>OU342941.1:15000000-20000000 GCA_910592295.1 Andrena haemorrhoa
AGGGTTCAGTCTTGGTTATAAATTACTAGCTTTACCACTCGGCTTCGCCCGGAATTTAAAATTCTGATCTTCTAAAAAGAAAACTTTTTTATAGTTTTTTTTTTGTGAAAATAATTACAGTCATTTGGATTACTTAGTCAGGCATAATGAGCTAAGGCAACATTTGTGATCCAACAGTTTACCGTTCGAAAGTTTTTAGGCGACAGACAAACGCACATACGTATAAACTTTCTGCTTTATATATTAAGATGACTTATAATAGTGCAAACACGAGATGGGTGTAACGATGAACGAAGAAACTTCATTTCCTTTCGGCTTAAAATTCCCTATTAGTCGGGAGAACTTAATTACAGAGAATTCTAACGCACAAGAGCCCAATACCTTCCCATTTCGAACTCCCCTTCCCCCGGGAGTCGGGGTCTCGCAGGATATCGGGGATAAACCGGACGGCGACGGCGCGCGATTCAATTAGAATTCGTCCAGTCGATCAGAACGGACCCGTTGATCCCGATGAAAACCATTCCACGGTTCATTATCTCGAACCGGGCCGGTCGTCCTTGGCGTCGAGCGGATTATGAGAAAGAAAACCGGGGCGATTCGTTTCTTTCGGCGTAATAAGTTAGTTTCACCCGAGGTTATCCCGGCTCCTTCCATTTATCGGAGTAAAGGGGGTCTTTGCTCTTCCCAGCCTCACGGCGTAGGTCGACTCGAAACGAAGGCAATTACGCGGCATGGCACTCGACATTATCGCCTCTCGGGGGCCGCTCGATTTCCTGCGCCTCCATCTCGCCGTCCCCCCTCATCCCTCGGTCGCTTTCGCTTTTCGCGACAATCGATACAGGGTCGAAGGTCTTTCTCCTTCATTAAAGTGTCAATCCGGACCCTCCTTACACCCTACGCCGCCCTGTCACGATCGTCTGAGGAAGACGGCCGTGAAATAAAGCGAAAACTCTAGCAGTCTTCTTATTCGCTCCGTGGCGGCTGGCCTCGTACCCTTCCGCCACGAGCAACTTTGTATCGGCGACGAAAGTGCGACGGGCGCCGTCTTAATTCGCGCTTATCGCCGTCGGAATTGATGTCCCCGTGGCGCGGCTAGTCGACCGTGAACTGGGGGAACCTTAAGGACACTTAATGGGGAAGAAAATTTTAGGTAACTTTCTGGAGGTGAGTGACATTCAGAGTGGAGGACGAGGGAGAATGAAAAATTTCGTAGAATCGGTATCAATGCCTGCGGAAGTTGAACTTTGTGCGAACTTTAGTGTCGTTGAAAGGGGGTGGTTTGATGGATCGTTGGTTGGAACGGGAAGAACTTATACAGTCGATGATTCTGGAATGAGAATTCTTTATTGCAATGATTACTGTACACTTCTACATAGATCGCTTCTGTATGTAAGAGCGTCAGAAAACCTGTTCGATCCTGGACTAGGTGAATTTGACAGTGCATTCCCATTCTCTACGCTATCGCCAAAGTGTCGCTGGCTAAGCTGGAACTTTTGTCGCGCCCCGAAAAGGACAAGCAATCCTCGGGAATCGCATCAGCGTTACGCGAGTTCACGGGACAACGGCTCCGGATCCCGAGTAGAGCGAGGCAAGGCGACGCCGGGCGTCGTGTTCGCCGACGCCGCGATGCCCGCCGATTGGTCGTTCGGTCTCGGGGCTGAGCTTTTAAGCTTCCTTACGCGCCTCGTATTAAAGAACGTGTTCATCCGGGATCCTTTTTCGTCGACGCGCACTCGTGGGCTCGAGTGAGCGTCTCTCGAGAGGATTGCGGCTTTTCCCGGTCCTTCCCGTTTTCCTTCCCCGCCGTTGCTCCGCCCCAGCGCCGGCGTTCCCTGTGCCTGCCGGTTCCTCACGTTCCACTCGAAACTTCGAGTCTCTCGAGATAGACGGAGAAACGGGAGTGGCAAGAAACAGAAGAGATCGCTTTGCCACGCTGAGTCACATGCATTCACCCTGTGCAGACCGCGTGTTTACCAGCCCTAAGAGCGGTCTTGAAAACGCGGATCCACCGACTCTCGGCCCCTGCCCTCTTCGTTGCCTTCCACCAACTTCCACCAACGGTGAATGCATGCCTTCGACGGCCTTCAGCTACCTTCCCGATAAGCATCTCGATCCTTGGCCGCGCGTATCCCCCCGAACGGTCAATGCTGAGGGGTGGTGGTTACTTTGGTATTCAGCGTAACCCCTCGCGTACCCGGGCAGAAAGTGCGCGTCGGAAAGGCGGAATAAAAGGGAGCCGCGCGGCCCCGGTGAAAGGGAAACGCTGGATATCGCGTAACCGGGGATTACGTACAGTTACTTATCTCGATCCTCGAGTGCCTCGTAGCCGAAGACCGCCTTCTTGCGTGGCTTTCAATGGCCCACGGCGTCTTTCTACCGCGGATCCGACCGGCGAACATTCGGTGGAATTGAAGAACAGTCGTCTTGACCGGACTACCGCTGCTCAAGCCAGCCATTAAAAAGATTCTAATCACAACCAGAGGTGGATGGAGGGGCTTCCGCAGCTGGCTCGGGGATTTTGAAGTGGAGGGTGGGTCGCGGTGGTCCCGCAGCTGAGAGTTTTCGAAGGAAACACTGGAAATACCAGCGCGGCAGTCGAAATTCCCTTGGCCGGATTTAAGCGTTCTGCCATTTGGTTGCTAGATTAAAGGTAGAATGATCAACGTCCGGGAATTGAACGTGCGGCTCTTTCGAAGTTATATCTCTCTATCGAGTCTTTTACTTAGAGTCCTCCTTCCAAAACTGAAAGACCAAGTAAACACCTGAAGCCGCAGACAATGGAGCTACCCGGTGGAAGGTCCCGGAGACAATCAATCGAGGGAATCGACCAAGCAGAGTCGACGAAGGGTGGTCTCGAAATAAGCCTACCGAAGCATCGGGGAGATCGTTGTATGCAGAAAAGAGAGGCATCGCTCGCGGGTTTCCGTGGGCTCGCGAGGAGAAACCTGCCGCGGTTGCAGAAAACCCCCACGCGGACCGAGCCCTGGCCCCCGGGGCCTCTTGTCGCGCAGCCACGAAGAAATCAGAAAGACGCGGGATCGATTGGAGCCCAAGCACTCGTCCGCGGCGCCCGCGGATTTCAATCCTCTCGAAGAGACAGGAAACGTCGTCGATGCGATTTGTAAGCTGATTTTAATGTCGCGTTTACAGACCGCCCCTCCGCCCCCTGGGGGAGCCTCGAACGCTCTTCTTCCTCGCCGTCTTCTCCGTAGTCGGCAGATTTCGACCCGCGAGGGGTTCGCGAGCCTCTCCCTCCGCGAGGGCTCCTCGTCACGTCTCGAAAATTCTCCAGCTCCTCCGTTTCGCCTCGTCACCGTTACGCCTCGCTGTTTTTCGATAATAAATCACGTTTCGGGGGCCATTCTCGTTACGCTCCGCTTCGCCACGGATAACGCTAACCCCCGTCGGTCATTAGGGCAGTGATTAAGCGGGCGATAATGAATGCAGGCCAGAAGGATTGATTCCTGTGGCGCAAGGGGGCGTCTGGCGTGATCCTGGTCAGAAGTCTCCTCGCTTCCGGTTCCTCGTAGACTCTCGGGCTGGAGAGGATCTACGCTAAGCCCTGTGCCAGCTGGATAGTAACGACGGCGACGTTGGGGGATCACCTGGGGGTTATTAGACGCCCCGGCGCGATCCTGTGGGGTAGATTGAATAATTTTTTCGTTCCAGACGCTGCCTGGCGTTTAAACGTCTTGGGCGGTTTATAAAATTCTTTAACAACCAGCGGGGTTGAAATTGTTCCTTCGGCTGGCAGCAGGGTATCGACGAAAGGGTTTAGTCACCTGGAGGAGTTAATATTCGCATTTTTATACCCCTCAATTAATTACTGGGCAATTTGGCGCCCCTTCTAGGAGAGTGGACTGCAATTTCATTAAACAACACCGCGACTGCCTGCAGCCTTTCAATTTAACCTCTCAATGGAAGAGCGAACACCCTCGCGAGAAAGGGCAATAAGCGATAATAACGAATCGCCGTATAGATCGTCGTCGCGGAATGTCAGCGACGCGAAGTGGCCTCGATTCCCTTTCCCCTTTGGTTCTGACTCAGTGAATCCACCCGCTGTCGTTTGTGAGAACGTTTACTCGGTCGCGTCCCGCTCTGAAAGACAGCTCGCTGGTCTTTAAAGGTCGGCCAACTCATAAATTCTTATTGGATCGTGGGGAATATGGGCTGATTGGATGCGAGATGCGACACGGTTCCATGAATCCCCAGATTTGCGACTGGGAAAAGGGAATTAGGAATAAAGGACACTTTGCATCGGAAGTTCTTGTTTCTGAGGTTGTTAGATTCTAGCGAATTAACGTGTCTAATAAAGATACATCGTGCCTCCGAGATTTAAGGGGTTCTCTTGCCACGAAATGTGTTCTTCTCTTTCTAATTTCATCTCATCTTCACCTCCTTATAATGTGCGAGAGAAATACGTAACTGGCGTCGTTTCTTCTACTCTGTTCCCCAATTTTTCGGTCACGCGACCACCCCTCACCCGCTCCTTCGCCCCTGTCGCGATATTTCTCTCGTCTCCAGGCTGTTCGTTACAGTGAGACGACCAGCGTCGGTGCAGCCACTTTACAGATATTAAAAATCTCGTCGCCATTAATCAGTCGCCTTCGCTGTCCTCGCGTGTTTCGATGTCGCCCCTCTGCCTGTATTTTGCCTTCTTTAATTGCTCCTTTTCTCTCTGCCGTCCAATTTTTTCCCCCTCGTGCTCTTCGGCGAGCCCGCGATAAATAACAGCCCGAACGAAGTTACGGGGCGAGGCTGGATCGGTTTTCCTCTAATATTCGCTGATTCGAAAAGGTTGCCGCGTTTAATTTGACAGTTATTCAATTACGGTTATCTGCGATCTCGTGTTTCGCGTGTCGCGAGAGCCACACTTCGGGCTTGAAAGAAGTTTAAATTGGCTTTTCTACGCTCGTCAGTCACTCTCGCCCCTCCGCTGGTTTCACTTTCCTCCCCCTTTTTTCTTTTTCGCGTCGGCCACTCAGATGCCGTGAAAAGATAGAAAATAATTTCGACCGTGCACTGCACGCGATTCTCCGCAACCTGGAAAATCCACTGGCGCGAAACCGTCAACCCTTTCCCTCCAACCACCCTTCAAGCAGTTCTCCTTTTCTCTAAGCGAGCCACGTTTGCCTCCGAGGCAGTTGCTTGATACAACTGCAGGATTAATTCTATAGGTAATTCAATCAAGGCGATCAGATATTTAACTAAATACAGCTACCGCAACCCTCTATGGTAGACTAGTTTCAATTGATCACTCACACAGATACCACCCTCCAAAAGCAAACCAATTGGTTGGACAACGAAATCGATCTAGTAGAGCGAAAGGGGCGTAACAAGCTTCCTATCTTTAATCAAACAGCCCATAGAATACCGCAGAAAAGGCACCCTTAATGGATATTTTATTTCGCTAACTCTTCGACTGAGGAGCTTCTCTCGGATGCCGCTTTCAAACCCCCTCGCTATCAGCCCCATCGATCGCTCTCCTGCCATCAGTCACTTTTTCTGTCCCGCGACTTCACGTCGCAGGGCACGTGGCCCCGTGGATCGCACTTCCGGCCACGGTTCCCAGAAACAAAGTCGATATGGGGCGAGAGAAGACGAGACACGGGGGTGGCTCATCGGTTTCCTCGAACGCGGGGGGCATCGCAGGGTGGCAGGTTCACTTCACCGCCACTTTGTGTGCCATCGTCGAGGCGTACTTCCTGACTGAGTCATAGATCAACTCATCCTTACCCTCGGCGACGGGCGGAGGGATGAAACCTACCCCCTTGCGATTCTAGGCGCATGCACGCCGCTGTAACTTTCGGCTGACTATGCTCAACTTCCTTGTATCGTCAGTTCCTTAGAATTTGAACTGAGATATATGCAAAATCTTCGTACGAAGTCTAGTGAAATCTTGGCAACGAAGAGATCGTTTCATCATCATGGTTTTAATTACACTCGTAAACTGAAGGGATGCAAGTTGATACCTCTGGACGAACGTCCACGTCGTCGACGTCGTCGTCCCTTCGTCCCAGCGGGAGGATATTGATTTCCTCGAAGGTCAGTTTCCCATGGGCCGTCGTATCTCCTGATTTACGCGGGGATGAGGTCGCACCTGATTCCGAAAGGCAGGTGCTTGGGAAGAGGCCATTCCCGAAGATGAAGGGAAGATAGTTGTCGGGGAACTTCTCGGGGACCATTTTGATAAATCGTCCTGATAATTGAATCTCCTAGAGATGCTACCGATAAGCTTCAACCGTAAAATTCTGTCGCACGAATGTAGGTTACCGTTGAAATAGGATCAATCCTGTAATCCCCGTTTTTCGCACAGGCACCGTGAAAATTGTGAAACGTCGTTTACACGGGAGTCGTGCCCGTTTCGCGCAAGCGAATTGAATTTGGGGCGGGACGAGCACCGCTGACAAGCGAAATCAATATAACATTTCTCTAATTTACACGTCCCCGTAATTCTTTATTTACCTTCGATCACGCGCCAGTGGACGTTAAAAATCGCTTATACCGGTGATTTTATCCGGTAATTCGTTCATTGTCGGGCACGCCCGATAAATGTTTGCCCGGAGTGGCTATGGATTTTCTGCCAAATATTTGCCCGCGACGTGTCATCGGTAGTACCGGCCGCCGGTTTTTCGCAATGAGGAGGCCACACGCCGCTCTGTAATTGCTGTCTGCATTGACGAGGCGACGTAATCGAATGCTCCGCGGCGTGAGCCGTCGCGCGGCACGCGCTGGATATTTTATCCTGTCACATTTCACCCGCGAGTCTAATTCCCCTCGAAGCGTTATCTTCCACTCCCAGAGACGCGATAATTCCGCGACACTTGCTACCGTCGTTCCTGCAGGAACATTCGGAACGCTCGAGCTTCCCACGATCGACTGCGATTTAAAAGCCTAGAGTCCTAAACTGAACTTCACCGTCACCCGAAGTTCATCGTGCTCGAATCTCGCTTCAGCGTCTCATCCACTCGAGGCCCCGGCGTCGATCGCCGTCCATCTATCCGCGTCCGTTTAACGCGTTTCTGAATCACTACGGCGAAACAAGAAATCTCGAGTGCCCTCTTGCCGGGGCATTAGAGCCTGATCCCGGGGCTCGCTGGCAGACTTTCGATGCCAGGGACGCGGAGCACTCGCGGGCGTGCACGCCCCGGCGAGCATCTTCATCTCGACGTCCCACTCAAGGTGTCCAATTATTAGGGCGCGTATGCGCGAGCCGGGGCCTGCGGTCGTTACCGAACCGGTCGAGCGGTCGTTTTATTGCGATGCGCCCGGCCTAATTTTAGTCGGCTTTATTTCTGGTACATCCGACAAGTATCCTCTCGAGACGACGGTAGCTGGCTGCCCGCCTCCGCCGCGTCGACTCGCCCCGAGAGCGCGATACAAGAGAGTTGCGAACCTTACACGTGTTCCATATTCGAGGCGGCCTTTCTCTCAGATCTCGACGCGGCGCGTTACGTTGTCAAACACATGGCGTTTAATGCTCGCGGTATTGCTCGCGGGTCAGAGCAGCGGGGGCCCTTTAATCTTCGGTAGCCATGCTTCCCGCGTTTTTCTGTTCCGGCCGAGTTAATCGCCTCGTGCTCCCGCGAGTCGGCCACTGCTGGCGCGGGTTCGTGGTATCGAATTGTTCCTGGAAAGCTATCGGTAGCTGCCAGGGGGTCGCCTCGTCGGCGATGCGGCGCGTTCTTGGCGCACCGAGTCTGCGGTGTGTCTGAACGATCGTTCCGATAGGGAGTGACTTTGAGCAGGGCTAAGGTAGATCTGGGTCTGAGAGAAAGTATCGCTGGAGGGTGGCTATAATTACATGTACGGGCAGATCGGTGGTTAATTCTGGATTCAGAAGGGATGGGGAGCCTCTGGATGAGGGTTGCGCGAGCTTCGGTATTCGGTAGGATGAGCGGAGGATAAGCGTTAAACATCTAAACGCTGGCGTTCCAATTAAAAACACCGAGCAGCCGCACGAAACTTGGGGAAGCAGGCAGCCTCGTATTCGTGGCATCCAGCTTTGAAATCTCGTGATCCCAATGGGCGTAAACGGGCAAGTTTACCCAGGGAAGTGCCGTGACGCTGGTTCGCTCCGCTAGAACGGAGCATTGTCGCCGTTGAGGAGCGAGGAGACGATCAATTAAGCGCATCCCGCAAAGTGCTAAGACGTTTATGGCAGACATCTTATTATACCCGGAGCACGGGGCGTACGGGACGACGGATCGTCGGGTCGTCGTCCTCTTGTACGCGATGACGAGGAGACGGCGAAGAAAGCGGAACCGTGAAGCCCCACTGGGGCACCGCCGTCTCCAGCCGGATGTCTTACAAGATTCGTTTAAGGTAGTTTCGACACGATCTCCGATACCAAACGCCCCGTGGAATTAATTGCCTGACCAGGGTGAATATTATCCAACGGGGCCGCAATTCAGGCGCTTCTGTTCCTCGGCACCCTATTCTTTACTCTCTTCGCCGAAGCAAGTGAAACTTAACAGCCTTTGCGAAGGATTCTAATAAAGGACTCCATAGATATCATCGCGTTTATTCGACGCGTCCATCGAAAACTACCGACCGTTCGCTCACAATATTAAAATATACATCAACCTATTACCCGCGTACGTACAAGTGACCGCGACGTAGCCTTAGAAGCCCGCCACCGTCGAGGCGCAACAAAAACCGCGCTCTCGAGGAGATTAAGTTTCCAGCCCCGGGGGCGTCCAGCTTCAATGGTGCCCCTCGACTGAATTTGCGCAAGAACCTCTGTCGCGCAATAAATAAAAAGAGGGAGCTCGATCCGTGCTATGTAACCGGTGGCAGGCAGTAAGCACGTTCTCGTTGCACCGCCATGGCGGCTCGTGCACCAGCTGACGCGCCTGCGGGATAATAGCGGCGGGTTGCATGCATTAACTTTAATTAACAGTTTCGCGTAGGTCTTCGCGCGGCCGCGCTAAGCGTGGGGGCTGCCAGCCGAAGGCGACACGCGGGGGTACGCTCGCCAGGCTGATTAAACCCGCGGGAAGACGGTCCAACGTAGAAATATCGTCTGGTTAGGGTCTCCGCGTCATGGCGACTGCGCCCCGGACCACGAATTTCCTCTCCTTTTAATACCGTTGCACGCGCGGCTGTTGCGCGACGAACGTGACCCGGCGTTACCTGCAGCTTCTCCCAGAAACGCTGGACCCTGGGCTCTTTCATTTCTTCCACGGCTGATTTACGACGGTCGCTGGATAAGTGGGTTGCCTGATGAACCAGCCCCGGGCCCAGTTCCCTACACCCACGCAACGCGTGACACGCATTGTCTTGCGGGCTCGTTCCTTCGGTCGTTTGATTAACGATCCGTCCGGCCCGGAGGTTTTTATTGCTAGACAGCGTGTTCGATGCAAATTGGGCCCTGTTCTGGCGGTGGTTCCCAGGGGTTTCTGGAAGGAAGGACCTCGACGCGTGGAACACTTTTCGATGGCCCAGCGACCTCGGAGACTAATGGAGCTGTCCGGGATGTCGATAGGTAGCTTCATCTGGGGGATCAAGTGTATGGATGACTAGCGATAAAGGTGAATTTGAAGAGTAGTACGAATTAGTCGGGGAGTTTCCTTGGACGAGAGCAATGGAGAGGAATAGTTTCGGAAGCTTCGCATTTTTATCACTCGCCAGGAACTCGGGCCCTTTGGAGGCCAGGGGATCATTCTCCTCGAAGGATTACGTGAAACGGGATTATATGTACAGAGTTATCAAGACACGTCTTCATTTTCCTGGCGAAATAGACGGTCCTCCTCAATCAACAAATGGAATCAGCTCGCACGAGGCGAACCTTATCGAATCCATTCCAGGAGATAAATCCCTCGCGACAGTTTCCATCTCCTCGCCATTAGCCACGTCTCCAGTGACACGCCACTCATACGATTCCCTTCGAGGACTCCCCTCTGCGGTCAGCTTCCTAGCCAATAATTCATTGCCAGGACGCGACCTTTCAGCAACGATTGACCCGTAGCATCTGCGTGGCACGAGCCGCCCCTGTTCCACAAGGGCGTGATTTTTAAAGGATGGCTCAAGGTGCCATTCTCGACTACATACTGCGACCCATTGTGTCACCGAAGGAAGTCAACGAGTCGGAATCAACGGCTGCAGGATACGGAAGGCTCGCGGCACGCTCGCCAACAAGAGCAAGCGTTCACAGAGGTACAAAGCTGAAAGGATGTAACGAAGCTGGCAAGGCCCATGCACCAGGCTCTCTTTGAGAATGTAACTTCCGCGAGTCTGCTTCTCGTCCCACGATACGATCTATTTCTCGAGCATAATAACGCCATTATCTCGCCGCGACTCCAGGATTCCCGTGGCTCTGGGCTTTCGCCGAAACCGAGGCCCGATTAACGAGCCACGCTCTTAGTTATCCGGGGGACATTTTGCGGTATTTTGCAGGTCAAGTGTTTGGAAACGTGCGCGGAATTTGGAAATTCTTCCCGTCGCGTTCCGATCGCTGCGGCCTCCTGCAGACTTTCTGGAGCGTGGGGTTGATAAAGATGGGACGAGGGAGAATTTCTACTCTGTCCCTTCGAACATTGATTTATCGTGGCGTTGCATAAGGGTGGTAATGACGCCTCCGTTATGGAAGATTTTGATTTGCTCGTTAGATGGGTCCAAATTATATGATGGATGTAACGTGATTGGGAGGAGATTGTTTCTTATTTGAACGAGAGGATTCAAAGGAGGTCTGGTTTTCTGTAATTGGACCCGTCGCAGCAACCCTAGGAGCTATGTCTTAGTAAGAATCTGAATAAGAGACGGGAGCAGTTTGCAAGTGCTTTACAAGTTTATCAGCATGCCGGTAGCGGCTTATTAAGCGGGGCACTTTTATCACTGTCCCGAAGAGGCAACGATGCTGTCGAAACAAGCTGATGTCTCGTTTTCGCGGACTTTCCGAAGAATTATATACTTTCGAATCGCGGTTGTCGGAGCAACTTCGGAGGGAATATCCGCGTGGCAATCTGAATAACAAATGCAAGTGTTTCTCGGGATGCGAGTCTATGAATAACTTGGAATATTTTCATTTTCTGCCCAGAGAGGGACACTTTTACAAGCCTCGGCGATCAAGTTTCCGGAGCGCATGAATTTTAAAGGAAGCCCGACTTAGACTGGCTTGATACCGGCTTCGGAGACGAGACGAGGTTTTACGGGTACGATGAAGTAACACTTAGGCAAAGGATTAATAATTGGATAGAGATGATTTTGGTAAATTTATTTCACATATTTCATCGTCATTAAAGTCTGCTGAACCATCGAATGTGCATCCTCCACTGTGATATGGAACAAGTGAATCGAGTTCTTGAGGTAGGACAATATTAAGCCGCCCCATAAACGCATTAGATGAGCGAGAGTATGGTAACCAATCGAGTTAACATCACGGGTCATCCGTCGCGTAGCTAGAGTTGCAGCGACAGGGGCCGAGCGACTCAGAAAATCGTTTGCGACCATCCCCATACACCCACTGAGGCAGCAATTGAATTAAAACTTTGCCAGCCGTCTGGCCGTATTAAAAGCGGATACATGAGTTGGACGAGCATTTTAATAACCTGTTTCAGCCTGCCCCCCGCTGCAGGTGGGCGAAATGTAATTCAGCAGCCTCGGTAAAACAAAAAGCGCTCGTCGGAGAGGGCAGAGAGATTCGCCGAATAAAAAGATCCTTTAAACGGCTAGCCTCCTAGGCTATCCGCGTCCGCCGACGAAAAACGATAATAGCGGCCGTCGTATCGAACACCAGAGGGCAGAAGACGAGAAAACAAACCAGGGCTAAAAACGCTGGTCGACCGCGAGAGCCTGGAATCACGGGGCTCGAAAAATAACAAAGTACATGCCTCCCATCGGCCGGGATCGTCCCGTTTAGTTTATCGGCCGTTCCTCTGCAGCGTGCACATCGCACATGCCTTCGTACCTGCCGCGCGCTATCGGCGCGCTCGGCGGCGGCGATACGCGGCAAAGTGGGCTCACGAAAGAAGAGCTGCAGAGATTCTCTCTGGTCTGGAGCACGGCGATAACCGCTTATCGATTTGCGGTCCGCTTTGAATGCGGTCGAGCAATCTGACGAGCGCAAGGCATGCGCCGGCTACCAGCCTCGTCGAGTGTCCCTGCTCCAGCGGGCCGAGTTCCTCCGCTTCTGGAACGTCCGTCTGCTCCTCGAGCCCGTCTCTAGGAGGTCCTTGGAGCGTCGTGGCCAGAGGCACAGGACACTCCGCGTGACGCGCGCCCAGCATCCTGAATTCTACTCGAGCGTTTCGGGGCGAATCGAATGCCTTCGATGGATTCTCGTCGCTGGCCGTCGAGTTCCAAAGGAGTCTCCTCGAGATCGAGTACTTATATTGCGTTGTAAGCAGAGGTTTTTGGATCAGAAAGTTTGCGGTGGAAAATTTTAAAGGGAATATCGGTCTCTTCTAGGTTCTAGCGAGAGTTACGAGGTTGTGTCCCAGGGAACTCTGTTTTACGGGGGACGTTTCATGGTACAAGGATAGTTTCGGAGTGTGTACGTAAGATTTGATGGGGTCTGTGGAGGCTGATGTTAAATGGGGCTCCGGGAAGGGAGCAATTAACAGGGATTTCTAATTTGAACTGGCAACTCGAAAAACATGTGTCTCTGGAAGCAGGAGCATCGAAGAGCTCTCCCCGCGACGGGATGCTTGAAAGTTTCATTCGTTCAGGGGGAAATATGCAAGATTGCAGAGGCAAAGGTGCATGGTAACGTTAAAGACATCCACGCGGATGGAAAGGCAATCGGTTTTCAAGGCTCTTACTCGTGAACTCGCTACCGCGGGGCGATTAGCAGAAATATATTACCCTTCCCACGAGCCATTAAGTAAAGGAGCCAATAAAGATACGTTCGCGAAAGTGCTGTAATGCTCGGAGATACGTTATCATATAACTTCGAGCGAGTTTCGTACAGCGGCGAGGACATAGACAACCCGTTACAGCTTCATAAAATGCCGCACGATCATCCACGGTCCCGAGCGTCTTCCTTGCGAGAGAAATTCAAGTGATTTCTTTAAGTAATCAAATATTCCCCACGCGACTCTTATAGATTTCTTATTGTACAAGTAAAGTAACACATTTCGTGCTAAAGAAATCTTTTAGCAGCCAGGACACATTGGCAATTTTTGGGAAATGGGTCCAAAATTAATAAAATAAAAAACGCGCATATTCTTATCGAGCAAATTCAATTTATCCTCTTTCCGTTTTGTCTTAGTCCATGTACTCCCTCTTTTTACTTTACTTTACAATACTTTTAGTATTATTCTCAAGTTTAGCGTTAAGTCTCAAGATTACTTTTATTTTATTTTTAATTTTTGTTATGTGCGTTTGTTGCCGTCTCTATTTTAGTTTCACGGTTTAGCTTCCCAACAGTGTTTACCACTTATTGACTATGCCAGCTATAAAGGTTTCTCCTTTTTTCAATAATAAAGGCGATTAATAATAATAAAAAAAATATTATGTACATATAGCGTATGACGTCAGAATTCCAGTTCCACTCCGGCTGTCTCCGCCGCGACATAGCGTACGATCAAGCCCCCCCCCCCCCCCCCCCGCGTTCCATCGTCGATCGTCAACGTTAATGCATTACACACGCCGCGTCCAGGAATTCCTAGGCGTCTGCTAACGAGAAACGGTACCGGGGATCAAACACCGCGCCTCGGACGTCTCCAGCCGGACGCTGTCCATTCGAGAATGCCAAACGGTCCAGCGATGAAATTAGAGTAGCGTTGTCCTCAAGTCCACGAGTCAATGAGAGACGGACGACCGGGAGGATGCGGATGGCTCGTCTGGAGGACGACTGGAAGACGGACAGAGCAGGGGACAGGGGAGCACTAAGAAAGGACGCCAGGAACGTCCCCGCGTGTACGCGCAATTACTCTCCTCCGGTCATATCCGACGCCAGTCTTTTCATTACCCTCCTAAATGGCGCATGAACCGACCATCTCTGAAGCTGAAGTATACCGCGGATAGGTGAAGCGACTCTCTGGTTCCGGGCGGCGGAACGCAACCCCGATAATTACTGCTGCCCAGGAACAATGGGTGGTGGCTGTCATAACTGTCATCCGCGGCGATGGCCTCCCGTTATTTAAGGCTTCTGACTTATTAACTCTAATGCCTGGCGAAATTGCCAATGCTTCTTTCAACGGCTGACCCATTGGGAGCCGGTGGACCATCTTGAAATGTTTTCTTCAAAGTCGAGGGGGAGTTAGGTCTGGCGAGGGTAGTTACGGTCTGTAATTGGACGTTATGTCACTTTGTCGCTGTGGTTGGGACTTACTCTTGTGGGAAGCTTGGGGTCGAAGGAATTTCTACGCTTCGAGTCGCATCGAGCAACCCGAGAGATTTTCTGCGTTCTTCTTCTTATGCACAGATTCACCCCCCCAGGACGACAATATTCCGAGTATCGAGACATTTCCCACCCAAGGTCAGTGCAAACTGTCCGAGCCAGTCCTTATACTTTCAGATCAACAGAGTCCTGGGGGCACGGAAACGAAATCCCCCATCCGGAATTCCACCCCTGCCCCGCCTTGCAGAGACGATTCTGTGGTCAGTCAACGGCTGGCTATATTTTCGAGGCTTCCTTTCACCGCTGGTCCACGACACTTGGGCGAAAATGGGGAAGGGAGAGGGCGGCGGAGGGTTGAGGACGAGGAGAAGGAAAGAGGGTTGGCGAGAAAGAAGAGAGAGAGTGAATTGGAGGGAGTCTGGTCAATGCTCGCGAAAATTGGCTTCTAAATCTTGCGGCTGGAATGAGTGCCGCACCCCCCAGGGTGGCTCACCCCCTTGCCACCCACTCACGACCCTTTCCCTCGGGTCCGGCCAAGGTGGAAGGAATGAGAAACTGCTGTGGTCGAGAAGGGAACCAGAGAGACGTGGAAGGCCATTGTCGAGGACGTGGGGGGCTTATGGTCCTCGCGAAAATCCGCGAGGCAACTTTGTGGAACTGGCTTACATAAGTTGCATTCAATGGGACATTGATATAAAGACGGCATAAAGAGAGGGACGGCCAGGATGTTGAGGAGGACGCCTCTTATTCTCTCGATCGCAGCTTTGTTTCCAGCTTTCATTCGCTGGTACACTTCCCTTCATTATCTGAGTGCATCGGTCAACTTACTGGCCCTCATCGTTCCACTACTCCTTGATCCTTCGTTTCCTTGGTTCTTCCTCTTCTTCAAGCTTAGACTCAATCGAAATTCTAGAGACCTTGTAAACCTAAACCGCAGAAAAGAGCATCAATGACATAACAAAACAAGCATGTATCACTGAACGAAAACAATGTGGTCCCAGTAAATTATGCCCCGGCCGCGTGACACGACCCACGTTCTTCGACATCCATCCACTCGAAAAAAGCAGGCTCGACTTAATGAATCACCGTGTGCCACCGGCTGCAACGACCACCGTAGAACTCGACACTCTCGGCCGCGATAAAAAACGTCCCCTAAAAAAAGTAACAGGCATCCATCCCAGCTTTATTCGTATTCCCGAGGAATCCTGGACCGTCGCGGCAGGTACGCGCGGGGTCAAGAAACATCCCTCTGTCGTCGTGTTCCTTGTCCATCGGTGACGCTATCTCGATCGGTTATCGGGGCCAGGTTAGCCCTCGTGTTCGTGGCAAACACGCACGTGCGTGGCCCACGTGCAGTTCAGGGGGCGAGCTAACGCACGGCGCAAACACGAAGAGGCTGCCGGGTGTGGTCCCTGCCAAAGGAAACGTGATCCCCGTGGTAAACCGCTGTTTACCGAGAAACGAGAAGTGGCCCTCCCCCGAGAGGACATCGTCGCCATCCACCGGGCTTGATCGATGTCCGTGTTAATCTCTGTTTAAGAGACGCGTACACGACGATTCCTTCCGGCTATCTGCGCCCCGATCGCGGTGGACTTCCGGTTATAACACGGCGGGCGCTTCCACAGGTAAATACATACGGCTGCTGTCAAGTAGGCGCGATAATGAGGGATCGTTTCCCTTTAAGGAAGTAGCTTTCCCATCGGCGTTCCGTTGAATCTTCAAGTGGACTCAGGAGATAACGTATTCAGCCCCCCCAGTGAGACATTTTTCGGGATTTAGATTTTTTTATATTTGCCTTTCGGACTGTGAAGCAATGTTAAGCCGAGGAACCAGTGGTTACTGCGAAACCCGTGAGCGCACGAATTTCTGATAAGCTGAGACCGTTGCCTGAACTGGGTAACAGTGGTAGGGTTAGAAAGATTTCGCCAAAGGGTGGCAAGGCCCAGAGACTTCTCGCGGGGGTGCAGGCGGTCGCTTTTCACGGGCAGGAAGCCGTCTGTTTGTTGTCTTAGGTCCGGTTCGAATGAAACGCGAGCGTCTCGATGCAGGGGCCGTTTGGAATACCACGCCGCGATCCTAAAGAAACATACGAGGCGCCAGCAGTTACGAACGGGTTATGGGAAAACAATGGTTTCCGGATGGCGGCCGAGCACCTGCGACTTCCACTATTAACGCCGCCTTCCGTTCGCCAACGATTTATTCCTTGCGCTCTAATTAATCGATGTCGACCGTTAGGCAATGGAAAAATGGCAGTGATAAAAATCCACTCTTTTCTACTCCATTTCAAATTAAAGGCGACGATAGTTTGCGCTATGCTTCGTGTGTACGAATTCTTACGATGAAAGATAAATCTGGTGGCCTGTAAGGAACATTAGATTAAAAGCAGACATATTGAACATTAATCACGCGCGGATGGAGCAACTTGTGCCTCCCACGTGGTAGAAAATGCCTAAGGGTATCCTCAAGTTGCCAGCCGCAATTTTAATATACATCCAAAGCGTGCCACAAAAGCTCGCGAGATCATATCGCGTATTAAGCTTTATTAATTATCGAGGAAATAACCGCCACGTGCGTCGCCACGAGAAATTGCTCGTGGAACGTGACGCGAATCGACCATCGATCGCTGATACAAAATCGCGAGGAATGCACGGCGAACTCCCCCGGCCCGCTCGCGGTGGCAATCGATTACTCAATATCGTCTTTCACAACCGGAGGTCTGGCCTCTCTTCTTGGATAGACGTTGACACAACACGACTACCGCAGTCGTACAACTCGAGGAGATAATATTACGTATCGAGGGGGGAGATCCTATAGAGGTCATCTTTACATACGGAACAGCCTGACAGCTGCGTAATCGATGCTAGCCGCGACTGTATAAGAGGCTTCCCTGCATACGAAGACAACTTTCTCTTCTCTACGCCGAGCTATCCTCGCGGTTTTCGCGGACCCTGCGTTGCCTCCGCAGCCGCGACAAGCCTGTTGGCTTCGATCCCGTCGAAGGAAAAACTCGTAAAACCAGAGGACTCGCCCGGGGGGGACGAACTTTTCTAACGAAGCCACTCGGCTAAGCCGATTATTTTCGTCGGTGCGCCCGGTCGGCTCGGGGAAACTCATCTGTTACAACGCGCACGATAAACAAGAACTCCTACGGCGAGGATTCGATAAATCAATTTACCTCAACGTTGCCAAGTAATCGAATGAAACGAGGTTTGACTGTTGCTCGCGTTAGGAGTCGATTGAATAGTAGTAGATCGTGGGCGGTGCATGAATTTTTCTTCATCTTTCTGATCAGAGATGTTGAAATGCCTGAAACTTTTCCGGCCTCTCTGGTGGGAGGAACTCAAGTACTATCTCAATGGGTTCTACGAGCTTATCAATGCAGGCCTAGTTCTCGAAGCTTATCGAGGAACAAGCATTCTAACATTTGGGTCAACAAATGATAGTCAATTCACGCCACATAACTGTCAATTAAATTTGTTTCCCTTTAGTGGGACCCTCGTATTTCCTGAAAAAGAGGGTCTACACTCGTGTCCTGTGTGGGAGAGTATACAACTGAACCAATTCGTGAAACAAATTAATCAACATTTATTGACAACGCATTCTACAATTCCCCATTGAGCAGACATTTCCTGGGCCAGAATCCACCAACTGGAAACTCGAGCAATTCCAAAAGCACAGCAGTATTTCACTGATACGTAACAGCATAGCTGAAAACGCCGCTGTAGAATCATTTGAAAGCGGCAATCTCCCTGGGTATCTCACTGAAAATCTGTCTATGCCTCCGTGGAAGGTTCCTTATTACTTGGCTTCCCGAATGTGGAACTCCCGAGCAATCGCAGCAACGACGGAAGGATCCTGCTCAAATTACAGCGCTCGTTACCGAACCGCCGACGTCTCGGGTTCCGCGGTGCACTATTAATGAGTTCCCCGCCACGGTCAATTAGTCCCGAACCCGCTGCCCTTCGAGCAAGATTCGGATCTCAGGGTGACGGGAATCGCGGCCTAATCGCGGCCAGGATTGCCGGAGGAGCGGCGATCCTCGTCGGAGCGGATGTTTACGCCGCGGAGCACCCGACACGTTTATGGCGCTCGCGAGGATTACGGGCGCTTTCGACGTTTATGTCGCTTTTGGAAATTGCGACGGTGCCCCCTGTCTTCCACGAACTCTCTCCCCGGGGGACGTTTCAGTTTCGCCAACTTTCTTCTGATTTTTATTGCACTCGCATGCGCCGGCTCTTGGAGCGGGGAGGTTCGTTGCACTTGGGAGCGTTAAGTGGAAGTTTTCGGGAGAGACAGTCGCCGTAAACAGGCGTTATAATTCTCTTCTCTAAGCCCTCGATAACCGGTCGCTTGATCCTTCTCTTTCTGGCCCCCATCATTCAGTGCGTCGACAGTCTACCTCCGACGGCAGGGCGCGGCAGAGGCTCGCAGTCGATCGAGCATGCAAATCCCCATTCGAGCGCCTGATCGCGGAATTCGCGGGCGGCCGCAGCGTGGCACGCAAAAATGCTGCCCGGACCGCAGAATGTTTCCATTCGATTGGCCCTCTAATTGTCGGCTCGGAGCGATCGATGTTTGCCTTAAAGCGGACGTGGTTGATCGCCCCGCCGTTCATCCCTCTGGAAATTAATCCGCGAAAAAAAGAAGAAGGATGCGCCAGCAGAAGACCCGGTGGAGATTAATTTTCGCGTGCGGAGCGCGGCACGAGTTAGCTCGTTTAGAGAGCGACCGAATTCGTTGCCGAAACTTTTCCATTTCCGTATTAGCCGACGCCGCGTTTTGTTTAAACATAGTTTAAGCCGACGTCGCCGGCAACTGGATGCCGCGGAAACCGCGCTGGCTGCTCCGTCCACTTTCCAGGGAAAACGGCGAGCGCGTATAACTTTTCTCCCTACCTCCTGGCTCTCCCCGTTCAGGACCATCCAGGCCATGCCTGTCGGAGGGCGAAAAGGTCGAAGGCTGCCTCCATGCTGCCTGGCTTCATCTCCCTCCCCCGTCCTGCTCACCTCTCACCCCTGAGCTAGGGGGTTAGAGGGAACCGGGTAATGAGCTTCCCAGGCCGGTTGTAACGAGCAAAAACTTATCGTCACTCTCCCTCCTGATTTACTCGACCTGCCACGTCGTTAGTTGTACCGCTCCCCTCTACGGGCTTGTGTAGCTCTGTCCTAAAAAGCTTCCAGCATTCTGGACCCGAGCATCGACGCAGCCGTCACTCGCTTCTCCTCTCTCCTCCACCCGCCTCTCTCTCTCTCTCTCTCTCTCTCTCTCTCTCTCTGTTCCTTTTGCTGGCCTGGCTTCTTTGGAAATACGCTTCACGTCGCGTGTTCGCGCGGGGATCGACGGGAACGAGGCGTATCGACGAGAGTTCCTGACCCTGTTCAGCGCCATTAGGGTCACCGCTGATGGATGCTCCTGGATTCAATTGGATTGCTTCCGGTTTTTGTTAAATTAAAGCTCTCCATGCGAGCTCTTGCTGCACCGCTGTCTCTTTCTTTTGTGACTTTGAACTTCTGGCTTTTGTGCGGAGTATCGAGGTAGGAGGGTAGCGAAAAGTTACCTCGATAAAAGGTTCAGCTGACGTATGGAATTTATGGAACTGATAGCGTAACTGTAATTTAACCAGCGAAAGGTTCAACGAATGGTAGGAAGTATTTGAAGAGACGCGTTCAACATGTTCCTATACCAAGATAGAATTTCTTCCCGATGGATATTTCGACGTATAAAATCGTCCTGGTTTCACGTTACTGGAAGTAGAAGGATTTCATCGGGTCTCGCTATCAGCGATCGCGGCAGAGGCTCGTCAGCCCTAATCCCCCGTGAAATTTCCCGTCGGAAGCCATATGGGCCGTTTCATTTACGCGTCCATGAAAAAAGATGACCGTCACAGTTCGAGGAAGTGATCTCTACCGTAGCTGCGGCGTCAAGATGTCAGCGAGAATCTGACCCCGTTTCGTCTGCATCGGGAAGGCGCCGATAACCCCGTTGCGAGACCCGCGCACGGAGATGGCCTCGGTGAGCGCGATAGCATCGGCGGATGAAATAGCCCGTCTATTGAACCAGAAGCAGAGTGACGCCCGTAACTATCCGGCAGATAAGTATTGTACTAATTGGTGACGAACGCCGTGCTGTGCAATCGCTTGTCTTACCAGATCGTTTGTACTTTTACTGACGATAGCGCGCCCTCCATCCCGTGGAAAGTTTCAACGCGCCCGTAGCTTCCTGGAAGCTCGTCGATATCTTCCGAGAGGGGGAGGGCGGGAAAAAAGGAGGGAAACCGCTCCATTCGTTGGGTCGGATCCAATTAAAGAGCTGTATATTTTCCTGGAACGAAGATCGATAGCGCGACAGGACAGCGTCAGAGTAATTATTCCCCCGGATAGTGGAAAAATTACGCGGATCCCCTGCTTCGTTCTTTTTTTCTGTTTCGAGGCACATCGACCGTGCGCCCGCGATCCGTGAGTTATTTAACTCGTTTGTCTTAATGAGAGTTATTTGATCCCTCGTGTCGTTGGCACCGCGGGAGCCCGTAACGCAATAAAGCAAAAAGCTAATGGCGCTCGTTACTGCATTGTTAGGTGATAAAGATCTACACAATGCGTGCCCGTGGCCGGCCTCTGTTCGAATGCGTTTCTGCAGTCGACACGTGTTCCGGCCTCTTCGTTACCCTAATTGCGTAAATTGAGCGCAATCTGTCAGGATGCATCGGGCGTCGCCCTCGAAATCGTTTCTTGATAGTTTCGCTGCGCCACGCTCCAAGGAGAACGCTCGTCACGGAACCTTTCTACGTCGAAGAGATGGAACGGGGATCATTTTTCAAACGCAATGGTTAATAGAGAGGGATGCTCCTCTAAACTACCTATTTATGTGACCATCCAGGAAGGAACACCTCCCAGCTTGAGACATTCATTTCTCTTTGATCGTGCGAAAAATGAAGATATTTTTAAAGATTTTTTCCCCGATAAATACAACATATAATGAAATAAATCTTTTTGGAATTTATTAAGCAACTCGTATGTTATACAAAAAAAATTAAATAGATTTTTTCAATTTGTTGCAAATGTTTTTTTATAGCGTCAATGTGACACCCTCACAAAAGAGGTATGTTCGTGGCGTAGGTGATTTCCCGGCTCAGGCTCATCTGAAGCAACAAGTTTGAAAAGATTCTTAATTCGTATGAGTGACGCTATCGCCCGTAGCTCAATTATTAACAATTTTTGTGGAAAAATAACCGAGAGTCTTCTCGGGGAACATTCGAGGAAACACTCTATCGGGAAACTTTGTCCTTTAAACGGCCGCCATTTTGTTATTTCTCAACAAAGATTGTTAATTGAGTTACGGGCGATAGCGACACTCGTACAGATTAAGATCTTTTTGAATTTTTTGTTTCAGATAAGCCTGCGCCGGGAATTCACCTGCGCCCCAAACATACCTCTTACTTATAGGTGTCACATTGGCGCTTTAAAAAAACATTTGAAAGAAATGAAAAAAAATCGTTTAGAATTTGTTTACACAATATAAGAGTAGCTTAATAAATTCCAAAAGATTTATTTCATTACATATTGTATTTATTGAGAAAAACTCTTTAAAAATAACTTCATTTTTCGGTAGAATGACCCCTCACAGATCCTCGGAGAGGATTCCTCCTAGATTTCACGGAGATTCCGCAAGCAGCGCGCCAGGGGCCGTTAAATCCGCGGACGATCGCGCCACCGCGACGAAATAAATTTAGCGGCGACATCGGCCACTACGGTCGCGAACGGACGCGCGTGTTCGCCGCGAAACCACCCGTAGTCGCGTCCAATTATGCTTGAAACCAGTTTGCGGGAGGGTTGCAAGCTGCGACGACTGCTGACTGACGGGCCCGACTTGAAACGGGAGGAGGCCCGGCTCGTTCGAGATAATCGCGGAGGCATCCCGCGGCGAATAGTTACTTCTGTAATGATTACATTAGGCTGGTGTAAATTATACGCGTCGCTGGACCGGGCGGGTGGATGGCGGAGAGGGTTTCGATTAGAAACGGGCCCGAGATAACAGGTACACGGTTTTATCTGGCGGACCGATCCAGCCACGGTCCGCTGAGCCCGTCGACGACCTCGTCGAGCTCGGCTTCTGGTCGAAGGAAACGATCCGACGGCAGCGCGGGGAACGCCGCGCCGGGCGACATGCAATGAGCGGTAATGACATCGCCGCGGCCGATGCCGGAGGATCGGCTGGATTTTTGGGGCAGGACAGTGACTGATTTATGCAGCCGTTGCTGGATGCTGTCTGGTTTATGCGCTCGCCGATGGAGTTCTTGTTTCTTGAGCTGCTCCTTGGATCCAGGATCAACGACTGCTTCATCGGGGCGTTCGCCGCGATCGTTCACTAGATCCTCGGACGCGCGAGCACGCGTCCGTCAGTCTGGCGTTTTCGGCGAAACCATGCGGTAGTAAAAGGGTGGAATCTTACGGGGGAAATAGAAAAAGAGGCAGGGTAAAAACGCAGCGGTGAATAAACCGGGGCGGTCAAGTAGCAGCGAGCGGAGCGGCAAAGGAATGAAAGATGAGGTAGAGCGAAACAGGATGCGGGGAATATAGTATAAGAGCAGTAAAGAGCGGGGCGAAACGGGGAAGAAGTAAAGGAGCCAGAGGGGATGAAACAGCGGTGGATAAAGTGGAGTAATAAAGCAGCGGAAGACAAAGTGCGCCGGATCGCGAAACTTCTCCTATTTTACCTCCTTCAATCGCTCATTACGATCCTCGGCAAATCCCGCGGCTCCCCCGTTACATTAAACCCAACAGGAATATTCGCAGAAACATCGAGGATAATACGTTACTTTTACAAGCTTCCCAACCCCCTCGGAGAGGCGATTAAGTAAAGTGATTATAGTTTTGATTGCGCGGTATTACAGGGCGACGTCGCCGACCGTTGCCAAAATCTCCTTCTTTTTCCTGGGGCTAAGACGGTTAATAATTAGTGGTTCTTGAGGAGACGACGCCGTGTCCAAAGGCACCCGGGCGCGATGCCAAACGCCCCGGTTCCCGCCTCGTTCCTCTCGTTAGACTTATAATCTGGTTGCCGGATGATTTCTTGCCGCAGCCTCGGCTGCGATCCGGGATGGAGCTCGATTAAAATACATGACTGCGATGAAAATGGGAATGTCGGGAGGAAACGGGAAACGGGCGCTAATGGAAACATTTCCGATGAGATCCCGGAGACGTGGATCGAGATTCCTAATCCACTTAGAGGTTAATTATTCGCTTCCACTGGCCGGGATAATGCGTTGAATTACAGCGGAGCTTGGAAGCTGCCTGATCGTTTAAATCGGTTCAGAATAATTAAATAAAATCTATATAGCTGCAAATCTACGTATCCGAGAAGAAGCTACCCTTTCGAGTGAATGAGGCTTAGGGGAACGCGATGGTAGTAGACGTAGGTAAATACGTCCTGGCGGTCAGGCTATGGTCGCGACGGAAAGTCTCGCGAAAACTCCTCTAATTCCCTATGCACCCCGTGACGATAATGGCGGGACAGCGTGCACCTGGCCGACTGTCCGGGGCATTCGTCGGGGACAGAAAAGAACTCGTGACGGGGGACTCAGCCTCGATATTAAGCCGCCGCCGTTCTCCCCGTGGCCGTTCCGCTGTCACAGCCAGTCTCCGCCGAGTGCTTACCAATTTATAGCGTCCGTCGGACAGGCCGTCGGCGTGTACCTGTCCCGTGTCTACACGCGTCTAACACGCGTAGCTCATTAATCGAGAGGCTTGTCGCGACACCCCGTCTCGAACCCTTTCTAATTCCCTCGGTCCCCGTCGTTGTTTCGGCTCCTTCAGCTGCGTCTTCCTGCGTCCGCGTCACCGTGGAAACGCAACCCGGGCGTGTGCGCGTTCCCTGTGCACGACACCCGCGGAATGGAAACCCCCTGGGAGGCGGAAGAGGGTGGGAAACGAACGGACGTCTAGGTTCGGTCTGGCAGCTTTTGATGGGAGATGCTGCGCGTTGTCCTCTCGGAACCCAATGCAAAAGCACACACACCATGTAGCGTGCCTGTGATGGTTTTCCCGGCTCGAGGAAAGCGGGAGTGAAGGGTTCTGCTGCGAGGTGAGGAGTATACGGGGTTTGATGGGACGGGTGGAAACTTTTATAGTTTTAATATTGTAGCAGTTTGGAATTGATTTATTTTGTGCTTTCACTGTTGGCGTAGCATTGAGCACGGGTATAGAAGCTCGTTAGCAGGTCAGCTCAATTAAGCTCGCAAGTGCAATCGCCATTGCAATTGTTGTAGGTCGCGACTGTGTTACAGTGAAGTAGCGCATCGATCCATTTAGCGAGGAAATTTCCCCAGAATTGATTTAAACTTGTACATCGATTGTAGCGGCAAGTTACCCTCCTACGATATTATTAAATCCGTACTTCGACCTGCAGCCTGGAAGTTTCTCGCAAAGCCGCACAATTTGCCGCTGGAAATTCGCACTGGCAGCGATGAATGTTAACGTAACCTAACCACTGTATTACCTGGTGCTTTAAAGCTTTAATGTTTCCTTTGCCGTGGCTCTTGAATCGCTTTATAGTTTCATTCCACGGTGTCACTGGCTCAAAGCTTTGTAAAGGGGCATTGCATTCAGCTCCATTCTAGCGTCCATCGTTTCGCATTAAACCGTTTAATGCCGTAACCAAAGAGGAGGAGCTGTGCCCCTTTTGACGTAACAAATGTTTGCAGCGCGTGAATTGCTTCAGAACTAAAGTGAACGCATGTCTCAACTTTAAACTGATATTCTTCTACATTAAACTCCATCCAAAGCTAGGGATTGCTAGTGCCAGCAAAAGATTTCTCCGTGATTCCAAAATTCAGCTAAGAAATGGCCACAAAATTACCTAATAGACACATCGCGTGTGCCAGCAATTCGCTCAGCATCCCGTCTCGCGAATCGTTAATGACACCAACGGCAGAAAATCGTTTGGTCGAGCATCCCAGTTTCCCACGGCCGGTGGCGAGGATCGAGGGCCGCGATCGCAATCAATCCTCCCAGCGCACAGCAGAGGGACAAATAAATAGTCAGGCTCGAAGAAGACTCTCTCACGCGTGATTTACGCACAACAAATCTTCAATCCCATCGTGGCTCGCAGCCGAAGAGGAGGAACGCTTGATGGGTCCCGTTGGCCTATGGAAAATAACAAATCATAAATACGTGCCGGTCGGGGAGGTTAAAAGTGCGTTTAAATCTCGCGAGAATAATGGACTTCCCGTCGCTGTTAATACGCCGCGCCGCGTGTTCGTTGTTTCTAATGGATTTTTAGAAAAAACGAGCCGAGAGGAGGATCCTACGACCGACGGCTAGCGTTCCTTCTTCAGCCGCCTATCCCCAGCAGCGCGGCGTCCTTCTCTGCGGCGTTCGTACCCACGGCACTCGGAGTCCCAGGGAACACGTGGCCGGCGTCACTTTAAACAACTTCCTCGTCTCCCCTCGACCGTGACGCGAGAGAGACGCGTCTTCTTTGCGGCTTCTTAATGCCCTCGGAGCCTCATAAAGGGTCTAATTGTTTCGAGGGTTCGTCGAAGAGGAAGCTGGCGCACCAGCCTCGCCGCCGCCTCCCCACGGAGGATTGTTTTCGATTTGCCCGTTTCCTGTATCGACCAGAAACTCACAAGGCCTCCGCGGAAAGAAGAGTAACGGACGTTCCACTTGCCCGACTCAGGCTATGCAATAATTCAAGCCGCGGAGACGAACAATCCCCGTACCGAAAAACCTAATCGCCTCGCCCACGCGTTCATCAACACCGTCCGGCCTCCACGAGGAGATTTCGATCAATTATCTTCCCGCTGGCCTCCGATCGATCTGCCTACACCTTCGCCGGAACGACCTACACGCTCGTTACTACTCATAAAACACCCCCCGATTTTTTCGTCACCCCCGAAATCGGCCTGCCCACCGAGGCTCTTTCGTCCCACTCGTGCTCGATGATTTACGGGCGATCTCGGATGAAAGGAGACCGCTGGGTCCACACTGGAGAACGTCGATGATCAAGATCGAAGAAGGAAACGTTCGCACAGTGATCGAGAGGAATTCAATGAGAACAGAAGTCGTTTGTTCCTACACCTACACTTGCCACGATATCCAAATTTACACCCTCCGCACGTGTCCCCCAATGTGCCGCGGGGGCCGAATAGGTTTCCAGCAGACCGCAGCTAGAAACCGACACCGAACGCAGCGGCCCACGGGTCGAGGAAACGCGATAAGCCGCGGGTTACTATCAGCGGCGCCTCCAGGACGATCACACACGCGAATATACTCGCACGCAACGCCTATTGTCCACACTACCACCCCCGACAGCGTGGCCGTCGCTTCCTGGCGCGTGCGCTCCCGTGGCCTGCTCCGGAACCAGGACGCCGGCGACGAAGTGTGGGATGAATAGCTGCGTTACGCTCCGCAGCCTTCGCCAGCCAGGCGTTGGCATATCTCTGGCCAGGGACGTACGAATCCTGACCCGATTTTATGGGCCACGAGTGACGAGACGACTTGCAGGCTCGACCCGATGACGAGCAGGATATAGGTGAGTGATTGCTCGGCCAGAGATCTCTCGGGGAAGTTGGTCATGCGATGGGTCACTTCAGAGGAAGGAATCTGTGTGTATGGGAGGATTGAAAGTATGCCTGAAGGAAGGGATGTGGAGGATTGAAGGGGATTTGTCATCTTTTGGGAGGGATCCGTGGATGTCGTGATTGTCGCGGTGGTGGTGGAGCTGTGCTACTGAATGAAGGGTTTCGGTTCACCTAGATTACTGTATTGAGTGGGGTAGACCGGGGGTTGTAGTAACACTTTGACTTTCGAATATAATCAAGCAAGAACTATCAGAGTTAGAACAAATGTTCTTATACGAAAATGATACTTACTTATCTGACATTATTGAGTCACAACAGTTTCGCTGCATGCCAAGTAATATCCAGGTTATTAATAAAGAATGAGAAGCGGAGAAAGTGTTACAATCGTCCCTGACCCCGGGTCGGTTGTAACACTGCATGGAGTCGATATAAGTACAAATTTAACTTTACAGAATTAAAATATTTATTGATTTTAAGTATAATAATAAATGGAAAAAGTGAAATGTATAACCAATTATGCGGTGTCGCAATTGTGGCAGAAATAGAAAACGTTTTGGCTGGGCTTCATGTGATTAGTCCTTAGATTCAGTACATTGCACCCATTTTTGATTTGTTTACTTGTGCTGTGTTATATGATTCCATGCAAACAAGACAATAATATTCATCTTCTTTGTTACTATTCGGTTCTGTAGATCGTACAACCGACCCCAACCAGGCTTCTGAACTTAAATTATAAATGTTGATTAACGAGGCACTTAAAAATGATAAGTAACGATCAATATTACTTTAAAAATGGCCAGATTAAGTATTAAAAAAAGAAAAAACATGTACTTGCAAAGGGAGTATTTATATCACATTTTTAAATCAGTAAGAAAATTTTACTTTACGGTATCGAAAAGTTATTTTCTTCACTATATGTACATGTCTATTGGGTATCAATACTGCTAGGGCATGGACGTGTGTATTCCAAATGTGTATATCCAAAATTTTTGTTAATATCTATCACATGTTCTGAGATATTTAACGTGTTACAATTGTCCCCCTGGTACTATCAGCCTCGGTCTACCCTAGGTGCACGCTGCTTGAATGTCTTCTGAATTTAAACTGCATAGAAAAGGAGCAAGAGTTGAGCCTAACCCAGAACTGTGATTTGACTACTGTATCCCAGTTCCCGGAGGCTCTTTCCCTCACAGAAATTACAGACTAATCATGTCAATGAAGGAAGAGCCCCCAGCGATTAAATTCGCGAGAATAACCAACATGTTCGCCATATATGGGGCCGTCGCAAGCCTAGATCCGTGGTTGTCGCAATATGCGGTCAGAAACCACAAGCGTGCAAACGCCAGCAGGGAGACACTTCTTTCTCTCCATGCGCGCGAGTGGCGCAAGAGGAGGCGCAGCGGAGAAAGAGAGCGAGCCCACGAAACGACCACTGGAATATGAGTCACCCGTCCAGGTTCATAATTACGCTCCAATTGTTGCCTCCCTCCTCACGCCCGGCGAAAGAGGAAGGACTCCCGCCACTGGCAAGACGCGTTTTAATGCGTCTGACCGCCCCCGCGGCCTGTCGCTCTTATTCCCCCGGCGGTTCGTCATTCCGCGGCGCCCCTCTTCCCCGGATGACTCGCAAAAATCCTTGCTCTCTCCCTCCGGGAAGCGCGAGCGGGGCCTAATAAGTCGAAAGAAGTTACCGCGGCGAGCAGCTAATCCATCGTTGCGCGGGTAAACGAGGGGGAGGGACGGGGCACCGGTAACGAGAAGAATTTAAACCGGCTAGTTTCTCCGTAAACATCGCGAGTCGATCCATCCTTCAGCTGTCGGAATGATTGATCAAGTGAATCTAGTCCGGCGGTTCTTGCCCGCGGGATAAGACTTAACCCGTTCCCCGCCTCGAGGCAAATCGATCCGCCCTTTATCTCGTTGATGGATCGCTGATGGAATCTCCGCGTCGTCGAAAACCGCTCATTGTGGCCGGTCCCTCCACCTTTCTCGTTGCTCTCCAGCACCTCGGTAACATTCCTACTGGACTGATCACGGTAAACATGGAATCTCGCCGGGTGGCTGGGTGAAAATGTTGCCGTGCCCCTTTCTTCGGACACCAGCGTTCTATGTCCGTACATCGAACAGCAAAATCCCTGACAATCGGTTTCCAAAGGAGCTTCCATATTCCCTTCTTTATATATACCTCTGCTCGGTGTGCTTCGCCTATTGCTTCACACACTTCTCTCACTTGGAGTCCCCCATAAACAGAGGAGCTGCATCCCTGGGAGCGAGGCATCTCGTCACTCGTCAGGCCCACGGAGAGCTCCGCTCCGCTAAACATGCGAAATAGGTACGTTGCGGATATTTAATAAATCGCCGCGTCGCGTTGGCCAGTTTGGGCAAGTCCGATGGGACAATAGACAGGGTGCTCGTAAATGCAGCAGCTCCGATGGGACTTGGACAAGGCGATAAAGCCTCGTGGAAAGAGTGGCGCGCGGCGGGAGAGCTATCTGGCATCCGCGGGGACGGGGAACGCGCTGTTATCGTGTATCGGTACATCGAGCACCCGCGCTTACGGCCGATCGAGCGGAAACCTTTACTGCCTCCGCCTCCGTAAATCGTCGTGGCGCTTACCGATTTTATTTACTGGCCCGTGGCTACACGACCGCGCTCCGGCATCTCCGACGGGGGTGGGCTTCCTTGAAGGTGTACCTCTCCGCCGAACGCGAGAGATTTATCGTCGCGCGGACGATCGCCGCAAGAACAATGCCGTAGATAATGGGGCAGCGGGCAGTTTTCGTGGAAACAGGATCATCGCCTCTCTCTCTCCCTCTCTCGCCTCTTCCTCTCCATATTTCTCAAAGTCCCGGCACTCCTGCGGGGACCGCAGTCCCTTGATGTTCCCGATTTTTACTCCTTTAGATCTTGCCTTGTCATCTTCGAGATCCCTTTGCCCCTCGCCTTCCCGCGCGCTGCAGCATTGGCTGCCCGTGTCTTCTTCGAAAGCCTCTTATTGTTCGGTATCTTCGATATCAAGGCGATACCAGCGTAGCCGATTCTGCCTCCTCTCGAGTCTCCGCTGCTTTACCATTTCCAGGATTACATACTCGTTATTTGAAACGGTCCCAGAGAGCGCGAGGGTCGGCAGACTGGAGGTTCGAATTCGTTATTGCGTTCCACGAATACGACTCGCGGGGTCGGAATTCACCGAGGACCAGCGACGAACCGGAGGGGTTGGACCCGCGGGAGGAGGGCGCGAAACACGCGGGTCAGAGCGAGGCACCGCGACGGAGATACGTCGGAATTTTAATATTCCTCGGCGGCGAGGAACGGGGGCCCGTGTAATCCCCTTGACAAACGGCTGCCTCGGCTGCCTGATGCCTCTTGACAAACAGGGGCCATCGTTCTCGCGCGGGGCGGCCCGCCGCGTCACCGTCCGACCGAAGCGGCGAAACCTCGGGCGGAAAAGACGCTGGGATATGCCGCGTGGCCGGGAGGGAGGCTTCTGGATCGAATCCAAGGAGTTTTGCCGCGCTTTGTCGCCGAAACAAATTGCTCGTCCCCGCGAGCCCGTTCTCGTTCCCGCGATAATTGCATCGGTCGTGCCCGACGACCCCGTTGAACGACCGGAAAAATACGAGGGACCTCGTCGTAGACCGTAAACTGTAGACGAAGCGGAGAACGTCGGTGGAAGGAAGAGGTCGAGGTTGTTCTCTGAAGACTCGAAGCCTCTAGGCTCCGCAGTGTCCCGACTCGTAGCCGTTTTCAGCTCTCGGGGACCGGGCCAACATTAATATCGTCGAATAGACCGGCCAGCGTCCCGAGATTCCGCGGAGTTTCTATTTCCAACCCGTTCCTGACCACCGTAAATCGTGGGGCTGCTCGCGGGACGTGTCTCGGTTGGCTGAGGAACAGCTGCGTTTCGCGAGGAATCCGGGATTCCACGCTCGGGGAACCGTGCCGCGGAGAACGTTACCTCTATCACGGCCGTCGCGCGTTATCTGTCGATGAATCTCGCGAGACGCTCGGCTGATCGACCATCCGACGCGTGCTATCCCTGAGATATCGCGGGGATCCCAGCGTGTCTAACGAGCAACGGAAGATAGACACGTCCACTTCGAGCTGAGGCTGGGGGTCACAGATGAGGAGGAGCGGTTGTCGTTCGGCTCGCGGGAAGCCACGCGCTCCTCTGGCTGGAATAACGCGTGGAAAGGGGAAAGAAAGAAGACGGGAAGACGGGAAAACGGAGAGGTGGACGGAGCTGTGGCGTACAATTAATTTCGAGGCGTCGCGCCGAGGGAACGAGACGGGGCGCGCCTCTCGCCGAGAGGATCTGCATGCAAGAACAATTAGCTACACCTCCTCGTGGCTCACCTCCGCGATAAATCAGCGAACCGCATTACCGCAACGACCAGCGCGCACAATGCCTGTAATTCTCGCCCACTCTGCCGGAGAGACGCGGCACGGCCGACCGGCCACTCTCGAGAGCGGATCGTCCGCGAGGACAGGGCCGAGGATGTGGTAACGAGAGCCTGGTCTTCGCGCGAGGGTGACTTCGCTCCCTGCCGGACGAAACAGACTCCGGCCGCGGAGACGAAACAGCGTCTCGAATGCGGCAGTCGCCAGACGGAGGACAGCGGAGCGTCTCGCGAACGGTGACGGCTCGTTTGCGGTGGACAGGGAATGGGATTGCTTTCTTTCGCTTTCGCGGCCTTTGAATGCTGGCTTCAACCGAGGTATTGACTCTTTGAGGGCTGCGAGGCGGACGAGCGTGTACCGGGGTGACAGTGATGTATTGAAAATTTGCGTGCTCGCGTCTAGACACTCGTGGATGATGGGGCATTTGGAAGTTAGGACCGGGGAGAACCAGCCTGCTGGATGACTGGTGGTCAGAGTAGTTTCCAAGCAAATGAGCGATCTGGTTTCAAGCCTCTCCATAACGTCGGGAAAAAGTAGCAAGGCCTCGCGTCAAAGTAGACGGTCGATCGATCTGTTGCATCTTCTCCATGAATTCCATCCGCTGAACGCCAGCCGAGGAAAGTCGACCAAGCGTGGCTCGTTAGCTGGATTATTTATTCCCGACGGCGGGGCGCGCGTCTTCCGCGCGGAATTCGCGAGGAGCGGCCGGGCGTAGCGCGCACAGGCGATCGGGACGGTTTTTTCTCGGGACGGGTTAAATGACTGGACGTGGCTGCGCGACGTCAGGAAACGGGACGCCGATGGCCAGTTTCCTAGCATTCTAGCGCGCGCGCGCGCATGCGTCCTCCGCTTGAAAAACGACGCGGAGTCGGAGCACGCGCGCAGGAAACGCCGGCGGAGAGAAAAAAGAAAGCCGTCGGTCCCGAGGATTCCGTGTCGCGCCCTGAAATGCTGATTGCGACCGAGGGGACGTAATTTATCGGGACTCGGGATTCCTGAATGGACGCGGAGGATGAGCCGCGTTGAATCGAAACGACTGAATAAATGTGGGGATCGGGACGGAGACGCGCGACACCGCGGAATCCGTGTGGCTTCGTTTCCGCTGGATTCGCCCGAGGTTGGCGCGTTACGCAACGCCGCGCGTGCGATATACCGCGGGATCGAACGTGAACGGAATATCGCGCCGAACACCCCGCCCGTTTTATCGCCGTGGGGCAACCGGTTCCGCAATATTCCGCCCGGCTTTGATACGAAATCACACGGCCGCCAGTAAACTCGTGTTTCTCATCGGGTTCCGGGGCTGGCCGTCGCCGGCCCCTAGAAAAATCTTTATCGTCCGTTTCCAGTTTAGAGTAACGCCCTGTCCGTGTAAGTAGCCCCGGCAATAATCCGCCGGATTTTCCACGCCAATCCTGCCCCCTCTCGATCGTGTAAGCTTCGTGTGTTTGGGAAAGCGTGAGGGGCCTGTGAAAGGTTGGAGGGTTATCTGCGGATGAGTCAGTGTCGAAGGAGGTCTTCGGCTGTGTCTATCGCCTGGGTATGATAAACTTTTGATAATTTACTGTCTATACATTTCGAGTGCAAGAGAATGGATCGCGTTGTACAGTGGATGAAGCGTTGCTTGATGAATGGCTGGCCTAGTTAATTGAGTTAGGGTGGTTCCTTCCTCTTGAACGTAATATATCAACAGATCATGTCATCAATGTGGCTCGTAGAGATCCACGCGCTGTTGCGTGTATTTTCAAATTATTTCACCTATCTTTCGCATCCAAATTCACAAGGATTAAACCGCACTACTCTCCGAGCTACAAGCTCTGAGAGGTTCCCCCTGCGATACCATTCAAAGTGACTGAATCGGGTATCGAGGACTCGTTAATACGCAAACGTACTCTAAAAGGACTTTGCCAACTCCGAGGCGAGGCAGTATCGTTTCGTTTCCGCACGTGCGACCGCTTGTCGTTATCGGGCTCAATAATATCGTCGGAACACCTTCGCGGAAGCATTTATCGGAGGTGCTGGTGTGAGAGGTTTGAAACACGGAGCGGGGGCGATCGTTGCTGCTGGGGACAATAAGATCAGCAACTTAGCAAGATTACTTCGTGGAAAGTTGGGAATGCTCTTGATTGAAAGTAGCTTTGCCCTGGGAAACCTCTTTCTCCGAGGAAAGAATAACTTCCCCGCCGGTTCCCTCTCGCGGAAAATATTCTGCTTCCGTGCCTCCCGGCGTCTTGCAACTTTTGCTGCTCGGGGACAGTTAAATCGACAATGAACATCCCAAAGGATTGTGTACTCTCGGAATATTATTTCTCGCGCGAAACTATGCATAAACCATAAGTCCGAATGCTCAGACGTTGCTTAGCTTCTACGACGGGCGGAGTTACTTCAGTTAATGGTGACTCCTCCAACCTCTTCTTTGCAGAGAATTTGTCACTCCAGGAGATTCGTCTCGGTTCTCTATAGCACACTTTAAACAACCTATAACCACGGCGAAGCCTATCAAAGCGGACTCCGCTAATTGCGATACAATGAAAGAAGAGAGCCAGTTCGCGGCCAGGCAGCCCTGAATAATCTTCCTTCATCGACAAGAAGCACGACGGAAGTTCGCCGAGGGTGTCCCTCGGTTAATTGCCCCTCGATACAAGCTCGCCTCCCGCCGGCCGGATCGGAATGAGCATCGCTCGGGCATCTGTATCACCGCCGAGACACTTTCCGCGGAGGCGTTCCCTTGAATCGGCGAAAGGAAAAGGGAAGAGGGGCTGTTATCGCCGGCAACTTTCGCCGGGGCCTTTACCGACTCCATGAAACTTTAAAGCCTCCACGGTGGCGGGCGGTGGAAAGTTGAAAAAGTCAATTAACCGCTCGCGTCGCTTTACTGTCGATTGGACGGTAATAAGCGGGAACGAGCAAAGTTACGGGCTCGAAATAAGTATAAAGCCAGGCCACCGAGCGGCGATGTCTGATTTGGATTAATGAAGTCGCACGGTGACCCACCGATTGCCCACCGTTCCGTCTTCGTCGTCTTTATCGACCGCCTCTAGTCGGTGGTCGCTTACTGTCGCGACCTCGTTGCTTCCAGCGACCGCGTTTTTCCGATTTGACCTGGATAGCCGGTGAAATATACGTACTCTGTTAACACTGGCACAGAATGGTGGTATTCGAAGCCCTTCGCTTCAACGAGCTCCGATCCTTCGCAGTGGGAAACATTATGGGGAACATTATGGGGAACATTATTAATTATCGATATTTATTAAGCACCGCGAACCTCGTGTCGTTTCTATCTTCATCTATTCAGCAACCTTTACCCGAGAATAACGAACCCTCGAGGTTCGTGAATGGTGTATAGCGGGGAATCGGCAAGAGCCCCGCGAATCCGTCACTTTTCAGATCACCTAGCGGGGGGCAGAAGATTGACACGATTTATCGACGAGATCGACATGAATTTTTCATTAATCCGCGAGCGCGGCTTTCACGGGCCCTTGGCGCGCTTCTAATTAAAATTGATTGGCTTAAAAAGAAGCCGATATTAATCACACTCACGTGCACGCGCACGGCGACGCGCGGATAATTAAATACAGAGAGCTGAAACGCCGCAAATTTCGTCGATATTCCCGCGGCCGAACTCGATATGCATATTCCAATGACCGTGGATGCGAAATTTTCGCGAGAATAGAAGAACTTCCCCCCGGCCTCTGTATGCCCCTCTTTTTGGTCGCGGGGCCGGGGTATCGATGGCATCGCATTCATTCACGTCGACGCCAGTCTGTAATTAATAACCCGTTTTAATCAGGCCCGCTCGCGAACGTTCACTTACTCCGCGGGAAAAACCGTATCACCGGTAAAAACGATCTGATTTATAGCGAAGCGCTTTGGAAAATAAAAGCGTGTCGTGGAAGCCGAGCGAGGGGGGGTGGAGTTGGAGAGTGATTGACGTTAAGTCGACCGGCTGACTCGATTATCGTTTCCCTCCCCGGTCATTAAGGAGAAACGTCATTTACCTCCGTTACCGGGGCATCCTCGCAAGGATTAAGATAAGCGATTACGTCACGATCGACGCCGTCACGCTTTCGAATAAATCAGTCGCCGGCCTGCGTCGTCCGACGAAAAGCCGGACGTTCAATTAAATTCCATTAAATCATTAATTTCCGCGCCGAGCATCCATTAATTTCGCCCGTCCCCCTCGTTACTTTCTCCCCGTGTCGCGGATGCAAATATTCATAGACGATTTACATCCCTTATATTCTACTGTATGACATCTTCCTTTGGCGGGGAATGTGCTTCTCTCTGTGGGAGTTTCAGAAGCGTCAAAATTAACACAAAAAATAGGAAGAAGAAGTATTTGAATGGTTTCGTAATAATACACCTAACTCTTCGCTCCAAATGCCATCGATCGAACGCGAAATTCCCGCTGACGTGACCAGTTTCCATTCGTCAGGACCGACGTCGTCGAGTCTGAGATCGATAACGACCGCGATGGATCACGAGCTCCTCTCCCGATTCAATTTCCCGCTCGTCCCCGTGCCGCATCCCCCACGATACCACGGTGCTCGCCCCCCTGCGCCCTCCTACCTCCCGAAATCGCTGATAGGCGCCACACTATACCGCGCATTCGCGCAAGAAGTTCAACTCCGGCGAAGTTTCCCTCGCGTGACGATCTTTCCCCCGGCGAGGGGGGCTCCTCTGCCTCAAGTTCCACGTGTTCCCGATGAATTTCATAAGCGGCTCAGCGGAGCACGACAGACGCTCGGCGTCTGGGAAATTAGGACCAGAGAACCGTCGAGTTATCATTCTTTGCTGGCCGACGCGGCGTAGGCGAACGATAGCTCGCCCTCCATTACGAGGATTGCCGGGGTTTTCGATGTAAACGTGAATTATGGGGAAAGCGCGGTGAGGGGCTGGTCGCGCGCGAGAACCGCTTCCACGGGCAAGGTAAATCGAGCGGCATCAATTAGAATTGATGGATGAAAAAGCGCTCGTCGATCGTGATCCTCGTGCGGCAACGCTCCTGGATGAAAGATGAGCCGCGGCAAGAAGATTCCGCGGGCGGATATTAATTGCGCCGTGTACGCGGAATCTTGATGGTTGGTTGAACACGAACCCCTTGATGGCTGGTGGTTGGAACGCGATCGGGACGCTCTTGGGCCTCATCGGGCGCCATTAAGTGATTGATGCGATTTGTGTCTACGAAAACAGTCGATAAGGAACCTCCTCGCTCCGTCTACACTCCGATCCCGCAGGGCGCTGTTAAAGGCAACGTTGGATGACCCACGAATATTCCTCGCGAATATCTGCAAGCGAGTCGGGAAAAAGAAAACGGGCACGTGAATCGTTGGGAGCGGGATCGATGAAAGCCCCCGCGAGGAGCCCGAATGGGGCCGCTCGACGCGGCGAAGAAAAGGGAAATAGAGACAACAGGGGCCGTGAAAGGAGCCGAACGAGAAGAAAATCCCAGCGTAAACCAACGCTTTCCATCGTCTCCGACGGGGCGGAAAACGGACGCCCATTGTGCAACGGCGAACGAATTAAGGTCGGATAGATTCCTCCACTCGTCCGGCTTTGCAACGCGAATGAGGAAACACGAAGCACGCCATCTAGAGGAGGGAGCACACCGAGGAGCTATCGCTGCACAAAGGGCCCGGTGTTGCTCGGTGCATTGTGCATCAGCCCTGCATCCTAATGCGCGAGAAACCACCGGGGCTGTCAAGAGAGCAAGTCCCCGGACCTCTCGACGCAAGAAGATGACGGTGGGGAAAAAAACAAGCAGTGGCACGAAACCGTTCCCTTGACCGAGCGGATCACGGGGGACGTCAAGGTGGACTGGGCCTGAGTAGGAGGCAGGGGACGTGGTCCAGGGGAGAAAAAGAAAGTAGGAGTCCGGTGGCCTGCAGCTGCCTGATAGAGTGGTTTTTGCCGATGCGCGAAATGGACGAAATCCGCACCTGTGGAACGGGACGCAGGTCTGCTAGTCCCCCTGGTGGGTGTGAAGAGCGGAGGCATCAATGGATATCCCTTGAATAGCTGGAGTGCATCATCTACTGGTTAGCAACGGGCTCGGCGTGCTTTAGGCCCTCTAGAATGATGGTCAGAGATGGTATTTTCTGGTCAGACGAAGGTTGTTGACAGACCTGACTGTTTTAGTGGGCGTAGTACATGAGGGGACTTGTCCGTTGATGTGTGCCACTTGAATCGGTGTAACATATCACTTACTGCTGGTCATAATGGGGTCAAGACATTTCGAGACTGCATGTTGAATGATCGGGGTGTTTGCACGGGTGTTTCCAAGCGCAGATACGTTTAATTAGAATAATGTTACTGCTGTTTGCTTTTAGTGAAACGAAGGGTAACTTTGACCACTGGGGTAACTGTGAACAAAACTAGGTTCTGGGACAAATTCCTCTAGCATTTATTGTACCCGGAACAGGTGTTGTTCTCAGACAAAGTACCCTGAATGGCTTTAATTTCACTACTTCGAGATACATTTTGTCTGAGAATAATACCTTTTACAGAATGGATGATAGAGGAAGTACATTTAGAATGTACTTTTGTGTTGAAATTTACCCCAGTGGTGAAGGTTACCTCAATTCACGATGTCGTTCAACTTAATAGGCAGTCGAAAAATCGATTTTTCATTGCATTTCCTGAAAGTACTATCTTTCCTGAATAAAATACCGCTTGGGTTACATTAAAATTCGCAGAATTGTTGATTTGGCGGCTAAAAAGGTCAAGCGGCAACCTGTCCCGCCTTTGCCCAGAAATCTCTATGATAATAATAAACATTGGGTAAAAGGATACATCCTGGTTTGCTTTAATTTTTTTACAAACACATTAAAAAGAAAGTGTTTCTTTCACGGAAGGCGACTAGTCCCCTTAAATGTTGTAGAAGTTTGATCGCCTTTAAACTCAAATTGGAAGCCATTGCAGCGTCCCACAATAGGTACTCTGAAGACACAGAAAGTTGAATGGTCATCGCCCACCTTCCTCCCTATTTCCCCTCTACGCGTGTACTATCTCCGAGGGGACAGACGGCGCTCAGCGGAGGCAACCCCATCCGTCTATTAATCCGATCTTTTGTGCCCGCTATCGATCACCTGGTCCACGCAACAGGGGAGCGTCCGCGACGTGTATCTCGGTTTTTCTCGTCCCCCTTCCCCCGTGTTCGTGCAGGTATTTTCAGGTAAAGCCACACGCTGCGTAACCCGAAAGGGTCCGCGGCTTGTTTTCGGCCGCGGGAGGCACTCGTCGGGGGAATATTAATTATGTTAATTACCGACCCGATGAGCCCGTTCGACGAGTGGAACGTGCTAAATGAGTTTCGTTAGTTACGATAGCTCCACGGTCGATAACGCGTCGCCGGGGGAAGTCGAACACGCGTGCTACACGACGCATACCTGATTCTCCTCTTATTTCCTCCGCACGAACCAATCCGTTGACCCGAAATTTATGATCCCCGGCGGCTCAGCTCACTCGCAATCAAGCTGCAAGCCCTCTGAAGCTTTCAGGCCTAAATTAATCCCGTATCGCAGTATCGACGGGTCTTTGGCACCGTTATAGAAGCTAGATACCCATTCGTGGAAAATGATCCGCTTTTCCGCCGGATCATGGGCTCGAGTGAAGTAAAAGACAAACGTAGACGGCGCGCAAGCACGAAATATCCCCCGAGCGTGGATACGCGGTGGTCGATGGGACGACGGTGAATAGCTAGCGCGGGCAAAGCTTTGGAGCAGCCGCGTGCGCAGCGCATTGAAATGCATAGGAACGCGTTCGCGGGGTACCGACGCATTCACGATTGCATAAGTGGCGCAACGGGCGCATAAAGCCTGTTGCACGAATGCGTATCCCGCGGCGAGAGCAGCCAGAGATCGGCCGAGTGCCTACTCGAGTTACTCGCCGCTCGTTCACAATTGTGTCACCCCGCTGCCAACCCTCCCCCCTCACTGCCCGTCCGCGGGCAGCGGGGCGACGATTCACAAACTGCCGTGTAATAACGCCGTTGCCCCGCAGCCCGAGCGGAGGTTCTTCGTTTTTTTCCTAGCTCGAAATCGAGCGGCTGTAAGGCCGCCGTTCTGTCGTCGGCTCCCTAATTTTCCAGCTCGTTATTGTGCGACTTTGAATCGCGAGAGGGTAGACGCGGTCGGCTCGCGACGGGGTTAGAATTTCAGCCTCGAGTGGATCGGGCATATGGCTGCTCGAGGAGAATCGAACTTTGCCAATCGATTGTCGGATATACGGGTGTTATTGAAACGCGACAGCCTGGAAGATCTTTTCAACAGTCGAGCACGATGGATTCATCAGGGTAGTTAACTCGAAGCACTTCGAATATGAATTTTCGAATTTTCAATTGCCCTTCGTACGCTTCATTCGTCCCTTCATTGTAAGTTACACTCGATTTCCATTAAATAAGCCGATACTTATATACAAATTATCCTGAACCATCGCTGGCAGCATCCCCGCTGAACCTCTGGCTACTCTTCAGTTCCAGAAACCTCGCTCTGTCCCCTGACAAAAGGGGACTCTTTTCTTCTCCGCGACTCGGGTAGGGGGTGATTCTCTCCACTTCCCCGGACGAAGGACTCCGATGATGAAAAGAAAAGCGCCATGCGTCGTGGTGGGAGGAGGGAGGAAGGAAAGGAAGGAAACGTCGTAGCGATTCGACGCGCATACCCGGAGCGCGGGGCTCGTAATTTCGCGGCAGAAGGAAGCCTGCACAATTAGCGGTATCTTCCGAGCGACGAAGGATGCGTCCCTCTTTCTTCGGGTTTGGTCCCACGCGGCAGCCCCCCCGAAGGGCTCTTCTCCTCTCGTCGGTTTTGTCGTTAAGCATTAATTGAGCCCGGCCGTGAGATTACAGAGAGAGGAACCTTCTCTCCTTGTGCTCGCGCGGAGAGGTATCCGAGAAACCGAATGAATTTCAGCCCGCGGTGTCCCCGCCCCTCCATCCTCCCCCTCAATCTCTCTCTTTCTCATTTTCTTCCCGCCGCGGCTCCTCCAGAACCCGAGGACGCAACCTGTTATTAAGGGACCCCGCCGATTAGATTGCGCTAATGGCGAACCGCTGTCTCCTTCCGAGAGAAGAATCGGCCTACTCTCCTCCATCCCCCCCCCCTTCCTCGACTACCCCGCCGACATTTTTCCTATCCCAACCGCCTCCAGTTCGCAAGGACACGGAGGAAAAAAATATCCCACCGCCGAAAACTCGTCCCGGTGTATCGCGGAATCGCTGTACACACAGCTTTCGCGGTCCTCTCTCTCGAATCCGTGGCTGGTACTGTGATTCCATTAAGGGAAGGTTCCACGGCTGATCCCAACCCTCTTCGCGGGGCGATTCCCTCTCGACTCACTCCCCCGCCCCAGCACTCTTTTAAGCGCCTCGTATTTCCCGTGGGAACGCAACAGTCCCCGACAAAGGCACGAAAAAACGTTTAATAAATAAATTGATCGGGTTTCTCCATCTCTCCCTCGGCCGTCTCTCCTTTCCCCCTTCAGGGAGGAATTTAACTCGCTGTCTCTAGCCCCCTGCTCTTCCGTTTCAGCGAAGGTGGAGACCCGTCTAGGCTTCCGGAAACGCGACACCACAGGCCACGATCCCAACTCACGTTTCATTAGCTCGCTAATGCCCGCTAGGCGAGAGCGTTCCCGAGCCGGGGGGATTACTTTTTATTATGGCCCCCGCGCCTACAATGGTAGAATTCGTCGGCGAGGACTGGCCCCGACGCATATGGCGCGGAACGCGTGTAATACACTGCCAGTTTTCGAGTGCCGGCCCCCCCTCGCGCCGCGCTCGTACTCCAGTTTTCGCGTGGTGGATTTCTGGGTCGAGCAGCGCGACCACCCGGCGCTGGTTCCTTGTCCTGACCCCGAAGTGCTCGTTGCGCGTGTGCGGGCTCGTTGAGAGATCGCATGGGAAATCGTTAGGTCGAGGGAAACCCGTGAGCAATTTTTAACCGCTCGCCTCCTACGTCCGCGCAACAGCTCGCCCTACATTCCTGCTCCGAATTCATCCCCGAAAGCGTCGGCTTCAACTCCGAATCAGACGAATACCTGGTCTGCCCTGTGACCGTAAGAAATATCCTCTCTGGACGAGATTCGTTACATCGTTCCTGGAAGCCCGTGGGACAGGGCTCTGTCATTACCTCGATAGTCACTAGGGCGTCCACCGAGCGAAGGGGGCAGGCTGGAACAAAGGATAAGCGGTGTAGAATCGAGGCAGAGAAATATTCTCGTTTCCGAATTACAAGCGGGCAGAAAAGTGGCGTGGAGGAAAGGTAGAGCACCGGATAGAGCCGCTCTTTTCTCGAATCTACGTTCTTTCGCGTATATAGCGGCGAGGGGGGGGCAGAGGGAGAGGGATAATTCGCCTGCTAGGCGGGCGGGATGTAATCTGCCAGATTGTGGGGCACCGAAATTGCCGGGTTAGAAGGGAGAGATAGAGGTAGAGGGCCTAGGTGGACTCGTCGCCCGCTTTCAGAAAACCAACGTGCCATTAGCGGTGGACTCGGTCGCTCTACCTCGGCTCCGTCGATAACCCGACGCGCACGCTGGACCGAGTCACCGGTGAATAATGCACCGGAAGGTGTGTCGTAGCCAGACAAAGGGAAGCAGCTCGCCTCCTTTTGTTTCTTCGCGGACATGCAACCGTGGCGTCCTCGCGAACGCCGCTTCCTTGATCTTCGACTCGAGTGCAGGCTCCCTGCGAGCTTCCTATTTCCTGCTTCGGGACAGGTCGTGGAGACGCGCTTTGAGGGATTAACAGCGGAGGGGCAGGGTAGCGAAACACGCCCCAGCGTCGTGTTTCGCGACGTTATTGCGAGATTTGGTTGCTAGCTTCCCGAACAAAGCTACAAAGACGCGGCGGAGATCCTGCGACCTGGATCTGGTGTCCTCTGGCTGGATTATGGCTCCAACAGATACAGCGAGCTTCCCGACGACCGCTCGAGTGGTCTGTAAAGGGATACCCTTGAAGGTAAACGCCGCCAGAGTTTTTCGTAATTTCTGCGGGACAGTGAGGTCCCAGAGTCCGACTCGCTCGAATAAGAATCATTGGTATCTGTGAACTATAATAAAGTGGACCGACGCTGACGTACCAATCAACGAACTCGGGATAAATCCCAAAACAGTCGATCAATCACCGCAGATGAAGATCCTGGAGCCGAGGAAAATCCGTATGAAAAAACTCGGCGAAGGATGCGAGTCACCGATCAAATCACGAAGGCGCGTCGACGAAATCGATGTAGGACTAGCTGACCCTGTTTTTTTACACGACGGCAGCCTGGATCATTAATTTTCACGGGGGAAAATCGACGTTGGCTGTCGAGCGGTACGAGGCGCGAGCCTTGTCTCGGGGAGAGGCCACCACGTGAAACTCGAGCCTGTCCCTTTTTCTGTGCACGAGGACAGATGAGAGGAACACAGGGGAGATCAAAGGAGAGAGGAGAAAAAAAAGTAATACGAAGACGAGAACGGGAGAAAGGTCGGGAAGGACCCCAGCGAGGAGTCCATCTCTGAAGGGCTGCCTGGTGATATCGAGAGGGCCAGGACCCGGGGAAAAGACGGATACGCCACGTCGGGAGGATGCATTCCGAATATTCGACCAGCGGACCCGGGACGCGCGTCGGGAAGCAGACACTTTCCAGGATTGACTCCTTTATCTCGACCCTCGGATCTTCATCCTTCGTGGCTCCTAAAACAAATGAATCCACTTGGAAGAAGGGGATACCGGACGGGCAGGTAAGCAGCCGGATCGGTCCCGACCGCCCGAGGCTCGCCTCTCCGGGCCTCACCTTGCTAATAGTACGCTTAATGGAATCGATAAGTTGTAGGACAAATCTGTGGTATCTGACGGCGTAAAAGTATCGCGCCAGTCGTAAATTTCGGTGGCACCGGGCGCATCCTCCGGGTCGTCCTTCGGCCACTCCGACTGTTCCCACATTCTAAAAGGGCAGAGAAGATAGTCCACCCGGCTAGATTCTCGTTCTACTTCACGTCTTTATGGCTACCGTGCCCTTTTACGATCGCTTCGGCTCTGTCTTTATGGGTAATAAGATTATTTCCGTTGCCCCTTTCGACACTAAAAATACGAGGCTCCGTTACGAAATCGCTCGTCCCTGCGCGAACATCGTTAAGAACCGATGTAATTCCTGTTTGTCGCCACGCGTGCTGCTGGAATCGAACGGCTATGGAGATTCTGGTGAATGTTAATATGTTTCCTCATCGATTGGCCAACAAGTGGAGACACGGTATTAAGCATCGAAAGCCTGCAAGGGAACCAGAGAACGTGACATTACTCAGTTCGGTGAAACTTTCGAGATTTCACGATCACGTGAATTTTCCCATTTTGGCGAGACAAGTCGCCCTCGACACGAAAAATTCAATCTACTCCGCGACAGCGAGGGGCGACCTGGAAATCGGAGGGTCGCATTCGTGTTCCAGCGAGACGAAACGACCTTACAAGAGTTTCCTCTTAGGAAAAGCGACTCGCAGCCGCGGCAACCTGGGGACCAGCGAAAAAAATGCTTTCCGAAGGACCACCGAGAATGGTGACCACAGCCGAGTTTCACGCAAAATGGAACGGTGTACATCTGCGCGGCACGCAGTGGCTCGTTCGTCGATGGTACGCAGATTTGGACCAGGTCTAGGGCAGGCTTCTGGAAATCGTTGTCTGGGAGCGATGCTGCTACGTGACACGGCATGTCGTTAACTCGACAGAGATCCGAAAACGAGCGCTCCGTGGCGTCACGTGCAGCAGAGAGCGTTTTCGTGGCCGACTGCGCGACACGTGTTCCCGTGAAGGCTGTCCGGCCTTGTTTGCTGCTGGACCCGCATCGTTTCAAGATCCACAGATACTTGAACGGCCACGGCCTCCTCGAGATCAAAGGGACCCTCATTGATGCAGGGAAAACAACGAGGAAAGTTAGCGGACCATACGAAAATAAACTGGACGCGGAATCACCGAGCTACGAATAAACAGAAATAGAAATGCGACTACTGACACGTATATACACTAAGATCTACGCTACCGGTATTCTTTCTGGTATTAATAAAGCTTCGTTTAATACCTCCCGACATCCAGACCATACCTCTCGGGAATTGAACCAGAAGCTTTCATTCATCTATACAACGTTGAATACCCTTATCCCAGAATTTATGGAAATGAACCTGACTCCATAGCCCGTTCTATCTTCCACTCCTGCGCCAGCCAATGCTACCAAATAAACCAGACTCTCAACGGAGTGGAAGCAGCCCCCAATAAATATCATCCAAAACGATGCACCGCGCAACTGCATTTCTTCACACTACATTTTCCCCGTTACGCCTTCGTCCCGAGGTCTTCATCCACGAACATAGGGCCCTCGTGCGGGGACGTTCGAAGGAGAGAGGCTCCTCGCAATTCACTCAACACGATCGAGTGGATATAAGACACTTCTGAGGCCCCCGTATAAAATTCATCGAACCTGCTCGCGTCTCGTCTGGCCGTGGTTCCCAGAAACCGCTGCGAGAAACGATCTCTCTGAAGGATGATCGAGGAAAACGCGGGCCCCTGCGGAATGCGAGGGCCTCGTGAGCCCCGAAGGGCTGTATCATGGACCGTGCACGAGCGACCCCCGCTGTGACGCGGCTCGAGGGCACCAGACGGGAGGGGGTGTGGCATCGGTGCAACCCTCCTGTTCCTGCGGTCATCCCTCGCCAGTCGGCGGCCTTTGGAGGGCCCTGGCTGCGCCGAACGTGGCATTATGCAGGCTCCGTGTCCTACAGGCCGTTACGGAACCGCCCTGTAATGGGATAAAAATAACCGTGTTTATATAGGATTACGAGCCGATCATCTTCTCCGCTCGACGAGCTGTTTCCACGCGGAAACTGGCGTAGGGAGGCGGCGCACCTCGAGGGGAAGGGTGGAATTTTTGTCGAGCCCGTTTGTCGGTCGTTGTCTACCTCGGGGCCTTGTCTGGCGTCTAATAGATACGTGATAGGGACGTGCCGTCGTCTTGGGTACAGCGTGCGCTGGGAGGGGGCATCACGATCGACGTATTTATACGCCGATCAATTTCCAGGGCGGCTGCAGTCGCGTGCGTATCATTGCGCCGCGGCGCGGTGAAGTGTTGACCCACGGTCGAGTGACGCATCGTCTTGCACCGCGACCACTTTCTCACGGACTGTTCCTTTTACTTTTCGTTTCTTTTAATATTCAACGCCCCGCGTGCCGGGTTCAAGTCCCCCGGGTGGCTCGAGTGGCAGAAGTGGCCGGGAACGGGTGTTTAAGCGGAGTGGAAAATGGTACTGGTCCTCTGCGCTAGCCTCGGGTAGCCTGGCTTAATTCTATTTGAGGAATGAGAAAGCGAGGAAAGCTAATAATGCTTCTGCGTTGCATAGAGTAGTCGGGTAAATACGATAGGGGGATGGGGGCGCTGCGGTGGTTAAAAGAAAGCGTCGACCACAGAGTAGCTTTAAGGTTCAGTAATCTACCCTAGGGAATGCTCTTGCGCTGCATAGATAGGGTGTACAAATTTTATTATCATTCAAGACTCGGTCCCTTCGAAACGTTAACACGGTCTCCGCTGTCTGATCCTCGCAGGCAGTCCACTCCACGTGCACGGGGACCTTAACGAAAAGGGGTAAATCAGGGACCCAACCCCCATCTCTCTCCAGCTGGACGCAACGTTCGCGTTTCGGTCGGTGCATAAATTTGTTTTTTCACCAAATAAATACGCCGGCCATTTATTTACGGTCTTGCCCTTTCCCCTGACCCTCGCCGCGACCTCCCCTTCCGGTCGCCTTGGTCCCTGGGTCCTCCGGTGCCGGCAGAACGCTGCTCGTACTTGTCGCAGCGCTAACGTTCGCCCGGATAAATAAATATTGACCGCCGAGGCAGGGCACCGCAAACAAATCCATTAATAACAGGAATTTAACCCCGTTGCGGAGGTGAAGCCGGGGGTGGCGCGTACCTGCGCGCACCCCAGCTGTCCAGCCGAAATCCGCATTGTCCGTGTCAATTTATATCCGCGGGTAGATTCACCGTTACGCTAGAATAATTTGATAACGTTCGACGACCCGCGAAGGGTGCCCCGCCGCCCTCCCGTTCTCTTTTTCTCGTTCTCGCTCGCCCGTTCATCGGGGTCGATTGATTCGCCAAGGGAGAGAGAGCAAGAAACACCCCCCGTCACCGAGGCCTCGGATGGCAGAGAACAACGACGCCGCGCAATTAGCAAAACTGTAATCAAATTTGCCCGGTGACGTTTAATATCGACAGGCCGCTTTCGAGGCGCAGCGGGTCTCGTTAGCGCGCGCATTACGAAAGCAAACAGTCCGCGCTGGCCGTGGACCGCGCCTTTTCTCCTACCCCCGTGGATCGTCGTTAAAATAGTGGAACGGGTCGATTGATCGGTGGCCGGGAAGTACGAGGGATGAGCCATTTCACGTTAATCTCGACGTTAATATTTCGCGCTGCAGATTTCGGGGCGAATAAATCGAGTAAAACCGAAGGAAATTGGAAGTATATTCTCATCAGCAAGTTGAAACTGCCCTGAAACATCAACAAACCCTCCACAATGGTCCTGTAATTCCCCTCCCTGAAAATCTTCAACAATTGATCCCACCAACAAACCTCTCAACAGTACCCTCGTCCCCCTCCATAAAAACCGCCTCGTTTCTCCCTCCCCGCGGTGTTTTCTGCCGAACAACAGTTATATCAAAGCAAAAGCGATCCGTTCCTCTCGACAGCTCGCGGTCCACTCCGATTTTCCTCCTCGTGCTCCTCGTGATCCAGCATCCGCGATCCCACCAACGCATCTCTCCGCTCACTCTCGGGTCCATGACGCCCCCACTGGCTGGTCCGCTGCCACCACCACCGGCGTCGACGTAGCCACCACCACCACCACCGTCGACGTCTCTACCACCACCCCGAGCCAGCAGCGGCGCCCGAGCGGCGAGCGGCGAGGGGCCCCGAGGTTTCACCGCTCCGAGTCAGTTGGCCGACATGAGCCGCACGCGCTGGCGTTCCCGGTGCTCGTTCGTTTGTTGAGGGTGGCAACGCGGCCCCGTACGACGCGTGCACGGCTCCTTCCCTCGTGAAATGTACGCGGATAAGATTTACAAGCGTCCCTTTCCCTACCCTGGACTGAACGGCGCGCCCTTTCGACACGGTGCAAGTTAGTCGCGAGTTCGAGGAGTGTTTCTCAAGGGGATGACTCGAGGGTGAGCCCTGGCGAACGCGCTCGGACTTGGCGTGCGAAGGACCGACGATAGGAGCAGTGTCAGTGCCGTGGGGTTCAAGTGCCAGTGGATAAACCGGAGGAAGTGCTACCAATTGGGAAGCGCTGTTGCGTTCGCGTTTCTCGCTGGATCCTTTTCCGAGTGGATTTGTTCGGAGTGACGGACGATCGCTGGCTCGGGGATTCGTCTACTGTTACCGAGTGAGTTCCATACATTTATCATTGGGAAGATAGAGATATTCGCGCGGCTCTATTCGGGAGGCCTGATCGCGTGAGTGTCGGTTAACCCTTCAGCTGCGGCGGGCTCTAAATGGAAATTAACCGTTGCGTGCTCCTCCGTACTTACTTCTGCCTTAATCGTTGCTACGCGAAGTAGGGAATGAAAATCGTGGAACATAGTTGACATCCAGGACCACCTTTCTCCCGCCTCGTTGCAACCGAAGGGATAATTGAAATTCAATTCGTCATCGAGCAGGCCAGCCTTCTAGCCCACTTTCGCAGAATTCTGAACTCGAGCTTCTTGCTACAAGTTTCGACTATAAAAGTGCCTGAAATTTGCGCGCTACGTGTCTGCAATTTGATTCACGTGCCGTGCGCTCCGTATGTCCGATTTGGTCACGGTCGAGCGCGCGTTTCGAAAAGGCCGGACGAAATTAGGAAAGCGTACGTTATCGCGGCCTGTCGAGCTCCCGCTGGGCCTTAAAGGTCCCCTGGAACCTATTTAAAAAGCCGCGGCATCCAGTAAACTGTTTCGACGACCGTTCGTACGGTCGACTTGCCTCGGAACGACTCGATATTACTATTCAAATTAAGCTACCGCGCGTCGAGCCGTGCCAGCCTCGCCGGAAATAAAGCGATTCTTATGCTGACTCGCAAATCTAAGCTACTTGGCCGCGTGTTAGCCGGCGTAGGTACCGGTTAAACAGTGTAAAAGTGCACGGTTCGGCGAAACCAAGGATTTACTTGTTGCTCCAAGCTGCGCGCATTAAAACTCGCCAAACTCGTGAATAATAAGCGGATCGCGGCTGTGCTTACTAGCCCGAGGCTTTGTTGTCAGCGGAACGTCCTTTACTCGCGGTATCAGCGGCGTTAAGGCGCGCACGTACACATACACGGTGTACTACGTACTTCTGTAGGTACCTGATATTGAAAATATCGTCTTTCATTGATAACTTGGTGCATTGAGTAAAGATAATGTTTGAAAGATTTAATAAAAGAGTTCTATCGAGGAACATAGTGTCGGGTTTTCTATGCAAGGTCGAATACACGTGGCAGTTCTATTTTATTACTCAAATATTCGAAAGGAATGGGGCATGTATTGCTTAACGATTACATTGAGGACCTTGCAGCAAGAGGGGTGCAGCTCCATATTTATTAGCTAATAAATATCGAATAAGTTAGAAAATACTGTTTATAAAAATTATTGATTTGACATGAAATTAAAGAGAGAACACTGAAAAATATATATCTTCACACAATAAATAGTAGTTATTGAATTGATAAGCTTTTTATTTCTACATCTGACGAATTTGTCGGAGTTGCATCAAACGTGCACCAAACGATGTAGCATTTTTTTTACGTATATTACACGTGGTAACACAAAAACTGTTCAAAATTGAGCTGCGTCCTGAATTCACCTTGCACTCCCATCAAGCAACGAACAGTGCCATTTTCACCAAAAGCGGACCGAGCTCCAATATTTCCCTACATTGTCAATGCAAGCCCCCCGCCGACCTTAATTTCAAACTCAACAACCCCTAGCGCAATCTGCAAATACGATTTCTCTGGACTCCGGTGCAAAATACACTGGCCAAATTGCTCCGCGCCGAGCTGCTCGCCGAAACGCAGTCTCCGGTGTCCCGTGTTCGTCGATATTCGATTCGCTGGCTGATGCTCGGCGAAAAACACGCGAAAGGGCGCGCTATTCGTCGGTGGCCGCGGATAAACGGCCCGGCGAGCTTGGAGATCGCATAATCGTAAAGTTGCCGTCCATATGCAGCGCCGAACGGAGATTTACAAACATTCGAGGGCACTTACTAGAATTACGTACACGGGAGATCACGCCGTGCGGTGCCTCCTCGCCCGTAATGGCCGCAGTAAGTTTTCAGCGATTTACGCGAAATGTATGCACCGCGGAGCACGGAGGGAGCGCGGCCCACACGAGAGTTTCCTCGTAAATACAGTAGAAATATGTAACGTAAGGGAAGGTCCTCTCCTTCTCCCACCTCGGCATTTACATTATTCCGAGTTTCTCGGCGGAACTGTGCGGTGGCCATTTTCGAAATCTTCTAAGATAAAATTGCGCAAGCTTGAAGATACTTTGCAGCAGAACTTCCACCCTGAAACGATCGTTTCCAATTCTCCCTCATTTGATTTCTCACCTGACAGTTAACGAGGCTTCGATACAGTGGAGCACTGAGGATTTAATCTTCGGGGAGCCGAGTCGAAGGAATAAAATAATTTTTAAGGCAAATTCAATAAAATTCATTAGGTGATTATAAAAATTTATTTAAAGAATGAAATACAGTTTTCATTTTACAAACCCCCTTCTTTGGGGTTTGCTGAGGCCCCTTGGCCCCCACTCTGGGTGCGCCACTGTTTCTCTCTGGTTCTTTGGCATCTAAAAGCCTCTATACTCGATCCACTTTAAGGGGCTGTTGAGGTCGAAAGTAGGTGATCTTAAGGAATTAATTAAAGCAAAGCTACTACATATAATTTAATGGGACTTTTTGCATTGTATTAAGGATGTCTTAAACTATAGAAATATATTTTTTGTTTTATAATTAATCATTGCAGACGACCCTGGGGAGTCGTTAAAGTCAAGGCGTCAAAAAATTCATCCAAATCGGTGGAACCTGTAGCACCTAAACCATTGGTCTGAAATAGAAAAACAAAGCCAGATTATTAAAGGGCATGAAACTCGCTCGTGGACTAAACCACAAAAAATTACGAAACTGACATTTTTTGAGAAAATAACGACACTTGAAGTTTGAAATCACTTTCCCTATATTTTTCGTCCTTTCAACGCCTTTAAAAGTCGTAGCGTCTTACAATTAGAGCTCACCAGTACTCTAGCCTATTTCAAGGAACGATCGATAGTTGACTGTCAGAAACAGGCATCGACCTGCTCGATTCTTCGTACGGGATTCAATTGTCAATCAACAATCAACGTTGCTTTGATAAACGGTCCTGCGGCGCCTCTCTATCGCTCGTATATCGCGTTCCGTCGTTCCTCCAGCGAGGGAACCCGATGGAATTGCCACGATTTCCCCGACGAATCGATAACGCGAAACTGCTGACCGTTGGCTGCATTTGGTAGATAGATAGCGAGGGGGGGGGGGGGGGTGAGTTGTTTGCGACGCGCTGTTAACTTTCCGATCGGTTGGCTCGATCATAGACGCCTAACGAGGATCTATCGCGAGGGACGCGAACTACAATAATCGGCCCCCCCCGTCCGATTTCGTCCAGTCGACGCAATTAATTAATAAGCGGCGCATCGCGCGAGCTCGTCATTGATAGCGGGCATTAATCGCCGCCGCGATACCGGCCCCAATAATTACCCCTTTGTCTCCTTTGACGGGGGGAGCGGCGGCGGCGAAAACGCTTTTGTGCGTTACCATTTACGATAAAAAGTGTATCTCTATAGGAGGAGACAGGCATTCGTTGCGGGCGTTTGATCTGACGGGCGTGGAAGTCGCGTGTCGATGGGAACAACGTATTTCATTAATTCAGCAGTTAATTAACGAGAGAATAGGAATCTCGGATCGCGCTACGTTTCCTCGATTGGCCTTAACTTATGAATGCGCGCACATTGTGCTCGCGATAACGGGGAAATGTTTAATGAACGTCGTTAAATTACATCGCAAGGCGTACTAGCGACAAGTGCACGCGCACTTGCTGGTTGTTTAGAGCTCGCGTTTCCTGGAAAATGGAGCATCGAACTGGAGAAGCTTGTTGCTCCGATTTCTTCTTCACTTCGCGGAGGATCGTTACATTTTCAAGTGCCTACGCTTATTAGAATTGTATTTGCACGGTGGAAAGGCAGCTTTCGACATACACTCGTTGCGCAATCTGCACGTAGATTCTAATTACTTCTATCGACGGACGTTCCCGTTGAATGGCGCTCGCACGATTGACGCAAGCTTTCCCCCGGCTGCTCCTTCGCGATCCCATCTCCGGCGACGGAAAAATCGCCGTTCTCCGAATCCGGCCGACAATTAGATAGGGCGCCCCGCGGGTCATGTGACTTCATCCTTATAAATAACCGTCGGCAGGAGATAAGAAAAATCGAGCACTTCGAAAACGATTACGCGGAACAAGATCCCACCGCTGACTAAACACTCGAAGCGGCGCGAACTCGACGGGGCTGGGGAGGAGGGGTCCGTTATTTGACTTTGACAGACATTATTAACGACTAACCGACCTACGCGCACTCGTACCGAGCGTAATGATCTCTGGCGAAGCTTGGCTCGATAGGGGGAGAGACCTCTTCCTCTCTCTTTCTTCGCTGCGCGGCTGTCTGCTTGGAAAATAAAGAAGCGGAGAGAAACGCGCGCGCCGTGCCAATGGATCCTCTTATTTCTGCCTGGTGTGGCTGGTCGTCGCTCCGTTCCTGTAAACGCGGCGAGTGCGACACGCGCCTCTTTGAATGTCCCCCGTCAACGCTGCGCTCGCTTTTCAAGCGACTTCTCGCGGCCCCAGACCGCGACTTCCGCTCTTTCTTTCAGCGCCGTCGTTGTAGCCTGCTGCGTCGGTGAAATTCGCGCGATCGCGGGCACCGTGCGAAATCCTGCTATTTAAAAAGCGGTTTCCCTCGTGGCCGTGGCCAGAGTTCAGTGTGGCAGCCAGGATTCTCGGTGTTTACAGGTCTCGCTCCGCTAAAAGGGAGATTGGAATCCGAGCTCAACTTAAACTCGAATAATCGATACCGTTTTCCCCCGCGCGAAAGAATGAGCAAAAAAAAAACAAATCGCAAGTGCTGCCGCGAAGCGGAGTCAGCGCGCGTTCGCGATTAGCAATCAAGTTGCGCCGTTTTCAGACGCTCCGCAATTACACGAAGACCGAAGGCAATCACGGAAGTCCGATCGATATCTATGCAAAAACAGCAGCGCCGGGTAATTATAGGATACCGATACTATCGTGGCCGCTAATCACGCGATAGTTCATAACAGTGGTACAAAAAGCCGCGAGGAAAAACTCGCCCATAATACCCAATAGAGAAGATTAATGATCTTTATCCCTGCCGCGCTCCCTCCGCCGCCGAAAAACCCGTATCTGCGCGCATTTCCCTTAATCCCACGCCGCGGGGAGGGAAGAAAACGAAATAAGCATCAGCTGAGGCCGCTATTTACGGGCTCCCGCGACCCTCCCGGCGCTTTTCCACTTCCGTTTTCCCGTGACACGCGCGCAATTGAAGCGGTACGGAGCAGCACCGAGGGAAAGGGAGGAGGACGGCGCTCGAGTCAAAGAGGCAGGAAACGCGACGCACGTGATGGGAGTGCGCAACAGCCATTCAACGGCTTCGCTTCTCGTACTTGCAGACCGCTTTCCGCGGCGGGGCCATTAAAAACTCGCCGATCCGCCGTGCTATCTCGACACGGAGATCGATTTGGGCGCGTATCGCGGCGAACATCGACCGGCCGCAACGTTGCGGCCCTGCATCGAGGGCCTGAACCTGAGGCCCACACCTGGCACGCGCAGCCCTCCATCTGCGTTCTCACGGCTTCTCGTCTTCTACCTGCTCTCTCTCTCTCTCTCTCTCTCTCTCTCTCTCTCTCTCTCTCTCTCTCTCTCTCTCTCTCTCTCTCTCTCTCTCTCTCTCTCTCTCCTTCTCCTTTCCTCCCGTTTCCACGGCTTCTTCGCTCCGTAGCACGCGAAAAGCGTGTTCACGCTCGGACGAATTTCCACGCCGACCAGGCGGCGGCTCTGCGTCTTCGATCGATCGATCCGGGGTCCTCCTCCGTTGTCCCGGCTTTCGGGCCACAGACCGTCCGGCATAATGGATACAAATCGAACCGAGATACGCCCCGATACACAGAGATACGAGGCTAGATACGGGAGGCTGCGGGTAAATAACGCGTGAATCCACAGCGTTGGAAAGTTAACGAGAGGATCGGGAGATAAGACGGGGGTGCTGCGAAGGTGTTTGCCGGAACCCTGGCTGCGTTTATCTTATTTTGCGGGGGGATTTCGGTACCTTCAATTAGTTTCCCTTTTAATCGCCCGGCCGGGAGGCTCGCTTGGAACGCTTCCAAGCGTGGTAATTGTATGTGAGAAGTAGATAAATCGGCAGATGGGATGGGCAGATAGGAGAGCGATATGTAAACACAATTACAAGTAAATAGAAGAAAAACAAGCTGTGAATCGGGAGATAAAGCGCGAAGGAAGAATTATGACGGTATTCGTGCCTGTTCGCGAGACAAGCTCGGGATAGCGATGAGTAGATAAATGAAGTAGATACGACGAATTGATGAGGCAACAGACGAGCGTAATTGTAGGTAAACAGGGAGGAGAAATTGGTTACGCGGTGTGTTTATCATAAAACAGTCTATAAGATTCCCGTAGATATATTCACGCGTATCACGAAAGAGGAATGACAATATAGGCTCTAGTTCAGGTCTGAACATCCCCTTGCCACTATAACAATGCCCTCTCGAATAATCAGAAAACGAATCTACAAACACCCGAATAAGATAAAAGAAGGACTCCCATCGCGCCCACCGTCTATCCACCGCAAATAACGACCACCATTCATCAGGAAACACCCCCGAAGGGCGTGCATTCACTTGCCATGCATACCACCCAGCGATCGTCACCGAAGATTACCGGGAAACCGTATCGGTGGAACTCGTTTCTTGTGTCGCGGTCCATCGCGTCAAGATCGCTGATACGAGGAGCGCTGAAGAAGACGCTTTCACCCTCCGGCGCGTCTCCGCCACGCTGACGGATATTCGCGTCGCTCGACGCTCCCCCCGGGACATCCGCGGGGGTCTTGTTGTATTTCATATTCACGCAGAAACCGTCAAATAACTTTCACCGTCGGCGAAAATCGCAGGCGGTCGCCCGTTTGATCCTCCGCGCTCGTCCAGGGAAACCTGACGGCGTCGTTGACTTTTGCCCGCACGTGCTCGGCCGAAGTGTGTATTTTCAGCGTCGCCTCTGCGCCCCCATTCGCCGGCCTGCCCCTAACGAAGCGATCAAAGCAGTCGCGATGGTGTATTTCAATTTCTTCCCGCTGCTGCTCAGCGGCCATCCCGTCTATCTCGTTCCGAGGATTCCACCCCCAGAGGTTCTCCGGGATTCTTTTGAACCCCCGAGGACGCTCCTCCCCGCGTGGAATCCCGCCGCAGCGTCCTTGTACTCCTGCGATTTTAGAACGAGTCAAAGCCACCGTTCAAGGGTTAAACTGCTCCCTCTGGAGGTCAGCTTTGATGTAGCAGCGCCGTATCCGAGCTCGCCTCTCACCGCGAACAGGAAAAAGGATGGTAACCCGAGGGAAACGATTGAAGGACCTCTTCGGATGTTCCTATCGCGACCAGGGACCAGGCGACGCTTTACGCTATAGAAAATCGATGAATCGATGGGCCCTGAGTGGAGGGTACGAGCTTGTATCTACAACGGTGTCCCAATAGGGAACACAATGCTTCACAAACCCATAAATCCACGTGTCCCGGCGAATTGAATCCCCGTCTCGCAGGTAGCCACAAATTTGTACGTGTTCGATCGAAACCGCGCCACCCCCACGAAGCTTCTCTTCTCAAAGCAAACGGGACACTCTGAAAGATGTATTGTACTATACAAAGGGGAGAAACAGGTGACTTTTTAAATCACCAATTGAAGGAAATCGAATTCTAAGTCTGCTCGGAATCCTGGCATTTTCAACGCCAACTTTCCCTAAATCGATGGCTCCTGCGAGAAAAGTTTATCGCGCACTTTCGTGTTTCGCGGAGAATTACGTAGCTCCCCCATTTTGTGTGCTCTTAACGAAGGAGGGCAGAAAGAGGGGTGAAGTTGCGGGACCGTTACGTGGAGCGTACGCAACCCCCGATCGCGATATCTGCGAGATCTGTGGGTCGAGATCGTAGGAAGATAGGGCACGCGGTCGATCGCATGCGTGTGAAGTTTTAGTTGCATCTGGCAGTGGCTTGAGTAACGGCCCTGGTCAGCCAGAAGAAGACCTGTATCTTGAAGGATCTTCATCTGCTGGACTACCTACGTGGAAGGCGAAGGAGGAAGGAGAAGGAGAGTAAGAAGGATAAGAAAGAGGAAAGGAGTATTCTACGCGGAGTCTATAAAGACGCTCCGCAAACCCACATCCCTCCCCTCCGCAGGGGGGTTGACATGTTTATTTCGCTCCGTAATCTTCTCGGATTACGTTTGGTCGGAGAGCAAGAGGAACATAGGGAAAGGAGGGGTGGAGAATGAGGAGGAAAGAAGCGAAGAAAAGACAGCCTTCGCCAGGGGCGTGGATCCGGTATACTTGAAGCTTGACGCGTGTTTCTGGGATCCCTTGCGGTTTTCTATTGCACCCTTAATCCTATTAGCGCCGAAATTTCAAACAATACACCTTTGACAGAGATTTTACGCGCAATATTATGCCGGAAGTATTAGGGCGTTTGTAGGTACTAGTCGCCGAGGGAATCCTCGCGTGAGAGGGATACGTTTGTAGCCGGCTGCAGAATAATTGTGGAAACGCGCGTGCTTGCTTTTGGGGAGGAAAGAAACTGTTCCACGGGAAATTTACGACTCCCTTGTTCCTGGGCTTGTGTGAACAGGGCGATTCTGGAAAGTGGGTCGGGCTAAGTGATGATGGGGGAAGCTCGTGGAGGGAAAAGTTAAATGGCCTTATGAGATCTGCTTTTCTGTAATGGTCTCGGTAATTGCTGCGTTTTTTCCTGCAAAATTGGTCAATTCCGTCTACATATATTACATTTCACATGGTCTTTAAAATCAAATTGAAGAGACCTTGTAGGAAACGCTGCAAGTGTCAAAATTTAAAACAAAAATCAAATAGAGGTGGCACATCGAGTTTTCTCTAAAGACCCAATTCTCTTTTACGTGAATTTGAACTATGTTAATGTAAAAAATAGAAAATTTTGTGATGCATTTGGGTTATTGTATACTTATTACCCGCGGCTCGTTCCCGCTAAGCTCCCCCCGCTGATATGTCGCGACTATTGTATACTTAAGTATATTTAGCAATCAAATCAAATTTCGGGGAAGTTTTCCCTTTCTCCTGAAAATTTAGATTTTTGGCACTTATAGAGTTTCCTACAAGGAGGACTCTTCAATTATTATTATTATTATTATTATTTTTATTTATTCCACGGGTAAAGACCCTTTAGTGTGCAATGAACGATTCATAAAGTTAACAAAGAAACAATGTGAAAGAAAAGAAAAGAGGAGAAAAGCCAGTACATAAATAAACAATGAAAATATTAGAACCAATGAACTAATAAAATTAAAATTAGAATTATGAAACTCCTCTGTCAATTTCGCCACCATACAGCCAATATCCTAGAATCTACGGTCACCCTGTAGATCTGTTCCTCGACGTCTGATGTATCATTCCCAGAGAAGCTCAAGCATAGTCGCGAAATTCGTAACGTGTTACGTAAATGCATGGAAATTTATCGCATGCAGCGGTGCATGCGTGCGTTGTAATTCATCCAACGCAAGATAAAACACGCAATATCCCTGGGCATTAGGAATGTTACAGCGTGGAGTTATAACGCCGCGAGATTACACGGTGGTGAGGAAAGAGAAGGAGAGAGAGAGAGAGAGAGAGAGAGAGAGAGAGAGAGAGAGAGAGAGAGAGACGAGTTGGAGGAAGAGGTTCCTAAATAATACGACGCCGGTCTTCTACGACCATAGCCGAGGTAATCGTGCGCACTGTTTCAGGAACCTTCCTCTGATCTTCGAGGGGTTGCAGTTTACTTAAGGGAGGGGTCCACGATGGTTCTGCCGGGGCCCTGTCGAGTTTGGTCAGGGGATGTTGGTATCGATAGCTCAACTTCTGCTCAACTGCCATAAGACACTTGTAGGGAATTACAAAAGTTTCTGAACGACTGTATACACGAAGTTTCCCAACGATGAGTACGATCTTAATTAGTTAATGGAGCTCGGGGAAAGAATCGAGATTCCTCTTATTGGAAAGCTGAATATTTCAGGAACGATTGCCTCGCGGATTCGTATCTATTATAACTTTGTTTCTCCCCCCTTTATTCCACCATCCAGCGAAGTTTCTGCTCGCAGTTCTGAAGCATTGTGTTCGGTCTTTTAGGAGTGACTCGCGAGCACCCCGCGCACGCCACAGAGGCAGCCGTTGAATCTGTATAGGCAACGAGAGAGAAGAGCCAGGCGTCTATTAACGTATAAATGATTCCTCCAGAGTACAAGAAAAATGCATTTCCCATCCACTTTCACTGGCACATAGCCGAGGGAACTTAATAAAAGCCGCTCCCCCGGGAGAGGATCCAAAAATTTCGCGCGCGCACGGCCGTGAATGTGTGCCGGCAAACAATCGATAGGCGGAATTCCCGAGGCAGGGAGCTCGGGAAGGAGCAGCATACCGTCCTACGGAGGCACTTTCCGCCGCATTACATCGGCCATGTCGATCTCGGCGCCCGTCGCTCCTCCGGGGCCCCAAGCTTCTATTCCGTTGGCCGCGCGGAATAGAAACGTCCAAGGGGGCAAAACCGGTAGCTGAATACTCGAGGGAGCATCCAGCCAGTTGATCCCCCCTCCTACCTGTTGTCACGCGATACCCAGGTTGCCCTTCGAAGCTTTTAAACCGCTTTTAAGTCCCCGTTCGCGTTCACCTCGACGCCTGGAAACGCCGACTCGTCGAGTGGCGCGGCTCTCTCCGTTGTGCCCCGATCGCCCAAAGGGCGCGGAGCAGAGGGACGCACGGGCGCGTGGAGTGTAACAGAACGGGCACGGCTCTCGTGACGCCTGCGAAGCGGCGAGGAAGAGCCCCCCCCCATCTGGAACAGGTCCTGCGAAGAAGAAAGAGCTTTTCTGGAGCGGGCTGGAGCTGAATGGCACTCGAGTCGGCGCGCTTATCCCGGGGGTTGGAGAGCGCCAGAGAGAAAGAGAGAGAGAGTGTGTGGCATTCGTGGCAATTGCAGTGTGAAATGCCATGTGTTCGTCCGCGCGGCACGACGTCCTCGGTCGGCGTCGAGTGTTTTAAGCCTTCGAGTGGTAATACCGGGCACGTTTATAAATTGAGTCCTCGTCCTGGAGGATTAGAGGCGGGACGTCGCGCGGACGATGGGAAATCTGTGTAGGGACGGCCGATACGCTAGCATAATGCGCGTTCCACGGCCGAGGAGACGTGGATTATTCCGCGTCATGAATCTCCGAGAGCATTCTATCGCCCTTCCCCTCGCTCTGCCTCTGTACGTGTGCACCGCGAGCCGCTCGTAAGTACGCTTATACACACTACGTGGTTTTCATCGACTTTCCGCGCACTCGAGATAACGACCAGCCGGGGGGAATTATCGATTCGACGGCACCCTCGATCGCCGAGACTCGCGTGGGTGGTTGGGAGCTTACGTTTCAATTAGGGTGTGAATCGTTTCCCGTGTCGACACGGAATCTCGATATGTTTCTGCCGGCCGGCTGGAGCGTCGCGTGAGAAGATCCGCCGCAACCGTTATCGGGGAGATTCGTATCTCCATCGGGCTATCCCTGTTTTCCGGAGGATTTAAACACCCGATACCGAGGCGGATTCATTGCTCGATATCGGTGTCTCTGTGTTAGACGAGTCTGCTCCGTGACTTAGGAGGATAATGTAGCCCAGCGCTTTAGATTTCCAGCGGTTTCGTCGGAATCACCTGCGAGCGTAGTCGCCTGGCGGAACAAAGGACCTCGGCGGAAGGCATTGACTAACGATCCCGCCGTCGCGGTTCGAAGCTGCAAAGGGAACAACGGAACAGGATACCGTCGACAGGTTTCTCGCTCGCGGCATTTGTTTCCACGGCTTTCCATTGAAACTGTCCTGGCCGCAGGACGCGCAACTAGTTCCGCGCGAGTATGCAACTACGAGTTGCTAGAGCGAGTGCGTCCGGCGAATGGGACATTATCGCTGAAATTTCTGGAGCCTGCAATCTGGAATCCCGATATCTATGATCGGGGATTCTGGAATTTCCAGCGCAGGAATCCAGCTGCCAGAATTCTGAAATTTGTTGTTTGATATCGCGGCAACCTCCGAGTTCAGATTTCGAATATTCCTCGTTGAAAAGTGTAGGCGATGGGATTAATTCGGATCGTCGAATCTCTGCTCCATCTCAGGCGAATTCTTATACCGATTTAACACGCTCCTCGGCGCCTAGCAACCGGGCTGCATTTCCACTAGACGAATCGTCGTTGATTATTAACGTCGTCGGTTATCGAGCAGAATCGGCCGCAACCAACCCGGGAGATCGATGTTCGGGGGGGGGGGGGGGGGGGGGGGGGCGAAAGAATGGGCGAACGGGGGAGAATTACACACCCCCGTTCCCCAGGCATCGTCCTCCGCCGGTTTCGGGGGTAGGAGCTGGAACGATGGCGCCACGAGGAAATTTCGCGTGCGGGAAAGTGCGCGGTGCGCCGTTGGAATATTTAAATGGCAAGGGTTGCCAGCCGGTACCTAAGTGGCACTCTCGCCTCTCTCCTAACAGTCCTTTACGTTTTCCGGTGGAAACAACGAAGCTCGACGTTAAATCCGCGCGCGGCGTCGATGTTCCTTCGTCCCCATCGCGTGCCGCCGGAAAGTTTCCACTTTTTTTTCTCTCCAGAAAAGAGCAGCCGGCTGCTCGTATTTTTCGATGGGAACGCGACCCTCCCTTAGATGGATGTATAATAAACGCGCTCCCCGCCTATCGGCTGGGAACCGTTCGTTTTTCCTCCTCCTTTCCACGACGAGTGCGTTCGGATGCGGAGGATGCTTTAAAGCTGTGCGCTCGTTTTTAAGAGAGTATTCAACCTGCGCCGGGAAATGTACGAAGGAAATCGTTGGAAATTTCGAGGCACGAGGGACACTCGACGCCGGGCTCTTCTTGTTTCAATCGAACCCAGATATTTTTAAGCTGCGGCTGGTTTTCCGCAGCGACGATTCGGGTAGATTTTTAATCGAGGGATCCAGGCGACTCGGTTCTCGCTTTTTCGAAGCTGAAACTTCAATGCCGGTTTTCTGTGTTACAGGTGTACACTTCGGGCAGCGGGAGAGCTCCCCCAGTGAAAGTGCAGTGTCCAGTGGCGACGTTCGTCTTAAATCTCGCGGCTTCTTGGACTTAAGATGAACGAATGACCCTCGCAAAGGTGATACGTACGCGATGAGGCCGAAATCGTGCTCCCTGTTCCTGATGTTCTGCGTACTGTTGCCGGGCCTGGTTCGTCCCTTCACATCCGGCGAAGGTGAGTGAAAGCTCCGAGTCTCGTTAAACAGCGCGTACTGGAAGGACGAAACGAGGGGGCGGTTACGATCCCAGGGTATGAAGAATCGAGAGTGAAAGCTCGCGCAGAGCTTGACGATTCCCTGGAACCATCACCGCCACCTTTTGTAAACTGTCCCGGTCTTCAGCGATTGGAAAGCTTGATCGTGGTACTCGCGTGGCGAGTAGCTGGATAGTACCACTTTGCGCCGGCTTCTCGATCGCGGGAACGCGTGCAACGGCGAAACGAATGCTCTTGCCTCGCAGATCGCTCGATAAGATGGGAAACTGGGAGACTAGTTCCGAGAAACAGGCGTCCGTCGACTCTATTCAGGCCTCAGGATAGCTATTAGCAATTAGCCGCGAGTTAACGAATTCGAGCTACAAGTTCGCTGCGAATTCCAGCTCGCCTGAGAATCCTGCTGCTAGGTGGCGCTCTGGATTTTCTGGCCCCGCTTGCCGCTCGTAGTCTAGTCGGATCGATCGTGACTCACCGCGATCCGAGCGAACGTCAACGATCTACGTGGAGGCGCGTAGAGGGAGGGCCGTGCTTTTTGCGATTCCCTCGTGGAAGAAAGGAAGGCCGCGCGCTGCGGCGTGGCTAGTCACGAGAGCGCACGGTCTCCGGCGAAAAGGGAAAGGGAGAGGTGCCCGGGCAGATCTAATTATACGGCAAGTCAGCGTCGCTGATTAGTGGTGGGCATAACCGGCCGGTTACGTTACACCAGCCGTTTTCGATGATGGATTACGCTCCCCCGGAGCCGGCTCTAAAAGCGACCTTACGCGGGGCAAGGGTACCCTACTCCGTTTTCTTCTGACCGCCCTCTCGCGGGACCACGTGGCCGACTAATTAGCGTCCTGCGTATCCAGCTCGCTCGTCATCGCGACGCACCGAATGATGAACGAGCCCGGGCCCGCGGAAAAAAATCGTTACACATAACGATAGAAAGTCCCTCGGCCCGGCGGTTGCTTAGCGCGTCGCTGCGAGCGGGTAAACGACCGCCTGCAGAGTTATTGTACCCTTTAAATCTTCTTTCGAAGAACTAATTACGGCTCTCGGGTCGCGCGACTTCGCAAGAAATCCCGATGCAAATTGCCCGCGTCGACGTTTCGCGCACGCACGGCAACACTCCGCCTCTCTCCCTCTCTTTCTCTCTCTCTCTCTCGCTTTTCTACCGAGGATGAACTATCGTCGGCGGCGCGAGAGGCGCCTAAGAAAATCGAGCGTACACACGGCACACGATTTTCTCCCGGAGCGGACAGGTGAGCGTGCCGCGTGAACGTGGAGACGCACGTACGCGCGTGTGAGTAATTACCCCGACGATTTATCGCGACGTGATATCGTGTCATAATTCCGCTGGCGCTTGACTGGCCGCCGTTCCGCCGCGGCCAGGAAAAATATTAGCCGCGTTAATAATTAACGGGCGGAGAGAAGGCTGTGTCCGGTTCACCCCTGCTCGTCGTTCTCACGTTTCGACCGCGGCCGCGTCGCCACCGCTTTCCACCGACGACGTTCAATTTTTTAAACGACCCCGAGGAAGCTTCTCTGGCAGATTGTCTATGCAGACACTTTATTTACATTTGGAATCTTCTAATCCTTCACAAGGCTGTGTAGAGGCTCCAGAAAAAAGGGGAAGAAAATAAAATAAAAAACTGATATTTTTATTTGACTAGCTTTACTACTCGGCTTTGCCCGAAGTTTAGATTCTGATTTCATAAAAAAATTGTTTTTTTTTAGTTTCCTTTTTGTGAAACGAGTCACATGTATCGTATCTGGATTAGTCGGGCATAATGAGCTGAGGCACATTTCGTGATCCTAGAGTTTATCGTTCGAAAGTTTTTAGGCAACAGACAAACACACAAATATACATATAGAAGCTTTCTGCTTTATATATTAAGATGATGGATTTAATGATATTTATTTATTTCCTTCATTTTCTATTCTTTATTCTTGTTATTGTTATCGTTTTCTTCTTGAAAAGATGATATGCTTTTTTACCGTTAAGAAATTGTTTGGCCCCCCAAAATATTCATTGCATCCAGGCCCCTTTATAGAGAAGGCCGGCCCTGACCCTACCAGCGTAGTAATCGCCAAGAAAATCCAAGCTTCTCATTTCCAAAAAGAACCCTCACATTTCCCAGCCACCGTCGCGTCGCCAGCTTTCACCCAGAGCCACCAGTGACGCCGAAGAATTACGATCAGTGAGAACACGAGTTGTCGCGGAAAACTGCTCGTCGCAGCGAGCGAAAGCCGGAAGGAGGTCTCGAAATTTACGGCTGATAAATTCCCGTCCCGTCGATTCACCGTTCCAGAGGTCACGTTCCTTGATTTCGGATTCCATTCTATTCTTCTTCGTCTCGTTATCTACGGCAGGTGGTAGACATAGCGTAACAGTACTCGCCGGTCGGATTCACCGGGTCCCGTGAGAACCTATTACTCATCCGCCCCGTTCCCCGATAAGTATCATAAGTAAATCGCGATCGAGCGCCGCGATACGACCTTCGATCACGTAGCCCAGAGCCCGCGGATCGGGTGGGAGGTCGGTGGATCTCGTAAAATCGGCCCCCGGGGGCAAAAATGCAAACGTCGCGGTCGCTGGTTGGCGGGCTCGCTCGACCGAGCAATTACCCGGTTGGTTCCACGGCAGAAACCGGGGCCCCGTTCTCGAACCGACAGGTGAGAACGACGGAGAGGGAGAGGAGAAGAGAGCGGCAGAGTCGAGTGGAAAAAGGAGGAAAAAAAAAGAAGAATCGAGCGAGAGCGACGGGAGGAGGGAGAAAAAGTCTTTAATCTCGCGTAGTCTCTCATCGGCGCGTTTTGCCCGACTACGGTGTGTGCGCGCTTCTCTCCCGCTCTCCCTATGTTTCTGCCATTCTTTTCCTCGCCGCGACGAAAGGTCGGGTCAGCTTTAATTATCGTAAATCAAACGAGAGAGTGGTGCGCCGAGAGAGGAGGCCCCGACGGTTGTGTAAGCGCGATTATTGTTGAAATCGCGGAGAACCCCGAGGAAAGAGTGCGGCCGTGGTAGAACGCCGCAACGGAGAGATCGTGAAATATCGACCGATCGAATTACAACACGGGGATATTCTCGCGCGCTCCCCGTACACGATTTCGCGTTCTTCCACGATGCTCGAAAGCGCCCGGGCACGTTGGTCCGGCGGCGCCAGCGCGAGACGCATTGCGAGTCTCCCGGCACGTTGGTCCGGGGCTCGTGGACCTTCCACAAAATACACATTTTGCTTCTTGCCCCGCGTCGTAAACTCTGCTTCTTCCCTTTGACCCTGGAGACGCTAAATTGTCGGAAGCAGGGGTTCTCGGACCCCGAGGATATCGAACTTAAAATGGACATTGAGATCGACAAATGAGAAGGAAGACGAGACGAGCGTCGCTTTGACTAGACTCGTGACGGAGGAGGTCCCCGAGAGTTTTCCCGCGTGCGCTCGCGCCGTGTCAGAGATCCGAGTCTCGGAGCCTCGCAATTTCAATGCAAATCGGTACACGGGTCCCTTTGTGTCTCGCAAATGGAACGATGAATCCGCAAAAGCAGCGACGCGAAATTTCGTTCCAGTTGGGCGGACGGACGCCGCGCCGCACAATGGGCAGCGGAGAATCGGCGCGGCGCCGATTCGAGGGCGTCGTTATCGATAGCGGGAGAAGGAAGAGGCGCCGCGGGAGGCGAGCACGCAACCAAGCAGTCGTATCTGATTCTGTTACTCGGTTAATTACACGCCTTAACGTCGGGCCTCGCTGCCGTGCCGCAATCGACTCGTGTAATACGCGTCATCGCCCTCCGCTCTCCTCATACTCCTCCGCCCGACGCTTTTAATATTCACCCTTTCGGCTCGCGCGTTTTTTCGAGCGGTTTCATTCATTTAATCCTCTCTGTCGCCGGTCTCGGCTCGCCGGGATATTTTCATCGCGCGCCCGGAACAATCGGGCCCGACCTGCTGGATGGAATCCGATAACAAATTGCATTGGCGGTGACGTTCGTTTAAAGTAGTTTAACCGAAAAGAGGGTGGCGTTCATTAAAGTCGCGGCCACTCCGCTCGCGTCGAGTGTACCCGATCGGATGCAGTCGAATACGTCGCGCTACTCGTAGAGGCAAGTGTCGTCGGTTTCCAGTGCTACTCCACCACCTGAGGAGTCTATCCCCGGGTCCATTGACCGCCCTTTAACTCCGACCTCTGACCACCATTCCGAATACAATGCGGGGCTCTTGTCGCGCGCCCGCTCGGAAGATAATGCGCCGCTGTCCAAACGAAACGAATCGTCCAGGCTCAACCTGATTTCATCTCGACGTCGATCGTTGGGGAGCAATCGGCGCTCCCCATCGATTCCTCCTCGGTCCGTGGTATATCGATCTATACGCTCGAGCGTGCCTCCTACGATAGAGATCGACGGAAGAAAGTCAACGGTGCATCGTGCCCCTTCTCTGTGTCTTTGGCGAGGTAGGGCACCTCTCGTTAAACGGGATGACGGCACAACAAAGTTCCCTGGGAGCAGGGAACCCGATCGAGAGACTTGACTGGCATTATTTGGGCTGGAAGGTCGTGATCCGTGAATGGCCCTGGAGCACAATGGCGGACTCGAGTCTGCCGGGCGCCGTCTCATTGTCCGCTTGCAGCACGCCGAACGCCCTACGCGCCGGAAGTAGACCTCTTCACTCGAGGCCGGGCTTCGATTCATGGAAAACGTTAATCTCGAGTGACACCCCCGTGGACGTCGCCACCGTTCGCCCGAAAGTGGTTGAAAATATTTCTCTTGCACCTGGCTCTGACTTCTGCGGGGGAATGAGCGTCGTTCCGGATAATACGGGGATCGGAAGTCTCTTGAAAAGGTCCGTCTGCTTGACTTGACTGGCCGGGAAGAGGAGGGAACCAGCGTTCACACGAACGGCAAAGTGTAGCCTACCTCTCGAGTGGTTTCTTGTTTCTCTTAATGATCTCCGGTCGTTGAGAGGCTGCGGGAATTAAGAGAGACCCTCGTGGAGTGTGTTCCTTCCCCGAGGAAAGTATATATGCCATGCAAAGTTGCAGCACGCGAGGAACGGTCTTCCAGGGTAATGATTTCCTCGAGAAATTTAATTCCCGCCGCATCTTTTCCCCCCGGCAAATTAACACCCTTGAACGGCGCGGTGTCAACGAGGGTCACCCCCGGCGAGCACCTCGATTCCGAGCGCCTCGTTACCTACGCTCGCGAGAAATTCACGCGCTCGCGTAGCCGCGGAAGAGGAGGGCGAGTCAAGCGGCTAGGGTCAATGAAGCCCGAAGCGCCGAGCACGTCACTTTGGTCGGCGTTCGGCCTGCTAAAATAACAAGGCATGCGAGGCAGCGAGGAGACAAGGAAGCTCTTGTCTCTCTCTCTCTCTCTCTCTCTCTCTCTCTCTCTCTCTCTCTCTCTCTTGGCTCATCTCGCACCGTTCGGTTTCGCAATCTTCGCCGCACCTTCTCGATGACTCTTTCCTTCACAGCTTTCAGCGACTTCCCACCCCTATTCCCTTCCGTCTACCTCTTCCGTAGATTTCCTTCGTTTCTTCTTCACACATCCCACTCCTGCGTCACTCAAACCCCTGCAAATTCTGTTCTCTGAATTTGCCAAATCCACTCTCTACCTTCTGTCAACCATTACTCCTCCACACCCCAACATCTTTTCCCCGAACATCCCTCTATCTTTACCTCCATCTTCCTTCTGTCTAATCTTCGCACCCTCTTCTTTCTAATCCCTATCTCTCTCCGCGTCTCCCCTACACGCCCATGTCTCCACCCTCGCCCCGGGTTTCACCCAGCGTGGCCCTGCAGACGGAGCAGGAACGGCGCCACGGCAGGTACCTTTGTTAATTAAGAGGCGTCATGTGTGGTCCGCAGCCACGCTGAAACTGTACACGGTTGCGCTCGTGTCCCCGGCCAGCGTAATACGTGGTCAACCCACATAGTAGCCACGCGATGCCTCGCGTGGATTGTGCGCGCACACACACGTTACCCGGCGTGTACGTGCAGCCGTAGCAGACACACGTAACACCGGCGTATCCGGCGGAGACACGACTAACCGTCCGACCGGGTTGCCGGCTAACGAGAGGGCCCCTCGCAGAGATCTCTGCGCCGGCTGATTCGACGCCGTCGGGAGTACGGATACACCGTTCCCGCTCCGAATTATCGGAAACCGATGAGCCCGGTTTTTTCCCTGCGACCCAGGGCCACGGTTTGCCTCGCGTGTCGCGTGACGTTGCTCAATTAAGTCCCTCCCCCATTCTGCGCAACCCCTGCCCTTTTCACCTAGCTTTCTTTTTTGCTTCCCGAAGAGCAAGGGGGCAGCCGGGGACCCGGGAACGCTGTTTAGAACGCTGGGGGGGTATTTGCCACCGGCAATTACCGCGGCGCGATGCAGAAAGGGTTTAACAAAGGCCCTCGGTGTTTTCGGGGGTGTAGCCGATCCGAGATTACGCGCGTAAGTGTGACCGAGCTGATAGAGCGGAGCTGACAGGGAGAATGCGTTGTATTATCTCGGAGACCGAGTGATAAGATAGCTGGAACGTGCTGGAATTTCTGCTCCCATCCTTCGATCCAAGCTTACTCGTCCAAGGAAGAATGAAGGTAGTCAACGTTTCGCTTCCTCTTTGAAACGAACGAACGAGCAATAGCTTCCTTCTGGTCCGTGCTTTATACGTAGATACGCGTGCTCGCAAACACGGGGCTATAGACCGAGCAACAGAGCCCAGCGAGAAGACGGGAATACTTAATCGGTGGAAACCGGGAATGGAGAAGTCCGAGCGGAGAAAGAGGATTTCCATCGATTTCCGATAATTGTGGTGATCGGTTCCGCCGATAAAGTTCCGCGGAATCGTTCTATCTAATTCCTCTCGGCGAGCCCCCGCTCCCCAGCCACCCGTATAAATTCCCGTTAGCCATTTCGGGCGCGCACAGAGGCCGGGCTGTATCTTTGATTACTCGTAATGGCGCGTTCCCGTACGACGCTAATTCACCTGCGCCCGGAGTCGCTGCTTTTTTCCGCCCGGCGATCCCGCGGAACGATCACGGTGAAATAGAGTAACGAGATGAACGTTTAATCGAACGACGGAACGTTGCTAGTTGCGGATGGAAAAAAGATCTTCGCCGATTGCCGGCCGCGGGTGAAACGACAGATGATGGCCCTCGGCGGGCCGGACCATTTTAGCGTCGTATCGAGCGCCGAAAAATCGCGAATTCACGGACGTCATCGCCGATTCGATCAGCGGTATGGCTCGCTGTGCAGCTCTGTAAGTGGCTAACGAGGATTTTCGAATCGCGGCCCGGGGAAAAACTGGCTGCCTTCGCTGCGATTCCGCCCGCTGGACCCGCCGATCGAGACCCATTATCGGAAACCGATGAAAATTCTCTTTCGGTCGCGCCTCGATTCGCCACGGTACGTCACGTTGCCGAATTTTATTTATTCCTCTCTTTTTTTCCCCGGGGGTGGGAGGGCGTGTTTTATTTCGCTCGTCCAGCGACGCTTCTCATTTGCCCGTTGCCCCGATTCCTATCTCTCGCCGCGCAGGATATTGAAGGTATCTGCCGGCATCGGATATAAATTCTGACATTTTTTTCCACCGCGCCAGGGAGATTTTTTCTCCCCTCGCCACTCCCCGGCCCCGCCGTCCCACACAGACAGCGTGAAAAATAACGAGAAACGACAACGATAAAAACCAGCGACGCGCGGTTTTGACGTCTGTCGATCGACCGACGCGATTCGATGTTCATTGGATCTTATCGACGATACACGGATTTTTTGAACGGCTTGGCGGATTTATGGGATTCTGGGAGGGCGCTCACCGCGCTGGGCAAACGATTGTGCGGAGATTGATCATTCCCCGTGATGTATTCCAGCGATATATTGTTCTGAGCGTACTGTAACGTTGTAACGGTCACTTTCTCATGAGCTTCAAAAGTATCTTATCTTCTAGGGGAGGGTGTACAGAATAGTCTGACATTCTTTATCACAAAGCCTCTTTATTTATTAATATTTGCGTTGGTCCCTTTCTACCACTAAATCTACCAATAATCATAAGACACTAAAGTAACTTTCCCAACCTTTTTAGAATCGCGAACACTTCGTATAATATTCAAATAATCTGCGAACCCTCACCCCATATAGAGTAAGGTAAACCTTTTATTTCCTTCCTTTCATTTATGAAAAATCAGTGTAACATCGTTGATAGAATAGCAATGTAACCATATTAAAATAAATAAATGCTAAAAATCGTCAACTAAAAACATCCGTGGCGATCCTCCAGAGAATACTTCGCGACCCACTTGGGGGACGTGCGCGTGGAACGCGGGTACTCGATGATCGCCATTTCGCGCGCTCCCGTCCCGACGCCTGGGTTTTTCATTTTTCCTGCGAATTTTTGGAAGCAGGCGCGAGACGAGCAGCGATACAGGGGGCGGGCGCCGATTATCGCGATGAAAATTGTGGCCCCCGGCCAAATGTCGCACGGGGATAAAGGTCTAACCGCTGGTTGGCGGGAAATGCATCGGACTTGTGCACCGGTGCGCCGCGTAAATCCGAAAATTCATTACTGCAGCGTGCGGCGCGGCGCGATTGTTACGTAGCGAGGAAGCGCGCGAAACGCTGGCATTAATGGGCCAGCGTGAGGATTTACAAGGGTGGAGGGCACGGGGGTGCGGGCCGACAAGGGGAGGGGCAGAGTGGGTGGCCATTGTTGACAAGCAAATATAGAATTTTCGCGATGGAATACACGGCCACCATCGTGAATAACGTCCGCGGGACGAATTAATAACTCGATCGTAAATTACGATCACGGCTGTATTTAGATTTCCAACGACTGACTGGGCGGGCGCTGTTGTCCGTCCCGCGATACTCTGATTGCCGCAGCCTCCTGCCATGATAATCACGATAATTCTACGAATTTATTACGGCGGCCGATAATAAGCAACGGCATTTGTTTCGATTAATCGGCGGACGTTAATTGCCCGGCTCGTTATTGTCGTCTGGATCGTTGCGACCAAGCGACGCTTATGGGAAGGGGTTGTAATACTGGTGTAGCTTCTATGTTCATCTCTCCGGGTGATAACGAATGATCGAAGCTTCTTGTTGCTTCTGACGAAGTTGGGATGGGATGGCGATAGAACATTAGGCTAAGAATAGACCCGACCACGACTTGTGTCATCGATCTGTTTCTCGATACGTCAATTGCAACTGTAATTACGTCTGGTGTCTTTCTTATACTCTCATTATGGCGCTCAGACGTGCATATCTCGCGATTGGGGTCATAGATAGCTCGTCGCGGAGGAATCACAGTTACGGGCACTTTTAATTCACCCGTAAATAGCTGTGGAATCAGAGTTCTCGGTACCGCGAATGAATAATTAAATTAATTCCTCTGTATTTACGGACGTGTCTATAGCTGCTTTGACTTTGGTGTGCTTCAGAAGGCGAGGATGCCACGGAGGACGAGGATTCCTACCTCCTGGAGGAGGACGACGTGCCTTCGGCCACGATCGCCACGGACACCGAGTTAATCTCCGAGGCAGGCGGTCATCTGCCGGTTTTCCTCACCGAGCCAGTCGATTCCTTCGTTGTCAAGAACAAGCCAGCCACGCTGCATTGTAAAGCCGCTCACGCGTTGCAAATCTACTTCCGTTGCAACGACATACGAGCGGACGGCTCGCAGCAACAGGACTTCGTGGACCCGCACACTGGGACCAGGATAGTCGACTGCGAATTGAACGTAACCAGGGATCACATCGAGGAGTATTTCAGCAGGGACAAGTTCAAGTGCGACTGCGTCGCCTGGTCGGGGTCTGGGCAGATTAAGAGTCAGCCGGCGACTATCGATGTTGCTTGTAAGTGCAGGGAAATTGATCCTAAAAGTAGTCAGTGTCTGGATTGATGCCAAGTGTTAGTCATAATACTCGAGTTTCAGGTTTGTGCGATTTTATTGACTGCTCAGGATAATTACAGAATCGTGGTTCCAAATGATTCAAACAGGTGGATCAAGTATCAAAGATTTTAGTGACCCTTATTTTAGTTGAAGCTTTCAATGCACATCCTGCTATACGAGCTACTCACTTGGTCCAGACGATCCTCTAATTATTTCCATCACCGTCGTACCATAACCGTGGGTACACGAATTCTTCTAAGAATAATGCCCACTGGCTGTCAGGACTGTTACTTTCGTCTTACTTCACCCTCGCCCCCGCGTAATTATCTTGATTCTCCTAAGCGAGGTCATTATTTAATCCCGACCCTTGATGCAAGGCAATACAGCGCGGCCGGGCGGAGTTTCTGAGAGAATCAATTTAGGAAACGACCGTTTGCCCGACTTGGGCTTACGTAACCGGTGTCTTCCGAGACGAGCTGTTTCGTACGCGAAAGCAACCGCGATAAATTACGCCGGAGCGCTCCCGAAGGGAGCCAAGTTTCCTCGGGCGGAGCGACAAAGAGCTCCGGGATGAAAAAATATTGGCATCAATCCCTTCGCTTTAAGTTACAGGGGGCCATTCCTCTTCCCGCCGCTGCACTCTCTCCGAACCCATCCCCGTAAATTCTATTTTTCGCAGACTTGAAGAAGCAGTTCGACTCGCCGCCGTACTCGGTATCGGTGGAGGCAGGCCAGAGCACCGAACTCAGGTGTCTTCCCCCTGTGGGAGTACCGCCGCCCAGGGTGTACTGGCTGAGAAATAACGTGCCCGTCGACACCGAGTCCGACACGCTCTTAGTGTCTAGCGAGGGACACCTTCTGGTGGGCCAGGCGAAGCTGAGCCATCAGGCGAATTACACCTGCGTGGCGGAGAACATCGCCGCCAAGAGGCTCAGCGACCCTGTCAGCTTGACGGTTTACGGTGAGCCACTGATCGCGATACTAGTGCGACAGAATCTCTATTCCAGCTAAAATTACATCGACACGTTGCGCGTGCTACCTATCGTCCAACAGACGCTTGATAAACTTAGATTCAGGCAACAGTTGCACCGCGAGGATTACAGAGAAAACGTCACCGAGCTGCGATAGCTCGATAGATAGCGCCCCCACTCGATCTCAGTCGCCTAGGAAACGAAGTTTTCCCTGATCCCAAGTGTCTATAGCCTATCTTAATGGACCCTCCACTTCTTTCTCTCCCTTCAACAGACTCGGACTAAAGCTGTCCTCGTTGATACTGTTACAGTGAACGGCGGATGGTCCTCCTGGTCAGCCTGGTCGGAGTGTCACTCGAGATGCGCGAAAGGGGGCCAGAAGAGGACGAGGACGTGCACGAATCCGTCGCCGATGAACGGGGGTCAGACCTGCCTCGGTCCGTCTCAGCAGAAGACCGACTGCAACACCAACTGTCCCGGTGAGTCCCTTGAATCCATTGCCCCGGTGGGATGGGATCGTCGAGGAAGCATCACGCTTCGTTAACCGCCGATACGGTGTTCAGTTCCGCGGTTAGAGGTTTCTTGCGAGGCTCCACCACCTTCTCCGCGTCCCGTCGTCTATTTCCCAGCGCGGGAGAGCGAGCCGAGTGGACGCTGGCGTTCCCTCCTCGTTCCCTCCGCGTTGGACGGCTAAAGTCGTGTCGCGGGGACGACAGGCAAGCAGGTTCTGCCACGACAAACCGATATTACCGATGCTGAAGAGAGGATAGGCTCTCTCGTTTGATTTACGACACCCCCCTCGTCCTTCCTTCCCTCGTCCCAGCGCACAGGCGCGTCGCCTCTTTCTGTGTTTGCCTGCCTGCTCGCGAGCACACGCAGCCTCTCTTAAATTGTATTCACCTTTCGAATACGTTTGCGACATTCTGAAGACACCTGCGGCACATCCCCGCGGTCCGACGGTCGTGCGGAGTGTATTGAAACGCTCGTCGAGAGGGCAACGTCCACCCGGGGAATCGAGCAGCCTCGGCACTTGAAATATTAACCCCTCGGCTCTGACGGTGACGGGCCGCGCCCGCGACACAAGCAATCCTGATTCTAGACGCCACTCACTGTCTCAGCTTGCGTACGAGCATGATCAACGAGGCGACGGGACCGGTTGCGAGTAACTGTTAACTGTCGATCGATATTCGCTCTTTGAACGGTTCTTGCCAGATTCTAGCCTCTCTGTGATCTTCTATCTTAAGTCTCGAGACTTAGATCTCCCACGAGGTCCTCACGGAGGGAGGCTCTTCCCTCGCTCCTTTTCCTGACTGATCTATCGGATGCTCCGAGTTGGCCACCGTTTGGTGAAAGTAGCGATGGCTTCGAACGCAGCGCGAGCATCTTTCACTCCCAAATCTGAGCGTCCGTAATGTCCATGTTCCCAAATTCCAAAACCCCCGAGGCGAAGGGGTTGAGCCACCGTAAACCGAGTGTCTTGCGCTTTCGTGTACGCACGTCACCCCCCCATCACGAAACCTAACTGTCCGCTTTCGTTAACGCACCTGTCTGTGTCTTTTCTGTCTAACGCTTGCTTCGGAACAGCCGGCGCGTTGGAGGAGTTCACCAACACTCTGGGTAAGTCACCCCCGCTTGTAATCCGAAAAGAAAAGAAGGAAATCAGATGAAAAGGAACGGAGGCTAAGAAGCCATTTGTAAGTACGGTGTCGCGACGTTGGTCGAGATTAAGGCCCACCGTTTCCACTCGTCTTTTTTTTCTCTCTCTCCGCCCCATCCGCGGAATGGGGGCCGCATACGAGTCAATTAAAACGAGAAGGCAGCCCGTTCGGGCGCACGGCAACCGAATTGACAAGTATGGCTGCTAAGACAGGGCTCGTGGGGATACGGACGAGTTACGAGCCCCCTGTTCCCCGTTTTGCCCGCTGACTTTTTACGTCCCGACGTCGCTTTACGTCGGCCCAGGTCTCCTTTTAACGACTCCACGCGAGACGATCCTCTTCTTTTCTTTTTTCCCGGGGGCGATCAGTGGTGGACGGAGGATGGTCCAGATGGTCGACATGGTCGGTGTGCGGGAGCGACTGCACGCATACCAGAAGAAGATCGTGCGACGAGCCTCCACCCAGCCACGGTGGCCGACCTTGCCAGGGTAGGGACATCAGCGTGGCGAATTGCACCGGCGGCATGTGCAACAGTAAGTCACGAACGACTATTCTGGTAGACAAGTAGGGACTCGTCACGACTTTCACCCGCCCGTTCGATGCCCGCCATTGGCCCCGTGCGTCCAACGCCAGAGACGGGGATGCGTTATTCATGCGGACCCCGCTGGAGAACCCCTTCGGGGTTGATTCCTGCCAGCGCGTCGACTTTTCACTGAATTAAATCACCTTCCCACTGAGACGTTCTACGGAATAGCTCCGCCGTTAATTAGAGTGGGGAAGCTTGGTTCTCATTTACTCTAAACATTAGCTTAACCCTTGCGTGTTTGTTCTAATAGCATGGCGGTGAGAGTAACTTTCTTTACTTCCATTGCACCCCTAAAGAATCCAAGAACATTCCCCTCCTTGCGCGGCGATCTTCCTGAATGATATCTGCGCCGTCTCTACCATTCCGTCTCTCTTTGTTTTCCAGGTGGCAACGCGAAAGTGGGTGGCGCACACTTGACCGAGGAAGGTGAGTCCCGTGCATCTCTGAAGTTTAAGCTCGCTCCGTCCTGAAAGAGGGGCGTCCTTTCGCGAGTCAGCCGTCGAGTTTCGCGACACGACGGGGAGTTTTTCGCGATTAGATAAGCCGCGATTCGCGTCGTGTCGAGAGGCCCACCCCCGATTCGTTCCGCGGCCGGCGAAAGAAACGGCGGGGATAAAATGCCGCGCGAGTAGGAGGCGCAGGGTGCGACCGGCCGCGGAGGGAAACGTTCGCCTAACTCGTCGCGCGACATTCTTGGATGGATTCTTCACGGCCGGCGAGCGCCGTTTATATTCCCCCCGTTGGTTTCGCAACGCGGCGCTACGGTCCCTCGCGATCTGATACCATTCAAATCGGGCATCTCCCCGCGCGCCGCAAAATAGAAGAGCTCGAGGTTATCGCGCGACTTATTCCGGCCGCTGCTCCGCCGCGCGATATTCATCGACTCAGGTATATTAATGCGACGTTCGAAGGCGTTACGAGTCACTCTTGCCGAGGGAAATAGGAGAAAATAGTGGTTTAATGGAGCAGATGGGAACGCCTATCGCCCCACGAGCCAGCCGGATGAATTCGTCGATTCATCATTGATCATTCCGTTGCTCGTTTTTCCCGGCGACGACGACCGCGGCGCGAAAACCGGCTGACAGTGAATATGGAGGGCGAAGATGGAATCGCGCGAGGGTCTGCGGCGAGGTGTTACACGCCGATTGCGAACGGATTTCCATAGATAGATCAGAAATAGAAATTCCAAGGTGCCATTTACAATAGCACCCAGCGCCTCGGTCCCCTCTGCAGAGGGTTGCCGATTTTTCCCGAACGACAAGCTCGAGTCTATTTGCCAGTCAAGTTTCCCGCATCAACCACCGCCATCCAAGGCCCCCTCCGAGTATTTACTTTTAATTACGCGGGTAGTTAATTATTGACGTTCCGCGAGGACCCCAGCAGAGGCGGCGGCCCCACGACAAGCGGTCCAAACAATCGTAACAATGAGGTGGCGGCTGGTGGTAGTCAAGGGTGGCCCACTGGTCCGTTATAGATCCAGACATCCCCCCGAGAGGTGGATGGACGATAGTATCGACCGGAGCCACATCAAAGTTGCACGCGATACCGTTCGACCTACGGCCCTCACTCCCTGCAGCCGCGGCGAGGGGAGACGCCGCTTTAATATCGAAGAAAATTATGTAATCGGTAGCCGTTACGCCCCTCCGCGCCGCGAAACCAGGGGAAATTGATCGTGCATGCAAATAAACTGCCATTATCCCGGGTGGCGAAGCCCCCGAACTCGCGTGGAACGGGGATGGGCGCCCCGAAACGACCCCTCGAATCCTGGGAGCCGGTTCGATTTTCGCGAGCTGCACGATAAGACGCGCGCACAGCCGAGAACAGTCGAAAAGGTATCGTGGCTCCATCCGAAACGATCGCTGAATCGGAATGGGACGTTTCCCAGTCGCTTCGATCTAAATTCTCAGAGAACTCCCTTCGGAGCTTCTTGTGAGCGCACTCTTTGCCATTTTTTTAGGCATTCATGGGGAATAGAGACTCGTTTGGTAGTTCACTTTCGGTGGGACAGTTTCGTCTTGGTTTTTCATAGAATTCTTGAAACTTTTAGACACTTCTGGATTAATTTCTACTATTAGTGTTCAGTAGCTAACTATTTACCTCCCGAATCGTTTACTCTCGACTACACTTTCTCGCAGCATAAAAGAGACATCAAATCCATCTGTAGTCGTTCTAGAATCGTTGTAGAGCTCCCGAAAGACCCCCTTCGGTGACCTGTCGATGCACGATAAAGGAGGACCGGCAATCGCCGCAAAGTGTCTCCACGGGGGGTGCTGGATGAATTATAGGCTCGAGATGCATTAGGTCGGGGTTATGAAGCGTTATCAATTGCCGCTAAGAAAATAAATCCCGGCGCCACCCTCGCGCCACTTTTCAGCCGGCGCTACTCGCGGAGAGGGTGAGCCCCCGCGAACATATCCAACACACGCGCGCGCGGAAACCAACCCCCGCACGTCCCTCGGGGTGTAACGACGCGGAACTATTGCGTTTTAGGGAATCCATCCTCCCTGCCGCGGCATTCGTATGCGTTTTCGTCGCCGCGTATATTGATGTTCGGAGCACGTGTCCCGGGGACAAGCGTGCGCCAAGCAGACGCGCCATGATCCTGCGAAGGAGAGGAGAGGCTTTTGAAAGTCACGTACCGGGGTTACAGCCGGGAATGGCTTTGACATTCTAAAATTGGAAGAAGCTTAGGAACGTCAGCCGCCACAGTGTTCGCCCGTGTGGTATTTTCCTCCGAAAATCTTCCGATGCGGCACGCGCATTTTAAGCGCGCCTCTGGGCCCCCCGAGAAACACGGCGGGAATTCTTTCCTGGGAGCCCCGTCTCGCGCAATTACTGGGCACACTTGCGAACGATACGATTCACTGATACATTTCGGGTATTCAAGGGAGGATATAATGCCGGCTGATCGATACTCGATACCCATTCCGAATCAGGGTGGAGATTCAGCGCAGCTCGAGTGGTTATAGCAATCATACGAAAGGCTGGGTATAGAAACCCAATCCAATACCATGGTCAACCGATTCATTTCGCTCTGCAGAGTAATATCACGAATCTGAGTGATCCGCGTAGTCGATCGTCAAGTTGGAGCTCGTGTAAGTGACGCGGGTGGAAAAAGACGAGTAATTGAACCGGGCCGCTCCGTATCCGGCGTCCGTTTAAAAATAATTAATACACCGAACTTTGATTTCAATCGCCTCCAGCCAGAGAACTTCGCTCCGAATGGAAGTACGGGGCTTCCAGTGTCCTGTTTCCGGTTTCTATCAAACTATTTAAAACAGCGAGCAGTTAGACAAGCATTCCAGCGCGGCGCAATGAGAAAACTTTCAAGAATAACTCCCTTCCCTCGGCCCTCCTCGTTCCGCAAATTGATATCCGCGAACTTTCTGCGATTTATGACGCCTCGTATATCGCCGTGTATTTACAACCGTCGTTCGGCTTAATCCCGCGACGACTCGCCGCGAGATTCTCCATATTACATAATTCATAAAACGCGCTCGAATCGCGGTGAAACTTTGCATACGGGTAATTCAATCCCGATCCCATGCGAGCGAAGAAAGCGATGGAGAGGAAACGAGGATGCCCGAGCTATCCCACCGTGACGCAATCCTCCTTCTCTCTTTCTCTCCCGTTCACCCCCCTATGCCCCCCCCCCCCTTATTTTAATCGCTTCCCACGTCGTCTTTGTTGCCAATCGTTTCTGGGCGTACCTCGAAATTGTTGTCCCGTCCGAGCGACGCTGGGCCGTTTTTACACCGGCGACGAGCTAATGGCCGCGATAATAATGATCCCAATCTTTATCGCCCCGCGAAATAAACGGGCGAGAGCGGTAAAACGATAAAACCGGAGGGGGTTGGAACCGAGGGAAGGAGGAACGAGATTGTCGTCGGACCGCGTAAATGGCGGAGGAACCTTAAAACTTTTCTACGACGCGTCGTAATGTTTAGCGAGACGCGGGGACCGTTTAAAAACGCGCCCCCCCCCCCCCCCCTCTCAAGCCATAAAAAGTAAATAAAAACTGCGGCGTAAATTATTCATGAAGCGGCGGCGTTGTTCGCCGGCTGCGCGGGCAGCGCGTTTCGCGGGCACGCGAGAATTGCGAGAATTGCTGTTCGCCATTCGCACCCGCGGCTGCGTCCCGAGCGAGATCTCGAAACGGGGAATTAACGCCTGCTCGGTTACTCTAATCCCAGCGTTCGAGCTCGCGATAATCCGTCGAGCAAGCGGTTTCAAGCGCGAAATAGTCGTGTTAGCGGAGCCGCGGTCCTTTGGACGTTTTGTCGGCTGTTCGCGGAAGGTTTTAAAGATGGAACCTCGTCGTTTGATGTTCACAGCGAACCGGCAGATGGACGTGGCTCTTTACGTCGGCCTGACTGTCGCCTGCGTGGTAATCGGCGGCCTGGCATTCTTCTTAGCGAAGCTTCTGAGGCGCAAAGGTCGGGACCATTCCCTTTACTCCATGGCCCGTAACGGTAAGCATTTCACAGACGGGAATAAAAATGATTCTCCGGCCTTCCCGCGCGGACGAAGGAGCGAAAGGCGACGGTTCCGCGCGAGGGTGTAATTATACTGCTCGTTAGAGAGGGAGGTGGGCTTTTGAACGTGGTCCCGCGATGGTTTCGCGTAGTGCAGCGAACCGGAGGATCTCAGATTGTTTTCGGTCCTTCGTGCGGCTCGGAGTGGTCTCAATGATACTATTTCGAAGTTTGATCGACGCGTTCGCTACTTTCATCTACGGGACCCGAAGAGTTGCACTCGCACACTCGACGCTCTCCTTTGCCGAATCAAATACAAATCGGAAGCACCACCGAGTACATACAAAGGTGGCCCTTATTTTCAACCTGCGATTTCTTTTGCTCTCACCAACCTAATCTGATTCCAATTCATAAAAAATAGTCCCTGGAAAAGATTATTGCAATCGGACAACAGGAAAGAGTGCCGACCAAGCGTTACAGTTTAGGTCTCGGTTAGGTCAATGGTTTGAATTTGAAGAATTTCTAAAAAATGGTAAGCCCCATCGAAATTTAGTTCAAATAGTATTAAAAGGGCATTTAATTTTCTACAATTAATGTACATATAATTTTCTCGTACTTTCAACCATTTTTTAGATAATAGCGTTTGAATATAGAGAGGTCCGCATATTCAAACGCTATTATGTAAAAAATGGTTGGAAGTAGGAAAAAATTATATATACAGTAATTGTAGAAAATTGAATGCTCTTTTAATATAATTAGAACAAAATTTCGAAAGGGTTTACCATTTTTGATAAATGCTTTAAGGGGGGAGACCACTGTAACGGTCCGAAATGTAAGGGTGTTTTCGGGAATTTATTTCAACCAAACAACGCAAGTAAATCAATATATTGCTCAGTATAGTTAATAGTGTACATATCGAAGGGTTAGAAATTTTTTTTTCAATCAAATTCATAAATTCGTTTCCTGTATACTCTTCGTCAAAATTTGGGCTTGCGGCAAAAACATGCTAGTCGCGTTGACAGTGCCCAGGCCATATGGTTAATCCGAATTCAAAAACACAATAATATTCAGAAACTAGAAGCCTGCCTCTATTACGTGACGATCAAAAAAAGTCAAAATTGTAAAAAATTACAAAATGGCGGACCACTGAAAAAAAAAATCACGTTTTCGGGGTACAAAATTGGGGAAATGTTAATAAAGAAAATAGAAGCAGGTCGAAATTTGAAAAAAACTGATCGTCACGTAATAGCCACGGGTTTTCCGTACAAGAAATGTCCTTGACCATGTTAATTGGACGTATAGTTTTCTCTGTAGACTGTCAACGCGGTTGAAAAATGTCATTCTGAGGAAAACGCGTTCAATGTTCCGCGCGGCTCAGTCGCGCGTTTGACCCCGCTTCACAGAAAGTACTATATCTCCGTCAATTTTGCGAATTTCTTCATAAAATTTGGAGACAGCATTCTTGAAATGTGCGTCTTTCAGAAAATGTAAAAAAGAAAAAATCGATTTTTCAGATTTTTTACAGTGGTCTCCCCCCTTAAATCTGAACTATCGATGAATTGTAAACTTTACGGCTTGGTGGGCACCCATTCCTGTTGTCCGATGGCAATAATCTTTTTCAGGGACTATTTTTTTATCAAATGACACCGTTTCAGGGGGTGAGCGCAGAAATACCAACAAAAACATCAACACGTATAAATAAGGGCCACCCTAGAACAAACCCACACGAAAATCCAATGGACAAACCTCCACTGTCCCCCAGGAACCCCCCAATCTTCGTAATGGCCCCACGAAGTGGATGAAAGTAGCGAGCGCCAATGGCCCCCCTCTCGAAAGTCGGGATAGTGTCACAGCGGCGTCTGTCCGCAGCGCGCAGAGATACCCACGAGCCGTGGCTCGGCGGTGTGCGTTTCAGAATTCCAGCCGGAGTTCTTCCCGGACCAGGACAAGAAGCTGAGCCTTCAGCCGGACGTAACGGCGACGAGCGTGCCGGCCTGCTACGAGTATCCTTTCGACCCGAAGCTGTCGATGTCGAGATCCCTCTCCGAGCACCACTACGACGTCCCCCACCTCTCGATCGCCCCGCAGCCCTCGCCAATGTCGCCGACCCCAAGCACCTCGACCCAGGAGTCCTGCAGCGACAAGCAGATCCACTCCGACTGCGAGAACAGCGTCACTAGCTCCTACCCGTCCTCCGACTCCACGTACAACGTCGCTTCCGAGAGCGTTCGGCTGCCGAAGCTGGAGACCGGCAACGTGGCCGGTGCGGCGGTGAACACGCGCGGCGCCCTCCTGGTCCTCCCCGACGCCGGGATATCGATGTCCGTGCCCGAGGGAGCGGTGCCCAAGCCACTCAGAGAGGAGCTCTACCTGGCGGTGCTGAACGAGGATCGATTTAGGCCTCGATTGCCCGGTAAGTGACGCGTACATTATTAATCGCGTCGTTTCGCGTATGACGGCTCCCCGTCCGGTACGATCGATCGCCGATCGGTCGAGTTGGCTGTCCGGGGACGCGGGATGTCTTCGTACGCCGGATGCACGGGCAGGTGAAGTGTCATCGTTTTAAATTGGTCCCGTCCGCCGCGATGTCCTCGGCCAAGTAGTATTAGTCACGCGTTTATCGCACGTAACATCGGCCCCTGAGCTACGGCAGAAGCTTCATTATCCTAATAGGGAGACGCGAGTGTCCGGACGAGGGAAGCCTCGGATTCAACTGACGCTGGTCGTTCGCGCGTCACTGATTTTACGAGACCCCTGTCATATTCCAGTTCCTTAATTATCACGCAATTCGCGCGTACAATTTCTCGCCGGACTGTGACCACAGATCGCGGTGATCGATGGCGTTGATGCGGGCGGCGTGAAACGTGCGATCTAGAGTTCCGATAGCTGTGGAAGAATGTTTCAATGGCAGGCCGCGGAGGCAATCTCTATTCAAATAACAGCCCTCGCGGAGTATCGTACACATATCCGGATGGCGAAAGTTGGGATAATGGGTATTCCACGGTACACAACGAATTCATAAGTGAAATACTCGCGGAATGAAGCGGAGTAGCCCAGAGCGCTGGCACCGTGCTCGTTATCTCGACCGCCCGCGATGCCCGGCGTAAAATCATCCCGAATACTCGAACCCAGGATCGCTTGTTTCCCCCGCAGACGGTATCACGCAATTATCCGCGGTGGTGACGTGCGGCCCGCCGTCGGCCACCTTCAACAAGCCTGTGATCCTGCAATTCGAGCACTGCGCGATGCTGTCCCCGGCCACGTGGGAGCTGAGCGTTTGGGCGTGCGACGGTTTGAGCGTGGAGGACGGCGCGGCGATAACAACCTCGAAGGATCACCAGTCGATCACGTGGACCAGGGTGCTGACGTTGGGCAACGAGACGATCAACACGCCGCTGTTCACGCAGCTGGATCACGCCGAGGCGTTCATAGTGACCGAGCAGCTGCGCGGCTACGTTCTGGCCGGCCAGAGCTGCGAGAACTCCCTGGCCACGAAGAGACTGCGGCTGGCGTTGTTCGCCAGCCAGGCCGGCCAGTGCTGCGTCAGGGTGTACGCGGTGGAGGACACGAAGGCGGCGATGAAGGCGATCGTCGACAGGGAGTCGCTGATCAGGGGCTACCTGTTGGACAAGCCGCGGACGCTGCTGTTCCAGGACAACGGGGAGTCGCTGTGCGTGAGCCTGGAGGAGGTGGGCAACGAGTGGCAGAGCAAATCGCCCACGGAGCGGCAGGAGATCTCGTTCAGGGACGTGTGGAACTGCCAGGAGACCACGAAGCACGTCACCTTCGGCTTGGACACAGCCTTCGGGCCCACCACCACCAGGAGCTACAAGCTCCAGGTGTCGCAGGGCAACTCGGACACCAGGCAGGTGTTCAGGATCGTCTACGACGGCGCGAAGCAATTGATTTCGTCGGGCAGCGTGACCAGACCGCTCAGGGAGGTGACCGTGGTCAGCAGCGGCCATGCTAATAACGTCACCACCGACTCCACCACCCTGAGACCGTTCCGGTTTACCAGGTCCCTCAGGAAGCAGCTCTGCCAGTGCCTCGATCCACCGAACGCCCTCGGCAACGACTGGAGGATGCTGGCGCAGAGGCTTCAGGTTGACAGGTTAGCAATCTTGCCAGATTTCCAATTTCTTCGCCACTAATGATTGACGGCCACGTCCTCAGGGTACACAGGTGCTTTCTTTAAATCTTCTTGCACCCGAGGCCTGTCTTTCTATAGATCTTCCTCGATCGCCATAGTCTGGCACGGCGCAAGTTCACGTTTTCTTTGGAGGAGACGCTGGATGTGAGGTTTTTGTGAGGTGCTAGCTTCTGACAGGCATCAGTGTCTTTCTTTTTAAAATTCAGATATTGCACTGATACTTTTGTATTTCGGCGTATAAATCTGTTTATTCATTAACTAACAAGGATAGATCCGGAACCCGGAAATTCAAAAAATTTTGAAGGATTTCCTTCTGACTAGGTACAACGCAATTTTTGTTTGCTGCCCAAATTCACTCTAAGGCGGTGAAATTGATCCCTTAAATTCCGGCTATTTTTCGATTTTGCGTTAGGTATAACTCGCGAACTATAAGAACTGTAACTTACCAAATGAGAGTCCTAATTGAAAGAAATAACTTTTGTCTTGAAACTTTTTTCTATCTCTTCTATATAGATTGCGAGTTACAAAATAAAATCGGAAAATAGCCGAATTCTCAGGGGTTAATTTCACTCCCTTACAGTGAATTTGGGCGACAGAGAACAATTGCGTTGTAATCATGAGGAAATCCCATACATATTTACAAAGTTTCAGATTTTGTTTAATTTTCGGGTTCGAGATCTTCCCTTGTGAGTAATTTACAATACCTGCATAGTACAAGATTAGTAAGTGGTGATAATATGATACTAAATGTAGCTACATCCGACCAGAGAGATTCTATCCAGCATCACTGACTTCCACTCCAAGAGATTACCAAAGTCTCCCCCGACGCTTTCGTCCCCTTTCACGAAAAACCGCATCCCCTATCTCCACAAAGGAAAACACGCGTGTTCCGGTTGCTTTGCAGGTACATCAACTACTTCGCGACGAAGTCCAGTCCGACCGAGCACATCCTGGACCTCTGGGAGGCGAAGCACCACGAGCCCACGGCCGTGACGGACCTGCTGAACCATCTCCGAGTGATGGGCAGAACCGACGCGGCCACAATTTTGGAGGCACAGCTGGGCCCCTGGCTCTGAATCGGCACTGAGCCCAGACCCTGGATGCGTTTCCAGTGGTGAGTGAAAGCCAGGAATCATCCATAGACAGCGAATCCAGTGAACCAGTGGGTGACAAACAGTGTCCATCCGTGAACATTTTCTTAATCGGCTCTCCTGACGCGAACTCAACGAGACACTGCCTTAATTGTGCGCGATCGGCCCGCGTGTCCTTTCTTTGTACATAGACCCGTTTGTAAGAAGCTGAATGGAGGACGAAGGACTCTTTTGCGTTAGAGATACGTTTACGCGGAATTCGGGGGCGGATACCGAAGAGAACGAAAATCGTATTGTATAATCGTGAGCGAAGTAACTAGAGACTGTGCATTTAGATGGATATATGTGTACATACGTACTAAGAGAACGCGAGCAAATGGATATATCCATTTCGACGGATGTTTATATATAAATATATATATATATATAGTTAGATAGATAGACATTGAGTATGGAACGAGTGGGAAGGAGGAGGAATCGGTATCGTTCCCAAAGCGATAAAATAAAAGAGAAAACACAAGAAGGTAATGGAACGCGTTTTATCGATTTGTTACATACGAACTGCACGAGCACACGCGAGTGCGCCGCCGGTTTCCCGAAGGATGATCGTGCCAAAATTCTCACCCTTTCTCGGTTTCGATGGCGAACACGTTTCCGTTGATCTTTCTATTCCCTCTCAGAGTTTGTTGAGCAAAACGCCGTGTTTCTTTCGTGCACGTCGACAATACCACGCCGCGCCCCGTATACGATTCGCGTGCAAGGGGAGTGAGAATAATACGTGGGGGAGAATAATTCGGGCGCGGACGTTCGATCGCGTAGGAACGGCCTCGATCGACGACGAATCTGATGGTTTAAAAATCGACACGAGTTTATTTGGAAGAATTGTATATTTGTTACTTTCCACGAATAAAATATTCTTGTATACCTCGAGCGGCGCTTCGATCATTTCACACCTTCGTCGGCAGGTAAGAGTCTATTCATCTTTACCATTATTTCACACGCCAGTCTTTTTCCTTTGGTCACACTAACTTGCTCCTATTTATCGATTACTTTAGATAGACACACCGAAGAATATATCGTAACGAAATATTGGTCCTGTGCGACGGCTAGCAACGGTCAGCGCGACGAACACTACTCCTAGCCCCTCCAGACGACGACTCCCTTAAATATGAAACCGTGCAGGGTACCGCGTGTAACACGATACGAGCGGCTCCTAATGCCCGGAGACGAGGAACGAATCTTACTTTCACTGAAACAGTGAGTCAGCATTGATCGCGAACTCCCACATTTCTGGCCAAGTAATCGCTGCTAAGTTTCATGGCCGGCCATCACGTTCCTCCATTACCGAGCTTCGATTCCGTGATATCGGGTAACTGCTCGGACCGCGATGCGTGCACTTAATACATCCTCGAATTAGCTCGAAACCTTTTTACCTCCCCGGGATCGTTCCCGGAATTACGAACGAAATTGCATAACGAGTGAACGAGTTCTCGAAAATGGAGCGAACAGAATACGGAATACTTCCAGGGTAAAGGAACGTTTTATCAGCGTTCGCCAATCAGTCTTTACTTCTACAACCGAGCTTCTAGAGTCTGCTATAGCCTGCTCACGCCTGCACACTTTGTGCTTCACTTGCCGGCGCGAACGAAACTAGCGCCCCAACTTTGAGTAGCCATGTAGAACACGGCTCGCCAGGACTCCGCGCGAGCTATCATATACACGAATCCAAGGAAACGTGGTTTCGCCGCCTGGTTCGGGGAACTGGGAACACGCTGAACGGAATCGCGCGGGGAAACGATTCCTCGCAATCCATCAGACACGAAGCGCCGTCAGTCACGGCTCCCGAGAAAGGCAACAATGGACTCCCCCGCTCCGCAAATGCATTTTATCGACGTATCGCCGATAATTTCCAGCAAAAGACTGTCTCGTCGGCCCCATTCTCCAGGCACCCATTGGTTCCAGCGACAGACGCGTGTATGTGCTTCAATTCCGTTTCCGCGACAGAGACGAAACGTTGCCTCCTGCCCCGGCGTCTTTATCTGCCGACCGGCCTTAGAGGGTGGCTACACGGGGAGTATTCCTCGATTTTTCCAGCACGCGGCGGAGGTGCGCGGCTCCACGCTGTAGGGGGAGGAAGACTGGTGACAATGGACGTCGAACGTTGCAATTTCGAAATGTCGATACCAGTCGCGCGTGCACCAGCTTTTCGTCGACTTTTCCCGGCCTTTCCACGAAGTGACGCATCTTCGAGGTTTATGGAGCTTCCGGGGGGTCGCGACGCTCTTATCGTTCCGACTTCCCTTGCCGCGGGAAATTGTCTTTGACTGATAGCGTCGTCGTTGACGCTAACGTCCACTTTCGCGAATCGCGGCGGTGGAGTAGAAAAGGATCTTGTGGACACTAGGGTGGCCTTTGTTTATACGTGTCGAATTTTTTTTTTGCATTTCTTTGCTCTCACCCCCTAGAACGGTCGGCACCCTATCCTGTTGTCCGATTGCAATAATCTTCTTCAGGGACTATTTTTTTTCTGAAGTAGAACCATACTAGGGGGTGAGAGCGAAAGAAATCGCAGGTTAAAAATAAGGGCCACCCTAGTGAACACCGAGCTGGTTTCTAATAGATCTCAACCACCCTCGATATTCTCCACTTCGAAAAGAAAGTGTCCACCTTCCCACGGTATTAATTAAAATTCCAGAGTTAAGAGGGTGGCCACAGGGTGGGAATTGTGCCGAGCAGAAGAAAGGGAATCTGACTGACTTTCTCATGCCACGCCGTCGGTCTCTCTGTGGTGCATCCAGAAAGCTGTTACAGACGGTAAGGGGGTGGAAAAAAGGCACGTGGCAAAGGGCCCCGTAGAGTGGAAGCCGCCGCGCCTGCCAGAAAATTAAAAACCGTCCCCACTTCATCTCTGTTCGCGGAAGACCGTGAAGAGCAATTCTCCGACGGTGTGTCGGGGCCGACAGCGTTCGGACGCCTCTCTGCTCGCCATCGTTGCGTAAACGTAACGGAATGTGCACAAGTGTTCTTCAAGTGCTCCAGCATGTTGCCGGCACGGATACTCTAAGTGCCATAAAAATAGCTCGCGGGAGAGAGACAGGGACGGTAACTACGTCCCCCTCGACGAGCAGGAGGAGATGAGCTTCTGATGCCGCTTTTACTATTCGCGCGATTGCGAGAGGGACACTTCGGTATGTCGAATCCTCATTGATATGCGTCTACCGGCAGGCGTGCCTTGATTACACCCCTCGGCCAGGGGTTCCCAATGTTTCCGCGTCGAAAACTAGGTATTCTGTGTGGCTTGTTAGGCTTAGTCGTGGGCCACTTCGACTATGGTTCCTCTAGTTCGTCTACTTGAACTTGAAGAAATATGATTCTTCAGTATTATCGAATCATAACAGGCTAGATACGGTGGATGTAAGTTGTACGAGTTCTATGTTCTTCTCTCAATGTTCTTTCTTCAATTCTAGGGAGTATATTTCTAAATTACAAGCAGTCTTTTACACAATTTCATTTTTTATTCAATCTCCTGCTAGTGCAATAGAGATCCTTCTAATACATCCCCGTGTTGGGAACCGCTGAGCAAGAATGTATCCTCTGAGTTTGCCCGCGCGAGCGACATTAGACGATCGGATTTTCTAAATACCAGTCATTACGCGGCCCGCTGAATCGACCAGCTTTCAACAGTCTTCTGATCAGGCGAACATAGAGCCGGTTAACTTCCCCAATCAGGGCCCTACTCCTGGCCTAAACGAAATCGTACAGGACACACAGCTCCGAATAGGAGCCAGCCCCTCGATTTTTCATCCGCGAAAATACTCGTCCTCCGGTTGATCAACCTGCTCTGCCAGACTGGTTTCGATTCGACGAAAAGTGGAGTCGTTTCGTGTCGGGGCGTTCGCCGTGACTTTTATGCAACCACTTGAAACATAGCTCCGCATTCTGGCGATACTCCTCCAGACGTCGTCGGAAATCACGTGATCCACTCCGCTTCTTCCCTCAATGGATCTGCATCATCGAGATAAAAGAAGGACAAGGACAGTTGCTCGTAGTTAAAAGCCAAGGCTCTAAACGGTCCCCCAGGACTTACAGGTTCTTCGTGATTGCAAAGGAATTTACCTCGAAGACTATTTCTATTTAAATCAGACACATCCCGAATCAACCAGGAAGATCAATCCGTTGCTTCCCCTGTGATCCCGCTTCACTTCTATCTCCTCCCGGAAGTAACTTAGAGAGGGAATTAGTTTACGTTGGATGTTGAAGTTAGTTTTAAGATCATACGGAAGCCTGATGGAATCAGAGCTCCGGGAACACCTGTACATCGGTAACTTGACTTAGGATGGCTTTCAGCAAATTAGAACGCGATGATGCTTGAATTCTGCAATTCCTGAGGCAATGTGTCTGTATCAACAGAAATCAGAACACGTTTTGCTTGAATTTTAGAGCTCGGAGCGTTCTTGAACGCTTTAATGCGATTCCTCTCGCGCCGGCGAGGCTCGAGCGTGAATTGCGATAATTCAGCGCGAAGGTTACGATTTCGCGACCGTCCGCTTTGGTCACGCGAAACATTTCCCGTCATCCCGGCGACGCGCCACGATTTATTGGCATGTCGAATCGTCATTAAAGGTGCGTCTGGTCCAGTTCGTTTCTTTAGCCACGTCCGCGTCGCGCATTTTTGTTGCGCGGTCACGTTCCGTGTTCTTGTCACGGGTTTTCTTGTCCCTGGGCGTTGGAGTAGACACGCGCGCGACATGGTAACGCGAGAAAGCACGGCCGATACCGAATGACGGACGATTTTAGTCCTGCCTCCTTTGGACTACTTTATCCCCTGCTAGGCCACACATTTCTGCTGACTTCCGAAACGATTCTTTTAAGGGGAACACCACTTTGACCTTTTCTTGTGAATTTTTTTCCCGGAATAATTTACAGGTTTCATGGAAAAATTTTATTATCTACCTTTAGTACAATGTCATAAGAGACTATAAAAGAAGTAGCAGAAAAACATGCATAAATTTTAATATATTAATTAATCTTCTAGACCGCTCACGCGCACTGGGAGAATATGTAACTATGGAACAGCAAGTCTGAAATCAAGTTGCATTTTCTTTTTATAAACTATATGAGTGTAGTTTCCGTTGCGCGTACCGATTTCTTAAACAAATTAATTTTGTAAAAATGGTGCGCTTTAGAAAAAACGTTTCGAAAATCCGCGAATATGGAGGACAGTTTTTCGAGCAGATTTCAAAAAATTTGTTTTCGATCGAAGAATCCGTATGTGCAACGGAAACTACACTCTTATAGTTTATAAAAAAAAAAATGAAGTTTGATTTCGGACCTGCTGTTCCATAGTTACACATTCCAACAGCGCGCGTGAGGAGTCTAGAAGATTAATTAATTAATATATTAAAATTTACGCATGTTTTTCTACTTATTTTTTTGTATAATCTCTTAAGACATTACTAAAGCTAGGTAATACAAATTTTATATGAAAACTGTAATTTATTCATGAAAAAAATTTAGAAATGGCTTACTTTTCCGGCCGTCACAGTGGTGTTCCCTCTTAAATTAATTCATTAAAGCTTCGCTTCATAAATTAACTCTTTGCTTCCCGATCGCTTCTTCTCAAAAAATGGATCCAAGTTCCCTATACATTCAGAATATTATATACAGAATATTCCCCATCTCTCCCAAACTGTTGCAGCAGTGAACTCACGCATTCCTTTCATATTCCACGATCTCACAATCCTCAAATCGTCTCCCTCAGCTTGTAGCTCGCAGCGTCCACTTCCACTCGTAACTCGTTCATTTTTACCAGCGACAAAGTCGCAGTGCGTGGAGCGGAAATAAAGTGCCGTGGCTGGCAGCGATTCGCCCGAGAAATAAAGCACGCTCACGCGATCTCGAGGCGCCTTTACGCGCCCTCGCGCTCGCGCCTCCGTTTTTCCGGCGTTCTGGCCGGCGGAGGACGTTAACGGTGCTCCCCCCCCCGAAGATTATGGGTTATCGACATTGTTTGTCATGCGTTACGACAGCGAGCAGCACGGCGAACGACGTCGATGGAATTTCGTTCCGTCACTTTCATCGGCTGGCCGTCGACCGAGCCGCGCGATTTTACACCTCCTTAAGCCGCATTGGGACGCGGGGAGCGCATGCAGCCGGGAAAGGCGCGCGAACGGCGTCGTGGAAAGAGACGAGCGGGTGCACGCGGCTCGTTACCCAAGGAAGATCAATTAGAATGCGCCGAGTCGAACTGGACGGGCGTACGGAGGGAACAAATGCCTCCACGGGTGATTCGAGTAACGCGGTGATAGCCCTCGATCGCGGCAGGGATTCTCGATCCTTGGCGAAACGATCGTGTGCTTGCATTCGTTCTCGGGCAGTTTTTTCGGGGAGAGTTGTGAGTGGAGGCCTGCTAGGAATTTACAGCGTGGGAAAGTAGCTTTTGACATCAGGGGATGTGATATTAAACGCGATCTGACCTTGATTAACGGGAATACTTAGGCAGTAAAATCGCTCGAAAATCAAGTATTTTTCGCGAATTAATTACCAGGAGATGAAAGCAAGCACGGACTTCTCGTTTTATATAATGTTTATTACTATCACGTAGAGTAAAACAATACTTTTTTTTTAATATATATCTATTTTACAAATGACGCCACGCGAGGTTAATGATACAGTGTTTTAGAAAAAGTGTCTTTGGCTTTGCACTGATATTGAGCTTAAGAATAAAGATGCAACGGTTTTCTTAGAATATGTTTCTCCTAGAACCTCTAATTTCCGTATGAACCTCGGAAAAAAGAATTGAACCAAAATTATTAAAATACCGCCTAGGAGAAGACGATTTTTACGATAAACGTCGATTTTCCAGATGCACATATTTCTTTTTTTATCTCGGAAACTAGAGTTGTTACACTTTAATATTGAGGTTCAGGGCAGAAGGGAATATATTTTTAACATGCTGTAAAAATTTCAAGTCCATCCGCACCTCCGTTTTTCTACAATCGCTGCAAAACCACAGAAAAACGCCATATGATAGAAAAAAATTGTTTACAGTTTCTAGTATTAATAAACATTAAATAAAATGATTTAGAATTTCGACCGTAAAGAATTTTTAAAAACTGAATGTAACTGTTATCGGCGCACTGGTTCGGTCTATAATTAATAAACATTACCCATAAATGGTAGTCACAATTTGCATTCATCTCCTTATAATTAATTCGCAGAAAATACTTGATTTTTAAACAACTTGACTGCCCCTCAGCCTCCCTCAAATTCTATTCCAACTGTACGACCCCTTGAATCTTCCCGATTCAACAAGAAGAACATCCACGTCGCGTCTCGATTCAATCTGCCGAGTGTTCGCTGGCTCCCCAGCGATCTTGCTATCCAGATACACCATTCACCCCGCGTTTCCTTGACACGAACTTCCACCTGATGGATCTGCCGATCGCGTAAACCGAGCCGAGCCCCGTTCGAAGGGTCCCCGCGAAAGTCCCGGTCGCCTCGAATGAGAAACGTCTGGCGCGATCCTCGGCTTAGCAGGTACACGTGGAAACGTCGTATCCCGTAAATCCCCCGGATCTCGGTAGGATACGTGTAAATACGACGACGAGGAGATTACCACTGACTGCGCCCGGGACAAACCACCGTCTTGACGAAGTCCCTCCGCCGAGGCGCGCTCCGCCAGGGAACAAACGACAAGTACCCACGTCGTGTTTGCAATCGTCTGGATCGAGGGGCACGATATCGTGCTCTCTACATGCCGCCTTATTACGTCACCGATAGAGAAGGCAGCATTCTATATGAAATCGATTTCACGAGTGCTCCCTGCCCGTTGCTACAAAAGACGCTCCCGAGGTCTCTCTCTCTCTCTCTCTCTCTCTCTCTCTCTCTCTCTCCCTCCCTCCGCCTGTTTCTCTTCACCGTGGACGTATATGACCAGCCCGCGGCGTTTCTTCAATTTTCTTCTCCGGCTCGTCCGTATATTACGGAGCACGGTAGCCGTGAAAGCGTTCAGGCGAGTAAACAGAACGTCGGACGCCCTGTTCCGTTCATTTTCGTGATAAACGAGTGTCTCGCGGGAGGAATCTTCGCGAATACTTCAGACGTCGAGGACGGCGACCGGCCGATTATTTTCAAGGGGGGAAGATTAACGAGGCAATCATCGATGATTGAATTTTGCGGCAGCGCGCTGTAAATGATGTAATTACATGGTATACAAAGCATGCGCCTCCTGATAAAAGAGCAAACTCTTCGGCAGCCTCGCTAAGACAGAATCGATCCATACACGACGCCGAAGAATCTACCACCCACGACACCCCCGCCGCGATCGAATCAACGGATACCTAAGTACAAATCGCAATAGTAGGCACCTATATACGCTCGCATTATTCTAGTCTAACGATCTAGCCCGGTTTCGATCGAATTTCACCGTTTCGTGATCGAACGATCTTGTCGCGGTGCTCTCTTATCCATCTTGGTTGCGTCGGCCCGGCCAGCCTCGCTCCGCAACCTCCCCCTAGGACATACATATGTATCCAGCTCTTCCGAGCATTGTCAACCTGGCCCTGAAGGCAGTAGATAAAGAGCAAGACGGATACTCGTTCTCGAACTCGGCGCAGCTGCGAGCCCACGCGAATTCGGTGACTCACTTTAGAGCAGCCGTGTACCTACGCGTGTCACCCGTGAATGCTCGGCGCTGCGAGCGAAGAGGGAAGTGGCCTGCTAAGGCCGCCGCGGGACAGGCGGGTATCATATTGTATGCTTAAAGCCGCGGGATCCGATAAGATCCTGAAAACCTTGATAGACGGCGATTCCGCGTGCTCCTCTTTTTTTTTTGCCCATCCCCCTCTTCCCGCCGAGGCGTTTTTTCCGCGGTTCATTGTTCGGCGGTGGCGCGCGTTATTCATATGTATGAGCGTCGGAGAGGGCAACGGGACGCTGGCTGGCCCGATTAATAAAAATGTTTGCCGTGCTTCTTTGAGCGGGAACGGCCGAGGGCAAGGAATAAACGACGCGTAGCTGAACTTGCGATTATCCCGTGGCTACAGGAATTTAACGATCGAGGCGCGGGGGACTGGTGGAACGGCCGGACCAATATGACTGGACATGCTGGATGTGGAATGTTACGGAAGTTGGTAATTTTTTCAGATTTTTTAGGAGGAGAATTAGGGCCTTTGGAAATTTAATTTGTCAATCTGATGATTTGTCTTCGAGTTAGTGGCGCACACAGAGGGGACCAAGGGGACCTGGCACCCCCCCAAAGAAGGGGGGTTGTAAGAAGATAAGAAAATTGAATTTCATTCTTCAAATCCATTTTTATAATCATCTAATGAATTTTATTGAACTTGCATTAAAAATATTTGTAGCCGTTCAACTCGCTACCCTCAAGATTAAATCCTGAGTGCGTCACTAGTGTAAGTAATTGAAGTTTCTTCGAGAAGAGTGACGCGTGATTTTCAGGTATAAGACCCCAGTGTGGAATCCAGGAAAGTAGAGGATACATAGAAAGGATAACGCGTGTGTGTTGTTGAGGCGCGTTGAAGTATCCGTCAGTGGCACGAGTGCCCAAGATTTATGACAGGATAAGGTCCGACTTTCACCTTCTTTGTTTCTTTCCCCGGTGATTGTCGCTGTTAAACGGTACAGTTAGACGGGCGATCCTTAAAAAGATAGTAAAAATATGTGTGATTATCAGCGGAACAAAGCCGGTAACACGTTTATGGCCTTAATCCGTCATAGATCACGCGCGCACGTGACAGAGTCCACATGCGTAAGCCTCTGGCGACCTTCCACCGACTCTTACCCGCTTGCCGTACATTTGTGCATTCCAGGTTTCGAGGCAGCGTCGATAACACCCCGAGGTCGATCGCGGAAATCAGTATTGCTTCGACCACGGAAGTGGAAAGGCTGTTGCAAAAGTACTATTCGCGACTCATTATCGTCGCGTAAAGATACAAATTATAGTGTCAGAGGGTGTGTCTCACTCCCTTCGTGATTTCTCGCGCGTGAGTGTCTGTTGTGCGTGACATTTGCACAGTGGCTCGAAATTTGCATATCTGAAGCGGGATTCATTTATTTCAACCATCTGCACCTCAGGAAGGAAGTTTCAGATGTCAGGCTTTTCTTCTGCTGTAAGACATTTGCATGTGTGGACCAGCCCCTTAATTTTTCGGCACCTCGTACAATGTGCTCCGGAAATAACAAGGTACAGATACAATTACATATTTTATATTACATATTAGAATAGAATAATTCTTTCGTAATTTATTATCCATGAAGAAACACTATTTATATATGCATACATTGCTACAGAATATTTATTATTATCCACTTTGTAATAGCCATTGACCCTCGTCTGTAAACAACTCCCCACGCATAATCTAACTACATACTTTAATCTCGCGTTACGAATGGAGAAGCTTCGAAGTCCTTCGAAATCCTTCAAGCCGATAATAAATAAATCCACGCTCTCTCTCTCTTCGGCGATAAAACGTGTACCTCTATTTAATCCGAGCCCCCGCGTGCATGGATCGCGACAGTAATTCACCCCCAAAGAAGAACAACTGTCCCCGCGTCGCGTGGATCGCGTTTTAATGCCCTTACAACCGTTCTCCTTTGTTGGCCGCATCGACACGTCGCCGGTATCAAGATCCATTCCGCTCCAACAAACGCGGCTGTTCACCCCCTTTAAACGGCGGTACCAACGAGCCCTTAACCCCACCGCGCCAGCATCCCTCAACCCAGCCCCTTCGCCGTAATATTTCACCCGCCCTTGCCTCTGGACCCAGTTAATGTTCGTCAGAATTCCAGCCACGGTATCTCCTGCCGCACATTCGATTCTCACGCGTCCCTTCGAAAAATCCGGGGTGCGGCGCTGCTCCTTCGAGGTCAGCGTGTCACTGGCGCATCGTCGGGATGAAAATATTCAAGGAAAAGCGCATCCCGCGAGCGCGCTCGTATAACCGGGAAGAAAGGGGGCGTAGGGGGGAAAAAAATGAAGGGAGAAAGAAAACGGTCGCGGTGGCGTTTCTCTCTCGCGGAGAAAATATTCGAGGGTGACTTGGCGGCGTTGCGGGGCGGGTCGCATTGTCCCTCCAACTTTGCTCTCTCCGCAATACAATAAAATCCTCTTTGCGCGGCGCGTCATTGTTTAACGGCTGATTGACGTTGATCGAGGGGCACACCGGCGTCGTGCGCCATCCCCTTTTCCGGGGAAAAGTGTCGCCCCATGGAATCTCGCGCGGCCGTACGTGAACGCTCGCCTACCCCCGTTAACAGATACAGATCCGCGTGAATATTCTATGGACGGTCGGGGGAAGTTTTGTCCCTTGTCTGGAGACGAGTGAATTTCTATAGGCTACTTTATCATCACCTCGAATATCGTCGACTAAGGGTACATTTATGTTGGAGCTGCGATAATCGATCAGAGCGGCGATAAGAGCGAAGCGTCGAAATACATTACCTATATTGTTTTATAACGGAACTGTTTACATTGGAGCAGCGAGCAGAGCAACGCTTACTATTAGATGACCAACGATAAAACCGTCGAGAAAGAAATATCTATTTATTTTTCTTCGCTATTGTCGCCGATCTCGTCGACATGTAATGACCTTATTAACGATGGATATTCAGAAATTAATAGGCGAAGCATTTATTAGATCCCTGTTATGGGATCAGAGAAATACATAACCGTTATGTAGTAGACAAGTTGTGGGATGAAGTAGCCGTTAATTTAAAAACGTCTCGTAAGCATAAATTCATGTATTGTATTAATTATAATTATACATAACATGTACTTATAATTATAGTAGATTTTAAGCAGTATTTACAATAGGGTTGCGACATAAGAAGTTTTAAATATTTCACGTACGTTTTGGGCAGGAAGAGCTGGCTTACCAAAATCAGGGCTCACATTTAATTCTCTTGAAATTTCTCGCAAATCTACTAATTTTATAGCTCCACTATAAACACATCAAAGGAAGATATTTTCGTGCCGCTGGTCGTTTATCGCAGCTCCAACATAAAAGTGCCCTAAGGTTAACCTGAATACGTGCATCCCGTAGTCTCTAAAAAATCGAAGTTAACACCAATTTACAAATTAACAAGTCTTCCACATTCCGTAGAAGCAATTATCCAACACATCTCCACTGAGTTTTTTAAAGTCCCCGAAAATTACCCGTCTCACCCCAATCGTTTCCACTTTTGCATCGATTGAAACGAACCCGACGTCAAGCCCACAAGACAGCGGACAGAACTTTCTCCCCCTCCAAGGCCCGGTCGATGCACGCACACGAAGGAACAGGCCCGCGTACACCGAAACATTGATACCTAGAGGCCCGTGCAGCATCCCTGACTTGTGCTTGGCTCTTTGACATCCAGCGGCGTTACGAGCGTCGAGCATTGTACAGCGGGAGATGCGTTGGAGCCCAGTGACGCGTGACACGTCCCTGGAGGGCCGAGGGCGCCGCTAAATAGAACGCCCATTAGTAACGAATACCGCGAGGAATCCCCTCGTGTGCCGGCCAGCCTCGTATACATAATGCGGCAGCGTCGGCCCACGAGGGGGTGAGTTTGGGGCGGGCCGGCGCGGCGCGTTTCGGGGCCCTCCGGGAACGATACGCGGTCGCGATAATTTTCTGTTAGTCGCTCGCGCCGCCGAGGGTGCGGATTTTCGTGGGAGATCCGCAAGCACACGCGCGTCTAATAACGGGTTGCAACCCCGTGCCTCGATCTCCACGAAAGTACACGCGGGAAACTTGGAATCGTCATTCAAAAAAAATTCCCGAAAATACCCTTACTTTTCAGACCATTACAGTGGTCTCCCCCTTAAGGTGTCTACTTGGGGGTGGAAATAAATATGGAGTTTTCACGTTAAAGGGGTGGTGTTGAAAGGAAGCACTGTTCTCTAGCTTATTTAATATGGAATCCAAAAAAATTTAGAGAATTTTAATTCTTGGTCCATTAGTGGGATATTAAAGAGTGGGTGTTAAACATATACAGAAACGGGATTTGGTATCCCCTGCTTGCATTAAGCCAGTAAATTCAAGCGTAGGTCGCTGACAAGTGAAATTTCAGCCGGGCAGAGAGCGAGCAGATATTTCCTGACGCGGAAACACCCGTCCGCCGTAATAACACAGAAATCGTTACCCGCCAATTGAGATATCAATCTCCGTAATCGTTTAATCGCGAGATATCGATATTACCCCGGCAATCGCCGGGCCCCGTGGTCGTGAACACGCAGGCCAGTTGGGACTTGCGAAACGGCCGCGTTACCGTATAACGTGCAATTATGAATTTTCACGGATTAACGTTAACAGCCTCCTTTCGGTGCTTCTCAGTCAACAGGATTACGCGTGAACGATGACCGGTTCTCTTGTACACTGCCAACCATCTCCATATCGTTTCAATGAAAATCATCTTTGTTATACTATCCCAGCGATCTCTAACGACATTCTCCATCCACATTTCCCAATTAAATTTTAAATTAGCAGCGGTGATTCAGTACAAACAGTAGGTACCTACGCTAACAACGCCGTGCTGTTTTAAATTTCTGCAGAATAATTCTTTTAATATTTAAATTTGATTATAAAATAACAATTCTTGAAACTGAAACTTGGTATGCTCTCACTATAGTACAGTGGTGGCGAACCTATGACCCACGGGTCAGACACTGATCCACGAAGGCTTTTTTAAATGACCCACGCGTGGATTTTTATAAACTTATCTTTCATATCCTAAAAGAAAGAACAGACAATCGAAGATATTAACAAATTAAAGTATAAATATCTAATGTCGAATTTATAAAAAAATATTTCCATGTCTTACATTTCCAGGAAACGTCCTTTTTAGAGGATTTTAAAAGTGAGAACCAAAGAACGGGTCAACTGTCAAGTTTTCCTGTTAATAAATTTTCGGCGCTTCCAAATTATTGGCATCCTTTTTACCACCTTTCCAAGTGACGCTACTGACTTGGTGACCCATGGACTAGTATCACAATAAATAACGAACAAAATTTGACCCACTTCTCAAAAAGGTTCGCCATCACTGCTATAGCATCTACCGTCTTCATAAATTCTATCTCATAGTTTTCTCTGTAAAAGTTTTCATTTTAAAGATCAATAAGTAGACATCTTCCAGGACCACTGATGTCGATGAGTACCTACAACCGCATAATTTTTCCCCGCCACTACCACCCTTCCCGCTTCCCAGGCAGCTTGTTATAACGAACTTTCGCAACTAGCCGAGATTTGCATGGCATTACGTCGAAGGGGAGGTCTCTGCTGCGCAGCAATATCGCGACTCGCCGTTTTAACGGCGTTTTCCCGCGACGCCGCCCGATTTGCATAAACCCCGCGCGTCTCAAGACCGACAAAACTAACCGTCGACATAAACTTGTATAATTCCGTCGCGTTCCCTCGTCTCCCTTTGTCTCCGCGGCGCATCGGAGGCCGGCCGTAAAGCGCGGCCGACGCGTCTCGATTGTCGCCCGTGCCCACGTAAAACCGGAACCCAGGCCTGCACTTTTCATCCGACCGAATTTTATAGCCGCCGCGATTGGCGAATTTCAATGTATACCCATCGGAACGTAAGCCGCCCACGACAGTCGTCGCCACCTTCGCAGGCTTGCCCCAGGTCGCCGTTCCTCCGCGGAAAACAGGCGAGAAAAAAGGGGCAGGCGAACTGTGCTTTCCGGTCGAAGAGCGACGCCCCGATGCGCAATTAAACGTAATTAAATTAATTGGGCCACGGGACAATCAGGCCAATTACCGATACCAATCAACGATCGAGCTGCCCGCTGCCGTTTCAGCTACACCCACGGGGCTTTTTTACTCGGATGACAAACCCCATTAATTACAGGGCCGCGGAGCCGACCCTCGAAAATTAGCACCCTCGCTGGCCGGAGCTGCCAATTTCAGGTACCCGCCGCGCCGCGCCTCGCCACGAGTTCGCGTATCCTTCTCGCGGAAATCCGCAACCGTGCAACTCTCGCTGATTTAAACGAGTCGCGATACTTTTTTCCGCGGCTCGGCTCGCTTCACTCGCTTCGCTCGCTTGCCGGAGTCTTGAATTTTTAATTGCGTTGCCCTGTTCGCTTTCTTTTTTTACGCACGCTAGTTTCTGGCTCTATAAAAGTGCACTTTGGTGGACGGCTAACGGGGAGGAAGGATTTGTTGGGGTGTTTAATTACTGGTTATCCAGAGGAAATAGAAGTGGAGAGATCGAGCGGTAGTTCTGGGTTGAAAAGGTTGGGCCGTTCGGCCGAGAATGCGTCTCTGGCTCTCCAGAACGTAGCTGGGAACGTTTATCTCGCCGACGTTGTTGGTTGCCCACGCTTTCATCTTCCTCGGCTGGATCGAGTGAATTGTGGCTACAAGCCGGCGTTATTAGCGGGTACCTGTTAATGAATTAATCTTATCTGAGAGGTTATTAAGCTGAGAAATAGGACGGGTGGATGCAGTTTATGGCGTGACATAATAATTTCTAAAGCCCTGCATCTTCCGCGGCGTTCTTTGGATTCCGACGTGGCCGAGGGGCGGCTGTATTCTTCATCGGGGCCCGGTAAATTGCTATCCGCGTTGTATCTAAGGAACGTTAGATTGCTTCTCCGAGCGGAGAGCCTCTCGAATATTCTCTGATAACCGACAGAGGAAAACAGAAGAGTCCCATCGCTTGCATCGGTCTTCTAAGTAGCACGTGCGTCCGTCGAGTTCCCAGGCCGATTCTTTTTACGATCGAAAGGGTGGTGAGTGACGCGCGGGGCCATTACGCTCCTCTAATACCCCATCGTCTGTCAACAACCCATAGTCGTCTTCCTCTTAGGCAACGTTGAGCAAATGTGAACAGGTTTCCAGCGTCACCTCGGAGTACTCAAGTAATTCCTGAAAACAAGTGGCGTCTAAGTAGTTTCGTTCCTCATACGGCAACGCTAAACCTGGTAACACCACAAACTGCACACCGGTTTCGATCGACAAATCGTGGCACAGAAAATTCAATCGCCACCCCTCGAATCGACCTCGAAGGAACGCGCTGCCCCAACAACAAACACCCGATTTTCCTCTGAACGACTGTGTCCTCATCTCCCTATCGATTCGAGCTCGGCGTTCAACAGTCGGACAGCGGACCACTCGAATCCCCGGCCGTTCCGAAAATCCCCGCGGATCCAGGGATATGAAGTTCGAAAGTAGCCGCGCACCGTCACGCATTCGGCGCGGCAATTTCCGGTTCGGTATTTTCGGATCGATTCGCAACCCCTTTTCTCTGTTCCGAGGCACCGGGGCGTCGTTGGCCGTGCGCTGCCACACATCGCCCTGCGCCTCGATCCGAGGCACCCTCGTATCCACCCGGGTCCCCTCGTTCAATTTTACTGCGTGCCAGAGCGTAACAGAGACGCGTAGAGGGAGCGCGACGGGGGGCGGAAGGAGACGGAGGATCCTACAGCGAAACGGGGGAGAAGCGAGGGAGAGGCCGGCGAAAAAGGCCGAGGGAGAGGCCGGCGATCGAGAGAAAGAGAAAAGCCGACTTCCAAATGGATATTAATAGTTGTGCTCTCGCAGCACACCCCGGTCACTCTTTTCCTCTCTGGATCGTCGCTGATTACGCCGTTACAGCTGTTATCCTTGATTAAAGCCCCCGCGGCCTGGTGTTTAGAACAGAAACGCGGCCGTCCCTGGGAAGCAGCGGGTCCCATTTATATAAATTCAACCGCGGTAGCGCCGCGACAAACGGGCCTGGTGGGCCCCGTAAACAAAGCCCGCCTCGCCAGCGGGGAACCGGTTCGCCGCGGCTCTAATGTCGCTTAATAGACGAGCCTGCGTGTGCAGGCCGACGGCGCGCCGTCTTCGGGCCCGCCAAAGCGGCTAATCGGCCACGATAGCCCAGAAAAGTGCGCGAAACGGCGGAGGAATAGGCAGCGGGATGAATCTACGAGCCGAATAGGCGCTGGGGCCAGCTATGTACGCGGTGTAGGCGAACCGGCGCAATTAGCCGGTAACAGGACCAATAAAAGTATCGTTAATCCTCACAAGGCGCTACAGCCGCGCGACAATTGCGGCAGGAAGCGATAAACCTCGGGCTATTCTGCTGCGAATCGTGCGCGCCTGCGTATTGCGAGCTACTGGCTGCGAACGAACAGCAGGAACAGGACATTTCAGATAGCGGTCTGTATTTTTGCAGATTTTTATCAGCGTGTTAATTGTACGATGGTGGGATGCTGTACTTTTCTGTCCGCTGGTTTATTGAAGCTGAGGGTGTAGGTGGAAACTGTATAAACAAAAGCGTAGGCGTGGTGATGCTTCGAGTATGATTTTCTCGGTGTCCTTTTCTCGAGTGACTAATTTCAGAGCAATTTATTACGCACACAGCGGTGTTTACCGGCTCACTGTAGTCGCGAGTTAGAACGCGGAGGGGATGTCGCCGGGGATTCCCAAATGTTGTCCGATCGGTGGCTACATCGGATCGTCACCGAGGGAGTATTCCGACACGCTCGGAATCGCGTTCGCTCGCGGATTACAAGGAAAATCACGGCCCCGGGGAAGTTCTGTTGCGAAAGCAAACACGCGTTTCTGTTATTCTATCAACGGCGAGCCGGGGAGCCATATGTATAAGCAGGCGAGCACGATATTTTATTAAATACACAAGCAGGGGAAACAAGTACGCGCGTCTGGAGCAATTGCAACGCAGCGATGTCTGTCTTCCGAGCATTTAAATGTAAAGAAACAAGAAACGGGAAGATTCTAGGCTCTCGTATAATATTACACGCGACAGTGGCGATCTGCAGTGCATTCAACTTGTTTTAATTACTTGGCAGACTTGATTAGCACACGTGTAATGGTCCAAGGATAACAGATTAACTCTCGGTCGTCACACTGGGTGGGAATCACCCACAACTTGACTGTCAGGTAAAATCCTTGAGGCGTCATTGAAAATGGCACTACTGTCTTGAACAGGATCAGTAGATTTAAGGGGACTAAGGTAGTTTTCTGTGAAAGAAACATTTTCCTTTTAATGTATTTGTAAAAAAGTGGAAGCTAATCCAGATGTATCCTTTTACCCAATGTTTACTATTATCATAGAGATTAAAAAACAGTTGGTATGAAATATACATGTGCTTTAAAAAAGGCTGTGCTGAATGTTAAACATTTTAACGTTCTTCTGTGGTTTTGCTGCAATATGTATTGGTCTTAAAAAGTAACGTAATCCAATTTCAGGGTGTGATGCTTGTTTGTTAAAATTCGGTCGTCTGTGTGGGTTACTAAATATCCGCGACCTTTTAATTTTTTTATGGAAATCTCGAATTTTTACGGACCATGTAATACCTAGGTTGCGCGGGAAATGGCACATGTTTTATACGTCCTGTAATTTTTTTGAGCGGATCAGAACCTCCGTTCATTCGAAAATGCGGCAAAACCAAAGGAGAAAAAGATTCGAGAAAAACAGGTATAAAGTTTCTGGGCAAAGGCGACGCTATAAGTTACGCTTGACCTTTTTAGCTGCCAAATTAACAATTTTACGAATTTTAATATAAACCAAAAGGCATTCTATTCAGAAAAGATAGTACTTTCGTAAAATGCAATAATAATCAATTTTTCGACTGCCTAGTCCTCTTAAATGTCAATTTTCAACGTTGAACATATATTCTGCAATGTTCAAACTTCATCTCAGAATTTTCGCGACTAAATTTAACGGATAATGTTTAAGCAGCAGCTGATTGAAAATTGGTTCTGCCAGTGTGACAACTTACGTTCGAAGACATAGGTGTGACAAGCCAGGGTTAAGATAGTGCCATCTAAAATGGTACCAATGGCACAGACTTCTCCGAGCCCACTTGGACCAGAGACTACAAGCTACCCAAGCATCTCTCGGCTTATTAGAAACTCGTGTGGCGGTTGCAGCCGTGTTCCACGTGTCCCAATTCCAGCCCACGTCCCGACGAGGCTCGTGTCGTGTAACGCGCGGATCGCATTAACGCTAACAAACGCATTCAATTCCCCGGGATCCGTTTTATCTAATATCGATCGATCTTTCCCCGATACGGGCCGTGCCCAAATTTCCACGTCCCCCTTGGGCCCTGCACGTGGTCGGTATCGATCCAGCGCCGATAATCAGGGGGAGAGGGGTAGCCCTGTGGACGAGGCCACGGATCTTCGTTACTCGGGGACGCGCGCGATTACGCGTAGGAGTGGACGGGGCCCCGTTAAATCAACGAGGGCCCGGCGTAGTTAAAATGCCGATGTTAATCGCCCGGAGGCCTCGTTAGCGGCCTTTAGCTCGCGGTCTCGCGCCCCACCTCGTCCTCCTGCCTGCCCTTTTGCTCGTGCTTCGCCCTCCATGATGGGCTAGCGGAGAGAGAAGCAGCTTTTCAACCCGATCGTCGCCCTCCAAGAAGCTCCCTCCTCCGCCAGCCGCCGCGTAATGGAATTTTCGTTATCATTTGTTCGCCGCTGCTAGTTAGGATCTACCGTCCCGCGTATTTATGGCTCGCGCGCAATTACCTTTGAATTTGTAATGGGCGAATCGGCCGCGAGCAAGCGACTTTGCGCTGGATAATGGTTCCGGGAAACGCTCCACTGCGCGCCGTGGTTTCCTTATGAAAATTCGTATTGGCTGGTCGAGTGGCGAGTTTATGGGCGCGTGCAACGAGGCCGATGACGAGTCCCGTTCGCGAGCGCGTTGTCGCTGGTTAATGGGGAATTACGAGAACGGGAGGCAGGTTCTCGAGAAAGTGCGCGGAGGTTGGGCGAAACGAGACAGAGTCGGTATAGGAGAGTTGCATTTTATTCATTCATTAGTGGGATTGGTGTAGTAGAGTAGATACAACTCGCGTATTCAATTGCATTTAGCAATGGAGGATGATTTAATTCCTTCGATATCGATTCCAAGAATCGTCTTGCAAATAGAAAGGATAGTAGCTTCGACTGGAAAGGTAAAGAATACAATGGTTGGCCAACTTGATAGTGATTGGCCCTATTTTGAGAAATAAAAGAATATAAAGAAATACATATGTTATGCCTTTTTTTAATGAACATATTCATATTCTTTGTACTTTTTTGCTTCGGATCTAATCAATATTTCTATACATATAAAAATAAATAGGATGACTCGGCTTTGAAGCTTCAAGATTGCAGCGATTCAATAAAAAAACCGTCAGAGTACAGTTGCTAGTTTGCGAATAATTTTATGATTCTGTATATAACGATAAAAAAATATTAAAACTTTTTAAAAGAATTATTTATTTGTTAAAATTATACGTATATTATTAAAATTACAGGGTCCAACAACTGGGGGTGACTATTTTTAACCATGGTAATGGTGAAACAGTAATTAGCCCCCTGTTAAAAACAAAAACAAATACATGCATAATAAAATATACCCATTTGTATTGAATAATTTTAATCTTATTTCTATCACCAAATCGAATAACATTTTCTTTTAGGTTACATTATGTGTCAAATAGCGACAATTACTGTCTTGACCATGCCAATAACTATATTTCTTTGTAGGAAACACATTTTGTATACATTTTTATACATACTTGATTTCTCTTTTATAAACTCTATTTATTTTTAGTTTATTAGGATTTTTCCATACTTATTTCTATTGATTTTCATTTCCAATTTACTAAATTCACATTTATAATTCACTAATTACGTGACACTCTTACTGAAATAGCCAACCATTGTACTCTTTACACTATACGATGAAATTCCATTTCATCTCGGATCTCCGAAAATAAGACCGGTCATTTCGGATCACCCCTTCGTATAAGACCATTCCAATAATCTTCCCCCCTAAGTAGAAGAATGTTTCGATCGGCCGCCGTTCCATTCCGTCCCGAGATCTTCGAAAATTACCGCCGCCGCTTCCAAAAGCGAAAACGCCCAAAGTGGATACGTGCCGTGGAAGGAAACAGGTGCGGGTGCACCGTTCGAGGTCCTAACGTGTCGCGGCCATCTCCCCCTCGGCCAAATTAAATTTGTCCCCCCCCAATTCGGCCGTTTCCGTTCCACGGCCGCCCGGGGACGACTTCGAGTGGCAATTTAGCGGCATCTGGCCGCGGTCTGTTTTTCTTTAAGGCTCTATCGAAGGAGCCCCAGCCACCGCCATTCCTGGGGGCCACGGTCTCGCTTTGACGCCCTCCTTTATGGTAAGGTAAACCACCTTCCGGTTTCATTAAGGGTCAGACGCGCTGGAGTAAAAACGACATTCCTCTGACCGTCGAATAACTTCATCAGTTGGTTCCTTCACCCCCTTCCTCGACCAGCTTCATCCTCCAAAGCCAGATCTCGAAATTCTTTCCTCGCAAATCACTCCCCCTGTGGGAACGAATGCTTCCATCCTCGATTAGCCAAGAAAGCCGCCCTCGGGAACGCGGGATTGGTTAATCCCGCCGCATCAAGTATCAATTCTGGCCTCGATGAGGGAGAAATTAGCGTTCTCCCTTCGCTCGAATTCCGAGGCCAAGATTCGCCGGGGCAAACGACGTTATCGTAGCTAATTCGGGGCGACGTAGCGGGATTCCCTCGATTCTAGAAGCGGTTCTCGCCACGATTCTTCGCCGATGCCTTGGGGTGTTTGACGGGGGTGCTCCTTGGCCCTTCGTTGACATTGGTGGCATCCCCCTCTCGCGATACTAGGACGCCCTACAGAGAAAGAGGAACGAGGGAAATTCGTTTGCTCGCGAAGGAGGCGCGCATAAATCTCGGACTCGTCGTGACTCATCTCTCGCAAGGGTGCCCACCCCCTCGATGAAGCTCTCCTCGCGTCTGTCGTGTCCTCGTTGCCATTAAACCGCCATCGACGGTGGGTCAGCAAGAAAAGTCGAGGAAAGAATGGGAAGCGTTTCCACGGAGCATCTCGCGCGGTTAATGGCACGTGGATCGACCGGAAGACCGACTGCGAGCTGCATGACGCACGCCTCGTACAGTCGCGCGTCCACGAAAGGGAGGGAACCTTCGTGGATCGTAAAGTCGCTCATAGAAAGGCTCGTAAAGTACGTGGTCTCACGATCGGGCATCGATTCCGAGGCGTGTTGGAATTATAATAAGCGACAAGCTTTTACGCGATCCTAAACGGAATACAAGCGGGATATACCTTCCAGTTGGAGGCGAATTGACCATTGTTTGGAGGATCCGTACAACCATTCTGGAATAAGCTTTTATATTAAACATCGAACATATCGATGGCTTACAAGGAAAGACCCCGAACCCGGAAATTCAAAAATATCTGAGACATTGTGAATACGCAGGGATCTCCTTCTGATTACAACGCAATTTTTCTTTGCTGCCCCAAATCACTCTCAGGGAGTGAAATTTGCCCCTTAGATTCCAGCTATTTTCCGAGTTTCTGTTATAACTCGCGAACTGTAAGAACTGTAAGTTACCAAATGATAGTCGTAATTAAAAGAAGTAACTTTTATCTTGAAACTTTGTTCTATCTCTTACAGATTCTGAGTTACAAAATAAAATCGGAGAATAGGTGAATTTTCAGGGTTTAATTTCACCCCCTTAGAGTGAATTTGGGCAGCAAAAAAATTGCGTTTTAATCAGGAGGAAATTCCCTACATATTCACAAAGTTTCAGATTTTTTTGAATTTTTGAGTTCGGGATCTTCCCTTGTTAGTGGATAAATATTGTATGTCCACTTCTAAACGTGCAATGGCCCCTAAGATTCAGAGGCACTCAATGAACAAAAACATTATTTTTGACAACTCTACGAAGTAGATATAAATGTGATTTTTAAGAAACAGTCAAGAGCTATTGGCTGCATATAAAAACTCAAATTTCATAAAAAGGGACGTACAATATTTCTGCACTAAGCCATCGATATATTCAGAATATCCTGGTTCCTTAAAAAAAAAAGACAGTCGTAGTCTGTAACAAGCTAGAGGACCCTATATCGACAAGAAAATTTCCAAGACTATGGTACCACGATAAATGGAAGGTCCACTGCGTTCACAAAGTCAGGGATCCTATCACGTGGGTGAATATCGAGGACACCAAGGAGGTAAGGTAGCCTCCTCTATTCCCTGCGCTCCGAAATGTCGATTACCACGGAGGCTACCCGGGCGAAGTAACATTTTAATGCCCGAGTAATAGCCTCGTCATGTGCCAGCGACGGGGAAAGGTTGAGCGCGTAATTCCGCGGACGGAGAGGTATAATATTTAGAGGGCGACCTGACTCGTGGATTCCTCCAAGCATGCATCCCGTCGCATTCTAGACGGACTACCGGGTTTGCCACGGTGGCGCCGTAAAGTAGGCTACCCGGTGTAAGACCGTGTGCACGCTCACGCGCGCGCGCACTCGCTCGCTACCAGGCATTTGCATTATTGCAAATTTATGACTACACCGTACACCGCCCCCTCCACCGTCGAAGCCGACACCACCGGCCCGCTCTCCGTTTCAGAAATGTATTATGCATTATCTTTCCAGCACGTAGATCAACGTTAGTCGAAGTTTCTGAAGGCGGCCACTTCCTACCGGTCACGATCCCACGTACACCCTCGTCCGACGAGTAAATCTCGCGCGTCCATTTCCATTTCGAGGCTGCGCGGGCGCGAGGAAAAAGTTTTGATGGAGTTTGGACCGAGGCGGATTGCCGCGGCGATAAGCTTTCAAGCCCACGCGCGCGCGGCCACGGGGTGGGGCTTAATTCGCCCCGAGGTGATTCTAATCGGGGAAAGTGTGTTCGCGATTATCGTGCCTCCTTCGGACTGTTTTCGGTGCAAATTGAATTTTTCCGCTGGGTCATAAATTCAAGCGTACTCTTCCCTGGGCTCCTGGCTCGCGATAAGGTGTACCAAGGTTGGAATAAATCTTTAGCATTACAGTATGGATCCTGGTACAGCTACCTTAAACCGTGGAATCATCGCGCAAAAGTGTAGGTCGCGCGAAGTAGCATCCAAGATACTCTTTACTCGCGGGCCAGTCATATTGGTTCCGGGACTCGAAGTTGCTCCAATTGCGGAGTCTGATTAAAAAACTTTGTCCCCCGGCTTCCCAACGACAGGGACCAGAGAGGCCCGTTATTTGCAAGCCATTATTACTTGGATTCTTTAGCCGTCGACTCCGACTTCCATCGGAGCGAGGCGATCTCGCCGCGGGAATGACTCGCGCATTTTTCTCCGCCCGGCATTGACGTCTGTTTCCAGTCACGCTGTCGTATTACACATGGTAATCGAAACGTGTATCGCTTAGTTGAAACGTTAAGGCTAACCACGGTAGACAATTCGAAATCATCGCAATGATTCGCCGGATCGAGATGTCGAATATTCAATGAGGCCCGACGCGGGACGTCCGAGCCGTGACGTTTACGCGCCCCGTTACCCGTCGGATTTGCATGATCGCGGCGATCAAAGACGATTGTTCGCGCACAATCGAATCAGCCAGAAATAATTACGCCCTCGCGACTCGCGCGGATCATAATCCTCGTCGTTCGATCGCCGCTGGGATTGCTCGCGGAAGAACCGAGGCGAGGAAGTGGTCGGGCTGAAATGCAAAAGGACAAAGAGGCAAGGGAGAAGCTGGTCCCGAGGGGGGAGGTTTGAAATTTCCCCGGTAGGAATTTCAGTGGCGCGGAATTCGGCGCAAAGTAACTCCTCCGGACTTTCGCGCGGAGCAGTCACCCTTTGAGGCGGATTTCAGCGCGCCGGGGCACTCGTCGGGAAGCGCGTCCATCCGCGCGATGAAGGTGGCGAGGAAGTGGCGCGCGGGCCCCGGCGGAGCCTTTCTAAATCGGCGCAATAATTCATCGGGCGCGCGGCGTGCGCGCGCAAACGCGGCTTCCAGGAATGCGGGTGACTAAACCCGGGGGCATCCCGTATTCGCGGGACCCTGGCAACTTGACAAGCCAATCCGCTCCGGGTGCCAAGGCGCCGTGTTCCTATTTGTACCAAAACAAAACGCATCCACGTGCCGAGCGGACCGCGAGCTAGAGAATATCTCGTGCGCCAACATAGGAAGCTGCGCCATGTATCCTTAGCGAGTAAACCATCCCGGGCTGCGTCGTCAGATGAATGCCACTGTTTTCGGGCATTCTTCCCCTCGTTTCGAGTACCGAGGGATGCGGCAAGCGATCTTTAAATCAGGGAGTTTGTACCTCCTGGGTTTTATAACGTATATCGAACGCTTGCAATTGTTACTACGTGCTAAATTCTTCGGAAGAAGATTGTAACAAAGCAGCGTTAACGCGTCAGCTAAGCCTCGCGGTTCACAATGCTAAAAATAAGCCTATTACCCGGTACCCGCTTCCGCGATACGTCGCTCGACAACGCAGACGGTCGAGTGCAATCTAGCCGATTTTCATTATCGAAAGCAACTCGATTATCGGCGAGATTGCCGGTACTTTCGATCACGAAGGCATCCCAGCGGCAGCCCAGCTCCGACGGCGAGCGGTCCAATTAAGATCTCTCCAAGGAGCAAGCACGGCAACCCCCTCGTGCCCTCGTGGCGGCAATCTTGCCGGTCGATCTGGCAGCAACGAAAGAAAGGGAGGAGGCACGCGGCTGCGACGGAATCAGGAAATACCCTTCGCCGGAGTAAATCTGTCGTCGGGGCCAGGGCATTTATCGCCGCGGTATAGAAATCGTGCGTCGACAGGAATCCGTTAAATATAGAACCCGAGCTACCGTCGTCCGCGCCGGTTAAGCCAGATGTAACGTTTCACTTCCGTTTTTCTCCTTGCGCGTCTCCATTTTTTCCTCCCCCGGTGCCTCTTCCTCCCCGTCCTCCTCGGCTGCCTCTTCTTACGGCCGATTTCCGCGCGACGAGTCCACGGCGTGCCCCTTCAAGCCGGCGAATTTAATTGGGAGAAGCTGGGAAGTGGCTCGGCAAGGGGGGAAAATCGTGGCTATTTATGGTCCACTGCTGCCTCCACCCTGGAAATCATTGGCGAAAGCGATCCGTTATTAGATAACTCTTGCAACTTGCATCTTACGTGCCGATGGTACCTACCGATCGTTGAGTCACTGTATCGCTTCAAGTACTGGTACCATGCTGCGCCAAACATCCTGATGCGACCCTCTTGAATCGCGCATAGTTTGACAGACCTGAATTACCCGCGCGTAAAATAGCTGTAGTATCCCCGTGTTGGAACACTCGATACACTAAACAAAACTATTTCTCCGCTTGATGTCACGATGCCCCCGTGACTCGTTGGAAAAACGAGCGCGAGAGGCTGGTTCTCTGTAACTCGAGCAGTATGTCTCTCTTTATGACGTACACGAGGCACCAGTGAAATAATTCGAGCGCTCGAAAAAGGAGGAGCGCGTGATCTAAGATCGAGGTGCATCGACCTTTTTCCCCGGCGTGTCCTCGTCGTAGCTGCGGGATTACACCGCTGGGGCAAGACGCGGAGCCAGCGCTGGAACAACGGAGCGAAGGAGGATCATCCAGTTTCGAAAGTGGCCAGAGGAAATGCCTCAATAAAGTCGGAATGCATGTAGGTCACGGCGAGGCGAGGCGGACGTCACATTTCCCTGATCTACGCGCTGGCAGCGGTTCAACAATGGCGCACCGACGCCGGAATTAAATTTCGCCGGCTTCATTTGCGCCGCTACCCTTCGTCTTCGTTTGACCGTGGAATTGGTTACATTCCAAGTAATATAGAAGCCCTTTCCAATCACTGGCTCGTTCTGCTCGCCTCCCCGAATCCAATGGGCGCCGATCGTTGCCCATTTGCATACCGTTGGACGTCGCCATTGACGATGGAACGCGCAGTAAGACGGTGCAAGGATAAAACGTGACTCTTTAGCTTCAGACGGGGGTGGATCCCTTTTGAATCTCAGAGGGAATATTTGCTTTCATCTCGCGGAGGATCGGTGATCACACTTTTGCCGGGCACGGCGCAGAATCTCTGAGAACAGAAGGCCAGCGGAAGGTTTACGGAGTCAGAACCTCCGGAGAGCCTTTTAGCGGTACCCCGAGGGCGAGTCGAGATTCTTCCGGCCGTTTTACCGCAAAATGCCCAGCCTCGATCTCCCGTGGCCCAGAAAATCATCGTGAAGGTATGCGCGTCTGTATCGATCCGTCCCGAAAGCCGGTGCAGGTTCGTGCGATCATAAAATTGCCAGGCCGACGACAGGGGACGGCGTCTCGCGTAACAGGATCGGGATGGTCGCGCGGGGGGGCGCGCATAAATATCGCCTTTCATCAGGAAACGCGGGATTTTTCATCGGTCGATGATGCGCGCCGCTGGCTCTCGTCTCGATCGCGTCGCTCGCCATGTAAATATAGACACGTCCGTACAGATATATCTCGCGTCGGTGGCATTCCCTTCCTCCCTCTACTCCGTCGTGACTCGTTTCGTTCCTCGCCGCGTCGCCAGACCGGTAAAAATACGCGTGAAATGGTGGGTGGAAGGAATCTAGTGAGGTCTCCAAGTCGGCAAGAACTAGAAACGATACGTAGCACCCTTTCGCGTAAAGGGTGCTCTCCCTTCGATTCACTTTAAGGAAATCAGATAGTCCACGAAGCATTCTGAATAATTAATAAGCTGTGGGTGGTTTGTGCAAGTGTTCCAAGTGTACTATGGTAGATGTAAGCATGCCAAAGGTGGACTGTCGATTTGAGGCCCGTGCACAGCAGTTGAGTAGAACCGAAGTGTATTTCATTAGATTCCTCGCACCCTTCACCGATCCTCGAGAGCTGCTCGCTCCCAGGGGAGCCGCGTTTCGTTTCTGAGGGACTCCGCTGTCCCACGGAGGTGACCCGAGGCAACCCGGCGGACACCTACTACACCCTATCCCCGCGTGGTTGGTGCCGTGTCTGCTTATTTTCCCGTAAGAACCGGTCGTTTGTCAGCGGTGCGCCTATTTATATCAGCTCGCCACAACGTCTCAGCGCGGTGACAAATGTGACTGGTCCACGTATTCCGAGCTGTACCCCGTTGTTCCTCTCTCTATCGCTCCGCGGCCCGCGACTAGCTCCGCGCCCGTCCACGGAGATGACTGGACCTTAGATCGCTCGGTGAGAATGATTATCAGACCGAGGAGATTAACCCTTCGCGGTGGTTGTGCTTCTCCGCTCCTTGGACCACTGATCCCCTTCTCCGCGCAGGCTCTTAGAGATTCTTTATCGCGCAGCTGAGGGGTCTGAAGAAGAGGGCGCGTGTTTGATGATGTTTGGAGGGAAAACAGAGTGCAATCGTAAGTCACTCTCTCCATTAAATATCGATCAGGCTGCTCATTTATTCATTGCTGTATAACTTCTGGGACACCCATCCATTACGACATTCCCGGCAAGGCTCCGAGATTAAAGAGGAGCCTAACTCGATACCAGACTTGATTGCCGAACAGCAATCTCTAACCCTTCGTCCCCGGGATCACCGTGACCCTAAAAATTAGCTGCCAAAGGCCCCTTCTTCTCGATTCCAATATCGAAATGACACTCCCCCGCCAGATCGACCCAGCGCCGGATACATAAATCAGCGACCAGGATTCCACGGCTTTTTACGATTACGCCTAAATTTTACGACCTCGAAGCGCGCAGGAACGCGTTGCCCTTCGAGGAAGTTGTCTAACCCGGCCTGCCTCCTGATCAGCCGTAGATACACCCGAAGAAGGCGCTCGTCTCACGGTTCCCCTCTTATCTCGCGGTGGCATCGAATGCCGGGGCGTTCGAAGCAGCAGGGACTATGAATTAATTCACGCTTTCGTCCGCGGGACTCTATCTTTCATTAAAAAGTTTCGCGGGATATTAAAGCTCCCTCGCGAAATGAATTTCCGTAAAAGTTCGCGCGCTTAATCCCGCTTTCGCTCTGATAGTCGACCGCGGAGGCGATTCATCTTCGAATTTCCTTGGTCGTCGCGTGGCAGGAAAGACGCTGCGAGAATTTACTCGCGGATGGAACGCTTCGGAGTTTGTGATCGGTGTGATGAAGCCTATCGAGGGTGCATTACTGGAGCGCGAGTAGTAGAGGTCAATCAAAATTCTGACTTCATTATTTTCGGAATCCCTTCGGTATCAGAAGATGCCACTAACGGTTTCGAGAGCGTCTGCCTTGGAAGAATACTGGTCAAAGCGTTAAACGTTACGAGACTTGGGCAACACGTTAGAATTTAGATGCTTCTTGACTGCATCGCTAGCTACACAAGTGTCTCCCAGCGTCTGCGGGCCACGCCTCCCTCTTCCGGTTGTAATTATTTTTCCGCCGGCCTCTTGACGAGGAGGTGGCCCCCGCTCTGTTCCTGAACGAGAATTAATCCTCTCATCAAAGCCCCTTTTGTACATCGCCGACCGGCTCTTCCCAATAGCCTTGCCTCGTGGACACGACGCGCTCCAATTCCGCGGCCCGTCGTTCCGTTTAGGGAGCGAAACAGAGCGAGGCAACATTCCAGGCCGCCTGTACGCGTCCGCGGCCTATTCCCGTGAATATTTTCTTTCCCACCCGACCCGTTTATCTGCCACTTCATCATCGCTTTCTGCCCCCGTGGGCCTAATGTTCGGCCCGGAGTAATTACAAATGCTCGCGATTACTGGAGGGGCGGAAATGGAGCGGACTGATGTTTCACCTGCACGCGGATCGATCGCTAATCAACCACCCTGCATCGCTGCCTCATTGTTCGTTGAACTACTGTTACTGGTCGAAAGGAAGGTTAAACTGTGAAGAGTTGCAGACGACTCTACTGATTGACAGGAGTGATAGGATTTTTTTGACTGTCACTAATATTCGTAAGGTAAGGCCCAAACGTCATTTCTCCTTGGTAGATCAATCTACAATACTGGTAGCGCCATTTTTTGCTTTTATTACATATGAAATGTCATTCGAAGAGTTTCCGCGCGATTAATATAACATTTTCCAGTTGTAAATTCAACAAATGTTTCCCCGATGTTTCAATTCTTGAGAAAGAATTTTCAAAAATGTGTACAAGTTTTCTTTTATATTATAGATTCTCAGGTGGGCCTTATTACCCGCATTTACCTTATTAAAAATTTAAACGTGAAATATCCTAGTTAAGAGTCCTCCTACAAAACGGATGACACCTAAAGATGAATCAGAGATAGGGACGCTCCCACCCAGCACCGGTGACCGCGAGGAACCCTCGCCTCCAGCTGCCAGAATTTCCCAGAATTTCCCCGCTTACGCATCTCATTGCCCGCGATATTACGGCCTCGCGCTCGCCCCCGGAACGGTTATGCGGCCGCGGAAGCGTCCCGAGGAACGCGGCCGCCCCTATCCAGACACCTCCATTACGTTAAAATATTTTTACGCCCGGTCCGCCGTCGCAATATTTCCCAGCCGTTAACCAGTCAGCACGCCGGAGAAACAATGATACGCGTGGAAGCCCCTGAGGGAGGATCGCACGTCCTCCCTCGAGGAATATCGCCCCTGGCGGGCGTCTTAATAATCTTATAATGCCGAGGGAAACGGGGGGCGAGTTCGCGCCTCTCGCGAGGCCCAGAGCTCCTCGGTATCCTTCGCCGTGGTCGCACCCACCCCCAGGGGCCATCTGCTCGATGATACGAGCTTCTGCTTACCAGCAGCGCGCCCGTTTATTTTACGAGCCTCCACTTGAGGCGAGCCGTCAAACCCACGTAATATCGGGTAATCCTCCTCGGAGGGGCCGAGACAAAGGGGAGAGGAGGCCAGCCACCCTCCCCGAAGCAGCGTTCGGGCCAAAGACGCAGAGGCTGGAAAGATGGCTACCAAATAAGCAGGATGAAGCTGAAGGTGTTTGATATGCGAGGAGCGACGGGGAGGGCCAGTCCCCGAGGCCTTAAGCCCGCAATTCCGCGCAGAAATATGCCGCCGTGTCCTCGAAGCTCCTCTTTAACGGTCGGACTGCGTCGAAATTAAACGGTGCCGACGTCACCCTGGCTCATCCTTTGTGCCCACCTTGGCCGAAAGGGGAAGCCCGGGCAGGCAGCGGGACAGGTTCACGGGGGTTAGGTGTCGCGACTCCCAGAGTTCGGTGGTTCCTTCGGAGCACCGCGGATATTGCCGATAAATCCAGGTGGAACGACTCCGCTGGATGCCCCGTTCCTGCTGCACGGATAATAAAGGGTAGCTTATGAACGTCGACGAGGTTCACGGGGAGGATTTCTCGGTGAGGCATTGCCGCGGCTAGGCTACCGGGATATTGCGTTCTTTCCCTCCGCGTTTCTCGTGCGCCTGAATCGCTGATTAAAATTCTGAGTGTATTCCGCGGGATTGTTCGGCAAGTTTTTGACGCCGCGAGGGGAGGTATTAGTTCGAGTCGTAATTGCTGGTCGACGTGGACGAGCGTGTTTAGGGTATCGCCGAGCCTCTCGCGGGCGTTGCGGAGGAAGGCTTTTAATTAAAGAAAGCCCGGGCATTAATTAACGCGGAGCCGCGGGTATTAAAGCGGCGGACGGGACCGTTAACCTCTTCGTCTTCTCCGCGCTGCCGGAACACTTTTCCTCCGCGTCTAATTATTTCGACACCCGTGTTACGCGCCGATAAGTACCGAAGTCTGTTTGGACAAGCTTCCTGTCGCCGTCTTCCTATTTACGCCCCGAGGACACGGCCGCTGGCGCTCTTTGTTCCGCTCCGCGAGACAGATGTAGCCCGCGCCGCGGCGCGGTGACACACACGCGGAACTCATAATGCCGATGAGACGCCCGTCCGCTCCTCCCGGGGACGCCCGATGGAATTTTAATGAGCGGCGTTTCGTCGGCGCTGTCGGATTTTCGGAGTGACGCGTTAATGCCTTCCAAATGTACGGTGGCCACCTTCCCGTGCGCGACAAGGCCACTCCTCGCGGACCATCCTCCACGGACGGCTCTCGTTTCGTGCTGGGCGTGGGCGATGTTCCAGCGCGGAGCGCGGGAATCGAGGTCTGAGGGGCTTCTAGAGTTTCGACTTTAGGCTTTGCTTCGGGAGTAAGAATTTTAGGGAAAGGAAATGAGGACAGATGTTAGTGAACTATCTTTAAACTTTATTTAAATGCTTGCTTTACTGCTCGGCTCCGCCCGGAGTTTAGATTCTGATTTTATAATTGTTCTTGGTGAACATAGTCACATTAGCCAGGCATAATTCAGCTGTGGTACATTTCGTGACGCTGGAGTTTACCGTTCGAAAGTTTTTAGGCGACAGACAAACATATAAACATTCTGCTTGATAGTAAAGATACAGATACAGAGGATATTTCTCATGTAACCATAGGTGGTAATCGATTAACGTACAAGTCGAGCTATGATTGATGGATAAGAACACTCGTCGTCACGGACACACTCGCAACCAGCAACAACACCGCGATTATTCCCGTCGATGCAACAGCTACCGCTCGGAGCCCCCTCCGCCTCCGGCTGGAGCGGAATGTAAATACTCTGGATCGCCGAGGAATAACGAAGGCAGCCCCGCCTGTCGATCCTCCGCTCGAAGGAATTCCACGGGCGGAACTGCAGCCACGGTAGCTCGCAGAAACGGGCAAACTTGGCGGGTGCAGAGGTCAGAGAGGAGCCGAAGGGGACAGGAACCGATGGGAGGAGCGGGTGGGAGGCAAGCGAAGCACGGGTGGCGAGGGCTCGAGGAGAGGTCGCCGAGATATTTACATTGGACGGACGGTCTTTCTTCGGTCCCGCCGCCATTATCAATATTCATAATCCGGAGCTGGAGACATCCGTGGAACGTGCAGCACGCCGGCCTCATGTGGCGAGCTGAAACGGGCCGCGGAGTGAGAGAGAAAGAGCGGCGAAGAAACGCCGAGAGGGACAAGGATACGGTGGACGCGGAGGAGGAAGAAGAATTAGGAGAGGCAGAGAGAGAGGAAGGGGCCCCAGCGAGGGGGCCGCGGAGCCGCGATGACGAACAGAGGGAGCCCGGGGACCGAAGGGGGGCCCAACCGCAAAAGAGCCAAATCGACGGGTAAATACGTTGTTGACTCTGCGGAGAGAAGCCCGAAAGCCAAATGGAATTCGGTCCGGTGATTTAGTGGGCGGTCTTCGGAGACCGCCGGCCGCCACCGCTGCCTCCACGACTCTTCTTCCCCCTCGGCGTGCCCCCCTTCCTTCTCCGTCCAGCGTTCCCTCTTGTTCCTCGACCTCCAGGGTACCCAGCGTTCATCACCCAGCCTCCGAGCTGGTTCTGCTCGCAGAGACGAAGCAGGCATCGCGATGCAATCGGCTACCGTACGCGTGCGTGCCGATTCCGCTGCTGGAAGGGCCCTCGGACCGGGGCCCGGGGCCTCCCAGTTGTGGTCGATTCGCAAACGGAACGAGCTTCGCTCCTCTTCCAACTGAGAATGGGCATTCGTTAAATATCGCACTCACCTCGTGGAGGGTTTATTGCATAAGAGGATGATCGAGTTTGGAAGGAAGATTGCTGGGAGAACGGTCTCCGGGCACGCACTTGCGGTTGCTCGGGTTAAGGGGCTCTTCTTAACTCGGAGTGGCTTCTGTCGGGGATGTCTTTGATAAGTAGGCTTGCATGATGTCGGTGGTATAGTCCTCTCTGCACTTCTTCTCCTGCCTATTCTTAACTGGCTTAAGAGGGGAATCCATCCTATTCTTTGAACTAAAAACATAGCAAAATTAGGGATTTTTCTTTAAGAAACCAGCGATTCGATTCATCTGAAATTTTGACCACGTTTTGATGCATCTTTGAGGAAGCTGCAGTTTTTTTTTCATTAATTTTTAACCGTAAGTATAGTAGTTATGCATGATCGACTATCACGCCGTGCGAAAATCGCTGGCCGTTGGTGTGCATGATATTTATCTATCAGGTAATCTGAAACAGAAAAATGAAACGGTGTTTTATTTTATACATATGCAGCTTGAAATTGATGAAACAGCAAAAAACAAAAAAATTTACTGAGCAGTGTGGAGAGTTTTCAAACTGAAAGTTCTGAACCTTTAATTTTTGCAATCCAATTTTGCGCCAATTTTCTCATGTAACAAAAGAAGTATAGAACTTAACGGTATTCTAGAATCTACTTCATCAAATTGAAGCTACATATGTGTAAAGTAAAACGCCGTTTTATTTTTCTGTTTCAGATTACCTGGAAAGTAAATATCATGCACACCAGCGGACGACGAGTTTCAATAACCCTAGCGAATGTTTTAATAAATGCCAAAAATATTGTTTGGGATATGTTATAACCTCTTCTTGTAAAAAATTCATAATGATCACCTATTTTTAAGCGGTTTGGCGGGAGGGTCCCCTTAAGAACGGAAAATGCCATCTTCTTATCACAGTCTAATACCCACAAAACGGTCAAAAGCAACCCAGTGCGAAAGACAGGAACATATTGGCCGGTGCAAAAACCTCCCATACTATTGCTTTTACTACCATTAGCCTGGCACCCTAGGTGAGCCCCTGCGCCATCCAGTTTGCGTGTCGTAATCCGTGTTTTTCGGTGCAATTAGAGCACAAAGAGTACCGTTGCCCGTTCACCCGAGGCACCCGGCCAGCCGCGGCTCCATTGCACTAGGTCACGACGTGCCCCACCCCGAAAGCTCGCCGCGATTTCTTGCTGACCCGCCGAGGTTCGGGGAAGCGGACCAATTAGTGTTTTGCTCGGCTAATGAATCGTCATCGGGGCCCACTGGCGCACGGGTGCAGCGTGGCAAGCGAAGGTTACTGGCGGCGGTATGCACGGCACGCTCGGAAAGAGAACCGGGTTCGCGGCAAAGGGAACGAGTCCTGCGAGCACAAAGGCCAGCCAACCTCGGCGAAGAAGTGGGTTATTAATTATCAGTGCTACTCTGTCCCCTCCGTCTGCCATCCTCGTTCTACCGGCTCTTCCATGCAGGCCGCGGTGGGGCCTGCCTATCCTCCCCTGTATACTATACCTGCAGCCAGCGACTGTCCTGGACTTGTGCCCAGTGTTCTTGCCGCGCATCTGTTGGAGCATGAAGCTGCCCTGAGCTTTAAAGCGAAGTCCATTCAATTTGCATCGGTTGGGAATTTTTTTTCAAGAGGTTCGCTTTCTTTCTGTGGGACCCATGAGTCAATTTATCTCTACAAGAAATTTCTAATATCGCTTGCATATTCTTTAAAGTCCTGATGGCTCAGATTTTGCTAGTGCTGTTGGAAGTTTCCCTTAATTCCTGCACTCCTGCTAGATCAATCTTCCCAAGTTCGCTGAGTACAACAGCTCAACATGCTTAGAAACCTGAGGACCCGAGTGCGCTGAGAATATCCAGGATTTTCTGCGATGAATTCCGAGTTATATCCCACGAAGCTGCTCTGTGGCGAAAAACATTCCAATTAGACGTTTAGAAGTGCGTTACAATCCCGCTCGACCCCGTCGTACATTACTCGAGGCAGCCGCAGCTGAAAGCGAAGTACCACTCGCTACGCTCCGTCCAGATGGTCAGATTATCGTCTTCCTGTATCGCTGCCGCGAGATCCCGCGTATTTTTGCTACCTCGAGCGGGAATTAGCCGCGGAGGTCCCCGTCCGCGCGGTGCGCCACCGTCACAGAGGCATTCCGATCGCAGCGATCCTCAAAGAAAATGGATGCCCGCCGATTTACTTCTTATTGTAAGGAGATACACGAAGAATTCGTAGGAAACGAGCGCCCCCTGGACCCCGTCGGAGATTAAAACCAGAAGGCAGCCGCTAAAGGCGGGACGGAGAAAGGAGAGCCGAGGGAGACCGAGGAAGAGCAACGGGGACCTTGAACCTCGCCAACTTTCTCATCGTCGATCCGCGATTTCCTCGTTAACGACAGGATTTACGTCTCCACCATTACGGCGACATTAAATGGAGATTGCCCGGAGAAACGGACAAACTACTGGAGGTACACCCTCGGCGCGCAGAAATATTCAAGTTCTCCGCATTCCCCGGAATCGCGGGAGTACTACACGGATTCCTTATTAAGTATTATCGCGGGGGCATAAAAGCTCGGAGGAGGAACATTGTGGGTGGGATCGCGTGGCTCGACGTCCCCGAGCCCATAGAATTTACGAGTGCCCGTGGGCTTCTTGCCCACGGCCGATGCGATGACGTACGTCAGACACGATGACAGTCACGGTATTACGACCGGCGTATGTTAAACGCGCGGAATCGGTGGATAGGTGTACGCTAGTCAGCTGTCTGTCAGGTCGAGAGGAAGCTCGCCGCGACTCGAGAGATGGATCTCAAGCGTGTCTCTCGCGGGAGGAGAGAGAGAGAGAGTGATCGACACACCAAATCATTATCATACGATCGAATCTTTCCGATCACGTTCACCGTGGCTGCTGGAAGCGGACGTTCGCGGCTGGGTGAACGTATAAACGTACCGTAATGTCTATCTATAGACAATGCAAATCTGGGCCTCCTGTTTCCAGGAACGCTCGACACTCGCCCGGCATGAGAATCTTTGCAGGTATAAAGAATTCCTCGTGGGTGTCTTTCTTTGAGGGCTCTCGAGGTGCCTTGCAACGTGAAGTTGCTGTAGCTAAACAGGTAACTTCACGAAGTAGAGTCTCCGAGGGAAATTTGGGGTTGCAAAAGTTGCCGAAGATACGCGCTGCGTATAATTTTGGTTTCGGTACTTGTAGAGTTCGGAAAAGAGTAGTATCGGAGAATCGGCGTTGGGGGAATTGGTAGCGTGGCTGGCTAGTAACGCTGAGGATTCCCCGACGATCTTGGGTTCAAGTCCCGTCGCTCGAGGCTCTGTTTCTTCACTCATAAAATATTAGAAACAATCGCGACGAGATAACACAGCAACCCCACAATTAGCAGCTCGTCGTGGAGTGCCACATACGTAGAGAACCGGAGAACCCGTCCCCGGGACTTTCGCCCATCGATCTGCCCGATACCAGACAGTCGATCCCGCGGCTCCTTTCCCCGACACTCGTAGCTACTAAAAGACAAGCCTGGCGAGCACTGTTTACGATCGTTCAAGCGCCAATAGAGATAGCCACCTTAAAATATCCCCGTGTGTTCCCGGTCACGGGTCTGCGGGCATTTCGTTAGCGCGTTATCTCCTCGCCCCATCGATTTCTCTAGCCGCGGAGAGGCGAAAAGAAACGCGGCATTACACGGGGCGCCTTGATTCAAGGCGATTGGAACCCGGGTAGCCGGTTTATTAAGAGTTAACGCTAGGAAACGACGAAACGGGCCCAGAAAGGAAGCGAAACGAAGCCGATCCACGGGAAGAGACGAGAGGAGATCCTAGTCGCAGATAGAGAGCACCGGTATCTCTAATTCCGCTCCTCTTCGCCCACCCGTTCGTATCAAGGGGAACGATTAACATCGCGCCGCGCCTGGCCAATCGCGGGCCCGCGTTCTCGCCCTCGGGGCCTCCACGGAGAACCGTTCGAACGATATTTACGATCGACTCGAAGCCCCTTCCCAGCCTCACTTCTCTCAGTCACAATGTAATAATGCTGCGCGGTCCGCGCTCGCCGTGCACGCGTTTACGACGCGTCGTCGGCCGAGTTCTGCCCTCGTAAACGTGGGCGGCACCACGTGGAGAGTGCTTGCCCGTGGACACGAATTTACGTCCATTGTCGGTAACCCGCCGCTTTTCTGCGCGCCCGGACACTCACGTGGCTCCTCTTACGTGTCTGCACTTTCCCTTTGCCCTTAAACGTATCGGCCGAGAAGGAGCTCTCGTAAATGCTACAGGATGTAGCGAGGAGACTCGAGGATACGGAGGGGTAAGGTGTAACGGGGATCGTTGGGTAGAAGCTGACGACGGGAGAGGATTAACGGTGATAGCAGAGGGGATCAATCGCGAGTAGTCTGATCTTGGAAACTATTGGACATATCGAGAGATCTAGCCGCGATGGTTCTGCAATCTTTTGGAAGAGAGAGACGCTCCAGCGGCTGATAGAGAAACTCAGAAGGGTTCGCCCTAGCTCGGTGCCCGGAGGGGGCAGTCATTCCCTTAATCTGATCGCTTAGCCCCGGTTATTATGCTATTACGGCGTATGACTTGACGGGTTCGAAGGCAATTATCGGCAGTTAGATTTCCAGCGCTGGCACAACGTGCTGGACAATGGCCGGTGAAAGGCGAAGGTTCGATCGATATCTCGCGGCGGCAGTGCCAGCCACGGTACAGCCGCAACGTGGTCGCTGCTGTTGTTCCTGGCGCTTTCCTCCGCGCTCGTTGCTGCCGTTGGCTGCTGCAGTTGCCGACGCTGACGCTGCTTAATCGCCGCTATACCCGCCCGCCGTCCCCTCTCTTCACGTACCCCCCCAGCTTCTCGTGATCTCTCACTCGTTCGATCGTCGATTACCGGAGCCCCCGAAGCGAATCGAGGATCAAGATGAACAGACCGCCGCGGAGATCTTCCGCTGAATGCGCGCGGCTCCCGTTCCGAAGCCTTTAAGAAGATAAACAATGCTCGGTAGTAGCGGCGGTCGATAGTGGCAGCTGACCAGCGAGGGTGAGTCGACTTGGTTGGATGCCTCTGCCGCACCGCGAGTGAATTATTATTCATTCGTCTACTTGCTGGCGAGGAGTGTACTCAGCGATACGCCCCGGTTCCCTTCGTTCAAACAAAAATGCTCGCGGTACGTTCGAACCCATCGCTAGTTTCACGGTTTTCTATGGGAATCGGTGGGAATTAATGGTGAATCCTTGAGGGACCGTTACGTTGATTAACAGTTACAGAGAGTCGACGTTACTGAAGCTATTTCATTCTAATATCGACTCCCTACATTCCCTACAACATATCAGACATCCGTCTGAAAAGCTCGTACAGTTTAATCGTCTCTGAAACAGTTTCGATCCCCGTTCCCAGGATAAGCTCGTAACTTAACTCGATCAGGGGAAGAGCGATCGTCGGGCTCGCCCGATCGTCCCGTAAGTTCGATACGTCGACTCGACAGAACGGGATTGCGTAATCGCCGGTGATGCAATTTGTTCCCGGTGGATGAAGGTTACACGATTGGCCGCCGCTCCTGTAATTACCCGCGACGTGCGCGTTCCTCTTCGTCGAGATACCGCTGCCCGATTAAAAATTAAATTACCCCCGTGCCTAATTACGCGCGCACGCTCCTTCCTTCCTTCCCGCCGAGATTTCGTCCCGGGTGTATCGCGCTCCCCGGGATTATCCTTCTCCCGGGCCGTCTGACCGACCGATAAGAACCGCCATTAAAAAGGACCATGCGTGCGGGGGCTGGAGGAGGGGCGCGTGCCCTCGATGCACGTGGCTTTGAAAAGTTTCAAAGTCTCCCAAGGATGACGCTCTCCCGAGCTCGATCCCGAAACGATCGCGAAACCCACCCCTTCTTCGGCATCGTCCCAGACCCGTGGAGAAGATGGTGGTACCCCGATGCCCCCCAGGAATAATTAAATGCCCCCGTCCTTTCGAGTCTCGTTGGCGAATAGAGACAGAGGGGGTTGTTAGAAGGATACGGTTACGTTGGCTGGCGAGATTAGCGGCGGGCTGTATTCCCTGGGTCGTTATCATCGCGCGGCTATCACCGAGCGCTCATGATTCCCCGCTTGCCCCCGCCTGGCAGGACGCTTACACGCCGCGATCGAGTTTAACCGTGGCAAGCAGCGCGTTATCTTTACACGTGTAGATTGAACACACGGGCGGGCATCGATCGGGGTTACGATCGGGCCAGACACTTCGGGGAGGTCCATTCCGTCGCGGGGAATTAGGATATGAGGCTACTTTGATTTTTAGTATGTAGGTACTAGAGTTGCCATATGTAGGAAAGTAATGGTATCGTAAGGAAGACGTGATGTAGTATGGAGTAATAGAAGGAGCAACAATAACGGTATATTTGTAATGGTGACGTACCATAATTTATCGCATGCAGCGCACAATGCGTATTAGTGTAGGTAGGGAAGATCGGGTATGGCTGTCTAATTTTTTTACGGATTATAGCCGCAGGGAAGTTCATTCAGAGTTAGTTTAATGTAAACTAAGTACGCCCGACTGTATTAATTATAAAAATTGGTTCCGCGGAATTTGTCAATCAGATTAGGAGCTAATTCACATTATTTGCAGGAACTATTTCGTCACAATATACCCCGAGGTTGGTCTGGTTGTCACAAATTTAGATAGCTAAGTTTATTAATGAAGGAAACCGGTTCAATTAAGGAAGTAATATGTTTTTATTGTAATTATAAATGATATAGTCTTGAAAACCAAATTAAACTTAGAAACGTTATTAACAAACAGTTTACAACTTTATCACTGAATCCCAACTTCTCTGGATTTGCTCTCTGAATACAGAGACAAGCACAAGGCAAAAGTCTTCTTCATTTTCTTTTTCTTCTTTATTGATTGTTGACTCCGCAGCGAATTGAGTGATAGGGGAATATAGGTCCATGCGACGTCACGTCTTCCCTACGCGTAGGGAATTGCCTGGCAACTCAGGTATGGATTTATTTCTGCATGAAGCGAGTGCAGCGGTCCTCGTGCTGCTTTTAAATCGGCACGCAGGTTAAGTAAGGTGCCTGAAATCCCTTGTAAGACGACAGCCCGAAGCGTGGGATCCGTAAACACGTGATTACCGACGGGCCGGGGCCGACAGCGAAAGAAGCACACTCGCAGCAAGTGGTGCACCGAGGGGGATCGGCTCTCGAGTTTCGACGGACGCGACTTAAGAGTAAATTGCATTTCATCCACCGCTCGTTCTCCGGGCGATTCTCTCTGGTGCCGACCGGAAGTCGGCTGGTATTAGGGGGGGGCCGTAGAAGAGAGCAGCGCACTTGTCGCAATAAAACTTCTCTCCGGGGGCACAGCGGCCTCTCCCGCCCCCGACACCCCTCCGCGCGTCAGGGCCGTCTTAACTACCAGACAGGACATTCACACCGGCCGATACAATCGCGGCGGACCGAGCCGTCCTCTTTTCTTCTTCACCTTCCGTCCACCTTACCATCCATTCCTCCGCCTCTTTTCTCTCCTATCCCACGCGCGCGATTTCTCATCGAGCCGTGTTCGAACAGGGACATAGCCGGACGCCCCTTCGCAACCGCGAAAGATGAAATTTGTCCGGCCGGCAACCCGGCGATAATTACTCGCGTCGACGCGCCGCGATAACCCGTCCTGCTCGTCCTGTAAATCGACGCATTCATCACGCTGCCTCCTTTGCTAATAGATACAAGGTACACACTCCTTGCTCGAGACGGGGAATGCGCGATGCTTATTTACGATTCGGGGTTTACACCGTAAGTTTCGTGGGGAATAGTGGTGGACGAGTGGCAGAGCTCGAGTAGCAGATAGCAGGATGTCGTGGGGAAACACAAGTTATTTAGTTATTGAAGGCTGCAGTGGTATTATTACATATAAGTTATATTTATCACAGACAATATTTGTAGGCATTCGGTATTTGGCCTATAGTGCGATTGGCACATTATTTTGGGTATTTGTAGAGTTCAGAAAAGGGTAATATCGGAGAGTCAACTTTGGGGGAATTGGTAACGCTGCTGGCCAGTACGCGAAGGGCCCACGCAGGTCTTGGGTTCGAGTCCCATCGTCCGAGATATTCTGTCTTTCACCTACAAATTATAATTTTATTTATTTAATACACGGGCAGTAGCCCAGTATTATATAATTGGTTAATCGCAACGTCGCCACAGAAGATCAACAGTAGGTCTATTGTCACAAAGAAATCGCCGTTTGCATAGAATGTTTAAGGGGGTACATGGGTATTAGACAGCTAAATTCAACGGTTGCTTCTGGGCTAGATTTTAGAGCCAGTAATAACGTAAACCATTTGCTCTTTTATCAATTCTTTCTTAAGGATATAAGACGTATTTTCAAATAAGAATGTTTACAAAGTATTAACAAATTTTTAACGTACTTTTTACGCTGTAACTTTCGCAATTTTTCGAATTTTTCAATGAAATCGTTTTTAAAATACTTGTAAGACTTGTGGCTACCCTAAATAATCTTAAAAAAAACGGTTTTTTAACCCCGAAATACCCATGTACCCCCTTAAACTGGTTTATAGAGCCAGAGAAAAAAATCAACGCAGTGGCTAATATTATTAACCCAACAACACCCCCTAGTTATAGGGCCATTGTACTTAAGGTTGCTCCTTAACATGACGACGTGGAAAACAAACACATTGCATAATACAATAAATTGGAAATACAAAGAATATCTTTGAGTGGACAAAACAGTGATCACTTCGCACCCAGAAGTCTCCCAGTAACCGCGACAGGAATAACAGAAATGACACTCTCGAGGATGATTCAAAGTACACTCGAAGTTCCATCATCCCTTCGAGCAGCGAAGCTAAAAAGCGTCCATAAAACCAGCAATTCCCTCAGCCAAGTTGGCTCGCAAGAAACGTGCCCAGTGTTTCTCCCCTCTGGAGCAACTTTACTGCCCCTCCCATCGGGAGAACGACAGTTGGAAAGAAACGTACCACCTACAGACGGTTCAACTTTCGACGGTGGCCAGTGAATCATCGAGACGTTGGAAAAAGTGGTCTGAGTCGATGGAAACCCTGACCTGGCCTCGCGGAACCGTAACTCCCTGCTGGCCCCCTTGCATCCTTCGCGACGATTATCCTGATCGCAGGATTAAGGGTCGCGGCTTGTCGCCGCTGAAATTGAGCCCTCGCGTGATCCCGCGGCTTAGGGGAGCCGCGCCACTCTCGCCGTAGAATGAATTTAATCGCCTCGAAGCGCGCACCCGCCGTCGGAATCCTGGTTGTCGGACGCGCGGAGACGTTGAACGCCATCCCAGCAGGCATTACGAGCTCCCGTTCGTAAAACACCGCGGCCGGAGCGCGGAGACACGAGGCCGCCTCGTACGTCTCCTCCGGTCGTCCCGCCTCGGTTCAAAACAAACGTCGACGCGGGAAGAACGCCGTCAAAAGGGACGTGATAAACGCCCCACGCTGCGAGAATATACGAGATCGTCGCGGGGAGCTAAACGGACATCGGAAGCTGGCTCGATCGCGATGCAGTCTGCGCTCAAATGTCTTTGCTGTTTTAAATGGCGGGGAGAGGAGGAATAATAGGAAGACTCCTTATGAAAGCTGGTCTTCTTGGTCCACTGAAGCTTGCTATCAGATCTTTAGAGTTTCCATGAAACTTAAACTCCCCGTTAATCCTCCGGCAATTTCCAAGCGTTTCGGCGATCGGGGGATTTACTTTGGGCAGCAATACCGGCGCGGGAGCTCTGGCATTCACGGTTAAGTATGAATCGCGAGATGCTGGGATACGTGGCTTCAGCGAGAGATCAGTGGATCGCTGAGGGGGTTGGATCACGAAAGGATTCACCGAGCTGGCGTCTTGACGGTGCTACATCGAGAGGGTACAGCTTCTCATCGCGGAGGGAGCGCGGGGAGCAGCGCGTAAGTACGGATAGCAGAGAGAGAGAGAGAGGAGTACGTGCACGCGTATCAAGGCTCGCGCGGGAGCGAGCACGGCCACGTAGCAGGCGAGGGTGGCGGACTTTATTTGAGGAACGTGCCGCGGGGATAGCCCGAGAAGCTTTTCGGGTAAAAATAGCGGAAATTGCATCTCGACGGGGTGGTGGATGAAGCCCGGTCGCAGCCTGTACGTGACAGTCGCGCCACCTCGCGCTGCTCTGACACCTTGTGTCTGCGCGCTGTCGTATATTTGGACGGCGTGTTGACTCTTTACAGCTGTTACCTTCCTGCTGCCGACGACGGCCGCGGACTTTTTCCCTGCCCTCGGAGAAGGTGAGGCTGCACCTAATTTACCCCTTTTTTCTCGCGGCCGCGGGGAGTTGTACGATCGTACATCCTCGCCGGGAGGAATATAATGAGCTTGCGAGGCAACGGCGGGTGAAAGTGGTAACAGGGCACTCGAGCTCTGGCTGACATTTTGATCTGTGATATAATACTGTCCCTCGTCCACATTTAAACCGAAGAGCTGCAGAATTGAATCGATCTGATTAGATGACTAAATCTTCTCGTCTGTTCCAGCCAGACTTTCCGCTCGCCCACAATCAAATCCCCGTTGAAGACAGAAGGCTTGAAGAAGGAATTGCTGGCATTACACGCGAATGAATGGAGAATGTTCTCAGTGACGTGACGAGGAAGAGAAAGGATCGAGGTATTTCAAGGATATTACAAAATTCGAGAGGCTTCAGTGTAGTGTTTATAAGCTTCAGATTTATTCATCAGTTTACAACACCAATTTTGTTTGATTAATTGGTAAATAGAACAAGTATTCTTAATACTTATTATTTCTATAATAAACTCGTTTTTTGTAATTTTGGACATAGGTACGCCACTTGTCAAAGATATCGTAAAAGAATCCTCGAAATCGCTGATGCCACAAGTCGCATCGCCTCTGCCACCTCCAAGGGGTGCAGGTCTGGGTTAGGTCTGGTCAATTAGATCAATGCTTTGATCGTCCATCATCCCACCCCTCCGTCAACTCAGCGCACCGCTGGTCCGCGGAAGCAACAAACCAGGTGATAGATCAGTCAGGCACAGAGTAGTAAGTGTACCTACATCCTTTCGCGATAACGATAGAACGACGTTAGGAATCGCGTCCCTCCACGGCCGCGCACTTTGCTGGATTGTCCGGGGGTCCCTTTTCCCGTCCACGAACCGCGAATATCCCCGTGGAGCTTGAAACCGGCATTTCATAAAAAGGACGTCGACGCGGGGGCGTTCGTAAACGCGGCTAATGGCCAAGCGTCGTCCCCCCGTTCCTCCCCCCGCGTCCCCCGCCGATGGCTGGAAGTTTGAAAAGAGAACGGAGCCGGTAAAAGCTGTCGACGAGCCGGCGGCTTTTCGGCGCTCGAGTTTTCCACTGAATAAATTTAACGTTATCATCGACGGTGACGCGGCCGAAAGGGGGGAACGGCGGCCGGCGCGCTAGTCTTTTCTGATTGCTCGCTCGCGGGAATTCAGATTCCCCCGATCCATAATGCATGAACCGTTTAAGAAGCGCTTAGCCGTCGACGTAAACTAATGTAAGGAATCGCTGGCGATTCCCATAGAAATACATACACTCCGTTCCACATTAGAGCACACTGGTTTCGCGCAGGGATGCACTGTCGATTGGTAGAATACCGGCAGCGAAAGTGCTACGTAAATCGGTAGGGGCGTTGGTACACTCTTATATGGAACGCAGCGTAGAAATCACAATCCCTTCTTTCTTCGTCGCACGTCCACTCCCGCCATCAGCTTCTCGCGCTGACCAGAATCGAAACGAAGGCCCTTCTCCGCGATCCTACCTTCCCTCAGCCAAAAGAATGGCCAATCCGGAGTGGGTCAATTACTCGTTACCCAGCGAACAAACGACGCATCCCCGGATCCCGCGGACAATAAACCCTCGCGGCTGAAAATATTCCAGTCCCCGTTGTGCTTTCACGCTGGCCGTGTGCCGTCAGCGCGAAAGGACCGTCAACTTCAAAGTTAGTGGCGCGACAAGGGAGGAGAGCGTGTGTGCCAGTGGCCAGTTAATTTAAATTTATTTTACACGCGTCATTCGGGGTTGTACAGCTGCGATCCGCGGCGCGACAGCGCCGGACAGGCGAGGGGGCTGAAAAAAAGGAGAGGGGACGGGCATTGTTGGCCGTGAGATTGCAGCGTCACGGCTCTTGAAACAGCTCGTAAAATTGCGAATGGCCAGAGAGCGCGAGAGTGTCTGGGCCACGGTGCAGGGGCGAGATGGGGAGACGGGGAGAGGAGGGGGTGAGCCTCGACGTATTTATCGGATAGGCAAGATCGATGCCCAGCCCTGGCACGACACTCCTCGGTACCGAGGTAACGTGGATGTACATACGTAAGCGCCTCCCACGCGCACCCGATAATGGTACATCCGCGTATCTTGGCTAGAGCCGGCGCGTAGTGTGCGTAATCGCGCCGCTGTAAACGATTTTCTGCTCGACGTTGCACGACACGCTGTACCCGGACACGGGGCCCGCGTGGACGCTACGAGGCGCGGGTGTATTTGTCTTTATTAGGCTCGTAAGGAAACGAGCGACGTCAGGCAACCGAGGGCCAGATATGGAAATTTATTTCCGTCGTTCGCGGTGAAATACGACCGCTACCGACCGCTTCCACCAGCCTGCCCCGTCAACTTGCGTAACCGCGAAATCGCGATCTGTCGAAGGCTTGCGTCCGCGGCTCTTGCTCCGCGAGGGACCATTCTGCGCGTAATCGATACCGTAGGGGAGGCCGGGGCTGGTTTTCTCAAGGGGTAGGTTGACTAATTGTTAAGTAACTTTGCACCGACGTATACTTTAGATTTACTGTAAACAGAAGTCACTTCTACTATGCCATACATTTATGTCAGACCCCACGTTTTTTAACAGTTGTCAGCGTCTGTCGAAAAATTCACTGCGTAAGTAAATATTTTTTCTTAAAGATTTCATTTTTTCACGCCCTATGTAGTTACAATAGAGTAAATGTTAGGGACTATTTTAACGTTTGTTTAGTAGACGATCTATTGACATAGTATTTTTGTTTATACATAAATAATTGATGCTTCTATAGATTATTGAAGTCAAAATGATCGGTCGGGGCCGGTTGACTAAGTAGTTACGTTAATAAAGGTGTAAATTGTTATTTTGTTATTCAGAAAGCGATTTTTGTTTTTTTGTTTAAATTTCACTATGTTATAAATACATTATAATTTATGATTAAGATGGGAACAATTTCAGTTTATTATTAAATTATGAAAAGAAGGTAATTAATATTTTATAATGAAACAACTCTTGTAACATTGTGTTATTTTATTACCACTGAAATCATTTTTCGACCGTTTTACAGTAATCTAACCCCTTAACGCTCGAGTTAAGAGGGAAGGAGAGAAATGGAGTGGCGGCGATAAACAGCCGATAGATTCCCTCCCCGCTGAAATCCCCCTTATCCCTTCTATCTGTCCTCCGCGATCCATCCCCGTGACGCAATACGAAATCATAAGCGCGACGTAAATTGTCCCCGCTAAGTACCCGTAATCGCGATCGAGCGGCGTTTCGTGTTCGTTAGCGGCGTCCCGGCGTAGAGCAGCGATGAATCGCCGTGTAATTTCGCTGAATATAGCTCGTCGAGCGGGATTCTCACCGACGTCCCATATAAATTGTCGAAACTCCGACTGCCACGCCGCGTCGAATATTTAAACGGCCCCTCCTCGACGCACTGTTACGTGGCCCGTGGCTCATGTTTCATCGAAGATTACGCGAAGGTTTCGCGGTAAGCGCCGAGGCCCGGGTCCATGTTCCCGGCGTGTCCGCTCCGCGGTCCCGCGAGCTCTACGCCGTTTTTCGGCCGATCGACGAAGAAAAAGGGTCGGCAAACGCGCTCCGCGCCGAGCAATTTCGCTAATGGTCCTGAATTGCGACGGCCTCCATTTCTCCCCTTTCCGCTCCCCTACCCCCCACCTGCTGCAACACGCGGCAGTCGAGGTAATTCGCCGCTGGAAATTCGGAAATTAAATTGGTACCTACGAGGAGGCTCCTTTTAATGCGCGTAATTACGTGATTACGCGCGTAGGGGGAACCCCGGCACGGTTTCGGCTCGGCGCGGCGGCGCGTTAAAAAATATCGGCCCGCACGGGGCAGGAAGAGGAGAGTTTGTTGCTCTCCGGTTACAACGAGAGGAAACAGCTTTTATGCGGCCATGAACGGACCCCGATCGACGTCGTCGCACGACGATCCCGTTTCAGCGCAGATTTTCGACCGCCCCAGAAACGAATTGCGACGAAAGGACGCGTGATGCTTTACGAACAACGCGGTAAAAAGGTGGTAGTTTTTGGATACAAAGACAGATTGGGGGACCAGGTCTGTTCTACTTGTTGGGGATGAAGGTTGATTAAGTTTTAAATGATTCAATTTTTTTAATGTTTCGTCTAAATAAGATGGGTTCGTATGAATTGTGTAATTATTTAGTTATTATGGAATTGTATGCTTATTTAAGTTATCAAAGTATTGTCTGATTAAGTGTTAGTTTCTTAATGCAATAGTGGGTTCTCTTGAAAATAAAAAACTTCTCCAATTGAATTGTGTCTCTTTATTCAGAGGGACTTGTTACAATTACCTTTACTATTTCTAATCTATATTAAGTTAATTTTGCCTATAAACAAGTGACTTACCTAACCTAATTCGTTTTACCTGTTACCTGTTATCATTTTTATACGTTTTCTGTTTTTTCTTTTGTATGCTCTACTGATGTGGTAATTGAATTCTATTGCGTTTAAATGAGTTCTACATGAAATAAAGGTTCCAAAAGGCCTAGTTTTGATGCAGGACTTTAATTACTGACTATCATTTAATAATTTTAAACGGGAAATGGGTATTAGGAAAATGGGGTTAAATAATAACGATGTTTTATCACAAAGCTGCATTTTATTGATGTAATTTAAACATAATACAGTAAAATCATACAAATTTAATCTTTATTTAATCTCATTGAATGTAGGCAAAAATACAGCTGGTGGTCACCTTCGATGCGTTTTTGGTAGGAAGATCAGGAAGGTAATTACCTGTGACAGAAGAAACGTACGATTAATTCTTCGACAAATGCGGTAACATTCACAAGAATAAATAGGTTAAAACTAATACAATTATTTCACCATTGGGGACGCTCGTCTACAGCAGTGGTACCGACAATCATTGAACGGCGGAAATCCCGTACGCCCGTACCGATAAAAGCGGCGGGGAAACGCCACGCATGCGCGCGATAGCGCCGCGACGTCAACCAATCAACGCCAAGGTGGGAAATGATCGGCGCCACCGAGCTGTGCATAAATAGTTTAAATTGTCACGTGTGATGTGTGCTTTGTGGTGCTTTGGACTGTGATGTGTCCAAACATGGGAAATAGGTACGAGGATATAACGTAATTCATATTCACAATAAAACACAATAATTGTTATTCAGATTCTTATTTAAAGCGTACATAGGTATCTAATTACTTTGACAAGCAAACAAGTAGTTTCATATTCATAAAAAGTATTCGACCGATGCCACACAACTCTCTATAATTAATCGTTCCGTCTACGTGCCACTTAACGGGTAACGGTTGAATGAGTAACACACTCATAATATTCCCCCGTTAATTGCGACATTTGTTTTATTAATCGACGCTGCATGCGTTTAACGTTGCCCTTTGACACAGCCGCGATTACCGTCGCGGAATGCAACGGCCAGCAATCAATTTCCTTCTTTTAATTGGCCCTGCAACATTTATACTCCTCTGTTCCTGGATTACCGCATTACACGCGCACGGTGCGTTATGGTCTCCTACGGAAAGTAATACCAGAGGAGCCTTTACGACCAGATCAACTCCAACGATAGTCGACCGTATGCCGTTTCATCGTCCTGGACATTCTGGAGGGGAATCCTAGCCCGTACGCAGTTACGACACTCTACTAGCGCGCTCGGCCCAAGTCGACGAAGATAGTAGAACAGCGCCTGAAATAATGGTATCACTGCTTTTAAAACTGTGCTGTTACATTTCATTCTGAGGTATGACCGATCAGATATTTACAGAGGAAGAAGTACAAAGGGACTTTTTAGATAAAACACAGTCAAGTATCTCGCAGAAGAAAGGCACCCATCCCGCCCCCAAATTCCTACCAAAATATTCACGACTGCAACAACCCCCGTTTCCATATTTCCGCGGAAGCGTGACGGCGTCGCGACCGCCCCGAGATCGAAATTAATAATCAAATTGGAGCCGCGCCACGACCAACAACAGCGAACGTTTCCCATGAGTTACGGCAAGGGGGCCAGCGGCAGTAAAGCCGTTTTCTAATTCGGGAAGAATGGAAATAACGGTTCCGCGGGCGCATCCCGGCGCGGAAGGATGTCATTGTCGTTTACGACGGGGAATACATGAATGCCGAAGCGACGGTGAAGATTTCGTGCGGGCAGGCATCGCGGGGTGGTAAATCCTCGCGATGTATTTTGACGTTCCGCTGCTGGCCCCCCACCGGCGGGGGGAGGGAAATATAATCCGCGGTGATTTACCGTTCGGCTAGCTGGCGCGCAACCCTGGCGACCAACAGTCTATTACTGTCAATGAAATGCAAGCATAAGCGCGAAATACGGAACCGGGAGGAGAGCCTCGCAGAGACGAGATCCAAGGATATCGCGGAGCCACCTCGTACCTCTCCGGCTTGGCCGCGTCAGCCGCGTTTTCTTGCTTTACGATTTTCCGCAGGGGAGCTCTCCGGGGTTACGTGTCAATCTTCAGCCGGGCCGAGACGCTGATGAAAAGGAATTCCTCGAACGACAGGCCTGTTCATAGATATGCTAATCGAGACAGGTGATTAAGAGACACCGGGGGTAAAGACATTGAGGAATACATGCTTTCCATATCGCTGTTCGTGGAAGGGAATATTCATGGTGGCTGGACCATGGTGTGCCCGTCTCGTCCTTTCTTTTCGTCGATCGGGAGACCGACGAGAGCTAAAAGGACAGTATATCTTCGGCGCGCACCAGAACGGATACTTGGTTGTCACCAAACAGAAATAGTTTCACGTACGCGGGGCTTTTATGACATTCACGGCGAAGGGAGGAACGAGGCAAAGAGAAGCAAAAAGGCCTCGGCTCGGAGAGGAGTGTTGCTCGTCTCTCGTGGTACGAGGGGGCCCCGTGCGGACGGGCCCAGGTTCCCAAGGCCCATCCTTTTGCCATTCATCGAGCTTCGATCTTTATCTGGAATATTATCGACGGGATCAGGCCTATACTTTAATCTAATTAATCACGCCGCAAGCTGCAATTGTTCGCGCACCGCCGCCATTAAACTCCCATATACGCGGGGCGAGGATTAAAATTACCTTGTCGCTTAGCCCCCTCGGATAACAGGCATTTACTTAATTCCTCGTCGACCCGGCCGCGCTCATCGCTTTTTAACGTCCACTTATGTAATTGAAGGGAAAAACGAGGATACCCGTGGTGTCGTGCCATACCCTAAGCTTTCCTTTTTATTTAACTTGAATTTCAAATTTCCGCAACCGCTGTGGCTACCTTGCACGTAATCAGCTCCCCGACGGTGTGCAAAATTGCGAAACGAAATTTCATATTTAACGAAGCCATCTCCACCATCCCCTTCGCCTATCTTTGTTTTATCTTTACTTTTCTCACCCTGTTAATGTATTGTACATGTGAATGTAAGAATAAAGCGTAATTCTGTAACTTTCAAGACTATTTATTTACCCGTTCGCCCATCCTAAGATCTCTCCAACAACCTTTCGATTCCCGTGCAATCGGATTATCGAAGAGGCACGGAGCCGTTCTCGTCTTCAGCGTTTCCCAGCGGCGCTAATAGACACGTCCACCGGGCGCATAAGCATAACGCGCGACAAATGTGCGTCCATATTTCGCGAACGGTCCATTGTACGAACGGAAGCCGGTGGTTCTGCTCCGACGGGGCGCAGAGAGAGCGAAAAAGAAGAGAGGCCGCCGCGGAGAGGCCGAGGGGGAATAAAACGAGCGACCGAGGCTGAGTTATGACGGCCGTGGCCCGAAAATATTTCGCGAGCTTTATAATCCTTGGAAGCGTTTCGTCGGGGCGACACACGCGTACGCATAAATACGAGGGGCAACACACTGTGTACGCCTAAATATGTATATACAGGGTGATTCCGCAGCAACCAGAGAGAAGCTAAAAAGGACATTTTACAATTTACTAAATATTCCATCGGGTCAGATTTAGAGATTGGCTTACACGTTCCTCCTCGTCTGGAAACTTGGAAAATAAATCTCGAAACCCATTAGGTGTATTTAATCTCCTCCCCCGTCCCCTGTGTTGGGTTGCAGAAATTATCCCTTGATGGATCGCTGTGTAATTTTGATGATACATCCCGAAGCTTCAGGGTTAATCGGCAGGCGGGGTGATTTTATTAAGCATCACCCTGTAAGCGCGCGAAAGAGGGCGATCCGGCGCGAAAAAAATGTCCCGATGAACGTGACGCGATCACCTCCGGTTGCCTCCAAACGCCGTCTTTCGGCCGCCCCGAGATCGCATTTATATGCAGAGTGCACCGTTCGAATATGCATAAACCTCGCGAGCGGCGCATACCCGTTGCGACTACCGGGCGCGATGCGCTATTGGCCAAAGTAATGGAACCGTTTAAGGAGCCGTATAAAAATCGAAATTCAATATGCCATAGAGCGGAATTTACTGGATGATATAAAGCGCATAAACTTCCGTCCACGGTCGGTGCGACTGCTTGGATTCTCGCTATGCCGCTTGGCGGGGATGCCTAATTCCGCTATCGACGGGTATTATTCGGCCTCGGCGGCCAACGGCGATCGATGGAAGTTAAGATAAAACGACGAGAAATATGGGATTCTTTCTAGACGATAATATACGGTCCCTCAGAAATGATCCCAAGAGTTTCAAGGTATATTTCTAGAGTTGCCTAGATGGGCCACACGTCGTGATTCCAACCCTTCGGTAGCCTGCGGGCTCGAAGCGGGCAGCTAGTTTTTATCGTGTCAATTCAATCGTCCGCGCGATAATTAACGTTCGTGTAACGCCCCGGCGACCGACGATTGCGATTTATGGCCGATCGTGCTCGCGCGCCCTGCCTCGCCCGCGTGTTTAACTATTCTGCGGCCAGGCCGATTTATCTCCACCCGAATTGTCTAACTCCGGCCATGAGAATTTATTTGCGGCCCCCGATACGTCATACCGAGCATTTAACCATGTGTCTCTCCGAGGGTATCTCTGCGAGTACGGGCCTACAGGGGGCTTCAAAGTTAGGGGCGGGAAGTCGAGTGCCTAGTGAAACTCGCAGAAGGATGTAATTTGATTTAGAAGAGTAGATTCATCCGTGGATGTACCGACCCGGTATTGTGCATCGAAGGAATCCCAGATCCCTTCGATCCGCGTTTCCCAAGTGAAAGTACGAACGCTGAACGCTCCCAGCGCTTCGAAGACACGCTGGGGCGTTCCTAGAACCGAAACGATACCGTGGAGAATCGACAGGCACGTCGATTCGATAGAAGGATCCAAGGAACCAGCGATAGTATACGATTAGTCCGCATCAGCCAGGAATCGTCTACGAAATGAAATTGTACGTAATCACCGTTCGCCGTCGTTTAAGTCGATCCCCTCGCGAGAATGAGCGTCTTCAGGGGGCCCCTACGCGTTCTCGAGAAATTATAGGGCACTCGGCGAGCGACGGAGGAAAGGGGACCCCTTAATATTCTATCTCCGTGGCCGGCATCGTCGTCATCATCATTATGTCATGCGCCTAAAAATCTCTCGAATCAACATATATTTGCATATTCGGAGGAGGGGGGGGAGGGCGTTGCGGGCACCGTCCGACGGGGCTATTTTAAACGGCAAGACTTTAATTTATTTTCTCGCCCCGCACCTATCCTACCTATCTGCGTGCAGCGGCCACAGGCTGCTGCTATCCGCCCGTGGACGGAATGGAATCAGGAACACGTCCGACGGTGCACGCGGGGCCTCGGGGATTTATTGCCGCGACGCAGGGAACGCGACAGAGAGGCAGGATCAGAGAGGAGGAGAGCGTGACACCTCCGTTTCATTCCGCCCCGCCGGCCGCATTCGTCTTTTCGTGAATTTATTCCCCATCAGGTTAGCGCGCGTAGCAGGTCCTCTCTGGGTCAGGCGCGCTGTCTCAAGCGTAGACAAAACTACTTAGCCCCAAGAGGGCAAGGAATGCGACTCCACGCGACAGTTTTGTCGCTCGGTCGACCCGAGGCAACCCGCGACGGAGCTGTCGAATTAGATTTTGTCCCCCTTTTTTTAGTGAATTCTAGGTAGGGGAATATTTGTAGTTTTAACTGGGGTTGCTTGCTACATAAGAATGTTAAGGTTTGAAATGATTTTTTACAGGGATTCAAAGGTTTTTATGGAGCAGTGGCGCACCCTGTGAGGAGGACAAGGGACCTGGCAACCCTCAAAGAAGGTACTTTGTAAAAAGAAAAGAAAGCTGGATTTTAATCTTTAAATAAATTTGTATAAAATCACCTAATGAATTTGCATTAAATGAAATTTATCGGGGAGATTTATTGCGGAAAAATTGCTTTTTAATACACAACCGTGGAAAACTTCTCTTTTTCAACTACAAATTTCATCGTGTCAAATATTTTTGTCCGTTCAACTCGGCTCGTCCTATGATTAAATTCTGAGTGCGCCACTGTTATGGTTCTAATAAGGTACCTAGTTACTAAATTGTGTATGTTTATATTACACTAGTAATTTGATCTGAAAGAACCCCACAGCTAGGTCCCAGAATTATTAATTCCCCTGCAACTGGAATCCCAATAAGAAACAGTTTATTATTCATACCAGCGCGAGAAGGATATTCACCGCCAGCTTATTGTTTATATTCCGCGGGGTGAGCGTAATTTACGGTCGCCTCATTGTTTATGCCCGCGCGTACGTTGCACAAGGCAATTACCACGTGGAAGGAACGCGATCCAGACGATATCGACGCTGAAAGAGCGAGTATTAGCGGCCCCGGAGCAGGGTCATTGGTTCTTAACGAGACGGCTGAAGTGTGTCGAGCACGGTGTTCTTTTAACGACGTCTTTCCGCGTGTACGGCTACGCGGACGCGGATATTTAAATACCGCCTATAAACTGGTCGGTCAACCGTGGCCACTTTTAACGCCGAGAGACGCCAGCACGACAAATATTAGCGGGGCGCACACCGCGCGGCCCCGACGCTCGTAAAACAAAGCCGCGCACACCTGTGCGCCGTGGCCCGAACTTCGACCGGTCGAACTGGCTCTCTCGAAAGCCCCCCTCGCCCGGAAGATGCCCGGGGATTTGCATAAAAATGCCATACGTTTCTATCGGCAGACGGGCGGACGAGCGTTCTACAGTTGGCGACAAAAGTATTTAACTTTGCGGGGATGGAAGTATAAGTAGGAGCGTCGTTTGAGAATTCTGTGACACAAGAAGTGTACTTTGGAGCCACGTTCACAGTGGCAGATTTAGCTGGCGGTCGATGAGCAGTTGCCGCTTGGGCCCCTACCCAGAATGGCCCCCAAGAGAATGCCCCATCTTCCAAAAGATACTATGATTTTATTCAAACACTATATTTTTTAAACGATTTTATTCAGCTTCGATCCTCTGTTTCGTGTATGTATGTATGTTTGTTTGTATGGTTCAAATGTGGCGACTGAAATTTAACCCACTTCCACCAATCCAATTGTCTTGAAACTTTGCACGCGTGCGTAGTTTGGATGACAATAAAATATTAAAAAAAAAATTAACCCCGAGGGGGTGAAAAAATTGCTCATTCATCGACACCACAAATCCAAACGACTTGAAATCAGCCACCCGCGATCTTTACGAAAACGACAAAAAGCCGCTGCGTTCGGGTCGATAGTCGCAACGCGATTACCGAAAATACACAATTTATCGAGAAACGATCCGTCACGTATGTACGAATAGTAAAACTAAAACTTTGCAGGCGTTGTTGAGATTGTAGTACAAGAAAATAATTATTCTTTAGTAACGTTAGCACTCTAGCGTTTAAGCAAACAGTTCAACTGAGATATTTGTAAAGAAGTCTGAGCTGTGAGATGTAAATCCACAAACACTAAAAACTAGGAAATGAAAAAATATATAAAAAAAAATTATGTTAAACGATTTTATTAAAAATGCACTAAAAACTAAATTAAAATTCACTAAAAACTAATTATTTTCTTGTACCACAATTTCGATGGTGTTTTTTTTCACTTTAAATAATTAATATTAAATAGAATCGTTTCATTTTTGTTTCGTATAATTTTCATACCACACTCGCGTAAATTTATTTGTAATTCTATTATGTATACAGTGTGTCCCAGAAATCCGCCATTGCATATACATAGCGTGCATAATAAAATCAGAGAAAAGAACAATAAGCATGCGGTGGACGTTAAAAGCAAACGTAACCTCCTTAATTAATTAAGATCGCATCGAGATTGACCCTGCATCGAGAACAATTAAATGCATTACCCTCAATCAGAAGGCAGACGGGGATACTTTTGCGACCAACTGTATGCGGCGAGAGAGAAAGCTCGCGCGTATAAAAGTCTTTCTTCAAATCCTATGCAAATGAGCCTCCCGTACGGCCAGGTGTATACGTGTGTATAATTTGATCCCGGGCCCTCCGCCCCGAATCGTCCCTTTCCCACCGGCGGCTACCGTTCCCGGCCGAGATGAACGCACGTACGCGCGGGAAACGAGACCGGGGCGGCCGCGAGATCCGATAAAACTTATTACGCTATCGCTCAACTGTCACAACAGATCGCAGATAGAATTCAGACGGCGTCTAAAACGGCTACAAACTGATTTCGCGTCGGTCCGCTGGGCAAGATTGAAGGAGCACCGTGTTTCCCGTCGTGACCGTGTAACCCGGCTAATCCGACCTGATCCGACACGATGTGTCTATTACATCGTTAACAGTCCGGCTTGGCTTAGATAACGAGAGAGATCCGTGCCCGTACAGTTTCTTCTGGCTACGGTCTTATGAATTATGTATCGCCCGAGAAGCACGCTGATGGCTCGGCTAATACAAAGAAGCGAGCAGGCCGACGGGGTCATTCCGGACCAGCCGAAACAACGAGCCTGACGTAAACGGTGGGCCAGCGGCAGGCTTGGAAATTCGATGGGCAAGCATGATTGGAGGAGAAGACATACCAATAACCCTCGGATCTGGTAGAAATAAAAGTTGGAACCCCGGTGAAGCTTCTCCGGATGCTGGATGGTTTGAAATGCACAACGTGGAAAAATGCACCGACATCCTCGCGTGTATCCCCGATGCGACCTCGATAAAAGGGAAATGCCACGGGTGGCTCGAGTGCATGCACAGAGGAGGAATCTTGGCTTCGCAGCGATCTTCATTCTTCCCCTTGAAAGGGCTCCACTTCTGTGTTGCTGTATCTCCGGCCTCCTCTATGCGCCGCGACACACACGGCCGCCCCTTCGCGGATAGCTTATTTTGCGTGCCTGTACAATGGGACTGTTCAGTGGATTTGTTGGCTGGCCAACTTCCTTCCACCCTTCAGTCGCTGGAATAACAAGTGTATACTCGCAACAAGTATCGTCTACTGAAGTCTAGTCAGTCGATCTCTCAGCGATTCTTCATAGAACAGATTAAACTTTCCCATTGTCTGGCGGCCTCGACGCTCTTCTTCTTTTATATCGACAGGTAGAGGAAATGGCGCAATAAGAAGCGGCATTCAATTTCCACCTAACACGCTGGAAAAGTAATCTGCCAGGCTGCGAGGCGCTAGCGCAGCCTCCCGCGGGGAAATAAAAGAGGAAGAGTCGAGCGGTTTGTCGGCTTCGACAGTTAATCCCGAGCCTAATATCCCATCGAGGAAGCGGACCGCTACCCTTTTCAACGGCAGGCAGCTGCGTCCACCCCCTCGACCCTCCTCCATCGGATACATCGCGGAGGGTGAGGAAAAAAAGGGAAGTTAATTGGTCGCCCATTGACGGACGTATCGGACGTAATCCAGGCGCGGCCTGGACTCCGCTCGAACAACAAGAATCGCCTGTGATTGCCAACGATAATCTTCGCCACTTTCCCTCCTCGCCTCAGCTGGACACGTTTCCAGCCTGCTCGTGTTTGTATCGTTAGCCGGCGATCGTTTATTACGCCGCGGTTTTCCTCGGCTCATTGAAATTCTAATTTTTACCGGCTGGTGGATGAGATATCCTCGCCGGTTGGGAAACACGACGGGGCCATTAGGAAAGCAACGGATCGAGCACGAGCCCCGGCAACGAATAGAAATTATTGGCCGCTTATGACGGGTTAACGATGATAACCGTCCGCGAGGATGTTCCCTCGTTCTCGGCTCGATTCTTCTTAAACTCCGTATTCCCTTCTCCGCTATCGTTGCCAGATAAACGCGTCGGATAAATACCACGCGAATCGCTCGGGGGGACGTTTTTGCGTTTCCGGTGACGCGGGTCAGCGGTCGCAAGTTTACGCGTCGCGTCCTCGCCTCTGACCGTCGGGAACAATAAAACCCGCATGATTATTAGCCCCCTCATTTCGCTGCAACCCTTATCTCGCGGCATAATACACGCGTAAGTTACGCGCGGGGACGTACCGGCCCGCAGGCAGATAAAAATCTTGCCGAAAAATATTTCGACAGCGGCGTTTAAGGATAACGGTGATGGCGGCGGCCACGCGGACAGGGGAAACGTATTTTCGCGGCGGAACGGCGATCGATCAGGGAATTTATCGGCGCGTATATAATCATTTGTCGTCGCCGCGGTAATCTGCCCTCGGTGATACATAATTCACGAGCGATCGTCAACATCGCGGCCGCGGGGGAAAAATGGAGGGGCGCGATGTTGCGAAGTGTTTCTGGACGCGGTGGTGATTGCTCTGTTCATTTCTGGATTTGTAGGCGTCTGGTTGGGAAACGGCCCATCGTGCAGGTTTCGGTAGATAGGTGGCGCTGCGTTTAGGGCTGCCATCCGTCCGGGTTTCCCCGGATTTGCCCTCTTTTTTAAGGCGTCCGGGGGATTTTCTGTAGTGATCCTGGTTTCTCAAGGCTGCTCGCTCAAAGAGTCATAAATATTTTATTTTTATAAATTTCTGTCTTGGGATATCGTACATAATATAAGAAATACGTAAAAGTGTCCGGGTTTCAAGTGGAAATGTCCGGGCATTCAAAAATAATATTGTAACATTAAAAGCGAGACATCTATTTTATTCCATCGCGCAAACTTACAAAATCTCAGACCTTTTTGGGTGAGTATAACAATTTGGCCACCCTCTGTATATATTTTAACTTGCGTTGTTGCTGTTGCTTCTGTTATTCACCAAATGCCTACAGAAAAATTTCACTCACCGGCAAATATCATATTTTAAAATAATCATTTATAATTAAATATAAAGGGCGGGAAGAACCATTTTTGTACAGAGCGGCGGAAAATCTAGATCGGGCCCTCGGTTAGAATATGTTCACTTGGAGCGGAAGATTCGTCGTTGGCTCTTAAGTAGCTTAGTGGCTAGAGCAGTTACCCGGCAAGCGAGAGACCCCGGGTTCGATTCATCGGTGGACTCTTTCTCCTACAAATTAAACAGTCTCGACTCTATCATAATAGAAATTCCACACTTTCACAATTTCCTCGGAAAGCACCAAGCTGCTCTTTGAATCTCGTAGAATCGACTTTCCTCAAGTGTCCCTGCACAGCAACCCCTCGAAATGCGACTACTCATTAGCAAGCCCAAGGTGATGAACGTCATAGTTTCGCGCCACGGGGTAATTACGCCACCGGGCGTGCTCCGTTTAAATATCGCGTGTCCCCTGAAAATTCCACGGCGATGTTACCAGCCTTCCAGCTAACGCCTGTGTACCCAGGTTTCAGGGATCGCTCCGTGGCTGACACAATATTCGCGCTGGTTCGCCCCCCTTTCCCGTGCCCCTTCCCTCCCCCGCGCACGCTAATTAGAATAAACAGGTTGCCGACAGCGGCCCTCCTCGAGAGCCTTATCGAGCCGGTCGATTAAGCATCGCGATGCTATCGTACCCCCTCGACGAGGGCCCTGTTGCTTCTCGAAGATCTCGTAAACTCGTTCCCACCGCGGGGACGACCGTAGGGAACGGCGAATAAGCCAGAGGAAACGTGGAACCGCGGTCCACGTGCCGGGAGAAAAAGAGCGGGGCCAATTCCCTCCACAGCCTCTATCAGAAGGGAGACGTTCGGAGGCCATTCGAGAAACCGCCTCGATCGTAATTGCGCGATCCCGTGATTATAAAGCGACGCGTTTTACTGTTACACTGTCTCCTCAATGGCAATACGCTGCTCGTGTTTCCCCCCAGGCTCGACGTTCCGATATCCTTGCCGGGCTGCCGAAGTTTCGGGGCTTATCAGCGTGTTCCCTGGTAGGACAAGATAGCGGCTGATTCCGGGGAAAGAGACTCGCAGCCTCGATTAATATTTCGCGTGCCTGAGAGGTATGTATATTCAGATCTCGCGGTGTACAAGATCGCGCTCCCCGAACCGCACCCAGCTCCCGCTACTCCCGGTAACCCGAACCTACCGAATTCCTGCGGACCGTGGAATCGAGGGACACGTGCAGAGTCGCCTCGATGACTAATTCCCCTCCGAGTTCGCAACGAGCAACGAGACCGCTGGAAGCTCCGTTCCGTGCAGACGCATCCCACGAGCTCACGGGGGCCTGAAATATTGATGTCCCCGAAGATATTTCCGACCGTAAATTTCGCGAAAAAAAATCGAGCGGGGGCGACGGGGGCGAGCGCACTTCCGGCGCGGTCGCGCGTACCCGCTCCGGCCACGGCTCGCGTCTTCGTACGGCTCGTTTGCATGAGTAATTATTAACGTCCCTCGTGGGACAAAAGGCGATTTTCTCTCCCGCGGCGAACCCGGCGACGACGACACCGTGGATTCCTGACCGCTCGTCGTCCGCGATTTATGACGGCCAGACGCCGGCTCGCGCGCGCGCGCGCGCGAGCCACCTCCACCCCCGGGGTGAAAAGACCTCTGGGCTGGACAATGGGCCAGCGGCTGCTCGACTGACCAGAGGGTACACACGCGCAGGGTAAATAGAAATCTGTTGAAAATTGAACGGTCACAATGGCCGACGGTTTGTACGCTCGACGCGTGTCAATAGACGAGCCTGCCTCGAATGGACGTGATCCTGGGTAACGTCTCGCGACGTAAATAATTTTTCTGACTCGGCCCGGGTGGGATGGGAAGATCCCTTGATTTGACCAGCGCAAGAAGTTGAAGGCTTCCAAAATTATTTTAGGGGGTGTGGCCGAGGGAGGTTGCAAGGGTGCAGAATCTATAACGGCAGTGTTAATGGAGGGTAGTTATTAAAAATCTTTGGGATATCAGAGACTTGTAAGGTTTAAGAATATTAGTCTCCTACCTGGAAAGTATTCTCAGGTATAGAAATCATAAATCGAACGTGGATCATCAAGTTGCTCCATCGAAGAGGCTTCGTAACTTTCTAGCGGCATTCTAAAAATAAGAACAGCTGACCCATCCACGTATCACCGCGGAGAGGTTTCTCAAGCCGGAAGCCTCTCATTTACTGGCCCACTGTTCTACAAATGGAACTATGCAAGCCCATACACGAATTCCCTCTCGTCGATCATAAAATCGAAATGACCGCCGCCCACGGTTCAGCCGGCGATTGCTTTCAGAGAAAATTTCGCTGCCAGCTATTAAACGGACGGCGAAAGGAGGGGAGGGAAGACGAAGTGGCAGAGAAAAATCATCGGTTGTTTGAATAGGAAATATTTACACTGCCGAGCGGCTCGGCCATAAATGGCGCGCGGCTCCTACGAGCGACTTAATTCCCTCGGCAAAATACACCGCGCTGGCCAGCCTGCGAGAATGCTCGCCTGCTCGTGACTGCTCGACGTGTCAAACGGCGGAGGGAACGAGCAAATAGAAATCCGTCGGAAATTGAATGTTCACGATTCGCGGCGCGACAGAGCGCGGCACCGCGTGCGGCCAGGTATCGAGTGGACGCACGCCGCTGGGAAACACGCTCCGAACGGCGGTGGTATCTGGGAAACGATGTTAAGGATGCGCGTCAATTGAACGGGTTCGCGGATTTTCCGAGCGCGCCGAGCGCCATTGTTCCATCGGCCGGTCGTTGTTACACTTCGCGGCGCTCGTTTTGCGCTCTCGCCGGCCGAAAACGGCAGCCGCACACCGGCGTTAAAACCCGCCGGCCGATGAAATATTCATTGGCAAGCAATCGCGGAAATCGCGCGCGCAATGAAGACACAAGCCGGAACGATAATGACGATAAAATTTGCATTATCGAGCACTGCTAGTGGTATAATATTGATCTAACGTAAATTCGCGGAGAACCCGCCGAGGATGCAAATAAACGGGGCTCGACCGAAAACAGGGCAAGTTTACCAGCCCCCGACCTGTGCGCTCGCCGCGCTCCAATTTGCCTGATGAAAGCTTGCTTGACGTTTCATTTGCACGAACGTTCGTGCTCGACGGGGGAAAAAAGGAAGGCTGGACCCCTTGTGTTGCCGATTTACTTGTTGGCTCGCGTGTATACAGGGTGTACGTAACGCGAGGGCTACGGGGATTAAAATAATTCGGGGGATCGGGATTTTTTTTCGTACTGCGACAGAGTTCATGGCGCACTGAAAGAGAAGGATGAATTCTGCATTAATATCTGAATTATATCTGTCACTGCAGCTTCTATTTATCGATACGACTCCGTGTAGGGTAATTCCGGAGGAAATAGCCATACGGGAGAGATGGTTGCCTAAACGTGGGTACAGAGTGTCGCTTAAAAGCAGCATTCTCAGTCCAGATCGTTGAAACAGAACGTTGTAAATCCACTTTAAAATATAAGCTAGTGCATGTAAATCCACTTTAAAATTTAAGCTAGAGCATGTGCTTACTGGATCCACGAAAATTGCACGGAGCTTCACGCTGTTCGTCATAACGTGTGGATTAAAAGACTTACAACAAAAGCCCAAAGAAGACTTCAGCGTTCGAACTCGAAAACGGACGAAAACTGGTCAAAATTGGCGAAAGCTATATTTGGCCATCTTTCCCGAGCACTGCGGGAGAGATCGCCAACGACACTTTTTTTTATTTCTAAAATTTGTCTATTAAATAATATTTTTTTGTTTATTATTATTAAGGGATATGTAGACAAAAGATCAAAGTTGTGTTCTATGCCATGCTCGTTGGTTCATCTCAAATAGGTTGGCTATAGGAGACTCCCAAAGAAACTATGACCATCTCCCCCGGAATTACCCTAACTCTTGTGCGCCATAATAAAGAAATTACCATGTATTCTCTAGGACATTACCTAACACTCGTCCCCGTTACGTAATCCTTACCGATCCTCGCCGTCGCTTCCCAGTCTCACCCCCAGCGATCGAAACGCGTTAAGAGGCACCCTGTATACGTGTCGGCGCGGCGTGTTCATCCAAGAATTTCGTGCCGACGGAGCGTACATGAGCATCGGTTAGCGGGAAGCTGGCTGGTAATAACCCGGCCAGAGAACCGGTACCGCGACGAGCCTGGTGGTCCCTAAGAGGAGTCGGCGCACGTTCAGGGAATATTAGAAGCAGGAAGAATACGAAGTGTTTCGCTGATTACTCGTGCGCCGACGATCCACCGCGCCGAGCCGCTTCGAACACGATCGCCGCGGCCGAATCGAGGCGACAGCTCCGACACGATCGCTCGTTTACGTCCACCGCTGCCGCGGGAACGTCGCGACGAGCCAACGGGAACGCAGATGGAATTTTAACGCGGATCTTTGGAGGTGCTTAATTTTCATAGGTGCTTCAAGAGAGGATCTGTTGATTATTGTAAATCAAATTAAACGAGATGCTTGCCTATGCACGTTTTATGACGTATTAACCAGTAAACACAAGTTTCCAAATTTTATTCTTTGCCTTACCATTCAGGTATAGGTAAACATCGATACTCTGTTTCAAGCAGGGTATTGGAGCAGACCAATTTTTTTATTTGCTCCGCTCCTGCTCCGCTCCAACTGTTTTTTCTTTTTAAATAAAAATTCTTTTAATGCTTTCAAACAGTGGTATTTCATTTGCAACAAACCTCATCGTTCTAGCTTTTCATTTTCATATAGAAAAAAAATTCATAAAGAATGCTTAATTTTCGGGCAAAAGAAGTACTATGCCTCCTTAATACCTGCTGCGCGGCCCTACGATATATTTTTTCAACGATGAAAACTTGAGAATTGGTATTTTCATCTGCTCTTATAAAATATAATAAAATTCAAATAATAAAGAAGAATTTGAAGCATTGGAGCAGTAAAATTTCTCCGTGCTCCGGCCCCGCTCCTGCTCCGGGCAAAACCCCATTACTCCGCTGCTCCGCGCTCCAGCTCCGAGCTCCGCTCCAACGCTCTGGTTTCAAGTGCTCGAGAGATTTAGTTACACACCCCTACAATACGGTGGAGTTGTGACTACTACGCTGCTCGTCGCAAATGATTTTCGAAAGCGCTGAATCGAAGCCGTGACAGGGAGCGAATTAACAATTACAACGGAACAAAATGCAGCCGCTCGAGCCAGTCAACTCCCCCGAGTTTTCAATCGATAGCGTTTTATCAAGCCTCGATCCACCGAGACCGAACTCGCGATGTGGTTTCGAGGGGCCGTCGGCTGAGTGCTTTCGAAAGTGACCACTTTAAATGAGCTTGGTGTTTGCAGTCGGCTTCAAGCAAGCTTTGCCTCATATGTAAATGATAGGATAGAAAATCGAGTGGTTCGTTCTTTCGGGCGCGATTAATTTCGAGCTTTATCGCGGATCGACGCTTTTCAAACGCTGTCACTCGACGGCACCGACTGGCGAGTACTCATCGGCGGTAATCATCGCGCGCTTTCACAGAGGCTCGTTCAACGATGCTCCATATTACAACGTTATACCCCTGCAACACCCGGAAAGCCGCGCCCTTGTCTGGCGGCTGCGAGCCTCGAAAAGAGAGAGCCTCCTAGACGGCAGCGGCTGAGCATAAAAATCCCACTTGCCTCGCCCGTAAAGCTAAACGATCCCTGCTTTAAGAGAAACGCGAATGATAATAGGTTTCCGCGAGGATGCCCGTGGAAATGAGCTTCCCCGGGAACAAGAAGCCCGCCAGGTTTGACTTGCACGGCAATCCCGCCGCGATTTCGAGGCTCGAGTGGCAAAGTCGCGCACCGAAATTCACGCCCACGCGGACGAAAGTAAAAACGGAGCGACGAGGCCTGATGGCTTGGTGAACAGCGTGAAAAGTTGCCGTTTTAATTTCGAACTCGCCCGGCAATCGGACGGGATGAAAGGCCGCGAAGCACAGCCGTCGCGGAAATGAGATTTTTATTCCGCGCCGCGGATCCTCGCCTTTGTGCGACGGTAATTTTCCGCGCGGCGTTAACCGCGAATTTCAATATCGTCCTTCCCGTTTTCCCGCGTCGATATTGCCGCGCGCTCTGACTGCCATTTACACGCCCCATTGTTTACCACAGCGCGAGAAGTTGTCCCAATGGTAACCCTTGGAAAAACGTTTCGGCGTTCCGCGCGATATGAATAAAAAAGTTCCCGCAATAACGCGATCCTCGAGAAAGTTGCGACATATTGGATGATGCAGGGACACGTGGGAGGATTATTGGGGGAGGACTCGGGGAACGGTCCATGCGAAGCTTCGAGTGGTCGGAGATTCCTGGAGCAGGCGAAAGTTAACAGTGCCTGACAAGAAGCTTCGACATCGTTAACCGATGATTTAGGAGCTCACCGAGGTTTTCAAGGGCGAGGCTGGTTTCGCGCTTTATTTCCTTAATTAATCAAGATAAATCGAAGCGGACTGATTTGAAACGAGTGAACTCGAAGGGCGGGAAGGGGCAACCGTTCACCGTAAATCTTCCCAACTAATGGCTCGTAAACACTATAACGCTTCAAGCGGATTGTAAATCACCGTTATTATTGGTACGACCGATAATTAGGCGTAATAGCTGAAACGATATTTCAGCAATAAACGCCGCGCCAGCGATTTTTCTTCGGCGCCGGTGGGGTGGGTCGTTTCGGTAACAAGGCCACATATCAACTGGCGACGATATTTGCATAGATTTCCGAACGGTTTGATTTATCGACCGTGTAAATTACTCTCGGTACGCGGGGAGCGATGATCGTTGCGAAACGAATTTCTCATTTCGCTCTGGACGAGCCCCACTTCCACGGTTATTAATTTCGACGTGGAATCATTGCTAGAGTCGTTAATCAGGGATCGATTTTGCCATTAGAAAAATGACGTTGCTGCTCGCTATTCGAAGTGTCCCAGTGGTCGGCTACTTCGACTGGGATCGCGCTAATTAACAATCACGAGGACGAGTCGTTTCGTCGGCGCCGGGCGGCGCGTCTAGTCGCGGCGTTTATCGACTCGTCGGCCGTATCGTTGGCTAGCGTTGCAGCAGCGTAACGACATCGTTATCGTCCACGCCGATCGCCGATCCCTGCGGTCTGCGCGGTACGCTGCAACGCGCTCCGATTTCCTGGCGACGGGGGCAGCACCGCGTGAATTATAATCGCCACTTGGTCGGCGGAATCGCGGCGGGAGACTGTCGCGGCGCATCCGCGTCGCGGCGTGAATCAAGCGTGCTGGGTCACGGGGACTTGGCTCGAGCTGCGAGTCGCATTGCTTCGTGATAGTTCAGAGATTTTATGGAGAGTAAAGCAATAATCATTATGTGACGTTGATTTATGAGGCCCGGCACGATGTTCGAGAAGGGAAATTGAATATTCTGCTGGTGGGATAATAGTAGGAAGCAGAGAATGCATGTAAAAGAACTATGTATAACACGATTTTAAAGCGACTATAACGAGACTATAATGGGACTATAAGGAGACCATGAAGTTCCTACATGGGGATTATAATAAAAAGCAGATATGTTGACAGTAAGGTGACTATATGACGACTATAAGGTGACTATAAAGAGACTATAAGGAGACTATGAAATTCCTACAAAGGGATTATAATGAAGAACAGATATGATGACTGTAAGCTGACTATGCGACGACTATAAGGTGACTATAAAGAGACTATAAGGAGACTATGAAATTCCTACAAAGGGATAATAATGATGAACAGATATGATGACTGTAAGGTGACTATGCGACGACTATAAGGTGACTATAAAGAGACTATAAGGAGACTATGACATTCCTACAAAGGGATAATAATGATGAACAGATATGATGACTGTAAGGTGACTATGCGACGACTATAAGGTGACTATTGTAGACTGTTTAGTCTGCAAGATAGTGCACACGCCTCTTGCGTCGTAGGACTGTTAAGTGCGTGATGAGTTCGGCCCACCCGCCTGGGTCACGTATCGCAAACAGGCCAAGCTCTGCTTGTCCTAGGAGCCTGCGGAAAAACTCAGTTCGTCTCCAGACTGTAACCAATTCAGATCTAGCTTTAATAAACGCCCACTGTTACTATTATTTATCTGGGTTTTATTCCGACCACCTCCTACACTATAAAGAGACTATAAGGAGACTATGAAACTCCTACCGGCGGATTATAATGAAGAACAGATATGGTGACTGGGAATCTAATAAAGGGAATCTAAGGTGACTATACTGGCGAGACTCACCCTAAATGCCAGTAAAACACCTTGCGACGAGATGTCTCCACCCCTCTAAACACCTGCGGCGCGGGCATCGTTTCATTTCTCCCATGATCTCGAGTTCCGTCGTTCCCACGTTCGTGCCTCCTCGAAAGCGGCGAACGTGCGACGCGCATCGTGATACACACGAGGACGGCCCGCCTCCTTTGAATACTAACGCTCGAAATAACAGCCGATCGCAAGCGCCAGGAAATCGGGGGAATCCCGTGGCCGTTGAATGGTGGCGAGAGTCCGCCGCGAGGTACACACGTCCGCGCGTTTTCATCCTTCCCCACCGATCCATCGGGCATTCATTTATGCGCCGTTTCGAAATACAACCGCGTTACGGCCGCTATCGAGCGTCGCCCGGCGAGATCGTCCGGATTTATCGAAGGATGAAATTTCAGGCGTCGCATGATCCACGGTGCCCCGGCTACGCGCCTCGTAATTCCGTTTCGCCGGACGGTTAAAGGCAGGCCTGATGGCGGCGCTAAATCGTCCCCCTCGCGAGCACTACCGTGTGTCCCTCGTTCGCGCCCCCTTTCCCCGCACGGTTACACCTTACCAGTTTCACCGTCATTCAGTTTATCGGCGGGAAATCGGTACACGCTTGCCGCGGCGAACGAGCCCGCGATCGCCGCCACGATAATACCGCGTCTCGCGGTAGACGGGGGGGACACCGCGGCGACGCGGATACGCAACGGAGGCAAGCGTATCTGGGCGAAAGAATGATAATGATGATGGATTGGAAGCGAGCCTGGAAAACGCTGTTTCATTAAAACGATTTTGTACCCGGGGATTACGCGAGGACCGAGGCAGCAAGGGGAAATCGACGACGTCTCGCGGGAGAGACAACTTCTTTCATCAATCAAACGCCGTCCCGTGAAAGCCTCTAATTAGAGGGTCGGCGGCGTTTTCTGCTCCCGACCGCGCGCAACCGATCCAGCCTGTAATTCTGCGTCGCCTCGTCTATGACGGACGATACTACTTGACGCTGGGACGCAGCCGCGCGGACAGGTGCTGGGCGATCTCTACACGTCGGTATCGGTGACTTTGCAATAAGCTAACGATTCATGGGTAGGGTAAGGTGGGTATTAAGTTACCGGCGTGGTTGAGCAACTCTGATAGCGGTACTAGCAGGATAAATCAGTATGTACTAAGCTTTGTCTGACTAAACGTCTGGATCTACTTTACTCACTGCTCTACGTCTCTAGTAGGATCTTACCGTTGATCAATTTTTATTGCTTTCGTAGTTTTTCTTACGTCGATTGAACGTTGCCAAGTAGGTCGCGCGAACATTGGCCTTAATGAATCACTGTGCCTAATTGGGAGTGTATGAAAATGTACTCGCCGGCACGGGAGCACGGTTCCGTGACAATTATCGGCGTCAACGTTCAGGAAATCAGGAGCGCGTAATCCCGCATGCAAATAAGTGATACCCCGGCCCAATTACTTCGCGTGTTTGTATTCAATTAATTATAAGTTACGCGGACGGGGTTTGTTTGATTGCCTGCAGTGAAAAGCGCGCACGGCGACACGGTCGCACGGTGGGAAAACACCCGATCTACCGCGTCGCTTCCCGCTTTTTAATGCCTGCGTCAATAGCCAGGGGGAGTCGCGTTCTTTTCACGCGAGCGCTACGTGATCATCGGCCACGTTCGACGGTTCCGTGAATCATCGCGCCTGATTTCCAGCGGTAATGAATTTAAATGTTTACCCCGTGCCGGGGGAGTAAATTGGGAAGAGGCGCCTCTCGATCCTTTCGACCGCGAAGCCATTGTGCGCTCCAATTCACGCTGCTCCAATCCTCCGTTGGCTATGTATCACAAAAATGAGGCAAATGACCTATAGAATCTATCTTTCTAGAGAGCCACGCGAGGATCGACACGCAGGCCAAAGCATAGCTCGATTTTTTTTTAGTGTGAAGGTGCTCCGTACTGTTATGGTCGTCAACGGAACCAATCGCCAGTTAGTCGTGGTTTGAGCCAGGGACTTTAAACCGGTATGAGTTTAATACCGGTATTACGTCAACAAAGCTATATCGAAACCGATATCGTACCGAAACAGATGAGTACCGAAACCGAAATAAATACCGGTATTTCTCCGGTTCTTCTTTCGGTGACATAGTAGATTAAAATAATATCTTCATAACCCTTATTAATTCGAGCTGTAAAAACACCGACGTAACGTAATATCTTTTCATAAAAATACCAATATATTAGTATACGTTCAGCGTATAAAGGTTTTGGAGATGGAACCGAAAAATACCGGTATTTTACCGGTATTTTCAGTTTCGGTAGAAGTCCCTGGTTTGAACGCGGTGCAGCAACAACCACCGCGATATTTTCCAAACCATCCTTTTATACTCCATTTAATTATATTAAATATAGGGGAGCATAGGGTAAAATGGAACAATTTTCAACGTCTACGAACCGAACAGACGATCGAAAGACAGCATTATTCCCAAAACTGACGGGCTACCAAGCAAAAATTCCGCCTTCTCGCGTTCACCAACAGGTAGCTGGGCGCTAGTATCCGCTTCGTCGCGCTAGATAGCGCCAGCGCAAATCCGCTTCCGTAGCGAGCACGTGTCACTAATAAACGTCACCCCGGCATGCGCGGCGAGATTGATTCTATTAATAGGAGTAATTACCGGGTGTACTTGGCGCCGCATGCATAATGCAATTTCGAGCCCACCTCCGCCATCCCCGTCGCTCTCCCCGTCTTTGTGCATCCGCTCCATCTGCATACATCATTGCACCGCGAGTCGTACGTTGAAAATCCAATTTAATCCGCGCCTCCTCGCCAGCCTCCCTTTCCTTTCAATTTTCATTATCCACCGCCGCCTTCGAAAGGTCATCCCGTATGAAACATCCCGCCAACAGGCTCCCAAGCACCTTCCGCAGCTCGCGAGGCTCGACTTCATACCACATTCAAGGCATAGTTGAGCGGGGTTCGCGCGATCGCGCACCGCCGCCGTCGCCCGGCGAGGCTCGATGGATTTGCGGGCGTCGCGGCGTTCTCATTCGGAATGCGCCGACAGGAATATCCGTGGAACCGGATAAATCGCGTCTCGCGATCTTAAGACGGTTCCTTTAAGTAAGCCCCGATACTCTCTCGAGACGGGCCAATCATATTAACGGGGGAGCTCGAGGACAAGGGAGGGCGAGAAAGAGGCATCGGCGTGACTCGCGAGGAGAGTGAGAGAGAAATGGGTGGGATCGGGCAAGTAGGCGAAACAAAAGAGTGGAGGACTGCAGTCGACAAGTTATGCAGAGCCCCTGAAGCGTGCATTTGACTAAGCTCGCCTCCACATCGCCCTCCGCATTCCTCGAACTCCCCTTCTGTCCTCCCTCGCCTTGTCCCGCTCCATCTTTCCCTCCACCCGCCGGCCTGTGACTTTATCTCGGCGTAGCAGCTTCTTTCCGTCGGCTGATTACGTATGCGCGAGAGAGACGAGCCCCGAGCTTATGAAAGTGTAAGCCGAAGACGGAGTCGAAGGTCCCTTCGTCTTCGACCCCACCGTCGCGCTCCCTTTCTCCTTCAGCTGGCTCCTCTTCCCTTCGCAGGAGGCGAGAGGCAATAAATAAGACGTAGCGAACGTTACGCGGCGAAACCTGCGAGCTTTTCGCGTAAGAACCTCTCTAAATACACGCCGTGGGACGTGTCCGCGTGTCCGCGGCGGAGGGCCTTTATTGCCTCGTAAACGCGGTGTCTCGTTGCGCGCGGAATACCAACCGGCCGGGGACCAGTTCACGAATCACAGAAACAGATTGCGCAGCCCGGATCCGAAAACACACGGTCGTCGCGGAACGGTGATTCGGTTGCAACGTTATTGGTACCGCTCGGCGAGAGAAACGGGGTATTAAGAATCCCTCGCGCCGCGGTTACTGCCGAGGGTTCGTGCAACACGACACGTCCCGTGATCACCGACTGTTTCATGGAGTGACTAATTTATAAGCAAACCCTTCGACAATCCCCGCGACGCCAGTGACTAACCACAATCGCCGAGGAAATACCTATTTGATGCGAATGAATGTAAAACGCGTCGGTGCGGATTGCGGCAGCCGAGCCTCGAATTCGTACGCTACCTGCCGTCCAATCGAATCCCCACCGGTCGATTACGACGATAGTGATCCAGGCGCATCATCGAACCTCCATTCCAGCTGTATTTACACGCCGGCTGGCCACTCTAAGCCGGCCGTTCAGCTCATTAAAAATTACGACGCACGTCGGTGTATCCAGCCGGGGTGGGACCATTAACGAAATCGAATCGGGAGGCCCTCGGTTCCGCCGCAGCCCGTGCGTGTACCCGAAACGAACGGCACGAGTACACGCGTGCACGCAGCTAAATCGTGCCGCTCCGCGCGTCCCCCCGGACCCGGCGCATTTTCCTCGCGCGGCCGCTACGAGCGGCGCATTTCAATATCGGCGCCCACCCCCTCCGAGTCGCGGCTAATATAGCGAGTCGTATTTAATCGCATGCCTGCCGATAAGGGGGCGGGGGTGCAGGAGTCGAAGTGGAAGACCCGAGACCTCGATAATCGTTAATAACTCGCCTCCCCCTCGGCCCCCTTAACCCCTCGAGCCGCCCCTGGTCTCCCAGCCAGGTACCTCCATCCCGGAAACCCTCGCCATCGACTGGCTGATCTTAAGGATTCCCACGAAGAAATCCTCGGATCGTCGAAAGAACGAAGGAGGAAGCCAGAAACTCTGCGCGTACAACCAACCTGCGCCATCCTTCTCCACCCTGTTACCACCCCGCCTCCACCCTCTCCGCTTCCACAGACACGATATCATCCTGCCCCTTTTCGCTGGCTTCTTCAAAAGGTCGAGATATTTCATCCCTCGGAATTAATATGCACCGACTGGTTAACATCCAGCGAATTCCCAGACAGATACGTGAATCCCGGGGGATTCGATGGCAACCTCCGCGAGAGCGGAGGCGAACCCACTCGGGGAAATAGACCGACGGTCGTGAAAGGGAAACCAGGATCAGAGGAGGGCATCTCGCGTTCCCGTTTGCCGACTTTGACGCTTTGAGGAACGCCTTTTCGGGGTTCGCTTTGGCGGGGGTATCGCGGCCACGCTTTTTGCGATTGTTCGTTGAAGTTTGGTCGGCTTCAATCTTGCGGCGCGGGTAGTTTCTTGTAATTGAAAGGATTACAATCGCGCCTCCTTGCGAGCGGAACGACCGCAATTACGGTCCTCTGTGACCTAAACGCCTGCAATCTCCGCAGCGGGTAATCCGCTTGCAAATGGAACGGGCGAGCCATTTGAATAAGCGAGACCACCGCGGCGCTCCACTTGCGGGCGCGTGTTAAGCGTAAAATACGTAATGACAGAGTGTACAAGGTGAAAATCTATAGAATACAATGGGGGGAGAGGAATGGAAAGTGCAAGCGGAGTGAATATGAATGAAGGGACGTGAATGCCGTTAACGCACCTCTCGCTTCGTCGCTGGGAGGTTACTTTACCAGAACATTCCGCGCCCCGAATGCGAAAAGATCGGGTGGAAATATCGTTGGCGCGACTGCGAGCCTCCAGTTTCCAAACGACCGCGATCGCAGCTTCTTGCGGCCACACGCTCCCCTAACGCGGCACAGTTTCCACCGCAATCCCCCTAATTACCGTGAAACCCGACGCTTGACGAAACGATCGCGGGGAAAGTCGCGGACCGGCGGCCGTGAAACGGCGCTCACGCATCGGCCTCTAATCAGAAGCTCGCGCTCATTTGCGCCCGCTTCATGGTTTATGCCGCATGCAAATAACTGGCCGCTGCCGGGGAGGAATCACGAGCACGTACCGGCAACATTTCACCGAGATAAACAGGTTCTACGGAGAAATTACAATCGCCAAGGCGGGGAGCAAAAAAACCTTCGTTAATTATGCAGATTCGACGGGGGCGAGAGGGTTTTCAGCGTGGCAACGAGCAATACTCGGCTGTTTGGCCGACGTCGGCTAACGAACGTGGAGGATTAACGAGCACTGGACGGAGAATCGAAGGAGACACGATCGCGACGGTGAATACGAAGGTCTACGGGCATCGAGGAATTCGTAATTCACGGAGTCGAGGGTTGGTATCGTCTCCTCTCTCTATCTCTATGCCCCTCTCTCTCTCTCTCTCTCTCTCTCTCTCTCTCTCTCTCTCTCTCTCTCTCTATTCTAGCCAAGCAAATCATGCAGAATTATTGCGGGCCCGGCGAATGATTTTCAGCCGTCGTTGCCGGCTCGTCGGCAATTTCAATATATTTCTCGGGATTACAAACACTCGGAGGGACTCATCAATTTTGCATTATCTCACCGCCTCCTACCCCGTGGCCGAAGCTATTAGAGGGCTGATCGATCGTCGCGGATAATCCACATTACTCGCTCGAGGCTGACGTACAGTATTGCCCACGGACCCTAGTTCCGTTTGCGTAATTCCGGCGGCAAGGTCGCTCGGAAAGGACAGAATACCGTCTCGGTCGCGAATGGTCGGGGGTGGCCCCGTGGAAATTCGGTTGCCTCGGTTGGCTTCGGTCGATGCCGAGCAGTTCACTTCTGGTTACATGTTTCCGTGAAAAATTCAAGAGATCCTTCTCGTCCTCTAAGTAGCAGCTCGCGTCTTACGCTTGCTCTTTAATGAGCACCGTCGCGAATTCAGCAAGTGTAACGGAAAGATGTTTCCTCCGTTTTCATGGGGCGGCATGAAAAATGGAGTCCGCAAAAGTGGCTGCTACAAAGACAGAAAACGAGGATTCTGATGGAAATGCTAATGCCTTTGGTTGGCTTTAACGTGCTCCATAAAGTGAATAAACCGCACGGTTTCTTTCCGTGAATACAGTGATGCCCCCTTTGATCGTGCACTTGAGACCAGGAAGTTTAAATTTCTTTTTTAAAAAAAAGACACGATCCCTTTGAAATTTTATGTGAAATCACTTCTGCGCCGATCCAACGAGCACGGTAAAAATAATCGAAATGATCGAGGTCTGACGGTGCACCCCACGTGTGCGCGTCATCATCGATGCCCACATTGTCGAGGCTCGATTACCGAAATTACCGGCCTGCCCTCTCGGGTTTCCGCCGTAGGAGAGTCCCGCTGCTGCCCAACTTGCCATTCGCGTGAATTAATTCGACCCCTGCAGCCACGCTTGCGAAAAAGCTCGGGAATCGTATTAAAACGCGCGTTTTACGGCGCGGCCAGGTGAGAAGGAGAAGGGATCTCGGTGATCCACGGAGCGAGGCAGCGATTCTGGCCGCGGGCCACATCCAAGACGGCGAGACGGCCACGCTTAATTAACCCTTTTATAAATATCCTTACAAGGCATCCCTAATTTCCCTCTGGCGGCTCGTCCCCATCCCCGCTCCACGCCTCCCTTTCAACCTTCCCGTCCGTTCGGGCAAACATAGAGCGTTACGGCAAGTGGCTCGCGTTAATTATCCATACTGCGAACTTTCTTTCCCGCGTTTCCTTCCCTTTGGCCGTCCACCGGGGCGCTCGACACCACTCGACGCGACGCCAGACCGCTGATGCTGTTAGAAAAAGTGAATAAAGTCGAGGCCAGGAGGGCAGGCGAAACTGTGAGTGATGCTGTCGAGGATAAAGCCGGCTGGAATAGACAGAAGCGCGAAACGACTTTGTAATTGGGCGCGAAAGAGAGGAGGATGGTAAAAGTGAATCCTGAAGGTAGTTTCTGCTGTTTATCCAGCGACGGGACAACGTGGCTTGTTGTCAGAGGATACAATAGGCTTTCCGGGAAGATTCTGCTGGGGACTCGCGACGCAAACACCTTTAGGAGACTCTGACTATTGGCAAGGAACGTGTACCGTACTCTGGGGGAACATTGGCAGTACGGGGTAACATTGGCAGGTATTTAACATGTATTGAAGAAGGATAAGGACAAAAATTTATGCATTTTGACACTTGTAGTGCATTCACAAAAGATGCAATGTTTTGATAGGATACTTAAGAGGTCACTCTTGTAATGTTTTTTTCTCAGTGAATACAACGAATAACAATGTCAACCTTTTTTTATTTATTAAGCTACTTATAATGTTTGCGGAACAATTTTTTAAACAAACTTTTAATTGTGTTTTTTCAGTGTTCTCTGGAGTTAAAAATCGCGTCCTTGAAAAGAAATACCTCCCTGGAGGGAGTGATTTCAGCTCACAGACTCATCTGAAACAAAGAAACCAAACTGTTTCTTAATCATTATGAGCAGCGCTATCACAGGTGCCAGAATTAGCCACGTTAGTAAAAAATTAACAAAATTACGCACATTCAAACGTCAAGTCTCGAAATTTTCCATTTTTACTTGATGTTCGAATGCGCTCAATTTTGTTAAATTTTGACTTACGCGGCTAATTCTGGCACCTGTGATAGCGCTACTCATAATGTAAGAATCAGATTGGTTTTTTTGTTTGAGATGAGTCTATGAGCTGAAATGACTTGCGCTGTCTTTTCAACGGCGCGATTTTTACCTCCAGATAACATTGAAAAAACATAATTAAAAGTGTATTTAAAGAATTGTTCCGTATACATTACAAGTAGCTTAATAAATGAAAAAAAAGTTTGACGTTACTATTCATTGTATTCACTGGGGGAAAAAACTGAATGTTGCCGAATCTTGCGGCGTGATCACAGGAATGACCCCTTAAAGCAAATGTAAAAATGTGAATGTTTATATTATACAGCAAAATGTCCCAAAAGCATGCCAATGTTCCCCCAGTTTACGATACCGAATGACTGATTCAATTTAGGATTTAGGAATCAATTATGCGAATTAATTTGCACACAGATTTTCCTTCCCTTTCTAATTTTCACCTCCCCGCGCCAAGGCACAGTCCAATCACGGAATTCCTGCCCGAGACGATTGATTTCTCGCGTGTCACTGTGAACGATCTCGATCGCCCGGTTCCCCGGCGCGAATCGCTAATTTGCCCGATACCTCGATCGTTGCGACACTCTGTATTGACAGATACGAGGTTTTTCTAAGATAATCCGGAGGGGGTATAATAAAAGTGGCCAGAGACAGTCGCGGGGGGCGGTGCAGAGCCGTGGCGTGTCGCTTTCTTGCACGCGGCGTTTCTCGTTTCGCATGAAAAGCGATCGCGACACGATCGCAGCGTTACGTAAAAACCGTTTGGCGCCGACTCGTTAATATGCGTGTCGTACAATCTGTAGCTTTCAGTGGGCCGACAAAACTCATTAATAATGCCCACTTAACTAATTTCCCGTCACGGCTCGATGCCCCGCGACCTACTGCACGTTTCGATCGACAGGGTTCTCGCAACCGCACCGACCACTCCACTTTTTCCCCAGTTTTATCGGGCCCCGTGCCTAGCCTGCAACAAAATATTCTGCTGCCGGATACTTCCCCCTTTCTTTCCAAATTTTCTGAAGACAATTAATCTACCTTCTCCATTTGCTCGCCCCTGATACAAGTTTTCTAATAGTACACATGTAATCGCTAGTGAAATCGTAATTACATTTTAACATCCCAGATAAAAAGATGAAAGATACCGTGGAGTAGACTTCCACTTATTCAAAAACTACACAGCACCTTTTCCACACAGTAGCTATCACAAAGAATCGCGATGCGGTTCAACTAATTAAAATCGCTGCTACAACACGTGCCTCCTAAGAAACCGATTCATTTCCACATTCCCAATGCACTTGCTCCCCCTGAATCGCGTCTTGCTCCAATTTACAAGCACCCGACCACAGACACCCCGGTGCACCCCATAATCCCCGGTCGATCCCAGTGATAAGCGCGGAGCCGGCAAGAATACTACGCCCACGCGCCGCCGCTAATTGCCCCGTCAATTAGGCGCGAATTAATTGCTCGGCGAAATATGGAGCAGACCGCGAGCAGGCTCCCGCGGCCGATTTATCGGCCGCGAATTCCTCGGCCGCGGTGGGAAGCGTTCCGGGCAACTAATCCCAGCGTCTGCGGCTCGCTCCTCTCGTCAACGGGGGCCTCGTTGATCTTCGTCATCCGTCACGTCGCTCCTTTCGTTTTCCGCCGCCGCAGTCACGTTTGATCACGTTTCAAAGCCGCGTCCAGCCCGGTCCCTTTAATAAAGGAAAGACGAACGCCAGCGAATGTTATTCCCGGCCGGAGCGTTCAAACGACGCTCGTCCCGACGTGTTCATTTCCCTCGCACCCTTTTCCCTGGGGGGAACGGCGTCTTCGGCGGCGGAACGCTCGTTACTGGAAACAATCGCGCGCGCTCCCTCGGAAACTACCACGCCGGGAGCGGTCTCGCGGCGAGTTTATCCGCGGGATTGATCATTACGGTTGTCCACTGGGCGCGGCGCGAGCCCCATGAACTTGGATTGTCTTTTAACGATGCAAAATGCGCGGCCGTGACGCGTGCCATGGAGTGACACGCGAAAACACTTTGCGCAGGTAGCGATGGGAGCGACACGGGCCCGACGCCGGTGACAGTAAGCGAGTAATGGCACGGAGAAGCTGAATGGGATCGATTGCGCAGCGGACAGTCTCGCGACAGTGTCAGTTGATCGCGGGGAAATGGAACGGGGCGTTGGAAAGTGGATAGAAAAATTGAATATCACCGGTGTCCCCGGAGCGCGGCGTATCAGCCCCGTCGCTACCCCAGCAATACGAGCGCCCGAGTGAAAAGCTACCAACTGCACGATTTTTTCGCGGCACTCCTGACATATTCCGACTCGCCATAGAGATATAATGCACGGCCTGACAATAATTTTTGATTACCCCGCGGCATCGTCGTTTACTAACAGCGGAATGGTCTGTTATTAATTCCCCTGCACCCGTCGCGTAATAAAAGCATGCTAATGGACCGTGTTTTATGCAGTCCCTGTCCCTGGCAAATAAACAACGGGGGCCCATAAAAATCGCTGGTCCAGGTCCCCCTCTTCCCCGGACATATTCATACGCGTCCTTTGATCCCAGGCATCGGCAGCACGCCAAGTTCCACATACTCGTGATCAAGGTACGAATCGCGCTCGTTTCCAAGGCAAAGAGTTAGCATTTGTAACCGGAAACACGTGTCGCTGCGCATGTAAAGGCCGATCGTAAATGTGGGCCTTGTTGCCTCGCGTCTCGCCGCTCTGATCGTGCGCCGCTTTGAGAAAGCAACGCGAAACGTTGCGCAAAAAAAAAGCGAGTACCGGGCGACTCCAATTAACGTCGAAGGTACGAGGATATTCCGGGGGGATCCTGTGCATCGTTTTGTCTGTAGAATTTCTTCAATCTTTCGAGAATATGGCGCCGTTTACGACAGGAATAGCGGATTCCGGGCTCCTTCCTTTCGCTTGATTCGTCGTTGGAATGCCGTCGGAGGAATGCAACGATCGATATGACGGGACGTCGATATGGTTCTTATTTATTTTTTGTTTTTTTAGGAAGAAAGAGAAAAAGGAAAGTTCGATCGAATCGGAAATGTCATTGTACCCGCGCGGCGACAATAAGTCGTATCGTTCCCCGTGCACGGTCACGAGGAATTCGTCGCGGCGCAATTGCGATCCGATTAAAACCGGCTGGGTGTATAAACTTGAGAACTTCGGCTCGCGATTGTTCCGCCCGGGGAAGACACAAAAGGGGTTTTGTTGATTGAAGAGTCGCGGCCCTCTAGTGGCTTCCGTCAGTTCGCTCGAAAAGTCGACTCTCTCTCAAAGGACTTTAAATGAATAGGAGCATTTACTATTCTTCCGCGCCCCGGACTCCCTGCGCGCAGATGTAATTATAAAACCATTCTTTTGTTTCTGGAGCCCGCATTGAGCGAGCGGGGAACGTCCGTTCCGCCGGTACCGTGAACACCGGCATTGTAACGTCCACGTTGCTAGTCATTCGATTTAAATTATGCCCGCTTGTCGCACGCTCTCGATTCCTCGACCAAACCGTCGAACCCTGATACGGTTCGGGTTCCGCGCGCAATGTGTTCGTTACAGTGAACGGGTACCGCCGACTTCCCCATTCGTTGCGCGGCTGTTGGTCGTTCACGGAATTTACAAGGAATTAGTATAATATGAATATAATATTCCTGTGGTGTCAGTTTAACCCTACACTGCACACGCAAATCAAAATTACACCATTCCACACATGCATGGCTATTTGGAGAAATTTTTTTAGACTATACGTAATCTACTGCACTTAATGTTTAAAAAGAATAATATTTAATAAGAAGATGAAATACTGAACAAGTAGCTCTTTAACAGTACGAGTCATAGTTATCTGAATCTTTTTCAATATCGTGAGAACTGTTCACTTGGGCCTGTCAGGCTCCAGGTGTGCACTGTAGGATTAAGGGGAGGTTCCGATTTAAAACTCAATTTTTTTTATTTAATTTCTCGAAAGTTGAACCTTTTAACCTTTTAAATTATAGGCATTTGAGTAGCGTGACACCCGGCCACTTAGCGGTCACGTAAAACTTTAAACGCGTTTTTCTCGAAACAGTGTTTTTAAAATCGGTGGAATCTATATCTGGAAGAGTTATTATCTGATTCGACTAAACCATTTTTTATTTTGAAGAATATACTTCTGGCTCGCGGAGAAACCAGTGAAATTTAAAAAAAATGAAAATTTGTCATTTTTGAAGGCGTCAGAAGGACGACAAATATATAGGGAAAAAGTGATTTCAAACTTGAAGTGTTGTTATTTTCCCAAAACATCTCATTTTCGGTCATTTTTACTGCTAAGTCCACGACTGAGTTTCACGCACTTTAATAATCTGGCATTGTTATTTATTTCAGACGAATGGTTTAGGTGCTGCAGATTCCACCGTTTTGGATGAATTTTTTCAAGCCTTGTCTTTAACGATTCCCCAGTGCCGTATGCAATGATTAATTACAAAACAAAAACTTTAATATCTACAGTGTAAGACATCCTTAATACAATGCAGAAAGTCCCATTAAATTATATGCAGTAGTTATCCTCAAATTAATTCCTAAATATCAACCATTTGTATGGGCTCTAGACCAGAACAGTCCCTTAAATAACGTTGATGGAGCTGTATGAATTTTTGGAGATAGATCTTGAGGGAGCTAAGTTTCAGTTTGGTGGCCTCATCGACTATACTGTACTGCAAATCGATAACCAGTTATTGGTAACTGGCCTTATTGACGTATCCATCAGGAGCTCCAGGGCATCAATCTCCTGCAATCACTACATTCTAATCATCTGCTAACGAACCATGTTTCCCTGTTATTGGAACGTTTCTATGGCTCACGAATCCCTCGGGTAGAATTAACTACTATGATTCAAGATAAAAGTAATTGCTAAACAGAATCCCCTTTTTCTATACACGAAGTGTTTTCAATTTGTTAGACAGCGAGCCTTCCACATCTATGATCCGATAGGATCATGTAAAAGGCAGTGTGTGCACGGTGCTAATGCGATTTTCAGCCCCTCCCCCCCCCCCCCCCCAATCAAACTGTAGCGTCGTGGCCGGAAGAGGCCAGGGCAAACGCAATTAACATGATACGCCTGGATCGGAGCCCCATTGCATATGCAAGGAGGCCAATAACCACCGCGCGCCTCGCCTGTGTGTTAATCAATCATCGATATGTTTGCCAGCTTCCTGTGAAGACGGGACCAGACCTGTTTATTTTGCATCTGCGCGGGCTTTGAGCCGGCTTCGACCTCCCTTTTACCACGAATTCACATTTCTATTAGCAGAGGAATCCGCGCGTTCCCGCTCCAGACGCCCCGGTGACTCGCGTAGAACGTTGTTTCCTCGACGGGCGTGGGATCAACCACGAGTAGAATTCCGTGTACCGAGGAGGAGGGCCCTCGACGACACTGTTTCCCAAATTTCCTCCCTTCGGGGCCACGGTCGGAGGCCAGCTACCTGCGTCGCAGTCGATCTATAGACTTCGGAATACTGGAAAACCGTTCCTGGCGACTTCACCGGAGTCTGACGTAACCGTCGGTACTCAAAGGCTGCGCGAAGCCTCGACGTCAACGACGATCGATCTTGACGGCGTTCAAACACTCCGAGATTTGACGGAGGAACTATCGACCCTCTGGGAATTCCAAGGGAAAGATGAAGACGCGGGGCACTGGTTGGCTAGTTCGAGATAAACGTGGATGGTCTTCAGTTTTCTATAGTCGCAGTGAAATCAATTGAAGGCCTTGTAGTAACAGGGTGCAACTCCATCTTTACCAGTTTCGAGTAGTCTGGAAAAAACTGCTTATAAAATTATTGATATGACATAACATTAAAAGGAGAACACAAAGTGAAAAATATACGTTTTTATTCAATAAGTAGTAGTTATTGAGATGATAAGTTTTTATTTCTATTTTTGCGAATTTTTCAAGTCTGGAGCTGCACCTGTCTTGCACCAAAGAGTACAAAAATCAGTCGCTTTTTGATAACTGTGCCCAATAAGGAACAGATTTTAATGATTTATTGTTAAGTGCATTACGTCATTATATATTGTTTTTTTTCAGTGGCAAAGTAGCAACGTACAGTGGATTGTAGAACTCAACTGATAGATTGTACATCACTAAGTAGCTTGGTGCAAGAAGGAGGCAGATCCAGATCTGCATAATTCGTATTGCACAAAACTGTAATAACAACAAGTCCAAAATTTGCGATAAATTGCCCATTTGTTTTTGGATTTGCTTCAAACTTGCGCCAAAGGTTAAAGATTTTTTACGAATATTACATTTCATAATTAAAAAACTGTCACAAGTGGAGTTGCACCCCTGCAAGGTCTTCAATTGTCTGTTATACACAGAGAATATAGAGGAATGCCTTTTTTGCTACCACCAAAACTAAGTTTCTAATTCTTTTGGGCAATCCTGTAGACGTGTAATAGAGTACTGTTGTCCCCGAGAGACTTCGAAGCTCACTAAATTCTTTCTATTACTCCGAACACACAAACACTAATAGACCAAAATTACAAAGAAACAAAAATAGTGTAAAAAGTAAAACTTGCCTAGAAGTAAAAGTCCCATTGCAACTCTGATTAAAACAAATAACCCTGATTACACAATTGACTCTTCCTTCCCCCTGCCTGCACCTTCATGCTAGCTTATTTAACCAACCACATCCTTCGAGTTTCGCTAGCTCCTCCAGCCACGTCGACCCACCCCCAAAGCAAACCGTTTGATCCCGTTTCGACTTCCTCCGATTCCCGTATATAATCACCAGCCACGTGCCCCGGCGAAACCGCGCCAATTACGGGAGCGCGCAAATTGATTCGCGCGGAACACGCGTCTCCGTTGTTCTCTCTCTCGCGGTAGACGAACCGTGTAAATTGTATCTCGCGTGTCACCGATTCGGCCAATTAATGGACCTTTTGTTCTGACCGTTCGCTCGCGTCGTTGGTGCTGGCCCTCGAGTCCCGTCGCTCCTCTCTCCCTCCGCGGGGCTCCCGGTGTCTTCAATTTTCGTTCTCACGATGTTAACGACGCAAAAAGCGGGCCCCACCCCCGCTCGCTGCACGATTTTAATTAAAACCCCGTGTGTTTTGTCGACGACACACGACCGTAACTCGGACCCGCTCGTTCTCCGCTGGTAGCCGGGCGTTTTTTCCAACGGCATCGGTTTTTCTTCCCGCGGATACTGAAAGATCGATGGTCGAACCACGTCTAAACGAGACGCTCGACCCCCGCGCAGGAATTCCACGAGGCTTAATTAAAACCGACGCGCGTTCAACGGACGCTTATTAGATCACCCGATTAAAAAGTCCCTTAACCAGCCGAGTGGCCGCGCCGTGGCCATTACCCAGCGAGCGAAAAAAATTCGTACGTCTGGCGGCACAATTGATCCGCCACGAGTGACAGCGAATCCTTCCAGCGGAATTCCACGGACCGAGGGACGAACGAAACGACGGATCATCTCTAATTAACGTGGCTATCTATCGCCGCAGCGGCGAACCGGAAGGGATGAATGGGCCGGCGAACGTATTAAGAGAGTATTCGCGTTCCGGCGCGGAGTAATTAGCAGAGATGCTAGCTGAAAGTGTGCTTTACAGGTGCATACCGAGCAAACGGTGTAAAGAGCTGTCACTGGCGAGCACCGCTTACCACGTTGCTATTTTTCTTTCGCCGCTCTATCAGTGGACTTTCTTGTTTCTCCGGTCTCCTCCCCAGTCGCTCGTTCCTCACAAGTCCTTCTCCCCTGTTTTTCTCCCCTCCGTGCCGTCGTCGATGTCCTTTCCGCCAGAAAGCAGCCGCACGTGCAACCGCTGCAGGACGCCTTCCGCATAAGGGGATGGCACACTTCCACGTTCGCCTCCACCCCCGTTTTCCAAGGGCGCTCGGAGGGCTCACGGAACGACCCTGACGACAATTTTATTTCTCCTTATCGCAGCCACGTGGCGACGACTCCTTCGCGACTCCTCTCGCCCCGCCGATATATATATATATATATATATCGGCACTCTCGCTTTCGCGCTCAATGCTGATTAATGGAGGAGAAAGGCTCGCGCGGCTCTCATCGATTTTCGATCAGCGCGCTGCTCTCCCGGTAGCTCGCGCGGAGAATGGTGCGATGAATCGGGAGCTTCTTGCGGAGGAAGGATGCGGAGTTGGTTAAAGGCTGGGGAAGCTTGAATAAAGAGAATGGAACCCGATTTTTATTCCCTCCCTGTCGATAGCAATACCCAAAATGAACCATAACCCCTTGCGAACTCGAGATCCTCCCTCGGGTTAGTTTGCGCCTCACTTTTCATGGCCCGTTTTCGACCCCCCTTCATCTTTCTTGCGATCCTGGTCACCACGACCCTGACCGCCCAATGAACGGCCTTGGCAGCATCCGTTTAAATATGTTAGGCACTCGTTGAACCACGAAATCAGGTACGTGCTCGGTGCTCGCGCTCAAAAGCCTCGGGCACACGGAGCGGCGCGTTAAACGCATTATAAACGGACGATAAATCGGGACCACCGTAGATTATCCTTGTACACGGGTTGGCGGGAGAACTTCATTACCGCTTCGTTCGGTCTTGCATAAACCATTTAACTCGAACCTCCGCGGTTTCTAGGCGGAGTCGACGCCTCGTACTAAATCTGCCGCTAAGCGAGTTCCGGTACCAGCGCGGAGATTTACGTACTCCGGAGGCGAGCGCGTTACTTACTCCCGCGTATCCTGCGTGTCCTGCGTGGCAGGAACACGCGGCGACGTTCAATCTCGCGAGGATACACCCTGGGCAATCCTGGCGGAACCACGGGGAAGAATAAACGCCGGCGCGGCGCGCGTGGAATTAAGAAGGGATTGAAATACAGTGAGGATTAAGGTCTGATTTCTAACGAAGAAAGCCCAAGTTGCGCGGAAAGTGATTTCTAAAGGAAATTCCGAGATACTTGATAGATTGTTCTGCGCGCTATGGTGAATGTCGAAATCTAGTATTTCAGTTGACCTTTTCGTGGCCTTTCTGCTGCTTTTGCTTGTGAAATCGGTGAACTCTGCACTCGCCGGATGAGCATATTCTAGGTGAGACTGGCCGCTTCGTGTTCCCCTTTCACGTCACTCGGTTGTAGTCTTCGTGCTGGAGTTTTTCTCACCAGCGAATTCCAAGATTAAAGGCGATAGCGGTTTATGAATGGGAAAGTGAGTTTTGTAGGAAGCGTGTCTAGCTTGTTGGGGAAAATTAATTGCTTAAATTAAAGTAAAGTTTTATGAAGATTAGGTATTATGTGTACTAGGGTGCCACTTAATTATTTAGTAAAAAGAAGAAATTTAAATTTTACGTGAGATCCCCCTAATTTTGTTTCATTAATATAGTGATGTGTAAAGATTCAGCTTATTCGAATAACATTAAACCGTGGCGATTTGAACTTCAACGTTAAAAAATTACGAAGAAATCTTGCAAACAACGAAAATTAAGGAATGCAATAGCATAATAAAACAGTAAAACTGTATACTTGACTTTGATATCTTACGGAATTGTGATTAATTTTTTCATTTCGATAAATTAGAAATAAGATAAATTCTTCAACAAAAATTTGAAAAAATAATTTGATGTTAATTTCCACGTGCTGTCGCCACGGGATAATAATATCCGAATGAACCGAAATTTGCTGTAGCGCAATTTTAAATGAAAAGGAACAAAACTACGTTGGGGGCTCTCCTTTCAAAATGAAAACCCGGAAAATAACTGGCACCCTAAATTGCGTATCATTGCCTCCCATGGTTTTCTCGAGAGTTTTAACTGCGTTTCAGCACAAACGGGGAGCCATTTAGAAAATTAAAGGGTCGTATGCTCCTTTGGTTTTTCGAGAGAATGAGCGCGAATAAAGCGTCAGAATGGTCTCAATATCGAAGGGAGAGCGGAATTCTCATTTCCTGAAGGTCCGAGGCTGAGTAACAAATCGTGATACAGGAAGCAACCCCTTTTAGTACTGAAGCACAGCCAATATCTCTACCCTGCTTAGCCTGTTTCACGCTCCGAATAGCACGAGGTCATTTCGAGGTAGATCGCTCTACGGAATTGAACGTCACTGTCGTTGCACGTGTCATCTACCTTACGTCTCAGAATCACCAGCAGAGCTTAGGTCGGGGCAATTCAGGCCCGTTCGCGCAGCAGTACTCGCGCAGAGGAATCGCGAAAATCGTTTCTATATTCATGCTTTTAACAGGCACGGTGTCTCGCCGGCTCTTTCAGCGTCGAATAGCTGAAAGCAAGCACGTGGCTTAATCTCGTCTCGATGCATAAAGATTCGAATGCCTATACTCGTGCCCCTACTAGGAGCATTGATAACTTTTCACACAGAAAGACACATTGAAAATATAATATTCCAATTCATAAAGAACTTTTAAAAGACATACCTATCCTCTTCCATTTCTAATTCCGGAAACAGCGAAGACCTCTCACAGAATTACACAGAACAGACTGCGGAAACTTGCAATCACTTCGGCATCGCGTCTTCGACATCGGGCTTCGAAAAAACCAGCCCCGGAGACGGTCGACCAATCCGACGTATTTAATTCCCGTCGTAAGACCAGCGGAATATCCAGTTTCTCGGAACGCTCGTGTTCCGTCGCCGACGTCAGCCCCGACGTTTCGCGTACGAGGGTAGTCACAGCATGTTTACACAACGTCAGCGCCCGTGTTTGTCCTCGACGCCTTGAATTTCCTATTCCCTCTCGGCTCCCTACCACCCAGACGCCATCGCGCAGCCAGAACTTCGCTCCGGGAGCTTCGAATTGATCTCGGATGCGTATTTAACGCAATAATTGGTAGCACTGCGACGACGGATTCATGATCCATGGGCTCGCGCTCTCACTCCCCGGCGGAGATATTTATTTACGCAACGCGTCCGACGCCCGAGTGGTGTTCAAATAATGCGGGACGCGGCTCCGCCTCCTAGCGTCTCGTTTCAAGTTAATTTCAGGGGTTGAAAAGTCGACGTAGGAGGTGTTTGATGATTACTGTTATTGCTTCTGCTGATAGCGTTGTTTGCTCTGCTACTACAATCTCAATTAGTGTTTCTACTTTGTGGAGGCACTTTCAGCTGCTTGTCACTTTGTTGAGGATATCTAATCACCAGGCAGTGGGGACCTTATCTTTGGTAACCAACAAGAATTGTTTACGTAGTACAATATGATTGATAAAATGATTCGTGTACAAATTATTCTGGGCGAAGATAGTGAGCTACACATTTTTGGAGTAAATCAATTTTGCAATAATGTTTTCATACTGGGTAATAATATTAAGAGAGGTACCTATCAGTGACAATGTGTTTCATATTCAAGTGATGTAATCAATATTTCTAGTAGTGTATAACGTAAACTGGGGGAACATTGGCAGTAGACACAGTGGCAATTAGTTAACAGGTATTTAGAAGGGAAAAGCGAAAATTTTATGCATTTCCACACTTATAGTGCAATCATAAACGATTGAATGTTCGACTAATTCCACTTACACCCAAATCGCCCGTGATTTTCATTCGGGTAGGTTTCCCTATACGCGACTGCACTCATCGTCAAGAATTTCAAAGTCGATTTTCTCGAAAATGAAGCGTCATATCAAAAAATTGTATTCCTTTTTCTCGACTTATTTACTAGTTATAAGTAGAAAAGAAAGAGTAACTTTTTTTTATATCGCGCTTAATTTTCGAGAAAATCGACTTCGAAATTCTTGACGTTGCGTCCAGTCGCGTATAGGGAAACCTACCCCAATGAAAATCACGGGCGATTTGGACGTAAGAGGAATTCGATCGTTATCATAGGATACCTAATGCAAATTTGAAAATGTTACCCAAATGAAAAAATAAAGAAAATATAAAAGAGAATGCACTGAAACTTTACAGTTCAAATGTGCCAATGTTACTCCGTATTGTACTTGTAGTACAATGCAATAAAAGATGTAATGTTATGATAGAATGCTCAAAGCAAATGCAAAAGGTTAATTCTTATATTATATAGAAAAATGTTGAAAAAACATGCCAGTTCCCCCAGTTTACGGTATCTGAAAAGAAGATTAAAATTTGCAGGGTGAATTTTCACCCCACTGCCTGGAGCAAGATCCTCAGAAATCAAGCAGCCACGTTTACGATCGAATCGCAATCGACTCCAAGATTGCATCCAGAAGCGAACGGTCATTCCTTGCCAGGGGCTGGTGGCCACAGAGCCCAGCGCGCTCGCCCGTGGAAAATCTGTCCCTCAAAATACCGTCGCGTGCCGACGTAAAGAAAGTTGAAAATCCTCGTCGTTGGGCCGACGACGCGGGCTTATCGCCGTCCGGGGAACGTTATCGGGTACAGGTTATCCCTGAAAATCCGCGGAATAGACTCCCGCCGTAAGCCAGCCCCGCGCCAACCTAGCCTTGGCCCGTAACCTTAACGGAAAATCGAAGCTGCTTACCATAAAGTCACCCTAAAGCTCCGAATCCCGCGCGTCCTTCCGCCATTTCCCCGGGTCCACCGGATTGAAAAACCGTCCCGTGGCTCTCTGTCCTCTCTCTACTCTACCGCCTCTCCGTCCCACCGTCTTTCCTCCTCGTTTCCCCGTGTCCCGAGCGTCGAAAAGGACCGCCGGAACAGCGGAGGAGGTCGACAAAAGGTCCTTTACCCGCGAAATATCGCGGCCAGACTACGCTCGCCGGAGGTTACTTCGAGGTAAACTATCGTTTCCGATAAGCGGAAGATACGAGGCGAGGTTTACGATGACCACAGATTGCTGGGGGAATAAAGCTGACTCCGGTAACCGGGCCGTGGCTCGTTCTACCTAGAAAAATGCGGCGAAATTTAGCGAATTGCTGTAACTTAAAGCTACCGCGCGGCGACTCAGGTGGAAAAGCGTGGGCTGGTGCTCCGCGAACTGGTCGGAGTAAAATTCGATACGTTTATCTGATCTACAAGTTCGATTTACTTGAAACAGGCGAGCGGCCCAACTCCTTCGAAGGAGTTGGTCAGTGGTTTTTACCGCAAGTCGTTCATTTCGGTTCCTTAGCGGGGAGTTTTGCTTTTGAATGCGGTCGCTGTGCTGGATTATGAGATGATGGAAGACTCCAACTAACTCCAACTGAAAAAAGTTAACTGCGACGAGAGCTCGTCACAGTTTGGAAATTGACGAAACGCGGAACACGCGGGCTGTTTGCAAAGGGGTCTCTATTGCTGGGGTGAGTAACGCTCGCCCTGCAGGGGTTGAACTTATCGTCAGTGAGAAACTCGCGAAATTCCACGACTTAACCCATAAAACGCGCGAGCTTCCACAGAACGTCCTTGTTTCACAACTTTATTCGCGTCCTCGATTGGTAGAATTGCCAGACGCTGCAAAAAGTGTAACGTTCAATTATGTAATGCAGAAAACCGCTGGCCGGTGGCTGGGAAGAAAGTTTAGTAGCGTTAAAACATTCCCACTCACGGAGGCTCACTGTGGAGGTTGGAAAAATCGAACGGCGCGCGGGAAAAGCGACGTGGAAACCGGCAGAAAAGTTGGACTATTCCAGGGATGGGAGAATACCGACCGAGAGAGCAAGGGCTCGCAAGTTACGCCCAGTTTCTACCCTCTTTCGTGACTGCGCGAACTAAACCGACGTAATTTAAGTGCAATTACCTAAGTGTCGTTACCCCGCGAGAGAAACTTGGAATTACGCCGTGTCTCTTCAACGACTCCCAGCATGCGAGAGTACCATACGCAAAAATAAGCACACGCGACGAGCTTCTGGACCCGAGAACTTCCCACTCGATTTTCTCGAAAACGAAGCGCAATATCAAACAATTGTATTCCTTTTCCTATTACAATTCGAAAAGAATGAGTAACTCTTTCCGATATCGCGCTTCATTTCCGAGAAAATCGGCTTTGAATTTCACAACGCTGCGTCCAGGCCCGTATAAGAAAATCTACTTTAAGGGGACCGTTCGGTCAAAACGCTCGAAAAATAGGTGATCTTTGTGATTTTTTTTCCAAAAAAGTATACAACTTGCAGTAAAAAAACTTTATGGTGTTTCTTTATTCGTTCTTCAAGAATATAAGAACCATTTTTTTTTTCATTTTCCTATAATGGTTCTAATTTTACGTGGCGCTCAGTGCAGTGCTGCAATAAAAGAGGCGTAAACGGTAGACAGTAGAACTCGACGTAGGATTGTCGGAAATCGAAAAACCAAAGATATTCTTATAGGTTATTTCAATGGCTATCGCATCAGCCTTTGAGAAGGCAAATAAAGCAAAATGGCGATGTTTGGTACACGTTTTAACGCAAACATGCGAAAAAGGGGGTACTTTCTGCGCCTAAAAATGTTAATAACGAAGAACTATGACCTCTAAAATTGATGGTCAAAGGCTGATGCGATAGTGAAATCAATGAATGTCTACCGTTCGGAAACATCATGATTCGAGAAAACCGCGTTTAAAGTTTTACGTGAGTGCCAAGTGGCCGGATTTTACCCACGCGCATGCCGCTACTCAAATGCCCATAACTTCGGGAATTTTACGAATTTCAAAAAATCCTTTTAAACACGTATTCTTAAAAGGTTGAACATTCGAAAAATGAAATATAAAAAAAATTGATTTTTAGACCGAACGGTCCCCTTAAGAAACCAATCGTCGCAATCCACTCGCATATTTTTAATCCCGCGATGTTGAGTCACGCACTAAACTACCCCTTTACCCCAGAAACCCCGAGGAGCATCAGGAATACTCCCCGGATGGGTTATCGAGGCGTTAGGTCGCAGTCATGGCGATCATACTCCAAAGTTCTGCTTCGGAAGCCACCCCTCGTGGGTCATCCATTCATTGCAGAACAGCGGAATATCCCCCAAGTCCAAGCAGTCGCTCGGCGGAAGGCGCTGGAAAAAGGGAATTGGGAAGTTCCAACTGCACAGAGGATCGAGGCAGCGTGAAAATGGATAAACGGGTAACGAGCCACTAGGTCGGTAAATATTAATTTACTTTCGGCCGGGTTCCTCTTTTCAGCCGCGCAACAAGACCCACGCTCGGCAACGGGCGCGTCTGGTGTTTTCGATTTGACGAGGTCGTCTAATTTCGAGGCACATCTGCGGTGGTCTCGATTCATTGGGGGGAAGGGCCTCGCTTCTTTCTGCGGATAATGAAAGAGCGGGGGTGGCGCGGGGAGCTCGAGAGGGTGGCTGCTTCCTCACGCGTGCATGGAATAATCCCCCAGACTGGTGAGCGTAAAAAACGCTCCGGAGAGAGATTTACGTTCGTACAACTGTCGCGAGGATTTCCTTCGGCCACTCGACACCGATCTTCGTCCCCGATGCCTCGCCCTCCTCGTCGAGTGTAAGACTGTAATCTCTCTCCATGGTTTTACCGTGTAGAGTATGTATGTAGGTAGGTACTGCAGAGTGTGCCTTTTGTAGTTTCTGCAACTTGAAAGAGCTGTCCAGTATTTGCACAATTTCTCGTCCAAGAATAAACGAAAGATACAAAATGTATAAATAGGTACCTATTATCAATTTGCGTGCGATGGCGGAAAGAAAGTCTTTTACTGATAGAGACAGGAACAATCTTTATTTGGCTAATCACTCTCGCGTGGTCGGTGCGGCACTGACTGTTTGGCCAGAGGTCCTTGGATTACGACACGTAGCGACAATAACAATGGTCCCGAGGAACCGGCGAGGACGAACGACTACATTTGGTCGCCTTGAACTTCTCTGATATATAGCAACATTTTCCGTTTCGGTGGGGTCGTGATTATACTCAAAACATAATGACGATACAGGTGTCAAAGATACTTGCAAATGTTAATTCGCGATCCGTTCGGTGTGCCAATGATTTTAATACTGTCGTGGGGGGGTTTCAGCTGCGTTACGCACCCCTTCGCACCCCCTCGGCGTGCTTTGTCCGTAAGCTCTAATACGAGGCTTTGTACTGTGCATTTTGTCGCTGTGTGCACGGGGATTTTATCCGACTTCTCGAGCAAACATTGTTATATATTGGGGTCGCGCAAACGATAGGGAGCTCGATTCTGATGCAGCGTTTCAAGAGCGCTAGGTACGAGCGACTCGAGACGTATAAAGGATTTTAAGGAGACGTTGCTTTCAACACGCATCGATCGGATTTCGAACTGTTAATTGGTACAGTTGCTCTCGGCGTTAAATATTTACCGATTTCACCGGCTGCTCGTCGCGGCGAGGTGCACCCCATACTATTCCAGAATGCGTTTCAGCTTGAACTTCGATATCACCTCCGTTCAGTAACGACGCAATCAGGCCGCGTATGCAAACGACGCCGGCGTGTACATTCAGATCAGAGATTATTGACACTTTAATGACTGTGCACCGGCGTTCGCGTTACCAGAACGTTCGCACAATATTCTCCTTCCCGCACCCCCCTCGTCCATTTCACTCTAGCAATAATCAAAACAGTCGTTTTAACAGACTCCAGACAAATTCTCTTCTCTTCAACTTTCACGCAAGTAAAAAGAATTCTATCCGAAACCCTATCAGCCTCGAAATCCTCGCGAAGAATTCTGTAGCAGCTTGCCCGATCCCGCTTCACAGAACCACCCCCGCGGAAGTTTGCGAAATCGGCAATTACCAGCCGGAAGATCGTTGCCATTCGGCGGACGGTTTATTTCGACAGATATAGACGGTTGCACGGTACGGTGGGCTGATGCTTATAGGTGTACTCGTTCAATGGGGCGCGTATACACCTATCGCGGCGTGCATTACGGGGGCCAGGTGCGGCGGTGAACCGGTGCTCGTGTTCCTGACGTGCATGGCTCCCCGTGACGCGTGTTCCGCCCGGCGGTAGTTGCACTCGGGAGTCTGGTTTACATCTGAACGTGACAAGGCCGCCCCGCGCGCACGGTTTGTCTTTATGCATGGGAAAGTCTATACCCGACCGCCACCGCCACCGCCGACGCCGCCTCCGCGCCGTGCCTAGATCCGACCAGGCATTATCGAACACGTGCACGCTATCTCGCTGAATGTCGGACTAATTGCGAGTCGCGCGCGTCTGCCCCGGCCCGTATACATAAATCCCTTTGAAAACGGAAGCGACACGTTGGCCGGGGCCGACGGAAAACTCGTGTAACGAGCGCAACCTATCCCGCCTCATAATCACCTGCACACGCTGGCGGCAGGCCGAGCTTAATCAACGAGGTAGGCCAAAGATACTTTTCGAGGGACTCGTCCAAACGCCTGTGAGGACAGAGGACAATGATTCGAATGATCGGATAAAGAGGCGCGAAAAGGATTAAGCAGATCGATTCCAGTCCGAAGTTGCAAGATTGAAGAGCGCGAGAAGTTCTACGTTCATGGGTCTAAAGGGTAGGGTAGATGTACCAGTAAATGAACACGTACCAGTGAATGGACATTTTATATTAAGAGTAGAAAAATACCCGTGCTTCGGTACGGTATTGAGGGGCGCTCTCCGCGGCCGTGGCGCGAACCGCACTATAGATATAGAATATGGTTTTTTCGGTGAAGGGGAGGGAGTTTTTTAAAAAGAGTTCTTAGCGAGCACCTAGGGGCCAAGAGGAACCCACCTACCAAATTTCATGGTCATTGGATCAGTGGTTCCAGAGAAATCGTGATTATCAGTGGTATTTGATTTGAATTTTATATATATAGAATATGGTTTTTCGGTGAACGGGAGGGAGTTTTTTAAAAAGATTTCTTAGCGAGCACTTAGAGGCCAAGAGGAACCTACCTACCAAATTTCATGGTCATTGGATCAGTGGTTCCAGAGAAATCGTGATTATCAGTGGTATTTGATTTGAATTTTATATATATAGATGAGTAAAATAAGTTATTAAAATAAGCAACTAATTAATTAGATACTTATTTTAATTTCTTGCTTCATATCCAAACAATTTTTGCAGCACGTGAAATCAATTGCGCTGCAGCCATAATTTTATAAAAGTGTACATTCATTAGCCTTAAGTGTTCATTTATTGGTACGTTTACCCTATCTACTTTCACGCTCCGAGTTTCCAGTTTCCCAAGAATCCACGGATGAAACAAGTCTACCGACAGCTCGCGGTAGAATAGACAGCGGAGATGAAGGGATGTAATATTTCCCCGAGGTGCTTGAATTCTTGTATTTGCATCCGGGGCTGATAGATGCTGGGCTACTCTTACAAGACGCAAGAGCCGCGGGGATGTCTGCTTTACGCACGGGCCGCGCGAAAAACATGGGCGATGCGGCAGATATTAATTAACAGGAGGGTGAAAAAGTAGCTCGTCAACGCGCGATATAATTACCGGAAACCTAGCAGCAAGTTGCCGTCGCCCGGAAACAACAGATTCGGCGATTCGACGCGCGCCACTGAATGGCGTTTGTCTGCTACCCTCATTAGGAATTCCTGCAGCTCGTTATACCAGCGCGTGCAAAATTCGGTTGCGTCGTTTTCCTTCGGCACCACCACCCTCCGCCCTCTCTTTATGCCCAGTGCGTTGAAACTTTCGGTACGTGCAAACGATCAACGCGCGGCACACGCGATTCTCCCGTCCTCGGGCCGATATTCATTACGAATTCGCGGCCAGTCAACAACGCCCCGGCAAGTCGTTGTGTCTCTTTGTCTCTTTCCGCGCGGTGACAATCGCGCGAGCACGAGCCGAGCGCCCGCTGCAAACACCGTCCCTGGCAGACAATCGAATTTCAATTTAGACCCGTCGAACCGCCGCTTCCCGCGCTACAACACGCTTGAACAAGCAATCCTTTCCATTAATACGACAATACCGTCGCCCTCGCGCGTATTTACTCCTCCTAGCGCGCTTCGCCGGCGCGCACGCGCGTCAAAGGGACGCGGGACTCTGTTTCGCACGAGCGACGGGGAGCCGCTCCTTTGCCAGCTTCCGTTACCCCCTTCGCGTATCATCCCCGGGGTGGAGATACTGCGCCAGCCCCTCCGGGGACAGGGTGAAAGTTTGCCAAAGAGGCGACACGTGTTTCGATTTTTCCTCGCCGCTTTACATAACCCCGCGCCACCTGTTTCCCTCCCGTCTCACGCTCCGCGGAGAGTCTTTACTCTGTTTTACCTTATTCCAAGGGAAATCGAGTTCTCTCGCTGGAGCGGAGGTAACGGAGGGTTACGCCACGAAAATTTAACCCTCCGGGCTGAATACTATTAATTCCAAGTGACATAAATCCGCACGTGTAGTGCGGAATGAAAGAATGGCTACTGTAATGTAGAGCATCAGCCGATTTCGCGGATAAATTTCTACGGAATATTCGATTGAATGAGAGGAGCGTGGATGGCGGAAGGGAGAAAGTCGAGAGAGGTAACTGCGCGTGAAAAATGCCCCCGAGATGGAAGCTTCTCGCTGGAGTGGAATTAAGAGCGAAGTTCCTCGCAGCTACGAAGACAGACTTGCAGTGGAATCGCTCGAGATGCAACGATAAATCTATAGATCCCCCGATACGAAGGGATATCGTTATCTCCTAGCCTCGGCTTCCGCTGGATATTGAAATTTTATTCCCAAGCGGAACGACGACTTCCAAGTTTTCCCCGGGCGCGTTCCAATTCGAGCACGCCGATCAAGATAATGGACGCGCGGCACGGAACTCGAAGAAACGCGGGGAACCGAGCGAGCAAGACAATAGAATTTACATATTCATCGGAGCTTAGCAGCCCTTCGAACGTACACAGTCCAGGGTGAACGTCTTCCGCGTCGGATGTAAACGTAACGGCGCAACCAAGAGGCACTCCCGCGCCATAATTCACCCATGGAGCGCCGCGTTCACCGCTGAAAGATCGAGAGACCGACGGAAAGGAGGTGGCCGCCGGGTGCTCGGAGGGAAAAGTAGAGTAAACACCCGTGGTAACCTTAAAAATGCAAAGGATTTTGCAAAATGCAAATGCAGCGGTTGTTCGCGCAGCGCATTTCGTCGAACTTCGCCGGAGAAGAAAAGATCCATCTACATATTCATCGGCCGCCGAGGAGGACTCACCCCCTCTGCCTCGATGGCCTTTCATGCGTGCCCTCTTTTCTTCCGCTAAAATGAAAACATAACGTTAGCCGATGAAGGGGAAAAAGGAGGACGACTAATGGGTTTCGTGAGAGCGGTATTAATTGCCGCCTGATTACCGGCTACCGTCGTAAACCTTAATTTTCGTATCGACTAACCGTGCAATTATATCGTTCGATCGGAACGATAAACGGTCGCCCGTCTCTCTCTCTCGCTTCCAAGCCGCGGTACCTGTTCCGTTTTATCGTCGAGTGAACTCGAGGTGCACGGGAACTTCGGTATCCTCGAGCGTTAGCTCGGCTTCGGGACCTCTCTCGTTGAAATCTCTATCATCAGGCTAACAAGGGTAGAGCAATTTCCGCGGCTACCGACTTTAATTCTTTGTAATACGAATTCCTCGTCAGAACGAAATCGCCGACTCTCGCGCATCCCTTCTTTGATCCTCCAGTAACCCGGAAACCAGACCCCGAATCAAACTTCACGCAACACCCCGGCCCGCGTTCCCACCGTGAGCTCGCCCGGCGAAGCGTTCACGAGCATCGAAGAATCACCCCGCGCGATAAACGTGCTCCAATAGGTAACGATGCGTACGGAATCACGCGGAGTGGCGCGAAAGAACCCATTCAGGCGTCGTTGACGCGAGCAGTGGGCTTTTTAATCCGTCTCCGTCGACTGCTCGATCGAATCGACAACGGTGATACGCGGCGGGCAGGGAGAGGGGCCAGGGACGGGCATTATTTATTATTAACGATATTCATGCGCTTGTCAATAGCAGAGATTTCCACTCCGCGCGATGATATCGACTGACGCACGGTTAAAGCGAGTGACAAGCGGCTGCCGACGTCCTGCCCGCCGTGCTCGGCCTGCCACCGTCCTTTCTCCTTCCAACCCTCTTCCTACATTGTAAACGTTCCACGGTTTATTTGCACAGGTCCTCCCCACGTGGCTACCGAATCGCACGAGCCATCGATTTCGATTAAGCCCCGCGCGTCTGCCCGAGAGCCCAGGCCCGTCATCTTCTTCGCGCGCCATTCAGCCAGAGGAGACTTCTGCCTCCTTCGAGGATGATAGATCAGGCCGCGATTAAGGGCATAACGGATCCGTGGCGCCCCGCGTCAAGCTGTTGGCGAGTCGATTTCACGCACGATTATATCCGCTGCTTTTTTCAGGGGCGTTTAACTGCTACGGCTAAGGAGGGTTGTGAACGAGGCCTTCTTGTCTCCGGCGACCTGCCTCGTAACAGCCGTTTCGAAACGTCGCGGCTCCGCGCGTCGCGGTTCTACGTTGCCTGAAAAAGCGGGGAACAGATTGAGCACGCGCGGCTGGGTTCAGAAGCATGTAATTCGATGACGGGGTAGAAATCGACGGAGCCGATGAGAGAAACAGAGAAGCAATTCAGCGCGGGGTGGAGAGAGCGGATGTTGCACGGCGAAAATACGGCGGGACTTCGATCTTTCTTTGCCGGCGTTTGCTCGCCCCGAGGATCGCTGTCGTTCTGAATTCCCGATTCAGACGCCGAAGCAGACAATAACGACGCCACCCCTAGACACGACTGTTCCCAACTCGATATTCGATCCGCGACAGTGGCGTTCTGATTCCCCTTAGTGTCCCTACTTTGTTTTTAAGATGCCCCCCGCAGTGTCTGCCACAGCTCGACAACAACTGGAAGCTTCAATTTCCACCATAAAGAGGCACGATTTTCCGATACTCCGAGCTTGTTACTCTTTGAAGTGCACAGCGCATCGCCCGTACGAGCTCGTTCCCGTCGATTAAAATTCAAACCGGTGCAGGCGAAGCCCGCCCCTTCGTAGGATAACTTTATTCCTCCCTCGCCCGTGGATACTTGGGAAGGAAACTCGAGACGATACAATTGAAGGGAGAGAGGGGCTCATTTCCCCGGAGGACAAGGTCACAAAGGGAGCCGGCCTTTTGCGATCGTCGACTCCGCGGAAATGCACGGGAGATCGACTAGGAATCGCTGGCCGTTTGATTTACATGGTGCCGGCGGACGATTGCTCGTCGATCGACCGTTTAAACCGGGATGAAGAGGACGAATGCGACGAGAGCTAACGAAGGCAATCGTCGGGCCGTCCGCAGCGGAATTTATTACTCTTCAAGCCGTCGTCCGTCGCTACCGACGCTCAGCGAAATTATTACCGCCACCCCGGCGTTGTTTTCTGATTTTATTCCCCCGTCGATTCGGGAGGGGCGGCCGCGGAAGTAGGCAAACCCCCGAGCATTCTCTCTAATTATCGGTCCGCGTTTGGCGCGGGGGGGTTTGTTTGCAAGTCATTAAGCCGACATGCTTGGAAAAGCGTCTACCGGCGGAGGGGTGGAATCGAAGATTGAAACCGGTGAATAATGAATAGTAAGGAAAAAGAATGCTCGCCTGGGCAGGGTTGAATGGAAGTCTGGAATCAATCGAGACCGAATCGCGGTTACCCGCGGAAACTTCGCCGTCTGTACTTCGATTCGAGGGGCTCGCTTTATACGATCCGCCTTGTTTCTGCCTCCTTTGATTCGGAGATAACGCGGTGCATGGAAACTCCGGCTCGCACGCTTGTGGAAGCACCCTGGGGTACGTCGAAATACGAAGCAGTTACGTGCTGCGCTTGAAACAACCCCCTCTAATAACAGCCTGTACCTTAGTGGCGCCACTTTCGAATCGAAAGTTTCGGTGGCTAATAAAATTCTGGAGCTGATATCAGGTAAGTACGAATGATATACCTAGCCTACGCTGAATCACCGAAGATTTATACGTTGCGAGTTATTTTTCAGTGACGCAAATGCTCGTTCCTCCGCCGTCAGAGCGCTGCAAGGACGCAGGCGTCATCCACTATTTGCAAATACAATAGATTCGAGGGATGCGCGTGCACAGGGAGGCCACGATCGCCCGGTGTCTTTTCAACGAGGCAGACATGAATTTTGAGTGGTCTCATTATCGGGTCGTCTGGCATCCACCTTCCGTCAAGAATTCATAGAACTCGTAATCGTGCTCGCTTGCGAACAAAAGGGGAGGTCCGAGGGATCGGGAGAGAGCGCGCTGCGCGCCTCGTTGCTACCGGTATCGATAGGACCACGGGGGGGAGAGAAAATCTGGTTCAACGTCCCGATGATGCCTTTATCAGGAGCTGACAATCGGCCGTGGAAGGCACAAAGGCGGTCGTAAAATTCCAATTAACGAAAGGTGAGCGGTGGAGGCGTCTGCGAGCCTGAAAACGGGCTGCGCCTGAAACGAAGTCGATCCGTTAAAAGAAAAAAGTCTATTAAAAAATTCTGTGAAATTTGAATACACGAATGTACAAAGAAGATATCCCTGCGAAGCTGTGAATTAGATTAGAAACGATATGTATCGGTACACTTGCGATCGAGAAATAAAGTAGTACGTGCAGAATAATTCTAAGCAGAGTTGCGTGCACTTTCATACAATTAGCCAAGTTTCCCTAGTCCACAGATCAAGTCCCTCCCTCTAACTCTGCTCGAAGAGATACGCGGCTCCTTCGTTACAGAAAGTTAGCAGCACTTTGGCTGAAACTCAGAAACGATATAGAATTTCCCCGGCTCGAATCGCGCCACAAATCATGCACACGCACACGAGAAGCGCGGCTGGTCTCGGAGCGGGATCGTGTAACGAGCCGAATCGATGCATTCCGTCTTCGACTATTCAAGCACCGAGTGGAACATTACCCGGGATCGCTTCCACCGATAATACGTTAACAGACGATTTACCGTTTACCCGCGCATTATTTACCGCGTACGTACGCGCTAATGCAGCAGAAGAGGGCGACAGAGTAGGAGGGATTGTACGAGGAAAGTTTCCAGTTCAGCTTTGCCCGTTTCTCTCTCCCGCTCGGAGATATCGCCAGCTCTAAGGACCGAATCGATAAATCCCCCATCTCGGATCTAGAGTCGTCGGATTTTACGGCAGCCGGTTGCCGCAATCGGATTAAATCAACGTCGTTTTCGCGTTTGTTTCGCGTGCATGCGTGGCCGGGCTGCGTGCACCAGGCCGGGCACCGAGGAAGCTCGAGTTTCCAGGAGGAAGTAATGAATAGAAAGGAGAAAATAGGTCAGAAGGGTCACACGGAGCCAATAGGAGTCTAATAAAAGGCCCGGCGCAGCCCCCTGGACAAAGCTCCATTGTACCGTTGTTATATCGTGTAACACGATATCGTATCCTTTCCGAGCGCTCGGAGATGCTTTTCTCTCCCGAGTCGTGTCCTTTCTCCTCGCGTACGCGCCGGACAGGTACCCGGCCTTACACCTGAGAATCTGGACGATTGTTTCTCGAATTACGCCCGCTGGAAAGCTGGGGGAACCTTCTGGGATTCAAATTCAGCAAGGGTTGCCGGACCCCGGATATTTGATACAGGACTCCGCTTCCTTCGTTTTCTCCGAAGATACACCTTCGAGATTTTAGAATAGAGGGACGCGTCCTGGAGGTTATAGATCGAGAGGCACTTGCACTTACAGCAAGTAGAAGAAGAGGAAATTCATCAGACAAAAATGGCCCGCGTGAACCTTTCGAGGGTTAATTATTATTATAATTTTTTATTATTATTATTATTATTAATCGTCTGTATTACTCTAATGGAAAAGAGAACACGCATGATTGACAAGGGTAGATAAGAAGAGTAGAGGCTAGGCTACAGTGGTGGCACTGGTGGCAAGTCTAACCGCGAACATTAAAACTAAACTAAAATAGGGACAACAAAACAATTACACAAAAGTGAAAATAAACAAATAAGAACTTAACTTTTTAAAGGTTGGAAATGATAAGCGGATTGAGTTAGGAATAGCATTGCAGGATAAATAAAAGAGTGTGAGACTTGAAGGACGAGTAGGATTTTAATTCGCGAATGAGAGATGGAAACTTTAAACGCGCTTTTCTCGGAATCATATTTCCTCTTCGTTTTGCAGTGATTGCGAACAAACGGAGGTGCGAATCGATTTGAAAAAGATTGAGCATGTGTGAAACATGTCTGTATACTCTGTCATATAAGAAGGAACCTGCGCATAGACCTGTTCTGCGCTACTATTGGCTGTACCCCAACTAACGCTCTCTCGCACCCAATGAGCTCATTCTACATGCGTGAAACGGGTTCCTTCTGATATGACAAGGAGATTAGTTACGACCTCAATCTACGCATAAGTCTATGAAAACTCCTATTTTGATCGAAAAATTATAATGGGCCTTTTCCCTAGCGAAAACTCACGTTTCTTTCAAATGTGCCGTTTTACAGCAGCCATTTTTATAATCTTGATTTTTTTCTTTTTCAAGTTCAGGGCAGAATGGGGGCCAGGGCAAAGTGTCAATTTCAGAGGATATTTCACAATTCAATATCTTACCGCCAGAGTCACTGCAAAATTACAGCGGCTCCAGAAAAAACGCTTACACATCAGACTGTAGCGCTGTCATACATATGTATATATTATTCAAATAATTTTCCTTTACTGTTTATAACACTAATAAACATTACCCAAAAGTACTAGTGACAATTTGTATTCGTCTCCTTGTAATTAATTCGCAGAAAGTACTTGACTTTCGAGCGATCCGACTGCCCAGACTCCTTAAACATCCCCTAGGCTTCTTTCAGCGGTGCCATTAACCAAAAACGCGTTAAATTTGACCAGCCTCGGCGAGCCCTCGTTTACCAATGGCTCACCAGTCAGTGCCCGCAGAATCCCAAGCAAGTTCAACCCCGCGCGTCTCGGTAACCCTGACAAAAACGGAATCCACGCGTTCGTCGGGCATATGGCAAACAGCTGGCCGCTCGACACGCGTGCGAAGCGTATTAAACGATCCTCGCGGATGATCGACGGACGATGGACAGTAATTCGTAGCCGCGGGGCGAAAGTCGAGCCCGAAAGGAGAATGCGGCGCGAAACACGCGACCCTTTCGCGTGGAATCGTCGATTTCGTACGCGCGAGCCTTAACGATTCCTCTCCGAGCAGACCGGGGTGCAGGCGCGGCACGCGAACGACCGCGGCCACCGCAAACCCATAACACGACACCGTATAAAATACAGTACGATGTCGCCGCAGGCCGTCATCTGGCCGTGACGCCAACAACCTCTTCAGGCCCGCCACCCTGAACCTGATTAATCGTTACATGTGTTCGCTACTACGGCTCGCGCCGTTATTTTTCTGGATCGCAATGGACCCTCAGCCCTTTTTTTGCGCGCGAGTCTGCGGTCTTCGATCGCCCCTGCGCTCGCATCCACGGATCCGGCCCCGAGTTTTCGAGTACCCGCAGTCCTTTGGATAGAATCTTACATCCGCGATTGCAGCGTGTTTTATAAATCTACGAACTTCCTCCCCCGCGACTGATTACAATTGATATTATTTGCAATTTTCTGCAACTTTTGATTCTTAAGCCTAAAAGGGAACTATGGCTTGGTAGGTTTAATAATTGTATAAGAGTTGGGCCATAGGTTGGTAATTTTTTGCAAAATAAAGATCACAAAATTAGGGGATCCATACTGGGTTTAACCTAATTTTCTGTCGCTAGGCAGCTTTCTGCGTTAGGTCCAATTGACGAGCCCCGGTCGATTATTGACTAACAGGTAGGGAAGCTTAGAGAAGCTTGACAGGGAGGCTTAAAAAAAGTGAGACCAAAGGGGAGCCTGTGCCATGCAAATGTCCGACTTCCAAGCTGAATCGCAAATTCTAATTGCGACGTGTCAGTTTTACGCCCGATCTTCCACGCAAGGGCGACGCGTCACGAGATAGCGAAACGTGGAACGGGGATCGTTTCGGAGGGTCCAGCGGAATCGACGGCCGTTCGTGTTCATCGACATTAACATGCTTTGTCCCCCCCTCTGTCAATCTCTGGCCGCGATATCAGAGGCGCGTTTTCCCGCGCGCGAATAACCGCCGCAAGCCCGTCAGGAGAACGGAAGACGTCTGCCGACCACCCTGTCCTCCGTCACGACCATCCCCTGTCTGCTTCGTTATTTTTCCTGCCTCTTGTTTCCCCCCCGTTCTCTCTTTCTCTCTCTTCTTCTACTCCGGCAGGGTGAAAATATCACGAGGTCGACTGCATCGCGCGGCGCACAGAGACACGGAACAACGGGGTGCATAAATTTCAGAAAATTGTTTCTACCCGCTCAGGCCGCGCCGAGGCAAAAGGGACGGAAGCTAATACGAGAGAGTGTCCTCGTGGTGCACGGGCTTCCTTCAACCGCTCGCGTGTCGTGGAAATTGAATTGAGGCCGATCTCTTGCTCGCGATCGCGCCAGCAGCTGAGTTTCCCTGGGTCTTGGGAAATTTGATGAGAATAAGCGACTGGGAGGGCAGCCCTTTTTATTAGCAACGGTGGCTTGTATATTGATAATTGTCAGATGAAGATTCAAACTTGAAGAGATTCTTTTCAATCGATCACATCCACATTGCTAGGGTTAATATATGGTATCGAAAGTGAGGACATATCCTCCTTTTTTACTGAAACGCAGTGTCCTCCTATCAGCTAAAAATGTCCTTTTTTGTTTTATTCACCCGGCTAAATTCCGTCACTAAATAGATCTATATGTACTTACATAATCGTTGTATCGCTGATTCATCACCGTCCAGCCCGAACCGCTGACCCTAGACGCATGGTGCTCGTAGGTGCTCGATAAGAAGGGATGTTTTTAAATTCCAACCCGAAGGGGGTAAAACGGGGTGAAATATGTTTTCTCGGACTCCTTATTATTTCTTAGGCCCGATTAGATATCAACTTGGTTTTTACTTACAATGGTTACCCACGTAAATGCCTGAAAACTAATTTCAGAATTTTGCCCCAATCGATACCTAGGAGGTGGTGAGAAGGAGTGAACTGTGTTTTCATGGAGTCCTTAATATCTCTTAGGTCCTTAATATCTCTATATACTTTATCTAGGGCCTTAATCTGTAGTAGCTACAAGATTTCTCACGTTTCCTTACATAATAAAACTTAGCTTACAAATCAAATTTGCTTTTATTTTACACCGTCCTCCATTTCAAACGATTTCAGACTACTCAGATTGTCCTCCTTCTTCATTTTTGGACCCGGTAACCCTACACGTCACATAGCGAACATGAAAACTACAGAATCCCCCGATCACCATCCCCAGAGTACAAACCAGAAGATCTTCGAGAATACCCTTCAGCAAAAGGGACACAAGTTTCGTGACTTGGTCGCGGAAGGAAGAGGACCGGAGGGGTTGCGGCGGTGGCCAAGGTCCCGGTAATTTCCTTCTCGCGGTCTGCTTACCGTGCAATCGAGTCGGTCAAAGGCGATGCCCATCGGCCGCCAATATAATTACGCGTCTATCGCGCTTGCATACGCGCGCGCTCGCGCGCGCCAACGTGGCCTGTAACGTTGCGTTTGAAGTCCAGGGCGGGATTGCCATTAGCCCCGACCAACACAAGGGGTCTCTATCGGGCTGGCAGAGACGCCGGGGCTGCCCCCCGGTTATTGAAATTCTAAAATGATTTTATAGCGAGTGACAGGTAATAACCTACGCTTCACGGCTGACCTGCGCTCGCGTGAGAGAGAGAGAGAGAGCGATCGGCAGCGACGTGAATATTTAATGCCCGGCCGTTTAGCTTTTAACGGAGGCTATTAGACTCTGCGTTCAGCGGAGATGTCGAGGAAGGGCAGTCTTGCATCGTCAGTGTCCCGCGACTTCCGTATTAACTGTTCAACTCCGGACATCGTTCTTCGCGGCGCATGATCGATACTCGGAGGGTTTGTCTTCGCTTCCGTGCGGCACTAATGGACGCGGGTGATTAAAAAGTTACGCGGGTGCCGCGGATGACAGAGGGATCAATGAATTCCCTCGGAGAGCACACTTTCCTCTTTTAATTTGCGCCAGGTATCGAAGTGGTCGGAGTTATGATAGCCGCGAGGTAACTGAAATGCCTGCGGTCCCCGCTAGCCACCAGACCACTCCGACATCAGTTTATAATTGCGCGACATTGTCGTGCCGCCGTAACTTCACGCAACGACATTCAACGCGTGATTGGCGTCGACCACCGGCATCATGGTTAACGCGCCCGCGCGCCGGTGAATATTTAAATTTAACGCGATTATGCGGCCCGTTTTGCTTCACCTGTCGCCCGCTGAATCTGATGCGCTGTCAAAGGGATGAGCGCACTTCGGCCATAATGCAAGGATAATCCGGCCTTTAATGATTGTCACTGTCGGGGTATCGGCCGCCCCGTGCCACCGCAAAATTTCCACGATAGCCGGGAGAGCGTCTTTCACCGAGCGACAATGATCGAAACATTTAACCGCTGTCGATTTAAACGATCATACGACTCCCACCATCCCTTTCACGATCCAACGAATCTTAATCTCCGACGATTAAGGGGCAAGCTTAACGACGAACAAACCGCGGGACCGGATTGTAACCTCATCAGGGTCGAACGTCTATCTTAATCAAGCATCGAAATCTGGCCCATTGAACGCGAGTCAGAATCATCCCCCGATGTGCACGGTCCCGAGGAGCGGTAAAAAAGCCCGCGGACGTGCGGTAGCCAGCGACCCGTCAAAAATGTGGGACACAAACGCGCGGGTCCCTTCTTTTTTCACTGCGAATAGCCCGCATGCATCACGCGGAAGCCAGCCTACCGTTTACAAGGGAGCCAGGCTCCTGGAAATGATGGCCTCCGCGGAGGAGAAGAAAGGCGAAAGCGCGCGTATTGCGGAGGGATATGCGTATAATGCTATTTATTCCCTCATCCCTCCGTCCCCCAACCCCCTCGGACCGTCCCTTTTTTCTTCCTTCGCCTCCTTTCGCTCCGCCATTCTCCGCCCTTCACCCTCCAGCCGTGTGTCCACGATATATATCTCAACGGAGCCGCAGCATCCTGACCCAGAAATACACTCCAGGACACCCCCAGGAGTCTGTCGATGGCTGAGCGAGGGGGTAGCTCGCAGTGACCCCGGGCCGACATAAATTTCTGGCCAGAAGCGCGCCGAACGGCGCGTGAAAAATCTTCTCTTAACGGGGACCCGAGATCGCGGTAATGGACGTCGATGACAGTTACTGCCGTTAACGAAGGTGTTACCCACGGATATTACCGTCCCCGTTAGGGGCCATGAATGTCAGCGGAATCGCGGAGACGTCCGCTGAAATAATATAAACCGCGTGGAAGCGGCGAGCCGGTCTTTATTAATAGAACGCCTCGGTTCTTGCGCAAGTTGCCCGATGCCAGTTTGTTGTAAATTCGCGCCACGGGATTGATTTTACCCTGCAACGAGCCGTTTGTCCATCCCTCCCGCTAATTGGCCTCTTGGCGAGCGTCTCCGCGAGGGACTGTACTTCAATCACCAAGCAAATAAAAGGAACCCTCTGTAAGTAAACAAGTCCGGCGGCGTCGTTTATGGAATAGGCATCATCTCCGCGTGATAGATGTAATCGAAACACGAGCCGGCACTCCAAGGATTGTTTATTTCCAGGGAAAACCGCGCCACCCTCGCATACATTTTAATTCATTATTCGAAAAAGCAACGCGAGGGGTTGGAGCTTTCCCTCCCTTCTTCGATGCTTTATTTACACGCGAAATAGATTCGATTCGCGAGTAGAGGCAAGAGTTCGCCGCGATCCCTATTGTTCGCCGCGATTCCTCGAATTATTCCTCGACATTCCACCACCCGAGCCTCTCTCGCCAATGAAGCGCGTTGCTTACGACGGAAACTTTGCTTTTTCATCGCGAAACCTTCGCGCGAAGTTCGCCGTCCAACGGGATGCGGAAAGTTAGCTGCGCGGTTGTAAGGTCTAATTCCGGGGACGGGAAAAGGGAAGCAGCCCCGTTTCGGGGGTTGCAAGTAGCGCGCTTAGACGCCGAGTACTCGGAACTGCTCTCGAAACAGCGATTCTCCGGGACATCGCTTACTGTGTCAGGAAATAAAAGTTCGCGCCTGAGGCAGGAAGGGTGTCGCGTTAAACGTACCTCGCCAATTCTTTGCTGGCAGCTTTGGGGAAGCCGCGGAGCGACTGCGACACCTCGTAAAAAGTCCCTTCCTCGCGCGACGGGTGTAGATGCTGTCGATAGTGTTCCCCATTGTCGAGGGGACCGCTGGTAGACGCCACTTCGTCGCGTCTTCTGTTGGGGGTTGCTCGAAAAAACAGGGTGGCGCGGGGGGTGGCAGGGGACTTTTCGCGAGAAAGAAAGGGGCACCGGGAATAATGCAGGTGGGGTAGCGAAGGCTTCCGTGCGGCGGAGGCTCGAAAATATTTTTCCAGACGTCTCCGAGCGATTTCGCGCGACGGCAGCGGCCCGAGCCGATAGAATATTTTCTAAAGAACTCATTATCGGGAAAGTTGCTCCTTGCCGCGGAGCGAAATTGAACGGAATCGGTGGAGGACGGCCGATGGGTATTAATAGTTGATTCGCGCGGAAACGATTGGGAATCGAGTCGACGAGAAGTTTTCTATCGAGTATCGAGCCGCCGGTGCCGATCTCCGCGAGCCTCTTGCGCTCCTCGGCTAGGGAGGCTCCTCGATCGAATTACGGAAACCGTTCTGGCGTGATGCCCAGGCCCCTTCTTCCTCCGCCTTCATATTTTTTAATAGCCGCGAAGGACTCGTCGAGTGGCCGGCCATCGGTCCGAGAGGCTTTTTATGAGACTGCGCCGAGGGTGATTGATCTCTCAGACTGCCGAATGGATAGGAAACGGCGGAGCCGAAGGTATTACAGCTGACGTCCGGGAGTGAATTGAAATGTGCGAATTGGCCTTCTTATCTGCTCCTCGGTGATAATCGGAGAAATTGAAACGAAATATTGAATGAGTTTCCGGGTGGCGCTGGAGACAGAGAGCAGCTGGGTAGAAATTCCTCGTTATCCCCGGGCGCGAAGGGACGCACAGGGTGTCGAGGATCGGCACGCAGAGATTCGCAAGGGTCGCGAAAGTGGCCGATATTGATTTTCCATTCCTTAGGCCTAGGCCATTGCGGGTAGTCTATCGTCGCTGCGTGCAGCGAAGAAAAAAAACGCCTTCCCAACCGGCACACCACCCTCTTCCTTCTGTCTGTTCTCCGGGCCCCCTCGCCCCCCGTCCACGGGCCATTAGTTTGCCCCGTAACCCTTCTTTAAGCGCGGTGGTTCGCCTGCAGACCCTCAGACTCACGGTCACGCCCAGCGCTATCTTAACGCTCGCTTTTCGGGCTTTCGGTATTTTTAGCGCTAACGGACACGTAGGGATAATATACCTGCGCGCGGGGAGAGAGAGAGAGAGAGAGAGAGAGGCAGGCACTGTTCTGATGTATGGTTTCGAAGAACAAGAAGGGAGAACACTGCCAGCCACGCCAGCAACGAACGCCTCCGGTATATAAAGATAGTCATCTCCAACGCTGGCGAGTTTACATAGATTACCGTTCCCGTCGAACGGAACCCTTTCTGGGCGCAACTTCTGTGGAATCCCGGGGCGGAATTGCTTCTTCCAGGGAAAGAAGACGAATCGTGCAGGGCACACGTGGCACCTACGTCGAAGGAGGGACAGCTTGAGGGTGGTTTTAGCCTGTCCCACCGCTTCGAGTCCTCCTCTAACCCAATAATCACCGAACAACGATCTCCTTCGTTCCCATCAAACATTCACCGTTCAATTTCATCTGCAATTTCGGCCCAGGCGAAAGTATTCGTAAGTCAGCGACGGGGATTCGCCCGGAGAAACGTCCCTCGTAAGGAAATATCCTTCTTCCATATTTCGCGACCGTTTCCGAGGAAGAGCCGGCTCCTGGAACTCATAAGTAAGTAAAGAGGGCTCCCCCAACTACGCTGGCTTCGCGTAACTCGCGGCGGGAGGGATGGAACGCGGAACACGAGTGCTTATGAATAAACAAGCCGACGGCGGTTGCTATTCGATGGGGTATCCGAGCTTTTCTCTGCCGCTGTTCACCGTGGCGGATCTCGGCCAGTCGCGCAAGAAAATCGCGGCAACAAACGGCAACAGCCACTGGGGTGATTTACGAGGGCGTTCAACGTGCCACGCTGGTAATGGGCCGATAGGGCAGACCCACGGCAGCCTCAAAGTCTGGCGTCGCGCGACCGTGAAACGCCCAGCCCCTTGAAAAACCGCCTCACGACGGAGCACATCGCTATCGGTCTTGCCACGCTCCAACGCATCCGCGCATCCTGTTTGCCCTCCGTGGGAGGAAGGCACGTATATCCCGGCGGAACGAAAACCGCCCTGGTCGGGGAGGAGCTCCGGCACATTGTCTCGGAGTTCAAAGATCGCGGACTAATCGACGCTGACGGGGGGATTAATACTGATCTGTTAAAATCTGCTGGATGAAGAAGCTTCAATGGCCCCACGCTGACGCTCGAGTTTCGGCCGTTCCTCGAGCTTGAAGAGACCGCTTGGTGATTGATAGCTGATGCTTCGGCGGATAAAGTTAGATGAATGCGTCTTCCAAGTTCTACACTTTTGTGGCTGGAACCCGGTTGCTCGTTGGTACTCGCGCTCCAAGAGGCAGGCAACGAAGGCCCCCGCGGACCAAGCGAAAACCTCATTAGGTTTCCTCGCGAGTCAGGTTCTGCAACTAATTTGTACCGGCCGTTTACGAGGCAATAAAGTTGCAAATAGACGGCAGAATGCTCGCGGAAGACGCACGGCCTCCCGAGTCACCGCAGAAACGGCAAGTCCCTCGATTTACAACGCCTCCGCCCGATCGCCGTGGAAATGTTTATGGACGAGGATAATGTGGAATAATTACGGTGACGAAGGGGATTTTTCTTCCCGAGGAACACGCACCGTCTGCGGAGGCTGATTAAGCCGGGGGTTTATTCTGAAAAACCCCCCCGTTCCGATCGATCTTGCGGCAGCGCGGTTGAACGAACCGGTGCATCCGGTTCTCATGCCGGCGCAGAAGAGCGTTCTGACGAACGACGGCGAAATATCGTAAAACCGTCGATCGTCGATAATTAATAGCGAGGCGGAGGCGAGCGGGGCGGGCCATTATCAATGGGAAGCGATAAATAATGAACATAATGATTCTCTTTCAGCGACTGTTTATTAGAGGCTACCACTCTTTATTGTCAGTGCCACTTCATTGCGCTCGGCTAGCGCTCCATTGTCTCTGCGGATCCTCCTTCGCGGGCCTTTTTTTCGCCAACGACACGATAAATTCGTTCCACTCGTTGCCATCGCCACCCGCGCACAGCCGCGGGAAAATTACACGAACGGATCACCATTATCGGCGGTAAAATGTGGCGCATCGAAATCACCGCCCCTCCTCCTGCTTCCTCGCCGACAATGAGAAGGGACCGCGATTAAAATTGACTGGTCGGAATCCGACGAGCCGTGGCCCGGGAAAAATCACCGTGACGAAACCCGGCATCGATCGTTCCGTGCTCGAGCGGATTTTTCCCGCTGGTATCGCGTGCCGGCCGCGAAGAATATTCCGTCGAGCAACAGCGGGACACCGTTTTCTCCGGCGGTAATTAATGGTTTTCCTAACTGTCGGCCGATTGTTGGAGCTGCCGCGGCCATTGCGGCGAACGAAACGATCCTTTGTGCTCGAGAGGCGCACGTCTATATCCCGCGTCTCCCTTTTCGTGCCGTTGCTCGCGATCCAGTCGCGGGAGGAGTCCGGGAATTTTTCATCTTCGGAGAGCAGCGGCGATAAATTGTCCACGTGAAAGCCCCACTTAAACCGAGAAGGGGGTTCGCGGAGTTTAAACGGATTACAGTATCCTACGGAGTCGCCTCGGCTGCTGCACGCCGAGGGATCCTCTCGCGAGCCCTCGCGAGTCGATAATCCGAGGTAAGAAATATCAAAGTACAAAAGAGGGCGGCGGATACTCCAAGATCATATTCCGTCCTGGAGAAGGATTCGCCTGGCGTTTCCACTCGCTCATTAAAAATAATGAAGGCCGCCGACTGGCGGCAAGAAGGCAAGCCCCGATAATTGAATTTCCAATGCCTATTTACCTTTGTAGAGCCGGCCAAGGGGTGTCTTTGCGCGGGACCAGCCGAATCGATGGCTTATCCGAGGACCTGGGCGTTTTCCCTGCAATTATTCCGCCCTGTCGCGGCGATACTAAAGTTCACGAGCGTTCACGGTCCTAACGCCTGGCTCCTTTACTTCATCGCGCACCTGAACAAAGCTCCGTTGATTCATAGCATTCACTGCAGGAGCCAGAGGGTTCTAACCGTGTGCAACGATAAGGAAAACACCCGAAAACTGGCAGAGGCATCGTTGCACCGCCGTGTGTGCAGTCTTTCGACCACTTAATGGAGAACCTCTGGGGGTGGCGATACGGGTAAGCGAAACCATGGGCCATCCAGTCGCACATATATTCTTGCTCGCCGGCAAAGGGAGGGAAAAACGGAGTCGTAGCGGAACCGCCCCTCGTTTAAGAGGTAAAGAAAGAAAGAAAGAAAGGGGGTGTGCTCGAGGGGGATAGAAAGAAAATAAGGGTGGGCCGAGAATTGTGGGAAATAAGTAACGCGGAACACGACGGCGGCTATAAGGGTGGACCTTAAAACCCGGCGAGCGTCCCTCCGACGGTGGAATTTAATTTCGACGTTTTAAGAGCACCCTTCCATCGTCCGCGTCTCTCGCCCGGCTGCCGATAGATGAAAGGGGTTTATTGACCTGTCCGCAGTAAACTCCGCGAAAAGTAGCCTCCCCCGCTTTATAATACACATCCTCCCTCATTTCCCTATCCAACCTACCGTCTCGCGGGCCGGCAAAGGCCCAATCAATTAATAAAGGCGAATTAGCTCGTCCCGGCCATTAGCATTCGTTATCGTCAATCGAGCGACCGCGGGGCGCATTCGCGCGGCTTTCTCGCTCGTCTCCATCCGTCTGCCCGCATGCGTGTAACCCGAGATCGTTGGGAACCGTTCGGGTCCAGCGAGGTCCGAACGGTGATGCTCTTCTTCTCCAATCGTACTTTGTGCCGCCACCGTGCGCGCAACCGGCAAGTGTGAACGCGATTTCAATGGCCACCGGGGCCCTTTCAACGAGGGTGGACGAACGTCACTCTTTGATCACGGCACAATCATGCCTACGGAATCGAAGCCGCCTGCCTGCCATTGTGCGAGGTGGTCGACCATTTCGTCCGTGTCAGAGGGGGTGTCCCATGTGCCCGGCTCGTCCAAAGCTCCGCCATAAGCTTTTGTCGCTTCGCATCGTTACAGTTTCCGCGGACCCTCGAACGCTTCGACCAGGCGTGACGGCGCGCAGGTCGACTACCTTCGCTGACGCCCGTCGGGGCGCTAACAAGCGAAGTGTGGAGAAGTCACGTAACTCGAGAACGACTTCTGTACCTAGAAGAGTCGCTTGGAGGAAGGGATGCTGGATGTCGGGCAATATTCAGCTCGACCTCGGAGAAACTGACTGCACTCGAATCTGTTATCTTGGTGCGCTCGACTTTCTTGTTGTAGGATTACGTTTCTTACGAGAACGAGTGGACTGTTCAGATGAAAACAGACATCTGGGTACAGATTTTCCACTCAGCCTCTCCCCGGTTCGCTTCCTCCGGTGTCTACCAGCAAATGGACTGCAAAGTATCGCGAGAAGAATACTCTGCACGGTTCCTTCGAATACGCTAACCATGGGGGTCGCAAAGTTAATAAGTCCAGTCGTCCCTCGCACGTGCCAGCCGAGTCCCGCCAGGGTCGCGATCCCGAGGAAAGGAATTTTATCCATAAACCACGGGCTTTATCACGCCGAATGTGAGAACGCGGCGGCGCCTCCTGAATACTGACTCGCAGGGGCCGGAGCGCGATCGGGGGTGGCCCGTCGTGGCGGAGGAGCGCGAGGGGTGGAAAGAAATCTCGGGACACTTTTCTTCCGCGGGACGTAAGGGGGCGACGGCGTGCCGGTAGTCGGCGCTGAAGGGAGAGACAGAGAAAAGAGCCGTTCAAAGTCTTTAATCGAAGCCGCGCCGAATCGATCGGCGAGCCGGTTGTCGAGGAGGGTCGGCGGAGGGAGTGTAGCGCCACGTCGTCGAAGGGAGAGATCCGGTTACAGATGGCATAAAACGACTGGCAGCTTTGCATTAGCTTCGGTAATGGCGTACGTGACCGCGAGCTTAATATCCTGCGACCTTCGTGTCCTCCCGTTTCCGCCATTCGCTCACCCACCCGCTCCTCTCCTCCCTCCGACTAGCCGCCCCGTGTCATCGAAGATACGCTTGTCGGTCCATTTTTTCCCCGGCGCGGTTTTGCTCGTCGACGCGCGGCTAAAGCCGCCCCCCCGTGCATCCAGAACATCCGCGTCACGCGATGCGGGCAAAGGACCACGAAATCGAACCGATATCCGCCGCCGAGCTCCACCCCCGAACCGCCACCATCGCCGCCGTTAGGACGAGGCTGTCGATGCCCCCGCGGGGCGGCCGGGCCGCGTAGGTGTGGCGTGGCGTATCAGGCGGCGCGATACGAATTTATATTCGTGTAAAATTAAATCACATAGGCGCACGAGCCCGTCCGCCAACCGGCCAGCCGCCGCTCATATGCATAAAGAACCGATTGTTTCGTCCTATCTCCCGTTCTGCAACATTAGCGGCCGCCGGGCAATCCGCTTGATTATCTTTTAATTAAATGTTTGCGTTTTATCGGCCGCGTCCGACCTCGGTCCACCGAGTTACGCGGGCAACTTCCACCGCCGTCGTTTCGACCGAACAGCCACCCCCACGGCGAGGGGCCACGCGGCCGTGTGTGTGCCGCTGTACAGATAACGGCACCTCGGACCCACCTAGCAGAGGCACGAGGGATAGCGCCAACGACGTGTCACGCGACTAACTCAATTATGCTCGGTATAGGGTGGATGCGCATACATACGCGCGCCGTCTCTGTCCGACCCCCTTGCCGCTACGTCGCCGGTCCTCTCTCCTGGGGGATATTCGTAGCGTCGCTTCAAACGGCAGCCAGCAACCAGTGCATTACGATCTTAATCACACCGCAGGAAGATGAGGGCTTCGAGGTCGACGCTGGGGAATACCACGCGGACAGGTGTGAGAGGTTTGATTTTGTCGTGGTCCGCTCGAGTGTCGATGAGCTTACGCGGGGACAGAGCAGGGGGCTCGGGTACATTTTCTGGTGGCTGCTCGGTACACCCTGTGGCCGCAACCCCTCCAAACAGGCGTGAGTGAAACTATGGAACTCTAGATACACAGTGCCTTAGAAGACTTCTCTACCGAATATCGAGATCCATTTCTCAGAAACATCATAACTCTTGACTAAGAACTCTTTTATTAAAATTCGATACGCCATTTAAAAGTGGGTATAATATGTAATCTATATCAACATATTGGAAAGTACTGCGACAAAGATTCGGTTTCTTCATAATAAAATAAAAACGTAAGTCATTCAAATACGCGGATAAAAAAATGGGTTCCTAATATGAGACCGAGTTTGTTTTTTTCTGAAACTTATTTTTTCTTTTTGTTTTCATAAAGTCGACATGTGAAATCTATTTCTTCACCACCGAAGTCTTCATGGACCCACCACGCCCATCGTAACACTTTATACCTAAGTACACTTAACCCATTCTTCACCTAGCACATCTGAAGAGTAAAGACCAGTGCAAAACGTGCATTCTGTATCGTAATTTTCTTTCTTAATCACTTTCATCGTTCAGAACAATTTCTTCTTCACTCTCATCGGTTGAACTTTCACGGGTCTCATATTCGGAAACGGTAACATGATAACTATTAAGTATAGCTTCGAAGTTAAGTCTTCATCATTTAATAATATACAACTAGTAAGCCTTAAACTGCATCGCAAGTACTCCATCTCTAAAACAGTGTAAGACACGTTCAAGTTTTAATAATCCACACCAATGCCTCCCTACCCGCCAGTTAATTCGCCAAAAGACGCAACAAGCTCCCTTTCCCTCTCGACCCAAAAACTCCGCCAACCCAAATAAACTTGATCGATTCGCCCTGCGACGGGGGGAGAGAAAGGAAGCAGCCAGTGACACGCGCAACGCAGCGGCATTGTGCGCGCTTTCCACCCCGAAACGTCCACAGCCGGGTCCGTGAAATTCAATAGCGTCAGAGGAATAAATCCCGCGATAAACGCGAAACCGTAGAAAGTCTACTATCTATCTTCCGCGCAGTCAGATTCCATTCGATCCAGCGAATCCATTGTCTCGCGATGAACGACCCATAACAGCACCGCGTAATCTGAATCACGTCAGGATTTCGCGCGCGAGCTCTCGCCCCAACGACACACCATATAACGAGAACAGGACGAAACATTCGCGCCTCCCTCTCGCCCTTCTCTGCTCCTCGCGCGGTTTTTCGCCCATTCGCGGACCGATATGGAGCAACGCTGAGGCTCGCTCGCGCGGCTAACACGCCTCGTAAAGTTCGCAAGGAAGGCATAAAGTTAACCCGTGGATGCCGTAAACACGTCGTGCGGAGATCAGAATTGATACTTTATGCCCTGGACCGGAGTGCAGTAAACGCGCTCCCTCGCTAGACCAAAATCCAGAGTGACGGCCGACCTCAATGAAAAAGATCGCCCACGAGGAGAGACGGCTCTTTGTCGTGCGATCCACCCGCTCGGGGCAATCGAGGTCCGCTTCGCGGTGGTTCGAGATCCGCGATCCTCACGGGGTGGCTCCTCCGAGCGTGTGCGTTCTTGCTCGGCTACAGGGTGATCGGAATATTTCGCCCTGGGTCGCTTTCGTCTTCAGGGAAGCGTTGATGCTTGCTCCTATTGTGCAGGGTTACAGTGAGAGATTTTTGCATAGATTAAGATTTTTACACATGCTTCCACTCGCATCGATGAATTTGAATGTAAATAGGGGAAGGCAGCAGTGCAAGCCAATTATCGTGGAGGCTGCGAAGAAGATCGAGTCAGGTGACCATGAATTGTTCATAAATCTCATTAAAATCTGTTCTATTTCGTTGGATATGTGAATGTACAGAGAATGAGGCCTGAGATCCTAAAAGGAAGCTTTCTGCCTCGCGCAAGCAGGAGAATTCGTGAAACAGTTATTCCAGGACACCTTGTAGGCGTGCGTGGGTACTCGAGCTTCGACATCTCCACGTATCTTCATCTCACGAGCCATCGAGCACGTCGACGAGTCGTAGAAATTGGATTTGTACTTATGCTACGCGTACCGGAACATACCTACCACCGACGCGGTTGCTCTTTTTCTTTCGCCTCGCGCTTCGAATTCCGAGAACCGTTCGGTGCTCGCGCTTCGACGGTTCGCGGATCGTTTTCATTTTAAGGAGAATTCATGCTGACGCCGCAAACCCCGATGAAACTGCCAGCATCTACGCGAGGGACTTTTATTAAAATATTGTTTTACGTTCGCTTTCTCTAGGATTGCCGCGCGGTCGAGACAAAACCACCCCTTCAGCCGCGGGTGAATTGTTCAATGGTTCACGTGCAGCTTGATTCTCAATTGCGCGTCGAGGAATTATTCCACGGTGGTGAATCTGAAGAAGCAAGAAATAATGTGATAACCGTATTGTATTCTACTTTCTTTTAACTTATCATGAATCAAAAAATAAATCTTAGATAGATTCGTGACTACTTCTCTGTCTACGCTCCAGATTTTTTCCTTTGAAATATTAACAGCTGACACTCCGTTGCAGCGGTGCACTCAGAATTTAATCTTGGGTGAGCCGAGTTGAACGGATAAAAATATGTTTAACGAAAATTCAATCAAATTCACTGGGCGATTATAAAATTTTTACAGTTTTCTTTTCTTTTTACAAAGCTCTTGAATTACTTCAGTGGTGGTTACGTTAATCCCCCTTTTGTAGGGGATTCACTGGCTCACTTGCAACTGCTCCACCTTTAATCGAGGAAGAGAACCTTTATTCCTCTATGAAACAAGCCACATTCTATCACCCAATATACCACTACCTCCGTCTCCATCGATTCATTAATTACACAGCACAGATACCTAACTTGCGAGCAGCTGCCGCGCAACCCCCCTCGAAATTCTTCGCCCGGTAGCCAGTTGCATAACGCGGCCGCGTTCTTGCCGCCGGAGCGGTTTCCAGCCTCTCGGCCGACGGATATTTATCGGGACACGTAAGCTAATAATTATTTCGTTGGCATCTAAAGCCAAACGAGCGAGAGAGCACAGTTTCCCTTCGGCAGAGAGAAAGAGACGGCGCTGCCACGTGTGTTCCCGTGTCGCGAGAGACACACAACGGAGAGCCCCTCCCTTTCCCGAGTTGCTCGAGTCATTGGATCTCTATGGACAGTAATGATTCGATAAATGGCCCGACGATATTTCTTTCTCCGCTTTACGAGTCGGCTCGCGAGCCACGACGGTAGAAACGTGGAAACAACGATCCGTGACCGTTCCCTTTGGCGGGAACTCCGCTTGTAATTATCCCAGAGGATGTTCCTTCCCAGCCTTCCCTCCTCGCACATGTTTCCAGACGAAACTAGCCTCTCGAGAAAAAAAACAGACGACGTCCCTCCCGCCTACCACAGCTTCCCCCGCTTTCGCGGCAGACATTCGTGGTTTATCGCATCACCGTTCGTTTATGGTCAGCCGTGTACGACGTCATAATAACACGGGCCATAACAATCGCGAAATTCGTCTTGCCCCGGCGCGGGGCCAACAATGCCCGGTGTAACAATTATTTATAACGGAGAACAAAGCGGCCGGTGGAGGGGTTGGCTCTGTGCCCCGCCGAGAGTCGTTTCCCTTGATTCAACAACGTAGCCACCGCTGGGAAGCATCAGCGTTAAATTAAAATCAGCGCGCCATTGAATCCTGCCAGGCTGCTTTGCCTCTTAATCCTTCCTGATGCCGTTGCGCACGCTGCAATTCTCTGCCATTGAAACGGAAGATTAACAAGTCCGACACCCGTACACTCGCGGAACGTGTTCTTACCCGGGCGCTAGAACACCGTCGACTTAATTTCCACTTGATCCTTGAGGCCTCGCTGCGCCGAATCGCCCCAGACTGTGTACCGTTCCGAGAGTGTACACCACGGAATGGGAAACGGAGCGCCAATCAAACTTCTCTTATCAAAGGAGTCGCGAGTAACGGTCACAAAGAGCGCCGGGGCAACGGCTTTATTAACAATCCCGGCTAGACGTTCATGCCTTGGATTACTGAAACGTCGAGCCTTCAATTACAAGACACTCGAAGAATATGAAAGAAGACAAAGCGGGCCAGCCTTCCAGGCGTATGTACTTGCTCGTCAACCACCGTTCGCTAACAGTATCCGGCGCTCGGGTCTAACAAGAAGAGGTCTCTCGATCGTACTACTCGATCGAACGACCCAGAAGACGGAGCGAGTCAAAGGCCCAGCCATCGGCTGCGGCGGCACGAAACGAACGGCCTTGATGAATTATTAAACGACATCCGTTGCTCCTAATGAAGCTATAAAACGACCAGAGGGCAGAGCAGCCACGGGGCTTTTAAGCTTCCCGTTTCGCTGCAGACTCGAATCGAACTTCCATGATCTGCTTCCGCGGTCTCTGCCGAGGGGAGGCTGATCGACGATCCGCCAAGGAGCAGGCAAATTATTACAATGACGAATCGCGGCCGCGCAACTCGGGGCGCTTCGTTTACGCGTAGACGATCCGTTAATGTCAACGAGAGGCCGTTCGCGACCAGCTTCCAGCCACCGTCCGCCTAATGACAATGACTCATCGGTCACTTGGCCGGCAGGCGCTTCTGTTAGCCAGCTCGCTTTGCGTACACGGGCCTCTGCAACATTAGTACTAATTGGTGATTTAATCCTAGCCGGAAGCGGTGGAATTATGCAGCAAATTACTGCCGCGTTACATCGATGTTTACTCCCCCTCTGCTTATCGCGATCACCGCGGAGGCCACGGTTTCTTCGCAGATGTCCATTGCAGCTTTTTCCGAGCCGGCCACTTGCTAGATTCGCACGGCGTGCGGGGTGTTGAGAGTTGGAGAATTATTCTGCCTCCACGTTGGTGGGTTACAACTAGTCAGGTGGCTGTAAAGAGGCGAATGTTTGCGGATTGTTTTTGAAAAAGCGGAAGCATATATTTTTACAGAAGTTTTTGCATTTAAAAGAGCAACGTTTAAAGAACATTTGGTAATTTGTTCGTAGAAAATATTTACGTTTATATTAAAATTAGAACCGACATCCAAGAAGCCTTTTTAGAAATTTGGTTTCGCGGCGAGCGTTGCCATTCGGTACCAGATTATCTAAAATCAAAAAACCAAAAAGATGTCGTTGGTATATTAATGTATTCTCTGATTAACGGAGGGACTTTCCGAAATATTAATTTAAAACAAAGTGGCGGCTATTTAAAGTTGAAATCCTGAGTTTTTCATGCAAAAATCACGCGGAAAAAATCAGGACTCAGTTTTAAATTAATATTTCGCAAATTCCCCCCGTTAATCAGATTTCGTTACTAACGAAATCTTATTTGCTTTTTTATTATAGATAATCTGGTTCCGAATGGCAGCGCTCACTAAATATTTTTCTACGAAAAAAATTACCAACTGTTCTCTAAATGTTGCTCTTTTAAGTGCAAAAAGTTCTATAAAAATATATGCTTCCGCTGTTCCAAAAACATTCACAAACATTCGCCTGTTTTCGGACGCCTGACTAGGTATAACCTCTTATAGTCAACTTGACAGTAGAATACTTTAGAAAGTTGACGAAGAGTTCATCCCTGGGCTCAAATGCAGCATCGGAGACCTGAGGCAGTTAGATCGTCGGAGGTTTAATAGCGATGCTGCGAAATGCGACGGGGCATAGGGTAACGAAGACGAAATGCTGGTCGGGCACCGATATTAGTACCCAGTTGCGAATCGTAGGTAAATCGTAAGTGGAAGTTTGCGAGTTTGCCTTGGATTAATATTCCAACTAAATGCATCGTTGAGCTTTAACGAACGGCGGCCCCCGCGAGGAAGAGAGCAAAGGTCCTGCCGGAATTGATTCAGCCGGACCAGCCAGCCCCAGGACCCGTGCACGTGCCTATAGATCCACGATGAAATACCACGGAGGCGTTGGGACAGTAAATTCATGTAATTTGATTCGGTCGCGTTAACGAACCGTGTCGCTCGCAACATTCGTAGTTCAACTTCGCCAAACAAAGGCCCATTAAGTATGCTAATGCCCGCCCGGACGAGCCCGTCGCCGGGTTCGCGAGATAAGTGTGAATTCCGAAAGCAGCGATCCTCTGCAAGGATGCTGCATCCCGGCTACAAAAAAGCGCGGCTTTTGAAAATTCAGCAATTAGAAAGGAGAGAGGTGAACCGGTAAAGCCGCGGACCCGCGGGGATGATCGCCGTGTCGCTGTCGAAGCCACGTATTACACCAGGCCCCATAACTTCTCCGCGAGATAAGAGCTGTCCAAATTATTCGAAATCGCTGCCTATCGGCCGGGCAGCGTTGTACATTTCCTCCCCCGTCGCCCGCGAACAAAATAAACGCTAGCCGATTTCTATTTACGACAGCCTGCCAACCGTCTCTGCCTCTCCGTTCCTCTTCGTGCCTCCTTCGCTCTCGGCTAGCTCTTATCGCTGAGCCATCGAAATCGTTACGCCGATGCCGGGACGACTTATCTTGCGCGCAACCGCGAAACATCCATCAGTGCCCCGCGAGTGCACGTCGCTGGACGCGCACCTATTAACATAAAAGCAGCATATCGTATCGCTGGCCCCCGTTGGCATTAATTCATCCTACTATTCGGTTTGCATAGGCGACCGCGATATCTGGCGATCGTGGACCGTCAGCCGGACGGAACTCGGTAGCGAATCGGCTATCCCCCGTATCGTCGATCGTGCCTCTCGAACGTACCGTGCCCGTCCTGGCTCGCAGCTTCTCGCAGATATAAATCTTTGATTAGCCGACAGGAAGATCCAGTAAAACGGAGGCTCGGCGTGCCTGGGCTTCGCGTATCGCTTCGTATCTATGCGTCTAACTCTCTTCCTGCACCCTTCTCTCTCTTCCTCTCTCTTCCTCTCTATCTCTCTCTCTCTCTCTGTTCCACCCTCGCTCCCCTCTTCAGGGCTGGGGGAGCAAGTTGACTCTTTGAAGAGAGCCGGCGCAACGATGCTACCCGTCCGACGATAATGCGATTCGACTCTTGCTCTTCGCCCACGCTACGGAAGGGTGGCATCCGCTTCACCGTGACTTCTGCACGGCTAGAGGGTCGTTATCGATCTCGAATCATCGCTATGTCAAGCGTGTTGCACGCGTACGCTCCTCGTGGTGGTCATTATGCAGGCACGATGCTACTTTCTCTGGAGTTTAAGAGAATTTTACTGGACATCCACTGCTAATGGTCCACAATTATTGTTAGGCACAGAACGATTTCCAACGTAATTTGAACAGCAAAATCACATTCCTGAGCGTCCACACTGGTCCGGCTTGATAGTGTGGACGCTCACGGTTGTAATTTTGATCGAGACCGAACCGTGACCGAACCGAATCGGGCCTTAGAGTATCGATAAGAATTTTCGTCGCCCGCAGGACGTCCAAGGCGACGCGATTCGAGGAAGAGTGCGAGCACCGTGAGGCAATTAGAGAGATGACAAATCACGAATTAATCGGCGGCAATTAGCCCGGGCCACGTACAATTGTCGTCGGTAAATTCAATTTCAGGCCAGACTACTTGTTACGCTGCTTAACGATGTAACGAGTTCCACGGAATTAATTCGCCGTCGTGCCCTTTCTCTCTCCTTCTCCCAGCTTCTAACCGAGGCTCCCGTCACTTTGACGATTTCTCATAGCGAGCTGTAGGACCCGTACCTGAAGTAATTCCCGACGAATGTAATCGATTATCGCGGCCCGCTCTCCATAACGGATGACCGACCGCCCGCCCCAGCCGGGTAAACCGCGCGCAAGACGAATGATAATCGTTTTTCAACAGATGCCCCCGGAAGTTTGCGTCGCCTTGCCCCCCTTTCGCCGCGCGCCGCTTCCCTCTGCCTCGCCCCCACTGTTGATATTCCATGCACCCCCCGAGGTAGCGGTATGCGCCCGCGACGCGTAATTTCTCGTCACGTCGATGCCAGGAAGCGGAGATAAATTATTCCGCGGGTAATGGCGGACAATTGAAATACCCTTAGTTGCGCCGCCGGGGGCGGTCTAGGTCCTCGGGAGAGCCCCTGAAAAATTAACATTATTCCACCCCTGCTGGTGGGGGATGAGGCCGAGCCACAGACAGAGACGGGGACGAAGGAAAAGAACAGTCCGACGAGGGGAGGTCGCCTTTAAATGGCACCGAGCTGCAACTGTAGGAGACAACGAGTATCGATAACTCCCGCGGTAATAAAGTTGATCGGTAAAAGTTGCAGCCCTTAAACGACCGTTTCCACCATCGAGAGTTGGCCTCATCTCCCGGATCCCGGTGGGAAAACTCCAAGTGCTGCAGATTTTCCAGTGACTACGCAAGGTATCCAATAAATCGTGGCACAACCGCCGAGAAAAGGGTTTCGTACAGCCCTAAAATCCCTCCACTCGTGGCGCTATCTATCCGGCAGTAACCGGCAGCGGCGCAGGGTGAATCAGTACATCCAACCACCCTTCCTCCGAGAGCCTCTCCCTTTAAAGGCACGACCTCCGTAACGAAGAAACTAGATTCCCGCCCATCCGCGGCAGCCACTTTGTACGCGGCGCTCGTTGGCCGAGTCTTCGTGGCTGCGCTTTGAATTACGACGCTGCCGAATGATTCGATTCGACTGGAAATTCGATACCGTCGAGTGGCTCTCGCCTAGGCCTTCCGTCACGTTCCTCCGATTACCGTGCCCGATCTCCTCGATCGTCCACCAAGGAGAACCCTCGCCGAATCCCGTGACTCATTCGTCATTTCGCGGGCCTCCCTCGTCCCCAAGCTTCCGTCGCCGATGTCGCCCGCCTTTGTGACGTACCTCGGGAGGATCCGCGCTGGATCCAGCCGCGACAGGAAATTCTTTCTTAACGACGCTCGCCCGTCGCTCTTCCTGCCGCGGCAACTTTTGTTCGGCCGCAGAGGGCCGATACGACCTGTCAGCCAGCCGGGCTATTAATAACTTTTTCCATCGGCATTGTTACACCGCCGCGGAAACTGATAATGGATTTCCCGCAAACTTCTGCCGGCAGGCAGGGCTGCCCACAATGCCTGCAAATCGACGTTTCCCCCCTTGCTTCTGCGATTACTTTATCAGGACCGTTCTCCGATACGTATGTACCTACCCAGAAGCCACCCTGGTTTTTCGTGGGACGGCTGGAACCTCGAGGATGAGTACTCGCGCGACGGTGTTATCAGTGGGGTGGGACTAGGTGGACGCAAAAACGGCGGGAGGATTCGCTGGTGGGTTGGCGAAATACAGGTCGCTGGTTTTTATCCCAAGGCTCTCGGCCAGCGACGTTCTTCCGGCCCGGGGCGGGGAGCGCGAGCAGCGTAACGAGTCGGCTTTCCGCCGCGGAAACTCGCGGCGAAAAAGCGTGGAAGAAGCGACGTATGCAAAGGCATAGTGGAGAGTCCCCGACCTTGAAGGAAACCGAAGTTGGGCGATAAATTTTCATGCGACGCCGGCAGCCGCGACTCGCGGAGGGGGCCAAAGGGGACGAACCTGGTGTAACTTTCGAGCACGTTGATTATAATTGTGATTTATGCCGCTCCTCTGCTTCTTCCTCTCTCTTCCGCGTATTCATCCCACTCTTAAAGACACCCTGCTGCCTCTCATCTTTCTCTGTTTCATCGTCTTCTGCCTCCTCGTCCAACACCCAGGGCGCGGTCGTCGAGCAACGACGGAACACGCGTTCGGGGTGTTAACGGTGGACCTTGTATCGGTGGCCATTTGCGTTGAATTAATCGAGGGTTCGTTCCTGGGGAATAGAAAATGACACTAGTAAGTCAGGGGATATCGGGTGGCCGCGAAGTCTACGGAGGAATAATTACTTTTGCTGTAATAAGATGCCTAAACAGGTGTTTGGAACCGGTGGAGTTTAGGAGTAATGGGAGTTGCGCGTAGATGAAATAAAATTGAAAATGGCCCTGGAAATAATTGAGGCTATTAGCGCAATAGTGGCGTAACCCCGAAACTTAGAATTTTTTTCTATCTCTTTTACAAAATGGGGAAATAGCCGAATGTTCAGGGGCTAATTTCACCCGTTTCTAGTGAATTTGCACAGCAAACAAAAATTGCGTTGTAATCAAGAGGAAATCCCCTATATATTCACAAAGTTTCAGAATTTTTTGAATTTCCGGGTTCGGGATGTTCCGTTATCAGTTTCAGATCATTGAGGGTTGCTAGTTTTCTGCATAACTGGGCCCAATTGGCATTAGCATGCACTAGAATTATTCTGTATTACCTAGAATCCGAATAAATTGGAATTGAAATGAACCCCAGTTGTATTCTTTCTATACGGGGAGAAATAAAACTGAGATCGATCGCAAAACAAAGCAATCTCGAGCGAAACATCAAGAGCACTTCCAACCTGCTAACTCCAAAAGAATACACCCGCGCATTGTTCCGCATCGACAAGTCCGGAAGACACGCGAACGGAGGAGAAGCAGGGAGAACAAGGGGGTCTCTCGCAGACGACGTCTCCTCCTGTCTTATGCAGTCGTTTCGTACGTCCTCGAAACTATTCCAATTGCGAAATACTTGAAGAGCTCTCGATGCGTAGCCAGGCGAGCCGCGTTCTGTCGCTCCGTTAAATTGGACCGATCCCGTAGCTAACCATTGTATCCGCACGCGCGTCCCGACGGGTCCAGTAAATTGATTCCCGGCCTCGAATTGCCACGGAGGAGGGCGACCAGAGGCGCCGCTCGCGGAAACCAGGGAATAAGGCTCTGAGTTCCGCGCGGGTTTTAAGGAAACCCCCGGTTAGAAATGCCTCGCGACGATCCCCATAAATCTCGCCCGGCGCACTTGTACGCTCCGTGATGCATTTCTTCCGCGCGATATACACCGTATCCACCTCTAAATCATCCCGATAAGACGATACGGCGCTCGCCGAGCCCTCGCTTGGTCGCGGTACGCGTCTCTATACTGCTCTCTCCCTTGTCGCGGGATCAATGAAGCGAACTTCGCGATCGGTACCCCGTTTCACCGGGCCTGCGGTCCGCGCATCGATGTTCCAAATAACTTTCGACCCTGGCGAAATGCAACTCTCCGCGGCGATGACTCGGCCATCGACCAACATCTGCTTTCTAACTTCGTTAATTATCTGGACGGAATATTGGAACCGGGAATTACGCTTGAGCGGAGGAATATCGGCCCTAATGGCTCAACTTTGGAAGCATCCTCCCTCGGGTTTTAAAAGAATGGTGGCTTCTAGGCAGAATATTTAATTCACAAAGCACTTTAAGCGTGGACGAAGATTAGCACACATTCTAACGTAGAGAAGAGATGAGGTTTTAATTGGTAACGATCGTTTATCAAAGCTTGTATCTAATCACTTTACCCACGCCGATGCACCGACCCCCCAAGAAGAATAAAGGACCGTAGTGATTCTTTCGTGTCACTGGGTCGCAGCACATCCCTCCGACGCGTGACGAACGGCTTTCTTCATGTTTATTTAATCAAGATTCTACGGCGAATGTCACGGTGTCTGTCTCTGCCCCGTGGACCCTCCGGTGTCACAACCTGACGTCCCTCCACGGTCCTGTCTCCCTGGAATTAGGGTGACGCGGACCAACCCTCGGTTACTCGAGCAGTGCCGTAAAAAAACGGTACGCGCCATCGCGAACTCGTCGAAAGATCATTAACGATGCACCCGTCGTCAGTTGATTTACAAGCGAAGAAAGAATATTCGTAGAGAGAAAAAATGTCGGATATCTAGTCTCTGAATGCTGAATTTCCAGGGAACTCTCGGTTTATGCAGATGAAGCAGCGTCCAAGGTATCGATTGCTCCATTACGGATTTCCCGATCTTCTAATCACATCGAGCGGAGTAATAACCATCTGAATGGGATCGGTACGAGCGAGAGAAGTTAATTCCCCGCCCGCCCGGGCCCGTTCCACCTGGAAAAATCAAACGTTCCGCGAGGATTAGAGATCCTCCGCGCGCTGGATGACGAACGTTTCAATCGGGCGAATGGTTTTACACGGCGGCGAATCGGATTTTTCGCAGAGGGATCTCGACCGAGGAGCCGTACGTTACTGGGATTCATCCTGGCCGACGAACATCATCCCCTTGGAGCTGTCTGTCACTGCAGACTTCGGGGATGCCAGACAACCCATCGGCCGCGGAAAGAGGACGGGAGAAACGAGGAATGGAGGGACGGGGGCCAGCGCCGGGGTGTAGGCATTGTCCGCAGGAAATAGAACGAGGGTAGCGCGAGGGATGCGAAGGGAAGAGAACACTGGCGTTCGGCTGATAATCCCGAGGAGGAAGGGCTTAGCGGCTAAGTTGTCGAGCTTATCTGCCCGTTGCTTTTTGCTGCGACGTAAGATGCACATCCCGTGGACCAACGCCGTGAGTTTCTCTACCTTTCCTCAACGTTCACTCAGGAATACGAGCGATTAGAAAAATCCTATCGATTTACCCCGCGTCGATTCTGATTAAAGATTCTCGGGGAGCTCGGAAGACTGTTTAGAATTCAGTGGCGCTCACCCTTGGAGAACTGCGCAATCAGTCCAGGGGTGCTATCGATTCCATCGGACGATTCTGTTTCACGTTTTCGCCCAAGGAAATCGCATTAACCCCTATTAAGAGGGAAAGGAGGAAGAAGTACGAAGGTTTGTTAACGACTGCTAGCGAGCCAGCACCTTTTACGTCTTCTTCGGTAATCGAGCAACTTTTCTCGTTTGGTCTTCTAATTTCAGTCGATAAACTCTTGCCTAATGCAATTGCCTTCCACGGCGCACGCTCCTGTTAATCGAATGACCCACCCCCCTTTCTGCCTAATACACCGACGATAATAAGTGTCTTCATAGTCGCGACAAGGGGCGCAGGGTTTATCTAGCGTGTCTCGTAAGAACTCCCAGGATGAGTAATCCGCGGCTGGGACATGAGAGATACACCCTTCACCGATGCCTCTCGAAATCGACGCGCGACTTTTTTCGCAACGAGATGGGAAAGGAATGGGTCGAGGCTTCTTTCAGTGACGATAACTCATCTGTTGGAAGAGGAGAGGACAAATATTCCAGGCGAGGAACGAAGACACTGCGCGGTTTGCATTTCTCAACGTCGAAACTTCCACTCCGCGCCCTTCGGGGACACCTCGCGAGAATCGAGAAGAAACTGGGGGTGGAGTGGAGATCGCGTCCCTAGGTGGCCTCTCTCGCCAACGTCTCGAATCACCCGCAATCTTTATTGGCCCGAAAACCTCTGAAAGCTCGATATAATCCACAAGTTTCTATGAATGCGAGTGCATCTGTCAGCGAACTTTCTCCATAAAGGCTGCGATCACGAAATAGTTTCCGCGTTAAGCCGAAGCACACCCGTTGCTGTCCGAAAGTTAAAAAAGCCTGATCCTCGCCCTGACTGCCACGCTTCTCCTCTCCGCTCGGGCTGCCTCGGGCGTTAAAGGGGATGAAGCGAGGCGCGTGACACAGATTTAGATAAAACTACCGCTGTACAGGGCCCCGGCGTGTAGGTGCACCCACTAGGACCCGGCTTAAGCGCGGAATTATAGAATTAGAATCGTCGATCGCGATATCCCTTTATCGTGCCTCGCCACTGACGCGTCACGGCTCCCCGTCCGAGGGGGCATTATTCTTTTTTCTTTTTTTTTGTTGTCTTTGGATGAACGAACGGAAGGAGGAAAGTAGCGAGGGCGAAAAAACGGGCAGCGAGCGAGGTGAACACCGCGCGCCGCCGTTCGCCATCAGCCGGGGGAGGGTCTGAGAAATAAATCCGCTCATGGTCGGGCGTACACGCGCCTGCAGGAACGTACACCCGCGGGATTTCCATAATTTGAATTGTAAAAGTATTCGGCCGCCAATTGCAGTCCCCGAATTTATGCAGTCCGCCCCCGTTCCGACTATCCGTCCGCGGCCAACCCTTCGGGGGAAGGATTCCGCTCCGGAATATCCACGCATGTGTGCTCCAACGTCTTGCCGTCTTTCAACCCTGCCACTGCGAGTGTGAATCTCGGCGATTCTCGTTTGTAAATGAGACACTTGAGCAGTGCTGGGCCTCGTCTAAACAAGTAAATTATGATTCCATCCAAACGCTATGTTCTCTTTTCAGTATTACTACACTTAACTCGTTTTTAGTAAGCTACCTCTTCATTTTCTCGAAAGAAATGAACGTTTTGCCACGCGGGCCTTTTTGTTTATATCTGCCGTGGCATTTGAGAGATATCTGAGAAATACCTGAGGCACGGAGAGATGAACGCTTAACGCCTGCCGCGACACCGCGCCATTATCCGCATCCTTTCGTTCCGCAGAAGTAATAGCATCAGCGTAAATCATGGCGCCGTAATTTCAGGTGCCCCCCGCTCCGCGCCGCCGCGTCATGGCTGGCTTAACGGGCGAATCGAATTAAAAATGAATCAAGGGAGAGTATCGAACGCCGGCCACGTCCCGCTAAATAATACCGCGGGATCCCGTAGAAATTGAATTCTCTCTCGCGGCTGGCGGAACGACGTCACGGCTAATTTTCATGAAAAATCCAGCGACGTCCTGTGCGCGCGCTTTTACATTAATTCGTGGCTCGCGTAGCCGCTTTAAAAGCATCGGCCGAAATCGATATCGCCCGCGCGGGATAGCCTTTTAATCAAGCCGGAAACCGTAGTCGCGGGCGTCGCCTTTCTTCCTCTTTTTCCACCCTTTTTCCCCCCGCTTTACACCGTGCTCGCCATGGAGAATTTCCCATGGACACGCGAGCCGAGCGGGGTATTTAAAATTGAAATTTACGCGCCTGGGCAGCGTTCACTCGCGACCTGGTCGAGGGCGAGAAGTTTGATCCTGAAGTGATCCTGTTAGCGTGTACGGTTGACGAGAAGGTATACCAGCATAGTGCGCCATATTTTTACCGTTTTTTTTTCCAAACTACACCCTCCTGAGGGACAGGTGAGGAGAGCGCGCGTGCATGCATAGACGCAGTCCGTCGATGCACGTAATGAGCCGGTGTCCAGGAGGCAGAACGAGTTAATTAATCCTCCAGAGACGACGAGGCGCCGTGTATATGCGCGTCGCTCGATAATTACTCGCGCAAGTGCGCTCACGGTGCTTCGCAGTGGTCAAGCCTTCCTCTCCCGTCCCGACGCGTATTTCCTTGGGCTATTTACCAGCCACCTGGTGCACGGGCGATCGCGGTTAGAAACAGTACCATTTTTAGAAACCCTGTGGACCAACCCCTCAAAAGATTAGAACACATAATAGCTACGTGCCGTGAGCTTAAAATGGACTCAGACGATCCTCGCGGCTCCCGAGGACCACGGAAATAACCCCCGGGTCCCATCATCCGCGGACATGAAGCAGAGCCCCTCGGAATACACTTGCGATCACTTCTAGTGACAATCAAACCTCGTAACTGACTCGTCCTGCGGAGAAAGCTAATTATAGGGCGAGCTGAGAATCGAAGACGGCGAGCCGCGTCGGAAGTCTCGATAACGAATCCGTTCGCTTCACGGACGTCCGCTCGTCACTCCCGATTACCGAGACGAAGCGATTCCCTATTTAGACCACGGTCTTCCCTCCCCGGCGCGGATCAGTGGCGCGGGAGGGAAGGGGACCGACACGGCGGGTAATTATCCACGAAACGGAAACGCACCCTAATCCTTGGGCCCTTCTCTGGTGGCTGGTGGCCCCCGCGTGCACATTAACGGCATGTGCGCCGAGTGCGTGCGACGTGATTGATTTGCTCGGCGTGTGGCTAACTCGAATCAGCCTCGGAGCTTCCGCACGCACGCTCGCGGGACGAGCGTGCCCCGCGAGCGTGAGGAGATTCCCCGCTGCACGCGACGAGCCGCGACCCGCCCATTACGACAATTATACTGAATTGCTCGCGAAAGCCGCGAGTGGTGACAGACGTGACATAGCAACTCCGAGAAATCATCGGGCTTTGTTAGATCCGGAGTTTGAAACGAGAGCGTGCTTGCTCGTTTCATTCAGACGGAGACTGAGGACTCGAATGGATGATGATAAATAATTCAAGCAATTAGTGTTTGAATAGTTTGATTTGTAAATGGACGAGGGTCAGTTTACTTCTACCATTCGCAACATCATGGGCGTATGTGGATGGATGGTACACTCGAGATGATTGCAACTTCAAAGAGTTGCTTTTCAGTAATGCTTCTGAAGCATTCCAGAACGGAAAAGGGAGGTTCTTGGAATTGTCGAGGATAACTTCGCTTTCCAATAAGGGTAAAAGAGGATGACTGGAGGATATTAAGCAATACTTGCTGCGATATCTGGCATTCGTCAAAGGCTACACGCTCAATCTGAAGATTCATGGAACCCGCGGTTTATTAGTCGCTTCAGAAAGGGCGAGGCACAAACGTTTCCAGTGAAAGGCAGAAACACGAATCTTTGTGCTTGATAATATCGTTGACGAGTTAATGTTGCTTTAGTAATTGAGACGGGACATGGGAGGTGCGAGAAAATATCTCCTAGCGATGATGCACATTCTTGTTGTCAAGCATACAAATTCTGAATAAAGAGCATGTTTTTTAAGAGATGAAGTGCTTTAAACTTTCATTCCTCTGATTCCTGTTCCTCCACATCGTGTACTTACTCAACTAATTTCATTATTGAATATATACATTCGAAATCTAATATTGTGTAAAAGAAATTAATCCTAAATTATAAGCAATCCATATACGATGAGAAACGGCAGGCATCTTGTGACATCATATAGCAAAAAATACCCAATGCCTAAATTCTAAAAAGCACATCGGCTTGTCTGTACTTCATATTTGAAACTGAAGATATTCTGAAGTACCGATGTAGTTGTACATTCGAAAATTTATTCCAACTTCAATATTTGCTGGTAAATACGGTGAGACGGTAACGTATCGTGTAACGTTCACTTATCGGCAGAGAGTAATCCTATTGGAAGAAAGTAATCATGCCGACCACCGAATGAACTGAACCTCTACTTGACCATTGGTTAAAACCAAATAGACTTGAACGTTAAGACACAGACGAGATGTAGGATAGACCATAATCTAGAGACGCGGTAGCGTCTCGACGCCAAGTACATGAAAGACATCCTGTATATGTCGATGTCGCTACCGTGTATCTTTACTCGACGCCGAGCGATCCCAAACTTATTTTCCTTAATATCTCATCACGCCTGCAATATTTTCTAAATTTAAAGGCATTTTTCTTATGTATGCATTTTTCCGTTGCCGGTTTCTGGGGTCCTCCCTATTACCATTTTAGTGTCACATGCAACGTTACCGATGAAGTCCCGAAACAGATTGTAGCGCTGCGTGGAATTCAAGAAGTGGAAATTTAAGTCATTCGAAACCCGCGATTTACAAATGATTCTCTTTGAGTAACAATTTAAAGATCGTTTTATAAACCAGTTTCGTGCAACGACCGAGAAAGAAGGATCACAACAAAACAAGAACCCATACGCCTTTTAACTTTGCTATCCTATTCGGGTTTATTTAATGCAAAACAAATTTGTTTCACATAAAAATTTATATAAACAACAACATTATTTGTGGAAGACACGCTTTCACGATGTAACGTGGAATACCTCACCAAGGAATTGTAACTTAGTATATTTCAATAAGGTGCTGAAGCAGAGAGGACTTAAAAAATTGTCAAAAACCCATCAGTTCGAGTATCTCGCTGAAATAATCCAACTTGTACTTATCCTTCTATCTTAACACTGTACTCGTGTTCTGGGGTCCGGTACGAACAATCAAACAACATTCCAAGTTACATTGTACCATAGTATTGCAAGTTAAAAAAATTCTTATATACAACTAGAGTATTTGACAATCGCAGCTATCGGCTCGGTTCTCACCGATTACCAGGTCTCACCACGAGGAGGTTGCTGCGTTTCGAGACCCGTAGAGAGATAGATGGAATCAAAGTTCCATCGATCTCCCTGTACATGAAACTCTACTAAACCAAAGAGATGGATGGAAACAAAGTTCCATCGGTCTCTTCGGTTCAGACGTAGAAGCTAGGGAACTGCCAAGCAATCACGCGAGTAAAAGAAATTCAGGAAAAAAGGAAAGACTACCGGTGAGCATGAAAGGAGTATTGGATGGCGCAGTTCCTACCACCCTGCTGTCCGAGTCGAAAGGGAAAAGCGCTCGGCGCCTCCCAGACGATTCCTGTTTCACCGATGCGACTCGCCAGGAGCAACACCAGGTGTGACCTGACTTGAGCCGTCCAACACGGAGACTGGGCACCGATGCGACTCGCCAGGAGCAACCCCTGGGTGACCTGACTTGAGCCGTCCAACACGGAGATTGGGTAATCGAACCGGATGACTTATGCAGGCAGTGTACCCAAAGGTACACCCCCTACGCCCGAAACTTTTCCCTTTCGACAAGAACACCAAGGGATGAAACCGATCCACCCATACCGATTCCAGGCTCAGTCGCTTGCTTCCGCAAACGGAACCAGCGGCGACCTCCTCATCCCCGATGAGGAGCCAACAAAAGAGCAACAAAGCTAATGATTTAGTGACTACTTCGCAATTTTACACGGGGCCTTAAATACTTCATGTTATAATACACTTTTCACTATCACTTTTCACTGCCACTTTTCACTGTCACTTTTCACTGTCACTTTTCACTATCACTTTTCACTATTTTGTTTTAAAAATATTATTTTACTGTCTCCCTTCCCGGCGGAAGGGTGAACCTCAAACTCAAATGCTGTAATAATCAAATATGTTATATTAATGGTGTAATAATCTTGGGACGAGTCTAAGAAAATACATAAAATCGAATAAACGATTCAAAATCATCGAAGCAATACATAAAATTGAATAAATGACGCATAATCATCGAAGAAATACATTAAATCGAATAAATGACGCATAATCATCGAAGAAATACATGAAATGAAATAAATCATACAAAACCATCGTAGAAATACCTACCTGAAACAGAATAAAAATCTGATTAGTTGCCGAGACCGAACCAAACTCACTGAATGTAAGTTTGGCTCGATCTGGGCTCTTAACCTAGGTCGTAGGCTTCAGCATGATTCCGTTTCGCAAGTCGCAATGCTTGGGAAACGTTACCAAGTATCCGAGCACACCGTCATGGAGGTACCTACGAAAGTGACCCATTTCTACTAATTATTTGTAGTCGCATGTTCGACCAATGCTTTGTGCATTTTGAAAAATTTGAAAAAAGTCGTACAACTAAAGAAATTCTTATATCTAATTAGAATATTAAACAATCACAGCTATCAGCTCGGTTCTCACCGATTACCAGGTCTCACCCCGAGGAGGTTGCTGCGTTTCGAGACCCGTAGAGAGATAGATGGAATCAAAGTTACATCGATCTCCCTGTACATGAAACTCTACTAAACCAAAGAGATGGATGGAAACAAAGTTCCATCGGTCTCTTCGGTTCAGACGTAGAAGCTAGGGAACTGCCAAGCAATCACGCGAGTAAAAGAAATTCAGGAAAAAAGGAAAAACTACCGGTGAGCATGAAAGGAGTATTGGATGGCGCAGTTCCTACCACCCTGCTGTCCGAGTCGAAAGGGAAAAGCGCTCGGCGCCTCCCAGACGATACCTGTTTCACCGATGCGACTCGCCAGGAGCAACACCAGGTGTGACCTGACTTGAGCCGTCCAACACGGAGACTGGGCACCGATGCGACTCGCCAGGAGCAACCCCTGGGTGACCTGACTTGAGCCGTCCAACACGGAGATTGGGTAATCGAACCGGATGACTTATGCAGGCAGTGTACCCAAAGGTACACCCCCTACGCCCGAAACTTTTCCCTTTCGACAAGAACACCAAGGGATGAAACCGATCCACCCATACCGATTCCAGGCTCAGTCGCTTGCTTCCGCAAACGGAACCAGCGGCGACCTCCTCATCCCCGATGAGGAGCCAACAAAAGAGCAACAAAGCTAATGATTTAGTGACTACTTCGCAATTTTACACGGGGCCTTAAATACTTCATGTTATAATACACTTTTCACTATCACTTTTCACTGCCACTTTTCACTGTCACTTTTCACTGCCACTTTTCACTATCACTTTTCACTATTTTGTTTTAAAAATATTATTTTACTGTCTCCCTTCCCGGCGGAAGGGTGAACCTCAAACTCAAATGCTGTAATAATCAAATATGTTATATTAATGGTGTAATAATCTTGGGACGAGTCTAAGAAAATACATAAAATCGAATAAACGATTCAAAATCATCGAAGCAATACATAAAATTGAATAAATGACGCATAATCATCGAAGAAATACATTAAATCGAATAAATGACGCATAATCATCGAAGAAATACATGAAATGAAATAAATCATACAAAACCATCGTAGAAATACCTACCTGAAACAGAATAAAAATCTGATTAGTTGCCGAGACCGAACCAAACTCACTGAATGTAAGTTTGGCTCGATCTGGGCTCTTAACCTAGGTCGTAGGCTTCAGCATGATTCCGTTTCGCAAGTCGCAATGCTTGGGAAACGTTACCAAGTATCCGAGCACACCGTCATGGAGGTACCTACGAAAGTGACCCATTTCTGCTAATTATTTGTAGTCGCATGTTCGACCAATGCTTTGTGCATTTTGAAAAATTTGAAAAAAGTCGTACAACTAAAGAAATTCTTATATCTAATTAGAATATTAAACAATCACAGCTATCAGCTCGGTTCTCACCGATTACCAGGTCTCACCCCGAGGAGGTTGCTGCGTTTCGAGACCCGTAGAGAGATAGATGGAATCAAAGTTCCATCGATCTCCCTGCACATGAAACCCTACTAAACCAAAGAGATGGATGGAAACAAAGTTCCATCGGTCTCTTCGGTTTAGACATAGAAGCTAGGGAACTGCCAAGCAATCACGCGAGTAAAAGAAATTCAGGAAAAAAGGAAAGACTACCGGTGAGCATGAAAGGAGTATTGGATGGCGCAGTTCCTACCACCCTGCTGTCCGAGTCGAAAGGGAAAAGCGCTCGGCGCCTCCCAGACGATTCCTGTTTCACCGATGCGACTCGCCAGGAGCAACACCAGGTGTGACCTGACTTGAGCCGTCCAACACGGAGACTGGGCACCGATGCGACTCGCCAGGAGCAACACCTGGATGACCTGACTTGAGCCGTCCAACACGGAGATTGGGTAATCGAACCGGATGACTTACGCAGACAGTGTACCCAAAGGTACACCCCCTACGCCCGAAACTTTTCCCTTTCGACAAGAACACCAAGGGATGAAACCGATCCACCCATACCGATTCCAGGCTCAGTCGCTTGCTTCCGCAAACGGAACCAGCGGCGACCTCCTCATCCCCGATGAGGAGCCAACAAAAGAGCAACAAAGCTAATGATTTAGTGACTACTTCGCAATTTTACACGGGGCCTTAAATACTTCATGTTATAATACACTTTTCACTATCACTTTTCACTGCCACTTTTCACTGTCACTTTTCACTGTCACTTTTCACTGTCACTTTTCACTATTTTGTTTTAAATATATTATTTTACTGTCTCCCTTCCCCGCGGAAGGGTGAACCTCAAACTCAAATGCTGAAATAATCAAATATGTTATATTAGTAATGGTGTAATAGCATTGGGAGGAATCTGGGAACATACATAAAATCGAATAAATGATGCAAAAACATCGAAGCAATACATAAAATAGAATAAATGGCGCATAATCATTAAAGAAATACATAAAATAGAATAAATGGCGCATAATCATCGAAGAAATACATAAAATCAAATAAATGACGCATAATCAACAAAGAAATACATAAAATCAAATAAATGACGCATAATCATCACAGAAATACATAAAATCAAATAAATGGCGCATAATCATCGAAGAAATACATAAAATCGAATAAATGATGCAAAAACATCGAGGCAATACATAAAATAGAATAAATAACGCACCATCATCGACAAAATCAGTTGGAACGGACCAAAACTGAATGTTGACCTTCACAGAATAACAAAACTCGCATTAGTTTTCAACGAACCCCAAAAGTCGGTACCAATTGAATCAGCTACCTCGGAGCAGGCGGCTGAGCGAATGGGGGGAAGGACCAGCCTTGAAAGCCTGTCCAGGTGTCCAGTAAGTCCAGTTGGAGTAGCCAGCGTTGTGTCCTCAGAGATCCAAGAGACGCAGGAGGCTCGGGAGGTCCGGGGGTCCGGGGAGTCCGAGGGGTCCGAGGGGTCCGAGGGGTCCGAGGGGTCCAGGGTGTCCAGGGTGTCCAGGGTGTCCAGGGGGTCCGGGTGGTCCGGGTGGTCCGGGTGGTCCGGGTGGTCCGGGTGGTCCGGGTGGTCCGGGTGGTCCGGGTGGTCCGGGTGGTCCGGGTGGTCCGGGTGGTCCGGGTGGTCCGGGTGGTCCGGGTGGTCCGGGTGGTCCGGGTGGTCCGGGTGGTCCGGGTGGTCCGGGTAGTCCAGGTGGTCCGGGAGCTTCCGCGTGCCCGGAGGTCCTGCCGTCCCGGGCGGCCGACGACGACTGATAGTCTAGGGGTGCGTGTTAGACTCCCCACTTTGGGGAACAACAGCCGCGATCACAACAAGGTCGACGATTGACTTCAATTGCGAAAACCAGATAATTATTCGACAGAAATTTATATTTCCACTAAAATATTCATTCCAGTGGCTATTACTATGAAAAATCATGTTAACAACATTTACCCTAACCACCCACTATAAATAATTATTAACTATAATCGATATAACTCGAGAAATCACGCAATTAATAACATTTGGCCTGGACTTCGAATTCGACAGAAATTGATATTTCCGCTAAAATATTAATTCCAATAGCTATTACTATGAAAAATCATGTTAACAACAATTACCCTAACCGCCTAGTATAAATAATTATTAACTATGATCGATACAACTCGAGAAATCACGTAATTAATAACATTTGGCCTTGGACTTGGAAATGATTTTCTGCGCCGAATGAATTCTATTTTATTTTGAATGTTTAATCGTTCGATAAATGAATGTTAATGCTTATACGTATTACACAGTATTAATTATTAATGTTACATTTTACAAGTAGTTGAACTTGTAAAGTAAATGAATAGTTCCAGGAATATTTGCAGAAATATTTCGAAGAATAATTCTGATTGACATACATACTTGTTTCTTTGCCGGGCTATTTGGGATCGTTCCGCGGACGTCGGATGTATCCGACGCTAGGCGCGGAAGGGTTAAACGTCCTTCAGTTTCTGAACAAAATCGAGCCAAAGCGCAGTGTAACGAAAGCCTGCCCTCTATGTCAAACGTTCACTCTAAACAAGGCACGCGTATACAAGCAAGCACACACTTTTCAACATTTTAACACATTTCAGAGTAGTTGCTGAGTTGGACGCTGTTCATGAGCAGGTGCCACTGCATTCAGTCCTCAAATTATGGGTCGGTAACACTGTTGGGTGGCGACACGAACATCCGTAAGGTGACACGTCTATCCTATACCTCGTCCGTGGGTCGCCACTAGAAATAAAATCGCATTTGCGCCGATAATACTGCCGGATGATAAGCACAATTCCTTTTACACCGACCGAGACTCTATCTTCACAATCATCCAACGATGGTACATACTTTATCTTGCAGCTCGTTGGATAACTTTTGAAATTCGAATAGGAGATTACACCTTATACCATCATCCTAATATAATTTCTCAAATAGATACACTGCATTATCTAATGTAAAAATCAAACCAAACCTTACTGGCTCACGAAACCGAAAATCTCTCCTTCAGAAATCCCTAATATCCATAAACTGTCACCAAAATCCACAAAAATATGCACTCCACTAAAATACATTCAAATGGCAGTTGGAACATTAAACTTGTACGCTGCACAAAAGAAAGCACACCTTTCCATCTCACAGCAACGCTGTTTCAACCTTCAAGTCGAATGGTTATCCATTCCTTTCCGAAGCGTTCCATTGTCTCTTCTACCTGAACAGTGGACGAAAAGGGGTGACTCGAGACGTGAGAAAAACCGTGTTCGATCGAAGCTCTTTTAATTAAGAGCATCGCCATTCCCAGGCAGAAAAGCCGACGCAGGTTCGCCTCTTCTCTGCAGCCGGTACACCGTGGAAAGGAAGGATACTTAGGAAATCAGCGTTACGAAGTAAAGCCAACAGAGCGTGAACGGGGGGATCCTACGACACAGGATGCTCTCTCCTACCTTCCGTGTCTTTCGCGCTAGCGAGCCCTCCTACCGTAATACCATCTATTCGTGGAAAGATACTGGCAGTGCCCGTTCGAAAACAATGCCACGAGCCTCGTAAATACGTGCGAACCACGCCATCTCGCTCCCGTGAACGTCGCAAGACTCAATCGCTTCTCCTTCGCTCGGGAGACAGCCGAAGGTGTCGAAATCCTCGGCGCCCGCCTCTGCTGCTCGCTTAATATCCCCGTCGTAAATTCGCAATTAAAATCTATATCTAATAACGGGCAGAAGGCTAATCACGACGCATGGAAGGAACGATTACCGGCGTTGCTCGCCGGCACAATACGCCATTAAAGCCTTCCCGCTGACTTTTATTCCTGCTCGTATTTGCGCCGCGTAACGGTACCGTCCAAATTAGGCGACCGTTGCTCGGTACACTCTAACAAACCGCGCTTTTTCTTAATCGGCCGCTTCTTCATCTTCGACCGTGACTGTGCTCGCGCACCGACACGCTTTGCTGGTGCCCATTGCCGGAAACGGTGAATCGTTTCCTCCTAAATTACGGAGGCGAGAAACCGCCGGCACCTCGATGCCGCGGAGCAGATTACACCGGCAGGGCGAGAGGGGGAGTGATTTGCACCAGGTCGCCAACCATCCGCCGCTTATGGCTGCTGAATCGCGTCGAAACGGCTGTATCGCGGACAGGATCGCGCGGTCGGATCCAGCAGATCGCCCGGATACTTCCTATTACAATTGTAAATCCGGCTGGTGTAACGAATACGGCCCAAGATCGTCGCGATAATTACACCAGAAGCGTTCCACGCTCTGTCTGGCCCGTGACGGCGGTGGAAAAGGGACGCGGGCTCAGTCGGCTGGCCCGTTGAACAACATCCTCGATACTCCGAGGTGCCCGGTCGACGGAGTACAGGAGTCGATAAGAAAAGAATCAGGCCCATTACGAGGGGAGGCCCTAGCGGGCAAGTGCACGCCGTGACAGAGATGTGTGCTCGGAGGCACGAGCTATCGCGAGCCGCTTCGGTACCCCCGAGTGGCTACGCGCGCTGCTCACCAGATACAACGGCGAAAGAAGGCCCGTGGAAATGAAGGCAGGTGGCGGTGAGCGGGGACGAAGGTGCACGCAGAGACGTGGAAAGGAACAATGACTCGCGGTGGTGTTCTGGCGTTTATAGGGCCGTATCGGCCGACAGCGGGGTGGCTTGAGCTCGTAATTAGTCATAGTGCGATGCGCTAACAGCGGCACTCTGCAAGAGTGAGCCTCGCTCGTTCGTTCCTTCCTCCGCGAGCTACTAACCTCGGAAGCGCGGCTAAATCATCCACCGGGTGGCTCCGACAACACCGCCAACCTGTTCCCCCGTTTTCCAATTCAAGCGACTTGGAAATCGCTGGAACGTGGCAGGCTTCCGAGTGTTTTAAAAGGCTACGAGCGGCACAAGCGGCAGCTTGATTCCTTCCAAAGTCACGGAAGATCACGCCGCGTCCGGGGGCTCTCCCCGCGCCGCGACAGATGCTCGCTGCAAAACGACGATCCCATGATCAAAAGGATTCGCGGTGCACGGCGTAACGGGCCACTGCAGCCGCATCTGCCGTGGATGGCCACTTGATTTATGCTTATCCTAACTAACGGATCGCCGCGAAACTTCATAATCGGGCCTGGGCTCGCGCGAATCATCGTCCCCGAGCGCTCGACGGTTCGGCGGCTTTCTCAACCTCTCCCGTGGAGCCACTATCCTGGGAGAATTCCCTTGCCCAATTAGCCGACGAGACTTTCCGACACTCGGGGACGTTATATTTTTCAACCGTTTTCTCCCTTCCGCCGGGACGGCGACGCTCGCGTTTCAAGGACACCCCGTAGACGCGCACCTGCACCGATGGAAGGCACACCACCGCGCTCCTCGGTGTGCCGGGGCAACGGAGGGTTGCGGCGAGGTGGCTCGTCCGCGGTAGAATCCGAGGACGAAGGGGACGGTGGTAATCGCGAGGGAAGAGGGAGCACGACGGCTACCACGTAGAAGAGAGGAGAGGCGAAAAGCGGCAGAGCGAAGCCACAGGCGGCCAGCCGTGTCTCCGGCCAACTCGGTCGGCGGCTCTCTTGCCAATCCTGGCATTTCCACTTCTATGTGTGTTTATGCACCTCCAGCGTCGCGCGCCCATCGACCATGGGGCTCCACTTACGTCGGGCACACATCACGCGCGATATGTGTGCACTACACGGCGAACAAACGACGGTGCGCTGACCTTTTTCCCCCTCGGCAAAGCACGCGCGGAAAAATCGGCTCCTCCTCGCTTGCCGCCCTATCGCGCGCTGCAAATTGTCCGCAAATATTTCCAAACCGACGTGATCCGCGAAGGGCCTCCGGTCCGTTTGCCCTGCCCTGAAGGCTGGTTGGGACTTTATTGAATCCTGAAAGCGAGCGAATTTATATTCGAACGAGGCGATGATAGCGCAGCTTGCTGCGGAAAAGGGGATTGCCTGCGTGGACTATTTTCTACGGCACGAAAGAAGACGCGACGAGGAGCTGTTAGGCATCGCTATAGCACGGTTCGCGTGGTTCATCAATCGAAAGCATCGACCGAGAGCCGGTTTACTGACAAGATTAAGATACGCGGCAGCCCCGGGCGTCGTAATTTGTACCATGGAACCCCGTGGACGCTTCAGCTACGACGATACACCTCAGATAAGCATCTGGCAGCTACGGGGATCGAAATTATTCGCATTTCAATAGACTGGTATACCAGCAAACTTCCATAAAGTACGCTTAAGTGGATCGGGATTAAAATGGACGAGATCTGCTCGAGCGGCTGGAATCATTTCACGCGGAACAGGGATACCAGGTTCTAAAGTGCTAGAGGCCTCGTGGCGATTCAATTGGCACCGATAACAGCCACGGGAGGACACCGTGTCAAATAAAGCGATTCCTTTTCCGCACCCACCGTCTCATTTCGCAGCTGCGGGCTTCACCTGCGAAACGGCCCGATACCTGTAAGCCATCGTCGCTGCAGGTCTTACCTGTTGAACCGAGCCAAACACTGCTCGTCGTCCAACACCTGTTACAGAGTCCCTCGGGTGAGTCAGGTTCCCTGTCCACCGTCCACGAATATTGACGTTAAACGGATGTATCTGGATCGCCATAGTGTCTGCTGAGAGCAACAGATATTTACAAGCCTCCAATTCGTCCTGACAATTGCTCTCTAGAATCCTATTCATTTTGAAACGACAGATTCTTCCACCGAGGAGCCTGAAACTAGATCAAATTTCTAGGCTCGTACATCAAATCCTCGAACTCATGAACGGCCAATCGACTTTTTTCCTCGCGAGGGGAAGCACGCTGCTCCACGGCTCGGTGTATTTTTGTCAAGGGATTTCGGGAGCGCGATCGTTGGGTCAGGGCCGAGAGAACCGGCACGATAGTCGACTTCCGTCAGCCCGTACGGTCGACAAAGAGGAATTTGTAATGCGGCGGAAATGTTGTTCCCAGAGGGGTAAGCCGTAAACGTGGCCCGTCACGTACGTATATCGCCAGCGCGGTGGAAATATATTCCCCTGAAAAGCCAGCGTGTACCGACGGAACCGTTCGCCTCGGCGGCGAGCCGCCGTGCCACGGCCGCTTAGAATTCAGAGCGTATCGCTTTAAGGTCATAAAGGAATTACGGTGATACAGCGTGACCGCAACGATGGCGATCCGAGAAGGATTCGCCCGTGAGAACAGATATTATTTACAGATACCACGAATCGTCGACCCCCTAAATTAAACGGTGAGACGCGTCCGTGGATGTTAACCGTGGCCGTCCTCCCGGCGCGCTACAGTTAATCAGAGGATGAAGCCCGGTGTCAGGGATCCTTATCTCGTGCCCGTTAAAAGTTGCAGCTAAGAAGTCCACTGCGCCCCTTTCAACCCGGTCTTCGTCCTGCCGTATATACTCGGGCCGAGAATACTTGCCCGTTTTCGGGCCGCGGCCGCCGACTATCAGATAAAAGATAGCCGTTAGATAAAGCCCGGCCGTCAGAGGTCCGGGAAACCAGTCTTTCGTACGTAACGATTATAGGCCAACGAGCGCGATGACGTGAACCCGCGATGATAACTCACACCTCAACCTCCTTTTCCTCCGTCTTGGTCCCATGGTCGACAGGAACGCCGACGGAGGATTCCAGGCACTGAGAGTGGTCCCCTCCAAACGGGACATACGTTTCGGGGAGACCCAGCTTCGAACCTTTCTACCACGGCTATCCTTGTAAATCTGTAGCTTTCCTCGAATCCACTTCATCTAGCTAGAGAATACGTAGGTAGATTAGGGTGGCCCTTATTGATACGTGCCGAAATTTTGTTTGTATTCCTTTGCTCTCATCCCCTAGAACGGTGCCATTTGATAAAAAAATAGTCTGGAAAAGTTTGTTACCGATTCTTGAGAAATTCTTCAAATTCAAACCATTGATGAATTCTAAACTTTAAGGCCTGGTCGGCAGCCTTTCCCATTGTCCGATTGCAATAATCTTTTTCAGGGACTATTTTGTTACGAAATGGAACCGTATTACAGGGTGAGAGCAAAAGAAATCGCGGGTTGAAAATAAAGGCCACCTTAAGGTAAATACTCGAGATTTCCGAGGATGTTACTCATTGTCCCCGGAGTGACGAATCCTGGGGTACCTCGGAAAGAAGGACAGAAGCGTTCCTCTTCAAGGTTACGTCGCACCTCCGTGCAACACCACCCAGGCCTCAGGAATCGCAAGCCCCCTGCAACCTACAGTGCCAACCAACGTCGCGATGCTCTTTTGATCGAATCCGCCGGGCAGCAAGGACGCGTCTCGTGTTGCATCCTCAAGCATTAAAAGCCGCATTACCCGACTCCCGTGAGTACAGCCACGGCTGTCCCGAGCGCTGGCGGAGCTTTCTTCGGGCCCGCGGTACCGGGGATCACCACGGTGGCGCGATGGAAACCAGTTTCTCGTGAAAAGCGACTACGGAGTGCGGCGGTCTGCCAGCAGTGTGGATGCAGCGGAGTATAGGGCAGAAGGAGACTCGACCAGACGTAATATCGCGTCTCCGATTCCCCCGGAGGGGGGCGTCGGGGGAGGGTTTTATTTATAAAGTCACGGCGCGGTTCCATCGTCGCGGGGCATATGGTAGGATCGATCAGCACGAGGACCGCGCTAGTTCGAGCACCTGTCCGAAACGGGCCCCCCTTCCGCTTTTCCCTCGTCTCCGCTGTCTGGCGCGTGGCCAAAGCTCTCGACGCTTCCTCCTCGGCCCTGGCAGAGAGCTGCCTTTTTTTTCTGGTGCAGCTCCAGACTGTCGCGCACCAGCTCCCCCGCGGCTCTCGGGGGCCCGGGCCCCCGGGATAGAAGCCGGGCGATAGCCGCCGTGCACTGGCGTCCTTCGGTCACTGTCAGAGCAATACCGCGGCGAGGGTTCACGACGGTTTACGTCATCGCGAGATACCGCGCGCTGGCTGCCAGCGTTTAATCGCGGCTCCTGGAGTTACGCGTGAATCACCTGTGATTCCGCGATGGTAACGCTGTCTCGTTCCGTGGCGGAATCGCGGATGGAAGAAGATAAATCGTAGCTAGAAGAGTAATTCGAGGGAGGACTGTTTCAGCGGAGCGCTCGATGACTGAGGAGCACGCTCAGTGGGTGGACAGCGGCGGTTCGAAGAGAGAAGCATATTCCGGTGATTCTCTGGCGATTCGTCATACTTGCGAAAACTGGCGCCAGATATTAAATTCGAGCGAGGAAGCTCGAAGGCGTAAGCTCCATTTCCGCGTTTAGGGATTTCGCGGACGTCTTCGGCCCCACTCGTTTTCCAGCCACTTTGAAGTGGAGGATTTGCGAGGCGAGTAAACGACGTCGTGCTGCCGCGATCCGCGGCTGGCTTTAGGCTCGCGGTTTAGAACGAAGGAATTCGAATCCCAAGCGTCTGCTCTAGCAGCAAACTCTGGTACTTAGATGCTCTCCCCCGTCTCCGCCGTCTCTCCCGTGCACCACCATTGCCCGCTCTGTCCTCCTTCCTCCTGCATCCTCTAGTCTCTAAGGCCAGCGTTACGGTGCTGAATGTCCGGTTAATGCACCTGCGTACTCCGTGGCTCGCGAGCGGAACACCGCGGAACCGAACGAAGACGGAGAGAAGGAGCACGAAGAATAGAGCGCGGAGGACAATCGTGACGCTACAAGCTTGCTACCACCGGCGGGAAGGGCGAGGGGGGGTAGAGAAGCGAGGCGAAGGGGAAACGAAGAGAAAACGAGCGACCACGTGGAGACAGGCTCGATCGAGGCGAAGGAAACGGAAGGACTGCGAAACGAGTCGCGCAGACGGTGACGTCGAATCGCTCGCATCATCCTCCCTGTGCGCGCGGTAGGCAGACGATAAAAATGGGCGCCACTTCTTCCTTATTAAACGCGGTGGCGTCTAACATACTCGACCGAGGAGCACCCGAGAAGCTGTGGCTCTGAAAAGTAAACGTTATCAGCGGAACGCCATTCCTCCCGATCGTTCTCTTCGTAATCTTCTTAGCCGGTCTATGACGTGGGCATTTTTTAGCCGTCCGTTGCGCGGCTCTCACTCGACCAGTCGAAGCACGATCGAGGAAAGATTCTTTGGTTAATTCCCGACGCTTCTTCCTCGATGCTTCCTCCTCCCACCTCCGCGCCTCCACCATGCACCAATTCATAAAATCCCTGGAGCGAGCCTAAGCGCTCCACTAACTCCGTCGGCGAGTCGCTGACCTCGGGATTCAGCCGTGCGCATCAGCTGCATTTCTCCATGCGCATAGACCAGTTGCGCTGCGATGGTCATGGTAATCTACAAGGGAACAAGGAACACAACGGCGGGCCCGCGCGAAACAAGGAAATACGCGCGGTGGAAAAGGAGGAGGAGAAAAAAAGGAGAGGAACTCGCGAAGGGAAATTATGACTCGCCAGGCATGGAAATTAAGAAAACGCGTCGTAACGTCCGTCGCCGCTCTCCCGGGCATCTCCTCGTCCCGCCTGACGTTGGGTAATTCGAAAAAGTGACGCGAACGGCCATAAAGCGAGATTAATCCAGCGGGCAGGTCTCGCTGAACGGCGTTACCGTTTATTAATAGCCGGCGGAGGGTGTTTGTCACCGCGGCGCGAAACTACGTCGAGATAGATAATCACCGTGGACGGTGATTCGGCGAGGCACGCGATCAGAGTTTACGGGGGGGGTCGAGGAAAGGACGCGGCGGCCGCGCTCCTTTCAGAACTCCTGACCTTTCGGAAACGAAATAATGGCAGCGAGCACCGAAGGGAAGGAGCGAGCCAGCCGTGGAACGCGCGGGTCTCAGGGGACAAATGGGGCCAAATGGGACCGTCCCGAAGGACACGCGGCGGCGTGGGGAGCGGAGGAGGGAAAAAAAACGGAGAAGAAACTGAAGAATTGCCTGTCGTAATCCGTGTCCATCGCGCGCCCTCGGCTCGCAGAGGTTCTTGGCTCTTCGAAGCCACCGTGTAAATTCTATCAAAGTCTATCTTACTCTACGAGCCGGGGTACGCGATCATGTGCCCCACTCCAGCACGACTACACGTGAAAAGTCACGCTCTGCTGGATTCAGGTATAGTTTGCCTCCGATATACTGGGTGGACTCGTCGACTCCCGTTCCCGGCCGCGGCATCCGCGAATTGCTACGAATTCTTCGCCGCGATCGCTCGTTGAACCCTCGCCGATTCGATCGTCGGACTTATCGCCGGGCAGCGCGACGGAGGGGAAGCTTCCTCCTCGGCGCGGTTAGCTCGGAGGATCGCCCATGAGACTCGAGCTCCACCGGAGGGTCGACCGGACGGCTTCGGCTCAATCACGCGATCGACATTTTATCGGTCGGCATAAACCGGCCGCGGGGTTCAGCGTTATTAAATAAACCGTGGAAACGCATTCCCACGGGGCCCCGCGTGGAATCGTTCGAGCGGCAACGCATACTATGGTTCGGTGCACGTGAAACACTCGGCACTGCGTAAATTGTCCGCGTTATTAATACCGAGCCAGAAATCCTGCCGGCGATCGAAGAAAGAGGAAGCTCGCTTCTATCTCACCGAACCTGACCTTTCGGATGGAACTGTGGCAACGCGTTGCGGGCGCAACCCTCGCTAATCCTACGTGCAACTCCCCCCCCTGTTACGTAGGCGACGGAAGGCTGATGGAACAGGACGGAGAGGATAGAAAGCAGCAGGAAGCTCTGCCGCGCCGAAAATGCGGCACAGGTTGCTCGGTGCCACGTGCCCGAACATCGGCGCCGCTCGATCATCCGACGCCGCCACCTCACCGGAAAACCATCGGGGCCCTTATTTCTCGATCACTCTGTACCGGCGTACGTGTGTATACCTGGCCGCGCGGCTTTCGCTATGCTGTGTTAGCCTATTCGCCCATTCCCCGAGCTGAGTCACACACAAACACCAGCAGGTCTCTCTTCTTGTCTCTCCCACCATCTCTCTCCTTCCCCTGCCCCTACGTTCCTGACTTCTCTCCCTCCCACCCGCCCCTTCCCCTCTGCCACCAACCCCCCCGCCCCGTGCTTCCCCTCTTCGGGGCTCGTCCAACCTCCCCGCCGCGTCCCTCACCCGTGGCTCTCGTTGCTGCGGCCGCAGGGGCCGCAGGCTGACTCCCCAGGTCGACTGACTGAGCTGACTCTGCCTCTACGGCTGGCTGGCTCTCGGCGTAGCCACCCAGCCGGTCGACCAGCCAGCCACCTTCCTTCTCCTGCGTGTGTATCGCAGGTCGGCCGGAGTTTACCTGGCGTTACCTGCCAGCCTGCAGCCTCAGTTCACTCACGTCACTTGGAGCAACCGGTTCGCGGAGTCCTCCCCGGCTTAGCTCCTACGACTTTAAAAGCCTCCGCTCGGTCCCTGCCACCTTTTTTCCTTTGTACAGCGCGTAACCGACGCATCTCTTCCTCCTTCGCCCCATAGTCCTCCTCTGCCTCGTCTACCTGCGGCCCCTCGTCCTCCTCCTCCTCCTCTTCCTCGGCCTCGTACTTCGCGTGACGTTTCCATCGGGACGAAACGATACGCCTGGCCCTCGTGGTGACTCCGCTCGATTCGAGCCCGAAGAGAAAAGAGAAAAAGATCGTGTCCCGGACGCCGGTACACCCTGCCGCTGGTTCAGGACCATCCGTAACCGAGGGGGAGAGAGAGAGAGAAAAGAGGGACTGAACGCGGACGCCTGAAACCCGGGCAACAAGTGAAATGTTGATGGGGCTCGGGGAGCAGAAGGTATTAACCGCGCCAGTGAGAGAAGGGAAGGGAAGAAGAGGTCGTTACCAATGGCGATCGGTACACCGAGCATCATCCTCGCTCCGCCGCTACGCTCTTCACCGTCCTGGGACTCAACCTTCTGCAAGTATCATGGAAATCCACCGTTTATTCTCTACCGTCGCGATAAATGTCACCCCAACGTCACCGCGCTTCGGGGAATCCACGGAACTCTCGCTTCCTGCGTCTCGGCGACAGAGAGTACCTTTAGATACCACCCGACCTCGGTAAACTCCATCCGCACAGGTATGTAGCTTTTAATCGAATCGCTGCACCGATCGGCGGACCACGATCGTTCCCGCGTCCCGAGCTTAAATGTCGAGGTTTTTATCGTTCCCCCGGTGAAATCTATTTGGTTCGGGCCGCGTCACGGCTCTCGACGGTTTCTCTTTCTTGTGTACCTACGATTTTCATCGGGTCACTGTCCTCGCTACGGTCACCGTTATTCCCCGGCTCCGACCTCGCCACGAAAAACGCCGGGCGCCGCTCGAGCATTGCGCAATCCGGAATCGAAATCGCCGCGGCAAGACCAAATAAATCCCTCTCCCTCGCCCTCGGTGCAAGGCGACCATCGCCGCGTCCCCCCGGAGAACCGATCGGCCATTTATCGCGGAAGGGCCCTCAACCTTCCTGGCCACGATCGAGCGTCACGCGCGGCCGATGATCGCGACCTGGCTAATGAAGAAATCGATAGCAACCGGTTATTAGCATACCATCGGGCGTTAGCTTTCACGCGAGCCCGCTATCCCGGAATGCAGAGAGCAGCGGCGATCTATCGATCGATCACCTCGCAACAATTCACCCACGTAACGCGAACCTGGCTCCGATCCCCCTGCAGCGAATCTATGTCATGATTTAATATGCTTTCGAAAGTGGCGAGCTATCCAGTTGCGAGAGGCCTGCGCCGAGGTATTTTATTGTTTTTCAACCTTCCCTCCAACGCGGCCTCTCTCCTCTGCCGACCCTTTTTCCATCCGCGCCGCCTCGATCGCTCGGTGGAATCGGCGCGGTTCTATCTACCGAGATCCTCCTCTCCGTCGCGACGCTTCCGCCCCGGAGACCGGCTCGTTTTTCTCACCTCGGGTCGACGCACCTCGGCTGGCTCTCTTTTTCCAGCCACCCGTGGCGCGTCGCGGTCGATAGTGCTCGATAAGATACCGGAACGGGAATTCGGCTTTTCGTGGAACGCGGAAAGATTACGAGGCGCCCGGACGGGGATCGAGCCGCGGCTTTTCGTGCTTCGTTCTCCAAGCGTTGCGCAATAAGAGCGATCGGCCGCAGGAAAATCACCACGAGCGGTGCAGCTTTGACGAAGGTCGGTAAAGGAAACGAGGAGAAGGCGTAACACGACGAGCGTGACGGACGTCGGAAAACGCACGCTAAGACCGCGTATTCACGATTATTATACCAGCGCGGATCAAGACGGCGGTGCCTCGTGCGCCGTGCTTTTTCATCGCGATCACGTGCCATCGATTCGACCCGAGCTGTCCATCGGGAAACGTGCCGGAACGCGGGGCAAATCGCGAGAGGGGAACTCAGCTTTAACCCATTTACACAGTCCGCTCGGAAACCAAATTGCCAGACATTTCTCGAAGACGAGGCGGAGAGATTCTTCGGAAATACGCGCGGCTCGAGAGGAGAGCGTACTCGGTTGAACGGTAAACTACGAGTTTGACGAGTAACCCCGTTGAGCCTTTTGAAAAAAAAATCTCTTACGGCGAGGCACGAACGGAGAGCCTCGATTCTCTTGGGAACGCCGCCGAGGATAGGGGTACGAAGTGAAACCGGCGATTTTCTATACGACTCTGGCGTATAACCAGTTTCGAGCACGTATTTATTACAGCTTTTCCTTATTTGCTTTCAGTCACGGGAGCTAATCTTCGTTATAAGCGTCGTCGCGGGAAAGAAACGTCGCTTTTGGCCGCACGTAGGTACGTCGCGGCGGATATAATTTCAATTAGCTCGAGAGTCTCATTGAAATATCAGAGATTGAAGGGATCGAGGAAAAGTAGATATATAAAAAGAAAGAAAATTCCTGCGGGAAGCAAGAGCCAAGAAGAAAGAGCTTAGCGTGGAAGTCATCGATAAAGCAACGCCCTGACACAGTTCGCGCGGTTTCCACGTCTCCGAGATGATAGCCAGGTCCCTCGGAGTCAATAAAGATAATCTGCCCGTCGGTTCCCTACGGCCGCGGCGCAGAAAAGCGCCACGAGCTCGGCTCGCAGCGCTCGTAATTACTCGTTTCGCCTAGCCGTCACGACGACGCGGCGGGGCTGGGGAGAAGACACTGTCGAAACACTGTTATTTCCATGCCGCTCTGTCCTGTCCCGATGGATCCGAACGGGGCGTGAGAACCGGAATGATAGCATGACCGGAAGAGCGGCTTGAGAACCCGCGGAGACTCGCAGATAGTCGTTGAAGAATCGCAGGTACACAACGGCGCACTGAGAAGATTCGAATCGTGAGAACCAGACGGGGAAAACACGAACGCCCGTGTTCCCTTGCATACCACGGCCTCGCCATCTTTATAATAAATCACTGGAGGCCGCTCTCTGATTGAATTAATGCTTGTAAATTAACTCCCCGCCGTCGAGGGACAGAGTGGGGAAAGAAGTAGTAGACACACAAAAGGGCGATCGAGAGCATCGTCACGTAATCTAACGCTGTAACGAGTTTTTCAACGAATCCTTGGACCACTTACGATCGATCGGCTGGCACGGTGACAGTGCGCTATCCAGCGATCGTTCGGGCCAAGTGTGACCGTGGGAAATCTACGAGATCTGTTCTCGCGGAACGAACCGCAGAGAAGAGAGAGAGAGAAAAAAAAAGGGAAGAAAATGGTAACGAAGAGGCTAACGGTGGAAAACACAAAGCCCGTGGAATCCGATGGAAGGGGATCCTTTTGGAGGTGAGAATGCCGGGCGATCGAGAGATCGGCAGGGGGGCACGGCTGGGCTGGAGAACCGACGCGGTGGGAAATCGGCGGAATCGAAGGACAAGCGTGGAGAACGGCGAAGAAATCGTGGCGTCGGATACGGCGGACATTGGCTTCCGGGAAGGCTCGTCGTTCCGTGACGGAAGAGCAAGAAAGGGGAAAGAAACGGTGGACGCGGCCGAGTCGTGAATTATCCTGGTGGAATCCGTTTCTTTCCCCTCCAGTTCTTGCATACGCGACCCGAGGTGTTCGCGAAGTGGCGCGCGGACTTTTCCGACTCGCCGCGTTACGGCTCGACACGGTCCGCGAATTCGAGCCGTCGGGGGATGAAGTTGCATAATCGGGACGGTCGTCGACCTTCGCGAGCGCTGCCGAGGAATGCCGCAGTACGCGGAAGAACGCTGACGAGGAACAATGGTAGCTCAGGCTTGGATTCTGTAAATGGCACTGGAAGAATTCACGGGGGAATTTAAGAAACGGACCCGTGGAGCTCCCGTGTCATACACAGCGTCCGGCCACGCAACGAAGCTTTTAAAACCGAACGTATCCTCCAGCGATAGCGACGGCTATCGGCTCGTAAACGTCAACCGTAAAGGTCGAGCAGCGCGGGCTCCAGGCGATCGGTTACCGGAAATCGTATGTACGTCGACCCACGTACATTTGCGCGGCCGGTGCCGCTGGTAACTCCGCGAGACTGTACCGATTATCCAGTAATCAGGCTACGTCCGCTAAGATAAGGGATCTGTAACATTCGGCTGGAACGCGCGCGTTCTAAGCGAGTCCTCGGGCTGGCTGAGCCGTGAATCAGCAGCGACTCGCGGCCCAACAAAACACGTAACGGCCGGGCAAAAAGCGCGCTGGCTTTTTAGCGATAACGTTTATGTTCATGGTCCGTTTCTCCCGAGCCACGGTGGCAGCGGCTCGCTGCACGTGGCCGAGTCCCCGACTTGGCAACAGGCGGCGACCTTCTCCAGGCGGATGAGCGGGACAAGGGACACGGGCAGAGGCGCGCTCGTCCAGCCGAATGTCCCTCCGCGGGGAGAGGCGCAGGCACGCGGGCCGGAAATGCGGCTCGCGCGGCGGCAGAGCAGCGATGTGTCCGGGGAAAAAGGCTGCGACGGGATCGATTCGCGACGCGACACCTGTCGCGGTGACCAAGTAAGTGCATTCATCCTTTCATCCTGAGCAGAGCCTGGGGAAGGCTCATCGAGTCCTGTCCAGCTTGTCATCCCATTAGGGGAGACTTTTTAATAACGCGTTAGAGCGGTTGAAGGAATACTGGGCCTCGGAGAGGTAGAGATGTATGTTGGAGAATTTTCCTCGTTAACGCTGCGACTTTGTCAAAGAACGGTGCTCGGGGAATACATATTGCGTGGTCATAGGAATGTATCTCGGAGTCAGGGGATTAAATAGAAGTAACGAAGAGCTTCCACGCGATTCTAAGTAACCAGAAGAACGCTGAACGTCCTACCAACTCGAGGCGGTCGATAGTCGAGCAGGGTACAACAGGATCCCATTGAATAAGCAACGAATCATAATACCGCCGCTTGATTACCTGTTGCATCACACCTGTTGCTGTCCGCGCACGGACCACGTGACGACAGGCGGCCGTGAAAAGATTTCCTCGATTGTCCCTGCGTCTCTATCGATCGCGCCGGGCGACCGGAAACGACGATTGCCGATGTGCCGCCGCCGCTGCCGTCCACCGAAACCTACAAAACCACGCTGAAGAACCGCTCTCTAATTTGCATACGCGCGTGAAACCATGGGGGTAACGCATTCGCGCCGTAGATTGCTCGCGTTATCGCGGGACAGGGGATCGCGACAATGGTGTTTCCGTTAGCCGAGAAGCGGGCGGCCGGAATGGATCGGCGATTGTTCGTCCCCATCGATTTTCTAGCCGCTCGAGGGCCACTTATCGCTATGCAGGTGGATGACGCGATTACCGTAAAAACGTCACGCGCGGTATCCCGCCACGGGGGATCACCGATACACCCCGGTTTCCACGCCGCTGCGCACACGCTGGTAAGTCGACAGGGCCGTCACATGTACGATTATATTTTATAGCAGCCTCGCGAAGGGACGGCGAGAGGGGACGTCGAGGAAAGATTCACGTGTTTCAGCGGCTCTTTCTGGGATCTCTGACCCCAGAAAAGCGACTGCTTTTCTGATCCTCGCTGTCGATAAAGCGCCTCGCCGTTGGATCGTGATCGCGTCCTCGCTGGGATCTCTCATTGTTCGTGGCCAGCGGGGCAGAAAGCGGCGCTTCCGCTTTCAAGCTGGCTGGCTGTGCGCGGCGCGGGCACAGGGGCCCGGCATCCTGACTCCGTCCAGGTAAACACCTGCGCCATATTTCACGGGTAAGAGGATCAAGGTCGGCCGGCCAAATTTCTCGGCCAACCCCGCCCGTTACGTCCCCTCCTCGCATCCCCGTGACGTTACCGATCGCATGTTTTACAGGCATTCATTACGCAACGGCGAGCCGTGTAATTGAACGGCACCGGGGGGACTCGAGGAGACGAGGGAAAATTGCGCTGCGCAAAAGAGAAAAAGAACTGCCGCTTACGGCGTCGCGTAAGTACCTGCGGAAAAATAACAGTACCGTTCTTGCGAGCCCGCGGGAATCAGAGTCGAGGGAATGTACAGTTGTGGATTGTTGTTTGCAGTGATTGTCTTGCGCCATGGAGAATTGTCGCGCCGCCGGAAGCGGCCGACTCGCCGCGGAACCGGAAGTCGCCGTGGGACCGCGGGGAAGCTTGAAAATATCCAGCGCTACCAGCGAGCTCTGTGGGAACCCAGCCGCGTGCATTCTCGGCGCGGGTGCTTTCTGTTGCGCCCGCTGTTTAAACGCTGGCGCGGCCGCGCCGGTGTTGCTCGCTCGTCGTTCGGCAGCATTGTTGGAGGAGCTTTTGTTTAGAAAACGCGAGAGTATCACTGTTATCACGATTCCGAGAAATATCTCTGCCCCCGACTGCGTAGTGTCCGCCGGTGCGTTGTTGTTCCCTCTCGATCAGCACGATAGCCTACTCACGTTGCAATTAGAATATTCTCGATGCCAGATCCCAAAGATTAATAATTGAAATTAGCTATTCACGGGCGGTACGCTGGTCTATCCGCTTCCGAGTACGTGTGCGACCCACTCATCGCTACGCCCATGCTCCTCGCTGGAGAGCTGGTTACTTTTATGATTCATGGAACTTATCTTTATGGTCAGGTGAGTAACGCGCCGTTCCCGTAACAATGGGGAAAGGTGGATGGCAGATGAATCCTTCACCCTCTCGCCCTGAGCAGGCGAGCCACCGAGCGACGCGCGGCGACATTTTCTCACGTACGAAGATAACGAGTCATTTGCGCGGCCTTTCACCGCACCGTCGTTCGTAAAACACACGCACGGCCCCGAAGACCCCTCGATTAGGAAAGCAGCAGCGTGGCCGGTGTTCCTGGCCGGGGAAGAATAGGCCTCCAAGGGGCCGTTTTCACCGCGGCCGCGAAGAGACGCTTGATTCTCGTCCAGAAGGCGTGGGCGAGCGGCAGACGTCATTGGAACTTGCAACTTCCTCGACGGGGCCGTCCTTGAACGGCGAATGATATTTTCTGCGTGCACGAGGGGCGGCTCGCCCCCTCTTCCGTCAGTGTCAATGCTGTGGCGGCGCAGAATTATTCCTCTCCGAGTGGTCGAGAGGCTGTCGTCGCGCCTCCAGACGAGCCATATGTCCGAAATGTAAAAATAATCACGAAACGGCATTACCGCCTCGATGTTGGCGCGTTAAAGAACAGGCTTTGATACTCCGCTCTTATTTATCCCCCGGCGGGATTACTCGCGCGCGTCCTCGCGGGGACATTAATCTTCGCGCGGCAGGGTCGCGTTCGAGAGCGCAAATATTGACTTACGCGCGAAATTCGAGGCCCCAGGCGAATATATCGAGCGACGCGCGAAATCCCGCGGCAGACAGAGCGCTATGGGATGCTGAATACTTGGCGCGGCAGGAGTTATCGGTCGCGATATAGCCGTTCGTTTTGAAGAATTTGAAGAGAGATGACGGGGAAGAAACGATCGCGTGGATAACGATGTGGCGTAGCATATAATAGCAACTTCCAGTGGCGGATTAAAGGAAAAAGGCCCAGGTGGCAAGCCTCTCGAGGGGCCATTTTTTCAGAAACATGAATAGTTACTTTATTAAATCGGACTAAGTGTAGTAATGCAGAAAAAATATAGTGTTTCAATAAAATCATAATTTTGTTTTTAAAATTGCTCGTTTTTCAACGCCGTCTTCGTGAATTTATTTAACAAAAACTATAAGTTTATACTATCTGGCGTTATGCCTGCATATTAAGGTATGTTTGAAGTAAAACTTAGAATTTTGTTGAACTTTTCTATCGCACATATACCTACCTACATAGATATAGTCGGTGGCGCAAACTTCTTAAAAACAGTTGTTTTCCGACAGGCGTTGATATGGGAACTGTTCTCGTGATCCAAAATGGAAAAACTAAGGTTTATTTTCTTTATTATGTTTGTCGTTACTGTTGGAACCACAGAGGCCCCGTAACAATAAAAACTTGTAGAACGATAGCATGTTGAAAAAATGTTCGATTTTTGCTGATAAACTTAGCTGTTTTCGTTCTGTAGAATTAATTCTATACAAGATACAAACGCGATCGAGGTTCCGATCGTAGCGACAAACAGAATAATAAAAATGAACCTTAGTTTTTCCATTTTGGATGACTAGAACAGATCCCACACCAACGTCCGTCTGAAAATAATTCTTTTGGAGTAGTTAACCTTACCGACTATATCTATGTATATGTGCGATAAAAACGTTCGAAAAAATTCAGAGCATTACTTCAAACATACCTTAAGATGCAGGCAAAACACCGGACAGTATAAACTTATATTTTTTGTTAAATAAATTCACGAAGTTGGCGTTGAAGAACAGGCACTTGCAACTAAATAGAGTACCTCCTTAAATCCGCCACTGGTAACTCCATAGCCTGTTAGGTCGAAGTCTGATCGATACCTCGTTTCAGGATCAGCCTGATCTTGTGCTTCTTGATGCGACACGTTCCTAAACAAAACAACAACGCCACGCGTAATTAGAGTGTCGGTCTTGGCAGCGACTCGGTCCGTGAAATAGATTCCCGGAAGCTATTATTTTCATTTTGGCCGCTAATGACCAGTCGCGTAAGAGTGAAAATACGGTCGTCATCTTCTGGACACGATAACACGCTCTCGCCGGTAATTACATTCGTTAATAGCCAGCGACAGGCATTGTACAGGGTGGTGGCCAACTAGCTGGAGCAGCATTGTCCGCGCCGGCATTATCGGGGCTTACATAACCGTGGACGTTACTCGCGATAATAGCGATCGTGCTCTATTGACGTGCCGATAATACGCGTCGGTTGCATTATTATTAGAAACGTAAATATTAAGCTACCGGCGTCAGCGTTATTTATAAGCGTTGCACGTTATTCGCAAACGAGTGCTACAAATTCGTATATCGCGGCTTGTCTCCGCCGAAGGCCGGCCCCACCGATGAATTTAAGCCGCGCGGAGAAGCGTCGAGCGGTCCCCCGTTGCCTCGAGCTCGGACTTTCGAGGGAAAGCGCGCCTCTTAATGAATACAAAGACCGCGGTGAACGCGCGACGGTGAGAGCCGACGTGTCTTCCATCGTCACGCGGTTGGACGTCGACGGGAAAATGCATCTGGCCCCTGGCCAACTTCAAAAATAATCCGAAATTCGACGGATTCACCGATCATCCGCGACCACCTTCGCCCGGCCCCTAGCGGCACGTAGCCGTGCGTGCACGGGCGACGTTCCTTCACCCTCCCCGCGGTAACGATTCTCGTAACAGGGATTAAAGAGCCTGGAAGCCTCGCGAGCCGCCACGGTGCCGATGTTCCCGCGAATTCCGCGAATCATCACTATTTCTGTTTTGTCCGCTTTGGCAAGGGTCGGCCACGTGCGTGTGTCCCACGCGTGTCCGTCTCGTCCCTGCCCCTCGCAGCGCCCCGCCGTTCGAAATAAAGAGCCAATGCTTGCGAATAAAAGCTGACAGAAGAAGGACGGAGGAGCGTGACAGGGGTCCCCGAGCAGAAATCGTCTGGGCGTCATCCCCGGCCTGGGTCTGATTCACCGGAATCAATTCGAGCGGCTCCGTAGCCTCTGGACGAAACCCGAGCAACGTTTTTAATCCGTTCGGTTGACGCAACCGTCTAACGGGTCTCGCGATGACGACACGCAGCGCGCGATCTCTCCTCGGCTCTGACCGCGGCCCGTATTTTTAAATCCCCGCCTTTTATCTCGCGCCGAACCGCGAATCTTCCGCGATCGCCGCCTATAAATCAACCGAGGCCTCTCTCGCTGCTCCGCAGGCCAGACTCTCGGTGGATGCGAGTTCAGTGAGAGTTCCCTCCCGGGGGAGCCGAGAGGGAAAGAGAGGGTCTGGGTGGGAGGGGAACGCGGTGAAAAGGGATGGCGGGGTCGGGGGAACGAGGCGGAGAGAGAGAGTGAGAGAGGGGAGCGGGGGCGAGAGAAGGATAGAGAGGTCTTTTGAGACCCCTCGGTGGTGACCAGTTTAGTTCTGCTTGGCATTCGAACCGCACCGAGAGATCATGTGACAGAAGACACGAGGATCCTCGCACCTCGATCACCAGGATCTTAGACACGGAGGAGCGCAGAGGCCGTGGGACGATCCCGCTCGCTGATCGATCGTATCGAACGGTCGCGATCCCTCGGTGCCTTGTGAATTTCTGACGCGAGGACGTGGTTCATCGCGCACGTGCTAATTGACTGGGGGCCCGTCCACGCGGCCCCTTATTGGGGATTAACGATACCGAGAATTCAATCGACTCTTCTCTGTGACAAGGAGGACTCCGTTGCCAGGAAGAGGCTCGAGGCGTTCGCGAAAGGTGATCCAGGATATCAGGAAGCGCGAGTGATCGGCTCGCACGGCTTCCGCGGAAACCGCCAAGGATGACCGCTCGTAAACGCGCGGAACGGCAGGCTGGACGCGATACGTAACACGTGCACTCGGTTCGAATCAACAAACGCTAGCCGCGGGTAAAAACCGCTTGCATACATTAACGAGGAGGGAACGAGGAAAACGGCGCGGCCGCTGGTGTCTCTCTCGCTCTCTCTCTCTCTCTCTCTCTCTCTCTCTCTCTCTCACCGTGCGGCGGGGTGCACGCTCGCTCCGAATGACACTTGTGAAATCGGCGCGCACATTTTCGCCGCCTCGAGCGAGCCGCTGCGGCGAGGAGGGTCGTTGACAGCACCGCGCGCGATAAATATACCGGTGTGCGTACGCTCGAAGCGTGGTGGCGAACGTCCGCCGCGGAAACTTTGAGGAAGAATCGGTTCTGCTGTCGAGCTGCTCGCGCTGGGCACCTGTCGCGCGAGCGGGCATCCAAGAAGCAAGCTTCCCTCGCCTCGAGCCGCCTTCGTGCTCGGCCAGTTGCACCGAGAAGCCGTGGACAACGAGGAAACAACGGCGGTCGGATGGGTCAGCGGGAGCAGATATGAGGTCGTTTGGTCGGTGCGCGATCTAAGAATACCGCGAGAGTGGATCGTTGAACCGGGGCTTCCTTTCTTTCCACGTGTCGAGAGACCCCGAGGGAAATAAATCAGAAACTTTCTCTGAAGCCGTCGACGCGCCAGTAGCTCGTAAACTATGTCGGGAGACACCACGTCCGACGAGGAAGGATCGCAGGAGGACACTCCGCGGTACGACGTCGACGATCTGGAGATCATCAAGACCATAGGTGAGTAATTACAAACACCTCACTCGGCGAATTCATTTGAATCTGGCAACTCGACACTCTAGGAGGAAAGACTGTAGCTCGCACCTGTAGAAGCATCTTGTCATTTCGAAACCACTGTTTAGCTTCGCTGGTTCAAAGTATTACAGACCGTTCCGGTAACCCGTCGGTGACGATATCCCCCGATACGTGTCGCGATCTCGTGGAAAATGTCAGTGAAGAACGAGCCACCCTCGAAGCGAGGAAGTGGGCCACTGGAGAGTGAGAGGCCACCGAGTGTATATTTAACTGCTCGTTAAGTCAGAGTTACACGAGAGGCTCGATCCGTAAACTGCAGGTGTTTCGTTCTCGGTTTTTCAAACATCCCGGGCCCGTCTTGCGAAATAATTATTTACACGACGAACAACACCGATAGAAACACAAACCTCCGGCCTCGTCGGCACACTTTCGGCGGCTAACAAAGAGGCCGCGCACGGGGAACGAAGGAGCGCGCGCTTCCGTGACGTTTTCGGGGCATCCCGATTTCCACCGAGCAAAACTCCGACACACTAACCCCGCCGTCTACGGCCCGTAATATATACGATATTACGCAACGAGGCGTGCACATCAAACGGCACCTAAATAAATCCCCGGGAACATTAATCCTTTATCGTTCCATTTGCTCCAATCGCGCTTCGATTAAACTCGCCCGTAAAACAGCACGGACCTGGGCTCGCGAAGATCGATCAGGACAGATGTGCGGACACCGCTTCCTTCAGACGTAAAACAAGTTTTGGACGCGCACCAAAATCCTCTCGAGTGTCCATACGGGATAAAAAAGCATCGTATTAAGGGGAGCGTCTGGCGCGGCCGAAATTCGAGCGAAGTCTCGCTCTGCTTGAAAATAAATCAACGACGGCCCCTCGGTTTAATCAACCGATCGATAAAACAGTGCTTGTCAACTCGCTTAATCCCTGTTCCATTAACTTTTGGCGGGCAAGATCGCCGGGGACCTTGAAGCACACAGTGGTGGCCAAAAGAAAGTGGAAAAATCATATTTCCACGCGTCCGCGTAACAAACTTGATACTAGGCTTTCGGTATTACGTTGGAATCGCTGATCTATTCTGGGAAACCCCTAGCGTATGCGACATAAATCTTAGGATATAACTCTTTCTAACGGAACTATCTTATTTTCGTTGCCGTTTGCAGTTCAAACTCTCCTTTGACCGCTACTCCCACGAAGCACGCAAATTACGAGTGTTCGCCGTGGACAGAGGGATATTTAATACAGTATTCGCCGGAAGCTCTTTCGTTTATCATTGACACCTGTTCCCAGCTGTCCCTGGCAGCGATACCTCTTCAGCTCGCGCGACACGTTTTCGCTCCTTATTCGCGGGGTACGCTGCCAATTTTCGCGGTGCACGCGGAATAGTGTCGATAAAGCGCGAGGCAATCCGCCGGTTAATTTCGGCGCGGAGCACAGGGCCAGATCGGCGTTAATTGGTCGTGGTGGGGCCGAGCAGGCCAACTTTGGTCACCTGCGCGCTCGTGGGAAAAGTGCATTAAACAGACCGAGGATTAAATGCGCGGCTAGAGAGAGCGTTGATAATTAACGGCCGCTTAAATGATCGATAACGCGCCGGTGCCCCTTTCCTCGCGCGGCATTTCGAATGGCAATCGGCGGGAATAATTAACGCCCAAGGTTGGATGCGCCTTGCAACGGAGAGGTGTGCGCAATAAGTGGATCGAAAGTCTTGGCCCTCGAACGAGCAGTACATTTCAATTACAAAACGAGCGCCGTAAATGTCGTAAGTGTCGGAGCGTATCCTTGAGTTAGAAAGTCTTCCGACGTTAGCACGCGCGGCTCTGAAGCGTTCTTCCCCAGTTATGCAAAACGCTCGTACACGCTGGGCGAATAAACGGTGGACGAATGCTCCGCAGGGACCGGCACCTTCGGCAGAGTGGTCCTCTGCAGGCACCAGGGGTCTCCGTTGGCTCTTAAGATCCTCTCCATGGTGGACGTGATCAGGCTGAAGCAAGTGGAGCACGTGCGGAACGAGATCACGGTCCTGAAGGAAGTGAAGCATCCCTTCGTCGTGAACATGTAAGTACGCTTTCACCTTTCTCCTGTTCGGCCGCGGAAGATCCACGAAATCGTCTCGGCCGCGATCCGCGCTGTCTATGAGCGGTGACGGGGATGCCGCGGCGAGAGGAACCGCATTAATCCGCGCATGCGTGGGTAATTAAGAAAGCTGTGCGTTTGTCGGCCAAACTGGAAGAAATTGTGGAAAGGAAAGCGTAACTGAGAGCGCGAACGGCCGAGAGTGATACCTGCTAATCTGCCGTGAACGATTTACGCCGTTACCGTCCAATTAGCGCCCGGTACGGAAGAAAATCGGCGAGATCCCTCCTCCGTGGCAGTGAAACTCTGAAGATAGTTGGCGCGGTTGTTCTGCAAGCGAAAGAATCCTAGTTCAACCGATTCAGTTTCTCCCGCGAATCGTTGCGAGTGAAATTCCTCATTATTCCTTACCGAATATACGCGCGATCAATTGGAGAGTTCCTTTCTCCCTTTCTTCTCACGCGCGGTTTTCACAACTGTTGCCTGGTTTCAGGCTCTGGAGCGGAAGGGACGAGGCGAGGGTCTACATGCTGCTCGAGTTCGTCGCTGGTGGCGAGCTGTTCTCCTATTTGAGGGCAGCTGGCAGATTCTCTGGGCCCACCAGCTGCTTCTACGCAGCGGAGATCGTCTGCGCCCTGGAGTATCTTCACAGCAAGCACATAGTTTACAGAGACCTTAAACCCGAGAACCTCCTCCTGGACAGCCAAGGCCACTTGAAGATCACCGACTTCGGCTTCTCCAAAAAACTCACGGACAGGTAAAACACCATCGCTCTTCGAGCGACGGTTCAACCATCGCAGTGTGTAGACACGTAGAACATTGACGATGCTCTGCCACTCGTGGCGTGTTCGATTGGTATCCAATCAGAAGCAAACACGCCAGTGGCGGATTTAAAGCCGGGAATCCACCTGGTAGCTAAGCTAACCTATGCTATACTATGCTATGTTTTAAGCCGGGAATCCACCGTGAAGCTAAGTTAAGCTATGTGATGCTATGCGATACCCTGCTACGTTTTAAAAAAATTAGCTTCAATACATTCTTATGGAACCGTTTCCACCAAAAGTGTAACTTAGCTTCCAGCTGGATTCCCGGCTTAACAGGGCGGTTGATAAGTACCCTTAAAAAAAATTATAATTTTTACAAACTAGTTATTTTTGTACTATTACACTGAGCCCGTTTTTTTAGTAAACAACCTCTTCGCTTTCCCGAAAAATTCGGTCCCTCACGTTTGCCACCTGGGCCTTTTTCCATAAATCTGCCACTGAAGCGCGCAAATATTTTATTAGCCCTGTATCGCTTGTTCTTTAACTCTCCATCACCTTTCCGATCGTATCTCTCGAAGCTATCCCTTCCGACCGCACAGAAAATTGCGACGTGGCTGCTTAATTATAGAGGAAAGCCGCGGATAGCCGTGCGCGATAAACAAGTTTCCACGTTCCACGCGATACCGCACCAGAAAGGTACTCGACGCTAATTATAGTGAATAATCGTCGTGTTGGTAGGACCTGGACTTTATGCGGCACGCCCGAGTATTTGGCGCCAGAAATAATTCAGAGCAAAGGACACAATAAAGCAGTGGACTGGTGGGCGCTCGGGGTTCTGATCTACGAGATGCTGGCTGGCTTCCCGCCATTCTTCGACGACAATCCCTTCGGTATCTACGAGAAGATCCTTAGCGGAAGGATAGAGTGGCCGAAGCACATGGACCCCATCGCCAAGGACCTGATCAAGAAGCTGCTGGTCGCTGACAGGACGAAGAGACTGGGGAACATGAGGCAGGGAGCTGACGATGTAAAGAGGCATCGTTGGTTCAAGTTGGTCGAGTGGCCATTGGTAATTGACGAACTTCCAACCGAAGGATCAAGCGTAGAAGATTCTTCTTTCAAAGGTGGATGTGTTTCTGTAACCTAGATTGTTCTTGTGAACAGGTGCCCCAGAGAGCCCTAACTCCCCCAATAAGACCCCGAGTGAAGGCACCAGGTGACCCAAGCTGTTTCGACGATTATCCTGAGACCGACTGGCGCTCGCAGCCACCTCTACCGCCTGAACAACTGGCCCTGTTTCAAGATTTCTAAAAGGAAACGCCTCGAGCCGCTCAACCTTCCTGCTCACCGATCGAACTCGAAGCAAAGTGATTTAGGAAAGACGTCGAACCGCAGAGTGGATCGCAGGATCGTCGAGACTCGAAATTGTGTATAAAACCTCGCGAGCTCTATTCTTCATCTTCCTGTACATAGCCACCCTTTTGTATCTCGTTGCGCATTATTTATTTACACACGCTATGTAGAATAGACCCCCGTTGTTTCTTTCTTCTTCGTCGTTGCTTCCACGAGTCCCCAATTGTAAATAAAAAAAAAAAAGATGATACCGAAGGGCATATCAGGGTCGCAGTCGAAGCGATACGGAGGTTCGTATCGATCTATGTTCCTTCTAATACGTAAGCGATAGAAAGTGTTCTCGCAGAAATTAATATAATTTTTTAAGAGGATATATGTAAAGTATTGTAACAAAACATGTATGTGATACAAATCGGATAATAATTAAATCGTGCGATTTTCTAAAATACCAAGCGCTAAGCCACCACCCGTTTATCTAAACAACGCAAGCCCTGTACGCGAAGCGGAAAATCGATGCCGCTCGTGCTGATAATCGCGATAAAATCGGCCGCCGTGCCGGCCACGGCGGTGTGATTAATTTCAAAGGGGGCGATGAATAATTCACGCGAAACGTCCACATGTGACCCGGACAGGCTTCGATAAAAACGCGAGCTTCTGCGTGGAGGGAAATCAGTACCCTCGCAGCGACTAATTTCAAACGGCCGCGAGCACCGCGAGCCCTCGTTTCTAAACTGTTCCTAAACGATCGGTAATGTCGAAGAAGTTCGCCGTCAGGAACCAAGAGTTCTTGTACTTCAACAACGACAACGCGAACGTCCAGAAGCGACCGATCGGCAAAACGATTCAAGTGGTCCACGCGAAGGCTGTCACCGACGTGTACGACTCTCCCAAGAAGAAGGAGAAAGTGCCGACCGTTCGAGACGTGGTGAACGATTTCTTCGAGAGCACTTCGATGCACGGTTTCCAGTATTTCGGGAAAACCGACATCCGGATCGGTGTCTTCGGCAAGATCTTCTGGGCCTGCACTATCCTCACCGGATTCGTCTGTACGTTCGAGGGACGGTTGTAAGCGCGAGGATCTAGCGTGACGGTGTAACGATTTCAGGTTTAAGCTTGATGGTGATACAGTTTATGCGTCGTTACAACGACAACCCAACCAACACCTATATAAAGGCGTTCTACAATCCGATGGTGGAGGCTCCGTTTCCAGCCGTCACCGTCTGCCCCCTCACTCCGATTCCTCTTCACAGACGGCTGGCGATCTTCGACGGAATAACCGTGCCCGAGAACATTAGCAGACACGCCGTCATGAATATTTTAAAGTACGTAGGATGACTGTAACTGATTCAGGGAGGTTGGCCGAGTAACTCGGGATTGGATAATCCGACGCAGATACGGCAACTACATAACGCTCCCCTACGCGACAAAGCAGTACAAGGAGATCGAAACGCTGAAGCGGATATTGGAGGCGAACCACTGGAGTCTCGCCGACTTCCTGAAGCTCCTCAAGCCCTGCGAGGACGTGATGGAAGGCTGTTGGTGGAGCAGCGAGCGTATAGATTGCTCCGAGTCCATCAAGATCTCCTACACCTCCTACGGCCTCTGTTGCTCCTTCAACTATCTCCTCGAAGATTACGTGGGCCGTGAAAAGCAAGTATATTAACGATGAGTAGTTGTTGGGACTTTGTCACACCTATGCTTCCGATGGTGCTTAGAGGACAGCCGGAACCGAAACCTCTGACTTCCGTGGACTATGGTCGAAGGAGTGGGCTGAAGCTGGTCATAAAGAAAGACCTATTCGCCTTCGACAACGACAACGTCGAGGAGGCCAACGAATTCACTAATACGGTCTCAAGCAGCGACGGCATCATGGTATACAATCTTAATATAATTCCTATCGAAATAATTAGCTATTCGTTCCTCCAACAGGTGCTCCTTCACCACAGCATGGACTTCCCAGGGCTGAACACCAACGCGTATATTGTGCAGAAGAACACCGAACTGGAGGTAATAATATTGAACTTAAGGGTACTAGGCAGTCGTTCCTGGCTAAAATGAAGCATTTCCTTAAAGCTTATGACTACATTCCAAAGAACATGTCTCAGTTTCAATTTGTGTCTTGTAATTAAATGATACAGAAGTGCTTCACTTTAGACATGAACGCCCTAAGTAGTACCGTCAATTAAGAAATTACTAGCTCCCGAAGTGGTCACCGAAATGTCCCTCCGCAAAACACCCAGCTTCCCTAGTATTACAAAGCTAATCAAGTGGATCCGTACAAACTATTCGAAACTTCTCAGGTGGGCATAAAGCCAGAGCTAATCAAGAAGCCAGAGGAACTGTACCACCGTAACAAAGCCAACGAAGTGGTCGCCGTGTGCATCGCGAACGACAAGAACACCCTCGAGTACTTCCCCGTCTATCGGTACTCCAACTGCTACGCGAACTGCAGAGTCCGAGCCATGATCAAGCTGTGTGGATGCCTGCCATTCATCTACAGCCACATCGCGAAATTCCATCGGATCGACGTAAATAGACCTGTCCGCCACCTGTGATCGCGGCACCACGACCGATTCTTTTTCAGCACTGCGAGACGGACGGCCTGGCCTGCATCCAGATGAACTCCAAGCGGATCAGCATCGTCCGAGACGTTTATAACAACAATTTCACGTGCTCCTGCCGAACGCCGTGCGACGACGTGATCTACGAAGGCTACCCGAACTCGATAGCCCTGATAAAGCCGGAACTGTCGGCTTCCTAGTAAGTCCACGCTCCGGATTCCGACATTCGCGTGCCTGATACACGCCTCGTTCCAGCAAGAACGTGACGGTCAACAGCGCTATGCTGAGAGTGTTCATGCAGTCGCAGATTTATCAGATCACGGAGACGCTCCCCGCGGCTGACGAAGTTTACCTACTGGGTAATTCTCAGGGAAGGGTTGCTAGAGTTTGGAGTTAACCGGGTGTTCTAAAGAACCTTCTTTTCCAGCGTCCATAGGCGGGATATTCAGCCTGTTCCTCGGCTGCAGCTTCCTCAGCCTCGTGGAGATCCTGTATTTCCTGGGCCTAGCGTGCCGCGCGGTCTTCTCTCGTCGAGGAAGCGGCTCTCCCGTGAGAAAGAAGCGACTGGCCCACGATAACTTCGCAAACACGCGGCCAAGTTTCTCTTAATCCTCAAAGAACTTGTTGGAGCACGCGTCTTACTCTCGGCGCGCGATTAAACGTCTCCCCTTTTCTTCAAGCTCTTCAAAGATTTGCACGCGGCGCGGTGCGATGTAAATCAATCATTTCCTCGGAACCGTACGATTTACAGAACTTCGGGGGATCTATTGTGTAACGAGTCGACGTGCATGCGAGAAGGAAGAACTCCGGAGCAATTAGATCTATTTCGAGCGATTGCTGGACCGCCACAGAGGCGGTTTACGTCCGTCATCGTAAAAATATTTACTACGGCCAGCTAATACTTTGATGTTCCCTCCGCGGATGCGGTGTTTGCAGTGCGGAGACCTTCAGCCGAGCCCGGAACCAGGGATTCCCGGAGGCAGGCTAACTCAATCACCATTTCGCTGCTGTGTGCACTTGCTCGGACCGCGCGGCGACCGGAACTCGCGCTTCTCCGTCTAATTAATCTTCCGCGCGCATTCGAGCCGCGCCTACGGTAACTCGATCTCGCTATGAAACGTTTAGCGAGCGTTAAACGCGAGGCTATTAAACGGAGCTGCGCGGCGAAACGAAACAAATCATCTTTATAGCGTGCGGAGAAAGGGGAAGAAGTCGCGACGCGTTGCGGACGTTTAACGTCCACGTTCCCCGCGCGGCTCTATTTATAAAGTAAAAATATTCCGGACATTCGGAATGGAATAAATCGGTAACACGATCGCCGATAAACGCCAGCTGGGTTACGCAACGCGCCAAGGGTAGGAAATCTGTTTCGCCGTCGTGCTTAGCAGCGTTCGGATAGAGGCGATGCTCATAACGTCTATTTTCGGGAGTGCTATCGAAAATACCGATTCGGTTGCTCTGTACGCCGACGTGTGGCCGGTACACCGGCGTGGAAAAGAGCTGGAAGCGTCTCGCGGCTATTCTCGGCTAAACGCCCACGTGTTTCTTAACCGTCGCTCCGTATACTCGAAATGTTTTCTCTGCGTGCGCGAACTCGCTATGTATTTTTCTCCCCTATTTCCGAGCGAACGGATTCTTTCCGCGCCGGCGACAGCTTGACAGGCGCCACCGTTACTTCCACAAAGTGTGTTTTTCCTCCCGGGACGGGGCGCGTGATTTTTAACAATCCGCGAGCTGGCTCCCCTTTCATCGCTGCAACGCGACTGTTTCCGCTAAGGCTGCATCGTTTCTCGCTTTTATTAGAAATCAAGCCGTTTCTTCGGCGTCCGATTACCGCGGCCGAAGAATACATAGAGTTGTATAGAAAATGTATGAAAGGGTTTCACAGTGGTCGACAACGTGGGAATAATTTAAATGGGGTACACTCGACTCGTTCATTTTGGATCTCTCGTACAAATAGTTGCCGGGGAGGGTGGACGTGGAACGGAAGAAGAAACCGGTGGAAGATGCGTCCCGAGTGATGGATCGAGGGGGTGTCTAGCTGTTGGCGTGCTCCCTTGGTGCTTGCTTCACTCCTGAAATTGGCGAGAATGGCCACGTATTAGGACAATAGAAGACTTTTATATACACTGCGTTCCACATTAGAGCGTACTTGTTTCGCGCAGGGATGCACTGTTGATTGGTAGTAAACCGGCAGGGAAAGTGCTGCGACCAATCGCGTGTGTCAGATCCGTGGGAGCTGCGCAGATCGGTCGCAAATCGGTAGGGGCGTTGGTACACTCTTATATGGAACTTAGTGTAGAAGTCGCTTTTGTCGCGGAGATTTCAATGATCGCCGCGATAAGAAGCAATCTCTCCAGGGTAACACGACCGTTCGCCAAAAGAGCAGAAAGATACGGAGGCAATCCACTTACCATGCCGAGGAATGTACTTTAGTATTAAAACAGGCCCGAATACAGTAACCAGAGACAAATGAGTAGAAGAATGAGAATGAAGTAGGTGGTCAGGATATTCTTCGCCTCGTGGGCTGGCTGTGGCATTTTTCAGGCTTCACGGAAGCTTCGCGGCACTGAAGGAAACAGCAGGGATCTTCTTTCGCATCCACCTTCTAATATCCCCGATTTTATTAACACCAACTGCTGCCGTGTATTGCTCGACCAATCCCTCGAAGATTGTTGAAGTATTTAAATATCAAGCTGACCGCTGGGAATCTTCAGCCTCGGGGGTCGCTCGGTCCAGAAGGGGATGACAAGCACCGCGCCACTTTGCGTCCGATCATCGACTAGATCACTCAGCGCAGGATCCGCAAAGAATCCCGAAATTCCTCCAGGAACCGTGTCGGATCCCCCACCAGCCCGCGATCGTTTATGCCACGTTGCACCTTCCCTTGTAACCTCTGCTCCAGGATTGGTAGCCCGGGTCCCACCACCGTCCACTGGTGCGAAACCAAAAAGTTCCACCACCTCGAAAGTTATATTAAGCATCGTGAATATCCGATACAGCTTCGGTGGAAAAAGCTGCGGACCGATTCTCGCCTTCCGCGCGAAAACAATTCGGGGGGTGGCCCCAGGGTCGTCGGAGCGGCAACGCCAAACTTCGATCGACCTCGCGAAGGGATGAAAGCCTCTCCCTTCGATGCAGTTCGTTGCGATCTCATTCCACCGTGACAGAGGAGTCGACGGTAGTCAGCCAACGCTCCGGGGGCCATTATTTTCAAGCGAGGACGCTCCTGACGACGCCCACGCGTTCTTCTTGAGCAGATTCACGTGCGGCACCGCGGTATCTCACACGTGACCGAGCGAAAATATGGACCGGTACACTTAAAGAATGGGAACAGATCCGCTAAAATTGGCATCGCAGGCGCGATAAACAGAGGTATAAATCGACCCTTCTATATAGCGGGATTCGGTCGATGCTTGGGAGTCCTTCGGTTTGATTGATGGCAGAGGCTATTCTGGTCCTCCGCGAGACTCGCTCGGCGGAGTTTTACGTTTGATTAGACCGCGGAGCGAAGCTCCTCTTTAACTAATGCGCTCGAACGTCGTCCATCATTTCCAGGCCGTCGTCTAATTTTAACGTGCGCAACAATGCTCGAGCGGGTCTTGCCCAAAGCTGACGTTGCGTAATCTCCTATCTGCACGCCGCGTGACTTTAATGCCCGTAGAATCCTGTACTTATAGCTCCTTATCATTGAATTATCAATCGTAAATTCGCGACACTTTTGCACCTCCCTCGCGATCAGTTACAGGCAGAGTGGTTACACAAAATACATCTTTATTGCTTCCATACAAAGATTATTCGATTGCTATCTTACAATCTAAATGACATATCGATTAAGGGCTATCGCTGGAATGTAGGTTTATCGTTTTGTACACGTCGCTAACGTAGGTACGTAAATATGGCGTTTATTCCAGCAATAAGACTAACAGAGCATGACTTATGAGGCACCCGGCTACTAACTGGTAATAAAAAAAAACGTCCAAAAAGACCTTCCAGCGTCTGCGCGTTCTGGAAAGCGTTGTTTCATTGCCACGAACGAAACGATCCGTTCAGCCGTTTTTATATCCTTACATTCTTGGCACAAAGTTCGCGATAAAAATAAAAGAGCAGCGATAAAGAGAAGAGACTTTGGCCGCAGGGGCGCAGTGTCTGCTGGATCGGCAGTTGCCTCGACAACAGCTCGAGCGAATTCTTCGTTTCCTCGTATCAACCTACACTCTCCTAAACACTCGCAAGTAGAGAGACCGCTATGTAAGTGAAACAGGACTCGCGCTGCTCTCGCGCAATAAATATCGCGGTTGGGGGAAATTTTAAGTCTACTTCCTATGTACAGGCTCGTCTATTTGCACGCTGAAGCGCGTTCTGTCAAAATGTCCGTAGCGACGTCGAGTCACGCCAGGGAGAAGCCCAGCACGTCCTCCAGCGAGTAGTCAAACAGCCTTAAATCTAGTTTGTACAGGTCCGCCAACTTCCGGAGCTGCTTGTACGTCAGCGTGGAGTAGTACTTCTCCAGCTTCTTCGCGGTCGGCTCTTTGTTCGCTGGCTTCGCCGGAAAGCTGTAAAAATAATTAACGACACTCGCGCGATTAAACGCCGATCCGCCGCGTCATTTCGATATGCTCACCTCACCGACTCGACGCCCATCCGCTCCAAAACCTCCGTCGCGTCCTCCACCAGACTCTCGTACTTGCTCACGAGATTGTAATTAACTAGGCACGGCTGGCAAAGCTCGTAAATCGGCTTCCAGTGCTCGTTTCGCGTCTCGTTCGACGACTCGTCCGTGACGAACTCGACGAACTCGCGAAACGTCACGTCGTCGCCGTTCTTCAGCGACGTCTCGGTGGCGTTCGGCCTGTACCTCTGCCGAACAGAATTTCTTTTAATAAATGTCCCTGATTTCCCGTCGCGTCATTAGTATCGATAGGTACCTTGACGATCTTCTTCCCGAAACGAGCCTGGAAATACTTGGAACTCTCGTATCTCGCCTCCAGCTTGTTCCTGTACGCTGACAGAAGTCTCTCTAAAGGGTGCCTGACGACTATCAGCTTATCGTAGGTAGCTAGCATTCGTTCTATCTCCGGCAAGGTGTAATTGCTGAGCCTTTGGAAGGTGCCTGGAGAGTGGGCCCGGTCCGCTGGTATCTCCAGAGGATCGCTACCTGGCCACTTCCCTGTGGCGACCATCAGAACTCGTTTCCAGTTCGTGCAGGCCACCTGATAAAGGAGCCAAGTTTTTTAGGCGAGAAAGGAGGTCGAAAACTTTCGGATTGCTTGTAATGTTGCACGCTAATGTTTTATCCGAACTTTAATCGCAACTGGCATTACGAAAGTAGCTACTAGAAGAACTATAGAAACTTCAGGTGAAACTTCGTGTAGAAACCTTTAATTAGAGACTTCGTGGAGTGTTTAAATTATTTATGAGACTCTTCAGAATCTATCGAAAAGCTGATATGAATATATTTATTCCTCTCCCCTTTTTACACGCGGCGTGGAATTTTATTCAGGGGCCAAGAGGTGCTTTAAATTTTATGCTACCATCCCACTCTTCGAAATCATGATTGGTTTGCATGCAATTGTACATATTAATGCCCCCTTTTTTTTCCTCGTCGCGATTGAGAAGTGCCAGTCCTTGAAACGTCAGCAATAAAACATTTAATCGTACTGCGCTTCCGCCAGTTCTCGGCGAAGTGGTTGCTGGTAGCGTGGAAGGAACAGCGCGATTTCACTTCTTACCTTCGGGACGTAACAGTAAAGCAGCTCGTGTTGCTCGTCCACGAGGATATTCCTCAAGGATTCCGGGCTCGAGACTTCGTTCTCCACGTCGCCGAGGATCTCCTCGCAGTTGTACTGCAACCTCTCTTGCCGCTCCACCAGAGCCGACCTCGCCAAAGCGTTTGGCCCCGTGCAAGAGTACCGGGAGCTCTCCACCTCCGAGGACCTCCTCTGTTCATCGCTCAAGGTACGATCACCTGCTACGCTCGCCCTTGCGAAGGGAACGTTCAGGAGCAGGAAAACCATCCCCCAAACGCGGCATCCTGTCATCGTCCTTCCCATCCACCAGGGACATTGAATTACTTTCGCGATGAATTGCCGCAATTCACCAATGCTTCCTGCGAAGTCGTGAGAATGTACAAGCCGACTGAGAAACTTCAAATTTACAGCGAGTAAAGGAAAGGGTTAGTAATATGCCCCAGGTTTATATATCTTAAAATCTGATTCATAATTTAAACGGCTTTAAATTGTTGCTTAAAATGTAGGTAAACCAATAACGTTATGTGTGATAAAAGGTGGAAGCAAAAAACAAAAATGAAATTGAATTTAACATATATAAAAAGTAAAAAATAAGTTCTTTCCTTATTTAACCTATGACTCAATTTTTTAAGACGGCGCCAGATTTGCGCAATGCAAATGACGAGGCGCCGACATATAAAACTGAGAGTCATAGATTTAATAAGAAAAACACTTATTTCTTTACATTTCAGTGCATTTTTATTTTCTTGAAGTCGGTTTTAAATTTTCTTAAATTTTAAAAATCTCGATGAGTCGAATTACCAACAGGAGGCCATAATACCACCTTTTCCTCTACGATTTCTTAACGCGCCGCAGAATTGTTATTACGCCCCTTGAAGAATGATAGCGAAAGAAATGAAGCATCGCGAAACGATTTCGTTGGGTTAGGAAACACGAGTAGCCGAGTGAGGTCTTCCAATGAAGCGTTATTGATGTCAACTCGCTCGCTTATCGTGGAATGTGAATTAGATAGATTCCTAGTCAAGTGGAAAACTGTCCAATGAAATGGTGATATTGATGAAGCTGTTCGAGCGCAGACGAACGTTTTGCATCGCGGACGGAAAGGAGGAGCCATGATAATCAGGTCGACCGTCTCCGTTTCGTGCTCTGTTCCAATTGAAGTCCTTTAAAGCCGGTTCTGAATGGGCGGCGTACGGTACGTTTGACATCTGGATATGTAGAACAGACTTTTCCTTTGATGAAGCAGGCGGTATTCTATTCGCGGCGATTTAAGGTCAGCGATCCTTCGACACCTGCATTTCCCAGCAAAGTATGGAAATTCATCCGGAGAAGGGAAACACTGTTCCCAGCTGTGGTGGCTCAATTTCTTTAAATCGTGACTGACATCATTCAGCTTTTAAATAGAAATTCGTATCGTCGCGCGAAATGCTTGAGCGCAACGAGTGAACCGCGATAACAGTATCGGTTTATATCGTGAAACTGGTAACTTCGTTCGAAGATAATTGCAAAATACACACCACCATTGCGTAGCTAACAGAAAAACACCATCTCTATATCTCTTATTTCGAAATACAGTATTTCTGTAAATTCTGGGGAAATTTGAAGAACACAGAAGACTTTAGCTTACTTCCAGTGACTTCTGAAATTCTCAGTCGCATGTAGGAATGCGATTCTCGTGCCAATAAAATCAATGAAACCCTCGCAACATCCACGAGAGCGTTCATTGATATTCAGAACTCGACTGATCGATCGTGAACCCAACTCCTAAGCTGGCCTTGGCCAAGCCCTAATGAATGGAGCAAGCAGTAGACACATTAGCATGTTGAAAGCTTGTCTGCAGAAGAATACACTAGCCCCGATGATATTCTGCTACGAAGTAACCTCTGGCACCACTCAAGACTTCAAAAAATCTTCACCGCCAAAACAAAGAATATTAAAAATCCAATGTGTCAACAACATTAGAGGAGTCGAGTCACGCACAGCACCGCCACTGAAGTCTCCACGTTATGCAATGGTATTGGCTATTCGCCGTCCTATCTGCCCTTACCCTTGAATCGCAACTGAGATAAACCCGAGGCTTATCAGCGTTTTTACCACAAAAAATCACGTATCGATGACAACTATCAAGCCACAGTGGACGCTTAAAGCGAACCGGCTAAGAGGAGAACCGTTGTGAGCCACTGTCCTCGATACCGTCCAAAGATGAGAGAAACTCACGTGTTTCGAAGCGGAGCTTTGGTCCATACGTTGTCAAAATCTACGTGGCACGCTCCATTGGCTGACCTCCAGGCGTGCGTTCTCGAGCGGCCCAATGTGCTCCCAAAAATTCATCGAGATTTCAAGCCAGACAGAAATCTCCAAGCCAGACAGAAATGGCCCCCGGAGGAAGCAGCTCTTCAGGCCGAGCTGCTGGCCGATGGTCGATTCGCGATTGTTGATACTAAATCACCAGAAACACCAGCGATCCGCGGCACAGTTTCGTGAACAGGCTCCAGTCGGCCGAGCCGATGGTCAGGCAGCTATTGCCTTGCCTCGGGGACCTTCTGACATAAGAATGGAACGTGGTGGCGGTTTGTCCAAGTGAAAGAAGCTGCGCGCGCCTCCGTGCATTTCATCTTCCTTCAGCAGCGAGCACCGTCGCCCTTCCTTCTTCGCCTTTCCCACTTTCTGCTCCCCAGAAACTTTAAACACCAGGTGCACGAACTGCGCCCGGCAGGTGTAGCAGAGCCACCTTTTACGTCATCCCCCGAGATTGCCCCCCCTCTGGGAAGCATTCCCGAATGCGAGAGGAAAAAATGGCCCGAAATTCTGCGGCAGGTAGCAACGAGGCTGAGGCGGGTTTTGCAACATTATCGCGACGCTTCGGCACATTCCACCGAGGCATTCTCCTCGTCAGCACGTAACCCTGCCTCTGAGCTCTTCGACTGGCGAAGAAGGGCTGTCGAATGATTAAATAACGCCACTTATGGCACATAATGATCTCGGCATCTGGTGACAAAATTCTCGAGCGATAGCATCGGGCAAAGTTCGCGCGTTCGATTAGCGAAGAAGCGCGGGTGCAAGCCACTGATTTTATCTCTTTGCACGACGCGCACGTACAAAGGTCCCAGCGTTGTCATTCGTTGCCTCGCGGCCTATTCGACTGCCAGAGAAAGTGCTTCACCTTCAATCGCCATTTGCACCGTCCCGCAGCCACTGGTTCCTTTAGTCTCGCTTTGGCCTTCATCGACGGACCATCCGTCGAAAATACGCCGAGTCGTCGCGGAAATCCGACGAACCAGGAGGAAACGGCCGAGAGGAAAGGGACGAAGAGGAAACGCGACGAGATATGGCGCAACCTTGGACGCCGAATGCCTGAGAATTATTCCGCTCGCTCGCAAAAGACACGAAAACTTCCGACGAACTTAGGTAACGCACGACCAGCTTTCACTTTAACCCGAGCTTTTCGAGGAAATCATTAGGGGAACGTCACCGTTCGATCTAACGACCCGTAGAGTGATCCCTAATTAATTTTAGAAATCGAAGTTGGCCCGAGCAAATTGCATTCCACACTCTCGACTGACCTCCTCGCGTAGAGTCGACAGATTCCAGCGACTTCTTCTGTCACTTGTGCTTTATACAAGAGGACCTCCTCCAAGTGAGCCTCAATTATTTCAAGCGATAAGCTGCGATTGCACGAACAGCGAAGGCTTGTTTGCGAGGCACGCCTCTGTCATATCGTTAAAATTGTGCACCGAGATTCCGCAACGCTTTTAAATTAGATCGCGCCTCTGTTTAAGGAAAATGTTGCTGCAACTAGCGCTGTGGCTGCTGGCCGGTGTGATTCTTCTGTGGTTGCTGATGAATTACGTCGACCAGATAATCAGCGCGGTGTGGGAAATCCTAATACCGATAGTCGACTCGAAACCGATCGATTTGCAAACAAAATTCGGCGAGTGGGCAGGTAAGAGCCGGCGAAACACTTATGCGCAACTTTCCTTCCTGCCTCCCCTTTCGTTTCCTTATGAGCGTTGTCATTGAAATTCCAGTGGTGACTGGGTCCACCGACGGCATTGGGAAAGCCTACGCCAAAGAGTTAGCCGCGAGGAAGATAAACCTGGTGCTGATCAGTCGAAGTCTGGAGAAGCTGGAAAACACCAAGGACGAGATTCTGCAGGACAATCCGAAGATCGAAGTGAGAATCATCGTGGCGGACTTCAGCAAGGGGAAGGAGGTGTTTGGAAAGCTCGCGGAGCAACTGAAAGATGTACCCGTCGGGATCTTAGGTGATTACACACTCGCTTCTTACTTCCTACAAGATATATCAGAATTGTCAGAAGATATTATTAGCTGATTAATAGAACTCATGAAATGAAAGGAATTTTCCAGGAAGCTAGCGGCTTCAGTTCAATGACCTATGTTTATTGCAACTATTTTCTTTCTCCTCTTCAAGTCGATTTTGATCAGTTAAATTTACACGTACTATTCAACATTATTCAGTTCCACCGCAACAGGCTCATTAAACGCGAGCCATGTTTTCCCTCGCCCATTGTTCGCATTGTATCTACCGATGCACGGGCCTAATTATTGATCGGACCGTGATTATTTCCCAGTGAACAACGTCGGTATGCAGTACACGTATCCGATGTTCCTCGGTGAAGTCTCGGAGGACGAGCTGTGGGATATCGTTAACATAAACGTCGGGGCCACGACGATGATGACGCGATTGCTAATCGGTCAAATGGAGAAGCGTGGAAAAGGTGCGGTGGTGAACGTCTCGTCCGGCTCGGAATTAGCGCCGCTGCCGCTGATGACTGTCTACGCGGCGACGAAGGTCTACATCAAGAGCTTCTCCGAAGCTCTCCGCGCAGAGTACTCTAGATTCGGGCTGACCATACAGCACCTGGCGCCTTTCTTCGTCAGCACGAAGATGAACGCGTTCAGCGACAGGCTGCAGGTGAGGCGGGGGCGTTGGGACACCAGCTGAATTATTTATTTCCCGGACAAAGGCGTCGTTTAATTCTCTTCTCTTTTATTGCCGCAGGTGCCCAATATTTTCGTGCCGAATGCGACCACCTACGCGAAGAATGCAATCATCACTCTGGGGAAAATGGACTCGTGCACTGGCTACTGGGGCCACGGGATCCAGAAGCTTCTCACGTCGTTCGCTCCGGTGCAGATAAGGACGAAGGTCGGATTGTTTTTGAACATGGGCTTCAGGAAAGACTACTTCGAGCAGAAAAGAAGCATCTAGGAATATCACGAGCATCTTTTCTTTTAGACTTAAGATCGAATACACTATCGACTGTTGTTAGTTCGACGAAGGGGTAGTTTAGGATGAAGTTTGTACGATTTTTAGTTAGCAACTGTTTGCGCGACAAGACCAAATGACTTGTATCTTAAATGCATATGCTGAGAGATGATACGGGGAGACAGGCCATGTACCGTAGAAAGTATATTATTTTTTTTATTAAAATGTATTTTTTACTTATTACTCAGCTTGGGAAACGAGTACCATGTCCTTCGGAATCGAGGCTCCTGTAGATATATTTTAGAAAGTACGAGTTTCTAATGCAAGTTTCGTTGATCAGATCTGATATAGTTTTTGTGCAAGGTTACAAAGCATTCCATTTACTTCTATTACAGCCAAGCCTAACGTCCAATATAAGTTTTAATTACACGGCTTAAGGGGGTGTTACCATTTTCCTATCGGATCCAACATTATCGACCCAGAATAAAATACGGGCACAGACGAGATATAGAATAGACCTTTCACCCTATTGTCTTCCGTGTCCCTCGATTTTGGGGCTCTAGAGCCCCATTACCATTTCCGTGTCGTATCCAACGTTAACGGCTAAGCAAGAAATAAGAGTGCAGCGCTATAAGCGGTAGGAATGAAAGTTATAATAGCGGTGAGAATTTAGACACAGGGTGTCCCGATGTCAAATTAATACACCATTTTTAAAAGGCAAATAAAAATTTCTTCATTCCTTTATCAATCAACAACTCTACAGACCCATACAACGGAGAAGCATTGTACAACTTCGCTTACGATGTAACAAATCTCTATACCTGGTCTGTGCTGGTATGCTTATTCTTAAGAACAGACTGTGAATACCGCCCTTAGCGCGACGTCTTGCCATACCTCGTCTGTGGTCTTGCCTTCTATTGGTGGCGCTGCAGTAGGCACCACTAGAAACAGACGAATAATAAGCAATTCCTACAAATTCTTAGTCACTTAAATTAACTCTAATTTACAATTTCTAAATAGAAATTATATTAACTTCAATTCCGTGGCTGAATCGATTTATGATATCTAGTTTCATTTAAATTAAGAGAACGAATGGATGTTTGTATCAAAGATCTCGCCTCATAGGTGTCGTTGCTCTCTTAACGATGCAAGCGCGCGAATACGATTTTGAATTCGAATATAAATTCGAAAGAGAAAGTCGATTGTTCGCAAGATAGTACGAACGGGGAATATACCTCTATACCATTTGTCTGTGATAAACGAAGTAAGGGAATCCTTGCAAGCTATCTCTTATTTCTCCGTCTATCTTATAACATCTCGTTCGCAGTGAAACGTAGAATGGAAACAGAGTGAAATGACCGAACAAGCCTGCGCAGGAGACCCACGAAAAGTTCCTACCGAGCAGACCCGAGCACCCTTGCGTGCGCATTCTCGGGATCACGTGACCCTCGCGGTCAAATTCGCAAAAGAGGGGGACGTTCATTCTTCATCCATGCATCGCGAAAGGAAGACGTTCGAATTTTCTACACGCTTCGCACCCCGGGCAAGATGAGTCAGTAGTGCAAAGAGCGGCTTGCACACGCAAGTGTGCCAACACAACTAATTCGCCATGGAGTAAGTGATAATTTATTTCATTAATTGTTACTCCAGACTCCGCCGAATGTCGAAACGATCGTACGGTACCAAGTCTGCCATTTTGTGAATCATCATCCCGCCATGACTTAACAGTATCAATGATGCTTTCACCGAACCATATAGTCCCCTTTCATTACGCTTTACGATGCTACAATTACCCGAAACGTTAGAAAACGTTATTGAAACATACGCAAATTGCGCGGCGCAGTTGACAGGCTTTGACCTGATGACACGGTTCGGTGTTGCATCATTAGGATACAGTCTCTTATACTCCGATTTTACCACCAATATCGCCACAGTTACGAGCCGTTTCTTCGTTACATAATACAATCGACGTACAACGCATGTATTTGGTTCATCCGTAAATTCCTAAATGGCCTACTCGATTCGCAATCTTCGGCTCATGAATTTGCAATGCATAATTCATTTTTCCTTTAAAAGCAGTACCTCCTGTCCCTACTTTAACTACTTCTATTTAAACAAATTGCCATAAAAAGCCACAGATTTGAGTCCCTTGGAAACTGATGCACGTTGGTCTCGCTCGACGCTGTAGTATTCAGTGCGTCTCGCTGTAATTCAGTCGCACTATATCTGATAGAAATGTTTAACAATTTTCAGAGCCAATATGGCGCTCGCTTCGAGCTACGTCGCAGAGACGACACAAATTTCTTTTCACCGTTTTATAATACCTCTTGGTTGGGCCTGCGTCGACAATGTCATCCGATCCAGGCCAGGAGATGTGGTTGTGGAAGTTGGAACCAGCGTCCCCTAGTGGGACGCTGCCCACAGACGTCGAGGACGATTGGCTTTTATTTGACGACTCATCTGTAGAGCCTACTAAAAATGCTGTGAAAACCGAGGATCACCCCACCCGTGCACAAGTCGCTACTAAACTTTTGGAGGAACTAGACGAATGGATTAAAGAAGGTAAGTCTTTGCGGGAAAGCCCCGTTTCGATAGCAATGAATTCTCATAGGAACGATCTGCGCAGCACCCGAATCCATATTAAGTTCTGCGTTTATTACTTTTTACAGTTACTGGCAGGAGATTGGTTTCTGAAAATTTTCATACACATTGAAATTTAATAATAAATGTCCTTTGCATGTTGCTTACGATAACAAACAAAGGCTACGCGTTGGTTGCGAAAGCTTACGTATGCGAGCAGAGTGCTTAGCGAATTCAGATCTGTGCATTGATTTAATAAAGTAAATAGGTATGCGCTCCCCTGACAATACACTAAATCTTAGGATTATGGGCTACGCGGCAATCTAAAAGGAATGTTAGGCACATACGTGTTGATACATATCTTTAAATATCAAGTCTAGGCGCAAGAGTAGGCGAACGTTTACGGTACGTTCGTCTGTGTGCGTGCATCCATTAAACCAGTCAGGTCTCCTAGTTTTTCAAAGCTCGACGCACGTAAACGATAGAGAAACTAACGTTTATGCTCTGTCCGACTGCATTCTCGATATTATCCCTATCGCCTCTCGTTCCTCTCGCTTCCGCCGACGGGCGTTCGATTTTTCCCTCTTTTTTCTGGAAAGGAGAGTGGGACAAACTGGTTAACCTCTATACAAACTGCTTTGGTTGAAGGCCGATAGGGGAATGACGTGTGTGTCTAGTTAGCGTCGGAGTAGGGGCGACAGAGGGGAAAGTCCAAAGATAAGCAGGAGTGGTCTCGCAGTATTGCAAACAGATCCGTACGATTCTGTCGATTAGTCTTCGTTGCAAGTCAACTTCCCGACGACTCGCCGATCGCTTTTCCGGATTGGATTCGATCTGTTGTTGTCCCCGAAGCGACGAATGCGCAGCTCGGGCTCACTTCGCGTCCGCAGCGGCAGAGTCACGCGGCTCTGTGTACGATAAAGGCGCCTCTGCCACACTCACGTTCTGCGCGTGCCGACGGTGTCAGTGATCTCGACGCTAGAAAATCGAACGGATGTCCAATTGTTGTACAGTGAATCACACGCCGCCCCGGGTATTTCCAATCTAAGCGCGTCGTAGAAAAGTTGCGCGTCACCTCCGGATAGATAGATTCCCATCGGAACATGTTTGTTTTTGGTAACATACGTTAGCGTGCCAGCACGTGTACCCAGAGTCTATTGTAATCGTCAGCGGGGCCTGAAAGCTGCGCCATTCGCTAGGGATTCGGAATTGCTCTTGGACGGCAGAGACCAACATCGTGAGCCGAGTGATCTTTAATTGGATCGCGCGCCGATTGGTGATCGATGATAAGTGACTGGTGCAGTGGGGTACTATCCATGAACGTCTGAATTGGAGCCGTTTCGCGAGGAGAAGAATCCAAGCGTGGTGTAGACCAGTAGTTTAACGATACTGGCAGCTTCAAAAGTGATCCAAGAAAACGACGCAGCGTCTCGATGCCCGAGCGTGCTAATGTTGCATGATAGCATGCTGTTCGCATATCGTTACACGTGGAACCGAGAGATTATTGTCAATTCCCAGAAACTGGTAAAAAGACGTTGAACCAGCGATATCCGCGTCCCTGCAGGTGGACTTGGCTGGTTTACATCGGAGGAAAAAATACACCTTACTCACCCCCTCCCTCTCTGTGCATCAAGAACAGTTTTTCAGTTTATTACACGTTATTCCCCCTCTTCTTACCTGTTTTCTTTTAAATAAGGGTTCACACGAAAACAGTCACACATGATAATGGCTGCTATATGTTTCAGCGGTACGTTTCCTTTCGCTGACTTGATCTCTCTTTCTCTGCCCCCTCTTTCTCTCTCTCTTTCTCTCTCTCTCTCGCGCGCGCGCGCTGACTTGATCTCCTTCTAGCATACGCTTCAATGGAAAAATATCTTTGTTACGCATATCAGAACACTGTCGCCATATTGTTGGTATTATCGGCACAGAGCGGAATTAGATCGAGCTGTCTTCGAAAGTATTTAATATCAAATTATTGCTTCTGCGAATTTCGCGCGACCGGTTGGTTTTTAAATCGCTACAGCTCATGCTATGAATTATTCATACGCGACTTCTAGATCTATCGGCTTCGACAGTATGACGATTCGCTAGGAAAAATATTTTTCTTTCTTTACGCTGAATATGACTCTCCGAAATTTCATTTAACACTTGGATCAACTCTTATCGCATATAGATCACTCTGGAACGATCGTTAGATCGTGCCCGTAGTTCCGCAAAGGTCAACCATAATTTATGCCAGCTGTGAAAAACAAGAAATTAAACCCAACAGTTTGATTCATATTTCCGGAGTGCATATATTAAAAAGGCTGCAGTTAGTTTTCAATCTAGTCTTGTTTCGCGGCAAAATTGTACTACATACTTGTATGCGCCTTTGTAATTAAAAAAAAATCTTATCTAACCCCCATGCCCTCTGTATTTAAATGAAGATAACTTGCACGTTTCAAGTAAGCTCTGATCAAAGTTTCACGAAGAAATAGGTTAGGGCTAATTTATTGAATACAAATTATTATCAATTATATACAGGCACAATATTATTCCACGGAGCGGCGCATGAAATTTGTATTCTCCAATTAAATACTAAGTATTGAAATATAGAAAGCAGTTTTTTATGAAATTCGATGTTTTTTTCGTAAACTCGAAAGATTCTAGTCGAAAAGTTTATTTTTTTCTTTTTGAATTTAATTAACAGATTTACATTTGAATTTTTAATTCTTTTTAATTATTATCTTGATTTAAAAAATTAGTTGTTGCATCCTTAACGTCAAATCATGCTCCGAACGTTAAATTGTATCACTGCCGATTGCAGTAAATGTACTGGAAACCAAACAAAGTGCAAATGAAAAACTTGTTTTTCTAGTTGAACTAGTAACGTCCATGAAATTATATATACACCAATGGTACCACTCCTACTTATTGTTCATGCAAGACACGAGTAAAAGTACTGTTAAGTTCTAAGTAAACATGAGCAAAATGTACAAAGTAATTAAACTACTATCTGTGAATTCTGACCCGTCATATATTAAATTGAAAATTTTAATAGATAAAACCTTTTGACCCTTTATTTGATAAATGGAACATAATACTTAATCACAAACTCTGCACTCTCAGAATAACTGTTTTTAAATACTTTTATTGCTTTAAACTTAAAAAAAGCTATTTTAAAATATGTCAACATTCTTGATTACCAATATCAGCGGTTCATTCAATATAAAAAGCTTTAAGTAACAAATTATTGACCAAAGCCAGCAAAAAAGAAACTATTTTTAAAGCTAACTTTGCCCACCCTTTATTTCCGAAAATTCGAAAATATAACTTCTGTATACACTGAGAATTATTTGTCTTTTTCTCCTTTTTTGCAGAACCTTTTTCAGATTGGTTGGAGGAAAAGATAGAACTCCCCATTTTTGAGGAATTGCCAGTTCCTGAATGCGGGCAACTGAAAGCAACATCATACAACGAAGTTACGAAGATTCCTCAGCAAGATGACACTCAAACCCTGTTGCAAGAGTTTGAGACTGTTCTGGGAGACGTGGAAGCTTGCCATCAAATAGTCCCTTCGTCGAGTTCCACGCTTACGCCTCCCCAATCACCCCCGCCCCATAAAGCATTAAGTATAGATACCCAATTACTTGTTACGTTGCAACCCGCGCAACCATTATACCCTAATCATCAATCTATATATGGCGTGGTAATTCCTGAAGAAAAATCGTACGTTCACGAAGTGCCCGAGCAATGGAGCACGAAAAATATATCATTGGATCCATTGAACACGGACGTCGCGCATGACTTGGCTGTGGTGGATGAATATGTGCGCCTGCATACCGAAGACATCCCGCCGTCCAGCCCATGCACCAGCTCTGGCGGCAGTTACACCTCGTCCGAAGATTCTGTCGACGACCCAGACTGGATGCTGGAGTCGGGAAGGAAAAGCTCGAAACAGTCTACGTACACATCGAAGAATCGTCAGAAACCCTATTCTCGCCCGTCTGTAGAAGACAAAAAGGTGCGGAAGAAGGAGCAGAATAAAAACGCGGCGACGCGTTACAGGCAGAAAAAGAAGCAAGAAATTAAAGAAATAGTGGGCGAGGAGCACGAGCTCGCTGAACATAATGACAAATTGAAAAATCAAGTAAAAGACTTGCAGCGAGAAATTGGGTATTTAAAAGGTTTGATGAGAGACCTGTTTAAAGCCAAGGGTCTGATAAAATAATCCATTTGTCCGATCGCCGTTATGTTTAATCATCTTTGTTAAATTTATTAATCGTACTTTTTTTTACACTAACTATTTTACAATGGTACTAATAATCATAATATAGTAAATAGACTTAGATTATTCAATTGTTATCCCCCTTATCATTCTTTTATCTAGCCCCGTATTTGAACGTAAATTCAAAGTCTATCACAGCTTTTTAGTAGGACTACAGAACTATCATTGTTGTAATCCGTAAAATATGCACCGTCTCCTGATTCGCTGGCGATCTGTTAAGATTAGCAAACAAGATGCATTAAATGACGAGGGAATTTATGAAGTATATAAGCCCTATGAAACTCTGCCCGAGTGGAAACTTGCTGTTACTGAAAATTCTACGAACAATCTAATGCATCTTAATCATGTGAATCTTCTCATTCCAAGCAGTTTTAACCCAATCAAGTTATATGAGCTTTCTTACAAAAAATATTGTATTAGAAAAGTAATAAATGGGTTATTGTGTAACAAACAATGACATTATTACCAAACATATCCCTGTTTTCTGATTCCCCCGAAAATCTTCACTGAATCCGTTATATCGCGAGATAATCTAAAGCAATGGAAAAGTACAAAGTCTGATTTAAACATGATAACTTTTATGGAGTTGCAGAAATACATCTCGTTATATGATAAAAAAAGGAACGAAAGAATTGTGAATTTTTTTTCGGATAGAAGCTTGCGGAAATAAATGAGTTTTATAAATATATCGCCGATACGTAAGATGCCAGGCAAAATCTTGAGAAATAATGTAAAACTTCTGTGTAAGGATTTGTCTAAATTGCAATTATATCGTGGCCGTATTCTTATAATTATCCAACGTTGGGATCGACTTTATTACAACGAATTCGTGAGGTTCACAGAACATAACATAAACGTATTGTACTTGCATTGTATTAACAAAGTGATACAAAACGAAAATGGACATAATCGTACTGCGGTAAAAACGTACCAACAAAAAAGGACAATATGATAACGTACAACTAGTTAATAGCGAATGACTTGTTACCTTAAAATAGCCTATTATAACTTTTTAATCCGTTACATTACTATTTCATACGATGCGCGAGTTGCGATGACTCCCATTCGTAGTTGCACCAATTATGCGAATACAGGTATTTACATGTACATGTTGTATGTGTGTATCAATCAGATGGCCGCGTGCGTCCATAAATATATGTGCGTAAGTATATATAAATACATACATATACATTCTGGCGGTATGTATATACTTATATATAAATATATGCTTTTATTTACATACACTTATAATCAGCAATACAAGATAGATCGACAGATGTTTATTCAGAAACCTGCCTGCCTTGCAATAATTTAATCTTTCATTCGCTGCTTCATTGTAGAGGAAAGACCATATTAATCATATTATTCGATTACATTACTGTTGATTTATACGTGTGAATGCGCACAGCGCTTGCGTATAGACATCTAGAAACGAAAACGAAATATTTTCACGCTGCAACACCAATTGCGGCGTAAATTTATTCAGATGCAACCCTCGTGTAAAGCGAAGTACTTTATCAATAGCAATGTAGGACTAATTTACAATTAAATCTGTCAGAAATCGAGTGGCTTGTAATACACTTTGTAATGATCTATATTTTATTCATTATGCATTATTAACATACCGCTGCTTCGCTATTTGTGGCCTACGCTCTATTGTGAATTCGAAAAATTGAATTTCGATAGCACTACAACATGTACAGAACCGTGTCCCTTTAAATCAAGAAATCGTATTTATAAGTGTATCGTTAACTGTAAATATATTAAGTATACATTATCAATGGAATTTACAGATACTCTAAACTCGAGATTTCTCACAAATTCGGTGGAACTTATATGCCACTTAATTATCCATACGGATCTATAATAATGTACATATGATATACACGTGATTAATTCTGCAATCTAAACAGAGGAGCACTTGCAAATACGTGATTACAAAAAAGTTGTGCAACACAACCAACAGTTAAACAATTCTCCAATAAAGACGTATCTCAGCTCTATTGAATTCAGGAAGGACGTACATATAGATATACATTGTTTAATTATTATTCGATCCTTCATACGTGTATACTCATGAAATTTTTATTTCGGACATAACAAAAAATCATTACACGCGCATAAAAATAATGCTGAGTATTGTTAAAGATTGCGGTACACATACGTACATGGAAAGCGAATCACGTGGCTTATAGAAACAAAATCGAACCGTCATTTGGCATATAATCCTTAAAAGAAACAATTAATGAAGGTAGATTTGAATTATGGCAGTACGTCCAATGCAGTGTAAATATAATTTTTTGGAATGATGTGAACAAGGATCATGAGTATTTATGATTTGGTATATTAGATACGTTTATATGTAGGTGTTATTAATGCCTGGTAACGATAAAAAAAAACAAGCTTCGCTATTCATTAAATTATAACTGGCAAGAAGCAGTTATGTATTAAGTAGCTTTCGGTAGTTGTTGTTCCCTACGTTAAAATAATCGTACTATAAATATATACAAACACATGAAAATACACCTCCTTAGATTCAAAGATTCACAATACCTCAACACAGTCAAAATACCCTTTTGATTACAAGTAGCTTCCTTAGATAACGTAAAATAGAGTGGTTAACCCCTTCTCACAAAGTAAAACTGTCTTTATTATTCGTAATTGCGTATGCGTAAGACATGGACATTACATCTTGCACACTCCCTTGTAATATAGCGTACGATGCTCTAGGTTTCAATGTATATCTATATAAGTCGCCAATTGTATCCGCACATTAAATAATCTAATTTAATTGTTTATCATACTGGAAAGAAACGATAGGAATAGTGAAAGACTTTTAAAAGTTCCTACGTCGCAGTATCACCTTCCTCCTGTTCAAGTCTAGACGAACCACACACGCGACATTTACAACAGACAATGCAAGGCGCAGCCAGTAAAAGTAACGGCGATGCTATGAGCAAGAGTAATCCGAAACCAGCAAAGATCCCAATAACTTGCGTTCTATGCCAAATTACCGATGCACGCGAGTGACCCAATTTATTTTTACACGGCCCTTTGTCATAATGTCGCAATAAAAAGTCGTCCTGCAATACAAATACAATTACGGAATTTGAAGATCATTAACGTTGCTATTACTGCGAATAATCATACTTACGTCTAAAGAAGCTAAGCAGTACCAGCAAAACACGTGTCTGCATCTCTTGCACATCATTTGAGCACACCCTTCGTCCCTTTCGATAGGTACGGAACACATAGGGCAACATTTGATGTCGTCGCCGTCGAACGGTATGCCTATCGAATGATCCGAACAAGGACCGCTGTGCCAAGATTCTCTACATATGGAACAAAAATCCGTAGAGCAGTTGGGGCAATGGACAGGTCCGATCGCAGCTCCGTTCGATCCAGTGGTGTTTACCGAACAAATCGTTTCACAACCTGCACGAGGGCACCAAGCACGTGCTTTGTCCATAGATACATCTGTACATCGAAGAGTAAGTTACCGCATTCGATTACACCATCGATAAGTTAACACTTATACATTAACCAAGACTTACGCACCTCTATTCAACCGATATTTGTGATGCTTTTCCAGAAGCTCAGGACTAATGAGACTTTCTATTTCCTTCATCGAGAGTATCGCTCCGCGTTCGCATTGTGCGTCGGGACAACTAATTTCATACGCGCCTTCCTCGATTTCGAATTCAACATATTCTTTCATACACTGCAACAGAAGGATAAGTGTTATAATTCCTGGCGGGCTTATTCAGGAGCATGATAAAACAGGAATTTACACATACATCTTTACAATAGGAACAACCACAGCCATCTATTTTAAACGTTTTGGAAAGAGAAGTATCAACAAGACATAATTTACAGAAAATCCGTCCAAGCGTTTGTTGAGAGCCCGCAGGAACAAAGTTGCCTGCTGCTAGACTGTAGCGAGAACTAGACGCCAGCGACAGCAAGCTGGAGCATCGCGAACAGACTCGGCTGCGATTTATAGGTCTGCCTTCCAGCGCAGACGTGCTCAAGCCCACCGCGGTTTCGCATTTCCGCAGTACCCCTGGGTCCAGGCTTAGCCAGCTACTGCCGCGAGCTTCCAAGCTTGCGCTACTTTCGGGTCTAAGTAAAGGTGCGTCCACTCTTTTTCCCAATGCGGTCCTCTCGGTTAAAGAGAGATTAACGACGCTGGTCTCCTTGCGCAACAAAGGTAATCTGACTCCGCTCAGCTTATTGGACTTGTCGGCTTTCTTCTGGTTCGCGGCAATCTTGGTAGAGGGATTGACCGACGTTACGGAGCTGGTGGCAGTACCCATGTCCATTAGCGGGGCTCGTCGTACGACGAGCGAGTGTAGGCTGGGCATCCCCTGATTATCGGTGTAGATTTTGCTACCAGTTCCGGACAAGGGCTGCGCTCACTGAATCCTTCCGCACAGCTCGCAGCAGCGCTTGCCATGTAATATGAAATGCATGTAGATCATGAAAACTGACAATGTCACACCCATAAAAGATTCGCCGCTGCATATTCGAGGCCATTCATACTGGCACCGCTTCACGACACTTGTCATATTTCATTCTCTGCCTTGTAACTCCCAAGCTCCGCTTCGTAAGTTTCTCAAGGTAATTAGTAATTAGAATGAATATCGATTTCTAATAAAAAGTCGTGACACCACGCGCTCGCAGAATATTCGCATTTTAATACGGATCTGCTGATACGTGAAACCTTTTTCCTTAATCTCAGAAAAACTTGTGATCCATGACGGCTGACCGAAGTAATAGAATAATAGCGGAATGCTGATGCACAAAGAATCTCTTCGAACTGGATTGTAAGTTACAGACGATGCGGTCGGAGAAATATCGCTGTCTTTGGGCGATATTTATGTTGTGTATGTCAGTCCGAGATATGTCGCGAAAGTAAGAAAATTGCTACGTAATATTCCGCGCATATTCATTATTCCAGTGAATGCGCATCCATTGACACCTTGAACAGCTCAAACTCTGTGAACGAACGATCATTCCATTCGGATAATTTCTCGACTTCGCGATCCTCCTCCAATTTCACGGGCTTTTCACATTCTGTGTCACAAAACTACAGCGAACAGTGTACACAAATTACCGACTAACCACCTCCGCCCCCACTTGCTGCCACTTTTTCTCACAGTGTCGGGAAAAAAAAGATTATCGCCGCGTTCCTGCTGTGATATCTTCACAAAAATTGCAACTGTTTGTGCTTAACATAACATTGCATTCTTGTGACTCACTTAACGCGCATGAAGAACACAAGAAGCAGTGACAAAATATCGTACGGCACGAAATTAGGAATTCCGTCGGGCCCAGCATTTCGAGCGCTAGTAAATTCTTGATATAACATATCTATTGCAATTTCACGTCCTCGTTGATGATAACAGTGAGTAGAAATTTGTTGAAAAAGATATTACTCGTTGGTTACTTTCTGCCGATCTTTACTGTGTATGTACGATGTGTGTGTATAGGTAACGGGTTTAAAGACAACACGATGATTTTTTCAAATCTTTTTATAATTCTAGTTCTCCCTTTAATAATTTAATATTCTTGTTTTCTTCTGTAAACTGATCGATACAACGGACGTTTTAACAATTATATTTTTACGAGACCTCGATGTTGTATAATTTCTATGCGAATGGCGAACTAAATTCAAGCATTATTCCTGTCTAATGGTATCGAAAAACAATTTAAAGTTCCTCACCAATTCATGGTTCATGTCCGCTTTGCACATTGCGGTTCCGTAATTAATTACGACGGAAATTAAGGTATAAACTCCATATGCATATACGTATGCGCTATAAGAAAACTCACAGAACTTGACATTCCAGTTACTTGAAGAAAATTTATGCACAGAAGAGCGGGAAATTTAATTTAAACGGGTATTAATAACATATTGCACGCTTAACATTTTCGTTTTTATTTCTTCCTCCTCGTATTTCGCAGCATAAATGTAATTTAAACAAATAATTTCGTAAAACAAGTGGAGCTGGTTAGTTGATAGTTGTAAAGAATTATTTACATTATGCTGCGGATTTTGGTGTTAGCATTAACTTTCGAATGTTTCCTAAGTTTCTATAAGTTCTCAGTGTAAATATGATGGAAGTATGAAAAATAAGGCTAATTTAATATCCTACTGCGAATTAATTAAAGCAGCTGAATATAACGATGTAATTTCTGAAAAGCTTATTCCTTCTATGTAATAATTGAAAAAGGTCTTAGGAGTTGTTCATTACATATTTACGTAAAAAATGAACAATCACTTTATTATACATTTTATCACACAAGAATGAGTGAAACTTAAAGATAATGTGTTAGATTGTTATGCTATCGATTATATACATTCTGATTGTAAATGTTAAAGGTCAGAACATATACAAGACATTGATATTTACAAACGCGGCCTATTTGTGGCCTTTCTCTATGTAATTGAAATTTATGGAGTACATTATCGTTTAACATCCAAAATTTATTACAATTGTATCAAAATTGAGCAAATCATGTATCAGCAATACTTGTCCGCGAAATAACAATGAGGAGTAAATTAAATTTAATGGAGAAATAATAGTCGGAGTTGTTTCATGTGTAATTATAAGGAAGCAATATTTATGAACACCATCAGTGACTAATAATATCAGTATCAAACTTTTAAGCACTTGTATAGTTCTCTTCAATTGTAACAGTCTTTGCGAAACTTGAATATCAAAATGATTGCTAAGGGAAACACTTTTTTTCTTTCTTTTGACTAGAATATCTTGCCTGCTTTTTCTACAGATGTGGAATTTCTGCCATTTGTATTTGCATATGCCCAACTGAAATATACAATATTTTAAAACGTTGTTTCATAATCAACCATCGTAAACCACCGGGTGACAAACAAATAATATTTTACGAAATATGGCACGAAAATTTTATGAAAGTCTTGATTTGCAATTTTATGAAAGCCACGGCAGAATGTAGACTACACATTGTCAGAATTGATATTTGTATTTTTTTTTTGATTTTATAAATTACGAGGCGTATAAAAAAAAGAAGAGCAGGGAAAGTATGTTAGCTATAGTCGTATCGTAGACGCCAGCAATTGTATGAACAATAATTACTTATAATTAAACAAATACTTACTACCGTACAACAAATTCATTCGTATGCGTACTCTATACAACATACTTCGATGATTACAAGTACTCCTGTAATTTTCGTTAAATGTACTTTACATGTAAATGGGCGGGAGGCGTGATAGATTAAATGATAATTTAGAAGACTGCAAGGAGTTTGTTGCATACGAGTCATGACTTGTTATATTGTAACTGTGCGTTGGAAATAAGATTAAAATAATAACTTAATATCAGTCGTATATTTTTATAAAGAAATGTTGCCGGGAGTACTATACTGTCCTTTTCGGGAATGTGTATCAACCGCTCGAACTGCGAAGTAATAATTATTGCCTTCGGAAAACTGGAAAGAAGGTATCCGTATTAAAAGCGCCGACTACATAATTCATAGTGATGGTTGAATAACGATTATTAACATTTACTTGTGTAAGAGTGCACGCCATAGGGAGCGGTAAAGCACGAACATCGCCCACTTTTTTCCACAATAACGTACTAGGCGGAATACCAGCAACTTCTTGGTACGCGTACAATTGGTAACTAGCAATGTCCGCATGTTTCTCGGATAGAATCATATTCCAGGACAGTACTATGCCTGTAATAACAATGAACGTTTTATCTTTGTATTTTTCTCAATTTCGTCACGCACACTTATACGCTATTTAATTGTAGTTGTTTCATACCATTGGCAACCTTAGAAATTTTCAGTGACGGAGCTGGTGGCGGAAGTTTCCAAAGAGGATTAACAGCGTAATTTCGTGTATCCGGTAAAGGTGCAGGGTGCTGAAAGGAGTAAGTATAACGAAAGTATATATACGCACTTAAGCAAAGAAATAACGATTATTTGTAGAAGATGCGATACCTTGTTGAATTGTACATTTGAAGTGGCTGATGTTGTTAGAACTCTAACTGTTCCGTTCGCAACTGTTGATATTCCTGCTCGTAGGATTTAATTACGTATTAATTAGGGATGGGTTTCTCGAAGCGTCAAAACCGTGAAACCCAAGAAAGTTTCGAGAGTTTCGAAGCCTTAAACTTTCGGATCGAGTTTCGAGAATTTAAAAATTAGCTTCAAATCCACCCCCAACATTAATCATCTACATTTGCGTAACTAGTTTCGGGGCCGGGTGGGCCCTCCCTAGGAAATACCGAAAGTAAAACACATTCGTCTGTTCGTAAAATCCTATCTTATAAGAAACAAATATTGGGGCCGAAATGCTATATGCAGTGCAACTAAATAAAAAGAATACAATAACGTTCTTATTACGTTAAATTATGAATTCAAACTGTTAGAATTAAGCTGCTTAATTCTGCAAGTTCAGTTGTTGTCGATTCATGTGTAAACGTTTTATCAGCAATGGCGTTTTTCAATATGCTTGAAGCTGTATGAGCGAGTGACATAATAACGGGTACTATAAGTAGTTTCGAGGAAAGCAGAAACCAATTCGATGGCCTTTGGAGTGAAATCGAGGAATTCGCAGAAGAACGCGACATTTCTTTGGAACCTACTAGAGTCTCGAAAAGGAAAAGAGAACCGAAGAGAATGAATGACTTCGTGATAGAGTCAACTCTAGGTAAAGGTAATTTGATGGACTTACCATCAGATACAAAGCCTTCCGAATATCGGAAAATGAATATTTATAATCAAGTGATGGACAATATTATCACTAACTTCAAAAATAGATTTGAAAATCTACCTTTGGCACAGTCAGTGGATTAATTTATAAAGTTAGACCTGTAAAGCGGAGAGGCTTTCGTAGCAAATTATAAACGTGTTTTAAATATACACATTTCCACCTTACAGGCTGAAACAATAATAATAAAAACTATGTTACAGAACAAGAACATTGAAATAAATTTAAAAAATCTGAAATAGAAATTAAATAAAGACTATTGCCCCTCCAGGAGAGGTTTTCGAATATGGCGTTCCTAAACATCGAAAACGAAATGATCAAACCAATGTAACAGCCCAACAAGTGCTAAATATTTTTGTAGAAAAACACCGCAAATTAAAGCTCGTGTAAATTTTAAGTATAGGTGTACACGATATGCTCTTGCTTTTAATAAATCACAATTCGTTTTCTAATCTAAAAATAATCGTTTTCTACTGTATTTCTGTTTTTAAAAATTTTGTTTACATTTCCCGGGATTAAATAATAAATAATTGTTCATTCCGTTTACTCTTTGTTTTAATGTTAAATAAATATGATTGTTATAAAATGTGTATGTATATAAAGATTTCTTCCAACTATAAAAAGAAGATGGGATCTGACCCCCCCAGACAAAAATCCTAGCTACGCTAATGATCATCTATTATGCTATATGTTTTGGAATCATTACATACCAGTTTTGTACGTTAGAGTGGAGAATGAGGCTCTGGTACACGAAGTCACTGGCCGCATCTGTAATTACGAATTTTGGTTTTAGGCTGAGAAACAATCGCATGCGCTTAAGGTCTGAAAGTCATTTAAATAAAAGCATCAGTAAATCATCACTTTACCTGATTGGTATTCGGTGCTATTAATAATTGCCTAGTCGGGCCCACGCCACTTTGCATCACGTACGCTAATCGAGGAGCGTTCATATTATTCTGAAAAAAAACCAGTTACATGTAAATGCCTATGGTTTCGATCAGGAATGCCTGAAATTTATCATTTTACCCACCACTAAGGCAGTTGGTGTCGGTTGGCTAGCAGGTTGCACCACTCTTATACTAGGAGGTTGAGTCGTTATAGCTACGTTCCCTCCAGGGATAGCTTGGATTACCCTTTGGAAGCATGGCTGTGTAGCTTTCTGAGCTAAATTTATTTGTTGATCGGTCACTGTAGTTGTAACGACCGGTACACTGACGGCAGCTACAAATTTCAAGGATTTCTTTAGTACATTCTCTTTCCTCAGTACATTCTAGAAAATCTCACGCACCTTTACTTTTCTCCTCTTCGTCTGTGAGATCGATCAGATCGTTTGCCCTCGACTTGGCAACATTCGCAGTATTAGCTTGAAGATTCATTTTATTCGAGAACTTGCCGTTTAGAACTATAGCTTGCGGTGCCTGTTGCGGTTGCGCCTGCGGCTGTAATAATTAAGGGAATATTCATTTACGTACGATATATCAGCAAAGAAACTTTAGAATACTCACGTTTGGCATTATCTGTTGAATATTAGATTGATTGGGCAATGTCACAGTATGCTGCGCATCCATAGTTTTAGCAACAACCAAAGCCGCAGGGGTTATCTTAGGCATAATTGTCGGAGATTGAGTGTGATTTTGCGGGACCACAGCAATCTGTCCGCCGACCGATTCAGCTCGCCTGGGAGATCTTACTTTAATCCCTCTTCTCGGACTTGACGCAATGTTTACCTCGGTGTTAGAAATATTTGGCGAGTTACTGTTACTACCATTTGAAACTTGTAACGACTTCATACTAGTATTTTGTTGCAGCTGTCGTAAATTCTGCATTCCATGATCCTAGATGACAGTAATTGCGATACAAATATAGCGTTAAGTTGTGTAAAGTTTCAAGAGAATCGTTGGTACGTACTGTTATGAAATTAACTTGTAATCCCACAGATCGATTGATCTTGATCGGTGGGGTAGGCTTATCGTTATTTGCTCGCCGATCCGCGGCATTACGAATTAAGACCATTTCGAAGTCTTTAATTTGCTTCGCTAAGAGCTGGCACTTCGCACGCGTCGCTTCTTGATTCCTTTCCGATATACGTGCTTGTTCTCTCAGCTTGCCAATCTCACCACGCATCGTGATCGTTTCAACAATCTTTTGTATAAGAAGCTCTTCTAATTCCTTAAACAGATTAATTAGTTTCGATTAACATAGAATTTTTGTTTGATCTATATGTTCTTCTAAAACGCGTATATCGTTAACGTACTTCTTGTTTCAATCTTGGCAGTTTTTCTTTGAGATCCCGTTGGAAAAACTTACGAACATAGTCAAGCTTTTTAATGTTCTCCGCATTGTTTTCTTTCGTTACCAAATCATCCGACAGCGTTTCACAATTCACTTTGACCTTTTTAATACTACCGTTCATACTAACGCTATCGATATCAGGGCAATTGCGTTTCAAAGACGGCGGAGATAAAGATCGCGCGTCTTGATTCATTTTATGATTTACAATTACAAACTTCTCCGAGCCATCGCTTGATTCTAGATCGCTATCGTGATTAAGAAATTTCTTTCTTATTATTTCTTCTGCATTCTTGGCTGTTCTTCTCTTCTGTCTTCCGCTGTCTCTAACTGTAACAATGTATCGTAATAAAAGCCCCAAAACTTGTAATATCGGCGAATATACATGCTTTACTGAAAAATGAATGCGTTAAAAACTAAACATCTTTCGAAAACACCCCAAAATTTAGTATACAGAAGAACATGCCGGAATAAAGAATTCAAATTTTCGCATTGTTATATCTACGACTTCCTTTCGATTCGAAGAAGTGTGAACAAAAAAAATGAATTTTGAAGATCGTTACAATTTTGTATAGTCAAGTACTCGTATACTTTTATAAAAGTGTAAGTTATTCCATTTTCATGCAAAGGTCTAGTGTACTCATATACCATAATAGAAAGCTGTAATTAATTTAACTTAGAATAAAATACAAGAGAACTAAGTGCAAGTTGAAGGTATGTGCAGAACTTAGTTTAAAGAATAAGATACTTCGTACTAATATATAATATCTATATAAAAACTTAATAAAAAACCTCATTGCACCCTGTAATTGTTATAGAAGCTAATAACATAATCACTCTTATTTACTTCAACGACACAAAGTATGCCCTACCTTGCTTATCTTCTTCACAAGCAGCTTCTTGTGCTGCAGCGATCATTTTTTTTGTTCGCCTTCTCCTTCTTTGAGTAGCTACTGTAACTTCAACTACGTTTTTATCATTATCACCTTTATTGCCTTTTACATCGGTAACAAGACCTAACAAATCGTTTTGCGATTTGCCGCTAGACAAATTGCTTTCATCCAATGTAGACCCAACGTTCTCGGTTGATTCTGATGCCTTATTATCAGAATTTACCACCAAACATTCGCTTTCTGTTGACTCTACATTTTCGGTAATGGGATCATTGTCTTGCTCCTGAAGATCAATTGTAGGCGTGGCCAACTGATCTTCAGGAACAATTACTTGAATTAATTTAGTGGAATTTGTACTATTATCACTATCATTTAATTGGTCGTTATCACATTTTTCGCTATTAGCAACTGATTCAAGTAGTGCATCGTTTTCTATTACATTAATTTCTTTATCGTGTTCGCTATTTCTTAATTCATTTACATCATCCCCCTTAAGGACATTATTTTCATTATCTTCGTTTGATTTCGTATTTTGTACAGTAACGCCTTCCTCCTTATTTCCAGAAGTTTGTTCTACGTTCTGATCCGTTAATTCTTCATCTACTACCACTTCATTGCTCGTTATCTTTTCCTCCGTTAGATTATCTGAAATCACCTCGCAATTGTCTTCGGCTACTTCTATCCTTTGATTTACTTGCGCAGTCTGCTCGCTCGCACCAAGTTCCTCCTCTGATTTCCGATTCTCTTCAACCTGTTTGCTCTCAGTTGTATCCATATCGGTCGCAACGGTTTCATTCTGCTTCTCGCTACTCTCGTCGTTCGTTTCAACACATTCTGCAGCCTTGGATTTGTCGGATTTACGCGTTGTCTCTTCGGTCAATAATTTTTCTAAAATCTTGAGATCTTTAGTGCTTTGTGGAACGTTGCTATCATATTCTACATCATTTGCGTCAGTTGTATTCTTATCTGTTTCCTCGTTAACATCGTCGGGATTCGTTGAAGGAGTCTCGAGCTTTTCACTGGCGTCCTCGTTAAAATTATTATTCTCAATAGTTGTACTATCTTCGCAATCAGCATCGTTGGATAGTGATATCGTTTCTGAGTTCTCTTCCGCAGATTTTAGTTTCTCCTGTGGTTCCAAAGAATCCTCTATGCAAGCATCATTTGTAAGACTTCCTTCGCCACAGTCTTCAGGCGGTGTATCTTCCGCGTTTACGTCGCTGTTATTCTTTACATCGCTAGTCGGGCATCTACTATCCGGTGCGTCGATTTTGTTAACATTCTCGCTAGTATCAACGTCTATCTCTTTGACGCTACTGTCAGATGCAGTTTCCGAAGATATGTTTGTAGTTGAAAGAGACACAAAATTTTGGTCAGGTTCGTAGGGTTTTCTCGTAGCGGCGGGTGTGCAAGGTTTATTCTGCTGTCTATTATCATACATCGGGCTATTATACGAACTGAATTTTCCGCCGCCTCTTCCCCGCTCGAAAGGAAGAAATGCACCGTGAAATCTGTGATTATAATTGTATAACCGAGGTCTATAATGCCCCCTGGGTATCAAATAAGGTTCTGTGGTATAAGGGAGGTGATTCATACTACGGTACGGGCGATAACGTGGGCCGTTCGGGAACCTCCATTGGCAGTCAAAATTTAGCCACGGATAACGAGGCATGTTACCTGGTGGCTGCCTACAGAGTCCGTAGTCATTCCTTTTCGTATCCCTTTCACGGTCATGTACTATTGTGTCATCCATGGAAACATTACCTGAACAATGTTCCTCTTCGTTTACTTCCCCTGCAGCTGTGTCATTCTCTGTTAAATTGCTTTCTGGAACAGTAGAAGCTTGGGCGCCTCCACTTTCTCCAGTTGTTACTTCTGCTGATCGAAAAATGTACAGGAATGTATACATAATTCGTAAAGAATAGAAGAGACATTGATAATACGAGTATACGAAAGCTTACCACTATCTTCATGTTTGGAATTGGTTTGCTCGTTTTCTGGAGCAGGTGGTAGAACATCCTCTGTCTCTATTTCATCATCGTCCGATAATCTTAAACGCATACTATCATCCGAAAGCGTATCTTCTTCATCCCCGTCGTCGCCAGCCCCGTATAACAACTCATCTTCCTTTTCTTTCGATATTTCATCAATATGATGTGTACTAATCATCGACAATGAGCACATAACATCAGGAGTGTGCACTGTGTCGGTTCTTAGAGCCTCCATTGTGGAAAAAATGAGACACACGGTAGAATGTCACATTTATCTTCAGAATCTAATATTCTCTGATCTGTAAACAATTATCATATTTGAAATAACTATGCTTCAATCTTCTCAACACTCATCGTACGTTTACTAAAATACGCGATTATAGCGCCTCTTGCGTTTGTCCTCGATCAATTCTTCGATTAATTAGAAGTAATAAATTGTCGCTAACATTTACTTTTACTTGTGATAAGTTTTTATTTTTCTAAGTTTACAGACGTAATGTAACATAATATGATACAGGAATACACGATAAGTAAGTTTAAGACATTGAACAAACATTTGAAAATAAATTGTCAGTAGATTCTTTACATTCTGGCAGCTGCGAACATAACATAACATAAAATTATAATCGATAATTTTGCTTCACGAGTGACGGGACACTGCATCAATAAAGAATTAGTCATAGAATCGATCTTTAATGACTTTAAACAGTCCCAGAAAGGAAGAACTTATTTAACAAAAAAGAAAGGCAGGCATTAGGAGCACACATTTCCTGTGGATCAATGTTTTCCAGTCGGCGTCACTGTTTCATTAAGCGTATAACTCACGTGCAGAATTAACAAGCAGCATTGACCACGATTATCACCACGATTGTATATGCTAGAGAATTAAGTGTTTCCAAATGTAAATGAGACAATGTAATGTGGGCCCCTCGATGACGCGCCAACATGTGTCGTCCCTGGCCCATAAGTACTCAACTAACAAAAATGGCGGATGGCAGCTATATTCTAAACTACTGTTACTCAATTTCAAGTAACATGCGCACCGTATTCTTGTAGAAATACAGGTTACAGCTGTTTTGAAACCATTAAGAATGTACGACGGCTTCGTGTCCATGATGCACCAAGAAAAATATTCATCCAGTCACAAACAGTTGATACGGTTCATCCCACCAGCGTAACAAAGGTTCGATGATTTATTTCAAATAAGAAGTATCGCTTTAATATCGACTCGAGCAGACGTACACAACACAGGTAATTGTAATCGGTAACCGCGCCAACATACTTAAAAAAAAAACAATGCGATCTGAAGTGGAGAAGTTTATGTTGAGAAAAGCGGGATTCCCGATAGTCTCGTCTATTGAACGAGTACTGCTGAACATAGGCCCCGACATGCGTCCTCACGAAATTCAACGACCGCACACGAAGTCTTCCAATATGGCGTCATAATTCGTTCTCAGCAAAACTATTTAATTCCTACTAAAATAATACAAACGAAATCTAACAAAGCTCCGACGGAAATATTCCACGGATAGAGAGAAACGTTTCTTACAAAAATATCTCCCGTTAATTCTACGCTAAAGTAGTCCTCAGCAGTTAAAAAAAAGTCACGCTCAAGATTCCCCCACTCCTGTCTTACGTTACGCTACTTAACGATACTTAATACTTTACACTACTATAATGAAATATGAACTTTATCTAGCATTGTCGGTTATGCGTTTTTGTTACAACTATATCTTCAAATTGCAGTTATAAGCTCAATTGAAAATTTAAAAGATCAATACAAATTTCGAAATTCGATTTATTGAATTTTTTTGTACGGACGTATTTATTTTTACGGTGCCATGCATAGTAAAATTGTAAGCAGTGATATTAAAACAGGTTTCGCGATTAATTAGGCAATTAAGTATTATATCTGATTATTTAATAAAATGTACTGGAAGCATATGGAAATAAGTGTTCGCAGATACTGTTTCATGATTTGCGAGCACTCTTATATTGAACGTTTGATAGGAAGCCCCACCCCTTTTCTTCCCGCACTACTGACGAAACCGGTCAACATGCGTCACACTGGTAATACAACGCTGTGTTCATTAAGTGGGAGAACTATCATAGAACTGTCATAACTTATTGCAACGATCAGTTTCACGGAATTATCTCCGATTTATGAAACTGATCAGAATAATTGGGATTGTTATTGTAATTTGCGTATCCAACACATCGATTAATTATCAATAACGAGAAAATATTTTTCCTTTGTGTTGATCTACCGATACTTGATTAAAGTAGTGCTACTTTATAGATGGTATTTCTTTCTCTTCAATCATATTTAATTTTCTATGCACGCTCATTTACGAAGATATCATCTTTTATTACTTATGCGTAATCAATTAGGGTGCCCAGATCTATTTTTCGTCTTATGTCTTATATATTCATATGCGTTCTACTCCGCCTATGCGCAGAAGAGTATTGTGTATATTGTTAAAAAATTATTTTCATTCAATAGTTCCAATCAATATATCTCCTGATGAATGGAATTTCCTTTACCGATATTCCATTACAGCGAAATATTATTGAACGTATAGTTCCAATAAATATTGTAAAAATATTCAGACTATTTACAATCATTTTTTACGCTCCGTTACAATATTATGTAACGCGTTGTATATACAATTTTTTAATAAAAACATCCAATGTTTTTTTGACGTTTCTATTTAATTTCAGTCACATTTTACGATTTGAATTTTATATGCTTGTGTATAAAAATACAAGGTTGCTAGCTTTCATTTTGTATGAAAGTACAACAAAATGGCGTACTTATGATATCTAAAATGGCAGCTTTTCATATGTATAGTATGACATCTGCAATGGCCTCGATCGTTATGTTTGGGCCTTAAGACCCAAATTTTCGTACACGATGTAAATGGATACCAAATTATTTATATTGTTTTTCTTGCCACGTTCCAAATCGAAACAAGATATATGAAACGTGACAACAAATGTCTTTTTGGTTCAGTGAAGACATTAATATATCAATTTGTTGATCTCATTGCCAATGTTTATACTGTCAAATACTCTGACGCCAACTTCTCCCATGATTTTTGGCAGATACGTGTAACGATTTAGATCTTATAACGATTTTGGAGTAGGAAATCAGAGTGACCCAAACCTGAGCCGTGACATGTACGTATATGATTGATGAACTTACGTTATGTTACAATGCAGATAGTCTCCAACGATGCACATGTTCTCCGTTTTGCAAAAATACGTTATATTTGCGATAAATGCCAGAAACGAAGATACACTGTGATACCCGTTCATCGAGTATCTGCAACGCCGCAACCTAAACAAGCGACGAGCAACGTTGCCACTTTTACTCCTAACCGTTAGCATACGCGATCCCTTTGTTCAAAGCTGAAATTCGTGTAAAAAGAACTGCATTTTTGGATCCGTTTTGTGTCCCAAGTGTATATGCAATCGCAAGGTTTCTAATTACGACTTTCATTAGAAAAATGCATGTTAGAATTATCGACCTACATAGGATAGTGTAGTTCGTACCTCAGAAAATTTCAGCCACGCATGCGCCGTGGCGCAAAATACTTTGAGGATTTACAATATTAGCCGAAGTATGCAAAATACTCTCGCTTGCAAAACCAAAATACACTATTTTCGTAGAAGTAGGTAATCGCAGCTGCTCGAAATCCATATCGATCAACTATCGGCGATGTATTTTTTCAACGTTCAGAGACTCTCCCTTGCTCTTGAAAGTGTCGTTTCTACTCTTTTTTTTCTGTATGTGTAAAGAATCATTGCATTGCCCTGTAGTATTTTCTAAAGTTTTTATCAGTAAAGCAATTACCATGAATTGCTTATCAACAAACTCAAGGTCAAAATTATTAAGTCTAATTTTTTGGAATACAGTATCAAAATAGCATAATTCAGCATATTTACCACAAATAATTAATATTTTTATAAAACTCAAAAGCTCGCAAAAATCAAATAATTGAAAAATTCTCATTTAGAATGGCAAATAAGTAGCTTCAAGTACGTATAGCGAAACTTTGAAGATACATTAATTGAGGAAGCTATATATCATGCGTGCAAACAATTGAGATTAGAGCCAGATATATTCATGTAGAGTAGTACATCGTTTATGGTGACCTATAAATGTGATCCCCTTCTTGCTTTAACTTGCGACAACTCCATAATTTCCAATATCTTTAACAGCAAACTTGATCTTTTTGTATTCAATATATTCCGTGCAAAAATAATTCGTACTAATGGGAAAATGTATCATAGAAAGAGAATGCAAAGTATCACAGTACTAGTTAGGTAGAATCAGATATCATTTTCATGTTATATTTTATTCCATACACATGTTTATGCGATGAGTACATGGAAAAAGATATTTTGATATGATCTTATTAGATATTTCAAATAGATATGAGTGTATGAGTAACAGAAAAATAATATATAGCGACAAGTATATATGTGTAAGAAATTCATCCAACGGAACAACAAAATAGGTGGCTATATTAATGCGTTATAACACATTACAAACAGAAAACAAATGGAATATGAAGCAAGAATTACTATTTCTGGGATGTTTACTAATACAGTCGCAAGAAGTAGACGTATCTGATTTGATGTATTACCGTTGCTGAAAATATCATACTTTTTTGTCAATCGAAAGATCAGCTGATATGTTAATATATATTATTTCTTTGGAGATATATTCATTGATAAGTCGTGATTTTAATTATGCTAATTGGAATGATAATCTTTTGCGATACGGGTGTATTCTGTCAAGAGTTCGAGAGGTTCAGTTGTGTAGAGGGCGCCACTTACGAGACTTTGTTTCTTTATAAATCTTTGCATCGTTGATACTTCAAACATACAATAAAACACAATGAGATGCAAGATTTTGTTTGTTAATAAAATGTAAGTCCACTTTCTCTTCGTAACAACAATTTTCGTATATAAGATACATTAATAACTAAAATATATGCCTTTGTGTGGTATATTTAAATTTATAACACGTTATTTATATAAATTATTATTCCATCAGCATATTATTTCCTATCGTTTAACGTAAAATCGCATTGTATATTGTTATACGTTTATAAATTGATTGTAGAAACTCCAAGAACGCTTGAGAATCAGCCTTGCAACGAGAGTGAATCAAAGATGCTGCTTATCGATAAATAGCAGAATAAACGTGAGTTTGTCATACTGTTCCTATTGATAAATGCGTTATATATAAAAGCGTCTGTTAAACTTCTTTAGTCAAATGAGTTCCTAATTTCAACCGTTAATATATGAAGCAATAGAATTAGTATATCATAGTGATTCAGAGAACAAAGGAAGATCGCGATATTTCTTACGAATACGTGTATTATATAATGTATTAAAGATTATTAATAGGTATTTACTCAGTAATAATTTCGAAGCACAACTGGCGCTCATAGAAAGCCGGTGTAAGGCATCGATGGAATACACCTGAATACACTCTGTGAGAATGGTGGAAGCAAGTACGATCCCGAGGATATGCCGAGAGAGAAATAATATTTGCCTGTTACGCCGTGATAGTTGAACAATCGGTCGGGTCATATCGTAAACAAGTAACGGACGATAACGTTTCCTATAAAATACATCGGTTCCATCGAAATCTAATACGCCCGCATGCGTATTAATTACTTCTTTTCGCAAACTCGATCGAAATACATTATCCGACGGGAGAGCACTCTTTGGGCTCCAGAGGAAAGAAAAGTTGTTGTAATGGCTGCCGTGTCATGAAATGAAGGTACCGAGCCAGTTTTGTGGTTCCACGATGGAGGATAACTCCAGTTCTACATCTCAAAATCACAATGGACAGTTATCCAGTGGTGCGAACGTTTCACTGACGAACAATAAACAGGGCAGTGACAACGGTAGCAATGGCGATGCCAAGGATCAAAGACCACTCTACTCTATCCCTGGCATTCTACACTTTATTCAGCACGAATGGGCTCACTTCGAGCTCGAGAGATCGCAATGGGAGCTTGACAGGGCAGAATTCCAGGTACAACTTCGATCTGTTCCACAAGAATTTCCCGAACTTATGCGCGCACCTTTCCTCAAGCTACTCTCCCTCTTATTGTCACTTCACCTGTCATGTGACAGAAACATTTCTAAAAACACCACTCGCTCAGAGGCGCACAGAATTATGGTAATACAGTTTATATGGACATATTCGATTAAACAATCAGTTTAATTTGAATGGAGATGTACGTTACAGGAATATCTCTTTGTTACGATATTATAACTATGAGAACTGCGCGCGCTACGTGCTACCTTGGCGTTATATTAAGTTATATTGGTAGATAATATAATAACAGTTGATAGATAACAGCTGTACGTTATACGTATTACATAGTTAATTTGCGTAGCGATAAAAATTACAATTGTTTACATGTTACAATGAAAGTATAAATTGCTCTTACACGAGGCTTTATTACATGCATCGTAATACTCGTGAATACTCGTCTACTGCGAGACGTAAAAATTGTTTTCGAGGAACATGTTCAAGTGTAAAATGTATTACGTATGCTTCTTTGTACATATTCTTGTAACTCGTAGTTTTATTTAACCGTGTTTGAGTGGGATTGTAATAGTTGATAACATTTATTCACAGGCTAGGATAGCTTTTTTACAAGGTGAAAGAAAAGGTCAAGAAAAGTTAAAAAATGATTTAGTAAGAAGAATAAAAATGTTAGAATATGCACTTAAGCAGGAACGGTAAGATCTTTTCTTCAATTACAGCCAGAAATGAGATGTTCGTCTTACGTCTAGTAATACATGTCTGTATTGAATACATGTGCAATATTTTCGTCGCTCTTACAGAGCAAGGTACCACAAGCTAAAATATGGCACTGATTTGGTAATTCAAGGAGACATAAAACCTCCTGTTTACGAAGAAGGTAGTAGTACTTGCGCTAATTCCGAAGTCGGGGGAGGCGGCGATGGGGAAGCTCCGTTCACTTCTGTTAGTAACATCAGTTGGAGGCAAGGTCGACAAATTTTGAGACAGTAAGTAAACCGTAATGCTCCTAAACATCTCGTTCGGAACGACAACAAGTGTCGAGTGTATCGTTGCTGATGGCTCGTCTGTGATTCTTACTTTAGATACTTACAAGAAATTGGATACACCGATACTATAATAGATGTACGATCAAACAGAGTAAGATCCTTACTCGGTTTAAATAATAACACAGACTCGGAAGATATGAATACTCCTGCATTAAACGGTAACGAACCATCAAATAAACAAGCAAACGAAAACAACATCTGCAGAGCTCAGGGAAAAAAGGTAGAGGTAAATAAGTTCGTTTGTGTTTCATTATTTTGTTCGTTACATTTTATCGTGTACTTCTAGTTTGTAACATTTCGGGCAATGGCTAAGTCGCGCTGGAACGATAGCTGCTATCGGACAGAAACATTTCTAATATTAACGATACTTTAATCTTTATGCTAGCAGCAACCGTCTTCTGTAGCAGAAGCAATGATATTAGACACAGAAGCAGCAGTCATGGCGAACTTTGAGTTTCTGGCCAACACAGACATGGATATGGAGGAAGAGGAAGGGGATGTAGAAGATGACACCTTTGATACAAATATGGACACCAAATCAAATAAAGTAATGAATATTTTTTTATTCTTATACATTAATATCTCTCTCATATCGAGTTCTGTCGCGTACTGTCTTCGATTAAACTCTTCTCGGTTGTTACTTTTAGGCATCTACCCTGATAACAGAGGATGTTGATGCAGAAGCGGAGGAAGTATTAAATGAATTAAATCTTCTCACAGAAATCGAAGAATCACCGCCAGGTTCTATCGATTTGGAAAGAAACTTGAATAAATGGAGTTAGTATTAACCTCTCCTATAGTTATATTAAACAATTCTAAAGGTGTCTGAAAACAATGATAAACTTTGCAGATGCGAGACACAGAGATTCACAGAGAGATCCAAGGCGCCCGAGTAAGGAAGGTGATTCTACATTGGAATTGGGCGAGTTAGAACAATTATGTGTTAACAATGAAGCAGAAACATCATACGATGTAAGTTGTTACATCGTATACTCTCAAAAACTGAAATGTTTGCGATCCAATCAATTTCATATCCGTCGTTATTCATTGATTGTAGATGGTGACAACCACAAAGGAAACCTTCAGAAAAACATGGAATGCAAAATATACATTACGATCTCATTTCGATGCTGTTCGAGCTCTCGTCTTCCATCCCACAGAAGCTGTTCTCATAACTGCAAGCGATGATCACACACTCAAGCTGTGGAATCTTCATAAGACATTGCCAGCCAAAAAGTAAGCTCTCCAGACTCGGAGGACTATCGATAATCTCTCCTATTCTTAACGCTAAGAGAATCTCTGTACCGTATTCTTTTTATTTCAGGTCGGCTTCGTTAGACGTAGAACCATTATACACGTTCAGATCGCATACTGGTCCTGTGCTGTGCTTAGCTATGTGTAGCACAGGGAATCAATGTTACAGCGGCGGTTTAGACGGTATGATTCATTGTTGGACGCTCCCGTCAGCTAATATAGATCCCTACGACTCTTACGAACCAAGTGTTCTCAGTCAAACATTAAAAGGACACACAGATGCAGTTTGGGGACTAAGTATGTATCACCCTCGGTCGCAATTGCTATCGATCAGTGCTGATGGGACTGTGAAATTATGGAGCCCGCAAAGTAAATCTCCGCTACTTCATACGTATATCTCCGAACAAGGTGTGACATCTTTATTGGTATTGAATGGATCACCGGCTGGGTAAATGTGAATACTTTGTATGCAATTACCGTGCATCGTAATGCTTTTGCAGATGGCATACCAACTTCAGTAGACTTCATAAGAGATGAGCCACACAAATTGGTCGTGGCTTACGAAGCGGCTTGCGTGGTATTTGATACAGAAACTGGCGAGAGCGTGGCTCGCCTCGAAGCAAACGAAACAAAGGGCGTGAACCGTGTCGTGGCGCATCCGACATTGCCGCTCGTTGTAGCGGCGCACGAAGATCGGCACATTCGATTTTACGATCATCGATCGGCTACTCTCGCTCACGCCATGGTTGCTCATTTGGATGCAGTTACTAGTCTTGCTGTAGACCCCCATGGTTTATATTTACTTTCAGGAAGTTAGTAAGAATTATATTCGGGCAACTCACCGTTGTCATCGGTGCATTGTCACGAGTAATGATATATCGCTGTCTCGCTTTCAGGTCACGATTGCAGCATAAGATTGTGGAATATGGATAATAAGACATGTGTTCAGGAGATAACGGCACATCGCAAGAAGTTTGACGAAAGTATTTTAGACGTAGCATTTCATCCATCGCGACCTTTCATAGCAAGCGCGGGAGCCGATGCTCTTGCCAAAGTGTATGTGTGAGATGTAAATTAAGGTACACATTTCTACTATCAAACATGCATCAGAACGGAACAGATTTTGTACTCATTCTTTCTAGATAGTTTTACCCTGTACGTGTTACACTTCCAATTTCGTTGTAACTTATAATGTTCTATCTTTGAGGTACCACTTTAGAGAAATCAAATCGGGGCGCATAGATTATTCGTGTTTAATAAAACGAGATGGAAATTTGCACATAACCCTCGCCCGCGACAATTTATAAAAGAGAAGAAAAAAAATAACAGTACATTTCGAATATAACTGCTGCTTACTGACGAGATCTTCATTAAGTAGCTACATTATTTGGGATAGCAGAAAGAGGGGGGGTCTGTCTTGTAGAATATTAGTCGATATAGTTCCGATAATTAGACGAAAACCCCTTATCCGGAATCCAGGAAGCACACTGCCGCAGTAGCATAATATTTATCCCTATGTTAACTATTTATTACCAATATTACAGTTACTGTTGCACAGCTACTGAAGATTAATACGTACTACGCGAGGATAAAGTTGTCCTAAATAAAAAATGCATCAATTAGTCTCCCATTATATAATTTTCATGCTACCTTATATATATTTATCAAGGTTAGCGTATAGTAACAACAGCAAAAGCAGCAACAACAACAATAAAATAATAACCGTAAGTTAATTATAACGTAAGAGACATAATATTAATAACAGTAAATTATAACTGTGTGTTTCTCTGTAATATATTGTATTTAAAAATAGATGAACTGTGTAACGTACTATAATTAACATGTTTTTATTAAAATCTAATTCCACTTATATTATTTTTCTCCTCTGACGAATCTAAACGACCGAGACTCGATTAGGAAACTGATTAGAGAGAACCTAAATTATTTACGAACGAAACCTACTTGGAAATAAAAACAGACTCTGCTGGTCCCTATATTCTACGAACAAAAGTCATTGTGCCCTCTTCAGCCAAAGCCATTATGTAATGAGATTGAGCAATAAAGGATTGCTGGTGTCAAAGCTGAATGTATAAAAGCACGTTTAACATAATTTCGTTAGATAAAACGATACATAGTATCGAAAGTTATGTATCGCTTAATTCATTCATGCCTGTTGTGTTATAATTCCTTTTAAGTGAAACTCTTTGTTCAAACACCAACAGTGCCATAAGTTTGTGTAACGCCCTTTGACTATCCAATCAAAACGAGGCAAGCACTACATATCATTCAGGTTAAAGGCATCCACAAACTATTATCACGCTGATCAGCTGAGCAGACATTCGCAGTGTGTCGGTAGCGAAACTTCTCTATCGTGACTAAACTCGTGAAATAGTTCGGTACCATTGCTACGGGACGAGAAAATACGTTACAGTGAAATGCATGCGCCTCGGTGATTTTAAACGTAATGGTATCTCGAATGCTGTTACAAGATTTGCTGGTCGGATTGTGGTTCGCACCCGATTAAGAGTAGCGGTTTATTACATTTCGAAATGTATGTAACGATTCTTTCTGCGGAACCAGCGTCGTTAAGCTTCGTCAACGAGACTTTAATGAAACGCGATCTGAATTCTTATATATTTCAGTAGGTTATGTGATTATGTTGCTTGAATCTTGTGCAAGTTTCTTTTCCGTAAATATTAAAGAGTGGAATGGTCGTCGCGCTTTGTGAGCGGCGGTACTATTTCAAAAATTAACAATGGAACGAAATGGCGCAAGAGAGATGGAAGAACGAATATGTATAACGGATACTGGGAAAACGTTGAAAAAGTATGGTAGTACGGCCAAGCACATTACACGAACCGAAAACTTAATAAAGCATATTGTATCGGCGACCGATACGCTTCAGGGAATCGCTCTGAAATACGGAGTTACAGTACGAATCTATTATTCCACTCTACGCATCGCTAATCGATAGATAAACAAGTAGACGATAAGGGATGCACGATAGATTCCTGTAAACCTCTTTTATTTTTTATTCTTTTAGACCGAACAGATAAGAAGAGCTAATAGATTGTGGGCTTCGGATAGTTTATTCTTGCGGGAGCATTTACTTATTCCTACTAGTTCAGAGAGCCCTTTGTTGTTATCCGTTGACGGTACCAATGAAACTGAACATAATGCAATTCAAAGTGTAAATATCCTGTTGAAATAAGCGCACGCCGAGCCGTCGATTCGCATTGTATGAATTTGAAATATACTTTCAGGTTTCTAGTCCATCTTCGATAACATCGTCCATAGACGACGATAACTCGGTTAATGATTTCTTAGCTAAAATGGATTCTTCTATAGCCAATGCTAAAAAGGAGGTGAAACGTACTCAGGGGAATAGTGAGTAAGTTGTGTATTAATTAATGAATGTAAAATATAATCCTATAGATTCTAACGTACTTTCGCTAATCGCCTTTCTCTTTCACAACATTCCACTTTAGATTTTGCACCGACGATAACAATATCTATGTACAACGACATAGAGTGTCTAAGTTACGTAACTCGTTTCCTCTGACTTCGAACGCGCAAACAGTATCGACCGCTACAGAGCCACTAAGACCGTCATCTTCCGGTGATATGCATAACTTTCCGACCGCCGTAGTTATGACTCAGGGTAGAAAGGTGAAGACGTCGTTGCAAAGACTTCAACAACAACAAGATGAAATCTTCCAGTTGTAGCAACTAAATATATTTGGACTGTAATACGTTCAGAATCGACAGTGTCATTAAAGAGCTTCAAGAAAAAACTGAGTAACATATTGGAGATAATAGAAGATTATTTCTTATTTAAAAATTGCTTAAGCCAGTATTAATGTAAGTTGTACTCAATTTCTCTTATAAACTTTCTGCGGTTCTTTAACCACCTCCTGACTGGAGAATTATTGAGAAAATAACGCTGACCATTTCTATTCTTATAGTCTCAGTACTATCAACAATGGATCAACTAGCTCTCATATTGTCCAAGCATATTCTTGAAATATTTCCAACAATATTTCTTAGTGGACCGTATGTGCCTTTAACCCAAGTCGATTGTGCAATAATTCTGTTATTTTCTTTTCAAGGTAGATATTTTGTGTTTCGTAAAGCGATACTTTGGCATGATTTATGGAGAGTTAGTATTTCTTTCCTATATTATTATATATTATTTTCATGGACAATAATACGCAAAGATCCATGTCTTTGAAATTCTTGATTAAAGATAGAATACTTAGTTTAATTAAATTCTCTTGATGGCTACAATTAGATGAATGATTTTCATTTAAAATTACTCGTATAAATTACAGTTTAATATATTAGTTATAATTCAATGTTAATACTCTATGGCGTGAAACTACTTTCTCTTGTCTTCCTAGTAGGATACTCTCGATATTATTTATTTGCTGTTTATTTTGTTCCTAAAAGAATCGAATGCCAAATTAGGCAAATAAATACTAAGTACTTGTTCGTGTAGAAACGACAAAACCATTGAAATTCGTCCATTTGATTCTTCGAAGTAATTAAAGTCGTATTCGTACAAGTTGCTGATGAGAAATAATTGAATCTGTATTATTATTACAATTAATACCAGTACTCAATTGTCATTTACAACTTTACGATAAATAATTTTCTAATTCGATATTAATGATCTTCGCAAAATTTTACGAAACGAAGTAAATTATCAATATCCGAACATTATTTATACGCATTGTACAAACTATTTTAATATAGATCATATTGATGAAAGTAATTTTTGCAACTTTAACGGATAACATTTGCTTTCTGGGGGCTAACAACAAAACTTTACGAAGTGCTGCTAAAGTTGTGTTTGATAAGAATAGCTGTTCCATTCTTGGAAATACGAAAACGATTAATTCATATTTAATAATTTAAAATATAATTATTTTTGGGACTATATAAATTTACTGTTAATGCGGTTAATAAAGATTTTATGGGAGAGGAGATAGTACTTGTTAATATTGTCTACATTCACTATTTTTTCATTGTTACATTACTCATTAGTTTCATTACTGTTATATATTGTTTATATTGTATTAAACATAATGTACTCGCGTGCTGTCCATCAGTAGCTATATCTCGGCTGCAGAGACGAATGGAAAGAATGAGTTCAGTCACTAAAGTGGTACATTTACTTTAAAACGTTATAAAAGACAGATAGAGAAGTAAAATTCTAAGATTTATATTAGACATACGCAATACGGTCTAACTTATTTTTCCATCTTGTTATGTATTCATAACGATTGATTCAGATGATTTTTAATGCTGTGCATTAATAGGTAATTGTAAATACATTAAGCAAACCTTCTCTGTATAGGATATAATTTACCAATCGTATTGTAGCATAAAGTGGTAACTGTTGTGTATATAAAACGTACGCAATCAAATTTTATATACATTAGCGTGTATGTACAACTTTAAACGATATTTAAAGTGTTATGTATACATGTAAATTACATATTAATTGTTGATAAAAGGTTCTACACCTAGGCACGCAATAAAGAATATTTCAAATCTAATCGAACCATATGAGAATTGCTGACATTCTACACGCTTATAAGGATTTGATCCACTATGTATGTTCATTGTTGAGATAGGTGCTTCTAAGTGGTTGCTATATTATATTAATATTAACAATTTTGTACACATACACACTTTACACGTTTAAGAATAGTTTTGTACAGTACTTGGGAATATATTATAGAATTAACAAACATACGCTGCTTATTATTTATGTTTAATGCTGTATAAACGCAATAAATATGCTAATAACAAAGTTAACTATGCAATTCCATTCTAGAAATTCTTTTAGAGGCACGTTAGCTTCGATCCACTTAATTATAGCATTTATTTCTGAAGTACTCTGGACTCAACTGTTCACAGTTGTCGCGCGGAGAAAGTATTTTATTTTACATCAAACGAAATGTCCACTTTACTGCTGGTTAGTCTAATAGGGAGTGTTATGAATTCACCACAGTCACACTTCAATTCTTTAACAAAGTTAAACGAACCAATGCGGTTGTTACAATGTGGACAATGCAGTCTACCCTTCGTCCAAGACTCCTGTAACAAATGCACGTTACGTTACACTTAGTTTACACGAATAATATTCTATTCTTAATGATACGTTACTTGATTTATAATATATTGAATCCATTCGGGTATATTGTCTGTCTGCACATACAAACAAGAGTCTGAGCTGTTTGCTTCGCATCCTACATCCATAGAATTCTTCTTTACTTCACTATGGGAAGTCAACAAATGTATTGGCTCCTTATCGAAAAGATCCTTTCTACAATGCTTACACTTCACTTCCATTATCTGCAATGTTTCATAAAGCGTTTGTAAAGAATATCATGGTGAATTATTAATGCAATTCCTTCAGTTATAATATACGTATGAACAAAACTTTGCAGGTTATAGTCATGTGACAAGGAAAAATTAAACGCATATTAATTACACGGATGCCTTTTGGGAGAATGTAAATATGCATTGAAGATTATCGTAATAGCATTATCAACGTTAATATTCGGAACTTCAGTTTCGATCGAATAATATATACGCAACAGAATTTCACTTCACATATATCTTTATTACACAAATACAATGTGAAATGTATAATCCTATGCAAGTATCACGAGGAAGTGAACGCATTACAATTACTGATACTTTGCGTTTTGAAGTACAACTATTTAAAGTAGAACTTGAATTATTGCAATGTTTGCGTTATTTTTCATATTAGATATTGTTGTAAACTATAGTAAAATGTACATCTTTTTCTACAAGATGTAATACGTATACTCTGTTATAAATTGAATATTTATATTTCATACATTAATACAGTTGATAGAGATTAAGCTTAACAGTGAACTGATGTTACTTAAAAAAAAATTAAATACAATAAACCATAAATAATAAGATATGTTCGTACAAAATGGAGACATAAGTTGGCCATAATCGTGCGTCTTCGGTAACACAAAATTATTTAATCTTCACCCGCTGGAATGGCATCTTCTAATCTTTTGATAAACTTAACTCGCAGTTCATTTACACTATCGTTCTTAAGCTGGTCCTGTATAAACCAACAGGCGATCTCCATTTGTACCATTTCGCAAGCTCCCCTTAATACTCCGATTAATACATTAGAATACTTCAAGTTTAAACAGTGATCCGGTAATTCCACGAATTCTGTCAGCGGATTCGCTTCGAAGCACAAAGAGAATTCGTCGCCGGCGGCGCTCCAGTTCGTGATGGTCGGTGTTATGCCCAGAAATATTTTGAAGCCGGTTTGTATTTTCTCAGCTGTGTCTCGAAAGTCGTAGCACCGGCCGGATCCAGTTCGTGCCAGGAAATCTTCTATCAAGCGAATTCCCATATTGTAGCCCATCCTTTCCAATTGTTTATTTACATCTTCTACGTTTTCATAGTCCTTCAGCAATTGGGCCACCAATGCGCCGTACGTCAGCGTAAATAATTCAGAATTCTGTAATTCATAATTGTATACAGACGTCTGTGCAACAAATCTCTTTCAAATGAAATATAGTTGTAATAGCCAGGGTCTGTTAACCTTACTTACGATTCGACTCGCATTTTCTGATAGTCATTGTAGGTAACGCGATATAGTTCGATGTAGTGTCGTGTAATTCGAGCATTTTGTGAACTTTAATAATATGCATTAATAATATACTTACAACTTTTTTCGAGTCGAGTTTCGTGCCTGTTCGTGACATGTTTACATACGTGGTTCCCCTACCGCTCGTGACTGATAGCGCCGCGCATTAATTAATTGATATTGTTATTCCGATAGATTATATAGTTTTACTTGCAACTATTATATATAGTTGCGAAAATATATATTCTTAAAAAGGGAATTTATGCAGCAAAGGTTGTGTCAGCATCGTTTCAATGACCTTGAAATATGTTGTCAAGATCAACATTCTGAACAACTTTTCTCTATATGTATTTACAACTGCCGTCCAGCTTTAGTTTTTATTCGCTAAATATTAGTTCGCGGCGCAGGACCGGCGGTGAGCTCTTAACGTAGAGAGGACACGCCACACCAGAAGTGCGCAGAGTCGCTTGTAGCCGAAGACCTCTTTGCGATTCTGGGCGCCGGGTCAGAGCCGGGCGTGGAATGATTACGTTGCTAACTACAGTGCTCGGTTCTGACCCAGGTCCCAGGACCTGAGGAGGTCTTCGGCTATCTTCAGCTCCCAACTAAGCAGACCTGATGGCGGTCTGCTGGCGTATATGACGTCAACGGTGTAAGAGGAGGGGAATACTTATATTTGGTTGGCGACGCCGTGACATCATACCAACGTTAAGCCAATCTAAGCCAAGTGTCGTCTATATGCCAGTACGCGTATTGCCTGGCAACCCGCAACCCTACAGGCTGATTCAGACATGTCCAGTAATTAAGTAATTTACCATTGTTTTCCTAAGCTACTCAACTAAATTTGAGTGTCCACACACGGTAAATTACTAAATTACTCGCTACTCGACTAAATTACTGGACGTGTCTGAACTGCCTTACCTGGGAGTCAGGGAATCCTGGGATATACCGATCGGATCGAAGTGACCGGTCGATCATTACTTCCGGTCGCAGTATCTCGGCAACGCACAGCAACAAAAATTATTCTACTAGGTACCTTTTGTTATGTATTACTGTCATGTTTATCTCTTAACTTCATTACTATTGCAATATTTATTATTAATTTAAGTAACTATTAAGGATCAAGTAGTGTTTGCACCACATGTTTCGAGCGGGATGGGTACGTCTTTACTACGGAAGATGGATTGGCGACCAGGAGAGAGATTCGGAATAAATGAAGAGGGTACACTTGAGCCCATGCAGCTTGAAGTAGAATTGGATGAAAGAGGCCACATCTCGAAACAAGATATCAGACAGCAAGTAGGAAAAGCTACAAAGCCATTAGTACCAGTCCTCAAAAATTTACGAGGTACGGTGTACTGAGAATTTCTTTCAACACAATAATTTCTAATAGAATAATATGAATAACTTAAAATTGCTGTATTACAGGAAAGCATCCAGTATCATTATTAGGAGAATATTGTTCAAAGCTTAAACGTCATGCTCCAATTTATGAATTGTGCTTTGAGTGTGGACCGGATCATAAAAAAAATTTCCTTTTTAAGGTGTGCAATGATTCCTATCCTCTAAGTCATTAAATTTTACATATTATTCATATCTAATATTATATTTCAGGTTACATTAAATGAAGTTGAATATAAGCCAAAAGTACCCAGTCCTAATAAAAAGAAGGCTAAAGCGAGTGCAGCACAGCTCTGCTTACAAACTTTAGGAATATTACCCAAGTCCGATTCTAAAACTGTTAAAAAACCGTGAAGTTACTGTTGCAGTTTCATTAAACATGTTTGGAAATTACTTGAAGATGTATTATAAGAATAATGTATAATATTTGTAAAATCAAAGTACATGCATACATATGTATCAGTAAACTATAACATTATATGAATCACCTGTTTCTTCATTTAATGTTACAGAATATCTGTCCAATATGAATTTTCATCTGTTATCAATGATGTCCATTTCACGATTTTAAATGCTCTTGCCTTCGAAGAGCAGCCGCGGGTGATTGCGAGCGAAGGCAAGAGCGGCAGCCATAAAAGAGTGGGTATAAGTGGTGGGAATCGCCGATTTCTGATCCGTCCATTCACAATATTTCCCCACAGCTTTTCTGCGTAATTACCTTAAAAATTCTTCTATTAGTGTCAATATAACTATATACGAAGAATCATTACAGCTAACATACATCAAATTTTTGTTTGTAAAGGACAAAAATGATAGCAAGAGGAGTTTATGTAAACATTGTTTATTATAAAACGTATCAACTTTCTGATTTCCACAATACGTATTTGTAAACAATCGATTAGGGTGTTTGAAAAAGATAACAAACCCTCTCTATTAATTGTACAAAAGGGGGTACAAATTGTTTACTTGATATTATTTGCACGTTAACACAGATTATGTATAAATTTTAAATGTCTGCATATAAATGTTAAAACTGTAAACTTAACAAAGGACGGAGTCCTTAAACTGATCTTTGGGCAATTGTATAAAATGTACATGTTAGTTTATTGGATAAGTATTTAGAAATCTCCCATAGCTGCTATAATATTGTATAATGCTGTCCGTGCGTCGCTTTTCTCGAATACGCTTAAAACTTCCGTTGCTCTTTGCGAATGTCTCTTCTGCAACTGTTTTGTCAGTTCAACCCCGGGTCCCATCGTGACGATATTGCGGATCTGTATTTCAAATGTTTTAAGTTACAAAGCATTACAAAGAAAAATGATTAGATACGTATATCCTATATAATAAGACGCTTAAGGTGAATAATAAGACGGGTCGAGCACGAGCTGAAACACGAAGCGAGGCAAACCCTCATAATTTCTCTCTTTCGTAGCCGAAAGTAACTTCTTGTCGACTCTTTCGTCCTCTCTCGCTCGCTCACGAGTTCTCTCACTCTCGACCGAAGGATTCCAAGAAGTGGAGATACAAACGCGCGCTCAATGCAGTCGAAATGCGCCCTTTATTTAGGCTCTTATGCAGGCAAACGAAAAAGCGTTGTCAGCACAAATTTCTTTGATTGGGAGTCTTTGTCACACATTAGTTGTAATAATATCAAAAATTATTTCGTTTCTAGGGGGGGGGACTCAAATGTCGGCGGGCAGTGATTCTGGGCACGTATGTGATTTAGGCTCCTCGAAATGCCCTTCAGGAGACCAATTACACAGGTACAGAGACCCTTCTGATATACAAAAGTTGTAAAATTTCGTATTTCGCAGCGAGATTGTTTCCAGGAGAGTTTCCAATAAAAATTGTGGCCAACTTACGCGTCTTATTATATAGGATAGTAATGCCTGGCGAAGACAGACTAAAAGACTAGTTAGTATATATCTACCTTAGCATAATCTACATCGTTTACAGATTCCAAACCCTTATCGATTTCCATCAAAATCGATGGGTCGTGTTCGATGTGGAACATAACTGGCGCGGAACAGAGACTGAACGGTAAGATCTGATCTTTAGTAATAAACGGACCCAAGTCCAAGCAGGCTTGCCAAGCTAACGCCAAGTGTTTCCCGAAGTTGTAGCCCTGCTCCTGTATTTCGTCGCTGTGCCCTGCTAATTTCAACGTGCCTTTACAAGACTTTCCAAGTAAAGCACCAGCGCTCAATACGTTTCTAAGAGTCCACTCGTTCACCGCGTAGTCTGCGCGATCTTCTGGCGGTACGGAAGGCAAAGGATTATTCTGACCATCTCTGCGCCCTACAAATTCCGCTTCTGCCAAATCTCGTACAGCGCTAGACATTAACTCTACAATCTAAACACAATTATTACACGATATATAGCTTATAAGATTAGAACGTGTAACGTAGAATATTTATACACACATCTTGGTTGCGTAGATTCGCCAGCTCCGCACAGGAATTGGCTAATAAGTAGTCTCCGCTTAGTAACGCAATTTTGTTACCCACGTTCATGTCGTTTAATTCCGAGGTTTCTAACGGAGCACCTGGTTCTATGTTTATCAATCCTTTATGAACAAGATGACTGGTGCGTATCATTTCGGTGACTTCTGCCAATGCCCGCTGGCTAAATAAACAATCCGTTCATACGCATTATTCTTCTATACACGCTTTATTAAAGTTTACGGCGTTATACCTATGTAGCACTCCCGCAGCCTTGTCTTCTTCCATGTCGTCCACGCTTAAATGACCGGCGGCTTTCGAAATTAATAGTACGATCAGGCCCCATGCCTGCATATTGTTACGTCCATTGAAAATGATGCTTCTACAATGAATGGGAATAACGGAGGTTGATATACAAAAGCTAATTACAAATTAATAAAGGACGAATCTTCCACTCACTTCGCCGTCTTCAACAAGGGATGATTAGATCCAACTAACTTTCTCAAATGCAGCGCTACGTTCGCTATTTCATCGCTTAAAAGCCATCGCAGGCTTAAAAATGATGTTGGGTAGCCAACAATTTTCTCCGCCTCCGAAACAGCCCTGTTCCAATCTGGCTTCTGATTTCCCGCGAGCTTCGCTTCAACCTTATTGCGTTCGTGTAAACGAAACCTATTCTCTGCAGAAGAATGCAGATCTCTCTGCTCCTTACAGTAACCATTGTACTCACTACATAAAATCGACCTCGCTAGACTTCCGTTTCTCAGCAACGCGGAGACAGCTTTGCTCGTAGACATTTTCCTACTGCACGCAACCGTGGAATTCGTTTTCTCTCAACATTAACATTGGTCTCGCATTCAACATGTATAATGCACATGATTGACGTTTCAAAACTTTCACTTTTGACCTTATTCCGGCGAGCGTAAGGTATCGCGCGATCCAGCTTCGACGAAGAGAATTATTTATCTGTACACCATGTGAGGCGGCTTCGAAGTTAAGTACCTCGCAGTAGCGTACGCGTTTTCGCGCGGGATAAATGTTGCGAACATTGTTTGTTAGAATAATAACGTCTGCAATTTTTTTGTTTTTAATAAGCAAAAACGAGATAATATTAACAAAGTGGATAGTATTTATGAAGATAATGTTGTAGATACTCATCTACGTAGTGCGCGTTCTTATGAAACTTGACTCGTATAAAATTGTTACTCGATGCAAGTTCCATTCCTGTTAAACTCAATATGCGTGACTTATAAGCTTATTGCGATTTTAAATTTTATGGGATTTCGGCCCTCGTGTATTGTTCCTGTTGAGAAACGGGTAAAAATGGTTAAACATTTGATTGTAGATGGATTCCGTTATCTGAAGGTACCGCGTCCTATTGGAGAGCTCACCAACCCGAATATTATCCATTGGAAATCAGCCTTTGAGCCAAAGAATCAGCCGATTCAAAGGCGGGCGCTCTTTCACATTCTTCTTGCCTTCGTTGAGAGAAAATAACAATTACCTATATTAATCTGATTGCATAACGAACTACAAAGACTCGGTGAGGTAATAAATTAAGAAATCAATTTATATATGTTTTCATGTAACCACCACCTACTCACCTGCTTCATTGAATTGAACAATCGTAAAAAAGGAAATGGTTATTGCTTTTCTAAAATTGATTTACGTACTTTTCATGTTACATCTCACAATATAATCAATTTAAAAGTACAATTGAAAATATAGATCCTTGACAACCTTCAGCAAAACTTTTTGTTCAGATTTTATGTAAGAACGATTAATTATTGAAGGTTTTTGGAAGCTGCAAATTCTTTACTATTGAATTCTATTCCATTCAAACGTTGTATAACATTTCTCTATAAGTTCCTACTAGGTGCAGAAATCCAGCCGAGTCGACAGGAACGCATGACATTGCTGGAGGTTCGAGGGGTTGAGGCAGAGCGAGAGAGAAAGTGGCGAAAGTAGAGATGCGCGACAAGGATAGAGGTATTGGCGTGCCACCAACTTTGATTATGTAATCCTGTTACCTCCTTGCTCGTGTTAACAGAAGAACACAGCGCCAGATGGTTCTTCAGAGCGAGAAATAATTGGGGCATGGGGGTAATTCTATTTAGATTTTAGAAAAAGACGAAGACACTCCGAACGAGCTAGTCACTTTAGTTCGCCAATGCGCCGCTAGACGATAACCGTGGCTTTGTCCATGCATCGAACAAACTCAATACTTGCTCTTTCAAAAGTATCAAATTATTAATGTTTCACGAATATCGTTGCATATTCAGTTACATTGGCTCTGTAAGAGGGCTAGATCCTCGAAACGTAAATAAGCGAACATTTTAACTGATTAATTGCGTAATAGATTATGTTGTAACGTTGCATGCAAATCGCATTGAAATTTGAAACAATCGCTGATTAAGTAATGCATGCAATTTCGAAAGTTTGTACTCTGTAATTAAACGAAGTACTATGATGTTATCGACAAGACTCTCCCCACTAACGTGGAATGTGCGAAAAGGTCCGCCAGGTACGAAACGGTATCTCGATTCCCTAGCGCCAAAGAGTTAATATCGCTCGGCGTGTCGGTGTGGGTTAGGTTAGTGGGGGACTTTGAATGCGCACGTACCATGGTCCAATAACCTAATTTCTAAATATCTCATTTTTGTATTCTCATTTGTGAATAAATATTTCTGAGATAATGTTGAGCATTATTTTATGCTGCCGCCTGCCACGAGCTGGATACAACGAAAAGAGAGTTTGGATCAGATCATTTACGACACGCTCGCTTAAATCTCGACGGCAAATAATTTGCTACGAAGGAGGATTCTCTCGCATATCGGCACGCAATCCGATATATTCAGCCTTCGGAGTTAGGGTAATATTTCTGTCTTTCATATAATTACGTATATAGTTCGTAGAATATTGTGCTGGTTAACTGGCATAGACACTTACTTATGGATATAATAATTACTACAAGGCATAAGTACCTTGAATTGATAACAGTAAATGTACAACCCTTATCTGCGAAGACAAACATTTGCTTACGTAAATAAATATTACAATAAGTGTTTGGCAATGAACGCAAACAGTTTTACTGAGCCGGTTGAACAACGGAAGTCGAGTAGTTACATATATCAAGGGTGTATATTTGTTGCCTCTGCAGATATAACGTAGACATAATGGGTAGAACATCAAGGAAACGTCGTCGAAAGAAGAAGCTAAATGTCACAGAGGTGGCTGAGAACGAAGAAGAAAGTTTGACGCATCTAAAGTCTTGGTTATTCAAAAATAACTGTTTGTCGATTTCTAATTTAGTCCCGTCAAATTTTTCTGTCACTGGTAGAGGGTTAAAAACATTAGGAAATATCAATGTTGACGATGTATTGATTAGAGTACCGTACAAGATACTGATAACAACATCCACGATATCGCAATGCGATATTAAACGTATGTTCTCGAAGAACGAATGCTATAGTGCTCAATGTATATTATCGATATTTCTTATATATGAATCGCATTTAGGAAACGCATCGAGATGGTGTCACTACATTAATAGCCTGCCTCAGACTCTAACGAACCCAGATTTCTGTACACAAAAAGAGAAGAATCTATTACCAGCATTTATCGTGGATTATATGTATGAATCTCATAAAATACAAAACGACTTTCGGGTTTTAATTGGATTTATGAATTCTGCGGGTTTAAACGGCCAAGCTAACTGTCCACATTGTAACGCACAGTTTCTGAAAATAATAACGTTCGAAAGATATAAATGGGCATATTATATTGTTAATACAAGAGCAGTGTATATAGATGCAGATCAGGTAGAGTCGAATCGAGATATTCCTAACATAAAACGTCCCAATAACTTAGCTTTGGCGCCTTATTTAGATTTGTTTAATCATGATATTCGTAGTGCCACGCGCGCATCTGTAGTTACGGATGAGAAGGGCGATAAATTTTATGAACTCTCTACATTAAAATCATTCGATAAGGGGTCACAAGTTTTTATCAACTACGGCGCACATAACAGTCTCAAGCTGTACGTTCATTACGGGTTTTTCATACCAAATAATCCATTAGATGAGGTTTATTTTGATATTTCCGACATAGAAGTTTATTTGGCCATTCCAAAATTCAAGTTAGACTTTATTGTGTTTAATAAGTTACAAAGAAACATGGGGTTTACGAGAGAGGGCTTGAATTATAATGCAAAATCGGTATTATTCGTATCGAGTACGAAATTGCAAAAGGAACAGTGGAGCACAAAGATATACGGAGATTCTTTTACTGCGGAGGATGTATCTGATACATATAGCATCGCGAAGAATGTATTAGATTTAAAAAGAAATGAACTAATGGATAATTTACAAAATATGAAAAGTCTTAAACACTGTACCCAATGTTTCTCAATTGCAATAAGTCTCGTAGAGGAATATATTGCAATATTAACTGAGTCGTATAATAACTTGTGCACATTTGAATAACAGTATAACTGAAGACAGTAATGATTTGTAATTGTATATAAATATACATGTAGTGTAAGTTTATAACATGCTATTAGAACTTTGTAAGATTTTAATAAAAGGATTTAAATATCTGATCGAACATTGTTTAATTTTACATTACTTAAAAGAAAATAATTGACTCGTTAATACATTCATACAATAATACGCTATGAACGATTTTAAAAAACTATTTTATTATGTATTCGATAATATTTTGATTGAAATTCTATTAAGAGTAACATAAAGCTTCTAAATAATATTTTTACAGTGTTGCAGTGGAAATGTAATCGATCGGGCGCAGAAGAAGAAAAGTATACTTCAGTCAAAGTCTATCGTGCCTCCCATTAAGTTCCCACTAATATTATCTGGCTTTACGGGAGGCAAATCGGGTCAACAAAAAAGGGACTGCTTTCATCCTGGTGCGTCGAGTTTAAGTCGCGAAGCTATTGATCTTAAAGATAAAGAACCAATTACCAGTATGGATATGATGAACGCGATGCTTACATATATTTGGCCGAAAGTAAGTTATCCAAAGTACATCACCTGTGCTACGATATTACATATTTATTGTAGCTCTATTTTTAGGACGATCCAGAGATAAAAAAGAGAGTTAAGATAGCCATTGGTTTACTCGTTGGAGCAAAAGTTTTGAACGTCAGTGTTCCCTTTATCTTCAAGTATGCAGTAGACACTCTGAACGCTAAAAGTATAGCGGCTGGCGGCGGTGCTGTTTTAAGTCTGGGAACTGCACCAGAAACAGTCGCGACAGTAGCAACTTCATTGCTTGTGGGATGTACGTGCATTATATGCTTTTGAAAGCAACACTTTATGCGTAATAACCATTGTCAATCAACTATGATTTGTTTCCATAAAACAGACGGTATAGCGCGCGTAGGTGCGGCAGGTTTTAGCGAACTACGAAATGCAGTATTTGCAAAAGTTGCGCAGCATTCTATTCGAAAAATAGCGAAGAACGTTTTTCTACATTTACATAATCTAGACATGGCTTTTCATCTGTCTAGACAGACTGGAGCGTTGTCAAAGGTACGATGAATTCGGTTTATTTATCTGGAATTTTATCTTTCGTTATTATAGCTTTCATATCTAATATTTTTTGCAGACGATAGACCGAGGAAGTCGTGGTATAAATTTTGTATTAAACGCCATGGTATTTAACATTATACCTACTGTTTTTGAGTTGGGTCTAGTCAGTACGATATTATATCTAAGGTGCGGTGCAGAATATGCCACCGTTGCGCTCGGCTGTGTCGGGATTTACGCCGTATTTACGTTAGCCGTTACTCAATGGCGAACGAAGTTTAGAATTTTTATGAACCAAGCGGAGAACGAAGCGAGCAACAAAGCGATAGATTCACTTATCAATTACGAAACTGTAAAGGTACACGGTGAACTTGACTTCTCATAAAAGCTAGCTATGTTAATAGAGTAATAATTCAGAAGTATATTTTTTATGTTAGTATTTTAATAATGAAAAATTTGAAATGGAAAGATACGATGAATCGTTGAAAAAGTACGAAGGGGCTTCGCTTAAAACGAGTACGAGTTTAGCGATGTTGAACTTTGGACAAAACGCTATATTCAGCGCTGCCTTAAGCTACATAATGGTATTAGCGTCTCAGAATATTATGAATGGTAAGATATCTTTCATTCAGGTTGTGCAGAGTATGCGAAAGAATAGAGTTTAATATTATTTCAATCTAAACTGAACACAGGTACTATGACAGTCGGGGACTTAGTGATGGTCAATGCACTCTTATTCCAATTGTCGGTTCCTTTAGGATTCTTGGGCTCCGTGTATCGGGAAGTTAGGCAGGCTTTCATCGATATGCAAACTATGTTTACCATAATGACAATGGACACTGCTATTAAGGTACTTACACTTTGCTCCATAGTTATTCAAAATGTATGAATATGCGAATGATTAATGTACTCTATGTAATGTGCTAGTCTAAAGCGGATGCATTACAATTTAATATAACGCCGTTTAATTCAAACATTGAGTTCAAGAATGTTAGTTTCCAATATGTCGAAGGGAAGCCTATTTTCAAAGATATGAACTTTGCCATTCCAAGTGGCAAGAAAATTGCTATCGTTGGCGGATCCGGTTGCGGGTAAGATTCCAACGCGATGCACGCGCGATCTGTACGTTTTAGATAAAAAGGTGACATATTAATTCATAATTTATGCTTTCAGCAAGACTACAGTAGTGAGATTATTATACCGATTCTTTGAACCACAATGTGGAAGTGTTCATATTAATGGACACAATGTACAAGACATAGATTTAGATAGTTTAAGGAAATCGATAGCAATCGTGCCTCAGGTAATTAAATCGAAGGATCGAGGGGAGGAATTAACAAATTATATTTGTAATAATCATTTCAGGATACCGTTCTCTTCCACGAAAGTATCTACTATAATCTTCGTTACGGGAATTTATGTAAGTCGAAAGAAGAGGTTTTCGAAGCAGCCAAAATGGCGAACTTGCACGATTCCATTCTGAAGTGGCCGAAAGGGTATGACACACCTGTTGGCGAGCGTGGATTAAAATTAAGCGGCGGCGAGAAGCAACGAGTAGCAATTGCGAGAGCGATCTTGAAAAACAGTCCGATATTGATCTTCGACGAAGCCACGTCGTCCCTGGATTCTATTACGGAATATGTAAGTTCGCGTTGCGCTTCAAGTGTTATTAATGCATACTCCAGGGTAATACTTTCATGGATAATATGTTCGTAGCATATCCTTGAAGCATTACGCAGAGCAACCACCGGAAGAACATCCATTGTTATAGCGCATCGTTTATCTACTGTCATGGATTCAGACGAGATTTTAGTATTAAATAATGGTACTTTGGTAGAGAGGGGAACACACAATTCCTTGCTGGCCACACCAAAGTCGTTGTACAGTAAATTGTGGGAAACTCAGCACATGGGGATGCTGAAATCTGAGCGAGAGAAAGATACTTGTCATAGAACTCCGGGAGTTTGAAACAGAGAAACTGTGTACTACCTACGCAGGTAATAATGTCTGTATGCTAAATTTCACAAGAAATCGTTCGGAACTGATGCGTGTCTTAATCACGTGGTTAAAGTTCCCTTTACCTTAATGTAGAAACAGTTACAGATGTCATGAAATGTCATTGAAAAAAAAATTACTATTTATTCTATCGTCGTATATTGCAAATATATCGAGGACGAATAATTAGACGAGTCATCAGAAATGTATGTATTTACGATTGTTTCATATATTCGTACTATTCAAAGATTATATCGTAGTCACACATGCGCAGTGCGCTTGTTTATTTATATGTGAATAAATTGTATAATATGTTTATAAAAAAACTTAACTATTTTTCAGTAATATAAATTGTATATTACAAATATCCATTGGCGTAACTAGTTGGGGGGAAGAAAACGCGGATTTCGAAATTATCGAAATAAGTAAAAAACATTCGTCCGTTAAATAATAAATATTTTTTTATCCAGTTTACTCTTTGTTTTAGTGTCAAAAAAAGATGTAGGTAAATGATTGTTATAAAATGTGTATGTATATAAAGATTTCCTCCACCTATAAAAGAAAGGAGCGTGCGAGAAAGAGTGAGAGGGGTGGGAAGATGGGGCCTGGCCCCCCAGACAAAAATCCTAGTTACGCCAATGCAAATATCTCTATTTAGTTGCTCTGTAAATGAGGTAATAATATGTACTCTTTGTAAATATAGAAACTAATTCAAAACATGATACATAAGAAGATTATTCGATTCTTTGTCTTATCGATCGAGGGGCAGAAAAATAAAACAGTAACTTAATATTACTATTCCTTTTAATTATACGCGTGCATATCCTCGCTATCTTCTAGTCTTTAAAACACAACAATATTATTGTTGCTAAGATTTTTAGTTACACGAATGCAAATCATTCTGTCGGTAATTTTCTTGAAGTATTTGCATTATATGCTCCTTTAAAGATAAATTTCAGAATGCCCCCATTGTATCGGAGAACTTATTTTGCAAATATGCTCGATTTTAAGAAGCATTGATTGGTGAAATGTTTGTGTATATGTTACCTTAGTAACCTTTTCAAAACAACTATGGACGTTGATTGGTCTTCAACAAGTTTCTGACAATCCCACAATTATTTGCACTTATAAAGTAATACAAAGGTATATTATGCAGGCTTGAGATGCTAGTTGTGATGCAGTATTCGAATATATAAAATGCAAACTGAAGTACCTACGTTGCCTGTAGTACACTTCAATGGCCACAAAAATTCTGATAGGTAATCAGAACATTACTAAACACTTTACATACATTTTGACACCTATCTGTTCTACGAGGCTTCATTTTACACGCATCTTACAAAACGTTATGCACTTGTATTAGAATATTTAAAAAGAGGCGAAGTATTCGCTCTTGGAAATTATGTATTCGGTATATCGAGTGATTTATTACTCTCTACTTTTCTCTGCGATCCCAATTTCTTTGCGCTCTATATTCTAACTGTTCCGCTATAGAAAGGTAACTATATATTACTGCGATTTACAGAAGACAAAATTCTAAAGTAACAAGATCAGCAGCAGAAGCGAAATTCAATTTACCGCACAAAAATATAGTATGTCTTCAGTCCAACAGAAAAAACTTGCATCCTTTACTTGGTTTGTATTCAGATGAATCTGCCTGTGTACTTACAGTATTTTAATTTAGTTACTTTAACTTGCGGGTAATAAAATATGGTAAATTAATTACAATCTCACTTTGTACATTTCTGTGTGTTTTCTAATTGCTTATAGGACGTCCGTACCAAAGTAGTGTCAGACAGCAGCCTCCTTCGGAACATTTGAAACTTAAAAGAAATAGTATCGAGCAAAGAGTTTTGTCTGCAAGAATGTTACGCGTTAAGGAGTTACAAAATCAATTGGCTGATGCGCATTACCAATTGAATGTAATTATTTTCTTGTAATTATCTGTATTTTACGAATAACATAAATACAGGGGCGCGCTCGATGTAATTGTTTCTTTCTCTGCAGGAGTTAGCTAACGAGAATAGACTATTGAAGGCGTTGCAAAAGAGGCAGGATTCTGCACTGAAGCGTTACGAAGGCACCAATGCAGAATTACCACGGATCATTAACTCGCATCACGAGGAGTTGCGAGTACTTCAAATTAAATATAAAAAGTTGAAGATCTTGCATAAAGAAACCTGTGATTTATTAAAGGAAAAACAAAATGAACTTCAACAATTACAGGTGAGCATCGATTATACAGAATGCCGCTAATATACGAAGCAACGAGCGAATCAATGTTTTCGTATTATTTCCAGTTTCAAAATAAACATTTACTGCAACTCAGTAAAGATCGTAACTTGGGAGAAAGAGAGAAATTGCAGTTACAAGTTTCTGATTTAAATCACAGGGTAGAACAGCAACAAAACACCATACAGGTAATTCGAGACTTGGCACGGCAATATAATTTCTCGCGTAATGTTTGTAACGTTTAATTGTTTTGTCAGACTCTGCACAGAAAGCTGACTCTTGAGAGTAAAAGTTTGAAGCACCAATTGCACGTAGAAATTTCCAAACGAAAGGAAACGCAAAAGAATTTGGAAGAAGCGATAGAGAAATTGAGAAGTGTAGAACATTTGCTAGATAATAGAGAGCGAAAATTATATTATAATGGACACCTAGTGCTACCTAATAGAGACAGGCATTTTGGCACGCGATCTCTTACGAATTTAAGAGACATTAGGTATGTGAAGAAATATAGTATTAAATTATTTTCTTCCTTACATCGCCGTTTTACATACAACGATGCATATTTTAGTTCGTCAAATCCACTGAAGTTATCCGATCGGCGTAAAAACTGGCAAGCAGATGCGCAAGAGAATAATTTGGTAGAAATGAATTTCATTAAATGATTCTGTGGATGTTTGTGATTCCTTGCGGGATACATTAACGTTATTCTCGTAACTTTTAGCCTATGCTTCCTACGCCCGAACTAAATGATAAAAGCGTCAAAGCAGATGGAGGGATTAATTCGAATCAATCTTCAGATTCCATGAGGACAGAAACGATGGCTAATTTGGAACAAATACGGAAATATCGCCTTCAGAAATCATCGCACAGGAAGATCTCGTCCGATGATTCCGAAGAGAAGTCTAAGGAGTTAGATTTTAAGATAAATGAGAATTTAGAGCGGCTAGAGGCACAAGACGAGGACCACTCCGACCAATACGAGATAAATGCAGATAAATTCAGAAAAATACATAAAGATCGGAGCTATCAAGACTTTAATGAGCTAATGCAGGAAAAGCTTGCTTGCTCGTCCGAAGATAGCGACAATGAGAACGAAAAGTTCAAAGATAATTGCTTGAATGCGGCTAGCAATTCTAACAAACTGTGTGCAAGGTTGGCGATAGTTAGAACATTTAGCTTCGTTAAAACCAATGCTTCTCGTTAATTGTAACATATTTGATTGAATTTTAGATTAGCCAGCAGCCCAGATGACAATTCAGATTCAAAGAAATTAGCATTCTCCGATCGTAAATGTACAGATAAATTGAAGGTTTTAGTGCAAGAGAGAAAGGATTCTTACGAAAGCGATTCAGAAGCAGAAGCTGAAATAAGAAGAGAATCAATTAAACGTTATTTGTCACTAAACCATCAGATCGATGGCTTCGAATTAATTTCACCTAGACATGGTGATGAAACTCGTTATAATTCTGATAAGGAAGAGGTACAATTAACAACGTCTCGCTTTTTAAACGAATCGCAGAAGATTTATCAAAATTTAATTAGCGAAATGCAAGCAGAAACCGAAAGCGTTGAAAACGAAAATTTCTATAATTTGCAGTATGATGTAGAGCACATAGGTACTAGTCATTTAAAGCACAATGCGAATAAATTTCCAGAAGATTTACAGAAGTATGTGTCGGTACAATCTACACCCGCAGAAGAAGAAGAAGAAGCTAATGGTATAAGGGAAGATCATCTTGAAGATACATCGTTACAAACACTCTCTATGAAAGAATTTAATCAACTTGAGACATTGTTCAGAGCATCTGACAAATTAGAGTCGACAACCCCTTCTGATGAGTCGCTAGACGAACATTCTGCAGGGAATTCGTTAAATCCGTTCGAAAATTTGGACGAAGAGCAAATGCCGAATATGACTCGCGACAATGAAGCAGAAACGACGAATAAGAATGCACTTGCAGACGACTATCATATAGAAACAAGAAATAAATTAAATAAGCACGAAGCAAATAAGGAGGTAGAAAATGTTGAGGCTTCGTTAAACAATGAAGAATCTTGCGAGAGTGCTCCGACTCGTGAAGCGTCTAATGGCATCGATAATAATACGATAATTGAAAGCAGTGCCACAACGAGAGTAGTTAGTTATAACAAAGAGAAGCTGTTAGCAACAATGCGGGCCATTGATGATAATGAGAATATCGAATATATAAATAAAGATTACGATAAGCATAATGTAACGAGCAGAAGACAAATAACGGAAAATCTGTTTCGCGGTTTACCCACTCATGCGAGGAGGAAGCAGGATATTATTAAACATATATTTGAGACTGAAGGGATTAAAAACGAGCCCGCGGGTAGTTGTAACAAGTTACACTGATGTAAAAATTGACGGGGAATAGGGGACTCTTTGTAAAGTTGTGACGAAGAGATAAACTGTTTGATTAAACTTAGTATATGTATCATATTCTTTTTATAGTGCAAATATTAGTGTCACGTAAATGAGAGGGTAGAATCTTCTCACTTAATGTAATAAAATATTTAAGAATCAACAATTGAGAACTTTATATACCCCCTTTACCATAATTCTAATTTAATTCCCGCAAAATATACATATATCATAACAATTATAATTTTAATAAATTATTGGTGTCGTTAGTTGCTATCGAATCAGCATAGTTTAAAATTATTTGCTTCATTCTCGAGCAACGATGTACAATTGATAATCTTCTTTCGCAAGTTGGATGGATTTAAATTTCGCGCCTACAATTGCACAGGGTAACTATTCATTGTTGAGAGCTGCATAGGAGCCGCAGATTCGTCGTGTAATTTATGAAAATAGAATCTTTCGCTGTGCGAATGTTTTAAATCTCGCAGTAACGAATAGAATGGAGAGAAATACAGGTCGCATCTATTCTATACACGTAGACGAAATCTTTGTCCCGCAGATTGGCAATACTGTTCTCAGGATTGACAAGAAAGAGGAACAAACAAGGAAGCAACAAGAAGGAACCTGTTGTGCATAGAAGGCAGTGGAATGAAGACACGCCGCGAATACGAATGCCATAATGAACACCAAAACAAACCATGAATATACTTCTAATTCGTACAATGGAGGTACTTGTTTATCAGTCTTTAATAACAGAAATCGCTATCTCTTTAACATGCTGGTATTAATGAAAGTTATTCAGAATTCTTCAAGATATTAGCAAAGGCGAATTGAAAAACCGTCTGCTGGGCGTCCTTATGGCGTCTGCTAGAATGACGCTTGGAAAATAAGAAATTTAATTCCACGCGTAGAGGGAATAAATGAATCGTTACCTTCTCCGTTATATTTTTCTGCCTCCTCTCTATTAAAAGCGCGAGAATATCTTTGCCGTATCTATGAAATTAGAGGTCTCAAATGCTCCGTCCGTTGACTGTCATATGTCATGATGTCAGCAAAGGATCAACATATTTATTATTGTTATAAGAATACTGTAGTACTTGACGCAACAAATAAAATGAAGTCAGCTCGTTTTTACTTGTTAATAGAAAGTTGAAATTTGGTCGTGTGAGTTTAAAGGATTTTTAAATAATAATAATGTTCGTTGTGTATAATATATACGAAATATATGTATAAGTTAGCTTACTTCATTTATATGGTATCAGCATTCCTTTTAATTACATAGGTATTTAAACGTAATAGTTTTTACAATTTTGTCTACATTGTGTAATTAAAATTGATTTTACGTGGGAGTAAGCAAATGTTTTTTCGTTTATATTATTTAAAATTATTAGTCTGCATTAATGCTGTGAAACGTGTTTGTTTCAGGTATTATGGGAAGCGACAGCCCCGCCGCTTTGCTAGACATGCTCGCAGAAGTTGCGTCTCAAACATTGCATTCGGAAAAGAAGCGCAGCAAATCGCTATTGGCATCGCAATGCAAGACAAAAACGGAGTATATAAAGAGGAAGACTCAAGAGTTATCTTTCACCGTGCCACAGCTTTTATCCATGCCTCCGTCGCAATTAGTTAAACAGTTTTCTATTTTTACGAGCGACGAACTGAAAAGGCAGTACTCTTACACGTGCGCCCTCATCGTCGGATGCGGTCAGAAATATACTAGCTTCGCGAGCGAGGGGAGGGCGAGGATGTCCATTAAGACACATTTAGCAGAGCATTTGGAATATTTGAGGACAAATAAGGAAGCCTGTGAGTAAGCATAGTCGTGTGTTTGTAAATAATCAAAACAAATAATTGTCTATCGATCGTAATATAATAATCGCATACCTGTAACTTAACTTCGTAGATAAGACGTTTACTGCAAAGTCGATAAACTACAGAAATCATAAACCAAGTTCGCAAAGTAAAAAGAATAGATTGCAACAATCGAGGAAACCGCAGGAGACATTGAATAAGGAAAATAAGAACGTTATTATAGAGAAGTCAACGAATTATCTGCGAAATATTCTATTAAATGATTCCGGTTTTAAAGAATTAGACAGAAATAAAAGCCACGAGAAGATCGAGAGTTCCAAGAAATTGCATAATTCGGAACAAAAAGATACGGAGAGAACGGATTTCCGAGTTCTTGGGGATCATAGCTACTTTGAACGTTTAAAAGATGAGATTCCCGATGACAAGGAATCGTCGTCTTTCGACAGTGTTCTTGAAAGTACAACGACAGATGAGAATGTAAGTGTAAATGTAACGTACGGACTTAAAATTAATAAGTACATACTGAAAATGATTCTTTTCACTTAGATCGTGCTGATGGTTGTTGGTACCGACACCGTCCACATGAAAGAATATTCTCACATCAATCAAAAGTTGTCGGAAAAAGTGAACGACGAGTCAGAGACCATTTACTTACCTGGTAAATGCAGAAAATATTTAATAGTATTTTATTACAGTTTCAATTACCTTCACGCTGATATTTAAATTGTGTTTCGGCTGGCTTTCAGACATATCGTGGTCGGATGAAAGTTACAATAAAAATGTAGAGATTACGACCACCAAGCCGAAAGGTAAAGCGAAGTTTATAGGCACCAGTAAGGAGGAAAGAGAAATGGCGCTAGCTTTTATGGATCGTATCAAGAAGAAGGGAAATCCGGCTGGGAATAATCTCGAATGCCGGATCTGCAACCCCCCGCGAAGTTTCACGGCGCCTACGACGTTAGTGTCTCATTATCGAAGCCATGCCGGAATAAAACCGTACGAGTGTCGTATATGCAGAGCCGTTTTCACAAGGAGGCACAGCTTGAAATATCACATGCTGATCCATCAAAATCAAACGCGATTCACGTGTGCCGATTGCGGCAAGAAGTTCAGGCATCCCTCGCATTTCAGAGAGCATCGACGCAGACACACTGGCGAGGCACCGTTTGGATGCGACGATTGCGGGCAACGGTATGCAAAATATAAATGCTTATACTTTAAATATATGAATATCCTTGGTTTAACAGAAATATATTTATTTTATCAGCTTTAAAACAAGAAACACTTATAAACGCCATCTAAAGACAAGACATGGTAAGGTTTTAACAACTACCGGAGAGTTGCTATACCTCTCCGAGGAAGACTTCCAGAAGGTTCGAACTAACAGGAAGAAAAAGAATGATATAAATAAGGAGCAGGTAATAGACGAAGGCTTAATCGCGGCAAAAACAATTATGCAGTATCAGAATGATAATAATCAGCTGCAGGACACTGCGAGCGAAAAATACATTGTCAACGAAGATACTACTGATAATGATAAAAATTGGGACTCAAGTGATGCAATACAGATTATCAAGAATTGTTTCGAAACCTACGAGGTTTGTCCGGAATCTCATTTGAATAAGACTGAAATCACAGAGACTGAAATACCTATAGATAATAGAGTTTCTAATGGAAATAAAAGTAATTTACCAGAGGAACACGCGAGCAAAGTACAAGGAAGATTGCCAGAATTGCAAAGTGCTTCTTATGATAAGTTAGAAGTAGTCGAAACTGAGACAGCTCGGATTGTATGTAACGATAACATCGATCAATCGGAATTGATTTATCACAACCTGAACGAGACGCCGTCATACTTCAAAGTAGAATATAATAATTTGGTGAGTAACGAGGAGGATAATATGGAATTCCAAGAGAGCATCGAATTGCCTGGAAGTCAATTTAAAAATCACATACATTTAGTGGAGCGTACCGAGGATTATTCTCGGCAAGATACGAATTGCGATAAAGGTGTGATTGTTACCCAGGTGGATGAGAAAGATGACGATAATGTCAACATTTTCAATGATAAATCTTATCAAGAAATGCAGGAGATTGGTATGGCAAAAAGTTTGATAGATATGAACAGTTCGCAGACAATTAACGAAATCGCTAGCGAGACGTTATCAGCAACGAAAGATATGGCGCTGAATCAAAATGACGACTGCACGTTGAACAAAGATAAAACGCTAGGCAACTATCAAGCTGTTGTAACAGATCTGATGAACGACGAAGCGGTCGCGTCCACGAACAATGCCTTTGGGAAGAATCATAAGCTGCTACGCCAGGCCAAGCAGCGTTTATACATCCATAACGAACCTTTGACTAGTATAATAGTACAAAATAAATTCATCAATATAATTCCACGCCAGTGCGAAACCACCCACGACCAACAAATCAAATCAAAAGCACGGTTGAACAAAAATCGAAAGTTCACGCTTATGAAGAAGCACGTGCAAGCAGTCAACATACAACAGAATGGAAATCAGAACACGATTTTATTATTGACCAATGATGCTTTACAGAATAGCGTTCTTAGGATCGATGACAGCAGCACTGCCGACAATGAAATTCAAAAATAAATATTCGACAGGAGTAAGTAAAGTTTCCGTTTATTTTTACTAAGTCCGAGATATTACGCGTTAAAAGCGATATGCAAGAACACTTTTATAGAGATAGAGTTAGTAAACATTATGCTAACGGCGTATATACAAAGCGACGCTTTGAGTTTCAGCATATGTAAATATTGTTAGGAAACATGTAGATTTAATATTTTTTACTGCTTGAAAAAGAAATATTTGAAGATACTGATAGAAAACTCTATAAAAAAGGATGAATCTAATAAAATATTTTTACATGATTTTTATCGTGTGAGATGCACAGTATTAGCATAGCTTTGATACATGATAAGATTAAAGGAAATCGGATAAAGGCATGCATTTATTTTGTTTCTTAAATGAAATTATTTTTGCAATTGTTCAATATGCAGCCCATTGTTTCTACGGTCTATGAAATCTTCAGCTATTAACCATTCCAAATGTTAAAATTAAAAAAGAAATTTCTTATTGAACTTGCTGTGACAACCATATATATATATATATATATATATACATATTAACAGATTTATTAGATGAAATTATTAAAAATGTTTAATTTTCCAGAATATGTTAGTATGAAATATAGTTACTTAATAGTAGTAACATTTATTTGTGTGCCAAATATTGGAAAGCGTAGTACAAATTCATAATTTGCTTAACGTGAAAAAGAATGTTTATTATTGGTAATTGTTGTTTTACAAACTTTGATATAAATTTCTACCGATATAAGTTGTAATAAATCTAATTTGCAACGTTTCATATTATTTAGCTCGGGCAATTTATGGAGGATGTATTACCTCTTTCTGTTTGAAGCGCGCAACACTTAGGCATACACGAACTATAAATCCCTTATTGCGAAATGGATTGCATTATATGATAAATGTTGGTAATCAGTTTTTTATGTTTAGAATTTGCTTTCCAGAGTACCGAAACTGTACCGCAGTTATGTTAATTTACAAAGAATGTAGAACCGTCGGACACAGATTACGATGTTTTTCCAGTACAGCTCAAAAATGTCTTCCATAAAAATTGATAATTTTTATTCAGCATTACATCGTCGATGTTGTTATAAGGATATTAATATAACGGTATTAATTATTAATCGTGTACAAGACAATGTAGAATATATCGAATGCATTAACAAAGATCTAATTAAGTAATACTTTTTGATATTTTGCTACAATATACTACCAGCAGTCTAGAATCTATTCCAATACGAAGCCTAGGAACTTTGCGAAATGCGAGAGAACGAAATTTTAGATATCGCGAAAACGTAGTCGAAATATGTCGCCAGCTTATGATATATTTAGTGTAAATACTCGAAATGTTTTTAAAGAAGTAATATTAAATTTATTTTTTGGTGAACTACCTACTGTAAATAATTGCCAGAGATAATGTCCTAATTGCAATCAGTTGATTATTACGCGATTGAATTACATTCAACATTCCTAAACAATACTTTAAAATTTCTAATACTCTAGACTCTAGGAGTTACTTATAATGCAGCCTACTTACAGAAATTTATGTAGCATAATAATTTTTATAATCTATAGAGATATAATATAAATATCTATACGCTGTTATATTACAATTGCATTATAATTATTTAGAAGCATGCTTTGCTACGAAAGAAGTATACAACAAGCGCAGTTAATATCCGCGAGTACATTAACGTTTTCAGATTTAAAGTTATATTATATAATACGGAAATTGTATTGTAAATGAGATTTGACTAACTAATATAACAAACATATAATTAGAAACTGAGCAATATTAAAATTACACACGGTGGCGTATATAGCGGTAGATAAAGAAGAATAAGAGCTGAATAAATTATATTACATAATTTTTTGCATAAAACTAAAATCCTTTATCGTAATTACTAATTTTAAATACGAAGGTTTTAATACTCATAAATTGTACGAACAAAACGTAAGCACCTATTATATTCTTATATCTATACAGAAATATCTGAACAAGTCAATTTCTTACGTCTTTTGTAAGACACGAAACTAGCGATTAAGAAATTTTCATGAGTGTTTGTTCCGTGTAAAATATAACGTGCCTTAGGTGCAGTATAAAATTGGTTATCAATGACATAAAGTATGGCAGCAATTATACGAAAGATATTCATACATATACTTTGTACCAAATTTTTTATTATCCATAATAAACATTACATAATTATAACGATGTTAATGTGAAGAATAATTTTAGTTACATATTGTATTTTTATACCCGTTTTGTACTTAAAACAATAAAGACTTTGAAATTATTTCACACCATAGTTATAAACATAAATGTATTCTTCGAACTTATACATTTTTGCGCAGTGTATATTTCTGCTATCAATTTCTGCGATTCTTACTGTTCCATACCCTTTCCGATTTCTTTAACTCCCAATTTGTTACGTCTGTAGAAACTTGGCAACAACAATAGAGGAAGAACAGTAAAATGAATATAGAGTACCATATATCTGTAACAGAAATGATATAGCGATTTATTTCTATAAAAAGGGTGTACGTAATAAATTCTACTATATCTATTCAAAGTAATTTTCAAAAGGCACCAATACCGTGTAATATTCTGTAGATGTATATGTGCCCGATTTCTTCGCCAGCGAAGAAATAAAAGTTCGATATCACTGACATTGCTAGGAGAGGAGTTGCTAATGCACAATTAAGTCGCCTGGCATTCGCTGGCGACATATACTTTCTCTGTACGTCGGAATAGTATTTACTTCTCCCAGCTGTTTTCACGAAGCTTTCAATATTTAATCCTATAAAATTAAGGAACGCCCAAATAAAAATGTTCATTTGCATTCCATGCCATACGAAAACGAACGTGAAGCACAGAAAGGAGGCAAATAGCTTATTGAAATTTGATTTTAATAACGGTGTATAAATATATCTGAAAAATATCAATAAGATCTATCGTCTTCGGACAAAACACTCGTCGTAAATGTTGGCTCGACTGTGAATGTCGTACCTTACGAGAAATGTGTATAAACCTTTATCAAAATACTTCCACATATCGGAGTACAAATGAACTCTCGCCACGCATTTCGGCTGAGAAGGAGCATTTATATGGTCGATTGCGCACAGAGTATGATTAAGTCCGTACACCACGACGTATTTAATTAAAAAGAACTGTCCCATGCAGTATCCTAATCCATACAAAGTCCATGGATTTAGAATTTTAACGACCTGATCGAACGAGGGGACAAAGTCATTTTAATAAAATTCTGGCGAAGAAATTTATAGTTGAAATACGCAGTTTTTACCTCGGGACGATACTGTATCGCGTTGAAGTAAAGGAAATGCAGGGAAAAGTTTGCGAAGAGTATCCAAAACAAGTATCTAATTAAATTTAGAGCGAAATATCCCAGTTTTGCAAATCTCCAGATCTTAATAGGACCCTTTATCTGCAAAAATTTACATATTATTGCTTTCCAATAGGCCAATTCCATTTCGTAACGTAGAAATCAGATGTACGTACAGAATCCATGAATTCGTTATATAAAATTAATGGTCCTAAGCATAACGTAGGTAAATACAAGCAGTACGCTAATTTCCACAAAAGGTTTCTTAAGAAATAGAATACGCCGGACTTATATTCCGAGTGAATCTCTGTGTTATCTATGCTGCAGCTAATGCTTCTCAACTGAATCCAGCACATCGTAAGAGTTAGAATATAATGCTCCTCGTCACCGAGTCTCAATATATTTTGGAACGTGCCATCCGGTATTTTGAGGAAATGTATGACGAACAAGAATAACGTGTTTATCACCCATACGGTGGATTTGTTGCGTTTGTATGTTAAAATATACAGCACAGTTGGCTGTACCAATGCGCACAACATGCTTGTCGTTCCAATATGGAAATACAGAAATGAAAGGGACATGAAGATGTACCAGCAGCATAACAGCTGTAAGAATATAACAGTCGGTTAAGAAATAAGGGATAAATAGCATAGCGAATAGCACTAAAGTATCGCACCGTAGTATTCGGTATAGTTCTAATGATCTGGCTAAGGAAATGGTGGCAACCTATCCACGGCATTAATCTAAATAACAAGGGTATCCACATCTTCCACTCTTGGTCGGAAACATCCTGTTTCCTTTCGATCCACGTCCACCCTGGTGCGAAATCATTGTACAAGTCGTCGTAGCCATTGAAGTCTGAAAATTACGTAGGACTTGAACGACGAAAGCTTGATTTCCCGTAGAATGTACATAACTCGAATTCTTACAGGGGCTGAGTAGAGCAACTTTATAGACAGAGTAAAGAACGGCACTGGTCCAAGAGAAAAAGTAAAAGAAGCTTTCATATTTAGATAGATTCGTGACGCTGTTCGTCACCGTACTCATATTCAATTGTAACTGATATATGCCGCTTTATATTAAAGCCACCAAATATAAGGATATTTTCTACAGGCCTGAACGAATTACAGAATGTTTACATTCTGCATGTTCGTTAATTCTTTTTACTGGCGCCGGGTTAAGTTTTGCCCGTAGCATTGCCATACTTCCCTCTAATTAGAGAATTGAAGCTTTCAAAGTTATATTGTTAATCGACTGTAATTTCAAATTCGAAGGATTTGAAAGATTCTCTTCTTCGAAAGAAAAGAAGGCAAAGACGGATTTGTCCATCTCGCGGCTCGTTAGCGAACTAGAGTGACTAGCTCGTTCTATCTTTGTCTTTTTCCAAATAGCATTGCCTCTCGCTTTAAGAAACACCTCCTCGAATCTTGCGCTCCTGCTACCAGGAGCGCCGAGGGTATTAGGCGCGCATGACCAAAGTTGGTGGTGCGATGTCCTCTGTCCTTGTCGCGCGCATTTTCTGTCTCACTGTCTCTGACTTCCACGCGCAACTCGTCGGCGCCGATCCCCACCATCGTTCTGTGTCCCGGATACTCGCGGAGCTCGTTCAACAGAAGACAGTAGTATAGTGCGCGTCTCTCGTGGTTTCCGTAGTGCCGCGTCTGTTCCCGCCACTTTGTTCAAACGTCGGGATCGTGCTTTAAATCTGGCGAAAGAGTTATCGGACTAACGGGCCGCTGCCAGTTGAGCGGGGCAGCGGTATACTCTGCCCGAATGTAAGTGGCAATTAATTTCCTAATAATGTCACGTGCATTGACGAGGTAAACGCAAAAGTTAATGCAATTAGTAACTTTATTTTACGTAATGTATAAAAAGTACAAAAATGCGTATGTCTACAGTTGACAGAAGTTTATATTATAAAAAATCAGTTTTGTCTTTACATACAATCGGTACCGTAAAAAATATGAAATAACGGCTCCTAAAATAATTTTATTCTCAGAAGACAATATATATATATTAATTTAAATACAACAGATTCGATAAATTATGTAACCATAATTATTTAAAAATGTAATTCCATGTTATATGTTAATGTAAAGTATAATGGGACAATGATCACTGCCGTACACTTTGTCCCTTACAACATTGTCGCAGACTTTATCTTTGATCCGTTGCGACACCAAATAATAATCGAGCCTCCTGCGAGAGGGGAGAAAATATGAAATTGATTTACACCCGAGTTACATTTTTAATTCTTACTGTAGAGAGATTCTTATTCACTCACCATCCAATGTTTTTACTGCGCGCGTTAGCGAAATACGACCAGAACGTGTAGACTCCGGTTTTCTCAGGATACAGAGCTCTGAATGTATCCACGAATCCAGTATCTAGGAAATCCGTCATACCTTCGCGTTCTTCTTTAGTAAATCCAGCGTTCTTTGTATTTGTCTTAGGATTCGTAAGATCTAGCAATATCAGAAAGCAAGAATATGAGGGAAGTTTCATAAATTTATAAGCCAGATGAATTTTAAACGCCACTGTTGTGTCGCGCTACCTATTTCTTGATGGGCCACATTCATATCGCCACAAATAATAACTGGCTTCGTTTCATCCAATTTCATAATGTAAGCCTTGAACACCTCGTTCCATTTCAATTTTTTTGGTAACGTTACTAATTTCTGACCAGCGTTCGGAACATCTGTTGTAATTATTCAGTCGTCAAATATAGTAAATATCGATAGAAACGATAAATCATAAAGTCTGGTAGCAGTGCGGATAACTTACAAACATTAATGAAATAGAAATTCGTGTACTCCGCTGTAATTATCCTGCCTTCGTTGTCGAATTCAGAATCATTCAGACCATACTTTACATCGATTGGTTTCACTTTTGTGTACAATCCGACGCCGCAGTAGCCAGGCTTCTTACCTATTTGCGAGAAGCGAAGAGTTTTAATAATTGTAGATATAAATGCAAGCGCGATGAATTCCCTAAGTTCTTACTATCGAGAAAGTAGTGGTGATATCCGCTTAATTTAACTTCCTCGGGTAACTTATCTCTATCGCATTTGGTTTCTTGCAATGCAACTATATCTGCATTTTCTTTCATTATATAATCGATACCATTTTTCTGAACAAACATAACGAGTAAAGCAGCGCGAATATCCATTTGGCACACAGACAATAAAATCGTATTGCGAACTTACTTTAATAAGCGCCCGTATACCAGATACATTCCAACTGGAGATTTTGAAATTATATTTCTTCCCCTCGGCGTTCAGTTTCTGGCAATCGAAATCGATCCCGTTCAAGTCTGTATCTGTTTTATTCATCATCTGCTTCGCCTCCGTTTTGGCACGTTTCGGCGTTGGTGTCTCCTCAGGCTCGTCTCTGGTACGCTTAGATTTTTTAGCAGGCATTTCTTGCGACTTTGATACTTTACTCTTCTTGTCATTTTTCACCTCCGTTGAATCCGGCTGGGTTCAAAGAGAATTAGAACAGAGATTTTTTTATATGCTACTTGGTATCTTAGTAACATTGAAAAGTTTATGTTACTCCGTCTCCCGATAATAATATTGAAACTAAACATCTGTGAAACTATGTGTCTCAGTGCTATATTAGTATATTATGAAACAATAAAGGCGTTTATATAAACGAATTTATATACATAAATGTCTAACCTTTGGAGCTCGACTTCGTTTTGGCGGCATGCCGGTTACCTCTGTTAAATGCGCGAATAGATGCTAACAGAAATGATATCAATTTAACGTCGACGCTACGATGACAGCATAAAATCGATAGTTTTAAAGTTCTCCTATTATTTATAAAACACTAATCTGCAGAAATGCCTATTTTACTGGCGTAAAAGTTAGGGAATCATAGACGCGTCTAATAAGCAAGGGTAACGCTTTACCGGTACAATCTTCAACAAAGTTTGAAAGCGGCGTAATACCATAAAGTATGTTTATTCTACGAAAATAAAAGAACCAAATTTTATCAAAATATTCGATCGTATTCTAAACTAAAACCGAGCAAATCTACTTAGAATAAATGACGAAGTGTACCGTTGGGAAATTAAAATTCGCATTTGACTTGAAATTTAGAAATTTACGAATGAAACGAGGAAACATAGTTTTCCGAAACAAAGTAAACATACATGCGATGAACGTAAGATATACTGGATATACAGATAGATATATGATGGTAATGATGCGCTCAGAACTGCTTAAGAAGTTTGTTTTTACAAAGAAGTCCCACAAAATGATAAGAGGTCGTACGGACGCAATCTTAAGTCCCTGATCTTTCTCAATCTTTTATCTCTAGATATTACGGCGTAGATCGTAGATTTTATACTCGAATCTACTTCTCGTGTTTAATTTTCTATATTTTTCTATACTATATACATATGTAGTTTATGGGACGCAACTTCTATTTAGTATAAAGATCTATATATATATAATATAATACGGTCGCGCATCACGTGGAGTTTATTTCATCGAAATAAATCGATGCCTTCGGTACACCCTGTATAATTTACGTGGTGCTGTGTTTACTTCTATGAATTGTTATGCGAATATGTATTAATATATCTACGTGTACGTACAGTTATCGAGAGTAAAATACAAATAAAACAAGCAGAATATTACCGAGTAAGATATGTTTAGCAATAAAAAGGGTAATTTGCCACCGAGACCTAATATTCCCGATCCTGAGCATATCTTGGAAGACCTGAACAATGCATCCATTGATGACATAGCGTTTAAGATAATAACCAAAGGTTTCGATATTTCTTATATTCTTATTAAATGTAATGAAATAAGTATTCGTATTATAAGTGCTTTAAATCATAACCTTACTTTGGAGTTATCATACACTTTCGTATCTACGCTTTTAACGTAATTTGTTAAAATGCAATGATAAACGATCAGCGATCTATTTGCAGAGGAAGTGCCTGCGGAAAGTACCGTAGGTACGGGTACTTCTGATTCCTATCAGAAAGTTAAAACGTACTTAAATATAAAGGAGCAATTGAAACAATTGGAAGCTACTCTGGAAAGAAAAGAGCAACAGCTGAAAACGGATAATGAGGAAATAAAGAGACTTGCGGATGATATTAGGAAACAAGCGCAAGAAGCATTGATAACATAGATGTTGCTGCGTTTATAAACTTGTATTTAATTCGTCGGGATGTTACTTTTTGTAAAGAGGGATTTAATATAAAATATTCAACTTTCGTGTAATTCTATCTTAATGTTATACCGTACAGATTAGCTGCCTGTATAAAATATTTTCACCTGTGGTCACATTTGGAAATTTTGATATGGGTAATTAATATAATGTACTTATATAGAATACCCTTATATAACATTATAATGTACATACATTAATGTACAATAACATACATACAATTAACATTGTACAAAAATAAACGTCACGCAATAATAATTTCACATTGTGTATACATATATATGTGTGTATATATGTTACATATAAAATATTACCTACCATGATAACGCTATACATAAAATTTCGTATAATATAACTGTGCAACCATTATATATCTTAAATATAAACTTTTAAATTTATAAAACTAGGAAAGGCTGCTTATGGTTCCTGTAGAGTGTAGGCGATACATTAAAAGGCACTATGATTGCGTTAAAAACTATAATCAAACCACTACTATTCGTCTTTATGCTATTAATACATTTTGATTTTGATATTTAAAAAGAGAATTTGGATTCCAAGTCGGCTTTAAAAGTATCAGCATTTACTCCTTTTCCCGAAGAATGTGCAGTTACGTAATGCTTCTGGATTGTACAGTTGGAATGATAAGAAATATTAAGATATAGAAAAATATATGTTCTATGAATGGTTTGGTTGTACAAATATAGCAGGGAATAATTGCTGGTCGGTGGACCATTGGAACTACTACAAACGTCGTATCTATAATGTAAACTTCGTTGTGCTTAATTCTTTTTAATCGAAATAGCGATTTTCAATGAGCAGAATAATAGATACTGATATGCCTGTTTCGTAAAAAATACTTTAACAAATACTGATGTGCAGAGGCTAAGTTATTAACATTGTTAATTGGGGATGCCTGATGTAACGTCATACCTAACTAGTGGATCATTAAGATAAGCACACCATGTAAAGCCAGGTGGATATCCTGAAAAAAATCATGCAAATATTTTAAATTAGTAACTTAGATTAAGTAATTCGAAGGATTATCGCGAGATTACAAACTGTCTATGATGTTCAATTCTCGTAATTATGAGGTACAGTAGAGCGTCAATTATCCGAACTGCTTGGGACCGAGGTGGTTCGGAAATTCGAATTGTTCGGATAATCGAACAGTTCGAAGAATGAAGCATACATGTACTTTACACAGTTTATAACTATAGGAATTACACCTAAAATTACTTATTAAATACAAGAGTACTACTGCGTTAATTTATATTACGTCAAAGTCCATCAATCAAACCGTAGCGCTACACTCTGGTTCGAAGTAATGAGGATAGCGATGATGCAGCACTGGTTCAGATAATCGGCGTTTCGGATAATTGACGTTCTACTGATGTACATGTCCGCCAAACGTATGCGCGTGTAAATGAAAAGAAGCAATGAACTTAATTTACACGACGATATGTTCGAAGCGTGTAATGAAGAGAAATTTAAATTACGTGATACTTACGCGATACTATTTACTGTATGATTTTCATGTGCTGACAAAATGTGGTCGAGATAAAATGTCAAAATGTACCGCCTTTTGTCCAGCTGCATGCGAATAACATTCCTGGATTAGTCAGTGGTTAGTGACAAACACCTATGTTTTCGAAAAATATATACACACGTAAAGTATACCGAGGTAAATGACACTAAGCATGCTAGTTGCTATTACTTCGATTAAAACGGCTTTTTACAAAAGTACAATATTATACCCCCACCAAGAAAACATATATATTATGCACTTATCTTTATTTATAACATTTTTAACAATAATATAAAAGTGCTTTACATTTTCTTTAATATAAAAGTAGAATATCCCTGTGTGTTTACAGGTATTAAGTATTTTCAAACGGAATATAAAAGTATATAATATACTAATGGTATAATTACATAATGTATCAATATAGCTGATTAGGACGGAATTAAGAGATATGTATATACGTTCACTGTCGAATACCCTTTTACAACATTTATCATGATTTACGAACTCAGTTCGCATCAAATTCTTTCGCGGAACAAATTCTTTTCAATTAAGTTAAATTGTGCATACCAGTCATTCCTTTTTCGAAAAGTGGAGATAAAATTGAGTTTTACAAACTTCAGGATCTTAAAAATCGCGGTATCACTTTTCCAATACAAATACTGGAAGATTATATACTTTTTCGTTATTTTCGGCATACATCGTAAATGTAATTTGATATAATTCTCATTAAATATGTTTTAATCAGAAAAACGTGTATGTTCAACGTCTGATAATAATAGGAATGACTATTGGTATATTCTTTCTTAAACTAATAATATGTATAATATATTTCTATTATCATCCTGCATGTCTAACATAATGTGCCAGTGTGCTTTGTAAAATGGTGAATACTACTTACATTAAGTAATGGTAAAGTACAAAGGACTCGAGAAATTTCATTTCATGTAAAAGAAACATGAGAATCTCCGTCAAACATTACATCGAGGATATAACGAATTAAGACAAAAGTATAATGCAAATGACTGTCAATACCCTAAGTTTTTTTAATTCACTGCTTTTCCACGTTACTTGTGGTAAAGATGTCTTGTACATGCACGATAGAAAAATAGATAGGAACATGTAATCGATAGACTGATATGTTTAGAATCGTAATCAGTTCATAATGATCGAATGATAGGCCTCGATTATTTACCACTAAAATTCGGCATCAAAAAGAACGTACGAAATATCAACTTGCCTCTAGGCTTGTATTTGAGATGGTCCTCAATGAATTGACAAGGACAACGGGCGGAGACACAGTGTCGTGGAGGAACAGACAGACCGGCGATGTCTCTATTACGTTCCTGCGAGTCTATAACCAGATCAAGTCTGCGGCGCACAAAGTGGTGTGCCCATCGAGATGCATACCTCAGCAACAGCAACTCCGCCCGTTCCTGTCAACACATACCATCATCATTCAGTACCTGGAGCTACAGCAACGATAATACTGTAAAAATCCATTTTTCACGCGACATCGATAAACTACTCCGCGAAGCCCAAAAATGTTAAACTTGAACGGCGTACCGTTCTACCGCGAGTGTGCAGCAAGTTGTACAATTTCTTCTCGAATTTTAAATACCTTAAATTTTTAAGTACCGCTGCCAGACACGAGTTCCTTTAGAAGCTCTTCACCATTTTACAAAACTATGTGTCTAACATTTAAATACTATATACAGTGTATTATACGCGACGATATAAAATACTAAAAAGTAACTTGCAACATATAGGCATGCGTGTAATTTATACAAGTTTTGTACAAATTTCAAATTGCATACTAAATGTTTATACTGTATTAGTAAAAACGGAATTATATTGAAAGAAAGTTAACTGTTTAAAATGTTAACTATCCGTTTAAAAGAACTTAAAATATATATACGTATTCGTTCAATATTTATAGTATCCAATCCACCGCATAAACTACGAATAAGAAATATTTTAAATGTATTAACATAATATATAAATGTAATTCCATCAACGGTTCTAAAAATGAAAACCTTGAACAGTTAAGTACATAATGATTGTAAATAGCTTTAACGTCTCGTACAACCTAGTCTTACTAATGCAAATTTTGATTATTCGTCCATTCTTTACAGTATTACCTACATTATTTATAGAATTTACAAAGGTATTAAAATTTCTTCAATAGATTTTGTAGTTTCAACGTGTTCTAATATTTTAGTCGATTTTTCTTCTACTTAGGAGAAAGATTTTCTCGTTTGAATGATATTAAAATAGCTGCGCTAGTCTGAAGTGTAAGCTTCTTTTAATTTCCTCGATAATTGCTGTGAACAAATACTGTTTCCGACTTGTATATGCATTTTAAACAACTCTATTTTAAATACCCCTGTCCTTAAGAAAACTACTCCAACTGGGACAGAAATCTCTGCCGCGAACGTGTGGCTTATTGCGAAGCCATTCTTCTATATATTGACACGGACATAAAGCTGATGCTAAATGACGGGGTGAAGAAGGATTTCCACCTTCTTCATCGACTGTCCAATCCAAACGTCGGCGTAAATAATCCTTTGCCCAACGTTGTACATAACGGCAGAACACTTGTTCGCTTTTACCCTGACAGGTTTCAATTCGTTTTACAGGAAAGAAAAAGATAAGGTACTATTATAAAAGTTTGCGAGTAAGACAAAAGATGCGTAATCAATTTTCACGAAACGTACAAAAGGAAAGCATTGCATTCTAAATACCACGAGAAACCTAAGTAAATCATGTATTTGTCGAACACAACTGGAATACTACTAGAATCTTACTGGATATAAAAGATGTTTACCTGTTTACGAGAAATTCTAGTGGTTGTGCTGCCTCGTATCACGATGTCACTGTCATCGATATCCATTCGCTGTTGTAATTCCCTTTTCCGACGCATCTCAGAATTCCCATCATCCCCAATTACTCGTCCTTCGCGTTCCTCTCGCTCTATTACCTCTTGCAACTTTTTCTATTACACAGTGAATCAGATTCTAAATATATCGTTAGAAACTTTGCCGCACAAACTTTGTGCTTGAAATAACAGTTAATATTACTCGCTATGCTAACGATATAAAATAAATAAGAGGGTGCTATTACAAAACACGAGCCGGTAATTGTTTAAACTAAACGCAGATCGCAGGAAGGTCTAATAACACTTACGATGCAATCCGTAGTATCAAAGTATATGAAACAGAGATTGACTTTGTGACACGAAATCTTCCCTCTATCGTCCAATCCGAGCAATATTTTATGCCGAAGTAAGTGCTTGTTGACTTGAGCCATACACTTTTCGAGATTATGATTCAACTTTATCTTGATGAACATGCAAAAGAATATTGCTGCAGCATTGAGGACTAGCCACATGACGCCGAGGCCAAATAAAGTAAGACCGGTCACTCCAGAAAATAATAAGCCAAGCAGTACGACAAATGCGGTAAATATCCAAAGGACAAGAATTCTCTTATAGCATACATTGTACATATTGAAACGTACATCGTTCACAAGCAACTCCATTATATGCACGTAATCCTCTACTGTAAGCTGCAAAGGATATATATCAACAACCTTGATACAGAAGAAACATATCTGTACGTTTAAAAGGTGAACAACATTATCGACACTCTGTAACGATGAAAGATTAAGTAGCAAGATTTTGTTGAAAAATTTACCGTCAAGCCTTGAGCCATTAGTTCCTCTGGTACTAATTCCGGCCTAAATTTAGCTGGCGTGACCCACGGCCACTTAGTATTAACTGGTAAAAGGGTAACTATGGTATCTCCATTGGCGAAGCCTTGTCTGATATTCCCAATAGGTGTGCTTATAATATTATTCGTAACGCTTCTACCGTTGGACACGTCTCTGAGATCGATAGTCTTCAAAGAAGCGCTTTTAGGATTAGAAGCTCGTACTTCGGACGGCACATTAAGGTCCGGACTGTCGGACGTGACAGAGCGGCTTAAACCTGACCTATCTAAGTTAATCTGGACGGATTCTGTTGATATCACAGCACCTCTATACTCATTGTTCTTCGCCTGTTGATTATCCGGCTTGTCGATAGTTTTCCCAATCTTCTCGACGTTCACCGTAACCGACTCCGGTTTTATTACAGCCGGTGCGTTCACTTCGTTCGCCTCCTCCGCGTTGCCGTTATCCTTGATGGGTGTTTCATCCTCGAATTGAACCCAATTCTTTGTTCTCGAGGATATGCTAGGCGAGTTGATAGCTGCTACATTGTCAGTCGTGTCTTGAGAACTCATTTTCACTGAGGAAACATTAAGAAACATACGAATTAAACATATGGAGGAGAGTTCGGTTCGTTGCGTTAAAAAGAACATGTATTTGTTTCCCTTTTAATTACTGCAATAAATGCAGCAGTTTTGCAGCGCAGATATAGGTATTATACACACATGCGATATGAATCATGAATCCTACATTCAAAACAACTCAAGGGCATTGGTGTTTTCAATGATTTTTTTTTTAAATAAAAAACAGGGAGTGCCCATGAACGTATAACTTCGAATACAAACGTACACTGAAGCATGCAATGGCTACCTGGAACAATAAACATACAGACTATTCGAGCGAATCATCCTTCGATCGGAAGATAATCCATTAGATATCAGATCCGCGATAAATCATTTAATCGGGGGGGAATAATAGGCGCATAGGCAGCGCGAAACATGCATGAAGGCATATCCCCAATATTTGTATGCGGTCCTTTATTATCGAAAGAGGAAATTCAAGATCCGCGCGCACGATGTTACAAATGTCATAATCGCTATGTTATTCGTACGAAGAATGCGTGGCTGAGATTTTGTTACCTGTTGGTGATATGACCTATCTCATGTCCGTGAGGTGAAAAGGTGCGTAATGCACGAAATCAAGGTGTGCAGCATTGGGTTGGCAGGAGAAGGGTGGGGCGAGGGGCGCCATACAAGAGCAGAACGGCGTGTAGGTAGATTTACCTGTGCAAATGATTTATCACGAACGCGTTAATTCCATCTTCATTAGCACGCCTATCGTTATCTTATATCGTTGCAGTTTCTCATGGATAGTCGATGATGCATTAGTGACGACTGGCACGTCGATAAATACAACTGTACTAGTTTTTAAAATAGAATTACGCATACTGTCGGTGTAGTCCCGTTTCTGTGTGTACGTGCACCTACTACGCACGTATACAGCGTGATGTCAAAGTAAAAAGACTTATCTGACCGCTGGATGTATGTATGTACGTATTTAAGGAGTTAAGCATGTGTGGTTATATCATGCTTGCATTTACGAATTCTCATTTGCCATGTGTCCTTTATAAGTTCCAGATTTATACGGACGCATACTTACGCACGATTTAATCGGTATACGCTGCTGTAATAGATCCTCGCGAGATATTGTTCGTTGAAGTATATACATAATTGCATGTATTGTCAAAGGAATTATATAACAAAAGTGTACGATGTCATTCTTGTCGAATTGTAACTAGAAATTCGAGATTCAACAGCAATGTATTATCGAAAGATCATTGCGCATGCAGTCAAGTATGTTCAAACGCGCGTAAAATCTAATCACATTGTTACGAACGCTTGCCTATTGAATTCCACGAGAAATGCATTCGCAACGGATGCGCCGCAAATTCAAAGAATAAGAAAAAGTTACGATCATGGATTCCGCGAGCCAAGGGGCTCGTCGCGGACAAAATTTTTGGTCGCCACGACTTTTACTTTCTTGTTCAAACTATTCGGCTTCGAGGAGGAGGAAAAAGATGATGTGGCGGAGTTAGAAACAACAATTAAACGATCAATTTTATTAATTCAGGTTAGGTATAACAAAATAGTCTTGTTACAGTGAATGGGAATCTGAAAATAAGGAACCTTTCTGAATTGAATGCAAGTGTTCTTTTAGTCGAATGTAATTCCAGCGGCATTTCTTTTCCCATCGTAGAAGGGAGAGTTTAATAAAGCGGAGCAAATGCTGCATATCGCCCTGCGACAAGCTCAAACCTTACAGCACTACGATGGTATAACTTATGTTTACGATGTAATGGCAAATCTTGCGTATAGCCTAGATAACTTTAAGAAAGCAGAGAAGCTGTTCGTGTCGGTATTGCAACGATTAATAGCTAAGGGAACTCCGAAAGATGATTTAGCAGTTATCCATATCAGCCTTAAGATCGCTAACATGTGTGATAAAAGGGGAGATAAAGAGTAAGCAGTTGCCCTTAGAATTTTACTACATAATGTAACTATGATACATCGTGTAACACTCTGTTTTATTAACACAGAAAAGCAGAAAGTGGTTACAGCTTTTGCTTGCAAAATTTACAAAAACATCTGGCTATGGACAGCGAGAATGTGGATGTTTTACAGTTATTAGGTTTAGGTTCGGAATGGTACGCAGCTATGCTCTTTTCGCAATCACGATACGCAGAAGCTCTCGGTTATTTAACTCGAGCCTACGATATCTCTTTAAAAATCAACGGCGAGGAACACGAGCAAACTGTTATTCTACTGAACGATATGGGAACCGTCAATTGCATGGCAAAAGAGTACGATCAGGCCATCCACTATTTATCTAAAGCTATAGAAATAGGTAATGCCAACGGAAAATCGATAGTTTTGTCATCCTCGAGAGTCATTCAAAGGCAAATTATTACGTTTGTAGGGAAAAAATTACCGGATATGTTGGATTTAGGCTCCATTTATGTTAATTTGGGAAACACCTTGATTTTAAAGGGATTGTACGAAGAGGCGGAAAAGAGTTGTAACGAAGGAATGCGCTTGGCAAAGTCTAGCGATCATGATGAATCTATAGTAGAAGCTGAGAAATGTCTTGAAAGGATAAAAAATATGATGTCCTAATACAGATGTAAATATAGAAAAGATTGTATTATACTTGTTTTAAAGTGTACGCCGCCAAAGAATTACGAGCACGCAACGTGAGTACAGTATATTCAACGCATAGATAGTATATCATCTAAAAGCTATTGAACGGAATAATCATTCCATAATACATTGGCTATTCAACTCAATAAAAACGATAATTGTTAGTTTTATAAATCTTTATTTTTCCCTTAGATCGAACTAAGTTCTTGCTTTAGCATACAGTATCAGCTGGTATAATCGTAACAAAATCTATAACAATTTGAGTGGAATTTAAAAAATAATTTTCATCGTAGTACAGAATAAAATATGCATTTTTTTTATATATATATATATAGAAAACGTACGATTCTTTTGCTCAATTTACAGGAAGTATGTACATTCGTTTTATCTAAGGAATACTCGTACAAAATTAAGTATTTATAATGTAGAAAATATATCACCTTGGAGCATAAATAAATTTCTAGGGCGTTTTACAAAAACGAACATAACTTCGAGTCATTGGATAGAAATTGATTTCTATCGACGAACATGTATGGTATGTTGATACTGATAATCAGTATCAATCGTACAAGATAAATTAATTGAACGTACAAGGAGACAGTTGATTATGTACGTGTTACCTCTTATGAGACTAGTTCGCCAGATTTTCCACTGTGTTTCGATATATTCTAATAAGAAATATTTCAAGAACTTTGTACGCATTCAATACAAGCTGAAGTTATTACTTTTCTGATTTCAATCAAAACCTGACTAATGCCGGGATCGATTGTATTCGTTTTTTATATATGCATTAACATTTGCTGAAAACATACGAGATAACACTGATTTCACTGGTATTCACATTATGGAACGTACTAGAACTCTCACTAACAAGGGGAGGACACTATGTGATAGACATCGATTTTGATGAGCCTTGGCATGATGGATCTGTCGAAAATAAGTAAATAGGTGTCTGAGTGTTTCAGCCAATAGACCTTAATAAGACAGATATTTACATATAAATTATTAAAAATTTCATGGCCGTGGGGTTTTAGTGGGTAAAAATCCCACAACTACCCTGGCGCCCGCGGGGAATTCCTTTCTGGAGGCGTCGGGGTGCCTTGATATCTCCACGATAAAAAAAGAAAATTATAAATTATTTTTTTAACTTGGCGAAATCTTCAAAAAGCGCCCCGACTCCTCCAGAGGGGAATCCCCGGGGACGCCAGGGTAGTGTAGGATTTTTACCCACTAAAATCCAACGGCCACTATGAAATTAAGTAATTTAATAATTAATAATTTACATGTAAATATCTGTATTATCAAGGCCTATTGACTGAAACGCTCGGACACCTATTTACTTATTTTCGACATAGATCCGTCGTGTCAAGGCTCATAAAAATCGACATCTATCACACGGTGTCCTCCCCCTGCAAGATCCGTCCATCGGAGAACAGAATTAGTCTTGTAAAAAGACGAGTTTCGATTTAGGATTCCTGTTATAGCAGTCAATATAAATCTTATGATGTAATCACAACTTATCAGTGAAGGAAAGTATGAATCTATTCATATTCTGCTATAAGTACCATCATATATACACCTAAGAGAAGCGCGATGATTTCTTTCACTGACTGTCCAAACTTAGTATCAATTAAAAGCTCTGGTATTACAGAGACGGTTGCTATATAAATAAATCCTCCAGCTGTGAACGGAAGGATCCACGTGGTAGCGAGATCACCTGTAAGTTTCAGAATTACAATTTAGATTAAGCATTAAACGAATTTTTCATTTGTATTATTATTGTAGTTGATTCTCACCCATGCCTTCCGCAAGTAACGACACACAAGTCCCTAACAGAGCACCTATCGCAGTAGTAAGTTGAAGCATCATGGCCTATAATAAAGATCGTATTGTATTACAGAAATATTTTAACAGTAAAACTCTTATCATTTCTCATATCTTACTTTCTTCTTACTATAACCACTTTGTATTAAAATAGCAAAGTCCCCAATCTCATGAGGCACTTCGTGTAACAGGATCGTGAAAGTGGTAATATAGCCAATATTGTTGCCAGCCAAATAGCTGGCTCCGATAGCGAGACCATCTGTGAAATTATGTAAAAAGTCTGCAGCCAGGTTTAAATAGCCAGCGATCTGAATATTATTCTCAAGATCTACAGGTTCCTTGCGAGTTACGTCAGCCTCGTCTGCACTTCTCTGTAACTTGTTATCCTTACTACTCTCTTTCGACGCAGTTTCCTTGACGCTATGTACATGCAAGTGACTGTCGTCAGTTTTTATAAGCCTCACTGCTTTCTCGACAACTAAGAACACAATTATACCTAAGAGGACGCACAAACCGACGGACATATTGTGTCCATGAGGAGGTTCTTCGTCATTGTGGCTATGAGAATGTTCGTGTAAATGCGTCTCTTCGGAGGATTCGTGCGAATGGGGAACCAAAGCGTGAGGAATTAAATGCAGAAAGGCGTCACCCAGTAAGCCGCCAGACGCGAAGCTCAACAGTATCTTGAGCAGCGGCTCGGACTCTTTCGTGTTGTTCAGGGGTATAAAGAATAATATAAAAAATGGAGCTGCCGATATAAGTAAGGTCGACGCGACAGCTTTAAGAAACGCTTGATTATGCGTCCTCTCGGACGGAATTGATTTCTGCGGACCATCGTGGCTACTGTGCTCGTGTTTATGCTCGTGCGAAGCTTCGTGATAGTGTACCGATTCTTTGCCTTGCTGATGCGCCTCGTTAGCTTGTTTGGTATACTTAAAACTCGGCGACTGGTCGTGGTGCTCGTGAGCCTGGCAAAGAGCCGGCAGGTTCAGAAATAAAAGCAACAGAAACGTGGCGAGCAGAATCTTCGAAATCCATTTGTTCGTATGGATCCTCCGGTTATCCTCTGTCGCCGTGGTCATTTCTACGAATTTCCACGGACTGGTTAAAACGCAACTGGCTCACGTATTTCCGTCGTCGTTGGTGTGTTCTTAACATACGTGCACAGAAATATAGGAATCACTGTGTTACAGTTACGATATTAAACGCGGTAAAAATGAAAACTGGAGAAAATGCGCAGCCACGTCAGAGAAGAATGCTTTATCAATGTATGTGATGTATGATTTGATTCGATTCCATTCGCTACTTTAAAAGTAGTACATTAATGTTGGCAATGCTGGACCGCCGACGGTGGCGGGTGGCTGCACTGAACATTTGTAAATTCGAAATACAAACGGCAATCGAAATTTTCGAATCTCGATCGGAACACTTTAGCCGCGTAGTTGATTTTACAATAAATTTATTGTCGGCACGCGAACATCCGGATTAAATGCGGTACGATTTCGTTAATACTTAGCCTCGTCCGCGTAAATGCTGGAACTTCCACAGGGAAGTTCGTTATACGCTGTACGCGTTTAGTGCGATTGGCTGAAATATGCATGCGTGAGTAATGCGTGTGCAGCTGTCAAAGGGCAGGTTTCGATGAGGTTAGTTAAGGGACACGAAATTTTTATAACGCGAGTCTGTGTTTGAGAAATTCTCACGTGCCTCGTTAATATGTCACGTAACACTTTGAAGCCTTTGGGGCACGGATTCTGCGATGCCATTTTTTCAAGCTCTCCTATTAATTTCAACAAGGAGAACACAAATTCTCTTAATAAAAAGTGAGTTTACATTTATATTTGACAACGTGCACCACGATTTCTATTATAATCCCCGATGTATTGTTTTTTTTAGAGACAAGACATGTCCCAGCATATTTGGCGCTGGCACGCCTCGCAAAGCGACCGAGAATCAAAACAAAGGCAAATACTTTAGAGACGCGAAGCAGCAAAGTTTTCCTGACACCGAGGTAGTCGAGAATACAAGATTGACGAACACACCAGTCAGCGTGAATTTCGGTCGTTCGAAGTCTGCGAATGTGCTTCAAAGGAAACAAGTTCTGTTCCCTGAGAATATAATCCCCAACGAGAAATGTAAAAGTTCTACAAAAGTAGCCTCTGTAACGAACGACAAGGCACCAACCACACACTTCTGTACTCCTAAGCAATACAAGCCACGCGCTGTTGTAAGCAGTACGAAGATAAATATTCTGCCTTTAAACAGAACGCCGATAAAGCGTTACTTCAGCGACAATGTCTTGTCTCAAGCTACACCCGATTGCTTCAGCGTGGTGCAAGTGGAGACACCGAGCGTCAAATCGAACGACATCGGTGCGGAGGACCAAACAGTGTGCGAAGGGGAGAATAGTAATTTGACTGTGGGGATACGTGTCAGGCCTTTAAATGTGAAGTAAGTTTTTCTATTGAAAACTCCTTGACATTGCGATACAGGATAAGTTTGTAATATTTTCATATCATTTTAGAGAACTGAGCGATTCAAAGATTTCCTCGATCGTGGAGATAAGTGGTCAGAGTATTATTGTAAAGTGTGAATCTGCTCAGCATAGTTTCATGTACGACCATTGCTTTATATCTAATGCGGATTCAGCCAGATCCAGTGGAGCCAGCCAAGAAACTGTATTTAAAGCTATGGTTCTGCCACTGGTTCAGAGCGCTTTCGAGGGATACAATGTTTGCTTGTTTGCTTATGGACAAACAGGCTCTGGTAAAAGTTACAGTATGATGGGCAAGGAATCCACGCAGATAAATTCACTGCCATTCGACGAAGCAACTGGTATTATCCCAAGATTCTGTCAAGAAGTATTTACGAGGATGTCTACTAATACGAACACTAAGACTACAGTAGAAATTAGTTACTTTGAGATCTATAACGAGAAGATACACGATCTTCTGACAAATGTTAACAATGGAGTGAAAAGAGCACCTCTGAAAGTGAGAGAACATCCTGTCTTCGGCCCGTATATCGTCGATTTGAGTCAACATTGTGTACAGAATTATAAAGACTTGCAGGTAAGCTTATAATCACGTGTAATAGGAATATTGTCTAGCTGCCTAAATAATCACTATAAACACGTTCATTTCAGACTTGGCTTAAAGTGGGTAATTCACAGCGAGCTACAGCTGCAACTGGGATGAACGAGAAGAGTTCACGATCCCACAGTATATTTAGCATTATATTAACACAAACACAGCTCAACGCTCAGTTAGACAATGAGCCTGTGGATGCTAGTCGTCGTAGTAAAATTAATTTAGTAGACCTGGCTGGGAGTGAGAGATTAAGCCAAACTTGCGCCAGTGGCGACAGATTGAAGGTCTGTTTTTATTACATTCAAATGTTTAATCGTATTTTATAATCCTTCTTTTCTAACGCAACTGTACGTTCGTTTAACAGGAAGGTGTATCCATTAATAAATCGTTACTCACGCTGGGAAAAGTGATCGCGTCTCTTGCCGAGAATACAAATAACCGCAAGCGAGGTTTCGTTCCATATCGAGAATCGGTTCTTACATGGCTGTTGAAAGTAAGTGAAATTCACCTGTATTACGCGCGGAGAGCAAAATGTTAGAGGGGCAGAAAAAGAAGACACTATTTCGCTAAATAATTTTCTTTTTATTGCTTCGCATTGGCAATGCTTGTTAACAGTTTGCAGACACTATAACGATAACATTGTTTTAGCGATCATATGAAAATAGCTTGATCGTAACTTAAACGAACGATTTATTCTCTAATATACTGTAATACGCTTACGAACTAAGTTAGGTACTTATCTTAGAAGACGTTTCTTCCAATACAGCTTCGCGTGTAAATTCAGTCTTACGGATTATTCAATTCGCGGTTGAATATCTTCTTAATTCTAATTCCCCCGTTGTTGATAAAAATTTATCAGTGAAACAGCGCAAGCTGTGCATTGTTTCTATAGAATAGAGACCCAACATTTATACTTAAACGTAAATGCTATCTTTTTGCATATTATGCGCATGTGTGTAATGACATTTTACACACTGAACAGTCTATTGGAAGAAACAAAGTAACATTAATAATGTATGCATAATTCTAGAATTCTGCATATTTAGAAATAGTGCGGTCGTAAATTAGGCGCGGCCATGAACAGAAGTACTTGCCGAGTATTGGCACAAGTGACTGTAAAGGATAAAGGTGAGGGGAGGTCGCGACCTTACCACGATCACATCAAGCATCCCCAGTGGAGAGTGGCTTGCGCTTATCAGTTCAGTCGTTCAACCCCCGTTGGCCCGGTCAGTCAAGGCCTGCTCTTCTGTTCGTCACTTCGCCCCATTTACGATTTCACTATTTTCCCATCGCCGACATCAATAATAGTAAGTAGTGCATAGTAATTATGCATATGTTCTTCCATATTGCATTTCACCGCGGAATACCTGGTATTCTTTATCAAAATGTATGAGACATAAACAGCGTTTAGAATTCCAGTGCTGCGACGTGTTAGAATGCCCTGCGTATTTAGTGTCATATACACGCATCATTCTTACACGTAACATTCAACCCATTCGGCTCGGAACTTTCGAAAAATACATTAATATTATGCAGCGTGCAATCATACGACATGACTTCAGTCGTATTATTTGTCTTTGGTCTCCTTCGATTCATTGGAGACTTTTAAGCTTTCAGCTCGGCCTTCGGATGGTTGTTGATGCTCGATCTTCGCGGTCTCGCCTCTGACATTCGCGGCGTCCTGCTCCTCTTCTTCCTCGTGGATTTCTTGGCAGGAATTCTTCCGCGACTTGCCTCTTATGTAAGCGGCTAGACTTCTTCTTTTACTCTCCCGACATAAGTGGCAGTTGTCTTTTGAGAGCAGCTTCTGCTCGTGATGTTGCTGTGGCAGTCGTTGGCACTGATTCTGCGCCGACCTTCCTGGAAAATAAATGGTTTCCTCTATTGCAATTTACTGCTTCATATGAGATACCAGATACAGCATATTTCTAATTATTAGGCTTCGTAGGGATAGGAGGTTTAAATTGAGAAGACGTTAGACGTTAATAAAAACTGCAGCAGAGAAAATGGATCCTATAGTGCCGAAATAGATCTCTATCTTGAAACTGTATTTTGTGGTGAACGGTACGCAAGACGTTTCCAAATACAGCGTGCTGTGCTGCACGTAGGCCACCTGCGGCCCTTCTGCGTGCTCCTGACGTATCTTCCACACTTCTCATCCAATGGGACAACGTGATGATTAGCACGTATCTCCGATACTCACCGTCCCCCACGCGAAGCCCCTCGAGGCGTGAAGTACATTTAATTAATTAATTACGTTTGATTAACAGTCGATGGATATCATCGCGACCAGGCAAAGAACACTTAGAGATAAAAAAAAAGATAAAGTTTGTAATGAATATTTAATCCTCCAGACAACAATGGAATACTTTCATCCGATAAAAGGTAATCGAACACCTATCTTCTACTTCCTATTATTCGAATCACGGCCGCCCAGACACCTGGCCTGGCTCTAACTCTCAAACACTGTTCAATCAACTTTCCCAATTTCTTCTATTTACAGATCGATAGATAGATTAAGGTCGCCTTATCTTTTGCAAACGGGCCAGCCAGAAATAGACTCGCGTGCACAGGCACGCGAGTTTATTGACTTGAAAATCGGGTTTGTGCAGCAGCAGACCAGCCGTTTCGAGATGTAATATTACAGGCATGCGTACAGGCACAGGAGAATAAGGATCACTCTCGCACATGAATAACTCGCGATCTTTGTTCGCCTAAAGAGGTGATCGCGATTCATACGGCGTACCTTTGGTCGCACGCGTTATTTATAACTTTGTTTATCCTGAGTCAGTAGTGCCACGCCGGTTGCGTATTGTATTTTTAGATCGCTGATACGTCTTGCCACCTTCGCGTGCATAAATATTCGTGCCATAAAATGCGAAGGAGGTATATAACGATCGTTTGCATATTATCTTACGAAGAGACTTATCCGACCGCGATCGCGACGATGGTAAACATGTTTTCAGTATCTCGAATAGACAGCTCTTGTCGGCTCGCTGTTCCTTTAATCAGATATGCGTGGAAACTTAATTTTTATATTATCTTCCCGTTTCGTCGCGATCAAGGTCTTCCGCCGACAATTAATCAATCCGCTCCCCGCTACGCGTTGATATTCTTGTCTAAGTATCTGGCCTGATTCCGCCGCGATTTTTCGGTCATTACGATGATAATTTCAGCGTATAATGTATGATAAATAATGCAGAAAACCACCTTCCGCTGGCCACCTCCCCACCGGGAATGATAACGCGAAATGGGAGGGGCAACTGCGTCGCATAGAAATACCTGGGAGAGTTGTTCCCTTGGCCCCGACTTCGCGAGCATCCGATTCGAAATACCAAACTCACGTAACATATTTGCCATTTAACTATCTGTTGAACTTTGGATGCGATTTGATTAAAGGATCTCTGACGAGGTGTATCTCCGACGGGGGAAAACAAGGTTCCTTATATAGCGAACGGTGCTCCGATACAGCTTTCGCGCTGAGATCTTGCGACTTTAATCAACGCGTACACGATCGTAATGCTTTCCCTGTAGTACAATCCTTTTCTAATGAAAAACGATAATTCCGCGCGCGAGATAGCAGGCGAACGATGTTAATTTACTGGAGGCATCTAAACACCGCGGAGAATGGTAACCGACGCGAGTCTTTCCACCCCAGGCAGCGTTTATTTGCGTACGAATATGCTATGTTTATCTCGCAGAATAATAGAAGCCTTCGTTTAATCACGATGATTACCCGGCGTAGCAAAAAAGAAGCGAATGGATATCTCGACTCCGCTCAGAAATACGATCATTTGTCTGAAATCGGAGGCTGCGGCGAACGACAGGAGGCAACGAGTGACCCTCGGTCTTATCTTTAATTTGCGACGCGGCATGTTGGTGCCGCGAGCTCGCGCGATGACACGGGAATAGGTGAAAGCGATCTGTTTACTTTCGACTGGAACATACCGACGTTAAAGTAATCACTGTTCCAGGGCTGCTCGTAGTCCCTGTACTGGTGATTCCTGAAGAGGCCGTAGGTCAGCACCTCGGGGACGTAAACTAGATCCATCCTGGCTTATTCTGTATTATTCTTCTTAACGTAGAGATCTGTTCACATATCCACGCATGTGGGCCAGTCTCTGCTCCCTCCTTGCCTCCTTTTTCGTCAGCTTACGCCCAAGTGCGTCTTAATCCACGCTCGTACCGGACTCGTCGCGGTATCCAACGCACGCCTCGCGTTAATTCTTTCCCACGGAACCACGCGAGCTTGCTCTTTTTAAAACGTACTGGCGACTCTTCGCACTGGAGCGGAGGAAAGTCGTGTACGGTGCTCCTTCGTTCGCCGATCGGGAACGATTCGTTATTCGATATTATGCAATGTAAATAGGCGGTTGCTGAAAATCGGGATCACGGTGCGCTCAAATTGACACGGCGTTTTGCTTCAAACTAAACGTGCATGGACGCTGGTGCACGTAATGTTTATCTGTCGGGTTCTCCCTCTCCATCAGCTCTCGTCTCTCCTGTCCTCTCTTCACTCCTCTTCTCTCCTCTCCTCCTCATAACCCACGCCCTTCCACCACAATCCTCGCCACTCCATTTCCTTCAATCACCTATGCGAATTTCTCGTGCACTTTGCGACTTTCAAAATGCTTTTCGCGGTCGTCAAGTTCCCCCTTTACACCCCTCTGAAAAGTTTCCCCAACTTATGCGTATCTCATATGCGCGCGTTGATTCTGTTAGCCGAGTAAGCTATCCCCGCATCGATCACTAAAAGAGCGTCTTGATCTTGACGGATCATTCTCCCCTATCACTTTGTTATGCAGTCGCGTTTCATATACATGTATGTATTATTTTACTAAGAAACAAGCGGACGAAGGACGCTAATTGCGTGTAAATTTCGCGGCACCTTGCGAGTGTCAGCGCGATGCAAAATATTCGCGTTAAATGCGCGATAGAAATAGTATGTTTACTCGCTGTCTGAATTGTACGCAGCGAGTATGTTTACCTTGGTGATCTGTCGTTGGAAAATTGCCTAGGTCGATTATCGTCGTTCTCTATGATACGAGTGTCGTTGTAGTATATAAGTGCAAGTTCACTGATAATCCGTCGTTTATCATAGGGACATGCGTCCTCGTATACTATTTTTCCTTTACACAAATATTTTTCACGCGTTTTTGCATACAATGGACACGAAACGAGATTCTAAGTCGTGCCCTACCGTGGGTGATTAACACTGCCGTTATTTTTTTTTTGCGTCACTTAACGCTGCCGCTATTTTTTTGCGTCATTCGCAGGAAAGCTTTCTCCTCGAGCAGCTGTAATTACAGAGAAAAATAAATATGAATATGTATGTCTTGTTTCGGGGTAACATAAAAAGATTACGGAGCTGTAGCGTCAGATAACAGTAAACGCGATCGCATAATGAACTTTTTTCACATTAAAGCGATATTAATAAGTAGGTATCTGAAGAACATAAGACCGATGGATCTATTTTTATCGCGTGCCATGGAGATGAGCTATTGAATGCGTTCCTCCTTTATGGCTCGGGGTAAACTGATAAGGATCCTTTGATTAAAAGTTTGCGCGAAACACGGTCCAGATCACTCAAATCGATAAGTTATCTGACATAAAGAGAGCACTCTTAATTAAAGCAGATTTACAAGCACGCAAAATTTTATCCGCCGCCTTAGCGATAAGGAATCCACATCGAAACTTAAGAATCCATGGATACCCTGAGATCTGTTTCTGAGATCTGATTTGTTAACCAAACGCGCGTTAAAACAATATCGAGGCGATAACAGACGCTTGTGTCAAAATGGTGGAAACTTTTTTTTCCATTGTAGAACTTCGACTCAACTTTGCACGCCTTTATGTACACGCAAGGTCTTGGGAGATTTCGTGCTCTGTTTGAGGGGCCTTATCATTTTATTAGTTGTGTCAGGATAACGTTGGGAAAGAAGCGTCAAGGTACGATCGATAACGGAGCGGGTGCTACGTAGGAAAAGATTCCAGTGCAATCATTCTTTTGAACAGTTTTATCACCTATATCTGACAAGTACTTATGCGTAAGAGGCACGGAATTACGCCTGATAGAACGCGACGGTCGAAATGTGACATTGAGAGCGCCCTTTCCTGCGACACAATTTCACAGACTTAATTTTAGCGGCGAACCAAGGCGGTTCAAGCCTCCCCGTTAATGAGGAATCCTTCGTCGATGAAACGAGACTTCAACGGCCTTGTCACAGTTTCCCTATCGGAAAGCGCTTTTGTCTAGCGTTCCGCTCTGTTATTCGCGAGGAAATTCAGCTATTTTATGTTAAGAAATCGTTTTTGCATTTTTCAGGAAAGTCTCGGAGGAAATTCCAGGACGGCGATGCTCGGGACTGTTTCACCGGCCAGTATTCACGTGGAGGAAACACTTGCGACTCTTCGATACGCTTGCCAGGCTCGGGCGATCGTCAACCGTGTCCGGATCAATGAAGATCCGCACGAGAGATTAATTCGGTAACGGAACTTCAATAGATATTTTATGAATCACCTAGCGTTGATTCATAGTAAGCTTCATTAAGCGAGGGTGTTGCGTGTTCCACGACAGATAAAGATATATATTTCTCATTCATTTCAATGCGCGCAAGTGCACTTTGAAAGTTCTTGAAACGAATGGGCCTTGGAGCTTGAAAAAATAAAGGAAAAAACAAAGTGCACTCGCGTGTCATCGATACGTAATGTATAATTAGCGACAAGTCCAACCTATGGCTTTCAACGATCGTAATCGTGACTTTCTCCAACAGTGAGCTGAAGGCGGAAGTGTTGCGATTACGAGGTGTACGCGAAGGATACGAGAGGCAATTAGGTGTCGTCCCGAGGCGACTTCTCGATTGCATCGAGCCGATCGCTCCGAATACCCATGAAATCAAACAGAAACAGCAGGAGATCGATAAACTGAAGGATCAGCTGAAGAAGACCGAGGAACAACTTGCGACCACTCAAATGTAAGCCGACTTCAAGGAGTTACCCTTATCGCATAAGGAAAGAACGTAACTCTTCGTGGTTTTCAAAAAAACCTCAACGTGGTGTTTTCACGGATAATTGCAGACGTTTCCTTATCGCTCATGCATATTCGCAATGCATAATATACTTTACCGTCGATTAGGAATTCGCTGCTCAAAATAATTAGACGATACCGAGAAATGAAACGATTATTTAAATAAGTGTTCTGATTATCTTGAGCACCGTGCCTTCCAAGAGTGATGTATAATCGGTCTGGTATGTTAGGTCGATGTCCTGCCCCGTACCGAAGGATCAGCGTGCGTTCTCGTTAGAAACCTAAGATTCAGTCGCGTGTAATTGCAGGTCATGGCTAAAAAAGTTACGAGACACCGAGGAGAGAAAAGATTGCGAGTTAAAGTACTTGCGTCGCTGCGGGATCGCCATCGAGATCGATCTCCACGAGAAGGACAAGCAGCCTTGTTTAATCAATCTCGCGGCCGACCCTATACTGTCCGGTACGCTATTGTATCTAATCCCTCCAGGATTGGTTCGCATCGGCAAAAACTCTGGGCCCCAAAGTTCCTCCAAAAGTTTGGATATCCTGCTGGAAGGGCCGCTGGTTAGGCCATTGCACTGGTTAGTCTACGGGTCGTTTGCTGTTCCACCATTCAAAACGTTCGATTGGACTTGTCTACCTCGTCTCTGCGCTCGTCTTTCCTATCCCCCTGCGTGCAACCTTGCACGTGTTTTCGTGATTTGTGATTGAAGACTGCACGTTACCATATCTGATTACCTTCGTCGCTTGCCTTTCGCCAATGCATGCTCCTAGTCCTCGTACACGGTGTGCTGCGTCTCAACTGATGTCCGTTGAACTTGCATCACGATTAATACGTCAATGGTGTCGATTAACTTTGCATGATGATTTTCTGTTGCCCTGTGGTGTGAGTGGTTTCGAACTGGATTGCTAGGATTCTAAATCCCGCATTTCAACAAGTGCGGATAAGCAAGCAGGTATCTTCAGGATAACTTTTACACGCACGTGGTCGACGGTGTTTTCTTTTATATTCTGCACTCTAACGTTATGTCGCTTTAACACCTCTTGTCGTTCGTGTTTCCCTTAATCGTCTTTTGTGTATTTAACAGCACTATTGAAAACAGTGGCGGGAGACTCACACTGTCTTCAGAAATGGATGGAGACACGTACGTTAACGGGCAGGTATAACGGATATTCACATTATTTATCCTTACCGTATCCCTCGTTTTAAGCCAAACGTTTCTCCTGTTGTAGATAGTAACCGGCAAAGTTACTCTCAAGCACGGTGACCGTCTAGTAATCGGCGGCAATCATTACTTCAAAGTTCTAAATCCATACGATAAGCTTAGCAACAGACAAGTCTCCGCGCAAGCTGTGGATTACGAGTTTGCTCACCAAGAAATCCTGAAGGTGCAGGAGGAGAAGTATGTTTCTTTAAAAATCTTTATTTACCGAGCTCGTGTCATAAGAAGCCATTAATAGAATTTCATCGGTACAGATTAAGAGCCGAGTTAGAGGAAAGCAAACAGAAAGCGATAGAGGAACTGGAGAGCGCGAAGCAAGAAGTTGAGATGCAACTGGGATCACAGAAATTATCGTACGAGCGTAAGATCGAGATCCTCGGCTCCACGGTGGAGGAGCAGAAGCTCGCGTTACAACAGATTCATCGAAAGAAGAAGGAACTGGAATTGGAGAAGGAACTGCTTGCGAGCGAGGTCGAAACGAATAATAGATTGAAACAGATACAGTCAGAGCAGAAGAGAGTTAGCGTGGTGCCGTACCAGTCCACTTTCCTACAGGAATTGGAAAGTATTTTGAACGAGAAAACAGCAGACGCAGAGTTCGCCCTGAAAATGAAAACCAGCGCGGGGGCAATACACGATGGTGGTATTAGTCTGCATGAAATGCAAATATTAGTGAGGGAGGCTACCGAACGATGCAGAGAAGTCGGGATTAATTACGTGCGTAAATATAAACATAGACGATGCTTCGGGATAAACACTCTTAAGTACGATTATGTAATCGGTTCTGTTGTATTTCAGGAATTTGATCAGCAACAGGTGATTGTAAATAAAAGTCTGAAACCAGTGATTCGTATACGGGACAGAGACTGCATGAAGGAAACCCTTTGGCAGCCAATGCGATTTTTGGACTGGGTTCATCGTTTGCGAGATTACGATATAGAGGATTCGATAAAGGAACTGCATACAACGGACGGGACTTGGGAACCCTATGAAAATACAGAAACCTTTGAGGATTCCCTGAACAGTAGTCGAATCTCGATAAACATGACGCCAGTTAAGAAGCATTTAAACGAAAGCTTACAGCAATTGTCCGTAGATACGTCTGTACTTGGAAGTACGTTCGCTAATCAAACAGTCGACTGTTTCAGAGATCAAGAGACTGTAGACACTTGTCTTGTACAAATAGAACAGGCTGCGAAAACTTTGCGCAGGCTGTGCGATAAAAATGGTAAAATTCAAGTTGTTAGCGAATCTCTTAATAGTATGCAGAATATTATCGATAGAATGCGTGGAATTTTAGAGGAGAGAGATACGTGCGAGTACACGAACGAAACTGCCGTTTCTATAGAAAATTCTACTACTACTGTATCTGAAGAGTGTGACATTATAGATCTGACTCTTCCCGAAGATTGTGATACAAAAACTGCCGCTTCGCCGACAAAATCTACTTTACGCAGTAGTAGTAGAAATGTCGAGAGAACCGTTCAGAAAAACGTGAGATTCATCGATAGATTGAAAGAGTTGACTTAGCCATGGGAGAAATATTCGTCTCAATTGGAATTTTACAGGGGAATACGTTTAAAGAATGTTTGTGTATCTCGGACGAATTGCTTTATGCAAATAAAGAATGTAAAGTTCTTCATAGTGATCCAAGATAAGATTATATAATATTTATGTATGTACATTACGGCTAGAGGATATTTCTATTTTCTTATACGACATTAGGTAGTGTAAGATCTGTAATTACATTACTATAGTATCCTTTTCTGCTGAACGAAGCAGATTCACCTTCGCATTGACAAAATATCTCTAGTGTTATAAACTACGCGCATTAGGTAACGCAATTAAATACTTTTTGTTTTAATGTAGTTATTTGATATATGTTTTGTATATTCCATGGACTGACTATAATAAATAGGAGCAATAATTTAAAGTCCATGTATATGAACATATATAAAATATAAGTTTTTTAGTTTGTTTAGTACAGAGATTAATAACACAAGGCTAACAAGATGCAATAACTACGAATTTATTAAGTTCAACTTTTATACAAAACTAATCGAAGTAATCTTCGATGTCTATATCAGGATTTAATAAGTCTTCGCCGTATATACTTAAATCTAATTGATTAAGTATTAAGTTTTCGCACATCTCTTCCAAGTCGGTGTCTCCGATCAACACTGCCCCCTGCATTTTGCCATCTTTTAAGACGAGTTTTATATATTCCTCCCCTTTAGTCATTCGCAACAGAATCTCGTAACTGTTGTCCAATCTTTGCCCATTATATAATCCAAGCAAAACTACTTTGTAACCAAAGAACTTAGTGACATGAGTAAAGAGTTCGAAACAAAAGTCTTGCAAGAAATCTTCGTTCTTTAATTTCGAAACCATTGACTTCGCCGCGTAACGTCCCATTTGATGAGCCTGTGTCCACAGTCTCATTTGAAACCAATGTCTCGCTAGATCCCACCCCGCGCTGCATACATCTCCAGCGGCATATACATCCTGTTCCGAGGTTTCCAGCTTCCAATCCGTCAGCAGGCCTCCATCCTCACCTTTCGCAAGGTTCTCCAAGCCCGTTACATTAGAATTTGGTACCACACCTGTTGCCGATACAATAAAATCGCAACCAATAATCTTTCCATTCGTTAGCTCAACGTATACAGGCCACTCCGCCGTGGAATCGAATTCCTTTCGCTCCGACGCATCGAGGATTTTTACCACTTCGCACTCGTGTTCTACTTGTATCTTTTTAGATTGAAAAGCAGTGCTGTTTATATCAAAATTATTATGCCAGTCCGGACCCAAAGCTGGTCCGCCTTTTACATTCGCAGCGCCAGATACAGTGTACCTCATTCTTTTGGTCGGAGCCTTTACGGATGCACCAGTCCCGTACACCTTGTCCATGAAAAATTCCGCGGCCCCAGGATCGACGAATGTCGCGGAAATGTGTTTGTCTTTAATTACCCATATCATTTCGACCCCGCTAACTTCGTGAACAATTTCCGTAGCGATACCTCCGTTCCCAACTACTATAATTCTTCTCGAATGTTTTATCTTTTGGGAAAATTGTACGACGGACTCCGTGTCTCGGATTCCCAGGATAAAATCATTATGCTCCGCTATCAATTTCGGCTGAGCGCCATTACAAAGACACAGCATTTTATAATTTACAATTCTCCCATCTTTGGTTTCTATTCGTTTATTTGGTATATCGAATTTAATTACAAAATCGTGAATAATTTTCAACGACTCCTGCTTCTGGGTGAAGTGCGCGGCATCTATTTCTTCTATATTGAACTGCATCAACATTTTACCAAGCGGAACTATATTCGTAACAGCTTTTATTAGAGGGCTTGCTGTAATCAGGATTACATCTTCATTCGGGGCGAGGAAACCTATGCTTTCGGTGCAGGATACTCCGGCGATACCACCTCCCACTATTGCAAACGTACAGTTCATTTCTTCTTTATCCATATTTTGATCGCTTGTGTCTTAGGACAGTGCGAGTTTCTAAACGAGGTCCAGTTTATGACTTTCCCCACTCTGAGTAATCGTACTGTCTGAAGGGAACGTCGAACGTGAGCAGACCATATTCTTTCGCTTTCAATATAGCAACGAGTAGATTATTGTGGGCCTTTTGGCAGAGACCGGTTTTCCTAGAAGGAAGTAACGAGTGTGTACAGAAATATGTTACATTGGTATCAATATCCAAAGCAGTTCAACTTACTTGTAACTTAAGGTCTCCCCATTGTGCTCGGAAATAAACTGTTTCAGTAAATCGATATTACGGTAATCGACGATTAGATATTCATCCCTGCATATTGGGCATGGGCTACCAGTATCAACTATATTATTTCTCTAAAACAATTTATGAAGTAAAAAATAGAAAACACTTTGTATTTCGAATTTGCTTTTGGAACACTTACTATACAAGTTTTGCGCGTCTTTTCTGGCGGAAACTGTCCTTTGAAGTTTCTTCTGTAAAACTTCCAAACAGGGAAATTTCCGTAGGTTTGCTTGTAAGCTGAAATATATTCTCATGTACGCTTAATTCATAGTGGAGAAAATTAATTTCACGTTTGTACGTACCATCGCTTTGCAAATATTTTATACTAGTCTCTACAGGAATAATTACACTTCTGTCCTTCGAGGGGTCTACTTTTTTATCCTTAGCTGCTATATTTTCATTGAATCGTGGAAACGTTGAGCATATAAATCTCGTCGGTATAACCTAAAAAATAGTTTATATCTAAAGGGTTACATTGGTTTTGTGAATAATCACTTTATTGATCCTTACTTTCGCAGTTAAGTTACTTCGTAAGATTGAACCGGTCAATTGGAATCTATTTATTAGTAGTGACATTATTTATTCTTTAATACGAATTTTTCCTGTAGAAAACTATATCACGCTAAGAGACCATTCGTACATACGATAAGTAATTAGTCCAGAAACTAGAATTCTTGAAAGTAACTAAATTCAAGTGAAATATGTTCCATCGATTATCCTAATCTTACAGTACTATTAAAGTAATATTACAATCTTTTTTATAGTATTTATTTACCCTTTTTCAATTTTTTTGCTTTATAATAAGCAAAAAAAATCGTCTATATCAAAATCTGTTAATATCGGAATGTATTTTAGTATTGGATCATATGTCATTTTTATAAGTGAACAAAATATTTTATTTATTTCTATTGAAAAATTACATTATATTTAATAGATCCTGGTACTATTGAAATTCCTTTCGTAAAGATTGCTGATTTGACTAAGTGCACTGGCATGTCATGTCGGAAGCTACTCGGCTAATATTTCAAATACTTGGTTCTATTTAAATAGCATCTATGCTTCAATAAATCATCGCAGTTAAATGGAATATTTTATTAGTATTTTAAAATAACATATCCGTAGCCTCTTCTCCGCGATAATAATGCACGTTGCGAGTTAAATAAACCGACATTTGATTCGCTCGGGGAAAATAGGACGTTTCCGGTTCGGACATAACAGCAGCTTCTACGTAGTTAGGTGAGAATAATTTTACTCGAGTTAAAAGTAAATTTCGGAATCGTTCGACGAGATATCACAAGAAACTCAACGTTAAGGTAATCGAGATATAATTTAAACAATGTTTGATTGCAGATGGCAGATCGACGGGACTCTATTTACGGATTTTGGACGGTCTTGTAGCATTCACCGAATGCGTAGTCTATTTTCGTCGAAGCGTAGGGCCACGTCGTTCCTGTGTATTGGAAATGTTACATTTCTTATGCACCGCTGTGAACATTTATTTACCATAAAAAGGATTTAATTGTTAATCAAATGTGAGTGGCTTTTCTGTCGTTCAAAAAAGCCGAAGCCTATATTTTCTTGATACCGCTTAATTTCGTTACGATTGGCCACAGAGGGTGGTGCAGTTTTCTTTATTGAGAACAGTATTACGTACGACAAAAGTTCTAAGTATATTTCGTAATGGGGTATAATAAAAAAATGGAAGGATACTCGACACGCAAAGATTCGACGCCTTAGAACAAGGTGAAACGATTAATGCATAGTGACGTAACATCATGGATACTGTCGGGGCTGTCGAGTTTTTGTAATAGAGATTGCATGTAAGGTATTATGTTACATTTCGAGATTCCATGAGTGGTAATTTGAATATCATTGGGAAGCGTTATTTAAAAAAAAAGTGTTTAGTGTTGATTCGTACGTAAAGAAATTCAGAAAATTTGACGAAAAATTCTAATGTAGCACAAACGGACGATCATGGTGTGCTATAAATAGAAGTTGCTCGGTGATGATGTCAAGTGATAGGGTGGGGTCGCGGCAATCATTGGCTGGCGTTAAGGAGGCCTCGAGACGTGATTGGTCGGTTGTGTAATTATTTCGGGTGGGGTATGCGCGAACGTATTGCGCAGCAAGAGATCCGCCAGTCTACCATTGAGTGAGCACCGTTGACTGGAGGAGCTAACACCTCGCACTGATAGTTTTGCTATTTGTAGCTTTCCGTTGCTTAATTTCAGTATTTAAAAAGTTACTTCTCTGCTAGGGAATGAAAGATAACGAGAGCATTATTCGAATAGAAAAAGAGATTCGGTAGAGAAATAGCCTTTCGATTGGCGTTTCCGTTTCGCGAGGTAGATGATTCTCCGTATAGTACGATGAGAGGACAATGAGGATAGCGAGGCATCGCAAGAATTTAGTATTTACGAGCGATTCTCTGTGAAAGTACAGTTAGCTTTAGGTAAATAATCTTTGCGAATGTTATTTCTCTATTCGTAGACACAAGGCTCCTTAGACGTACCTTCTATTACGTTCGCGATACTTATATTTAACAAATATGGCGGTGTAACGGTTACGCTTGACCTTCAAGAGCAACGGCTCCGTTCTGCCCACAAAAAGAAAACCCGAATATCTTTTGTGTTTTATTACAGATTTGCGTCATGATCCTATGTTTGTACTCCGATATGCGCTAAATCCTCAAGAATAACGTCAAAATGGTAAGTCGAATTTACTGAAATTAATTACTTTCCTCGTGCTTCGCGAGTCTTTTGAGAGAGGGCGCCATGTATACTTCGAATTGCGACAAACCCGGTGGAAGGGGAAAGCGGTAGGATCAATAACCTTCACTTACATGACCTCGTATCCTATTTCTGGCATCGCCAACTTCTAATGATCAGGCAATACGAGCATTCGGTTAGTGCAATGCCGACTTCTCTGAAATTAATCTAACATGCATTTACAATGCTCGTATTGAGTATTAAAAAATGGGAAAGGTAAATGATCCTTGCGCTTTTCTTTCCGCTCGCCTTCTCCATGTGATACGCGAGCTTTCTCTCTGTGAATGGAATCGTACTTTCTAATCAGTGTGCTGACTCGTGTAACGCTTTTACATAATACATGATTTTACCAGTGAAACAGTCAAAATAATAATCGTCGCCGCAGTGTAGTTCCGTTTTCGAGATAGAGGTTAAATTCGGAAATGTTTATCGATTTTTTTTTCATAAAATTCCACATAGAGGAACAACGCACGTACGAACTAGACAAACTTAATTTAAACGAACTTGAGATTACAAAGTGAGACTAGTTCAGAGAATTACATGGGTAGATTTTGCGAAGCCGTCGGAGACTCGAAAGATTAAAGCGTAACGTTATATTTTACTTAAGGATTAATCGTTTTCTCTGCCCCTTATAATTTTCCACAGCATTAAGATGTTTTCAATGTGATTTTTCAGCCTCGTATAGATCCACTATCTTTATTGAAATGCCTTAGTGTGTTATTGGGGCCAACTGGAGGCATTAAGAGTAAAGAAGAAGTTCATCGGTTAGCTAACTTAATGACAAAGTTTTCGAAGAAGCTTGTTTCGAAATGCATTTACATACAAATATTAAAAACTACAAACACCGATTTACTTAGTCAGTGAGTATTCGCCCTTCTTTATTACCACAGATTACAGACAAGCTAGTTATCGCTCCGTTTACAAAAAGTCACAAGACGTAATTATAAAATCGGCCAAACATTCGAGTTTAAAGTAAACAATTTTCTATAACGCATGGTTGACACACACCTATACTCGTAACTTGTATAGCACGTGTGAAGCATAATTTGCATGCTAGACGAAAGAAACAGGAACTCCGAACCATTGAACAGTTTAACACATGAACTGTGCTCTCTGATGCGAGTCCCACAATAATTACATTTATTTAGGAATGGTTCTATTACAAGCTCCAGTAGGAAGAGTTTGTCGTGTACCGTTAGAGCCGATGTAGAGGACAGTTTAGAATCTGGGCAACCTTTTGTCTTTCTTAGATTCATGGGCGCTGGAGGATGGAATCTCATTCATATGTGGCTGACCGATGGCATCCTTGCGAAGAATTGGGCCCTGATTCAAGAGCTTCTCGAACTTCTGCTGCTATGTCCAGTAGATATCGAAAGATTGAAAAGTAACAATTGTCCGAAATTAATAAAGGGTTTATCGAAAGAGGGCAGCCATCAGGGCGTTAGAGTGCTGGCTAGTCGACTGGTCGAACAATGGCTGAAAATAGTGAAGGGGGAAGCTGCGCCGAATTCCGTGCCAGCGCAGATCATGACCATTCCGGTGCAAGGTACCGGAGTCCTGGGGCAGAGCTTGATGTCCCAGTCGCCGCAACAGCAACAGTATTCCATACACTGTGGTATCCAACAAGTCTCAGACGTCGCGGAGAACGCGACCGTTCATGTGCAGGATCTGCAATTCACTCCGAACTCCGCTTCGACCATAGCGGTATCCCACATCCAGCAGCAGCCGCAAGAGCAGCAGCAGCAGCAACAGTTGCAGGAAAGGACCGCCGTGCAGCCGTTGCAGCTGCAACTGGTCAGTAAACCGCAGCAGGTACAAATACAGCAGCAATTGTCGTCGCAGCAGACCAAGAAGCCAGCCTTCGTCGTGGTATCTACATCTTCGCAGTCCCCGGTTCCTGTGTATAAAATCACGATTCGCGAGGGCAAACAGATCCTCACGAAAGTGGAGACAGACGCTGTAAATATAAATAGTGTTTTAAATGCGAATAGTACAAAGGTAGAGATTAACGGGGACACTGTGGACGATGCGCTTCTTGTGAAAGAGACTGCGGAGGAAGCGGGATCGACGGAGCTCAGTGATGGTGTAGTCAGTGGTCAAGATTGTGAGGCGAACGTCGCACAATCTGAGATATTAGACCAAGTTTCGAGTGAAGTGAAACAGACTGTAGTAGACTCCACGGACAGTACGGATGTGGAAGTTGTTAAAAATAAAGAAAGTAAAGACTCTAAAGACATTAAAGACACTGTTAGTAGTGAGGGTAGTAAATCTAGTAATAAAGAGAATCGGGACTCTTCTAAGAAAGATGAGAAAAAGTCTGGTAGTTCGGACAAGAAGAGTCATCATGGTTCGTCTTCATCCTCCAAAAGTTCTTCTAAACATACCTCAAGCTCCAGTTCGCATCGCTCTAGTTCCGCATCATACAAATCTAGTAGTCATCGCTCTAGTTCTAGTAGTAGTAGTAGTTCGAAAAGTTCTAGTTCCAAGGACAAGTCTTCCAAGGACAAAGAGAAGCACCATTCATCCAGTAAACATAGTTCCAGTAAAAGTAAAACCGACAAAGAGAGGGAGAAGGAGAAACAGAAGAAGGACCAGGCGGAGAAGGACAAGGCGACTTTGGAGAAAGTACAGGGGCTGGCGTTGAGCTCGAAATTGGGAAAGATACCGAAGAAGAAGGCGGACGAAGAGAAGACGGGGGACGCGGCTGTAAGGAAGTCGTCGACAGATTCCAGGGACAGCTCCAAGGAAAATAAGACTGATTCGAAGAAAGTTGTCGCGATGCCGGAGAAAAAGAACATCTCTATTTCTATCGAGAGTAGGAAGAATTCTCAGGACTCTACAGCCCGGCCGAAGACTGTGAAAACGTTCAATTCTAAATTCAGGTCGACCGGCTTGGAGGAGGAAGTAAAACCTCCGCCGCCCAGGCTGGCGAAAAAGCCAAATCCGATTATTGATAAAAAGGTCATACCACAGAAATTACCTGTTTTGAAGAGGCCATCCCCGCTCAGAGAAGCTATTCCGCCAGTGGATAAACGAGCCAAGCTATCGTTGGATTCACCAACCACACCTCCCAGCGAAGAGAAGAAAGGAGGCATTAAATTAATACCACCAAAACCAAAACGTAAGTATCATTCAGTTTCAAAGATATGCTTAAAAGAATTTCTCGTACAAGTACATATATACACTTTTTTTTCCATAAGTTAACTTAATTCTTCAGGGAAAAGGTATATTATCTTAGATTCTTGTCTAACACTGATGTTCTGAGACTGAATATTTTATTGTTAAAAAGATTCAAAGAATTCTTCAAGGGCTCATCATTGATATGTTTCATAATAGAAAGTCTTACTCGTTGCTATAAATTTGTATGAACATGTTTGATATATGTATGATGCATGTAGCGTAAAATTGAGTAGCTATAAAAGTACATGTCCTGAGAGACTGGGTAATTAGATTTTGTGGCAAGGAAATTTATTGAAATATGTTGTAGGAGATCTGATTGAGAAATATTTAAATGTGTAAATAACATAGTAACGGAACCTTTGGTCTTGATATCATACTGTGATACTATTGTTGAAATAGCGCTATTTTATGAAAGTTGTCATCTATGTAGGAATACTCAAACGTGGAAATTAGAAGCTAGTCTTTGAACATCGGTCTTTCCCATTATACGTGCTGCTACTAACTTGTTAATATTGAGTTTGCAGGTGGATGGCTCCAGGAGAAACGAGCAAACTATATACTTACATATTTTATATAATACGCGAACGTTGATATTTCATTTGACTTGTCGACATAGATCTATTTATTTATCTGATTAACCCAGAATTTCTTCCAGGCCAGTATCATTTTAGTTTGTACTGTACAATAGAACCCTGTACTACTCTCCTAAATATTATTAGAGTCTTATAGAAGGTAAAAGAAACCCCGTATCGAGCGACCCCACGTTGGATGTGGATCGAAATGGATCTCGCTCGTGCTTGCCTCGATAATTAACGCCCTGTTAGAAGAACGAAGACATTAGGATCTCGCCCTCTTTGAGCGTCGATTTATATTCCTATATTAAGAAGATTCAGCAGGTAATCTTCGACAAAGTATATTAATTAAATCGTACGTACGAAACATTCTGAAAAAAGCCTAGTGCCGGTACGCGCGGGTTTTCGAGGTCGTAGAATCGAATTCCATAGTTCGACAAGCGACGGTAAACGTGCTGCCTCTCTTGAGAGAACGTTTCTGGACATAACGAAAAAGACGGTGTGTTCTTATCGATAAAATTTTCGGGTGTGTGTGTTTTTTTACCGTATCTCCCGACGAACCAATACACCGGTAGAGAAGTCGCCACCCACGGATTATTACTAATCTACCTAGGTAAGGAGACAATACCAAACTCTTGTCTGTCCATACTTCTTCCCTTGTACATGTACACCCTATTAAGCATTTTAAATAAATTGATCAGAAATCTGGAAATATTTAACTCTTGGGTTTCTGCTATACATCTTGCTCACTGAATGCTTGATAAAGCAAAACACTCATACCGTGGGCCCATCCAGATTTCCATCCTCTCGGTGACTAATCGCACAAGTCGAAGGTGCAAGCTAAAGTCCGGGGGCTCTCGAAATGGTGTCACTGGGGTAGAACTCGCTGCGCTCGGAGCAAACGGCTAATTACACGAATGGATCTCCTTTTAAATTTAGCGGCGAATTTGCGTTGGTTGCATGCTGCGAAACACGTTCTAGTCTCTCCTGTGTAAAGTCATAACAAACGCAGATTCTCAAGCTTGCTCGTAGAGTGCACTTTCCTCACCTTTTTAACGGCCAGCATCGTGTTCAGAGCGTAACAGACATTTCAATTATAAATAACGTTTATATGACGCCATTTCGAGTGTCGCTGCTGCACAAGGGAAAAGAATTCTGGCAAACGAATATGTCATTTTCAATTCTGTATCATTGTTTAGTTCACAGTGGACTTGCGGAACAATTCTGAATACGTTCGTGCGTTCATCAGAGAGAATTGAAATTTGCTTCGGGCGCATAAGTCCCGAGATATCCTTGTGAAAGCGAGAGAGAATGAGATGAGAGCGAGAGAGAGAGAGAGAGAGAAAGAGGGAGAAAGGGGAGAGAGAGAAGAGAGAGAAAGAGACCATGAGCGAGTGAGCTAGAGAGAGTGAGAGGGGGAGAGAGAGCGAGTGCGAGAAAGCGAGAAAGCAGATGGTGTGTATGGGCGACTAGATGATGAAAACGGCGAGAAAAAATGTGGCACGACGCTTGAAGGAAGTCCATGTTAAAAAAAAAGACAGTAAACGGAATCTCGTGGATTGTAAGCATTTCCTAAAAATGCATGAAAAGTACAACGCTGCGTATCGACTCGACGTCCTCGAGCAAGCCGCCCCTTAGGATCAGCGGGCCTCTTCTTACACACGACCAACGTGTAATCGTCCTCTATTCCCAATGACGACGTCGACACGGCGAAGAAGTCTTCTTCCTTGCCAGTGGTCGCGGCTTAACGATCGGAGAAAACGAACATTTATATTGGAACGGGAGAAAGATCTAAAGAGAAGGAAGGCAGGGGAAGCGCGAGAACGTTTTTCGATGTATCGTACTCGCCTCTTTAACAACGAGCGAAGTACATTTTTTAACTACTGTTTTATCGAACCCAAATACACGCGGGATCGCGTTTATTCTCTCCCGCAGAACGTAGCTTTTATAATCCATATGAGAATTTAAAGATACAAAGGCGGGCGAGCGAAACGCTTTAGACGTGTGCATCTTGTATACGCGAGCTTATCCCGAATGAGAATGCTTCTCGCTCGTTTCGCCAAAAAGTAAACGCTCACAGTTTGATCTGCCGAAAAGAATTCACGCGTAACGCAATTCGAAACGAAGAGCGTGACTCATTCCCCGGTTCAGTTTTGTCCGCGAAGAGCATGTAACTTAGCTACGCGCGAACGCGCTTTGAAAATCGAGGATACAAATGGCACGGTTGCCGTGGCAAGGGACTGCATTTTTTTAGAATTGTCTGTTTTGAATTAGACGCGAAGGAGGAGGACGGACGGGAGTTCCGAGACGGAGTTGCGCAACAGCGCGCTTCTCATTGTCAGTGTGCTCTGCGCGAGCCCCCCAAGACCGATGTTTTTGAGACGGTGTTCGCGCCGTCAATCGCGTACGGCAGCCAGGTCTCCGTTTCTCTCGCGGCAGTTGCATTACGCTGACGCGTGGTATATTAACCGTTCCACGTATTTAGATCCGCGCCACTCGCGAACGTACCCACGCTGTCCACCGTCATGCGGTGATTTGTTTTGAATTTGAAAAACGACTCGCAGAGAACGAAATGTCGCCGGTGGCTCGCTTCGCCGTTAGCAAGCTACTGTTCAGTAATTTTTTCCGTTCGTTCATCCGTTGTATATTGAGCATAAGTTTCTTGTAGTAAAAAAAAAAACGTTTGCGCGTTCTCTTAGGATTTAATAATACTGGGAACATTATCTCGAACGCAAGCAAACGTTTCGATTGTGTCGTAATATTAGTATACATACTATATTTAATGATGTATAGATTATGATGCACGAGAAAGAAACTATTAAAATATAGTTATACTAGATTCGATATGCTGTACAAATATAGACTCCGTTTCGTATTTTGCGCTGTTCGACTTTGGATTATATTGACGTATTGTTACTTGCTTCTATAGATGTCCAGTACTTTGTAACTGCATTCTAAACAGTTTATATATTGTTTGGTATGGAAAAGAAATGTGCAATTCTTACATTCTTTTGATAGCTTCCGATTATGTGGAGAGCCTATATAAGGGATACCACGCGGAAGCCGAAAGTAATTACTCGTCCTCTTCGGACTAATGCGAATATGGAAAGAGAGAACGTATCTGTTTTTAGATTTATTCGTAAATTTATGCAAATCAAGAAGACTAATTGCGCAAAGTCTTGATAACTGTCTGTGCTTACATTAAGCAACATATTAAGTGTATAATCGCAGCAAGAGTTTCTGAAAGGCGCGTGGAATGTTAAAACGGAGAATGCGCGTTGATTGTTACACGAGAGATATGCTAAGAGTGCATCACTTATGACTCGCAATGCTTTTAGAGCAAAAGTAAAAATGACTCTCCGAGCATGAGTCGGTGGTTTATGGAAATAAAACTGGAGCCGTACAATTAAACCCGCATATTATTCCCCAGTTTTCTATTTTATCACATTTATCGAATGCGTTCCAAGAATATTTATACGATTATCTTGTAACCCATTATCGATTCGATATATCATTTCTCCACTTTCTTCCTGCAATGTAACAACACTTCTGTTATTATTTGTAATAAGAGATACTGCGCATTAACAAGAATTACTACATCCGTTTACTATACTCGATGGAAGTCCGTGAATTGATAAACGAAACTGAATCATATTCGATTTCAAAATTCTCGTAGCGAGCCGTTAATTGTCACGTCGTTTCGCAAAAAAAAGAATTACTAGCGAACGAGCGTAGAAAGAGTCTTTGTTTCTCGGTGCGTTATCGAAACGCGTTCGCGAGGAAACTACGATGAGCATACAACAGAATGTCCAATAAATATCGTGCGAACTTTCGATCGGGATAAATGGAAACTTTTATCGATTTAACATCGCCGTACCTTAACGCTCGATCAGTGACGCAGAAAAATGATCGTGTTGTTAGTACTAAGATGCGAATACTGTAAAAAAAAAGTTTATACCGTTACCTGCACTTGTATACTTTTTAAAATTCGTTTTCACTTCTCCGCGACGTTGAGAGATTCAAGCGACGCGACACTTCATCGTTCTGCATTTTGTTTCAAGCTTCTAATGGTGATCCTGTCGATCAAAATCGATCGACAGATTTATTATTTCGCTCATAAGAGAAATCATTTAATAAGATAACTGTTATTTATTATCGTATTCATAATTACACGATAAATTAATTTAACTTTGTTAAATTAAAGTGCATTCGATCCCATCCTTTCCCAAAGGTGCACTTTGTTAGTGAATCACTATGAGGCTTCGTTCTTTTAACAGTATTTCAAAATGGTCCTTTCTTTATGCTCGTTGTTAAACAATAACTGATTATGTTGAAGACTTTTTGCAGGTGTTCGTTTTACTTCCTCGCCACCGACTTGCCAAAATAATGTTGTCTATTTTCAGCGCTACCAAGGAATGGAATAGAAATCTTCGCCTCCGTGGTATTTTAAACATTTTCAGGCTGTTTTGCAGGTACACGCCGTCGGTTAAACTGTAAATGATTGCCTAACTGATATTTCTTTTTACAGGATTAACGTGGATCACAAAATATTTACCTAGTTTATCATATTGCATGCGGTTCGACGAGAGCACAAATACAAAGGAGTGTTTCCTTCATGATACAATAAGCTTTGTGCCATTTATTTACATTTTAATGAATTAACAGCCTCGATGTTTACACCTGTGACATTCACGAGACCGGATGTGCCATTGACGGATCCCTTATTTTAAGAACTTCGCGTGCATCGTTTACTTCTCCTTCCTATTTATTTTAACCACGAGTGTTTGTTTCTTTTTTCCAGCAATGGTCTTGCAAGAAAGCGACATGTTCATGGATGCACTGATGACCGCGTCGACGAAGAGCAAAGAGCCGCGAAAACGGAAACGTAGGACGTCCATCACGAAGGACGGGCCCACGGAAGCTAAGAAACAAGAAACTGCCAGTAATGATAATCGTGATGTTACGCCTCCACCCACCTCACCACCAAGTGCCGATGAAAAATCACCCGTAGTTGTCAAACCTAACTTTAAGGTGCGCATTCTCGTAGAATTACGCGTCGATGAACTGTAATTCATACGACGGATTTTTGAGTACCTCTAAGAATCCTAGCTTCTCAAATATTTTACATTCGCATGTAACGAGAACCGTCGAATTATATTCTAATCGTGATATGTAACGCGTTACAGTTTTATCAAGATACTTTGGAAACGGACGAAGACAAAGAGCAACAAAAGGAGAAGGAGAATTCGGACGAAGAGCTTAAGAAAGACAAAGAGGAGACGACGGACGATCAAAAAGAGAATAGGATATTCAAATCAGATGCCGATGACGATACTGGGAGCAACAGTAAGATACTTACTTCATTTTTCAATTGAACTATACTTTTAATACTTTCGTGAAATATTTTAATTTTAATATATCTTTTTTTTCTTCACTTTTCAGCACCGACACCCGAGGACGATGTGGACGAGAAGATATCCGATTCTCCGGAAGACACGTCCTCCGCGTCCGACTCGACGAAGAAGGAGAACAATTCTTACCCGGAAATACGTTACGTCGATGGTCTGAGAAGTGTTTTACTGCTTCAAAAGCGCAAGGGACCGAAGAAAACGTTGAAGTGGAAGACGGACTTGGAGTCGGTGCGTTACTTCGAGCTAGATGAGACGGAGAGGGTGAACGTGACGAAGACATTCACGGACATGAAGCAAATGGAGAAGCAGGGCGAGAGAGAAGCATTCCAAATGGCCAGAAAGCTGAGTAAGTAGCCGAGAGACAGACGGTCTCTTCTATAATTTTGACCGTTTAAATCTAACTCGTTAACGTTTCAGGTACCGAAGACTTAATGGAAGAAAGGACAAGGTGGAAACCTCTGATTCCGATCGAGCTACCTCCGGCCTTAGTAGAATCTGGGAAAGATAGCAGAGAAAAGGATATCCAGTACGCTCGGGAGAAAGGGATCCTGCAAGCGTTGTACTTCAACCGCAGCATGTAAGCACTCGATACTTCCATTTACGTAAATAGATTTCATTTAATTCATATTGCACGCTGAGACACATGAATATTCATAAACTTGCATACTCGTGTGAGAAATAAGATGCGTGCTAGATTAAAGAAATAGGAACTCTGAACCATTGGGCGGTTTAACACACAGGCCGTTCTCTCTGATATGAGTCTCACAAAATACATTCACTTCAATGAAAGATACTTCATTGCAAACTCATCGTTAATAACGGATTTTTGTGTTATTAATAGAACGCTCGTTGATTATAGGATTCCAGACTCTGCGGCGGAGCCCGACGAAGAACGCCACCACGTATTTACCGATCCGAAAATCATTCCTTTGGACGATCTCACGGGGAATAAGGAGAGTGAGAAGGACTTCACCTCCATGCCGTGGCCAGAGCCGAAGCCCCAGCTGCAACCTCAAACGCCGCCGGTGCCGAACTTCCATTACCCGGCGTTCCCTCATAATCAGCAGCCGGTGATGGCGCCTATGGGTCCTCAGGCCGCGATGGGTCCGATGCCCCAGATGTCCCAGCAAATGATGGGGCCGGCTCACATGGGTCCAATGGGGCCTGAAATGGGAGGACCGATGCCAGCCGGTGGAGGAGGTGGATGGAGGACCGGGGATGGAAAGGTCGTGGTGCCCGATGGGATGGGGATGAATCCGATGGGGAACATGCCGAACGCGTTTCCACCGGGTATGGAAGGTGGGCCGATGGTGCCGCCTGGAATGATGGGGCCACCTCCGATGTACAATCAGCAGCAAGAGGGTTACGGCATGATGGGCCCGGAAGACATGGGATTCAACAATATGAATCCGAACAACTTTCAAGGCCCGCCTGGTCCTATGTACGGGCCTGGGCCCAACTTTCAAGGTCCCAGGGGCGGCGGTCCGATGCATGGCAGAGGTAGAGGTGTCCCTGGACCTGGTTGGTATAGAGGCGGTGGGGGACCGCCTGGAAGAGGGGGGTGGAGGGGCGGCGGCGGCGGCGGGTGGAGGGGGAGTGGAAAGCAACCGCCAGTGTGCAGACAGTTCTCAAAGAACGGCTATTGCCGTGTCGGCGATAAATGCCAGTACCTTCACCCGGGAGTGAATTGTCCTCCATTTTGAAAGCAATTGAGGTAACCGAGTTGAAAACCGTACTACGATCGTTCTCCCCGTATGGGTGTTTAACTGTACTCGACACTGCGGCAGGTGTCGTCCAGTGAGAGACGACCCATGATAAATGTGCAATTTTTGTATCAATAACGCGACGGATTAGGCGTACAGAGTAATATTTATATAATCATATTTCCACGGGGTTTAAACGATATTCGATGATTCTCCATTTCTTTGCGTTGCGTAAATATGGACGATGAATGTTTCAAAGGACAGCGTGATAAGTTTATTTCTCGTGAGTGATAGCTACGGAATGATTTCGTGATCGGAGATTAAATTAAATTTAAAATGACAATGGAGGGAAAGCAATAGGTTCGTCGGCCGCTGGACGGCAAGAGGTTCCTACGCATCGATTATTTCTCTACGGTTTCGAGCAGATATATATTTTGGGGACTCTAAAAGAACTTCGAGGAAATGTTCGTTTCTTTTTCAGGTGATACTGAAAATTGGCATTGTATTACGTAGTATGAAGTCTCGACTATCATGTCTTCCTTTTATGTTCACGATTTACACAAACACACACACACACACACACACACACACACACACACACACACACACACACACACACACACACACACACACAGTAGCCACTGCCGAAAAACATGACCGAGAATAATTATTGTACCGGCAATCGAATTTGATACGATCGCCGGGAGTTTTAATCTTTTTGGCATGACGACTAGTGATTTCGAAGTGTATGACTCTATAACGAGCAGTGAAGTGAGGATTCCGATTACAGAAGCATTTGTCTTTCAGTGATTGCCGGACGGGTGTGTTTAATCGCTTTCTACTAATTAAATACGTGTAATTACGAGATGCCGCTCAAACGAATCGAGCGTAACATACAACGGAGCATTGTAACACCAAAAGTTCAAATAACGAGTTAAATAACTTTTTATTGAATTAAGATGTCTCACACTTAGTCGTGTATGTAGATTTATTGTAAATATCATAATTGTATCATTTTGTATAAAATATCGCTAGCTCTAATAACAAGAGACTGTTTTAGGCTTAAATGGTATGTAATGATACACGGAAGGAGCAAGAATTTTTAGTAATAAAATAGGGTATGTATGATTTGAAGTTAGGGTGATGCAGAAGTGATCTGGCGTTTGTTTGGCAACTTTCGGATTCGAATGTGTGCTCCATGAAACAGATCGCCGGTACACTATTATTGTATTAAATATTTTTTACGAGTTAAGGGTAGTGGTTATTTTTTGTATATGATTGATCGTTATGTTTGTATATACATTGATTGTTGTATAAGAGCTGCTTGATGGAATACATGAGTCATAACTATTTTCTAAAATATACTGCATTATTACATCAATTGAAAAAGCTTCCTTTATAACACGTCTAAACATCTTACTATCTCTCTCGAGTATTATTTATAAACATATCTACTCGCATCTTCGATTTTTACGCGAAACCAGCGTTCTTACGTTTATGTCACAGTTACGTGCAGTTACGTCTTCTCATAAAATTTATGCATCTGTTATATTCAAGAGATTTCATAGTTTTTCTGTTCAAACGATTACCTGTAAATAATTTTATAACATTCGTAAAACCAATGTATTATGTAAAGATTAATTAAAAAAAAAGGACATATATCAGTATTAAATATATATTTATTATATGTCGACTAAATATATTTCCAATGTATAATGTACACAATGAGTATATATTATATTTTATACATTAATTTCAATCGATAATGTAATTCTTTTTTGATATCAGTCATTTGTCGAATGAAACAGCATTCTACAACGTGTCCTTTTAGCGAAATTAAAATAACAATCGCGCAATTAACTTCAAAATACAATGTATTAATTAATTCAATATTTCTCTAAATTCATTTAAATTGTTGCGGCGGTGGGCCAAAGATACTGCCACTTTGTTTGCTCGCTGTTCTGGACGGCGCAAATCCAAGCATCTTTTGAATATTCTGTAACGGACGATCGTTAGCAAATTTGAAACCATTGGCGTGTAGCAGATTTACTTTAGAGAAGAAAGATTTTACCTGTCTGATGCTCATAGTGCACAATATGTACAGAAAGATAAATGAACATTCCGTGTAATCGTCGCCCGGTAGATTCCTGTGCGATAAACCCTGTATCCAACTGATCGGGACAAAAGGCAACCTGGCAACTACTCTGCCATCAAAAATGCTATTGAACATGCTCAAAAGAGCGGTGAACGCAAATCCAATTGCGAACATCGATTTCATCTTAACAAGAGACAGATCTCTATTATTATTTTTTAATCGCTCTTCCTCCCGTTCGATCTTTTTCTTCTGCTGTTTATCTAGCGAATCGCCATGCGCTTCCTTTCTCTTCTCCACTGAAATCAGTTTCATTCGACAAGGCAAGAAAATTTATTTCACGTTTCCAGTAATTCAAGTCTCTCAATTTCTAGATTACTTTAACATCATCGTCATTCAGAAACTTACATTTCTTGCTCTGTTTTTCTACCTCGGCTTTCAATTTTTGATACTTCTCCGTTCTGTAAACCATTAGCCATGTTAAACCTGCAAGTAATATAAAAATTGTAAGGAACAACAATAACACGAAAGCAAGGAATATAACCTCGGAATCGAGGAAACATTCTGTACCTTCTCCGAGAAGAGCTGTACAGACACTAATAAACACGATTAAAATGGTATCTGCCCACATATTTATAGAAAAGATGTATTAAATATTGCTTAGATTATTTAGACATGTAAATAGTCCGTGTATTGCTTCGTTGGATCTCTCGTTTGATATGAAATTTGAACAACTGTGAATGGGTAGGTATGGAATGAATTCCCTTTATTTATCATTCATAAGTGCCCTCGAATTTTCGTTCGAAGTAACAGTAAAACACCATTGCCATTTATAGAATTCAAGAAAGTAGCAAGGGGCAGGTTGGATAAATGAACAACTCAAGGTTTCATGCTTTCATTATAAAGTCTTTATTTCACAATAAATATCCCTTGTGTTATCTCTCTCCTAAAACTATGTCGATAAACAATCTTACTTTTAACGTATAACTGTAAAAAGGTACAATATATACATATGACATAATAGATGTTATAAACAAGCATTTATGTAAAAACAGTTCTCGATATAATACGCAACCTTTATTTTAGAGTTCCCAATATCGAGGACAGCCTTCAATGTTAATTTAAAATACTGATTCCCGCCCTTGAGGATTACATATGGAAATAAATTTTGCAACTTTTTACCGTCCGTACTGCATACTCGATATGCATCGCGTAATACTTTTCACCACGTGAAATGGTAAAAAGAAGCATCTACATACTGGGCACGCGTTCGCAGGTTTATGCGGATAAAAAGAAAAGGATATTCATAACATCGTGCTACTATTAAGATTCAATGTAATAGATATAGTTCGTTATAAATATCGTTCTCAGATTACGCGTCTAATATCATTATCAGTCACTGAAATTGTCTAATTTCTTCGCCAGTTGCTCGGTGCTTTCACTTCCCAAGCACTTTCTTATCTCGAGGCCCAGAGCGGCGCCCAACGGCGGTGGAACGGCGTTGCCAATCTGACGATGTTTGTCCAGCACATTTCCGTAGAAGCGGAACGAGTCCGAGAAGCCCTGCGATCTAGCGCATTCCCTTACGCTTACAACTCTGGTTTGTTCCGGATGCAAGACACGGCCCTGCGCGCAGAGAATAAAATTAAGTCTTTAGGTATAAATACGAAGAGGGGTTTAATAACGAAAAGACTAATATTTACCTGTTTGCCCATAGGTTCTGGGTTGGTAATAGTAGTACCGAAGAATCCATCCCATTCCAATCTACCGTACAAACCAGCCCAGTGATTATGCCGGTTACCGGTGTGAGGCAAGCACCACGGAATTAGCGTGTTGTATTGTCTAGCTATTGGTTCGCACGGTCTACCCGTGCAGCAGCTACACACACTACGGAACGCTCCGGTGGAGCTCTTGCCGACCTTCTTATCGTGATGAGTATATTCTCTGCGAGAAAAATGATGAGTGCATTCAGTTTACATATTGGCTTCTATGAGCGTGCCGAAAGTTTCCAGCGTTTTACACTTACAATTTCTTCGAGTACGTTCCATCGCTCAAACGTACCGCGATGTTTGGCAAATCGCGCCAATCAGACCCGCTCGCGGTTGGAATGTGTGCTATTCGCGCTTCGACCAGTGGCGCCATGTCTTTGCAAATGTGGTCTCTTAATATTGCGTCGGGTTCTTTCGATCTTACCTAGGAGCAAGGATTACGACATTAATTAAGAGCATTTTTGGATGTTAACGTCGGGTGATCGATGATCGATAATTTTGTCTTTACTTTGCGTTGGAAGTAAGATATCGGCTCGTCCCCATAAGACATCTCATCTTTGTTCCAACCGTTTCGAATATTAGGTAAGTCGGACATAGCATCGCGAACAGTGATCGTTCTATACGGCGCTGACTCCGTCCAATCACAGTTTGATGAATACTATAAGAGACAGAGGTGTTATAAGATTGCACTGGGTAAATTTAACCATTACCATGGAGATATAATTACACCTTACCTTTTTATTATCAACAATAACACTTAATTGACATGCCCGTTTGCTAAACACGTGGGTTGGCTCTGGGTACTTTGGAAGTATCTCTCCTGGCGCAGCAGCTAATATTATTAGCCTACAAATATATAAATGAGAAGTAAGACACCCGCGTTCGATTCAAATTCAGTTAATTAAATTCGAACTATACAGGGTTATCCACCGAATACTGGCGGCGCTCGCGCGAGTACAAATGAGAACGGCAACATCTACATGACCTACGAACCTATACTTTTAGCAACAACTCATCGATGGCGGATGTATCGACACATGATTGTGCTCGTACGTATGCGTGTGGCGTTGTTGCCGTTCTCATTTGTATTCGCGCGAGCGCCGCCAGTATTCGGTGGATAACCCTGTACACACCTCCTTCTCGTTTGAGGAATACCGTAATTCCCAGCCTGCAGGATACCAAACGTGCATTGGTAACCCATCCGTACGAGGCATCTTAATGTAAGTTTGAGTATCATGCTTCTTTTAAACGAAACGAAGTTTCTAACGTTTTCCATAATAAAGAACTTCGGTCTATAGTAATCACAGTAAGACAAACATGATACCACTAGGGAATTCTTAAATAACGAATACTGCCGCGAATTAAAGCGATTCATGCCGCTAAAACCTTGGCAGGGCGGTCCGCCGCACAGTAACTCTACTTCGCCTTTCTGAGGTAAACGTTGTCCAATATTATCGCAAAGTTCGCCCTGCGTAAACATCGAAAATATCTTTTAGATTCACGTATTATACAACCTCTCGAAATTGTTTACGCTCGTTACTTTACTCACGTTCATAACTTTTGCCAGAAGTACATTACAATCCTCGCAAAACACTGTTGTATCGGGATTATTCAGTCGATACGCACATGCAGCGGGCTCCTCTCTTTCGATCGCCCATCGATTGTCTACGACAGCAGCTTGTCGTAATCCTTCAGATAATCCTGTATCATATATTCCACATTAGGAAAAAGGGTTTAAAGTCGAAACACTTGATGATCAAATTTGGATATTTATGCTCACCACCACAGCCAGCGAAAACGTCCAAGGTTTTCAATTTTCGCGGTACAGCGCAGTACTCGGCAGGTTTCTCGATTGCTTTCTTTCCGTTATTCGTCTCCGATTTTTTACTTTTGCACTTCGCTTTCCCCTTTCCTTTCCCACACTTGCCAATATTCATAGCGCGATTCGGCGGGTCAACGAATGTCTTTTCTGAAGCATTGTAAGATTGAGAGAAGTGAAAACGATTCGGACCGCCGACAGTCCACTCCTCCACGTGCTGATCTAGATTCTCCGAATACGCCAGATAGCATTTGCCAGCTACTTCCGAGAACTTCACATCGCAGACTGAAAGGTTTGAATTGATATTTACTGACCATCGATCGATGCAATTTATTAATTATTGTATATTTAAATAGAATTACCTTCGTCGCTCCAATATACCATATTAAGATCGACTTGCTGCATTAATGTAAGTCCTTTGTGCGTGTTTTCCGGTCGATACATTTTGTTTACCTTAATCCATATATCAGACGGAGCGACTAATTTGTTATTCGTCGTTGCGTATATCGCGTTTATGTAACCAATATGGAACGGTTCAGGCGTATCATAGTTCGAACCTTTCACGTGGTCCGAGGACTTTCGGTAATACTCAGGATACATGTCTTCGTCTACCTTCCCTTTCTTTGTCTTGGAAGAAGTGTGATATGTAGATGTGTATTTATATTTTATAGCCCCTGGCAATAGAAATACAGCAGAACCAACTTTAAATTCTTCGTCTTTGTATTTCACCACGTTATACGTTACTTCTTTGCTACTTTTCTCTTCTTCCTTGTCAAAGACCTAGAACAGGCGAACACTCGTTTATATCGAAAGCTCAAATGATAATCGGAGAAGCCATAAATCATCGCCCTCCAAACCTTTGGCGTGTAATAGCTTTGCAGCGCAGTAAAGCGCACGCAAGCAGGACAAAACCGATGACTGATTTCTTTTCGCTGGCATGCAGGATCTGGGGAAGGATCTTCGAAACGAGCTGTTTCCGGGGTGTACCGTTTCTGATAAAAGAACGTTCTCCCGTCGATATTTTGTATCTCGTCCTCGGGCAATATGTCTGCATTTCCTAAAATGTAATTAAAAATGTTTAAAAACACGCAGTGTAGGACTTGCTCGTTTACAGAGAGTTTAATTACCTAATTCACCCCAATTCTCTGGACTAGACTTGTAAATGACAGTGGCTTTCGATTTGATCGACGTGAATGGTACATTGTCGCATTCGTCAAGTACGAACAATTCTAAAGGGTCGGACGTTTCACCAAGTACAGTATCGCTACCTCTTCTGAACCAATTCGCGTGGCACAATTTCGCGCCACTCTTATCCTCCCACATATACATAACTCTAGCCACTTGCAGTGGTATGGTAGGATCGTTAGACTCGATCAACACGTAATCATCCGTTTTTATTTCTTCGTCAATTACCATAACCGATTTGTAAAAAGTTCTACGGCCATCGTCGATAACCGGTTCTCCTACCCATGTGATTTCCTTCTCTACGTGTTTGAATTCCTTCAGAATCATCTTCTGAGTGATCTTCGTATTTTCCACCAACGTATCATTCAGCTCGTCATCCTCCTGATCCGAATCATCAGCTTCTTGTACAGCCATATTCGGACACCTCCTTCTATTGCAAGCTTGTTTACTCTTCCCAGATCCGCCGAATTTAGTCATATCCTTGCAAGCAGAACAAGTCCCACAATCCGGCTGCTGGCAGGTCTCGCATACCCCGCACCTGTGTCTCTTAGGTCCCAACAACTCTTTGTCTTTACTTGTGGCTAATTGGTCGGAGAAGAATGTCTCGAACATATTATTAACTAGTTTCGTGGTTGTGGCCTTCGTCCAAGCGACTTTCTTGTTCTTCTGATCTTTAGATTGTGTTCGGCGCTGTGCGATTCTTTTATTCAACGTTACACCCGCGAGCGTTATCAACGCTCGCATACACGGGCTCGTGATTAATAAAGGATCTTCCGGTCTCGCTGACGCGTCGAAGGAAATAACTTGATCACAGATAAATTGTGCGTACCGTAACAAAGAGTCTTCTGTAAATCTGGACAAACCTTTCCGCGTGACTATAGTCTGAAAGGAGATGGAGATGCATGTAGGCAAGAGCGATATAAAAAGCTAGATTATTTCGCGTAATAGAAACGTTTACCTGCAATTTATTTAACAAATCTTCGTAAGTCGGATTAATTTCGTCCAATAAGAATTCTATGACTATCTTGCTCATGTATATCTTATCTTTCACAGAGTCCATAAACACAGCATATGGTTCAGCAGGCTCCATTAATATATATTCCGCGAACGCCGTAGTAAACCCTACAAGTGCTAATTCACCGCCATCGAAGCCTGACACCCACCATTCGTTTATTGGTCCCATATCTTTCGCAGGCACACCTCCTTCCGGACATGCATTCTCTTCGTATATGGGTTTCATATAGCCGGAAAAGTACAGTACTACATTCTTCTCGATCAGGCCAGTATCAAAAGCACACAAATGTCTATTTTTGTCGTATACACTGTAGAAAAGGTAAAGAAGGTACATGAAACGGGATTTATTAACATCTTTAAATATCTATATTTTCTTTATACGATAAAGAATAACATACCAGAAGTCAGTTATTTTATTCTGCGGCCTCTCGTCACCCTCGTAAACATTAGCTTCTTCTCCTGTGAACAAAGACAACTTAGGATCCGTTAAAGCAATGAGTTCCTCTACTGCCCCGTTAGGATGTCCTGGATATATTTTTAAGTCGGCGCTCGTTAGTTTCTGCAGACAATATTCACATTTCTGTTGAACATTGGCAGGTCTCTGACACACTATTTTTGGTTCTTCCACCGTCGCATTATACTCTTCCGTTTTAGTCTTTTTAAGGGTATTCTCAGATTCGTCGTCGGAATCTTGTTGCTCCTGATTTAGCTCGGCCTCGGACTTCGCGTCGTTTGTTACTTCTTCGCTCTGCGCCAACATGGGAGCCTTCGGTTCCAACTCTTCGGCTCCGTTGCTTTTTCTCTTAGTAGGCTTCTTCGATTGAGCCTTCTGCCTCGACGATGCATTTTTAGGGCCGTCCTCGTTACCTTTGCTTAAATCCGACGTAGCCTCTACGTTAATGTACTTCCCGCTGCGAAGTTTCTTTCTATCGCCGTTCGCCTGGTCGAATATCATAGCTTCGATGGCTGGTGAGTGGGAATTGAATTGAATCACTCTATCATTTGAATTGCTCTCCGAGTCCGTGTCCAAGCTACTCTCAAACACTTTACCTGCGCTCCCGTTTTCCTCGCCAACGTGCTCGTTTAAGGGCACTCGGTGTCCTTCCGTATCCTCAATTTGTGTTTGTTTCTGTATCTCGTAGCTTTCGGTATTTGCTATGATAGCGGATATCATATTGAACGAAGTAGATTATCTTCACCGGGCTCTCGTTTGAAAACTCGCTCTTTAAGCGACACAGGCTCCTTGTGACGACCGTAACGGGGATATATTTCTAACGTTAAAGATAATTACATATGATCACGTTTTCTCATAGTTTCACAGACGCGTACAACAACTCGCAAGTATCGGCATACACTGATGATGTACCGCCAAAATCTCGCGTGGCCTGTTTACATGAGAACGCCATTACTCGAGCCACTTTTCCACGTAGCGCCACCTTTCTCCACCTATTTCTTTCTTGCTCAGTCTAATGCATTTCATTAATGCAAATGTGCGGATTTTTAACGAGTCGACGAATTAAAATAAATTACCAGTTGGCAGTTGATTCTTTATTTGCACAAAATTAAATGAAACATTCGAGGTATTCGGTTAATTACCGGTGCGCACTAATACATTTCCCACGTGACAAAATGGTGGACACTGATGGGTTTAAGACAAACAGTAAATGTTTGTGAACAATATAACGTGTAAATGTTAATAATTGTACTTTGTTGAACTGTCTGTGATCTAATTTGATATTCGCTCGTACCATTTGCTCTTTCGTGAATTTATTATCAATCATGTAGATATCAGTTTTGTTAAAACAAAAGGTACTTGTAGGTGGAATGCGTTTATTGATATTTGTTTAATCTGTGATTCTAGAATTAGTACACTATCGAAAATTGCCGTGTGCTTGCATAAAGGTACAATGAGATCTCTGTGACTGCTGTGTGAAACTTTGGGGCTCATTAGGTAAGCAGTCTCTGATTAAATTGTTTTGAATAAAATAAGCTGTTTCTGTCTTATGAATAGTAGATTTTATTGATATGCAACTTTGTTATATTGCAGAGTTATATATTATTATTGTTGAACACATACGAACTCGGGAGAAAGGCACAAGTATGACGGAAGAACAAAAGAAGTTCCTGGAAGAGTGTGAGAATGAATTCGCGGATCGTTATACCGAGAAGGACAGTGCGTTTATGAAAATTAAAAATATGGAGTTACGAAAACCACCAATTATGGATCCATGGCATAACAAGGAGCGCAGATCTCACTACGAGTGGTCACGTCAGAATCAAGGCCACGGAAGACGTAACAATGCGTGGGAAAGGCGTAACAATGAGAGACGCGAGAATGAAAGACGTGAGAATGAAAGGGGCGACAGATACGACCGACACGATAGGCATTACTCTCAACGCAATTATAGACCAAACTAATATAGTTTAATGTTTATAGCCTAATATTTGCAATTATCTTCTTTATGAATAAATTTATCTTCCCTCGTGTATAGACTGACATGTAAGAAAGGATTGTAAAATAAGGTATCATTTTATATTTATATCACAATGAATTGTTATTTCTCTGCAAACTTTATATCAATCATCCTACACACGACACATCCTACGTTAAAACATCACACAATAACATCACAAACCACAACATCACACTTCAAAACATCACACACCACACATCACCACGTGACACTTATTCGCGCTGCACCTGCAAGAGAAGCTGCGGGGCCAAATTTTTCTTTTTGTGGGAAAAAGATGGCGCCGAAATTCTTGTGGGTCATTTAGAATTACGAATTTTGTGGGGAAAAAATCATTTTTGTGGAACAAGTATAGGGCCGAAGATCTTGTGGGCTAGTTAGAATTCCAAATTTGTGGGCAAATCAGAATTTGTGGGTTTTGCGGTGTGAGGCCTTTTCTGATTTTGCAGGTGCAGTGTGAAATTCTTCCCGAGTAACATTTTGTGATATAACGTCATAGAACGAAACGACAGTGCTTTAAAAGTGGCATTTGGGCGCCTGGTAGTAGGCAATAATGAGACGCAAGGAGCTGCGACAGCAGCATAACGGGCTGCCTACCACCAGGCGCATCGAATCCAAATTCAAAGCCACGAAGCTTTATTATTTATTACCGTATTGCAAATAGATCGAATAGGCAAAATGTTTCTATTATGGTCTTTTACGTGAAATTTGTATGGCCTGTCTCGTGAGTCGTCAGCATGAAATTAGCATGACCTTAAAGGGTTGGAGAGAGGATCAATACAATCGATTTTCTTGAAAATTAAGCGCGATATAAAAAAAAGTTACTCTTTCTTTTCGACTTATAATAAGGAAATAAGTCGAGAAAAAAGAGTACAATTTTTTTATATCGCGCTTCATTTTCGAGAAAATCGACTTTGAAGTTCTTGACGTTGCGTCCAATCGCGTACAGGAGAACCTAGCTTAATGAAATCACGGGCGATTTGGGCGTAAGTGGAACGCACCCTATGTTGCCAGTGGTCTTAAATGTCCCTATACAAACATGTGTGTCAATTATTTCTCTGCCAGGCAGAGTTAATTTCCATTTCTTAATAAAGTTATTGTGGTTACATGGTCTGTAAAATGATGAATGTGAATGAATGTATCATATGTAGAATCAGATTCGAACGATATGTGCCTGTACTGTACATACTTGAATAAAGTTAGATATATATATATATATATATAGCATACGTTAATATTAATTTGTTGGTACCACTGCTGTAGATGAGCGTCCCCAATGGTGAAATAATTGTATTAGATTTAACCTACTTATTCTTGTGAATGTTACCGTATTTGTCGAAGAATTAATCGTACGTTTCTTCTGCCACAGGTATTTACCTTCCTGATCTTCCTACCAAAAACGCATCGAAGGTGACCACTAGCTGTATTTTTGTCTACATTCAATGAGATTAAATAAAGATTAAATTTGTATGATTTTACTGTATTATGTTTAAATTACATCAATAAAATGCAGCTTTGTGATAAAACATCGTTATTATTTAACACCATTTTCCTAATACCCACTTCCCGTTTAAAAGTCCTGCATCAAAACTCGTCCTTTTGGTATTTATTTGGGATCTTTGATTTGCCTTCGTTACTTCTTGCCATTGTAAAACTTCCATTCCACTGCGTTCTCCATTAAAAAGTCACTTCCGAAATGCTCCACTTTAAAGTAATGCTTTCAAACTGCACCTTTCAAATCATTGTCGAAGTCTCTGCGTTAAATAGTTCTCCGCCTTAGATTCTCTCGCCAAAGACGAGACTTTGTGCCACCTCTTTCGACGTCATGTTCTCCTGTTACAAAGCTCAATTTTAGAGCGTTCTGAAAATTTTGGCCAGATTTTGGAGCAATGTCTCAGAATCACCTCTGGAAGGTGTTACTTTGTGTGACTACTTTTGTCAGTGTAGTCTCTTAATACTAAGTCGAAATTTTGGCTTTACTTTGTAAAAACTGTGTTTTTGATCAAATATGAAAGATTTTTGCCAATGGTAACTTTGGAATTTCGATAGGAATGTTCAAGAGGGTTTTTGTAATGATAATACAGATTTAGAAAGCTCTTCTCTTTTTATTTTCTTTATAAATAAGTTCCAGATATTGCAAAAAGGTGATATAAGTATTTACAAATGATTATTGATGTAAAATCACTATCTTCTTTTGTTCATTGTTGTGGTTAACAGCTTTCCGTCTTCTGACCCACTTAAAGCTCCTGTCCACGATGAATTACTCCAAAGTGTAACCTGTAACACGGCTGACTTGCCTATTATAGAAAATACAACATAATTTCATGTAAAGCGTATAAACATTAAAATTATCTTCCCAATTTAACCTTTATTTCATGTAGAACTCATTTAAATGCAGTAGAATTCTATTACCACATCCGTAAAGCATAAAAAAACAGAAGACGTATAAAAATGATAACAGGTAAAAAGAATTAGGTTAGATAAGTCACTTGTTTATACGCAAAATGAACTTATCGAGACGTACTACATTCCAAAAGTGACTACATACATTAACATTAGATCAGTTACATGTATTCTACTACTTCCATTGAATTATGTAATTGTTCAAACAAACTCTTATCAACGAAATGTACAATAGAAATGAAAATCTAAATTCATTTGAAGATGAAACGAAATATTTAAAATCAAACTTCGCGTCATAAATCAGTTTCATGCGCGGATACAATGCGCACTCCACAAGCGTCCGCTAGCGTTTCGTACATATGATATGTTATGATATGTTAAATGAGATGATCAAGTCGTAGATGCGGACCACGTGCTTGCCGTTTGTCTTTGTTGGATGCGATTAAATACGACCGAACAAAGGAGAGTCGTTTCACGCGTTGAATATCCGAGACGTGCACGGCTCGTCGACTTGAAGTACTCCAAGTTGGAGACACCAACAAAGATTGCCCGTTGAACGAAGTGAAGAGTCACGATACCTAGTAGTGTACACGTGAGTGAATCGAAAAGTATGCGGTTAGTAATTACTGGCCACGTCAATCGGAGGTTCTCTTTACATTTGATTAACCGCCAATGCGAGCCGCGTTTCGCATTTACTCATACGAATAAATATACACGAGGCTCGCTCAGCGTGGTGTGAAATTCAGTAAACGCTCGGCCATGTACGCAGAGTTGAAACGTTTTTTAAAGCCTCGAGTGGTGCATTTGTATGTGTGCTGTTCACAAGTGACACACGTATGCGCGAATTTCTGAAGGATATCATTGGATATCGTTGTACTCAAAATACCGTGATACACTATACACACTCTATTTCGAATATACCCGATATGCGGGCGCGTAATTTCTCAAAAGCATTCGGCTGAAAAGGATTATGTACTCATTCCGTGAAACGAGTAAGTGATGAATGATTTCGGGATGTCTTTGCACGGCGATAAAGATCTGCTTCGCTTTCGAGAATCGCTTCACACATGTTTACTTTCAATTTTCCAAGCTACTTGAACACGCACACATGTTCGTACTCACAAACGTTAATGTGTCTGTTTTTCCGTTATCAGGAGATACGTAACAAAGATATATTCATAATCTAAGTCATAAAACACACTCCGATCATGGCTTGCATATTCATCATTAAATAATAGATGCGCAGAGTAAGTAGCATGCTAAGACACGTAGATACTTGGAACCTATTTTTCATACTTTGTAGTAAGAGATGGTTCTCTCTTCTCTTAGATTAACAATACTCTCACGGGTAACGAATTATTAATACAGAGATATTAAATAAAGACTCACAATTATACAAAGAGAATACAGTTCGTTACTTGCACAAAAGTTTTGCAGGATTATATTTAATGGATTGGTATAAAAGATTTCGTGGCACAAGGTAAGGTGGAATAAATGACTCGAAAATATTTACTTCCATTTAACTGGTTACAATCGAAAACCTTAATATTTCTTCATTATAGAGTCATTGCACCTGTGGACGACGATTTAGAAACCGTTAAAGAGAAAAACGAACGATGGAGAAGCATCTACGCGATCTACTTTACTATGTTCCTCATGTCCCTTGGATTCAGTATTATACTCACTGGAGTATGGCCATATCTATCTAAGGTAAGTGTAATAAGGAAACGACGAATACAGATTCCCGAAACTGATGTAATAATAATTTAACGTTGCAGTTGGATAATACGATAGGGAAAGAATTCATGGGATACGTAGTCGCGGCTAATCCTCTGGCACAAATGTTATTCTCTCCTCTCGTAGGATGGTGGGGCGACAAGAGGGGATCAATAAGACTACCCCTTCTAACGACATTAGCTCTTTTCACGTTTGCGTCAGGGTTTTACAGCGTTCTGGAAATCTTGCCTGGCGATCGAAAAATGTATATGGTAGCTGCTAGATTCCTGGTCGGAGTTAGTTCTGGTTAATATTTCACTTGGCTCTGAATTACTATTGATTAATTTCGACCCTAATAATGCAACGGTATTTTATTTCCAGCCAATATCGCAGTCGCACGGTCTTACCTTTCCGCAGCTACGAAATTTGCAGAAAGAACGCATGCGGTCTCCATGGTATCCCTTGCGCAGGTACGTAGCAAGATATTTCTGCCTCGCAGAAGCAAACGATATCGATTTTATAACTTGCTTTAAAATTTGTTAGGTACTGGGATTTGTGGTAGGTCCTGGATTACAAGCCGCAGTTACGCCCCTCGGACCGAATGGTTTATATTTTATAAATTTACCTGTTAATATGTTTACTATGCCTGGTTGGATAAATGTTATAATGGGAGTTCTTAATTTTGTTTTGTTTCTTCCATGGAATTTCAAGGAGCATAGGATTGCTATACGTGAAGCAATGCGAAGTGAAGGGAAAGAAACAGGTGAGAATTGTCTGCGTTGAATAATGGTAGTGCGATAGATTTTAGCGTGCCTGATTACATAATTTATCTTGTCAACTACAGAGGAAGAAACGTTAAGGTTTATAAAGCCTGATTATGTAGCATCTTGGACATTAATTTGTGCCTTTTTTGTCTTGGTATTTAATTTCGTTCTCCTCGAAACGTTAGTATGACAATTTCATCAACTTACCCCGTTTCTGTGCATCGTATTCAACATTATTTTACTATTCCGCACAGACTCGGTACCTCATTAACTATGGATCAATTCGCTTGGTCGAATGAGCAAGCTTTGTACTATATGGGTTTGTTGATGAGCATTGGCGCAATTGTGTCCTGCATCACATTCGTCATGATCGAACCCTTATGTAAACGGTATGACAATTTCACGGATTCGTGTAGTAAAAGACGACTCTTCTTTTATTTATCTTTCCAAATGTTACTAGATTTAACGAACGAAAAGTGATGTTGTGGGGTGGATTTTTCTTCATGGTGATTGGAAGGATACTGTGCATACCGTGGGGCCCCGATCCACCACAAATCGCTTACATAGAACGTAAGTACAAACATGTATACAGTATAGAAGTTCTGAGTTTTACATTCGTCTTACAAAAGCCTTTATTATATTTTACAGAATTCAGTAATGGTACACGCATTTCCAATGGTACGGAGATTCTAGGATGCCCGAGTATTCAAGAGTGGTGCTTGTATACTCCTCGACTCACAGTCACGCAATTTGTTATTGGATTCAGTTTCACCGCTATCGGCTATCCGTTAGGCGTTACTTTGATACAAACGATTTTTAGTAAAGTATTAGGACCGCGGCCGCAAGGCGTGTGGATGGGTTTCATGACCGGTGCTGGATGCGCGTCACGCGTCTTGGGTCCGGTATTCGTTAGCGTGATTTATACACGCTTTGGAACGTACCATACTTTTGGCGTCACCGGTCTGACATTGCTATTCTCTATGCTGTGGCTGCAACTCGCGGACAAGCGTCTGATCCCGCTCAAGATCGCTTCGAAAGATGAACAGAAAGCTGACGTAGATATTCCGTTGGTTCATCGTAAATCTAATAATACTGCTCAAGACTCTCAAGAGTTAAACGACACATCGAAGACCGATCAAATCGTGGAATGTGACAATGTTTAGCAATAGCTTTTGAATAGCGATTTTATTTTTTATAATCTTATACATGGGAATATATGTGACTGCCATTTAAAGTAAATTGTGAATACAGTTCTGACGGTGTGTAGTGCAAATATATTTTTTATGAATATTTACAATTTCTAACACATACTTTACGCGCGCGGGCACGTAGAGAAGCTATAAACGAGTATATGTACAAATAACCAAAGAATATGGTTAGGGTGATATAGTTTTTAAGTAAAATCGACGGAAACTTTTATAGGGATAAATTTGTGCAATTATTGTTAATCCATTTTTACATCGGAATCTTGTGTAAGGTGCGAAATGTAAACGTTAGACTCAATTTGTAATATAATGAAGTGTGGGAAAAAAGCGCGATTAAGCACTCCGACTCAAAAAGAGTAGACTTTATTATAAACTCATTATCTTCTAACGATTTATTATAAAAATCTTTTAATTAAAAGGTGTGCTATCATCTTGAGTACAAAAATGGTATATACTCAATTAGAGGTAATTATGTAAAAGAAATTATTCGCTAAGTTGCTTATATTCGTCGAATTTATACAACTATTTTCGTTGCGATGGTAAAGACTGATATTTAGTTGATTTTAATATCGAGGGTCTTCCACTGAATAATCGGAACATGAGAGTACTTACCGTGATCGATTTAGAACCTATAGAATGTTCATTTTACTTGAAGACACTAGCGAGTTGCGTCTATGGAATAACTCATAAGATTGTAAACTTTAAGAACAACGATTTAAGAAAAGTGGTGTGCGATAAGGGATGCGGATGAAATAAAGCGACATGTGTTAAACGGAAATTAATCTACAGGAATGTTTGTTCGGAAAATTTACGTTGTCATTTGTACTTCGATAGCTCTAGATAGTAATTGTTAACTTTAAAGACGATCATGAAACATACTCGGTTTTATTTGCGTCTCTTAGAATTAAACGTTTAATTATCACCTATCGTATCCATCTACACATTGTTGATATAAATATCGTAAAAAATCAGGAATAAAATTAATTGTGAAAAGCTATAAAAAGACTTATTTTAAGTGGTTGTATGATTATTACAAGTTACGAAAACAAAGAACTCCCTCACGAATATCCTAAAAACAGATGACAGAAATGCTGATATTTTCTATAAATTCATATCATTTCATTATTGTTTTTCACGGGGTATGCATTTCTGCTGGGCGGCGGTGCAATAACGTGGGAGAGTAAAAAAGAATCTACCCTTGCATTCATTTTTATACCGAACGTTCCAGAGTGAACATGTGTGTTAATAAGCAATCAAATATATATTCCTATTTCCATAGTAATAAAGATATATTGTTAAATCAAACCAAGTACATAAATCCAACAAATAGAATCACATTAAGCCTTCGTTCACGGATCGTTCCGCTAAAACATTTGCGGATACCCTGTATAAATTGCAAATGATTAATGTTTTATTAGATATATATATATATATATCGAACATTTATAATTCACACTTACTAGGATTTAAAGGTGGACGGAATCCATACATATGTGGAATAATTCCTGTTGATCGTGCTGGAAATGTTCTGAAAGGTCTTATCATAGGAGGATGTATATTTCCTCCTAGAGGTCCTCGAATTGAGACCCATGGTCCAACCATTAATGGTTTTGGTTGAAAATTCTAAGCAAAGAAATGAATGAGTTTTATGTCATGGCTGAATTATCGCATTTTTATGTAAATAAAGTACCTACTCCATAACAAACATGTACAGGAATTTGTTGAATATAATTTTCTAGGGAAGCCCTTTGTCCTCTAGGCAAATCTCTTTCTCTGGATCTGTCTGTTTTCCTCCTGTCTCGAGAACTACCTCTGGACCGCTCTCGATGGTCTGGGTAAGATCTGTCATCATCTTTCCGCTCTCCACTATGTTCTTTCTCCCTATGTAAATAATGTAATAGTCTGGTGAAATACAAATTGGAAGAAATGTAATGAACGCAGATACATGAAAGTGTATAATAGCTTTTACCTATCACTTCTGTAACTTCCTTTATGTTCATACTTAGAATCGTCATATCTGAAAGAGGATAAACAAATTAGCAAAAAATTCAATTTCCTAAACAATTTCGGAATATACATTAACACATTTAAAATAGCAAGTTTTTTTTGTACATGGTTTACAATTACAAATAATATAATTTGAGTTTCGACCGTATAAATCGTTCGAATTAGAAAAGGTATTGATTTCGGCGCACTGGTTCGGTCTATTGAACACTTAAATAAAAGCTATTTTGTAATTTTAAGAATTTTTATCAAATTCCAACGTTTCGGTCAATGATTATGACCATTCTCAAGGAAAGTTAGATAAAGAGGAAAAAGAAAAATGACTGAGTATGCTTTCATATTGAAAAATTATAAAATTATCACGTTCATTGCTATGAACGTGCGACGTGCGAGTCTTCTTTTTGTCCATATCCATATTATACAGAATCATATCTTATAAATTGAGGTTTAGGGAACAACTTCTTAACACTAATTGTAACAGCTTTGCTTTGTTGCAAAGTATTACTGCCACTTCAGGTACGAACCTGGGGTGACGGGACGACGTGCGCCTAGGACTGTGATTTCGGGTTCTTGTAGGACTCAAAGACGTCGAACGCCTTCTCAGCGTTTTCGACTTGTTTTCTAAAAATTAAAATGCCCATATTTACGAAACAGAAGTTGTAATAAATCTTAACAATTTGAAATAATAAACATACCTGAATTTTCCAAATTCACAGTTGCGACAGTACGATGTTCCTCAACTTCTTCTGTTTCACTTATTGCTTTCTTTATTTCTTCTCTATCAAATATCGGTCTGGATCCCTCTCCTACAGTTAAGTTTAGTAAATTTAATAATAGAAAAGCAATCATATGTAAAAATCGGGAAAGTATTTAAGCAATACTAGCAGCTGTGACAGATCTCGAAGATATTAACGTCGCTACTCAGATAAACTAACTCGCTTTTGAACAATTGTAAGCCAAGTCATTTCGTATTGTCAATTTCAAATTGGTGAAATTGTTGTTAACTTATATGATTTTCTGTACTAAAAGTATGTATAAATTTATTTTTCATCCTCATAAATAACGAGTACTTTACACAATTAAAAATGGCTTACAACTTTCTTAAGTCCCAAATATGTTATGGAGTGAGTTCATTTCTTCAAAATTTAATTATTTTGATGACATTATTTTAATATAACTCTAACTTTAAATATTCTGTAGCAACTGATAATTTGTAATTTATAATGTAATATTTCCTTTTCTTTTTCACATAGCGTATACAAATCGCATTAAATAATTGTTTAAAAGAATGTAGCTAAATTCTTGGAATGTTACTCATTGTCTATAACGAATTGATTACAAAAATATAAACACATAGATAGGCCTTTCAATATATTTAATATAAAGTAAATGAATTTGTGTGTAGAGGATTTATGATTCCACAATGAAGTCTTCCGAGATGGTTCATATTTTCTAGGACGATTAAGTAACTTCGTTGAAACGCAATTTCAAGCTTTCGTGATATGTATTCACTCTATATACAATGCTTTGAAGCGCGTACTTTTCAAACCAAATAAATCAAGTCTACGAGTACTTATACTTTAAAATTTAAAGTCAAATAAAAAATGAATAAGAATAAGGAATACCACTCTGCAAAAATTTTGAAAAATTCTAAGATTTCATTTCTGATTTCGTTTCTTCCAGTGTTGGAGCCTAATGTTTAATGTTTCACCATGCCTCTTCACTTGTTGAATGTCAAGAGTTAAAACATCTTCCAAGACGTAAAAATCTTCTAGTTGCTTTTAGTAAATAAAGCATTAAAAAAAACACTTATTTGGACATGCACACATTCCCAAAACCAGGACACAAGGAGAATGCACAAAACGTGTTTGAACTACGTTTTTGGGGAAAAATTAATTTGTACTAAAATATATTATATTCGTTATAGCAGTTAATATAGCTGAAGCATCATTCTTTGTGCAAGCTCGTAAGAAAAAAAAGATTGTACATAAAGCAACAAGCAAGAGATACGTTAAGCATAGCAATCTTAAAACAGAGTAAAAATAAAATTGTGCTTACATATTGCACATTATGCGATCAATACAGTGATCCAACGTTGTATTCCAAATTTGCTATATCCTGGACGAATCAAAAACACGTTATTACTTTGATGAATAAAGTTAAGAAAATTCTTGGATATTACAGGGGACACAGTATGACCGTAAAGTCCGGAATCTTCATGACTGTCCAAATCGGTGACAAGGATACCATTCTTCAAATGTAGCACTTGGTAGAGTAAAAACATGGAAATATTTATCTAGACTTCCATAATACATTTAAACAGAAACAGAATGGATTCTAGAAAATGGAGAGTAATGTCTCACAGAGAAGAGACATTTTTACATTAGAAAGCATACAATGTCCTCAAACTTCAATTTGTTGATTGTGATTTCTAGAAAAACCCAGAATCATCTTCCGCGTTGAGCTTTTTTCCTTTGTGGTATTCGTTCCCTGAATGACTGAATATTCTTAAGAAATTACCGTCAAAAAAACAACACGTTACCCGCTCTTCTTTTAAGCACCACATCTTCCTTGTTAGGTATATCCCGCTTAACTTCAGTCGTAGCTATTCTTCCAGGAATGTTTCTATGAATATCTACTTTGATTTTGCGGAGTTCTGTTGGACTAAGTTTTGTGCCTTCAGGTCCTTTAAATAAGGGGGTTGTACCATTTAATGTTTCAGACCTAAAGTGCAGAATAATATTATTTGTATATATGATTTAACAGATTTGTACTTGAAACTTACTACAATTTAACGTTTTGATTATTTCTTGAAGCATATTATTTTATAGTATACAACTGTATTGAAAAATTATATCAACTAAATTCGATATTTCAAACAAATGCAAGTTAACACTTCATCAGTGAACTTTTCTGGATATACCCAAAAACATATTTAATTTAAATGTATCCGTCAGAAGATAAGACAGAAAATTCCACGACCCGACAATGAAATGTTAAAATTGTTCTTTGTCTATGAAATTCTTCAGAATGGCACTGTAACTACTTCAACAGTTAATAATTAAAGACAGTTTATACTTACTTTGTAGAAAGCACAGTAATTTTAGGTGTATAATGCTCAGAAGTTCTTCTATGTTGACAAGGTAGAGATTCACTCCTACTCCTACGAGATCTGTTGCATCTTCCTTCAGGAAGTGATAAGCCCATATTACGAGCGCGTTGTATCTCATACTCCATAACCATTTTTCTTTTCAGTCTATTATGCCTGTCCATATTTTCTTGTTCAATAAGCCATTCGCGTCTACGCCGTCGCCTCTCCGCTTTCGTTCTTGCACATAGAACCGTAACGTTATCTTCAATATGCGAGGGCTTAGGTTTTTCATCCCGATGCGTATTCCTTGATGTATGCCGTTTCATTTCTGTATACAAACCAATCAAACGTAGCAAAGGTAGATTATATTACGTATCCGGTTTGTACTTTATACTGAATTGATGTAAAAGGAATTACCTTGTTATAACACAGAATAATGACCAGCAATGAACAGAATAGCCAGTAAACAAAAGCTTAGGAATTAAATGTATGAGTATTATTTATAAAGTTTAAGAAGGAAACATCACGCACACGCTCTCACTAACCATGAGTAACCCGAATGCTCACGGTTACGAATGCAGCCAATCGCAACCAAATGCAGCCAACTGAAGCGACCTCTATACTCTAAAGAATGAACCTTATTGGTGGTAAGTTAGCTGGATATTCGCAGCAAAGTATCTCGGGGGGGTTTATTTCGTTTGAAAGAAGTAGGAGCATGCTTAAATGAATTTGAATCTTATCATCTATTGAAAATTAAAACGTTCCAGGTCGATCATTAGAAAGGGTCGAAAGGCGGAAGGGTCTTTGTGACCTGAGTAACAAATCTACGACGTGACTGTTCTTGACACTCGGTTTATCATTTCTTTGTCTGAAAAATAGTACGTATCTTATTTAATAAAGAGATGAAATGAAGCGTATTTTATCACATTAATGGAAATAGTCTTATAGTGCAGAAATATTCGAAATATACTTACATAGGTATTAAAAATTACCGATTTTATAGGAGTTACTGGGACCTGGCCGGAAATACCGACTTCGTGAAAAATCAGTATTTTTGGCGCGCATTCTTCATTTCAAAACGGACACTCTGGGAACTAATTCAACTCCAATACCGTAGTTGATAAAAAGTTACTAAAGGAACAAACAATAACGATGCGTTTACAGTGATGAAGGTCAATTGTTGAAGTTATATGTAGAAGAAAAAGTGGCATTAAGAGCAGCTGAAGGTAAAAGTTAAATTTTAAAGCTGCTTTATAAAAATAGTAAGTGTGTTTACAAATTAATGTGTGAATATTTTTTGTACTAGCAATAAGACCAACTGCAAACTGGTGAAAAATTCGACGCCACAAGCTGTGGAGAAGGAAATCGGAAAGGAGAATCAGGATGTGGCAAATTCAAGTTTGTTTTTGAATGATTGTTTAGCATATTCGATATCTGCAATCACAGTATCTCTATATATATCAAAGTTCTAGAGTATTCAGGAATAACGTGTTATAATTTGAGGAAGATCGGTACAATAGGTTTTGAGTTTTGTGCGAACATAAAAATCGAGTCTCAAATGTCCGTTATCGAAAAGTGGTGGTGACTCGAGAGTGACGATGCACGATCTGCCCAGCTCTCTTATAGGCATGACTGCTGTATTCCATCTGTGATAGCTTATGTCCGTTCTTGTTGTTCAAGGATGCTGTAGTTAAAATTTCGTAACGATTGGTTCAGTACTTTTTGAGATTTTTGTGTACATACAATCAAACGCTGCAGCTTTATTATAATAGTAAGATGTGAAACCTTTCTTGGCAGCAATGCCGAAATAAAGATTACTACTACTACATATCTAATGAAATATGAATCATTTGCAATTTATACAGGGTTTCCGCAAAGGTTTTAGATCCAGAGAAAGTCCAAAGGAAAGAAGCACAAGAGATAGACCTAGAGAACAAAGCTTCCCTAAAAAATTATATTCAACAATTCCTGTTCATGTTTATTATGAACCATTAATGGTTCCCAATTCCGTGGGTCCTCCAAGTTCCTCATCCTCCTATGAGACCGTGAAGGCCATTTTGAACCCGATCTATTCCTACATATATATATGGATTCCGTCCTCCACCTCTAAATCGTAGTAAGTGTGAATTATAAATGTACAATATAGCACGATACTATAGAAATCATATGTTAATATGTACACATGTACCCGTATAATTCGATGCACGTGTATCCGTGTATTAAAAATTACACGGATTGGTACAGATATATTAATTTCACATGTATCTTCAATACATGTCCATTATCATGATATTTATATGCCCGATGACAGACGACGAAGTAAAAAGACAAATTGTCTCCTTCCGTACGTTGTTTAAGCGCGAGCTGGGGAAGATTCGGCATATTCTTCCGAATGGCCCCAGTGGCCGGTCGAGATGAGGTTTGGAGGGAGGAGTGGGTGTGGACCCTAAATCTAAAATTGTAGCTTCGGGTATTTATTAGTTTTGTAGCATGCAGAAAAACGCTTTGAGAAACGCTGACTATCGAGAGGTTTCTCGATCACGCTTGGAGGCCGCCCGTGAGGAGAGGCGTGCGGGCGCGGAACCGTGGCTCGTGAGGCCCGCGCTTGACGACGCGGCCGATTTCTGCAGCCGCGGATAGCAACGATTGGAACGATTGGATTGAATAGAGGCCCGCAAAGGTATTTTGCTTCTTCGCTGTTCCGAGAGAGAAGACGAGGTAAGACCATCGGCCGCTCTCGGACAGCTTAGGGACTCCGGCAGGAGAGTTCGGCGATAATACCTGGACGCCTGCTGGAGGGACTACGCTTTAGGGTGTTCCTGGACGCTCGACCGATATGGAGAGTTCGGCGATAATACCTGGACGCCAATCGAACGGGAGAGTACAAAGTAACTCCTGGACGCCTCATTAGAATAAAGTCAAGTGCCGTCATCAGCACAGTAGAATCTTGTAAAATTGTTTAAGCGCAACGAGACGCAACGTCTGAATCACGAAATTTGTAGCCCCTTCCTGTCAACCAACCATGTATTCTTACCTAATCCGAATAAACCTTATCTGTCCAGAATATTATCCTTTTTCCAATCCCGGAAGGCTACAGTTTCCAAAATATTAATAAAAAATTATTGTTAATTTTTTTTTAACGTAGATGCGGGCACCCCTACCCGGCGACCCTCCCGCCCCCCCAAACTGTTTTACGAACTGCTGGAATCGTTCCCCTTAGCTCCGCATGCTCCTCAGGCGCCGGAAAGGCACGCGTATTTAGCTGAAATTCAAAGACAATTTTCTCGAAAAGGAAGCGCGATATTAAAAAATTGTATTCTATATTTTCGTCCTATTTTGGCCTGTAGAGTCACCCCCTAGAATATTGACTATCAGTAGAATAACACCCTATATAGTAGGATGGGCCGCATTCGCAAGTTGCTGGTTCAACTCTCCAAACTCACATCGGTTCGCTACCATGCTTTACGCGCCCGCACTAGTCTAACCCCAACCAATACTAATACCCGGGATAAGGTGGAAAGTGGAATGCGTTACGTCGGAATAAATCAACAGAAATACTAAAAGTTTTTTATTAATATCTCGGAAACTAATAAATACCCGACGCTACAATTTTAGATTTAGGGCCCACACCCCCTTTCCACCCTTCCCCCCAAACCTCGTATCGATCGGCCACTGGGTCCATTCGGAAGTACAGCCAAGATTCGGAAGGCGGGGGAGAAGCAGCTGCCATACTTTGATGATCCCCAATTTTTACATACATATTTCACACATAATGTAGTTGAATTTTGATGTAGGTGTTTACTAAACTTTACTAATTTGTGTTAAGACGCAAGATCACATTGACTGAACGAGAAAACACTAACGCTTCAGACGCGTATGATGCTCGTGTCTTGCGAACCATGTTTATATTTTGCGTTGGAAAAACTACTTAACTGTGCCACGGTCGAGCAGAATAACACAAGCCCAGTATTAGGCTTGCGTCATTCTGCCTAAAGTGTCCATAAATTATTGTTTATTATTATTTACGTTAATTATGCGAATATGGAATATTGTGCAAAATGAAGGAAATATACGTTTCTATCGTAAAAATAAAACAAGGAAACATTGCCAATAAGAATAGGGGTTTAGAAATTTAAACGATAATATCTCGAAATTGAAAACATGTGACATACGGCGTTTTTCCGCACAACCACAGATATTTCGCAACTGATTCTATTCGTATGGCTAAATAGCAAGAGGAAAAACTTGCATCTTTTATAAATATTTTGAGTCAAGACTAAACTTATATATGTACGACTTCGTCGACTTCAATATTTGTCAACATACGGCTAACTACAACGGCTATTCCGACCAGTTGGAATTTTTTTCAAAACGACGAATCACGTCACCCAGAAAACTAATTCCGCTGGCTTCTAAAATAAAACTCAATTCGTTTGGACCAATTTTAAAAAAGTTATGCGATTTTAAAGAGCGTCAACTTACTTTCCGACGCGACTGTAGGTATCGACACTTGGGGATACTATAAACCAAGTCTTTCAGAGTACTGCGTCGTGGCCTGAACAAGGCAGGTTTTGGAAGACTGCGATGCGAGAAACATTCGTGAATGTATCGCGTTGACGACGATGACCCATGATCGTTATACTTCATCGGGGAAATATAACATTTTAAATGTTACCTCCTGCGTTTTATTCTTTTATTGGTCTTATACGATAGAAATGCCCGCGCGACAAAACTCGCTCGTCTGAAGCATGTCTTATATACCGATTTCCGCGAAGTAGATAATTTGAAATTATAATTGTTCATAATTACGTATCTCTGCTTAGTGATTAGAAGATGTTGGGATTCTTCGTAAACATCTATCACTGCTTCTATGTAAGTACAACGTGGTACAGTCGCTTTGAATTCCTTGTTCTGCGTTCAACTTTGTACTGCGACGGTTAAACTCTGATCACTCTGATTGAGCAGTGAGCAGTTGAGCACGTGTGAATATTCGAGACAGTTAGAGACCTACGCAACGCACGCGACTGGTGGTAATCCAGTACAATCCTGACCAATCACGATTTCGGCAACATGGCGTAACCTATCCGAGATTACCATTATAGCGCTAAAATTAAAATTGTTCATCCGTGGGCTCCTGTAAATTAGGAGATGCGTAAGTACGCTCTTGTAGGCTCTGCTCCACGGATCGGGAAAACAACCCTTGAAGGAAATTGATGACTTCCTCGACATAGCTCGCTCCATTGGAGTGATCTGGCACTCGTAACAGCTAACAAAGGCCAGGGAGATCTCAAGACATTCGTAATTAAACTAGAAAGCGCTCGAAAAACAAGAGCCGGGGAGAAAAGACCCGAGAAAAAATTGTAAGATTCAAGGAACATCGCTACAGGTTTTTTTTAAAGATAACTTTTAATTATAATGAAACACGAATAAACGATCAGTCGGTCAGCCCGTCACGCTGTTTCTGCAATTCTGATGTCATTCAAATAATGTTATCCGGCTCTGTTGTATTTTGGGTGCTTTCTTTGCTGTTGCTAATGGCCGCAGCGATCAGCAGATCGGCGAAATACAAGGTATTCAAAAAGAACATATCTTACTATGATAAAGACTGATATTTAGATGATTTTAACATCGAAGGTCTTCCACTGAATAATCGGAACATGAGAGTACTTACCGTGATCGATTTAGAACCTATAGAATGTTCATTTTATTTGAAGATGCTATCGAGTTGCGTCAATGGAATAACTCATAAAATTGTAAGCTTTAAGAACAACGTTTTAAGAAAGTGGTGTACGTTTTAAGAAAGTCGAAAGCGACACATGTGTAAAACGGAAATTAATTTACAGGAATGTTTGTTCGGAAAATTTACGTTGTCATTTGTGTACTTCAATAGCTCTAGATAGTAATTCTTAACTTTAAAAACAATCATGAAACATACTCAGTTTTATTTGCGTCTCTTAGAATAAAACGTTTAATTATCGCCTATCGTATCCATCTACACATTGTTGATATAAATATCGTAAAAAATCAATAAAATTAATTGTAAAAAGCTATAAAACGAATTACTTTAAGTACACATACTTTGCATTGATGTATGCCTTCGTAGCACTGTGTTTGTATGATCATTACAAGTTACGAAAACAAAAAACTCACTCACGAATATCCTAAAAACAGATGACAGAAATGCTGATATCTTCTATAAATAACACTTACAGTTACAAATTAGTCTTTCTTCTTTGGCTTCTTGGGATTACGTGATCGAGATTTAGCCTTGCAAAGGGGACAGATCGGCGCATTTCTGTGGATTTGTTGATGGCACGATAAACACGACTTCATGGGGGGTGGTTGTTGCCTGAGAGCAGAAAAGAAACATGGAAGAAATAGCGTCTTGTTATCCACTTACATACATCTAGCTTTATTATTTCCATCGATAAACTTTCCACGCCCACCATGCTAAACGTAGGCTCTCACTACGCCTCGCCTCGGCCCACCTTCTGCTCGCACTCACATCTAGGCTCGCGTCGCCTCGGATCATGTGTTTGGTCAGTTGCTCAGAGAACCCCTTCCTACCTCTTTTACCGTTCACCGAAAGCGCTGGCATTGCATCCACTCACGCTACGCCTCACCTCTCTTCCTCAAAATATCCTCGAGGAAGAATCCGCGGCTCGGAGTCGCGCCTTGCCTCGGCGCAATGTTAGTCAAATTGTCAAACTACGTAAGAAAAGCATGGGAAGAATAAAACGAGTCGAGGCGAGGCATAGTGAGACTCTCCTGAAATCCCATTAACTCCGCGCTTGTATGTTATCATTATAATTACTCGCATGCAGTGTTATTAGAGAAATATACAAAGTTGAGATATACCAGTGGTACCTGAATGTGGGAGCAGGCGGACCTGGCGCCGGGGGTAACGGTCTTGGTTCCGGCTTGCTCGGACCCTGAAGAGGTTGAGGTGCAAGGAAAGGTGTGGAACTACCTGGATGACCAGGATGGTGTAAAGTGATTGGAGGTAATAAGTCTTCACCCCGCACGTCCATCCTCCATTCCGCCTTCTGCATGGGCCGATCGAAATAGCTGCGAACAAACCATCTACACGATAAAAGTTCACTTCAACGCAGTCTAAGCCACAGCGCCGGAGGGATCTTCACAAATTCAGCATGCTTACTCTGGCGAAATCAGATCCGACTCCGTCTCGTACAACTCCGGCAATCTGTCCAGCCCGAGGAACTCTCGGCGCATGCGATCGATGTCGTGCTTCAGAGGCTGATAGTCGTTATTATGAATCAACTTCGCCGTTTCCCTCGCTTTGTTCCTGGCTTCCTCCGCTTGCTTGATAACGGTCTCCATCTGAAACGCAGCTTACGTAAGCGATTACACGCACGGTCTACCGGAGCGACGACGTTAAGATCTTGCGCAATCGTACGGCATTGATATCGGCGTGTATTTGCCGTAATTCCTCGACGTGTGCCATCTTCTCTTGCATAAGAAGATCCATTTCCTGTTTGTACTCTACCAAGCATTTCTCCTCTTGCTCGGTCTGCTCCACCTCGTGCAGGATCCTCTGTTTCATCTTCTCCAGCTGAAGGGTCTTCGTCCTAGCGAAACGCAGGCTTCGTTTTAATAAAGGACACTTTACTACAGGGAGGATTATCAAGTAGCTAATAGAGCTGAATTATTAGTTATTGCGGAGCTTCGAAGACTTCTACCGACTTTTACACAGGACTTTACGATAAATTGCTATATATACTTGATGTCTTTCAAGGCTTCCAATTTCGCGAAAATGACCGTGGTCTCCGTGGCTGACATTTTCACCAGTTCCTGACACTTCGCTTCAGATCAGCCCTCTTGAAAGGAAGCCAACGGGTGTTTGCACGAAATAAATGCAGCGAATTCGGAGTCGGTGTTCCTTTCGTCAAGGCATTACGGACGAAGTATTTTAGAGGAGAATCGGTGCTATGTATGCGGTAGTATCATTGAGAATCGAAGAGAACTGACGTAGCTTTAATTAGGCTTTGAAAAATTAACTAACACCGTTGACATATAACACAATGAACACAACTCACGCCACCAGACACAATAGCCGCGTCCTCACAGATGGGCGTCAGCCATGACACTGGCTGCACGCCGGTGCGCGCGCCGCTCGGCGGCGCATCGATGAACTGGAGTGGGTAGGGCGGGCTATTTCGAAGCGGGAGCGTGTACCACAGCTTGGAGAATGCTTCAGCGAGATCTGAGAAAGCTGAGCCACGTTACAGTTGGGTAGAAGAGTAGGTGTGTAATCTTGAGAAACGATAGATTAAATAATTGTGGCTATCAAACTTGCAGCATTTTTCTTCGGATAAATTCTTGATCGATTTTTTTTAATAAATTATATTTAAACACGTTGAGAATGTCTCTACCTAAACCTATGGAATTACGTATCAGCACTCGCAGACTTGTGTGCTCGATCTTGGATCGCCAGTAACACGAAGTAACATTAATGGTTTCCTGGGCGGAAAGAATGATCAATGGACTCGCTGCGACGCGTCTCGAATCGGTTATCAGCGTCAGGGGGAGGGACGCGTGTACCAAATCCGCGGCTCGTTATCTGCGCGGATTTTTTACCGAGAAGAGGAGGTCAGCCATGACCAGCCACTCGAACGGGCTCGGGTCTCTCGCGGAAGGAGCGATCAAGATCCGACGGTGTCCTCGGGCGCGCTGCGATTACGGGTACCCGCGGTGCCTGGGCAGGCTAGTCGTTGGCCCGACATTCACAGTGATCCAGATAACATGGGGAAGGAGGAAGAGAAGGGGAGATAGAAAGAGAGTGCGTGCTGGAAAAACGTCTCTGCCCACGACGATGGCCTCTCTGCCTCGCCTCTCTCCCCCAACATTTCGTCGTTCACCAGACCTGGCCCGGGACGGCTGTGCATCGTGCCAGTACTCCTCGTACTTAGCGACGGGCGCAAACTTGTGCTGTTCGTATGCCTAAGCGCCGACAAACTTCCCGAGTGCCGTCTCCGCTGCGAACCTCCGCTCCGCGAATATAGGACAAAGGAGGCGGCGGCGGAGGAAAGCCTCGACGCAGCGTCAAGCGGCTTCGACGGCCACCACGACCCGCGGGATCGCGCGCGTAGGGGTCACTTCTCCGGTTCAACGCCGTTGCAGCGGGCACCCAGCTACTCCGCCCTTCTTCCTGCCGGCTGGGTTGCGACACAGACGGGGCTCTCAGCGCGCCTGGCGTCCATGGGGTCCAGAATGGGGTCCAAGATGGGTTCCAGAATGTGAGTATGAAGCATGGTTTCCACGGTGCGACGAGCTTCGGCTCCTCTCGCTCTCGCGACAACTTACTCGATCGGTTGCTTTGCGCTCCGCTTTGATTTTCGTCACTCAAGGGCCCTTTTCTCTTCAAGAAGATGGCGGATCAGACACGATTTGCGCGTACGTTTATCAGCTCTGGCAAAGACACCGCAGTTGTTTCTTTCTTATCTCCATGTTGGTGTTTCATTTTCTGCGAGGCATAACTGCGCTTAATTGACCACGCGTCGCTAATGACCGCACACTTCGGACGGGAAAAGTCTACTGATGCATCAGCGTGCTGAGGTCATTGCCATTTGTTGGAAAACACTTTCCTGATCGGCGATCGCCGATCTTAGGGTGTTCTTGAAACCAATCCGAGCGACGGTTTGATAACATTAGAATAAATTGCGGTGTAGTATAGGGATGAGCAGCGGCGCACTCAGGATTTTTCCTGGAGGGGGGGCGAGTTGAAGGGATAAAACTATTTTTAATGCATATACAAGACTATAAAATTATTTAATGAAGAACATCCAGTTTTCTTTATTTCTTATAAAGCTTTTGAATGACTTCAGTTGTGCTTACATTAATCTACTTTTCCCTTTTTCTGTGGGGGTGCCAGAGCCCTAGCCTCCCCCTCTGTGTGCGCCACTGGGAGTGAGTGGATATTACCAGAAACTGAAATTTAACGAGACATTCATTCATTTAGATAATAATAATATAATGTCGGAATTTCGAAGGGGCAGCCGTCGAGGCGTATTTTCCAACAATGAGCAGTCGAACTTTTAACGACCTGTTAACGTTTCATCCGTAACGTTTCCAGTATCATTTTCATGCAAATAAGCTGGAGTTTGAATCGTTAAAAAATTGCTTTGGTACACTATGCTGATTAACGAGTATTAGCCGGCTTCGTTTCTGTTATCACCCACTTAATAACGCCAGGGCAAACGTTTATATGCCGCGGTGATTCTCGAGTCTTGTAGGAAGGTTAAAAAGCAATAGAAGTAATGATCGAATAAGGATCTCAGCTGGATCTCAGCAAAGCCTCGTTGGCAATTGAAGATAACAACAGTAGTTAAGCCGAAGCGGTAAAACAACATCGCGGAGGTGTCCTAAAGAATGGGCATTAATGGGAGATGGTATCACAATGAAAGCGTGCTGATGGGACGACGCAAACACGCAAACTCCACATCGGAAAAGCTAGAACGTGTCTACCCTTTCTGCAATAATACAAGCTTACGAAGTGGTTGCTTCTCTCGAAGTCTGTCAAGACATTGAACACTTATCCCTGAAACTATTTCTTTTCCTACTCCCTGAATGGCCATCCTTGAGGAATCACGTACTTCGTCGTCGTACAGTCCCCACTTTCTGACCCAACACAGTCTCTAGAGTGCACAGGAATTCCCCAGATATCATTGAAATCGAAATTCCCTAATACGATATTAATTCCACACTTAAGCCTGCATTTAAAAGTTTCTTGAATTTTCCGAACACTTTGGGATTAGAATCACAGAGACTACCTCAGCCAAGGAACTCTAAAGGGATGTCCGGGGGCGGATTTGGAGGTTTGGCACCCCGAGGCTAACACGTGTCTGCCGTCCTTGACGCTCCCCCAAATTTTCCGCTCCTGAAAATTTGCCGCTCCAAATTTGACGCTCCCGAATTTTTCGCTCCCGAAAATTTGACGCTCCCGAATTTTTCGCTCCCGAAAATTTGCCGCCCCAAATTTTCCGCTCCCGAAAATTTGCCGCCCCCAAAGTTTCCGCTCCCCAAAATGTGCCGCCCCGAAATTTTCCGCTCCCAAAAATTTGCCGCCCTAGGTTGCAGCCTACTTATCTTATATACCCACAAATCCACTCCTGGGGGATGTCCCACCCCTGGAACATCTGCCAGGCAGAAACAAAGAATCGCGCGGCAGATACTTCGAAGTGAAGTGGAACGAGAGCAGGTGTCCGGGAGTCGGTCGGCGACGTGTCGAGGTCTTTATTTAAAGTTCACGCGCCAGACTTTGTCCCATCGCGTGCAAGTTAGTCACGTTTCCGCGAGGTTGACGCGACTCGCTGCTCGTGATTCGCATTTTCCTCTCTTACGGGCTGGGACCTTTCCCAACTCGCGATTTTTCGAGGTGGACGAGGCTCGGCGAGGACGTTTCGCGATCTCGTGGCTCGATAGCCATGCCGGTCGAGGAACGTACGTAGGCTGGGAGTCGAATGGAAATCGCCCGCCTGTGCTCATTTGCCTCGCTGTTATACCACGCTGACTAATTCGCGACGGGAATCATTAGTGTCACTTCGGTGACAGACCTTCGGAATGTTTGCAGAACTCAATCTGTTTACTGGAGCACTTAGAAGTACTTCTGCTTCTCGCGATCGTTGGCGATCGATGTGGTCCGTTCTTGGTACGGCTCCCACTTCCTCTTTCAAGCGGCCCACTAATCGTAAAATGACCACTAGCCGATGATTCATCAGGGAATGAATTGTAGATAAATAAATAATTTGAGAAGTACCTACTACCAGAGTGTGAAAGACTCCGTTGGAAGATCGACTCGTATCTCTATTTCGAGGCATCGATATTATCTTCCTACGGGATTGTCAGTTCGAGATAGGCCTATTTGCTCGACGCAGATTCCTCATTTCCCTTGGAAACCGGCGGAGCAATCGCGGCTCGGTGGCAGATCCCTCGAACGATCGACGCGTTGCCGCGGATCTTAAACAAATGCGATTTATCGCCGTGCAAACCAACCGCGGCTGTCATAATGAAAGGCGTCTTCGCACGGCCACGATAAAGTCCACTATCGCCTTGTTTTTCCACTTTTTATTCGGGTCACGAACGCGTTATTCAATTCGACAAACTGGGAGTAGACCACAAACATTTGCGCAGCGAACAATTACCGGCCTCTTTACACAGTTCTCTCCTCTTTCCGTCGTCTCGCGGGCAAACATTCTTCTCCTTCCCGTCTATTTGTTATTTATCGTGGCTGCACGGCGGACGCTGCAAGATATTTAAACAATGCCGCCTGGAGAAGCCCCGACGCACGGAACGACAGTTCCGAATGGAGCGAGTTCAATTACGAAATAGAACTCTTAGCTGTTATCGACGAGTTGACGAATCTTTAATGACACACGCGGAGGCGTCTCGATACGGCAGATAACTCGCTGCTGTTCGAGTGTACCGCGCTGGTCGCTTTTCCATTAACAGGCATTTGAGGGTTTCAGGAAAACTAGACGTCATTTTGACGAAAATTCTTTTGCGTTATCTTCGCGTAACTTCAATCTAGTGGACCCCCCACAAATACTTAATAGGCACTTGCCGATTTCTTTGTTTTTATTTGAAGAAAACAGCTGTTAAGCCGAAAATCGTAACTTTGTATTCGAACACGTGTCAGTTTGGGTTTCTTCTTTTTATTAAATATTTTTAGAGGAGTCTCCTAGTGTTAGGTTTGAACTATGAAAAACTATCTTTTAAGGAGGCCACTACTCAGCCACTCTATAAAAACAACATAAGTTTCTTCACGACAATACAAAAATAGGAAATTATAGTGCAAAGATAGATTAATAAAATTTAAAAAGTTTCATCCATATATATTGTATAGTTATTTAGAAAAAAATCCTAAACACTACCACTTTTATGTCCCCTGGTCAGAGCATCTTATTTTTTAATCGGTATTTGCAGAAAGAAGTAAAGCAGACGTTGATATCTGTGTATCGATAACGGCGCGCAATCGCTGTGATAAAACTGCACCCAGCGCTTGATCATTGTTCCCCGGTGAAGCTGTAAACACCGAACAACTCGGTGAAGGAAAAGGCGCGCGGATTCGTTGAAAACTGTATATCTCCTTTCTTTCCTGTGTTATTGCATTATTCCTTTTAATCGCCCGTTTTTCCTCAGACGCGTGATTTATTAATGCCAAATAAAAAGAAGGAGCAGAATCGAGCTCTAAGACAGATGGGGATAAAAGAGAACGAACCAAGCTTTCCTCGATTTTTGCATATGCGACAAAGTAACAAATAACAAAACCTCGTGTTAGTTGCAAGTATGCCGTTGTGTCTGGACTAAGCCGGAGCGAACCAGTTTTATTTGATTTTTCCCTGGTTGTTTTCGATGAACCGAATAGGGACAAAAATACTCGTGCAGGCGTGCCGTGTCGCGTCCACTGTTTTTCCTTATCGGCTCGTATGGCGTTATCTATCACGTTCCATGGTAAATAATATGTTGGCTATTCGTTCTTCCATCGACTACTCGTAATTTATGCGCTGCATTCGGTGATGCACGGATGCGAACTGAAAATCGACCTGCAACGTTCGAGCCTCTGCTCCGGGACGCACAGTAGCGACGAGTAAATTCGTCTTCTCGAGATTAGTACAGCCCCTCTCCTGGAGCGACGTCGCAAAAATGCGTCGCCAAAGATATCGAGGCTACACTCCTTCAGCAAAAGTCTCCATCGCTTGCTTACGGCGCTTCGACTTTCGCAGCGGACTGGGAGGGAATTTCTGGAATTTCGAACGCTAAGAAGATTGATTGTTTTGCAGTGACCGATCATTAGTTCTGGATGTCACAGATACCTTATGAATAAAGAATTTGCGTAGAAGGATACGTGGCGGCGGAGTGAATCACGGACGCATTCGAAAGTATTCGCGATGCTAAATTGTATTGAACAGGATGCGTGTGGATTGCAGTGGGGTTTTTGGGAAGCTGTCGCGGATGCGAGAGAAGAATCTTTTGCAGGGTCTTCTGGTAAACGATTCTGGAGTAAAAAAGTTGCTCTGGAACGCCATGAAAGTCGCTGAGAAGTGGCATTTAACGCAGTGACCGCATACTCATGGAACGGGGGTATACATAACACTTCTCGTCGGGGATTGAGCAACACCTCGATATTATCAGGCATTAAGTCGTTTAAACATGCACACACGGAGCGCGGAATTTTAGCAAGTATCCGGGACCCAGTAAACCGTGAAGGCATGGTAATATTTTATCATATTTTACGTAACGCCATCGTTTGCTTCCAATAACTGCGGTATCGATAAAAACGCAGCTAACCGCGGTTACCTGGAACTAATAACGCGGCGCGAGGACGGAAATAATGGAGATCGCGATAAGTTTCGAGTCTGCTCCGCAGAATTAAGATTCAACCTGCACTCACTTCAAATGACTTCCTGTAAACCTTCTAAACTCTAAGTAGCTGGCAAGAACGTCTTAAATTTTAACTGCAATAGTTTTCACAGCTACCCAAAACCAGGTCCAGCTCGAGCCAAATTGCGCCCTTTATTTGTAACACCTTTATTTAATCCCTTTGACGACCATACTCAGAACTTTTATTCGTAGCTTAAAAAATATCTGTATCTTAAAAAATGCCAACAACGAAAATACCACTTTGCTCTCCTTGTCAGCCCCACGCAGCTGCCTAATTTTGCCTGTAGGGACAAGGCGGGCCTGCCCGAAACATTCCATCTACCGAATAACTCTGAAGATGAACGCGAGTGTCCACTCGTAATCAGAGAAGCCGCAGCTGCCGGTTAGCCGAGTATCTCTCTATCCGGGAAGGCTAGAACTTGAGGAAGACCAGACCTTCTTCCCACCTCCATATAATCCCCTCTCTCCAGCATTCTTATGGTGGGCATCGGGAACGCAGCGTTCGCACGTACCATCAAAGACAGTTGCCGCAGCAACAGAGTGCCAGGTCACCGATGATCCCGCGCGTGGCACGCGTCCCTTGATTTTCGTTAACGGTCCCCCCTTCGGCTGCCAAGCAAATTCACAAGTTACGCGCGAGCTGGAAGGATGGCGTAGGCGATTCGTGAAAGGACGCCTGGAGCACCTGTTCGCAATCGAGATACCATCCGCTGGAAAGCTTTGGATCGAACGCCCAGCAGGCCCCGGGAGTGCCGTTTCCCGGAAGCTTCGTGTATGTACAATCGCGGTGACTCGCGATCGTTTCCCCCGCACGGTGACCGGAAGTGTCGGTGAGTCCGCGAGTATTTTTTAGTACGATCGTTCGGCTCGGCGATCTCTCCCAGGTGAACGACTCCAGCGGTGACGTTGTTCAATTAAAAGGCGCGAGATCGAAATGATGAATCCTGTAGAATTCTCTGGGTCGAGTCGAAGGTTCCACTGAAGGACCGTCGAGGCAATTATTCTTTCGGATGGCCAACGGAATTGTTAATGACGGCCCGTGCGCAATTTAAGTGGCTCGGGTATTAAAGCGTTTAGCTTGATAGGTGCAATTGATCACTTAAGTGGACTGCATTTCAAGGTGGGCACACATTCAGTTACGATCGGCGGTTGTCTCCTCTTCCCTCTTCGATCGCGAATCATTGTGACCGAAATCGGGAGCGTATCACGCGTTCAAGCTCGGCAACTTGGACTTCGCTCGATCCCGGATGATAATTGGACGTTTTGCCTGAATTTGCTAAGAAGAAGGAGGCACGAGGGGACTGGAGGACGGCCGAGGTAACGCGATAACGTCTGTGTCTTTATTAAAAAATTAGGCAGTCCTCGGCTAGTGGATCGTTTAAGCGTTAATTTATGTTAATTCGCGGAACGCGGTTCCAACCAGCTCGCGGCAAGATCGCACGCGAAGGACGGGACTACCCGCTGCCAGCCGTGCTCCTGCTGTCATTCCATCCGGTTTCGCGGTACCGGACTCGATTTCTGGTATTTTTATACCTTGGCAAGAGCTGCGGTCTCGCGTCTCCGCTAATGATCGTGTTACGGCTGCGAGGTGGAAGCTGCAGCATCGTCGCGACGAGAGGAACGCTCGTTGTAACGAATTGATAAAACGATTAGGGAATGTCGCGTTTTATAATACAGGGACACACCATGTTTAATACGATAAAATGTGGGAAGGTCCTAAAGACTTGAGACACTATTCTATATAGAAACATGGCATTGGTGATACTTGGGCCTAGTTATGCAGAAAGCTACCAACCCTCAACATTTTAATTGTTAAAGAAAAGAGCTTCATTTCTATTCGGTATATTTTATTTCTTCTTATTGTTTTAGAATGTTTTTTAATTGGTTATTTATTAGTGAGTAGTATAATTAATATTATTCTAAATTTTCTGTAGCTTTTGTTTTTTAAGCTTCAAATGGAACTATGGGTTGGTAGTTTCCAGTTCTTCTGTGGCTTGGGAATTTTTCACCAAAGAAAGATCCATACTCCGTTTAACTAATTTGTTGTCTGTTGAAGAGTTGGTAGCTTTCTGCATAACCCAATTACACTTCATTGATTCAGTGACTGGAAAATCCTTAAAAGGTAGAAAGAGAATCACGTACACGGTAGGTAGAACACAGCGATAAATAATAATAGTTCGTTGATTCACGGCAACGTATCAATTTTCCATGGACACCACTGTCATCTATCCATACTTATCTCACCGGGCTGAAGGGCAGTGACGACTCATCTCCGCCTTGAAACGTTAAATCGGCCTCGGGGGACTGTCAAGGCGACTCGCGCCGCGAATGGCATACAAATGAAACGTGCAACAGTTCTGGAATCGTTCGCGTCGGAAAGTCAATGGCACTCGATAACAGAAGGCCGAGCGTCGAGGAGGCCTGCAAGTAGGACTGCGTCGTCCTCCAAACGTCCCTTGTATTCTGAAACCGTCAGATCGATGGAGGTCAGAAATCGTCGCGATGATTCAACAACTCTTAACACATTACTTCAACAAGACACGGGCCTTTAATTCCTCTCAATTTCAACACAAGCACAGCGCATCCTATAGCGCACGCCACTAAAAAGATTTCGCAAGAGATCTCGACTTACGCCTCGACTTACTCCACTCGTGCATTACGCGTGCACCTCCTTGTTTCCACCGAATCGGTTGATTTCCATAACGCGCGAGACTCGGTAAGCGTACGCGGTTGGTTGACACGTCGCTTCCTCTTCCACCGCGAGCGTGCGGCGACTGAACGCGGTCAGTAGAAAAATCCGAATCGGCCGCGAGTGGTTGGCAGTCGCGCGTCAGGACCCGGTCAGCCAGTTCATTATCGCCGTGTCTGCTCCTCCGCCGCACCGTCCAGGCACACCTGCTCCACTTGGGCTGGCCTTCCGTTAGTTCCATTGCCGATACCCGGTCCTAAATCCTCGGCCGTTTGTCCCCGATCACCGTCGGCTCCCTCCAGCGATCGCGGGACAACGATGACGGGCCCCGCGAAAGTCTCTCCCGCGGGCGTATCCAGAGTGTCTCCCCGGTCGTTCGGTAAAAGCTCGCGTTTACGTAACGGCAGGCCGCGATGCAACTGCGCCGTTCCCTCTACGCGATCGAACAGCGATTTGACCTCCCCCCCCGGACGCGGGGTCAACGAGGAAACCGTCGCCCCGCGAATCGGCATAATTCTCGAATATCTGTCTCTATGTTCGCAGCCTGAGGGAGGGTGAGGAAGAAAGCATGAGGCTCTTTTGCTCGAAGCAGGACGACGCGTCGTCGGTGGAGAAGACCAAGGATGGGCCCAGAGGTAACTAACCTGAGATATAATCTTACTGGGCATCGAAATTATTTGTAGCTTCGTGCAGGGTGTTTTTAGAATAGTTTAAACACTGGGTATGGATCCCGTGTATTAAGCAGTTATGCCTACCTGCGAGGTCTGAAGAAACATGTATATTCGGGAATTTTTGGGGGAAAAACTTGAAGGCTTTTTTAGTTAAAGCTCTATGTATTGGAAAGTGCACATGTTAAACTACTTGTAGTAATTTTTGCGATGGAAAATATAAAGAAATAAAAGAAAAGAGATTTTTGTTCAGCAGTTTGCGGTGACCACTCTAATTTTTACCTGGTTCATTTGAAGTAAAAAATTCGCAGGCATTCTGGTTAGTATATTTGATTATCTAGTCCTTAATCGTTCATTATCTCGAAAAATTAATTTACTACAAAAAAATGGCAGCTTCTCATAGCAAAAGTATCGATTTTCGCCACAGAATTGCTCTCACAGGAATTTTAAAATAATATATATTTTCGAATGTACAATCGTTTTGTTTAAAAAAGTCTTCAAGTTTTAAAAAAAGAAATCCTTTGGAAGAAGTGTTTTCAAACCCTACAGGTAGGTATAACCCCTTAAAAGAGGTTTATACAAACGTGTCCCGAGGCATGTCAGAATATGTATACAAAGCGAGTTCACGATAAGGGGTCGTCCTTAAATTACGTAAGGGTAATTTTGTCGATTTCTTACCCTTTCCAACCCCCTCCCCCTGTCCTTATGTAATATTTTTTACATTGAATTTTTTCAGCTTTAAAATTCCTTTAAACATATTTATAATTCATTTAACTCGGTTTCGTGTGTGCTATGACACATCGTTTTTAGTCTACTCGTATTGAAAATTAGGTTAAAAAATATTACTCAAGACGCCAGCTGACTCCCTCTTCCCCTTGTAAGAAATTCCCTCCCCCTTGCTCCAAAAAGTCTTATGTAATTTAAGGAAGACCCCTAAGGGATTTGAATCAGAGGTATAAACAATTCAATTATTCTGAGTCAATGATCGAGTGTAATAGGCATAACTGGAGAACATTTGGACTACTTATCGCAAGCTTATCTACTTTTGGGAATATGATACTAAGGGCAATGGCGCACCCGGGGGGGGGGGGGGGGCAAGGGGTCCTGGCACACCCCAAAGGCGGGACTTTCTAAAAAGAAAAGAAAACTGAATTTTATTCTTTAATTTAATTTGTATAATCACCTAATGAATTCTACTGAATTTGTATTAAAAATATTTTTATCCTGATTTTTAAATCCCGAGTGCGCCACTGTCTAAGGGTGAAAGTCTCCGGCCACGCGTCTCCTTCGAAGTGTTCGAGTTACAAATGCTACAGTGAAACACCCTGTGCCGTAGCTGAAGCTCGCAAGAATATCCCGCTGACAGCATCCAAGTGTTAAACGCGACACTGTCTTCCCCGTTGATTAGTCGTAACTCGAGTTAATCGCCAGATGCCCGATGTCCCGCAACGGTGCCACACGGGGCACCCGATTCCCCATTTCCTACGAGCATCTCTTTCCCATGGAGAACGTTTTCCGTGGCGCGCAATCCAGATCACGCGCGACCCTAGGTGAATCAATCAGAAGCCGGCCCATGATGTAATTCGCTCGGAGAACCGTACGGTCGAGCGCGACAACGTGCTCGTTTTCGAGCGACCGTCAGCCAGGAAATTATCCAGCTGTGATTACCACGTTTATCCACGCGATCGTAAAACGGGCCCGTGATTTAAGAGGAAATTATCGATCACGGTTACGTGCACGCGAAGATGGAAGCTTTGTTCTTGCTCTTTCACTTATTCCCGCGGTTGAAATATCGCGTGTCAACGGCGAGCTTCAATCATCGCGGTAGCAATCCGATCGCCGGATTAAGTGGTTTCGCAGATCGACCTGATTTTGCTGCGCTTTATTATCGAATCGTTCCTCCCTTCGTCTTCCTCCGTTCTCCCATTTTTATTTTCGGCAAGTGGGACCGACCCGCGCTTCAGAAAGGGAATTTGCTTATTCGCCTGATCGTCGGAAATCTGTCTTTCGCAGGAAAGAAGAGAGGACCGAGCGGGAAGCAGGAAGCGGATCGTTTCGGATACTATCAAATGATTATGTTCTCGATAATCAGCTTGCCTCTGTTCTTGTCAGCAGGATTCACGCTTGCTTACGTGTTCACCGCCGGCGAAGTTAAATACAGGTAGGTGTTTTTTTTTCAGACAGCGCCACGCTGATTCCGAACATTTTTCTTCCCCTCGCTTCCCCGGATTTCTACGTATCCGTTTCCTTTGTTCCGTGCGCGGCTCGTTCCGGCGCGTTCCTAGCCTCGTTACGCACCCGTGGCGAGCTCTAAACGCGGTCTCGAACAATACCCGCGACGAGCGGCGAACGGGCGATCAACGGGAACCTCCGAACGGCATAATAACTCGGTCGGCCGATGAATTATGTATTGAACGCCACGAGCTGATTGGCTGTTTTATTACAAGACCGATTAACCCTTTCGCTACGGTACCGCGGAGCGTTAGCTGCGCTTGTGATCTATTTACGCGTTGCGTCATATAATAATAATATCGGCGTCACGAGCGACTGCACGTGGTGCGGAGGGTGCGAAGTTAAAGACGTCCGAGGCTGGTGTCTTTAGAGCCACGAAGTGTGAAGAAACTCGTGATGCAAGCTCTGTACACCTGCAGAGCTTGTAGCGGGTAAGTGAACCACTGTGGAAGGTCGATTGCACCGTAGAATATACGAGCGTTGAGTCAAACACACGACAGTTAAACGAGGCTTCGAAATAATCCGTCTGTTAAGAGTTACGACTGATCAAAGTGCCAGGCGTGGGTGGCACTAGGAACGTTGCAGCGCGATAACGTTAATGAGTCATAACTTTCGCCAGATGTATTATTTTGCATTAATGCTGGATTAAAAGTCACTGATCGTGGTGGATGTTAGTTTGACAGGCCGAGTTTCCCAACCTTATTTGCCTCCCTTTCAATGTTTCTTTTCTATTATCATAATGTCCAAGTCTAGCTGGGCATGTAATTGTTGAATCCTAAAGAGTTCGATTGAAAGTAAGTAAAATAAAATAAGTAGCAGCTGAAATTTCAAGTTGATTATTAAAATGTACGTCGGCCGCTTGCTCCTTAACGCCCCTACTGCCTCTAGAAGCAGCATCGCCACCCCAAATCTCCTCAGCGTCCACGTTGGGAAACACCGTTTTAGTGCTTAAAATATTTCTGCAAATTCAGGTGTCTGGTGCCAGAATGCGAAGATCCTGGCAGCACAGTGTTCGACGTGCCATGGGCCGTGAATTCTGTGCCAGACATCTCGGAAATGTCGAAGTGTACCCGGTACGTTGTGAGGAATCATTCTGAAGCGTGCACGAATCAGTCGTTCAGCAACGCGACCCAGAAATGCGACTCTTGGATCTACGATCCATCGGAGAACACGGTGCTCAGCGAGGTAAGCTGGTCTACCTTCGAGGCAGAGGTCCACGCCAGAGGCCACCGATGACTCACGATTTTCCTTTGTTTCCTTCCGCCAACAGTGGGGCCTCACCTGCGACGCCAATCGATGGAAGCTCGCGCTGGTGGGCACGATAAATAACGTCGGCCAATTCTTCGGCTTGATCTTCACCGGGTACATATCCGACAGGTGAGAAACAATCGCTGGGAGTGGACCACGGGTCCCTTAATCAACTTTAACCGCCTCGATGCGGGAAATGAAGATTCATGTGAACTGGGGTGACTTCGCGACCAACCGATTCTCAGTAGATTCCCTAGGTGTACATAGAGGGGAGCGTAGAAATGGAGATCAGAAGTTCGACAAAGCTTGATTGTGTGACGAGGGTGGATGATAGCCCAGGAGAAGTAATTTCAGTTCGAAGATGACTTAGAAGAGTTTTCTATGAAAACCATCCTCTTCTAGGTTACTAATGAAACGACTAAAAATTCCTCGCGCTCGAAGGTTTCCTAGGTCGCCAAGAGCAGATAGCCCTGATAGGATCCCCCATCTCGCCTTGCTCCCGGGGCCCAGCATCCCGAGATAAACTTCGGTCTCCAGGTCTGAGTGACTCGAAATAGACTTTCGAGTTGATAGCCCAGAATCTCCAATTCGAATTGGCGGGATGCCCTACATTGCACTTTTCGGGGGAAAGTTTGATAGTTCCGCGGGGATGATTCGAACTTAGGAATGCATTTCGGGATCCCCGGAAAAGAGACACCGACGGACTTCTGTCGCGCGGGACCCGGAGAGACTGACAATATACCGCGTCGACTCTGTCCGTCGGAGAATAAAATGCATCGGGAGACGGTGTCAGTGAGACGGGGGGACGGAATAAAAATCAGCCGCGCCAATAAAGCCGGCGCTGCTTATTCATCCACCCCCGCGGTTATTTCCAGATACGGAAGACGTACGATTCTGACGCTCACCACGTTCCTGAGCGGGATCAGCGGCCTGATACATTCCTTCGCCGTGAATTATTGGATGTTTCTCGCGTTCGAATTTATCGACGCGACTGTCGCGGCCGGTATCTACAGCGCTGGATTTATTTTAGGTGAGTTAATAACGCGGCCAAAGTAAGGGAAGATGTTCGGACGTGAATAATGCCGGAATAAATAACGGCCATGTTTCACGCGCCTCGGAACAGAGGCGTTTCGATATCGGAGACTCGCAAGTGCCCATTACAGCCTCTTCCAGTTGTATTATAATTTGTTATATACATGTACAGTTCCTCCGTCAGTCGATGGATTGACCCACTGCATGGAAGTTACCGCTTTTTCCCCAAGGAATCCTGGAGAAATGATTTTCGCTTTCAGGGATGGAGATGGTCGGGGTGAAAGGTAGAGTCCTAGCCAGCACCATCATCTGCTGCATGTTCGCGGTGGGCGAGATGTTGCTGGGTTTGATCGCGATGTGGTCGCGATCCTGGCGGCTGCTCCTTCGGATCGTGTACGGTCCTGCGTTGCTCGCCATCTTGATGCCCTTCCTGATCCCGGAATCGGTCAGGTAATATCCGTGACTATTTAATTCGCGTCGCCCGCTAGGTCCCGCTAACGATCCCAAAACGAGCCCTTTAACGACCGTTTCGAGTCGTCATCGGGACATCCGTCCAATTAACTGGTCCCCTCGACGTCACCCCGCGGTCGTTGATTGGACCCGCTGTTCTAATTAACGCGTCCGCGGGCCGTTTAATATTAGAAGCCATACTGCTTTGACCACGGTCCAATAATTGTACCCGTGCAACACAATTAGCTGTAGGAATCGGTGACGTAATTATTTCTACGTTTTTGGGAATCGAACCCGAGCCGTCCGCGTGCTGATCAGCAGCGTTAACCACCACGGCTACGCCGACTCTCCCGTGGTCCGTTAGCCCGGGGGTTCCTGATCCCACATAGCAAATGACGTTTTTAAGGTGGCTACTGGCGAACGGGAAGCCGGAGAAGGTGGAGAGTATTTACCGTAAAATGGCGCGCATTAACGGGCTGCAGGTCTCCGAAGAGACGATCGGCGCGTTCAAGGAGCTGAACACGGTGAAGAGCGAGAAGGTACCGGTTCCTCGATTGAGTTATCGTGTTGTTCGCGAACGATCGATCGCAGTTTCATCTTGCAGACAGAGCAGCTGTCGCAGAAGAAGAATCCAGTGGTGGAGATTTTGAACTCCTCGGTGATGGTGACTCGGTTGGTGGCCTGCTCCTTCTGCTGGCTGACGAACACCTTCGTCTACTACGGGCTGTCGTTGAACTCGGTGGCCTTTGCCGGTGACAAATACGTTAATTTCATACTAGTCGCCGTCGTCGAGATCCCGGCTTACTTCTTAACCTGGTTCCTCACGGATTACGTCGGCCGGAAGGCCACCCTGTCCTCGTCCTTCCTGCTGAGTGGCGCGTTCTGCTTGGCGATACAGTTCGTGCCGACTGGTACAGTATTTTTCAAAGTGTACATTATAACCACTTCGATCCCATTTTCAATTTAACGCTCTGCCTTAAATCCGATCGCCATTCAAGATCGTTTAGTCAATGCTGATCAAGTTTTTCTGCTCGGTATTACTAATTGCTTCATTAGCACCTTGCAACTTGGGATTAACAGGTTTCAAACTCTGCCCAAGGCCCCTACGTAGTAGCAACCGCGCGGAACTAATTTAGTCAACTCGATCCCGATTTCCGTAATTCGTAATTATCGTTTACTATGCCATTTTTTCCGCGAATCGATTTGCATCTCTAAGTACCCAATGATCCCGACACTCCCACGGTTCTACTCCGTCTTTGTTAATATTAAGACGGAATCAGGCTAGCTTCTGAGTGTTTCTTCATCCAGGCTCGTGGACCTTCCTACCCCTGATCCTGTACATGGGAGGAAAGTGGTGCATCACGATGTCCTTCTCGACCATTTACATTTACACGGCGGAGCTGTTCCCCACGAACCTCAGACACTCCCTCCTCGGGATCTGCAGCATGACTGGCCGCATGGGGTCAATATTATCACCGCAAACTCCGCTTTTGGTAAGTCTGCCAGTCTCCGTGAGATTTCCAGAACCTCTTGCTCCTCGAACCCAAAAGTACCGCTTCGAATCTCTATCGTACGCCACTCCGCGCTCGCCCTTATCGATCCGGCCTGTTCCGAGCGAAGCACCCCTCGAGGTCAAGCTTCAGCCCTTAAATCAGCTGGTTCGAGGAGCAAGACACATAGCGCGCACCTCCGCTTACACAGCTACGTGGTTGCGCAGGCACAAGTCATGCCGGAGCTGCCGCTCATTCTTTTCGGATGCATGGGCCTGTCCGCGGGACTTCTGTCACTGATGTTCCCGGAGACGCTGGGAACGAAGCTCCCGGACACGGTGTCGGAAGCGGAGAATATCGGCAAGCCGCCGCTCAAGGGGGACCTGGAGGACCCGCCGTCTTAAGGGGTGGAGCAGTGGCGCACCGCGATACGTTTAGACCCAGCGCAGAGAAACTGGGGAAATGGAGCAGGCGCGGCGGGCGATGGCTTTCAGAAGTTTCGACCTCGACAGCCTCGAGACGCGCGAAACTCCTCCTTGCCTCGGGTGTTTCGCGCGAGACACCTACTCGAGTTCGACGGCGCTGAATATCGCCTGGAATTTGCCATAAAATCGATCGACTGGGAAACGTGTCGGCGATCGTTCGGCGGAATACGGAGTTACCTCAGTCGTTATTTTCACGCGCGACGGATAAGGCGCCCGCGTTGTTTATCACTTTCTCCTAACCCTCGGTAGCCGTTTAATGAATTTTTCACGGCCTCGGGAGGACAACCACATGTATACTCAGGTACTTGCACAGTATTGCTGCGCCGTGCCAGCGAACGTATTAAGTCAGTAGCGCCGTATCGGGGCCCGTTCCCTTCTGATAGAACGACTTGTTTCGTCGCGCACCACTCGTGCCATCGTAGTGCATCGTCTAGAGAACTGATAGCAATAATCGTATACGTGCGTGTATTTATGCTAGCGCGAATTTACCACGTACTGGACATATAGCGTGCAAAGATTATAGTACAACTATTATTACAATTGTTATTAATGAAACGCAGAGTGCAATGAGTGTGAGAGGTAATGCTCGTGACGATGGAAATATCCTGATTATGAAACTACCCGCGTGTAACGAAATCTCTGTATTGGCCGCAGAAATGTTACGAACTAATTAACTAATGGTAAATATCGTTGGATATTTTTACATTTACGGTAGTTGATCCGCGTATTTTCCATTTTCACTGATCGAAAGCGGGGTTAATACAGTGTGTAGGAGGAGTGAACCATCGAAGATGTTTCCATCGTGATGTAGAATGAAAGATGTACCAACACTTGAAGCTAGTGGCACACTGGGGATTTAATCTTGGGGGAGCCGAGTTGAAGGGATACAAATATTTTTTATGCAAATTCTATAAAATCTATTAGGAGATTATAAAAATTTATTTAGAGAATAAAATCCAGTTTTCTTTGATTTTACAAGGCCTCTTCTTTGGGGTGCCAGTCCTCTGAGTGCGCCACTGCTTGAAGCAATCGTGTAGTTAAGATCGATCTAAGGATACTTATAGGGAAAACGTATAGAAATCTAAGTTAGATGTTAAGGAAAGGATGATTATAATATGTTAGAGAATTCTGAGAATATACGAGCTATTACAAACTTTTGCCTGCTTACACTTAATTTCCCTTGATACATTTACACAAACTGTCCTGACCTTCCAAGTAATACTAACCTACCCTTAACTAACCACAATGATCTATTCAATGATCCTGCTCTCTCATTAGAAGCACGATAAAAACGGTAAAGCCCCAGTGCATCAGTTATTCCCGCACACAGCCGAGTTCAAGAATACATCGCAACCGAATAATCCGCGCCAACGCGCCCCTACAACCCGTGGAAGCAGCCAAATGAAACTACTCCGCCATTATCTGCTCTCATTTAGAGAAAATGGAAGGCGAAGTTGCCTTTTTGCGAGGGCATAAAAGAGCGGGATGAGACGGGAGGCGTCTGCCGACGCGCAATATCAAAGAACTAATGCCGCGTAACGGAGGGTCGGCGGCCTCCGTCTTCGTCCGGCCAGGTGCCGAGGCGGGACGGGGTGTTTTAATATACACGGGGATTTGGATATTTCATTTTGACAAATTCCCCGGGCCGACGTAGCCAAAAGAAATTGAAGCCTACGCAGCGCGCTTCGCGCAACAGGGCCACGCTGGCGTGTGCGCGCGCGACTTGCGTTGGTTATTTTACGTTTACGGATGACTCGGTGGCCCCGGTAATAAATATCCCTGTCCCCGGGCTACAAATCTCGCGGAGTGCACATTCGTCCTTGCTCCCCTTTTTTTTTACCTTATTCAGCCAAGTGCGTCCTCCTCCAATATCGCTCTCGACGTCAGGGCCACCGTCATGGACCCTCGGGGACGTCCGAGTCATAAAATTTTAATGCTTCAAACCTCGAGCTAAAGTGTCCACCGAAATCTGTATACCGGCCCTCACTGGTGTCACTGTGGATGTCTACCATGGAATAATGGCCTCGAAGGACGTAAACGATTCCTCGAGGTCAGCTGGTCAACCACGTTCTCCAGCGAGTCAGCGGCGGCGCGCGGAAAGCAAAATGGAAAATTCGTGCACCGTTCCGGTTTATTAATATCCATAATGGCTTCCAGGCCGTTCGAGATTCCGTTCGAGCGGGACGACAAAAGTTCTAAGCCTCCTGTGCCCTTTTCATACCGCGCAAACAGGCCTGTAAGAGTACCCAGCCAAAGGAGAATTTAATTAATGTAATGCACCGAGAGGAGATCCAGGGTGTCCGTTCAGCCTGGCCCGATCTCTCTAGGTCCCGATCGCACGGACGAGGCGGATCCTGCGTTCAGCCCGCAGCGTAAGTCTGTAAATCCAGGGATAGATGCGTCTATGGATCGGACGCATCTTCGTGCCGATGCAGCAGCTCGCTGTGTACCTGCTTCATCCCCCGGATTAACTACACAGCTGGCGGGGGTTGGCTCGCTTTCGATCCCGTGCCAGGGGGAAACGGACCCGCTCCAGACGTAAATAGTCCCAGGAAAGAGGCGCGTCGATACGTCGGCCGATGCAACGGTAATGCAACGGCTGGTCTCTTTGTCCGCGGTATTTCCCGTTTTCGAGCGCACGCGGTGCTCTCGACCGGCTGGGTATCTTCGTTTGAGTTACGATACGAGGTACTGCTCGCCGCGGATTTGCTGGCGAGTTATTGATACGCTTTTCAGCGGTAGAGAAAGCGGGTGTCCTTTTATCGAGGGAAAGGAAGTTATTCTTTCTTCTCTTTGCTCTCTGCGGCTGGGTTTCCAGAATGGAGGTCTCTTTTCTGGGGGCTTGTTGGGCGGAGGGCATCTTGGATATTAGATGGAAGAGGAATAAGGGGCGAGCTTAAGTCTGAAGAAGAATTTTAGATGTGAGCCTCTCGTTAAGGAGTCATGCTCAGTCAGGAGGCCGGAAAAAGGGTGGTCTTTGGAAATATTTTACTCAAAAGCTATAACACATTTCTCAAAAAATCTTTTTCCTTTTAAGGATTGCATCTAGTACCGTACATCGTAATTTTTTAATTGAATAATATTTATCAATAACTATGTTATTGTCCATCACTCGAAGGTTCACTCAAAAAAGGCTTCTGCGGTGACCACTGCTGCTTGAAAGTCGATCATCCAAAATAAAAAATTCAAAAGAATTTACTTATTATATTATATTATCTAGTATTTGAGTAAAGGATTTTTCGAAATATTGATTTGGGAAAATATGGCTGATGTTTAAAGTAAAACTTTCAATTTTTATCATAAATCGTGCCTGATTTTCGTCAATTAAAAGAAAACTAAGCACCGGATAAAAAAATCCGTCGTTCAAAGACTAGTTTATTGTTCCTATAGTAAGCTAGTAAAATTTGAAATAAATCGGTTGAATGGTTTTTTAAATATTTTGGTCACCGATTTTGAAAGAACCTTCGAGTGATGGACAATAACTTAGTTATTGATAAATATTTTTAAATAACAAAATTACGATGCACGGTACTAGATGCAATCCTTAAAAGGAAAAAAGATTTTTTGAGAAATTTGTTATAGCTTTTGAGTAAAAAATTTCCAAAGACCACCCTTTGTCCGGCCTCCTGACTGAGCATGACCCGCTTAATTGACGGTGATCAAATAGGTGAATTTTATATTCCCCCTCTGATTTCCATGCAGATAACGTGCCACTAACTATAATGTACGAACGATGTGTCTGAAATGAATCTCGTGTCCGAAAGATTGAGGGCATCATCCCCTAGCAGCGGGGTCGTCAAAATCTTTCACCCCACCGGGGAGGGTCAGGAGCATATTTTTCAAACTTAACCGCAAGATGCTGATGCCGAAGGAAGTTTGAATTAATAATATTGCAGGGGTCCCCAGCCCCGCGATATTAGAGGTTCCACCCTCTGGTCTCTCTTCCAGCTACCCTCCTAGAGCCCCGCTTCCGCTATTCCAGGCTCTCTCGTCGAACGAGCGACGAAGAAAAAGTACACGCTGCTCTCGCGGCGTTAAAGATTTTATTAGAAACGGTGGAATCTACGATCGCTGCGCGCGTACGTGGATTTCCCGGCGGAAGTGTTTTCTCTCGGCGGTATCGATTAAATCGTCGATAGCAATTTGCCGCAGACGGCGGTGCCCGGTATTCGTTAACACGAAAATATGATACGGGATTTTATTAGCGCGTGAAATGAAAACGATCCCGCTTCCGCCGTACACGCTGGCACACTTCTCCCGTCCCAGCGCGCGCAATTAACGCCCCGCGCGAGCCGCGCGCCGCGTTGTAACACGGGGCCGAACATCTGGCCGAAAGGAGTTCAATTTTTGTCGAGCCCGAATGGCAACGATTTAATGAAAACACCGGTGGAATGTTTTGCGAGCGTTGGCAAAAAACGCCTTCGGGCGGCGAGCAATTGCTGACGCCACCTGCCAAACATATGCCACGTTCCGAGTACACGCGAGCCGTCGCGTGGAGTCGTACCCACGTCGAAGCGGTACCGAGGCTGGTACGGAAACTTAGTGAAAGCTCCATTCCCGGACACTCCGACCGCTTTTAATCCTCCGCGACCGAACAATGCCACGGAAATGGCCCGCAACCGCGGTAAGTAGAAAACGCCTGTTATAGCCAGACGGGGGTAGTTTTTACGAGAACTCGCTTTAAACTCCCATCTGGCGCGTCGAGTGTTATCTACCATCTGAATTCTAATCCCTTTTCTCCGTTTAATCCACCGTGTATCGCGGTTCGCGAGGGATCAGCGCGAAAAAAGGGCGCCGCTCGCGAAGCTCGTGGCAAGAACCCCGTGGCTGTTCATCGTCGGAGATACAGATCGATCGAGTGCCCACGGGGTCCTCCGCCATTTCTCAGCAATTACGCCGGAAGAGTGGCGTGCCGTGTCGGCGGCTCGGCGCCCAATAAAACCGCGGAGAAACAGGGGGGAAGCACACGCGAAAACACCGATATCCGCAACGCTCCTCTGCTGCGTCCGCCCGCCTCTCGAAAACATTTCTTGATTTATCGTCTGCGCCGCTGCACGCTTAACGCTCGTGTTTATCAGCCGGGGCCCGCTTATCAATCACGCCGGCCGTGAATGATCCCGCGGCGTCATCGTCGTAACCGATTGGCGGCGGAGTGGGTGCACCAGGAGGAGGAAACTTGCTATCGCGTCTGACCGCGTTAAGGGAAGTCCAAGGGGGGGATATCTAACCCCGGGGGCGGGGGGGGGGGGGGGGGGGGCGGAGGAGTAAATCAGCCACCGTGGGGATGGTCCAGGGGATGGAGGGACGGTGACGTTGCGGAACGAAATGATTGGCGTGCCGTGGGCCACCGGGGAACGATTCTGCCACGGGGCCAAATGGATCGTACGTTTTTTCGCGATCGTCGGCGCGAGACGGCCACTGATTGTTGCCCCTTTGGAGATGACGCGGGAGGAACGGGGTATATACCGGATTTACCTCGCCAGCAAAGTGAAACGGCGCGATTCGTGGGAACGAAGGCCGAGGATATTTGGTAATTTTCCAGTGTTAAGATTTCTACGGTTGATTAGTGACTTCTTCTGAAAAGAACACCTGGGTTAGGTTTGATAATGGCCAGGATGGAAAAGTGGCTGCAACGTTTGCTGGAAATTAGTTGAAATCACCGAGTCCCGAGTTGTTCGGGGAAGGTTGGCCCCGTTGCACGAGTGGCCGGACCATCGACAAATAAATTAGTCAAAGCTGGGATTCCGGGGATGTCCCGGGTTTCCATTAGGACGAGTCCCGCCGAGACGGTAAAGCGCGCGGGTATTAGTCCGGTTGTCTGCTCCGCTACGGTCCGCAATTCGTCTCGGAAGGAGGACGGTCTGAAAGTAGCTAATTTCGAGGTTCGTAGGTTCCACGGAGGGAACCCGCTGGCGTTCAGGTATTTGCTGGCCGTCATCGGGCGACGTCGTTGGCAACCTGCAGCTGCCCCTCGGAAGAAGGGGATTTGCTGCCTCCTCGTTTCGTCGCGTCTCGTCTAACGAGTCCAGGGTCAAGTTGCTCAACTACGCTGGGAGTTAATCCTTGAGCGCCACAACTTGTTCCCTTTATCGATGCGTGATGTAATAACTCTGTAATTAAATGTAGAAAAGAGTTGGGGGAAGACCTCTCTCTGGTCCGCGCAGAGCGCGCTTCCTCCCAATCAGAATGCATCTTTATTCGAGTTCACCGCAACGGACACCACCGCAACTTGGTCTCTCTGTCTGGCATCGCGTGTCCGCTAAATAATTTAGTAGATCGTTCCGCAGTAATTAGCGGAGACATCACCGCGAGATCTCCTTCCCATCGACGGATCGATGGACTGTCCACAGGGGCGGAACAGATAGCTCGATCTTCCTCGATCGAGCGCTGCCACGGTTGTCACTGAAAGCGACCACCGTAACACGGGTGCACAGGAATCAATCAAGGCGTCCTAATAACGTTAAATTACGCCTGGCGGTTTCCCGAGCGACGCCCTTTTATTATTGAAACTGTACCCGATAAAAGTGATCTCTCATTCGATTGACGCGCCTGGAATTGGCGGGAATGGGTTGATCGCATGCGCGCGGTCGGATATAAACAAAACGGCGCGTTTAGCGGGGCGCGATGCTTTAATTAACGCCACGTCGGTTCATTACGGGGTTACGTAACGCCCATCTATCTTATTACCAGCAACCGGGTTGCGGTGAAAATATCGACGGCGCCCGTACGGCTCGGGCGCGTATAATTTGCCAAACGAACCGGCGCGCGCGGTGTCATTAATAACGCATCATTCTCGAAACGGGAAGGCCGTGGACGCAGTCGATTGGACACTGGCGACGGTCGGTTATCGATACGATTCTAATCACTCTTCAGATGACTCCTCTGTACATGGGCGCGCCACAGAGGGGCTTTTCCTGTACAATTCGCGAAAATTCCACCCCCCAAAGAAGGAAAAAGGAGTTTAAGGGGTCTCCCTACTTTGACGACCTGAAAGGAGCGCGATATTTGGGACTTTTTTAAAGAGATACCCTTAAATTGTTTAGGCAACATTTTGAAAAAAGTTTAATTAAAAAAAAGGGTTCCTAAAACTTTAAACGCGTTTTTCTCGAAACGATGTTTTTCGAATTGGTTAGCATGATATCTCAAAAACCAATCACCCGATTTACTTCAAACTTGGTATATATCTTCAGTAGATGTCTCATTCTTGTTAGTACTAACACTAAGTCGGTTTTTGCAAAATTAGACTTTTGCGGCTTAAGAAGACAGCGAATTTTTTTCAGAAACCAATGTCTGTTTTGGACGCTGCTATTTTTTTTTTATATTTCAGTATTTCTCATTTAATCTTATTCAGACGTTAGACACACGCATATAGATTACACAATTTTTTAAATTTTCTGTTTCAGACAACTACAACAACTGATTGTATGCTAACCATGCGCATATGATTTTTGAAAGGCGCTCTAATTGAAGCATTATAACTTCGGATATAACCACTATTTTTGCATACAATTTTTGTTTCATATTCTCTGAAGATTGACAAATAAAGACACATAGCTGGAAGGAAATATATTTAATGGTTTTGTTTTAAAAAAAATTTTCGACCGACAAGGTAGGAAGAGCCCTTAAGAGGACTATGCAGTCGTTTTTCGTGAAAAAGAGACTGTGTCCTTTATTTATTTGTGAAAAAATGAAAGCGCATCCAGATGTATCCTTTTACCCAATGTTTATTACTACCATGCGGATTGAAAAATAAATGGTAAGAAATATACATGTGTTTTAAAAATGGCGCTGCAGACGGGTAAACATTTTAACGTTGTTCCATCGTTTTGCCTTAATATCGGTCTTAAAATATGACGCAATCCGATTTTAAAGGTGGGATTCTTATTTTTTGGATTCATAGTTTCCGGTCAAACCTATAAAAGCAAACATTAAATCAATATTATGCGATTGGTGGCTGAAAAACGGCGATATTTTCGAGAAAAATTCGTTCTTGTTTGTGCGCTACTAACATCCGGTGACTTTTTAATTTTTTGATGAAAATCTCGAATTTTTACGGACCATATCATAGGTTTGACCGGAAATGGCACATGTTTTACACATCCTGTAATTTTTTTCAAGTCGATCTGAACCTCCATTCGTTCACAATCAGGAAAAAAACAAAAGAAAAAAAGATTTCGAGGAAAACGCGTTTAAAGTTTCTGGGCAAAGGCGACGCTATAGGTTGCCGCTTGACGGTTTTAGCTGCCAAATCTACCATTTTTCGAACTTTACTAGAAACCAGGCGGCATTTTATTCAGAAAAGATAGTACTTTCGGAAAATGCAATAAAAAAAAAACGTTTTTTCGACTGCCTAGTCCCCTTAATGTAACCGTGACTGAAGTAATTCAAGAGCTTTATAGAAAGAAAAGAAAACCGGATCGTATTCTATAACTAAATCTTTATAATCACCTAATGAATTATATTGAATTTGCATTAAGAATATTTTCATCCCTTCAACTCGGCTCTCCCGTAGATTAAACCCAGAGTGCACCACTGTCCAATCAACGTTGCTCTGGGAATCAATTCCGGCGATGGGGCAAAATGCTAACGAGGGACCAGCTATTCGTTGTTCCCCCCTGGAGAGTTTTTCTACGAATGGAAGCTTGCACGTTTGAAAAGCGACGCGTCGATAAAGGCGGGCCGAGCAATAACGAGAAGCCTTCTCTCGTTTGTCAGGCTTAGCTCGAGGGATTCGTACAAATATGATAAGCCCGTGCACAACGTGCGCGCGTTTAAGAAAGTTATCGTCCCCGGCAGAAGCTGTCACACCGCGCGAAAACATAAATTTCACCGGGGGGTAATCCACGACACTGTGTCCGAGAGGGGAGGTTGGGTTACAGCCCCGTGGCCGGGGTGTCTGCGATCTGTCGATTTGAATTCGATTATACAAGACGCCCGGCCCTTCCGCGGGGAAACGGTTCATCCCCCTATCGGGGGAGGTGGAGAACTTACGAAGACGCGCTTCCGGTTAAACAGCCATCCGGCTATCCAGTCAGCCAGCAAGAATAACGGGCGTTTGTTATTGGATGAAATATCAGCCCGTGCATTATTCAACGTCCAGAGGGGCGGGGGAATATCGGCGCTGCTAATTCAGCCGCGATTCTATGCGCCTTCGCGGATCCCCGGACGTTGTTGCTGCAGCTAATTAATGCGGCGTAGGCGGACATTATGCCGAGCAGGTTATTGACGTAATTTTAGGGAAACATTGTCGGGAGGGTTTCTATATTCTCTTGAACGAATCCACGTCGATGTAGGTACATAGGTCGTGGAGGGAATAGTAGCTGCCGCCTGGGCCCCTGTCCAGAAAGGCTCAGGGCCTCATCTTCAAAAATAAAAATTGATGGTAGACGCGATAGTTGCGTTCTTCTTTTCTTTTCTCTCGCTTATTTTGGCGGTGCAATAAAGACGCTTAATAATAATAATAATAATGATTTTACTTTTTTTAACTACTACACTTAGCCCGTTTTTTAGTAAACTACCCCTTCATTTTTCCCGAAGAAATGGGCCTCTCACAACGTTTGCCACGTGAACCTTTTTCCTTAACCTTTAGAGGATTTATATATATAAATTTTTGGAACCTGAAAACCATAATATTTTTAAAGAAAAGCCGTTATATATGTATATAACGTATATGTTGTGCAGAATTAGAGGACTTGCACAGAGTCCCAAAAGGGGTTTTGCCGGTCCGGAAGGGTAACAAAATTTTTAAAATTTTTTAATTTCACAAATACAGTACGTCTGGGTTTTTTGATACTGCTGATTGCGAATCTGTAAACGAATTGTAAAAATGTTTGTCCTACATGGCAGTTTTATTGACCTAAACGAATGAACACATACCAAAATTCAGAGAACTCTCTTTTAGCATTACTCAGAGCTAACGACGGAGATGTAGAAAGCTTTTGTACCATCTTTCTTTTTTGTTTTTTTCCTCTTCTTTTCCATGCTTATATTTATTATTTTTGGTATTTTTGTGTTGTTTCAGGAATTATTTAATTTTGTCGTATTTTCTGTGTTCTTTTATGTCTTTTGTATTGTAACATTATATATATATATATATACTTCGTTTTTAGCATTGTTATTTCTCTATATTTATTTTTAATTTTTGCATTTATACTTTAAATCATATTTAAGTGACGTGCTTTCTCAAAGCTCCAAAAGGGGCTTTGCCGGTCCCCTAAAGGTTAAATTTGCCACTGGGTATACAGAACTTCTCTTTATAACGATCTTGTTGAGATTCACTGTAACGTTACTGTATCAATTAAAAACCGCGGCTGCTTAAAATTCCAAATACCAATGTTACAGTAAAGGAGAAGCCCGAGTTTCGTGTCCCATGGACAATACGACTCAAAATCGCAGCCCCATGAGAACCCAAACAGCCGTTCACTTGTATCCGCCATCTAAAAAGGAGTAAAAAGTAGAAGCGTGAAATTCATCAAGCCCATTAAACGTATTCCGTTCGGCGATATTGATTAAATTACTTGGGGTAATGGGGGGGGGGGGGGGGGCGGTTGCTTGCTCGATCGGATTAATGCGATCGGATTCGAATACCGAAACGCTGCCTTACTTGGCCATGGATTTAATTAAATTTTCTGTTCAACGTGCACGTCCGGCGTTTTCGTTGGATCGGTGCTCGCGAGTCTGCCCATTATCACCCCGCTCCCCAGTTCCCGCGATCGCGCACTTGTTTCGAGCGCAATGAACGGTCTCGGTCTAATTTAACAATTTCGCAAATAATTATCCGCGCGGGGAGGGTGTTTCAAGTATCCCCGGGCATTAAGGGGGGGGCTCAACTAATTACGAGACACGCCAGTGGCGGCGACGCGGACCCGGTTGCCTCTTAACGTGTCGAAAGACTGGGACTAACAAAGTTCCCGGGTGTTCACGGCTTTCATGTGGCTCACGTTCCGCGCCGTTGCACTTTACGAGTGCAGTAATTGGGTCATTGCGACGGCACCGTCGGATTACCCCCTTAGCAAGTTGGAGAGTCTGGTAGTGCCGTTACGCGGGCGTCGATGTGAACCCCTCGATAATGTTTATATGGACCTGCGCTAGGCTTCGTCACGCTTTTTACAGCGAGTGCATCTTCCTTCCTGGAACCTCGGTCGCTTTGTGGTTGAACAGGATTCTTCGGCTGCAGAGGAGGCATCGCTGGTGACCCTTTGGGACCCGACTAAGAACTGGTCCGAGAAGATACTTCCTGTTCGAGACTTCCGGTAGCCGAAAGGGATTGTTCTGGGGTAGTTTAGCGGCAACGGAATTACGGACTTACTGCAATCCCCATGCGATCCTGAAATTTCTGTAGCACGCGAGGTAATACCTGTCAAACTTCAACTACGATATTAATCACCCCGGGCAACGTCGCCGAATAGTACAAGATTAAAACCAACCAGCATCCCTAATTTCTCGAAAAATCGAGTGGAAGCTCCGTGATGTGTACGTTTCTAAAACGGAGCGCCTCGAAACGGAGAGGAAAGAGGGGAACGGGGAGAAGGCACAAGGAAAAACAGAGGGAGGAGAATCAGGTTCGGGGGACGTATTAGGGTCACGAGATTCGTTGGATTTTCACCGTGAAATCGCGATACTGTACAGCTTCCCGTGTCCGTCACACGAAGGGGGAATTTCCTTTCCCGCGGTGAGAGATTTCGGGTGAAATCCGAGGGGGCTCGGAGGAAGCAGCGGGCCGACGATTTCGAAGCTCGGAGCGTATGAAATCGACGGAATCGCGTCGGGGAATAAGGGGAGCCGCGGGGGTTGCTGCCCCTCTTGCACGCGACATAAAAGTGTATTACATGTCGCGGGAAGGAAGAAGCATCGCGGGGTGAGTGCCAGCAAATTCTGCCGTGGTGCTTTCGCGTGTGTGCACGTCTACAGGGTGGCCCATAATTGGCGGGCTGCTAGAGGGGAGATAAAATTGAACGCCCCTCGGCGTTCTATTATTTATACTCGTACTCGTTGCAACATCACGCAAATGATGATTATCCAGTGACTTTTTCAGAGAATCTTCGAAAATTCCCAAAAGCAGCGATTCCAGCTCCAACGATTTCACTTAAGAATCGTCGCACTTGAACTCGAGTCTTCCGGTAATCGAGTCCCTCGTGATTTCGCTCGTACGTAACTAACCTCCTCGGATGGTGCCCTTAAAGCCCCCTCCTCAGCACGTGCACGAAATCATAGACCGCAAGTTTAAGCGGGCAATCCCAAAAATGGCACCATAAATAAGCTAAACGCTGTTGGTTTCATTCCTCCTCCGAGGGATCGCCACCACCCCTCGGTCCCACACGGATGGACGCACACAATGACAATTATAGAGTTCGCGCACGTGCAGACATCGGGGGCTAGTCGACTCGCGTAATTTGTCTGCGTTACGTCACGTGGAAGGTCGGGATTCCAGCGGGTTCTTCGCCCCCTCTAATATAAAAAAAGTGCAATCCTTCTCGCGGGATGGTGCACAGCGTCGCGACGCCGCCGCGAGAAATTCGTATTCCTAACGTGACACGCCGGATTACGGGATTTATTGGGGGTTCTAGGTGTAACGGACCTACGGATGGAACGAACATCCCCGTTGACTGATGGCCGACTGAAAGGGCCACTGCATATTTCTTCTCTCCTCCAGCAAGCCGTGGGCATCCCTTCATTTGGATTTTTTATAATCCAGATGGCTTTTAAGAAGAACGGTTTCCTTGGGGTTGTTCGCGAGAAGAAATGAAAGGGATGAAGAAATGAAATTCCTGTATTCGAATCGATGTGTTCCACGTTTCAATTAGCTTTTAATTAATTTGCTCCAATTGCTCTGATTTGAAATTCGGGGGAACTATGTGATATTAAATTCAGAAAGGCTATAACGTTAACGGACCCTTGCAGTCGTTTTGGTTCCATTTTCCGTTGCGCCATCGTTAGTGAACACGCCACCGTGAACTACTACGGTAGAAAATTGACTCTTGAAATTCTGTCGCTAACGATCTCCGTGGTGCCACACCGAGACTTCCGGGAAAGAATACTGCCCCGGAACTATACTTCCAAAGCATCCTGTATATCCTCCTAACTATTTAATACGAACTGTCACCCCTTTCGACATCCACGCCACAATTCCCCCGCACGCTCACGCGAGACCAGAAAGTTCCCTGACACGAAACTTTCAGCTGGCTTACCTTCCGACCCTCTAAAGTCTCAGCCCCAGAGGCTCAATTCCAAAGGGTTAGCGCGACAACCACGTTTTGCTGCGGGAAATTCTCCGAAACACGCGACCGTGTCGGCAATTTCGCGAGGACCGACCTTTTTTCAATTGCAAAGTACGGGCGTGCAGTTGTCCGACGAGCGGAGTAGGTCCGGATTAAACAGGGGTAGCGTCGTGCGACTCGTGGCCGACGTTCGTTTCCGTTTGTCTCTCTGTCCGCTCCTAGGGTCCCCATGCACGAGGAGAAGCGGCTATTGCGAAGCGGCCGCCATCGCGAGCCCCAAATGAAATAAACATAGGGTCGTAAGATAGGAGTCGTTCCCTCCGACGATTCACCGGCCGTTAACTCGCCCGCGGTCACGTGCGGGCGTGTCGTTCGACAAATAATCCCGCGATGACGATCGAGCGATAGATCCTCCTCAACGTGTTTGCGCGACGACGAAGAGGGCCGCGCTCGAACGAGACCGTCGAGACGGGATCCGCGAGCAACACGCGTTTCATTTATTTACATCCGTCCCGGCGAACATCCATTTCCATTAGTCATGCCCCGCGAAGACCATTTCGAAGTTTTCCACGGCAGCACGCACTTCAACGATTGAGCTTTCCTTCCCCGCGCGCGGTCGTAAGTTCGTGTTACATTTAACGGCAGCCCGGCCGGAAGCCGAGGAAGAAGTATACTCTTTCATAAAGTCCCGCGAACAACGCGATTCCCTCGTATCCGCCCGCGCGGAGGGGTCGAAAACGACCGGGAAAGAAGACGCCAGCGCGGCACCGTGGAACGCTGTTTATTCGAGACAAGCGAGCGTGGATGCATTTTCATTTTCGAGCCACGAGGGTTTCGGGCAATTAAGGGAACGCGGGTATTCACGGCGAGGGGGCGCGGAGCAGCTTGTATTTGTAAATTGAATGTATGATTATTGAAGTTTGTTTCTCGGTGCACGAGGGAAATTGCCGATGGCTTCTGAATGTAAATTTGCGAAACGCTCGCGTGGATGTATGACTGTGTAAAGGCCATCGCGCATTTTGGCGAAAAGTTTATAAAGGATTGATTCTCATGGAGCAGCGATAATTAATTAATTGTTATTAATCTCTTCGTATCGCTTCTCCACGGCTTCTTTGATTGAAAACAAATTTGCTGAAACACGCTTGAAAAACTGTTCGTGAGTTTTCGAAATTTTTCTTCTAAAGCGCACCATTTTTAGAAAAATAATTTGTTTAAGAAATCGGTACTGCAACGGAAACTACAGTTATATGGTTTATAAGAAAGAGATGAAATTTGATTTCGGACCTGCTGATCCATAGTTACACATTCGACCAGCGCGCGTGGGGGTCTAAAATATTAATATTAATTATCAAATATTAATTAATATATTAAAGTTTATACATGTTTTTCTACTTATTTATTTTGTATAGCCTCTTAAGACATTGCACTAAAGGTAGGCAATAAAAATTGTATATGAAAACTGGAAATTATACCTGAAAAAAATTGTTAAAAGCGGTTTACTTTTCCCCCCTTAAGAAGTAGGAAGGTCGTTTCAGTGGAGTAGTCTACGGAAACTCAGCCCGCCCGACTGATGCGCAGCTCTTTCGCTGATCTCCAATTTTACTAACGAATCCAAAGCTTCTATTTTTTCCTACTTCACCCGCATTCCACCGATCGTCGTATCGTCCAATATGGTTAAGCGATCGCGATTTTCCGCGGCTGTTACTCAAATCCATGGCAAGTGGAGCGAAGAGGGAAAAAAGAGGAGCAGCCTATTGTAACCCCCAGCCCCGTTAAACGAGAGCGTAATTACAACGTCTCCTGACCCCGATCCCGGCTACGTTTTTCCATCTGGTAACATACTGGCCCATTCTCCAGCCGCTCTGGGGGGATTTCGTTAAGTTTTAACGATCGTCAAGCGTAACATCCCGCTCCCGGCTCTCCTCCGTTAACGATCGTTAAAACGAATCGGCGCGCGTTCGCAATTCCGCCGCGGCGATTTGCGCCTTCCCGTTCATCTCTTGCATTGTCAGTCATCCCCCTCCGCTGACGCGGTCTCGTTGCGCGAGATACGTTTCGCGTAATGAAAGTGTCTTCCCCTTTTATTCCTCGCAATCTGTGTCTCCTTTGTGCCGCGCGGCACCGTTCAGAGCAAACGAGGACGCGTCTCCGTTTCCCGCCCCTTCCTGTTTGGGGAACTGAGCCGATTATCGCGGCAACGCTCGCGGAGCGTGCAAAAGCCACGTCGATTGATCGGATCTAAACCCTGCGAGCGAATCTCCCGACGAGGATCGCGAACGGCGTACTTTGGAAGCGCGGGAACCTGCGAGCACGCACAAGAGGTGCAGCTACATCTTTACCAACTTCAAGTAAATTAGAAAAAGTTGTGGAATTATTGCTTCGACTTAACATTAAAAAGAGAACACAAATTTAAAAATATGTATTTTCACACGATAAGCTGGAGTTTTTGAGTTGATAAGTTTTTATTTCTATTTCTGGCGAAAATATATTCTATAATAAAAATATTAATATAAAAATATCATAAAAAATAATAATAGTAATATAAAAATATAATACAAATATTAATATTTATTTAATATTATGTTAATATTAATAGTTCTATTTTTATTTATTTGCAATAAATCACTCATTTGTTATCGGATTTGCATCAAACATGCACCAAACGATGTAGAGTTTTTTATTACCTATATTACACCTCATAACTAAAAAATGGAGCTGCAGCCTCTTACTGCAAGGTCCTCAATTTTCAAAGTAACTTGCAATTAAAAGAAGAACAATTCGACCTCCCTTGGGACATATACTTTCAAACGTTCTAGCCCTCAGCGACCATCACGCAACCGATCCAACTTACCAGTCGTCGATTTTCTTCGCGGTGATTCGAAGCCACGTTTTCGGAGCTCGTGCTCCAAAGTGAAGATTCAAAAGTGGTTTGTGTACCGCGGGCCTATCTACGCCAGACATAATTCCGCTTGCATCGCAGGGGCCGGCTGATTCAAAGCCTGGCCCTCGGTAATCACCTTGACGCGCCTCCGTCGCAAGCGGAAGCGGGCGCACTAATTAGCCAGCTCTGGCCGTGTCTTGATGATATGTGGGCAATTATTTATGCAAATCAATCCGGCGCCGAGCGATCCGTTTTATATCCGTGTCGCGGCCCGGGCGCATTAGGTAGCGTGAAATAGAGGGACACATTTCGTGGATCGATCGGATCCGCCGGAGCAACGGAGGGGAAACTAACTGGCATTCGCGGTGACGGTGGTGGGTGGTGGAAAGTAGGGTCGGATCAAAGCGGTGCAAATGAGGAGGTTAACGGCCTTCGGGGCTAGTTACGTTCCTCTGTATTCGCCGTGTGTATACGTGTCCCCGGGTGGTCGACCGCGCCGCCTCGTTAATATTAAGCATAAGGTCAATAAGGCGAGCGTTAAATGGAGCGGACGACGCCGACGACGCTTTGACCGACGCTCCGGTCGCGTCTCTGACACGCCGCCGATGATAAAACTGTGCTTCCCTCCGCAGAGCATCCCTCTGCCCTTCCGGGATCCAGAGTATTGAAAGCGCGGGGCTAACGACTATTACCTTTGCCTGTTTCTCTTTTCACCGGGACGCACGGCGCACTAGCTTCCTCCAAGATGCCGTCGGGGTATTTACCGGGACACTACGAAGCTGAAGATTAAGGGAAATGGCCTGATAATCCTTATTCCCCGTGATGGAGATGTTTTAACTGACTGCGCGAATGGCGTTCAACGACTGCCGGGGGTCTGCTAATTGTGAGAGGGACTTATTAATTACCTGGAGTATTGTGGAAAGATTGAAAGCGTAGTTTAGATAACGAGCTCCCCTATCTCGAAGCCACAGAGGGTTTCAGATTTGTAACGAATCTGGGAACGAGTGGAACACTGTAATCGTTAAAGATCCCTGGTCTGACCAGTGACGGGTAAATCTACTGCCTCCGAGAATTTCGAACGGTCCGCTAAAGTTTAAGAATTCTTGCAGCAAAAAATACACCTCGCTGCTTGTTCCAGTAATATTCAGACTCTTTGTAGACTTTTCAGCTCGCCCCCACACCCGCCACCCTCTGCAAAATAATTCTGCAAGAATTTCCTTGCCTTTTCCCGGCCCCAGCGAGACCCTCCCCCGATATAAAATCATCCCGGCGAAGTTATACGGTCGGCGAAAAATTCTAAAGAGACCCGATACTCTGAAACGTTCGGCGCAGACCGGGGGGGTTGGTCACGTGAGTCCGCTTCCAGAGGAATCAAATAGCCTCTGAATGGCGCTCCCCCTTAATGAAGCCTCTGAATGCGCTCGCGACTACGGCCAGAAGAGTGATGCACGGGGCCCCGGGTATTAAGAAAATAAACTTCCTTAAGCCAAGTCCTGGAATGCCCTCTCGTTAGTTTCCCCCGATGCCAAAGAGCCCGGGGATCTATATATCCCCGGTTTGAATGCGGCTTCCTGGACTCTCCTACTGAACCGCCAGCGTCTTCTTTCACCCACGGCAAAAAGAGTCGAAAAGTAGTTTACCGTCTGCGGACACAGAGGATTCTATGGAATATTCCGATCGATCTTTCTCTACAGTAGGAAGCTTGTACCGTGAGAAAGAAAAAGCACGGAGCTAGGGGAGACAGAAGGGGGAACGAAGGGAAGTCGAAAATGATCCGAAATGTATGGTTCGACGTTCGCTGTTCCCTGACCGACTTTCCGTGCCCCGTTTCCCCGTCGCCTGGATTAATTATCGTGCCTTGGAGTTGTATTAGTCCGTAGCGGGGGTACGAGGATTTTTAACTCGGCGATTATTCTGGCCCTTTTAACGGGGGGAGCTTTAACGACCCCTGGCGAAGTTCGCTCTACTTTTATCCCAGCCTGTGGCGCTCTTCGGAACGTATGCGCGAAGTCTGGCGCGATTAGCAGCGGGATGGAAATTAATTATCGTTTCGCTCCTCGACGAATCTCGCAGGGGTGGTTCTGGGTGACGCTCTGACGTGAATACTTCACGACACTGGAGAACGATAGTTGACGAATGGCGGGGGTGGCGGGACGGTGGATGAATTATCGTATCGGGATACGCGCAGGAAAGAACAAGGTGCCCCGAAGGAAGACGAGCTTGTTTGTCGAGAGAACGAAAGGTTAAACGTCTATTGGGAGAGGGTGGATAAGAGGGAAATTAATAGTCCCGCCCTGGTTGCTCGGATGTAAAGACGTCTACCTACTAATTAAAATTTCTGTTCCCCCGGAAGAAGCCTGCAGATAACTGCACGGCTCCGCGTCGCTTTCCTCAAAGCGATTATCTCACAAAGAGGAGAGCCTTTAATCCGCCCGTGTACCGAGGCATTTAATTATGAAGAATAATACACACTTGAAAAATCATTTCTCCACTTTCGAGCGGAGGCAAGTGCCGCGGAAATTCCTGCTAATTCCCTATTAACGGGTTACGCCGCGCTAAGTATTTGTCAGAAAATAGCTGTGCCTAATTACGACGAAGTTAAACGGCGCCACGATGGAACGCAACCTTCGAGTGCACCTCTCCCTCGACCACTTTCACCGAGCAGAAGACACCGAAAGATCTTTCAGATCACAACCCCGCGGGGGTGAAAATTAGTCGTTAGAGGGGCCGAGAGTTGCGGGGTGGTTAGGGGTTTGGAGAACACGAGAGGTGGTCGCTCGATCCGTTGACCCTCGTCCCATTTGAATTTTATTTGACGGCTAGGGAAGCGGTGACAAATTCCATTCCGTTAAGTGGAGGCGCGGCTGACGCGTCGGGCTTCGTTCGCTTCAAGGCTCGGCTCTGTTCGGGCGTAGGGGTGGTAGATCGACGACGTGGCGAGATATACCGAAAGTTTCCCTCCGCCGTGTTCCAGCGTCTTTCCCGACCTCCCTCGGCAGCCTGTTTTCATCCCCCCAGCTTTGCCTCGTCTTACGGGGGAAGCTGCTGAGAGGAGCATCCCTTTTCCTGGACCCCATACTCCGCCGATTCCCCGTGTCTCGCCCTCTCTAGCCCCCTTCATCCCTTTCCCCGGCTGGCTTTACTCTCGTTACACTTCACCCCTCGCGCTCAACCCCAAAACGTTACGCTTAGTTTGATTCAGCGCGTGGTACCAGCCACTTGGCCTATCCCCTTCGCTATCTCTCCCCCTCGCGCCCCCACCCTCCGTGTATCCTCCCCGCCAGGCTTTCGACACCCTTCGCGAACACTTTTCACGTTCGCCCGCGCGAAGCCCCGTTAATTGCGAGGGAATCCTCGCACGCCGTTCGACCGAGTTTTCGACGAGTCGGGTCGATGTTCAGGCAGACGTCCCCGTGCTCGAGGATCCCATGGATCTTTTCCTGGCGCCAGGAACAGGTAGGCGAACGTCACCCATTGAGACGTCCCTCTAACACACTTTGGTACAATTAATGGACGACTGGGAAGTTCCACTGGGGTTCTCGATGGACGACTTGATCTTTGGCTGTACTACTTGTGGGACACTTTCAACGAACCTTCAGGGTGATGCGGAAGAGTCAGGCGAAACGTGGACGGAGGTAGAAATAATCAGAAAAGGGGGACGGAGCGATGAAGCAGTTTTACCATTTCGACCTGTTAGCGAATGATAGCGGCGATTATTTCCCAGGGATGGGTCGCAATCAGCCCTGAACGTCGCCTCGCGTTACGAGCGGTATTACTAACTGGGGAATCGTCTAATCCAAAGTTGCCTGGGCCAGATAGCGGAATTAGTTAATATGTAAAACAGCCGCGGCCAGGAGATTCCAGGAATTCCGTGTCCTCGTGCTCCCGACGTGTTCGTTTTGCCCGGAGCCCCACTTTTCCCGTGATTTTGTTTGCATTTTAACGCGATCCAGCCGCCGCCGAAACCGACGCGACGGCGGGGTCGTTAAAAACGAAAGCACGGTTACCTGGGCAAACGTTACACCCGAGTATTTAACTACACATTAATCCGCGGGACGCTGTACGGTTCGAACCACCTGCATTCCTTCGTTCGCTTAACCGTTTATCGAGGAGAGACTCGTTAGTCAACGTGTAGCAAGAACGTATTTACGTGGATATAAATAGAATACAAGTACCTAGCTGAAAGGAACTCGAGGATCGCGTCGTCCATGTTTGAGCGCAGTCCATTAGACCATTTCTACCTGGCTACTCCGTTTCATGAGTCGATAAATACGCCTGAATACGCCTTCGAGATCGGCTGTAAAAATAATTCATCGCGACGGATGTGCCCGCTCGACCCGCCTGACGCGGATGTTTTCGATTAACGGGCTCGTTAATATCGCGATACCGTTTTCCCGTTTCGCGGCCCGATAAACGTCGACGAGTGACGGCCGACGTCACCGAGCAATATTTTTCGTAATGCATGGGGGCGGAATCATTTGCAGCGACCGATGCACGGTAAACTGATCCGCTTCAGGCTCGATTGGACGGAATTGAAATCGTCCCCGAGTGTCTGCACTTTTTAGCCTGGCCGGGTGCACGCGCGTTACGTTACACGGGGATCATTTTCCCCACCGCTGTGTCTCGTTACCTGCGCGCTCTGATAAAGCAGAGGGTAGAGAGATCGATGACAGAGTCGCGTGGAAAATTGCTGCCGCCGATGACGACTTACTGCGATCACCTCCAATCGACTAAAATTCACGTTCGCTTAATTCAAGGGTTGTTCACTGTTCTCCGGTTGCGTAGAATTTTAGGCGCATTCTACTGCGCCTGGAATACACTTCGCAAGCAACGCGAGCCTCGAATGCCACATTTTTCCTCCCATCGATGTCCCAGAAACTCCACGACCCGAATAAGCGCGTCGACAATCACCCCGGCTGCTTTGCAACCCCGCAGTATCCGTCGCCCGGAATCAGCCCCATCTTCCCAGTGAACACGGTCGACAACTTTCCGCGGCAAACTCTATCCTCCCTCGGCGTATCGTCGGGGATCCACCGTCCCGCGTTAAAGCCTGCTGCTTTGACCCCGCGGACCCTCCGAGGATGGGTGACCGGGAAGCGACGCAGACAATGGCGCCCTGAAGTCCCCGCGACCAGAAGGAACAGACTCCCGGCCAGAAAGGGGGAAGAAAGAGAGGGACGCCTAAACGCGGGGCGGAAGGAGCAGGGCGAGAGAGAGAGAGAGAGAGAGGGATGGAAACCACACGGGTCGTAGGTCGCGGGTAAGCGGTAAGTTTCTAACGAGAAGCATTAGCGGAGTGGACGAGGCGACATCAAATATGTAGATAGCGCTACGGGGAATTTCTCCGGAGAACAAAGTTGCCGCAACGAAGCCCAGCCACGGAAATAGAAGGAGGCGAATCTGAAGGGAGGAAGGCTGGGGGCTGCGGGGGGAGGAAACAAGAGGAGAGCCACGGGAGAACGGTCTTGCGTCGTCCTTGGAAGGCAGCTCGCGGCGTCAGACTCCCTTGTGGTGCGCCCTCCACCCCTGTACGTCGGGATAATAATGGGAAAGGCTGCCTAGGGTTGCTGCACCGTACCCAGGAATTAAGTCTGCGGAAACGCCGCCGCGTCTGGAATTGATTAACCATCGGGGGCGGCGTTCCCGTAGAGGGGCGGCTAGGTGCGTTTGGCACGTCGCGGCTCGCGTCGATTACCGACGATCCTTCGCCGGGGGATGAAAGAATTCGCGGCTGCGGGGCGGTTAGCTCGAGGGTGCGCAGACGATTCTGCCGGCAGAGGTGAGAATCGAGGGATGCTTGGGGTGGTATGACGGTGGTGTTTGGCAATTTGGATTACGCGTCTCAGAATCCAGTAAGTTTGTTGGAACACTGAAAAATGATAAGCTTCCCAAAGTTCCAGCAGAGTATGGACCAGAGAGAATGCACCGGTCGCAGAAGTAATACCCAGTGCTTTGATTTCCCTCAGTTTCATTCTGGCAAGCAAAAGAAGCAAACGCAACGGTACCTGCGCCCCGCGAAACGGAATTCCAAGAGGCAGACTGTATCGTCCTCCGCGCCGTTCTCGGATACGCTATTAAATTTTTCAATTTGCTTCTTCTAACACGTTCGAATTCTTATTGCCCCGGTTCCCGTAACCGGGCGCGGCAAGAGCGCGCTGAAAAAGGAGATAACTCGGCTGTGCAGTTTCCTCTAGATTTTCATCGTTGTCTACGCGTTATTAGATTATTCAATTCCTTTTTTCCCAGCCACCCCCGCGGCTCCGATCCTCGCTGCTCCACTTTATCCCGCGTACAGAGATCTTCATAGCCACCGCGCGTTTCGTTATCGAACTACGCCCGTTATCCTTTCCCCGCAACCTTTTCTATCCTCACTGATACCTACCAGGGCGAGGGAAGAGATACGCCGGGAAATAAGGTCCATCACCATCCTGTCCACGGAGTTTCGCCCAACACCCTATTTCCGTCGTGGAACCGAGGTTCCTCCATAAACATAGTCACGTTTCAGCCGGATCGCGACGAGCGTCGGACAAATGCCCTTTATTTTCCGCTCGAATCACCTTCTTCCAGCAGCATTCCTATCGAGCGCCGCAGCGCTGTCGAAGGGTCCCTGCGAAGGACCAGCTTCCGCGGCGATATCGCTGGAAAAAATATTACTCGATACATCTTGCGGCTCCGCGCGACACCTTCTAAAGGAAGTCTCTCAAGTGGTGGCGTAAAAAATGATTCCGACTCGTCGGAATCGCGAGGCAAGTAGTTGCTGGAACTCCTTTCAGAATACTATGAAAATTGCTTTCCCTGCTTCCACAAAGAAAGCTTCTTAACTCACCCTCCACGATTCTTTGTGTTATTTGCATTTCATTTGCTCCAAGAAGAGACTCAAGCATCCCCTATGTACGATTTTCGAGTTTTATTTAACGGAGACTCTTATCTTGAGAAAGAAGTTCTTTTAATCCCTGACCAGGAAGTATATTCTTTACCCACGCGGCAATTTGTCTACCAGAGTTTCAATGCGTAGATGCCGGAACGATGCTCACGCCTCCTTTTCTAAATAACGAAACAGGGAATCCCTCACCGAGGGCGACAGCCATTTTTCGCGGCTAGACTCGCTCTCCGCCGTCCTCCGGAGCTTTTATCAAGTTCACCCCGCGACGTCTTGAAATTTTACGCAGGCTTCCGCGCGCTTACCGCCCGTAATTCACGCAGCGAATCTCCATAGGGCTCTAAATATCTTAACAAGTTTAATACTTCGGCCTGGCGTGGTAATTCCAGCCAAGGGCCCCCGCGGGACGTGAATTATTTTCAGCCAGGCCGCAGACTGCCGTGATATGATTGCGTTTTTCCGTAGAGGCCGATGTTTGCCACTCGATAACGCCACCGACACTATTCGCCTTAGTCAATTTCCCGCGAACACCAGGGTTGGAAACGAAGACGGGATCCGGAAATAATTAATCAGCTTACGAAGTTCTGCCAGAGTTAGCCCGTATTTTTGCAAGTTCCGCGGAGTTGTTAATTAGCTCCCTCTCGCGCTGAAAAATGCACGAGGCGCGCCGCGGAAAACGGAGGTCCGAGAGAGCCGCGGCTTTCGTCCGGAATTCTGCACTGTAATTCCAAGGATATCGGTCCGCGAGGAGGACACGCGGAGCAGCTTCCGTCACGGCGGATTAACTTCTTCTCGCGTGCCGAATCCTTCCCATGATGTATCGCGTTTCACGGATTGAATCGGCAGGGTATCGATCATCGCGTTAAGTAGCTTTCACGGTACAGGGGGCCGCCGGGATCTGGACACATGTGCGGAACGAATCGCCGCAATTTAGCGATGCGAATCGGTGACACATAAATGGGGAAGACGATCGTGGGGACCGGGCGGGGTGCGGTCCGACGTCGATGCGAGCACCTTCCACCCTGCTGCAGCTCCGCTGCCTCGGAACTTCAAATTTTTCGCGGCACGCCGAACAATGGAACAGTCAACGTCCATAGTCCGTGTCGCTCGGTGTCCCTCGTTCGTCCATTCTTCTGGCTCACGTCACATCCATTTATCTAATGGATACACCAATTTCTGCTCTCGTCCATGTCTTTTAACGGGGACCTATCCACCCGTGAATTCATTCATCTTCCAACGGCGCGCGATGGGGACGCTCACGCGGGAAATTGATCTCGTGAAATTTGATTGCGGCGTTGGGCATCTTGCTCCATCAAGCGTGATTTTTGTAAAAAGTTATGGGACTCGTTGAAGCCAGCCTCGAGGAGAGCACAGCTCGTAAGGGTTGCAGACGATTCGAAGGGGCCTTTATTGCGAACGATCCAAGACAAAGCGATTCCGGATCGACCCAGCGAGTACAAGTGCAGTAAAGATCACAGCAGTGATTACAGCAGATCGTGACACAATTCCTCCAATTGTTCCCGAAGAGAAGAGCGTCCTCTCAAGAGAACGTGCCAGCACCCCTCGATCAACGGATACCAAGGGAGCGAGGAAAATTAACGAAGAAGGAGGAGAAGGGTGCAGGGAATCGAGGACGAACGGCATCGAATTTCGCGCGGGGTGCAATAAAAGCGCGATTCCAGGGGTGGAAACTGCGAGAGGCAAAGTAGCGGAAACCGGGGGCGGCCGTCGGGACGCGGCGTTAAGTGGCGACAATAACAATAGCACGCGGAAAGAACGTGTAATGGGAAAGTAGATAACGCGATAAGAGGAGACCCGATGGTCAGTTATTATCCTCGAAGGCGGCGGGAGCGCACCAATCCCGACTGTCATCCCTTAAGAGTTCTCGATCAACGTCTCGCAATTATCTTCGAGTCATTGGTGCAAAGTGTATTAGCGAATGCATTGTGCGGATTTCTAGGCGGCTCCCGGAACCTGGAGAAGTTGAAATTGGACCTTCGGCTTATGAATATTTACTCGACGCGTAAGGGGGGCTGCTCGAAGGAATCGTTGCTTCCCTCCCGGCAGAAAACCGTTCCGAGTTCATTCCCGACCGTGTGTTTCTTTTTACCGTAATTTTCCGCGGCGCAAAGTTCCCAAAGAGCGCAAAGTTCGGGATTTAATGCGGCCACTGGGACCCTCCGCGCTGCGCCCCGCCGGCCGATCGCCGAGCGTATCGCCCGCAAAAGCCGCAGCGTCCGCGCGGAATCGCCGTTCGTAACGATTCCGCGCGGCTATTAAATTCTCATTACGCGAAATGGAGTTCGCCGCCGGCCGATTACGGGTACGTGGGGTGGATATTTAAGTGTCACCCGGGTTGCTTTAATTGATCGATACTCGTTATCGCGGCGGCTTACACTCTTCAGAGTTATTGTGCGCGGCCGTGGCGGGGCGAGGGCGGAGCGCCGGCCGCGATCTGCAACAACGGATTTCCTCGGGAAATATGCGTACCGATAGCTTCTCGTTTTAAACAAAGCGCATTATGAAGCGATACAATTAAATCCCGCAGTAACACCGACCCGGGAATGTAATTTGCGTGGCGCGGCTTATCGTTCAATATGTGGCAACGAAATGAACTTCTTCTGATTCAGGTCGAATCGGCTGCATTCTCATTAGGGGCCATGCAAATTATCTATTGTTTCCCATGCGATATTCTCTGTCCCCTTTCTTCTCCCCATTGGCATCGAAACTCCCTAGCACAGGGAATAGAGAGTAATGACTTGGGTTTATCAAGCAAAACGAGTTTAAGGGGTCATGCTCAGTCAGGAGGCCGAAAAAAGGGCGATCTTTGGAATTTTTTTACTCAAAAGCTATAACACATTTCTCAAAAAATCTTTTTTCCTTTTAAGGATTGCATCTAGTACCTTGCATCGTAATTTTTTTATTTAAAAATATTTAGCAATAACTAAGTTGTTGTCCATCATTCGCAGGTTCTATCAAAATCGGTGACCAAAATATTTAAAAAACAATAATAATAAACAATAAGGAACAATAAACTAGTGTTTGAACGAAGGATTTTTTCATCCGATGCTTAGTTTTCTTTTAATTAACGAAAGTCAGGCACGATTTATGATAAAAATTGAAAGTTTTACTCTATACAGTAGCCACTTTTCCCCAAATCAATATTTCGACAAATCCTTTGTTCAAATACTAGATAATTTAATATAATAAGTAAATTCTTTTGAATTTTTTATTTTAGATGATCGACTTTCAAGCAGCAGTGGTCACCGCAGAAGCCTTTTTTTTTAGAGAACCTTCGAGTGATGGACAATAACTTAGTTATTGATAAATATTTTTAAATAAAAAAATTACGATGCAAGGTACTAGATGCAATACTTAAAAGGAAAAAAGATTTTTTGAGAAATGTGTTATAGCTTTTGAGTAAAAAAGTTCCAAAGACCACCCTTTTTTTCGGCCTCCTGATTCAGCATTACCCCTTAAACGAAACAGCTTCGTGCTTTTAACTAATTCTTCTTTCCCCGAGGTGCTTTGTCAGTTAAACTTGCGTGTCATCTGCTTCTAGCAATGGATACAAGGGGAATGCTCGTTGCCAGACACGTGGATAGTACCGCAGGCACTAAGTGACACGTCGTTCGCAAAAAAGAGACGTTCCAGCACCCCCTGTATCATAATGGCCCCCCGCAGACACGGAAGTGGCGATCGTCCGTGGATCTCGTGGACGCAAGTGGTTCCGCTTAATTAAGTCCGTCGAACCTTCCGCGAGCGTGAATCATTTGGCCTGTGAACGCGTTGAGGTGGCATCGTTCAGCCATCTGTGGCCACTTAACCGTCCACGGGGGTAACCAACCGGTTCAGATTATTATACCTGTGTCACCACTCGGCTGGTGGGGCTCGAAATCGCCCCTTCGTCGGCCATTGTGCGCCTACGGGGCCCCCCGGCAGGTTGGCTTCCGTTTCGTCCGAATTGCAGTGGCATTTCTCTCCCTTCGCCGCGCGGTTTATGGCTTTTTATTACAAATGTCCCCCTTTTTCGATGGCTAATAGTCTGGAACCACGGCGTGATGTATCGAAGGGCCCCGAGAACCTTCCTCCGGTTTTGTCTTCGTCGGGAATCATTTCCGCGCCCTTCTTTGTCTCCCTCGTTTCCTGCACGAGCCACTCTGCTTTTAAACGCGCGCGGCCGGTCCTTTATATCGTAATGTATTTTGGGGACTTCCTTTAAGGGGTGTGCCACCTTGAACCAGAGGTGGGAAAGTTTTTTATTGAAATAAAATTTCCAGTAACGAATAAAAGGTAAACAGAAATATTTGTCATGTGTCGAATAAAGTTAACTCGGGTTAACGAACGAGTGATGAATATTCTTTTAACTTCTATTCGTTATTCGATATTTTTTTTAAATACAAATTTTGCTCATGCCTGCCTTGAACGCATGAAAATCATAGATTTATATATACATATAGCAATTTTTTTTCTTTTAAATACTGAACTCGATGGAAAATCTGATTAATGGTATTTTTGTTATACATCACTTGAAGATTAAATAAAATTTCCTAATCCGGATTTTCTATTCAGTTCATTATTTACTAGAAAGAAATTGCTAAATAAACCTCTGATTTTCATGCGCCCAAGATGGCACCCGCCTTAAAATTACAATGCTCATCGACCATTCAACTATTTAGGAGAGATTCCACCCACTTATTTGACGTGGTACATTGCCACCGATTTATCAACTCGGAGGAGTTAAAGGCTTGAAATGGTAATTGTACTTTACAAAGTGTCCCCCGCGAGTTCGAAATGCGTCCTGTCCAGGATTGCGCGTAGAACGCTAGATAATAGCGACTGTTATTCTTGCGAGCTGTGTTATTCAGTTACGTTCCACTGCGATATTGTGCGTGGCATAGAGGAAAAGCGGGTTCATAATTCAATAATAACACGGACCGCAGCTCGCCCTGGCTCATATTATTTCTCCGGGAATTCGATATCTCCGCGGTTTCCCAGGCAAACGGTATTTCGTTACGTGCCCGTGGCCCGCGTGCGCGCAATCCACTCCCGACTCGATAAAAGGTATTAATTAAAAATCGTTGCACTCGATGGAGCTGGACGAATCCCCGATAAGTCTCCATATTCGATTGTATTCGGTGGCGGGAAGCTTGAAACGATAACACTGCGTGACTAGCGTTACTTTATCTACGCGGAGCAAGACTGTTTTTCCGTTTCCCCTGCGAGAAGCAAGGGAATGAATGGCCCCGCGTGATTTTCATCAGAAAAAGTATTTAACGCGGAACGGTGCTTAATGCTTCGCTGTTTCGCGGTCTTGAGCTTGGGACGGGATTAGATTTGTGGAGGTAGTTCCGCATTGAAACGAAGTGAGCTTAAACTGCACGCGTTACAGATTTAAAACTCGGCTAGAGAAGCGGAGATTTTGAAAGACCGAGGTTAAAAGATACCGACCTCGATTGCTCTAGGCACCTTCGAACCTGAAAGTTCAACCTAAGGCAAACTCTGACGTCGAAAAATCAAGGTTGCAAAGCTCTGACCCCGAAAAGTCGAAGTTGAAAGGTCCTCAGCCTTGAAGGTCCTACGTCAAATATATATATATATATATACATACCTACCTTCCATCTCAGTAGCTCGATGTCAAAAGGCTTCAAACACTAAAGCAGAAGACCAAAGAGCGTCGATCCCGAAAATGGAATGATGAAAAAGTCTGACCCCGAAAGCTCAGCGCCAGAAACCTTTGCCACTGTGACACCAACGTCAAACGTTTTTACTCCTAAAACTCCTTTTCTATTTTAAAATAAATCACTAGCGGAGCGATTCAATTTGCCGTAAGTTTATCTTAGGTAATTTAACGATAACTATAACGGTCTCACGGTGAATCTACGTGGTCCCCGAAGGAGAGACTCACATTCGCTGACACAGATATCTGAATAAGAACGCCGAGGCGAGGAGAGCTCGCTGTGTCACCAGTCCATAAACACTTTTAAATCCGTGTCAACGACGAGCCACCCCTGGCAGTGCACCCGGCGGACGATACGTTACGACGGGATCCCTTTCCCGCGTTTATCGCGATCGTGAATTCCGCGACGCCTTTTCTGGATCGCGGCTGAAGGTGTATTTCATTTCTCGCCGGCGGCGCGATTACCGCGCATAAAAACGCCCACCATTAGCCTCGCCGGATGCACGGTAACGATTATTGTTTCTTTCGAATTACGACCCGGCTCGCGTTCCAAAAGTCGTACCGACCAGCTCTCCAGGGTCGTAGATCCGCTTCCCTATAATTCTCCCGGACGATTGCGCGAAGTTTTTCGCGCGAACTCCTCATACTCGCCCTCGATCCGGCGAATAAGCGGAGGCAAGCAACGGAAGCAGGCAATCTCGCCGATTTAACTACCCCTACGTCCACGCCGCGAGATACTGTATAAAATAACGACGACGGGTGATTAGCTACCTCTGTAATACCTAGATGACTGTTGCAATTACGCTGCAGGTAGGTACTGGAACCTTCACCTCCACTCTGATTACATTTTCTGCATTCGATGGAACTCTCGAACCGGTGCGATCAGGTGATTATTCGTCATGGCTTACAAACATCGTGGACATCCCAGCTAGTGATGCTGCTGCGAGGCGCAACCCCCGCGGAAAAACCGACAGACTCCCCTCACCTGGCATGTTCAATTTCACGGCAAATATGGCCGGCCACATCAAACGAGTGGCTCGGTTCTAACAAACCTTCCCTCTGTCGGATAGCATCAAAGTGCTCCGAGGTCAGGTAAGCTCCTGTTCCTCGTGGGATGCACTACGGTAAACGGGAGTCTTCGAGTGACGTATGTGGAGTCCCATTGAGGCGACCACATCAAACGCGACCCACGGAGCCTGAGCTTTCCAACGACGAAGCTGGCCATTACCGTGGCTCGTTTCGCGCAACTTTCCTGCCGGGACCATTCTTGCTACCTTCGCCAGCCATTAAGCGAACGCGAAAATTGTCCTACGTAAATCGTTGCGTCTCTGCGGCCAGAAAAGTCACGTCCCCTCTCTCTCCTCTACTCCGCTCTTTCTCCGGGGGGGTGGCCACCCCCGGTGGCTGGTCCTACGGATCCTTTCCGTAACAACGACGCGCCGGCTTCTTTTATTTTCAGCCTCTCGAGGAAATTGTGGCTCCCCAGCCACGACCAGCGGAATTCTTGCGGCTCCTCGAGAGCTAAAAGATTTACTTAACCGCGGCTCCCCGACTTGTTCTTTTGCTCGCTCCGCCCTCTACGCGCTCTTTGTCCCGAGTTCCTCTGCGTTAAGAAGGGATTAGGTCTGCGTTTACGACAGGCTCAATAATTACGCGAGAGGACTTCTCAGAATTCGCGCGATCGTTTCTTAATTCGACGGTGGTGGGTTCAACCTGAGGTTTCCCGCGGAGGCTAGCCTTTTTTCAAAGGACCTGTAGGGGTGGAAGTTTGTGCACACGCGATGAAGAATTACTGAAGGAAAATAGCGACGCACAGAGAAATGATACTATGATAAATACTTCACTGAATTCTATCGGTGCATTCGAGTTCTAGATTTGAGATTGCAAACCGAGAAAAGTGTCTCTGCAGGGTGGAGAGCACCCTCTGAAACGTCGAGCACGGTCGATTCGCCGGAGATCGAGGGCAGTCTGATATTTCCAAGCGCAGTCGGGGCCGTCCCGTTGATAATCGCGTCGCGTGTCGACCTTCCAAACATCGAAGTGAAATTAATTGGATGGTCCTAGGCCAATTAAAATTCTCCACTTACGGGTGACGGGGCACGCGCGCGACTTCCTACGGCGCGCGTCCGCGCAAATAAAGCAATTACCGTTCGCCGGCCGGGGAGCGCGTTTGTCGCCGGGCATCGGGGATATATAAATTGTTAACTAAAACGTTATGAATTTTTCAACGAGCCGCCGCGGCCCGTGTTCTCGTAAACATTTTTCACCTTTATTCCCTTTGTGACGGTAATTGAAAAGGGCGCCATTACTTTTTCCCCCCGTCCTCGATGGCCATTAAGCGACGCGCCACTTTGCTACGGCTGTGAATTCGCGTAACATCGAACTTTGTCGCGCGAAACCGTATCAATTGTTCCCCTCTAAAAAGTTCGATTTTGTTGTTTGTTACCTTCTTTCTCGTTTCCACCTTTGTTTACTCCGTCGTGTTGTTTTTTTCTCTCGTGCCGTTTGTTTTGACGTTATCGAAGCGCGTAACACGGCTCGCGAGCGCGCCCGACCGATTCGCGGGGATTTCTATGCGCGGCTTCCCGAACCGGAGCCCGTGCTTTTGCGATCGTTACCGCCACGTTTTTCAATTATCGAGTAGCCATTTAATTCCAGGGATCCCGCGGATCTTGTGGAAAACTACGTGCCATGCAAAAGTCGCGTTTCTACGCCCGGCTTTCCAGCGAAATATGTTTGGAGCGCGTTGGCCACTTTTCGGCGGTTTAATTAATGCTTCGCGTGTGGCCGGTTATTTTCGGCAGGGGTCGGTCCCTGAATATGTAACGAGATATGCTCGAAATGGCGAATTATCGGCGGTATGAAGGGAGCAAGGCAATTTCCCGCGGAGCTTCTATCGTTTTTGCGAAATGAATTGATATTTCCGCGGGCTGGCAAACAACGGCTGTAATGTATCACGGTGGCTTTGCAATCTCCCCCGTAAAAACGGCGAATTATCGCAAATTAAAGAGAGGGATGGATACTGTACATATGCCCGGCGTCCGAAGAAATTAACTGGTCATGGGATTTTTACTGCGGTTCCGCGAGCCCGGGACCGAATCGGACGCGTGTTTTTCCCATGCCCCAGCGGTCGCTACGTACCTATATTAGCGAAGAATTAATATTTAATGCGGAATGACGTCAGTAAACGTTTCCATCTACGCGCAAACATTATTCCACTTGCTCTCGTCCGCGCACGAAATAAAAATAAACCTCCCCGCTGATTGACGTCCCGCTTCATCGTGCACGTTTTTGCTTCTCCCTTTTCCGTAAACAGCATTAATTGTTTACAGTGGTGGCATGGCTGAATCTTCCTCCGAGGGCAATATTTATCCAATCTTTTATGGCGCACTTGTTATTTACTGCTCGCGTGTATTTCACTACAGTCTTTTTCATCGCTGTGGTTTTACGTATTGCTTGAAAGGCAGGTAGGACAGAAACTTTTTTACGTCCTGGTATGAATTTTACGAGGGTTGAATATTCGTGCCATCGAATATGGGGGATGAAGAGGATATCGATATGGAAAAACGGTTCGCATCCCCATCGGGGGAAACTTGGATCAGTCTTTAGGGCTTGTTCTTAAATTGCGAATATCTTACGTTTTCTTACAGAGAGGAGTCCGGTAGCGTATTACGTAATATTGTTTGAGAGGTCATTCTGGTTAGCGCGCCGATAAATTCAGCGATTTTCAGGAATTTATTGCGACGAAAATAATTATAGTCTAACCGGAATGACCCCTTGACCTAATCTTCAATAAATACGAATTCTGTGTAACTGAGGGGTGGAATATAAAATCTTACGAATTCTGATACTGGAGGAGGGAGGGTGTAAGAAAACGCCCAAATTATCCTCGCGTAATTTAAGGATGGCTCCTCAGTGTAAAATAGAAAATACAAGAGAACCAGAAGATGAAGAATAAACCTGCAACGCTTCGTGCACGACGATACCATCCTAGCCGCGGTTAAACCGCGCTGAAAGTCGTTCTTAGTCGTTCCATAAATTAATAAATGATCATCGATTTATTACCAAAACGACATGGCTGATTTGTGGGACCGCGTGTGCAAGCAACGCCGATTCAGCAAACATCAGAGCGTGCGAATGATTAACTAAGCCGGCCGTGGCGGGGGTGTCATGCAAATAGGCATTATGTATTCCTAGTTCATTGGGGACCGATCATTAATATTTGTGACCCCCGACTCCGAACGCTCACCCTCCAATACGCGGCTTTCAGAGGCACGTATGTTATTACCGGTTGTTAATGTGCACGGGGCATTATTTATATGTGCATGTGCGCCCCTGAAATCGATACAGACGGACCACCCCCTACGCACGTCGATAGCTTCAGATTATCGTAATCGATTTATCCATCTGTTATCTGGCCATAGAGATTCCGCGATGAATCCCGACACGGGATTGCTTTTTTCAGGGGTGGCGTTTACAACAGCTGGGCACATCACCCTTTCCCTCGACGTCAATGTATTCCGTACGACATTAAAATGATTTCACTCACTGTTTACGTGTTCCCCACGATCCATCGAAGTCTCCAAACACCAGGAAGCCCCCAGCATCGCAGCAACAGCAAAACAGCTAGCGACGTCATCGCGCGATCACACGAAACGACAGGATCCAGCGAAATACACAACGGCCACTCGCGAGCCTCGCGCGCAAATGTTTCGGAATTAATCCTCGCCGCGCGGAGACCTCGAACTAATTCACACGTCACTGGTTTACCGTGTTATGATGTCCTCTGTCCCCGAGTTCGCCCGATTCTTTCGGGCGTGCTCGCCGGTGACAGGCAACCACCGCCGCCCTCTCTCCTACGTTTAATCTTCAAACTTCCACTCGAGCCGGAAAGCAGACCAGAGACCCTGGTAAAAACGTCCCATCCGGCCCCAATTCGCCGACACGTCATCTCGCCCAGATGAGACGGAGCAAAACAGCCCCTCCTTCCCGGCTCCCTCCTTTTTCGCCGCGGTCGACGGCGTGTCGCGTTGGCAATTTTTTCCACCCCCCTCGACCGACGTCGACGAGGAAAACGCCACGTGAACAAGGGGCTTGCTGGACGAGTTTCCGCTAATTGCCAGTTTATCGGACGCGAGAAGTAGCGACGGCGGAAGGAAAAAGGGAACGGAAAAAAAGGCGGACGGGGGATGAATTATTTCAGCTTTGTAGCCGTCGGCTCGATCGTTATCCGTTGTGTCGGTATTGATTTCATTAACGCGCGGGGACGCCGCGCTGCTGCGACCCCTGGTCGTCTCGTTAGGTCCCCTCCGTTTTAATCTTTCCACTTTTATCCGGTGACGTAGCTTCTGGCTGGATAGCGAACGGTATTGGCAAGGACGACGCGTCTAGCCGAGTTACACGCGACCCTGGGCCGGTTTAATCTCATTTAGCGGGGAACTGGCTGCGAGGATCGCGAGGCCGGGACAACGGCAGGGACCGTCTTTCGGGTCGCCTGCTCCCTGAATATTCCTTGGGACGAAGTTAGTCGCCCGGACGGATATGTGGAGGAACAGGTGCAGCCTGGAAAAGACAGAAGGAGACGCGTTAGAGTAATTGATCGTGACGAGACGAAGTGGGGCGGCGCGAGATGGCCGCGATGTGGGTCCCTGTTGCTTATAGATTGGAAGTTTTTGCGCGAGCTTCCCTCGGGATACGCGTCTCGGAGATGGATTGTGAATTAAAGGGGTGGAAGAGGCTGCACCTTTAAGGACGATTTCTAATAAAAATTCCAAGGGAATATGAACAGTGTCGCGGTTAATTAAGAGGCGTTACAACTCGGGGACCCAATGCTACGAAATTATTCAGCATCGGTGTCCACCGCGCGTTAAATCCGGGCTAAACAAATTTTCGGCGCAGCTTCGAATCCCTTAAATATGGAGGAGGAGATCCGCAGCGGTGACAGGGAAGCTTCCCTGAAATTTTCATAATCCCGGGAAGATATTCGCTACGGGACTGGCCGAGGTCGCAGTAAAGGCAGCCTGATTAAGGCTAAAACTCGTATTTGCAATTAAAGCGAGGCTGGCGGGGGGCAACAATGATTTTATTCGCGGTGCGCCGGTTGTTTTATTAAGCAAGCCCCCCGGTGCCCCCGGGGCCAGCTGCAGAGGCATAACCGGCCGCGAAACATACACGCGTGTGCCCGCAATTTTAGACATCTGGCGTGGTAATAACTTAAGCGGCATAGCTTATGATAACTGAATTATGTAGCTACAAAACTTGTGTACGTTCCACGCAAAGCCCTGTATAATTCAGGGATTGCGTGCAATTTGTAGGCATTTTGTGCGATGCCGCGCGCCACCTCGCCGCCGTTCGGTCGGATTTGATACCGTGCCAGTGTCGGCAGCGCCCCGCACTCCCGTCGAACAATAGCTCGCAGGTTTCAACGGTGTCACCGCCGCGACGGGCGAATTCAATTTCTCTCCCCCACCGATCGTTGCCGCAGAGAATGATTCTTTAATCCCGGTATTCACTGCAATTTTCACTGTCGATACACGTGTGCTTTTTGTAGGAAGCGGGGCGGCGGGGGCAGCAAAAAGGTTTCTTGTGTTTCAAATCGCCGTCCGCGCGCCGACGCTTTCTCTCGCTCGATGCCGATTTCCGAGCGCCTCTTCGCGGACAAGAGGGACAATCTCCCTGGCATTTTCAATATCCACGGTCCTGCTACGCCCCTAAAGAGAAGCGGGGGAAAAAAGGTGAGGAGAAAAAAATCGTCTCGCAGCAGCGTCAAATTTCTTTGTCCCCGTCTGTGTCTCCGATTCGATCGGAGGCGTCGTCCCGTGGCAGCGCGACGAATTTTTAATTCCGCAGGACCTCACAAAGGGTCCAAAGGAGCGGGTCATAGACGTTATTTGCAGATTCGTGCCGTATACGTTTCCGATGACGTGCACAAAGTGGCTTCTAGGCTGCTGCCAAGCGTTCCTTTGACGTTTCTTGTTACCTGGGAGCCGTCACAAGGCGTTCGGTAGACCACCTACGACCGCCTCCAGACTTCCGTCTAGACGTTGGGTAAAATCGAGTAGACCCTACTCCTTCCCTCTCTCTCTCACTCTGTTTGCACGTGTGTGTACGTACAAGTTGTTCCCGCGTTACTAATGTATCCGCTGAGTACACGGTTAATATTTAAGCGTGTGCCTGGATTCCGGTAGCTGGCTCCGCCGCCTCCTTCGACTTGACGAAACCCTTGAAGTTCCCTCCCGTGTTGATCGACGCCGCCTCCTAGCGCCAGGTGTTCCCCGACGGTACGCAAACTGCATCCGGTAATTTCGGAAATTTCGATACGACGCTCGCGATTAATTAATCACGCCGTCGCGCAGCACCGCGGCTGCTGCGTCGCGCCGCCACCCCCGACCGATATATCGGGTCATTCGTGGCAATCTCATTCTCGCGGCCGAGTTTGGATATTAAAGCGGAAGATATCGCGCTTATTAATCAATGCGCTCGCCCACCCACTCCCCCGGAGACTTGTTCAGTCGGTGGCTATCAATTAGTTTCGGGACGCTTCTCGTCGGGTTTGAAGTACGGGCCGGGCCCCGAGGTCCGCGCAGACCTCTGCGGCGGCGGAAAGTTCTTGACACGATATTAATTCGAAAGCGAGACACCTCGGAGAGCGAGCCTGACGAGTCGCGCCGCAAGAAACGGAAGAACGGTCTTCCAGGGGAGTATCAAGGGGCGACGACTGCGTCGGGGTGCTCGCGGAACCCGGCGCCGGATTCGAGGGTGGCCGACGGGCGAGGGGTGGCGGCAGATTCAGGGGCTGATGTCTAGTAATCTCTGGAGGACTTTGGTTTCGAGACTGATGAAGTTCTGACGTTGTTTGCGAGCCCCTGATTCGATTATTCTTCGTCGAGGGTTGGCGAAACGCGATCGACACACGGCGCGGTTAATGCCGCTATCGGTTTTATGGAACATTTCGGACAGAAATTCCCGCGCCACAGTTCTGCGAGGAGCTGGGAACTTTAATAATCAGGACGCTGGGGAGCGTCGCCAGGAATTGGCGATAAACATCGCAGCTTCCAGGAGCGAAACGGGTCAGATAAAATTGCTTGGCCACGCAGCACGCGTAAGAAGCAACGACATGCACGGAATTCAATCGTGATCGCGGATTGCAACGGCCGCTTTTTCCGCACCGCGCGGGCAAATTGCGCGCGACCCAGAAAACAATGATGCCCGTGGCAACCGCATCTGCGAGTACAAAGACGATCGAATTGCGAGCGCAAAGTGCCCGGGGCTGAATATATCGATCATCGACCTACATATCGTCGATCGAGAGCGTCCGCCAGTGGTCCCGCGAATTTTCACGCTCGATCCTTTCACCTGCGAACGGTCGCTTCATTAACGGTCAGAAATGAGCGCCTCGTGCCGGCTCGTCGAGAATGACGATTAGAAGAACGAACGTTCGCGTGGCCCTGGCGCTTCATTCTCGAGCAGGGAAATTCACGGAAGCAACGTGAATTCGGAAGTGGCATCCCCGGGCGCGGTGCACTCGGCTCGCCACGAGGAAATTAATTAGGAAATTTAGCGTTTCATAACTTACGATCGGACAGGACTCGAACGTCGAAAGGGTCTGCGGGTATCCTCGAGTGCCTATTGAACCCAGGGGCCAGCGCTGCTCAAACACTTCAACCCTTGAGAGGCAATATCTCGTAATTGGACTATCATAATGGCATGCTCGGCGGCTCGGCTAGGAATCCTTTCGAAATTAAAACACTTTCAGACGGTAGAGCGCCTTCGGCCAGAGGGGAGTGTCGACGATCGGTGGAGTTTTAATTCGCGCGCGGAATCCTTTTATCGAGCCCTACCGAGCTTTCGTCAGCTTTCGATTGCTCGTTCTTTCGGAACCCGTTGAATCCCCTTTGGATCTCGTTCTCTTTTACATTTTCCGTGTCCCTACGCGCGTTCTGCGGCCGGTTCAATCGAATTCGAGCCCGGAGCACCGAGGGTTAAAGGGCGGGGAGCTCTGAAAATTGTTGTATTTGCTCTTGAATAATGCCTCGTTAGCGTTTAATTCCGCTGATCTCGCTAATTAAATCCGCAATGCGTCACGTTTCAGTCGTATTTTGAACGCAAACGCGTAAGAATTACAGCGGCTCGTGTCCGTTACGAATAACAATGCGTGGTTACGATTAATTACCTGGATTCAGTTCATTAGAACGCCCGCGTGTTTCGAATATGCTTTAATCAATGCATTTTAATGGACGGCTTGTCGAAGTCAGCACAACATTGGCTAATTACGTTTTTGCTGGTTTCATTCATACGAAATACGAGATAGAAGAGGGTGTAATGCAGCGAACAAGATTCTTGCTATTTGTACAGCAAAGTGCGGGTTCTTCTAAAGAGATAGTTGGACCGTGTGTTTCGCTGGAGGGAAAGAGTGAAGAGGAAAGTGTAGTGAATTCTTTATCATTTGCTGTATTCATATAGTCGAGCACCGTCGCTTTTTGGCAGATTGCGCGCTGCCCCAGGAATTGTAAGTTTCACATTGTGCCGTGAGAAAGAGTCGAAAGCCTTAGGTAAGAAACAGAAGAAGAAAGTGGAGGAACGAAAGGAACACCGTCGCGTACTGCAACAATGGGGACTCCCAAAAGACTCGCAGCTGTCAAATTAACGCCAACCTGACCGAAAATATTCCTACATATACTTGGACAATTTGCACGATTCAAAATTTCACTCTGCTCGATGCTTCGCAAATGGAATATTTCACGAGCGACGGAAAGGAAGTAGATATTCTTAATTCAAGCAAAGTACGAGGTCACTGCTACATTATAATACAGATCAAAATTTATTCGAATAATCTTCGAATACAAATTTCAAATAAAATGAAGTTATTCGAGAATAAATCCGACCACAATTTTTTGTCCGAATAGAAAGTTATTCGGATAATTCCCAACTCTGCCCTGGAACATTCACAATTTCTCCACTACAATTGAGGCAGTTGATGGAAAAAGGCCATTTTTCATTATAGTATAACTTAATAAAAAGTAATGCAATTAAATCCAATTTTTTTTTAAGAATCTTTTAGAATTTTTTGTTTCCAATAAGCCTGAGCCGAGAAATTATCTACGCCGAGAATATACTTCCTTTCTTTAGGTTGACGTTGTAAAAAGACAATTAAAACAAATTGTAAAAATCCTTTTTAATTTTTTGTATAATATAAAAGTAGTTTAATAAATACCAAAAAGATTTATTTCATTATATATTGCATTTACTGAGAAAAATATCTTTAAAAGTAGCTTAATTCTTCGGCCGATGAAAGTACATAGAATGACCCCTTAAGGATAAAAGGCACATAGACTTACATGCCCATTCCCCATCAAATGCCTGAATTCTAAAAAAGACCAAACCTACTACACAACCCTCGAGAAGCTCCCAACAGTCAAGCCGCCCCAAACAACCCCCAAAATTGTCTCCAGCCCCTCCAACGCACCTCCCACGATCCTCTAACTCCCGTTCCCATCGATCTCCGCGAATCAAAGAGCCAACATCCACGGAACGCGATGTTTGCGACCACTTTACCGCGATGCGGGGCCAAAGATACGCGTGTACATAGCTTCTGTATAGGAAGCAGCTGCCCGAAAGCGTTGTCTATACACGGCGTGCTTCTGATCGGCGCATGTTACACCTGTGCCATCCTCTGTGCATGTGCACACGTAATATTTAACACGTGCGCCGGGGCTGCCGTGTCTCCGACAATGGGGCTCGGCAAACAGCTTTTCACGCTGGTTTCCTCTCGCTCGGGCACATTAAGCGCACGCGTGTAAATTTCGTGTACCACCTGATTGTTCGCGTGTTAACGGGCCCCCTCCGTGGCACGTACATATACATGTATGTAGCGCGGGAAGCGGGCGGAACGTATGTACCTGCACCGTACATCCATGACAATCGCAGTCCGCTTAAGAGGGACGTCGACGGGGCTTGCGTAGTTTCGCGTTGTTCGGGATTATATTCGAAGACGTAACGGCTGACGTGACGGGCTTGTCTGAGCGCGGCAGGGCGAACGTGCTGCGCGCGCGGCTACGGCAGACGAGCGAACGCTTTCGGATGTTTCTTCCCGGGTCCATCGCGATCAAACGCCGGGGGAGGACCTTAAAGCGTTTGGAGCCGCGAGTTCTGGCAGAATGTTCCTTAAATTGAACCCGGGACTTTGCACAGTTATAATTTCACTCGAAATGCCCGTACGTGACTTGGTTACGCGGCGGAAGCGCGGAGGAATCGGGTTACCGAACGAAAAGACGTGGGACAGAGCCAGTGAAGCTTGCTCGCGGTTCCCCAGCTTCTTGTGCTGCACCCAGTTAGAGCTGGAACTGGGCTAGGGGGTGGAGTAAGTATTAAGTGGTATCTAGCCGCGGAGGTCTCTAAGCATCCAGGTATCTCGGTTTCCTAGGTGTTCAGCCATCCGAGTCTCTGATTCTCAGCTTCCATTAAGTCTGACTTAGGTAGTTTATGACTGCGCCGGCTTCAGCAATCTATTAACAGATATCAATAATCCGCTAGATTCGAGTTAGCGACGCAAGCGAGCCGGAAACCCTCGGCTCCACCTCCGATCGTCCCCGTTGGAAAAACTTTCCAGTCCCCGTTGCGGCCTGCGCCGCGGAGATCGCCGATAGTTCCGGGAATCTTTCTGAACTCGGTAATGGACAGCCCAGCGATGGAATTCTTGGACTCTTTGGCTTCGGGTCCCGTGAAAAATTCAGCTTTCTACGCTCGCGGAAGAAAAAACTTGCCGTCAGGTTTCCTCGTCTCCTTCGTCCACGTCGGGATTGTTTTATTGGATTCGTGCGAGCCCGTGGCAGCACTTCGTTCTTTATCCTCCGTGGTCCTTTAATCGATCGAAGGAAACGCCGAAGGGACCGCGGCCGTATAAAACCGGGAATTTCTTCTTAATCACGCCGGATGCCGGCTCGGCCCGGAATAGAGAGCAGAGGGGAGATCCGTGATCATGTAAATAACGGGGGAAATGTGGTTTATGCTATGTAGCCAAGACCCAGTTTCAGGTTTCCGGGGAAAACGGTAATGGGGGAGGAAAGAAGGCTCGGAGTGAGCGGGGGGTGAGGGTGGTGTACCGTGCAGCTTCCGGTGGGATATTTCCTATTGGAACAAAAGATCCGGAATACAGTTTCCCCCAGCAGCGTCTATGCAAATGTATAATGACTTTCGAATCGATGCTACTCTACGTTAAACATCGTTCAGTCTCCTCCGCTTTTATAATCGCGAAACAACCCCCTCGTAATATCGCTCCTTCAATCGCGGATCGTCCCGATAATTGTCCCTGCAATTACGCACTTCGGAACGTCTCTCGTTCAGTGCCTCGATATTTGGAGCGCTGCTCGTCCTCCGTATCTCCTCGGGGCTCAACATCCCCGCCGCTGCAATTGCCGCGGCACAATGAAATCCATCGATTTCGGGTGGTAATTTTGCGCGACGGAGTATCGAGCACTACGGCGACTAGCGTTTATCGGCGCTGCTAATTATGCCTGATACCAAGCCAGAAATACTCGGACGCGAGTTTTTCTCGACTCAGCTTGCTGGGGAGCGCGGGACGCCGCGACGGACGGGGAGAGTCGAGCAACCATGGTGCGCCCGCCGATGGACAAAAGCGAATTACCATGGATACAATTCATTAGTATATTAATAGAGAAAACAGTGGCGGGACAGGGGAAATCGGTCGCGATCGCATCGGGCTCCCCCGTTAACTCGATTGAAAAGATCGATCCCTCTGTTCCACCCCCCTCCGCTCGGTCTGGTAATCAGCGCGCGGCCGTTTTTAATCGGGCCGCGCTCACCAATTAAACATTAAAATGCGCCTGCAATTTCCGGCCCCGTCTGTTTATTACCTCGTCCCCGTAACTTTATATTTAACTCGGATCCCAGCCGGGCTGATTGTTTTTAGCGGCGACGCGGCGATTAATGCGCCTCGACGGCGGCCGTTCATCGATTAATTTCTGGTCTCGTGGCTGCTAGAAAAAGAACGCCACCGCAAAAAGAAACATCAGCTTCGTGGCGTGCCACTGCAGATCAGTCCCACGGTTTCATTCAACTTCTCACTCGAATACGATCCCCCTCGCGTCTGCTAATGCTCCCGCGGGACACCCTCTACACCCGGGAACCTTTAAATTTTCATGCGAGCCGCGGTTTCGCGGCGGAATCGTACAGTTGATTTTCCGAGTCAGCGAGCAATCGGGAAGCCGACACGCGACTCTCCCACGCGTTGCCGCGGATTGCTTTTCCATTCTCCGGCGTCGTTTATTTCTCCCGCCGATCAACGAGACCCGGGAATGTAAATTAATCCGCCGCTGCATATGAGATGCGGCGACGCGCGCGAGCCACGCGACCGTATCGAATCCCGTGATTGGAAACAGGTATTACGCCGACGGGTAGAGGTCCGAGGGGGCGACAAGGGCCAGGGAGGGCTCGTACTTTGCTCCTGTTTGTCGTTTTCCCAGCCGCGAGGGTTGTTATCGGAGGCGTTCCGCCGAGGAGCGGGAATGGGAGTGCGCTTTTAGCCCGCGGCGTATCTTCCGCGGCCGGGAACCGGCATGCGCGCGCGCGCGCGGCTCGACTCGATATCAAAATTCCACGTTTGTCTTTCCCCCTTTTTTGCACTCGTTATTGGAAAAGCAGCGACAGGTATCTTCGCGTGCGTGCGAATAACGGCATATGGCGGGGCCAATTTTCCCGGCGACTCGCTCTCGGTTGTAAATTCACCTCGTACCGGGCGGACCGGTCGCGCGGCAATTACATTTTTCATGGAAATTAAAACGCCGTGCGCGTTTCTACGCTGGAATTCGTAATGGAGGTCCTGCCCAACGACCGCCGTTAAATTTTGACGTCGAAAGGCTGCGCGGCGATTGTCGCCTACCTTGATAATTTATATTCGAATAGGTGCCCTGCAGGTGCGCGATTTAATTCCGGGATGGTTACTTGGGTCGTCCGAGGGTGGTCCGCGAAGAGATCCGCGATTACAGTGGCGAGGTGCATCGAGGGATGGTTGGATCGCTCGGGGGTACGGAGCGAGTGATGCGGAGGACGATTCGCCGGGCGACAGGTGAATTATAATAGCAAATAAGTGTAATTATTTTCGAAATGAAATGGCGGCTCCGAGAGGGTGGGGATTGCTTATTTACCATTCCGGGTCAAGGGTCCACAAAGGAAGCTGTAATTATGAGATGAAAGCATCCCCCTCGATTCGTCCCGAGAACATCCCCGCTCCGCCGCGCGGTGTATAGATCCGAAAGAGAGCCGAGGCATTGACGGTTTTCGGCGTTTCATCCCCGTCCAATTACTCGTTACACACCCCGCACCTTCTTTCTGCCGTCCACCCCAATCAATTACTCCTTTCCCAGCGAATTTTTCCCGTTCACATGTATTTTCAAAGTAAACCACCGGTGAATATAGAGGGGCTAGGGAGCGGAAGTGTAGGAGGGGTGGAGAGGCGGCAGAGCGTAGAAGAAAAACGGATCGATGAATGAATCTCATTAAGCCGTATACTCTGCCGGCCGGGGACTCTGTCTTCCGGTGTTATTCGAAGAAACGACTGTTCGGTCGCGTCAATCGATATTTAATTAAGCTCGAATTTGCATTAAAGTTTACGGGAGAAGGGCGTCGGGGTGGTGGAAAAATAGTGGCATAATTAGGGGCAATCTTTTCCCATTTATCTTCTAAGCGGCGTGGATGTACATTGTTAATTACGGCTGACAGTAACGAAGGGAGGGTCCACTTAATCGACCAGCAGACTTCGCCGGCGACGTTGCTCCTTCATTCTTCCCCGACTTTCTTCCCTTTGATCCTTTGTCCGCCCGTCGTTTCTTCAATATTTATACTCGAGACAAGTTTGACTAGAAGATCAGCGTTTCCTTTTTCATCGTGGTCGACGCTTCCTAGCCGCGGCGGCCGTTCAAACGAACCCCCCGTCGCGAATTAAGTGGCGACGACAATTGTAACGAAGCGAAAATTAACGACGAGGATACTAGCTTTATTAGGACACTTGCCGGGAATGAACGAAGCTGGGCGTAAATTGAAGATGTGTTCTATTCGCAATATTCTAATTAAAATCCTCGGGGACGGCCGCCGATTAAGGAAAGCCTCGATCCACAAGCGGAAGAGTCCTCTCCGTCTAAAGCCAGGCAGTCGATAGAAGATTTTAACTGTAAATGATGCAGCAATCTCGTTTGCGGAGGTTTCTTAAGGGGAGGCCCGGCTGGTTACTCTTTAATATCTCGTTACTGTTAACGGGGCGCATTAACAGAAGATGTGCTCGTTAAGCTCGAGTTTACCGAGCGTTACTCCGCTTCCTATAAACGAAAATGTATTGGCCGCTCCGAGTCGAAGTTGCACGTGACCTATTCTGTTTGCCCGGTTATTCGAGCCTCCCTTGTCTAGCCACCCTCCTGCGCCCGGGAAACAGCCAACGCTCCCTGAATACGAGAGGAACCGCAGCGAAACAAAGTTCAAAGTCATGAATGCATTCGTGGAAAGTAGAACCGTGGATGTGCCACTCAAATGAATCTAAATCCATAGGACAGTCTTTTAAAATTAAACGAATGTCAGTCCCTCCGACATCTGTCGGCGGAGAAAAACTGGAACCGGGTTCCAACAGTGCGTCGTTGGCTAAATGATTTCAGCGTATCGCGGGCGTGAAAGAGCGAAGGTGGCCACCGGTTCCGGAAATTGAGATTCCACGGTCGTCTGATCTATTAGAAAATAAGACGGCGGTTTGGGGGATCCGTTTAAAATTGGAACGCTATTTATGTAACAGCGCGGCGAGGCAGCGCGACGTGGGAGGGTGGAAGAAGCACTTTAGACTTAGCTGCCTCCGCCAGGAAGGGGGTGGCGGAAAAGAAGCGAGCTCGAGCTTTGCATACTAATTGCGCGCCGCCAGTTTCGCCGCTTGTTCCGCGAGTAAGATTGCACACGGCGCTCCCCCGCGACGGGCAACTCCTGCAACTCGTGCACTCGCCGCGGAAACTCTGCACTCTTAACGCGGACTGCTGGCGCGTTCCAACCCTCTCCCCACCGCCGAAACCCGTGTAAATTTCCGAATCCTCTCGTTTGATGGCCGACCAGGAGGACCTGGAATAATTTCGGGAACGCGTTCGCAACAAGTCGGAATTGCTGGCAACGAATTGCTGGCGGGAAACTCCGGTCCCGAAGAATTCGGCCGCGAAATTCGGCGAGCAGCACGAAATTGCTGGAAACAGGCGGCGACCGATTAAACTTTCGGCCCGTTTCGCGTGCACTGCCACGGAGGAGTGGATAGAGTCAACAGATCCGAGATCTGCAAGCTGATTTCCCTATTTCAGCAATGTTCTTGGCGCAGCGTCGCGTGCCGATACAAGTCTCATAAAGACGAATCCACTCTGGATAATCTATTCTACAGTCGAAGGTAATTCCGAAAAACACCCCCCCTAGCAGCGCCCATTAAGGGCGTTCTAAAAGCGGCCTATTTTTTCCTGATTTTTTTTCAAGAATTAATCCACGCATTTTAATGTTTTAATTTTATTACACGTTTATTATTCCTTGCCGTATAGAATTGTATGTTTCACATTTCAAAAATATAATTATAAGTCTGTGAATTTAAGTCACAGTGTTCGTGCCTCTTGTTCGACCGGCAAAGTAGAATGGACCGTTAAGAACCCGCCGATTACGAATTCCCAGTGAAACGAAGGCGCGCAAGTGAAACGTGCAAGTGGAACAACGCGACATTAAATACACCGACTGCGACCAGCGAGTTCGTCACGTGAAGAGCACACCCTTAGGAGTGTCCTGGGCAGCCTTCCCGAGTGTTAGAAATTCAGCGCGCGGTTTAGCCCACGATCGACGTCGCGCTGTTCGCGCGGGAAGAATGCAGGCTCGCGCTCGAAACACCTGAGAGGCCGGGGGACAGACCGAGGTGGGCGGAAAGTTAACGCGGCGCGCGATAATACCTGCTAATGGACCCTTCTGTTCCCCACGTGTGTGCACTCTTTTTCGAAACGCTGGTACTCACGCGGCGAGGGGGGAGGAAGAAGAACGGGCACCAAGGGGGTGGGTGGCGACGAAGAAGAGGGGGTTGCGTGCGAGTAGCGCAGCCGTTTTGTTCCCGGCGAGGGACATCAATATCGGCCGCGCCGCGCCAAGTATTCAGAATGCCCTTCAAGAATTTTAATGCGACGGAGAAAGAATTTATTGCGACATAGAATGCGCAGTAATGGCGGAAATACGTATAAAAGTCGGGAAAAGGGTGCGCATTGTCGCCGTCTAATGGCCTGCCTCGGGCGTCGCACAGTGGCAACGTGTACACGCACCACCGTCCCCCCCAACTTCGAACCCCCTTTCGCGCAGTGCCGTCTTTCTGCGTGCCTTAAAGGGCGCCCCGAGGAGCCCAGGGGCTTTAAGAATTCAACGGGACCGCGCAAGTTCCGGCGAAAGCTCGTGGCTCGGTCCGCGGCGACCCCGCAAGTTTTTCGGAAAATTTCCACCCCCGTGAACTCTTTATGGCTACGCCCCAGCTTGCGGGGTACACACTGCTCCAGCCGTTAACCAGGTTTTTCGGGGGCCGTTCCCCGTTTCCCCGCCACTATCGTGGAACGCCATGTTTAGAGAAGTTTCCCATTTGGCGCGCAGTTGCATTTTAAACCACGTTTCGACTGGTATTTAGGTGCAGCGTTGATTTGATTACATTACGCTTGAAATAAACAGGGAATAATTCATTTCGATTGATCGAAAGGTCTAACAATAAGGTGTGAGATTAATGTTGCACTGGATGAGGAATTAAAATTGTGTTATGTACGTTCGAGTTAATTGAGTCTGAAATAGAAGGTGGACGAAATATTATTTATCGACGAAATTCGCTGCTATTAAATCTACCCCTGCATTTTGCGCGCCCATTTCCTGATACGGTTTCTTCTGCCCCGAAGGGACCCTCTTTGTTACCTTTCAAACAGAATCCCCTGGCCCTGCAAAAATTCTTCACGAACGCGTTTTCACCGAGGGTTCCAGGATCGAAGAACCCTGACCTGCATTTAGGGGGATGGCCCTCGTCCTCGGGCCAAGAAATAAGCGTGGATGTACCGCCGCCCCCTTCCCTTAGCCCTCTTTCCGGCCTTTCTGTTCAGCCCCTCTCGATTCTGCCGTCTCTTAGCATCTCTTTTGAGGCGATTCAAGTGTCTCGCCGAAGTGCGCCATTAAAATAGATCAACTGTGATCTCAATTGGGAGACGTGATGGATAAAAAAGAAAGGGTCGCCGCGAGCTTTCTTACCCACCCTCCCGAGTCGCTTAACGCTTAATATAGCCTTCGCCATTGTGCAGAGTTCTCGCAAAATAAATACACTTTGCCCTGATGACGAGGGGCTGTGGGGTGGGTGGGACGGGCGGTATTATTTTTCGGTTGAAAGCCATTCGATCGAGGTTCGTTATCACAATGACGGGAAAAAAAACACGGGGTGGAGTTAAACGTCCGAGAAATGCTCGCGCACCCGTCGATTTCCAATTTTTCAATACGAATTTTGATTTCGAGTTACCACCCCTCCCCTCGCCCCCCTGAGGGATGCAGGAATATTTCCATACACGCAGCTCGCGGTTTATTCGATTGGAAATTATGTCCGGGATAATTAGCGTTTCGATATTGCACGCCCGATTAATTCGTTACCCAGTCAGCGAGCCTTTACTACTCCGAACAAAACGAGTCGACGATTCTCAAAACTCTACCCTTTAACGGAGAGATTTTCTTCTATCAACATAACGCTTATTCCTCTGAGCACAAGAGCTAAGAAACTTACAATTTATCCAGGCTTGAAACACGAGGAATAATGAATCCACTCAAGGAAACGTCTGCTCGGGAAAGATGCGATGGTATCGATTCGATGCATGGACTACTCCACTGTACCCAGGGCGATATTACAGAAGGGAAAAGAAGAACGTGAATTTAGCCACTGGAAGGTAGTTTTTAAGGGCCGTTGTTAAACGCGACGCCGAGAGAACTTTGTTAATAGATCGCGTCTACGCGAAGTAACTTACATCGTGGTGTCATCGATACCAGGCCTTTGAAGATCGGCCGTGACAACGCTGTCGATGATAAAGCAGGCTTCAGAGGCGTGACCATTAGAGAGACGGCTTTCCATTGAGGGAAAAGTTTACTTTACCCCGAGCGTGAGCGAATACAGCGCGGGCGCAACTTCCTGACAGCGTCTTATATACATAGGTAACGTTGCATTAGCGGCAAATGGCCGTAAGAACATTGATGGACCATCCTATTTCTGGCCCCGCTAATTATGGTGCATGCCCGAGAGCTCACGGTCCCGTGGCACGTTCAATTTCGCGCACCGTTGTGACCCATAAATTATGATAATAATTCCCTGCTCCCAGCCTTTATCTCCCTCCGGCTCTGTATTATTATTTTACTGCAAATATCTCGGCATATTTGCGTTTCATTTACCGTGCTCCTAACATTCATTCGATTATCAGAGCTGCGCGAAATCCCCGCCCGTAATGAATCAAACTCAACGGGCAAAATGTGCAAATTGCGTTAATGACCGCCCTTGTTGCTGCTGGTTTTGTTCCGGTCGCCTTTGAGCCCTTTGCGCGCTATTAATTCGGCGGCGATGTTTAGCGTTGGGTGACGTGGCAACACGCATCGATTAAGAGGAAATACGTCTGGTATAATTAGGGGATGATTTCGTTAAGGAATGGATTCCTTAATTTACTGAAGACCCCTTGAGAAAACTGGCATAGAAAGATGCATCAGCCTATCGGCACAGGTTCGCGACAAAAGAAGGGGAATCTACCAGCTAATGCGAGTACCTCAGAGAGGCTTCTTCCGCTCCCATCGAAGCAGACGAAAAGCGTAATTTTTTTTATTTTTCTGAAAAAAGAAGCATCCTGTCTCCACCTTGGCGTCGTTAAACTAGCAGTCTCCCAATCTTCCGAGCGTCCAGTCGATTAAAAACCACCCCCAACAGGCGACACCACGCGATACGCGAGAGGGTGGTTTGCACGTTTCGCGCCTATCCTGCCTGCTTTTCTATATTCATACTGAAAACTCCACGCGGCCCACCTCGATCCCCGCGTAACATCGAATTGAAGACCCCCGCAGCAGAATTCTGTCTCGACTTTGATCTCGCCGGCCCACCCCCGCGTTCTTTGCACGAATAAACGTGGAAAAATTCGCGCACACGCGTGAAACGATAACGTAGCGTTCACATGGTCGTGACCGCGCGACATTCGCCCCCGTATTTGCATATCAAGCCGCGGCCAGGCATTTGCTAAAAATCCCCGCCAACTGTAAACATTGCTATCAAATTTTGTATTTGTTCCGCTCCACGTAGGCCGGCGAGGGGTGGCCAGTTTTATAATTTTAATATTAATTTCTGTATAAACGAGCACGACCAGCTTCCCTTATCTCTGTTTTATGGAAGACGACGGTGGTGTATCCTGAGTGCTTTAAACGCTCCACATTTTCTTCTTCAGTGAAGCGAGAGAGGTTGGATTAAGAGTTACTCGATCGCGGCGCGTAATTAAATGATTGCCTAGGGAATGCAAGTTGCGCGCTGTTCGGCAGAGTATCGATTTCAAGCATACGTGGTTGCTAATGGCCACCGCTGGCCGCATTGTTGTAAACAACAATTAATTCGCCGTCTCTTGAATCGTCGATCGGAGCGATAGACTTCTTTATGCCGTTTGTTTGCGCGCGAGCTATCATTCCAACGTACCAGGGACGCGATGTTTCGTTTATAAAACCATCCGTCTGTCATAATTTCTGCAACTGGAGCCAGCCGAACCTACCAGCGTATCCTTTTTTTTTTTAAATAAATATCGAAAGCCCCATATCCTCCTGTGCAATGCCGCGAGCCTGGAAACTCCGAGTCCGTTTGATCTCGTTGTGAGCGCGGCAGAAAGGAAGATGTAACGCGATGAGGCGCGGTGCGTGACGTAAAACGTGAAAAGCTTTTGAAGTTCGATGGGAGGGTTCGGGGCGGATGTGAAGCGATCAGCGGGCGTTCCAGCCTGGCGTGCACATATTATCCCTTATTGGCGAGTATCCGCGTGTTACTCGTTAATTAATATCGATACCAACGACGGCAGCTGGAATTAAAAAGTGGCTCGGCATGCGAGAAAATGAATATTCGCTGGGGTTGTTGGAGTTCGAGGGGGACGAAGGGGAGTTTCAAAGGGGATGAAGTGATAAATGAAGACAGCGGAGTCACTGGAAGGTGTCAGTGAAATTCTCTAACAGGGAGAGTTCTACTACTCTTCTTTACCTTATTTCCTGCTCTCAGGGAGAGCCAGACAATCATGAGAAGTAAGGAGGGGTAGTTCAGTAATGCGAAATAGCGTCGAACAAAAGGCGAGATATGATTCAGAGGAAAGGATCGGTGGCTCCGTTTAAACTCTGCGTACTTGGAGGGATGAACCTGAGACCGTTTTTGCCTCCCCCGTCGACAGGGAGGAAGTCGCGCGAACCGCGCGTACAATCGCGGGGAGGGGCACAATGAGACGCGAGCTGGCGCACCGTGCCGCTGTTTCGCCGCGTTACATCTGCGTGTTTAACGTTTAATTAAATTATTTGGGGGTTACCTTCATATTCACTTCCGCGGAATGTGATTAAATTATGTTCCGCGGCTGTTTCTGAAACGTCGTAATTTATTTAGTGTATCCACATGAGCAACAATATTCGCCTGCCGGATAACGAGGCAGCCGAAAGTCCCACGACCCGAGCCGGCGCGGCTCCAGGGAAAGAGAGGCGTACAGGGAGAGATTGTTCTGGATTAATTTCACGTAAGTTTAACCTCAACGGTTTTCACCGCCGCGGAACGCCTCGCCGCGCCTTTTGTTCCCGGAGCGCGCGGGCCCCAAGCCCGAATTGTTCGCGCGTGGGCGTCGTCTGCAACGTTCGATGCTCGACAATTCTTCGCGCTCTATTCAATTTCGGCCAATGAATGCCGCGCGGAATAAAGCTGCCCCGGTTTCACTTTATAACAATGCGATCGAAATATCATGCAGGAATCAACGTCCAGCGACGGCCAAGAGTGCTAAAGCCTTTTAAAGCAGCGAGGGGTGGTCCACGATTTCCCTCCAAACACAGAAATCATCGCTAACAACGGAACATCCCGAACGCGGAAATTCGAAAAATTCTGAAACGTTGTGAATATGTGGAGAATTTCCTCCTGATTACAATGCAATTTTTGTTTGCTGCCCAAATTCACTCTAAGGGGGTGTAATTGACCGCTGAAAATCCGGTTATTTTTCGATTTTGGGTAATCACTCGTGAAGTGTAAAATAAATTTTACACCATATGATAGATCTAATTAAAACAAGTAACTTTTGTCTTGAAACTTCTTTTCTATCCCTTACAGTTCGCGAGTTATAACACAAAATCGAAAAAAAGCCGAATTTTCAGGGGTTAATTTCACCCTCTTCGAGTGAATTTGGGCAGCAAACAAAAATTGCGTTGTAATCAAGAGGAAATCCTCTACTTACTCACAAAGTTTCAGAATTTTTCGAATTTCCGGGTTCGGGATCTTCCCTTGTAAGTCGCGCAACGACCAGAGGACACCCTGGACAACCTTTGTCACATCTTCCCGTCGAAGCGCGGCTAGCGAACGATGGTAAATTCTGGCAGTTCGTTCGAATAGATAAAGGCCACGGTCGATCAGACGTCGAGCTCGTAGACACATAAACTTCTTCGCCAAATCGAGTAATTCCTCGGTGTACCCGGCGCGCGATCAATTCGTCGGAACGTTAGGGTAAATGGCGGGTGAATAGCCCCGCGGCTCGAATCCCATAGAAACGGATTATAGGCATCGACGGGAGCGCGCTGGCCGTCCTGGCACCGCCGGTAATTGCAATAAATTTTTCAAACCGATCCTCGGCGTGTATGCTCTTTCTGTCCTAGACGAGGTGCACGAGGGGGAGGGTGGGTGGTTGAAGCGGCGTGGAACCGAATGGCTGGCACCGGGAGGTCTCTCGAAAAGCGACGGAGGAGCCGTAAAAGGAGGGTAAAACCGCCGGTTGACATTGAAAATATTTACGATTATTTCCCGAGGCATTAAGGGGGTAGCGGGCTGCAGCAGTCGCCGGGAGAGGAGCTGGACATCGCCCTTTCGCCCTCCGGTCGGCCTCATTTAGGCGACGCGGCCGAGAAGAGGAAGACCAGACGACTCGTTTCGCCGGAGCGATACCACCCCCGCGCGGACCACCCCCCGGACGCCATTCTCGCGGCGCACGTCTGAGGAGACCTTTATCTGTTGTGTATTTTCCACTGAATTAAGTTTCTTGCCTTCTGCTGTCCAAGTTTATACGTTCTGCGGAGAGATAGCGGGCCAGCCGTTCATCCCCCGAGGCAAGGGCTGCCAGAGGACTTTTCTTCGCCGCGAGAGCACCAAGCCTCGAAGGGGGATCGGTGGGGCTGGGTGGTTTTTGTTTGCGCCACTGCGCAATATCCAGCCACCGGCTTAACCACCTTTCCTCCCTCGCCCTCTTCCTTCTTCGTCCGCGGCGTTCCTGTTCACGGGTTCTGGCTCTTCTCATCTTCCCTCCTCGCCCTTTCAAGCGTCTCTCTAGCCCGAGCTTTCGGCATGGGCCAGACGGCGACATTGTTTCAGCGCGGTGTCGCTCGCGGGATCTCATTCCACCGTTATGCTTTCGCACTTCGTCCCAGCCACTCAACATTTTTACGCTCGCCTTTGTCCCCTACCGCGCCACCTCCTCTCATGGTCACGCTTTTATCACCCCGCTCCGGCAACCGGATGATGGGACGTCCTCGTCGCGTTAACTTTAAACTACAAATGGATTTCGTTCTTTCGACTTTGGTCTCGTGGTCCAAGTATTTATCGGTGGGAAATACTTTCCACGATTTTGTGATCTAGGAAAGTGCCATGTCGAGCTCGGCAGAACGATAACCATGACGAGACTATGCTGGTGTATTGAAAGAAGCACTTGGAGAATCGTTCAAAGATCGGATTCTATACTGAACACATATGGATGTAGGTGGTGGTTTTATACTTCTATCCACGTTATTCGTAATTTTTTAAGGGGTCCAAGAGAACACCAGCTCGATAAGCCCGTTCCCGAAGTAATATACGTATTACCTCGCGACGAGACGCGGCTCGCTCCGATTTACCCGCGTTTACAGACTCGAGCCGAGGGGCTGGTCTTTGTTTGCGCCAATATTTGCCCGCCGACTAAATTACTTCCTTCTATAACTCTCTCCTCTTTCGTGGCCCAGCCCGCGCGACTTCCTCTCGCTCCCGCCGCGAACGGAACAATCGTCGAAGACGAGCCACTCGAGTCGACGCGAACAACTGCTGGATTCGATTTCATCCCTAACGAGTTTAACTAACGCCGATATTATCCGCTCCTAAAGGCCTCCCCGGCTGTTTTTCCTACCCCCGTAGACTTGTGCGGGCCGGACCGCTTTGATGTAATACCCCTGGCTCAGCGAGACAGACAGGCCCCCCTAGGCCCCTTTGAGGGTTGCCGGCAGACATTTAGACGAGGGATGTATGTTTTTGCGCTCCGTGCTACAGACGTCTGTACGTACAGCCGACGTCCATTGTCAAATTGCTTTTTGCGGTCTCCTTCGCCTTCTTCGCTTTCCTCTAAATATGGGCACACGCGAGGCATCAGGAGAAATCGTTATACGATTGTTATCAAGATAGTGTAAAAACACCGTCCGGACGAGAAGGGTGTCCCGTAATCCCTAAGGCCGGCAATGGAGTGTTCTGTGCTTTTAGCAGGTGGATTGGGCGTTTTTTAGGAACAGCCAGACTCATCAAATAGGTTTACAGCCGTCGGACCCTGGCCTGGACGCATGGGGACCCAGAGGAATAAACTTGGAACTTGTATATATATGAACGAGATTGGAACTTGGGACTTGCGAGAAAGAGTTTGATAGATTAGACCTCTGGTGGCGCTGGCGAGCACTAACAGTCAGGATCCCATAGTGGGGCTGGGACGTGACAATATACTTCTTATACTCCAATTCGAAACATCCTATTATCAGTAGCTAGTTCTAGTAAATGAAGTGGAGATGCAGTCCTCTTCATCAAAGATAACAGTCACCACCAATTCCCATCCCCAGTAGCTACCAATGATCGTTCAATACAGCACCTTTCCATTTCAACCCTCTGTTCTACTCCTCTCCCACATCAATCGCAAAGCATGAAGAGGAACAGACCCAGTGGTTCTGAAAAAACCGGGTGATCGAATTTTTCGCGGCACTTTAGTTCATCATCCGCGAGCACCGTGGGCGCAAACTTGCGGAACGACATTGCCGGAAATGTAATACCCATCTTGATTACAGAACGGCCGTGGGGGGTTTCCGTGGTGATGCTTCCTCCCCGCCCAGCCCTGCCTACGTAATTTCCATCCCAACGGCGAAACCACCTTCTTCTGCTGGGCCTGCTGCGCCGCAACCGCCGCGTTCCGCGGAGTTTTCCTTTTATCTTACGACGTGCCAGAGGCTGACATTGTCCCGGCTCGCTCATTCCCGCTACACGCATCGTCTCTACCCGTAGCCCCCAACCCCCAGTCGCGTATTCACGCCCTCGGCGCTTTCCCTCGCCCTTGCCCACGCTCCGCTTTCCAATTTATCCCTTTCGCGCGGCCTCTCCAATTCCGAGATATTAAACCGTAGTTCTCCACCTTTGATCCGCGGACGGTACACAATGGCCCGTCTTAAGGGCTACTTCGGCAAAGGGGTGACTTACCGCCTGGTTCGGACCACCGCTGTATCGTTCGAGGCTCGAATATAAACCGAGCAGCTTGGTGTTGGTATATCGTGTTTTTTACGTTGTCGGAGGGGAAGTATTCTCATACGTGATGCAGATAGCAAGATAGCGTGGGATCATACTTTAAACTTTCCGCAGGAAGAACGCTCCGAAGCGGGGGAAGCGAAGTGGCTTTCAAGGTGAGTTTCCTGTTACTGCTTCCTGTCCCTTTTTTTAGACATTTCCTTGATTTCCCGTGACTTTTATCGACTCGACGGGTCCCACGTCGAAACGAGCGTGTCTCTTAAGTCTTTGCATGGGAAATAAAAGGGCGGAGCGGAACACAGTCCCCCGGAGCTCGCGAGCGCCGCGCGTCTCGCGTTCACGGATCAAAGATGAATGGCGATGGAGGTGTAGATACATACTCGAGACGCCAGGAGCAGCGGCCGGAAGGGAATTGTCTTTGCACGGATGCTGGGCATTCAATGAGGGGTAACAAGTCAGCCATGCGATCTGACGTCGCGCCCCTTCTCGAGGGGGTGAAAGCTTTCTTCCTCGGTACACATATGCGCGTACGTGGCTCCCGCGCCTTCTCGACAGTGACACTGACAATGGACACTCGAGCATCCTTGAATTACCTTGGAAACGTTAGCTGCATACGGAACATCGATGCGCGGCACGAAGGACATTTCGCGAAGGGCCAACTCAACATTCCTCCCTCGTAACAACCCCCATTGTACAAGATGCACGAGGCAGAAACAAGCCACCGGAGTAGCTGCACTTCAACGCAGCAATAAGAACAGAAGGGAGCACGAAGGAAGGAAAAATCCGAGACGTTCGAAAGCTCCTGGACCCGTCGCGAGACCAGAAGTCTCCATCGAAGTGGAACCGCGGTTTTCGCCGTAGGAATCCGTGGAGAAGGCGGGGGAGCCAGCACCCTCGCTGGTCGATATTCGCGGAAAAGCTCGCGATAAGCGTCTGGAGGGCGAGGAGACCGGTTCGAGCGACGTCGCTTCGCATTGTCGCGGGCACGTCGACGCGTGACGAACCGCCCGGGATGTATCCCGACAGGCTGCCGACGATGGCGCAGAGGGGTTGGGAGGGTCGGGGCGCGTGTCGTTGGCGCCGAGCCACGACAGCAGGGCCCCGTGTAATTTTCTGCTCGCGAAAAATAATTAGAAGCCACTGTACGCGTATGGGCGGCGCGGCGGCCCGTTCCGTCTGACCCGAGCGGAGCTTGATTACTCGCAGGAATACGGGACGCCGAAACGGCAATTTAAATTAGTGGACCGGCTGCGCTGCACGAGCGACGTTTGATGCGGCCCGCCTCAAAAAAGAATCCCCAACGAGCGTCTGTTTGCCGAAATTTCCAACCGGCGCTTAATTCCTAATCCTCTCGCTTCGTGTCGCCGCGCGCTAGCGCGGCTTCCTCTCGCCCCCTGTAAACGCGCACCGGGGCCATTGACCCGCGAAACGACGGTCCGTGGTAAAAAGATTGCTTCCTCGAGGCTGCCGGTAATTTTGCCGATGAGTTTGATTTTTCGAATTCCCGGGGGACGGGCGGGCGAGGAGTCAGCCCTGTGGCCGGAAGGTACCGCGGCGAGGAGAGAGAAATATACTTCATTTGCAGAAGTAAAGGTGATCTTCGCGGCCCGAGGGCACCGCGGAAACTTCAACTGTAACTTTTATTCAAGAGTTTCTCCTCCGAGTTCCACAGCTTTGGGAATATTAAGATAGAAATGGACTGGGCCTGTATGGACTGTTTAACGAGTGCATATTAAGACGTAGATTCTCGCAATTACTGGTAGTAAGGGTGGCTGAGAGGCGGAAAGAGTGACCCTCGTTACTGTTTAACTCAACCGGATTCAGTCTCCCACTGGTGAAACTGAATTAATGAAAATTCTCCAACTGACCTCGCGTCACCCTGATTCGCGGTGGTACAATATTCTTCGCAACGGGACATTTCAACGATCATTATACGCCGCAACTGTCCATGATGAAATGATCACGCCACACGGTGGCCAGCGACGATAGTATCGACTCAGATGAAACCACACGCGTCCAACACACCCTGCACACGCAGTGAACGAGTTCACGACTGTTCCTTCGTCCCTGTCCTCGTTTCCGACCATTTTATCCGACCCCTTTCCACGAACCGTCTGGTTTTGTAACAGTTAAACAGACTGGCCGGTTGGCGTCGTTCGTTGCACGAAAGAAGAAGAGGAATTAATTAGTCCGCCCTGTCCCCTGCATTTTGCATAAGCCCTGGTCGCGTGCGATCCGACAATTTACCACGACCGCGATGCTACACCGAAACCTGGCGTCCATCGCGTTATCTCCCATCGAGCTCGATAATCATGCCCGTGGGCATGCTGTATTCGAAAAGATGACTTCGTTTCATCAGTGCAACTTTTTCTCGCTCTTCTTTTTAGGTAGCTTAATTGGTCGGCGCGACTCAACTGACAAACTAAGGATCTGCTTTCGAGTATTGGCCCCACCGATATGATACCGAAGTTGCTCCTCTCTTTCTTCCCCTTTCTCCATTAGACAGATCACCCTCGCCCCCCCCCCCGCCCCGTGTATCGGACGCGTCGATTAAGGGTCTCGGTGATTAATCAACGTCTATGTTAACAGGCACGTCGCTGAGCTCGGCTCCAGGCCGAGCGGTGCATCAATTAATCGATGTCTCTATCAACTGACGTCTTGATTAACTCGATCAAGGCCCCGGGCCGAGAGCCAGTCTTTTTCGGCTGTAGCCGCTTCCGCGACTCGAACCAACTTCCGGCAGGCAACAGCTGCCGGCGCGCACATCCCCGCATTATCATTCAACGATGAAACCGTGGCGCCGAAAAAATGCCAGTTATGCAAGCTTCATCTTGCTCGGCGGAAGACACTGTCAGCGCACCAGGAATTCTACGGTCGCCTGGATTCGAGGAAATCGTGGAATCTCAAGATTGAAAGAATAAAACCCATCCAAAAAGCTCGCGAAGGTATACCGAGGTACCTTCGCGAGGATAATCCAGATACCTTCCTCCAGAAACGTCGACTTGCCTCAAAAACACATTCTCGACGAAAGCACAGAGGAACAAAGCAGCCCTAAACGCGGACGCTTCAAAGAAGCCTGCCACCCTCGCAACCTATAGATCCACAGCTCCAGGGAGGAGGGCAGAATGTATCCATTTGCAAGTGGCGACAGCTGCCGCGCGACTCCAGCAAGGAGACCAGGAAATTAATATCAGTTTCAGCGTGAGCTGAAAGGACGAGGCACCGGGATATCTGGGAACGGAAGGGTTGCTTTCTCCGGGCCCCCTCTGTCACGGTTTCGTAGAAATATATAAAAAAAACACGGCGGAGGGGGAGGGAGGTGGATAGACTAGGAGGATACAGGCCGCAAGCCGGTAAATAATGAAACTTTACATCGGCGCGAGTTGCTTGCGGTGTTTTTCATCGCATGAAGTGGAACTGTCTAGACGCATTCAGCGCTTCTGCAACACTGCGAGGAACACCTTTATGGGGTGTACCCTGCCTCGCAATTTCCCGCGACTCACCGCCCCCTCTATCCCTCTGTTTTTTTTTATCGTCTATTCCTTTTTCCCCGTTTTCGGTTCGCCTTCCTTCGTTTTTCTCTCGCACGGCCCCTTTTCGCCGGTGGAAGCGGTGCGTTGCACTTGAAAACGGTTACAGGAGGCCACGCGCGCGGGCGTCGACGGACCGTGGATACGCGGCCCGTCTCGATTCAGCCGAGCTACGCGAGGAATTTCAGCCCCCTCTCCCTCGCGACCCTCCCCTTACCCGCAGGAAAAACGTTTCTGCTTTATTAAAACCGGGAGAGACCGGGGGATACGGCGCGAACAGCGAAACGATCGCTTTTCGACGGCCTTGGGTGGGGGCGATTGTTCCATCCGACCGGGCTTTGTTCCTCGGTCGGTTTTTCGCGCTGTTTGCTGTGTCGGCGATGGTCTAGGGGCGCGCGAAGGTGTTCGTGGGTGTGCGCAAGAATCGCGGCAACCCCGAGTCAAATGGCGGGAGGACTGCGATAGTGTAAGCTATGCTTCTTTTGAAACGTGATTAGTGCACGATAATATTAAATATGTAAGTCAGATTTTGGCGCAAGCTTAAACAGTTTCTTATTTGTTCCATCTTGTGAATCGGAGTTGAGAGGACTACTTAGCCAGTCAAGTCGCTCGAAAATCAAGTATTTTTGTAATTTTTAATTACAAGGAGATGAATGTCTACGTGCATATATTATCAAAAACAAATTTGTTACGGTTTATAGTATTAAGGGGAGGTTCCGGTCTAAAAGTCGATTTTTTTTTTATTTCGTTATTCGATTGTTCAACCTTTCAGGAATACGTGTTTAAAAGGATTTGTTGAAATTCGTCAAATTCCCGAAGTTATAGGCATTTGAGTAGCAGCGAATGCGTGGTAAAAACCCGGCCACTCGGCACTCACGTAAAACTTTAAACGCGTTTTTCTCGAAACATGGTTCTCAAAACGGTGGGACCTATATCTCCAAAAGTTATTAACCGATTCGACTGAAACTTTTTTTATTTTGAAGAATATACTTCTGGCCAGGGGGGGGGAGCCAGACAAAATTACAAAATAGTGAAAATTTCTAATTTTTAAAGGCGTGGAAAGGACGAACAGTATAGGGAAAAAGTGATTTCAAACTTCAAGTATCGTTATTTTCTAAAAAATGTCATTTTTGTAATTTTGTGTGGTTCCCCCCTAGCAAGAAGTATATTCTTTAAAATAAAAAAAGTTTCAGTCGAATTGGATAATAACTTTTGGAGATACAGGTCCCACCGATTTGGATGATTTTTTTGACGCCTTGACTTTAACGACTCCCCAGTGCCGTCTGCAATGATTAATTACAAAACAAAAAATATATTTCTATAATTTAAGATATCCTCAATGCAATGCAAAAAGTCCCATTAAGTTATATGTAGTAGTTTTCCTTTAATTAATTCCTAAAGATCACCTATTTTTTGGGGCTCTAGACCGGAACCTCCCCTTAATTAAGCACTACCCGAAAGTATTAGACCCAATTTGTATTCATCTCCTTGTAATTAATTCGCAAAAATACTTGTCGTTCGAGCGATTTGACTGCCCACCTAGTCCCCTTAAAAATAAAAGTTTCTTTTGGCATATATGTTACCAACTTTCAAACGAGGAAAACAGGGTAACAACTTGCGAAATAGAAGTTGGAGAATTATATCGCGAAAATAGCAGTTTCGGGGTGGTTAAATGCTTGCGGGAGGATGCGAAACGTGGATGAAGAACAGAACGCGTAGAAGTTCGGCCGACGAGAATACTTTTGGAAGCGTTCATCCCCCCCGGGCAAAGTATAACCACGCGACTCGCGGCTCTTTTCGAACCCGTATGAATAATTCGAAGATTTCGCGTTTTAATCCGCGGAAACGCGACGGGCGTACCCGTAAATATCCAGGTTGCGTAATTCTGGCGTCCGCGGGAGGATCGTCTCTTAGAAAGCGTGCCGATAAAACGTTTTGGCAGCGCGGGCTGCCTTGGTCATCGATCGAAACGATCATCTGAATGCTGATGAACGTTCTTCTCCTTCGGTCGACCCATTTTCCCTGGCTGCTTTGTAACGCTCCTCGGCGACGTGCCACCGACAACAGGAAGAACGTTTTATGGGGATACGTTTTACGACCAAAAGGGGCGCGAAAATGGCAGAGAATGGGGGGCGGGCGAGTGGGGAGGGACTCTTCGACTCTCACGATTTTCTTGTAATTCTTCTCGGAGTCTTGAAACGCCAAGTGCTATAAAGATCGCTTGACGCGAGGAATGCGTATAAAGGAATACTGGGTGCCTTCTAAGTGAAGGCGAAAGCTTGCAGGGAAATTATTCTGTGTTAAAAAATAAATTGAAAGGGCGGAGTAAGATTCTTCTCTAAAATATCTTCTTTCTGTTCCTCGTCTATTCGATTTTATGTGGGTGGGTAGGATCCCACCATAGCTGCTGTTCAGTTTCGATGTTTAATCTATTTAACGTCAAGGTAGATCCTTCTTCCAATTTTTGAAAGGATAATATTTTGGATGATGCGTACCCTTCTATATGCTGTATACAAATTTCACTCCTCCTTTTCAGTTTATTTTTTCTTGCAAAATCACCCGCGTTACGGGACACCCTTTATATTTACTTTCTCTTGCGAAAGAAGCGAGGCAATCTTGCGCTGGCTCGAAGTCCCGACGCGCCAGTTTTTCTTTAATTTTCCGGCAAATGATTTCGAACGATCACGCCCGTTCGAGTTTCCGGCACGATTCGTCTTTTGCCGTCGATGCAAGGTGTTCCGCACAATTTGAGAAACCGTGACGTTTCCTTTCGACGATCAAAACACCGTTTCTCTGTTCCCTTACTCTGCCCGAAATGTACGCATCAATTGTAACAAACATTCAGTACTGAAACTTCACTTCAGAAAGTAATTTTACAATTGAGACAGCTAAAGTACAGCTCACAGAGAAGTCAGTTAGAATTCGTGACCCTTTCAATCTCCACAGACAGAATTCGAAATTAATTCCAACAGATGTTCGTAGTTATTTAAATTTAAAATCGATTGGGGGAAAAACAAGTCTCTAATATGTGCGAACGAGTCAACTTCAAATGCGGCCGAAGTGGAAGCTTAATCACGTAGCGATACTATTACCAGAATTTATTACACTCGATTGGAGAGGAACTTACGGCCCCAAGGAGCGGAAAGTCACTATTAATCATCATAAGGGTTGCACGTGGTGCACGCACTTCCGTCTAGGGCGCCTTTTGCCAGCGTTCGGGTAATTGCAGGAAAATTTGCGAGCCCCCCAACGGCAGAACTTATCCGTTGCGGAAGCTAAACTTACTTAGGGCACGAAGTAAAATTTACTTGTGCCAGTAGCAAGGACTTACGCCGCCCGGTAATAGAGTCGCGCGTGTGCCTTTGCATGTAGCGGTTTGTACATGGCCCCGTACACGCCGTCGCGTACTTCTTCCGTATAAAACAATTCCCCTCTGAGCAGGATGTACGTGCACCCGGCTCGCCTGCGGAAACGCGAGTTTCTTCGCCGCGGGTCCACTGATTCTCGCGGCAGACGAGGAAAAGAATTAGAAATTCAAATGGAGAATACACGGCAGGCTGCGCCGAACAAGACTTTTATCGACGCTTCCCCGCCCAGCAGTAATAACAAGAAGCATTCTGCTCGAAAAATTGCAATCCCTGACGGAGCTCGCGGAGACGCCGCTGCTCCCAGCAAATCCCTTGGACGCGAATCCGGCGATTCTCGCGAAAAATTACAACTTCAATGCGGTATCTTTCGCCGGCGATAAGGTTGAACGAGGAAAGTTGCGGGGAATGAGAATTTACAAGGATACCGGGATAAGAATTTGTCTTCGAGGTATTGCGATCGTCGGAGAAGTTTATGAAAACACCCTCTGCTCTCAACTTGCTGCTTCGAACAGTCCAGCTTTTGTCGAGGACAGATACAAATCTAATTCAAGCAAGATAAATGCACAAATGCGTGTGAGAATCTACATTGCGAGAAGATCCTTCGAGTCAAAGAATCTTTAGATTGGTGGAATCTTTGGTGAAATTAGAAACACAAGTGCTTCTACTTCTTTTGTCCTCGAGTTCGTGTAGTTTCTGTTTTAGGGGAAAGGGCGAATACTCGGTTCAATAAACGTATCAATATGGAACGGATTTCGCTAGGAAGCAGCATCGCTGGAATTACATTAGGTACATCAAATCGAAATCTACGGTTGGGGGGCCGTAATCGTCATTAGAATTTAGGGAAAGCACGCCCGGTTGATTCGAATCAGCGCGTTCCCGGGAATCAAACGGAGAGCCAATCTCCTGCGAAGGAGATCGGATATTATCCACGCTTTTTGACTTCCTGCTAGGCAATTACCGCAAGCTGTTTCGTTCAATGAAACTGGCCGCTTTTGCCCCGCGATTTCATTTCGCCTGGGCCTCGAGGCGAAAATTCTTCTTAGACCAATCAAATACTCCTCAGGAGCCGCAGCCGGTCGTCCCCTTTTTATTTCAATTATCTAATGGCCTGGTTGAATCGTGCTGTGTGGTTACCTCCCGCATTTCGACCGGGATCGGCGGATTTTTTCCCCCTTTTTTTTCTGCGCTGCTGTATCGCCGATAAAGATTTTACTCGGCGAATTGCCCACTCGCGATTTATGTCGGAGATTAATAGCGGAATTAGGTCGATTCGCGTTTGTACGGGAACAGAATGTACCGGGTATATCTACGTTGTCCATTTTTAGGACTGGTCGACGTTTCTCGTGGATTGGTCGCTGGATTTTACGACTCCGCTGAAAAAAGTGTCCAGAGTCGTCGGTTACAAGGGTTACGAGTCTACAGTGCGATTACTTTGAGACTTGCGAATGAAAATCAAAGGCGTGTGCTTGGGATTTGATGGACTTTCCAATAATGTCCGCTTTGTTTAAAGGCGGGTACTGAAAGGGGGCTTTCACTATTTGAAAATGATGATTTACACTGAGGAATGAAATAACATTAGTTGACCGAACAGCTGAGTTTGAATTCCGTAGTGGGTTCTTCAGAGTCTTCTTCCACAAGTTTAATATATTAAAATATCTGCTGTTCGCGATGCACTAGTCGCCAAAGACGAATCTGTCAGAAGATTTCTCGTGGTACGTTGAACGAGAAGAGAAATCAGCTAACGACGAGTCTGCCACATGATTCGTCCAAGTTATCGCGCGGTTCACGCGCCACTGGCTTCCACCCCCTTTCCTCCATATTCGAAATTATTTTTCTCTGATGCACGTGGTATAACAGTGGTTCCCTGTCGCTTCTGCATTAGACACGAATAAAGCTTCCTCAAGAATCTTGTACAATGAAGAAAGAAGCATCTTCATCCTCTCCAAGTTCCCCTCCTCTAGATAGGTGCACCTTTTACCAGCCTCATCCAGTATCTTTCGTTTCTCCATTCAAACTACTACAAACTCCCAACAGATCCTTTCCATCCTGCACTAACACCCCAAGCAAGTACCCCTCAAGAACAAACCCACTATCTCTCCTCGCCACCTATTTAGCTCCTCCAAAAATCTGGAACCGCAGAGCTGTCTCCGTCATCCCCCGAACTTGTATCTTCCCGGCGGAGGTGTCTCCCCAAACAAACCAGCGATTACCATCCCCAGGACTCGCGTACCCTTTAAACAGGTCCATTACCACCGGGGCTGGAAAAAGTTGCCCGAAAAGCGTCGGCGCCCTCTCAGACCCACTCTCCGCGACACCCTCGAGAAAAACGCCGTCGACGGCTCCCGCCGCGCTTACCCTTAATTTCGACAGGGCGTCGGCGGTGGGGGTTTTTGCCCGAGTAGCTGTAGTGAATTCCGACACCTCGTAAAAGGGTTGGTTCGGCTGTCGACGCCGGGACGGCTGCGCCCCGTTGTCGTCGACGACGGCGTCAGCGTCGCCACGCAGCCCCCTTTGACAACGGCCAATAACCCTCGTCTCGTTTCGGTATCGCGATTCCAAAGGCACGCGAGCATTCCGCAGCGTCGAGCCGCGCGCGACGTCAATCGACGCTCGCGTTACCTCTCCACCCGCGCCCTTTCGCGATCGACGGCCTCAAAGGAGAAATGTTAATTTCAATGCACGAGGGATGCGTGGAAGGTCGCGAGCGGGGGGTTAGCAAGCGCATTCCGCGCGCTCGTCGCTGCACCCTGTTCACGGGAACACCCTGCAAGCTTTTAATGTACACTTTCACCGGAGGCGCGCAGGCATTTTTCCGCGAGGAACGGTCCTTTTCATTGGCTCCGATGAAACTCCCTCGATCCGAGCATGTATTTCTGTTACACCCCTCTGCGACCCGGGTGGCGTAACCTCGATCTTCCTCGCGCGGGGTAGTCGCGAGTATGGGGAAGCGCTTTGAATCGCATTGGCTTGAGATACGAGGTCCTTGAGACGCGTATTATCGGTTACGAAGTTTTATCATTACTGGCAGCAAACTTTCGGAATATTCGATTGTTTGGGCGCGCGAATATCAAGGCAGCGAATGGCGTTATTGTTCGGCCGTGACTAATGGCCCTCCGTAGAGATGTTTCCGTGGCAGGGGGGTTGCTCGATTTTCCCGCGCCGACCGAGGGGGGTGGGATATGAATATAAATTACCACCACTGTCGTGCCCTATTGATTGCTCGTGAATTATGGGGACACTTGCATTATTCGAGCGTAGTTGCGATTTTGTTGGATTTCGCCCCGGGTGGGGGTAATGGGGGCTAATTCGATAAGGCCTGGGCCCATGTGCGGCTCGATTCAGTCCAGGGGAACAATGCACCGCGATATGCGGGTGAACGAAACGCTGCAGAATCTGTTCATTGCCATGACTGACGGACGGCGGTTAATTTCACGAAGATCGTATTGTCAATCATCGTTGCCATTATTTATTCAACGTCTCAGTGCATGGAACGGGGTTTATTTCCAATTATTCGTCTGCGGTGTAGCTAACGTGACCTGAGATATCAGAAGTCACAGCTTTCAAGATCCCTCAGGCGAATAAAGAAACCCAAAGTCTTTTAAACTCCGGATCACAGATAAATACTTGTTACTCATAATCCACCTTGCTCTCACCGCGAGGCCCCACGAAACCGCAACAAAACACCGCTAGCAGATACTCGCGCAACGTATATACATTTACCCCGAACGAGTCGTTCCCCGATAATCCCCAATTAGCGTTCCTCCGGAAGCAACGGCTCCCCTCGAGCTCGCGTCTCCTTAAAAGCGCATCAGACGGAGCTTTCTCCTCGAGGAGGGCACAAAAGCCTTCGGATGGATAGAAGGGATGAAAAACAGTCGCAAGACATCGGAGACCAGCGAAGGGGAGGGAAAAGAGATCCTCCCCGGTAATGCCGATCCGGAGGGGGTGGGCTCCGGTGGCAGGGAGGCGGAGGCATCACGCACTTTCGCGTACACATAATTCAGTTTCACGAGTTGCCCGCGCGCCGCTGTAAGCACGGGTAGAACATTAACATATGGATGGGGTTGCGCAGTGTGAAGCGCTTATCACACAATGGAGCCCCGGCCATTGTCATGCAGATTCCCCTTGGCTAATATAAAATGATCATCAGACAGATCGGGGGAATCCCCTAATGCTTTAACACCCCACGGGTCCGGCTGAGCTGTTGCGTTCGTTCGCAAGTGTAGCCATGCGTGATAGGCCAGATACACGCCGATAATTATATGCTAAAGGCATGTAGCGAAGTTAGGAGCCCCTGCTCGCCACGGGATTTGCGTCTATTTATCCAAAATCGATCCAAACTCCAGCAGCCCCAAGCTTTCACCCTCTTTCCTTTTTTTTTTTTATTCCACCGCCCCGGTGACAGAGTCTCTTCTCGGCTGTACGAATGCCGCGGACCGGGGGGCCTTGATCGATCGGCGTTCTGCGGCTGCTTGGACGGTAATCGGGCCAACCGCTAATGGGAAATTTGAATCGCGCGGTGGGAAAGTGGATTTAAAGGTTCACGGGGTCAGAGAAATTTCGGTTCCCTGAAAACACCGGGGAAATTGAAAGGGAGCCGCTATCGGATTCCGCGCCTTTCAAAGCAACTTTCGCTTCGGCGTCGGGGTTCAAAGCCCCCGGGGGGATGACTCAGCTTCGACGCAGTCGGGTTCGTTCAATTATATTCGCGGTTTTAGACGGAGTCATTAACCGCGCGTGCTAAGAGCGCTCCTTAAAAAGCGGCCGAAGCTCTCTCGATTATAACGCCGCCTCGTAATTATCTCCAGCGACTCGCTGCAACTTTCTATTCGCGGCTTCACTTTTCATTCACACCCACGCCGACCAACACAGCTCTGAAGAGTATTATACGATCCCCAGTTTCCTCCATTACCGTGGGCCTCAACTTTGGAAAAAGTACGGTAACCGCGAAATCTGATAAATCTGATAGGATACGGGAGGCGTCTACAATTTGTCTACGATTGCAATCGATATCCCCCCCCCCCCGAACAATCTATCTGTTCGCACGAAATTCAGTCGCGCTGTTCACTCCGCCTCATTTAGGTACTACTTCGTTTTAACGAACACCTGCTGCACGCTTCTTTTCCTTTTCAATCGTCGCGAACGCGACGAACCGACGAGGCTCGGTCGACAGAGACCTCGGATTCCCTCGATCCCTCATCAGAGCTAGCCACGTCGCTGCAGGGGGGGGGGTAGTTTGCTGGGTTCTTTCGTTTTCGGCAGCCGAAACGTGGCCCCCGATCTTGCCGCTTCGCAGCGTATTACCCTCGGATTCGATTTGCCCGGCGTGTCCGTGGCAATCGTTTCGCCGTGACGGAGCGACGTTAATTTAATCGGCATTCTGAGTCGCGCGCCGAAGAGGGGGCGGAGCCACTGGAGGAGGAAAAAGGACGAGGGACACTCGAATCTGCAAGGGAAATTAACAATGTTTTCCTCTCGCTCTTCTCCTCGAGGATCACTCGTCACTAAGTAGTCTTCCGCACAGTGGAACATTCCACTTTAACTTTGCGCGCCCCGCCTTCATTACTTCGGGGCAACGCGGACGATGGGGTGGAAAAAAAAGTGAAGGAAATACTAGCGCATAGTTGTATATAGTTTCAACGGCGCTAATTAGGATCTATCAGGGCCCGCGAGAACTCCGTCTCGTAACGACGTTGCTTTGTAATTTAAGACACCGCCCCCTCAGGGCTCGTCGAGTTTCATCGCTCGCGAGCTACAGCCGGGGTCCAGCTTTTTGCCAATTTCGTTCGCCCGTTCGGTACAGCGCTCGCTGCCAGCTCGCGAGATTGAAAACGGTCGTGCTCTCTTTCGGTTATCGTTCGTAATTTATTATGAGCTCCTAGAATTCAATATTGTAGCCCGCTTAAGCGACCCTTTGAAGTCCAAGCGCGAAACGACTATATTGCTTTTTAAGAGTTCCAACGGTCTGGCTGGCGCACGAACATTCACTCGTTTAGCCCTCGCACGGAGGGTGTAAAGTGACCTAATCGTTTCCACGAGTACGAAAATCTCTTGTGTCATTCATCTTCGGTATGGATTCAAAGGTCCACCTTTACTTGGGCACGAATCGCAAGTATTCTACCCCAGAAAGGAATCGGTGGAAGAACGCCAGTGCTCCATTACGGAATATAGAACGGTGATGAGCAACCGTAGTGGGCCAAAGTGAGAACCTAATACTCTACGAGGGCCGCAATATTAAATACTTAAATATTCTAATCAAAGAATTTTCATTTAGGCAGTGAATTTGTTCTTCCTGACATAGATTTACAATTGAAACAATTGCAGGCCGCAGGTTAGTGGCTGGAGGGCTGAAATACCGCCCGCGAGCTGCGGGTTCCTCATCACTGATATGTAGTTTCACATATTTGTCAAGATAGAAATCCTGTCAGGCAATTATCGAGTTAATGGCAACACGATAGTTCGCCGAAACTAGCCCTTACAATTTCAGTTCGTCAGAAGGGTGGCAGGTATCTCGCGAGAGAAGATTGAATATCCTATCAGCGACTACGTGTCCCGGCATTCACCGGGTCCTAAAGCGACTGTAACTGATCTTATCATCTCCTTGTACACCAAAGTAGCTGTCTCTTCTAATGTATATGGACACGGGCACCGTAACACAGACACTATCGCAACAGGAAGCACCGTTACACGTATCCCAAAGACGCGTGGTCAGAGAAAGATAGGCTAACGGATCTGAAAACTCTATTATATTCCCTAAATTCCTAAACCATATTATCTCTCGCATGATCCTCCTCTCTTCTATCTCTCCATTAAGTGGCACCTTATCAAACAGCTACTCCACCGAATCGACTGCCCCAAACGAAAACCGTAACTCGAGCTTCGTAGACGTCTAACATTAGCAACAATATCGACTTCCAAATCCTCGACGGAGCTAGCTTAATCCCCAAGTGATCACGTCGCGTTAACGACGCGTCGCCGTGTCGTCGGGTAAAAATGCCCCGACCGGGCAGGGGAGGCGGGCAAAAATCGCGACGAGGATGCGTTTCGCCGGCGCAATTTCAAACTTGTCAGCGTTCTTGCGAGCGCTCGCGGGGGATCGCGATCGCGCGGAAGAAAATGGGCCGGCTGACCGCGGACGCCATTCTGTTTCGTTAAGCCCGTCGACGAGCTCGAATAACGGCAAAAATATGCGGCTTCCAGCCAACACGTACACCAACGCGCGCGTTTCACGCAGACCCGCGCACCGGCGTGACAACGCCGGGCATTATACTTTTATGGCACCTCGTGATTATGTATCAACCAGACAGATTTATACGTTATGCATAGCGCTATCGATTTCCCCGCGTGCAACGGAATGCGGCGTGCGTTGAGCCCTGTGGGAAATATGCAACGTCGAAGTAATGGCGTTCGGGGCAATAGGCGTTAATCCGGAATAGGCACCTGCCTGAACGGTCGGGGAAAAAACGAAACGAGAGAAAGAACTGACGTCTAGCGAGCGGATTCTGTGTTTGATGCGTGGGTGCGTTGGTTATTCGGGGAGGATGACGTGGCACAGGCTGAAAATTCCGAGTGAACTTTGGGGTGCGTTCTGTGCCCGACTGCGATCGCGCTTGATAAACGGTTTACACGTGGAAAGGATTGGAACGACGAAATGTGCACGGTTCTTTGCGCGAAAATTGCATCGATAACGCGTCAATATGCGATCCTATGGTGGAAAACGATTTTTAGGTTGGTTAAATTGCTGAGACGGGGAAGAAAGAGCTATTTCGGATTTCCATTTCCTTTTGGAAAACCTTTGATTCCGTTCTTTCAGTGGACACCCCTGTCGCGATTCCTTTCCTCTGTTCAAAGGAAAGGAAATAGTATCGCAGTTGCTGTGACACCTAAGAGAATCGATGGAAGGAACAGAAGGGACACTTCTATCGTGTATCGTGGAGAATAATTATGATGGACACTGTTTGAAGCACGCTCGCGAACGAATCTTGCTCCCCGCGTTTATCGAAGGGGAGCAGCTTCGATTCCCATCGAGGAATAATGTTAAAAGTTCATTCGTTTCCATCGACGAGATAAGCCCGACGAATTATAGACTCCTGATAGTATACCCTGGAGGGGGCTGGAGCTAGTGCAGGTCCGTTTTCCTTCGATATAAATCCTGGAACTGTAATTAGGTCGATAAGGCACCGTTTACATCTGGAAGCGATCTACGACTCCGCGCAGTTTTCACAATAAGACGGGCCCGTCGATCCAACTTTTCGTAATTGATAGCTCGTTCCCCTCGGTTTATGATAACAATTCAGGGATCGCGGATAAACTTCCCTCAATTATAAGCGCTGACCATCGAAAGTCGATGGAAGTTGATCCGTGCGATTAATATCCCCTTCTACGTGATACGAGTTAACGATAAGAATCTCTGGAAGCTGGAAGTAAAATATTTCCCGAGATACTCTGCTCTAATTACAAGAATGAAACATCGAGATAGGCACTTGATTGTTAGAAAATTCTTTCCTTCTTTTCTCATCCGCGAGCCTTTCGAGGGCGTTGAATTTACCGCCATAATTGTTTCCGTGATTCTGCAGCTAGAGAGAAGGAAACTCGCCCCATCATCGACAGACGGGGCCGGCGAGTTTATTAATTTGTCAAACAATTTAATTACGGGGCGAAAGGGAGCGCTCCTCGCGCGGACTTTAATTATATACATGCATTTCGCGCGGGTCTTGCAAAAAGCCTCGTTATACGTTTCAATTTCGCACAAAGCGGCCGACTCCAATTTGTTACTTCGCGGCACTGCCGGCGTAACGTTTAATACCGCAGGCGGAGGGGATCGTCGGTCGACGGTTTTGATTCGAATCGAACCGGCACGCAAATTGGATAATTCCGCGGCGGGGGATTTTTAAATAATTGTCCCTCCCGCTGGCCGAGTGATTTTCAACTTCTAGGGCGGCAATTACTCCCAGATCGCCGGGGGATTTATGACGCCTCGGCCGTACCCCGTTTAAGCTCGGAGCTAAGTCACGGTGATTAGTCACCCGAAAAGCGAGTCGTGGCGGTTTTATCCGCGAACAAGTTCCTGATTCGCACAATGGATGGCCCGGAGAATATTAGGATTATACCTCGGCTCGATCTTCGCCTTAGTTAAGAACAGCCTCTCCCATTTCGGTCTATCGATATCGATCTGGGACGCAGGTTCATCTCCGAACGCTGCGAATAGGACAATTACGGTACCCTCTTTATTCTACCTTCACCTCGGTGAACAGCAAACCTGAGTCGCTTTCAATTGCCTGGAGGAATAAAGAAATACAAAAAGAGGAGTATAATACACCAAGCTGTCCTGACATTTCCGTTTCGCGCGTGGGAGTCTGAATGAAAATATTTTTTCCCTCTTAACTGTTTTATTTTTTTGAGCTCCTGTGACATTTCTCGAGTTACTGTACCCCCAACACAAACAAATCCCAAGTCTTCCCCTAAATCCTGTCACTAATCCTCTGATACATACACAGACAAAATTCCTTACACCAACCCCCTGGCACCGCTGCGCCACCCTCTACCCCCAAACGTCAGTTTCCAAAGCTGCCTCGAAATCGCGCAAAAGTGCCAGGATTTCTCTCTCAGATTCGCGCTGCTCTGGTTGGAAGTCGTTGGGGCGAGTGTCGCTCGCTCAACCGCGGCACGTTCCTCGCCGTGGACGTTTCCCTTGGAAACACGTAGCGTTTCGCGGTTCCCCGCGTCATCGACGAAGGGAACAGGCGTGCCAGTATCTCGGGGAGGGAAGAAGCCACGGGATCCAACGACTCCCCCGGCCCGAGCAAGACGAAGGTTCTTTCCTGCGAAGGGGGTAGCCAGGGCTCGCTTCCAACCCCTCGGGCGATTCCTGAACTCCTACAGGATCTCCGGGACGTTCCTCTGGCTAGGGTACGCGCACGATACGGAGAGGGTTTGCCTTATCTGGCTGGGCGCATTTCTCATCTCGATTCCGCGGCCCTGCCACCCCCTCTTCGCCTCGTTTCACCCGTTCCTCCCCCTATTTCGCTCTCAATTTCTCTCACAAGGGTCCGTCCGCTCCTTTTCGTTCGTTCCCTTGTTATTCCAGGCTCTCGCTCTCCGTCGCGTTATTTCCACGGTCCTCATTTCCAGCTCCCACCCAGCCCGCTTCTCACGGTATCGCACCCCCCGCGTTCCCTATTCTCTCGCTTTTTCTTTCATTCCGTCGAACGCCTCAAAGATCTCCCAGGGGCCAGGCCATCGCGGCGAGTAAACACTCGGCCATGGAGGCGACGCGTTCCCCGGCCGCCCTCAGACTGTCGCGCGACAGCGAAAGGGTTGAAAAGGAGAAGGGTGGCTGATGGCGGGGAGCGTGATTATTATTCCGCGGGGCCGCGGAACGAGCCGCGCCGTGAATGACATCGAGTTTCTTTACGCCGCAAGTGGCGCGCGTATTTGTAACGTTGATTGCGCCCGACTGACTAGGAGAAGCCTGGTGAATGAGTGGAAGCGTCCCCGAGGGAGGCGGAGGACCATGGGCAGGGCGCGTGCACCGAGGACGACGGCGCTCGGAAGTAGGAACGATAAGAAAGGAATCGGGTGATCGATAGGAAAGGAGGCTGATTGAAGATGAGCCCGAGAGACGGGGCGGAATCCTGCTGGGATAGAGTTGAATCGACGACGGGGAATCTGGATTCGCCTTCCAGTCTATTCCCAATCGTCCGTTTTTCAGCGGCAAGATTTTCAGAAATTGATTGTCGCCTGTCGCTGGCGATGCTCCGCTCGCGGATCGTTTCAGCTTCTGGGCGATTTTTTTCAGCCACCTAGCATGGAAGCTTTTGTGCGGGTGAAATTTACATTATTTCAAAGTACCAGTACGAGGTAGCTTTTTCAAATTTTTTGGGATAGATACACTGTTGCAAATTTCGATAAGTAAAAAAAATGTTTTGATTACAAAATGGACGCTGGTGATGAAGAAAATAACGGGCTAGCCACCGGAGTTGCAAATCGGCCCAGGTTCCAGCGTCCGTTGTCCCCAACTAAATTAAAGAAACCAAGAAATTTCTTATCCTGTATGAAATTTCGCTGTCGATGTACCATTGAAAGAAGAAAATAGTGCAAAATTGATGAAATGGCAGACTATTGAACAGAAAATAACGTTTCTCAACAAATTTGTTTTGTCTATTCGTGCCAAAAAAAGGTACTAAAAAGATGTCTTTTGGTTTTTTTAGAGATGCACCGACGAGAGAATACAATAAACTATATGTATGCAGAAGCGGAACTTGATTGGTTGAATAGTTTTTGAGCGATCGTCCGTTTTTCATAATTGTGAAAAACGTGTTACCGAGAAAAACGCGATTAAAATGTTCTGGTAACCTTTGCGTCAACTGCTGCTTCGTAGCAAAACTGGCTCCAGCCGCTTTAATTTTACGAATTTCGTTCTGCGGCTTTGGGAGCATATTTTCGGGTAGTGCAACAATGGTTTATGCAAGAAACAAAATCGATTGTTTTCGACCCGTAAACGTTTCAATCATTTCCCTTGTAAATTGTTCAAGCGATCGCGCGTTCTCCGTCGAGTAGTTGCTCCATCGGCTTCGTCTCGTGTGCATTCATCGACTCAGGTAAACCGATCCGCACGGTGTCTGCCGCCTTCTGATTCTGACAACTTCCTTTACTCCCCTCATGCTCCACGCGTTGCGATGTCTCCAGCACTCAGGTGGACACACCATTTTCCAGCCATCCCCGTCCGCGCCACTCGGTTCGTGGCTCTCTCTTCCTCCCTTCCCCCTCGACCCCGACGAGCATACCGATCTCGTTCATAAAAAATTCCCTCTTCCGCGTCTACCTTTCATCTCCGCGCCCGGAATCTCTCTCGGATTACCACGTGCAGCGCATCTGCCTTCCACCGTCGCGGAAATATACTTTAATTTACTGGCTGTCAAAGCGTGCCAGTTCCTCCCGAGTTCCCTTATCAGTGTCCCGTACAATTCTCTTCCTCTCCCTCGCCTCCTTCGCCGTACCCCGTCCTCCCTCCGTCTTCTTTTTCTCCTTGCGCCTCCGCGACGACGCGGCCAGTGTCTTTCCACGCATTTTCCGCATTTCCCGAAAGGAGCCGCTGCCTGCATATAGATATCCTCCCGCACCCTCGCAGACGCTTACCTCCGGTCGCCTCTCTGTCCCGCGAGTTAAAGCAGACGTCACCAAGCGTCGCCGCGGTAATCTGTTTACGTCAAGGATATTGAGATACCTACGCCCGACGGGATTAGCTTCGATTCCCCGGACCCACACGCTCCACGCCATTCACCGATCCCGGTTAATTTCATTTTTGGTATCGTTGCTGGCCGATCTGGCCCTCTCTCGGGGCGATACAGCTTATAATTTGATGGCTGCCGCGCACGGACGAGCGGAGCGGGGTGCGGGAATGAAATTACGGTGTCTTTCGAGGGGCGGCGCACGGAGAACCTCGAGATAATTCCGCGAGACTGCCGCCGCCGTGACATACGTTTAGTTCCTTATCTGGCGTGAATACTTGATGAGGTATTACTCGCGGGGGGTGAACAAGTTGGAGCGACTTTAAGGATCAGAGGGAAGAAGCGTTCGTCAAAGAGAGATTCGCAGATATGAAGCGGAACACCGCGCGCGCGCCGCTCGACAAATGAGGAGCCGAGATGCGTCGGGTAATGCAGGATCGTAAAAGGAAATTGAAATGCAGGTGGCAGGCGCTCTCGGGCGTTACGTCCTCGCGAGAGCCTGCAAACCGCGTGGACAACTTGGCTGGCAAAGCAACCCGGGGCTAGCAGAGCTCAACGACTCAAAGGGGGAGCCAAGGGTTTTGATCGGTATCTCGGAAGAATTAGGATCTCGGGATTCACCGAAAGGTGGACTTAAGGATCTCCGGATCTCCCGGAATATTAAATGGAGGACCTCGTGCGTGCATGGAGACGCTGGGGTATCCGCCGACGATCTTGCTGTACTCCTTCCATTCCACAATGTATACCAATTACGCGAGCATTGTGGGATCAGATCGAGCCGAAATTACAATCATCCAGCACAATACATCCCCTTCAACGCAACGACTCCATCAAACCATAAATTCACCCCCTCCGTGGCAATAATTCATCTCTCCTAATAAATGCCCCCTATACGCCATCAGTCTCCTCCTCTTTCGCGGAGGAAACCTGGAAGACGGGAGAGAGAGAGAAAAAAGGCAGCACGCGATACGGGTCTGCTAAAATGTTTCCCATCTACGGAAGGCCGGTTCCCGGGCTCGTAAAGGAGCAATGCCAGGGGACACGTTAATGCGGAAAAAGCGGCTTTTTTCTTATCCTCCGTGACAGTGGGTGGCAGGGAACAGGGAGACGTAACGATCCTTGGCTACTCGGGGATACGTAACGCGGACGCGGCTGGGAGGCGGGCGGATGAGGAAAGGTATGCGACTATAAAGGGGTCTGGTAGCTAGCTACGGGTAAAAGTGGCCCGAAAGGCTCGCTACTGATTTTACAAAGGGACGCAAAACCGTTGCAGGGGTCCTCGAGGAGAACCGTCGATCAGTATTCAGTTGAACGAGGCCGGGGTCATGTGACGAGCTGGACATACACAAGATTTGCTAGAGATTCTTCACGGTGTACAGGATACGCCTTGCCTGGCAAACTGACCCTACGTGCTCTGGCTCCTTTATACGTCATTCCTATTTCCGATCGTCTCCGCCGAGGGATATCGGCCCGTCCAGCAATTTATTCCGTCGCGGTTCGTCAGCTAGCGCACGTGAGCCCACCACCGACGGCCAGCCAGAAAGATTTCTCGAGTTCGGGACCGATTCTTTTGGCCATTACGCTGACACGAAACAGTTGGAACGCGTCTGGAGCTGATCAAGGCTCCATCGATCTCTCCTTCCGTGGATGCGCCGCGGTGCAAACGTGATCCTAATACCTGAGCCGAGGCACCGAACTTGTACGTATGTAGGAGATACGATGATCTATTTCGCGTCTCACAGTGTAGCCTCTGGGTGTCTTTTATTTTCGTTTCTATGAAAATAAGACTAGAGGCTGGAGAGCCATTGCCCTTCGATGTTCTTTCCTGCTCTACAAATTTCTCGACTTACAGTGTACGCTCGCTTATTAAGGGGGAGTCCTATTCTTTCGACTAAAAGCATAGCAAAATTTGGGATTTTTTTTTAAGAAACCAGCGATTCGATTCATCTGAAATTTGGACCATGCTTTGATTCATCTTTGAGGAAGCTGCAGTATTTCTTTTATTAATTTTTAACCATAAATATAGTAGTTAACTCGAGGCCCCGCTCAAGCTGACTAGGAAACAATTTATGACCCAAATAGAAGAGTCAATCCAAATGATTTTTACCCACCACGCGACCACCCACTACGTACCCTTCTACCTCCAACAACAAGCGGTTTAGCATACCGAAAGAGATTTACAAAGTATCCACCATCGACCGTCGAAAACGCTGAGGGGGCTAGTAACTAATCCAACAGTTCCATTGAAAACGCGACGCTAACCTCTCGACCTAATCTTCGATCGCCTCCAGGGCCATTGTATCGAACTGCTCTGACTCACCCAAAAGAATCTCCGGACGGACATTCGTCGGTGGAGCCTGGACGGTGCCCCGCCAGCTATTCCTTCGCTCGCAACGACAGAAACTATCGACGAAACGGATTAATTCGTGCCGGGGACCGCGATAGATCACGCTCGAACCTACAACGTGGAAACGTCATTGTCGATGGTCCCGCGGTATCTTTTCATTCCACATCGACGGCGTGACAGTCGCGACGGGCCTGACAGATAAGACTAACTGACTGACAGAAAATGGAATAGGGCGGAGGGACACAGAGAGCGGGTAAGGGAGGAAAGGGAGAAAAGGGAGGATAGGCCGCGACAGCCCTTTTTCCCCGTGGCCACTCGAGCCCACCCCCGCTGCTCCCGGCTCCATTATACGCCGTGCACTTCCCCCCTTTCAGGAAAAAGCAAAAGAGCGACAATTTGCCCTGGCTGATATCTCGTCTCCTTTCCCATCGGTGGGATTCCTCGGGACGGGAGGCGAGAAAGGGGGACCGGATCGAGGGGGATGACTGTTTTGTAGCGAGGTCTCTTCAGCCGGGGGAGGTTGCGGCATTAAGGAGGCCGCGAAATGAATGTCAGCCACGAGTGCCACTCCGGGTCTTCATCAGGAGATTCCATTCATTTACTCCCGCCCTCCCGCCGATGCTTTTTATTGCGCGCTTCCGTGTCGTGCCCCTTTACACGGAATCGAAGCCGATTCGTTCTGCGGTATGAATCCCGAGTATTGCGTGGTTTTCGATGCTCCCAGGGAGATGTCTGTGTCACGAAGGCCTTTCCACGGCTCGGAGGGCATTCATGACGATTTTTAGTGCCTCGAATGACCCGGGCACAATGAAACCTCAAATACTACGAGACAATAGGTGTGCCCAACTTCGCTGTATTACGCGAGCCAGCCTGTACAGTCAACCCACTCGATTCTGACTACTCTCCAACACACGCGCACGCTGGTCAGTGGCCCACTTCACATGGCTGGTATTCGTTTGGTGAACACTTCTACGATATTTCGTGGATACGGTTTACAGCAAAGCTGCGTCGTAGATGGTATTCGCGAACTATTGTGGAAGAGTGCTCGAAACGAATGCCAACTGTGGGCCACTGGTTCAACGCATTACGCACGGTGACCAGAATCGAGCGAGTTGAACGTACATGGAACGAAGACTTTACAAGACACCCCCATACAGGTTCACGAGGCCGGATCTCTCAACTTACAAGCTCCCCTAATGCTGCAAGTGTTAATCCCCCGCCACTCGACTCGCTCACGGAAAATCGCGTAAGCTGCCTGGTGCGAGGAAAAGTATTTACAGACCCGGCGTTTCGCGAGCGTGTCGGCCCATCAACTTCAGGGTTCGCGCATAAAACGCCCAGCTGGGATGGAGTGGAAGGTCTCGCGAGCCGGGGACGAGCGGCAGCCAGCCAGACATTCGTATTCGGCAGCTTCTCCCGCATAAGGCAGAGCACGCCCGCGCCTCGAGTTTCGGGGAAGCACAGTCCGCTCGGGGTAAGCAGCTTAACCAGTCTTAAGCGGCTTCGCGTCCCCCTGCTGGAACGTCGATTCATCCCTCCGCCACGGTCACTCGATGCACCTGACGTGCACAGGTGAAATCGCTGTGTCCTCAGCCAGGAACCAGCCAGGAGGCGTCCATCTCCGCAGCCTCGCTCGATTTCCGGGCCCCGTCACGGGTCAACGGAAACCTGGATCTCGTTTCTCCACGAATAAAGCCCGGCATTCCTGAGCGACGAGCCGTTCGGACGCGTCACACTGCTCAGGACCTTTGTCAGAGAGATAATCGGGGGAATAGATCTGGACACCGCGAGTCAGCGCCCCGCGGCGTGGGCCCACCGTTTCGGATTAACGGCCAGATCCCTATCTCGCGGGCTACCATTTCGGGGGGCCTGATTTCGAAACGCTACGGGAGCTTCCACGAAAGTTGGCACAGGGGAAAGAGTCGTTGCGTGGACGGTTCGGTGATACAGCTTTCTTCGGGCTTCGAGTTATGTAAGATACTTGAGTATGTACGTTCCTTGAGCAGTGGTTGGTTTAAGAGGTTAGACCACCTTGGCCAGGTCAAGAAATATCGCTTCGGGAATTTATTTCTAGCTGAAAAAAATACTTTAATCGATTAAATTTTTTTGATGAAGATAGACACTTCTTTGAATAATATATACAATTGGTTTTTCAAGTATGAGTAACACTCTATGGGTTTTTATACAATTTTGCACAGATGTTCTTAAATGTATTCTCTATCATTCGATTGGTTGAAAAATAATAAAATAGCTACATTTTGAAGCAAAAGGTCATTTCCGAGTGTAAGAAAATGGACTTTATTTACGCATAAATCGGGCAAAAATTAAAATATCGAAAAAACTGACAGTCGGACGATAGAGATTACATTTCAAAACATCTATGCCAAATTGTATACAAATCCATAGAGTTTTACTCAAATTACGCCGTTTCGGAAAACGTGGCTTCCAGAAAAACGCGTTTAAAGTTTCCGGAATGTTTTGATAATTGAAAATAAAAATTGTATACATTATTCAAAGATGTAGCTCGGTAGCCACAGTTTGGACTCCAGTGAATCAGAGGGTCCACGACTCTCTGCGCACGAGACGAATCTGACCAACGAGTATGTACCGCGAGGCTTCGTCATCCGGAAGAGGTTCAGCAAATGTAGCAGAAGAGCGCGCTTTTCGACCGGTCCCGTCGTTAAACAGCGAGGGTGTTCAATCGGGCATCTGGGACCGTGTAGTTGCCAGTTTACGAGTGGCTGTCTCGGACACTCGAGTTTTATAGGGGCGATAGAGTATGGTTGTAAACGATAAGGCCGCCGTGGAAAAATTTACGGGTATGACGAGCTTGAGGCGGCAATCGTAACCGTTAAAGTCAAATACTTAAGGGAGAAGACTGAACAAAAAAAAACCGAGTGGGAGCCGGCAGAAACTACACGGAGGGTCGAGTAAAACGCCGGACCGGGACTTACGAAAATTGCGACGTGGCGCGGGGGAAAAAAGAGACGCGGGAGAGGAGTGCCCCGGCGATATGGAAGTCTGGAAAAAGTGCATCCTTAAATACACCGGCTCCCTTACTGCCTCCTCTATTTATTATCGTTTTGTTCCTTTTCCCGCGGTCGCGTCCCTCGCCCCGGCAGTTTCTACGTTTACGTCGATTGCGTCTGTTTCCGCCTCTCGTCGGGCCTCCCTTCGGAGCTGGCAGCCGTGGAGAATGACGAAACGTCGCGCTACAAAAGTTGCGCGCGACGTGACCCACCGAACTTTCTAAATGCGCCCTTCGTAACAAATGCGTGGGGTGGGTAGGGGTTGAATGGTCGACGCCGGGAACTGGGTGAAATTGTTTCCACGGGAGGAAAAGGCGTGCAAGCTTCCCTCTATAAATAACGTCAGGAGTAACGATAATACTGAGGCGTTTTCTCGCGCGCTATCAGTATAAAATGCACAACTAGCGAATAGCTTGGAATCCTGGCGGAAAGGGTTGCGTTCGGAATGTATGAGAACGACGTGGAATAGTATCTGATAGATATTCTCCGCGACCCAGGCAAACATCTACTTTTTAAAGAATATTCCTCGACCACTCAGCAAAACGACAAACAAGAGCGCCGTCTCGATTCAGATTGCCAGCTACACACCCCCGGCGTAGACTTCAAAAATCGCTGAGGCGAGCATTGGACCGAATCGCACCGATCCCCTTTCTCCCTCATAACATAAGAAGCACGGGCCTGGGAATCGTCTTACTTCTGACACTGAAAAATATAGAGCCCGGGATCTATATATCTCGGCCGGGGGAAGAGGGACCCCCGTTCCACTTATCGAATACAACCCTGCAGACGGCGCTCGGGACACGGCGGTATCGGTGACCGACATTTGCAAGGCGATTAAGGGGAGGGAAACGGCACGATACAGTTGACGGCGACAGGCTGTTCCGTTTGACAATCGTCGTTAGACGAAGAAGCCCTTCCACTACCGTAGAGATTACCGAGCCGAACCGCCGGAAATGGGCGCTGATGGAGGGACTTGACTTTGTCAACTGAAGCGCGAGGAAAGCTTCCTCCTGTTGCTGCCGCTATTGTTACGTAAATACGTAATACGGGGGGTGAATGGCTCGCTTTATTAAAGTTCGGCCGCGGCTTAATCGGTGACTAGGGGGTGGAGAGGACGGTACGTCGCCCCTGCTGCCACTGTCTCGTCGTCGTAATTAATAGGAGACCCTTGTCAAAGGTGTAATTTTCCTCCTTCTATCGTCTAATATTTGAAAGAAAGCTTGTCTTAACTCTGAAGAGGAGAATTCGTATTAAAAGAGATTTGGATTCTAAGGGAGTTTCAACGTGCAGGAGTTCACTAAGAACTAGAGGACTTTATAATCTGGAACAACGTGGTATCAAGTAACCCCTGTACTATCCCGAGTTTAATTTCCAGAAAGAAATTTCACGTATCAGCACGCGCGGACGTCATTACCCTTTGTCTCTCCCTGCGAGAGTTTAGACGGGCAGGATGCGGGCGACAGTTGCGTCTCCCTTAAAGCACGGACAGATTCCGTTTTCGTTGAGCCGAGATAACAATAAATACCCATTTTCCTGGCTGCGTTCAGGCATCTTCCGTTGTTGGTATCTTTAATCAGATTTAGGGTGGCTAGCGGAAAACTGCTCCGCCGCGACTGGAATCCCGTTTCCCTTCTTTGCAGCGCGGCGTCTCGCGTTTGTTTAATAGTTGCGCCGTCGGTTTCCGGTAATACGCGCAGCAATTACGATTGTGTTCTGTGGGTTATCCCGGGAACCGCTATCTGGATCCTGATATTTATCACTCGCGCGCATCCTGACGCTGTATACCCGCGACTGTGCAAATTACTGCGCGTCGCTCCACAAAAGAACGAAGCTTCGGGCGAACGGGGACGCCTGGCGAGAGCCAGTCTGGCAATTAACCCGTTGTTAATTGAATTATCTAAATTGCTTGGCTGACGGCGAGGGAATATTTTCGTCGAGGAACGCCGACGAAGTAAGAGAGTAGCTATTCTTTACCCTTGCGTGACAATTTCGGAGTCTTTTCCAGCACTGAATAGCGAAGCGACACTGACTATTTATAGCAGAACTTTACTCTGTTTTGACATTAGCAGGTAATTTTCTGTCGGGGAAAGTATTCGTCGTTAAAAACACAGCAGCCCTCGAAATAGTTGCAACGCGTATCGTGTAAATTAATCGACCGAGAAGACCGCAGAGACAAATATTTTGGCCACCGTCGTAAAGAATCCTGTAAGAGTCTCTTGGAAGCGTTTCGCTCCCGCGGAGAGGACAAAAGGCGCACCGAATTCTTCGTTAATTAAGATGCTAGAGATGACTCACCCTTAAGTGGCCGCGGTGGCTGCTGGATCGAGGATAAATACCCGTTGCAGGCCGCTTTGTCCAGCGTAGACGTATCTCCTTGGAGATCCAGCCGCAGCGCTGACGTCCAAACGATTTCCACGTAGCGCTGCCGCCCCGGCCAGCTCTTAACCTCGTCCCTCACTCTTTCCGGTAGTAATATCACTGTATAATTACAACTTCTGCGGTTACCAGGGGCCAAGGCGGCCGTGGCATTTTTCTTATCTCCGCGGCGAGGCGCAGGGTACGCTGCTCCGGCCACTTATAGCGAACATAATAGGGTTCTATCCCGGACCAGGTCCTCTTATCTGATGTACCCTGGCCAGGCTTCCCCTGGGACGGACACTTATATGGAGCATGTAGCCGAGGCACGCCACCGTCGACTGGGGGGCATTTTCCTTATTGGCCCTCGGCCGCTTGCAGGAGATCCGAAAAAGGACCCGATAGGATCGTTCCCCTGGACCACGGCTACCGAAACAATTCGGTTACTTTCACGGATACGTAGCTGGCGATGTTCTTGCCTCGGCTCCTCGGGCCCTCTTCCCGGAATCGACCTGGTTCCAGTAATCTGAAACAGGAATAAATTGAACGCTGAGTTTTAGGACTGCCTTGGATGGCGTGTGGGGGTCGCAGTGTAGGGAAGCGTGGCACCGGGGTGATGGAAGGGGTGTGATTGGATCTGTAGGAATAAGAAGTCCGGGGCTCTGTTTGAAAAGTAGAATTATTGTAGATACTAACGATGAATATATTAGTGGAGAAGCTGGGAGTCTTTTACAGTATTTGTGAGCATTAATTATCTTTTTTGGTCCGAGAAAACTGTTATAAAATGCAGTGTATTAACTGAAGCTTCTATTCCATATGTTTTTAAAGGAGAAACTTTATTTTCTTGAAAGTAGAAAAAGTTTTATTTAAGTGGGAACATTGGTTCTACTCTGAAAAAGTTACAGTTGCGACAAATAGATTTCCTGGAAATGTTCTATATTTATCCTGCTTTCAATTCTTTAAATAATAGTAATTAAATAAATACACCTAACTTTTATATATTACACTTTAATATCTGTTCAAAGTATACGATCCTCGAAAACTTTTATTAATCCAACATAATATATCTGTTAAAACTGAACTCTTAGAACAAGTTAACTTAAAACAGGAAATATATGATTTAAAAGCGGAAAGTTCGATAAGTAGCTTTTACTTACAAAAGTTAACAGTTTCATTGGACCCCTGTTTGTAAGTGTATGTTAAATTCGCTTACTAGTAAGACAGATTTATGAACGCAGTAAATACCGCGGGGTTTATCACAGCAACCTCCCTCGAAGGCACCTTAGCGTTCCCCACTCCGTGGCCAGATCCTTGAGCGAGGAAGTTCTTGGTTATCAATACGACGCTCGTCGCCGTTCCTCGCACTCTCACTCTAACCAATCATATACTGGGTAACAACATGAAATCGCTGACCATTACCCGACTGCCATTTATCTTCATCCTGATCCAACCCTTTGAAAGTAAACCAGCGTCTATATATCTGCTTTACGATCACCTTTAAAACACGCGGTTATAATTTTTTCCTCGGCAACAAAGCCCGTGCATTTTTGTTTATAAATTCAAACGCTCTCGTCAGGGAAAACGCAGGGCCGAATTTATGCGCCTCTGGCGTGTCACTGTCAAACATTTACCATCACGGTGAATATAACGTTTGCAGCGTGTGCGCGAGCGTTCCCATTTTTTGTGTGTGTTTCATATTTCGTCCAGGGGCCAATCGGATTTTTTTCTCGAGGTACGCAGTGCGCATCAAAAATTCCGGAACGCGGCAAGATGTGCTACATAGAGGCGCCCGGAACATGATGAAATACCGCGGCCGGGCAAATATTTATCGCGCGGATATTTCGATAAGCAAAAATTAGGTCGGTACATTAAATAACGATGGGAATAACGGCGATGCTTATGCTATTTACGAACGAGAACATTCTGATGCCCGTTAGCTGCTTCCTCGCGTGGTGTACAGTCGCAATAAAATCAATTGGCCGCTGAATGATATGTTTACTCAAAATGAGGAAAACCGCCCAAATTGACCGGTTGATTAACTCGGAAGCTTTTAACCATCCGTCGTGTTATCTACAGGTGTACTGAGGAAACGGAAATTGGAGTGAGGTCCAAGAAATTGTATTACCTTCACGTGGTGCAGTGACAGAGGGATGAAATTAAAGGTGCCATGGAAGAATTCTGAGAATCATCGAAGGAAACGTTTTACTAATTAGGTAGAATAGAGGCTTTATGTACTATATATACGTAGACTAGCACTGTGGCAATCAGTCGCCATTATCAACACGAAAAATTTATTTCCAACCCTCGCCCGGCCGACGTCGCCAAATTGTTTCGCATTCTTGGCCGCTGTTAATCGAATTACCCGAGTTTCGCCGCGAAATTCTGCAGACTGGGGATGAATTAAACCCGGAAGGACAGAGTGGAACAGACCTGGAGAGGGATAGGGGGCAGAGAGGTGGTGCGAGGAGCGGAGAACGAAGGCCTGGTCTGTTTCACGTCTCTGCGATCTCCCGGACGATTCTGCATTTCCGTATCAATCGAATTACAGCGAGTGAACGAGGAAAATGCGCGAGTAATTGCCGGCGACAGGGCTGGCAGCCGTAAATTTGCCAAAAATCCAGATCCGGTTAATTAAACCAGAGGAGGGGGTTGATCGAGCCGCCAAAGATAGGGGAATGATTTTACGAGGTTCAATTAACCTTTGACCCTGTGCACTGACCACCTTCCACGCGCCCTGATTGCCTGTATCCCATTCTCCTCACGAATCTGTCCTCCAGTCTTCGTTTCGTCATCAAACGAACGTAACGATTACAAGATTTCCCTGGATAAGATCATTCCCGGAAAATAGAAGGGGCTTCGAGAGAGGGCGCTGGCTGATTTCAGATTAACTTCCCTTCCCTTCTGAAATTCCAACGGTCACTAATGACTGAGTTTAAAGGAAACGAGCAGCTTCCCAGTACCTTTATTACAGTTATCTCAAGTTGATGCCCAGGCACTCCCGTTCTCCTCTGCCCCCGTTGAAATTAAATATTGAAGCGAAATTCTAATATGAAAGCTTCGGAGCCGTTACACGCGTGCCGCAGCAGGTACTCGACGAGGAAAACTCTCGGTTTCGCAGTCCGTTGGCCCCCGACAGCGTCGTCCTGCGACAAGAGTTTCCTCGTCAAAAACAACCGGGCCGTCTCGTTGCTATCGGTGTCCTTAATGTCGAAAGTTTCGCCCTCGCTCCCTATCTGTGCCAAATGAACGAATTTGCCGGAGTTAGCTGCGATAATAAAGTTTTTTCTCCCTCCCGCTGTCTCGCCACCCCTGAGACGACGCGTAAGCGGCAGGACAAACAACACGGCGGGGGAGAAGTTGCGGACAGTGCGGGCTGATAACGATTCCGTGCTCGAAAATAAAGGGACTGCCGGAAGAATGAACACCCCCACGGTGGCGAACTGTCCGCCGAGGCAAACGTCCCTGGTGACGTCCAAGAATTACGGCTGGCTAATCTGTCGGCGTAGCAGTGAAAGTGTCCTTTCATAGAGGGCCGCCGAGGATCAGCTAACCCACCCAGAAATTTCGCTATCGACATTCTCAAATTCCCAGGTCGCAGTTTCAAGGAGACACTTCTTCTCCCAGTATCAAACGCAACCCTCGAAACGGCCCTAACAAAGCAATCAAGAGCCAACCACTGTCCATTACCTGTCCCATGCACCCTTTCTCCAGCCTCTATCCACCGCTGGAGCCGCTCGAACATCCCACAAAGCGTGCCGCTCTGTCGCAGCCAGCCTCGAAAAAGCCCCGAGCGTCACCTGACGGGTGGCCCGTATTCGTGACAGGGGACCGTTTTCCATCAAGCACAATGACAGCCGGGATGACACGTGGATGCGTTAGCGCGGGGCTCAGGGAAAGACGGAGCGTTGGGCGGGTTCGAGAGGGGAAGCAGATACTGCAGACAGGCGGACAGCCAAGGGTGGATACCCCCAGCCAGCAGGGCAGATAAGTTAACCGAGCGATCGAGCTCAAGCACGCTCTTTTGTGCTCGAGTCTAAGGTCCGCTGACTCCATTGCCGAAGGACAACGGCGGAGGAGATCCTGCAAACAGCTTCTGGCTTCTTTGTCGCCGGCCCTGCGAGGATCCCCGTGCCCATTGTCCCTTGCGCGCCGTTTAATTATCGCACGTGACTACAGACGGCGGCGACATTGCGGGGGGGGAATGTGAAACGAGGTTCGGCATACGAAACACAGTTTGCCGTCGTCGCACGAGGTACGTTTTGCCGTTCCTTTGAAATTTTGATTTACCTACTGCGTCCAGGATCGCGATGCTCTATGACAGATGGAGGCTACTCCTGTTTGCTCGTTTCGCAGTCCCCGTTCACTCGTTCACGCGCTCTCGACGCATCATTGAAATATTATGACGTTCGACGTCCGGCTCCATCTGATCTTCCATTACCTAAATTAATCAGTTTTGCATTTGGAAGCGGTATGCGACCCGCTTCGGGCCAAGCAGGGATCGATACTTGACAGCGGCCGTCCGCGTTCGACGCTTGATAGAATAATGAATGATAATGCGCGATAATTATTCGGTTAATCGTCCGACTTAATTATTGAAATTGCAGGGTCAATCGTTCAGTCAGCGGCGGCGGAGATAATTAACGGGCACGTTTCGTTGGCGGTCTTATCGCGGCTCAAACTTTATACATATTATATCCTCGCACACCCTTGCAACCTATTCTCAATCCTACCCGTTATCGAGGAGCTTCAAGTGAAACCATTCGACACGAGGCCTGAGTTCTATCGGACCTCTCGACGGGCAAACGAATATCACACGATTATGAAACCTCGGCGAGAGCCTGTATCAACGAAGGAAGTCTCGGGCGGAGCTCGAGTTAATTCGCGCCCCGGGCGGGATTGAAAGTTAATTGTAATGATCGTTCTGGGAAATTGAAACGTCGGCTTTCCATGCACCGTTCCGTTCAATTCCCATAATCCTTCCTTTTTCTTCGCGCCGAGAGATATTCAGCTAACAACATTCCTCGGTTCTCGTTTATTCGAGCGTGTCCAAGACAGACCGTCTGTGATCGACCAGCGGCTGCTGGCTAATTTCCGGGGGACCCGATGGAAAATTACGAGTTCAGGGTACGTCGGGGACAACTAACGTTCCCACTACTCGACGGGGGCCGCGCTGGCAAGCAGTCGAGGAGCGACAGCAATATAAACAGAGCGGTGAGTTCGTCAAAGCGGTGGACGCCAAATTAGACTGTGCTCCGAAACGGCCCGGAAGCCTATGTTAAGGCGTGCAGGTACACTTAACCGGTCGCAATCACGGGTCAGAGTTTACCTTGCCCGGCCTGGTATCGGGTTAATGCCGCGCACGGCGAAATTAGTTTCGCTAATTTAACCCTGATAATGCGTCGATACCGTTTGATTAATCGCCGACAGGCAGAGGAGTGACACGACGCTCGATCTCGCGATCTTCGCTACGGGATCGCCAAAGCAGCGACGCAATAAAGTTGGATGGATTGACGCCTGAGGGGATCGACACTGGATCCACGATCTCCTGGCCGCGGTAATGTGCCCCGCGGAATCGATATGCCGGGTAGAAATTTCGAATTAGCGAGCGGAGATCGTGGCAAACGAAAGCAGAGGCAGTGGAAGGAATTCAAGAACGAGGAGAGGTTTTCGCACGAAGTGGCGATCAAGTGCTCGAGCACACACTAAGGGGCTTCTGAATTAGTATTACGCGATGCTCGAGTTTATGAGTGCTCAGTTGTTGGCTTTTATTACCGCTCGGCACACTGCCACGTGAGAGCCAGCTTTCGCTACCTTTGAGGCACACTCGAGTGTCATCTGTGGATTTCCCTGCTGAAAGGAAAACATTTCTGAAAGCAGCGGCGGAAATATGTACCCTGTATAAACGTTTTTTTTTTCTGGCTGAATCGAAGGGGATAAGAGGGTTCCAGCTCACAATACAGCGAGAGAGGCACTTTGCCCAATCGAACTGCCCTGCCTCTGTTGCTTCGAGTGATAGGGTAAAATGAAGATGAAAGTATAGCACAGGTTTAATAAAAAGTCCTCAGAAAAAGAAGATATATTACTGTACTTATGATTGAATAATTATATTAGTTGAATCTCTTTCCACTTTCCTGCTTCTTCTCTACCAATTTCCCAACCATTAACTTCCACTTAATCGAGCGAGATGATCAATCATTGCGTTTATTATCCCGCATCGTTTCACATGCACGGTGCAAAAAGCTCGAAAGGTCGGCAAGACAGATGAAAGCGGGGCGCGATTCGATGAGGAAGAATGCTCACTGAATTCGGTCGAGTTGACGGAGAGAAGAGGAAGAGCAGCTCTAATCAGGTCGGCTGTATATCATCGATTCGTCGTTAAACGGAGATTTCTCGCCGTGGTAATTACTCGCGCCGGTTGGAATTGCCCGTCGCTTTTCCGATTCAGTGGAAGCTCGCTGCCGGAACTTCCTCCCGTGCTGGTTATCGCGGAATTTCGCGAGCGGAGCGTGCACCATCACGAAAGCGCGCAAATCCGGCGCAGCCGTATGAATTTTGAAAATTTCCCCGTCGCACGATTACCGTTATCGAAAATTTTTAGTCGCTACATCCGCTCGCGGATATATTTTATTTAATGGCGAAATTTTCAAAGGCCCGTGTCGCGGAAACGCGAACGCGCCGCGATCCATTGGATTTTAAATGTTCCCGCCCATTTCCCGTGCAATCGGCGATTCAAAAACATTCCCCCCGGATTCCGTGAAAATATCTTTCAGTCGGCGGATTATTTATTTATGTATGAGGCAATGGAGGCCACGACCAAAGTTGCCCACCGCTTCCAGGCGGCGCTGGAACACGGAACTTGTCCAATTAATTTCAGAAGGCTCTCGAACGGCACGAAACTTTTAATTACGGTGAATCTGCCCGTGAAGAATCCTAATTCTGATAAATTTTTGATCCGCCACTGTCCCTTTGAGGCGTTACGAGCAAACGAGGGGCGAAGAGGGCGATGCGATCGCGGCGACCTGATGAACTTTCGCTCCTCCCAATCGGGGGACGGTTAAAAATTGATCGCCCTTTGTGACACACAAACCGCGGTGAAACATTTATCAGATTCTGGCGACGAATAGGTAGTGGTTGATTTAATCGCGAAATGTCTTCGACGACTTTAGATCGGTTTGACGTAAACGTTAATTTGATTGGCCTAGAATCGAGGAAACGTTGAACTATCCTTCGCAAATTCAACTCTCAAAGTGTAATAGGCTATTTCCATTCTACTGGATAGATATTCTAAACTCTCGAGGAAAATTTTTCGAGCGCCCCTGTCAAAAGAGACTCCCATAAATTAAAGCAGCATAAACTGAAACTTTCTCGATGAATCGTTGATGAACTCTGACCCTGCACCGGGGCCAATATTCCCAGGAAGGAAACTTAAGGGCAACGTGTTATACCAAGCAGCAACGAGGAAATCCCTGCCCGTTTGTACCTTCTTTGTTGCTGTTTATACTTAATCCCGAAAGCAGCAACATTCGCTGCCTTATTTCTGCTTAACTAAGCGTTCCTGCACATTCCGCCGGGCGAAGTTTGTACAAGTGGAAGCTCACCGACGTTAGTTCCGCGCCATTCGGTAATTCCCAGCGGAGCTACCTTCAAGGAGGCTAATAGCTTGGAGGACTGATGGCAGGGCCTTTGAATTTATTAACCCCAAGAACTAGAAGAATGCGGAGTAACTACTGCGCAACGCCGGGTCGGTTTAAACGCGGAGCAACACCTCAGAAAATCGACGAACGTGGCAGAAAATCGTGGCGCCTCGATTAATCGATTCCAATCAAAGCCCGAGGCTTAAAGAAAGTGGAAGAGACGGGGGAGGAGGGTGCGCTCCTTTGATAAAACAGAAAAGTCAGGGGTTTAGACGGCGGAGCAGGGTCGCCCATTAAAAATTGATAAATGTATCCCCCCGATTCTTCACGGTACGTCGCGAAAGCTGAAACGCGGAATGGACGGCCGGCCGAGAGGAGAGAGCTCGCGCATTCACCGCGTGTATACACGTCCGAGTGATTTCTTTCTCGAACCGCGGCTGGCCTGGTTGCGTTGATGGAATATGAAAGAGTGGCGTTCTTTTGAGAACGATCGCCAAAAGAAGCCCGCCGGGGCTTCTGAGCATCCGCGATTTCCCGGCCGAAGCGGTTGTCGAGCTGCCGCTGTACCACGGGCTGCCTCGATATTACACGCGTACACTTTCCCAGGGCTTTGTCCCTCAAAGGGACTTGGCGACCGGCTTTTGTGTTGTGAACGCGGAGGGATTAAATGACGTATCTGCAAGCGGCGGGAGGGAAGAGTCTCCTGCACTGGCAACTTTCGCTGCCGCGGGGCTAAACGCCAGGCGATCTAGCTCGAGAAGCCTCGTTTCTTGACACGTCCAAAGAAAACGTTGTAGGAAAAATTTGGTACTCCAGGTGGTAGAGGTCGTGACATGTGATACAAGTCTGTAAAGTGAAGCGAAGACTTGAATGTACTTGCGAGTAAACTCGTAAGGAGGTCTCTGTGATCACTATTGATCGTCGTCAAGGGGCAATGGTAGCATGGGAAAAGAAGCCAGGCAGATCGTTAGACAAACGCGCGCGCTCGCGCGCGTGGAAGAGAGAGAAAAATTGTAATTTTGCAAGAGGCTCCCCGCGAGCTGAGAGGGTTTTTACGGGATTATTAAAAAAGGTGTGTTACGCGAAAGGGAGTAACGAAAGTTCCGCCAGTCTGGAGCTCGCCTTGAGCGTAAGTGGTACTTTAAAAATTAACCGAGAGTATTATATAGTTTTTTACAGCCGCGCCGTCTTACCCTGCCCCCTGTCCCGTATCGTGCCCCGCGTTTTATGGGCTGCTAGAGCGCGAAATGTGTATGCAAGCTCTGTGTCGCGGGTCCGCTCGATTTTCTTTGAAATTAAACGTGTCGTGTGACGCGCTCCCGCGTAGAACGGCGACGTTGTCTGACTGCTAAGATGTATCTAATAAAGCGTCGAGTATTAAATTGCCGCTGGTGTATGGGAGCCGAAAATTGCGAGTGAAATCAGCCGCGACACTCCAGCCGTGTCTGCCAGTCACTGGATGAAAAATACATGAACGCGTCCTCGGGATTAACGGTCGCTGCTTCCAGCTCGAAACGATCTCGATTGCACGCAAATAGCTCTTGAATAACGATTGTTCTGGTGGAGGTGTCGTGGTGGAGCTATTAATCGTCCTCTGCGATTATATTGCTGCGAGAGCCTCTCCATTCTGTCGGTTTAAATGTTGCAAAATTATAAATCGAGGCACAAGTGATTGCAAGGAATTTGTAAATTATTAAGAGATTCAAAATAACAGTTTTTATTCAAATATGATCGAAAAAAATTATTAAGGAAATGTTAATTTTTATTCAAATGGAAGACAACCGTCATTAAATTCTGCAGAAAATTTTCGAAAAATGAAGTGATTAAAAAATATTAAGATTTACCTGTTTTGTTTATGAGTAACCATTATTGTCAGTAGAAATATTTTTTGGTCACTAATAACCAGTATTGACGACGGAAATATTTTTTGGTCACTAATAACCATTATTGACGATGGAAATTGTTTTCGGTTACGAATAACCATTATCGATGACGAGTAATTTTTTGGTTAGGAATAACCATTATCGATGACCAGAATTTTTTTTCTGGTTACGAATAACCATTATCGGTGACGAGAATTTGTTTTGGTTACGGTGTAACCAATATGAATTACGAGAATTTCTTTTTGGTTATACCTAACGTAAATTAAGATTAAATATAAATTAAATATAAAGAAAATTCAATAGTCGAAAATAAGAGCCACCCTACTATCCATCCTTTATTATACATACATTATCTTGTAGTAAATTTGGGTATAGGCAGGTATATGTAGATGCGTGTGTAAGAGTGACACAGCATCCCACGCAATGCAACTATCTCTTTTCAACAGCGGCTCCTAATACCCACAGTTCGCATTCCATATATTCTATAGTTCAATAGTTCATACCGTAACCAAAAAAATTCCTGCAATATATATTGGTTATACCGTAACAAAAAAAAAATAGTTTAACTATTACACGTCTTCTATTTGCGAAATGTGTTATTTCTGACCCAACGCTAGGGTTATACTACTGGCAGTGGTTACAGTCGACGAGTCTGATCATAGACGTTCTATTCCACTTACAATGTATTTGTCTCGCGACGAGAAGAATCCTTCTGTTAATCTTTAACCAAAGAATACAAGTGCTTGCTAAGTTATTACTCGAGCTCCGTTAAACGTAATCCAAGCATCCACCTACGATTCTTTCAATCGCACGCCACAAACAATCCGTTTCCTCGCGCATCCCGCCTTTCCATGTAAGAAGAAGCAATAACCACGCGAGAAAGAAAGGGGAAAGGAGAACTAGATAGGGGGAGAACCGATCGGTATGCGTTTCCACCCGCGAATGCTCTCTTCCCTTATTGGCTCTCACGTTGCACTCAGCGTTATTGAATTACGACACGACGAATCCATCGAGCACGGTGCATCGCTTCTCCGCCGAGGGAGATATCAGCCCTCTCAGTTCGCAAGCAAGGCGAGATTTTATATTTAACGTAAATACCCGGGCGGAGTCACGCGTGGTATACACGGGAGGTGGTCGTGTATATTCGCGGAGGAAGCGTTTCACGGCCTCTTAGACATCGGAGGACGGCACCTGCAGCCGTGCAATTCGTGGCCAGCCAGGCAAATCCGTGGATCAGCGTGCAGGCGGTGCCAAGTGTTCTCGCAAGATAGAGACACGCCGCAGGCGAGCTTTAAATCTTGAAAAATACGAGAGAGCCGGAGGTCTGCGTCGGCTAGAAGGGGGCAATTAGCGTCGGCAGGATCGTTGACTCAGTTTCAAGATACCAAATGGCAACTGCGCGGCTCTGTTACAGCACGATGACGAATGATGCCGTGGAAAGTGATACGGGATACCGAAAGGCGCGCGCAAAGTGTCAATAGAAGAATGGAACACGTTTGACAATGAATGACGCAAAGGTCGCGACACGTGAAAAACGCTGCGCGCGAGCAACGCTGCCCAAAAGGGTCGTCTCGTGTGTAATTACAGACGAGGGGTTGCTTCCTCCCTCGCACGCTCCAACGTCTGTCCCCCGATTCCTGCCGAATCTACAAGCACGGGCAATAACCACTTTCCCCCCACAAAAGACACAGGGCATAGCAAAGGGTGCCAGGGATCGTCTGAAAATCGAGGCGAGCGGACCGAGAGGAGAAGCTGTATTGCCGTCGGTCCGGGACGCGCGGAATCGCCGCAGCTCAAACAGGGAACAATGCACAAAGCACGGGCGGGGGCGCGTCACGTTTTATTTACCCCCTCGCGCGCTCCCGGGCCAGCATTAATTGCAAAATCCCGTTTAAGTGTTAACGCAACGTTTGCTTAGGCTCGGAAATTTTGGTCGGAGGGCGCACTTAGCCCCCCGGTACATACGGAATTTAGTTTCTGTATCGCGTTACCACGGTAACAGGCCGGTCCTGACCGTATCCCGTTCTCCACCCAGTCCATCCTGCGGTCGGATAGGCCGACTGGCCATCCCCCTCTGAGTTTCGGGATGACGTCAACAGAGAAAGACGGACACGCGAGGCAAGGCGGAAGAGGGACAGCCGTTACACTGGCCCCGTCGGAGACAAAAGGGAAAGGGGTCGGACAAGGACGAGCGAACGGGGCGGGCTAGGGTTGGACAGGGACGCGAGAACGCGGGAACAGAGAGGCAGTGAGCTAACTCCGCTGGGAGGAAGCGTTCTGCGAGAGGATTCAGGTGAAATCGCGAGAATCTGGACAGTTTCCTTGGCATCCGCAGCGAAATCGTTGGCCGAGGATCCTGGCGCGCCGTCCTCGGTCAAATCCCATGGGACCTGGTGGTGCGGCGGGGTTACGTGGATGGATAATGATCGAGCCATCGTCGTGATACACTGCTGATATCGCGAGGGTCGGTGGAAGTTGGGGGGGCGCTTGGGGTGAGGCCTTTTTTTCACGCGAGGTCACGACGCAGTATCGTGGCACGAGGGGTTACGTATGTGAGAAAGGGGTTAATTTATTTTTAAAGCGCCAGGGTGTATCATCAACGTTGCATATTTAATTCTGGCAGCAACACGATGGCGCTCTCCCTTTCAGAACTGCATGGTAACTGCCTGCCTAGGCGGGGTCATTGTCGCCGTCGAAAGGGGAGAAGGTCGCGTTAACGCGATAAAACGACGCGACGGATACGGGAATTGTTATGCGTAGCAGGTCGCGGTCTCGTTTGCGGGGGTTGCTTGGAAAACGGAGGTGTAAGGCGATCCTGGGGAAGGAGGGCAGGATTGCTCGGTATCGCGGGGATGGTGAGAGCATAATAGTGATTCATGGTCTGCGGAGACATCGCGTGTGTTCATTCCTTCTTGAAATTATCGTCTCCCATTTTTGATACATTAACGACGCCCTTGCGTCGGCGCAATTGACTTCGAAGGATACATAGAGTGGCTGGAGGCTTCTTCTGAATCCGACTTGGCTCGAGTGAAAAAGGGGAAGCGAATTTGATGGTTGTAATTTGTGTCAGCCGCGAGGGGACGAGGTAAAAATTCTATCCTCGCCGTTGACACGGGCCCTCGAGGATACGTAGCCTAGTTACGAGGGTTGGAGGGCCGTGACGCTCGCGAGACGCATCACGCTGGCGACCAAAGCTCGCTGCTCTCCCCCGGTTATTCAAGCTTCTCCGCAACGTTTCCCGGCATCTGGAACGAAATCTCCACCGTCACGTCATCCCGACGTCCAGGGAATCACGGGGATCCGACGGGCGGCGTGGCGAAAGGGGGTTGAAAAGGCGGCAGAGACGTGCCTCATCCCTCCTGACACGCTGGCAGCTCTTAACACGCCGCGTCGGGCTAGGAACCGTCGCCGTGAAAGCGTCTGCTCGTTCGCGCTCGAAAGATTAAAAAAGTTCCCCGCATCCCCGCGGCTGAACGGTCCGTTTGGAGATCCGCCCGAATCGCTCGGCGGCCGCGCGAACGTCCCGGCCGTCAGAGACCCACTTGCCATTCGTTTAAGAGAACACACGCCTCAGTTGCTTCTGCCTTTGACGAATTTACTCGCTCGGGGCTTGGCAGTGCCGGTCAGTCGGTCAAAATCGATTTTGGTGGGCGAAAGGAAAACTGTGACACCTGCTTCTATTTTCCAAGATACCATTTCGATGGAATTACGGAAAGAAGTTACAGGCACATAAGAGCGTGGCGTTAAGGGGGTAGTGGACTATTGGATACGTAAAATAGATAGTTTCTTTAACGCTAAATTACTTTGATACCAAATAATCGTTATAGTCGTGCTTTTCGCAATCTTTTATACGCACGTTTGCAAGTAATTACTAAAAAAAATCGTCTGAATGTATAAAATTGTCGAAGTTATTTATTGTTAAAGATAACCATGTAGGGCGCGCGGCTGCAGGTGGTGTACATCGATTCAGGTGAGCCAATCCTCTGAAAGCAAAATGCTTTGGAGTAGAGCTGTTTCGAGACTCGAAACATTCGAGTAGCTTGAAGTTCGCACGGAGCGGGACTCGGTTTTTCGAGCCGAGCCGAGACCCGAACGGTTTCGGGTAACCCGAATGTTTCGGGTAGCTCGATTTTTTCGAGCAGCTTGAATGTGTTTCGAATGTTTCGAGCCGCCCGAATATATTTTAGGTATATAGTCGACTGTATGGTGCAGTGTGACAGCTTGATGTAGCTGGAACATTTTGTAGGTACCGAATATAAATTTAGATGTATAATATATATTATACATAATACCTAAAATATATTCGGGCGACTCGAAACATTCGAGTTACCCGAAAAAATCGAGCTACCCGAAACACATTCAAGCTGCTCGAAAAATCGAGCTACCCGAATCCGTTCGGGTCTCGGCTCGGCTCGATTGGTTCGAGTCTCGAAGCAACTCTACTTTAGAGTGAGTACCTTATACACCAAAATCTGCATAGTGCAACTTTGTCGATGAATTTGAACAAAAATCGTGGAAGTTATACACGAATCAATTTTTTCCCACATTTTTACGGAAAAAGTCGCCTTTAATCAGTTATAAAACGTTTCACAAATATCCAATGTTAATGGAGGAGTTCCACTCTGTAGAGTAAGGAATTTTACACGCCTAGTAAAAATTTCAAGTGAAAATATTCATTGGTTCAAGAGTTATGATGTACATCGTAGCGAAAAACGGTATTTCAAGAAAAACGGCTTCAAACTTGAGTCCCCTATGCCAATACCGCTCTGCGAGGCCGTTACTCAAGAGTGCACTCGATTACTTTCGCTGCTATAACTTCTACAATTATTTGAATTTGTTCATGAAATTTTGTTTAAAATGTTCGTAAGGGATAAGACTTTCAGCGTCAGAAAAAAGAGAATCAATTTTTTTAAGCTAAAATAGTCCACTACCCCCTTAAGGCGACGCTCCATCTCCATTGGGAATAACATTTCGAAAGGGAACCAAGCTTCTGTCAGCCCGAACGAAACGTCAGTCACCCTCGCAGCAACATCGTCTTCCTCCACTAAATCGCGTAGGAAGCAGCAAACATGGCGCGAAGAATGCCGCTGTAAGTCTCTGAGGAAGAAGGGGAGGCGCGAGTTTCACGGTAGATTTGTCAATCGAAAGTGGAGGAGGACCGATTCTAAAACGCGTTAGAGCCATCAGGATTGTTCTCCCCCGGTGAGGAAAGTTTCCATCCCAGCGGGCCAGCGGCGCGGAACAGCCGACAGTCACGATTTCTTCCAGCAGCTGGAGGATGTGGGCCCTGCATCCGCGAGGGACACGGCGCACGGTTTTGTTTGACGAATGAAAAACTTCGGGTACGATTAAGACGCGCCACGTCGCCGTGTATCCGGACAGTTTCTTCGAGGACGTCGGCGAACTTTCGTGCCACTCCCGGAAGCGCCAACATGGCGTGTCAAGCGGAGGGATCTCGGCACGAAAACATCCCCTCGCCTTTTCACGGCGGGCGGATTAAAAAACTTCTCCCGTCGTGTAATGGCGAAGATCCCGGGGAAACAAGAAGCAAGATTTTTGTTGGCGGGGCCGAGAGTGGGCGAGGCTGTCGAATTAATTTGCGGATTAAAGAAGTCCGAGCTGGCTGGCAGGAAGTCAGGCTTCCGCCATGAGGGGAGCCTTTGACGAGCCGCGGGGAGCATCTTCCTGCGAGCAAACTTTTTCCTTTTATATCGGGCTTTTTTCCGCCGAGAGGGGGGACCGGCACTCGACGTCCGCCGGGAAAGATGAATTCGAGGCGGAAGTGTGGCTCAGCGATAGCGTTTAAAAGTCGTGGCGAGGCAGAGGGGATGCCTGCTGAACCGCGGACGTCGGGTTTCTTGCGCGAGAGAGGCGGCGCGACGCGATTCCTCGGCGTCCGAGGAAAAAAGCGCGAACCCTATCTTGGTTAACCCGTCGTTAACACACCGTGGAGGACAAGGGTTGAGCAGGAAGACCGGGGGAGAGGGAGCGGAAAATCGGACGGCGCTGCTCGAGAGGTCTCGAGCGAAAGTTCGCCGCGGAGAGTAAAAATTCGCTCTGTCGATCGGGCCAGGCGGGAAGCTCGAAGCGGGCCGCGTCGAGTCGAACAAAAAGCCTGAAAGCATCTGCCCGTTCACGGCGCGGAAAGATTAAAAAGTTCCTCGATCGGGAAAGTGCGAGAGAGCTCGCGACAATATTGCTGGGCGAGTGGCTGCGGCAAACGAAGGCGCGCGTTAAGCCGGGTGCGTGCTTGTCAAACAGTCTGCTGGAGAAATTTCGGAGTAGCAGAAAGGGAATAATGTGATGGGTGACGCGATTGAAGACTGGTGGCGTACTGGGAGCATTTTGGAGCTTCCGGGGTAATTAGTATTTCGCCGTGGAAGACTAAGCTGTCTTTGCATCGAATTTTCTCATGTTCCATTTGTTGCAAGCGTACATGGGGCTTAACTGGCACGACGCGGCTGTTCAGGGTTTCAATTCTTTGATGACGAGCGGAGAACGTGCACGGACTCGTTGGCGTGCAGGGATCGACCGATAAAGGGTATCCCAGCGACAAATGGCACCGTAAAACGTAATAAAATTCGTATGCGGCAGAAGGCGTCGCGCGGGCCCACACTTATGACGCATATTCGTAAGATAGATGGCCGGATATCGCGGAATACGCGGACGGTGCACGCGATTCTTTCTGAATTTCTCTGAAATTCGAGGAACTTCCTGTGTTCGAGGAAGCTTCCCCCTAGGAGAGCTGTCTTTAACTGAAAGCAGGCTTCGCCAAAGTGGTTTCATGAAAATGTTTTTCACTAATAACTAACAGATACCAAGGATCGATTTTTCATACAAAAAAATATCAGGCGATCAAGCCTTCGTCTCTTACCACTTGATTTAGTATGGTTTCGACAGAAGGTATGCCACTGAACAGCGAATACCTTCCCCCTAGACTACAGCACATTAAGCAGATCTACATATTGGAATCAATGGCCGGAGCAGAACTTAAGGGAGTAGAATCCCAGGGAAAAGCCTCTGGCTGCGATAGAGGGAGGTGCCGCGGCATATTGTCCGCACTTGCGAAAAGTTTGCCCGACACGGGAATATCAATTAAACCGTAATTATTTCGGGGAAATTGCAGCCGATAGTTGTAAACACAATTTCGCCCGGCTAAACGGTCAACTTTATTCGAATCAATAAAATTTGAAACAGCCGCCGGACCACGGTCCCCGCTGAAATATTAATTAAACGCCGCGAAATATCGCGTAATTACGTAGTCGAAATACAATACGTCGAGGGATTCGAATTGAATCGCCTCTGGGCCATAAATATCACGAAACATAAGACACCGAAGAGTGCACGCGATATCTCTCTCGATTTAATTAAATACACAGCGAAACTGCTACCTAAATCTCGCCATGGAATCGCCACTAATATCAGGGAAAAGCTAGTCGCGGGAATAAAGAGCCGTTTTCACGGACCCCTCGTCCGGGTCGAGAAAATACCGCGATCTTATTGAAACGTTCGTAATTAAAGCCCCCTTGCAATCGACCCGGTCCCACGATCTCCTTACGCGACGGGGAACGACGCTCCGCGACCGGTAAGATATTTCAATTTCGCCGTGGGTCCCTGAAAAAAAGGACTCGATAAGAGGCTCGACCTAGATTTCAAACGACAGATGAAACCCGAGTCCCATTCCGCGACTGGAAATCGATCCGACCGTCGGTTCTCCAAGTAAAATGAATCCAGGAAATGTGTCGTCGAATGGGAAATCCTGTCCGTTATTTACAATAAACGTAATCTTCCGTTTCCAATTTAAATCCAGACCGAGCGGAGGCACCTTAGCAGCACAAAGAAATTCACAGAGATCAATGGAGTGTGCTCCTCAAGATCCGCCCTCCTCCCTGTTCTCCCGGCAAGATGTATGTTGGGAAACAAATGGTCGACCATCGGGATCTGCTCCGCGGAGGCTGTCACCGTGGAATGATATTTCCCATCAACGGCGAACACCATCCCCGTATTTCCCGGCAACCTTTCATTACCCTCGTCACACGAATCTGTTTCACTCCTCGACACCGCACTTTCCCGGGGCATTAACGCGTGAAACCCGCCCCAGGGGTGGCTGCCAGGCGCCCCCTATTCCCTTCCGATTTATACCAGCCACGCCGTCGCGACGTGAGCAATAACGGCAACTTCAGACGTGGTCACGGGCACTGCAAACTCCCGCCAATGTTAGATAACTGCTTCAGGAGATAGCGGCTGGACATCTGTATTCACGGGCGGTGGTTTTCTGTTTAGTTCTCTCAGATACACTCGCAATCGGTATTATACAACTTTCTTCCTGTGCATAGATTGCTTAATACATTTACGATTGCTCGTTTTGGAGAAAGGAAGAAGATTGTCTTTAAGAAAGAAGGGCAAAATTATTATTCATCTGCGGAAGACACTCTAGCCAACGTCATAAGCTCAAGCAACGCTCGAAGCTTCTTCATCCCCGTCTGCGCAAGAATTGCACCCCCGGCTAGGAAGAGGACCCAACAAACCAGCGTCTCGACCGCGTGTTAACGTCCAGCTCAGCAAAACGTAGCAAAGTCGCAAACGTTTCAAAGCGACCAACAGGGAAGCGGCCGCCTCTCTCTCCCTCTCTCTCTCTCTCTCTCTTTTGCCAGTCCTGTGGCTGGCCTCTCGGGAGTCTAGAGCCCGATGCTTTCGTTAATTAGCCCGCTGAAACCGCGCCGTGGTATCGCAAGTAGCGACCGACGGCAAAAGGGAGCGAGGATCATGTGGAACGTGAGCTCTCCACAGAGGGAACAGGTGGATTGCATGCTGTTGGGCGGGGTGGCACGTAACCCTGGGCTCGTTTCGGTTTCGCTTCTTTGGAAGTTCTTCCACGATGCTGGCAAACGATGATCGCTCCTGATTGCGGACTGCCTCTCCAGCCTGCACGAGGTCGCGTTAAATAAATTGAAGCCGCGAAACGGAGTAGTCTTTGCATCGCTGGCAACGATATCGCTGGCGAATTTGATAATTCGTTCGGGGAAGATTGGAAAACTGGTGGTATATCGTTCTACAGGGTGCTTGAAATTTAAAAGTTTTATACAAGTCTTTGACAGTGGTCAGGAAGAAACTTTATACAGATTTATCTGGTACATATTAGCGATAAAAGTCGTCTCTGATGGGATCTAGAAGTGTAATTTCTTTAAAAGGTGATTTTCGTGTAGGTAACAGGCCCTGAAATTTATGAATTTTTTTTTAAAAACTATTGTTAATATTGTACAAACTCTTTTGGGATATAAGGAGGCATCTTTAAACTTGTAGAATTTTTTTTCATGTCGATCCTTTTTATTATTGTAGCATATATGTAGCACCGGTCCCAATCATCTGATTGTAAAAAGAAGAAAATTTTCTTAAAGTTAAATAATTTACGCTGGGACTGGACCTAAAATTTTAATTTTAGTTTTTATTTATAATCCTCTTTTCGTCCATATAAAGAATAATATGAAAAATTTGTCTAAGGAAAAAACTTACTTTTTCTTTCAAACGCTATAACTCTTTCAATTTTTCATTTTTTTTCCTCTAAAGAGGAATAATCCCAGCGTACACTATCTAACTTTAAGAAACTTCTATTTTTTTTAAATCAGATGACTGTGATAGGTGCTACACATCCCGCCAATAGGAGTTACATTGTCGAACAGCTGGAAAAGATTCTAGAATAATTAAGAAATAATAAGAAGGATCGACATAAAAAATATTTTCTGCAAGTTTAAAGATGCCTCCTTATATCGCAAAAGAGTTAAATCCAATATGACCAACAGTGTTTTAAAAAAAATATTTTAAATATCAGTTACTCTTGGGGCTGTTAGACGCGAATCCCCCCTTAAACGCTTGACGCACAGCGAGAAGAAGGGATATTTCACCACTGAAGACACCCTGTAGAGTGGAATCGACTCTATAGCAACACGCCCCCGACACATTGCTCGCTTCATTCGGACCCGTATCCAGTTACCTGGCGATGAAACGTTACAAACCACCCACCACCCTTTACCCGCACGGTTTCCTCGGTTTTCCCACCATCCGCCCCCGTCGACTGGACTTTTAATCGAAAGGAGAGAGCGGCCGCCGCGATCGCCGTAAATTTGATACCGCCGCAAGGGCGCTAATGGATCCACGGCCAACGTTCGTCCAGCAACAAAACACACAGAGTAGAGGCAACGGTATCGTTTAAACGAGCAACGTTAAGATAAATTATAACCGACGAGCGTGAAACAAAGCGCAGAAGCCAGCCACCCCCGCATCTATCTCGTCATCGTCGATGGAGGGGATTCGATTCGAGGGGCGAGAAAGCCGAGGCAAAGATCCCCTGGCAGCAGCCTTTGTTTCTGCACGAGGGGCCCCGTTCGGTTCCGCAACAGGAAATTAACAGCACGGTTCCGCTTTCCACGTATCCCGCCCGTATTGTTCGCCTACATACCCAAGTAATCTGGGATTTGTCACGCCTGGCGTGCGCTCTGATATTAGAGAGGACCACCCGCACGCGATCAACAACCGAGTCAAAGCCGCGAGTCGGGGGCTCGCGGAAAAGCGACGCGATACTCGTCGCGATCGGGCACTTGGGTTAGGGGCCAGAGGTGGGAAGCAGAGTGTTCCAACTTTGTTAATTGTAATTAGTGTTCTGCGATCTTGCTTAGGGGGAGAATATTGGAAGAGGAGGAGACGGAGCGAAGCAGAGGGCAGTTTAAGAGCATGCTTGGGTGACTTTTCATGGGAGATACCGTGGTGCGTATAATGTCTGACAGACTTTGGGTACCGCGGAGGTGAATAAGAATCTCGGTGTCTCTGTACGTAATAATCTGCGGAAAGCAGCGCAGATGTTTCAGTAGATTCCAAATCTCGTCGACACTCCAGCTTGAAACAGTAGACAACTGACGTTTGTCTCTAATCCCTCTATCAGAAATAACTGACAAGATTAGCCAGCCGAGCGATAAGGAACACTGATTGGTGCAACGTCGCAGATGCGTTTCGCGGTAGCATGGGTCATCGACTATTAATGACCACACTTTGTTATCGTCCGATCGTGGAAATAACGCCTATCAAGGCTCGTCAATCGTAAACAAAGTGCAGCTCGTAAAGACACTTTCCCAGGCGAAAATAGCGATCGCCGGGCGAAGCCCACGGGCGCTCGAGCCAATCGGATAACAGCCAACGACACGGAAAAAAAATCGTCGGCGAGAATTAATTGCGGCGTTTATGTCCCGTTCAACTTTTTCTCGCGGAACGGATACGCGGTTGGCACCGTGTCAGCGTATCTTTCTCGCATTTCTCGTCCCTCCCTCGGCCAACCGCGAGATACTTTGAAACATGGCTTCTAGATTAGCGCAAGATACAGTGGAAACACAGTGGACACGTTCTAGAATTAAAGAGCGTAATGCAGTTCCCCTCGCTGTATCAGTTTAATGCACACGGGGAATGTAAAGAGATAAAAGACAGCGAAGCAGCAGGAAATATTCAAGTCTGCGAACGAATATGTCGACGTTAAAGGGCTGAACACAGAAACTCCTTGAAAGATTCAAGGCAGCAGAACTTTTCTCAGCGAGCAAATAGACTCGCGCTCCTGGAACCTCGTTTATCGTCGTAGTAAATAGCGCCAGCGATCGCGTTAGTTTTTTAAACCTCGCGCAAAAATGCCCCGACAAGCTGCTAATCTCCATTCCGAAGGACAATTCGTAACCTGAACGAATATTTACCGACGGTGGCGAAGATAATCCGCGTTTTTCGATAAGAATATCTAGCGCGACACCGTGACGAAAGCGATGCGTCTAGGAAACCGTACAATTACCTTCGAATCAATGAAATTCTCGGAACATGTTATCGGATCCTCTTATTTACTGCCTCTGAACGATATCACTTCCTATCGCGATAGTGATCAATCTGCGAATCCGTTGTGGCCCCGCTGCTCCCTGAAATACAACGTCTTCCTCCAAGTTGCTACGAAATGGGGAACGCCGCTCCTGCGAGTGGCTAAGAAAAAAGGGTGATTCCCAGCCCCGTCCATCGTGCCGAACGGTTTGCGTGTTTTTTCGAGAAGGCGTCGGTGGAACTCGCGTAATGACCAGCCCGTCATTTTGTCGCCGCCCTATCAGATCGTGGTAAGGACGATCCACAGAGGATCCCATTGTCCTTCGTCGCGAGCGACCTGGGTAATCGTTTAGTCTTCCGCAGACAGCGAGGCCAGCGATCGCGAGCGGATTGCCGGCGAAAGTATACGGTGTCCCGGTGCTAAGTAGGCCCCGAGTCGTAAAATTACAAGGCGGTGATCGCGCGTCCTCGTAATTTCCCTGGTTATGGATCGAGGTGATAACGTCCGAGCCGTGTAACAAAGTCGCTGGCCAGCTCCTAATGAACAGGACGGGTGCATCTTTACGCCAGACGGCACTCGACCTCGACCCCCGTCGCCCTTTCGTCCTTCCGCCACCATTTCTCCCGCCTCCGTGCTCCTTTTCTCACCTCGGGAACGAGCCGGTCGACGTACACCGCAATCCACAAACGGAACAGTGCAAAGGCATCGCGACGATTGCTTATTTCCGGCTGAGCCGACGGCCTGCGCCCGGAAGCCGCGCGGGTTTTGTCCGCTCGCTGTCACAGACCACCGAATCGAGGCATTCTCCTTTCTGTTTTCTATTTTCTCCTTTGCTCCGTTCTTCCCTCGTCCTTTGATGTCCGTGACGGCGACTCGAGAATTCTTGTGCTTTGGGGCGACCGAGGGGTGGAGCGGCTGCTGGGTGGAACGCGGACGTTCATTGGGGCGGCTCTGTCTTCGCGGGGATGTTGGTCGTTAGGGGGAGTCGAGGAGAATGAAGGGTTTCAGGAGATTCCCAATTTAGGTCGATAGCCGCTCGATGCAGAGGTCAGTTACGGAGATTGTCGATGACGGTGTCGATTATCTTATCGAAGCTTAGCCCCCCACGAGGAATTTTTCGAGGTTCCCGGCGCTTTCCATTTTATTTATTCCAGTTTCCCATCAGGTGCTTGACGAGGCTTATCGATTGTGTACCGAAGGTTCAAGTGCTCGTTCGATCTGATACTGATTCTTATTATCTTCCCATGTTCGCGTGATAAACTGATGCACCGGTGCAGCGAAGGCCTGGATGAACGAAACACCAATTTATTGTTTCCATATCGTTGATATAAATGACCGCAAATCGGCGAAGGGAGAAGGCGAAGAAACGGAAAGAGGCCGGAGAAGAGGGTTCGATTCGAAAGGCTGGTGGCGGTGAAATTGCTAGGGCGAGGACAACGCGGAAGCGCGCCAGAAATTTGATCTGCAAGCTCGGATATTAAACTGGAGAGGGGCTTCCTACATACGGGACCCCGGGACTACCTTCAGACGAAAGTCCAAAGACAGGAAAGCATCGCGTGCAGCGGACCTCTGATGTCAAAGGTAGGGAGATAAGAGACGCTCTCCACGTCGAGATTGGCACTCGAGATTGATACACGCGTGCTTGATTCTCGCTTGTTCTTTGAAGAGACTCCAGCCGGCCGGTCGTTCCGAGCCTCTCTCTCCGCGTTCCTTCCACCCACGCTGCAGATATCATGGCGGAAAGCAGCCTGGAAATTCCTCGAGTCCCTTCCGAATTTCGCCAGGCACGAGGCTACGGGTCGGCCGAGCGAGAGACGCGAAACGAGCAGGCGAGTCTAAAAGGGAGTCAGGGATGAGGGAGATAAAAGACGAGCATCCTTTCCTAATCGAATGTACATTACCGAAACCGCCTTGAATCTCGCAAAGTCCTCGAGTAAATCGACTAGTCTCGGAATGAATATCCCTGGGAAAAGAAGTCTATGTCTACCAATGGAAACTTCCCTCGGAAGAAATATGTGCTGATTGAGAAGCGTCCCGGGAGTCCAACAATTAATAGATCAGACGCTCGATAAACGAAAGCTCCGGGAGTTTGATTCCTACGGACGGCAGGAACACCGTCGACAAAGGGACGAACTGCAGAGCGAAACTGCATGTATCGGACAACACGGCGCTGGAAACGATGGAAACAAAACGATCGGTTTCCTGCAGAGGGCTCAAAGATTTCCTCTCGTCCCAGGGGCGCCTCTGTGTAATGCAGGAAAACGCTCCACGGGCGAGACAGAAGCCGATAAAATTGTTTTGTCCCAGCGGAGGGCACGGTCTATGGACAAACGAGAACCTTTAATCCTGCCTCTCGCGGATCGGGGTCACCGTTTGCAACAGCGGATGCACCCGATGCATCATCCGCACACGCTGCTTCCCCGTCGCTATGATCGATCTTACTCACGTGTCCTCGCTAAGCAAATACGGTTTTTCGCCCGTTCCACGGTAATGAAACGAGCCGGCGTCCGACTGCGTGGAAAAATACCGTGAAATGCGGACGGGACTTTTATAATGCTCGTAGGATGCTCTTTGGGAAGCATTATCGCGCCGACACCTTTCTTGCGTGATGAAGAATGATCAAAGCGCGAATTCGGTCTTTTTATCCGCGGCAAATGCTATTGCATAATGGAAATCATGCGCAGCTGGACCAAGTGTTTGGCGAGAGATAAATACCCGTCTAATAAATACAGCGGCGTTGTTTCCCAAGCCAATTTCCCACCCAATTTTGTTGCGCGCATTCAAATTGCAGCCGCGTCGCTGATATTTCGGGCAGAGAGCCGAGCGCGCCGCTGAAAAGCGTCTGTTACAGGAGCGATTCGCTATTTAGCGAGGTCGAATTCTCGTCGGCTTTTTCGTCGCGTGTCGAAACCGCGGACAGTCACGCGTTCGAATCACCGCTTTCATCGGCCCGTCCACCGGGTAAACATCGCAAGTTGGCGATTTAATTGGATATCAAACAATAACCGGGGCCGCTCGATACCGTTTTCGGCGGCACAAAGCAGCCGTGGCGTCCTTTAAAACGCTGTTAGCCTGACACGGTGACCCCCGGCGGTCGCAATTCCGTGTCGCGCGAGTTACGCCACGGGTCCTGCTCGTGAAATTACGTTCGATCCACCGAAGCTGTATTCACCGCGGGCTGATCCGCGATCCAAAGAATATCCCCGGCCCCCCGAGAGAATTGGTTTTGCGAGGATCAGAAGGCTAGGCGACCCGAGGGCCCCGGTTCGAGCCCATTTTCACAGGGTTGCGGGAAAACCGTGGCCCTTGCGCATCGAAATCTAATAACAACCGCAACGTATACATATGCATGCGCGTCCATTCGCGGGCTCAACTGCTCGTGTGTACACGCGCGTGTACGCGCGTACGTGGTGCTCATGAAACGTTTCAGCGAAATTTCGGGGTTTGACAGTGGACTGGTTACTGTTAAACCTAATATTCAAAATAGCTCGTATCTGCGCAAAGATATTCGAGGACTCGTAGAGGCACTAATTAATAGATATATTAATACTTCTGTGAAGCTTTCTTATTGTATATAGACACTCTACACGTACCAGATGTGCCCAGCAATTTTATCCAAATACTTCAGGAGCGCCGTGTATATGGAGCCACGTATATAGGGTACATTTCCATAGGTATATAGTTGCAGGGTTAGAACTATTATCGGTGTGCAGGTTTGGCCAAGGGTCGTGCGGTCACGTGGACCAGATAGCGGTTCACGAATCACTGAACACCGAACCATTCAACGAGAAACGCTGATGCATAATCTACGGTATTTCTCGAAATCACGCGTCTCGGTTACCGGACGGTGAACTCGTGCATGGAAGGAACCCGATCGGACATGTACGTTTGATAAATTTCAATGGACCCGGTAGAACAGGAACGTTTTGAAGGGCTATCGACGTCGAACACGACTGACATGGTGACAGAGATGAATACAGAAGAGATCCCCCTTCGCGTTGCTTAAAATTCATAGACGGGGTGCTTGCCTGTACACGGGCTGATCGACAGGTATACGATGGAGACAACTGTTAGCAGGCACTCGAAATCGTCGAGCCGAACGGTACGTTTCATGAATGGCCCGAGGGCACCTCGCGCGCCGCGTTTTCGTTGATTAATTTCGAGCTCATGCTCGGCCCTGATCGAATATTAGGACGAGCCGTGTAATGACACGTGTGCCACGAATGTTTCCATAAACATGTCACCGTCGCGGCGAATTAGAATATCGAATATCGATCAGCGAACACCGTGGTCCAGGCGTTGCGGTCGAGTCGAGCGCGGATTATTAATTCAGACCGGGATGACATTTACATCCTGCGGTCAGAGAACGAGTCCACCTCCAGTGTGGCCTGTCACGCGAAACACGAGATGTATTCGGATCTGAAAAAGCGGCTGCGAGGATCCTTTGAAAGCGGCGCGACTCGGCGCACAATTACTAATATCTCGCAGTAGAATAACACACTGCGTAGCCAGCCGAAAGTTCGGCCGACGCTGCACACACACACTGCACGTTTCCTGCCCGATATTCCGATTCCTCTATGATCCATAACTCTTTCGCACTTTCGTTAGATTAACCTACATTTCGAGCAGCGTGCACCAAAGAAAAAGTACCGCCGACGATCTAATCCAGCGCGGAACGCGTCCCGAATTTCCCCCCTGGATCCGATCGATGCCATCGGCTCGCGATATATCTCAATTGACCGACCCACTTCGCGGAAAATTGCAGATTTCCTTGACAAATGAGTGCCCGGGACCCCCGACCGTGGAGAAGGAGCGCGGAGAGAATGTATCGGCTTGTAACTCTCGTCGATTTTCACGGAGACGCGGCTCCCAGCGCGATCCATCTATCCCGCCTGGCGAAAAATCCGCGAGGCTCGTCCATCAGAAAGCGGCGAGTTTTAATTGCCACGGGCCCCGGGTTAATGATGACGAACGACTCGTATCGAGCTTATCGGCGTCATCGAGAGAGGACGATTTCGCTTGGATATCGTGCCAGGGATCGATTCTGCCCGACGATTAAATTAAACTGATTATTTCAAGGACCTTATCTTGTATTGGGGCACTTAGCAAATGGGGCACATGCAGATAATAATTGTACTATTAGACGGCATTATGAAGCTTCAAGAATTCACGCTTGCTGTATTCTTCCGAATTTTCGCTAATAAGCAGCGAAGATAGCTTCGAAGGGCGGTCTCGCAGGGAATTATGAGCATTTCCTAAGGGCCTTTGGCGTCAGGGAACAAAGAATAAGGCGACTCACGTCGTCAGATTATCAGCCGATTTTTCGGGCTTCCCGGGGAAAACGCCTCGATATCGAGCGGCGATCCACGGGCAGGGCACCCTCGGCCCTTTTACGCCGACCCGTGGCCAGTAATTAGGGAGCCGTGCGTGAAACGAGCGTGTCGCTTAATGAAAGAAGAGATTGTCAGGCGGTGACACGCGATTTTCTGGTATCGATCGGAGGATTCGATCGCTGCGCGGCCTGTGATTGCTCGATCCATCGTGACGATGCTTGTTGGATCGATGGGCGTTCAAGGTCGATCGGGGATGCTTGATCAAAGCGTTCGACGTGGGCCGAGTTAGCTGGGGGAGTTAATGCTTGACTGGTGACGTTGCGTCTTACCGACTTCATTCCACTTTCGGTGTCCGAACATTGTTTCTCAATTCGACCGTCAGTTCAGCCTGGCGGATGCATCCTCATGGCTTAAAAATACCACGAAACCTTGATGGACTTTCAGGAGCTTTATGAGTTTAAAGGGCTTTTAATAGCCTTCCCTTGGAAGCACATTGGATTAATGCGTCGCTTGTGCCCAAATGAGAGTCGAAGAGGATGATCCTCGTGACGAGATTGCTGCGTCACGTGCAATGTATTAATTATAAGCTTGATATTGCGGTGGTGTCTACTTGGTAGAAGACGATCGATGGTGGCTAGAAAAGGGCGGACGATACGACGAGGAAGCCGCTGATCCCCCGTGCCTCCTCCTCGCAGAAATCTAAGGATTTCGAGTGAAAAACATGGCCCTATCTGAAGCCACGAGCGAGGGAAACTTCCTTTCCAACTTGATACTTCCTCGGAGCCTGATGCAACGTTCGCGATGAGTGGCTCGAGCATGTTGGAGAAGCCGGCAGCGAAGTGGATACGGCGAAGGAAGAACGAACAAGGAGGCGTCCAGAAATTTAATGAACGCCCTCCATATCCTCCCTGGACCTGATGGAACGTAAAGTAAATCCTGCCTGCCTGCGTCCGACGATATTGAAGTGGTAATAAATCAGGAAGCTGCAACGAGATAGAAAGTATCATAGCAGCACCGTGTAACTGTTTTTGACTCCACCATAGGCAAGAAGTGCTCTACAGAGCCGGATTTCAACAATTTTCGATACGACTGCGGGTCAAACCAATATTCGCAGCCTTGCACAGTTTGAAAGTGTGTCAGCACGTTGGTACGCAAAATGGAAACCGATTACCAGGGAGAGAAGAACGACTGTGTGGCGCTGGAAAAATACGGGCTCGCGACTACCGGCACACAGAAATTATTTTTCTTTCACACGGCTACACAATACCGTTCCGTACTGTCAGGCGTGCGCGCGCGCGCGCGCGTTCACCGTGCACTTTAATTTCTCCGGAGATTTATGCAAGCGACCGCTTTGAGCGTGTGCCACGTAATAACAGGATGCGTGCATGGTGCAGGACGCTAACATCCGTTGCTCGTTTCCCGTCACCTCGGCCAGCCGAAAAGCCAACAAACCTTAATGCCTTTTAGGGAAGAAGATTCGTACGTGATCGTCCACTATCGTTCTCCAACGAAATTTCTTTTCTTATGAGATATCGTGGCGTGGAAGGTCTTCGTAGATGGTATCGATCAGTTGCTAGGCTTTTCGACGGAAATGAGGTGGGGGCGTTCTCAAGTAGATAATTTAGAAAATTGAATAAGCCTCGTGTATTATATAATATTTGTCTCCTACTGTAACGACGTCAGGAGTATCGTAACAGTCTATCGCGAAGTACAATGTTCTACATAGATTAGATCTTATAATGAAATCTTATCTTCTATTGCTAATAAGACCTTCCTCATAGTCTTCTTCAGTGAATATTACTATTTGCCTGACGATAGCCATTGTACTTGAACGTTAGGCCACAAGTATCTTGAGTAGCTGTATGATGAAATTAATGATTAATTGCGTATTCGAGGAATCAAGTGCCGATAGAGTCATTAGAACCCTTTTTAAAATTCAATGGTGGTGCCTTTCTATGTGGAGCGTGCGTCAGCAACCATGAAACAATGAAAGGAATCACGTTGCAGTTAGGTGCTCACTAAAGAGTGCGATTAATGGTCGGTAAGAAATGTTTGTATTATATTTACAGCTGTCGTAAAGCGTTACGCAAAATGCAAAAACGAAGACACCCGATTTCCAATGATAAACCGCAACGTTATCGTCTCTCGGTCGTTTATCAAGCGCACGTGTATGTTAATTCCTGGGGCGTCGTATAATAAATGATATCTCCGAAATATTCCACTATCTTTCATTTTGATTGTATGGAATATTAATGATAATAATTACCGAACCGCGGATACGGTTCGCATTGCGTAACGTCTGGGTGATTCTTTTGATCCATGACACGTGTACGAGCCGGGCGAATTCGCATCAATTGATAATCGCACTCTATGGAGATAAGAATTAGCGAGACATATTATTTATGTTCAGGAGAGTACAGAAAATGAGGCAATGAATTGGCGCGAATTATTTGGCGAATTTGGATTGGGGTTGGTGTTTCGGTTCAGTATTCTCTCTTTCAGATTTGTCATTTTGAAATTCCGATGCAATATACTTTTTGTAAGAAGTGATAATTGAGGATCGTGTCTCCGATTTTAATTACTTGTTAATATTTGTCGTTACTGTCCTGGAGAGTGAGTGAATGAGAAATGCTTCCGTTATAGCAAGCATTGTCGGCCGTATCTGTATTACCTTCGAGCATCAAATGGAAAAACTATAGAAGACAAACCTTGTTACGTAAGTTCTTGTCACCATTTGCCGATAGACATCTCGAAAGTAATATGTTCCGTCGATATTCGAGGAATTGTCCGTGGTGACTGATAAGCGAAGACTATAAATGTTATCACGTTTAATAGAACGGCAGATTTTGTGCGACGTGCATACATGCAAGACACTCGTTAGACTAAACGAGGCCTAACGATACCTGCCATAATGCGTAAAGTACTCTTTTTGGTTACATGTCTGTCCCTTCTTATCTGTGTACTCGCGAACAACTTAATTTTTGGAGAACGGCGTGAGAATGAGGAACTCCTTGTGGATAAATACATTATTAAGGTAATAAAAGTGATATTGGATGTTTAAGATATTAGAGTTTCAGTGAAAGTACGGCACAGGGTATTCAAATGCTGTTTTTAATAAATAATATTATTTTACAGCCACGAATCTATGGAAGGCCACAGGTTGGTGTATGCAAAGCAAGGGCACCTTGTGGCTATGAAATTTCCTATGTCAGTGTAGTACATTGGAATCCATGGGTAGTGGGTACCAGAGTTCTTAAAGGCAAGATTGGAAAAGACTTCATAGTCGTAATGGCGGTTACAAAACCTAATTGGGACATTAGAATGAAGTGTGTCATTTACGCTAAACCTAAAAAGGATTCTACAACAACCACAACACCAAGTACAACGACAGAAACTCCAACTACAACCACGCCCACAGAATGGACAACTTCGACAGCAACCACAGAATGGACAACTCCAAGTACACCCAGAGAAACCACACCCGCTGAAACTGCATCAACTGAATCCACACCCGCCGAAAGCTCGTCAGCTGAAACCACACCTGCTGAAAGCTCGTCAGCTGGAACCACACCTGCTGAAACCGCATCAACTGAATCCACACCCGCCGAAAGCTCATCAGCTGAAACCACACCTGCTGAAACTGCATCAACTGAATCCACACCCGCCGAAAGCTCATCAGCTGAAACCACACCCGCTGAAACCGCATCAACTGAGAATAGCCCAGTAGATAGTTCCTCAACACCAGAGTCACCCGCTGAAACCACAGCTGAAAGCTCGTCGGCTGAAACAACACCAGCTGAAAGCTCGTCAGCTGAAACCACACCTGATGAAAGCTCGTCAGTTGGAACCACACCTGCTGAAAGCTCGTCAGCTGAAACCACACCAGCTGAAACCGCATCAACTGAATCCACATCCGCCGAAAGCTCATCAGCTGAAACCACACCCGCTGAAACCGCATCAACTGAGAATAGCCCAGTAGATAGTTCCTCAACACCAGAGTCACCCGCTGAAACCACAGCTGAAAGCTCGTCGGCTGAAACAACACCAGCTGAAAGCTCGTCAGCTGAAACCACACCTGATGAAAGCTCGTCAGTTGGAACCACACCTGCTGAAAGCTCATCAGCTGAAACCACACCTGCTGAAACTGCATCAACTGAGAATAGCCCAGCAGATAGTTCCCCAACACCATCAGAGTCACCCGCTGAAACCACAGCTGAAAGCTCGTCAGCTGAAACAACACCCGCTGAAACTGCATCAACTGAGAATAGCCCAGCAGATAGTTCCCCAACACCATCAGAGTCACCCGCTGAAACCACAGCTGAAAGCTCGTCAGCTGAAACAACACCCGCTGAAACTGCATCAACTGAGAATAGCCCAGCAGATAGTTCTCCAACACCATCAGAGTCACCCGCTGAAACCACAGCTGAAAGCTCGTCAGCTGAAACAACACCCGCCGAAAGCTCGCCAGCTGAAACCACACCCGCTGAAACTGCGGCAACTGAGAATAGCCCAGCAGATAGTTCCCCAACACCCTCAGAGTCACCCGCTGAAACCACAGCTGAAAGCTCGTCAGCTGAAACAACACCCGCCGAAAGCTCTTCAGCTGAAACCACACCCGCTGAAACTGCATCAACTGAGAATAGCCCAGCAGATAATTCCCCAACACCATCAGAGTCACCCGCTGAAACCACAGCTGAAAGCTCGTCGGCTGAAACAACACCAGCTGAAAGCTCGCCAACTGAAACCACACCCGCTGAAACTGCATCAACTGAGAATAGCCCAGTAGATAGTTCCTCAACACCAGAGTCACCCGCTGAAACCACAGTTGAAAGCTCGTCGGCTGAAACAACACCAGCTGAAAGCTCGCCAGCTGAATCCACACCCGCTGAAAGTCCCTCAGCTGACACCACCACCTTTGAACCTACATCAGATGAACCCATATCGGCTGATCCTACATCTCCTGGAAATACATCAGAAAGCACTACATCAGATGATGATGCCACACCCTATCCAGAACCGCCTCTAACAAGTACCGAATCCACTGTTCCACCATTATTTCGGCGATTTAAAATAGCATATTGAATTACTGTTCGTTCTTGATACGACGATGGCAACGCGTGATCTTTCACAAGTGTACCTATTATATTTTCTATAGCGCAATATGATATCTAAATATCACTGAACGTGTGACACATATGTGCCGATCAAAAACATCGTTCTATGCATACGATACAACAAATGCAATTTCCGCATTAACAGCGTGAGAACTGGAATGATCTGCTCGTATAAGATTCAATCATTTGTCTCATATCTTATCTAATTCGATGTATGCGGTCGCTGATGTATAATAAATTATTTAATATTTAAGGAAACTCTGTCTTTTATTAATTATTCTCCCCTTCTGAATAACCAGTTCGATACCTGTCCCACAATAACACACTTTCGTACAAGTTACTTTTAACATCGATCATTCGTCCACCGTGACACGTATGTATGAATTAATACAGGAGTATCCAACAATATTTCCCCGATGAAATAAAACTCCCGTCACAAACCTGCCTTCTAATCCCGAGCAAATACAACAACTCTAACAACCTGTTAGTTACCCTCCTTCCGTCGTTGAACTCCCGCTGGAATAAATTAAAATTCCCGCAGGGAATTTAACCAAGGAACGGGTAGCGAGCGCACAGAATAACATCGTCGACGACGTCGCCGTCGTCGTCGCTTACGTATTTCAGGTACCATTGATTCCGTGACGGGGATGTAATTCAGCGCGCTTGAAAATTCTAAGCACAGACATTTCGTTGCTAACGCCTTTCTGGGAAATGCTCCCCTGGGCGACGGTTTAGGGCTGCATCGCACGTAAGCCACCACTGTTACTTGATTCGCTTCATCATCCGCAACCGACTTAGAACCGTCCTCCTCTCTTCCTTCCCCGACATTCTTGTCTCTGCTCTGCACGCGCGTCAGATACCCGCGGAGCCCGGGCTCGTGAAAATTGTACTCCAATTTGGTAAAATCCGATTTGTATGGATGGCCGGGATCGCGATATCGAAAGACTGGATATCGGGTGGCGGGCTCCCGTGGAATTTTGATGCCATTTACGGAGATGAAGTGGCGTACGTACCCGCCTCTTTGAAAAATTAATTCTCCTACCGCCCGCGCCGCTGATCACCGCGGCTTGTTAAATATTTAAGCGAAAGCGGAAATGGTCAGCGTAGCCGCCGCGTCCCGCTCGGTAATCGTACCGATCCGTTCGAGTGGAAAATATAAAATATCCGCTCAGCTTTCTTCTTTTCATCTTTGCAATACACCTCCAAGTTTCAGCAAACTGATTTTATTTAACGAAAAGGAGGCATCTCTGCTGGCACGTAAGACTTTGAGCGATTACTGGCCACTTTATTTGCATATCTGTGCCAAAATGACGACAATAATTAAACTTGAATTAAAATTAAATATGCCAACCTTCGATTGCTGTGCTCACGCACGGCGTAAAATGCTGATAGTTAATGAATGATAAGTGAAGTACTTGCGGAAATATCTTGGCCCGATAGCAAACTGACACTATACTGTAATCAGGCCACGGGACTGAACTCATCTTGCAAATCTGTGTTCGTCGACGATAGCAATCATTTCCATCAAAGCCTCTTCAGGCTGTCGATATCTCTGTTTAATGCATACACTCATCGAATCAGCTGTACGATCACGATTCTCGATAATTTCCGATTAACTATCCAAATTTTACCACGAGGCTTCTGTAGCAGATATCTGATGGAAACATCGATTAAATGGGACATACAGGGCAAGGAGCAAAACAAGATCGCGAGGCAAGTGCGAGCGTTATTACGCCTCCGTAAGTCGAACAGCCTGAAATTCATTTAACTCCAAGACGGGCTCGTAAACTTTTATCCCCAGCCGAAGGATGGCGAAATTAAAGAGCCCTCTACGAATACCCGCCAGTTCCATCTCGATCGGGACCGTTTGCTCGGGCGCCAGTGCTGTTCATCGATTCGACTTCTTCCCGTTTCCATCCTGCCAGCCGTCCGCCCGGCGAAAAATCCTCAAAAGGGAAACGCCGCGATGCCCTTCGCGCAACGACTACAGCAACAAGTGAGAGCTGAAGAGTTATTGGACCCAAAAGCCTGTAATAATAGCCCCGGCCTCTGTGCAGCCGGAGTCGAGCGGAATCGAATGCTTTCCTCCGTTTTATTCCGGCGCGTCTCGATGAGAGAAAGTCAATACAAGGGTGGAACACCAGCTGGCCGACCGGAAAATCGCTGCGTCGCGTGTCTTTGTGCGCGCGAAACGCAGACGTGCCTTCGCGATTACAACAATATTTTTTTCTCCACCTCCCTCTGCTACGCCCCCGCGGATCCAGCCCGTGGGCAACGTTTCGCGTTTCCTGCTGCTTCGATAACGACGAGCCACGATTAAAAAGGAAAAAGAAGAAAAGGTTTCGCCAAAGCGGCGAACGGAGGAATTTTTCATCGCGCCGATCCCCGGTGAAGTACGATTAAACCGGCGAGTGAGGATTAAGGATGGCATCTCGTTGATCCTAAAACGCGAATCAAGATTTAATGGCTTCTTGGAGAATCGCGCAAGGATGTCGAGTGAATCGTTTGCCCGTTAATTAATAGAGTGTCAGTGTCTGTAACGTTTAATTGTTAAATGCACTTTGATTGCTGTAACGCGGCTGTACCTACTAATGGTAATTTTCGATGCGCCTCGCAACCCCAGCGATACTTCTTTATACTTTCGTTACACAGCACGTATCGTGAGCATATTTGTAATGCATTAGCATGCCCGCCACGGAGCTTTTATCGACGCCATATACACCGGAGTTATTTCCTCCTGGTGAACACAGGTCTGTCGTCGTATCGCATGTAAAACAGCGGTGGCCGCCGCACGGCGCGATTCATCTTTTTCACGCCCAGCCCGGTGGCTTGTAATTTTTCTGTAGGACGGAAGTTTTTCGGCTGTATCTGATCGGGGTCCTGTAATTCTTCGCGAGTCGACAGGGACGCTGCGCAACGAATCACCAGAAATATTCTAGCCAGGGTTTATCCAAAACCTTTTTTCACCTGATCAACGTGTCGATGAAACGTCGCCTCGAAATTGATTTCGACAACCGCCACCTCGAGCGAACGCGGCATTTATAGCTTGATTTCCAGGGAATAGCGTCGCTTCTTCCAATTTCGGCCACAGCAACTGTCGTTTTTTCAATTTTTGAGGACACGAGCTGTCAATTTTTCGATCGAATGGGACAGACGTGGCAGCGTTGTTTAATGTTCTCGTCACCCAGCGTACAGTGCAGCCCGTCCAACACCAAAGTCCCTTGGAATCTCGCCCGTTCACCCGGCAGAGTCCCTTCCGCCATTTCAGATGTGCTACGATAGAGCGAAACGGAGGCCCCCGAATGATAAATGGCGCACGCCTTACGCACCGTATCCGGATCCTCGCGCGCCCCTGTACATTTATTAGACGAGATTTATGCCGTTAAAGGTTGGAATCGGTAAACCGATCGGGGACTACCATTCTCGCGGCAAAAGGGGACGGGACTTTCAATGGTAGGGGGCTTCCGTGGAAAGCAGGATCCCGCTTTTTGCTCCTCTCGGCTGCGTTCTTAATATTTTATGGGGGCCGCGTTGTCGCGCCGAGCATTTACATCGAATACACCTCGATCCGCGCTCGGCCCAAAGAAAATCTCGGATACTAGAGGTTTTTAACCGGCGCAGCCAGCGCGGAACCCATCGATTCGCTGGATCGCGGAACAATGTTATCGGGTCTCCCGCGTTTCCGCGCTGGAAGAGGAACGACTCGCGGCGAATGACTCGCAGCCACCACCGTGGCGCGTTTCCCTTTCACGGAGAAAGGGGGAAAACAGGGCGGCGAGGGAGCGACAGCGACGGTGCTAGGCCGACGTGTCAATTAAGCGTCGTTTTATCGCGGCCTAACTCGTTACCGCTAGCGAGACCGATAATTAATCGCGCGGAGGCGAGCAAAGAGTGTAATTATGTCATTACACCGGTGGACACGCGCGCGCAGATATTACGGCAATAATTAAAATCTTTCGATTCGGTGGGCCGAGTTACGCGCGTTTCGTTTTCGCGTCCTGCTGGAAAAAGTCGATCGGGCGACGACACTTCGGAAAACCCGACTGAAATCCCGTGTAATATTCGTACACCGGGGCTTCCGTTCGTTCGATTTACGACGGGGCGCGAGGTGAATCTAGGCTAACGGCGTTGATTGAAAATGGGTGTCGGTGATCCCTCTTCCAGCTCTGAAAAATCGTGATTTCATTGGTCCCGTGTGGAGCGACGAGTTGCAAGTTAGAGGCAGCTGTTGCGTGGGCCTTTAGCAGAGAGTAATCAGGCCGCAACGTTCCTCTGTCCCTTGTAAGTACATAGATCGAGATACCTCGGTTACCTATTCCGAAGCATCCTCTCGATATCCTTAATAATTCAGCGCGACACAACTGGACGCGTCGCGGAGCAAGATCGATCGAACCGTCCTATTCGCGGCTACGCGTTCCTATGCAACAAGCTTGGCACGCGTGAACGCGCGATTCTCGCAGTGCATCCGAGCCACTTTATTACGCTAATTGTACCAGTGCTCCTGGAATTCCAAAGTAAGGGGTTTTCGGCTGATCGCGAGGGCCTCCTTCGTCCCTTCGTCCTCCCATCCGTGTTTTACATCCCCTGCTCGCTGGGCTGTACCCGGGGGTTACTCATGCCGCGTGTAATTTCACGCTTACGAGCATGCACGCGTTTTGCATTCTGGCTGTCGCGGGGCCACCCGCTCGCTGAAATACGACGGAGATCGAGCGTAGTTACGTCGCCCGCGTATCAAAGCATGAACCGCGTCAACTTCCACGGGTTTACGCGCCACCCGCAATACGTCATCGGCGGAACATGGTGGAACTGGGGGGTGGAACGAGGCAGGGAAGTTGGCAAACGCAAGTTTGCAAACGTGACTTCGAAAATTACCTGACTTTTCGCACCTCGCCTCGAGGAACCTATACTAAGAGGGTGTTTTAATTTATTGCATGTGTTCCGAAGTTCACGCGTGATTCAGAAGCGAAGCAGAGAAATGTCGGGGCGCGTTTGCGAGAGTTGGATTATGTGTCGCGAAATGTATAGCAAAAGTAGTTTGCCACGCGCCAACGAACGCACGGGATACAGACATTACGGACCGTCCGAAACTGAAAATTGACCGAGGGTGGATTTACACCACTCTCTGTCCCTGAAACCTTCCCGCCGCGTCCCTTAACACGGCCACATCTCCACGAAAGCGACCCTCGAATCTCCTACGTGCCGCGATCGAAAGTGCTGAGTTTTTCTTTACCGCCGAAACTTCTCTCCTCTGGGAGCAGCCGTGTAATAAAAGAGCACGTAGTTTCGGATGGAATCTTATGCGACTTCCCAAGTTTTTCCTACGGTTCCTCATAAAAGGGCCAACCCCCGCTGGCAGTTATCCGCGACGGACTGTTTTTTTTTCCACCGAAGCGCGGCTTGGCTTTCCATTCTCCCGAGTAATACTCCAAATCCAACGATCTTTCGCGACCCCGCAAAATTACCGTTCGAAAAGATACACCGTGTTTCCGGCTGAGATTACTTCCGGCTAACCCGATAGAACGCAGGAGCTTTGCGGAAGACGGAAAAATTGCCTGGCAGGATGACTCGGTGCTCAAGCAAATCCCGCGGAACAAGCTCGTCCCGGCTTATTTGCCGCAATACAAATATTTGCGAAGAGCGCGGTTTGCTTCGAATTCAATTTGCATACTCGCTCGGCGGCGCGGCTCGCCTTCTTCTTCCCTTCTTTTTTCGGCGCCGATTCAGGGATACTCTCGGAATCAAAGGGCTCCCTTCTCGCTCCCCTTAATTGAACGCCTCTCGCGCCGATGGGAACACCGAGAACTCTCGAAGGTCGGGAACAACACCGTGCCCGACTTCTTGCCCGGCGCGCACAAGCGGGGCTAAGTGTCGGCGCAAACTTTCAGCTGCCAATTTTCGCTCCGGGCACGCGAAAAGGATGACCGAAGTTTGAATATTTACTGTCGTGACGCGGAGTATCTTCGAGGCCGCCTCGAACACCTCCGTGTTCGAACTTCGCCCGAACTTTCTCGCATACTTGCAGCGAATATTCGCGGTTGAAATTTTCCTCGCAACGTTCGCGCCACGGTACAGCGATTACGAGTTCGATAACGAGTGCTTGTGACAAATTGCACGGTGTATCGAGGGGCCGTTTGTGAACGGGGGAATTTCAAATACAAGTCTTAAAAGACATCTCGCTTGATGAGTATCCACAGTTCCTCCGCGATACCACTACCTATCCCGAAAATATTGCATCTACCTAGATCCCCGCCCAGTGGTTCTATATTTTGGAATTCATCGTGGCTCGTACACACCGGATGCAAGAGCCCCAAGGTCCAGCGTCCCGGCATGCTCCTTGGCTGTATTCTTGCGGTTTTCTTTCTGACCTTTCAGAACCGCCACGGGGCTGCAGAGATCGTTAACTAAAGTGGGTAATCATACCCACCGGTTTCACGCCGCAGCCGCTCCGCTCTACAGGGTGGTTGGAATCAGACGGTGCCAGGGAGCAGCCTCGCCCGCTTCTCGTTTCATTTTCCAGGGCTGCACACGTGCAAGCCCCGCAAAGGCGGTCGTGGTACCTACGTCTAGCCTCGTAGCAAACGTACTGGCCCCGAAATCGACGGCAAATTTCCGACCTGTCGCCGCGAACTGCGTCCAGCCTCGGTACCACGAAGACGCCTGACACACTGCAGCCAGCGTCGCTGGCTCTTCAAGCGGTAATGACGCCCGTAACGAGGCACAATTTACCGCGCCGATAGACGACGACGCCTCGGTGCTCCTTTAAACGGGGAACAACAGTGGCTGACGCCACTGCAAATTGTTTTAGAGACTAACGGAGGAAGCTGGATCATTTGAATGTCTTTGGAACGCTGCCTGGCGTGCGGCTTTGTCTGACGAGGGACGCCAGCCCCTCTTTGTCTGCAACCTCGTCGATCAGCGCGTGTCTTCAGCCTCCTCGTGCAATCTTTCGGTAAAACTTGCGAGCTTGAATCGTTTTAGGTATTAATAGGCGGGGTGCAAGGTGATTGGAGTGTGCTTTCAGTGGTCGTTGAAGAGGTTCGTGGGTACGCAGGCTTGTCTGCTTCTAATAGAATCGATGAATATTTCATCGGGAACCTATTCCCGGGGGACGTGTCTGATATTCGGGACCTCGAAGAGTTGTAACTACGATAACTCGAGACGAGCGGCGCTTGGTCACGAATTACAGAAAGGGAAGTATTTTAGAGAATCTTAATAGTGTCAAAATTTGTTAGACTGCCACAATTTTACATAAGTCTAATAATTCTGTGCATGCAAGAATATCTACTAGAAATACCTACTTAATGATGTACTTAAGGAATGAAATCGATTGGTAAGGAATTAAGGATTCAAATATTTTTCTTTTAGCAGTAGGTAGTAGTAAATAGGTTTATTTTTTGCCTTTCGGCCTCAAAATGGGGTTACATGTGTTATGTTTGTAAGTGTTTCTGGGTCTGTAAACTCAATATTGTGCTTTCGTTTTGACTTCTTCCTTCATCTTGTTCTTCTTTTCTTCTCCTTTTTTCCAGAACCATACGCATCCACTCCGCTCCTTCTTCTTCTCCCTTTAGTATCCCTTCTTTTAGCAGTAGGTACCTATGCGTATTTTCAATACCGCCTACCGGAGAACAATGGTAAAGAAGAAAATATTTTAAAAATCCTATTTCTATATTTTTGTAATAAAAATAAATATTTTTGTAATACAAAAACATTTATAGAACAAGATATAATAAAAGCACATGTGAAAATGAATTTAAAAACTCATATACACATGAATTAATTAATATTTCCTGAGTAGGCGATATTAAGTACACTTCATTTTCAGGAGCGGATTTTTGCATGTCTTACGTTTTTTAATTCCCAATTAAAAATTTGTAGGTTTCAACGATTCTAACTTATGCCACATGAAAGATGAATAATTTCTCTTTACTTTAAACGAATTTCATGGAAAAATATCAATTACCATTCAATTCAGAGCGATTTAACTTTTGCCAGGCGATACTAGGTACGGCCACCCTATGCCTACACGTCTGCTACTCGAAGCTACCGGTCGCAGCGTCGAGTTTCCAGTGGATCGCGAGCACTTGGAGCACCCTGTAGATGTAACCGTTGGTATCGAAGCATGCATACGCATAGGGAGGCGAGCATATAATTATATGCCTCGAGTCGGCACCTCGAAAATGCCGGCTCGTTAGCAAATCTTGCGAACCGCGCAAACACCTGCCTGATTGTTAATAATTTGCCGCGCTAGGAAGCCGTCGGTGGTGGCTCGAGGGGCGGAGGGACAGGCGGAGGACGAGCAGCTCGGGATCGGTTCCTCGACACATGGCGGGGCCCCCGAGTGTAAAAATGATGCGGCCGGTGAAGGATAGCCGGTCCAGTTAACACTTTCGTACGGCGGGGCTGTTTAGCCGCCAGTAATTTCGCCCAGCTCCGATCGAGATTCCTGTCTTGCCGGGCTGCGGCGGAGAAAAAGGGGGCCTGCACCGTCGATCGAGCTCGCGATGAATTCTTGGAAAAAAACGGCCGAGGAGAATGAAATTTTCTCGGCGGCGCATAAAATACTGGTGGTTCCACTTGCGGAGCGCACCATCTCTGTTTCTTTGCGTCTCAATTTCTAATATGGTATAACGAGACTCGCTGAACTGTGGATTATCCTGAACGGGGCAGAGTCGAAGTTAAACTCCGCGCCGAGGGTAATTCGGGATTCTGTAGCTGCATCGCGCTGGAGATATTTGGCAACTTGATTGCGCGGAAGCTTTCAATTTTGCTAAAAGTACAATGGCCAGCGTTTCGCGGTTAGTCGTTCTGTTATTGTTAAGCCGACGTTAAACCATCGCTGCATGTTCAACACTGTTCGGGGAGTTCCGCGCTCGAGGGCCTATAATCCAGCGGTTGCTTGGCCGCGGATCGCTTGATATTGTAAACTTTATGCATTTGCACCTCTAGCTGGCCAACGTTATCGCAAACAGATCGCGGATTATAAGCTGTAACAGTTATTACCCGAGGAGTGTTAATGCCCCGTTCTGGAGTACATCGAGCTTCTCATTTCAGGCCGTTGCTGTTTAATCCACGTATAAGCGCAGTACGCATACATATACCTGAAGCACTAGGGTCTAATAAATTTTTAATTCGTCTCGATAATGCTAAGTTAGATGGCCTTATCTCCTACAATTATCTCGAACATATTTAAGCCTGCGTGGGCTCGGAGCTTGTCCTATTTATTTATGATAGAAACACCCTGCTGCTGGAGTATCTAGCTTCGAACTAATCATCAATGCCCACTATCACCCGAAACCACGGGAAAAGACGCGAGTCTCGTCGACTTTCCAAGACTCCCTTCCCACGGTTCCGCTCATCTAATCACCCCGCCAGGGAGCCATTAATTAATTAAGTAGGAGGCGACGATCACCGTCGCCCTGTCCTTCGTGCACGGGAATGCTTGCGGCGCAATTATTCCCTTCGCATGATCGCGAGAGATTCGTTCTCGCCCCATGGTCCGCGCCTCCTTTCGGCTTCCTTTCATCCGTCCAACCGTTGTTCACCTCTCAAACGGACGCATGTTATTACGCCTACGTTACGTTCCTACGTTCCCCGAGCTCCGTTCACAGGCCACGAACTGTCGAGCCTGTTTTTCACGATTAACCCTCCCTTTCTCTCTTATCGCCGTGGCATCTTCGCTGTCAGGTGGAAAGCTGTCCGCGGGATCCACGGGATCGGTACAATGGGTGGCTCGACGAGCCGGGACACCTCCGGTTCCCCTCGTATCCGCTTGATCGTGGCGGGCTGTCGCGGCGAATTGTTTTCGCGAGGAAAAATAGGGTGTACGTGGGAAAGCAATTTGAATGAATTAGTGGGACTCGCCGCGAAGAAGAATACCCTTGCCTCTATTCCGAGAATACCAGCTACGGCGTTAAATAATAACCGACGTCCTCGGTTACCGTCGGCCGCTGACAAATCGTCGAAAATTTCCGTTTGGGACCAGGCGACCGCGCGGAGAACGGAAGCCCCGCGCGATGGCCTTTCCCCGCTGCGCGGACGCTCGGAGGTGAGCGAATAATTTAATTGGCTCCCCGTCGAATTCGCTTAATTAAATAATTTCGCCTGATCGACGGGGTCCCGATGCCCGCCGTCCGCCGGCAAATCTGTCCCCCCCTTTCTCCGTCTCGCCTTGCACCCGATGTTCCCCGAAAAACACGGATAATTGACGCATTGCTGCGTCTACCGTCGAATAATGGCTAATTAGCTGTCGATGAGAGGCGGAGACGTTCGACGAACTTTAACGAATTAATTTCTTGGCGTCGTTCTTAATTAACCAGCCCCACTCCGCGCGCCGCCCGTTTTCCCCGCAGCCTTGAAATATCGCGTGAAGCGATAATACACCTTTTATACCCAGTCTTCCTTTGCTCTTCCTAGCAGCGGGCAGGCGCGAGGCACCGGAGGGTGGAAACTTAACGAGTCTTTTCCAAGGGTTAAGCAGAAAAAAGGGGAGAGGAAGGAAATGAAAACTCGATCCTTTGGGAGGGAAGGATGCGAGAGACGGTGGGCGAACCGTCGGCGCTTCGCGAAGTAATCAGAAACAGGTGTTGACACACTGTTCTATTATGTATTCAAGAGCTCTCGGGTGGCTTTGCACAATGCGCGCAATCTTCGCTTAATTTCCATCTTAAAGCATTTAAGATTGTATGCATACTCGCGCGACATCGCCGGGACAACGCGGCCCCAGCGCCGACTAAGGGCTATAATTTACCGGGATATTACGCGAACGGGCGACGATTCCCGCGGCCCTTCCCGGCGATCCCGTTTTTGGATTACGCCGGCGGTGCACGGCTGCCATTCTCGTCGAGGCCGCGTGTCTCCGTGTAATATTTCCCCGCGCCGGCAAAACATCGACGGGGCGGCCGGCCGTGAGAGCGAGAAAGCGGTGCCGCGGCCCCCGGGAAAGTGGGTTAAACGTACACTCGCGGCGGGCCTCTGTAATTTAACAATTTCCTCTTTAAAATGTTTCAACGGCGCGATAATTACGGATCCGGGGCCGGGTCGCGCCGGGGAAACACAATACGCGCGCGACGGTAACAATTGAAGCGTTCGAAACGACCCGTGTGCGGCGTTTTAATGAAAATCTGGGACACCCTGCCGCTCTTTTTTTCCTGCCTCTCCTTTAGCCCGATTTATTTCGGGCCGGACAATGAAAGAAATTTGCGTAAACGCGGTGTTGCTGAACCGCCGCGAAAGGGCTGGGGGAAACGCTCGACCCAATGCGACCTGCATATTTATGCTTCGACTGGATTTCTATTGTAAGGAGATACATCGTCGTGGAAGGGCTACTTGGGCCATGGATTACATCAACGACCGAGGAAAGGATCTTTCACTCGCAGAAGCCGAGCGAACAACGATTATTCGCCCGCGATGAACATATTCCGGGGAGAAAGGATCGTCGCGCGATTCGAAAACAGAGTGCTCGAGCAGGAAGCGAGGTGGCAGCGATCGTTTGGACACGCGGCTGCCCTCGATTTCCCCCGCAGCGTATCGTACGCAGAATTTCGGCCGCGGCGGATAACGATCTTGGAAATAAATCGAGCACGCATCGAATTAATATTCAAGATAGACATCGATGTGGCGGGCGCGCGAGAGCGCCATCGTCCGCCTGAAATATTTTCCCGTGCGAGCGTTATCATCGTCCGCATAAAATACCGTGGCGGGCGCGTTTCGTTATCGATTTCCGCGACGTACGCGTACGTCCGGGATACTTTATACACAGCGCGCGTACAATGCAGCACGAGTCGCTGGAGACTCGACGGAGGGGGAGAGAAATATCGGTTAGAGGACTAGGACAAGAATCAAGTGGATTCGACGGATGTAGCCGCGCGATTAACGATTCCCGAGGGTCGTCGCAATCGGTTCGCACGTTTCGAAAACGCCATCGACATCCTGCCGCTGTTCGAATTGCTTTGAGCTTGCCCCCGAACAAACTGATTGCGGGGAACGAGGTGAGGGACGCGAGGACGGAGGAAGCTACACCTGTTCTTCTTCCTCGAAGCGAAGGAATGAAGGGAACTCGAAGTGACTGCGAAATAGAAACGGTACCGCGTTCCGATGGAATTTCCCTGACTTATAAATGATCCCATCTACTAATTCCCCTTGCCAGGCCCCGCAGGACGAAACATCTGAGCGCCTGGAATCAGCGCGCAGCAGGCTCGAAGCGAAAATCCATGCGCTGTCGAGAGGCGTTAGGAACTCGTCATCCAGGGGACAGAAGTCATACAGGGTCATAGTTCACCGGGTAGAGCGTGTTTCCCGAAACGCGCGAGTCGACGGATGGGCGCAGCTTGGCCATGCACGGCTTTTGTTCGGTCCCCGGCGAGCTTTTCAGCGAGGCGAGAAAGGGAAACGGCTTTTGACGCCAGTAGACGAGCATTATTCTTCGCGGGGCTGACAAGATCACCCCCCCCCGTTACCTGCAGGTGCGACGACCCCGCGGACATAGGGATAAAAAAGAAGGAGGGCCGCGCCCGTCGTTAATTTCTTCGACAACGCTCGACAGAAATGTGTGACGCGAAAATTGCTGCAGCGACTTCGCACTCGTGCCTTTTTTTTTCCTCGCGATGGTAGGTAGCCGCTGCTGGCGAGATCAGGTCGATTATCGATACCCTCCGCGCGACCAGCCCTTTGTCGTTCATCGGTAACCGGGCCGAGGTTATTATCCTGTCCGCTCGTAAATTCCACCGCGGCGATCATTACGAGCTGCGCCCAGCTCGGGTTACTTTCAGAAAACGTGCATAACACGTGACACGCGCCTTGCTGGGGCAACGTCTCCGCGTAACCACCCCGCGCAACTGATCCACGCCCTTGTTCCACGCCTTGGAGGAGATGACTAATTCCAGGCAGATACTCTGCCTCTGAAAATAGAGGACGCGACTGGACAGTCGTTCGAAATAGGCACTTCTCTAATTATTAGAAGCTCTGAATAAGCTCGCAATGTTCTGCAAGATGTGAAAGAGAAGGCTAAGTGAATGTGCCTAAAGTGGAACTGGGGCTCCGTTTCGAATCCACTCGTCCAGCTCTCAGCTACATTTGGTTACGTAACCGGGGGATCGATTCTATTCCAGTTGGCAGAGGAAGATAATCGGGAGCGGGCCAACGAGCCGGGATTAATTATTGAGAAGCAAAAGGTCGGCGCTAGAAGGCGGTTCGGGAAGTCAGCAGTTCGTGAGCCACGGCACGCTGCGAGAGTTGGATGTGCAGCGCTTGCAATTCCACCGCTCAGGTGCAATTAAATCCGAGGGGAGTCGGCGTCGGGCGTCTCTCTGGGCCGGTGACGAAACCAAAATATGTGCCGCGTCGCCGCGATTTTCAAGTAGAACGGGGACAAGCCCGAAAGACGAATCTCACGCGGCGCCGGCGCGATTGCTCGCAGACACATCCCCCGTGGAGATCACCTTCCCGAGCAGGCGACAAACGACACTGTTCGCGGGAGAGGGATGCGTTCTTCCGAGCACCTTGTTACGCTCCGCCACTTGGGAGCTCGCTCTTTTACGATCGCTCGTGCGGGCAATTTTCACGTGGCCCATGATTTCGCGCGCCACATTCTCATTGAATTTTCGGCGCACGATTTACGGTGACAGGATATTATTCTGTGGGACGTACACTGTCGTCTGCGGATAATTCGATGCACTTGAGCGCTTAAGAGATTGAATATCGCGGAGGGACCTTCCACGTGGAGTACTCTCGAAAATGAAATCACGTTATTTATTATTCCACCGAATGGTAGATGTTATAGTATTGGGACAAAGTAGAACAGACATACTACTATTGGAACACTTAAAACTAAAACAGATCTATCGAAGAGTTTCCTATAAAATTGCCCTCTTTCGTGTCTCAACGAAGCTTTCCGTAGAGGAAACGCGTGGATCGTTAAACCTGCAGGATGCACGCACCCATTCTGGCGGCGGCATTAAAATTAATCTCTGGAGCTCATCTGGGTCGGAAGTACGGAATCCGCTATTAGCAGTATATCGCGTCTGTGCTGTTATCGCGACGGTATTTGTCGAGGAACGGATCAACAGTACGGCACGTTGTAAACGTCTTGGGCAAACACGCCACCAGGTAGGGGAGCAGCAGGTCTCTCCATCCTGCCAGTTTGCACGGGCACGAACGTCACTTGACGGAACTTGGAAGCCCCGAAGATCTGCAACTTTCCGCCGGTGCCGCGACACGACTTCTGCTTCGAGAGTCGACTGCTCCGTTCAAACTGTCTGAGTTACGAGCTCGATCCCGCGAATTCCGTCGCCGGAATAATTATTATAGCGGGAGGAAAGTGAGCCTCCCTCGACTGGCGAACTTGGGGAACCCGACGCGAACGGTTATCGCGTGCACCGCGAGCGTCCTGGATTCGGCAAGGAAATTCGGGCGAGGAATACAGATCTGCTGGACCCGGGAGGGGTACTCGTTTACTCAGAGATATGAAATTTAGGAAGCGATCGTTGCCTTGCGGGGTCGCGTGTCGAGTAGCCGCGGTTACGACGATGCGCCAGATGAATTTAATCTGTGAATGCACTTTGGTAGTATATCTTGGTCTTGCGAGATGAGTACTTGGAAGCAGGTCAGTGGAACCAGCGGAAGATCAGCGCAAAGTCTAATTCTTTAAGTTAAACTGTACTTAAGGGGGGATTCTCGTGTAACAGTCCCCGAAATTTATGAAATTTTTTTGGCAGAAGGATTGATAATATTGCATTAAACTCTTTTGGGACATAAGGAGGCATCTTCTAACTTGTAGATTTTTTTCTGTCGATCCTTCTTATTATTTATTAATTATTGTGGAATCGTGTTAACCTCTTCCACGATTGGCGTCAGGTGTAGCATCTGTCACAGTCATCTGATTGCAGAGAGAAGAAAATTGTCTTAAAGTTAAATAATTTAAGCTGATACTGGACCTAAAGTTTTAATTTTAGTTTTTATTTATAATACTATTTTCGCCGATATAAAGAATAATATGAAAAATTTGTCTAAGGAGAAAACTTACTTTTTCTTTTAAACGCTATAACTCTTTCAATTTTTCATTTTTCTTCTTTAAAGTGCATCAATCCCAGCGTACACTATCTAACCTTAAGAAACTTCAATTTTTTTGCAATCAGATGACTGTGATAGGTGCTACACATCCCGCCAATAGGAGTTACATTGTCGAACAGCTGGAAAAGATTCTAGAATAATTAAGAAATAATAAGAAGGATCGACATAAAAAATATTTTCTGTCTGATTTTAATCCAATGTGACTAACAGTTTTTTTCAAAAAAATTCTTAAATATCAGTTTCTTTTGGGGCTGTTACGAGAATCCCCCCTTAAGTTATCACTGTACCTACTTAAACCGTTTACAATTTCGAATTGTCCGAATCATGTCTTCTGTGCTTGCCAGTGGATCGCCTTAGGAGGAGCCCTACATGAAACTTTCGTAAACAAGTAAATACATCACGGTCATCAGTGCGGGCACAGGGAAGAAGTGGAACCGTATCAGATCTAGCCGCAGCGATCTCGCGTAATTGAATTCAACCGAAGATCGAAGTGTAAACCGAGGAGGAGGTAGGAAGCCAAAGAGTGGCATCGAGTGGATACAGGAAAGTTTGGCCGAGAGAAGTATCGGCCAAGGGAGGTGGAAAGAAAAAATGTTCCCGGCTCTGGGCAGACAGATTGGCCGACTACTAGGGCTGACTGCCTCGCCTTTGGACGGAGCCAACTTTTTCCTAACTTTTTCCTCCCCCTTTTCTCATCTAACAACTAGCCGATCTTCGACAGGCCGAACAGATTACACGGACAAGTTTGGGGGATCGTACGTCAGCCGGTCTGGTAATTTAAAAGTTTGTAATACGCGGATACAAATGTTCCGTGTCTCTGACCCTCGATCGGCCCGTGATCAGCGCGGGCCAAGAATGGAGCTAGGTTTCTCCTGACACGCGTCCAAATCAATTCTCCCAGCACTGTTCCTCGTCGAACCTCGAAATTTCACGGAGGAGCTGCAGGAGGGGCCGAAACTTCGCGGCGTTATTTCCAAAGCTTTCAGTCTCTAAAATAAACCGCGAATCTATCAAATTCAGAAACTTGGCGCTGCAGCATAAACCACCGATTTATCATCGCGGAGAAGTTGGCGCCTCGGACGGAATAAACTTCGCCCCCGCGAAATTTGGAAATTACGGCTGCTTACGGCGGGATCCCCAACTTCCTGTCCCGTAATAAACGTTCGATTTATCGGACGCGGCACCGTCTTCCCACGAGACAGGCCGCGGAGGCGCGTTCCCCGCGACGCTCGCTCGAGAACCGCGCCTCGGTATCATTGAAACCCGAGACGTATCGAGGATACTCTCCATTCAAGATCCGAGCCGTGTTATTACGCGGTTACGATGTAAATCTCGATTAACACGTAAGAGGGCCATCCATTGAATCGCCACGCTTTCCGACCATTGTTCGGCTAACGACAAGATACACCCCGGGCTCCGTGCCCTCCGCGACACGAGGCGTTTCTTTGTCTCGAGAACCGGTCGAGGCGCTCCTCGAGGTTGCGAGGCGGCGCGTGGTGTCGAATCATAAATGCGACCGCACGTTGAAACTAAACGAACGGGCACGAAACATGTTGACCCCGGCGCAGGAGCAGCGCGCAGCAACCGGCGATCGAATTACGACGATTTTCCCAGTGGAACCTCGAGTATCTGGAGCGCAACGGGGAGCGTTATATTCAGATCTAGGGCGCGGAAGGCTAGCTAAAGGTCCGCGGGGTCGGTTCCAGGCGAGATTCACTCCGTACGCGAGTCTGTAAAAAGTAATTCCTCCGGCGGTGGTGGTTGGAATCGTGGAAGGAACTCACGGACCACGCGCAGGAACACGGTGTTTACGATTTTTGCAGACAAGACTCATTGTGGTGGCTCGTTGCACGGGCTTTCACGAGTCCCAAGGTGTAAATAAGCAGTCGCCGTGATTGCACTTGATTACAGGGAGCCCGGTGCATTCGGTTGTCTTATTGCAGGCCGCGCGGCTCTTCGTGTACATCGCCAAGGCGTGAACCTTTGTCCAAATTTAATCATTCATATTTGCGAGGGTTTTGGGGGAGGGAAGGGGGTTCGTAACGACGCCGGCCCGAGGATCGTTCCGTCGAGGGCTCGGGGAGGGATGAAAAAATAAGCACCCACCGCGGGAATGGGGATATTACGATAAACATTAGCGGCGCGGCTGTATCTAGTAATTTCTGGCCTATGCCTTCGGTGCAGCGGGGCCCGGGCTGGGCCGATCGATCGACCGTATTTATCAGCGGCTGTTTTTCTTCCTCGAAATTCGCGCCGCACACAGATCCAGGGAATCTGAACCATTTACGTGGGAATGAAGCTGTTAGAGGATCGTTCCGAACGTGTGCCTGTGGGATTACATTCGGAGAAGTATTTTCCACGAATTCAACCGGAGCTTTACCTAGTATTGTAATCGAGGGATTCGAGCGCTAATAGATTTTTCTAAACAACCATCTCCGTTACCACTCCATGTAAGTAATAATGCTCATTTATATCTACTCTCCCAGTTTATTATTCGCTGAAACAATGATGAGCCCCCTGCAATCGCGACCAGTAATCCCGTCAGCTGACTCGGAAGCCCCTTGTTTCGCAACAAAGGCCGGTCCGCCGATAAACGACCAGCGAAAGGAAGGATCCCGTGCCCGCATTCGAGTCCAAGCGATCCCCCGCTCTTGTCAATCGCAAACGAGCCCGATAAGCGGGGCCAAGGAGAACCCACCCCCATGGTGCTCGCCAAGAATCGTTCTCCGAGGTGTATCGAAGAAAGTTTCTCTGCTCGCGGTTCGATTTCGTTGAGGTAAGCACACGGTCGACCTGGCTGTGGAGGAGAGGCAACTTCCAAGAGGCTCGATTTACGGCTTTAATTCACCTCACCTACGCAATATCTACTTTACCCCCGCGGGTCAAGTGCGCCAGCTCAGCTCCCCGCCCGAGACCGCACGCAATGCATATTTTATCGCGCGATACCGCTTCCGGCTGGCGCGGAAACCGATACTCTCGCGGTGTCGCGATAACGTCGTCCACTTTCGCCCTCCAACTATGCAGGTATTCCCGTTCCTCCACTGGAGTATCGACGAGGCTCTGCGCCTCGACTCGTTATGCTATTAGATTCCTGCGGTGCGTTAGAAGCTTAGAACCCCGGGGACAACGTAATTCAACGAAAGTATTCTTCTGGTCCACTGTCCATAAATCTGCTGCGCCAACAGCCAGCAGTGTTCACGGCTACGATCATTAACGAGGTTGCTTAGATTCAGTGCCTCGGAGAAGATGGAAGACTCACGTCCGACCCAACGTTTCGAAAATTAAAATCCCAAGGATTCCCAATCAGGCCTGTCCAAATGCGCTCGAAAGGAGCCCCGAGTATCTCCAGGCCTCGTCCACCACCCGCTGATCTGATTTACATGAAGCTATAGCCGAGCGATCCTCCACTGCCCTCCCCTTCTATCTTTCGAAACGCCCTGTATAAATTACCAATGTAATTTAAGTAAACGATACGACGAAACACCATTATTCCTCGTTTGTACGGAAATAAATAGCGAGTGGCCACGGCGCGAGGTTTTTACCGCTCGGTCAGAGGATCCTGTTCCCCGGTTTTCGCTGTTTACCGCGAAGCCGGGAGGACGAGCCGGGGCAAAAAGCTACTCGAGGCCCCCGTCGCTCTATTTCTATCCGCCGATAGGCCGATAAAGTTGAACGAGGCTGTCGGGGAAAAAGCATCGAGACCGAGTCGCGATCGCTGCCCGGCATAATGGATTCTATGGACGGTAATATCTCAGCCGACCTGTGTAGCGAAGTTTCTTTTTCTTTCCCCTCCCTTTCCGCCGCTGCCAGGCGGTTACTCGTTCCGCTGATACGATCGTTCTCCTACCTTTTTCGCCGTTTCTTCCTACGCCGATGTCGAACGTCGGTGTACCAGCCGCCGCGAGGGAACCGCCGCTGCGAGCGGAACGCCGCTCTCCTCTTCGTGTTCCGGCTCCATGCCGCCTGCTGGATACCTGAAAACCAGAGAAACCTTGTTATCCCATAGTTATTTCGCGGGGAACATCGGTTTCGCGTGATAGTTCCAGCGGCAATCGCCACCGATTAGCCTGGCTAGGGTATCCGATCTCTTGGCCATTATACTGTAGGCGTATTTGATTTCATTTCGCGCTGATTGCTTCCAGTTCATACGGGGCGCGGTGTAACGGATGGATTGAAAACGCGGGGCGATGTTTCCTTGCGACAAACTTTACTTCGGATGGAGACGAGTCTGGAAGTGAGTGGGAATTGGAAGCGAGTTTCAAACTTCAAAGGGCGACTTCCCCGAAAATGAAGCTCCCTATGGAAAAATCTCATTCCACGTTTTCTATCGGTCCGCCGTGCACGGTTTTTAGCGCCGCAAATAAGCGTTCCACTCGCAGAGGCTTTGTCTCTTTCCGAAATTCATCCCCGCCGCACATAGACGGGCTATCGAAAGCGCGGTTTCGCAGCGCGTGTACATATGTATAGACGTCGGGAGATAGAACGGAAGCTGTGGCGGGCAGCGTCGAACGCGATGATTTAAAATTAAAACGTAATTACGCGTGAAATTGTCGATTAACCAGTGTAAATAATTGCCGCGCGACCGGATGAAATTAACTAAAACAAATTGCGAGCCTGGACGAAGTGGGGGCGGGAATAAAAAAGATCGTTGAAATTCGTTGGCGTTGAATGCGGAGCCGAGATCGAATCCTGTACAGACTCGAATTCTTTATCCAAGCTGAAAGTCCCTCTCCCTTTCTCCATTTCTCCCGTCGATATCACTTAAGCTCGATCTATTTCACGATATCGGACTGTATCTGCCGCGCGTACCGCTTTTGCGCCGTGGAATGTCGATGGATATTCTTAATCATTTTTTTGCCGAGCGTGGTCCGCAGGAGGAAGCGGGGCTCCGTAGCTCTCGGTGCCCAGGACTGATGCTTCCGAGAACATCCATTGTCGTCGGTTATCACGGTCGGTCGTGCGTGACGCGGCTAACGGCCCCGCTAAAAGTCACGTTCGCCGCGGCGCCTGACCTTGATAATGCGAGGAATTTCATATCCGCCACGACCCCGAGCTATCGCCGATGCAGTCGATTTTTCCTTCCCCCGATGCTGTGGCTCATTTCGAGCCGTTGTCTTTAGACATTCCCCGGCAAATACCGTAATTACGCCCTTAATTAACGCAACGTCGCCGTTGCCTGATTAACCGCGAGGCTGAGCAGGCTGCTTGACAGGCCTGGTTACTCGTCAGAACGGACGAGCGCGCGAGCTCGTCGAGAGCCGAACACCTGTGGGAGAAGCGGCGGAAGCTATTTTGTTAATTTGCCCAGGCTTGGCGGAGCTTTCGTAGGATCGGGGCAATTGGAGCGTAACTGGGGCACCGAGACCTCTGTGTTTCCATTAATTTAATTGCTGACTGATTAATGCTCCGTCGACTGTATTAACCCTTTCCATGATACGACACCAGATGAAACATGCATACAGCGTGCCCGGTTTGATTGGTACGGGGCAGTTCCCCAGGGTGGCGACTTTCCGTCGTCGAGCTCGATATCGCGTTGGAAGAACACCGTGCCTCCATCGACGTCGGCCGTTCAAATTGAATGGGAGTTCCATAAATCAACGCGCATCAAACTCCAAAAGTAGCGGCCAGCCACCTGGACGGGCGAAACACGGTAGATTATGCAAATCGCGCTTCTAAGCAAAGACGGGACGCCAAAAAACCGGCGACGCACCATGCAAAGTATCCAGGCTGTCTCCTTTTCGAGCGCGAGAATTCCACGGCGTGCGTGCACGCGCCTCGATCCCTCGCCGTTTATCCGTGCCTCGAAAAGCAGCCGCGACCGTGCACCGGCACCGTGCGTGCCATTCTTCGGCAGCGGGCCGCTGCCAATCAATGCTTCTTGCCCGCGTGACAACGAACTTCGCTAGGTAGCGGCGGAAACCAGGCTCCGGCTTTCATATGCAAATCGCTGGAACCGGCGGGGGGGACTCGCGCGGCACACGTTTCGCGAGTCTTTTCCCTGCCTCGGGCGCCCGCCTTCTCGCTTCCAAGTGAAAAATGATCTCGTCGACAATCAATACGGCCGTTTAAGTCCGTACCCCGTCGCTAGTTCCACGCGAGTCTTGCTCCAGCCGGACTGTGCCCTCCGCTTCGAGTCGTTCACCCTCGCCGGTGGCGCGAAATGCTTACTGTGTTAATTGGTGGATAGGGCGTCGATTGTTGTTGGTTGAAAGAATGGATGGAATACGAATTTTGAAGTGAATTCGACGTGCAATGTGTCCTTAGAGTGCTCTATTTTTTTTAATGGGCATTTTAGATTAAAGTCTTGAAGATCTTAGGATCTATGCAGGATCTTAGATCTCTTAGGATCTTAAAATAATTCTATGGCGTGGTTGATTAGGGAAGGAACAAGCGAAGAGGACGCGAGTTAGCGAAGGCCAAACGAAACCGCCACTAAAGATTCGTACCGTCCGCGAAAATGGTCCTGATTAATCGAAAAACGAGGTGTTTAACGGGTGATTCCGAGCAAATGGTCGGAATAAATTTATCGCGCGGTGGGACGCGACGACAGATAAATAAACTCGAACTGTGATTAATTACAGCCGAAAATTTGGCGCATCGCGTAATTGCAACCTTTTCATTTCCGGGTCGTTATTGTTCCAAGTCGCGTGTTATTAACGCGATGCTCGTTAATCGTTAATCAACGCGTCGTTTAGCGACGGGGATAATTGAATGTCACCGGTCGACCAGAAGCTTCTGTTCGTCGAGAGAATTTTCCAATCAGAGCGGCGGTTCTACCGCTAAAAATGCTCGTTCACGCTCAATGCAGCGTATAACGCAACGATGTCAAAGCCGGACTCGCCAGATTTTTCCATTCCACGGTGGGCCAGGAGCGCGGTACAAGGACAGAGCGTTAAATTCGTGCGTCCATTCGCCGGCGCGTTGCTTCGCACGTTGATCAATTGGGCGTAGCTAATCCGCGGTTAATTTATGCGCGGAGCCTAATTTCTGCTGATTCCGGCGGTGCGTGGGTCTGGCTTCTCCCGAGGATGGAACGCAGGGGAAAGAAGACCGGTGTCAAGGGTGTAGAGGAGAAGATAGGAAAAAGGGGGACGGAGAAGGCGGGCGAGACAGAGAAGAAGAAGAGAGGAAAATCAATAAGGTCGAAAGGCGAAGTCCTCGAGGCTTTCTCTCTCCGTCTGCTCCGGGTCGCCCGGTACGGTACCACCGGCACGGCATATTAATCTAAACTAAATCGTTTCGTGCCTCGTGGATCGTCTGAGCGCGCGACGGCACACGAATTCTACGGAAACACGGGCGCCGCGTTAGCCCGGGCTGATTATAATTCTGGAGGCAAATACGTCTGTGGCTTATTAATGGGAGGCAATCTTTCTTAAGGCGCTCCGTTCATCGGCAGGAAATTTCTATAATTATTTTCGTCCCGGAGCCGGAGCTCATTAGGTCGGCCGTGCCCGTGTTGCTCCTCCTCCTCCATTGCCCTCCCGTTTCCCTCTTCTTCCTTTTTCCCTTCTACCTGCGCCATCATCTCACCTTTCCTAACCACGGCCGCGTTACCAACCTTCGTCGTCGTCCACCGCGTCGGCTCTACGCACGACCCGCGCCTTTTTTCTCCTGCCTCTTTGCCCCGCTTGATCCCCCTGCTCATCCTGGCCGCCTGTCCACTCGTCGACGATCCGCGCGCTCTCTCTTTTCCCCCGGGACGCGCGAACCAGCAGCGGCCTCGAGTATCAAAACATCTGCATCATATATCTCTGGGACGCATCTACTGGCCCTGGCACTTGGGTAATTATCGTTCGGCACCTGTTGGAGGTGGGTCGCAGGGGCGTCGAGCGCCACGACGTCATCTCGGCCGGGTTTTGAATCGACGGTTCGCGGCTCCATTCACTGCGGTGATTGCGGCGTCGGTCGTTTATCTCGGCCCCTGGCTCCATCCGACCTGCGAGACTTCGCTCTGTGTGCGCACGCTAAGAGGCTTCGATTGTACGTGTCCTGATGCGGCCAGAGTGTGTGCACAGGCCGCGCGGCGAACCAGTATCCTTTTCCCCTGAACGCGCCGCAGGAAAAACGTCCCTTCCGGCGGAAACGTGGCCCGATGACGCGGACTAGATGGGAGATACGAGCGTATCGAGCAGACGCGTAATTGGTGGCGCGGCTTTTGGCGCACTTGCTCGCTGATTGGGATCGCGAAACCGAGCAGGCTGCGGTCTCGTTGAGCATGAAATTTGTGGCAAGTTTGGTGGCGACCGTGGTCCTGGTAGTTGAGGAGACAGTATCGAGGAGATGTGCCGCGAAGTATTTGCGGGAGGAACGTTGCACGGTGGAAAATCGAGCAATTTTCAGAACAGATAATGGGGAAGAAAATGGGTAGGAGCGGAACGAGACTGGAAATATGATTATTAGTGAGGTAATAATAATCTATCAATAGTTTCGAATTTCAATGATAGGGCGCGCTCTTCGGGAAATTAAATTCCTAGCACATCTGCTCGTTTCACTTAAACCGAAACTCCGGCGCAACTAAATTTATGGCCGAGATCGCGAGGCTCCCGCGCCTCCGTAGGAACTGTGTCAGCTAAAGATAGGTGACGGAAGAAAAATATCGCGAACCGAGGGAGAGGCCGGGATTGTTCAAAAACTCAATTTCAGTGTCAAAGAAAGCGGAACGCGTTGAAAGATCGCTGCAACCTCCGCGCTGCTCGCAATACTACTCGCTGGACGAGTTTCCTTGAAGATCTTGAAGGCAAATTAAAACGTGGTGGAAAACATCCATCACGGCCAAGCCGAAGAGAGAAAAAAAAGGAATTATTAATCTCCTGCGAGGGGAAACCTTGAAAGCTACATTTAGCTGGCATCCGTTGCAAGGTAGAAGAGCCGCTGCACGACCAACGATAAATTCCAAAAAAAGCTTCCCCGCTGGAGAAGACTGCACTCCGAACGGTTTCCTTTAAAGCAGAACTTTGAAAGAGTATCCTCAAAGGAACGACCTTCGAAGGGCGTGCGTTCACGGTGCCGCGTTTTTGCGCGATTTCTTCGCCATTAGAACGAGAGGGGCTGGCTTCTGAAGTTCGACACCACATTTCACCGCCCGCCCTGTATTTTCAGCGGCAGATATTGAAATGCTCAACGTTTTCGTTTTTACCCCCGGGGCCACCCCGGTTGTCTTTCGCCCTGTTCGTTAACAGAATTCCCTCTGGCGGGTCGAACGAGACCCCCGGCTCTCGCAATATTCCCAGTAACGCGTTGCACCGTGGCTGCAACAATCGAGGCCGATCATTTTCGCCGGGCCCCGCCTCGCCCCTCCGCAGGAACGTGCAATCAAAACCTCTTCACGGGCGCGAACGACGATTAGTGGGTCGTTTTTTTCCCCTTTTCTGGGGCTCCTCTTCCGAAGGCATTTTTACGGCTACTTTGCGCTTCTGTTCGCCGCAGCCGCGCGCGGCCGTTAAGCAGAAAATCCCCGGCAAACAGCGTGATCCCGATTTTATTCGACGGGGGCCACAATAAATTGCGGTCGTTACGCGGAAACACGAATTTGCGTTTCCGACCGGCGAACTGTTAAGTGTACTTTCGTAACTTTCCGCGCCGTTCGTCGCTTCGCGCATCAATCACGATTGTTATCGCGCAGCCACGGAATTGCGGCGCCCCTCGAAGCGCAAGGAAATTTCATCGAACGAGGACCCGTGTAATGATCGCGGCTACGAAAACCTCCGCCCCGAAGAGACAATCTTTCGCGAGCCGCGTTAAAGCACCGCCACGGGCGATTGCAGCCTGAGTAAACAAGTTAATCCGCGAGGAACTTCGCTAAACGTACCTACGTAGGGTGGCGGAATATAGGACGGTGCTTGGAAAGGAAAATAGTTAACGATACTGCGCGACAAAGGCGGAGGAAGCACGCGCTGGCCCAGCTTACGGGGAATTCGCGTCACGAAGAACTTAAGGCGCGAATTAAGCTCCGCTGACATCGAATTAGAGAGGAGAGGAGGCGACGCCGTCTAAGCCCGGCTACTTTCTATGCGTGGCGAAGGCTCGCGGGCGTTTCTGCGAATCCCTGGCACGAATGGAACGCCCGCGCTCCCGTCAGCTCGCATCAACGTTCGCAGACGATTCACCCTGCACGCCCTGTGCCCATTCACCGCGTTGATTGCGAATTTGAATCTTCTTCGTCACCCTTTGATGTCATGGCGCGCCATTCTCCTCCGCACCCCCCACGTCGGCACCGACGCTATATTATTATCGATTCGGTTTCGTTGGCTATTTGACCGCGCACAGACAGCCGCTCCGCCGTCAAATCGCCCCTCTTTTCGCCCGCTAATTAACAATTGCTCTTTCCCGGCGGAACGCGCGCAGCTGGAAATATCAGAGTCGTATCGCTGGTAACGCAACACAACGTGGCGTCATACTCAGCGCGGTTATTGACTGGATGAAGTCTCATAGATTGCAACTGTACCAATTACACCCGGGCACATCAATCACGCGACATCTTCCCTAGGACTGCATCAGGGGGTGCAGTGCACCCTTTTCCCAGGTGTTCATTAAGGGGGTAGCGGACTATTTCAGCTTCAAAAAATGGATTTTCTTTACTCATTCTGAGTCTTATCCTTTATGAACATTTTAAAGAAAGTTTCATGAAGATATTCAAATAATTGTAGAAGTTATAGCAGCGAACGTAATTGAGTGCACGGCCTTGCAGAGCGGTATTGGCATAGGGGACTTGACTTTGAAGCCGTTTCTCTCGAAACACAATTTTCAGACACGGTAGGGGAGAGGTGGGATGAAAGGGACATTTCTGTTTAGGACCAGATAGTAAAAAAACTAAATAACCATTCGAGTTCTAATTGGTCACATTAGAAAGGCCAGTTATCTGGCTATAACAGTACATGGTCCTATTGAGCTTCTCTCTATATTTACACGTCTTATTTTTCGCTTTCCAAAAGAGTGTGTTTTGTCCCTTTCATAAATTGGCTGTATTGAAAGGGACATGGGTGTTCATGAATGGGACAGTGTAATGAAATAAGGTAATATTAATATTATTCCTTTAACTATTATTTCTGCTGGTACCGAAATCGCAGTATTGATGTCGACAAGTCTACAAAGTCGACGTTTTTCGCAAGTTACATAAATACCACGGTAATGCCAAAATATTTGTAACAAACTTTACATTAAGCTTAAATACTTAAATAACCAAAAATAATCCTCCCATTAAAAAACAATGGATAATACTTTCATTAATAACCAAACACATAATCCTTAAATTAATCCAAACTATGTTAATTAAAAGATCTTAATTGGCACCAAAATTGATCAAAAACATCTTGATGTGTGATAAATATTCTTTTACTACCAATGTTCGGTTTATCATAGTAAGATTTTGAAGGGAACACGTAGGAAAAGGGTGTCCCTTTCATAAATACTTCTTGTGTCCCATTCATAAATATGACAACACAATTGAAAATCTAATCTCTACAGTTACAATATTAAACAAACGATAATTTAACATATGTCTTATTGTTCCTGAATAAATATCAGTCCAGATGTAATAATAAAGAAATCAGTCATTGGTAACTGAACAGCACTTGGCAAAACGTTTCGAAAGAACATAAAAAATTTTACTTTGAAGCACGAAAAAATTCAATCGTGTATCACCGCCATCTTTGAAGTGGCAGCGACTTGCAGTTAGGCGTGTTTGGGCATGTATTAGTGTTGCTACAAAATGAAAATACTTTCGTCTTGGGAAGATCCTTTATCTTTCAGATAATTGCAATGTCCCTTTCAATACGTGTCCCTTTCATCCCACCTCTCCATAACTCTTAAACCAATGAATATTTTCACTTGCAATTTTTACTGGACGTGTAGAATTCCTTCCTCTACAGAGTGGAATTGCCGCATCAACATTGGATGTTTCTAAAACATTTTAGAACTATTTAATGACGATTTTTTGGGAAAATTGATTCGTGTGTAACTTCCACAATTTTGGTTCAAATTCATCGGCAAAGTTCCACTCTGTAGACTTTGATGTATAAAGTGGTCCCCCAAAGCATTTTGCTTTCAGATGATTGGCTCACCTGAATCGATGTACACCACCTGCAGCCGCGCGCCGTACAGGGCTATCTTCAACAATTAATAACTTCGACAATTTTATACATTCCGACGATTTTTCGTTTGGTAATCACTCGCAAACATGCCCACAGTAGACTGTGAAAAGCACGTCTATAACGATTATTCTGTATCAAAGTAATTTAGCGTCAAAGAAACTAACGTTTTTGCGCATCTTAATAGTCCACTACCCCCTTAATTAACAGAATTCCACAGTTTCGCGAATACAAGCTTCACGAATCAACGCGAAACTGCGCTCGAGCGTCGGTACATGCTCCCCGAAAAGAAGCCCCCGGTCCATCGTCCTGCATAATTAAAGACGCGGTGGAGGCCAGGATAATGTCACGGTTTTCCATTGTCCGACCGACAAGCATCTAACCCCCGACGGGGATAGAGGGGTGACATTCGTAAGCCGGATTTAAGCAGATGTACGTACACCTAGCCGGCCGGCCGGCCGTTGGATCCTGCATACTAAACGATGATCCTTTGAACAATCAATGATCCGAAACTCGGCACGGAACACGGCTCCTCGTTACGACACGCGTGCACATCGGGGCATCGATCCTACGCGGTGCTCGTGGAATGGCGCATGCTCTGCTCCCCAGGCAGACAGTCGTCGGACGAAAACGATCTGTCGGCTGCCGGTTCCTTCGTTCCACCGCCTTCCAGGGCGAGAGAGAGAGAAAAAAAAGGTAATTCGCAAATTCCGGGAAACGCGGAGGCGCCTTATGAATATCCGTTCTCGGAGAGTGGCGCGGCGCAATTTGTCAGCGTTGACAGCGGCTCCTCGCGACGATAAAAAAGGATTTCCTATACGGCGAGATCGAAACGGGTACGGTGCAGGCCAGGGGAACCGAGAACGCTATCCCGCAGGGATAGAGCAGAAGAAGACCGTTCCCTCCGACAGCAGAAGAGAGCGAGGACCGTTCCCTCCGACCTACAGCGCGCCTCGTTAAATAACCTCTGGCTTCCTCTAATGATTAGACGTCGCCGAGGACCCGGTCGAGCGATAAATTTACAAACCGTCAGGAACCAACGGAGACTGTGGCCCTTATGAGTACGCCAGGGACGTCGGTTGGGCAGGTTGGCCTGTTGCACGGTGAATCGCGTCCTATTGGCTCGGGGGGGAGTTGGTCCGTGGATGTAGTTTTATTTCGGTGGAAGGTAGGCACAGCCCCGAGAATTCCTGACGAGGCGATTAGCCCTGTCGGTGCAGTTTTCGCGGGCTCGCCTTTCTGCTAACAAATGGATCTAGATCTGGAGGAGACGTGGTAGCATGGGCTCTGCGCCGGGTTGCCTCGTTTTTATTTCTTCATACCTGAAGAGGTGTTCTTTGGTGGCTGCTTCCAATGAATCGTAAATCATCAGCTGGGATCGAGATCAATGCTGATCTGAATGACTCTTTTTTTAAGTAGAATCAAGTGGACGTCCTGGAAACGCATGTCTGACCAGTGGAGGCACTATCCCCTTGAGTAAGCTACCAGGGACGGGATCGCTCACAAGTTGAATATTATTCCCGACAAGGATTGCAGAAATGAAACACGCCGTTACTGAATAGCTGCGGGAAAACGAGGATACCAAAGGTATATTTAAAAACTCGATTTTCCATGAAAAGTACCTCTCGCATTTTTGTACGCCTCTATTTGCGGCGAAACCTAAAAGGGAAATGTTAATTTTCCGCCATGCACAAAAAGTAGCAGATATATTTCTCATTAACGTGCAGAGTCAAACCTGCCCAGCGACAGCGCGGCCAAACGCGACGTCGCTCTTCCCCGTCGGAAGTTATCATTAAAAATAACCGCGTAAAAGGTAACATCCGCGCGGAAAGTTCGCGATAATACTTTCTGGTACGACGTGCAACGGCATCGTAACGGTCTGCGGCAGCCTCGCCGCAGAGCTGGGCTTTAAAGAATTTCCCCAACGTTCTCGCCTTATCATCTTCTCCCTACGCGCCTCCATCACCATTAATGGACACACAGGCGAGCGCCGTTCTTGCAATTAGCCGGTCCGGGGATGGAGCGGCGAATTTACACGACAGGGGCCAATGGAACGCACAGTTTGGATTATTACGATCGCCTGGACGGGGCTTTGTTACCGTGGATTCACCGTTCCTGGGGGGTGGATCGCCGCAGACGAGAAGGCCGAAGGGACCGGAGATTTCTGCCAAGACAATTAGCCGGCTAATCTAGTTTCGCGAATCTGTAACTAACGAGTCCCGATTCGGGCCGCAGAGCCATTCTCTCGGTTTCGCGTTACACTGTTTGCCGTGGCCCAGCCACTTCCGGCCTACCTACGCCCATCCGCGCGTAATTACGCCCGAGTAATTGTTGCTCCGCGATAATTAATTACGCGCATCGGCTATTACCACGGCTTTTTCATTACGAGCCCGGATCATTCGAAAGCTGTTACGCAGAGCGCCGCGGGACTATCCGCGCGTTTACAGGCTCATTATTTCGGGGTGGCTGGAATTCTTCGCAGCGAAGATGTTTAACTCGAGCGGTGGAAATTTGAGAAGTCTCCGCACGAGGACACTATCCAGCCTCGTTACTCAGTCCAACCGAGACTTGCAGTCGATCCTGCGGATATCAGAGGTCGACGTCGACGCCGATGACCGCGACGCAGAGACGGTCCACAGGACCAAGCGGACGTAGGATTATCCCGGTCGTCTATTTCTGACGTGACAATTAATTTGCAAATTTCAGCGGGCAACGTGGCTGCAAGTTCCCGACTGCCAATTCACCGTTTACGCTCTCGGTTCACCGGCTGTATCTCCGGCATTAATCTTCGTCATGCGCGAGAGCCAACGTGCCGTGAACCATCGATACGTAAGATCGAGCTTATCGGTGCCGCCTTATCAGCGAATATTAAGAAGGTCCCAGATCCGCGGGCCGTCTTACTCTCTCCCGTCCCGTCTCTGTCTTCTCGGCGCACTCGATATTACATAAATTGCCGGCCGATTTATGGCAGAGGCGTCGGCGGTTAATAACCTGATTTCGAGGATTTACGATACGCTTTCTAATCGGAATTTACGGCGGGAATATGGTAATCGATAAGAAACTATGCTAATAAATAGCGGGCCGCGGGACTGGCCGTAATTTGGAACGGTCACCTGACCGATGCACACCGCTGGCCGGTTTCATTTAAATTATTTCGCCGCCGCATCGGCCTTTTCCCGCCGCCCCCGCCCCGTCGCGATTTATTATTTATCCGGCGCGGGCCGAAATACCCCGGGGAACGTTAACAAGCGTAATTATTAGTCGGTAAACGGCGTTACTCCGCGGAACAATGCGCGGCCGTGGCTTCCGTACACGATGCAATTAGGCGGCAGCTAACCGTCCTCGAGCCTGATTGTTCTGTCGATATACACAGTCGATTCTGAATCGACTCCGACGTCTCTCTGCGCGTCTATTACGGCGCAACTGCCGCCGGACGATAAATAATTTCGCGCGGGTATTCAAGGGCTGCGCGGCGCTTCGGAATAGAGGCTTACCGCCGTCTCGGCCTGGCCCGCACCCCCTTTGTTCGTCGCGATTTCTGACAAGACGATCGGCCCCGCGGCACGGACAAACGTAGCTGACCCCTGCGCTAGGAATAGAACGTCGGCGCGGTTTCGAAACCACCCCCTCGGGGCAGTGAGTTAAGAATGCACGTGACTGACGTGAAACGAATTCCTATGCAAAGCGGGGCCGGCGTTGGTCCTCTCCTAACTAGCGGCTCGCATCATTAACGGGTCTTGTTTGTTTTACAGCGTAGAAAGGACACGCCCATTTCCTCGTCATTCTCTTCAGGTCCTCTGGACCCAGGCTCCGAGAGCTGCCCACCCTTAATCTCTCGGTCCGCTTCTACCCGGTGTTCCGTTCGCTTCCCACCGCTATATAATTCTCCAGGGCTCGCGAAGCTCGGCTTAGCGGCGGCCACTCTTCCGGCGGCGGTCTTTGAAGTGGCGTTAGACTTTTTTGTTTAGACCGGTTTGTGGAGAATGTTATCACGCCGTGTGATATTAGATTGAAAACTGCAACGGCAAAGAGGGGTTTCTACAGCGCTTTTAATATAAATGAGTGGGTAAATGCACTATAGTTACTCAGATTGTTATTCGCCAGGTTAAATATTTATTTTCCGAAGCGCTCGCGTTATTCAATTTCGTGATACATATATTCCTTGCTCCCCTGACATATGCGGATATTAAAACTAATAAATATATGCATCGAGTATTAACTCTCGACCGTTGCTGCACAGTAATATTCGATACTACCGTTAATGTTCTTCGAAACGTGGACAGCGTTCAACTTCGCTGCAATGAAGAACAGAAGAATCGCAAGCTACCTCACTTTCTCCCGACCCCTTCGCCCCAGCAGGCAATTTGCATTTAAAAATCGCTCGTCCCACGCTCGCTCACTTTCACCGTTGCGGTGAAAAAAAATGAAGAAGAAGAAGGAACCAGTCGCGTCCACCGTCCCGTGGAAAATCTCCTTTGAAAGGGACTCCATTTTCCGCTGGCCGCGTCGGCTCGCGCTAAAGGGACACCCTGTATGCAAACTCGGTGGACCACTCTCGCTCTCATCCACCCCGGTGCGTGTATACATATTCATGGTGTCATTAGCGCCTCGTGAAACATGCTATTGGTAAACGTTCCTGCTGCTCTCTTCTCATAGATGATTGCGGCGCGGATCGGCCGCGCGCGGCCTCCTTATAAATTATTGTCGGCTCGTTTCGCGGAACGTCAATGCCGCCCTCGATGACAAAGTGGTCAGGCTCGTAAAGCCTGCGAAACCCTCGGCCATAACACGTTTCGCCCGTTCGACGTCTGGGCGCAGCCGCGGATCCACGGGGATCGTAATCGCCGATCGATCTTCCCCTTAACGCCCGGTTACCCCCGGCGCAAACGCGAGGAGAAGAAAGTTGTCGGCTCGACAGCCGCCGGGCCCTCCTCTCCACCGCGGCGCGATTTATTAACCGTATTTAATAATCAACAATGGCGTACGTGTAATAAAAAGAGGCTCGAAGCGGCCTCCGCAATAAGAAATCAGCCCGCCTTTTATCACCGTGTGTTTATCGTTCCGCGCTCTCCGTTTTCCCTCCACTTACGCTCTCATTTTCACCTCCGCGACAGCGTTGACTTTATTACAATTGCGCGGACGGAATAGCGTTAATAATGGGGTTGGTGCGAATGTCCTTTGGTGTACACGTGGCTGTGCGTTCTTCAATTCTTGGATAAGAGTTTCTTAAACGTCGTGTAGGAAGGTCTAAGGAAAATATGTAACGAATTTATCGTTTCCGCTGCGAGAGGGTACAGCTGCAAAGACAACGACGCAGCTGCAATCCGTTCACTCGATACCGTCTGTATTACCAAGCTGCCAGCCCCGATCCCCGTGCAATTAATAAATCAGCGTCGATAATAAATAAAACAGTCCCGGCCGACTGTGGCCGTGATTTTCTTGTCGCATCGAGTCGCGGCTGATCGCGATCGCGTTCGACGGCTCGCTTCGGGCGGAAAAGAAGAATGGGGAAGGCAAATTGAATTCTGGATGGAAAAACGAAGCGTAATGGGCCGCGTCGTGAATAACGAATTAATGAACGCGGAAAGCAACGCGCGCTGGAGAGATAAATATTCCCGTGCAATGGCAAATAGAAGCGAGTAAGTACCATGCATTATTGAAACAGAAAATACCTAGTATTTCATACGTGCAGGATTGAATTTAATGGGCCCATCTTGCACCTCCCGTTGGACATTTTCCACAAGCTCAACATCTGTACGCTGAATTCTAAATTTCGGAGATTATTGAATCCGATATTCAGTGCAAAGCACACGTTATTTTGAAAAAGTCACAATAGGGCATTTTTGGCAGCGATGATGTCGATCCTCTTGATCATGGATTCGAATATTAACAGGTTCCTGGTAAATATAAAATATTTCCAGTCAGTCCTTCCAGCCGAATGCGTCGGGCGAGATTTAAGTAGTCCTATCACGAATCGCCAGAGTTACGCAGCAATCAGACAACCCCCGACACGACAGATCACTCGGCCGGGTAAGGAATGGAACGATCGAATCCTAATTGGCAATAAATAACACGGTATGCGTAACCGGGGAAGATCAGTAATAACGATCGGCAGCCAGCCGATCGGGGACCCCCGAGTTCTATTTAGTAGGTAGAGAATTAATTACGCCGGCAGGCTGAATCTGCCAGGATTTAGAATCGAATTACGTAAACGCAATTACACGGCTTGGCGCAACGGAGCGCGATCGTAGGTAATTTGTGCTCGTCCAGCTTCTTTTTTTTCCCCTCCATTCCCTATCTCCCCCTCGCTCTCATCTTCCCAGCCACGTTCTCTGTCACAACAGTTTCCGATTAAATGAAACTCCGCCGACCTCGCGAACACTTTTCGCCGTCGCCGCTGCAATCGAACCACTTGTTGTCGACGTCTTTCCAACTCGAACGGTGTGTCATCGGTTCGGTGTATTAAATGTCGAGGCCCGTGAAAATTTGACCTTTTATCACTGTGCATGGTCGATAGGTCGCGTACGAGGGGGGCACCTTGCTGTAATTGCTCCCCACAGAGTTCTGAATTTAATTCGAGTAGATTATCCCGCTATTATTCCGCGCACTCTACTTCACTGGGTCAACCAGACCCTATTAGCAGCGCCGGGTATTACCATAATCGCGTCACAAAACAGGTAAATAAAACTCCGTCACCCCCGATAAAGTTTGACCGTAATGAAACGCGGGCGTTAAAAGCCCCTGTATAGAACACGGAGAAATTTCACGACGCCATTCCTGGGCCATTGTTCTTTCCGGAATCCCTTTCTGCCCGTAATTAGCAACGCGACTACGCCCCTCAGCTTCTCGGCCGCCATTGTTCCCTTTCATATCGCGGATGATTAATGTCGACTAATCGTAATGATCGATCCCGCGGCTCGGTAGAAGGTACATTTAATTCTCTTAGACGTCAAATTCCCTAAGCCTCATCGCCTCGCCCTTTATCAACTTCCGCGATGCTTTTATGCCCCACCCAGTCGCCCCTTCCTCTTTCGCCGCAACCCCCGTCGCTCCCCCAAACGACGCTCCCGATTGTGCCGCGAAACTTTTTGTCATCGCCGTTCGATTCCTCGCCTTTTCAAAGGGCCCGATCGCCAGTTGCTCGTTAACGCGCAGCTTAATAGTATCGGGGAGTCGGCTCACAGGAATATTTAGGTGATTTGGCCGCGCTGTCGGTGATTTAATAGGATCATTAGTGAAGTGGTTCGCGAGGGTCTGTAGGAGGCACTGGTGGGCCCTAGCAGAATTAACGAACTTTGGATTTTTCGAGGTGTTTCCAGGATGTAAATTAATACCACTGCAAGTGGCGTTAATTAAGAATTCATAGACGAGGAAGAAGTATATACTATCCCCGGAAGGTTTCGAAGCTTGAAACACAATCATCAACATTCTGCTACAGTTACGTACCTGATCCCCCAGCTAAGTAATGCTCGACACGGTAAAAACGAGGCGAAGCGAACTCGAAGCCAATATTCGATCTCCTCGGAGCCGTATACGTGCTCGGTAGGAGAAATCAGGAGAGACGAGAGCTGCGCACACGTTACAGCCTCCCCCCCCCCCCTCCCCCGGCCTGTGTTCCATCGCAAAAATCGAGTCAGTTTAGAACACTTACTCTCCCATTAATGCCGTCATCTGCGCGGGGCTCGGCCATTAATCGTCGGCGAGCTTCGAGTCTGGCTTACGAGGCGGTTAAAGCGCGGCACAGCCCGCTCATCTCCTGCCCCCACCCCCCTTTCTTTCTCGTCGAGAGCCCCACTGAAGGCAAGCTGTGTTCTCGCAATTTGTTGCCAAATTTATTACGTGGCCAGAGATAAAAAGTGAAGATAGACCGTCGAAAAAAAAAAAGCTATAACGAATGACGTATCGTTCCGCGCCGCTTGCCTCGTAACCTCTTCATTCCGCCGAGCGGCTCGGAGCGGGGGAGAAGAAACGAAGAAAAGGAGGGTCGTGAGAGGGATAGGCTGTGGATGAAGACGGAGACACGCTGATCCACGAAATAGCGGAGGAACCGAGCGGTTCCCGCGACCTTAGCCTTGGGAGGCGATGAGTCGGCGGCCGGAATCGACCAGGGCCAACGCGTAATTATTTCTTTGCAAATATTTAGCCACGGGACGAGCGGGAACGCCGCCTAATTGCGTCAGCGGGATGCACTTTCGTTCAGCACTTCTTTAATAATATGTTCCTAATGGCCTTCGCCGGCGTTTCGCTTAATTGCCGCCGTTTATCCGCCGCAATTATACGAGCACTCTCTAATCCGTTTATTACCGTCGGCCTTACTTTACTCTTTCCGAAGTGGCGCGCTATTCGCGGCCGGGATTAAGAGGAAGCGTCTCCCCTTTATTAAACGGTCAATTAGTGTCGTCGTCGTTTTCAGCTACTTCATCTTCAGGTACGTGTCTCTGATCGACGAGAGCGCGCGAAAACGAGACCGAGGTCCACGAGGTAATTATTTCCCCCAGAGGAGCGCGCGCAGATACTCGCGGATCTCAAGATCGCCGCGTAAAGCCACGCTTCCACTTGTCGAACGTGTCGCGGTGGACAGGAAGCATTCGGAGGGAAGCACTTTTAGAGGCAGTACCTTTGCCCCCGCAAATTCCCCAGCTTAATTGTACCTAATTTAATTGCAAGCTAACAAATTCCATCGAGCACCGCGCCCTCGTAAAATACGCTTCATTCGATTAGCCGCGGCGCAGGAAAAGCAAGAATAACGAGAAAGAAGAGCGCTAGCCGCGGTGGGGTGCATGTGCGCCCGCATATTTTCCAGCGGCGAGGAGTCACGTAATTTCAAATGCGCTTAACTTAAAAGCATTTATCTGTAACCGTATTATTACGAGCGGCACGATAATTCGTTTCGATGTTGCTCCAAAGAGGATTTACCTGTCCCGGGGCTGGAAACGCCTGGCGTAGTCGCGGCAGCCTCCTCGCATCCACCTCGATTCTCTAGACTTTCGGCCCCGTAGGTGGCTGAAATCCCTCCCATTCAGAAGTTTCGATACTAATCGCAAGGTCATCCCGAGATCCCCCGTAGAGGCGTCCGCCGATAATCTCGCAGCAGGACCTTCCTCGGGAAAGGATTCGTGGCTTATCGGTGCCGGCGCATCGAGCGTTTCGTTACTTTCCGTTCTCCTTCTCGCGCCGTTTCTTCGCCCTGCGCACACGTACAATACACACATATTTTTTTCCGCTCGAAATCTGACGCCATAAATCAGGGAGGGGCGAGGGCAGGGGGATTACAAAGCATCGACTGCCGGAGATTGCAGCTTGTTTTGGGTCCTCCGGGACGAGAAGTTTGTGTCGGTCGGCGGTATGGAAAAATGAAACGCACTTCATGCATTATTCAGGCCCTTCTATTCGACCCACCTCTTTACAAGCCCGGACGAATACGCGCGCGTGTGGCTTCTCGAGGCGATTTGTCTTCCGATCTGGCGTTGAAATTATTTACTCGTGTCCCCGTGTCCACTCGCCGCAATTGTTTGCCCGGGAACGTGGCTCTCCGACAGAACGAATTCACACCACCCCGAAGGCAACTCTTGTCGGACAAACCGCGGGTATCTCGGAGCCTCGAGGAAGCGGGGACCTTTAATTCGAATTGAGCGGTGCTCGCGCAGGACCGAAACTTTGGGAATTATTAAAATTGCATGCTAACGGAGTTCTATCCTAGGACCACTTGCCACGTTCCTCCTTGCCGCTGCTTGAATTCGATAACACCGGCAACCGCCGAGACTTTCAACCGTGAAAATCGTTAAACCGGGGGTGGCGAGCGCGCGCAGAACGCCGCCCGTGCGAAGATTTACAACGAACAGAGTTGTTTTTCCGTTCGGAGCGTGTTCGCCAAAGAAACCGTTTCGCGTTACACGCCGCAGCGAGTTTCGCGCGGCAGCAATTGCAGTCGCGGCGGCAATTGGACCGGGAAGAGAGAAGGGCGGAAAAATTGCCGACAACTTCTGATTCAGCGGGCGAACGGGACGCGGTAGATTTTTTTCCTCCGGCCGCGCCGAGTAAATTCAAATCCCCGGCTGAAAACCGTACGGACGCGCGAACAAAGATACTATTTACCGGCTCGCGACTGCGGCTTTCAGCGGTCTCGCAAAAACATTTTCAACGGGCCTGGGTCGTCTCGCCCGTCGTTCCCTTCGTTTTCTCTTACGTCCGCGTGCCGCGGCCGACGGAACGACAAAGAGACACGGTGAATCCAGTCGCGGAAACTTTGCATTCCACGCTCTGATTTATTATTCCCCGACGAGCATCGCCGACGCACGGAGACCGCGCGGCGAACCTTCGGCGACGGGTTACAGAAGATGGAACATTTTCTCGTTCGTCGATCGTACCTATGGACTCGCTCCGTCGAACGTGAGAGTGTTAATTCGAAGGAGTCAGCTCCGCTGCCCCGAAGGGGCACCGACACGGGCGTCTCAAGAATCGAAGAAGTTTACCCTGGACCAGTGGCGCACCCAGAGGGGCGCAAAGGGACCCTGGCACCCCCAAAAGAAAAAGGGGATTAATGTAACCACGACTGAAGTACCTAATTCAAGAGCTTTGTGAAAAGAAAAAACTGAATCTTATTCTTTAAATAAATTTTATAATCACCTATTGAATTTCATTGAATTTCATTAAAACTATTTTTACCCGTTCAACTCAGCTCCCCCCAAGATGAAATCCTGAGTGGGCTACTGCCCTGGATCGCATTAATGTCTGCAAAGTTCCGTCTCCGAGAAATGCCCCCTTCGCCCCATTGGAAGGCCCCCCGACCCTTGATCCCCAAAACTCGCCCGCTCGATTATTCCCGATCGTCGACAATAATCTCTGGCATACCTGGCCGGCGGATCTGCCAGCGGATCTGCCAGCAGTACGAACGGGGTCAGGGCTCGTGGAAAGCAGGGGGGTGGCGTGTGTACATCCCCTTTAAGCCGTTGACGCGCTCCTGGCACTAATCAGATGAGATCTCTAATCGGTTGATCCGCTCGGCCCGATATTTGTACGCAGGAAGACGGATGTCGCCCGGGAGAATTGAAAAGGAACGAGTAAGAGAGAAGTGGCCTGAAAGGAGGAGAAAAACGCGAGGGGGCCGTACGTCGGGATTAGGGCTTAAATCGCCAACAGAGTGAGACTGACGGGGGAGAGGGAGGGGTGGGTTCGTCTCAAGATTTCCTTGGCTCCCTTAAAAGGCCGTGGGACGATGCCGTGCCCCGTATTGTGTGGGTAAACTCACAGACAGCTTCCAGCCATACGTCGGGTCGTCGTCGGATGCACGCACATGCGTGCATCCTTTGCCAGCCCCGTATATCTCGGACCCTTTCGCTAGAAGAATGCCGGAGATAAAATCGCGCAACCCCTGCACCGCTGGCAACCCCTGACGCGAAGGGCTGTCGAGTGTGCCTCGTGCTTTCACGAGTGCGCTCTCCTCTTGTCCGCGTGTGTCCCCGCGCACGCACACCGTCGCGGACACTTTCGTTCGCGTCCCCGCGACCGAATCCCTCCTCCCTGCTCCTCTTCCCCAGCTTTTATTTCCCAACCCCCGCTCCCAGCGCGGGCACCGAGCCCGTTTTTCCCTCACCCGCCGCCATCTCGATTCTGCCCTCGCGGCAACATAGTTCATCGCTGTTTTTAAAGCTTCCCCCATACGGAAAGTATGTGACAGTTTGTTTTGAAAGGTGGAGAGAAAGGGGTGGGCCGCCGGGGGGCGTGTAGGCAGTTCCGCTGACGCGGACGACGAGCTCCTTGGTACCATTGTGCGGCGATACCTTGAGGATATTTCAAAGTTTAATAGAGTTATGCCCGTGGAAGGGGCGGCCAGTGTATTCGCGGGTAGACAGCCGCCCGCCCCGCCGAGTCCTTCGCCCCAGAATGGGATCGGGCCAAAGGAGCCAGAGGATTCTATAGAGGACGACTGTTTCTTCGCCGCGTATTTATGTAATGGATTTTCCCGTGAACGCGGACTGGACCGGGGGTACGGTCGCCGCGATTGTTCGAAATTGTATCTGAACTGCACCCTTTCAACCCCCGTGACGCGACACTGCGACCTCTGGTTGTATCGAGCGTACAGCTGTTCGTGGGAACCGTCAGCGTTTAAGAAAATATCAAGCCTGCATTGTGCCGCGTTAGGAACCCCCATCTCGCATTATCTGCCCTCCCTTCCCAACGATCGACACCGAGCGCAGCGAGCCCGCGATACGGCAGACGCGTAAACGTGGACGCAGCATTTACCCGGGACCCGTTTCAGCGTCCCGTCACAACAGATTTCCCAGTCGCGTTTGCATGTAAACAACAGCGCGGGCAATATCTTCCGGGACCACCGATCGTTTATGTATTATTCGATTCGCGCCCGACCATTTATCCCGTTTTCCTTGCTCCGCGCGCATTAACACCAGCGGTCGGCTAACTGGATTCGCATATATCTCGAAATGCACTGGCTGCATGTGTTGTAATTCGATGTGATTAACAGCGCCGCGTGTTCGTAACTGTATGAACAAGTTGGCAATATTACCCACCTGGCCCGTCCCGCCCCCTCAGCCCACTTTTACACACACACACACCCCCTCCGGATATCGCGTGGATATTGCGTCGGGTTGGTCTGCATCGGCAAATTTAATAACGGCCATTCTGATTTCCGGTGACGTTCGGAGGCCGTTCGTTTGTCTGCTCAGACGTGATGCAATGGAAATTGATCGTAGGGCCCTTGAAACATCAATTACGGAGAGGCCTTGCCGTCTGTGTTTATATTGTGGTGCAATTTTCGGCGTAAATGAGTTGCTGTGATTATTTCTAGTTAGATAAATTACGATCAATGCTCCGACGTGATTTAGAGTGCCATTGTTATTTTTGTGATAATATATTTATATTTTTCCTTTCATTAAAAAATGTATACCGATTTCTTTATAGCATAGGTATCGGTGCCACTGATGTTAAGTATAGAACAAAATTGAGAGAAGTTTAGTTTTATAATACTAAAGTAATATTCCTAGTTTTTTTTATATGATAATTAAACAAAAAATCAGTCTTATGCATCATTACATGGTGGTTTGGTTGTTCTGTCTACGACTTGTCCGCACGTTACTGCGAATGTCCGCACGTTACTAGAGACGCAATTCCAAATATGTTGAGATTTCGGGGGCAAGGTATAATGTTTTTGAAAAAGTGATAAGAGGATCGTGATCAGGAAGTTTTACTCAATGAAAAATGTCTATTATCATAATGTATAGAGAAAAGCATTCGCAAAACTATGGGGAAGAGTCTTGACGCTGCGCATTGCATGTCCACTGCGTCCGCACGTTACCGACCACTTCCTTTTCGCTCGAGATTTGATTGCGTTTGCATCTAGACTCCGGGCTATTAGCGTACAAGACACAACTTTTCATGCTGTTTCCGTATGTTAAATCAGAACATGAATGCCACTAAGCGTTTGGTCATAAACTTCGAGAAAACATCGCTAGTATCTGTGCGAACGTCCGCACGTAACCAGCGAAAATGGCCTCCTTCGGTGCTGCTTAAGACTCGCCTCCTAAATACGCACAGACCCACGTGCACCTTCCAGCGCCGTGAAAAGTTAATTTTGTTTGGCTTCGCTCGTCAGGATATTACCAGAGGTTCGTTAAGTTCTCCCTGGTAAGAAGCGCGCCCGCCCCATTTGCCAGTGTCTCCCGGCGGCCTAATTAATTAAAAAACTTGGAGCCGTGTTCGCAGTCGATCAAAGAAGGGTGGAAATTGATCAGTCGGCGGGCAGGGGAGGCTCTCGTTCCTGAATCGATCCGGGGGTGACTTTTGTCCCAGGCTCGTGCAGTCTGGCTGCAAATTTTATTTCCCTAATTTCGCCGGGGAAACGGGGTTAGCGATGGCGCAGGCATAAACGTATAATACACCAGCTGGCGCAATTGACGGTGCGTTAAAGCGCGGTCACGTACGGCTACATATGTATTCGGAATACGGAAGACGGGCAGTAACCGGCGCTGGACATCGTCGGCTCGCTGAAAAATCGGGAAGGAGGGCTGCGCGTGGGTGACCTGCAACATTTCGTTGTATATTATCGACGAGTGCACTGCCACAGAGGTGTCGGCTTAAGAACAGCTGAAGCACATGCTCTGGAGCACGTTGTTCTATCTGACACGTGTGGAGGGTGGTCCCACCTTCCTGGTACAGTCGAACCTCGATAACTCGAAAACCTTTATAAGTCGAAAATTTTCTTCATTTCCTTCCACTTCGCTGTAAACACCTCTACAACTCGAATTTAGAAGAACTCCGACATCTACAAGTCGAAGTTTACCTACTTCTACATATGAATAACGAAATTTCGTAGAAAGATCTGAAAATATTCAGAAAACTGTTTTCTCTGAAACTGTTTTACTAAAGAAGTTATTTTTCATAACTGATTTCTTATTTTTCAGGTAATTAATAAATGCCCCTGTTTTACAATTTGCTTTGTACATTACGCATCAAGCGCAAAACGTACAGGTCAGTTTTAAAATAATTTTCCTATAATTAAAGTCCTTAGGTTTTTCTTCTTTGTTTTTGTGCACAAAAATGTCGGAAATTAAATAGAAAAAAGAAAATGGACGCAGAACGATGTGACTGCGGCCTAAACTAGGATTTGATGAACAAGTCACTGAGTACGTCACTTATAAAGAATCATTCAACGAAGATATAGTGCAGTGCAACAAATGCAAGGGTTGGGCTCACGAGGACCGTATAGACCAAGAAAATATCGATCATTTTGCCTGTGATATTTGTAGACGCGCCTAAATAAATGTCCTATTCTATTTTGAAATGTTTTTACCAACATTATTAATTACTTAGACCTTAAAATCTACTAAGTAGTTGACCGGTACTGGACGACAATTTTCGTTCGCTGCGAATTACAACTTTTTTATTCCAACGAATTATTAATCTTTATTATCAAATTTAAGAAAAACGATTTGTCCCCCTTTATTAAGCACAATTTGTTCTACAAAGTACTTCTTCGAAATTTGATTTTGACCAACAATAGCCCAAGTTATAGATCAAAACCTTAGAGTGGCCGGTACTGCGGGACTCTCCCCTACATACTCTCATCGATAGACATAAACGAAGGAGGAGCAAGAAATATTTCACCCTACCCAGGAGAATGAACAAGCTACACCCTGTTCTTGCACTCGCCAATAAATACAAACGAGCAATGACAAATCCCATAAAAAGCTCCGCACGAGTCACCCCCGCCAACGCTTCTCTCTGCGCCCGACCCCCTCAACGGCACTTGCCACGTCTCCCTCGCGAACTATTCGCGCGATCCGGGCGGCTAAACCGCGCGCCAGCGTGTATCAAATCCTACAAATCCTCCGGTCGCGTCGCAAGTTGGAGACTCGCCAGTTTAATATACTCCCCTGGGCGATAAATTACGGCGGTGAGCAAAAAGTGTCCGCATGAAACATGCCCGCGAGAGCGCGCGTACACGGGCACCTGGAGCCCGGGGCGAGTCTCCCGGTGCGTTAAGTGACAGCGGTCCAGGATGAAAGGAGACAATGACGGGCCCCTGGTCATCGGGGGTTGCCCGTTTAAACAGATGCGCGCACACGTGCGCGCGCGCTCGCGCGCCCTCGCAGGGCCGTCGACGGCGGAGCGGTGTTGCTCGCGCTCGGCTATCGCCGGGCCAGACCGTGGCAATTAACCACTTTTATTAATAGCCCGTAGGACCCGCGTAACCTACCGCGCTGCTTCATGACTGATGCATCTCCTGGGTCCTCATTAGCCCCGGCAGCGCGGCGGGGACAGGCGCGTGTAACGCGTGCCGGCGCGTTTATAATCGTTACGCCTTTTCGACGAGTCCTCGCGCGCACCCGCGATTTACGAGGGCCCGCGCGAGAGGCAGCGAGGGAGGGCGATATGTAAATCGTGACAGTTACACGAGTAGGCGAAAAGGGAATATTGTTATCGATGCAGCGAGCCGGCTGCCGTGTGGGACGCTTGGAATTCGTGGACGCGCGGGGAGACGCGCGCAGGGGTCGGGCTCCAGCTTCGTGAAAGTTTGTTTTCCAGCGCCGAGGGGGACGAGCCGCGACGGCGGACAGTATTTAACGCGGACTTCGACTTCCATGGAGAAGGCTCTGTTTTGTTAAAGCCCTCCATGTGCGGCCCGCCGGCTGACTTTATACGGCTCCTGCGGGTCTTGTTTAAAAAATACCGCCATAATCGCGGCGCCCGTCGACGGCGTATGGAAACCGGAGCCGCATCGAGAGGCACTGGGAAGCCCTTCGACAATAAAGGGAAAACTAGTTCCTTTTCGTTTCGAAGAGGCTTTTTATTTTTTGCAACTGTATTCATGACTGTCTAAAGCTCCCCGTAGGACGCGGGTGAATAAAGTATCGCGAACCGTCTGGCGCGGTGAACGAAAGTCGGGACTGTTAAGCACAAATGTCGTTATTAATCTACAGTCTCTAGGATAGAGTTTCCCGGAGATGAAAAGCCACCGGCTCGCAATTACTCCGTCGCTTCGAACGGAGCCGTGACGCCTCTTCCTCCGTCCACCGTGCCGTCGATCAAACACCGATCGATTTTAATCGCGCTAAACCGGCATCGAATTTTATCGCCGGCATAGTTCAATTTCACGGCTGCCCGATCGCGAGCAGCTTATTCGCCCCTCGTGTATTTAATCTAGCATGACCGCCGCGAAATATCGTCTCCGTTATAAAATTTGATTTGTCCCGCGTGTCGCAGCTGTCCGACCATTAACGTTCCATCGATAATCCACGCGACCAGCGCGTCCCCAGCCTTCTCGTAACTAGCGCGATCTTCATCAACCAGTCCCCTCGTCGAGAAAAGACACCCGTGTCACCGTCTCATTCCCCCGCGCCTCCTCGATCATCCCTCCGCGACTCCAATCTTCCCGGCACATACATTGTTTATCGGATGTTTGTACATCACGACGTTTTACGAGCGAAACAACCAGCAAACGGTGTCACCTCCGCAAAGCGCGGCAGTCGTTCTCGATTATGCGTGGAAAGCGTGGAAGCTGAACTCGTTTCCGCCACGAGCTGCCAGGCTGATTTACGACCCGTTGCTTGGGCTCGCTTCGATACCCGATCGCGCGGAATGCATACTGTATTAAAATACCGCGATCGGCTTGCGAAACCCGTCGGCCGTTCTAGCAACGATACACCGGATCGGAGCTAGCAATCGCGATGCATTGGTAAACTTGAGTCGCGACTCCATTTCGCTGTGCAATTATTTCGAGTGTATCCTGCTTCGTTTATTTAGATTGAAACCAGATTCTGATTAAAATTCGTTCGAAGTGCTCTGCCATTTGCCGCTGCGCTTTGATACACAAACGGTAGAGTATCATTGGAGATTTCTCGCAAAAAAGAACGTTGCTTCTTGCCCGCCGCGAACGACATCGCCAAGCAATTGTTCGGCACGGTTTCGCGATGGGTGGCGGGATTCAACGGCGTTTAAACAGGCGTCGATAGCCCGGTATAGTCGCGTTTATGGTCGATCGTTGTACTCGACGGTTACACGTTTATGAGGCAATCGAATCGTCCGCATCGACTGCGGCTACACACGCCCCGGTACACGCGCGATTATGTTTATTAGTAGCCGACGTGCCCTGCATGCGCGTGTCAGCCTGCTAATGTCGGTCCACTAATCCTGGCCACCGTGACACGCGTAACCGAGACACGAAACTGTTCTCGCGACACAATGTTCACTCGTTAATTGGCAATTCTCTCCTTACGGTGTCCGGTGGCGCGGATTTATTCGACGGCTGGTAACTTCGAGCCGCCTGCACTCAGTGCTGTGTATTACACGCCCGGGAACTTTAACGACGCTGCGGATTACGCGAAACTCGCGAAATTTATACTCGGATACCCCGATACCCTCATTACTCCGAGACCGCAGACCGCGACACTTCGCAATGAGGATCTTCGCCGGACTAATCGAACAGGAATCGAACCGGCCCAACACCGTGACTTCGTCACCACCGAGTTACACCGAAAGCGACCCACCCCTCGCAACGTCGCCACTCTGCTTCCCCCAATTTCAGATCCCGCAATAAGACCGCCCCGAAACATTGGCGTTCCAACGAACTCCATCGGTGGGACGTAACTCCATCGACACTGCGGCCCGTGTCAACGAACGTATGATTGTTTTCGTAATTCGCAGCCACCTACGCGGGCCCATAGTTGTTTACATAAACTCGGGAAATTTATTTGTTTCAGTTTATTGCGACGCAATATCCGCTCGCCGCGGCGATGCTCCTGGAATCGCCAAACAGAGAGCGAGCTGCCGCGGCTTTGTTTCGATTCCCTTATAATTCAATTCGCCGCCCGGCGCAACACGATAAAACGCGGCGCGTTTATTACGATCAATTTTAAATGCTTATTCGCGGCGTTGTTTCGCGCGTTAGCGACTCCTGCGCGTCACGCGTCATTCGTCCGTCGCGGTCAACGCTTTTACCCTTCGTTCAGCCGGAAACCCGTGCCATTTTCAATTTCCACGATGGCCGCCCATCCGTGGTGCCAAGCGCCATGGAAGAACGCGAAAGTTCCCAGCGAGATTTCGACGTCCCTGAAGGATGCCTCGCGAGGATATTCATCCCAGGTTGCGTTTTTGGCATTCGTTTGTGATAGCCGCATCACGGTGCCTTTTAAGCTTTACGAGGACGCCACTCGTGAACCGGATGTTTGCATTTCGCCGCTTTACGAGCAGTTGCGCGAGATGGTTTACACAAATGGCGCCTATGCATACGCGGTTCCCCGTTTCGCGCACTTACGGCACCGTGCTTGCGAATCATGCGTTTGTTCATCGAGGAATACACACTGCGTTCCTGGAGGCGGTGTAAATTCAATCCTGTCAGAGCCGACGGGATTCATAAATAAAGCTTACGCGAACGAGGGAAAAGAGCTGGCTAATAAATTCAGCCGGCTCCGAAATGGTAGTCGACGGGCTCTAATCAGAAATCCAAATCTATACAGCTAGATTCTCTGTTTCCTCCGGGCTCTAGCGGCCGAGCCGACACTGCAGCCTGTGTAAAGCGCAATTATCGCGCGTTTCACCGTTGGAAACACCTGCCGGCAGCGGGAAACAGAACTCTTTTGTTCGTGGGGCGCGCGCGCGCGCGGGAAAAATTCGCGCCCTCAAAGCGACGTAGCGCCTGCACCCAATCGTTACATGCCCCGTTACCGCGCGCTTCACGTCTGATCGCGTTTACGAGTGTCTCGCGATTCAGGCGGACGCGTGAAAAATTGCCGCGCCCGGCAAAGCGGCAGCTTTTCAACGGGAACAATGAGCGACGTTCTAAGCGTTGCTTAAAATCTCCCAAGTTTTCCATGCGCGGCGGTGCAATCGCTGCCGCACACGTGCGGCAGCCCCCATCGATCCCACCCCGCGTTTCATCCACGCTGCTCGACTTTTATGGACTTCCGTAGCCTTTATTCCGCCGTCGAGGATGCAGCTTTGATGTCTTTACGAGCCCCGTCTCTCACCGAAATAAACGCCACCGGGGAACATATGGAGACGGATCTCGAGCGGGGATCGTGCGCGTTCCGCGCTTTTGTCCAACAATATCCACGGCCACTACCATTTCTGTTCCAGCCGGGGTTAATCGGTGGCCATTTCCTGCGTTCCACGAACCCCAGGCATAAGTTGCCCGATAAACGGGGACTAAAAATGCCACCAGTAGGTACTCAGCTAATTCGACATCGAATTCCGAAATTCCTTATGCTCGATGAACTTCTCAGGATGGGTAGACTCGTGGGTAGACTCTAGAAGGACTTAACGAGATCACCGATAGGCGAGACGGAAGGCAAGGAGAGTGGATCGATCCTCTAAATTCTAAATGTGCCATCCATTCCCCCGCGACGAGAGCGTATCGCGAATATTATTCTCCCATCCGAGTGCCTGGCAAATGATAATCGACACACCGACACGCCGCCTGTTCCCAGAATACACACGTGTAATGATTCGCAATACGGGCCGCGTCTCGTCGGAAATGCACCACCGGAGATGAATAGTTCCGCGGGCGTTTCCTTTTTCCGGTGTCGGTGGATTGGGATTTTTTAAATTTCCCAAGGGCCGGTCGGGAGGGAGGCGGGGATCGCGATACGCGGGATATCGAGGCAACGCAAAAACCGTCGCTCCCGCGACGCGCTGCGGGCCGATTGAAGTATTGCTCTAACTGTTGGATAGAGCTCGGCGGCCCCCACCGGAAGGATCGTGCTGCAGCTGGTACACGCCGAGACTTCCTGCTATCGGGGAAAACGTAAAAGGGGCAATAATATTGTGCAGTAAAAGGGGAGGAAAAGCGCGACGGGTTCGTGCGCCTTTTATTTACAGTCGTTGTAAAATACTGCTCTCCGATGTGACACTGTTACCGTTTCACTCGCGACGTTCGCAGCAAAGGGAGCCAAGGAGGGAGGAAAATTTAATGACCGGTTGAAAGAGTCTCTCTATGCTTCAGGGAGGATCTGTTGCACTTGCCAAGCGAAACGTGGACGAAATTACTGGAACGGAACGATTGAGAATGCTGTTCCCTCATCGAACTACCCCCGTCGCCCTCTGTTACGGGTCCGGGACTTGTTCAAGTAAAACACGGACCTCCACGGTCCACTTTGACCAGTGCTGTACCCCGACCGTTTCACGGCGAACCGCCTCACGTATTCTACAATCATCGTCCATTTAATCAGGAAAATTCATCCGCAGCCGGTTACGGAACACCCTCTCCGTTACATAACGCGAGCACGCGTGCCTCGGCCGCATTTCTCTGCGATTGCACGTCCTCCAGCGGCACGAAAGTCTGAAACGCCTCCTCGAACGCATCGCGAAAGTGCATAGCATTGCGCCTGGAATACGCAATACGCTCGCTACACAGGCGCAGGCTGTGTGCCCAGGCGCCGCGCTCGCCGAGCGTACACACGAGCGGAGGAAATTCGCCGAGCGAGTAAACCACGCTCCCGACCAGACGAGGGGCCATAATCGTTGCGGAACTCGCCGACAACCTCCGCCCGTTCCTTCGCCACTCTTCTTCGCTCGATTCCTTTCGCGTCGCGCGCGACGCTGGATAACAGGGCGGCAAGTGGGAAACGATACCACGGTATCAGAATGCACGCTCGCGCAAAGTGCATCGGGGGAGAGACGTCGAAAATGATCCCGCTCGATCGGCACCGTTAGCCGTCGGATTTCCATGCGTTCTACGGTAATAGCGTATCTGCCGAGGCATTTAACGTGTCCATACATAGGGCGATGCTTTTCGAGATCGACTATTAGCTTGTAAAGCGAGATCCCGTCATGGGACATTCGGTCCCAGTTTCCTTCGGTTTTGAAATGTGAAGGGACAGCTAAGAGGCTGTATACCTATTTCCAGGGTGGCCCTTATTTTTTCAACTACGAACCTTTCTGTATTCAAACACTATTATTTAAAAACTGGTTGGCAGCACGAAACAATTATATATACAGTAATCGTAAAAAATTGAATGCTCTTTTAATATTATTTGAACAAAATTTTGATAAGGCTTACCATTTTTTAGAAATTCCTTAAATCCAAACCATTGATGAATTCTAAACTTTAAGGCCTGGTCGGCACCCCTTCCTGTCGTTGGATTGCAGTACACTTTCGCAGGGATTATTTTCATATGAAATGGAACTATTCTAGGAGGTGAGAGCAAAGAAATACGAAAAAAATTCGAGACGTATGAAGGGCCACCCTTTTCCATGCGTAGATGAAGATGGAGTGCTGGTCAGAAGAATGCGTCGAAAAGATTAGCGGAACCAAAAGCCTTCGCTAAGAAATAAGAGTCCGAGATAGATAGAAGGAGGGTCGTAAATAAAGTTAGAACTCGTCCACCCCGTCGCAAGAAGCAAGGACACGGTTTACAGCCCTGCGATAGTTGCCCTCGCCCATCGACGTTTCCTCGGATCGGACCTCGTTTCAATCGGCGAGAGGTCCCTTTCGAGACGAGACTCGAAGAGGTCCTAATCTTTCCGAGGGAACTCGGTGTACGTGAACCGCTCGGGGACGGCGCTATCTTTCCCCGCGCGACGCGAGAGTGCATCGATCGGGCTCGTCGATAAAATTTTATTCCCCGGTGGCGCGCGTATGCAGGTGGAGCAAGGTCGGCCGACGAAAAAGGACAGGGGTGAAGAAAAAAAATACGACAGACGCTCGGGGGTAAATAAATTTAAGACTCGCGCGTTTCCCGCCGTCAGTCGGCTCTTCGGTGCTGCCCGGCCATGGACTTCCAACCGATTCTTTTACTGCCTCGATTTTTACGAGACCTCGACACTCCAGCTTGCCCCGATTACCGATCGAACACGCTTTTTACGCCAGCCGGAGAGCGAGCTGACAGTGAATGCAAAGTACCTCCCCTCTGCCCGTCCCCGGCTCAATTTTCGTGTCCCTGATATAACAATAAAAATATGCCAATAAAGGAGCGACAGTGCGCGATCCACCCCGGGGAATGGAAGAATCCGGAGTGGGAGCAGGGGTTGGTAATGTCCCGGCGATAAGGCGAGCGTAACTGTTTCATTTCTCACGCGCGAATCGCTTCCCCCGCGAGGCTCTCTGGCCGGGTCCGGCGACCGGTTTCTCGGCTCGTATCGTCGAGATTTCGATATTATGATAATCCACCGGATAGAACGTTTCACCAACGACGGAGAAATGGTTTCCGGTTCGAGTGGCGTCTTTGGAAGGCAGCGTGCTCGCAGCGAATTAGTCGAGATCGCTGGTCCCACCGCATTCGGTGTGACAGTGGGATATTGGGGCTTGCGAATGGGCTACCTCGGGATTCCAGATGGAGTCTTGGTGCTTTGGGTGAATCGAACAAGGGGTACAGAAGATACAGAGGTGTTTGTGCGCTTGCGAGAGGATCAGTAAGAGGGATGTTTCCATTTGTGTTATTATAAAAGGATTATCCCGTTGATGGGTGAACTCTACTAATCGGCCACTAATTGTAAGAAGCACTATCACTGGAAACCCTGATCAACCCCCTGGAATTCGGCCCAATTCGAAAAGTTCCCCTTCGTTAGATTAATCGAACTTTTACCCGGTCTCGGTACAATTAACCTAGAAATGCACCCCTGCGCGCTGAAATTCGCTCGTCAAGTGGTCGAGTCTGTTGTAGACGCGGCAGCCACCCCTTCGCATCCCCCAGGAAAAACGCCACGACGACAGAAACTGGGAACTAACCTCCCGTTCTTTATCGATCCCTCGGAAGGATCGTCTTAGAAATGTAGCCCTATTGTCGAGCCGGTTTCAATAGAAACGCACTCGTCGGATGGCCAACTTCGTCAAAGATTCGTCAGCAACTCCCTCGCTTTTACCCCCGGTGAAAGGCTCCACTCTGCAGCCAGGTTCCTCGAGCAAGTAGAAAGTTAACTAAATGACTTTCCATTGGTGTAGGAGAGAGTACGTCTGTACTACCCTCGTACCTTTTTACTCGACCTGTCTCGCAAAGTGTACCAAAAACTTGCGTCGCTTATAATTTCGATTAAACGATCAGGTATTCCTTGGTACCTATTCAAAGCGTGCACACCACCTCGCAGTTTAAAGACTACCAAGTCCCCGTAATCAAATCCACCGTTCCTGCCAGGATCGACCCCCCAGAATGCTCCCTCGAAACGCGACCCCACGGTTCGACCGGTCCAACCACCAACAAACACTCCTCGTCGAATGACCAACTCCATCAAAGATACGTCGACAACCCTTTCTCGTTTCCGCTCCCTCCGCGCTGCAATAAAAAAAAGGGGCTCGTTCGGAGGCAGATTCCGCGAGCAAGTGGGAGCAGCGCAAACGTATGCCGGGGGAATGCCGCGAGTCCACGAGCGGAAACGGTCCGGCTTATGGGGGTAATTATTTTTTCAACTGGACGGAAGGGGGCGGGGTGGCAAGGGCGCGCACCGCGGGGGTCTTTGCTTGGGCTGGAGAACAAGGGTGAAAATAGAAGGGGGGAAAGGTTGAATGTACCGCTGTCACTGTAATGGTCCCGCGTCTGTGTTACACGGCTGCCGGCACATGCACGAGGAGTTAGTGTACGCGATCCAGTGGACAGTAAGCGCGGGTCTTACGCACACAGGCCGCGGGACGCAGCTGGTTTAAAGCGGTGAAAGCAAAAGAGTACATGAAAGAAACGTTAATTACTGCATTACTGGCTAGCCAACCGTAAAATGTACTACAGCTCGCGGCGCCGTTCTAGCACTACTGCCGGGGCTGGGGCCGCCAGTAACGCGAGGGTAAATGCGAAACAAAGTCCCCGGGCGCGGCGGAGATGCGTTGGAATAATACGCTCTACCCCGGGCTCGATGAGGAATTAAGGGTAAACGAATTACGCTTAGACGACCGAGCGCGAACGAGTGCACGGCAAATTGTTCCCGTTGTTTGCGTTACCTTTGACAGTTCTCTGGACGTCCTGTTGTCAAAGACAGTCCTCGTTGCTATCTTTTTTTCCGGAGGGTTGTTACGACAGCGTCATTACGCGGAACGGGTCGAGTGATCGGGGGAAGCTGAAGTAGTTGCATGAGCAGCTACTTTCACCTGTGACGTTTCTACGTCCGCTATTCAAATTTCGATATTCGACTCGTCGCTTCAGTCGACGAATCACTCTTGTTGCCACTCATTTTCACTACTTTCAACATAACTTTTATTAAATATGTATTGATTCATACACTTCCTCTCAGTGACTAGTACCAAGTGACTTATTCTGCTAGCCGACAAGGAAGTCAACGAAATTGACACAGTTCAATTATCTGTTTACACAGTTTTTATATACATACTTACCCTTCAATATTATGTATCCTGAACTCGAAAGCGTGAGGCACTATACAGAAATCTCTGCATTTCTCACGCAGTTGACGATATTGACATGATAAAATTAATGAGATTTATTTGAATAAAGATTTGATAACATAAAAAACGAAATGAAAAATTATTTCATTTATTTCAGAATCATGAGTAACGAAATAATCTAGAGAAAAATCATTTGTCTGTTCAAATAAACTAATACACGATTATTTCAAATAATATGTAATCAAGATAATATATTATCTTAACGATCATTTTTCAAATAGTGTATTTGGATTATGCTCAAGCCGTCGTTTACTATGTCGTTGCTGTGTTTGTCGCTGGATTTGCCAATTTGTGCTTCCATGTGGAGTTGTCCATTTTGTGGCTGTAGTTGGAGTTGGTGTTCATTGTGTGATTGTAGTTGGAGTTGTCCATTTTGTGGTTGTAGTTGGAGTTGATGTCCATTTTGTGGTTGTAGTTGGAGTTGATGTCCATTTTGTGGTTGTAGTTGGAGTTGTCCATTTTGTGGTTGTAGTTGGAGTTGTCCATTTTGTGGTTGTAGTTGGAGTTGTCCATTTTGTGGTTGTAGTTGGAGTTGTCCATTTTGTGGTTGTAGTTGGAGTTGTCCATTTTGTGGTTGTAGTTGGAGTTGTCCATTTTGTGGTTGTAGTTGGAGTTGTCTGTTTTGTGGTTGTACTTGGTGTTGTGGTTGTTGTAGAATCCTTTTTAGGTTTAGCGTAAACAACACACCTCATTCTAATTCCCCAACTAGGTTTTGAAACTGCCAATACGACTATGGAGTCTTTTCCAAGGTTGCCTTTAACAACTCTGGTACCCGCTACCCATGGATTCCAATTTACTACACTGACGTAGGAAATTACATAGCCACAAGGTGCCTTTGCTTGACATACACCAACCTGTGGCCTTCCATAGATTCGTGGCTGCAAAATAATATTATGTATTAAAAACAGCTTTTGAATACCCTGTGCCGTACTTTCACTGAAACTCTAATGTCTTATACATCCAATATCACTTTTCTTACCCTAATAACGTATTCATCCAGAACGAGTTTATCATTCTTATGCCGTTTTCCAAAAATTAAGTTGTTCGCGAGTACACAGATAAGGAGTGACAGACAGGTAACCAAAAAGAGTACTTTACGCATTATGGCAGGTATCGTTAGGCCTGGGTTGTTCTAACGAGTGTCTTGCATGTATGCTCGTCGCACAAAATCTGCCGATATTATTCGATGTGATAACATTTATAGCTTTCGCTTATCAGTCGCCACGGACAATCAAAGTAATATGTTCCTCGAATATCGACGGATCATATTACTTTCGAGATATCTATCAGCGAATAATGACAAGATCTTGCGAAGGTCATACAGATACGGTCAGCAATCCTTACTATAACGAAAGCAATTCTCATTCATTACTCTCCAGGACAGTAACGACAAATATTAACAAATAATTAAAATCACGAATACGATCTTCAATTATCACTTGTTACAAAAAGTATATCTCATCGGGATTTCAGAATGACAATTCTGAAAGAGAGAATACTGAATCAAAAGACCAACCCCAATCCAAATGCGCAAAATAATTCACGCCAATTCATTGGCTCATTTTCTGTACTATCCTGAACATAATAATATGCCTCGCTAATTCTTATTGTGTCTCAGTGTACACGCGTCACGGTTCAAAAGAATCATCCAGACGTTACGCAATGCGAACCGTCACCGCGGCTTGGCAACTATTATCATTAATATTCTATACAATCAACATAAAAGATATTGGAATATTTCGGAGATATCATTAACCAGTGGCGGGTTTAACGGGCAGCACACGAGCAGCTTCTGCCAGGGCCCCTCCTCATCTCCAAAAAAAATTACGATTTTACCCAAACACTAAGGGAGAGTAGGGGAATTACGAACACTTAAGTGAAAAGTTAAATTGAAACAAATGTATTGATTCTAATCAGATTTAATTTATAGATATAAATGAACTTTGGTTAATTATCTACAAAGACAACACAAATAATTGTAGATACTTTAATAAACAAATCCTTTTTTGAAAGAAAAACAAAACTCTTTCAGTCCCCAATTACCTGTAGCTAGTAAGGTAAATGCGAACGGTTGCGCAAGATCTCTTCATCTTTACAAAATACTGGTTTTCTTCCACGCTGTGGGTCTGATTCACTCTTATACTTTTTACTTGATTGATCGAGTTTTGGTTGCTCGTGGGATTGAATGTTTATTTGCTGCCTGACGGATTGAAAGTCTTTTATCTTTAATCTCATTCACGGGTATCTCAAAATCTTTCAACGAATTTGCCCGGATATTTTTCTTAATATAATTCCGAGATACGCGACACATAAAAAAATTCGAAATGTTAAGCCAAATGAGTAAATGCCATTCTTCGTAAGTCCCATAGACACTGTTCGTAATTACCCCAAATGAACAGAAGTTAGAAATTTCAAATAAAACAAATACGAACATGTATATACCTATACAAAGTGATCCCGTGATTTTATTCAGCCTTAAGTAACCGAACTATGAAAAAATTATGCTTTGTTGGGTAGTATAGTTTTAATGCACTATAGACTCAAAATACTCGAGCGTAAAATTATAAGAAAAACTACGAAAACATTTTACGTCCTGACAGTTTCCTTAGTGGGTACTAAACATAGCTAATTATATTATGTAACAATATCACGGGAGGACTGGACAATTGAAACCAGCAAATATCGCGGTGTTCGGGTTTACCCCGCGTTCGCAATTCCCCTACTCTCCCTTACATTTTTTTCTTTACGACTTAGTCCGTTTTTAGTAAACTACCTCTTCATTTTCCCGAAAATGGGCCCCTCAGATTGTTTGCCACCTGGGCCTTTTTCCTTAAATCCATCACTGTACATTAATTATACGACGCCCCAGGAAAGTAATACACGCGCGGTAGATAAACGATCAAGAGACGATAACGTTACGGTTTATCATTGGAAATCGGGTGTTTTCATTTTGGAATTCTCCGTAACGCGGAGATTATTACTATCATATTGTATTATCAATAATACAAACAAAATTAGATTCCTTATGTTATTTATAAAACAAGAATAATAAAGTATTTGAAACAACTCATTAGTTCAAATGATTATTTGTTATCTCATTTCAAATAAAATGTGCCCAACTGAAGGTTGACTGAAGATGTTGGATGTAAGTTCAGTGACCCCTGCATAGCGAGACGTTGCATTATCCTAATGGAGAATAACGCCTCTGGCTCACAAATGCGGGTCTCTTTTCAATTGAAGCTTGTTCCACGCGATCCACTTCCCCGCAATAAAGCTCTAGCATATGTGTTTAGCTAGAACTCGGCTGTCATATTCAGATCTACTAAAACGATCAACAAGAGGTTTATGTATTCTTAAACGAAGATCCATTATGGTTCTAAGCAAGCAGAGCTTCATTCTCTAAATTTCTGTAACGTCGAAAGCATGTTTCAAGAGCGCGTTCATATTGTTTGTCGTTAAAGCCAAATTCGCGTGAAGCGCGGCCCGCGAGCCGTTAGGTCCGCAATAAAGCGGGCTTTAATAACTTTTTGTTTGCCAGCCGCGCGGAGAGTCGCGGTGGACGATTCCATCGAAATCCCTTTTTTTCTCGCTCCCCTCGAGATAGAGAGCGGAGGGTAATTTGAGTCCCGATGTTTGACCAATTCTTGAACAACGGGGCGAAGTAATAACGCAGGAGGCCGGGCCGCCCATCTACCCTTCGCCCCAGCAGCCGCAGACAAACGCCTGTCCGAAGGGAAGACGGGCCATACTATAAAGCGGTATTAAATTGATACAGTGACTTATTTTTATTTGCCGGGGAAAACTTCGCCGCCGAATTAATTCAAATCTATGGCCCCGTCTCCTGTGCGTATTATAAAAGTTCTCCTGAGCAAGCTCACCCCCGCCGTCGCCCCTCGCCCTTTCACCCCTTCGCCGTTCCACGGCTGCCCCTTCGGGCCGCAGTCTGCCGCGCCTCTCTATACATATACATGGGAAAGCTCATAAAGCCGGACTTTTTGTATTCATGTACGTGACTGCAACTTTCAACGGGGCCTCGTCGCGGAACGGGGGTTAAGTATATTCAAGGATCCACCCGCCCCCGGGACAGCGGTCCTTTTTTGCACGCATCAGAACGCAGCTTTTTCATAAACGCGCACCGCGGAACCTGCTCGTCGCTGTACAACCGCCCCTCCCCGTTCCGTCTGATTTATTTATTTCGCGCCGTTCTCACCCCGGGCGCCTGCTGGCTCTCCTCTTCGGGGAGCCACGAGGCGAGAACAACCCAGTTGCCCCCGTCGAACGATTAATAAATAAGAACGCGGGCTACATCATCCGTGGGGGATTTCAGTGACTTTATAAAACCGCGGATGATTTGCTCCGCGTTTCTGCGCTTTCTTCGTATCTCCTCCCGCAGTCCGCATCTATTGCCATGCAGCAGGATTGCTGCTCCCGGATAGAAACTCCCGGAGTTTTCGAGCATCGGGTCGGTTGCATCCGCGCGGCATTAAAGTTTCATCGGGCATCTCCCGAAACGACGACAGAACGGAAACGGAAACGGAGAGGAGCGGCTCCCCGAATTCCATATGGATCCATCCCCGCGGCCGGTTCCCGAAAAAATATGGCCCTCGTTGGAAATACAATCACGGAGAGTGTGGTAGCTGGCCCCGGGTAACGAGGGGCAACGATTTACACGATCGGGGGAAGATATATTAACGAGGATAAGGAGGAGCGTTAAAACGGACGCGGACCTTCAACCTTCCGGCCGCATAATTCCACGGGAAAATGAGGTATGCGGGATCACGCGTCACTCGATCACGTCGCAACGACGAATATCCAGCGCGACGACTTACGTAAAAACAATTTGTCGCGGTCGGTTTTGGTATTCGTGTCTCGGAGCTCTTCGAGGACCCTTCCACCCTCCCCCCCTCGCCACGGTTTTTCCGCCTGTCCCGGGACGAGGAAATGACAGCGAGATATATTGCGCGAACTGTCGGCTATTTACCACGCTTAGAGCATTATTTGCCCGACGGAAGAGTCTATGCGTCTGGCGTCACGTGGATTTATATATCCGCAAAAAGCTGCGCCGCCGCTGGATACACCGGTGGAACCCGTTAATCCGTGACTTTTACGGTTTCCGCGTTCACGGATGCGCTCAATTAATCAACGAGCGCAGCCGGCGTCGCCAAATATCAAACGATCGTGTCGAAACTTTTGGAGATTCTGGAGAGCGGTTTAAAAACCTTCGCAAACAGCTCCTGTTAACAAACCTTCCTGTATGCCGAAAACTTTGAGCGGTAATGCCACTGTAGAGCCCGGCACACAATTTTTTTATAAATTGTTTAAATACAAAATGGCGTGCGCCACAGCTAAACAAAAGAAGCTTCTTCTGAAAAACATTGTTCCGCGACCGCAAAGATTTCTCCTTCAATTTTTAACCTAGAACAAAAAACCAAATTTTGTTTAGTTCTATATAAGATTATCTCGGGAAGTATCCGAGGAAACTAAAAAATACTGTTTTTTGTACAAATGGTGCGTGATTGAACAAAACGTTTCAACAATTTCGAGGTTGTGGCAGTTCCGTGTTTTGTTCAATCACGCACCATTCTCACAAAAATCAGTATTTCTTAATTTCCTCGTGTACCCCCCGAGAGAATCTTATATAGAACTAAACAATTTTCGGTTTTTTGTCCTAGGTCAAAAATTGAAGGAGAAATCTCTCCGGAAACGGAACACTGTTTTTGGAACACTGTTTTTCGGAAGGAGCTTCTTTTGTTGAGCTGTGGCGCCGCCATTTTGTATTAAAAATATTTTTTTAAAATTATGATCTTACTTCAAGGTATGTAGGGGTAAACAGTGTAGTTATTGGCCACCTGGCAGTGATTGGCCTTTTTTTTAAAAAACATGAATATTAAGAAATAATGTACATTATGCCTTTTATAATGAACATATTCAGATACCTTGTACTTTCATGCGTCGAATGCAATCGAGATTTGCTACTCATTGTTATACTATGTGTAAAAAATAGACAAGTTGAAATCGATGCTTGAAAAGTACAGTGATTGAATTGAATAGCCATACGGTTACATCAGGCAATTCTTAGATAATTTAATGTATTTACGATATATATATACCTCTCATATTCGTTATATAGACAAATAAAGGTTTAAACTTTATAAAAAAGGATTATTTATTCATTAATATCATATATTATTGCAAAAATTATAGGTGGCCAAGAACTGTAATGTAAATAATGTCTTAGGACAGTCATTGGCCACGAGGCCAATGGGTAGCTAACAGTCATAGAAACAGTGCAACAGTTGTTGGCCACCATTCGCCATGCTTTGAAAAGGTTATGTTATAAAGGGAAATACTATTAATACAATATAAAAGAAGGTGCAATACTACAATACTAGCTAATATAGAAACATTTAAGTAGAAAAGGTATTATTTCATAATTAGGTAGGGTATACATATGTCACATATAGGTTATGAAATAGTGGTCAATAACTGCCAAACGATCGGCCAATCAATGCCTTGAAACAGTTCTTTGTTGTGATTTTAAGAGGTTAGGTTTTAAAAAAAAATGCTTTTAATACAATCTAAAACGCTGTTAAAAGAAGGTGCAATACTAGCTAATATAGAAACATTTAAGTAAAAAAGGTATTATATCATAATTAGGTAGGGTATATGTCACATATAGGTTATGAAATAGTGGCCAATAACTGCCAAACGATCGGCCAATCATTGCCTTCGCCTGGCCAATAACTATGTTTTGTCGTAGGTAACGTATTTTCCGTAAATTTTTGTGGATCCTTCTACTCTTTTCTTTTAAACAAATTCTATTTCTAGACTATTAGAGTCGTTTACAGTTATTAACACTAATTGTGTTCTTAAAGCTATCAAAATAAGACTTATAATCCAACGCTTATGTGAACCTCTGACTTAAGTGGCCAACAACTACACTGTTTACCCCTACAATAAAGGCCTTCAATCAGATTTTGTATTCCATTCACTATACTCGTATTAAAAATTCTCAAAATCAGGCTGCCTTTCCGGGCTCTACCCCTTAAGCGAGATAAGTGAATATGTACAGCTATATAGCAACACACAATATATGCAAACACCTTTGCCAATTTGTGCATTGAAATGATTGCACAGGAAAGATTCGTATCGTTTTGGAGGGACGTGGCTGCACGTTAGCTGGCGAAACACCTTTTGCGCCCTCGAAGAATCATTAACACGGCATATGCAGGGGAACGCGATATCCTTCGGTATTCGTGTCTCGGGGTCCTTGAAGGACTCTCGGCCCGCCTTTGAAAGCGCACCTCTCGCCAGCTACGACGGGGGCATATTGCGGAAGCCTGTCGAGTATTTATGGTACTCGGGGCATTATTTGTGCGTGGAGGGGTCCGTTATAGGGACGTCGAGTGCATCGCTAATATTGGCGCACACAGTGCCGGCGCTTGGCTGAGCACAATTGGAGCGTTGTGTAAGTACAGACTGCAGCCTCATCAATTACGCGTTCAATTAGCAGAACCCCGCGCTAGAAGTGGGGCCAGAGGAAAGTGAGAGCGCGCGACCCGATGCAGTCGCCGGCCATCTACGCGCGCATGCCATTTCTTAGAAGGAGGGGGCACCGAGTATTCCGTTATACCAGCTACGCTAATGTACGGTGACTCCTTAATGGTCAGTGTATTCGTTAAACGAAGTCGTGGTTAGCTACCGCGGCTCTGAAGGAATGTCACAAACCCGTTCCTCGTTAATATCGTAATCGCCGCTCTCGAAGTTCGATCATCACCGAACGACCCACCAGTAACGAGCCTATTCAGTGAAACTCGCGCTCTCATCGGCTGCGCTCGGAAGACGCCGCTTTTTGCCAACCCTTCCCGGTGATTCCGCTCGAGCCTCGAAACAAGAGGAATGAAGTACGCTCGACGAGAGTCAAGAAGAAGCAATAACGAGTGGGGGAGAGGGAGAGAGAGGAAGAAAAATATTGGGTTGCCGAGAGATTAAGCTCTTCCAAACTCATAAACCATCGTACTTGGTGGCCGCGCAACCAGCCAGCAACACTCCCGCCGCCTCCGCGACTGCGTTAAAGAGTCTAGCAAGATAAGCAGGCGCAAACGGCCCCGTGGACAAATTTTGCTGTTATTGTTTGCTAAACCATGCTCCTCACCTGGGCATGGACCCTCATGGAAGGCCCAGAACGTCCATGCCCAGGTGAGGAGCATTTGTTTAGCAAAGAATACCAACAAAATTTGTCACGAGGGGCCGTTTGCTCATGCTTACCTTGCTAGACTCTTTATTATTCTCCTTTCGCTGCGTTCACAAGCCGTGGGCTCGATTTAACGGGCGGTACCTACGTGTCCATTCAGCGGGGACTGTTTTAACAGAGATCCGCGAGTTTACTCTGCTCGGATGGCGGCTTAAGCTTCGCTGAACGATCTATGCGGCCCTCTTTCGAGTGGACAGAATCCTAGGGTCCAACAGTATCGTGAGTGCATCAATTACAGACGATTGCGGGCCACGTTCTCATTAACATCGTCCTACGGGAAGGAGGCGTGCCTTCGTCTGTGTGTTTTCGAAAAACCGCGCATCCAGGCCGGATGACGGTAATCCGAGAATATTAACCGAAGGCCGTCGCGGGGGTAACAATATATCCTCGACGGAGTAGCGGCACTAGTGACTAACTGATCAAATACAACCCCCTCGAGGCTCGTTCCAACGGTGGAAGGGTCTTTTCGAGTTTTTCGCCCCTTTGGTAATATCGGCCGATATACCGTGATACGTACACAGGAAAAATCTCCACCCTGCCCACCTACTCTCGGCTCCCCATATTGGTCACGGCCAGCGGAACGTGTGCGTGGAAGCTGTACGTGCGGCCACGTACCTGCAACCAGGAGAATTGCCAATATTGGACGAGCCACCGTGCGTTTATTATCGCGAAAGCGGCGCCCAAAGTAATTCTTGATATATTGCGGGTGTATCCCGGTGTCCTGGCGCTGTGATCGAGACATTTAATCGCAATTAGTAGCGGATCGTTGCCCACTGCGAATGCACCGTTCGCAGCCACGCGGTTACATGCAGCTACGAGAACTTTACCATCGTTGTTTTTTTCTGTTTTCGCGTACAGCGAATTCCTATCCATCGTTTGCCCTCGCCTGTTTGCTCTCCATTTCCAAGCCGATGCTTCTGTTACTTTTCAAATGGAGTTTACACGACCAGATATATTCCAGGCCTAAAAGATTGCGCCGTCCAGTGATGGATACCTGCCGCAGCTTGAAATCTTTCAAAAATCTGTCACCTCTCGGCTTTAACCGTGCCGATGTATCAAGGCCACTGAAAATCGATGTCGCCGTTAACCGAGTTCGGTGCTTCGCGACGTACGAAAGAGCCTGTAAAATTGAGGCTCTTTTCAAAGCGCAGCTGATATTCTGCTACGAGGGATGTTTTACTACCTCTGGGAGCCTCGAATACGAAACGGAACGGGGGAGAAAAAGCGGGGAAGGAAGATGGAAAGACTTTCTGACCCGCCACCCTTTCCGACCAGTGGGGAGAAGGAACGAGTGGCTGCAAAAAAAAGTGCATTCTGAAATACCACGGTTGCCTTTCTGGAATTTTTATTATTGGTTCGTACCTTTGTTACCGCGATCTTCGCTGGAGAAACAGGCGAAAAAGGGGTGGAGAGGAACAGAGAGGGCAGGGAACGTGTGGCGCAGCCACTGCAGCGGAAGTACGATTGCGGCTGTGTATTTCTCGCGCCAGTATTTCTCTGCTTCCACCTCTTTTTTTTCTGTCAGACGTATCGGCGATCGATAAATTTAATAAAAGTTTATCGGACAGCCGAGTCAAAGGGGCTGCACCGACCTTCCGCCGTCTGCGGAACCACGAATTAACGCTGCGACTGCGGGCGCGCGGGACGCTACGCCGCAGTGGCGGCAACGGTATTTTTGCGAAAACGAAATGAAAATTCCTGCGACAAGCGAATCGATCCCCGAACCGGTGTAAGTGATTGTTAGCCCATGGAATTCCACGGGTTCGTTTATACGAGTTTACGGCAGCTAATGAAGTACGTTCGGCGACACGCGATATCTACTCCATTTCCGAATTGTGTTCAGCCAAATATTTGTATGCAGAGCGACGCAGTCTAGTTCCAATGCAAACCAGTAGAGTTTCGAGGGGAAGAATTAAGGAACGAATGTTTCTCGATGGCTAGCCGGGGCTACAGTAAATTCGGTTGACGAATGAATTTCCAGTTACACCGGGTAACTATCCCCGAACAGCTTCGAATTTATCGTTGCTCCCCTACGAAATACAAACCCCCTCGACTCCTACAATCTCCGTTCACTCGGTCTTTTTCATTCAACTCACTCGCCGAGACAAATACATTCGCGAAGCGAAACGAAACGTGCGGTATGCAAGTACATTTATACATCCCTCGGGGGTAGCGATCCTCTGCAAACTCCGTTCGCGGAACGATAAATAAAGAATAACATAATTTCCCGCTGTTATCACGAGAACGTACCGGAACAATTTCTTGAACTTGACCGTGCACGGTTAGCCTTCGGAGCAGCAGGTCGCGATTATTTCCCCGCCAGCAACAGGTCCTGCGATCGGTATTTGGCAAATATATATCCCACCGTGGGGGTTTCAGGCAGTTTGCAAAGAGATATTAAAATGTCAAATGCCCCTCGACTCTGGATATATGTAACTCTCTCTATTTGATCGAAACGCGAACCCTCTATTCTATTAACCATCGAGCAGATGTCTCGTTACCGCGAGACCTTCTACGATCATCAATTGTCACAGCAGTGATAGCGCAACGATACTGCATGGAACTGAAATGGTACTATAAATACAGACTTCCTCAAGTATCCATCCACGTTTCTCGATCCACTCGTCCGTGGTAACGCACGATCGAGATATTGTTGCAAATAACGGGGGCACTCAGCCGTGTCCGGGAATATTGTAAGATCGCGCGGTGAAAAAGCAGCGCGTTTGCAGCGGGCGAGATATTTTCCCGCTGGTATCGCGGGTTGTTGTCGCTCTGCACGATGGAAAAATCGTGTTACGCGCGTGTTCCGGCGCGGAATTTACACGGGGGGGAGTGGCAAATAAAATGAGACGTGTATTACACTTAAAAAGGTAAACATGTTTTACGTGAGCTGGTGCGATTCTTTCTTACGGGGAAGCGTCTCGGAAATATGGAAATGAATAAACAACGATATATGCACACAATGGCGGCGCGGAGAGGCCGACGCTTTGCGCCACCCAGCGTCGTCGCGGAGATATTACAAGAGGGGGAAGGAAACGGCATTATAAATTAAAGGGGAGTGTGAAATTCAAACCAGTCGCACGGCTGCTGGGAGTATTTAGAGCGCAGAGTAGCGGGCGCGCCGCGAATCGCTCCGAAGCGTTAAAAGCTTGCTCCAGTTATTTCGAACGCGGTCTCGTTCGAATAATAATACAATCGGCGGTTGTTCCGCCCCGCCACGACCACGAAGATTTAAAACCCCCATACACGCCACCCAGCGCGACATTAAATTCCCAACAAAATGGTCCAATCGGGGGAAACCAATTCCAGAAAATGTTACGGCCAGGCGCCACCGATAATCTCTTCCCCTATCTCTTTTTTCAAAAAATGTTTATATTAAATGGCTGGATGGAACCCGTGCCGCGACCCTGGATTCATCCGCGAGAAACCACCCGGGCCCTTTGAGAACGCGAATTTCGCTGGCAGCACATAGGTATACCCCTGTAATGTTATTAAATTCCCGAACATCCCATCCGCCTCTAACGGTAAACATTGCGTTCGACGATACCGCGAAGCACTGTGATATTTCGTACACGAAGAGTTTCCATCGGATTCCTACTCTTCTGAGGGAGGTTCTGTGATTATTATCTCGACTGAAAAAATTATTTTTCGAATTCTAGAATGGAATAGTAAACGCTCGAAGTAATACTTGATAACAAAAATTAAAACCGACTTAAAAAAAATAAAAATGCACTAAAAAGTAAAAAATAATTTCATCCCTTATTTAATCTACGACCCTTATATTGTTTAAGTCGATGCCAGATTTACACAGTGCATATGATGAAACGCCGACTTAAAAAATATGAGAGTCGTAGATTAAATAAGGGATTAAATTTTTTTTACTTTTTACTGTATTTTTTTTAGAAGTCGGTTTCAATTTTTAATTTTTATCTACTTTTTGTCTTTTTAGTTTTATATATATTGACACAACTAAGTCAATATAAAATAAGAATAATTGGGTGACAACGGTCTTTATTATTAACCAAAACTCGCAAAATATTAGGCCAATATTGATGCAGTGTAGGATGTGACCACCGAGGCACCGCCCTCTGTCGAATAAGAAGAAGATCATCAAAATCGCTCCATATGCTGAGAAATTATGCAGGGACAAACATAAAAAAAATATATACTTACAGATCGAATCTATGTATAATCTCCTCCTTTTTGAAGTCGGTTAATAAAATAAGACGAGCTTTAACATTCCAGCATTTTCTATCCGAAACCCCGCGTCCACCTTAATTACTCGCTTAAAATACATCCCCCCAAAGGACTCAGAGTGTACTACTCCATGTTTACTCCACCAACTACCCAACTACACCAGATAAACCATAGCCCTCCAATTGGATCGATCCGACGTTTACCTACGCAACTCGTTCTTTTCGCCGAGAATGTGCCGCGTCACGAACCCAAGGCAAGTTCAGCCAGTACCTGCAGCGAAGCTTTTGGGAAGCCCCGAAGTGGTTGCGACGAAACTGATTCTGGCAGGATCGCGGAAGAATAGTTGGCTGGGCTCGAACGCTCGACTCGGAGAATTAGTCCTGACCCGTAGCTGGAGCCAGGGCCAACAAGTGGTTGTGTCTAGTTAACTTGCGGAATCGTTGCCGGAGACAGTTCCGAAAGACACGCTGTCACTGGGGCAGCTTCGAACAACGGCAACAACTAGCCCCCCCTGTGTAGCCAGGATTTAGGGTATCGATCGGCCTGGTTCCCCAGCTCGCGGAGGATTCTAGTTCCAACGGGCCCGCGAAATGGAACGTGCACCCGCAACATAAATCTTTCCCTCTAACAGAGTTTACGAATTGTAATATCAATATCCGCCCTCACCTGTTGCGGACCCCGTAACAGGGGTCGAACGGTTAGACGACGACTACTTGGTAATTTACTTCGCCCCCGCGATCAGGAACTGGCTATTTCTTCGAATGGTAAGTACTGATTTCCGTGGGCGTGCTTGCAGAGAAGAAGGACGAAGTGAATCGTGTCGAAAAATTCTGTTAGCTAAATAATCAATTTCATCGAATTTCAAGATCCCCCGTGGTTGGCTCGACGACGACGCTTTGAATTCGAGTCGCACGGGAAGAATCGTGAAACGCGAGGGGCGCGCGTTTGCCTTTGTAACGCAAAGAGAATACGAGAACGTCACGCGCGGGTATCTTTAACGTTTGCCGTGCTTTCGAAGCGGGAACGCCGGTTTTCGAGCGAGGTTGGACGCGGTCATGGAGGCGAAAAGGAATTTGAACAAAGTCTAATTACCAAGTGCTATAATTTTCCGTTGAAAGTGGCGGAGCGAAAAATATGCCTCATATTTCGCTTTGCCGGGCGCCGCGCCCGGGCCCGCACGGCGCGGACGCGAGCGTGCATAATTCTCTGGACATGTGGCGCACACAAGTTGCTCTGTCTCGCGACGCTGGAGAAAGGGTCAGGAAGGAAGCAGATAATTTTGAATGAATTGAAGCCCGGCAAGCCGAGCGACCGCGCGGCCCGCCGGCACAGATACGACTGTTCTGCGAGAATTATGTACGCGCCCTGGTAAAATGTACACGGGGACGAGGGGCGGCCAAAAAGGACGACACCTGGCCCCGGCGTCCCGTCGCATATTACTCGCCGAACGACGACGATTCATAAATAAAAGGCCGAGGGTACGGGGCTATTGATCGATCGAGGCAACGATCCGCGACGATTCCTCCTTGAGGCGGACGCCCCAAAGCGTGAAGATACAGCGCGTAAAGGTATCCCCGCGGAACGACGAAAGCGACGCGAGCGTCGTCGAACGTGTCAACAGTAATTAACATCCCGGCGAAACCTTGGAACCGGATCACGTTCGCCCGTGTATCGATAAACCGAATAATACACGATCGGCCGAGGGACGCAGCCAGCCGGAAACACGTCACATCGCGCCGCGTCAGTGGGTCCAGGTCCTCGTGGACGCTGGGGAAAAAAAATTCGTTTCCGAAATGTTCCACGCAGCGTCGAGAACGGAGACAGGTCGAAGGGGGGGGGGGGTAAGGGCGCAGACGCGGGGGGAAGGCATTTCTTTCATTCGATCGAGTGAAAAATTCCCTCGAGGGGCGAGAGCCCTTCGAGGACGGGAGGCTTCTTAAAACTAGGCAATCTACACGTCGTGGCGTGAAATTACGCGACCGTTCTCCGACCAGCGATTTCTGCCGCGCGTCCCGCCGAGATCAACCCCCGTCTGACCTCTGGCCAGTACATTAAGCTTATCTGTCGCCCTTCTGCTCGACAGGGACAAAACGTCGACGGGCGAAATCGACGCCCTGGAGACGCGTGTACACGCATGGCTCACGATGCTCGACGGTTCATTGAACGCGATCGCTTCTGGTTGAACAACGGCGCCACCATTGCCGCCTGCTCAACCAGCAAACTGTGGAGATAGGTCCTGACGGTGTCACGGGCCCCTGCCCCGAGCCAAGTTTTCAAGAAAATTGCTGGAACGGTGAAACGCGCGGCGCTACGGAACCGAGGAAAATTCTACAACAAAGTGGAGCTCGCACGGTCCTTTCGGACAAAAGGGCGGATGGAAAAATCGCTGGAGTGTGTAGGTGGAGCACGGTTAAATATTTAGAGAAGTCTCAGCATCGTGACCTCGCCGTCGTTAGACGCGGTGCCTGCTCCTGGGTGCTCTGCGTACGCTCGCGCGTTTTTTTTTTTTTAATGGAATTCGTAGTCCTTGTAGTTAATGGGAGAGGGGATGTTTTCGGTATCGAAGATGAGACACGGGTAAAGGAAGTTACGAGGTAACACGAGGGATTTTAAAATAGAGAAGGACCACTGGCGAGATTCGCCGGGAACGTTACTCGACGAGTGATTTTCAGAAAATAGGATGGCCACTGGAGAAACATTTGTTCAGCGGCGATGTGACCTTTTTGCCTTGCTCGCGCGCTGCTGGTTTCGCGAACCCCGTTTGCCGAGCATTCGACGCGGGAAAAAAAAATCTAATAGTAATTAGCGAAATGCGCCACGCACACAATTAGAAGGCAGCTGCATGGACGTAATGAAAGTTTGTTGAGAAACATATTGTTGCGACGGGAATTGTTACGGTCACAGCCACGGGAAAATAATTGCAAACTTTTGTAAATACCTCAATTCATTACAGAGCATGTTAAACTCCTCTTTGCTATTCGCAGCGCGGGCGGCAACTTCCTACTAACTATTTATGATTGCTCCCCGTTTAACCAACATCTGGACATCTGCATTTATTGCGGATACTGCAGCGCTCTGTACGATAATAACCATTATACCGTCAGCTTATTAAACAATGCGACGAGCCGATATACCTTTTCCCACTCCATCCCGACGAAACAGGCACCGCCGATTATTTCGTATAAAATACGGCAAATGTGGCACGCCACTCAAGCAGCTTTCAGCAAATTAATCTCGATGAAATTTCACTGGCCAGTCTCGTTTACGTCAGCCCTCTGAACGGAGACGTTTAATGGCCAGCAATCGGCGAAACGTGGACATAATTTAAAACGATATTATTTTTGTCGCCTACATCACGGCCGCGTATAATGGGAAATCTGTCAGCGCCGAATTGATTTCGCGCGAATGGTTGTCAGGCCAGCTTTATAATTTTATCCGACGATGGATCGATCGTTGCCCGCAATCTTTCTGCAACGTCCCCGGAGCACGTGACGCCGCGTGTACCAGCATGTTCGCCTGCGATTCCTCGACGTCGTATCCTTCTTTTCCATATCGTGTAACGGCCCCTTTCAACCAGCGGAAAACCGAGTTACGCTTACAAATTTGTCGCGCGTAAACCGTCGGTCGAGTCTGCCGCGTCATATTCCCCGACGGATCTCTCTTTCATACCAAAAACGGGTCAACAAGCTTTGTGTCCTTTTGCTCGTTGTTTACACGCTCGCGAGCGTACCTCGCTAGCCGAGTCAAAAATCGAATTCCCCAGGCGGCTTCGTTTATGGAAGCCAATCTGCCCGCGATCGGGAACGTTTCTTTAACCCCGTTGGGCCGTGCAGCTCGGGGGGCGGGGGGGGGGTGGATATTGCTCGATGCACCCCTTTCTGGTAACCGAACGTAGCGAGGGCAAATATTGTGTAACAAACAGTGAACGCGAGTGTTATCCAGAGATTGCGTTATGGAACGTGTTCCGAACGAGTGCTGGAACCCGGTGACTCTGTTATTCAGGAGTTTATACGAGAGACTAATTGCAAGAGATGGAGGAAGCCTAACGTTCGAGGCCTGCACGGCGCCAGTATTCTGATTGGCCGCTAGTTGGTATCTGCGTGATAGACGACCGGTCCGAGTTAGGCTGTGGATAATCTATCTACTCGGCTCTTTTATAGGGAAGAATGGCTTGATAATAGGAAATCGATTTACTGCGTTACGGGAGGAACCGCCAGCCTCCTCCAATCTCTCTCCATCTTCCTTCTATCTGCCGGTTCCTTCGCGTTCCCGAGGAAACCCAAGTATTACAAACGACCAGGGAGGATGGGGGGTGTAGTTCCTCCCCTGTTCATTCCTATGTGCGGCCACACAATAGCGAAGCGCCATTTTCGCGGAAGAATAATATTTGCCGCAAAGTCACCCGCCGCAACACGGATAATCGGGTTTTGTTCTCTTCGGGGCTTGACCCTGAGTCACAATAACCACGCACGGGTTATCAAATCTTTTATGCCCGTCGCGAACCTTGCCACGATTGCCAGCCGAATCGATAAGGTCGTAGAAATCCTTCGTGGGATTATTTTATACGTGGTCGTTGAACCGATAAGCAATATTCCCACCCTTAATAATTGAGGCTGTGAGAAAAATGGAGTTGGGATCTTGTGGATAAAAGTGGGGTAGAATGTTTTTGGACGATGGAAGGAAAGTTTGCTCCCTATAGTAACGAGGAGAAAGAATCACCATGAATTTTGGAAAGTCGAGGAGGAAGTTCGAAGCGAAGGGAGAGTGAATTTTTTCATAAATCGCAGAGGCGCCCGTAAATTTAAAGAGGAGCATCCGTATCGGGCGGATTTATCTCGGTCACGACGCTTCTGCAATCAAAGGACCGAAGATAAAATGCAAGCCCGAAAGCCGATTACCCTGTCCCGTGCGTTTGTTCCCCCGATGCAATTTTCTCCGGAACGAAGAACGCACCGTCTCATCCGGATCATTAATACCTATATGTATATATATATATCTGTATAAACCCCATAATGACCGCGTTGAATGCACGACAAAGGGACCGTCGCACCCTCGATCTATTTTCCCCGGTTCGACGTCGAAGCCAATTAATTCCACGGGGCGTCTTCTCAATTTCGAAACCTTTCCTCGAGACTGCCACCCCACGAAGATCCGCGCCGTCATGCACCGACGCTCCCGACGCGCGAGATAATCGAACCCCTCGCGCCTTGTCCTCTAACGAAGCAAATTTCGCGTAGCAAATTCAGCCCCGATAAGATAACGCGATCTCCAAACGGGGCGGGATCGCCAGTTTTCCGAGGACAATGCAACCCGTGCCTGTGAATGCAACTAAACGAGCTTAAGGGATTAATCTTTAGCAGCCGATTTACCAGGTAGCGCGAGTTAGATAAAGTCCAGAATTCCGGGCTGCTACACCTAGGAGGCAAGGGCGGGGCCCAGTCGCCTAAGCCAACAATAATTTAATCACGCTGAATGGCGGCCGCGATCCTTGTACCGAGATTAGAATTGAAGACAGACTTAATTCAGGGACACCTGTACCTACGAGACACTCCTCGAAATTACCATTTCAATGACGACGATAACGGCCCGTAAATAGTCACCCTATCCCATCGAGATTCCAAGCACAATTCAGTAGCAAGCGGCAGGAGAGTGAGGCGCAAACACGTCGCGATTTATCTTCGCAGGAGATCACGATTCAAGCCCCCGAACCTCGCGGAAACCCACTTCCGAGTTAACCCAATGGCCCAGTGCGGCAAGCAGCGCAAAGAAATCGCTCACCTCGCCCTCCGTCGTCGGTGAGGGCTCGACGCCCTTTCCACGTTCCACGGGGCAGAGGATCGTAATTAGTCCCGGTGTAAAGCCCGCCCAAGGCGTTCGTCTAGCATCCGTCAGAGCTGTCCTTATCGTTCACTCGCACGAATCTCGGATTGCTCGCGAACGGGGCCGGGGAGTTTAAGGGACGGGGGGGTTGGAAAAAGCGTCGCTGGAGTGGGATTCCTGGGGAGTATCAGTCAGAGACGACGATCGTTTTAGGGAAGGTTAGGGGAAAAAACCGCGATTCTGCGGGGTGGGATAGGGTGAGTAGGTGGAAGGCGAGGCGGGGGTTGCGTCGCGTTTAGGGTCGAGAAGGATGGGGTAAGACGGGGCGAGAAGGGTGCCACGGCCTGGCGTGGAATAGGACGAGTAAAGTGATTGCGAAAAGGGGGTCAGAGGGAAAATGGGGTACGCTGGTTTAATAGAGTGAGCCATGATGGATGACGTTGGGATCGATATTACTTCTTCTTCGGCCGAGTATCCGCGCGACACACCGAGTAGCATCCCCGGCATTTCGGAAGCAGCGACGGACCGTGGACGATATACGAGCCTGCATACCGGGCATTTTCCCTCGCTGGACACACGTACAAGGGCGCCGCGGGCGCGGGACTCCGTTATTACGGCCACTCTTATGGACGGTAGACGTCGGGCAAGAATTCGTAATACCGCGTCCGTCTCATTCGCGTCCGTTTACTTGGCCGGGGCCGGATAAGCGCGATTCCCCCCGCCAAGGATAATTGTCGCGGGAATGGAATTCCGCCGTGCAAGAAATCCCGGGTAATGAGTTATATAATTTTCGGTTGGCGCGACGCGAACGTGCCCCCTTCGCGGTGAACGCTCCGGTAGCCGGGGAATGGGCCCAAGAACACGGGGAAGACATCTAAGACAAGAAAGCAGGATATTCGCGACGAACTTCCTTCGTTCTGGCCCTTTGGATTGGTAAGCTGCAGTCAAAGTGGCCTGCGCTGTTTCCTTGGAAGCTTGTGTACCAATAATCGCTTACAGTGGTCTACTTGCAACTACGGATACTATACCTTTGCACTGCTGTTGAGCTCGGGGCAAAGAACGAGAATGTTGAATTGCTAATGAAGGATCGTCCGAGCTGCTTGCTTGCTGCAACTGTTTGCATCTATTTTGCTGTTTACCCTTTCATAATGAATTAACTTGCTGGAGCGTAGAACGCAAAAATACCTTCGCCGCGTAGCTGACGTTTGACGTAACGTTTCCCTTTACGAAGTACTACGAAGTTCTGAATATCATTGGACTAGAACCTTTACGCAGCCATGAGAACGTACTTGTTCACACGTAACGCACACTTCGTTTCCCTTATCAAACTGAGATTGACTTCAGCGCGCCAGTAGCGCAACAACTTCGCCTCGCCCTCCGAATGTTAAACCAGTCCGAGCAATTAAGGAACTCCTTAATAAGCGTAAATATTATTCTCCACGGCGAGTACCATCGTTCCCAGCGCGCTGCAAAGAAATGCTAATTTTCCTCGAGACGCAAGAAGCTCGTTCTCGCCGAAAGAAAGGGCCTGTTGGCTTCGGTGGTGGGGCCGTTTTGAGAAAAAAAATAAGAAGAGTGGCAGAAGATATTCGCTCGTTCCCTCAACGAGATGCTCGCGCGGGGAGTAGCGTTTCGCGTTTGAAAAGTATCGAGGCTCGTCACGAACTTCCGCCGCCCTGGGACACTTGGAGCGTCGGGAACGGAGGCTGCGCGATATAAAGTTACTCGAAATTACATCTGCATATTATTTCAATTTTGTAGATTGTTTAACTGCAGTAACGGCCGGGGATACGGCAACTGCCGGGAAAGTTTTCTTAGGATAATCTCTCCTAGGTACCGTAGAGCGTGGCGCGGACTCCCGCCAACTTGCCGCATCTCATTGACTGTGTCGGAAGGAATTTGTTGGTCCCACCCCCCCCCCCCCCCTCGCCCCTCCAACCTGTCTGAAATTAATTTAGTGGCTGCCGACACGGGGGACTGGTCGATGCTCAACGAGCCGCGAAGCGAATAAATAAGGTCCGATGGCGACGTTTCGAACGTCGATGCGACGCCATTACGCGAGACCGATCGCGTCGCGCGGGGGTAAAAAAGAGCGGCCCAGTTTCCGCGGAGTTGCTTGCAATAAACAGCCGCGGCAGAGCCGGCGGATACGCGGGGCCGTGAATCATTTCGGGTTTACAATTCGGAAAAAATTGGACGGTTCGAGGGCCGTTCGCGTCGATGGGCTCTCGCCGGCGACGGGCTGCCAGGCAGATACGCTTTGTCCGCGCCGAACGTGCGATAAAAGTAACGACGAAGGTGGAAGTCTCGGTGCCCGTTGAATATTCGGCTGCTCGTTAGCCTGACTGTCGCGATATGGCACCCCGACCCCACTAATCGGGGAAAACTCGCCCGTGGTAGCGCGCAAATGTTCAGGCAGCGCAATGCATACCTGAGAGAGCCACCCCCGCGCGTAAAACGATCGCGTGGAACAATATTTCCTGAAACCGCGCCTGGGAAGGAAAAGGCAATCCCCCCGGGCGATCCTCAATTTCAATTTGCAGAACGTACACTTATCAGGGCGTGTCGGGCTGACGTTTGACGGAATAGAAGTACTCGCGAGATTAATTCCCTGCGCCTCTCGGCATTTTGATCGGCGGGATACGACGGCGAAATAAGTTCGAACACCTTCCGCTTCCTTCGATCCCGTATCAGTGGGTGGTAGAGACGAGAGAGCGGGAGCGCCACGGGGGTGGGGAAGAAGGAAGAAAAAGCGGGTGAAAAGAAGAGGAAGGGGGCGGGGAGGGTGGACAGTGTGTCGTTTGTATCAATTTACCCGAGCTACCCTCACGCCCACCGACTTGCTTCAGATTTAATCTAATGCCGCGTCGAGAAGGGTAATTCGTTAAACAAAGATCCCCACCCACCCCTGGGTCGAGAGACTCGGCTCCCGATTCGCTGGAAAATAAATAATTAAATCCCCTGAATTTCGTCGTGAACGCGTGTTTGTTTCGCAAGATTTCGGAGGCGTAGAAGAGGAGCCGACATTTTAAGGGATGATAGTCAGAATTGGTAAACATTCGTTCGAATTATGAAAAAATTTGCTGCCCCCTTTAACGTCCTCGTAAATAGTCCCAGGACTTGTTCGTCAGGATTTAATTCAGTAATCAAAGGGAAATTGGTAAAGTCAAAACTGATCGCTCAGGGAAGCACGTTACTCATGGCCACTGGAAATATTTATAGCGCGCGCGATAGCGGGAATTGAGTCGGTGGTTTTTATTGGTCGCGTCGCGTGCTGATGATATCAGTGCTTTGAGGATTATCCGTATAGGTTCCAGGTATTATCCGACGCTTTCCGTTCGATTCGTTTTTTCAAGGGCTTCATTTTTTTCAGACACATTGCGGTATATTGGACGGCGCGAGATGACCGAACGCGCGAAGGGATGGCGCAGGGGACGGAAAAAATTTGATACACGCTCCAGGTGGAGCGAAAGAAAATATATTTCATCCCCTCTGAATTTCTTTGAAAGCTTCTGGACCACGATCAAAGAAAAAGAGAGAGAGAGAGAGAGACGAGGAGGGATAGGAGGAGAGCGATTGAGGGTTCGTAAGGGCTTTTCGAAAATTGCAAACGGCGAGGTAGGTACGTGAGGACGAGAAGTTTCGGAACGGCCGCCCCTAAATCGTGGCAGCGATCCACCCCCTGTATAATTGCGGATCGCCGATTTATCCGGCGAATTAGAAAACTTTAATTACCCACGACGTATTCGGGGAGGAAGCTCGCGTATCTCTCCGCCGAGCAAGAACAAAATATTCGTTTTGAGTGGCTCGTTAAATTCCAACGGAGCTTCCCTTACCGCGAAAACTCGGCCAATAGATCACGCTAAACTTCCTGCACGTTCGTGCCCGGCAATTCCCTCACCCTCCCCGGCACGAGTCAAGGATACCCGCAAGAGAACGCGCGACTCTGGGGGGAGGCAAAGGGAAAACTTACATACCCAGTATATGGGCCGTCCTTCCTGCCCCACGGAAATCTTTTAAATTCGAAGAACACGCAGTTACTACGAGAGGATCGCAGTAACCATCCAGCCTTCTCCCCATTCCCGAAAATTTCAATTTCCAAAACCGTAAAGCACCCGGTCGCTCCCCGAGCGGGACGATATAAATTCCTGCACAATATTGCGCGGCATTCGTCGAAACGGGGCAACAGAGCGAAACGTTAAAAGCGAACCCCCCATTATCGTTAAATAATTTAATGCCTCGGGAAACGTAGCTGCGATCCTCGCGGGGCGGCCTGAATTCTCGCATAAATTTCACAACCGCATAATTTCCGGCGACTTGCTAGCAGCCCCCATAAAAATGAGCAAGGTTATATAAGAAAGTCTCGGGAGAAACCGACCCCTTCTCGATACGGTTCCCTCGCACACACGATATCTTTATGGATATCCCGCCTCGAAGATCAGCGCCCCCAGATCCCACGGGCGGGCTTTAATTTCGTATTTGCTTTAATTTTAATTTCAGCCCGGCTACCCCCTTACAAAGCTCCGCGAGCGACCGACCGGGGCTCCAGGCAATTATGATAATATCTTGATCCGATAATGGGACACGGTCTTATTCTTACGAATTGTCGCGGGGTGGCCGTGACGGGGCTGGGAGCGGGGGTGGCGCGGGGGCTACCAGCGGCGCCGATTTCACGCTCGAGGACCCCGGGAATGGAGCTGGCAAAGAGGAATTAAGATCTCGCGGAGGCTCTCGTTCCGACAATGCAAAGAACCTCGCCCGTGAGCGAGAACGCAGATCGGAATAAGATGGATCGAGCGAGAGACGGGGGCCACGGGGGGGAGGGTAGGTGGTTGGCTGAAGGGGTGACGGGGCACGTAGAGAGGCAGGGGAAGAGAGCGAGAGAGGTCGAGGGTGTGCACGCGGGACAGAGACGGGGGGATAGAGGTAGAAAAAGATCAAGAGGAAGGTAGATCGAGGAATAAGGAACAGCCTGGACGAAAAGTGCCGGAGGGGGTAGCGGAATCGAGAAGACGGCGAGGACTAGGGAACAGAAGCGAGGGGGTCAGAAGGGACATTATACTTGCTTCTGCAGCCCTGTCGTCGGCTCTTTGTTTATATTCCCAGGACAGCCAGCGGGGACGGGACCGTTTGACATGTCGCCGCTCTGCAAAGATGTTAAAGGACAAAGGGGGTAAAACCGAACCGTTCCTCCCCCATTGCCCCCGCGGGCCGCAACCCCACGCTTGTTCTCGCGGCCATTGAAATGCCTTCAACGCAGCGCACAAGCTGCCGGTCGTACGCACGTAAGTGCCATATCATTATGCGGCCGGATAATGAACCGTCGCCAAGTGTTGGTGGGATAAGTAGCTTCCTACGTTTCATGGAATGGCCCATGGAGCCGTTTTTTCGATCCGTGATTTCGAATGGACCGGGGAAGAGGGTAGGGGGCCCGTTTTACGGAAGAAACACGGAAATGAAAGGCTCACGGTTCCGCGGGAAAATAGAGGACCGTGAAACTAGCGAGACAGTTTTTCATCGCGGTTAGCGAAAGCCCGCGAACGATTACGCGTGAAGTGCGGCGTTAAGGGGCGAAAGTCTCGTGGTTTTCGGCGCGATTAAAGTGGCCAGCGCGACGCTTGACACGGCTGCCCATGTGCTCGGCAATTCAGCCTTAATCTCCGGATGGCTGCGATCCCGTGCAATCTGGCCCGCGGATCGCGCGGCCCCAGTAATTAGAAATAACTCTCCGCCCGGCGTGTACCGATCCCAACGCCCTTCACGCCCCTATCTGCGCGGGGGAAATATCTTCCGTCGAATAACTTCGAACAACGTGTCCCCTCCCTTGACACTTCATTACCCCGAAATAATTAATTCCTATCTGGTAACGAGGTACCCGGTCGTTAAAGTTCGTGACACTCGTAATTCGCCCGGTTAATGATATCCATATCCGCGGAGGCAGCGGGGCCCGCGCGCGCGTATCATAAGCTGACGTGAGATGTGCCGCTTGCCTTTGAATATTTCACTCCCCGCTGCCGAACCATCAAGGGGAACGGGGGGCTCGGCATCGGGGGCTGCCCCGTTAAAAATTGACTCGCGTCATTCGAACTCAACGCCACCCCCCATTTCCCGCGTATCCTTGCCTCTTTTTTTTTCACGCCCGCCGATAAATTCGCGGAGCCACGCGACATCCCCGCTGTCGAGCCGTCGTTCACGGATTGATCAATATCACCCGCCCGAGCCTCCCTGCTTATCGAACTCGTCGTTCCTCGACCACTTTGCTCGGTAATCCCGATGAACTTTTAACTTATGCATGACTCTTTCCGCCGTTTCGGCTACAGCACTCGTTAGCCCCGTATTCGCTCCGGCGAAAAGCGAGGGTCGTTGAAACGAATCTAGACTATATAGATAGTAGCCGAGTCCCTGTTGCAACCCTTCGATCTATAGGGTAGCAGTGACGCGACCTAGGCTGCCTTCTACCAACAGCTATATTTGACTTCGTCCATTCGAAAGTTTCCGTACCGCATCCCCGATCGGGTGTTAAACTTTGAGCAAGATGCAAAAGATCGATTTCCACAGGCCAGCGACAGAGTCCTCTGGCGTTAATCCCGGTAAAATTACGAATTTACTATACTTTTTATTTATTTGATCAGTATCAAGGACCCCGCACCGTCGGTCGCGTAACAAGTACCTCGCCCTTCCATTCGACGGCTTAATGGAACTCTTTTCACGCCGTGCCCGTTGGCCGATTCAATTTACGTTTTTCAGATTAGTAAAACCGAGCTGCTCGCGAAAAACAGTCGTCCCGGCGAGATCTGAATTGCACGCCGGTCCCTGTGGCCGTATTACCGACCGAAATGAGAATGTCCGTTTCGAAAATCAGTTTCTCGGGGCTGCGGCGAGACCGACAAATTACAACTTTCAGCGGGGGCTAGTCGTATGGTTAATGGTTGACGAGCCCGGAGGCCACGGTTAGACGGTACAACCTAGCGTTCTTTGGGAAAAACCTAAAAAGAACGTTGCAAATAAGGTCGACAGAGAGAGAGAGAAAGAGGGAAACGGTAAGGGAGAACAGAAACCCCTTGACTCCCCATGCCGCGGCTAAATACCAGTAATTAAAACGTCGAGGTTTCGCGCAGCCGTCCCATTTATTTGATATTTGTTTGCCGCCCGGACCAGGCGGTGCATTCGTCTCTCGCTGGTTCCACTTCCCCTCGCTCTGTCTGCAATTGTGTATACCTCCGCGCGGCGAACGTGTGCGCGCATGTACATCGTGCACCCTGTGTGCGCACGTGGATGCACAAACGTGCAACAAAGCGACCCACACAGGCCACGCTCAGCGCAAGTTCGAATGCGTGCGTCGGTGCGGCCTGCTTTTACACGCAGGGTGTATCTTTGTTGGCGGGCCGCGTTTTCGGCACGCATATAGCTCTTAAAAGCGATAGAAAGGCTTGCTGTAAACACGTGACCTATTCGGACTAGTTTTCGCTTACATTTGTTCCTCGTTCCGCGATGTTTCGCCTGTGCCTGCCTTTCAAACGAATGGGGAAAACATGGATCAACATGGGCCGACTGCCGTTGTGTTTTGGATACTGATCAACACTATCGTCCAGGTTATAAAGAATCCTATTCAGTAGCGGTGAATCAAGAGCATCGCTGTGCCGCGACAGAAGCTGCAAGGGCCTGTGCAGGCCCCGAGCGTGGTCCCCACGTGTACACGCACCTAACTCGTCCGAGGGTGCACTGGGCGCGCTCGCTAGGGCCATGGTGCACGGGTGCAGCGCCGAGGCAGCAGCCGAAGGACACGGGGATCGACATGGAAGCGAAACAGAGGAAGCCGGGCGGCTGCGAGTAGGAAGGAGCGAGGAGAGAAAACCGCGACCACCCCGCGCCTCGTTCTGCAGCTGTTGCCAAGCCTCTGTGTGTTACGACTGCACAGTTTGTTCATTCGCCGCGCGCATTCGACTTCAACGGCACGGGGAGGGAAAGGGGCGCTCTAATGAAAGGAGTTTATTAGGAAGCGCGAGCGCGGGCGCGGGCGGACGAGAGGCACGAGACCGTGGAGGAAGGGCGCAAGGGTGGATTTGCATCCCTTATGCGTAATTTCCCTTCGATATTAGATTAGTCGGTCCTGCGTTATCCACGCCTCGGAATTACGACGTAGCTGCGCTGATTAGGCGTCCGGGGACCGAAACTCGTCTCCTTGCACCCTCGCGCTTCCCAGACTCGCACCCTCTCTCTCTCTCTCTCTCTCCCTCTCTCTCCCTCTGTCACCCTCCTCCCCCTTTATCCCTCTGCCTTTTTACCTCACGGGTCGAAATAAAAGCTGCCGATGGCCCATTGTCTCGAAATTAGCCGTCTGAATGTCGACTGCACCAGCCAGGCCCTCTGGCCCTCGTAGCCAGGAGAAAATCGATCGCCGCGACTGTTCCCGTCGCCTCGCCGCTTCGTCGAGCTTCCTCCCCTGCCGTTCTCGGCGTGTTATCCGAGAAAAATCCTGAATACCCTCTCGCGGCCCACCTCGCATCGGCACCCGCCAACGAAAGAAGCTAGAATTTCGACCTTCGCCGGGAGATTCCTCCGAAAAGAAGCACCGAAAAACCGCCTCGTCGCGCCGAACGGGTTACTCGAGCGAACGTAGTTGAATTTCTCCACGGTAATTCGAGACATTTTTCCCCTCGGACGCTATTGTGAGCGCGCGTCCCTCTTTGAGGCTCATTCGACTGTATTCCATCAGATGCCGTTCGGCGCCGCCGTATATAAACGCGTGCGCGCGTACATACATATGTATGTACAGTGAAATACTTTCGCGGCCCGGGCGGGCGAGATCGAGCCGGAGCGGAACGCTTTGCCCTCGATGGATTTCGTTGAACTTTGTCAGTCTTCCCCGTTGTCGTCGTCGCTCGAGACGGTCGTTTGGATCCGAGGCGAGACGCGCCGGCCGTGCCGCCGAGGGCCGGCCAACCGGCGGCTGTGAATTTTAGGACACGGCCGTTTCCGGCGTCCAAAATGCTCCATTGATGCCGCGTTTATAGGACCGTTTATACGGGCCGCGTATATTCGCGGTATCCTTGGCCAGTCGTATAAAGTCGGGGCGATATAGCCGGGCGAAAGATTTTAGAGACGTCGGTTATGATGGCGGGGCGCGGGTCGGCGATGTCGCGTAATGGTACCGTTAGCGTGACCTATGGACACGCCAGCTATCGAGGGGACGTCACTTGAAATTTTATCGCGCGAACGCGGCCGGTTCTTTGTGCGCCGGCGATCGCTCGCACAAAGAGCCGTCTGCATCCTCGACAGAAGCCAAATTGTTGCGCGTCCGCCGAACGATTCCCTCCCCAATAAACCTACACGCTCGCCAGCCTGCTCGAGATGTATCGCTCGCTACGTGCTCCGGGCGCGTAAACAATCTTTCATCGCGAGCATCCCTTGTCTCAACCCCGTTTAAATGTTTGCTCACGCCATTCGTCGAGTTGCAATAAGCAAATACCAGGGGATCCTCCCCCGGCCCCGCAAGCTCGACGGGGAAGGCGGGGAAAAAATTCGTGGATCGGGTGAAATTCGATATTTACTGGTTAGGGAACAGGAGTCTGTTCCGGCGGGAGAAAGAGCCTGGCTCGATCAATCCGCGCAGATAAATAATAATGAAAGCTCATCGATTCACCAGGCCGCACCGAACGAACCAGCGGATACGAGGAATTACGACTGCGTATCGAAACGCCCGCTGAATATTCAAAGTGACTCAACATTTCCTCGCTGTGCGCGTGGACGTTGTTTCGAAAACGACGAAAAATTGACAATCACGGACGTATGTACGAGTCGAAATTCTCCGCTGCGACGCGTAATCATTTAATCACCTCTACCATCATTTTCGCGATACGACCGTGTAGAGAAACATTTTTTAAGACACAGAAAGGCAAGCTCTCATAAGTATCAGCTGTGAAGAACACATGCTTGTGCCTTCAAGTGGGGCGCAGGAGCTGGAGAATTTGTTTGGAACGGCTGAGTGTAATATATGTATACAAAGACGTTTCTAAGTGGATTCAACGCGTCTACTGTTTTGAGTGCAGTTGCAGGTTGCTACCGATTCAGGGGACAAGATTCTCACCATTCAGAGGGAGTTTACATGTAGAGATGTAAATGATTCGTGCAAAGAAACGGCTACAGATTCAAGGAATGTAACACCCTTCTGGGAGAAGCAAGAAGAGACGCTGATATCCTTGCAATTCCTTAACAGAAGGTATACATTTTATTTTCTTCAACCCTGCTACGTGTTACAATCGAGACAACATGATCCCGCAATATTCCCAGTGAATCCATATCTATTAGTATCAGATATCTGCTCGATAATCGCTGCCATCGCCTCCAGTTTTTTCGAAAGCATTTACGTCCGTATCGTCGAATCCCGAACCCAATAACGCACAAAAGGGAGGCGAGTTCTGCTCCGTTTGTTCGATGCAGCGCTGCTTGCTACCGCCCGTTGGAACGGTGGGTAGGTATACGTTCTTCGACGTTGTTGATCCTCATTGTCGTGTGGGGCACGATCAATTGAAAGAGCTCGGAACCGGTGAATGTCCACCGATATCAAGTTTCCGGTTAAATGTCGTTCAGGTTGTGCCGGTGCAGCTTGAAAGAGGCTGCGTCCCCCGGTCGCATTGAAACCAGATCATGCACGGCCCATAGTTGCATTCGACGCGCGTTCTACGCGACAAATTAACAATCTCGAATGGTCGACGGCGAAAAAAGTGCTCGCATCGCGATGCCACGGACCGAGAGGGATCGCCTCGCGGCCCCGGATCGCCTCTGTATTTTTCCGCGGCGATTTTCGATATTTTCCAGCGAAGACTGGCCGATAAACAGGGGAAAGAGGGCTCTCGAGCGAGGATCGAATAATATTTTCCTGGTTTTATTTAACAACTGTTTTTCAACACCTCCACACCCCGGCCGTAATGTCGAGCCAGATGTAAATCTCGAGTGCCCTTACAGCGGCGTTTGTCGGACGGCCATCGAAAACGATTTGCCAGAGTTTCAATTAATGCGCCACGCGTTTCCATGCTGGCGATTTATTCGCGGTCCAAAAAAAAAAAGAGAAACGAAATTCGAGCGGACTCCATCGCGGCGAGAAATCGATTTAAATCGGACGCAGGTCCGCGGGGGTAGCGGCAGACTGGTCGGAATTCAGGGTGGAGATGCGAGCCCGGTCCTAACAAAAAGGGGGGACCCATTCCTCGAATCGATCTGACTTGCATCAATCGGATCGAACAGGAGTAAAAAATTACAGCACGCGAATCGATCTACCTCCGCCCCTTCTGGCCCCGTTCTTTGTCCCTTGGGCGACTCCTAACGAGCTGTACATGCTCCAAGACCATTCGAACATCCACCGATACATCATGCGACCGTTCCTCCGCTAATAAAGCAAATCCTCTCTTAAGCAAATTGAAATCTATATACCTTCCTGCAATCAAACGGATCATTCTATACGCGCCCCATACTCGCGCTTCAAAGCTGCCATTCCAACTTCCCGCGGAGCCCCAATCGGCCAGGCAATAAAACCGAATCAATTTGCGGAGAATACTCGAGGAACATCGAGTTTTATAAGGAATAAAGTTGGAAGTGGAAAGGCGCGAGGATAACCGGGGCAAATTATGCCGAAACGCGTACCAATTCGAGGTGGGGGATAGGTTTCTTATCGCTTCCAGGAAGATCCAGGTTGATCGACGCGGATGCTCGAAACTTATACGATGCTGAGTGTCAATCTTAAGAAGAACAGCTTCCTGGAGAAACGTCTGTCTCATTTGCGGCTCACAGCCGCTCGTTTCTCCTCCGCTCCGGGGGAAACATCGTTGGAATGCGATTGTTTGAAAGCGTTACGCCCTCCGCGGTAACAACGCCGGCAGAAGCTCCTCTTATTCGCGAAAACTTCTCGCCCGTGTAGCCAGCTCGTAGCTACGCTGTTGCGCGCGGTAAAATTTTACTGCCGCGCCTTTTTTCCGCAATTTCAGCGGGATGTAGCCAGCGGGCATGATGCCCATTAATTTCCCGCCCTTCGTGTAAACTCGAAAGGAACGCGCAAGCCGTTTTAAAACGAACACCCAGGTTAACGGAATTATATCGGGAGATATTCGGGCAGCTCGATGTCTCAGACGAACTCTCCTCCCCCGGTCCTTTAAATTCCGATACCCCAACCCCGCCCGGGAGTTTTCAATTTTCCTTTCCCCCTCCAACCCTTTCGGCTCGACGTCTGCAGCGTCTCGATCTTTCAATAAATTGTAAATACTGCCGAGTGTTCCAATATTGAGAGACGGTCGCGGGCTGATTGCCAATTACTTTCGGACCAGCGACTTCCTTCCAGCCCTTTGCTCGCCTTTTATTTTCGTCAGTTACCCAAGCCTTTGTAGGAGCACGCGAAAAACGACAGTAATTGTCGGAGTAGTATGTCGGCACGCGAGGAGGGGCGTCTACGCGAAGACGGTTGTCCCTGCACACGTTCACCTGTGACCCGGCGACATTAAACAGGGCCAGGATGAAATTCGGTGACGAAATCGAGTTCGCGCAGGTTCGAGGGACGAAGGGTCCTGTCGGCGAACGAGCTCGCCGGGAATTAGATCGTGTTTTTCCAGGCGCCAGAAATGGACGAATAGAAACAACGAGTACGTGTCTAACCAGGTGTTCGCGGCGGTGACACGGTATTCGTTTTATACACTTTGCCTTGGTGTCGAGGAGGGGCGACAGTGACGGCCCCGCTTGACAAAGAGCAATGGGCGAGAAGGCGCGTGTTCGCCGCGTTTTCGCGAGGATTATTCGACAGCGGCCGAAAATACCGCCGCCAGGTGCATCCGATGTAAATCAAATCGCCGTAAAGCACGCTATTGTCCGACATATTTATCCGCAAGCAAGAAATTTCCCGAGCGTCATGGATCGGCGATAGTATACGGGCACGTTAAAAGCGTAGCCGAAGGTTGTCACGGGCATCGACATTCTATGGGGAATGTTTCTCTGGACCTGGCGGGTCGTTCTTTTTTTCCCCGGGAAAACTGCGGGCAAATCGATGAACCATGTTCATCCTAACTTTTAACAGGCATTCGTTATTTCGTGGCCGAGGATGAAGCTTTCTGCACGGGGCTTTGTCTGTTCTGAGGACGCTGCGGTGGTTAGAACTGATAGCCATTGAAACGTGAGATGTATTTCTAGTACATCGACCGCGAGGAAATACTTTCGCTGCAATATACAGTGTAGTTTAGGAAATATTCACACCTCACTGGCACGGCAACGAGGAAGATCGCGGGGACAGCAAGAAAGATGATCTCTGTGTCTCAAAAGGGGTCGACTTTAAATTATGTAAGGCTTTTTGGAGAAAGGGGTTCGCGAATTTCTTGTGTTTTCTTACAAAGGGGGAAGAGGGAGTCAGATAACTTCCTACATAATATTTTCTCAACCTATTTTTCAATATGAGTACTTCAAAAAACAATATTTCATCGCCCACACGAAACCGAGGGAAACGAATTATATGAACCTTTAAAAGAATTTTAATAATCCAAAAGTGCAATGTAAAAATTACTATGTAAGGAAGAGAGAGGGGTTTGAAATATAAAATCTTGCGAATTCTTATACGGAGGGAAGAGATAAGAAATCGCCAAAATTATCCTTACGTGGTTTAAAAACGGCCCCGAAGCAACCCCTTTAGAATAAAACCCATACGATGATCTCCTCTGTGCCCCGTAACCCGTAACATCTGCTAAACAATTAAAATTAAAGTCTCGCCGTGGCAGCTTGTACAGGACGAGCTGGAAGAATCGATAAGCAGTAACGAAAAGTCCTGTTAGCAAAGTGCTCGAGAACTGAACGACGCTGACTGTAACGTTACGGGGAAAGCTCGTGGCTTTTAATAACATCGGTTCCCATCGGTAGCGGTGTATCGAGGCGGTCGGTTTTGTTTGCGAACGGGAAAGGGCTTTCAGAGAAGCATTCGACGCGAGTATTTATGGGGGGCGAAGGCTCTCTTGTCCACAGCACTCGAGAAGCCACGAGGAATCATCGAGGAGGAGGCAACGGCAGCAGCCTCTTTGACCCCCGGCTCGTTTTAACCACCCCCTGCGGCAATTAATCCCTTTTGCTCGATTAAACTCTTATTCTAGCTTTAATTAAAACTTCTTTTCCACCGTCATCGTCGGCCCGGGCAAGCCCAGGCCCCGGAAGATCGCTGCGTCGCTCACGCGACTCGCCCTTCTTACATGGAAACTGAATCTGCCGCTAATTGATTCTCGAATCGGAAAGGAAAGTTCCGCCGCAAGGTGGACAGAGAAGGGGCTCGAAGAAGAAGATCGTCGATTGGCTCGGGTAACGTCTACGAGTTGATTCGTCCGATAGAGATCTATTGGATGAACAGCCTTCCGTCAACCCTGATTAACGGTAAGCCACTAAAGGGTCCAGCTTTAGTAAATTCCTCGTAAATACTTTAGTATGTATAACTGGAAACTGTGCACCAACAATCAAAGAAGAGTCAAAGAAGAAGTCGATGCGTTACGAGCCTACCTCGTTACTGAACCGAAATGGGTAATCAAACGACTCTATGTACATTAAATAATATCTATCGTCTAAGGCCTGAATTCTAGATGTAGAAAGGAGAAACGTGGATGGTCAGCGACCGAGGCATTTATTTACGAGCAATAATTCCTCGTAACGGGTGACACAGCCGGAGACCTCGGTATGCGTCAATTAAGGCGGTGATCGATCTTCGCTTTACAAGAACTTACGAGGAAGCTCGCGTGGAACGCGTCGACGGATCAAGCGACGTGGATCTCACGTGGAAGCTGCGATACACGTTCTATCGGCGATGGCTAATCGAGGGACGCGTAATGCCCGCCTAATCTTCGCATCTTTCGAGGCTGTTTATCGGGCTGAACGCCCAGTACTTGCACGGCCGGACGCGGATTCCCCGAAATTCAATTCATCCGGGACGGGATACACAATACAAATCATCCGGGATCATCATCGATCAAGCCGAGGGTCTCTCTCGACGGGTGGACAAGAATGAATCAGCGGGGCTTATTCAGAGCGGTATCAAGGACTCGATCCTGCGGAGTCAGTCGGTCGTGTTACACACAAATCGAAGATCTCGATAGTCCGCGAGGCTCGCCGACGCGCGTATAAATACGTGTACGATCTCCTGTGTCCCTCTCCTCTCTGCCCGTCGCCCCGCGAACCGTAAAGAGAAACAGAAAACCTGCGTCGGTCGGCATCGACCACTTAAAAATTGATCGAAACCTTTTTATGAGCGATCCTTGGACAGGGGTGGTGCTCCGAATATCGCGTGGATCGCGATAGAGAAACGCGACTAACGGCGGGGAGAGAAGAGAGAGGAGAGGAGAGACCGGTTCGAAGTCCTCCGTGCAAGTTCCCTGGGCGAATCGCGAACTCATTCCCTTTCCACTTACTTTCGCGACGCATCTTTGCCATTAACGATACGCATTATTCGTACCGTGCGTAGTTCAGAAGATACAACGAGAGATAGCCGGCATTCGAAATCAATTTTTTGATTGATAGTACGTATTTGGAAGATGGGGCGAAATCGTTAGTGGTTCGGTAACGACTTCAACTATGAGACCTCGAATTTAAATTTTCTTTTATATGTATACAGATGCTTACGTACGCGCCAACGTGACAAGCGTTGAGTAATTAAAATTGAGGGTAATTTGACGTTCAACGAAGTAAGAATCGACATGTGCCAGAAATGATTCGCGGCAATGTGATTATTATTGGAGCTGTTGACGGCAGCAGAAACGAAGATTCTTAATAATCGGCCTACATAATTATTCTTGGAAGATATCGATGTGAATATTTTTATGACACTCTAGATTGCTTCATTGGGGCCTTGTTCAGTGAAGCACGTTTGCTGTCAGATATTGTTTAGTACTTTCCGGTCAGAATTAGTCATATCAGTTATTACCTAAGACATAAATATTTTATGGTTATGATCACCTCAATTTCTCGATCATAACCCAATTAGTCGTCTATGTAAAGAGAAATAAACCATTCATTTATAATTGCATTAAATATTCCACGTGTGCCATAATATTACTAATATTTCATCCCAGCGATGGAAATAACAGCGAAAAACATCTCGACACAAAATATCAATACCGCGTTCCCATGGTTAGAACCATGGACTTGAACCAGAATCGCGCGCTTTTGCGCCGCCTTGTTTTTCTAACCGCCTCGCAAACTCAAAGCGTGCTCAAAGAGAAAGCCAAAGACCTAAGCCCTCGACCGGCCAATGCAACACGAAATAAAGAGCCCAACCTATTTCGAACGTCAAAAATAAAGCTCCACGCAGACAAAGTGACCCACGAAGGAGCGCGTGTAACAATGCTCGGCCAGTCGGCGATCGACGATCGTGTCGCGGCTACGAAATGTTATACATTTTCCTTCAATCACCGCCTCGTAGATCAGGGTGGTCGCCCGGGTCGGAGTAGGATTACATCGTGGATGAGGGTGGCCTTCGACGTCGAAGGTATACACCGTGCCCTGCGATCGTCCAGCAAGTTGCCGCGAAGTCGCATTCGTAACAGCACTTTCCGCAACGGCAAAAAAGGCGCGAAGCTAGGGCCAGCTCGCGAGCAGAGTCCCTCCCCGTTCATGTTTACCACACAGCCGTGTGTATGTTGCCTTTCGTTCCGCGAGTAAATATACAGAAACGCGACGTGTTCGTCGACGGGCGAGTGGAACGCGCGCGATTTCCACCGTCCACGAGAGAGAGAAGGACGCCGCGGCTCGAGGGAACGTATGCCATCCTTCTTGCACTATGGCGGACACCATATAGACGCGTGCTCTCCCGCTCTCCTTCCCGGTGTGTTGGTGCTGCCGCCAGTGTTGGGAGAAGGAACGATTGCCGGACGCTGCGTCGAGTTAGATACTACGGAGATCTCAACCGTCAGTCGCGCGGTGGCCACCGTACCGAGTAATACGGTTTTCGGTCGTTTCCGAGTATCTCGTCCCCTGTCCTCTTCCCTGCCACTGGGAACTCGTGGATATTCAATCTCGTCCAATAAGCTAGTGGGATTTCAGTGAAACGGGGTCCGTGATCCCGGAGAGTGTCGAGTTCAATCGCGCCACTAATCGGACATCTCGCGGATAATCGGAGAAGTTTTGAAATTTTGGCGGAACACCTAGACCCGCGGTGTCTCGGATACCCTCCGAAAAGTATGCAAGAGAGCGCGGTGTATCGGCACGTTCAGTCAGCTGTGCCGGTGAGTCAGTCGTGCGAACGTTTACGATCATCCCGATAGAGGCGAGCGGAGTAATCGCGAAGAGCTTCGTGCCCGGCTATCTCGATATTTGCTCTGTCCCTGAACGCGCGTATCTCGAGAGGATTTCCCAGATAGAGCCGGTCGAGTGACCCACTGGAAGAAGCCGAGCGCGCGGTGGACTAACGAATCGCCGCGCCGAGTGAAGTGTGATTCCTGAAGTGCGAACTACTCGAAAGTGAATCCCAAAGTACCGGGTAACACCGGTGCCCGCTGACCGTCGGCTCTCCGGGATTCCCAACTAGCCGGAGAATCGGTGATCACGGACTGAGGCTATCCGTGATTGCTGGATCGCATCGAACGAGCCGGGAGCGGGTTTCGGTATCGATTCCAGCCGCCACACATGTCAGTCGATCGGAGTAAATATTGGTGGGCGTGCACGAGCGACGACAACAGCGTGCGTTAATAACGGAACCCAGGACGGGGAGCGTGTAATGACCGGGAGGTAGCCGAGGAGCGGAAACGAGGGAAGGCAACGAGTTCGCTAAAAGATGCGTGGGCTCGTCGATCCCCGGGGATCGGTGTCGCTGTCGTTCGTCTACTGTTACTGCCTCCTGTTCCCGGTGTACCACGTGCTCGCCGTGACCAGCGAGCTGCCACCCAGGCTCGACCTGCCCGAGCACTGTTCCTGGGAATCCCGTCAGGATGGCTCGGTCACCTGCATCCACAGCTACGCCAGCTACGGCTCCCTCAGAACGAACTTCTCCCAGACGACCAGCGAGTACGTGACCTCCGTGAACGTGGTCTGCGAGGACACCGAGACCCTGGAGGACGGTGTCCTGAACGTGGACGGGTTCGTGCAGCTATGGAGGCTACGGTCGCTGAGGTTGACAGGGTGCAGGCTGGTCCACTGGCCGGCCAAGGTGCTCAGCGGCCTCCGGGACCTGCGGAATCTCACCGTGAGGAGCTTGAACGGGCGGAAGAGCAAGTACAGCTTGGAGCTGGAGAGCGGCGCGTTCGACGCTGTGCCGCAGATCGAGAAGATCGACCTGTCGTGGAACAACATCTGGCAGATACCGGAGCACTTGTTCTGCCCCCTATCGAACCTGTTCGCTCTGAACGTGTCCTGGAACATGCTGAAGGACATCACCGAGCTGGGATTCAGGGACGTGGCGGAGAGGCACCCCAGGCGCCAGCAAGAATCCACAGCGGCGCCGTTCTCCTGCTCGTTGGACATGCAGTCGCTGGACGTGTCGAATAATCAGATCTCGGTGCTGCCCGCTTATGGATTTTCCTCGTTGAAGCGGCTCAGGGTGCTGAATCTGTCGAGCAACGCGATCTCCATGGTGGCGGACGAGGCGCTCCACGGGCTCAGGTCCCTGGAGACGTTCGATCTGTCCGGGAACAGAATCGTCGCCCTTCCGACGGAGATGTTCAGGGACGCGGCCAAGTCGCTGAAAGAGTTACGGCTGCAGAACAATTCCATCAGCGTGCTGTCGCCGGGCCTGGTGGCGGACATGAATCAGCTCGTCACCCTGGATCTGTCTGGGAACGCGTTGACCAGCTCGTGGCTCACCTCCGCCACGTTTTCAGGCCTGATTCGGCTGGTTCTTCTGAATCTGTCCCACAATCGCATCAACAGAATGGACCCGGCCCTCTTCAAGGACCTCTACACCCTTCAGATATTGAATCTAGAGTACAACGAGATCGAGACCATACCCGCGGACACGTTCGCCCCGATGAGTAATCTGCACACGCTGGATATAGCGTTCAATCGATTAACTTACCTGGACGCGTACTCCCTGAACGGCCTGTTCGCACTTTCCCTGCTGTCGCTGGACTCGAATCAGCTCGAGGGGATCCATCCGGATGCCTTTCGGAATTGTTCCAGTATGCAGGACCTGAATCTGTCCGGCAACAGCCTGGACAGCATACCGGTGTCCCTGAAAGACATGAGAATGCTGCGTACGCTGGACCTCGGCGAGAATCAGATCAGAAGCCTGAACAGGCCCGGCTTCCGGGGAATGTCCAGCCTCTACGGATTACGAATGATCGGGAACGAGATCACGAACGTGACCACGGAGGATTTCGCCGAGTTGCCCGCGCTGCAGATCCTGAATCTGGCGCGAAACAAGATCGAGGTGGTGGAGGACGAGGTGTTCTCCGCGAACCCGGCGCTTCAGGCGATACGTCTGGACTCGAATTTGTTGCAGGACATGTCCGGTATATTCAAGAGCGCGCCCGATCTACTGTGGCTCAACATGTCCGACAACATGATCGTGCAGTTCGATTACGCTTACCTGCCGGATAAATTGCAGTGGATGGATCTGCATAAAAATCTTATTATGGATCTCGGCGCGGCGCCGCAGGCCATGAGATTGCAGACGTTCGACGTGTCGTTCAACCGGCTAACGAGGATCCATTCGAGGTCCATACCGGACTCTATCGAGATTCTGTTCGTCAACGACAATCTGATACAGACCGTGGAGCCGCAGACGTTCTTCGAGAAGAAGAACCTGACCAGGGTGGACCTCTACGCGAACCAGATCGTCAAGATGAACCTATCCGCGTTCCAGCTGACCCAGGTGCCGGGCAATCGGCAACTGCCGGAGTTCTACATCGGCGGCAACCCGTTCATATGCGACTGCACCACCGAGTGGCTGCAGAGGATCAATTCGCTGCCGCTGAGACAGCACCCGAGGGTGATGGACCTCGAGTCGGTCTATTGCAGGCTTCCTTACGATCGTCACAAATCGTTCATACCGTTGCTCGAGGCGAAGCCGTCTCAATTCCTCTGCACGTACAAGGCCCACTGCTTCGCGCTCTGTCATTGCTGCGACTTCGACGCCTGCGACTGCGAGATGACCTGCCCCACAAACTGCACGTGCTATCACGATCAATCCTGGTCGGCGAACGTGGTCGATTGCTCCAACTCCGGCTACAAAACGCTGCCGGGTCGATTGCCCATGGACGCCACCGAGGTTTACCTCGACGGGAACAATTTCGGCGAATTGAATTCCCACTCGTTCATCGGCCGGAAGAACCTGCAGATCCTGTACGCGAACGATAGCAACATAATCGCCATCAGGAATCACACGTTCAGCGGGCTGAAGCGTCTGCTGGTCCTTCATCTCGAGAACAACAAGATAAGCGTGCTGAACGGGGTGGAGCTGATGCCGCTTGAGAACCTGAAGGAGCTCTACCTGCAGAACAATCTGCTGACGTACATCGATAACGGTACGTTCCTTCCGCTACGTCAGCTGGAGGTGCTGCGGCTGGAGAACAATCGGCTGGGCACTTTCGCCGTTTGGCAGCTCGTCCAGAACCCGTACCTGGTGGACATCGGCCTGTCCAGCAACCCGTGGAGCTGCGAGTGCTCTTACCTGGACCGTGTGCGCGAGTGGATGGCCCGTAACCGGGCGAAGATCACCGACTGGAGGAGCGTCACCTGTTCCCTAGGCGTGCCTATAACTCTTCCGGCGAACGGCTCGGTGGTAAATTGCGCGGCATTAACGGGCACGACCTCGGCCATCGAGACACGACCGCTCGAGGCTTACCTGCCGCTGCTGCTGGCCACCGTGGTCCTCATTTTTGCCATGGTGGCACTCGTTTGCGGCGCCTTCAGGCACCGACGCACCCTCCGGACCTGGGCGGCCAGCAGATGCGGGCTGCGCGCCTGCTACAAGACGGCGGCGTTCGAGGATCAAGAGAAACCCTTCGACGCCTACATCTCCTATTCGGCCGTGGACGAGGCGTTCGTCTCCACGATCCTTGTGCCCGGCCTGGAGACCTCGTACAGATTGTGCCTGCACTATCGCGACCTCGGCGCCGGCAGCAACGTGGCCGACGCTGTCGCCGAGGCGGCGGACTCCTCGAGGCGCACCATCCTAGTATTGTCGAAGAACTTTCTGCACGGCGAGTGGGCCAGGTTCGAGTTCAAAGCGGCCCTGAGGGACGCTCTGAAAGGGAAGGGCCGCTCGGTGATCCTGCTCCTGGTGGGCGGTGTGTGTCCACGGGATCTCGACGCCGATCTCAAAAAGAGAATCTCCTCGCACACCGTGCTGGTGTGGGGGGACAAGTTGTTTTGGCAGAAGCTCAGGTTCGCCATGCCGGACGTGTCCCCTGTTCCTGTTTTGGAGAGACCCCTGCCATTGCCGCCGCCGCCGCCGCCTCCGGTCCAGCATCAATGGACGTAGAACTGTCATTATTTAGGTAAGGGACATTATTTAATCGCCTTACGCTTTCGCTCTTGGGTGCCATCCGTTTTTGTCCACTTCGGGGGGGAACGATGGGCGTCTTATGCAGCGGTCGAGAACAATGCTCGGAGTCGGACGGGACTAAAAAATGACTCTGCAGGGTGTTTCGGGATGTATAAGGGTTACAAAGTTAACCGGTCGATGGAAGTCGTAAAATCTGACAAGACGGTTTCAATGGATGGTCAAAAGAAAGCTTAAATGTGAACGGTAACAAAAATGTCATAGTTTAATAAAAACGAACAGTTGAATGGCCATAAAATAAGTTCCTTTCTTCAAGAAATAGAGACCTCCCTTCAGAATCTCTTCCATTACTGTTTTACAGTGAATAACATTTGTTTGCGTCTCTCATTTACGATCTACCTAAGTAGCCTATATCAAAGTCCAAATCATACCACTTCCGTTCCACTTCGTTCGCTTCGTGTCTCAGCGAAAAGACTCGCCGTCCAGCAATTTTAATCGCGACGATTCGCACGGCTGATTGCCACTAGCAGCTACTCCTGCGACACAGAGAATTACCATCGTTCCCATCCGCTCTGCCTTTCTCGCATTTGTAGACTCTGAGCGAAATCTCTCGGTCCGCGATTCGATCGGATTTATAGGAGCGCTTAAACGGTCCGATCCGTTCATAAAGTTGGAACTCGAGCTGCACCTTCCGCCGTAACGACGGCAATGGTCGAAAATTATATATCATTTCCGAATGACAAACTAACGAGACCCGTGTAGCCGTGCCATTGAACACCAGCCCCGACCTACAAGCCCGATTTAACGGCACCACCATTTCGCGCCATTGTGATCGGCGCCATGAATGGGGTCATCTTCGGCGGGCGGGTTTGCGGGAGCATATGGACCGAGCACGAAAGTATACATACGCGGGGCATTACGCGTTAAATTTGTCATCGAGGCGGCCAGCCAGGCCTGCTGTCCTCCAGCGAAATTAGAAAACTCTATTGATCGGGCGAGTCTCGCCCCCGGGCTGGCAACGATTGTCACCCACTTACCAATTAAGTCGCCTTTATCGGCGTGGCTCCCTGCCAGGCCCACGTAAAGGAGCAATAACTGGGATTGCGTGTCCCGTGTACATTCAACGACCACGCCGCCTTTTATCGATTAATCGCTGGGCGTTCTTGCCGTTCTTAATTCGATACAGGCCGCGCAGCGCATCTGCACGACAACCTATCGCGTCTAACGTCAACGTGTCCTCGATCTCATCCCCCGCGATGCGTCCCAACACACCTGTCTACGCTGTCCGAGAGCTCGGTGTCTATTCTCTGACACGATAATCTCGCTTCACCCGTAAAATCGATACACTCCGGTCCTCCTTTTTCAGCGAACAATTTCGCACGATGATTAGGGAGGGTCGCGACCCCCGTGAAAGGGTCAACGAGCAGGATGAAAATGAAATTCGAGCCATCAGTTTGGTCTGACCCGCGTGATTTCTCTGTTATTATGCGATCTACTAACGAGACTGCACGGCCCGACCGCCAATCAGCGTCGTTTCATCCCACCCGGAAAAGAGCCCTCGCCTGTGGATCGATTCTAAAACAATCCCCCGAAGGAGGGCGACACCCCGCGCGAAATCGAAATATTGCAACAAGCCGCATTGTGTGGCGGCGTACAAGGAAATTAGGAAAGTCAATTGATCGGTCGATCCCCCTCTCGCCCCAGAATTCTGCAACAATGTCGCGGCCACCCCCCCCGTTTCGCCATTCTGCCCGGTTTTTGTTCGCGTTGGGTGGCCATTCACGAGAAACGCGGCGAGGCGCGTTAACTTTCCGTGACACGCTTCAGTTTCAGCTGTTCCCCGTCCACGAGCCGGTTGGTCACCTCGCGGAGGGTGAGTAGAAGGGCGGAAGGGACCGAATGGACCCTTTTTATCCGTCGAACTAGCGCATTCACGCCTGCGTTTCGGACGTTTCCATTAGCGGCTGATCCGTTGATAAGCCGCATCGATACGGGCCCAGATTGTAGCCCCGAAGCAACCCCCCGACATCCGGCCGTCTTAGGGGATTACCGAGAAAAATATATTAGTCGAACGACGCGTGAATCCAAGCACCGTGCCATTGTAGGGCGCGTAAAAAAGGTAATGGGCATCCGTTTGGAATTTAGTGCTATCTACGGGCAGGCCAGCCCGAGGCCCTCAAGAATCTCCTGGCAATTTTCGTTTTCATAAATCCCCATCGATCTCGGTACGCAGATTCATCCGTGAAACTGTGACTATTATTCCCACACCCTGCATCCCCCCCGCAGCTTCTCACGACTTTCACACTCGGATCCAAGGAAAGTTATAGTCGTTGAGCCGCCTTTTTCGGGAGGGTAAAATGTGATTCGCAAAAATATATTCGTCCTGAAGGAACGCTGTATCGTCTTATCTGGTGATTCCGTGGAACGACGCATGGAAGAGGGCCTTTTTTTTAAATTCCTCCTCGTTCGAGCACTCCGTAAAAATTCGCGTAGATCGCGGCGCACGCTGAGAGCCTTATTTTTCAGCGTCTCGAATACTCGTCGGTGGATCTAGTTGCGAACAGACAGGACCCTCGACCCCCGCGTCTTTTCATCGGGGAGGAGAGAGAGAGGCGCTTTGTAAGATCAGATCCCGAAAAGGCAGACGGTAAAGGAGAAGCTAGGGTTTCGTCAGGGAGGGGAAAAAAGGCTCGTGCTCTTTTTACCGTGATTTATTACACGCCATACGCTCAGCGGTGGGGTCCTGTTGTCAGTTTCGATTTCGGCTATGATGTACGAGTCGGTGTGGATCAGGGGAGCGGGCAGGGAAAAAATGGGTTTCCATTCGATATATCGGCTCGGCCCCGTCGTAAAGCCACTTCATAGCGTGCTTCTAAATGTACCCGGCGTAATTTAGTCGCCATAATTCCGTTGTATTTATGTGTTTTCCAGCGACAGCGAAACGGATGGAGCCGTAAAAGGTCCGCGGGATAAAAATTGCCGCGCGAGATCACCGGTGAAAAATGCTTTCCCGGCGTCGATCGTCCGAATAGCCCCTCTCTCTCTCTCTCTCTCTCTCTCTCTCTCTCTCTCTCTCTTCTCTCGCTGCTACCCTCTCGCGAATGTACGTGTTTCGACTGCTAATTGCGTCGTGAGAGCAGCTACGCTCCGCTCTACGGGTTGCAAACTTTCGCCACGGGGGAAAAAACCGCCTGGTAATCCGGGCTGAAAGCGAGTCGAACGGAAAAGGAAAAGAAAAGGGGGCTGTCTCGAGGTGTCTGGCCAGGGAACAGGTAGAACCTGCGATCGCGGTACCTGTTCGTGCGGCCTTTTACATTTGTACCTGACAACGGCTGGACCGAATCTCGAAGACAAATGGGATTACCATCGGACCTTGCGTTTTCCCGGCTCCGAAGGGACGTTAGAAATTAAAAGAGGATTTGTACCCTGGCGGTTCGTTCCCCGTGGCCGTCCGTTTCTTCTTCGATGGGTGGTCGTGTTCAATTCCGCTGCGCCGTCCAGACTTTAAAGTCGTGAAAGTCGAATCTCACCGCGTCTCTTTCGCCCTTTCTTTGTCGCGTTATGGAAATGAGACGTGTATCGAGTAGAGCCCAGGGTTTCTGGATGCAACCGGCAACGTTCGAACCTTCTCTTCTTCTTCCTCTAGTTTCCTGTAAACGATGCGGTCTCGGAGTCGCAAGTGAAATTGGCAGGATGAGAAAACCAGCACGACGCTAGTTTAATGCACTCTTAATTAATCCCCGGCTGTATTTCGTGCTTCTTATTCGCCCGTCTCGGATCCTTCATTACGTGCTTTTTATAATGGTCGCGTTTAACGCTCGATTATTTATTTAGTCACAGGCGTCAAAGGGCCCACTCCAGAATTAATTGAAAGAAACCGGCGCGCCCGCGAGCTTCTTACTCATTAGAAGTTTCTACGCACATTACGCAAATTGCGCGATAAACTTTACGATCCGTGGTGCACGAGAGCCCGACCGCGCGGCGGGGCTTTAATTACACGCACACCGGAAGAATAGCGTCGTTACCTCAAAACGTGGGGGATCCGAAGGCCGTCCTGGAACTGAATAGAAGATTCTAAAACGTGTCCCGTTGCAGAGACAAATACAGAAGACGTTTAAAAAAAGAAAGAAACACCTAGTGCCATTATCCTCTTCTATACCCATCGGCTTGAAACTGTACGTCGGACTTAACGTCGTCGTAAATTCCACTTTAATCTATTAATTCAACGCGCATTTGCATAACAGTGGGGATTCCCTCGTGTTTCGTAGACGTCGACGAAAAAGCGCCACAGACGGTTCCGCTGGCAGAAGTATCTTGAGAGGGGAAAAAAGCGAAAAGCCGTACGTCAATCGGAGACAATAAAATGATGCGTTGGCGCGTGGAGCGTTGCCGCGATATACCGACAGCCATTCCGTGTCAGCGCGAATCAGGGGCAGGAAAGGCGGCTGGCTCGACGTATCCGCGTATTGACAGCCGTAGTATTACATCCTGAGATTGGCGTATCAGTTGTCGCCGTGTCGGCGCGTTGCATTGTCCGTCGTCCCCGTCGAAATGCACTTCCGTGGCAGCCGCATCGTCACCCCTTGCTGCCCCCTCATTGTCAGCTCGGTGTTTTACGAGGCCGGCAGGCTGTGCTCGTCATTCGAGAGCGTCTATCCTCTCGTCTAGTCGGCATTGTAATCTCCTTTGCTTCGAATCACGTGAAAACCCTCGACGTGCGTAAATGCAACTGTACGATGTTGATCGCGGAGCATCCCCGCGACAGCCGCCTGGAATATGCACCTGTTCGAGGTACCTGGGTAGTCTTTTGTCGCGCTAACGAACATGCCCCTGCTCGAGTCACGTTTCTTCTTTGCCCGACCAGGTATACGCATAGCTGGGTGTAGCTACGAAGGAAACGCGTCGTACAAGCCACCCCCCGTGCGCTACGATCCTTTAAAACCGTCCCCCTCGTCTCTTGCTCGCTCCTCGGGGCCCTTGTTTCTCCGGCTCTCTCTATCTGTGTTCCTCTGCTCGGGCGCGAACCTCTTCGAGCCGCTCTTCGACAGGGAGCGGGGGATCGCGAAAGTAAAACGCGTACATAGATACCCGCTTCCCTTTCGACGCCGAGGATCTCGCGGCAACCCCCCGCAGCCACCCTTGGCGCGCAACGCCGCACGGTGAATCCCGTCGAGTGAATGGATGAATAACGAGCGACGATCTCGAGTGCGATTCTCCGATCCTCTCTGCTCGTTCTGCGCGAGGACGGTGGGCCTCGCGTGAATGGGAATCCGTGCCACGGGGGCAATGACTGTTATGAAATTCGTGCGAGAGATAGGGATACACACTTGGGCCTTCTTCTCTTTCGGTGAAATCACTAAATTTCCGAGATACAATTCTCTAATCTAGTACCCTCTACCGCAAGAATTTTATTTAGTTCCATGGGACGTCCCTTTAACAGAATTCCATTCCAACAAAACACTGTGCATCCCTTGAAGGCTAGCTTCATCGAGGAAACTGCGCCCGGGGATCGCGTAAACCGGTAAATATTTGCCTATTCGTTACCCTCCCGTGTTTTTCGCCTCCCTCATTAGCGAGTAGATCGGCGTTTCCGTTCGCCCCTCGAATCGCTAATGAAAAGGGCAGAGGTCTTCGATCAAACGTTTCATCTCCGTGGATGAAATAATAATCCTCCCCACCTGTTCTAGACGATACCCGGCGCGTAGAGCTGGCAGCTTTACGACACCGGCGCGTTCTTAGAAATACCACTAATCTTATCGGCCGCGCCCGTCTCCCGGAAAGCACCTGCATCCGCGAGCCGCGATATTTGAGCAGCGGAGAATTTTTATGGCGCTTTTAGCCGCGTAGTTGTACACGCTATTCGCCATCGCCGAGGTTTTTTCTTCCACCCCCTGCGACGCCCCCTATGCCGCGAGGAACAGAGCCGGCTTCTCGGCGAAGTCGTTAACGGACTTATCTCGGTGGCGTGTTTGGTCAATTTGGAAAGCATCTCTTCACTTTACCACTCGACGATTCCTGTCGCGCCGCCCGCGCCGCCTAACTTCGTCATCACCGAGAGCTCCTTGCGCCTTACTTAAGAGCTACTTCCACTTTTAATACGCGCTTCATGCTTTTTATCTTATCGAACTTCCTCTCCGCCTTCGCACGGCTGCTTCTTCTTTTATTAGTTACAATCTCCATTACTCTCGTTCCGCGTTAGGCTTCTCTAGTGCTTCGACTTACGGAGGAACGAAGTTTCCAGGTACTCCTCCCCCGGCTTTCGATTCGCTGAACAAATCCATGAAATTTCTCAACTCGCGCCCGATGCATTTTCTGCATATATTTTCCACCTCTGATATCTAATGCACTTCCACCGCCGTGGTGTTTCTCGTCGTCGTTGGTTCACAGTCTCCGGGCGACAATTTTTCATCCCCGTCCCTAAAAATTCTTCCTTTGACCCCGGCCGTTTTAATCATTAGCGGACGAGCACGTCACGGGGATTACAGAATGTTTATTCCGGCGCGGAGAAAAATATTATATCCGACCGTTTTTTCTCCCTTCCCGGCGAAATTTCTCACAGTACCGTCCGTTGTATTTTTATCATGGCCGGCGTAATACGGCGGGTGTGTATACAGGTCCCGTAAAATATGGTTACGTTGATTACTTTTTTTTTTTCAACCCCTCCGCCCCCGCCCATCGTCGGCGTTCTTACGAAGCGCTCCGCGCGGATCCCCGTTTTACTGCGCTTTTCCCCTCGCGTGTTGTTCGGTTAATGCAAAGGATCGGATATGACTCACCAGAAGGGACTAGAATTTCAGTAGATTCATGGCCGTGCGTGAATCGATACGCTCCGCGTTGCCACCGCCGCCCTCGACGCCGACCAGCAATTCCCTTTCGATCCAGCCCCTGTTTTACACGTCACCCGAAAACTGGACTGAAGTTCTCGGTGCCCCAGTCGAGCCGCTGTCGGACGTCGAAGAGGCGAAACATGGTTTATTTAAGGAGGGCGTTCTAGGGAGAGAACACCGAAGGAAACGGAACCGCGCGAAAGAGCAACGCGGCCGCCGGAAATAACAGACTGACCTTAAACGCGGCCACCGGCGCAAACTTTCAGATGTTATGAGTGTAAACTCGACCCGGTCTATCGTGGTCCCGCTGCAGTCAGATACCCACTCGGATCCGTTTTATTTATGAAACGAAAACATTCTCGCAGGGCGCGCGCCGCGGAATAATTTTCCGCGAGTGAGCGTTTCGAATTAGCCGCTGTCTGGTTACGCTTCTCCCCGATACAAAAGTTACCGTTTGCCCGCGTCGCGGGCCGAGTTTCTCGTTTCACGGACCACGATGCCAAGCAGATGAAAATACACCGTGCTATTTACTTTGCAACCTCGACATACGTGATCTCGACGGAGAAAATACACGGTTTTTCTTACGGGTCTCCGCCCCGAAAGCAAGCTGCTTACTTGGTGATATCGTACTGGGCGACTCGCGGCGTCAAAAAGATAAGACCCTGTTACCTTTCCACGCGTGTGGAGCCGCAGTCAGGCTTGGACTTGAAGAGCGTTAACAAATTCGTCGCGATTCCTAAACGTAATTCCCATTTAAATTCCTCGGGGCGGGAAGAGCCGAGCAGCGCGAGATACAAGCGTTAATAACACGGAGATTACCTGCCATCGCCATTTACCACGTTTCTTATAGAAATCTCTACCTATGTGTATTCCTCAACTGCGACGATGCTTAGGAATAGCAAATCGAAGCTCGTGACTGGTCCCTTAAAACAACCACCCTATCTCGCTATATTTCTTCCACGCATAATGCGAGGGGGGCGAAGCCGCGCTGGCTCGCGCACCCCTGTAAATTGGGCCGGGGCTGCGCCAACAGCTGCGCGACACCGTGGAGAATCCCGAAACGCAATCAATTTATCAGACGGAATCGCGCGAACGTGACCAGACTTAAGCATATGGCTGATTTAACGACGTCGGCCGGGAAACTGGATCCATGACTGGCCGTAAAGGCGAGAGATTATGCGTTCGCCGTGTGCCCCGGGAATATTTTCCGCAGCCGACACAAAGCCAACTTAGCCGAGGGGGCGGTGAGAAGGGGTCGACGTCTCTGAAAAGGAGAGGAGCGAAGGCAATTATACGCGGTACTAGCGGCAAATTTGTCACGGTGTTACGTTGTAACCGAACAACCGCGACAATGAGGGACAAACCCGAGCGGGCCGACTTCAATGGGGAGAAAAATTTCCGAACGGTCCGCGTCAACCCGCGGGTTCATGACTGGAGGCTTTCGCAGGCTTTCGCGCCACCACGCAACCAAGGGTTTTTCGGCTTTCGAGCCCTCTTTACCGCCCTCCGCGCCTCGCCGCTCGATGATTTTGCAGTTCGCCGCGAGCGAGACCGACGCCCGCTCACCCTTAGCGTTAATTACTTTTTCGTTTTTCACCGGCGCCGCTCGTAGATTTTTCCTTTGTGCCTGATTAATGGCCACAGTGAACGGTCGCGTGCAACGGGCGCCCGCGGGATTGACAGGGAACAGGCGGGATATTCGAGGAGGTGGATGGTCATTTTTTTCGCGGTGAACCTGGAGTTTTTGCGGACCTATTCGATTCCAGGGGCTCTGGGAATCGCTGGGCCGCTGTCTGCTTCTGTTTCCACTGAAAATCGGCGATATTCAACGTCGATTGATATCTGTCTCTGGAAATATCGAAGGGTAACTGAAAAATAACAGAAACCCGAGAGCTGGTCGATTAACAAAAACACAATTGGTGGAAAGTTGGGAAATATGTACGTGCTTTGACGAGCTACGTTTGTTTTTCCATGCACCCTTCGTAGAGGGTAAACTTCTGCCACTCTACCCCTTACTTTGAACCCTCACAAAATTCGATTTCCAGGAATTGCATTCGGGAATCCACATTTCCATCCATTAAGGGGTTGTACCTAGTGAGAAGGCCGAAAAGAGGTGAATGTTTGTGAATTCTTTTTGAAAAAGTAGAAGCATATGTTTTTACAGAGCTTTTTATACTTAAAAGAGCAACATTTGGTAATTTTTTTGTAGAAAAACATTTACGTTTATAATAAAATTGCAAGCGACATCCAAGAAGCCTTTTCAAAAAATTGTTTCGGGGTGAGCACTGCCATTCGGAACTAGATTGTCTAAAATCAAAAAGCAAAAAAGATTTCGTTACTATATTAATGTATCCTTTGATTCACGGAGGAAATTTCTAAAATACTAATTTAAAATAAAATGGCGGCTATTTAAAGTTGAAGTCCTGATTTTTTCACACAAAATTCACGCGATTACGCTTCAACTTTAAATAGCCGCCACTTTGTTTTTGTATGCTTCCACTTTTCCAAAAAAAATCACAAACATTCGCCTCTTTTCGGCTTTCTGACTAGGTACCTATAACCCCTAAAGCTTCTCTATGAAAAGTGTTCGCGACCCTCTCGGTGCTGAAAAGCGTAACCCCTCTTCTCTCCATCCTGCATTTCTATAACAGATGCACGGATTTCGGCGACATTGACGCAGAGTATCCAAAGCTCGTTAGGTCGACGTCCCGCAGCCTTTTGCCGCGTTCGTGTCTTTGCTTATTGAACAGCCTCTGGTTGAATATCGCAGAAGCGCGGGCGGGATACCCTCGGAACGAGATTCCATGGAAAAAAGTGGCTCCCGTACCTGTTCAAGATTTTCCGCGGAAACCCTCGAAGCCGGGTATCGACGCGGCCCCACCGTCTGTAGTCCTGAATTATTTACGAGCTTTCACGGAGCCCGTCCATTTAATTCATACGGAAGGAACGATAATATCCGACGGGGGGTTAGAACGTGGGCGAGAGGGAGATCGCGCGGACGAGCACGGGCGCGCGCATTGTTACGGCTCGGCGACGAGTTTGAAAAGGACAATTTTTCAGGGCGCTTTGCAATTCGTCGGATCTAGGACGGAAGACGAATGCCACGGAGCATCGCGGCCGGATTCCTTTTCATTCGGAAAGTTTTTCGGGATTCAGACAGACAGGCCAGCCGAGACCGCGCTCCTTCCCTTCTGGGTCGCCGTTTTCCACCCTGGCACCGCTTCCTCTTTAACGTTCCCTTGTTATTTCAATTGCCCGGCCACTCTACCTGTCATCGAAGTGTCAGCCCGTCCCGGGGAGCCCCTCTCAAAAGAGCAAAACGGCAAAGGCAGAATCCCCAGCCTCCTCCCTGTCCGGTCCATTCAGGGGTAGATAACCGTGAGAGGGATCGAACGCGGCCGCGCCAGAGGCCGGGGGCTCGTCGTGTCTCTGCGGCCTCGCAGTCCTCCTCCCTTTCTTCCCGTCGAGCGGGGAATCCGCAAAACGGTGCGCGCCGGCCTATCATAACATCTTCGTTTTCAGACCCGAACAATGACGGCGTAACGAGACGTGGAATGGGAAGAGTATCGAGCGTGACGGGGAAAGCTGGGCGGGGCGCGGGGAAACTTTGGATTTCGGATCTTGTGCGCCGTTGAGAAAGCGATCTGTCTCGGTTAGATGATCCTTCCCGTCCGCTTTGAGGTAGGCTGCCCGCCGTTGTACGGATCGCAAGCGGAGAGAAAACACGCGGGTAGGATAGAAAAGGGACAATAAGGGAATGTAACGTGTACTTAGCGTTCCCATAAGCAAAGTGCAGCGGAGGTCACCGAACCGTAAAATCGAGCCGCTCGAATACGGTGCAATACGCTGGCAATACGGCGCGTGTTGGAAACGGGGCACTCGCAGCGACGCGACAGTCTGACCAGCCCTGTAAAATTTTTCCTCCGTTATCCCGGACGTGGCTTATTGATATTCAAAGCTTCCATCGCGCGTGCACCGCGCACAATAGGAGACTCGATGGAAACGGGCCGGCGCGTCGAGCATTCGATAATTTGCGGGTTTGTGTAATCGAATAAGGAGAGGAGGGAGTGGCGGGGTACCAGAAGGCGGGGTGCAGGGTCGGGCAGGAGAATGAATCGGAGTAGTCGTTCGCCCGGTACGAATTAACGGCGGGAAAAAAGCCTCTCCCGAGGGACGTACCGGACAGGCAAGGTTTCGGACCTGACGGCGGTTAGAACGAGAAACGACGCCAAAGGCGGAGGTGAAAAATCCGAACGCGATGCTTGCTCCCGTGGGTCGGAGCCGTCATTAGAGGCTCGGAGGCCGCGCACGAAATTACGCGCGGATCCCCGTATGATCCTCGCTTTATTAAATCTACCGTGTAATTTTCATTCCGTTCGTTCCAGTTCTGGAGCCCCGGCGTGCGTGTCTCTGTTCCATCAGGGACCCGGCCTCCTCTTTTCCCTTTCCCTTTTAATAATCGTCTCCACTCAAGCTCGGGGCGCTTTCGACTCTGGTGACCGTAGGAAGTTAATCGCCAGCCTTGCGACATTCAACGCCGTGGCACCTGGAAACAAAAGCGTCGGGTCCTCGGCCGCGCGGCAATTACAGCTGTATACGTTTCGCGTAACATAATCAGAATACAATGAGAATATCGCGGAGGCGTGCACGGGGTGGAAGGAAGCTCGTCTTCTTTAATTGCCTCGGCTCCTTTGGCGGTTGATACGAGCATGAAGAATGGCCCCAGCATAGAAAGCGTTTCTCTCGTAGCAGAGGCTTATCCATTATGCCCGTTAATGTATTCAGCAAACGGAGTCCTCTTCAAAGAATCTTGGCAGCGAGCTATCGTCCAGCTCGATGGGACATTAACACCAGCGTGTAATTCCTGTAAAAGACGCCGAACGCCGCCGGAGAATTGATAATTTAGAGCCCCGCGTCCGTCACACCTTCGTGTTAATTGTTTTCTTCGGGGCTACAGCTCATCTGCCGGGTCATTAAGTGGGTCCACTCGTCTCGCTGTGGGAGTCCTCTGATCAGCCTTTTCGTGGGTTTTGTCAGCCTTCTGGCGGGATTAATTACGCGGCGGACTTGGCCGGAAGAGAAATGGCTTCTCCCGAGACGGACGAACCGTGGAAAGTGAAAAGGGTTTCCTTTCGCGCGGACGGATGGTCCAGGCGGGAGTGGAAATGTCGCGCGGGGCCACTGCAATCGATTACTCCCCGCTTTGATAGTTCTGACACGTTCCCGCCTCCTCCGGAGACGGACTTTCAACGGACAAATTTAAAAAGGCGCGCATAAAGGCGGCTTGGGGGACGTTCGATTGATTTTTCCAAGCTAAATTCAAGCCCGAAGCTGGCCGGCTCTCTCGTGGGCAGGGAGCGAAGTGCGAAATGAAACTGCCGCGCCACTCCTGGGCCAGAAACTATTTTCTGTTTACGCGGATCCCGAACGAACGAAACGGAGAGAGCCTCCATTCGACGGCGGCGTTTTAATTAATAAACGGAAATTCGTTCCGGCCGGGCGAAACGAGCCGCTCTCCATCGGGCCGCGTTTTATTTCAAACAACCCCGTTCGATTATTTCGAGTACAAGGCAGCGCAAATATTTAATGAATCGTGCGAATGAAGCGCTCGTTCCTCAGGAATTATTCACGATGTTTTTCTCGTCGCTGGTAACGATTCGAGCTCGGGAAAGCCGGAGATGGGGCTGCGATTGCTCGAGGTGTAAAACATCGGCGCGTGAATCACGTTCTTCCTGAAACTCTGTTATCTAAAGATCTGGTTGCCTAGTTTCAACTTATCCTCGGGTTGTAAGCTACTGATTACCAACCACCCATCGTAATTGATCCACTGATTAATTAAGTATCAGAGATATCGACAGATATACTTGCCATTTATACGTCGCCTGAGTCACTTCACGAGGAAAGTCGGATTCGTTAGATGGCAATCAGAAAATGAGAGTCTCTTATCACTGCACAGGTCGCTATCTAAGCTGCGCCTTGAGAAAGAACGTTGAAATTCAAGCTTCGAACAATTGTACGCGCTAGGAGATCCTCTTTCTTTTGCAACATGATCATCAACTATCTCAATGATCTACGTGCATGATGCACTATGTAATTAATAGAAATAAAAATGACGCCAGCTGTAAGCAACAAGTATATTTTAACGTTAACGGGAGGAACAAAAGGGTTGCAATGGAGGAAAGCGTTCCCTGTCTCTGCTCGAATTTCCTGCGGGACTTCGCGACGCTTTGCGCCCTGGCAGAAGGACATCGCGCTCGCGAAATTACTTTTCTTTGTCTCATAGCGATACCGGTCGTGTGTCTAAAGGGACCAAAGCCCAGGGACGGGGAAAAATCGCTATTGTTCCACGCGCTGAACGCTCCGTCGAGACAACGAAGGTGAGATCCTGTTACGCGATAGTTTACTTAACGTAATCATCCGGGCAGCATCGTAACGATGCGCGTTATTATCGTGTAGTAACTGACGTATCGCATGGTGGCTTAATGAGACTTCTTAACTCATTTTGGGGACGCCAAGCTGCCAATTCAAAGGGCGCTCCCTGGCCTTGCGCCTTGCAGCTCAACAACGACGATACTATCACCTAAAATAGATAATCCACACTTTTTGATAGATAGATCAAGATTCTAACACTACGCCTCGAGAATCGCATTTTTCCGAGCGTTGCTTCTGCAACAAGGTCCTCTTCGAGTGTTCCAATGGCGTTCACGAAGTGTCCTTGAATTTATTATTATACGCCAGTAGTCCTCGCGACAGCGGTGGGAAATGGACAATTTACTCGACGGTTTTTCCCGTCCCGACTTTACGGAGTCCGCTGGACGTCGCTGGGCGAGGAAAAAGGGAGCGCTTCTTCTCGTCGAGTTCGAGTTACGTTTTTGTCGATGCCCGGGGAAATTAACTCTTGACCCGACCGGGGGGAATTTTATGAAAGCGATAAATCCTCACGGTTTACGTATTTACTCCGGGCACACGCGCTAATGGGGGACGGTTTTTATCTTGTCCTCAAAGTCGTTCCTCATCGGTCCGTCATCTCCAAATGCGATACGTACTCCGCTAGCCTCGCGGAGCCTGCTTAATTAAGCATCGGTTAAAATGTATCATCGCGGTGTCGCGCTTGAAAGTGCAGGAGCACGGTTTTACGACAGCGCAACCGATTTACGTCCCTCTTAATCGCGCCGCGTTTTAACGGCCCGTAACACAGTTTGCCCCGCGCGATTTCTATTTTTCACGAACGCTCGGCGAAACTCGTGGTTCGCGGATTTTCACGGGGAAATCGGCTTGGCGAGTCGCCCCGGGCCAGCCTGTTCCGGCGATTTCGATGTTTACGCGCGATGAAAGGCTCCGCGGAAGGTTCGTGTCGTTCCCTTTTGACGGGGCGGAGAAAGGAGCCCCACTGCGCCAATATTTCGCGGCCGATGGATGACTGGGCGAGAAGCAGGTTCGAGTGGCTCGGATGCGGCACGGAGCAGCCGGCGTGTCGCGGCAAAGCGGAGGGAAGCTGAGGGAGGCAGATGCTCACTCTACAGCCTCACGCCCCGATACAATGGGACCAGAATGCGCGACGAAAATAATGGTGGTCGGCTGTACACCTATGAACCGATTCAATACGGCCCCACCTTCCCGCGCTCTCCTTCCCGTTCCCGTCCTTCTCCCCGGGGGACGGGCGCGTCTTCTTTGTCATGCCACTTTTACCTCCATTTATCTCCGTGCTCGCGCGCATCCGTCCCCTTGCTGTCCCACCAACCCTCCACCCTTCACGGCGTATCAGTGTCCATCTCCTTTTATCCGCGCATCTATCTCCCCCATTCTCCAGCTTGTGTATCTCTCCAGCATCTTATTGTGCCCTTTTCTCGGAATTCTTCTCTCCAAGGCCTCCGTGTTTAGCGCAGGCCGGGCCCACCGCGCGTGTGCTGGCGATTTCGTTCGGCGGGGACGTCGGTAGAACCGGGCGCGCCTCGTTCCACGACCGTACGTCTCGTTCGGCTCCTCGACACGGTTTTATTAGATGGCTGGAATGCTCGGTGGCTGTTCCATTTCCTCCGCTCGTCCGTGGACCAGCGCGAAATCGAAAACTGCAAATAACCGTCGAGCACTCGATTCTCCAGCGTTCTTCCTCCCAACGTGTCCCTCGAGCAGCTTTCGCTCCGGGACTCGTGTATGTATGTATACACGCGCGTTGGGGTGGATTCGCTGCGAGCGGAGCGTAACCAAGTCGCCGGTCGGCCTGGCGACGGCAGCACGAAGAAATAAGGGAGAAGGCGAGAGAGAGAGAGAGAGAGAGGGCCAGACCCTAACCCGGGGCCATTGTGCTAATCCCGAGTTACGTCCAGAGGTACAATTGTGTCAAGTTTACGGTCGAGCGCGATCCCATTCGGCCAGCATATCCACCGTGTGTCGGGGGGCATCCGCAAGGAGACGGGCAGGAGGCTCGAGGGGAGGGTGGATGCAGTCGCTTCACCCATCAAAGGAGGAATTACAGGGAACTAGTTTTCTATGGGCTCTCTCCGCGGACCCACGGCTTCCTTAGGTAAGGTCGGGCCAGCAAGATGATTCCATTATAAGTTCCGTGGAGTCTCTGCCTTCCACCCTCTCGCTCTATCCGCCCATCTTCGCCTGCCTATCTTCATCTCCGACCCCCTGTTTTTCCGTCTTCCCCGATCTCTCCCGGATTCTCCCGCGAGCTAAATTGCCCCGCTACTTATTCCATCAGTGGAACGATTCAACTTTTCCTCGGTCGTAACGCACACGCCCTGTGTTTTCGTCGGTGGGACCCCTTCTGGCCACTTCGCATTATTTCCAGCGCCCTCTGACGGGCGCCGGAGAATTTCGTAGATTTAACCCCGGAATTACCGGGCAACCCGTGCCTCCCCGAGCCTCTCATCCCGATCCAGCGAGCAAGAAGGGAACGAGTCGTTAGAACGAGGGGGCCCGAAACTCGGTGAAAGTACTCGCGGACGTTCGTGGGCTGAGATTGGTGCGTAACCCGCGGGCAGAGGGGAACGATCCGATGAGTAATGGGGAGCGCTTAATCATTTTACGCAACTACCGATTATCTGGTGCCGGAGATAACGGATATATTCGTGGCGTATCGCCGGGCAAGATTGATGAAGCCGCGGCGGAAGGAACGAAATCAATTAAATCCTTTATATCGGGGCCCTCCTCCACCGACGAGTCTGTCTGGTATAAAAACGTCCCACTCGAGGCGATTTATCTTCCGTCCGGGGGCTACCTCTCCTTAATATTTCCGACGATCGCGAGACGAGCGTCCATCATTGGTAATCGGCGTGAAAAGGCCCTCTCCTCGATATCGGTCGGTCTTTCACTTTCGTGGCTCTACCGGTAGGGGGGTCCCGTGTATTTTTCGCGCGCGAGAGAGAGGGGCCGCTTCCTCTGCGGGGGAACACCATGAATTTTAACGAACGAGGGGGAGGAAGGAACGCAAGGCGGATGATAATATCGTGGCTGGCGAGCCACGGAGACCCGTGTCACCGGGGCGAAAGTGTAACATCCTCTGGCGTGAGCTCAGGGAGGGCCAGTGGCGGAATTTCGGAACGAAATTACGGGTGATTTAAAAGCGGCGCGCAAGGGTAATGCATCTCGGGGATATTCTGGCCGGCGCGGCGGTTGCACGTACGCGTGCACGCGTATATAGATTCCGCGGTTATAGATCGCCGGGAGATTCCGCCTGGCCAACAAATATTCGAGTATCTCTTTTCCACGGCGGAAGCGCGCCCACGGGGTCCAGACGAGACGTGACCAAGATAACGAAACGACCTTCTATTCCAACGGCCCTCTCCCTCTACCGCTGGCATTTTAGCAGCGCCGAAATCTTGAAAACCAACCCCCTCGCCGAGCTGCAGCATGAAACTTTTCTACGTAACTCTGCGCCACGAGAGGACGTGGCGGCGTTACGTTCTCCCGTTCGAGTATATCTTCTTTTATATGATAGAACGTACGTATCTCAGCGCGAGCAGAAAGGGGGAGTTCTCGCGCGGACGAGCCAGCCCGTCGGTGTGTGTACGTGTGTCGCGGCTCGGGAAAGAAATATTTATTAGACGGGGCCGCGCATTGAATTCTTAGGAGGCTGCTTTTGCCCTCCGTCGACGGGAAGAGGCGGGGTTAACCAACCGTGAACGATAGTGGATTTTTACGATTATTTATCGTTATTACCGGATACGCGAGGAGAGCTGCTCCTATTCCCCGTCGGAATACCCAGCTCTCGCCCCTGCCTCTCCGCGCTGCTGGAATCCCCGATCGTAAAATTGTAACTGTGGAATCGAGGCTGCCGTGACTTGTAAGTCATCCCGTTGCTGGATAGGCGCGCGTGTCTTTGCATTTTTCCCCGGAGCAGGTCGGGCACCGCGGTGCTCGTTTTCCGCCATTAATCCCTAGGCCGAAGAATGATCGCGTGGCAGATACAGCAATACGGAAAGAAATGCTTTTCCGTGCTCTCCCCGGGAACGAGGCTAGCACGCAACGTCGTTCTCTCCAGATGGAAATGACTGTCAGCCAGTTACACCCGTTGGCGAGGCTCGACAGGAAGGGTTGATAAAAATCTTCGACACGTACGGCTTTCATCAAGATAACCGAGGGATTTCATTCGCGGAACGTTGCGAAAGCCTTCGCACGTGGCCGGCAATGTATTCTTGAAACACCAAGCGTGAATAAGTATATCTGAATATTCTGAATTATGATACTGGGGAGAATTAGCGAAGCACGCGCAGCGTCCGAATCACTGTGCCATCGGTAAAGCATCGCGGCAGATGCGATTCTGCAACCGCTATTATTACAGGAACCGATAACCAAAGCTTCCACGGGAAGCCAGCGCAATAACAATTCGCGAGTCACGCGAGACCGCGTAATTCCCAGCCCTGAGAAAGAAATAGAGAAAAGGTGGGATCGTTTAACTAAACGCGCGGCGGTACGAATTTCGACCGGGGCGTCGAGCATATCGCTGGTGCAAGCGCGCGGAACTGCACCGGGGGAGGGTTGCAGGGCTGCATTTATCTGGCTAACCGCTGGCGTGGCTGTCGCTCGGAATTGCGATTCGTGTCCCATTGTACTTAAACAGTTCGAAATGTCGCCGGTCGATTTAATTCCCGGGGAAGGGGGTGAGCCGCGGCAACTATTTCCATTTGCGGGATTTATAACCGGCGTTTCGCGCGCGACCTACCGTAATTGCGCGTCGTAAAAAATCCTCCGCGGCCGCCTCCCCCGGCTAGAGGGCATAATTTCGTAGACGGCCGGGGCTGGCGCATCGGCCTGCGCCGCCTCTCTAATAAGAGGCCTCTATCTATATTATTCGTTATTATCCTACGGTTTAATTAATCCCAATTACGTTTTGATTAAATATCCTGCCGCGCGGCGAACGATAATTGTAACAAAGCGACACTAACTCGCCCCGCTGCCGCTCCGTTGTTGTTGCTGTTATACTTCGTTAGAGCGGCCGCTGCCTCTCTCTCCCTCCGGGCGCGGCATTTTTCCCTCGCCTCTTCTCCGAATAATTCGATGAACAATTACTCGCTAATGAAACGCGCGTTTCCCTGGAACGACGGCCGATAAACTGGTCGACGCGCCGGGCAAACTCCGCGGTGAAACGGGCCCGGAAATGATAGAAAAAACCATGACTCCCTGGAAGGAGAGTTAACAATATACTTGTCAATCGATCGCGCGATAATCGCACTTTTCGCGAGGGTGGTCGCTAACGGAATCGTAGGTCATGGAGGAGTGGCCCGTCGAATCGATCATTTTTATTTTTCACGGATCGTTCGTGCTCGCTGATCGTCCCCGCGAAAATTCCATTCACGGTTGATTTGTAGATGTATGCGTCCTTTGGAAGGAAGTATAGGAGGGCGGATTTACTAAACGGTGCAGCATTAACCTCCACCCCTATCTTACTCTACCTCCGCATAAAAAAGAGCCACAGTTCATTCTAGCGTCCTTAATCACCCTGCATATGGGGGTCAAGAGTGCTTCGCACGCGGGGTGAGCCTGCCACGTGCGAATTACTCGCGCGCGCCGGTAATCCGCCTCAAAAAGACATAAAACTGCACGGGCTTCGGGGCACGTAATCGCCACGGGCACGTGTCCGACCATTGAAATTGGAAAATCATGATCAGAAAAAGTTTTTAATGCGACCGCCATCTGGCCCGCGGCCTCCTGGTATTATGTACAGAAGGAGGGGTGCGTTGGTCGGGCGACAGGGGGGTGGCCGGTGCCAGCGGAGTGATAACTACTTGGAAAAGGGAAACTGGTAAATCTCCCCGGGCTCTCGCGGTGCCCAAAGTTCCCTTTCCCCGGTAGCTCGGGCGAAGTTGCGCCCGGGGTCGGCGTTCTTTGGAAATATTTAAGTGCGAGGGGCAGGCGGCAACGCGCAACGAGCAGGAAAACGACGGCGAGAGGCGAACCAGGGTGGGAACCGAAGCTGGTGAACGCGGGGAGGAAGGGGTGAAGAGCTGTGCAGAGAAAGGAGCGTCGTATAACAGAGCAGCAGGTGCTCCAAGGCCACCAGTTCCTCGAGAAACGTGTGCAACACCGGCTTGCCCGGCAATTTCTTTCGCCTTCTCGACCCCCGAGAATGATTGGTCGCACCTTGCATCGGTTATGCGCTTTTTACCGGCCTGCCCGCCACCGTGGCCGAACTTGGACCGTGCGGAAGCTAATAATTTAAAATCCGGACGGCTGGCCGTGCGCGCGCACCGGGGGCCCGGGGAAATTCGCTGGAACGCGAGGTGGGGGATATTCTTCCGCGAAAGTTGCTCGCAAGGGATGGGGAAAATGGGGATAAAAGGCAGGAGGATACGGCGGGGTTCCGCGGCACCAAGGAAGTAGATACTCTTTTGCAAAAGTTGCTCAGAATTTGGATAATAAGTAAAGTAGGACAAAAGCCAGGCAACCGGGAGGTTCCCTTGTAGGCGGCTGAAAAGACACGCTCTTCCGTGGAAGTTACACGGGCTCTGCTTAGGATATTCAAAGCCAGATCTACTGACGCGTTCGAAGTGAAATCCGCTCGGAGGTGATTACGAAACTGGACGGTATCATTGAAAGAATTTCGGACAGAGCGAGATTTTTTTATGCCACGTCGAATAGTCGAATTATCGTGAGCATGCCAGAATCATGTGATTCATCGAAATTGCCTCGGAGGAAAGATAGATAGATAAATGTCCACAAGAATTTTATCGAATTTTCAAGTGATTGGACAATAGGGCGGAGCGGAAAATTTAAATTTGAATTTTCAGTTGGCCTGGGTGCGGGACAGTTGTCTTTTGATTAACCAAACACAACTGTAAACAAATTGTGGAAAAATACAGGTTCCTTTTTCTCCTAAAAATGATTATATGATTATATGATTATATGATTATATGATCATTTTTAGGCGAAAAAGGAACCTGCAGACATGAATATTTTCCCAAAATTTGTTTACAGTTGTGTTTGGTTAATCAAAAGATAACTATGCCGCACCCAGGCCAACTGAAAATTCAAATTTAAATTTTCGCCTATATAATTTCGCTCCGCCCTATTAGACAATCCCTGGTACATATGTACCCCGTATGCAAGGCATGCACCCAAGTATCACAAATAGTCCCTTTTGCTAATTTGAAGTTCCAAAGCGGGGGTGTGGTCGGGGACGGATCGGTGGTGGGCGAGAAGTTAGACGGAACACGGAATAAATTCGAACAACTGGCCCGGTCCAATAAAAAGAGCCTGATAAAACATCTGTACGCCGAGTGGGGCCAATAAATTTCCCACGTCCTCTCTCGCAACCCCCCTCGCACCCTGTGTCGCCGATATTCCTTGCGTACATCGAACAGCGAATTTGCCATTTATACCGGATAACCGAGTTACCCGTTCCCCGTGAACCGTGCGGAATTGCCCCGGAAGAATCCGTTTCTTGTTCGCTGGAACCTCTTGCGCGGGACGACTTAAATCGTCCGTAAAAGATTTTCGCCGAGTGGCCCCCGACTCGATTGAAATGAAGTCCTGGATAGTGTAATTGCGATCGGATAAACAACGTCGTTGTACCCCTGGCTTTCTCCTCCTCCTCCATCATCCCCTTCTTCTCCGTCTTGTCCCCGGAAAAGTTCGTTCGTCCGGCGTTCTCTTCACCGTTCCACCCCGCACTCCAACCCCTTTCTGCACGGCGGCCGATGCAACCGACCGGAATCTGATCGTAAAGGTCAAAACGACTGTCTCTGATTGATTTACCCACGGTCAATACACGGTGAAGAATTGTTTGAGAGAGCCCGTCGATTCCATCCTCTATCCCTGAACATCCAATTCCCGTATCCGATGGAAAGAGAGGGATGGGGGAGGCACGGGGCTTTCTCCGAGAGCGGTACTTATTCCAGCCTCGCTATCGTTCAGCCTCGGTATAACCCCTCCGGTCGTTCCGGATCGCAACGAGCCGTTTTCTTCCTCCGTCGATCCGACATTAACCGTTCGCGCTGCCGCGGAACGCGATCCAGCCTCGATCCAGCTTCGAACCAGCTTCGATCCGCTCGCGCGTACCCCCTCGCCCCGCCTAGATCCTCTCGCTTAACCCCTCCTAGTCGCTCGCCCACGCGGAAAGTCGTTAAGTTGGCGCGCGCTTCGTCCCTGCATCGGGATCGTCTTAACCCATTTACGAACGTTGGCGCATTTCCGGTCGGCTAGGCCCCCGAAAACCCCTTCGCAACCCCTCGAAGCCTCTCGAAGCCCCCGCGATTGGATCGGCCGGGTCCGCCGCTGGATCCCGATGAGATATCATGAAATATCATCGGTCGGACGGTTTTACGAACCGCGGCCAGAAGGGGGATGGCACCACCAGAGTGTCCTCTGTCATTTTAGCTCGCCTGTTATCTGTCGATCCTCCACCCTCGGCCAGCTATCGGGCCGCAGCCTGGCCAAGCGTGTTTATTGTGGCGGCGAGGGGGGCGTTTTTTTTTTTGTTTCGACCCCGGCAGATTTTTCGCGGTCGCGAGATTTATTCGAAGAGTCGCGCGAAAGCTTTGACGCGTCTGCGTATGATGGACGGGAATTTCTGTTCCCGTTGGAGCCAACGATACCGATGAAAAATCGCTCGAGGAATAGAGAGTGTAATCCCCGTGACGTTTATTCCGTCCTCTTTTGTTCCTCGCGCCCGGGATCCTAGCTTTTTGCGGCGATCCTGTGACCGCGGGGGTTCTTAGTCACCGTGCCACGTACAGGGTGTTTCGGCATTGCAAGAGCGACCTTTTTGTTGCTCCTTCCGCCCTAATTGGCCCGCCACCATCCCTTTCCACTCAATTAGACCGAGTCCCGTTGTGCATCTCGCATTTCCCTTCGCGTCGTTCCATGCTTCTTCCAGAGCCCCTCCGCCCCAATCCTCCGATAGCTTCGATCGAAGAAACTCGCCCCCGTCGATCGTGGACCGGGGAACCCCTTCGTATTTCTGGCCCGTCATCCGACCGCGACCACGGCGAAATGAACATGTTTTCGTGAAGTTTCGGCCGACAAGCAGCTCGTCGAGACAGTAATTATTTGCTCGAGGCCGACGAAGGGAGCCCGCGCGCCTCCCCACGAAAACTTTCCTCCCGCGCTGGTGGAAAAGTTACGCGCCCGGGGAAGCTTGCGCATAATACCTGGCGAAAAGTGTGCGGGTACGTTCGCGCGACACACGTACACGCGCACGTGCGCCCGCCAGGCGACCTAAGGAACGCCGGAGCACATCGGTTGAGTGCACTTCCGAAGTAGTTGGCGAAATGCAACTGCGCGCGCGGGAGAATGTGGCTGCGATAACGGAAATCGTGACATACGCCATTTTCTCTTGGCTCTCGTTCCGTCTAACCCACCCTCCTCACCCCGGTGCCATTCTACTTATCGAATTCGAACCAATCGACTGCTCGTCCTTACATTCCCTGTACGTAACTAGAACGTCCGGATCACGAGCCAACCCTCCACGATCCGGTTATTCCGAGTAATACGCGCGGTCGTCGGGGCCCGCGCGAACTTCCCTTAATTAAAATCTGCCATTTTAACCGGCGAATTACCGCCAATTATCTATCCTTGTAGCTTATAGCGCACGTACCCCACGGTAGATTTCTGTGGTCGGAATTTCTTAGGGGCTGCAGTCACCATTTACCCGTTTTTTACCGGTGACAATTTCCACGGTTTTGTGGAGCCGCTTTGCGAACCCGAAGAGCTGCAATTTCTTCTTCGAATGTCTCTCCTCCGAGCTCTCTTCTTCGCCGGGGCTCTTGCGCTCCGAAGGGTTAAAGGCGATGCCCCGGACATCAGGAAGCTTTGGGCCGTAAAATACTGCTGGAAGAAACTAAAGCAATAACCAAGCCGGAGAGCTATTACATACTTTCCCAAGAAGTATAGGGAAACTCTGGAAATATCGAGGGTACTCGACAACACCGCTAGAGACACTATACCAAACGCCGTCTGAGATACCCTCCGCCGTGTCCCTCGGCCAAACTCACCGAACTAATTAAAGACTGTACATACTTGCCCGTAAATGATAGCTGTGCAAACGAAATTGTACCAGCGTCGGTTCTGCTATTAATTCAAGCTCTCTCTCTCTCCGCCCGACAACAACCAATCACCACCCCGCATCCTCGTTGTACGCTTCCTTCTAGCATCGGGGAATCTCCCGGCGGTGCTTAACGGGTGGATCGCCGCGAGATTGTCCCCGGATACTTTTTACGTGGAGCTCTCCTAGCGCACTCGACTCGTTTAGATCAAATACGTGGCTGGCGTGCGGAAGGGATCCTCGAGGGGGTGTGCGCCCGGTGAAAAAAGAACCCCGGCAGCCCTGTTCCAACTTCCCGATCAGCTTCGTAATCCTCCATTCGAGTTGGCCAATAGCGAATTATGTCGTTCCTTTTTAAAGCCTCCTCGGTCTTGGGCGAAAAAATCGATCCCCCTCTATCGAGCGGCGACGAATCTCCTCGTTCCGGGGGATCCGTGTCCGTGCGCCGGAATTAACTGCATCGGGCGTTGTTTTTGCCGGCGGCCGCTGTCGCGAGTCTCGGTTGTTCCAATTACCGACTAATCCCGCAAAAAGTCCGCGTCGGATCCCGCTCGCCCGCCGGGGGATCGGATTTTCCCTTGGCCTCCGTCGAAGTTTCAACCCGAAAACGGCGGCCGTGCTGGGCGGGGGGCTGCGGGGAGCCCGGTTACCCGGATCGCTATTTAAATTCGACTGCGAAAACTATGTTAATTTGACAGCGAGAGAGGCAAGGGGGGCAGAGAACGTGGGACACTCGGCGGTCGGGGGGGTCTTTGGGGGAGCGAGAGAGAGCTGGAGGAAAACAAGGATGCTGGAAAGTGAATGAGGAGAGAGAGAGAGAGAGAGAGAGAGAGAGAGAGAGAGAGAGAGAGAGAGAGAGAGAGAGAGGGGCTGAGAGGTAGAACCGGAGAGGGATGGAGATAATAAACGGCGAGGGTGGAGAGCGGAGAAACGTCGAAGAGATAAAGAGGGAAAGGAGGTGGATTGCTAAGTGGTATAAAGGGAGAAAAGAGGGTTAGAGGTGACCAAGAGGGATGAAGAGCGAGAGGAGGGCGGCGAGAAGAACGGGGAAGGAGTAGTGGAGTGTCAAAGGGAGAAAAAGAACAACCGGGAGAAAAGGAAATTTGCGGGGGCGGGGGAAAGGTTTCGGTGGAGAAAAAAAAATAGCGCGAGAGGGCGGGAGGGGGCGCGTCAGGTGAGCCGGAAGATCCGGTAGCAGTTTTCAGGGGTAGGTCCAAAGCTTCCAGGCTTCGAACGAGGGTCGGAAGGTGAGCAAGAGGGTTGGTGGCGAGCGAGTGCAAAGCTGCGGGATGGGAGGGGAAAGGTAAAGAGTGCTCGAAAAAATTTATCGAGCGCTGCACTTAACTCCCACCCGTGGTTCAAAGCAGTCCGACGGCGGCGTTTCAAAACAGTCTCTCCTCGATTCCGCTCCCGAGGGGCCGATTGGCAAACATACTTATCGCTCGTTCGACAATCGAACAATTTCCTCGGAGCATCGCCGCGATTGGCCGAACCGTCGAGCCCGCTCGATCGTAATCAGACCAGACGACCAAATCGAGAGACCAATCCATGGATTATATCCTACATTTCCCTACCCTGTCGCGCGAGTTCTTCAGCCAGACAGCTGAACCAGACAGCCCCTGCATTCCCCCGAATATCCATCCGGTTTCCGCCCGAAGCATTATCGCCCCACGGCGATCGCTGGAACTGCAAAGAGCAGCCGGTAATACGTGCGCGCTCGCCCCGCAGAATATTCCTCCGCCCATGTCGCGAAATTTGTTTAATCAGAAAATTAGCGTGCCCGCGCAAACGACCGCCGCCGTGCTCCAAAAATTCGCCCAGCATTGCGCGATAGACACGCCGGCTAACGCAATCCGCGGACTGTTTGATGCCCGTCATACGGCGCGCGCTGGAAAATTCAAAGAACCGGCGTAATGCGTGGCGCGTAAAGGTACACGCGGCATCGCGAAAATATTGCGAATTACATTTTTCCCCGGGGCTAATACGTAATTTCGGGCTGTTTCACAGGCAGACAGGCTAGTTACTTTGCCCCCCCCCCCCCCCAACCCCTTTGCCGCGCGATGCGCAGCCCGGGGAAAACGTGAAAGAGCTTGTCCATCCATTCTACTTCCGGCGACGAGCTCATACATACAGCCCGGCCGCGTCATTGGCTGGACGATAAATCCAGCTACCCTGCTCGTTCGTCCAAAGGGGAAGTTACGTGGTCGTTGAATTATGTTGCTTCGCCTGTGGATAACTTTCGCCCGAGTTTCTTATCGTCGGGGTCTCCGAACTTTTTTCAGCCGGTTCGGTTCTGCGACAGTTCCTCCATAGTGAATACTAATCGAGCGGTCTATGAGCGCTTACGCGTTACTGTGTCTCGTTACGTTCAAAGAATTTCACCGAACTCGAGGTACTCTATTCAAGATCCGCCGTTTAGTTCGAAGTATGCCACGCGTGGCTCGACGGAGATCACCCAGAATCCCTGCATCGAGCACCGAAGGATCCCGCGGAATATCCTCCCCGCAACGGTGATTGCTCGTAAGTCATCGTTTCCGCGGGGCGCAGCGGAATTGGAGCTTTCGCGTCCCCGCGAAAGGTATACGCGACATCGGGATTATACGTTTACGAGAACCTGCCGGAGAAAGTTCCACCCTCCTCGGTGGCGGAGCCCACTTAGCCACGCTGTCGTTCGGCGTTCGACCGTCGTAAAATCCGGATGAAAACGCGGAAAAGCGACGTGGAGGCGAGGGATCCTCGTAGCTGGCAAGCGTCAGGGGACGCGAAAAATATAAAATGTGGGGTGGGCGTCGATCTATCGTGCTTTCGGGAGCGAGACCTCTGCGCCCAGACCGTCGGCCGTGGGACGATAAATCCGGGGCTCGTTCGCACGGGAAGGACTCTTACATTGTGTGTCGGGTCAGATAGCTCAATTCGTATCAGGATCAGGGCGAATGGTGAATCGGAATGAAGGGGACAGGACGGCGGTGGCAGCGCGCGATGTCAATCCGATTCCACGGGTAAACCGAAATTTGTGGGACGCGGTGGAAAAAGGACAGTGGATCCCTCTCCTCTTTCATCCCCTCGCGCGTCATACATCCACGTCCCGCCGATTCACAGGCTTCCTACAATACTCGTAGACGACTCACGGCTCGGACGCTGTAAAAAGGAGCCGTAGAGCCCGCGATCGATGGACCTTTATTTTTCAGAGGCTTTCGGAAGAACGACGGTGTCGATCCCTCCCGGTAGCTAGATTAATACACTGGGCCTTCGGAAGCTCGTTTAACGTTCTGCCGAACAAAGATTTCGGGTTTTTTGAAGCACACGGGTGTGGATGGTGAATGGACTCCGGGATGTTTGACTCAGGGAATTTATTACTTGGGATCACCTTAGGATTCGATGAAGAGGAGATATTAAAACTCTCGCGGTTATGTCGTACGCGATACTCCAAGCTGGAAAATCTCGTTACTTAGCAAGGATTCCGAGGTCTTCAGCGTTTTCGGTCGGTGCCATTCGCGACAATCTGCTCGTGCAGCAGATACCAAGAGCCACGTTCGGGGGAAAGGAGCAACTTTATATTGCCACTTTTATGTCGGCGCACGCGAAAACGTCAGCTTCGTGCAGCCGTCCCTGCGATACCGTATGCGAAATTCATACGCTCCAGTTTCAGAAAGGAACGGCCGACGGTCGTATCCGGGCGATCGTGACCGACAGCCGGAAGTTGGTCGAACAACAAACGTCGAGATTTTGCGCTAAAAGGAGGCTTTTTTTATTGTACTGCTGAAATTGGCGTGCAAAGGTCCGCGCAGATGGTCAGCGGCGATAAGGAAAATTTGTGCCCGCGCAAGGTCGCACGGATTTACCGATATTGGCCGATCGTTATCGAGGGAAACGTTCTGTAACTGTATGAAAAATTTATTTCACTCGAAACGAACAAATTTTATTCCCCTGCAACTGAAATATGACGTAATAAGTTAACACTAATGTTGGGAAACTGGTGCTAGCTCCCGAGCAGAACGTGAAGAGATCGCGAGTGAGTCGAAACTAAAGGTAACACGCTGTATCGATTGGTAACATAATTCAGATCCGGAGAGGAGTCGGGAGAGGTTAATTTGGCCATTTATAGTCCCGAATGAAAGCCACAGATCGCAAGTGACCCTTCTTCTAAGGCGCTTACGCTAAGTATCCGTATAATGAAGTTATAATTATCATCGGAAAGAGGGTGCATCTCGTTTCCAGTGCCGGACTAAAGTAGCAACTTAGTGCCATCGTCTCGGAAACTGTTAACCTTACGCGATAATTAACATCAGTATTATAATCACCGTCATAAGAAACTCGACGTTATTAACGTCCCCCACCAGTGTCGGTTTATATCCTGCAACAACGGCTAATACCAAATTACGGCAACATATTCAGGATGAATATACGTACCCCTCCCTCGAGCGTTAATTACATGCATGCAATTGTCGTTTAGCATACGGGTATGCTGGTCGATAAACCGCCCCGAAATACGCTCGAAAATAGCGTGTATTTTCAATACGGTGGAAAACAAGCAGTTTCAAAGGGGATGCAAATAGCAAGGGCGGAAGAAAGAGGAGAGGTGGAGCCTCGGGATTTGTTTGGAATTTTTCGTGGCTCGGTTGGCCGTTCTCGGCGTGCATGCGGGGCAAAAGCCACGGGAAAAGCCTCGGCCGAGACATTCGCGGAGAGACGCAAAATCATACGCGTCGTTGGAGCCATACACGCTGCAAACGGACGACAAATCGGGGCCGGTGTACATTCGTTAGCATGAAAAGTGCTCTTACATTGTGCCCGGTCCAATAGGCGGGGATCGACGCGAATGACCGAATCGGAGCGGAGGGAACAAGCGTTGCAGGTCGTCGTTCCTATGCGTGATTCCGCTTCGCAGCGAGAGAAAGAGCGCCGGGGCTGTCCGCGAGGCGAACTGAAATTTCCATTCTGCATTCCGCCAGCCCCCATCCTCCGCCGTTTTATTCCTCCTTTTACCCCGCCTCGTTCTCCAGACCGCGCTTTTCCACCCTTTCCGCGCAATTACAAAATAGAAAATTTAAGGTACGCCCGCCGCCCGTGCGCGAATTCAACGTCGACCAATTCGCGCCCATCGATTTCGAATAATTCCCGGTACTTCCGTCCCGACCTTCCGGCGCCTCCATCATACTCGTGTAAAAAATTTCGAGTTTCGACGTTCATCGCGGCGGCTGCATTTCTCGCCCAGCGAGCGAGGAAAAAGGAACTGCGGGTCGGTCGATTTGAAGAGAAATTAACGCGCCGAGTGTAGAAGTGTTCGCGGAAAGGGGCCCCGCCGATTTCCGTTTCCCCTGGCATTTTTGAAACGCTCGTTATCGAGCGAAGCCGCCGCCTTCCGACCGGATAGATTCGATTCGCATTCAGCGCCCGGTGGGGCCGACTGAAAAAATAAAAAAAAAGGCCATTGCGGCGTCGTCATTCCGTCGTGTCATTCCGCTTCAGAAGTCGCGGCCCGCGTGCAACGAGCCCGAAATTTGAATGACGCTTTCCCGATCGCGTCCCACCCCTTCCAACCCCCCGTGTCTCCTCGTTCTCGCGCTCTCATTCGATTTCGACCGGCGCGAAACGAGATTTCTGGCCACCTCTGTTCGCTGCGCCGTCCGCGGCTGATTCTCTTAGCCCGGCAAAAAACCGCGTTCACCCACTGTCCCCGATGATCTTTCGGCGCACCAGCCGCGCCGAAGGGGATCCGTGGATCGTTACGGCTCGACGAGGCTCGGTTAAGGGAATAGAAGCTGCGCGTTCTGCTTTCACCACCGATCTTTGTGATCGTACCGGCAGAAGATTAAACTTTCCGGTGCGTGGTCGATCAGCTCGACCAGTGAGCTTCATTTCGAAGGCGGGTGTATTCCGTCTGTCCTAAATTCGATGTACGAAACGTGTGCCAGTGCTCGCTTTGAGCTGCGTGCCCCGCGACTTAGCCGTGTTATTACTATTTTATGTGGCGGGACAGCCGAGTCGTGGAAACTGTGTTTATGATGAGGCCCTGAATCATGCAGCAGCTTAAGGTGTAATGGAGGGATGAAGTATGTCGCGGTGGATTCTGGAGACTTAGCTTGCAGTCAGATTTTGTAACCGCAGCGTGCTGGGTCTTGTAGACTCTAGGTCAGTGATAGTGAATGGTAGATTCCGTTTTCTTCAGCCGAGAATCTTAAATCACTGCATCTATTTTAGAACGTGTGGATCTGAATGAAATCGAAGGGAGACTTAAGGGGGTAGGTTACCCTAAACAATCCAAAGCAAGCCCTTCTTCAAACGCATATTCTGAAGTAATAAATAAAGAGATGATTTTTGTTTTAATTTTTAACTGTCATTTCGTTGACTTTAATGCACAGAATGAAATTTTTTAATATCTTTACAGGAAAAAAAGTTATAAATATAAATGCCTGAAGGTGAACACGATTCCGGACAGATGAATTACCTAAAACGCAAAGTAAAGGCATTTTTATAATCTGTAAGGCAGTCTCCGTCTTGTGTCGGAAGCAAAATTTTGATAAACAGATTAATACAATTTTTATGTTGATGTATATGATTTTATCCTTTTTGTAGGAAAAATATTTTTTATCTTTTTTTTTAAAGAATTTATATTGAAAATGTGCTCCCGACACATTGTGGGGAATAATTTCCTGCACCCCCTGTACATTTTCATTCAAATCGTTGGAGCGGTTTTCGAGATTTTATGTTCACCGTTTTGGAAAACGTAGTTTCAGGGAAATCGCGTTTAAAGTTGGACATGCACTTTTGTCGTTATCCTTTCTCATGTGCAGGCTCGCACATTTTTGGCTGTAATTCCTTCATATTTTGGAATTTCGAGGTCTGGTTGCGCTTTAAATACGCAGAATAAATGTCGCTAGCGGAAAATATAAAAATCCTAAAAACCGTAAAAACCGTTGCGCGTAACCTACCCCCTTAAAGAGAAGCTAATTAAAGTCCATCTGAAACCTGTTCTAAATCTCATATCGGATTGAGAGTTTAAAAGAATCAAAAGTTCCACGATCTACGTCCAATATCTCCACACACACATCGTCTTTCTAACATCCCAAGTACCCAGTGTTCGCATGGACCCCCGTTCTCCCAGAACTTTGCCAAGTCTACAAGACTCGTAGAAACACAACGCCGGTCCCCGCAACTTTTCCCAACCCCCGACGCCCGCGCACCGTTCGAACTGTCAAAAAAAAAGAAAGGAGGAAAAGAAGAAACACATCGAATTTACATGTCGCCCGAATATCGAGAGGGCTACGTGCATCCCCTCGGGTGAAAAGTTTCGAAGGGTTGCAGCGGGGCGCAACAGCCGCATACAAGGGTGTTTCCCGAGGAAGGGGTAGGAAAGGCAATTCGCCTTTCACGGCCGTGGCACTGTCACTCGGATCCGCGTAACGAAATACCGAGGGCCGTGTCACGTTTTGTTACTCCGGCTAGCGACGCTGCTACATATGTAGAGTGTGGCTCGAGGAGGGCGAAGGATAAGAGCGAGCGGGAAGGAAACGATGGCGAAGAGGAGGACGAAGGAAAGCGAGCTGAGAGATGCGTCGGGGAGGAAGTTTCCGCAGACTTTCGACTTGGCAATGGCAACGGCGAGGAACCTTCAATTTTAACGAACCGAGCAGCAAGTGCAGATAGAAAAGGGGAACGCGCATGTCCAAGGGAATTTCCCTTCCCCCTCGCGATCCTAGCGGGGGTGAGTTTCAGCACCGCTCTGAATATTGGACACGAAGTTTCGCCGGGTGTACACGGGCCGTGGAGTCGCTGGAGAGCCAGGAATAATGCATCCGCAGCCATCGAGACGCCCTTATGAGCCGCGAGCCCCTATCGACGACGAACAGGGGACGGCGGAAGAGAAAACACGAACGAATCGTTGCGTCCGCGTGGGCGTTCTGTTGCCTACGCGCGGTGGCCGCCGTACGGAATGTTAATAGACAGCGCGCAATAGGGGATTTCAATTTCACACCGCGTTAACGACGATAGCGACGCGGTAATGGCGGTTAATAACGGGCGACGGGGGCGCGGGCGGTGTGTGCAGGCGATGTCTTAATTGCCGGTCATTGCGCTAATAAAAGTAATACGAATCGGAATGCAATTGGAACGGCGTTATTATGCGCGATATTAATTAACGCAGCCGGCGCTATTAGAGAAGCTATTGCGCGGCGCGGCGGACCTCGCCTTCGGACGTCGTTTCGCGGGATAAATCCCGCACCAACCACCCTCTGTTCTCCCCTATTTTTCCTCCGCCTCCTCTCCTTACTGCTATTATCATTATTATCCCCCTTGCTCCTTCTTCGCGGCACTTTTTCCTCCTTTTCGATCCTCCTCCACGCACGATTATCCGTAGGCACCGGCTATCGGCTTTAATTAACACGCTCGCCGTTATATTCACTCTGTCGTGAAACGGTTGAGACAAAGGACAGTGGCTCTTTGTTCATCGCGGCGGCCGGGGCCCTTTCACACGCTCGAGGGCCATAGGGTACGCCAGGGCGTGTCCACTCGTGCAGCTTCTCCCTCTCGCTCCCTTCACAACCAGTTCCACTTGTTTGTAAACACGGAAGGACTCCTATTCTCCGGCTCCGCGGGGGCGGCCTGGAGTTTCAAGACCGCTTAGCGCGTTTCATTATTTCCGCGGGACAGTCGTCGTTGTTGCCGTTGTCGCTCCACCCTCGCGGCCTGATATCTTAATCTGCTTTTAATTCACGACGAAAACGATTACGGATACGCCGCGGCCGCGGTTGTAATTAATGTTTGCCACGGGCATTTATTTACCTCCCTCCCGGCACGCCCTTCCTCCGTTTCCCTTTTTTTTTCTTTCTCCGTTAACGAAACGACTCGTGATTAACGAGAGATAAATACGGTCTGATACGTTGATGATCCTTTTTTTCAGCCGCGACGCTGCTGCTCCGTTCCTTTTTTCTTCACGTCGTTTAGCGCTGCGCTGGTATCTGTTTGCATTCGAAGTGTCTTCTTGTTCCTACCACGGAGTGCTTTACGGGGACGCGGCTCGACTATCTGGACTTGGGATCGTTCCGAGTCCAACGTGAATTATGGGTTCCATAGACAGTGGGTTATCAGAAGACGGTGCCCATGCCTGCTAGGGAAGCTCCACTTGTTCCCTGACTATCAGAACGATTATCTCACTTATTCATCATTACTTTAGCCAAACCTCTATTTCTGTTAAGAATACAATAACGTTCGGGTTTAAGGCTCTTCGTTAATTCCCCGGGATACAGTAAAATTGCTCGTGAATTTTAAGCCACGCCCCCGTGCGCGAAGTCACCGTTTGAGGAAACAAACCCGCCGAGCATCCCCTAGCGAGCAGAGCCCGTGATTATGCAAATGCCCTCCGCCCCGAACGACCACGGTATCGCGAAAACTGCGCGCTTTCCATCGCGAAACGTCCTCGTGAGGCGCGTCGATGGGCCTTGAAGAAAGTTAATGCGATTGTTCGGCTTGAAGAGGGGCTGGAGGGCGATGGTAGCACGCGTTCAGGATGAACTCTCCGCAGTGTATAGCCGAGCGAAATCTTTGTCCATGGAGAGCGCGCGCAAGTGCTCGGAAAACATCGAGCGTTCGATCAAAAATAGATTTTCCAACGGTCTGTCGGGGTTTATCACCGGGGGTATTGTGCGCCGCGGCTCGACTTCCCTCGGACTTCTTGAACTCCCACCCCCCGCAACCCCCCTCGTCGCTCTCAAGCTCCGCCGTCGCCCGCGGAAAACACAAAGACTGTCCATTTGCCATCTGATAATAATTGGAAAAGTTATCGCGGAGATGAAGTTTTCCCCGCGACTAACATCCACCGCGGACTATTCCTGTAATGTAAAATGGAGAAACTTTCGCATTGGGGAATAACTTCCGGCTGCTTTTGAATGATATTACTTTCTTTCCGCGGCAAACACCCGCGGACCGGCCTTCCTCGCGGTCTTCTTGGGCTGAATTTCAACCACCTCCTACGCCCGCGAAAGGAAACGCGCGGAGGCACTCGCGAAATGGGACGCTCGAACCAATTAATGGAACCAGGCGGAGGGATCGACTTTCCATCGAGTAGATTGTTTTATGCGAGTAGGTATGTCTGCTGGTGTCAATGTTCGCCGTGATTAAATCGCTTTGTAACGTGTGCGAAATTTCGGACGTGGTGACGAGATCCGGATGGAATCATTTCTCCCATCAAACACAGATTTCTGTCTCGTTAAGCAGGAGCCTGTTCCCCTTAATCTTTGCTATTTACTTGGTACACAAACTGGAGAACGTGCCCCAGTTCGCGGAAAACTCGCGAGGGTGGTTCGATGGTTTCCTGAACACGCGAGGTCAAGCACGCAGCCATCCCCTGAATTCCCAATGTTTTCATTACCAGGACAAATGGAGTTTCCCGCGATTGCGTTACCTACCCTCGCCGTTGATTCCCATTTTAGTTAACTAACCTCGGATATAATACCTTCGTTCGCCGAAGGGGGTGGTGATCGTGGCAGCTTTGTTTATCGCGATTCGCTGGGTGCTCGAGGAACGAAAGAAACCTAGATTCGAAGGGTGGAACGAGGTCCTACCAATGAATATCGCGATGAAACGATACGGGGCAGCGTCGTTAAACGAACGCGAAATTCGACGCTGGCCGAAGAGCAGAAATAACGGGGGCAGCGACGGTTTCGATTATTTCCGGGCCGATACACCCACCGACGTTCGTTCGCCGTATCGATCCGCTCTTATTTGCATGTTCACGGGTCGCATAATTAATCACCGGCCACGATTGTGTCTAATTGATAATATAATACGTCGGAAATCGCGGCCACTTCGCGAGCAGCCGCGTTGGACGTTCATAACGGCGCGCGGCGGGACAAGTTGACGCGTCGTCATCCCCCGATATTGTGTTGTATACACGGTGCTCCAGCTTTCATTCGTCGAATATTGACGGCGTGTTCTAGCGAGCACAGATGACAGGATTATTAATATGTAGTTTATAGGCTTCGCGCAAATTTCTGTCCGGAATAAATAGAAATTCTATATCCTTTAGTAGAAAGTGGAATGTTCAGCTTGAAGCAAAGACACCTGGTATATCAACGCCAGTGGAAATTCTCACACGAGCGTCGGCCTCGATTCGACCAAATTAATGATCGACGTCGCCCGCGCGCGCGTCATTTCAGTCATTCAGAGTGCCACCGCAACAACGTCCCCGCAGGCTTCCCAATCAAGCCCGGTATTTCAAAGACACGCTTCATTTACCGTGTGAAATGCGTCTTGAAGCGCGCAATGAGATTCTGCGAGCAGGCTAACCTTGTATCTGGTCCATAAATCAGACAAATTTATTCGAGTTGATTTCCACGATTCTCTTCCCTTATTTTCTCAAAGAGTCTTCTGCCGCGAGTCAATTGGCACTTGAGTTCCGTCCGATTAGCCAGTGAAGAGGAACAGAATATCGAAGGAAAAAGGAGGCTGAGCAGCCTGGATCTGCTGCGCGAAAAACAACCCCCGTCCGCGATAAACCGCACGGTGGAGAGTGTCGAACGCATCGAGAGAGGAGGCTGCGAAGGTAGCGGCGAATTAAAAAACAGAGAAGAAATGAACGAGTTACAACAAGAGCAGCCACGAGAGGCAGCAAGGTCGATGGAACTTTTTTCCATCCCTCTCGTCGCGGCCGCGCGGCGATTTAATTGAACCGAGTTGGAAAATTAATAATGACTCGCGATATCGGCCGGCGCGTCCCTTTTGTTCCCGCCTCTGTGGCGGAAGGAGCGGTCGTTTGTAAAATTATTCCAATGGACGGCCATCAATGGAACTTTTTCATCCCGATTCAATCCGCTCTCCTACAAATTGTCAATCAATCCGATCGTTCTGTCTCGAATCACTTCGGATGCTGCAATTCGTAGTCCCGAGAGCGCTGCACTCTTTCGTTCCGCCTGTACACGCGTTAAGGACACTTTCCGCTGCCACCTTGGGTGGAAAATAGAAAAACACTTACCGGGACGAGGCGATCGGGATTCGTCGTGCGTTGGGGACGACTAGAGGCGTGTTAAAGCTCGCGGGCAGTGGTTCCCGCGCCCCAGTAGACTCGATAAAAGAATTTGCAATGCCAAAGTGCGATTCCTGAGGAGCTCGCGCTCCAGATCTCGCTGGGGGTAGTAAAACTGTCGTGGCACGTAGCAATAAAATGCATCCCCAATCAAACGCGCTCGATGCTCCGATTCGCCACCCCCGGTGGCAGGGGCTGGTGGCCAGGGGGTGCGTTCCTCCCCTTGTATCAATTTGTCTCGCATCCCGGGGAAGATGGACGACGTAACAAGCAGTCGAGGCGGCGTGTCGAGGCACTGCCGTACCCCGTTCATCGGGGTGTAAGGAGGCTCGAGTAACCCGGGAATTTCAACGCGGACATTTCCTCCTGGAGCCACGATCTCAGCGCGCCTTGCTTCATCCCTGATCCCAGACTCACGTAGGATCGTTGCGTCTAGACGCGACAACCGCGAAAAAGGAGGAAACGCGTTCCGACGCGAGGGGGTACAACGAAGTGGAAATTTAAAAGCATTTCTGCAAGCGTACGGGGGGGATGAAGGGGTGAAGAAGCTGTCGTTTACACGCTGGGTGGTCTAGAAAGGGCAGGGGCATAGGGGTAGAAAGGGTATCGATGTTAGAAACTGGATTCAATTTAGAAATACGTAAATTGATTCTATTTAGAAATAGGTAAATTGATCTAGCATGCGGAGGGGCAAATTAAAAAAAATGCGGTGACTGAAATTGCAATCACATTCCCTCGTCTAAATCGAATACCTTTCTCCCTTCCTCAATAGCACCGATAAACAATTGAACGCATACATCGGAGCCGGGGCACACACGATACACGTACAAATCGTCGTATCTGTCTCGGTGACCACGAGTGTTTCGCGTTTTATTCCGTGGAAATACGTTCGCCGGGGAATTTGTCTCGGCGTCGGGGGCGTCGTCGTCGACGTCGCCGTGATTTATAGCTGGTCTAACCGAACCGCCCCGCTTTTTCTGTTCCAGATGTGAACTGTTGCCAGAAGTATTATCGATTCGCATTACGTATGAAGTAATTGGAAATCGCAGCGAGCAAGGTGAGTACCTGTTTGTTCACCCACCCCTGTCCCTTGTAACCAAACCGAGCCGCGGAGTTTTCGCCGACTCGCCTGCATTTTCATGAATAGGGTGTTGGTAAAGCTCCAGTCACTAGAAAGTTCGGGGATTTTGCATGAGGTTTCGTCGGAATCACGGCTGAGCTCGGGTAGCAGCCTCGTTAATATTTCAAGGCTGCACGATCAAAGGGAGGAAATACAGGATTTTTGGTAGATTCTTGCTGGATTTCAAGCAAACTCCATTCACACGGTGTACCTACGTTTTGTACCAACGGAAACGTAGCACAGTTGCTTATCAAACTTGTAGGGGTTCTTTTTCGAAGTGGGGCATTGAGATTTTGAAAGGGCCAGAGACAAATTCGAAAGGTACCTTTCCCCCAAAGCTTCTACGATTATTTTTCCCTCGTTGACTCCTGTCGCGTTCCCTCTTCGAACTCAGCCAACGAGAACTCTGCATGGCGCAGCGGCCTCTAATCGCCCGTGTCGTTTCTCTGTTCCAGGACTCCCCGGCTGCCGCGACGTTTCTCTCTACTTATTATCAAGAAATATTTCTTACTATCGCCATGTACTCCGTAACACGGTGTCCAACTAAAGTAAACGGTTATTCGTATTTTTGAGAATCGTGATAGCTTCGTAGTGTGCAAATGTAATTAGGGCAAATGAAGATAAAAAAGAAAAACGACGTGAAGCGAAGAAAGCGAAACGATTGAAAAAAAAATGACAAAAAAAATATGAAGCAACGTAATGGAAAACCACACCACACATACACCGAAACACTGAAACGTAAGGACAAGCATACACGTGTACACACACCTCCGAGCATACTACCTTTATTAACTCGTAATTGCAACGAAGTAACAAGTTTTCTCTCTTTCTACTCGACACGATAGTTTAATCCAATGATCGATTATTGAAGGAAAGCAAAAGAGAAACGAGGAGCCGCTCTCTCCTCGCGTGTAAGCATTCTCTTCTTGTTTCGTCGAACGGAGATTTAATGTACATAGCAAGAGTTTTGTATATTTGTAAAATAGATAGGGCATTTTATTATAAACAATAAAGTTATTTATATATATTTTAATCACAACACGAAGAACGATTCCTTTGTCCCGTCGTAGATCGGCAAGAGGATCGATCCAAGACTTTTTATTAATCGTAGCCACGGCTCACATGGACATCGACATCTAGTGGATCATTGGGATCGAAAAATGTTATCCAACGGTACGTATTATGCTCCGTAACAATGCAACTTATCATTCCAGTAACAAATCCTTTTCTTCTATCGTTAATAAGAGACCATTTCTTTGGAGACTTTGGAAGCGAAGTTTGATGACGATACTATCAAAGTTTTGAAAAGTTAGAGAAGATAGGGACGACGGAGAAGCGATGTAAATTGCTTAACGCTTTGAAGAAGTTGCTCTTTTGAAAAACCATCTGCCATTTCATCCCTTCGTTGGGGAATTTTAATCCGGGCGCAAGCACCCTTTGGCCCGAGCGAATTTTCACGCGGCGACGATGAGGACCTCGTTCCAGCTATCTGTATGTTCCAAATTTCCACGCTATTATTAATTCCCATCGGCTATGGAGGGCCGGTCGCGGAGCCATGTCCATTACATTAACTTGATTGAGAAATATCGCGGCAACAAGTGCGTGTATTACCGATCGGCAAATGAAATTCGAGTCACGCGTACGTCAACTCCATTCTCTGGATATTTTTCAAGCCTCTCTCGATTCTGTCCACCCCCGCGTTGGCTATTAACGTGATTTCTCCGCGGGGAAAAATAATTATTTCCCAATGGCGCCGTGATTTGGAAACAATTATTATCGAATCGAAGTGGGATGGATAATTCTCTTCGACAATGGTGACTGAAGTGAGCGAGACAAATGGGGATGGAGCAGTTGATGGATTCCCAGATATTTCACGGTTTTAGTTACGCGATATATTCTATGTAACTAATTATTGATAGAGAGTGTCGGCCCCAGGAAACTCAGGCGGAACACTTGCAGAAGGGCAATAACCTCGCGCTAACAAGGGAAGATCCCGAAGCCGAAAATTCAAAAAAGGCTGGAACTTTGTGAATATGTAGGGGATTCCTCGCTGATTACAACGCAAGTTTTGTTTGCTGCCAAAATTCACTCTAAGGGGGTGTAATTGACCCCTAAAAATCCGGTTGTTTTCCGAGTTTGTGTTATAACTCATAAACAGTAAAATATTGTATTTACCAAATGATAGATCTAATTAAAAGAAGTAATTTGTGTCCGGAAACTTTGTTTCTATCTCTTACAGTTCGCGAGTTATAACACAAAATCGGAAGGTAACCGAATTTTCAGAGGTTAATTTCACCCCCTTCGAGTGAATTTGGGCAGCAAACAAAAATTGCGTTGTAATCAGGAGGGAATCCCCTACATATTCACAAAGTTTCATAATTTTTTGAATTTTCGGCTTCGGGATCTTCCCTCGTGAGATCCTCTTGACGAACTCAATTATTCCGAGAGGCGTCGATAAAAACGCCCACCCCAAACGACCACTTTATCACCGGTAAACAATCCACGCGACTACGTCGAATGCCGGTTCTGGGGTTGAACGGCGGGCCCCGTGGGCGGGCTTCTTGAAATATAGGTTAATATATCTGCGGAAGTCGGGGTTGAATCGCAGCCTCGTATCGCGGGGGTGGCTATCTTTTATGGCGTGCTCGCGCGGGCGGCCGGGCGCGCACTTGCCACGCGTCACGAGGGGGGGAGTTCTTAGAGCAGTAATTACACGGGGCTTTGCTGAAAGCTGCTTGCACATCCGTAAAGGCAGCCAGTGCTCCCTTTCTCTGCATTCCTCCCTCCCACTTTTATAATTATTCCCGCGGACTCGTGGAAAATTACGGCAAGTCGCCGCCGAGTGCATCGCTGCCTGTAATAACGGGTCCCGTCGGGAAAGCTTGTAGCGCTTAATTCTTCAGCCACCCTCTAGCTTCCGGTCACCGACGACGGCCCTTCTAACGTCCTACCAATCGAGTCATATTTATAATTGCCTCGATTCTGCTACACAGCCTCGCCATCTAAGGCGTTTTTCTTCGTCCACCTGCATTTTATATTCAGCAGGCCGTTCGATATTTTCACGCGGTGCTCCGAGATCGTCGAATCTAATTACCTCCGTTGCCGCGGCAGACTAATTAGGCGATCCTTTCCTCCGGCCACTGCTTCATGAATAAATATCTCGAGGAAATCTCTGTCGGCTATGATATCGTTGCGAACGAGAGGGACGAGACGCGACGTAACGCAAATTATAGTGCCAGATGACTTTACCCGCTTTAACGGCGAGAAAGCTTCAGAGTCGACAGCTCTTGAGGGGCACAATCAGCGGAATGGGAGGAGGATGGGAAGAGGGAGGCACAAAGCGAGGCCGGTGCCTTTCGCGCGTTTCCCCGGGCGCAGAATTTTTTCATACGAAATCGAAAATTGGCGCAACGCCGCAGCGGCAACAGTGAAATCATTCGCCCCCTTCGGCCCTCGTTTTCCGTCAGCTCCACTTTTGGTTGCCATTTGTGTCGCGCAATGGAGTGCGCTGCTCCTGACAGCACTTCACTTCCCCTGCGTACGCTTTTGTCCGTCCAGCGGCCCCCGACAATGGGGCAGGAGCTCGCGATATGAATGAGAATCCCTGCCAGCCCCCTCGGGCTGAAAGTGCGGATCACCCCCCACTGTACGCAGCCGATACCAGGGCCCGATATCACCGCCGCTCACCCTCTTCCCCTGGCCCACTCGTGGCTCGCTCTTATTTCCATCAATGGAGTCAAATGTTCTCGAGCGCGGCCAGCGTTTCGAAAACCTTGATCATTGCCTTCTGATCGGGGCTTTCATGGTCCTGCATCCTTGCAGGCTTCTCAATGATTGGCGCCCTTTAACGGACAAATTGGGTAGAATTCATCGAAGGGTGGGACGTTCATTGTCAAACATTGGGTCTGGCGAGTAGCTTGAACTTGTTAAGTAGGGGGAGTTAAGTATTTAGACCAAGGCGCTCTAATTACACACATGCCAATGAGGCTGTTTATAAAGTAAGCAGACACTTGGACTCACAAAAGTGGTATATGCTGCAGAAAATTGGTAATTAAGCTTTCAAGTAGCAAGGATACGTTGATTAAAGTAGAAGTTTTGCAATGTCCTCTAATTGTGCAGAGTCGAGTACAGCGAAAGCCCAAATCCTCAGTAAAGTAGCCCGGCAATCTTGATTAATTCTGGGGATTGAATGCTGCAAGGTAATCTTATCAATGAGGGCTATTTGCGGTGAAAGCGATCGCGGGATGGGAACGAGCTCCTCCAGATTCGGGCAATAATCTGTAGTCGAGTGTATCCACTTCCGTCGTATTATGCAACTGTTCCCACCACGTTCCGCGTAACTTACCCTGCACTCGTCGACGTTAATATCGAAGAAAATATTCGAGTGGCTGGAATGATAGCGTAATAGGGCCTGTCCGTGAATTCGCGAGCGCGTGTTCGGAACACAATGCCACTTGTATCACCCAAATATCGGGGGTATCTATATTAACTGTGCAAAGCTGGTATCTTCATTATCCGAATAACGCAACAGCGGTACCACTCCGAATGGGGCTGGAACGTGCTATTACATCCCTGAAGTCGCGCTATCTGCGTTCTCGGAACGAGCTATGTAGCCCTTCCCATTGTTCAAAAATCGAACTCGAGCTACTAAATGAGGATGATGTACCCCTGTAGCAACAATAGGTGGAAGGATTGTGAAATCCATGTACACCGAGCTCTGAATCCTTTACGTTCTAATAACGGTAAATGATACGAGTCTACCACTGATGAATGTTGGTAATCCAGGCACTCTGAACTGAAATATATCTGAAACAGAATATAAACACTTTAAAGTTTAACTCAATCATTAGAAAATATATAGGAACTCAGTCTGTGAGAGATAATCCCACATTACAAGCAACCTTTCCTCTCGCAACTCCTACCCCATTCAAAATTAAAAACCTCAAACTGTCTAGTCCGTAAAAAAGAACAGGAACACATATGTAAATCTACCGCTGCAACAAGATTCAATTATTCGCGCGCTTAGCTGTAATAATAACGATTCTCTAAACTTTAGAGAAGAGCCTTTAAATTTCTTTTATTGAATAAAATTCACAAGCTTCTCTATGTCGTACAATTCCACGTTTCTTCGAATAAGAGTAGCGAGACCGACTCCCCATCCGGTAGACATATTGGAAGCATCATGTGACCCAAATACACACGTCACTGCCTTAGCGGCGCGGAGCCCGCGTATAGTTTACAGTGTTTACACGTTTGAGGCAAGTACATTGGAAGGACGTCGCCGTTGTTTTTGTCCCATTCCGAATCAAACACAGCGCAGAGATGTCGAACTCGGTTTACGTGTCGCGCGTCGCGCCAGTCCGTGCGTAACTTTCGTGTCAGGAACGTGTCCCGCGGCATTTGTTGAGGAAGTGCTATGCCGTGCGGGCTGCCCATCGAGTGCCGTGTAACCTGTGCCGTAACAGCGACTCTTATCCGGACCGTTTTACTCGGGCAATGCCTTCGTCTCGTGCCAAGCTGTCTGAGTTTTACGCCAAAGGTTCGCGTGACACTCGAAACACCAGGCGTCCTTGGCAGCGAGCGGCTTTCGTCGCGGAAAAACGGCGGAGCAGCGAGCTAGTTTGCCACGTGAGTAGCCAGCTTATTCCCTCTATTAATTACGGTAATGGCGTCTGGCGTTTGGCCGCCAGCATCGAAACCGTATGTGTGCTCGAGCGAATTCGAACGTATTAAATGCGTACGAGACGAAATCGAATGTATTTTTAGCTATCGATAATTAGGAAATTTAGGGCGGGATATTTCCAGTGGTAAAACGATCGGTTATTTTTATTAATGGATGGCTTCTCCATCGAATTCTGATGAGTGTTTGGCTTGTTTTTTGAGGTTAGGGTTAAGTTTAGATTGTTAGAGTCTAAACGTAAAGTATTTCAATTCCACGTATCCGGCGACAAAGTTTGTTATCTGCAAGGAAAGATCCCGCTTAACAAGCCGGAATATCCACCGAGTTTCTTTTCGCCAGTAGAAGCGTGTGAAACTAAGCGTTACTGGGAAATTTCACCTGCCAATTTTCACTTCGTGCGCGCGAAAAAAAATTGGCCAACTTTGAATATTCACCGGCGTCGTGCGCCGTCCTCGTGAACGTTCAAACTTGGCCAATTTCTTTCGCGTTGCTGGAGTGAAAATTGACTGCTAAAATTCCGCAGTAATATTTAGTTTTACCCGGTGCACCGACGGAAGGAAGTCTCACCTGATACCACGGTCCCCTCGCTAGCTTGCCACATCTTAAGCTTAACATGTCGAATTTGGGTAAATAGCATTTCAAATATCCTGTCTCTGCAAAAAGCAACCACTTACGGCAAAATAATTCTCCTTGTTCTCTACACTTTCGACAAAAGGATCGTCCTTCGGAACCCTCAAACTCGTCGCATCAAGTTCCCATAAAAAGCCCTTTGAGTATCTTTTATTACAAAGGATCGGAGGCACGGAAAATTCAAAAACTCTTAGAGAAAGCCGTGAAATAATCCTCTGCCGCTCGACAAATTCCTCTGGCGTATCAGGTTGAGGTAGAAAGTCTCCGACGTCTACCCCGCATCGACTCTTTCGCTTTTCACAAAAAGCTGCCGGTAAAAACTCTTCAAAAGGTGGTTTACCCCAAGGAGCCCGACCGATAAGCTATTAAACAATCGCCCCGCTTGCGTGTTCTCGTATGTCGAACACGCAGCCAGCCAGACCGCCCTGATCCAGCGGGATTGATTTACGCTCGGCGGCCACGTCGCGCATAATTAAACATTTTTCCTTCGATCGGAAATTTAATTACCGCGGTTCGCCGTGCACGGACACCAGACGGCTGCACTTTTATCCGTAATTAAACTAATTTGTTGGCCACGTCGGTTCATTCGCTCGCGCCGGAGACGCCCGTGAAAAGTAACCCGCTCCTCGGCGTCCAATTAAAAACGCACACGGACGCGTGCAAGCGCGAGCGAGAAATAGCAATTGTCTGGCCCGGAACTGGCAAAAAGCGAGCTGCCCTCGAGGGAGAGCCCGCTGGCAACGCCAAGACGCGTTTTTCGCGGGGACGATTTAATCGCGAGCGAGAGAGGGGTGCGCGCGGAACGGACGTGCGCGAGCGAAGCGCGGGATCCGCTTAGGAGCAAGGTGTGCGACTTAACGCGACTACGGCGAGTCAAGCGAAAGAAGGTAACGAGGATAATCGTCAGCCTCTCGTCTCGCAGAGCCGCGTCTGCATACGCGCGCACGCAAACGGAAACGAACAGGAAGAAAACCTGCGACGCGTGAATACAGGCTGCCCCAGAGATCACGAGCTTTCCTCTTGTTCGCTGTGACCCTGAGTTTTTGAGTCTCAAGGTGCCATTTCTGGGCCTGGAATCTTGGGGCCTTAGGTAGGTGGAAAACTGCGAGATGTTTGCAAGCACAAAGGTAGTTGCATAAGTTGCGTAAGTGGTTAGATATCTATTCGAAGATGATGCTCTGAGAAATTTTGATATATAGAGAGGTTGTGTATAGTCACAAACTTCTTCCCTTCAAATACCCAATTCCTCAGCAAAGTTAATTTATAACAAACTATGTTAAGCGACCGATTACGATCCCAAGCTTCACGATGATTTTAATTTTGAATGAGAGCAAGTGTCTCGAAGGCTCGTGTTGGGATCGTTTCGTGGAACTCGCTGTAGCAAAAATGGCACGGTGCACGCGGTACGTAGGCGCCTGGAGGTCGTTGCCGTTCGAAGGGCACGGGCAGAAAAATGTCGAAAATAATTGAGCTGAACAGCCGTACTTCCAGTTTGTTGCACTTGCCATCCCGTCGAGAGCTGCCGACATTTGTTGCTCGCGTACCGTGCCGGCGTAAAGGCGACCGCGCCGAGGAAAAAGCGACCGAGCAGGGCGGGGAAGGACGCGAGCTGCAGGCGCGTTTTGCTCCGGTCGCTTCCTCCAGCGAGAAACGCCGCGCTCCTGGCGTTAAGCAGCGCCAGGAATTCCGAAAGTTTGTTAGCTCGTTCGCGGGAAAAAATGCTCGCTATTAGGGAAGTTGAGCGGGATTCTCGAAAAAGCTACTTTCACGGTTCTTCTCCATAGTTCTTCTTTTGGTATCCTTGCAGCTTCCATCTTCGTCTCAGCCTGAATCATAATGCAAATATCAAGGATCCGATCTGACCGTTCGGCTGAATCCTTTCTGACTTACTTTTATATTCTAATGTGGATTTTCAAGTTTCACGCAATTTTCACGAAATTTCCTGAATTCCACCACTTTTCTATAGTGTAGGAGGATTCCAGGAACCTGGTGGTGCTAGTCTCTGGTGGATTCTGAGGTTTTGGGTGTCCTGAAATTTCCATGATGTCTGGTAGTATTTCTTATTGAAACAAATCGAATATACAGCGTCTCTTGTGGACACATGTTAATTTGCTCTTCTCAATCTTCTCAATAGGTAGGGGAGACCGGGGCTAGTTGATAGATTATCCAGTTTTCAATATTTTTAATTTGTGTTTGAATTAATTACTTAATATTCTAAAATATACTTTGGTCCTTCCTCTTTAATATACATATACTAAGCGAAAACTCGAGAAAATACATACAAAATGAACGAAAAAACATTATTTGAAGGAAGGCAAAATGTATCACTTTACCCCAGTGCGGGGCAAATTGATACTGCTCTGGGGCATGTTGATTCATCTGTAAAATATCCGTTTAATGAATAACGAATAAATTTGAAAACAAAAATTTAATTTAGTACCTTTCCAACAATATAGACTAAAAATGAACAAAGGCATATTGTGAAAACCAAACAGATTTTTTAACAAACGTGGAAAAACATTTATATTTTTTTTATCTGGAATATTCCACTTTAACATGAGGTGTCTTCTTCGTTTTGTTAATATATTTTGGTAAACTCTGATGCTGGCGAATGAAGATTGAAGAATGCAAGAAGCAACAGTGAGGGAACAGCTACGCGTCTCGAAATAAACATTTCCGCGAGTGTCTTTCATATCGCGGAATAGAGTGCTAGGAAAGCTCGCGTGTTCTCCGGTGCCCCTCTCCAGCGAGGGGAATTTTCTTGCCTCCACTCTTTTTCGAATTTCTCGCCAAGTATGCCGTGTACTAAGACCCTTGCGGACGCAGTCGCCTATTCACCGCGCACACGCCACTCGAACTTGCCTGGTGCACGCCTTTCCTCTGGCTTCTCGCCGCGTTTTCGAGCTGGCCCGCGTTATCTGTAACCTCCTCGTCGCTCAACCGCACCGCGAAACCACCGCCGGAGAGCGTTCTTCCTCCACCGTCCATCAGACCGGTGTAGCAGACGCCTCCCGGAGTAATGATAATATTCGCTGGTCGGAGAAGCACGCGAACAGTCGCGAAAAATGGCGACGATATTAAAGTAGAAGCCCCTGGCCGACTGTCGAAAGTTCGTCAATTTGTCGGAGGGGAGCAGAAGTGGCGTCTGCCCTCCAAGCACCGAGAAGTGCTCTTAAAACCGTTCTACGTTTTCACGGTATTATGTCTGTCGCCCACGTTCTACTCGCGCAGACGCTGCCGCCCAACTATGCACCGAACGTCTTCCTCGGAATACTTGAGATCCCTGGCTAGCAATTTCGAGTTACCTCGAGCGTCTTCCTCGACGCTATCGCGGTGATTCCGGAATACTTCTGCTACCCGAGGGAAAGAAGCATCGCGTAGTGGCGTGTTCTTACGAGTGGGACGAGCTTCGATTCTGAGATCCGTGCCGTTAAATCGCGCAAATTAGCACCGAGGAACTGGCAATTAAGTTCTCATATCCACGGGCGGGGAGTAGGATCGCGCGTGATTGTAAGCCGTCGTTGCGTGGCGAGCCTGTCGATCGGGGCCAGCTGCCGCGCGATGCGTCTGCCATTCGATTCGAGACGCATTTACTCGTTTATTCACCGCACGCGAACGCCTGCCTGAAGAATGTTTTACGGCTGATCCCAGGCACGTTGAACTTGCACTCGCTCGCGATATAAACGATCCGCGGAGAGCAAGATTCCATCGTTCTTTATGCGGCTGAATATCTTTGCCGTAATCCCCCGGATGACGAAGATGTTCCGCGCGGCGAACGCTTCCGGTGCGTTCCATTTAATTCAGAGGCCACTTTGGCCCCCGCCGATAAAACACACCCAGCCGTATTCCGGCCGCGAGAACGGAATATAAAAATTTCGTACTGGGTATCGTCGCTTCAGAGACTGCCGCCGGAGTTAGTTTCGTCGGATACTGTTAGCTGTATGCGGCGGAATCGTCGCGGCCGTACACGGAAATCCTCGCGGAATACATTTACCGGTGTTTCGTGGAAACGTTGCTCTCTCAGACTCGGGGGGGAAACTTTGCTGCATCTAGACGCGCAGAAATCGACGATTCACGGGCGAAAATGCGGTCGAAAGTATCGGGAGATGTCTTCGTATCTTATTTTGTTCTTCGATGCTTTGGGGGGAAAAGTTCCTATCTCGTTTCGCTTCGATTATTTGTTACTACTAATGTAGTTGTGTTCTGTTTGGGGATGCTTCAATTGAGAAGTTTAGAAGGATTAGAATCATGGTGAATCGTATTTCTGAAGATTGTGTAGAGTAGAATCTTGATTGATCCGATGGACCATGGTTTCTACTTACAAGGGGACCTTCGGGTTTGGCAATTTCAGAAAATATTGATACTTAGGGTACGCGAAGGTCTTCACTCCAGCATTAATTTTCGAGAAAATCGACTTTGAAAAATTCTAAAGTCAGTGTATAGCACTCAGGACTACTTAGTCTTACTATTGATACTTTTTTTTATTTATTTAAAGACCTGGAAAATTCATGCGAATTAACAGATATTTAAATATCATTTTCAATTAAAAACTCATATCTTATTATCTCTAGCTTGAAAAATCGTACTTTTTATTGAATTCTTCAAAGTCAATTTTCTCGAATTTGGCTGAGAAGCGCACCTCGCTGCTTTGGGAAATGAATGTCTAGGTAAAGACCTTCGCGTACACCAAGTATCAACATATTCTGAAATTGTCAAACCTGAAGGTCCCCTTGTTATATAGTTCGATTCTCCATCCCCCTGAGCTCCAATCAGTTAAACTACACACCCATCCCTAACTCAGTCTATGGTCAAGACCTAACCGAAAACCTTATCGTGGTAACGCGATCGTTTAAGAAACAGAACGGCGGAGGGAATCGTAGCAGAAACACGAGCTCAGCGAGTGGCTCACCAGCAGCATCCACATTTGAAGCATTCAGAGAACGTTGCCCGTTCTGTGTCCGGAAGAAAAATGCTGCCGCAAGGATGAGAAATATCTGATACGAGCGGGAAACCTAGCTTATGTCTCTGCGAGTATCGGTATCTTTTCGCTGGAGATTCAGTTAGCTCCACTGCCGCCATAAAGCACGCGAATTGTTATGCGCGCATTCTCCGGCTGCATCTACGGGATGCTGAAGACGTTCCACGGCAATTCAGCGCTATCAGTAACGTCTGACTCGCGGATGTGCATCCTCCTCCTCCTCGTCCTCGCCGTTGTCCTCGTCCCCGTCGTGCCGTATCTCGCCGCGTTCCTCGGCGGCGTTTCGCGAATCGATAAAATTTAATTCGCCCGCGACCCCCGCCCCGTTCCACGGGGAACGGCGCGTCGCGGAAAACGCCACCCGTTAATCGCCCCGCGGATTTATCGCCGCGGAATCCTGGCGAGCGCGAAATCAGGCCGGGTAATGTTCGTCGAAAGGAGCAACCTTTCGACTCGATTCGCGTCGCGACTCCGGGGAGGGTGAATTTATTTGTTAGCTGCTTCGGTCGCCGGAAATATGCTCCAGTTTCTCCAAGTTTCGCTCCGCGGAAGGTTGCCCCGGTGGAGTTTATGGGTATCGGGTGGAGACCCGACAAGCTGGCCGCCTCTGATCAAGGCGCCGAACCCACGAGACCGGTTGCTCACTTTTCCAGGTGGATTCTCAGATGTTTCTCAACGGACGATTCGATTCGCAGCGTGCAGGTACCCTACTGGCGCCCTACCTCAGGTGTTGTTGAATTATTGGACATCGTTAATGGAAGCAGGAATTAGCTGCAAGTCTCTGACCATCGATCATTAGGATTCGTGAATAATCGAGCCCGGTATTATCGACATACCAAAGCACGTTCCCTTCCATTTAGCAAATTCTACCCGCTCCGGCAATTTTTTTCCCCAGGGAAGACACTGCTAGCGGTACATATTGCGTAGCTTTGTTTCCGATATTGCGTTCAGATTTATGCCGCGGTTATCGGTAAAACGTCGGGTCGCAGGCACGGTGGGAAGACACAGGCGGAGCATGATTCGCGGTAACGAAACGGCCCGCGGACGATAACGAATCGCGTTACCAGCGAGATCGCCTTGTTACCTACTCGATATTTCGATCAGCTGCAGAAGTGACACTGTATAAATCCGGCATCGGTCGGCGGGCTATGCCGTTGCTGGGGAGGCGTTGCATAATATAAAGTGTAATTAAATTTTATCGATACGGTGAATTATATTGTAATCGTTTTCCGATACTCGATCGTCAGCCCGATACCCGCCGCAACTCGACTCTCCCTCTCTAATATTCCTCTAATCTCCCGGTGATCCGGATATAATGATCGGTAATAATTAAACGCGCGTTAGAAATTCGTTACGATTGGCAAGCTCAGCGATTTCTTGTTGCGAGAGGCTTCTCTGCCCCGCGTGGATTAATTCAATTATCGCTTTGATACGAGACCGCAGTTCCCCGTCGTTGTATTTAATTTTCAATATCACATTCCCCATTAAAGCTAACGATACTGTTCCAACATATCTGCATTGATTTTCTAGAAATTTGCAATTGGTCACTCCTCCTCTATGTAGAATTTCTTTGGGCCCCGCAGAGTTTAAGAATCTTTGTTGGAACGTTAAGGGATTGCTGACAAAACGAAGCACAAGGTAGCGGCGAAACGAACCGAATTATTCAACGACTGGCTGGATCGGGCTCTGGATCGGGGCCCCGATCGTTCCCAGCGATGGCGAAAGTGTCGCAACGTTTAGGCGTGGTTCACCGTGGACAGCATCGCCGACACGGACGCTGGACCTTCGCCTGTGTCGGTGGTTCTGAACTGGTTTCGCGATCGGAGTCGTGATTGCACGGACCTCGCGCTCGGTTAAGGAACAATATTCTTATGCAACGGAGAGTCGTGCCGCGACAAAGCGACGTGTCCCGAGGAAAGCGAGCTGCAAGAGAGTTCTTGAAGGGGCCAGGGGGCGCGGAAAATGGAGGCACGTTACGCGATCCATCTTCCGCGTTCAAGTTTATCTGGAGAATTTCATTTCTTGGCGTACGTGGCGGCGGCGGCGGCGGCGGCGGTTTACCACGGAGCGGTTCCCCTGTAATTTTCTTGAAAATCCTTGGGCGAATTCGTGGGCAAAAATTGCGCGGGAAATTAGAGGAGATCGTGGCCAGTTTTTCCTTCGCGTCCGTGCCTCCGGTGCAATGGGAAAGTTGGAAAGGGAACGGCGGGCGGCGGAAAGTTTTCGTAGCTTCTCGGCCCGAATTCCTCTGGCTTGCACGCTCGCCGGGTGAAACACGAAAACTGAAGTGGAGTCCCTGGGAGAGCGAGGGTTCGTTGCCGCGAGTTACGAATTAACGGGAACTAAATTCGCGACGAATTACCAGCTGGATAAGCCCTTTCGGAACGCTGTGTTCCCGGGGCAAAGCGGCGGCAATGGAGTCGCTCCGCGGCTTTGGGCGCATAAAGGGAATCCACAAATTCGTGCTCCGAAGCAATTAGCCTGCCACGTCCGAAGAATACCCGAAAATCTTCACCGCGGGACGTTAGAGTCGTGCACGGTGTCCCAGCCTCGTATCGGCAATTAGTCACCAAAGCCGGGGATATTACCCGAGTTCAATTAAAAAGAGAAACAGCCAACAATGGCGGCACGTGTTCCAGGAGGTATGTATCGAGGAGCAGCGCGGGGCCAGCGCGTGCCGAGCTATCGCAGCGGACGTCAGGATGTCAGCGGAGAAGTTCCCTCAGAATTTAATGCCCCACGTGTTCGTAACGATCCGAATGTCTGCTCGTATGTCCTGTGCCGGAATTTAATACAGTAACGTACGTGTAATTTAGATCTGGTCCGGCACGGCTAATGCGTCGCACCGCAACGCTAGCTCGCGCCCGGAATTTCGCGAGCAAATTATATCGGCGGGCCGCATTAATGCCCCGTCCTGTCTACGTATCAGCGTACATTTTGCGGATTCTCACTTTCGGCCACCCCGGAACGATGGGACCGTCGAAAAATACCGGGACGTCCGCGCGTCTGCGGTGCCCACAAATCTTTCACCGTTGAAAATTATGTCGTTGCGCCGCGCGATACCTCGCGGATTCCAGAAATGCAACAACGCGGGTGCGCGATTCATGGGCCCGCGCTGCCGTTCACTGGCCCTGCAACGGTGGTTCCAGCGGTTACATTTCGAACCACCCCGTCCGTCTGCTCTCAATTCTTCCACATCTAATCGGTTAGTAGTAGGTACCAGACTCTGCACAGCCATCAAGCTCGCACGTTGATAGGAATCTTTGCTTCTTCTTTTGAAGCTCTTGAGTATCTTTAAATATTTTCTCCTCGGTTGCCACTTCTACTTCTTCGCTCGATCGCGAATACACACCACCCCTTCTGGCGGCAGAAACATTCCCCCTTGCAACAGAGCGATCCAGGCGACAAGAAGGCGAATCGATTGAAAGCGTAGCAGATGCTTGAAATTCGGTTCCCCTGATTTCACAGGCCTCACACCTCCGTGCGCCCTAAATTACCCCGCGGTATCTACGACGTGTCGGAGGATCGTAGTTACGAGGCCCCTAGGACGTCGCGCTTAACGAGAGGCGCGGCTATACGCGGCGTGCCCTTCCCTAACAGGGAGAGGTAATATTTTTTTATAGCGTCCTAGGTTTTTACGCGTGTCGTGCGGAACGGCCGAGGGGGTGGATCGTTTTCCCTCCGTGCTCCTCGGCGAGCTCGCGGCCGTAATCAGCGTCGAAACTGTAACGATTATTTACCGGGAATCCCGGGGATAGGCGAAAGTGATTGCGGGGGCGTGGTTAGACCCCGAACAATCTTAGACGGAATTATCCGGGGAGCTAATATCCCCGAGTAAGGAGCAACGGTGCCATAAACTCGCCTCCTCGTTTGGCCGATTTCGCGCCGAGACGCGGCTGTTATTCGCCGCGGTAGGATTTATAATCCTGTTAACGCCTGTCGATCCTAGTAATTATCCCCGTACTCGCGGCACGCAAACTGCTCTACCGGGGCTGGTTGCTTTCGATCAAGACCGATCCCCGTTCAGTTTTGCGCACACGGATGCGCCCGATCCCACCCTCCGCCCCTCTATTCAATACCCCGGAGCATCGGGGGGTGTGGTGATCTCTTTGAAATTCCCTCGACACAGTGGAATCTCGCAACAGTGACCAGAGACGCATTTAAATCTTCCTCGAGGAAAACACGTTTCTTAGACACTCCCGTCCTACGGGTCTCCCTCGATTTTTCATTATCCAGAGCTCGCGCCGCTTGTTAATTTCGCTATCAGTGACGGTAGCGATCTTTACTGGCGTCCTGTTGTCAGAGCGCGGGGGGAACGGGAACAGGCGGAGGCGGCTCTTAGTTAAAAGTTCGTCGGAAGAGGAATTTAATTTAACGTTTAGCTCTCTGGCCGCTGTTCGCTTAGACGAGGCGCAAGCCGGTCGACCGCCCGCCCCTCCTGTCCCTTCGTCCATCCCTCGATAATTGTCGGAGATCGCGGCTGCAGGACCTATGGACAGTGAACTGATTGTACCATCGGCTGTGATGGGAGGCCAGGACCCCTGGCCAACGGACCGCGTTTGCCCAGCATATACAGGGGGATAGTGGCTCGTGAAACTCGGCAGATGCATGGGCTGACGGCCAGGGGGATTGACCAGGGATATAATTGACATGGTCAAACGGTGTGTTCTCCCCAGACACGTGAAATGTGATAGAAGACGCGGACTGTATACGATGACGAATTTCGGTGCCGCATTGCGATTCCTCGGCTGTCCCGTATTCACCCATCGGGGAACAACGTTGTTAGCTGATGGGCTGAGACGATGGGGAAACTGTGGTGTGCGGTGGCATCTATACGAGGCCCAGCCACCCGTTTTCACGTAGGTAGCAGCTTGTTAAATCTTACAATCAGTCCGAGTAGATACGATCGTTCTATCGATCGACTAAATTACTAGGAGGAAGTAGAGTTAATCGGGATTAAACAAGTTGTTCTGCGTCTTTAAGCTTCAATCCGGAGCAGAGAAATATTCACCGATTTCGTTCAACGAATTATATTATAGTTAGGAAAGTTTGCCAGCATCCATAGGCATCGCGTATTAGCGACAGGCTTGCGTTGTCAAAGTTCGAAGGCCCCCGCCGGTACATAAAACGTTTCCTTCCCATCGGAGAATGGTCGATTTAACCCTCGGCCCGGTTCCGGCCGCGCGGAGTTTGCGATCTGGACGTGACAGATCAGGCAAAGTTCGAGAAACCACAGGCAACGCGAGAATCGAACTTTACCCCGGTACGCGACCTAACGTCGGGCTGACGGTGTGTCCGCATGCATGCCCCTCGCGACGTGAATTCGACGTAAACCCACGTAGTTTGCAACGATTCGCACAGCTTAGGAACCTCGACGGGGGAGGAAAGCTTTCCACCGATAACAATGGAGACGTTCCGAGGAACTTGCTGCGAGGATTCCTTTTTCGATTCGAGGGAGGATCGCTTTCTGACGACTCGGGTAGCCGCGCCTCGATTACACCGCAATCAATTTCTCCACGTTCCGCGATATTTTCTAAAGGAAATCCCTGCAGGGTTATGTGTGCAGAAATTCACCCCCGCGTCGTTTGCCCTCGAGCGGAGCGAGGGGGTTGTTCTTGGGCTCCGTTTCAGGTTAGCCCGGAACATCACGAAGTAGCGAAGAGCTCGTGCGCATCCGAACAGCGAGCTGGGCGATTTCGCGTTGCTCGATAATGCGCTAGAATTGATCCGTACATGACAAGTGCGTGTCTGCGTCCACGGGGCTGCAATTATAGGATCGCTGGTATCGCGATCATCACGTTCGACCGATGAAAATTCAGTCCGCCCTTGTACGCGTTGATTTTCCACCGACACGACACGCTTCTGAGGGCGGAATTAACGTTACTCCGAGGTCTCCTGTACCTGTTTCGAAATCGAGGAAGGGAGCACTGAATAACTAAAGTCCAACCGGCGAGGCTAATAAGAAATTTATAATTCTAATGAATAACGATGAAAAATGTAAATTCTCGTAACAAGAGAAGCATAGCCTGTAGAAATAACAGGAGCACCGCGATACATCCTACTTACTCGAAGAAGCATGTTCATGGGTGTGATATTTCAGTACTTAGCGGGCAAATCGGATTATCGGATCAATGAACTTCTTCCATTGTCTCAGCGTGCAGAAGCAATTCTGAAAAAGTGCCCTCTATTTATCAACACCCTCCGCCCGTAATAACTCGATCGAAGCGTGTCCTCGTTTCGCAAGAATCGCGCAATCCACCTCTTCTCCAGCGATCTTTACTCGGAATCTGATTGCTGCCTCTGCTATTTCTTCGCTCGAGAAAGAGTGGCATATCCTCTTTGAAGGAGCAGCTTGTAACAAGACAGCATTTCTCGGGCATAGAGAACGAGCGCCCCTCCAGTTTCATTCGCGAATGAATCTCGAGGAAGACGCGGAGAGAAAAGGAGCGTGTATACGCGCGTTTGTCCTCAATCAAGCCCGGCGCGATCGCGAGCGAAGAAAGAAAAAAAGCCCGTCTATTGACAGCGAGCTCTCCATTCCGCCAGGGAAGTTGCTCGTCGGCGAGAGCCGCGTTAAACAAATCTCGCGGCATAACGAAGACGCGTTCTAATAAAGGAGGCCGCGAGTCCGACGGCCCTCGAACTTCCTGGCGAACTCCGCGCAGCCCGGGTCTTCCGCGCGTAATTAAAGATAACCGCGGATTCGAGTCGACTGGCGGTACGAGTGTAGCACCGCCGCTTTCCAAGGACCGCGAGGAAGTTTCTTTTCCGCCGCGGTTTCCCTCGCCGTTCCAGCGAGGAATTGCTGCCTCCGCCCTGATGAAATTACGTTGCCGGCTACACGCGGAAGCAGAGGCAGCGTTTTCTTTCACGCGAAAACAGGCCGAGGGGTTGGAGGACGAGTCGATTCGAAAAGCCAGCGGAGAGAAGAAGGGTCGCCGCACCGGAAGGCGGTTGGTCTACTCGAGGGTGGCTGGTGTAGCTAGTTCCATATCGATCTAGGTGTCGTTATCAAGCAAGTAGAGAGGGGAAGTTATATAGTTATTGGCCCCAGTACAGTTATTGGCCTCCGACCACCCTTATATCCCCTCCACTGGCCACTGCCATTCAGGGACCAATTTCGTGGTTCATTTTCATCTAGGCGACTTTAATAATAATGAAGATAAAGTCTTTTTTCGTTGCAGTCAAACCGGGCCGTTATCGTTTACGTGCTATACGGCCATTCTCGGGCGCGCCTTTACGGCAACCAACAAATTTCTTGGCTCCGCCGCGAGCCCCGGCCGCGTAAACAACCCGAAAAATACCCTCCCTTTGGTCTCGGGGCTTCTTCCCCGATAGCAAGAAGTCTGCAGGAACCACCGTTGCACTTTTCCCGCTGCAGTTCCACTGCGATAGCCCCGGAGTTTTCTTTCGATTACTCGCGGAGACGTTCGCGGGGGACGGTGCTCGTTTACATTCTCATTTCTTCCTGCAATTCGCGTGCTAGTCGACCGGTCCTCCATATTCCCTTGAACTCTGTCTCCTACGGCTCGCACGGAATTGCTCGACTGGAATTTTTCTTCTTAATACGTCGTCGATCCTAGCGCGTACCCAGGGAAACGCGACGGATTAGAATAGAAGGAGGGAAATCGAAGGAACCGTTCGACGGGAGAAGTTGTGCGAGCGCGTAAGTGGATTGCGAGGAAGAAAGTTGGCGGGAACGGGTCGAGGCGGAGAATGGAATATTCCCGTGGAATTCCGTGAGGAACGGTCGAAAAAGTTGTCAAGCCGCGAAGAGGAAACAGCCAGCGAGAGGGGTGGAGGTGGATATCGTTGAAAAGCGCCGCGAACGACACCAAGGCGATCCGACTGTCGCCGATAAAATATCGCGAGACACTGCAAAGCACGTCGCACGGCTTCGCCTCCCCGTTGCCATCGGAAAAAACCCCTTTGATTCACCGTCAAAACAATCCCAAACGCTTTCTATAAACTCGAACGATTTCTTGCTTCCATCGGTCCTAGACGGGACCTTGTTGAATTCCCTTTTCGAGGGCGAAGGGTGAGTGCATTGGCGCTCTTCGAACCCCTCACTCGCTACTTATTCATCTCTGTATTTCGTCCTGGTCAACGGTCATTCGCTTTCTAGCGTTATTCCACGCGAATGCTCTCCGAACAGCCCCACTTATCGTTCGACGCCTCGATGTACAGTTCCAAGGGCTAAAGTTTTTATTGCTTGTTAAAGAATTTCCCCGTTGTTCTTGCCTCTGTCGCCGATGGTAGTATCGGCCGAGTACCGATGCTCGTCGCGTGCTCGCGGCTTTAGCAGAAAATTCTCGGGGAACCTTGCGAAAATCCGCGTTAATTCCGCGGGAAATTGAAGTTCTCGTAAAAGGCGCAATATTCGTATGGATAATATATGAGCTGGCAGGGGTGCACGTGTCAGGGCGGCGCGCATGCAGGTCCACGCATCGCGCTGGTAACGGCTAATAACACTAGGAGCAATAATAAAGATTTAATGCCAGGCATTCTGCCTTTTACGTACCGTTATACAGAGCGAAAGGGACCCCCGGTCAAAAACCGATTCCAACGCGTTTCCGGCGAAATTACGTGGCCCCTCTTTCTCTCTCCTTCCCCCCCTCGCTCGCTGTCTCTGCGAGCCAAACTTTTTTCCATTCCGTAAACTGGTTTCTATTAAACCGCAAGTTCTATTAAACCGCGGATATAAAAAAAAACGAGGCATACGCGCGTTGATACAGCGGCAGCTGGGAATTAATTCCTCGTCACGGATTATACAGGGCGATTCATGTTACTTGGACACCTTGGATGTTCGCTGTGCTACTTTATGGCTCTACTACTTCATTGGATATTGGTAATAGCAATAATGGTGAAGAGAAGAGATATTTGTTCTTGGAAAGATCTCCCAGCAAATCAAGCCAAGAACAATGAAACTGTACACTGTACCGTAATCGCACACGTCGCGTGCGCAATGCGCATTAGTTCGTTAATTTCCCTGTTCCACTTCTATGCTCCGATGAAACTCTCGTCGGAATTTGCATTTCAACTAAATTTCTTACCGCCGGAATCATTTCCCGCATTGCGCCGCGAGTACGGTGCCCCGCGAAACCCCTCCAAGGAACCTCCGTTCCGATAGCTACGGCTACCGCATTTCCGACACGCACAACTTTCAATTTCATTTCGGAGGATTAACATTTGCCGCGGCCGCGGACGCCGTGCTCGAGATTCGTTAATTTCCTCCCCCCGTAGCCGTGCACTTGGAAACCCTTCACTAAACTCGCATTTGCCGGGAAGACGGGAGGCCGCGGGCGGCCGTATTCCTTCGAAATTCCCCTGTTTAATATTCCCGGGGCAGCGGGAACGGGCACTAAGTGGCCGAAACTGCGAATAACGCGGAAACAGCCGAAAAGAATTGCCTGCGATAGCCCTGGCGGGGAACAATAGGGCGCGGGATAGCGACGTTATCTGCCGGTTTTTAGCCCCGCGCGGGGCAACGCACTTGGCGTATTAACCCTTTACTCGCGCAGCATTTCCCCCGGGGGAACAATGCGGAGCACGGAGCGGCGCAACATCGCCCCGATAATAAACAATAATTAAAAACAATCCCGTCGGGGCCACGGATATTTGCATCCGCGGCAGGGGAGTGCGGGGGGGATCCGTTCTTCTCCGCGGAGGCGAGCGCCCGTTGCCTCCGCGCCGCCTTTCAAGGGACCATTCCCGGCCGGAGTGTACACCGCGGAACACGCTGTTACACGCTAAAAGGTTGCAGTCGTGTTTACTGTTCGCGACCAGTCGGAGCGGGAGATCTTTATCCGAGTGCATCCAGCCGCAGGGTGCATCGCGAGTCATCGCGGGCTTTGAACACCTTGCAGTCTGCTGCGCGACGGGCTTCCGGGTCCGTGGGCCCCTCGCAACGAGTGGAGACCGCTATTCCGCCCGACGGGGGAAAGAATGACGTTCGATGAGGAAATTCGTGGCGGCTTGGATGTTCCACGCCGTGGAAACGCGAGGCCGAGCCTCATTCTTCTGATTCATACGCCTGTACCGTCTGCGCGCAACTCTGCGATTCTTGGCGATCTTTGCAAATATGTACAGCTCGAGGGGAATGGTGGCTGTGTTTTGATAGGAATTCCTGGCGTTTCAAGCTCGCGGACCACGGAGGCTCATTGAACATGCAACTGCCGCTGGCGCTGTAAAAGTTTGAGGTCGTGGTTATAATAGCGCTGCGTTTTTCGATGGCAACTGATGGCATTTCGAATCGTTCAGCCGCGGGGATTCTTTGAATTAGCATTCAGCGAGAATGGAAGCTTGCGTTGAAGTTAGAAGCAAAGATGCTATTCCAGAGACATTTTTAATATCTGAAATTTCTCGACCATGGAGATTCATGGAACGGAGAATCTTTTACCGAAAATGGAAGTCTGAGGGTTTCGCATAATACGCTTCCTGCTTTCTTGGTCCGAGATATCAGGCAGTCTCGAAAATATGCTGCGGCATTCAGGTTTTAAGGTATTTGTATTCAGCATTCGACTGTAATCCTCAATTATAGCGTAATGAGTGCACCGAGTTCCTTGCTCTCTCCCCTTCCTTTTTATTTACCCTCCTCCAACCCGTTAGAGCTCGGAATATTGCTCGGGGCGTACTTTTACCGGGAACAACTTTAATATGTCTTTAAGCTTTCGTGTATGACTTCCGTTCTTTTAAATGAAACGAAAGCTCCCGCGTGCTAGCCTGGCTCCTTCAAGTACCTAAATCGATGGCTTATTAGAGCGAGATTCTTACAAAGCAATCTCTGGCGGGCCACTTCCACCAGGAATAAAGTGGACGAGGAACACGAGAATCTCCCGTGATCGTTCAGAATTGCCCGAGCCTTTATCCACGTTTGAAAAACAGTCGAGCAGAATTGCCCCCTCGTTCGACTTGCAAAATCTTCTCCGCGCGCGCGCGGAAGTTAAAAATCACCGTCCGACGCACGGGCCAGTATCAACAAACGAAGCTTGCTTGCGCAGCTGACGCGAAACTCTATCAAAAGCAAACACGCGTTCCAGGAACGTGGAAAAAGAGAACAAAGGCGGAGTGAAGCGCGGCGCGGAGGAAAAAATAATCGGCCGGCCGTGTGTCGATATAATCGCGCGGGTGTCGCTGGAAAACTGTTTCCAGCCGAAAAGTTTCCGCGGCCTGGCAATAAAGATAAAAAGGGACAAGGCGAACGGGACGCAATTATGAAGTTTGGCGAAGTTTAATTGAATTTCCGCGGCATATTATTGGACGGACTTGGTACGCGTTACACGCGTTGCCGTATCGGGCGCCGACGAATTAAGAGAAAAACGAGGGGATTCGTTATTAACAAAAAGGAGCCGGTCTGGCCTCCCGCACCGGCGTCGAGTGTCCTGCTGCGATCGATATTTTCCATTTTATACGCGCTGTCACGTAATGTGTCAATATTTTGCTACATGTCCTTTTACGCCGTGGCGATGACAGTCCGAAAACACTTTCCAGAAGTGTTTTCCCGTTGAGAATGATAACTCCCTGATGCGAGATTATTTCAGGTCGGATTTTCCTACTCGTTGCGCGTCATCAACGATTTCGAGTACGCACTGCACATCGCGAGTGGATCGCTACGAATTTTCTGTTAAATCAAAACCCCATTACAGGTACGAGTACCTGTACGTACAGCTGCATTAATTCGTTTTGCGTTTGGGAATTACAATCGGTTCAGTGTATACTTTAATTTTAGTTTATTGGTGATTACACATGGCGTTTTAAATGTTACTGCGTATTGGGTTGAGCGTGGAGTATTTCAAAGAATTCATCGCCAGATGTTTCTGCTCCGCAACTTGCTACATAGCCATTCCTGTTACCCAAGATAATTAACTATCCCCCGACAATTCGCAATTACGCGGCGCATCTCCGCGGAAACGTCGCCCTCCCGAGACACGGGAACAGCTCAGTTCGATTCGCAGAAACAAGGGCTGAATCGAATGAATCCCGTCCGATAATCGTTGCTGTTTCACAAATTGCACACACGGGACGGCGCGGAGTGGAAATTAATAAAATCACGCTTCCGCCCCGCTAATTACGCGCGCGCTCGCTGCCGCGACTACGGGCGCCGGTTTTCTCGAATGTACAGCCCCGAGAGTTGCGGGACTTCCGTGGCACCCGCGGCTATTTTAGTTGGCGAACTTTATTTTCGATTAATACGACTGCTTGGGAGTCCGTTGCTCGATTCTCCCCGGCTGCCGTCGGTGTGTACACAGGCCGGAGTATTAAACGAGCTTCCGGTACCCTCCCCGGAAACGAAACGGTTAGGGCCTCGCGACAATGTCGTTCCGCGGGAACTTTCCGGCTAGTTTTACCCTCCTCCTTGAAATTTATATCCGTCTGCTACGAAGTGTCTGTCGTCAGCGAACTTCCGCGAGCGTAGTCATCTTGCCACTTTTCGTGAACGATTTTGTGGCCGAGGTAGCCTGCATACTCTGCATCGTCAGCCTTCCAGGGCGATATCTTCGCTGCAGCAAGCGCCCCGCGAAACGTTCCTTTTCCATCGGAAAAGTTTCCACGCTTCGCAAAGTTTCGTAAAGAAGCGTGTTGGCTCTAATGTGTCCAGAGGCTCGCTTCGTGCAGTACAATCGATAAATAATCAACCGTGCGATGATACAATATTCGCACAGGCGGTGCATGAAAAGGCTGGGGCTATTTGCGGGTCAGCCCTATGGAACTCGCGCATGCAGCATGGAATGACAATTGACGCATTGTTATTAAAATATTATTCTTTCCCGTGGCGTGGGCGAATAAGTGTTCGAAGGGCCGGCGAAAAAAAAAGGACGAACGCTCGCCCTGCGCTGCGGCTGAGCGTGCACCGGCGCATCCAGGATATTTAATTGGCCATGCACTTCGACGGCGCGCCGATATTTTCGTTCCGCTCGGTTAGAAACTGCGGTCTGCGCGCGTCAACGTTCCTGCCCGACCGCAATTTTACTGCCTGCCACGTTCGGCAACGAAAAAAGCTCGTCGCGTTTTCGACCGAGTCTCTGTTCGTCCTGGGACCACCGCCGATCCTCCAGCCGTGTCGATTAAAAATTAAACTCCGCAGAGGAAACAGGTGAATCGCCCATTGTCCCGTATTGCAAATCGTAGCTGCACGGTGTGCCTTCTTAAAACAGCATTTACCAAGCTGCCTCGTTACGTGTTGGTGAAGAAGCGCGGGAATTTGTGGACACCGCGCCGGGATTTCGTAACATCGTCGTTAAGGCGGGATGTAACGTCTTTGGAAGCGCATCTCGCGCTGAAAGGACACTGAATATTTTCAACAGGAGCGGCCGTAATTGGGCTGCCGTAATGACGGGCAAATTACGATGTTAATTCGCGGCTCTTACGTGCGCGAGTTAATAACCCGTGCATTCTGCTGTTCATTGAAACGATAATACCCTGCACGGAAGGCGTTGCCGGGCTAATGACTGCCGGCCCCGTCCTTGGAGAGATCATTATCGCAACGTGGGACCGAATAATTATTGGAATTTCGAGTGCTACTTCGTTAATCAGGTTCAACGCTGTCCCCGCGTCGCGACCACGCTCGAGCAGCCGCGCGTCCTCGTAATCGCACTCGCGATCGAGTTATTATTTCGTTTAAACAGAGGTTGCTCCTTGTGCAAGCGGGTCGATCGACCAACTTCCTGGTGGGGAGCTCCCTCGCTTCGGTGGAAGTAGCTTACAATTAGTCGGCCACCTCCGGCGAAACCGATGGCGCAGCTTCCCGAGGAAAACTTGCAGCGAAGATTCCAGGGAACATTAGACACGGAACACTAATATTTATGCCCCCTTTTAAACCGCACAGGGCGTCCGGCGAAATTACAACGAGCGGATGATGAAGCTGTCGCTGGGCCTCTCGCGTCCCATCAAACGCGACACGTTCGCAGCGAATTAAGACTGCAATAAAACGCGGGATTAATATGTACATAAGTTTCGCGGTTCATTACGCCTCGACTTTGCCCCTAACGTTGATAAATGCTTAGTTGCCGGGGAATAATTTATTTAATAACCCCGTCCGCGGACGGGGTACGGGCCAAGAAACGGAACCACTCTGTGCTTTATTACCGCCGCTCGTCGCCTCTCTCGCTCCTCCTCTGTCTTCCGTGCCGCTCGCGCTCCCGGCGGCTCCGTTTGAACTTAAAACGGAAAAACAAGATAACGATTCCGGCGAAAAACTTGGTTAATTAGTCGTGAATCTGGGGAAATGAAGGATAACGAGGGTGTTTTCTTAGCGGGATGCGCGCTCGGTTAGTTTTATATTTCAGAATGGAGCACCCGCGGCATGCCGGGAGCCTCTTTTTTCCCTTCCGCTTTTCAATGGCACGAGTAGCGTGGCCACTCGCCTATGAAGCAGCCGCCCTCGGCCGGGGGCACAGGAAAAAAAGGAGATAACAACGCCGCCAATACGCCTTTAAATACAATTTTCCGCGATGGCGATGGTGGGTGGCACGGCCACGCAATCAACGAGAAGCATTTGCACGTGTGCGGAATACGCGGGCCCGTCCCAATTCCGTGGCTCCGTTCTGCGGAAAAATTCGAACGCTCAGACGGTCTTAATAACGAGGGAGGCCGGATTGAAACGTTTTCCAACGGCGGCGCGCTATTCAGAGATATCGTCGACTTGGGAATTTACGCGGAATACGTGTCCCGTGCCACTCCTTTCTCTTTATTTGGGTCGCCCTCGTCCGCGGGACTAATCATCTCGACATGAATTTAACATGACTGGATCGTGACTCCACATCGTGATTCTTCGAGAGATACGAGTGGAAAAATCGAAACCCTTCGGGGTGTTTACTGTCCTCTTGAGTCGCCGAAGCTGTAGTTGACTTTAGCTTCTGTCGGTTCGACGCCCGCCGGGATAGCGCCTTTTGATTCAATTTCAATTTTAGAGTACACATTCTTGGAACGTCAGGACGCACGAGGAGCGTCTCGGCGGAGTCCAATATCCGCGCAGATGCATCCCACGGCAAACGAATCGTGGGGCACTCAACGCGTGAAATTACAAACCTAGAGTCGGTCCCGAACCGTATTTCCCGCAACTGGCGGCCAGGGATGGAAAAGGGACAGGGAAAGCGGGAGCTGGTGAAACAATTTCACGGCCAGTCGTTTCCTCGCGGACCGATTAGAGTGATCGACGAGGTGTCGCGTCGCTGGCTCCTACCGTGGAATGCATTTTTCATGAGTGCCGTCGGCCTTCCGCTACACTTGCGTGTTTGCTTATCATTATTATACAGTTTGGGGGGGGGGGGGGGGGGGGAGGGCGGTCGCAGCCAGCCGCGGGGGCCAAAGCTGACATAACATTGTACGGGACTGTGTCTCTCCTTTGAGAACGTCTAAAACAACATTGTCGGGGGCGGCGCGGCGAGCTGAACGGATCTTGGCCCTCTGCAGTCTACCTCTTCTTTCACGTCTCATTTCTCTTCAGTGCCCTCTGTCCCGGTAACGTGCTTACACCGCCAGCGCACACAGGGGTTAGCCGAAACAGGGCGAGGCAACTCTAATCCCTAACACGATGGAAATTAACGACATCAACAACTTCGTGCCACCGGGCTCGGTTTATGCGCCCTGGTATCCGGCTTTATTGAATTTCGCCATGCGAACGAGCGGATACCTACGCGGATGCGTCGCGTGTGCGCCGTCCCGCGCTGCATATGGGCTCGTCCTGTTGGGAAAACCCATCGCTCTTCGTCTTCTACCTTTTCCCTGGCCCCTTTCGTCGCGCCTCCGCGAGCCTCGAGGCCGCAAGGACTCTTGAATTTTCAGGGAATTTCTAGGTTTTTCCCGTGCAACGCGGCTCGTTACACCCCGATATTCGTGGACGCGCACCATTTCGTTAATTCGCACGCGGCTATCGATGTCCACGCAGTACGCACCAAGTATTGGCGATCCTTCCCGCTCGCCCGTATAAATTCTCGCGCTCACGGTCGCGTATGAAACGCACAGGCCTGCACTGGTGCCCTGAAAAGGAGAAAAAACAATTTGTAAATATTCAGCGACCGAACGAAAATCTGTGGGAACCATTTGGTACGCGCACCACGAGGGCAGCTGGCGTATCATTGGCCTCGGGCGGGATACCTACGTAGTGGGATAATCGAAATTATTAATAACATCGGCCGAGTGAAATTCTTGCTTTCGCGGCGGGAATATTAATTATTGATGCGCGTTAGGTAGACGTAGATACTCGGGAAAGATATTCCCGTGGACGCCAAAGAGCGACCTCGTGGACGTCGCCTTCAGCCCCGAGTATAAGAATGCTCTCCGGGAAAGATCCCGTCCGCGGGGTTGCTCGAGATCCGGGGCGTTTTCTCGCGGCTGGAGGGCGCGCGCTCGGGCTTTACCAGCGGTAAAACAAAGCCGGAAAGTTTACAGAAACGCGGCGAGGCAACCGCGCATGAATTAGAGTTCATGAAGATTTATCGACGGACGAGGAATCCTGCGGACTTGAACGCCCACTTTTTAGGAGTGCGCGCGGGGCGGGCGGGCACGGGGAAGACTTACAAACAGCCGTTTCTTCGCGCTTCGAGGAAATGAAACAAATTACTCGATAATCAACGGCCGCAAACTCCGCGGGGCGAACTCGTGAAACAGCGCGATGCTCCTGCTCCGTGTTTCCAATCCGGTTCTCCGCCGCGTCGTATCCGTTTCCAACTTGAAGTGGAGAAATTAAATCACGAAAGACGCTTCGATTCTTTCAGGGGTGCGCTTGATCCGGCAAGCTCGTTCGACGAGACACTGTTGCGCTCGTTCGATTCGCCGAAGGAATCAGGCTCTGGTTTACCCGTCGGATGATCACCGAGGAGAAAGAAGCCGTTTATTAACAATTCTCGCGAGTAATTCCGCGCGGCGAGGGGACGGGAGGGCAGATCGTTAAGCCTGCCAGGTATTTTTTTTCGGCATCAAATTATCCGCGAGGCTCGCGGCGAGCTCTCATTAAGCCCTTCGCGCCGTCGCGAGAAGAGTGCAACGACACTCGGCCGGCTGCCACTGGCGCGAATTGGATTTTATGAAGATTTATCGGTACACGGCACGGGAATCCTGCAAGCGAGACGGCTACGCCTTAACGGGGCAGCACTGTCGTTCAATTTTCATCGTGTCAAATACCGAGGAACTTTGAATTAGATCCCGGCTAACCCTATCCGGAATTCGGATTTGCTTGCTGCTGGCTAGCAACTTGGATCTTGATTAATTCTGGACTACCTCCGAAGAAGATCCCGGCTAGCTCTATATCTCCGTTACTTTTCGTTTATCTCTCGAGTTCGACCTAGATTCTCTCTATGTCGGCATTCAATTACCTTAGGGCCACCTTTCCACGTGAAATTCGCGCTGCACGCCGATCGATAAGCTCGATAGCGCCGGTTTTTCCTTCTCTCCCTGCGCGACACCGGCTACCCTGCTCCCCCCGTGGAAAAAAAATGGGAACGCGTTTAGAGGGATTCTATATAGCGGGGAGTCGCTTTTAGGGAAGAGCTTACGCGACTCCGATGTAAACTCCACGTCCCGAACGCCGGCTTAAGTCGAGGATCGACTCTCGAGCCCTTATTTTAAACGCAGAGTGGCTTTACGGGGCGAATACAATGGCGCGAGCCGCCCCATAGAGGTCGTGAATCGGAATTTATGAAGATTTATCGGTACACGTAGCCCGGGAATCCCGAGCGCGTGGAAGGCGGTTCTCAAGGCGACGCGAAATACGTTGGCTGATAGGCGAGCCGGGGAAACCGTAACGCTGAGGAAAAATCACGACCAGACGCTGCAAGACTCCTCAATTTTTATATCACCCTGTCCGTGCGTGGCCATGTAAACGATAACATACTTTCTAGAATAATTGAAAAATCACCGAGCCAACCATCCGCTGTGTCTAGGTACTTTAAAACGCTCTCTTCTTCGAGTCACACGATGCATTCGCATTAAATGGAAAATAATTTCATTAAAAAGTGGTACGCCGTTGGTGAATAGATCTGGAAGAAGATTTACAGTCGACGCACAGGTCGGAGGCCAGCTTCTCCGATTAAACGGAGCCTCACCAACTGATGCATATTTCGTTAGGTGGACGTCACGCAAAGTGCCGGAGGGATAAACCGATTGGACAGACGAGGTCCGGCGGATCTGCCGACGCGAACTCGTAAGAGACTTGTAAAGATCCCATTAGGGATTACTCCATGTGGCCCTGTCTAGCCGCCGCCAGCCTGAATTTTGCAAACACCGGTGCCCCCGTGCGCGCAATTAAGCCAATTGATGAAAAACTTGCAGACGCGGTTCCCGGTAAGAGTGGCGCGTGAATTGAAATTGATTAGGGGGTGGGCGGCGGGCGAGCAGTTTCTTCCCGGGAATTCCTTGGCGCATCGCCGCAGAGACAATTCGCGCTAGCTCCGGTAATTCGCCCTTCGTTACGCTGATATGACGGCGGGCGAAGAAACTCCATTAGATTCGAGAAAGCGAGTTCTCCGCTGCAGGTCGCCCGAGATAACGCCCTTTACTCGGAGCTGCACGGAAACTTGTGCAGATTGTCGCCGAGTTTTTGCCGGATACTGTCGCGGCCAGCGCGGCAGGCGACATTTTTGCTTTACACCTACTTACTCGCGCCTTTCTTTGTATAATACGATCGTTTAGGCGGAATAACTGAGGGAATAGTAGCTAACAGTAATTCCGTTCAATTAATATTAGTTGAGAAGCAGAAGAAGACACTTGCTGGGATGATATTCTTTCGGGAGAAATAAAAACGGATGACGAGCAGCAGCTTGCGTCCAGCAAGGTGCTTCGTGTCTGGTGTCTTCTATCAGGAATATCTGTGGTGCGTGAAACCTCTCATCTGGAAGGCAATCGACACTCATTACGACGCACTTTCACCTCGTTATCTCCATCGATTCCCCCCCGAATTCATGCCCCACTGATAACGAAGGACCCTCCGTATGTATTATATCAGTTCCTACAGCTGTAGCTCGTAAAACAGCTTACATTCGCCATTGTACCCTAATGAGGATCGATTGGATCGAGTTTGGTAACAAGTCCCAGTCACGGCACGGAAGACGGAAAGTTGGTGTCGGCCTGCAAGGCCGGGGAACCTTGAACGTGAATTGAAATTTATCAGGGAGGCCTGGCTTCCCAGGGGAATTCCCAGGAACGTAAAACGCGGCCCTTAAGGCAAGCCGGAGCAACGCCCACCGATGCACATTTCATTAGAACGAGCCCCAGAATGCGGGGAAACGAGGCATCGGCAGGGCGTGCACGACACATCAAGGACTGACAGGGTCGAGGAAGACGGGCAACCTGGGCACGACGAGGAGAGGTACATAACGAACGATCGTACGATTTCCTGGGGTGAGGTTACCCAACTCTGACCCGGGGTGACATTGTTCCAAAACGCTGCGGCCTCCCATTGGTCCTCCGTTGCAGCTGCTCCTCGTATCCTACCACGAATGACACGATCCTCTCCCGTGTTTTTTTCCTCCAGCTCCCAGCCCTCTCCTTCTCCATCGCGCGGGAGAAAGTCCTCTCCTCTCTGTCGAGCCATCGACGACGAACACGTAGAAAAGATCGCTACAGAAAAGACGGCCGGAGTGTTTTGAAGAAGAGGACCACTTTATTCGTAATGCGCTTCTGGATGGAGTTGTTGAACCAACCGTCCATGCATATCCCACCCCACCCCGCCCCTCTGCCGCTCACCAAATGATTAGACTCTCCTCTGGCATCCGTTGAATTCAGCCCCGGGTAAACGTTGGAATAATTTACGACTCGTTCGTTTATTAACGATTATATATCCCGGTAAATAAATCGGAATCCCGACACGTTCTATTGATTGAATCTCTGTTTCCGTATCTCGCCGTGTATAATGCAGCGCTCAGCCCGGAGAGGTCACGCGGGGCCGTTGGGATCAATTAATTTTCAAATTTATGGACGCTCGCCTGTCAAGGTAATTGTTTTTTTCGGATGAAAAGGAAATCCTACATAATTCTAGGAGACTTTAGAAACTTTATCACCACCCCTTGTTACGGGACACTGTCGAGAAGAGATCGATAACATTATCCGGATGGTATCAATTTAATATCCAAAACAACGTCACCCAGTGCTCGCTGCCCACAGGCATTGTCCTCCTCATAGTCATCGAGAGACCCTACGATTCACTTGTCCCCTACAAGAGCAGTCCCTTTTTGTCTCCAATCGCTCGTTCCTCCAAGCCAAGTGAATCTCTCCGTTGCACTCCCGCGGCGCGGGGCGCGACGACTCACGAAGAAGTTCGCGACAGAAGCGGCCGCTGATTACTTCGAAAAAGGAAATTCTTTCCACCCCACCCCCGTCCGTCTCTGTCGGTTTTTCGAGAGGGACGGAAGTTCGGCGAGCGGGTCTTTATTAAATCCGCAATACGACAGTGGCGAAAGTTCTCTCTCTCCCCTCCCACCCCGTGCACCGCCGGCGAAAGGGTGGCAGAGGGAACACCTTTGCGCCGGCACCTTGACGATTGCGGGCAGAATCGAGTTACAAAGAAAATTAATTAGACGTCGAGCCACGGCCGGTGGTACAGGGGGTTGGCGAGCTGCTGGCCGACCTTAAGTTCTCGGGCGACGAGGATCGCGCCGGCAAAGGGGATTTCTTTCGCCGCGGAGGCCGCGGTTTATTGAATTTCCGGCGTAATAGCGCCGGGAAATCCGTTTTTCACGACTGCCGCACCGGCTCGTCCCGGAATTTATTGCTCGATTAGCGATAACTCTCGCGGCAATAACCACTCGCAAATGTTGCGATTAATACCGCGATTTCCGCCGGTTCATCCAGCGACACGCTCCGCCCGCGAGCTCCTGAAGCGTTCATTCGCGTGGCGTGTCAAGCGTTCACTGGGTCACGGGGCTCACTTTGGGGCGAGTTTTATGATAAGCTTCTATCCGGTTTCGTCTCTATAAGGAGTACAAGACAGCGAGCGCGTTAACGAGCAGCCTTCCCATTGTCCCAGTTAACAGTCCGTGGAGCAAGTTATCCCCGATGATAGCAGGCGCAGGAAGAGCGTGAACAAGGGTCAGGTTTCTCGTACGGAGGAAAAGAAGTCTCGTCGCCGAGGGAGAAGAATTTCCTTTCTTCCGGAGCGGGCAGCCCCGGTCCGCTGAAATATTCCTGGACGCAGGATATCTGTCGCCGGTCTGGTAATTAAGTAGGTCAGCTCAGACCTCGGGAGAACCAAGCGCGCACCGCGGAGTGGCCGACACATGGCCCCGACCTGGCGATCGTCTTTCATAAGAACACCGATCTCCTCGGGGTGGGACACTGCAAGGGTCTCGCGAGGGCCGTGTTAGTTAACCGAACGAAAAACGCGGCCGAAAGCACAGCTAGAGCAGCTGCTCGTAATTAGCGGCGGGACGTATTGTCTCGGGGCTAATAGACGATCAACGGTCGCTTTGTACGGGGGAATCGGTCGTTAGCGGCGATGTTCGACCGAGTGTTCCCGATAAATCGCTCCAGCGCGGCGCAATATGGAAATGCACGGTTCCGTGGCGCGGGGACGCGTTGTTTCTTGCGTCGGGAATGGTGCTCCGGTCGAAGCGGAGGATCGCAGTCGAAACGTAATGAACACGCACCGGGTACGGAAAAAGTCGGACGACGAATGGGGGAGAATTAATTGGCGCGCGTTGGATACGGATCTGTGAACACGGCCCACTTTCCAACTATTTTGGAAAACACGCTCCTTCGGGGAGCACCCCGGCCTCTCTCGATACAAAAAAAATGTCGTTAGTCACAGGAAACAGTGTTTCGGGGAGATAGGACGCCGCGCAGCTGCTCCTCGTCGCTCGCCCTGGTGAAAGGTATACGTGAGATCGAGCAAGCATGCGTTTCGGTAACAACTGTGTTCGGGATAGGAAATAGTCTTCGTGTTGGCTCCGGTACGAATAAATTGTTTCTTGCAGCGCGTTTACAGGTGTTTCGGGAGATATCCGACGACCATTCACCCTTTCGCTGCGTATTCAAATTTTCGGACGGTTTTTTAAAAGTGTGGATGTCAGACGAATAAAGAAGTTATTAATTTTCAATTTACGAACAATGTTGTTGGACAACCGATAGAACTGTCTCAGAGGTGAATCACAGTACAAGAGAATACTTCTCCGCATTTTTTAATGCGTGGACTAAAATCGAATACCGCAGCGAAGGGGTTAACCAATTTCATCTTCTCCTGTAAATAATCATCTGGAAATTTTGTTCAACGAAAGTTGGAGCAGAGAGAGGATGCCGCACCGGTGGCGAATTGGAAAAGGAAAAGAGTGAGCCGAAACGAAGCGCGGGACAATTTTCAGCGTGAGAGCGGTAATGATGAGAAAGCACGGAAAGTTTCGATACCCCCTTCGCGTAATTTTCGCCGTTTTGCAGAGGCATAGCGCGGTAGTTAAGTTGCAAAGAAAATTAATTAGGCGCCAGCGTGGCGCGCGTTGTTAGAAGCACACAGTGTGTTTCTGAAGTCGTTCCCCCTTCCATCCGACATTGTCTGCATTCGCGAGGGGGTCGAGAGCATTGCTTATTATTAGCCGGGAGCTGGGTGTTACCGGCACAATAAACGTTGATTCCCCCGGGGGGTGGCCCGCGGCGGGGGGTCGAGCCACCCGAAAATTTCAAATAAGAAGCAACACTGCCGTTATTTCATACTTTCCTCCGCTTCCCGCGGCCTCTTTTTCCGCCCCTTTCGGCAGAGAATTTGTAACGTGGTTCCTCGACGAGCTCTAACCCCCCTTCGATCTCCTCAACCCCGCGCGAACTATCCCGCTGTACCCTGCCCGCGAAACAATCGGGGTCTCGCGAGTTTTATTAAACGCCCGAAGTTCGATTACGGGTTAAATATCAATTTCCTTGGGCGAGGCGAACGCGGCGAGGGAAATAAGATCGCGACGCGGAAGACCGCCAATTTCTCACCCCCTTGGCGGTGATTTATCGGGCGACAGCGACCGTCATGCGCGACCTGGCGAAATGAAACACGCGGCAGCGTCCTGTACATGGGGAGCACAATATTCGCGGGCGAAGGAGCACGTCTATCCGGAATCTTGAAGGGCTTCAATAATATCTGCGAGCTACTTGCAAAGTCTCGGCAAAGTTCTAGCAGTTTACGATACGTGCTGCGAGGCTGCCGTTATACCTACCTTCTCGATCCACTTACGCCGACCTCCGTGCCACCCCCGCTCGCGTCTTGGAGGTCTGCTTGCCTGCGGGGTAGCTTGTCCATAAATTATCACTCCACCGGGCACACAATAGCGACTAAAACTTTTCTGCTTAATCGAGTATGAACCGCGAGTCCCGCGGGTGTAGTCGCCCCCGGCGATCGTCGCGATTAGGCCCGGCCTTCCCGCCGATCGATCACGATAGGAGATAAGCTAGATAAGCACGCGGCGCCCTTTTTCCATCGAGTGCCAGCTACAGAGCGGCTGCTCCGGCCGGGAGACGAGACGCGATGCAGATTCTCCCTTTTATCAGAGGGTGGGTGGCTAACGAATTTTTTTTTTTTATCTGTCGCGCTGGCGAGAGCGGTCGCCGGTGGAGCGTGGCCAACGACTCGCCGGTGCCGAAGGGAGAGAAAGTTGAATAGGTGTGTGCGGAGGAGTCGATGGGGTTATGCACGGGGCTGCGTGAAAATGTGTTTTACAAAGGGGTTCCGAGTTGTCCATGCAAAACTGCGCGCTGAGCAGCGTGCAGTTTTTTTTTCGGGGCAAGGTAAATGGAGATTGAATGGCAGGCCTGTTGTTCCAGACCAACCCGACGGACCGGTTGATTTCGTGTTTCATGGAGGGCTCCGAGTTATCGAGGGTTTTCCATGCCGATAAGTGTCGACCGGTGAAATTGTTTGGAGAAGGGAATAAAGATCGAGTGGCTTCGGGAGCTGTTGCCCCGGATCGGCGACGCTGCGGCTCGTTTCGCGATTCTTTCTCATACGGACGAACCGAAACAGGTTTATTCGAAAATCAAGTTTTTAATGGCCGCGGGAGAGAGTGCATTAAACGGGGAGCAGAAGAGGGGCGAAATGTGTCGACGATGCAATCGACTTTATACCGCCAAGTTTCACGCACGATTTCCGAATCAGTTATTAAAAGTTGAAGCCGCCCGTTCTTTTTTTTCCCCCCGTATTATTTCTCTCTTTGGGACACGCCGAGCACCCTTTCAGAAAGTTTGCACTTGAACGGCTGAACTGCGACGCGACTGGATCGCGAAGTGGACCATCGAGTGGCAGAAGCCGTGGGAGGGGGCTCGCAAATTATTAACGAGGTCCAGCGGCAAAGTTTCGCAACTGGGTGACGCGTTTAACGTGCTCGATGGAAATTTGACGAGCGACGCGATGAATACACTCGTTGTATTTGTCACGATGATCGCGTCGCGCCCGATGTTACATGCGACACAATCCTCGCGCGAGCTGGATTGCTCTCGCGTTTAATACTGCTCGATAAACATACGGTGGCTCGTGACGAGCCGCGATCGGAATTCGAACGGGAAAAGTCCGAGTGCCCGGCTCGATCGCAAATCATACGCTTAACTCTGTAGATTATAGATGGTACTCGAGGTGGACACTTTGCTGCTGAATGCAAACCCGGGGACTTCTAATCGAGCAACGCGCCCAAGCTGTCGCTGACTATTTCAGCTTCGAACATGGACGTGGTATGGACTAGATAATTCTGCAGAAATTTCTGGGAGGCCACTCAGTGAAGAAGATTAAGAAATCTTCTAAGAAACGAGCGATTTTTTAAGGGGTTATACCTAGTCAGGAGGTAGAAAAGAAGCGAATTTTTTTAAAAAGCGGAAGCATATATTTTTCCAGAACTTTTTGCACTTAAAAAATCTCTCCGTCAGTCAGTATATTTTTATATAAAAAATAAGCCCACACAATTTCAGAAAGATTGGTGCAGTAGTTTTTGAGATATCTTGCTCACCGTTTTTTAAAAAGGCTTCTTGGGTGTCGTATTTTTATCATAAACGTAAATATTTTTCTACAAAAAATTTACCAAATGTTCTTTAAATGTTGCTCTTTTAAGTGCAAAAAGTTGTGTAAAAATATAGGCTTTCGCTTTTTCAAGAGAATTCGCAAACCTCCTGACTAGATATAACCCCTTAATACATACTTATGAAGATGTCCGTGGATGGGAATAATACGATCAACTTCTCAATTGAAGCTGGGATCACTGTCCACCTGTTATGGAACGGTCTATACTTATTCAATTACACACAGCGAACACGATTCACCGAGTACGCCCGCTGAAAATTCAAGCTCCCTCTCGCGCGCGCACAGATCGCGTTCGTTTCGAATCACATTCCTGCGAATCGATTTATTCGAGATTATCGGGAGGAGGCCCCCTGGTCGCCGTATATAGGAAAATTACGTAGTAACCAGCCGGGCCAATTATCGAGAGGCCGATCTCCGTTACATCGAGGCATCGGTCCAGGAATAGCTCGAGAAATTTCGAGCGGCCGGATTTTTACGAGTCGGTCCCCCGAGTGCGTGTCCACCTTGACGCTTTAAAAAAGTGGAATCCGCGATGGGGACGATTTTACGAGCCCATTCACGGATTTATTCCGTCGTATTGGGGAACGCGCGCGAATGCCTCGGCTGGAAAGAACCGGACGCGCGGAGGAGGACACTGGGAACGTTCCTACGGAGCTTTCATTGATTTCTCGGGGGCCCCGAAAGATCGCCTCGCTTCGACGGGAGGGGCCCGTTACGTGGGAAGCTGCCTCCGGTCCCGAAAAGAAACTTCACATTTATTTAGCTGCTCCTCGTATGAGCGCGACGGGGCCGCCCGTGCTGTTTGCACGCCGCGCTGATTTCAAATTGAATTCTCGATCTACCTTAAACATCCTCTCAATCATCCCCGCGCCGAACATCGATTTCGACCCGCTGTTTTATACGCATGAAAAAACAGAGACGGAGGAAACAATTTCTGATTCCCGCCTATCCGGCCCGCGTGTTTGAAAACATTTCCGCGTAGGTTCGTATCGGATTGAAACTTTATTTACTCTTCGCTGCAACTCATTCCCGGGCCTGCGCGTAACAGCGCAGAAAATAGAATCTGCATTTCGCGAGTCGCCCGTCATCACGCCGTATTGTGGAGAATATCAACGCTCCCAGGGATTTTTCAGAGCTGCCCCCCCTGAAACGACTTAACCGTAGCTGCACCAGCGCCTTCAACGTTCCTGGGTATAACGGTTCATCCGTCCTTCGTCACTGTTAAATGCACAGGGAAGGCTTCTGGCGGAGGAACGACCCAGTTAACAGGTTAATTCGTCCCCTTTCGCCGCGCGAGGGATTAACATCGCGCGCTTCATCGACCCGAGGCAGGGGCAGGAAGAAGAAGAGAATGAAAGAGGGAACGACCCGCGCGAAGAGGAAGCCGGCGGAGCTAGGAGAAATTTGTAATTAACCGAAAGAAAGAGCCCGGGCTAGAGGCTGAAAAATATATTAGTATCGAGGCTGGATCTGCTTGGTCGAGAGGCAGTCGGCGAGTCTGTGGCTCGTGGATTCAAGGGAAAATTAAAAACTCGTTAACAAGAGCAAAATTACGAAACTCGTTAGCGGAAGAAGGAAAAGGGACGCGAATGGGTGGACCGGGGACGGGGGACAGGCGGGGATGGGCAGAAAGTTTCTAGGGGCTTTCCATTTGGATGTCGAACGGTGTGCGCCGCGCGCCCGCGCGCCTCTTTGTCCGCTCGGAGCGGCCGGCAACATTAGGGAAAAAACAAATATCGAGCAACAAAAGGCGGGGGGGAACCGGAACCCTTCGGCCCACGCAGGTGTCCCCCCAGTGCACCGTGGCTTTACGACAACGAATGCCAATGTCGGGGCGACGTTCGAGCCGAAAACACGATTTAGGGTGGAATAATCCGTTCGGTAAAGGTCTCCACCTCCGCCTCTCTCTCTCTCTCTCTCTCTCTCTCTCTTCGCCCATGTTGCTCTCTTTTTCTTTTGCCGCTCTCTACCAGTCTTCTTTTTCCTTTTTCATTTCTCTACCCGGTCTCTCTGTCGCTCGATTTTTTTCCACAGTATTCCCCCTTCGCCCCGTTTCCTTCAGCTCGGAACGATGTTGCCACGTGTACACGGCATCGACGGCTGGCCGCGGGATCGAATTTAATTTAAAATGCTCCCGCCACTTTATAAATAGAGTGCGGGACGCAATACGCGCCGCGGTTCGTTACGGAATCAAGTTATTAAAAAGGCACGACGCACGGGATGATTTACCGCCTCGAATTTCGTCGGGCGGTCCTGGAGGGCTGCTGGGGATAATGAGGGAGGCGCGTGGCGGTGTCGGTAAATTGTAACGATTCACGGTGGAGGATTGGGGGAAGGAAAAGCGTCGGGGCAATCATTCTGGCCATGGAGGTGAATTAAAAGAGTGTTTGGTTGGTGTACGTGGTTTTAATAATTTTTATTGAATTAGAGGTTTACTTTTGCCCTCTGAACTTTGCGATGCTCCCTCTGCGTCAATATCCTTCATCTATCCTCGCTGTTTCGTTCATTCGCGGCACGAGCGTGGCCAATCTCACACGTCGGGTTCTTCTATTCCGCGTTTCGTGCGACGAGATTTAACTTGACCACCGCGTAACAGCCCAATTTCCGCCGGCGCGGAACACTTTAACGCGGATCTTCCGACACCGAGGACGTAACAACGGAATTGCTTCTTTTCCAGGACGAGTTCATCGGAGGATCCCACGTGCGCCGATGACGAAGCTCCCTTGGACCAGTCTTACAGAAAGGAGGAGCTCCTACGAGCTCGTAAAACGACGATGAAAGGTAACAAGTGCACGGAACTGTCACTCGTCAGGGCATCGCGGAATTTTTGAATTTCTATGCACTGCCGATGGAACAAAGAACCGCAGAAAATACTTTCATGGTGCTTTTCATTTGCAGATCGGCAGCCATTTGTCGGATCGAAAAGGATGCGAATTGTGGCCGTGATTTGTATACAGAAAGCGTGGAGTTACCATGAAATTGTAATTCTTTGAAAGGACTCGTAGAACCTTCGAATGAACAGCACCACAATGATCCTGCCGAATTGCCAGTCGCGTGACTTGCCAAAGTCTCACGATAATCATTGGAATTTCCAGGAAGATGTGTGATCGCAGAAGCGCACGGTCAGAAATGGGGCGTAACGCAAGAATAGGCGCTCGCAATTAGGCGTATTGTCCAGCTCGAGGGTTGGGAAGCGTTCCTCTATCGCCGGAAGTCGGTAAGACGACAACTCTGTCGTGAGTTATTTGTTGTGCACCGTGTTTGCTCCGCGCCGCTACGCCGGGCGAGCTCCGCGCTCAAAAGACACGCTGCAAAAATGCCGCTCTCCCTCGCCTTTTACCGCGCGCAGTTGATCCCGGGGGCGAAGCTCCGAGATAGGCCAGGGCGGGCTTCGGGAAGGAATGAAATTAACCCGACTCGCCCGCCACCGCTATTTACCCAAAAATACCCGGCAACTCGACGTCAAACAAAGATCCCGGGGATGGGGCAGGGGGCGTCGGCGACTGCTGTAAGACGCTCCCCGAAGAAATTTAATTAACGCCGCCCCCGGTGGCCCGCACCGCGTTACTCGGATTCGCAAGTGGATTAACACGTTCGACGACAAAAGGCCGGGAATATCGTAACGAGATTCTTAGGATTCCGTCGCCGAGCGTCTCGTAGACGAGACTCGTTCGCTGGAAACGAGAAGGGAAAGGGCGCGCGGGGCCAGGGGAGGAACAGGCTGGAAGGGAAAGTTCCTTAAGCGCATTTGTACTTTTCGCTCGGAACTTTTGATGTACCCCAGGGTGCTCTCGACTGCGTCGAGGGGTGGCCGCTTCCCTGCAGGGCCACGCGTCGATCCTCGGTTATTTTTTCGATCGCTCGTCGACCTTTCCGGGACCCGAGGCCTGATTCGACGACCCTAAGCGTACAGTAGCTCCAGTATATGTATACCCACTTTTTCAGACGAGGTATTTCAGGGTTTTACGGCCAGAGTTGCTGCCAGAGTTGAGGAAAGAATCGACTCGACAGGGGAAGGTTATAGAAGCAGATCCTCTTTTTATTCTACCCTTACACGCGTGGACACTTGGAGCGAAGTGTATGTGTATCAGATACGATCCACAAATATTACAAGCATTGTTTCTGCAGAACGGAGGATGTTCGAATCAGCGAAAGTTGGGTACGTTTCGCTCGGGGTATCGGTGGAGTAGCGCTGCCATCCCCGAAAATGGATTTACGAGGCGACGCGGAAGCGTGGGAAGCCACCCCCGCGGGAACTCGCCACCCTGCCCTCGGCTTTCTCGAGCTGCCGCTCGCGAGAGCGGAACGACACTTGCGAGTTCGAGGAAATGAGAATGTCGCGGGATCGAACGGCGAATGGAGATGCGGCACGTTCTGGTCCAGCTACCCCTGCGGTTCTTCGGGGATTTAGGGTGGCAGCTGGCGTGTTAACCCTTCGCAGAGACACTCCGCTCCCCTGCAGTTGCCCCGCGAGTATTTTTCACCCAGCCGACCTCTGCGGGGACTTTGAGGGTCGCTTGATATTCAGCGGGCCAATTTCGTTAGTTCATTTTAGAATTCTTAAGGTAGATGGGTGTGCGTCCATTGTCCCCTTTGGGAATTGGGGCTGCAGCTTCTTCTGCAGTCATTGTACAATCATTCTGAGCACTGTTCCCCCCGTGGTGCTTAAAACTTCTCCAGCTACGTCTCATATCGATGCTTTTTATTCCTGAGTTAGTCAGACAATTGATCCTAACTTTGTTTCCCACCCCCGAATCTACTCATTTTTATTATTCCACCGTGCTTGAAGTTTCGAGCGTATCCAGACGTAAATCCTTTGTGGTCCAATTTCATTCTCTCCAGCACAATTTTTCCATGTTTATTGCGGGGGGAGTTTTGAAGATACCTTCACGGCTCTTGGAGGATTCGAAGTTGCAACTTCCACGTAGCGCAACCCAATTCGACTTTCTTGCCTCGGTTTTTCTATATTCATTGCGCAACCGGCTTTGGCGCTACTTCCGCGGCTCTTGGAGGATTGAAAGTTACAAGTGTAGTTAATCTTTTGCAACTCCCAGTCCGCTTTCTTTGCCCGATTCTCAACTCCCGCGGCACACTTCTTCCCCGCAATTTTCCTGCATTTCTCGCGACAAATGTCTCTCGTCGCAGCGATAAACGCGGGAACGTTCGCTGAACGGCTGCCGCGCGTACCCGTAGGACGGCGTCTGATAAGTTCACAGTCACGTTCAATTCGGAGTACAAGCGGCTGCGCCGAATGACGGCGTCACAGAGTAATTACATGACGCGCCGCAGTTGCTGTACGTAATATGTTTGTCGCCTTGCGTCGCAGCGGGCTCGCCTCTACAACGATGAATAATTTAGAAGCGTGGGGCCAGCGATGGCCGCGGTAAAAGAAGAAGCAACTAGGCTGCATCCGAGGGAACTCTGAAGATAGAGATTACATTGCCGAGCTCCACCGGACCCCCGGTTGAATTGCAAATGCCCTCTACTCCGCCATATTTGATACGCTCCCCGGCGACACAACCGCTGCGCCGTAATTCGACGGCACCGCGAAACGTTGATAGAGTAATTAACTTGCCTCTATATCGATACCGTTTGCTCGTCAAAAAGTTGCACGCCAACGTTCGCTGCGCAGCTCCAAGAGACTTAGAGGTCCAATCTAAATCAGAGCGATGCACGTGTCCTATTTTCCATCTACATTGTAACTTGATCCGATAACGAGCATCAACAAGAGCCAGTCAATTTTCTTCTGCCTCGCGGATACAGTACCCGAGAAAATTAATCCACCAGCAAACTCAGCGGGATTCAAAGGCTCCCTCCCTCGCCCAGGGCATCTAGATAATTGACAGCCTTCATCCTCGATGTCACCCAGCACCCAATTTCATTCACAGAATCTACGCCGCCCGCATACGGGATCGCGAAGTAAACGACGTCAAAGAATCCCCCTTTTTTCCACGACTCTCCTGGTTCCCGATCCCTCTAGGTCCCCATCGTCGACAGGCTTCATCCAACGTGTCATATTTCCGGCAATCGTCGAGCCGCGGAACCTACGCACTTGGACTACCATGGCCCTGGGAAGTCGACGACTGTCGAGGATCCACGGCAGACGCGAGTCGATGGTCGTGGAAAAATTGCTCTCGGTCGGGTCAGCCCCGTACGCAGAATCGCGCTGAAACACGAGCGTACGCGCGCCAATCTCTAATCTCATTTTCCTGAAAAAGGAAGCCCACGGACGTTATATTCCGTACACATCCTTAAACATGACCGCCTGCAGCGCGCCGGCGATCATGTATTATGCATTTGCCATCGTGAAGCGCGTACGTGCGCCTTCGCGTGTGCCCTCTGCACGGTCGTGAACCCCCTCGTGCGGGCACGCGTGTTCCTACAACGTGAGCCGTGCCCGCGCGCGCCTTCACTTTCCTCTGGCAGAGGAGGAAAAGAATGCCGGACAGGCTTGGACGGACCCGTCCCACTTTAACTCGCGGCTCGAAGAGCAACGACGAGCTTCCCTGCCTCTTTCTCCTATTTCTGACGCCTGTTACTTCCACTCAAATTCGGGAGACGAAGGAACTCGAACGAGGGAAAGACGAGGGAAGTTTCGGGTTTCGCGGAGACACGCGTGGAATTTGCGGGGGTTGAAGGTTTCTCAAAGTGTCTTTCAGGGAAATGGATTTAAAAAGTGTTATATATTTTCTCCACTGCGAATCTGGATCTCCATTTTTGTATTCTGCTGTAGAAGGGGTTGGATTATTTCTAGCTGTGACTTCCCTTACGCTCTCGGCTAGACCCAGCCTCGGTCGCATTTGCAGTGACGAATACTTGAAAGACTGGAGCGGACAGTAGCTCGATACCTACGAAGATTTATCACGCTAAAAATAGCGCCGGTTAAAGTACCCCTCGCCGCTGCGGTCGTCAAAGTGTCTCTCTGAAAGGAAACCGATAACAGTCGCTGGGACTCAAATCCCAGAATCCCATAACGTCAATCTCTATTGGAGAAGCCGGGAACAAACGTGGCGAAGTTACTCTAAGTGCAAATAAAAGAACGCCGAGACACCGGAGATTCTGGGAAATCCAGGCTGCTCGCGGTACACATGTGTGCCTAGAGTAAACGATGAAGCACGGCGCTGGATAAGTTTAGAAGGATTCGCTGGATGCACGTAGACTCCAGTCACCGATCTCGATTGGCCAGACATTTGCGGCCCTTGAACAGTTTAAGCATCTTTGAGATTCTAACGAAGCCGTTAAAAGGTACCGCGATCGACTGACATCTCTGGGGACAGACTCACCTGTGCTTTTCAGTTTCGAATAAAATTCACGTGCAATTTCGCGTCCTTCGCAGAATCGAAGCAGAAAATGGCGGAACGAGTAATTTCGCGTTTATTTAATAGCCCCGCGCAATACGTTGCAGCTCCGGGCGCAATATGAAAATTATTTTCGCGGTTCGTTTCCGTCGGTGCGTTTTGAAAAGAGCACAAACGCAGACACGAGCGAGGGCCAGGAGTAATTAATGTAGCTTAACGTGGCTACCGTGCCGGTTGTTTGTTGGCAAAAATTCTCGTTTCAAAAAAGCGCGAAATACGAGCGACCGGTATAAGGCGGCCATGTTCCCTGTATAATTATACACGCGAGGTAAGAATGAATAATAGATGTCTAATTTCGCTAATAACAACGCACGCTGGCGCTACGCTCAGTAAGCATTCTCGATGTTTCATGAGCTCTCAAATTCGTTTCGAAGGTATCGCATTTTTAACTCTAGAGAACTCGTGAACGTAATTTCAATCGCTTTTGGCAGCTCGGCGGCTCTGCTACTATTTGGAGGCTTCATTTCGCAAATATTGTTTCATTTGGTCGGAAAGCTAATCAGGCTTCTAAGGGTGAGATTGATTCATTACGTAATTAAAATATCGGTTCATTTATTTAAAGGGGAATTGTGCCACTGGATTCATACACGTTTGACGAACGGATCCATTGATATTCGAAAACGTTGCGCTACGGCACACCGATATTTGAAAACACAGGGTGGCTCGCGTTGCCTCCGCGAACCGCCGACTCTGAATTTTCCATCTGGCATATTACATTACCTGAAATTTTACATTTACAGCGTTAAATTACTCCGAATTTTACGCGCAGGATTCTCGGGATATGAATTTTTAGCGGTGCACGTAGCTTCTGCGGTCCGAGAACACGGGAACGCTTTGCGTTAAATTATTCCAAATTACGGGCACTCTTTTTCAGACGATTTGCCAGAAAATGTATTTTCCCTTCAGCCCCGGCGTTACCGAGCCCCTTTAACGCGAATCGATGAAACGAGTTCCCATCTTTCCCATCGTTCCCCAACTTGACGATTACCTTGGCGACCCCGCGTGCCATTCGAACTTTTAAAAGGGGTTGCGGGAGGGCGGCCCTACGGGAACGTTTACCCTCTCAGTCGACTGAACTTATTCGGATTCAGCGCGTTTCTCATATCATTGATTACAGCGCGCTGTCTTCTATAATTTTTAATCCCACGGTTTTAAAGGAACTGTTTCTCCGAGTCGTGATGAAATCAGCAGGCAATAAAGGCTGATAGATCAAATAGTTGCTGGTACACGAAACCTTGGAGCAGTTAATGGGCTGCACCCCTTTCGGAAAAAGTTTCCGCGCAACGGCGAAGAATAATCGACCCATATATTTCGACTCCTCCGTAAAAGTCAGGAGAGTGGAGGACGACAGGACCGGCCTGAGGGAGAAAAGGAACGACGGGAGCAGTTAGTATCGCTACATTTGCGGGGAAAGAATGACTGATCGTAAAAGTCGCGAGGACGAGGCTCTAATATACCGTCCGTGAGAGGCTGAAACACGCGCAGCGATGAAATTCCGCCCGAGTCAGGCGACGGCGGCGGCGGTTTTCGAGGGTGTTCCGGATCGATCGAGGGACCACGATCTTCGATACCCTTTATCGAAGGGGATGGGACGGGCAGTGGGTAGTATCTATCGATGGCCAGCCTCGGTGGGATCTCGTAACGGCGCGTAGCTCGCGATTTATATACCTATTCGAAATAATTAGAAGAGGATCGAGCTGCTAAATGTCTTCATTGCTTGCCATACTGGTCAGACATTCGATAAAGAAGCAGATTGGCCGGACGATCGATCTACCTCCCATCGACTACGTACCGAACACCCAAGTGTCATTGTAAAACTCCGACTACCACCGTTCCCTTTAAATTTTAACAATTTCCGCGCGGAATGCGCGATAAAGATAGCGGAAGTTGGAGCATTCGCGAAGACACCGAGCGTCGACAGCGAGCATTCAAACTTTGCCAATTTTTTCCGGCCGCTTGGAGCGAAAACTACCAGTTGCAATTTTACAATATCGCTTAGTTTCGTCCGCTCTAGCGACGTAGAAGGAACCCAGCAACGTGTTTCCAGCTCCGAACTTCTGGGCGCTCGGCGGCGAGCTTCGTAGCTTTTGGCTGGAACACGAAGGGACAAGCGCAATTTGAATTTCCGAAAGTCACTTGCAAATTGCTCTTCGCTGCTTCCCTTCAACATCGATTGCAAGGAAATCCTGGTCCACTCTCTGGAATAACAATTTCTGATTGAGAGAAGCAATCGAGAGAACTCGATGCACATGGACGGTATCACGATGAATTAATTAATTAATTTATATTTTCGCGGCGGGCACAAACGGACTGGTCCACGAGCAAATCTTTCCGCGAGCGTTCATTTGGTCGGCGTAACTCGACGCGCAAACATCGACGGTTCCGGATCGCGAGCAAATCTGGCTAGCTCGCGAAATATCGCCGGCGATACGCGTTTTCATAAACGCGCGACCCGCGCGCGTGCATGGAAATTACGCGGCGCGTTTACGGCCGCCACGCGCCGAATATACGCTACTGTTCAGCGAAATTACGATTCCCGGAGTGGCGTACCCGGAAATAGTGCACGCTTCTGCTTTAATTAGCGTATCGCATGATGGCGATTGCCCAAATTTTACCACTTTGATAGCATTTAACCCCGACGAGACTTTCAGAATAATATTTCCAGCTTTTTTCAGCGGATTCAGCCAAGCACGCGGAAGATAATGAAATTTCAGAATTCAAACGGTCACTTCGACAGGGCAATTAGGCGCTAACTGGACTCGCCATAATGACCCCGAATCGCTGGATATTTATCCGTTTCTCATCAGAGCCGCGACGTGTCGTCTGCATCCTTTTTCCCCCGCGTTGCCGTGTTTTTTTCGCGTCGCTTGACGCACGATAATAATAAACGAATTTGACGCGATACGGCGGCCACATGTTCCGGCCGCGTGATGGATCATAATGATCGGCAGAGTTGACGTGCGACAGCGACTAGAGATCTTGGCGTTCCCCTTTGGCCAGGTAGCGGTAAATAATTTTTTTCGGGCCCAGTCCCGATGTCACGCCCTTCCAGCTGGCTTCTTTCAACGAAATGAACGCGATGGGTTGCTGTTGGGCCGCGGAAATTGTCGGGTCTTATCAATCAGTCCTCTGTGTATTTCTTTATTACACCGAAACACGGTCAGCGATATATAAGGACAGCGTTTGACTTAATTGACAGGATCAAGCATTAGATATCATCCCGGGTGTCGATTATCGCTCGGCCAGTGATAGAGGGCCGACGATTGAAACGTTCGCCACTCGCGTGCTGCCGTTTTCCTGCCGCGTAATCAACCCTGCGACCCTAGCAAATGAATTGGAAAATTGCCATCTGATGAGCGCACTCCCGGATAGGGGAGGCCTCGGATTTAACTACGCGAAAACGATACACACCGTAGGTACCTACAGTTGGCGGAAGCTCTGTCGTGCGTGGCAGACGGCTAGGGCACGTTTCATTCGAGGCCATTTCGCAAATGAAACGGAGCAGGGCTGCCGTTTTATTAGCATCCAACGGGAACGTTAAAGCCGGATTTCCGCGTTCGAGTAGTAATAACCGTGAAGGGGCAACGCTTTGACACCGTTGCTTCTTTATTCAAGGAGACCGCCGGATTTATTCATGGCCAGGGGGATGGCAGGGCACGAAGAGGCTACGGGAATGTTTAGTCGCCTCGAAATCCCCACGGGTTGTTTCCGCGGGTCGCCCCTGCGAAAGGTGTCGATGGCGTATCGATAGGGGCCGCGCTGAACGCTTGCCGAATGGCTCCTCGAATCAGTTATTTCGACGAGCGGCGCGTGAACTTGATCCCCGATCCGAAATTCTGCCATTCGGTGCTTTTAATCGCGCGTGAATACCACCGCTGACCGGCTCGATATCGCGCGCGGATTCGAGCACCCGACTAAAAAGATGCGGCCAGCCGCGATCCAGCTCGCAAACGAATTGGAAAACGATCATTGTACTGTACTGTGCACGGTGTGTTCCGTTCGAGCGACTATGCCTCGGGTAACCAGCGACTTTTTCCGTGCAAAGAATGCCTGCTCGAGTTTCTAGTTTGCATAGCATGGATGGTAGTTGGGCTGGGGTTCCCTCGTGTCCCGATTTCCTTCGCGGAAACTATCTACCTCGAATCGTGCGAATTAAGATACCTAAGATGCCGATATCACTCTGGTGTTATAGGCCAAGTGCTGTATCGTGTTACTTAAAAGTCTTCTTACGGGATAATTCTTATCCTTCCACGTTTCGTAGTGGGCCACGTGTCGAATCACTCTGTGAGACTCTCAGAGATACCTTGACTGAAGTGTCCTCCAAGATTCCCCAAGGATCTCTTCAATTCCCCTGGTTCGTCTTCTTCGAATCATTCTTTGTTCGGAAGAGGAGTAGTAGCGAGTACCATATGCAGAAGATTTCATCAATAAGTGAAGGAACATGAAATTAAGCAGCCATTGCGAGCGCAGCGTCGAGCATCAAAAGGCTCTCTCTAAGCCGCGGTTCCTTTTGAATTTCGGCATGGAAGAAACGTAATTGGCAAAGCATGTATCCTCGCAGGACCCCTTGTCGAATCGCGAGCCCCTGGCCACACATTCTGGCTCCGCTTGCATTTCGCGCTTATCGTCATTGCTCGCGCGATCAAACTCCGGTTTCTTCTTATCTGGCCAACCGCGCAAACACGATCCCAGGAAAACTGACGAACTGAATCCGCTCCCACGAACCCCTTATCGGCCTCGTGGAGCCTTAACTCGTCCGCGGCCCAACTCGCAACTTCGTGCCCGTCGATGCGCGACCGAGAGATCGAACATCTCGCTATCTGCGCGCCGGGGAATGTTCCTCTTCGGAAAATTATCGTGTCCCGCTCCGAATGCTCCGCCTCGGGATTCTATTACCCTTTGGACGTGAGGGGAGTTCGTCCAACGCTTCAGGACGATTCTAGAAACGGGGAAGAAGAACGCTGCGCGCTTTCGGTGATCTTCTTAGGTGGAGGAGAGGAAGACGAAGAGGGATTCGGGGTGATGTTAACCGTGTAACTTGAGTACTTTAGAGGATTAAGGGCAAAAGTTATTCAAAGCATTGTAGGATGGTATAGCAATGGAGTGGAATATTTCAAGTGCTCGTGCATCCTACGTGTGGTGCTCGATTATGGGTCCAGGCGGTATCGAGGCCTATGTTCCGATACGATTCTCGAGTCGAACGGGGCCGTGGCCGGGTCCCCGATGTCGCTTTAATCCTGCTTCGCTTTCAATATATGCGGCATGCATTATTCAAGCAACCGGTAACGACGTGGACCGACGATCGTCGGTGCGTATATGGGTCCCGTATTAAACCGTACGGTGGAACTCCGCTGTTCTTCCGATGATCTCGTTCCCTCCGACCGTACGCCCTAAGGGCACTCGAAACTTTTCAGATCGGGAAGCAATGCCATTTCCCAAATCAATTTCCGCAAAACCAAAGGGTCTCCCGTGCACGGAAACACCATTCCACTTTGTCGATTCATTTCTCCAGGAAGAGTATTCTACTCACTCCAGAACACTCTGTATACTCCGTGTATACTCTGTATACTCCGTGCATATACTCTGTATCCCATAATCAATGGATTCTGAAGCGATACAGATGCTGGCCTCCAGGGAATCGACGCGTAGCTACAGCGATCGTCCACTTTCGAAATACTGTTACACCCCGAACGATGGTCGCAGCGATATCAATAATAACCGCTCGACTCGGCCGGAGCATTCGTCGGCAGTTCCCCTCGGTGGCTCGTTCCGAGAGCTCGAGCAGGTCTAATCGGAAGACGCCGGCGCGATATCGGCTTGATCCGTGGCAACGTCGCCGACTCCACCTTCGCCGTCCTGATCTCTCCGGTCCGCTTGTCGACGCGAGGGTCCGCGCGCCGCCCACGCAGCCCGCCTCGAACCTCGTCTTATGTTATGCTAATAACGCCGGCGAAGAGAACATCGGCCCCGATACTGACTCAGCCCGGATAAGATAACCCAAATCTCTCTCCCCCCCCCCCCCGTTGGTCCGGATCGACCGGGTAATTAAGGTGTCCCTGGACGTGCAGGGCGGATTTCTCCTCGTCCTCGTTGCCGCGACCCCCCGTCGCAGGAGCCGCGGCCAGCGCTCGTCGAAGCCCGCCACGGTTCGGCAAGAATTAAGTTCTTTCTTCGACGGATACGTCGGATATCTTAATCGCCGCTGTTCCCCCGAGGTCCAGGCTGCCGGGGCGAGGAATCCGCCCGCGGGGGCTGAAAGGCGGAACTCCCGGAATGCGTTCCCCGGCTTAATTAAAGACTTAATCGGGGCAATTAGCGTTATGCGTTTTCGCCAGGTCGATGGAATGTTTAAGAAGTACCCAGACGGCGGGATGGGCGAGTCGAACGGGTAAGAAAGCGATCCCTTGGATCCCACGGATCGATTCCTCGTTCGGGGGAGGATTGGCTGATGGAAGGTGGCTGCGGAGGATGGCTGTGACGAGGGTAGGTCTCTGTTTCTTGTAGCGAAGCGGTGGAATAAATGTGGGCTAGGATATCCTCTGGTGGAATCCGGAGGATTTAAAACATTCTACGGAGAGAAGGGAGGTGGAAAGATTAGCTCGAAGCTACGTTAGTATATAGCTGGCGCGAGGAGAATCGTATTTATGAACGAAAGATCAGCAAGAGGATTTCTACGGGGGGGTAGGAAAATAACCGTAAGTCGCCCGATCGAGCTTCGCCCTGGGAGTGGCCTTTAGGGCGAGTCATCACGGGCTACGGGGAAGAAGAGGGCGATACCCGGGAGGGCGAAGGGGTTCGTAGCTCGCACGGGACAGGATGCAATATCGGTGCAATATTGCCCGAATATATAGAGGGGTACGTCTATGCAACGGCGCGGCGGAACGACGGAACGATACCGCAAACCGTTTCTATAACTCACGCGGCAGAAAGAAAGGGAGCGGGCGTGGAGATAGCCGCGTTCCGCCACCGAGGAACATCCTTTCTCTATTTCCATAGAGCGGGAATAGTTCACCGGTGAAACACCCACGCGTCGCCGGCGTTGCTTCTTCCCGCGTTTGACGATTCGTTGCCGCGTTCCCAGCCCGCTGGACCGGAAATTTAGACGCCGGGATCGGTTGCCGGCGTCTCTCCTTGAATTTCAATCCGGGGACAGGAATGCGGTATCGCGTTCACTGCGCCCGAGCGCTGGCCAGCGACTTGAGCGTTTCTTCTATTCCGCGGCGGCGCGGGCGGGGAGGAGGGTCGTGTTGCGGAGGGATAATGATTGTTCCGTGATGGTGGAAATTGTGGACTGGGATACGCGGCTTTGATGGATGGAGGGTCAGCCTTGGAACGGAGGAAGATGGACACGAGCGAGCATGTAGTCTGATGATGATGGACAATCGTGGGGCTGGGTAACATGGGGGAATGGGATATTCGGTGCTTACCGTGGAGCAAGGTCGACGAATAAGCTCCAACCACGCAAATCGGAGAACGTAAAAATTAATTCCATCGCCTGGAACGTCAAATATCATTGGGAAACGGCACCAGGCTCGTTAAGAGAATAGAGTAACAGGAATGTAATCGTCGGACAGTTAACCGGCGACTACAGATCCGCAGCAAAAACACGAATTCAAATCGGTCCGTCGATGGGGTTAAGCAGCGAATAAATAAGCATGGAAAAACACGTCGGGGCGGTCCTCGACGGGCTCGCCAAGACACGAGGCCGTCGCCGATTGCATAATATCGGCGTCTCCGGAGTAAATAGAATGTCGGGCCAACGAGGGATCCCCGTTGGCTGCTGGCAGGGGCTGCAACCCTCGTCTGGAGCAACGGGCACAAACGTTAACCGCGAATTTATTTCGGCCGAAAGGAAAATCGATTCGTCCGCATCCAAGACTGTGCCCTCCGCCGCGTAGCAATCGTCTCTGATTCACCATATTTTAAACAGTGATCACCGATGCGTCACTGATCAATAGCTGTTGCTATTTTTTTTATGACGTTCTACCGTGGCCATCAGCGAACGATGCAGCGCTTCGATATTGGATGCAATTGCATTCCTTATTCCTGCGCCACATTTCGTAATCGGTTTTGCATTAGGGACTGGGGCGGATCGGCACCAGAGGGTGGTTCTAACGATTCAATAGAAGCTCTGCAGCTTCGCTGTAATGAGAACCGCAAGATTGTAAAATCAATTTTGCGCAGTAACGCGCGATATTTGGAGTCTGGTCAAGGAATCTCCTCTACTTTGCTGCGGCTGATCGAAATACCACCCTTCAGCGATGCAACGGCGGATTTTTGTGGCGGTGCGGGCAAATCGTGGATTCTTAGATCCTAATACACCTAGGTACTACGTATTACATTCGAACATTTCTGGGACTCCTTTAATTTACCTCAGAGATCACGCCAGCAAGTCACTTTCCTCGAATGCTGAAGCTTGCACTTCCTGACAAATGATGATAGTCAGAGCTGGTGACCCGCTGGCCACCTCGTGGGCACTCCGCAACCGATCCATTCTCCGAGAAAGCCGAAAAGTGTCAAGCACAGCATCGAATAGAATTCTCCCCACAGTCATGATTTCATACACGACGAGAGAGATGTTATCTACAAACCATTCTCCGACCAATTCACACGAGTACCTCCAGTCACTTTATCCAACCACAACCCCAATTTTCCGCTAATCGAGAACACCCATCGCGAATTAGGAAGACCTCGCGAAAGACAACGAAATAGCGCGAAGATATACGCCCCCTCTCGCATAGGGGGCGCGCCGAAAGCGCGGTCGTTGGAGAGCGATTCGTTTAATAACCATTTAACCGATAACAGGGAGAAGGACTGGGGGGTCGAGTGATAAATATAACATCGTGCAGGATGGAGTGTTCCCTCCGTCTGAAGTTGGACGCGGATATATACGGGCATAAAACATTAAACAGCACGGGGTGGTGCACCCCTCGCGGCTCGAAAACGGCCCCAGCCACCCCACCCCGATTTTATTGTTGCTTCCAGGGGAAACGCGGCTCCTTTGATTTCTCCGGTTCGACTCGCCCTCGGCCGCGTGCTCGAGTGGCTGGGCGCAACCCTTTTATTTTTAATTGAATTTAAATGTCGCCACCTCTGTGGGGGCTCGGCCCGGCGAAACCTCGAATTACCATTTGCCTTGTTCGAGGTGAACCGTCGAACCGTCGGGGTCGCCGAGGTCGCCGAGTCGTCGCTCGGCATATGCGTGCAATCACGAATCGCGCAACGATGCGTGCGCGCTTCCGCATGCACGCATCCCGACGCATCCCGACGCGACCGCGGACCACGAATCGCGGATCGATAACATTATCGAGCAGCCACGATTCCAGCCGGCAGCTATGACTGTTGGCTTGATTGCCGAGCACTCGCGATTGCTCAATCCGGCTTCTCCCTTTTTATCGCGTCACACCGTTATTACCGTGCCGTATCGGGAAGAGGCTACCGCGCGCGATCCTGTTGCGATTCTTCCAGCGACGAGAACTGAACGTGAACAGAGGGGGAGCGAGGATCGATCCTCTTCCATCGATCCATTTAAATATGTACAATGTTCCAAACTCCGCGACTTCTGCAGGGTTAAACGCATTTTTTCGGAACGCGTTTTTTTCTGCGCTCGAGGAGTCGCGAGGTGGGTAATAGCCGGGCGCGGCATCACGTAGCCGACGACGGGGATTAATGTCTCAACGGTGGAACCGCCGTTGAATGTTTTCCCCCGCTCTCCATGAAGATCCTCCGTTGAACGCGAGGGTCAAGGGTACTTAGGTAACGAGATATCGTCCGATTTTTCCGCCTACCATCCGCAAAGACAGCATCAGCCGCTGGTCCACGTTGGCGGAGTCAACGGTCAGACGACAACGTTCCCGCAATTGTCGCGATAATTCCTGGCGCCACGGTCACGAAATTAAGGAGCTCCGAAGCGGCTGTTAATTCGAGAACCCTCGTTTGCCGTCACCCGCAAACACACGACCCTCGGGCAGATTTCCCATTAGATTAGAGAAATCAAAGGCCAGCGCGTCTCGCCCGAGACACCCTCTGAAATATGCAGATCCCCCTTTCCTCGTGGAATTTTCTGTTTAGCGCGTGTCTGATACCGGGCGCTTGAAAACCTTCCAGGAACGATCCCGCTGACTCTGATAGATGTGGCAATTTCGGTAGATCCGTTTAAACTTTCAGTATTCCTTTTCCTCCCCGCCTTCGTTCCCCGCCCGTCGCTCGTGTTCTCGAACTTGAAAGGGATCCCTGATCACTGATCAGCCGCTAAAGGAAACAGCGCACGTTTGTGCATCGAGGAAGATCGCACCGTGGGTTGACTCGGTGTCAATTTTTCTACGATCATTCGAAAGATTCGCCGAGGAGCTTCCGAACCGAACGCCGCGGAATCGCGCCAACTCAGAAACTGCAAGCCACAGCGCCGGGCATAAATTATGGAAATGCTCGGGAGCGTCGAAACAAAAGCCTTCCTGTTCCAATGGGCAGCTGAAAAATTGCATCGCCATCGATTCGAGGCCGCGTTTGTTAATCGTCGGACGGAAAGCAATACGTTCCCGCGCCGGGGGTTGGGAGGCGGAAATCGAGCGTTGCACTTATCGCGAGCGATCGTTTCGCCGCGCGCCACTTCTCCCTCTTCCACCCTCCTCTTTCTCGCTTTTCCGCCCTTCGCTCGGCCCTCGAACTACCCGTTTCACCCCCCAGCTTCCCAGCGAGCCATACATATCCCAAGATTCATGTCCCGTTATGATTAATAACGTCTCTCGAAAAAGGAAGAGCTTTTCGTCCGCTCGGCGGGGTGAACGCGACTACGGGCACAGCCGACACCCGAAACACGCGCCACGGGACACGCTCCCGCGAATTTCCGTTGCAGAACGGCGCGGGGGTGGCTTAAGTTTCGCTGCTGTCGCTCACGCCTCGCGCTCAAGTTGTCACGCCTCAACGGATCACCTATTCCCGCGCGTTTTCGCGCGGTTAACTCGAAGGGAGCTCGAAGGCGCGCGATTATCTCTGGGACCCTCTTTTCGAGGAGGATAGACGAATCTTCCGCTGTGCCCACAGGATATCGCTCAAGATATTCTGGAGACACTACGCGGTGGATTTCCCAACATTGTGCGTACCCGTGGAACACCTCCCACAGAACGCTCTTCCTGACACGCTAATTGCAACGTGGCTGCCCCGTCGGTTTTACCGAGTCACCTGTGTCTTTGACCAGAGGATTTGTCCGGCGGCGTGGCACGATTGGAACGTCGGGCGCCGGAGATAATGGGCGGCTTTGATTGGCAGTCGACACGCTAAAAGCGCGTAAGAAATGTTTGATTGGCCGCACAATGGTCAGCGGAGGCGCGGCGAGATGTAATCAGACACGAACAGTCACGATACACGGGGTTAGGTTCTTTAACGACGGTCGAGGCGTGATTTTTTCCCCTCCCTCTAATTAAGGAACGATGCGGGCACGTAATACTTTGGCCGATAATTGAAAAGATTGCTTCATCGTCTCCCGAACTTACCTCGCCTTTTTCCTGCTGGTGACGAATCACGAACGAACCAGGTTTGTACTATTAATCCAGCGAAATGGAGCGTTTACGGGACGCAAAAAGGGCCGGAGGGAAGGAAGCCATAGAGATTGAAATGATTCGTGAATAAATCACGGTAATAAAAATCCGATCGACGATTCATAGAATGAAGCAGCGAAAAATCCCTGTTTTTCTCGATGCTCGCTCTCTCTCTCTCTATCTCTCTCTCTCTCTCTCTCTCTCTCTCTCTCTCTCTCTCTCTCTCTCTCTCTCTCTCTCTCTCTCTCTCTCTCTCTCTCTCTCTCTCTCTCGGCTCTCGACGTTTCCGCTCTTTGAAGTTCTTTGCGTAATATTTGATCAATAGACCCCGCAACATTCTTACACGAGGAAAAACAAGTCAGCGTCTCGGGGAGATTGATTGATCCCAGCACGCACAAAAGGGTAAGCACGTCCAATTTCCATGAAATTGCTCTTCGCTTTCGGTCCATGTGAAATACATGATGGTACTAAAGTGACGGAGGGAAGGAAACCACTTGAAAATAATGAAAACCACAAGTACTGGAATCAGAAAAAAATTCAAATGTTCCGCAAAGTATAATTACGGTGTCATTCGTCTGCTTGTTTCGAGCGATAAAAATCTCGTCGATAATACGTCAACGACGAAGTTGGACGTGCCTGGTTTTTCTACGATCCCCACGTTCTCGCTGCTCGGAGTTTTCTACAGCTTTTCGCGCGACGCTTGATCAAAGCTCTACGTCGTTTCTATTAAAAAAAAAGGAGGAGAAGAAACAAGCTGTCTTCCCGGTGGAAAAAAATTCCCCAACCACGCGTAAAAAGGTTAACGTATCCAATTTCCGCGCAACAACTCGTCGATATTCACCTCCGAGCCGTCGAAGTTCAGATGCAATACCTAGGGCAACAGCCAAGAAACGGCTTAGGGTAAAAAAAGCAGCGAGACGGAAGTGGAGCAAGAAGAAGGTAAAATATTCAGCCGCGTTTCTCACGGTGCAGAATAATTACAACGGTGTTCCTCTTCGTTTCCACCGGTAGAAATCACATCGACGATTTACGGGAACAAAGCAGCGGAAAAATTCCCTCCGTGCCCAACTTCTTTTCGCAGGTATTTCATCGCCACATTTCATTACTCTTGTTTGAGCAAGGACTTCATTTAGACAGAATGGACCTAAATTCGTCGCTTGAAACTCAATTGGAAGATTCACGTCGCACCAAAGTTGCTCTTGCAAAGCCCGCTGCTTTTGGAAAGCAATCGTTTTTAACGCTTCAAGTATATTTCACCCCACGAAACCCCACAGGCACATAAATTTGAAGAGCTTGCATTTAAAATTGAAAAACCGCTACGTAACGACAACTAACACAAGACTATCAACGAAAATTCCGCTGTCTAAAAATCGAATAGCCGCATCCGTCATATTTTACGACCCCGCTGTCGCAGTGCAACCTACTCTGCTTACAGGAAAGGGTTGATTTACCGAGCCGCGCACAAAGAGGGTTAATACACCCAATTCCCATGCAACAACTCCTCGATAACCGATTTTCTTCCAGCCGCCGAATCCACGGTAAACCCATCGAGACATCGCGAGCAAGATCCAAGAGGAAATAAAGCAAGAGGGGGTTGCAATATTCAGCCACGTTGCATTTGGCTCAGCCAAGAATAATTACACCGCTGTTCCTTTTTGCTTACCTTGTTCGATCAGGGCGGGGGCGAGTTGCCCGTGGCCTTCCATTTCCAAAATTAATCGTTCGCCCTGATCCCTCAACCCTCCTCGATACTGCGACTCGACTGTTCCCACCCCGCTGCTTTTTTATGATGAATAACGTCTCGTGAAAAAGGAAAGTGCCTCTCCCCGGACCACCCGCGGCTGGAACAACGTTACCAATTTCCCGGCGCATTAACGCTGGATTAACTCCGCCCTCGGAGGAGAGGCCCGACGCACCCTCTGCCCATCTTTTTCCCGCGAGTCACGACGTCGCGACGCGCTTATCGGGCATCGCGCGGCGTCGTCGCGGCACGCGGCTCGTGCACGTACCATCAGACACCGGGGCTCGAGGCGAGGAGAAGAGAGAGGCTTATCGATAAGGCTGATTGATAACGCTCTGAGCTCGGCTGGGGGTGGATTCAGACTACACGCGTGCTTCATGGATTCTAATGAGTGGGAGGGCGGACTGGAATTTGATTTTCTCATGATCGAATTCGATCTTCGCAGTGTCTGCTGTGACACGAAGTGGAGAATCATTTGGGAAGATGGCGGATATCGCGATGTCTTCCTGGGAAATTTGAATTTTGTTTCTTGGAAGTTTGAATTCTACAGGGAGCAGAATTGGGGGAGTCTGATGGGAGAGTGAAGTGGAATATGGAGGGCGTGGTATTTGATTTTTGGAGTCTGCGGAATGAAATTGCTCGTGAATTGCCTTCAAAGATAATGCTGTGGTCTCTGACCTTTGAACTTAGCTTTTCCAGAGATTTAAGGGCGCAGACCACTGTAATGGTCTGAAAAGTAAGGGTGTTCTCGGGAATTTTTTCAACCAAACAACGCAAGTAAATTAATGTATTGCTTAGTATAGTTAATACGTACATATTAAAGGGTAAGAACAATAAATTTCCAATCAAATTCATAAATCCGGTTCCGGTATACTCCTCGTCAAAATGTGCGCTGCGGCAAAATCGTGTACAAAAAGACAGAAATATTTAGAAACTAGAAGCCTGCATCTATTACGTGACGATCAAGAAGAGTCAATATCGCAAAATATAACAAAATGGCGGACCACTGAAAAAAAATCTTTTTTGGGGGTAAAATATTGGGGAAATATTGATAAAAAAATAGAAGGAGGAGGCCGTTAATTAAAAGAAACTGATCGTCACGCAGTAAGGACGGGTTTTTCGTACAGTGAATAGCCTTGCTCATGACAATTGGATGTACAGTTTTCTCTGTATACTATTAACGCGGTTGAAAAATGTCATTCAGAGAAAAACGCGTTCAAAGTTCCGCGCGGTTCAGTCGCGCCTTGACACCGTTTCACGGAAAATACTATATCTCCGTGAATTTTATGAATTTCTACGTAAAATTTATAGAGAGCATTCTTGAAACGTATGTCTTCCCGAAAATATATATAAAAAAATCGATTTTTCCGATTTTCTACAGTGGTCTGCCTCCTTAATTCGTTTTTGTAGATTCGAGTACTGTTCGTGCTCTGGCCGCTATCATTTTTTCCCTTCGCGTCCGCTGATAAATACCTCGAGTTGAATCTGCACCACGAAGCGAACTACAAGTGATATTTGTCACGGTGAACGCTTTTCGGCTTGATTTACACCAGCGGTCCGGTCGCAGCGCGAAAAATCCGACCGACCTGCAGATGGCCAGCGATGTAAATCAACCCTTAAGGTGCACGGCTCCCTAGGATTTTCTGGTCAAACATTTCGGTTGCAATACGGTTGTTTGACAACGCTATCAGCGTGCCCCCGTCCCTCCCTTTCTTCTGCTTCGAAATGAAACATTTCCCAGGAAAGCGAACAAGCTTCCCCCTCGGCTCGAAAATCCCACGAGAATTTCTTCGAATTGTGCTCCTCGGTGGGACAGCGAAATACAGGAGAATTTCAGGAAAACGAAGGTAACCCAGAAACGTGAAGCGAGGAGGGCGCCACGACCTCTCGAAGAGGAAAGCTAATTTCCAGAAACAAACCCGGTCGGCTGGCGATTTCTCCCTTAAACTGACACTTTATCGATACCGCCACCCCCGCGAGAGCTCGATTATGGAACTGCGAATTCTCATTTCGATCAAAGTTAAGTCGATGACAAACGTATCGCGATATAAATGCTGGAACATTTTAATTTCAGTCAACTTCAGGTGCAGCGACAACGTGCCTCGGCGTCGACTAGCAGCGCGTAATTACCCCCGTTAAAAAGGAAACGCTGTCGCGCGTCGTTTCCAAGTGTGCCACTTCCGTCGATCGATTAATTAACCGCGGAAAAAGTCGCCCGCCCGACGGCAAGTTATTACGATAACGATCGTTAGCGAAGCAGCCGTGACACGGAGTTTCCCGCGTACCTCGCAATCTCCGCTTCTAATTCGACGAGGCGTGCTGGCTCGCCGAGGATTCCGCGCGCGTCACGATGCATCGCTCGCCCTCGAATATGAACGCTGCCACGGCGATTTCACGCCTGCGGAATAATGCCAAGTAGCCGGGGCACGCCGAGTTCCTCGCGCTAATGCACCCCCAACTCCGGCCGGATCTCCATAAATAAATACGCGCTCGACAATCAGCGAATCGCGGGAATCACCCGCTGGAAGAGAGGGGCACTCTGCTGTACACATAGTTTCTTAGCGGAAGGATCATTGCAGGACTTTCTATTACGATTATTAATAGAAAAATTCCATCGGCAATTGTTGAACCGTCATTGGCAGAAGCCTAGAGATGGGGGTGGAGCGCTGCAGCCGCTCCCTCTCGACACTGTTTTTCCCGTTGGTTTGGTCGTTGACTTCGCCCCGGGCTTTGTTCGCAGCTATGTGCCTTGTCGACGGCCCTAACAACTGTAAGAGGAAAAATGTCAACCATCGCGGCCTATTATCACGGCGTCGAGCGTTACACTCCCTTAATTAACATCCCCATCGCGGGTTTCGGGCTTGGCCGGCGTTACCGAGCCACCCCTCTCTTCACGGCCGACTTGTTTTCCGTTTGTTTGCTATTTTTAATTCGCCCATTCTGCCCGGAAGCCGAGAGAGTAAACGTCAACATTGGCCGACCGCACCTCGCGATTCAAGCCAGTCAAGGGTTGTTTCGGGGGATTTAATCGGCGGGAATTTTTGGCCGGTAAAGTCGCTGTGCAAACGCGATACGAATGCTACCCTCCGGTCGGAGTTGATCAGCGATAAGCAGGAAATAAGCAAACGGTGTCTAATAAAAATTCCGCTCTCATCCTCTTTGCACGGGCGGGCTCGTGTTTCAACCCCCTCTTTACGGTCTCGATCCTCGGATACCGGGGCTGGCTTCGAGACACCGTCGACTCCAAATTTCTTCTTCGGATCCTCGCCACCCATTCGCCGGGATACCACCGCCCAAAGGGACATGCACCGGAACGAAACGGAACGAGACGGAAGCCGCGCGACGATCGACTCTCGCAGGTGGATTCGTAGGTGACGCGCGTCCCGACGGAGCGACGGGGGTGTGCGTGGAGGCCGGGCGGGGTACAAAGGGCGGGTCGGTGGCAAAAACTGTGAAGCGCTCTGTAGAATTTTCAATAAGGCGGGGTCGGAAGAAGAAGATTAATGCAACGCCGCCGGGGGACCTTAGGAGACGACAGCGACATGACTGTCAAAAGAACATCCCCAGAGGCAAAGTCCATTCGCTCCTGCTAGTCCGCAATCCCTCCCCCATCTTTCTCTTCTTCCGCTGCTTCCTCGCCGCCTCGGTCTTTACCCCCTTCCTTTACGCGGCTGCTTCTTTATTTCTCTCGTTCGACCTTCCCTCCCCCTCGTTAACCATCGCCCTGTGCAGCTCTCTCTCTCTGTTTTCGCCCGGAACCTCTCATTCGTTTCACCTCCTCGTCGCATCCTCAATCGAGCCCCGTCTCTTCGATCTTCGCCACCTCTTTTGCCACACACGCTGCGTTCCACCCTTTTCGCTCCCCGCTCGCCCCGTCTCCTATTACGGTTCTGTTTCTTTCATTTCCCCCGTCCACGCCCGTTCAGCCGTTAGTCTCCCCTTTATTCCCCTTTGTCCTCGTCGCAGACTCGTCTCCACCCCGACCTCCCCCGACCTCCCCCGCCTCGCCCCCGAGGACAGTGTCTGGCTGAGAAGTGCATACGCGTGCAGGTGCAGCTGCCCCGAGGCAGCCGAGCGAGACGATTCCCCGGCGAGCAGAGAGAGAAAAAGGACGCGCGGCTCGGTCCTCCGGGCCACCGGCGAGGCCGCTCGCGGGGCTCAAAGCGATCGCAGGCCGCGACAACTGCAACCCCTAACCTCCGGGGCGAACCCCGGGACCCCGAGACAAACCGCAATGCCTCGTCGTCGTTCGATCAATCACCAGCACGCCGACCGATGCACACACGCTCGCGCCGCGATAGCTTTGAATCGAATCCCTTCGAAACGCTTGGCCCCCGTTTAACCCCTATCGCATCGAGTGGCTCGTTAGGGGCGCAGCCATCAGATCAAGGCAGCCGATAATGATCAGGGGGCACCCGATCGATTCGCGTTGTCCTTTTCCGGGCGAACGAGATTTAATACCCGCCACTCTTCCAGCCTCCAGGTTCGTTGCTGTTGCGTTTCTGTACCGAGGAAACCTTGAGCGAGACGCGGCCGAGCAGGATGACCATCCGTTAGACGAGGCTCCGATGCCACGCGAGCGGAACCATTCTTTTCGAATTCAAGGTACACCCTCGGCAACTAGTCACGCCGGAGTAATCGATTAATCAGTGTACCTTGCTGCGAGCAGCCCGCCAGAGGGGGAAGAGAAAGATGAAAGGTGGGCGGAGACTTGGGAGGAAGAAAAGGAAGGACAGGAGATGAGGAAGAAAAAAGGGTGACGGGGGGAAGGGGGTGGAAGTGGTGGGCGATAAAAGGGATCGTCTCGGCCTAACGAAACTCGAGGGTGGGGCGATAAAGTTTTTCCATCGTTGCAAAGATAACCGTGACTGGGTGAATCGCGGCTGGGGGGCGCGAGGTAAACGTGCCTCGCGTACGCACATCAGCCTTCGCCCAGGAACAGACAAGCATAATCGGGCAAGACAGGGAGTACCGCGGATATAGGAATACCGCGGCAACACCCACGGCTATATCGCGCCACGCTGCAAACTCTGATCCGTATTCATACTTCAAATTCTCCGTTAAACGGATTTGACTTCGAGGCAGCCCCCTGCCACCCGCAACCCCATCTACCTTCAATTCCTTCCTCTTCGCTGAGGACGCTGCTATGCTTTTGCAGGCACATGGAGTGGAATCGTGGAACGCGCTGGGGCTCGAGCTGGATGCATTTTGAATTCTAGCCCTTTCACCGCTGAATTAAACGCATCGAATGGTTTAATCATTTTTCGCCGCGCGCTAATAAATTCCGTTCCGTCGCGTGTTTTTCAATAATCGTACGGGAGGATGTAATTTACGGTCTCCATTCCCGTCGGGCAAGTTATGTTAGTCGATCCAGTCCGACTGTCAATTTCCACGTCCGACTGCTCCGCCGTGAATTTCAAAGGGATTGCGCGCAGGAGGTGCAGGAGACTCGAGGGTAACGGCGCTGTAAACGCGTATGAATTAGAGATGTCTCTAGTATGAATGAGAGCAGGAAGAAACTGACGACTCTCAAGTGAAACGCGTAAATAGAGAATACTTCTGATTAGTTTATTGTAACGCGCGTTCCGATGACGAAATTAATCGCACGCGATTCTACCCCGTCGTAGTAATAATTCAATAAAATTTGCAACGAATTTCACGCGGTAAATCAATGCGCGAAAACTGTTTGTATTTATTTTTCATATTTCGTTTCGAGAGCTTGCCCCAACCGAAATGAATTTTAAACAGCGTGTCAAGAAGGTATATATGTCATCGGGATTGTAGCGTTAATAAATCTTGCCCAGCGGTGCGTTTATTTCGAGTGGACTCGGAACAATTTTTCGAAAAACCGGAGTAAATATTCTCCTGCAACACAGTGTACCATGGTCCGGATCGATAACTGCGCAGAGACCTACATTACCGGCGTGAGAAATGGACGAAGCTTCAGTCGTCGAGCACAGATGGCGCAGGGTGTACCATCTGCGCTATAGATCACCGCTGTGGATCACAGATCTTTTTCAAACGGGAATGAAAGGAAGACTCAGTTTTCTGCCTCTTTAAAGTGTTTTATTCCTCGAAATTACATTTCTCTATTTAATTCCACAAAAGCTTAGAAAAGTCTAACAAAATTAAAATCGACAGATCTCGCGAAAGCAATTGCCTCTGTTTCCTGGCACCTCTACTGGACCCCCAAGCTATTCCACACTTACAGGGGGTGGGCAATAACAATGGCCCTCCTTCTCGGCTGCGTATCGAGCAGCACACTCCCTCAGCAAAATCTTGAAGGGGTGTGGGGTAATGTCCTCAGAAGCCTCCAGCAATTTTTCAGTGAGTTTCTTGTACTCTTCCTGTTGTTTCAGTTCCTCGAGTTGCAGCTTCTTATTTTCTTCAGCCTCCTGCTGACGCAGGTCGTCCTCGTGCTTCCGCTGATCCTCCAGTTCTTTCCTGTAACAGAGCATTCTGTTCCTCGTCTCCTCCTTGGCTAAAGCAGCCAGCTTGGCCTCCAGCTCCATCTCCCTGTCGAAGGCCACGTTTTCTAGTCTACGTTGTTCAAGCTCCTCTTTTTCCTTCTCACACTTGATCTTCAGCTGCTCCTCGCGACCTCGAATAACCGCCTGAAGACTGCTTTTCCTGGCCTCCTTGGCCTTCTGCCTCGCAAGGTCGCGCCTGGCATTGGCGTCCTTCAGCGACTGCTCCACTATGCGGTCCACCTCGAGCTCTCTCCTAGCCTCCTCTTTCCTGATGTTCTCCAGGTACTGCAAGTAAGCCAGAAGCTCGTGACGCAACGCTGCGCTGGTCTCTCTGATGCTGCTCTGCTCCTTGGCTAGTTCCTCCGCAGCAATGGTCTGTCGCAACCTGTCCATTTCTATTTCCTTCTGAGCTTGCTCGGCCAATCGCCTGTTGGCATTCAGTACCTGCTCCTGCAGGTCCTTCTTCAGATTCTTCCTGTTCTGTCGCTCCTTCTCCAGGTTCTCCAGCTCCTCTTGCCGCACCGTCTCCCAGAGACGCGCCAAGGCTTCCCTATCCTCTTTCAGCTCCTGCTTCTTCTGCTCCTCGAGGGCTAGCTTCTCAGCCATCTGCATCGCTAGATCCGCTATCGCCTCCTGCTGAAGCAGGCAACGTTTCCTCTGCTTCTCCCTCTCCTTTTCATCCTCAGCCTCCAGTTCCTTGGACATCACCTCCTGCCACAGTTTATCCAGCGCCTTCTCCCCTCGCCTTATTGCTTCGTTATCAGCCATCTGAGCTAGATTGCCCAGTTTCGCCTCCATCAATGACTTCTTCACTAGCTTCGCTCGTATATCCGGACACTGAGTCAGGTATTGCTGCATCCTCTTTGCGGCCACCACCTCCAAACGCTGCTCCTCCTGGTGCCTTCGTAGTTCCTCGTTTCTTTCACGCATCTCGTCCATTCTAGCATCATCACCGTGCTGGGCCTGCTCCACCACCTCGCGAGTTAGGCTCGTTTCTTCTCGCAGCAACACCTCTCGCAGCTTTTCTCGACGCACGTTCACTGTCTCCTCGTAGGCTGCCCTTCCTGAAGAGGACCAGCTGTCAGTCTCAATAAAGAATCTTGCGATGCAACTTTGAATGAAATCTGATAGCAGCAAATATGCAATTGAAACTGCATAAAGGCCTTCAACAGACATGGCAAGATTCCGGTGGCCAGTAGCTAATTAGACAACCCTGAATCATTCTCCACCCCGATGAAAGCCCAACAGGCTTCACCTAAACGTAACCACCACTTACATAACGCCGTGTTACAAACGCACGGCATCCTCGTCAGTACCTTGCTGAACACGCTGCCAGACTCTCTTCCTCCTGATCCTCCTGTCAGTATGCTTGGTAAACTCCCAAGTTTTCAACAGCTGCTCGTCCTCCCTCTTGGTCCACAGAGACCGACTCATGTCTCTGGGAAATGCGCCGCGGAAGGGTTGATAACCTCGTGGTCTTGGCCGAGTCAAGCTTTGAATCGCTGTTTACGGTTACTATGACGATCCACGGCCCTATTGAATTAATATTTGAGCGAGGGGGCGGCTGGGTGGAGTCGGGGATGATTTGCGCCGGCTGTCTAGTTACGCTTCTGTTGGACTGGCTAACAAACACCACTCCATATTGTACGATGTAATGATCATTTTTGTGCCGGCGTAACGGACAGCACCGACGCCGCGATGTTGGGACATTCTCAGCCGCGCGGTTGTGGTAGTCGGCAGCGAATCGAATGTATTATACACTTGGATGTTGCTCAATGCCGTGGAACGTGACTGGCGCGCGCCAGGACGCGCTTCAAGGCGGTGAATTGTGCTTGAAAGGACCGTCGCGCTCGTATCGTAATTGGATCGTCGCTGTAAATTAATGGGTTTCCGGGGCAGTTTTCTGGATTGGTCACGAAACTCGGCGGAATTGGGGGATTTTTGGAAAGGCTTAAAATCACGCTGCCACTCGACGGGGTTATTAGATCATACGCTGCGATAGAAAGAAACAGTTGGAGATACTTTGAAACTGTTACCTTCGTTTTCAGTGAGAGTATAATGAAAAATGGGGTTCACGGTATTATTGCAATGCAAGAAACGGGAAAGCCGAAACACCCGAGGCACGTTTCCGCGTCAGGAAAGTAATTATACCCAGCAGAAACCTGCCGAAATCGTGAGGATCAGAGGCAAGAGCAAGGGGTAACTCGACGGCAAAGTGCTAACATTGCGCGGGCGGCTAGAACTTCGGGACTTCGACGAGGTGGCTCGTCTTTCAAGTTCATCGAGTTTACGAGACTCGGCGTAGTTCGATTACACGCCCCCCGGGCACGGCTGTAACGCAATATCTATATCGAAGTAATCAAGCTCACAATATCCCCGATTTAGGCAGGAAATTTCGCGGAGCCGGAAGACGGAGCGATTGCACGCGTCCCAGTCGAAAATTATCCTCGAGCCCCGGTCCCCGCCCCTCTGTAAAGCCAGACACCGTTTCGAGGCACACAGAGATGTGAAGAGCTTCCTTCCCCGATTCTCTTCGCCATCTCTGATTTCGTTCAATGGGCAGTGATTCTTTCGCAAAAACCTCCTCGATGTCAGATCTCCCGATCAGGAATTTTCAACACCCCTTCCTTCCCCTCCTACAATTCCCGGAAAGCAGGCCCGAGTCTCTCTGTCTTCGCGTTTCTCGAACAGAAATTCAGCCGCACGAGCGAAGCCGTGTCCAGCAGTTGCGAGAGAAGTCGGCCGCTTAGCGAGTGAATTGAACGATCAATCGGCGACTCGTCGTTCAACTATCGCGATAGTTCCCTCTATTATCCGATGGATGGAGTCTGGATTCTCAGAGTTTCTCGAAGGTGAAACTGCCAGCGAAAGGACTAATGGCTGGGCCCGAAATCCAGGCCGCTTCATACTAACCTGGCGCGGGGGATACCATGATCAACGAGGTGGTTCCCCCAGGCGAGAGGCCACGCGCTGAAGCCTGTAAGTACTCCTAACGAGAGTATTTGTGCGTTTAATTTTTGTTAGTGTGGGGTCTCGCGGGAACGCAGACCCCACTCGCATAAAATCGTCCAACGAGAAAACTGCGGCTGACCGAGCGCCACCGAGTCGAGCACGCCCTCGGCAACGGGCGACGGCTGGAGATACAGCGACGGCGGTGAATGGGAATATCGTCAGGAACGTGGTTGAACGCCGGGCGTTTCTTTCTGTAGCCGTGATCGAACTACCTGAAGCAGCTACTCGGAGAGATTCAAGGAAACGCGTGACCTATTTCGTTAAAAAGGCGCCGCGCGCGCGCGACGTCTTCTTTAAACGGCGCGTCCCACGGAGAAAATCCGCCGTTGCCGGGTGTAGGCGGCGCAGTCAAGGGAAAGAGAAATATCGAGGGGAAAGAGGCGACGACCGGTGAAAGAGCAGAAGAGGACCTTTTTGTCCCGGCCCAGAGGCGCACCGTTTCGCAACAGCCGAGACGCCTCGCGAGAGCGACGAGTGTACACGAATGTCGCCCAGTTCTGCCGTGAACAGTCGCCAGGAATCCTCTCTTGAGACATTGACAGTTCTTATTGCGCAGCTTAACTTACCCCCGAGTGTTCCTCGGACAACGGAGAGAACGTCTTGAGGGGGACGAAGATGCCATGGATCCGCGGCGTTCTGACAATGGCCCTTCGATCGTGTCGGGTCCAAACGATCGCGAGCACGATGCTCGCGCGATCCGCTGCAAGCCACTGTCGCAAGGAAGCTCCGCGCGCTGAGCCCCGAGGTATTAATGGAAGTCGCTGGGAGGCTGGGACCGATGCAATGAAAGACAAAGATCCACGCGATCCTCTTGCATTTCGTAACAACTCTCAGACCTTTAATCGCAGTACATACGCTTGCTCATATACAAATCATACTTATTATACATTGTTACGCGCGCTCGGCACATCGCCGACAGCCATGCGGTACGGTGTCGCGCGCGATACGGAGGTCTCGCGATCGATCGATTGACTTGTACGCTGTAAGTTGCTCTCGGTTGGATGCGACGTGGCATGGGTTTTTACAAAGCATCTTCAGAGATACGTGTGCGTCCGACGCAATCTATTTTCCCCGCGTCGATTCGAGTTGGGGGACTCGAACGGGGATGTAGGAGGTGATCTCCACTCTTCCTGGAATGGTCACTGTTGAATGCAATTGTCCTTGAACGAAGGTGTCTCTTCGTGGTTTATCTTCAGGATCCTAGAATATTCGCCACGCTCGTGTCATTCGAAGTGGGTGGTCGCTTGAAAAGTCGACGCTATGCACCAACCACAGCGGAGACATCTTCGTTCATGGTGTCTCTGAATAGTGGTGGAAGGTGACGATCAGATCATGGTATGGCATGGGACGTAGGCCAGGAAGCTTGGGCAAAGTGGTTGGAGGAGCGTGTACTGTTTTCCAAGCCAGCAGATGTGGATTATTTCATACAATAAGGTACGCTAAGAGTACAATGAATGGATACGAACTGAACATGTGTGATATCCTATGATACAAACTAAAAGAATGATGCGATCAACGTAGCAAGGCACGACTCTCTTCTAACACGAACCGTTGAGGATGACCCTGCCACGGTCCTCGAATTTTTTACCAGTCTCCCATTGTGAATACTTGTTTCTTCCACGTCGAACAGACGGTTCCGCTCTTTTCCCCGTTAATCTGTTTCACTGGCGAACTCGACGAAGGCCCGCGCACTCGAGAGTCACGGTGAACCGAATGAAGGGCCTTGGGCAGCGTCGAACGAGAATCAGGTGCGTGGTTTACTGCCAGACAGATTTCCCTATCTAAATCGCGTCCGGAATACATACTAGCTTAAAGCTAAAATCAACGTCGGTGGCTAAAATCGTAACTTGGAGGGGACACGAGGAGCCCAGCAACGGGGGTTGGTTCTCCAGGCACGGCAGTCGCTTCCCTCCATCCTCGGGGCGAAAGTGAGGCGCGGTATCGATCCAGAACGTTGCGTTGCTCGCGAGGATGTTAAGGCGTGGAGCTGGTGCCGGTGGTGGCCGAAGGGACCCCCGTGGACGGTGCGCCGGAAGTGGGCATCGTCGGCGGTGCGTAGGGGCTTCCGCATAGCTGGTCCGCGATGCGTCCACCCTCGCGCAGGCCGCTGAGAAAGGCGCCGTGGACGGTGGCCGGGTAATTCCGAATGGTGTGCTCGCCTGGAAGCAGAAAATCGAACGTTGTGCACACCGCTGCAGCTGTATTGGGGCAGACATGCACTAGGGGCGTGTGCCACTTCTTTCTCCGAGGACCATCGTGCTGAGCTTATGAAACGTAGGCAATGCTAATGATTGATACTGTTCCAGGAGAGTCGTATACGGACACTCTCCACGAGAAATGTCGCGTCTCTGCCGCCCTCGAGAGTATCGGAATCGCAACCGAAGCAAAAGTAGAGCGCAGAAGGGCGCAGCCATCCCGAGCAGAAGTGACCATAAAAGCTGCGGCCTCGTTGCCAGTGAGAAGCGGAGCCAAGCCGCGAAAATAAGTGGCCGCTCGAAATACAGCGAGGGGCAAATATTTACCTGCGAAAAAGACTCTCGGCGGCGGGGGTGGCGCGCCGGGGGTGGGCGGGGGCGCGACCGGCGCTGCCAAGAGATCGTAATCGCTGCCGGAACTGCCGACCGCGACGAAACTGTAGGATCCTCGTGCCCAGGGATCCGCCCTCCATCTCGTCACCACGCTCTCGCGAGGCTGAGGGACCACTTGGTTCCCGAAGATGCCCTGAAAAACCGTCCGGCGATGAAAAGCTCGAGCCTCTCCCTCGCTGCATCACGGAGCAGAGGAAACGCTGGTTTCACGGTTTACCTTGAGGACGGCGATGCAGCGCCCGACGATAACGTCGTCGCTGACGTTCTCCATTACGCAGGCCGCCTCGCCGGCCACCAACGCCAGCAGCACTGGCGCCTTGTACAAGTTCCAGAACAAGAAAAGCTCGCCGCGAGACGCGGTCGTGCTTCCCACGTGGCCGAACAAATTGGCGGTTGGGTCCCAGAAGATCCGCTCGAAGCACAGCACCACCTGACGTGCGACCAATTTAGTACCGTTTACTTCAGTCCCCATTCGAATCTCACCTATTTGCTATTTCATCGTGGATGCCTTGTTTCAATCTCCACGAACTTGAGGATTAAGTATAGAGGAAGCTTTCTGCTTTTACGGTGACGGGAACGAGGTAATATGAAGTGGCCTCTCTTTGAGATTACAAGTTTGCAAAGTCGCGGTACGAGAGGGTGAGCTCTGAGGCGTAACGAGGTTTCTGGCGTTTAAATGATGGAAATAGCGTGTTCTGGTTCTCTTTAGGATTCGGATTTTAAGAGGCTGTAATTTAGTAGAGCGGAGGTATTTGAGGTATCAGGTGGGAGGTTCTTTGGGAGCTGGCGTTCTAATCAGGATTCGGAATTTAAAGGGACTTTACTGCTTAGGAATCGGTAGCGCAAAGACAAGTCCCCTCGCGATCATCCATCGACCGTGCCAAGTCCAACGAGACGTGGCCGCGCGGGACCAAAACTCGTCCCAGAAGACGGATCTGCCGGAATCGGTGGAACGGTACCGCGTCTCCCTCCCCCTCGATTCATCCAAATTACCCTCAATTTATTCCGTCGGGCCGGCTATCGTGCGCGGAATCCTGACAGCCGTTGCCCATTTCCCCGGCGCGATGAGCCTTTAATTTCTCGCTCGTAAAAGCGGTGCGCGCTCGGCAGGCCCGTAAAAGGGGACGTGTCTCGTGGCGTAAGAAGCGACACGAGCCACGTCACCGGTCCCCGCGACGAAAGGGACCGCCTGATCACAATATATCTCATTCCGGGCCGGTGGACAAGTTCGATCGTCGTTTTCGCTGGTCGCATAAATCAGCGGGACCCCGGCCAGATCAGGACGGAGGTGGGGGACCTGGCCAGGGCCCCCGTTCGGACGAGGGGGGGTCTTACCTTATTTAAATTGCCGAAGCCCAGCCTCTGAATAGCCTGGGACTTCCAGTCCGGAAGCGGCGGGTTGAAGGCGACCGCGGACGGCGGGGCAGAAGCCTTGAGGACTCCGAGGGGCAGCGTGACCAACACCGCGTCCGCCTTGTACACCGTGTGATTTGTGTGGGGGCTGCGAGAGGGTGCGGCCCACACTTCCACGCCGTTCACCCCGTAACGAACCGCCCTGGCGGCCGTGTTCAATCGGATGTCAAGGCCCTCCGACAGAGCAACAGGTACGCACGAGTATCCGTTGCGAACTGCAAGGTAAATGCATAAAAAGGCGACGGTCAGTGGCTGCAATTAATTCGCCTAGCGATAACCCCGGGGGTGCCGAGTGCTTATCCTCCCTTACTGAAGGGTGTTTCAACGGTGGCCCCGGTTTCGCGCGAGAAACCTGCGGATGGGACTCGCACCTCGAAGCTCTGCGATTTCACGGGGGTGTTTTAGTGGCACCGTTCTCCCGCGGTCATGCGTTGTGTGTACACACGTACGCGCGCAGGGTGTCCCATGTTAAGCGATTTTAAGTGATGTCCCTCGACAAAAGCGTGGCGCGTGAAAAGGGCCAAGCGGGGGACCTCCCGCGACGAGGCGGAATTCCGCGTGCCAATGTCACCCGAGCTGCGATAAAGGCTCCATTACCGTTTAATTGGATATTTCGCATTAGCGCCGGCTAAATCAGGACACCTGACGCGGCCCTAAATTCTCGTAAGCACATTCGAAGCCCATAACATCGGCCGCGCATGTACTAATAATGATACACTGGCGTCTCCACTTAGCGGTGGGGGGTTAATTATGTTGATGGCCGCCGTTCTGCTAACAAGCACTCTCCTATCGGGGGCGAACGTGCCGTTTCGCAGATTTAAATTTACGCCCTGCCCTCGCGGGCGCCCCTCGTAATTCGAATTATTGCGGCGGCCCCCGCGAATACGCGTCAGCTATCGAAAATCGTTGCGACGAATATCCCCCTCCCCGAAGGTAAATGGGGGAGGTGGAAACAGGGGCGGGGAACCGCGATGGAAAAGTTTGGCGGGAAGGTTCACGCGGGACACCTCGTTTACCAGAGCGGTTCGACCTGTTCTTCTCCTAGAAATTTATCGTCGCGTCGCGAACGAGAGCCCGGCTTCGTCGTTTCGTTAATTCGACCGATTTAAATTCGACGTCCACCGTTCGGGGCCACTTTTTCTCTTTTTTTTTCCAACCCCTCTCCCTCTCGTCGTTCTGCTGTCGCGGCGATTCGGGGCAGGCAGGGAGGGAAGGACCGCGCGATGGAGGGACACGTCGCGCGACGCGGCTCTCGATCCACGCACGATTATTTGCGACGAAACTGTACGCCGGATTCGTTATTACTTTAATTGGAATCCATTTGACTGGCGGCTACAGCGGCGCGCAGCCGGGCTCTCGCTCGTGTCTGGCGTCGATTACAGAAACCCTTTCTAATAAGCGAGGGAATATTCAACAGCCAGTCAAGGGAACGATCCGCTGCTACCAAAATTATGGTAAGTCGACCCTCTCCCCTGTCTTCGTCCACGCTTCGAATGGGAAATTAATTCCTCGCAATGAGGCGGCTGGGCCCGAGTCCATGGAAATTGTCCGTCGACGAATCAACCGATCCGGTTTCGCTTCCACCCGCGACCATTCTCTCCGATGTCCCTGGGAAGCCTGCCTGACAGGGCGCTCGATCCTGTACTTTTTTCCTGTATTAAAAAATTCTGTCACTTTTGGAATTGCTGCCCCTTTCGTTCATTCAGATCTATGCTCAATCGCTCACCCATCTCAGCTCCAACGAATAGTGATTCATTCAACGTGCCACCCACAGATATCGTCTCTGAAATCTCCCATCTCAATTTTTCAACGCACCGCGCACGCGTACTTAATCAAGAATTCCTTGCACGCATTTCTCCGCAGAGCGTTCCTTACACATTCATTCATAATAAACGGCAGCTCAAGGAGCAGGAAGACTGCGAAGCTTGTTTCTTCTGGCAGCAGTCTTCCTTAAGACCTACTTGTGACCTATATCTACCAAACTAATTGTTGCTCCACGAATGCATCCAGCGCCACGATCACCACTGCCTATGAAACTCCTGAGAGACAGGTAGAAATTCCTGCCGACAGCAAGGGTCGCGTAGACCTTCCGAGGAGCAGTGATTCCATTCGCAATGTGGAAAAGTACCTACCCCGCCGGGGTAAACGGCGTGGCGTTACGGAAGAGGCGCGGGCCACGCGTTAACCGGAACCCCTCTACGAGGATCTTCGTGCACGCGCGCGAAAGCAAATATTTAAAGAAGAATTTATCAGCGAAGGAGGAGAGAAGGAGAGAGCGGCGTGCTCCGGAGAACGATCCGGGGGGAACGACGGGGGCGGTTTCTCCGGGGCCGCTTTTCTCGTTCTATCTCGGCTACATCGGGGGGCCCGGGCGCAGGAGGGAGCGAGCGAGCGCTACCCTCTCGCGTCTTGTCTTCCGTTTGATCTTTGCTCGCAGTATTTTTTGACGGCGAGTCGAACAATTTGTATGCCGCGGTGGTTTTCAATTTACATTTAAATTGGTTGCTTATGGCGTTCTGTCGTCTCGACAGGAGTCGAAGTGCAGCCGGGAGCGCAACGCCGAGAGGCGACCGCGCGGAGAAGGAGGCCGCGATACGGGGATACGAGGGGCGAACAGAGATACGGGCCGATATGGCGGCGGGGACGACGAACGAGGGAGCACCGCGGACTCCCGCTCCAACAGTCAAATACTGAAACGGCCCCGAGAGAGAGAGAGAGAACTGCCAGCAACTCCGCTGCCGAGTTCAACGCACCGAGCCCACGGTTTGCGCCGCGTTTTTGCGCGCTACGTAAACGCGACCAGGAACACGGCACAGACGAATTCGGGGAGAGCGGAGGGCCCAGGGTGGCGGCTCTCTGCAAGCAACGTGTCTCTACATTCGACATGCGTCGCTGATCGAACGCCGCGCCGCGCCGAGCTCGTTCGGCTACGAGTATAGGGAATTTGCATTTCCCCAAGTGTCGCGAAATGGAGCGTGGTGCCATCGAACAGTTCTTCGATTTTAGGGGGTGCGAGGGGAGAACGAATCGCGAAGATCACCCTTTCGTGGCTTTTATTCTGTTGTCACTGAGAATCCCAGCTGAAAGGGAACATTCATCGGGTAGTATTCATGGGTTTTCTGTTATCGCACAGTGGACGAGAGAGTAATACAGAGTTCCCTGTGTCCATAACGCAGAAATTGGTCTAATCATTCGTCAAGAAGTCGACGTTTGAGAATTCCGTACTGGTTAACATGTGTACCGAAACTCCCGAGCCATGGTTGCAGGGATACGTAAGAGCAGAGCAGAGGGATGCTTTTCTTGTTCAGCCATCCGTTATATCAACATATCCCGCGTTTCGACTCTGGAAAGCATACGCGAGGGAGAACATGTCTCATTTGCCTCGCCGGGTAAACATTGATTTTCGGAAATCGGGAGGGACCGCTCGCGCGAGTCTCGCAGGTGAACTTCCACCTTTGCGGCCTGGCCTTCGGTTGGAGAGCGAACTCCTGCTTAGCGTGGGTAAATATTTAATAAATAAACCGGCGCGACGTCGGGCTTGCAGCCACGCGTGGTCTGCGAGATATACCGGTGGACCATTGAAGATACGTTCTCACTTACCAAACCCGTTATAAACGAAATTCTACAGGGGACTTCAGACAATTTTCAAACGCGTTGGTAATCTTTTCAAAGCTGCTCCTCCAACGACGAATAACGTATCGGAAATGCAGGAATCACCTCTGCTCGTATCGCGGGCTGCACTCCCTTTAAACTCGCGTTCGAAAACGTGCCCGTCGAGACGCGGCGGGAGGCGAAAGAACAATATTTGCGGGAAAGGCACGAAACGAGGCAGTTTCGCCCTCGAATGGTAAATATCCCCGGCGTTTCAATTTGTCAGGCGACGCAAGGCTGGTTCGGGAATACCGTGGAAATTAGTATACACGGGGGTGGAGGCTTGTCTCCGCGCCACCCCCACCCCCCCCCCCCCCCCCGACCAGAGAGCTGCACTCCTCATTACGCCGCCGTGTCGTGGTTGACAATGAACGCGCGCAAACTGCTCGCAATCGAAAATGGGCTAGGATTCGCTTAGCACGGTGGGAACAAGCGCAGCACACCCCCCGCCGTCTTATTTCACCTGCTCCGCAGGTGAGATTAAGCGGCGTGACGCGCACACGGCTGGCTGTTGACGCGCAAACAGACGCGATACACATAAATTAGCGATTAACCGGGCCGTAGTCTCGCGGTCGAAACGTCGGGCAAACTTCCGGGACGCTAGCACGCGCGCGACATAATAAGATTAATAGGTGGAAAGTTTGAACGAATGCCTGGGCTGTTTGTCGGTATTAATCATAGCTGTCCGCCGTCGACTTGGTCCCCGGGCCATTACATTAACGTCCCGAATACGCGAGCCTCCTGCGCGCTGGTGGCAACAGTCTCGGACGAACGGACGTTAAACGCGCGCAAGTGGACAGCTGGGGTGGCATTTAAAGAACTGGTGGGGTTGCGGGGGTGGTCGCTGAGAGTGGGGTTTATAATGCGTGAAGAGAGAGAGAGAGAGAGTAACGTCGACGGGGGACTTGGAACTTTTGATCCTGAGATCAATGAAATGATATTAGGAGCTTCGGCGATCTTAATCCTGCTGCGTGGATCTCTGTCACGTGAGACGAAACTCCACCGAATCGATACAGACTCCCCGGAATTCTGTTTCCCACGCGCCGAAGTGCTTGGTTTTTAATACACCCGCGCAGCAAACAGGGAGAGCGGTTTCACAGCGTTCGTGGTAAATGGAACATCTCGGTGAGGGAGGCCAGAAGACGAGGAACCGTCCGCCGATGGTGGAGGCTGGAAATCGCGCGAAAACAAAGGGGGAAGCGTTCGGGGGCCGCGTTGGAAATGAATTGCAAGGACGGTCGGCAGGGTCCCGCGAAAAATACGCGTTATCTGTTGTCATTTCGCCGTTCTCGTTTTCTCTTCCCCCGTCCGCAGCTGTTATCTGGCCGCGTGTCCCGCTCGCCATCGGTGAATTTAGCATCGGCAGCGGTCTGTATAATTTGTTCAGATTGCGATAAAGTTAATTGGGGCCCTGCGCGGAATTTATGATGCCGGGCCCGGGCAAGCGACCGGCGGAATGCCGGGATTCCTAGATCGCGCTAGTAAGTAACGCACAGGGGAGATCGATATCGACCGGCGATTTATTACAATTGTCACACATTCTGTGCAAATGAGCGTGTACGGATGCTCTCAGCGCCGGGCGAGCCAGTCGTGTTTCCAAAGAGATTCTTCTCTCGGGCTCTAAAACGGAGGCGTCATCCAGGGGAGGGGGTGGGGGAGCCGTTCTAATTTCCGCGAAGTGAACCTCGCTGTGCTTAAACGCGGAGAAATTGAGGGGGCGAGCGGGCCGAGTCGGCGAATCGTGCAGTTCCGGTGGTCATTAGCGTTAATAAACGCAAACACCGGTGCATCGTTAGCGCGTCGTCGGCCACGGTCAAGGAGCGACATCCACGGGAGACCGTGGAAACCGTTGCGCTGCCGGTCGGTAAAACAGGGAGGATCGATGGATCCGAGTGACGCGCGGGTTGCCGCCAACGGAGCAGGGAAGTGGCCTGCGAATTCTGTGCAATCCTTGAGATTAATTAATCACGGTGCTTGCTACGTGGAAGTATCGGTGTCTGGTGCAGGCATCGCGCCAGGGCATCGACACCGAATATTCAAAGCCCATCGAGGGTAGCCCGATACCGACGAATCCGTGCTTCTCGTTCCGGGCATACTTGCCCCGTGCCAAAATCTCCGCAAGTAGCGACCATAACGGGCAACAGGATCGATGCTCGGGGAGCAAAGTTGGCCGCAAACGAGGGAAGCGTTGCTGCATCGTTGCGGGGCCACTCGACGCGGCCGGCAACTTTGGCCCCAGCACGTTAGAGCCCGCCAATAATTAAACCACCGAACTAGTGGGCCCGTGGAGCCCCGAGTCTTTCAATTACATACTCGGAACTGGCGGAGAATTAGGTGGTCGTTCTGGTGTACTGCGATCTTGGTAAGCGGATTACGGGCGAGTGTGCGGCGCGAGCGCGTAAAAGCGAAAGAGCAGCGGCGGAAGGAAGGAAGGTGGACGCAGGAGGAGGAAGGGCGAAGGGTCGGGACCCTCGGAGTGGGGGGAGAGAAAACCGGGAGAAAGGGGAAGGAAAGGAGTACTCGCAAAGGGCCGGCTCGCAGCAAGAAGATATTTGAATACGACTGTATGCCGGCGAGTAAATCGTATCGTCCGCAAACGAGCAGCGCGCTACACAAGAAATGCATTTGCCGGATGTCGGTGGAGGGGATGACGGGCCCCTCCCCGCGGCCTCAGGGGGAGCAGGGCGCACGCCGAAAGGGGGTACGGGTAGTGATGGGCATTTCAACGTCTCTCCCGCGAATTTCCGAGTAATTTCCAGCGTATGCCGCCCTAATTTGGAGACACTTCGTTGGGTGATCGATGAGCCGCAATTGGGGGGAGTTGACAGTGTCTCGAGTGTCCCGGCGCATCGAAGCTTCCTGGCGACTTCGACAAATGGTGATGCAAAGTACCAGGCATACCTTATCCCTCCAATAACGACACTCGACATTTAACCAGCCTCCGGAGACAGCCCCAGCGTTCCACCCGCGCTCAACTATTCCGGGACGCCCGATCGCGCCCAGGCAACGTCCGCGGTGTCCCGAAAGTTTCGTCAAACTATGGAAGGGACAGGAGGGATGTTGAGTCCATCGCTAGGCAGTCGGAGCGTGTAGCCTTGGCAAGGGGCACGGTAAGGCCCCACGGAAAGTCCCCTTTCGTTGGCCGTCTGGTCCAGGCGAGGAGAGCAAAGGGGCGCTATCGAGCGAGCTATCTCCCACCACCAGTACCAGTTGCGCCGTAATATATAGGCCGTATCTCAGGCCCGCAAATTGCCTTTTTAAACACAACAAGACAGCCGTGCCCCCTTTCAATTTACGCGGGGCCCTTTTTCGCGTGCACGCTCCATTCCGTTTCCCTTCGGTCCTCCTCCGCTTCACCTCCTCTATCCTACCCGCCCTCCCCGCCCCTCTCGTCCTCCACCCCGTGCTATATTCTATCTTTTCTGCCTTTGTGCAACTTCTCCCCCTCTGCTCGACCGGGCCCCTTCCCCCCCCCCCCCCCCCCGAAAGACGATTTCAGCATTCGACGGCGTTCCCTGGCATTATATCTAAATACACGTTCGCGGGATTCTTCGAAAAACGACGCGCTGTATATTATCGGTGTAATTACAAACGCGGGAATCGGCCGGAGCGACAGCTCGCTGGCTACCGTGGGGGTTCCACGGCCCTCCGAGGGAGGGACGAATGGAAATTTGCCACGAGATCGGGAGGAGAGAGGCCGCCGACGTCGCGGCCAAGAGCGCGCCGGACCATTTCGCGCGATTTTTCTCCGAGCACCTTATTAAAACCACTCCGCGGCCCCGTAATAACGTCCGAGCTACCAGGCGAACGGTGTAGTTAGCGCGGCGCGACGCTGCAAATGGGGATAATTTTAGAACGACTCGCGACTGGGTGGACTACCCGTTCGCTCGACGGGGGACGGGATTTTTCTTCGTTTCCCCGGGCCGCCGGGCGGAGTTGCGTGCGCTAGCGCCTATCTCGCCTCGTGCCTCGGGGAAAACGCGGCTGCTTCGGCCCGGCGACACGATTGTTTTCCCGTGAAACGATTACGGATCGCGGCGCACCTTTAGGGACAATTAGAGTGACCGTGGGCGCGGCATTGTCCGGGACAAAGGGGGCTCGGAGTGTTCGTCTGTTTTTATGGAACATTGATTGAAACGAGGTGCACAGGCCGAGAAACAGGAGCGCCGATTCTGAATACCCACGTTGGACGCGAAAAAAAGAGACGTCAGGATGAATCGAATACAGGGAGCCGGTCGGGGGGTTTCTTCGACGAGGACAAAGTAGCTCTCGCACGCGAGCGTTGCCCGGCGTGGCTCGTTGATTAAAATCACCGCGAGCCTTGCGCACCTATATCCTCTCGTATTCCCTCGATCGAGAAAATCAGTTAATCGCGGCCGGGGGGGAAAGAAACGAGCGGATCGTTTCCATAACAGAGAAAGGGGGGGGAAATAAGATATTACGGAGGATCCCGAGAGCGTGGGGTATCTCTCCCGGCTACCTACCGCCTTCGGCTACAGGCTACAAAGTGAAAAAACTCGTGATAAGCGGGCGAAAGAATGATCTCGGAAGGAGGCCAGAAAGGAGAGCGAGAAGCAGGGTGGAGGAGACGGACGGGGTTGGAGGGGTGTCTGGACGTGGCTTTTAATCGGCGTAATAAGACGTCAAGGACACGCCGCGCAACCGGAAGAAAAATTCGTTGGCCGGGGCCCGCAGTTAAGCGATCCGCCGTGCCTCAGCCCGACAAGATTGTCGATTTATGTTTACATACTCGTTTTACGTGAGATCCCGATAATTAGAGTAGTTACCTATACGCGAGCGCGCGCGACCCACCGACCGGCCGGGGCCTGTGTGCGTGGAACCACCTCTCGTCGGACGGGCCCAGGATGATGCCGGGAGGATTTAAAAAATGGAAGAAGCACGAGCAGCGGCGAAGGTTTAAACGAGGGCCGATTAATCCCTCCGGGGGGAACGCGGCCTGAAATTGGCGTATAGTCTTCGCCGCGTTATCTTCGATCGTAAAGCATCGTCATCTCGGGCCCCCCGATACACTTCGGCACACGGTTGCTTATTCATCGTCTGCTCACGAGTCAATATAATCCGTCAGAATCCCCTTTTCGACTTTTCCACGGATAACACTCGCGGCCCGAGGCGCCATCTTCGTCTCCGTTACCCTCGCGAGGGTGGCGCCCCCTCCCCCCCCGTTCGATTCCTCGAAGGGATTCCTTCAGCCCGCGTACCCGGACCTCGGGACCTTGGCCTACACGGGTCGGGGGTAAGTGTAAATATTAATCGAGTGGGAAGGGAGAAGCCGCGATTAGGCGAGAGAGCGAGCAAGCGGGTCGCCCGGTTGATTTAGAGCGTGGCATGCGCGCCCCCTGAACCAGCTATCGCGTATTTGCTCGTAATAACTCGGTTTGCTTTCAGCGTGGTTTGATGGCTCTCGTTACACCGGGCGTCCCATCTAAATCGATCGAGAGGAATATCTTGGAAGCTATTGGTGATGTCAGGAAATGTTTCAAGTTGTCCCCTGGAAGCAGGCAACACAGCGGGCATCGCAGGAAGAATGCACCGTGGAGGAAGGAGCAAGATGCGTGTGCCGTTGCACTGGAGAATGGAAAACGAGAACATTCCACGCATACGTGGTGAGGTTCCCCGAAAGTTTACCTGCAATTCACCCCGAGCGATACAGCCAGAATCTCCCCAAAGACCCAAAGCCCCAGCGCCGCGTACATCCTACGCGTGCCTCGTCGTATTTGAGTGACAAACGGTTAACTAGAATCGCGAACAGTTCGCTAGGCAAATAGTTGAGCTCGACCAGCGTTAAATAACCAATCGATCGTGAATCAGGGCTGTGATGTTCGGCTGCATCGCGGCGCTCGCGCGTCCGAAACGCACCCTCGTCGCAGAGGCGTGCACACGTGTTGCCAATTACCTTTGCCGCATCAAACGACGTCACAGTTGAATCCTTCACGGTGGCCGGGCGGCCAACATCCACGCGGAAAGAAGGGTCAATCGCGATAACGCGAAGACTACCTTTTCGGTGCCGTTAAACGCGACAAGGGGTGGAAAAGGGTCGTTCGGTAAAACGTCCGAGCGGGAAGAAGACGGTCGCGGCAGCGTAACCAGCGAGACGTTCCTTGCTCCCAGATGAAGATCGCGCTTGCTGCGTAACCCCGAAGGTGTTCTTTCCTCGCTAACGTCGAAGCCCGTGCGCGACGCGCGGTGGCGGGATTACGCGTCGCGGCGCAGAGAGCAGCGTGGCGAGAGCCGGCGCGCGTAATTGAGTCAAAATTATTTTCAAGCTGGCCGGTGCTGGCGCGATCATTACAGCGGTTAGCCTCAATCGAGGGCGGTCCTTTCCGGGTGGCAAGTTTTTCTGCTTTGATGATCACTGTCAGTGGGCAAAAGGCCGCTTACGGGGGCCTCGCGCGCTCTCACCTCGCGCGTCGCTCCATCAATCTCTCGTAACCCAGCATGCCGTTTTTACCCGGCGAAATTTATTACGCCGTGGCCCACGCTCTTACCCGGGCCAGCTCGGTCCCCTCCGCGGCCCCTGAAACGCGCGATCCCCCCTCGCCGCGCAGCTGTGTCACGTCGACGCGACGCGACTCGCACGCGGGACACCGGCTTCTCTCGCCCCGCACCCAGACACCCAATCTATCCCGATCTATCGCGATCCATCGGGAATACGCGGGTCAATCACGTTCGACGTCGACGTCGAGGGATTCGCGAAACCTGACGGCGGCGAGACGTTGATAAGTGGGCGGAGATTTAAGATTTCACGGAGCTGACTGGAGGGCTCCAGACGTTCCAAGCGGAAGAGGGTTGGTGTCGTCGGTCGTTGGTAAAGTTTCTTATAGTTGCACACCCACTCTCGTCGATTCCAGGCAAATTCGTGTTTCTCTCTGTGTTACACATTCTAAACTCGCGTTGCGAGAGAGAGAGAGAGAGAGAGAGAGAGAGAGAGAGAGAGAGAGAGAGAGAGAGAGAGAGAGAGAGAGAATATACGTGTGCGATGCGTAAACCGAGCAGACCATCACGGGATACATGGGGGTTCCTGAAAAGCTGCTTCCCCGGGACATTTACGTTTATTCGTGCGCGAAATCGAATTCTCGCGGGGGCGCGCGCATTGCCACTCCCCCCCAACCGTCCCCGGCCCCATCGACATTGTCGCGTTACGATCGAAAACGGCGATGGAACATCGTCGACGTGTACGGCGCGTATGGAAACGCTCGGATGGGTCGTTCGGGGCGGACATCGACGAGAGATACGTATCTCGGTCTACGTAAATACGGAGAAGGGATGATACGATCGAGACAGCGATCGTTATGGAATCTCCGGCTCCGTACGATCCTTGAAATTTATAGGGGCCTGGCGCAAGACGATGAATTCGCGGGCATTATCGTGGCCCCGATTGAGATCCCGCGGGGCGGTATCTTTCCGTAATGCGCGGCTTTATCCGTCGCAAATGATCGTGGTTGCGCGGTAATGACCGGCGTGCGCGTTGTTCCGTCGATTTTTCGGAATGCACTTCGGTAACGTGCACTTTTCCGAATTGCCGTACCGACTCGCCGAGCCCGGATCATTGTGATGTTTGCCTTGCGTTCGCAGGCCCTCGTGAATTGAATAACGCCCGCCACGGGGATAATCCCACCCCGAAACAAGCTAAACACCGTGGATCGCCTCGACCAGCGTCCGTAGGAATTCTTTGGAAGCGCGATACCGTGCAATTCGCGCGATAAAGCGCGCAGATTGTACTTTCTTCGGGTATTTCTAACTCCAGTATCGTACTTAACGCGCATAAATTTAGAGTGGACACCGTGTAGCGCACGTTGCACGTGTAGGGCAAAATGTCATTCATATAGGACAGTTCACAGTAAAAGGGGGAATAGGTGCCAAGTGCCTGATTGAGTTACTGGTATCGAAAGATAATTCACTGATTTCTTGCTCTCTCAATTGGTTGCAAGTATATTTCATAGCTATCTCTGCTTTTTACAGGTGAGGCACGTTTATGTCCGACGCATCAAGTGAGACCTCCTGCTAAATTTTACAATGGTGCACTGAATACAGGGACTTCAGAAGTCCACAAGATTTATAACTCACTACGTATCACATACATACGATACCTCTTCTGTATTAAAATAACATTTGTATGATCGCACTGTATTATATTTCATAAAAGTTGCTAACAAAAACAAATAAAAAATAATATAAAAAAAAACAGAAAGAAGTAACAAGTAATCGCCTGAACTTTCCACTTCGCACTTTCCACTTTACATGCTCCATTTAACAACTTCATACTTCCCACTTCACTCTTCCCGTTTCCAATATCATCTCTCACTTATTACACATACCACATCAACTTTACTCCTCAGAATACCCACTTGACCTTCACTCTACACAACTGCAATGTTCAGAACTGATCCGTGGCTTCGCATAAACGAATTTGGCTTCTTACGAACATGCATTAAAGTTGCAAACAAAACTTTCTTCTCTTGCAGGTGCAGCGCGACAATCCGTCTCTCTTGCAGGAGCAGCACTTCAAAAACGACGTGTTCGGAATTCGATTGCGCGATCCTAGCACTTGCAAGAGGCAGAATTTCGCGCATGCACCTGCAAAAACGAAAATGACCCCACACCGCATGACCCACAAATTCTGATTTTTCCCACAAAATTCGCAACTCTAAATAGCCCACAACATTTTCGGCGTTATCTTTTTCCCACAAAAATAAAAATTTCGGCACACAGCTTCCCCTGCAGGCGTAGCGCGAAAATCTGTCTCTCGCAACAAAGTTGCAAACCGAGATTTGGCTTCTCGCGGGAATACACAAAGTTGCAAACCGAAATTTTATGCCTCGAACGCCCCGATTTCATTTGCAACAATGTTGAAAAATTTTGGACTTTGCAACTTTGTTGCATTTTCGCGGGGCGCTCAATAACTTAACTGAATACTTACCGGAACACTTACCAAATTTTGCGTGATCGTAAGGCGACTTAGTTCACAAGCTTAGAGTTTAAAGTGTTATGTCGTGAAGTGTGATAATGTGGGTGTGACGTTGCGAAGTGTTATATGTGATATAGAATGTGAGAAGCGTAAGCCGTGACAAATAAACAGTAAATTGTGAAGTTAGAAATATGATGTGAGACATGGGTAGTGATCTATGATCAGCGAAATGTGATGTAAAATATACGACACATGAACCATAGAGTGTAAAGTGTAATGTACGAAGTATACATTGGGATCTGTGAACTTTAATTGTACATTGTAGCACGTGCCTTCATCAGTCACCTGTATCCCCGTGTAATGTACTGACCCTTTACTATCTCTGCAAACATGAATCAGAGTAACTACTTTTGAGTTATGCTACGTAAATGTAAACACCGCGTCATCCTTGCGACCCATCGTCATGTTAGCCAATGCGTCACCTACCCAAAGTCCTGCAGTTCTACCCTATCCCGTCATCCCCTCTCTTACATTTCTAAACCTTTAAAACCCCATTGCATTCCCTTATTCAGCAGCATTACTATTTCCAAAGCCACCAGTCTCAGTCACGGAGTCTAGTTCGAAACAGTTGAATCTCCAATATCTTTAATTTACTTGAATAAATATCTTTATAAATATTATTCATAAAAAGGTAGTTCAATTACCCTTGTGTCCATTACACCCGATTCTCCTTTATTTAAATTACGCACAACTGTGCTACTTGACTCTGGACACATATCCACTTGGCCCAGGTAAGGGAGGATCAGGAGAAGACAAGAAACGTGGTAAATAGGTGAACATGTTCGGGATACCAGTGGGCGCGGAACAAAAGTGAAAAGGGGCCCTTCAAGCTTTCAGGCCGGTGAAGCGCGTTCGAAGATCATTTGGAGCGGCTACTTGAGCTGACTTCGCTCGTATTCAGCGTCTTTCGAAGAAGTCTCGAAAGAACGTTCCGACTAGAACGAGCCCGATCCAGATTGACACGCCGGTGTGTACCTGTCACTGCGAGCTTGTAACGTATCAAGCGTTACAAGCGTTCGCGGAATTCGCCGTGCGATTTCCCCCCCTCTCCCTCGCTCCTGTCGTGCATTTACGTGCACGCGGCGAATAGTTGCACGCGCGCAACGCGACGCTCGCGAATTACGAGCGCTACCGGCGACGATTCTTTAATAAACCGTTAGCCGGATAACACACACAGTAGGGTACACGTAACGGGCAACCATATCCACGGATAAAAAGGGGTTATACTATACGTTAATATATCAGGTTATCTTCGATCAGCTTTATAACGATACCCGGGGTCCCGGTGAGCCTCTCTTAACAAGCGGCTCCGGATTTTTCTGGCAGTTAATGGCGACTTTCTCCTGTTTATTGTGCGCACGATCGTATCTCGTTCGAGAATTAATTAGTGTCAGCCTCTTTAAAAGGTCCGCGCAATTCTCACGAAATGCGCAAATCCGCACGAGAGCGGATTCCGCAGCGAGCATCCGTCTCTGTCCCTCCGTCCCGTTCTCTCTCCCTCGTCGCTCGTTTAGAAAGTCCAGCCCGGTCGCCCGGCTGCAAGATGAGACCGGTGTGCGAGAATAAAATGACCTTTCTCGTCTGATCCGCTCGATATCGGAGCATTCCGTCCCTGTCTCGCGCCTCTAAAATTATCGCTCACGGCCTGACCCCCTCCTGATTTAGGCGAACCCGCGATCCCCTTGACCTTTCCGCCGCTGCTTCCAATCCTGTGCAACCGCAATTCTAAATGCTCCCTCAAGTGACATTACTCGCCGAACCAGTTGCGATCCAACCTTGCTCCATTACTAGAAACTTCTGCACTCCGACTTGCGAGCTTAACTCCCCGATTGGACTTCCAGGGGCCATCGACGCCCGGCCCCTAATTCTGCTTAACACTTTATCACGCGCGAAACCCGCTTACAGGGTCCCCCGTCTCAATTACACAAATTATTCGAGTGTTTGCCGAGGCGCTCAATTAAGACTCGAGCCGCAGCTGCGGCTGAACTCTGCCTCGAGAGCTGGTTCGATTCGCAACAGTGACACGAACCACCCCGCCGCGAGACGAGCCGCGTCCCGTTGCGCATTTTTCCCCAAAGAAACTTCTCCGTCCCGTCAGTGGAGGCAGCTCGTTGCCAGGCATTTTTCCCAAGTTCCAATCTTATTAGACGCAGCGGCGCGACGCATTCCAACGACCTTCTCCCCGTCAACCGCGAGAGACCCCGCAAGGCTGCACCCCTGCCGGAGGGGGTGAATTAGCCGAGAAGTTTGGTGCGCGTTTAAAAGTTTCCGGATAAGGGAGGTCGATAAACAAGCTCCGACGGTTGACGTGATTCTCGAACAACGACGACGGGACATTTACATTCTTTTAACTTCCGCGACTACGATTCGATCCCCGGGACTTATAACCCTCTCGGGGTGGCTGTTTAAATTTAATGCGCCGCGCGAGCATCGTCGCGGCGTGAGCAACCCCGAGCGCGGTTTCTTCCGGTATTCCGCAGCCAGCATCCCCTCGCCGGTGTCGTCGATAACTTCGAATTGCGCGGCCAGCGGCCATATTCCCTCGCACAAGGGTCTGCCTCGAACGAGGAGGCGAGGCTCCTAGAGAGGCCGCGGATAACGAACGCGGCGAAGGGAGTAAGGACACATGCGAAACGCGCGCGCGACTTGCACGGGAGGAAGGGAGGGAAAAGGGAAGAAAAAGAGGCGAAAAAGGGGGGAAAAAAGGTTATTACGGCGAAGGCATGCCACGTACGAAGGCAGCCCCGAGGAGGCGCGGGGCGTGGGGAGGCGAAGTCGGAGCGGAGCGGCGACGAAGGTGGAAGATGGCTCTCACGTGGCGTACTTAGGAGAGCCACCGAGGCGGTCTGCCGTCAATAATTCCCACATGTAATGAGGCGGGCTGTTGTTCGCGGGCGGACAATAACGCCCATAATTCACTGTCCGTGCTCGCCAGAAACTTATCCTCCCGTTTCCCGAGCAATGGAGGAAGGGGGAGGAGAGGCGCCCACGAGGCCAAGCGGCAGCGTTCGCGATAAGGGGCCGCTGGGATGAGCTTGAGCTTTAATCAAATTAGTCGCCACCGCGGCCCGAGGGCTTGTTAAAAGAAACAGCCCTCGCCCCGTAGCTGCCGCTTATCTGATGCTTCCAATAGGCGTTTTACAGAACACGGATAACGGGGATCGCCTCGTGTCCCCTTGGAGCGATAAAACCGACGGAGGGATAAAAATGCCGCCGCCGTTTCAACGACAGAGGGAGAACCGTCAGCGAGAGAAGGCCGAGACGCCGCGGTTGCTGACGCACAAGATTCCTCGATTGCTACCGAGCTGATAGAAACAGCGGGGGAATCGTGCACGATGCCGTGGAATCGGCCAAATGTCAGTGGGCATGGAGTAGCGTGTCATGTGTGGTTCGCAAGATATCGTGGAATATTGAGAGGGAGGGAGTAACGAATAGCGGAATGGACAAATTGGTTGCTTTGGGGCATAAGCTCGTAGATAGAACGATAAAGAATCTTTCGTTATTCCAAGCCTGTAGATCCCTAATCATTCAGACTTCGTTAATGGTAGCCGGTGCCTCGGGAGATCGTATTGCAATCGCCATGGCCGACCTTGTCTGAGCCTTGTCGGTCAGCGACAACCGGTCCCCAGACTCCTATTCCAAAGTCGGGAAGACCACGATTCGTTAAGTCCCCCGGCAACTTGACATTGCCAACGGTTTACCTATAACAAGGCGGCTGGCCTGACCACTTCAAGTTTTACAAGATTTTTCGCCGTACAGCGGCCAGCAGGAAGAAAGGCGGGTACACGCGAGCGTCCAGAAACGTCGCGTTCGAGCGGCTGAAGGAAATTTCCGAGAATTCGAAGCAGGAAATACGCGATGCCTATCGAGCGCCCAACTCGTATCACCAAAGAAGCCACCGGTGGTTCAGACGTTGGACGCATCAACCGAACGACAGCGGGCCGAATGATCCTCCAATTATTTCCGAGTGGAACACCTCCGAACATCGCGGCGGTAACGAGGATGCTCGTCTACGAGACCGCGAACCTCTAAACCACGATGTTGCCCGCCGCCTCGGGCGCGAATTCCTGGGGGCCCCACGGGCGAGGAGGCAACACGCTCTCCGCCGCTAGGTAATGGCTCTCTCTCTCTCTCTCTCTCTCTCTCTCTCTCTCTCTCTCTCTCTCTCTCTCTCTCTCTCTCCTCTCTGTTTCGAGAGGCGAAATTCGATTGCTGCACGCGCGTGGAGCGCCGGCGGAAGGGAGAAGCGACGAAACGAGGACTCACCGGGCGAGGCAGCCCGGGACCTGTTAAAAATACAAATAACGTACAGAAATTACTTTTGTCCCGCTACGCGGCGAAGATTTACGGCGGGGCAACAAGCTTACATTGGCGCAGCGCTTGGAGACATAAATCAAGGAGAACTTATGAGGGGCCATTCATTAATATTAATAAGCCGTATGTATCTGTCGGGGCATAACGATACGATAGTTGCCCGATCGATACCTAGAGAGATTTTTCACGGCGTTGATGAGAAACGATGATTCAAAGCGAGCCCAGCGCGCGAAACTTCCAGCCACCGGCCGAGCCGTGCCCGCCTCGCACTGCTCGCTACACGCGGCGCGCGGCGCTCACGGCAGCGAGGGGAAAATATCGTCGACGAGGCCGGGCGACGAGGCCTCCGGTTCGACGCGTCGGCGTCGCGTCGTGAATGGCCAACACCGGTGCCCCGCGACCGGTGTTGGATCGGCTGTTATTTAGATACACAGGTGCGCCGGACGTATTTGGCGCGCCGGTAATTGCACCCGGTCACCGGACAAAGCGGCTCGCTATCAAACAAGACGGATTTTGATTAATTCATTTACTTATCCCCGCAATTGTACGCGGTGACGTATTATCGCGACCGTTCGCGCATTCGACGCTGCTCCTCGCCTGCCTACCTATTCATCGGCTCGCCTCCCCGTCCACCTTCGCTCGTAATGAATGTTTCAATGAACGGGGGGCATGAAAAATGGGCGCGATTCGCTTTCACGGGTGTTTAAAGCGAAGAATGCCGTGGTACTGTTTATAGGGAGCGTAACGTTGCGAAGCGACTAAGGGGCGAGGTGTTAAAGGATCACGGGGGGGGGGATCAAGATTGCAGCCCTGATCGATTATCGATCGATCGTTTGGGGACTTTGGGAGCCACGAGCACACCTGTTCCACGAAACAATCTCCAACCGAATTACTCGGTTGACTCGATGTAGGCTGAAGGAGCACAGAAAACGCGGATTACTAATTACCCGGGGCGAGATACTAAAGAAATATATCCTCGCGGCAGCAATTATTCTGGCGAGATAAGAGAAGGCGAAACGAACGCGCGATATTTCTCGCTTTTATCTACGCGCCTCCGCTGTTGCGTTGTAATATCAATAAACAGCGACGCGGATTTCTCTTTAGGTTTACGAGCCCTCAGGTGAATCGTCGCGTCTAATGAAGACTATTAAAACCAGAACAAATCGCTCCGTCGAAACGATAAGGGACAATAAAAGCCGGTCCCGCCGCGGGAAATGGATCGACGGGGAGGGTAAAGGGGACGTGATAAAAAAAAAGGGAAGCGCCGAGGGTGCGCCGCGACGGTAGCAGAGACAAATGATGTCTAATAGGGAAGAAGGGCCGCGAGGGAATTCGGCGCGCCGGTTGATGCCTATCAGTCAGACGTTTAATTAATAACAACACTCGGCCCGGGCTGACATCTCCCGCCGATGTGTGTAATAGTTTACGCCCACCCCGATCGGAAGCCCGTCCGCTCGTATCGCGCCCGGAGAGGTCCTCCGGTGCTGATTCATTTCGATTAATCACGAACGCCTCTCCGCCGTTGGGAAAGTTAATGCGGGCGGCGCGCAGAGGTGCGTTTAAATTGCCCTTTCTGTTCCCCGTAATTACGACAGGTACTTATTCGAGTAATCGTAAGAGGTACAACGCGGCCCGGTGTACTTTGGCATTACGCTGCTGAATCCGCGAGTGAAGTTGAAAGGGGAAGCGAACTGGAACTGCGCTGAATCGAATCTCGACCGGTATCGGATTGAATCTGAATACGTAATGACTCGGTGCTAGTAACGAGCCTGGGCCGTCCGTAGGGAAACGTACGATAGTTCGGAGGTCTGGAATCTGGTGCGGATCTTCCGCTCGTCGAAACAGCAGCTCGCGCTCGGGCCCACCGAATAATCCGAGTAACGAAAATTTATGCGAACGGTGGACGGCGCACGTTGCGACAAACTGCACTCTTTTGTGTCAGTATTGTAGAACTTTTCATACAAATAAGATAGAGAGATGAATCGTTTTGGAGGTTAAAGATTAGATAATGCAGAATAAGGGAAAAATATAGAAAAAGTATGACAAACAAGCTTTGACCTTGAAAATCTATGTCGAAGTTGACATTTTCGAAGTGAAATGCGGATTTTTCGTTGAAATGTGTGGCTGAAATTTTTCCTTAACTTGAAATACCTAACTGGCTGCAGAATTCGTCACTATTTTCCCCTTATTCTGCAACATCTTAGCTTCAACCTCCAACAGGATACATCCGTCTATCATATTACTATCAAAAGTTCTACGATGTTCGCACAAAAGAGTGCAGCTTGTCCCACCGTGCGGCGAGTCGGCGTCAGCGGAAAATGTCGTAATTAACCCGCGGTTTCACGTTCGATTCGGCGCGCGGCGGCGGCGGCGGCAAGGGGAGACCGGCAAGACGGTTAATTTATGCCACGCCGGGCTTAGAGGGACGCTTCGATCTATAGATCACCGATCGGTGGCTGCGCGTTATAACGAAGAAATTCCCGAGATTAAGAGGCGCCGCTGGTGCGCGCTCGCGGAGAACAAACGGGGAGATTACATCATAGATTAAGTCACACTATAAATTCTCACCGGACGCGAGCGATAATGAGCTCCGGACGATACATCAGCGTCGCCGAAAACGCAAAATTAATGTAGTTCATCGTGCATTCCGTCGTTAGGCATAAATCCTTCAATAGGTCGCGGCGACGTGCTGGCTCGATCGGAGGAGGGAGAGAGGGCCAGAGGGGGGATCTAGAGATCCAGAAGAAGATCGAGCGAGGGAACGGAGCGAAACGCGTGGGCGAGAGGAGGACGTCGGTTCGAAAAGGTGAAAGAAGGGGGGAAGGAAGAAACACGTTGATCGGGGTAGCGAAGGGGGGCGACGAAGACGAACGCGCGCGAGCTGGATGAAAGGAGAGGCGGGAGGAACAGGAAGAGAGGAGATATCGGCGTTAACGAGAAAACGGAGTGGTGGACTCGCCGCACGCGGAGAGTTCACCGTGGAACGGTAATGATTAAGCGGCTGATTAATTTCAGATTAGCGGCTATGAGACCGTACACGCGAATGATCATAATGGAGTGTCCGTCGCGATTACAACTCGGTCTATTACGTTGATTAATCGGATACAACTCATATACATATGTATGACATCCAGCGCGCGATCGCTCGCCTCCATTCATCCCGTTTTCACTCCGTCGCGCTGCGGAACGCCAGGCTCGAACGGTGTCGGACGTGGCCCAACGACTTTCCGTCTTTCTCCGGTTTCGTCAGACGCGGCTCGAACTTTTCCCCCGAAACATCTCGTGTTCCATGTTCGGACACGATAAATCCTCGAGATTATCGATCGCGCGGCCCGATACCCCGGACGCTTTCACCGTTCCCGAGCGCGTTACTTCGCGTTCGAGCCGCGTGTACCGTCGTGTCCGGTCATTCAGAAGTCTCGGCCCGAGCATTTTTCATCGAACTCGTCCCCGTGGCAGACGGGAACGACGCCGGCGGAACGACGTCCAGTGAAAGTAACGAGCCGAGGATGCTTGAACTTGAAAAGGCTTCAATATCGTTTCGGTGTAACGCGCGTTAAAGGGATTATCGCGAGAAAAACGCCCGGCCAGGCGCGAGGAATCATTGAAAAATGATAAGTAGCCATAAATTCGTTCATTAAACCGTTAGAGGCGAGCGGCCCCCCTCGCGCGCTCCCCGTTCTTATGTAAATGCAGCCGCATACTGCGCAACTTAATGATAATACGGTATTGAGCGCTCGCGAGGCCGCGTCGCGTAAAATGTTGCGAACGCCGGCTTAAGATCCTCGGATTGCCGAAATTATTGGCACTCCCGGGGTTCGTTAACCCATTCGTGCGACATTACGAGCCGGGCTCGTGGCGCGTAATACGTATTCGCGTGCAAAAACAACGAGTCGACCACGCCGCGGCCTCTTAACAGGCACTAGAGTCTTTTTAAAAATAATACGCACCGAGAGAACGAGACGAAGAGGAGTTGTTATAAATATAGCGGGGCACGAAAGATACTTGCACACCCAGTTTCTACTCGCAGAAAGAATTCCTATCTGCTAATTGCTATTCAAGGGATATTTATCTTTATGGTAGGTACTTTCCACTTTGTAAAGCAACTCCTCCGGGTTAATAAGAGAAATGCATAATTGATGAAACCGTATGGTAATTGGTAATAAGCGCCAGTATCTCGATCGAGGGGACGTCACGCTTAACGTGGAAAGGTGAACGTACTCGAGCCCACATTTTGTATGAATTTTACTTGCGCGTCCCTGAGAATCACTTTCCCCCAACGATTATATTCGTCCCTGTTCGATAAAGAGAACACTTAATGTTTTTCCAAACGACTGCTCGATTACCCGTCTTTCACTGGCTCCCACTTTCCCCTGCTCCACTACAAACGCCGACGGATACGTTAATGAATAAGTATCCGTGAAACCCGATTGATTGCGTCTCGTTTGCACGATTAAACGTTAAGCCCGTCGGATGCAGGGAAAAAACTCGTAGTTACGTCCGCCGCGGGCGAGTCTCCGCGTTGAAGTCTCTAATTATTGACTGTCACTACTGCGGTGACGTGCGGTGGCGCGGCGAGCACTCTAGTTTCTAGAATTCTATATCCTCAGCGTTGCGAGACACCGATCCCCCTTTCCTCACCTACACTCGACCAGAGAAAAACCGTGGAAACGATCGGATCGGCGCGTCGAGCGATCGTAACGCTTGCCGGCCGACAAATCCACCCCCCCATTAGGCCCGGCGAGGCCACGATTAAAACGGATTATGGTCGGCCTATTAAAATCCGAGAATCGAATCGCGGTGGCCGGCGATCAAGGCCGCCCGGGTGAATTTAAATTGCGCGGTCCCGCGTGGCGGCCTCGTCTAACTGTCCGTAATTAAAACGGGTTTATCGAGGCCCATAGATTCCAGATACCGCGAAACGTTGACGTTAAACGACCGCGGGGCCCGTAAATCCCGGGGACGACGTTCTTGCGAGCCCGTGGCGGCCGTTACCCGTGCGCCGCGGACCGAGCAGGGCCGAGGAAGAATGCTCCTCTATCGAAAAGGGAGAATATGGATGGAATGGAAGTGCAAGAAAACGAACCACCGGAGAGAAAGGAAGACGGTCGGGGGCCACGCACCGGTGCATCAACGATCGCGGAGGAAGCTCCGGCGATGGTGGTAGCGCGGAGTCGTACCGTTCGCGACTGGAATGGCGAAGGACGGTGTTGGTTAGGGGCGTTGATGGTGGTGGTGCTGGTCGTGGAATAGCGACGACGCTGCTGGCGGCACCGGCGGACGCGCGGCCGGCGAGGGTATATAGTCGGTACAGCCTGTATAGTAGTCGTTTCTGACCAGCGTCTGGCTCGGTGGTATCCGAGCGGCGGAGGGCTCGAGTAATGTGGACTCGAGCCATATTAGGAGGGCTACACCGTGGCCGTTTCCTGCCAGTATTCGATGCTATCCGATGCATATTGAGAATCCCGGGACTGCCAATGTAGAGCGATCGAGTCAATATGATCCCACGTTAAACCCTATTCGGCGTTGCCTCTCTGCCTCCCCGTTACGCGCTGCCTCGGCAAATGTATTCCTCCGTAGAGGGACACCGTCCGCAACCGTGCGCGCCACCACCCTAAGTCGACTAATTCCGCGATAAAATTCATAAAACCGTTTATCAAGCATTGTTTTTGCAACGGCAGGCTACAAGGGAACCGTTCTTAGCTGCCGGTCGGCCGCGTTATCGCGCTCGATAGCGACGCAGGATGCCGGGAGTAATTGTACGGGGATACACCGGTGGTCAGGTTCAATCGACTCGGACCGCGCGTTCGCTAACGAGGCGAGATGGGGCGAAGGTTCTTTTTTCAACGAAGCTCGACCTGATTCGTGAGAAAAGCCGGGGGATTAAGCGTGTTTCATTATCACGCGTTAAACGTTTTTTCGCGCTGCTGCTGTAAGACGAACGAAAGGGAAAAGAGGAGGATTGGCGAAGCGGAGGAGGAGCGATTCCTGTCGCTCGCGTTTCTGTCAACAATCATTTCGTTCCCTCGGGTGTCCCTTCGCGGCCGTTGCGCGAGTCAATTTACATTACACACACCGATTCCATCTATCGATCTTACAACGTCTTCCGCGCTCGAGTCCCATTCGTCAGCGCTGTCCGCGCGCGCTGATTATTCCCCGCCGCGTGAGTCTTCCCTATGCTCCTTTTTCCCTTCTTCCCTCTCTCTCTCTCTCTCTCTCTCTCTCTCTCTCTCTCTCTCTCTCTCTCTCTCGCTCTGGCCGGCCAAAGTGGCCGCGCGTACGCGCGCGCGATCGCATGCACGCTGCATTGCAAGTAGCCGGGGCGAGTAGCGATACGATTGCTGTCGCATGCCTCGATAATAAAAGGTACGCGTGTCGTAATCGGACGATACGGGGCGTGAAACGCTGACTGGAATTAACGGTGACGATCGCGGAAACGCGGGATCGGCAGGCGATCGCCGCTCCGCATAGGAGAGCTCCTCGACCCTGCGGGGAATTTTCGAAAGAGGAGAGCGATGCTTTTAGCAGGCGCAAAAAGATATCGAGAAGCGTTGAAAGCCGCTGGGGGACTCGCGCTCGAAAAAGCGAGAGAAGCCCGCGAGCCAAAGAAGAGGAGCTGTCAAAGCCTCCCACGTGACGCATACCGATATACACGGGAAGTGGACATATTTTAAAGGCAACGGCACTCGCTAATAAGATCGCGTTTTACGACACCTCGTTAGGGAAGGGAAGATTTACAGGCGGTGTTCGGTGGTGGTGCACCGGTGCACCCTCGACGGACGGAATGGTAGATGACTCTTCTCTGCCTGGTGCCTGTTCGCCTCGTACGTTCCCCGTGCATGTAGCCCCGGCGATATGAAGAGTCCGGGGAAGGGTATGAAGTTTTATGAGAAAGAATGGCAAGCAAAGAAGCCAAGCCTGGCCAATATAGGAGCCACTGCGGGGCTTTTGTTCCTTCGACAATGCGCGCCTCTATGGGCCCTGTGTGTCCTTCGGATATCAGCCGGTGTACGCGGTTTCGCCGCTGATGAAGCCGTGATATCGCCGATAAGAGCACGGTGATCGATGGTGCTCGTCGGCGAGCCACGATATTGCGACGGGGGCTGAGTGATCGCGGAAGAATCGAGGTTTCCGAGCGGGTGACGTTGCCTCTCCGTGAAATCGCGGGGAATCGCGGTATTACGGGCGGGAGTACACAGCCTCCTCTCGTTATTAGAGTGCGCAGCTTCGCGGGGGTGAATCGAACGCGCCGCCGAATCGCGGATATTTCTTTGTTCAAGCGGACACTCCTTTAGCTCCTTTAGCGAGGGGAGATATTATTGCCCGGAATGAACGATGGGGTGGGGGGCTGCGGGGCGAGGACGAAAACAGAGTGGAGAAAAGGGAGGGAAGAAAAAGGAGCAGCGCGAAGAAGACGAAAATGAAACGAAACGACGAGGAAGGGATGGCCACGGTGGAGATGAGGAAGAGGCAGCCGAAGGGGCGAGGCAAAGGGAAAGAGAAAAATAAAGGCGGCATCGGGAGTCGCACGGAAAGCTTCGGTTTGGCGTGCCTGGCGTGCTACGACGGAATTAGCGAGATGGCCGAACCGGGGCTTCGGCATAAAAAGAGGCTGACTATGCAGAAGACACTTCATCCCGTAGCGGCTCTCTCGTCCGGGGCCGACTTTCGGTCGGCCTGACAGACAGACTGCAATAGATAATATCTGGAGGAGACGTTCGCCTTCCCCCGAGGTTCCACTCCTCCGGCCCACACTCTTACAATGCTGCGGAGGTGCACGCGCGTTCCACGCACACCCTGGCCGGGCCGGTTCCCTCTGGATCACGGACGGCACCACCGACAAACGTTCCAGCCCTCGTACGGACACGAGGCGCGGACCGGGACGGGCTGGTGTGCGAGCCAAGAGAACCCTTCGCGCTAAGCTAACGGCGTGCACTTATCGAGTTAGTTTTTTGTGTCAGCCGGTTATTAGATTATGATTAAACGATTCGAAGGGCAGAGGGAGAAGGTGATCGCGGTGGGACGGGGCAAGGCGGACGGGGCCCTGGCGCAAGGAGCACAGTGTGGGCAGAACAAACGGCTATCGAAAAGGAGGAGCTAATTAAAATACAAATACCTTAACTGGCTCTCCGAAGGATTAGTTCCAGCCGGGGGCTTACGACGCCCGGGACGTCTTCCTCGTTACTGTCAAACAGCCAGCAACACGCTGACGCTTCAGCCCCCCCCCCCCCCCCCTCCCTCGACACCCCTCCCGATTCTCGCTCCCTCGCACTCACTTTTAAATCGTGAATCGAATTGATACGCCGTGTCGCCTTCTATTCCACGATAATCGGGTTTCGGACGATTTGCGTGGCCGCGATGAAATCTATTTATCGACGGCGATCGTGAGCCTGACGTTAAGCGCCGAATGGGGACCGGAATTTTTTCCCTACGTGGTTAATTAGGTCCTTTTTGGGCTTCTACTTTGGGAAGCAGCTTGGAATTTCGCTAGGTATATAGAGAATTCAGTTTTGCACCGTCTTTCGAGCTCCTACGTTATTTTCGCTGCTAACGAATATTTTTATCGAATCGAGTTATTGGTCAAGAGCTGCCTGAAAGCGATGAAGAGATCGTTGCACACGCGCTACGATACGTCTTGGGACACCCTGTGCCGAGTACTCACCGCAGAGGTTAGCAGCATCCCGAGGATGCCAAGCCACTCTGCTACGTACCTGAAACAAACAGACCGAGAAAGCTGGGTTAATCTCGGAATTTATGAAGTCCGGGGTGAAAGTACGGAGCACAGCGAGCCGACGAGGGGGCAGATCGCGGAGTCACCGAGCCGTAGGCAAACGAAAAAGAGGCGATCGGCCGCTGGGCGTTAGGCGGCAGTCGTATTCTTTCGTCGGCGCCGTGACATCTTATAAATTTACACTCGCGCGTTACGACGCACCGCGCAAAAACGCAACGGCGCGGCAGCCAACGGTCTCCCATCCCCGGTTACCGCTACTTAAAACGGTCGGATCGTGCCGAGTCGCTTAACGAACGCTGTCGAACACGCGGGAATAGCTGCCTCATAGTTCCCGGTTTGATGTTTTTGCCAAACGTCACTCGCGTGTTCTTGCCGGCGGCCAGAGGAGGATAAGGAAACGAAGAGGGGGTGGAGTAAAAAGTCGCGATCCACGACAAACGGTTGACGATCGCCCATCGATGTTTCCACTTATCGCGGCGGATCGCTTGGTTCCGTTAACTAACTTCGACGACAAATAGCTGCGCGGTAGCTGCGACCTCTGACAGGGCTAATGGCAACTGGCTGAGTTTCCTCGGAGTATTTTGACGTGGCGTTCGTATCAAGAAGAATACATCCGCTGATAGATTCGACGGAAGAGAGACCATTTGATTTTGTCCCGACTGTAGCGACCGAGCCACCGAAGCTACGTCCACCACTCTTCATTTGCGTAAGAATGGAACCTTATGAGATGGCGATACAAAAACAAAAAAGAAAACGGAAAATGCGTGGGTCTGACATCAGAGCCACCGATGTCTCAGCGGGGGCTGTCGGATGAGCGTGTCCCGGACATCAGTCGCCAGCCACCCAGTCGGAGAAAGCTGTTAGAATTATTACAATCGAATGGTAACTGGTCCGGTAGAATCGCACGCGAATCGAGCACCGGCGAACAATTGGGATCTGGGCGTTTGTCACGGATGCTTTGTATCGTTCCTTCGACGGGGCCGAAGAAGGAACAAGAAGCTGGATAAAGCTAGCGGAGAACAACGGACGATCGAGAGCGAGCCGATCGGCGGTTCGAAACGGCCGGAACAAATCAAACAATATAATAAAGCGCGTGGCAAGAAGCGACGAGTCGCAAGAAGCATAAAAGCAATCCTCCGGACGATGCTCGTCCGCGTGGAATTTCCAGCGTATGATCATCGGTATCTCGGTAGGATAAGCGAAGAAGAGAAGGGTTACCGCGGGCAAAAAGGACCCGAAGAGGGACCAGGCAGCGGGGGGAGCGAAGGGGGTTGCAGGAGGGGGCCAAAAACAGCCGGGTCAGAAGATGAAGAACAACGAGGAGGAGGACGGAAAGGCGACGGAAGGAAACTCGTTTCTCGAAAAGAGACAACGGAGAACGCGAGGCTGGCAGAGACGAGGAACAAGACGAAGAAACAGGGAGGGGAGGGGCAGGAACCGCGAAAACGAACTACACGGGGCAAACAGGCATCAGAAAAGTGTACTGGCTTTAACGAAACGGTGAACACGAGCGACGAAGCACCGGAGACGGAGCAGTTTCGAGGATCGCCGAGGGAAAGGGAGAAAGAGAGAGAGAGAGAGAGAGAGAGAGAGAGAGAGAGAGAGAGAGAGCCGGGGAGCGTGTGGGTACGGCGATGGCCGTATTTCAATCGCGGGAGAAAGGGAGAGGGAGAAACGGGAAAGGGGAAAAGGAAGAGGAAGAGAGGAGAGAAGGAAGAGAGAGCCGAGAAAGTCGAATACCGGTGAAGGCGAGTGTAAGACAAGATATCGTACTCCGGTGGTGATAGTCGAAATGCACGTAGGGGCGAGCCGTGGATCCGACGAATGCGAGGAGGGGAACGAAAGGGAGAAAGAGGGAAACGAGGGGGGTGGTTGAAAGGGGAGAGAAAAAGGGAGAAAATGAGAGAAAGGAGAGACGGAGAAGGAGAGGAGAAGGAAAGACGAAGGAAAGCGGAGGGTTGGAGGGGAGAGGTGAGCCTTCAATGATGTTCATCCGCGTGTAGTGAATATCCGGCTGTTGGAGTCCGTGTGCGGGGAAGACAGGCGAGGGGCGCGGGGCCCGTCGAGTTTCAGCCTTTGCTCCGCGGCGTTGCATACAGGGTAGGACGGTGGTGTCCGCGGCCTGTGTACGTGTGGTACAAGAGCGAGGGCCCGGTGGTTCGTGAGTGTGTTGGGTGTCGGGTCGTAGACCACAGCAGAGTCAGCCTCTCCGAGCGCCCAACCGGTCGGGCAACTTTTTAACGAGCTGCGGTTCTCTTCTCCGCGAAGAGAAGGAAAGCCGAGACCCTGGCCTGAACCGAGTTGAGCCATCCTCGGCTTCGAAATGCATGCATGCATGCATGCATGTGCGCCATGTGATACCAAAGTGAACGAGGAGGAAGAAGAGGTAGAGGAGGAGGAGGATGAGGAGGAGGAGAGAGTATATACCGCGAAGGTAAGAAGAGTACAAGAGAAGCAGCCCACTCCGTGAAGGAAGACGAGGAGGCGCAGGGGGAGAGACAGAGAAAGAAGTAGGTGGAGAGAAAGACTCGTTCTTTGGGTCCGCCATGGGCATGCGGTTATAGGGTTAAACGGGCCAAACTCCGTTCGAGAGTATCGTGGAATCGAACGCGGCCGATTACCTCGCCTATTTACGGCGCTCCGCCGCCGCGCCGCGCCGCGCCGCGCGGGACTCTCTTCTGATCGAACTGTCGGCGTAACATAGGGCTTAACGCCGTCGGAGAATACCCGCACGAGGCATCCAGTCGTTTCAGCTACTCGACCGTGAGCCTGGTGTCCAGGTCTCCGCTGCGTGCGCTAACGCCACGGCCGTCGCGTCCTTCCTGCTAACCCCATCCTCCTCCTATCACGGCCACGTGATATCGATTCTTATTCGAAAGCCCGATTTCCTGTAGCCGACGTTGTGCATCCCCCGAGGGAGCAAGGGGGTAGAGGGGTCCCCCGTAGGTGGAGGATATCGTCTCCGAGTCTGTGAAGCTGGGACGAGGGCCGTTACTGCGCGCGTTTCCATCGGTTTCGTGGAAATTGCACACCGTAGCCAGGGATTCAATACGGCGGCGCCCGCGCCTCCGCGTTAAGACGAAATTTCGCGAATAGCACGGGCAACGGCCAAGGGCTTTCATACGGCGGTTGATACTCGGATTATCGCTGCGCGCCGGACGCGTGTTCGTCATTAATCCCGCGGCGCGCAGGTCTCGGCGAGATTATCGCCGTGAAGTATTAGATGTAATATGCATACAAGCTGCAATTTTCCGTGAAGTATATCGCCAGCGTCGATCCTAAGCGCTGTCGCTGCATCACTGTTATTACGGTACGCCCGGAAGCCGGGCTCAACCCGGAGAAAACTGTATCCATATTTTTACGGCCCCGGTGGAAACGTTTCTATTCCGACGATGAGAGATTCCGCCGTGCAGAACGGCCGGGCATGAATACGAGTTTATGTCAAAACGAAAAATCCGACAGCGTTGAAACTGTTATGGCGTGCATTCGTATTATTACACCTCGAGTGCGCCTTGCCTACCTGGATTTGTAAAACGAGGCGAGGAGGAACTTCGCCGCCGTACTCCTGCAATTCGTTGCCTCGCGGATAGGTCTTACTATGTTATCCTTCCCCTGATTATTCATCAGTTCTCGGCTCTTCGCCGACGTCTAAATCAATGCAGATATTACAATATAGATACAAGACGGTACTCAGGAGTAGGTATATAATGACTCGATCATCCTCGGGGTCGCAAAATCGTGGATCGAATCGTTCAGCAGGCTGACCTCTGAACACTCTGAAGTTCAGAGTCTGAACCCTTCGCGCCCTGTAATACTGGCGCGCTCCTAGACTTTATTGAACCAAGCGTGGATCGAAGCTGGAGGGATCGAGGAGAGGAACTCCTGCGCGGGAACGGCCCTCCGTAATGTCGGCATTACTCTTTCGCGGGATTCCGTACGGTTCGGAATTTAAAGACAACCGTCGCGTCGGCCGGATCCTCGACGCGACGGACGCGGAGGAAGTCGAGGGCCTCGTGGCTCGAGGCCACCTCGGAGCCCGTGTTATCCCTCGGCTCGGAAACAGCTCTTGCTCGAGGAGGCGGTCGCGCGCGTTGAATCTGCCCGTGGCATCTTCCACCGTGGAAACGCACGCGAGTCGCGAAATACCCGTGGCTCTCGGGGCCTTCATTAACAAAGGCTTGCCTTATAGGATATTCCATCTATTTACGAACAGTCACGAATGGTCAGATCGTTAGTCCCGACCGACTGCTTTTTGGATCCCGTTGCTCGCTCGCCCCGGCAGACTTTCACGTAACCTTTTTACTCGACCGCGGTACGTGGTCGCCGGGACGCGACGCGAGAGGGAAAAGCCGCCCGGTAAAAACGCTAAAGCGAATCGACAGGGGAATTTCGGCGGAGGCAGGGTCGGCTGCACGCGGATCGGCCCCTCGAGCCGATGGGCCAGTCGATTCATTTATCGGAAAGGAAATTACCCGGGGCCCATTTTTCGTGGCTCGGCCGCCTCGCGAGCCGTGTACGCGAGGGGCAGGCTCGCTCGGAAATAATTATAATTATCCGCTTGTTTGCCCCGGGGATTCTTTCTACGCGCTCAATAATAACCGCGGTTAATATCTCGAAACGGTGGCCCCGCGTCCGTGACAGCCTGATCGAAAGTTTCCCCGGGCCCAACAACGTAGCCCGTATTGAATAGTGCCTCTCGCGTCGCCCCGACGTCGTAGCCTGTGATTATCCTGCTGCCCCTCGCCGTTAACGCCGCGGAATTTCCGGCTCCACCACCTTCCCCCGGCTAGCCAGCCGCTCGGCTTTGTCAAAACCAGGCGATCGTTGATCGATCGGCAACGGATCCAGCCGTCTCCTCGCGAGTCCTGTTGCTCCCCTTCGGCTTCGTGGAAGCCGCGGCGAAGCGTAATGCAGCAGTTTGCCGCTCGTGCAAGATTTTTCCAAGCGCGGATCCTACTCGAGCGGCTCCTTCCAGTCTATTATCGGATGCGGCGATAATCCGTGCTATCTGAACGTAGCGCTGGCACGCAGACCCTTCGAGCCGCTCCTCCTCGTCTTTCCTCCCTTCCTCGAGGAATTATCAATGATAAGGTCGCGAAGGGGCGGCATCGGCCGTGGATCGCAGGGCAGGAGGAAAGAACGCCCGGGTAAGTGGAGGAGAGACGGTGGAACGAGGAGAGGCGGGAGCGGAGCGGACCGGTACGCCGGTGGCTCGAGGATCCGAGAGGGAACGAGCGGTCGATCTTCGAGATGGTTCGGGTCGTCGAGTGGTGAGCTCTACCTTCTTTTATTACGTATTTCAATCGAGTGTAGGTCAATTGACGATAATCACGAGCGGAGTTATAGCCAAGGCCGCGCGATTGGAGGGTGAAAATGTAACGAGCGAGGGGACCGGGGCCCGGAACGGTGCGCCGGGGGGGTCCGACGGGTCAGGGGGGAGGGAAAAGGATGAAGGGCAGAAGAGAAGATGACGGTGGGCAGAGGGTTGTAATGAGAGGGTAGCGGAGCGCCGATAAATCCAGCGGGGTCCCAGCATTTGTAAATTACAACCTGCCAATACTGATCCTCGGTAAATAAATGAGCCTGCCCCCACGCATGCATAGTGCCGTCCCGTGATCCGGCCTCTGAGCAATACCGTGGATGTCGGCGGTGGCGGTTGGTCGCGTTAAACCAACAGGAAGGCGGCGTTTGCGGCTGATTTTGCGGCCTGGCTGGATCACACGCGGGAAATTTTTGCGCCGCCACGCACGGAGAGGGATGCCCGGCGTCGGATGGCAAGTGCCGCGCGAAACGAAAGTATATTCTCTAGCGGCACAGTTTGTCCTGTACTCTACTGAACCCTTTGCAATTTTCAATCGTGGCCTCGATAATTGAACACACGAATCCCACCGTGAAACGCGGGAGCCCCGATATTGGTAGAGCGGTGCGCGGACGGATGGGGATGCAATGCGACCGGCGGCCAGACCGAAAATTGCCGCGCGAAACGAGGACCAAGAGAGAGGGAGGCGCGGAGGCTGTCGAGATGGAACGTAAATAAAATTCGCGAGCGTTACAAGACCGACACGCTCGGGGGGGAGTTAAACGAAAGCGACCCGAGAAACACAGCCATCGATAATGCGGCAGCATCATATTGCACCGATGCCTGGACGAGGGGCCGGGGACGGAGAGTGGAGGAGAAGAAATGCGATTGCACTTCCCTTGTACACACCTTTGCACACTTTAATTCCATTAAATACGCGCTCCATAACGACCGGCCGCCATTCTTCAAGGCGATATGTAGCCGCGGCGACTGGGGACCAGGGGCGGACTCCGGCTCGCCGAAACGGTTAGCAGATATTTAACTGAATATCGAACTCATTTGTATCACTTAACCGGCCGCGGTATGAAGAATTTATTGCCGCGAATTAATCTAGCAGCACAATAGCGCGTAACGATATCGCGGCGCGTATCTGATCGGCGGCGAGCCGCGCCACGGCGAAATAAAACTATAAATTTATTAATCATGCCCCGTCCGCAGGCGTGCGCTCTCTCTCCCTCGCTCTTGCCCCGTTCCTTACCCCCCTTTTCCCTGTTCCTTCGTCGGGGATAATTACGCGCGCGGCCACGGAGCTTTACGGGTGCCATTCGAAAAAAATATTCTCGGGATGTTCCACTTTTCTTCTTCCTTCTGTCTGCGCGAGAATGCTGGCGCAAGTAATTGAAGGATCTCGTGGTTGATGAATGAATCGAGCATTAGGAGCGAAAGAAACACCGTGCACTTGATCCTGCAGAATTTTTCACCGACTGTTTTAGTTTCCCCGGTGCGAGTGTTTTTTTTAAATATTATTTACTTCGCCTGGGCAGGTGATTTTTTTCAAGTATATCGAGCGATGGAATCGCGGCGGGCGAAGTAAAAGATTGTAAATGAACTGTACGGCGTTGTGATGGTAAAGGTTCGATGCGACGTGAATGACTGCGCTGGCGAAAGAAAGTCATTCAAAGCGAGGCAGCGAGTTTAATTTACGATTCTCGCGTAGGATCGTGCTGGTAGCGTTATTGTATCGTGCGTCACGGATCATTATCGCGTTCGGTGCCCGGCATTCAGCGATATTATTTGTCTTCGGACCGATTCGAACGTGATTTTTGTTCTCCTAATCGTGGATTAATGATAGGATCAACGACGAATGGAAACTATCGCTGGACGTCTCATTTAAAAGTAATAATATCGCGAATATCGATCGACTTAACATTTCAGACTCCCACGCCTGGCGGGAGCACTCGAGTGTTTTCGTTTCGAAGTAATGAGGAATGTAATGGAATATTCCGTGTTGAAATTCCCGGTGCAGGGATGCTCGCGAAATAATTCAGAGCTTAAATACGTGGTCGGACAGCATAATTCCCTTCGTTACTCGGTGGAACTCGTAAAATCGCGAGGGGTGTAACCGAAAGCCGCCCCTGTTCGATTGAGAACGTGGGTACCGCGCTCACGCACGCGTCCTACCTCGTTCAGAATCGTACTGTATTGCGGCGTGCGGACGAGGCTTTAACGACCGAGCCTGAAAAAAATTGGGCAGTTTTCGTTTACCGAGTCTTAGCCGGTTCGCGAAGTCGTTAATTTTCGGGTGGCCGCCAGTGGGATACGTCTCTCGCCCACCGACGAGTCTTTGAACCCGAGATTACCTTCGGCTCCCCTGGCTTCCCTTCGATCCTCTTTCGATCCGCGAGAATGCAACAAACCCACCATCTCGGATTTGTCTGGTGAAAAAAAACATCCCACTACCTCGGAACACCGAAACCTCTGACCTGACCGAGTGCAGCTCTCCGCTGCAAGATAAAAAGTCTCGAGAACTCTTGACGAAAACGAGGAACAAAGTTATCGACGCGAGTGGTTTCGATAAAAATACCCTTGAAAATATGTCGCCCCAGCTGCACGCGCAAGAAGTCGAAGGCTCTCGGCAAACCAGCATCTTCAAGTTTCCTTTCCAAGGGGTTCGAGGAAAAACGGAAGCGCCCGGTTCGCGCAACGGGCTTTCCAACAACCTGCCCGGCTCTATTTTCCACCGGAGACGAGTTAACAGTCGCTCGTTTCTCCCTGTCGGAGGTGCTTATTAAAAGCAGTCAAGTTGTCAAAGTTCCACGCGCTATTAAACGATCAGCGGCGTGAATTATCGCGCCAGGAAACTCGAGCGAGAAAAAGAACGCGGTGAACGAACTGCAGCGATCATCATCGACGTAGCGATCGGCCAAGCCCTGGTCGCGCCGTTACGATCACAATTAAGATGTTCCACGGCGAAAGTTTATGCGATCGACGATTTCCACGATGGGTCCGTGAGTCACGACTGTTACACGGAGCTGGTTCCACGCGGTGGACATCTGTAGAAGTAGCTTGGAGCCAACGGAATCCGTTAATTTTCCCGGTGGTTATCGACGGGCCAGGCTCCGCGTTCACGGAACCTCGGTCCTCGGACGCTGGCCAGCCTTGGATTGTCTTCGGCCGCGGTTCGCCGCTTCCATCCTCCGAATTTCGACTCGTTACCCAGCAAACTTTCACGGGCCAAAGCACTCGTTAGCCGGGTGGAAAGTTTTCTGCCGTAATACCGCACGTAACCCGGCCACGATCGCGAGCAGCACGACCCAGCGATCGATCGACGAGGGCGAGGAGCCGCGCGATGCAGGGCCAGGGATCGGTTCCCCGGGTCGGTTTCAGGAATTCGTGGGGTCACAAGTCGTCCACGGGGACACGCGGGGGATTTTTCCCGTGGACTCGAGCGGGGAACGCCGACGTGTTCGACGCCAGGCGAACAGGCCCCGAGCCGGTGAATTCTGGACTACCTTGGCGTTAGCCGTGGCGATCGCTCGCAGCCAACTACGCATCCCCGGAGGAGGCCTCTGGAGTTATCGTAATCGTTAACGAGACTGCTGTCAGCATCGTAAGATACCCGTGGGTCCCTCACCATTAACCTTCCGCTAACAAAGGCATTGCCACGTTCTTCGCTCCCGGCGCACCGACCCGCTCCCTTCCTTATTTATATGCATAACTCAGAAAAGGTGTAATGAAAATTTCACGGTCAACTCGATTATAGACGATCGCCGAGCTCCCCTCACACACTCTCTCTCTCTCTCTCTCTCTCTCTCGTCCGCTGCCTTTGTTTCACTCGCCCACTTTGCCTTGTCCCTTTCTTTCCCTGATCCTCTCTCACCTGAGATCTTCCTCCTACCTGTTTCCCCTTCGCCCTACCCCCGCCACTTTTCACTCCTCTGTCTCTCGTCTCTGTTCCGCGCTTGTCCACGGGGCGCATCGTTTCTCCTCTCGTGCTGCGCTTCTAATCCCGCGCCGGCCCTCTCTGTCCCTCTTCCCAGCACCGTGTACTCGTCCTTCTCCACCCACGAATCCTCTGTGATTGTCGGCCGTTCCTCCAACGGCGGAAAACGACTTCTCGGGATCCGGCGGCCGGCTCGCTCCGCGCGATAAATTTTCCACGGCGATTATTGATACGCCGCGACTATCTTCTGCCCGTAACCCGCGACGGTAATAAACTTTATAGTAACGATGTTTGGCGAGCAGTCGCGGAAAGCCGCGGGATCGAAGGCAGAAGAGGGATCCGCTTTTCGCGGTTATTACGGACACGACACGGGATTATTTAAAAGCCGAATCTCGTTCGTATGTTTCGTCAAGGGACATTTATATTTATTGGACGGGACACCGTTACCCACCTAGCGTAATTCGACGTTCACTTCTAATACAGGGATGTACCGGGTCTTTACTGTGATTTAATTGACGCGAATGCCCGCTAACCGGTCCTCTTTCCACGCGTAATTGAATATAAGCTTGCGCGCGACGAGATATCGCCGGTGGTGTATCCGCGAGATGGAATTAATCGGTGGTAAATAATTGACGACTGTATTCGCTTGGCTATCTCGTTCCTGGAAGCTTCCTCTAAGATGTCTGCACTTGAAAACAGCGAAAGAGCTTTCAGAACATTAGGGAAATATGGCATTTACATACAGGTTGCGCTCTACGAACCAAGTGCCACGAGACTTCACTCCGCTATCTGGAATTTTTAATAACACCATCTCGTATGTCCCAATTAAATCTGCTCCCCCGAGACAGAAGCAATTCCCAGCTGTTAAGACTGTTCAGCGTTATTTGTTTGATTCAACGCTGAAAATGTACGCGCGAACCGAGGGAAAGCGAGGGGCACGCCACGGTTCGTGGGGAGCTCGCTTTATGGACACGGGATCTCGCGGCGTAAAACGCAGGCATTACTCGCGTTGCTGAAACGCTAAGGATGAGAGAGTGGAGCGCATTAAAACACGGCACAACTTAGTACCACAATAATGAACCAAAAGTGGACGTAAGGTAATTGAGTCAACGTGCTTTGTAAGGGAACGCTGCGATGCGCCGCGGTGTTCCTTTTATGAAAGCCATTCGTCCACTTCCGGTTTATTTATTCGCCAGGGGCTAATGACAAGTTGACGCTCCGGCACAGTCTTATCAGCCACGATTCACCTCCCTTTCCCCGCAATTTCATCCTCGTCCAACGATTACGGTTTCGCGATGCAGGTTCAGACTTTCCGTTCTTTCTCACGCGGTCGAAATTAAAATTATTTCGCAGATTCGCCGCCCGAGCGCGAGACCAGCTATCGTTACGACCCATTGTTGCACGCTGGCGCGGCAATAAACTGCGCGTAAAAAGGCGCTGAGGAGAGCGGGACTTCACGGCTGGGCGATAAGAATGTAGGACGAAACTACTAGCAGGTGATCGTCGTGGGCATTGCCTCGGAGCTCGTGATTTCGTGCCGATCTCAAAACAATAAACTACGCCGGGGACTGCTCGCTAAGACACGAAGAAAAGTCAGACACCGAGTGAAAGTGCCCCACGAGCATCCTAGATATCCACTTCTTGCGCGCTTCTTGGCGATCCAGACTAGATCGCGACCTCCTTCGTGGGATATTTTGAAACTCTCAAATGGAGCAATCGCAGAAAGCCCTGTGGTACAATCACGCCAACTGGCAAGCTGTTGTTTGTTCCGCAGCATCATTAGGAGCCTCTTCGGTGCATGGTTCCTAATCTTTGTCCAACAATTACTCCCGACCGTGGGTCGGAGTGTTCGCTGAATTGGGCAATCGATCCCTCGGCGATACGCTGGCGAATGGTATCGCGAGAGATGTCAGACTATCGATAGAGACACCTCGATTTCCCAGCGGTGTGCAACGCCCGGGAATTATTCTTCGTCAGATCAGCGGGAAAGGTTATGAATTTTTCACTGTCCTTTTGTAATCGCTGGACAGTATCTCGAGTGTTCGGTCCCGACTGTCAAAGCAGCATTCCGGATAAATAAATTACGAGGTCCGATAGGGGGTGGGGGAGGGCCTGGTGAATTATCGTTATGCATCAGTCTTTATCAAACCGGTAAAGCGACGATCGGAATCCGGTAGTTTCGTTCGGAGCATTGTGCCCCGTGATCCAGAGGGGGTTTGATCGATTCCCTTGTTCCTGGTTAATGAGCGAGTGGCTCTCGGCTGTGGTGCAATCGCTGTAAAAGACGGAAATCCAGGCGCGACAGATACGTTCAAGGCAGCGGATTGCGTAATTCCTCGACGCGTGACGCCGGTGTCTCTGCTCCAGGCCCGAGGTTCCCTCTGTCATCGCGTGCCTCTCTATAGGTATCCCGAACGGGGGACACACGCGTGTGCTCTGTCCAGTCATATACTGGGTGCCTCCGATACACGTGTTCCCCGCGTATCGTCGCAAGAAACCCGCGTACACTCGCCTGTAATACATTACCAGGCAATCTTCTTCTCTTAGAAGCAATTGCCTGGCGTTTCACCCTGTCAGGCAAAGAAACCCTGTAAAACCCTTCGGTGAAACCGCACCGCGATGAAGTCTCGTTGCAAAGATCCTCTTCTCGTTCCAGCTGGAGCGTTTAACCTCCCTGGGAGATCTCTGTGGATTTTATCGACGGTCTACAGGAAAGTTGGTAATTCGAACGTCCCACCCTTGTACCGGGGGCTATCGAAGCCGAAGCTGGGCGTTCGTGATGCACGGTGACGAGTGGGAAGGCGTCTGCGGGTGAGAAGGCGAGGTGTCAGGAATCGACAGGTATCTATTCTTAAGGATCCTGTCAAGCAGCCGTTCGGAAACACCCTGTATACATCGGGCCCAGGTTCGGTAGTTGATTAGATTTAAAAGAATGCCCCGTCACCTGCGCCGTTGAAAGGAGACTAGGCCCAGGGGCGGGCTGGTGGGGCGTTCGTGGCTGGTAGGAGGAGAATACGGTGGGGAAACGGAGAGGAGGAACGGCGAGAGGGTGGGGAGTAGAGGGGAGGGAGGATCGTGAGGTACGAGGGGCCCGAGTATGAGGGCCCAGCGATCACTGACCGCTTTCGCCGATCCCAGCCGCCAGCTAGCCACCTTTCAGCGGCGCAGCCATCGGGCAGCATCCTCCTTCTTAAGGCTCATTCACATCGCGTCGCTAATCAAACCCGACAAGCGACCGGGGAGGCAGGGGAAAAAGTGGCGTTGGAAGTTCGGCTCCCCGAGAAATCATGGGAATTCGTTCTTCACGGTGGTTCCAAGTGGTCCGGGGTTGCGCAACGCCCGTTTCGGAGCGGATTCCGTGAACGATCATATCAGGTCTGACCGATCCGACTTCCAGATACACCAGGTCGCGAGTAGGCGTGCATCATCGCGGTCCGTGGAATCGAGCGACTTTTTCCGGGAAGAACTCGGGGCCGATTCCGTGTAACGAGGAGGAGAATCGGCGGGAAAGAACCCGAGGCGGTCGCGGCACTTAACTGGTTGCAGTTTCGCTTTACAGCCGTCGTGATATATGGTTAATTCACGAAACACCGGACACACGGGCAATAACGTTAGCGGCGCCGGTCGATGGCTAAAATCGCGAACTATGGGCAATTACCGGTGCGCCGCGGAAACGTGAAATATTACACCGATCCAAGCCCACGGCCTTGGTAAAGATCTTGTAATAAGCATCAATGAGCGGCGCGGGGTTTATTTGCTTCCCTGGCTATTAATGACAACGAGCCTCTATCCGTTATTCCGTGCAACTCTTCCTATCTCTGTAATTATGAATCGTTTCATTCAACGGTCGGTGATTATAACGCTCGAAAGAATTGTAGTCTGCTCTATCCGAGCAAGCCGAGAGAGACGTGTTACGCGCGCTGGAATTGGAACGAATCGGCCGGGTCAGCATCCATTTTACTAATGGTACTTTTATTGGGACGATGAAAATGATGTATCCTCCTATTTGAATTTCGATGAGTAAATCAAGGCGGAACGGTCGGCGTATTCGGGAGGAGAGAGAGAGACGAAGAGTGAGTGAGAGAGAGAGAGAGAGAAGGGGAGATGGCCTGCCAATGCTGGACCCCTACTTTGGCCAGGTAAAGGTAACAAATCACTTTTCAACGACGGGAGATGGAACTACCGAGCACTGTTTTCTGAAAGGAGGCGGACTTCTCTGTGGGGAACCACTTGACGTGTCCTTACACACGATCCCTGACACAATGCGTCCGATCGTTTTACACTCAATGGGGCCCGGAATGCGCGAATCCCAAACAGACCGTAAAGCTAATAATGACGCGGCGGAAAACGGGCGTGAAAGGAAAGAGTGTTTCACTCGACGCTTTCACAAAAGGAGCATCACGCGCCCCGATCGCTTTTTCAGCCTCGTTCTCTCATTTTCCAATGGATCAACGTTCACCGACCACAGTTTCATAGAACTCCCGCGACGACTCGCTAGTGTGACTCCTACGTGAAGCTAATTCGCACCACAGACGGATGTCGCGCTGGATAGAATCTGTCTGCCTCCCTCCGTCGAAGTGACTCTGAATTCTGTGAAAAGAGTTACGAAGATCTTAGGCGCGAAAGAGGAACAATGCGTGCCGGTGTAACATCAGATACGCGCGGAGTCTCGCGTAGATTATAAATCGACGGAGGAAACAGGAGATGCGAGATGTAAGGGAAAGGAGAGGGAAAAAAAAACAGGAACGACTAGTTGCAAAATACTAGCCGAGGGACTGGCGACAACTGGAATGCGAATGGGAACGGGAATTCGCACAAAGGCATTGAGCAAACACATTCTTTTTCGAGGTTTCATTCGTCGTGACAGAATCGTAGAAACGATGTGAGAACAGATGACGGTGAGGCAAGGTTTCACGGACGAATCGAACGGCGAGATACACGGGCAAAAGGGGATAGAGAGGAAGCGCGAGAGAAGGAGACACGAAGAGCCGAGGGGAACACGAGATGCGGGGGACGGAGGGGAAGGTACGGGCCCAGGGAACGGGCAGAGGGACGAGGACAGAAGGTAGCTGAAAGAGTGGAGGTGGGACAAGGAAACGGAGGACGGTGGTGGATGGAGGCTGCAGATGCTGAGGAGCCACTGTAAGGGCCCGGAGAGTGTACCTGTCTTGTTTTTATAGGCTTGCCAGAACGTCGGGCCCCGGCTACGGACGACGGCGACGAAGGAGAGAAGGTGGCCAGGGTGGGGGAAGGAAGGACGAACGGGGACGGGAGGGGAAGCGAGGAGAACGGCCGGGGTGGGCGGAGGGGAGAGGGTAGCGGTGCCAGTTCGGGCCTTACAACTTGCCAACCAGTCCTCGGAGAACCGTGGGTCTTAACGGAGCCGTATATACGCGTATCAACGCCCGTGACTTTTCGTCATCGCCGTCACCGTCGTCATCGTCGTCGTCGTCGAGACTTTTTCTCCCGCGGTGTATCGACGAGTCTCGCGGTAAGAGGTCGTTGAACCCAGGCGCGCGCGCTCGCGGCTTCTCGGCGGATCGTAGCCATCTACGCGACGTTCTCAACGATGAAATCCCCAGGATTATAGAGAGGGCTTAGCAGGAAGATCGGTGGGAAGAAGGATCAGGTGAAACGTAAGCGCAGCTACGGTCGTTGACGGACGCGACGCCAGTCCGATGAGCCAAAAGGATAGAGAGAAGTGACATGGGCGACGTGAGGTAGAGAGTTCGAGTTCGGCCCGGGACTTAAATGGATCGTAGCCGGTTTCGCGACAGATAGGAGGTCTCGCAGGTTCACGGGGAACCGCGGTTGGAACGGGATTTCATGGAAGATTGAGAGAACGGGCGAGAAAGATGCGAGGCAGTCCTGCGTTCTGCGCCATATTACTGGGCACGATATTCGGTGTCCTCGGCGCGTCCCTCAGCAAGGCGCTCAGGTACAAAGCGCCGGACGAGTGCAAATGGGTCGCGACCGGTGACACCGAGGACGACGTCTCGCTGGTCTGCCGCCTGAGGACCATCAACAGCGAGCTGGAGAACACGAACTTCAGCGTGATACAGCCGCAGCATACGGTCCGACTGCGGCTGGAATGCAGCGACGCGCTGTTCTACCAGAGCTCCCTGAGCGCAGGCAGCTTTCGGCCGTTGGTCGAGCTGCGGGAGCTGGTGATCGAGTACTGCAAAATCGGCAATCTGTCCGATGACGCGTTCAAGGGGTTGAAGGAGTTACGCAATCTCACCGTGAGGACCCACAACACGGACTGGTCCGCGATGGCGCTGGACGTGTCGGCCGGCGCGTTCACCGACGAGCTGAGGCAACTGGAGAAGCTCGATCTCGGGGAGAACAACATGTGGAGTATACCGGAGGGTGCCCTCTGCCCATTGATCAACCTCGAGGTCCTGAACTTGACGAGGAATCGGCTCCGGGAGGTGATCAGCTTCCGGTTCAACGGCGCGGCCAGATGCCTCTCGAACCTCAAGGACCTGGACCTGAGCAACAACAGCGTGGAGACGCTGCCGAGCGCCGCGTTCGCCGGCCTGGCGAGGCTGCACAGCCTCGATCTGCGATGCAACGCCATCAGCTTCATGGCGGACCGAGCGTTCGAGGGCCTCGCCTCGCTGGCCATCTTGAGGCTCGCGGACAATCGACTGGCAAGCCTGCCCCCCGAGCTGTTCAGCGACGCCCGTAACATCCAGGAGATCCATCTGAGGAACAACACGTTGAACGTGCTGCCGCCCGGTTTGTTCAGTGAACTCACGCAGTTGTTAGTGCTCGATCTGTCTCACAACGAGTTGACCGCCGAGTGGGTGAACGCGGCCACCTTCGGTGGTTTGGTACGCTTAGTGGTGCTGGATCTCTCCAACAACCGTATCGCCCGACTGGATCCAACGGTGTTCCGCGACCTGTACAGCCTGCAGATTCTACGGCTGCAGGAGAATCTGCTCGAGAGCCTCCCGGAGAACACGTTCTCCGCGCTCTATAATCTGCACACGTTGCTGCTCAGCGATAATCTACTGACTGTTGTCGACGCGACCACGCTCAGCGGGCTGTACGTGCTGAATCTGCTCTCGCTGGACAACAACCGGCTGCACACCATACACCCGAGCTCCCTAAGGAACGCCTCGTCCCTGCAAGAGTTCCACCTGAACCGTAACCAGCTCAAGTCCGTTCCGGACGCGCTGAAAGCCACTCCCCTTCTGCGAACCCTCGACCTCGGTGAGAATCTCATTTCGGAGATACCGACCGGCACGTTCGACCACGTGGCGCAGCTCTACGGGCTTCGATTAACCGAAAATCATATTGGGAATCTGACCAAGGGCGTCTTCGATCGTATCAAGGAGCTGAAGATATTAAATCTCGCGATGAACCGCATACAGTACATCGAACCCGGCACCTTCGACGAGAACGTGAACCTGCAGGCGATACGTCTCGACGGCAATCAACTGACGGACATAGCCGGCCTGTTCACCAACCTGCCGAACCTCCTCTGGCTGAACGTCAGCGATAACAAGCTGAAATGGTTCGACTACGCGATGATACCCACCGGCCTGCAGTGGTTGGACATACACTCCAACGAGATACGGGAGCTGGGCAACTACTTCGAGATCGAGAGCCAGCTGCAGTTGAGCACCTTCGACGCCAGCGAGAACAAGCTCACCGAGATCACCGGAAACGCGATACCGATGAGCGTCGAGCGGCTGTTCCTCAACGACAACCAGATATCCAAGGTGCAGAGCTACTCGTTCTTCAAGAAGCCCAATCTGACGCGCGTGGACCTCAAGGGGAACCAGATCCGCAATCTGGAACCGTACGCGCTTAGAATCAGCGCGGTGCCGCCCGACAAGCCTCTGCCAGAGTTCTACATCGGCGACAATCAGTACCTGTGCGACTGCACTATGGAGTGGCTGCAGCGGGTCAACAGGCAGAACCAAAGCCGAGTGCAGCCGCGAGTGATGGACCTGGAGAGTATCTACTGCAAGCTCCTCTACGACAGGGAACACGCTTTCGTCCCTCTCGTGGAGGCATCGCACTCGCAGTTCCTCTGCAAGTACGACACGCACTGTTTCGCCCTGTGCCACTGCTGCGACTTCGACGCCTGCGACTGCGAGATGACTTGCCCGCTCAACTGCACGTGTTACCACGATCAATCGTGGTCGGCGAACGTGGTCGATTGCTCCAACGGTGGTCACGTGAACAAGCTGCCCGAGCAGATACCGATGGACGCGACGCGGCTCTATTTGGACGGCAACGACCTGCGCGTCGTCTCCAGTCACGCCTTCATCGGCCGCAAGAAGCTCAAAGTCCTGTTCCTTAACTCGTCCAACATCGAGATCGTGCAGAACCGATCGTTCAACGGCCTCAGGGACCTGGAGGATCTTCACCTCCACGACAACAGGATTCGAGAGCTGCGGGGGCACGAGTTCGAGGGCCTGGACGCCCTCAAGCAGCTGCACCTGCAACGGAATCGGATCTTCTCGATCGGCAACGACACCTTCTCGTCCCTGCGCTCGCTGCGCCTCCTTCGGCTGGAGAACAATCGGCTGACGACGCTGGCCGTGTGGACGCTGCCCGCGTCCATCGAGATCAGCCTCTCCGCGAACCCGTGGTCCTGCGAGTGCGATTATCTGCAGAGTTACCGCGAGTGGATCCGCGAGCCGAACGTGCGCGTGACGGACGCGTCCGCGTTGCGCTGCGTGTACAACGTGACGGAGTTCGAGGCGTTCGGTGACGAGGTGTTCGCGGACAATGAGTTCGGCTTCTACGTGACGCTCGGCGACCGCGAGACCAGCAACGACAGCGTGTGCACCGGGGCGGCGAGCATCGACAACGACGTGCACCGCAACTACACCAAGACCATCATCGAGAAGCAAATCCTGCAGGACTATCTGCCGCTGCTGGTCGCCACGCTGGTCAGCTCTCTGCTGGTCATGCTGATCTGCATGCTGGCGTTCGTGTTTAGGCAGGAGCTGCGCGTGTGGTTCCACTCGCGTTTCGGCGTGCGGATATTCTACAGGAACCACGAGGTGGACCGGGACGATCGGGACAAGCTGTTCGACGCGTTCGTCAGCTACAGCTCCAAGGACGAAGCGTTCGTCGCCGAGGAGCTGGCCCCGGTTCTAGAAATGGGCAATCCGTCGTACAAGCTTTGCCTGCACTATCGGGACTTCCCTGTCGGCAGCTTCATAGCCGACACCATCGTCCAGGCGGTCGAGTCCTCGCGGAGAACGATCATGGTCCTGTCCGAGAACTTCATCAAGTCCGAGTGGTGCCGGTTCGACTTCAAATCGGCGCACCATCAGGTGCTCAGAGACAGAAGGCGCAGGCTGATACTGGTGCTGGTAGGCGACGTACACCAGAGGGACCTCGACCCAGACATTCGACTGTACCTCAAGACCAACACCTACTTGCAGTGGGGCGACAAGCTGTTCTGGGAGAAGCTGCGGTTCGCGCTGCCCGACGTGCCCAACAACCAGAGGACCACGCAGAGGACGAGGCAGCCGCCGCCGGTCCGACGGCAGCACAACAACAGGACGTCCAACGGATCCCGCACAGTCTCTGTGCACATATAGGGCCGCCCGGACACTCCAGTGTGTGCTGTTCTCTGTGCGCGTGTGTTCTGATGGTTCTCTTCCTATGGGTTCCCGAGTGGGCGTCACCGCGAATTAAACGGGACGGGTGAACAGAGAGTGAGAGAGAAAGCGAGAGAAAGAGAGAGAGAGAGAGAGAGAGAGTGAGAGAGAGTGAGCTCGAGATTCCCAGTGCGTTTCACTAAGGTGCAATACGTGGCATAGATGCGTCCAGAGTGTAAATATCGCGAGGATCTATATATGTATAAACGAAAAGACAGTGCGTTGTAAATAGAGGCCAGAGAAGGGAAGTGAATATATATATTTAAGGTGCTTCCTCCGTGACAGTGGGATATACTAGACTCAGCGTGTCCCCGGTGTCTGTACATTGCAGCGAGTCAGTGAGTTGCTAGATAGCCTAATGCCGTTGTAAATACGTCGATGTTTCGTCTGCCAAGACTGTTCTCGGCTCGCTCCCAAGATCACGGTGGATTTAGGGCCGAGAGTGCGCGATAGGTCTCGTATGCCATGTGAATTTATCTTCATCGCGCCATACCGCGAACAACAGGGACTTTGGAGGAATCGAACGCGCGTGCAGTCTCCCCCGGTGCTTACTCGTTACTGCCAGCAGCGTGTCCGCGGCCGTGAATCGCCATCAGTTTGTTGCGGTAACGACAGAGGATTGTCGTTGCGCGATCTAGCCTCGTTCTTCGCCGCTCGTCTCGAATCCCCGGTGGCTTCTTTTTTTGCGCGCGCGAGCCGCCAATCCGACCAGTGATACCACTTCCTCTAATCGTAGCTATGTGTATTTAAATTGTAGTTGGACTGGGGCGAGCATCGCCCAGGTGATACGCTGACGCGTGGGCGCGACGACTTGTAAAGTATTACACACGCGTGCGTCTCAATTATTATTTATTTCGTTCCGCGCGTTACGGAGGCTTGGCGCGATCCACGAAAAGGCCTGCCGGAGCCTCGCGGGCTTCGGAACGCGATCATGGCCGCGGGATCGCGGCAAGTCTCCATTTGAATTCGACGGCTGGCTCGTTTCTCTTCGCCGTCGATGATTAATCACGACGAACGGGTTCTCTATTCCGGAGGAACGGCACGGCAGAATTCTGGCCAGGCGCGCTCGCGTCTCGCCGTAGCAACGATGAATCAAACTTCTCGCGCAATTAGCTCCCCTTAACCGGCGACCGTCGAATTCAAAATGCGCGTCACGCAAGGAAACTAAAGTGCCCGCTATAAATAATTGAAATATAATGTACAAACGTGGAACAATTCTCCCCCATTTAGCTTCCCTCGCAACCGGCTCCTCTTTGTTCTCGCAGACTATCCCGATCAACGTGAAAGATATTATTAGAATAAATACCTGTGACTGAACAATAAAATGCTCTATTTTTATGTTTTTAACACCTACTCTTATTATTACTCTCGCTGACCCGTCACCCCAGCAAGCGCTCTCGTCTCGACGCGTTCGGCCCGTTTGCTCTCGGGCAGACACTTAGAGCTCGTTGATCGCCAATCTCCGCGACGGCCGTGCAAATTTATACGCGCAATATTTGGCGATGCGCGAGCAAAATGGAAATGTCAAGTTAAATATTCGTTCTTGCCGGGACGCGAGGCTTTCGATTCGAGCGCGTAAAACTGTGCAAACTTCCGCGCCACCGTCGAGCCGCGGTCCGGAGAGAATTTCAGTACGAAACAATACCTTATGCTAATCGAGTCACGTCTGTTTACATTGTCATCACGTTTCGTTACCGTTACATCGACGGAATAAGTAATGCCCGCCTCATTGTAATAGAAATCAGATAGTTTGGTAAAAGACCGTCGCCGGGGGAGGCTTGCTCGCTCTCCCAGTGTCTTTGATCACTCGCGCTGCAAGAACAGCCACGTTATTCGCACGAAGCGGAACCGAACCGGGAGCCTGGGTCGCTGAATTCGAATGGCGCAGCCGTCTGCTGTTCGTCGTTTACGAATAATTAAATGCAGGGACGAGGAGCGTCGACTGCACCACGGCAATGACGCGAGGTAATCGAAAGGGGAATGCTAAGCATCCTCGCTAAATAATTCCCCCTAGATTCGAGAATTGATTTGAAAATAACTTGCGCGAGCAATACCTCTGCCAAAGCCCACAAAAGCTGCTGCCTCCGAGTGGAAACTTTACATATCGCCACCCGCGACTATATAATTAAAGGACGAAACGGCGCTCGGTAAATTAGATCCTCCGAGTGTATACATAAAACAGACACTCCTAGACTCTCATCCAATCTTCGTAATTGAATAAGACATGCCTCCGTAAAGTTCCATCTTGGTTACCCATCGCCTTCGACGCGGTCTTTCCAAGTTCTCCGTTAGCCTTTCCGCGTTCCACCGTGGCCTCCTCCATTTCGGAGAACGATCGATGCTTCGGGACCGCCGAAATGTCGCGCGATTCGAAAGTCAATGAGATTTCAGCCGCGCGGGATAGGCTTCGGTGCTCACCGACGCGAGGGTAGACCGGTATCGGTGTCTATGATTGCCCGTAATCGGCGAGTAATCGCGTGGCAATTGCATCGACGCGCGATGAGATATGACGCAAAACGTCCGACGCGGCTTGCCGCGCGATATTATGAATAACGCAAATATGTGTCACGGACCGGCGTGCAATCACGATTACGTGAATTATGGAAGAACAGAGGGAGAGTCCCGCCCAGGCTGCATTGCGCGTTTTGCGGTTCGCTCTAATGGCATTCGGTGTTTCGCGTTGCTCGGCCGCGTCATTTCGCAGCAATAATTGTAAATCGCGGTTTCTAAGGTTCCCCTAACGTCTCCGGCATCGGTCGACGGAGGGAATCTCGGTGGTCAATCAATGAACGGGGTCGATACCGTGCGAGCGTTATTGGTTTGCTGGGAAATCACGCCTCGGGTTAATCATTTGCTTCGGGGTCATCCTGCGGTGGAGCCAGATAATCGACATTTGAATGTACACACTGGTGAATACAATTGGAGGATCACTTGTTTGAGGATGGATTGTGAAAATAATCGCTCACTGGATCGCTCGCGGCTTGGGCAGGCATGTGTGTTGGAAAGCTGCGTAACGCTGTGCGTGCCAGCGTGCGTGGAAAATATTCAGGCACTTCGAATGTGACTGTTATCGAGTAGGTACCTCTTGCCGAGCCTCCGTATTCGACAGACGTTATCCCCTCGGAATAACGTTTATCTCGGGACCCATAAAATTACCTCAACGATCGGGCATTAAACAATTTCAAAGAAGTAGCCGGTAATAACTCCCTGGGCGACCGGGAGGACAGTCAATAAATAATAATGGAAAGCCCGTAATTGAATGAGTATGATTATTCGACGGGACACCTCGGCCATTCTCGCGCGCACTTTGGAAAAAACCGTGGACTTTCTCAACGGTCCGAGCAAACGCACACCGCGGTACACTTTGCATACGCGAGCCAGCCGCGCCTGGACAACTATGGAGATATGAATTGCAAATTTCGCGGATAAATTTGACCGTGGAATGATCGGGCCGTGTATCTCGAGACCGATCGTTAGAATGTATTCGCCCGATTCAATTACTTATCTTATCGGAGTATTATTAAGCGTTTATGGTGTACGTCAGGCATCACGGGGGAAAATAGCGACGGTTGTTTTCTTCGGCGTTGCACGCAGGGCACCGTCGCGAGAGCAACGAGTCGTCCCGCTGTTCGTTCTATGCCCCTCGATCCTGTTCTGCCACTTTTGTAATTAACAAGCCCCCTAACAACGTATCACGGCCAGAAACCCCTCCGCTCGCGTCGTCTCGGGTCGCTCCTCCGCTGAACGCTCCCCGTGCCCGCCTTCGTGGAGTATAATTTACTCCGGAGGTGGAGAGAGGAGGGAGAAAAATCCACGATATCACACAACCGGCCGCGACTACCGTGCGAAAGAATTGAGAATTATACGAGCGAATCGAAGGGGCCCAAGCGCGATCTAAATGGAGCAGCGGCGCGCGGCTGCCGGTCGATCGTGTAGATCGATTGGAAGGCGAGCGGCCGATACCAGCCGAGGGGAAAAAGAGATCTGCGCAAGGAGAAACATGATTAAGAACACGCACCGCGGCCGAGGGTGGAGCAGAGGCGAAAGGGTGCGATTGACATTTCGTTGAATATTCAGATCGGCGCACGATAAACGGAAAAACCGTCGGGCGTACAAGAATGTCGGCGACTTTCTGATCACCTTTACAAGCTGCTCGCCGGTGTTCATCGATCAGCGGGAGTTTTAATTGAAACCGTGCCTCGGTACGCGTGTGCGCATGAACCTTCCACTGTGGAGGCTGTCGAATAGATAGCGCTCGAACAGAAACCTGCAATAAGTCGAATTATGGGTGGCAACCATTCGGAATATTAAACTAAGGGAGAAGGAGCTCGGCCACGGCTGGGACAGTAAATCGTGAGATTTTAAGGGTAGACGCGAGTTAATACAGCGAGAAGCGCGGGGCTTATTAAAGAACCAGCGAAACGAAAATGAAACTCGTCGTGGAGGGAAAAGTGAGGGGACACAGTCGTAAACCGGGCAACCTGCGCGTCGGAAACTTTCGCTGGAGGGGGAAAAAAACTGAAAAACGCAGGGAACGAAGGGATGGTGGAACGAGGAAACGAGCGCGTAAGGATATCCGCGGCTGAGCACGCAACGGGGAACGAAGAGGATAAGCCGTAATGGCGAAGCATAAAGCTAAAAGATCGTGGCGTGGAAAACAATGAATTAGGGACGATAAAATACAAAGGGGAGGGTGATGGTTTAAAGGGGCCGAGGAGGGGTTCGGGGAGGTGCAGTGGCGGTTATACTTGGAATATTTGCTTGGTCGGCGAGCTCCTTGGTTTAGCAGCTCGCTAACTCGTTCGCGCAGTAGTTAAGCAGCAAGGAGAATGCAGCTCGCATGCCTACCAACCTTCTCTGCCTTCTCTCCCCCGTGGTCGGAGGCTATTGGGGCCCCGGCGCGCGATGCTTTATGCAGTATAACGGAATTTCTGTTTGCACTATCTTGCCGCGCAACGGCACACGCGACTTCTGCTCCGTCGTGGCCGAGGCCATGTTAGGAAGAGGCCGATTGTGATTCGTGGCTCAGATTAAGACCAATGAGCGGAAAGGCATCGTTAGTCGAAATCGCCTGTGCATCGATGCATTCGAGAGATAGGTTTTGCCTCTTTTCGCCGTAACGGATGCCGCGGATTCGCGCGGTCTTTTGTTCGACTTGAACCGGGTCGATCGGGGCCTCGGGACACGTACAGGCGAGGAACGGTTCCGTGGGATGGACATGCGCCTCTATCTCCTTGCTGGATGCTTCCGTTCCTCGTGATATCGCTGGCTCGCGAGTGTCCCGCAATATTTCTCGAACCAAGGAATTTACACCACGACGAGCCGTGTTTGTATCGTTTAATCGCCGGTTGCGCAGGCAAGAAGAAGCTGATTAACTGGGAAGAGGGCCACTGAATCCCAAAACAAACGTCCGCTTATGCATAGGGTTCGATCACTTACGCAAGCAGCCAGTAGAACGTCCTCTTATTACGCTGCCGCAGCAACTTTGTACAAAGCAGCTCGTGCTTCACAGAAGCAGTTCCACGCGACAAGTTGGCTCGTATCCTGCAGATGAGATTCATCAGCGCTCCTCCGAGAGATATCCCCCCTGGTCGGTGGACAACGCGGACAACTGCCCTAGCTTAGAAACGATTCGACAGGGTGAGGCCCCCGGTTGTCGAAAAGGCCCGTATCTCCAATTACAAGCGCGCATTGGCACGTGAACTTTATATTCGCGTGTAGGATCGCGCGTGTACGCGAATGGTCGCCGCGTAGTTTAGTTATCGCGATTGAGAATTTAGTGTCCGGCCTGGCATTGTCTCGCGGAGCGAATGCATATTTCACACGTGCGCTATCCTTGCGCCGGGGCCCCGACCGTCGTGTACCCGCTACGGCGGGCCCGCTGATTATGCGACTCGGGGTACAGTCGGTTACACCGCAATACCCCTCTTGCATATACATCGTCGCGATGCCGCGCGCGCCCCAACGAGTAACATCATAATAACTCGCAGAAATCATTTGGAAGGCTTTGTAAGGGAACGTTCGAATGGCCGCTGAGTGGAGCGCCGACGTTAATCCAGGCTACGTCGCAACGATCCTCCGAGCTAGTATTAATTACGCCGCCTTACAAAACCGGCCGGCTCCGTAGAAAGACCGCGGGCAACGAGGCCGCGGGGCGGCAGCGAAGGAAGAGCCAATAAAGAGCAAAGGAAGAGCAACGAATTTTTCCGCCCCCGACCGAACAAATAGCTCGCGTATTTGAATAGTATTAACCCCGCGTAGGAATCAAGTTGGAAACTTGTCCGAAGTTGCCCGAGAACAACGATGATCAGGCGAACGAAAGATTCACCGAGGGCGGATTTTATTTGACAAGGCGCCGGGGACGATCTTTCCTCGAGTTCGAAAGGGCCGAGGGAGCAGAAAAGGATTCTCCGTGCGGCTGGGGCCTAGCCGGAGAGACGGCTGAGGATTTCATAAGGCGACTCGTTTGCGCGGCAACCGACCGTGCGACTAAATCGAGTTTTAACGAACCGGGATAAATGTTCGATAATTGGATTTATTAAGGGGGCATTGCGCGGCGAGCTGGCGGAGCAAACATTATGATAGTGACGGAGGTGGATCTGGCATTCTGCGCGAGAGTGACGCGAGCGGAAGAAGCGTTCCGTGGAGCAGCCCCAGCCGCGTCTCGATCGATTACAAAGCACTTTCGCGGAACATTGAATCGGATCCAACCTCCGGCGGGTTCGAGAGGTCGAAAATACAAGTTGCTGAGGACCGACCGGTGACTTTAATCAACTCTTTGCAAGCGCAACTCCTCGGGAACGAGTCGCGCGGGGCGTGTCGGGCCCATTCCGGCTATCCTTCTCTCCCCGTCTCTCTTTCGCGCAGGGCTGTAAGCTGGCCCCCGAGACTTCGCTCATAATAATACCACGGGACCCCGTTGACACGCCTCGTTGCTGGTTAAACCTGGCTAACAGAGCAACGGGGGTTTAACATTTTTTTAGGCCACGTCCGACTGATCGTTAAGCACTCTTATCAGAGAGCCACTCGTAACGAACCTTCGAAATCGCATCCGTCGTTTGAATTAATCAGGCGAGGCTAGGCCGGCGTAGTCAGACCTCCGTGGTATTCGGGAAACTTTATTCCAATGCCGATTAGTTATGCGTAATCAACGCAGGTAAAGTTCGTTAAACGTTTCCTTATTGCCACTCAATTTATACTATTGGTGTGTTCGTCCGCGGGATGTGATAAGTCAATCTTGACCCCTTGCGGTTCCATGATCCTCAGGTTGATCAATTTTTTGAATCGAGCTTTAATATCTACTCGTGGAAGACCTTGAATTAAGCCGAATGATCCAAGTGTGCTGCGTAATGGGTGAAACGAAAGAAAGAGAAAGTCACTTACGAAATTCAAGGCACAGAAGACCAGAGACTTCTCGGGTATCCAACCACCGTCGCAAGAAGAACTATTATAATCCCTAAAACAAGGCCCAACTCCTGGCACAAAAACATGGACACGCGACACGCCAATCAAAGGAGAGGAACATCTGCTAGCCAAGAAAATGCGAGCAGCTGCGAGCGATCGACATTCTCGGAGGATCGTTCGGGCTGATTTTCGTGCAGGCGACCGAGGACGAAAAAGATTACCGAGATTTTCGAGAGACCCGAGCTATCTGTACACGTCTACCAGAGTTTGCTGTGAAACGTAGCGACGCTTAACGCTCCAGCGGCCGTCAGTTCCGGCTCGCGCGAAAAGCGGGAATTAAGTTATACATTGATCGAGATAAGTGGGACTTGGCTCAATGATTAATACGCGCGTTTACGCGCGGTGAATTTATCGGCGCGCGTCCGTTGTCCGAGCATTCCACGCCGGGTAATTCTCGTGCAAGTTCACGGCTCGTAAGGACGAGCGTGTAAGTACGAGCGAGCGGTCACGGCCGTGTCGAGCAATTTTCTGACCGTGGCGCGTACGGTCGCGGAATAAGAAAAACCGACGAACCGGGGACGGTGGTTGACTGACGAGGGGAGGTCACTGCAGTCAGCTTACCGATTTCAATCAGCCTCCTTCTACCGGATCCGCGGCAAAAATTAGCGCGGACACTCCAATTGCAATGGAAATTACTAAAAAGAGTCCGGTCGCAATCTCCACTCTGGGTTCGCTGGAAAAACTCGACATTATCTACTCGGCCACTGTAATCGTTCTCCTGAAGAACCCAACGACCAGCGACGACGGAGTCGAAGAGGACGCGCGGCGCGATAGCCGGGAACGCATTACAGTAAATCCAGGGCTGGCGATTAAACTGTTACAATTATTATAGATAACGTTCGCAGCCTTCGGTGGCTTAATGCGACGGCATTCTTCCCCCGACGGAGGCGTGTGCGGCGCACAAAGAAATCGGCGGGGCCGCGGCAAAAATCGCAACTCATTACCGCTACTTATTCGCCGTATATTTTAGACGACCGCGTCCAGACACGGTATCTGTTCCCACAAAGAATTTTCAATTAGCGATCAGGCCCCGTCCGTGGCACGGAACTATCGCCGTCGCATTCCCGGCGCTCCACCGAAAACGGCCGCGCTGCGCGCCGCGTTTCCGAACCCGATCCTTTATCTATTAACTTATCGTTCCTCCGATCTGCCGGGCTTCCCCTTTACGCCATATATGTCATCGAGCTTAGAACGTCGAATGCCGATCGAGCCGACCACTCGATCCCCTTGGCGCACCACGGTAGCATCCACCGCCGTGAGCGGTGCTCGAGAGGACACAAGGAGGGACACAGAGAGAGGGAGAGGGAGAGAGAGAGAGAGAGAGAGAGGAGAGGCTGCTCTCTGAGGTTCGCGGGGCACAAGGCACAGCCATGCTGGAGAGAGCCAGGTATTCCGTCTGGACGTCCTCTTGCATGCTCGCATGCCTTGCTCCTCGCTCCTCTCGATTGCTCGGTTGCCCGGTTGCCCGGTTGCTCGGTTGCCTGGCTCCGGGCAAGCATGCTGTATGGTGGGGACACGGTTAGCGCCCCGTCCACCTTCCTTCCAACGGGCTATGACAAGAAACGCGCTCCTCTGTCTTATATGCCCTCGAGTTTTCGTCCTGCTCCGGAGAACGTTGTCCTCGGAAAGCCAGCCGCTGGGCTGGCAGTGGAGTCGAGTCGAGTCTTGTGCGCGCTGCTTATCGTCCTTAAGGCCGGTTTACAGGCGCATAAGCTGCGATGGTAATTAAACGACCCACCCCGGTTAAGGTTGACGCACGGGGACGCGCGTCTCGCGCGTCGGCCCCCTCGGTTTTTAATTGAGCACCGGCGAATCGGCACTCCCAGGCGCGATGCAATTCGTTTTACGGCCGGACGATTGAAAGATTGTTGGGGATTCTGAAGTGGAATTTAAAGCCAGAGACAAATCCCAATTGGGCAGGCGGTAAGAAGCGGCCGGTATTCGCTGAACTGGGATTCGAAGCTGCGCGCCCATTCCTTCGCTGACACTAGACGCGAGAGGCAGAGGGTAGAGAGTACCTAGCTAGGTGGACGAGGAGCTTAACTTCGCTCCGTAATTCGTTCGAATATCAGCTAGGAAATCGTTCCAAGCGGATCGGCAATCACATCTGAATGCACAAAGTTGCCGAAGGTTGTCCGAGGCTAAAGCTTTCCTGAATCCGACGCGGAACGTGCAACAAAGGTGCTTTCGGAGTCCGAGGGTGAATAATACAAGCCGGATAGCGGTGCATATTTCAAGGGGCCAAGGAACTTCTTAATAACACGAAGAAACGAATCAATCCGGACCCAGCGACGATACGTGCATAATGCAATTCCCTGACTTGCATTTCTTTCGCCGGTGCCGGTAAGCAACGGTGGGGAGTGCTCGTCGCGGGGTAGCTCCGGCGAGCGAACGGACGAACAGTCGATATCCAATGTAAAGGAATAATTCAGCGGGGCCGTGTTTCTGCCTGGGAAGACCGGGGATCTCGGAGCCGTATCCTTCCCTTCGAACTTTTCTTTCTCGAGAGCAGCTTGTCTCCGGGCTAATACCATTCGCTCGGGCGATATCGAGAAAAAGTATTCCCCGCCGGAGCACGCTCTCGTGGCTGCTGTTGCTGCCTCTCCAGCGACGAGGACAGCTTCCTGAGCCGCGACGGAAAAACCATCTCACCGAGTTCTGTTCGCGGAAGAAGCGAAACAGCGGAAAGAACAAGAAGCGTACCAGAAGCGGGAGAGGCAGCGGCGGGTAGAAGAAATGGAAACGCGGAGATCGCCCGAAGTGAAGACGTATCGGGACGAAACCGAGTGCCTCCGTGTTCCATCGATAGGCAAGATCACGACGAGGAGAGGGTTCTCGACGGGCCGAGATTTAAGTGAATGAAAATATCGCTGAAACTTTGGAAAGGCGCGGTGCAACGACATGGGAAGGGGATCAGGAGGCAAGGTTACACGAGCGAAGAGGAAAAGGCCAGTGTATCCGGTATTTGAGAGCCGAAGGTGTTGCGTGCAGCTTAACAAGCTAACGACGCCGTGCGAGTGCGATTTTCTTTCCTATCAACCTCAATCTACTTCTCGCGCTCTCTCCTTCGCTCTTACTCACTCTCTCTCTCTCTCTCTCTCTCCCTCACTCTCTATCCTTCCCACCCTCGCATCGTGCCCTTTTCTTCCTTCCCTCCTTTTTTTTTACCATTCCTGCCTCTCTCCCTCCCTCGCCTTCGGCCCACGATCGCCTCGTCTCCGTTTTCGTGACTGCGCTTCTCGCCCTGCCCGTTCTTACGTAATTCTCGCCGTGTGTGTCTTCACATTCTCGTTCCCTTCTGCGTCGGCCCCAGCCCCGATCCTTCACGCGTCCGCGGCCATTTCACGGTAAAAAGCCAGCGATGAGGATGCCATCGTGGCTTCTGCCGCATCACGCTTTCGAGCATGAAACTACGAATTCGTTGATAGGACGTATCGCAGAGGCTCGGTTCAGGTGGCCCGAGTTTCTCGTGAACGAGCACTGAATCATTCGCGATCCTGCATCTCGCCGGTCCATCTGATCGCACGATCATCGAGGATAATCGATGCTCGCATGGCGGGGCTCGTGACGCGCTGGCATTCGAAGGAAGAGAGTCGCCACGGTTCCATGACAATTCTCGTGATCAACGAGTCGGTGATGCAGGAAAGTCGCCGAGGGGCAGAGTTCCCTGGAAGTGGATTTCGATTAATTATCCGGAGAACACGAACACGACTCTTAATTGTAAATTGCTCGGCTGCTGCCACTACGTTGGCACACAAGGTGGGAAAAAGTTCTTCCGCTTGTTGTTACCATTCACCGTGCAACGCGCGACTGCCTGTACACGGATACGTGTGTAATCCTATCGGTGTTCGCGGAGTGATCTGGGACGGTACTGAGTCAGACCATCGTGGGTCGAAGAGTCCGTCTCGGTGGATTATTCATCGCCTAATTAATTCAGCGAGTTATCCGAGATGGTCCGTCTTCCACAGGATTCACGAGCGAAGACGTCTACACCCCGGAAACAAATTCCGCTGGCACCAGACAGCCGAAAATACACGTCCTCGCGGCGGGGTCGTCCTCCAGGAACCTCTCGCGATACGTATCGCGAGTGAGTAATCGCGGAGTGGCGAGTGGTCGTATTATGAATGAGTTTCCGTTCAGCGGGCCGCGTGTAACTATACATCAGCGCGTTAATTACGGGAATGAAATGTGTATTATACGAATGTCAACGATCCACGGGCACGGTATCGGGGCCTATCCTTCCTCGAACCCGAGGATCAAGGTCTTCCTCGCGACTCTCGCGTTACGTACCTCGTCGGCCAGTGACTCGCAACACTCTGACAGGGAACCGCCGACGAGACTCTCGCAATGATTCTCTTCAGATCCCAAGGAGAATCGATGCTGAGCCGTGAGAACGGTCTTCCCGTCTGCAATTAACCGCATCGCGGAAGAGCACCGTATCTAACAGAGGCCAGGTGCATATTGGAACCGTCTAAATCAATCGGCAGGGGTTTTATCCGGGAACACACTTAGCCAGCGAGGGAAAAAAAGTGGCGGGCGGTAATTCAGCGTGCAGATAGCGCGAGCTCGACCTCCGCGCGCGATACAACGCGATCCAGCGCTAGGGGAGTCCGACTAAACGCGACGCGCAAACAAATCCAGCAACCTGTCTTCCTGGATTCGGCCGCGATAAGGTGGCAAACTGGAGGCTTCGAGGCAGCAGCCTCCGACATCCACTCGCGCGAGGCTGAAGGAGCACCACTGGCAGCGAGCCCGTGGAGAATATGGGCGGCCGATGGTGGGAATACATGTGCACAACGATGCTGCACGAAAATTCATATCCAGCGTGGCAGGCGAGCAGAGCGTATAAAGGCGAGCCACGACCGTCCAAATATATTTGCGCATACATTTTTTTTCCATCGCCGGTTATACAATCCAAGAAGTTACCAACCCGCGGTGCCCACCCCCTCTTTTCTCCCCCTGAGCCCTTCACGCCGCGCGCGCACCAGCGCCGAAAAAAGGGATCGTTGGGGCTTGAAATAAACGTACGAGCCTTCAAATACATTATCGAGGGAATTCTTGTTTATGGCATTCCAAAAGGCGGGACACAGCGCGGATATCATTTACTCTTACGCGGCCGGATGCGTCTCTCTCTCTCTCTCATACACACGCTCTCTCCTCGTCGAAATAAACGCGACGGGGTAGAGAGAGCCTCCAGGGAGAAAATTTGTTCGACGGGGACCTCGGAGGTCGAGGAGGAATCGGGGAACGCGCGCGCGTCGTGAATAATAAGCGGCCGGGCGATATTGTTACGAGCAACAAATAAACGCTCGCGGACGCGACTCCGATATTTCACGGGGAGGTGCACGCCTGGCGGGCCGCGAGGCGTTAAGCGTACTTTAGCGCCGCGGATCCGAACGGCTCGTGACTAGATCCGCATCTTTAGAGCTCTTAATACGCGTGACGGCCCCGGCTTTTTGCTCCCCTGCTCCACAATGCTGCTGGCCTGTCCTCTACGGTACCGTTATACAGGCTGTTTCATGAAAGGCTGGTGGAGGCTTTTCAGCACAAAGCCCATAGAATGGAAGAGTGAAGGAAGTTGAAACTGAAGAGGAATTTGCGAAGGAGGCCTGATCAGGGTGATAGTGGAGGACAAGGTATTGGAGAGCCTTGAGGCCAGGGCTTGAAAACTGTTATAATATCGATTTCGGTTCTCCAAACGGTTATGAAGAACCTTTATTCTGTATAACTGTTATGAAGAACCGAAATTTTCTACTATTATCTGCTTCAGTTACGGTTTCTATTTTCCTCCTCATATCGGTTCCATAACCGTTATTTCTTCGGTTCTATATCGGTTTCGAAACGGTTCTAGAATCAATTCTTGCATCGACTTTTGTCTAATTGATATCATTAATTATTGTAGCTACAGATTACTATATATGTGTATATTCTTTACAAAATTCTTATAGAAAAAGGAGCAACATTTAAACATATCGTTGATTTCTAATAAAGTGTTGACATAAATAAATCAGTTACATATTTTTTACAGTCACAGTGTATTTCCACGCACATTATATGTACCTATTATTCAGAATAGGAAGTTAAAAGTTTCTCCTGTTTCTATAAGGATTTTACCAAAAATGTGCACATATACAGTAATCTGCAGCTACAATAATGAATGATATCAATTAGGGAAGAGTCGATACAAGCATTGATTCTGGAGCCGTTTCGGAACCGATATAGAATCGAAAGAATAACGGTTATGGAACCGATATGGGGAGGGAAATAGGAAGCGCAACCGAAACAGATGATAATTAGAAATTTCGGTTCTTCATAACAGTTATTTGGAATAAAGGTTGTCCATAACCGTTTTAATCAGAATCCTTATATAACCGTTTTAAACAGTTATTTTCGGAACGGTTTCAAGCCTTGCTTGAGGCACACTTTCGCTGTGATAGATAAGACGCAGGGACTGATATTTACTATACCACTGGATCAGTGGAGGAGGTCACCCACTGCGTCGCCCCCGATTAGAACCCTTTAGATTTTCACTTGAGGCATTTAGAGCACTCGTGGCCAAGGTACTTGAACGATCCTGTATCCCGTGTGGAGGACGATTTCTCGTTGGACGTGCTACCTGAAGAAGAGCGTCAGACGCGATTGGAGAGCATGGGAGACAGCTGGGACGGAATCGCCCGTACGTTTCCGTTGCCGGAGTGGAATGGTCGTTTCAGCAGGTCGAAGGAGTTGCCTCGTGGCTCCGGCGACCGCGACAGAGGATAATTAATACGTCGACTCCGCGTAACTATCTATTTATATTCCAACGGGCATTAACGTCGCCGTGATGGACGGACGCGTGCACGGCTATTGACTATCGGCGTCGTAATTGTGAGTTACTGGTAATCCTTTAACCTTTCTCTACTTTCCCTCCGCGAGAAATAACCTGTCGTCGCCGTATACCTACACGAGGATTCATGAACGACGCTTGTCATCGCTTTCCAGGCGACGACGACGACGACGAGGTATTGTCGGGGAGAACACTGGGCCCCGGGTGACTTGCAAATGAGGCTTTCTACGCGCGAGTTTACTCGGTCATCCCGTGGACCGAAACGATCCTTAATGGACAGGCACCTCCGCGAGGATAAATCGCGAGGATGACTCTCGTTCCGTTGACACGCAGAGATCGCGAGGCACAGCTGACTTTCTTGCGTACGTGGCTCGGTCTGCGGCTGGGCCGAGCGCGATGGGGAGCATTCGCTGTCGGCTGGCAGAGATCAATGCGTTACACTCATTACAGATTCATTTCAGCACGCCAACGCGCTCCGCGGCTGAGAATTCAATTTTCGATGCCGGGTTCGTAATTGATGAGGGCAGGGAGTATCGCGGAGTCGACTGCTCGCACGGCAGTTTCCTGGAACTAGACAGGATGTTAGGCTCGCACGAGGTCGCGGGTGAAGGACGCGCGAGGATGCAGGCGGCCCTACCGGCGACGCTCCTCGCGTTTCCTTTCACTGACAACGGCGCCGTCCCACCGCACGGTTATCATTTCGTTTTGCAAATTGCAGCCAACGACCGAATACGCGCGCAGGTAACGGCCTGCTAGCATTTCTCTCGCGTCCCCCGCCTTCAGAAGCGAAACCCCCGACCCTGTCCCTAAACGAGCGTTTACAAATTGTCACCCCCGTAATTGCACCGTAATCAAAGTCCGTCCGTTGGAATTCCAAGCGCTCTCGAGCATAGAAAGAATGTCCCACGCGCCCCGCTTGCTCCTTATCGGTGTCCATCCGGCGTTTCAGGGCGTGACCCCGTGACACGAGTGACGTTGATCCTTGCTTGGCCATGATTGGGTCACTTGGCGAGTGCAACTGGCCCGAGTTGGGAACAGAAAACGGAATCCACAACGAAAGATCTCTGACCTCTGAGAGGGACCGCCTGCGTGCCGTTCCTCCGCTAATAATCGTAATTGGGCGACCAGTCAAGCTTCCCCATGGTCACGCGTTCCGCCGATCGTCCCACTTCCCTCTTTCCCTACGTGTACGTGCCGCCTTTCCAGGGACGATCCCCATTCGAGGGGAAAATGTCAGTTACCGCGAGGTTCGGGATGCAGCCGCGTTACGGACAACGCTCAAGTGTCGATGGCGCGCGATGGCGCGCACCGATCCGCTCCGTTGCGTCGAGGGGGAGGCTAAGGACGCGAGGGGCCTTCATAACTTATCGGCCGCGTCGGTGGGGAGTTTGCTATGCACGCTTTCTTGAGATAACCTTTCAGGCCGACAATTATTGGTAATATCGATACCGCACGCCCGTCGGCCGAGGAACTCACCTTTCCGTGCCTCGAACTCACGATCCGCTCGAGAGGCTCGAGCTCTCCTTGTAAATTACCCTCTGCCTCCCCTTCCTGCCCCTCACCCCCGAGGTCGCCGCGGCATGCCACTCTGGAGGCACACTCTCCGTCTCATCCACCGGGGGATATCTGCCAGCCTCTCCTCTCTTTCTTCACCTCCCCCGCCCCATCTGTTCCCGTGGCACCCACCTCCCCCGGTCGATCGCGTTGTTTACAATGGCACCGACCGCGGCCTAATGAATTTCCATTCGGATAAAAGCGTACACGATGATAATTATGATTTACGAGGGGACCTGGGACCGGGGCCCCGTGCGCGTGCAATCGCGCCGGGATTCCGATAATGTTGCGCTGGCGAAACCAGAGCTGTGGGCTCTCTCCATCTCGTATCCCCGACACCACGGCCGCCGCCGCCGCGGCGCACCGGGCCGGGGCCGTTTAACACCGCGGGAATCAGATTTATAAGCAACCGTTGCGCATCTCGCGGAGCCCCGCCACGAGGCCACGGGAATCGTTTTCGCACCGCTGCTCGGCCAATCTTGCCGCCGGCTGCTGACGAGCACCGAAGATTAGGTGACACTCGGTACACCGATATGGGTCGCTCGGTAGATCCCCCTGTGAAAGGGCTGACCAGTACCTTCTCTAGACTCTCATCCCCGCGAGGCAACCGGTGCGACACTCGCCGAACTTTCAGGACTCGGCGAATAAACTAATGGAAGGTGGAGACGTTGGGGGACCCCAAGGTTAACAGGGACGTTATCATTTTTGTACCCTTAACGCGAAAGGGTTCAACGGCCCCGCGCCCGAGTTCAATCGCGAACGCATAACGAAGCGATCTCGAAAGATCTCGACCTTCAGCTTGTCGATACGCTGCACTCTCAATATATAATTACACGGCTGTGGTCGAGTCTCGACAGCTGCTTCCGATGCACGAGTCGACGTTTCGCGGGAAGCTAGGGAAGAACAGCGGCGTCCACGAGACGTCGGCAGCGGGGACGTGGAAAAAACAGTCACGGGGAGAAGGATCCGGGACATTTAAAGAAACGCCTGTGCATCGCGGACGCGTACGGCCGTCGAAGCAGAAAATTATTATCATAATGACTGATAGATCTATTCGACGATCGAGCGGCAATAAGGAAATGCGGATCGGAATGTCTCTCGATCGAGCCTCGCTTCCCCTCCTTTATCCGCCCGCTCGCCGTTCGTCCATTACTTCGGGCGAATAGGAGACCGAGTCGGTGCATACCTATTTGTCTGTATCTTCGGTGATATCGATACACCAGCCAGGGATCCTGGAGAACTCGGCGGACGCGTCCGTTTCGCGCGGAGAGCACGGAAAAATCAATTAACCTGCCCACGGGCAGGAAACGCGACGCCGGCTGTCCTGGAACCGAACGGCTGAGTTTTTGCTCGGCTGGGAGCAGCCTCGTCAAGGATCATTGAAATCTTTTAAGACGCGTACACGATATCGTTTAGCATATTGCTATTATTATAGGCATTAGGTGGTTAACGAGTCAAAGGGGACGCAGAAGGCGCGCGCTCTTTTTTCCGTCGTTTTCTCTCGAAGGGGAGTGTCCCCGGTGGATAATTTAAGGCTCTTCACGAATGGAATTATTCCGGCAGGGGCGCGGGGACCCGATCGAACAAAGTCTAGCACCTTTGTGTCGAACTCGTCACGACCAGGGAGAGGACGTCTTATAACCCACGGGTGCGGGACTTGAAAAGAGTCCAATTATCTTGCACGCAACGCGTGTGTAGTCGAGGGCACAATTTTCCAGCGGCAGCGAAAAGAAAAAGAGGAGCAGAGACGTGGGGAGAAAGGAGGAACGAAAGAAAGAGGAGCAACGGTCCCAGCACGCTGCTCGAATCGAAATTCAGCGAGGATAGAGGTTGTCGTAACCGACTCGAGCGGGCAAGTCGATTACAGGATAATTGGACGAGCGTTCGACCCTTGACTTCTCTAATATCATTTCGGAAACCAATACTAGCCTCTCGCGGGTCGAACGTTCCGCTTGCTGCCCCTCAATTAACTCGGAAGATTACGCGCTCCCCCCCTCGGCTCGATTCATCTTGCTCTCGGACGAACAATTTCGCTTATCCACGGGACCTTAGCTTTCGTTCTATGCAAACGAGGGCGCGCGGATGGTGGCCCGATAAAAAATGCGGAAGAAATTGTGAGTTCTCCCTTTGGCTGGTTCTGGAAAAGTACCATTTTATTGGCTAGCATAAACGAGAGGGGATGTTTATTGAACCGGCAATTTGAATTACGGCTCGTTAAAAGAAACGCGTTTCCACTTCCGGTGATCGAGGGACATGCTCGAATCAAGCTTGTGGATCGCTTTCAAGATGGTCAGTATTTAAAGTAGGCGATCGCGTGGCACGCAACAACGTTACGGGCCGCGGGGAAAAAAATACACGTGGAAAACCGAATAATCGGATACCCAGCACGAACACATGCCGGCGCACGCACACAGACGGCTCGTCGAAGCCTTCAATTATTGTAGACTCCGCGAATGCCGCTATTTTTCTGCCAGTATACGCCTTTCGCGCGTGTACTTGTACACGCAGCCCTGTACGCCAGACATGAGACTTGTAGACCGGGCACACACGAGCCAGCCACTCGGGATCACTGTTGTGTGTGTGTGTGTGTGTGTGTTCGTTCGCACAGGGTGTCTAGTAAATCATGATATAACGAGGGGATGATTCCTCGTGCAGGTACGAGTAAGAAGTATAAGGTACATCGTTTTCCTCGGTCGTGTACTTTTAAGGAAAAATAATTTTGCCCCCGCAAGTATTATTCTGGAAATTCGGCACAACTTGAAGTAGGCGAACCTCTTAAATTCTCATGAATTCCTAACTTCTTCGAATGTCCAGACAACTCTTTAATTTAAAATCAGATTTTGAATTCCACGTTTTTGCTAATTTTTTCATCACCTGAACCACAATTTACTGAGCACCCTGTGCACGAAGGAAACCACGTATCTTCGCGGACCAGCTCGACTGTTCGCCCTCCCACTTAATCCGTGCTCTTCGACCGGTCGTGCATACTTGTATGGGAAATGCTTATGAATTATCTATTATGTAGTACATCGTGTCCACGGGACGGCGTGTGTACTTTTCAAGCGTCCGAGTGGACGGGCCTCGAACGCGCGTTAAATCCTCTCCAAGGGGTCGCAGAATACCACGGGGTGGGTGCTGGCCTCTGCGATCACCGCAGTCACAAAATTGTAGCTACAAGAACGATCCGCGCCCTGGGCTAGATCGCGAAAATCACAGGTCACGCGAGGAGCTGCGTGAATGAACTTCTTGCCCTGACGAGGGAATGGTCGAAACCCTTGTATTCACGACTCTCAAGCGTGGGCGGGGCGAAACGTTGGGGTACTTGATTTTCGATGATTCTTCGAAGTGGATTCACGGAAGGTAGGAGCCATGAGAATACGATTGCAAATTAGACAGATTAAGTCGATTCGATATTTCCTCGTGCAGAGTAGCCGGGACGAATCGGATTAAAATAAGAATTTATTGTTCACAGCTGGCATACGGCTTCAGTGAGATGGAAGCGCGCGAACGTTACAATTTTGGTCCGAATCTAACCTACGTAATCTGTTATTTTGTATTTAAAATAAAAAGTAAGCTTGAAAATTCAAATGTGTTTAGTGTTATTAGTTTGCATGGTGTCCAAGTTTAGTATTTGACGTATTTTAGACTATTATATCATAATAGTTTCAATTTTTATATATTAATGTTCAAGCCAATATGCTTGTCACGAATATATAATACGAAGTTAGTTTTTTACTGCTTGACATTTTTTTTTTATCGTCAAACACAAAGTGATCCGATTCGCCCCGGTCTACCCCACTTAGTGGACTGATAAATAAGGTCAAGTGATTGAGTCAACCTATGAAATTATAGTGCTCGAGGAGTATTCAATTATTCACGAATGCCCCACGATTGCTCACTCGAATACGAGGGAGCTGCACAGGATATCGCCTCGCATTTCAACGTTCCCCTCACAGCCCTGGTTGGCGATTTCAGATTTTTCCATCGAGTTGCAGGGAGCAAGGCGAAATATCACGGTGCCTGCCGACCGGCGTTCCACAGTCACAAAATTGTAGTCACGAGCAGCGTGCCAAAGGGTAGATTACGAAAATGACCGGTCTCGCGTCAATCCCCTCGTTTACACGCCGCAAGTTATACGTGTTAAACCGTAAGCTCCGCGGAACGGCCAGGCACCGCGCTACAATTCCTTGTTCTCGCAATAAATCAATCCCGAGCGACCCGGGCAAATATTTATTTCCTTAATTCAGTTATCAGATACTTATCCCGACGTTTATCAGCGTAGTCCGTTGATTTATAACTCTTTCTAGCGCATTACCATATCAATGTTCTTTGATAAGTATGTCGCATAAGTATATCAATCTTGCCACGTGGGACAGGCGAGGGCTACTTCACTTGCGATCGTCGAGCATCGGTGATCGATGAACGGGCTCCGGGTGTTTATAAATTTAAATCAAACAGCACGCTCGAAAGAATCCATAATAGAGTCGATAGCGCAATCACTTCAAACGGTCAAAAAAAGCCATTCAACGAATGTTAGACCAAAGCAGAAAGAATTCCCTGACAATTATGCCTAATTGAACTACCACCTGCACCCTTGAACTGAATTTCCCAAGGAAGCCTTTCACCGAACACCATCTCCCTGCGTGCCTTTCGCATTTCGCAGAATTTACCGTGTTCCAGGGAATCGCGCCTCGGGGCAACTACGCATTTAGCGAGTATTACGTGCACACTTTTCGAGGAAGCCAGGAATAGCTACAGCACGCATCTCGGGGCGTCTCGCCCGTAATACGAAGAGGAAACATGGTCGACGGAACGGCTGCCATTGAAGAAGTTATCGCAACGGTGGCCCCTGCCAAGGGCTGGATTACGAAAATCGCCAGACGATCGCCGAGTGCGTCTCCTCTCGCTACGTACGAGCCTGGGCGAACCGGTGCCGGGCAATTTGTTGTCACCGCGATAAATCAACGCCGGCGAGCGAATAAATATTTGCGCTTCGACGGTTATAGTTGTTGCGCTCAATTTGAAGATTCTTATCTGGCGGCCGGGTAGGTGGCGCGTAGCCGCTCGGCTCGAGCTATCCGCGATACCTCTAATCGATCGTTACCACGCCGCCGTTTTTAATAACCACCGTGTCGCTCGTCGGCTGAGAAACGAAGCCCCGGCCGAGGCCGGGCTAGATGATAAATAAACACCGAACCGCCATTAAACTCAGCAACCGTCTGTCAAGTTTGAACGACGCGCTGTGCCGGTGGTCGTGGCGGGGCGTGTCGGCCGTTGCGTTTCGCAAACACCGGTAATTAAATCAAAAGTCATGCTTCGTCCGTCCGAGGGGGCCCGTTCTCGCGCGCGGCGCGCGTTAAAACGCTCATCACGTGGGAGGACGAAATACCCCATTGTCCGGCGGCTCGATCAATCACGCAGGCGGCCGTTCGCGGATTCCGATTCATAATTTCCCAAAGCGACCAAATAAGCGAACCTTCGTTCCTTACCGGATACTCCTACATACAGCCTGCACATACGTAGCCAGACATCGTCTCAATTACTTCGATTCCCCTTCTAGCCAGCAGCATTCGATGTCAACGCGAATCCCGCTCCCGTCGTGTCCGCGACGGCGTTGCATCGAAATGCCAGATCGGAGACGATCCCTGGTTACGTCTCGTCTGGGTCGGCCACGATATTTCCACCCGCGCGGCTGGCCAGGTTATGAACAAAGTTAACTCCGCGCTGGCTGGTTGTCTACGAAAGACAATCCTCGCGACCTAAGTCTCGTTCTAATGCCCCGAGCTGTGAGTCTCGAGACTCCGCGGCCCCTGCATACATTAAACAGACGTACATACGCTGCGCAGCCGGAGGAGGAGGACGAGGAGAACGATAGAACGGAGACACATGTGGCCTGGATGGAGACACGGGTCTCTCTCCTAGTCTGTACAGTCGCCTAGCTCCTGGAGCACTGTACACGCTCGAATCCTTTGCCCGGCAATCCGCGAGGGAACTGGAAATTATATGGTAATGAAGTGCTTCTGGGAGCGCGAGCAGCGACGGCGGCGGGTCGACTCGAAAGACAATACGATTTTACACGGGGAATTTAATAGACCGATGCAGGCGACGACGGCTCCGCTCGCGGCTGTGTGCTGTTGCGCCGCGGCGCAACGATGCAACCAGGCCAGCCGCTGCAGGCTGAGTGCAGTTCGTGGTATTTGATATCGACATAATCGGCGTGCCGCGGGCTCGCTGGTAAATCCGGCACGCTAGCTCGCTCCCTCTCGGCTTTTCCTTTCACGAGAGAAAGAGATTCCGCGCGGCCGAGCGCGAACCACGCGCGACCTGCAACACAGGGCGCAACGCGGTATGCGGGGCCCACTCAAGGGTTTCGACGGTTCGAACAATGAAATAACTTCTTGTAAACTGCTGGATGACTAGCGTCTTGTTAGCCCTGAGCCGCTGCAGAGTCTGTCCGGTGAGAGATGCCTGGCAGCTATTTTCAAAACACATCGCCCATTACCGTCCTCACTAGGGTGGCTCTTATTTTTGGAAAAAAAATTTGCGTACAGTATCAGCCCGATCGAATAAGGGGAAAAGGTGCCCCTGGGCCCTTGAACATTACAAAATAGTCCTCGAAAATAAAAATTGCAATTTCTCTTCGCCTTCGTAAATAAAAAGTGCACGAGAAGTATTTAAAGTTTTTAAGTATGAAAAAAAAGTTTTGTTTCAGTTTTTCGGACTTTTTTCGAAAACCGTTTGTCGCACGAGAAAAAGTAATAGAACATAAAAGATGCTCCTTGTCTGGATCAATAACTTTTGTTTCACATGCTTTTTAATGTAATCAATAACTTGGAGGATAATTATATAAAATCGACTTTGTGAGCTGTTAAATAATTATTTAAATGTTCAAGAGCCCAGGGGCACCTTTTCCCCTTATCCGATCGGGCTCAAACTTTACGCAGACTTCTTTTTATAATTTGGAACTATTCTGGGGGGTGTCGCGAAGAAAAACTTGGCAAAAATTGTCACCAAGAGTAAATAAGAGCCACCCTATTCCTGACTTTTCGTTTCTCGGCTTCAACCGCGCGCAACCCTTCTACGAAAACTCCCGCCCAAAGTGCATCGCGTTTTGTTCCAACTCTCGATCCCTTCTCCGCTACGATTCCACGGCTTGTCGAGGAAACAGCTGCTCGCTGTGTCCCCGCGTTTCTCGACTCCATGGGCCTCGCCTCGGCCCAACGCATCGCCATCCATTTTGATGGCGAGCGCGTTCCCGCCGCCTCGAAGATCTCTCCGGCAGACGTATCGCGAGCGAGGGACGAGAGGATTTGTACGAGGATCGTTTGTGTCGCCGTAAATTCTCCTGACCCCGAAGGAGATTCGTTCCGCGAGCTGTCGGGCCGAATAGGAGTCGCGGACGAAGAGGGCACGGACTCGCGTCGAATTATAATCGGGTCCGTGGAGGTGGCCCAGAGTTTTCGGACAGAGAGAGTCTCTCACGTTGGAGGAATGGGACGTGGCCGATTAGCACCCGGGGCGGGAAGTTGGGCAAGACTTTGGTGTGCCACCGGTGCCGTATAAATTACCGGGGACTCGGTGAAAAATCGCCGGCAATCTCGCGCGGCGCGCGTTTTATTCGGAGGCATTAGCGTCTAGGTAATTTTCAGTATACGCGCCGCTGATAAATGCTGCGACGATACACGCGCATAAATCTGGCCGCGCGTTCCCCGGTGGATAGGCGAGGCGCTAAAAATACCAGCGCCGCGGACTTGACGGGGCCCCTTCGATCGGTTAGAGGAGTCCCTCCCCTGTCGCGGCAGAAAACTGGCCCCCACCGGCCATCCGCAGGTAGGCAACGAAATATACGCGGGCCAAAACGAATTTATCGCGCGCCGGTTAATATGCGCGGTCCCCTTGACCCGCATGTTCTTCTTACCCCATAAATCCTGGCGGGGGGAACGGGCACGGAATACTAAAACACTTCGATCCCCAGTCGCCTCAAAGGAACGGACGGATCCCGCTCTACGGAAGAACATAACCGTTCCGCGAGCCTTCCCCATCAGCCCCCAAGATATCCGCACACCCACGCCCGGCCTCTACTCCGCTCCGCCAACAATGGCCGGCTTCGGAAAACGAGGATCAATGCGAGTGGATATCGCTGTAAGCTCCACTCCCCCGTCTCTGGCTCCGTCTCGCTCTTTCTCCCTCGCCTGGCGAGCTTTCCCCGCTCTAAATCGCAACGCGGCGAGGGGCATTCGGGGGCTGCGCTGCTAAAAGGGTTGACCGTTAAAGCGAAAACGACCGATACGGCTCGACGCGTAATCTCCTTAGCCCTCCGCTGAGACCCCTTTCGCCCTTCTCGCCCCCTTTGACCTCTTTCGGGCCGCATTGGTTTCCAGATTTTTTCACCCCCCCCCCCCCCCCCGCGTTCTTACCTCGCGCGACACGCCCTTGCGAGACAACGACTCGAGTGGCAAGCGAAGCGGATTCGATGCGATGTCGGAGGTGGAAAATTAGCCCAGGAGTCGAGGGTCTTGGCGGAGGGCTTTCGTTCCCTTAATTCTGGTTCCTTGAAGATTCCACCCCTCTCGCTGTGTAATCTTCCGGGGAGGCGGGCAATTTGATTTCTGACGTATAGCTTGCCGCGCGAAAGAGGATAACGCCGCGGCGCGCAATATGAGGGAGCAATATATATTCGCCGGGCGCAAAAATGTATGCATGTATAACAATTACGTTAGAGTCGCGCGGGTCGCGGGACAGGAACGTGCAGAACCGTCGAGTGGCGGAGGTTAAGTGAAATTTATTGCAAGACGTGCGGCGATAAATTTCACCTATCTTCCCGGGTCTCCCGCGAAACACTTCTTTAATTAAAAGCAGGAAGCTGTACTATAACCGAGTGCTAATTAATCGGGAGATTGTTTTATCTTATCGGCCGGGTATAGAGGCGGGCGGAATTCTAATAAAAACACGCCGACTGACGAACTTCGACTGGGGCCGGCGGCGGGCGCGTGCAAACACCACACGCCGCGAAGAGGAGGAAAAAAAAGGAGAGCCGAGAAACGAGGAAACAAGGACGAGGGTAACGTGAAAGAAGGAAAGTTGGGCAATCCATTACACCGGGGGGGGGGACTGGTCGGACTCGTCGGATCCTGGCCGCCGTTCGAATCCTCGAAATCCACTCTCCGCGCCGAAAGTTCGGCGGGAGGGGAGAGCGGAGACGCGAATAAATTCGCGGACGAGCGCCGGGCCGCGAGCGCGCGACAAATTCGTCCCAGTCGAAGGACAAGGCTCACCGGTGCCCGATCCCTTATCTCTCCGCCGTTTCCAGGCGATATCTCTCTTTCCCCCATGGCGCGTTCCCTCTATCGCCGCGATCCATCGATTACCCTTTGATACCGCTCATATTTCCCGCCGGTATTCCAACTACATACGAACAAAGCACGGGATGGCAGAGCCGAGCCGCGGCCGCTGGCCCTCGCGAAACGATGAATGAGAGTACGGCTGAATAAGAGGACGGAGAAAAAGTTGGCCAATCCATTAGCCCAGGCTTACCGACTCGCTAGACGTCGGGACTGAAAACCGCGACCGGCTCGTCCGCCGAAACTTCCGTCAAAGCTCGGCTCGCCTCGCTTAAAGACGCGCGCAATCTCTTTTTTTTCGGCCAGCCTCTTCATTCGCCGATACGCGGCCGGCTACCAGCCGCGTCGTCGCGAGCGCCAACTCTATGGAACACCGCCGCTATAAAAACCGGGGGTCCGCCTAGCTGAATGTTTCGCCGAAGTTTGGCAATCCATTAAACGAATAGGCCGGAGCCGCGAAGGCGAGGATGTAGCCGGGGCGCTCTCGCAAATCCTGTTACGAACTTCCGTCAAACTGTAGTTTACGGTCGCGTTAGGCGCGGCTAACTTTCCACCAAGGCGTACGCGGCCCGACGTCCCCGCGGTTATCTTTGAATATCGCGACTCCCGTATTCATGGCGTGACTGACAAACGGGGATGGCGACTTGGGCAAGCCTCTTTGGATGGAACGGGGCTATAACTGCGAGAGTAAATGTAGTTTATAAGCCCTTCTCCTACGTAAGCAAAGATCATGCATGCGCCTGCGCTTTCGTCAAGGAAACTTCTCGAAAGCACAGGCTGACGAAACACTCGGCCGTTTAACTACCGCATGCCGCGTGGCGAGTAACGAAATCCAAGTTTTTCCTCTAGGAGTCGATAAAAGCGTCGCTCGGCGTTTGCAAATATAACGCTGGCGCGAGAATGACGGTCGTAGCCGGACAAAAAACTCGATCCATAAAGATAGCTGGTCGCAGCGTTACGTCGCGAGGCGAACGAGGACTCTATCTCGTCCGCTACTTTACGACCGCGATATTCCAGAAATCTAAATGAATGCGTAAATTCCGGCCGGCATCAGCGTAATTGATTGAATCGGTGAAAACACTCGGCCATAAGGGGGCTCGATAATCGCGTGGCAAACGGGAGTTTTATTCGCCGCCAGCCGGCTTTAAACGGACGTTAAATCCCGGCCGAAACGAGCGACACGCCGGGCACAACAAACTGTCCGGCTATAGTCCGTGTAAATTTCACAATTTCGCGAGACACTTTCCCCGGTGAGTGTCCCTCGGAAGCCACGACGATGGCCACTCGAGGTCTGCGCATCGTTCCGAGGCGGCGACGAGCACGCTAAAATCGTATACCGCGTCACGCTGGACCGAGCAAACGGGGCTGCTGACGAGCAATTACGGGACGGGGACGTAACGACTTTGTCCCATCGAGCGTTTTACGATCCGTATCTTTCAGGATCCTCCGTGTCCCCCCCCCGGCCCCCCGTGCAGCCGTATAAATCTCGCTGTGCTTAATCCGCGGGCCGGCGTGAAAATAATAGATTGAATCGGGAGGAAGCTGCCGCCCATAAAGGGAGGTCATAATCGCGGTGTATCGCCGAGTAAACAACGACTCGGTCTAACCGACCGCTTTATCGGCCAGGTTTCCCCGGACAGCCTGACGACCGCACCCGTACTCGCCAGTACTCGCCCGAGGTTCGCTAGGACCCGCTGACGGGGCGGTACCACGCGAGGACGGGCGAGAGCGTGCTCGCGCGAGGAGAGGGTCGCGCCGCGCCGGTCTGATGAAGTGGTTCAATAAAACGTATCAATAAAAACGATTCATAGTCGTGGACGGAAGGGCACGCACGCGAGGGAGGGGCCCCGACCGCGGGGCCAGAAGAAACCGTAACCGTTAAGAGGAGGAAAGTTGGGCAATCCATTACCCCGGGGATGGCGAGGAGTAGTAGTCTCCGTTGGCCGAGGCGCGGGCAGCTTCGAATCCGTGAGTCCCGGCGTGGATGTTGCGTCAAGGCTAAATCCGCAGGGGCGGCCCCTTTGTGGCCGATGTCCGCGCTTCTGCATACATTCTCGCCCGATAAATATACCCTTTGGCAGTATAATCCAGGCTCCGCGCGGATTCCTCCAGCACCGGTAGCTTCTGAGAACCTGCCCGTAGCTTTGAGCGAGCACGAGACAGAGATACCCGGCCGCACCAGCCGCGATCCTCCTCTACTCTTTCACTCACTCTCTCCCTCTCGTTCTCCCCCGATGCACACAACGAGACGCGCTTCCTCCCCCGTCCTTTCACCCTGCCCACAACCTTTCGCCCATATACGCGGCTTCGCCTCCCCCCCCCCCCCCCGCGCCCTTTTTCCTGCCCCGTTCGCTCCTACGCTCCTCCGCGCCGAGGAGAGGACGGTGTTACGCGAGCCGCGTCGGTGGCCACGCACGCACCAACACGAGAGCCAGGAAATTGTTTCTATTCTTCCTCCCTCCTCGGTCTGTCGTCCGCCGAGGGAGGACTTACAGATTGCGTACAAATAATCCGCGGAATGGCGCGGAGACCTACCTGCCCGCCCCCGATTCATGCCTCTCGCGGCGAACCGGCTCGAGTCGCGCCGATTTCCTCGGTTACCGTTCGCGTATCGTTCAGACCAAATCCGGTGGCCCACTCGGGACTGGGTTGGACGGAAATCGTATTACTGTCGCAGGGAAATCTATCGGAGGACATGTTCGAGGGTTAGAAATGAAAAGGCACAGCGCGGCAGAGTCGCCAAATGAAGCAGCGAGGAGATAGCCCCCTCGTGGCCTCGAATGGCCAACCGTTTTTGTCCCGACTATAGCCTCGCGAGACCATCGAAGGAGCGGGTGCTTCTGTAACACGGCCGAGTAATTCGTTCGGGCAAGTAACAGCCCGGTATTCAATGAATCCCGAGATTTTTTGCCCGCGCCTCGTATCTAGCCGCAGTAAATATCCACCGGGCGAAAACACTTTCGATATTAAAATAGTCGCACGGCCTTTTTGTCCGCCAGGGGGAAATTACTCGGGCGGGGCGCGACGGTTTTTATCCCGTATTCAGCTAATCGAATATCCATTTCCGTTATTAATGGCATTCCGGTTAACTGGTACCGGGCCGGCGCGGAGGTCAATAAAGATATACAATAGAGGGCCGAAACAACAATTTATAGAGCCATAAAGCTTGTCTCTACATGCGTTGGCCGGGGCTTATGCTCGGCAACTTAAGGGCCTAGCATTTGCTTTAACGGTCATTCGGCCCTTCGGCCACGGATATTGGAAAAAAGTTGCCAATCCCCTGCTAGAATTCCGCTGCGTTTTTGCGGCTGAACCGCGGGGACCGATGGACAATGTACACGGTGCACATCTTGTAAGATTAATGGCGACGTGTCTACACCTACGAACCACGTACTTGCTGCTCATGTCGCTGGGAAAGAAATCTGGTATACGGATTTGTAGCGGCACGCACCGGTAAAGTGAAAATCGACCAACCGTCGCCCTCGGAGCAATTAGGCGGATCGTCCACCCAAATCACTTCATACATCGATCCTCGATGCATTCATTTGCGTGACCGTTCTACCCGTATCTATCGTTTCGTTCCCAGGTTCCGGCCACAGGTATTCCCGCCTCAAGGGAGAAATACTTCGGCATTCGACATCCTCCAGCAATTTTGGGCTTTCCGCGCGACGCTCAATTATCCCGCGCGGGGCTGTTCGCCCTTAATGTTTATTGGCCTGAAACCGATACACTCAAGATACCGCGCTCTCCGGCGAGCAACAAAGTCTCCCGAGTAGCTGCGATCCTCTATCTGGGAACAGCGCAAAAGTTGAAACTGAAACGCGAACGATTCGACCGGTCGTCCCGACCGAAAACTTGATAAGCGACGAATCTCGAGGCGAATTTGCATTATTGTGCCGACTGCAACCGGAGTTTGGTAAACGAATATGCAAATTCCAGCTGCGGGAGAAGAAAAAGAAGGATCGGCGGTTGGATCGGGCGTAGCGAGGCGCGATCCGCGTACACGCCAAGAGTAGGTAGGTATACGGAGGGATCTCCGTGGACGACGTCGTGAGCGCGCGATCCTCCGGCGAGTCTCGTTAAATCCGAACAGGCGAAATTCGACGTACCGCGCAATATAATATAGTATTGTAAAGCAATATCTCGTGAAAGGAGGCGATGGTGGTGGTGATGGTGGCGGCAGAGCAAACAGGTTTTTCGAGCGGAGCTCTGAACGACGACGGCGACGAGGAGGAGGACGACGACGACGACGACGTATGCTTTGCTGCACGGGGTGCAATAAAAATTTTTTAATAAAAAGCCTCACCTGCATCGCGCGGCCGATTTGTTAGCTTCTTTGTGGGGTCCCCGCGGATAGGAGAAAGACAGGAGGGCAAAGAGAGAAAGGGAGGGTCGAAAGCGAAGGGGGGCCAAGAGGGGGCAGTGTGGGGCCGCAGCGAGGTGGAAAGAGAGACGGAACTGGCCAAATGGAAGAAAGAACGGAGGCAGAGAAAGAAAACGGCGCCATTATGACGTGCGATTGGAGTTTGCTGCTTGTTTGGTAGGAACGTATCACGTGTCAATACTTTTCCTTTTCGTTCTGTATGTAAATTCGAGCCCCATGGGGGCGCGAGGGCAGCATCAATCAATGGCAGACGGCAGCTGATTAAAAATTGCGCAACACCATGAATTATTAATGCGACAATAAACGTGCAAATTCCGGTACGCCACCCCTGTGTGAACATTGCCGCGTCCTTTCCTTTAAACGTTAAACCTTGCGATACCCCGACACTCTTTGTCCCTCCACTCCACGAGGATCCTTCACAGCCGCAGAACGACAAGAAAAGTCACGCGAACGTCAACCGAACGCAGACTAAATATAGCGGAAGTTGCCAAAACGATATCTCCCCCGTTAGGTTATCCCCGCGATTCCCTCGATCGAGTTCAAGGAAGAGGGACGCGTCTCAACCGGACACCGCGAATCACGGTTTCACGGTTCGTCGTGTTCGCCGGGGAGCGGACGGCGAGGGTACCGCGCGCGTTTCGACGCAGCTCGCCGAGAGCATTACCGAGCCCCTCCCCCCGGCCCCGAGGATAAAGACAGAGATCCGACCATAAACCTCGAAAAACGCGGCGCGGCGCGAAGAAATACGCGTTACACGCCTGGAAATCCTGATCGGTACATCAGCGATGCTTCATATAAATCGGAAGAGGACACCGGCGTGTATATTTCCTCGGTGTGCTCGCGGTCACCGGTCGTACGCGCTTCCTGGAGAGGAGAGTCCTCTCGTCGACGCGTGCACCACACACGCGCACGCATGCACGCACACGGGGGGGGGGGGGGGGGGAAAAAAAATCGGAATATTTCGCGAAACGACGAGGGAGCGAACGAGTACCGCGCGCGGTCGCGTCGTCGTATTTTACACGAGGTCTGGTGCGCGGAACCTCCCACACAGGTAGTTATCTCGGTGACTTAATACCAGGTAATGTGCTCTCCAGTTACATCTCAGCCGATCTTGCTAGCTTGCCTCTCTCCTCTCCCTTTCTCTCCCCCCCCCGCCGCCCGCTTCTCGCCCCTTTTTCACCCTTTTTCTCGGTTAGAGCGAGGACCGGACCAGCGAGGCTCCGTGCGAGACGGGTGAGGGGCGAAGGAAGGGTGAAAAGGGTAGAAAGGGGAGAGCGAGGGAGGAAAATTGAAGAATAAGAAGTGGAGGCGGTAGGGGAGAGGTGTTGAAGTTACTCGATCCACGTTCCCGTAAACCTACGCGACAAAGCGATCGGGGGAGTCCGCGTGCTGGCGCGGATAGTTTATTATCGACAGGTCTGCGAGACTATTCGCTGTGTACACATTTTCATTGTGGGAACGACGCGAAGAGGATCCCCCCCTGGGTAATAAGAATCCGTTCGTACGGGGCCCGTGTTGAACGGGCACGATGCGTGGAGCCGAGAGAACATCCTCGCAGGCACCTCCACCGGGGGGGGATGTTCAAGAAGAAGCGATAGAAACGAGCGGTCCCGGCCGAGGAGTCGTCTCCTATGCTCGACTCACTCGTATCGCGAGTAATATAACAAAGATACTATGCTAATCCTTCGAAGATGTACAGAAGAATAACGAGCCAATAGAACGGGAGATAAACTGCTGCGTATAATGAAAAAGAACAGTCGCCCCTCTGACCCGAATAAAAAAAAAGATCCGCAGTAAAGATTACAAGAGAAGCGTTTAAAATCGTCCCCTTAAAGTCTCCCCGATATACCTGACTATGCAGAAGCTGCAGATAAATCGTTTAAATCGATCTCCCCGACGAGACGCATCGCGGGGAGAGATCTCGCGAGGAAAGGAAACGAACACCGGGATCTGGCTGGAGGAAAATTGAAGGGGACGAAAAAGGAAGCCCTGGAAAGGTGGCGAAGTTACTCGATCTCCATTCCCGCGAACCTAGACGACGCGGGAAAAGCGATCGGGGCACCGTTCCCCTAAGGGCGGTTTATCACCGACCGTCTATCTAACGCTGTTCACCCTGCCTCGCGTTTGGCTGAGATCGCAGCTCGTAAGAAGGCGAGTGCTACGGGCGGGGGAAACGATACGCGAGCAAGATCCCGCGTATTCTCGAATTAACGGGACAATTAATCGCGCGGCTCTCTTACGCGCGGATTGCGCTATTAGAAGGGAAGAACACGGGGTAGCACAAAGGAGCACCTGAGAAGATCGTAAACGGGAAGGAGTTAACGACGCGCGTTTATCGAGGCGCACTATCGTTTTCTTTTCTATCGAGGCCGCAACGCTTTCCGCGCGAAGGAAATCTCGTACCGCCGGTGGAAGGAAGTTGCGGAACTTGGGCGTCGAGCAGCTTTTCCCTTTCGAACGGTTTCAGAGGCAGGGCCTATCTCGACTGGATCATCTCCGCGATTCTTAGAAGCTCGCGAGAGCTGCTCGGGCGAGATAGAGGGTCGCGGAAACCGCGGTCTCGTCCGTGTATCTCGGCGAAAATCTAGACGTGCCGCGAGCAAGCTCGTCGGGATTCCGCGGTCTATTTACCGGGCGACAGTTCACAGTATTGTTCCGTTCCGTGCTCGGGGATCGCGCCGTGAGAGCACGGGCGAGAGGATCGCACCTAATAAGAATCGAATCGTACGAGCCAGGAAGCAACGAGGCGCGCACTTTAGACGCGCAACAGTGAACACACACCGCGCGTCGAGTTGTACGAGCGGCAGTTAACCTATCGACAGATAGAGTTTCACTCGGAGCTAGCAGCCGCGCGCGGCAGCCGGTTGACATTAAACCGCGGATATTTATCGTTACGCGTCCAACGTACGAACGCGAGGTCCATGCAAACTACGTTAACGGGCCGCGCGGCGGGCTGGTAGGGGAAGAATGGTTTGGCGGTTTTCAAGAAATTGTTAAATAAAACATGAGCCCGGGGATCGAATTCCGCTCGGCGTTCCCGTAGCAAATACAAATAGCCCGCGGTGAACGACGCGGTGCGGCGCGGCGACGCCGGGCAGAGGCGAAAACTGTTGCGCCGTGCGTCGACGTCGTCGAGATCGCTACCTGATGGCGACGGGAGGGCCGAGGAAAGAGATTAATGAACCCCGCGATTTCCCTCGCAATAAATTTCCGTTGCTGTTCGCTGTAAATTCGTCGTTAAGAGAGTAATTCCCTGGCAAATTTGGCCGCCATTAACGATATTAAGGGTACCCCTCCGCGCGTCAGCTTCCGGTTTACAAGCCGCCGCGGCCGTTCCAGGGGCGCTTGGCCACTTCGAAATTCATCATCCAGATAAACATCGGTTTTTCAGCGGATAATGTTTCGCCGTTCACGAGGATACACACTGGCCGATCGTTAATTATCACCGACGATGAACGTCCCGAACTTTTCTATCGCCCCTTTAATGACCGTCGTCAGAACGAGCGGGGCTAAGTTTTACGAGCGACCGTAGGGTGGCAGATTGAAAGCGGCTGGTCACCAGGTGCCGTTCACTCGAAAGGCGACAGCAATCCGTACCATCTGCCAAGTCGGTCTACATCTCCCGGGGCCTGCTCCAAATTTTACTTGGAATCATTTCGTCTGACCCACGCGTCAGCCCGCGTGATGCTTCAAACCCCTTGTGCTTAGCTCTGATTTATGATTTGATAATTTGGAGGGAGAGTGGCCTCCCAAAGCACGAAATGCGCACAATGGCAACGGGGACACGTTTAATAAAGGATAATTACGTAGAGCAGCTAAGCAAACGACAATAAAAGCTTCTCCGCAACAGACGCCGAGACTCTGAAGGATTCCTTCGGAGTGGGGGCGAAGGTGATAAACTGGTCTACAGCCGGGATGACGTAAAAGAAGTTTTGAGAAATATCTGCTTTCAAGGAGGACGTTTAACTACTTAGCTAGATAGCGGGGACTGACGCACTACGTTAGCCTGAAGGAGGCGCGTGCGAAAACAGACATCATCGCCACGGCTGTTAAGTGAAAAGATAAATACCCGCGAAAACTGTCGGTGCCGAGGCCGATACTAGTTTTTACCGTCTGCAAATGGACCGCGAAGGATGCTGAAAGGCCGCGTAATCGTCGTATGCCGTGTGGCCGGGCATTAACATATAATGGTCACCGTCATTCTTCTCTCCGTCACGCGTAGGGCCCCGTTTAATCATTCTCGGTCACCCCGTCACGTAATCCCCGTTCGGAACGATTGTCAGGGAAGATTACCGGGGCATTAATTTGAAAAATGCAGCGACGTCGGTCGACGCCGAGGCGTAAGCTTATTAACCGAAAACACGAAGTACGCCCATCGTTCGACGATTACGCCCAGCGTTAAGGACGAACTTTTGCACTTCGAATTTATACGAGGTAGTTAGGCGGCGACGGGGACCGGTCGCAGGGCTCCGACTGCCCAGGGAACTCACTCCGGGCAAGACTGCCGGCGTGCTATATGATATCGCCCGACTGCCAATTCGAGTTCCCCGCTTTCCAATTTCACTTGCAGCCTCGCCCCTCCGCGGAGGGCCCCCGTCCCCGACACTCGAATTACCCCCGGGGTAACTTAAGTCCGTCGTTACCTCCCCGCACTGCGCTGCACGCCAAGTTCGACTGGTCAATAAGCGTAAGTAAGTAAGGAGCCTGGAACTTCTAATCAAGATGGCGGGAACGAGTCTAATTAAAACGGAGGATACAAATTGCAGATGTGGAATGGGAGATTATGACGGGGACCGGGGAACACACTTTCATCGGAGTTTTTTAGCTTCGAAGAGCGAACGGCTCCGCTGACGAGGAGCATCGCGGCAGTGTCTAATCAGCGCGTTCCTATCACCCGGTCGGGTTGAACAAGCGGGCAGACGGGCGCAACGAGTTTTCCTCCAATTTCTCGTGTCCTGTCCACCCACGATCTTCGAGAGTGACATCTTACGAGACCTCGTTATGTCTACGAGCCGGCGATAATCTCGTCCGCGCGGGATAATCAGGTTGCGGGGATGATTGATGAGCCGGCCCCGTCTAATTGAGAATGAAATTCGGTACGAAATAACTGGCCGGGCGACGCGCGATATCTGGTGGATCGCGTCGGGCGAGGAGCGCACGCATAAATACGCACGGAGCACGGGATGGCAGCGCGAGCGGGGCATAACCGATGACAGATTGGCAACACGGGTTGTACAAAGTACGAGGGGAAATAATTCGTCGGCTCGACAACTTCATGACCCTTAAGTTACTTTCCACGAGGTTACAGTACATCTATCGAGCCGGGGGAAGACTTAACGCCCGGACGTCGAGGAGATCCGGCCGCGAGGAGATTTAAACGCATCATTCCGCAGTCTACGCGCGTATACTCGCATAGCTTTGTTATCGGGGCGAATGCATCCCGGCCCCTCCCGCATAAATACAATCCCAGACACTGGCGAAGCCGCTGTGAAGTTGATTAACCCACGTGCCTGGCTAGACGAGCAACGCTTAATTGCGAATGGAGTGACGCGTTGTCCGCCTTTCGACGGTTTCCGGGGCCCCGATCGGCACGCGAAATATCGAAACGGGACATTTCCATCGGCGATGGGGTGAACGACTAATAAAGTCGCCACGATAAATAAGGCGGATTAGAGGTAATTGAAGGACTGAAGGGAACACGCCTTTCTCGTTAGCCGAGTGTCTCGAGAACGATTCAATTACGCGGCGGACGTACGATTTTCCAGGCTGGCGTTATTAATCAACCATTCTGAGAAGCTCTGCAGGCCAGCCTCTATCTCTCGTTCGGGCGTATCGTGATCTAATGCCCCCATAGACGACCTAATTACGCTCCAATCGCGGACCGGCACATTTCATGCTGACACGTTGCGTCCCGGCGGAACTGACTTAATCATCGTCCAGCTACCGAGCAACCCCCTAATCGGAGCCCTCGATTCGATGGAAATTACTTCGAGTTGAGATCGACATAGGTAGCTCCGTTTTCCAGGAAACCGATTTCAAAAATCCTCGTAGTCCCAGGACAAACTTCTTCCGCAACTAATCCCCCGGATCGTGTTTCGAATTTACTCCCGCCCTGTACACCGATGCGAGCGCAGTATCCTTAATCAGCCGGGAAAACAAATCTGCACGCCATCGAGGAGAATAGACCGCGAGCGTAAAAAGGCCGAGACGAAAGGGTATCGGGGTACCGTGGAGGCAGGAGGACTCAATCCCGAGGACGCGTGTCGGCGAGCCATTTGTTGGAGGGCAAAGGAATGCCCGGCGCTAAGAAATCGGCCGGTTGACGCTTCACGGGCGGATAGGTGACGTTAAGAAGAGAAATCGCGGGGATCACTCGCCGAAGAGGAGCGTAAGCCCCAGATAGACTACATCGACAAGGTACCCTACCGCGTCGCCGACACGGGGAGCACTGTAAATGGTAAAGGCACAGAAACACCGAGCCAGCGGCAGTACGTGTGCCCGTCGCCTCTCCTTGTGTACAGAGGCTTCTCGCTCGGTGTGCACAGATAGGCCGAAAGTGGTCATGGGAAAGGTATCGGTGCGTTAAGGCCAAGACAGGATTCCGCGGGGCGAGGCCGGCTCGTTGGCGGGTAGGAGTGTACAAGGTCTTCGATACCTCGTAAATTACCACTCGGGGCCCCCCTCTGCACCATCCAGCCCTCGGCTCGACTAATGTTAAAGCTGCCTACGTTTTCGTCCTGCCCGGGGAAACGCTCGGCGCGATCCGGGGCCCCTCCGCCATTGGCACCCCCTTCCGAAAAAACACTGGCCCGACGCGACGCGATGCGGCGTTTCGACACGTTCTATTTTACACTTTTTTCGGGGGAGCAAGAGGGGAGGGGAGAGGAGAGGAGCCTGGCTTCGCCAAATGAGCCGAGGAACGGCGCGGCCAGAACCAACGTCCCCCCCCCCGTTTATTTCCAGGGCCCAGTTCGGTAACATCGCTGGAATCGATCGGAGATCGAAAGCGAAAGCTCATTAAGGCGCACCCGGGACTGTATATTCCCTGATATTCTCCGTTCGTAAATTTCCTGCCGGCCCGACGTTATATTGGGAAATACGGAACGTGGCCCAGGCCTGGTGCCCGGGCACCCCGAGCAACGCGATCCTTAACACGATCCTGATTTCGATCTCGGCTAGGGGAATTATTCGAGCCTAGATATTCCGGATTCCTTCGTCCCCGAACGTTGAGGGGCACGATGGTACTGTAATGCACCGATCCCTGTTTAGATATTTCCTCTCGGGTCCAACTCCGCCTCACCGTCGCTCCGAAGATCCTTAAAAGCCAGCAGATTCGAGTTCGAATTCGTAGCCCGTGAGCTCACGAGTCGCAGCTCCCTGCCTCTTCTGATTTTAACTTTTATGGAACGCAGTAAAAGTTCACTCGAAAATCGTAATGTTTTCGATGAATAGCAGACTGGGACGCTTTACAGCCGCTACGGCGCGTCGTGGAGGTTGCTGAGCGAAGACTTAATCGAAGTTTCCCGATCGGTAGAGAGAGCTGACGCTGCGTTATGCCCTCGCAATTATAGCCAGCTTGGATTTCGGTGAAAAGTTTGCTGTGAAAGAGCGCGGCCCGCGGCCCGAGGGCGTTTGTTCGGCGCGCGAACGGATGTAACCGTGTCGTGTAACCCTCCATAAGGTCTGCCGTTGGGGGGAAGCCGGGGAATCGCTGAGGTGCGCGTGAAGTCGAACTTTACGACAATATAATTTTGGTAGCGACACGCGGATGGCGTGGAATGCGACGATCGGAGTCAACGAACGGTATAGAAGTCTTCGATACGTCGTAAATGGCCCATCCCCGGCCCCTTCACGGCCCTCGTATCCAGCTCTCCATCTCGGCTTGTACACGCGCGTATATACGCGCATAATATCGAGCTGCCTACGTTTTCGTCCTACCAATGGGAGAGACTGACAACGAACGACCGAAAAACACCGACGACGCGCCCAGTCCTCGCTCGCAAACAAAGCTCGGTAACGCTCTATTATACGACCGATCCCGAGCGGAGGAGGTGGAGGAAGAGATCGTTGGGGACGGCGAGGAATACGAGTCCGTGTACATTCCTGAATTTTAGTGCCAAGTGTTGTCCGACGTGATCATGTCGCGACGGGCCTCTCCGGCCGAGACGGAAAACACGGTATCAAAAGAGATAGCATTCCTGCCATCATTCAAGATGAAAACGAACGATGAACAACGACCGTCCGACCCTGGGGTGACTCTGCTGAGTCCGCCTCCCCGGACGTCACGGACATCTTGGGATTCGAAAGAGAAGAAAAAAAGGAATTCGTACGATAGATAGTACGTGATGGAGTCGAGAGGCAAAGTCAGCCGAGGGAGTCCGTAACGTTCTCGGACGCGGGGAGAGAGCTAGAGGACGTTAGAGTCGGCGACATTCAAAGAGAAAAAGTATCCGAAAGAATATTTCAGCTTAAACGGTTTTCGGCCAGTGGCTATTAACCCTGGAGCGAGATTCGTTTGGAGACGGGGAAGGAACCGATGGTCCGTAAAGCGGCGAGGAGGACCGCGAAGAGTCCGTGGCCACGGAGGAGAAACCGATTACATCGGGGGATCCGGCGTTCGGGGCCCAACTTTCGAGCGGGGGACCCGTCGGAGTGCCTATTGTTGTGCTTAATTTAGCGTTAAATCGTTTACATCTCATTAATCGCCGGGAAGAAGCTGCGGGCGGACCGTCATGATCATCGATGCACGTCAGTCATGGACCGTGGGCATCACTTTAATTTCGAGCTGACCACCATGGCCGTGCGTAAGAACGGAGTGGATCTCGCGTGTCTCTTGTTCCAACGTATGCCAGGAGGAGAATAAACTCGCTCGCTCGCGCGGTGTGCACTCGACTGCGTCGCTCGGGGAACGACGCGACGTCGGAGCAATATTGGAACTCGAGCTGGACTCGACCGGTCCCGTTCGTTCACTGTCAGTCGAGTGCACTTCGCGGTAGCGACACACGCGAGCACGTTATTCCGCCGGGTTACGGTCCGCCGATACAAAACGTCCAGCAACGTCCACCTTGAACCGTACACGCCGCTCGAGTGTCCTCTGTTAACGCCGCGTTTACCGTTCGTTCACTTCGGACATTGTTCCGCGCCAGACTCCCATCGGGGCTTTCACTTCCAACGATTTTCGCAATTAAAAGCGTCGGAGGACTCCGGGAAGACCTTTGTCAGGGATCTAACGAGACACTGATGTATCGCCTCGATTCTCCGTTTAACCCGTTAATTGGAGGAAGATGAGATAGTTTGATCTCTGGGAATATCCGAGGATTGGGCAAGAACCCCTCGCGGAAGTTTAATCATTGCGGTCGTAAAGGAGCAGGATATATACTGCAATGGCGTATGTTGCACCTGCTGAAGGCAATACGGTTTAACTCGCGCTTTAGCGCGTATACAAAGGTCGTTCCCGGTTGAGAAATGACCGAGTTAACGATTTGATACCAGGATACGAGCAGGTTGAACTTGGTAGCAGTTTGATATCAGTGTCTACTCGAGAACCTGACGGAGGTAGTCGAGATTACATCCGGAAGTCGCTAACAGTTTTAACTGCGCTATCTCGCCCAGTGGTATCGGAATGCCAATTATTCCCGAAGGGCTTTAGTTGTTTAATGTAAATACTTGGGGGTAAACGATTAGAGGGGATAGTAAGCCACACCGTTAACGGCGGCGAACAGAGCCCCCCTCGACAGGGTAAAATACGAAACCGCTTGATTATCTACGCTCATATTTCCCGTCGCCTTCGTTTTTGTTAACGCATTAGTAGACCCGAGCACGGCTACACGCCATGATCATAGTATAATTTCACATAATGAGAACTCTGGTAACCGATCGGTTAGGGGATACGAGCGACTATCTACACGGAATCTCATGCTATCGACTTTCAATAAGGTTGATAAAGTCAACCGCACGGGGCACAGACCGCGCGAGACTATCCGGCGCCCGTAAAGGAGATGCAACCCGCGAATAATTCACCCGTTATCTATACCATCTACTTGGCTGGTTAAGCAATTTCTCGAGAACGTCGATATAATGCCGTGTACGCGTTACCGGCGAACCGGGAATATTCCACGAATCACGCACGCCGCATGAAATTAGAATGTTTTCGCGTGCTAAACGCGCCTCGACGAACGACGCGTAACTATCGGCAATAATCGCAGCCAATTTAAGCCCGCTATGCAACCGGACTCGCATCACGCTCGCGAACAGAGCAAGCATCAATTCAACGCAACTAAGTATTCGTTTGTGTAACAGAGGGGTGGATGACTCACCTGTAAGATGACTGCCGGTGAACTCGAAGTCGTCGTCCTGGTCCCAGTGCTTCAGGCTCAGGTTCGACAGCGACGTCGCGTTGGCGAATTCCAAGTTCGCGAAGTGCCAGTCCAGTATCTGACGATCCTTCGAAGACAGATACACATCACTGCGAAGAGAACAGAATTTCGTGTAGCGATACAAATTTAATATTCAAAATTCGGCGAGCGATGGAAACTATTGCGTAGGACTTGCCTCGGAGGAGATGCCTCCAACTCCTGCAGTTTCGCCTCGATTTCCTTCTGCTGCTCCGCGAGCTGATCCCACTCCTGGTACATAGAAAGTGAGTGACATATAATACACTGGTGAGTATCACAGTCGCGTAAACACTGTTATCGGCCATACCTTGCAAGCATTATGAAGGTCGCGTAGTTTCGAGCGAAGCACAAATTCTTGGGTGATGTCGCGCGTCTGCAATTTACTTTCGGTCATTTCTTTGTACTGTTTGTTCAGCTCCACCAGACGATCTATGATCGCTATCATCTGCAAGCCAAACAACACCGCTGGTCTCATTCTTCTCTTCGCAGACGTTCGAGAGGCAGGTACCAAGGATACGTACCCTATGTTGATTTGTGATAAGTCGTCCTTGGAGCGACAACACGGAACGCAGATGGGCCACTTGACGCTGTTTAACACCTTGTTCCTGTAAACGTATCACCCATTCCAATGCCTGTCCCAAGGACACGGGTCGCGTATTGCCACCCTGACCTCCCGATCCCGCGCTACCCACGTAATTAAAATCTAATTGATGCGAAAGGTACGACGTTGCCTCCAATAATCTGTTGAATTCCCTTTCAACCATTTCATCTTTATCTTTCGGAACCTGTCCATGTTAAAAATGTTCGGGATAAGCGACCTTTTCAAACACTTTATTATTATTACGCTCGTAAAGAAATGATTATATTAACCGTTTGGCCGTCGCTTTCGTACAAAGGACACTTCTGTCGAATTTTATGCAGCTCCATATTAATTTGTTTACTAAGCGTCGTGACGGGATTCCCGCCTAAACCTGTAACCACCATAGCACCGAGATCGGCTATGTACGAAGATTTACGGAACGTTGCAATACGACCACCAACACGGTCCTAAAAAGCGCGAAATATATTTGAAAACTTACATTTCATAGGCGCGGAATAAAATTTGAATTAATAATTACCCTCGCTTCGAGCACGATTACTTCCAACCCGAATTGCTGCATCTGCTGAGCTGCAGCTAAGCCAGCAATGCCTGCTCCAATTACGATTACTTTACCTAACTTTTTAGTTGGTAATGGCTGTAATAAACAATTCAAATGTATGCACGGTATACAAAAATCTGAATAGCACAGAAAGTAAATATATTTAATATGCATTACCTTGAGACGTTTGAATACACCGAAGTTGATGAAACCGTGTCTTTCTAGAAATGCATGAATTCTACGTGCTAACACAGTGTCGCTATTGTAAGGCGATTCTATTCCCGGCAAAGCATTTTCGATTAGCAACTGTTGCTTGGGATTTTCGAGCCACAATTGCAGCTAAAATGAAGGGTCAAAAGTAGAGATGGAAATAGTCAATGAGTATTAGATGTATGATATTGAATGACGTACAAGTCTGTTTCTAATATGAAGAAAAACTTTTTGAGTTTGCGGTGGACCACCAGAAACGTCTAGGAAACAAGCTGCTTCCGTAGAAGTCAGCTTATCGAATGGAAGACGGCTTTGAAACGCTGCCCCTTCCAAACCGTTAAGTAATTCTTTTACTACAACCAAAATGTACATTACGTGTCTTCTCTGTTTGAAATGAAATAACCTTCCAAGAAGAAATATGTATACCGTGCGGATCTTCGTGGTCGCTATCCTGGTCGTCTTCTTCCTTCAGTTCGACTTTTGGAGCAGAAGACGCGGGAGCGGATGGCGGTATCGTACTGTCGATATCTTTCTTCACCTCCGGCACAACTTTCTTCTCTGGTGTAACCAGCCCAGTTTTAGATTTCTCCGATGTGTCAGAAGCATTCTCGTCTTCCAACTGATTATATTTCTCTTCCATTTCCCTGTACTCCACCTGATCGTTAATATTCCCATTACAGTTTCCCAGTGAACAAAGGTTTATGAGAGGCACGCAAATTTTCTTTGACATAGAGGTTAAAACGTTCTACAGCCATTTATGAATTAAAAGTTGCATAAAATACATTTCTATTCATCGACACGTGTCACGTTCAATTCGAATACAAAACAGCATGCACATGATTGCTGACAAAGTGATATAAACAACAAATAATCCGTTTAATCAAAACATAACCTAATCTACTTATTTACAACAGGGGAACACTCATTGTGATCACGTGCAATTTATTTTCAACGCAGAACCTGGTCTTCTCGCTTAACACCACGTCGAAGAACGCAAGGAAACAAACACTTGATTCATATTACAGGGAATCCTTTAAAAATCGTTCCCTTTGAAATATTCGTTACAGAAATATTTCCTTCAAGCGTGCCTTTGACGCTGTAGAGAATTAAGCGTGGACTGAAAAGCACAGAAAAACAAACCTTCGCTCTTTTCCTTCGACTCATGTCGCTGCTTTTTGGTATACAATCCTCCTAAATGTAATCACTGCTGTGCGAAAACACACAGGTTTGTTTTGACTCTTCAAACCGGCGGCACATACAATTATGAAATCCAGAGACTACGGATAACGTAGAAACTACAGCTGGCAGAAACGCTGCTCGTCGCTGACATCTGTATCAAACAATGTCTACTGAAGTTTCGTAATCGCTACGAATTATATATATTAGAATTCTTTTCGCACAGTCACGCTCTGGAACTTCCCGCGTATATTACGCGCAATTGCGTCACTTAAATTTACCTGATAAGTCTTCTAGCAAACTACTGCTTATCATATCGCAAAATTCTTGTTACCAATTGAGAAGATCTTTTTTCGCCACCTGCCGGGACGTTCGCACTTCGTCCCTTGCAAATTTACATAATCTCTTAGGAGAGAGATGTAAAACCAGTAAAACGTTATTAACAATATCAAGCGTTCGCGAACGTATTATAACGTTTACTCCGCTGTTTAGAAGAAAAATAAATGAACAATGGCAATTCACGTATGGCTAAAATAAAATATCTCTCTCCTATACCCTTTGGAAAACTGTAACTATACTCTTTAATTTCAGACTTTAAATAGATTAGGGTTTGTAGCTTCTCAAAGCACAGGCAATCAAAGAAGATCATTTTTCTACTGGCTTACTCTAATATTCAATAGGTATCACAGTGATGCATTGTTCTTTTGTTTTCAAAGCACGAAGCGAACAGTTTTGAATACACAGAGATTTTGTTTCAAGAGTCGATGAGGATCGCATAAAGGAAATTGGACCTAATCACGCTTGCGCTGAGTGGCTTTTGAAAAATGGGGCATTTGTTAGATGGAAGGGTGCCCCTGAACTGTTAACAGATTATAATGTGTTATCATCTCAAGGGCACAGTCGTTGCATCGAAGCTGTTGATGCTAATAACGCTGGAATAAGCCACGTAGGCTTTCCATACTTTGGTCCGTGTGGCAGTTGTTTTAATGCGCCACAAAGAAACTTACTACAATTCCATTTGCTCATTTAAATTGTTACTTCAGAGGGTTGCAAAGAATTAAAAGAAATAAAACTCGAGAGCTGTAGATACATCACTAATGAGGCTATACCGTTGCTATCAGTTATTAAAGATTCGCTAACAAATTTGGAACTTATTAGTTGCAAAAGTATCGACGACGAAGGTCTACGTGATTTAAAAGTGCTGAAGTACGTAATTGTGTACTAACACTGAAAGAGTGAATATAAAACAGGAGTCGCTGTGTTGATACTATACATTCGTTTTACAGAAATTTGAAAGCATTAAAAATTCAAGGCTTACCGTACATCAAGGATAAGGACTCCATTCGAAAGGAACTTATCGCAGCCTTGCCCAATTGTAAAATCGATTTTCAATAATTGTATATTATTTGGCGTACATTACGCAACTGTATTTATATGCTTTTAATCGAAGAGTGTGAAACAATAAAGAAAAAGGAAAATAGAACATATATTTTTTTAATTGCGAGAGGAAGTATCCGTCGCATGTTGTACAAATAAACGTGTAACATCTTACCGCTTTTGTCTTCCGAATATGCAAAAGATTCGTGGTATACTTGCTTATCATTAACAATCGCGCGACACAAGCCGAAACTTTTCAACTGACCGGAAGCACCGGAAGTGGTTTCCTTGTGAACCAATCATACCCTCGCGCCAAAATTCTATTGCCCTCTGGTGGCTACACGGGGTGGCAACTCGAGTTTCAAATAGTTTCGAAATTCCCGCGCATTCCGGCGTTTAAACCATAACTGCTTCGCGGTCGTGTGGTGTTCTTTCCTCAGTGAAAATCCAAAAACTGTGTGATAATGCCGCAGGAATTGAATGTTTTGCACTGTTCCTCGTGTAAAATGTATCAGGTAATTGCCAGACATATTATCCATTAAAATCACAGCTGTGACGAATAATTTCTAATACATTATTTGCTGCCTGTTTTCCAGGTCCACATAGTGAAGAGGGCGAAAAAGTGGCAATGCAAAGTGTGCAACGTAAAGCAGTTCCTCGGACGAGTGAGTTTGTAATTATTTACTACATGAAAATGTTCTTCTCTGAATTTCTGTGACAATATGAAATAAAATGTAATTCTTGGTGTAGTCGGGTGAAATAGTGGAGGCGTTTGGTAGTAGCGGACGTTTCAAATTTCTAGGTTTTTTTCCAAGGGTCAGGGAAAGATTGTCGCGTTCAGGTTCAAAAATTAAATGCCACGAAAGCATATGGAAACGAAGGTAATGCGTCTTTTGAGATGGGCGATGATGCGAATTGTAGTAGCTATCGCAATGACTGTTCCGATCGACAGTCAAGCCCAGATATAGCTGAAAGCAATTGGGCAAAATATTTGGGTACGCCTGAACAGACCCAATGTCGCACATCCGACACTTCAGACGATGCGAATGATTGTTCCGAAGAGCATCATGATTCTGCGTGCCGATATAATGAGATGGAACATGAATGCTCACAGAACGATTATACCATTATTAATTCTTATCGCGGAAATGATCTTGAAGAGGATTTCTGTTTCGATAACAGGGATGAGGAGGATGATTTTAAAATTGGAGATACTGTCGATGCTATGCCAAGCACCGACAGCATCGGCGAGAAGGATGATTCTCGTGGCAAGAATGTAATCGAGATAAAAGATGCGAGAAGTATTTTTGATGATAACGAAGATTTTGATATTGCCATTGAATTTTAATTTTCTTAAATGAACTCAGAATTGTACTTACGAGGAATAATTGTATCCCACAGAATTCCATATCTTCTATGTATTTAAACTATAAACAGTACGAAAAATATAAAATTAACGATTACTGAATATCATTTATTCTTGTGCCCTCGCTCTAGCGCTGAAATGAATGATATATTAGTTGCCATTTGGACAGTATTTACTTGTTTATTTCGAATGATTTCAATACATTGCTTTAGTTTGAAAATCTTGAAGATACTCTCAGAATACTAACTGAGAACCTAGGTCATAACACAGACATATACTTGTAAAAAAATAAAATGCTAATGGAGACGATCATTTAGCTCTTGTATGTAAACAATATATAGTTTATGTGAGGAAAGATTAAATATTGTCTAAAACTTCTTTTTACATCCGATGAAGCAACCGCGTAATATTTAGTGAATCCCCGAATTGATGTTAAACACATAGATCCATCAGCATTTCATTTCATGTAACAGATATTGTTGGGCGTAGCGATCACAAAAGATCCCGTACTGTTTCTATCAAGACAGGAGATCGCACAGAGTAAATGGCGCTAAAAGTTCCTTTAGTTTCATAGAAGTATATACAGTCTTAGCATTGCATACCTTTAGACAGTGGCTGGATTTACTTTTTGTCAAAGACGTTAATAGAGATTGGCTGTCATGATTGTAAGAGATTTTGTGGCAGTGCGTTGTAAGAGCATTTTGACTCTGCAATCTGCTGTCGCTTAAGGGCAATAGAGAAATCAAATGAACGGCAGCGTCGGTGGGATGAAAGTTCGGCGGATGTACGAATATATAAGGATTGCTGCGAGAAAGGGGAATAGGCGTTTGGCAGAATGACGTTTGCTATTGTGTTCGTTCGTTCGTTGTGCGTATCAGTCCATAGTCGCGAGTCCCCGAATTCGAGCTGTCCTAATGCGATAGACGAATACTTAAATGCTTCCCTTCTCCTCGGACAGTCTATTGTCTAGAAAGCTACTGGGGGTATCGGTTATTCACTTCGCGAGGAAGCATCGTTACTAGCCCCACGACAATCGAGGTCTCGATACTGCCCTAAATCTCATTAGGCAGGTGCCGATACAAGTTATTCGCTCCTCGTACAAAGACCTAAAGAGACGAGAGTAAATAAATTATTATAAAAAATATCTGCTATTAAGTAAAAAAAGGATCGTCGTTTAGATCGTTTTCTCATTCCTCTTTACGTGCTCTAACGAAACGCATATAATACACGCGGGACTTGCTCGCCGACCGGTCGCAATAATCGTATATTCACGTGAAAAGTAGCATTGAAAATATGCACGGCGCGCACCCGACCGTGGACGTCTAATGGAATCAAAAACGCTGTCGATTAGATATCACGTTTCCGTTCATCAATTAAATATCACTAAATAAATTACGTCGTTAAATGCATCCGCGGAAATTAATATACATCTAAGGCAATGCGTCGCGCATCCATCCTCGGCAATAGGTTCAAACGGGAACGAAATGGCCCAGGTCAGTACTGATGTCTGTGCCGCCGTAAGTTCACCTCGTCCTGGTGATGTCGCCAACTGCTCTGCCAGCTTCTGCTGCGTCTGTTCCAAACACTGTTCAACAGGAAACAAGGCGCGTTAAACAAGACGACAATCGGATCCTAAATAATAATCACGTTCATCGTTCCATCGATATATCGTGGGCAGTGTCGGGCTGTTCGAGGGCTACTTACTTTTGCAACTTTTTTCGTCTCTTATTTGGCGGACTACCAAGTTCACTTTCACGAATAATTTGCAAAGCTGACGGTACAAACATATCCTCTATGGAAATGAACAACATGAAATAAACAAGATGAATGACGGGTAATCTATCGCGTATCAGGCGACGGACACCTACCGAACGTGTTGGCGTATTTCCTCTTCGAGATCAATCTCTGGTGCTGCTGCGGCTGCGGCAGTGCCTCCCTCGCGCCCCCGACGGTACAGTCCCTTGTACCTTTGCACCCCTTCAGGTGCTCCAATTGATCGTGGAGATAAGATCTCTCCGCGGTCGTCAGGGAGGACACTCTGTTCCATTGTTCGAACGGATCTGAATGAAGAGAAAGGGTCGCATCACTGATTCCCATCAGTTCGTTCCGAGGAACGCGTACCGAGGATGCAAACGACACACTCACCGATCCTCAGATTATAATAAGTGACCAAACCGGTAGTGAACTCGCAGTAGAGGAAATTATGCGTCGCGTTAATGGTACGGATGCACGAGTAGGTGTTGTTGTTGGCGTTCATACAGAAACAGAATGGCCCCGCGCTCCACAAGGGAGCGGTGCGCCAGTGGTCGTTATCGTGCTCGAAGCAGTTCATCTTTTCTGTCAGACATTCCTTCTCCAGCTTGGTCTTCTTCCTCAGCTTCCTCTCTTTCTTCTTCAATCGCTCTTCCTTCAGTCTTCTCCTCTCCTCCCTGGCGATCTCCTTCTCGTCCTTCTTGGTAAACGAGTCAGGCTCACAGTAGCACTTGTGGCGGGCTTCTAAGGGGCTGTTCAGCATCGGTGGCAGCCGCCGATTGCTCGCTATATCTATCACTTCTGTCGTGAAAAAGAAAACGGATAAATCCATGCTCCCGCATCAGCAATTCGCAATCCATGTACTACCGATCACCAACCTTGCCTGTTCTTCCTATCAGGGGACTCCAAAATAGTCACGTCTATCCTAGAAGGCCCAAGATTCCCCGTCGTCCTATTCTTCTGCACCTTTGGGTACTTCCTCGTCGGGCTAACTGTAACCGGAGTCGTCATGGCTGTCGTAGCCACAGTAGTAAGCAGCGACACGGTTCTGGATCGGCTTTCGGTGGTCGTTCTGGAGATCATGGGAGTCGTCCTTTCAGACTCTGTCGATTCTGACAAGGCAGAGGTTTCTGACTCTGTCGATGCTGTTCGCGCATCTGATCCCATTGTAGTCTCCTTGGTGAAGCCACTCGTAGTCCCAGTACTGCTGGACGACTCCCTCTGAATCGTTGTTTCTTTCACCGTGGTGGTTGGTAGAGTTGTGTGCCTAGTCTGGTGGTACTGATGCCTCTGACTAGGCACCGTGTTTTGCGTAGTCACGGTCGTTTCCACGGTTTCGGTCATGTTAACCGTCGGCACTTCGTCGTGGACGCTATTCGTGAACAGCGTATTGTTTCTGCGATGATGGTGCACCTTCCTGCGCCTTTGAGGCTTGTCGTCCTCCACTTCCGTTCGATTGCTGGGCGAGTCCTTTACCTTCTGACGGCGGGGGAGCTTCTTCGGCTTGGTGGTCATCGACAACGTCGTTGCTGCCGTTTCTGTCGTAGTGATCGAATCGGTATCGGTGCTGTCCGCGAGGGTAACGGTAGATCTGGGTTTCTCCGTGGTCTCCGTGGGCGCAGGTCTCTGCTCTGTGACCTGCTTCGCCTTCAAAGTGGAGCGAGCTGTAGTAGTAGTAGAATTAACAGCACTAGCGTGATCGTGCTTCTTGTGATGACGATTCACGTGGTTCTTGGAGGGATGGTGGTGCGGTTTGTGGGGATCTTTCGCATCCCCAGCAGCTTCCTCAGTGTCGGCGATGAAATGAGGTCGCTTGATCATCAAGTGACGACGTATTTCCTGAAACGGACACGTGGGATAGATAATTCCTCGCCGAAATGAATAAAACAGCTATCTCCGGGACTTACTTTCAGAGTTTCCAGCTGCATCCTCATCTCTCGTATCTGCTGTTCGATTTCTCGCCTCGAAATGCGCCATTCGTTCGGGTCCTGGTACACAGTTTCCGAACAATTCACACCACCCTGCGGGAGCACCGAACATTTCGGTGGTAACGTTCGACGCGTCTCTGATTGGCGAGCCTGCGTCTCCTGTACAGCACAATAACAGCTTTAGACACGATTAAATAACACTCACTCCACACTAACGATAATACCCATAGTCAGGAGTACCTTCAAATCGTCCAACTCCTCCTCTATACTCTCCATGATCTTCGTAACGTGTTCCACGGTGTCTTTCTTCGTGGTGCCTCTTCGTACCCTCCGGTGCCTCTTAACTACATCCTCAACGTTCAGTCGACCCTTCACTGCCTTGTCCAAACTGGTATCAAAGTCGTCCATCGAGTAGTCGTAATCGTTCAAATTATCAAATTCCAGCTCCTCACCGTACGACGTCCGATTATCAATCCTATTCCTGACACACGCTTCCATGAGGCACCTGCAGTTTATCGCAGAAAGCATCGGTAGCTTTCTAAACCCTCTTACCTAGAAACCAAACTCGTATACTCCCTCCTCACGTCCTCCGCGAGGCTGTTCAGCTCCTGAAAGAAGTCCTCGTCGTCCTCTTCGTCAATAGCGCGCCTGTCCCGGTCACCGTCAAGGCTATCATCATCGTCCACGTTGGTATCTCGATAGACATCTTCACTCGCGCCAGCTTTGCTCGACACGTCCCGCTTGCCTGCGAAAAATCACGAACGATAATGATGACGAAGAATCACGAACGATTATGCGAAGCTCGATGCGTACCTCTTCTAGCAAAGTATCTAGCCATGTCCGTGTACATCTCCCCCGGTCTCCTGTCCCTGCCGAAGCCGTAGCGATGGCTATCGTAATCGTTCGACTCCAATCTGGTGTAGACCACCCCGTTAGGCGTGAAGCAGGCGCATTTCTTCGAAACCCTCGGCGGGGGCGCGGCGTACTTGCACTTGTGCCTTCTCCACCGATGGCCATCTCTCTCGCAACGCCACTTCTGGCCCAGCACGCAATTCGCCTGGGCTTCTGGCCGCGAGCACTCGATTGCCAGTCGCTCGTGCTTCGTAGAGAACGTGGCGGGATGCACCGGATGCACTCTGTTGTCCAGATGCGGATCGGCGTCTGCAAGAGGATCAGAGTTTCGCGGTCACTCGCGACTATCTTCGCCACGGGCCTCGTTCCACTGGGAATATTAACTCTCGGCCCGCGGAACGACCTCGTTTATAGCCCGGCTGTTCCAAACGAGAACGAAAGTGACGCGGGGGCTTTATGAAGGGAGCACGGCCCAATAAAATGGGATTAACGGTGATCGCTGCGTAAATCCTGGCCGAAACCCCCGGGAGATTTATGCTCGAACCGGGGATTCCAGCCCCTTTTACCGCGATAATCCAGACCGGCTGAATGGGAATTCATTTTAGCTAACCACGAGCTTCAATTACGGCCCCGAGACCCTCGGCGTAGCGCGGGGCTCCTCCGCGCTGCTTCTTTTGTGCCGCGTTAATTTAAACTTTACGCCCCGGGATTCTATGGAAGGCGCTCGCGAAACATCTAACAGAGTTCATCGTCGGACATCGAGTTTAATTCCGGGCGTAATCCTTCCTCCGGATGGCTTGATTTACTTAATTAGCCGCGATCATGGCTCGCCGGCGTGAAATCGAAGTACACGCGGCATCCTCGGTTAAATTGTTCGATGACTCCGCGATCTTTCGACTTGCCTCAATTCTCAGAACTTGCCGTTCGCTTAATCCCGTCGTCAACTCCGCGGATCTGTACTTAAGGTAATTTCCCTATTGAAAGATTGGATCGTAACGCGAGATTGCGGCTCTCGAAGCGAAGAGTGGCTTTATTGCCGCGAAAAGGTCAGCGCGGCATCAGCGTAAAGTGTTACGGCTTCCTGGTCGTAGAAATCGCGTTGGAGATGGAGGGAACCGTGTGCAATAAAGGGGTACAGGTTTACCGTTCGCTATTCCGTTTGGCAACGAGAAAACAGGGGAAATAAGGGGAAGCTACTTGAATCGTCGATGATCGAGTCCTCGAAGTCCTCGTCCTCGGAGATGTCCTGGTCGCTGCCGGTGTCGTTCTCCAGAAATCGATGCTCAGTCTCGTGCTCGATCTCCGGATCGGCTGTGTTGTCCTCTTCCTCTTCTGGCGTTGTGCTCGCGTGCTGTTTCGCAAGCGTGGCGTTCTGCCTCCTTGCCTCCCTCGCCTTCGACTCAGCGATCGATTCGGGGGTCTCCCGACGGCCAGAGGACTCGATCAGGAAAGTATCTGGCCACTTGAATTTCGACCTTCTGCCGTGCTTACTGCAACAGGGAATAGTACTTTTTAAGATCCTCGATCTCACCTCGACTCCGCTCTTTCTCCCCGATAGTCGATAGAGTTGCTGGAATATCCTTGGCAGTCTTTGTTCGCCGAAAATTTGACGTTTAACGTACGACGCGGTTAACAGAGGAAAATTGGCAAAGAGTGACTCACTTCTGAAAAAGTTTCTTGAAAGAACGACCGTCCATCTGCGGTGGCGTCTCGACGCCGGCTATGTCCAGGAACGTCGGCGCCAAGTCGATGTTCAAAACTATGTCGTCCACGCTGCAACGTCATATAGATGCTTTATTGTAATCCAATATCGGAGCACGTCCCCTTCTTTCGGGGTAAACACCAGGCGGCGAATAAAGGCACGCTTTCCGACATCTCACTTTCCCAAGTCTGCCCGTTTTGCCTTCATATCTAATTCTCACAACATCCCACGATTTTAAGGGGGTATTCTTGACTAGAGGGACGAGATCCTCTATTCTCTTTAGGGAGGACCCACAGAAAACTACGCAATTTTTACCGATAAGCATTATCCACACGTATTTACTAACATTTCAGTAAGTTGTACAAAAAATTTCAGTCTTATATGATAATAATTAATGGAGACATGGGTTTTTTCTCAAAACGTTTATCACGACGGTGCACACGATACCTCAACTTGTAGTGGGCCATTCTGGTCCATCTTTTTTCGTGCACTTTCAGAGAACATACATATAATTCTAGCCGGTAGCAGAATCAAGGCGAAATAGTTTCTTTCCACAAGTTTAACGCCGTTTAAAGACAAAAAAAACACGGAAACGATGAGTTTAAATTCAGAGTCCCCTCATTTTGTGAATTTTTAATTTTTGTTCATAAATTTACTACCAGCTAGGTATAGGCACACTCTTACTGATTAAGAATCCTTTTGGTTTTTTGTTTTGGATTAACGGAACAGCCAGAATCGTATACACCATGAGGCAACTTCTTTTTGCACACGCTTTACGAGATGACCCATATCTCCATTAACTATTATTATATATGCCCGAATTTTTTTTACAACTAAGTGAAATGTTAATAACCACGTGTGGATAATGCTCATCGGTGAAAACTGTGTAGTTATTTTGTGTATCGTCCCTAAAGAAAGGCAAAAAATTCGCCTTCCAGACGAGAATACCCCCTTAATGATACCGTTTACCGATACCCCCCAACAACTCCTCACATACATTTAGCAACAGAACAAAACACCAACGATGAAGCACCACCTACACAATCCCCCGAATGGGAGCACAGCTCCATTAAACGAAGCATCGATGACCTGAAAAGCCGTAATCTTGAAAATCTGCCAGTGGCAATATGTCCATCTCTCGGAGCCAAACAAGCTTGCTCTCTGACATTTTGTTCTGCCGCCAAAAGCAATGGCATTCGATGGGATTCGACTCCCTCCTCGCATGAGGGTTGGATCGCCCTTATCAGCCCTATCGCCCCCATCCACGAGACCTCGGACCTCGTCCCGATGCTGCATCGCAATTTTTCGGATCGCAAAGCTGTCTCCCCCGGATAGAACCGCGGCGCCGTTTATTAAATCCCGATCCCGGGGGCGGAGGAAAAAGACGAGGAAGAGTGGACGCGGAAGTGTGCGCCGCGGATGCCATTAATCTAACGGCGATGTTTATAACAGGCACATCCTCGCGTGGTTCAATTTATACGCGAATGGTCGCGGGCCCGCGTTCGCACGGTAGTTGGGCAAGCGATCGGTGTGGGCCGTCTCAGTTACCAGCTGTTTTTTCGTCGCCCGCTCGGGCCAGGCTGGATATAATTTATCGAGCTCTCGCGGCTGGCCGTGGCGGGCCACGGGTACCGTAATTCCAGGAGACGGCCAGACAACAGCCACTTACGCGCCAGTGCTCTATTTATTGCCGTGAAATCTTACCGGGCGACGCGAGGGAGCGGAGGGATCGTATATACGTTTCACGCTGGCTAAACTGCGCATCGTTGCGGTTTAAATGCAACACGCGACCGCCGCACGCTCATCGGCCGAAATTACCGCGCGCGCTTTTCCGCTCGCCCCCTGTCCGCGGCAAATTTACGGGACGAGGGATTAGTATACCTCCGCTCGTGTTAACGTACCGTGCAATCGTCCGTTGATCGTACAACAATGTTGAAGAGAGGCTCGTCGAGCAGGCTGGATGATTTAGATTGATCGTGCAAAATGGCGAGCTACGAAGCATGGGGAGGCTCGAAAACCTGAACGTTCAACGTCCCTGTAAATCCTGCCGTGCCAGTAAATCAATTCGACTAAATTGTATCTACCCGCGGCTGACGGTGACTATTCAACCGTCCACGTGACGTACAACCTAACGCCTCTTCACGTCACTTGACCGACCTCGGGATCGCTGATTTATTTGCGCTACTAGTTCTCCCTAGCGACTTTAACGCTCGCTTCCGAGCACGGCGAGTCCGAGAAATCGAGAGTGAAGCTCATCCTACGCGGAATCGAAGTAATAATAAGCTTACACGGTGCCGGGCTCGATCCCGGGCCCTCTGATGAGGAACGGTACCCTCACGTCGGACTCGAACGGGTAACTCTTCCCTTTGATCAGCCCGAACTGGCCCAAATGGTACCCGTGGTCGGACGTGTATATTATGTACGTGTTGTCCAGCTCCCCCAGGTCCTTCAGTTCTTGGTAGATCTACGAGCACCGGCATGGTCATGAAAATAAATCGCCGTTTCGGCGAAGCGACCGTGTTCAGTCATTCCCTGGCTCTTCGTCACGCGTTCGTGGCAAAAGATTGGGTTAATATACGCGTCTCCAGAAACGTGGTTGAAACCGTGCATGAATCATTCGTACCCTGTCCACTGCGTCGTCCACGCTCTGCAGAGTCTGGAGCCGCTTGGTCATCAGCAGATCCGTGAACTGCTTGTGGATCGGCTGCATCTTCTGCGTGACTTGGAGGATCCATTGTTTATCCGGGTTCGGCGCGTAATCGTAGGCGGGCGTGCTGGAACAAAAGTTTGAGGAATCTTTAGCAGGTTCTCTGTAGACGTCCTAAAAAGTGGAATCTTCTTTGGGCGTATAAAGAATACTGGCTCCGAGTAAAACTGGTTCAGGTGGTTGAAGGCTTCTTCAGGGTTCGCAGTGCTCGGGGTACCGTTTTTTTGTATTAAATGATTATGGAGCACGCGCGATGTTTAATATTCCCGAACCGATTTTCTTGAAATACCACTTGATCCTAGCCGATAGACGTTGCCCAGGTCGATTCATCGAAATACCTGCCCCCATTAGCGACTAATTGCCAACTAGGATCCGGCTTCCCAAGCGCCGAAGAATCTCAGCCGATTAAGTGGCGCGGTGGCTCGAGTAACTAGGATTTAGGTGCGCGCACATAGTTCCCCGATTAGAATCCGAGCCGGCTAGGAGAAATTGAACTAATCTCGAGTGTCTAGCGAGACGCAAGTGTTCGATGCAGCGGGAAAGGTGGAGCAAGGTGGACCCTCCAGACACACCGTGTCGTCTCCCTCCCCTACTCCTTTCTCTTCCTCTTTCTACCTAGCTCTCCACCAATTACGCGAGACACGAAATTACGGGTAATTGGCCCTTCACCTTCCTCCACGTCCTTCAGGAACGCTCGCCACGAACGTGGAGGATCTTTGTCTTATTGGCGGACCTTCGTACGGGACGCGGGAACAGGTTTACCGCTCCGTTCGTTCCGAGCTTCATAGAGAACCGGGCGGGGCCGGGGGTTGAAAATTCGATGCGTCCAGCGTTCGCTATCGAACTCGGCAAGGAAACGAGGAACCGCTGCCAATTTTCAAAGGATTGCGAAATATTACGCAACTTAATACGTGACTTCTCATCTTCGCTCGCGCAGCCAGCTCACTTACCACAGTCACTCCCAATTCTACTTCGTTGCACCGCCAACTTTCACTCCCACTTACTCATATTTCACGATCTTAGCACCATTCAAGCAACCCAACTCCTCCACACTGATTAGAAAACAGGTCGTTTAATTAAATCACACTACCGTTCCTTCAAACATAAACGTATTCCGAGAAACGAAACAGAGACGCAAGCCAGCGCTGCAATTGAACGAGCGTTTCGCGTGCAACGATGCACCCTCGCCATCCCCGACGGGTCTCGCTCCTCTTGCCCCGAAGGCTCGCCGCTTCCCGTGAAAGCCGGGGTATCAGGCGTCCAACGGAAACGTCGTATAATTACGTGTCCTATAAATGACATTCTCGCGGCGAACGGGTCACGGTTCAACTGAAATGAAAGAAGCTTTTGGACCCGCAGATTCAAGGAAATCGTTTCCGAATAACAGGCTGTAATTCGTCCAGAGGACCCGGGCCAACGAGCGACGACCGAAAAGTGCGAGCTTCGAAACGAGAGCGGGGGTGGCAGCGAGGGGAGAGGGCCTTAAAGAGGAGCACGGTTCGCGTTAATTTCGCCGGATAGCCTTTTCGTCGGTTTCGTCACGGCTGCTGACGGGCGTAAAGCGGCTCGTTGCTTTATGCAAATTTAAAATAAAGCGCGCAATCTGACGGTGGCCCCCGAACGAAGAATACTCTTCCCGTCGACGCCACCTTCCCCCCTTCGCTCGCCCCTGCGCCAGGGCGTATTTCGTCTGGACTCCTTAATTGCGGCCTATTCTGCGTACACCGGCTCGCCACGGCCACTTAACTTTCCCGCGAGACACTCCACGATTATATTTGCACCCAGACACGTGCCCCCGCGCCCTCCGCCTCCCGCTGCATCTCCTCTCTCTCTCTCTCTCTGGTTTGTCTCCTCCGAGGGCATCCCTCGCGCGGCATTCGAAATCGCGGGTGTCTGGATCCATTGGCATCGCTTGGGATTGATCGTGGACGCTTCGATTCGACCTGTCTGCGCCCTTCGAGGCTTCAGGGCTTGCTGTACTTTGTAATTTAATAAGGGGTTGACTGAGTTTGTAGATTTCACAAGACGTGTTATTCCGTTGTTCAGGTGCTACAATAGAGCTCGAATCACTGTCCTCTTTTCGAACGTCGGTAGTAGAAATTGTATTCTTCTGTTACGAACGCGGTGGAGTCAAATTCATCATCACTTTCACCTCCACCGTGTTCCACGACATCCTTCTCTCTCTCTCTTTGGGCAGCTAGACAGGAAAGAGAAGACCTCTGCTTACTTTGTTATGCAATTTAGCTGGACTCGAGTGCCGCACGAATGTTTCTCACTTTCAACGCTCCTCCTGAGCCCCGGGCACATCTAAAGACCTTCAATATCCCGCGACGTATTTTGTCCTCCCAGGGGTGACTGTTATGGAGACAAGTTTGCAAAGACGTTCCCGCTCGATGCAGACGGATATCGTGTACCGGGGGTAATCGATATTTGAGGGACTCCGAGTGCCTGTCAAGCACCCCCCGAGTGCCGCAGGAGCAGGAAAGGAGGCCATGTAAAACGAAGAAAAATATAAGACCTTGCCAGTAATAGCCTCCGTGGGAGACGAGCTTCCGAGCTTCTTTATCTTCTTTACGGCAACCGCAGTCTCGGTTTTCTTGATGGGGAAGAACGCCTGCACGTGACAGGGTATACGTGTCGACTCACAAGGAATCGATTGTCAAAGCGTCGTTAACACACTCGCATCGAATTGACAGTACAAATGATCCAGCTGTCTTCGTCCGAGTAGTTGCGAGTATAGCTCGCGTTCAATTATTAACGATCACCTATCAAACCGATCCATTACTACCCGGCTCTCTCTTCCGTTCTCCCTTCCCCCAGCCACAGAGCCTCGACCAACGTTGCCCTCGATAGTCGAGAAACTCGGTGCAACCTCTGCCAGTGTCTTTGCTACTCGATCTATCCTCGATACACGCCCGTTCTGTCTCCCCGTGTTTACCCACGGCTCGTTAATCAATTCCAGCCGTACGGGCCACCCGTTATCGCGAGATCTACGCAGATCTAACGCTGCGAGCCGGCGTGATGCATGAACAGGCAGCACGCGATCGATCACGATCGCGCTTCCCTGAAAAATCCGCTGGCCCCGCGAATTCGACCGTGCGCTTTTAAATTTCTTTTCTCCCCCGAAGCAACGAGAACCCCCGGTGTCTCTGGCGGTAATCGTGGCATGAATTTCCCCCCGCTAATTACTCCCGACGATAAATCCCGATTATCCGCGATCGAAGGGGGGCGATATTAAGCGGGGGCGAGCGCGTTTGGAATTAAAAGAGCGCCCGCGGCGGAAGCCAGCGAACACGCGTTTAATACAAGCCAAATCTCTGATAAACTCGATTCTCCATGCGTTGCCCTCGTATTAGTCATGGTGAAAGGGCGCTGTCAAAATATGCGCGCGCTCGGCGGCTGCGATAACGCGAGTGTTCTCTGGCCCAAGTGCTTCATTGGGAGACGCGTTGTACCGCCATTAACGCGACCAGATTAGAGTAGATTGACCGTGTTAATCGCGGCGAACGTCGCGGGGCACGTGAAAGGGACGACGAACCACCAGTTGACGCGATCGGCCGTCGATTTCGGCCACGGATATACCACTCGAAGAGCCTGGCCTTTTTCAAGCCCCCATTGGCGAACGATTAAACGGAGCCGTTCAGTCGAATCCGATGGGATCGCTCTCGAGACTTCATGTTCACTTCCAAGTGGCGCTCCACCTTTGCCAGCGCTCGATTTCAATCGAACGTGATCGATACCCTGGAATCCAAGCGTCGAGCCGCTTATCAGATGTTACATAAAGCGGGTAGAGATCCCGTGGCCGTTTGCAAAAGCAAATTGCAGGGAACCGTTCCGTAAACCGTGTCATTCTACCTGTCACAAAGGAATTACGCCCGGGTATCTGTTACACGATCAACGCGCCGCCGTTCCATGTATCGAGCCTTATTAAATCACAATTATCCCACTGCTAATTCACGGCAATTCCGCGCCGGGCAAACCTGCGATTACGCGGCTCCAACGTGCGTCTACGTAAGTACCAACGATAATAACCGGCACGCGGAAGTATTCAAGCCCCCCGAAAAAAAGGACGAGAGCAAAGAAATTGAATTGAACGTGCCACCGTTCGGAGCTTCGCCATTGGCCGGGGGCTGGAAAAAAAAGGAGAAGCTCGGTCGTGGAAACGAAGCAGGAGTCGTAAAACTGATTTCGCGCCATTTCGTGTCGCTTTAATCCTCTCAGCGGGCGGAAAAAAATATTAATTCGCCGGGCCGGCGACCCAGTGGAACCGCTGCTTAAGGGCGAGACGCCTCGGTAAAAGCTTGGCGAATGCGTGTAAATTGCGCGCGCCGCGGCGCGCATTAATTTCTCCCGATTAGCTTTTGAACGACGGGACGAGCTGATGCACGGGCGTGGAATTAAAACCGCCCTTTTATGGAATTAAACGACGCTTGGCCCTGTAACTACGCGCGCACGGCCGCGATGTCGGCTCGCGGTTATGGATCGCGTTTAATTATAATTTATGGCGCCGCGTGGGCTCTCAATCCGGCCCGCGTGAATACTCGATGCCTGCCGGGAAAGTGCAAGGGAAACACCGCGGCGCCGGGGTAGATTTCCAGCGGCGTTGAATCGACACATTTGGAACGCGAGGAATGCCGTCCTTATTGGTAGAACGTCTGCGAAGGATAGTAATTTACGACCGTCGATTTTAACCCGGATAAACGATCAGCGCGCATTTGTTATTTCGACCGTTCTGCCGTTCTTTTCGGGGATTTTCGCGAAATGATAAACGACCATTCGGGACGGCGCGGTCTAGATTGTACGAATCGCAGTGCGGAATATCGAGGATTTTGGCCGAGCTCGAGATTCGCCTGGAAGCCCGGCGATGAATCGTTCTGTCGCGAGCAGAGAGAATCGGGGCTGTTCTTTGCCCCGGGAAAGGGACGCGTAAGTGCAGCTGCATCGTAACGACCTACATGCATGGGGGAGGCAAGAAACGGGAGGAAGACCTAGCGGGAATGATACTTCACCGGTAGTTTCTTTGCCGGCGTAATAGCATCATCGGAGGATCAAACCCTTAGAAAATTCTGCATTCAGGGCACGGGGCGCCTCGCGCTCCAGGCAAGCGTTTCGAAAAATCGATGAATGGGAAATAGTGTGTCTGGCTAGCAGCGTTCGCCGATACGGGCGAGGTAGAAGGATCTCTTTAGAATCGATCGCGGGCTTATCGCAGAATAGCGTCTAACAAAAATACAGCCGCGGACAATGAGGCAATCTGTAGTCCCCCGTTCACAAAGGATCCCTCGCGAAACGTCACTCGCCTGAATCGTACTTGCAGGTACGCGCCGTCCAGCGAAACAGAGAGGCGAACGGGGGGAGGTGGTGGTGGTGGTGGTGGACGCGTCGCATCGAGGGGCGAGAAGAAGAAGAAAGATGTTTTTTCCCCCCTTCCGTGGAACGGAGACAGGTGAACATAATACCTGCATCACGGAGGTACAATGACGGGCGTTGTCCAGAGGGGCGAGACGAGACTACCAAAGAGGGGTAGCGCGTTTTTAGTGCTTTTCATCGTGCACACTGTCGTGAGTGTGCGCCCCGCGTCTAGGGCACTCCATCACGCGACGATGACACCGTGGCTGCAGTTATCTATCCGGTTGTCTAGCCTTTAGCGCCTCTGCGCCTCTTGCCCTTCGTCCTCAGCCGCCGTCTTTCTCTTGCACGCCGTTAAATCGTCCACGGCCGACGAGGGGCCGTTCGCGAATTTCGACGGCCCGCTTCCGTGCGTCCACTTCGAGCTGATCGAGGTTGCGCGCGGTTGTTAGAAGCACGCTGGAAGAACTTTGACACCGGATGGTAGGTGTGTGTGTGTATACACACGCGTTTGTCGGTTCGGAGAAACGAGTGTCGCTGTCAGGAAACGTCGTCGGGTTCTCGACATTGACGTGCAGGGTACCGTTGCGCGTTGGCGGACGTCATGGTGAATGAAAATGAAACGCGACCAGAGGGATTGTGGAGGCCAGTCTCGTGCTGGAGCAGGCTGACGCGTCGGGTCGATTGGATGTGGCCGGTTATTGAGATTTTTGGGATTCTCGGATAGTGTCCCATCGTGGTTATTGGTAGTAGGATAATCCTGAAATGGGGTATTGGAGGCCACACCAACGTTGCTCGCGTCTTCATCGGGGCTTAAGGTATCCAAGCGTCTCGCGAAAACTGGTCGGACGCGAAGACTTGCATCGGAGTCTGCGAGTGGTTGTTAGAACGACAAGAGGCTGTGCTAAACAACTGTCCAATCTAGTTGTCCATGAAAGGGATATTACATTAAAGGCCTTCAGCCTGGTTTCTTTTATGCCCGGGCTCGTAGACACGCGCAGCACCTAGCTCTATTCATAATTCAATGTCAACGCTAATAGCCAGCGCGAAGGGTGCAACACAGCAACGGCACGGAGAGATGCGATTCATTTCACGAGCCGCGTAACGCGAGCCGCTGAAAAGATCATCGTTATCGCGCCATCTTCAGAAGCCCCGGTCCAGCGAAAAGAAGGTAAATTGCGACTAATGCGTCTCCATGAAAAGCGCGCATAAAGAGGGGGCGCAGTACGTGTGCAAATAATAATGCAGCCAGTTGCCTGGAATTGCACGGCCTTGTGTGCTCCTCGAGACCCATTTCGCGGGACGGAAACGACGCGTCGTTCGCTGGGATGAAGGAGCGGTGAGTGCACACGCGTGCCTCTGCAAAATCACGCGCTGCATGCAGCCGCGAAAGTGAAATGCCTCTTTCCACGGGTCCCGATCGATTTCGTCCAGCCCGGATATCCTTTAACGATCTAAATCTCCCGTCATCGACTAGCAAAAGCGAAAGAGGAGAACCACCGTCGAACTCTGGCCCCGCGCGCGACGTGTGCATGCTCGTTGGAACAGGAGGCGAACGTAATTAATGCGCAAACAAACTTCTGATCCGGGCTAACGAACTGACCCGAATCCAGAACTCGCGGAAGCGGAGGGATAGGAGCGCCAGGCAAACGCAATGACAAACTTTCGTACTTACTGGTGAGTGGTGACGTTGAAGAAGAGATGGGAGAACTGGGGTGCGGAGTCCTCGGGTCCGTGGGGCGCCGGGAAACTCGCGACGAGCATCACCGGCTTCCGGGCGAAATTGTGTTTGCTCTGGCGCAGAAAAGCCACACTGTCGTTCGCTATCAGGTCCGGGTAATAGTCCTTGCTGTACTCGAAGCCGTGCTTTATCTTCTTCCCGTTCATGTTGACGCTGTAGTTGTAGTACCGTGAATTCATTATGAGCCCTCCCCACTCCCGCCAGCCCGGCGGTATGTACGAGCCGTTGTACTTGTTCAGATACTTGCCGAAGTACCCTGAAACGTGTGTTTGCGATAACGCGTGGATTGAATTCGCGCGCGGCCTGGCGGAGTCGGTTCGACGAACCGATTTCACCGTGGGACGCGAGCGGGGCTCTTAATGCCGATTGCTGCGCGTGTATTTCAAGGGGATAGCTGTTTCGTAGGATGGTAGCCTCGTTCTTTAAAGGGTTTCAAGAGGTTTCGTGAAAATCACTGAATCAGGGCTCGGCGATCGTATGAGTAATAGTCGCGCGAGGCGTGGCCGGTTCATTACACCCGGGCCTGACGAAAAAAGCCCTCCACCCTCCGACTATCGCAATAATAATTAATGTGCTATGGACACGCTCGGCTCGTCGCAGGAACTGACTCATATAGGTAACAGATCGATTAACCGTGCGCCTGACGGTTCACTTTTATTTCACGCGGCTGGTATCAGCGAGCACGATCAATCGTACGGAAACTATGCGCAGAATTTCCTCCGAGAAATCTACACAATACACCTCGAATGAGAAGGAAATCGATTTGCAGCAAGGCAAGCCTACCGATGGCCGATGTCCAACGAAAGAGGCGGTTTAAAAGATGCCCACTGCCCGACGGAACAACGTTCCCGAAAGACCACCACGAGGGCCACCAGGCGTTTACAAATCTCGCGTCACGGGTCCAGCTGACGCGAAAGAAAAAGGACCCCTAAGCTAATGAAATTTGCACTCTCCCACGAGAACCCTATCCCGCGAAAGCCCTCGGGCGAGAAAATCCCGAGGAGCAGCTTTCCTCGCCGAAGGGCCCCGATAAATCAAAAGGCAATCCCATTTCCCGGCCCCCCTACCCCCGTCGTGCACGCGTATAAAGCCGCGTCGGTCAAGATTCATCTCGCCGAACACGTTGAATTATTCATACGGGCAGAGCATCAAATAATTAATTCAAAAGTACCGGAGCCGCGTCCCTTTCGCCTGTCCCTACATACCTGCGGCCGGTAGCCGCGGTAGGGCTCGGCGTATCGAGCCTATAACCGAGGCTTATTTATAACAGTGGCGGGGACTCGGTCGTCCTGGGTAACTTTTTGCGGGGCCAGGACCACACCGAGCCGGGGACCAATCGCATTACTCTCTCGTTTTGCGTTAACCGATGACATCTCAATAAAGGGCCGCCTTGTCCGCTAAATATAAAGAACAGTAAATCTTCCTGGAACGGGGGTAGCCGGTTCCAGCGAAAATTCTGAGACCGCGGGCCTCTTCGGCGACCTCGGCGCAGAGCTGGATGGCTCCAGGCGGCCGCCAGATGACGGCTGACATTTTGTCAGGAAAAGCCTCACCTAATAAACGGCCCTTTCATCTGCGATTCAAATACCGGACGTTCCGTTGACTGGCGATGAGAAGTTCGAGCTGTTTTTTTATTGACAGGAGCCTAGCGACCGGAAGATGGGGAAATGAAAGGGTCGCGGATTAATTAGCGACGTGGTTGGAAAGTTTTCTCTGTCACACCGCCGGATACTTTCGGGGGGGGGGGGGCCATTTTTTGAAACCGAGACACGTTTCTCACGGAACAGGTTTAAAGGATCACGTTGATCTGACCGTGGAATTTGCATAAACGACTGCTGGCCCAGAATCAGTGGCTGGCAGCTTCCACGATTGCGCTTTAATTATCGATAATTCGAGCTTGCTCGGCGGCGTGCCGTGCATGCGTTCGTCCAATCACGCTGCGCCGAGTTATCGCTCGGTTAATCGAATTAATGGGGCACGAGTTATGCAAAATTACGCTCCTCCGGGAGGAAGAAGATGACAGTGTAGCCTACTCCCTGGCAACTGCCTAGCAATTTATCATCACAATGTAACTGAAAACGTATTACTCTGTAGTTTCGACTGGTTTCTAGACGAAGAACCAGTTTAAATATTTTAAAACCGCATTCATCCGCATCTGCCCGTATCGATTCGTTTGCTTCATCCACGGGGTCGTTGCTACGGTCGCCGCCTCAAGTGTACTCCACCGTGCACGCTGACTTAGCGCCAGCCTAAAAATACCTGGATGCACTAGGGCAGCCGTAAATATCAATTAGATCCTTATCGCGAAGCGCGATGCATGCGAGGAACGCGAGCCCCGTGGTACACTGCGCTCCAATAACGATCGAAGCCGCCCGTAACGGGGGTCTAATTGGCGCCTCGTCATTCCAGTTAATCACTGTCCTCGTGCCATTCATCCAGTTACGCTGTCGCCGCGTAAAAGCGCATTCCTCTGGCAGCGTTATCAGGGAAAGGAGGAGCCGCGGGTCCGAATCTCGCCCATCTCCACATCGATCCCCGGCGGGTCGTTTCTCGCGCGGAATAGATCGCGTTTTCAATTATAACCGCGGCGTGTGCTCCGACCATTTTTCATCTCCGTGTACCTCGTGCCACCCTCCCAGGCTTTCAGCTCGCGATATGTATGGTCCTCGTTATCCGAGCACTCGTCCCGCGAAAACTGGTCTACGTCAGAGGAGCTGAACCTTCGTCGACGTCGCTCCAGATTCGACGCGGCCCGTTGGCTCTGATACATCCTTTTCACGAATCCGTCGGTCGGCCTGGCCCATATTCTCCGCTGCATGCCGTCGTATATCCGCTGCATCGACCGCTGCACAACCCACCCTCGTTGCTCCCCACGTCCACTCGTTTTGTTTGTCCCGAGCGGGGCACGGGCCGCGCGACTGGCGCCAGGATATCACGGCTCCTCCTCCTTCGTCCTTTTGTCCCGTTCTGTCGGACAGGCCGATCGACCGCGCCGCTGCGTCCCGGCTTTTTTCACGATCGGATGTCGCGCCGGGACCCCGGTCCCGCTGTTTCTGCATTTTCGCTCGCGCCGCGCGCTTTTTCTACAGGGCCGCCGCGGCCTTTCCGGCTGGCCGGGAAGCAACAGGTAACGCACACCGCGGCATCGGCGGTCTCGAATCGTTCGAATCGACCCACTTAACCCTTTCGAAGAGAGAACTCTCTTTTGGCTGGCACGGAGACTTTCTGCGTCTGCCCTTTGTGCTGGGAGCCTTTTGTGAGTGGAGCCAAACGATGAGACGTTACTTTCCACGCGAGGTGAACCTACTATGTGGGTTTTTATGTAGCATAGTGGATCGAGAAGAATGTTCAGGGTGCAGTGCGCGACGCGAAAGCGACAGGGTGCAAATTAGCGAGGCTAAGCGCACCAGGCATATTTAGAGCATCGCGATGCGCCAAATCGGCATTAGGACTTCCCAATTATGTCGGTCAGGCGTTTCGTGCACCAGGGGTATTAGCCCCCTTTCCCGGGGAGGCTCGTCGATCGTTTGCATGCGCTGCTGACTCGAGCCTACGTTTGTACGATTCCACGTCAGTCCTCAGACCTCGATTTAAAGGTGCATCGCATGCATCCTCGACTCTAACGAGTCGCTCAACGATCAGCCGGTAAAAAGAGGAGTCGCGTGAATGCAAACGCTGAGGGAGACGAGGGTGATGGACACGCGACTGGTCTTTCAAAAAATAGTGCCCCTTCTTGCCTAAGATTCTGGGAAGTTTGCTCTTCGATTGCGAGTATTCTGAACAAACACGAGAAGTCGTCTTAAGAGTGCCTCGGAATTCTTGGAAAAGCTTCCTCCTCGATCGCAGAGGGTTCGGGCTAGAAGCGAACGAGTTCCGCGAGGTTGAAAGGCATCGCATTATCGATGCAATTAGGTCCCTTTTATTCACCCGTCATTACAAACTATTATATTCAATAAGAGCAACGATTCCCCCGGACATTAATCATAGAAACCGTTCCTGACAACTTTCACGGTACCAACAGCCTTACGCCGAGACGGTCATTATGCAGTTATCGTGATTATGCAGATAATAGGGGTCGATTTGTCTTATTACTGGCATGAGCGTCTGCTGCCTCGTAAAGATCTTATGCGTCGTGGTCTTCCTGCTCCTCGTTTATTCTCGGCTGTCCATTTTCGCCGCGGCGAGTGGGTTTCATCGAACGGGGTGTGCGCGACGCGCCGAGGAACCGTGCCAGGCGAGACGACAGAGTTGCAATCACAATACGTGATCCATTTACAATCAATCGCGAGCGCTGTACGCGTCGCGCTCCATCCAGGAGAGGAACGCCTCTGACTTGCAGCTGCACCTGAATCGCCGTGACGATTATCTGTTCCCGACTCCCACGTGTGCCGCGTTGCTGTTTCATATTTCTTTTGGAATCCGAGTGGGTGCTCCTCGAAGGAACATGTTCTGCACGTGTCTCCCCTTGGAGTTTATCCGTGGTGCATTTCCGAGGGAGATTATCGAGGAACATGGACACGGATCTTGAACGAACTTTATCTGCTCGCAGAGTGGAAGGAATGAAGGTGCGAGAGCGTCTTTCAAAGTTTCGCCGGAAGGGTTGGAACTTTTCTAATGTCCTGAATCCACTGTCCCCTGCTAGACCCATAATTCACTCCTTTGATATCGCGAGTCTCGCAAAAAATCACAGCCCCCCCCCCCATCCCCATTGAAAAAGAGCTGCGGGGAAGCCGCCGGGGCGGCAGCTTAAGGTGTCACGCGTTTTCGCCGAATCGCAGCGAGCGTCGCGCGCCTTTTGACGACGCAGAAGAGAGGGTCGCGAAACCCCGATGAATGCAGCGATCCGCAGGGCTGCACCTGCACCGTGGGGGCCCTTTTGTGCACGCCGTGTGTGCGACCCTCGTGTATCTTCCAGCGAGCGTGTGGGTGCCCCGCGTTAGTCCGGCTCGTCTTCGACCTCCTCGTTTTCCCCTGCGAGCCTCGCTCCCCGTTTCCCCTCGTGTCCCACGAGCACTCGAAAAACTGGCGGCGCGTCCTCTCGAGCCGCAACAGCCACGAACAATGCTCTTCCCCGGGTCTGCTGCTCGGCGCGATTTAAATTTAGATAATCTCACGCTGCACCAACTGGAGGGAACTTTGCACTTCTCGCGCATATTCGGGTGCCCCTAGAAAAGGTACCGTAGACCCTTTTCGAGCATTTCCTGCTTGGGAAACTTATGCTTCTGTTGCCTGATGTGATTGAAATCGCTGGCACGATGCTGCTGCACATTTCAGTGCGAAGTTGTTGAGCTGGTGGATCTAGCAGACTTCTGAAATCCTCGTGTGCATCACCGAGCCCACTTGAAGTGGTAGATTCTGAACTAAACAGCTCTGAGAGGTCTGCTCACAATTAAAAAGGATTAGAAAATCGATGCCTTCAGTATTCAGACACGTTGGTTCATGTAGGGCCACTGAAACTGTCATATCAGAATTGCGAAAGCAGAGCCCCTCTGTCTCTTAATATTCAGCATGTCGACCACCTCCGTCCTTGCGCGTTGTATCGTGCGCACGTCCATGTAGATGCCCCGATGCGATTCAATGGATCCTCGCAGTCGCGGGGTAGAGTAACGGCTACGTCGGCGACGAGCCGCGGAGCAACAACAGCAACCTGGGTATCCTGATAACGCCCGGGGCTCGCTCCAGGATCCTCACGAACGGTCCAGCCGACTTTCGTGCGGCACCGCCGCATCTCTGCTTGCATCTATGTTCGCTTCCCTCCGTCCCTCTCTTCAGGGCCCTACGATCGTGTCCATGGTACACAGTTTGAATAGCGCCAGATACCGTCTTCTGTATGTAGGTCTTTTGCTCGCTGGCCCCTCCGAATCCCCCTTCTGATGGAACCCCTCGGTTATCTTCGAAGCGCGTCAGTTTCAACGCAGATTGAAATATCTTTCCCCGAATCTCGTAGATCCGGCCCACGCTTCAAGCCTAGACTCCATTAAAATCTGCTGGCGTGAAAGAATTCTGTACCACGTCGAGGTCTCGGGGATCTCGATTGATTTAAGAGTGGCCAGCTGATGTTTACAAGAGACATCAAGGACTAGACGTACAGAGAGATTCGAACACGCCTAGGGGAACGCGGGACCTGCGGCGGCAAGCATCGCGAATTATGGGACAACGGGCAGGGAAGGCGAATCGTGCAACGCGATGTATCGTTTACTAGGATCTCTTCAAGTCATCGGGACTCTGTGTCCCCTTCACCGCTCCCCTGGTTCCCTCTCGCTGTACGGCTGTACCTGCGATTCGAGGAATACCCCATTCGATTGCCATATACGACATATCCCGGAACCGTGCGAACTTACAAGCGTATAAGGAGATTTGTTTTATTACCGGCCGGCCTCGTGCGTGAGGGTCGGACCTATGCTCCTCGGGGTACGTCGATGCGAAAATACGGCCATGGACAATCGAGCACGCTGGCGGGACGTAAATTCCATGAAAGGATTCGCGATCCTTATAGGTATAAATTTTCTTACCGTGGACGCGACTGCGGGCCCAAGCGGGTCGTCAATCGCGCAATTCAATCTGGCTGTAAATATTTAAGAGCAGGAAGCGAGTACAGCAGGGCTGCTAACTTTCTTTCAAGAAACACTGGGCCTTGCTAGAATGAATCAGAGCTCGTGCGAGGGCTCGCGAATTAATGGAGGCTTAACCCCTAATGGCTCGTCGCAGGAGCGCCGAATAACAGTTCCGAAAACTATCAAAGGGGATATCCATTGAGCGGACGGGGCGAGGAGCACGGTGTTTCTCGTGCATAGCCATTTCCTGCCCACACTGCACGCCCGCCCCGGCCGTGCGAAAATCTGATATCGATGAATTAGGTTTTAAGCACACCTATGCGAAGCTACGTAAATTACATGGTAGGAAATAGCCGTGAGATAAGGGGTGTATCCGCCCCTGCGTGCTCGACCGCCGATACGAGCCCGCAAACCTGCAACGTCTCGACTGTATCTGAGACTGTTAATACAGTAGAGAAATGGAAGTAGATAAACGCGAAAGAAGGAGAGAAAGGTCCACACGATCTCGTGTCGCGAAGCAATTAAAAAGTACCTTCTACCTTCAGAAGCTACTGAGAACCATCGCTGTATAAACATTACGAAACTGTACACGTCTCAACGGCGCCTCGTACCTCTCCCCAAGAAACATTCTGGAAACGCGCATGCAACCCGTCAATTATCGACAGTATTTCCTTGGCAGCCTCCAGAAAACACACCTATGGACCGCGGGAAAATTTCGTCCAAGGTATAAACGGGGCGCATAGCCGGCTCCGAAAGAGAGAACAGCCAGCGACGCTATTTATCGAGGGTATCGTGCAAACAGACTCGGTTGCACTTCACTCCTTCAAAGAGCCCGAACGTGTACTTATACGATTCGTACCTTTCCCCCTTTTAAACTGTTTCGTTGCACGCCAGGCAGGATCGGCTAGAGCGCGGTCGCGTGATATCCTTTCCGAGAAATCGGCAGCGGGATCGAGATGCCATGGATGGTCGGGTTAATAAGTAGATCAGCGTTCGGCATCGTGCTGGATTTGCATAGGCAGATCGCCGCGGCCCAGTGTGCGATCCACGGGACGTCGATCACCCGAAGCTTGTTCCTCCGCGAAATCCATTAAGATCCATCCAGATATTCTATTAAGATATCAAGGCTTGGGCAGCGATGCGGCGGATAGCTTTCCCGCCGACGTTGTGCACCGAGCTGCGACGATCGATCAGCTCGGCGTAGATGCATCTCGTATCGGTTGCACCGTGTTGCACCGAAAGGTCCTTGACATTTTCGACGGCTATGCGCTGAAGGAGTGCGTCGCGTAAGGGCAAACACGCAATTCGTGTTTGACGATCGTTTCCCTCCGCCGTTAGTATTTTCAGTTAACAGGTCTGACCGGTGCAAGCTACGCTACCGAATCTCTCCTCCCAGCGATCTCGCTTTCAACACCTCCGGACTCGTGGAATCGAGAGTCCTTTGGTTATCCTACCGGTGGATCTATTCTCTGGCTGGCGCGGCACTCCACGACCCGTGTGTGGCCTTATCATTATACCCCGCGGGCCGCAAAGGGCGTCGTAAAGTGGAAAAAATTCGTCTAAGGAGGCTGTCGAAACCTTTTCTCCTTTCTTTTTTCATCGACTCTTCGTGTGAAATTTACGCGGCTCGCGATCGGAGGATCACCTGCTCGAATGGTCCACTAAATCCACGTGATGTATACTCGTTTCATTCTTCGCATCGAGTTGGTCCTCCCGAATCCTTCCAATAACACCCCGTAAATCAGGGTGTGTACACAGGGAATCACGCTGTACACATCGAATTCATCGTCCACTGGGAAAAATCAATGTGAAAGCTCTCAGCGCGGGAGGTTCCTTCGTGTTCGTTGGAAGACAAGCAGAACGCGAAAGGACAGGAACAATCGCGGCAAAATACCGTTGCCTCGGCTCCGCCTCGCGTTTACTTCCTGTGTGGCGTTCTGCGTCGACCAGAGAGTGCAGTCGATAAATGGGACGCTGTGATCGATCGTCGATCGAATGCCAGAGTTGCGTGAGTTCCGCGAGATTCGAAGCTTCGCCTGGACAGAGGATGGCTTTGTAGAGCCTGGCGATCCTCGTTCGTCTGAGAGTCTAAGTCTCCTCTCTAGGCGCTAGTATCCCCGTTGCATATCTGTTGGCAAGATTCACGCGCATGCACCCTTGGCTAACAGAGAGGAACGATCGCGTACTAGTTTCTCGGACCTAATTAGCATCGGCGAATTCAGGTCTAGTTTCACGCGTTGTGCCTGGGCAGCAGCCGGGTCTCGAATGCGGCCTAAAGGTGAGCCGTAACGTATGCGCGCGTGACAAGATCCTCTTGCGAAGATAGCGTGGAAAATTTGTCGCCCCGGCCTGCCAGCCCGGTATTCTGGTCAGGGACACTCGGGCGTACAACGGGCGACGATAACGAAACCAGTTCTCTTTCTCTTCTGCGGCCGTTCCGTGCCGGCGATCGGGCCCGGCCGTCGCGGATCACGGCTCATAATTATTCGAGGGACGATGCAAAACGATCCTAGACGCCCGTCCAATCGAATATTCCCTCCGTCGCGGTCCCGTCCGAGGCGGGCGGAAACGTGACGCCAACGAGCTGCGAGAACAGCGGCCTCTTAATTTCCGAGACGGGGAGGAAGGTACTGAAGTAGCCAGCCGGTCACGAGCAAACCGGATCGCTAGGAGGTTTGTTTAATGCAAGCGTGGTCCGTGTAATTTCAACTCGTTTCATCGAAGATGGATAGCTGTCTATCCTTCCAGGCTAAAGGTGAATCACCAAGGAGCAAATTGATTAATTATCGCCCTGCCTCTCGATACCCTGTCTTTTTACTAGGGGTGGGACTGGGTTAGCCATTAACCAGAGATCCCCGCGACTGGAGGGCTATTAGGAGGAGCGTGGTGGTAATTAGCATACACTTTCCAACATCCGAACAGATCGATGGGCCCCGTTGCCTTGCTGGGTTGCTTCGAGGAAGCGCCATGGAGCCACCGGGATTGCAAGATTTTTGGAAAGCCGCCAATCCCCTGCCGGATGTGGACGAGGCTTAAAGGCTGAGAAACCTGGCCGCGTTCAGGGAGCAACGTCCTGCCAGCTCTTCTCGAATATGGTCGTACGTAGAGAAGCTGGCGTGGATGTACGGACAAGGAGAGATGTCGTGGTTAAAGGGAATGCACGGGGCTCGAAGGGCTCCCGCCCGACAGGAGCAGTCCTGTCCTGACCATCGAAGGGTCGAACTGTCACGATCGTGAGAAGATTTTTGTCTCGGCGATCGCTGCCTCGCGCGCACCCCTCCGCCGCTCGTGATCTCTTTTCTTATGGCGCACTCCCGCCGTCGAGTGATCGACGACGATGTGGCGCAGGGAATTCGAATGCACGGGGCCTGGTTTCCTTCGGTCGCTTTCACGAATAATCTTCCAGCGAGATAGCCTCGCAGGATCTATGCGCGCTCGCCAACTGAGATACTGCACCGTTTGCTCCAATTTACAAGGATCCTGCTCGGCTGTGCCTGGCCTTTTAAGAGGCCACGATAGTGACCGTGATCTGCCATCTCACGGGGACCAGGGTCCTTTCCTTGGGGGACTGAAAAGTGGGAGAAAGTGGCTGATAGGGATGGGTTACTGAACGGAAGGATATTTCTAGTTGCTATTAGCTGTTGGACAAACGATGTCGTTAGGGGTAATGGGAACGACTCGTTCGTGGAAGATTACGGTGATGATTTTAGGCACAGCAATTTCTTATCGCGTACCCCTTGCCTCGGTGGCCAGATCGGTTACTAGATCGAGCGTTAGGTAGGTACATGAAGCGTGCCAGCTCCCAACCGTAATTTCTTATAATGGATCCGCGAAGGCAACAGCGGAGTAATTTCCAGCGTAATTTGGAGATAAGTCCAGAGATTCGGAGATAAGCGTTCGGCAAAGTAGGCTATTCGGGGCAGCGCACTTGAGGTTCAAGATAAAAGTGCAAAGAAGAGGAAGGCTTAATCAGTTACCGTCGACTTGAAGGGTAGCTTAGCCAGAGGTGGAGGTCATGAGTCCTCTTTCCTCGGGATTACAATGTTCCTGGACGTTTTAAGGTCTCCCTGCTGGAAGTCCTCCTAAGTATGTTTCAAATGAAGCACGGTCGTGAAGACGGAGCTGTTGGAACGAGATGACTTATCCGGAGGAGCCATTACTTCCAGGCGACTGCTTCGTGGATTAGGAGTCTAACGTGCAAATACCCCAAGTTCCATGTTGGGTATCAGAATTCATCGGGCGGGTTAAAACTCCGCGTTCCCCCCTCGGATCGATTAATCCTCAAAGCCTTTCCAAACCGTTGCCACGAGGTCGAGCGATCCTGCTTGGAGAGCGCTCCGTGCAGCCTCAGATCGCTCGGAGCCGCGCAAAAAGGTGTCTGTAAACACCTGCATCCGACGGGAAGCGCCCTCGAAAAGGCGAAGGGGGCAGCGTTGAAACCTTACCGCAGATTCGAACGAGATAACTGGACCGCCTTCGGTGAAATTGCAAAAGGACGAGACGCCAGAGGTGTCGAGTATATATTCCCCGGCCCTCGGATGTGTTTACCTTGAATCGGGCTCGCTCTCTTCTTCCTCTGGTCTGGCTCAATGCCGAAGGATACTCGTTAAACGTCCGATTCAGCCGCTGGACCGTTCGTCCTCGATCATCCAGCGGCGTTTGAAGAAAAGCCTAGCGCTAGATCCGAACCCAGTCTACCTGACCGACTCCTCGATGCCTCGCGTACTTGTATCCCATCGATGCATCCGCGTCTGGGATGCACCGACGAGAGGCTGCCTCTCGAGCGCCGGCAACTAGGGAACAATGCAAACACAATCGACGATGCAGCTGCAATTCATCCGCCACGCTCGATGCGCCGACGGTTCCAGAATTATTGTTCCCGATGATCGATCGCGCGGAGAGCGACGCCGATGCAACTGCGATTATGTTGCAATCGTTTTTGGCCGCGTCGAGGAGCCGCCGCTGCTTCTGCAATCGGTAAGTTTCGACCGAGCTTCGACCAAGTTTCACCGTGGCTATCCGCGGCGATGAGGGAGCATGAAGGAAGAAGCACAAGTGGGTTGAGATCGAACCTCCAGGATTCTACGGCAATCCGTTGCCATATTGGATCCGGCGAGCTGAATTCGAGCGTGTCTTGGTTGTCACGTAATTACGGCCCCATGAATGAGGATAAAACGTAGCCTGGGTTGCCGTGCTCTTCCAACGACCTGCCTCGACATCTCTCGCTCTTGCTTCGAACTTAGGGGAAGGAGCGTATTAACAGTTCCCTGGATATTGTAATGGCCGAAGATTTTTGGCGTTCAGAGGAGCGATGATCGCGTGGAGCGCGATATAAAGGGAGGACAGGAAGGCTTTCGACCTGTCCCAATTGAAAAATCTCGGCCAGAGCGCAATGGACCGTTTCCACGGCGGTAATTGCTTATGCAACAAGGATTTATCGTGTCGAACGTACTTGACTCCAATTACTCGGCCAGAGCGTTGCGCTCTCGCGCAGAAATAAATAGAGGCTTCGCATCAATTGAAGGTGGCCAGATTCTCTCTCGCGTTCGCAATGTCAGAGGTCAGCGAATGCGCGGTGACGTACCGCGACCGTTCCCTTGACTAATCACCGTCGTCGACAAATGGCAAATTCCTCTAACCGAGCGGCGATCGTTAAGGCCCAACGCGCGACCGCTAACGAAGAAACGCGGGGCGATAAATAATTCTTCAGGAATCCCGGCGCGGATAAACGCTACGTCGACAACTACAAATCGCCTGAATTATCGGCTCGTCGATGCTGGAGGCCAGTGACGCGGGAAACTTCGTCAATGCTCGCCCTATCTGCGTCTTCCATTGCATGAAAGCACTCAGGACTACTTAATATCAGATGCACGGTGCAAAGTGGAAGAAGGTGATCATCTGGACGCCATCTCTTAAAGAGTTATTTCGAGGGGTCCTTCGAATTCGTTAGTCGATTGCGTTGATAAATCCTGATGGAACCACTGTGATTACTTGAACGCGAGGCCTCGTGCACGCGAAAGCGGAGCCGCAGCTCGCGTGACTCCTTCTGTGGACGTGGTCTCGAAGGACACCTCCGAGGAGGTGCCCGTGATCGAGAGGGGGTGAAAAGAGATCGGGTTGATCGGCGAGTACTCACCGGTACGATATCCCGCGTTGCTCAGGTAAGCGGCGAACGAGTGGGGCTCGTGATCCCGTTGCCACTGGGGGCTGCTGCAGTTGTCGTTGTTGGTGAAGACCTCGTGATTGTGCACGTAACGGCCGGTCAGCAAGGAGCTCCTGCTCGGACAACACATGGGAGTGGTCACGTATGCGTGCCTCAGCTCGGCTCCCTCGTCCCTTATTCGCTTCAGGGTCCGTGGCATGAAGTTCAGCGAACCTGAGGGATTGGACCAACCGCAACAGACGATCAAAAGATTCGTTCGTTCTTTCGTTCGGCGGATCTACCCGCGCCAAAAGGAACTCGGCCGGGATTGCGAGCCAGACAGAGGCTTCTATCTCTCGGGAGGGGGATTACTTTTTCGGGGATAGGGCAGACTCTTTCATTAATGAATCGAATTTTCTCCCTCATTCTCGCTAACCACGTAGCGCCACCTCCTTTTCATTCATATTCCAAGCTCACTGTATTCCAAAAATAATATCTGTTGATGGCAAAAGCTTGTACTGGACCTTTGAAATTCAAATGGTACACCTGCACCTCTGTATTAATCGCGGAAGTAGCTGCAGCAGCTAGGTTAAAAGTAACAGCAGAACTTACCCAGTTCGACGTCCTGATCGTCCGTCAGAAGCAGGACTATGTTCGGCTTCCTCTCTCTGGGCTGCTGATACGGCAGATAGGGGGAGTTGGACTGGGCGTTGTAATTGTTGTTGCCATTGTAATTAGACTTGTGAAGGGAACCGCGACGCTGACCGCCGTACACGTCGTCCGCAGGGGCGTCCGCGTCCGTTCGCCTGGCATTGACGCCCAACAATAGCAAGGCCAAAAACTGCAGTAACTTCCTCATGGTGGCGGCTGGTCGTCGGTTGCAGGCTCTTTCTCTCAATCGAGTGTCATATCATGGCTGCTGCTCCTGTAACAACCGGGGCGCGTCGAGCGTTAACCAGCCATTGCTTCTGACATTGATTGGATGGAAACGCGATATGTCTTTCTTCCGAACTCTGATCCTCCGCAGGACCAATACTCTACCTCCCACACAATTGGCTATTTTCAGGATAAATCTAGCATTCTGAGGGTAATCCTGGCTTATCACTTTTTTCTCCCATCCCTCTCTAGGTCCTATTTCAGATGAGACATTTTAGGGACTTATGATCGAGGTACACTGAATAGGTAGCGATAGCTAGGAAAACATGAAAAGGCACGGCAAATGGTACAAATTATTTGGGATTGCCCGTAGAGACCCTCAATGCTCGAGAAGCCTCAAGCACCCTCACGTCGTATTTCGTGTCTCCCGAAGAAGTCTCGGAAGAATGCTCCCTCTAGAAATAACTCGATCGAGATTGACACACCGCAAGTGTACCTGTCACTCGAAGCTTGTAAGGTATCAGGCATTACAGGCGCTGGCCTGAGCATGTTTCCAGCGCAAACAGCGCGTGCACCTCGATACAGAAATATAGGTACTTGTGCCCGAACAGCCTCTTACACTGGCCCGACTTGCGCGGTCTAGAGCCGTCGCTGTTCCTAACTAACGTTTTCAAGTGCCGTGGTCCGACACGGAAATCAAGTTTACACGGCCGCGCTTTCCCTCCTCGCGCCACACAAGACGATCCGGCGACTGCGGTCTGGGTTAGCACCGGCTTCAAACATCGCTCCGGGGACTGGGATTCTTGCTCGACCGAAACGGGTCGCGTAACAGCTTACTGAGTGTGTGGCAGGATACGCGATCGCTAATTATCGCCAGTAACTCGGTAAATGGCCCCGGTATCGAAACGTACCGTGCGAAACAATTACCGAGGAACGCGATCGATTCCCAGCTAGAGCGCACCTCTAGCCGAATACCTCGCCGTCTGGACGTGATCCCCGTAACAGAATAGCCCCGGCCAGGTCTTGCTGCCCGGAGAAAGATGAAGGGCGTAAAAAAGAATGGACGAGCGCGGCCTAACCGGGCTATGGGCGCACAGCGCGACCATAATCGGATAGCCGGGGGTTTTATGGCAAACCCCGTCGCATTCCTCCCGGCAGACATCTCGCGGACGATCGACGGCCCTCGTAAATAGTCGTTAGCACCTGAATTATCCGTGTCTCATCGAATGGATTATAGCCGTCGCTTAAATCAACCGTGTACCCAACGTCTATGCTTCTCCTCTAGGACCGGGGACGGATACCTCTTTATTACTCCCCATAAATAGCTATAGCCTGCTCGCAGAAATAATCCGCTCGGCAGACCTGCCATCAGACGCCCTGGCGCGACATCGTGTATGCGCTGTGGACGAGTAGATGGCCGGTGTTAGGGAAACTTCGGACACCTGTGGGTCTTGGAATTGGAAACAATCAGTTGTTTAGCAACGGCGAGTAATACACTCGGCGTTACGTTGCAGCTGATCGTTCTTTGTTGAAGATCGGACAGGATGTAGCTGAGGATAGGTGGATAGATTCAGGAGTGGTATTTGAAAGATAAGGCGAATATTGTTGGGTCGAGAATGCTGTAGAGTTTTTACTCGTTTTGGGGGAGAAATGCCGTGGCACGAGCGGGCAGGAGGCATTTCGGGATCGCTCTAAAGGCGATTTCGATCGAGGCGCGGAAGAATGGGAGACCGACGTTTTAAGCCAGGAAACGGAACACAAGCGAATTTACGATGCGGTTCGATCGGTTCCCACGGGCCCGGTGGAAGGGGCTTTTCGCGGAGGACGGGGCGGTATTCGCGTCGCGATCTTTCCCGCCCGACCTATTTCCGGGGGAGTACGGCCTTTTATTAAATTTCTCGCTACGTGCCATTCTGTTCTCGCTGTTTCGACGACGCGACGGGAATAAGAAACGCTCCTGTTGCCGGTTGTTGCCGCGTTTCGAGTGACGTCCTCTCCTCCCCCTCGTTGCTCCGTGGCGACACACTTTGCATCGGAACATTAATTTCCTTCCTCCCCGGCGACGATATGAACTCGGTATTTCACTCGAGCGCTCCCCGGATTTCATCTGGACGCGCCTTTAAATACGATCGTGACTGGGAATAAGTTCAGGTGCGAGAACCGTCGGCAAGTACACGGGTAGGTACATGGGAATCTACCATCGTAAAGTTCACGCGGGCAGAGGTGTAGCGCTCATAGATCCGGCGAAAGCGAGATTTCATCTTCGCGCGGCCACCTGGCGAGCGGTGTTCCGCGGCGAACAAGAGCTTCACCTGTCCTCGTGCAGTAGATAACGGCGATACAAGAGGAGCCACGGGTTGTCTAATCCCTCCAGATGGATTTCCTGATCCCCCGTCACAGTCGTCTAACTGCGATCCTCTGAACCGTTTATCTATGCTTTTTGCGGACGCAGCTTTCAAGCGGACACCGTGAATCTTTAACCCTTCGAAGCTGGTGTAATTTATGCAAATTAATCGAACCATCTGGCCAACATTGGATTCGTCCGAGGATACGTTCACCCGCTCGAGAACCATATCTTTTCGCCAGCTTCTCTGACACGCTGGAGGAAGCGTCAGGATTATGGATCGCTAATTAACGAGTCGTACTCGCGGCGGAGAAGAGCGAGCCGGCTTTGGCCGGGTCTAGAGGCGGCTGGAAAGATGTCAGGAAGTGATGTCACGGCCGATCTGGCTGGTCGATCCGGTGGCTCGGATCCCGCATTAATTACCGCTAATTGATAATCACCTCGCCTCCGTTGGCGGAGCAGGTAGGCAAATAAGAGCAAGCAGGAGTGAGAGGCTGGGAGGGGCTCGAGCATCGAAGAAACAGTGTGCTCCTCTCTCTCCCCGGTTCGCCCTGCTGCACACGGGCCTTGCCAAAAGGATTCTCGCGCGATACATTATGCAATTTATCGCGTCGTAATTGGGTATACGGACGCCGATTAATTCGTCGAGCTTAGAGGAACTCCGCAGAATTTCCTCGGTGAACACGGAGAACGGTGTCAGGGTCGAATAGCAATCGAATTCGAATACACCATGCGTCTGACTTTGACGGTGCTGCTTCTACTGATTTTCTCATCGGGGCGTCTATCTTCCAAGGCTCTGGGCTCTACACTCGATTACGTACCACGGCACACGTCCCAACACGAACCTCGTCGCACGGCTCCCTTTGTAGAGACATTCGCGAATGCTCTTCCGAGAATTCGTTAACACCAGAAGAAACGCTGAAAGCCAACGATTGTTTTACCACTTGACAGTGGGCACGCGTAACTTGCACCTTTTCAAGCAAAACGCATCAGTGCATCGAACCCTGGCATTCCCTCTCGCAGCTCAACCGACCAGCGCGACAATAGCTAAGAATAGTAAAACAATAATCCCTCCGCGCCCGTTTCGCAATCGCGGGAATTGAGTAACAGCGGCTTTGTCGCCGTTCCATTTACAGCCGTTGCCATCGCTCAGGCACCAAGGAACTGACCTCGACATATCCCGTGTTCCCTCCGTGCTCCTTCACCTTGGAAACCAGCGATGTCGATCGTTCGCGCCTAATCCAGACGCAGCTCAGACTTCTGCGCGACCAGGCTCGTAAATATTGCGCCCGCGGTGCCGAAGAATACCGAGCTGCATAAAGCAGACGCGCTGCCTCGTTTGCATTCGATCGGCGCGCACACACGCGTGGTCCTCCCCTCCGCCAACCTGCCCCCGTCTTCCTTGATTCGTTTCCACGGATCGTTTCCTTCGCCAGCGTAATTCACGCGTACGCGCGACCACGTCCCCGATGGCCGCGTGGGTGGCGAGCCATCGACAGACGCACGCTATATACGGCGCAGTAGGTCGCAGGTAAAACGGATGTCACGTGAAAACCTGCGACGCGACGCGCTCCTCTCCGCCGCGAGTGTAGGTCGGTCCTCCGTAGGCCGCGTCATCGCCGTCGTCCTGGAGGAAGCGGAGATTCATCCGAGGCTTTCGCCTCGCGTGGGAAGCGTCGCGATATTTACGAGCAGCTAAACGATCGTGCCCGTTGATCACGATAACGATCAACGGGCACAATACACGGCATCGGAGACGCGGGCGAGAATCACGTACGTATCTCTGAAATGCGAGCTCGCGCGCCTCGAGAATTCGCGGCGTTACATGTAGGTACCTACTGGACACGTTGCTAACTCGGCGGCGAGCAAATGGGCATTTGTTGGGGAACAGAAATGGCACATTGATATGATCTACCGTTGCGTTAGCTTTCCTATTTTGCAACCGAGATAGCCGTTGTATCGTTTCTGACAGTTTCCACCTCGACGCTAACACACTTGCTTTCAAACTTCACTTCCACCTAAGTCTGAAGTGTTTTATGCTTTGAAAAATCAGGGACTCGATCTATAAGCCAACACTCGTAGGTGTAGGAGAACTAGGTAATCGATATAGTTCCAAGGCGCCGCGCGTCGAGACGAATCGCTGCGCTAGAAATCGTTGCCGCTCACGCCGTGATTATTACGATTCCCCGCTGCTAGCACCATATCCGATGGAGAGGAGATGCCCTGGCCGTTGGAGAATCCCCACTGGACGGGGTCTGATGATAGGCTCGAGGGGCCGTCTGGACTCGTAACGGATTGCGAACGAGTCGCGGATTAGGCGATCTGCGGTTTGCAATTGGCCGCGGCTCGTCGAGCAAATAACAAGTCGGTGAACGGTCGCGATTATCGCGCGTCTACGCGAGCGTGTAGGGGACCGACTCCGTCCCCGGCGATTCCCATTTCCGTTTCGACCGTTTCCACGCTCCCGTCGAAAGCCGGATAGCCCGCCCGATGGAATTAGCGCCTCGAGTGCCGCGCTCGACGATACGCCTGTACCACTTCGTTATCGACGTCGATTATCGCACGGGTTCCCGCGACTTCTGCCATTCCGTTTCCACCGAGAGAAGCGGAACGGCGCCGCTCGATCGCTGGGAAACGGCCGCCTCGATTGCCCCTCGAGGCGACGAAACCCAGAGCGACGCCAGTTAATCCGGGGTCGCCGATTTAATCGCCGGCGAACGGAAAGGCTGGAGCGAGCGCGTCTCGGATGAAAGGGTTGACGGTGTCGCGCGTAAATCGTGATCGCGAGTTTCGCGCGCCCGATGCGGCATGCGATCCCTGACGTCACTTCCTGGAGCAGAACAGTAGGAACGGCGGGTTGAATTCAGCGCAATCAGATAATGCGGCCGACGTGTGTACGCGCGAGCAGCCGTGTTTCGAACTTTACGCGACGGGAGCGTGTGGCCATCCGCCGCTGGAATGCGCCAGCCCGATGCATCTGTCCCTGTGCACTATGCGGCCGTTATACGTGGCCGCCACCCATGGGGGTATCGGCAACGGCCTCGTAGAGCCAACGATCCGGGGAATCGGAAATTACCTCGCAGCTGGTTTAAGGCGGTAACGATATCGCCGTGCGAACGGCTGCGCCCATCGACGGGAATAGATCGTGGATTTTGCTGAATCGATACCGTAGACGAGAGGTGTCTTCGAGGTTCCGACAATGAGTTTCTATGTGGGCGATGTAAGGTCGAGAAGTTTGGGACTCTGCCGTCGTTATTGAAATACAGTCACCTGTTACTGCTTGGAGACATAGTAACGTGTTTGTAACGGAATTTATTCGGCTCCGTGGGGGAATTCGTAGGACGAAGAGGTTTCCCGTGGAGGCGTTAGAATGGAATGAAACGTCGCGGCTCGTTTGCTGGTATTCCATGGAGATCGGGGCGGAATTCTGCTACGACCCACGACACGAGGCTCCTCCAAGTCCCCGTTACGTTTTGGGGGCGATATTCAAACACATGTCGAAAGCTGTTCGACTATTCGGACCCGCGTGGATCTGGTCGCCACATGTGCTTCGAAGAATAAGCTTGTCAGTGAGCTAGCTTTCTCTGCTCGGAAGGTTCGATTTATTTCAACCTGTACCGTTTCGAATGATGGAACGTGGGCTCGGTGACTTCCCCGCGCTGCGTCCACTCATGTCGAAGCAGTGCTCGCGTGAGATTCGACAGGTTCAGGCCGAAGGGAAATTTCCTGTCCCACATTGCACACCTAGACGCGTGTTTGCGAGCACTCGTTGCCCCGTGATAGCCGTTTCCTGCATCCGCTTGGAAATCGTGCGGATTCGTCGATTAATTAGTTAAACTGGCCGAACGAAACGGTGAGATTGAGCCGCGAGCACGCGTGGACGACGATTTGCTCGTGACTGTCGTCACGGTGAATCAACGGGAAGGATGTTAAAACAATTAACGCGACGGCGGTCGTTTCGAGTGCTCGCAGGCCGCTTTTAGACACATCTGCGCTGTACACTCGCTGCAATTGTTTATTTGCAGCTTCGCGCGAGCCTGGGCTAACGATTCGGCTGAGGCAAACAATGCTGCGACTGTGCAGCATGGTGGGATTATGAAGCTGATTAACTTCATTAATTCTGTTACGCAACGCTTGCGTCTTCGCAAGTGTCCCTGGGATCGCTTTCAATGACCCAAGCCACGTAGCTCCACTCTGAGGGTACAGCCGCGACCAACGACACACTGTCCAAAAAAATGAGCGAAGGGTGCACCGACGACGGAGGCGCGGCGTCGAAACTCGTAAGGGTGAAAGGGGTGAGGGGTGGCGCGAAAATGAGAAACGACGAAGGCGCTGTCGCGCGACGCCACCACGTACGGGCAGTTACTGTTCTCGAATGAGTGGCCAGAGATTTCGAGGGAAAGATTTCCGAGGGGGCAGCTTCTCGAGCGCGGCGAGATCGAGATCGTATCGCCCACGTGTTCCACGGAAGCTCGAGGACCCGGTGTTTCAATGAAAGCTGTACGTCGAGCGAGGGCGGGATGAAAACCTGGCTTTCTTCGGGGTAAATGTCGTGGCCAGGTAAATCAGAAGTTTCCCGGGGAAAAGAGGGCAAGGAAGGTGGAAGATGAAATCGTCAACTTTATGTCTCCATCCCCCAATTACCTTGAGAATTCTGAATTCAATTCCGCGATATATCCTGGTAATCTAGAATCTAGCGGACTCGAAGCTGTTAAACTCCCCCAATTCTGTTCATCGAAAACGCATCGGCAGTCATTCATTCCTCAAAAGCCTTCCAACCCTTGAAGAACTTATCCCTCGCGGCGGTCCTCGTTACTACGTGTCGAAGTGACATTCGAGATCGCAATCGGGGAGCGAGCGCGCGGCGAGAAGTGAAAAGGTCGCGGTTCGATGCAGTGGATAACGCACAATTAGCGACACGTAATTAACGAGGGTTGGAAAGGGCGGGAATCGGCGCGGCAGAGTGTTTACCCGGGTGCACGCGCGCGGAGCGACGCGAAAGCAAAAGGGGGAGAGCAGCGAAAGACAAAGTTGACAGACGGCCGAGCCGAGGCAGACGAGTCGAAGGGTGAAAGGAGAGGAGGATCGAGGCAAGACGAGGACCGAACAACCGGGCAGAGTGCTAGACTGCTTGGCGGCTTGATGCTCTATCCACCCACGCACTCGAGTTCCTGCGCTTAACTTCGAATTCACGAATATCGCGGACCGTTCGCCTTTTAGAAAAGGCGGTAGACCTCATTTCGTCACCAATCCCACAGGGATTAAGAGATGCAATCTAATTTTTCCAAGAAACTAGGCGGAAGGGTTGAGAAAGTAACGAATGCGATTGGTCAGATTGTAAATAAAGGGAGAATACACATCTCGAGAATAATCGAGATTAAAGGAGAAGAAAGCTTCTTACCCAGCACACTTCGCTTAAAGGGACATGTCCAAGTGTCACGTACCCTATTAACACAGTTTTCTAATATGCCATTGTAAGTTAATAGCTGGGTCGTAAAAGGAGAAAAGGTCACGATCCCGATTAACCCGTTTGCAATCGCGGGAGGTACAAAGAAGTATCCCTCGGTGAAAAAGGAATGCGGTTCATCGCTTTATTTTTGTACAGCCGTTAATGCGAATTTGTTTCATTTAGCGTGAGCCGTACGAGGCCGAGTGACTTCATTTATCACGAGAAAAGCCACGCAATTACGCCTCGCATCGTTATCAACGTTTCTGTTTTAAACACTGTAATTCGAAGGACGTAAATTCCGCGTTCGCTGTATAATAACGCTGTAAATCCCGAAAATTTTTCTGCCCCGTGAAAGTACATCGGTATTCGAGGCTCGCCTGCCTCCGCTTTATACTTTCCGTGAATTAATACGCAAGGAATATTGCCGCGATAACGTGTGCAGCACATGGCCGTTGCAAGCAGATAATATTCCTCTCTCCATTCGTTCCATTCCACCCCGTTCGTTACGGTAATTAACATGCCGCTAGACGGCCGTTTTTATTAATATTTCTCCGCCAATCAATCCGCCGTTTAATTGCTACACCTGTATCCTAAGGGACCGCCGTCTTTTTCGCGTTCACCGAGCACCGTGAATGAACCGCAACCGCGGCTTGGAAAAGGGTTACACCCTCGGTGCAACGTGCTCCTTCGAGGACGCCCCTTCCCGTCCAAGCGACGCGGAATAATTTAATAATTCGATCATTAATTGGGAATCGACGTTGTCGGCAGAAACGTACCAGGTTCGCAAAGGGTGGAGCGTGTCGCTCGGAATAATTGGCAGATATCAATTCTAAATAGGAGGGACCAGCAAAATATATTTCAGACTGAGGCATTAATTGAGATACCAGGAGAGGACCACAGTGCATCGTGGGTAATAATGACGCTCAGACTCCTCCGGTGTTTATTTCGTTACCGAGCGTCTTGGCTTTTCCCCTAGCTGCCTGCTGCTGAAAGATGACGTTCCACCCGGGTTTGTTGCACAAGCAGCCTCGTTACTTCTTTTGACACCCCAGAAAAAGAAGCGCGTGCACCAACGGCTGCAATCGCGTTGCACAAAGCTCGCGCTCCCCAGCGTGCAGCGGGCGCGCGAAGTTGCGCTCTGCGGCCTGTTGCAACCGCCTCATCCTTGAGCGAAGCCGCAAGGTGGATTAATAGCTCGATCGAGCCCCGCCGCTCGACAGAGGCCAGCTGATAGCGTCGCCATCACCGTGACGAGGGGGGAAAAAGAAACAACGGTTGATGGCGCGGCGGCGTCGATGCACTGTCGATGCATTGCCGCTGTCTTCGGGGCGGGCACTTTAGTTAATGCAGCGGTCTGCGGCCGCAATTTCTCACGGGCCGCGATTCCGTAGACGCGTAGCACCGAGAATGGGCTCCCATCTCCTCCGCGGCGTTTAACCCGCGGTTCGTGAGGCGGCGGAGGAATCGCCGAATAAAGTTTCACGAGCGATGCACTTCGCGGCGTTAGACTCTCTGGGTCTGAGTATGTAGGTACATCTTTGATCAAACGGTTGAAGGTAGTTGATTCGAGTGTATAAATGGCAAGTCGAAAGTGGGAGTCATTTAAAGATCTTTCGCTGGCGCTCGCATATTCTTCAAACGCAATCTGCATTTGGAAAATCTGCATTTTCGAAGTCAATGAATTCGCTGAACCTCGTTTTCCAGCGAAGTAGAGCCACTCGCTTGCGTTATACATGAAAAATGCTAATCAAGGGGAGCAGAGGCGCACGGAATACCTGTCGACCACCCGATCGGATTAATCGGCGCAATAGAAACAGGGATTGAATTACCAGAGCGAAACTTAAGACGTTATCGATACCTCCGAGTAAATTGGCTCCGACTTCGTGAATCTGCGAGTCTCGTCCACGGGCGATCCAGTATATCACTAATTCACGTCGGAATTTCGCGAAATTGATAAGCGCTGAGCGGCCGAGTGGCTGCGGTAATAGTTTAAATGATTTATTTATGGTCGAGAGCACGTCCAGGGGAAAAATCTAATAACGGGTTGCCCGCCTCGATCATAATACTTAGCCGGTTTCCAGCTATCTGTCCGGCCAATTAAATTCATTAGCTGGAAATTGCGGGCCCGAGATACGCGGCCGCGGAAAGTCGTTCCCCCTCGATTTCCCAGCCTATCTCACTGTCCCGTCGTGGAAGCATTTTTCACCGGCTATCCCGCCGCTAATGACGATCGCTGTTTTCGCACGATTCGTTTGCGGTCAACCGTAAATGTCGCGAACGATTCTGTTTGCCGTCGATATCTTGGTCGTCCGAGGCGTGCTCGCGTGACAAATGACTCACGTGTTTGTCGCCGCGAATCTCACCCGACTGTGCAATCGCTGAGCCAAAGGTCGAAGCGAATACGCGGGACCGTTCCTTTCTTTAATAACTTGTCCGATCCATGGATTACGCGGGTCGACACTCCCGAACCTGTATTACGCAAAGGCCTAAAAATACTCGGCGCATAATCGGCACGTCGAGGAGGGGTCCTTTGATCGGGATCTGGCTCGGGCTTTCCCCTAACCGGTGTTTCGGGCCGCCGATTAACGCGTACCGTTCAGAATGAATAATCGGCCGTTTTAATAAAGCCAACGCTCATCAATATTAATGACCCCCGTGTCTTTCGTCTCTTTCGAACGAAACCGCGGCCTGAATTTTAAGAACGTCTCGATGGCTGTCGAGAGGCCCCCTCGTGATTCATCTACTGATTACTTTTCGCGAGCCTCTTGTGCCCGTCGACATGTGTCGACGTTCTTCTTGGAGATTAACTGAGAACGTTGTTGATCAACTTTCTATTATCGAGAACCCATCGATGTTACTCGATTATATGCTCGGCAAAGGAGGAAAGCCCTAGATGGGGGACGGCATTCGGGAAGAATGGCAAAGGCAAGGAAGAAGGCTCCTCCCTAACAGACGGCGACGTTCTCAGACGGTTTGACGGTCGCCCCGAAATGCTCAGACGCTGGAAACGACAGGATGCGAATAAGCACACGTTGAAAGCTGTATTCCACGCTCGCGGGACGTTTCAATAAAGAAGCTAGACGCAGCGGTTCAATTCCAACCTGCAGAGAGGGATTCTCATATTAAGCACCCTTCGTTGAAAGGGAAACCGTTTATATCGGGGATATAATTTGAGCCACACGTTATTACATCAACGAGACAAGTTTCTTAGGGGGGAAAGGAAGACGACGTCTCCGCCTTTTTTATCAGAAACATACGTAGCATAAGCTCGAGCTATTACACCGTATCTTGAATTGAAAAACAGTTCGTTCAAACCTTCGCCCGCGGTTTCCTACCCCGTGATAATCCCCCATATCTCTGCTACTCCCTGACGAAATTTAGGGCTCCGTGAGTCCGAATGGGTGGCTCGCATGGTCCGTCCATCTTGTTCTTGCGACCAAGAGGTCACCGTTGGCAATTTGTCCGGGGCCAGCGCGCACCGAAGAGCCCCAGGCAAACTTTTAACGTTTCCTCAACGCCCCTCGACTTTTGTTTAGCAGTCCGTTCTCTCCTCGTGAATTACACAGGCCCGAGTGACTGTAACCGTGACCCGGATAAGTACAGCTAGTCGCACTATTTGCGCTTCAACTTCGTTTCGCCGGGTGACGGATTCGACACGGTGTCACGGTTAAACACGCCCACCGATCCGTGTCCCCGTCTGTCAGGAACAGTCTCGCCGACAGCCTTCAACGTTTTAATTACAACGATCGCGAAGCCAGCTTCCGTCGCTGCCTTCGTTTATCCGGACGGTATTCTCGGCTCTGGAATGTCTTTGTTTCCCTGGAAACGGCATGCGCTATCTGTGTACTCGGCGCGTAAGGACGACGCGCACGAGCACTGACACGATCGCCGCGCCGGCCGTATGTCTCTTAAGCAGGCAGAATAAGCTACTTACGGAGGCCCGAACCGGTCAGCCGTGAAGATAGAACGCTATATACGAGTTCGGTGGGCCTGCATTCCGCCGGCTTGTCTGTTATCTCGGATACCTGGGGCGCGTTTATAGGCGGCGCGCCGTTCACGAGAGCGCATTTACGGAAGCCACTGGACGATCGTCTAACTAAGCGGAGCGTGCCATCGCAGCCCTGGGACCGGTCTATGAAGACGTAGCCACCTCGGCCAAGCGAACCATCGCGCCTACCGAGCCGAGGGGGACCGCGCCGGAGAGACTGGGACGAGCATAGGAGGAGCAAGAGGCAGCGTTGAATGTGTGCCTTAATGGTATTCACTGTGAACATACCGAGACGGAGGATGAATGGATCTTAAGAAGCCCACTGCTAACACCTCGCGACACCATCGAGATCAGCGGTGAGACGGAACGCGGAGGGTCGCCCGAGCAGATACCAAACCACCGTCGGATGAACTGGTCGCGTTAATGACACCTTCCCTGCTGGCGATCTCGGTGGCGAGGATTATGCTTCGAAACGATACTGGCCGAGTGCTGCTCCTTTGACGTTTCGGGAAATCGGATGATCGGTGGGTGGGGCTTGGCGATGATGAGCACGCGTAACTTGATGGCCCGGTGTCCTTTAGTTCGGTAGAATCTCAAACCTCCAAGAGTCGTCTCACCATATCCTCCGCTGAGAAAAATTTCATAGGCATTTGCGCGGTGTCTCGCGCCAAATGCAGCGCATATTCCCACGCCCGTTTCCATCGAGGCAGATCTAGAATCCAGCGATAAACTATCGTGCATTATGGCGCGACTCATCAATCATCGACCGCGACTGCAGCCGCGGGTCCAGCGCGTAACACGGCGGAAGACACCTGACCGTGTCCACGCTCTTTATCATTGCTCGGCGAACGAATCGATAACAGGCACCACCGCGGGGGAACAACAATGTCGACATTACCATTTTCAATTAGCCGGGGCGGGCCCTGCGTGTCAATTAAGACCGGTTCCAGGAGGCAGCGCGGCGGCAACACGTGAAATTGAACGCGTCGGGATCAATTACGCGGAATAATTCAGTGACTCGCGGTTTATTATACGCGTCCAGACTGTCGGCGAGTATTCATTTGTCTCGCGGCGCGGTCATTTAGCCGGAAATCCGTCGCGGAGGACTCGTCTGCCCGGTGACAGCCACGCCTGTCATTCGTAGCGGGCACAACCGGTGGATGCACTGGACTCGAAACGCTTCGAGCGCTCCGAATAATCGGTCTCGAAAATCCAGCGAATCCGAATGCTCGCTGCATAAGGATCCATCGAATTAGAGAGCCATGCTGGGAATTCATTTACAAGACCGGGAATCAAAGTTCCATCAGGGCTGGGAATGACGAGGAGGTGATATTGCAGTTTCGTAATCGAGGGGGGCAGTAAAGTGCAACGCACGAGCGCAAAGAGAACGAGATATCGCGGCTAAAGAGCGCGTTACATCCGATCTCATTAGCCGATTCGAAAATGAGCGAAGAGCAGATGGCGGGCAACGGGAGAACCTGATTCCGCGTTGCAACCGTTCGACTCCTATCTAGATGCAAATGGGAGGTGTAAGCGGTTTCTTGCATGCTGCACTTTTCCAGCAACGATTTCGCGATACGCACGAATCGAAGAGCTTCTACCCTGCCCTTGCGACGGTACTATTTGTACGCGCGCAGAGAGAATTGGAAATACCTCGCGGTGCAACGACCCTGCCCCTATTTCGATGGTTTTCGACCGCGGGTGGAACGTCGACGCAGTTGCACAGAGAGAGGGTGCACGGATTAAGTCCTCTTCGGGCCTCTGTCGATTCTGCCGCAAGCGAGTGCGTGACGAGTCTTGGAAGAGTCGAGGCGGACATAAATATCGAGATTGCACCGGTAGATCGTGGGAAAAGTGTCCTCGAAGGGCAGGGATGCGATGTCGCTGTGGCTACCGCCGCGCGGAATGCAACCGGGCTCCTTCCTCGCGGTGCACTGCGATTTCTTGTTCGCGTGAAGAAGTTCGTTTCGTGACACGGGGAATTCCATAGATCGAAACACGAGATGTGACATGCGTGCCGGCTGCTCGTGTCGTGGGAACTGGTCCGTACACGAATCAGGAATGTTCCAATCACGGTCGTTGTACGTGTCTTTCCTCCAGAAAGGATTAGAACGAGATTGAGAACCGCGGCGGAGGAAGTAGTATAATCCGCAACTGGGGCAACATTAGGGGATAGAGAAGCGAGTCTGCGAGAAACTGCTATGAAACTTGAGGAGAGGAAAGATCGATAAAAAGGAAGCTCGAGAGACTTAAGGCATCTTCAATCCGCTCGGAAAGAATTTAATAGAAACACACCCACTCTATCGTGCGGCTATCGAACGCGGTGATTTTCTTGCGGCAAGGGGATCGATAGGTACCTACCGCCGACAGCAGCCTAGTATCGTAAGACGAGGGATCGATGGCCAATCAAGCGGCATTGGTAAAAATGTGCGCGAGATGTGGAAATCCAATTAAGATTCCTTGGCGCCACCCAGCACGACTACCGTAGTCGCTGTGAGTTAATCAAGGAAACGCGTACACGCGTGTCGTTATCGTTTGTCTAATAACCGCGCGCGGCAGGTCCGCAACTTATAACGCATAAATAAGCCGACGGGCAGTGTTTACGACACGGTGCACGTTTCCCTCTGGCACGCATCCGTTGAAGGTTCGAGCGACTAGGCTGGCTTGCTGGCCGACGTGTACGCGCCGCAACCTCTCCCACGCGGGTCGAAGGGAAAAAATACCGGCCGTTCCTCTTCGCGATCGTTCCGTGGCGATCTCAGAACCATCCATTAGCCCAGCGTTCATCGCGATAACGACCAGCCAGCCAGGAGAGTTCATCCCAATTAGAGCGGGTCCGCTTATTAGCCCCGCGACGTCGCGACGCCGCGGCAAATCGTTTCCCTTTATCTCCGGTGTATCCCTTCGTAAATCATTTTTCCGTCGAACGTGTTGTCAGGGCCGCCAAGCTCCAGCGACACGAAGCTGGAGCAAGGTGCGATTAGAAACGGTCGTGCAGAACTTTGCTTTTAATCGGTGCAGGGTGTCGAGGGGTCGGACTAGTTCTTCGGGTCCGAGAGAAGCTGTAGTAAAGTGAAGGATCTCACGAAAGTGCAATGAAATGCGCCGTGCTAACTGTGTAACAGGGCAATGTAATTGCAGACACGCGTTTCTATGATCCATTCTTCTTACCCTCGGGGCTTGAATCCATTCCTCAGGAAACGTCCCGCGCATCTAATGAATACCACGACTCTGCTGCGCGACAAAAACGAGGATCCTCCTGTGTCACCGGCGAAAGCCTTCCCTGACATTGATTTATAGCCGCTCCGGCCGTCAGTCGGTGTGATTTCTTGTCCGAGCGACAAGAAAACGGCGGACACTTCGCGGCGGAAAAGCGGTCGGCTCCTTTGCCATTTCTCTAATCGCAGTTGGAGTTTTGCCCGACGTTACATACCGCGTGTAATAGACTGCGATCATTACCAGGCGATTAGCTTGTCCCTTCCAACGTCCCGTCGCCTGACACGTTCTACCGACGATTCATTTAGAATCCCCATGGGAGAGCTAATCTCCCGTTCCCCCAGAAACCACTGGTTTCCCTCAGAAAAATTACGCACAGCTTTAAACTGCGCTTCTCGGTGCAGCGTATCCCACGACAGTTCATCGACTCTCCTTCGTTCCACATGTCCTGTCCCTCTGTGTCTAACATCTATCGACGGCCTGTGCGCGACACGGGGCAGCGCCAAATACAGCGGGAGAGAGCTTGTCGTTCCCGCGAGCGTTTCTCAGCGGACAGATACCACCGTAACGGCGGTTTAACCGGCATCTGGCGGCGCTCGTTTCCTGCTCGGCCGTACGGGCGGCGGCGGAATAAACCAATTAGAAGTATCGCGCGGCGGGACAATAAAACGTGCGCGCCCGGCGCGACCAAAAGAGTAATAACGGCCGATAAGCGGGCGAAAGAGAGTTAAGTGCGATTTAATGTACTTCGCACGGGCCCGGACAGCCGACAAGTCGCCACCGCGCGAGCTGGCCCATTGTTCCTGCCTCCTGCTCGCCAGGATTTCCCTTACGCGGATTATCGTACCCTTTATCACCCGCCCACGTGTCCTTTTTCCCTCCTCGGCCAGGCCCGCATGTCGCTTTCCAGCGCGACTAATTGCGCGGCCCGATTTCACCCGCTGCACTCGCTGGCAAAAGCGTAGCACGCGAATCAAACGCCATCGTGCAGCCGGGGAATATAGTCGTCTCGCGTACTCCGCGCCGTCAGTGTGTTAAATCGAATCGAATCCTTTATGGGTCGTAACGGTGGCGAGAGAACGGCCGAGGGAGAGCCGTCCACCGAAGGAATTCGTTTTTATGGATTCCAGAACGATCGCCGCGTATATTGATTTCATTTTTGTCGGGCAACGGGTTCTTTACTCGGCCAGCGGCGAGGACATTGAATCGTTTCCGCGGGGAGAGAGAGAGAGAGCTTCGATTCCTCGATTCTTCCCCTCGAGTGTCCCCCGGAGTCCTTTTCATTGGCGACTCTTTCCATAATCGCCGTCGGAGGGATCTCCATTCGACTCTATTCTTCCAAGCTCTCCATTGGCGTTCGTTCAACGTTCCCCCGAGGGTGTGCCCGGTGACAGCGCGTGGTAGACCGTATGAAGCAGAATTCCGAGCAGCGGGTAACGAGGATGACAGGGGGTACAAGTGTCCGCGGATGTCTCGCAATTAGCTGGGAGGACTCCTCCTTTTTTTTCCTGATTGTATTTAAATGGGCGATCGGCTCGGTGCACCGCCGGCACGAGCGCCGTGTGACCTTTGCGAACAATGGCGCAAGGCGAGCTCACGAGTGCGCGCGGTTATCGCTTATTGTCGACAATGTTACGAGATCACGCGACGCCGTGCTCGTTTCTCTGTCACTCGGTCTGGCTCGATTGCTAACAAGTTGCCACCGCGGGACACGTTGTCCGTTCCGCGGTAACCCTGGAACGTTGACCCTATGGAAGAGGGAGAGCGCCGGCTAATTGCAGCGGCCGGCCCGTCCGAATCATGATTAGCGTTCGACAGTAGCTCCATTTACCTTTTTAGTCGCGCGAATAAGGCACAGATCGCGCCTGTAAACTACTTAGAGCCAACGCCGTAATCTCGTCGAGACAAAGAATGCGTCTAATTAGCGAGGAAAGCGGGGGCAGGGGGTCGTCAATGCCTCTCCTTGATTCCCTATTTGCATCGAGGCAAGTTCGATTAAACGTGGACGAATGAATGTTGGAATCGACTCGTGTGGGTGGCGGCGTCATCTGACGAGCCATTAAGTAGCAAGACGTGGAATCCGACGTGAAATTACGGCGAATAAAACGGCTGGTAATTAGTCGCATACATTATGCGGGGCCCCAGCGGGCGCGGAGTACCCTGCTGGGCCCCAGGGATGATCGATCGACCGGATTGAAAACGATTTCGTCGCTGCTTCACCCCCAACCAGCGCTCTCGCGGTTCAACGAGATTAACTGGTTCCGAGGAACGATTTTTCCGGCTCGTTGCCACAGAGGAAAGCCACTGGATTTTTATCAGCGCCATCGGGATTGTCACTGATGGCGTGAGAAACGGTACGGCGGTCTGTCAGCCGTGTAGAAATCATTTCACGCTGTTTCCACGAGTGTAGGTACTCTTGATCTGTATGCTGACAAAGTTCTCCACTAGCAGTTATTACACCCTCCTTCGGGGGTGCCCTCGATGTCACGAAATTAATATGGAATTAGTAAGGAGTGAGTTGTGACTACGAGGCTTTTATAAAGTCCTTCCGCTCGTGTAGGCTACGTTAATAGAGAGACTATAAATTCACCCCCGACTCGATGAACTTGCGTGATCGAGCGCAGCCAGCTGTTGCTGCACGTTGCTTCGGAGGATCGAAGGTCTGAAATAGCTCGGGAGGCGTAATAATTCATTGGCAGACTGTTTAGATTCCCTTACCTTTAATTAGGTGTTGATATACGTCGGTGAGCGACGGATTTATACACGCCGCGTGGAAATTCAGGTAAGTGCATGTCAGGCCGAACCAATTACCATTTTCTCAAATTAGAAAGCAGACCGAATTCCTGGCCTTTCCTCTCCAGAAATGATGCAACGATTTATCTCTGACCAGCGTTCGTCGGCGCCACCCTCCCTCTACTCTAGTCTCCTTCAAACGCAGTCTCGTCAACGGCGACTCGTGCCATCGACGTTCGTCACCCCCGCCCGTCACGTCACCGATAAAACAAGCCCTTCCCACCATCCCTTTGCTCTCCCCCTTGCTGTGTAAAGGAACATTTCCCGACGTTGCATCGAGTGGCGCACGAAATCGTCGAGTGTCTGGTTGCCTGAAACTCCGGCTGAAGAATCAATATGTCCCGTGGAACGGGCCTCTGTGTACAATAACCAATCGTTTCATTCGCCTACGATGATTGACGGTCGGTTCGTCGGCGACTCGACTTCCGTGGCCATCAATTTGTCCGTCCCTCGCTCCTCGAGCTTGCCAACACGTTCGCACGTCCGCGCGATTTTCTTCCCCCGTGCGAAAGCTCGAGGAAAAAGCGCCCACGGAACGCTGAATCACCGCGCGAGTGGAAAAAAAAAAGGGGAACGCAAGATATGCGCGCCGATCGGCGCTCTCCCAACCTCGTGAAACACCTCGTGACTCATGTAAGCTGATGTAGACTGATGTAAACTGGTGTAGGGTACGTCGGGGCCAGCCAGGGTCACGCAATGTCTTCAAACGTCCAAGTAGCTGGGATCGGTCTGACGCGAGAATGGCGTGTAATTTTCAAATGAGCCATTGAAAACACATCTAAACCCTCGCGCCAAGGCTACTCTGACGCGATCTTTGCACTCCGGGCATATTTCTCTCCCCCCGGGGACATAATTGATTCCCACTTTAGAGGCCCGTCTTACGAAAACAGGAAATTCTCCGACTCCTCGGGACAGTCAAGGATCACTCTGCTCCTCGTCGTACAACAATCTTCCCTGCGCCCGCTACGTATTTCCTGAGAGGCCTTCAACCTCTCCGAGGCCATGACAGATGGGGTGAGTCCAATTGAAACGAGTCGGCCTATCAGATACAAAAGAAACGTTCTTGAGAGAGGCGCAGGGTCCAGTTTATCGTTCGCAATCGCGACAGATATCGTCCCCCAGAAATGCCTGGATTACTCCCCCTTCGCGATCGCCGAAGTCGTTTCATTTCCCTCAGTCTCCCTCGGCCCCTCCCCGCGATAGAATCGACCGTACGTACCCCCCAATGGTATCGCGAGGATCGAGAGCCGATACGGGCGATTGATAAATGGGGAATCGATACCCCCAGCCAGAGGGGACAGTTCGGCCAGCGTCATAAACAGCTGACCACGTTTCGGTAACATATGGTCCGACAATATTCCCACCGCGCTGTCCTTACCGGACACACCGGACATTGCCTCTCTCTATGATTTTCCCTGGACCCACCCCAGACGCACGACCAGCCCTGGCCGAGCACAATGACGCGGGCAGGAGGGGAAAATTAGCTGCGAGGACCTTGGCCAAAGGAAAATAGGGAGGTCCCTCGCCCCCGAGGCGCGCTTTAAAGCTCAGCTTCCAAGCCTCTTTTGTTGCCTGTAATTATGTTAATTCCGGGCGAACGGATCCCACGTTACCTCGATGTTTATCAAATACTGCTTAAATATTCCACCATTGAGGCGGGCCCACGAGAATGGGCCAACCGGTCCCCCCCGGTCAAGAATAATGGGTCCTCGAGCTTATTCGAGGACAGATTGAAGAATTCGGGTGGCTAGAAGTGGGAACCATCGGATGACCAAGGGACCTTTCATCAACCCCTGTTCTCGAAGAATTTTCTACATCCTTCTCCACACTCGGTTGCGACTGTTCAACTTATTCAAAGATTGCGAAGATGAAGAGCCCAATTGCATGTTGAAACAACAAACCCATTGAAACTCGGAGACCTGCAAACTCTTTCTATATACTTACCCAATTGTTTCCTCGAACTTTTCAACTTTCACAGTGCGCAGAAGATTACAGTGTAGGGCAGAGCTATTGAAGTAAAGAATTCCAGGATCCGTCCCCTAAAGTCAAAGGACACGACGCGCCCAAGCAAAGGGCGTAATAACGCGCTGGCCTCGCGGGACATAATTTTCGCGCGGGGAGGTCGCCGCTCGCCGTTATGCAAATCGAATGGCGATGACTTCGCAAGTCTCACCTCGGCGCGGCTGGGTTTTCAGCGCGCCGTGAATGGGCTGATGCTTTAATAAATCGCGCGGCCAGCCGCCCTATGAATCGCGCATTTACATGGCCGCGAAGAAGCGCTTTTCACGCGCCTTCGAGCGCGACGCAATCGGAATTTCGCGTCACGATCTCTCGTTAATCTCCATGACGGCTCATTCGCGCCGTTCACTTGACATTCCTCCTTTCTGGCGCGCGAACCGAGATTTGAAACAGCGATCACGCCGTTCGCGGAATTGCCTCCTCGTCTCACGTCGCCAACCCCGAAATTCATCGGTGGGCGCGCGCTTTTCACGAGGCGAAAAACGATACCTCTCTGCAGCCAGCTCGTTCGAAGCTGGTCAGGCTCAGGCGGACATATCGTGTTTCGCTGTAAAATTATACAGGCCGCGTAGTTTCCCATTACATGTTCCCAAGTTTCGGGATTCGCGATCCTAGGAGACGCCGGGTGTCCTCGAGCTTCCATTCACCCTCGCGGGTGCGATATCTGATTACTAATCACTTGGTTCTTCTGCACCTTTTCTTGCAGTGATTACGCGCGCCCAAGCGCGTGAAGAATGGTGCAATTACATCGTGCCCCGTTCGCGATACGACCAGTTGTTTCGCCTCTGACAATGGAGCCTAATTGCAAATCCGTCTGCCGTTTGCCAGCCAGATCGTTCTTGGAGCGGTGAACGGGTACCGGTCGACTTATCGCGCCTCCGTTATCGTCGCCGTTTATTTCTCGTATCGCCGGTGATAACGGAGCGGCAACGTACTCCACAGTCTAATCTGGAACGGCACACGTCGCAGAACCCGATAGACTCGCGTAAAATTTTCTTATCGATGACTCAGTTTACCCTTCGGTAACGCCACCGCTTCCGCCACCGCTTCCGCGACGCCAGAAATAAGTTTACAACCGGGACCACTATAACCGGACAGTCTCCAGATTCAGGAAAGACCAAAATAGGAACGATGGTGCTCGTTTCCTGATTCGACGCTTCTACTCGCCGCTTCTTTTCTCCTTAGGTGTAAGTATGTTAATGAAACTTATAAGATCCTCTCTATATCGTGCGCTTATCACTGCTTCGTGCACATTATCAGTTGAATGTTTCAAGGTCCCTCAAGGTCGAAATTCTTCTCCTTATCATCTGATTCAGCAATACAGCTGTATATTATCAATTATCGTCCATTTCTCGTGCCCGTTCACTACGAAAACTCCCAACCTTGTACACCGGATCGTTCGACTCGTCTTCTAAACGCGACCACCAGAAAGTCGTTGGGGGAAAGGTACGATATCCCACTTGAAGCACCTACGAAGCGCCTCTTCGGTCTATCTGCCCTTATCAGCCTTATCTCCCGCACCGAGGGGAAGCATTTCGGCCACCCTGTACGGCCACTTTGACGGCCACCGAGAGCGGAATGCCCCTGGGGGGCCCGTTGAGCGGTCGTGGATCGCTGCATGCTTCGATGAATTCCTGGTGGCGCTGATTAAGTTGTCGCAATGTAGCTCGGTCTCGTTTCGCGGGATCAATCTCTCGCCCCGACTCGCTGCGTGTCCGATTCGATGAATAATAAATCCGCGCGATAGGATAACAGGAAAATTCATGCGCAAGCTGAACGAGCCGGGGCCCCCTCGATCAACGGCAACGAGAGTACAGGATTTATGGAGTGGCGCGAGTTACTGCGGAGTTATTGTAACGTCCGTTGCCCAATCGATCGACCGCAGGAACGCCGATCTGTCGGCCAACGACAGCGACGCGATAGCAGCGAATCGTCAAGGAGAAGTTAATGACCGAACGGTAGACGGCTGTAACGCTTCTAGCGGCGGCGACCATTAGCCTTAACACTTTTAAGCTTCACGGTCGCCTAAGGTTGGCCGGTGCACGGCACGAGAATTGGACGATTGCCCAGCGACAGTGTCCCCGTATCGCCGGGCCCCGCGGTATTAACATACAGCGCCGCGTAAATGAGTTAGACGTATACATATATATTTATCTTCGGCTAATGCACTTCCGCGAAAAAGCTTCCAAGAGCCTCTCTCCGGCACGGCATCGATCGTAAAACGCTTTATATCCAGCCCCGCATACCACGGCCTTTTCTTCCTCCCGTGCTTGGGCTTCCTCTTCTTATTCCCGCGGTGCACGCCTCGGTCGTTTCTCCGGCCAACCTCTGTGTTTACTCCAGAACCCGATACGTTTCCGCGATGCTGGTGGAAAAAAATCGCTTTGCATAATCGCGTCCTCGGCTACCGTGCAGAATCGCTTACGCAATCGAGGACCAGAGCTGTTTCGCGATTCGAAGCTACGTAGGCGCGGGAAACGAGGCAAGGGAAAGAGGGACTCCTTTTCGCGAAGACGATGGGTCGATTCTCGCGTGCCACCCGCGGTCTCGTGCCCCGCGAATGGAACGAACGCGACACACCTGCCAGACACGGCGCACGCAATTACGCGATTCCCACTGGTAACCTTTTTACCGAGGCGAATGCCAAATCGCCGCGGGTCGATGCTGCGCCGTTGGGACGCGGATTTTCGTTGCGGGACGCTGTTTGCCCTCGCGAGGAGAGGCGAGATAAGGCGCGCCACGCGGAGCAGCGATGATCGTGCATCATCAGCAATAGCGGGTTACTCGGTGTCGGGCTTAATAAGTTGCAGGGATATTAATTACCGCGATAACTTCGCGCGATACGCGCGACGAGGCTCGCGGCTAGGCGAGCGCCGCTTTGCCTCCGAAAATGGATCGATCTTGGTCGACGCGGAGAGCGTTCCTTCGCTTTTATCAGCACCGCCGGATTTAATGCGATAGAAGTTTTTTCCTTGGTATTTGAGACTCTAAGTGATTCTGGGGGGTGGCGGAGAGGTCTACTTAAGCAGCGCGTAAAGGCGAGATTACTTCTTACTCCCCGCCATCCCCTATCCTCGATCTTAATTACGTGTCTGCTGATCGTCACTCTGGTGCCCTGAATGGGCGTATTAGGGGAAGATTACCGCGGCGGAGGAGACGAAAGAGAGATATCATTAAAGATACTATCGCGACACCAGACGTAAAGCAATCTGAATCCTGCAGAGGGTGGAGACACCGTACAAAAGCCCCGTTGAGTCACACTCCCGTATATCTAATACATCTGTATATAGCCGTCTAAGGGCTGACCCTTGGCTCAAAGAAGAATTATGCGACAGCGTGGACGAGCAGATGCAGTGGCAGAGTGTCGGGCTGGTGCTGGAGCCCCATTACGCTCGATTAACTTATAAATCTCCTCGAGACGAATGTACCTCTGCCCACGCGACTCCATATATTTAAATTCTCGCGATCTGCTTTCCTAATCGTGTCTGGTTAACGTCGACAGGACCCGAAGGCAATTCGTCTCGATTCCGAGCGTCGGGAAAAATTCAAGCCCCACGGGAATAGAAAAAAAAGTCAGAGTCCTACAACGAGGGTCGTAAATCAGCCGGCGAGAGGAAGTGAAAGTTCCGTTAAAACTAGCTTTATTACAGCAATACGTCTGAATGTTTGAAACGACCGTTCCCGCCATTCGCAGTCGTGATTTCCACGAACAAGACGCGGAACCTGAATTTCATTAATAGAATATTAAATGCGCGGCGGTTCCTTTGCATTCCCCGCGTTTCCTTCGTCCTGCGCGCCGATGATTTAGCTGTTCGAGGCGGCGTACTCCATCTTGGTCGAATACCTGGCGTCGGCTGGGTGGCGTAGAACGCCGGCCGAGCCCGGGGGGTAAAATAGCGCCGTTGACACGGTAGAGACGGTCAGGGGAAAAATGAATTACAAGGCCGGTTACGAATTAGTCACGGCGCGTGCAAGCCGCGCTGAATCGTTGCTGGGTCCTATTATTATTCCGCGTTCAACGGTCACCGTTACTGCTCCGCGTATCCATTACTGTGCCAGGCGTAATACCCGCGACAAATAAACAAGCGTCAACACGGGACAGCCAGATCTACGCAAGGGAACGGGATTAAGTGGACAGGAAAGAAAGGTGAAACGCGCTGGGAAGGACTCGTTCCAGCGAACACGACGAAACAATGGACCATAATTCTCGACACCGTTGAGGAAACGCGTGAAACCACGAGGAATATTCTGCTTAAATTGTCGCTTTGTAAATCTCCAGAGTTCGTCCAATATTTCCTCCGATACATTCTCGATCTCTCGATCTTCCTACCCTACGTCTCGACCACTGTGCTACCTGAAAAAGGGTGGTCACGTCAGCTGGCGGATAGACGCGACATTATTCGACGAAGCCAGAAGAAACTTCAGCCCCAGCTTTTGTTGGCATGCAGCTCTTTGAAATTCCTGAATGAAAATTCTGCCCCGAGAAGTTTCGTCTACCTGGAAAGATCGCTACAGAGAAACCGAGTTCGGGGAGCAAAAGAAAGCTCGAGGGATTCCGACGACTTAAGCAAATGCTCCGCAATAGCTGTGATATAAAATGGTGACAAGTTCGTTACAAACTGGACGCTTTCTAGGTATCTCCAGACAATCCTCTTACTCCATTCCATTTCCTGCAATTTCACAATCAAAGCTACAGCCACCTAAGTACCGCATGCACGTGGCACAGCGACTGATCCATCGACAAAGTCGATAAGGAAACGGCGACCGGTTGCTGGGGAAAAACGCGGCAGATGTTCGACGGCGCCCAGGCGCAGACGTGGACCAGGGTTGTCGTTCCCAGTTCCCAGACGAAAAGCGCGCACCCCCCGTGTCCCCCGTCGACCCTGAAAGCCATTTAGACGGGCGAGATGTTCGCGGTGGCACTTGAAGGCGTTCGTGGCGCGGGTACAAAAAGCGACGGGGGTGCGGTCGGTGGTTCTGGTGCCAAAATGAAGCGGCGAATGCGCCGTCGAGTGGCTGGGCCCCGACTCTGGGTACTTAAGATTCTTGTGCGTCCGAAATGGCTGCTGCGCGACCAGCTAACGACCCCGCCACCACTTCGCCCTCTTTTCCGCTTGAATTTGGTGGGAATTTCGTCGGGCGAAAAACTGCCGGCGAGCGTTCGAAGGATGTCGCGAAAACCAGCCGCGGGTCAACGTTCCGCTGGCCCGCCTTCGAAATTACGGGCGTGATTGCGTGAGCAGAAGCCGGGGGCAAGGAACGGCGCCCTTGGTCGCGTCTGGATGCAAGGCATCAGAGACTTCGCGACGGTGATTCGTACGAGGAGCGATGCACGCGGAAAGTCAGCGGAAGACGAATCGCGGCTCCCCGGTGGAATACGTTATTCGAGTCACAGCTCGCGTGTGATTAATCGCCGCGCTCTCGCGACGCGTTTCTAGCAATTTGATAACCCGGTGAATTATTCCGCTCGCTCGCTGTCGATGATCGATGCGTTCGTCGGGCAACTCGGAGGCAGCTGTTAATCGCCGCGGGCGCGCGACCCCGAAACTTTCGGACCACGTCCACCGCGAAAACCGAGGAACCAGGATCGCGAACTGACCCAGCGAGGAAGGAAACTCGTCGACAGGGTTTCTTCCTGGGTTGGCGGCACTTTCAGGACGATAGTCGCCGTGATTAACGATCGAGAAATGAATCCGCGACACGTGAGGATGAAAGAGACACGGTCACGCTTCTTGTCCCGCTGCTCGGAGAGGATCGCGAGCCAGAAGCGCGATTTAAGGGAGCTGTCGCTATCAAAAGCCCATTAAACTTTCGGCTTTTGTTAAACCACCGTTCAGCGACATGTTACACCAGCTTTTTCCCCATGCTCGAGCCTCCGCGCACATCTTGTACCGGTCGCGCTGCAGCGATTCATATTCACTGACTAATTTATCTCGCCGCCTAATGACGCCACGTTTTATCTGCCCTCGCGACGTGTAAATCGCAAACGAGATTCGCGGCTGCCAAACATCGATATCTTTCGGTTCCTCGAACCGAAACCGATCCCTCTGACACTCGAGAGTCTCGAGACTCAGGGAGGGAACAGAATTCGCAGTGTAAATTTGGCCGGCCAGAAATCTCGCTTCCTGGATGCGCGAAATCGGATGTGTCCAACCGCCTGAAAAGCTGTTAATCCCATTTGCGTGAAATGCAACGGCCCGGTGCTAAAGAAACGCGAGCAAAGGGCAGCCGGATGGATATTGGGCCGACAGCAGCCACAATGGGTCACCATGGGCGGTCTGAGGGCGAGTTACGACCATGAGAACCATCAAATGGAATCTAACACCTACGGTGCGGTAATACGGTTTTAACTCACCGCTGGCGGGCCACAAATCTGCATAAAATATCGAATTTCGGAACGCGGCGCGACACGGATTAAGCCTTTCGAGGTTTTACTCTTCGCCAAGCTTGTGGAGGACACATACTAGGAATCTAATTATTCCAGAGATGGAAGTCTAAACTTAAACTTTTGCCAGTGAACTATCATGATAAATGCCAATCGTAATAAATCAGCGATCGACTCGCGGCACACCTACACGTTGCAGAAGAAACTTCCAAGCAGCTATCGTTTTATAATCATAAATATGTATCTTCCCTTCCATTTGCTTTTCCAATCTTCGTCAACCGATTGGGGCTAGGAATTCCCGGGAATCCTTCGAAGATTATGAACGGAGAAGTGCCTTCAATCTGCTTGTCAATGGTCTAAGATGATAAAGACGTCCACTCGTCCCCGTGGTTCGTTACGACAATGCAACGATCCGGGGCGACACGATGCAATCAGCCCCGAAGGACCATCGCTGGAGCGCAGTGGCTGAAAAAGACGAGCAAACACGAGGTCTTACCGATCGGCGTGCCAAAGATCAAGATACCTGCCCGCCTATAAATAGATCCAGCGAGATCGGCTTCGGTAATGAGCGAGCGCAGTCCGTTTATCAATATTTATCGCGAAATATCTGGCCGTGTAATAGAATCGATTCCCCAACGACAAGGCGGGCCATCGGAGCAGCAACGAGGGATAGGCGATGCTGGATCCCTAGTCTATGCCCCATCGATCTCGATCACAATTCGATTGGCTCATTTATTCCTCCCTGGAAATTATTTCAAGCCCATAGTGGAATCTATTTTTAAGTTGAACTAGACAGTAATACTCCAACAACTTAACTCGATATTTAATTCCTCTTATCGAAATGGGAAAAATGACTCGCTCGTCATCGGGTTTCCCCCATTATCTAACTTTGCAACTACAGCGAACATGAAAACGTGGGTGTCCGCGGGTACTGTGCACCGCGAATACTTAAAGGGACGTAGACAGGCGACGCGCAATGCTGTTTTCTCCGGCACAGTGACATAAAAACCGCTATAAACTCATCCACGATCGGCCACGTACGGAACAGACACACGGGCTATTAGCATCAAGCCGTGTTATTCAGGTACCTGGCGGCCGCCTACCAACTATCCTCGCAGAAGTAGCGATCGTTCTATCTGAAACGAGGGTATAAAGTTACCCGTCCCGTGTCGTTAACATACTCGAGAAAGTTACTCGTCGATAAACGCGCGGCACCAGCCCTCGGATATCTGGATCGTTAGCAATCGTTCACGTCATACCGCGCCCGCTAAACGTCGCGTTATGCTAAGATCATAGCTAATTCATTCAATTGGAGTCGCTCGGTTCCAACGCGGTGTAAATTCGATTTAAAAGCGATAACTCCCGTCGGAAAATATCAGAGCAAGGAACACGGGGGTTAAAAACAAGACAGCCTGGGAGGATCTCGCGGGACTTGGACCAAACACTTGGGTATATTCGACGCTCGAACTCGAAGATCCGCAGCAGCAGAAGAAATCGCGAAACTTTTACCGCCAGCCAGACAAGATCAATATTATCGAAGCCGAGAGCAATACCGCGAAACTGGTAAACCATCGTCAGATAACTCCTGGCTGGTATCAACTTCCGTTTGGGAGTAGCATATTCTGTGGAAGAGCTGGAGCATCTCGACTTTGATGACTCCAATAACGAGCGCCCCTCGACATTGCCCTATCACCTTCACCTTTCAATGATGGGGCTCGAAAGTGACACACCCTGGACAGAAGCATGGATTAATGAAAGTAATGAAACCGCACTTAATCGTTTTTTTTTTTCAATTTTTTGCAGTTACAATATTCCTCGGTCTAGACGAGTGCTTACGCAAGGACGAAAAAATGCAAATAACTAGCAGAGCAAACTGTCTGCTCGTCTCTTTTTCTGACACCGTCCTCGACCTCGCGCGCTTCCTTCAATATTTATTTATCACGCGTAAGTACTCCGAATCTGCCTATCGAATTATGGCGCTACTTTATGCCTCGACGGGTGATTTCGAAGCGCGTTCTCATCTCGATTCTGAATCGCCCGGTGGCTTTAAAACAGGCGTTAAGTTCGCCAGCAGCACGAAGGCCCCGTTTTCAAGACGCGCGCCGCCGTTCGCGCGAATCGAACTGGCTAAATTCGTTCCATGACTGCCGCGTTAGGAAATGGACTCGAAATTTATCGCCGTTTCGCGCGATAGAGCTTTATATTCGTTTTAACGCGCGCGTCTGCGCCAGTCGTTTCGTCTTCAATTAGAGGATCTTTAATTTTGCGCATTACCGTGCCGAGGTTTTACGACTCCCACGGCGGGAATCGATCCTCCGTGACCACTGAAACTCGAACTGGCTGCCCCGTATGGAGCGGCTAATAGTGGATCGTAACTCCGTTATCAATTAACGCGACGTCCCCTGCGATGCCGAAGCGAATCTCCGCTCGCGATTAAGGCTAAACCGATCGCTGGATCGTTTAAGTTCTCCCCCTATAAATGTGGGCTTAGCAGTTGAATCGATTTCGTAGATAAAGGCAAGGAGCATCCCCGAAGGATCCTCGAGGAATCGTAAAACGGAAAATCGCTGGCAGATGGTCCGTTCGTGTGCGCCACAGGAATCTCAGCACCTCGATGGTCTACAGAGCCGGGGTTCAAGCTTTAATAGAAGCATTCCCTGGCCAAGTCGTTGAACTCTCGTAAAGCAGACTTCATTTCGTTTAACTCGTTCATTCTATTAACGAAATGTACGGGGTGGTCAAGCTGCCGCTTCGATAGCTCCAGAATTATGGAAGCCAGGTTTGAATAACGAGAAAACTTTCTCTGGGCCAGGTAGCAAAATAAAGGTGCAACGGAGACATCCGTGCATCGTTATCCCACTCGAAAGAGTGTAAAGCTTCTTTACTGCTCGAAAGCCCCAAGTTGCGCAGAAGAGTATTTATTTCCGCTTTCGATCTGCTCGTCTTTTCAAAGCTGCCTCTATTTTAAGCCCGTGCCGAGTCGCGAGCGGGAAATAAACATTCCTCGATAGGGGCTTGCGCGGTGTTCGAGATGGAGCTTGCTTTTCGAGGCGAGCGCGAAAGCCCTCGGCGACGGCCTCTTAAATCACATTATAGAGATAATTCTGGCCCTGTACGGCGGAGGACTAATTTACCCACGCGACATGTGTCGCCAGTGGAATAATTACACCGTCCGCGTAGCTCCGGTTACTGCAGCGTCCGCAAACACTTCGGTCGCGATACACCGTGCAGAACGAGAGCGGGAAAGAGACGATCTCCCCTTGCGGCCGCTCCTTTTACCAACCAACGTGTACAATGAGCCGTTAATCATGCGATCGAGCCACGGGGCTATGAAACGCAGGTGTCTGCGATCCTGGATCAATCTGCAACCCGTGTGCTCGCGTTCCACGAATTCCACATTAATCTGCGATCGATCTATCGAGGCCTCAATGGCACAGATAATAGAGAAACTGAGGAGGCAGGGACTGAAGAGGATCACGAAAAGACATCACACGTTGCCTTGTCGTATTGCGAATGGAAGTGATACGGTACAACACTTAGAGAGCAAAGGCTTCTCGATCCATCCTCGTTCAAGCCTGCTGATGTCGAGTGATCGAATTTCGATGGAACAACGCAATAAAAGCTGTTGCATCGTACGAGTACCGCTGAGGATGCTTCGACTAAAATGCTGAGTTTACACCTGACGAGTGCTCGGCCGAGTGAGCCCACTGAGCCGAGCACTCGCCCAGTCTGAACGCATATTCTGGTACTCGGCTGAGTAATCCTGCGGCCAAGATTTTCACTCGGTCGAGTAACAGACCGATGACTCGGCCTACCTTAAAGCACAAGCCCAACTTCTGCTCCGAAATTCCTTGATTACTCCGATACAACCTGCCGCGATTTGAATTCGACTGCCGAGGGTTCGGCAATGCGTTCGATGCATCGGGCAGTTAAAAGAGGCTCTGCCGGACAAATGGAGTAGCAGACAAAGGGTAAAAATATTCCGAAGAGGTCCGAATTCCTCTCCGTGCGGCGGGACGGCACGTCGGCGTGAAATAAAACGCGCGTCCCGCAGAATATTCGAAAGTCGGCCGTCTCGGGGCCCCCGAAGCCGACTTGCCAACTCCCAGGACTGCATATTGACCCAACCGACATATGCATTTACCGTCTTTTTGCGATTCCTCGAAGTGACCAGCCGATACACGCGGCCCGGCCGGGGCCAGGAAAGCCAGACACAAAGGAACTACGATTCCCGAAGCGGAGGCGCAGATTCGGCGGCCGAAAATTCAGGCTCGGCCAGGCCTTGTTCGCGAAATGACTTTTTCAAATTGCCTGCGGCGCACGATGAAAACTTTGACGTGGTTTACGTAACATCCGAAACGCGGACGAGAAACAGACGCGTCGATGACAGCGAGTTTGTTTGGACTGTGACGGGGTGGATCGTGAAAGAATTTGTTCATAGCGTGCACATTGTTTAACAATAAGGAACTTTATAAAATTCAATATTCTTACAGAATGGAATATGAGAAACGCTTCTCTACGAGTACCCACTCGTTAACTCGTGTCACAATAGTTAGTTAATTGATTAATATTCACGCGAACAGGGTTCTCCAATCTCCAGGGCTCCAGGTGACCGAAACTCGGTCAATTTCTACAGAATTATTTGCACCGCCCGCGAATCGAATGGAAGATCCCGAGAGATTCAGTATTTATACAGAACAAAGTCCCGAATGCAAATGTGCACTCGTCAACCTGCAATCGGTCGCGTAAACCCGGTTCTCCAAGGTTCCCTTTACTCCATAAGCAGCGAGTCACGATCCCACAATGTTAATAAAACTATGCGCTCCTGGTACTCACTCTTACGGTCTGGACGTTGTTGAATCCTCCGGAGTTGCTGGTTCCTGGGCAGCGTCTGCTTCCGCCCACGAAAACGGTGCAGCGACGTGTAGGTGCTGGATGGAGGATTCGTTGCCGAAGATGTGGCACGCAAGCCGAAGAGAGGACGGAGAGTGCACGTGGCGAGAAGGTAAAGCGCGGCCGCGAAAACGGCTGGCTACGACACGACCTCGCCGACGGTCGCAACGAGACTGAACTTTCAGCCGGCTACTCCAGCCTGGAAACAGCTGCTCTGTCTGCCTGCCAGCCAGCCAGCGCCAGAAAACTACGTTGGCCGTGCGGCACACCGTGCCAAGTGCATCTTCTGCGTCCCGATCGGCCGTGGTAGGGGCACGCCGCAGAAAAATCACGTTTCACCCTATTGGGGACCCTCGACGAGTCGCCCCGCTTAGGTAAACCGCTTTTACGGCGCGTCAAGCGAGAGTTAATTGAAAGTTTCTCCGACGTAGCTGTCCACTGCTCCCAACAATCCTTTCCTCTCGTTTTTATCGTTTCGGGGTTGCGCGTTGCCTTTGCCGTTTTTGTGGTTCTTTGACAACGAATGGGGAGCGGTGATGTCTTCCTTCTTGCCCTTCAGGGGTGACACGAGGTTGACACTGATTCCAAATGAATTCTCCTGTAACTCACTCTTCGTTCGAGAATATCACACTCGCGTGCCCTACAGATTCTTCCTCGTCACGGGTAGGAAAATTCACGAACAATTCTCCCAAGTGGGAGTGATTACCTAAGCTAGGGAGTACCACCCCTCACTGGCAGCTGTTTTCACGTGTAAATGTTTACATTCGAGCCCGTCATGGGGTAGTTCGCAAGGGAAGCACACGCCTCCACTCGACGTCCCGCCGCCTGTTCATTACGCGGATGCGAATTTAAAAGTGCGGATCTATTTTTAAACGGTCACGGCCGGCTGGTAAACTCCCCCGTCGTCGTGGAAGAATGATCATCGCCGGGAACGCGCGATACCGCGAGCATCGGGAAACGTTGATGTCCGACCGATCCTCCCGCTGAAAGCCGCTAGTCACCAGGATCGTAAATTCCTCGTCGCCGTGGCGCGGCTGAAAAACACGGCTGGCCAGTCGACGACAGACTCGGCGAATTCCCCGTGTATATGCACATGCACGGAGGAAACGCGGAGTGCAACACAGTACCGGTCTTTTATTGGGCGAGCGCTAATGCGCCTTTACTACGTTTACCCCGTCATTTACCTACCGTGCGCTGTAAACCGGCACCTGTGCCAGAACGTGCCACGGCAGTCAAGCAGGGGTTATTACGGTACGTATCATTTGAAGCCCTGGCTGCCATGACGACCACGTTTACTGTGCCAAATCCGAGAGGAAAGTTTGGACGGTCTTGGGGTGGTTGAACGACTGGCAGAGATGTATGCGGTTCGAACTCGAACGACCTATCTGCCAGCAGCGATAAGACGAACTTGAGGAACAACTCTGCAGCAGCGTGCGTAATGGCGAGAGCTCGTCAACTCGTAAGTACGATTTAACTCGGCCTTTTAGGGTCGCGAAATCACGCGGCCTGAGTAGCTCCGACTCGAGCGTACCGTTTCTTGGTGCACGTTGACATCCTCTGTTCCCCGTTATTCTCCGGTAGCTCATTGTTAAGGAGTTTCGCAGACCTGCCCTTAAACACCTGCGTAGTATTACCACTTGGCATTCGAACCACCAAGTGGTGTTAATCATTTAATCCCGCCTCGGCGAGGCAGCTGTCTACGGTTAACGCCTGGCAGCCGATCGCCGACTCGCCAAGACCCACGAAGGACTCGGCTCAGTCCTCGAGGCCCTCTCCGCTGAAATTATTCAGCCAGCCGTTTCTTTTTTACATCGCGTCGCGGCCTCTTCATTCAACAGTCCGTCTCCGCGTGTCCCCTCGCGAGAAACAAATCGTGGGCTCTTCCCCGCTGGCTGAAGAGCGGCCACTTGTTTGGCGCGGACACCACCAGCCGCTTCGAGGCGACCACGTTTCCCTACCGTCGTTCTCTCCTCGCCAAGTCGCATGCATAACTAAGCCCGCGTCGAACGCGATCGAGTATTTATTTAGACACCCAGCTTCGGAGTCTATGGCGCCAGAATATTTGCGATATTGGGGTGGCCGCGTCGAGTGGGCGGCGGTGGTTCAGGTGAAATGTTTATGAGCTTCGTAGAACCTGTATGCTCGGGCCTCCTTCCTCCAAGTGCGAGTAGAATTCTCGAGAAAAACCCGGCGACTGTAAAGCAGCCGGTGAAATATACCTTTAAGAGCATTGGGCCATAAATGCGGGACCAGGTATTAATATCCTCAACTTTCTTGCACTTTCATTCAGCTGTACTAGATATCGGTATGTAGGTATAGTCGGGATGGAAGAGAAACTCGAGGAATTCGCGAAACAAAAGTTGTAGGGTGAATTAAAGTGTACCGGGGACCGATGAGCGTCAGCCGAGGTTCTAACATTCCCTAGCTTCTACTCCTACTGTAATTTCATTCGAGAACTTCTATTGGAAAACAATCGGAGATCGAAGCATGAATGGCGAAAACTTTTCAAACTGCCACATAAACGATAACAACGGACATAAAGGTAATTCAGAGTCCCATTGGTCCAAGTTCGTTTCCATTTGAATCGACGTTGAATAGGAATTGCCAGAAAATACGTAGAGTGCCTAAGAAACGCGGATTTGCACTTCTTGCTCTTTGAACGAGGGAAAGCGATGAGGGAGGCTCAAGTTTGTAATTTAATAACGATTATTACCACGTCCAGTGTACATAAAGCAGAAGTGGCAGCGAAATAAGAAGCGAAACGCGCGTTACGGGTTACGAGGTGTACACACGCGCATTTGCATGCTAATTTCTCGGGGTCTTCCGACGAGCAAAAATACGACTCACTTTCCGCGTGCTCCGCAATTATTCCGCGCTGGCTGAACCAGTAAGCCGTCAATCGGCCACTCGCGCGAGTCGTTTCCTCTATCGCGTCTACTTCTCTGCAGGACCCCCTGGGGGCATAATTAAATGCTCGTAGATCATGCGTAAACGTAACCCTAATGACGTGTAATAACGACGCTTAGACGCGTTTGTCATGAAACGATCGCTCGAACTGATCGAAAACTATGTTACGTTAACGTTCCATATGACTCATTGAAGCTTGAAGCATCCTGTCGTTTTTTCAAGTCGATCCGAACCTCCGTTCATTCGCAAATACGGCGAAACCAAGAGAAAAAAAGATTCGAGAAAAACACGTTAAAAGTTTTTGGGCAAACGGGACGCTATAAGTTACCTTTTTAGCTGCCAAATCAATAATTTTGCGAATTTTAATATAAACCAAACGGCATTTTATTCAGATAAGATAGTACTTTCGGAAAATGCAATAAAAGAATCGATTTTTATACTGCCTAGTCCCCTTAATAGCCCAGGGTTTACGAACCCTGGCGCGTACTTGAAGAAACTTTATTTCTCTTGCACGGTATGTTCTTTCGCAAAATAACTCGTAGGGCCCCATGTCCTCGCCACGCCATTGCTGTTATCAATGTCGTCATCAGCTACGAAGACACAGGAATGTCAACCGCCGACGTGCTGAAAGGTGGCACACGAGGTAACGTTAGAGACGTCAGATGGGAAGATGTGTGTCGAGTAGTCTGCCACCCCTCGAATCCGTAACACACAACGTAGCTGGGAAGCTCGCTGCGCCATGCATAATGCACGGACACAAAGTAGAGATGAGCAGGGGACCTGCGGGTAACCCGGGGACGCTGAATCCGCAATGCAAATTTCGCGCGAAATGTTGCGATCGGTTGTCGCGGCGGTATCCAGAATTTTCCTTTTCTATAAATAATTTAGCCCCGCCAAAGAAGGGAAGGGTATCTTGCGTCTTCATCTCAGACCCGATCTGCTTCCTTTCGATGAGAAAAGAATATATTTATGAGGACGGAGCAGATCCCGTCGAGATCTGGCGCGGAGTACGTGGCACTCGACTAGACGGAACGTGCATTGCAAAGTCAAATTCTGTTCCAAGGGATAAAACTGGAACAGGGAAAAGTACTATCCGCAGCCATGGAATGTAGCAGCTTAGATTTCTTCAACCGCGACGAGGTATTTTGTAACTGGCTTGCGTTGTTAATCATCTTACACCCATTCACGCTCACCTGCAGAATATAGAATTCGATAAGTATCAGTATATCGGTATACCGTATTTAATCAGCCACGTTTTCCTCGACTGAGCCGGCACCCCTTTCGTTCCCCCATGATGCTCGCAGGTAAGAAGTGCCCACGTTAGACGAGCAATCCCTGTCTCATTTACCAATAGACCGATCGGGTTACTAGCGGACCACCAGAGTAAGAGTTGCTTCACGGTGAATTGGGTCACCTCTTCCTCCAGACAGGAAGTCGTTGAAGTTCGTCGCTCGGATGACGTGCTCCTCGCGTACTTCCGACGTTATTCGTTAATAACATGCACGTCGAGCATCTTCAACGAGCAGCCGTTTCGCGGGAAAAAGAGTTGATGCTCGTGCCCGTAACAGCCTGCTGCAAGAGCACCGGCCATTATATCTTGGCTATTTACAGAAAGCGACGTCCGCGAGAAATGAAACCGTGGCTCGATTAAGAAGAAGCGTGACCGTTTGCGCGATGAGGGGCCGCTGGTAGGGCTTATTTCCTCCGTGCTCGAGATAGAGTCTGGCTCCGTAACGATTAGGTCATCTTCACCCTTGCGGCATTTTCATATGCCGCGACAAAGCCACACCATATCCCGGATGCGATGATTATCGTTAAGAACCACCGCGAGTCTTGCCCTCGCCGAACCGCTCGCTGTCTCTGTCCCTCGTTTTTACCCCGCGTTCTCTTTCTGCGGAGACAGGACGACCACGTGCGCCCTGTCAGGGCCCACGCGACACCCATTACGACCAATCGGCCCTTCAAATACGCTTTAAACGGCCCGGCCGATTCTTCAATCCCGCCCTGGAATGCGTCTTCAGCAAGTGCTTGCCGGAATTATAATATTATCTAGTTGTATTGCAACCGGACAAGAAGAATCACGAGCTCGTTATGCAACAATGTGTACCCCGGTGGCTTGCTCCTCGTGAGTTATAACGAGCGAACCCGGCAATTTGTTGGCCGTGGCTCGACCCCTTTCATTGTCCGCGCGATGGCAATTTCCAGAACATGTAAATGAACACGGGATTGCACGCGCATGTTTAATGTGTAAACATTCATTTTGTATTTCATATCTACACTTGGGAAAGCGAGGGGGTTTCAACCCGCGCTGGATTATTCGTATATAAATTAAACGCAACACGGTCCCTGCGACCGGAAGGAGATGTCTTTACAAAGCTGTTTACTCGTATACGTGTACAGTTATTCGAGTATAAAATTACTTTCCCGTTTACACGCTTCTGAACGTTACAGTATCGTGGCTTGTGTATGGTTTTATACCGTGTATGTATATCGCACAATACGACTACTATTATAATACAAACGCTTCTCGAAAAATTGACTAATTGTACAGGTGCACATTGATTGCGTGATTATGACGCGCGCGACGTGACTATGACGAAAGGCAGAGGACATGTACAGTCGGGGGGGAATTGATTACATAGAAATATTAAATAAAATCCGCTTAATGTATTAAAGTTTGTATAGTTTACCCTAGTAATCCGCACAGGAAAAAGTATACGAACAACTTCCTCCGCAAGCACCGTCGATCGATCGTGAAAAATGTATCGTTCGTAGCAAGGACTATGCGAGCAGAAGCATTCTGCGTAAAAGACAGTTTAAAAACACGATTAGCATTTTCCATTTCCGTCACGAAACGAGCGCAGCAGGTTTGAAAGAAACTTTGGCCATTCGAAAATGAACGCTGCAGTCGCCGAGAACGGATAGAATTGTGCATGGAACTTTACATTGGAACACGGTTTTACGGTTTCAAAGAGGCTGAAATAAAATTGACTGTGTAAATACGAAGTATGAATTCTGTTACGAAAATTTCGGATTCGTTAAATGAATATGTACCCGTCGATATCAGAATTATAGGAAATTCAATTTGGACGGGGAACAGTTTGGCACGTAATGGTCCATAGCTTAATGGCACTTTCAAGCCACTCTTAGAAGTGGACAAATCAATCGCGTTGACATTTCCAATCCCCTAAAGTTGTTCCACTATATCGTGATCGTTTTTGTAAGAGGACACCTTAAAGCTACTTTTTTGCGAGTGCTTTGTTCTCTGCAGTTCTTTCGCAAAGTACATTATCGTTTTCTTAAGTCCTTCGGCTAGAGGAACTTTCGGTTCCCAGTTCAAATATGTTTTGGCCCTGGTAATGTCGGGTCTTCTTCTCTGAGGATCATCCTCAACCGCGGCGAGCTCGACAATTTTACTATTTGTACCAACTAGATCCTTTATTATAAGTGCAAACTCTGTAACAAACAAAAAAATACATTTCTCCTAAGATATTCAATTAATAACTCCAAAGCTTACTGTACTTTATAGCATACACTTACCTTCTATCGTATGCTCGACAGGATTTCCGATATTCACGGGTTGAGTGTAGTTACATGCCATCAAGGAAACTAGTCCGTCCACTAAATCAGATACATACTGAAAAGACCGCGTCTGCTTTCCGCTACCATATATCGTAATCGAATCATTCTGTAGTGCTTGTAGAATGAAATTCGAAACTACACGGCCATCGTTCATGTGCATTCTGGGCCCGAATGTATTAAAGATCCGAGCGACGCGTACCGATACACCTTCTTGTCTCATGTAAGCGTAGCTGAGCGTTTCAGCAACGCGCTTTCCTTCGTCGTAACAAGCTCTCGGCCCTAAAACGACGCGTCATGGATTATCATTCTCGTCGCATACTTTGTGCCACGACGTTCTAGACGATTCTCAATGTACCTATAGGATTCACGTGGCCCCAATAGGTCTCTGCTTGAGGATGCTCATTAGGATCTCCGTATACTTCAGACGTACTGGCTATTAAAACTCTTGCCCCTACCCGCTTTGCAAGACCTAATATATTTATCGTACCTAAAGTATTCGTTTTTATCGTTTTCACCGGGTTAAGCATGTAATGTGGTGGACTAGCTGGGCTAGCAAGGTGATATATTTCATCGACTTCTAAATAAAGGGGCCTAACGATATCATGATGGACGAGCTCAAAGTTCTCATGGCCAACCCAGTGTTCGACATTGCGCTTTCTCCCCGTGAAGAAGTTGTCCACAACTATCACTTCGTGGCCAGCAAGCATCAATCGGTCGACTAAATGCGACCCGACGAATCCTGCTCCACCTGTTACCAATATCCTCTTCCTGTTCTTATAATTGAGAAACTTGACCGTCGGGAAATCTTTCGACACCCTGTTCTCGATTTTAGCCTCGAGATGCTGCAGCTTGCCCTCCAGCTCTCGGAGCCGCACCTTTGCTTCCTCGATATTCTTAATATCTGTGTAAGGAATGTCATCGTCGTTCCCTTCGACTTTCTCGACAACAGGCTCGACGGCATTTACATACCCAGGACGAGCCTTTCTATCGCGCGAGTGTACCCGAGGAAAGGCTTGCTCCTCCTCTGGATTGACTAACGTTTTGTAGAATCCCAGCACTGGAATATTTGGAAAATCACCGTTCAAGCACCCCTGTTTACAATTGACCGATCGTAACAGCTAATAATGGTAGGATTTTCGTTAACCGTGAAACATTTACCTAGTATTACGCAAATGACAGAGAGGGCAACCTGTTTCATCTTTCGTGGAGTTAGAACCATACTTCAACATTGCACATGTCTCGGTTGAAGTGATTCCAGCTAATTGCCCCTCGGCTTCTCGCAGACCGTCAACATGACGTTGCACAGCGAAAGCGTTATCCAACGTTCGATCGCGCGGAACATGTCATTTTCTGGTGCGTACGCGATTAAAGAACATAACCTGTCGCATCACTGCAGCATTCTTGACGCGAAACTCACGATTCCTCTGCCAACTTTCGCTTAATTATTGACGTAACGTTGGTGCTGCTATCTGAGCAGAGTAACGCAAACGTTTCGCAGATTTTGTTTCTTATTCACAGTTTGACCTGACGTATCGTGGGCCGATAACTTAACCTCAAAATTTCAGCGTAGAGGCGCACGCAGGCGCAGATCCTGTTTTTTGATTGATATATAAGGCTGTGGCAGTACAAAGGAAACATCTCAAGTAGTTTTTCTGGAGTCACGGTGGCAGTGGCATTTGAAACATGGCAGACGTCATTGATTGTAATTTTCCTGTTTGGGGCCTTCTGCCTAAAAACGAGACTGGTGTCACTCAATTTCTCACCAAATATCCCGAATATGACGGCCGCGGAGTGACCATTGCAATTTTCGATTCAGGAGTTGATCCTGGGGCTCCTGGTATGCAGGTACGGTAAGCTTTTATACAGACACGCCTCCGCGATTCTTCAAATCACCGATCTTTCTCATCCTTCCAATTTTCAACAAGATTCTTCCTTCCCTTCGAACCTCCGCTCAGCTCCAAAACTCTCGGCACGATGAACGCGATCCTTTTTTCATTAAGTTCCTGTTTATTCTCTTGATATATAGGGAAAGAGAAACTTTCAATAAGTTCCATTTGAAACGGTAAACGCGTTATAATTCGTCTGGCTTTCTTTCTTCGCCCACACGTCCCCAGAGCATTTTCATTGGACTGTAATGGAATAATCGATTTCTTTTGTGTATCCATTCTCTTGTCATGTTGCACGATTATGTATTAATAATTCGCTTTTATCATTAAGTATCTGTAAATACTTGTTTATTATTCTTTGTTGTACGATAACCTTTGAGGATGACACAGCGATTTTTCAAGCCCGAAAAATCAAATTACCTTTACACAGAATTAAGCGCTCTGTTGCTGACAATTGTGCTTTATGTAGGTAACTTCAGACGGGAAACCAAAAATTATTGAGAGATACGACTGCAGTGGAGCTGGAGACGTAGACGTTAGTAAAGTGGCACAAGCACCTGATGGATATATAATCGGTTTAACTGGCCGTAGATTGAAGGTACATTTCGATGAATAGTTTGGATACGACGAAGTTAATAATGTTCGTGTTCTTTGAGATGCATTATGCTTCTTCCAGGTTCCAGCCAATTGGACCAATCCTAGCGGACAATATCACATCGGGGTGAAGAATCTATACTCATTGTACCCAGGCAAATTAAAAGAAAGAGTGTTGTTAGAACGAAAGAAACGTCTGTGGGACATCTGTCAAAAATCTTCGCTCGCAGAAGCTACTAGGGAACTACAAGTAAATAACTGCATTAATCATATCTTGACATTACTCCGATCCAGTTACGGACACTTAGAAGCAAGTCAGTTGAATCCCTTACACAAAATACCTTCGTTGACACTTCATTTCTGGCCTTCTTTTGAATTACAAATTTCTACAACTTACGACGACCTATATACACACGGCAAATATTCAAGAGCGAGGTTGTAAATAGGATTGTAGTCCATGTCATCCAAAGATAGGGTTGTTGTTAGTATGTTAAACCATTCAATCAAATGAGGCCAGTTTCACAACGTGTCACAGTGATCTGTATCTAATGCTATATTTATATTTGGCAGTTTGATCCGCTGTAAAGCCATTGATTCATTACATAATAGTACTCGAACACACACGACAATGTTTTATTTTTTAATTTCCTAATTTCTTCTTTGATCTTACTTGAACTTTATGTCGCCTGCATAGGAGTTCGAAGCTAAGAATCCGCAATTAACGACATTGGAAGAGAGACTGAAAAAAGAGGAACTTGAAGCAAGAGTCGAAGTACTGACTAACATTGAAAAAAAATATTCCGATGTGGGACCTACTTACGACTGCGTTGTTTTTCATGATGGCAAAGTTTGGAGGTAAGGATATACGAGGGATTCCTTCGGGCTCTGCTACGTGCTTGAAAGTCCAATTTTCGTAAGTGTCACTTTGCAATTTAACGCTTGCACTTCCCGTTGCAGGGCATGCATTGACACCTCCGAGGTAGGCAACTTGGAAGCTGGTGTATGCCTAGGTGAATATTCTCTGACAAGAGAGTATGCACCTCTTATACCAGAAGATCAACTAAATATTAGTATTAATGTTCACGACGATGGAAATACGTTAGAAATCGTTAGTTTGTGCTGTGAGTACAAATAAGAGAATGATTTTTTCTGCGATGCAACTACGACGAAACTACGATTCATTTTTTTCACGTTGCAGCAAGTCACGGTACGCACGTAGCTTCAATTGCGGCAGCGTATTTCCCTGAGAGTGTAAATGGGGAACTAAATGGAGTAGCTCCCGGCGCTCAGATAATTTCTTTGACGATCGGAGATGGTCGCATTGGAACGATGGAAACCGGGACGGCGGTAGTGCGAGCAATGATACATGTAATGAAACACGCGGAGAAGGTGCACGTAATAAATATGAGTTACGGGGAACATGCGCACTGGTCGAACACAGGGAGAATAGGAGAATTAATGAACGAAGTGATCGACAATTGCGGCGTAACGTGGGTAGCGTCTGCTGGCAATCTTGGCCCAGCTTTATGTACCATTGGTTAGTTGATTAAATCCGGAAGAATGCTTCTACACGTATTTGGAGAATCTACATTTTCTAAATTTCGTTTGCCTTAAAATCATATAGGAACGCCACCAGATATTAGTTCCAACAGCATTATTAGCGTCGGCGCTTATATTTCTCCCGACATGATGGTGGCTGAATATTCTCTGAGAGAGAAGATGCCGGGCATGCCGTACACATGGTCATCCCGTGGTCCAATGATCGATGGAGGAGCTGGCGTTACAGTTTGTGCTCCAGGAGGGGCTATAACCAGTGTTCCCAATTTCACATTGAGAAAGAGTCAACTCATGAACGGCACAAGTATGGCTAGCCCGCATGTGACTGGAGCCGTTGGTATGCACATAATTATTGATACCAAGATGATAAGCACTGTGTATTGGTAAATGAAACTATACTGTAATGTCTTTCTTATTTCAATTACAGCTGTACTTATATCAGGGCTTCTTGCTAAAGGTTGCCCGTATTCTCCATACAATATAAAGAGAGCTCTTGAAAACACAGCTCTGTATATAGCAAACTTAGACGCTTTCGCGCAAGGCTCCGGGCTGTTACAAGTCGAGCGTGCATTTGATAGCCTTGTCACCTATAGCAACATACCCGAAAGGGATGTAAGATTTTCTGTCAGCTGCGGCGCGAATAACTCCAAAGGCATTCATATGAGAACCGGTGTCATCGATCGTCCAAAAGATTACGCTATAACTGTCGAGCCAGTGTTCCTTAATAGTCAAAATACTGACCCAGCACGCAAGATCGCTTTCAATTTGAAATTGACTTTGGTATGCGATGCGTCCTGGGTTCAGTTCCCAACGCATCTCGATTTAATGCACATGGCTCGTGCATTCGCCATCAGGATCGATGCATCCAATTTACCAGAAGGTGTTCACGCAACTAGGTAAGAGATCGGCACGAAGTGATAACAGATTTGCGGCAGTGTATGTTACACACGAATATCGGCGTTCGTTGTCTTTTTACAGTGTAAGAGCGTATGATGTAATGGACATTGCGAAGGGACCCGTGTTCCAAATACCAATTACCGTAGTGCAACCAGCAGTACTGTCAAAATCTGCCATGCTTCCAGACTTGACGTTCACGAATGTTTCATTTAGCCCCAATACGATTCATCGACATTTTGTTATGGTCCCAGAAGACGCGACGTGGGCGGGTAAAGTTTCTCTGCAATATATTTCTAAGTGTGTGTATATATAATGGTGAGCGTAACGTTAACGTTATGTCGTTCGATTTAGTTGTCAGATTAAAAAGCTCGGAGAAGGAAAAGGTCGGAAGATTCGTCGTTCATACCCTTCAATTGAAGCCCCGTTTGGCTTGCAAGACTCTCGAAGCTAGCAAAACGGTCATTGTTACTTCTCAATCTGAAACTGTTCAACCGTTCGCTGTTCAGGTATTGAAAACCACTACAATATAATTCAATCGAATACATACATTTACTCATTTACTTTGTCATAATCGCGTGTGCAGGGAGGATTGATCCTGGAAGTGGTCGTTGCAAAATATTGGGCCAACTTGGGTGTCATGTTAATCGATTATTCTATAGAATTTCACGGTATCCATATGATAAATGGAAATCTTACGATGCAGTCCGGTGCCGGAATAAATCGCCTGGAATTGCGAAGCTCTCTTAGGAAAGAAGAAGTAGTTCCTAGTATCTCCCTCAAATCGTCTGTGCAAATTCTGAAGTATGTAATACCTCGAGTATCCTGTATGATATTTAGATTTACTTTTAGCTTTAACTATGGGCTTTTCTAATGTCGCAGACCCAACGATGCAAAGATCTGTCCTTTACGAGCACGAGATATTATTCCACCATCGCGACAAATTTATGAATTGCAATTAACGTATACGTTCCATTCGGCGAAAGCGACCGAAGTAACTCCAAACGCCGCGCTGCTCAGTGATTTATTGTATGAAAGCGAATATGAGAGTCAGATGTGGATGATTTACGACTGCAACAAACAACTTATATGTTGCGGAGACACGTATCCATCTAAGGTAAATTTTATTTAGAACTTGTGCCATTCGTATCAGATGCTGATTGTAATAGCAACATGTTTTCTGCTGCAGTATACTATCCAGAAATTAGAGAAAGGCGATTACACTTTGAAGATGCATGTGCGGCATGAAAAGAAGGATCTGCTCGACAGGTTGACGGACATGCCGTTACTTCTAAGTCAAAAGTTAAGCAATCCAATTACTTTGGACGTGTATGCGAGTCAGTCGCAAGCCATTATCGGTGGCAAGAAAATGGTGGCAGCTTCGATTTCACCTGGCCATATTCTCCCTCTGTACGTTGCTCCCATGACCAACGAAAGCAAGTAAGTTTATCGTCAAATGACGAGATTCCTCTTTATTATCTGTTCGTAATATTTTATTTTACAAATTAAGCATCGCAAAACATTCTTTATTGTCGCGTTCGAGAATATAAACAATATTGGTTTGCACTTACTTTATATTTGTTCTTAAAAATACTTTACACATATTTCATACAGCAGTACACGTATTAGATCCTCTTTTAAAATGTAAGTAAAACAGTGCACGGGCGGACTTTGTCGTAACTTCGGAACGGATATGTAAATGTTCAAATGATATTAGCTTCAAGGCTCTCTGGTAATTTATATTACTGTTCGCTTTTGAGGGATGCTAGCTTCTTCGAATTACTATACTGTATTCTATTACATAAATGTACGCGATTCGCTTTCAAAGAGCTACTAAGATAACTTTCTTCTTTTTCATCCCACATTGCAGCACTGAAAACAAGTGAGTCTATGGTATCATTTTTGTAAACATTTTTGCACATTTACATGCTTTGAACGTTGGTAAGAAGGGTATTAATTTATGGGAGTAGATATTAGACAGTGAAACACTAATCTTCGATGGAATACTTCCATTACTTTTATTGTGAGATTAATCCTATAATGCTTTACAACGATACTTTGATAGAATTTTAAGCGCAGACGAATTTTCATGTACTGTTACTTCGTTCTGACATTTCCTTCTCTTTGAAAATAATTGTCTGCTTTGTTCGCTCGAAAATGTTTAACGACGCGAAGATTAGCAGACGTAGTTGAAGCCTTTCGATGTAGCTTTCATTAAATAAAAATTCATCAAAGCATTGTCTACGAGTGTATAAATATGAAAGTGCAGAAAGTTTTTCTTAGCTGTAACGGCTGTAAAATATTTCGCTTATAATACCTGGGTACACATTTTTCGCTTCTAACGAATGCTGTGCATTTCTCTTCTGGTTTGAAAATGCTTTATTCTTATTCCACGCTTTTGTTTATAATGGCTCTCGGTAGTATCTTATGCAACATCCAACCTCGAGTCACTTTAATGGAAATTCATTTAATTCCTCTTCGTTTCAAAGAATATCCAAAGGCGCTACCCTGGGTAGTTACCTGCAGGGTACATTGACTTTCTGCAAAGACGATATCGGCAAGAAAGTGGACTGCCACGTGTTCAAGTATATCTTATCGGAGCCGGCCAAAAAGAGTAGCAATGCTGTTAATAAAACGGACAAGGAGAAGACTACCAAATGGGACGAATATAACGAAGCACTCAGGGATCTGAAATGCAATTGGCTTGGAAAGCTAGGTAATCGAGATATTTCACGTATTTAATACTACTTATATCAGAGCAAATGTTAAGTACATAAACTACATAAAGTAGCATCATTACCACCAATCATACTTTTCGTTTCTCTTTCCGGTTCCGATTCTACAAATAGCGCCGTCTACGAGTAAGTTGTTACAGTGTGAGAGAAAAGTATTACAAAATTCATGTTTTAGACCCCGTGCATCTGAATTCAGAATCGATTTATCACCAATCATATTCCAATGCATGTATATGCAACGTATAACATACTTTGCATTAACCTGTTTCTTTCGTTGTGACTGATATTCAACAGAATTGATTAGCAACGATTATTTATTACTTGTAAATGTGATAATATGAAATGATCTTTAATATCCAATATTGTATGATGTTAAAACAATTGTCGTACTACATGTTCGTTTTCCCCTGTCTGTTTTTGTTGTTTTGATAATATGATTAATCTATTATTTGTAATAACAGAACCTGGAGAATACGCAAATCTCTTATACGGAGAATTGAAGAATCTCTTTTCGGACCATTTACCCGTCCACACTGCCATGCTGACTTCTTTGGACTCTCCGGAAGCCCGACGTCACATGCCTCACGACGATCTCTCGGAAAGTACAGTTTCCCTTGCGAACCAAATAATAACCGTCGCTGACGCCGTCATTACCAACATAGATCAAGATAAGTTGTTAGCATACTATGGCTTGAAGAACGACCAGCGTCCCGACGCGGCGAAAATTAAAGCAACTATGGAGAAGCAGAAGAGTAGCTTAATAGAAGCACTAGTAAAGAAGGGATGCGCATTGGCGCGATTGTACGTGCACAGCATGCAGAAGAAAGAGGGAGATCGTGCATCGTATGAACATTTATTAGAGAGCGTCACAAATCACTGGCAAGAAGTACAGAAGTTTGCCGAGCCAACTGACAATAAGGCAAGAGATTTTAAGAGTTCACGTGTAAAATGTCGTTTTTAATTAATTACTTAAGGGAACTGTCCGAGAATAGAATATTTATTTCTGTCTGTAGGTGATTCTGCTGTCACTGTGGCATGCCCATATTAACCAGCATTACGGCCGCTATTTAAAGTTACTGATGCGTTACTTCGAAGAGAAGCCGTTGAAAGAGATCGACGAGAAGTGCATAGAAATTGCAAGGAATTTAGGATGGGAACATTTGTCGAATCACATTAGCTCGAGCACACCGACACGTTATCCCCCTTCGTACAGATCATTTTGATCAACGGTAAATAAGTAAATTACAATAGTATTCTTAATGTTTACATAATTACAAATGTATACCGCGATGTGCATAGTAATACTTTTTAGGTATTTTAAACTTAAATGTCTGACGTCCTGATGAGGGGAGATTAATCACGGAAAGCAGTTTCCAATGCAGCTCTGTAACGGCAGAGGTGTTTGTTTATGTTGAGCAGCTCGGGTGTATTACACCCTCAAGAGAACACAATACGAAATACACATTTAAAGAAAGGAAGAAGAGAAGAATCACTCTAGAAATATATTTCACTTTTCCAATGTAAAAGAATAAATCGGATTCGTACGTATGTGATTTCCTTTATATACACGATGAAACAGTGAAGCGGATTGTTCATTCTTTTTTACTCATCAAGGAAAACGTTAAAAGACGGGACAATATATGTTTAAGTAATTTAAACGAAGAAGACGTTAAATCGTTTAGTCAAAACTGTCGTTGTTTAATACTGCATTTTTATGGCGTTTATCATTTAAAGAGAGAAAAGGGGTCAGAGTATCATGGAAACTGTTATCAATTTAGAAAGTGAATTCTTTTAAATAACAAATGTGTTAATCGAAAGCATTCGTTTCAACTAACATAATGTACACCATCCAAACTCATCTAGGTTTTTCCTTTTTTACAATACATTGAATGTAAATATATATATATACATATGTATACATACATGTATTTTATTTACATCCACGGGATTATACTTTATTCAATTAAATTCTGTTACTTCTAACTATGTACACGACGTATATGACGATATATCGGAATGTATGTAAAATATATTTTCAAATTTCGGTTCCTAAATGAATGCTGCATAAAATTTATGCGTCTCACTTTTGCGGAACAAGTGCTGTACACGCACTGATGTACATAGCGAAAGAAATTGATAGTTAAGGCACACGAAATTTTACAGTGAATGCTGACTTTAGGCAGCAGATTATCACCTATTCTTACAGAATTTTGTAACAAGGAAATACCAGGTACATAATCACTTACGAGGATATAATAAATCAATAATCGCTGCACCTTATCACAAGCTGAATGCAAACCAAGCGTTTATCATAGAAAAGAGTAACACACATGATGCATAAAATTTGTTTTCATTAGAGAGATGTAACTGCAACAAATATATCTACGAGTTAGTCTACATTTTAATATAGACCCATTATTAGAAAATAAAGCTTGAGTTAATGCTTCAAGAAAAATTGTACTGTTTTTATGAAATGACTGAATGTGAATAATAAATATATTAATGAGAGTATCTGAAGTTTAAATCGCCTTATTTTCCCTTATCCATATATTAATTAAGTAACTGCTCTTGATCAATTTGTAAATCAAGAAACGCTACCAAGAAACTCTGCCGAGTTGACAAGAACATTCGATGACAAGCGTCTATCGATTTAATTAAAGCAAAGGTAAGTGCGATAAGCATATAGATATTCTACTACAAGTACATTAGACAGTCCCAGATAATTAACAAATTTTTCACTTCCCGGGAATAATTTATGCAATGTTGAAATTGAATTTAAAAATATAAACCTTTAGCAAGCTTCCGCAGTATATTTCATACACCCTTCGCGTAAAAATAAGTAGTTATTAACTGTTTTTACATGCGGTGACGCCGTGTTCGATTCCCACTTGCGTTCAAATGTCGCATAATGCGCCAGAATTGTTCCGTTTGGGAGCTAAAATTCAGGAATCTTAACAGGAGTACACGATACTAGGCGAGGTGGCACGGCTGAGTCGAGTGAGAGAGAAAGCCACTGTGCGCGACAAGGATGGAGATAGATGGCGTGCCACCAACTCTGGTTATGTTCGCCGGATCAGGAGCAGGATCGCATGTAACCAAAGTAGATGGCACGCCCTCTGTCTCTATCCTCGTCGCACACACTTGCTTTCTCTCTCGCTCGGCTCGGCCGTGCCACCTCCATTAGTTTCATGTATTCCTATTAAGATTCCTGATTTCAGCTCCCAAACGGAACAATTCTAGCACGTTACGTGACATTTGAACGCAAGCGGGAGTCGGTAAGGAAGTCACTCCTTGCAAAAACAGTTAATAATTATCTATTTTCACATAGAGTGTGTACAAAAACAATTGCGGAAGCTTCCGAAAGGCTAAATGCAACCTTAAAAGTGCATAAATAATTCATAGAAAATCTATAATTTGCAATTCCGGGCTAATGCAGTTGTAGGTGATAAATGTACAATTTAACAACAATGTTGTTGTTAAAAATGGCTGCATGATGAGTCTGGAAGTCTCTGCAGGAGATCTACAATCTCAGATTGTAAATAAACGAATTGAGTATTGTATAATTAAGTATTATAATATACATAACCTTCCTTTACCGGGAATTACACTGTCCTGGAAAATGAATGAACTATCCCTTTTTAAGAAATATAGTGTACACTTATAGGGGCTCGCCTGAAAGTAGAGACCCTTAGCTACTTTCCCATATCAAATTGGTGGCTATTTGGTTCATAATTAAGTAGTTACGCAGAGTTCTATGGTAATTACCATACCTTAAGGTTGCAGTACATGCGAAGTCGTATCTATTTTCTTTAATGTGACGTATTATTTTCTACATTTTCTACAAATAATTTATGCACTTTTACAATTGAATATCAAAGTGCAGACCCTCGACTGCCTTCCCATTCAATATTTACAGTTAATTTGATCATAATTATATAATTAGTTATTAACATCTTGCACACGTACAGAACAAATGCATCGTCGTTTTAGCATCGACGAAGTATAGGTCTATGGTTTTAGCGAATATCTATGAAATCTATGTAGGAATCTACTCACTTTATTCAAAGAATTACAGATTTTCTGCAAGTATCTTATGCACTTTTAAAGTTGCATTTAAAAATATAAACCTTTAGTAAATTTCCCCAATAGTTTTTGTACACATTCTATGTAAAAATAGATAGTTATTAAGGGGGTAGACACGGGTAATGCAGCGCGCTGTATACCGACACAATCTGGCCCGAAACATGGGTTTGGGGGATGTCGCTTTTCGTCCTTATATGAGCAGATTTTGGGCTGGGTGAGGTCTCATTCGAAAGAGGAAGGTTCAATGCAGCCCGCTCTGGTCATGGTTCACCGAGATTGTGTTGATATCCAATAATATGAGTGTGCAAAGTAGAGAAAAAATCTACAAAATACACTCGCAGATTTCAAGTATTTGTAGGTCACTAAAAGAGTTTTGTGACTCAAACGATGACCAGAGCGGGCTGCATTGAGCCTTCCTCTTTCGAATGAGACCTCACCCAGCCCAAAATCTGCTCATATAAGGACGAAAAGCGACATCCCGTAATTGCATTCCCAAATACGAGTTCGGCCATATTGGCGATAATACAGAGCAAGTCACGTGACAAATTTAGTTCAGGTAGTGGATACGAGATGGCGCCTACTCGGGAGGACTGCCGACCTGGAGGAGGTACCCCCTCCATGACGCCGACCGGACTACTAAAAATGCGCAGGCTGGATGCGCGTGATTATCATGTGGTCCGCTCCTCGAAGTGACAGAAAATATAACCTATGTATACGCCAAATGACAATAAATGTTTAGTGGCTATGTCGTTCTTTTACGCTACATTTGTAAACCTTTTATCATCCTTCCAAAACATTATTATTACGCTGCCCCAGTATCTTTAGGAAATCGGGTATAGCATATAGGTTATATTTTCTGTCACTGAGGAGCCGACCACGTAATAATCACGCGCATCCAGCCTGCGCATTTTCACTAGTCCAATTCAACATCCAACACAATTTTATACATAATGTTTGTTCATAACTGCTTTCTGCATAGGGCGTTGAATTATCTTATAATAAGTGTATAACCTTCATGATCTTTTTGTTTTGCTAATAAAAAGATGTCTAACCTAATAAATTTCATTTTCTGGGGACATCCCCTCACCTATTTTTCCGTTTCACTTATAATTTCTTACTGCCAACGTAGAATATTATAGCATAATCACATTTCAAGTAATTAAAATGTACAACGAATTTTCTACGTTTGCAGTACCAGCAGACTTTCCGTTTAAATTTTTACAAATCAACGCAACAGCTGAGAATTTCTTTCCTTATTCAAGATAGAATACGGAAATTGCAAACAGCTCCCTCTCGCGTTCCCCAGGCAGCGGCGCATCTATGGGTATTACCATTTCTGTGCAGAAAAAACCTGCTGTAATACCGACCTGCCAGATCGGCCAGGTCACGTGACGTGTCTACCCCCTATGTTTGCAAGGAGTGACTTCCTTACCGACTCCCGCTTGCGTTCCAATGCCACGTAACGTACTAGAATTGTTCCGTTTGAGAGCTGAAATCAGGAATTTTAACAGGAGTACATGATACTAGAGGAGGTGGTACAGCCGAGCCGAGCGAGAGAGAACGCAAGCGTGGGCGACAAGGATGGAGATAGATGGCGTGCCACCTCCTTTGGTTACATGCGATCCTGCTCCTGATCAGGCGAACATAACCATAGTTAGTGGCACGCCATCTATCTCCATCCTTGTCGCCCACGCTTGCCTTCTCACTCGCTCGGCTCGGCCGTGCCACCTCCTCGAATATCATGTACTCCTGTTAAGATTCTTGAATTTTAGCTCCCAAACGGAACAATTCCGGCGCATTATGCGGCATTTGAATGCAAGTGGGAATCGAACATGAATCACTCCTTGCTAAAACAGTTAATAACTGCTTATTTTTACGTAAAAGATGTACGAAACCTACTGCAAAAGCTTGCTAAAGGTTTATCTTTTTAAACGCAACTTTAAAAATACATAAATTATCCCCGGAAAGTGAAAAATTTGTTAATTATCTAGGACTGTCTAAAGACTCTAAAGCTCTTGTAGTATTCTCACTTTCGCTCTTAATTTTTCTTTAGATTCTTAGATTGACGCTTATCGTCCTGTGTTCCTATCAACTAAGCAGAATCTGTTGATGTCTAAACTAAACGCTTATAATTAATATACCGATAAGGGAAAGTAAGGAAATTTGAACTTCAGATACTCTCATTAATGTATTTATTATTCACGTGCGCATTACAAGAGGAGGTTTACAGAATGAATTATATCTACAAAAGGAGAAAGATTTTCAAACAGACGGTTTTATTGTTAGTTCCCAGTTATAACAGCTCGGTGATTGTATCCAATTGTATCGGTGATTGCATCGGTGCTTGGCCCACGAGTGTATTAACGCGTGTGCGTAATTACTAATTGTGTATAATTTCTGTAAATTGACCAGCTTGAACATAGAATAAAATTGCGTATTGCCGACTATTTCATGCCTCTTAATAACCGGAGTGTAAAATTTTTGTGAGAATGCACTGAATCGCGAACATTAAGAAAAATGTTCTCTACCACAAAATTTCCGAGTAATAAGTAACGCGTCAACCTCTTAAGCGCTTCGTTCAATCCAGCGCACAGCAGTTCAGGTGTTTCTATAAACGTATGACGCGTAAAAAGCATAATATAACACGTATCTTTACAGTTGTAAGCGCTTAAGAGGTTAATTAAAAGATCGCATTAAGAGTTATGTCCTTATCATCCGCGCCCGAATTCCATTTACCCCTGTACAAGCAAAATTACTCTGAGAATGACGTCGTCGCGTATTGGTACAACGAAGAGTTTTCTCAAAGTAGATACCCGCCGGGACAAAAAGGTAGCGCAATGCTTCTGCGTGTATTTACATTAATTTCACCGCGCTAAGTAATCTGTGAAATGTTAATCTCGATACAGTCAGTACAGCGTGTACCCTTATTTGTCTGCTCGTGGCGCAACGAATATCCGAAGCAGAATTACTAGTATACAATGTCGAAGAGTGCCCCAAGATTACCGATATCATAGCTGAATCTATAGTAGAGGGTAACAATATTCATGAATGGATCGTTAAGAAAGGATTGGTTTCCCATCCGTACCTTAGTACAGAAGAGGCTCTGAAATTGGGTGGCAGGAGTTTAAGTCTGTTAAGAGAATGGGTACACACTCCATTTGTAGTTGTTCGCGATTACATTATCGTAGGATTATTACTATACATTTCCTGTGTCTATTACAGACGTTTCAAGTGTTTTACGAAAACATTGAAAAGGGTTTGTACCAACATGTAAGTAACTTTTTATACAAATGGTACGCCGCACCAAGATCTAAGAATTTGTTTATGCTTCTTATAACTTGCGGCCGTACGGTGCTGTTCATATTCCAAGAGAAAACTTACATGGTAAGCCGTGCCTGCAGGCTTTTCTGGAGGCTTTGTTGTAAATAGTTCTTATTTTTAGGTAACTTTTTTCGATTCTCATAGCCATAACACAATTGCGAATTCAAATCGAGGATTAGTTATCGCGCAGGTAAGACTTTATAATTATCTATAGTAGAAAATTGACTATTGATACGCGATAGGAGACTTTGTATCATTAAGTTATAATAAAAAATAATGTAGGCAACTATGGACAAACTACAACTTTTATGCGACTGGTACAATGAGGATATATTAAATAAATGTTACAATACAAAAGCAACGGAATATGAGCTAGCTTTTTTATACCCGGATGGTCCACCATCCTTTGATTGCGAACCTTTATGCCAATGCGGCACACAATGCAGAATACATAATAATTAGACACGACGATCTAATTTCTTATGCCACCCATGTAAATATCTGAGAAACGCACATAAAAAAAATGGTAAAACTTAAATACAAGTGAGGAATTTATTTCGCCCAAATAGTTGACAAACTATATTTTATGGAATTTTTTTTATTCAATTGGATCTGCTATATAGATTAAAACTGATAGATTTATTTACATTATGTACAATTTCTTCCTAAAACTAATACAATCCGTTTTTCGTTCACGCAATGCTGAAACTATTAAAAAAATAATGTAGCTTAAATCTGCACACAGTATTTTCAACAGTATCCGTTTAAATGAAATAATGTACACGTTTCGTAAATTTCCATCGCACTGCGCAAACCTATTTCTCACGACATTTAACTGGACTTGTTTTACAATGAATATATTAGTCAGAAGTTTTTTCATTTTCTCCATCTCAATATTCTTATAAAATATAATCCAAAATTTATGGACGACGTATCTTCATGTATGCTAATTTACTACTTTGCACCTTTGAATGTCAGTATACCTAAATGGATATAATTTTTTGATTCCTTAACTGTAACTATAAAGTTGAAGATATATATTTCTTTACATTATGTTTCTTTAATCTCTTTGTATTATATATAAATTAGAATGGTTAATGGTATTGAAAATTCATATGTACCGTACTAAAAAAAAACGTACACAAACCATTAATCACACATCCTATCGTGAAATAAGAGGATAACGTACAACGTAAAACAGTAACAGTTAATGCTCCGTAGTGTAGACGAAAAAATTTGTCACTAGAATTAAATCTGTTCACGAGAGAAACGTTTTTCTCTTTTTTGCTTCTCGATGCTATAAAATAAATAAAAGGTTCCCTCTGAAAACTTTGGATTCATTCAGTAGAATTTCATTTCGAGAGTATTAAATGATTACATTTAGCCTGCAGCGATCGTAAATGAAACTCGTACTTTTAAACTTGTAAAAAATTCTTAATTTATTTTTCCTAACGTCTATAGTACCTCAGAATTACAATATTAAATATTCCTCTTCGCTAATAAAAACAGAAACCAATCTTTCTTCTAAGAAAAGATAAGTATAGCAGTGCCGAGATAGCATTACTTTTAAAATACAGATATTTCCTTCTGTGTTTTCTGTATATATATTACAAGTGTTGTGTAGAGTGTCGTAAAATTCAGTTCATAACAATTTTTAGTAACGCAATTTCTAGGGATTACTATCTACAAAAAGGTATGAAAGGATCTTTTTCTGTATCATAATTTCACCTTCTGAAACCGAATTCTTGCAAAGGAACACAGCGAGCGAATCCTTACAATGTTTGCAAATACCATGGGTAATTGAGCAACATTCCCCACTGTTAGTATGCTCTTTTTAACAACAAACTGATCACACATCATATTACTTTGTACAGTCGAATGCATAATAATGCCAATTTAAACGCGCAATCATGTTACGAGACTTCTGTGTTGACGTATTTTCCACTCCAAATCGATAAAAGATTCTCAATTTTATATTATATATATATATATCTATATATATCTATATATTTCATATTTATATATGAAAGTAACTTTCTGTTTATAAACGAATATTTTTTTTATGTAATTTTTTACATTATAGCGTTATCATACAATACGATTGACTCTAACAATTATAGTACTTTTGCTTCATTATTATATGCTCTGTACACAAAGTGAAATGATGTCGTTTTATCAGAAAAATATGATCAAGCATCACTTGATTATACAATTTCGTAATTGAATAAATAAAGCCTTTTTTTATACGAAGTTAGAGATGTAATAATAAGATGTTAGAGAGACTGACGAACTCGAGGCTGGGCCCACTCTACGAAATCATCTATCAATACAGGCCAGGCTCCCTCCTCGTCATAATTACTCATGTCTGGATTTATCATAAGCGCAAAATCTAATAACAAATTCCACGTATCTTTCGGAATTGACCTCTTATGGTGTTCCTAAAAAATAGTATTAGCTATTTCTATAACACAGTTTGGAAATAATGTGGTTTATCTAGCATTCGTAAAGACTAAGTAATAATCATATTATTTCTACGACGTAAAGGCAATAATTATATTACACTTCTGACCTGTAAGAATTGACACCATAGTGGCAGAAACTTGAATTTATCGTCTAATACAATGTTCCAATAAGCAATCGCCATTTCGAGATCTAAACCCTTCTGTCCTGGATTCTTTGCGTAATTAAATGTGAAATGGTAAAAATCTTTAAACTTCTGGGGATCTTTCAATTCGTTTTCTAAACTACTTAAGTGAATTTTTAATTTCTCTACATTGTCCATCCTGAAAGAATAACGCCAGCGAGCTGTATTATAGTATAACAATCCATTTGTTATTCGGTCTAACCGAGACAGATGATATAAGAGATTTCAAGTTACCCTAAATCCATCATGCCGTTCATAAATTCATCTTTAGTAAATTCGCATTGCGTTTCTGCTCGAAATTTCCACGCAATGATTAATACTAATTTGCTTTCAGGACTTAAGCCTAAGTCATCCAAGAATTTCATTATGCCATCTGCCGTAATCTTATCCGGTTCATTTGGATCTATTTTCATTGTCGGATCAAACATCATATAAGGATCAGTAAAACGTTAGCCAATACTTTAACGATAATAAAACTAAAAATCAAACGCTTTCGCGCGATTACCTTGGTATCGACTGAACAGTATTTCCAGTTTCTTTTTATCCACCGAATTTTTTGGTTCCCTGTAGTACGCCTCAGGATTTTGAAAGTAATTGTCACTTGCCAAATCCAGCTTCCAATCGTTCTGCGCTAAACAATGTATTGCTGTCTGCTCTCCGGTTTGCGTGAATGTAATGAATTTCTTTACTTTGTCCCTTTGAGAGAACTTTAATTTATGCTGCAACAGAAACGAAGTGTCAGCACTTATTACAATCAACTACTGTTATCAGTACGGCAGGGAGAGCAGATGGGATTTATTTTTGTTAACAGTTGGAGGGAACACGGATATGTACGCAGTTTGAGATTTCGAAGCGTTTGCAACATTCGCGGCTACGTCAGTGAGGATTGATAAACAAACAAGGTATCGTTACGTGCAGAACGGCTACGAGACTTTTTACACACGATCCCATCAAAGGGTACTGGGAAATTCGAGAACGACGTGAACTCGCAAGTGTCAATGAAACTTATTATAGATCCGCGGGAAAGAGGGCCGCGCATTGTTCTCCGACGTCGTTAGGCGGAATGTGTGCCGCGGAATTGATATGTATTTCGTGCGAAAGGGATCATTAACGTTAAACTCCCGATAGGTTATTTGAACATTTGCATTACGTTGTCACGAGTGTCCGAGCCGAGTAGCGATTCCATTATTGCAACCGGGTCACGGAGAACATTGCGCTAGCGTGACACGTAAATTCGTTAAGAGCTCACCATTTTAGCTAATTTTAGGCCCCCGAAAGCCAAAATATTATTTCCCTTGCACTGCACTTGACATGAACATGCGCATGTTCTGCAAAGTCCCCGAGAAATGCAAATATACGGCAGCGAGGAACGATAAAGCAATGCCACCAGACGTGGGCAAGGGAAAGCAACTTCGAGGGCAGTGCCGCGGGTTATTCGAAATGTTTACCTCTAATTTCTCATGCATCGCACTTTAAAACGGGGCGAGATGGAATAAAAAAAAGGAACGCGATTAAAAGCACCGCGCATTTCATTTCGGTGCCAGGTATATAGCACCCGCGCAAACTTTCTCCTTTTCCCACGTTTGGAAAGAAAAATGACGCCACGGCCGCGCGAGCAGCAAGAAGCAGAACGTTATCGTAAATGATCGTAAATATGTATTGTCACACGCGGATGAACAATCATGCGTGAAGTTGCAAGCTGTAACAGCGTACGCTGAAAAACCACTGAATGCAGATTAATGGAGAAGCAATAAAGTTGACGCTGATGTGCCTCCAGAATTGTTAACCTCGATGTCTCCGTGCCAAAGGTCGTGGTATTGGAGTGATTTTTCATCATTCTTATCGCGGATTACGTTCGATCGAATCATTTGTCAGAAGATTGTACGCACGATAGAATAATGTAACAGCTTTGCATCCTTTTTAATAATAGCCATGATTCATATGTGATCATCACAGATTACGATCGCCAAGGATTAGGTTACTAATCGATAATGCCAATAATTTGGCAGGTACCATGTTTTCGGTGAGACACATATTTGTTAACACCGCGCTCTTATCGTTTTTGCTATTAACAGATCCTAATGGTTCGTGTGAATTCTATTGAATTTTTCAGCAGGAAATTGTATAATTTAATTGTACTTCTCCTGTTTGCAGGACCCTTCCAAGCGATCGCAACACAGCGCAACATTCTAACTTGAGATTTAAACAACTATGAATGATAATCTGCAATAATCGCAATGGGGGGCAGCATATTTGAAATGATTCCATTGTACCATCACAATGGAAGTGGAAGAGAAATCTGTCATTGGATAACGCATATCAAATTGTCTAGAATCATAATGCTGACTTCTGCAGTTTTATTTATTGTACCATTATTTACTCACTACTATTTGTCGAAAGTATGGTTTCCTTCTACATAAATCTAAAGAAGCGTCGAGCGCGGCGAGTTCGCTTACAATAAGCTTTATGTTGTAGGTGGAATCTGACTCCCCGGACAGAGACATTTATCGTACGTTTTCCACATTGGAAGCATTTGAAGATTTTACTCCTATGAAAGCTTCTCAGTTGAAGATGAGAATAGAGGAGATGCTGCGTATTAAAGTTTCTGTAAATAACGAGCTGAGGGACTTGAGCGCTAAGAGGCAGAGGCTTCAGGTTGAAGTCAGTAGTTTAACCCAGAAAATTGACGAACTGAAGCAGGAGCTACTGCATCAACAAACAGACCTCGATAGACTGAAGATCAGCGTCGAACAAGCGCAGGTTGCTCAGAGAGAGGCGGTAGAGAGAAATACGCCGGAATTGGCGCCACCTAAGCGTATATTAATGGATTCCGTTCCTGTAATATTACCAAACGCCATACCACATTCGTGTAGAATGTACAACTGCTTTGATCACAGTCGCTGCGCGTTGACAAGTGGCTTCCCGGTATATCTATACGATCCGGATCAGTATTCGGTACTGAATCCTGGCTGGGACGTTGATGGATTCTTAAAAACTACTATTAAGCAGACATTGGGGTACAATCCGCACTTCACTGCTAATGCAGCTGAAGCTTGTATATATATAGTACCCATAGGTGAAGCCCTTTCCACTCAACGGAAAGGGGATAAGAAGTATTGGCAGCCTATAGATGCAAAGAAATTACACACGCTTCCTTATTGGGGTGGTGATGGCAGGAATCACATTTTGTTGAACCTAGCACGCAGAGATCTGACAGTAGAATCTGGGAATATCTTCAGTGGCGTAGACACGGGTAGAGCTGTGATAGTGCAATCAACGTTTTATAGGAATCAATTCCGCGAGGATTTCGATCTGGTCGTTCCTCCAATTCTGGGACCCCCGGGTGGCGACGTGTGGCAAGAATGCGCCCAAATGTTGCCCGCGAGAAGAAAATATTTATTGTCTTTTCAAGGAGAAATGAGATCACCGAAGGTTACAACCATGGCACATCAAACCGATGACGCCGACGTAGACTTGGAAAGATTAGCGGTCGACGAGAATAATTTGGACACCTTTATTATCCAGCATCTTAAAGATATGAGCACTGGAATCACCTTGGACAAATTCTTCATTCAGTTCGAATGTATACCGGCTTCGGAGGAAAAGAACCTAGTAGAAATCCTTGACTGGTCTCTGTGTGGAACCGATTCCTCAAGGAAAGCTATATTAAAGGAATCCACGTTCGCTTTAATTCTAGCACCCAGTAACGCTTCGTTCGTAACCACTTCGTCTATGCAAGCTAGACTGTACGAAGCTCTAAGGTCGGGTTCGATCCCGGTGTTTCTAGGCGGCGACCAAATTTTGTTGAGTTACAATGAAGTGATTAATTGGCGCCGAGCGGCGATCTTTCTGCCCAAGGTAGAAGTTTTGTATCCTTAATGCGAGGCTGTTTCCACGTGATTGAACATATTTCGGATTTCAGGCCAGAGTAACGGAAATGCATTTTCTGTTGCGCGCGGTTCCGGATACAGATCTTTTAAGTATGCGCAGGCAGGGCAGGTTGATATGGGAACGTTATTTAAGTACTGCCCAGGGTGCGGTAGATACTATTGTAGCAGTAATTAGGGATAGGCTTGGTATACCTCCTTTACCAGCACCTCAAGCTGCCAGTCCAAGTGTCTTTAATGAAAGCTTTGTGGTAAAGATCGTAGCAAACCTTTTTCATTCGTTGCTCTTCATTCGTTTATAAACGCTTAGTTTTTCTACAGCCTTTGAAATCTGATGCCATCATCGCGGAGCCGGAGGCTGAGGAAAGTTTGGGTCCCTTGGAGCCACCCTACCCATCTCCCGCTTTCAAGAGAAATTATACCACGATGTTACTCCAGGGTCATGAGATCTGGAATGATTGGGTGGATCCATTCTATTTATACCCGCAGCTGCCCTTCGACACCGTCCTGCCCAGTGACGCGAAGTTTCTTGGTAAGCGGAGATAATGTTCAACGCGGTTATTAAATATCGTTTTTACCGACATTTTATGAACCGCAGGATCCGAAGTGGGATTCAGACCGATCGGTAAAGGGGCTGGGGGTGCAGGCAAAGAATTCAGTGAAGCTCTAGGGGGAAATTATCCAAGGGAACAGTTTACTATTGTAATGTTAACTTATGAACGAGAACAGGTCCTCATAAACTCTTTGGCTCGGTTTTATGGATTGCCATACTTGAATAAGGTCCTGATAGTGTGGAATAGCCCGAAACCACCCATGGAGGATTTAAAATGGCCAGATATTGGAGTTCCAATTGACGTGAGCTTTTACCTCATTCTGTTTGTAAGGGGCGCAGCATCTCTTTAACTTATTCGTGAGCAAAGAACGAATTTCTTTTACGCAGGTCATCAAAGCACCGAGGAATAGTTTGAACAACAGGTTTCTCCCGTTTGACGCGATTGAAACAGAAGCGGTCCTTTCAGTTGACGACGATGCACATTTACGACACGATGAAATTATGTTTGGATTCAGGTACTTGTTTCTACTTTTGTAAATGGTAGATCTGTTGGGTAGACAATTTATTGGCTACGTGTATAGGGTATGGAGGGAACATCGAGATCGCGTAGTTGGATTTCCCGGTCGCTTCCACGCATGGGACCAGAATTTCCACAACGCCTGGAACTATAACTCTAATTACTCGTGCGAGCTGTCGATGGTTTTAACTGGCGCTGCATTCATTCATAAGCATTACACATATCTGTACACCCATTGGCTGCCGCAGGCTATACGCGATAAGGTTGATGAATATATGAATTGCGAGGATATTGCCATGAATTTCCTCATATCTCACATCACAAGGAAACCTCCAGTCAAGGTAAATAAATTATGCGTATCAAATATTATGCCGTGACCAATACAAAATGTTACTGTGACCATTAATATTCCCCTTTTTGTCTTTCCTTTTTGTCCAGGTCACATCACGTTGGACTTTCAGATGCCCTGGCTGTCCAGTTTCTCTCTCAGAGGATGATACTCATTTCCAGGAAAGGCACAAGTGCATTAACTTTTTCTCTCAGGCAAGTAATTCTTCTTGTGAAATAGTTTCTTTCAGTTTCTTCCTGAATAGCATTCTTAGTTCAGAGATCATCATCTTCCATTTCAGGTTTTTGGATACATGCCTCTTTTAAACACCCAATATCGGGCAGATTCGATATTGTTCAAAACGAGGATACCGCACGATAAGCAGAAATGTTTTAAATTTATATAAAGAAGTATCGCATATATATGCACCTAGAATCATGACTTGATAGAATTTACATGGTTTTGATAAGATTTTGACTGATTTAATACAAATTTCGTACGAAGTATATCAGGCATTTTTTATCGTCCTTTTTTTTAAAAAATTCTTATCGATGTATATATCATTTGATTGAAATGCACACTTTAAAACTAATGTAAGCACAGAAGTTTTAAGAAATTCCTATAGTGATAGAAATGACTGCATAAATATATCGTAGAGTATATAGGACACGATGCGGAAACCTTTTTATGTCTTTACACACATACGTTACGTCATACAACGATTAATACTGATCAAGATCATTTTTCTGATGTACGAGAGAAGTTGGAAGCTACGAAATATTGAGAATGTATACGATACACATATGTACATACGGAAATGACCTATAAGAGTGAGGTAAAATGCATTGATCTGAATTCGTTTGGAACACGACCAATATGATCGAAACTTTTCAACGATTATTGTTATATATGACGTGTACAATAATCGAAATTGTAAATAAAAGCGGTGTATGAAGTACCGCCTACTGAAATAATGTAAATACATTAATTAAACGTAAATTATTAACGATGATCACCGAGGACGACGCTGACAAACGAGCGACGAAGTGTATGGAAATTTAAATCGAAGTAAAGTGCAATTCGTACTGAAAAGATCGATTACCAATATTTATATTAACAAACTGCTACCTGCTATAAAATTTTCTGTTCCAACTGTGATTAAATTTGTATTACTGCAATGTGCCAAATTTTTAACACTTATTTTCATTTGCTTTCTAAGCTAGTCTATCCTCGATTGTTTACTACTTCAACTATGAATTTTCAATTCTACAATGCTCTCGAATATGATTTATGTATCCCGCGCACCGGTTAGTACGATTATTAGCTATTACTAAATAATGCGAACATATAGGTGAATGTAGGACTTTGTGAATTTTGTTTTATATTAAAATCCTGTACAACCGTCTGTAAGTTCGACTTGAAATGCATTCAGGTCTCTGTGCAAGAGGATAAATATATATTTATGATTGTATACTGGTGCCTAGTTATTTCGCGGCAAGAACGATTAATCCCGAAGCAATGTTAATACGATGTTGCTTTATATTAATTTAAATACGATTCGAGAGAGTAAATATCTCTGGCTCTCCTCCAGATACTACGATTAATCACGCGTGCTCGTACACTGGGCGCCATAAAAACAGATACACGAAACAGGTTGGCAGAGTCTACTAATTTAAGGGCGGTGGTGTTTGACAGATCATTTTAATATTATTCCCATTGATCGATCGACATTTAATACGCGGGTCTGTCGGGGAAGTTAAAATACATCGTGAACGATGTCCCCGCATAAACCTTTTCCTCCCATTCGCAGAAATTAATTACTGCATTGATTCTCCTTTATTTCTCTCAAAAGTGGAAGATGCAGATCTCAATTGAACCATTCGTCAGCTTGAAGCAAACATAGAGCCACTTATGTGAGTGGTATTTAAAGTAGTAGTTACAGTCCTCGATAGTCAGACGCGCCAGTAGTGTTGCCCTACCCCGTCAGCCGCGCTCCCGCGGAGACGTCTGTATCAAACGCCTCATTCTACTGCCCCGTTTCACTCCCTCTTCCGCTACTCGCTCGCCGGTGAATTTAATTCGTAAAGCGAGGCTTCCGAATTCATCCAGCTACCTCGCACAGCATTGCACGTAGGACGCTTTACAAGTGAAATAAGAGAAAAAAATCTGAAGCCAAGTTTCACAACTACCGAACTTAAATTGCAGACAGCAACGATAGCGTCTTGAACTTTTCTACGACCAGCGTTTAAACTCCCTCGAATGCACAAGTGCCCGTGGCTCGAAAATTCCCCCGGAAACGAGGGTGAATTTCGGGCACCGTACCAACTCCGCCCAAAACTTTCTCAATGTCCGTTGACTGTTACGGTTAATGTCCCAGAATAACTAACCGTACAACGAAGCGCTCCACCCTGCGCCCGAACGGCGCGAGCTTCCCTAGCCGGCCCGCGGCATTTAGGCGACGATCCGCCCTCGGACGTTTCATACTTTCCCGGGTTCTCCGAGGCAGGGTGACGCGCGGTTCGATAGCGTTCGAATCGGCCGCCAGAACGGCAAAAGCGGCACCGTTGCGGCGTCGGACCCCATTGGCCTCCGGCTCGATCAATACGGGGTTTTCCATGACGTAAGTGCGGCCTGTGGTCCTTATTGGTTCGGACGTACGCCGCATCCCATTATTTATTAAGACCGCATGAATGGACGCTTTTCAGCGTCTTATCCGTTGGCTGGGATATCGGTTCACTCGCTGCCCGCGTCTCGCACCCCCCGCGTCGCGAGAACAACGCGCGGCAGGGGGGTCGCGAGCGGACCGTTGGAAAATCCACGGGGACGCGGCCGCGAGCGACAGCCGTCCTCTCGGGCGCGTTTCTGTCCGTCTCTCCCACCTAGGTCCGGGCACATGCACAGGGGGGAAACCGGAATTCGTGCAGGCAGGGTGGTGGTCCGGAATGGGCAAACGGGGGGCGAGGGGCGTAGGAGGGCGCGCGGGGACGGGGGCGGCGTTCGCGCAACTGCGGTCGTACACACAGGCGTACGAGCGGCAAGGGTGTCCTCGAACGGCGAAAGGTCTGGCCGTCCCGGCGCGGTAGCGGCGGCGGCGGCGGCGGCGGCGGCGGCGGTTCGGCTAGGCTTTTTTCATGGACGATAGCTCCGATAGGAGGCGAGGCCTGGCGGGTCGCTCGCGCGATTTCGACGCGAGAATCCGAACAGGAAGTCGATTCGCGGCCGGAAATTAGCCCCCTTGGCGGACCGGTCGTCTCGTTTCAGCCCGTTGCGGCGAGGGTTGGGTGCGAGAGGCGCTGGCGGTGCCGTAGCAGGCAGGGAGAGATAGACCGGGGAAGAAAGAGAAAGCGAGAGAAGGGTAGACGGATGGAACGGGGGTGGGGGTGTGGGAGCGAGGGAGACGGGCCTAGATAGGGGGCGAGGTAGAGGGAGAAGGATGTAGGCGAGCATTGGGAGAAGGGGAGATAGGGCGAGACAGAGAGGAGCGAGGCTGATGGAGAGAGACGAGGAGACCCGAACCGTCAGTGAGAGTAGTACCAATCGCGGAGCGTTGACGGACATAAGCGCGGTAGGGGTGTGGAATAAGCTCATTCGTGTGTTGTTCTAGCGTCGAGCGTAGCAGGGGAGAAAGGCTGGAACACGGAAGTGAGAAAACTATCGCTCGTTCGGCCATTCCCGTGGCTGTTTCCCACCGTGGTTTGCGTGCACGCGTGTGTAATCAGTGCGAGCGAGCGAGCGAGCGAGCGAGTGAGCGGTTGGCCGACGTGGAGTCGCGCTCGCGATAATACCATAAGTGGTTGTTTTAACCTGGCGGACGGTTCGGAGAGAGAATCCATTCTCTGGCGAGGGGGAGGACGACGCGGACGGGGCTGCTCTGAGGTTCGGGGAAGGTGCGAGCAGCTGACGGGTACGCGTTCACGATCGTTTCGAGCGCGAGGAGAACCGTCCAGGGACAGCCGGTCAGCTGGGAAAACGGCTCTCGTGGGTGTGGAACGATCCAGTCTGGGGCGATTGATTGTGTGGGTGTCGCGGTCGCTGCAGAGACGTCGAAAAGCGCCATCGTCGTGTCGGCCGCCACGTGAATCGCGAACAGCAAGGAATACTTGTGGCATTAAATATCGGCTGGAACGGTGGCACGCATACGTGGCGGGGCGTCCCACGTAAATATACTCGAGCCTACGCGAGCACCGCTGGTGACGAATTAACGTGCTGGAAACGGCGCCGTTACGGGAGCTCGCCCTTTCGACCAATGGTTGTGAAATATCGTCGACGGGCCCGTGGATACTTGCAAAGGGCCGGATGAGTTCGGACGTGCCCAACGTCGCTCCGGATCGCCTCGGCTCGTTAAAAGAGAAGGGCGCTCTGTCGTGCACGACGGGATCGAGGCGAGGAGACATTACGTCTCCGAACCAGACACCCCAGTGACCCGTTTCCGGCTCGCAATCGATGGAATTCCGAAAACATATCCGAGCCGCCAGGAACACGACCACGTAGCCATTATCCATTGTTCCGGATTGGTCGCGCGACACTTGCCCCACGATAAACCGGGAATTGATTTCGTTTACGAGCTGGCGACACGTCCCACCTGCGCCCGTGTCAGTGTACAGAATCGTGTGTCCCCCCTGGAAAGTTCAAGAACCTGGCCAGTCGGTGTGTACGGGAGAAACGAGTGCGCCAATAGCACCCGTGACCCGTTTTCCTTTTCAATCGATGCACTCGTGAACTGGGCCGCTCGTGTCCGCTCGAAACCTCGAAACCTCGAAACTTCGTGCTGGCGCGTCCAAACAAGAGGGAAGAGGGTAAACAGAGGTGGAATCGGATCAGCGGGAGGCGAGGACAGACGCGGTCGAGAGGGAATTCCCAGCTCGTGCCGGGGCAGAGCTGGCGAAGGGGGTGCGCGCAATTCTAACCTCGCAGCCGCCATCATATCGAGGAGAGGAACGTCGCCCCGAAGGTCGCTCCATGCTGGCCTCGAGCGGAGGACGTAGAACGGGCACGGAAGAGAGAATGCGAGAACCTCCTCACAGCCTGTGAACATGATTTGTCATACAGATGCGGCCAGTGGTAATCGTACGACCAGAGACACAGACGACGAGGACGCCGACGGAGACGAGGATCGCGGGGCCAGCCAGCGTCGCGTCGATGCCTCGACGAAGCTGAAGAGTCGCGTGGGAGCCAGCCTCTCGCGTACGGACAAGCCTGCCCGGCGGTGCGGAGCGGGCACAGATTCCTTAGAAGCCGGCCAGACGAGCATCGTCGTCGTCGCCGCCGCCGATCGTCGCGTCAGGCCTGACGTTCAGCAGCGTACAGCGGAGCGCGCGAAACCACGGACACCGCGTAATCTCCGTCTGTCGAGCGCGTACCCGTGCTGTCGCGGCCAGCTGGTGCGATTACCAGGTGTCGGATGACTCCCCCCGTACCACGCAGCCTTCCCGTAGTCGTAGAAAGGACGCGATATCCCGTAGGAAGGAGCCTCGTCGCGGTACCTCATCGTCGGCGTCGTCGGTGGTGCGCCGGCCCGCGCGTCGCGCCAAACTCCTCGCGATTAGACCTTCCAGTGCACGTTCCTATCTTACGTCCGTGATGGCGGCTGTACCTGATTTGTCCCACCTCTCCGCCGAGGAGAGGACCGCCATCGAGGGGGTTATAATAAGGGAGAAGCTGGAGGAGGAGAAGCAGAATGAGATTATGAGGTAGGTCGAGTCCTTCGCTCCCTTCCCTCTGTCTTCATTAATTACCGAATGTCACCTCGTGCCCCTGTCGTTTCAGTATAATTAACAGCCTTTCCGACTCGCTTTATTGCCTTTTAACGGCAGATAATTGGCTTGATAAGTTCAACCTTTCGCCTCGCTATTCTGAAAAACTTTATATGGTCGTGACGCCAAAGTTCCCACTGGACCTTTGTTTAGGTAATGGATTAGTGTTTATTATTGCGATCACGGCGAAGAGTGTGTCACAGAATCGAGCTGGTATATTGGCAAATCGTATACTTAAACTTATTTCGCGAGGGATCATCGTTCTCCACATATTCTATTTGAATTCCGTTCCTGGTTTGTTCTCCTTTTAAAATCCGGAGGTTCTCGAAGAATTATACAAAGTTACTTTGCATAAACCAACCACCCGTTGCGTGGCTGCTCAAATAAACAAATGGGTGACGAAGCCAGAGCGCGGTGGGACGCGGCAAGTAGTACGAGTCGTCAATGGTCAGACGCGAGCGACAGAGCTGGGAAATGTGGATGGACGGTCACGCGTCGCTGATCGGAATTACTGAACGGACGAAACGATATCCGATCGATCGGGTACATGCATTTCTTCACCAGAAAACTGTCGGCTCGTCGACGCGTTCCGCCTATTTCCTCGTGGTCTCACCTGCTCGTTAGTCCTTGACCGCTTTATACCTACGGCATCTCCTATTTAGGTATTCATCGTCGCGCACAACCTGGCGGATGATTATCCTGGCGCGTTCTCCCGCCGCGAAATTAGAATTCGTCGCTTCAATCCCCACTGGATCAAACTGTTACCCGACGCGCAGAAACTAATGCCCGGTCATTGCATACGCCACTCGAGATAAAATACAAGGCACCTGCTCGCAACGAGCGAAGCAAACGATTTTCAAAGACTCTCCGCTCCGTCCACTTTCTCGCAAACGATTTTGCACCTGCTCGAGCGAGATGCACTCGGCGACGGATGCGGCAGCCTCCCCCCATTCGCATGTAATTACGGTGGCTGGGTCCGTAGTCGGTGCGAGGCGACGTCGAGGAAAATGGGCGCCGTTCTTCGAGGAAGGCGTTTTATTGATAGGTTGTCGCTGATGGAACACGGGAACGTGAGAAAGCAGCCGAGGGGGGAAAGAGAGACAAAGAGGCTGGGGCTGTAGTGCAAGCAGGGGTGTGGATCGAGAGAGACAGAGAGGGAGAGAGAGCGAGAGTGAGAGAGTAATGAGGAAAGCGTGCTTCGCCATACCGATGCGAGATCATGTAATGTGGACGACAAGTACGTGTAGGGACGCATGTAAAATGCAAGGCAGCGAGCCTTGACGTGGCTCCGTAACGAGCTGCTGCAGTTGCATAGGGTATGCATAGGGTATGCAACTGCAGCCTGTGGATGGAGTGCGAAAGAGGCTGCTGGATTGGCACGGTAAATTCTCGGATGCTGAAATATAGACGGTGGCCCGCGGAAAGGTGGCGTCGCTTCAGCCGCTGCTCGACGCCGTGAAACGACCGCCGGCTGTTCCCTTTCTCGCGTTCAACGCCGGAGCCTCTAAGCTCGTCGCCGGGCAACGCGGACAGACCCTTTGATATCGCGGCGATAATTTTAGTCCCCCACCCTGCAGACGCGGCACGGGAGTCTCGCTTACGTATTGGATGGCGATTCGCTTCGACGAGTAAAAATAGACGTAACCTTTCCGCCTCTACGTCGAACCTATTTTGCGTGTACATTGCGAACCGGCGTCTTTTTTTTTATGTAACCGTGGGGGATGAGATTACTCGAGAGAGAGAGAGAGACAGAGAGAGAGAGAGAGAGAGAGAGAGAGAGAGAGAGAGTTCACTCGAAACCTGCTGTACTCGCAGGGTTTTCCACTTATCCGCATCGCCGCGAATACATAGTATATACCGGTGTCACGTACACCAACGTTTGCCATCTAACAGGTCGCGATTTAGCGGGGCGCGGTTTATCCAGCGGCAATTATACAGCTCCGCGGGGGTAGCCGTGAGAAGAATGCGGCGTGAATTCGAAGCGGGGGCTGCCAGAGGTTTCGACGCACCGCGAATAAGTAGGATTCTTTGTTCGACGTGGAGCGCGGGTCGCGTGAAAAGTGTTGCTCGGCGAGGCCGGATTTTGTGGGACAGAGAAGTCTCGCGCGTGAATCACGGAGGTGTTTGTTAAGTAACCTACATTTCTTCGCTCGGTTCTCCGCTTTTGATCTCGCCTTTTGTCACGGGGCAGGGGCGGTGGGAGGATAGATTTTTTCTCGCGTGACGGATAGCCGCGCGCGGCCTGTCTCGGAAAGCGAGTAGGCCCCCGCGATCGTTGTTGCGTGCGCGCGCGATTATTGGTAAAGTAATTAGAGGAGCGTGGGCGGACACGGTGTACTTTGTGACATGCCGCCGCCGCGACCTTTCGCTTCATCGGCCGACTCAAGATTTAGGTTACTGGCATATTTAATACGGCGAGGATTCTGGAAAGCAGATAGCGATCGAATGGCATCCAGCGTGCACTCGCCTCCTCCGCTATTTCAGGGATCGAAGTTTCAACCTGGCCGGTGCCAACAACCTTTCGGTTATAGCGTGCAAGTTCCGTACACGCGACCTAGAGACCGAGACTTCCGGTTGAAAAGCTCTAGCCCCGTGCCAAGTGTTCCTGCATTCCCCTCGCCCACCCCGTGCAACGGCGCTAACCTACTTGGCTTACGAATTGTTCGTACCTGGACCCTCGCGCGGTGTCCTTCCCCTGTGATTACGGTGGTTAACGTGGTATACGAATCCCCTCTGGAACGTCCAGTTGGCCACCTCCCTGTCTATGCAACTATTCATGACGCGAGCTTCGGGTGAAAGGACACATGCTTCCTCGAATTTCGAACGAATGGCTTGTCGAGTGAAATGATTCATTGTTCAGGCGAACCATGTGGAAGCGTCCTATGGTAGCTAGAGTAAATCGATGGCATCGGTCACGTTTCATTACAGTTCAATTACCCGCGAAGGGTGACACTTCTACCTTGTATCCAAGAATGAACATACCCTCGAATATTCTTACATATCTTCCGAGCGACCCTTGGATCCTGCAGGAATTCGAGCAACCCCTTTGACGTCTTCAGAGTAGTGTACCCGAAGATCGACAGGGCACAGATCGAATAACGATTTGAATGTTTAAAGAACATTGGAATCGAGCGCCCCGGTGAAGCTTCTTCTGCTGGGAAATCCTCCGTTCGACGTTCCATTCGATGGAAGAATCGAGGCAACGTTGTGCTCGCTTCAGGGTGCATTTTTTATTAACGCTTCTATACGCTGCATCGGTTATAGCGTTTGAAGCGATGTTCCCTTGCCACCTGTTATCTTCCTCGCTCCGTCCAAGTGTCAGGACTTCGCTCGCATTTGCGCGGCACGTAAACACGGGGGCTATACCGTCGCTCGGCGACTAGTTTCCAAAGCGCGATAATAAGGCGCTCAAGTAGGTTTGCAAAGGGATCGACGATTCCGTGCTCCTGAATCTTTTATCGACCATTATCGCGTCTTCCACCCCTCTGCCCTCTTTCTCTTCGACTGACACGTTCGCTTTCCCTCGGCATGTAGATTTTTCCTAAAATCGCCAACGCGTTACCCAAGAATTCTTGAACATCAGGGCGGCCTCTCGCTTGCCTGCGCCTCGAAAACCGTGCAGAAAGGCGGACAAGTGGCGGCCGGGGGGTGGAATCGCGGTGCAACGAGTCAGTTACCGCCGGGTGGAGTTAAGTAGCTGTGCCTAAACGAAATCATACCAGGGGCAGATAAAAGTGGGCTGGAAGAGCGCAGCGTGGGGCTGCAATTTGTAGGGAAATCAGGGCGAGAGAGAGAGAGAGAGAGAGAGAGAGAGAGAGAGAGAGAGAGAGAGAGAGAGAGAGAGAGGACGGTTCCAGGCGGAGCGAGTGAAAGAGATCTGAGGACGAAATTCGTTAGAGCGGAGTTAACAATGACGTAGATTTTAAGATACCCGGTTGAAGGTTCGACTCGAGTCAGTTGGAAAGGCTGCTTCGCTTCTGAAACGAATAACTCCGCCCCGAAGTCGCTGGAAGCGCGGCGAAGCTGGGAAAGGACGAGCCACGCGAGGGGGATGGTTTATTAGTTGAAATATCGGCCGGGCACGCTCTCCCGGTGTCGTCAAACTTTTCCCCTTTCTCCTCCCCCCGTTTATTTGCCGGGAAATAATTTCTGTGCCCGTTGTTGTTGCCCGCAGACGAAACCAGGACGAGGTGAAGACCCTCGAGGACAAGATACGGGCCTGCTCGGAGGGCGCCAAGAAGGCGGGACTGGAGTTGCACGCCACGTGTCACATATGCCTGAAAACCAAGTTCGCCGCCGGCGCCGGCCACATCTGCAACTACTGCAGCATCCTGTGCTGCGCACGCTGCGGCGGAAAGGTCAATCTACGGTCGAACAAGGTAGGGGCGAGATTCGGAAAAGAAGCGGGAAGATATATCGTGCGGGAGGAATCGAGTTTGGTACACCGCGCCCTCTAATTCCCTCTGCTTTCCCTTTCCTTATCCCCGGTGACGTTCAACCCTCCGCTGATAAGGCGGTTCAGGAGATACTCTTACATTTCTGGTAAAGTCAAATTCCCACCCTGTCACACACTTCCTGTACCATGCTCTTCAGCATCCATCCTCGAAACTATCGCTTATGTTGGTCACTTGGTTTGTACCCGTTTCTGAACGAAGTTAGGGGGGGATAAGTAAAAAATTGAGTTGGTTTAACGGAGATCCGGAGAGACGCCCCGATAATCCGCTGTTTTTCTTTTAATCACGGAAGCCACTTAAATTTAGCGAACATCCACAGTTTGAGGGATCACGGGTTTTATTTGCCGCCACGCTGGCTAGGTTCGCGACCAAAAAAGATTCATTATCTAAATGAAGGGATCAAAGGAAATCCTCTATGACGGCGCATTCGGGCAGCGGAAGCGCCTCGCCCGTGTCACGTCCCGGGCTTCCGCCTTTTCACGGAGCTAGAAAATCCAGATGAATTCCCGCCGCGCGCGCGATAGTTAAAGTATCAACTGTCCGCGGCATAATTTGTAAGAGTATAGAATTGATTGCGCGATACAGGGAGGTTCGCTGAAACCACCCGCCGGTGGAAGCTATCGTGGATCGAGACGCTATTCATTTAACTTCGGGGAAAACGCTTGAGCCACGGCTTGACGGGACGCGTGATCGATAAACGAGATCGTGCACACGCGAAGGCCCGCCGCGGGCAATGCAAATCGATGTTTTCATGGCGTGAAAATCGCCCCCGAAGAGCGGAGTCAGTGGCTCGAGCCGCGCTGATAACGCTGATCAATGGGATCACGGCGCGAATCTTCGCGCTCGCAGGAACGGAAACGGGGGCTACGATTGCCGGCTCCTTCCCAACTATCATTTCTCTGGCCTGTCGCTACACAGTCGACCGAACTATACTCGGCTCGCACAATCTCGGCGCCCTTAAATAGGACAACCTACCTGACAACCGCGTGACTCATAAACGGAACTGTATCTTTCACGATAATATGGGCAAACAGAGGGCTTTTGGCGTCGAAATTGAAAACCATGTTACAGCGAATCGTTGTATTAGTTCCCGGCGATTCTAAAGCGGGAGAGCCGCGTTTTCTTCTCAGAAGGAAACTTGGAAACGTTGAGGCGATGGCAGCGATCGCACCGTGGAAATGTCAAGTTCCTGGAAACAATTAGAAGCAGTCACATCGCAAAAGACGATAATCGACGCGTATCGTCGCACACGCTTGAAATACGTGGAAATAATTGACCTATAGCTAGGTTGGCTCGCATCCCGCCCCGCTACAATTATCCTTTATCGCGGGCTCGTGTACGTTGGGTCTGTGGGCGTAATGCCATCGCTAAATAGCCGTCCAGCGTTTTCCATTTATAGGCCTGTATTTCCACGGCCGATCGCGCAATATCGACAGGGTTTTCATCAATGGGAATGAAATAGTGCCCGTTGCTCGCGTTCCGGGTCTCTTTGGATGTTTTTTCCCTTCTTTTTTTTGCAACATTACATCCCTCGTCGACGGTTCCAGCGTGCCGTGCTCTGCCCGAGAGCGCGCGGCTGATCCTCCCTCTGTATGTGTATCCCACGCTCGCTGAAAAGTTATTCGTCTGTGTTCACCGACGAGCCGCGGTAAGGGTAATTTAACTTCGTTTTTGAGACCGTTGTGTATCCGTAACCGAGAAATAAGAGCGGCAGGGATACGTACAGGGAGGGATGCGCGCGCGTTATTCCAGCCGGCGTGCGGTGGTATAATAATAGAGGCAGACGCGCGGAACTTCGGCTTACAACTTCCTGTAAGTTTATTGGTTTTCCTCGTACTTTCGCGTGGCCCAAGAAATGGAGGCTGCTCGCGCAGTCGGTTAAAGGGAGCCGGGCGGTTTGCTTCGTTGCCTCTCGCGCCACGTATTCCATAAAAAGGGGGAGCCGGCAACTATTTATCCTGCTTCCCAGAACGGTTCATTCGTCACACCCCCTCTGCCGCCGCCGCCGCCGCCGCCGCGGAACAATTTCAATCATACTCCGTCAAAGTTTCATCGTTCAGAGATCACGCGAAGATGTATTCGTCGCGCAGGCCGGATCCTAAATGACCCGAAGCCCGGCGCGTCGGCGGTTCCAATAACCATCGGGAGTCTACGGGGCACGCTCGAGCGAGTGCTCAAACATCTCATTTAATATGCCCGAAAATACAGCCGGCGATGGAGCGGAGCACACACGGCGGCGCGCATGCATAGACACAGGGGCACGGGAAGGAGCGCGAGCTCGTCGTAGTAGCTCATCCCGCGCACGTACTCCCACACGATCCCTCCCCCTACACCCACCCACCCCCCCCGCCCCTCCGGGGGCCACACGCAAGTACGATGATAAACGTCACGGCGCGCGTTACGACATCATCGATCCGAGCGGAACGCTCGTACGTTTCTCCTCGGTGTGGAGAGCGGCCGCGACACGATACACAAGCTTTGTTTAATTACTGGCTCGCCAGCCAAGGGCTCCGCGATTCCTGTCGATCTCGGGGGCCCCGAACGGACCCTCGCGATTTTTTTCGGTCATCCGCGCTCAACCGTCCCCCTTTGTGCACCTTCGCCGTCCGTTCTTTTTTCCTCTCCGCTTTTCGCTGTCGTGGTTTAGGCTCGCTGCGTGGGAGCCCATGAATGGGGCGCGTCCCTGCGTGACGTCACCGACCGTGTAACCGGGGGTAGGGGGCTGGGGGGTCAGGAATGAAGCGCGGGGCGGACGAAGGTGTGGGTGGCTCTGGATGAATGTTGGTCGGCGCACGGGGGAGAAACGTGACGCAACATATTGATCTAGGTTTCGTAGGGAGGGTTACAGTCCACGACGTGGGTGCGGGACGGGGGAGAGAATGGAATACAAGGTGGCTGGCAAATTTGCGTTGTTCTTCGTTTCGACGCGGTTGCCCCGCGCTTCGGGCCGTCGATCGTCGGGGGAAGGAGAGACTTTCCGGGTGGCCAGGCGTAGGCGGCGGCAGGGTTGCGAGCCAGAGTGTGGCACCGTGTGTACTGGTCCGCGGTGTCGTTGCATTTCTGATAATGAAATTAACGTGGGAGGTTTGAGTGTTCTTTGGAACGGGCTCGTACTAATTGACGCAGTCCAAGGTCGACTGCGGGCCGATTGATGGTTCGGGTTACCAATCCGTGGGAGTAATTGAGGTATCGGATTGCTCGAAAGTCCCGAGAAGAGTCGGCTCGAGTTGCCCCGGAGGTAATACGCCCAGGATCGCGATTATTACCATCCACCCCCGTTTGGAGCGGCAGGGCACGCTCGCTGACCCTTTCGAGATTGCGCGCGTCATCGATGCCGCGGCGGCATAGCTCGCGTTGCCCACCGAATTATGGGGACCTTCGATTAACGACTCGCCCGTTCCGAAATTATTGAAGGTCCAGAAGGCGGGCTGGCACGCGGGCGTGAATAGCTGCAGAGGTCCGTGGGAGCATGGAGCCTCGGTTGCATCCAAGGTCCTGTGTCTGTCTATTGTGCGCCCGTGTGCGGGCGAATGCACGCGTGTATCTCTGGTATTTATGTCAGTGGAGCTGAGACTGACGGTAATTCTAATCGAACGCTGTCCGAGCAAGTATCCTTCGTTCCAATACAGCATTCCGCCTTGTCCCTCGTGCCAGGGGATCGATCCTCCGCCGTGGCTCCCTTTCCTCGATTAAAAATATCATGCCAGCGGTCGAAATACAGGGCGACGCTGAAGAATCTCTCTCAATCTGTCACGTGTCTAATCGTGCCCGGCTAAACTTCGAAGGTTGATCACTTCGCGACGAGTTTCCACCCAGAAAACGCCGAGGCACTTCGTGACCTCTTCTTCTGCCCGCGATACCCATATCTTAGGAAGCCGCCGAGATGGTCTTGGATAGTATTTCGAGTAAGTTGGCCGCAACGACTCGCGGGACGACACCGCGAGTCCTCAACCAGAGAATGATTAAACGCGCCCTCGCGTGATCGCCCATAACGAATCGCGGCTGCGTCTCACATAAATAAGCCGCCGCTAGTCGAAACTTGCCCTGAAGTTTCTCCTCGAGGCATCTGTCGTTCCTCGGCCGGCTTCTTCCCCCTTTCGGGCCAGCCAGCAATCGGGATCTTGCCGTGTATGTAGGACAGCTGAAAAGTTCGGACGGCAAAAGTTGGCGGTCGTGACGCTAATGCTCGCGGATCCTGTGGCCCCCGGTCGACCGAAAAATCGTGAAACGGGAAAGGTCGAAGTTGTTGCCGGGGACATAAACCATCGCGAATAGGACGATCACGAAGACATTGCATGTTAATTAACCGTTCACGTGGGCGTGCACGCCCACTCGACTTCTTTTTATACCTGACAATCGAACTTCGCAGCGATTCTCCTGTTAACGATCTCGAGGGCTCGCTCCAGCCCTGGCGAGTCTTCGCAGAGAGGCGCACCGTTTCCATAAATTTCGTAATTAAGTCGAACTTTCCTTAACGTCTGCTTGACAGGGGCCAACGTCGCGCTCAATTATTCCGTTTCGCTCGGACTCGAAAGGATTTCCATAATCCGGCCTGAATTATATCAAAGTCTCCGCCGAGGTGCCCTCTGCCTCAGCCGACCCCGTGTCGCTATCCTATCTAAGCATGATTTCAGGTTAGACATCAAAAGAGTCTGAATGCGACGCGCCTCGTAGGACAGCGTGGGCGCTAGTTGGCTTCAAGGGTCGTCTGAGCACTGATGCCACTCGGCGTGCAGACTTTATTATCTGAAAACTGAAACTCTTGCCCACTATCCTCCTACTCGCCTCTCCTTCTCCCCCTGCGAGATATCCTCGCTCCGCCGGCATTCAGGCGGTCGCTGCTTGCAGCTTCTCTTGTATTCCAAAGGTCGCCCCCTTGTGCTCGACGATACTGTGCGCGTCTCGTTATAAATTAAAGAGCTTAAAACTGGATTGCCTTTATAAACTCTTCGAGGTTCAGCGTTTAAGGGTAACAGGCTGTCCGTTGCCTGAAGCTTTGAAGGCTTCCCGCGGCCGTGGATCATTGAAAGTCAAGCTCCCAGATGACAAATGTCACCGCGGATCCAGGAGCGTTCCGCCTAAAGCCACCGGCATCGATCGCGTCCCCTGGATCGCCGTACCGGCGGAACGATGATCCGTCGCTAACGTTGCGGAACGGCGAGCGCGTTATCGACGGTGTGGCGAGTTATCGGATTGGCTTCAACGACCGTATCGATCCTGGCTTCTGTACCCGGGGGAGGGGGGGGGGCAACGGGACGTCAACGTCCACGGCGATGCCTCTGTGCCGTCGTAGCGATCGTCGCCGTCGCCGTTGTCGTTGTCTGGTCTGAGCCGGCGACGGCGTACCCCGCCGTTGACACAGGCTGCGTACACAAGGCCCGTGATAAAGTAATCTGAATTAATTGGCCCCTAATTAATTAATGCAAATCACCGAGGCGACTCGCCTCGAGCCGCCAAACTAATGATCATTTACGTTACGGCCGAACACGCAGCGCCGTGCTCCCGTTCCCTTGGACCACCCCCGTTGGCCGGCCGGTCGGCGAGGGTGGCGGGTGAGACGGCTCGAGGGCCATCCCTCCCCTCCAGCCGCCCCTGTTTCTCCCTTTTTAGGCTCGGGAAAATAGCGCACACGTACGTACGTACGTACGGAATGTTCGGCGGGTGGGCGAACAGGGTGTTGGTAGCACGGGGATGAGCGAGGCTGGCGGGAGGGGGTTGAGCTCTTGACATATTGCTACCTAGGCAACTCGACGAAGTGCTCTTCAGCTAGCGCCCTCCCTCCCCCCCCTGCCTCCGCCTATCTTTCCTGCTTCGTTTCTCGCTCTTCCAGCCCTCCCCCAAACCCTCCCGCCTCCCCCGCCGTCCTCTGGGTCTTTCTTCTTCTCTTTTTTTTCCACCCGTGCACCCTTTCTCTCTTCTTTCCTGTTCGGTGCACTCTCTGTTACGCGGACGGGGCTGGCAGTCTGCAGCGAGATTCGGTTCGGTGTTGTTCGAGCCCCTCGAAGAACAGCTCCGCAGTCGGTGCACGTTGCCCGTTCGGCAGCCAGCGAATCGCGCGCTACCGCAAGGGCGCGCCAAATCTCGCGGGCTCGAGAGCAGCATCCTCGACGTGCCTCCCCCGGGGGGGTTGCCACCGTTTGTCCGCCGCGTGCTCGTCACCTTTTTTTCCACCGCGTCCCCGATATCCCCGTCGCCTTGTAATCTCGTGATTGAACGGCCCCCGTACCGCCCGCGATGGAGGCCCTCGAATCGCCCAGGAACGCTCGGCGGTGTGCAAGTGCTGGATATTTTTAGCGTGCCTCCTTCGCCGTTGGTGCCGCGGCTCTCTTTGTGCTCAATTATGCAGTGACGACGAAATGGGGTACATTTAGCCGGAGCGGCTCGCGCTCGGGAAGGACCACGGCGAAGGGAAAAAGTTCTTTTCCATGAGACCGCGCTCGCCTATTAAGCTCGCCGAGCGAGGAGGTAAAAATCAATTCGCATTCACTGGTAGCCTGTTTGAAAAGTGGAGCGCCTGCCTCGCCAAGGACGGAGTACCGTCGGATCGACGATGCTGTTCCTCGTCGAGTGGACCGAAGTTCACTTCCCCACCGTGCATGTTCTTCTGCTCGTTAAACCGGGCAGAACTTTGGAATATCGTAGATCGCGGACGTTCAGCGGCATCGCGTTTTACTGGCCCCGATACGGCACTCCCTTTTCCTTCGCGGTCGCCCCGTTTCAACCTCCGCGCACGCGAGCACGAATATTCCGACCGTCAACCTCTGCAGTCGGACGAAAAGTACATTAAAGTATTATTTATGTAACAAGCTCCCCGGCCCGTTAAGGCCGTCATTACAGGTTTTTACGTAATGCGATGCCGGCTGCAATGTAATTACGTTATTCCGCGCGAAACTCTCGATGCCCTGGCCGGGAATCATTGATCACGCCCACGTCCCGTATTTTCCCGCTGATATTTATAATTATGAGCCGAATAATCAGCCTGAAATAATAATGACAGGTCTCGCGGCACATGCCGTATTAAAATACATCACCCGTACACGGATCGTTCGTCGCCCTCTTCCCTCTGTCACACATTTCTTAACTCTGCCCCCTCGATTATCATAGCAAATCATCCGCCATCCATTCCGCAGTTCCTTTTTTTTTTTAACGAATAAACGTTTCTCGGTTATCTATCTGGCCCCATTACACCACCGCGTCGGCTAATAGGGGCAAACGCGTTTTCATCCCCCAGATTAACGGAATATGGGCACGCGGAGCCGGATTGGACTCATCGAGTAATGATAATGGGCAAGAATAATTGTGGAAACGATGGTGCGTGGGGCTATATCGATTCATCGCGATATTCACGTGCGAACAAGCGTCCCTGGACCACCCCTCGCCGTCTGCCGACCGTAAGCCGTAATTGCGTGACATTTCGCGGAAGTTGCCCGCGCAGGGACCACGAGGGAGGGGAGGGAAAAAAAATACTTGGGAACGAATTGCCGCGTTCTACTTATTTCACGTTAACCCGAGCGTCCTCGTGTTCGGTCATTTTGACCGAGTTCTGTTTATCGATCAAATAGACCGATTCCCGGCTGAGGTTCCTACCCCCTCCGACCCCCTCGAAGGCCGTGTCACGAACGGACATCGTTGCCAGAAGAAAGAGAGATCCGCCGGGAAAGAAAAGGAGGGGCAGAGCCGTCATATGGATCAAACGATTCGGCTCGACACGGCGAAACTCTGTCCCCCTGACGATACTCGGGGTATGCACGCTCGTAATTCACCGCTGAATCGAGCCGACGTTGTTCTTGCGGCCGCGTTCCGCGCGCCATTATAGCCGGCGCAATAATACGCGTGAATGGGCATGGAAAGTGTTATCGATGGGAACCGGCATAGGCATTGTTTTATGGTTTGCTTCTAAATGGTCCATCCATCACGCCTTTATCTTGATGGAGTATTCTGCCCGCCTATTCATCCCTCAAAACGCTCGACTGCCGCGGCGGCCCGCTAATTATTAGCCTTCGTTCATTGCACGTGTCCGTGAATGGCGGTCGAAGAATGAGCTCCTCGACGAAATTTCGCTCTCCCGTCACGCGTGCTCGCCGCTGCGTACCCGAATTCGTCGCGTGTCGTTTGTCATCCGCTGTTTCCGTTCGCCGATCACGCGTAATTACGTCGGAACGATTCGATATCGCCGCTACGTGGCCAGATATTTTCGTCGGCGCGCCGCTGCACCGGTCGCGGCTCCGCTTGATTTAATTTAACGTTGCTCGGAGCGGCGCGGATTTGCACAAGAATTCACCCCGAGGTGATAGCCCGCCGCGGAGCCCCGAGACTTCGTTAAAGGAGATTTTACAATTCCTCTCCGCCAGCGAGATCGGCCGGCTTCCAGTTTCCCGCGAAAACTGGCGCCGAGGATACGAAACCTCCCCGCCCGTTTAGCTCCGCTGCCCCCGCCGGGCGTCCTGTATTTTTAACACGGTCTCGTCCTCGCAACCCCGTTCGACAAATATTACCAGCGGGAGGGGGCGTCGCGGCGGATGCGCCGCGCGGAGGACGCGTGTTCTTTAGAACCTGCAAATTGAACCTGCCGTCGCCGTCGTACATGTTACAATTAGCATCGTGACTGGTCCACTTCCTATAGATAATTTCCTATTAATACCCCCGGTACAAGCGGCGACCTGGATCGATCAGCTCCAGGACTCTCCCCCTGTTTCGTTGGTACCAGATTATTTTCGTTTACGATAATGCTGCTTCTTAGTTCGAACGGCAGCAACATTCCAGAGATCTTGGACGTTTGGAGTATTTTAAGCTGTTCAGGTTTTGAATTCCCGTTACTGATACGCCCATTAGCGCCCTCAGGATTCAACCTTGGGGGAACCGAGTTGATCCGACAAAAATATTTTTAATGAAAGTTCAATGAAATTCATTAGGTCATCCAGTTTTCTTATTTTTTTTACAAAGCTCTTAAATTACTTCTTTTTGAGGGGTGTCAGTACCCTTTCCCCCTCTGGGTGCGCCACTGGATGCGCCTAATGATTCCAGTCACCCGAAAACTCTGACACTACCAACTCACTAACGAACTAAGAAACCTCGGGAGTTCAGATTTCTGAGATCCACGAGACTCGGACGATTCTCCCAGATTTCGTATCTAAGACAGGGAAATTAGCGCCTGGATGTTCATTGTAATTGGAGTCGTGGGACTCGTTCTGGTTTCAGGTAGTATGGCTGTGCATCGTCTGCCGGAAGAAGCAAGAAATCCTGCTGAAGACCGGACAATGGATAACGAAGAAGGGGTTCGACAACGCGGACAACGCGATGCTGCGACGGATGCAGGACATGCAGGTGGGTGGTCCTCCGGGACTCGTGGACCAAACTCAGGATAAAAGACCGAAACTCGAGAGAGCGCACAGCGCGGCCGAGAAGGAGAATTTGCCATTGTTGCAAAGGAGCGGAAGCCTGCTCAGAAGGCAGTACTCTCAGCAAGAGCAAGTACGATTTACTTCATTCATTCACTGCTCGGCCACGGGGACGCGTCCCTGTGGCCCTTAATAGCGCTCCTGCACGCACTGTTGCTCTGGACGTACAAAGATAAACTAAAAACGTATGCAAAACACTTGGCTGATCGTGTGCGTAACGAATTCGATCGAAGCAAGGCGATGCCGTTGGTATATAGGTGTTTACATGTCACCACGTTTCACACATTCATTCTTCACCGATCCTGGCCACCGTGCCGTTGGAGAATTCGATCGCGACCACGCGAAACCACTAAGACAGCCGGGGTTTAATTATCCGCCAACAAGCCTCGCGACGAATTGTCCAGCGGCACACGTGCCCAGGATAGCATATTATCACCCCGCTGACGAAACAATTGCGCAACGATCGCACCGTTTGCAACACCACACGCGGCGAGTCAGTGTGAGGTCGTCTGGTACGAGAAATGGCAGTTGCTCGTCGCGATTTCAGGTGCCAGGGCGTCGACTGTCCACCAACGATAGCTGTGTGGATATATCAGTATCGCCTCACACGAGGGCCCTGCCGACTCTTCACGTAGCACCCTCTCATCAGGTGCAGCTGCCGCCGAGGCATCCGGAAGCGTACGCCGAGGATGACCCGAACTTGTACAGAGGCGAGATCGATGGTCTTATGGAAAAGCAGAGCTACCTGGTAAGAAAGCTGCCTACGCTCGATTGGCACGGCCCGGTCGAACGGCCGACGACGTTAATGCACGAGACGCTGCGATAGATACTTGGAAATTAAACATTCAACAAGTATCCTCTGCACGAGCTGCGAGAGCGCGTAGGTGGCCAGAGCTGGCGAATATCTCTTGCGTAGGCGGTGCTCGGAACGGGGTCTCTCGATGGGTCGTTTCCGTTCCCGGGAAGGCCCGTGGAATGAAGTTGTCTGTATAGGCGGGTGACGGAGTATTCGATGTCCGCTTTATCCTCGTTCTAGCTACTTGCTCGATTCAGTGTCGTTAGGGCTGCGCTAGCCGCCGAGGGGATGCTGGTCTCTACGAAGCGTGCCCTCTCCCCCCGCTAGTCGCGTGTAACGTTTCGGACAGCTTAAGAACGAGCGAAAGGTACGAGGAGATCCTGTTTGATTCGCAGGATCAGAACACGAATCTCGCAATGACATATGGTCAAGCAACTGTAGAAGTTGGCCCTCCTCGAATCGCGGGGCATCCTCCTCAGCAACACTCGGTCCACCAAACGCAGAGCGCGCATCCGCCCCAAAACGTGGTCGGGCCGGGCGGTCTTCAGCCGCAAAGAAGCTTCAGCAGCAGCGAGGAGGAGCGAAGCACACCCGAGTGTGCCAGCGACGAGCCTGACGAGTCCGAGAAGGGTGAGTCCACCTTCGATATCTGTGTTTGTCGATTTCGAGATTTCTGTCAGCGTCGGTCGCCGCTGCTCGTTAGCCAGCGGTAGACGATGTTCGCCGAGCTCGAGGATATTGTCCAGGGTTGACGATCGCGATCTCAACCTGCGAATTCCATTAGGCTCGTTCTCGCGTCGCTTCCACGCGTTCTACATCACGATTATTCTTTTCGAAGCTCTCCCGATCGTTAAGCCTCCATGTAAGTATGGCTCACTTTACTCATGCAAACATGCAGGCGATATCAGCGACGAGTATCGGTGCGTTTCGTTCGACTCGGCGACTCAATAGTCTCCGGTTCTGATTCGCGTGACATATCCTTTGGAAGGCAACGGTTTCGATAACGACTCGCGACCGCGATTATGACCGAAGCTCTCGAGTACAGGCGACGGGTTAAGTATGTATAGGTGCACGACGGAGCGGGGAGGAAGTGACATCTCTGGAAAATTCAAAGGATCCGCGGTTTTTCTTTCGCCGGAGCTTGGAACTGTTGGCGGAGGATCTTAAAATTTCACGAATCTCTTAGGGGGACGCTCCAAAGGTCCATATTCCCTAAAATTAATGAATTCCTTACAAACTTCCCGCGAAGTGCGCCGCCAACCGGTTGCAGCGTTTAAAACTTTATGAGCTCTAAATTCGCGCGACGACGGTGAACGTCCATGGGAAATCGTAAATAAAGTAGCGATCCGAATCTGGCACGACGGCAGCGCGCATTCGATCCCATATCGGGAACACGGTTTTAAGTACTTTTTCATTGGGACACTTTGGAAGTTCGTCATCCATCGGGCCAGCCATATTGCCCGTTATTCTTTCGGAATGTCACATCCTCGTGGCCGCCAGTCGTATAATTCAGCAACGGACGGGGGTTAAACGTCAGATCCACCGTCGAATTACCGTCGACGGCTGGCGTGGAGGATCGGCCGCGACGGAGACATTAGGGCGAGAGCTGGTCGGGAGGGTCAGCTTCGCCCTTGAAACTCGCTGCACGAGAGAGAGAGAGAGAGAGAGAGAGAGAGAGAGAGAGAAAAGGGAATGAGAGAAAAAGAGTGAGAGAGAGAGAGAGAGAGAGAAAAGGGAATGAGAGAAAAAGAGTGAGAGAGAGAGAGAGTGAGAGAAAAGAGGAGAGCGCAGGCTTTCCGTGTCAGTGGATAATTGGTTTACGGAGAATGTGTGCACCTGTATCGCGATATTTACAGGCGAGCCGGCGAAGGAAAGTGTAATCGACCGATCCGATGCTCATGCAGTCTAAAAAGCTCGCGCGTCGCCGCGTACGCGTGTTTACAAAGCGATTAACGCTCCGAGCAACTCGAGCAAGGAGTTGCTCCTAACTCGATGGCGAGCCGTTGTCGGGCGTTCCAGGACGCGGCGAGCGCGGCATCCAAGTTTACGGGCTCTTTGTGCCTCGGAAGGAGAGGGCACACGTGAGTCCGCTCTATCGGGGAGAAAGATCCGAGGAAAAAAAATAGACTAATTGCGCGGCGGCGATGGTCTGGTTGGTCCGCGGCAGTTAGAAGGAGAGAAAGAGAAGAGGGAGCACGCGTGGGGCGGGAGGCAGGGGGAGGGCGGAATATTTGAAAATGGGGAAAGTAGGTCTGCTCTGCACAGGCAGAACGCCTCGAATGGAGTGGCAGATGAAAAGCGATACTGCATTATCGCGAAGGCGCCGGCGCGCGCGGGGAAGCGTAACCGGGTTCATCCTTGGCTAATGAGTAAATTTAGGTTACCGTCGCTTGGATCCCCGTCGTTCCCCCGTGTTCCACGAGAACACTCGACGCCCGACGTCGGTCGCTTTTATGCGACGCATTCGAGCCGGTTTCGAGCGGCCAGGGGGAGAGAGAGCACACGGGGCGGAGCTGTACACGTACGTGGCTCACGGCTGATTAGTCGCGAGATCGGCCAACTGTGAACCGATTCATCGACGTGCATCGCTCGGGGAGAGCCCTCCCGCGGAATAGCAACGCTCCCTCGTATCTCCGTGCACCCTCGCCCCCCTCTTCTCTCACCCTTTCACCGAGTAATGCTCGTTTCTTCGCCGAGATACGACGATGGAATCGAAACGGATCCGCCGGATCCTCTTCGGCGATCCGGGATAGGGCCAGGATGGTCAGGAACAGGGTAGAGGCTCGTTGATTGAGGCTTCAATCGCGATACAGGAGGAGCCAAGCTTCTGCAGCTTTTTATAATACAAAGACGTCTCATTGTCAGTGGTTTCTCGTTGGCGAAGGAAAATATCGGCCAAGAAATCGCCTCCTTCAGATTTCTCCACCTCCGCCGAGTATTGACTGTGCCAAGGGTCCAAGGGATGCGTGGACTCCTCGACGGCATCCCAGCTATCCTCTCGGCCGTTAAATCCTCGATCGGATCACCGCGATCGTGTATCGCAGCATATCGCACACTATCCTGCGGGAATTCTCGGGTTCTGCCCTCCCCGGTCCCGTCGTTGCATTGATCCTTCGTATACCCCTCGCCCTCTCTCCTACGCCACCCCTATACCCCCTTCCGCACACCCATTTTCTCGTACTCTCCGTCCCTGTCTCTCTTGCCGGCACCCTTGTACTTACACCTGTAAGAACTTCTTCCTGTTTACATCCAGGGATCCCTCCTCCCTCTTCTCCAAGGGGGAATCAATTATCAGATCGGAATCGACGTTTGTGCGTGGCAGAGTGTCCTCGCCATCGCCTGCAACCCTCTACTTCGGTACTTCTGCACCTTCCAGGGCTTCGTTCATCTCGTTCTTCGAGCTTACCGCTCCGTCTTACACTTTCCACCTCGAGTTACGTCCCCTTTCTATTTTTTACGCTGCTCCTATCGCCTTTCGTTCTGCGCATCCTCCTTTCCTCGCTGATGTACACCATTTCCCGCATCTTCCCTCTCGGCTTCTTTCTTCCTCGGCTCCTAAGCTCGCCTCCACCCTTCCCGAGTCCTTCCTGCCATCACTCGCAACGCCCACACGGCCGGCGTGACGTCACGCGGCCGACACGTGGGCGAACTCAAACATTTACCCCTTCGCTATTTCTGGGGTGATCCCCGTGGCAAAGACGAGCAGAATGTACCAGCGGTTGAAAAAAAGCCGCCCTTCTTTCAGGCATCCATTCATTTGTCGGAGCTTCTCGCGGCGGCTCCGCTGGGAACTTTCCGGCAGCCGTGTTTACGCTCCTCGACGCCCGTCACTCGAAATCGATTTCACCCGGGCTCCACGGTATAATATTTCGGACAAAGGGGACGTGGCAGGTTTCTTCCACGATCGCGGGAAAGTTATTTCCTCCGTGGCTATCGAACCGAGATCCTTTCTCGCTGAATTTTCAAACAAGTCCATTTGCAACGAGCCACAGAGAAGCCTGGCGTCGCCGGTATCCCTTTTTCGATACCGCGCCGAACGACCCATTGCGCATCGACCTTCGGTACATACCCACGGCACAGTGGCGACAGACTCCCTCGGCTGGCAGTTTCATCGAAATTTAATCCGTAGACATTGCAATTTGACGGTCGAGCGAACGAGAGTTGGATTCGAGGTCGCTTTTCAGCTCACAGGGTTCTTGGCCCGGCATCCACCACTTCCGCCGGTGGCTACCGGAATTGAAATTACTTTGTTTACTGGAAGCTCCGCGGAAGCGGGAATCGGAACTTATCGACGCAAGGAAATCCACGAACGATAACGACGAATGTTCTTCTCTAAGCATACCTAAGATGCTTTCTATAAAATACCAAATTTCTCCAAAGAATCCACCAAGCCTCTCTATCTCTGATTAACCACCCCCGCCCAGTTGCAAACAATCAGATTCATCTCCACATTGCTGCGTCTCGAACACAAGAAGTAGCACGACGAGTAGAGATTCCTGGGCCTGAAATTTCGTTGCAGAAACGTCACCACGCGTCCCCGTAATTCGGGAGAACTTAGCCGCAGCAGGATGCCGCCGATTAACGTCGATTAAAATAATTCGCCGCGGCTGTCTGGAGTTCGGCCTTAACAAGGCTGGATTAAAAGCTCAGGAAACCTATGGCCAGAGTTGCCAACAGCCGGGTCCAGGAACCGCGGACGGTATAATCAGACGCGTCGCTACTTTGCCGTACACCTGCACCCTGCATTCACGGACGCAGCTTGTACACAGCGCCGCGAATTCCTGCGCTCGCGTGCACGCCGGTGTCGGCAGTGGTACAGCTATACGCTTGGTGCATACGCAGTGATGCAAATGGCCAGGGCAGCTGCTATGCGGAGATCGCGCTTATTAGAGGCGCTGTCGACACGCATCCAGCTTCAGCTACCCTCTGTCCTTTGTTGAAACGGCAACTACCGCTGGAAAGAACCATGCAAGAGTCTCAGTGACGATTCTATTCTACTCCGGATGCTTTATTTTCCATTGGATAGGAAGATGCTACGAATGCTGGAAGATTGGTCAGGATAAGCTCGAGCTGAGTTTCTAGGAGCTTCCTGACGGAGATTCTACTCGAGTGTTCCGAGCAGATCCTAAGCCCAAAGCTGTGGAAGGATTGTTGCAGCGAGAGTGGGGTAACAGGTGAACGAGGCTTCGGAAATGTTCACGCTGGAGATTACTGGCACAGTGGATGAGAGTTCTTTGTATAATTCAGGGAGGTGCTTCGGATTCACACCCTTGAGACTTATCGTCTTGATGTTTAATAAATAGAGGCTCTGGCTCAGGCTCCTGGCACCTGAACGTACGACTCCGAGTACTCGCCTCAGTAGCAACTGAACGTAATTCTCGCGACCAACCAACGACGAATCACGCGTCTGCAGAGCATCGGGCAGGCCGACTGCACAGCCCTGTGAAAACTGTCCTCGCGAGGAACGAGATGTAACCTGGTGCTCGACTCCCGTCTAAGCAAATTCATTCGATTAAGAGGATCAGCCGGGCAATTAACGGCGAACGGTCGCGGCGATCGCTAGTCAGCGACCGTCTGTACAAGCCCGTCGAAGAGCCGGGCTCGCTGGAAGAAGCGTGTCGCGCGCGTAATTTGTGGTCGTCACGCGAGAGAAAAGTGACGGCGGCTTCAGTCGGACGGCGTTGTTGCTCCCATTCGTAGATGCACACAATACAATTAGAGACTAGCGAATTAGTTTGTAGAAGTTTCGAGAGAGAGAGAGAGAGAGAGTGAGAGTGAGAGTGACAGGGTGTGAGAGAGAGAGAGAGGTAAGTCCGTTACGCGCGCTCGTGACATCCCTTTAACGAGGATTTGCAGAGAGGCCCGAGCTGCGACGTCCACAGGATCGTCCCAGACTGCGGACGAAGGAGAAAACGAGGCGAAGGATAAATTATCATCGGCCACACGCTTCGACAGGCTCTCACCGAGCCTGCCACCCCTCCGACGTATCCTGCCTCCAACGCCCCACCCGCCCCTTCCCCATTCACGCTAAAGTCGTATTAAACAGATTTTTTGATTCGTTTTCAGGAGCCACGCGTTGCGTTCCCGAAGAGCCTCCCCTTAGATTAAAACCTGATCTCCGTACGTTCACCTAAACATTCTTGGCGTCACGAAACCATCCCCCAGACACAGAAAACTCTGCGCCGGTTAATATACTTAATACTCCTCGAAGTTACGGGGCCACGGTATCGCTTGAACCGCGGACGATTTGTGGACGCTTTACTGCAACCGGCTGTCTTATAAAAAAAACACACCCCCAGTACAGCGGTAACCGGGATATTAACGCCCAGGGGTGCAGTGTCTGGAGATTTCTGTGTCTCGAATCCTTAACTCTTCGCCGGACTCGTTCGTCGTAGGAACAAGGAGCGCGATGGATGCGCCGAGTCTCGCGCGAATACTTTTTGGCGTGGGAGGGTCGCGAATCGGATACCTGGGGCTAGAGAGATGGAGGACGGACGGCGGTGAAACTCCAGAGTGATTTATGTACGGTGAGTCGGGTGTCATCTAACTTTTAAATTAAGACTCGACGGCTGCCTCCGTGCGCCAGGCGCGGACCACGGGGGTCTGTACAGTGGCGGGCTCTATCTACTCGCTGCCCAGCCGCATGTGCCTTCTATATATTTATCGCAGTTGTTTAGCAGAAAATACCGCGTTTACGGGATCGGATGGCCGCGGATGCGTGACTATCCCGGCTACCTTGGACGCACGCTTTAACCACCCTTTGGCTCGCGCACCGAAGGTTTCCTTGGCGCGTAACACTTTGTGGAGGCCGCCTGGCCTGATTATGCAAAGGACTCCCGCCTCTCGCGCGGAATACCGATTATCGCGCGGCTTTAAGCTCGGGACGCGTCCCGGGACCCGTGGGAGAGGGGCGCGTTTCGTTGCAAGAGTGAACCGATTCGAGAGTGCACGGTTTGTTTAATCATTGCCGGGCGCGTCGAGCGTAAAGGGACGCGATATCGTTAAACCTCGGCGTAGCGGTGAAATGTTGCCTTCTTGGCATTCTATGATTAGCCTAATTACGATCGCCAGGCGTGCCGTTCGTGGATGTGCGGCGGAGAGGGTTGCGATCGGTAATGCAGACCATCATCGATCGCGGCAAGCGGGAAGAGGATCCATCCTTTATTTCACTCGTTACGATGTAACGTCGATACCTCTCGAACGTAAATTCGAAATACGTATCGACGTGCCCCGACGATGGGAATAGAAGCGTCGTACAGTTATATAAGAGGGGGATGCGCGGCGTCTCGCGTGGCGATCGTATGGCCAATTTGCCAGTTTTATGAGGCGCGATGCTTTACCTTATTTATAGCTGCGTGCACGACGAACGAGGACCAGCCCCTGCTCCTTCCTTCCTCCTTGCAGAACCGACCACCCCTAGCCTCCCTCCCCCCCAGATCGAATTCTCGAGCGGCGGCGAATCATTACGAAACAACGACTTACTTCTTGTTGCGCGTAGACCGTGAACACCAAGACACTGCCTGCAAAACATTACGATATTATTACCATTAGAGTACAGTGTTCGATTGTTACGATAGTGCAGTTTTCATAGAAAGTGACCGTTTTTTCGTTTCTATAACCAAACCCCAGCCGTACCACCCCATTATCCCCGTCTGTTTTGCATCGAACCGACATAGCATATAGATGTCCCCGTTGTCAGCCAAGTAGCGGAACTTTTTTCACAGATCTCGTCTCCGCGTACGTGCGTTCGCGCGATTGGAAATATATCTCCCGAACGGTCGCAAGAATCGACCAGCGCGCCGGATCGGTGCGCGAGCCGCGTACGGCGCTGTCCGTTGCGCGTGGCTACGTTTCTTAAACATGTTAGCGATAATAACGACTTCGCGACTACGAAGTGACATGTGTGACTTAAAGAGAGATCCGTATTTTAGGGGATAAACCGCCGTCCATGGTGGTGACTACGAGGAGCTCGAGGGAGAAGCCCGGGGACAGAATGAATCGTCAGTTCCTCGCGGTACCTACCAACAATTTTCTCAAATGCAAATAATAAGGCAGTTCGTTTTCCGCTATATATATATAAATATATATACATATATATAAATATCAACTGATCCGCATACATACATATATATATATCTCTATATCTGAATATATGTATATATTAATAAAATATATATATATATGTATATCTCTGCGTATGCGTGTGCATGTGTGTGTACGTCATCTGCCGATCGGTCGCGGGTGCGCAGTATCACGATTTTTCGGTCGAAAATCCACAATGGTGGACGGTGTTTTTACGAGCGATAGAGAACCCACCCTTTTTTCACCGTCGAGGTTCAATTCGCCATCGGACTTTTTCGGACGGTCTAACGACGCCGCGAAAACGAGCGAACGATTGGGAAAGGGACACGCGCGCGGCCCACGTGGCGCCCGGTGATTTTCGCCGAAATGGTCGTTCCTCGAAATCTTTTCCATCTCGCGGCGCGTCGGGTGCCGCGGCTTCGATTCGAGGAGGTAATGACCATGCGGCGATTGATTTTTGATGGAGGAGCGTTCGATGGCCCTCGATCGGTGGTTAATCCCCCTGCACGAACCCCCCTCTACGTTTATCCTTCCAAGAGCATCGACACCCGAGCGAAATTCCCGCGATCGATTCGGTGGAATCTCTGTGGAATGTCTTGGAACGCGAGATGCGATCGGTCGGCAGAGCTGTAACAGATTTTATTTGTTCTACTTTGGACGGCTACGAATCGTGCACAGGTATACTGTATCGTTTACACCTCACTCACGCCACGTACACGTATCGCTCACCAGATACTCCCGACATCCCTCTGTTCTGTTGCTTCGATGTTCGTCTCGAGGATACGCTGCCGCGTGTGGCCCCCAGCCTCTCACCCGAAATTCTACCCCTGTGCCCGCGGATCCCTGCACGCTCGCGCGTCGGGCGCACGACGCTCCGTTTTTTCTCCGAGCAAGTCTGACGATCGAACCGCCGTCCGATATTAATATTCTCTGCCGACGGAGCTTCTCTGTTCTCCGTCGTACTCCGGAGCGTGCAGGATTCCCTGCGTTTCGCTTTATCCCCGGATGTGGTCGCAAGGAAGCTCCCCCGGAATGGCGGGGCGTGAGGTCGCAGCCACGCGACTCCCCGACGGTCGTCTCTCGAGAAGTGGCATCGCTACTGTGCACGCACACATACGTACACACACATACAACACACACCCCTGCACACAGACGCGTGTACACCGGTGGTACAGCGTTCTGGCAGCCGTGCGACGCGACTTCAGGGCGGCTTCCGGTCCGCTCGAGCACCGTCCCTCGCACTGTTCCCCGAGGGGCAGACCTTGCACCGCTGTATCAGTCCGTTCTCGACAGGTACACCGCAGTACACGCACATACATAACGGGGTAGCAGGGGAGGGTGAAGGAACCAGAGGGCGGCAAGAACTGGTAGGCTCACAGTGGCAGGAAGGTGGCGAAACGGTGTTATCTCAGGACGTGAACTCTCGTTTTGGGGGGGGTGGGGGTGAAACGGTAGACGTGTTTCTTTCGGGGGTGTCAGAAGGTGGCGTGCGATACATTTGTTCTGGACGCAGCGCAAGGGTCGAGTGTATATAGGGGAAATAGGCGCGTAGAATGGCAAGGAGATGGTATGGTGGATGGTAGAGTTAAAGACGCCACGGTCTAGCTCGTTAGCCCAATAGACCGGAGCAGAGGAAACGAAACGTTTTGGATCTACTGTAGGGAAGGGGTACTACCACCATACGGGAGGTCCGATGTCAATGTCCGGCGATGGGCGTAGGCACAGCGGACCCCGCAACGGGCACCACAACATCGCCGCGATGACCATCGAGTATAACGGTCATCATCCACCGCGAGAGCCGCGAAAAGAGGAGAGCACACTCGTCAGACGGAGCTTCCGAAGGAGTGGCGACGAGTGGCGCGCCGACAGTAGGAGGTGCGTGTGACCATCTCGCGATCCGCGTCTTCTCTTCGACAACCTCATTGCTTCCTTTCTCGCGTGTCGCGTCCGCGCCGGTCGTCCCGGGATTGCTGGCCTCTGGCGACACCCAGCAAACGAACGATTACAGCTGCATCCTCGATCGTGCCACCGTTACCGAATCGCGCGACGGTATAGAGACGCACAGTCGGTTCTGGCGAATCTTGGGACCGGGATCGGGGTCGGGATCGCGTGGCCAGAGCTTGCTCCGGGCGCGGCGGGCGCGTTCGACGGATGGACCGAGACGGGCGATGAGGAGGCGTATCGAGCCGACACGCGACACAGACACCCCACATGACACGTAACACGCAAAAAGACAACCGGGCACAGGCACACGCTGTGCATCGTCTCTCGTATTCTCTGTGTATGTGGCGTGTCCATCAGGTTCACGGAGAGGAGGGGGAAAAAGACAGTGCGATTTGACGGTGGGACCAATGTCGGCGGCCCTCAGGAGGATTGGTCTTGGGAGGCCGATCGGCAGGGTAGCCAAGACAGCGCGACCAAAGACTCCGGGATAGACACCTCTAGCACCTTCACGAGCAGTGAAGACAGCAACAGGGGCGAGCTGCCCAAGGTACGGGCCCTTCACTCCACTCGCGTCGGAGTCAGCCGCTTTGTCGATCGCAGAGGGTAGAATTCTCCAGCTATGCCGTGCCATGGACCCTCTCTCTGGCACCACTGGCACGTGCAGTCGCTTTCGATCTAGAACATAGAGATTCAGGAAACCGGTGGATCGAGTAAAAGGGGTCTCTGTCGCGCGAGGGTCGTTCGTGTCTTGATTACGGACACGCGTATCCTTCATTCTCGATCGCGTCGCGGCCAGTTTTCAGGCGTTAAACCGTCGCGGGTCTGTCGTCCAAAGTGGAATTACGGTTTTAGATTCTTCCTCGTGCCTTGCTTCCATAGCTTTAGTGGGAAGAGATACATGCGCAATAACGAATCTGTGGCCCGTTAGTGCCTGATCTGATTGGTTCATGCAACTACTTAGAGTAGCGTTTAGTCACGTCTCGACTTGACCCTTTCGTTACGGCGCATATCCTACCAAGCTCCTTTCGTTCTCTTTCGAATTAGTCAGAGGGGTCTTAATCTCTCTTAGAAGCTTAACCCGTTAATCTCGCTCGACTACTTATTACGTATGTACTTGTTAGCACTCTTAACGCCGAATGAGTGGCCTCCTAATGGTGCGCCGAAGAAACCATACGTAGTAACGAAAGGGTCAACACTGAAGCACCCTTCAACGCCAGGTGAGCCGACGTTTCGGGGAGGGAAGGATCTCGTTTCCACCGATAAGTCGCATTTCGAGCTTTCAACGATCCAACCACTTTCTTTTCTCTCGACATCATTCCTTCACATCTGCGAACTTGGCGATCAAGAAACCTCTTTTGCTCGATTTGCACCCATCCCCGGAAAGCATCTCGAGCTTTCCAAGGCTTCCGTGCTTGGACCCCGTCTCTGTCCCGACGCACACTTCTCATAGCTTGTAACGTGGTGTGCTGTAAGTGCAAGTTCGGAGTCTGTCTGCCAACTCTCACAATTAGCCGACGTGCGACGGGGAGAGAACGCTTTAAAGCGTACGCGAGCGGTACGCAGCGTTCCTGGCAACACGGACGATCGCACCTTCGCATGAGTCTTGAGTTAACTCACCGCCGACAAACCCCCCGGGATTCTGTCCCGTGATTTAGCGACTTTAGAGCAGGACGCCATCGTTCTCATCCGCGAAGCTCATCCTATCTCATCGTCTCGCATCTCTTGGCCACTGTCGTGACACCCTGGGCTCCGTGCTTTCTCACGGAAGCGACGAACCGACTCGTTATTAAACTCGGTACAGATCCCGTGGCATTCATCGCAAACTTTCGCCCCGTTTTCGCACAGATTCATCGGCGATCGATCCCATTCATCCCATCGAATCGTTCACGAGCCATCGATCTCATTCAAAGATTCTAAGAGAACCACCGCCCCCACCGCCCCCTCCCTCCAACGTTCGCGTTATCAATCGTCACTTTCTTGGCCAGCTTCGGGACACGCGAGGACATTGCACGAGGCTCGCTCTCATCCGTAGTTACAACGGGTCTCATCCTTCCCTCTACCACTGACATCACCACTGTTCATTCACCACACGATACATCTCGCGCGGGGGACCCGGCACGATATATCGTTTCGCGTTATTAAACGACCGATGGGGGTCAGAGGCGAGAGGGCGCCGCGGCGTTTAATCAAGTTTTGACGGAACTCGCTCACCTCACCGAGTCGTTTCGTCGGGCATATTTCGAAACAAAATTTCGACAACGGTATTGCGAGCACGGCCGGTAATTGGGGATGTATTTCTCCGCCGCGACACCGGCTTTTCGGCTGCGTAATTCCCGAATGCCGGGGCGGCGGTCCGCGGCCCCTCGCCTCTCCCCTCGCGTTCGCCGTAAAACGGACGATTTGAAGCCCGAAACAGGAAGCCTTAGTAACCCTTAAATGGCAGAATGGAGTCACACGGTCTCCGCGAATTCGTCGCGTTTGATCAGAATTACTTGAAACACTGCGCGCTCGCTTTCACAACGGAGCCTTTTTGTCGAACATAAATCGACTGCATCCTACCAGTTGATGGTTAACAAAGCTGCAGCGGAGCAAGGATTTAGAACAACAACCGCGCGGCGCTGCTGCATCGACCAGCTCGGTGCCGAGCAACATTCAGAGTCATCGCGTGAAAATCGAGGCGCGTTGGCGAATAACCAGCATCATCGTTCGCCATTGTTCTTTCGGCCGCCCACCTTTCCATTCGAGCTCTGGTTTTCCAATAGCCTCCTTTACGCCGCGCGTATTTGTCCAGCCGCTGTCGACGGGAGGGACCCGATGGTCGACCACGGTTCGATTATCCGTTATTGTTATTATACGACCTCGTAAATCGGCTTCGAGTTTCGATCCGCGCGAACCCCATTCTTTCGTGTCCCTCCGCGCTCCCTGTTCGTCTCCCGTTCAGGATCGTTCGAACGGAACGGGGCAGTTACCCGTGAGTCACAGTCTCCGCGGGACACGTCGGATTAATCGTTCGTTCCTGGCAAACTTCAGAGTTTAAAGTCGATCTTGGCCACGCGGAGTCGTTCCCCAGTGAGGGACATTGGTGGCTTTAAAAATGATACGTCCCAAAGAATGATACCGGCGTCTCGTCGACCTCTTTGACAGCGGAGAACGTTCGATCGCGTAAAGTGGAGCACTCGGGTGTCACGAAACACGGAGCGTGAAAGATCCCCGCGAAAGTAGATGGAAATATCGTACGCTTTCCATCTATTTTCCTCTAAAATCTTTAAACACCTCGGTCTTGACAAATTTCGACGATTTTACTGAAGATTGACGGCTCGCGCGAGGAATTTGACAAAACTCGGTATGCAAGGCGCTCGTTAGCACTGGCCGAGTTTCCAAGGCCCCGTTTTCGAGGTTGGAAGTATCTCTCGATCGTTCTCCTTTAGTTTCTACAATTACCCTGCGTCTGATCTCGACAGAGATCCCTTCTCGCAACAGGAACGAACGATTACCCTGAGCGGTCTGGAATCGCGTGCACTCGCGTCGACAGTGCCCGACCACCCCCGCGGATCATCGTTCGATAAGTGGAGGAAGACAGGAAACCAGGGGCGCGGAGGGGTGAGGCCGTGTTCCAATTATGCGAGGCAAATAAGCAAGATTAAATTCGGCCCGAGTAAACGGACGGCAATCGAGCAATTTATCTGGCCGACGGATCTCCTTATGTACTTCTTCGGCTTGAATCAAGATCGACCCTCTTCCGGGGACGAGCAGCCCCGATTAAAGCTGCCGTGATTTTCCCTCTGCATAGAAACGATTTCACGGCGAGGCCTTTTTTTTATTAGCGGTTGCTCCTGTCAGGGGCTGGCTCGAGGTCGCGGCATGATCGGGAATAACCGTGCGCGAGACCGCGATGAATTAAACGGCGGGTTTGATCGTGCCGCTTTCCCGCGGGAGAACCGGCGAGCCGTGGAGATCGAGACGATTCCCGGAGCCACCGGCGAGACGTCAATTAAAAGGACCAAAAGGATGCCAGGCTGTCGGGAAAGAGAGGCGTACCTGTTTCATAATTAATCGAATTGGAACACGGCCAAAGGATATCAGAAGCGAGTCTCGACGACCTGGTTAGCTGTATAGTCGATCGGTTTCGCGGTGCCCTTCGACGAGTCCGCGACTTCGCCGCCCGGAAACGGAGGTACGGATGTAATTGGCCGGGCTCGCGGGAGACGGCGAAGAGAAACAGCGCGGTTCCCGAGAAGTATAATCGCGAGCGTTCGCGTCTTACGTCGCCGAGGCGGAAGACGAAGAAGCGGATGGGAGGACGAGGACAGAGCCGTGGTCGGCTCGTAGCTCGCGCTCAAGTTCGTAACGGGGAACAAACGTCTCGAGGGCTTAACGAGCGTTCTTTGCCAGGAACTTCAGCCACGTATTTAGCTTCGTTAGGAAAATATTTAATCACAACTATTTGATCTGCCCGGCGCGGTAACCGTGGAACGAAAACAGGAAAAGGAAGGCTCGTAGCGGAAAGTTCTTAGAGCCTCTTAATTGGGGCAAACGGAAAGGAATGATAGGGAGAAAAGAAGGATGAGAGCTCGAAGCAGCCAATTATATCGAAGTTGGACGATACTTTGCATCGTGGAACTGGGCTGAATGGATCGATATCGCTGCCGCGAATGAAAGTTGAATTGCGAACGCGCGTAATCGAGGAGCTAGGCTAAGTAAAGTCGATCGAATTATTTACGACACACGTGAAGGCAAAGTGCCGCCTGAACGGCTCCCTCGGATTCGGCACGGTCGAATGGAGGCCGGAAGGAGGCGAACCCCTCTCCCTAAAGTAGATCCACCAGATGAATCGAGCCGCTCCTCGACAGAGAAACTTCACTTCCACGGTTCTTACGCAACCTGATTGCGATCATCAGGCTGTAGCATGCCACGGATACCTCGAACATCGGACGTTCGAAGGGACTGACTGTCGCTTTTTGCTCGTGTAGCTGGTTAAAAGCATGCTTGAGGCATGGGTTGGCATGTATTCACATTGTCTAGACACGCATTAGACGTATGGTAGCTTTCTCCTTTGTCAAGCTTGATCGTTTTACCATACTATCACCCCCAGAACTCGTAGACTCACACGGTAGCAGACGCTTCTTACGCCAAGAGGATACTTGAATGCCCCCGCTTCTAACCTCCTTGGCAGGTGCATCAACACTGTCAATAGCTAAATTACCGATTGTAAAACCAGGTGGAAAGATTTCAGGTATCCTCTGTCGCGCTCACAGCCAACGAAAACCACCATTCTCTTCAGCTTCTCTCTTTATCAGCGTACCCCCGCGGGGAAAATATCCCGCCGCGTTGCCACCTCTCGCAGCGAGCGGGGAACCGAGGAGCATAGCGCAGGATATTTTTCCGGGGACCCTCAGCTTCGAAATCATCAACCTCACAGTCACGAACCGCCCCCCTATGGCCATCAATCCTGCCGCCGTCAGAAATTTCGAGACCGACATGCATCGCGCCGCCGAGCTCTCGGCGGAGTTTGAAATTTCGGCATGTCGCCCTCGAAAGTTCGGGCGTGAACAGCGCGCCCCAAACCACCCCCCTGAACCAACCCCCTCTCTCATTTCACAAGAACGCGACACACACAGCGATGTTTGAAACGAAAGAGAAAGACAAAACCCGTTCTCTCCGCGCTTCGTAGCATCCGTTGTCCTGGCAAGTGAGCAGAGACGGCCAGAAGATCATTGGCCACATGGTGCTGCGAAAGCAGCCCGGCTCCGGGAGCAGTAGTAGCATACTCGGGCTGAAGGTGGTCGGAGGGAAGCTGCTGGAGAATGGCTCTATGGGCGCCGTCATCGAGAAGGTGAAGAAGGGCAGCACCGCCGACATAGAAGGTCAACTGAGACCCGGTAAGACGATAAATATAACCCGATGGCCCGGGACTCACCCCCCGCCTCCCCCTTTCCCCCGCCGAGAGGAATCACTTCTGGTTAGTCACCTTCCACGCTTCGGTTGACTTGTAGTCGATAAGATTCGCCGAACTTGCTCATCGAACCTTTCCAGCAGGAGAACCAATCGCGCTCTCCTTTTCACGTCCAACGTTTCGCGCGCTATTTTCGGCGACGGACATTTTTCGAGCAAGCCCATCGCAGAGATAGTAGCCAGAAGTGGCTTTCAAATTTCGATACCCCTCCTACCTACGACCCGCCGTCGACCCAGATCCCTGGATCGTCGGGAGGGCTGTCCACAGATACGCGGCACGCGTAGAAACAATCCGAGCGTCGATTGAAAAAGGAGTCCCCGATCCATATCGCCCAATTCATCCGCCCGCAAACATCCCCCCCCCCCCGGATCACCTGGAGCGAGAATCACCGCGTCAGGATTTTTCCTTGGACCCGTCCGCCCCACAAAAGCGTCCAACCCTCGCTCAGACCCCGCAGTCATCCCAGCGAGAGCCTCCTGTCCGTAGTAAATAAATCCCCCCGCGTACTCTCTCTCCTCCCCTGGCCCCCGGAGGCGATCCAATAGGAACAGAACCGGACACTCGACGATTTCAGGTGACGAGGTGATCAAGTGGAACGGGAGGTTCCTCCAGGGCAAGAGCTTCCAAGAAGTTTACGACATCATCGCCAAGTCGAGGCAGGAGCCCCAAGTGGAGCTGGTAGTTTCGCGGAACTTGTCGACAACGACGGGGCCGCCGACGATGCCCGCAGGGCCGACGCCTCAGGCGCCGATGGCGTCGAGGAGGATAGCCGCGCAGACCCAGTGGAGACAAAAGCACCCCGACACCATCCCCGGACCGCACCACAAAGGTGACTATGCGCTGCTCGCCCCCCCTCCGCCCCCGCCCCTCATTCGTCCAACCGTCACCCCTTCCCGATCTTCTGTATCTCGATACACACTCTCGCAGGATACATCCCCCTCCGTTCCCTCGGTCGTTCTCCGAGTTTCTTCTCTGTCTATCTGTCTTCTTTGCCATTCCCCCCCCCCACAGACACCGTTTGCCACGTAGTGTTTGTTGATCCGTCATCGACGGAGATCGAAAGATAGTTGATGCTGTCCCGGAGCGTAACCCCGTGCGTAGACCGAGACAGTAGAGAAGGTAGACAGTGTCTCGCGGAGTTGAGAGTTGTTGATCTGATTGCGATAGATAATTAGGATGTTATGAAACTTGCTAACGGAAGAGTGTTTCGTAGTTGTTGGAGGGGATGAGCGTCTCTTTTTAATCTCGTTCCCCTTTCTCTCGTTGACGGAGAACGCGCATCCCCTCGCGATCGCGCGGGGCGGAGCGCCGAGCGACGAACTCTCTCGCGCGGCCGAGGGGAATCCTCTGAATGATTCCCCGGGCGCGAACGGGGCGCCTCGTCTCGGCGCAGCCCCGTGCGAGCGCCGGTGGCGTAGCATCACGTAGAATAGAGAACTCTAGAGGCAACTCTTTGGAGACGAAAGAACTCTGAGAAACATCGAGTCCCTGTGAAAATCCATAACGTAGATATAAGTACAGTTAAGCCATATTGAGAGCGACGCTACATTGTCACAGATTATATGCTTTTTCGTATTCCAGGTCTTAAGAAATGTATCCTATGGGGTAGGCCTCAAGTTTCTTAAATCTCGATCCCCGAGTAATCGATGTTTCCCTCCAGACTGTCTATCGTTTTGTCTCTATCCCGAACACCCCCACACACCGATCCCCTAGTCGTGCGACGATATCGAGAGATCCGCGAGGAACGGTGAACGGAAAGGTTCGCCGTTCGCTCGGCAAATGGAACGATAGCAACGAGCGATCGGCTGCTGAACGATTCGGCTCGGACAGACACCACCCTATAACGATCGTGTTATCCCCGCTTTCTGTATTATCGTCGATGTTACCGTAGAACGTAGAGAGTAGTGCCGATGCACCCCCCCCTTAACCCCCGCTAACACCGCCGTTTTACGAACATAGTTTTATGGGAGCAACAACTTGAGACAAGTGAATCTTTGTGTGAAACGTCTATCACGCCTGGTGTCGTTACGTACTCCTTCCCCGTTGGAAGGGCCATGCATTTCAACCCCTGTGTTATTCACCGCCATTTTGCGATCGCTCTTTTTTTATAGATTCCTTTAACGTCACCACGCATCGGAAGCTGCATCTTTGCAAACGTCTATTAAGAGACTATCCGGCGGTAATCGTAGAAGATCAGATACGTTTCGTTGCACACTACCGAGTGGAAAGGCGATGCGTGCGAGAAATGGGAGCTAGTTTGCAATACGGAGCGGTAGCTTTACGACACCGTGGAATACAGATTTTCTTTGTTCCTAAGTAGAGATGTGTAACGAGTAATTCCTCCAGGGTCTATACGAAGAGAACGCAACGGTGGTGACGTGTATGCACGTTGCCGTTAAGCGCAGACGCAGCCACCGAATTCTAGCGCGTCCACGCTAAATCCACTGCACTCGGTGCATCTACATGGATGCGTTGTTTTCACTTTAAGCAGCCCGAGAGTACCCCTGCACGTGAATTGCGATATCACCCCGAGGAATGGATGTATCTGCCCGTGAATTGCATTACGCCCCGTAACGAAGGGAGGCCACGGGTTTCGGGGGAATCTTACAGTGATTCGACGGTTGCGCAGAATTCCGAGGGCTCCGGGGCGCGCTGGTAAATTTCTGCGCGACGCGATCCACGCGCCCACTCGCCACCCGCGGGGGACCGAAATTTACCGTCGAATCACTGTGGATGATCCGCACGGATTCCCCGTGCTGTGCCCGAAGCGTGAAACGTTTTAGTGCAACGATTTCGATCGAAGAGACCATTCTTGTGCTACCTGGCACTTCCCACGAGTCGAACGCCCGTCAAACACCCCCTGCAACCCTCACTGCGTTCCGAGAGAGATGACCGTGGTCTATCCGTTTCTGAAACTGTTTGACCGCATCGCGTACCCACTGTACACGAGTCTTGTAAGATCTTTTCGCATCTGTACGGCACCTCCTTTGTCTCGTAGCCCATACAACCGTCCGAAGATCCCAGATCACCCGAGAAAATCTAACGTCTAGCCGGCACTGAACGATCACTTGCAGAGTTATACGACGCGAGGCGCGAGAACCCTTCGGTTTTAGTGACCTCGCCTGGTTCGCCGGATCTCCACGCTCAAGGACGGGCCAGGCATCTACGGCACCCGCCCGTGATCACGAACATCGGCGGTAGCCTTCAGTTGCAGCTGGGCTACGACGATAGGACGTTTCAGTTTATCGTCACTCTGGTCTGCGCGGCTGGCCTCACGCCTAGGAGCAACGGCCAGCCAAGAAACCCCTACGCCAAGATCTTCCTGCTTCCGGACAGGAGGTGAGCGAACGCCACTTGACCCACAAAAAAAAACTGCATGAATTATTCCATTTCCCGACACTACGGCCGATACTTCCACCCGTAGCTGGCTGTGTTTCCTAGCGGATTCTAAATTTGTGATCGCGACACGGAGATACAAGGCTGACGATCGCTAAGAGATCTCTTCCTTTCGGGATGAAGTTGTATATGATAAATTCTTGGGGCGAATTTAGCACAGCATAATAATGAAAAAGGTGGAAAAGGTTTATGGTCTCGAACATATCAGGAGATCAGTAGAGAGATATTCGGAAGCTTAAATTTAAAGACCGAAGTGGTCATTAGGTGTCCTTTTTACGAAGGTCCGATCGGTGCAACGCCCACGACTGGAGAACCGGGTCAACTGGAACGTTTATACCCACTTTTTTTTCTTATTGCTCTGTTGTGTTGAATTCGATCCTACAGTAATGCCGTCTAATAAGCTAGCATCCAGTATTTTATGGGCCATGAATACGCGGTCCAAATCGCCGCGGAAATGTAGGAGCACCCCTCTATGTTTCGAGTCGCGGTGGCAGTTTAAAAGGAATCGGGGTACATGAAGCGCGACGGGGGCGGAAACGCGACGCCTAACGTGCGTTCTTACGCGCATAAAAGATACCGGGGACGGCGATGTCGAAGTTGAAACTGTCGCCCCTTAAGATAAATCATTGGCCGAAGAAACGGTGCCGAGCCAAGAGATAGCCACGGAGGTTGGCCGCGTTGCCAACTATTCCTAGGCTGCTCGCGAGCCAGCCCCCCTTTTTATTTCCCTCCGTGCCAACCCCTCGAACGGTCCCTCGTTAATGCTCGGCATCAGGCGCGTTGTCATCGATCGTTTTCCACGTATGAATACGTCGATGTCGGTGCAGCGAGAACTCGAAGAGGCGGACGAAAAGATTGGCGAACACCAACGACCCGTGGTGGGACCAGACCTTCATCTACACTGGGATGAGAATGCTGGAGCTGAGAAAAAGGGCGCTGGAGATCACGGTGTGGGACTACGGCAAGTACGAGGCGAACGATTTCCTGGGGGAGATTGTCGTGGAGCTGGCGACCGCTCGCCTCGAGGAGGAGCCCGAGTGGTACCCTCTGACCGGCCACGGGGAGCACCGACACATTGGGTACGTGAACATCGGCTTGGGGCGCCTCGAACAACCCCTCTCCCTAAAAATGGGGTATCGCCCTTTTTCATTTGTTCATGGCTTCTGCTACGAGATCACACCTCCCCCTCCCCCTATTATGCTGTTATGCTCTCATTTGCCTGTTGCTATGAGATTAACATCTAGGAAGAGATTTAGAGACTGGCCATTGACCAAACACACTCTCTGCGCTTGTTAGTCGCTGAATGCCCAGTTACGAGTTCGCCTAGAGCTTTGAGAGAGAAAGTGAGAGAGGCTAGCGTAGGCGGCAACGGGTTGCCGAACGTATTAGGCTTGGGGAGAAGGAATCCGTCGACGGCGACGTGGACGTTGTACATTTTTTTATAGGCCGGAGGGTTCGCGCGGTATACGCCGGCGTGCTGGGGAGGGGACGCTTCGGCGGTGCACGTTCGGCAGATTCTTTTTCTCCTAAGGCTAGAGGAAGAGCGTAGCGTGAGATCTAAATTTCGCGTTGCACAGATACTATCAGGAGATAACTCCGTTGGACTGCCATCTCAGTCGACCGTCGACGACGTCGCGGCTCAGCGACTCTGACACTTCCGAATGCGATATCACGGACTACGACGTCTCCAGGGATCAGAGGAGAACAGCTGACGTTGCCAGTATAAGCAGTTCCTCCAGGTAAGAGCATCCTTCGAAATCTCTCTACGCCGCGCTCCGATACCGACCCATCCACCCGACGATACAATAGGCAAGGCAGAAGAGGCTGCTCCTTTCACGGGCGAGTATCCGCCGCTGAAACGCTTAACGAGATGTAACACTTTCGTTCTACTATTCTTTTATTTCTCACTTTGGTTGGCAATACGCAGATCTCCGTAGGCTCGACGACGGCGAGCTTCAAGTGTAGCGTCGTGCCGTGCACGGCGCATCCCGGGCCGTCGCGCGGCGAAGGTTCCACGCGAGTGGGAAGCTGTGTCGTGCAAGGTTCACGGGGTGTAGTTCGTCAGGAATTAATGGCACTTAACCGCGGGAGCAGCGTACCATTGTCCTTGGCCGCCAGGACTCGTGTCGCTAATCTGCCAGTGTTACTATTCTCGGGCTTAAGATCCCGTTTACAGGTCTCGTAACCGACATCGTAACTGTCCTCGTAATGGTTATGCCCCCTCTTCGGTAGCGTGCAGCCGGCTCTTAATCGTCAATAACACGAGGCGACGCTGCTCTTTCGAAGATTAACCAGAATTCAGCCTGGCGAAATGTTTCTCCATTCGTCTTTCTCGCATTATTCATTCGATTCCTCCTCATTCAAGCAGACGGGTGTGCTTAGGGAATGTTTAGGATCGATCGATTTTTACCTCTATCGCATGGTGGTTTAAGTTTTTGCGTATGTGATGACTTAAGCTACACGGCCATGAGTTGGTTCGCTCGATGTCTGACTAGTGGCGTCTGATACTACTCGACAGCAGCGTCTTTCGAAGATCTATTTCTCTAGTTCTCACCCCAGATGCATCGTAGACGGACGGCAGCTTGTATTTAGCGACTGTACGTTTTCAATGACTACTTCTCAGCGTGGAATCGCGGGGAATGGTACCAAGACCCTTCTTATTACTCAAACGAATCATTTGCCGCGAAAAGATTGGACTAGAACGCCTGGCATCTCTCTGTGCTTCTTAATTACGCGAGCTTCACCGAAGCAAGCCTCGCGAGCACGAAAACCCTCCAACGATAGGCAAGAAGGGGATAGCACGGCGTTTGTGTCTTCCGGCATGGAAGACGCCGTCGCTCTGACGTAAAGCCGTCGACGACCACAACGACCAGAGAGAGACGAAGACAATGGCGAAGGGGTGAGAGAGAGAGAGTGGCGGGGCGGGAAAGAGAATTAGGGAGCAAGATAGAGAGAGAGAGAGAGGGAGGAGGCCGAGAGCCAAGTTATAAAACTGGGCAACAAGCCAATTGACATGCCAGTTGGCCTGCAACCACCGCTGGCTGCGGAAGCCAGCCCCCGAGCCCGTATCCATATTAATATTCCAACGATGACGTCCGATCGTTATTTGTGAGTGCAAAGTGTTTCCCATCGAGCCTTCTGATCCGTCATTTTTCCACTCGCGGAGGCAACAAAGGAGAGGGACAGTCGGCAAAGTGACGGGGGCGGAGAACGGGAGAGGACGGCCGAGCTACGTGACCATTGGAAAGCAAGGGGAGAAAAAGGGGAGGAAAACGAGGAAACAAAGGGGAAACGGTGAGCCCACGGCTACAAACCTGTGGTAACCGCGTCGGACAGCGTGTCTAAACAGATCCACTTTCAATGCACCGCTTAATAAACTCTTTTACCGTTCGCGACGATCTCGGTCCCGTTGCAATTCGCGCGATTTCCTCGGATCTCGGTGTCTTTCGGGATTCGGCGGTTCCCGAACCGTCCATCACCATCTAGTGACGAGTTAATCGACTCCCGACTGAATTCGGTGATTCAGAATGAGCGGAGGATCGAGTCCGCCGATACGCACGGGTGGCTTCTGATTTCTATCAGAGCTTCCGCTACTCCGGACGCGTGTGTCGTGAAAGCAAGAGTGTCCGGAGCATCGTAATAAGGGAATCACGGGGTTACCACTTGCCGATGGAGGGATGGAATTGTTCGAGGGGAGAAAGGATCTCCTCGTCTTCGAATCCCGCCACTTTGCCCGCTGCCTCGGTTACCATTTCCAGCTCTAATTGGTCGGACCTTTGTAAATTTATGCCGCGGGATGGTGCTCCGAATTCGTGGCGGCGTCCCTCGAGAGGGTAGCTAGTCGGTTCTCTAGGAGGAATATCGCTGCGGAGGGTGGCCGGGCGGGTTGCACGCCGACCGCTCGCTTTCATTTGTAATCAATCGCCTTATCTCCGACCCCTCGACGTACTCGAGGGTGCTCGAATAATAATATCTGGAAGTTCCGAGCACCGTTGAAAATTGCACGACACAGCCCCCCTCCCGACTCCTCCGGGAGGAAGGAGTCGCGGAACCGCCGCGAAAGTTTCGCGAGTGCCGCCTCGGATCCCGGCCTTCTCGTCTATAAATTTTTCATCGAGCGGCGCGGCCACCGTCTCGAATCGTCTCTGAAAGACATAGCCGGCGAAGCAGAGGAGCAGAGGGAGGGAGAGAGAGAGAGAGGAGCGTTATTCATCGAGGTCGGGTTTGTCGCTCGACGCGGAGAATCTGTAGAAACGATTCGGAACGGCGCGTGCTTCATTAATCCACGCTCTGGCCTCAATCTGCGTACCGCTGACCAATTTCTTTTTCTCCCTCCACCTTTATTCCCGGCGAAACTCGCGGTCCCGCGCGGCCCGCGCCAACTGAATAATTGAAACATCCCCCGTGGCAGGGGTGCCGGTCGCGAGGCGTGCAGATATTTAATAACCTTCAATATCGCCTAACAGGATTATCCCAAAAGGGTTTCACTGGTTACATTAATAAATCCATCGTCGGAGAGAGTCGAGTTGGCAAGCGCGACGTGTCGCGCGATCAGATTACACCCCCTACCCTCTCGGTCGCGAGTTCTTTCAGCCACCTTTTCTTTCGGGGGTGCGCGTGCATTCGAGTCGAGCCCCGTTTCGTACCTCCAGCCATCTCTCTTAAGACAATTCTGTCTCCGCTTTAGCTTCTCCGTAAACACTGCCATTTTACTTTGGGCCCCGTCTTCTTCCCTCAGTCTTGTATGCGTTTCAATCGCGATCGGTGCAGAAGCACGCTTTCGTGATCCTATTTTCGTATGAACGTGGCTAACGTGTGTACACGCATCGATTGTTATCGTGTGCTCTGTTATTTGTTTTTCAGGTTTCATAATATGCCGTCAAATTATAAGCGGTACGGCCATTACAAGTTATATTCTCTCCTCTCTCACGTATCACGCAGTCACACGTCTTGCATCCTCACCGCTAGGTTGTAGCGTTTACTACGTAGAATCCGGTCGCGTAGTCGACGCTCGTTCGACGCGATGATCAGACGAGACGAAGGGGCGTACACTTGACGCGATTTCCTAACAGTCTGACCGGTGAGAACGACCGAGACGAAAGGATGCTGCGTCTGAGGGACGCTCGCTTGGTCCCCCGGACGCAGCCGTTCGCATTTCTATTTTTCCTCGCGAAGGACGACTAACGACGGTGCAGTGCCGCGACATGGCCGACGAGAAACGACGAAACGATGGTAGAACGAAACTCCCTGTCACCGTATTAATGCACTCACGACGTGACCTCCACTGGAACGAGCCCGCGTGTGCGCTCGAAATTGTTAATATCGGATTTCTCAACTGCGCGTTGATAGATCAGAATCCTAAACCACTCGATATACCGTCGAGTTCTCTATCTGCCTCGAGCGAGGTCTCGTAATCGCAGTCGACCTTGCGCTAAAATAATATTCAGAGCCCGCTGCTCCATCTGTCCGGGAGAAAACCACATGGGAGCACGGGTTGCTCGTTAAAGCGAGGATAACCGATACGTCTTCCAGGCATGTTCGAGTCGCCTGGCTCGCGTGTCGAGCTTCCATATAATCGGCTCTGAGCCTGGCGCGTATTAGTCGGCCAGCCAGCGGAGGCTGTTTTGCCCGCGCTTGCGACTCGCTACCCTCTTAGCCGAGCTGCACGCGGCTCGTTCTTGTTGCATGTGCACCGACCAGAGAGAACGAACGGAATGAAATTGGCCGCCGTCCGTGCGGCGGACGGCTCTCGGTAACCTGTGTCCCCCCTGGCTTCTCGTGGCGGAACGAGCAAGCGCCTGATTCGCGGTGTGACACTCTGGACACGTAGTCGAGCGCAGAGATTACAGTAGGTCCGCCGATCACACGTAGGCACTGGTAGGCGTCTCATCATGCCATCGCTTCTTGCATCTTTCTCCACGTTCACGTTGACGAGTAACTCCTTAGATATTTGCGCGAGGACATGGCTTCTAGAACGCTTAGTGCAGAACGCGTATGCATCGGCCGGGGTGGCTCCATTTCCTTTCCCTCCCGAGGCATCGCGCGATCTTGGGCGGCGTCCAGCACTCCCCCAGGACGCGTCTCGTTCGCCCGTTCGGCGCTCCGTTGCCAGGAATCGGTACCGACCGACCCCGTTCACTTTTTCTTTCGTACACCCGCTTGCCCGATCAATCGTCCCATTACGCGTTTGGCTCGGCTCATCACCGGCCCTCGCGGATCCATTGTTTAATGGCAGCCAGCTCCTTTCTTCAGCGGGGGTAGCTTCTTGGCAACGGCAGCCGTCCTTCCGTCGCGGAGGACACCACGGCGAAACGGTCCGTCCTTCCGTCTGGCTTCATTGGCAAGTAACTCGTACAGAGAGTAGCTTCTCGCGGATCGCGGGGATATGCATTAGCGCTTTGCGGAACGACGGGTTCGCGAGCACTTCTCTGCGGAATGAGGTAACAACTACTGCCGTTGCAAGTAATTCATTCCGCGCGATCTTACGGCGAGAACGGTGGAAATTGAACGGCGTCCGATCGGAGGCGAAGAACCGCGGAAGTTTCCTCCCGCGAACCCCGCGCGTCGTTCAAATCTCGTCCCCCGGCTCGGTCGACTCGGTGGAATAAATTGTTCCAAGGGTGAATAGCTAGCGTCTCGCTCTGTCCATCATCGTCTCTCGCCAAGTAGGATGTGCAAATACGTCGGAGGAACGGGCTTACTCGCGCGAGAGGCTTCGACCACCCTCACCGATCCACGGTGGACGGTGTCGTTGTTTCGTTTATTGTTTTCTGCCAAAGTAGTAGACACTCGCATCCTCTGTCTTGGTTTGTCTCGCTTTTCGAGTTCGTTCGCGCGTTGATCAGACAGAGTACAGGAGATGTATATAAAAAAAAAAATGACACGAGAGCAACGCAGCGTAGAATGCATATTTGATAAGCATCGCCAAACGAGAACCAGCCTGGCCGCATGCACTCTGTAATATCTAGCGCGAGATCACAGCACTCGCCTCATTTCTTTAAACGTGTAAGCAACCGACACTGGCGATCACTAATCGACGAAAACGTGAACGCATGCCGGAGCAGCCACTATTCTAGCCCCCCGCCGGGATGGGAGCACTACGTCGACGGGGAGCATCGTAGTCGAAGGGACATGTCACCGCAGGGACGCAAGCGAGCAGCCCTCATGATCCGTGACCAGCCAGCGTCTATTTCTGGCTACCAGCCCTATCGCAAGGTGAGTCGTTGCGCAGCTCCGTCGCCAGTTACCTGGGGACTAGCAGTTTTAATCGATTCGCGGCGACTATCGTCCGAGCTATCGATGATATCGAGGGGCACGTTCGCTGTCACGCCTACCGCGACACCCCCTCGATCTTCCATCAGAAATATATTCTCCCACGAATCGATTGGAACAAAACCGCGCTCGATAGCGCTCGAATACTTACCGATACTCGGTGAACAGTTGCTCGATATCTGCGGCTCGAGGTGGAGCATTCCTCGCGCCAACGTTTTTAATTGATCAGTCGGGAGATTAGGCACGCCAGCCGTGTCTGACTTTTTAATGCTCTCGCGTGCAACTTTATTGATTCGTTCGTTGCGTCGAGTGGCCAGGACGGCGTTGTTAAATTTCTCTGATCCCCCCAGGAGGATATTCATCGAGGAATGATGAGCCACAGGTCGCACAGCGCGGCACCTATGGACTCGCCGAGACTTCGGTACCACGAGAGGTCTCAGAGTCCCACCGGTCATCGATCTCTGTCCCCGCCTGAACACAGATCCATGCCCTACTCCCACGACTACGTACCGGCCAGGTATGACGAGCTATCATGAATCTCGCTGAATGAAACTCGAACGTAGCAGCGGCCTACACCCTCCGATTTTCCTATTCCAGATTCGTCTCGAGGTCAGCGACGGCCACCCCCACTGGTTCACCGAAGAAGAGGCAGTTGCCTCTGATCCCGGCGGATCTGAAGGAGAGGGCCGCTCACGATCTCGAGGAACGGACCAGACTGCACACGACCTACAGGAGTACGGGCATGGGAGGTGAGCCCTCGTTTTGCGCGGTTTATTAAGGGGTTATACCTAGTCAGGAGGCCGAAAGAAGGCGAAAGCTTGTGAATTTTTTTTAAAAAAGCGGAAGCATATATTTTTACAAAACTTCTTGCCCCTAAAAGAGCAGCATTTAAAGAACATTTAGTAATTTTTTGTAGAAAAATATTTTCGTTTATAATAAAAATAGAACGACATCCAAGAAGCCTATTTAAAAGCAATGAGTAAGATATCTTAAAAACTACTGCACCAATCTTTCTGAAATTTTGTGGACATATTTTTTATATAAAAATCTACTGAATGACGGAGGGATTTTTTCCCCATTGTATAGTTTCGATTTTATCAGCGAAAAACGGCCATTAGTGGTAATCATGAAACCATTTTTCGTTGATATAATTGCTGAAAATCGCTGAATGACCCGTTAAGTCGGATGGACGCGCTGACGAAGGAACGATTCCCGTTTCGCAGGCTGGGAAAGACGTTATAGCGGGCTGTCGGACTCGGATCTACCCTCGATAGATCACGATCCGTTGTTCCTGCCGCACAGCAACCCGTACCGAATGCCCAGACCGCGAAGGGGTCACTTGAGCTCGGAGAAAGACGTACTCGCGGATCTCGGTGACTCCGATAGGGAGAGCATAGCCTCTGTGACGAGTAGCACGCAATCGGAACGACTACGTGGCCCCAGAGGACTAATGTGAGTATAGTTGAATGTCTCATGTACTATAATTTCGAGTCGATGACCTTGCATTTCGAGAGTCAGTGTACAAAGCAATACAAGTTCCATAGAGAAGAAAGTATCCCTTTAGAGGAGACAGCCATCCACTGTACCATTTGACCACCCGGGTAAACACGTGTCTCCCCCAACCCCTGTTTGTTTGTTCGTTCCCCCGTTCTCGCTGCTCCCTGCCCCGTTCACGTGTAACCACTCGAACCAAGATGCGTAGCGACAATCACAACCTTTAGTTCGACGTTAAATGGCTGTTCGCAAACGTTCGTTCCAAAGACCATTGTACACCGCGCACAGAATGGAACATTTGGTGGCTTACCTTCTCATCAGCGATAATCCCTGAATTAAATGGACATTGCCGAAATGATATGACACCCCGTAGCTGCACTACTCATCATCCCCCCGCCTGCTTGATAGGTTCCTACGTAGATCCCTCCGCGCTCTCTATCGAGGATCTTTACTATTAGTTGGCTAGAACTGCACCTCCTATGCACACCGTGTCAATGTCCATTTAATATCGTCCCATTCTAACAAAGCAGGGATTAGTGCGTGGCGTTGGTCGAACGGCTAGGTGTACCTACGTTTAAAAAACACGTCACCATTACGTGTATATACATGTATGTGTTATGTGTACAATCACGAAGAGACTAATCAGTCGTCGCACGCCCTACCGGCAACCTGCATTATTCTCTATTTGTTCGGCGAGTGACAGAATTGCGATACAATGAGAAACAAAAAAAAACGAAAGCAAAACGAAACAGAAAAATTCCATTTTTAGTAGATTCGATACAGAAGAGACGAATTACGCGTTCGATCGATCGCGAACGTGCGTAGTAGAGTCACTTTTTTGATTGATTGATGTAAATGAAATATATATATATACATATATATAATGAAGAATGGGCTGACAAAACGAACCGTTTATGTAACCGCAGAAGCGCTAAAACTCTATATGAAAAACATTGTTTGCAGACCGACAGTTAAAAACGTTTTAATACCCGGTGTCATATCCCCTATGCCCCTGCCCCCTAGGCGCAATAGGCGCAGGCACAGACTTAGGGTACCCTGCAGCGAATGTCACTGTCCGAACAACAATCCCACCAAGCCCAGGAGCAACAACCCCAGCAAGCACAATCCCACCCCGCATCCCCTCGTACGGAGCAAGTCCGCAGTGGTGCGCTCGTTGTACAGAAAGATGCGTACGCCGTTCACGAGGTCGCAGACCGTCGACGAGAACATGCTGAGATATTACAGCCCGGAGACCAGCGAGTACAGCGTCTCCGAGGGTTACATGCTCAAGCCGGAGGAGCTAACCGGTAGCTCCAAGAAACGTATACCGGAGATATACGTGGAGGATTGCCTTCAGGTCGACTTCAACGATCGCCTCATCGAGAAGTTTCGCGACAGGTACTCGTCGCCCTACCTGCTGGACTCCGGCACGCGTAGACGGTCCCGTAGCTGGCACGATCGGGCGGCAAGGTCCGCGAAAGCTCGCCACCAGTTGTTCACGCGCGGGCTCTACGACTTTACGAGCGACGATCTCGGCATTAGGAACCTAGACGTTAGCTTAAGGCCGCGTAGGTCGTTTCTATTCTCGAAGGCTAGGAGCTTCGACTACGACGTCCTTCACGACACCTACGCCGACCGTTACGGTTTCGGGATAGGCGCCCGCGCCGGCCTCCTGTCGCGCCGAGCAAAGAGCTTCGAGTACGACAACATCTCCAGCAACATATTCAGCGACGACAGCCTCCGTACGGCGCGCAGGAAGCTAAAGAGGAACCTAGACATCAACGACGCCGGGTACGGCGACAAGATACCCGCCCTTGGCGACCGCAGCAAGTCCTACTTCGACTCCAATGGCGACGAGAAGCTGTCCAAGAGCTTCCTCAAGAGGGAGCCGAATTACGATTACATGAAGCAGGATCACAAGCCGTTCTACGGCTACGATTCGGAGTTCAGCTGCGCCGAGACGGAGATCTACATGCCGCGCTTCGACAAGCAACCCATCAATCTGGATATCGCTGGCAAAGGGTACAGGTCGTACGACATGACGGGAGAGAGCGCGTTCAGCAGCGACGAGCAGATCGGCCTGAGGAACGTCCTCGGTAGGGAAGACCCTACCAAGAGGAAGTACATGGACTCGACGTTCCAAGACTCCACGTTCGGCAGGGATATATCGGAGAAACGGACGAAGAATCTTGACAGCGATATCTGCGTTCCAGCCAACGATCATATCTACTGTAGCATCGACGAGGCTCTATCGTCTGCGGACAGTTACCGCCGCGACGTGGACGTCACTTGCTCCTCGATCCACGGTGCTTCCGACCTGGACCAGTACGATGGCCAGAGGACCCGTGCCCGTCGAAGAACGAAAAGCAGCGAGCCGTATCTCGAGAACGGGTACAACGGCTACGACTGGGACATCGAGTACGACGAAGGGTTCGTCGACAGAGGGAAGATGGAGGATTACGATCAACGGTTGTACTACAACGACGAGAGCGCGCAGGCGTCGAGAGCCGACGGGCAGATGTACGAAGACGAGTATTACAGCAGAAGGGACGGGCACGTGAGTCGCGGCAGCGCGCGGAAGAAGAGGCCGATGTACGTGAACACCGACTACCTCGCCGACGGTTACTGCGATTACGGTTCCGCGGACGAGTACGATTACCAGACGCACAGTGGCCCAGAGTCCGGTCGCGTTGACGCGTACCAGGACAGCTCGATGCCGCGACGTAGACGAAGGAGAGGCAGCAGAGTGAGCAGGGAAGCCAGCACCGCCGTTTACGAGAACCTGAAGCCGTATCGGGACTTCGCGGTGAAGCACAGCCTGAATGTTCCCAGCTTTACGGAGCGTAAGAGGATAATGCTGCAGCGAGCCGAGTCGTCGCCGGTGCTGCGCTCGGACGAGGAGCTGAGCTCGTCCGAGAGAGCCGAGAGGGCGAAGCGATTGTATCGCCGCAGAAGGAACAGCAGCTGCCCCGAGGCCAGGGATCTCCGCTATTACGATCCACCGCGCAGGAAAGACGAGGAGAGGAGCACGAACTTCATCCTGGACTCGGACGAGGACTTCGGCTCGATGGAGACGGTCGTGTGCGCGGACTGCTTCCGTCAGAAGAACGAGACGATCGGCAAGGCCGCTAGACAGGGGTACTACGACATGGAGCAGGACCGTGACGGTTACGTGGACGGGAGATACAATTACGGGGACGGTCGGACTTGCGACTGTCCCGAGGTATGCGAGCTGGCTAGGTCGGGATCGTTGCGGTCGTCGCAGTATCGCGGTAGGCGTAAGAGTAGCTGTCCGGAGTGCCGCGAGCTAGCGATGTCGTCCGAGTTAGGTAGGTCCGGGTCGTTGACGCGTAAGAATGAGGAGAGGAGACCGTCGATAGAGTCGAGGCATAGGTACCGTAGGCGGAACAGCAGCTGCCCGGAGGCTAGGGATCTCGAGCTCCTAGAGACGCGGCAGCAACAGCAACGCCAGCAGCAAGCCCAACAGCCGCCGAGTCAGCAACAGCAGCAGGGTAGTAAGAGGAACGTAGCAATCAGCGACACCCTCGAGTATTACGAGTACTCGATGGAGAGCGAGAGCCAGTGCAGCGAGAACTGCGGATTTGGCCCGTGCGATCCGCGTAGGCCCCGTAACCGAGCACCCCGCCCCGGTAACGCTAATTCAAGTCTCTTTGATTCCCAAACCGCTACCTCCGACACTGCTAAAAACTACCACCCACGGGCCGTCGATCACCACGATACCTCACGAAACACGAAACCGTCGTCGTCGCGCCACACCGTCGACGAAACCGCCGTGTCGTCGTCGACGTCCCCGGCCTCGTCCACCCGGCGCCGTTCGCGGAAAAAATCCGCCCACGACGGCCCCGACGACGCTGCCGCCGCCGCCGCCTCTTCCAACGAACGACGCGACGACGACGCGCGGGATCGTCGATCCTCCTCCATGCCCGAAAGCAGCAAGTACAGCGGACCGTCCGCCTGCTACGAGAAATCCTCCAGGGGCCAGGTGGTCGATAACGAGCAAGACGAGCGCGGGAAGAGGGGCCAGTTCACCAGGAGTCTCAGTAACACCGACGCGCCGCAGGACGACAAAGTCGGTGAGTACTCTGGAATCAAACTCTCAACGAAAGCGGTCGATGCGACTTCCTCCACCGTGTAGAGACACCTGGAGATTTAATGCACCGACCACTTTCTATGAATCGTTTTATATCTCTCAAGTAGCAGGCCAGGATATTGACATTCTAAAGATTACAGTCCTTTTTGCGAGAATTTTCAGACTGTGGATCAAGCAACTTTGTTGTTCTGCTAGTTGGAGAAAAATCGGTATCTCTCCCGCCCACGTTTCCTTCCCACCTCGTAACGATACCGCTTATATCGTCGCCCTGATACGATTCCTGTTGCGCAGACGGCAGTTTGAGCGACACGGCGATCGGTTTCAACGTGGACGACTCGGCGAGAAGGGGTCGCAAGAGCTCGCCCGGTAGCAAAAGCGGAAGCGGAAGCAGCAGCGGCGGCGGAAGCGCGGTGCAGTATCAGTCAGGTCTAGGGAAGAAGAGTAACAGCACCAGTCAGCTGTCCGCCACAGGTAACACATCGTCACACTAGTCGTTTCTTCGCAATTTCACGCTATAGACGTTGCGTGCCGTGCATTGCCGTCCACCCGCAATATTCAATGACCCCGGTAACGGCCACGTGTAAGCGACAGTTCCACGCGTCATATTACTCACGCGCGATTACTAGTTCATCGTCTCTGTTCTCTTATTCATGCCCGGCATCCGAGCTTAGTCAGTCTCTTTTTGTAATATACCGATAGTCCCTCGAGATAGCTAGTATATAGTCACGTTAGCTTAGCGGCACTAGTCAGTAGACCTTACGGTGTGCTCTCGTTACTCATCCAAGACGCGACCAATTGTCAGAACCAACGAGGAACGGATCCTCGTGGCTCTCCCGGATGTAGAACAGCAAGGATCAACGGTGACGGTGTGGTGGCGGTAGTGATATCAAGAGCACACCGTAGGAGAGCAAAAAAAAAAGAAATACCCAGTAAACGGGGGAGTATGTACATTCTAATCGTATTCTTGTTTTCTCCGCCATCCCTCCTCATCTCTATCCGCCCTCTCTTCGACATGAACACACTCACACTTTACTTCCACCAATCAACCATCTCTCGACGCTGGGGACTCACCATTCACGTCATCGATCTGCACCCACCTGCACGAACTCTCATCGTGGCGGGCGAACGTCGCTCGCGCGATCGTGTCACGGGACAACACTCGACGCGGATCACCCCCGATCGATCGCTGGAACGATCGATACTATTTAATACGCAAAAACCCTCTACCGAAACACTCGAAAAACAACCCCCCTCCGAGGGAGAGACCTACGCACCGGTTATGTACGCGCATGTATACATGCATCGACGTGTATGTGTGCGTTTGCATAAACGAACCACGTGCGCGCACACAAATCTCGGACACCGAAACACTACAATTACATCCACCGCTATTCTACTGTTAAAACAACACCGCCACCTCTACTACTACTACTACTACTACTACAATCACAACAACAACAAAAAACTGTGTCACGTCACGCAAAAACCATAACATACCACGTGCGTCTGTTGGTGGTACATGCGTGGGCGACGAAGGACGGAAACGGCGGCTAGGATTCGGGAAGAAGGGCAAGTCCTCGTTTACAGTTCATAGGAGCGAGGAGGTGTTGCCCGAGGACACCACCAGCGGAAGGAGCGGACGGCAGCCAAGTTCCGCTAGCAGCGATGGCGAGGGTAGCGGCGACGGGGACAGGTCCGAACCACCTGCAAATAATCATTTCACTTTATCAGTTATTATCCCCCTTTCATTTCGTCCCTCGCGCCGTCTTTCGTTACGCGGGAGCGACAGCGAGCGCTTCGTCGTCGCAGGACCGCCCCATCGGATACCTAATCGCCGGAGGATCCGCTCTTGCGGAATCTCCATTCCCCTCAAGGATCTCAGTTAGCTCTCGATTTCTGTACCACAGCGTTCGTCGTCGGGGAGACGTCGAATTCTGGCGACAGAGGCTCGGGCCTTCGGCGAAATGTGAGTACAAGTTGCAGAGAGACTAGTTACAGCAAGAAGAACAACAAGCTCTACGTGAACAACGACCAAAACGAGACACACGGCACATTACTCTTTAGAGGGAGCTGTGCTTTAGAGAGGGGACCATCGGGCACGCTCCTGGCCGTCCTCGCGAGGTACTCGGCTCGACGATCTTAGAAGCTAGAGCACGATCTCGATCGCAGGGGAAAGTACTTGGCGAGGGTGCACGATCCCTTGGGTTACGGTCACGGAGACGATTCCTCTGGTCCCCTGCTGTGCTAGATCATAGAGAGACTGTTTCTACGTAGTGGCGATATCGTAATTTCTTAGAGGAACGTTTGCACGTGTTTCATGAGTTGTGTCGCAAGCCTTGATGAAACGCGTCTTCCGTAGAGACACTCTGTGGTCCTGGTTTGGTTACGGCGGGATCGATCGGATCGAGGGAAACGTATCCGGCCAAGAGTATTTCAACCAGCCACCCAGGCGCATAATCTCTTGCGAGAGAAACGATCTAGAATTCTTACGTCCTTATTAGCTGCGCAAGTACGTTTGTCCGTGTCGGATTGTTGTGACTTGTGACCGTGAACAGCGGCAGTACGTCACGATGTTTCTCTGTCCTGTACAGCTTTTCGATTTAGATGAAGCACGTGGTCAACTTGTTGCGAGTCTCGACACGCGTAGAGGCTCCGCACACGGCAGGTAAGTTGACCACCTGATTCGTTATTACTCATTATCATTAGAGGCAGCTGTTGACACGTGCTTTTGGGCGAGACGCTCACCCCGCCCCGTTACGGCTTTTCGTTTCTTGATGTTCTTCGAACGTTGCAGTGTTTCTATGCGCATATATATATATATATATATATATATATATACATATATATACATTTCGATATTTTCCAAAGCAAACAAAGTTCGTTGTATGTAGCACGCGATCTTGTACAATCTGTCCGCGGACACTTCTTACGTGCTTCTCACAAAGAGCGTAAGTCGGGTGCCAGACACGTGTACAAAAGGACTCGCTTCACCATAGATGTACATACATAAGGGACAAGCTTCCCGGAGTTACGATCCACATCTGTGTACACGAACACGACACACGAATACTTGTGCGGTATAGTTGCAGCGAACCTTTTTCTGAATAGCAGAACCGTAGATGCTACGTTCGAACGATGGACCACCGTAGGGGGCCAATCTTTTACGCTTTCTGCGCGCTTCTGATTACAGGTGCAACATTAACACACTCGAGTGAAGTATCAAGAGAGAGAGAGAGAGAGAGAGAGAGTGTTCGATTAACGACACGATGAAATTGAACCGCTTCTTTTGCAGGCCTCCTCCCATCTCGGACCTATCACAAATATCGCCAAACCTAATCACGTTGAACCCCCAACTAGACCTCCGCCCAGGCCGTCGAGGTTCTTCCATCGAGTAGCTTACCAACTCGAGCACACATTCTTACCTACCACCCCTAAGTCAACGATTACTCATCGGGTCGAGGTTTCGTCCAGGTGTACATGTGCCATCGCGAACCTGTCTGTCGTTTCGTAACCCTGTTAGAGAGAGAGAGAGAGAGAGAGAGAGAGAGAGAGAGAGAGAGAGAGAGAGAGAGAGAGAGAGAGAGAAAGAGAAGAAGAATCTTGGGTGTGCAAGAGGGTGCAGGGAGAGAGGAAGGCGACGCGTGCGTGGATAATTTGTGAGAATGAGACGGAGCGAGAGTGGGCGAGAGAATGTCGCGGGTAATCGAAAGAGAAACGCACATCGACCACCTGGAGCTGGATGAGAGAGAAAGGGCTGCGGCGGACGCGGTTGCGGAGACCATCTAAAATGAAAGATTATAGTTTAGCGGTTGTTTCTTGTTTGGTTTTACAACGCAGAGTGCGGTATCGGCGGGATCTTCGTCGGAAGTGGTAGCGCGGAGGCACGCGCCGGTTTATCAAGCCGCAAACGGAACAGTACGTCGAGCAGCATACAACGTTCGGAGGAGATTCTGCCTCAGGGCTTTGAATGCGGGAAACAGTCGGGACCGGCGGCCAGTGACACAGCCGGAAGTCTCAACTCGATCTCTAGTTCCGAAGGAAGCTCGTAAGTAGTGGCCTCCAACGACCCGATTCTGCAACCGGAACTGCGAGACTCCTTGCTGTCTCTTTCAACTCTTTCTTCTACTGTCTTCTACTCTCAATCACTCTCTTTCTCTCTCTTCTTCTGCCTTTCTCTCTTTCTCTCTCTCTCTCTCACTCTCTCTCTCTCTTTACCTCTGTCTATCTCTCTCTCTCTCTCTCTCTCTCTCACTCTCTCTCTCTCTTTACCTCTGTCTATCTCTCTCTCTCTCTGTGTCTCTACCTTGAAAGCTGTTCCCTGTCCACTGTATTCAGCAGGGTTACTCGTTCGAGATCGGTGATTTTCAAACCACTAAACAAGGAACACCCAATTTGGCACGGGATTCGATTCAAGGGACTAACCCTGCTAATAATTTCGTTTTCGTTCTGTCTCTCCTGTCTCTGTCACACCCACCCACCCCCCTTTGCTAAACCTGTCTGTACCTATGAGACGTATTTTGATCGTTTAAGTACAGGAAATCGGGCGAATTAACGCGAGACGTCGATCGTTTTCTCTTTCAACGTGTGACTGAGTCGATGTGTATGCCCAGCATTGATGTACGTTGTCTTGCTCACTCACGCTTTGCTCCTCTTTTCTTTATTCTTTTCCTTCGTTGTTTATCCGGTACCGTTTCGCCACCATTGGCTCCTTCCGCCTTTCCCTCCGATAATTACGACACAGCTCCAACTTTACGTTCGATTTTTTACGCCGATTGCTTTCATCTCCCATTCGTTTCTTTATCTCTGCGCGCGCCTCTTCTCTTTTCCTTTTTCAAGCCCAGTGCAATCTCAATGTTTCGCGATGCTGCTGTCATTCGTTGTTCGGTGTTATCGTCGCCTTGGCTTGCTGCTTGGCTGAATGATCGTCGGACGCACCATTGTATACGTATGTCTCACAGAACACATATTTGGTGTATATACGTGATTATCATTGCAAGTCATCCTTATCCACGCGGCAAGGGGCGTTGTCAACCCGATCGCTACTGTCCAGGGCCCTTTTACTCTTAACTGTGTAATTACGTGTCCCCCGTTCCCCTGTATACACAACTGTCCGTACTTGTGAAGCCACCCGACCCTGGAGAACGTAGCACTAACTTACGACGATCGTGAACAGTGCACGACGACGCTGTGGGTAGACAAATACTCTTGGTATCTGTAAACAGGTGCACCTCGAGTTGAGAAAGATTCTTGGGGAGCCTGATGCTTTGATGTCGGTAGGCATGAGAGAAGTTTTGTCGAGTCGACGAGTTTGATTATTGAATAGTCCTTTGCTATTCGATGTGAATCTGTCTGCTGCCCCCCCCCCCCCCCCGCCACGAGGAATGGTACAAGTTCCGAGCACCACGAGCAATTCGACACCCATACATTCCTCCCCGAGAACTGACTGCGCATTACTAACAGAATCTCCGAAGGAGTGGAGGCGCCGAGCGCTAGGCGACATCGTCATCTCATTTTTTAAATGTTTCTTCCTACACGATTTAGCCACGTTTCGAGGACGATAAAACGATACACTGGTAAACACACCCAAAAGACAGCCCTGAACGTAAGTGAAAAGCGATACTTGGATCGTGCTCTTGATTACTTATTAATGAAGCATGAGTAGACGAAGCTCAACGATAAACAGCCGAACCGAGCGCCTGATTTACTCTGAAGCATGCTAAGAAATTACGGCTAAGCTATCCCAGGCCAGGCTGAGTATCGTTGAACCCATACTCGATATGATACTTGCGCATAGAATGATCTGCATGCATCGACAGCCTGCTGTGTCTCCAACCCTTACGATTCTCTCTGTACACTATATATATATATATATATATATTATATATATTTACTCGCTACACCGACACACTCGCAGCGTGAGTTCTTCTTGTACTAAAACTGAATGAGGTGTGTTCTCTCTTTTCGCACTTTCGTCGAAGGCTTGCGAGAATCGTCCCCCTCGCTCCTGCGGAACGAACTAATTCGCGATCCTCGGCCCCTCTATGTTCGCAAAGAGCGACCGGTCGAGGAAACGTGCGAAATGCCAGCAAGCTAATCGATAGAAGTGAGGATCTTCGATTCGCGGCCGTTTCGTGAATCGAGCTTCCCTTGAACTTTTTTTACGTTCACCCGACTCGTCCGCCCTTTCTTTTGCGTTTTCTCATTCCCCGCGATCCGCGAAACGGCGTTCGTCGAGCATTAAACCGTTTGATTTTGGGGACCGCAGTCTGCGAATGACAGGGGAAACCGGCCAGCTAAGAGACTTCATCGAAGATCTTGGCCCGGGGCAAGTTGTCGGGAGGCAGGCGCTCGGCGCCCGCTGCCTGGGGGAGATCCAGCTGTCGCTCACCCAGAAGAAGGGCTACCTTGAAGTGGAGGTCATACGTGCCAAAGACCTGAAGCCGAAGCAGGGCAGCAAAGCGATTCCAGGTAGGCCAGCCGCTTCCCCATCTTCCCCTTATCGCTCGCGTCCACGCAGGTAATTGCAACTGGTGACGAAACTTCTGCTTCAGCTTCCTTCGTGAAAGTTTACCTGGTCAGCGGTAGGAAGTGCATCGCGAAAGCGAAGACGATGGCGGCTAGGAAAACGTTGGACCCGTTCTACCAGCAGTCGCTGTCCTTCAGGGAAAACTGTCGGGGTTGCATACTGCAGGTACGTTCGAAATTTAACTGGAGTTTAGACACTGTTCCTACACGATTTCGCTGGTGCTTCAAGTGTTTTGTGTTGTTTGTGCGACCGCAGGTGACAGTACGGGGTGATTACGGTCGATTGGAGGGGAAGAAAGAGTTCATGGGCGTCGCGCAGATCGTGCTGGACGAACTGAACCTCAACGAGATGGTGTTCGGGTGGTACAAGCTGTTTGACAACATACACCTGGTCAGTGAAGCCCCTAGAACCCTTTAGAGCTTAAACGAGTTTCCCACGAAAGCAGAATAGAGCCTGCAACGTGACGACCGCGACGACTGATCTGGAATTGTCCTTTTTCCTTTGCAGTGAAACCAATACAGAGGCACTCGATCCGAGATCGACGGGAACCTAGACGTGATGTGCAGTGAGAAAGGCGTGGCGAACGGTGATTTAACGTTCCGTTTCGGGGTGAAACGGGAACGGGAAACCGGCGAAATGGTGAGATTGTTCGAACGGTAACGCGACGCGCGAACAAGTGAATCAATCAAGAACGACTTAACGAAATTTAAGTATATAGTCAGCGCGCGACTCGCGCCAGACATTTCCAACATTTGTACATACGACTTAGTACACACCGAGTGGTGATTCCAGTGACGATTTTCATTGATCGCGTGCCAGATGAAGAAGAGGAAGAAGAAGAAGAAGAAGAAGAAGAAGAAGGAGAAGCAGAAGAGGAATTAGTAGACGAAAGGACGAAAACAAAGAAAACGGAACTCTAAATCTCGTTGTCAAGTTTTTAGCCAAGGAATATCATCGTCAGAGCGAATATTATTTATTGTAAATACTATAACAATTATATATATATATATACACATATATATATACATAAAATTCGCGATACGTATGCGCGCAGGTGTTTAAATGAACAATTGCCTTGACCGTCGCGTTTTCGGTTGCTCGGTTGCACCGCGATTATCCGAAACATTGATTTTTACTATCAAACTTCGACAACGGCGTGGGTGTGCGCGGAGATATGTCCATTAAGGGGCGGCTTTGGGTTCAAGTTGGGGGTGGGGGCGGGGGCGGAAGTCGCGCGGCAACCGCGGGAACGGGGGCGAGATATCGTGAAATTATCGAAATCGTTGTTGAACGTTTAAGGTAGCCGTGTCAACTATTTTGCGTGCGCGATGAGCAAAACGGAGAAAAAGAAAACGGAGGAAAAAAAGACGCTAACTATATCGACTGTCGTGTATTGTGATTCTGTTAGTTTTATTTAAATCGTCGACATCACGCGACAACCCCGCGGCTGTTAAAACGCGTACAATGGGACAGCCGTGTGATAACATTTAGGACCTTATTCTCGAACATTGCACTCGACTTAAAAGCTCGTTTTTTGTAACGTGAATATTTACCGAATGAACCGCCCACATTCTTGCATTGATGTAGAGGTTCACGATCCCCGCCACACATCTCGCCACGCCGAGTGCGCGGAAATCGTGTTCCTCGGGACACACTGCTGAAGTATCTTTAAAAGAAAAAAAGAAAAAAAAACAGAACGAGAGAGGTGATGCTGAGAAAGAGAGATAGAGAGAGCGAGAGAGAGAGAGAGAGAGAGTGAGAGAGAGAGAGAGAGAGAGAGAGAGAGAGAGAGAGAGAGAGAGAGAGAGAGAGAGAGAGAGAGAGTGAGGGAAGCATACGTATATTCACAATCGATTTTATATCTCTTAATTCTCATGTTATGTGTTCGATCTTCGTCTGTGCATTCGTCTGGTCACTCGTGAACAACGCAATTCGATGAGCATGCACGTGTACGCGGAATGTCTAGCATATTAAAACTCAAACACTTGACCATCGAGTACGATTTTCTTTTCGCTGATTGAGCTTGCAACATGTATGGAAATTCTCTTTGCGTGTCGGGGGAGGGTGAAGGGATAAACGGAGAAGAAGACGACGACCTTCTCGATGTTGACACTGCGCATCGAACGAGGCACGGGCGCTCGCACTTGTTTTCGAACACGACCGACGGAATCCGATCACATCGTGGCGAGCGCTGTTATCGTATGCTTTGCTTCTGGGCCCTGCACGTACGCGTTTCAAGGGCAACGCCTGTGGACGCTCTTTTCAACGCGAGAATTCAGTTCGCTCCCCTTACATCGCTTCGCTCCTCGTTTGTTGTTCTTGAAAGCCCCTCTAGTCGGATATTGATCGACGTCACTGAAACGATGGAGTTCCCTTCCCGTGCAAAGTCTGTATTCAGCCCCCACTTTCCTCGACATTTACTGGGAATTCTATTGTACTCGAGCGGAATTTAAAGGCTCGGAGTTGCGGCGACGATCTGACGATTGAACTCCTTAAAATCGATTCTCCTTTTTCCACGGACTGTGCTAGCAATGATTTCGCGAAAGAGTCAGCGTTCGAGTCAGTGACCTCGACATCGATATCTCGAGCTTTCGACCTTTCTGTGCAGTGCCGTTTCGCTTCGCGTTTTGGTAGAGTTCTCTGATTTCTGCTCGCCTTTGCATTCTGCAACGTTTGCTCGCTATCGCCACGCAAAGCCGCACGAAATTCCCCAAAAATCGAGCAGACACGTAGTCGAAGAGACAGTGCGAGGAGTAGCTTCGAAAACGGGGACGAGACGGTGGGAAAGAGACACGTATTCGGTGTACGGAGAACTCGATTATTTCGGTGCAAAATCTAGATAGCTTGAACCCTTTGGTAACCGGGCGATCGATCGAGACGAGTGTGTGTAGGAAACAAAACAGGGGCGATATCTTATCATATCTATAACGTGCTTGAATTAGAAGAGAGAAACATGCAACGAGGGGGGAGGGGCGGGGAGAGGCTTTTTTACTCGTGAAAAAAAAACTAAATACCGAAACTAGAGGTGGAGTCCAAGCTCTGTTGAAGGACGCGTGGCGACGTGAATGTAAATTATTCGTGAACGATCGAAGAGAGGGAAATGATGACTTACTGTAAGCCGCGATTTCTAAGTAAACATTTTGCAAGTGCATGACTTAATATTAGTAGGCTCTTTGGGACAATGACGACAACGTAATAATCACTCGTACATAAACACACACACACGCAGAATATAAACTCTGTACTAGTGAATAACGCTCGATAAAAAATTGAATATACAAGACTACGAATTATGTAACACACAATTCAGTTTGTAATCTGCCGGTTCCTTGCAGCCGTGGGAGCCTTTGTGGGATTTACTCGATTTTCGAGATCTTTTATTTCGTGCTGTTTAATTTACGATTTAAATTGGGAAACGAAGTGGCTTCGAGTCTTGACTGCCTTTTCCTGACGGTCGCTAAATTGCAGTGGATTTGCTTTTAAATTATGAGAGTGAATCTCACGAAGGTCCTATCGTCGCGAACTGTTAACGCTTACGATATAAAAGTACTGCATATCCTATACAAACGTAGGACTTTCATAACTAGTGGCCGGCTTTGAGAAACACTAAAGGAAAGAGAACGAGGGAGACGGGTTTGCTTTTTTTTACACTTATATCGACGAACGCAGTAAATTCTCGTAGAAAATTTCGCTGGAAATTTCTTGGGGAGTCGAAGACACACGCTAAAGGACCGAAAGTGAAGTGAAAACCAGACGTAGACGAGATATAGGATCGCAGCCTTTGGTTTCACGGTGACTTTAGCCTGCTTTTTGCCCTAATTCTCTTCGCAGCTCCGAAATCAACTGGTATTAATTGGCTCGGGTAGATACGAAACAAAAAGAATTTTAAAGTTAAGTGCTCGATAAATTTACCGAAGTTTCCATGGAAATCTACAAAATTTGGAACGTAAGAAGAGATCGAGGAATTATGTTCATTTATATTCTGCGAATTAGACGCGTCTTAATTTAAATGAAAAGGAAACGCAGAAATATTTGGATAAATATCGTTTAACAAATTTTGTTGCAAGACCTTAGCTACACTACTCTACGTGTGAGAATTTATTCAGAAATTTTATTTATACCATTTGAACGAAGCTAAGGCATACGATAGTAAATTAGAATTATGATGAGAAAAGGAACGGTGCGAAGAGAATCCTGGCAATGCTCCTTAATTTTCACACTCTTGCCATGCCCATCTGTACATAGGCATGCTCAATCTTAGGATCGAACACGCATCGTGAATCGCTAATATATATACGTATACATAAAAATAGTATTAACTAACGAAAACGAACAAATTAATATCCGACTTTGTACCTATATACTTATAATTGACGTAAAAAAAAAACGAAGACGAAACGATGAAATGGGATGGGAAACAAATTTTCGAACAAATATATATACATGGCGTCGAAAATGGCGGGAAACTGAAAGGTCGAGGGGGGTGGGGTCGTGTAACGAGAGAGAGAGACTAGACAGGAAAGAACCGAATCGAGAAAAAAGTGAGGTTGGAAGTAAATAGGGTAACGAATAAAATCTGAATTGGATGGGAGGAGAAAGCTGAGAGCCAAGGGGTACCACTTTTGTCAAATTTAGAGAGCCAATTTAGGTTTTACGATTACGATAATAGGGTGTGCGAGGAAGAACGAGTGTGAGAAAAGAGAGAGAGAGAGAGAGAGAGAGAGAGAGAGAGAGAGAAAAGTACGAGGTTAGAGAACGACGAGAAACGAAAAGGACACCGTCAACGATTTCTTTACAATGAAGCATTCATTACTCACTTCGTAGAGGCGATCTAACGTAGCGTAGGTGTTCCTGTAATCTTGCGCCAACCAGCCACGATCGATCGCGTGTATCGAGCTCGTTGCAAACACTTTTTCACAGCGAAGAAGCATCCACGGCAAACGCGGAGACGCGCGCGAACGACACAGATCGGTTCGAACCGGAACTCAGGAATCTCTATTAGACTTTTCCAATATACATACATTAGACACGGAATCACGTGACATCCGGGGCGGTCACGCGGCTCGCGTAGTTATCCCGCGGCGGGATCCCTCACTCGCGACGTAATCGACGCACGGAATCGATCGTAAAGATCACACGGACACTGGTTCAATCAATCGATATCGATGGGGGGCAACTTCGCGTCACTGGCATTGCGCGCCAATCGTTCGGGACGGTTGCTAGTTTATCTGTCGCGCGCGATGAAGGTCCGAGTTTCGTTTCGTGAAAGGAACATGTGGAGTGCGGGCGAGAGAGCGGAGAAGAGAGAAAGGGAGGGAGAGCGTGGATTAACGGGAGAGAAGGTGCGTCTTTTTCATTAATGGGGCAAAGATGGAAGGGAAGGTACGGTGGAATACAAAGGGCGAAAAGAATTTAAACAAATACGATTAGACGACGTTCCGTGGGAAGAATAGAACTCGGCCGGGAACGCCCTCGACCAATTTCTTTTTTTCTTTCTTTTCCTCTAACTCCGCGGGGAAAGTGTCCAGGATCTCGGCAGCATCGACTGCGGATCCTCGACATGAAACCGTTTTTAATGGTATGTAGTTCTGTACACAATCGCTGGCCCGGCCAGTCGGTAAAACGATCGAAGGGAGAAAGCACTGCTGCGATCTAGAGGGGTTCACGGCGGGATCTCCACGGAACGGTTACTATAAAGCGTTAGTGACTGTATCCAGTATAATATATCTGATAAAAGATACCCCTGATGCCAGACATGGCGTGTGACAATAAAGTGATTCAATGATCTCGTCGCATTTCAATCGCAGCCACCTTTCACGACACACGGGCACACACTTATAATATACACACATCACGTACACGCACGTACATACGGGGACACGCGTGTGCAGCATGTATATTTTAAACGGAGATGTTTTTTTTGTAAAGTACGACACGACACCGCCGTAAAGTCAACGATCACGATGTGTAAAAGAAAGTATCTCATCGTTTTACCGATCACTCGTTATTCCGCTGTTAATTGATAATGTCAGTAATATTTTTAACAAAATAAAGCTACCTTATTCAAAGCTGAGAGAACTCGACTTCTTCGAAGCCGTCCAATCAGTTTTCCCCTTTCGGTTCTTTTTTTTCGTAGCATCCAATTTGGTATTTCAATATTTATGTCGTCTCACAGACCAGGTATAGGATAGACCTATCACGCAATGTAATTTTGTGTCACACGCTCGGGGGGCTCGCGAGCCCCCTTACCATTTTCGTGTCACGTGCAACGTTACCGGTGAAGTCTCGGCACAGATTGTAACGCTACGCGTGGTAGGAATTAGAATTCAAGAAGTGGAAATTTAGGTCATTCGAAACCCGCGATTTACAAATGATTCTGTTTGAGTAACAATTTAAAGATCGTTTTATAACTTTGCGCCTTTTAACTTTGATAACCTATTCGGGTTTATTTAATGCAAAACAAATTTGTTTCACATAAAAATTTATATAAACAACAACATTATTTGTGGAAGACATGCTTTCACGATGTAACGTGGAATACCTCACCAAGGAATTGTAACTTAGTATATTTCAATAAGGTGCTGAAGCAGAGAGGACTTTAAAAATGGTCAAAAACCCATCAGTTCGAGTATCTCGCTGAAATAATCCAACTTGTACTTATCCTTATCCTTCTATCTTAACACTGTACTCGTGTTCTGGGGTCCGGTACGAACAATCAAACAACATTCCAAGTTACATTGTACCATAGTATTGCAAGTTAAAAAAATTCTTATATACGACTAGAGTATTTGACAATCGCAGCTATCGGCTCGGTTCTCACCGATTACCAGGTCTCACCACGAGGAGGTTGCTGCGTTTCGAGACCCGTAGAGAGATAGATGGAATCAAAGTTCCATCGATCTCCCTGTACATGAAACACTACTAAACCAAAGAGATGGATGGACACACAAAGTTCCATCGATCCCTTCGGTTTAGATGTAGAATCTAGGGAACTGCCAAGCAATCACTCGATTAAAAGAAATTCAGGAAAGAAGGAAAGACGAACGGTAAGCATGAAAGGAGTATTGGACGGCGCAGTTCCTACCACCCTGCTGTCCGAGTCGAAAGAGAAAAGCGCTCGGCGCCTCCCAGACGATTCCTCTTGCACCGTGCGACTCGCCAGGAGCACTAGCTGTGACCTGACTTGAGCCGACTAACCCGGAGACTGGGTATCCGACCGGGTGACTTACGCAGGTAGTGTACCAAAAGGTACACCCCCTACGCCCGAAACTTTTCCCTTTCGACAAGAACACCAGAGGATGAAACCGATCCACCCATACCGATTCCATGCTCAGTCACTTGCTTCCGGAAACGGAAACAGCGGTGACCTCCTCATCCGAGATGAGGAGCCAATAAACGAGCAACAAAGCTAATGATTTAGTGACTATTTCGCAATTTTACATGGGGCCTTAAATACTTCATGTTATAATACACTTTTCACTATCACTTTTCACTGCCACTTTTCACATCGATCTCCCTGTACATGAAACTCTACTAAACCAAAGAGATGGATGGAAACAAAGCTCCATCGATCCCTTTGGTTTAGATGTAGAATCTAGAGAACTGCCAAGCAATCACTCGATTAAAAGAAACTCAGGAAAGAAGGAAAGACGAACGGTAAGCATGAAAGGAGTATTGGACGGCGCAGTTCCTACCACCCTGCTGTCCGAGTCGAAAGGGAAAAGCATTCGGCGCCTCCCAGACGATTCCTCTTGCACCGTGCGACTCGCCAGGAGCACTAGCTGTGACCTGACTTGAGCCGACTAACCCGGAGACTGGGTATCGGACCGGGTGACTTACGCAGGTAGTGTACCAAAAGGTACACCCCCTACGCCCGAAACTTTTCCCTTTCGACAAGAACACCAGAGGATGAAACCGATCCACCCATACCGATTCCATGCTCAGTCACTTGCTTCCGGAAACGGAAACAGCGGTGACCTCCTCATCCGAGATGAGGAACCAATAAACGAGCAACAAAGCTAATGATTTAGTGACTATTTCGCAATTTTACATGGGGCCTTAAATACTTCATGTTATAATACACTTTTCACTATCACTTTTCACTGCCACTTTTCACATCGATCTCCCTGTACATGAAACTCTACTAAACCAAAGAGATGGATGGAAACAAAGCTCCATCGATCCCTTTGGTTTAGATGTAGAATCTAGAGAACTGCCAAGCAATCACTCGATTAAAAGAAACTCAGGAAAGAAGGAAAGACGAACGGTAAGCATGAAAGGAGTATTGGACGGCGCAGTTCCTACCACCCTGCTGTCCGAGTCGAAAGGGAAAAGCATTCGGCGCCTCCCAGACGATTCCTCTTGCACCGTGCGACTCGCCAGGAGCACTAGCTGTGACCTGACTTGAGCCGACTAACCCGGAGACTGGGTATCGGACCGGGTGACTTACGCAGGTAGTGTACCAAAAGGTACACCCCCTACGCCCGAAACTTTTCCCTTTCGACAAGAACACCAGAGGATGAAACCGATCCACCCATACCGATTCCATGCTCAGTCACTTGCTTCCGGAAACGGAAACAGCGGTGACCTCCTCATCCGAGATGAGGAACCAATAAACGAGCAACAAAGCTAATGATTTAGTGACTATTTCGCAATTTTACATGGGGCCTTAAATACTTCATGTTATAATACACTTTTCACTATCACTTTTCACTGCCACTTTTCACATCGATCTCCCTGTACATGAAACTCTACTAAACCAAAGAGATGGATGGAAACAAAGCTCCATCGATCCCTTTGGTTTAGATGTAGAATCTAGAGAACTGCCAAGCAATCACTCGATTAAAAGAAACTCAGGAAAGAAGGAAAGACGAACGGTAAGCATGAAAGGAGTATTGGACGGCGCAGTTCCTACCACCCTGCTGTCCGAGTCGAAAGGGAAAAGCATTCGGCGCCTCCCAGACGATTCCTCTTGCACCGTGCGACTCGCCAGGAGCACTAGCTGTGACCTGACTTGAGCCGACTAACCCGGAGACTGGGTATCGGACCGGGTGACTTACGCAGGCAGTGTACCAAAAGGAACACCCCCTACGCCCGAAACTTTTCCCTTTCGACAAGAACACCAGAGGATGAAACCGATCCACCCATACCGATTCCATGCTCAGTCACTTGCTTCCGGAAACGGAAACAGCGGTGACCTCCTCATCCGAGATGAGGAGCCAATAATCGAGCAACAAAGCTAATGATTTAGTGACTACTTCGCAATTTTACACGGGACCTTAAATACTTCATGTTATAATACACTTTTCACTATCACTTTTCACTATTACTTTCCACTATCACTTTTCACTATTACTTTCCACTATCACTTTTCACTATTACTTTCCACTATCACTTTTCACTAGTTTCTTTTTAAATATTTTATGTTATTAAATCCATTCCCCGCGTAACGGTGAACCTGAAAAGCTGAAACAATCAACTGCTTTATGTTAGTAACGGTGTGGTCGCCCTGGAAGGAAATTAAGCAAAAGCTTATTGAGTTGGAGCTGATCGAGATAATTTCGACCTATAGAAGAGCACGCACGAGCATGCAGAACCATCGCAAAGATAAGTACATGAAGGAAAGAGCAGAGAATGTAGATCCACCGATGAGATGCATGATAGAGTGACAGAAGTCATACAAAACCATCGAAGAAATCGACGAAACGAAACGAATCATGGACAACCATCGAAGAAATCCACGAAATGAAATAAATCATGCCAAACCATCGAAGAAATGCATGAAGTAGAATAAACCATGCAAAACCATCGTTGAGATACATGAAGGAGAGCAGGGAATGTAGACCCCCTAATGAGATGCATGACAGAGTAACAGAAGTCATACAAAACCATCGAAGAAATCCATGAAATTCAATAAATCATTTAAACCCATCGAATAAATGCATAAAATATGACAGATTATGCAAATCCATCGAAGAAATACACGAAATAGAACGACTCGTGCAAAAATCCTTGAAGGAATGCATGAAATCGGACAGATGATGAAAAACAACCGAAGAAATCAGTTACAAAGGGAGGAAAATCAGTTCTGACCTTGGCAGAACAATAAAATTTTAAATGGCTTAACGAACCACAAAGTTTCATCGGCACCAACCGAACAAGCTAACCCAGGCCAGGGGAGAGGGGGGCGAGGGGCCGGGGGAAGAACCAGGGTAGAAACCCTGACCAGGTCCCGGGACGTCCTCCAGGCTCGGAGGACCGACGACGACTGAATACAACGAGCTCCGTGAGCTCCCCACCTAGACTTCGAGAAACGATGTCCCCCGATCAAAACAAGGACGACGGTTATTTACAATTGCGAAATCCAACGAATTCTTCGGCAAAAATGGATTTTCTGCTAAAATATCCATTCCAGTGGCTATTGCTATGACAAATAATGTTAACAACATTTACACTAACCGCCCAGTATAAATTATTATTAACTATGATCGATAGAACTCGAGATATCAAGCAATTAGTAGCATTTGGCCTTGGATTTGCAAATGATTTTCTACGCCGAATGAATTCTCTTTTATTCTCAATGTTTAATCGTTCGATACATTAATGTTAATGCTCATACATATCACATAGTATTATTTATAATGTATAAATACATTGTAGTTGAACTTGGTGTAAATGAATAGTCGCAGGAATATTTATAATACTTCGTCGACATTAGTAACTAAGGGGAGAAACAAATATGTCACTCATATTTCTCCAAGTAATGACTATATCTCAACGGAATCCTGTTAAAAGGCCTCCCACATGGTCCAGTAATCGATGAAATTGATGCGCGAATTGAGAAATCACGACATAATACTATGACATGCACACACTTCACTGAACCGATGAATTTCTCAGGGCTAGACAAAATTTTATCTCACAATGCGTGTTTCAAATGTAACTTGATTTACAGTTGCATCTATGCACCCCACGACACTCATGCATCATGCAACTTTCTATGAGGCTTTTAAGACTTAGATTTTACTGTAAATGTTAGTGTAGGCGGTGTAATAATACTCGGGGTCCAAATAGGATCCAATTATTTATTATTACTTCACTAGAATGATTAAACAGTACATTGGAAAGTTGCGGGAATGTCAGTAACAGCGTGAATTTTTAATACTTTTCGGCGTACGATACGTGAAAGGGTTCTACTACCCGCAAAGTACTAATAAACAATGTCATCTTGCAATTTATAGCTTGCACGGGCTTTGAAGAAATACGATTTTTTAGTGCCATAGTGTCTCAATCCCCGAAATGGATTGTCGGAGAGAAATCGTAGCGTAGTGAAAGCCCGCCCTCTATATCAAACTCACACTATAAACAAGTCACACGTATACAAGCACGTACACACCTTTCAGCATTTCAACATATTTCAGAGTAGTTCCTGAGTTGCACACTGTTCGTGAGCAGAGGCCGCTAAATTCAGTTCTCAACTTATGAGTCGGTAACACTGTTTGGGTGGCGACACGAACATCCGTAAGGTGATAGGTCTATCCTATACCTCGTCTGTGGTCGTCTTTACGTAGGTTGCCATTCGAGTTTCTCAGAATTCTCCGTTGATGGTAAGCGAAAATATCCTGCAGCCATGGATAACCATTGTGGGGTTAGATTTGGCGGGAAACGAGGAAACATTAGTTTTACTTTCCGCTACCAGGATGCGCTACTTGTACGGAGCAGTCGGAGACGAGTGGCGCTACATGCAGTGTAATAATGTTTGTTTGCGCGCGAAATAGTTGTTGTCTTTTGCAAAGCGCGATTGCAAAATTGTAAAAGTGATCCGTCGCGTACGTGACATTCGTTAATCATTGCTAGTAACGGTGGTGCTCGCGTTAATCGCAGATTCGCGTTCCGTAGAAGCGTTGTCGAATTCATGTAATGCGAATAGTGTTCGTTGGTGCGTAGGTGTAAATCTAAGGGGATTTAGAGAAAAAGATGGACGCTCCGCAGTACATTACGGACGGATGGCAAGGCTCTGATGTTGAATTCGTCCTTTCATCAGTGATGGTAAGTACAGAATTGGTATCATTTAAATCTGAATGGCTTTGTATCCATATCCCGAGTATTTCTTACGTACCAAACTATTATATTACGAACGTATGAATGCATGAATGACGCAGCTTGTACGGCACGGCGTCTCAATGTTAATCACGAGACGCCGAGCAAGGGCATGTTTATTTTCGTCGCACTTTCGTGCCTCAAACATGAAAAAAGCCTCTACTGACTCTACTCCTAGTACAGGCTCGCGTGCGTATCATTAACATGCATTTGTTGACGTTGTTGGCACGGTATCGGTATTTTGGAGGCATAAGTACTCGCCTGTGCCATTGTTTGGTATACATATATATATCGTAGCTTCTGGAGTCAACGCCCCCTCCTCTTGCCCGTCTATTTACTGAAAGTTTCATACTCCTGCAAAGCAGAAGTGCATAGCTACCAAGTTCTAAATAACTTAAATAGTACAATCCTTCAGTGTCGAGTCACGAGTTAAGTTAAATAACGCGAACTGAACCCTGAATTCTATTGTCCTTTCAATCAAATTACGATAGTGTATTATAAAATGCGCACTGTTTGGAGACTGATACTAAGAAAACTCGTGATAAGATAGTGTTATTGATTTTATCATATAAAAATGAATGATTTTACTGTATGATTTCTGCTACTCGAGCTGCTTTTCGCGTAATTAAATCTTGAATAAATGTGCTACGTATGACAATGTTTTCCAAAGATTCTCCAACCAATATTACCTTCAGGACAGAAAATATACCAGCCTTTCTGCATTCCTATCTCATATTCCCATCAGACACGATCTTGTTTCTCTGTTTTAAAGACAAAGAACTTCTGTTTGAAGCTTTCACACTCTCTCTCTCTTTCTCAAATGCAACGACAGAAGAAACATAAAACGAAAAATGACTTACTTAGTTGGTGCTACAAAATAGCCAAGCATTCAGCGCAGCATGTAATAGCCCCTCGCCGATATCAATCAGCCAACGTTCTTTGTCCCGAGTATGAATATCGGTGTTGGAAAAGATCGCGAAACAGGAAGCAGATCTTAGAAATCACGGTAAGGCTTTTCGTGGCCAACGAAAGGCGCGCCAGTAACGCGATTTCGCGTTTCTGCAGGTTTATTATCGTAATCCCGTCGCGTCGATAAGCCCATTACCGCGTGTCTCAACCGATCCCGTGTAATGTATGCGCCGGAACGTAATAAAAATCGACTTACACGAGCGACCGGCTCGCCTCTAGCCACCTCTCCACGTGCAAGGGACGCGCGCGCGCGCGCGCGCGTGCACCAGCCGAGCTCTATCGGCCGGCACGCTTTTAGGTGTCGCTAAAAGTTTAATCAAAGTCAGATTAGCCGGGGCCACGGCGAGACGGGGGCGGCCAGGGGCTAGGGGGGAGGGCAGGCGTTTTATTAAACGGGACTTGATTAGGGGGTTGCCCCGGGATCCTTTCAGAGTTTGTTTTCGACTGGTTTCCACGGAGGCGCTTTCATTACGCCAGTTTCGCATAATTGACGCGATCGTTTAGAGAACGGGGGTGGAAAAACTTGGCCACTCTGTACACGACCTCCGTGTTCCCATTGTCAGGTTGGAAATTGAGGATTTTTTATCGTCGAGTTTGGATATAGATGCAGGCTCGCGCGTAAGATGTGGCTGTATTTTCATCGACAACTTGCTTTTAATGGGGCAGCTCGGATGAGTGAAATTTTAGGAACACTGTGGATTTAAATTATTAGATGTAATTATTAAGCGATGCGGCCATTCAAGTAACTCTTATTAGCTGGACTGAGGATAATTTAGAATCTTCAGGTTTCTTATATTTTGTCGTTGTTACCTAACTTGCTCCTAAATCGGGTTAAAGACTTGGAGGTTGCTGTTACAGTGTGCTCGAACAGTGCGCCAGCTTCTGAGATTCGCCACGCTCATTAGCGAAATTGTAATAACGATCTTCTAAAGAGCAGACGATTAAGAGGTAACTCGGCATGAAACACGTTTAGGTATCAGCGTAGGATGGTCGAAAGTGATTCAGTCTCCTGGTAATCCCTCTAATCCCGAAGGGTATAGCTTCTCGCGGATGCTACCCCAGGGGAAAGTGCCAAACGCTATCTTCACCCTCGCGATGTTGTATTCTCCCCGCGGTAATAATCGGTTCTGATCATTCCTCGGACCCGATGATCCCTTCCTGTAACTTCTCCTCCATATTACTTTCATCACAACGCAACGCTCACCGCGGAAACAAGGAACACGCCGATACCATTGTCCATCTCACTCATTTTAAACACCAAACTCTACGATTTCCCCGGTTTCGTCAAGTTGAATGACTCACTGCCAACCATACAAATAGTTAGAACATCTCAATGAAATGGAAAGGAGGCACACAGTCCCTGGGCCCCGGTTTCTCCGCTTTCAGATACTCGTGAACGGTGGCTGAAAGGGAAGAAGGGCGCCCAGTGGCCGTAAAAGAAGAATCTCGAGAGGGGTATGTGTATTCACGAAGGAGACGAATGTCACCAGGGGGGTGTCGGCGTAACCGCGCAATAACAACCCTCTGGAAGCTAGGGCAGAGAGTTCACGCAGTCCCGGCACTGTTTACGTCCAAGGGTCTACGCTCGACCCCGCCTTCCGCCCCCGTCCGGCTTAACGCTAATGAATCTGATTTGCATCTGATCCCGACCGATCTTCGATCCTCCCCCCGGCCGCCCCCCCGTCCCTCGATCATTTAAGGACGCTGCCGTACGTCGTACGCGTCTGTGATTAATTACGCGATATCTGCTCCAGACTCCTGCCCATTTAAGCTTCGAACTTGCCCGTGATTTTGACGTACGGTCTTCTTCTCTTTTTGTTATTAGAATAGGGTGGATGGGCTCTATGGACGGGAGGGAAGCAAAAAATTTGGGTACACAGTTATGTACGTTTCTGCGGGTGGAATCTATGCGAGATTTACGTAGAATGACTTCGAGGGAGAAATGGTTTCGCAAATTTTTATAAATAGCCGGGGAGGACAATTGATTCTACTGAAAGGGGTCAGTGATCCTAGGGTATCTTCTCGCAGCGAATCGTCGATTATTCGACATTTTACAAACGACGCCGCTTTGTACGGATTTGCCCAGTGACTGATAAAAATAATGGAACAGTAGGAGCTCCGGGTCTCCGAGTAAAACGTTCCTCGCTCGAACAATGGTAGAATCTCGACGAAAGATCCCCTTCTTCGCCTTCGATTCAATCTAGAATCGTTTAGAAATGTTCCATCTCGTTAACCGTTGAGTTACGACGGAATAATTAGATAAAAGTAAACCACGCTCGAATTTATGCCCACCGGTTACCTGCGTCTGTAGGAATCCTACATCTCGGAAGATTTACGTAAAAAGATCCACGACGATCCTATGGGATCCGTTACCTCTTTCCTCGACAGGTTCGTATTTAATGGGCGGAGTGCCCTCCGGATACATTCACGCTGCTCCGCCTCCAACGCGATCACGTTATTGCCCGAACACGAAAAAGTCCTCGTTCCTTTTATCGTTCCACGCTGGAAAAACGAGGCGCTGCATATTTTCGTGGCAGAAGGGAAGAACGAAGCGTGTTTTGGGGTAGCTATCCATCCCTTGCTCGAGAGTGGGTCGCGAAAAACGGAGCCATTGCGGGAGATAGCGTTCGCAGCTTCAGGGGATAATTAACGATGTTGTTTTACTGTCTTTCGCACTTTGCTCGAAGAAACGCGAGATAACTTTAAGGAGGACGTTCGATCGTTGAAGAATTTGTGTTTCTTCTATGTGGGAGGACCATTTCAGAATCAATGTTTAAGGGGAGAGGCCTCCCTAGAACGGTCAAAACAACATGCTTCTTTGGCAATTTTTTCTAGAAAAACCGAAAAACTTTTATTATTAAATATTAGTCGATTAGAAAATGTACATCTTACGGATATTTCAGTATTTTTTGTGGTAAAAAGTGTTGAAAGGTTTGTGAGTTATAGGCGAAGCCCGAGACGTTCTTTTTTTAGGCGCTTTGCGGTGAAAAGTATGTAGCTCGGTGTAGGATTATCCAAAATTGAAAATTCGAATCTTTTTAGATAATATATTTAGCCACTATCGGGCCCGATTTTGGAAAAACTATTTTGAGACAATATGGCGACTGTGCTAAGTTAAAAGCATCGATATTTGGAAAAAATCGCTCGTGTTTCGAGTATAAAAAAATCTAGGCTAATAAAAGGAAGAGCTCCCGATAGTGCTTAGATTTTTAACTCTAAAATAAGCCTGCAAAGCCTCGAGTAAATCGGTTCCTAACTTTTTGAGTTATGTGTGACACCGACTTCGAAAACATGATGTTGAGGAAAATGCGTTTAAAGTTTTGGGTCTGAGCGCTACACCGAGAAACACCTACCCACGTACACGCGTATAACATTGTCAATTTTGGTCGGATTAATTTGCCACTTTCAGGGAATATTTTCATATTTTATGTTGTACCTCAAGAAAATATAAAAATCGAAAAATCGATTAGTCGAAAGTTTCTAGGTAGGCCTCCCCCTTATCGGTATCAGTAACATGAGTTTCTCATAGATTATGAATTTTAGTTTCTCTTCATCAGAGGAGGTGAATTAACCGCGTCCTATTCTCTTGAGCAGTCGAACCATGCAAATGGAGGCCCAAAAGAGTGGCGTTTTGCACTCGATCATCCGTAATTTAATTAAAAACAGACTCGTGCTGCAGTGTTATGGGTGTTCACCATGCCCCACCCTGTTCTTCATTTATCGTTCACCCTCGGTCATACTTTCGATATTAACGCACCGCAGTGTCGAGCAGGGATCAGCCAGCACGTGCTACTACCTAACCACTCGAATTATACGCGCCGCTATGAAATAATGATTTAACATTTCATTAAACTTTAACGGTGTTAAAGGGGCGCGTTTTTGCAAGTTACTCGCTAGAAATTGCATTTAAACGACATTTCACGCTTGGAAATCGCTGGATTTTCGGTTGATCTCTGCGAACTGGATTCGTGAATCCGACCCTGGCGGATGAATTACGTCTTCCGAGTAAATATTTGATCCCGTTGCGGCATCATTAATCCACCATGACCCACTCCGCACGTGTTACCGAACGGTTTTCCGAGTTAAACGACGACCGCGGCTTTACATATATTTGCCCGTGGATGGTGATCCTGTTTGCTTAGGACAGGCGGCAGAACGTGAAAATTCGCGTGTCCCGGATCGATTCCGCCGACTGTGCTGGTTACACGCAGAAACGTAGAATCGTCGGCCGGTGACGCGGTATAATACGGTTGACTCTCCATCGGGGAAGGGTGCGAAAGGGGGATTTCGGAAGCACGTGGCCGCACGAAGATGAATTAAAATCGCGGTGGGTCAACGCCGAATATTCCGCACTTAATCACGCCGCTTGACACGCGGGATTACATCGCGTATAATCGGATAGAATGCCGTATATTAGATTTCATGGAGATTGAAACTATCCTCGACTTGCAAATGACGATTATTAGACGTGAACCCCCCTGGCTGGAAGTTCGGGCGACCCTCGGCTGATGTATTTCTCATTATACCTGTAAGCATCTTAGTTAGCGCCTTCTACAATATATTTCCGATAGATCATTGCTCCGAACCAAGTGTCATCCTCGCAGTGTCTAGCCATTGCACGGTGTAATCATTGAAATTTACGACCGCAGGCCCGATTCCGTGAAATCGGGATTAAGAAACGTCCCCCGAGCCTCGAGGTCCATGGATTACGCGTGTTTACCAGGATCTCTCCCGTTCCCATACGTATCCGTTGTCCCTTGACGATTCTAAGCGGCGCGACGCGCGTGGACGCGCGGCGTTCTTCCCCGAAACCCTGGAATCCAGTCTCCTATAACGATCAAGTTGTCATGGGTGCGATCATTCGTTTCCAGTTCATAAAGTCTCCCGGCGTACAATGGTGGCTAACTAGGCGTGGTTCGCTTTGAGGAGGGTCACCTGGTACACCGTGCGGTCCGTGTACGCGTACTACGGCCATTTCACACCCAACAGCGTCTTTCGACAGGTTGATACCTTGGCACGCCAATGTAACGCGTGTCAAGAGCTGGGTCTGTTGCCGTGGCGGTGGTCCCTGCAAGAGAATCGAGCATGTAATTAGTAAATGATAGGGCGCCGAGGAATAATCGTAGGAATTATTAAAAAATTGGCCCTCAAAGGGGACGTCTTCGAATTTGGTGTTCGAGTAACGTTGGGCATTAGAGGAGGTAGTGGAAGCAAGTGGGTGATAGATTCTCGTCGGAGCAGGGAATTCGATTTCGAATGAAAATCACTTGGTGGTCCTGGAAGGGTCGAGCCGGGTGCCGTTTCGTCTGCAGGTCCTCCTACTTTCCTGGCCAGAGTTCTTATCCTAGCCCTCATCTCCGCTATTCCGCGCTTCCTGACGCGCATACACGTACACCGACAAAGTGACAAGTTTTATCTGGCCCGGGCGATCTCGATAGCAGGGTGATGTATACGCGTGGGCGTGGCACCTTCGAGGACCAAATTATAGTCCTGCGACGGATGCAAGGAAGGCAGGAGTCCGTGGAGAGACACAAATGTTCCCTGCTGGACCTAGCCACCGCTTTCTCCCCCCTCGTCCCTCCGCCGCTCCATCTTCCAGGATTCTTGTCCTATTTTTTCCACCATTGTGACCATTGTTTGGTCGACGACAGGTGTTTGCCCTCTTCCCTCCCTTCCGCGGTTTTACACCGAGCTTCTCCTGGCAACCCGCGGCAAAGGGGTATCGAGACAAAGAGGCATTTCGCTTCGATTTGCCATTAGCATTATCAAGTGGCTTTAGAAAATCCACCCAGCCTCCTTAATCCTCTGCGAAATGACATTCAGCGAGACGGTGCGCTGAAGGGAAAGTCGATGACATTTCATCGCCAGACATTAAACGAACCCGGGCCTGTTAATATCCCCGATTAAACCGCCTGGAACGTAACGAGCACGCGAACTTAACAGGACGTTAATGCTCTTGTACGCGTCCTGATTCATTAAAGAGAAATCGCGCGCGTTGGCAATTTTGTCTTCATTACTTGGAATGGAGGGTATCTGGGTTCGAGTGGACAGGATGGCGGGATAGCGCTGGCCTGAGGAAGAACCTGTTAAGCAACACCGATCGCCACGAGTTTTGGCAAACCTTCTTAAGAAGATTAGAGCCATCGGGCTGGCATTACCACTCGCTCCATCTCGATTCGACGGCGTGCAACCGATTTCCTGTTATTCACTTTGGATTAGCTCGAGCCCCCGGCACCCGTGAAAAGCCCTTTCTATCCAACCGACCGATCATCCCGAGTTTTCTCCTTCAACCACCCCGCTCAGCTATTCTCCCGGCGTATCCGTAGTATCCTCGAGATTTTTGTTTGTTGCTTCTGCGGATTAAGCGCAACCCTACTGGGCTTTTCGTATTCTCGCTTGCGCCCGGCGACGACTTTGTCGCCACGTCGAAAAAAAGATCCTTCCCCGCTTTTCCGCCAGGATGATCGCGATGACGGTGCACGCAGCGCCTCGGGTTCCCTTTAACGGGTTCGTGAATACTAGGAAATTGAACTGTTCATCGGTCCTCCATCAGTTGGAACTTCGTGTCTCGGACTATGGTTAGTATTCGTACCGGCGAAACTGACTCACGTTTCTCTGAATCTTCTCTAAACCGACCTGCCAGTTTAGTCCAGTATAGTTTCCATTTTCAGTTCAATCAGTTGTAGACCGAGCTAAACCAGTTCCAGGTTGCAGTTCGCCATCTTCCTGGCCCCGATGTTAACTTCCGCGGCAGACGTGTTACACAGTCGTTACATCTATTCGGTTAACGTACGTTGGGTAGGAGAAAGTCTGCAGCAATATTTCAAGAGAAAGAAATTCGTGGAAATCGTGGTTTCGTGAAAAGCGCCGTGTTCAGCGAGACCACCCCGCGGTATGCGGTAGCCGGGGTATTCTTGTATCTTCACAGGATCTCTGTGTTTTACAAGCCAGCTGTGTATCGTCCTGCATTGTTGGTCCTTTATGTACCCGCGTGCTCAGTTCGCTCGAGTGGTTCGGCTTGACTTCGCGCTGTTTGTTCTCAGGTTGGAAAGGAACCTTCCCCCGTGTACACCGTCAGGATCATCCTGCTCCTTGTCGGCTTAGCTTTCCAGGATTACAAGGATTTCTTTATTTTCTTACCGCCTCGTCCATCTCTCTCCCACGCCGCAGCCTCCTTTTCCTCTTCCCTTTTCCAGATGATCGACGCTCTCGTCGTGCTCCTCTCCGATCCTCGTTAGCGTCCTACGATTCCCATCCAGCGACAACGCCCGTCGCATTTCACTCCTCCCGCCTCCGTTTAAGGGAGCACACTTGTCCTGACATCGATTCCTTAAATATCGAGCGTTCCCGAACTGATCCAAAAAGTGTATCGGCCTGTGGGGGGAAAAAAGTGGCTTCGACCACTCCGCGGAATGGGATTTCGAGTTAACGAGCCGCTCGTAAAACTGCCCGCGCGTATTTAAATTTCCCCCCTCGTTCCTTCCTTTTTTTCCCTCTCTCCTTTTGCGACGGCGCAAGACGACCAAATGATTCACGGCCGGCATTACCGTCAACGTTGATCGCGTTGCCATTTATATAGCCGGCGAAGGAGACGATCGGGTGCCGTGCAGCGTTGAAACCAGCCGGAGCAGCCTCTGAACGAGATAAACGAGAAACGTGCAACAGGCGTGAATGAAACAATGGCGGGCCACGTGTCGACCAATCGGAGGAGAGGCGAGGATCCAGCCCTGCGTGCTGGATCCTCTGTTAGGTGGAGCCTCTCGCGGTGGATCATCGCGATTCCTCGATCGTTCCGCTGGATCCCGCGCTTCGCCTCCTTTTTATGGAATCTGGATTCTCCTCTTGGTCGCGACGGCTTTTTCTTCCCCCGTCGCCAGTTTAACGGAGCCACGCGGGCATATCCACCGACCATTTCCAGAAAATTTGGTCGCCAGAATCCCTCTGTCTGTCTTTAGACCTGTCTTCGGCTTTTTAACAGGCTCCTGAGCTACTCCCGTTAATATAATCACTCCAAATTAGAGATACTGTTTGATAAACTCATCAAGGAGCTACCGGTTGTGTTCGCCGGTTCGGAGAGTGCTTATCCCACTTCTAAGGGACTGGATAGTCAGGATCTAGCATCCCAGACAGCACGGTTGCAGCTACGCGGGGTCCGATGATGGAATAGATAACGGGGAAATTATCTAGTCGTGCATGCATGCACGGGCACCGTACACGGCGGTGTAATTGATCGACATCGAGGGGGTACATCACCGGCAGATGTTCGAACGCGGCCTCACCTCCATCTGTCTCTTTCATAAAGTTCAGCGCGGGGCCCGCGCCCGTCTCGCCTACGTACCTGCCCGAGTATACACGGGGTGGCTCCCGAGTTCCATTCACGGGCTGATAGCGTAATTGAATTTCGTCCGCGGGAGAAGGTCACGTTGACAGGATGAAAAATTGCGACCGTCTGGCGGGAGGATCGAAGGAGCTGGATCTTTGGGGATGAAATGTTTCTTGTTTCCTCGAGCCCCTTTGGTGAAAACGATCGACACACCACTCACGGGAGTGTGAAGTCTTCGTCAATGTTCCGATGAGCCGCCGATGGTTTTATTACGGACGAGGTCCGGGATTCGGGGTCTTAAAGTCTCGACGGGAATCACCCGTTAGATGGACGCAAGTTTGGTACAACGGCTCGTACGCTCGAGGACTCGTGGGTATACCTAATAGGCACCTTTATACGAGAGATTCAGGTTCGCGATGGGAGGCGTGCCGCGAAAATTGCGTCATTTTTCACGGCTCGCGAGCGCTACCCTGGCCGATTCAAAAATTCGCGGGCCACCTTCGCCCGGCGGTAAGAAAAGGACGGTGCGGATCGAGGGGGGAGGTAAACGAGGTGCACACCGTGGAACGGAGATGCTACGGTAGGGAGGACGTGTGTCTTGCTGCGCTCGATAAGATCGCGAGTTTATTAATTAAGCACTGCGGTCGGATGAGCCTTTTGAATTCCCTTGTAAACACGCGCCCAGCCACCACGCAGGCTTGTCCCGGGCATTACGCGTCTGCCCGAGCGGAGGAGCTGCCTCTAACTCGATGATCCGCTCGGGGATTCAATAAAACACTTGGATGCATAATAGCGTGGCCCAAGGATCCCTCGATCGTTCGGCGACAGTGTCCGGCGATCAGCAAGAATGCGGGAGTATTAATCGAAACTGTTAAACGTCCTCGAGGGTGTCCGGAGCGTAAAGCACCCTGATGCTTACCGTCGACTCCTCGCTGAATCTCCGTGCCGAGGTAAACGCGCGACAGCCCGCCGGTGCATCCGGGAAACAGATAGGGGAAAGGCACGCTGCTAAAAAAGAAGCGGCTCCTTTTTCACAATATCACGAGCACAAAAGCGAAATAGCGTGTCCCGGGATCGGGGCGGATCATTATGAATTTCGTGCGGTTTCCCCGGCGTAATAAATTAGTCAAAGACGCTCATCAATTTTATGACGGGAGTCCATAGAGAACCGATGCCTAAAACATCGTCTCGTCCGGCACTGCCAGCCCCGGATAGCCTCGAACGTGATGGATGATTTTTCTTTCCCACATACAGAACCGAGAGAGACAGAGGCCCCCGTCCAGCCAGATCTCTCTACTGGCTCTCATTTGCGCACATACCTGTACGCCCACCCACGTGCGTGTAACCGCGCGGCGGCTGTGTGCGCGCACGCGTTCCGCAGCGGCCGCAAGCCCAGACACATTAGCGGGCAACGGACGCGATTCATGAATAATAAGTGGCGCGAACCGACTGTTTTGATCCCTGTACCGGGTTGTCCGTGGACGATAACGAGATCTTCCTCCTTGCTTTCCTCCCATCAGCCCATTCGCCCTCGAAGAGTTAATCGTTCCCCCGATTCTTCCACGGAAACCCTAAACTCGCCGCTCCTCGGTCGCGATTTTGATAGCTCAGAGAGACGGATAGAGACGGCTATACGCTGGTGTGTCCCAAGTATTTCGGTCCATCACTCAGGGGAATCGATCGCGTTGCGCAGAATGTCCCAGCTCGGCTCACAAACGATCGGCCGGTCGGGCGGTAGAAAACGATTCGTTTCGCCGCGATTTGCATACGTCGATCTCCCGAAGGGATCGTTATTTTTGGCCGCGCGATACAATATTCATAAGCGATCCTCTATCGTTCGCACGATCGGCTAGGCCGATTGTTTTCCACGCGCGCGAGCGCGCTCCTCTCGCCGTGGACGTTCCCTAGCATAGACAAAGGAGGGAGAGGGGCGGACGGGCCCTAAAGGACCGAGACGGCGGGGCTACGGGGCCCGGAGTTTTACACACGTAAGGAGAGGGATCGATATATCGGTATACGGGCGGAGGAATGATAAATGGCCGTGTCGAGAGATGCGCGGATAACATAATGAGACGTATTGTGCTGGTGCGGGACCCACGAGGACCGAGCGCGCTCCTCCCGAGGGGCCTTCTGGGGCCCGACGAAATTTCGCCGAGCCACGGAGAAAACGCGCGTCCGTGGCTGCTACCTCGACTTTCCGGGAACTGCGGTTTCCAGGACGGAACCGAGATATTCTGACGCAACGAGGCTGCCGGTTCTGCGAAACCGCCCCTTCAGCCTCGGCCTCCTTTCTCACGCGCCACGATTCTCGGGGATGAAGGGGGAAACATTCCAGCAGGGTGGTTCTCCTTTTCCAGGATTTCGTTTGTTTCTGGCGAAATCATTTACTGTTAAGCTATAGGAGCCCGGGCGCAAGAGAAGTCCTGAGGATGATCCTCTGTTTAGCCAAGTATTCCGAGGGCAAAGCGCTCGGAGGAATTACCGGAGCCACGCGTGAACGCGAAGCTTCCGGTAATTAATAGCGGTGCAGCTTTGTGTAGGGTCGATTAAGGTGAGGCATACCGCCGCGACAGATCGGTTACTCCGTCACTTGGCAACAGGAATCTTCTTGCTGGCTGACCTATTGTCTTCAGGCGAGAGGTGTTCCCGGGCAGTTTGTCATCTTTAGCCCCCGTGACATCGGGCTTCCCCGTAATGATTTCGGTTCCCGAACCCCGTGCCAATACTTTCGGTGCACTGCGGGTGTCTGTCGATAGCATCGGAGTTACTGGTGCCTGCTTAATTATCGACAACTACTAATTTGCACGATCAATGAGATTCTTTGGTGTAGAGGTGAGAGTTCCCGAAGTCCAGGTGAAGGTTTCGATTAATTCTACGTACCCTTCGAAGACCATTGTTTCTTTGTAATATACCCTCAATCGACTCTAGCATCCAGCCCTCTTCGAGCAATTTCAACCCTTCGTCGCTTGATCCACATCCACCAGCGTGTTTACACTCCGAGAGGCGATATCTCGCTGGCTATCGATGCGCCCCTTCGCCCATTCTCTCAACATCCCTTGTGACCGAGAAAGATGACAGGTTACAGCACGAGGAGGTCGTGACGGGTCGCTTGTTCCTCGAAGCGATGACAGGGGCTTCCTCGGCCAGCGTCACCTCGTCCTCCTCCACCTCCTCGAGGACGTGCTCGGGGCTTTTCAGGGGAGGAGGGCGACAGGAATGGAGATGGAGAAAGCTCGTCGTCACGAGCGATGGGGGCGAGCGTCGGGGTGAAACGAGAAGTTGGAGGTTAGGCTAGGGGTTAGATAGGATAGGGTGTGTCGTCATGGCTACGCAGCAGGAGGCGGGGCAATCGATACACCCTCGCTCACGCACTAAGCACACGCAATGCGTTTATAACACAATGAAACAATGACGACCACCGCAGCAAGGGAAGGACGTTAAGGGCCAAGAGGTGGGCTGCTAGAGGGGGTGCCATCGCGCCTTCTACTTCCGAATATACGAGTATTCCACCCTGTTGCCAGTTTATGCCGCGGCTGCTCGATCATCGTCGCCGATCCTCCGCATTTCTTTCGCCTCGTTTTTCACGCGTATCTGTGACAGTGATCTATGCCACGATCGATTCGCCTTCCACCTCCTCGTCCAGCCTAGAATTCGCGCGATTCCTCCCTGTCACGGGAGGTGTTCGTTTCACAACTGCGGTGATCCCTTCCTTCTTCATTTAGAATCGCGTCGATCGTGAGAGAATCGACGGGAAAGCGTCGAAGCAGAACGACTTCTGGAAAGCGTGAAGCGTACTGACGACTCGGCCAAATTGGCTAAACGGAAGACAAAAATCGGATCGTGTCCAGAGCCACCGGCCCATTGTCGCTCCCGGTTTCGGAAATCTTGCCGGGGTGTAACGAAACCGCATTGTCCCAGTCGGGCGAGAGCCTCCTCTCCTTCCTCGCCTTCTTCGCCGTCTTCCTCCTCTCCCGCGTCTTTTCTTTTTCGCCGGGCCACGGAAGATTTTCGACCGTTTCATCGTTGCGGCGGCGCAACAACAATGCGAACCGACGCCGCCGACAATGGCCGGGAACCACCTGAAAACTTACTCGGACAATGAGCCCTCGAGTGTATCATTCGGCCGTTTATGAGCTCGCGCTCGTTTATCATTAGACCGGCAGACATTTTTCATCGCCGCGCCGCAGCGGATGGCGATTTCGAGAGGCTCCTTTGAAACCGTTTCTTCCATCGTCTAATTAGATTCTCCCATTAGGATCGGGAATACTTCCTCCGCCGTCGATACTGAATCGATCCCGCGCATGGACGACGAGCCAGCGAGTGCCTAGCAATTCTATTCTGAAAGTCCCAGTTTCCCGGACGAGCGTCCAGCAGGGCGAAAAGTGCACGTAGACTGAAGAGGCAGTCGCACAGAGTTCGTGATTCATGGGGCAGCGTGCCTTAACCGGTGATCACGATAATAGAAAGTTATCTGGCGAGTCGTAGATTGACTTAAAGATACATTCGTACGTACGATAGGATCGGTGTTCGGGGTCGAGTCAAGGGGGAGGGCTGACAAAGGGCAGAAGGTGCAAAGGTGAAGCGGTTCGCACGGTGTGATCCGAGCTGGAAAACGTTTTACGCGGGTTAGGCCCAGAACCGTCGGTTGACGATCTTCGCTCGGACACAGGGAGTTAGATGCGGAGGAAAAAAAGAGGAATCATTAGGCGAGTGGAGCGCGCTGGAACTCGAGAAATGCAATAACTCAAGGGATACGCTGGCTGACACCCGAACGAAGCCAGCCAGCTCTTGCCCTAGGCCAGAAACCGCGCGCGCACCTGTCCAGGTAGGCGGAGTTGCTGGACGGTCTTCCAGGAATTTGCGGCGAGGAAGGCTCCAGCCTGTCTGCCAGGATCAGGATCATCAGGATCGTCAGTTTTGTCTAGGAGAGGGGCCCCTCCGTGGGGGTTCAGGGCTTAATGAGTTTCTGCTGAAACACCGCGCCCCCTCTGGGAACGGTGTTTACCGCGGCGGATGCGGCCCGGTCCCGCGGAATCGACGTTACGCGCGTTAAAACGGAACGAATGAATCGTATCTGTGATCTTCGTCGCAAACGCGAAAGCCCGGCCCGCGTGCCGGACGTTTATTGCGGGGCCCGGAACTTTTGTGCCGCGTGAGAGATGCACCGAGGCCCCCTAGCCGGCCCCCGCCCGCCGCTAATTTTATTATCATCGTATAAATTTAGAGCGACAAAGACTTTACACATTCATTTCGGCCGTTACACGACGTAAAAGAGATATTACTGGGCGATATCGCGACGCGAGAACACGCATGGTGTGTGGCCAGATCGCGTTACGATCCGTACACGGGACATTCATTTAAAACGTCGTCGCTTCATAAATCAAAGCTCGCTAAGTGCGCTCGCGCGCCCCGAGCATACCCTCCTACCGTCTTCTGTTCGCGGGCCTTGATTTACTGTATCGTTTAACAGGGGATCGAGAACGGTCGATCAAATTCCGCGGCAAACTTCGACGGGTTTCCTCCGGTTCCTTCGGTGTAAACTAAGTCCTGCTTACGATCGCAAAGTGGCATCAAAAATTGCTCTACTCAGACCTCTGACTCTTCTCTTTGCCCACCCGCGCAAAGGGAGCCCCCTTGATCGAGATCAATCGACTTCCGAATGCAATGCAGCATCGATCCTCCGCTGTCGCAGTTATCGGCGACCCACGTTCGCCACGAACGCTCGTCCCGAACCACCTATGCGCGCGTTCGAGGAACGGACCGAGGGGGTGGAAGGGGCTACAAGGTGGTAGGAGGGATCGAGGGGCGAGCAGGCGGCCAGGCAGCCGGTTTGGACTGCAAGGCGCGGACATGTGGGCCGCGAGAGTGACGGATGGCCACATCGCATTTCGCGGCTCCATATCTCCCCGATTTCGCGGGTGTAATTCCCGTAAAGTCGTTTCGGGGCCCTGTTTCGTATCCCTCGCGCATAACCGCGTGGCCTTCCTTCATCGTTCACACCCCCCCCCCCCTGTCCCCCGCCCGTGCTCCCTCAGTCGGCCGGGGCTTGTCCGCCTATTTTCTTTTCCCTTGATTTCTGTCCGCGCTCGTCGACGTTTTATTGGCCTGCGTGCATACCATTAGCCGCCGAACGTTAACAGGCCCGACGACCTCTAGCTTCGTCGGTAATTACCGGATCATAGCCGAAAAGCTCCGGGCCCCACGGGGCCGGTTTCGCGGTCGCCGATGCACGGGGCCCACGTCCTCGTTCGTCGTGGGAACACTTGGGACGCGGGACCCTGGGACGCTGATGCGACTGCTCCATTGGGATCTGGCTGGCGGCTGCATCGTTCGGGGATAAACTGGGATTTAACGCGAGAAGTGTATGGAAAGGGTGGCCCAGCGTTTACAGGTGGTTCCATACTCGAGAAGGGGAAGGGGCGAACTTTGGCCTGCAAAGTATGTTTCTGGGATATGGGTGTCTTAAGGGGGTGTTCGATCGATGCTAGCTCGAGAGACTCTCTTTAGTTTTTTCAGAGGAACGAAGGGGTTGAGTTTGAATCTTTGCTTCACCGCGATCGTTGGTCTTGAGGCTTAAAGTTTGATGCGTTCTCGCCACAGGATCCGGGAATCTTTCTCGCAGTCGCCTCCCTTGCGCAAGAAAAAGTGATTAATTACGCTTCTTTGGGGACCAGTGGCTCGTTGTTTCCCGAAGCCCGTCGGTGAGCATCAGCAACAATGTGGCTCCTCTCCGTGAGACGGAACCTGGTCCTCTCGGCCCGTGATCCTCTCGACCGAGGAGAATCGATCCTGCCCTCGGCATTGTGTCCCTTTTTGTCTGTCCACGCCGCGAGATATTGCTGGCCCGAACTTTCCGCCGACTCCTGACCCCACCCTATTTCTTTTCTCCCTTTTGCGTTATTCCGCGCCGCGCATCTTTTATTTGCCAAACGCAACGAGACCTTAACGACCCTCCCACGCCAATAGAATTGTCCCGCCGAATCGTCTCGCCGTTGAGAAATATTCTGATTCTTTTTAGATTGATTAGGCAACGATCGGACGCTGCGATGATTAGAAATAACGAAGGGGGTTGTGAAAGAAGGGTGTTGGAAAAAAAAGGTGGTACAATTGAGCGGAGGGTCGAGGAGAAGAAATACACGCGAAGCAACAACGACCGATGAAATAATTAATGCACATGTGCCACTCAATGAAGATATTTCGGTCAATGAGTCAATGGGGTTCTTCGTAACGCGGCGAAGTCGACTAACCAACCCTCTGTGCAAACTCATAATTAGACCCCGGGGGCTGCTTCTGACACGTTCATTCCCCATTTCTCCGCCCCATATATACACGACGATCGGACGGTGGGTCCCGTGTTTCGTGCACCATTTCCTACTCGATTACTCGCGAGCAAGTAGGTACAATCGATTATGCGCTCTACGAATTCGGTTCTTCCACTGTCGCTCGACGCGACTGTGAGATTAACCTTGACGCCTTCGCTACGAGCAATCTTCCAAGAAATACTGCGAAAGGGCATAAATCCCGAACAGCTTGCGCGTACCATGTTGCGCGTTGAATTTCAGCTTTTCTCGTCGATTACGCCTCGTCCTCTTCCCCGCGCAGAAGGCGATGCTGTCGTAACGTTTATATCGGTCCTTTGCGGAAGGCGTTGACCGTGGATTAATTCGAAAGCAGATTGTCCTCCCGCGCGAGCATCGACGAGTAATATAAACGGTGGGACTTTACGATTCGCCGTATTTTATTCCCGCCGCGGATCTCGGTGAACGCGAGGCACCCGTAATTGCGCGGTTCTCACACCGGGGCGAGGGGCCCGCCGATAAACCCTTCGGTTTAAGAATGGGCCCCGGCGATAACGAGCATTAGCTTACCACTTTTCATCGCAACGACGCGACATCAAAATATCCTGGTAGCGCCGTTATGCGATAGGATACCTGTTACTCGTAACTCGCGGTTCCGCGGCCGCTCCCGCCACGGAATGCTCCAGCACCGTCCATATCCCGGTGTATCGAGTGTCGCCGGCCCCGCCGTGCCATCTTCCACGATAAACAGTCCCGTGGAAATCGTATAAAATAATGAACAATTTGTTCCTGGTTTAACGATCGAAGGGAAACGTATAGGCCATCGAGCAATTCCTGCTTCCACTGTTTCCTGCCCCTTTTCCGTCGCCTCCTCGCCGCGTTGCCCTTTTATATTTAATGCGACTGAGTAATTCGAAGAGAGGACGATATCAGATGTACATCGCCGGGGCGAGACGACGATCGTCATAAATAATGCAAACAATCACGCGGCTCCTCTCGTCTCTCGTCCCCTATTTTCCACGAGTCGTACGTTAGGCAGCGGCGAGGCGCGAATCCACCGTCCAAGGACAAAGGGTATCTGCAGCAACCACGCGGTAACAGTGTAAATCATAGCCTCTGTACACTCTCCCCGTATCGTGTTTCTCCCTTTCTCACCCTCTCTTCTTCTGTCCCGGCCAGTTATAGTTCGCTGGATGCGCCCATGGTCTGGGATCGTGTCTCTTTGGGACTTTCTGCGTGGTGCTGCCGATAACTTGCTCATCTTTGGGAAACAGCACATTAATCACTTCCTAACCTTTCAAGGTTCGTGCCTCCATTCTTAGATCCACCAAATTCGCTTGGAACTATGCTCGCAATTAAATCATCAACTCCCTAGTGATCGTCATCCAACAGGATCACAGAACTCCCTTTCGATTCATCTTCCCGCATATAGGTACACTTCCTTCCTTCCAAGTGATCTCGAGGTCTCGGCTCATCCAGCCGAACGACTCCGAATTTATCGGCCTCGCACCCCCTCGGACGGTCTCGGATTGCGGAAATCGGACGCGATACGGAAGAAAGGAGGACAGTAACGGTCGAACGATAATCTAAAGGCGCTAGTTTTTGCCGCGGGACACGCGCGTGCTCGCCCACGCGCGCCCAGCCGTTTACGATCGCGGTGCACGCGCAATCGGAAGCGACTAGATATTATTACGAGCCTATGCGTGATATACGAGCACGCCACGGATCCACATCTTCTATGCCGTCCCTTTTTTTCCTCATCATCGCACGCGGCCGTAATCGCGCTCCCTCCCGCGACACCACCGGAAATCTGCACTCGAATCGCGCGCACGTGCGAGACGCGAATCCGTGCGGGAACGCTTCTGCGCAGGGGCAATAGTATATGTATAATCCACGATCGTGGCTGGATCATTACGGGACGCGGGAACGCGTATATGGTTATTAAACAATAAACAGCTGAGAGTAAGGGAATTGTCGGGATTGTTTATAGTTACCTGTTTCCACGTCTCTGGTTGGTCGCTGGCGATCTACATCGCGGGTTTAACGCGGAGCTATCTAATCTGGGAGCGCAGCGTAGGCACTCCGAGTGCTACTGGTCTCTGCGTAATCGCTGCGAAATCTGTTTCCGATATATTAAGCTTGCGCGGTAGTCTTCTTGTTTCACTTGTTCGCCGAAGGTCGAGGAACCTCGTTCACGGAGCTTTTTCCAAATATCAGAAGTAGCGCCGATGTGACCACGCGATAACTTCGGGGTGAATAATCGACGGGCAAAAGAAAGACAGCGACGCGCGCGCGCGCGGAAGTTTGTTATTCGCCGATCCGCGAGTCCATCGCGCGGAGTGCAGAAAAAGGCGTATTGTTCCCGCGTTCCGCGTTCAACTACACGGGCACGTATCCATCGGTAGGTGTTGCCCGCGTTTCCCGGCCGTTCCTGCCGCGTATTTTTTCGCCCTGAGTCAACATCCCGAAATACATGCGCGCGGTTTGTTTGCGTAACCGGCCCGAGTCGAATTGATATGGTTACAAACACGGTAAAAGCAAGTATGCATCTGCCTAGCGTCAATTAAGCAGCCAGTCGCCGGAGCCGGTGCACGCGAGCCGGGACTTAAATAGTTCTAGTCCGTATTCCTCGGCTCATCGTCCGCCCAGAAGTTCGATGTTTCTCGTTCGGCGCTGCGAAACTAAATTAATTACAAGACCCGTCGATCGTAACTGGCCCCGCGCTAGGAACGCGCGTCCCGCCTGTAATAGCCTATCGGCGAACGTAAACGCTGTAGCCGGCATCCAGCGATTTTCGTAATTACGCGTCCACGTTCGGGTTCGTTAGGAAACGGCGCCGTAAATAGCGAACGGGGCAATAAATATCCCTTGGTACAAGGTATCTCATGCGAGGCACGGCTGGGAAATAGCGAGGCCGGCCACGGTTTCGTTCAACGCGGCGGCGGCTGGCTGGCCGAAAAGGGGACTTGTCCAACTCGGCCAGGCCGATATTTGCACCGGGGCCAGTGCGCATTCCGTGTCCGTTCGGACGGGCACACACGAAATGCAGATGCGAAGTTTTTCTCGCAGAATTATGGCCGGTGCATTCAACAAATTGGCGATTTTTCTTGCTCCCCGGCCGCCCACTCCCCTCCGCCCGCGCCGATCGGCTGCCCGGTCGGGCCCAGGCTGCCCGGACACCGATGGAAAGCTTTATTGATGAGATCGTTAATACGCTCGATTCGAAGGATGTTTTGCCGACCGATCGGACGTCTATCCGTCGCGATCGGCGACCACCCGATGCGCCTCGTCTCCTCAACACGCTGCAAAAAGGACTTAAGCCCGTCGCTGCGCGATCACTGTCTCCTCGATTATTTAAACGTTACTTTCTCCTTTCTTATCGGGGCCGCCGATGTCGTTTCACTTCCTCGTTACCTTGCCTCCGCTCGGTTCCCATTAAGACCTGGCCAAAAATTTCAACAGTTCATCCTCGTTCGAGTTCCTAATTAATCCGTTCCACGCGCTTCCAATACCCAGCGAACTATCATCCTCGCTTCAAAGAGGAGATGCATACGCACAAGCCTTGCTACAAATTCTCCGGGTCCGATTAGACGCGTCGAGGACGCGTGTAACGAGTGCGGGAATCGATCGACATACGTCAAGGGACGCGAGATAACGCGGGCTGCTTGGTAAATGTCCGACCACCGGGTTCCGATCCGAGAGCCTCGGTATCGATCATCGTCCTGCCGGTACGTTCCGTCTCAATACGTCCACGGGGCTGGTCGCGCGCAACTCTGGCATGGTTTTTTGCCCCGTCCAGCGAGACGAGAGGGAAGAACACGGGGAAGAAGGCGGGGAAGAAGAGAGGAGGGAGGACAGGGCTCGACCGGGAGAAGAATTGGGACCCCTCGCGACTTATCCGCGGATTGGCAGACGCTGACATACATATTGCATGCCGCCAGCGACATATTTATTGGCATCTCTATACACTACCGCTAAAACATTACTCCACCGGCCTACGGGTCCCCCACGAATGAATAAAGTATTTCGTGCTTCTTGGTGTGCCGCTGGCCTGGCCCCTCGGTGGTTTTTGCGCCGCTGCGCGTGGACGTTTACAGCGCCGACGATTTTGCACTGTCGTTTCGCCAATGATCGATGCCGAAATTACGCTAGAGACTGTCTCGACGACCCTCCGCCTCGATTTGTACGTGTTTCCTTTCGTTTCTGGTCTTTTTCCGCCGCTTTTTCCCCACCCACTCGCCGCGACCACCGTTTCACCGGGATTCTCCTGCATCGCGGAGGCTCCGACGTGGCGCTCGTTTCCAGCGGGGTAATTTGTATTCGAGCAAGTGGTGGGAATTGGGTTCCTTTGTTAGTGTACACGGGCCATCGCGGGGATGCTCGGGGATACTGATTTTCAGTGGGATCATTTGTATCCCAGGAAACTCGATTTTCTTTCGTTAGAATTGACGGGGATCGTAGCGGTCCTACGTGATTTCAAGGGATGCAAGTCGATGATCGAATAGAGAGCGCGCAGAGCAGAGGCGAGTGCGAGAGCTCTCGCGGCCCGAGGCTCGTTTTTGCTGAATTTATCGGTAGAAAGGTGTTAATGGAACGGTAGCTCCATTTGCGTACGGATGAATTACGAGCGACTACACAGCCTCTAAATTCGCCGAGCTTGATAGATGAAACGTAACCGGAGTACCAGTGTATTAGAGCCAAGGTTAATCGACTGGAGCTATTACTAGCCGGCAGGACACGGGCCATTTCTCTCACTGTCCACCTTATGGCGGATTTATTATTTATCTCTTACCCCGGATCAAGTTACTTTCGACGATATTTCTAACGTCACGATCGATACGCCTCGTATTCTGTTTCGCTCGGTAATTACAACGCGGATATGTATCATTCCCGGGGGGGAGAAAGCTGCTACTAGAAGCTGGCTGCTACTCACCGAGGGATCGCAATTAATCGACCGTCGGGTTAATCGATCCCAACCACCATCTCGCTCGGAAACCCGTGTATAAACGAAACCAGCCTCGCTCCAACGAGGCCGGGCTATTTGAATCTGAATGCATACCTTATCTACGCTGCGTTACATTCGCCAATTGACACTGAAAATGGAGCGATCGCTAGGCATAGAAATTAAGCGAACCGAATACCCGACTTTCGACCTAGTTTCCTTGGATTTTAAACCTCTGGAATCTGGTCCCGTGCGCCTCGAAGCAAGCTGCGTCCGTGTGGCTGATGAATCCACGTCTCTCAAGCGCCTGTGCCTCGGTGTCCCTCCGTATAAAGAGCGCGGGACGTTGCACGTTATACAATGGGACAATTTCTGACGTGATTTTGCGTTAGCCGAACGAGATTGGCAGTCCGCGTTGCTTGGCTGGCAGGCAGGGATAGGGCATGGCGGAGTAAGCGTACATTGTTGTACGTACGTGTAGGTACAGAGTAGCAGTTCGGCGGCGATGTGATCCTGTCGGAGACAGGACTACGTTGCCGCCCCCGCGATTACAGACGACGAGAATGAGGACGAGGATGGGGGCCATCCCTGAACGTCTCTGCCTCTGACAGCTCGACCCTCCCTCTCTGACCCCCTTCAGCCGACCCCCGTCTCTCGATTCCTCTGCTGCTGTCTCAGTCGATAGCTATATATCTCCCACTGTCTTTACCTATTTCAAGAGCACGATCCGTTACGCTCGGCAATGGGGATGGGACTCTTCGCGAGGAGACACTGCCATGAATAGAACGGTGTACGCGTTCCCCCGAAGGGGGTTCGCGCGAGCATGGTCAACGATTAGGAGGCATTTTCGAAGGGCTGCGATAGCAGCGCCTGCATCGCTGTGTTTAATAATAGAGAAATAGGAATTTGATAACGCGGGGGTGAGTCGAAGCGTACAGGAAACGCTGGTCGTTCGAACATCCATCGTCGCCGTGAACAGGCGAGGAGCCATGGTATTATAGTATCTCTTTAGAGGTAGACTGGACGCTTGTGTTTGGCAGGGGGTCCCTGGACCATGCGTTGGTTCGAGGCCTAGGGCCACATTAACATTCCAGCGGCGAAATTATTTATAGCTTCATCCGAGATATCTCGAGATGTAAATCAGACATTCCTCTAATTTGGGATCCCCGGTTCGTGCGCACGAGCGCGCTCAGTTTTAGACAGTTCGGGCCCCGTGCGTGGGTGGAACGTGTTATTTGTTCGTCGACTGCTTCGGAGATGATTGGCGTGCATCATCGGCCATTACGTGCGCGGGGAACCGCGCACGGATACTTTTATATCGGTCGGCTGAGCGTTTCGGTGATCAGCCGGAAGGAACGGCGCGTCGTAGGTATCCGAGGATTATCGTTGACGTACCCTGCGCCGTTGCTTTAAAGCGACAGCGTGGAGACGAAAGCCCAATCTTGGAGGATAATTGGGTATTTAGGCCTGGGGAGTGTTAGCTTCGAGGGAGCTCGGCTGGTTCGATCGCAAACTCGAGGAAAATATTCGCATCCGGCGTCCACTTCTCAGCCGCGTCAGGTCCGCTTACCATTGCGATATTGAAGGGGAATCGAAAGAATCGAGAAGAGGCGCTTCATAGTTGAGAGCCAGCACGACTTGGGGCATCTTCATTACGCGCTACCGCTTGCCAAAGATTGAGGAATCCATCAGGCAAGTTGAAGATCAATCGAGGCCCACTGTATCTAGCGCTCCTCCGCAGGGCTTAGCGAAGCGTCTGCTACGCGAAGCTGCTGGGTGGGAGAGAGGGAGAGGAGGTTTGAGACGAGAGAGAAAGAACTGCTTAGTGGTAATTGGCGGGCAAGACGGATGGCGGTACTTATTTGCACTCGCTCTTCGGAATTAAAAGTACCGAGCGGTGCGCTCATTAATCTCGTGGGCCCGCGAAGAAAGAAGATTCTTGGACAGAGATAGGCAGAGGCGAGAAGGAGAGCGAAAGAGACGCGGGCCGGGGATGCGGAGGAGAGAAGGAAAGGCCCCTGCTACCGGCGAACGCGTTCTCCGCAGGATGTAATCGCCGAACAAACTGAAGGTCCGCGGACAATTTCCATCAACAAGATTTACGCGGCTCGGACGCAATCAGCCGAGTTCCTCCTTCTTGGGGTGCCCGGGCACTCTTTACCTGACCCCTCGTGGCTTTCCATCGTCCCCGCTCTTCCTCCTGCTTCTCGTTTCTCTCGCACCGCTTCGTTTGTCTCCCGGCAGCCGGGGCTTGCCGCGGAGGAAGACGTACGGTGCAAGAAGCAGAGTCAATGAACAGGGAAGACAAGTGTTCCGCTTCCCAATATCTTCCTTCAAGCTTCGCCCGTGAAGACACCGAGCGGAGTAAAAAAGCAACCGAGCGGAATGGAAGAGCGAGGCTGAAAGGAGAAAGGGGCGTGAAGGAACCAAGTGTCCTCCACCCGAATACTCTTCTTCGGGACCTGCGGTGGTTCCGGTTCTTCGATGTCTTTGTCTTCGAAGACGGAACGATCTAGACAGAAAAAGAGGAGGAACTAAGGGAGGAGGGGAGGAAGGAACAGAAGGGAAAGGGAGAAGACAAGAGTTCCACCCCAAGATTCTTCTTCCATCTTCCCGAGGATACGGTGCCCGACGAGCTGACTCCGGGCGCAGCTACCATTTCTCGGGCGGTGATTGGCTCCGCAGGGGGTGGCGCAAGCGTACTGGCTGCCTGCTCCTGCTGCCCACATTAACATTCCTAACCTCACTTCTTGCTGCGCTCTTTGCGCGTGATAGATTGTGCGAGGCGTTTTTGGATACGAGCCTCGTACTGCCTCTACGATCCTCTTCCTTCTCCTCCACTTCGCGCGCTGCCTCGTTACCCGATCGAAATTCTGCCCGCGACTTTTCCCTCTAACTATTCCTCTTCCCCTGCCACCCTCTTCATCCAAGGAACAGGGGGAATTGAACCTCCCTAATCGCCCAACGTTACCAGTTGTACTCCCGCAAAGATCGCCTATTCAAGGTGAACGATAGAACGTCCGACCGCGTCGCTAGCCATCAATCAGATGATTTACTCTCCGTCCGTGGTCTGACCGTAAACTGGTTAATAAATGTCCACAACTGCGCACGTTCCCCTGGGACGACATGGACCATCGTCGCGCCTTGTCGCGGAGAATTCGCGGTGTCACCGCGCAGGGGGCGGATTTTACAGCTGGACGACTTAATTGCATTGGGCCGGAATAGACGGTCGGTTGATCGGCGAAACAGAGCTGGTCGGGGCGCGCCTTCCTCCGCTATATGTTTACCCGTGTACGGAGCATAATCGCGGGACTACTCAAGAAGGTGGGCAACCGTTGATGCGAGGGGCATATTGGCTCGACGGGGGTGCGCGGCCGATGCAAACTCGAACGCAACCGCGAACGTAACGCCGCAAGCCCGAGAAGTGGCCCACGGATTCGCTGTTGGCTGTTTCAACCACCTGCTTCCCTCTCTGTCCCGTCCCCATCTCCTCTTTCCTCGTTACTCCGTTTCAGTCTGCGGATCCTCCGCTCGACCGCCAACCCTCTCGCACCCTCGCCGCTTCTTTCTTTCCACGCGCTCGATCACGCTCCCACCGGATCGTGGCTCCTCGTTCAACCTTCCCTCCATTTCTCTCCGCGGCTTTCTTTCCCTCACCCTCGCCTGCCTCGTCATCTCACTCTCTCTCTCTCTCTCTCTCTCTCTCTCTCTCTCTCTCCCGCGAACGCGCGCTCGCGAGCACATACACGCGATCCCCGCGCGTGATTTAATGCCTCCCGAGCTGTGCTCCTTATTTATGCACCGAACATGCATACACGCTTAGCTTTAGCGACCGTAGCGACGGTTAAGGCCGGTACCTATATCCCATGGCCGGCCGACAAGCAACGGGGCCCCCAGCCTCGCGTATACGGACCTCGCATATTATGGAGTCTGGGGGCCCCGGCGACGATATTAAAAGAAAGAGCAAAAAGCCGGCCGAAGCCAAGAGGTGAAGCGCACACGCGAGAGGGCCCAAATATAGACTCGCTCGAAATTAGTAACTCGCCTCTTTGTCCGGTTGCTCGCGTGTCGTACGATAGCCAACGATACGGTCACTCGATGCTGGCTTATGGTAATACCGATGATAATGATCTCATAGGCGACACGCGCTCGCCGGCGGCACTCGGGGGCTGAGAAATTTGGAGGCTACGAGCTGGAGACGCTGATCTCGTTACGAGTGTTAGAATCTTCTGGTCGATGGAGGTAGTTTTCTTCTTCCGGGTACTTTGCCACTGGACGAGAGACTTTAAATAGATATAGAGTTTCTTGACGTGCATCTTATTCCTTTGTCTTCGTAGTGAAGATGTCCCGCGTAAGTCCGTAGAGCGGAAGACAACGGGTTATAGGAAGAAGGGATGGCAGGAAAGAGGAAAGGACTGGGCGAAAGGGGGAACGGGACAATTTGTCAGGGCAGGTAAAGAGCCATCTGTCTCTCGCTATGATCGGGGAATGCGGGGAACGATTGCCGGGGTATTTTATTCCTCCATAATCGGCCGCGTATCAGCACGGGCAAGCATTTCGGGAATGCAGAGTCGACGTGGAAGCGGAGGTACAGGCAATTAGTCGCTGGCTGTCGCGTTGCCGCAGCCTTGCCGAAAACCTCCACCTGCTTCCAGCCACGCTCTCGCGATCCTCGATAAGGAAGAACGAAAACAGATCACGGCTCTTCATTTATCACCCCATTCCGCCGCTAGAACAACATCGCCAGAAACCGTCGAATCATTCGGAATTCGTGTCCCAGCCGACTTTCAATTTCGACCAGAGATATTGCGCTCATCGTGTAACACTTTCCGCGATAGCACGAACGAAATTCAATCGAGGATACGAGGCAACTGCACACGAATAAACGGAGTACGTACTGCGTTGAGGTCAGTTCGCCAAGGTTCACCTGCTCCCCCAGTTGAATCGCTCGCTGCTTCGCGATTCATCGGCGATAAACGCCACCACTGCTTTGCACGTCCGCGAAAATAGGTCGGCCCGAAGCGTATCGCGAAAACGCCGATTTTGTGGACGGCGTTCCGCGCGAGGGGGGCCGTTTTGGCGAATTTACGACGGCGGCTTTATCGCGCTTGCATCGGTCACGAGGACAGCGATCCGGCCGGCCGATCGGCGCTGATAATCGAACGAGGGAGCGGCGGCGCGGCTTTGAAGCAATTATAAATTAACGCGTTAATTAGCGACGCGCACTGGCTTTCGTTTATTATCAATTAGCGAGCGTGCAGGATATTTGTTGGTTCATCGATAGCCCGGTAATTGGTGTAAACCGAGCGGGGTACGCGCCTGTAACGCTTGCTCTTCATCAGTTAGCGAGCGGCGGGCTCGTGCATCTTGCGCACCGGCGAGTCAGGGGGAGGTAGGGCGAACTTTCTACGTCTTCGATTCGTTGCGTTCCATAAATTCGTTTCTTACTCAATTTCACGCGCGCGTAACGAGCGGCAGCCCGTAATGCTGCTCGCGGCTAACTTTTCACCGGGCGAGGATAATTTTTCACCGCGCTCGCCGAGAGTGAAAGGATTCTAACGCGTTTAACGCCGTGCCCGCGTTCATCCGGCTTATCCCTCTTCCTCTGCGAAGAAGCACGGCTAACGAGGGTACCGAGCGTAACGCTATCGATCCCGCCTTAATCGATAAGCTTCCCTGCCGGTAATTACAACGTTTGGCAATTCAGCTCTAGGACTCGAGCTCTGCTCAGGTATTTCAAAAAGGAACCAGCTTCCTCCCTTCCTGCGAACGATCACAGCGGAGCTTACCTTCGGATCTACGTATGTAGCTACTTGCACGGCGAAATAACGTATCCCCCTGACTTTTAAATTCATACGTTCGCGATGTAATAAAGGCTCGGTTTTATGAAGGTTCGCGTCAATTAAAGGGGCGCACCGAGGTAAAAATTAGCAGCCGCGATTGTTCGCCGCAGCTGCCGATGTCCGGGGCGAAGAAATAGTCGGCAGTCCACCGTTAAATATCACCGTCGGCGGTGAAATTAAAGGATTTTAACGCGGCGTAACGACGCCGTTATCTTAATCCGATTTATCGTGCATATTTTCCCGGCCGTGATCGCGGCGAAATCGCTAACGAAGGGCCGCAATCGTCGAGGTGCTTGGGCGATAGCGGCGGGCCCCGGGAACACCGACATTTCGCATAATTACCCGTTTCCCTTGACCAGCTACTTAAGCCGGTCACGTCAGTTCCCTTAACCCCCGAGCTACCAGCAGTTAAAGGATCGTGTGTGAAACGTCCGCATGCGAGCGGGCAGTTTTAATTGCTGCGCGTATCCTTCCGCGCACCGAGAGATGATGAGAAAGAAGAAGACTACGACGACTAGGTTGTGGATGAGGATCGAGGGGGTTGGGGAGGCTGCCGGGGGAGGATGAAAGACAGAGGGACCGGGGGAACGAAGGAGACGAGGAAAGAAGTGGAGGAGCTGAAGGCAGGCCGACCATCGTGAAAGAGGACCACGAAGTAGAAGAAGAAGAAGAAGAAGAAGAAGGAGAAGAAGGCGCAGGAGCAGCCATGGCGGGAGGAAAAGAATTTTAATTGCCAGGGCAACCGAAGAGCGTCCGGCTTATGGCTATATAGCAACCACCATAAGGTTGAGGTCGAGCCTGCTGTCCGGTACAGAGCTGGGAACCAAACAGCTTGGTAGCCAATGGGATCATATATCAACTACTGCTCCGGTAGGCAGAAACAAAATGGCGTCCGCGATTAGATTGTTGTTTCATCCTGCGCCCGTGCCTCGTCTCCTTCGTTTTTTCCTCGATCCTACGAAATACAAGTTCCCTCGCCGTTCCGCCCAATCGGGACGTCCTCTCCAGCCCTACATCCGCCATCATTCTGTTCCCGGCGGATGTGGGCTCCTGGAGTCAGCTTCTCTCCTATGCTTCGCCGATCTTCCTCCAACTAAACAGACGACAGTGCCGCGACTCGATTTCAATTCATCCATTAATCGGCATGCTCTCGGTCGGCCAACTCTCCCAGCACACCTTCCGAACTCGTGACCCGCATTTTCCCGGCGGTGCCAGCGCGTTTGTTCCTCGCGCGGGAACCGACCAAGGTGCGTAAGGCGCACGTGTTAGCGTAACCCAGCGAAGAAGGAGAAGGCGGGTGTTCCTGCGCAATTAACGGCGGGGGATGCTAATTTTGACCTATATAAGCGCGGTAAAAATGTTGGACGAGCATGTGCGGTGCACAATCGTCTCGAAAACGTTTACGTTCCTGACCTGTCGGCCGCGGCGAGGCCACCTGCTCAAGGATTTCCTTCCCTTATCGCGGCTATATCCGTTACGTCAGTGTGCCGATGCGAGAACGAAATCCGGAAGAGTGATACGTGCGTTTTTTTTTCGATGATACATACAGAAAGCAGGACCGTGGGTGCGGTGCGTTTCGGGAGGAAGTCGTGCGTCAAGCAGTTAACGAGTCCCGTCGCCAATTGCTCGTGTGTCCCACCCTCCTTCCAGTTACTTGAAGCCTGTGCAGATCAATATCCACCCCGCGAATGGAAATAGAACCATTAAGGACTCCTCCTTAACTTCTAAAGCCATTCAAGTCGCCTCGTCGGACACGGATCACTGGTACACAGGACTTCTATCGTCGAATCCCGGCCGCTTCTGCGATCGTTCTCGATAAATGTACCTAGGCGATATAACGCTGGACGATGATCGATTCGAGCCGCTCGCTGGCAAACGCTATCTCGCAAAGATTCAGCCTGACATTTATCTGCCCGTTACACCTAGCCCCATTATTGCCACCGGCTAGACCACAATAGACTTTCGAGGATTACGTTATACGGGGCCTCGTTAAAACGAGGAAAACAGTGGAGGCGCACCTTGCGCAATGCAACGCGAAACAGGGACACGGTAGTATCCATCAAGGTGTCGGGGCTGGCCTAGCAGTGTGCGTGGGTGGTTGTCGGACTCAGCTGTTGGTACACCTGCCCGGCCGTGCAACAATGTGAGAGCCTTCGCGTTGCGCGAGCGAGCACCTTTATACGCGCTGTCCACGTTCGAGCCGCGGCGCATTTACATACGCGGTTCGCGCCAGCACAATGTAATTGTTGCCTCATAATGCGTGCTCCTCGGCGCGTCTCGGTGCATCGCGTTCCCTCTGACGTCTCACTCGGGCCCACGGGCCCTGGAGCTCCTTCGCGCCCCGTTTACAGAAAAACTTGGCGGCTCCGAGTAGAGCTATCCCCCGTTTAACGCCTGTAAAGCGGACTTTTCGCTGAAATTAAAGCGTGCCGATGCGAGAGGGCGGAATCCAGATGCCGCTGATATGGAAATGAATCGCGGTCTCTTGCGCAACCGTGCCGGTTCCTACCGGGATCACCGTGCGCGATCTAGATTGCTATTAATTACACGCTACTTGACGCGCTCGCGCTTACTTCCCGCGTGCACGCCGCTCGCGGGAGGCTCCCGGCTCGATTCTTCCCGACGATTCCAACGGCGGGGTCCCGTCGACGGGGACCGCTCGTAGCTGGCCCGTGGGCCCCGCGGTATCGGCCTCGCGTTAATTACGGTCCCGCTCGAACACGGTCGATATTCAATTACGGAGTTTAAGCCGCGGCGACCGGGCCGCGACGATTTTCAGCTGGACGTCGGACGGCGGACGCTGAAAGTTGTCCGTCCTGGGCTACTTTACGATTATGAGCGCGCGTATGAGACGGGCACACCGGCCCGTAACACTGTAACAACGGGGATAAAAAACGAGTGGGCATAAAGTAGGCTGCCGGGAGACAGGAACGGTTCCCCGTGTCTCGGCTTTCTGGCTGGCTGCGTGACTCGCGGCTACGTGGAAACCCAGGCGATTAAAAAAATATGACGAGCATTCATTTCCACGATCATAAAATCATTAGCATAAGAATTCCTCTACCTGCTCGCCACGGACGGGCCCCGGACGTCTTCTCTCCTTCCTCGGGCCAGCGCCTGGCCGAGGACCAACGGGGCGGGGACGGGGAAACGAGGCAGGCGCCCCCGGACACTCGATTTTCGTCGTGTTTTTTATTCGCCGTTCCTCCCTCCCTCGGGGCCTGATTTATAAACATATAATGTGACGAGGGTGTGGCCCCGCTACCACATAATGATAGGCCAACGTTAATTACGTTTGGTTAAGTCGTTTAAGGGCGCTCCGCTGGCCGACAGTCAGCGCGACCAGCTACGCGAAAATTACCCGGCCGCCGCCACTCGTGCCGCAATATATTAGCGAAAGATTACAATGTTCGCCCGCCTCTTGACGCATATATACGTCCGTTCGGACGAACCAAGGGGTCCGAACCGATTCACGTCTCGAATTTGTTCACGTCCGGTGTCGTTAGCTGACGGGGCGGGACAAGGCTCTGTTTCGAACTTTGAATATCGCTTTGGCCATTTCTGAAAGCTCCCCGCAGAACCCTCCCTCCTCGATATAGAGATACTCGAGTGGTATAGTCCGGCATGGTTTCGATTTCTGGTGATTCAATTTCCTCGAGTTTGGTAAATATAATTAGCAAAAACCATCGACGAAAGTGGAACTCTAATTAGGTAGTAGCCTCAAGTCCGCGTTCCCCGGAGCCCGCTGAGCCCGATCGGCTGCCAAAGGATTCCCCAGCGAGGAAAGCATTGTTCTGCCGGGTCGGGCAGCAGGAATTCCCTCGGCCGGGCCGTACGAATCTTTTTGTTACGAGGAGAAATGATAAAATATCCCGGGCCCGCGCCTTTCTTTCGAGTCGTGCGGAGATCAAACACCGTTCGGCCTAGACTCCCACAGTCCAAACGGTTTGAGGCGAGTTGAAATATCGCGCCGTGCCTCCCTATATGTTAATCTCCGCATTAGCATAATACCGTGATTCTTCAAGGATCATTTGGAAATGCAAATAAATAATTTATAATAATAAGAGCAGACGGCCTGTTGTGGCAGCTACGCATTGGTACGTCACGTCGGGACCACCTTCGCCCCTCGCTGGTGTTGGCCGACTGCGGCTGGTAAATCTAATCGAGATATCTGCGGTTGCTCCTTTTCTCGTCGCGACAAAAACCTCGACGGTGTGCGCCGAGGATTTGCCTATTTTCTGCCACGCCACTTGGTCTTCTAGGTCTTTCAATTAAACCTTTCCATCCTCCTTTCTCGTAACTTCAATGCGACAATAAATTATTCTTGCGTCACTGATCTGCAACAGGACCAAGTTGCTAAACAACACTGTTCCCATGAATCGAATCAAAGTGCGTCTGATATAGTAGGGTGAAGGATCCAAATTTCGTCCCCCATTTGTACTTGACCTTGTAGAGGGTGTGTAAAATGTTAGAAGGAGCTCGCACTTGGCATGAATTTTCTTTCAACAATTCTCTGTGTATCCACGAATCGCAAAATGTAATTATGCCATGTCAATGCGAGATAATAAATGAAACGTGAAAGCGTGCGAAATGTGAGATCTGAAAAAAGTGTTCCTAATTTTGTCCCCATAGAAAATGTTTGTAAAACAGCTCGATAAATTGAAAACTTAATTTTTTTATTGATACAAGTGATCTCACCGTGCATGTGTGCAAGCAATCATCGCAAATGAACGTCTGCTTTTCGTACGCTTGTGGTAGAAACACCGACTTCAACGATAAAGTCGACTTTCCGCCGATACACCGAAACTTTGCCACTGCGAGTAGCGAAAGAAAGCGACCGCAGTTATCCGTGGAACAGTCTCGATCCGCTCCCTCGTTTCCCTCAGGGACGAGCAGGTTCGCGCGCGGACTTTATGATTTTCTGTGGCGAGCCACCGGCCGTATCGACCATATCCAGCCACTTTACGATCTCTAACCAGCCTCGAATTTACGCGGACGTTTATAACCGGGCCACGTGAACGGGAGAACGGGCGCCCCGGTTGCCATCGATGGGACCCGTGAGTCGAAAACACAGGTTTTTACAGGGCGTAAATAACGTATACGCGTGTGTTGGCCGGCCGAGAGAGCGTGGCGCAGGTGTGCCCGTGGGACGTGCTTCTTGATGTGTTACGTGTTAATATACCGGAATACGCCTCTCGGCTGTTCCGCCTAGTCGCTTGGCCTAGTCCCAGAACGACTCCGAAATGACTCTCCTCTCGAGGATCATCGTGAACGTGTTCCCCGAAATCGTCGCTTTCTGTGAAGTCATTACGAACAGTCACGGCTGTAATCCTCGTAGGATTACCAATCCCTCGATTCTGCTCCGCTCTGCCTACTTGGTCAAGGAGGATTTATCGATGCTAGGTGTACCATGCGGTCCTCTACGCTAGATGCGTGGGCATTCGATTTAAAGAGGTACCTAACTTTTGGTGTAAGGAGGCTGCCTTTCCCACCATCTTTCCGAAAGAACGACCATCGACTAAGCACCTCGAATTTTTCTTATTGCACGCATCCCAGTTAAAAGAAGAAGAAGAAGAAGAAGATCGGAACACCGGTACATGTACGCCCAAGCTAATCACGGGGATCGTTCCAACGGCTTGACAGATGCGCGTGTATTTTGCATAGAGTGGATTTATAAATCCCTTATCAGCTTATTATCTCGCAAGATTCCCCCGCGCGGACCGGCGCGGCGTGACGGGGGCCGCGGCGCGGAGGGGGCGATACGAGAAACGTGGCAGCGGCCAAAAACGACGAGCAGAGAGGAGAGGAAACGGGAGGTGTTCCTGTATACGCGGACGCGTACGTGCGGAGCGAGCGAGAGGGCCGCGCGAAGAAGGAAGGCTGGCAAAAGGGGGTAAAAAATAGACGGCGAGGCAGAGGGGGGAATGATGAAAAGTGGGGTGAGGGGGCAGGGAGGGTGAAAAGGGGCGGAGGGAGATACAGTGACAAATGAGAGCGACTACAAATTGCACTTTCCGACTCTCATTCTCATTCGACTCTCGTCCCTGCCTCTCTTTCTGCCTGTTCCTCTGCCTCCGTCCCACCCGTTCGTCGGATCGGAGCAGACGGGTAAATGTTCGTCTGGCCCTCCTCTTTTATTCCTCTTCCACACGGCCTGCCTCCATTTATCCTCCTTCGTGATAATACTTCATGCTCGAATAACGAAAACTACTCGCAGCGGGTCGGTGCAATTCCGGTTATTGGTAAGGACCGTCGCAATGTTCGCGCCCCGCGGCCAGGTCATCCCACCGGAAACTTTCATTCTCGCCTCTGTCTCGTTTCACGCTGCTCGCCGATACCCAACTCCTTCCCGCGCTTCGGGATAAATTAAATCTCACCCTGTCGTCGATCTGTCGGACTCCGTGCTTCCTACGCTGCTCGGTCGAGCTTTAAAGCTCGCGAGCTGCTTGCTGAGCGGCTGCCGCGTGGCTTCTCAGTAGTATAGATCAATCATAGAAGCGTCCGTCAACTGATCAATTCTAGTAGTTCGTTCACGCTTCGGCTTTCAATTACCTCGGACCCCTCGACGCGACATCGTACTCTCTCACTTTCGTCGCGAGCGATTCGAAATCGCGCCGGGAGAATCATAAATTCTGCGGCGGTCGTGAGCGTCTGGCTTCTCGCCGATCGCTGCTCGGAACTGGGGCCCGCCTAATTCCGACCGGAACTCGAGCATCCTCGAAGAAATACGCGGCCGGCGACCGCGAATGCAGCAGTCGGCCGACTTGTATTTACCCGGGCGATTTCTGGTAGGACGGTGGGGCGAGGATGTTATATCGTGGCAGGGGCCAAAGAGTAGAGGCTGGCTCTGTATTCTCGGTAAGCACTCGGCGTCGTGGCTTGCTGCCGTTGTAATAACCCCCGTAGATCATACCGGCGCACGCACACCATCGCGCGAAGATCTCTCCGAGGGCAACAGACTGCGGTGCCTGCGCGGATCGGGATGCACACAGCCTATCGGCACACACCACGCTGTTATTCATTGAATGGAGCGCCGCGATCCGGCTCCGAAGCACACGACACAGTTTCACTTGGCGGGAGCAGCCCTTAACCCCTTAACACCGATCGTTTCGATCCTCCTGGCCATGCTTTATTGAACGGCGGCGCGGGACGTGTAATCGATATACTGGCACGATCTATGATTTAAGTTGCTCGACCCCTCAGCATCGACGATCGGTGGAATAAAAGTTCTGGAACTTGGATGCTTCAAGCTGATTACAGCGACTGAGGCGAGAAGTTTCCACGAATATCGGCAGAGTGGCGCGGAGGATGAAAAAGAGCGACAGGATTATAGGGAGCACGAGAACGCGGTTAGGTGGCAGAAAACCAGGGAAGTAGGCGGAGGAAACGATCGGAACGAAAAGAAGAAAAGGAGGCAAAAGTTTACTCGGGGCGGTTGTAGCCCGTATAACTCGTGCTTCGGGCAGATTTATATGGGGCTCGCTGGAACACGACGCTCGGTGAGAACTGTCTTGGAGAGTTCGATCCTCGAGCTAGCCTCAGACATCGCAATATCAGCATAATCGATTCATAAAATCTTCTCCATTCACCGAGACACGTCCCCTTCGCCTCGAAACTGGACAATCCCCTCCTCGCTTTCGTCTATCACCCTATCGCTTTCCAAACTCCAGCATTTAAGCACTAAACGCGCATGCCTCGTACCTTCGACACCGATAAATCTCACTCAGCTCCAACAATTGTATTATTTATGAAACTATCAATGAGGTAATTTATTCGCGGGTCGAGGACGATTCTTCAACAGCGGTCCCCGCGACGATTTATCGCTGGTCCAGCGAAAACTTCCCTGCTCTTTAATCTGGACTCGGTGTCGCGGTCGCGCGAACCTACAACGTTCCTCGTGATTTATCAATCGCCTCGCGGAGGATTAACAGCCGGCACGGAAACCGGTAATAGCCGATCGATCCACATTAAAAAGAAAAAAAAAAACGAAGGGGAGCAGCGAGTTGCACAACACCGCGGGCAAAAGTAAATCGACCGAGTCGCGGCTACACCGGGCGTTCGTTAATCGATTGAAATCGTCGCCGCTCCTCCGTGGAGCTCCACCGCGGCTGCCCCCGATTAGTCCGGCAGGATCTTAACCTCGTAAATATTTCGCGGAATCAAAGGACGCAACCCGGTTTCCCCGTTAGCATCGCTCCCGAAGCCGGTTTCCCGTTAAAACGAGGTAAAAAGCCGCCCTTTTGTCGAGGTTTTCGTAACCCAGCGCGAGGCGAGATCGTTAAGGCGAGTCGCGCAGTCGTGATTTATCAATAGCTTTATGGAGGATTTACAGGCCCGGACAGGACCGGTAATGGAAGCCAATCGGCCGCGGCTTTTAATCCTCTTACATCGTTTTACGTCGTTTCTGCGGAAGTGGCGTCGCCGATCGTGTCCCGCGGGCCCTAACGACTTTCAAATCGCTCTCCCCTTTCTCACCGTTTTCACCCCTCCCCGCCTGTCTTCCATCTTCTCCCCTTTCTCGTTCGTTGGAGATATTCGCGCAGCCTCGTCTATCTTCCAGCGTCGCCGATAAATTCTTCAGGTACTGGCTTGTCAGTCGTTACGGAAGCGTTTCCATAGACGCCCTCGCTGCCGCGTATGACACCCTGTCACGCGAGAGATCGATCCTCCCACGCTGGTTCTTCGATACCGCGTCGAGATTCGCGATAGCTGACGGCTGACGGTTTATTTCCTCGTTCCTCTCCCTTCGATCTCGGCCTAAGTCGCTCCGCAGACTTGACACTCTACCCTTTCAATGATAAATCCGCGGAAACCACTGCTTAGTGCGCAGCTAATTACCTTTCTAATTGAAGGGGCTTCAACTACACGCCCGGCACGCGACAGGCCGCGCAAGCCTGCACCGAGGTCGCGTGCGCGCGTTTCTGCGTAAAGTCACGGACCGCGCAGCATCCCTGGGCCTTTCGTGACCGTCCGACATTAATTATGTGTCGTGCCCTTTAATACGGATCTCGGGGCTTTATGAGCGGGCGAGGGAGAGAAAAAAGGAGGCAAAGACAAAAGGACGTCCCCGCGGACGGAATTATACTTTCTCGCGTCTGGCCACTGGACGATGGAATCTCTGAATCTCTCTGTCCCCTCGCCCCTCCTCCTATACTCCTCGTGCAACCTGCTATTCCTCTGAAACGATATTTATTCGGCGTTCTCTGACGAGGGTCCAGCTGCTTCGTCCATCGAGATTTCTGTGAAACGACGAGAGTTTGATTGCCGAGCTGCTCATCAGACCACTTGACTGATTGGACGGTCCCGAGCTCGGACACCGTGTTCACGGTTGCGAGAAAGCATTCGCGGGCGCTGCTGGGTCGGCTTGATTCACCCTGGACACTGTGGCGAATTTTTTTAAAACGAACCATGCCCACGAGACACGCCATCAGTACCAGCGTGTCCATGGATACCTGATGAAGTTGGGTGCAGCGCTGGCGAAGCATCGAAATATTCTTCCAGGTGCATCTAGTGATAGCAATTGGAGCCGAGCTTCGAGTGCTCCACGAGGAATGAGAAAGGAGTAGTTCCATGACGTGGAGAGGGTCTGGGCGAAGGTATAGCGGTAGGCAGAGACTCCATTACAAAAACCGGGGGAAAATCATCGATCAAGCGAGGCGATGCAAAGACACCCGAGAGATCTACGCGGCCCTTTATCCGACGGGGATCTCATCCAGGCCCGTGTCATCTCAATCGTCCCAGCCCGAAGAATTCCGTCGTCTGGTGTACTGGCCATTCAGCTAATAAAATCATCTGCATTCGGGCCAGGGAATTATCTGACGAATTCATCTGCTTATCGAGCAATAAAATGGCCCCAGCGTCCTCTCCCCGTTACCGATGCTATCTTCGCCGTCTTCCCTCTTCTTCTTCTTCTTCTTCTTCTTCCTCCTCGACCTCTACATCTCGCGTAGGTGCCTAGACACATTGTGGCGCCATGCCAGCCAGTCGAACCTTTCCCACACGTATGTATACGGCCGCGTGCATACACACACGCCCGCAACCACGCGTTCCCTTCTTTGCTCGCTTTTTCTCGTCCGCTCAATACGCCCGCCACGGAGAAGACGCTCCTTACGTTCGAGCATCGGGGTCCAGTTTAATAAGGGGCCCCTCTGCGATATTTATAATCCCGCGGCGAAACTGTTTTTATAATCTTGCCTAGGAATCTCGGAGACCCGCGTGATCGTCGCGGTTCCGAAATTTCTGCCTCGTTTTGCTCGCTCGCCGCTGTGTCTCGCGAAGCCGCGATGACTCGGAGAACCAGTCGATGGATTTTCTTTTGCAGGTGAAAAAGATTTGAATATCTTTGCGGCTAGGATGTTTAAATACACGTGTTTTGTAGAGAATTCTAGATCGAAATTCGATGTCTACCGATGATTAGAGCGTAAATGCTGATTCCTTGGTGGCCGGGAATTTCGAGCACTAAAATTCACTCGTAAAGTCAGGTATACGCCGTGCAATAAAAGGAACGTTAATTTCCTCACGTTAAAGTTATTATTTATTGATACGACGTAATCTCAGGACCGAAATCAGGGGAGACGCGCTTAGTCGGCCGATATTCACCCGAAACTCCGTGGCCAGGCGGATTCCTCCTCGGATTTTATTATCTCGATCGTTCATAAATTTCGTTACAATACAAATATAAAGTATCCGCCGCCTCCGCGGTACGAAAAAGGTCGCCCCGGGTCCTGGAGGTCCTCTCGCGTGTAGCATTGTCATCGTTCGGCCAGCTTTTCAATAATCAATTATACGACATTAAACTCGCGTGTTTACGAACCCCATCTCCTCCCCCCATCGAAAGAAATGCATTTTAAAATCCCGACAGCTGGCCACGTCCTGGTTCCATCAGCAATTAAATCCTTCTCTTCCCAAGCGACATGAAGAAAGAACGGGAACAGGTAGTTCGCGGTTGCGAATAAACCAGACAGTCTTCTAATATACCGCATCGTCAATATATTTCGTATCTTTGCAAAACAAATATTATAATATGATACAGGTATGGTCGATGATCGAGAGGCCCTCTCTCCTCCGCCAACCTAAAGCATGTACACAACGAAAAAATAATAATCATTACAATAATCGTTAATAATCGCCTATCGTTGCCCTAAACGTCGCCTCTCTCTCTCTCGTATTTACAGGATATCACACATAAGAAAAAGTCGTAGTACATATTTTACAACGGGTACAACCGCGTGTTAGCGTCCATCGCCTCTCCGCCATATCCGCGATTTCGATAAATCTGACTATAATATATTTACAGTAATATCGATAAAATCCTCCGGTCACGGGGGAGTCGCGTACACATCGCCCGAGCGCTCTCCACTTTCGGTTACTGTCGACGCTTTAATTAGTACTCGGGTCCATGAGAAGCGCGTTCGATTGGTCGTGCTCCGATGGAACAATTAAAGCTTGGACTGGCCGAGCCGCTCTCTCCCCGATTGATAAATCGAAGCACGAACCTGGCCGGGGTTATGTGAAAACCGCCGGGGTGAATTGCTTCACTTAATTCGCAACGCCGACAATACCGGAGCATTCCTCTTTTTTTCGTGCTCAAGAACGCGTGACACACACCTCTCTCTCTCTCTCTCTGTCTGCAATCATTCTCCCACGTCGTGGTAGCGCGAGAGCGTCAGGTGATTTAGGCTAATTGTATTTACAATCGCACCTCGCCGAACGGAGGTATATAACATTCTTTTTGGTTCATCCCGAAGTTCGTTGTTTATGGTACACAATCTTCGTAAGCATTCTCGTTCACGGTCGGTGGGCCCAGAAATTGTATCCCCAACGCTGTTGGAACACGTCCCTCCTATCGGGCTGTCGATGCTCGCTGGAGACCGCGGCGCGGATACCTGTACGCGAGGCGAAAATAAATACTAATGACAGTCTAATGATGAGTCGGTTTCCGTTTAACTTTGGTCGCAAGTGTAGTCCCTACTTTTCGAAAGAATTCCTTGGTGTCGCCGGTTCTACGAGTCGAAACAGAGAGAAGCTGAATGGCACCGACGCTTGGTCCGATCCTCAACGATCCCCTGGCGGTAGTTCAGCTTCTAATCCTCTTCTTGCTTCGCACAACCATCGACTCCTAGTAGAACGAGGCACTGAGGGACACCTATCCATCACAGTCACCTTACGAGTCCGTGTTCCATCGAAGACAGGCTGTTCCAGGGCCCCGGTGCCTTTGGAACATCGTCCGGTGACTTGTCTCGCGTGGTCAGAGTCGAGTGATTGTCGTCCGTGTGTCCTTTCGACCGAAGGCCCACGCGTACGTGGCCGGACAGCAGCTCCCGTCGTCATTGGTGGACGTAGGGTGGATCTCGTTGGAAGGACTGCACCGTGGTCCGTGACCGTTGGTCAGGAACTAGTAGGCAGTCGCCTGGTGATGCATCAGCGGGTTGAAGTGGTGCGGGCCAAGGTGATGGGGCGGCGGAGGTCCTGGCAGAGGACTGTGCTGAGGGCCTACCGTCGGCGGCTGACAGACGTACCATTCCGTCAGCTCTGGCCCTCGGGCCGAAGGATGACTCGACGGTGGGTTGGCCGTGGTGGTGGTCGGGACAACTGGAGGCGGCTGAGGAGACTCGGTGTGCCCGGTCACGGACAAGCTACCCCCGCTGCTGCTGCTCTCTTCACCCTCGCTCTCGTAGCCCCCTCCTATCTTGCCTTCGCCCAGGGTCATGCCGTGCACCTGGAACAAGAGGCGGAGCCTAACGTTAGATTCGAACGGGAAATTTCGTGGCCCTTGAGCTCCTTCCTCGAGGGGTAGACCGCGCTGTCGTGGAATAGAGACTGGGTGAGGATGCAGTGCGCGAAGTCAATGCTGCGAGTCCGAGGAGCTATTCAGATAGGAGATTGAAGGAGGAGCTTTTAAGAATTTCATCGTGGATCCTTGATTCTGTGATAAGGTAACAGCGAAGCTGGAAGGGCTACGTTTCCCGATGCAAAGTCGCACCCCCTTGAGTCCCTGGTACCTCGACGGTACGTTCTCGAACGTGAAACCATAAATCCCAGGCCGCGCGGTCTTAATTTACTTTTCCACGGGTCGTGGAGCGATCGACGGCGCGCGTCCCGACGTGTAGCCAGCAGAAAACGCAGCTAGCCGTATTTGATCGCCGTAAGTTATCGCTTCGGAGATCGGGGGAATCACGAGCAAAAGGAACGGAAGGCGCGTTGGCAGAACCAAAGAGGAAGCCCCGGAGGATCAGGGAGAGCGGGGATCAAGGCTCCGTTTCCCGTCTCCATCTCTCCCTGCCGGTCCTTCGTTCATAATTCAGTGAGCAAATCTCGACGACTGCCTTCCGCGAATCACGGCCGGCGAAAAGCGTGGAGAAGCGAAAGGCGCTCTCGGTTCCTATCCTCGGAACCTATCGCGCACGTATCTCGGGAGTTGGCTTTTGGACGGTTTGCTGCCTCTCCCTTACCCGTCTCCCTCCGCTCTTTATCTCTCTCCCGCGCTCTGTGCCACGGATAATTTCCTATTAAGATTCCGTGGCCGTTCGTGCATGAACCTCGCCTAACGCCGAGATACCTTCTTCCCACAGGCCGCTTTTTTTGCCCGGTCGTCCCCCGCCGGTGTCTACCGGCGTTCCCTAGCGTGAAACGAAACGGCAAACACGCGGGCCCGATCTCCTCGATACAGCTCGACACGCGTTATGAAAATCGCCAGCGACACGCTGCGATGATTCACGGCCCTCGGGGAGGAAACGCGGCGGCGCGCGCGGCCACCGGCCAGCGGGCCAATTAGCGCGGCTATTTATGCAAATTCGAGCCCCGTGGAAATGGAGTAACGGAGACCCGGGAACGGAACTGCGAATGGAAACTAGGAAAGTCGTCGGGGGAGGGATGGCTCCGGACTGGTCTGCGCGATTCCAATTGCGGACGTACCTTCATATGCTTGCGCAACGAGCTGGGATGGGTGTAGGACTTGTCGCAGCCGGAGACTCGACAATTGTACGGCTTGTCGGACGTGTGGACGTGACTGTGCTTCTTGCGATCGCTGCTGTTCGCGAACCGCCTCTCGCAGCCGGAGTACTCGCACTTGAACGGTTTCTCGCCTGGAAGAAAAGAAGACAGGGAATTAATGACTGTGTAATTGAGACGGTACACTGTGTTCGCGGCCGTTGAGGAACGATAATTGAAAGCCGGCCACGGAGCTCTAACCGAACACATAGGCGTGCAAATAGCTGCAAACACAAGTACATACATGGTCGATAGATTTTAGAGGCAATTTCGCTCGCGAATGGTGCGAGTCTGGATCTCTATCAGCGTTTTCCAATCACCCTTCGTGAGCAGCTCGAGCGACTTCTCCAAGATCGCGAGATAAGATAGCGAGAAGAGTTGCTCCACTGTCGAGGAGCATACGCATCCCATATTCCAGCGGTCGCGCGTTTTTTACGTTCTGCTAACGGGAATCTTCTCGGGATTCAAGCCGCGACTACTGTGACTTCCCCCCTGTTTTTCCCATCTCTACCCCCGGCTTGGTGGTAGAAGGAGAGGGCGAAGTTGGCCACCATTTTCCCCATAAAAAATCCGCCAAGTTTGCGCTTCCTGTTCGCGCGTCTCCGCACTTCTCGGAGAGAGCGCCAGGAGGAAGCCCCGGAAAAGGGAGTCGACGTAGGGCCGAGGGGGGTGGGAGAAGGGTGCGAGCCGACGGTAAAATATATTCCAGTCAACTTCCGGTGGAAATAAATAAGAGTCACGCCACACGGTCTCGTTGCGCCCCGACGACGGCGGCCATTCGTGTGCAGGGGACCTTATCTCTCGATATCTCTCTCTGCTCTCTCGCCCCCGGGGCGAAAAGGAGCCGCCGCCGCCACCAACGGGGCGAAAGAGAGTACGTTCCACCGGTGCTCTCATCAAGATATCCAGAAATCATGATGAAACGGTCCGCGATACGATGTAATCGCGTTCGAGTTCGCTGTTGTACCCCGCGAGCTTTTCCTCCCTTGCCCCGGGGAGAATATTTTTCCTGCTCTTCCTGTGTCCCGACCCGCCCCCTTAAATCCTCTCCACTCTCTGCGCACGCTAATTGTATCGTTCGCATGAAGAAAGTTCCGGTGGAAGGTGCACCCCCTTCGTTTCCCCTTAGGGACAATTGCGAGGGCGGAAGCAACGCGTTTTCGACTTCGGTGGTGGCTGTGTTCCCTTATTCCGAGTTCAACTGCAAGTATCTTAAATAAATTCACTATCTTCCATTACAGAAGTTTACGCTTTATTCGTCCCCTGCTCTCCTCCGTCCACAATGGACTCAGGCTGGTTCGTGATATCATAAACACGTTCCAGTGCGTCTCCTTTCGTTCGCGTCTAATGATCGTTGCGGCGCAATCTACTTTTTCTCGAACGGGTGGAAAGGCTAGCTGGAGTTATTAATGCGATCGGCCTGCATCGCGTGGAAAGTCCCGGCGTGTCGGGCGCGACCGGCGACAAAGAAGCGTGGTAAGTTTTCGCGGCTCGTACGTAGGCGACGTCGTTATTCATCTCACGTGTGAAAAGCGCGATAACATTGCCATGTTCCCCCCACTGGTGACGTATCACCACCGACACAGATTATATTTAAATCGCTGGTACGTGGACTGCGGGTACTTACGGCAGCGCCGTCATAAGAAGGCGTCTTAAATATTTATGAACCTGGAAAGATAGCGGGCCCGCGCGTGGTGGTGTCGCCATGCTTATCTGACGTTTCACATGACTGTGCTTCAAATTCCGGTCCTCGCTACCTCGCCACGGACACATCGATGCTTGCAATTCACCTTCACGAGTGTTTGATTTACATCCTATTCGCGATTAGGTACACCAGTCAGCTTCTACGGAAAAACTCGGAATTATATCGTCCCACTTCGACTCCAATTCCTATCATCGTTCTAGGATCTAGCAAGCATCAATTGCTACTATTTAGAAAGGATATAGACATCCTAATTCTAGTTCGTTCCTTAAAACCATCAGAGACACGATTCATCTCGGGTTCAGCGACTAAACTCGACGAGATTGCCGATGCTTCCGAGGCTGAAGGAGGACGTTGCACGCGACAGGGCCCGAGCGATAATGTCCGGTATCGATACCCCACGTGCCGAGGGCCGATCACCTCGTTCCGCTCGATTCATCGCGGATCGTCTCCACCCACCGATTCGCACCTCCTCGAGGAAGCCTTTGCTCGGGCCAATGGTGGGGCGAGGGTTCCAGAGCGAGGTGCCAACGACGCCTGGTTATCCCCCATGGCCGTTGCATGAAAGGAGAGGACGCGTCCCCGGCCTCTGTGGCGCGCTCCTTCCAAAAACGGGACGATTAATAACTTTTCAAATCTGTCCCAGGCAGGGTCGTGAGCCCGCCGGGGCCGCTTCGGTAGCGAGCAACGTTGGCAAATAAATAGCAGATAAATAAAAGCTCGCGTCTCTCCTACGTCGTGCATTCTGTCGTGCGCGCGGGGTTGCGTGTGCAGATGGCAACAATATGCCATGAAATATTGCCCCCGTTGGTCGTGTGCGAGGAGCGGCACAGCCCCGTGTGCGTGGCCTTCTCCTATAGGAAGACGCTCCGCTGCACACGTGCGCACACCAGACGAGATATTGTCCTGCGTGTCTCGCCTCTTTACCTGTATACGCGACAGGATTCTTCGGCAAGGGAGGCTTAGCCGGGCAAGGAAATTCGGACGCGCTCCAACGTGGAGATTTCATTGATCTCACTGCTACGCTGGAAGATAGCGAAGTTCCCGTATCCTCCTCGGGTGGGATTCGGTGCTGGTAATTGTCTGGTTAATGAGGGCGAGGCGGTGCGAAGTTATAAATTGAAGTTCACGAGCGAAGTTGTCCTCGGGGCTCCCGCCATGATAGATCACCAATGTTCAAGAATCGTTACCTCGTTGCGAGCCTCTTACACTTTATTCAGACCTTCGGCCAACCGTGTTCAAGGTTGCCAGGGATGTGTACTTAGCTGGCAGGTACTTCTGTTGCGAGTCTAATCCCGGAGACGACCACTAGCCACTTATTTCGGAATATTACTCCAGAATTCAAACACATAGTCGCGCGTACGCGTTCGTGAAAGCGTACCGTTGTAAGGGGAAGCGAAACGCGGAGCGCACGCACACGGAGGACGGTATAAAATCGAGATTCATGGTGCAGCGGGGTTAGAATGTGTAGCGTGGAGCAGCGAGAAGGGAGCCCCGAAGAGCGGTTCCCGAAGGGCAGTGTAGGCACCGTGTTATGACTTTCAGAATGGGGAGGCACAATGGCCCAGATCCGCGCCGGATAAAATAGTTATTATAATCGTTTTGGCTACGGCTCGGATCGAACAGAGAGAGAGAGAGAGAGAGAGAGAGAAAGGAGAGCACATGCGCGCGTGTGCGTTTCAATCCGTGCAGGCCGCGTATTTCGAGATTCACGATCCCGCCCGTGTCCCGAATCCCGATACTCTCCAAATAGAAGACGATAATGCGCCGGTGACCGGATCAGAGAAATACCGATGCTAATCGGGAGTCGAATGTGTTCTCGTAGCCGAGGGTTCATAGGTCTCGGAGAGACAATTAACAGGGACTAAAAGAATATATGTGGCTGTTCAAAATACGGAGCACTTGCTCAGTTTCCTTCCCCTGGCCAGATCAGATGGAGCCGAGAGAGCGGGATATTCAAACGAAATTTGCAGTTCGCATCGCAGGTCGTCCCAGGGAAGATTTATTATCGATACACTTCCGTCCGTGCCAAGTCTCGGACACAGGGGCATCCGCCGGCACGGTTCGCACCTTGAAGAGGCAGTACAAAAGCAATCTAGAATTCCATCTTTCCTTGAATGCTTCTTAGTAGGAGACTCATTGAACTGCAGTTTTCGGAAAATCTCTCGAGTGATATATGGGCGTACACCATTGTGCCGGCTTTCAGCCTCTCCTATGCTCCTCTCTCTCTCTCTCTCTCCGTCCTCCTTCCTCCGTCGAAGGATAATAGATGATTTTTCGCGACCATTATACCCGAGGAGGACACCAGGTCCCGGGGCCATCGGACATTGTTGCGAACCGTACCAGAAAACCAAACCCTCCCCACCAATCTGGGCGACCATTCGAGCAGCTTCCCTCACCTCCAGGGGCCCGTGGCCAACCCCTATTATCGTCGCCACCTCGTGTGGATAATTTTCTTGTTATACGTTCGGCATTAGTGGAAACGGAGGAATGATCCGTGCTAGGCGCGCGTCCGTGTCCCGCCGCCGCCGTCGTCGATAAGATCCGAAAAGTCGACGAGATCGATCTTGGCACGGATTAGGACCGTGAGATATTGGATCTAGATAAGGGGAGGCTCGCGTTTTGTAAATTGATTGCACCGACCCGTCGTCCCTCTTTTTCCTCCCCATCGCCTTCCGCCTCCACCGTGATTTTTGTCCCCGTGGCAAAAGTCGAGATCGAGATACAGATAGAGAGAAAGAGGACTCGAGATCGGAGTATCGCCCGGCCGCTCTGGCTGATGATCGATGAGCTTTCCGTGTGGCGGTATAAAAGCGAGGATCGAAACGTGAACGTCGCGATTTAATGAAAGCTGCACGACCAACGGACACCGTGGCCCCCGGCTGGAATTAGAATCGGCTGATCGTGATTGGATAATCATCGCGCGGCCGAAAATGGAAGTGTCGGCCGCGCGCGCGCGATTCATTGCATCACGATCCTCGCCTTTTGCCGCTGCCCTCCGTGTCTCTTATTCTTCTACGTTCGTCGTCGAGCCGTAACAAGGGCTGACTTTCTAGACGCGATCCTGCGAGACTGGTGAAACTTCTTCGAACTTCCAAACCGATCCAAGCATCGTGATCTTCCGATGTCTGTACCTATCCGAACTGCAGGGAGACAGGGACAGTTGCTCGCTTACACGGAAGATCCCTCCGAAAGAAAACCACCTGCCTGGAAAAGGGCGAGGAATCAAGGATGTTCCAGCGTCCATGGAAACGCTTCCGCCGTTGTGCGCCCGCAAACTAGGAGGGGCCAGGCCTCCGCGGGCGCGGAAAACCAGGAAAAAAGTCGAAGCAGGGGAAGAGAAGCAAGAGACGGGGCGAAAAAAAGAACCGCAAACCCGTGGGTAAACGTAACTACCGGTTGATGCGCCGATCATTCCGCCATGTTGGCTCTGAAAGGGAGAGCGCCATCGGCAGATGTTTCTTTCCCGTGGTAATTCGAGTGTTTGTCCGTTTTCCTCTCTTCCTCTCCGTCGCCACGTCCCGAGGGCGCGGAACACCTCGTGATATACACCGCCAGGGAATCTCTATTGGATCTCCCAACATCGCCTCTCGATCACGTCGAGATAAGATAAAGGATGACCTCGGACCAAGTCCCGCTGAAAACTAGGCGTATTCTCTTGCCCCATCGATCTAGAACAGCTCGGGAAATCTCGCCAAGATCTTTCTTATCGCGCCGAGATGAAACGTAGATGCCGGTGCTGGGATCTCGGAAGGTGACGTCGAGAATGATGAACAGGCCGTTCGATCGCGTAGAATGCTGAGACACCTCGTGCGATGTTAAGTCTGAATATCACACGCCACTTTTACTAGAGGACCCGAGAGTCCACCTGGGCACGGCAGGAATGCAGAATGCCCAGCGGACCTTGATACCCCGAATCGAGGAGGCTTTTCCTTCTGGTGCGCTCAGCCCTGCGATCCGGTTCTCCGGCGCGGTGGCATCGTTCCGAAAAATCGCCAGGGAATCTTGATTTCTCGAAAATTCGGTAGCCCAGTGTCCCTGCACGTAGGTGCAGTTTAGAGTCGTATATCCTTGTCCGTTATCTGAGTCGGGATGCTACCGTTGCGAGGCCACTCGCACACGGGTCCGGGGGCTTCTCTCTCTCGTTCCCTCTCGCCGGTTTACACGACGTTTATACGTGTTTATGTAAACTCCAGACCGCAGAGCACACGTGTTGCTGCTGCGGTTGCCTCTGTCGCTGGCAACTAATCTTCCCTTCCCCGTTGCCTTCCTCTCTCTCCGGCATCGGGCCCCTCCGCTCCGCTCCTCTCTCGCTCGGGAGTCAGATCAAACCCGGAGATTTTCAGAAACTGCCGGCATAAAAGATAGGGGCGCCATGGGCCACGGTATGCCGCTGCCCATCTAGAGTTACCAGGGTCGGGGTACACCGGGTCCTACCATCGACCGCGTGAAAACAGAAAATCCCGGGGACTAGGGTTTCACGGTGGTTCTGGGCCGGAGTTGATTACACGAGAATTGATACTTTGATCGAAATTTCGGGTCAGGGGGTCGAGCCTCCACGAGCATTCGGCGTACGAACGTTCGCACGTTTATTACCAGGAATGTAGATCCATCGTTGATCCTGCTGGGGTTCTCTGAAATCGCGTCCCAAATTGCAGGTCACCGCTTGGAGTTACATTAACGACATTACTCGTAATCTGACACGCCAGGAGATCGACGGGACGGAGAAAGTGGTTGGAGAGATTATCGGAGCAAGCAACTGTTTCCCTGGCTACCGTACGCGGCCCTGGTCGGCCCTCCCCGTATGCAAAACGCGCGTTATTTATTCGTGGAAGGTGGCATTTTTTTCGACACTGACCAGCGCGTATATAGTTGTCACGCCGGCTCGTATCTTTGCACCGATCTACCATAATTGAATGTCCTCGCTGCGAGAAACAGGCGCTAGAGACCTCTTCGCGGCGTGTTGCTCGCGGCACGGGGGTATCCTCGCGATACGGTAACCGAGAAGTTTGTCATCGGTTAACTAGTGCCTAGTTCGGGATGCTTTCCCGTCGGAAGATCGTGAATCCTGCCACTCGAATCTCGAAATATCGCGAGCCACCGCGAGCCCCTCCTATCGCACGGATTCATCTAACCGTGGATCGGCTGGTAAACGGTTTCCAAAGCAGTCGAAACGCCAATATCGAAGCGTGCCCCTCGACGCGCAGGTACACAAACAGCGGCAGCGGAGTTCGAGGGCCCTCGAAGGCCGGCATTGAGGAGGAAAGTATTAGGTGCGCGCCCTTATCCCCCCATTCAACAGCCACTGAAAGTCTCGTCAACTTTTGCACGGGCCACAGAGAAAACAGCAAACAGATTTGGCCGTGCTGTTCGGCCAGCGTTCTCCTCTCTGTCGCCCCTTGGACAGAAAGAGGGTTGGTGCGCGCCGGCGAAGTTCGCCCCGCTTTGTTGCATCTTTGTGCACCGGTGCTAAACGGCAGAAGAGCCAGCGAGAAGGACGGATACGTGGCAGCCACTGCCACGGGGAACGGGAGAAAGAGACGGTGCCAGAAGCCGCTTGTTAGAGGCCCCATTGTCCGGGCCAGAAGATTTTTCCGAAAGGAACTTTTCGTCCTCGATTCGAGTCGGCGAAAAGGTTGCAGCGCTGATCGACGACGAGAGAACTTTTCACTGTAGCCAGCACAGAGGAAGCGAGAGTGGGAGAGAGAGAGAGAGAGAGAGTGAGTCTAAGAGGGCCAGTGGCCGGGGAGAGAATAAGAGGGAGTAATCGGTCAAAAGAAAACGTCGGCAGATTAGCATTTCAGGTTTTGAGAACCGGAACGAATTGTGTTTCGAGTGCTGCCGTACGCGTACACGTACACGGCTACTTAGGCCCTCTTCTGTCGCTCTTACCCCTCGACAGCCTTCGTTTAGCCGTCCCTTGTGTCGCGGTCCGCTTTGTATTTCGCTTTGAATTTCGTATCACCGCTTTCTCGGCCTCTCGACGCCTCCCATCGCCACCGAATCTTCACGCCAACTGACGATTACTTTGAACTTCTCAAGTGGCCTAATTAGCGGCGGGAAAACACACGTAGCGATTGCTATGCCACTCGAGTACCATACTGTACTCCTTCCTTTCACGATTCTTCCCGTTTCTCAAGCCGATATCGGAGGTCAAGGGTGACAGCGGCATGCGCGAAGGAGCTTCCTCCCCCAAGGTCGGAACTCTTTGGAAAACTTTCAATCCGCCGCTCTTCTTCCCCTCTGTTTCCATGGAAAGGCCGCGCCAAGTACCCTCGGAGGCGTCAAGAAGGAAGTTGATGATTTACGCGCGGCCAGGATTAAGTGGGGAGGCCTCGCGCGATACTTGAGGGCGTATAAAGGGAGACGAGGACGCGGCGGGGAGGACCTAACGAGAGCAAGGGGGAGGAAAGAAGATACATCGAGTTACCAGGTAACCGCGAGTCGCACGCTTCCAGGAGGCGATGCTTTATCGAACGATGTAAATTCACCCGCTTTCTTTACCGCGCTGCTTTTATTTGATCCTCCGCCGAGGATTAAATCGCGCGCGAGACGGGAAAACACTGACGGGAACCTGCGTCTGGGTAAATGATTCAGGATCGTCTTAAATCATCCTCCTGCGGATTCCATCTGGAAAAACTACTTAAGAACAAAAAGGCACCTTGTGATTTAAAGGTTTATTGAATATCCTTGAACGCGGGTATGGAATTTCCGAACGGGGATGATACTCGAAACAATGCGAAGGGCGATTGGGAACGCCGAATTAAACGCACTTTAGTCACGGTTAATTTGGTTAGCCGACGTTTAGTCATTAATAGATGCTGGCGCAAGATCGATCGGTATTTATTGACTGCCGGTGACTCGACGTTTTCTCGCGGACGAGCCGTGGAGATCCTCGACGAACTTTCGTCTCCACCTCCGTTCTTCCTCGCCCCTCCTTTCTCCGCGCGTCTCGTTGCGCGATCGGTCCCTGGGGAACCTTCTCGAGGTTGACGCGGCACTCTGGGACGGCTGGTTTTCGTGTGTGGGCCAGTTTTAGGCTTATTAATGAACGGGCCCGGGGCTGCTCTAACGATTAGACACAGGGCGTGGCGAAAAGATTGCTAAATCAGATCGCGTCCCGGGCCGCAGCCTGCGGCCGTATTATCGTTCTGGCTATTAAGCGGATATCCATCGACACTCTCTCGCGGATCGATCGATTGTTCCGACTCGAGCCGATCGACAGTCCCAGCAGCTCGGAGCCGACGCGTCTTCCTCTTCTAATTAAGATGTAATCATCTACGGTCAATGTTTCATCAACCGGAGTTGTAGCTGGGGAATACAAACTCATCGGGGCATCCAAGCTGTGGTAACACTTCACGTGTAACCACGGGCTCACTCGTCCGTATCATTCCTCGTAGCAAAATATTGTCTACGTAAGACACAAGCGTGGAGTCAATTAAACATCACACCTCGAAGGTGATTTAAACACAATTCCCCACCCATTCTCCGCACCCTGCACCCCTATTGTCGTCAAATATTCCTCCCTCCAAACAAGAGCGCAAATAAAGGGTCCCAGAATCGCGCGCCGGAAGGGACTCACAATCGGGAAGCCAGCGTCCAGGATCACCAGCCCACTCCCCCTTCGAAACGCGATCCGAGGACGCGTTCCCGTCCGGTGAATCGCGGAGTCCTCGTCGCTGGTCGCCCCATAAAGGGTGAGAGACACGGAACGGCCCTCGTCCAGAGAGGCAAGGGGGCCAATCGGCGAGCGCGAAGGGGGAAGGATCGGGCCGATGGGGATCGCGTAGTGGGAGAGAACATAATGTTTCCCACAGCGCGAGGAGTTGTATATTTTACGATATGGCGAGCAATTTGACATCTCGCGCGAGGCATAATTCACGCCCGTGTGCAGGCCGTGCGTGGCCTGGCCCTCGCCACCCTCCTACGTTCGCAGTGATAGGGCCCCCGGTGAACGGGGGACAGGGAGGGCTGAGAGTCGGAACGGGAGTGTGTGCGTGCATCGACGCCGGTAGAACACGCGAGACCGTATGAAGGATAGCTGTGCACGCGTGCACACGCATCGGCGGACAGGTACGCGCGCGTCCGACCGCATCGAAACCATTAGAGGCTGAGACTCTTCGTAAATATAACGTGGACGGCCGCGCTATCCTTCGATTCCGTCTCTTCCTCCTCCCCATTCTTTCGCCACAGTCTTCCTGCCTCTCGCTCCTCTCTCCTTCGTCCTTTTTCGCCCACTTTTCATCTTTTTCATCGGAGGCATTACCCTGGTCCCACGTCGGAAAGAGGCGTGTTCGATCTCTCCACGGAGGCTCGTTCCGTTTGTCCTCCAACCGGGGGTTAATTGATTGTTAATTATTCCGCGCCGTGATTAACGGAGTAGAGGATTCCTGTTTAGAGGAGCGAACGGTGTCGAGGAACTTCGTGGAACCGTGGGCCGCGAAATATGGTTGATGCGCTTCAAGAAAATGTTCGCTTGCACGCGGAAGCTTTGATTCGATCTCCCGGCTGGCTTTTCATTTATTCCTGTCCGTTCGACCGGCCTTTTTATCGTTGATATTCCGTTGGCGTGTTCCGGTGTCGTTTCACGGTGGAATTTTATTTATCGGGACCTTCCGCTATCTGACGCTGCCGTGTGCCCTTTGAAGCGTTTTTGCTCCCGGCCAGTGATCAATGTTTCGCGACGCCAGAGCGAGAGGCCCCCCGATATTCGGTATTTCGAAAGGCTGGAGACGAGCGGAGTTCACAGGGTGCCTCGGGTCGAAAAATTCGAGTGACGTCGCCGGGTTCTGCGATCCCCCCGCGAGATTCACACGGAGCCAGCTGGATCTTCGATCCCAGTCCGCCGTGCGCGCGTGGTTTTACCGTTCCCCGGGCTAAAGCATCCTAATTAGCCGCGAACAATACGCAATCTGCCGGATCTATACGCGGCAACGAGTGATTCTCGGTGTTTGCTAACAACCCATTCTACTCATTGTACCGCGCCAGGCTATAAATCCTCTGAGCGCGACCGCTAGCGCGTACAGCGATTTTAACATGTGTACGAACTCGCTCGATCGTTATCTCCCGCTTGACACCGTAATTTCCACCGAGCGGTGCCCCCTCGCCTCGTGGATCTGTTGAACATTTTTCCGACATCGATCTGATCTCCGCGGTCCCGTGTGCGTTCGCCCCGTGCATTAGCGGGACGCCATTGGTTTCCACGCCTAAACGTTACGCAATCCGTTGACCCTCCGGTTCCCGGACCTGCGCTGGCGTCAAGATCGCGACGGAACATCGTACGAGAAAATTATAACGTGGCCCCTGATAATTCCTCCGCGCGAGGGCACACGGCGTCGGGTTACGAAATTAAATTATAATACGATGTGGCCGACCGGGGCCCACCACGCGTATCCCGACGGTTCTTGACGGGCCGTTCAGGTCAGTCATCCAGGATCCCGTGGGACAGAGAACAGAAGGAGCCACTCTCTCGTCGAGTTTCTCCGATTAAAGGTTCGCGGAGGAACGCACCAGGTTACTTGGAGCGAGTTCCAGAACGTAGGGCCACATACTTCTTCGCATGTCCCGACCCACTCGCGAAATTAATTGAACCAGCAGTACCACCGGCGACGAATAATGCCCACCTGCGACTACTTACATAATTGATCCAGCCCCCGGGCAATAACTCGTCCCCGCTGCGATCTAGATAAGCGTGTTCTTTACGAACTAGATTCGTGGCATTCTTAGGATGCCCCGTTCCCGATATTCGTGGAATTCCAACCAATTCTACAGCGACATGATTTTCGAGTATAAATAGTTGGAGATGGCCCGAGCTAAGTTTATGCATCAGTCTGATGCCTACATAGACGCGAGAGGGTTTTATAGAACGTTGACGTCGTGGAGGATATGTAGGTGACATGTCGGAGGAGGATGGAGCGAAAGTGAGGTCCCACGATCGTCAGGAGCAGTGCCAAAAGTCAGCGGAGCTGGCCGTCTCTGCGTGTGCCTCGCACTAACGACCTATGTAAATGTTCTATCTGTTATCCTTGTCCGTTATCATTTTATCCTCCTCCGCCAGCGATTCCAGTGCGGTGGAAAAGAGGGAAAGAGGGACAGAGAGGGGTAATCGAAGGGAAGAGAGGCTCGAGGAGGAGAGAAGAGGGTCCCGGCATTCCAGAGCCCGGTCTCGACCCGCGACCCTCGCCCCCTAAATCATCCACCGCAGCTAGGCCGCAATTCCGTTTTGTTTTCTCCGCTCTTCTCCTCGTTCCTTCCTTTTTTTCACTCCCTTCGTATCTCCCCCTCCCTCTCTCTCTCTGCTTTCTTTTTTATTTATCCCTCCCCTTTTTCGACCTTTCCTACCAGACCACGGAGACAACCGCCCGACCCTTCTTCTTCGTCGTCGTCTTCTTCTTCTCCTGCTTCTCCGTCCACGGCGAGATTTGACGTGGAGAACTCTGTGGGAAAAACGTCCCGGCCGATGACGACACGGTTCGACTCGACCTTTGACTCCAACCACGTGTCAGAGGCTTGATGAAACGGGGCGCATGGGTGTCGGCTTCTCGAACACACCGGACAGGTCTCGATCGGTGTGTCTAATCGTGCGTTGGAATGACACACTACGAACTGCTGCGCCTAGTAATGGAATCTATTTGGACACCTCTCGCAAACCGTAGAAACCCGAACGGAGTGCACAGAATGATCCGTCTACTTCTCCCTCGCCTGTCCGTATAAAAACTTCAATTGGGAGACTCCGATTTCAAGGTACGAGGGAGGGCCACCGCCACAGAGACGAACGGGAAACTAGAAGCACCCAAAAACCGCGGAAGCGCACCCCACCATCCTCTCCGGTTCCGAGTATCGTAAACGATACGCCTATTCTTCGCCTACCCGGCACGAAATAGCTGGAAAGTTCTCGCGAACGTGATGATCCGGATACCTGGTGTCCCGGGGCATTGAGGAACGCGCGAAAGAAGCGCGTGCAAAAGCAAGCCGGGGCCCCTGCTCCCCTGAGGGAGGCAAGTGGAATCGCGCGCCCGAGTCGCCGCTGTCCCCCACGTTCGACGGTCGCTGGCATTTAAACGGCACAAAAGTATAATGTTACGGACACTCGATATTTTCTCGATGATCGTCATTGTGCCGCGGCCGTCTTTAGCGCGCGGCGGAACGCATTATTCCGACGGGGGCTACCGTGCCCGCGGTGGCAACCACCGACCCAACTTCGGAATGATTTACCCCGTCTTCGGTTACCCGCTCCCTCCTCGCTCATTGTTGCTCCTCTCGAAGGAAAGAGGTCCCTCGGCGACGTCCAATGACCGAATTCCCCGGGCCCGATTCGATTAGACTCGGAGTCTGTTGTGGATGGGAGAGAAAGGGTGGTCCAGGAAAATATTTGGAATTCCAGGTCGCTCGTTTTCGTCCTCTCGCTCCTTCTCTGAATCCGCTCCGTGATTTACGACTTCTCGGATGTGGCGGTTTTGGACTTTTGGTGGAGCTTGATGGGTACATTTCCTTGGCACTGGAGTGGCATCGGGGAAATAATACCTTGGTCTCGCGTTCTTACTATTCCCGATGTAGAAGCGGTGGTCTAGAAATATACTTCTGGCTTCATAAACCTCCGCGGGCTTCGCGCTTTCAATGCAGCGGGGAGAGGTGAATTCTTTACAACTTAAACAGCCGGTGAGTAAGATATCACGTGTTAACGGATGCGCCCCAGCGATTATCGGTCACCCACTGGGCCGAGCAGACTTTTTCGAGGATCTTTCCAACGGTCTCCTCGCAAACAGAATAACACACGGTCACTTAGCCAGCGTTTAATTTCTCGCCGCTGTTTCCCGACGCAGACGGCCCAGCTCGACCGTAATATCCACTCTCCCGCGTTTCACCGTCGAACCGTGGAAATGCGGAGGGACGGGGGAAGGGAAAAAGTTCATCTCGAGAGCCGGAGGGAGAAGACACGGGGTTATTTTCTTGTCGAACGGCCCATCACGCTGGAAGATAACCAGAAATGTTTGATTTCTTTTTCCGCCCCCTCCCGACGTTGCCTCCACCCTGCCCCTCGGTGCACCTACGCATTTACGTCAGCCCGTGGATACTCTCGCGATAGCGGATTACGTGGACCAAACGGTGGCTGGATTCAATCTACTTTTCACAGAAATTGTAACCGATCGCGGCGGTGTCTGACTGATGGAATAATACCGTGCTTCCGGCGTGAAGATTCTCGAGTGTTCACAGAAACCCGGCGAAATGAAACGTTCGGCGTGAGGCGGGATAGTTTTAGGGACATCCGAGTGGGAGGAGACTTTTATTTCTGTCGAAACTCGAAAACACTTTTAACCGAGAAGTATCTTAGCCGATGCCAAAACAATTGATATCCGCTTTCAACACTCACCATCATCGTCCCGCCTGTACCACATTGCGTTCACACCGTTGTAAAGTATAAAGGAATCGAATCGATACAATCGTCGATGTATGAGGAATAAAGAGACCGAATCAGGTCTCTAAGGCGCGAGCATAAGTTTTCCACGAAATTGCAGCGAGATCCAGGTGCCGCGGGTGTTCCTGTTACGCCGAAATCTCGGCTGTGGTAGCAGCGCGTGTCGCGTTAGCTCACAATTAGCGTCGCGCGGTTTCGAAGGCCTCTCTCGTCAAACTGCACCGCGTTAATGAGAAACCTGTTTGTCACGTTCACCGTTCCTTCACCGAACCGTTCATTCAGCCGGCTAGGAGGCCTAACCGTGCCCGTTCCCGCAGGCTCCTCCTCTTCAGCCTTTACTCTCGCGTGAACGATCAAACGAATCGCGTTAAAAATTATGACCGCTAGCGACGCGAACCGGCCATTCTCTTCCCGGCTACTCACGTGGCCGGAGAATTGAATTTCCACCGCGGTACATCGTTACTCATTCAAACCAGTCGATCCCGAACCTATCATCGACCGATACTAAACATAGTTTCATCAGTCCCTGCGACTTTCTCTCCCTGATTAGACGTCGCTTGGAATTAGAATAGTAATCAAACGGCGTGGTTCCTCGAAATAAATGACGAAATGTACGCCGAGAAGGAAGACGATTCTGCCCAGTGATCAATAAGTGTGGGGAGCGAGGCGAGCGCGTGGCCTCGTTATTTTTTCAGCTGACTGAGCCGAGAGTGGCAAAAGCCCGCAACCGCAGCTCGGGAAAGGGTGGATCGACGGGATAATTAACCAGTTCTGTTTTTGTAGAAGCCAATCAAGCGAGGCGGCCTATCTATTATCGGGCTGCATCGCGGGTTTCGCGCTCGAGCCGGTGTCCCTTCGTGGTTTCGATCGGCATTGCTTGTCTATCAAGCCCGACGCGCGCCATTAACTGTATCAACAGCCGCTTCCGCTTTCGACGGGCGGAGAAAACGGGCTTCCCTGTAGATCGCGTTCTTCATTAACTCGAATGGAATGTTCCTTCGGCTTCCACCGTCGAGAGCGATTAAACAGCTCCTAGATGCTCACTGATCTGAGAGATGGCCTCGTTCGTAAGTCGAATTTCAGTGGCCCCGAGTGTCTTTCACTCGGCCCATAAGGACTCATGTTCCACGGTGTCTCACAGTAGTCTCCCAAGCTTTACGAGAAACCTTGCAGCAGATTTCCTATTCGCAAACTCCATGAAACCGCAATGAACGCGATTCTTAAATCCAGCCTCGCCCCCTCGGTGTCATCCTTGGCGAAATGGAGTCGTTGGATTTTAGGAGCCCGATCGCGGACAGGATCATCGACAGGTTGAAGGCGTAACATCCCGAACCGAGGCATATGGCGTCGGGCGCGGCGAACAGTTGGGACGGTTACGATGGTCTGAAAGAGTGCCAGGGGCTACGAGCACGCCGGCATTGCCCACTCTCGGCAGCTTGCTTTTGCAACAAATCTTTCAGTCTAAATCAGTTTCAAATAATATACCCGGCCCTCGGGGCTACACGCTGCACCGCGAACAGAGCCGCAGATTTGCCGGCATGAATCCTCTTTTAATGACCCTTCGGGAACTAACAGCGTCTGGCTACTGGTACAATAAGATTTACATCGGAAAGAAACACTCGCCGGACGGGACCAGATATTTGGAGTAGCCTTCCGCTGATTATTGACACGAGACGTGCACTCGTTGAACTTTGAATATCTCTTTAGAACCTTGCCGAGCTTCTTCGAACGAGATCTTCTTTAACACAGTACACTGGATACGGAATCTTTCCACTAGAATGCTGAATATTTAGAGCCGTTATAGCATCAAACGCAGAGTTATAAAGTCACGCGAATCAAGCAAAGTTTGAAACAGCATAATTTCCTATCCACAGCTGCGCGGAGCGAAGACAAATTAACCGAAGGGTTCGACGGGACGGTTATCGCGATTTCGTATCGACGTCCGCGGATTCGTTTCCTTCGCAACACCTCGGCAGAGCGCGTTTCCGGCAGGCTGTATCTCGTGTCACGTTCCGCGCTGTCGAAGATGAGGGAGTTACTCTGTGCCGGCCGCGATCGATGAAGGTGTGGGCGGTGGAATAACAAAGCCGCGGCATAAACAGGAACCGGAGGGTGGTTTTTTTTATTGGTGGCTGCTTTTCGAGGTGCAGGCGCGAAGGACTGTCCCGTCCTTATCGACCCGCGGAGGCTTATCCTTGAGCTTCTCCACGGCGTTCCCCGCGGTGACAATTCATACGGAAGCTCCCTCTTCTCAGACACCTCGTGGAAAGATACTTTTTCTCGGTCCGCGATGAATCCATTCACGGAGTTAATTAACCCCAATTCCACGGCAGCGTGAAATCGACTTGGCGTCGATAAGAAACGGATCACCTCGTCGTGTATTTAGCTTGGAAAAAAGTCGCCAATAAGCGAAGGAAAAGTGTAGAATGCTATTCCGTGAAAGAGTATCCTCGATCAATCCGAAGCGAAACGTTCGCAGTGTGAATCAAAGCGAGACGGTCTGATTAGATTTGCGCTAACCGACGTCGATTTGCGAAAGGGATAATTGAAAGAGCCGAACAGTTAGCTATAACCGGCGGATCTTTCGAAATCGTAGCATTTAACGCGTGACGACGTTAAGAGTACCGGACAATCGATCATCGTCGTCGCTTGAAACCGCTAAAGAGTATTGCGCGCGCGTATCCGTCGCGTCGGCTCGAGCGGACCGCTCCTCAGGCGCGTTTTTATCTCCGAATCGGGGGGCCCTCGATCGAGGTGCGCTTGCCCGGCCGGTTCGATCGATCTTCCAAACAAGAAAGATTTCGATAAGTCGTCGGTACGATAATGTCGGGGTTGGCGCGCTTTTCGCGTCTTGCATCGACATCATCGTGCCTTGTCATCGCGAAACTACTCGATCGGAGCGCCAAGGGAATCATTCGGGGAATTTACCCTTCCTCGATGCAACCTGTCCGCGGAGACACCGAATACCAGTTGTTCCGAACTGCGATTGTTAAATTAAACGAAACACGCGAGCAGGCGTGAATATTCATCGATGTTAATTTCGAGGCTGTCGAAACGCGCCACCCAATGTATCACGCGCCCCGCAAGGTAGGTACTATCGATAAAATAATTTGTCTCCACTTTATTCGGAAAGCGGATTTCGAATGCGAAGAACGGCTCACCGTGATTCTAGCCGCGTCACGTGCTTATCGCAGTAATGCCTCCGGCTTTCCATATTGCTCTCGCATAAATCCGATCGTGCATCTCGATTCCGATCTCGAGGCTCGCCGCCATTAGTTACGGGAGAGTTACAATGTTCCCCGGAACCGAGGTTTACGGCATCGTCGATCGTCGTCGATTTCCTAGCAGTGGCTCGCCGAGCAAATATCCTCTCGCGCTTCCTGGCACCGTTTCCTCATTTTTCTTTGGCGACCTCCGCTCTCCTCCCCCTTCTGCGTCATTCCTCTTCCGTTTGCAATTCCACTTCCGCCTCTTTCCTCGCGGCGCTCTCGTATTTCTCCTTCTTCAAGCGCTTCGAACACCCGAATTTTTACCTGCGCTTCTTTCTTCATTTACCACAATTTCGAGCATGTAAACAAAAAAGAATCGAGGATAATTTTCGACCGTTCGAATTTCCAGATCGGTAGAAGCCATTTACTCGCGCTGGGCCTCCCCTTCCCTCTATCTTCCTCCTCGACACGCTCGCCCCTACTTAACGCTTATTCCACAACAACCCCCGTCGACTCATCCCGTATCATCCCCTTATTCTACGCGTCTCTAACCCTCCGAAAATCCTGACCAATGGCGCACAAGCCTTGGGGGGAAACCATTGTCAATTCGACCAATCGTCGCCGTTTCGGCACCACGCACACGCGAGATCGCCTCGACGTGTTACAGCGCTATTCTTCTTCTTTTTTTCCACTCTCCCCCTCGCTCTATCTCTGTCCCTCTCTCTTTCTGTCCTCGAGTCTCATCCTTCTTTATCTGGTGGGAAGGGAACGCGTCTCTTTATAATGCATATCAATTTATGCCTAATGGCTGACGCCGTTCCAACCGGGTCGCATCTGCGGATTAATAGGAACGTTCCTCACGCACGAAAGTTTTAAACGATCGCCCGCACGCGAACCGATCGTCCCTTCTGTGATAGGGTGAGCCCGGAGATTAAACTTTCATTATCAATCCAATACTTTGAAATGAAGATTCGTTTTCCCCAGTGGCTTCTAATTGGGTGAAAATTTCCTGAATCGAAATGTGTTTAGTATCAGTGTACTAAGGTGGACTGAATTTATCGCCTTCTTTTTGATTTTCATGACAGAAAACTTTATAAAATTTCATGGTTTGTGAACCGTGGTGATTGAATGAAGCCCCAGTGAGTAGAATTTGAGTTCGTTTCGTGTCTAAGTATAGTTAGCTTTGAGGATTGAATATTACATTGAGGGGGTGATCCCTCCGGGCGAATGGATTTATGAAGAAATTCAAAATTGAATTTTGTTCAAATTGCTGCAAGCTTATTTCGAGTTTGTCGATATGACGATCATGGTGGTTGTTACCTAACACGCCGGTTAATTCGCGCGGCCATAATATTTGTCCTCTGTTCGCGATTAAACAAAGAATTCGAGAAGAATCGCTTTTGTGGGTCGCGGGAACGCTGGCAAAGGGGGTAGGAGAGAGGCAATAAAGGGGCATCGTTGAGCGTGCACGCGCGTGAACGGGGAACGCTTGGAAACAAAGCGTGAAGCCGTGCGTGGAGCGTTTTTTGAAAATGCCAATTTACCTCGAAAGGGGTTGCCAGAGGGTCTCGCTCGTTCATCGACGCGCAGCTAAATGAATTTTAATTGATTTCTCTCCCGACTACGTCCACTTCAAAGCTACGCATTCGTTGATAAAATACCTTGCCGTTATGCCAACAAATAGTTCGCTCGTTTATCACAGCTCTCCCTTGCATATGATTAGGGAAGCTCACTTCATAATTAATCATCAAGCCGCTTGATCTCGAGCAATTAAGCTGCGCCTGATTATAAATGAAAACGAAACTTAATCGCGAGTGATATACAGCCTCTGATACAAAGGGTAGCGAGCCGATTCGCGCGTTGAGTTCGTGTGAACGGAAACTCTCGCGATCTACAACCGTTGCCGCACTTAAACCTACGATTCATCGTCCACAGTCATTAAAAACGATACAATATTACGTTCTCCGGGACTCCAAAGGCGCAGGGAACAAAAGGAAGACTCGAGTTGAATTCCGACTCGCGTTGATTACAAGAGAGCCTCGATAATCCCTGTTTGGGTGTAATACCAACTCTATGAAAACACGTCGCATGTATTTCGTTTTGTATCCTGAAGAAGTGATAAACAAAACGGACCCATTTCCATATTTACACTGTGCGTGCTTCAGTTCCTCGCGCATCGTCCTCACTAACTGCCTAATACGTCGTATCAATAGTATCTACCTACATACGAATCTGAATTCAACCTCCAATCCGCCGACCTATTCACTGATCCCTCAATAATTACACGCTTGCACCAGCGACGGATACACGGCATAAAACAGAATTCCCAGGCGCCCACGCGGCAGGGGATGGCAGTCGGAAAGCCGCGACTCCGCGAAAGCGATAAAGTCTCTTGGAGCGTGTTCTCGCGCGCGAGAAACGGCGCGAACGCAAATCAAAGCTCGGCCGTCGCAGGACTAAAGACTGCCATTAACGTCGCAGCACGGCGGCCACGTGTACGGCCGAGCGGAGGAGCGCGTAAACGCGAGCTCGCGAGCGCGTATTAGCGCGGGTACAGCGACAGATGTACGCTTGTACGCGCTAATGGATTTACGGGTCCCTAGTTTTACGGGGCGCCGTTAAAACTGAATCGCGAGGCCCATCCACGGAGGAATCGACATCGAGGCGTATAGAGAAATTGGAGGAAAAAAAGGGAACAGTGGAAAAGGAACCACCGCGATGTCCCCCGGGGCACGGGGCAATAAAACTACAAGGTGAAATTAGTAGTGACTGTCCAGAAAGGAATCTCGGGTAACGGCAGCCGGTACCGAAGGGAGAGCACCGCTGCTGGATGGGCTTGGTTGGACGCCTGGCGTCTGTCCGACGGGCCCCGGCCAATGGGAACGCGGCTGGACCGTGTATAAGCATGTAAATACATTGTCCAAGGGACGCGGGCATAAAACGACACGATATATGGCCCGGTAATTTCTTAATTGCGCCCCGAAAAATTCTTGTCATCGTAAAGAGCCGGTTGATTATATTGAAACGACTGCAGGCGCCGGGGGCGTTTCGTGGACGGGAAACGACGGGACCAAAACGAGGCAACAAGAAGGGTGAACCGGTGGGATGGAAACGGCGATGGTAACCGTTCGCGCGACTTATTTATGATATTCTGCGGATTCAACCCTTCCATCGATATACATCGAGCGATTTCCAGAGATTATTGCTCTGCTGCGGTTAGGTGACTGTACGTTGCGAGTTAATAGACTCTTACTCCCCTTCCCACGTCCGGCGACGAGGACACTATACAGGCTGATTCATGGCGTGGGACTCGGCAAGCGTTATAGGCAATTTCGAGCGTCCACGGTGGATCGTGCTCTAGGAATGCTCGAGCCAGATTTCTGGCCATTTAGAGGCCGTTCGTTCGTGGAAACGGGGTGGCTGATTCAGATCAGCGAGTGACAGGGTTTAGAGTTTTAAAGGGGGGCCCAGGGGTATAGTTAGAGGGAATTCGAGGCATTCCGGCGGTTAGGCCGCGCGGTGGCCGGTTTGAAAGAAGATATCGCGAGTCGGCGGAGGAGGATCAAGATGGTGGGGCGATGAGTTGCGGAGATTAACTTTCGTGGACTCAATTGCGAGTCTTAATCCAATTCCGGCTATTGAGAGGCCCCTGTAGTTAAGTCTGACTGGTGTTTAGAGTATCCCCGGGTTTTTACAGCCTCGTAGATCATCGTGTAGATTTCACTGCTCGTTACCGGAGATCCGTATCTCGGGGCCCCGAAGCGAGCCATTCGCTACCACAGATTCCTGCGACGAATCTTGCTCGATCGTCCCCTAATCTCCCGGCGAGCCTGCTCCTCGGCCAAAACATCCGAGGAGCCAGCGGCCTAACGGTCACTGTGTCACTCGCGCCGTGCAAGCTGTACCCGAACTAGATAGTTACTCACCGGTATGCGTCCTCTTGTGGATCTTGAGGTTCTCGGACCTGGCGAACACCTTGCCGCAGCCGGGGAACGGGCATGGGAACGGTTTCTCGCCGGTGTGCACCCTGATGTGATTGACGAGCTTGTACTTGGCCTTGAAGGCCCTGCCGTTACGCGAGCATCCCTGCCAGAAGCACGCGTGCGTGGTGCACTCGGGCCCGCCCACGTGCTCCACTGTTAGGTGCGTCACGATATCGTGGAGGGAGTTGAAGAGTTTGCCGCACAGCTTCCTTCCGGGCCCTGGAGCATCCTGGTCTACCCACATGCAGGACATCTCCTGGCGTTGGCCGCCGGCTACTCCGCCGCCGCCGCCGCCGCCGGCGCCGTTGCTCCTCATGTACCTGAGGAACGCGCCGTGGGGATGATGGCTGGGGTGGCTGACGGCGGGATGTTGCTGGTGGTGGATGGACGCTGGCGTGAGATGAGGCGCGCCGAGGTACTGGTGATGGGGTGGTAGCCTCGAGTCCTGGGGGTAGTGGCCAGGGTAGTGGCTGGCCGCCAGGGGATGTTGGCTGGGATGATGAGGGAACTGCTGCATGGTCGCGGCCGTGCCGTCGTGGTGCAGCGGGGTGAAGAGTCCTAGACCACTCTCGGGGGTGGTCGGGTTCGCGGTCGCGTTGAACTCGTGCTCGCGGCGCAGCAGGAAGTCGCGGGCCGCGTAGCCGGGGTGATGGCTCATGTGGTGGCCCATGTGCGGCGCCATATGCGACGCCGGATGGGGGTGGTGAGGTGGGTAGCCTTGGGGATGGAAATGATGGTGCTGCTGGGACGGAGCTTCTCCCGGGACTGGTTGCACGCCTGGACCGGCGTCCGTGGAGGCACCCACGACATCTCCACCGCCGGGCGACAGCTTGATGCCCAGACTGGCCAGGTGGTGAGGGTGCGAGGACACGCCGTCCAGAAAAGCGTTCATCATGGTGGTCGACGGGGATGCTGCGGCCGAGAGTTCGTCAGTGGAAGAAGGCCACGCTCATGTCTCACGGGAACGCCTCATGGATCCGTCTTCCTTGCCACTTCGACGACTTGCGTCTTGTAAAGTTCGCGCGGGAGGAGAAGGGGCGCACTTGACTATCACTGAAAAGTACACTGTCTATGCAAATACACTTGGTTTCGAGTTCACTGTTCCGTTGCTCGTCACAGAGCACGTTGCACCGTCCATACGCTCCCAGGTTCCCTACGTAAATACCGCGGGGGAGCTGTTCGTCGCACGACGGGCTCACTTGATCCAATTTCTATCGTTGCTCCAATTCATCGGGCACGCGCGTTGGGTGTCTCAGTCGCGGCTACTTCGCGCTCCGAAATCTCTATCGCGCGGGACTCTTGAACCGATAGTCCTTGCTGCTGCCAAAACGTAACGATATACTATCACGGCTTCGTTTGAATTGAACGTAAGCCTCGAGGGCAAGCCAGCTTCATCGCGTGCCGAACCCACTCGGAAACCACTGACGACCCGGGTATGTACCGCCGCGGCGACGGAATAGACGAGGACACGCTGCCGATGACGGGCACACGACTCAACGTCAACGTCTCCAACGCACCGAACTGGGAGGGTGAAACATCCGTGGTGTTCCTTGCTGCGTTCACAGCGGGACTGAGAGTAAGGACTGGGCTCCCGCCGAGGAGCAACTCGGCCGATTTCGGCGTTTACGAACCTGCCCTCCCTCTCTCTTTCTTCCCCCTTCATCCCTCCCTCTCTCTGTCCTTCTCTCGCACTCTCTCGTTCCCCTCGAACCCTGCCGCTGTCCTCGTCAGGCCTCTCGCCCCGTCTCTCTTCAGCACCTGGAACAGGGGCCAGGTTCGGGCAACCTCGTGCGTCCTCGTCGACGCGTTTGCCGGAAACACCCCCTATCCCCACTGTGGCCTGTCCCGCGCGGCGTGGATTTAGCCACAGGCTCCACCACTGGCGTACGTTCCCTGGCGGATACCAGCGTCCCATTGGCGACTACGGCACCAACGGCAGACCTAACCCAGGCCTAGCAATTGGATGCCACGTCGGATGTTCAGGCCTCTCACCAATCTGACCGGTTCTCATGGGCGGGATACGGTGCAGAGCGCATGTCGCGACTCCGCCTATTCGTGAACGCCTATCGTGGGAGGATGGCCACATGGGCGTCGCGACGTCGACGCCTGGAGATCACCCTCGTGGAGCCGCCGCGGATACCCGGAAAGTCTGCCTTCCTCGACGCGGATCTTGCTTTTGGGGGTTGATCAGTCTTTTGGAGTGCACGACGCGCTCCATTCATCACGGGATGTTTCTGCCGCGATGTTGATCTCCGAGGATATTTGCAGTTAAATTTCAAGGGGGAAACTTTTGGGAGTGAGAATACTTTGGTTTATGAAGGATTTCGAGTTGGAGTAGTTGGAGCTTCAGCTGCCCCATTTAACGAGCTCATGGTCCTCGTTTATCCACGTATATTTGCGTACATACCAGTCACGGTTAAGCGCAATTATTGGAGGAGGCACGCCCATAAAGTCCACAGTTAATAAGGGAATAAGTATTCCTCGAGCTGCTGCAATATTACTTCCTCAAGTTATGCCCGCTTCTCCGTGGAACGCCGCAAACCGTAAACGGTGGCAGCGATGCGACGCGAAAGCAAAGCTCGCTAGCACTGCTAGCAGCCGTGCGTTCGTGCAACGGCGGAGCTTGAGTGCGCGATTAGTCGGAAAAATATTAAAGCCAGGGTAAGAAAGGCTCGCGGTCACGCGAGCCACTCGTTCATAAGTCGTACCGCGGGGGAAACGACGTGGAAATTTCTCGGTTGACGTTTAACCCCGACGCTGTATCTGAAACTGGCCGCGGCGCGTAATCACGCGAACATTTGTTCGAGGCTCGCTTATCCAATTAACCGAGTTTACTCACTCCCAGCGGCGATTAATAATCGGTGACACGCGGCGTTTCCAGGTCTCCCCGGTTACTTCCGCGTGAGAGCCGGCCCGCGGAAAACTTCTGCGTGGCAGAAGTTGAAAGGACGCGGAAGCGCCTCGCAGATAACTCGCCGGCGAATTAAATACTTCGATATTTCACCGTCAAAATCATTCGCGCCGTCGTTATTTCACTCGATGCTTATCTTCCACGTTCCCAGAAACTTCTCCGCGCGAAGAATTGGACGCTTGATCGAGTATTCCCACCCCGTGTCCGATCGCGCCGTCGATAGGAGATTAATCGCGGCAGGATCGAGAAAGCATCCTGGAAACCGCACCTGTTTGCAAGTCGGGGTCGCTCGCCGCTGCGGACAGGTAAAATGTGCCGTGAAACGCGGACATCGGCTTGCTCCGGGGGCAGATTAGTGGGCTCTCGCGAAGAAGGAAAATTAATGGCCCTAATCCCGGCGACCTAGCGGTCGCGCCGACCACTGTAGGCCAATAAACAAATGACCTTAAAACCTGCGAGTGCCACCACGAGGCAACCCTTTCCGGGGAGAAAGTTGGGGTTTTCCCATGGCTCGGTTTCATCGAATCACCTCGACGAATTGGTCTGCACTACGGGACACCATGGCCTCGTGCCCTTGGCCGAGACAATGGGGAAACGGGGATGAGTCGCTGAAAATTGGAAACATTTACCTACCTTGGTCCCTCCAACGAGAGTTATATCGAGCTTCCTCAGGGTTCCTCCGCTTCAGCTGCAACTTGCGCTTGAGTTATCATTGGATTTCGGTTGGGAACTTTTAAATCGATTAAAACACCCTCACGGAACACCCCCACTGAAGCAGATTAGCAAGGTACTGTTTTGCAGTATTGTCTTAGCGGTAATATAACAGGATTACTTCGCCATTGATCCTAGAGCTACCTGCTTCCGTGGCTCGCCCTTTGCTTACCTGTGTCGACAGGTTATTTACGGATCTGATGCACTATGGGCCCAATAATCTCGGCCAACAAATGAAAATTCCCAATGCGTCTAATGAAAATGAATGTGGTCGAGCTGGGAACCGTTTGTGGAAATTGGCCATTGAAACTATTGTCGTACTTACCTGTCTGCACGCCGGTCTTTCACTGGAAATGACAATGAAACGGGGCAATTAGAATTTCTTCGAAGCCAGCTGACAATTAACGCGCTCACCACTGTTGCCATAGAATTTCGGCGGGGATTTATAGTCTCCACGTTTCTTTCCATATTGCCATAATTATTAGGGGAATGTTTGTTAAGAAACGAAAGAGGCGTTGCCACGTTTCTATACGCCTTCGAGGCACATTTGTTTCACGCAGCTCCGCGCTCTGTCGTCCTCTGATTTCACGTGCTGCCATTGGATATATTAACGGAGCTTAATCATCCGCGTGAATAATGCAAACGCATCGAGTGTTTAACGGGGTGCCTCATTGTCGCTGGAAAAAATTGCGGCCCATTATGTCCGTAATGGGCACGGTGGCTGACTATTTGATATTAATAACTATCATAAAGCTCGGACTCGTGGCTCCTTCGTGCACTTAGGAGGTACATCTGAATGATGCTTTCCATCCACCTTCTGTCGCTTACTAACAGCACGACGCATTTGTCGCACACAATCCAATCGACTGTCCGTGTGGATGCATTCACATTAGCCCTGCGCACGGACGCACGCGTCCGTCGCTGCATTTTGAACTGAATTTTAGCGGCCACATTTTTATCGAGTGACGGCAACGGCAGAAACTAAACGTCCCCTCCGAGGGCAGATATTTCATTGTGCCCTGCGTCCAATTAATATATGGGGGAAAGAAGGGAATAAGTTGGCCCCAAGGACTCACGATTCACCATAGCCTGACATGAAACTTTACGAAACACTTTATCTGTCACTTTTCCGAGTTTCGTTAGAAAACTGCACTGTTGTTTTAATTAATTGCAAGTGGAAACGGAGAAGCAGAGTCATCTAGGATACTTTCAATTCTGCGGTCTGACAAGGTTTATTCAACGACAGAAAGTGTGGATTGCAGGTTCGAAATTGCACAGATCATTTTGAACTTCTATTCGCAGCTTCCAAGCTTCGTTTCCTCTTAATTACAGCAGTAGTTTTTACTACCATTTCTACTGCTTTAATTCTTTCGATGGCACCATACGTTTCCACAAACCTCGCTGCTGCGCAGTTCCCGAAAGCCCGGAGAAGGGGTGGTTAGAACCGTTGCTATCGCGCGAAGGAACATACCACGGACTCGTGAAACAGGTGGGGAAAAGTGGTAGGGGTTATCTGTTTCGGTGCGTGAACACGCGAAAACACGAGTAACCACTGGTCAACAGCGGCCCCTGCGCGAAAAGCCACATAATTGGAAATGTCGGCGTAATTTACGGGCCACTAAAGTCTTGTTACGATCCGGCGAGAGCGCGCGTTTCCACTTGGCGGGGCGAAGCAGTCGAGCGACCAAAGGGGACCGACACGCAAAACTTTGTAGATCCCGTGGTCAGATGGAAAGAAAAGAAGTGGAACCGATCGGTATCCTAGATCTTGTCTCCAAGTCATTAGGGACATGACGATCTCTGTCGGTCGGTCTCAATGATCTCCAGCTCCTCTCGAGACACTCGATTCTCCTCCCGTGGTCCTCCCTTCGGTATTCTTTCCGCGTGGTTCCTTACCTGACGTGCTGTGGGTGCAAAGCGAGCATACACTAGGGGAATTTTATTTAGCCGATTTTATTCCCCTAAATTTGACTCCTCCCCAGAACATACTGTAATCGTGATAAATACGTAAGCTGAAGTAGCCCAAAGAGCAAGGTGGAAGTCAGGATCAAAGTAGAATCCCGACCCGAGGATGACAGAATGGAGGGCGGCTCGAGGTGGCTGAAAGATAAGATTTCTACGAGCGATGCAAGCCGAGATAAGGGCCGATAGGTATCTGTAAGGGAGGATCGCCGACAAAAATCTTAAGCAGAACGTCTGTAGCTCTCCAAACAACTCGCGTTCAACCCCCTCTCCCTGATGGGAAATGAAAAATCTACGGAATATGATAATAAAATTTATTTATCTTTCCCCTGGACCGTGGCCACCGCTGGTCATTCCAGCTCGAATAACCGTGAAGATGGTGGAGGAGAAACTGACCCTGGCAGTCTGCGTAGCTCACCATCAGGAACAATGAAATATCTCCTCTCATTTTCCGGGAACGCTGAAGAGAAATAGGACTTCGGGGGGGAAGATTTGTCGACATTCATGTTTAAAATGATTCTTCGGAATTGCAACCTCGTATCTTGCTTTTAAACCCCTGGACCATTCAATCTTGAAATATTCTGTTGTTTAAATGTAGAAGAGGTTGCGTCGAGGGGTTGATGTGCCTAAATAATCGTAGGATTCTGTGAGAAATCGTAAGAAAGAAGGGGGTAAGACCCCAAGAACCTCCCCCATCGATCCCCGAAGATTCGGAGGAAGTCGTGGCTGGCGAAAGCAATGTTTCTCGGGTAAGCGAAAGGGGTTCTGGCATCTAAAACAAACTCTTACCCCCAGCCGCCTTTATCCGCCGTATTTTTCGCTGACAACCTCCTTCTGGCGGCTTGATTTACGACACGCGTTCCCGAGTACGCTTGGAGAGGTGAAAAAAAAAAGGATGGACGGCGCAGAGGAAAACCGTTTTTGGGAAGCATTAATATTTATAGTTGAGCACGTCGCGCGGCACAGTTTTACGAGGGAATTTACAGCTACACGCGCCTTGTCACTCGCTCTCGACGTTTCACGTTTTACGACGCATTAGCTTGCCCAAAATCAAAGCACCGTCGACTTGTCTCTGCGAAATCGATTCCTCCTTGCGCCTTGGTCCGAATCGAGCACAAAGCATCTTTGCAACGACAAGATAGAACTGTCTCTGTTGTCGTAATCAATTTTCCCACCGTTCCACGGTCAGATCGATAATCGCCCTTAACGAGGCCACAGAAAACAAAAGCGACGACAGAGAGCTAGACAATTGGCGGGTGCAGCGACGGCAATAAATTCTTATTACGGCCTGAATGGATCAATTAATAAGTACATTAGTAATTCCCCGTGCCGTCGCCGATGAAAATATAGCCCGGCACAATGCGAGTAAATGCAGACCGAGGGGGAGGAAGGCGGCGGTGCGTTTTATTTTTATTCGTGTGGATGTTTGTCCGGCCCGCGAACAAAAACGATTCGTTAGGCGACTTACCCCCACGATCGCGGGTCTTACCCCTAAAAAATGATCGTCCACCCCCCAGTGAGCGGCAGATGCAACTTCCCTGGGCTATCCCTTCGCCATGGCCGTGTAGGTGTAGGTATACGTTCCTCCCCCGTCATATTTTCTTTCCTCATTTCTCGTTCCTCTTTTTTCCTGTCCTACGATATATCGTATTATTCCCCGAAGATCCCCCGATTAGCCTACCCCTATGATGGAAGGACCACGATGGACATTTTCCAGGAAAGAAACTCCGCCAGCGACCAGAGGCATTAACACAAATTCAGGATAGCTTGGACGTTGTCGAAAATATTTACATACCAGCAACTGCAGCGGGTTTTATTAATTATTGATAACCAGTGTCTCGGAGGGGGTGGAGCGTGGATGGTGCGCCCCGTGGAGGGGCTCGTGGTCCCGTACGTGCTCTGACACGAGCGTCGGGGCCGCGGGAGGAAAAAAAAAGATGGAAATGATCGTAATTACCCGGGTCCTGCGGTCGTGGAACAGGCTAAGACAAAGGGTGCATCGTAACTCATCGGGCGGCTGCCACGCCCTACGCTCATTTTCGACATCTTGGTCACGTAGATCCAGCTCGTGCACGCCCCTGTCGTCGGCAGCTTTCCTCTCGGAGATCTCTCTCGGAGACAAGAGGGCTGATTCTGTAACCGAACGCTCATTACGCCCGAAGATGCGAGATAGGTCCTCCTTCGCCTTCGTTCTTTGACCGCGCTCACAGCCACTCCGAAATCAATGTCCCCTGGTGTAATTAACTTAATTATGCAAATCACCTTCCTTTTTCCCTCTCCGCTGTTCCATTGTCCACGCAACCGGCAAACCTAGGGTAATTATAGGGTAACTTGGCCTGTTTAGTGAATAGCCTGTTGATTGGAGGCAGCGATGAGTCTCGTTCGGCGCAGAAGTCCTGAATGATAAGTGGACGATATTATCACGACCTCGACCAGCAACGCGCGGCGACACGATGATTTTTAATAAAACGTCCAGTGGTTCGTCAGTTATCCCGTATCGTTGGCGATCCTTTGTGTCTGGCGAATCAAGAACGAGAGATATTGGGTCGATTGGTACAACAAAGAAGAGTGCACTCAATCAACCTAGGAGCATTAAGCCACGTCCTACTGCAAAGAGGACACGTCGCTACAGGGACGATCTGAATTGTCCGCGATATTTCCTAGCGCGATCAATCTTTGACGTCATCCCACCGCGCGCGCAATTACCTCAATCTACATAACCTATCCACCTCTGACCGCCAACATAAACACGCCGGAATTATCCCGATTGCCGGTCCGCTCTACATCACCCCCTCGCCACTTACTTCGACTTCATCTTCCAATTAACCCGCCGATTCATCGAACCGCCGAAAAACACGCGCGAATGCGAATCGAGTCGCCTTCGTTACGCCGCCTCGTGGGCCCATTAAGGGACAATCGAATCTTCCCGGGCTTTCCGGGGGGACGGAAACTGGGGCTAATCTTCTTTGGAGGAATCTCGTGGTGATCGGAGTCTCGGGGCCACCGGAAAGACTGCTAATGAGAGAACAGAGGAGGAAGGGTGGACGGCGAATCGGAGATGAAAATGAATTGAGTGAATGGACTTGAAGTGCTCCCGAGTGGCGGGAAGTGAGCAACTCTGTCGAGAGAGGCCCGATTGCCCCTCTCTCGGCCGTCGCTCGTTCCGGAACATCCGACGCAATCTAGCCTGGCTAACTGGCTCGTTTCGACCGATTTCTTTCTTTACCGAGCATCTCCGCCAGAGTTCCGCGATGCTGGCGCATTGGTTCCTGGACCCTCGGTGCCTCGATTTCGCTCCACGCGATAGAAACTATCCTTGGCTCTCTGATGAACTACATCGGCAGAGCATATTCCCAGAGAGTCCCCTCGAGCAGGAACACCGAAACGAACTTACACAGCGCGCGGCAAAGATCCACGTATCGTTTGCAGCGTGTGTGAGCCACGAACGCATTAACATTCCGCGGTGCACAGAACGCGCATAGCGATTGGTCGGCCACAATAACGCTGATCGGACGTACCTGTCTGCACCATCGACAGGAGGAGAAAAGAAACGTAGAGGAAGGGAAGAGGAGAAGAAGAGAGACGGCTGGATATCGTGTGGGTGATGACTAATAGATTTCGTGCTCTGGCCCATCCATCTCGCGTTCTCGGACCTGCCTCGACACAAATCGATCTTGCCGAGGCGGTCGCGTCTACGAAACGCAGCCAGGATATCGGCTATCGATAGATAGCTCGACCCGTCCCGCTTCTTTTCCCCCCTCGATGCATTTATAACATTGGCCACGGCCCTGAACCGATCGTTCGCGAGAGACCGAGACGGTTTGTCATTATGGACGTTCCCTGGTCAGATCTTCTGTCAGACGCGGTGGAAAGCTGCTCCAGAGACTATGGGGCACTGATGGAACTACGAACCGTCTTGGATGGATCTCTTTCCAACGAGCAATAACACTTTACGCTCGATCTTCCTCCTTGCATACATTGTTCTACGATCCTGGCCTAGGGGGAATACAATGCGTTACGTTACTCGAGAGATCGATACGTGTCGGTAGGATTTTCAATTTAAATTAGAAGCTAGGTATTTCCTTCTATTCTCTCTTTCAACCGTGGACTATCCAGTCTCCCTCAATCCTCACACAATCTGTCCCGTTTTACAATCGAATCTCGATGGGAATCTGTCCACGTCCGACCGCGATCCAGCTGCATCGATCGTATGCGCATTCTACGCTTACCCCGTTGCTCAGCCGCTTTAGTCTCAATTAGCGAATTCGTATCGTCCCTCAGAATAATAAATTACAGCCGGTTAGAGGGCCTGGGCCCGGCCTCTCGTCACACGCGCCCCGAGACGCAAGAAACGCGGCTCGACGGCGGACCCGGGGAAACGGTCGATTAAAGGAACGATAAAAATGCCGAAGCAATTTACGGCCGGGTCCCCCTCTCGCGGAATAATTGTCATCGGCGATGTCCCGTGGCACCGTGGCGCCACTCACAGCCAATTAGCCGATGCAATTAAAGAATTACGCGCCGTCGACCTGTCTTCCTCTAATCCTGAATTCCGCGGCCAGAGTTCAAGGCAGGACGTTCGTGTATCGCGAAGGACGCCCCCTCTGCCGCTGTATTCCGCCGCGCAGGAATTCTGGGGGCCCCGGGGATCGCCCTGCTGCCCGTAAAGTCAACCCTTTACGATTTCGTCCGGCGCGTAATGTCCTAGACGTCTCCATAGTTTGTCGACGCGATGATTCGGGCTGTTTGCCCTCTGCGGGCCGCGGATGCACCTCGTTAAGGGGTACGGACCTCGTTGGGCGAAGCGGCGTTCAACTCTCGTCCGGTATTCGACGGTGGAATAGTGTATTTCGTTAGGGGTAGTTTCGAATCCAGCAATCTACGCCATCTCATTCTCACAGCCTGTAAAAAGAACGTTGTAGAACAAATTACGAGGCTCGATGCTGTCCCGGCAGCTCGTCCGCAAGATTTACGTACTTCAGCTTCACGGATACCAATAAATAGTCGATTCGGCGAGCGAGAACAATGCCGCTTTCCTCGCAGAAACGCTCGGCTCGGCGATCCAGGGGGGTGGAGGCGGCTGTGCCACCGCTCCTTGAAATATGGCTCGTCGTAAATATTTTCCGATGGAAATATTTTGTCACCTTTATTGCCGCGTGCTTTTTGTTTGATCGTAAATTCGGTGGCACGTCGTGCTGGCCGGGGCACAGGTACCACTATTCTGCACGCTGTCAATATTCGAGGCGATGAATTTGAGTGGATAATTGGACTCGCGATCCAAGACGATGCTGCGACCTCGCCAGGCCACCCCTTCTTCCACCTCTTCGTTCAGACCGGGACTTCGTTAACTAGTCAGCTGAAAGATCACTGTTTAACGATATCTCGGGTGTACCGTAGCTAGAATATGTTGTTTCTTCTGTCTTCGATTCTCCTATAAAAGTTTCAAAGGACTTAGATCGACATTAGGCGCAGATACGCTCCGGTCGTCTCGATTAAGAGAAGGGATTACATCTGTTCACCGTGTCGCGCGATTATCTCACCAGCAATTTATTGCAGATGATAATACTCGAGCGAAATAATAAAAATACCCCGGCCAGGGTACGTCGTAAATAACGCCATCCTCGGGTAGCAAGGTTCAGGGAGGACATCAGCTTCGACAGCGTTTACGAGGGGATCGTAAGCTAAATGGTCGAAAGTGAATTCCAGGTGTATACTTTCCAAAAGTTTATGGCGCGGACAAAGGAAAGTCAGAATGGCCCGAGTGTCTCCGTCTCGGCGTGGTCTTGACTTCTGCCTGGAAGTTAATTGGTCGTGATCAATATTTTATATGCGCTTTAAACTACTAGCTGCACGGAGCATAGGCGCGCAAGGAAGCTGATCACGTTTAGTGCGTTAATTTGGATACAACCGAGCATCGTGTCTTTATAGGAACGGCCGTAAATATAAAATGAATATTCAAACGAGCGATATTCAGAGTCAGCACGAAATAACTATTCGATTTTTCAGTCCCAACGCACCGCAATACAGGATTCACCCCGTGAATGTATACACAGTTGTCTATGGAGGCATGAAATGCTCGATTAAAGTGCCCGCGACCCTACATCCACCGCAACGGCCCCCCAAAATTGTTTCGCGGAGCACGCAGGATCGGTGGGCGCAGAAGGGGTTGCGAGCAGGACGCAGAGTCGAAGGAAGCAAAGCACGGGCTCACGCCGAGTGGGAGTGGCGTGGGTGTGTCCGACACACTAGCTCACACCATCTCCTATAAACATTACAAACACGATGTAACGACTGCCGTTCGCACGTTTTATAGGGGCAGGAAGGGGGTGATCTCGGGCGAAGTTTGGCAGACCGCGAATAATGTCCTTGTTTCCCCCGCAGGGAGGCCGGCCATTCACACCCCTTAAAATCGACTCGACGAAGGATTCACGGTGTTTACTGCAAGATAATACAGAATCTACGTTTGTATTCTAACGTCTGCGCCCACTTGCATCCCCTGTTTCTCTCCTAACTTTAGAAGACTTGCGAGTGACTATGGTCATAGCGAATGGGAAAGTTCGAACCACGGATGGTTGCGTCGTTTAAGGACGATTTCGAGGCTCGTTCTCGAGGCTCGGGCATAAATCTTGTCGGAGGCTGTGCTCGGGATGACCAGAAAGTGCCGTTTGCGGAACGACGCGCGGCTGCCACAGATTTCACGACGTCTGTTTACGCCGCTCGTGAAAAATCGCTTTCCTATTTACCCAGCGCGTGTGTCGGGCACATGGGCGGAAACGGGCACAATGTGTCCACACGCAACCTACCCCACGCACGGACCTCCGAGGCGAGAAGGTCCTGCTTGTTAAAGAGCCTGGGATTCCCTTTTTCACGGTCGCCGCGTGAAAAAACAGACCGCGTTACGACAAGAGTCACGCTACTGCTACTTGACGCCGCGATTGGAATCCGAGTGGGTGTTGGAACATTCGTGAACGGGCGGACTGCGAAGAGAAAACACTGGGGACACGTGCCCTTGCTGGATCTATCCTTCTGTTTTAGTCTGGAGAACCGGTGGTTGGAAATTAAGCTGTTTCTTATTAGAGAAATTCGCGAGAATTCTGAAAGGCAATGTCACTCGAGGTACGTCAGGATATTCATGAGAAATAGTGAGATTCGAAGGAAAAGGGAACTAAAGTTCTGGAAAAGGGACGATTTTACAGCACCTTCGCCTTGTAAAAAAGATTGTCCACGATCTAACGTAGGTAACGCTCACCTTTTCTACTGATCTCGAGGGATACCCAGATTTCGAAGAATTCTACTTCAAATTCCTTCCCTGCACTGATCTACTTAACTTCTTCCCGAAAATGTCAGTTCCAATCGAAGTGAACGCCAGCAACGACCAGCCTGTTGGAAAAATCGTCGCAGCGTTTGAAAGGCTGCCAGTCTCCAGGGATGAAAATATTTGCTGCCCCGGAAACCGAGACGTTTTCTTCGCCGGACAATGGCGTTCCTCTAATTTATAACTCTTCCATCAACCGGACGATCCCTTTGGTACCCGATCCGAAGCATCTGCCGGCCAGAATACCGAGCGTTGTCCGTGAGGGAGCGAGCGGGCCAGCGAGTCGGTCTCGCAGACCCCGTCCGGGGCGAGCAAAGAGGGCCCAGGGTTGTTCTCGAGACGCACGAAGGAGTCCGTGGCCCAGGAATAAGAGGCCGTGTCGAAAAAGCGTGGCGAATCCCTGTCGACCTAAACGAATCCGTCAAAAGCTACGGGGGGGTCCTGTTCCCGGCGACGTCGCTACGAATAAATGCGGCGTAGCTGGGGCCCCGTGGAAATTCGGGAAACGGCTGGTACGGGGCCCTATGGTTTGTAGTTTTGCACACAGCCACGGGTACGCGGGGCACGGGTTTATAAAGAGACGTTTCCGGGCGTTATCGAGGCCGTGAACAAGGGGGGGCCAACGGCGCGCGCGCCCTGGGTTCCGCTCTAAATGGCCCTAAATAGCTAACAAATACCGTGGGTTCCGCTTCGACGAAAGTTGAGACGTCACGCGCGACATAGAGGACCTTGGAGATCTATGGTTTCTCGCTTTAACCTTCCGCCAGCCGTGGCCCCTCGTGATTTTCCCTTCCGAGGGGGTCATACGGGATTCGGAGTTTCTCTTTCTGCGACCGGTGAACGTGGTCGCAGCGAAAGTGACGATCCGTAGTCCTCCAGAAGTCGGGATACGTGGAATATACTCTATATAGGAATAATTTCTTGCGCGCATACTTTCCGAGCAGCGCTCGTACAGGGTAAGACGCTGCTGCAGCGAGCAACAACCTCCCAGTCCGTGGATCGAGATCCTTTAACGAAGCAGCTCCTTTTTACAAATTCCACGAGACGCACGACAGCGCAGCTTTTCTTCATCAGTTTTCTTCGCTCGACCAGCGTCCCCGTTCTACGTGCCTCACATTCGCGACGTGAGTGATGACGGTACGTAGGGCAACGACTATATAGCAGGTGCGTACCCCATAACGTACTCAATTACGCGTCCCCCCTGCACGATAATTAATCACGATTAATAGCGTCGAGCCCGGAGAACCGAGAAGAACTCGGGATTTATTAATCGAACGCGGCCGATTACGTTCGTAAATCAAAGACAGGCTCCGGTCGTCTTTTTGCCCCTGGGAAACTTATGCGACGGTGCCTCTTCATTTATACGCCCGGCGATTATGTTTTTCGGGGATAGAATCAGGGGGGTGGGCCATCGAAATGCAAAGTGGCCATTGTATTCTGCCCTCTAATTGTTCCTCGAGCTTTACAAAACGTGGACACCCTAGTCGACGCTGGAGTTCGGTGTATCGCCGCAACCTCTGCTTGCATCTGGAGTACTTTATTACGTTTCTTATGAAATATCGCCGTAAGAAGCTGGAAGAGTTATGATAGCTGACTTACCGGAGCCTGCAATCCTCTGTCCGAAGCAATACCCTTCTCGGTTCTATCTACCTAATTGGAACGTCTCTCGGACCTATTCCGCTCAATTCCGTTCCCTATCCCTCAGCCGTGTCCTCGGTGATCTAGCATCCCGTGCCATCGCGAGCCGACAAGTATCCCCGGCGATCGCCAAAAGTTCTCGTCGAGTCTGCTCGTCGCGCTGACGATCATCGACGTAGGTAAACCGGCCGCGAGGAAGGAGATATTTACGCGGCCGAGGGACAGGCTTCTTGCTCGTCGGCGTCTTTTTCCGCGGCGATCACCGCGTCCCCGTGGATGACGTAGAGGACGAGAGCCTTAGGTGCGCCGGTTCGGGACATAAGTCAGCCGGTATTCAATGAGTTCGAGGAAGTTCATCCTCGGTTCTTCGCACGCGAACCGGCGTATCGACGCGAGACGACAATCGTGCGCCCCGCGGGCAGCGTTCGCCACCCCGAAAAACTTGACTCCCTGGACAAGGCTGGACGGCGGGCGCGCAGGGGAACCCTGAAACGCCGGTTTTCTGGTAAAAACTCACACCGTCGCGCACCAAAATCGTTAAGGTCCACTCCATCGGCGGTTTTTTCCATCGACCCGCGAGTCGCCAGTTTGCACCGTGGGGAATAGAGCATGCCCGTGCACGAGCAATCGTTTACAGAGGGACGCGGCGAAGTTGCATAAAGTGGCGCGATAATCGCGGGGGGGGAATCAATCTTATCGCCCCTTCCCGATCACGCCTTTTCGACGGAACAATCATCGCGGCCGTTAACGCGAATATATCGGCGAATGGCCCCGGTAATAACGCCCTCTATAAAGATCGGTATCGTCTTGGGGGGGCGAACAAGTGAACGGCATTAGTTCCATGTTATCGATACGCCGCGCCATAGAAAATCGCTTTCGCTTCGGCGCTGGATCGCGACGAAGCGGGCCCCCACTGCGGCGACACGGAAAATATTTTAGTAGCTCGTGTACGGAGGATGCGTTACCCGTCCTGCGCCCAGGTTAAATCGAGACGGAATCGATTCCTGTAGATTGGATATCGAGGTAGCTCGATTAAGCTGGAGTGAAGGGTTTCCTCGGAGCGCGCTGCTCGATCCGAGCTTTTACTCGGCTATTATTCAGAGTATATGTTCGTCTTGCGGTAGCAATAATACCAGCGAACAGTGGAAACGGTTTCTCTCACGTACATACGGTGCGTGAAGCTTCGAGGATACTCGCTATTCGAAGAATTTACTGGAAGGATCTTTTGAAATACCTTCACCATTAGTAATCCGTGGATTTATGAGCTCGGCTCTCCTCCCGCGCGGTGCCAGGCCCCGAAATTATTCCAAGGATCCAGCCACCGTCGAACGCCCGAGAAATGATCTACGGTCTGTTTATATTTCTCGTGATTGCAATAGAAAAGGGAGAGAGCTGAGAGGGGGAGGGCAGGTGCCTTATTTTCCATCGAGGTTAACAGATTATGAAGACGTCCGCGGGATAAATGCGCACGTATATCGCACCTGTATGAGAGCCGTTTTCCCATACGCCCTCGCCCGGCCACCTCTTTCCAGGGCGTGACTCTGAAAACCGCCGGGACCCAAACAGGCCTTTCGCCTTCGTCAGAGGAGGACGAAGAGACGAGGAGAAGCAGTGGATAGGAGAGACTCGATATAGACTCGTACAGTCTCCGTGCGGGGACCGAGTCTACCTGACTTATGGGAGCCCAACATTCGGCATTATTTATGGCCGAGTGGGCCCGAATGCTCCCAAAAACATTCTCCTCTCTCGGCATCTCCGTCCCTCTCGGTCCGCTCGGCCGCAGCTCGCGAAACGACTCGATTGCCACGCCGTTTTACTGAAATACGGAGTCGAGAGGACTCGCTGCGTGACGAATCCGTCAATGGGTACGTTTCCGTCGTTTCGAGCGACTCTCTTGCGACACTATTTCCAAAGCTGGCCATTGTACGATGCCTTGGACACGATTCTCACGGGATTCGAGCACTTGGAGGCAGTCTCAGCTCATTTACCTTAGCTACACCATCCCGCAACAGAGGTCTCTGACCATTAGAAAACACCAGAGAGCTAGTGAAATATTAAACTCCTCCAGGAAACGGAATTGGAAAAGCATGTGGTTCAAATGAACTCGCTCGCCGGCAGTCGTGGAAACGAGGAGCCCCGGTGGAATTAATTTGCCAGGTCGCGTGAAGGATGGCCGCGAGGGCCGCGTAAATTTTTTTCACCGCTCGCCCTCTCGTTAACATTGTTCGCGCCTACGCGCGAGAAAACGCGCCCCAGGTGGCGCGTCACCGTTGTCAACCGGCGCTGCGTCGCGTCCAGATCGGGCGATAAAGCGGTCGCCTTTTATCGTGAAGATGAACGGAACGAGCGGTGACGAGATACGCGGCGCGGCGCACACGGGCCAATAATTGTCCGGGCAATTGGCTTGGATCGATAGCGCGCCCCCAGCGCCGATGATAAATTCCGATCAGCGAGATGACGGGACGCCGGGTGTCGCTGGATGCGTCTGCAGATTCCTCGGCAGCGATTTACATTCGACGAGCCGTCTCGCAGGCGCTGCATCGGCGTTAAATGGCAGCCGGAGTCGCGATGCCTGGTGATCTTATTGAATATCGATCGCAGGTAATCACGTTACGCGATGGTCATTAAATTGGCGGCGATTGATATCGAATGCGTAAACGAAGGGGACGCGAGATTCTCCTTGAAGGGAACTGCAGTTTGGATCGGCTACCCAGAATCGTTCCACAGATGGTGATTTTCGAGGAACAACGACTCGCTAGATGATTCTCGTGGAATCGTGTGGCGCTATAAATTCTGACCAGTGGGAGTTACGAGCGTCTAGAAGGTGTAAGTTCTGGAAATTGATCGCGAAGGCATCCGAGCAGGGCAGTCGTCCCTGACCGAGTGCCTTCGACGCAGAATCCCAAAAATGAGCGCTTCCGAACGGGCGACCAGGATCTCTCGGGTCAGGTAGGCATGTAACGATCTCTGGGGCCTCCGCCCGGAATATAAACTGTTTCTGGGAACCGACAGTCGTATATCTTGCCGAACGACAATGCCAGAGTCAGTCACCCACTCACCCAGTTGGGCCCACCTCGATATAGACGCGTCCGTCGAAATCCGTTACGAGAAAGGAGCTGGATCGATCTTTCTTTTCCAACTGGTGCTTGATTTCTCATTCGCCAACGTTGCCGCGCACTTTATTCTTCCTTTCCGAATCGTTACCGCGCCTAATTTTCCCTGCACTTCTGGATTACTCCGACGCAATCACGCTGGAAGAAGGCTACTGCTAAAGATAAAAATGTATAAAATTAATTCATGATGTACATTCTCCTAGAATTCTACGTAAACCCTCCCCTGTTCATTTATCGTTTCAGAAGCAAGCATCCAAAAATTCGCAGGTGTCGGAGCAGCAGAGGCCAAACGCTGTCGCAGCATCAGGAATGACTGGTCGAACTTCCCGGCATTTTATCTGGCGGTGAGTATCTTGTCGTTTGGCATTAGTGTAGCAGCGAGCCAGTCAGTGACAGATTCTTATCGGAATTCGAGGAGACACGCCGTCTCACCCGTGCTTGCTTCTTGGTCACACCTAGTCGAAGGGCTCCATGGATCGCGTTACTTCGATCTAATCTTCTTCTTGCACCCTGCCTACGGAAACGTGTAGCTTGGAGAGTCGAATCTTTGGTCGAAATTTACTACTATTAAGATGAACGAATCTAAATGGCTCTTGTATCGATCACGGGTGGAGTATCTTTATCATCCTCGCTTCAATGTCGCTCAGAACAATCAGCAACTAAATAGCTTAGCTCATCGTAGATTGATTTTCTTAACACTACTGTGGTCCCGTCGACTCACTTATCGCCGAGGTCCGCGGGCGTGTCTTTGGATAGCAAGCGACGATAACCGTGGTCATCGACAATAGGTCGCTAATCAGAGAAGAAAGAGGGCAAGTGATACGGCCGATCGATCCCGGCCGTCAGGGAAATTAGACGAGATCGTCGTAATTGCTGCGAGATAGAAGGATGGGATTCGCTTACAATTAACTCGAACAAACCCGCCACATTGTACCGTAACACACCCCTGTCGGCCTTGGTCACAATGATTCGTACGAAACGGGGGAGTGGAAAGGATCGAGAATACGATCGGCGAGATCTTAATGACCGCCGGGGCAATCGAGTACAACTCGGAGATGCGTCGAGAGCCAGCAGCCGACCGTTTGAATGGAATAATTAGATGATTATCTTTTATTTATCCGCGGCTTTGATCAGCCGCCCCTCCCGGCATAAAAGGACGCCATTCGCAATTATCCGAGGGAAGAGGAAGCGTATCGTCCACTGGAATGATACCTCTATTATAATCAAGCCACCCATTGCGTCTGCTCCTTTCGCTTCCCCCTACCTGCTCGCTTCTGCTGCGGGTGGAGAGGAGATCATCTATTTCTGAAATCAAGCTCTTCTTCCTTCATCTCCAAGGAAAATCCTCGTTCATTCGTATACTCCCTCGGTCTTCAGCTGTTTCTCCATCTCATCAAGGCTGCGATTACGCGGGTCTACCTGGAACCCAGGCTTTTCACCAGAAGCTTCAACTCGAACCCGCTTTTAAGCAGTTAAGCAATACGACGCTCTGCGATAGATTCATAGCAAAGCATTCCTTTATCTAAAAAAAAATAACGCGCCACGATTGGCAGACTAGATCCGAAGTAGGAAGATTCATGTTCGGCGAACGTCTCCCTTCCCCGGAACATCTAAATCACGGAAGGACGAGGCCACGATCCCATCGGGCGGCAGAATCGCGCGGTCCACCATTATGCGGCTGTTAGAACGAGAAATTGAGCAGCTTTCGGCGCAATTTTCTGGAACCCCCAGTGCGGTCCCAAACACGGGGACGAGCTCGTGGAAGTGGAACTGTCCCCGAGTGAAGTAGATGGGCCGTACGATGTCCTGGCCGTTGAATGGGCCCGAGTCACAGCAGAGGGAAGCGCGCCAGTGGGCCGGTGAAAAGGTGGAAACGGGTACCACGACACCGGCACCCAAAACACCGCGTCGTGTGTCCCCCCTCCCCGTCGGTGAAAAGAGGTGCAGAGACGTTCCGGGGGCCAGGTAAGAATATCGCGGTCGAATCGTTGAGAAAGACGCGGCAGGAGCATTGTGCCGGGCGAGAACTTCGCACAGCCCTCCGCGATCGAAGGAAACCAAGCCACCCAGGATGCTGGCCAACAATGATCTCCACAAAAGTCATCCGACACCGCCGTGGAATGACCGTTAATGGCCGGTGCGAAGCTGGACGATCCTTTTGTTGGTTTATTGCCGAGTTCCTCGCACCGAGACACCTCACTCCCTGGAGACACACGCGTGAGAGACCTGACTCCGGGCGCGCTTGTTCTCTGGTTAGCTGCAACGTCTTCTGGGGGAGAATCGACCGAAGCATCCGGAGCTTGCAGCTTTCGCCGGCTCCGGGGAATCTGTCGCGTTGACGTCTGTGTTCGGGGTAGAGCTCTAAGGTGATTGGGATTCGCTGACAGTGGGAGGTAAATAGCAGGGCTTTCAGCGAGACGAAGATGCGCTTCAATGTGGGACAGTAAGCTGCGAAATGTTATTACACTGTAGGAGATAGAGGAAGGAAGCTCGATGAAAGAAGTTCCATTACACTGGCTTCGTACAGTCTACGGGCAACATTCGCACCCTCGATAGCCGATAAAATATCGCTCGGTCGACGCTCATCGATGTAATGAGCCCGAGATACCGCGCTCGGGAATAATGCCATTAAATCGCAGCGTGAATTTCCACGTAATTACGGAGCGGACAAGCGGCGTAACAGCGAGCTCGTTCCGCGCGGCAGATCCATCAGCGTGGCAGGGATATCTGGACCCGCTAAGAATCCAGTTGTCCTGTTTTCCACGAACTTTCCGCAGAATCCAGGCGCGGCAAAAACGATCGTAAACCTCGGGGCTGGGAGTCGAGACGTTAAAAGTCAAAGGCTTCCCGGGGCCGTTTGAAACGGTGGCAGCGACGACGGTGGCAAGCGATCTTAAGAAACTGGGAGAGACAAAAAAGTGGAGGAAGGACAGTATCGCGGTAGAATTTTCATCCCGGCCGGGACGGACTGGCGCGAGACCATAAATCATGCTGAGGGAAATCCAGCGAAACCACTACTGGCTATAAAAGTTTATGGTGTTTGGCCCTTACGGCCGGCAGCGCAGGGCCAGCGCGTATATTCTCGGCGGAAGTGAAACTACGCGCAGTCCGTGGCCTTTTGCGGACGACGGAATGACGAAGGGAGAGGCGAAGGACCCGCTCGACTACGGAGGAGGGCGAAAGTGGGGCCCCTTCGATCAGTGTTTCAACAATATTGGTCGTGCTCATTGTTCGGCGGCCTTCTGCCAGCCCGCTGGAAAACGACGGAGGAAAAGGGAAATCGTGATATACGACTTATTACAAGGCAGTGATTTACAGCCCCTTCTACGGGGGCGAGAGAAGATCACTTGCTTCCAAAGATGCGCACACCTTTTCCCTTCGGTTTTCTCTCGCGGACCTTCCGACGTCTGTCCGCTCCGATGGACGTCGGTCTAATTGCAATTTTAGGGATGCAGGGACGTTTGGGGGAGCATGTGTTTTCAATGTGATCGGAGGGGTAGGGATTCCGAAATTCAAGGTGAAGAGGAGAAGCGAAGCCCCTTCGTGGAAGGGTTTCGAGCAGGGTCCCTCAGAGAAAGTGTTTCCCGGAGCGAGGTCGAGGGAAGAATGGAAAAGCTCAAGCTGCAGAATCGTGTCATTTTTTTTCGGCAGGACGGGCGTAAATTACTCCCGATAACGGAGAAATTTACGTGCTCGGAGGAAAAAAAAGGGGAGCTCGCCGCGTGTTGCTGGCGATTTACGGCGAGTGTTGTGCACGTGAAGAATTTACGTCGAACGTGCGTGCCTGCGTCCACATGTACAATTATTTTACCCTGTGATGCATTGACGTGAGTCACGTACCCTTAATCGGGCATTCCCGAGTTCCCTTTTTCCTTTTCTGCAATGCTTGCGCTATTCCGATCTTATCGCCCTCGTGTTCCGTGCCCAATCTTAAGTAAATTGCTCCGAAACATTAAGCCGTTACGTTCGATTCGAGGCCTGATCCTCGCGACTGTCTAATAAACGTGGGGCATCACTCTTCCGCCAGGCAAGTACCAAAAATTTCAATTTCACGCCACTCGTCCATCATCGGCAGAGGTCCACTTCGAAAGGCGACGCGGCGTTTTGTCCGCGTCATCGAGAAATCGTTACCTCGGGCCCCCAAATCGATTTTCCTCCGACCTTTCCTCCCACCTTTGTGTGCTCGCGAGCCAATCATTGATTCCCCTGGACCCTCCGGTGTCACGCCTCCACCAGCGCTCCATTTTCAGCGAATTCGTCGCGACCCGGGGTCAGGAACCCCGTATCAACCCCTCTGATCCTTCGATCGATGCGATTCATTGTCGTCGCGGGCCACACGCGATCGCGATCGCGCATTTGTACGCTCGAAATCGCGCGTAAATCTCGATGCTCCGTTTGAGGTTCGTTGACGTGCACTGGGCTCGCTCACGCGACGCAGCGAACCTCCGCATTAATATTTTTCAGGAAGATTTGCCAGCTTTCCCGGAATATGGCGACGTCTCTATTATTTCGGCTCGCGTGGGCGCGATCTCATCGTAACCTCGATTCGTGACTCCAGAATCGGAGTAATCGAATTTTAATACAAGTAGAATTTACCTGTTTGAAGGAACAGTGACTGCTAGCACCGATACCAAGCGAATGGCCGCTGACGATAACGTCCAGCGAGCCTGCAGTCTCTCGTTTTTAACGACGAAAATAACGCAGCAATTTATGCGACACCGGGGTAGAACGCCGATGACATCTTCTCACGAGATTGAAACGCGTTTACATGCACGTGCAGCCGCGCCCCCTCGACGTGTATAGTCGCGAACGCGATCATAAAGCACGCGGATGTCCCGTGGGGGGTGATTGGTGACCTTGTTGCACTGAGACACGATCGGTATCGTGTCCGCGGATTCGAGGATAATCCAAGGATCGAGCGGCGATCGGGAAAAGACCCTTGAAACATGCCTGCGTATCGAGGCGCGTCCGATCGGGCGACCAGGCTCGTTAATCGGCCAGAAGAGTCGTGATGAACGTCCTCCGTGTCTTCCTAGTTACCATTTAAGTTTCTCGATCCACAGAAAGATCTTTTGATATTTCCCCAAGCCACCACCACCACGGCACGTGTTCCGCCGAAGCTCGAAGGGAGCTGGCGCGTCGAAATCGCTCAGTCCGGTCGTCTAGGCGAAATGAATGACGTCCCGGCTGAAAATGGAGTTCGCGATCGTTCCACCGGCACCAGAATAACCGCCAGCATCACCGCTGGCACCGGTACGTGGCGTATCAGCGGTGCCAGCACCACCGGCGCGGCGCGTCGTTGCACCGGCTAAATCATTAGATGCTCGAAAGCACGCGCCCCCCGCGGTTTCGAGCATTAGTTCATCTGTCTCTGGTTCGCTTCGCAGCCGTCCTCCTTCCCGACGGAGGCTCCACCGGGTCCTCCTGCCGCCACCGTCCTCCGTCTATCCTCCTTCCTCTCCCTCGCCCCTCGCTGCTCCTCAGCCCTTTCTTATCCTCCTGCTCGCATCGCCAGGTTTCGGGGCCGGTGCCTCGCGCTTAATATATGAATCCCACGCATCGAACCCCGTGGCACCGCGGGGTACAGCGAACGACATGTGTTCCTCTCCTCTCGTTTTCTTCTGTCCCGTCGTTCCCTTCTCCGTCCCCGTGGCCGTCCCGTTCCGTCGTTCTGCACCTCCAGGCCCCTCGAGGTGTTCTTGTTTCGTCTCGCGGGCGTCTTTTTGAAAATTGGCGCCCCGTCCCCGTGGCCACGTCCGCCGGTGGAGGATACGCTGGATATTTCCGGGGACACGGGGCACACCTGGGGAAAGCCTGGGCGCGAGCAACATTTGGCTGGCACGAGTTCCATTTTGCGGGGTCTTTGCTGGTTCGTTCCGGCTGTCAGTGGAACGATCGGAGACAATGGCCGGGAACGCGTGAAAAGGGAAATCCAATTCGACTAGTTTCTGTCGGGTTGCGTTTCGATTGTGTTGCTAAAATTGTGCTTTTTAAGGAACATGTTGCTGGCGCACTGTGCGAAGGAGGTCTGTTGGGGAAAGTTCACCAGCTTCGTTGATCCGAAGGTGAAGAATCTCTGACGGGATGATAATTCTCGGTGGAAAAGCAGGAGGGTGCGGTAGCTATCCCTGGAGGAAAGGGAAAGCTACTTAAGGGATGGGGGCGCAGCGATCGCCGCGAGATATCTAATCCCATTCTCCGCGCGATTAAGCAGACACCGTATTAGACGGTGGAACACGTCAGACGTGCGAGCTGGTGGCACGGATATCGATAACAAATGCGAGGCGATATAAAATAATAAGCCTATTAGTCATGGGTCACGGGGATCCACCATTGTGGGGCGAACACAGAGCACGTGTGTCCGCTTCGAATCTATCATTGTGCTTGAATATTTATGGCGCCTGGTTCTCTGCATCAAATACACTTTCGATACCCGAAACAAGCACTGCTCGGTTTTCTCGGTAGACGCAAACGCGAGACCTCGAATTCCTCAGGGTACCTTTGCCAATTCCGGAGAAATTACGCACAGCGATATCCACCTCGTTGCCCAAAAATCGACCATCCAACTTCCCTTTCGTAGCCAAGCTCTCGGTTTCTTCGTCGCCCGATTATAAATTCGAAAGCAATTAACAGCCCAGCTTCCCCACCTCCAGTGAGGAACGGTCCAGCTGATTAACAGCCAGGTCCACGGTGTTCCCCGATTCCGTTTCACGAATTCCGTCCCTTCGATTATCGTTCCATTGTTTGTCATTCCGTTACACGCTCGATCCGGGAGGATTTAATCCCGAGGCATTAATAAACGGTGTCCATCCCTCCTTTTCTCTCCCGCCACTCCTCTCGCTCCCTTCAACCGACTTTGCCCACGTGTGCGTGAACGTTCGTAGTGTGGCTGCGTGCACCGGCAACCTTATGCTGGTCCCACAGTATTCACGCGGGGATTTATGGCGCGTCCACTCATTCATAAAAATATTATTCAAATTTAGAATGTCTAGACGCGGCGGCCGCTGAGGGGCGGGGGAGAGGGTTAGCTGGACCTGGGGAAGCGACTCCAGCGTGGCTCTCGGCTGTGTCCCCGAGGCCTCATCGACGATGCTTATCTCTTTCATTGATAACTCCAGCCCCTCGTCCCGTGAGCTTCTAGCTATTTTATTTCTCCCCCAAGAGGGATCTGGCGTTCGAGGGAGGTAGTCAAAGGTGTGCCTGAGGAATGCTGTCGATTAAATCCCATCTTCGATTGTTTCCACCTCCCGTTCTCTTTTTCTGCAAGTGGACCGTCAAGTGTCTCAGGTGTCCCATTGGCCGCCAAGGAAAGATCAAGGGACACGTGGCACGGTGTTTCCTCCGCAGCATCGGCTCGATATTCCCGCCTGACCGTCGACGTCATAGCTCACGTTAGATAATTTATGCATCGTCCAGGTGCGCGTGATTATTTCGCGAGATACGGGCGTGGGACGCGAAAATTATGAACTGCCTCACCGACAACGCTACGACCGAACGTCGCCAGGAATATGTCCGCACCACGGCGATGATGTTCCTTTCTTGCATGTTTTGTCAATTCTGTGGACCCTTGGCAATCCTCCATGGCGATTCCTGATTCATAAAGTAAAATCATACATTTAATTCCACCCGACAATCGAACACTTCACTTCTCCCCGATGGATTTTATGGGCATTCTGAGCGTCGATGGTTCCTCGAAACTGGGAAGACTTTGTAGTAAAGTTCCATCGATATTTATCGACATTTCTGAATTTATTCACCGAGCGAGGAGCATTCCCGTTCACCATTAAATTGAGTACCGTCGACGTGTTGAGGAAGAAATTCAGGAACGTTCGCGATTATCAGCGTTTATAGCTCATGGCTCTTTTAACGGATCGATGGGACGCGCAAAATAAAAAGGCGCGAGCACACTTTCGACCGGGACATTTTTCGGGCGACGGTCTCTCGTCGTGTCGCCCACGCTTACATCTTGATTCGCGGGTCCTTGCGCTGTAAATAATAACCGCTTTGCCGCTCTTTTTTCGCCGAATTTTATGATCGGCCCGCGTATTATGTGGGGCGAAAATTTAATGGCTAGGCAGCGCGTACGTTCCTCGCAAGTAATGGCTGGGCCCCTCGAGAAAGAACGACCGAGGAGCGCCAGAAACATCGGCGACGCAGAGGACGCACGAATCCTCCATACTCGAGCAAACCTTGCGCTTCCAAGTAGAATATCCTCCGTAATTATCTCCAGCTTTCTACCTTCGAATTAGATCCGAGAAAGCTAGCTAATCGCAGCTGAATGCACCGCTTAAAAATTCCACGGGTCGTTCATTTTCCACTGAATCCTCGGAGCGCGGAGAAGCTTCGCGCTCGAAGCGAATTGAAATTGTCTTATCGAGAAATGTTCGAGTGGACGAGAAAGGGAAGCTGGTCAGTGGGGAGGGACGAAGGAGGAAGAGAAAGGGACGAAAGAGACAGGGCCAGCGTGGAATCATGGTGAGCGGGCGTGTGCGATCTCCTCTGTAAAACCCCACGGGTCACTAACTAAACCAATGAGACCGTGCTGAGATTAAATAATTCATGCTGGGAGTGTAATCCGCAAATTTGTTTGGGATTACGAGTGCTCCGCGTTTGCGCCGCGTGCGGTCAAACAATGGCTATCTTTCAACCCCGTGCGCCGGGGTCCCATCCTTTTCTAATCTCTCAATTAAAAAAGGCCCGACGTAACGCAACTTCGCCTGGCCCCTCATAGCTTGCCTTCCTTCCACGAGCTGGGAGCACCCTTCAAGTTTCTCCAATTAAACTTTTGCTTCTGGAAAGTTAGGGCGAATGGTGCCTACAGTGAAGCTTGTCGGAGAAAAATGGCGTATGCTCGGGAACCTTCGAACTAGAAATTCTTCGATGTAATCCCATCCCTGAATCACAGTCAGATCGGAACCAGATTGGATCAGCGTAGTATCTACGATCTGCTTTACTTCCCTCTCGATCGCAGGCACGCGATAGCTACTTATTTTCGCTTAAACGAGCCCGCCGTTTCGACGGCGAGGGCCGCGACGGTGGTTAGAGAAAGAGGGGCGAGGGTAAGTTACGGAATCGAGCACGTGGGGGGTAGACCGGACGACATACGGAGAACACCGTGTCCCACATACTCTCTGTGCGTGTCCCATTGCACAGTGCCCGACACCGGGTGCCCCCATTGGTTCTCCATGCTGGATAAAGGCGAGATGGGGGGTCCTTTGGCTCCCTTTACTATATTCCAGCCGCGCTAGGGGGCGCCCCAGACTCTGGGCGGAAACACGAGTGCTAAACGCGTAATGATCGCTAAACGAAACCTCCCTGACTCGAGAGCTCGAGGATCGAGCCTCTGGCCAATGCTGCCGGTTTATGGACTAACCCCTAATTAATCGACAGCCTGGCGAGGGTGGAGCGGCAACGGCAGCCGAGGAAGCTCGCCATTTTGTCGGGGGACTTGATCCTGGAGGTCTCTGCCGCCTCTACTGTACGCTAACGTAGACGTTGGTACCTTTGTACACATTGCAGCTAGATAAACGACTAAAATTCGTTAGAATTCTTGATACTAAGTGCATGGGAGGTTGCGATTCAGGGGGGGGGTCGCAGGAAATCCGTTGCCATTTGGTCACCAGCGCGGCTGGACCCAGATACTCCGATGGTGGCTGACGGATAAGCGTCCAAGGAACACCGAGAGATTTTCTGTTCGATCGGCTTAGAACAACCAGGTGGCCCGACGGCAGTTGTTTGCGAGCAGCGGTGCCCGATTGCAAAAGCGGAGAAAAAAAGGGGGGAAAAGACGGTGGAAAAAAAAGGAGCGCGGAGAGACGAAATCATCGACTCGGCTGTTAAAATTATAGAGCGAAAACGGGCGTCGCGGTGCCTCCCAGGGCGACAGGGCATTCAATCGCGAGGAACCCCCGCGAGGAACCGCGACAATGGCACCCGCCACGAGCCCCCCTCCTCCTCCACGGCCACCGTGTACCCCCTTCGCGGGGGGTCTCTCTGTCTGCTACTGGTCATTTGATTGACGCGACCGTTTCCCTTTGCATTTCTGCGTTCCACGTGCGTTTTTTCAATCAACCACCTCGAAAGCCCAGCCAAACGCTTCCCCATTAAACGCCATCGCGACCTACGAGTCTACTGTCGCGAGGCTCACCCCTCGGGCCTCAGAGAACTCGGCTCTAGACGTCCAGGCGTCATAAAGATTCGTCAAGGAGGCACGTGAAACTTCCTCGGGACTGGTCGAGAAAAGGAGCCCAAGATTTAATTTAACCGGAATTCCCGATTCGACGAGAATTTCGTTTGAAGCGAGGTGAGACTCAGTGCCACCCTTTTCCGGATCGCCGACGAAATTACAGAGAACAGGGAGGCACGCTCGAGACGACTACGAGGCAGACGCATTCAACGGCGGGAACCCCCGTAAGCAACCGCGACAATGAACGCCCATTCGCGGGGGGTCCTTTCTGTACGCCACCGGGATTCACTTGGCATTGGCACACGCATACGTGCGAAATTCGACTTCGTGCTCACGGTCGACACGCGTGCCATCCCGAAAAACGTCGCATGCGATAAAGCCACGGCTCTCCGCGGCGCTGGATTATTTGTTCCCCGATCTGGCGGGTTCATGGAGCCTTTCATGCCGACCCAGCGTCCTCGTGGATCGCGGCTATTCCTTTGGCTGCTCGGAAGACACCTAATTTCGGTACAGGACACCGAAGGATGACACCCGGCTTGATTACGATTAACCGAGCGACGACAGTGACCGATCACCGATGAATAGCGCCTTGGAGGAGCAAGAAATCGTTTATTGGCCGTCTTCAAGTCGACGACAACGGAACACACGCTCGAGATGCGTCGAACAACGGAGAGCTCCTTTCGCCATGGCTCTTCCGCGTCGTCAGCTCTCGCGCAGAAGCTCAAAAGCGCGGAAACGCTTTATTTCGACGGCTCGCTCGCTTCGAGTACCACTTCGCCTCGAGTTCCACTCGACTCCGGCTCGAGTACGGGGCCAGATGTTTCCGAGTGCTTAGGACTACTTGAGGCGTGCGTACAGCACGCGCTGTGTAGCGCGTGCAAGCCGCGAGAAGCCTCGTAAACGGGCGACAACACGGCCCTCGTGCCAGCTAGCGAGTCCTTCAGGAATCGACTTTCTTTTCACGCGTTGGTCACGCGAATTCAACCTTCCACCGTTTTTCTAGTGTGCCCCTGCTTAGTGGCTACTTCAGAAGACGATGCACGACAGAACTGCTCTGTCACGTTACTTTGCAACGCGTCTTCCTCGGTCGCATTGGCCTGTTACGATTCCTCTATCACGTCGCTTCGCAATACGCGTTCATCGAGTTATCCTGATAATATCGAGCATCGATCACCATCGTATAGAGCCAGGAAGTTCCATCGCCCTTCCAATCGCCACGAATCGAGTAGCTGATAGATAATCCTTTCGTTCGTCGCGTCTCCCGTTTCTCGCGACGGTGAATGACTCTGAAGACTCCGGGGACCATTTCGATCCCACTCCAGTATCAGTTTAATACACCTTTCGAGAGAATCGATCGAGACACCACCCACGCGCGAGCACCTCTGTCTAACGCCGAATTCATCGAGGCCACTATTTCAGAATCGTTCTCCATTTGAGAAGACCGAAAGCATCACGATGACTGAAAGCATCCGAGCGAAACTCATCTGCTCCTCCATCCAGCAACAATGCCACGATACAATTGATACGCTCCTTCCACCCGCGACTCATCCTTTTTCCTCGAGTCCTCCCTCGAAGGAGTCCCGTGTGTAAAGCCATCGGGGCGGCCTTCGTCGATTAATGACGATCGGAAACCGCGCCGCCCATTCAACGGTCGAAATATCGAGGATTCGATTCTGGGATTCCGGGCCAGCTAGAATTGACTCCTCGAGGAAAAGGAGCACGGCTGGCTCGGCGTTACGTGGACGCGTTATTGGGTGCCGCACGAGCAGCTGCCACGAGATACGCTCGATTAATGGACGATACGATGGCCCGAGGATTACCTGCTTGAAATACACCGCAAACAACGTGACAATTCCTTATTTACTGCCTCGTACATCCAGCATTATTGTTGCAGAGGAGACGGTTGCCCTAGGTTCGATGATAATTTACCGTTTTACCTCCTTCCACCCACGTGCGTGTTGCCGAGGTGGAAACGCAGCCGGGAGGCAATAAAGCGGGCCGTAAATTCTTCGACACTTTTTGCGGATACGGTGCAAAAAGGTGGCCGCGTTGTAAATCTTCCCGGAACAGGGATACTAGCTAATATCGCCGCGATCGTCGTGTCTCTGGTGTCGCGAGATCCCCCCAGCTGATCCTCGATAATGTAGATTAAGATAGAATTAATTGAAATACAGAAATCTAATATTTCCCCAATTACCTTTCTTCCACCGAAATTTTGTCTAAATTCAAAGCACCACCTGTCAAACTCTGCCCATTCACAAAATCCACAGCCCCGGATCCGAAGCTTCTCGATCTCACAATTCCCTTCGATCCACGCCAAAGCGTTCACCGTTCGGTGGCATGTCTCCAGTATCAAAGTCACCGACCTATTACGCAACATTCTGTCAGTACCTACCGTCAGGAGTTTTCATCGTCGCGGTCCGCGCGTTGTCCCGTTTTCGTTCTTCCGCTGGCTGTCGGCGGGTCCGTATTAAAGAGCCAGGGGCCTCCAGTTCCTCGCCGTGCCAAGTCACGCCTCCCGCGGTGCTTGTTGTCATTGTCGGTACCTGCAATCACGCAATGATCACGCACACGCGAGCTAAGGATCGGCCGGCTACAGGGAACACCGTCGTATCGGCCCCAACCTCCCCCGCCCCGGACGGGCTATCAAAGACGCCGAAAGTGGGCCGACGAATCGTCGCGACGAATCGGCCACGTCGATGACGCGGTACTTCCAGCCTCGGTTTCGGTGATCGTCCGCCTTTTTTCCGACGATCCTGGACACTGCTCCGCGCCGTGGAGTCTGGCCAGCTTTCGGAGCACTCGGGGCAGGCCTCGGTGAAATGAAGCGGGAGATATCATCTCCGGAGGCTTCTTCAATGGGATTCCTTATTTAGAGACTTAATGGCGTTCCCGTGTACACTTGGAGCAATTCTAGAGCAAGAATTAGGTATCGATTCAAGCCTGACACGCATTCGACTGGCGTTTTTATCCGTGGTTCAACTGTCGCTCGTGTTTTCATGGGACGTTACTCGCGACGATGGGATTTCGCTGGTTTAATCTGATTTTGAAAAAAAGTTGGAGCAAAAAAGGACGAAGGTCTCCGTCCACGTGGAACGTGTTACAGCGGGATCCAGTTAGTTCATCCTTGCAGTGATCCTTGGGCAACGGGTGAAAGAGCAAGAGACTGTAAAAGTCGATTGTCGAGTTCCCGCCCAGCGGTGAGCCAGCCAATCGGAAGCCCAGCTGCTCGGTCGCTTCCTTTTTTCCTCTTTAACGGTCGTTACACCGAGTAGTTTTCTTGTCTCAACGCCATCTTAGCTGGCCGGACATTATCGTCCAGTATCATTGATTATCCTTCACCATCTTTGGCTGGAGACCGACGAAACCGTTCCCTGGTGCACTTTCCCCTCGTTAGAGTCTCAACTAAACTAGGTACAGACGCTAGGAATTTTCCAAAGAATGTAGAAGTAAATGCTGACGAAGTTGAACAGTATTATCCTTGTCCAGTGTTATGGTTTAATAACGAAATAGTTACCAGGTATATGGATGCTTGAACATTACCGATGAATGATACGTGAGAACACTCGAGGTCCGCCAAAGAGCAGCTGCTTTGCTGAACTTCAATAGAAATTGGTCTAATACAGCCTTGGGACAATGGGACAAAGAAATGGAGTGTTGTGTGTCTTGAACAGCAGTCAGTGTATAGACACTTTACCGTGAATACCATTCCTCGTTAGAATCGTGTCAAACACTTCATAGTCTCTTAGAAGCGTCAGAGTGACCCACGAAATTTTTATGAATCCTTCACCAAAGCATCCCACGTCTACACCATCTCATCCGTTCCTAGATCGAAGGAATTACAAATCCCGCGCGTTAAAGTCTAACTCGCGCACTCCTTAATAGGAAGAATTGATTAGACGTTGCACCAGCAAAGGGTTGTCATCTCCCATCCTTCAGCTACACCTCAGCCGCGACAACTGGCGGAGAAAAACACGAAAACTTAATTAATACCGTGTTGAGCGACCAGCTCGTCACCTAGCCCGATCGTTATAAGAAGCTCGAGCCGTCGAGTGTCTCGGCAGCTCTTAATTCGCTCCTTTTTTAACGGTGCCCCGATCTCCTGCCATTCCGTTCACGTGCGTCCGTCAGTTTCTTAGCGCGCAACGGCGACGAGCCTGGCTCGGGGTCCGTTGGCTCGCGATCTCCAGCCGTTCCCTCCGCCCTTTCGCCGACTGTTAACCGTCATCACGGTCGTCGTTAACAGAAAATCATCCCGAATATTCCAGCGGAGCTCCCCGTCTGCCATTCATCCGCGGCCTTTTCTCTTTCCTCGTGACGACGCGGCAACAACGAGCCGCGTAGCTGTCCCGCGGCGCGGGCCCGATCGTGAGAAAAATCTCTGTCGCGGGGCCTATAATTTGCACTTCCGTTCACATACCGTGGGCACAATACCGTGCAGCGAAGACGACGAGGACGGAGGGTTGCCGCGGTCCAGCATCGGCCCCCCAGCGAACATATTCTCAGGTGTTCGACTTTTCGGCCCCGGGACGGCCAGAAAGGGGAGTAATTCGATGCCCGGAGCAGGTGCCTGACGTTTTGTTCCAGCCGGGAACAATCGGGGTGAAAGAGCTTTTAAGAGTCGCGGAACGGGGCCCGACGCGACTTTTGCGAAATCGCTCGTGGAACGTTGCATTGATGAGGTCGACGAGGGGACAGTCTGCTCCCCCCTTCCTTCCTCTAAAAGTCTTTCTCCTCATTGCCCCTCGCTCCGTTCATTCTTTCGTGTTGTCGCGCGCTCTGCCCCTGGAGCGGAACGATTCCTTGCACCTACGGCGCACCGAGATCTCAACGACTGTTTTCGGCTCTCCAACGTACTTCTGCGCACGTGCGCGCCTCGTTTGCCTCGCCTCGAGGGCCTTCGAACGATTTTTCTTTAGTCGAACGTTGAAGGCGCTCCCCTTTGAGCTCTTCCTGAACGTATTTCTGACAACGTTTATCAAGGGCTTGGAATTCCGAAATCAGGGATACAGGGATGTAGAAGATCCTTGCGACAGCACGGCCCAGCGGCTCTTGTCTCCCCAGGATCAACAATCAACCCCTAACCAAAGATCACAGCGTCCCGCGAATTCCAAACGTGCTCATCCTCAATAGGGAAACGATAACATTGTCCCCCAGTGTACAAAGCGCGAAAGCGTCGACGCCACCGTCCTCCCACTGCCTTTGGACCGTGGCCTGGCTATATTAAATTCCACGATATACTTGTCAAGGCGTGGTGCTAGCCCACCGTGTTGAAAACCCATCGGGGACACCGCTGCCACACACCATGGGACACCGTACCTCCGATCCAACCCTCTACGGCGCGTTCCCTCCGTTTCCGCCTTCTCCACTTCTTTGCCAGCGCGGGGTGCAAAACAGACGGCCGTGGCGCGCACCGCTTAATAATTGCGTATTAGCTTCTGTCGGCGCCGCTTTCAAAGAGATCCAGCATAACGGACCTTACGGGCGCGCTTTTTACCAGCTTCCGAGTGGATTCCGCGCTCGCACGTGGTTGATTAAACCGTCCCGTGCTGATGGGGACTACGGGTCGACTGTTACGCGAGTACATGCGCGACAGCGTGGTGGGTGTTTCTGTTGAACGAAGTAAGAATTTCTCGAAGCTAACCTATACTGAAACTGCTGTCTGTAGGACATAAGGGTTGCAAGGGTATTGCATGTTTCAAGACAGTCAATCCCAAAGAAATCTTTCTGTTTTCCTTCCGTGCAAACATTAATTGAGGACATTGCAGCAAGAGGGGTGCAACTCTTTTTTGACATTTTATGAGTTATGACGTTTGATGCAAATCTGATAACAAATGAGAGATTTATTGAAAATTTTGAAGCCGCACCTGTTACTGTTTTGACCCACCCTGCAGATTTGAAAAACTGGCTAAAAATAGGAATAAAAACTTATCAACTCAATAACTAATACTATTTGTTCTGTCAAAATATATATTTATCAATTAGCGTTCTTTTGTTAAGTCAACGCAATAATGTTATAAACAGTTTTTTCTAATTTACTCGAAGTTGGAAAAGATGAAGCTGCACCCCTCTTGCTTCAAGGTCCTCATTTCTCGTGCACCTTCGGTGTCCAAACCGTCCCACTCGTGCACCCTCGTTTCCGTGGAGTCACGGAGCTGTTACCTGCCAGGGGCGTGCACGTGCACCCCAACAGAATCTCGCAGAAAGTGTTAATTACCCGAGACGACGATGACACAACGAAATCTGCGAAAGTCACGCTCTGTACTCCGATATTTTTACAAGTCCCACGGGGGTGGCCTGCGCGAAAGGAACTCCAGCCTCTCGAGAGTCTGGAAACTCGTGGGCCAGCTCGCGGGCGTGGTCGTCGCTTTAATAACGCGTTTCCATGGTTCGTCAAAGGTGCGGCAACGAGTTAACGTTTACTCGAGAGACTCTCCGCACAATCGGCGCAATTTGTGCATCGATTGTCTGGGCACGGAAGAATTTGTCATCGAGCGTTTCCCTGGCGGAGGCGTGGTCCAGATCCTCTTCCGCCTTCGCCGTTTCCCCCTGCTTTGCATGCGATGAAAAATAGCGACTCGCCCGGGAATTCAGCAACAGGTAGCTCGCCTGTCGATGTTGCTTCGTTGCGAATTCTTACGAGGGGTGATTTATGCATCAGGCTGATGCGGGGCTTTCTATAGCCAGCTTTGCTGCCACCGAGTTCCCCGAAGCTGCACGATCCTTCCGATTTTTCTCGCAAATTTTCACTGCGACATATCACTTCTTCCACTGGTATGCGTTTCGTCGAGTGTCTGGAAGGTGTTGCATCCAACAGATCGCATCCACCAGCTGTCTTCGAGACCCTACACCCCGTTCCTCTTGTCGTAACTGCAGAATCGTACTGGAATTCTTGTTACTCTTTCGCTGCATTCAATCCCCCTCCCCCGGGATCATCCATCTTCGCCGTTCAAAACAGCAGCATCCCCGACACGCGGGAACAAAACCAGGATACGGAGAGAAAGGCGCGCGGAGGAGCAAAGGACAAAGTGACCGGAACGAACGCAACAAAACCAAGGGCCCGTAAGATATGCGAGTAATAAAAGTGGACAATGGAGGGGCAAATTAATATTAAGGTGAAACCGGGTGCTCGAGGGCGCCGGACACGGCAGAGGAACGCTCGGATCAAGAGAACTACGCGAGGGAGGAGGGGTGCCCGAGTAGGGACAGCAATTTATCAAGCCCAGATAGGAATCTCCACGGTCGCGTGCATCGAACGGGTAAAGTATCGTCCGGCCCTTTACCAACGCGGGATCCTCCGTCGATCCTGCAGTCTCCAGTTTCCACATCCAGGAACATCGCTTCCAGGACCAGTCGGTCCAGAAACAAGTGATTCTGGGCGAACCGCAGTGGCGAAGACAAGCCGCATAGCGATCGCGTGTCTTACACGAGGGCGTGGTAAAAGGACAACTGTTTCGCGGCGGTCGACGGTGCCCAGAAATGCCGGGCATACCAGCGGACGCGCGCCCAGACGCTGCCTGAATCCTCTGGAAAAATAATGGGAGTCGGGAGGAAGAGGGAAAAAAGTGAAAAAGTATCCATCACTCAGGGGGTTGAAATATCTGACAAACCCAATGAACATGGAAATCTGAGCTTCTCTTATGATTATTTTTAAGCGTTTCAAGTTCAGTGTCCAAAAAAATAATAGAGGTCAAATAATAGTACCTAATAATAATGATAATAATAATAATAATAATAATAATAATAATAATAATAATAATAATAATAATAATAATAATAGTAATACTATATAGTTTCAAATGACAAAAGAACCATATAACTACTCAGCATATTTATCCTTATCAATTTTTGTCACCGTTTCAACTAAGAATATTCAAAAAGTGGGCTAGGAACTTGAAGAAAGTGGGAATAAAGAGACATTTGATTAAGAAATCAGCTGTTCTCATCGACTTAGAGACCGTGACGAGTCTCCCAGTCCTCAGGAGATATCTTCTCATCCCCAGGCAATCCGAGATGCTCCAGTTTGGCTCCGGAAGCAGTGGACAGGCGGGGGGTGGCGGTGCAGAAGTAATTTCTGGGAGGCACGAGCGAGACTCGGTGGCAGAAAGAGAGGAAAAGAGAGGAGGCGAGGAGTCGAGGTTGCGATGGAGGCAGAAACGTAGCTAGAGTTCGACCCCCGGTGCTCGCGGTGGGACGCCATCTTATTTATTGTTTTAATTATATCAGAATATATCGTTAGAGGCCGTCACGGCGTGCCACGCCGCCGAATACGTGAGATTTATACGATCGAACCGTACCACCACCACCCCCGTCTCCGCCGAGCTTCTTCTACCTTCTCCACGGCGTCCTCTGTGTTGACGCGCGTAATTTGTTGGTCTGCACGTTGAATGAATTATAAATAAATTTACCATCGGGGACTCGCGAGCCCCAGCTCGGCCCTGCTACACTTTCGTGGAACCCTGGTTTCTCGAATTTCTTTTAAGAATGGGGTGGTCTCGATCCGCCCCGCATATTTAGGGGACCATTAGTTCAACCAAGGTATATAGGAAACTTCGAATTTATAATTCTTCAGGCTTATTACACTTGCGTGACAAAATTCAACACGGTACTTGGAATATTTAGCATTTTATTTCAATCTGATTACAGATTGAAGTAGATGTTTTTTTATTAATCATTTTCCTTCGGACTTAGCGTAATCTTTGAAGGCGTACAGTGGGCTCGACTAGTAGACAGGCTCGATTCGGCGTTCGAGTTTCGAGTTTCCTGATAATTTACGGGTCGAGGTCTCCCGACCAGTTTCGCGGGTTAGAAGAAGCGTGACCGAGGGCGTGGCAAGGCTTAATTACTGCTTAAACGGGAGTCCTCTCCGCCTACTAAAGTATAACCCATCATAATCCTCGAGGGCTCCTTCGCCCTCAACCCATTACCCTCCGAGGTATTATAGTTACGGAGGTTGGCCCCCGCTAAAACAGGTTAGCCACTGGTAAATTACACGTTTGTTTTAAGGCTGACCCTTGGCTTGCACCCGTGCATCGATACGCTCTTAATTTATCGTTCCGCCGTATCTAGTTGTGGTAAACTAGCCACGGGGGCCCAGCAACCCCCTTGAAATTATGGCACTTTGGGGTTTCTGGGTGACCGGTGAAAGCTGACTTATAAACTGAAACGTCTTTGTAAACGTTGATACCGTTTCCAGTTGCAAGAAGTGTCCTTCCTCTATATTAATACACATTTTTAATATAACTTCCGCGACATAAGGAAACTCTGATTCATCCTAGGAAATCGTATTATCTATGTTGAAAATGTTCAGTGCGTTTCAAATTTTATTTATATGCAATTTACATTCGATTCTCCAAGAAGAACGATCGCCTAACGAGGCCTCGAGGACGCGCGATTTCTTCGGCTAGTTAACGTCTCCGACATCCCAGCCCTCGCCATGATTTCTCCTCTCCAGGCAATTTTCTGCGCTCGGCCATTTCACGGAGAAACGAGGAGACGCCGTTTCGCCTCGTTTGCCTCTATTGTTTTTCCATGGCGCATCTGCGGCCCCTTGGCTTCTCACAGCAATCAGTTGGATTGAAGGAAAGGAACGATCTCATGAGATTTCAAACTGCAAACAGGATCAGTGCTCCATCCTTGACAAATTCCAACTGCATAGGGTAAACTCGGGTAAGTCCGTGATAGTTTTAGAATTTGTCTATTAACTGCTAATATTCACATGTTCGGAAAGTGAATCTACGATATAATGATAGGTAAGACATCCTACAAACAAATAATAGGTTAGCAGAAATTTACTAAGTATATCTAATTGAAAATATACAAAATTAAATTTTCACGCTCTGGTAACTCCGTGATAGTTCTCTATTTCTTTACATTATTTTATATTGTTTTATATTATTTTACATAATTTTACATTATTTTACATTATTTTATATTATTTTATAGTATTTCATAGTATTTCATATTATTTTATATTAATGTTATTTTGTGTATAATCAATCGTTTCATGATCGTTAGATGTCTAAGACGTAAGGAAACATTGTTTCTGGACCATCCAAATTTCTCAAACAGCGCAATCAGAAACGCAGTCTCAGGCACACGAAAAATAAGAATTTAATCATTTTTCATAAGCAAAAAAAAACACCGATACCTTATTGTATGATAATTTACAAGAGAAAGACTTGTTAAAGTATCATTTTACCATCACTTACCTGCAGTTTCAATTTTCCATTTATCTTCTAAAGCACATGCACCTAATACATAAACAAGCGATCGTCCACAACTAACACGAAGAATTTCACGAATGGAACACGCTGCTGGAACAAAAACGCTCTCTCACTCTATCACACTAACTTCAATTGACTGTTTCTTTTACCTCTATCACGGACCTCTATCACGTAACCTCTATCACGGACTCTCCCGAATTTGCCCTACTATGCAATCTTCCTCCCAATAATTTATTTACTCTTTAACAAGTACCCTTACGGAGGGGTACAATTGTTAAAACATCGTATTCCAAAGCCTAACCTTGTTTTTAAAACGAGCCACCTGCACCGTTCCGCAGTACACCCCTTCTGTTCAGACAGCCTTTCCCTCAGCCCTCCACTGTCGCCAATAAAATGATAAAAACACTGAATAATTCATAACCAGCTTAATCGCGCGCGTTCGGTAATTCTGTTTCCAAAATAGTCGCTCTTTCTCTCCGGGCGAATCCGTTGGGCCGACATGCGGGCTCCTTCGTCCCCCATCGCGCCGTAGAAATCACCCCCACGTACCGAGCGAAGAGCACGGGGGCTGGGATAAAGTGATCGCGCCAATTGACTAGTAATCGAGTACACCGCGGGCAAACTCGATCATAGTGGATAACGGCCTTATCTAGATGCCGGGAATTGGGTGTATCGCAAGGAAACTCGTTACTCCGGGCATTGAGGTCGAAACAATTAGCCTCCTCCACGCGTGGCTGCCACTAAATAATAATCGAGTTGCAGCGCACCCCCCTGTCATCCAATTGACGCTTCAGGATATCGTCCGCTGCTCGTCGAGTCTCTTATTACCACCTTGCTATTACAACGAGCACGCTAAGAAGATTCGTAACAGAGGCAAATATTGAACCGATCCTATTACTGTTGCTAACACCACCCCCGACAGTCCCGTGCTTATTATCGTCACCCTCGCCACCCCTTTGAACTGCGAAGACAGCCAGGCTGGAATTCACGGCAAAAGCTAATAGGTAACCGAACAGATGCTCGAACCTTCGACACCTTAATTCGGTTTATCCCTCGGGAGCCCCTTAACCCGATTAGCGAGATTCGCGCCCTGCGAAATGAAGTGTCCGCACAAAGAGAAAGAAGCCGGGCACAAAGTGTCGCTGGAACTGGCGCTCGCAACAGGAGAAACGGTTATAATCCCGTGGAACGGGCCAGCCGGCCGTTGTCGGCGGATTTTTAATTAAGGAATAATTAAAAGGAACAACTTTCCTTCCGGCGTTTTTCGTCCCGAGCGAGCCACCGGTCGGCGATAAATTAATAAACCGAGTTACAAGTGTTGCGCTCGTTCTGGGTGATGTATAGCCGGGCCAAGTTTGTCCGGCGATAATATGTCTGTAATTAAAGCTCGCCGTGCCTTTATCACGGGACGATCCGGCGAAGAAATGTTTCAAGTTACCGAATGCTATTCGAGTAATCTCGTTAAGGACTGTCAGCGTGTCGACCGGCTGCTTTATTTCTGCTAAAATCGAATTTAAAGAGAACCGATAAATGAACTTGAGAGAATATTCGGGAAGTTTGGGACATTCGCCCCTGCTTTAGACTTCTTTTACAATTTTAAGTTGGTCTTTTAGTTGTCCAGGCTTGCAGGATGATTTCGAATTTTACTGGTTCAAGAAAACTATTTATATATTCTGTAGCTACGCATACTCTTTTATTTATGAGAGAAAGAAATGCCCGAGAAGCTCCCGATCAAACGGGCAGCTACGAGCTACAGCTTGGAAAAAAAAATGACGAGCTATTTGTATCAAATATTCGTCTAAAATTCAGTGGGACACGCGATTGAAAGGGAAGATACGCACGTGGATGCAGCCAAGTGCACCATACCCTCGCTGGATGCACGCGAGTCTAAATCCGGATTAGACGGATCACCCAGCGGGTGCCTAAACATCGATATAATCGTGGAGGATCATTCCAGGCCACGGTAGCAGCCTCGTTGATATCCAGACTGCATTCTCCACCCATTACACCTTATAAAAATATTATAATTCCCATTGGCAACGTTCGGGAGATCTTCCTCGGCGCGGGTGTCAATTCGAGTTTCATTAACGAAAGCTTCGACCATGATTCGAATCGAAACGACAGTCTCTCGAGGCTAAATCGTTCGGAATAAAGTGATAAGAAATGATTCTGTATTCATTTCCAATCGCTTCTTCTCTCTAATCGTTCTTATAGTTCGACTAATATTTCGCACGAATAAATTCTACCGTGGGTACACTTTTGCAGACAGTTTACAGATACGCGCGCATTCAATTGGCAGGTGGGAGGTATGGGGTAGAAAATTCCTGGCGCTGGTAGCGACCAATTAACCAGGATATTTATCTACACGCGATAGACCGCCGCGCCGCGACGACTCAATTACGCGCGTTCTCTATCGTCCACGCAAATATAACTGCTACTTCATTGCGTCTAATGTTCGTATTTCTCGGGCCCAAGTCCCATAAACTTGCTATCGTTTCAAACGACCGAGCAGGGGCGAGCAAACTATCGCACATTCCAAAATATTAAACGATTCACTCGCAGTCGTCGATAGTTTTAAACATTGCGCCCTAGCTTTTTCTCTTTGGCAACCTTACTTGCAGTTATCGCCAACTTTCGCCAAAAAGACTCCAGCCACAGATCATGCGAATGGGAGAGGAATATAAGAGCGTCGTTCCAGATGAGACCAGAGTGAATCTAATCTACCGCCTTAACGTCGAACGCACTGTTACCAATACTCAATCTGTAATTAAGATCACGCCGGAGGCTGTCATCGCGATTGTCGCTGCAAGTCTGAGAAAACGAGCCCCATCAATCTCGGTGGGGACTCGTTAAAAGGGAAAGGGTGTAGTCGCGCGGCAGCCGGGCGATTATAAATTCAAGTTGAAACTTATAATCGTGTTTGTTTTAATTAGAACCGCAGCGTGCGGCTGGTTCATTTAAGACTTGGAGTTCGCGGGGCCCCCGGTTTCGCCCCCTGCCCCCTAAAAGCCCCAGGCCCCGCGGCCCAGACTCCCGTTAATTTCACGTGAAGCATTAGTACGTTAATAAACCGTTATTTATTGGCACGCTCCTTAAGAACATTTATTTCTCGGTTCCGACGCATTTTCCGCCGCGCCTTTACTGCACACTAAATCAACCACCGATCCCGCTTCGGGGAACCGAGCCAGCCAGCTCGCACGAATAAATCTGCGGACCTTCTCTTCTTGTTTCCGCGCCTTTCCTCTTGCGAGTTTTTGGCTACACGAGCCGCTCTTTTCAGCTGGATATTGGGGCGGATTCGTGGCGATTCCCTTGAACGCATTCATAACGCCAGCAGTAGATGTACCTACTTGCTAACAGTTGCGTTCCTTGATGCCTAATTCGTGACTGAATTTGGGAATCGAATAAGATTTATGTGTCGATGATTGGGCGTGAAGGGAGAGGAAGCTTGACGAGATTAATACATTTTTATGTTGTAATTTGGTGGTTGAATTTTAGGGATTGAAGGAAAGTATAAATTCCTCCAATCCCCTTTTGAAATGTTAATTTCTGGTACTAATGCCTGCAAGTACTTAGGGCCGATTGTTAATTCTGTTATTAGTGTATCGGGGCTGATTTTATGAAGCAGGGCTTTAATGTTAGGTTTTTGCGCCACTGATCGTTTCTCTTTTACCAAAACGACGCACGGGCGCCTGTTCGGCCTAAGGCTGATTTCACGCGGATAAATTTCAAATTGCGACAAATCCGATCTCGCGCATCGTTCGCCACGGGATTTTCGCTCCATTATCCCAACCCACGAAGGACTCCACGCTCGTCCGCGATGAAAGGAACCCTTTATGCCACGACACGACACGCTCGACGTCGCCTCGGATACGAAGGGAAAACGGTGTGTAATCACCGTCCTCGGATCACGGTGATACTGTTTTTAAGAGAACGACACCGGCCCCTCGAGCGCTTGCCCCCTTTTCTGCCCTCGTACGGGATTAAAGGGACTCGGGGAGACATTGATACGCTCCAGCTTGATCTTCTTGAGTCCAGACGGGATTCAAAGGTGCATTTGAGTCTTGTGGAATTAAATAAGTTAAGTAGACGATCAGGGGAGGGTTGCTCCATTGATGACAATGTTGGGGGTTGGAAGTTAGATTGTAGGACGAAGCATCGGTGTGTGAACAAGAGATTATACATCTGTTTTGGATAGCCTTTCGTTTAGATTACTTTCTATTGGATTTTATAGAATCTTAAATTTGTAGCCTCTGTTTAGATATTTGATTTATATTTGTGCTTAACTCGCGTTGGAGTAATGATTCGAGCCTGACATCTGGAGTCCACGAGGAAACCTTATGGGAGTGTACCCACCGAGTTTTTAATGCATTGGTAGTCCTATGTTACTGATACTCGGTTCATTGGTTCGTGTTTTAGTTGTATTTGAAAAATGAAGTCTACTTAGATAGTTAAATCGTAGTGGCTCTAGTGGTTGATTTTACTTTAGTTCATTTCAATATTAATTTTGTTTCACAATTTGATATATCATCGGCGGATACTCTTACCACCGAGGATAAGTCGAGGTAGACTCTCGCCACAGACGAGGTATAGGCACAGACCAGGTATGGGATGGACCCACAGACCAGGTATAGAATAGACCTCTCATCCTATTGTCACAGACCAGGTATAGGGTAGACCTATCACCTTATGGATCGCCAACCAAACTGTGTTACCGACCCATAATTTGAGGACTGAATGTAGTGACATCTGCTCATGAACAGCGTCCAACTCAGCAACTATTTTGAAATGTGTTAAAATGCTGAAAGGTATTGCGAGCTTTTATACCTGTGACTTGTTTAGAGCGAGAGTTCGACATAGAGGGAAGGCTTTTGCTACGCTATGCTTTGGCTCGGTTTTGTCAACGACTCACCCGGATTTCTCTCCGAAAATCCATTTCGGGGATCAAGACACTATGTCGCTCAAAAATGGTATTTCTTCAAAGCCCGTGCAAGCTATAAATTGCAAGATGACATTGTTTATTAGTACTTTCCGTGTAGTAAAACCCTTTCACGTATCGTACGCCGAAAAGTATTAAAAATTCACGCTGTTACTGACATTCCCGCATCTTTCTAATGCACTGTTTAATCATTCTAGTGAAGTAACATTAATTGGACCCTATTTGCCCCGAGTATTAGTTTACCGTAAACACTGAAATTTACAGTAAAGTCTAATTCTTAAAAGCTTCGCAGAAAGTTCCACGATGCATGAGTGACGTGGGGGGCATGGATGCAACTGCAAATCGAGTTACTTTTGAAACCGGCATTGTGAAATGTACATGAAATGGATCAGTGAATGTGCCTGCATATTATTTCGTAATTTTTCGATTCGTGCATCAACTCCATCGATTACTGGACCATGTGGGAGGTCGTTCATCAAGATTCTACTGCAATACACTAACAATAAGTATCTGGAAATTTTTTTTCAAAAACACTCTACTCGAGTCCAATCGCATCTCCCCAATATTGAAAGACATATAGGTATACATAGAAAGAGCAGGGTGCATGGCTGCAGCTGCGAAAAGTACATATTTTGCAATGGACATTGCTATATAATATTATAACCGGCCCTGAGAAATTTCAACGTACATGGGAAACAGTCGAGGTCGAGGACAACCTCTCCCACCATCACAACATCACATAAGGGTCACCTGCCAGTTCGGCTTTAATCGCGACAGTGATCGGATCGGTGAAGTGTGTGCACGCTATAGTGCACATTATTTCGTGATTTCCCGATTTGTACATCAAATGCTTCGACTACTGGACTAAATAGAAGGCCGTTTAACAAGATATCACGGGAATATACCTATCATGTAGAAGATATTTCGATAAACAGGTGCCTAGTTTCTATCACATCTCGCCGTCATAAAGAACGTGTAGAAAATGCAGCGTGCGCGACTGCAGTTGTGAAAAGAGCAAATTTTGCAGTGGACATTGCTATATAAAATTATAACCGGCCCTGAGAAATTTCAACGAACATAGGAAACAGTTGAGGTCGAGGACGACCTCTACCACCATCACAACATCACGTTCAGGGTAACCCGCCAGTTCGACTTTAACCGCGACAGTGATCGGATCGGTGAAGTGTGTGCATATTATTTCGTGGATTTCTCAGTTCGTGCATCAATTTCATCGATTACTGGACTATGTGGGAGGTCGTTTAACAAGAATTTGCTGCATCACACTCAATATCAGGAGGCCTTTCTGGAAACATTTCACGCGAGCCCGAACACTACTTCCCACTGCTGAGAGATGTTTAAAAATGTGATGTGCTTTTGGGATCGTGTGCAATGCGATTGTAGAGTCAGTGCTTATTTCGCGATAAACTATTTCATAGTGCACCGTGGCCCTGCATGTTAGTAATGTGAACGCGACCGTAGAGACAGTGTTTCAACCGTATCTAGAATTAATTCAGAGCAGCGGTGCTCTTAATGCTTCTTCAGCGCGAAATTAATGTGACTGATTAATGTGATTTGTGAGTGTGCTACATTTTATTCGGTACTGACCCTGCAGCTGCGGGACATTGGCCTGCAGATCGAATTGCAACTGCTGCAGAGGGATGCTTGTCTGCATGGATAGCAGTGAGACTGTTTTCAACGAACGGTGAGTGATAATTTTTCATTCTTTCAATCTTTCTGCATGCTATCGAACAAAATGATTGCTGTAGCGAGCATAGTGACCACGAATTCATACTTATTGTTAGTACTCGTGAATAGTGACGCGTGTGCTTCCAAATGTTTAATACGCCAACAAAAATACGATACATGAATTTTAAATTCGAGATAGAAGTTTTAATATCGCGTTTCAAATATTCTGAACTACTTTTCTTTAATTTCACGATCATTCGGGATGCTTAACATATTGAATACGAGTTACATTTCTGAATTTGAACTCTTTCGTGCGAGTTCTTTCAGATCTTCTATCTTAACAATAATTACATTCGAGTCATTGGATTCTCTTAATAAACAATGACAGTCATTGTTGGTACTACTTGGTTACTATGCTCGTTACTTTTGCTTGCCCGTTGCATGTGCTAAATATAAAGACACACTAGTGGCAATATAACGAGAAATAAAAAATGCCACTCTTACCACCTGATATCTTGACCTCACATGGTCCCTTTATAAAATAATAATATAATAATAAATGACTGCTGCCAAAGTGGCTGCTATATGAACTTAAATTTCTTTCTCCCTTGCATTAAAATAACTTTAAGCCACTAAACCTAAAATTGTATACATCCCGGAAGAACTTGCACAGGTGCTTAGTTTTCACTAGCCATAGACCTAGTAATAAGTTTTAGTTTAAGAACTTTAGTCGTATGACTTTTCCAAATTTTCAAAAATGCATTGGTCGAATATGGACCAGAAATATTTCGTAGAAATGGGTTACTTTCGTAGGTACCTCCACGTTGGTGTAGCCTGGACTTGGTAACGTTTTCCAATGCATTGCGTCTTGCAAAACGTTATCAAGCTGAAGCCTACGATCTAGTTTAAGAGTCCAGACCGAGCCAAACTTACATTCGGTGAGTTTGGTTCTGTCTGGACATCTATTCAGAAATGCACTTGCGTACTTCGAGCGATAAACTTCTGTTCCGCCTCGTTCTTTTTAAATATAAGAGTGCCAAACGCACTGTTCTAAAAATACACTTCGCTTTCGATCCCTGATTTCGATTTTGCGCATGGTGTGCTCGCCCTTCATAGGCCGGCTGTGCTGGGTACAACTTATTACGGCTTTACACAGAGGACCATTGTTAGACGATGATGTGCGCCAGTTCGTGACCATTCTGATTTTCTAGTTATCGCGCCGATACCGGGCTTCGGTCCACCTCGGCCCGCTCTGTGGTCTCAGATGGCTCGTTCTCGGTCACGCTCGCCATGGCTATGTAAAGTCGTGATATGGAGCACGTCATGTAGAAACGAAATTTCGGTGGATCTAGGGTGAATGTTCGCGTCGCGCCGCGTCTTTCGGTCTTTTAGTAGTTTAGTCTCTTTTGCAATCTCAATCGGGAGATTCTTAGCGTTCGCATATCCTTCGAAAGTTACGCAAGTGCATATTTGCAATAGATTATGGCACTAGGGCCCATTGTAAAGAGTGCGATAGGCTAGATTTAAGGGTGGAGGTATGCTTGCTTGTTGAGAGTGACATCTTTTGCTTTTGCTTTCGCTTTCGCTTACAATTAGCTTCACCGTGCATCGTGTCGTTTCCCATTTAGTATACTTTCAGAGACTTGGCATAGTGTCTCTTCTATGCCTTACTTTCAATTCTCTATTCTTTCTTTCCGGAAATATAATTCGCTCTCGGGAGAGATCTTGAATTAGCACAAGATGCTCGGGCACGATACACTCGCCTGTGCAAATTGTCGGCTTTGTGGTGGGAGCGCGTATTGCAGCTGCATGTGACTTAATTGTGAGGCGCGCTGCTGTGAGTCTGACCCCTCAGGCGCGGCCCCGAGCGGGGAACTCCCGTTAATGGGGGGGCTGGATGAATGGTGGTCGCGTATTAGCGTTTTGTCTGTGCAACTGCAATGCGTGAGTGTATCGAGCAGCTCCAGATCTCTCGCGACGGCGAATCCGTGTCCGCGTGTCAATTCTTTTTCTATCTCTGCCATGAGATAGGTACTTAGAGTTTATTTGTCACTTGAAAGCAATGCAAGCGTATCTCTAAAATATGCGAAAGAAATTGTAATGGGATCTGTGTTGAAAGATCGACGAGAATTTCTCTTACGCGCGCATGTTAACCCTTTGGACTTTAAAGTAAAGTCCTTGGAAGGAATTCTAGTAGTCTATTACCTTATACTGCAATCACAGCCCAAAGGGTTAGTATATCAAAGCATAGTCTGTTATGCTTCTTCTGCAAAAACTAAATGTAGCGTGCCGTGTGGAGTGTGAAATTTAGAAAATTAAGCCAGGCACGTCTAGTTTTAAGCGCATCATCGAAACATTCGCCGAGGGATTCGCCGAGGGATTCGCCGAGGGATTCGCCGAGGGATTCGCCGAGGGATTCGCCGAGGGATTCGTAATGGTTTTCTTTCGTAAATTCTTTAATAAAGATGGGTTTGCCTGATTTATTTTATTTCATGCATTTCTTCTATGGGTTTGCATCATTTATTCGATTTTATGTATTGCTTCGATGGTTTTGCATCATTTATTCGATTTTATGTATTTTCTTATTTTCCCCCCAAGGCTATTACACCATTACTAATATAACATATTTGATTATTTCAGCATTTGAGTTTGATGTTCTCCCTTCCGCGGGGAAGGGAGACAGTAAAATAATATATTTAAAACAAAATAGTGAAAAGTGATAGTGAAAAGTGGCAGTGAAAAGTGATAGTGAAAAGTGACAGTGAAAAGTGACAGTGAAAAGTGATAGTGAAAAGTGTATTATAACATGAAATATTTAAGGCCTCATGTAAAATTGCGAAGCAGTCACTAAATCATTAGCTTTGTTGCTCGTTTGTTGGCTCCTCATCCGTGATGAGGAGGTCGCCGCTGGTTCCTTTTCCGGAAGCAAGCGACTGAGCATGGAATCGGTATGGGTGGATCGGTTCCATCCCTTGGTGTTCTTGTCCAAAGGGAAAAGTTTCGGGCGTAGGGGGTGTACCTTTTGGTACACTGCCTGCGTAAGTCACCCGGTCCGATACCCATGCTCCGTGTTAGACGGCTCAAGTCAGGTCACGCTTAGTGTTGCTCCTGGCGAGTCGCATCGGTGCCCAGTCTCCGTGTTGGACGGCTCAAGTCAGGTCATACTTAGTGTTGCTCCTGGCGAGTGGCATCGGTGCAACGGGAATCGTCTGGGAGGCGCCGAGCGCTTTTCCCTTTCGTCTCGGACATTAGGGTGGTAGGAACTGCGCCATTCAATACTCTTTTCATGCTTACCCTTCGTCTTTGTTTCTTTCCTGAATTTTTTTTAATCGAGTGATTACTTGGCAGTTCCCTAGATTCTACATCTAAACTGAAGGGATCGATGGAAACAAAGTTCCATCGATCTCTTTGGTTTAGTAGGCTCCCTGTACAGGGAGATCGATGAAACTTTGATTCCATCTAGGAGAATAGGAAGAGGGACAATAAAATAATATATTTAAAACAAAATAGTGGAAAGTGACAGTGAAAAGTGACAGTGAAAAGTGATCATGCAAAGTGACAGTGCATGAAGTATTTAAGGCCCCATGTAAAATTGCGAAGTAGTCACTAAATCATTAGCTTTGTTGCTCGTTTGTTGGCTCCTCATCCGTGATGAGGAGGTCGCCGCTGGTTCCTTTTCCGGAAGCAAGCGACTGAGCAAGGAATCGGTATCGGTGGATCGGTTCCATCCCTTGGTGTTCTTGTCGAAAGGGAAAAGTTTCGGGCGTAGGGAGTGTACCTTTTGGTACACTGCCTGCGTAAGTCACCTGGTTCGATTACCCAATCTCCGTGTTGGACGGCTTGAGTCAGGTCACACCTAGTGTTGCTCCTGACGAGTCGCATCGGTGCAACGGGAATCGTCTGGGAGGCGCCGAGCGCTTTTCCCTTTCGACTCGGACAGCAGGGTGGTAGGAACTGCGCCGTCCAATACTCCTTTCATGCTTACCGTTCGTCTTTCCTTCTTTCCTGAATTTCTTTTAATCGAGTGATTGCTTGGCAGTTCCTTAGATTCTACATCTAAACCGAAGGGATCGATGGAACTTTGTGTGTCCATCCATCTCTTTGGTTTAGTAGTGTTTCATGTACAGGGAGATCGATGGAACTTTGATTCCATCTATCTCTCTACGGGTCTCGAAACGCAGCAACCTCCTCGTGGTGAGACCTGGTAATCGGTGAGAACCGAGCTGATAGCTGTGATTGTTACATATTCTAATTAGATATAAGAAACTTGCAATACTATGGTAGAATGTAAGAATAAAATATGTAACTTGAAATGTTGTTCGATTGTTCCTACCGGAACCCAAAACACGAGTACAGTGTTAAGATAGAAGGATAAGTGCAAGTTGGAATACTTCAGCGAGATACCTACTCGAACTCATGGGTTTTTGACAATTTGTAAAGTCTTCTCTGCTTCAGCACCTCATTGAAATATACCAAGTTACAATTCCTTGGCGAGGTTTTCCATGTTACATCATGAAAGCATGTGTCCCACAAATAATGTAGTTTATATAAACTTTTATGTTAAATAAATTTATCTTGCGTTTAATAAACCCGAATTGGACAGCAAGGTTAAAAGGCGTATGTGTTCGTGTTTTGTTGTGATCCTTCTTTCTCGGTCGTTGCACAAAATTGGTTTATAAAACGATCTTTAAATTGTTACTCTAACTGAATCATTTGTAAATCGCGGATTTTGAATGACCTATTTTTACCCGTGTTGAATTCTAATTCCTACCACGCGTAGCGTTACAATCTGTTTCGAGACTTCACCGGTACCGTTGCACGTGACACGAAAATGGTAAGGGGGCTCGCGAGACCCCCGAGCGTGTGACACAAAATTCCATTGAGTGATAGATCCATCCTATACCTGGCCTGTGGCTAAACATTGTTCCTCAAATGAAATACCATTCCATGAAATTTCAGATCTCTACCCTCTCGTTTAAGGATAATATGGAGGTAAAAGCCTTTAAATTTATCAATTTTTTTCCCGGTTACTACTTAAAAGAAATAGATGAAATGAAAGAGGAAAAATAGCTACCTACATGTATTTTTTTGCGAATTGTAAATCAATTACCCGTGCCCTTGCGACTTCTATAGACGTCTTTAAGACGTTCATAAGACGTCTGAGACTCTCGGACACATCAACTTTGTGCAATGCTTTTTTCTGCCCCAGGTTTCTGAGGTCCTGGTCCTTCTCGATAGATGTAACTTGGAACTCCTCATCAAGAAATTAAGTAGAAACGATGTTTTCGGATGGGAAATTTTCGATGACGGGAAGAACATAAACGAAACACGATACTATTAATACATAATTTATTTGTCAACACGAATTTCCATAAATATATCATATATCAATATTCATCATATATAGTTTTTTTTTTGCTTGGGTATAATATCTGCTTACAGCACATACATCATCTTTTAATATAGTTCTTTTGTACCGAACCGAGTTGCGCTCTCGAACTCACTGCACACGCTTCCCATACCATTCTCCCAAGAATCAAATCTATTTTTGCAGATTGCAATCGAGTCCCCAATTAACTAACTTTCACGGTGCTAGGTTAAATCATTTATCCTGTTTCTTCTGCCATTCGTCTCTACGATATGTCCGGATATGTCTTATAGAATTTGCTTTCTTAATTGTCAGCTGTTGTACGTGCCTTTGTACTTTATTAGTTGCTGCATTTACCGTTCAATCTGCAAAAATATATTTCTTACGGGCGTATATGTGTCTTCTTAAGTGTTCGACTACATAGAATCAAGGTACCTCCGAAAACATACAAACCACAAAACGACCACAAGGAAGAATTGTCTGTGAGTGCAGTTAAGTGTAACATTAAATTATACCCTCGAACAGTCACAAAAAAGTTTTATAAAATGTTGCAGAAATTATTTCACGGGAACTGAAATTCAATTTTTAGAACTCACTATATTTCTTGTTAACACTTTGAAAGAGAGAATATGTCAAAATGTGTATATTCGTTCCTATTATAAATTCTCTATCGTGCAACCCGCGCAAAAGCCTCGACACCATAAATTCTTTGAGTTTCATAATTTTTTTTAAATGTTTTTTGTTGGCGACACCGCGCAGATAGATATTCATATTTTTATAGATTTGAGATATACTGCTAATCGACACGCTACGACTCTCGGCCAGCAAGAGTGACTTCATTTTACGTTATCTTCCTTTTCACCCTACTACGTACCATAAACATATATATTTTTCTTCATTTTTTTGTCTCTTTGTTAAATTTCTGTGGATAGTTAACGATACACATATATGCGTATATATGCAACATTTGTCTTCTTCTCTTCCCGTGGCTTTGTATGATAGCATCCGTGCTAGAGGCCAGACAGTCATTTCTTTAATATTACAGCGAATGGGAGAGGCAGTGCAAGCGTCGAGTCTACTGCGTTGCCTTGAAGTCAAGTTTGATTGAAAGCTCTGCCAACGTGTGCCTGTAAGATCTACTCGACCCTTTGAACAATATAGAAGCTATACAGAAATCACTGGGCCTCTATTACGAATAAAATGAGGATGATTAATTATTGAAGCATTTGGTAACTAGTAGATTCATCTATTCATTGATTACTCTTTGAAAAAAATTGACTTCAAAACAACATCGCTATCCCTTGTAGTACGTGTAAGTGAATCTTGCTCGCATAAAAGTGTCAATAGCGAAACATAAGCGCTCTAAGCTTCTTAAGCAAACAAGTAGTGTCTCCCTTAATTGACCATGATTTCAATTACCAATTAATTACAGAACTGTGCCAGTGTAACTTATCGTGCCTCTTAATATGCCTGTCCAACTTGAATCTCTGCGGGTCCAACTTATGGGGAAAACTACGGGAATATTTCAACGCTAAAATACACCAATACCTCAACAATCCAATTCTCCAATCTATCAGTACTTCAATTTATCAACGACTCAATATCTCAACATCTCAATACCCTAATATTCCAATACTCCTACGCTTCGACTCTTCATTACTCCCATACTGCAACAACCCGATACCTCAATACCCCAAATAGACTACTCTTCCTACCACCACCCGTACTATCCAGAAATGGAAATCCTCGAAACCCAAGCAGATATTTAAAATATCCAAAGACCAATCTCTAACCATGCTGAACTGTCTCGGCTCGTTTGTGTGTACGAAAAGGGGCGATAAAACTCAATGAAAGCTCCAAGTGCCGAGTCAGAGCGCGCACGCCACGCGTAAAACAATTTACTTGCTCATCCTACCGACAGTCATGACTGTCCCTGTTCCTCGTTAACGTTAATTACATTCTAACGGTACTGCCTAAGTCTATGTACCAATCACAGCGACACAGAACGTGTGGAACGTACCTACGTTTATAGCCAACGTTATCTATATGCACTGTATGCATGTTATAAATATATATATATGTACATTTATATAACATATACCAACATACAAACATCGTCTTACAATTACTATTCGGTAGACACTATGCGCGAAGAAATCCTTCAGCCAGATCGAGTCCGGCTAAATACCGCATAATTAATCGATCATCTTGCAAACATTAGCGATCTCTTTGAAATATATGTATACGTATAGACGATAGTATATATCGATCACTGATTGTACGATTAGGATTTGTGCCGGGCACAACAAGCAATCACATTTAGAATCCCCGCGTTTTATTCGCCAGTTTTATATTACTCTTCTCAGCTAAAGTGCTCCTTAGAAAAACTTCTTCCACATGTCTCGCGCGTAATTGATTGTTCTTTCGTCTCGTTGTTACTGTTCATTCAGTGTGGAGGGTGGGACGCTGTAGATGCGAATAGAACGCGGAGGGAAACGCGCAGCGTATGAATGCGTCATCAGTACGCGACTAATTATGCTTGTGCACACGTACTTAGGTATTTAGTGACTAGGTATACACTTCTGACAACAATTGCTCCTGTGATCTTACAGAGGAATCTGCGAAAGACGATGATTTCTTTGTGGGGAAGAATTATTTAGATTTCAGTACTTCCACGTAACTATTGAATTTTACATCTGCCTGCATTGAAAATCTATTGTTACGAAATTGAATTTATCTTGTAGAAGATCACAGAGCAGATATCCACACATCATGGTTTCCTGAATGCAAACCGATCCATCTTATCTGCATTCACCTCAGCATCATCCTCACTTCATTTTCAGTCCACTCTTCTATCCGTCTATCTTTATTGTCGATAAAATACTTTTAGTTCTTTCCGTGTGAGGAGAACCGGGGATCTGATATCAACTCTGAATTGACCAGTTACTTCGGTTTGAATTCAGCGGACCATCGATATCGTGGACAATTATACAATGACTTGTGTCATTCTTGAAGCTCAGTAACGATTGTATAGATGCGCTGGCAACACGTTTTACATCCTCGTATATTAATTGATAGATCAACAGCTCGTAGTGTTTAGCACTTGGATTATTCGCGAGCAGAAAATGGAATATTCTCCGCAGTCCTCGCGATAACTCGATTTCCTCTTGATTTTACAGTAACGGTTTCCTTACGTATTTCTACAAGTATGTGCCGATATCAGACGGCTCGCAATGTAAATCGCTCCAGTTCGGAATACAAACGCATCTGCGATACACTACGCTCTTAGACAACTTATTGTTAGTGCAACCTTCTTATCGATAGTTAGCTTTAATGGATACACGCGCAGCTTATTACCTTTACTTCACTAATCGACATTGACTTGAAAGGAGTAGTTACGACAGTTTCATAGTACCTTCCGAGAAGAATACCTTCCTTAGGGACACCAGTATCTTGTGCGCAGCATTTCATGTCACCCTCGAGTAGGAATTAATCGTCTGAGTTTCTAATCTGGTTCCTGGATCGTCTGCTAGGAATGTGGAAAGTAATCGAGGCCATTCTTTCGCTCGAGATTAACGAATGTCAGTTACGAGAAGTGAAACATGAAATTGGAGGGAAGCTAATTGTAAATTGAGGGGGTGGCATAAATTTACTCGAAGGTTTCACGGTCTTACATGTACAAACTTTGCAGCCCTCGAGCCTACACGCGAATACACGACACTCCTACTCCTAAATTGACTACAGGTATTGACTCGTAACGTTCTCGCGTAAAAAACCTCCAAATCATTCCACGAAACAAGGATTCTCCAATTCTCTGGACGCTCGATACGATCCGTCCGTTCTCTGTCACAGTTTCGAGCAATCTGTGCTTAAGAAAATATATAAAACCCGTCGCGCGAGACGCTCGTAAAAGAAACATACGGTCTTTGGCACTGAAACTACAATATGCCCGCCTCTCCTGCAAAAGATGGAATCACTTACGAGTTCTCTTAATTACGACTGCTTATAGTACATGAATTTATTCTATGTGGAGTGTATCCAAAAATTCTGGGACTCGTGCCATAGGAAATCAAAGAATTCTTTAGCATAGTGTAATCTGGGACTTCCTTTTCAAAGTATAAATGATTGAGATTCGGGAGTCTGGAGTTCGGACAAAATAGGTTAAATAACAAGTGTGGGATGCTGCCAATAATTATTTAACATTGTACAGGCTAGGTACCCTTAGCAAGGAAAGGAAACGCATGTGTCGTAAGATAAAAAACAAGGACGTTTCTACTACGTTATGAATCACGTAAACACGCGGCCGATTCTCCCTCCTTTCTTATCTACCTGCCTGCCCCACTACTTACAATTGCGGGTAATCCCTGATACCCTCTGCGAGCGTAGCTCCGCGCATTCAGTATTATTCCGGCCGCGATAACGATACAAAGTCCGGCAAAGGTACTCGACGCATTCATTTCCTTTGCTATGGGTGTAAATCGAGAAAGAGATCCAACAAATCGAAATAATTATTCGTGTTCCTCGCGTGTGAATGCAATTATCTACGGGCATCGGGAGTCAGATTCGCAAATTCAGCCACCCGTATATTAAAAGCGAAGCCTCCAGGTGCAAAGTGGTTTTTGATTTCCTATGGCATAAGAAATTTATACGTCTTATTTTGTCTCACAATTTTGGGGCCACACTCAAATATAGCCTTAAGTACAAGTGGGTGTATCGGTATAATGTACAAATCGCTGACACTGTGCCATCACAATGTTTCTCATTGAAAATCCTACGTTCAAAAGCAGTTGAAAGCCAAAGAATATGGTGACTATTCGGAACAGCGGCAGCGCGTTACTTATACAAGTTAATGTTCTATCGAATACGTGGTGAAGCTAGCGAGAAATTAAGTGTTCTTCTCGGTTTAGAAAAATATCCTCGTCGAAAACGTTCTAGCTCTCCTGATTGTCCGATTTGATTTTTATTTTCACCGAGTACGCTTGGTATCATCCTCTCTTTCGACTAGCCTCCCTTGAGCTAACCGAAGTTATCAAAATATCGTGTTAATCGAACTGCATTCGATGGTAGGCAGAAGCTTAGGTTACAACATTATTTCTTACTTATCGTTAGGGTCATAAGTGGGTGTTAGATTTTAATTGTAGAACCTAGGATTCAGGAGCAATTAAAAAGGCTACACTAATCCTTGAAACAATCTCCTAAGGATCCTCGACCAATGAAGACGAGGAACAGTATTGAGACTATTGAGAGCCTAAAGGGCTTTAGGGCCTACAGTTTAAAGATCCTTAAATTACGATCCTACGAGACGACTATGGTTGCAACGGTACGCAACACACAGAAAACTAGTCTTACGTCCTAGTTTATTGTCCGTCTTGGAACATTTCCTAAAATTATTTATTGTCTGTTCACACAGTATTGTCGGTTATCATTAATTACATTACTCCTCGATTACGACTATCTGTTGCCTGGATACTAAGGAAGACTTTCGTCGTTTAACGTCTTTCGTCGGAGAAGGAGTGAGCATTTCATTTCGGCGAAATATCCAAGAAAAGATAGCGATCGTTTAGAACTTTGAAAAAGCGGCAGACTTCTGAAAAGTATTTTCGGGGGAAAGAAATTATTTTGCCAAGCTACTATACCTTTCGAATCTTCTGCTAAATGAAATCATTGAAAAGATATTTCACTACTTGGTTCGCGTAAAATTTACACAGAACGTAAGCTTCGTTAAAGGAAAATTGTCTTCGATGGAGACAGAAAGGTCGAATGATTATTGTCCTGACCAACAATACCGCTATTCTTATCGCTTAGAAAAAGTCTAAGTCAATTAGTAAGGCTCCTAGTTCCCATAAACAATATACATCGTACAAAGTATACACGTTTAAAAACTATTTCATTTTGGGTGCGGATCAAAAAAGTGCTGGTGCAAGAGTATTGTCCCTAGAATTCAGTCAACATGTTATCTAAACCTAAGCTACCTTCACAAGTGCCCTATGCAGAAATTGCAAGCAGCACCGAGTCATTCTCGGTGCACTATTAACGTGACTCGTGCTTCGAATGTCTCTACTATAAACTTTTACGTTCGACACACGAGCACGCGATTATTATGCTAGTACGTATATCTTCAAGCTACAAATACGAGGCTGAGCAACGCGGTTTCTGAAAAATTACTAAAAATCTCAGGATTAAATATGCAAATCAGAAAGCTCAAGATAGATTATGAAATCTTACAAATTTAACGTCAAATACTTGATTTTTAAAGTTCTGAAAATATTCTTAAATTACAAAGGAATTCTGAAAGAAATAATTTAGTTGAAAGAAATTTCTCAAATTCAATAAAAAGTCACGTTGCAGCAGCCCAGCCCTTAGAATCTATATATAATTATCTTTATATACGTATTTGTGTATATGTTTCTCTGGTTATGAATAAATATCTGCTTTATGTTAATATACAGTTAATAGACGCAATGCTAGACATGTATTACCTTTTACACAATTTAAACTGCAGACTCTTACGCGTACAGTTACTCGAAACACTTATTATTTATTAGTACACAAAAGCATCTGATGCAGTATGTGCACGACATTTTACCTACGCTGGGTGTGCGTTCCTGAATCTCGTGCATTAGTGTTTCTTCTATTTTGCAAAGGGTCGCCCCATATTCCCAGGTTCAACCACTTCCATCTGCTTGGATCTTCAAACGAAGGTATATACCTATCGAGGAATCAATATTCTTTGAAACATCGATTTTGTACTCACAATTACTTTCACCTATAACCGCCACTTGAAGAATTTCGACTATCGTTTAAAAACGAGAATTCAATTGAAGATCACCTCCGTTTTGCAAATAGTATCATAATTATCCTCACAGATCCAAGTATCGACAAATGAACGCACACCCTTTAAACCACGATTTTCGTCCACTTGGTGGCACGTACACGACTTTCCAGAAGACCTCTGTCGATACAAAATGTTTTTTGTCGCATCTCATGCGGAATTCTCGTTTTGTTTCGCAAAACCCTTTTAATCGTTTTACTCTTCATCGTTTCTTTTCTTAATCGTATCATCCGCGTGCGTGTGTATGTGAGAGTTGATTTTTTAGAAAATGGCGACGAGGACTCGTTATCTGAAGTTCTCTGCCCGCCAAGCAGCCTCGACAATTCGCGCGACAGTTTCGTAATATGTTTCCACTTATTTCATCTTTGCATCTAGGTCCTTACCTAAGTTTCCTCGCGACAGGATGTCAAGGATTCGTAGTAAGAACGGTAAAAAAAACTGTGACGCAAGATTAAATGCTCCTCTGCTATACGAATCAAGCAAAAGTCCAAAGTACGAAAACTCTGTGACGAAAAGATCTACAATAGTAGGAGTTTCCGGTATTGTCTCTTAGAAAGCCATTCTATCTAGAGTCTCACTAGGTACAGTAACTCACAAGGACCAACGCAATCAGCTACGATAACTCTATCCATAGAACCATTAATATCTTTAGATCAGCAAGCAACTTACTCTTCGCGATAGAATAGCACAACTAGGATGCACGTGGCCGTTATTGTCGTTAAAGTTATTGTCTTAATTTAACGCGTCTTACTATTCCTAAGCAAATACAACCGACCGCGGCTTCCCATGAAGCACCTCCCTTCAATTACCCCATAACTACGTCAGAGTACTTGGCCATTTCGCCACGAATCCACGGCACGTATTTCGGCACGTAGGCATAGACCCCAGGTAACTTTGGGTGTGCGCAGTTTATGCCCCAGCTGACGATACCACCGACGAACCACTTTTCTTTATCCTGCTCGTCTTGGCACAGCAGGGGACCACCAGAATCGCCCTGTTAATTGAATCTCGATAATAAAAGCTAAAATTAGCTTCAACGTGAAATGATTAGGGGCCTCCACTTTGAAGCCTCAAAGTCGAATACCGTACTAGCAGTGAATATCGAATTCTAGGCCCTGCAAGGTAGATAAAAATATACCTGACACGCGTCCTTCCCTCCATCTGGGTAGCCAGCACAGATCATTCCATCCGTGACGTTTAGTTCTTTGTACGCGAGCCACAAGTTGCACACTTCTCTGTTCAAGACTGGAACCTGCACCTCGTTCACTGCTGGCTCGTATTCAGACGCTGAAAGCATTGATCTCTAGTTAAAGTACACTGATTGCGTAGATAGATCGAATAGTAACACGTACAGTCAGTGTCGTTCTTCTTCCCCCAGCCGATGACTGTGCACAGGGTCCCCGGGGCCAGGTGTGTGTTGGCTGTCGGCAGGCAGACCGGTCTGAGATGCTCGTGAAACTGAACTCGCTTCTCCAGCTGGTGGAAAGTGAAAGGGGAGGTCGATTATAATCTATGCTGCGTCTTAATAATTGCATTTCCATAGCGATTTACCTGGAACAGGGCCACGTCGTTGTCGTGAGCAACGTCCAGATTGTAGCTCGGATGGGGCACCACTCTCTTCACCTTCAGCTTCTGTCCCAGATAGGTGTGCGAGTGCCGTCTGGTTATCCCCAGCTGTATCATCCACCCGGACACGTCCGTGTGGCTGAAAGCAGCAGGCTGGTCATTCCACGGGACATACGTGATTAATCGCGACGTTCAATTTCCAGCCACTCACTTCCCCACGCAATGAGCGGCTGTCAGGACCCATTGATCAGCAATCAGAACCCCGGCGCAGTAGAAGATCTGTTCAGGTCCGCCGAGAAGGGCCGCCAGAAATGGCCAGTCACCAGGTGCAGATTCCACGCCACCCACGATTCTTGTCTTCACCCTCGAGTTGCCGTACACCCTCCTTCTTCGTCCGCAAGCTACGCGATCAGTGGCATTACGGTAACTGTCTCACCAGACGCTAATGGTGGACATCGAATACCTTACCATACTCCGAGCACGTGAGCTCCACCGTTGGGTAAGCCTCCTGGTCAGTAATACATTCCTGGAATTCCTTTAGCAGGTTCGTCTGCGGGCTCCCGGAGTCCCTTTGGGTGACGTTGTTGTCGCGCGCTATCAGCCTGGACGAGACCGCAGCCCTGAAACGGTCACAGTAGCTCCCCATCAAAATTACCATTTCAAAAGCACGCGAAGCGTTCGACCCCCGAAATTCAACACGGAATATTCCACCATCAAGCTTCGTAGTTACGAAGCTAGACACCCGCTACCGAATCGAATGACGAATGTACAAGTGAGCGAAGTGACCAGGCGACGTTCGCGAGAAAAGTTCCTTACGTGTATCCCAGCATGGAGCAGATCGTTTTAACGGAGTTCTGCTCCCAGTGAGAGATGCAGGCCGGCATGAACTTGCCCATTTCCGCGTGGTAAACTTCCAGCCGTCCCTCACCCACGTCCCCGTTCCTTAGACTCAGCTTCACTGCAACGATATCCGCGGCGGACGTGAGATAGAGGACGAAAGGGCCGGGTGAAGGTAGGACTCACAGACACGAAAACTAGGGTGAGTGTGCGATTGCAACGCTTAAGTAAGATCAAACCTTTTAAGTGACACATTAATATTCTGCTTACAGCAGTATCGTTCGTCCTGGCCCCACGGACAGTCCATGACACCGTCGCAGATGTGGCTGGCGGCCATGCACCTTCTCTCCCCGCAGTGTAAGGGCGACTTGGAGACGGTGTTCTTCGCTAAGATCGGCTTCTTCACGATCTTCGTGTTGAAGACCGAGGGCGAGGAGGAGGATGTGCACTCGCCACATCCAATCTCGTCGCTGTGATCGGCGCAATCCAAGTGGCCGTCGCAACGCCAGTCAACCGGAATGCATCTGGTCCCATCGCATTGGAAGCCACTGGTGCATACTGCGTGCAACGTGTCCGAGAAAAAACGGGGTAAGAATCATTCTGTTCTAGACACCGAGGCGTCATCTTCCCCTGAATGATACCATTTGATTCGTGCAAGTAAACGGGTGGGGCAAGAGAAGTCTTCCATTGGAAATTTTAGGTGAATTTATCTTTAAAGGAATGCCTGCTTTTCTGTTCGAAATGGAAATATGTTGTGGTATAATTGCAAGGGTTTAGGGCATCTAATGGATCGAAGTATTTTTCACACTTTGCATACGAGTCAGCGGAATTGTATCCGAGTTGCGTTCATCTTTGATAAATGTCCCTTCGCTGCAACCGTACCGTGACACCCGTTTAAGATGTATACACTCTCGAAGTGAACTCCATAAAGCACCCTGGCGCCGAAGATGGGTCGCCGCGCGATCGTTTAATATAGATTTTGCAATTAAGATTCCATTAGTGGCGACACGTGGGCGACGGTTACAGCTCACGCAAAATCATAATATAAACTGATGCGCCCTGATACGTAACGCGAGACACGAGTATGCCCCTTTCGCGATATTACACGGGGCGACCTTAATTTACATAATTCCAAGTGATCTTTCTTCTGGATTTTTTCAAAACTTCGTGCACGACACCTGCGCCCGATGGGCCTTCGGATATTTGGCCATTCGCTGAATTTCGAATATAAAAGAGAGGACGGAATGTCACTGCTGCTGGGAATCGACCAAAATGCTCTCGTTTCGAAACAGAAGGCAGGCTTTCCTTTAAAGTGAAAATTCGATAGACAACCACCATTGGAATCGACGGCAAACGAAGTAAATTCGCTAACAATACGATTCGGAGTGGACATTAACTCCGAGCCACGTGTCAGTCGGGTCGTTTTCAACCCCTAGTAAATTCGAGGTCGGGTGGCGACCGCAGAGGACACTAAATTTCTCTGACACCTCCAGTCTAAAGAACGGAAGCACGAGAAAGAGAGAAATTGGTGGGGTATTGAAAGCAAAGAGAAGAAATCGAACGGGGACAAACTGGAGAAATCAGAGGTCGATTATATTGAACCGAGTGACCACCCCCTGTAATCAGCGCGCGGTTTAATCTTAATTAACCACGAACGCCAGTGAATCATTTTATTAGACTGACTAGATCGATCCTCGATTGCATCACTCGGATGCAATCAAAGACCCTGGCTCTATAATAAAACTTTCCTGCGGTCTGGCTAAAACCGAATACTACTACTGAAACTAGCAGGTTCTCAGAAATTGAAGGATATTATCGCCTTATTCCAATTATAATGGCTTTGAAGGTGCTCGGTTCACTCTTCCCACTACGTTATTGAATAATTGAATCTCTACTCTGGGTTTCAGTACGTTTAATAACGTAGAGCACTTTAAACAAACGTGGAATTCGATAAATCGGACGGTAATTACATTTTCCTAGAAATTGTCTCTTTCACTGTTCAGTGACATAACTAGATCGAAATGAACAAGCCGTTCTCGATCTAATAACAGTCGCACAACGAGTAAATCTAATTACTTCCCTCTGGCTGACCAATGGCGCGTGTTTCCACTGTGACTCTATCCACGGAAACGACACTTGGTTTCGTTCAACTCAATTCGCTCGCAAGCAAGCTTAAGAGTCTCGAAACGATGAGAGGTGCAGCACGCGTTCATGAAAAATGATTAACAATGGAAATTCATACAAAGATATTGCTCTTTGAACCAAAGTGCTGGTGGACTATTCTCAACACCCCAGTTATATTAAATTTGTACCTACCCTTGGATCTTTATGGGGATCATTTTCTGCACAATTTTTCTTCCACCATATCAATCATTCTTTTCCTTCATTTACAATAATTATATTAAAACCGTGCCCTAAGCGTGAGTTTGTGGCGGGCGAGTTGTTGTTGATAAGTTCTGATATCAAAGGGGTTCCTGCTTGAATCCTGAAACGCTCGCGAGCCACGAAGCCTTGTCTTAACTCGTGCTGATAACTGAATCAGAATTCTAACAACAGAGAGAAAGGAAGGAAACGTTCACGTCTTCCCAGAGTTTTATCGCGGACTAGGTATATTCTGGCCCGTCGTCCGGCTGTCTCGGCGAGATTATTTTAATCCGGCGATTATCCACCTCTTTATCAAATGCCCGGGACTTTATCCAGCACGCTTATCCCCACTGCAGCAGCCGGATAAATGGCTGCCGGGGACCTTGGAAGAAAATGACGAGGTGCCCGTGACCGGCGGACAAAGGGACGCTCGTTTCGAACCGATCGCTCGTCCATAATGACTAATTTCGCCTCCCTTCGCTGCCTTTCAATTTCGACGTCCCCGTTCAAACAGATCGGGGCTCATTTCCGATGCATTCGCCTGTCAAACGGTTTCAGGATGTCTGCCTTCTTAAGCGCTCGGGAAATTGGGCTACATTCCAATGAAAACTCGAAAGGTTCCCTCGGAACTCAACTTTCATACCTCTCTACACATATATTATATAGAGCATGTGATGAAAGAAAAATTCTAAGGTGAGTAAATAGTGCTCTCTCGAAGCCACTTGAAAACTCATCGAAGAAACCAAGCGAACTCCAACCCCTGCCTTTTGAAATCGAAAGAAACCAAGGTGTAAAGTATCGTTGCACAACTCACCGGGTTTCTCCGCTCTTCGCGCAGCCTCCAGGACCTCCTGGTGACCAAGACACTCGTCCGGATTGGAATCCTCCGGGAATAGCTCGCATTCCAGGTAGTCCGGCAGAGTTAGACCGAACACGTCCAGGAAAAACCCGCAGCGTCTCTTTGTTTCTGAACACAAATGAAATGTTCTCAACTATTCTATACTATTATAAAATCTTCACGCTCTGTCTTCACTGCGACGATCAGCACGGTGTAAAAATTACAACAGCTCTATCCGACTTTATTTCTACGTCAACAGTATCAAAGAAACGAAGGAACTTCGGTTACTCCTTTCGATCTTATAATTTCTCACTTATGTCGGTCTGACAATTTAAGACCAGACTACTTACGGAAGCAGAGGCTGCGACAGGGTCGCACGAGGTGTCCCCTGGACCCGCATTTCGGCACAAAAACGCTGCATAGGAAGAGGGCGGCCAGCTCGTAGCATCTGACGTCGATCACCGAGTCGTAAAGCACGAGCTCGTGCTGGGCGTCCCGTTGCCCGAAATTGCCCATGTAATTCGGGAAGACAGTGAAGTTGTACGGGATCTGGGTGATCGACAACCAACGACACGCGTGATCAAGCCCCTTCCTTTTAATTAGAGCGCTGAATAATCGACGCCGATCGTCTCGCGCGATTCGTAATCGAAGTAGAATCCATCATTGCTTTCACTAGAGCATCTACTGCCGGCCTATTCATCGATCAACGGCTCTACGAAACGTAATTGAAGGTCGAAAATTGAGAACTTACCTTGTGGTACTGGCAAAAGGTTACTATAATAGGCAGACAGACTCCAGGTGCAGGATTCCTCTCTTCCATGATCAAAGGCGACCTCTCCGTCACCGCGAGCATGTTGGGGAAGAGCGTTTTGTTCTCCAGTCGTATGACGGTCTCAGGATAAGCTATTCAAAGTATGAGAGAAAAGTTAGAAAACCTACTAGCTGACTAGATATTTTCAGAAACGTGTGTCAAAGATCCGTGATCCAGACAAGGATACTGTGAAAGGACTGTTCCACCAGTTGAATTCCTTGAAACGTGTGAAACTCTAACTCGAGTCACGTTTTCCAAACTACTGCAATGAACATGCCAGCCGCAGGTGCGAATTGTTGAGTACAGTGCGACTTCTCTACAGCGAATTATAACACGTGTCTGTCTGTCGTGCTTGTAGGCGAGAAAAATATACGCAGTCCCATTGTATCAAGTATCCCGCGCTGCGTGTTTATTGAAACACTTAAGGGTGATTCATAGAGCACCATTTAAACGTGGAACGCCAAGGTTTAAGGTGATAATATCTCGCGGAACGATGCAACGGGACCGCAGAATGGAAAATTTCTCGGCATCAATCGCTGGCCTTTTCGCGCCGGCCCTATTATCTCATGTACAAATTACTCTGCAACTACGTTAATACAAGCACGCTTCGTGGCACGAAAATTGGTCCACAGATCAGTCTGGTATTCTCTAGGTGACTGTCAAATGAAAATGATTCGCTGGTATTACACCAATTTACCTGGCAATCATCAAGTAAAATAGCGATAATTTCTGCAGCTATTAACCTTCCCAATTCTATTATGTATTTCAGTCTGCAACCCATTTCATTTCTTCTACTTTCCTCTCCATCTTTCGCTTATTTTACTAAAGTTGCACTCGGAAAACTACTGCAACGGCTTTCAAAATGCACGGGTTATTGTTTGTTGGTACACGATACATTGCGAGGGACTCGTTTTTAAATCTACAAAAGATACATGTGCATGAAAAATCGTAGCTGTCGCTGTTCGTGGAAGCTGGCGTCAGTAGGATTCTAATTACTCTCCACCTTCCTTTGTGTTCAATTGCAAAGACTATGTAGGAAGGCAATTTACTTGGAGCTACTCGAGTGCTACTTGTTCCCAACCTTTTTCACAACTTCACTGTTTGGATCTGGTCATCAAAAGCTGATCGTTCTTAGCTGTTCCACAAACGACGGGAAAGTGCGTCCAGCGAACTCGACGCGTGCATCGAGAAGTCGGTGTTGATGTTTCAAAGCAAGTAGCGTAGAGATGCAGGGAGCTCTATTGATCTTTCGTGCGCCACAAAGCCTCTCGTTGTACGTGCTCGTGCATCACGTCGTCTAACGTCGCCCAGCATTCACGTTTATCACTGACGGCTGCTTTCCGCGTGATAACCTTTCACTCCCACGCTCTCTCCAAGTCCCCTTGCAACCGTCTTGTCAAACGCGTGTGGGGACGATACGATAGTAAGGAGCAGGATGCTTCTACTTACATTTGAAGTAGACAGCCAAGCCTCCAGCGATGAGTAGAAGCGCGACAGCGTTGAAAAACACTTGGACGAACCTGAAGCGAAGCCTCCCCGTGGTCACGTAGTGGCTGCTGGTCATGTCTCTGATGATCTAAAGAGAGCTTCCAGTGAGTGATTAAGAAACTGACGAAAGGATATTTGATTCTACAAAATCCAAGTGTCTTGACTTCTGTAATGGAGCTTGGAACACTAGGCTGTTCTCCTTAGATCTTCCTCATCCATCAACGCTTAGAGTTCGATGATAAACGAGGTCTACCCGAAGTAAATAATTTTTTCGAACATTCCTATTTCTTTCCCCTTCTATCTCCGCATATTCTGCTTCGTATTCCCCTTTCCGGCGCTTCGTCGAACGAGAGAATATATTCGTCGCTTTCATTTCCACGGTACAAGGTTGCCTAACTAGAGGAATATTCCAGAAGCCCTACCGCTTATATAATTCTCCCCCGGTTAATGGGCGCACGAATTGACGCAAATATTAGCCCCCGATGTCGCCCGCCCGTGCTAGTTCGCAACAGATTCCGTATTTGAGGAGTCAACGCACCCCAATTGTATACGTGTTGGTGTATGTTACCCTCTGCCGGGTCGTCGATATCGATTATAATTTCCTCGCGGTCGTGTCGCGCGACCAAAGGACAAATTGCGTCGCTTTCGTTCGTCGACAGACTGCTCGCGTGCCGAATTCGTGCATTAATACGGCATCCCCGCGACGAAGTTTCTATTAGCGAAACTACCTTCCCTGTATCCAAACAAGCCTGCCAGGGAAATTAGCCGAGAACGTAAACCTCGCGCCCCGCGACAATCGCGGCCAGAATTTTTTCAGCGGAGCTCCCGACGAATTTCAAGCGCGTTCACGACCTTTCTCGGTTTCCATTAGCGTACAAATCTCGGTCGCGCTCTCAGCCCGACGAAAGCGTTGCCTGACTAAAAGGAATTTATTCTGTAGCATCATTGGAGCTCTCTCTGTTAGTTTTTATCTCAGCTTTAATTGTACTCGCATTTTCACTAATGATACTGTCGTTGATTACTATTGAAAATAGAGGAGAGTGATATTAGTCAGACACGTGATGAGAGAACACTGAACACTCTGCGTCACAGGTGAAAGCTTGGTAAGTCCAGCTTCAGCTCTGAACCTATCATCCGCACGGCAGAACAGTTAAATCATACGCCCACAGTAGAACATGTCCGTGTTTGGCCAGCCGCTCGGTTCTACCCTCCGCGGCCGCCCCGTTTTCAACTTTCCCACTGCATTCCCAGCGACATCAAAGTAACAAGCGTTCGCGGGAATCACGGCAAAGAGGATTGTTTTCAATAACGCCAGCTAATGGACGATATGAGAAAAACGAAGCAATTAAGCTGCAGATGGGGCGTGCAAACGTTACATTCATACGCGGCCCGGGATTTCGCGTCGTTCCCCGGCGGTATTGTCGTCTATTTTCAGCGTTAATAACGAATGCATTCGCGTAAAATGATATCGATGGTAGCGGGGGCTCGATACGGCCTCCCGATATCGGGCGCGTAATTCTGCGGGGAACACGGCCGAGTTACCCTCCCTCGGATCGGCGAATAGAAGGAGGAAATGACGCGGAGTTGTGCATCGATTCCCGCGTAAACGCGGTTCCGCGTTCGTTTATCCTGTTCCGCAGGGCCCAATGAGGCTACATTTGTTCACATCACGATTATTCGGCCATCGAAATTCACGGACATTATCTGAATTTTTCGAATCCTCTCTACCCTTAATTCACGCGAATGCATAATACATAGTGTCCCGAGGTCGCGTAAGGGGCAGACAAGGAACGGAGTCAGTCACGTGGAATTGGAGAACTAATCGCAGCCCTTTGCGACGATCACGTAACGCGCCGTGCGTATTGGAATGGTGGTGTTGAGGTTACCTTGTGATGCAGCGAGTTGTTGTTGCCGCCGTGAACTCTGACGATGGTCTGCAAGCTGGCCGGGGTGCTGGTCGACTTGGTTATAGTCCTTCCTGACGTGCTGTCCGGCTCCGACACCAGTGCTCTGTCTGAGAATTTGACGAAGAATTTCATTAACATTAATCGCCTTGCTACAGAAGTTGGGTGTCAGTTGGAGCAGCGCGACGGAACGGGAACAGTTTAAATGAGACCAAGTATTCCAGTCACGTTGCTCCCCGCGCCTGGCTTTCGTAATGGTCCCTGGATTTGAATGGGGACACGGGGGAAAAATGCCGCGCAAAGGGAACGTATTAATCGGGCCGGCTCGTGGATATGATTCATGGATAGCCTGGGGGTGCCAGTTCTTCGCTGGAGATTTAATCTCTGCAGGTTTGCACGCGTTGCGATTCGATAATGATGCTCGATCAACGCGAGGAGGATATAAGTGCGCGACAACTTTGTATCGTAAATTGGTGCAGAGAAGCGTCTGTGTGTCCTGGAAATTGAAGCAAGGGCGTCGGAAATCCGGCGGCAACGAGGTCAACGCATTTACCTGGAACCTTGCTGTGTTTATGAGGCAGCAGAGGTGCCTCCATTGTCTTGCTGGTGTAGCTAGGCGAGCTCGTCTGGCTGAAACTGTCCGAGGAGACGTTGCTGTCCTGTCTGACGCTGATGGGCTTCGGTACCGGGCTCTGCGAAATTGCGCTCAGGGGTGGAGGAAGATTCGTCTGCGTCGCCTTCGGCAGTTTCTCCAGCTTCTCGCCGCAGCCCCTTTCCTTCCTGAAATTGTGCTGGAGAATGCTCCTCGCCCTGTCCATGTCCGCGTCGTATTTTCCACGTGGTGTCTCCAAGGATCTCTGATCGGAGTGCAGGCGTCTTTCGAGGTCGTGCGAGGCTCTCTGAAGTTCCTCGTACCTGATTCTTTATGTAAAATAATCGAGATTCTTTGTTAGCCTTCATCCTCCAATCGTTCATTTATAAACGAAAAGGATCGAGCCCCGGCAGGGCAACTCTGAAACTACAGAAGCAGCTGGCTCTTGTCAACCGAGGAGAACTGCCATGCAATTGGACGCCCTATAGTTAACAGCTTGCAGTATCGCAGCCAAGGGCCCACTCGACCCACTAAAAATTTATCTACCTGCTGGCTGGCCTCTCTTTAATCGCGCGTAGATTGTCGTCCTCCTCGTGCAGCCGTCTCTCGAGCTTCTTCGAAGCCGCCTGAAGCTCCTCGAACTTGCATCTCTTCTCTGCCTCGCGACGCGACCTCAATAGCGCCGCGAACTTCGTCGTCTCGTCCTCCTGCGGCTCCCTTCGAGACGGGGCTAATTTTTCCCGAGACTTCCCGTCGTCGAGCTCCTCGCAGCCCTCTTGCTTGCCCTCCTTCCCCAGCTTCGACGACGGAAGCCTGTCGAGAGCGACGGCGGGTGTCGTAACGCAAAGGGAAAAGAAAGTTTTCGCGCGTGCAGGGACTTCTGATTGAATTAAACCCTTCAACATCCCTCCCCCCCCCCCCGTTGCTCTGAATTATTGAAAAATTTGCCCCAGCCGAACCACAGCTATAACACATTTTTTCAACCCCATTCGCCATTGGACAAACTCTCCAGAGCCCGTGTCATGCATACCGAGCGGAGGGCTTTAAGACGAAGGATGTAACGTTAGTAATAACGGGACAGCCCTGTAACTATCCCATTTTCTTGAGATATCGCCCCGGCAAGTTATTACAGCGGGAGGGGGTGAAGAATGCCAGGCATGCTTTGAATTTCAGAGAAACGCTGGAAACGTTAACTCCGTATAATTTTCGGAAGTAATGAGAGCTTGCAGTTATCGTTACGTTTATTTCTCGTCCACCTACCAGAAAATATCGACCGTAGAAACTATCCTGCCTCCAGATTACGCGAGCACCACTTTACTGCTCGGTATATTATTTTTAACAGCCACTGGGTTAAAGCCAGTTATCATCTGAATTAATATACCAATGGGAGGGTTCAGTTTCCTTCTAAGTAAATTATGGCTGACAGAATCACTCTGTTTGACAACGGGAAAGCTTCTCCCCCAGAATATCAGAGGTACTTTTATCCGCCGAGCTTTCTTCGCCGTACTCTAAAACACACGTGCCCTCGGAACGTCTACTCGAACCTCGAGATAGAATTGAAGCTTACGCTTCGTTTAGCAAGCCCGTCGTAAGCGTAATGACCCGTAGCATCGCGCTACTAATTCGAGTCGAGCTCGCAGCACGCTCGCGGGCTGTGCTCGAGCATGGTTTCCGTGAATCTTCGGTCGTTTAGACGCCAGCTTTCGTCTGGCAAGAAATTCTCGTGGAGAGATATCTTTGCAATCACGTCGAGAAGCACGGTCAAGAATAAAGGGGATGTAAGAAGCAGGGAAGAAAATTTCGCTTGGACAAGGAAACTGCCGAAGGAAGTGGTACAGGTGTTACGCGATGTTGGTCGTATCGATTCTAGCCGCGCCCACGTGCGCAACTTTGTCATGCAAGCATCTTCGGCGCCTTTGCAGGATCGATGGATGGATCGCCGCGAAACATCAACTTTTGATATCCACTCGGTCAACTTGCATGGTCACGTGACATGTCTGTTTACTCTCATCACTTTTCAAATTCACCCCTTCGAGTTTATCGAGTGTGCTCTATAGATTGATCTCGAAGTATGAATACACAGGTTCCGTGTAGCTCAAACATTGCGATTTAAATCCACACATTTGTAATTATATTTTGAAAACATGAAAAATATGATTTTATATAAACATTTAACCCCCACAAAATCCGTACATCAGTTCTAGAAAAAAAATTCATGAATATAGGTCTCTTTTTCAACCGGCAGAGTAGAATGGACCCTTAAAGGGAAATTGGGAGCAAGGGTATCACTGATGAATTATTAATTTTCTTCATCCTTACCCAGTCTGCGCATTGCCCCCCTGTCTCTGTCGCCCGTCCCTTCCACCCTGCTGATCTTTCAACTTGGACTCGGCGCTCTTCACGATCCTCTCGTGGAGCCTCTTCTCGAGATCGCGGGAAGCCTTCTGCAGCTCCTCGAAGCTCGTCTTCTGGCCGAGCTTGCACTCCCCCTCGAAGTTCGCCTTGCCGAAGTCCGCGACGAAGTCGTTCTCCTCGCTTGTCTTCTCTTTGCGCGGGAAGCTCAGTGTGTAATCCTGAGCTACTCGTTGATCCTGAGCCCTGAAGGGGTCCAGGTCGACCAGCTTCTCGTCGGTAGAGTCGCGGGTCCAGGAAGCTGACAGTAGCGGCGAAGAAGGGAGCGTCGGGTCGCTGTTTTTGCGTCGAAACTGCTGGAGCTCCTGCCTCGTCGATATCGGTATCGGTTTCTCGTTCTTCCGCCGTTTAGGGATCGCTGGGGGGCGCAGGGGAATCGGCGGCGGAGCTACCTGTGGTATCAACAAGTTCCCTTTTATCCAATTACCCAGGGATCTCTTAAAAGTGTAAATGTACAAAGCCCAAAGGCTGTGTGGTTAGAGTGGCATGATCGCTAGTAAAAATGTACTGTCTCGTGTGCCACAGGTATCTCTGACAATACCCCGAGTCTCTCGTGGCGTTTAAATGAAACGATGTAAGAAGATGCGGCTAAGAGATACTTGCGTCTTAGCTAACAGGGTGACTCCGTGTGTTCCCAAGTGACTGGTGTGTGGTGAATGTACGGTGTGTGGCGGATGTGCACGTGTCTGTGGCGACGATCGCCGCCGTGTCCAGGCTCGCCGTTGCCGCACGAAAAAACCGGCCCCGCTGCAGCTTGATCCATTAAACCCCCGTTTGCCCGCTAATTACGAGCGGGCCAGTTCGAGCAGCGAACGAACGAGTCCCGCAAAGCTTGGAGGAGAGGATGTCTCGTAGGTCTCGTTGCTTCTGCTCGATTTAATACGAGCACTTAGAAACGGGGTCCGCCCGGCCGAGATTACGCCGTCGCTTTTCACCCTGCCGTTGTTAATTCGCAAAGTGTCGGCGTGCCGCTAACCGCTGGCTTTAGTCTCGTGATTTAGGCGGCGAGTTCTACGGGGAAATTACGCGGCCCGCCCCGATACCCGCCGTATCACCGCAACTTTTCAACGGGAAACTAGTTTCGCGTCTGAGCAGCCCGGCGGTGGACCGAGCAACCCTTATTCTTTCAACCGTCCAGGCCCATTTTCTCTCCACCGCAAAAATCCACGATCTAGAGATATTCTAAGTATGTAGCATAGTTCCGCTTGTTCATGGCGACTCAAATCAATCGCGTAGGATATTCATAGTAGACGGGAGCCGTTAGAAAGGGAGACTAGATCAGAGTTGGACATCAACTGATTAAAAAATTATTTAAATAAAGAATCGAATAATAGTTACTTTAACTTTGGATTATTCTACGAATAAAGTTAATTTCTCTATTTGTCGAGGGTTCTAACTTCAGCGTCGAATAAATTATTCAACTTTAACTGCGACTGTCACTTCAACATTAACCCGAGTTAACTTTCTTCGACACGTAACGAATAATTTGTCTAACTTTACTTGTTATTCAACATTTTATTTAAATACAAATTTTGCCCATCTCTGTCTAGATGACTCGAATTTCAAGTGAAAGGGGTAGAAGATACCTCGAACCGATCGAATAGTAACAGTGTGTCTGTTCACCCATCATTGTTTCGTGTTTCGTGGCGCAGTGCAACTTTAACAAATCCTCTGACATCCCCAGTCGTTGGTTAATTCGAAAAGCGAGAGGTTTCTGACTGGACTTACCGCAGGTGCGGCGGAATGGCGTCGAGGTATCGGCGGTGGAGCTCCACTTCCGTTGGGCGGTGGCTCCGGAAGCAAGGATGTTCGGGCCGGCAGACCGACACTGTGAATCCTACTCTGTCTGAAATGCACAAAAATGGACGTTGGGCGACGGTGAGCGAGTAGGGTACGTCCGAAGTGACAATCAATCGCGACGACGTTGCTTCTGAGGAAGCTCCTTCTGCCGCGAGAACTTAGTCAGCCCGCGAAAGATATTAATTTCTTAACGTCAATGTGTCTTCGAGGGATCACAGTCGCTAATTAGACAGCTCAATGCGGCGAGCGCCCTTTCATCGGGGGGGGGGGGTTGCGGGGGGGAGTCTTCCTTCGCAGCTCACCGAATGGAATTATGGAAGATTGGAATACCAGATAATTACGGCTCGAGTTAGTGTCAAAGACGAGCGTCGTCGTGCTAAGAACGGGGAGGGTGTGGACTCGAAACGTCTTCGCGATTAAGCGCACCCCGTCGCGTGTACGCTCAGCCCTGAGATGTGGAAAGCGGGGAATGGGGAAGGAGCCGAGGGCTGATAAGAAAGTTAAACGGATTAAGCACGATTAAGTTTTAAAAAGTTAGCGGGGCGCGGAGGCTCAAGCGCGTTTTCAGGGGAATTGCAGAGCTGATCGGGCGCTTGTGTAATCTTTAAAGAACCCTCGGCGCTGGCTACATTGAAAAGGATCACTTTTTAATTACCTCGGCTGACGCGTGGGACTCGTATCGCCGCCATCAGCTTCCGTTTCGGACATTTTAATCTCTGCAATCAATAATAAAAAGTCGTTCGTCAATGATCAGGTACACGTGACAACTGAAGGCTGTAAATGCTCGGCGAATGGGCGGGATACAGAATAGCCTGGGCGAATGGGCAAACGCGTGGCTGTTTAACGAAGTTAATTATTTCGCGCGATTAACCGCGCTGCGCTTTAAATTGCTTCGCTGGATTTGAAACTGACGCGCCGCGGAATAAATACTGCGTGCTCCCTGGGGAAATTTTCAATCTCGATTCTACGAGCCGAACCCTTTCACAGAGGCGAGTGTACGTTGTAACGCAGAAGCAAAATTCTATTTACTGTGTTGATGGAATTAATGAATCGGTGCGAAAAGCTGGGAAAATGGCACAAATATCGTCACATGAAAGGATTGCCAGCGTGTTCGGCGGCTCGGTTAAAGGCGAACAGATTAGACGAGACGCGAAATCGTTCACAGCCGCGATAGTGCTCGCGCCGTTTAACCAAATAGATGGTACGCGCATGGTGACAGTTCCACTTCGGCTGACTATCAAGTGAAAGCACTGTTCAATTTCCTGCTATCTCATCGGCGTGCACCCTTCCACGAGGGTTGGCCCTACCAGACTGCACCCGTGGGATCGATGTGCCGGAACCCACCCCCGCACCACCCACAAAAGCACTCCGCGCCTCGCTCTAACAGTTCCGTTTTAAATACGCGCCATATTCGTGTATCTCCTTCTGTTCGGGAACGCGATTATTCCATTTCACGTCCAAGATGAAAGCGAATCTCGGTCCAGCATATAATCCTTCGGCATTAATCTCTAAAATCGTTATTGATTTCTCGCGAACGAATTTGAGTGGGACAACTACTGAAATTTTAATCGTTCTTAGAAATTAGTCGATAATTCTTCACGTTGCGAGGAACCTGAGGGTGTCCTGTAACGCAGAGTCTATAAACAGGCTCTGATAATCATCCCTCAAAGCAGATCATTAACACACTACCACGTCGAGGAACTGGGTTAGGAAGGTCAACCACACTAGCAAGAAATTAGCATCTGAATCCCGAAACTTCATTAAACTTCGTGGGGGATTCACTGGACCTGAGATTCTAAGAATAGTCAAGCTCCTTAAATTCTACTCCCAAAAGCCACCCTTTAAGAATATTATTGACAGCGAGGGAGCTTAAATCGAATCTCGAGGAACTGGTATTTAAAATTGCGCCAATTTCCGCGTCCCTGAAACTCGAAGAAGACTGCCGGCGTACAATTGGAATAACGATGTAAAGAATCGGAACTCCAGTTGCCACGGTAAAGCTCGAGGGGAAATTCAGCTCGAAATTACGCTCCGCTGGCCGTTTCTTCGGCAATGGGAAGCCGCGGTGCCACGCAAATTGAATCAATTCATATTGTTGTCGGGCGTTGTGCAAAGTCGTCGTCCCGCCGACGACTCCGCGGCAAACTCAATTAGTACGCCGTCGTCTGCTCGCTCCAGCGACACTTTCCACCAGACGGATCCTCGCTAGCTGAAGATACAAAGCGCGACAACCGCGAAGGTGCGATCGCGGGAGCCGCGGTATCGAGTTCTAATAATTCTTCGAACCCCGCGAATGAAATTGGAAGGGTTCCGCGGCAATGCAAAAAAAATTGCAAATTACCACGAGCCTTGGCGAATTTCAATGACAAAGGGCGCGTAATATTCCGCGACCCGGATTCAATTTTTACGAAGGACAATAACACTCCGGCTGGCTGTCGTTTCTTCAGATACTCGTGGTATAAATTCGATCGAAGGAGCTACAAATTTGCATGAAGCACACTTTCGGTCCGCTGCCTCGGGAAATTTTGTAAAATTTCTCGGTCAATTTCGTATTCGTCTGTGGCTCTGTAATTAGAAGTTTCCTATTAATCGTATAGTTTACGGCTTCCTGCACAGCAGTCGCGAGTGCACTTCATTTCCCTCGTTCTATGCAGCAGTATATCGCGAAGGAAGGGACACGTGTCGCCAGTCAGCAACGCGCTATGCTAAAACTGAAATCTGACCGCAGCGTGATATTGGGCTGGTGCCACTCAATTAGTGTTGCCAAGTTGACGTTGCTTTTAATCGTTCCCGTTGGAGCCGAGTTCAGAGGGACTTCGAGCCGCGCAACTAGAATGGCCCGCCTTTGGTCAGCCCGTCTGACGCGTGATCGATCTAGTCACTTATGGGGTGTTCGTTCTACGCTCTCGAGAGGCACGTGGCTGCTGTTTTTCGTTTACAACGAATTCTAACGATTGCTTCCACTCACGATTGATGATGATCGAATAGGTTGCATTTTATCATTCTCGTTTCTAGGAAGAAAAATGCTTCTTTCACCACTTTTTTGTCAACACTCTCTCTCAGAATTTTCATATAAAAAGGAGTTCTTGTCGTTTAGTCATTCTTCTTTTAAACACTTCTATATTCGGCAACGACACTTTGCCACTGCAACGTTTATGGTCTTCTCCAAAGGGACAATTTCTGGAATATTTTATCCAAAGAATCTTCTGCGAATATAATTCACGAATATAGAAGTTGTTTAAGCCCAGAGGGAATTCAGCAGGATTTGGGATTATTCCCCGCGATACATTCGCAGAACATTGGGCGTTGTTGTGACCTGTCGAGCACCGAGAAACAGCAAGGAGCAACCCGCGATTGTCAACTCGTCGAACTTGGATTATCAGCGTTCCCCGTCGTCGGGAACAGTTTTCGGATTAGGGTCCTGGTCGAAACTTCCTATCACTCGGGCTCCCCCTCTCGTCGTTGCGGTGTATGGATCGACCAGACTTGCAGGTAGACCTCGAAACATCGACGGCCTGGAAAATGCGTCGCCGATCGGCACACGTTACTCGATTTACTCGATGTCGCGTGGTGATGGACCGTTTACCTTGGCGACGTCAACGAAAACTAATCGAATACAAACTCGATCGGTGGACCCAGCTTCCCAGACGAAATATTCCTCGAAAAATCAACAGACCCACAAAATTCATTCCAATCGGTATTTCGGTTGATACACAGACCTTACAAGAGTACCATTTTCGAACCACTATAAAATGTAGACTTTGAAGAGTACAAAGTTTATTTTAATACAAGTGGATCGAACGAAATTTTCTGGATACAGTAAATGGGACTATCGAAAGTAATTTGGAGATTACGCTTTGGGGACGGCGAGTTGAAACGGTCGAATTCGCAAGCGAACAGTAAACGTTCGATTCCCTCGAAACGAGGCGCAAGGAGCTGGACGCCTCAGTTATTTACCCCAGCGCTTTGAAGTCCGTGGCACGCGAATTCAAAGACCCCTGTGTACCTCGCGACGCAATGTCGTCCGCTCGTGCACTGGATCGTCGGGAATCGCTGGAAATATCTCGGATCGAGTGCCGAAGTGCCGTCGCGTGGACCGATAAATGCCAACCGCAGGGAACGCACGCGATGGCAAACAGAAATGTCAAGGGGACTTCCCAAAAGGCGCTTCAGAATCTCGTTGTCTAATAATTGGCGTATCTCCTCGGCGAGACAAGGGTCAAAAGGGCTCCCCAGGGGTGATTTCGCTCTTTCAACCCCTCGCCGTCTTCCGAGTCTCTCCTCGTCCTCGACAGCAGCGAATCCTCGTGAGTCTGAAAAATTCATTTCACCGCGTTGTGGCACGTTTCAATCATCGATCCCTTCTTTCCTGGCGGCGCCGTCCGAGCTCCAGGGCGAAGGAAGCCCGAGGTGTACCTGTTGAATATTTCGATAGAAATCACGCCGAAAGGCATGAATCAATTAGCTCGGCTCGATTCGCGTTTTAATTAACGATGGCCCGCGAAACGAGCAGTGAAGCACATAGCTGTGGAAACAAGAGTCCCCTCAAGAAGCCTGGAAAACTGAGCCCTGTACGTGTCCGGTAAGCGAATCTTCCACTTTCAATATTAAAGCCCACTCGACCACCGTATAATATTCCTATTTGCCGCGGCGGAACTTCAACATTTAAATAATCGATCCGCCGTGCCCACGTGAGTGGCCGCGCCGCTTCGACTATTCATCATCCCAGTTTAATTAGATACCGTCCGAATTATACGATCCGCGTCGATGGAAAGTTTCGATTACGTCAGGGGCATACACAGCACCGTCCGTTCTGCTATTTTTCCGCGCGCGCGTTTACGGCCGGAGTTTCACGTCGGATCAAGACGTTCCAGGACTATTTACATGTAAATTCCCGGAGCAACGATAGCTCGTCCATACATTTTCCCCCGCTTATCGCCGGCCCTCCAGCTTGTTCGCCCGTTTAGATCCAGCGGAGGAGTCTATCGATCCCAGGCATCGACGTTATCCGCACTCGAGCGCTGTCACGTCGGCGTACCGATTAGGCATACAGAGCGTATCGAGAGCCGGGCAGCCGCCTCGTCTTCGACTGGATCTTATCTGGCATGTGGCTGGACCCGAGCTGACAGCCCTATCTTGCCCCCTCCTTTTTACCACGGATTTCTCGACCGCGACGACACAAATCCCGCGCGAGAAATCCGTCGGCCGAGGTGTATAGGGGCCACACATCGATGTACCGACGGATCCTGTAAATCCTCAAAGCCCCGACAGTAATCGGGGGGGCAACAATGGATTGCCACGGAACGCTGGAAAATCCTTATCGACCATCGAACGGACGCTGGGAGACGAAAGGTTCAGGATTCACTGGCGATATTTAAGCGTGCTAGGGGCGGGCATACGTTTGACCTGTCAACTGGGTCGTCCCTCGGTTCGAGGCAAATGAAATTGTTTCGGGGACGGTGGTATCAAGATGCTGCACGCTGCAGATGGAAATCGTCTGAAGGGCGAGGGCAGAAGTGAGTGGATTAGTAGCTGAAGAAGCATCGAGAAGAATAATTAACGTTCGATCTGGAGTGCACGACCAGTAACGACTGTGTCTTCCCAACGCAAATAGTAATTCCGCTAATATCCGCGTCACAAGCAGGGGGTGAAGGAGGATCCACTCGAGCTCCCCTCGCTGGTTCCCATCACCGATGCCGACGAGTTTATTTGCTCTAAGAGCAGTTTCCGACGTCTCGTCGTGCTGTGCTAGGCATTGTCGAGAGCACTGATCAACCTTCTTGACAATGGCTGACAGAACAGTAATCAAGCTACTTAACAGTGCCTCACGCCTGACGGGGCGCTGAGTGAAACGTCGGAGATTGTTTCCACGGTAAAGAAACGCCCACGAGCGTATTATAATTATTCTACTCACCTATCGATCGCCAAAATTTCTCTGTTCAACGAGAACTATACAAGAGAAGGAAGAGAATACAGTAGACTTTATTCTGGGTGAGACTTTCCGACTTGTGTCGAAATGCATTTAAAAAATGGAAGAAATGGTACATATAAATTCCACCCAAACGCGAACCTGTCTGGCGACTGACAATTTCATCGGGTAGGAAGCCGTCAGCAGATAGAAAATAAAGCTCGCCCGGCTGGCCAGCGACGGACTCATTCCCCTGCAGCGTCATAAATCAACCGAGAAATTCGTGGGTCATAAATCAGGCCACAACTTTCGTATTTATTTCGCGATCGGTCGCGCGTGGCTGATACCGCGACACGTGGGTAAAACTGCGAACTTCCTGGCGGCCTATTTCCAATCGCCGTGTAAATACCACGGCAATTTGCATCGCCGGAGGCGTAAAGAAGCGCAAACAAATCGACCACCCCCGCAGGCCTTCTGTATTCCTCTCCATTTTTTTTCCCCAAACACTCAATCCCACTATAGATTCAGCTGGAAATTTCCGTGTCACTGCACTCGTTCCGACGCTTTGCTCGTGCGTCGGAATTTACTTTCGAATCACGCCTCCGCAGGGATTTCAGGATACATCGAGATTAAAGCTGCGAGCGTTCGTTGGCCATTTATTTACGAAGACTTAACGGTAATATAAAATGCGATAGGAAAGTGTAGACTACCTATAAATCGGCCGCGTCGGAATAATTTCTGAGCCGCACTACTAGCTCCGCCGCGCCAAGTTCCGCCGATATTATCGACTTCCTTCTCACGTAGGGTATAGTTCCGTGTCTCCCGTGTCTGCGGATGGAAAGTTTAGTGGCTCGACGATACAGGAACCGATAGGGAAAGAACTTTACGAGACCCATGTGCCTGGTGTCTTCGCAGCAGTCGCTCGAGATCGTAACTTCCACGCAATCAATCCCTCGCACTTTTATAATACACGGTTTAACGACGGCCAAGCTTTATGCTCCCATTGAAACGTATTGTAGTACCTGGCCCGGAAAAAATGAAAGAGTCGTAAGACATCTCGAACCGAAGGTTCGATCAACCGTTCCGCGTCGACGGCGCTCTTGCTGAGCGAATGCTTCGGGCTGACAAGAGCTGTCGCCTATTTACACGCGCCTTGAAGAGGGACTCGTGACTCGTATCCTAGCTGCTATTACTTTTACAAACCCTGCATCTTACGGCTAGAAGCCTCCGCCGTCTTAGAACTCTAAGATTATCTTTCCCCTCCCTGTGCTGGCTTTCCTTCATTTGATATTGTTTCCGTAAGAGGGCTTCCAGCTGAAGACCAAGAGGCCTGAAGAGCCTGCGAGACGTAATATCGAATGCAAAGGGAGACACCTTCCTCTCTGAAAATTCTTTGATACGATCGGATGCTATTGTTCTTACCCAAGCTCCTGCAACTGCATTGACTTCTTTGCAAAGACTGCTTCCTCAGATCCAACGCCCAAAGAAATCCACGGGGATGCCTCTGGTTCTTCATCCCCTTTGAGCGACAAAGAACTCGGAGAGTAATCGGAGGCAAAAACAGTGGAAGAATGTCATCCGTCTCTGTTGCAAAGACACGTTCGTTTGAGATTTCATTTCTGTTGGACACCTTTCACGGATCTCCTCCACGAACTGATTAATTTATTTAAAGAGGCTCAGTTTAGACAATTCGTGAACATCTCGCTTTCCATTCGCGATAAGAACTTCCAAATTATGTAAAATCGTCGCAGAGACTCGTGAGCAAATCTTTCGCACGAGCTGTGCGCAAAGTTCCCTCCGAACTTATCCAAGAAGTGAAAGGAAGATCGCAATGGGTAGCGGTCGAAGTCGATCGAGTAGTGAAGATTCATCTCGGAGCGTCGGCTAAAAAGCCGGCCCCATTTCCCCCGCTGGAAGATCGCCGAAGGAGAAAGATAGAGGGTTCGGGCGATCGGTCGCTGAATGCATTCGTGATTCAAGCCGCTCGACGATGAAAGGAGCCGGCAACGTCCGATACATTTGATCGAGCCCCGAAAAAGGGGCCAAGCGTCCCTCAAGAAGCCAGTCATATCCGTTCCCCGTGGCTGATCGCGGCGTTTTATAATGCCACCCACATTCTGTCACGCGGCTTTTCAAACTACTCGCCCAGCATTTTTCGTCCGCCATAAAAGCGGAAAAGGGAAGGAACCCTTGGCTCCCTGTCGTCCCTTTAAACATGCTCCCCTTGACCTCCTACGTGTCGCGAGAAAAACAAGCTTCTTTCCCGCGTGAAACTAGAACTGTTCCAATATCCGGAGATAAAGGGGGTGTAGATGGGCAATGGAATACCTAATTGTCACACAATTTCAAACAGTCGTGGCGGAAAAGGGTCGAGACTCCGGCTCGAACAGTATTCCCCGGCTTCAACTTCTCACTTAAAGCGAGTTACCCAGATGGAACCGAAGTTCCACTCGACTTTCGAGTGGCAAAGTCGCTTGACTCGGAACAGAGAAGTTCGCGAACGTAACGCGATTAAATGTAACCGAATTAGGAGAAGCAGGGATGAAGTGCGCATTGTCTTAGTGATTAACCTTTTGCACCTCCACTTTATTCGTTGTAGAAGGATTTAATTAATGTGACTTTTCGATTCGAAGCGAATATTAATATCGCGCCCGGGGTCCTCGTTTGCGTGCACGACAGCTGCCGGGGGGGGGAAGAAAAATCGTCGAAAATCGGCTCGTCATCCGTTCATATCGCGCCGCGCTGTCGCGGGTCTTGCACGGGACGTTCTCGTCATTCCGGTTGATTACGTTCCTGAAAGGTGTAAAGCGACAGCAGCTCCTGGCACCCCGCGCCTCCAATATTCAGCAATGTATAACGCGCGAGGATCGTTGCGTAATTTCGCGCAAAACGTAGAACGTTTTGTAAGTGACAGAGCCGCCGATATCCCTCGGCCTCGGGCTTCCTTTCATCCGATGAAGTCGGTTAAAAATCGGTTTACGACCCAATCTCCGCGGTCGCGCGAACAGAAGACCTTTGTCCCACGTTCCAAAGACCCCTGCCTCCTTTTACGGAGCCTTTCTTTTTGAAGATGGATGTGTCCACCCTTAGACGCTTTTGTCGACCGCGACGTTCCACTTCCACGAAGTTTGGAGAGGATCGACGGAGCTGCTCGGTGATGGATTCCTTTCGCGAGGCGGAGAAGGATGCGAGGACCGTGGCTTTTCGTCCAAAGCGAAATCTCAGCTTCCTTCCGAGCTACCCTTTCGTTCGAGCACATCGAACCCTTATTTTTCTTCGTCTCGTTTAAGGCTGACTGACGCCCGTGCTTAGACGCTTTCGTTTGCCCAATGAGAGGCTGAATACCGTTTGTTTTAGAACTTCTAGTTTGTAAATATCGATTTTCAACGATGGGCTATCTACTTCTTCATATTTGCACTTGGGAGATTCGATTTAAACTTTGCAAATAGGAATGGGGCTTGAATCTATATTTCTCTGCTATCGGTAGAGATTCTCATTGTTGACTATCGACGGAACGTTTTCATATTGCTGGAACATTATCTGAATCGCACTAGCGCAGCGAGGGCCTTCATGTAATAATCCTTGCCCGATATCAAAGCTGGTGCATTAATCGTTGGAGTTGTGGAACTTGCAGGGTGTGCAGAGAAATGTACGTACATTTCCCTCGTTACCGAAAGATTATGCTATCATCGGGGGCCGCGCTTCGACCGTAATGATAAGATTAATTTCAGCGTGGAAACGCGGGCTTCGATTGTGGAAATGACGGAAGTTACTAATAGGCAAATAGGGCTTTGGAGTTCTAGTGTTCTAGGAAATTCATCGATCTCTCCCTTAAACTCATCGAGTTCTCTGTCAGATAGTTTCCTCTTGGGGACAGTGAACAATTACGAACGCGATGTGACTCTGACGAAAATTCTGCGAAGCGAAAAGGATGCTCAACATCGAGGTGGAGTAGTGATTCCACTCGTATGAAGGGTCTAGAGTTTCTCTGCGGACGTTCACAGCCACCCCCGAATTTATCTCCTATCTGACCCATCTCGGAACATTAACCAACACTCCTGCGGTAACGACACTTTTGTACCCTGAAGCTTGGCGAAAATACTCCGTGAAATGTGTACAGGGGAAACGTTTCTTCGTGATTTTTCTCGGTCAGCCGGAGGATCGTTATTACTAAATAAAATTCGGGGAGGAAATGAAAAGCAGGGAAGTCTGGAATGATTTTGTAAAGAACGAACATATCTCTAAATCTTTCCATTGCAACCAGTATCATCGTTACAGCGATAAAACTGTTTATCACAATTTGTCGACTGATCTGAAATTTACGTAGATTCCACATTAAATATGCCCTGCCTTTGTCGATGCAGCAAGTGTGCAAATTGCAATTGATATTTAATGCGGAGTTACTAATCCACTTGTAAAGCTACACGTAACATTGCTCGTTAAGCGGACAAAGCATGCGATTTAGATTCGTCGGCTGTAGTTATTTTACGGTACCATTTTACATCAATTCTTTTACAGAACGATGTACTAAAAGGATCAACCTCTGGGAAGTCTAGTGACACGATGATCTATTACCCCGATGAATATTGCTCCCTAAATGATGAAAAAATCTTGCAAGAATAGAGCTTAATCTCTATCCAAGAGTAAAGAAAGACTCACGACTTAGTTGATGACGATGGCCAATTCTCGATCCCCTCGTCGCCCTTAAAGTCGCCAGAAACGATCGGAACTCGCGATCGCGACGATGTGTTGACCCAGCGTCACCAGCGCGGGACTTCGAGTTTCTCTCCTCTCTTGACGGGTTTTCATCTTAAATCTTCACCATGAAACGAAAGATGCCTCGATGGTCGCAAGAACCAAGCAGCTTCTCGATCCGTTCCACGGACTATATTCAAGCTCGATCTTCACCCAACAAAGAAATCATGCTTCCTATCGTGTCCACGTTCAGGCTTAGCAGATTGGTCCTCCTGGTGCCAGGTGTCCCTCTCGACGACTCTCCAGCATTCGCTCAACCTTCGATGGTGCACTTCCAGCCACAGTTCTCATTCGACGAAGATGTTACCTCATTCCCTTCCAAGTTTATCCAACGACCTCCTCCCCCAGGCTTCCAGAAACGTGATCTCAAGAAGCGACAAGGGAGCTCCTTTTCTATGGAAACTGTCTGCTCGAGCTCGTAGCCCTTCGAATCCCGCGTTGCCTCGCGCCACAAGGCTCGAAAAGCCCCCTGCTCGATCCACTCCGTTCTCGGATCTCTCCCGTCGATCGATGTGACTTCCAGGCGAGGGCTTCACCCCCAAGCCTCGCGAATTTTACGTTTCCCTCGCCGGAAGCTGGGTGCCCTGGCACCAGGACCCGTCGACGCCCGGGCGATCCTCGCTGCTCGCCGAAATCGAAAAATCGTCCGCCTCTTCCGGAGCACACGTGGAGCGAACGTGCGTACTACGTGCGTGGGTGGTAGCGTACTACTGAGTTTCACGCTCGCGAAAAGCCAATCCTGCCTCGCACCCCCCACCCCGCCGCCCCTGCCGCCTTCCACCCTCTTGGCTGCTTCGAGCCCTCTCCTCAAAACGAGTTTGCGCCCCTGCCAGACTTCAGCCGACCGCTCTCCCTCCTCTCCGCCACCGACTCTCTCCGCTTTTTACCGATCGTTCCTTTCCTCCGATTTCTCCGGTCCCTCGAAGATCCATCCTCCGACCGACGAGGGTGACAAGACGGCGATTCCACTCGAGATCGAACGGCTGATGTCGCTCTAGGCGACGGTCTCAGTTTCGCCGAGTTCTGGGAGGATCGAGGCGACTTCGAGAGCGATCGATTTCTCTCTGGAGGACTAGGAGGACAAGGGAGGATCTCCGCTACCTTCCGCGCTCTTCGCTTTCGCTGAAAGACGTTCGGACTTTCCTCGCCTTCCCGTTTAGAGAGGAATCTGTGCTCGTGCTTGAAAGCCCCTGATGGCTTTCGACGTTAGTTGCAGTCTCGTGGAATTCTGGGATGATCGAAGGAGTTGGGGGGCGATCGATTCGCTCCCCCGAGGTGACAGAAGAATACGGGAGGATGTTTGCTCCTTGTTTGATGGAACCTCTGCTTACTTATGCGCTCCCCCTTCGCCGCCGCACTATGTGGCCTTCTTTTGCTTCTACCCGGGGCATTTTGTCAAGGTATTTTCTGCGGCAGTTCTTCAGATTGTCGTTAATTGCTTCAGTTATGAGTCTGCCCATAAATGCTTTAAGCAGAATACTCGAAATAGGGGCGTCGCGTGGCTGCCTCGAAAATTCTGCTTCATTTTCACGGCACTTTGGCGTGTCCTTCAAGAACTCCTTCCTGAAATCAATCGCCCGTGTCTCGAGAACCCTTCACCGCTGATTCTCCGATAAGATCATCCGTCGATAAGCTTATTCCAGTCGAAATACATCACCAGCTCTTTGAAAACACTCGAACAATTCCTCTTCGCCCTTTCATTCGTCTTTCCCCGTATAAGACACCTACAATTAGCAGTTGTTAAGTGAATCGTTCCGAGGAATCTGAAAACGTCGAGAATAAGACGAGAGAGCAAGGAGCTTCCCTCGTCGACGTGGTTCCCGGAGATAAGTCTCCTGAAAATGGACGAAAGCTCTCCTCAAGTGAAAGTCAAGGACTGAATGTTAAGATAAACGAGTGGGGAGGATGGGCGAAACGAAAGCAGAGGATAAAGAGACGGGGACAAACGACTGCCCTCCGAACGGAATTCACGAACGTGGAGAAGAATAAATATTGCTGAAGATAAATAGACCTGAAACAACGCCAACCAACGGTATCGCGAAACGAAATTATAATGTCGCTCGATCACAAGCTTAACATGCACATAAAACATCCCTAAAAAGATCCCAAGCACTCGTAACATCAACTTAGCGAAAGATTCAGTAGAGCGGGTCAATGATTACGCCGTATATAAATGTAGTAGGAGTACCCCAACGAAACGCAGCGTCAGCAAGGATAATTCCCGTCAACCGGTTCCCCAAATGAACCTGCAGAAAGGGAATAAGCTTCGCAGGAAGTTCTCGTGTGCAACCAGGGCGACGAAAACTAGGACGCGCGAAGGGATCGTAGGAGATTCACCTAGAACTTCTGTTCGCCGTTCGATGACAGGCAAATGCTACCCCTTGGCTTGTAACAAGCAACATGAACTAACACTGGAGACTTGGAAACCTTCAGAAGGAACAGAACCTGACTTCCAAGTGTCTTTTCTTCTTCAAATTCGCGCAACCGTTTATTGTTAACATACAGCAGAGCTTGAAGACACCACAAAAGCCACCATTAGCGTCACGAGCATGAGATTCGATGGGAGCACCAGTAAATACCGTAGAAATCCTAAATTATCTTGCTGAAGGGCTGCAGGGACAGTTTACGCGGTGAAGAAGCGTGCTCATGAATTCGCGGGGCTGACCCACCCTGCTCCCCATCGTGGGGTAGACGGGCGAGATTCGGGGTGTTTCGAGACCAGACGACGACACCCAACTTTTATTTGGCTAGACTGGATGGCGCCCTGGCTCCGGCTTTCGGCTGTTACCGCGGAAGGGAAACGCTCCCAGGAAGCAGGGGGCAGAATTATGGGCGGCAGAGGTTGGGCGACAGCGACGGAAGCGGTCCACGAGGGATCAAGTTGGATGGATAAAACATTTATTGTTCCGACGATAGAGCGATCGACGACCACAAACGCGAGAAGCCAGGCGAACGTCCTGGTGGTAATCGCGAGGAAAGGGTAATTGCTGAGCACGGGCAATTAGAAGGAATGACTGTGGAGTGCGTGAGGTTGATCTTGATGAAACATTCCATAATTCCATGCCTGGGCAGTAGATAAGAATGATAGAGCACTTGGTGCAGCTTACAAGGTGGTATGTAACTACTCTCCAAGTTTCATCTCCCTGGTGGCATCTTTGAAACTTCGGGAGGCGCAGCAGAGCTTTGTAGAATAGACTGCTTAAGGCAGTTCTTTGGTCAGCATCGGTGTGGAGACTATTGGGAATTAAGCTCCTTTTTATTCCTGTCTATATTTACATATTTGGAGGCATAGAAGTGTGTACCACCTGATTCCACGAATGCGCGTGTCGTTTCTGTCAAGTGGATGATTTCATCGACCTCGTGGAGAAGCAGATGCATCAAATGAGGACATTGTGCGCATTCACCCATAGTGCATCGAGCGGAATATCGAATGATGCGACTAGATTAGTCTTGATACGCCTAATAACGAACCCTGTTTCCACACAGCCCGCTCTGATTACGCTCTGATTATTTAATAACTGCTTAGAAAGGAACCAGACACGCGATTCGCCAAATTATTTATCGAAAAGTCTCCCAACAGGCACGCTCGACCCAATTCACGACTCCCCCGGTTCCAACCCTTCGTCCTCACACGTCACTCGCCTCGCTTTTCATTTCGCGGCACGGGCCTCGCGCGGATTTACAGGAGTAAAACGACAGGGGAACGAAGCGCGTCGTCAGGAAAGGGGCGACGGGAAAAATAAGAGTTTCGCGGTATCGATCCATCGAAATGGCCGGCGCCGGGCGGAAATCGGCACGCGAGCCCCATTTCGCATCCATTCGGACGGCAGATTACGGCGTGTTACATAACGCCGGTCCGCCGATGTAAATTTCATTACCATCGCGCGCTGCCCGTTAAACGGCGCCCCGCGCGCCCACCCGCGTCGCCGGGAGTGCTCGTTTAACGAGTACAAGCGGTGGGCGCCTCGTGCCGCGCCGTCCAGAACGGATTAGCGAGAAAGCTTCGATGACAGATTCGAGCGTTCCGCCCGGCGATCCCACCCACAGCGTGTCCCGGCTTTTGTATGGGGATCATACGCTCCCAGAGTCCGCTTTTCACGATGTACATACTTCACAGTGGCAACGTTTTCGAGATTAAGTCCAGGCTTCGGTAAAAAATCGATGGTCAGGAAAGTCGATGACGGTTCGTGCAGTAGAGCGTCAATTATCCGAGCCACGATTAACCGAACCGCCGATTATTCCCACCACTTCTTCGAACCAGTATAGCGGTACCGATTGATTGATTGACTTTTGCGTAATATAAATTAACGCAGTAGTACTCTTGTATTTAATAAGTAATTTTAGGTGGAATTCCTATACTTATAAGTTGTGTAAAGTACACGCATGCTTCATTCTCCGAACAATTCGAATTTCTGAATCACCTCGGTCCCAAGCAGTTCGGATAATTGACGCCCTACTGTATTAGATCGCGTCGAAGCCAAATGTGCCTAAATCAGTGATTGTTTTAGCGCGCTAGATTCATTTGCCTGTGAAATCGAAGCACCCTGTGCATCGAGCGGATCCGTGGCCGCTCGCGGAACGCCAGAGATAATTCGACGACGCTTTTGTGCCTCGAATGGCTATAAATTGAGCCAACCCATCGGAGAGCGAGCGCCCGCGTTGCTGTTGTTCGATCGATGCTGGGGCCTCGTCGCCACGAAAATCGCGGGGATAAAGATTCGGACCCCTCCACCCCCTTTAATTTCACTGCCCATTGTCTCCGCGCCCCCTACGTGACCGCGTTCCAGAAAAATAGCGAGGGATTATCTTCGGATCGTCCTACCGTCCACCTATTGACAATTATTAACCGAGCCGCGCGTTATCGCCCCCCTTTGCGCCAACCCTGACTCTTGACCCAGGTATTTAACGGCGGCTTCATTACACGCCACGTTAATATACACCCTCCCACGCGAGAAATTAACGAGGCCAAGTTATTTCAAAGGACCCGAGGATCCTAATACTGCTCCAGGCGGAAGTTATTCAATTTCACCGATCTCCAAGAACCGGAGCCCTCGAACTGTATGCCAGCAATTAGGCGATCATCAGCCTCGACCTATTAACCATCGTTATTCCTGCGTGCAACTAAACTCCCACAGATCCTTGCTATTTCCGTACCAACAGATCTCGTGGACGATAGGATTTGTATATAGGCTGAGTAGACCGTAGCCTGGGGCGGCAAATCTTCTGGGGCCGCTAATTGTGGGCGAAAGAAATTGAAGAATGTTCAAACACAAAGCCTTGAAACAACTTTAACAATAATTCACTTCCTTCCCATGTAGCAAATTCGCAATAATTCCTATCTGAGTTGGTATATTGAATGACCTAATGCCTACATCCTCTCTGCTCTTTTAAACTAAAATATTTAATGATATTTCGTGGAAAGGGTGGCTTGCTAGCCTAGGGGCGCCGAATCTCCAAACCGTCCCTGGGACTGAAAATAAAAAGTCGCCCGGACGTCGATGACAGGGTCAGAAAAATCGTCGTAGAAAAGTTTGGGGACGCGTCGCTGGAATTATCGAGGGGGGAGCAATAATTTAAGGGCCGGATTAGTCACCGACACTCGTGATCGATAAACAGGCACGAAGTTCCCTCGTTTGTTTACGATCTAACGGGGGTGATATAATTTCGCGTCCACCCATTAAGCCGGTTAATTAAGCGTGGCCATTTCTCGCTTCGCCGACCGATTCGATAATGCCGCGCCTACGGTCGCGTCTTCTTGGCTGGAATGTTTGCCGAAAGAACGCGAGCGATGGAAAGTTTCACGGCGGATGCCAGTGGGAATTACTCGTCGGGGTGGAGAGAGCACCGAGTCCCAGAATCTCGATAAAGGATTTAATAAACGTCAGAGGGGGCGAGATACACGGTGTCCCCGTGGAATTATAAATTCTCGCAACGACCAGGGTCGATACGTTGAGCAAGATCGAGAGCGTCGCAATATACGTCGCCGTTCCAGCGCGCTTCCGCCTCCAGGAGCGTCAAGCCCCGCAGACAGCTCGCCCGCCTCTTGTCCCAGCCGTGTCCCGCGAAGAAACTGCCAACGGAAATGGCAAGCGTATCTGGGACGATCCGCAATACTCGTCTTGCCCCCTTTCGCGGGAGAAATCTCTAAAAATCGCGAAGGATCACGTCTCCTTGAGAGCAAAGTCCCAGCTCTCTTCGAGCGCCAAGCAACTTTCCATTTACATTCGCCAATCCTGCGAGACCCACGCATAATCCACTCGCAGACCACCAGGTTCTTTAGAATCTTGCTTTTAACAGGCTGAGCGGCGCCCTCCTTGTTTTCAATATCTAGTCTATCCGGGGGCATACGTTTCCCCGGAGCTGTTCTAATTAGGGCGGACGTTTCGGGCGAGATTAGACTCGGAGGGCTCACGCGCGATAATCGACTGGTGGCCGTCTAATTGCGTTTTACGTAATCTGGGGGGATGTGGAGCAGGTCCCAGTGCAAGGTCGTGAACTCTTGGGACGAAAGCTTGACTCGTGGCTCGGTGGGTGGACGAGTTAAGAGAAATCGAGCAGCTTTTTTGCTCGCACTGTGTGTGGTAATTAAACGGTCTTACGCGGTGGGTAATCTAGGCTGAGGGATTAGCGGGATATTGCTTCGTGTTAGTGGCAGGGAGGAGACGGTGGAACGTAGTGGATGAGGACAGGAGTTAATTTCGAGTTTCCTCGCAGCGAAGGCGACTGTTAGGCAATTCTGCGGAGAAGTTAAGATAGTTTGGTGCGACGCCGTTTTCCCCGGCGTTTCGTGATCGACTGGACCGGAAGCCCCGCGGTGACTCAACAGATTCGAGCTTTGTTCCCCGGAGGAGAGGAGAAAAGAACGGGCGACTGGCGGAACGAGACAAAGGAGCCATGCAAATGCACAATACACGCACATTTTTGCGCAACAGGTGGCCATCAGTCGTGGCCGGAGATCGAGTTAGAAAAGTCGTTTGGACGGCCTCGTGTATCCTCGATATTCAGTAAACCCGATCGAATTATCACCTCTCTGAACACGTGCATCGAGTGTCTCTTAAGAATACTTGTATATAATAGAACGGTCACGTTCCCATCGTCGGATAGTTTGATCTTGGAATAACCTGGACGAACATTAAGGAAAGTGCAATAAAGTGTCTCACGGTCGGGAGAGCGAAGGTAACTTACCGTGATCTCGTTTCGAGCTGATATCCCGAGTCGTTAGGAACAACGACGATTTTAAGGAGGCTGGATTGCGTTCGAATTCAATTTAATTTAATACGATGCAAACTGCGCGGTACAGTAAGTACTAATGAATAAAGTAGCTACTCAGGAATTGCGGAAATACTGCGACGAAGGGTTAGAAACGAAAGTAGAGACTAAATCTCTTGGAGAATTTGTGAGTCAAGAGCGTCAGGATCTTGAGTTGCTTCTTCAAAGATCATGAGGGGCGTTTGCTCACGCTTACCTTGCTAGATTCTTTGCAACACGTGTTCGATAGGTGACTGATATTTTGTACAGGGATTCTTAGGTCAGCTTAAGTTAAAATTCCTAATTCGCTTCCAGCCGATTAAATCGTGGTGCGCCCGTGAATGTCGAGTCGGTCACCCGGTGTGCAAGGAGCTCGAAGACGCGAACGGTATGCGGAAAAGCAACCCGCCGGTTTATTTCATCAAGTCGCGGTCTGGCGGCCGCGGGATAAGGAGCTTCCGTCTTGAAATGCAAATTCGAATGGATACAGCGACGTTTACGAGATCAACGGACCAGCCGGGTTAACTCAAGAGCATAAAACTGAACGATACGACGTGCCCGCCACCTAAAGAAACCTCCAGCCGGAGCTTCCATTCCGAAATTCGACCCTTGACCGAGTCACTTCTAAAATCGAATCCCCTCTAGACGGTTCCACCCTCCGAAAGGATTGTTTCACTCGCAAGCCGCCGAGTCCCATTTGCAAATGAATTTTCCCCAGCAATAAAGCAGCCGAGGTCCGCCCCGACTCGAAAGTAGACACCCGATCGTGATAAAAGGAAGAGGGATCCGTTACATCCAACATTTCGCAAAAATCGCTGGTGATAAAGTCGCGGGGTGTGTTCTTCGTAAATGTCTGTGAAAGGTCCTCTGTTACTACAGGCCAGAATCCTTCCTGAGCCCCGGAAATTACGATGTCTGCACAGTGGCAGGATATCTAGCCCGCGTATATCATCTCCATCTCTCTTTCCCACCAGTTCCGATCACTTCTCCGTCGTCTCGGGACCATCTTCGGGTGAGAAATTTTTATTCCTAACCCCTTGAGCATCCCACTATCCGAAGGAAATGATTTCCGGACCGTATGTCACTGATATCGTAACCGAAAGCACCTGTAAGTAGTATAGCTCGACGATATCTCCGACATGTATGGTATAGCAAGAACTCTGGGTGTTCTCTATATTATTTCCCAATTCACGAAGCTTATGCGGACTTCCTTGAATGAACAGAAGCATGGAAGTGTCGGAGACACGCGAAAGGGACACGACCTGGTGAATATTGACCCGGCCGATAATTAAGCGTCCTTTGCCGCGATTGTTTCGTCCGCGTACGATATCAACGGCTTCGATTAAGGGGTTGCAGCCCTCGTCACCGCGGGTCGAAACGAGCGTTAAAGCGAAATCACGTCGGGAACGTTAATTGGCTGCTCGTTATTTTTCGCCCGGAACCTCCCCACGGGGTGGCTAGACATTCGAAGTCGGTCGGCCGTGATATCGGAAAACAATCAAAAGTCACGCTCACACCACCCTCGCCCCGGAGATCCGAGTATCTCATCCCTTCCACGTGCAATCCCGTTTTGCCCAGGGCAAAGGCGAGCCCTGTCAGGGTGCACAAGCCTCCCCTCCCCATGACCTCAGGTTAATTCAGATCGTATTTCCTCCCTTTCGATATTTCCGACACCCTTCCACCGTCCAACCTTCCTCTCCGTTCCCTTCTTGCCCTCTTCTTGCTCAAGCTTGTCGACACGCCCCTCTTCAACCCTTTCCACCCACTCGCCACTTTTTCTATATTCTTCCAGCTTGCGGCTTGTTCCTCTGCCCCCCTCCACCTCTAATTGGTCCTCCCACCCCATTCTGCATCCCAACATGATGCTCGATATTTTCATTCCCTGGCACTCCTTACAGTCCTGCCTCCCCGCTGTCCTCTTTTTATGACACTCGAGAGTCCCTTCGTTTAATCACTCCTAATACTCTTCCCCAACCCTTATGGCTGTTGCTCTCGATGCTTTCAATACCCCTTTGCATTCTATCAGCGAAACTTGTCGACACACTCACTCTGCCACATTTTATATCCTCCTGTTTCTGCGTCCTATCCGTCGAGCCTCTTTCTTTTCTCTTTTTTCAAAGTTTCAACCGCGATACCCCTGGTTATCTTTGTTTCCTGCCTCCACCCTTTCGTTCCCATCAGCGCTTCCGATTCAATCGTCCTCTGTCCGTTTTCCCGCTTTGCCCCCCCCGGCCGTGTTTCTCCCGCCGCGGTTGTCCACCCCCCGCGGCTGCAGAGCCGATGAAAAAGAGAGAACCGCGGCGGACTGTAGCCAGTTTATCGGGGAAGTCGGTGGAGGCGCAGGGGCAGGGGCATAAAATACGGCCTCGACAGGGAAAACGGCTCCCGTTTCCGTTCCTCCGGGACCCCGGTGTAACGTACCTCGTTAAGCTAACGCAATTTATTCCCGGCGTTTCCGATCGCCGGGAATTACAAGCCTACGCTGACGCCCCGACATCGAGCACGAGCACGCGGCTCTAATAAGCCTGAAGAAACGTCGCTTATTGGTCTCGGGAAAGAAAAACGTCGGGCATAAATCGTTGCGTCGAGATCGGAACGTCAACCCCACCCCGTTTCCACGCGTCTTTCAGAAGCTTTCTTACCATTCCAGCTCTCTATGAGCGTAGAGCTGGGGGAAATAAAGGAAACGCTCGATACTTTATACCTGTGATGTGCAACCTTTGGCCCACTACGGGCCAAAAGTGGAAACCTAATACTCTACGCGGGCCGCAATATTAAACACTTAAATGGACGGCACAAATCTGGGGCTGCAAATTTACTCAAGGAACTATAGAATTGTCTCTTGCCCCGAACCTTTTAATCGGTCCTCTTCGCGTTGCTAATAATGGCGATGCGATGAGTCTCTTTACCAGGAAACTGTGTATTTGCGCATACGCGAGGATGCTTCATTAACGCGTGATACGTTTGTACGCGAACCAGTCGGGCTTATTTATTGGGAGAAGCGCGGCAGAGAAGTGTTGACCCTCTGCCTTTTTCTCTCCATCGCGATCGGTTCGCCCTGGTATCGCCTCTCGCTCGTGGCTCGCGCGAGCACAGCTTTTAATTTCCATCGCGGTGTTTCTCTAATTTCCGCCCTGTCCCCGACCGACACCCTTTACCCGCGTAAAAACCACAGCCAGGGTAATAATTTACAAGCGGCGCGAAAGTGGGACGACGCCCCGCGTCGAGGATTCCTGTTGGCGTGCTCGCACCTCCCCCGATGCGACTCCTCGATATGCAAACGACGCGAGGAATGAGGGTCTTTTTTGTAGTGGAGATGCGAGGTGGAAAGATTGAGTCGAAGAAGGGGATCATAGAATTAAGAGAAGAATAAGAGGCGCGCTCTTATGTTTCTTAAAAGGTGCGATATCTCGAAAAGCGCTCGGACGATTTGGTTGAAATTTTCAGGGGATATTCTTGGAGCATGCTTGGAATTAGCTGGGGGTGGAATTTGTTTAATATGTGCTGTGATTTCTGCTCTACAGTGGAAGAACTAAGGTGGAAATTTGTAGAATTGTTTATTATTACAAACATGTTTGAAGTTTTAATTGCGTAGTTCGGTAACTACGGTATTCAAGACTTTTGTACACGATTCCGAGATCTTTTTCTGACCCACGCCTCAGAAGCTGTGTCCTCTATTGCGAAGTGATCCTTCAAAGACTTTAGAATAATTCTCAAAGTCCAGATCCCCGTTAAAAAAACAGGAAAACACTTTGAACGTCAATAACATTTTGCAGCTCATTTTTTCCCCGCCCGAACGGAAACTGAAGCATCCGTTTAACGTGGAGAATGCTGCGTAAAAACCTCGGCGATACTTGAAAGCGCAGTTACAAGAATTTTCAACAAGGAAACTTGGGTGGAAGCGAACGCCAAGGGTGTCGGTGCTAAAATTCCGTTTCTTATATCGATTCGCAACACCATCACCCACCGAACTTGGATAATGAATTCCAATCATTCTCTTCTCTCTCGGCGAAATATCCGAATCGTTTAAGAACGCTGGGAGCCGCACCCCTCCACCGCCAATTTCAATAAAACATCGAACTTCCTAATTTCGTTTGTCCCCGAAAGCAAGACTCCCTTGTATCGCTCGAAACGACGTCGATTCGAGCTTCCTCCCAACGAGTCATCGCCGATTAATCATCCAGAGGCTGATGGAAAAAGCTGATTTTATTCGGGCAACGTCGGCCTGGTGTTCCCTAGCCGCGATTAATTAAGCCGCTTCCGCGCATTAATAACGCGAGAAATTAGACGACGAGGATTAATTCTGCTCCCAAACGAGAGGATAATTTACCATCGACGTTGGCTACACTAACGAACAAAGTAGAAGGGAAGAAAAACGTTGAACGCGTCCCTGTAACACGCTCCAAGCTCGCGTTACGGAACTTCCAATTATCGTTGCTTCGGGAGAGGGCCATTCTTTAATCCCGTAGACTGTAGAGTCTTGAGATATCTTCTGGGATGGTTTAAGAGGCTGAGGCACAGGAATTTTCAGGTATGGAAGAGAATCTTCCGGTCTTCCGAGAAAATAAGTAGCCGTGATATTAATTAAGAAAAACAATTCTCCAGGTTGATGAATAATCACTGTTGCGATGGTGGAAACGGGAGGAGCTGGGATATTTTCGATTGCTCGAGATCCCCGTTAGAAACTGGAACGTCGAGTATGAAATGGAGGAATGCCTCGAGATTTTCCGCGTCACGGCGGGAGCCTTAGACCGCCAATCGCGGGAAAAACTTCTCGGCAATATCTCAATTGTAAATCACGCGCGGGGGCGTACACACGCGGCCGTTTCCCAACGGATCGACGGAAGTTCTTACCTCGACGGAAGTTTCGCGGGAAGATTGGTTCGGTGCACGTGTCGTCGCTGAGACCCGCGACTTCCCTCAGGGACGCTCGAGATCTGCAATTTCCTCTAACGAGCATCTGTGTTGTAGATTGAAATTGAGAGACGCGACCGTGACTGAGAAGCCACAGCTTCTCGGCCTTAAAAAGCTTATTCGTTAAATTTCTTGAGAAGGGCGAATCATTTTAACCGTAGGAGACAAGCAATGATCGTTTTCGTTTGCGTAAGGTGAAATTCTAAGAGGATTTTCGTAGAGGACGAAAGATGGGAAGCTAGAGAGAGGCATTACGTTACTCCTTGGAAATGTTACTGTCTATCTATGCAGAATCTATTCAAAGAGTCCTGCGCGCACAGTAGGTGGAGTCAGGCTGATCATACGCGGACTCATATCACTTAAAATCGCGTCTACGCGTACATCGAGTAACCCAGAGACTTTACTCTAATCGAATCGAACGTTCTTAATCAATTAAATACAATATCGCTCACTCTTTTTAAACAAGAAATTTTCTGTGAATTAACTAATCCATGTTCTGATAAGAATTACGGTTTGGCTCGCCAGCAATCCTGCGGATTCGCCCACCAAGGCGAGTGTAGATTTAGGAAGAAAGAAGGGGGACTAAGAATTGAAGAGTCCTTCTAGAAAACACTGTAAGTGCCATAAATTAAAAAAAAAATTATCGAAAAATCGTATAAAATTTGATTTATTACATTTACAGTGTTTTCTACAAGGACTCTTCAATTAACTATAAAAGGGAAACTAAAGATCCTGATTCTTTCTTTTAGTAGAATTTATTATTATTTAACATCAATATTGCGTCGTTACATGAAGAAGTTCCACGAACGATAGAACTTGAAATATTAATTCACAGCGGAGGTCCTCCAGGTAATTCAACTAAAGCCGATGCCTCTTCGCCGAAGTGGAGTGTCTCCTCTGGACCCCTTAATGGCTTCAACGCACACAATCGCACACCCACAACTCTGTATTCACTTTTGTAATTTCATAAGCCCAGGATGCAGGCTTGCGTATTTAATAAACTACGAAAGTTGTGGCTGCGTTCTCGGGAGTAATTAGAATCTTATCGCCGGTCGAGTGTCCGAAATTAACGTAAACGTAAGAATGTCAGTGCCACGAAGAAAATTCATGCTCGCTGACAACGACGAGGATACCATCGTCTTTTCCGCTCCTCTTATCGCCGTTTCCGCTATCCTGCCACTTCCCAAGCAATATTTTATCCAGCCGTGCTTCCCACGAAATGTTTACCGTCCCTCTCGCAACCTCGGGACAACGATACTCTTCGTTTCTCTCTGTTTACACAGGAAAAGGGGGGTTTCGATCTCCATGCGCGTAAAAAGTTATACACAAAGTTCCGCAACGACTCGCGATCCATCGCGAGGTAAGCCTCCGTTCGGAAGTTTAAGTCTGTCGTTTCGCAGCTCTGGCCGGGATTTCTGGGAAGTGGTCTGAATAGATATTACCGTATTCCCTCCGCCCGAATCCACGGAAAACCTCTCGAAATTGTATTCAACAAGAGGATTGCACAAGTACCTTGTTTCGAGTGGCGAGGGATTCGCGATGAAACGCAGTCGGAAGCAGTGACCCCGAGCCTCTGGACGGCTCGTGTACCAGCTCGGAAATTGTGCTCGCGGTGGCGGGCACGAGGGAAGAGATCGGTCGGCGAAGAACGGCGCGGGGGAGAAATTCGGGAAAGGAGATTGCAGCGGGGGGATTACATCGATAGAAGAGGACATCGGAAAATGTGGAACAAACGTAAGCCGGTTATAATGCGAGCAAACATATATACGCGCGTCGATTTAGAGCGAGCCGTAATTGAATTTCTGGCCGACGTACAATGGCCGTAATTCTGCTGGGGGAAAAAAGGCTCCGCGGGACCATATTTCACGCTCCGGCCGCAGGTTTTTCAAGCCTCCATGGAGATAGCGTAGAAAATTTTCCGGGTGCTTTTAGCCGTCGCGTCGAACACGCCTATAAATTCGTCTTTTAATAACTGTCGTTAAACATGGAAAACGGATGGCAAAGGCAGAATGGAATTGTCCCGCGAGGGATCCGCGAGGGTGGACCATTGTCAGCGAAACCCCTGTAACGTGGCTACACATCGCTTCTCATTTTTCAAACAGAATCTAGGAAACTTTCTCCCCAATTTATTTCCACGGCGATGCAGTAGCTGCGTCACGGCGCTCGGGATTTCCGTTTAATCCGTTTCCACGGTAATTTAATATTCCGTGTGCGCCTCGGCGCGGCTCGCGTTTCCAAACGAATTTTCCAATCTTCCGTGGTATCTTATTCGATTTCGTTAATTAGTATCGGTGAAATTTGTTAAAGGGTTCCCGCGAGTGGGTCGCAGACATTCACTGGGTCAGGTTATCAGGTATCGAGCACGGTATGTGTATAATTTCACCCGCAACTGAAGCAGACAAACAGTTCCAAATATGTCTAATAAAATACGATAATCCACGACGAGGATCGCTCCACAAAAGTTTCAGCAGCAGAACGAGGGCACGCCTACTAGATTCTATGCTTCCGCCTGATTCCTACACTGGTTACCCAAAATTCCTGAAATTCAGAGTTATCCGGAACAGCGGAGGCGGCGCGTGCACTTTACGGATTATCGCGTACAGGCTGGTCTACCCGGAAATCTCCCAACCGCCCCTCGATATGCTTCCATTAAAACACTTTTGTCGCGCGTAACGAGCCGCGAACGGAATCGTTTCGCAAGCCTGCAACCGACCCGAGTTCCGGGAACTTTTGCTAGATTTATTAATACGAGCCGCCGAACTGGGCCAGCAGGGAACTTTGTACTTTCCCTCCATTCGTTCCACGAATTGTCCTTCTATCGTCCCATCGCGCGAAACCTGGCGAAACGCGAGGGAATTAACGGGAACTCGGCCTGCGAAATTTAGAGTCTCGAGTCCCTTCAAACCCTTTTGTCCCTTCGCTCGAGGTACTGCACCTTCCTGCAGCCATCTCGCTTAGAAATCATAAGTCCGGTTCCTTTCAAGCGGAAAGATGCAGCCAGAGGAGGTCAAATAAGAAACGGGCAGAAGGTAGTTGCCCAGCAGACGGGAAAGATGGCATTATGTCCGTAAATCGTAATGCGGCTATTAAGCGCTCAAAATGCATCCGTTAACGTCGATATCGGCGTGGAACACGCTCGCCGCGCAAATGTACCGCGGGGCTTTGCACGACCACTTCCGCTGCAGTTTTGAAGAATGCCTCGCTCTATTAGAGACCGTCCAATTGCTAGGCTCATTGCGCTAATTACGAGGATCGTTTAGTCGGAGACTCTTGACATCCTCGGAGAACGCTGTGAAGACCCTTGTGCCAGTATTTGTCTACAGTGTTTACTATACCATTGCAGTAGGAGTTATGAATATTGGCATCGATTACTCAGTCGGAGTAACATTCAATTCTCCGTCGACGTAGCGGTGTAATATTCAGTGGCGGATTTAACGGGCGGCCAGAAAAGTTATTATTAGTTTTAGTAAACTATCTCTTCATTTTCCCGAAAAAATGTTTCTTTAAGGGGTCATTCTTCTTTGATCGGCCGATATAAGAAGCTATATTTAAAGATTTTTTCCTCGATAAATACAACATATTATGAATAAATCTTTTTAGAATTTATTAAGCTACTCGTATATGATGCAAAAAGATTTTTTAAATTTGTTTCATATGTTTTTTTTGTAGCGACACCTACAAAAAAGAGGTATGATCGCGGCGTAGGTGATTTCCCAGCTGAAGCTTATCTGAAATAAAAAAAACGAAGAGGTTCTTAATCTGTATGAGTGTCACAATTTTTGTCGAAAAATAACCGAGATTCTTCTCGAGGAACATTCGGGAATACTCCGACTCCATTATGTTATTCCTTAACAAAAATGGTTAAATCAGTTATGGGCGATAGCCACACTCATACACATTAAGAATCTTTCCAATTTTTTCATTTCAGATAAGCCTCAGCCGGGAAATCACCTATAAAAAAAAACGCTATAAAAAACATGAAACACATTAAAAACAGTCTTTTAAATTTTTTTTCTACATATAAGAGTAGCTTAATAAATTCCAAAAAGATTTATTTCATTATATGTTGTATTAATTGAGAAAAAAATCTTAAAAAATAGCTTCATCTTTTGGCCGATCAAAGGGGAATGACCGCTCAAATCCGCCACTGATAATATTGAAAGTCTAATCAGCATATTATTTATTAAAGGAACTATTGAATAGAGCTTATACGCTGGCATTCTTGAAAATGTACCTAACCTTCTGTAAATATTCTCCGAGGAATCCTTAGAATTCCCTCTCTGAAAGTAGCCACGTTGAAATGCAACTCGCGTGAAATTCATCCCCCCCCGGAATTCTTCCGCATCTCCCGAGACGGTGTCGCGAATTTATAAACCCTCCCCTACACTCGAGCATACGTTTCGCCGCGGCTCCGCGCGCTGCAAGCCACGGATCCCGATGCACATTACCCGCGCGTATGCATGTGTGCGCTGCGTTGTTCAGAAGCGTACACGTAAGTACGCTCGCGTGCACGCGGATGCGTCTGCATAGATGCGAGTGCATTTGCCGTGGGTAAATGAAGGCCGGGCGTGTGCGGTGTACATTGCACGGCATGGGAAGTCAGGGTGGTGCATGTCGCGCGATGTTACAGTTGCATTAACAGCGGCACATAATCCAAAAGTACTCGCAGCCAGCACGCGACACACTTGGCATCACCGACCGAGAAACCGGGGGGGGGGGGTGAGTAATACTATTGATCGGAGCTTGTCATTCGCCGAAATCTTTCTTTCGTTTCCTTTCCACGGTATCTCTTATCCAACCCTTCGCATCGAAACGCTCCACTTACTTTACGATCGATAGCGGGCCTGCCGTGCGAAATAATTTCACACCGCTCTCGATCGATAACCGTTTCCACCCCCTATGATTCCTCCAACATCACCCAGCCACCCTCAAACCTCCGCAAACACTCCACAAATAATTAAACAAGTACCAGCCCTTCCCAAAGTCACTTCCAACGGAACAATTCCTCTTTGAAACTATAGGACAGAAATTTTCAAAGAGCCTGTAACAGCGGCGCACACAAAGCTCCTTCCAGGTAAAAGGAAAGCCTCGGTGGACGAGTCTCTCGTTACCTCGCGGGTGCGCGCCTGTAAGCCAGCCGGATTTTCGGCAGCGCGGATGGAGGAGACGTGACTAGCAGGACGCGGCAGCGATTGTCGTGTTTCTACGTCTGCGTCCTCGTCCCTGTTTCGTCATACGCGAACGTTACACAACAGCCGGAGACACGAAACGAGTTCCTGCTGGCGAGTGCCGTCGCGGAGAGCTCGGTAAACATCGGTGCGGCCAGCATATTGCGCTGGTGCATCCGTCCACGAAAGCTGCGCCAGTGCACCTGCAGGATGAATAGCCAGGCGTCGACTTCACGCTGGTATCTCGTTAAAATCGGAAACGCAGCTGACGGTGTCGCACGCGCGTAGAGCGACGGAGAGGATCGAGGTGTGTTTGAACGCTCCGGACGCTCGGGAAACGCTGGAATTGTTTCTCGATCCTCCCTCTGTAACCGATATTTATTCGCTTTCGAAGGCCCCCGGGGGTTGTAAATATTTGGAGGGTGGTCGAGACCTCGAACGACGATTTTTATCCTCTCCGAGTCACGTCGAGGCGAGTCTCTCTTTAACAACGGGAGAGATGGTGCCGCGCGCTCGGAGGGGCTCGTGCCACGAGGAAAACGTGACGAACGAGGACTTCCTTGTGGAAACAATAATGCCTCGAAGCCAATTTAACTTCCACAAACGCCGGGGCAATTTAGTGGAGCTTCGACTCGAATTCTTCGCGAAGAATTCTTCGCTTCGTGTTTCTGCCTCCACTCGTAATTGGACCACGCGTATCTCCGCCTCGCGCATACGATTGTCCCCGAAGGCGCTGTTTACCGTAATGCCCGTAACACTGGGAATTTATCGCGGGCCATTAGTAGGGCTCGCGTTAAATCAAGAAAGTAATTCCGCCCTCTGGAGGCAACGCGGGCGGCAGGTTTTCTGTCGGGGAAATCATCGAGACGCTCGTGGATGGTCGACTCTATTTTTCACGGGAAGCTAGAAACCGCGGCGAGTGAAAATCTGCACGCTTTAATCGCCTCGAGGATCAATTACGAGCGCCCGGTAATTACGGTGGCAATTAATCGTTAGCGATACTCGCAGGGCCTCGTTAAATTCGTTACTACTTATCTTTTTACCCGGAGCGCGCTCAACCTCGTTACCTCCGCTGCTAATAGTCTCGTTTCGACGAAAAGAACACCGCGCGCATTGGAGTCGAACAGCGGAACGACTCGTTCAATCAAGCTGCACCGAGTGCCACAATTTTTCCCTTCGGATTGATTTCTGTGGCAGGTCCGATGATTTATTCCGCGTTCGCCGATCGCGTAACGAAAGGGCTCGGGCAACTGATTGGTTTTTGCCAGCTAGTCAATGCTTCAGCGTTTCCTTTTCTGCTGGCCCTGATTCCTCGATTATTCCCTCCCTTTTGTGGCCCTTCTCACGCTTTGCACCCTAGTGATTGTTCGTGAAGAACAGATAGCGGCGGAAATGCATGGATCCCCTCAGTAGAGCACTCTGAATTTAATTTTGAGGGAGCCGAGTTGAACGGGTATAGATATTATTAAGGCGAATGTAATGAAATTCATTAGGTGATTATACAAATTTATTTAAACAATGAAATTCAGTTTCCTTTTCTTTTTACAAATTTCTTGAATTACTTCAGTCGTGGATACATTAATCTCCTTTTTCTTTGGGAGATGCCGAGACCCCTTCCCCGTTTGGATGGGCCGCTGGATCACCTCACCAATCAGCTGGAGTGCTGATCATTTAAAAAGGTATCAACTTTCAAAAGATTCGGTGTCTCTATGTCACTAAAAATCCTTCCTTCAGAATATCAAATCGACCAACAGCCCCAAGATGTAGTATTCACTGGCTCGATACAAAAATGCCAGACGAAAGGGTGAAAACTCTATTCGAAAGCAATGTAGCGACAAGTCCCTTGATAGATTCCCATCACGAAGGTGAGCGCGGCTACAGAGGGCTCGGCGATATAGCGTCTGGACCAGAATCAGTTCAACAACCTCGGGAGCAATGACAAAAAGGAAGGTCGTTCTTTTCGCTTGTCTGCCGGCTCGAATTTTCAAACGCCCGTTTGCGTGCACCCTCGCGAAAAAGATCCGGCTTGGACGGCACGTACCGCTTAAAGGGATAAATTTCGCGGCGGGGCTGTGAATCGTAGGCAAGAGACGACGATCCCCGCGGACAAACTTATTTAAAATCCTCGACACGTGCGACCCTTCGAGGTCCTTGGGAGAGAGCAGCGAGCAGGGGCATTCTGCCGACTCCACTTCGCCGCTAAGTTTTCGCACGAAATGGTGATTATTCTGGAATTAGATCATTGAAAGTAATGTAAACTTTTTCTTCGCAGTAACGGTCTGTCATAGGACATCTCCTGACAAAAGTACGGGGCCTTGAAGGTATTGTACGGGGCTTTGTAGGACCTAAATTTCCACTTCTTGAATTCTAATTCCTACCACGCGTAGCGTTACAATCTGTGTCGAGACTTCACCGGTAACGTTGCACGTGACACGAAAATGGTAAGGGGGCTCGCGAGCCCCCCGAGCGTGTGACACAAAATTTCATTGCGTGATAGATCTATCCTATACCTGGTCTGTGCCTATACCTCGGCTGTGATCGCGAACAGTGCCGATCGCGCAGATTTATATACTTATGACAATCATAGGCAGATGGTGCCACAGTGGTGTTTCAACATGAATTAGAAGTGTTCTAGACGGGAACCTGTGACTTGGCAGTGCCCTCACCATGTTCATGAAATACTGTAGAATGTTAGCGATGTAAAAAAGCTAACCCTGGTAAGCTCGAATGCAATCGAATCTCGATCGGCCACAATCGTTGGAACCGAGTGTACCACGCATGCCTCTATTTTCTTCAAATTATTTGCAAGAATTCTTACGGCCGATTTCTTCACCTTCAGTAATCTTCCAGTTAGAGTTCTGTTCCACATAACTGCCAAATGATAGGATCCTACTGGCTTAGAGCATTTAAATGCTCGAAGCCAATTGGTCGTTCACTGACTGGAAGATTACTGAAGGTGAAGAAATCGGGCGTTAGACCATGGAATTAAGCTTCGAAAAGCTCCTAGTATCTTATCGTATTTTCTTTATGTCCCTACCTCAATTTTAAAAAGAATATTACACCCTTCGCGAATGTATTTATTTAGTTACTCGTCCATCGTAGTATCTATTGCATCATTAACGCAGTTGGTAATACTGTTGAAACTGACAGTTTGATTAGGAAATGGTTGTGAAGTAAAGATGGCAGTGAGATGTGGCGTACGAATTTTTCTCCTCCCAATTTTCTGTATTTTCTTGTTAAAATCGTGTAACGGGGCCGCGACAGACATCGCGCTAGACGCAAAGGCACAGTTGTTGCACAGGCTCGACAGCTTGAACCTCCTATTATATACATTTCTATTGATATTAACTGTTTTAACAATATGGACATTTAAGCATCGTCGCCTTAGGTTCCTCCATGAAACTGGTCTAGCTGTCATTTACGGTAAGTCGTCTGCTATAGCCAGATTCACGCATTACACTTATTAAATACACCATATTATGCAAGCGTCGATATTACTTGGCAATTATATCCATAGAAAACCCTTTGTCATTTCGTTATTGTATATAAATATTTACGTCAAATATCCGCCCATTTCAAGCTCACGTTTCTAAGTAAAACCCCAGTGTGACGTTACGTTTAAACGTCTTTCGAAAACAATCGCGTAATTGCGGCGAAGCTTATCTATTTCCGAGGTAAACATATATGCATAGTTAACCGAGAATTTTAACATCGTTAAGTCGAGTTTATAAACATTTTCGGCGAACCTTTTGTTGTCGCTACAAACTGAATGGTAAAATTTCTTTCTAAAGAGCATATTAATATGGTACTTCTAATATCAGAAAAATAATAATTACTGCACCGTTACAAATGTAATAGATTTCTCCATCGCACAATTTACGCGTAATTCAATAAGCTCAGATAAAAGAGACTTATGTAACGAGAATTCCAGTTACGTAAATTCTTAAGGACACTCTCCTCCCGGTATGAAAATATAACACCGGTTTGTTATATGATATACTTTGGAGAAGCTTCAGATTAATTATAAACCGGTGAGTGGGACTGGGCGTGTTTCAGGATTAATTATAGGAGCAATAATTCGTTATGGCTTCACGTCGAGTAGCACCATCCTCCATATGCCTGTTGTGCCAGACAACAGCAGTAGATATAATCAAACAGTTCCTCCGGATACGTTGTGGTTACGTTTTCCAGAAGATAAAGGAGGCGGTATCATTACGAATAAAACATTCGCTTACTCGTTCAGAGGAGAAATTTACAAGCAGGACAACGAGATCGATCTGAAGGTACAGTGTATTAATAAAACAATGCAGTCCGTGTATTACTGGGACACGAGAATAAGTAATTGAGTAACTTTCAGGCCACCTTCGATCCAGAGATATTCTTCAACATCATTTTGCCACCAATAATTTTTCACGCTGGTTACAGCTTGAAACGCGTAAGTAAAACCTCCGTACGCTGTTTCCCTCTGAAAGAAATGTACAGTGTAATTCGTTTTCGTAATTTTTCATTTCAGAAATACTTCTTTAGAAACTTGGGAGCAATCCTTATGTACGCTTTAATCGGGACAACTATATCGGCGTTTGTTATTGGGTAAATTATCTACGCATTCCTTAATCTTAATAACAAGTATATCTGCATCTTTTAGAATTTGCGTATTGTGCATTTCCTCCGATAATAATGCGTCCATAGGTCATTTAGATTGAGTTTATCTGCTGTTTTCCTCGTAAGCCGCAGATTAAAAGAAAAATTCTGTTCGCCGACACAATAGGATACTTTTTAATACTCCGTTTGTATATGTATTACATGCCTCTTTCTTTTTCAGAGCTTTGATGTACGTGTTCGTCCAATTAATACCTCATCCTTCCGATTCATTCACGTTCTTGGATACCTTGTATTTCGGTGCATTAATATCGCCCACGGATCCGTTGACAATCATTTCTATTTTTAACGATTTACACGTAGATGTGAATTTATATGCATTGGTGTTTGGAGAGAGTGTCTTAAACGACGCGGTCGCAATTGTACTTAGCGGGTATGTATATATAAAAATATTGACGCTCTTTTATGATCGAAAGTATGTTTATAAATGCACGCTGTTACAGTTCCATACAAAATTATGGAGAACGTTATCAGTCAGGCTCAGGTGGATTCGAAACCGTGGCATTTTTCCAAGCATTCGGTGATTTCGTTGGAATATTCAGTCTGTCTTTATTCATCGGTGCTACAATGGGCTGTATCACTGCTTTGTTAACGAAATTCACCAGAGTTAGAGACTTTCCACTTTTGGAGTCGGCGTTATTTGTTTTGATGTCGTATAGTACTTTTTTAATTGCCGAAGCATCTGATCTTACAGGTAAAACTTCATTAAGCAAACATGTTACACGAGTAATGCGCAGAATTTATTAATTTTGCGTATCCTGACTGCTGTGTTCTAAATAATCATTCATGTGCAGGTGTGGTGGCCGTCTTATTCTGTGGCATATGTCAAGCACATTATACGTACAATAACTTAAGCCCGGATTCTCGCCAACGAACGAAACAGCTGTTTGAACTTCTGAACTTCTTAGCTGAGAATTTTATATTCAGTTACATTGGTGTTTCGATGTTTACGTTCCCGAAACATCATTTTGATCCAGGATTTATTTTCGCAGGATTTGTATCCTTGATTCATCGTATTATTCTTTGATCTGATCACATTATCGGAATAAAATCCTTAACCGGTGCGTTGTATAGTTCTGTGCGTTGTTAGGTCGCGCAGCCAACGTGTATCCATTGTCTTTTATATTAAACTTGGCACGAAAGCCCAAGATATCGCTGAATTATCAACACATGTTGTTTTTCGCCGGATTACGCGGAGCCATGAGTTTTGCTTTAGCCATTAGGAATACTGTGTCGGATGCTAGGCAAGCTATGTTAACAACAACTAGCTTAATTGTAATTTTGACAGTGATTTTCCAAGGTGGAGCGACAACTCAATTCCTGAGTTGGTTCAATATACCGTGAGTCGAATAAATTTCCGTGTAATTACATACGCAGTCATGTGCAAACTGGTTATAATCAACGATGGTTGTGTTTCAGGGTCGGGGTAGATGAAGAAATAGAAGGGTTGTCGCATAATGGAGTGCGAAGTGTAAGTATTGCATCTTTATTTCGAAGTATTTTAAATTGAAATTACTAGCACAGATTTCACAGAATTAATATGAAAGTGTCTTCGCACTAACATGTTTCTTCTACTTTAGATGTAGCTTTTACGAATTATTAATATAAACGCACTGATCGCTATATTTAGCAATAGCTACTTGAAAAGAGAATATAGCCACCGAAATATAGTTCAGCTTGTACGTTGCTAATATTTACTTTAGAAGAATAGAATCTTGCATTACCCTTTGAAATCTGTTGAGTTCGTACAGTGCGTTCATCTCTACCCTTGTCGCTAAAAAGTAAAAATATTTAAATAAAACACATCGCACACGTGTGTTATACGTAAATATAAATATCAATCTGAAATTGAACAAATTCTCGCCGGTTTATTTGCCTTATAAAAAAAAAGAAAGAAACAAGACACACAACAATTAGAGAACAGTTGTTACACTTAAGATTACTCTACGTCATGAGTTTCGTGAAAAGCGAATCAAATTGTCAAACGCAAAATTTTAATAAGATTGATGTCCTTTAGATTATACTATACATATATTTAGACTTTGATATCAGAAAGCATCTCTGTAGATATCAAAACCATATTTAGTACATTTATTTTACTGTGTCCAGTTTTACAAATTTTAAAATTGGTCCATAAAGCACTAATTTTTCGTATCGTAAGCAAATTATAAAAATGATAATGTTACTAATAACCGAGATACTGAATATTCCAACTTTTCAACATTAATGAAAAATGCTTAATACTTCGTTTCGAAGTGCTAATAAATTCACTTGAATTCAAGTTAATTACTACGAATCGCAGGGTATAAAGGCGGGAAATATTTTAATTACTGACTTTATGGACCATCCATTCGTAATGTATGTACAACTACTTGATTTAGACAAAGTGATCTAAAATCTAGAGTGTAATGATGTTTTCCTTGGAAGGGTTTAGAAACAAAGATATTTACGCATGAATGCTTTCATTCAGATTGTTCTTATACTGCTAGTTTTCTCTATCCTTTGTACCCAGGTGTCTTTGAATCACTACGGCCCGCACTTTTGATACCAAACATAATGGTTGGAAATGCCGAGAGTTTTCATTTTTATGTTTCTAAATGAATTACACGCTCACTAATGTTTCTTATAGTTCCACTCGAGTAATATTGGGTTTCGTATGCACAAGAACTACTAAAATTACAGCTTGCACTAGAACTTAACTTCCCGAGAAGTCCAGCATGTCTATTACACTGTAACGAAACTTACGAAAACGCTTTGTTCGTCCTAAATAAATGCACTTAATGATTAATATAGAAAATACTGGAATTTAACTTGGTAATGTTAATAGTCTGGTGGCGAAGGTGGCTTTGGAGATCTGGACATGCGTAGGGAGAGAAGTCCTCCGGTATGTTTTCACATTAATTCAAAAACTGAGTTCTGTTGTTTATGTGGTCACGAATAGTTTATGCAGTTAACATACGTGCGGAATTATAAATTTCTTGCATCTCAATTAATTTGGTCCTACGGTTATTTACAGCATATACTTCGCGTTTCTTTACGTAATTATAGAGCATATAAATTGTCGATTTTCTGTATTGCGAATAGCATTATACGAGTTGCTTTCTGCCCTTAATGAAAGTGTATAAGGTAATGAGGTTTCAGCTAGAGATATAGTAAAAATTATCTTATTAAAATGTTTGCAGTGACCACTAGTATCGCATCTTAGCGATGTATGCGTTGCTTCTCGAGAATGATAAAATAGTGCAATAACAACGTTTCTGATATTATCCTTCGAATTACTCAAACGTGTCATTGAAAACACATTACTTTCTATTATTCATACCATACTACTTGAAATTCGAGATGATTTATTTCTTTTTCAAAGTTACGAATCCATTATTTAGTTAATTCTTTAGTTACTAGAGTTAACACGTTGAGAATTGTTTAAATTATTCCACTAACAATCGTACAGGTGCTTATATTTATTTTTAGCTATATACTTAACTATATATTTATAAACCAAATTAATTGCATCACAATAATATTTCCAAGACTTTTGGCTTTACATTCGAAAGTATGATTTGATTCCCGTTAAGTATCAGTTCGATTTGCTAACTGCATGTGCTTAAATATTTCTTTCCGTATTATATTTTTGTTATCCATTCTGTATGTTGATGATTAGTATCATACGAAATATTTATATATATATATATATACATTTATATTCATTAACAAGACATACGCAAACATAATTAACTGGGTATATCGATACAGCGATGAACAATCGAGCATGCTCGTTGGTACCTAATAATAACACCAAATATTCTGTTATATAAAAGCTTTGATCAATTTCAACATTTTATGAAATTGCTGTATACTGTAATCTTCGGATTATTTATATGTAAACTTACGATTTATTTATCCAAACGGTGTATGAAAAGTCCTTCACTTAATATGTACCTTAATTGCGTTTAAAGAAAGTATCATGATCATACAGGATGGATAATCAAGATATCCTTCACATTTCACAGTATAATTCTATGCAGGATGGATCATTACAAGGCAGCGGCACAAAACCTAATGAAAAAGCATTACTTGCCAGAATCTGGGGTGATTTCGATACTCGGTACATGAAACCGCTCTTGACTCACTCCAGGCCTACGTTATTGGAAACGCTACCAGTTTGTTGCGGTCCTTTAGCCAGGATTCTCACAACAACACAACAAATGACTCAGGTAGAACACGCGATTTTTAAAGAAAGCGCGTTGCGACGGATCGAGTAAAATTCTAAGAGTATCGAGGCCTTTATGCTCCAGGACGAAGCGATTAGAAAAGCAGACTCGGATTCAGACTTTTGTCTGGGAGATCGTGAAATGGATAGACGAAGGAGTGTTCAACCGGTGAGTTTTCATCAACCTAATCTCAATTACACTATTAATCCGTGCTATCAGCCTAACAGCACAGACGCCACTAATCCAGATGAACCTTATGTAATTCTTAATTTACACAGAAGGTAGAAGTAATGAATTGAAATTTAAGTATTTAACTTCTGTATAAAAGTCATCCATGTGTGGGAACATTCCATGCATTGGTATGAATGAGTTTATCGTTTTGTACTTGATTTTCCTGTAATTATACTTTAAACACGATTTCAAATTATCCGTTCGTTATATCATTTACATGTGGACATTCTTAAGAACACTTGTACAATATAGACTTTCCATTTTATATGAAAGTGCCGTTTCCAATACTAGCTTTATAATACTTATGTTTCCGTTCAATGCCTTGAGCTTTCTACAGCGATTACAATAGGTCTCACTAATCAACTACGCTTTCTTCTAACTCGACCAATAATTGCTTATGCTGAATTCTTTCATATAAAATGTATCGAATATGCATGAAAAACTTATTTTCCTTCACTGTTGAAAGGCGGTGATACACACGCGCGAACGATTAAACAGTATTCGATAATACGCAGTTGTAAAATGTATTCGTGTACAGTAAGTATACATATTGATTATTAATCGAAAACGATTTCGTTAGCGTAAATAGGAAACATTGTGTATCGCTGTTTATCATACTTAGACTCTATGGGTTACTAACAATACTAACAGTACATATTTATACACTGACAAAAAGACAATTTGTTATAAAACACACTCAAGTTGAAATGTGATTCTATAGGCATGACCTTACATTCAGTCTTCTTATTAAAGTTATTTTACAAATAGAGTAAATGTATGCAACTATTTTAGTCATTATTTACCTGTAATAAACACATTGACGAATTGATGGATTAGAATTTATTTGAACTCGACATGCGTGATGCTTCAGTTTCTTTTTCTTTACACTTCCTCATCCACGTAACATAGATTAGTTATTAATATTAAAGTATTCGTTTTATTCGTTACTTCCGCATACAATTTTTCTTCAATTCGAAAATTATGTTTAATGTCTAGTGACACAGCTGTACCGTTAAACATTAAGCGGGCATTTCTGTTGATTTCACTTGCGTACTAGAAAATTTGTGTTCTTGTCTACCTGTTTTGTTATCAATTTAAAGCACTTTCTTTAGTCTACATTTGATCGCGTTCTTACCGATTTTTTTAGAGAAAAAGAAATGATGATGATGATGATGATGATGATGATGATGAAGACCTAAGAATCATTGGAATGGATGGATTTATTCCGTTACGAACATTGTAATGGGACAGAAGCTATTGAAAATAGTATTTTGAGAAGATTAGTTTTAAAGACTTTGCATACGTGGGGCAGGAGAAACGATTAAAAATAATTACTTTTGCGTGTACGAAAACTTTTCTAAGAATACTTTCACTTTCAATATTCACATTAATATCGAGCAAGGTCTACATTATTAGCTAACATTTCCTTGCTCGTGTGCGAGCTACAAAACATTAGTTCGATATATTTATTTAGAGAATTGCCGTTTTCAAATCGCATATATGTGTTTACGGAGTCTATTTATTTAAATGATTACGACATAATATTATAGTATACACTAACTGTGCTTTCTTGAAATGTTAGCAATAAGGTGCAAAAACAATATCGAAGCAAAAGATATTTATTTGTTGTCTCTGCGTTCGGAGCTTGCTGGCGTTTTAGTGTGATGTATTTTAGCATGGACGCAAGATACAAAAGTCAAATTATGTATTGTACATAAAGAGCAAAATATTTCAAATTTGTACATACATATTTATGAGTTGTTTGAAGGTAGAATAATTATAACGAAGGGTTCGACAGAGTTCCAGATCTAAATGAAAGATTTACATGAAGTTCCCAAACTTTTTAAATATTGTAATTGAACATTAAACATAATTTTCAATATCGAACGGATCTGTAGGCTTTTATAACTTAGTAACACCAAAATAGTGAAGTTGTTAAGAGGTTTACGGAGTAGATGTTACCCCTCGTAACGTTTATGGTTTTGTTTTACATTGACCGCATTCCCTTCACGTATAGCTGTACCGGCAAAGGATTTAGTTGAAATCCGTCGGTTACTGAATGTCATTGCATGAGAAACCAAATCACTACTCAGGTATTATTTATTTTTATACAAAGGATGCTGTTCTTAAGTTGCCGCTTGCACACTACTTATGCTATTAGTAACAAGTAACTTCCACGGAAAGTAATTTCTGTGCGTCTGCTTTCTTCACGTTCCAGTAAAATATTTCTCGCTACATACCTTAATTTCTCATATTTAATTATCGACTGATTTCTGACGTAGCGTCACAAATATTTTAAGTCACATATCGTTATAATTAAGTGTCTCATATGTCATCTTTTTATTATTACATTGAACACAAGCAGGGCATAGTACATACATTATTCAGTTTCGTATCATTTCCAGCTGGAATAAGTAGCTTTCTAATTACTTCGAGTCTTATACACAACACGATCTTTACATAATACTTTACATAAAACTTTATTGTGCAATCGGCAAGTAATTTATTCTGGTATTGATGATTCCTTTACGATTATGTTTGGACAGGTGTAACGAAGTATCTTTAATTCTATGTGATTTACCTTGTATTATAATATTTATTTTCATTTCTTCCTTAATTTGTCTGTATCGTTTACTTCTGTTTGGTTCCTCCACAGACACATGTAAGGAGCTCCCCAAACAGAACACATTTGTAAAAGCGAATCTGACATAGCTTATCGATAGCGAGTTGTATACATTTCCGAAGATTTCGTTGCAATTACGTTCTAAGTATTAACTATCGCCTTCTTTGTTTCTTATTATGCCATAAACATTTATACTATATAACATTAACTTGTTACTTTTACATGAATTCTTATTTCGGTATATTTGATTTCTAGCTTGTGTAACTTCGTTACTAAATAGACATAAGTCTTAACGTCTCGAAACGATACAAGATGTATGTATATGTATGCTTTCTGATACATTGTACTTGATACCTCAAATAATATTTAGTGAGAAAATCATGACCTAGGTACGTGCGTATGCAATGTTGGTGTCAAACCATATTACTGTTGTATTATAGTTTCTATAAATGTTGGTCATATTTTTCCGGTATTTATTTCCGTTGGAAAGTATTCAGTATTTCGGACAAGAAAATGCATTGACGAGAAAACTGTTCGATGTAAGTATTGTCATGTAGAAAATAAATAACGGGGAGAAGGCAAAGTAGAATCTGGCGCACCGTAACATATTCTCACAGATAAATCATAGTTGCATGCACGGCATTGGGTCATTTCATCGGGCAGAATTCATGTAACTTAAGGAACAGAAAGATAACGACAAAGTGCAATCCTTCTCCTTATTCGACAGAGCAGTATGTTTCTTATCGCGGTCCTTTTGCGAGCATCAGTTTTATTCCATATATTGAATTTCTTTAGTTGCGTATTCGTCATACCCACTTTCTTTGAGGAATGATTTTAATTAGGAATTTCTTTACATACACAAAATTGATATCCTAATTATTGTATTTGGTGTACTGCCAAATAATGTGTGAGAATCTAGAGATGGATTCTTGATGTATTTAATACTTTATGGGGCAGCTGGGAACTGTGATGGGAGAAGTTAGTCCGGGACCACTACCGCTGCACACACGCGTCGCCTTGCCAGGTTTGGTCGGCAGACATTTATAAAGACTAATTGATATTGGTGAATAATCTTATCTTGCTAAATATATAATACTGTATGTGCAACTGATAAATGTATTTATTTTGAAGTGCTTATGATCCGTGCTAACTATTATATCCAATAATATTGTCTCTCGCGAATAGAATTTCAAAAATCTCTGCGATATCAGCTGCCTTTTTCGTTTAATGAATGTTATTACGAAAACCAATTTTTAACCGTTATATATAATATATTATTATTGGAGTGAATGCTTTATAAAACTTACTATTTATTTCCAAATTATTTATTACTTCTCTGATTGTTGTTAATACAAGGCTAGACGAATCTCGATATTCTTAAACAATTTAGCTTGTATGTGCGCGTATGTGTGTGTGTACCATGTTCAAGCGTATGTTACATTTATTGGTTGTACTAAATTCGGTGAAGTTCGTTACACAAATAACGCTTATTGTTAAATGTACAGTTACGATTCTTAGTTAATGTATAGTTTACTATTCAGTAGAGGTCCTGGCTTGTAATAATTATTGCAGACGAAATTTGTCTTGAAGCCCTGTTGAGTCAGATGATGTGACAACAATCTACGTCTCCTAAATACGCATTATGCATTCACATATAATAATTAACGAACGTAATAGAGCATGCGAGACCAGAATCCGAAAATACCGATTTTCTGAAATATAATGTATTTGTATAAAATTATATTAACGTTCTTATTTCTAAATTTCGTTGCGCTGAATATATTCATTCTTAAAAAATCCTACGATACCAAATTATTATATTTGAGTGTATTTTGCAGTAGTTTAATATGAGTGGCAATTACAATTGTAATACTGGCATATACAATCACGTTCGCATTCAAGGTGCAGGACACTTGGTGTACGGTGATACACGGATACATGCCTTTTATAATTTATAATTGTATATGCATTTTTGAAAGCTGTAGAGTGTGTAACTGATTTGTAAGTTAATTCGAACGGGGGCAGAACAATGTACTTGAAAAAAATTTCTATACGCGGCGATTAAGACCAGTGCCAAAATTCGTACGTCGGAGGAGTTACGAGATAAGTTATAAATCTCATTTACGAAAGCTATTACAAGTGAAAGTTTAATATGGTTCAAATGTATGGCATTATTTACGAAAAAGAAAGGTACATATTACGAGGTAAAAATGAATATAAAAGCTGAATAGAATGGCATTGCAAAATATAATCTAATTTATTCTTGAGAAGGATATTGTCATCGCGTTGTCATTAATGACAATATTTAATAAATATATTAAGTTGTCGAACGTCTGTTTATCATTTCATATATAACGATGTTCATGTACATAATGTACAAGTGTATTTAAATATGATTTATTACCAGCAGGATATAAACGGTTGAATACACGTATACTGAATATAAAAACGACGGATAAAGATACATGGACTCTTACTTTAGATGTTGGCTGTGAACACTAACAAAAATATCGGGATACATAGTTTACATCCTAGAAATGAATATTCAAAACGCAGCTTATTAAGAAACTATATTTACAACATATATGTATGCTATTCTTTTTACAATTGCAAGTTATTTACCTAGCAAATTACTTTAATTATACAGAATGAATTACGTCGATTCACTTACGATGTTGCGTAAAAAGCAGGATTTTAGCAAACAGCAGTTGAAACGATCTTTTCTATGTATTTGTGAATTGGATGCTATGTAATAATTATTATTGACATGTATACATATATAGAATACTGATGTTGTGATACTATGTACTACACTTTACAGTGTTTAATAAAGTATTTGTAAAAACAAATCCAAAGTATCTTGAATTTAACAGATTAGCCAATGGTATGAATACATAAAATTCTTCTACGTAATTGAAGACCTTGCAGCAAGAGAGGTGCAACTCCACTTTTCACAGTTTTTTTAGTTATGACGTGTAATATTTGTAAAAAAAAGCTACATCGTTTGGCGCAAGTTTGATGCAAATCCGAAAACAAATGGGCAATTTATTGCAAGTTTTAGGTCCGGATTAGGGCTGGGACTATTCGAATAATTTAATATTCGAATATTTTACAAGTATTCGAATGCTACGAATAAACTTCGAATATTTGAGTATTCGAATGTTATTATTCGAATAGCATTCGAATACTTGGATATTCGAATAGCATTCGAATACTTGGATATTCGAATAGCATTCGAATACTTGGATATTCGAATAGCATTCGAATACTTGGATATTCAAATAGTATTCCAATACTTGGATGATCGAATTATATTCGCCAAATAATTGAGCAACTGAAGTATTCGAATAGTCGAATACCGAAAAATTCGACAAATAGTCCCAGCCCTAATCCGAATCTGCCTCCTTCTTGCACCAAACCAGTGATGTACAATCTATCAGTTGAGCCCCAGAATCCACTGTACATTGCTACTTCGCCACTGAAAAAGGCAAAATATAACGACGTAATGCAGTTAGCCACCAACTACGTCCCACATACATAATGAGCAGCCGTTTTATAAGGCTCTCAAATGTGCGCTGACTGAGGATGAGGATGTTTCCACAGATAATGATGATGTATTGTAGAATAATGTGTAGAATATTATTGTATAATAATATATATGTAGAATAATGATTTCCTACAACAAATGTCGACGTATTTCTTCCATATTTGATTAATAAAGCAACAATAAATCAATAAAATGTGTTCCTTATTGTGTATAGTTATCAAAAAGCGACCGATTTTTGTGCTCTGGTGCAAGACAGGTTGCAAATCCAGACTTGAAAAATTCGCCCAAAGTAGAAATAAAAACTTATCAACTCAGTAACTACTACTTATTGCGCGAAAATGTATATTTTTCAATTAGTGTTCTCCTTTTAATCTTATATCATAGCAATAATGTCATAAACAGTTTTTCCAGTTTACGTGAAACTGGTAAAGATGGAGTTGCGCCCCTCTTGCTACAAAATCTTCAAATCTTCTTCTTTAAACATTTGTTTTAACTCTTATTAACATGCGAACGTCACATACATATTTATTATATAATTATTTGGTCATCAACAATCTTCCTCATATAATCAGTGACACAAAACATTGGTCCATGTCCAGGTATTATAAAGTTCGCAATATTCATTATGTACGATCTCATACGCGACTGAGTCTTCCGTAACTCCAAAGTCCCTAATTCCTGCCAAATTGTTGGATCTAAGATATCCTCTTCTTTCTCAAACAAGTCACCTAAAAGAATGTACGACAATGAAAAAAGCAAGGTACTTCCAGCATTCAAAGCACTGGTATATTCCTTAACAAAACCTGTTACAGCGAAACACGCAGATTTTCCCTGAGTCTCAGTTTCAGCTAACACTGTAACATCATCCGACGTGTGGCCGGGAGTTGCTATTACACTAACTTCCGGGCAGAGTATATATTCGTCTGCATTTAAAATAATCATAAATCCATACGCGTTAAGGAACAAAACATGATTACTCAACGTATCTAAAAGGCTTCACCGTCTTTCAAATTTCTTTCGAAGAATGTTTCACCACGGTGAACACAGGTCCCGACTATATGCTCCGCATTCGTGAACAGATTATTGTTCCCTATGTGGTCTGCGTGACTATGAGTACAAACTACGTAATCGATATCAGCAGGTGTAGTATTATACCTGTTAAGTGCTAGAACAAAGTCATAATTCAATACTCTATAAAGAACTCGCGTACGCTGTTAATAGTACCTTCTACTATTCTCTCTCGATCCCACGCAGTCATAGTATCAACGATAACGTTCTTCGATGCTTTAATTAAAGTACACGAACAATTCGCCTTCATCGCCCCGCCTTCGATTTTTGTGGAATATCCATTAAATAATACAATAACTTCACACATTACTGCAAATCACAGTGGAGAGAGATAAAATCGAAGGCACGTGCACAACTTATTCGCTGTGTACACCTTTATATCACGCAGTATGCCTCCTACGCTTTGCGTGAATAAAATCAAATCTGTCTGACTTTACAGAAAACAGTTACGTTAAAAAATATCGAAACCGGCGAACCTAATGTAGCAGGTTATGTTTCCAGTGTTGCATTGAATGAAAACACTTGTCTTTTACAATGGCGTTTAAATAGTTAAAAATCAATGGGAATACAAGATATAAAATGAAATTGGTAACTATAATATTCGTAATATTTTAGTAGAATAACATGAATTATCGCTTAGTAATTTCTTTTATTATAATGTCCAGCTATAGATATACTTTTAATCATTAAACAGAACCTCTTAAATATTTAAGATTCCCAGTATCATAAGGCTTATTGTATTTCCAGTACTGTTTGTCAAGCGAACCGACAAAGCCATGCTTGGTTTTGAGTTTCAAAGGGATTACTTTAATGCTGGACTGCGGTTTAAACATGCAGTCTATATTACACTTTATGCCAATGCCCATGGTCCCTAGCGCCAAGTTTAATTCCTTGCCGTCGTGGCTTCCACGCGACAACCATCAGGACTGGCAAATAGAAGGGGTTCGCATATTCCCCGCATACTCCCTGTATCGCGCGTATCAAATTGATCTTACCGTAAACGTTACGCGTTTCAGGAACTGAAGGAATGCTGCGGCAGAGTGTTCGTAGATTCGACGCCCGAATTTTCTCCGCCTTTGGAGAAGATAGTAGATTTCTCAGAAATCGATGCCATTCTAATATCCAATTATACCTGCATGCTGGCTGTGCCGTTCATAACAGAGCACACCGGTTTCAAAGGCATTATCTACGCTACGGAGCCGACGTTGCAGATCGGACGATTCTTCATGGAGGAGCTAGTAGAATTTATCGAGCAAACGCCAAGGGCGACGTTGGCGAAGCATTGGAAAGAGATGTTGCACGTTCTGCCTCCTCCGCTGGCCGATGCTCTTAAACCGAAATCTTGGAAGCATATATATTCAATGTCGGCGGTCAATACTGCGTTAGCTTACATTCAGACGGTCGGATACGATCAGAAGTTGGTGAGTTAGCGGAATGGAATCGTTGTCTCGGAGTAGATATCTATTACTGATTTGCAGGACATATACGGCGCGTTGACGGTTACTCCTATAAGCTCTGGATACTGTTTGGGTAGCAGCAATTGGTTGATCTCATGCGATCACGAGAAAGTTGCGTTTGTTAGCGGATCTTCGACGTTAACTACTCACCCACGCCCTATGGAACAAGCTACGTTGAAACACGCTAATATGCTGATATTAACGGGCTTAACTCAGACACCAACTGCTAATCCGGATACTATGCTCGGGGAGCTTTGTATGACTGTTGGTACGCACAGAAATTGAATTGTTCAAGTTTAGGCTCGAAGCTTAAGTTGGAATTACATGTTACAGCGATGACGCTTAGAACCGGTGGATGCGTGTTGATACCGTGTTATCCGTCTGGTGTTGTGTACGATTTATTCGAGTGCCTCAGCACGCATCTGGACAAATCAGGTTTCTCGCAGGTCCCTTTGTTCTTCATATCGCCGGTGGCTGAGAGTTCTCTAGCGTACTCAAACATCTTAGCTGAATGGTAGGTTTCGTATTCGAGTTAAATCATCCGGATTATACATTTCGGTTTGATTCCAGGCTATCGACGAACAAGCAGAATAAGGTTTATCTTCCGGAAGAACCGTTTCCCCATGCTTTCCTTGTTAAGAATGCCAGGTTGAAACATTTCACGTCAACGTATGCCGAAGGTTTTAGCTCCGACTACAGACAACCTTGCGTTGTCTTCTGCGGTCACCCCAGCCTCAGGTTTGGCGATGCGGTTCATTTCGTTCAGCTGTGGGGCAACAGTCCGCAACACACCATCATTTTTACAGGTACATTTACTGTAGTAGCTATATCCGATTTAATACGATTTGCAATAATCCACTGTTCCCTCAGAACCAGATTTCCCATATTTGGATGCTTTAGCACCTTTCCAGCCGTTAGCGATGAAGGCGGTACACTGTCCAATTGATACCTCCCTTAACTTCACTCAGGCTAATAAATTAATTAGAGACTTGAAACCAGAACATTTAGTTATACCTGAATGCTACACGCAACCACCGATAACTGCACCACACAGAACAGACCTTGTTATAGAGCCTGTAGGAGTAAGTTGCTTTCCATGTTACTTGCTATATTTCTTGCACGCAGCGTTGATCTCTTAATTCTTCATACGCATTTAAGGAAAAGCCTTTGATTACTTTTAAACGAGGCGAGGTCATAAAGTTGCCTTTGAAAAGGAAAAAGGGGCGAGTGTTTATCGAGCCGGAGCTAGCTGGAAATATAATTCCGAATGAGATTCGACCTGGTCTAAGTCTTGCTTCCGTCACTGGTGAATTGGAAGTTAAGGATAATGTGTATACGATAAAGGTATGCATATTTGTGGTACTCTTTAAAAAAATTAAGAAGTCACCGGATTTTTTTATGAAAATCTCGAATTTTTACGGACCTCATAAGAGGTTTGCCCCGAAATGGTACATGTTTTACACATCCTGCAATTTTTTCCAAAAAATGAAGAGAAAACAATATTCGAGAAAACCGCGTTTAAAGTTTCTGGGCAAAGGCGACGCTATAGGTTGCCGCTTGGCGTTTTTAGTTGCCAAATCTACAATTTTGCGAATTTTACTATAAACCAAGCGGGATTTTATTCAGAAAAGATAGTTCTTTCGGAAAATGCAATAAAAAAATCGATTTTTCGACTGCCAAGTCCCCTTAATTCAGAGATTAGTATGAAGATCGTATTTTTAGAGCATCGAAGACAGACCCACTGGAAAACGTAAAGTCTCTTCTGGCTCGCCTGCACCGATCAAGGAGGAAGTTCTTAAAGAGAGGAAACACGAGTATGGTAACGTGGACCCGCAGGAATTACTTCAGAAGCTGAATCAAGAAGGCATTCAAGGAGCCAAGTTGCAGCACAGTCCGACTGCTACCAGTATTCATTTGGTAAGAACCGCGTTTATTGAATAATGAACAAGTTTAATTCCTCCACGATATTTATTCGTTATTTATACTTGCAGCAAGACGAGGATACTCTGATTCAAATAGGAGACAATTCCACGCACATCTTTTGTAACGGCGATCAAAAGATTCGAAGGCGTTTGAGGACTATCATAATGCAGTGCCTCAAGAGATTTTAAAATCATTGTTATTTTATACAGTGACGATTTTATTATAACTTACATTTCTACACAGTTGGAATCTTTGTTTGCTTAGTACACAGAATAACGTTCATCGGAAGCATATTTGTTCAGTTATTACGAAACAAGTATGGTAACGCTTATTAGCGATGCTTACTTTTGAAATTATATTTATAACTTCATCTTGTACATACAAACATCGCGGTATACATATTATCTACAAATTACGAACGTGGCAGTATTACACGAACCATTTAATTTTTTATATATTTTCACGCTGAAAACGCATTTGTAAATCGAATTAATTAAAAATTCTATAAATAAGAATGTCGTAAACCTGAATAGAAGATATATGTTAAGTATATGTCACCGTAAGACTGAAAACACATATCCTGACATTACCATTTACTGTACACACACGTTTTTTACTGCGAACATGAGAACGGCAGAAAAATATGGCTTACGTAATAACTAGCGTAACGAAACATTTTTTTCTAATTTAGTACTACAGTAATAGGTTTTACAGGTTTGATGAAATGTCGGAGGATAATACAGAAAACATGTATTCTATTTTGTGTGATGAACCCGAAAATTTAAAAAATTCTGAAACTTTGTGAATATGTAGGGGATTTCCTCCTGATTACAACGCAATTTTTGTTTGCTGCCCAAATTCACTCGAAGGGGGTGAAATTAACCCCTGAAAATTCGTAAATTTTCCGATTTTGCGTTATAACTCGCTAACTGTAAAAGATAGAAAAAAGTTTCAAGACAAATGTTACTTCGTTTAATTAGATCTATCATTTGGTGTACAAATTATTTTACAGTTCACGAGTTATAACACAAAATCGGAAAATAACCAGATTTTCAGGGGTCAATTACATTCCCTTAGAGTGAATTTGGGCAGAAAACAATTGCATTAATATCGGGAGGAAATTCGAAGTTTCAGAATTTTTTGAATTTCCGGGTTCGGGATCTTCCCTTGTCAGTAACCATTGTGGGCTTAATGAAATAAGGATCATGTTACTTTCTACGTCCTAGGGACGCGATCGCTAAGACGGTTGCATTCACACGTTTGCTGCATTCTGAATAGATATAAACTCATTATACCCGTTGCAACAAGTTTGTTATCTACTATCAACAATTCCTACACACTAACTCAAAAGCAATGAACATGTTATTAAAGATAAAAGAACAATTTTTTATTAGCAATATATAATTGTAATTCGTGTTAATTTATAAATGTACAAAGACCATTTTCAATCGTAAGCATACGTTAGTATTCTTCTCTATTTTTCTCAGTTCTCGCATTTAGAAATTGGAGCAAAATTTGTGCTAATCCGTGAAAAGAATTATCAGAAGTTCTCGAATAATGGAAGTACATTACGACTTTCATTTGTCTTGTATACACATTTGAGTATATTTCATCATCCACTCTTTTAATGCATCGATTCTACTTTTCATCCCTGTTATCAGTTTGTCGCAACGCTTTATTATTAAGCTCTATAACACTGATAATGTTCTCTGGATGAGCACCTATGTTTCTTCTGCATTTAGAACACAACCTACTGTGATCTATTTACCAGTAGCAATGCCAAGTGCTAAACCAGCTACGAAAGATGCGATAAAGAAATGGAATTCCGTAGGTTTGAACGAGTTATCGCCACCAACAGTCTGGTACCAGCGTCGTGTACGGGATTCCCCGTTTTTCAACAATTGCTCGGCTTTATCTAGCTTCTTATCAACGAATCTCTCGACCTGAAACAGTAAGTTTCGTTACTAAAACAGATTAACACGTACAATTTCACAGTACGTTCACAAGCGTTACATACAAATTTACACAAAGCACTTATACGTAAATTCTCGAGATTAAACTAGATCTTTGAAATGTACGAAAAGAAACTAAGAACAAAATTCCAATCACTCCGTTTATTGCAAGTTATAACTTCAATTTTTTACAGTGTATCTATCATCTCTCTGCAGGCGAATCGATGCATAAATTTGTACATATATACGTGGGCAATTAGTGGCTAAGTGTTAAACGATAGCAAAGCGTAGAAAACTCTTAGAAGCGTTAGATCTTAATCACATATACACGATATATAATACGGTAAATGTTTCGTATCGTACACAAGCTTATGTATTAAAGAAGTGAAACGAAATCACCTTAATGCTTAAACGACCTTAACAATTTAAACAATAAATAAAACGTTTGATTCTCGTGTATCGGCGGAAGTAAAAATTATACCTAACAGAACAACGCTAGTATAAAAAGTAACGAGCACACATCGTCCACTTGCGTGTTCGTAAGAAATCAAAAATTTTCTCATTCAGGACGCTAAACCAATAATGAAACCACCAATGAAACTCGATGCCACAAGCGAATTGTTCTGACACCATGCTCCTACCTGTAAACAACAAGCGCATTACACACACGGGTATTACTTAGCCGACGTAAAAGCGCAAAATGTAACGTTACTCTTGCCTTGTCCATGAATTTCGGTCCTTCGCCAGTGACTTTTTCCTCCACCTTATCTGAGATTTTCTCCGCTTTCTTCTGTATCTTATCCCAGTTGACTTTTAAGTAACCTTGGTGCACGGCTATTTGCAACATTATAATACCACCGCCGACAGCGAACGCCGCGATCTTTCCAACTTTCATCGTCACGTAGCCAGTCACCCTACGTGAAATGTTTATATAAAATTGGGCGAGCGTACTTTTCCGTTAAACGCGTTTACCGAGAAATCTCCAAAGAAGTGTGATATTCTAGAAGATTCTTGTCTTGGTGTTTAGCTTAATTCGGTTTACGCATTACTTAACACGTTAGTCGCCCACCGTGAATCGGCGGAGTTTCTCCCGGGGCCCAAATCCGAACTCAGAGTGCAAACAGCGCGATAAGCTGGAAGAGCGATACGATGCAATTTACATGTAGCCAGAGCCACGTAATTGGACGAAGAAGAGCGTCACCCGTATCTCGATGACGGGCCCCCACGGAAGCATAGCCGTCACACAGATATGGGTGACGGGGACCCCACGGAAGCATACTTGTCACCCATGTTTCGTTGACATGACGACGAACGTGTTAAAGGTATACAAAGGTTTTCGTGCGCACGATGCCTACCATCCTGACGACGTGCCAATAATAATTTGTTTAGTGGCAGACTTTTTGCTCACGTCTCCCAAGATCTTGTCTATCATACTTTTCGCTTCTTTCGAAACGTCTAGACTACATTCTTCCTTGTTTGCGTCGTCTTTGCTCTTTTTAGTCACGGGAAGACTCATTTTAACTCTGAAAGCAGGTCGTTGATTCAAGGCTCGGCATTGAGGGTTGGTAGCTTCGAATTGTCCAGGGACGATTGACGAACAATAAAGCTACCCCGTTACTTCCACAACAATACCATGCAAACGATCGCGCACGCTATTTTCACGTCTTTAAATAACAAAGCGGCAGGTGCATCATCCTTCGACTATTCGTCAGAACGAAAATATATCGATGATTCCATTGCCAAGAATCTCTAATAATATATATGCCTGGTCGTGGGAAATGCTTGATACTTTCGAAATCGAGCGTTCACGTTCTACGAGACGGACGGACAAGACACGGAACGAGAATAATAATATGCCGAAATAAGAGGAAAAACAATAGAGGTCTACCGTTTGAACAATTTTCTTGCTCCCGACTTGAGGGTAGTCTTGTGCAGTTTAGGCATGTTAAAGTTCGGGCGCGTCCCTAAATTATGTAATATCTCATGGCTGTTAGTATTTGTACGTGGAGGGCTCACCTAATCCTCAAATCACCCGAGTGTTTAACAAAACTCAACCGACTTCGTGCACTCGAACCGATCTGACAGATCGAAATATTCCGGCACCCCACGGCGATTGTTCCGTTTAAAGAACGCAATGGCGTAGCAGCAGCGAAGTAGCTACGGCACCGTCAGCAGCAGACGCAGCTACTAAAAGCACGAAGTGTCGCGAGGTTTGCGCGTGATCTTGCGAGAATTAACGGTAACAATGCGAAAGGAAGTCTGGATAATCATCTGCGGGAGGTATTCTTCTCAATGATTCATATAAAATATCGATACTCGCATCCGACGCTCGTGCATTTCTTACCACTGTTCCTATCGCTCTATGAAAATCCCCCGATACTATTCCCACAAAACAATAAACAATCCCGCCATTGTTTAATGTTCACCTTTATGCGTGATTGTTAAAGCTCGTGCGCCAATTCTCGCGGCTTCTGCGAAGTTTCAAGTTCGAATCCGCTTTCGTGGAAGATCGTTTTAACCCGGCGGTCGAGGTGGCACTTGAATTCTGCGTCGCAGAACGATGGGGCGTTCGATTCTCCCGCCGCCGCGGGACCGTGCGCCGGGGGCGATGTGCTTCGGCCACGGAATTACAATGTCGATGTGAACCGTGGAAACGGTCTTCCCGTCGCGTGATTCGCCATCCTGGTTTAACCTGATCGCCGCTTTCAAAAGCTACCCGTTCCGATGAGGTGACAAGCTGTCGGGGGCGTGAATCGAGAGAAACACCCGGACTTTCGTGTGAAGCGGCCCGCTCCGCGTGCAAACATGTGTCCGTTCTGTTTTCATTGAGTCTATTTACCGAGTGCGAAAATGGCCCAGGAGACTGACGACATCAACTTGACTCCTCAAGAATTACAGATACTATCCGAGTTAGACAGGTGATTCTGAAGTAAACAGACCTCGTACCGCCGAATATCGCGCCAGTCCTCCCGATCTCTCTCTCCCAGCCGTCGCGTTACTTTCGCCTGGCCCCTGAAATATAACCTAGAAAGTTATCTGACAGAATAGGCGCGCAAATTTGATCGGCTCGCTTAGACGTGCGTGCAACCTACTGACATCCTTTCCGCGCGTCCGATCGTCCCACATTCGATTGATACGCTATCACGATCCCATGATCTCCATCGGCTGAAAGTTCCCTTTCGTTTTCGAGGGCTCCGGTTATCACGCGGAAATTTTGCTTAACGGGCGGGACAACTCGCGCTCGTCGACGCGTATCTCGTTTCGAATACGTCCGTAGCGTTAACGATCGAACGCGATGGCATTAGCCGTCGCGCGATGCCTATGTATACCGTCTCCTCATCGGTGCATTTGTCTGTTCAATGTGCGCACAGTCGGCAGTTTGGATTCTTGAAACTGAACTCACCGGAGCAAGTGAAGAAGAAAGCTTTAGTCGTACGTGCGATCAAATACTTAGAGAGGATGTTAGTTCAGGCGCAGGCTGAGAAGCAACGCAGGAAAGCGGATAGCACGAAAATGAATCTAGACGAGCTGAAAGACGAGGACGAGGACAAGGGAATTAGCATCGATCCCAAAACGTACTGCAAGCTGGGGCATTTTCATTTGCTGCTGGAGGATTATAGCAAAGGTAATCGACGATTCGCGTTTTCAGGGTTTCTTACTGTTTCTGTACGTCGCCGGTTTCCATGTTTCGTTTCCTATTTTCGCAGCCATGTCGGCGTACCAGAAATTTTATTCCCTCAAAGGGGACTACTGGAAGGACGCATCATTTCTGTACGGGCAGGGACTTGTTTACTATCACTTCAACGCGTTTCAATGGTGAGTGATTGCAATTGTTTTATTCAGCAGGCAATTATTCTGCAGGCTCTCTTTTCAATAATCTGCGGGCATGTGATTTCGATAGTTTGTGTTCTTTGTGACGCCGAGTAGCAATCAATTTTAATATGAAATTTGCGACATTAATATTGGTGGTCATCATTTTTTTTCATTGCAAATTAACTGCCTGATATAATTTTACCAAGAACGTCTCGCATCGTTAGTGTCTCTTTTACCCTTTTTGCGTTAATTAAAAAAATCGAAGTATTAAGCTATCAGGCTCCGAAGGGTCTATTGAACTGCTACTTGGGAGAACGAAAGCAAAACGCTGATAGTAAAAATGTGTGTACAGAAAAATGTTGTAATCTCTCATGAGAGTAGTTCGCCTTGAAAAGGGGGCGTCGGCCCCTTGGACGGTGTACACACATAGGGTTCATCGTTCTCCTCCCGTGTTCTCTATTTTTTTTAATTTCGCGCTGAATCCCGTTGGTAAACTAACCTGCTTACCCGCTATCGGTAAAGCAGAATGTTGCACAAATCCCGATAAAGTAGATCGCTGCGCAGGGTGATTATCAACTGAGTTGTTCGTTGGTGATTGAATTGGACGGTAGATGGCTCTGATTCCCTGTCGTTGGAATAACGGAAAGTGCCTACGTGCCGGGCCGCGGTGTAGACATGGCGACTAGCAAAGAAGGGGAAAGGGGATAATAGGCCAAATACGTATCTGTTTCAGCGACCGAAATGGTAATTTAGATTTCCCACACAAACGTTGCGTTTCTAACTACGGCAGTAAGTTCCTCTATTCACAATTTCCTGTAACTTAGCGGACGAGAGCTTCCGCTGCTTTTTTTTATAAACTCTTTCCCGAATACTGTGTGCTTCACGCGTGACTTTGACGTAAGGCACGCGATCAGACGTCGTATTATCATCGAACCGCCAATCTGTGTATAACGCATCATTGCACGTAAGGTCAGCCCGTGGACGCTTATAGCTGTGATCGAATTTGAACTTATTTCGGTGACGGTATTGATTATAACACGCGCCAACCGCCTTAATAAAGCCGCTCAGGAAATCTAATTTAACCTTAATCGACGTCAATGGAATACAGACGTGTTCGAATTTCGTTATGCACTGTTTGTGCGCGCATAATGTGACATCTGGCTTTCGCGGATTCAGCGATTAGACCGCTCTCATTAATCCTTCATTAGACGATTCGAAATAGCCCAGAAGATTGCAGCACCATCAAGTATCAGTTAACGAGATTACATTCGTCATCCTCGATTAGCGTCGTGTCAGTGACCAGGTCAAATGTTCAGCCGTCGTATTCTAACAATATCGTCGTGTCGTGAGAACGCGAACCTCGTTAAAAATGCAAAATTACATTACTGGAGTTCCAGCAGTAATCGCAGGTCCATGCCTCGCGAATTACGAACGTTTCCAGGATGCATTTAATTCCTGAACGATTACTATTTTCGTTCGAGTCGATGTTACGTTATTATGCAGGCATCAATGGAATTTCCTTCGGACGTAGGTATACATTTCGCTCGCGTTACACTGCCGGTTACATTTGTTTCGCTTGGTAATTCGGCGCAAGTAAGTACGCGACAGATATTGTTACTGTTGACTTGACGTTTCCTGTCAGGCAATCGGCTTTGCAGACGGTCAGGAGTGGGAATATCGATTTCCTGTTCAACCCTCCTTAACTCGGATGAGGCAAGATTCCCGTGGAACGAGGCTCGCAGAAAACTTCCCTTTCGATCTCTCGGCGTTCCACTCGGCTGCGATACCGCGTAACCGTTATCAATTTCTGTGATTGACAACCCCCCCCGTGACTTTTCCCCTAGGCCAAAATCTCTCAAAGCCCTATCGTTTTTATTGAATCGCGCGGGAGGAAATTCTTCTTTCTCGATACAATTTCGCGATGAGCGTTTGGAATTAAATTTATTTAATGCTGCAAATAACCGAGCATCCATTGAGAAATGGTGGATGGGAAAACTCGGTATGTGGTTCGAGTCGAACGCCAGACGGATCGAATTTCACTTGGTTTGATCACAGGCGCTTGTGTGCCCGAAGGCAAGGGCTTTTACGTAAAAAGCGAAAAGTTCAATTCGTTAAAAAGCTGCCAGCTCGAATAACGTTCTTTCAGCTGTTGTGTGATTAACGAGGAGCTGCGGCGAATTTCACAGTAGCCCCTTTCAACGCATTTGTTACTAGGGATCGTGTATATTCTGAGTAATCCCCGATCTGTACTAGCACGTGTAAATGGAGGCACGCTTTGTTCCCGCAAATACGCTCGCGCGCATGTAGGTATTCCGAACGATCGATGTTGATTTTTAGAAAGTTTGGAATATTTGTACAGCTGGAGAAATCAAGGGACACACATTTCGAGTACCTTTAATAATCAAATAAAGAAATACGGAATACTTGTTATTTTTTAATTAATTCGGAAACTTTTCGCCGATATGCAATCCACGTTAATCTTTTCAAAAAAAATTAAAACCGACTTCAAAAAAATAAAAATGCACTGAAAAGTGAAAAACAAGTTTTTTCTTTATTTAATCCGTAACTCTCAATTCTTTTTATGTCGGCGCCTCATCATTTCCACTGTGTAAATCTGGCGCCGACTTAAAGAAATTAAGAGTCATAGATTAAATAAGGAAAAACCTTATTTTTCACTTTTCAGTGCATTTTTATTTGTTTGAAGTCAGTTTTAATTTTTAATTTTTTACCTTTTTCAGTTATTTAAGTTGAATAACTACATTTGTTTTAAAAAGATGAGCAGACCTACAAAAGGAGCTGCTAATAAAAAAAAAAACCCTTTTCTAGAAATGGAAGATTCCAATAATAATGAAACAGATTTCTTGTTTTTGGCGTAATTTCAAAACTACTTAACCGATTTTGATAATTCTTTCTCCATGACCTAAGTTGATTGAAGCTAAAATAAATGCAATAAGTTTCATGAAAATAGTCCAGAGAACTTCTTTCTTTTTGAAGTCGGTTAAAAATGAAGGACGCTTTCACTTCTCAACCCTTTGCGTTTCGACAATTTGCGCGCTCTGCGTATGCGGCGTGCGGGACTACTTTAATCGCATATCTTAACCATAGAAACTGAACGCCTATGGGCGTTCTCCGCTCACATGCACATACACCCCCGCAATTAAACTCCACCATCCCTGAGCAAATAAACATACATTTGCCGTAATTTCATCTGCTCTACACATTTGCAGATTTTTGTTACTAAATCCCCCTAAGAAACTTGAAAATTAATCGAAGTGTTCGCTTGAACTGCTAATTACCCAATTTGCAGCGATCGCGCATATTTACTTTTCTCAGCCCTACTACGTTCCGCCATCGTGCGTTGGCGCGCGTCGCACGAGCGCCTTGTGTTTCCGTGCAGGGGCGCGGAATCACTTAGTGACCTTGAGACGTCAAAGTAACCAGACAATCTTCTCGCAGCCGGGATCAGTCTCGTAGTATGCGTGTTTTTTCCTCAATTAGTTCATTCTTTCTGGTTGAACGTTAGGTAATGGATCGATAGAGATTACGGGGGAGGAGGGCAGGGCGATCGGTTGCGCAATTTGTACCGTGTGCCGTCATGTGGAAGTAAACGCGGCAATTATATGGCGGTGACGTGGAAGGGTAGAATGTCTTTCGCCTTTATCTCGTTCGATAAACCGCAGACTTATTCAGCGGGTGAAATTGAATGGAAAATCCTCTCTTTGCGGATACGAGAGGCGGTTTCCTTGGATATATTGGGTTTCAAAGCGTTCGTTGAGGTGTGCTTAGTAGGAAGTGCGTAACGGCAATTATTTGACATGGACCATTCGAACGAAGCGACAGGATGCTATGCAAGGCGAGTTACATACTGCTTGTGCAATTAATGTTGGCGTATTTATTTTTATTTAGTTTTTTTTATTTTCCGTGTTTGTTATGCCAATTTGGTTACGTAGGGTGGTGAGAGGGCGAGGCCCAGCTGTAGCTGCTATTATGCCTAACCTCTGTATAATGTTAGAAAATGATATTAGAGAAGTAAAAGATGAAATGACTAAACTGAAACTAAACTGAAATTAAACTAAACTGAAACTGAACTGAAACTGAACTAAACCTGAACTGAAATAAAAATTAAAACTAAAACTGATACTGAAATAAAACTAACTAAAAGTAGTAGTAGGAAACAGTAAAAGCAACAAAACAATCAAACAATAAATAATCAGTAGAGTGTGGAAGGTAGCAATAAGCAACGTAACAGAGTAAAACACAAATTAACATTATACTAACAGTAGCATAATTGATTTATTCCAGAGAAGATAAAAATCCGCGTCTGTTTTAATCGGATTCCCTCGAGCGACCCTTTCCATATTTATTACGCGTACGAAAACGTTATAATTCCCTTGTATCAATTAATAAATTTTTCTAACCTCATAATGAGATCGTAAAATAATTATTCGCTTGAAAATACATACCGCGAGATGCAGTAAAGATTTCAAGAAGCAGAATATTCTCGTTTAAATATTCGCGTGTTCTAATTCCGACTTTCCCTCGCGACTACACAGCATTGTGCTTTGTAAAAAGTTCATATAAAATTTTCTGCTCGTTATTCTATTCATCTTTCCCGCGACTTCCCCCCTTTTCCCCCGTCTCGTTTGCCGCGCAACAGTAAATGAAACCGCGAAGTCGTATCCAGCGGCCAAAGGAACTGGAACGGGTCGCTCGATACCCGCGCAGTTGGCAGCCATGCATTTGGTCGCTCTAAAACGGCAAAAAATGAATTATAAATCGCGTCGAAGGAATCTCGTTGCGCTGTTTCTAAAGCGCTCATAGAATCCCATTATATAGTACGCTGCAATTGCCGCGGTGATAAGTTCATCGCTTTAAATTACTCGGTCGTTTCGAAATACTTCGAAACGATAAACGAGAATGCTTGCGTAGATTCGAAACGCGATACTGTGTGTCCGCACGCGCGGAATAATCGTGGAGGATTTAACGAAACGCGGCACAGGGAGACGTTAGTGTTTACATATATAATGCTCGCTCGTTAAGATTCTTCGTGTTATTTTTCCGAGTTTTCGCAACTACGGATCCACAGAAATCAGGCTTTGTTACATTTGCGTGATAGGTTAGTCCGTTGCATAGAGAACATATGGCGTCGCGCTAGGATCGCGATAATTATACGAATAGTGCCACGCGGGTTCGTCGGTAACAGAAATTGCGAAGAGAAAATGGCTCGGCGCACGCCACTCGCTGATGTATCGACGGCGAAATGAATATCGCTGTTTCCGTACCGTGAAGTTATTTCTTTGGTACCGCGGTGTCACGTGACCCCACAAGCACGACGCTCGTCGCGTTTACGGCGCGGGGAAATAGACTACCGAGTATGGAATTTTATTTCGTTTCACAGGAATCGTTTAACGCCCAATTCGCGCGCAATGCCAGTGGCTAGGAGCGTAATATTCATTCTTAGAGACGACATACCCTAAAAATTAAAGTGGTTAAAGGTTTGCCTAGAATAGTATCTGCGCAGGGCAGGTTCATTTGAAATTTCGCGGGAGTTGAACGAGTCTTTCTTTGGAGAAAAAATATATGTACAACTTAATGGATGTAGGACAATTGTAAAATCTGATTTTTTATCAAATTAGGCTGTCCATTGCTACTTTCTAACCTCCAATAACCCTTGCATATAATTCTTCTTCTTTCTTCTGATATTTTATCGGAACACTGAAATCGGCAATTAGGGCAATCTATATGCAAAGGGTGCCATCAGATGTTTCATGCACAAGTATTGTTTGCCCTCTGGCATGGACATACAACATTTGTGCTCCCAACATAATAGATTCAGGGACATGCAATAAACAAAAATATTATTTTTGACACATTTATAAAAAACATAAGAATGTGATTTTTATACAGCATAAAGAAACAGTTACGAACTATTTGTTGCATATAAAAATTCAAATTTCATAAAAAATGGGCATAACAACATGTGTGCACTAAGCCATCGATATTAACATTATAAGAACCAGAAAGAAGTCGCATTATACGTTTGAACTCGCGCTGTCCGCCATTAAAATCTCGCGAATCTGGTCACATCGCGCGCCGAACCGTTAACCCTGAAGCATCCTATCCCGCCAAGTGGTAACCCTGTCGTACCAGGAAGTAGCTGGGAAATGTATTTTTAGAGGCTCCTGCTCGCCGGTCCTCGGGCACGAAGGGAGCCTGCCAGCAACCCCTTCCTTCGGTCAGCGAACCTTTTTTCGCCAACCTCTCACCCTGCCCCGGTGTGGCGCGGAGACGAATCTCCCTAAGGGTGATTCACATGACGCGTGACTCGTCAGTTTGTAATCTGCCGTACGTGCGCGGCTCGTGTATTGTCCATTGTATCGGTGCCTGCAATATTTATAGCCGCCACTCTATTATGCAGTCGGCCGGCTATATGCGCGCCACTGTTTTACGATATCGATCCTCTTATTTTGTGTGTGCAAGCGCCTATGGCAGGCCGTGTACAGTTACTTTTCCCTCTGATCCTGCAACGACCATTCTTTGCCGCGTATTTGCAGCTTCGTTAAGCAATCGTCTCCTATTCTCACGTCCAATCGCTAAACGACCATGGGCTATTAGATCCACGGTAGATCCATGGCGGATCCACAGGTGGATGGACGAGCGTGTGATCGACAGTTCCTCTTAACCCTGGTACGGAATTTTTAGAGCTACACGGATTAGTAAATTTTGGTCAGAGTGACATGATATCGTATATTTACCAGAATCGAGTGTACAGAAATAAAACTCAGTTCATTTAATTATTACGGTTTAATATTCTAAGAACTTATTCAATTTCTACAAGAAGAATGTTATTATTATTTATTATCGACGGTTGTTAGTTATTTAAATGTATGAAGGAGTTTTAGTCCGAATAGTATATTAACAATTTTGGGTTAAGATGGCCTAATTTCCATACAAGGGTTCAAATATTTTGGTTAAATATATTAGGTCGTTGATTGTCTATAATAAATTACAGCTTGGTTATGTGTCTCTCTTTAGAAAGAGATGATTTAAAGTGTGTTTATGTGTTAATACAGGTGTTCTCGATAAAAGTTAATATTACCTGCTTGTGTCTGTATTATAGGTTCTTGCGATTTACTTCAAACTTGGCATATATCTTCAGTAAATGTCCCATTCTCGGTGACACTAAAACTAAGTCGGTGTTTGCAAAATTAAACTTTTGTGACTTAAAAAACCAGGGAATTTTTTGTAGAAATCGATGTCTGTTTTAGACGCTGCCATTTTTTTGTAATTTTCGGTATTTCTCGTGTAATCTAGTTCAGGCGATAGCCACACTCATACAGATTACACAAATTTTTAAATTTTCTATTTTAGACAACTACAACGCCTGATTTTATGCTAACAATGCGCAAATGATTTTTGTAAGGCGCTCTATTTGAAGCACTATAACTCCGGATATAACCACTATTTTTGCATACCTACAATTTTTTTTCATATGCTCTAAAGATTGACAAGTGAAGCTACAAAGCTGGAAGTAAATATATTGAATGGTTTTGTTTTAAAAAATTCCCAAAGTTTGCATTATTTTTCTTCCGTCAAGGTAGGGAGACCCCTTAATGATGACAAATTACTTTTTCATATTCCTATCTGTAAATTTACAGTAAACTAATTGATTAACTCTGGAAATATCAGCTTTTATCGAGAACACCCGTATCTTTACTTATACACAAAGACAATCCAAAAATAATCATAAGTAAGTAGAAATAACATTAAAAACAATAACAACTGAGTAAATACTTTTAAAGTATATAGGGTAAATATCACAATTACTGCCACTTTATTTATTTTACTGAATAAACACGTAACGTGTAAAGATAGTGTAGAAAAAAAATGTATCATTAAATTGGGTCTGTTCTTATTATTATAGTTTTCTATTCAGTTCACTATTCTTTATACGTTACGTTTTTATTAAGTAAAATAAATAAAGTGCCCGTAATAGGGACGCTGACAGTAATTGGGACATCTACCCTGTACGTACAGGAAGAAATAATAAGACAACTAATTTTGCTTAGCTAGAATCGCATTTTAAACCACTGCGCGACAGGGCTCAGGCGAAAGTGACATGATCCAGGGTCTATTGTAACTGCATTATTCGAGTACGTAGCTTGGAAAGAATTCCCGTAGGTGGGTGACGAGAATCGGTTACGTATCCTGGTTCGAATATGCGACTACGGACGGGCCGAGCACGTGCGTGGAAGGAGAAGCAGTAAAATCGATCGTCTGCAACGCATCTCTATGCGTTGCACGTGACTCAACGGTACTCCGCCATGGCGGACAAATGTCCCCGGCTGCTGTTTAGACGAGCGCTGCTCAAAGAGGCGTGAAGCCTCGAAAATCTCGAGGGGCATTTCGAAACGGTGCCATTCAGCAACGAGAATTCGTTCGTTACCTCCGCTTTTCCATTCAATTTGTATCCTTCGTTCAATTTCAGCACGGCTAATAAATCATATCAGCTAGTCTGGAGGTATTCGTTAGCTCGGAAGTCTTGTAAAATATACAGGGTGCTTCAGAATTGCTGAAACGTCGCATGGTGGTCTCATAAAAGTCAGACAAATTAACAGGTCTATAAAGGTACACCTACGTCGACGTCGTGTATTAAGGGGTTATACCTACAAGGGGAGATCCCGAACCCGAAAATTCAAAAAATTCTGAAACTTTGTGAATATGTAGGAGATTTCCTCCTGATTGCAATGCAATTTTTTTGCTGCCCAAATTCACTCGAAGGGGGTGAAATTAACCCCCGAAAAATCGGCAATTTTCCGATTTTATTTTGTAACTCGCAATCTGTAAGAGATAGAAAGATTCCGAATGGCAGTGCTCACCGCAAAACCAAAATTTAAAAAATGCTTGGATGTCGCTCGTAATTTTATTATAAACGTAAATATTTTTCCACGAAAAATTACCAAATGTTCTTTAAATGTTGCTCGTTTAAGCGCAAAAAGTTTTGTAAAAATATACGCTTCCGCTTTTTCAAAAAAAATTCACATACATTCGCCTCTTTTCGGTCGCCTAAATAGGTATAACTCCTTAATTCTTCGCCTGTCAAACTCGCCAGACAGTCCTACAAACTCGAAACGTAATAATTCAATCTCCCATTTCTCATATGATTAATTATTGCTCGTGCATTCGCCGGTGGTCCTTCGTTTAATGATCTTTCGATAGACCCTCCTCGTAATTCCGAGACGCCCCGTATATCGTAAGCGTGTATAATGAAATTGTCAACGTGGGCCATCGTTGATCCACAGATTCCAAGCGGGAAGTCGTACAAAGTCCCCGTGACACGGAACCTGATAAATGATGTACTACAAAATCACTTTCTAACTCTGCGTGTACCTACTCCCTTTGCTGCACAATCGCGGGTAAATTGTACGGCAGTGTGTCCAATAGCTCGAGCTTGACGTTAACATGATCCATATTTCTCTTGACGCGTGTGATGTTAGTTTGCCAGGGGCTATGGAGAGCGCCGGGTAAGATTAGTAGCCTCGGAAAGTGGATTCGCGATAGTTGTCACTTTCTTAGCGAATCTATTAAACTACAACGTAAATTATAGTTGCGGATAATTTTGCGAATGAAACTATCAGCTTCTGTTTACGAATTTTGCGCGCTCTGTTTCCCTCGGCAGAAGCAACGTGGAATTGTTTCTCTGGAGATTGTAGTAATCGTGTAAAAATTCTTAAATTAAATTGATTCCGGGTTTAGCTGCAACTGGCGTGCGCATGGTAATTGAGGTTTGGGGATCATTGTTCGTACGTGTCAGCTGGAACGTTTTTAGAAGGCAAGAATAGAGTGGTAATTAGTTTTCTCGTCACTGTCAGTCATCTCGAATATTAATTGTCACAGTTCTACTCGTCGGTTATCCAATTATGCATTTATGGAGGATGTGCCTGGTTACGTCTCGGATGTCCCCTTTCTGATGGCAGAAGAATAAAGTATGAAACTTCTGCTTCAGTTCTCGAAGCATCAAAAGTCTGTTCTGGGAATATTGTATAATGAAAGGATTAAAATTAAACCGAGTGCAATGACACTGTGTATGTAAATTCTGTGTTTGATATCTGGGTTCCGTAACTCATAAATTCATATTGATTAATTACATTTGTAGAGAATAGAGAAGAAGACGCGTAAGGTATTTAAATTGCAATTTAAGTATAATCGTTTGATTATACAAATTTTTCTTGAAATTTGAATGTTTGAAATAATTGTTGCTCTGTTCAGTGTTCGAGTGAAATTTCTTTATAAGTAGGATATATATTTCTTTTGTAACTAAATTGTAGTGAACTACCTTCGGTCTTTTCATTCCTTCATTAATATTTATCTTATTCTTCCACTAATGAATTTCTTAAGGGGGTAGGTTACCCTCAACAGCCCAAAATCAGGCCTTTCCTCAAACGCATATTCTGAAGCAATAAATGAATATAGAGATAATATCTGTTCTAATTCTTAAGCGTCAGTTCGTTGAGTTTAATGTGCAAAATGAAAATTTTAAATATGTTTATAGAAAAAAGAGTTATAAATATAAATGTGAATTACTTAAAACACAAAGTAAAGGTATTTTTATAATCTATAAGACAGTCTCCATCTTGTGCAGGAAGCAAAATTTTGATAAACAAATTAATACAATTTTTATGTTCATTTTTCTGGTTTTATCCTTTTTTGCAGGAAAAATATTTTTATCTTTTTTTTTTAAGAATTTATATTGAAAATGTGCTCACAATACACGAAGGGGAATAGTTTCCTGCAGCTCCCTGTAAATTTTCATTCAAATCGTTGGGGCGGTTTTCGAGATTTTATGTTCATCGTTTTGGAAAACAGTTTCTAGGAAATTGCGTTTAAAGTTGGACTCGTTATCCGATCTCATCTGCAGGCTCGTACATTTTTTATTTAATTACTTCAATTTTTAGAATTTCGCGGTCCGGTTGCGCTTAAAATACGTAGAAAAGATGTAGCTAGCGGAATATGTAAACATCCTAAAAACCAATTTTCGAAAATTTCGAGGGTAACCTACCTCCCTAATTAAGTTTCTCTGATAAATTTATTTTATAGTCTGATAAATATCTGACACTGACTGACCTCCCTAATTAAGTTTCTCTGATAAATTTATTTTATAGTCTGATAAACATCTGACACTGACTGAAACGATAATTAAATGACATATTATATTCAGCCCTGTTTTCTTCCATATCAATGAATAACTCCGTGACTTTATATTCGTAAATATTAATTAATAAATCCAATAATACTAATCTTCAAGGTTTGACGATTTTCCACAATGCATTCATTGGATTATCGTTTTCAATGCGGAAATGAAAGCAAGTGGTCGATGAGGGGAGCATATACCTCCTACAACGTACCAAAAATATGCACAAGATTCGTGACACGTTTATTCAAATTCCCAAAGTTATTAATAACACCAGAAATTCACTCCAAACAAAGTACAATATTAAACCTAAATTTGCAAGGTACTAACAATACCACAAATCTATTTCGAATGCACAGTATCTCTATATAAAAAAATTCCAGCAAGCTGTCAATAGCAGAGTTGTGCAAACTGTACTCTAATTACAAATTACAAATTACGATTAAACTGTAATAAATTGTGTAATTGATTACACATTATTTTCTGTAATTGTTAATTTAGGTAGTTGACCATTTGGTTTTGTCAACTATCTAAATGAACGATTACAGAAAATAATGTGTAATCAATTACACAATTACAGTTTAATCATAATTTGTAATTAGATTATATTTTGCCCAAGTCTGGTCAGTAGCACCGCAGGTTTATTCCAAACCCCCAGTATTCTCAGAGACTTTCTCAAAACACTTTAGCATGCCTCCACCTTAACCACAGGTTGCTCCATCAGCCCGAAGAAAATCAAAAGAAGAGACAAAAAATTCTCTCTCATTATTCGTATCACGATCGACGAATTTCTTTCGAACGCACGCATCGATAAATATCCAGTGAGCCCGCCCGAGTACCCGGTGGAGCGGCGACCGAGCGAGCAATTTCGAGAAAGCCCAAAGGAACGCGTACGCGAGCGGCATAAAATTCAGAGACGACAACGGGCAATTAATTTGAATGCTTATCTTCCCATTGGCCCTGTATCCTGGCCGGGGGAATTAAACTAAAGGAAGTGGTCCCTTAGCAGCCGAGGTGGCTCGCATTTATTCGCCCTTATCGGGCCGCGCCGCTGGCCCCTGCAGGTAGGCCAGCTTGCACGTGAGACTTTTCGCCAGCTCCCGCGCACGTGTGCGCCCGTTGCTCAAACGATGCACAACCGGCTGCACTCGCGCGCGCCCGCTGCACCCCGCCGCGCTAGCGCGTACGTGCACCGGCAAGGTGCATGCAAGCTCTGACCCAGATCGCGCGATCGATATTCCCTGGCCCAGATACGGCTGCTTCCCGGAGATTAATATTTTTTCCACGCAGCCCCGAACAGCATGATTGATCCCTCTCTTTCCTCCCTGAGAACTTCGACCTTCGTGCATGCACGTGACTCGAGGTCCTTCGAGGTCGTTCGTTTAAGCCGTCGAAGATGACAAAGGTATGACTACTGTGGAGCTGTGGGGGTAATAATAAAATTGTTGAGTTTAGGTGTATTGCTGGTTCGCTGGGTGGTAAGGAAATTGTGGGGTAGAGGGAACATGGGGATGCAACGTTCGAAGGGGATTGTTCTGTGCAGGTACTAGGGGGCTGGAGAAAGCGTATGATTTTGTGGTTAAGGGGTCATGCTTATTGTTAGTCAGGAGACCGAAAAAAGGGTTGTCTTTGGAAATTTTTTACTCAAAAGCTATAATACATTTCTCAAAAAATCTTGTTTCCTTTTAAGGATTGCATCTAGTACCGTGCATCGTAATTTTTTTATTTAAAAATATTTATTAATAACTAAGTTATTGTCCATCTTTAATGTCCAATGCCACTTTAATAGCCGTTTCGGACCCGTGTTTTACGAAATATAAAAATGCTGCTTATAACTGCGAAACTAAGCATTATCGGACATATGCGCATACCAATTTTTTCTTATTATCTTGATGAGTAGAACCGACCCTCAAATACTGTCGCACATATTTATAAACATCCCACATGTAAACGCAGTGGCCTGCATTGGGGTGGATGGCACGCACTCCGAGCATATCCCTTAAATTTGAATAATTTGAAGTAGGAATAAATTGAAGAAGAATCTGAAATTTGATATAGACTTCTTCAATCTCTGGAACTTTTAGGAGCCATTTTTCTTTCACTCTGCACATGAAATATACATTATACGTAGGGGAGAGATGCTATAAAAGGAACACTTTTGTTTAGCGTCCATTTCTGACAATATCATTATAGGTATTTAAAAAACAAGTACATCAATAGAAAGCGTGTTTATTTCGCTTCAATAAAAGTAGATTACAAACTCATCAATTGTAATAGAAAATAACCAAATCTTCGATTTTCAAAGAAGTGGGAAATGTCCCTTTTACGACTAGGTGGTTTTAAATGAGACAGTATAAGTCATGAAAGGGACGTTAATAAAAATAAACTTATTAAGTATTACAATTATAAATGTAAATCTTAATGATACAAAACAATGGAATCTATGAAAAAATTAACTCCTTGTTCTATAAATCATCAATATTTTGTCGCTTTGAATAGTCACTTCACTAATTCTTAAATTTGAAACAAGACGCCATCAACTAATAATTGATAATTTAAAACAATGGCATCCATGTATCAGATGATTGACTAATAACTTTACAGAACAGTAAAATACATACATATAGTGTCCAGCAGTACATGTGTATGAGAGGGACAGCCATGAAACGGTCGTCCCATTAAGACTTGTTATGCTGTCCCTTTTAAGACTATAAATGAGTTTAATATAAAATAAACTCAAAACAAAGAAAACAATCAATTAACCTTCCCTCTCAAGTATTTTCCTTTCAGTTGAATACAGGCTATTTTAATGATATAACACTTCAACCCTTTGTATAAATCTTGATCTCAGAAAACGACACCGAAAATCAACGAAAATTTTACTTTTACTGCCGAGAAACATCAACCGCGGATTACTGCTCTGTTGCAAGTGAGGCCGCAGTGAAGTTTACGTCAAATGACTGGGCACTAGTGTTGTCATAAACAGGAAAATAACTGGCATAGGTATGCAATGCGTTTAGAATTTTGGCAATTCGATTTGTCCCATTTAAAACCTGTCCCTTTTATAGCACCTCTCCCCTACCACAGACAAAATAATAACAGAAACAAATTGCTGAAAGAAAATTATAGTGTCTACAAGATACAGATGTGTTCATCAAGGACCTAACCTAGCCAAAAGTAATAAATAAATACAACAAATCCTAATAAACTGAAAATAAGTGAAATGCAGTAACTAAATATATTTATACAACAAACCTCGTTCCTAAAAACAAACTCCATTTTATTCGCTACAAGCTGCACAGCAACTCCTACAACGTCCCACCAAACTTCAACTTGTCGCATTTAAAAGCCCATTACTCCAACTCAACAAAGATCCACATTACAATTTTAACATTCAAACTACACCACAGCTGTAAAAAACATGATCGCAACTCTATTCAACACGCGAATGTGAAATAAAAATGTGCCCATAAACGTTCACCACGTTTAGCTTTGTTTTCGAGTTACAGTGGTCTTCGTGTCACAAGCTAAGCAAGCGTAACTGATTTCTCGTAGATATTTGCAATCGGTGCTTCGTATCTCGTGCACGATCTTGTTGTCTATTTGTAAGCGCTTTCATAATGTTCTATGAATCATTTCGGGCCGCCAGTTTTAGCAGGAACACCGCGCTGAAAATTTCTAATGCAGATCTCCGGAAAGATAGGCGGGACAAGTGGGTACCACGCGAAAACAGCTATGCCTCAAAAACAAGATCAGATAGAGCAGTGATCCCTCCACCGTTGTATTAATGTCCGAAGTTATTTCTACATCTCGCGGTACACCTTGTGCATTGCAATTAGCGTTCCGTGTAACGTGCGTGGTGCTGTTGCAAATATATTGTGCCAAATCATTTTCATTCCCTTTCCATAGGTAGTTTCTTCAAATGTTTCTTTCGCCATTGCCCTGCGCGGTAAAAATGGCCACCTCCGATTACGAAGCTAAAAATGCGATTGCGTTTTAATTAATGAGGCGCGTTACGATCCAGTAACTCGTGCAGAATTTCCACGGAATCATTCGCGTAAACAGCAGCTCACGGGTGCGCATTACGCGCGCCACTCTGATTTCGCGGATTAATGTGGAATCGTTGATTCAGATTGATCCGCGAATTCCATTTCCCACTGGTAACGCGTTCGCCGATTAATTGGCCGATTGTGTACAAAGCGCAGCGTTTAGCGGAGGAAGAACAGCGAGAATGCAGCTGGTTCTGGATAACAATTTATTTATCATCACATGCATTATTTATCGCTCGATCGCGTTACAACACGGCAAACAGCGAGTAAGAGAAACAAGAAAACTTTCCCACGAGCCTAATAAGTGCATCGATTCTCCAAGGTACACCCGTGTCGTACTTGGGCATGCTCACTTAGGAAAGGCAGCCCTACTTCAAAAAAGAAAAATAATGTCCACGCTGAAAAGCTCGAAGCCACGAGCTGCCTAATCGACGAGCAACACTTGGCGCATGGGTCCGCTGGTAGGAACTTAACGTTTCTAATTATGCGTCGGCGAAGTAGCAACCGGATGGCAGTGACCCCTATTCTTAGACAGCGGCCGCGTTTCCGTCGAAATTCCAGTTGCACGGTCGCTCCTGTCAAGGTAGTGGGCAGCTGAGGTAACCAGTGTCGGGTGGATTGTGCAACGACCGTTGCTCCTCCTTGGTGCCGTGCACTCTCACGCCACATGCAAGTGTTACACCGTCGGGGGACGGAGGGAGGGAGGGCAACGGGGACCAACGACGTCGTCAGCGGCCGGCCAAGGGAGTCGTCTCGGTATTACTTTGCGGATCGTTCGGCGAGGTCATGGTCAGCCGGCATGCTGAAACCGAGAGTCAACAAACTCTGGCAGCGAGCAACGAGAGCCAGTGAACCGGCCAGCAAGAGTACCAGTCGGCCATCTAACCGGACAGTTAGCCAGCCCACCAAACGTAACCCCCTGTCAGGCATAAGCTCCCCGAGGGAACTGGCTAGCGCATTCCCCCGTTGCTCCCCTTCGCTCCTGTCGCTTGCTTCCTGCTCGCCCCTGCCTCTGGTCTTCTTCATCTTTGGCGCTTCCGCGATTTAGGTGCAGCCAAAAATCACTGGGGGTCGTTGTTTGCCACGTCGCGTGAGAGGCAGCCGTTTGTACCACTCGCGACAGGTGCTGCGTTCGTGAGGTGCATCGTGAAACGAGGTATACCCCCGTGGGTTTTGGGAAACCGCCGTCTGAGGACGTGTTCCTCGATCCCTGGGACTGTGGAGTAGGAATGAACTGGCCCTCCCATGAAGGGAATGATTTTTCAGATTTTTATTTCGAGTAGCAGCTCTCTGGCTTTTCGCCCATTAAACTTACAAATAGGTGCCCATTATTATGGCCTGTTTACATGTTTGGGGGGTGAAACCAACCCTCAGAGCTCATAAGAAGAGGTACGAAAGTAACTGACGACAGGAACATCATCAATACTGGCAAGTTATTACACAAATGAAATTTATACCAAGTTTTATTCAACGCAGTGTTATAATATTCTTTACAGTAATGATAGAAACTATCCTATCTCTTGTCCTGAACTTTGAGGGGTGGTTTAACCCTCTAAACACGCAAACGGACGACCAATATAAAAAATACATATATCATATTTTTTTGTCCTCTAAAACATATGCAAAAATCAAAGCACTCGGACACCTAAAAACCTCTCCATGTTAGAGATCAGGATTTGAAGAATAAATGGTGTTTCAATTGGAGGGAACTGTTTCAAATTTTACCCAGCGTGCTCACAATCGGTTACACGCAAAACTAACGAGAAATGGGGTGGCCATGGCGAAGCTTGGTTTAAAGAAAATTGCTCCGTTTAATAGAAAGGGGAGGGAAAGGATATCCGCGTGCTCCTATTGTTCGCGCATGGAGCAGCGCGAGTGTTTATGCACGCTGCGCGTCGAGTTTATCGGCATTGGCACTCGTGACGTCGTGACTCGCGGCGGCAGCGCTCTGGACGGGTCCGTGCCTCCGCGAGCCGTGACGTAATTGTGTAGCGGGGCGAGGCTGCAGCCAATGGGCGGGCGCCACGTCACCGCCTGCCTCCGCTCTTCGGAGATGGCGAGTCACGTGACGTCACCGGGCACTACGCGGAGTTGAACGACCCCGCGGACCAAGTTCAATACACCGGCGAGGAAAGACACGACCCGCGGACCTGCGACTCCACGACCATAGTTCCTTCGTTGCATGTCGCGTTTCATCCGTGTTCGGCCCCGAGGGAACCAGCGACTCTTCCTTCTCCCGCGTTCCGCGTGTTCAGCCGCGTCGGACGCGCTCGGCCTGTCTCGGCTCCGCTCGCGTCACGCCCTCTCTCTCTCGCTCTCCTTCCCTCGCCGGGCCGCTTCGCCCGGTTGAATTGGACCGACTCGCGTTCGATCCGTCGCACCCGACGACTATTTCTCCGCAGTCTCTCGCAGAGGTCATAATAATGCCACGAAATCGTCTAAATTCATCCAGGCGGCTCGAACCTTCTGAATCCATCTCGATCGATTTCGCAATGCGCGCTCTTCTTTATTATTGCTGTTTAACAGGCGATATGTCTTTCTTGCTTCTAGGCGATTTGAATAGGAAGGAGTTCGAGGAAGTAATGTTTGATTCAAGGCAGCATATAATGTGACGAGGGGTCACAGTTTTGAGTACTTCGCGGTCGCTTGAATTTACTTTTCGCCTGGATCATCAGTATTCTCTTGTGTTTTTCAGGGGTCTTCCAGTTTTAGACTCAACATTCTTTCTCGGAAATATTTCTCTTTCGTATTACCAGGGAATGAGATATATTTGCAATTGCAGCTTCAGATAGCTCACTCTGTATATTGCAAATTAAGACGTATAATATTTTTTTAGGATACTTGCGGGCTCTATTTCTTGGTAGTGGAATTTGGAAGCGTTAGGCCACGTTCCCACTTGTGCAACGCTTAGCATAGCACATTAAAACGTATAATATTTTTTTAGGATACTTGCGGGCTCTTTTTCTTGGTACCGGAATTTTGGAACGTTAAGCCATGTTCCCACTTGTGCAACGCTTAGCATAGGACCCAATACATTCTCAATATATATTGTTCTTGAGCGATATTTTTCACCAACTTCAACGCTTCGCTGGATGGAGTTGCTCATGAGCCTAGTTGGCCATGTTTCAAACTAGGCCTCAACAAAAGTGGACGGTAAAAGTAAGTTACACAGGTGGAAGTCACACGTGTATCATAAATAACGCGTGTAGTCTTTGCGAAGAATAAGAAAACGCCGCTCAATCTAATCTACAATGCACACGTATATAAGTCGAAAGGTTAACAGCTCGAAATGTCTTCCGTGGCACGTACCACACACGTGGGAACGCGGCTTTAAGTAGATAGCAAGCGAACAAATATGGAACACTAACGAAGTTCTGTTACATTCTTGATAACATGCGAATAACAACCGCGGGATGGAGATAAGTGTTAATGTAGCACACTGATTACGTCAAATCATTCCGTACGGTCGGGGATTCTCTGTCGCGTGTTCTCGTGCCCTTTATTGCCAAACAAATGAGACGGGTTATGAATCAATACACGTGATGCCATTAAATCACAAAAGTTTCAATGTTACGCGTAAATCCAAACATTCCTAGGACGCTGAAATATCTTTTACACGAAAAAAACAATTTAGGCGAGACACGCCGCGCGACGACTCGCGCCCAGATTAATTAAGCCGAGTTTACAACGCGCAGAGCCGCCCGTGAGACGCGCCCGAACGTGCCGCGTGGATTGCGCCGTCCTCGCGGAAAAAGCGTCGCTTTTATTTCGGGCCGAACGCATCTCGATTGGTCTGTTTTTATTCATTTAGCCAGCGAGGAAGTTAAAATTAGTCGCCGCGACGTTACATCTGGGAGTCAGTGACTCCTGCGCGAATGTTATTCGCCGGCACCAAAGAAATCAGTTATGCACCCGTTCCAAATGGGGGATAAAGATTTCCATTGCCTCGCCACGGTCCGGCGAATCGAATTCCCGCGGGGCAGTTCTTCGGTAAATAATGTTTACTAGGTGGCAAGTTATGCGGTGCTCGGCTGTGCACTCGCGGCGATAGGTACTCGGAGTCGTTTGGAAAGGCGCCTTTAAGTATCGTTAACCGAGCTGGAGATTAACGGGGGTATCTGTTGGTTATGCGGAGGGCCGTTTAGTGGGAATAGTTTGTTCGACACTCGCATGGCAGATGTGGTGTCCACTCAGACTAGGGAATACAATCCCGGGATTCGGTATTCCGGGATCCCGCGATCCCGGTTGTTTTTTGGATTTCAAAAATCCCGGGATTTAATATAACTAATCCCGAGAATTTCGGCCTTATTTAAAAATGCAACGGAAACTACACTCATATATAGTTTATAACAAAAGAAATTTGATTTCGGATCTGCTGTTCCATAGTTACACATCCTACCAGCGCGCGAGAGGGGTTTGGAAAATTAATTAATATATTAAAATTTATGCATGTTTTTCTACTCAATTTTTGTCATAGTCTCTTAACACATTGTACTAAAGTTAGGTAATAACAATTTTATATGAAAACTGTAAATTATTCCTGAAAAAATTCATAAATATGGCTTACTTTTCCGGTCGTCACAGTGGTGTTCCCGTTAATTCAGCAAGGTTATCAGTACTTTTTAAAATGGAAATATGTGACGACTTATGAGGCATTGGAAAATGTATCAATTTATTTATTAGCTACCATTAGGCTTTGGAGTACCTCGGAAGGCAAAAAGCTACATAGGTAACATGAGAATAGGAATACAGTTCACATCACATTCTGTGTGTGCCTTTAAGTTCGCACGCTTTAAATTGCAACACCTTCATAATTCGAGGGAAATATAACTGCATAATAATTACTATATAAGTAGCAAATAATACTAATTGTGTAGATAGAAATTAACATATCTCTGATCTTTGTAGTGTTCTGGGTGTCAATTATCGTTCCAATCCAGGGAATACAGTATATCAACTTATATTGAAAAAAGACTAATTACCTTGATAAATTAGCAAACAATTGCGCTGAAGTGAATAGTTGCAGCTCTTATTGCAACCTTTTTTCCATACCGATCTGGCAGAAGATATCGCAGATCTTCCATAATCTCTTCAATTTACTTCAAAGTACCTGTATTTATTAAAAATTCTCTACTGACAATCAGTACGATCTTTTTTTCTCTATCTGCTGTCAGTTTTGGATTAAAAGATATCTCTGACTGTTCAATAAAAATTTCATCTTCTCATAAATAGTCCTAACAACGATAAATATAAAATACCACCTAATTCTTGGGTTCACGCTAGGGTTTGTCGGTTTTTAAAAACCGGTTTTTATTTATAAATTTGTAAAACTCGAAAACCGGTTTTTAAATTTAAAAAACCGGTTTTATATACTAGAATTAATATGCAGAAATGATTGAATTATTTAATTAAAACGTAAAACTAATCTTCATGAGTTTATATTTTCAAAAAAAAAATACTAAATGGAATAAAGATTTATCATTTGGTACCACCTTTAAAAAGATTTATATTTTGTATGGATTTTAATTATTTTAGATTTTTTCATTTTGCTTTGTATGCAGCCTACTTTATTATGTTATATTTTGTATGTATTGTTACCGATTCTGGTTACTTTAATTTATTATTTTTTTATTTCGGTTTCCTATAGATAGAGTATATTTTATTTTGTTATATTTTTGTAATTCCTTAATATTAAGGAAACTGAACATTTTTAAAATAAGTACAAATATTTATTTACTATTGTAATTATATTTTTTTTGTGAAAAATGGAAAACCGGTTTAACCGGGTTTTCGGGAATAATGGAATTCGAAACCCGTTTTTTTTTCAAAAGTCGGTTTTTGTATAAACCCTAGTTCACGCGTGGTAATTGATCGTAATCGTGAAGTCAGCGTTGAAATTCGTTCACCCTATAAATGAGTGAGATTCAACTGCGGCTGGCTATTCAACCTAGATTCGCCGTGTTTCCCGATCGAAGTGCGGCACCGTGCTGTGCAACAATTTATTCACGTCCATTTGTAATAGATGTCGTGAAAGTAAGTTGGCACGGGCGCCGTTGCGAGAGGAACGCAGGCATCTCACGAACACGTGGTGAAAACGGGGTGCGTGTTACGGCCACGTGGCTTGGCATCTGATAAGCGAGGACTAACGCGATCGTGCTCGCCACTTAGGCTGAATAACTGGCCATTTTCTTCTGTGACCATCCTTAAAAAGTTCCTGCGGAGTCCGCCGTAAAAACGGGCATCGCGACCGTTAAGCCGCGCCCGCACGCGTGCGAACGCGCGCGCTTCGAGACGAGAGAAGTGCACGAAGTTCGAGTTACAGATTTTCTCAAAATTTGGCATGTGCTTAGAGCATACCATGTGTATTAATATTTTTCAAGATAATCCAGCTGAGGGTTTCGTATTTAGCAGATGGTGTGTGTGGTTTTATGTGTGAGAAGGAAAGTGATTGAAATAATTAATGGCAGGTGTAATTAGAAGTTAGAAAACGTAGATTCATCACTCTTGATAACGGTGCCTCTGCAAACGTAATTACGATTTAATTCTTGGGAAAGGTAAAACTTCCAATTCGTTTCGATTGTGAGATTTTGCTCGTCACGTAATAGAGACGGGTTTTTCGTATAATAAATGCCCTTGCTCATGTCAATTGGATGTATAGTTTTTTTCTGTACACTGTCAACGCGGTTGAAAAATGTCGGTCTGAGAAAAACGGGTTCAAAGGTCCGCTCGGTTCAGTCGCGAGCTTGACACCGCTTCAAATACTAAACCTCCGTCAATTTTACGAATTTCTTCATAAAATTTCGCGAGAGCATTCTTGAAATGCATGTCTTTCAACAAATGTGGAAAAAATCGATTTTTCCAATTTTTTACAGTGTTGAAAAATTAAATTAAAACCCTTAAGCGGGTTGGGAATTTTCAGAAACCATTCGCTTTTTAAGCTTCTGTAATCGACATTTCAACGATACATACAAGGTGTCCCTAAAACAGTTACGAAAATGAATTTCCAAATCTATCGTACATCTAAAATTTAAAATAAATCCCAATGCACACTGGCTCTATAAATTCTTCCCAAAATATATCCCACAATAAATCATCTCACAATTGCACAAGTTGAATTTAAAAAAAAATTGAAAATTAACTTTACAATCCCTCATCAAAACATTTCAATTCATATTTCACTCCAAACCCATCCATATTAACAGAAATACTATCAATCGATTTTTCCGTGCCTCTCGATCCGAGTAAAACCGATCCACTTTGGTGGACATATCGATCGGCTGGAAACCGGCAGTGTTTCCGTATAAAACTGAATTAGGTCAGATAACGGGAGGGGGTATTAGGATAATTTGGAGCGCTGCTTCATATCAGCGAGCAATTAATATCTCTGATTTATGCGCCTCGTTTTTTCCCAGAGAGAGAGAGAGAGAGAGAGAGAGAGAGAGAGAGAGAGAGAGAGAGAGAGAGAGAGAGGGGCAGACGTATAACAGATAAATTCGTGATCCAACGAACGAGATGGGGAACGAGGGATTGCTGGTTCGAGTCACGGCCTGCCGTGGCGATTTTCTCCGTTAAAAATAATTAAATCTGAGCTGGAAGTCGGTCCCTCCTCTGGGAAGAAAGAAGCCTCTGAGGAAACGAGATGGCACGGCAACGCTGTGTGTATTTTGGTAACGAACCACTCGGCTGGAATTTTCGTCTTTTCCATTCTGACGAATGCACTTTCTTTTTGCTCCACTTTGCTACGTGCGAGCATGGAGCACGGTGGGGATGGTGGCTATTTTATGTAGCTTTTGAATATTGTCAGCGATATTTCGCTAGATAACGAGCATTTTGGTTTTATTCCTTTTTTTGGGTTGAATTTTATTTTTCACCCTTTACTGACTTTGGTTGTTCTAGCTGTGTTACAGTAGCTTGTAAGAATTAGAGTTCCTGATTTCTCAATATTTTTTCTGAAATCAGAAATCAAATCATACTTCTTGAGAATTCTCGAGAAATTGAAAGAAATATTACAAAACAATGTTTATCACAAACACAAAAAAACTTTAACTGATTGTTCATTTCCGGTCTAATTTGCACAAAATTTGTATAAGTGAAAAAATAAACAGATATTAAATATAATTCATACATTTATTTATTTAATACAAAATTTGTGCAAAGCGAAACATTACTTCCTTGTTTTAAAATAGTTTTTTAATCTATTTATTTTTTTTTATGATAAATATGGATATTAAATGAAAAAACGCGTCTTTTGAATATTTTGAAGAGATTCTGGATTACCAATGCAAAAATGGTATAAACAATACAATAGTTTTGTCTCTTCTTTTCGATGTTTCTTCTTTAATAGCTACAAGAAACTCATTACTTATTTCAGTACCTAGGCATACCATTTTTCTAAACTGTTAAATAGCAATTTAAGAGCACCGTCACCAGTCGATAACGTCGAATCTTCTCTACTGTGATTTTCTATTGTAATTCGTATAAGTTCTAATGTTACTAATAAGATTTATAATAAATTGTAGATGTGTTTATACGTTCGCGATTTCCTAGACTTACTGCAGTCGTGTGAGTTTAATTTACCCTCTTGAGAGTCTAGTTTGCAACCTGTTTTTAATACTTTAGATCCTCGGTTACCAGAATTAATTAGTACGGACATAGATTGCATTTTAATAACAAAAAATGATCTATTACATAACATTTCAATTCTTCTCACTTCCGAGATAAATAATTAGACTGTGCCTACTCAGTTTGTTTAATTTCCCCCAATGAATACGGCAGAAGCAAAAAGTACCTGCTTGGACTTATCAGGAATCAGCATTAATATTTCCCCAACTGCCTAGATTGCACAACAATGATATTACAACGAGCCTATGCGATTACACAAAGGTTACGCGCCTCACGCGCAGCTTTCCCCCTGTTTTAATTAACCGGTCACATAAAGTCGATATTTATGGAACCGCGTCATGGCCGCAGCGTAACTTCAAGAGTGAAGTAATTGCAATCGCCGGTGCTTATTTTTATACGACTAACCTTCGCCGTGCGTTATCTATTCCATTCACCGCGGAGGCAAACGCTGCACGCGCTTTAACTTTCTTGCGAGGCAAGTGCACGAGTCATCGATTTATCACCGATTTTGCATATACGTAGAGCATACCGTGTACACTTTGTTAAAAGTACAGGGTAATCGACTTAAAATTCCAACGGGAAATGGAATTCAAAGTTTTGCCCCTCGAAACTTGCGCCTCCAACCTTGAATTCGATTTTTTGACAGAATTTTGGGAAGTGCATTTTATGCGTCTGACGCATTGTTGTGCACGGTGTGCATTAATTATCTGCAAAATTTCACACAAATTGGCGACCTTCGTCAATGAATCACATGGCCGTTTCCTAAATTTAGACGAGCGATACAAAATTATTTTACTTCAAATTCTTTCCTAAATAGTCATAAGGGGAATTGTCCAACTGTTACACGCCGATTTTGATGAGATTCACGTAAACTGTAGTTATCGAACAAATATTTCACACGTTCATATTTAGGAGGTGAAATCAGTTCTCAAAGTTAGGGTGCAAAACATCTTTGTTCCAGTATCTTTTAGGCGAAAATGATGTATTTTTTTAAAACAAAGTTAGCCACGTAATGAGATTCAGCGAGAAGTTACTACTTCTTAGTAGATTGTTTAAGGGGCGAGGCGTACCTAGAACGGTCAAAACAACATACTTTGGGAATTTTTTCTAGAAAAACCGATAAACTTTTATTATTAAACATTAGTCTATTGGAAAGAGTACATCTCAAAAAACATAATTTTCGTCTGAAAGATTTTTGTCTACACCGCATAGTTTCCGAGATATTGGGGAATCGTGTTTTTCACCCCCAACTTTGAGGGCTGATTTCATCCTCTAGATATGGATGTTCGCTGATAAAAAATTCATTTGAAATATTTTTTCGAGAATTATAATCTACGTAAATCTCATCAAAATCGACGGGTAACAATTGGTTTTGCAGAATAAGCAGGTTCTAAGACCAAGTTTCGAAGAAAATAATAATTTTATATAAACTTCGATTACAGTACCTAAAAAATTACAATTACAAAACACGTGCGCTATCAGGTGCTTTTACTCACAATTACTCGGTAATTACATCGTTAAACAAATAATTTGCGGCATTGAAAAGGCGATTCAGGGAGAAAAAATGAGGATCACTGGTGAAATTTCTCTGTTCAAGACGAGCGAGCGTGAAACGAGAAAAACGAAAGAGGAAAGTGGCGTCGCGAGTGTATTTTCGTAACGAAACGCGCCAAGGGAAAACGTGGAGTTTCGACGGTGGCGCAGTTCGAACAAAGAGGGCACGATTTTTGGCTGTCGGGGGGTAGGGAGGAGAAGCTTTCGTTTATCCTGCGGCCCGCCACAAAATTACACCCGCCCCCGTCGCCCGCCCCGCATTTATATTTACACGTACGAGCCGCCACCCTCCCTCGCGTATTTGCCTATATATAACGAATCGCATCCGTTTCCGCCTTCTCATTTGAAATGCTAATAGGAATTTTAAATAGAGTTTTTCGAATGCAGGAAACAACATCCTCGCTGGAAGGCCGTGTAACGCGAGCGTTATGTAATACTGTACGTTCAACGATCCGCTTTTTTCCACGATATCGGGTCGTTGAGACGTTGGTAACAATCGTGGATAACACACTTAGGTGGGAAGTAAAGAAGCATATGATACGCGATACGCGTGTAACGTCATTCCATGTATCTGTGCCAGAGATTAATGCTAGCAATGGTAAATATAGAGGATATGCGTTTATTGGGGTTCAAAATTGGAGGTGTACAGATTTTTGGTTTTGGGATTTGAACTTACTCACCCGTTTGGGTCCGCTTTGATTAAGGGGTCATGCTCAGTCAGGAGGCCGAAAAAGGGTGGTCTTTGGAAATTTTTCACTCAAAAGCTATAACACATTTCTCAAAAAATCTTTTTTCCTTTTAAGAATAGTGGTGGAACCCCACCGCTCCATTTCTCGTCGTTGCTCCGCCCACTGGACTTGAAATATAGAAAACACGAAGTTGGAGGCGTATTATCACTAATATTAGAAGAACATTAAAATACTAGCTCTGTTGCTCGGCTTCGCTCGAAATTTAATTCTGATTTTATAAAAAAAATTATTAATTTATTTATTTATTTTTATGAAACTAGTCACATTCATCTGGATTTGCTTGGCATAAAGAGTCACATTTCGTGACCCCAGAGTTTAACGTTCAAAAGTTTTTAGGCTACAGACAAACACAAACACTTTCTGCTTAACATATTAAGATACTATTTATTATAGACATTTATCTTTCGTTACTGATGTTATCCTCAGTAACATCCTTAATCTTACCTAGCTCTTGTATGAACCAAGCTAAAGTATTACGTCTAATTCCATTCGACCGTCTACAAGTAACGCTGGAAACCTCGCGTACGACCTCGTTGACCACTCTGTAAACACCATCTCAAAACATTCGCTTGGAGGTGATTATTTTCAGCACCGCCTATGAAGGTACACAAATACAAGATTCTGCAAAGCAAAACTCGCTGAAACTCGAAAACACGATCGAATAAGACATACAGTGAGCCACGAAAGTATTCGAACGCCCTGAAATGGAAAGTTTGAGGCTTAAAAAATATGAGTCCTATTACGAATTATAAAATACTTTTATTTCTATAATAACATATAAGTATCATGTTTATACATGTAAAATTTGAAGTGTCTCTGATGACGTTAACAATAGTTATAGAACATTTCTTGGTAACATCGACTAAATGACCGTCACAAAAGTATTCGAACGACTAAATTCAAAATAGATATTTTAAATAAATGTAGTGTTTTAATATTTTGTCGGACCACCCCGAGCACTTATCACAGCTTCTAAACGTCGTTGCATACTGTCAACCAAATTTTCAGTAATATCTTCTTTTATATTACTCCAAACTTCAAAAATTTTGGTTTTTAATGCTTCCTTTGAACTAATATTATATTTACTAAGTTGTCTGCCAATTTCTGCCCATAAATGTTCTATGGGGTTGATGTCCGGACTTTGTGGGGGTGTTTCTAAAATGTGGGGAACGTTGTATATGATCCAGTGTTTAACAATATATGCGGTATGTTTCGGATCATTGTCCTGCTGAAAATGAAAATTTCCATCTAGCCCTAATTTTTCCGCACTTTGCATCAAATTATCTTTTAATATTTGCATGTATTTATATTTATCTAATATGCCTTCAATAATGGCGAGGTTTCCGACACCACTGGCTCCCATACACCCCCATACCATTATGGATCCACCCCCATGCTTCACGGTTGGGCGTAGATTTTTAGGATCCATCTCTCTGTTTGCTAATCTCCAAACCTTATGACATCCATCTGAACCAAATATATTAAATTTGCTCTCGTCCGAGAAAATTACACGTTTCCAAAAGTCCTTATCCTTGTTGACATACTTTTTAGCGAAATTTAGTCTCTTCTGCTTATTTATTTTGCTAATGAATGGTTTCTTTCGAGGAATCCGACCATGAAAATTATTTTCACGAAGAATTCTTCGACAAAGTTCAGGATGAACTTGTTTTTTAAAACTATCAGCGACTAGTGTTGCAAGTTTTGGACCTGAAATTCTTGGGTTCTTCTTGATTTCACGCACAATTGTATTTTCCTCCCTCTTCGTTAACGTCTTGGGTCGGCCTGAACGGACTTTATTTCGAAGGATTCCAGTGGTTTTTGACTTGTTTACTATGTAGTAAACGGTAGATTTACTTCTCCCTAACAATTTGGCTATTTCACCATAGCTCTTGCCTTCATTATGCCACTTAATGATCAATTTCCTGTCACTGATGCTTGTTTCTGATTCTTTTGGGCACATTATTACCAAAACTATTTTAATCTTATTAACACTCACAGTACTGAACACGGGAAGTGTGAAAAACCAACTGAGAACGCCAATGTTTACATTTTATCATATTCAAGCATTGTTGTGTTTTACAAGGGTCGTCGTTCGAATACTTTTGTGACGGTCATTTAGTCGATGTTACCAAGAAATGTTTTATAACTATTGTTGACGTTATCAGAGACACTTCAAATTTTACATGTATAATCATGATACTTATATGTTATTATAGAAATAAAAGTATTTTATAATTCGTAATAGGACTCATATTTTTTAAGCCTCAAACTTTCCATTTCAGGGCGTTCGAATACTTTCGTGGCTCACTGTATGTATGTAGGTACTATGTGTTGTACATTTACAGTCACTCACAGATTCATTCACATAAATGCAAAGTAATACATCTACCTACTAATACACCTACTCTGCGTGGAATAATTTTGTGAAAAACGTTGCAAATTTATTTTACTTTTTTGGATATTTTAAATAAGAGCAGTGAAAAGTATTCAATCTGTACCAAATATCACTTTGTGCAAATACGTGCAGGTGCCCTAATACAGTGGGTCAAAAAAGTATTTGTATATCTAACTATTCTTGCAATAGCTTTATACATACAAACAATTGATACACTGGCAAACACTGTTTCCATTAATAGTGCACTATGTACAGCGACTATGAGGAAGTTAACAATTTTTCATAACGTGTTACAAAAAACTAATGGAATAAAAACCAGAATTTGGAAGTTACAAAAGTATTTGTACACTTATGAGTCTACTGGTAAATCTTGAAAATAACCAGGCATTATCGTACATCTGCTTATAAACGGGAGTGCAATTAATTTTGAAAACTGCTGCGTTAAGTTTCTGTGGCCTAATGGTTGTCCAATTTCTTTAAGGGGTCAGTCCACTGTGAAGTCGTGAAAAATTATCATTTTTTAGGATTTATTTTTTAGTAATCGGAATGACCAACGTAAATAATTTTGTGTCTACTTATTAATACACTTATTGACATTATAAAAAAAATCTATTTTAAATTTTTAACAGTTTTTTAAAAATATATATCGCACTGATGTAAACGCCTTCAGAAAGCGATGTAATGCTGGTGCAGGTGTGTTGTAATCGTTATGAGTGTGGTTATCGCCGGAACCAGGATTATTTTTAATAATAAAAAATTTTTAAAATGGCGGAGGTTTGAAATTTAAGTGTCGAAATACGGAGAATTTTTCAATCATTTGGCCTTGTGAAAAGTATGAAATGGTTAATCAAAAAAGGTTTCCGTGGTCCCGGCTATAGCCACTGATGTGCTGAATAACGTGTAAAAATTTCAGACTGATTGGTCAAATAGTTATTTTGCCATCACCTGCACCAGTCGAAAAAATGTTGCTTTGAGATAATCGCGTTTAAAGTTTTAAAACAAATTAAAAAAATTCTTTAAAATTGTTTTTGTATAATATAAGAGTAGCTTAATAAATACCAAAAAGATTTATTGTATTGTATGTTGTGTCTACGGAGAAAAAATCTTTAAAAAGAGTTTAATTTTTCAAACCGTCACAGTGAATTGACCCCTTAAGAAAGAATGAAACTATTAGTCGTTCGTGAACGAGACTCAATCTGTACAAACTTACTTTAACATTTATCAATTCTGAACCCATCGTTCAAGTTTAAGAAACTTGTTACGTCACAATCTATACACTTTCCCTAATTTAACAAAATTAGCATTGCCTTGTCGGTTGAATTATTGTTCTCATTGTAAGGCTTTGAAATTTGATTTGAAATGAACACCTGTCGTGGGAAGTTTACTAAAACTCTGTTGTACCAACTGAAAAATCCCGCCTATGGGTATATTTAGAGCAGTAGCAAGAACCCGACGAGCGCGTGCCTTTGCGAAACGCTATAACCGTCGTACTCTCCATAGAGACGCGCCAGATCAGAGACGTATAATCAGACAATTATGCTCATAATAATAGACTCGGATTCTTCGTAACTCAGCCGCTGCGGAGGCTCGCTGGCCGAGCCCTATTTACCTACGGTGCCTTATGGGAGAGTTTTGCGGTCGCTCCAGCCGCAAAAACCGATGTGCAATTTCGCGACGCCGACGTCCACGGCTATTGTGGCTCGTTCCCTCGTTCGCTTAGACACACGTGAGAATAATTTTAACCGTTTCGCCCCGTTGTTCGTTAGCCCTCGCGGTTCAACCGAGTAATGAACAGCAAACTCGATATCGTTGAATATTTTTAATCAAGGCGTTTCGGAAGCGTGGGTGCTGGCGCGACTGATTACTAGGGTGGGTGAAAATACATGAGAGTGGTGTAGTTAATATAACTTCGTGGGTTAGTTGATTTTTTTAGGTATTGTAGAGGGTTGATTGTTTGAATTTTTGGATACGATTCTGGGATAATTGAGGGATTGTACTTTTATGTAATTTTGTATTTATGGATTGGAAGGGAGATGGAGATTTGATGGTTTCATGTGCTTTATGCGGTAGTTAGGTAATCCTGGATTATTCTTTTTGTGCTTTGAATTTTGTGCGTGTTCAGGATTTATATATATGTTTGATATATGCGATGAATACTTATGTGGAATTAGCAAATTTGTGCCCCCCAAGAAATTGTAATTCTCGAACTCATCAAATGAACAACCACTTAGACTTCTATCCACACTTTACATAAAAATAAAGCACATACAAGTTAATCAAAGAAAAAAAGAGAGCCAATTCGTATGCATTCACAAATAGAATATTCATTCGCACTTTCTACGAGACATAAAACGGATAACACCAATACAGTCGCTCGAAATATTAACATATAACTCCTGCAGAATTTCGTTTCATTTACGAGAGGCCATAGATCGCGCTGATTTGAAAATTAATGGAAATAGGCCAGCATAAATATTATTCAAATTATCGTAGCTGTGGTATCGCTGTCACGAATAATCAGGTGCAAAAGGGAAAAGAAGTAGGTACTCCACTCTGAGCACCGCAATTTAGAAACTATTTCAAAGGTTTCCAGTTCTGAAAGGATAGTTGAAAGTCCACCGGTACGAGTGTTCTAGGGAATCCATATTGGGAGCGCCGTCAAAATTGCCCTTTACGCAAGGTTAAAGGGCAAAAAGAAGGGAAGGAAGAAAGGGGCATGGCGCTCGGGGCGATGTATCTTCGCAGAAAACGATCGCTGTTTTTTAACAGTGGATCTTTCGATCCGTATCTTCGATCCACCTGAGCATTACCTGTCCCTAGTGGATTCTAGTTGCGTAGAATATTATAGACGAACACTATGCCGTTGGCATCGACCCGTATTATTACGGAAAATTACATGAAAACAGGTCTGCGAATATTTCACGATAAAATTGAATTTTTTTTATATAACCGTATTTAGGCCTGGCCTTTTCGTAGGCCAACTAGTAAACTCGATTTAACTAGGGTGGATTGCAGAAAAGCAATACCCAATAATCCACATTTGGTGTCTAAAATGTATAATTTTAAAACATTCTGGAAATATTCATTCATATCCTATGTAAATCTCATTTCTATCACTAACTTTTTGTACAGGGTGAGTCGATAAAAGCTGCCATCAGAAATAAGTCGTTACGTTTATTGATTTTAGCAGAAACTGTTTTCTCCGAAATATATTGTATTGGACGGATTTTAATTTTTTATTATCATATATTTTCTAAGATATCAAGGTGATTGTGACGTTTTTAAATGGTCGAAGGCAGAGCGTTGGAGTGGAGCTCGGAGCTGGAGCGCGGAGCAATGTGCTTTTGCCCGGAGCCGGAGCCGAGCCGGAGCACGGAAAATTTTTACTGCTCCAATTTTTCTTTATTATTTGAATTTTCTTTCATTTTACAAGAGCAGACGAATGAAATGTTTTTAATAAATACCAATTCTCAAATTTCATTATTAAAAAAATATATCGTAGGACCGCGCACCCCGGTGTTAAGGAGGCATAGTACTTTCTTTGCCCGAAAATTAAGCATTCTTTATGATTTTTTTCAATATGAAAATGAAAAGCTAAAAAGAAAGGTGGGGTTTGTTGCAAATGAAAGATCACTGTTGTTAATTGAGGTACGGACGATAGCGACACTTATACAGATTAAGAATCTTTTCGAATTTTTTGTTTCGGATAATCCTAAGGCGGGAAATCACCTGCACCACGAACATACCGTTTTTGATTAAGTGTCATATTGACGCTGTAAAAAAAACAAGACAAATTGAAAATTGTCTGTTTAATTTTTTTGATATAATACAAGAGTTGCTTAATAAGTATCAAAGAGATTTATTTCATTATATGTTGTATTTACAGAGAAAAAAATCTTCAAATATAGCTTGATTTTTCGATCGTTCACAGTGCTCCGAAAGAGAATCTGATGTGTAGGTTTTAAAGTTTCGTCTTTTCAACTCGTCCGATTGTCTTCCAAATGGTCGACGATTGAAAATCGTTCTGGATTGATGGTTTTAATTACATGCCCGTGCGCGCGTGGCATACGAAATTGATTTTATTGTTGCATATCGCGGGGAGCGCGATTGCCACGGCGAGCCTTATTACGCCGCGCTTATGTAGGTCTTGGTCTCTTTGCGCGACGTTCTCTTTCGCGCAGAGAGGCGAAGCGATACGAGCATGCGAGGAGCAGATTAGCAAAGGCAGGTCTGCGCCGCGGTAATTCGGGGCGCAATTCGTTAACAGCACTGAGAATGGCGTTTCTCATTCACTATTATCGATACGAGTTTCTCGCGCAGCCGTCTATTATTTCGATCGTATTCCAGACGTGTTAAAACGAGTGTACTGAAACCTCGAACTTGCTTGAATCGAAGGGAGGCACGATTGCGTTTCAACGTGAGAAACGGTTACTTTCGTTAGGCAGTATTATATTTCTAAATGAGAAGTTATATTAGAATTTAATAATTTCCTTTCCCTCTTTTATTTATTCTATTTTCCCCGTTTTCGTCGTCACGCCTATGCCTCAGCCACTGTTTTTACTTCAAATAAATATACACTTCCTTTCCCACTTACATATAAAAGACTGAAACATTTATTTTCGTAAATGTTTAGTCACAACTACAGGATGTATCTGTTAAATGAAGGTGTGACATGCACCCTCTTTTTACGTGTTTTTATATTTTCATATAGGCTGTAGGAAATGAATGCAAAATTTATTCCACTACATTTTATTGTGTTGCGTAAATGAAACTTCCGACGCGTCGACGCGAAGTTAGCGGAGTGGAGCGTTGAAGAGAGTCGCAGAGCGATGTCAGAGACAACGCTGCGAGATAAGCGCGCTGTTGAAACACCGCGGACAGCTGTAGTTCATACCGTGACGCACGAGGTTGGTGCATCGGGCGGTGGCTTGTCGACGAGTGTCGCGGTACTGTTCTAAAGCAGGGCCGCCACGCATGCGCGATCCCCCTATCCACCGCCACTCGTTCCCCTCCCGTGCCGCGGCAATACCGTCGCCCTCCCCTCCGGCGAGCCCCGAGCGCGTCCCCACCATCGTCCTCGCCTAATCCCCCGTGTGCCCTTCGCGCCAGCCGCGTCAGTTGCGTGTGAGCCTCCAGTGGGGGAGGTGCTGTCCGGCGGTAACCGTGCGTAGCACCTTCTCCTTTTCTGTAACAATCACTGCCATTAGTAATAACACATACAAACCGTCGACGAACAATGATATAAATACAAAAGCAGGTCGCGATTGAAGTCGGAGTCCAGTGCCGGGAACCAGTGGCGGCTCTGTTGCCGTGACATCCAAGATCGATTATCGCGTGGCCTGTGCCGCGAAGGAAACCGTAAAGTGCTCGTTTCACGCCGGAGGAAGAAGTGAGGTTAAGCTCCGCGGTACTCCGCCGCTGTGCTCCCGTTGTTTAGCAGTGCTCCGCTTCGCGCGGCGGAGCGCATGGTCGCGTCCCTTCGTGCCGGACGGTGGTGACCGTCGGTTATTCTCCGGGTCGGTCTCTCGTCGTTTTGTGCATCGACACGTTTACACTGCCATCGGACGCTGGCCGACGGCCTTGCTCCCCCTCGTGTGCTTCGTCTGCTCTCCTCGGTGCGCGCGCCATCGCAGAGAGATGGATCGTAATACGTTGCGTGCACGGTCGTGACCCGTCTTCTCGGATTCTGTGCGCGATCGAAACGGGGAAGTCGGTGAACTTGTGCACTGCCAGTGTGGTGATATTCTCGTTCCTCGCATAGCTCTCGCCCTCTCCCCACCATCTCGGCGAGGCGTCCAGCGAACCGTGGAAGCCGACCTTCCACGCGCTCTACGCGCGGCGTCTTCCTGGACGCTGATTGAGATTTAAATTCCATCGGACCTTGGGCGATTTAAATGGTGAGTGAACCCCGCTGACTGACTGACTGACTGACTCGTTTGCGCGCGCGTCGTCGCGCTCGCCTCTCGGTAGGCACGCTTGCTGCACGGCTATCTACTCGAACGGGAAAGCGTGTGCTTTTTTTTCTTTCTTTCTCCGTCTCGTGCGGCGCTCGCTCGCTCGCCCCGAGATCGATTGTCGCGCGTCGTTTAACGGTGCATCGCGCGATGCAGCCGAACGATCCGCAGACTATGGATCGCCACGGGCCCGACGCTGTCGAATCGGCGGCCCGGGCGAGTGAAATTTTTGTCGAGGGGCACGATCGATGCCTCGGGGACGACGCTTTCGTGTACGCCCTCGGCGCGTCCTTCGACCCTTAAACGAGCAAGCGCCCTGTGCTACGAATATGGAACACCTTTCGTCTTGGCTAGCTTCGTTCTCGAACCCTTGAAGGGGATTATATTTTAATTATGAAATAGTATAATCTATGTTAAGTATGCATTGCGTATACTATAATAATGTACACAGTACACGTTTAGTGGAATATATTGTAGTATACTACATTATGTAATCGTGAAATTGTTAATAATTTAATATAATACGTAACATAAAGCTCATAATATTATACATACATAGAGTATACGAAATTCGCGAACTTAGAAACGTATATTGCAAATATATGTACACAATATATTTGTTACATTTATATTTCGTAATATTAATATTTTCATAATACACACTTTGCGATACATACTAAAATACTTCTAACATTAACACAGTGCCTGATTAAAAACTCTTCAAACAGTTTGCCATTTTGATTGAACCCTAGCAACTGTTCCGGTTCCTTTTCAATCACTCGTACATAGGCATTATCGAGAATCACCTAGGCATCCCTCGAGTCACCTTGACCCGTATAGGCTCTTTCTCACGTTCGCCGTGCCGTTTATCGATACGCGATAATTCCCGATACAGTGGAACGAAAGTTCCAACGGTGGAATACGAGCCGCGCGTTACGCCAAAGCTCTCGTGCTCGTGGTTCCGTCACGTGCTGGTCGGGGAGGGCACATCGGGAGCGTCGTTCTCGATTATTCCAGCGACCTTGACGGGACCTTGATTCCCGTTGAAAGCAAAGTCTCCCTCGTTCCCCTTTCCCCTGCCTCTCGTGACACGTAAGCGAGCGTAACTCTGGAAATGACGGTTTACGAAAACGGCGGGACGCCGATGCGTGCGCGTCACGGGAGGCTAGCGAGCGTGTGGAAACAATATAACGTTGTAGCATTAATCGGCTGCACGGGCCTCCGGGAGAGTAGGTCAATGCAACAAGTCGCGTAAATGCCAAGCTCGGCTATGATGATAATGCGCGCGCGAAAGGCTGAGGAATATACCGGTGCTGTTGGACGCGAATCGTTTAACAGGTGAAAAACTGGGTCGCGATATGCGTGTGCACGCCGCGCTATGCGCATTGTCGCTAAACGCGTACGGGGCGCTCCGTTTGGCCTCGCTGTTGTAAATATTTCCGCGGTTGTCGATCACATTCACACCGGCACAGCTTTTGATTAAGATGCTCCCCTAGCTGGGTAATGAGAAATGACAAAAGACGAGTTAACACTTGCGCATAGCGGGTATGAATATGGGTGGATACAAATAGAATGATAAAACTGAAGGCAGAGGGATTCACTGATAAGTAAATAGTTCAGTCCAAAAATATTATTAGCAAGCAGATGAATTTTTCTTTTAATTTACTTTCGTATGTGTTAACAATGGCAAAAGGAGTAGTAATACGACACGAGTGATATCTGCATTCTTTCGCAATAGCCGCAATTTTTTAATATTAATGACGAGTTAACTCGTCTTCCTTGGTTAACAGGTTAATGCTTAAGAAACAATTGAAACATTAAGATTGCTTATTATTAGCTAAGGAAATTCTGCCGAAGGACATTCGAAGCTCATGTTAGTGCACGTAGTTGAATTCTTGTTCGATGTTGACGATACTATTAAATTTCCAAAAATAGGTGCTTCTATTTAGGTAAGCCTGAAAATACGACTTCGACGTCCCTCCAACTGTAGCGACAAATTTCGAGTATCCAAGTTCAGTAAAACACCTTGTATGCTTGGGAAAAAAAACATAATTCAAGTAGGGGAAACCTGTACCAAACCGTATACCATACTTATTCCTGAAAATAAATGAAAGAAGCCCACGCGCGTTTCACAATTGTTTTCCGCTATATTGAACTGTTAGTCAACAGAGATTCATGACGAAATAGGTACGCTCCAGCGAATTATTAAATTTATTCTGTTTCTAAGTGCTTTGATCTTATTTTCGACTGATTTTAAGTGGATTATACAGTGTTTTGGTAATTAGAATGTTAGTTACATGAAGATATCTATTAACAGTATCTATTTCTATTATATTTTGAAGATCGTGGCCGATTGTTGTCATTTTCATATTTAGCTGTAACCAAAATACCTCGTTATTTCAAGCAACAAGAACTAAGAAAACACCGACCCTGAATATAGACGAACAAAAAATACAAACCAAGAAACGTAGAGAAAATAAGGTTGAAAATAATTGTTGTGTATACATACATGATGAGCGACCTAAGACAAGCCACTTGAATCATTTCTACCATTTTTGAGATAGGAAGAAATATTTGTGACAAAAGTTGTTTGGTCTCGAGGGGCTCATTGCGTCGTGGATAGAACTTAATACTATTGTTGTGACTTTAGATCGAGGCAAAATCCGAAAAAGCATAGGTTTTGTTTTATTGTTAAAATAAGTAGCCTGTTTGGACTTTCTAATTATATTTTTGTCATTTTGTGTTGTTTATGAAAGCATTTAATTAATACCGTTTTCATTACCTAATTTATTTTAGAATTTAAAAAGTTATGTAGGGGAGAGGTGCTATAAAAGGGACACTTTTGTTTAGCGTCCATTTCCGACAATATCATAGTAGGTATTTAAAAAACAAGTACACCAATAGAAAGCGTGTTTATTTCCCTTCCATAAAAGTATATTACAAATTCATGAATTGTAATAGAAAATAACAAAATCTTCGATTTTCAACTAAGTGGGAAATGTCCCTTTTACGACTAGGTGTTTTTAAATGGGACAGTATAAGTCATGAAAGGGACACGTCAATAAAAATAAACTTATTAAGTATTACAATTATAATTGTAAATCTTAATGATACAAAACAATGGAATCTATGAAAAAATTAACTCTTTGTACTATAAATCATCAATATTTTGTCGCTTTGAATAGTCACTGCACTAATTCTTAAATTTGAAACAAGACGCCATCAACTAATAATTGATAATTTAAAACAATGGTATCCATGTATCAGATGATTGACTAATAACTTTACAGGACAGTAAAATACATATAGTGTCCAGCAGTACATGTGTATGAGAGGGGCAGCCATGAAACGGTCGTCCCATTTAAGACTTGTTATGCTGTCCCTTTTAAGACTATAAGTGAGTTTAAAATAAAATAACCTCAAAACAAAGAAAACAATCAATTAAGCTTACCTATCAAGTATTTTCGTTTGACTTTCACACTTTGTATATATCTTGATCTCAGAAAATCAACGAAAATTTTACTATTACTGCCGAAAAACATCAACCGCGGATTACTGCTCTGTTGCAAGTGAGGGCGCAGTGAAGTTTACGCCAAATGACTGGGCACTAGTGTTGTTATAAACAGGAAAATGACTGGCATGTGCAATGGCGTTTAGAATTTTGGCAATTCGATTTGTCCCATTTAAGACCTGTCCTTTTTATAGCACCTCTCCCCTACCTAGAATCTTAGGTATACGGTTTTGGACAGGTTTCCCCTACCGTTACTTCAGCCACAACCCTTTACACCGCAGAAATTCGAACGAAGTGTAACAAAATCTTTGAGCAGCGTAAGATAGATGAATGTATCGTCGCGTAATCGTATACTTTTGACTTTTTATCGCTTCCTTATTTGCCTCGTGCATCCTCTTCGTCGGTTATCTCTTCAGTTCCCTCTGATGCAACAGACAATTCAATCCACTGGGTAATATCAGAAGGGGCAACGGAATGCAACGATGAAGTTCATGGCGGGACGACACGAACGCGGCGCGACACCCTTTCGCCGTGTTCGAATTACCCGCGTTTACGACTCGGAGGAGCGGCGGCCGTTTACGGTTATTACCGCGCCCTTTAAAATCGTTTCACGTGCCATTCGATCAGTCCGCGACTCCTCGAATCCGCCGCACATAAAATACCACGATTAATTCCCGCGGAATTGCGCCTCTGCGCCTCTTCTCGGTCACAATTAATTTTCAGTCCCTTGACCTGGTACAATTAGTCTTACACGCGCGATATTTATAATATATTCGTGATTACGATCGCGTTTCCTCCCTATGCGCTCGCTCGCGTGTCTGCGGCCTTGTTGTAATACGTTTTGTTCGAGTTAAACTCTGCGCCACCCTGAATGACGCTAAATGATTGTTGTCTTCTTGATTACTCGAAAACATGTGCGATTGTTTAAAGGAGATGCAGGGGATAAGAAGAGGGAAATGGGATTTATTTAGCGAAAATTTGGTTACTCAATTGACTTTGATATCTCTCGTTCGGATATATTAATTGTTCTACTGCAGCCTTGTGTTTTTGCACTTCATTTAAGGGGCTGTTCCGGTCTAGAGCCTATAAAAATACGTGATCTTTAGGCATTAATTAAAGGAAAACTACTACATATAATTTAATGGGACCTTTTGCATTGTATTAAGGTTGACTTAAGCTATAGAAATATATTTTTTGTTTTATAATTAATCATTGCAGAAGGCACTGGGGAGTCGTTAAAGTCGAGGCGTCAAAAAATTCATCCAAATCGGTGGAATCTGTAGCACCTAAAACCATTGGTCTGAAATAAAAAACAATGTCAGATTATTAAAGGGCGTGAAACTCGCTCGTGGACTAGACCAGAAAAAGGCTTTTTTTGGGTGGAGAAAATAACGACACTTGAAGTTTGAAATCACTTATTCCCTATATTTTTCGTCCTTTCGACGTCTTTAAACATATTATAAATTTTCTTTTTTTTTTTAATTTTACTGGTCTATCAACGAGTCAGAAGCATATTCTTCAAAATAAAAAAGATTCAGTCGAATCGGATAATAACTTTTGGAGATACAGGTTCCACCGATTTTGAGAACACTTCGGGAATTTCACGAATTTCAAAAAATACATTTAAACACGTATTCTTAAAAGGTTGGACATTCGAAAAATGAAATAAAAAAAATCGATTTGTAGACCGGAACCTCCTCTTAATATTCCAGATTCAGTAGCTTTTGAGCCATATGGTACTTCAGACTAAGTGGATAATTTCAAATCCAAGCAAAGTATGTAAAATATTATGCAACGAATTTGACACAAATATTCCTTTTTGAAACTATCATAGGACATTTTAAAGGCATTTACCCCCCAAAAATAGTATTAGACATGTAAGCTCGATGAAGGTGTTGCGTAGGTTTTATTCTCTGTTTCGTAATAAATGTGTACCCGCCTTAAGACTCTCCCTTGTGTTTACCTTGCCCACGTACGGGTCGTCCCCGGCGTTTAGCGAAAGAGGTGTCGAGTTTCAAAGCGGGGCAAGTCACTGCGACGCCCACGCTGCACAATCGTGTTGTGGGTGCACACACGACTCTGTCCTGTCCGACCAGATGCATGAAAAGCGCCTTAAAAAGTGGCGGACACATGCAGGAAACTGAGGAAGCGTGGAACCGTTTCGTAGCATTAAAGTCTCGTTTACAAACACACAAATCAGTACAGCGGATTCGCTCCAGGAAATGAAGGGAATTGATTGATGAGCTCAGGTTGTTTTTAGAGAGTACATAGAGCTTGAGGTTTTTTTTGGAATTGTTTATTCTTATATGAGGCGTTCCTTGAAAAATGTAGTTTTATTTTATTTGTAGAAAAATTATGTTGTTTTGTTTTGGAATAGTTGGTAGAATAATAATTTTTCATTTATAATCTAAATCATTTATTAGAATAATAATTTGATCAAAGTTCTTCAACTCAAGAATTTTGTACTTCATTATTTCATTCATTAGAAGAACAATTGAGGCAGTCAGAGCAACAACGGACCAACCCACATTAAAAAAAATTTTTTTTCTTATTTTATATGGTTAGTAGACCCTATTGGAATATGTTATTGCTACTAATTCAGTTTCGAAAAAAATGTGGGTTAGTCCGTTGTTGCTCTGACTGCCTCAATTATATTTATGGGTTTAATTTATTACCCCTCAATCAACTTAAACATTTTAATTTTAATTGGAGTTTTAATTAAATTTCCAATATTTCCGTTCAATCATTGATTCAATTTAATAAGTAAATCGATTAACTATATAAATTTAAGAATTTTAATAACCCTTATAAAATTCATCGCTTCTAAGATTCTTTTAAGTGTAATATTTTTGGAGATTGTCGTACTGTTTTGAGATGGTAAGATTTAATAGAAATTCACTCCGACCTTGATCTTATTAACAAAGCTTTATTCGAAAATGTAATTTCAACATAGTTTAAGAAAAGTGCATTTTTTAATATTTCCTTCGAATTTGGCATCTTGACAGAAACCTTCGGCACAGATATGCATAACGGTAACTCATGTCGACAAAGGAATCGATAGTTATGAATTTCAGATTCTCGAAGCAGCGTATTTTGTTCGTTAGTTAAATTAAACAAATACTATGGTGATTCCTAAAAAGAAAACCTTACGTCAACATTGAATTCAACATCCTCCCAAATAATTAGCAATGTATAGGTAGACCAAAAAGGGCCTCCATGTAGCAAAGTTATTATTTAAAAAAATACAGATATAGAGTAATGTAAAAAATGGAGTCGTTTTAACTTCAAAAATATATTTCTAGCGTCGTATTATCCTGTCGCATTGTTATCTACCTATTACTTAAAAAATACTAATGCCACTGTTCGAACAGTCGAAAGTGGGAAAAATTTCAATTTCTTTTTTTCTCGCCCCCCGCCATGGCCAGGAAATTCTGGACAATGAGGCGCGCAAAAGAAGGAAAGAGTAGGCGAGACAGCGTAGAATTTAAATTCTTGATCTCACGGTCACTGACCATGGCATTCAGGCAATGCCACAGTGTTGTTGAACGAGTTGAGGATCAGTGCCCCCTGCTTCCCAGCTCGAGTTCGATGAAAGATCCGACGGTCAATGAGTCACTTATGCATTCATACCAGAAAAAACGCGTTCGTAAAAAGAATTCGATTAACGCGGCACGCTTTCGAACAACCGTACGCTCGATGTAACAACAAAACTTTCATTATATTCCAGTAGCAACCTAGTTGTACATACCTAGTATCCACTAGTATTACACCTTACGTAACTATATCTTGTGTTCAATTTCAAACAGAAAGTAGATTATCTCTGAGCAGTAGAATACTATATTTAGTATCTTAAATACCAACACTTGAAGGTAGAGCACTTAACTCCTAGTACCAGTGTTGCCAGTTTGGGCGATTTATCGTAATTTGAGCGACTTTTGTAACAAAATTGCGACGGATATTTAGAAGAAATCGCAAGTGGCAAATTGGGCGGTTTTGAAGAAATCGGAAGTTAGAAGTGAGCGATTTTAAATTCTGGTATTATTTAGAAAAAATTCAGTGCCATTTAATATTTTAAAGCACGCTTATGTGGGTTCGCTAAAATCGTTTATTATATTGGTAAATTGTATGTTTTAACATTTTATGTTGGTAGCAGAATTTGCGAATGGTGTATTTATGTTCTTTCCGCTAAATTTTTTTCAGTATAGGGTAAAGGACCTAATTACTGTCACCTTAAGCTATTTTACTTAAAATAACGAATAAATAAACGTTGTAATGTCATACACAAAAAGAACTATGTAATTCAAATGTTATTCCACCTATAATCTAGACTATAGATTATATAGGTACTGTAGTTTATTTATTTTTTATTTTAAGTAAAATAGCTTAAGGTGACAGTAATTGGTTAGGTGTCAGTAATTGGGTCCTTTACCTTAATACGTTTAAAAACTACTTTAGTATTTCAGTGAATTAAATATCTAATTTATAAAGTATACATACTTTTAAGTAGGTAATATGTATATCATTGACTCTGATTCTTAGTATACTCTCGGATAATGGAAGTAAAGGATAAGTAATCCTTACAAAAGCATAAAATTCCTTCTTCTTTTAATGATTTACTACCTATTTCGTTTTAAAAAATATGAAATACATTATCTTCATTAGATATGTGTACGTATTAAATGTATTATACTGACAAAAGTACGTAGTTTTAAAGTTCCGCGTTAAAAACATCTTCAATATTTTCTTACTGGGATTATCAGCACTGTTGCAACTTTGGGCGACTTTAGACAACTCGGTTTGCGAGACTTGTCAAAACCCTGGCAACACTGCCTAGAACCAACTCTTCAAAACAAATTTTACTGCTTTTGAAATAGATATAGTCTAGTCGTTTAGCGATATGATATCACCATAATAACCGTTTAAAAAAACGTTATTCAAAATTCAAAACTTCACAATAAATTCTATACAACCTATACCCAGAGCTGGGCAAAAACCGCTCAACGAATAAAAAAAATGAACTTTATTCGTCAACTCATCTAAAGCTAAAGAAACTTATATTTGATCCGTTATTTAATTAATTGTTTATTTAGTTAATGCCTAACTCTGTCTACCTATATCTAACATCTTTTTAATCTGCAAGTGAAACCACATTTTCGCCTTATGAGAATAGAATAGGTACCATACTACCGTAAACAAAAACTTGGGGGTAAGTATACAATAGGGTGGAACGAAATATAGGGGCAAAATATTTTTTTATTATTCATGACTTCTAATAGTGGACAAAAGTTGCCTTTTTATAAAGTTATTTAAGCTGTGAAAGTTTGATCTTGATCAACAAATTTTTTCAGGTGCCACAAGCCATTCAAAAATTCATATTTACTGATTGTGTGACTTTTGAATGGCTTGCGGCACCTCAACAAATTTGTTGATCAAGATCAAACCTTCACAGCTTAAATAACATTATAAAAGGCAACTTTTGCCCACTATTAGAAGTCATGAATAATAAACAAATATTTTGCCCCTATATTTCGTTCCATCCTAGTATACCACCCTCACTGTTTCTTAATAAAACAAAAATTGCTCCTGAGGAACGGAGAGCAGTTTGGTCGGTTTGCGAGGTGAACACCTCGCGACATCCCACAGGAGTGATTTGCACGCGAAACTAGTTTCCCCCGTGCATATTGGAATACAGGGACGCGCGCGTAGAGAGCGCATAGGATGTGTGCTCGTACGCACAGTTAGGCACGAGTACGCGTCTCCTCTCTGCCGGGGAGGAGAGCCCTGGGCTGATGATACAGGTACTAGAGACCGAGCGGGTCGTTGAACCTAGGTTCCTCTTGTGTACACTCCGCCGTCGTCTTCCGCCCGTTTTCGTTTCAGTTTCTTATAGCGGGAAGCCCCCGTGGAATCTAAATGCCAGCTTGGGGCAAGAAGCTGAAGAGCGAGTTCTGGCCGAGTTCGAAGTAACGCCAAGTAAATTGCCTCGCTGATTGACAATTCGCTGAAACTAAACTGCTAATTAGTAGCGAACGTTTCGGGGGATTTAATAAGTCCGCGGGGGTGAAAATTTGATTTTTGTAATTAGTGGTGTCTTTTCATAAAAATTAAGAAACGCAAGGGGAGTTTTCTGGAAATTTATCTGAAGGGTGTTTTAGGGAACGAGATATTAGAGATATGAATGAAATACACTCGTAGGTTTGTTATGTTGCACAAAATGTGACCAGTTTGAGAGGTATTGTAATTCTAAGCAGTTTACTCAATTTAATTTTTTAATTAAGTATTTCAATTCTGATATACTTGATTGAATATATAAACTCTTTAAAAGAATTTGGTTGCAGACACTATAGCTACCTTCAGTTTAATTTTAATACTTTATAATACCTGCACCAAAAAGAACAAGATTATCAGTATCGAGTACCAGCCTGCAATTTCTTGAATTAATCATTTTTCGCAACCCAATTGCATCAACGAGTGTATTGAACAATGCTGAAGTGTACTAAAAAAGGGTCTACAATGTGAAAGTAAAACACGAAACATCGAAAGCGGTGAATCAGCTTTATCTTATCACCCTTCTGGCATCTTTAATCTTTTCGACGACACAGTTGGCTCCACTTTTATGGGGCACCCTGTACCCCGAGAAACTCGTAGTCACGTTACTCTGGTACATGTTCCGTCCTAATCAAATGTTCATAAGTACACGTATGGTTCTCCTCGAGTTAACGATTTCCGGCATGTTCGTGGAATCCTGTTTGAAGTTAGTCACCAACTACAGTTAGTTTCCTGCCCTGCCATCCTGCTTGATCAACGCAGGCGCGCACCTTGTCTGCTCGGATGCGTCTCTCGTTTGTGCACCTTCTTTTCCACCTATACAGAGACCCTCGCTCTGCCCGGTGTCTAGCCACAGTCCACAGTCTTGGGAAAGATGATAGGGGCGAAGTTATTGGACGAGAAATTAATACAGTAGAAACTAAATACATTTTGGTCTTGTGCAAATTTGCTTCTAAAATTGTAGAAAATTTGAGAACAATTATGGAGTATTTCATATTGGATTACTGAGGGGAAAAGAGGATAAATGTGTTAGGAATAGATGAGTAAGAATATTTATCAAATTCGGGGAATTATGATTGCATAATTAAGAAAATTTCAGAAACTGTGATCAAGGGTCAGTATCCCATCAATAGAGATCCCTAGATACTTTATTCTAGCTTTTCTAAAATTCCACGCGATTCGTTTGTTAACATTCTGCACTAAAACGAACTCCGCGTTCAGTTCGAATAAATCTTCCCTTAAAGGGTTGCTCGATCTCACAATTTTCACAATTCCTCTTCCTTCGTTCCTCGCGCGGCCCCTCTGTGCAAACTTAAAACGCAGTCAAGCTACACACGCTTCATCCCCCGTTCGCCTACGAAACGCAACCGACGCACACGTACCCCAAACATCCGATCGATACTCTATTTCCATCGCGGGGGACAGACTGCGCGACAGACGCAACAATAACCGCCTCGATCTCGATTAGCCACACACATGGACGCATACACCGAGGCTGATGTACTGTGCCTAGCAGAGATATGGTGATGTCATGCAGCAGGACAGTCAGTAGGACCCTTTAACCCTTCGCACTTCAATGTATGTGCGAGGTGATCGACCAGAGATATTTTTATTCACCGCTGCGTGCATATGTTAGAATAGGAAATAACATAGCACAGTTTCACGATAAGTAATTCATTAAATTCCACGAATTCTATCATTTTACGAGACTCGATAAGTGCAGTTCTGTAATTTCTCTATTTATTTACTGACTTCACTACTCGGCTTCATCCGAAATTTAGATCCTTATTTTATAAAAAAAATTGTTTTTAGTTTTTTTGGGAAGTGAAAATATTCACATTCATCTGGATTAGTCAGCAATAATAAGCTGAGGCACATTTCGTGATTGCAGAGTTTATACTTCGAAAGTTTTTAGGCGACAGACAAACACACAAACATATAGAAGCTTCCTGCTTTAAATATTAAGATTTACTTAGTTAAACGAAATCCCTTATTCTCTCGGGAATATTGCTTTAGACACTCCAGTGGATTTTAGATCAGTCCCTACATCTCTGCAAACCAGAATGGTATTATTGTATTTTGCAGAGTATATAATGCCTAAAAGGTGCCAGTCGCTAAATAAGATTTTCGCCACTTATGACAGGACCGCGTTTATTTAATCACATTCCGGGGCCTCAAACTACTAATGCCCAATCCGTCTTTTAGTTCCTGACTTGTCAGCAACTTCTACCACTTTGGGCCTCCTGCTACACCAATACCATCACTATACCTCTGCAATTCACCAATGTACACTCTCTGCCTCTGTACACCTAACCCTCGAAAAATTGGGACCGTTCAGGCGAAGCAGCGGCGCGTGTCCATCGATCTCTGCGAGACCGCTGAAAACGAAGACGATATTCCGGAGGGCAGTGTGTTTGGGGAGGCGGCAAAGCCGCGGGACGGCCCTGAGAGTTCACTACCTTCCGTGGATCGTAGCGAGCGCCAGTTTCGAGACGCACCGTAGACGCGACTGCGCGCGCGTGCGTTTCGTGGTTATTCAGGGGGGGCCGCGGCGAAGGCCCCGCGGGCCCCAGATCGCTCCACCATTTCTGGCCACCGAAAACTGGTTCCGCACGCTTTCGTGCGGCGAATCGAGGGCCCAACGGGAGCGCGGGCAGCCCCTGGGACTCTATGCGTCCCACGGAGGAGAGGTTGGGCCCGAGGACGCGGAATACGGGCCGGGACGGCGGGGATCGGGTGGTCGAACCGTGGCCCAGAGGGCTCGTCGCCAGGGACGGTTTTAGGAGTGAGTTTTCGTGTCGGGGCCCCTCCCTACCAGCTGCTGTCGACCCAGTACCTTTTCCCTCGCCTCTTTGCGGAGAGATGATTCCCCTCTCTCTCCCGTGCGTGCTCTCTTCCTTTCTCGGCGTCTCTCTCTCTCTCTGCCTCTTTGCGTTTCTCTTTCGCTAGCGCGGGGGCCCGCGGGAGTGACCCTGAAAGTTCAACAGCCCTCCCTCGAATGGCGCCCCTAACCGTCCCCCCTGCCCACCCCCGTGCTGCTGCCTCTTGCCGTGTCCCTTCCCTTTGTGTTGTGCACTGAAACCTAACTTCGCTTAGGCGGGCCCCGCGGTTGCCGCCGCAGCCACCGACACGCCGCTTCCCTGTGCCCCGCACGGACCAACCGACCGATCTTTTACTTTTCTCTCTTTCTTCGGCATGGTTTCCCTCCCTCTCTCTCTCTCTCTCTCTCTCTCTCTCTCTCTCTCTCGTTCGCTGTGGGCTTTGGTCGCTTTCTCCCTTTCTCGGGGGCCTCTCTCCGTTTCTCCCGCAGGCCTGTCTAGTCTAGATAGCCACGACGACCTGGCTGCCAGCCGGCAGGCAGCCGCGACCGTGTTCTAAGGCTAAGGACCTTCTCGCTTCCACTGATCACTCCTGTAGCAGTCGGAGATATTCTTTTTCGGAGGAAACTCCTTAAGATGTCGCCTGGTTTTGGGGAATTTGTAGCTTATTCTTCGGACCTGTGAATTTCTTTTGAGGGGCCTATGTAAGTTTTTTTGGGGAATTTGTGAATTTATTTTGGGATACCTGTGAGTGTCTTTTATGAGGCCTATGAGTTTCTTTTGAGGGAATTTTTTTTGAGAGGCATATGAGTTTCTTCTGAAACTTTTGAGCTTCCTCTTTGAAACCCACAAGCTTTTTGGGCCGTATAAGCCTTTTCCCAAAAACTCCGACGATAATGACCTTAGAATCTCAGAAAGCTTCTTCTTCGTGTCACTGTGAGCTTTCAGGGGCTTTGCGAGTTTTATGTTGACGATTTATTAAGCTTCTTCTTGGAAGCTCGGTAAGTTTTTCTTGAAGACTTCGTGACCCTCTTCTTCGAACATTATAAGCTTCTTTTTGGCGAAATTCTAAGCATCACTTTGAAGATTATGTGATCCTGTGAGGGTTTCCAGGAAGGTACAACTAAGTTCATCAAATCTAATTTGATTAATTCTTTCCCTGAAGGCAGATTCTCCTCCACCCGCAGTACTTTATAATTGATCAGATCTAGAGCTCCACGATTTCCTGCTCTTCAAAAATACGCAATCCTGTAACACAAACAAAAATTTTATAAGTAGGTAAATCAAATGGCGAACACATCGGCCAGTAAAGCTATCTGCTTAAGAGTTCGTAATATATCTATTCCTATCAACAGGGAAAGTTACATTTTCTTAGTGTCTTATTTACTTAAGGGGTCATGCTCAGTCAGGAGGCCGAAAAAAGGGTGGTCTTTAATCAATTGTTTACACATAAGCTATAACACATTTCTCAAAAAATCTTTTTTTCTTTTAAGGATTGCAGCTAGTACCGTGCATCGTAATTTTTTTATTTAAAAATATTTATCAATAACTAAGTTATTGTCCATCACTCGAAGGTTCTCTAAAAAAGGCTTCCGCGGTGACCACTGCTGCTCGAAAGTCGATCATCTAAACTAAAAAATTCAGAAGAATTTACTTATTATATTATATTCTCTAGTATTTGAACGAAGGATTTTTCGAAATATTGATTTGGGAAAAATGGCTGATGTTTAAAGTAAAAGTTTCGTGGACATTAACTTAGTTATTGATAAATATTTCTAAATAAAAAAATTACGATGCACGGTACTATCCTTAAAAGGAAAACAGATTTTTTGAGGAATGTGTTATAGCTTTTGTGTAAAAAATTTCCAAAGACCACCCTTTTTTCGGCCTCCTGACTGAGCATGACCCCTTAATTATTATGACCAGGCAACTGTCTGCCTTTTAATTTCATAAGAATAAAATTTATTCCATAAAAATATCGCCTCGTAATAATCTTCTACAAAATCAAAGTTCCCTGATTAGTCTTTCGCTATTAATTCTGACGAATACTGCACAGGAGCTTGTTTTCTTTAGAATGCAATTTTCTCCTTCAGTTGTCTGCGCCTGATATCGGTGGACTGTGCAATGTGTTTCGCTACAAGCACACATGCCGTGCGACTTGACGTAACTTCGGAAGTGCAAATTGCAGCGTGGAGGACTTAAGCCCGGATGCGTTGCGTAAGCCGTGTTCAAAGGCTTAAAACCTTGACCATAAGACTATCATTGTGCAACTCTGCTCTGTATACATGTTACCGTATCTGCTCGTTTCTTTTTTTCCTCTCCCATTCGTCGCGTTTCGAACGCTGTTTGTCTCTTCATTATGTAAAGACCAATTTCGTGCGTGCTCGTTGTAATGCCTGTCATCGCGCTCATTCTTCTTCGAGGCTTCTTCCCACAACACGTTGACCATTTTACCTGCACGAATAGTCGAGATTATCATTCTCGTAGTGCAGTTGAAAGGACAGGAATTTTTTACGTCTAATGTATCCTTGTGGCTTGAAAGGGAAGAAGGGGGAAACAAAGGGTTCTTTGTGTTGCTAAATTGTGATAAAGTGACAGTGAAATTATCTTTGGATGTCACAGGAAGGGGGCTGATAAAAGAGATTGCGCATGGGGTAGTAATGGATCTGTAATTTTTAGGTACCTATATAGGTAGTGTTTATCATACTTTGCAGTTGACTAAATGGGAACATATTACAATTAATTGTGCTGATATCAGCTTTCATAATACTCTAGTTTATATTTAATTTCAACGTGACAAATTTATTAGTTTCTATTCATTAAAATTCCCCAGGTTCTACTGTAAATCTAGACGATCCCTATTTCACGTGTATTTAAATACACGTGTACACGTGTATTAAACGTATCCGTACCTCAATCCGTGTAGGTATCTTTTAGTACACGGGTTCCCGTGCACTATTTCACGTGTATTTATAAATATACGTATATTAACGTATCCGTACGCTGATTCGTCTGATTTTTAATATCTATGGATATCCCAGAACTCTGAGGGATTGCGAAATTAATAAAAGAATTAATGTATTTGAATATATTTACTAGAATAATATGCGGAAAATATGGTTTTACAAATTTTCAGATTGTAACTAATAACACAATTATTCCACCTCGAATAAAGTTAAAGTTGAAAACTTTATTCGTCAAATAATCTAACGTTAAATAACTTTTATTTAATCTGTTATTGAAGTCATTTTTTATTTAGTCAATGCCCAATTCTGTTCAAAATACACGAATACGTTAATACATGTGAAATAGCGACACGCGTACACGTGTCTTTTTACTACACGTACCATACAATGGTCTCTAGCTAAATACCCATCACTTTCTAATCAAAATTTGCATTCGTTGTCACTTGAAAAAAAACTTGATAATATGCAACTTCCACCACTGAAAGTTTCCACCAATTTTGATTAAAAAATTCCTCCACTCTAAAAGTTGCGCCAATTTCTGTTCAAAAGTTCTCCCCAATTCTATTCAATTTTTACTCAAAAGCTCCACTAGAATCCATTAAAAGAACTCCACCAGTTTCAGTGAAATAGATCTACTTGCTACCCGTTTCACTGGTTTCGCATTAGAGCTAGCTGTTCGAGCCAAGGACGAGCAAACGCATAATGGCATTCGAAGCTTGAAACAGGATAATCCTTCGAGAGGTTGCACGGGTAACATTGCAGCGATTGCAACTCTGAGCACGCCTCGCGTGTGCTCGAGGTTGCGCTTTCGTGTAGCTCGTTCCCAACGGATATAAGTATCACGCTGGACGAGACGTGTTGGTCAATTAAGTGGGTGGTCCCAGGGCTGTCAAATTAACGATAATTTAATAACACGCTTAGCCTAAAAGCTATTATGAATTTGTCAAGCTACGAGCTGCATTCCTACTCGTTCACACGCGTCTCGTTATTTTATTTAAAACTGAAACAGCTTCTGGACACTGGCATTAACCACATCTCACGCGTAACGTTCACTTAGCGTCTAACATTCAGTCGCCTGTTACGGCAGAGAAGAACTTACCTGTTTTCCTTTTATAGTCCGACTCTTCAAAGTTGTTAGCCTGCAATTAATGTCGGAATATTCCGCTTACTTAATCACAGTATTTAGAGGTTTCTTCATGTGAATTGAAGATAATAACAGATTTTGAAATCTAGATCTGGGTGTTAATTTTGCCTTTCCGATTTTTTTTTCAAAGAAAGACTCTTATTAAACGTTTGCAATGAATAGAACTCTTCTAAGATTTTTTCAACGGAAAATCAGAATTCTTCCAAAAACTTCTCGCGGGAAGATAGAACACCTGTAAAAAACTTTCAAGGGAAGACTTTTCTAAAGTTTTCTCAAAGAAAAGGGAAACTTATCTACAATTTTTTCAGAGGAAAGAAGAACTCTTCTACAATTTTGTCAAAGAAAATTAGATGTCTTCTAAAGTTTTTTCGAAGGAAAATAGAATTCCTCCAAAATTGTTCAAAGAAAAATAGAATTCCTCCAAAATTTTTCAAAGAAAAATAGAATTCCTCCAAATTTGTTTCACGGAAATAAAATACATAGCACTGTACTTAAGATTAGATTATCAAAGAGGCGCCAAGTGTTCCGATGCAACACGTTCGAGTAAAAACGGAAAAGTCAGAAAATGAAATTCACGGATACGATTTCTTTAGGGAGCAAGATGACCATATTGAGCGAGGTCAAGGCGACAGCTGTTGGCCTCTGCCACTTTTATGCCCGTTCTAAATGGTTTTCGTACAGGCGGGAGATGCGCACGCTATTACAGGAAGTCGAACGGAGCCGCAGGAAACCTGTGTTTGCTGTCGGCGTTAAGTCGGACCTGCCTGTGATCGTGGGAAATGCCGCGAGCTGTGGCGAGGATAAAAGGATCAACCACCTGGAGAAAACTGGAGTAATTCGTGTCTTGGAAGGGATGGGAAAGCCTTCCGTTCGAGAAACGAACGACACGCTACATCGTCCAATAACGTGTTCCGTAAGGGTTGATCCTTTTAGCCTGCTTCATTTATTTTTCGAAATACAGTATCCGAACTAATAGAGGCATGAGCGTTCGGATAAAGGAATTTTCGGATAATAGACCAATCACGTTTCTGATATTATACTTCGTTTATTTAAATAGAGATCAATAAAATTTATGGTTTGTTTACAGGGTAGAACTTTTCAACAATTTTTTCAAAGCAAAATAGAGCTCTTCTACAATTTTTTCAAAGCAAAATAGAACTCTTCTACAATTATTTCAAAACAAAATAGAACTCTTCTACAATTTTTCAAAGCAAAATGAAAATCTTTTACAATGTTTCAAAGCAAAATAGAATCCAACTATGATGGTAGTTTTATATGAAGTAGTTTTATAGATCTATAAAGAAAAATAGATTTTTTGAATTTACCACAATATTGTTGCTTGCAATTTTTTTTAACTTGCCCATTAAAGCAAGTCTGCAAGGTGTTAATGCGAATTACATCGAATTATCGGGGGCATCTTAATGATAGTGATTTGATGGTCTTCTTTAGTTTCCTCGTGCGGTGCATTCACCAGAGTATGTTTTATCGCCTTTTCGCATTTTGTTGCGAATAATAAGCCCCTTCGTTCCCTTTCTGTCCCTTTAATTTCCTTTTAGCGCCCGTACATTTCCAGCGTTTATCAATGACTAAGCTGCAAATTACAGGTGCTTGTCAAATTTCATCCTCTTTCTCGAGGGGTGCCCCCTTTTTCTGAACGGATGTTCTCCCTGACAGAAATTCCTCGAAATTTCGTTTTATATGACAGCTATCTCTGTTTTATTCATTTTTTTCATACATTTTATAATACCTTCTGAACTTTACCTGTATCTAAAACCTACTGTTCAATTTAAAAAAATACTCGTTAAATATTCTCAATACCTCCTTCCTCAATTTTCAAACCATTTGGATACCACTTTTCTTAATTTTCAAATCTCCGCTTCACTATTCTCAAATTCTTAAAGCTTTTCAATATCACTCTCTAAGTTTCGAATCTCAATGCTCCAATTTGCAAATCTACAATTTTTAAATTTTTTCGTTACAACTCTCACATTCGTTTTATGCTCAACTTTAACCTAAATTTTAACTTTTATTCAAACTTAACTTTTATTCAAATTCAACCTTTATTCAAAAACCTTTATTCAGATTTAACCTTTAATCAAATTTAACCTTTACTCAAATTTAACTTCACTCGAATTTCAGCTTCATTAAAAATCCGAGTTTATTCAAATTTCACCTTGTTCGAATCCACGAACGTGTTTCCCGTGTCCCTTTGTCTTGCGTTGTCAGCTGACGAGCTCCGCTAAAACGCGTTACCCATGCTCTTCTTCTACGTACGTACCGTACGTACTTGAAGGCCTCGTCCTTCATACACGAGCGCAGACACGTGCCTTCCATACGCACCAACACGCGATCAAACGGCTGCTGGGCGAGGGGGCCGAGGGGACAGGTGGTTGCAATCGTTGGCGGGGGAGGTGCGGGGAGAAGGGGATGCATTGCCGCATTCTGCGAACGTTACACATGCAACGCGAGTTGCAGCCTCGGCATGCACTCGTTGCAGCGGCGCGTAATCAGCGCTTACGTCATCTCGGTGTGTGCCGTTGGCGAGCTCGCGCGCACCATTGCTCTTCCTTTTCGCTTCATTTCACTCCTTTTCCTCCCCTGCCTTTCTCTTTGGCCGTCTTCCTCGTTCCCCGCTTGTGCAGGTCCCCGCGCGAACGTCCTTTAACGCGCCAGTAAATTCGATCTTCTTTTTCTTTTTGGTTTGCGTTTAGGTGTAACTATGGAGTAATGAGGGGGAAGGAATGCTTTAGCGTTGCAGCTTGATTAATGAAGCGAGGGATGAATATGTTTGTGGCATTTGAAATGGTTAGAAATTGATGTTTAGAATATTTTAGTTGTTAATTTAGGCGTGGTTGGATTCGTTAATAGTTTTCACGGATGTACCGTTGTCGAGTTATTTAATAATATAAAGGATTTTTAATATTCTCATTTTGAAATACTGCATTGCAAGTAGGTACATTAAATATACCGCGTCTTTTTAATTAGTTCAAGTTTTAAAGTGTAACTTTTAGGTGGTTACGCCACCCTGAGGCGCTCGAAACAGCACTAAACTAGACGAATTTTTTCTACTGATACTACGAGGTTGAAAATTATTAATTTTCTTCTTATGTGTAGAGCATGTATTAGTGCATATATTGTGTAAATACTGTACTAAAATATTAAAAAATGGCCGAGTTATTTGTTGTCCCGCGAAGCTCGTCCGCCGTTACACGCATGACTGATATAACAAATTATAACGCCCAGGTTCGTCTGAAATGAAAAACATGAGGATTTTCGTGTTCCTTAATAAAATAACTACAATGTAGCATACGGATTTGACAAAAAACAATTTATTGCACAAATGAGGGCAAGGTGAAGAAAATTATTCGTTTTTCACCTGACAAAACGAACTTAAAACATTTATTATATACGAATGGGTTATCCCATGAAAAAAATGATATGCTACATTGTAGATAATACCATTAGAAATATGCGTACCAAGTTTGAAATCAATCGGACAAATAGTTTTGGAGATATTTGATATATATCACCTTTGAAAATGCAGTTTCAAGAAAAATGCGTTTGAAGTTTCAAGCCAAGTTTATACTTACATAAAATGTTAAATTTTCAACTTACACGGTGTCATCAATACCAGGCCGGTATAATAAACCTTCAGCACTAGTTGAAGCCTCTAAAACATCCATCTGGTGCTGTCGATTTTTTGAAGGTTTGTGACCGAGCATGAGCTTAAGTTTCATGAACACAATTATGTCGACAAAACTTCCAAAGGATCAGGATTTCTATTTGTAAATGCCACACTTAAGATGCCTAATGCCGCACTTAACCCCATTATACCTTCGCCTCGCATCAATCCTCTTCACGATCGCCGAAAAATATTCCCTCCCACAAATCTGCATTCAATACCCACACCATCCATCATCTTCATCAGATCACAGCATTCGTATCCTCCGTCGCATCTAACGCATACCTACCTCTTCCGCCGCATGCCCTCCCATCCCTGCCACGCTCAGCCACAAAATCCCCAATCAGCAATTTTCCCACAACCTCTGGATACCTCCTGGCGTTTCCCTTTTAATCTCACGAATACCATCCGATTCATCCCCAGCACGGCTGTCTCTACGCGCATTATTTACGGCCGCGATAATTCTGCGTTGCATAAGGCGCGACGTATCGTGCACGCGGAAGTGGCTAAGCAATAATTAATCGTGAAAAGATAGCATAAATCGGGCGCGAGCACGGTTAGCGGCGCGGCGAGGATGCGTGGATCTTGCGGTCGGCGCGTCGGATGGTTTAATGCATTCGTGGCTGGAAAGAAAAGCGGCGCATAACGATAAGCCGTGAGGACCGTGTGGCACTCGCTGCTCTCCGCCGCCCGCGCGATAAGATGCATTTTTGCGGTGACGGCGCGCGAACCTATTCGCACCACGGCTCGCCACACGACCGTGTTGCATCGATGCGCCGCGTATACGAGCGCCCCGGGACTTCCGCCCGCGAAGGAAACGATACTGTTAATCCGACGTGTCGTCGCTACCGTCGTGCGAAACATCGTGCACGTGTTTAACCCTTGGAAGGTATCTGGCGTTCCAGCTGAATAATTTATGAATACAGGCCGCTACAGGGCGCGGGTGTTAACCCTTTGCACCGCGGGAATGCCTTTCAGGCACACCATTTCGATTGGAGTTGGGTGCTGATATTCTCGGGGTTTGGAAAAGTGGGAGAATCTACGGTTAGTGGGATTCACTTGTTAACCGGCACATTCTTTTTTTGTTGCAAGTAGTCTGTACTGGGTAGTGGTAAATAAAAAACGAGTTCACTCGACTTGCCCAGCGAAGTGATATTTTTTTATTGACGAGTTATCTCGTCGTGCCCAGTGAAGTGGTATTGTCAAATGACGAGTTAACTCGTCTTGTCCGGTGAAGTGGTATTTTCTATTGACGAGTTAACTCGTCCCTGCAGGTTAAAGAGTTAAATGAATTATCAATTTCGAAATCAGCTTACTACGTAATTTTTCTATTTCGTAGTTGCGTGATTAAATAGTAAGCGCAGCATCGACCTAGAGATTTCTGTTTCATTAATGATTGAAGAGGTCGTGAATGCAAAGGGTTGAAAGTTCTCTGTAAACTCAAACTTCTAGACAATGAACAGAGTTACGAAACAATTTTATTCTACATTTTTTACTCACTTTCCGGTGTAGAATGATCATGTTTTGTTTGTACCATCAGTTAAGAGATACCCTGCATAGACGCGACTATGCACGCTGCACGTAGTCGTTAAACGTTAATTGGCAATCAGGACCAGGAGATTGCCACCTGCGCAGACCTGGTGCCTTCGTGGCAGGCGTACGAATGTTTATCTCTGGGTGGTAGCAAATTTGCGATTGCGTCGCTTTAGCAGGGATAAGTCAAGGTTTTGTTTGCAACTTGACAATTCACGATGTGCTTGGACCTTGAAAGTGATACGATTAAGTGTTAATAATTAATGTGGCTAATATGGACGGTTGGAGGGTTGTCCAGGTATCATTGATTCTCAGGAACCTTCAATCTAAAATGCATTGACTTTATTTCTTACCTTTGAATTCGTCAGAATTCTTGATTGGTTTAATAATGTTAATAGACAAGAACTAACAATAATTATCAAAGTAATCTAAGGGAAAGCTTTAAAATTAGGAACTATCGAAACAATAAAGTTGTAAAATGTGATACTCGCTCGTCTGTTCTATTTTTTTTATATTTTCAATACTATTAATAGATTTGTGTAATTTTTAAGATACTTTACGATATTTTGAGAACAAGTAATTATTGGAGGGGTAATAAAAGTTTTTTTTATATACGCTGAGAGTATTATGAAAAATTAAATAAATGTCTTAGACAACCAAAAACAAACTCGTACACGTTGGAGAGGGAAAGAACGACCCTTTCACACGAAACACTTTAATGACTCGCTGCTAGTACTTTTTATACACTCATATACTTTCCATTTCTTAAACCAAATCGCGAGCCAAAAGTGTCTGATATGAAAATGCTTTTACCACGAACACAGATTCAAAATTCCAAATCGATTAATCACTTCTATAAAATCCTATTGACAAATTTGATGAAGCACGAGTGGCTTAATGCTCAAAAAATTTTATCCCCCGTATTACAACAAAGCTATACTTCACTGCTTCAAATATGTACCCTTAGAATACGAAGCTTTAAAAACATAAAAATTTAATCTTTGAACCGTCGTAGTGCCCCCCTCTCGTTTATTGCTTCCGAAGCACTCTCCGATGAAGTAACTCACTAGTGTCGTTGGAACTGCTGAAACTCATGAAGCCAGGGCCGTTATTACCGCGCTATCAGTCGTGACAGGCGATTATGCAGAAACCGTCGGCGTCGCGACAAACGACGAGCAATAATACGTTCTGTAACACGGCTGCTCGCGGGTATTATTAATAGTCTCGAGCGAAACGAGTTTAATGTCACGTGCCCTGCGTTAGCACGTGCGTGCCATTTTTACGCGTCCACAGAACCCGACGCAGTAATCTCATTCTGGCGAACGACAATTATTTTTTCACGGACTCGCTATAAATAAAGGCTGGTACTTTTTAGCGTCGCCCTTGTGCGGCACTCCACGCTTATCGTGGCTTCAAGCGACTGTCGAGATCGATTTTCAGCAAACTAGAGCCACGTGAGACATTTTTGGGGGCACCATTGGGATTCTGGGAGCATTCATACATTATTTACATTTTTTTTAGAATTGTGCATCTTTTCTGAGGGATTTGCGTGAAAAGGGCTTAAGGTTTTTGGTAATCCATTGCACGTTAAGTTTTATGTTAGTGCTACATATTGGGCTTATTAAGTTTTGTTCAGATTTATTATACGAAGCTTCGTTAAATATTTTTGTTCGGCACAGGTGTACCTACTTGATTGTGTTTTAAGTTACGTAATTTCAATATCCGTTACTTACGTTTGTGAACACTATCGACTGGTCTATGTAACAAGGTATGCGAATAGTGATATTTTACAGAAAAAATTGCAATAGTATTAGCAATATTTATAAATATTACAAATATTATAAATATTACAAATATTATAAATATTACAAATATTACAAGTACCTATTACAGATACAATAATTTATAACATATACAAATATTACAATATTTACAGTTATTACAAATATAAACCCAAGTACAAATGTTAATCAAGTGCATCTACTCTTAACAAATATTCAAAATCATTTCCCCCAAAAAACGAGACTTCGTAAAGAAACAAGTCTGTTCTACAGTTTTGATTTCATTTTTGATAAAAAATCGTCGATCTACCGACGGCACAGGCCAGCAGTTGCGAGAGCCTCGATGTAATTCGTACATCTTCGTTTCCTTCGACTCTGCATTAATTTATATAATGTCTTCATTACACCTACCCGCAGTTTTTGCATTTTCTCGTTCTTGTATTACGCACACGCAGAGCCCGCGCTCGTGGGCTTAACGCGCGCAATAAACCTTGAACGTGATGGGCCCGCAGCGTGTGCGGCAGTTAAACGCACTTCCGACGGCGCACGCGTACCGCCGGAAGTCGATTTATTGTTGCGTTTTGCCGTGGCCGGTTCTTCGTTTCCGACCACCTTTCATCGGGCACACTTGCAACGACGTGAATCGATATCGCTTTCTCCCCTTCGGCTTGGCAAACTTGAAATATTATTTACCTTTCACGGTGGAAATTCTGGCAAACATTTGAGTACCCCAACCGCAATAGTAACAGGGTGAGGCACCCCAAATACAGTGTACTTGCGTACCTCCATCGTGGTTATGGAAAAAATAATTAATATAAAATTAAAATCCCCTGGGAAGAGGATTGTGAACTTCAAGGCCCACTTCTCCTTGAATGCAACTATCTAATTGTAAGCTCGAGTACCTTAATATCCTGTTACTATTGCGTATATATGTATATATATTTTGGGAACAGAGATGAGCTATAGAAAATGTGCAATTTGATCTTAATAAAGTAATAAGAATTAAGATCGATCAAGTTAACACTACAGTGCACACGTAAATTAAAATTACATTATTACACATGTTGGGCCTCACAGGCCCATATCACCAAATCCAGAAATGCATGGATATTTTGAGAGAGAAAAAAAGAATCTGTTACACGTAATATATTACACTCAATCTTTATAAACAAAAATATTTAATAATAGAGTGAAACACTGAACAAGTGTCTCTTTAACACTAGGAGTCATCGTTATCTGAATCTTTGTCAATGTCATGAGAACTGTTCACTTGGGCCTGTCAGACACCACGTGTGCACTATAGAGTTAAGAGGGAAAGTCTGGCGATGGAATCATTTTCTGACTTCCGCCCAATATGCCAGGGCTGCACTGTTTCCAGAATCGAACACCTGAGTCTAAGTATTTTAATAAATATATATTTACAACACATTGAAGGCCCTAAACAATTTACTCTCGCGTACCTCCTATTCCATCTGAGGTTACGAAAATGTAGGAAGAATTAAAATCCACTAGATTGACGAGAAAGCTTGTTAATGGAATCAAAGAGTAGCTACGACCCATCCAAGTCACGCCAACCACCCTGTATATTATTCAATCATTTACTCCGCGCTGTTCCAAAGAATCATCCCCATTCCAATCCCGCCACGAATTACGCCCCAACTCGTTCGGTCTCCTTCACGTCCCATCGTTCTGTTTAAGGGGTAGGTTCGCAAGGGCGAAAAAGACTATTCTTTGGGAATTTTTTATAGACAACTATACGCGCAATCAAAATAATCTTTTGGTATATTGTTCAATATTTGTCTGACAAAATAAATGTTCCTTATAAAGATATAATAGACGTTCTATGATGGTCTGTGCGAAAACGTCCTTTGTTGGTGAAACGAATATCTCGATAACGAGTTGATCTGTGACATTTTATTGTTTAATAGAGTTATACTCAGTGCTGGTACTAAAATCAACTAAAAATATGAAATATATCCATTTGCTTATTAACAAAAACGTCCAGAATTTCTGTACGCATTTCCATTTTTCAACGACTACCATTCAAAAAATTTCCCACTAATCATATTTACCCTAGTACCATCACTGAGAATAACCCTATTAAACAATAAAATGTCAAGATATTGATTACAGATCAACTCGTTACCCTGATATTAATTCCACCAACTAGGGGCGATTTCCTACAAACCATCGTAGAACCTGTAGGTATTATATCTTCACAGGGGCCATTTATTTGTGTCTAAAAAATATTAAACAATACACTGAACACCCCACAACAATATACCAAAATCTTATTTTTATTGCACGTATACTTGTTCACAAAAAAATTCCTGTATAAATCACTATTTTTCGAGCTTGCGAATAAGACTACCCCCTGAATCGTCGATCTCACCCCCGTCTGTCCAGCAATTTTTCTCCGCGCCGCGGGCTTGTGTCGTCGAAAAGTGCGTTGCAAGTGTCGCAACTGGCGGGCGAAATCCTCGTGCGTCGTCGAGCAAGGGTGGTTGGGGGTGCAAGGGGTACAAGCCTGTGCAGGGGCCAGACAATAAATGAGTAATGCTCTGTTTCGATTGAATAACGAGGGTCGACGAGCATCGTCGTGCGTAGGGTTCGAGGGGGTTCGCACCCCCTCCGCGCCCAGCAACCCTCGATGCCTGCACGTTTATTGCGCCGCGCACTGCGCGTGCTCTCGTCGATGATTTTCGTGGAAACGATTTTCTTCTCCTCTGTTCTCTTTTTTTCTTTTTCGTCTTCCACTGCGCCTTGATTTCGCGAGCACGCATTATGCACGCGAGTAAACGGCCGTATCGATTGGGCTGCACGCAACCGCCAACGCCGTATGTAATATGTATGTACCGCGCGCAGTTCCTGTTACAAGAGTTAGAACAGAGCGCGGTGTCGGCCTACACGCGCTCGCACCAATAAAGATCGTGTTACAGCTGTCAAAACAAGTATGCGTGGGCCTCTCGAAGCGTTTCGCTTGACGCCCACGATTTTTGCGGAAATCGGAGCGGAAAGAGCCGAGTTCTGGGGAAATTGGCTGTAACGGGGATCGTATGCTTCGTATTTTTTTTTCTTAATCTGTGGGGTACTTGTAATAGGAACAACGGACCTTTATTGCGGCGGAAGAAAATAATGTAAGTGTGAATAGGTACTGTGCAGAAATGAGGCACTGCAATGTGCTGGTGTCAGTCTAATCTAATCTGTAGGTGTAACGGTGTTGTTTGGGGTGGTTGATAAAAAGGGTGTCCACGATGGAAGATGCGTTATACAGGGAGTTTAAAAAATTGTCACAAAGTTTTGACTAATATTAACCATCGGTTGTCACATCTAGTTTTTCGAACGTAGTTGTCACATTTCGTTGATTCGATCTGATCCAGTTTTCAATCAGCTGGTTTTTTTAAAAACTATCTGTTAAATTAAGTCGCAAAAATTCTGAGGTAAAGTTTGGACATTGTAGATTATATGTTCATGGTTGAGAATTAACATTTAAAGCAGGGTTCGAAAGAATTCTGGAACTTTTTGATTGGTTCTATTTAAAATCTGGACCGTGGAATTTTTTTACAAAAGTTTCCATGAGAACCGATAAAGTAAAAGTTCTTGAAAATACAAATTTTTAGTTGGTATGGAATTTATGAAATATAAAAATAAAAAATTGTCTATAATAGGAATAGATATATTTCGTTCATCAATATTAAGAAAGTTTTCAATCGTTGTAAAAAATACTGAATACTATTCAATGAATAGTACTACAACAATAATAAATAATTATTACAGCTAAATTGACGATATTGAATGTGTTGTTTATGTGTAATATTTACTTACGCAGGTAATTTCTATGCAGATATTATAGAATTTTTATGTACTTTGGTTCATGTAAGTTATAAAAAAATGTTATTTAGGTATTATTCTTGACAAGTTCTCTTTTCTGTACAATACTTATAAAACTATTAATTACTTAATACGAAGAATATGATATAATATTGTTAAATAAAACTAGTACCTAATAGTTTAGTACTTTTCCTTATCTTATGGAACCTTTTTTAAAATATAACTGTTTCTATGGCACTTCTATTATATAGATTCTAAAATATCTGTTCCATGAGAACACTTTCTAAAGGATTTTTTTCAATAAAAATTCCACAGGAACAGATATTTTCTTAAACGAAACATAAGTTCCAACAGAATTTGTTTAAAAATAAGAGTCCCAGATCTTTTTCGATCCCTGATTTAAAGTATCATCATGTTTAAACAGTACCACCATTTTCAATGATGCCTCAAAGATGTTTTACCTGATAGTCGAATTTTGGGTTATTTTGACCCAGTGTGACAACCGAGGGTTAAATAAAAATTGTGATAGGACTACAAATTATTAATCAGTTGGTAACGTGTCGTCAAAATAACTCCGCGCGCCAAAGATAACTGTATATTTACAGTGAGGGCGGAACTGTTCTTATTTTTATTGGATATTTATATTACAAAAAGTTATATAGTATTTGAAAAATATAATATAATAAAGTCACATAATAAACAGAAAATTTAAACTAATTAAACTAATTTTATAAATGAAATAAGTCTCTATGTCAAATTAACATTACGTCACCATTAGTAATAATAAAAACTGCTGTCACCAGTTAAAAGTTAACCCTTTGTAACCCAATTTTTTGGGGATATTAGTAAACATGAAAGATTGTATATGAATTAACAGGTATATTTCAATTTCGTTTCATAAATATTTTATTGTAAAATGATGGTTTGTGATTCTCACCAAGAACTCACCCCAGTTATTTCTGAACGCTTAAAAAAAATCACAGTGGCATCAATTCTCCCAAAACATTTATCCCACATTAATTTGTAATACATAATCAGTATATTGGAGGCATTAAGTAGTTTTCCAATGAAAAAATACGCTCGGAAGGAAACGAAACAAAGGATACGCCATCCTTCCCCTTATTTCCCTCCCTCTGCTGTGTTTAGTGGGCTGGACTATATGTTGCCACTTGACATTTTTAAGTAGCCACCGGGAGAATTAATTAGTGCCATTAGCGGGATCTCGCAAATACGCGATTCCAATGGCACTTGGCGCGATCTCGTTGCTGCGCTCTTCGGGATCACGTACCTAATTATTATCCTCGCGTTAGTCGAGGAGGCGTGCTAGAGCGGAATTAAGACGAGGCGTGGCTGCGAAGCGGGTTTAAATAAAATACTTTGTGTCTGGATGACAAATTAATCGTGTCTGGGGATTTGATGCTTGTCGCCTCAGGATTACCTCGTTATCTCGTTTCATTTTATTTCAAGTCCAATTCTGTGACGTTAGGGGTGGGTGTAGCAGTTTTATGCCCACACATTCGCATCGGAAAGTAAGTTGACACTTTTTAAAATCGCATAACTTTTTCAAAATTTGTCCAAACGACTTGAGTTTTTTTTGGCTAGTAGAATTAATTTTCTAGGTGACGTGTTTCGTCGTTTTGAAAATAATTGCAACTGGCCGGAGTAGCGATGAAAAAAGTGAAGGCCGTTTTTTTTTCAATTTTTTTGTGAGTCTGTAATGAAAATTCGAAAAACTCGTTTGTAGTTTGAGGCAAGTTGTATGCATGCCTAAAATTTCATTAAAATCGGTTAATGTTGCTCTGAGCTACAAATTAAGTAATTACAAGTTAATTTCGGGAATTTCCGTGATTTTCGACCTTATTCTGCGATCTTTAAAGGTTTGTAGCTCAGAGCAACGTTAACCGATTTTAATGAAATTTTAGGCATGCATGTAACGTACTTCAATCTACAAACGGGTTTTTGAATTTTCATTAGAGGCTCAGAAAAAAATTTGAAAAAAAACGACCTTCACTATTTTTATCGCTATTCCGACCAGTTGTAATTTTTTTCAAAACGACGAAACACGTCACCTAGAAAACTGATTCCGCTAGCTTGTAAAAAAACTCAAGTCGTTTGGACCAATTTTAAAAAAGGTATGCGATTTTAAAGAGCGTCAACTAACTTTCCGAAGCGACTGTACATGGTTTAATATATTATTATTTATTATATTTGAACTTGGTTTTGTTCTTTCGTTTATTTAAGCAGTGGAGATTGCCAGTCAGTTTCACGTTTCATCTCTTGCATGTACGTTGATGTTTTAATTTATGAATCTCTTACTTTTGGATGGGTGTGTGACTTATATGATTCGTACGCCTCACGCTGTGTGGTTCTCGTCGGACGAATCTGCGGACGTAGATTTGAATTGGAAATATGAAGAAGGGTTGTTGGATCTGGAGAGTGGAATTAATACTTGCTTGCTGAGGTTTTAATTTGTATGGGAATTATGTATTTTTATTGTACACGTGTTAGGGTGAGATTTATGGAGGAATTTAACGAGCTATACATATAAAGTGCACTTTTAATCTCATCGGTTCCCATTAATTCATGTCTCTGCGAGCAATAACGTCACAGAATGTTGATGCTCAATATTATACTTCCCGTTTAAAATTAAATAACTTCTATGTGAACAGCATTTGGACTCCACAATGGCTTGGGAAATAATTCCGAAATACTCTATCAATATAGCGTTTGTTACAAAAAATTGTTTTATTAATACGGCATATCTGAACGTTATAGAACGCTTCCCGCAAACACTGCTAATTATTTCTGTACAAGAATATTCACATCAGCCTAGACTTCATTCGAGTAGTCTGCATTTATTAACTCTTTGAATCCGGGGAATTTCAAAACAAAAATGTTCAAATCAATTTTTTCACGTAAATATTTATTAATTTGATGTAACACATACTTACGTCGCCCGGATTCAAAAGGTTAACAAACTCATTATTCTAAATAGTCAAATATCAATATCCTCGATAACTTGAAGAAAGATAATTGATCATCATACAAATTCCTGTATCTTTAAGGGGTTAGCTACGTTCAGGAGATAGCAAAAGAATCGATTCTTTGAGAATTTATTTCAGAAAGTACATGCATATTTTTATGCAATGGTTTTTGTGTTCAGATGAGAAATAAAATAAAAATTATGCGTTGAAAAAACAAATGCTTCGATTAAAGACTAGATTTGAATGTTTAGAAGAAACCTACAAAATTTCAGAAAGATTGGTGAAGCGGTTTTGTAAAATTCGTGGTCACCGGTGTAAAAACAGCTTCTAGGAAATCAATTGTAATTTTGCAATAACAAAATATTTGTATACCAAAACATAATATAATAACCTGTTAAACTGGTCCCTCCTCTGAACATAAACATAAAAATATGCATGTACTTTCTGAAATAAATTCTCAAAGAATCGATTCTTTTTCTACCTCCTGAAGGTAGCTAACCCCTTAAATCCAAACTACCTTCAATCTTCCACTCCCAAACCATATTCCGCCCGAGGCACACGTAAGCAATCCCTCGAACCTCCTCAAACCTGCCACAAATCCACAAAGAATCGGATGAAACCACTACCCTCCAAATATTCCACACACGACACACAATTCACCACCAGAAATCCCACATCACCCCCTGGCTGCACGCCCCCTGCCCAGTAACGCGTCGTAACGAGTTTCCATCCACGAAATAAGGACCAAAAAAATTTAATAAAACTCCCCGTTTCGTTAACATCTACATACATGCATACAGATGATCCTGGGGGCGAATTGAAGCGCTCGGATAATCCAGGCGCGCGCCCTCTCTATCTGCGCGGCGTGATCGTGGAGGAAGGAAGCTCCAATGAGGGGTGGGCAGTCCCTGTATGAGCGTTCAGACACAAGGGGGTCGGAGAAAGAAGGGTGTAACGTGCACCCACCCCCCCGTTCCTCTTTCCTCTATGTACTCAGACTACCCTCTTGGCTGGCAACCCCTTCCTTCCAAAACTGACGGCCTGAAAAAGAGGCGCTGAAGGGGCTGGATATTCGAACTTGGCAGATGCTAAGGGGAAGAGGGGGTAGTGGCTCTGGATCGAACCCCAACCGATTAACGACTCCCTTCCGCCGTTTCCCTCCTTTGTGCCTCCCCTGCTGCAGACACACACGAGCACGGAACATCCGTATGCCGACGACGTTTAAACGACGCTCAGGAAGTAGCCGCATTATTTGTTTAATTGATCTCGAGACGTCTTTAATGGGGCGCTGAGCGACGTGGGAACTGGGCAGGGGGTTGATTTCGGTACGGGCGCGTGGGCTCCTTAGGCGACGTGGAGGATGTGCTTGAACCCTTTACCAGCTAAGACTGTATTATTTTTTTGTTTGTTTATTGAGTGGGACTGTTGAATGGGGATGAATTATCCTGAGGAAGGGGTGGTTTGCAGAGGGGTGGTTCTTGGTGAAGAAATAATTTGAAGAGGTAGAATAATGTTTCTAAGGGAAGGTTGAAAGTTTTGGAGTATGCACCTAGTGGAGTTGAATGTGGTAGGACATGTGAGATCCTTTGTTTTGGTTTGTATGTGTAAATCGTATGGACAGAATTGAGGACCTTTCAGCTCCATTTTTTGACAGTTTTTGAGTTATGACGGGGAATATATGTAAAAATATTCTACATCGTTTGGTGCACGTTTGATGCAAATCCGATAACAAGTGAGCGATTTATTAGAAATTCTGAGTCTGCGTACTGTTTTGCGCACTACGAATGCTCCAGATTTGAAAAATTAGCCAAGTATAGAAATAAAACTTATCGACTCTATAACTAATACTAGTTATTGTGTGGGAAATATGTATTTTTCAATTAGTGTTCTCATTTTAATATTAAGTCAAAGCAATAATTTTATAAACAGTTTCTTCTAATTTACTTCAAGTTGGTAAACACGGAGCTGCACCCCTCTTATTGCAACCGTATGCCTATATTTGTACATATCTAGACATTTTAAAAGAAATTTAATTAGAAACCTACAACACACCCAAACATTTTCTTTTGGTTTTCTCATCGAGCACTAATGCATTACAATCGTTAAATATGCATTCAACGAACGAATAAAAAACCGAGTAATTGACACTGCATTGTTGAGAAGTCCCCCAAGAACAGTACCCTGGATAGTGAAACGCATCGAATGCACAGATCGTTGGGCACCTCGTGGCACCAATCGACACAGTACCTAGCCAAGTTGTTTCACGGGTAAGAAGTTTCGCCGTGTAATTGATCTCACGAGAGCATTCCTCTGTCTATTTAGAGAAAGAAGACCGAGAACAGCTCCGTAACCTTGCCGAGCTCTCCACTTTCATTGTCGCGGAGATCGCACTATCGAGCCCTGGATGGTTGCTAATTACGCAACTAGTTGACTCGCGATTGAGACGACGATCGTAGCGCCCGATGGCCACGCGAAAAGTGGTACGCGCGGAATAAAGTGGGCGAGGGCCCTCGAGGATTCCAAGGGACCGTTTTTCGAGTTGCGTGGTCGCTGTACAAGATCCTAGTGACATGGAAACGCTTTTTGCGCTCACTGGCACGTAAATACCTCGAGCAGTACTTTCGCCGAGTTACTTGCAATAACCGAGTACTCGGCTGAAAGGTGCCGTGCCAGTACGTCGGGGCCGAAAAGAGGCTGAAACGAGTTGACATTCTTTCATGGCCACCCTTGAAGGGGCTTTCAGCGGAGCCTTCCGAGGCAAGGCAAATATCTGGGAGAAGGCTAATGGTACTCGACGGTCGTGTTTACCGATGGCACTGGCAGTGGTAATTGCAGTTTGCTCCTGCCATGTTCGCTTTAAACGATGATTGTCTGATACGGAGTTCAAGATGGCGAAATATCGGTGAGATGTGCTTGGGTAGTTTGAGATTGGCGGAGGGGGATGTTTATTGAAGTTCCGAGAAAGCTTTCTGTGGTTGTGACCACGTCTATGGGTGAATATAGTTAATTGCAACTGCAGTCGTTAAGAATCGCTTTCATCTGGGCTGCAATTAACTGGAGGGCCACTCATTCACAAGTGCATTCGCCTAGAACTATAATTAGCTGGAATTTTAGTCACAGCTGCATTCAGCTAGAGATGTGTTTATTTAGAATCGCATTGATCTGGGAGCGCGCTCATCTAGAACTGCATTCAACTAGGACTAAATGCGATTAATTGAAAGCATCCTCGTCTAAAACCGCATTCGCCTGGAATCCTGTTCATCCAGGACAACAATTAATTGGAGTTGCACTCATTTGCAAGTGAGGTTTCACCTGGGATTATGATCAACTGAAATTTCGTTCATTCACAAGTGCATTCAGCTGGGGGCGCGTTTATTTAGAGTCGCATTCAGCTAGGACTGCATTCGTGTGAAATTGCATTCACCTAAAACAGCTGTATGGGTGCAGAATTGCATTAATCTAGAATTGCATTCGCGTAGGAGTTTAATTAATTAGAAATACGTTCATCTGGATATAAATTACTTTAAAGGGTTACACCACTATGGATTCTAAAAATAGCAGCTAGCTTTAATATTTTTTTTTTTTTTTTTTGAGAAAATGATAAGGAAACTGAAAAATCTATAACTAAGCATTTATTATACAATTACTGATGTACATGAATTTTTTGTCTCTTTCCTTCGAGCAAAATGCGGTCGCTGTGATCGGTCCACGAATAAGTTTCTTTTTTCAGATAACTGCAACACAGTTGTACCTAGAGCAGTAAACCCAACATTTTCATTTTCTACGCGATATTTGCTAAAGAAAGATGTAGGAATTTGTTAATGTATGGTTTTTTGTGAAAATGGCGAACATATGAAAAAAAGATATCATGTTTACTTAAGAGGGTACACTGGTATTTCGGGGTCAGTAAATAGAAAAAATTTGTTCGATTGTTTATGATAGCCACAAGTCTTAGAAGTATTATAAAAAAGATTTCATTGAAAAATTCCCAATTTTAAACCGTTATTTTTAAAACTATGTTTGTCAAGACGGTGAACATCGTAACTCGAGAACGGATCGATATTTTCTGTTGAAATTTTAACTGAACCTACAAAAGACTTTTGTGGAACTCGCTCAATAAGATCGCATAACTTTAACAACATTTATCACAGGATTACTTCAGTAAAACCCTTCGAAGTTGATATTGTACATCTCCGTGAATTTTTATTAAAATATTACGACCGAGTTCCAGATTGTGGAGAAGAGTGTTTTGTAGGTGCAGTTAAAATTTCAACTAAAAATATTTATCCGTTCTCGACTTCTGAGGTTCACTGTTTTAATCCGTGCATTGCGCAGCGCCCACTTTGACGCTTTGTAATTCCTTTAATTCTTAATATTTTTCAGGTTTACTGGTCTTAAAATGCGTGTTATATCCATAATAAAGTATTGTAAAACGTGTTAATGGTATGAATTATTAGTCGTCCTTCAATCCAATCCAAGAGGAACCGTTCATTTTAGCCGTCTAATATCCATGGACCCCCTTAAGAATTCAGTATAAAAGTGGCCGTAGCAAGGCTAGATTCTAATATATCGTAGAGCCGCTACATATTTCTTTAGTAGATATTATGTAGCATTATATTAATATATATCATGTATCTTGCACTCTAATTTGGCGCGCCCCAAAAAAGAAGAAGCTGACGTGGGCCGGTCACAGCGACACCATTTTGTTTGAAGAGAAGAAACAAAAACTTTTTCGTGTACTTCAACAGTGGTATAATAAATGCTTAAGTAGTTATAGATTCTTCATTTTTCTTTATCATTTCAAAAAAAAAGGAAATAAAGATAGCTGCTATTTTTAGAATCCAAAGTGGTGTAACCCCTTAACGAGTACCCCGCAATTAAAAAAAATCTCTTTCTATCTACATTACAATCATTACATACATTAAAGAAGACCGTATAATGCATCCCTCAATACTTCAAAAAATACCTTCAGCTGTTTTCTCAAACAATAATCACCCATTTCCGCATGACAATATATTTTCCAAAAGGAACATCCTCTGGTTCCATCATCAATACAAAAAACATCATTCCTCTGAAGAAAATATTCCATCAACAAAAACCACTGTTATCGCCAAAAAATCCCATGTAAAAAAATATCCACCAATATTCTGCAATACATCCCAGCAATTTTCCCCGTTGCTCTATCCTTCCCCATAGTTTCCCTCTAAAATGATTTTTTTCCACTGGCGCGCCAACCTTCGCCCATGAAAAATCGTTTCCACGACGGGGTGGAACGGGAGCGAAGAAAATTGGCGTCGAAGGGACGGAAATCAGTTACAAAAGAATTATTCGACCTGCGTTTGCCATTCTGTATGCGCGCGGGTACAATGCTCCTGGAAACATGTGCGTTTATCGAACGGGCCGCTACCACGCTGGGTTATTTTTGTGTGCGCCGACGGCTTTCAGTTCGATCGGAATTGTTACCGGCCCTTTTCCCCACACGATGCACGTATCCCAGGTGCCTGGCTTTTACGGAAACTTTTCGTTCTCACTGGCGAATACCGGCGTGCTCTTCCCTCCACGGTTACAGGTCCACGTGACGGCGATGAACGATGTCGTTTGATTCTCGTAGTCTCTGCAGGAACAACGCTCGTCCAGTTTTTTTTTGCGAGCGGGGTAAACGCGAATTTTCTTTTCGATAGAATTTCCTATTGTTTGAAAGAGAACGAGGGATTTGTTTGGAAGGGCTTGTACCTATTGTGTTTTCTGATTTCAGTTTGTTTGTTTTTGTGCTTGCGATCACAATTGGGCAAAATGTAAACTAATTACAAATTGCAAATTACGATTAAACTGTAATTGTGTAATTGATTACACATTATTTTCTGTAATCGTTCATTTGGATAGTTGACAAAACCAAATGGTCAACTACCTAAATTAACAATTACAGAAAATAATGTGTAATTAATTACACAATTACAGTTTAATCGTAATTTGTAATTAGATTAAATTTTGCCCAACTCTGCTTGCGATATACATTTGGACTGGGGGTTGTGAAGGAGGATTGAAATTCATAGTGGAATACGATTTTGAGGGGATCCTTGGGTTTTATAGTGTTTCTCCTAATTTTGTTTTCGGGGAGGAGAGTTAAGATGTGCAATTGTAGGAAGGAGAGTAAATTATTTGTCTTTGAAATTAAATTTAGAAAATGTGAATTTTCTTTTCGACGAGATTCCCAGTTCTTGGAAAGAGGAGGAATTTGTTTAGAATTAAGGCTTTGAAGGGGTTTGTCGTTGTATCTTGTCTCTTCTCATATCTTTATTCTTGTGTTTGGGATTTAGATCTGTGTTTTAATAATTGCAATTTTTGTATGTTACAGGTAAGTGCATCATCGCCTTGCTGCACAAGCTAAATTATTCTGCTGAACCGAGTGAGTGAACAAAGCCTCATAAAAATTCATCTTCTACACATTATAAACTATCCTTTCTTCATTGTTCCTAAACAGGTTGCCCATTTAAAAGAGTGAACCCAAGGAAGTTAATTTTCCCCTAGTTAGATACATCTAGATTCTTTTAAGGAGTCTTTCCACTGTTTTAACGCCCTCAAAAATTACCGTTGTTTGGAACTTTTTTGTCATGAAAAGAATCTATTTACTAAATTAAAGTTTTTTGTATTTATTAATACGTGTTTTGAGAATACAAAAGTAATTTCATATTTTTTTAATGCTTGCTTTCTTCAAAATAGGTGGGTGTAATATGCGCGTTAAAAAACACGCCTCGATTGCGCTGTCAATTTTGGAGAAACCATGTGTCTGAAACAAAAAAAAACCAGAACGATTTGTAATCAGTATAACTGTCGCTATACCCCGTACTAGATTTAATTGGAGCGATGAAGAAATAACAAAATGGTGGACGTTCAAAGTTCAATTATCGAAATTAGCTAAATTTTTTAATCATTTTTCGACGCAAAAGTTGAAAAAAAACAACGAAAATGTGTAATTTTAGTTGGGGGTATATCGACATTCATACCGATTACAAGCCTCCCTGATTCCCCCGCTCCAGATACCTACATGGTTCCTCCATAACTGATCGCGCAATCGATGCGCTTTCCTCCTCAAAGCAGACTATAATACCCGCCCACTCCAACAAAAGAGAGCATTAAAAAAAATGACACAAATCTCTTCCCAAAACACGCATTAAGGAATAGAAACAACCTCACCCCAGCAAAACCAATTTTTTGTGACAAAAAACAGTTCCAAAGAACCTCAATTCCCTAGGGCGTTCCAGTGGAAAGACCCCTTAACCTTTAGAGGGCCGGGATTTTTTCATTAAAATTGTAAATTTTATTTACTTAAAATTTCTGCATATATACCACCAAAATGGCCGGCAATGTATCCAAATTCGTAGGTGGCCACTATAGAGGGCCAGCCCGGCCCTCTAAAGGTTAATACCCAAATATTACGACCCAAAAATAATTATCTATAGAAGAAAATTGACATCCAAGACCTTTAATAAGGCAGTCTACACCCCCTTAAAAAGTAGACCCCCCAAAATATCCATACACTACTTCCCCCAAAAAGCAACAAATTATCCCCCACACCTCGACACTAAATCCAAACTACCCAAAAAATTTCCTCGTCTCCCGAAGCACCCCTTTGGAACCTCTCCAGCATCAGAAACTCCTTCCCCTACCAAGCTAACCGGAAGCCCTCCCAGCCATCTTCCGCCGCGAGCCACTGTGCCCCCGAATCTGGGCCAGCCTGTAGCGGTGGATCAATAAAAGAAAAGCGTGGCCAGATTCCGGTACGCTTGCACAAGTCTCTCACGACTGGTCGCCGTCTCTCTCTCTCGCGCCTCACAATTAACGGGCACGGTGATACACGTACCCGCCGCGCGGACGTAAAAATAGCCGGCCGGTCGGCGCAATCTGCTCATCAGCTCGCGGTGTTGCAGCACGCGGAACACGCCGCGCGCCGCTACTATGCAACAGCAACGCAACAGCGGCCGGCGGCAGAGCCTCGATGGTTGTACGCGCCGCTCCCCTCCGCTCGCGCGATACAGTCGATACGTCGCGCGTTTCGCAAGGAGGAAACGCTCTGACAGTTACACAATCAAGATTCAGCGTGGCGTCTGGAAGGTGGCGCGGGCCAGGGGAGAAGCGTTTCCCTCGAGTCAATTCGCTATTCCATTCAGAGCACCCTCTCTCCTCTCTTGCCTTTCTCCCCTCGTCGCCGTGCTTCCTTTGCATCGCGATATTTCCCCTCGCCTATCTGCCCTAGGCTGCAGACCTCGAATGCAACGGTACACGCCGGCCACCAGATGCATAGACGACGATAGCAGCGCGCTATACGTCGCTGCAAACTCGCCGGAATAACTTCGCCCCGCTGTCCCCACCGTTATCGGAGCCTGTGTCTTCTTCGACGGTCTTCTTCCTCGGCGCTGAGGGCCGTGTTCCTGAATCTCGCCAAGTGCATTACCCCGCCGACCGGCGCGCGAGTGGAAGGGGCTGCGATACTTCCGGGGCGTTCGTCGCGATTAATGAATGGAGCGTGAACCGAGGAACCACGCTGGAGTTCTTTTTTCCTTGAGCTGTTCGGTTTTAATGAGATTCGCGGCGCTGGGAGGCTGTGCATGCGATATCCTGGTAATTGGAACGTCTTGGATGGAGCTTTGGGGTTTCTTGGGTGGTTGCTGGGTTGGTGGAGTTTCAGGGTTTTTTTGGAAGCGAGGTTTGTGGGATAGTTGGCTATGTTTGTGACTGGCTAGCAGGATGACGTGGGAAAAATTTCATTTTTCAGTTCTTGGGGTTGATGAAGCTTAACACTTTCACTGGCGTTGGTGTGTTTTCAGGAGGATGTTTTTTTTTGGATGTAATGAAAGTATTTTTGTAGGACAGTGGTGGCGAATCTTTTATCTATTTATATATAAAATCCATATATATATATATATAATCCAAACACCACTGACTGCCTCATCAAGATTTCTCTGGAACCACTGATCCTATAACCATGAAATTTGGTAGCTAGGTGCCTCTTAGCCCCTAAGTGATCGCTAAGAAATCTTTTTTAAAAAACTCCCACCCCAAAAAGACACATAACCCGGGCAACGCCGGGTATTTTAACTTAGTAGATCCATAAAAACAAACCTTTGAACACGATCTTCCTACAAAAATTTCTAGCTTATTGCACACGCTATCTAACTCATGCAAAACTTCAAGCAAATTTGTCTCTCGAGCTTCACACTCCCCCCTTCCAGTACAGCGGACTATCTCATCAGAGTAATTTCCCTGGAATTGAAATAAACATTCCCAAGATTTTATTCCACAATCCGAGATCTGTTTCCCCGTAACAGTTCTACTTAAATTTCTTCTGCTGAAGAACCTTTCCACGTATCTCAACACTGTCTCCGATGGAACACCCGCTCCATGCTCCTCCCGCTGCCCCCCCCCCCCCCCCCCCCGCCACCGCCAAAGGCCCAAGTCAGCGTTCCTCGATCGATTGCCGCACAGGCAGAGTGCGGTCGTAAAATTCTCCGACGACTATAACAAAGGTGGCAGGGCTTCATTGTCGCGTACACATGACAGAGGGCATATGGTAGCGGGACAATGCACCGGTGGAAGCTTATTGCGCGCGGTATCAGATGGCATATCGCGGCCGCAGGAACACGCTCCCCCCGCGATGCTGCTCCGCGCTGCTCTCCGTGCGGTTTACACGCGCGAAATTACAATCCGTCGCGGGATCGCGCGGCCAGCTTTGCTTAATACGCCGGTCCCGTCGCGGAGAAGGAACTTTTCAATGGAAATTACGTGGCCCGCGGTGAAACACGCTTCATAATACACCGGAAAAGAAGCAAAGCCTGCGGGGGTTGCGGCGGGGGGAGGGCAGGAAGCGGAGCGGCATGGGTAATTTTCGCCTCTGATCCGATGGAAATACTTCGTGTCACGATATTCTTCCTGAAACGGAATTTTCATTGAATTGATAAGTAGGTAGACTCTTTCATGCGATGTTGAAGTAAAGTGGTGCAGGGGGCTGAAATTGAGGGTTCCAGTGGAAAACAGGCACATGCCACCGTTTCATGATTTTTTTGACGATTTTGTTACCTAATTTTTTTTGTATTTGTTGTTTTTATATTAGGGTGGTCCTTATATGAATGGTAAAAATCAATGTTTTTAAAATTTCCTTCCGACCCTCTCAGAAGTTTCCAAATAGTTTAAAAGAATTTCGTCTAAAATTTTGTTAAAATGTATTAAGGATTAATGGTCGTTCAATGGTATTGAAATATTACTATTTTGGTATAAATTAATAGAAATTTTTGCAAGAACAAAATCATTTTATTAACTTTTAAGTGAGAGTATAACATTAAAAATCGGGCACACATCGCATAGACGAAACGGGTTTATAACGAGTGTGTGCTGTATTGTGTTGTGGCATAAGGCTTTATATGCACATTTAAATTTCTCCCATCAGCAGCTCCCGAATCAGATGCAGACGCAAACTTTGACGTACATTCTATTCTACATATTCAGGTTGTTAAACGCATAGATAAAAGTATGGTTTCGGATTCTGATATATAAATATGGGCCCCGTTTCATTAAAATTGACAACTGACAATTATGGAGAGTCGCAGTTGCCAAACTTGCGGTACAAATAAAGAACACGAAGATATTTTTTTTGTCAAATAGAAGATTTTAAGAGGGTCAGACAATACAAATTTTAATGTTGAAAAATAAGGAAGTTTATAATTTAATATTCATGGATTTCTATGGAATTGAATGTTCTCAGAAATATGTAGGTACAATTCATCTTGACAAAAATTATGGATCCTTGAGAAACGAACATTTATGCATATGTGGCATGTGCCTGTTTTCCACTGACAAGTAAACATTCACTTATAGGGAATGGAGTTTTCCGATTTGGAATAAATATTTTTAAAGTAATCATAGTAACTAAGATTTCCTGAAAATTATATCCGCAATGGACCTATTTTACTCGTGTTATCAATAACATTCAATATAGCCTCAAGGCGTATGCAACGGCAAAATCCTCTTATTTAAGAATAATTGGCTAGACTTTGGTCACTTTCCTCCATTAATTAAATTAAATTATACATTTATATGTTCCTCACAATAGTTTCCAAAGAATTGAAAACGCGATTGGGCTAAAAAAGACCCGAGGGTGGTAATAGGGGTGGCGAAATTAGAATGTGATTGTGTAAAAAAGGAGCCGAGGGACCTAGGGCTAATATGTCCGGATTTAACGACATCCTAGTTTTCGAGACGTTTATTAAAATTCCATCAGTTTCTTCAAGCTTCCATTTCCCTCGTCGTCTTCGTTCGACGGGGCTGTTACTCCGCGGGGCGTAATACGCCGCGCGTTTTTTCCGTATCTGTGACCACGACTGAGCGAACATCCTCCCTCGTTTAGTTGCTGAGGCCTTGCAAGCCTGGCTCAGCCTCTTCAAGGCTCGCTCAGCCTCTTCGCATCCCTTAACGCGCCGTTCCTTAAAGTGGAAAGGGCATTCCAAGTATTGACCCGTTTACCCCTCGGCTCCACAGCCATCCCGGCGATAGGAGGTCCTCTAAATTTCGACAATTGCTTCTTCGTCTTCCATTAATTGGTTCTGGGAACTTGGTACGGGGTTGCTATTGCTAGGGGCGCGGTGAAAATCTTGGAAGAAGATTGTTGCAGCAAGGTAAATCTGGGGAACAGTGGTTGTAGGGGTAGTTTATCAATTAAAGAAAACTACTGCGGTATGCAGACAGAGTTTTAAAGATTGGCAACCTTTTTTCGTAAGGGTTTGATGATTTTCTATAATAACATTACTGAGTGTTGTTGCATATATGTACTTTTAAAATAAGCGAATAGTTGTAAAAAATATACAGTAGATATTCCACAAAAGATTCCCGAAAATCGCGTTCTTTTTCGAAAGCTGGTTAGGCATAACCCCTTAAGTTTCTAGAGGCGTACAGTATATATTCGCTAAGAGCTCGCGGCTCGGCCCCGGCGGGGGCATTCAATGCAGAGGGGGCACGATCCCGAGCGATCTTTTCTCGCTTCTTTCTTGCCGCAGGCTCGTACCGTCCCACCTCGCTCTCGAGTGAGCCAGAAGTAGTTCGGATAGCGCCGAGCTCTTAACGTGTAGGCCAACCCGAGCTCTGAGCGAATAAATACTGCATCATTTTTAAAGTTGAAAGTGGTAGGCCATGATTCGATAGTGTAAAATTCTACAGGTGTTCTTTTGAAAATGAGACTAGCTTTGGATAATATCAACTACAAATATTTAGAATGCAGGAATTTTAATTCGTGAGGTTCATTAGTATTTGTCAAGTACTAGCTATGACAACAGTCATCATATCATAACTACAAGAACTCAGACCGTAGAAGACCTAAGAGGGTCTGGCATATTAAATTAATCTACCTATTTCTTACACTGTCGCCTGGAGGACCCGCGAATGACTAGTCCCTAACACTAGTACCATTCACATCGCTGTTACACGCATAATTACCTACCTCCTTCAACCAAACCCGACACAGTAAGACTGCCAAGTACCACGAATATCGCTTTCTAAGAACCTAAGCCATCGTCAGTCTACACGGAATTAATTTATCAACTTCATTACACCTATCAAAGCCTCAATCTATTCAAATGCCTGTCCACCAATTCATTTTCTATTAAGGTGTCTGGCTACTCTCGCCCCGAAAACCTATCGCTCAATTAAACAGAACAAGTAAATCAGCCAAATTTCACTGTACCCCATTCCCTGAACACCCCATTTGTCAGCAGTCATCTTGCCAACGGTGCACCATGCAAATTCCTCTCTCCCTTTCACTCGATTTGATTTTCAAATCGTGCCAAGTCACCTGCAATCTTTTCGCTGCGCTTCCACCGGCGACGACCCTCCGAGCATGTGATTCGAGGGAGAGAGGCAAAGGTCAAGCGGTGGACATCGAGGACGAACGTTGCTCCTAGAGAGACTTTGCAAGGCAAATTCGAGGGCCTGGACCATCATCTCCGAGTACGTCTGCCGGCTCGCGCCCGCACGATGCTCGAAAATCGATGATCACCCCTCCGTCGCAGCCACCAGCGTTTCTCACCCCTTGTCTGCGCTGGCTGCGCTGTCCGCCATCCTCCCCTGTAGCTAAGTTGGGCTAGGTTAGGCTGCACGGGACTCGGGCTTCTAGGACACAGCTATGCGCAGCTGAATATCGTGGCTAATCAGAGTGGCACATCCTCGCGCGGTCATCGCCCAGGGAAAACACCCTTTCGCGGAATTATCCAACTAGGATGCTTGGGATACTAGCAAAACTCTGCTGGCCCCCTGTGGCGACTCCCAGTTGGGTTTACTTTAAGTTGGTTGCTAGCTTGTGGAGTCGATGAGGCAGAAAGAGAGTTGCGTCGGCTCTCCTTGTAGATTTATATAGTCCTTATAGAACTTCGGATTTTAGTACCCATTAGGAGATTTCAGGTTTAAATTAAGTTTATGTAATTTAATTATTTAAGTAGGTAAGTAATTCTTTTCTTGGAACTTGGCAGTGCCAGAACCTACTTAGTCAGTTAGCTGTGTGCAGTGAAACAAAGTCACAATTATTTCAATAGTAATTTTGTAAATAGTGGTACAGTCGGTTGTTTTTTGTTCTACATTTTTCGAAGTCGCAGATATAGAGCTTCGTCGCTAGATGACACAGTACTCGACCTCTTTCTCGTTCCTCCTTTAGGCCCCCGTTCCCTTTTTCTGTTTTCTCGTTGCTCTAGGATCTTTTGTACCACTCGTACCCCAACACTCCCTCCATTACCGCTGTGTACCCTCCTTTTCCTTGCTCTATTATTCTCCGCCCTTCGCGAAGCGTTAGACCAGCGACTCGTTTCTTTCTTCGATTTTTTCCCCTCCATCCTTCACGACCTTTCTCTTCCTCTTCCGTTCGATCTAGCCTCGCCTTCGGTATAGGCTTTTCGAGGACTGCGTGTGGCAAGCGACGGCAAGAAATACGGTTATAGCTCGGGCGTATCCTGCTTGCAGAATTTCGCCTTTCTTCTACTCGTGAATTTGAGGAATTCGCGAAACCTAGAGTTTTAGATTTTGTGAGCATGGAAATGATAACCACGTCCGATCACAAAGATTGAAATTTTTCTTTTAGAATTCCAAGGCGATCTTTGTACGTTTTCTCCTTCATTATTAACACGAAAACTTGGAGACATTGAAATTGTGGTGTTCAAAGTGTGTATTAAGGGGTCATGCTCAGTCAGGAGGCCGAAAAAGGGTGGTCTTTGGAAATTTTTTACTCAAAAGTTATAACACATTGCTCAAAAAATCTGTTTTCCTTTTAAGGATTGCATCTAGTACCGTGCATCGTAATTTTTTTAATTTAAAAATATTTATCAATAGCTAAGTTACTGTCCATTATAAAAAGTAAAATTGAAAATGATGCAATAAATATTTCCTAATAAGTAGGTACTGAAGCACCAGATATTAATATTTTAATTATGTATATTAATTATAGACACCATTTGATTTCATTTGCGTGACAAGGAACAAGAAATACAGGCACGCTTATCAATCACAAGAGACTTATTAGAACATTGCTTCTTTTTGAAGTTATTCAAACCCTAGTAGCGGCCGTCCTTAAATTACGTAAGGTTAATTTTGCCGATTTCTTACCCTCTCCCTCCCCCAGTATAAGAATTCATAAGTTTTGATATTCCAACCCCCTCCTTATGTAATACTTTTTACACTGAATTTGTTCAGTTATTAAAATTCTTTTAAAGGTTTATATAATTCATTTAACTCGCTTTCAGGAAATTTAAACTAAAACTACTTTTCGGGAACATTAATGATAGAATTTGTATTTATTGAAAATTAGGTTAAAAAATATTACGTAAGACGCTACCTGACCCCTCGTAAGAAAACGTACGACACCGTACATACCTATTTGTAGAAAAACCTAATCTGTCTAATTTTATCACGGTACAGATATGTTTTCATTTCTTAAATATGTCCATTCCATTTGCCTCGCGGTTCGAACTGCTGATTGACAGAGAATCGATAGCGTGCACCGGGCCGAGCCTAGCAGGCTTTACATTATGTAAATGCTCGCAAATAGCGAGTGACATAAGTGAGGTAATCGGCGACACACGGAGTCGGCACACGATCGTTTCATCGATGTCTCAACGGCCCCCTTGGAAAAACGGCTTTCCGCTCCGTAATTCACACGTAGTTGACGTTCATTGATGATAACCATCGCGAGCTGCCTGCGGCTATTTAAATTCCGCGCGCACGGAATCTGGGTTAAGTAGACGCAGAAATGCGGAGCAGGTGAGCGACGCTCATAGACGAACACCTATTCCGAATGGGATTGATGAAATCCCAGTGGGAAAAAGGGCAGCGCGATGCAAAGGGGGCGATTGTTTTACGTGCATTTATTCGGTCGTTAGCGCAGCTTGTTTAACACCTTGATTGGCACGTGAGCCATGTGTGTCTGACGCCACTGGACAACTGCATCGCTGAGAATGCTGGTGTCGGAACAGGATTTGTGCATGAAAAGTAGGCTAATAGTATAGAGGATTTTTCATTGGGTTCCTGATCCGTTAACTGGGTCATTTGTTCAGCGGAAATGCCTACTGGGCGAGTAAAATATCTGTTTAAATGGCAAATATAATAATGCCTGTGTAATAACAATTATTAGGGCATTGGGGAACGGTAGAGATTTTATGCAATAAAGTTTTGTGGCTTAGGTATTATAGTATCATACCGTCAGTTCCTGATCAGAACCCAATATCTGATCAGTTTAGGAAAATAAACCAAATAATAAGCTTATTATGATACAAATTTATTCTAACGAATCACTAAATAATTATGAAGTATTTTGAAATTTATACGCAAAATTTGATAGCTCATAGGAAAATGTGCGAAGGTGATCAGAAACAAGCAGTGAAAAATGCAAAGGGAGCACTTTTGCATTTTTCACTTTCAAAGTTAAATTATAAAATAATTATTATTATGTGTGCATTGTTTTAAATACCAAATTAAAGACAAAAAACCAGTCGAATGGTCATTAATCGCTGCCCAAAATGAAACGGCACCCCTGCAAACGTCTACTCCGATTCATCACGCGCGAGAAAGCGGCAAGCACCGCGGCCACGTGAACAAGAAGAGCAAAGAAGCGTGTGGGGCAACAAAAGGTGGCGAGCAGCAAGGAAAAAGCTGCACAAAAGCTCATCAGAGATTCGCCAGCGAAGATGAATCTTCCTGCCCCTCCTTTTGATCCTCGATTTAGCGATGACCTCGTTAACCCGCAGCAAAACGGTTGCCACGATCGAAGCGCGCGCAAAAGTGAAGGGGATGCAAACGATGCCAGGCACTTTTCCATCGTAGCGCGATCAGCGTGGCTAGCCCTTCCCTCCTGGCGGACACAGGGTCCATTCTGACCCACGCCATGCGTCGAACTACGTATGTTACTTATTAGCATCACTTAATTTAACCCTTACAAGAGAAGATTTTCTAATTCGAAAATTCTAATTTTAATGAAACTTTTTTAATTTTAAAAATCTAAGTTCAAATTCGTTGTTAGCAGTCAACAAAACTCCTGGAAATAATTGTTTAAATTATCGAACAGACATAAAAGTCCGTACATCGAAGCGTATGGGCTGACGCGTTAACGAATTTTCTCTTTGACCTCCCATATCTGAGAAACTAATTGTCACCTCAACTTGAATTTCGCATAAAATTTAGTTCCAAAATCGTGGGACCAAAAAGAGGCCACTTTTTGGGTCACTCTTTTCTAGACCGGAACCTCTCCTTGAATTCACCATAGAAGCTTGCCCTCAGATGTTTATGAAAAAAAAAATGATGATCCACTGCGAACTTACTCGTCATTCAGGGGTTAATAAAATTCCCCGACTGAAGATGAAAACGAACGTTGCAAATATTCATGGAAACTGTCCCGGTTGATCGTGCGCAAAATAGAGGGTGAGGAAGATGGAACCCTGGCAGGCAGGAACGTCGCGGCAACGGGGATTAAATTCAATCCAATCAGACGATATTCTTTATGTCTTTGAAATCCAATCGGTATTGTGGAGGAAGGGGGTGCGAGCCCTAGTAACGCATTTCGCACGGCGCTTTCAATTGAGCAGGATTCAATTTCTACCGTCTGGCAGCGGAGGAGGGACATTAGCGGGATCTGGCGTTCTTTTGTCTCTCACGGTGTGTCCGTGGATTCGACGGGCCCCCCAAGGGGCCAAAGTCCCAATTTAATTCGGATGAATCCTCGAGGCCCACCTTCGCCTCGCTCGGTCGTTCCTTTACCTCTTTTGACTTTTTCTGCTGCGCGATCTACTGGGTGGAACGTGGGAGACCTTTTGGCGATCGAGGAGTCAGAAACGATGTTGGTGGAAATTTGGTGTGGTGTTTTAATTTGTATGGGGGTAAAATTGTCGTCGCTTTTTTGGCGATGGTGACTCGGGGGGTGATTAGTTTTTTTGGAGGTAGCCGAATTGGGGCATTGCACTGTGAATGGGTAGTTTTGTTGTCATTCCATTGGGGAGAGGTTTTTTGAAGATGCGAAGAGACCCTGAGAGGATTGCTGAATAAGGCGGAGCGAAACTATGTAGGCGAAAATTTTCATTTGAATTTTCAGTTGGCCTGGGTACGGAATAGTTGTCTTTTGATTAACAAAACGCAACTGTAAAAAAATTTTGGTAAAATACTCATGTCTGCAGGTTCCTTTTTCTCCTTAAAATGATCACATAATCATATAATCATTTTTAGGAAAAAAAGGAACCTGTATTTTTCCAAAATTCTTTTACAGTAGTGTTTGATTAATCAAAAGACAACTATCCCACACCCAGGCCAACTGAAAATTCAAATTTGAATTTTCCGCTCCGCCATATTGCTGAATTCTTGAAATGGTCAATAGTTATAGTCCCAAGCAGAAAATTATATGATACCTAATTTCTTAGTTTCAAAATACTGGATTGCAATCTTCCTTATATCAACCCTTTTCTGTTTATTATTCCCTGAGGAATGAACACATTTTCCTGATCCTAATTTCTACAATTCCCTAAAGAATGATCACACTGCTCCTAATTCCAATTTCTACCATTCTCTAAATGCCAATTTGCACTCTTCAAATCCCAATTTCCAAAGTTCCCCTAATCTACTTTTCCTAATCCCAACTCTACAATTCCCACACACAGCTACCTTAAAAAAACCTGCCCCCCATCGGTAATAATAAACCAATTCGGTGTGCTACCGCTCCTAAACAGTAACCGAAATCCCGCCACTTAACACCCAATTACAATTCCACTGCGCCACCGAAATGGACACTGACGTCCAGAGTAACGCGTGCCTCGATGCGCTTCGTTACGTTACACCCTGTATAAAATATTCTGGGCCCCAGGAGGAGGCTCGCGCGCCACGCACGCATCCCTGGACACATAAAACGCGCCCACGTACAACAAAGAGGGGACGTAGGTGGCCTCCTAATTTTTTTATCGGCCCTTCACCATCAACCGCCTATGAGGTCTCTGCCCGTTATATACAGGTATACACGAAGAGCTATTAGAGCTTTCTAATATGTCCTTTTTTACGTTCTGCGGCTGGGGTCCCTCCGCCTGCTCTCCTCTTCGGGGCCCTTCCAGAGGAACGTTGCCCGCGTATGCGTTCCGCTCGTGCTCTGGGCGATTAAATGGTACTGGAGGCACGGGGGGGCACGTTGCAGTTTTCTGGATGCCTCGCGCGAGTTATGGGATCGTTAGCGCGGAATTTGTTTTTTCGTGGCCGTTTGACGAGAACTGTCGGGACCCCGAGCTCCTTTTTCCCTGCGTCCCTTCTCCTCGATCCTTGTGTTACGTTCTTTCGAACGATATTTAATGGCACTTTTCTGTATTAACACGTCCCGTGCCACGGGGGAAATTCAGATTTTGGGTGGGGCTATAAAAAGTGATGAGAAAACCAAATTGCGATATTTTTATATAAAATCGTTGTCACTCACTGATTTATCAACGTCCAACCGCTGAACCTAGAAACATGAAATTCGAATTTTTTTAAATTCCTTTCTCAAAGGGGTGAAAAGGGGTAAAATGTATTTTCTCGGACTTCTTAATATCTCTTCGGTCTTATTTCGGATTATATATCCACTTGATTTTTACTTACAAAAGTTACTCACACAAATACCTAAAAACTAACATATACATGTATAAATGTTTCGCTGCGTTTTTCGACCATAGTCGACCGCCGCTATATTCCCGTTCAATGCGGATTTCGACTATAGTCCACGCATTAAAAAAATGTATTCTCTTCTCTGTGATAAACATGTAAAATACAAAAAAGTTGATAATTAAAAACTTTTTTATTAATGGGAAATTTACACTTTTCAAGAATCGCCCGAAAATTTAAATATGCAGCGAAAGGGTTAAACAAAGGTTACTTTATAAAAATTACAAAAAAAAAACAGATATAAAAACAATTCCTTTTAATCATTCTATCGTAGCGGAGCACCATGGGTATTTCGTTAATTGTATAATATTCTCCATATTTTGGGCGTCAGATTTGCACAGTGCAAATGATGAAGCGCCGATATAAAAATATTGAGAGTCGTAGATTAAATAACGAAAATATTATATTTTACTTTCTAATACATTTTTATTTTTTTAAGTCGGTTTCAATTTTGTTTACATTTTGTATTATATTCGACTGTCGTTCATTCTTTCCCATTTGCTCTCACTCTTCCTAGCTCGCTGTCCTTTTCTTCGCCCGCGGATTGCCGCGGTCGGAAAACCATACAAGCCAGAGGCTCGACGGTACTTCGGAACTTCGTAGCCTCCTACACGTTATATGTTCCTGCCCGGCCCCGAGTGGTGAACATATAACGAATATTTACTGTACCGCATCCTATGCACAGCCTTGTCGCGTTTTCACGTCGATATTTTTCGAAAGGCATCAGAAGAATAGTGTTCGTGAATCTCTGAATACATATTCTGAAAACAATCCAAGCTCAGAGGCTTTATACTTCACTGCCTCAGCAACTCTTCGCTGGCAAGGTAATGAAGTCTCCGTTCACTTGCCTAACAAACCTCCATTTTGCTCCGAAATTAATCCTAACCAAAAGCCTCCCCCGAACACCACCTGCCGAAAATTGTTTCATATGAAAAGGCCCTTAGACCTCCACGTTCCTTGGAAGACACCGCGCCAGCGCCCTACAAAAGGTGCATTCGTTCTCCAGCCGCACTTCGCCCGTATTCCACCCACTGTCACGAAGAAGCAGAGCAGCCGCCCGGTGAATTTTCTTCCCCACTCGAGAAATTCGTGGTCCACGGTGTGCACGCGCGCGCAGACACGTATTTTCCATCGGCCTACCCTCCACAATGGCCCGTCCTCGCCGCCTTTCAGAGTGAAACCGGCTGCACTGCCATTTACCATAGGATTTTAGAAAGGTTCCTTTTACAAAGTGGAGCTCTAGTTAAGTTTTTGTTGGCTTCCACCGTCGCCTCCACCCACCCCGTCCTTCCCTCCTCTCCTCCTCCCTTTCCCTCTGCCCCCCGTCTCGCCTCTTCCTCGGTTGCGAGGCCTTTCTGCTCGCGTTCCATTCGCTTCTGCCGATCAGAATCCATCTAACCGATTTCGGGGGATCGTCGCGACGGTGGGTTCACGTGAGACGATCGCGGCCCTCCTTTTATGCCTCGCCGTGCCGCGCAAAGGAGAAGAAAAAAAGGGGAGATCAGGAGACTTACCTGAATCCCAGCGCGGCACTATAATCAGAAAACGATGAAAGCGGCGGGAGCGCCGGTCCCATTTCCGAAATCGCGGATCCCTCTGCCCTTTTGTCTGTGTCCTTTCTGGTTGGACCCTTCTTTCGGAGTTGGGGGTCAGACGCGACGTAAAATTTGAATGGGGGTATCGACCTTTCTGGAGTGCAGGTAAAATTGAGGTTTTATGTGATCTCTGGCTAAATTGAGGCTACAAACGCAATAGTGACGCAAACCCCAACACTTTTGTTTCGAGATTACGGCTAATGAAATTATTAAATTTCTAAAATTGTTGTTTTATTTTTTATTTTTAGATACGAAGGTATGATTTTTTTTAAATATAATTGCCAAGGTGTGTATTATTATCTTAATATATAAAGCAGAAAGCTTCTATATGTTTGTGTGTTTGTCTGTCGCCTAAAAACTTTCGAACGATAAATTCTGAGATCATGAAATGTGCCTCAGCTCATTATGCCCGACTAATCCAGATGAATGTGACTATTTTCACAAAAAGAAAATAATTGAATAAAATTTTTTTTTTTTATAAAATCACAATCTAAATTTCGTGCAAAGCCGAGTTGTAAAGCTAGTTAGTATACATATAACTGTAAATCTAGGAATATTGAGGAATTGGCCTTGCCCGACGTAAATGAACAAAATGCTCAATGCAAAAAGACGTTTCCTGGTGACATTTTGGAGATTCTTTTTGGAAGCTTTCTCAGGCCACTATGGAATTAAATTTTTTCTGTATAAGGGGTGGTTTAGGCTGAAATGGCTATCCACCCAAAATTGATAGCCTTGATTATCAATTTTCTTTGTTATTTATTTTATGGGATTGAGCAGTTTGGATTCTGGGATCTGATTACAATTGGGTGGCATGCTTTAATTGCAATTGGCATCTTCGAAGCAGCTGGTAGTTATAACAGTGGCATAACTGGAAGACCAGGATAGTAGGGCGAGCGGTACTATATAGGCGAAAATTTAAATTTGAATTTTCAGTTGGCTTGGGTGCGGGATTGTTGTCTTTTGGTTAACCAAACACAACTGTAAAAAAATTTTGGAAAAATATTCATGTCTGCAGGTTCCTTTTTCTCCTAAAAATGATCATATAATCATACAGTCATTTAATCATTTTTAAGAGAAAAAAGATCCTGCAGACATGAATTTTTTTCCAAAATTTTGTTTACAGTTGTGTGGTTATTTAAAAGACAACAATCCCGCACCCAGGCTAATTGAAAATTCAAATTTAAATTTTCCGCTCCGCCCTACTGGATAGCTTCATATTTCTTTGAATTTATTACCTTTTTTAATTTTTTTGTGATCAATTTCAATTGTGTGATACGTCCGCGTTAAAATCAGATATACACTATTTCTTTGAAAGATAATACCTCTCTAATACAGCCATTAGGAGTTAAATTCAATTTTCCAAAATCAAATTTATCCTCAAACTCGTTGAAACAGACGATCCACTGGCAAATACCACAAACAATTCTTCTCTACAATCATACAAAACAGACGCACTCCATATCTCATGGGCTTTAAAAGAAGAAGAGCAGCTGGAGCAATAATCGCACACGAAAATGCCACTTGTTCCCAAATAAGCTTGTATTCCGTCCAGATGCAATAATACGAAATTCATGCTTCTGGTTTTCCTACAAATTTAGACAGACGTTGACGAAACATCGACAGGACGAGCAATTGGGAGCTGGCCCCTAAAATCTATACGAGAGGAGCCAAGACGAGAGATTATCCCTTTCCCATGGTTCCTCGCGGCTCGTAGCCCTCGCTCGACCGTAAATACGTGAATAGGTAGCGGAAGCGGGGGGAAAAAGAGATCAAAGTAAGGAGGAAGCTGCGTTGAATCGAATTCTTCCCTGAGCGAGGATTCCACGGGGAAGTGAGCAGCTTCAAAGGAAAAATGGGAAATTGCGTGAAGCCAGGGACTGTCCGGAATGTCGAAGATTTGGTTGACGAAACGAACTTGAGAAGAACCTTGCTGGAATAGCGAGAAGTTCCATTTGAAACGCTGATGACGAAGATTGTTGAGGTTCTGCGTGTTACAGTTGTGTAATTGAAAGTAGGTTGGATGAAGACACGCAGAGAGTTTTAAAATAGAAATTGCTTGTTTGGGAGTTAATTAGGCTCTGTTTAAGCCTGGCGGTAAAGATAAGGTAAATTAATAATTGGGAACTAAATTAAAACTGAAATTCGTAGTAACCTGAATGGTGACCAAAAGAGGCAAGTGAGTTATGTTGAGTTGTGAGCTCTCGTATAAAATAAATTGGTGATCAGAATGCCAAGGAATATTTTGAGAAAATTTTGTAAAAATGGAATCACAATCTTGTCAACGTTAACATTTAAAAACCACCGTTTCTGCAACGAACGTATTTGCCACTGACGTTTGCTCCCGCAGAAATTACAAGCTCTGACGTTTGCTGGTGAAAATAGACGTACTCGACGCTGCCTCGAGAGATAAAACGTTACCTATCAGGCCACGCACGGTAGTATCTGTTTGATGAGCGAGAAAAAACAAAGGAGACTGAAATACAAAAGAAAAGATTTCCGCGTAATAACGTCTGCGAGATTTGCAGCTTCGTGATTCCATATTTTAGAGTTGTACCCAGTGGTGGACTCAATTTTAAAAATTGTGGGTAATGCTTCTTATGCTACTTCAGTATGAGACTCATAATTAAAACTGAAATTTCAATTAAATCATAATTCTTTCTAATTTAGTGATTTTCAATTTATTGCATACTTTCATCTCCACCTCGTCACACATCAAACCAGAACAAAGAAACTCAGCCCACCCCCAATACCCACATCAAGTCTTCCAGAATTATAAATTCCCAAATTTTCAAATTCTCGCTGCACCACCTAAATGTTGGTTAGCAAAATCACCTGAAACAATTCGCTGCGCGTTGGAAGAACAATAATTGCAAAGGCCCTTTTGCCGCGTGAAAGCTGAACCTCGGTTAGCCAGCGGAGCACCGCCGATCCTTCGAGCACCAGGAAGACACGTTTTGTAAGGGAACACCGCGGTATCATCCTCCAGCTGGTAAACAGCTGCCCACATCCTGTCTCACGTGCGCTACGCGTCTCCTTCGTCCTCTTCCTTCCTGTCCCCCTCGAGAGGAACGATACCCGACCCCCTTTTTCCCTCGTCTCTCCTTCCTCGCCCCTTACGCGGCCACCCTGTGCACACTTCTCAGCCAAGGTGGAGCGAGGGACGCCGCGAGAGCGCTACCAAAATGGTGGACAGGTGCGCGGTGGATCCGCCGCGCAGCGCCGTACGGACGGCACGCGACTCCGCGGCTCTTTGCCCCATTAAAAACCATACCGGGGACTCCGCGGCGCGTGCTTTCACGCGTGTGCAAACGGGGAAAGGCAGCGTGCACAGCCGTCGTATACATTATCGCGCGAGATCCGAGGCGATAGATCACCGCGTACCGCTAAACTGTTTAAACGCTGGTGGGCCCAGATACCATCGTCGCCCACGAGAAAACTGGCCACCCCTGTTAATTAGCCCTGGAAACCATGATTCGCCCCGATTAATCCTTGGCTATTGCCTTCTTCGGCCCTTCGTGTATGTTTGTTGGGGTATCAACGCGATGCTTATGCGCTTTCATTGATTTTATTTTGCATTGCGGGGATATTGTGGTATTAGCGGTAATGGGCGAGGGGGTAATAGCGTTGAGTCGGTCGCAAATTAGGGCTGGGACTATTTGTCGAATTTTTCGGTACTCGAATATTCAAATACTTCAGTTGCTCAATTACTTGGCGAATATAATTCGAATATCCAAGTATTCGAATATTTAAGTATTCGAATACTGGTGCATTCGAATAGTATTGTGTGAATTATAGATCAAGTTCTTTAGGTTCATTTGTCAGGGTGAAATCTTGTAAGCTAATTTTGACCCATCGAGAGCAAAAACGGAGTAACCCACACTGAAGAATATTTCTTTTTTCTATTTTATATTATTAGTTGAGCATATTGCGATACATTCTTGCTACCAGCTCAATCTCGCAAAAATGTGGGTCATTTAACACTCTCATTTAATACACTATTAATGTCCTCGGGTCTCTTTTGACCCAGTCGTGTTTTCATCTCTGAAGCCCCACTGTGGCATCCTGGGTCCTTTTTTATCCACTCGCGTTGTAATTTTGTCGTGTATTTTTTTTTAATTTTTGGGAGAATGTAGGTTGCTAAGACACTACCGTTTAAAAATATCGAGACACTTGCTAATGTGTAGTAACAACACATCATAAATCTTACTTAACTTTTTTGGATCATTTCACTTTGTGGAATAACATTTCGGATTTTGCTGAAACTTGGATATGTTGTAGTCTTCAGTGATATATAAACGTCTCTCGAAGGATTATTCAAAATTTAAAAAATTTAAATTAATACTGTTGAACTAAGAGACTGATAAAAGAGTAGCTAATAAAAATTATTTCACAAAAAAAGACCCTTTCGCGTGGAGTGACCCTATAAAATAGCGCCTGAAAGCAATCTTTATCACTTTGTTGCAGAATAAACAAGTTATAAATTGAAAATTCCTGATTTACAAACTTATGCACCAATAGCGCATTAAAATTAAACACGTGACTCAAGAGTTTATAAACATACAATACGTTTAGAAGCACTCTTTCTATTGGCCCAGAGCTTAGAAATTAAACAGCCTGAAGTCAACGAACTTTTCAAGTCACAAGATAGTTTCATTAGCTTTGCCATTTTTGGAGACGAATTTTTTATTGCATTTTACTTATGTAATTTATACACAAAAATCAATTTTATCGTATCATGATGCTTTACTGCACATAGCTATAATAGTAACAAATGATGGAGTCATTGTAAGTCCTTTTATTTGCAATTTATACTACATTCTGTCAACAATGAGCAATGTCCGGATGCTTTTGAACTGTAGTGTATGTATGTTATGTTAAATGTACAGCTTGTATTCCTAGGATATGTCTTTAGATACAGCTAGTGTGGATCTCAGATTAGTCACAGTACAGGATGTGGGAGAGGTAATTGGGATAGGTTTCATTAATGAATTGCAGAGCTGTGACTAATCCCAAAGTCACTTAAGTGGTGTATAAAGCAATATTCTTGAGGGTGCAAGCTACCAAACGTATCGTTGGTCATTTCTTACAGAACTGCACTGATTAGGTTGCATTCTTATAAACCTCATATATTCAACCTACTACTGTCCATGTGTTTTTCAAGATTACTGAATACTTTAGATATTTTAAAAAACTGTGTCCCCTTAATGGGTAGTCTCATTCGCAAGTGCGGAAAATAGTGTTTTATTCTTAAGATTTTTTAGGTACACTAGATATTCACTGAAAATCGTAAAAAATTTCTGGACGTTTTTGTTAATAAAAAAGAAAGTATTTCATATTTTTAGTTCACTCTAATAGTGCCAGGACTGAACATAACCCTATTAAACAATAAAATGTTTAAGATATTGATTGCAGATCAACTCATGTATTATATCTTTATAGGAAACATTTATTTTATGTCTAAAAAAAATATTGAATACCCCATAACAACATACCAAAAGACTGTCTTGATGGAACTTAAACTTTTCCACAAAAAATTCCTAAAGGAAACCACTATTTTTCGCCCTTACAAATGGGACTACCCCTTTAATGGCACAATTTGAAATCGCAGTAACCGAATTTACTTGCGTAAGTTTTACTTTCAAATATGTATTTTTAGTTATCGTATTATGTCGTATTGTCACAGGTGCTGCATAAAATCCAATTTTTGAGAAGCACATTATCATTTGATATCATCATCTATAGTGTCGAATGAAAACAACACATCTTGGTAGCGAAACCTGTGTTAAGTAGTCTCACAATGGCTGCCATAATCCTAATCAGATGAAAGTTCACGTATTGAACCTTCGTATTATGATTGTAGGCCTGGCTCGTTGATTAAAACTTCACAGATAGTTGGTTAATTTCTCGAGTAAATCAATCAATCGTTTGATCATGTATTTTTCATCCATTCCTTCGCCTACCATGGAATATCAGTTTAATTGCGTTTGCAGACGGATTGCCGCCACATTGCTATGAATTATCTGTGATTAACGTTTGTGATCGCTGTAGGTGTCATCGTTACGAACGATAGCCTTGAGAGAGTTCGATAACGATGCACCTTCACGCCGCGTTATATATTTCTTCTCCGACTGCGAAATGGCAGGGGTGAACGTGTCTCGATAAACAGGTGATCGATGCGAGCCCCTTGCACGTTCAACGCTATATAGCCAAGGCTTGCTCGAAACAAAAAACGCAAAAGTGCATTCATTTGGATCATTTTTAGGATTCTTATTGCATGAATCGCTTAATTATATCCAATGGCCTGGCAATTATCAGAAAATTGGTATTCATTGGAGCAGACCTAGAACTTTTGGACAAAACGAGGACCTTGCAGCAAGAGGGGTGCAACTCCATTTTGGACAGTTTTTGAATTATGAAGTGGAATGTATGTAAAAAATATTCTACATCGTTTGGTGCATGTTTGATGCAAATCCGATAACAAATAAGCGATTGATTTGATTATAAATTTTGAACCTGTACCCATTACTCCAGATTTGAAAAATTCGCCAAAAACAGGAATTAAAACTTATCGACTCGATAACTACTTACTACTTATTCTGTAGAAAAGTGTTCCTATTTAATGTTAAGTCAAAGCAATAATTTTATAAACAATTTTAACTAATTTTCTTGGTAAAGATGAAGCTGCACCCCTGTTGCTGCAAGGTCTTCAAATATAATATTCACTATTTTCATCGCTATTCCGACCAGTTGCAATTTTTTTCAAAACGCCGAAACACGTCACCTAGAAAACTACTTTCGCTAGCTTCTAAAATAAAACTCAAGTCGTTTGGACGAATTTTAAAAAAGTTATGCGATTTTAAATAGCGTCAACTTACTTTCCGATGCGACAGTAGGTACAAAAAAGTTCTTGAAATGAAAATTGAAATGAAGGTTTTTTATGCTCCATAAAAGTTTATAAAGCAAAATTCAGCTAAGTAGTCGATATCAATATTGAACAACCCTGCAATCTAAATCCTCCGACACTCCTTTGCACAAAATAAGTTTTCCTTCCTCACAATGAAGACCACTAATTCCATTTCGTGAAGAAATGATTACATATTCTGTAGAAATCGAAGACGAAGGCTTAAGGCCAACAAAGCGAATAGGTAACGTTCCTCAAATTGGGACATCAGAGTGCAGAGAGCCCCTATTTAGGAATATCCAGAAAGAAGAAACCGCAGTATCTGGAAGATAAGGCGGTGATAAATTGCAAGGCAGCCGATCGCGAGGCCGCAGAAGACATACCCTTATCTTGAATCGTCGAAGAAGTATTTCCGATGTTATCAGCCGTCGCTGAAGCCCTTATCTGGTGGGCCAGACAACAGCCCGGCGATTGCATAGCGGCGCGCGACTCATGGAATACGGGCGACCCTGAGCGCAACGCGGTAAATTGCGACCTGACAATCCCAAAAGGTGTTTGTTCCACCTGTCCCTCCCTTATTACCTCCAGCCACTGATCGTGGAAACAATCCTCCGAGCGTTTAATAATTTATACCGACAAAGTGTCGCGTTCTGATCACGGGACCAACGTCGCCGCGCGCATAAATATTTAATGCGCGTTTAACGTAACACTTTTCGCACATTAAACACGACGAGCCGCCCAAGTGCTCCACGTATTAAATCCATTAGTATAACCTCGCCCGTAATCGTTATTATTGCTAACTGAAACTAACAGCGCAGTATTTCCCCTAATAACATAGGGAAGATAAGTTGATTCGGTATTCAAAAATTTATCTGCTCTGGGCGGGAAGAAAAATAAAAACTTTCAGTCGCACAGAGAAAGTGAATAGCTTATTTTTTTACACTCTCTTCAAAGTGGTAATTATGGTGGTAGATTGTGTATAGTATTCGGCAGAGATGGGCAACAATTTTATTTAAATGAAATTTCTAATAACGCACAAAAGTTGAAAAAATTATTCGTCATGCGTCGAATAAAGTTAACTCGGTTTAATGAACGAATGATGAATAATTTTTTTACGTTTATTCGTTTTTCGAAATTTTATTTGAATTCAAATTTTACACATCTGTGATATATTGGGTGCAGGTAAAATTATATTTAATTTGCCTTCAATTATTTTAAAATAAGGTTACAAGAAGTTGCATTTTAATGTATTTCTTTTTGGCACAGTTTTCGTTTGAATTTAATTTAATGTCGTTAGAATACCCTGTACAGAGAACGTTGTCGAAGATCCGAGAAAGTGCATCTCAGAAATGGCTGCATTTAGTCTAGTAAAGGATTGTTTTTCTGGTCCGAAGCGAAATGCACAATCGAGACGAGCTTGACGCCAGTTTTGCTCAACCGGTTTGGGAAAAAGGAGAATCGCTAAAAGTTAAGTGGGGTAAAGAACAGAAGCGGGGCCCCGACAGACACCTTGTCCAACAAGATTTAGTTCAACTGCAGTTTGAGCTGCACCTGCGTGGCGCGTGCTGCGGAGATGCATCTGTCGCGTTCGCGTGCAGCCACGTGCACACGTGGACATTCGCGACCGAGTATGCGATATTTCTGCGTAGGCAGAAAACGAAAAAGCCGACCTTTCACCTGTGGGCACGACGCGAGTGCAAACTGCTCGATTCAGTTTGCCACGAGGCGATTTTAATGCACGGGGCACTATTTTTGAAATAGAAAAGTTATGGACGCTTCTTATAAACTAGGAAAACTTGGGGGCAGGTGTAGACTTTGTAAAATGGAAAAATTATATGGATACAAAATTTTTTGAAGTAGACAAATTGTGGGGAAATAGAATTTTTTAAACTAGAAAATTGGGGGCACAGAATTTTGTAGTCTGGAAAAATTGGGGGCACAGAATATTGTAGTCTGGAAAAATTATAAGGTGTCGTTTAAATTAGAAAACTTGTGGGAATACAAAATTTGTTAAACTACAAAAATTGTGGAAATATATAATTTTTCTCAAGGTCGGGAGGAGGTCAGTTTCCCCGCGAACAGCGATCGAGCGGAAACTGGCCTCCTCTCGACCTTGAGTTAGTAGAACTAATAATCAACAATTGCTAGAGCGAGAGAGGACACTAAGGAAAGCGCAGAATACTTGATTTATAAAAAATTTATAGTCTTATAAGTTTTTCTTAATTTACCATGCGCCACCTGAGAATAATGTAATAACTTATTAATTTTTGGTATGAATACTGTTTTAGTATAGGGTCCAAAATTAAAAATACAGTGTTGGCGAAATGGTAAAAAAAAAAATTTCACTCCACCCTACTGTACAGAGGTGAGTCATTTAATTTCACTAAGTAATTTTTGCAATAGGAAGTAATTTTTTGCAACTGCTACACGAAGCTTCTGGAAAATTGCAATTGCAATTCATGTTTTATTCATATAGTGTCACGTAGAAAAGCATTAAAATAAAATTTAAATTAACAGTTTTCAGTTACGTATATCTGCTGTTAGGTGAAATAGAAACTATGGGTGGAAATAGTATAGAAACATTTACTCCTAATTTAATAACAGAGCAATATTTTGGGATCTTCCTGGGTAATTGGAAAGAGGATATCGAAAATGTGGTCGATGAAAGGTACCACGTAGCCTAGAGTAATTGTCCGTTAGATTGGGCGAGCACTGTTATCCCGTTTTATCGAAAAAGATAAACCCCAAAGTAAAATAGGGTATGCACACACATTTCCCTTATCTAACCTGCCTAGGGAGGCTATCTACGAGGGCGTTCACTTTTTCAAATATAATAATGCTTCGGGTCGAACCTTTCCTCTCTTACTCCGTGAAATCTATTTTAGAAAGTACGCTACGGTGTAATAGTCGTATTTTATTACATATTTGTTAGATAGGAATCTCGTAATTTACTGGATAGGCGGCTCGATTAATCACGAATGAAAGCGCCATTATGGAGAATAGTCCAACATTATAGAATATTTCAAAAACTTTCAACTTCTTGTCAGTCTTTTTTCCAATCTTCACAGTACATTCTAAAATCCACTGCTTGACGTGTGATCGTGGCATTTAAATATTTTAAATCTTGCAGTTTCATATTAGAAATGGAATTTCCAACTTTACATGCCAGCCTGTTATTTATTATTGTGTCTTGAAAGCGCAGTACAACTTCAACTATAAAAATTTCCAATCAATTCGCTTACCAAATTCCAAAGAAAATATTGATAATATAATTTGAGTTTCGACCGTATAAATTGTTCTAATTAGAAAAGATATTGATTTCGGCGCACTGGTTCAGTCTATTGAACACTTACATAAAAGCTTTTATCTTTTCTAATTAGAAAATATTGATAACCAAAAAACAGCTTTCTTTCATACAGTAAATAACTTCGCGTGAAATTAATATTCTGCCACTATTCTTATTGTCATTCACTCTTCGATAATGCATTTTTAATACACCAACAAATCACAGTAAAAGGAGCCTTGCTAAACTCGAAAATAATATCCAAAATTAATCCCACTTTACACAGTTTGCATACCTATTAAAGTTATCTCCCTTTTTAACCCGTTGCAGTCCAAGTATGACCTCCATTGGACACCAGAATCCAAACTATCGTTACAAAGCTACCATCATCAAATTTAAAAAAAAAATGAAGAATTATTCCTAATTCGTAAAATTAATCGAATCTGTCGTTCATCGCTAATTTAAAGTCAGCATACTTATCCCATCACATAGTTGCATGTTCAGCGAGTGCACCGTCGCGCGAAAGACCTCGCGTTGCTCGGCAAGCGAGTAACTCGGAGTGCAAGGGGTTAATGCACGATACACCCGGTATGCACCCTGCAATGTTCTATCGCGAGTATTGGAGCGTTGGTGGTAGTGGGAGTACCGTTGCACGCGTTGCATCGCGCTGCAAAAGACCAGGCAATTTCCAGCTGCACAACAATGCAGTGTTACGGCGTGTTGCGAAAGCACGCTGGACCGTGGCTGTCTCTCGTCTGTCGCAATTTACGATCTAGTCTGGTGGTCTGAGACGTGCCTTACGATCGGGATCGACGATATTCTTGCATAGCTGCGCGGCGCGCCGATAAACTGGCATAGAATTATTCGCGAGAGCATAGGAAACGCATTAGAACGACCGATAAAAGGGAAGTACCTTTGGGAGATGACGCCGTTTCGCAAAGTTGTGCGAGTGATTCGGCTTATGAGAATGCATCGGAGGTGTGGAATAATTGAATGTGTGAGGTGAGCTGTTGTAGGCGTAGGAGAGCTTGAATGAGTTTGCTATTTTCAATTGAATGGGATGGATGATGGATATAATGTTTGGAGGAATGTATAGTAGGGCGGAGCGATACTATATAGGCGAAAACTTAAATTTGAATTTTCAGTTGGCCTGGGTGCGGGCAGAGTTGGGCAAAATGTAATCTAATTACAAATTACGATTAAACTGTAATTGTGTAATTGATTACACAGTATTTTCTATAATCGTTCATTTAGATAGTTGACAAAACCAAATGGTCAACCACCTAAATTAATAATTACAGAAAATAATGTGTAATCAATTACACAATTACAGTTTAATCGCAAATTGTAACTTTTAAGTAGATTACATTTTGCCCAACTCTGGGTGCGGGATAGTTGTCTTTTGATTAACCAAACACAACTGTAAATTTTTTTTGGAAAACTATTCATGTCTGCAGGTTCTTTTTTCTCCTAAAAATGATTAAATGATTATATGATTATATGATCATTTTTAGGAGAAAAAGGAACCTATAGACATGAGTATTTTTTCCAAATTTTAACTATCCCGCACCCAAGCCAACTGAAAACTCAAATTTAAATTTTCCGCCCCGCCCTAATGTATAGCGTATGTTTTTTAAATATGTTGGTAAATGGAATATATTTTGAATATGTGACATGTTTCGTATGGGGCTAATGAAGGTATCAACATTTTGTATGGCGCGCGGTTTTGACAAACGAACATTTGAGCCAGGATTTTCTCAACCACCTGTTCTGCTGGAAAAGTTTTATACAGGGCGACATTTTTTTGGAGGGTTTGTTTTCAGAATAAACATTCGAGGATCCTCGGATAATACTTTCGATCCTTTCCAAAAAAATATCAACGTGAAAGCACCCAAAACCCTGCAGAAGATGCAAAATCCTGGGCATTTGAAATAATAGTGTAAAGGGACTTTATAAATTTATAAGAGTTACAGAGTATACAGTTTGTGTGACATTAGGAATGGAAATAAGATTTTTTTGTATGGAGTATAATTAGTGGTGCAGTTGTAGACGATGTGACTGTCCGCAGGAAAAATTGGAGGATCAAAAAATAATGTTTTCGAAGAGAAATTAAGAATTTGAAAGTTCTAAAAGTGTGGAATAATATTTAGTAATACTTCAAGAGAATTTTGATTTATACCCAATGTATCATATCCTCCGTTCAATTATCTCTATTTTTCTCCATTTCCCAAGTAAAAGACCGACGTATCTTGTGCAGGCTATTTTTACTTATTTCGATCGTTATAATTGGTGCCTTCGTGCAGAATATCACATTCTTGATAAAAATCCTCCTACATTCTTCATGATCATTTTATCCCAGTCCAATCGCAATGGCACATAGCACGTTAAAATCTGCATTTAACACTCGACGTTTGTAACGGTCTGATTTAACAAGCATCAGTGAAAATGGATTGCATTCAGGCACTGGTTGATAGGTAAAATTGCAGCGTTACAGGATTACAATTCGAGAGCCAGTGAAAAGCGATACAGAGAGGATGGGGTAGTGTTTCTGATCAAATCGTTCACCGAGTGTCTCTATGGGATTGCATTTACAGTACTAAACGATATGATTGATAAAATGATTCGTGTCCAACTTATTTTAGCCAAGACAGTGAGGAGCTACACATCATCGCGATAAATAAATTTTGCAATAATACTTTCCTGATATTATTAGTAAGAGAGGTATACATAACGTGTTTATTCGAGTGATGCAATAAATATTTCCAGCACTGTATTTCGCTATAAAAATTGACGCGTTGGCAGGAGTCATTTCCCAATAGGATTAATCCCAGACATTTTCGAAAATATATTTCTATACCAATTACATCCATGAAATTGCCACTAAATGTATCAAAAATTTATTTGTGGAAGGTGCAAGTAGCAGAAGATGCAAATGTACTATTAGACATTTTCCATCGGCGCCCAATTTATTTTCCTTTTACACTCAACTCCGTTGGATTTAGTTCGATGTAATCAATAGCCTGCGGATAATTAGTTAATTACACTTTGACGCATACTGTATCACACAAAAAGGGAATGCACGTGGAATAATAATTTTCACAGAGAAATTCGAAATTACCAGAACGTGAAAGCCATTCGAGTATTGCAGGATCAAGATGCATCTGGTGTAGAGTAGGTCGTTAATGAATATTACATTAACGCGTTTTTCATACGCTTGTCCCCGAGCGGTGTCCCATTTGTAGCGATTAATTTAATTGGAATTATCGAGGCGGATCGAGGCGCGCGGTATCGATCAATTTCCACTACACGGGCATACGTGCGCGTCGACGACACCGCGAACATTCGTGCAAGAAACGTCTGCGACGCCCCTATGTAGCTGCATCTGCACCTGCATCGACGGGCCTACAGCTGCACAGACGCCCGTCGATGTCTTTCTCCTTGCTTCTCTTCCCCTTGGTTGCATTTCAAAATACAACGACGGTTGCAACATTCGACCTTCGTCACGGGCGACGGTTTGCCGCTTTCGCGACGTGTTCCTTCCTCCTTTGGGTCTTTTTGGGGGTAATGCTCTTGGTATCTGTGGTCCCTTTCACAAATACGAGCTCCTTCGCTTAATTATTTCCTTGATTGAAATTTAGTATGCTTGATCAGTGACTACTGATACGGCTCTGGGTGCATTAAAATTGGGATATACATTTTGGGCCTTTTGGGCCCTGTAATGAGGGTCGTAAAATGGATTTGATGGATTTATCGTCGAAGGTATTGCTATAGATCACTACTCCAGTAGTTTTCTGTAATTGCTCCATGAGTAATACTTTCAGGCCCTGAGTGGGACAAGATGGATATATATATATATATATATATATATATACCCTATATATGTATCTATATATATATATATATATACACCTTTATATAGATATATATATAAAGGTGTTTTGGGTCTATATGGACCTGTAATGATGGTGAAGAACACATTCGCCGATTTAATTTCAATAATTTAAGACCTTAAGTGCTTCAAAATGGACATAAGACTTGGGACTTTAAGGCCCCGACTGCACCAAAGTGAGTGTAATACTTTTGGGTCTTTATGGCCCTGGGTGCACCAAAGTAGACATTACTTTTTGGGTCTTTAACGCCCTGGGTGCACCAAAGTAGACATTACTTTTTGGGTCTTTAAGGCCCCGAGTGCACCACAGTCGATATACTTACTTTTGGGTCTTCAACGCTCTGGGTGCACCGTAGTAGACATTACTTTTTGGGTCTTTAAGGCCCTGGATGCACCAAGCAGCCATTACTTTTGAGATCTTTAAGGCCCTGGGCCCATCAAAGTCGATATACTACTTTTGGATCTTTAGGTCGGTGGGTTCACCAAAGTAGATATTACTCCTTAGATCTTTAATGAGTAACGGAAAACACGTTTACCTACTCTACACTCAAGGCATCCCCTCACAAACCCGTCCAGTGGGCCTTACACGGTTCCCCATATCTGTTTCACCAACTATCCGTCGTCTCTGTCACTACTACCGCGGAACAGTCGTTCTCTTCCTCGAGACACGGTGCAGAAACGCGGATGCAGCCGCGGCGCAGCGTGACGCGGGTGCGTGGGAGTCGCGACGTGGGGAGCACGTCGAGATCGCGATGTAGGTCACTAGGAAATTGTTAGTCGTCTGTCGTTCTGACAGCCTTCCTGTCCTAGCGCGCGCTCGCAATGTGGGCGCCATTGTCTGATCCCACGGCAGGATGTGTAGGACTCGCATGCTAAGAAGGGTGCGAGGAAAACGAATTCTCGCCCCCCTGTTGCCTTCACATCGTTAAATCCCTGTAGGGCTCGATAAACGAAACCAGTAGCGAATTTTATTATCTATTCATCACACCTTAACACGTCGACCGACACGAACATCATCATCTCTGCTGCGTAGTAATTTCGCTAATATAATCAGTGTTGCTAATAGAATTACTAGCAGCACGGGCCTCGAAGCTGCGATAAAAATTCTATTCAAACAGTAATGCATTTTTGACAGACTTACGTTGATGGTTTATTAATCATATTTTACAATATTCGGTGTACCAATTTTGGTGCACGTGATCTGAGAGGCTAAATACCGTCTACCATACCTGGCACAGAAATCACGTTATGGCGGGAATATCAAATTACTCCTGGCAGTCAACGTGTTGAGAATATTCTCCATGTTACACGCTATGCCAACAGGAAAATGGATCTCGGTAAATCAACCCTCAAGGTCTGAGGCTTGCCTTCATGGGTGTTTTAACACGGTCTGTGCCAAGTTTTCTGCAGAGCCTTGAAACGCGATGATAAACAAATTAAACTGTACCATTCAGTCATAGAAACGCCAGTAATTGCGTGAGAATTTTCATAACGTCAGCTTCTTTTTCTTGTATTTCATTTCAACATCAAATTGGAAACCACGGCTGACTGTTCGGTGACAGTGTAATTTCTATTAAATGACGGAGGTAGCATATGATAAACGTTGGTAGCATATCTTCAGAACGAGAAGTGTCGATCCCGGAGTTTAAACCTGGCTTACCATTGCTGAGATCTTGCTAGAGGCTCGACTGGGAGCATTCTATAAGTGAAAGTCTCACCCTATTTTAAGGGGTTACGCTCAGTCAGGAGGCCGAGAAAGGTGTGATTTTTGAAATTTTTTTCTCAGAAACTATCAAACATTATTCTAAAAACTTTTTGGAATTTTTACGTTAAAAATATTTATTAATAACAAAGTTATTTACAATCTCCTAGATGTCCTGTTCGAAAGAGGGATTTGCGGTGACCACGATTACTCGGACGTGAACTATCTAAAACCGAAAATTCAAAAAAATTTAGTTAATATATTAAATTATCTAGTCCTTGGACGAAGGGTTTTTCGAAATATTTATTCAGGACGAAATGGCAAATGTTCAAACGTAAAATGTCGATGTTCGGCCACAATCTCACTTAATTATCGTTAATTAAAAAAATATGCAAAAGAAACAGAAATCCTTCGTTCAGGGACTACATTTTTCTGAATGTTCGATTTTAGATAATCCACTTCTGAGTAATCGTGGTCACCGCAAACCCCTCTTTCGAACAGGACACCTAGGAGATTGTAAATAACTTTGTTATTAACAAATATTTTTTAACGCCAAAATTCAGACACAGCTAAATGTACTACCTTTCAAATAAAAAAGTTTTTAGAATAAAGCTTTATAGTTTCTGAGAAAAAAAATTCTCAAAAATCACCTTTCCCGGCCTCCGGACTGAGCGTAACCCCTTAATGGGGCGCTAGGGCATCAGGAATAGGGTTTAAATAAAAGATTTCCTCTGTCTGCTTCATGAAGAAGTAACAAGATTGAAAATTCCCTTATGTCTCCCATATTAGACCAAGCCAAGTCACTGCGAATGATACTCATCACCTCATCAGCCTTTGATTGCCTTGGCAATCGGGTTTGAGCTCTGGTGCCCACTGGTTGGTGTCCAAAACTTTGTTTGGACACTTATAGTATCCTAGAACCTAGATTTTTTTACGCTTAATACTTTTTTAAAAACTAAACCCACACGCGCAATTTATATAAAATAACAAAAAACGAAACGGAAATCGATGAAAACTTATATTTGGAATTCATTCAAAATTCCCCACACACGTACCACGCACACATATTTCTTTCTTCGCAATTACATTTCGCAAAGCGTTCGACGACCACTTTTACAACGTTCCCTGAATTAAACGCGGGTTCAATTAATCACGGGAGTTATTACTCCTCGCGGTGCAGGATTGAAAGGTAGAGTCTAATTACCGCGATATCGCTTTCAGTTTTAAAGCAACCCGTTCCGTCGGTCGTTTATTTGCATACGAAGAAAAGCGATTTGCTGCATTTCACTTTCCCGCGTGCCCTGGCCCGTTTCAATGGGATAAAAACAGTTGCATAACGGCGAACAGAGAGCAGCGGGCACATGGATCCGCGTGGGCTCATTCTGCCTCGCGAGCACTCTGTGAATGACGAACATTTATTATCCCTTTTTCTGGAGCGCGCCACGCCGCGTGGTTGCTTCCACATCCGCTGCACCCGCGTCCACTCTGTCCGCGGCATCATGCGTCCGTCAAAAAGGGGTAATTTTCCCGATTAAAACGCTCAATGACAGATCCGACGTATGGCGAACGATAACGGGTCACGGATTCCATTTGCAGGTCGATAATCGTGATGTTATTCGACGCGCTTCGCTCATCTTTTTCGCTGGGCTTGAATAGCCTTGTGTGTAATACTGGCGCAAAGTAGTTGAATGCTTTCTGCGAGTCTCTTTTTGAATTCTATGTAAATGGAAATTGAGTAACGTTTGTAGTTCACGGTTGGGATGTTTCATGGTCGTCGTTATTGGTGAATAAAATTGCAATCGAGTTTATTAAGGGGTCATGCCTAGTTGGCAGGCGAAAAAGTACGTGATTTTCGGGAATTTTTTGTGGAAAATTGAATGTATATTTTTTACAACTATTTGCTTATTTTATAAGTACATATATTGAGCAATTCTCAGTAATTTTCTTATTAGAAGATATTAAAAAATGAAGGAATAACAGCCACTCTTGCGGAAGCCGTTTTTATAAAGGCGCTGCGCGGTGAGCACGATTTCTCGGAACCGGATCATCTGAAATAAGAAAGCGAAGAAGATTCTGTTAATATATAAGTTTATCTAGTTCGTGAACGAAGGATTTAAAAAAAAATGATTTCAGACAAAATGGCGGCCGTTTAACGCAAAATCATGATTTTCGAGGTCTGAATTGTTCGTTTTTCGTGAATTAAAAACAGAGTTTTCATCAGAAACAAAAATCCTTCGATCACGAACTAGATAAAGTCATATACTAACAGAATCGTCTTCACCTGTCGATTTCAGATGATCCGGCTCGGAGAAATCGTGCTCACCGCAAAAAAAATAGCTTCCAGAAGAGTGACTGTTATTCGTTCATTTTTTAATATTTTCCTATAACAAAATTACTGAGAGTTGCAGGAAATATGTACTTTTAAAATAAACAAATAGTTGTAAAAAATATACTTTAGATTTTCCAAAAAGAAATCTTGAAAATCACGTTTTTTTCGCCTGCCAACTAGGCATGACGCTTTAAGGGGCCAGTCCACTGTGACGGTTTGAAAAATTAAGCTATTTTTAAAGATTTTTTTCTCCGTAGGTACAACATATAATGCAATAAATCTTTTTGGTATTTATTAAGCTACTCTTATATTATACAAAAAGAATTTAAAAGAATTTTTTTAATTGGTTTTAAAACTTTAAACGCGATTATCTCAAAGTAACATTTTTTCGACTGGTGCAGGTGATGGCAAAAGAACTATTTGACCAATCAGTCTGAAATTTTTACACGTTATTCAGCACATCAGTGGCTATGCATCAAACCTGCACCAAACGATGTAGAATTTGTTTACAAAAACTGTAACAAATGGGATTGCACCCCTCTTGTTCCAAGGTCCTCATTTATAGATCAAATTTAATTTGAATTTGCAATCGAAAATTCACCTAATTCATAAAAAAAGAACATTAGTGAATGTAATTTTAGTAGAGCATATAACTAATTCTTAAATATCACTGAAACTTCTAATCTCCACTCTACTTGACATTCACCCATCAGTATTCAACTACAGCTCTCCTACTCTCCAACACCGCGCGTTTACCGTGAAGGACGCGGCCTTAGCATTAAACATACGTTGAAGCCGCGAAATCGCGTGTCGATTAGCCGAAGTCCTGGCGCGAGTACATAGGTACTGTCGGTCTAATTTTATTATCAACGCCGCGTCGAAGATGCCATCGTAACCCAATTATCGTGGAGGAAGTCGACTCGCGAGACGCGACGTCGACCTCGCTGTAATTATCGCGGCCAAAAATATTATCTCGCTGGAGCGTTATCGTCGGGCCTATTCGTGTTTCGCCGGCGAGGCTGCGTGGTAAATAAATCGCTGTTTGTTTCGACTGGTTCGCCAGTTTCTCCGCGGTGCGTGCGTGGGCGGGCAATTCCGTGCCGCATAAAGCTCCGTATCGTTAAAGAGCACGAGAGTTACCGTTCTAACGAGCAAGAACGAGTACGATACGAATTGCTGACAAGGGTAGAGGCAGGTAAACATGACGCTCGTGAGAGTTCTTTCACAGATTCAACGCGCTCCGTGTTAACATAATCGGTGACCCACGAAGTGCACGTTAATGCTAGCTGCTTGATATCTTTGCTGATAAGGGGACTAAGAATATTATCGTGGGACGCTCGGTGATTGTCATTAAATGCTAGATGGTTATCGTGTTCCATGAGTTTGCGAGCAGTTGGGTCATTGATAAAGAAATTTCTGGTCGAGTCAGTTTGTGTTTTTATTGTTGCAATGAGTATCGTTGTGATGTGGTTTGTATGTGCTATCAGTGGCGTTAGATAATTAGTGGGTGCAGTGCTGTGTCGTTGGTCACCAGGGACCCATGGGCGGAGTTTCAATTAGGGCAGTTGATATTTCCATTATTAACCCTTCGTTGACACATCTTTTTTTTCGATCAACTTTGACATACCTGGGTGGCTCACGCAATTTTTGAATGACTATCATTCTCATCCAAAGAATCCAATCGTTATGAAAAAATCATGGGCCATTTTCGAGGTCTCTAGAATGTGTTCCAATAGTTTGTTGATTCCAATTTTATAACAGCTTTTGTGGAAATATTCTATATATCGAGAAAAATCGAAGAAAATTTTCAAGAAATTGTAACTTTTACAAATTTCAATATTAGGAGCTGAAAATCTACAGAGTTGTTGATTAGATATAATATTTTGAGAAAACAATAATAGTTTATAAGTGGGCTTTGGGAAAAAGATATTTATTTTGCATATAGAAGGTACACAGCGTCAAAATCAGGTGGCTCACACAAAGAGTGTCAACGAAGGGTTAACCAGAATATTATCATAAATTTCTTTATATTGTGCGTAATGTGCTCATTACGTCATGGGTCGCCGATGATCCATGCAGAAAGAGTGACCCCAGAAATAGGCTCTTTTTGGTCCCTGGATTTTGGAATTGAATTTTGTGCCAAATGATACCTTATGATGAGACATCAATCACAACAAAGTTTAAAGTTGTGGTGACAATTAGTTTCTGAGATATGGAAGGTCAAAGTGAAAATTCATTAACGCAGCAGCCGATACGCTTCAATGCACGGACTTTTATGTTAGTCCAATAATTTAAAAAATTGTGTCTAAGAGTTTTGCGGACTGCTAACTACGAATTTGAACTTACAAGGGGAGGACACCATGTGGTAGACACTGCTTTTAATAAGCTGGCTGGTGCATCAATGAATTTTCACTTTCTTGACCTCGCATATCTCAAAAACTAATTGGCACCTCAATTTGAAAATTTCATAATAAGGTATCATTTGGCATAAAGTTCAGTTCCAATATCGTGGGACCAAAAAAAGGCTAAAACAGGCCTAATTTTTCGGTCAATCTTTTCATTCACAGCATTTTATATTCATATTTTTAAAAACTTTATAACATTATTACATCCAATACACCCTTGGCATCATGGGTCACCGGTGACCCATGCAGAAATTTTCATTCGCAGCATTTCCTCCCATTTTTTAAAACCCCGTGACATTATTACGTCACCAGTGACCCATGCAGAAACTTTCATTTATACCATTTTATATTCCCATTTCCGAAACTCTGCAACATTCTCACCCTATCAATTTTATTCATGGGTCACCGGTGACCCATTAAGTGCTCCCCATAAAACATCGCGTAACTTAGCGTAACTTCGCGAGCAGCAGACTTCGCGACCCAATTGATGCAACAGTCGATCGTTCGAGCGAAAGTGTCCCGAATCGTGACTTCGCTGATTTCGCGAATCAGCGATATATCTGGCCGCAAGAGTGGCGCGTATCGCGGAAATGTACATGCGAAATACACATTTTCAGGAAGAATGGAAAGCGAGTTTCTCCGCGACGTTGCGTCCACCGCATAGGATCTTACGATTGTCGCGTGGGCGTCGAAACGTTATATCTTGCACGGTGTAAGGACATTCGTGCCACCCCGGGGGAGGTGGAATGGCGCTATTATTGCGTAAGAACGGCCAAGGTACGAGCGGCTAACTACGGATACGTAATATGTAACTCCGCGGGCACGAATGCCCATATATTACACCCTAAGCGACAATGCGACCCGTTTTACACGCCCGGCTGTTGAAAACCTTCGCGTCCGTGACTGTTGCATCTATAGCTGTAAAATCGAAATTTTGTTTATTGCGCCGTTGGGGGTGAGGTGGCTCGACCGCGTTTCGCGAAATGTTTATTATACACGCGCTGGTACAACGCCCGTCGAAACGTTGGCTGCGGTGACAGTTTTGTGTGCTTGTGGTGCATCCGTCGATGCACGTGGAAATATGAATTTTCAGGAAAATTTCGCGGTGCGAATAAAATTGATTATTTAGTGTTGTGGTGTGTTACAGACCTACAGTGGGTCACGTTTCACATTACCTATCTAATATGTTTGAGTTTCTACTTTTGCATACTGCATAAGTATGATCGCTTTGCAAGCGATATGTAGAACGAAGTGGCCACCCTCCTGGCGTAATTTCTGATACAGTAGAATCTTCGCATTGGCATTTGGAACATTTCGACGTAGGGGAGAGATAGGATGAAAGGGACATTTTTGTTTAAGACCAGATAGTAAAAAAACTAAATAACCATTCGAGTTCTAATTGGTAACATTAGAAAGGCTAGTTATCTGGCTATAACAGTACACGGTCCTATTAAGCCTCTCTCTATATTTACATGTCTTATTTTCCGCTTTCTAAAAACGTGTGTTTTGTCCCTTTCATAAATTGGCGGTAATGAAAGGGACATGGGTGTTTATGAATAGGACAGTGTAATGAAACAAAGTAATATTAATATTATTCCTTTCACTATTATTTCTGCTAGTACCGAAATCGCAGTATTGATGTTGACAAGTGTACAAAGTCGACGTTTTTCGTAAGTTACATAAATACCACGACATTGCCAAAGTATTTGTAACAAACTTTACATTAAGCTTACATACTTAAATAACAAAAAATAATCCTCACATTGAAAAACAATAGATAATACTTTCATTAAAAACCAAACACATAATCCTTAGATTAATCCAAACTATGGTAATTAAAAGATCTTAATTGGTACAAAAATTGATCAAAAACATCTTGATGTGATGCTAAATCAGGAACACTATCTGCACCCCATATTAATTATTATTACTCCCACATAACTCAATGTCACATGCCGTTCTATTCGAAAAAAGCTTCCCATCCAATCTTGTGACATCGAACACGACATACCTACACCTTCGCACACCGAGCAGTGTCCCAATTGCGATATCAGGCGTTGCTATAAACTTGCAACAGCCACTGCAGAAGAAGCGAAATTGCTCGCGTGCAATGTTGACACGTTCGTTATTCCTGCATTTTTCTGCATTCGCCGCAAGACCTGGTGATTTTTGTGCAACCAAGCCTGATGCACGTTCGAGGGAACTGGATTCGAGGCACGCCGGTCTACATGCGTGCGTCGCCGGCTATCAAGATTAACTAGAACGAGAAAGTTATTAAAAAACGTCCGCGGTTTTGTTTGCATCGCGAAAAGAGGATTTCGCGTTACATTTCACGGTACTGCCTTCCATTAACATTCCTGCGTAAGCATTTGGACACAGAGATGAAATCAGCGATGGGTTCGAGTTAATGGAACAATTAAATGATGGATTATAACAGTAATTGCTTGGAGAAAGAGGTTTGGTTGAAGGGAGACAAATTATTGGTGGGCAGAAATTTCTTTTTTAAAATCAGTTTTTATGAAATTTTAAGGAAATTGGTATTGCTAGTGAGTATATTTGTGTATTAATATTTTTAATAATATTTATATTATTATAATTTTTATATACTATTTTATATTTATATATCTAATAATAAAATCATATTTCTATTAGCACTGTGTTTTAGATAACTGGAGGTAACGAATGTGACATTTAGTGATTTGACAACATTTTGAAATCTGATTTTGGGGGGACTACGTGGATTTGTTGGAATTTTGGAAACGCTCAGAAAAGTTTTTATGATACTTTGCAAATTGTATGGGACATGAAGGCTTTGCCCATGTTTTCGTTTGCTTTTGTAAATTTCTTAATTGAGGCACTGGATGTATTTTAAAATATAGTTTTGACCGATACTGTGGTATCTTGGGCCACCTTTGGCTCCTCCTAATCTAACGTGACTTGAATGTGTGTGGTACATATTTATTTTTTAAATTGTACTTGAAGATTTAAGAATATTTATTGTCGTGGATATTTATAACGTGCCTGAAAATAGTTAAAGTATGTATTGCAGGGAAAGTAAAACAGTCGAAGATGATTGTAATTTTACTTTTTAGTCGGACATCTGCATTTACATATTTAGAATAACGTGAACGATTATCATACACAATTTTAGTTATAATGATTTGGAAGTATTTTCTTAAAGGATTTATGAAATTCTTCCTAAGGGAACGTAGAGAATTTAAGATCTTCCACCCTATTACACATTTAGAAAATAAGCATAATATGAACGTGTCAAGGAAGATCAAATTTATACTGTTATTCGATTTAAAAAGTTATTTGATTTTTAGAAACTTCATTAATCACGGTCGTGGAGTTCAAGAGCTTAAAAATTTTTAAAAAAATTACATTTTTCTGAAGAATTATAAATTAAATCATTCTAGAGAAGACCTATTTAGCAACACAATATGTACTGACACATTTGTAATCCAATTCCATTGGTATTCAAATTCGAAACAATATGTTTTTAAAGTGCAAAATTATAGAAAAGTGTTTCAGCAATATAAAGGAATAACCTCTAACAAAATGCGAGGAACAATCAGTTGCAGGCATACATAATGTTTTTTTATCTACTATATTTTATCTTTCTCCGCACACAGTAATTAACATATATTTTCAGTAAAACGCGTTCGCATGCAAGGTTAACGAAAACCAGATTGATAATTGAAAAACAAAAAACATCGAGGAGTTCGTCATACCTATAGGTACAACCTTTTAAAATAATGCCAAACTATTGATTTTGTCAAGTTGACGATAATGTTTTAATAATAATTTTTTCCATTATATCATGTAAGATGCAACCAAATAATAATTGTAATATTTTTATCTTTCTGTTTTAACGATAATTTCAAGATCTACTTATTCTTCCTTAATGGAATATCAAGTTCATCAGATTATTGACCTCATTCTTTTTTTTATTGAATAAAATATTAGCACAAAATGGACAAATTGCCTTTGTTACCATTTACTTCTTAAAATGTATATACTATTCAATTCACACAAAACTTGAAAACTCTTGATCAAAAATCAAATAAAAACAACCACGGAAACAAATACCAAACACATCTAAAAATTTTATAACACACACCACAACCTCGATAATCTAAATTCCTTTACCTAACTACCACATAAACCGACATCCCATTAAGGGGTCAGTCCACTGTGAAGTCGTGAAAAATTGTCATTCTTTAGGATTTATTTTTTAGTAAACGGAATGTCCAACGTAAATAATGTTTTGTCTACTTATTAATACAATTATTGACAGTATAAGAAAAAATCTATTTAAAATTTTTAACAGTTGTTTTTAAATATATACCGCACTGATGTGAGCGCCTTGGAAAAGCGATGTAGTGCTGGTTCAGGTGATTCCGAGAGAACGACGCATTTGAAACAAAAAATTCAAAGTGTGTTGTAATCATTATTTGAATGTGGTTCTCGCCGGAACCACGATTATTTTTACTAATAACAAATTAACAAAATGGTGGAGGTTTGAAGTTTAAGTGTCGATGTGCGTTGAACTTTTCAATCATTTTGCCTTGTAAAAAGTAGGAAATGGTTAATCAAAAAGGGTTTCCGTGGTCCCGGCCATAGCCACTGATATGCTGAATAACGTATAAAAATTTCAGACTGATTGGTCAAATAGTTTTTTGTAATCATCTGCACCAGTTGAAAAAAATGTTGTTTTGAGATAATCGCGTTTAAAGTTTTAAAACAAATTAAAGAAATTCTTTTAAATTCTTTTTGTATAATATAAGAGTAGCTTAATAAATACCGAAAAGATTTATTGCATTATCAGTCGTAACTACGGAGAAAAAAAATCTTTAAAAAGCGCTTAATTTTTCAAACCGTCACAGTTGACTGACCCCTTAATTCCATCTCATCTTCAGAAGTTCTCGACATTTCCATTGCCCCTTCCACACCCCTTCCATTTTCCAAAGCGCCTTCCTAATCAAATTCCCAACATCGAGTGTCCATAAATCTACACTTTGTGTGACTTGCCCAAATTTAAATTGGAATCCCACTCACCCCTCAAACTATGCACCGCACAAAAAGCTCAGCCACAAGCAAATACACACTTCAGTTGAACAACTTCATATACCACATTGTTAAAAAAAATAATAACAGCCGAAGGGTTGAGCACTTTTATTTTAAAAACAGGAAGCACCTCGAGACATCCTGTATAATAACACCCTGCAGGGGAAAAGGGAGGAGGGGCGTCGTCTCAGGTGGTCGCTAGCGCAAGCCACCGATAAAACGGCCATTAATAGGTCATGCTCGCGTTAATTAATTTATGAAGTGTTAAAGCGGCCTCCTGCGCCAAGGGTGCATTAAAATGCACCCCTGCGCCTGCATCGCGACGCGGAAAACGGGCGGCCGCTCGTGGACGCGCTTGCACACGAGGCCCCTATTCGCCGCGACGCACGCACAGCGGAGCAGGAAATCCGAAATGCCCCCGTGTACAATCACGAGAAGGTCCTCGCGATCCTCCGGAACGATACCAAGCTGGAGGCTCGTCACAGTTTTAATGGCTTCATTTAGATTCCACTTCAGCAGTCCCGGCGCTCGAAACTCTTTGCTCGAGCCCGTGGATTTGATGCACGTGGGATTTGCTTCGTCATAGGATTTTTTGCTTGCGTGAAAGAAGAGGATTCGATGTGGCGAATTTGTGAAAAATTTTTTTAAGTGCAAAATATATGGATAAAGTTTGCTGTATTATGTGTCTAGTCAACTCAAGTCTTTGCATTTAGGAATTCTATGAGGAATCTGTAACTCGATGTGGATGCAGTACAATTTTTTCACAGATTAAAGGGGTAATCTACGGTTTGACGGTTTTTAAAAACCGTTTTTTATAAATTTGTAAAATTCTAAAATCGAATTTTAAAATTAAAAATCTGGTTTTAGGTGCTAGAGTTAATATGCAATCATTAATTAATGATTGCATATTACATGTATGTTGTAGTTAACAGTTTACTGTAAAACTACTCTTCAGAATATCTTATATCCTGAAGAAAAATACTAATTGAAATAAAGATTTATAATTTGTGTTTTGTAGTTTAGTTTTAGTTATTTTAGTTTTGTATGTAGTATATTTTATTTTATTTGATTTTTGTAGGTTATAAATATTAAATGAACTGAAAAATTGTACGGATTATAGTTACTTTAACTTTTATTATTTATTGGTTTTCTACACATATAGTATATTTTATTATATTTTTGTAATTCCATAAATATTTAAAAAAAAACAGAAAATTTTTAAAATAAGCATAAATATTTCCTTACTGTTTTAATTTTTTTCAAATTAAAAAATCGTTTTTTCAAAACTCAGTTTTTGTATAAACTCTAAGGTACACCATCTTGTAGGCCTAAAATAATGGGTAAATTTAAAATTTGTTTCCTCAGGTAATTTTTCAATGAAATATCGGGATCTTTTTAGCAGATGTTACGCAACATGTTAGCTTTCTTTTCATACATTATTTATTACATGTACTTTTAAAACGGCGGAGTTACACAACATTACTTACCCTCATGTCTTATCAGCTGGCCCGCAGCACCAAAAGCAATTGTAACATAAAAAACAAAAAGTCTTATATCAACTTAAAATAAAACACATTTTCTCCAATGTAGCATACAATTTTCATCATATTTTAATTTGTTCAATTTTTAAAAACCTCCAAAGTCAAACTCTTTTAGTGAACAAAAAAATACAACTTTCAGTTCGAGGCGCCATTTCCTTATTTTTTAAAATTATTCAAAAATAGGTTTCAAGTTCCACTTTTGTAAACCAACACTATATATTCCTCTCCCCTTTACCAACAATTTAAAAATCTCAATAATGGAAAATTCATTTGCCCTTCATTTCTCCGTTACATTCTCCAATCTTTCAACGTTCAGTCATCATTATTTAACTGTCAATTTATAACTCAATTTGCGTGGACCACCTATGCAGCCTTTCTATCATTCGACACAAATTTAAAAACTGCTTTTCACTTCTCCATAAAGTATCGAAAGCAACGATCTGATCGATGAAAATGCGACGTCACTCGCAAAGGCGTAAATCGTTGCTATTAGTCACCCAGTTGTTACACCAGTTACCGCGATTCGCAGATGACCGTCCGCGTCTGCTTTACATCTTTCAATCGCGCCGACGGGGATGATAAATATCAACCACGACCCGTCAGACTAGTAGTACAAGCTCTGTCTCGTGTTGAATCGATGTTTCGACCTATAAATACAGCCGGGTCAATGGCAGCGGTAACAAACAAGCGACATCAGCCGACGGAATCAGTATCGGATTTCGTTTCTGTTTCGTCATGGTTGAGGGAGGTCAGTTACGGAGCACCGCTTCGCGAGCAGCTACTCCATTCTTCTGGCAGTGATCTAATAGTAGATATAATAATCGCGATGACGATAATCTTAGAACGACTTGATTACACCGCGTAAACACAATAATAAAGCACACAAGAAAATGGAGGAACATGGCGAAGAAGAAAATAATTATTTATTAATTAAAAAAGGAAAAAGACTATGGAACTAGGGGTTGCAAATCGGTAAATTGGTTTGAATTTTTTTTCACTGATAACGTAGAAGATATCGACGGAATTATGCTCTACATTGCTATACATACAATTTTTATCGGTAAATATCGCCAAATTTTTACCGGTAATTCGATAAATTATTTATTTCTCGATATTTACCGGTAAATCGCGAGAAATACATAATTTATCGAATTACCGGTAAAAATTTGGCGATATTTACCGATAAATCACATTTTTAATTTCTAATTTTAATTTCTAATTTTAATTTCTAATTTTTAATTTCTAACAGTAAAATTGGAGGCATTTGATGCTCAAATTAGTTCTTCATTTGACATTTGCATTTATTTTGTAAAATTCAAAAATTGATTTTTGTGGTTTTGGCCATAAAATCGCAAAATTTCCCCAATGTGCGGCGGGCAAAGTCACCCCAGTTTACGGTAAGAATCTTTTATTTATACAGTACTATGCCCTTTATTTTGGCAATTTATAAGAGAAAATTCTGAATATCTTTAAATTATAAATAGTTCCACTTCCTCAGACTCAACTTCCTAGCTTCAAATTAAACAAAATCTGGTTTATCGAGACTCCGATGTATTATTAACACCACAGCCCATTGAAAATTCAATTAATATTCCCCTTACTGTACATACTTTTGCAGGCTGGCACAAAATTCTCAGTATCTGTGCCTCGGTGTACAGTAGACTTTCCTAGAATCGCTCAATATTTCCATCCACGATTCCACTTACGAGTGTTTCGCAATAGTCGGCGGAGTCACTGACATTTCTCTTTCTCCCACACGGGCTGGGAGACGCGCGTAACAGTGACTCATTCCCGAAGACAACGAACCCCGAAAGGAAACGCGAGTGAATGAAGCGATGAATGGTCTCCTCTCGTGAATGAATGAATTTACTACCGCCTTTACGCCAACCCGGCGACCATCTTTTTGCCTTATTTTTCTCTGTCTCTCCTGCTCCCTCCTCTTTCTTTTTTTATCATCTTCCAGTCGTTCTACTTCTCATTGTGCCCAGTCTCCGCGCCAGAGTGCTTCAATTAATTTGTCGTCGGCCTCGCCGCGGAATTAACGTTCTCGCTACTTCCGGCCCACCCCTTCCCCGGTAATGGAACAATAGCCGTATTTCTCTGCTTTATCGGCGCTGAAATAAAGGAATAATAATTTCCACGCGGTGCTCCATTCTTCGCTGCGCGTGATACGGTTCCCTAGAGACTTCCCAGTGATGGGGGATTATTCGTGGGTGGTGGAAGTGAAGGGAACGGATCGATAGATTGAACTTTGAACTTTCACTGTTGAATACTTTTAATTGTCCATATTGCTGCGGTACAAGGGTTGGACAGAAAAATGGAAACACTTCAGGGATTAAGGAAATCTGCCACGAATGCGGCTTACGGAGTCAGCACTGCTTTGGTGAACACAAAATTTTGAAGATGCAAATTCAGCTCTGAAGCTACTTTAGCAGCAGTTCTGTTTTTTTAATCAGTTGACATCTGATGAGACGTCACAATGTTATTAAGGGGACCCTCCGGTAAAACTGCTTGAAAAATAGGTGGTTTTTATGAATTTTTTGCAAGAAGAGTTTTTGGATTTTATTAATATACTCGTTAGGGTACAAAAAATTTGAGATAAAAAAAGTTTCAAGACAAAAGTTATTTGTTTTAATTAGATCTATCATTTGGTGAAAACATTATTTTACTATTCACGAGTTATAACACAAAATTGGAAAATAACCGGATTATCCGGGGTCAATTACATCCCCTTAGAGTGATTTTAGGCAGCAAACAAAAATTGTGTTGTAATCAGGAGGAAATTCCCTACATACAAAGTTTCAGAATTTTTTGAATTTTCGGGTTCGGGGTGTTCCCTTGTAGTGCCGTGCTGTCAAAAGGAGATTTCTGAACGGTAACAATGATTTCAGAAGATCTAATGAACCGATTTAAGATAACCTTGAGGCATTTGATTCATAATTTAACTCGCTATCTCATCGTCCTCTAACATAGTTTTTTGAAACAGGTTGTATTTATCTACACATTTATGTGTAAAATTACATGTTTTTTGCACTATTTCGTTCAAATGTGTTTTTGCCGCGACAAAGGATAATGCGATAGCCATTGTTATAAATTTTAAGAAATTTTTTCGATTTTTGATTTCAGACGATCCTGCGAGTAAATTTCATGCATCAAGACCGAAAACATGAAACAAAAATTTGTTGTACCCTAACGAGTGTATTCATAAAATTCGAAAACATTTTTAGGATATTTATAACCTCTTCTTGTACAAAATTCATAAAAATCGCCTATTTTCGGGCGTTTTGAGAGTCGAAAAAACATACATGTTCAGGATTTTTTTTAAAAGTATTGGTTGAAGTGGCGCAAAATATTTTTCCACTAAAAGATATATCTTTTATCTGTATTCTCGTAAATTTTGATGGCAAAATGATGTATCTGAAAACAAAGAGTCGAAAGGGTTTCAAAAGCCAGCAAAATTTAGAAGTCGATGACGTTCTCACTTTGTTTAAATTTCACTTCTAATTTTGTAATGTTTAATAAAGGACTGATTTTCCCCATGGTAATTTCATATTTCGACTTCAAACTGTCGCCATTGTGTTAAAAAGTGTAATATTAAAAATCCAAGAACGTCGGCAACTTCTAAATTTGTTTCTAAATTCGAGATGCCATATAAGTGGAGATAGTCCTAAATATCAACTACCTTCTTTTTCGTTCTCTTGACCCTCATTCTGATGGCCAGCATGAAACTAGGGAGAAGTACGTAGAAGTCAATTTCCATTTGAAGCACCCCACAACTAGTGAGTTAACAAGTGACCATCATAAGGAAATTAAGATATTTGAAATTTCAAACTGGTGGTATTAACAACCGGTCTATAAAACACTATTTCAGGAAATGTACTAGTATGCCTCGTCGACTAGTGTTTGCAGCAGAGGTTGCCTCGTTTCGCTCGATCAGGGAATTGTCGCTTTCATGGCCGTGCATCGCACGCAACCGATTCCGAACTCGCGTTAAACGCGCGTGTACAGGTTTTCCACGACTTCCGGCCGCGACAAATGGAAATCACACGGGCGTACGGTCATCTCCCGAGGCCGAATCCATTACGCAATCCGTTTCCGCATTGCAAATCATCCGAGCGGGCCGCCTTCTAATTTATTCCGGCACGGTTTCCACCAGAAAATGCAAATACGCCGGACGTCCCCGAAGTCCAGGTCGTCTTTTTACCATGGCGTCTCGCGAAACTCACATCAGGTCCTCGTACAGGGTGATCCACAAACTGTGGCCACTCTGATCCTTTCGTCAATTATTGTTGATTTGAAGGTGATGCTGGAGTTCAAAATTATATTTCCTGAGGAAACAATTTGAAAATAAAATGTTGTAAACGCATAAGGAAGTATTATTGCTTCCTTAGCAAATATTGAACTGAAAATCGATGGTCGTTGCAGGTCAGCTGCTGTCGTCAAGTTCCGGAAATTATAAAATTACCGGAATGTTCGTAACGGGACACCCCGTATACAATAAATTGGGTGCAACGGGATTGAATGAATTTCATTTGACGCCAGTGAAAACAGCCCGATTTATCGAGCCCACGCGGGCCTCCGAATAACGCGCGACCTAGGCGCACCGAACGAGGCCGTGGGACATTACCGCAACCTGTTACGCTATCGGTTTTCGCGACGGTTGGCGGGGGAAAAAAAAGTGTCGCGCGAACCTGTTAAAAAACGTGCGGCGTCCCCGGCGCTGAATTCGATATGTATGCAGCTCCGTCTCGCGCGAGAACTACCGACGAGTGAACTTCAAAGCCACCGAATTGCTCAATCCGTGTACACGTTGATTCGGCGCTGGCTTCTGTCCAGGAGCTCCAAAGGCCGAAAATAAAGTGACACTCGGCGGTAACTGTACCTGGAACTGCGACGCGTAACTCGCCAGGCCATTCTGCTGATCGACATAAACCATTCGACCCATCGTCCCCTTAAGGTGCTCGTTCATAATCCTTTTTACGCGCGCAGTTATTCACTACGGATGCTTCTGCTCGATACTACGGTTATTCAATACGAAACTGCGGAATAAGGAATAATTTCAGAGTAATTTCAGAAGCGGTGCTTCATTCGGTAGCATGAGTCTGGAATTACATTTGTCTTGTAAGGTTTAATGAAGATACGTAATGGTGATTTAAACTTCGGTATGCCTGTGAAGCACACTTGGAGTGCGAAGGGTCTAAAACTTCGGAGGTTTGTTTGATTATTTGATTGAGAAGATCTTTTTGGAAATTAATTGGGGGTTCGAAGTTTTAGATGGTGTTATAGATAGACAGGTATTGTTGGTGTAGATTCTAAAATTGCGATCAAAATGAACCTGAACACCTTGATGTTGATGGAGCTTAACACGTTAGACAGCATCTTTTGGGGCAAACTTACACTCACTCTCGATTTTTGTCGCAATAGTCGAACCATTCGAATGATTCGAATAATTGATTCGAATAGTACGGAGTACTCTAATAATTCAGGATATTCGAATAGTACGGAGTATTCGAATAATTCGGGATATTCGAATAGTACGGAGCATTCGAATAATTCGGGATATTCAAATAGTACGAAATATTCGAATAATTCCGAGTAATCGAATAATTCAGAGTACTCGAATAATTCGGAATATTCGAATAATTCAAAGTGTTCGAATTTCGGATTGTACCGAAGACGAATCTAAACGTTTGAAAGACAAATAATTGTAAAGGCCAATGTGAAAAGAATTTCATAATGAAGTGTGAAAAAGGATTTCATGTTCAGGTTCTTATTCGGTGCATTCCAAAATTCGATCATTGTTTGAATATTCGAATACTCCTAATTATTCGAGTAATGTGCGAATACTCCTAATTATTCGAATCACAAATTCGAATATTCCTAATTATTTGAATCACAAATTCGAATTCTACTAGTATTCGAATACTTAGAATACTTAAAATATTCGAATACTTAGAATACCTAGAATATTCGAATAATTAGAATACCTAGAATATTCGAATAATTAAAATATCTAGAATATTCGAATACTTAGATACTTAGAATATTCGAATACTTAGAATACCTAGAATATTCGAATAATTAAAATATCTAGAATATTCGAATACTTAGAATACCTAGAATATTCGAATGCTTAGAATACCTAGAATATTCGAATACTTAGAATACCTAGCTAGAATATTCGAATATTCATAACAGCCCTATGTTCCACCAGCGCATTCGAAGCTGTATTCAAAAAATATTTCCAGAACTCGGGCCCTTGTGAAACACATATCCCGGGTCCCATATCGGTGCCCGTTCACCACCAGGAAGCGTTTATTTCCGGCTTTCTTCCGTGCGGTCGAATCGGGCCAGATCGCGTCCCCGAAACGTCTCGATTGAACGAGCACACGCACAGGCCCATGTCATTCGCGAGCTGTACGATTGTTACCGTCAGCACGCACTGGGCCCCTATGGTTTTCGTTGGTCCCCCGATCGCGACTCGTTTCGCGTGACAGGGCAGGGAGCACCGACCGCTTCCTGTCCGTCCTCCTGAATCGCGTGCACGCACGCGCGCGATGCACGCGATTACGCCCCGCCGTGTGTTTCGGCGTAACGAGTACATGTAAACCTGTTCCCTTAGCCGTGAATCTTTAAAGGAGTGCTATTTTTATCGATCAGGTCCCCGTGATCCAGGCGGGGCTCGAGATCCCTCCAGTGCTTCCTTGACGTTGAAAGGGGGCATGATGACATCAATTCTTAATAGCGACGGCAATTATATTTAAACGGTCAGGGGGAAACAAGGAATGTCGCGAAACAACTTTATTCAGAAAATCAAGTTTTAATACTTTAGTCCATCAGTAAAGAAAATAAGGTTCAATGAACTTAACTGTATTGTTCATAACTGGAAGTTTATACTCTAATTAGGCATCAGGAAAATACTCTACAAAAAGATAATTGTTTTATATTGTTTTAATTTCTTTCAAGAGTAACAAAATAAATGTCCACTTCTATTATTATCAAAACACAGATTGATACACCTCATGACGTATTGCAAGCTTACGAATAGAGTAATTAGAAATAGTGCAAGTAAAACGACTTGGGTCATTTCTTGTTTTGTTGCAGTGAAGGGTGGACATTCCCTGTTTTTAACCAGTATCAGTACACCACATCTTTAACGTTATCTTATGTGGGCATTTCTAGTTTGTAACCCTTTGTAATTCGACAGTTCTGTGGTCCCACTTGCCACCAATACGTTATACACCGTAGAATCACTAAAAATGGGCATTCCCTGTTTTTCCCTTTACTCTTCTTCATTTATTCGTTACTGTTGACTCCTAAGAGCAAGAGTATCTAAAATCTGGACAAGTGTATTTTTGTCGTCGTGTTTGAAACTTCGGAAAGTCGAATTCTTAATTATTATTTGTTGATATTAATTGTAAGGGACATGATTGCATTAGTGGGTAACTTTGAATTGATCAGTGATGGCATGCAGATTTGATCATTCATATTGGATCTTAACAGCAGGTGTGGATTTGGAAATTTGGCGCCCTTAGGCAAGCCATCTCCATGAAATTTCATCAAATATGCCAATGTAAAAGAGTTCTGACAGTTTTGAAAATAATTCAATATGAGAACTCGCATACGAGTTATTGCTAATTTGCTGGATGAAAACAAAGTGAATTGTTTTTAACCCTTAATTAGTCGCACCTTTTTGCCACAGTCATCTGATTGCAAAAAGAACAAAATTTTCTTAAAATTAAATAATTTATGTTAAGATTGGATCTAAAATTTTAATATTAGCTTCTATTTATAATACTTTTTCGTCGACATAAAGAATAATATGAAAAATTTGTCTAAGGAAAAAACATACTTTTCCTTTCAAACATTATAACTCTTCCAATTTTTCAGTTTTTTTCTTTAAAGTGGACCAATCCCAGTGTAAACTATCTAACTTTAAGAAACTTCTATTTCTTTTACCATCAGATGACTGTGATATGTACTACACATCCCGCCAGCAGGAGTTACATCGTCAAAGAGGTGGAAAAGACTTCACAGTAATTACTAAATAATAAGAAGGATCGACATAACAAACATATTTTCTGCAAGTTTGAAGATGCCTCCTTATATCTCAAAAGAGTTTAATCCAATATGACCAACAGTTTTCTAGAAAAAAATTCTTAAATATTAGTTACTTTTGGGGCTGTTAAACGAGAATCCCTCCTTTGCCCTGTGTATCTTCAGTTCGCGAGAATTTAGTTAATTAGATTTTTTCAAAGCATTCGTTAAGAATTCTAAAGTATGAAGTGATGTCTCCATGTAACATACGATATACTTGATCCCGCCACTTCGTGTAGGTACTTGTTAATACGACGTGTTCGATGGGTCGGGTATTCGATTACACCAGAAACGAGAGGCAGCCTTTTAACGCTTCAAGGGCTGAGCAAATACCTTCGCGCAGCTGCCTTTCGCTGTGGAACGAATTTTTTGATAGAGCAAACTGAGCTTCTCTGCGACGCAGTCGGGCCTAAGTAAAGGGTATTTAAATATTAAACGTGTCTGAAGTACTTTACATAAAAAGCATAGTAGCTTCTGAATCACGATATACAAAAGCTACTAATCATTCTTTATTCGTCACCTTCAACCATCTTTTAGTTATTTTAAGAAATAAATACAGTAAGGTGCAAAAGTGAATACTATCTCTTTAAAACAGAATAACTTCTTTAAAATGGGTCCAACCGACTTGAGGTTTTTTGAGAAGGTATGTATCTCAAAAAGCAATCGAAGTTGGAAAAGTAGAGTACTTTTAAAAATAGATAGTGACGATAAAACTAAGCGAAAATAAACGTTTGCTTCAAGTTTCACATTTACATCGACGACCAAAAATATTTCACAAATCAATATTTAAAAAATCTGAGATCCTCGTACCATGAACCTACATATATCCAACAAAAATATAAAAAAACATCGACATTACTGCTTATCTCATTTCAAATCATTCATCGTGGCGTTGCAAAACTTTAATTCAAAGTTTCATGGTTTCCCATATCCTACAAATTTGGTGACAAAGAATTTTCTAAAAAAAAAGAGATGGGGTTAAATTTGGAAAAAATTAATTATTTTCAGAAATTCTATATCGCCCCATTGAAGTGCACCAAAAACCCATAAAACTTTAAATTAAACTTTTTCAATATTTTTTACAATTTCGCAGCTATTCACGATTATATGAAAATTCAAAATTCCTTTGAGCGGGTGTTTTCACCCCTAGGAAATTTCGCGAAAAAAATGGTCACGTAATTAGCATCACTTGAACTACACTTCTGCAAAGTTTCAAATATTTGCGGATGGCCGAAAATCTCTGTTTACGGACATTAAATAGCCTAAATCGCCAGAACTTAATTCCTCGGTGTAATGGACGGTCGCATTCCGTTTGCATAATGACGGTATTGAATGCAGCTGAAGCAGGTTGGCAGTGGCCGCAGAAGGGGAGGAAAATACCAAGCATGTCCATCGACCGGAATTCTGTCAACTCCGCAAATATACACCCGTTCGAAACGGTTCTTATTCGCGTGACACGTCGCGCCGCGACTGACGATCGAATCGTCAGCGTTCGAGGACTTGACGGTCGTTCGTCGACCCCGGAGAACCACGTCCCCGCGGACAATCGCCGATAAATATTTAGCACGTATTGTCCGGGACTGTTCGTCGATATTTTGCAATCACGAGCGCGCAGTCTCGAGTTGTCGAAAGGAACGTCTCGTTACCTTTGTCACGGCGGAGACGTGTCTTACGTTTTATCGCGCGGGATCGTGAGAAACAATGAATTCGTCGAGGCTAACACTGTGTGTAACCGAAGCTTATCATATAGAATGCAAAATAAGTTCCACGTTATCGTTACATACGGCAGTAGGTATATTTAGAATTACAGGGTTTTGCAATTGGCATTTTTTTATTTCCGCTACGTCATATGGTGGCGAAAATTAAAGCAGTCCAAACGGGTTAGTGTACACATATAATTGGCAGTATTGGGAATGCCTACTGTTTGATGATCGATTTTGTAAAATTTGACAGACTATTTAATGAGAAAAACATTATTGCACTATTTCAATACTTGTGTGACACCAGTCCTGTAACTCTCACAGTATTTCCCAATAGGAAGTAGAAGACCAGAATAATCCTAAAGCTAGTAATTTAATTGTGCGTACTATGAATTTTATTTGCATAGGTAAAGTAGAAACGAAACTATTTTCTTGAGTCTCTTAAGTATTTAATGAAGACACTTGTGGTCAAGCAACTCCACTGAACTCTATAAAAATTAAAATTAGGATGATATGGAAATTAGAAATAGAGGTACCGAGTGTTCATTTTGAGGATCACTGAAATTTAATGTGAAGAAAATTGAGAGACCAAGGAATTTGATATTTTCACCGAATATTTACTAATCTTGGAAACAAAAATTTAAGAAAATGTTTGATCCTCCAAATTAGGTATAGGATAAATCCGAGGCTGTCGGTAACATAAAATGGCTATTAAATCTAACACTGATGTTATTAAGTTTATCAGGAAATAACTAATTGTAGAAGATATGACGATATATATAATTCTCGCACAGCGGGTGCTAAAACTGCTAAATAATAGTATAATAGCGCATTATACGCGGGTGGCGACTGTTGGTGGCGCGCGAGGTTTATATATATCGTCATATCTTCTACAATTATTTATTAATCAGTGTGAAAATTGGTGAAAATCTTCCTTGTATATTAAGGAAAAACTTTGTCGCTGCAAGTTATATGTACCTCAATAATAGTTTTATGTTTCAAGTCGCATAACGATCCGTTAATATTTACTCAAGTTATCGCAATTTATGTTTAAAGAAATAATGATTTTGAACGATGAAAGATTTTTTGTTTATAATTTTCAGCTCGAATAGTAATGATTGGATAAACAAACTGTAAATAGAAAAAAGGTGTGTCGTGACGAGCTTTACCTCACTATTTTTTTTTTAAATTCAGTTTAACAACATTTAATTTTCCAATATTTCTTAGCGTTTGGACAATTATTTTTCCCATTTTCGAGCGCTAATCCCCTTATTGCATCCGATCCCTCAATTAATATATTAAACTTTATGGATGTTTTTCTATTTATTTTTTTTGTGTATAGTCTCTTAAGAGAGTACCTACTAAAGGTAGGTGATAAAACTTTTCTGTGAAAACTGTAAAGTATTCCTGAAAAAAATCTTACAAATAGCTTACTTTTCCGGCCGTCAAGGTGTTGTTCCCCCTTAAACAATCTGGTATTCCAAATATACTGCACTTCCTCTACGTTTTTATTAAGTAAAATGAATAAAGTGGCAGTAATAGGGACATCTACCCTAGACTCCGAAATATAGCAACTGTACCAACTCCCTTGCAAACACCCCCGGATTTATCGTGTTTACGGTGCGTTCACAGATGGTCATCGCACGTTGCATCGAATACATTTCTAACGGACTCGTGATCTCGTTTGTTCCAGGGCCGTGAAAGCATTCCAGCAGGTGCTATGGGTGGAACCAGGATTTCCACGGGCCTGCGAGGTTCACCTACGGCTCGGCTTGATGCTGAAGGTCCACGCTGACTTCGAGGCCGCCCTGAAGCACCTGACGCTCGCTCTGATCGACGCCACCACACCTGCTTCGTTCTCCAAGCTCGAGAGTGAGTCTCACTTTTCGCCTCTCGCGTCGCCTACGCCCTTCGATCATTCGTACAGAAATGATTCACGAACAGCTGTCCACCGTGCGCGCACTGCCCATTCTACTTCGAAATCTTACTCCGCCGCCACATGTTGCACCGACCGACTTTCTTCCGCGACTCTCATCGGCGACGATCGCTTTCGCGCTCCCGAACAGATCGCACGAAATTTCGCGAATTCCGCCCAAGTAGATCGAGTGGTCTCGCTTTGAATCCCCATTAGAATGTTTGAAGAGGAGGATTCTGTGGAGATCGGGGCGTCACTGGGGAAACTTTCACTTTGAACTCTTGCTCTCCACCGACGCATCGTTAAAGAGGACGAGCTTCGCTTCGGCTGAAAAATAGAGAGACCCTTCTCTACCGAGTTATGCGAAGCGCAACCGAATTTTTTGCAACCAAAAAATAATGTTTAATAATTTATTCTTCGGCTCTTTTGAAACTTCCTCCTCACTTATTCGGTTATATTTTTTTCTTCCACATTTTTGAAATCGGGGATTAAAAAATATTTAAATCGAGTATTTTGGTATTATTTGGCGGAATTTTGCAATTGGAATACTGGTGATATTGCCAGTTTGATGTTACTGGAAAATATTGAAGCTCGATGTTGAAGCTATCATCACGCTAAGAAGGAAAATATGGTTAAATAGAAAAGTTGAAAAATTGACGCTCTTTTTCAACAGTTTGGATTGATGTGCGTTATTACAGAGATAACGCGTACGTATATCCAGTCGCTGAAGCGCAGTAACGCGTGATTCAAGTTATCGCCTTTGTACGCGACGTAACAGTCGCTGTATCACGTCAGGGAAAGGGGGTCAAGTTCGAGGGAAGAAAGTGAGCAAAAGATCCGAGACCGAGATGTTGTCAGGAGGTTGCGCGCAGGTATGTAATAGGCACTTTCCACGCGGCGGAAGTATCGATTTCATCCTCCCCTGCTAAATAATATATTAAAAGCGCGCACGCGAAAAACTCGACGATGGAGAGGGATCACTCTGCCGCGTTTCCTCCTGAAAATCCTCGACTTTATGCAACCGAAGTGTGGTTAATGTACCTCGAATCGAATGGTTTATATTTTATGTACTGACAAGGGAGAACATTGCCAACCAGCAAATTCTGATTTTAATGACAATTCGTGTGAATGTTGAAACATATTGGAGTGTGCAAGGAATAATTTGACGGTGCATAAATCGAAGTGGAATGGTGGACTTATTAGGCCATCTGATATTTAAGATTCATTATCACTGCACCTACTATCTAATGCTCGATATCACCACTCTATCGATTATCTAATATTTGATATCACAACTCTACGTAATGAATAATAATATTTGATATCACTACTCAACGTAATGTACAATAATATTTGATATCGCTCCTATATCTTATTAGATAAATATAGATAATCAAATATTAGATAATCGATAGAGTGGTGATATCAAACATTAGATAGTAGGTGCAGTGATAATAAGATAGAGGAGCGATATCAAATATTATTATTCATTACGTATAGTAGTGATATCTAATATTAGATATAATAATATTTCTAATGTTTGATATCACCACTGCACCTAATATCTAATATTTGTAATCACTACTCTATCTATTATCTAATATGTATTTGATATCACTGCTCTACGTAATATAACATAATATTTCATATCACTACATCTGATATTTAATATTCCATATGACTACTGAATCTCACACTTAATATCTCATATTAATATCTCCCCCTCATATTTTACACTCGCTATTGCCACCCCATTCAAGTATATACACGTACTATCAGCCCTTGGAACGAAGTCACAAACAGTGAAAGTACTGTTTCATTTTAAACGGAAGTAGCATAAAAAACTAGCGTGTTACTCTCAGTAGCAATGCTTCGACCGTAACGCAAAGTGAAGCAGAACATGGAAGTATAATTAATAACGGGGAATCTCCGTTGCTCCTCGCCGACGGGATTTCATGGAACTGTTATCTGCGTCACTTTGGATTACCAAGAAGCATAAATGAGTCACGTAGGTACTCACGCGGAAGACAAACTCGGTCTGTTGTACTATTCTTCGCGCACGAATAAAAATACTTCCTCGATGCGAGCCGCGGTATCGCGACAACGTCTGCACAGACGCATTTTAGCTCGTCGTTGAATATAACTGCGTGGAGAATTTTAAACGCGCCTCGGAGTACACTAGGTCAGCCGAATGGAAAGGAAACTGACTTTTAAAAAATATATATGCGCAGGATAAAAATAGGAACTTGACACTCCATAAATCTTTTCTGCGCAAAGGTACAAAAATTTGGTAAAAGGTATCTTTTCATAAAATAATTTGTTTAGTTTATGTAGAGATATATAGTTTTCTTAATATTCTTATTTGAGAAGAATTTGAAGACCTTTTACGATTCCCAGAATCAGAAACCGAATCTTTCCAATATCCACACTAAGTTCAACACAATCTTCCATTGTTCTAAGAAATTTTTTCCATCTCACTCTTACGCTTTTCCTGCCCTTTCTGGGAATTTTGTCAATTCTTACGTCTACTCTGGAACACTTTGAATAACAACGTCGTCATTCTCGCACCATGGATCTTCTAAGCTCCCTCTCAGCGTGGCAAAGAGATAAAAAGATTTCTTCGCTATTCCTCGCAAAACTATATAATCCTCCTCTGCTATCTAATTTATAAATCGAAACACTCGAAGAAAACCCACAAATTATTTGGATAATCCAACATTTAAACGGCTGTCCCATTTGAACGGGGTTCCACTGCATCACAATTTCGTGACCTTTTCGCAACTGAATCATTCAGGAGCCTGATTCATCCGACATTCGAAATCATTTCCTCCATCTGATCGAGCTCGTATCACTTCCCCCATACCGAGAAATCGCCTGCTGTCTTTGGCCAGGCGGAAGTTGCACTTGTGAAGTAACGTGGGGCCTAAGAGCTCTCGGGTCACTTTCGTGTTAGCCAACGGTGCGGTCAGAAGTATCAAAAAGTGTGCTATAAGAGTGGCTCCGTGAGGGGAGAACTGATTATTCGAAACTGCGGTGTTGTGTGACATAACAGAGTTGTGCTGGAACCTGGCCAATTTCACTGTAGATGGTATAATGTTATTTTTATTTTCAATGTTGAAAGTTGAGTGGAAACGTTGCCAAACGAAAAACTCTGCTTTTAATTAGAGCTGTAAATATTCGAATAATTCGAATAGTTTTCGAATAGTTTTCGAATATTCGGACATTATTGATCAATTTGGAACTTTAATGGTTGGTAAACCTTAGCTTCCTACAAAAATATCTGCTTATACTGATGAAGTTATATCTAAAAAACGCGATAACTTTAAGGGCTGATTTCACCCTTCAAAAGTGATTTTCCTTAGGAAAGAAATCACTTGTATACCCCAATATGCTCTGTATTCACACGAAATTTCATTAAAATCGGATTTTTTGGATTGGGAACGTTTCCTTGTTAGTTTTGTATTTTTTCTTATTTTTTAAATTAACATAGGACCGCAATTTATATAACAGAGCTTTATAATATCAGAAAACTGCGAAATTGTTTTAGCTATGCGATGTGTATTTTCCCTCGATAGTGTTACCATTCGTTATTATTAAATTTTATAAAATTCTACTTGCGAAAATTAAATATTTTTTAAATTAAAAGATTTTTACAATAGAGAGTCTTCTATTTGTAACAGAGGCAGCAACTATTGACAATTGTCATTTGTGCTATCAGTGAAAGGTTTATAGGGTTAATGATAACAGTTTAAGCCACTGTATTAAAATTCGAATTTCATTTGTCTGTTTCAGTAAAATTTCACATAGCCCATCTGTACGAGGTCCAAGGGAAGTACCGCCTAGCTAAGGAGCATTACGAGGCGCTGCTCAAAGAAAAGGCTCTGCCTTCTCATTTGAAGGCCGACATTTGCCGCCAGTTAGGTAAGTCAGGAAGTAACACATCCTGATCACAAACTTTCAGTCACGACAAAATTTTCTTAACATCAAACTAAAAAAAGAAAGAATGCCCCCATACTAGTCACTTACCTCTAAACTAGTTCAAACGTCACCCACTCCAACTTAAAACTCCAAATCTCTTATTCACCAATTATTTTTCCTAAAGAATTCACCTGTTAACCAGCACACTTTTTGGTCGAAAGTGCTGAGTAGTGACAAATCGCAGAAAACGAGTTAACTCGTCTTGTCCATAGCAGGGATGAATATGTCTTATGTTATTTCTGGTACAAATTGGATGATGAACTTAGAGACAGATATATTCATCGATAAATAAATTAACAAATACTATTATTGAACCAACCAATATTTATTTCGTTTGTTAACCATATGTGGTGAAAATGGCAAAAGAAAACAAACAAAAAAGCAAATAAGCATTGGAAGGTATGCTGCCTTTATAGTGGTCATAAGAAACAAATGATATCTGCATTCATTCGCAACAGGCGCAATTTTTTAATAGTAGTGACAAGTTAACTCATCTTACCCAGTAAAGAAGCATCTTCAAATGACGAGTTAACTCGTCTTGCTCAGTGAAGAAGCCTTTTCAAATGGCGAGTTAATTCGTCTTCGCCGGTTAACAGGGTATCTCCCTCGAAATTTTCACCAATCAACTCCCGAAATTTTCAATAATCAACTCCCCTCACATTTTCACCCCCTTTTCAACCCCCCATCCCTAAGCACTGTCTCACTTTCAAATTTCCCCTCCAAACGGCTCTCGATTCCCCAATTCCGCAAGCAACCACATAAAACCACGCATCTTACAAATTGCCGCGTCTTCCACGACAATGCGACGAACCACGCCGCAAATCGGCTACTCCACGCGAAAGTGTACCCGGCGAGGCCTCCCCAGCCGCCATTATCAAAAATACCTCGAGCACGAGCGTGCCTGGCACCCGCCAGTTTCAGCTGTAATTGAACAATCGCGGGCTTTAATCAGCAGCAGCCAAGCTTTTATTTCCCCAGGACGATAACGTCCTGGCGTCAGTCTCTGGCGGAGGTACGAGCGCCAGTACCGTCGCGGCAGGGGGGTTAATTAAGCTCGCCCCCTCGAGGGGCGCGCAAAATCACAAACCCGCGAACCAGTGGCCTCCGCGGCTTTCCAGTCAGCGAGCTTTCGACTCCTCGAATTCGGGCTTAAGGCTCGACCCCGAGCCTACGAGCCGAGTAGCAGACACGTGTATTGATTTATTCCGAGTCAGGGCGGGCCGGGGGATGAGATTCAGGGGCCGGAGGAGAGAGAGCGCCGAGAAGAAGGGGATGAAGGGAAGGAGAGAGAGAGAGAGAGAGAGTTTGCGTGCTGGAGCGAGAGAAGAAAGGGGCCTGGGAAGGGGAGGATGAGATTCGATAAGGCGACGTGATTGTGGGAACTATCTCTTGTCTCTCGTCACCCTCTCTTTCCTTTCTTAAACCTTCACTCCCTTTTTCAACCCTCTCTGTTTCTTGCAGCCCGGTCTATTTTGCTTCCCCCTCTTCTTCTAGCTTCCGTTTTCAACCCTTTCTCTCGCACCCCTTCTATTCCTTCGCTCTTGTTCGATTCTCACACTCTCTCTCTCAACCTCTCTGCAGACTGTTTCACCCCTTCTTTGTTTAATTCCCGCGTTGCAGCTTTCCTGCGTGCCGCCCCTTTCTCTTTTCGCGGATTTTCTTTCCACGCCTGGTTAATTTTCTTGCGTTTCTCGTTGTTGCTCTTTGTCCGTCTCGGTTCTATGAGCCCTCCTCGAATAGTAGATCTAGAAATTTCGGTTCATCCCCTTGAATTGGCTTTGTCTATCTTTCTGCGAGGTCTGCTGCCATATCTTGAGAAGGGAAAGTACTTGTTTAGTCAAATGGGCATAAATGTGCGGATCATTGGAAAATATTCGACGCGTAATTTCGCTTTTTCGGAACGAAATTGTTTCTCGGGGTGAAACACCCCGAGACTATGAGGGGGTAATCTCAAACTATTTTTCACATGAGAAAACGTTTCCAACTAAAGTTACTCAATTGTAAACGCAGAATCCTATAGTTATAAAAAATATTCTCTTTCACCAATATCTAAAAAGTCCTCTGCCCTGTTTTGTTTAAATAAAAACAATTGCAGTGCAGTATTACATAGATATCACTTCCTCGTCCCTAGTATTTAATTTATTCTACAAAATTCCTGTCCAACCAACATAGGAAGTACAAAAAGAGTGACTCTACAAAAATACAAATTTAAACAAACCTGTCTAATCTTAGATATAATTGTCGAGTAATAACCTTCAAAGAAATCAATTATCCAAGCATCGTACACCCCAGTTACTAATATTCAAAAATTTATAGCAAAACACTATAATAAAAATAGCAACCATGTCTGCTGTATTTTACTACTGTGAAGATAGGGGAGCGACCTTGAGGGACCAGCTGATGTAGTCGCGACTATAACGCAAAATGCACCGCTGTAATTTCCACGTGTGCACGTATTCCAGCCGTATCTTTCGTCGCCGCGTTATTAACTTGCTGGAATTAAATCGGGTAATTAAGCTGGCGAAGATTACCCGCTCGGGTTATGGAACTATAATTGAGGGCTGCTTCTATCTGGCCGTTTAACGCTACGGGCGGCACGCTGGATTGTCACCATCTTTGAATCACGCTTTTCGGGGCAGTGCTTTTTTCCCTTTTTGATGAAGCATTACATGGAAGGGTTCGTTCGCGGGTCTTTAGTGATCTCTAGATTTGAATAAAGGTTTTTTTAAAATGGGGGTTAAACAGTATACTGTTGGGAGGAATTAAATATTCCAATGCAAACCGAGTTGCAATGTTTAAGTATTGCAAAAGAAAAGCTTGGAGTATATACATACAGTAAGGTGCAAAAGTGAATACACTCTCTTTAAAACAGAATAACTTTCTTAAAATGGGTCCAACCGACTTGAGATTTTTTGAGATGGTAGAAGGATTAGTTTACTACGTGACGTATTTTGTCGTTTTGAAAAAAATTGCAATTGGTCGGAATAGCAAACAAAAATAGTGAAGGTCGTTTTTTCAACTCTTTTATCTGAGCCTGTAATGAAATTCAAAAAACCCCCTTTGGCCATTGAAGTAATTTGTATACAATGAAAAGTGGAAAAGTGAAAAAAATAGCATCAATTTCGAAATAATATTATTTAACCCATTAACGTCAACATTTGAAGCAGATATAACTTAATTTAGGAAAAAACTGAGATAAGACAGACAGTGTTAATTTTGCTTCGTTAAATTAATTTTTCTAATAAATGTTTCTAATTAATTTGTCCATCATTGAAACAAGAATGCCTTTCGCAAACTGAAATATTTTTAACAAAAACACCTGTCCTAACAAAACTTCGATAACAACTTCTTATCGCCCCCAAAGCAATAACCACAGAAGACTCATTGACACTGAAATCAGTAAAACACCTTAAGCAAAATATTCCTCATTTTATGATCTACCAACCCTAACAAACCTGCCATTTCTCCCGAGATAGAAATTTAATTTAAACTTCATCATTTACCGACAAACGAGGTCAACAACAGCTTTCAATGAAGAAGCTACACAAATCGTCATAGAATGATTAAACACCTTAGCTCGATAATTTCTTAATAAATTTGAGGTTGTGGGATGGTTGAAGATTGCGTATTCAGTGCGCGAACTCAGCTGGAACTGGCTGGAGGGAACTGTGCGTCGCGAGGGTGCTCGACAGCCGTTTAATGAGGTGGTACTGCCGATGTAATAACACAAAGGTAGTACTACGTGACATGGCAGGTAGAGCCGAAAGATTATACAGGTCAAGCAGTACGACGTGCTGACCCACTTGCACGTCACAAAAACCCTTGCCGAGCGAGGGCTCCGCTGCATGAAAGCTGCAGAAGAGGCCTGAATAGAGCACCTTCAAGGAGAATGGCTGGGCTCCTCGGTTGCTTCGTTGCTACGGGCAAGAATTTATCATTTTCATCTTGGCTAATGTGTAGGACACTTTCCTGGCCATTGGTATTTCAGATGTAATCACTGGGTGGAGGCAATGTTTTTGAAAAAAAAAAATGGTGATATTTATATAGGAAGTCTGTGAATGTACAGTGGTGGGCAAAAGAAAGTTTAAAACTTATATTTTTATATATCTGCGTAACTAATTTAGATATTGTATTGGTATTAGAACTGTTATGAATATTCGAATACCAGTAGAATTCGAATATTATTTGAATTCTTTTCATATTGGTCTTTATAAGTATTTGTTTTTTCAAACGTTTAGATTAGTATTCGGCACAATCCGAAATCGGCTTCGGGAAAAAGGTATTTATTTTACATATAGAAGGTACAGAGCGTCAAAATCAACTTATGGGTGGTTCACACCCAGAGTGTCAACGAAGGGTTAACAAATTTTGATATCATTTTCCTAAAACTTCTTAACGAATTTTTATCGAAGGGAACAGTAAATTCTCAAGGTGGAGGTAGGAACTTGCAAAACTGGTACGATTATTTGGGTTCCCCGATGCAAACCGCAGGGGAACGACCACTTTTCCCTTTCACTCTTGAGAAACTAAATGCAGAGCGCATCATGAATGAGAGCTGCAATAGTAGTACTACGTTTACTATGAACAGAATTTCTACACAAACAAAACCGCATTCCTATACCTACCTTTAATCTGGCTTAAACTATCTTCGTTTTACAATCATTTTTTATCCCATCCCACCCATTGACCTTCCACAATCCTTCAACAACCACACCCCAAAATCCTTGCACCGCAAATTCTTTGTCTGCTACTAATTATTTTCAGATAGAATTTTTCTGTCAATTTCCAATCCAATGACTTTCTCTTAAAACTTTTTTTAAAATTAAATTACATTTTATAAAAATTCATACTTACAGAATTTTATCCAGAAGTTAATTTGTTCGGTAATGTTTACCGACCTTTAATCATCCACGCAGCCCACTCCATTAATGAATTTCAATATCATTTTCATAAATACGTTCTTCGCCAACATAAAACCGCAGCGAGTCTCCGTGTCGAATTTCAATCGAACCGAGGAATATCCCGAAATGAGAAAAAACAGAGGCGTAAAGACGGAGTGGTATCGCAGGCGCCGAGTGCTCGAAACTGAAAATCGGCTGAGTATTTCCGCCGCGATAACATTTCATTAAGACGGCGCGCGCTTGGCGCTGATATTCTTCCCAAGCATCCAGATCGAAAGGAAGCCCGCGATTCACCATTTGTAATTTCGCGATCATCGCGGCTTCCTCGAGTTGATCGACCGAAAATGAACCCGGAACAAGAAGCGAGCGATACCGCGAAACGCGACCGAATGTCGGAATTCCTTGGATCTTTGGCGCTTTCTCTCGACCTGGCCGATAATTCACGTGAGAATTCGTCGTTATGAGTTGCGCAGCTTGCGATTTCGGGCGTTTACAACGATCCTGGCGATTTTCGGTGGAGAGACATCACGAGGCTGCTGGGTGCACGGAGGTGGATTTTTATGACAGTGCGGGGTGCAGTTGGGGAACGGTAATGCACTGGTCCCAGTGGCGCGAGGAAGTATCTTAGTAGCTGCGTTTTTAGCTGTTTTCAAGGTACAGAGATGAGATGAGTTTTTAGCTATGGAAAGTGGAATATTAAGGGTCCATTCTAATTTTCCAGTCAAACAGTTACATTTCGCTTGACAACCGAGGCTAAAAATTGAATTTTGAGTCCTCTGTGGAATTTGGGTCATTATGTGTATGGTATTCTCTGACATGTGATGGTGTATGGGGATTGCAAATTTACCGACTTTTTCAATTACCGGTAATTCGGTAAAATTTTCAATGAAAACCGGTTTACCGGTATTTTTTTAAAGTATTGAAAATATAAGAGTAAACATTACACAAAACCTTTTTGTAACTCTAATCGAGCATTATAAAAAATATATGCAAATGAAACTGTTCTGAACATAAAATAAAAAATGATATAACACAAAATAGATATATTTGTATAACTAATAGCTATACTTATTAATATGGATCTTCACCACGAAAACAATGAAAAGAATTTTAACTTACATACATAATTAAATATTTTTTAGTTAACAAAATTCTTTTGAACAAATAAGCGTCTCCTGATCGCGACCTAATTTCTTTACAAAATAATCCAGCCACGGATAAAGCGCTCTCAGATTCTACACTTGTTGGTCGGGTAGTCATTAAGAAATTATGTGCCATTTGTACATACTTTCTCCTTACTTTTTCTACTTGAAAATACGTCCATTTTTTCGCTGACTTCATTCAGATTTTTAGTTTTCTTTTGGATCAGATTTCGTTCTTCATGAGACACTTCAGTTTCCGTCTTTATTAGTAATTGAAGTTTTTTCACTGATAACGTAGTAGATGTCGACGGAATTAATGAAAGCATATATGCGCTATATTGTTGTATGTAATTTATCGATTTGCCGGTAAAAATTTATCGATTTGCCGGTAAAAATTTTGCGAATTACCGGTAAAAATTTGAGGATATTTCTCGCAATTTACCGGGAAACCGATTTACCGGTATTGCAATCCCTAGTAATGTAGGCATATTTTGGTATGTAGTTATGTTTATAGATCTGCGTTGGAGGGAAGCACAAAAGATGAATATTAACTGTTCTAAAAGATTTAAGGGGACCGTCCGGTCAAAACGCTCGAAAAATAGATGATCTTTAGGATTTTTTTTTTCAAAAAAGTATACAACTTGCAGTAAATAACTTTATGATCTTTCTTTATTCGTTCTTCAAGGATATAAAAACTGCTTTTTCTTTTCATTTTTCTATAATGGTTCGAATTTTACGTGGCGCTCAATGCACTGCTGCAACAAAAGAGGCGTAAACAGTAGACAGTAGGACTCGACGTAGGATTGTCTGAAATCGAAAAACCAAAGATACTCTTATAGGTTATATCAATCACTATCGCACTAGCCTCTAAGAAGGCAAATAAAGCTAAATGGCGATGTTTGGTACACGTTTGAACACAAACATGCGAAAAAGTGGGTAATTCGGCGCTTAAAAATGTTAATAACGAAGAACTATGACCTTTAAAATTAATGATCAAAGGGTGATCCGATAGTGAATTCAATTACAAAGAAAATGCCACCAAGTTTTTTGGAATCGGTTAATAATTTCTTTTGTTATGCTGTCTACCGTTCGGAAAAATCATGTTTCGAGAAAAACGCGTTTCAAGTTTTACGTGAGTGCCAAGCAGCCGGGTTTTACCCACGCATTTGCCGCTACTGAAATGCCTATGACTTCGGGAATTTTACGAATTTCAAAAAATCCTTTTAAACGTTTATTCTTAAAAGGTTGAACATTCGAAAAATGAAATAATATAAAAATAGATTTTTAGACCGGACGGTCCCCTTAAATCAGTAGAGCCGTCAACTTAAACGAAAACATCCCCCAAATTTCATGTTCATTCATTCCTAAAATGTACCACACACATACATCTTTCTATCATCCTAATCTCATTCAATAAAAAAATCGCGTCACTGTCCCCTGTCTCCGCAAGCAGCGCGAAAAAGGTAACCGTTCAGGTACCATCGCACACCGCTGCATGAGCCCACTTCGTGCGGGCCCGAAACGGTACAGGACTCCTCTTTACAGCCTGTTTACGACTCCTCGCGTGTCCGCGCCGGGTCCGGTTCGGCAGAGGGCCCTTCTTTTCATTTCCTTCAACTTTTTTCTTCTCCTGTCCTTCGTTTACTTCATAAGTTATACTTCTGTCGTTGCAACCTTGCAACCCCCTCCCCCTCTCTTTCTCTCCCCGTGGAAAGGGACCATTCGACGAATTTCATTCGAAGGATAATAGTCGGGCGTAAAGTACAAGCGACAAGCTGCAGGCAATGTACGTTGCATTTTATTATTCCCCCGAGATTATTATGCTTGGGTGTAATTACGTTGTAAACAGCGACGGTCAGTCTGCGTGGCATTGTGCTGCGTTTTACGGCCGTTTACCTACCGACCTGCGTTTTTGGTCGTCGCTTTTGTCGATAGGAGGCACTTCCGAGGAACCGTTATCGTGGGAACGGGCAGAATTTGTCTGCTGGATTGGATTTTCAATGAGTAACGGTTTTGGAAGTTTTATAGGAAATTTAGGAAGTTGTAGGTAGTTTTAGAGGAGCTTGTTATTTCATTCCACTGAATTCTATTGAATTTTTTGGCATTTTTAATGAATTATGGGGAATTTTACTCCAATCTACTGAATTGTGTTGAATTTGATGAATTTTACCGAATTCTGCTGGATTCTGTGGAATCGTTTTGAATTTTATTGAACTCTACTGAATTGCGTGAAGTTTTGAATGAATTATGTGGAATTTTCCTCGAGTCCACTGAACTGTTTTGAATTTTACTAAATTTTACCGAATTGTGTCAAGTGTCACTGAATTCTACTTGCATATACATAGATTACTCCCAGAGTCTAGTATTTAAAACCATCCACCCACAGCAATTATCCCATCTCCTCTTGCTTTCTCCCCGAGTTCTCAGCACGTTAGAATATTGCACTCCCAATATTTTCCACTTCTTCAACAATGCAACACTCCCTAACTGGACCAAAAAAACCACAGACCATAAACTACATACCACTCTCTAAACAGACCATAAAAAAAATATACCAGTCAGTAAACACTTTCCTTGCACCAATTTTCTCTGTTTTCTTGTAAAAAACAAAAGAATCCCCCGAAACCGTGCACGCGATCGGCGTGCGACAATTAGAGCATACTGAACGCTTTAATTTCTCCGGATGGTTTACGAACCCGACCGACTTAATTGCATTTAGTAATCGGCGGGCATTTAGCATCGCGCTCTACGATTGTGCAATAACTCTCGTTGCAAAACTCTCGTTTTCCCACGGCACGTATTTAATTTAGAGAGCGCGGCGGGGCGCGGCGGGAGGGGGCCGCGAAAATTACTGCGATTAAAATTGCGCGGAAGTGTGTTCGTCCGTGTTATTGCTAAATAATTCAACAAAAGAGGCCCACCAGCGGTGAAAATTAAAAGTCTCGTGACGCGCTGCACCGAAGGGAAGGAAGGGGAACAAACACAAAATATCTGCGTGAAGAGCGCGAAATTAATAACGCAACTTGATAATTCGACGTGCGATTGTCGCGGTGCCCTTGTTATTGCATATTACACTAGGAGTGCTCCTGATAAGAGAATTTAATAGGACGCGAAGTAGTTCGATACATATCACGTTTCATTCCGTTATTTTCCTCCTCTTGTCAATGCCTCTGTAATTATTAAAATCATCAATTGAAGAAATCCTCTGGATTCTCAACATTTTGCTTTTAATGTGTTGCATCCTTCTCGAGAAAATTTATAATTGCTTGTTTCTTATTTCTCGAGAAATACTGTAATTTCTCGAGAAACTTAAGTCTAGGAAAAATATTATAAGTTTCATTTATTTTCGGAAATGAATTTTCGGTTAGTTCAAATTGTGTATTACTAGTTAATCGCAAACATATAAACACATCTACAATTTATAATATCTACATCTTATTAATAACATTAGAACCTCTATGAATTCCAATAGAAAATCACAGTAGATTAGATTCGACATCATTAACTGCTGAAGGTGCTCTTAAATTCCTATTTAAAAATTTAGAAAAATTGTATACTGAATTAAGTACAGTTAAGCGCACACATTATAAAATAAAATTCTGCCTAATTCCGCACAAAAGATTGCTCCAAAATTTCCCAGCAATTTTCCAACTTTCCAACCAACCCAGCGCAATATTTCGACCTGCATCTCTCCCCGCGCAAAGTGCAACGTTCCAACGTCAGCCACTATAAAATCACTGCAGCTCTGCCGCAGGAATTTACAGTTGCAGAGGTAAGCTGTCGTTCTGGCTTCATAGAAGCAGCAGGTCTACGCGGGGCAGATAATAATGAACGAAAGAACTGGAAAATAAAGGTGTACCGTTACAGCCCGACAGCTGCCTTTAGAGATGAGGCATACGCGCATACCGCGAACCTGCTTAGGCCTCGGCGCAGAGCGCACACGTTCCAACGAAGAAGAATAGGCAAACGTTCGATTAAAAAGCACCTTGTCGACATTAGGAATCGTTCTACAAATTTTCACACAGAAGCCCCGAGGAGCGCTCCAACTATTTCCCAAGACGGAGGCCCTCGCAGCCGCTTCTACGCCTATGTTTATAGGGGGTTGTAATTCGAGACAGCCTCGAAGGGAGAGTGGGGTAAAAGTGGCTACCCTAGGCTATACCTGCGAAAATCTATTCAGTTCGGTACTCGTCTAGTGTTGAGGCAACACGTCCTCGATTCGCAGCGATCCTACGCTGGTACGTTTGGCCCCCTTTGGACTTCGTTTTGATTCGACCGCGAGTGGTGTGCTCCCTCTCCCCGAGCCGCGGCCTAGCATCGCGTGTGTACGTTCATTCTGAGATCCTCGTGCACCCTTCGCTTTCGATATTCAGTTCCAACGCGAGCCTCGAGTCCTGCCACGAGGAGCGCGTGGATCTTTTCGCGAACTCGTCGTTCGCGGCACTGTGCTGAAACGTGCTCAACGTTCGCACATGGCGGCAAGTGGTGCAGATGGAAATTATTTAATATCGTTGGGAAAGATGTAATTTGGGTGCCGTGTTGGGAATGTGTTGTTTACGGTGTTGCGAAGGGAAATGTATTACTTATTTTTTTAATTGGTGGGTGTCGGGAATTGATGAACAGTTTCTTGGTGGAATTTAATTTGAAATGTAAAGGATAATTAGGGTGGATGAGTTTTAAAATATTAGCTGTTATTGGTTAGCAATTTTGGAAGAAAATAATTTTTGTTGAAACAGAAGTAGAAGCTTCCAAATCTTCAATTAAAGTGGTTTGCAGAAAGCATCTGGCTGCTGCTAAAGCGTCGTGAATTGTGACTAAAAATGTAATTTGGTTGCCTTTAATTAATTCGACGGGTTGTGCAAAGGAAAGAAATTTGTATTGTTAAATTTAATAAAATCGCTGAGGGATATGTTTCTTTAGCAATTCTGTATAGGCGTAAGTGAGGAAGGGTGTAGTAATTAATTTAGATAACAGTGGAGTTAAGTGGGTTAAGTTGAAGATTATAGTATCTAGTTTAATGCAGCACGGAAATTGATGCGAAATAAAATAAGGAGAAAAGTTTTGTAAAGGATGTGCTCCTCACAGGAGTTGACCCCTGACCCCTCCGGGTTGCAATCCTTACCTGCTATTGTGCTACTTGAACGCCACTTAAATCCTAGGAACAGCATTCAGGCGACTTGAGAATATGCAGTTTATAGCCGTTTTTTATGTAACTACACATTAGCGATCAATATTCTACGAGTCATTACACCTGCTATTGTATAGTCTGCGTTATTATCTGAACAAGCTTTTCTATTTTTACTAAAAATATTTTTTCTATTTTAAATTAAAAAATTTGAAGAATATACAGGAATTTTAAAAAGAGGAGTTCAACATTTTAACTTCGATTTTCTGAAAGACGGTTTTTATTTCTGCAAAAATACATGTGTCTTTAAAATTATATAATTGCCTTTAGGCAAGTGTAGAAAAATGGGATTGTTATACAGGGTGTACAAAAACACACAGGTGATTCTACACCTTTGGATTGGCGGAGATCTGTTGAAAAAATTTAATGGATCTGTTGAGCTCGAAATTAGGGGTGAATTTTTGTTTATTACAACGTGTTTGCCTCCCTAAAACGAGAAAAAATGTGAAAGAAACTATGTTCCAAAGAATGTTGTTAATAATAAACGACAAAAATTGTTCCTTTGGCACTTTTTATCCCCCCAGTGACACATTAAAGTAAGCAAAATTGGATCTCGAATTTCGATTTCAACATTAATTTTGCGACACACTTTTTTAACAGATCTCCACCGATCCAGGTGTAGAATCACCTGTGTGAGCCATGACATATAATTTGTTTACAACCAGTACAATACTTCTCCGCTACATTATCATTACTTCCTCTACACCTTTACTATAATATTCCTATCATCTATCTCCCATTGCCATAATATTAACAAAACCTACTAATTCAAGAACAATATCACACTGCAATTATTCCGAAATTATTTCTTCAAACAGGGTAACACAATCGTACTCAACAAAAAACTCTAATACAAGAATCTTGAAATAAAATAGCACCCTGCTGTGTTATTGTTTAACCCTGCTACTGTCTTCACTCCACCCATACATATTTTACATATTTAAGTAATGTTAAATTCAGAATTACCTAATATAAACCCTGATTAATATACGTTTAATTAAAACCTTCTACCAAAGAAATGCACAAAGTAATTTTGCTAGAAGAATTGAACAAGCTAAGCCCAAATTTCAAAGAATATTAATAATAGATTAAAGCTTATAAATAGTAGAAGAATATTAACTCATTGTAATCACATTTGTATAAATTAAATATTGAATTTTGGTGAATATTTTTTGCAAGGTCTTTGCTACTTCCACAAATGAAAATACTTTTTCAAATAAACAGTATACAATTGTCCAATTGAATGCCCCAAAACAAAAGTATATTAAAGAGAATGTGATTTGCGAATTCTTACTTTGAAATCAACTTAATATGCAAAATATGTTACATATAGGGTGGGCTGCTACTTTTATGAGTAACCGTAACAACTTACGGTTTTCTCAAAATTAGAGAAGTTTATAATGAATTTTGGGGATGAGTTAAGACCACTGTGAGGGCCGGAAAAGTAAGCCATTTTTACGAATTTTTTTCAGGAATAATTTACAGTTTTCATAGAAAATTTTTATTACCTGCCTTTAGTACGCTGTCTTAAAAGACTATACAACAAAAATAAATAGAAAAACATCCATAAATTTTAATATATTAATTAATCTTCTAGACCTCTCCACGCGAGTTAGTCGAAGGTGTAACTATATAGAACAGCATGTCCGAAATCAAATTTCATTTTTTTTATAAACTATATGAGTGTAGTTTCCGTTGTACGTACCGATTTCTTAAACAAATTATTTTTGTAAAAATGGTGCGCTTTAGGAGAAAAGTTTCGAAAATTCGCGAATAAGATGGACAGTGTTTCGAGCGTATTTCAAAGAATTAGTTTTCAATCAAAGAATCCGTACGTACAACGGAAACTACACTCATATAGTTTATAAAAAAAAATTTGATTTCGGACCTGCTGTTCCATAGTTACACCTTCGACAAACTCGCGTGGGGGGTTTAGGAGATTAATTAATATATTAAAATTCACGCATGTTTTTCTATTTATTGTTTTGTATAGTCTCTTAAGACAGCGTACCTACTAAAGGTTGGTAATACAAATTTTCTATGAAAACTGTAAAGTATTCGTGAAGAAAAAAATCTGAAAAATAGCTTACTTTTCCGGCCGTTACTGTGATGTTCCCCCTTAAAAAGGACCCGGAGACAGTAGCAGATGCACTTAACGAAATCAGTCCACGACGGGTAAAAAGAAAGACCCGTTGACCATACTAGAAACTTCCTCGACCATTCGCCTACGGTGGACGTGATTCACACAATATTTTCCCCTTTTGCCCGTTGCAGGATGGATGTACCACGTCGTTGACTGTACCGTGCTTGGTATAACGCGACAGCAGAAGCAAGCGATCGCTATTCACTGCCTGCAAAAGTCCATCGAGGCGGAACCGAAGAGCGGTCAGAGCCTTTACCTGCTGGGACGTTGCCTCGCCGCTTCGGGGAAGGTTCATGATGCGTTTATCGCTTACAGGTAACGTGTAACCGGCATTAAAGAGCGCTAATCTCGAAATTATTACGTCGATGCATCAAACGGGACGTTTAAGCCTCTTATGCTAATCTGTGGGCCCGACTAATTCCCCGTTCCACGAAACTCTCTAATACCCCAGCAGCGGCTGCCCCCTTTGACAGACCATCGCATCTCCCTTGCTTCCTCACTGCGACCATCTAGTAGAACCTAGAACTGTTGCAGAAACTCCGTGGAAAAGTCCGAGGGCAACGCAGACACGTGGTGCAGCATAGGCGTCCTGTACCAGCAACAGAACCAGCCTATGGACGCGTTGCAAGCCTACATATGCGCGGTGCAGCTGGACAAATCACACTCGGCCGCATGGACTAACTTGGGGATACTGTACGAGAGTGTCAGCCAGCCGAAAGACGCTCTGGCCTGTTACGTCAACGCATCCAGGTAAAGTAGACGCGCGGGAGCCGGTGTTTCTGCGTCCCGGGAGCCACCGATCGCCGTGTAACTATACGAAACTTTGCTTCTAGAGAGGCATTCGAACTTTGAACGGTTCAGAATGCCCCGCGGAAGCTCACGATCCCCCATGGACTTCCATTACTTTTGTACAGATGCACAAACACACACGCACACGCACACCCTAGCCCTCACCTCGTTGCACCGTTGTATACCGAGATGTACAGGTTTTTGGATTGAAAAATAAACTCTGAGCAAGTCAATCACAGCTATGGACGGCCCCTCCTCCCAAACCCTTCCATTTAGTGTATGGTTCTAAGTGTCGCAACGGTGAGAGTACCTACCCGGGTCAGCGCGCGGGGGATGGTCGTAGAGACCATTCCATTCGTCACTGTACTTGTATTCATTGTGCCATTTGTATAATTCTTCGCCGCATAGCGTAGCACAGTCACGTTCGATGGGCGCGATCGCACACACGCCTGTCTAACGAGGCGAGATTCGTAAGTCGAGGGACAGGTGGGCGCTCGGCGGTAGCCGAAAGCTTCCCTGTCCACGGTGTTGGAAGCATCGCATAATGGAGCGGCGATCCTTTCGCTGTTTAATGCGCAGGGGCAACAACAACACGCCGAATTGCACGGGCTCGCTGGCGGCTCTAGGCGGCGCTAAGTCCGGCGGTAACACCCCGATGAACCCATCGCTGCAGCAGAGGATCAGCTTCCTGCAGAGTCACTTGAGCCAAGCACCGATGCCTTCCGTCGCTACCAAGTGAGTCGATCGCAGATATCGGAAGCTGGATGATTTATTGGAAGGTTTCCCGATGTTCCGAGCTTAACGATGACTGCTTTTGACTAGTAACGTTTCTGTCTTCGTCAAGGAGGCGGCAATTGCCGTCTATAGAAGAGGCTTGGAATTTGCCGATCAGCGCGGAGATGTCCAGCAGGCAGCAACAGCAACAGCAACCGCCCACCGGTCCGGGCTACAAGTATGGCAGTACGCCGTCCGGGCCGCCACCTCCTTATCCGCAAGGACAGGGGCAGAATCTTAATACGAAGAGATTCAAAGTGAGTCAGTCGCCGAGTTTGAAGGGTGATGCTGTGCGAGATGCGGTGAATAAAACGAATAACACTTTCAGCCAGGAGAAGAGCCAATCTCCCCAGGCGCGCAGCAAAGGCCACCACCGTTTTACCTCTCGTCCCAGCAGCTGCAGATGCTGCAGTTTCTTCAGCAGAACCACGGAAGCTTGACGCCCCAGCAACAAGGTCTCCTTGCCCAGCTGCAGCATCAGTATAGATCCATGCAGCAGCACCAGCAGCAGCTTCGACTGCAACAACAGCAGGCTGCGCAGAGAGGTTTGAGGCCTGGACAGCCTGGCTATCCCACTGGATACACTCATGCGCAACTGGGACAGCCCGGTGTCATAAAAAACTACGGGATACCCCAGCAACCGGTACCTAGCTTCTTCTAAAGACGTTTAGGCAGACGTGTTCGTTATTACACATCCTTGTTTAATTATCGCAGTTGCAGCAAGGTGGAACGGTCGCGTTGCAAACAGGGTTCTCGGACTCGAACGTCGGTTACAACACAGCAGCGACTGGGAACAGCCAGACGCCAGGAATGCCTTACAAGTCAGCGTCCGACCCAAGCTACCCCCCGAGGCAACTGACCCCCGGCCAGTACAACCAGTACCAGCCGAATCAGTACACCGCCCAGGGTTACACTCAGATCTCGTCGACGACGAGCAACTACCCGGAAGGCTCCGCGGGTAACAAGGATCTTGGCGTGACGGACCAGGAGCTGCAGGCTCTGTTGTCGCAGAAGGACATCGCGACCTCGTTGGCGGAGGACCTGCTGAAGCATTTCGGCTCCGAGGATCTGGACGTGAAGGAGGAGGCGCCGAGCATCATGAACAACGGCACTCTGAGCTCCGGGCCGTTCTCGCCGTCCAACTTGGAGGACAGTACCGAGAAGATCAAAGAGGTGAAACTGGAGAAGATGGACGACAGCCAGCCGTCGTCCACGTCGAAACACGACACGTACGAGAAGAACGCCGCGAAGACGCCCGCCTCGTCCGTAGAAACGGTGAAATGCGAGGCGACGTCCAGCACGAATAAGGTAGAGCCGTCTGCTCGAGTCGAGCCTGTCCTTAAATTGGAGAGCCTGTGCGAGTCGCAGCCCGAGCAGGAGCTTAGCATAGAAATGGACGCTAAGAATATCATCGAGGCGTGCAAAGGCCAAGGATTGAAGGGTGTGCCGAATTGTTCCATACTGTCCGATCGTTCGCCACCGCCGGCACCGCCGGATCCTCCTGGCCAGAGGCTAACGAAGGAGCAGCTCCTGCCGCCGACTCCCAGCGTTTACTTGGAGAACAAGAAGGACGCGTTCAGTCCACAGCTTCAGGAGTTCTGCTTGAAACACCCCATAGCTGTGATTCGCGGCCTGGCAGCCGCTTTGAAACTGGACCTCGGCCTTTTCTCCACGAAGACGCTGGTGGAGGCCAATCCTGACCACGGCATCGAGGTGAGGACGCAGATGCAGCAGACGAGCGACGAGAACTGGGATCCCGTCATGGGCAGGAAAGTCTGGGGTTGCATCAGCCACAGGAGTCACACGACGATCGCAAAGTACGCGCAGTACCAAGCTTCCAGCTTTCAGGAAAGCTTGAAGGAGGAAAGGGAGAAGGCTCAAGGCATACACACCTCGAATCTGTCCGATTCTGATTCGAAGGACAGCACTGGTGCTGTCAGGAGGAAGAAGAACGCCTTCGGATTGGCGGGTCGACCCGGCTCGAAAATGCTGCGATTTGGGACCAATGTAGATTTATCGGACGAGAGGAAATGGAAGCCGCAGCTGCAGGAGCTGATGAAGCTGCCGGCGTTCTCCAGAGTTGTGTCCGCTGGAAATATGCTCAGCCACGTTGGTCACGTTATTCTGGGCATGAATACCGTTCAGTTGTACATGAAGGTACATACATTTGCTTTTTTGTTTTTTAAGAATCTCGTTAAAGTAAGGCATTTACGGCATACAATTATAATACTGCTATGCCTTGTAACTTCCTGCTGTTAGAAATCAAGTTAGCACTCCGTCGTCACACCTTCTTATCACAAATTGATCACATGTGAGGTTCACTGCACCTAGGGTTTATACAAAAACTGACTTTTAAACTTTTTTGTGAGCCTGTAATGAAAATTCAAAAAACCCGTTTGTAGATTGAAGTAAGAAGTTGTATACGTGTCTAAAATTTCATCAAAATCGGTTAACGTTGCTCTGAGCTATAAACGCTTAAAGATCGCAAAATAAGGTCCGAGAATCGCGGGAATTCCCGAAATTATTTTAAAAAACAACCTTTACTATTTTTGTTGCTATTCCGACTAATTGCATTTTTTTCAAAACGACGAAACACATCACTTAGCAAACTAATCCTTCTAGCTTCTAAGAAAAACTCATGTCGTTTGGACATATTAGATATATTATTCAATTTCGCAGGTACCTGGCAGCAGAACACCTGGCCATCAGGAAAACAATAACTTCTGTTCCATTAACATCAACATCGGACCAGGAGATTGCGAGTGGTTCGCAGTACCCGATGCATATTGGGGCGTAATATGTGCTCTCTGCGAGCGAAATAATATCAATTACCTTCACGGTAGTTGGTGGCCTTCCTTAGAGGATCTGTATGAGGAAAATATCCCAGTATACAGGTTTCTACAAAGACCAGGCGATCTTGTCTGGGTTAATGCTGGTGAGTAGACTATAAATATTCAGATTTATCCAGTGTTAGTTAATTTATTGCATATCAGAAACACAAGATCAGTTTTAATTAACGCCAACTTTAATGAATTTTATGTAAATATGTTTCACGCTATATACAGGGCGTTACTCTACTGATACTGATTACACATGCGAAAATCAGAAGAAAATCAAAAGTGACGAAATTGCGGTGACGAAAATTCAAGAATTTTCTCGAACACGAAGCCTTTATCGCAATTTTGTCACTCTTAATTTTCCTCTTATTTTCGCCTGTATAATTACCTTTAAGAATACTCACTATCAGTAGAGTGACACCCTGTACACAAAAGCTCGCAGAACATTGAACTGATTTTTAGAAAAGAACACGTAGACCAAGATTCTGCAATATGTTGAACAATCGGTATGGCTCGCATACAGTTAGCAGCTCCGCGTTGCAGCAACCAGTTTTACAAACTGCCTAATCATGTTTATTCTATTGGTATTTCAACCAGGAAGTAAAATGGCTAAGCTGTAAAGTGTTTCTAACGCGCGGAATTTGTTCTGCTAGGTTGCGTTCATTGGGTTCAAGCCGTCGGCTGGTGTAATAACATAGCATGGAATGTGGGCCCTTTGACAGCCCGTCAATACCAATTAGCAATTGAGCGTTACGAGTGGAACAAGCTGCAGTCATTCAAATCCATTGTGCCAATGGTACACTTGTCCTGGAATCTAGCTCGAAATATCAAAGTGTCGGATCCCAGGCTGTTTGAACTAATCAAGAACTGCCTCTTAAGGACAATGAGGCAGTGCTGCTTAATACTAGAGTTTGTGAAAAGCAAGGGCGTGGAAGTTCGGTTCCACGGGCGAGGAAAGAACGAAGCATCGCATTACTGTGGGCAGTGCGAGGTGAGACATACCCAATTATTATTATTCACTCCTACAAAGTTGCCTATTGACTCCTCCATCTAAATAGAAAAGAAAATTCCGTGAAAGTACTATCTAACTCGCAGCGCGTTGGAGACTTTAAGTTATCGAAAATCTTTGTGATTGATAAAGTAATTTAAATAAATCACCCTCCAATGAGTAGCATATTAATTCTTTCCCGTTAAGAAAAATAAGAAATTCAATACGCTTAGTGCAATAAACAAATCGTATTTAATTCTGTTGCAGATCGAAGTGTTCAACATCTTGTTCATAAGAGAGCAAGAGAAACGGCACGTAGTACACTGCATGGATTGCGCGCGTAAGCAATCCCCATCCCTAGAAGGATTCGTTTGCCTAGAAGAGTACAGAATGCGCGATTTAATGGACGTTTACGACGGATTCGCCCTTCACACGTCGCTCACTACTCCCTCATCTGCTCAGTCTAGCCAATCCTCCTGAGGCTACATGCAACACAGATATTTGGACTTCTTAGGCACTCTGCAGTGACTTCGATGCTACGATATCTGTGTTTAAGAAACGGACTTTACGATAAGCATTATTCAGGTACCTGAGAGCTATTATGAAAAATAGAGATGGGACGAGGAGCGGAAGGAATTAGGAAATTTGACGCACAATATTCGGTACAGTCATACGAGCAATCGGAGGTTTGAGAAACGCTGGCAATTAGATAGCGCTATTTGTACAAAGTCGACTAGTTATAATGACCAATATTCGGATAACGTTGAACTTGCGCGTGCGAAATTGTTCTAGCTCTCGGGTAGAATGGAAGCTACGAAAGAAACGCCAGAAGGCTGCGTTTTGTAAATTGCATGGTAACCGCGCGTAATCCTTCGACGGCGCCGCCAAGCGAAAGCCTCGCGATAAGGCGGGCGGATGTAGGCCGCGTTTCTTATCAGTCTTTTCAACAAGAGACGAAGCGAGCATTTAAGCATTTTTCGCCGCGAGCATAGGAGACTTCTCTTCGTTGCTATTTTCTTTAACGGCGCGTTTCCGAGCGAATCGCGCTCTAAAAATTAAAAACAAAAAAAAGGTTCCCGCGGAAATGTTCACTGCCAATTACAAATATGTTAATGGGTTACATTTATAGGCGAAAGTGATGGCGGACGAAGCAGTCGTTAACTATTGTTACGGATTTAGAGTACGGTTGTAAAATATTTCGAAGCTGCTCAAACATACTGTACATTCTTCTATGGAAGCGGGATCGAGACGATTATTGATTCTTAGGAAATTCACGGGGAGATATTTAGCAGGGGATTGTTCTACTGCCACTGAGGATCGACTCACGATGCAACCATGATAGCGCGTTTCCGTGTCAGGCTTGAAGGTATTTGCACTGACGTAGGATCGAGAGCGTTTAGAAACCATTACCTGTTTGGTTCCTCCACAAGTTTGAGGATGCGGCGGATAAAAAGGTGACGGCAGTGGAATTGCATTCGCGGCAAATATCATGCTTCAGATAAATCAATCATTGTGTCATTGCGGCTATAAAATATTTGTACAGTAAAAGCATATGACTTGTACAGCAATTACTAACTAGAAGGGCCTGTGATCACGACGAGCGCGTTTCGAATAGAACGGAGCACAAATTGTAGGAAACAAGTTTAAAGAAATCCCTTGTAAAAAATAGCTTGGAATATTTGTGTCACTTTAACTGCAGTGGAGTTTCAGTGGATCTCTGAGTATTTTTATAAATTAGATGGGAATGTCCTGGATTACTTGTGCTGCACTCTTTTACTTCACTTTCTTTCGGTTGTACTTTGATGCTACTTTGGTCGTTTTAAACAGATTTTACTGTAACTAATCCAATGTTTTGGTACAAAAAGAAGTCGGTTTTAAAAGTTGGAAAATTGCCATTCTCGTAAGGTTACTTCGAATATTCGCATTTATTAGCAATCGTATATAATTATAATTGTATAAATGAATATAGGTAAATAATAAGTATATATAATAATCATATACGATTACAAATAAGTATAAATGTCTAAGGAAACCTTATAGAAATGGTTCTCCTTTCAACTTTTATAGGAAAATGTGAAATTTGATTCGATGTAATGCAAAAACAGGGAATTTGTTAAAGAATAAGTAACATCTATAGAATTCAAACTTTGCGCTTCCGAATGGCAAGATAGGTTGCTCCCACTTAATTACATTAATAATCAGTTAAACTCTGCTTCAGTAAAGGAGAACTAAAAATTCAAAGCGATATCTTATAAAATTCTAGGATTTCTTTAAACTCATCGTTCCCTATACTTTGAAGCTGGTCTCGTTCAAAACCAGCTTCTCCTGACCATCGGCTTTTCCCTGTAAGATAGAACGGCTTTCGTGTTTAGAACGAAAGGCCAGCTTATAGAACGGCGTTTCTCAATTTGTAGTTTCGTGAGAGTATCCACGAACGAATCAGGAGAAACGTGTCAATCGCTCTCGTTAGGACGAGGAGCTAAGAATCGTGTGTAAGATTATATATAATCATTTTGATCACGAAGTGGAAAGAAGAAAAAAATATTTATTAATTACGAATGAATTTGTTCCAATCAATTTTAATTGCGCGAGATAATTCGTTGAAAAGAAATTACGTAGGCTAGCTTGCCAATTAAGGTACTATTTAACTTAATTTCGAGTACAGAGTGTTAGAACGATTTTAACGAATCCGCGGTCGAAGCGCGGATCAATGAAGAACAAAATTGGGAAACGCTGATGTTTAATTGTCTAACCGCGAGTGATCGTATTTTAAGGCAGAAGGGATGAAGAAGAAAAGAATAACGTACCTTCAACTCAGTCTCTCGTCAATTCACATTGGCGTTTAGCAACGCCAACTGTACGTGCCAGAAACAAAAAGTAATGAAGCTCTTACCTACCCTACAAGTGTATAAAAACGATATGCAATTCTTGTTCCGCCGAAAAAAATGTATTTTCGCAGACGCGCGAGAGAAGGGAAGAGAGAGAGAAAAAGAGGGCGAAAATGTGGAGATAAAATGAGAGTTTAGATAGTCCGTACCATCGGGAAACGGCGTATTTTTTAACACTAAGCGCTAGAAATGCTAGTTCCGCCGAGTTAGTTAACCACGAACGACGAGCGCATTTCTCCTTTTTTATACACGCGACCAATTTCGACGTTGCGCCATTCAATTGCAATACATATATTACATATATATTCATATATATTTCTACATAATATACAGCAACGGCCGTGTGTGTAAATGCCCAGCTTCTGGACTTGTTCAGAGCTCGCTGTCTACGATCATTAGACGATACCCCACGGGCTCAGAAGCTCGTGGAAACCAAGAGTATTTTAATCCCATTCACACTCAAATGATCTCAACGCATATGATACGATATTGGCAGCGACGGGAAACGACGGCGAAAAACCCTGCCAATATATCGAACTGACTCGACAACTTCGACTAACGATTAATATATTATGTATGTATAAATATATTTAATGTAAAGGATAAGGATTAGGTAACGCGTGAAATAAAGCTGAACGGACGGCTCAAGAGCTTCGATAGTTGATACGAACTGAGAGTGGCCCCTCGCGTTCCTCTCGCCTGTCATGCTGCAACCGGCGCTTGTCGATCCGCGTTCACTGGGTTTCAGAATTCGTAGCAACTGTTTCTCTGGTCATTAGCAGTGCCGCGCGATGTGGAAATTCCTCAGCAAAGCGTCCAGGTTTATACCAGGGGCTGTGCGGCTTCATTTTCTATTCTCCCTTAAATATTGATAAACATAACAAACCTGCAGCTGATTTAAATTTCGCGAAAGGCTGGCATCTCCGTGGCACTGCTAATGAGCCAATAATCGCGAGTAATGCTTCAAAGATGCATTGGTGTTAAATTTTCGTTAGCTGTACGTACTGAAATTATGTTCGTTGATACTTTTGTTGTGGCGAGTTTGCGGCCAACTGGCAGTCTAAGTTCGTGATTACTTTGATTTGCCAGGGAGTTATTGGGTTATTCGAATAATGAAACGATTCATTTACGGGTGAACAAGGAGCGTGGTTTAAAGAAAAGTAATTTAATGAGATAATTTGTAAATGCTTGTTGGGAAAAAGTGTACATCCACGGCCGGATATTTATAGACCTCGTAAATATCTGTGAATGCGAAAGGTGAACCGTTTGTAACTCAAAGAAATCACTTTCTTTAGAATGAGTTCTCTCTTTTAAATTACCCGAATAACATATTTCGTAGAAGTATGCTGCAATTATGTAGGCCCATCTGGAAGTCTAGTATATAACTTTGAATAATCGGCGGTATTGTTGTTAAAACGAAATTCGATCACGACAAGGTGGTAGTTTTTATCGATTCGAGGGGAAATCATTGTTTCGAAGGTATGTAGCGCGGAAAAGGAGTAAACAACCGTTTATTCGGGAAGCGAAACAAAAGTCGCGGTGAGTTTTTGTAACTGAAGTGATGTACTAGATGTTTCTAACAGCCTGCAAAAGTGTTGTGTTTTAAGTTAGGGAAAAGAATAATGTAAAGGGACGCTAGGAATATAAAGTGTACTATTCAGAATAGTAGGCCGGTTAATGTAAACTTTTTAGGTAACACTTGCTCGTTTAATTCTGACCCGATTGGGAGAGTTTATATTCGCTAGTCGATTTCGGTTCGTTGTTTTACGAAGCTTCTGTCGATGATGAACCACGGATTTGGTTGAGCGAAGGGGATCAGGGCGGACTAGAGGGAACTAAATCAGTAGCTATATTAACTTATCGTTTAATGAAATGTAAGTAAATGTAAATATCTGACTCCAGTTTTTTTTAAGTCATAGATCAAGCAATGGGAGAAGAATTGTACAGTAACTGCATCTTGTAATAATCACGCGATCGTTTATCCAGCACGTACACAGATCTGTGAGAAGTCTTGTATTTTGATACTGGCTATCCGAAGAGCGTCGCCGCCATTGGTTCTGTGAAATTATGCAATTTGGTATTGCGCACAATGAATTAGAGAAATTACCACGGGAGAGCCCCTCGAGCTCTTCGAAGATGCGCACATACAAAATTGCGTATAATCTGGGAGGAGGCGAAGCAAACGAACAGTTAGGAGATCGAAGAAGTTCAAGGGACACGCATAAAAACATATTTTCGCTAAAGGTTGTACGAAGGAGCTTGAGTTCTACACTTACCGAGTGGCCGGCGTTAACGTACAGACAGAAAGCAAGATGAAGAGAGGATTTATTTTTTCTGAACAACTGAATATAAAGAAAAAAAATTCATATTTTCGATGTTCGTTTGTAATGAGTGGAGCGAAACGTAGAGCAAAGCCATAGCAAATGAACGTGGGCGGGTAGAAAGGAAGGGAAAGGCGAGGGAAAGATTTCACGTAGCTTAAAAAAAAAGAAGAACTTGTAAAACTGTATTTTAAACGTGAGAAACGTTCACTGCCAAATTGTGATAAACAGATCCCACCTTTAACCGGAGCGTTTTCTTAACTTCTGATCGCATTGACCAATTATTTCCTCCTAAAAGAATAGTTACCGTGAGTTCTGCACATTCGATATAATAATAGTCATCTATATTTTTCCTTAACGTTTAAGATATACATATAGATTATAGCGTCGAAGAGAATAGCGTTGACCAATGCAGCTAGAATCGAAGGAAACCGCTCCCTTATTTTAAGCGTGTAGCGTCTTGACGATTAAAGATGAGAGTGGGAACGAGGAGCAGAGGATCGTATTGATATTTTTCAACGGGCACGTTTTACCGTTTAAAGTGTGTGACATCTGGACCGCCTATAGCGCTCTTCTAATATATTGTATGTTTACGTGTACAGTGCCTTTGTATCTTAAAAGAGAGAAAAAAAGAAGAAAAAGCAAAGAAGTTTTAAAGAGACACCTTTCGCTTCCGAGGGATCAACGAGTTTTATGTATACACTCTCTGTTTTCTTTTCTGCAATGCGAGCCGCAGGATTCAGCACCCCGGACTTGTCCTCGTTGATGCCTCGAAAGATGAAGGCGCGCGGTCCCTCCTACGTGTCGCAACATTCTTCACATTATTAGGTTCGGATTGTAATAATTACGCTAATTATATTAATGTAATTAGATTATTATTGGAGTACGTTGTAAAAGTGTACAGTCGGATCGGGTGGTCTCTTTAAGCGGGAGATCACGCTGTAGCTAGCCTTATTATTATCATTACAACTATTATTATCATGGATTATTATTACGGTTAATTAAAATATATTGTGTTTACCATAATAATGTAATATACAGTTACACAGAGCTCAACTGTGCTGTACATTATGATTATCAACATGAAAGCTGCTGCCCTGCAATTATTATTAAATTGACTTTTCCCAAAAAATTGCTTGCTGCCCGATAATTTACTCCCGGTGACGCAGAGCTCGTCCGAAGTAGCTCTATTCCACTCGCGCGAGAGCGATAGTAATGAATTGAATGTTTGTTGGTCGTATTCGGTACGCCGTCGAACAGATATGATTTTAATTGATTGTTTTCACTTTCGCTTTAATTTATTTATCACTAGGTTTGCGGTAGCTTTATGTAATCTAGATAATTCAATGTGTAATACACTTTCGGACAACTTTACACTCAAACTTACATTTATATTTGTTCGATATACAAAATTAAAATAGATCAGGTTAACGAAGAACAAAATGATAGTAAGTGCAGAGATAAATCGATACATGTAAGAATTCATTGATACATAAAGGTCACCAATCGCAATAGGTTCCTGAAACATTGTACAAAACTTTAAATCTAATATTCAGATGTGTGTATGGCTCCGGCACCAATATGTTTATAGCAGAGTTGGGCGTTATTCGATTATATTTTTATTCGAATAGAATATCGAATAAATTTTGTCGAATATTATTCGGACAAAAGTTACGAATAAAATGAAGTTATTCGAGAATAACGAATCAAAAGATGGACGCTAAACAGACAATGCTAACATATTAATTAAAAAACTATTGAAATTGTTGTCCGGGTTGTCAAATACAAATTGTTTTGTGTCGAGTATTCTTGTTTGTAGCAACCAGACATAAACTATCATGAATGGTCGGCCCCAAGGGCGTCCGGAGACTTTTTTCGAGAGGAGGGCAACTTTAGGATGATGGTAAAGAAAAATATACCCCTCGTGCTTTTTTTAACCCACTTTATAGTGCCAATTTAATTCAAAATTTTAAAATATTCCCTTTTTTAATATAAACTTAATAAAGATCAGTTTTAAAAAATGAGCGATTTTTTCTCAAAAGCCAGGGGGGACAACTGCCCCTTTTGCACCCCTGGCTCGAATAACGCTACAGACTTACTCGTTATTCACAAAAAATTGTTCGTCAAATAAAATCGTTATTCGTTATTCCGAATAAAATTTGCCCAACTCTGGTTTATAGATTATTTTCGGACATTCACAAAGTACATGAAAATTATAGCCCTTCTAGAGACATTCATGGCAAATGCACTTTTATCATTTTGAATTTCAATTAAGTAAACCGCATATTCTTTCTAACCACATTAACAGGTTTATTAAAATAAGGTTTGTGGATTCGTAGCAATTTCGTAGAAGTATGATTTTCCCAAAGAGTTGTGAACGAGACAGAAGTGAGCAGAAAATGAATACCCATAATACGATTATAAATACAAAACAAAGTTAATTTACACTTGTCTAGCGACCAACATCATTTGCATATAAATTAACACGTTAACCAGGCGGTTGGCAAATAAAATTGTAGTGGTTAATATGTTAACTATAATTGCTCGTCATCTTTTGAACTTTATTAGGGGATGAAGTACTTAAAACAGAACATCCAACTAACTCTCCTACTCCTGAAGATACGAAGAAATGTTTCAGGTAAAAGTTATTTCATTTCCAGGGAAACATTGCTCAAATATATTGTTCTACGTGGCTGCGAAAGTATGGACGACATATGCATAGGATCGTCTTTATTCCTCCAAGTACAATGTTATACTTTCATTGTACTGATATTTATTAGCATAGAAACTCATCCGAAGTCTTTATAGTTGATAACACTACATTTGAATGTTGTCTAGGGTCAGCGGAGCAAATTCTTCCTGAATATGAAGTCGGGGGAATACAAATTAAAAGCTCAAATTTCAACAGCCTAAAATAAATAGTATGCAAAGAGACAATAAAAAGATGCCTTCCAAATTCCTGAATGTGGAATTCTACACACAGCAAAATCTCAAGTGCGGAATATTCCACACATCCCGCACAACTCACGGCGGCCTGCTGTTGTCTGAAACAATGGTTCCCATCTGCATAAATAAGAGAGTTACTTTGATGGCTTCGTGTGAGTTCCACAACCTGTACATCGGCTACTAAATAATTTAATAGAGGGTGGACCATTCGTGTAGCTAGGCACCAACGAATTGAAAAGAGAAACAGCCTCGCCAACGGCTACGCTGCGCAGGGAGCACCGGTTCCCATTAGCTCACCGAAGTTAACTGCGCTGCGTACGGCTAATGCTTAGATGGATAGCCATTTAGGTATTCTCGGCTGCCGATGGCGAATCGCTGGTGTTTGTGATCCACCTAAAATCGCAGAATGACCATTAGTGTTCGTTACCAGTTGACCCCAAAGCAGAACAACCAACTAGAAACTGACCCGAATACGACACTTATGTTCTTCTAAGGGCTCGCATTTGTTTGCGACGGGCTTGAACGACACCATACACAACGGCTGCAAGGCTTCGGCACCTAGTCGTGTGCTGTTTGCTCGGGCCTTGCTGTTCCATGTCACCTTTGCCTAGTACAAAGTAGGTCTCCATCGCACCCTTCCCTTTCACCTCGATGAAGCCCCTTTTCTGGGTTTGGTATCCCCTCGCCTCCAAGAACTGAACAGGATGAAATAAGTGGCTCGTATTCGCGTTAGAAGTTTCTTGCGATCTAGCAGTAGGCAATTACCCTGGCAATCTCCTGCGGAACTTGTATTTTCCCCATGACACCTGTGGAATCCATACGAGAAGCCAAGTTCACCGTGTTGCCCCATATATCGAACACCGGCTTCCTGGCCCCAATGACACCTCCCACTAATGGACCGCAGCTGATACCCACTCTCAAATCGAAATTATTAAACGAGTGGATGTTAACATCCTCCAGACGAAGCCTCATGGCTACCGCGTAGTCTACCAAACTGCACAAGTGCTCCATGTCGTCTTTGTTTCTGTCCTAAAGAGAGGCGTATCGAAACCTTACCGAGGAGCCTGATAAAATTCCTGCTCGCGTGATAGGAGTTGGTTTCAGTGATAGGACCAAGTTTAATATGTACTCACGAGTATCAATTCACATAATACCCAGGGTTTATTTCTCTAGAATTGAACCGTACTTGTTACTCGCGAAGTACTCGCTACCATGGAACTCAGTTGGAAACCTACAATAGACACACACAAGGTTCATTTAGCAAAGTACTCGTATGGAATTCAAATGTATCCTATTAGCTTTCGATTCTATCTGCAACGTACTTGGTCCCATCGCTGGAAATAATTGCTAGAAAGGCTTTATCGATCAAACACTGAATACATCAACTACACTACGTCCAAACACTTTACGCAGCGCCAGATATTTATCGAGCACTGTTCCTCATGCGATACAAGAAGAGACATTTGAATGATAAGAAATTACATTTTCACACGGATTGAGGCCAGAAGCTGCCATGTAAGTCGCCCCGACTGTCTTTATCTTTTCAATACAATGGAACCGATTCTCATCGAGGAGCTCGTCGAAATCAGCTAGAAAGAAATTATCGTGGTACAGATACTCATCATCGTTATTACCAGACTACTCCAAGCGTGTTGGGCAAAATTACAATGGAACATTAATGACTATTCTAACCAAGGTACGCTAATCAGCTGGACATTACCTATGATCTCATTCAACAGGCGTATACACTCCATTCCCTTGTTCACGTCCTCTGAATAGAACTCTGTGAAGTTTGGCACGCTGGCGAACATCACGCCAACTTTGTCGCGCGATTGGGAATACAATTCCTGCGGAGGAATTCAGAACGAAAGTCTTCAGATTCACCCTTCGATAGGAGAAACAAATCCCATACCTCGGGAGCTCGATCCTGCGTTAGGAAGTGATGAGCCACGTGGTCGGGCAGAATGTTCTTCAGGAGCTGCATGTTATTGTGCCGCGACTCGATCATGTCGCTCAGCTCCCTTTCAGCCTGTTGCTTCCAGAGGAAGTCCAACCTGGACGTGACTTCCACCAATCTGCCGTGGTACGTGACCATCACCAGGAACACGCAGAGAAACGTGAGCATTTGTGCAGAAAGCGGTATGGACGTTCTGGAAGAAGCAGAACCATGATCACCTTGACCAGACCCTTCGTTCAAGATGCTTGGATGAGGACTCACAGATTCTTCTCATCGGCAGGGATCGAGAAGAAGTCCTTGCAGACCACGAGGATCAGCACGGCGTAGGTCGACACTATGATCGTGGCCAGGGCAGTCTTCACCAGGTAGTACAATTTCAAGGCCGAGGCGAGCGCGATCAGGCAGAGGATCCAGGTGAACACGATGTACTCTGGCCGCACGCAGGTGCTCTCCAGGGCGACCTCCTCGTCGTAGTCTATGGAGTACAAGGCGTCCAATCCTGGCTCGGCTTCTGGCGGTGACAGTATCTTCCTCGAGACCACGTCCTCGCTCCTACGATCACGAGCAAGCCTTCTGTAATGCCTCCCAGATGGAAGCCCGCGGCGTTGTTCGTGTCTATAAAACCTGAAGAATTCTTTTCTTCGTCGACCTTTCGCCAGATCAGCCCCGTCGTCGATGACCCTCGCCAGCCCTATCTCGATACCGTTCGAACCGGGCACCTCGGTTTGGTTCTTCCTGGCGGAGGCGTTCCGTTGCGCCTCCAGTGTATCGTCGCGCAGGGCCGTCTCCAGAAACGTCAGTATCAACTGGTCCAGTCCGACCGTCGTTGCCACCAGACGTTCCGGCCGCAACGTCGGGGTTACCAGTTGCTGTTGCTCGAGCACCAGGGCCTCCGGGTACCGTCGGATCGACGTGGGGCACGACAGGACACCAACGATCGACGTCAAAGCCATGAGGCTGATCACGCTGCAGATGAAGAGTGTGCGATGCTGCTTGTTGTGCACCAGCATCGAGGAGGCGTGCTGCAGATACGTCGGCAGGGTCTTGAACTCCTCAGCCATCACCAGGATTGAGGACGCCAACAGAATCAGCGTCGTCAGCAGCAGGGAAGCTAGGAGGATCGTGCAGCTACGACGAAAGAGCGTATAACGTGGGACGGAATTCAGACGTAGACTAAAGAACGAAACACTTAGCCAGCCATAGATCTTAAGGGATTATGCCTACCTGTAAGGTCTGACAACACAAGAATTTTCGGGATTTTTTTTAAAAACTTGAAGACGTTTTTAAATAAACAGTTGTATATTTGAAAGTATATGTTTTGAAGTTCTTGTGTTTTTTTTTTGCAATGGTCCCGGCAGCGTTTTTATATTTAAGCACTTTACGGTGACCACTGTTGTGGTTTTGACCTGGCTCATCAGAAATAAAAAATTCGACCTTTAGTTGGTATATTAGATTGTCTAGTCCTTAATCGTGGCTGTTTCATTTCTGTTGCGTATTTTTTATTTTACAGATGAAAATGATGAAGAATGAGATTTTTGTAGCCATTTTGTAGCAAATTAATTTTTCGGGATAACGAACGATTAAGGACTAGATAATATAATATACTGACTGAATTCCCGCGAATTTTTTATTTCAGATGAACCAGGTCCAAATTAAAGTGGTCACCGCAAGCTACGCAAAAGAAATCGGTGCCGGAAGATTGCTGATTTTTCTTTTATTTATTTATATCTTCCATTGCAAAAATTACTACAACTAGTTTAAGATGTACACATTCGAATTCAGAAAGGTTTGTGTAAAAAAGACTTCAAGTTTTTCCCCAAAGAATTCCCGAATATAAATGTTTTTTCGGACCTCACAGGTAAGCATAACCCCTTATTAAGCGGATGTTCCCGTCTAGAGCCGATAAAAATAATTGATGTTTAGAAATTAATTAAAGGAAAACTACTATATATAATTTAATGGGACTTTTTGCATCGTGTTAAGGATGTCTTAAATTATAGAAATATATTTTTTGTTTCATAATTAATCATTGCAGACGGCACTGGGGAGTCGTTAAAGTCGAGGCGTCAAAAAATTCATCAAAATCGGTGGGACCTGTATCTCCAAAAGTTATTATCCGATTTGACTGAAACTTTTTTATTTTGAAGAATATACTTCTGGCTTAGGGAAAAACCAGAAAAAATTACAAAAATGACATTTTTCAGAAAATAACGACACTTGAAGTTTGAAATCACTTTTTCCCTATATTTTTCATCCTTTCGACGCCTGTAAAAATGAGAAATTTTCCATTTTTTTTGTAATTGTTTTCTGCCCCCTAGCCAGAAGTATATTCTTCAAAATAAAAAAGTTTCAGTCGAAGCGGATAATAACTGTTGGAGATACAGGACCCACCGATTTTGAGAACACTGTTTCGAGAAAAACACGTTTAAAGTTTTACATGAGCGCCGAGTGGCCGGGTTTTACCCACGTATTTGCCGCTACTCAAATGCCTATAACTTCGGTAATTTTACGAATTTCAATAGATCCTTTTAAACGCGTATTCCTAAAGGATTGAACATTTCAAAATTGAAATAAAAAAATCGATTTTTAGACCGGAACCTCCCCTTAAGAGGCGCAAGGAAGCTCACTCTGGTAAAATGACAGCCTGGCTGATCGCGATGAATATCCACACGACGTAGCAACAGATCATGTTGGATTTGAACATGTCCTCTCTCAGCTGTCCAAACTGCAACAAGCAACAACAGTTGTGAGGATTGAGAAACAATGTGAGAAATGTTCAGCAGCATTTGCATTCAAAGATATAGTACTGGAAATAAGTATTGCATCACCCCTAAATCCACGTGCTAAGAAACAATCTTCGTATCTCCATGATTGATAAAATAGACGGTATCTAACTTATTTTAACCAAGATATCGGGCACTGTATGCAGGCCCAGCGCGTGGTGTTTTTCTTGCGAGTGCAATAAATGTCTGGCGCCTTTCCAAAAAATATTTTTTTCGAATTAATTGCGAATAGAAAGACCAGGAAATGAAATTCAAATGAGAACCTCTCTACGATACGATCTTACTTATGCTCTAGTTCTGATTCTACAAATTTGGGTTGCTTAAAAATTGATATCATATCTTTTGTGGTCTTTTAGACGCTTTTTCTCTTGCGGCGCCTGTGTGCATCGGGCAATTTGTACACGCAGCTATACCTACTTATATAATCATTGTGTCACTGATTCATCACCACCCAGCTCAAACCGCAGACCCTAGAAACATGAAATTCGGAGGGTATATCCCTTTTACGACGTAGGTGCTCGATAACAAGGGATTTTTTGAAATTCCGACCCGAAGTTATTTATAGACTCCTTATTATTTCTTAGGCCCGATTAGATATCAACTTGGTTTTTACTTCAAAAGGTTACCCACACAAATGCCTAAAACCCAGATTCAGCATTTTACCCTAATCAACCCCTAAGGAAGTGAAAGGGGGTAAAATGTGTTCCACGGATTTCTTAAAATCTCTTCGGCCCGATTAGATATCAACTTGGTTTTTACTTCAAAGGGTTACCCACATACATTCCTAAAAAACCAATTTCAGGATTTTGCCCTAATCAACCCCTAGGGGGTGGTGAAAAGGAGTGAAATGTGTTTTCATGGAGTCCTTAATATCTCTTGGGCCCGAAGCGAAGCGCGGGAGTAGTTTGCTATATAGTGCGGCACCTCTCCCACAATTACCCTATGCCTGTATCACTGAAACATTCAAGCTCTTTCAGAAGAGTCTGATATTAACGTGCCCACCTTGGATTCCAGGCTCTCGTCGTTGTAACGCAAAGTCCAGGCGTTTATGTTCGCCGACCTCATGCGTTTGTTGCTCGCGGACTCGAGGCCTGCAGCCCTCAGCATCTCGGCGGAGGACGGCGCTGCTTTGTGGGCCTTCGCGGAGCCATTCTCCTCCTCAAGGTACTCTGATTCCAGGTTACTGACCGACGTCGCGGTATTTAACTATAAGAACAAGATATAAGCGTTTTGAAGACTTTCGTTAGTCCAAGGTGTCAGCAGGATACGAACGTTTTCGAACGGGATTTCCGGTGTCCAGTCGACGCCAATGGTGTCGTCCTCCGTGGAAGTATTTGGCACGCTGCTGTTCGCAGCTAACGGGTTGTTCAGCTTGAAGCTCTTCTTGCTCTTAGTGGTTTCGTCCTCCGAGCATGCTTTCGGGCGCGACGAATACCTTCGCCTGGTCTTCATTGGCTCCACCTGCTTGATCAGATACGTCACCACGCTCCTCTCCTTTAAGTAGTTGTCCCTTTCGGTCCCGTTCCCCGGCTCCACTTCGTACACGTCGTTCAAGCAGTCGAGGGTGTCTTCTGAGATATGCACCCTCCTGGAACACGGTCAGTTCTTGTGTTTTCAAGGTCTGGGTTAGGTCTGGGTGGCTGTTCGAACTTTGGAAAGCTTGGATGGGTTGTGCACGTCTATCTGGTTGTGTATAGCGAGGAGCATCAGGTTTTGGGCTCTTGGTAAAGCTAGAGCGTTCATCAGACCTCAGGATAGCCTTTCAGACACTGCAGAGTTTCATAAAAAATCGGAATTTTCAGTTTAGCAATGTTCCCTTGCGAGTGGCTCCTTTCTAGTCAATTGGAATAGCCCTTTGCAGTAGTTTTGAAAAGGCTTCTTGGATGTCGTATTTTTATTATAAACGTAAATATTTGTCTACAAGAAAATTACCAAATGTTCTTTAAATGTTGCTCTTTTAAGTGCAAAAGTTCTGCGAAAATCCTATATGCTTCCGCTTTTTTTAAACAAAAAGCCTCTTCAGCCTCTTGACTAGGTATAACCCCGTAAGAATCTTTTCAAATTTTTTTGTTCAGATAGCCTGAGCCGGGAAATCACCTGCCCCACGAACTCTTTTTGTAGGTGTCACATTGACGCTATAAAAAACCATTTGCAACAACAATTTTTTTTGTATAATATAAGAGTAGCTTAATAAATTGCAAAAAGATTTATTTCATTATATATTGTATTTATTGAGAAAAAATCTTTAAAGATAGCTTCATTTTTCAGTCGATCAAAGTAGAATGACGCCTTAATCTTGGGGGAGCCGAGGTGAACTGATAAAAATATTTTTAATTCACATTCCATAAAATTCATTAGGTGATTATAAAAATTTAGTTAAAGAATAAAATGCAGTCTTCTTTTTTTTTTACAAAACTCTCGAATTAAAGTAAGGGGTATCAGGTTTTGGGGCTCCCGCTGGTGCTACCTGCAGCGTTGATGAGACTTGAGGGTAGGCCTCCGCAAGGGGACACTGTTTTCAGCAGTAATAACCGAGGTAGTGGGATTTTTTAATTTTTATATTGAAATTTGGTTTACCCGGGGATGCCTCCACTCTCGAGGTGATTGGCCAGCGTCACGTCGTAGGACCACACGTCGAACTGCCACTTTCGAAGGCCCAGGACTCCACACAGCACCGAGCCACTGTGGATCCCTATTCTCATGTTCAGATCGACCTAAGTGTGCACCGATTCCTTTTACATCTTATACTCACATCTTTTAGCGACGTCGGGGAGATAAAACATTTAGAGGGAATCAAAATTTCTGCTTTTGAAGCTTCTAAATTTCAAAGCATAAAAATTGGGCTTCAAGGTAGTTGGTCATGAAAAGAAGCAGAAGTAGGGAAGTTTTGAAGACGTTTATACCATGAAATTAACCCGAGATTACTAAACTGTCGTAAAAATTACGACAGCAAATCGACGATTCCTAGAAATCATACAAAATTGACCATTGCTAGAAAATCTCCGGAACGTTGCAGGAATGTTGCTGGGACTTTGCTGTGCAATATTGCACCGCAACATTGCTGAAATGGTGCAGGAATCCCCCTATGTCCGCCCCTGTGGAACATTGCACGGCAACGCACATGGGACCTTTCTGCAACCTTCATGCAACGGAGTGTGCTGTGTGGGTATTGGAGTTGTATTTTAAAGTCGCATGTTTTACGAATGTTTAGTAATCTAGGGTTAAATTTGGAGATGAGTAGACGTAGAAACGATGATTTCTAATTATTTGTAACATCGAATGTATGCCTTATTTCTAACTAAAATGTAGCAACGGTCTAGGAATAGAGATCGCATTACCAAACAAATGCTTTGAAAATAGGGCAAGAGTTGATGCTTTACTGGTTGGGGATTTAAGTACGTAAATATCTGTTGATTGCTAAAAATTGCATTACCTTCGTCGTGTATCGTACGTCCCTTATTGCTTTAATCATATGCAAGCCCATTTCGACGCAGCAGTGAGCGTGATCGCTCCTGGCAGTCGGTAGACCAGACACGCAGTAGTAACAGTCGCCCAGTAACTTTATACGCAGACAATGATTCTCCGCGGATAGCTTGTCGAAACGGGCGAACAAATCGTTCAACACCTTCACTAGTTCTTGAGCGCTGCAATGACTGGCCAATGCTACAATAAACATTCGAATAATCCACTGAACAACTTGTAGAATCCGTAGAGGCATATCAAAGCTGTGATGTTTAGTAGCTTAAGGTACTTTGAAGAAAAATCATTGTCAATTCTATGAAACTAAAATTCTATCAAACTATCGTACAGGAATCGTAGATTTAGGGCCAGGTGAAGATGCTTTTGAGATAGGGTGGTTGTACCAGTAAATGAACACGTACCAGTGAATGGACATTTTATATTAAAATGAGTAAAATAAGTTATTAAAATAAGCAACTAATTAATTAGAGACTTCTTTTAATTTCTTGCTTCACATCCAAACATAATTTTATAAAAGTGTTCATTCATTAGCCTTAAGTGTTCATTTATTGGTGCGTTTACCTTATAAGATCGTTTGTTCTAATAAGAAATACTTTTGTTCCTCAAAGTAAAACCTGTAAGAATGGAGTCATTGAAGGTCATTAAATCCCTGATTAACACTAGAACTACCGATAATTAGTGTACATATACCTACTTCTACCAGACCAGTCAAAATGTCTGATTATTTATAAAATACGTTATGCTAGAAAAATAAACCTTTATTCGTATTTTATTTATTTTATAAAGTTAAATAATATACTACATTAATATTATTCATATTTAAAAATGGTAAGTTTATTACCAAATTATATTATATTACCAAATTTATTTTGACTGGTTTGGTAGTTCTAGTGTTAAGTTTCTGAATCCCTTTGAGCCACCTGTATCTTATTAATTTATAATTAGTTTTTCTGGGATCACTAATAATGAACAGCCTGTAGTGAACAAGTAATCGCATACCAGTGAAGCCTTTGATGTCAGCGAAGAGTATGCTGACATTCTCGTACCGATGGATGTATATCCTGTGAAATTGATTGGGTGTGAAGGAGATGGTCCCACCTCGAGCAGTTTCACGGGCGATATCACGGATCATTTCTTTGGCCACGAAATCTGGTAAAACTGTAAGGAGCACCGACCATTTTCAAAACTCTGAAGACCTCGTCTCACCGCTACCAAACTGCACATCACATTCACTCGATTTTTAACATCTTCCATCTCTGGATACCTTCAAAATTCAGCTAATCTGACAGCCATACTTATTCGACTCTTACTCCCCCAAAATATTAAATAAGCCTGATACCTCAGATATTTATTAATCCTGCCCACTTAGACCTATAATTTATTGATACACACACCCAGAAAATCTCTTTGTACAGTCCTTGTATTTTTCAAGAAGTGATGTCAATAATAAGTGACACATGTGGCTTGATATTTAGGGAGGGTCAAAATGGACCCTGCGTCCGTCAAGCGAGGGTTAACATCTCGAAGATCAATGTGGTTACAAAGTGTTAAGATTCATTGTGAGAAGCATAGTATCCTACTCGAAATAGATTGTCTAATAATTTTTTTATCACCTCTGGCTAATTAATAATTATCTTCCCCAAAAGTGGTTATCAGAAATATAGGGTAAGTGCACCTAATTTCGCTTACACAAATTCAGATCGTTCTCAATTGAAAGGTAACTGATACTTTTGTTTCAAATTCCTCTTAGATAAAAAAGAAATTGTTTATGTTTCAGATGCGACAAGTTAGAACTGTCGAAGTCTAAAGATTTCCAATCGCGAGTGGTAAAAAGCAAGACAAGGGGGTTTGAAAAAGTGCACGCAATACCGCCTACCTGAGAAGTAATAATTAACTCATGTGTGTATGAGTTTTTATAATTATATTTAGCCCCACGAATATTTTGAAGGCTTTTTGCCAAACCTGTTTTTATTGGGATTATTGTTTAAATTTAAAAAAAATGTCTTTATTATAAAAATAAGGAAATACAATTTCAAAATAGTTATATTATTACGTATTTTTTTAGACGGCCGAGTTCACATGCTGAACAGACAAAGTTCAGCTGTATAGCTCTGCAAATCGACTCCGCAGAAACCACTGGTAGGTGGTATTACTCAATCTCACGTTGGCAAAGACACGAAAAAGCTGTTTCCGTTAACAAAAATATTGGAACCGATTCGATTGCTTAAGCATATCGTTAATTAGATACTCCCAGTAAATATTCATACATTCGTAGAATTTTCAAACTTACCTCCCCCCCCCAATGTGATGTAAAATTGTCAGGAGTCAAGAAATTTTTACACTATCATGATTCACTAAAATACTTCTCCTACGGTAGACATTGCAACAAGAACTGTAAACATTCGAATACGAATAATTCGAATAGTACGAAGTATTCAAATAATTCAAAGTGCTCGAATTTCGAATTGCACCGAATACGAATCCAAACGTGAAGAATTTTTGCACACTTTATTGTGCTATTCTTTCCATATTGGCCTTTACAATTCTTTGTTCTCCAAACGTTAAATTTGAAACGAAAGTTATAAATTCTATTTAAATTTAGAGACGTGATGTATTAAATATTGAATGGTAATGCTCATTAATAGTAATAGTAGTAATTTTATTCTTATTATTCATACCGAAACCTGTTTTGGTGGAAGAAAACAGAAACATTAACGTTTTCTGGTGCAAGGCAGCTTCTCTTTGCCGTTACAATATTTCCTGCTGTAGAGAACGTACGTTCTTCCTAATTATTCGAATAATGTTCGAATATTCAAATAGTGTTCGAGCTATTCCAATCTCAAAATCGAATTCTACTGGCATTCGAATACTTAGAATATTAGAATTCTAGTGGCATTCGAATACTTAGAATATTCGAATATTCATAACAGCCCTAGTTACAACCATAGTACGTCTTGCTACGCATGCTTGGCTACTAATACAGTCCATTACCAACACCTGTCAGCATTTACTTGGCGAGATATTCCGAGTGGCGATATTAAGTGCCAGGCGACATTAGGCGCACTTCCCCTGCGTGAAAGCAAATGGAGCACTAACAAACCAATTTCTCAAGTATCAAATGTGCCAATCCAGTCTCGTAGAAAACATATCTGCAAGCGTCCCCGGATCAGCCGAACGACACAAGGCAGCAGTAGGACCACTTCATCCCCCGCCCCCCGCGGTTTCATCGTATTTCACATATTTTCCCTAAACGAGTCATCACCGGGAGATCGATAGTACGTAAAAGCAAAGTACTGGCAGGCTATCGGTAAAACACATCTGGTGCAATCGAGCGAAAGTGTCCAGTGACCCTTTTTGTCACTCGGCTGAGCAAGTTACACGCGCTGGCGAACCCCGTGCCTGCGGCGCAACCCCCTCTTCGTCTTTGTGCCCCGCGTACGACATACGTATAAATATATTTTATACCTGTCGAACCTGTGCACGTAATTACACAGCTCGCGCGTATACAAGGTGTTTCGCTAATTCCGTTACTGGTCGGTTCCTGGGGACCTAGTATTTATAGGTATATCTATGAGAATCATTTCGCAGCTTTAGTGGGAAAATGAGAGATAACTGGAAAATATTAGAAATAATTCGAAGCTCTTGTTTACGTTCTTAACAGAGTTCTATCTGAGGTATTGTGGTTTCCTTTCCCTGCACGTACCCACACAGCACCATAACATTGCAGCAACGTCCCTTCAGTGCTTTGGTGCAAGATTGCAATGTGGCACCATAACATTGCAGAGACGTTGCAGGTTCAGTCCTATGTCCGCCTTCGCAATATTGCAGGTGTGTATTTTTGCAAAGTTGCGGCAACATTACAAATATGTAGTCCTGCAACGTTCCGGCAATGATTCTGCAACAAAACGTGTTATCATTACAGTATTGCACGGCAATATGTGCGCAATTTTGTTTGGGCGTTGCCACTGGAACACTGCACGTCGTTGTGCGCACAATATTGCAGGAATATTGTAGGATCGTTGCCACTGGAACATTGCATGGCGATGTGCGCGTAATATAGCAGAAATATTGTAGGATCGTTGCCAATGGAACACAATGGCCACGTTCTTGCAATATTACTACAATATTGTAGGATCGTTGCCACTTCAATAATGCACGACAATATTGCAGCATCATTCCTGCAATATTGCAATGCAACATGCAACAACGCAATATTGCGGCAACTTTTCTGCAATACTGCTGCAACGAAGTGTGCTGTATGGGTAGCAGCAACGTTTCTGGTTTTTCAATAGTAGAGTAAAAAAATCGAAGAGAGAAAGAACCTTCTGTTTTCTCTCAGCGACTTAATCAATTGGGCTTCAGGGAACCTCGGAAATTCGTGAATGTGATATATTAATATTCAGTGAATTAAAAGTCACAAGTGTACCATTAATAGAAATTCAAAGTAAATTCCCTTTGTCAGAAAGAAGACCAAAACTGGCAAAATGGAAACCTAAGCTCCAACCAAAGCCCAGGTACCCCACTATCCCCTTAAAGAGCAACGCCAACTCGTCTCAAGATAAGGGTACAGAAAGCATATCTCACCGGAAAGCAGCAGCTTCTCCTGTCGGTTATTCTCATTCTGCGTCCGCTGCCTGGTCTCCAGTGACCTGTGCGTCTCCAGGAAGGCCTGCCTCTGCCCTCTGTCTGTCAAATACTTAGTGTACATGCCAGCTAGATTCATTGCAAGATAAAGAAGCACGTTGGTCGTTAGCATTCGAACTACGCACGTGACGTCGCGCAGCTGCAATGTCAAAACGTCGGGGGACTTTAAAAGGGGGAAACGAAAATGCCGCGGGTCCGGGGACAGGCTTCTCGCGTGCGCGCAGGCGGCGGGGTGGCGCTGAAGGGTGGTTTTATCGTCGGGGATAAGGGGGCATCGTCGGGTGGAAGAATGTAGACCAAGGAAACCCTTACGTATGTGGGATCTCGCAATAGAGTTATCCCCGCCATCACCATGTGAGTCAGGGCTGTCCCGTAGCCAGCGAGGACGCACCATCTCAGCGGCAACGGCAACATGGCGTACGGTGCATAGACGACGAACAGAATGTACCACATGAGGCGCTGCTGGCTGGAGAAGTCTAGACCAGCCCCTATAAAACCTGCAAGCGACGCGTGGCGTGCGTTTAGCGTGGCCATTTCCGGCGCTCGGGGGCCATCCGCGGCCTTGGGTACCTTCCGCGGCCTTGGGTGCCCGTGGTCGGTACCGTTCGAGGCTCGCCGGCGTGATTCGTGGAATTTTGGAACCGCGGGACGGATATTTCGATGGCGGGACAGGGCAAGCCCGCCATCCGATGATGAAGCTGGCTGCAATGCTCGATAAACGACTAAACTGGAGCTGTTCCAATAGCTGGGCTATTTAAGTGATAGCGCGAGTGGGCTGAGTTTTGCTTCAATTTACTCGAATTGCTTAAAAGTTTTTGCTTCGGTCTGATCGTCCGAGCTGAGGATGAAGGTGGGTGATTGGGTAACTCTTGAGGCAGAGCAATTTTTAGTGGCTTCTTCGTGAGCAGCCTCCGTGGGTCTAGCTGGAAAATACTTGCGCGTGTCTTGTTTATGTAATAGTTAAGGCAAACGGGTTTAGTTGGGAGATAATCCAGTTAGCTTAAAGGGTTAGACCACCTTGGGCTTGTCGAGGGGTTAGCCCTTGGCCAGGTTAAGAAATATTGTATCTCTGGGAATTTATTTCTAAGTGACAAAAACAGTTCTAGCGATACAAATTTTCCTATGAAGATAGAGACATCTTTGAGTAATATATACAATTTTTTTCAAATATCAAAACATTCCGGAAACTTTAAATGCGTTTTTCTCGAATCCACGTTTTCCGAAAAGGTGTAATTTCAGTAAAACTGTATGGATTTTGATACAATTTGGCACAGACGTTCTTTAATGTATTCTCTATCGTCCGATCGTCAATTTTTTTGATTGGTTGAAAATAACAAAATAGCTACACTTTGAAGCAAATAGCTCATGATAGCTCGGATGATAGAGAATACATTTAAGAACATCTGTGCAAAATTGTATGAAAATCCAAAGAAGTTTATTCAAGTCACAGCGTACACCTTGGGTTGCGGAAAACGTGGCTTTGAGAAAATCGCATTTAGTTTTCGGAATGTATTGATATCTGAAAAAAAAATTATATATATTATTCAAAGATGTCTGTATCTTTATTGAAAAATTTTTATCGATAAAAGTGTTGTTGTCACTTAGAAATAAATTCCCAAAGATGCGACATTTCTTGACCTGGCCAAGGTGATTCAACCCCTTAAACAGTTCTAATTGGAAGGTGCTTGCGAGTTTTCTTTCTCCAATTATCTCTCCAAGTACCTTCTCTATGCTTACCTAAAACAACTTTAGTAAAGACACACTCCTAAGTACCTGAGCTCAAGTAGCTCTAGCTAAAAGATACTCTCAAGCACCACCACTCTAATTAGCTGAAATATGTTTAATCAGTAGAAACTACAGAATACCTCTCCTCTACTCAGCCCAAACAGCTCTAGTCGCAAAATACTTTCAAGTGGCACCACTCTAATTAGCTGCAATATGTTTAATCAGTCGAAACTACAGAATACCTCTCCTCTACTCAGCCCAAACAGCTCTAGTCGCAAAATACTTTCAAGTGGCACCACTCTAATTAGCTGAAATATGTTTAATCAGTCGAAACTACAGAATACCTCTCCTCTACTCAGCCCAAACAGCTCTAGTCGCAAAATACTTTCAAGTATCATCCCCCTAATTAGCTGAAATACATTTAATCAGTAGAAACTCCAGGAGTTCCTCTCCTCTACTCAGCTGAAACAGCTCTAGTCAGAAGCTACCCGCAAGCAAGTAAAACCAAGGAGCTCTAATCAGAAAATATCGTCCAGCACCATAAAGCCTCGACCAGCACCAACCATACCCATCCTCGATCGGACTCGCCCTTTTTACCCAGAGCCTGGCAGTTCCCGTTAACATTAAATAATGCCAGAGGATTGCCAATCGATAGTAACCCGTAGCTGGGTGGCAAGTCCGTTCTACAGCGTTCTCACAACGGTTCGCTGAACATTCAAGCAATTCGCTGGACCGCCAACGCGCGACCCACTGGAGCAAAACTCTATTCGCTAAAACGGAGAGATAGGATCTCCCCAAGAGAGCACGTGCACCATGTGTCCACGTAGCAACGATCCACGTTACGTTCGACTATACAGAACCGTCCAACAGGGGCATTACTAGCGTCGGCGCGGGGCCGCGTATTCGTCGTCACCTTGCGAGTTGATCAGTAACCAAGTGAATATGGAAGCCCAGTACAAGTAATTGTTGGAGAAGCACCGCCACCAGCCGAGAACGCAGACCACCATGTTCGCCGCCATGCAACAGGACGCCCAGGACAACGACTCGATCAGGCCGCTGCTGTTCTCGTCCCTTTGCCACAGCCATATCGCCAGAAGAACAATCTATGGTGCGCGCAGCATCCGGACAAGAAATATTGAGGAAAAGAGTTCTGCGGTTTAATATCAAAAGTATTTCGATAATTACCGTTACGAACAGATTTGCAAATGTATTCGGGATCCGAGTGGGACCTTTAGAAGCTCTAAGCACTTGAAAGATTTTGAGGCCCCTTCATACAGGGTAATCGCTTCAACGAAATGTACGATTTCTTAGGCATCTCCAACAATACCTATGACTAAAAAGGGTTGCTGCGAAAAGGTAGATTTTGAAGCTCAGAAAGTCTCTATGACGCCCTTTCTTCTGACGCCCTAAGCACCTGCTTAGTTTGCTTATTGGTTAATCCAGCACTGACAAGGAGAGGTTCCCAGGTGTCCACCTCGGATTGCTTTGAATTTTGGATATGTTTTAGAGGACAGAAAAATAAGATATACGTGTTTTTTATAGCGGCCCATTAGCATGTTTAGGGGGTAAAAGCACCCCACAAAATTATATGGGCGGTTTCACCCCCTAAATATGAAAACAGGCCAAAATAAAAAGACACCTGTTCGGAGATGGGCGCCTCAAAACCTTATGAACTTTGGGGGCTGGTTTCATCCCCTAAGCATTCAAGCAATCGGAGGCGAACACCCGGAAACCTCTCTTTGTGTGTGTATTCGTTTGATATGCAACAACTTTGCTTATTTCAGATTTCGTTGAACGCACGAAAAGTGTCCAAAATCAAAATTCATAGGGGCCTTTTTAATTCTTTTCAATTGGCTTTGGTCACAATAATCTGTGGCTTAATTTGGTAAATTAATTTTTTAATAATTTGAGGGTCGGCTATTGTAAACTATTAACCAACTTGAGAACGTTAAGTGGAATTGTAAACTTGTACGTTTTTAGCAATTACTGGTTGACAAGTTTTCAAAATAATGCACAGCTTGAACGATGCAGTAATGGAAGCAAGTGATAGTAGTCTGTATGTGGTCAGACGCGTTTCAGGATTCAAGAGAAAGTGTCTAATGATAACTTGCAACGTATACCTACATATTTTATAATTTATTTTTGCACCTCCCGTTGTAAAATACCTGTTGCAAAATCAAAGCTTTACACACAAATAATTACTTGTAATAAACCTTTCTTTTAAAGGAAAGTCATAGAAACTCCAAGATGCCAGGAACTTAATTAAAATTTAAACTAACAAGATATTTAGACACCTGTACAAATTTAACAACAATACCCATTTAAGATGCTCAAGTCACGTCTCCGGTCACCTTATCAGAGCAATCACGAAACCTTCTCCATACACCACAGAAGCTTACCGAAAGTAAGCATGCACAAACTGCTCGTAACAGAATCACCGAAACACCCTATTTAATAGAATGGAATCGAGGGTACCTTTAGGCTGAGATCAACGATGTTGAGCATTATCAATGACTTTTGCCGTTGGCGGTTGGAGTAATGAAGGTAAGACGTCTCCAGCTGTTTGCTGTGGAAGCTGTTCGAAAGCGACGGGCAAAATATTCCCTTATAGAGGACTCCTTTCTTGAAAACATCTGAAAATACCCAGTCGTATTTATAGCCGAAGGCTGTACGTACGGAATAAATTAATAGCACGTGCCATTGGCGACGTGTTAAATAAATGACGCTCGATGAACGGGACGATCAAACCCTTTCAAACCTGAATTACAAATGCGTTGTGGTCTGTGAAGAATTAATTATTAAAAAAATTTAAGCCCCTATGAAACAATTGCAAGTGAGCAATTTATATTTTATCAGTCGTTGATGTAAAGTTTCTATATTGTGCGTGATTATTGTTTATTTATGACGCTTCTTTCTTTGTTTTCGGCGAGATGAATATGTCTCTGGGGGGCGGACGGACGAAGTTATTTACTGTATGAAAGAAAGCTGTTTTGTGCTCGCCAATTTTTCTTTGGAATATGGTGAAAAAATCGACTTTAAATTTTTATTGGAGAATTCTCTTGAACTACATTTCTGCAAAGTTTCAAATTGTTTCAAATTGTCGTTTTGCCAAACATGCCTTTTAAGTTGAAGAGTCCTTATAGAAAACACAAATTGCTAAAAAACAAATTTTTTAGGAGACAGAAAAAACATCCTTGATTTTAAATTATTCACGACATTTAATTGCTAAATATGCTTAAGTATACAATAACCCAAATACATCACAAAATTTTCTATTTCTGCATTAATATAGTCCCGATTCATGAAATAAAAGTTCCATTTATAGAAAACCCTGTATCTGCCATTCATGTAAATTTGCAAGCACTGTAAGTGCCAATTCTGTTTACCTATCTTTTAGCACTATTAGTAACTTATTTACAAAGGGAAATTGCATTAAAATTCTATATTATAGTATTGGCACGTAGAACATTTCCCCATAACATTTTTTTTTTCATTTTGACACTCAGTGTTTTCTACGATGACTCTTCCATTGCGCTATTTATCTTTGAACTAAGGGGCTGAAAGGGTGAAGCCGAGGTGATCGATCTTACCTCGCTGGGTTTGGGCTTCGGCATCAACAGGCTGCTCTGCGATATCCACGTCTGCATCAGGAGACTCATCCGCATCCTCGGCTTCCTCGATCGTTTCGTTCTCGTCTGGAACTTCCGGATCGTTGTTGGACTTCCGCTCCTCCCACGCCGCCAGTCCTTCCCTGCCCAGCCTCTCGGAAGTGAGCTTCTTCACGGCCTTGATCCATAATTGCTTCCTCGGAGAAATACTCAACCTGTCGACGTCATAACAATCCTAAACTGTCTACAAGAAAGGGACGGTGTTCTTCAAAGTTGGGGAGGGGCAGGGGAACATTGAAAACATTTAGTAAACTGATACGTGGATTGGCGACTGTGTGTTAGCATTTCTCAAAACGTGTATGTAACACTGCTCAAAATAATCCAGTGGGAATTGCTTTTTTTAACGCTATTGGGATGAAACTTCGAATTTGGAGTTAGTGTGTTATGCTTTTAACACAGCATTTAGGGAATAATTTATGATAATAGAATATGTTGATGAGTTTTCTGAAATATTCCTATTTGACGATTTTTTTTTTAATATTCGAATATCCCCGTTGTGTTCATTGATCGTTTTGTGAAACTCCGAAGTTGGTAGTGTTTCTGAATTATATGTTTTTAGGTAAAATGAACTCACAGAGTGACTTGCACAAGTATTCAAATTAGGGTTGCCACCTTTTTTTATCGGAATATAACGGAAATTTGCTTTAGTGGAGTGTAAAAAGAAGTACGCTCGAAAAAACGGAAAGTACATTTTAATCGTATTAGGTTTTATTTCTTCGAAGCATATTTTTTATTGCTTTTAGCATTACAAACCAAATTTGTATCATTTTTAAATAACTCAATGGCATTACTGCACGCTGTATTCATATTAAAATATATAAATAATTTGTTCTTTATTAAATTAAGGGCCTTCTTTCTCTCATCCCGCCACTTCACATTCATGCCAGAGAAAACTTTCTCAGTCAATGCTGAGGTGGAATGAACAGACAGAAGATAGGAAATTACTTTGAAATTATCATGGTTTGTGTACGTTTGGAAACTACGTAAAATAATATTCCTATACGTTTCACGTAATATCATTTCGTAAAATAAAATATTTTCGCATACTTTATTGTTATTCAGAATTATAGAGTAGATACATTTACGTATAATAACGTAAGATACTTTAAATTAAAGTACGGGTGGAAACCCTAATTCGAATAGTAGTGTACGGTAGTACCGCAAACTGGGGTGACTTTGCCCGCGTCGGGGTGACATTGCCCACTTTTCGGAAAAACTGTATTTTATTTTATTGTGAAGTAATTAGAACATATGGTGTTTTGTAATCAATAGCAATAATTTCTCCAAGGTCAAACGGAAAAAACAATAGCGAATTCAAGCATATGGTAATTTTTCAGTCAGAGTGAAAAAGTGGGCAAAGTCACCCCAGCGGGCAAAGTCACTGCAGTTTATGGTAGCTACTAAAATTGCACCACCTTAAAAATATCAATGTTTCTGGTTTAACTCGCGCACGAGCAGTGACTATTAGTGACTATTATCTGCGCTATTGGATATTAAAGATTTAATTTACATTAAAGAAAACATGATTTATTACAATGAATCAACAGGTACTTCAAAATAAATGTAGGTGCCTTTACTCAATTTCCAAATCGTGCGCAGTTTGGATTTAAATATTGTTAGCTGTAGTCAATGAATAATAACTTGGCACTAAATGTTACTTTTAATTTTGTTATGCTCGAGCTGATTTAGTACTTTGTACTCTAGTAGATACTTTGATAATTGATTCAGTTTGTATCGGATTAGGCAAAACTGTTAAAAGACCACGCTAAAACAATTTAGTGTGGCTACCACATTTGCAATGTATTCGCATATTCGACAAAGTGTTTTTTAGGAGCGTTGCAATTTTGTTGCAAGATGAATTTTTAACTCATACAATAATTTAAAGTGCAATGAGAAGAAAAGACAGACACAGTTAAGAAACATCCCTTTTATTTGTATAAATATTTACACTCGTATGTAGACACTACCTACATGGAAAAAGAATATAGGAAATTACAATTTCAAATCAAATTTTGTTGCCACGTCTGTTGCAGCAGCAGTGGCCATGCCATTTCGAGAAATTGATTCATTAGATAGTTTATAAGGTCACTTTAATTCTTCCTGTATCCTTTCAATTATTTTCCAAGAAAATGAGTAGACATTGGAATAATTGATCTTTGTGTACCATAAAGTCTTGAACTGTTATAATCAAGTAACTAAAGCGATCATTCCAAAACCTGCAAACTTGCAGGTTCCATATTTAATTGCTAAAACACCGAATTTCCATGTTACTTAAAAATTTAAACAATCAGGCGCATGCAAATTTCTCGCTTCCAAAGAAATCGAGGAACCCTCCAACACTTTACAATCACCGATTAGCATTTACGCGTCTAAATTCTAACGCGCTATTCAATTTTCAACCCTTTCATTATACTACCCATCTCACACCACTATTCTAAAATATGTATACTTTTAAATTTAAAAAGAACCTCGAACACAATGAATTGTGTGACTAGACAGAATCCAGATCATCATCCCCACTTTCAAAACGCATAAATAGTATACAATAAATTAATTGAAAAATGTGATGTGGGTAAATTTCGCCATGCATCTTTGCTCTTGTAATCACTATTACTTAGAGTTGACATTGCCCAGATTACCTTTAAGGAATCAGGAATTAAAATGAGTGATAAATACGAGAAATAAGTATGTATATACATTTATTGATAGAGCGAATCCGGATAATTCTTTCCCAGTTGCCCCCGTCGTAAATTATTCGCGCAAGGGACTGTGTCTGTTGTACCATCACTTCTCCCATTGACCGACTCTCCCACCTTTCGTAGCTGCCTCATAGTTTAGTGTACCTATTCTGAATTTCGAGATAAACAATGATATCCTTGTCAAGATTAGCGATGGGCAGGCAGTAGTATTCGGGCAGTGATAGCGATAGGACCTCTGTGAAAGTATATTCCCAACATTCCCAGCGTCTTGTTACTCGTATATTTAGAAATAATATTTAATAAATATTAGTTATTAATAAAATAGTATTTATATTATTCACAATACAAATACTATTAAATAGTATTATATTATTTAAAAATAGTTTGTTCACACTGCATATTAAAATTTTGCAATTTAATTCGCATTGCAGTGCTAGAGCGCACTAATATACCCGCTACAGTGTCACTTTTTTAACCAGAAAATTATATGAAATTAAATAATTTTCTATTACGGTTGAAAGCGAGGACGCCGCACATAATTGCATAACAAGCGTTAATGCTACGGCAGTCACGTGTTTGCTCGCGTTTCTCACGTGAGTGCAACTTCGAACAGCGCGCGCTAGAAGTCAGAATCTTAAATTGCCTCTATTTCGAAACTGAAGCCTCAGACTGGAAAATGGTAAGTGACATTTCAGTTCCTTACATCTGGAGGCATCTATGTGCCATTGCTCATCCCCTAATTCTAGGACACATTGTCTAGTGTCTTGAGTAGAAAAGCGCCTTGAACCATATAAAGTTCGTTCCACGATGTCTCGCAATTAGAGTGTCGTATAGTAAACATCATGTTTCTTGGCTGTTCTCCATCTTTGCTTTTCATCGGGCTCTAATGCCATAGCACTTTAACATCTCCGTTCTAAATCAAAAAAATGCCCCCCAATAACCATAAGCTGCCCAATCAGTTATCAAGTTATTCGCAATGTGAAAGAATACACCTACTCTCAAGCTCGTTAAATAAAAAACACCCCAATAGGCACGGATACTCAAGAATTACACACATAATTTACCTTTTTTTTTAATGGACCAATTAAATGTTTTCTACAATTCAGGCCTTTGAACTTTCCTTCCATTTTATAGCTCCTTTTGTCTATTAAATTATCTATAATAATATTATTTCTCCATATAATAATAATAATAATAATAATAATAATAATAATAATAATAATAATAATAATAATAATAATAATAAAACAATTGAAAGTGACCTTGAAAACTTAAAAAGTTAAGGGACTCATAAGAGATTCAATGTTACCACCTAGAAAGATCTTCTAAGCCATGTAAGTCATGATAAAAAAATTTGATCGGTCCATTGGCAAGAAAATTAATAAGCGTGGAAGAGTTACGTAATTTATCCAGCGCATTACGAAAGTTAATTAGCATTCGCTCACTGGGAGTACAGCACCCCAAATTATAGACCCGAGACCAGTCTTGATACATTACGATTGACTGAATAATTCATGGTGCTTGTGGCAAAAGTAAGGATACTTAATATCGTTTCTGGATGTTGGTAGAAAACTTTTTACATCAATTACACGTTGCTGCGTCACTTGCACCTAGAGATATTTAATATAGGAATTCCATTTACTGTGATACTTGATACGAAGCTTTCCATGTACTCTGCTGCTTGTTAGCCGGCAGATGGACACCTTTAGAAGCATATACTACATAGCGCAATAATAAACCTATATAACAACATAATAATAAAACGCTGCCTGGCTAGCAGGGGACCTTTGGAGATTTCAATCGCGCGTTTTTTTTCGGCTAATAATAACTGAATAAATTTACACCTCTCCACTGCAACGTTGAAGTAGAAAAAGATGCAGTATGGTGATTTCGAAATTAATAATTCATCGGATTCTACGAATCAAGATCGCAATCTATTTTTACAAGCTTCTATGTCAGTGTGCGACTTCAAATCAGAGTTTGCGGGGTGCGGCAGGAGATTAAAGAATCCTCGTCGCGACAGTGCATCCAAGGGGCTCGGTCCGGGGACGATTTTAGCACCGAAAAAGAAAAATGTTGGATAAACGTAGGCGTATGGTCTATTTTCATTTCATCTCCGAGTTATAGCCGCTGCCGTGTCGCAATAATCATCGAGCCGCTATATCTAATTTCACTGAAATGTTTAGAAATAACGCTTCGTGTTTTATGCACGGCCTTGCTGTTCTAGTCTGTCTTGACGAGAGAGTAATAGAAGAGTCTCATTTCAATTTTTTAGCTAACGTGCGAGTGGATTGATCCTGCAGGGCATACTGTTTATGCACGACCTTGTTGTTCTAGTCTTTCTTGACAAGTGAGTAATAGAAGACTCTTATTTCAGCTTCTTAGCTACCGAGTTAGTAGATCCTGCTGGAAATATCGTTTATACTATTCCATCGTCTTTTATTTATTCTTTGTCTTTATCTTGTACACTAATGGGAGTTTATCCGATATATATTCAATAAATATTAAACAAATGTTATATATGAAGTAAATATTAAATATCAAATAAATATGAAATATCAAGAAAATATGGAATATCAAGTAAATATGGAATATCAAGAAAATATCTAATATCAAATAATTATTAAATATCAAGTAAATATTAAATATCAAGTAAATTTTAAATGTCAAATAAATATTAAATATCGAATAAACATCAAATACCGAATAAATGTCAAATATCGAATAAATATCAAATATCGAATAAATATCAAATAAATGTTAAATATCAAACAAATATTAAATATCAAACAAATATTAAATATCACCAAATTTCAATGCATTGAGCACTAATTTCTTAGACCATTTAAAGTAACTTCTTTGCACGCTACTGGAGACGTTGAAACACGTAGTTAAAGTAATCGAAAAAAGTAGCTACCGCACGAAAACAAAGTGAAATTACGGTCGGTAACATAATTGCATGAATGTCTCAATTATTTTTCAATACTAAATTCATCCCCCTAAGTGAGCACACATTTATAAGGATGCATCCCTCTACGTCGAATAACTTATTACCCAATAATATTATTCGCCGAAGGAGGTCCCAATTATTTTGAGCAGTGCGTAGACAAAATAATCATGAAACACTTATATGTACATATATTCACGCGGCTCGGAAGACAACGAGACTTTTACACCCACGACTAACAGAAGGAAGCCTTGGTAGCGACACTTAAAACATCCAACAGAATAACATCGAGAATTGTTCCCCGCTGGTCCCACAGAAAATCAAGCCTCCCCGAACTCTATCTTCCCACCGGGAACGATTCCATACGAGCGACATCGATACACCGCAAGCATAACCTCGTTTCGCGAGCGAGCACATGGAACGCGTATTCGACAACGTCCCGCCCGTCGAGGAGAATAATATTCCCGCGTAATAAACAACAGAGACGATACATCACAATTAGTGCGCACACACATATTTTTATATGCGAGCTACTATCGATCCCCGGCACCGGCTATCGCACGCACGCCTGCACCGGGAGATCCACGGCAGCCTAGTGTCGTTCGAGCGACGTCAGAAAAATCGCGGGAAAAAAAAGCGAGAGAAATAGAGGCGAGACAGAGAGAGCGGAACACTTCGCGTCCCCGTGATCAACGAAAGTGTGCAGGCACGATGCAATTGTACAGCCAGCAAGGAGAACACGGATTACGGTGGACTAACAGCCATCGTGTGAGACTTACCGAGCAGTGTTATTGTGTTAATGATGTGTCGCATTAAAACAAAGAAACGGTTGAGAGTCTTACAGAGTCTTTCGTGTAGAAAATGATAGAGAAGAGGCGAGAAACGGAATAGAGAGAAGATAAAAGGCGAGGGGGACGTGGTCCCCGGCGTTGGATACTTACTCGTTGATGCCCGCGACATCGCTGTCCAGCATCATGCTCCAGGTCTGTTCTGTAATCATTATCCCCCGGATGATCCGCGAAACGTAACAAACCGCTCACGCTGTGATTGTCAGCTGTGCTATTGCCTTAGTATCCGGCATTTTCACACACCTTAAACCAGAACTGGTTGAGAAAGGAAGCCGATTCTCCACCGCGCGCCCCAGCCGTCGTGCGACGTCGGGTGCAAACGACGACGCCGATTTCTCATCGAGAACAGACGCGCTGCCGCGTTTACCGGGCGATCGGCGAAAGAACGGGCGTGATTTCTCGAGTCCGCGGGCCTCGACAACCACGCTCGCGGGTTACCCGCGAGGGAAGCCGGGAACGGTGGACACGCGGCGATAGATCGCGAGCGCCGGTCGAGAATCTCCGTTCCCGGCGGAATCTCATTCCCTTCCCAATAACTTCTGTACTCTCTCGTGCATTCCTCTTCCCGTACGTTACTGCTCTTATTCACGCAACTCCCATTCGAAGCCAGAGGATCGTCGGATCCTAGAGCCCGCCCCCCTCTGCTCGGTGCTCTCCGCTCCGCGAAACGCCGCTGTGCTTTCGGGCACAGGGAACGGCCACTTTGCGCTTCGGGAAGCCGTCGGTCGTAATAAAGAAAGCGAGGATGACACACTCTCCGCGGTAAAAATACTGTGCCCGCGTTAGAGCGGAGCGCTCGTCCCCCTCGGCAGCCGCGCGCGCGATCGTTCCGCGAACTGCGCTCGAGAGCGCTCGGTCGCGCTTTATTTCTGTACACTTTGACACTGGACGATTGCCGCTTGGGGAATATCACACACCGTTCGGCCGGCGTTGCGTCCGACGGGCGATCCTCGTGCCGCGATCGGATCGGCCCCGATGCCGTTCGTGGACCCGCGGATCGCGCGCCACGCTAAATTTGAGAGCGGAGAGATGCCTTGTCTCTCGATCGCGGCCGCAGGCACGGTTGCCTCGCGGGCTGCCGAGGCGGCTCCGGGAGCGACGCGATGAGCGCACTGTTAACTGGACGACGAGGAACAAGCGGCGGTTAATTAGCATACGTCGAGTGAAGTCACCGTGTCTCGCTTCTCTTTTTTCTCCTCTTCTCTTTTTGTTTTTTTTTATTTTTCACCTTACCTGTCCGTGTACGGCCGGCGAGTACAAGCGAGCGGATCCGCGCGATCTGCTCGTTCCAGCATCAAGACCGCCTGTGGCGAACGGAAACGCGAGGACGCCGCGGATATCGCGCGGTGGCATCCGCCGACGATCGAGACTCGCGGCTCACCGTACGAAATCGGTTGTCCTGAGCCGGCACGGCACCTGATCTCTTCGAACGGCTCGGGGGGGAACGTGTGTGCGAGTGTTTGTGGGCTTGTCGCCACCGCGCGTGGCCCTCTCTCTATCTCTTGACGTCAGATACACCGTGCTCCATCCCCTCTTGGGCGCTCACGGGAAAGAAGGGATGATCGAGGAAGCACCTAGCAAACACGATGATTCTGCGTGCTTTGCAACACCTCTCTTTCTCTGCTCATTTGCTTTCCCGAAGGAACGAGTTGCGAGCGAAGCTTGCGCGACGCGCAGATAGAATTGAGCTGCTACTAGGCGAAGATTGTGGGTGTACGATTGCTGGTAGAGCTGTAAATATTCGAATAGGCTATGTACTCGAATAACTTTGAATACCAATAATTTATTCGAGTAACTTCAAATACGAAAAATTTATTCGAATAGTACGGAGTATTCGAATATTCGAATAATTCGGTGTATTCGAGAAATTCAATGTGTTCGAAATTCGGATTGTACCGAATACCAATTTAAACGTGAAATATTTCTTCACACTTTATCATGCTTTTTTTCATAGTGGAATTTACAATTATTTATTTTTCAAGTGTTAAATTTGAAACTTTATTAATCTTTGGTAATGTTATAAATTTTAAATCGAAAGGTATTAAGTCTATTTAAATTTGGGGATGTAATGTATTCAAATGTTGAATTGTAATGCTCGTTAATAGTAACAGTGGTAATTTTATTCTTATTATTCATACGAAAATCTGTTTTCGTGGAGAAAAACAAAAACATTAACATTTTCTGGTGCAAGGCAGCTTCTCTTCACCGTTACCACATTCCTTGCTGTACAGAACGTACGTTCTGAATTCCTGATTGTTCGAATCTCAAATTCGAATTCTACTGATATTCGAATACTTAGAATATTATTGGAATATTTAGAATATTCGAGTACTTAGAATATTCGAATACTTAGAATATTCGAATACTTAGAATATTCGGAAATTTTAATACTTAGAATATTCGGAAATTTTAATACTTAGAATATTCGGAAATTTTAATACTTAGAATATTCGGAAATTCGTAACAGCCTTAATTGCTGGTGCAAAGAGGGCGACGGAATTGAAGGGGCACAGGCAGATCGCTGCAGTGCCGTGTAGATCAGAGTCTAGGGTGGGAATGGAAGGTGTGTTTCAGGTCAAATTTCTATCTCGCCCCTTTGCTGGAAGATATTTTGATTTGAATTTGAGATATTCGTGCAGGGAATTATGTAGAGATTGAAGGAACCTTGGTTAGTATCAATTTTCATATTTTGCATCAGTCGCGAGAATACTCATTAAATCGTGGGGGTACAATTGACTGCTATCAAGCGATTCCATTGCAACGAACATATTTCTATTCTAACTATATCGATTAATTTTGAGATGGTATCGTATAATACGAAGCGTACTCTTTCCTCGTATAATGTACGTTGAGGTGAGTTTGGACGCTTAATGCGCAGCATGTCGCGTCGCCGAGTTACGAAAGTTCCTCTTCATACACCATCGACGCGTGATAAACGTAATGATCGACAATTATTGGCGCAACGCGTGCGCTTCTCAATACGCGCTGTCCGCAGTTGGATGCAATTGCGCATTATTCATCATATCAATCAATAAAAACGGAACGAGTAAAGACACGCGAAGATGCTTGTGCGTTAAAAGCTTGCAAGACTCGTCTTCAACCATCCGTGGAAAACTATGAAAAGCTCGTACTGCTCCACGTCGTTTCGATGTAGAATTGTTTGTAACGTACTTATGTATGCCACTCCACCTTCCATTAAGAAGATGACGGTGATATTCATACTGTATGTAACATTATGAATCTTCTAGACAGCACTTTGTTACGTCGACGTTGCATAGTATTTGTTACTTAAATTTCATTAGACAACTACAACAGTAGACTATGCATTTTCAATTGTATTCGCGATGCTTAATTTCCTCCAGATATATTTGTACTTAAAAGAAAATGTTGTGTACGTCTTAAATTCATTGCGAGTCATTTTCTTTGCAGGTAGCTTAATGTTAAGAATAATGTTAAATACCAGTCGAATATTACTACACAGCGTTCCTGTCGAATAAGTCATATTATAATGAACAACAATCAATTTGTGATATCTATCGGTGATCAGAAGAAAGTAATATACGCGAAAATCCTAAACGAGACTAATACCGTTACCTGTGTCACAAGCATGGCTAACACGCATACTAACAGATGCCTAGTGGCCGAGAAAGAAGTATCCGAATTAAAGGCCAATTGTAGCTGTGCGGCGCACACGTACAAAATAAAGAACCACAAGTACAAGACTATACATAAATGCGTGGTGTATAACTTCATGAATATCCAAGATCGACTGACATTCATGGACAATCTTGTGAAGTTTCTAGTAACCAGAAGATTCCCCGATCTAACGAAACTACAGACTTTCGAGTTCGTAAGAGCAAAAACGAAAGACGCGTGGTCGATATCCACGCGCAGGCTCAAAGAGAATCCTCGAGCCGTAGTGTCCCCGAGGTCTAAGATATATTACAAGAAAAAGAAGCGTATGGTAGAGAGGAGTCATGGTCCGTCTCAATCGCAGCACACTCCTGGCAGCAATGTGCCATGCTCGTCTAAGCAGAGGACGATACTTCAGATACCTGTACCTCGAACGTATGTGAATGCTGTGAATATTAAAAAGAGGAAAAGCGTATTGGAATTGAGACAAAGAAGGAACTCGCTGTGCTCGCAGAGAAAGGCTTCGAAGAGTCAGTCGAGACCGGTAACGAGAAGTATCACACGTAGCAGTGCTAGCAAGCCTAGCATAGTATAATGTCCGACTGGTGTTTCCCTATATCTACTGTACATTCTTTTAATGCCTACCTCACGTATTACCTACGATGTCCCAAGAAACAAGTTTGATTCCCATATAAAAGTCAATATATGTCTGTGAATATAAGTATTAATGAGAAAGATATCTATCCTATAGTGAGGAATATCAATGGATATGAAAGAAGTATATCACTTATGCTATGTATGTTTGTGATATGGAATTTAGGGGAATATATTCTTATGTCAATTTTGAGAGGGTATGCTTAAATTAATACGGATGAAATAGGGCGTAGGTATGTTGGTGTGTTCCTACGTAAATGTAAAACTAAATGTGAAGACATAAGTATATCAAAGTTTGGGAGTGTGAAAGATAGTACGTAAAAGAGGGAGACAAAAAGAATAGGTAACTTACTTCAGATTAACGTTCGAAGTGAATTCTTTAAAGATACAAAAGATTTCTGTATAACGACGATGTATATAATAGGGTTGGGACTATTCGAATAATTTAATATTCGAATATTTTACAAGTATTCAAATGCTACGAATAAACTTCGAATAATTGAGTATTCGAATAACAACATAATAACTGATGTATTCCAATAGTATGGTGTGAAGTGGGTGAAAATTAGATAACAAGATTTCACCCTGACAAATGAACCTAGAGAACTTGATTTATAATTCACACCATACTATTCGAATACATGGATATTCGAATTATATTCGCCAAGTAATTGAGCAACTGAAGTATTCGAATATTCGAATACCGAAATATTCGACAAATAGTCCCAGCCCTGGTATATAACAGTGAAGGCCTATAGAATATTATTCTTAATTAATATTCTACATTTCGACCGATCAAGGGATTTTCAAATATTCAGTACACATTCGAAATAATACGTCAGATACAAAGTACAGTTTAAAACAAAATCGTTAACAAGGGAAGATCCCGAACCGGGAAATACAAAAAAATTCTGAAACTGCGAATATGTAAGGAATTTCCTCCTGATTATAACGCAATTTTTGTTTACTGTCCAAATTCACTCTAAGGGGGTGTAATCGACCTCTGAAAGTGAACTGTAAAATATTTTTTTTTACCAAATGATAGATCTAATTAAAAGAAGTATCTTTTGTCGTGAAACTTTCTTTCTATCTCTTACAGTTCGCGAGTTATAACACAAAATCTAAAAATAGCCGAATTTTCAGAGGTCAATTTCACCCCCAGGAAATCCCCTACATATTCACAAAGTTTCAGAATTTTTTTGAATTTTCGGGTTGGGAATCTTCCCTTGTAAGTTGTAGCTGGGGTATATGATCCATAAAACGCTATGAAGATATGTAAAAATCGACTGATATAATTTTTTAATAAAAGTAATTTTCAAATAAATCTAAAAATATCGTTGTAAGTTATAAAACTTGTACCTGCGTAGGGTAAACGATACAGTTATTGACCAGGGTACAGAAGTTGACCACTTCAAATATTCTGCCGCCATAGTCTAATGAACCTGCGCGTTTCCGCATCAATGATGCACTTTAATCAGAAAAGACAGTCCTACCTTTTGTTTCAGCCAAAGTCGGAAAGGAAAACGCGTAATTTCAACGCTCAAAGAAGGTAAGGGCTTAGCGGGCATCTTTAGAGCGGCGAATTCTTTAATGACTGTATAATCATTGTTGAATTTTGGTTGCCGTGAATGCCATTGATTGTAACAGGTGACAAGGGCCCAATGTTAACATTCGTCATACTTCCAGTCGTGTCGAACGTGATTATGTTGTTTTGGGGGGTGTTCTATTGAAGTCGCCAGTTATTACTGGTTTGATGAATGCACAGTAATACAGTTATTGACCACTCGTAATTTTCGTGCTGAAAGACCGCGATGAAAATTGATTTAGATCTTTGAAGGCACGGGGCAATGTGTGACTTATGATTTTTCATTGGTCCGGAAGTCAGTACGATAATTCGAGGATCAATGGCGCTTGACGAAAGAAAAAAATAGAAAAGAAGGAAACGAAAGAGGCAAAGAGAAGACGAAGAAATAAAGAGCAGATAAGAGAGAAATCTAAGAAGCGAAAAGAAACGAATGAGAAGCCAATGAGATCGCGGCGAAGTGCACGGCATACGTCGCGAAGGGTGCACATGAAACTCACCCTGCCCCAAGACAATATGTCCTTAATTTTAATATGTTGACAGATGATTTTAATGAAGGTGATTTTAAAGTAAAAAATATGCCTTTTTTATATTCAACCAGTGGTTAACAAATATGCCACGACCGGTTAATAATTACAATTTTGAGTTATTTCTTTATAATAGCATTACATCGAAACTACTGATTTTTCAAAGTTTCTTTGGTGTTATAATAACACCATTTATAAAATTCAAGTTACTTATTCCATAGCGTTTACCTAAACTGAAGCTCTTAGGTGGTTAACTACTGTATCGTTTACCCTATTTACAAATGACAAGTATACTATAAAGAATCCACTATTTAAGAATTAAATCGGCATACCTTTTTTAAATATATTTACCGTTGACATTCTATGTAACTTATTAACATAGATTCGAAGGAAATGATTCGTCTGAAATAATCCAACCAACATTCATTCATGTAAACATTAATATTTATTGGCACCTTTTATCAAGTTATTATCAAAAATAATATATTACCGCAACGTAACATTAAGTTATAATATCGTCTTACTAATTTGACAAACTGAAAAATATTTCTCGTAAAACATTATAATCGGCTAATACCTGTAATATTATATTTTACTGGAACGTCGCATACGTGTAATCTAACGTAAATCTTGAAAAAAATAAATGGCTTCCGAAGATCAACTGGTCGCACGAATACTTTACACCAATACAATAAAGTCTCACCCTCGTACAGACTACAAACAGCTAAAAGAAGAGTACATATGCAACATACTACGTACGGATAATTTTCTCGGATATATTGTAATTAAATTGTCTCGATTAAATTAAATTAAACAACATTAACCGACAATACTAAAGGGGACCGCAGCAGTAAGGAAATCAGTATCATGTAATAAAAACTGTCTATCACATACAGAACAGAAAATCCTACATTCACTGGAAGCTTGTATCGTTTCTTAGCGTCCTAACGCAGAGGAATTATGCATTACAAAAAAAACGAACAATAAATGAGCGATCATCCCATTACGGGTGACAAAAATGGAATGCTATTTCTCGCCGAATCGTTTCTGTAGTCTTTCATATGCCACAGTCAGATTATTACGCAGCAATACTGCTCTTCGACGCTTAGTAAAAAAATAAAGATGTTAAATAATCAAACTTGTATGGAAAAATAGAATAAATCAACAAAAATACGTGAGAAGCGCGTGCACGCGCGTAAGTTACTCTATATAACATATAAAGAGGTAACTCTAAGAAATATATATTTACTATGATATATATGTATACATATATATATTTCTTAGAATTTAGGTTAATAAATTATTATGCAAGAAGCGAAAAGGAGAAAAAAAACAATGGTTTCCCAGGACGTTATAAAGCTAGATATCAAAGAAAGATAATACGTATTATATGTACGCATGGTACGTGCGTACATATCTATACAGTTTTCACCTATTCTTGCTTGCGCTTCTGTCTACTCATAACCACTGAAATCCGAGTGTTTCGTAAATACTAGTAGGTAGAAAGATTTTTTTTTTATATATACAAACTATGTCCTCGAGCATAAAACATATGGGATTGTACAAAGTTGTACAAAGCGTAGATATGCGTGGTTTATACGAGAACCTCGGAAACTAATCTCAGCCTGGTAGTTTCATTCACGTGAATCTTTCGTTCTGTCGGGTATGCAAATATGCACACTACGTATGTATATGGATGATTTAGTCAACGAACTTGGCTCGGCCTTCTTCGACTAAGAGCCGATCAATGTAAATGTCCTCGGACGTCTTAACGTCTACCAATTTTAAACCCAATACAGTCTCGGCTGGGGTAAGTCCGTCAGATTTCGACTCGACAACTATCGACACGAAATTTTTTTCCACGACCATGTCTTGAAACCACATACTGTCCTCAACAGTCCAATCGCGGTTAACCGGTTGTATGCCTGTTTGAATTATCAACAGAATTCACAAAGTAAAACATTTTTGTCCGTCTGCGTGTGTAAATCAAAGGAGAACTAAATAAAGCAAGAAAACAATTTACATACCAGCCAGTCTCGCTTTAATAGCCTGATACGGGAGTTCTAAGAATTGACTTTTCAACGGTTGCAATTTATCTAGCGGCAGTACAGACACATCTCCGAAATCGCAAAAGTAAACGCTAACCATCTGCTCTTTCATAACACCCGAAACGCACACCCTTGAAAATAAATAAAAACAGATAAGAATCATTCGTGAAGCTCAGCATTGTTGATGCAGAGGAACTAAATTGCGAGAAAAGATGTATGTTTATGAATTGCTTTTATTTATACCTATACCAATTCCCATCAGTGTGCTTAGCCGCGTAAAGTTTACCTTCCCTTATTGTCTCGACGGTTGGAACGGGTCCCTTGTACGCTCGACAAGTCTCTTGCAATTGCATCATCATTGTCTGAAAACAGAAACACATGGATTATTCTCTTCGAACACTACCTCGAGGAAGATCTCGATCATTTTTACTCTTTAAGCGTAACATTTGAAACGCGCGGTGTAATATTTACCTCTAAGGAACGCTTATCGTCGAACGGTTGAATAGTGAAATTCCCAGGATGGGCTGCCATCGAGACATGCACATCGAAATATTCGCCAATACCAGAGATTTTTGGGGGTTTCAACAACTTGACCTCTTCACCTTCGGTTCCGACGAGTCTAGAATTTGCGCGTTCTAAACGTTTCCTCGGTTTCGTGTTATTATTGCCATCTCCGTGCGATCTGAGAGTGATTCAAGAAACAACGATTATTTGTTATTCCATTATTCCCTGATCACATTGCAAGGAGTCGTCCTTAAATTACGTAAGGCTTTTTGGGGAGGAGGGTTCACGAATTTCTTGCGTTTTTGTACGAGGAGGGTAATATTTTTTAATCTACTTTTCAATCAATACAAATTCTATCATTAATATTCCAGAAAAGTAATTTTAAATTTCCTGAAACAGAGTTAAATGAGTTATAACTATTTAAAGGAATTTTAATAACTGAAGCAATGCAATGTCAAAGATATTATGTAACAGGAGGGAGTTTACGTAATTTAAGGACGGTCCCTAAACGTGTTTCGTGTATCATACCTCGCCAACTCGTCCTCAAGCGTCAGAGTGTTATTAATAGAAACGAGCATATTGCTGGGTTGGATCCTTTTAAATAATTCTACGACTGGTGCTTCATTCCCAGGTGACACCACTTTCACCAAAAGTGGCTCACCTTTCGGAGCAAGTTCTGTGAGTCTTGCAACCATCGCTTCATTGAACATTGATTTATCAATGTTATCAAGATGCACTTTTAACGCCTATCGTACAGAAGCATGTAAGGATTGAATCTCGTTTCTCTATACGATGTAAAATTTTACAAGCATCGTTCACTTACCTGTGCCGGAAACTTTGCCAAAATTTCCGATAACCTTTCCAGAGAGAGCAGATTCTCCTTCGTCGTAATCACGGTTTTACCAAAGTCAATTAAGAACGCCGATAATTGATTGTAAGTGTTGTCCGAAGGAGTAACTATCTTCCCTCTGTACCAATTGTTGTTCACGCACACGAAATACGTCTTACTAACGTCCACTGTCGTTACAGCGCAGTTCTTAACTTCCTGGTCGTTTAAGCCAGTGCTTACTAACCGATTCAGCAAACTGACTAAGATCTTCATACTCTCGGACTGCACTTGAACGAAGACGTCGCCATCCTCTTCCACGTGTGAAATGAATACTTCGGACACTTGCCCCGCCTTGAAGTAACAGAACAATGGTTAGAAATCATACTCCTTTCATTTACCGTCGAACATATTCATAGCTCCACAAATAGAATGACCAGTACTTACAACATCAAATGTAGGAGCAACCACTATTTGCTGTAAAATCTGCTTAGATAATTCTGAATTCAGATTAATATCGTGTTGTCCGTGTGTATCGTAAAACACACCCGTTATAAATGGTCCGTCGTTGTCTTTCTCGTCGCGGTTGACGATCTCAACGTAAAGTGCGCGGTCAAGTATAAGTTTCTCAATTTCGGTCTGAATGCTGTCGCAATCACCGAAGTCCTCCAATCCAGAAAAACACATCCTCAGTGCCTAATGTATAATTTAATCTAATGTTTAACGAAGAAGCCCTTTTTTATCTACAGTCATAAAAGTCACATAATTATACCTGAGCGGGAAGCACACAGAATTGTTTTTCCAGTACGTGCAATTTACTATGATGGAAACTATCCGCGTCCCCATGGTCGATAAATGAAACGGTAGCTATTCCGGTCGCGGAATCGTAGTCTATACAGCAAACCCTGTGCCACGAATCGTCTTCGAAAACAACGTAATAATTGCCGATTTCGATTAGCACTGATTTCGTAGATTGCTGAATTTTGCCGTAATGCTGGGCCATTTCAGACGTCATAATATCAAATTCGTCCTACGGATAAATCATGAATGAATTTCAGGAAATTCAGGGAAGAAAGATTGCGGATGGAAGATGTTTCTCACTTACGCTGTACGAGTCCCCTACGATTCTACCCCAAACCTCAACCGTGCTTATAACGCACGTAACGTATACGATCCAAAACACATCGTCTGGCAGTTCCAATTGTCCAGGTTCGGCCCGTCCAATTGGATGCAGTTGTACTTTGTCCGGGGTCTTCGATGGAGTTGTCTCTCGTGCCTGAAAGCAAATTTACCAGATAGTCCTGCCTCGTTCGCGAATTTCTATACAGATTGGACGATGTAAAATATGTTGAATTCGTTTATTTTACCGGTTCAATGGGCGGCACGTAGCGGCGTAAGATTATCGAATTATCAACCCCCTTTTCCACGACTATTGCCGTGCACTCTTCGATAATCTTTTCCCAATTTTTCGGCAAAGTTTCCCTATATTGTTGCTTGTAATATATGGGCACCTGGTGCATGAAAATACCACTGGGGTGAGCATCTACTATGAACAAGACTCGATCCCTTATTATGTGTCTGTCTTTAGTTTCGTTGAGGGTAAAAGGCGATCCGTATTTTTCAGTGAGGTCTTGCAAAGCCAATCTCGCTGCCATCTTTTTCGCTTCATCTTCGGTACGTGCGTCGTCTGGATAATTTGAATATGAATGTGGACCAACCTGGAAATGTGTATGTTACTTACTTAGTACTACTATAGCAGGTAGCTGGCAGAAAAAGAAGCTTCGAGAAGTTTTCCGAATACGCTCGTAAGCGGCCCGTAAGCAGAGACATGTGAGCGCGGGACCGCGACTCGCGAGGCCCGCGCTTGACGACGCGTCTTGATTTCTGCGGCCACGGATATCAACGATCGAGTATATATTAGAGGCCCGCAAAGGCATTTTCGATTTTTCGCCTTCGCTGTTCTGATGGAGAGGACGAGGCACGACCGACTCTCAGACAGTTTAGAGCAGAGCTCTCCAAGGTGCCGTACGCGTACGCTCGGGGTTCTCCCACTCTCGTCCGCGTTGTCAGGGATACCGCGCGACGCTAACCGCGAAGACGCTAGCCCGGTTAGCTCGTCATGGCAGCCTTCGTAGCGTCTCGCGGTCTCCCTGACAACGGAAGGCACGCTGCGTGAAAGAAAGATTGGAAGGGGAAGCAGGCGCGTGAAGGGCCCCTACGCTGGAGAGCCCTGGTTTAGAGTTTAGGGACTCCGGCAGGAGAGTTCGGCGATAATACCTGGACGCCTGCCTGGAGAGAGAGAGTGTACTAGGGTCTCTTCCTGGACGCTCGACTGATCTGGAGCGTTCAGCGATAAGAGAGGAAAGTACGCGAGAATATTCCTGGACGCCCGTTCGATATGAAGAGTTCAGCGACGATACCTTGATGCTAATTAAACAGGAGAGTACAAAGTAACTCCTCGACGCTTCATTGGAATAAAATCAAGTGCCGTGTGCACATTAGAATCCCGTAAAATCGTATAAACGCACAGCGAGACGCAACGTCTGAAATCCGAAATTTGTAGCCCCGTCCTATCGACCAACCATGCACTCCTACCTAACCCGAATAAACCTAGTCTCTCCAGAAATTATTCTTGTTTCCATTCACGAAGGCTACTAATTTATTACTAATTCTAATAGGTGTGAAATGTTGCATAAAGTTTTCACGAACCTTAACTCTTGCGTACACAGTTCGTTCCTTCGCATTTTTATTCGGCACCATAGGACAAATTTGATATACAGGGTCCGGAAGACTTAGCGCACTAGCTTTCCTCTGCAACTCATCTCGCGGATCCAATGGCTGCGATTTTGGCCCAAATTTTCTGTTCGTGACCGGTGTCTGGGAGAGATAAAGAAATCATTGGTAGAAAGTAACACAGCAGCTTTTGATTATCATAAGGAAAACTACGTACCGATGTGATTACTGGTGAGTGTTGGTATGGCTTATTGTTGTAGTCTGCTAGAACTTGTCCAGGCGAAAGAGGTGACAACACTTCGGATTGTTGAGGCGGGGAAATACTGGTGGGTAAATTAAGCAACGAAGGTAAAGTAGGAGTAGCTTTAAGTCTTTCGCTCAAGCTTGAAGCTTTCCCTTTAGGAAGAATTTCCATATTGTTATTAACAGTCTTTGGTTTCTGATTTATCACAGATGTTGTCACTTTTTCATTGTTCTGTAAATGAGAGTCGTCTCTAGGCTTAATAACACTTTGGTTTGTCAGTACAACAAGATTCGTTTGCCTGTCATTCAGTCTCTGCAAGTACACACAAAGAATTATTTCTCCGCCAGGAGATTAAAGTGTAGGCACAGGATTATTTACTCACTTTACTTGGAGATGTCGGTGGCACGCCAAAATTAGGTTGTATGTACCTCGGTCTGTCATTGTTTTGATAAATAGTAATCTTCGTCGACATCGCAGGCACCGGTATATTTTGCCTAAATAACATATAATAAATAACAAATCTTACAATTTCCCTTCCACTTCTTGTAGTTTAAATATAAGAAAATAATAATACATTTATTCTAAAATTTCCATTTACCTTCCAATTATTTGCGAATACGGCGTGTAATTATTAATTCTTGTGGCCGGATTGTACGATCTTGTCATCATAGGATGGCGAGACGGCGTCGATTTGTGAGTGTTCATCTGCGGCAGATCATAGTAATGTAATCCCAACTACTAACAACATAGTAACATAAATCTATAACAATTTACCAGTTTCTTAGGTTTCTTAGATCCCGTCTTCTGCCTAGCAATTAAGTTCGAAATGTGTGCCGATTCCGAAGTGGGCATAGCCTCTACGTAGCATTCTGATCCTCTCGTGCTCATTCTAATACCAGGAACGGTGCGCAGAAACTCACCTAGCGATCCACATCCAAACTTCCAGTATGGTATGCTTTTGTCAATGAGCATCTTATAGTCCTCTATAAAACAGCAAATATTACATTGCAGCTGTATCACTGAGAAATACATCGCGACGTGTTATTCGCATTTCGTCTGATAATTAACAAAGGAAGAGTAGACTTCAAACGAACTTTAGCCGCATCGTGCTTTAATCCTTTTGGTGTCGCGGACATTTATGGGGGCTCGGTCGATCAACCTCGTATATGCATTGAATGCTTATCCGCATTCAGCGCATACGATTAAGAAGTTAAGGTTGATCTGTGGGACTACGCGACGCATTGAAATCTCGACACCGAAAGCGTTTGTCGCGAAGCGATTGTTCATAATTTCAAATAAATTTGTCCAATCGAGTGTAATATCTTTATTAAATATCTCCTTTAACAACTTACTATTTAAGTCGTCTATTTTGACTCCACCTTTGGACGATATCAGGCAGGCTCGCACATTCTTTATTACGTCGTCCCTCTCCATTGCGCTGCTTTTAAACGATTTTATATATGGTAAGAGATAATTTATAAGAATAATATGTACACGCTCAACTGCTGCAACCAAAATCCTGAAAGCATTTACAGAAAGGTTTGTAGAGACAATTATTACTGATATTAGTATTCTACGAACTGATGAAAATTATTAGAAGCAATTAATTATGTGTAACGCATTAAATACTTCCAATATTATCGTTAATCGAAATCGTAATAATGTCCAGTGACTATAGGTTTTCCATTACCTATGCAAAAACAAATTACGAATCAACTCATTTGTTGATGAAACGAAAGTGGAGACCGCCGAGACCGCAACAATCGTAAAATAATCTTATTCGCAACAATAATTTACCGATGACACGAACGGATTCATTTCGTGAAACGGTTTTTGAAATATCGAAAATCCGTTGATGCCGCTTTGTTCTCTCGTCGTGTACCGCGCTCGATAAAAGGAAGGTGAGCCCACAATACGATTTTTCACCTAACACGTGCCGGAAAGGCGTACTTTCTTTAAAAAAAAAAAGAAAGAACGAATGCTTGATAAATCTGCGTACTACATTAAGCAACGAAGTCACGTGGACTTGTAACAAAGAAACGGAACGCTAATTCCGTTGGAGGAACTTGTACTTTATATTCTATAGTTTATATCACTGATCGAGCAAGGATGGACTAAATCGAAGGATTGGCACGCGCGATAAATTAATATTCTCAATTCGTAACCGCGGAATATTGTCACTCAGCAACACCGGCAAATGGCGATCTAGTCGGTATTGTAGAGATCGTCAAGAATAAATGAAATTGTCAAATATGTCAGGGCAAAAACAGTTTCTCCAAATTGACTTGAAATATTCAGAAAAAAACAGTGTAACCGTCTTCTTTTTTGAAACTTTAGTGAAAGGATATTTCAATGACTGCGCATTTACTTTCGGTTACAATAATCGCACAGTATTTACTATTGCCAGTTGACCAGTCTGATGGGAACGTTCACTGATTTCAATTTTCTGCATTGATTAAATACAAGAGAAGGAAACAGGCATGATTTGTAAACACATTAAATACACAAACAACATCCAAGTAGATATTCTTGTCACTCGAAATAATATATGCACGAGAAAAACATGTACTTTCTATTTTCATCGATATACCGTTCGTGAGACAGAGTAGAACAATTGAAATATAATAATGCGGAATGCTTATACAACACTACCGCTGAATGGCAAACTATCCACCAAATAATGATACTAAACTCCGCGAACGGTGCTAATATATCCGGCCAAAGCGTGCATGCTTATTTCGTTGAAATAACTGCACTATTACCTTGACGTCACATAAATTGATAAAACCAATTATAGTTCCGGGTGATATGTAACGAGCACACAAAATCGAATTGAAAAAGCATTGGCAACAGCTGTATACCGAATTACTCGCGGCTGCTGCGAATTCTGCGCGAGATGATATCACTGATTCCGCGGCCGACTAAACTCCACTTTATAACAATGTTGCCGCGATTATAGCGCAGAGCAATTTGAAGAACGATGAAATGCTCGTTGAGAAAAAAATTTAGGCCACCGTTATGCGTGCGTATAATTGGAGACTTACCTCCTTTTCCCCGATCGTTGGGCACTCAAGAACGAACTCACAAACGTTTTCCTACAACTTCACTGAACTTTGTCGCTCCGTGTGAACACTGACAGCTATTTGGCAACGGCTCGATTGATTCTAACATTCCCTCCTGTTTACCGTACGCACGAAGGCTCGTTTCCAAACTCCACCAAACTCCATTACACCTCTGCAGCTAACTGCGCAGCCTATCGCCTCTCCGCGGAAGGCCGTGGCACCTCGCCGGGCCAATCGGCGTCTTTTCCCGCAGCGAGCGTCACGGCGCAACCGGCCAATCGCGCACCAGCACTGGGAACGCGCAATATTTGACGCACCTCGAGCATTCGATGCAATTGTCATCGATTATTTAAATGCATTCGAAGATTTTCCTGCACGATGCGCGACATTCGAAGGATTTTCAAACCTTTGGCGGCAAAACGGGGGTGTTGGAAATTGGCTATTTTAATTCTGCAGCATCGTAATTTGATGATTAATGCTTTTGAGATTGGAAGTTCGATTTTTAATTAGTGGATTTATTAGCTATTTTGTAATGTTGCAGGCGTGAGAATGCTCCGGTGATGTCACATAGCGGAAACTGATACTACTTATCGGTCACTGCATCGTAACTTCTCTAGTATCGCGTTTCTTAGAACGCAATCGTACACTTGATTCGTCGTCTGTTAGTGGCATTGTATATAACTGTGTTTATATGGCAATCCTTATCGTATTTAAAAGTAAAAAGTCTGTTGGGGTAGTTAATAGTTTCTTATAGGAAAGGCAGCGTTTGAAAACAATGAGAAAGAAATAGTAAAAAGTAATACAGTCGAACCTCCATAACTTGAATCTCAAGGGAAGGGAAAAAATATTTGGATTATTGAGGCTTTCTACGACTGTTAATTTTTCGACTTCTGAAGCTGTAAAGCAAGACGAATTCAAGTTTTAAAGGTCAATTTTTTCTTGTATGCCTGTAATTAAATATACTTACAACTTATGTACTACATATATACCTGCGCTAGTAAAATACCCCCGCGGCTTCGCGTCGGGCCTAAAAGATATTAACGAATTACACATTTCACCCCTTTTCACCACCCCCTTAGGGGTTGCTTAGAGAAAAATCCTAAAATTTAGGAATTTGTGTGAGTAATCTTTCGGAGCAAAAATCAGGTTGATATTTAATCGGGCCTGAGAGATTTTGAGGAATCCGTGAAAATATATGTCACCCCTTTTCACCACACCCTTAGGGGTTGCTTAGGGCAAAATCCTGAAATTGTTTTTAGGCATTTGTGTCAGTAATCTTTCGAAGTAAAAATCAGGTTGATATTTAAACGGGCCTGAGAGATATTAAGGAGTCCGCGAAAACACACTTTACCCCTTTTCACCCCCTTGGGGATGGAATTTAAAAAATCTCTTCTTATCGAGCACCCACGTCGTAAAAGGAATATACTCTCTTGGGCTGGACAGTGATGAATCAGCGACACAAAGATTATATAAGTACAGATATATATATAAATAATTATAAGACACATTTTATGCCCGAAATATTATTCTTTATTACATTTTAAACAAATTTGTGATTTTGCTTTGTGCTAGTCTTTTAGTGTATTGCAAATTAATAGCATTTTCAATCGTGAATAATGCAGAGAAAATATTTTCCTCAATATTTTGAGATCTTTCAAAAACTCTAACTAACAAAAACTAACAGACAGCGTGGATCTTCTAGTTTATGTTGTTGTAAAATAATTAGTCAATTGAAGTTAGTGTGATAGAGTGGGGAAGCGTTTTTGTTCCAGCAGCGCATTATTCGTGAAATTCTATGTGCTAGTTGTGGACGATCGCTTGTTTATGTATTAGGTACATGTGACTGCGTTTCCGATTGCACTGTTTGAAAAATTTTCATGGTCAATACCAGAAACAATGTTTCCTTACGTCTCAGACATCTAACGATCATAAAACGATTGATTACACACAAAATAACAATAATATAAAATAATATGAAATAAAATAAATAATATAAAATAATGTAAAATAATATAAAATATTATAAACAAGTAGCTGGTGAACATATATCGGGTCAGCGAGGACTATCACGGAGTTACCAAAGCTAAGTATCACGAAGTAACGAGAGTATATCGTGAAAATTTAATTTTCTATATTTTCAATTAAATATACTTAATAAATTCCTACGAACTTATTATATGTTTGTACGATGTCTGTCCTATCATTATATCATATACTCACTTTCAGAGCATGTGAATTAGGGCGGGAATTAGTAAATTCAAATTTAAATGTAATAAATTCACAATGTGAATCTTATTTTTTACATTTTTAAAAGAAAAAGTAACTTGCAGACATGAATATTTTTCCAAATTTTTTTACAATTGTGGTTGGTTAACCAAAAGACAACTATCCCTCACCCAGGCCAACAGAAAATTCAAATTTAAATTTTCAAAAAGTAAAAAATAAAATTCACATTGTGAATTTTTACATTTTTAAGAGAAAAAGGAACCTGCAAGCATGAATATTTTTCCAATTTTTTTACAGTTGTGTTTGGTTAATCAAAAGACAACTATCCCGCACCCAGGCCAACTGAAAATTCAAATTTAAATTTTCACCTAAATAGTATCGCTCCGCCCTAATGTGAATATTAGCAGTTAATAAACAAATTCTAAAACTATCACGGACTTACCCGAGTTTACCCTACCACCAATATGCAAAAGAATATAAATATTGATTGTAAAGATTGCCAGAAAAACATGCAGGCACAGGGAGCAATAATCGTAAAAGCAATAAATCGGTGCCTGCTTCGGCGACAATTAGGATGCGTTCTTTCAACGCGAGCGGACCAGATGTGGCATTTACGGCACCACTCGAGAGTCTCGAGTCGAGGCCGTGAAAACGAAGGTGCCACGCGAAAAGTGTCCGTCGGATTACCATAAAACTGAGCGCGCTCGAAGGAAAACAGATGTTACATCTGGTTTTTGTGGCGCTGACCTGAAAGTAGAGAAAGGATACTTTCCCCATTCTCCGTTCTTTACTGCTTTGTACCAGTGGGTCATAAAGCCCAATCGGCGTGGCGTTGTTGAGAGAATTCGGTGCCGCGCTGGAAAGGAACAACGAAGCCAGCCCCTCGGTGCCCCTCGGAGACTGGAACCAGCGCAAACCGAGCCGTCATTTTAATCGCCGAGGCACTTCAGCCACTCCATTCAGGATTTGCTTACGTATGAGGTGATAAGGAAACGGTCGCGCGCAGCGCGAGCGCATTTTCCACTTCAGTGGCGGATACTGAAGGGGGGCTCGCCCTCACCCCCTTGAGAGTAATAAAATGTAGAAAATATTGTCACATTCTGAAGAACTTGTTAGTTACACGCGCGAAAGCAATTGCTTATTTTATTCGATTGTAAGCAAATTATTAAAAAATTAAGGAAAAGCGATTCCTTGGCAGTTTAGAAATTCCTGCAAGATACAGCAATTGCTTGTGTTTTTATTCATATGAATTTCAGCTATTCCTAGTGGAATATTAAGAAAAAGCAATTGCTTACACTTTGTGCATTGGGCCCAATAAGTCGAAAATGTGGAATAATATTTTTTTATACGAGGCTTGGTTTTTTAGAAAATGGATTTGTGTTTATTGTACTGGCTAATCAAGAATACACAGTGGAACAGAATATTCGAGTAATATAAATTTTATTATTACAGAGATTGTTGAAAATTCTGTCCATTCTGTATTCCTGCTCTTCGAACTAAATTTCTATGGCCACCTTCGCTAAATTAATTTTGTCTTTTAAGGACACATTCTCGCGTAACCCCTTAAGGGGTCATGCTCAGTTAGGAGGCCAAAAAAAGGGTGGTCTTTGGAAATTTTTTACTCAAAAGTTATAACACATTTCTCAAAAAATCTTTTTCCCTTTTAAGGATTGCATCTAGTACCGTGCATCGTAATTTTTTTAATTTAAAAATATTTATCAATAACTAAGTTATTGTCCATCAGTTATTGCCTTTGAGTAAAAAATTTCCAAAGACCACCATTTTTCGGCCTCCTGACTGAGCATGATCCCTTAAAAAAATCCTGAATATGTGAAGAGATTGCACGAAAATGTACCCTTAATAGCTCGAGACTTGTAGTTTCTTCAGAATACATAATTAATTTAATGTGACTCCAATTATTATTGACGTGAATAACCCAGCGAATATTTAAGCTTGATTTACTCAATAACCAAGCCTCATATGAAAAAGTTTTATTCTATGTTTTCGCCTTATTTTTTCATGCAGAATCACTCCCCATTCCGGCTGTACTATCAGTTACCGAACACCCTGTATATTTTATGCGTTGTAGATGTATATTTGCTGAGCTGTTCACGATGTACGTGCTTAGCGGACGGGCTCGCTAGTGCATGGAAAAATTCATATTTAGGTATACTGATTGTGTGACTTTTGAATGGCTTACGGCACCTCAGAAAATTTATTGATCAAGATCAAAATTTCACAGCTTAAGTAACATTATAAAAGGCAACTTTTGCCCACTATTGGAAGTCATGAATAATAAACAAATATTTCGTTCCACCCTAATGCCTATGTCGGCAACTAGACTTTTTACACTTCAACGTTCAGGTTCAAGAAAGGAATTCATTCTGAACATTCTGTAAAAATCTCAAGTCCATCCGAACCTCCGTTTTTTTGCAATCTCTGCACAACTACAGAGAAAACGCCCACACATCAGACAATTGTAGCGCCGTTATATACCTATACCTATGTATTTATTACCTATCAAAAAAAATGTTTTCTACAGCTTATAGTATCAACCAACATTACCCAAAAGTATTAGTCACAATTTGTATTCGTTTCGTTGTAATTAATTCCCCGCAAAAAGTTACATTTTTACCAAATCTGACTGCCTATTGTGGATCATATTTTGTGACGCTCTTCCCTCTAGATCGTAATCACTATCTACACATCCAAATTTGTCCCTGGATGCCAATTAATGCAGCAGAATTTTTCTTAATTTCTTTTTTAATTTTCAGTCATACAAAAGGAACGGAGAAAGAAGAATAGCCACTGAGTGCAATTACGCGCGAACACTAGGGCCCCTTAGGGTGATAATAAATTCAAAGTGGGACTAAGGAAGATTATTGGAGAGCGCCATAAACGAAGTTTTATTAGGGGTCCGAGGTGCGTCCGTTATTTGACTGGTACAACATGTGGCGCGCACCGTTCGCGGATTAAAAAGTCCCGAAGAGTTTATTGAAGGTGTAATAAGGATAACAATGCAGGGCCCAAATGCTTCGGATTGAAATTAACGTTACCAGTTCTAGGGAGGAAGGGCCTCGTGCGCAGATGGGTACAGTGGGTGTAAAAAGTATTCGTACAGCGAGCAATTCCAAAGGAAACTTTGCATAACTCGGTTCATTAGTACACTTTCTTAATGCAAATATTTTATACATATTTCTATAAGTGTCTAGAATAAATTTGATAAAAAGAAGAACACAAATATTCCTAGAATATATGAAAATGTTCAAGAAAATTCCATAATCGGCAGAAATTTTTAGTTGATATTGAAAAGTAATAGAAGTAGGGTGGTTCATACAAGTGGTAACTTTTTTGTCCGCTACTGCATAGGATACTTTTTATCCCGATTTTTTAACCGATCTGAACCAAATTTTGCATAATAATTACTCTCTAGAACCCTGCGGAAAATATAGGCTCCATGAAATCTCGACAACCCCACCCCTTTCCCCTTATTTCATCCCCTTGACACTCCGTGATAATCCAAGTTTTACCCGGGCAACGCCGGGTACTTTAAGCTAGTATATGTATATGTTAACTACCTAAGTATAACTAAAATATGTAACTACGATATATAATTATATTAACCTTAATATACATCCAGGGCTGTTCCTGTGTCGTTGGCCGCCTAGGTGCAAATACAATATTGCCGTCTTTATTAATTTAATTATGTTGTAGTCCTCATGAAATTAGGGGGGGAGGTTAAGTCATCATTTTGCCGATTTCGAATTTGTATAAATAATATAGGTTCTTGAATTTTTCGATTTTTGCCTATTTTCGTGAAAATGGGTTGTACTTATGAACTTTTATCTCGAAAACCAGCGTTGGATAATTTCAACAAAATTTAAATGAGAAAAGAAATGATATAATTAATAATCATCATAAAAGTTGTGATTATTATTATACATAATTTTATATATGATAAACGGCCTGCGGCCGCCCCTAGCTTTGGCTGCCCAGGTGCGGGGGAACCTTCTGCACCCCCGCTAGGAACAACCCTGTACATATATCGAATTTTTACACTTAAGAATGTATATAAAATCAAACAAAATCTATCAAAGTGGTGATAGCGGTTTCATTGTGTACATTCGACAAAGGACTAATTCAACCAGGTAGTAAGTATCTGTTTATAAGAGTTAATATAACAGCAGATAAAGACCGCGTAATCAAAACATCCGACTCACAAAGGAAGTTAGAATTGGCAACCCGAAACTTCAGAAAATGACGCAACTTTCTGTGCAAGTAGAATAGTTCATTCGTAACCCAAACCTATTTTTTGTTAGTGCCATAGTACGTTATTAGGGGGTGAAATTACCCCTTTGAGAAAAATGCAGAATTTTCTTTTTTGTGGAATATCTCGAGAACTGTAACTGGTGAGAGATATCAAAAAGAAGTTTAAACAAAAGTTGCACAGTTTTTTTTATATATACAAAACTGCGTAAAAGTAATTATCGAATTAAGGGGTCATATACGTTTCTCGGCGCTAAAGCGTGGTCAATGTTTGGGACTAATTCAGGGATAAACTATTAGTCCGATTGGTTTAATTCTTTTTGTGTTTTATAGATATACGTTTATAGATTAGAAAATCTGAATCATCCGAAAAAGGAAAGTTATGCGGATTTCGAAAGTCTAGAGGGTTGTCCTTTCATACAAAAAAAAAACATTGTATAGTTGAAGTTCAGAAATAGGATTTTAGCCACAAAAGGCCACTTTCCAGACCACTGTACATTATACAGACAAATTCTTGAACCAGGAAGTGACACTGAAATTGGTTTGTAGCAATAATTTTATTACTCGCTTCATGTAAGTTTCCAGTGGAACAATATCTAGCGAACGAGGAGCATACATTTAATAATCCAATAGAGAATGAACAAAATGACGGCATTAAATGAATTTCTTTTATACGTCTCCTCTTTACTCTGCTCAAATTGGAAATCAGCCCAAATATCAATTTAATGAGAATTCTATAATGTTTGAAAGCTGTTGAAAATGTCTTCTGTTAACTATTAATATAATTATTTCATTATTTCCTTTCTGTAAAATTGTTATCAAGAACTTCTTGACCTTCGATCATAAATCTGTGCATAAATGTTTATAAAGTTCTGCACGAACTGACTCCTAATACTCAATTTAAAACTTCACTCCTCTTTTGTACTTAGTGCATCAAGCTCAATGAACAAAGTTTAATCAATCAAGTGAATCTTCCATCAGTTCTAAGATGTTCAACATCTTTTCATGCTCTCGTAGTGATATTCTCAGTCGCTCTTAATATTTATTAGATACATCTCTTCACAGAATTAAGTCCAGCGTATTAAAATCTATAGTTATTCTAGCAAACATTCCCTCTAATATCTTCTTTTCTTTCTGCTCGTTTTAGTAGCAAATTTGTAACAGCAAAGTGAATTATACGAATTCAAGAAACCCATCGAAATAGCTACTCGTGTTTATGTGCTGCGCTTCCCTTTCTCGAGGTGAATATAATCAACTTCTCGTCTACAGCGTCGAATAAGAAACCAGGTGTGGCGGTCACTCTTAAAAGCTGCGCATCCAGCATTAAGCGTTGAGAATCTCGCCTAATTCTATACAGCGAACTCTTCACCGAGGAATAAAGCGGAATATCGGCAACGATATCCTGCCCTTTGCTAAATAACTTCCCCACTTCTTCTTTATATATTTGGGCGATTGGTAATAACTCCTCCCTCGCTCTTTTCCTCGCAATAAACATATGCTTCTTTATCTCGCATCTGGCTTCGTCTGGTTTACAAGTATGCTCCTTAAACTTCAAAATGTCCCCGTTTCTTACAGCCATGCGACCTTTACATTTCAGTGCCTTTTCGTTCAGGCAGAGCCACGTAACGACATCGTTAGTACATCTGTATTGGCGGAATTGGTAACCTCTATACAACCCAAGAGGTTTACCCTTCGACGTTTCCAGTATTTCCATTTTTTAATTATTAAAACGATATATGCACACACGTGTTAATCTTCTAGATACGTATGTCGCTTGCAATTACCGCGTTTGCTATCCGAAATTGTGTGTATGCGCGGATCTAAGAAAACTATAAACATTTCATAGCGATAAACATATATTTACTCTCTTTTTTTGTGAACGATATGCATTTTCGTTATATGATCGTAGAGATTTGTTAATTATATTTGTTACGTATTATAATGTACAATCGTGTATATATCTCGTGTAACAATATATAAATTCTACTTAAACGGAAAAGTTACTGCAGCATCAAGAGGAAATAGTTGCAAAAAATTCGTATTTCATCATCAATTTTATTGTGCGAATGTATTTAATCTGATCAGATAATAAGAAATAATGGAACACTTGATGAAAGGTGATAAAAGCGTAATATAGTGGTACAACATGCAACCAAAGAAAATAAAGTAAACGCCAAGTGCTTAAAATATTAACATCTTGAGTAGCGTCGACGTGTTTTCTTCGATTCGGTCATTTCGATACTGAAACACCCTGTAAATTTATTACTAAGTATAATTTCTCCGAGTACTTGTCATTTTGAAAAATTATTGCTCGAGAAAGGTGTTCGGGAAATTTGACCGCGGGGTAAAGTAGAATTCTCACCACGGGTTTTGAAGCTGCGCCCCACCTAGCGGATGCTTGTGGAATGCGCATTGTATCCGTGCATGAAACTGATTTATGGCGCAAAGTTTGATTTGAAATATTTCGTTTCTTCTTGAAATGAATTTAGGTTTTCATTTTCATTGTACATTTAGTTGATAAGAGTTTGTTTGAACAATTACATAATTCAATAGAAGTAGTAGAATACATGTAACTGATCAAATGTTAATGTATGTAGTCACTTTTGGAATGTAGTACGTCTCGATAAGTTCATTTTGCCTATAAACGAGTGACTTACCTAACCTAATTCTTTTTACCTGTTATCATTTTTATACGTTTTCTGTTTTGTTTTGGATGCTTTACTGTTGTGGTAAGTGAATTCTACTGCGTTTAACGTCCGATTTTTTCACCTTCAGTAATCTTCCGGCATCTTCCGGTCAGTGAACAACCAATTAGCTTAGAGCATTTAAATATTCTAAACCAGTAGGATCCTATCTGATCCTATCATTTGGCAGTTATGTGGAACATAACTCTAACTGGACATGAAATAAAGGTTAAATTGGGTAGATAATTTAAATGTTTATACTCTTTACATGAAATTCTGTTGTATTTTCTATAATAGGCAAGTCAGGTTACTACAAATATTTTTCTTCGTCTTACAGGTTACACTTTGGAGTATTTCTTCGTGGACAGAGGCTTTAAGTGGGTCAGATGACGGAAAGCTGTTAACCTCAACAATGAACAAAAGAAGAAAATGAATTTACATCAATAATCATTTGTAAATACTTGTATCACCTTTTTGCAATATCTGGAACTTATTTTTGAAGAAAATAAAAAGAGAAGAGCTTTCTAAATCTGTATTATCATTGCAAAAACCCTCTTGAACATTCCTCTCGAAATTCCAAAGTTACCATTGGCAAAAAGCTTTCATATTTGATCAAAAACACAGTTTTTACAAAGTAAAGCCAAAATTTCGACCTTAGTATTAAGAAAATACACTGACAAAAGTGGTCACACAAAGTAATATCTTCCAGAGGTGATTCTGAGACATAGTTTCAAAAGAAACAGATGTAGCTCTTGTTCGCTACTTAAAGATAACGCCTTTGATGCTAAAATTTAAAATACCTCCGTTCGCTTCATGTTCTCCTGATACTTTGGCTAGAATCTGGCAAAAATTCTCAGAACGCTCTAAAATTGAGCTTCGTAACAGGAGAACATGACGTCGAAAGAGGTGGCACAAAGTCTCGTCTTCGGAGAGAGAATCTAAGGCAGAGAACTATTCAATGCAGAGGCTTCGACAATGATTTGAAAGATGCAGTTTGAAAGCATTACTTTAAGCTGGAGCATTTCGAAAGCGACTTTGTAACGGAGAACGCAGTGGAATGGAAGTTTTACAATGGCAAGAAGTAACGAAGGCAATTCAAAGATCCCAAATAAATACCAAAAGGCCTAGTTTTGATGCAGGACTTTAATTATTGACTATCATTTAATAATTTTAAACAGGAAATGGGTATTAGGAAAATGGTGTTAAATAATAACGATGTTTTATCACAAAACTGCATTTTATTGATGTAATTTAAACATAATACAGTAAAATCATACAAATTTAATCTTTATTTAATCTCATTGAATGTAGGCAAAAATACAGCTGGTGGTCACCTTCGATACGTTTTTGGTAGGATGATCAGGAACGTAATTACCTGTGGTAGAAGAAACGTACGATTAATTCTTCGGCAAATACGGTAACATTCTCAAGAATAAAGAGGTTAAAACTAATACAATTATTTCACCATTGGGGACGCTCGTCTACAGCAGTGGTACCAACAATGCGTACCGGATTTCCGCCTTTCACTGTCAGTATTTCTCGTCAATATATCCTGAAAAGTATCGAAAGTGTTGTTCGAGTCCCTGAATGTTTACATCGAAAACAACGCGGGCTGTGATATATAAGCCTGAAATGGAAATTGTAATTTTAATTTCTATATTTGCTATTAGATTTCCACGACAGTAGATTAGATTAGATTTTCCTGTCGAAAATGAGTCTAAACTATACCACACTCGGAGTACCTATATTTAAATATACGTAATGTAAAATTAGTCTGCGGAATTCAAATTTGATTCAAATTATAATTAATAATAGTCCGAATCAGGTCGTCTGTGGGCTCCTTTTTATAGAAAAAATCTCGCCTATCCATTGGTAATATTCTCAGAAATATCTAACAGAAAGTATAGAAATTAAAATCTTCATTAACAGATGATTCATCGCGAGCTGGACTGCCAAACGAGTAAAGGGTCACTGACACGACAAATTACAAATGCTCCCGTTACTTTCCAGAGAATCTCGACGCGAAGTCACGTCCACGCCAGTCAATGCGACAATACTAGCTGCTGGATTGAAGGGAACAGAGTTATTCATTTTACGTAATATGTAGTAATGCCATGCTTTGAATCACGTGATCGGACCTGAGTCGTTTATAGCTGTTGGGGGATGCGTGGGTTACTGTTATTATCGTCCTGACCTGTATGTGGGTCAAGAGACTGCGAATGTGTTAATATTGTTTTACAATTATTTATTATTTACATCGCAGTAACTAACATGAACGTTTGTACAGATAAATATCGATTTCATCTATATTAAACAACTCAACGAACACTATTTAAATTGTTTAATTACGCGCTACATGTAGAATCACGGTTGGATACAATGAATCGGCAGGAGCGATTTTCAAAAGAGATCTTTAATATCATTTTGTGTAAACATCCTTACATCTTACCACTCATCTGTTAACGTTTAAAAGTTATTCACAAACTTATCGTAAACTATATAAGTTAAAGAGAAACTTAGCTTTCAAAATTTATATTCTGCACTCGTTGCAATCCATTCTGACGCAGATGAAACAATTTCTAACACATTACTTTTTGACGATGTCCCCCGAATACATGTAATTATGTTGCAAACTAAATATTGTTAAACACGGCCTTACCTTACATGTACAAATAAACGATCGTGCTTGGCTGCCACGAAAGCCGAATACCTTAATGCGCACATGTAGAAAAAGTTAGCTTAAAACATCGACCTCGAAATAAATATTAACAGTCGATAAAATAGTTTCATACTCACTAATTTATTCAAGAAACAAGGGAGAAAGTTCGCGATACAATGACATTTCATTTAACTCGATCAACGTTAACTCGCCACCCGAACAGTCCAACTTAATTCCGTATATAATTGTTGCACTTACATACGCGTTGCATGAAAACAACGGTAACATTAAATTCCTACTTGGTAGAATGAAAAATACAGACGAAAAAACAACGGATCAGGGGAAAGAATAAACTCATTTGATACTTTTAAAGGAAAATTTATTATCATAAAACTCGATGAAAAACCCTTTCACGATCAGTTATTTAGTTTTTGAATAACAATTGTTCCTGTCATTTTTGCACGTAATAATCGCTTAAGCCATCATAAAAGCTTTAGAAGAACAAAATTATATACGTCTTTTTTTTTAAACCAAGGATAACCGCAGAATGAGGAGGAAAAAACTGAACATGATCACGAACGATTAAAGAACAATAAAATAATAGCCTAATATAAGATGTTTACTCTTTCTTAGAAGCCACAGCCTGTTTGGCCTGATGAGCCTGCAATACAGCTACGGCCTCTTCAACCTTGGCTTTCAGCGATTCATTATGCTCGAGCATGTGCAGGAGCTCTGAGTTGTCGATCTCCAGCAACATCCCGGTGATCTTGCCAGTCAGTTGCGGATACATACACTGAATCAACGGGAAGAGACGCTCTCCTAACATTTGTTTCTGCTCTTGTGGTTGAGCAGCTGCTAGCATCGTGGCGGTCAATGGTTCCTGGCCTTGAATGTGAACAGCTTGCTGAACAGGAGTTGGAGCAGGGATTGCCATTGCTTGCGGTGGATTACGCATGTTCGAAGTGTATTTGTAATTTGACGGACGGTTTTGAGCTGATACCCCTCCCACCGCTGGGCCAGCCATAGAGCGATTCTGCATGTTTGCACCACCCACGGCTTGTTGACCTGCGAAAGGACAGTATTAACAAGAATTCTTACGAATAATAAACTTAAAACGGCTAATAGAATGATTCTTCGTTACCTGTGATAGGTCTAGCGGATAGGGCGCTTCGCATAGCACCGGCTTGAGCAGCAGGAGCACGCGGCGCAGCTCTGAACGGACCTTGCATCGTGGCGAAGCCGGAGCTTCCAGTTTGCGCATTGGGTCGCACTTGATTCGGTTGCGTCGGCCAGCGCGGTGTTGTACGTATCTGTGCCATCTGCGGTCCGTAAAGTCTCTGCGGCTGAGGGATAGTGGGAACGAAATAATTTCCAACGCCGCTGGGTTGGAATATTTGGCCCATCTGCTGCATACGCAAGTTCGCTATGCGCTGCATGTATTGGGAAGCAAGATGCGCTTTGCGATCTTCCTTACGCTGCGCCAGAGCAACGTACAACGGTTTGGTAACTATTATACGACCGTTCATCTCAGTCACAGCTTTGGTGGCTTCCTCGGGGGTCGAGAAGCAGACGAATCCGAAGCCTTTGCTGCGCCCCTCCTCCATCATCACCTTCGCGGACGTGATTGTCCCGAATGGTGCAAACTCTTTGCGCAATCGCTCGTCATCTATACTGTCGTCCAGGTTCTTTACATAAAGATTTACACCTTGATAACGATTTAAACGCTCGAACTTCAGCTGCTCGAACTTTCTCTTCAGCTCTTGCTGGCGCTCAGTCTTCTTCTGCGCCCGGCCAACGTACATACACTTTCCCTCGGCAACCTCTTTTCCGTTTAATTCCATCACCGCTTGTTCAGCGGCGTCGGTGTCCTCGAAAGCTACAAAACCAAAACCCCGTGGCTTTCCGTCATCTTTAATCATTACTTTGTGACTGGTGATGGTCCCATATACTTCAAACATCTCTTTAAGTTTGTCATCTGTCATGTCTTCCCCAAAGTTCTTCACGTAAACGTTTGTGAAGAGTTTGGCCTTCTCTCCCAATTCCTTTTCGCGCTCTTTGCGGGGTATAAATTTACCGACGTACACCTAAAAGTTATTGAACGTACAATACACAGTGAAATTATGCTTCATACATCGAGAGAATAGCAAGGCAAACCGGGAGATCGAATAATTACCTTCTTTCCATTTAGCAACATGCCATTGACTTTATCAATAGATTTATTCGCCGCCTCTTCGGTTTCAAAATGAACAAAACCATAACCTTTAGAAACACCGTATTCGTCTTGAGCCACTTTGCAACTAAGTATGTTACCGAAAGCAGAGAACGTGTCGTACATTGCTTTATTGTCTATGTTTTTATCTAGATTCTTTATGAATACATTTCCAACGCCTGATTTTCGAAGTGAGGGATCACGTTGGGACCACATAATACGAATAGGCCGCCCCTTTATCATATCGAAGTTCATGGTATCCAATGCACGTTCGGCTGAAATTGAACCAGAATGAAAATCACATCGCACGGTTAACGCATCGGCTGGCATTCGCTGTTCTTTCCCCACGTGCCAACGGGTGAGTTGCAGTGGAAGATAAGACGCGGCGTGATTCGTCAGCCAACGTGTTAATTATATCAATTAAAAAGAACAGATTACAGCGACGATGTCACAAATTTCCGTCGAACCCCTCCTTCATAAATATATAGTAAAATTTGAGACACCTATCCTTGCATGTGCTCTAAATAATGATACAGATTCTATTATCTAAAAGAAACATATTTGCCTCGAAATAAAAGCGAATCGTTACTTCCAGCATGAATGTTATCTTCGCGTGATTTTCCGATTAGATTATCTTCGTAATGGTTCTTAATAAAAAAGGAAGTTGAAATACATTTTCGTCTTCTCCGCGACGATTATTGCGTGGAAATTAACGGTCGCGCGTAATACGTAATAAATTGCGTTCCATATTGGAAATCTGTAAAATAATTTATCGATCGTTCCTGCCGCGTGATCGTCGGGCAAATTGGAGATTCGGCGAGGCGATTTATCCTGAAACATGGTCGTTGCATATGGTCTGCGAAACGAAAGAATGAAAGGGGCATGACTCAACCGTCAACCACTACGTATTCTACTTTGTCCGCCGTAGATTCCAATATGGTGGCATCGTACGATGCGAAACACGTGTCAAGCGCAGTCAGCCGATGCAGCTAAGGATAAGCTTTAAGATGGGCCTTAGGTATCTAGGTCATAGGCATATCGAAATAAATAGCCGACACACTCACCGTCAGCAGGTTGCTGGAAGTTGACATAAGCATAACCGAGCGAGTGCCGCGTGATCATATCACGACAGACGCGTATCGAGAGTACAGGCCCAGCCGATGAAAACTTCTCAAAAAGCATCGCCTCGGTGATGTCGGTATGCAGATCTCCCACGTAAAGAGAGGCCATAGGATAGTTCGGAGCTCCCGGATTCATTTTTGCAGTGTTCCCACGTCGTGCAGCTTTCTCAGGTTGATAATTCTCTGGTTTTTCTTATCTCCCGTACCTTCAATATAGCTTGCGCTCTTCCGGCCACGTTGCTCTTCGTTACGCGATGATTACTATTTTTTTCCACACTTTACTTATGTTTCGCGGTTTTCAGCTACGGTTTTACGATTTTTTTGTTTGTGTTTTTGAAATTTTTATATTTTTTTGGGTTTTTTTTTTATAGAAGAGTTATTTCACGAATGGAAGTGGGTTGTGTGACCTATTTTAAGGAAAAAGGAGACACAACCACACGTGAACACAACTCTACTCTTAATGAGGAAGAGGCATTGAAAGTAGTTCCCTCTGTACTTATATACCAACCCTCCAACGCCCTCGGCGCCCGAAAAGTAGTCCCTCTTCTGGATCGCAGCGCCGTCTGCAACCGGTGTCTAGGGTATTTTTGAAATAGCCCTGAGACGAGGCATAGTTTTTAGAATTTACACAGAAAATTCAAAGCTTCTGTTACTCAAATTCCACTTTTGGAAGAGACGTAATAACGTTCACGCAAAGCAACGTTAATAACTCCAAATCGTAGGCGGTAACGTTAATACCGCATGGTTATCCTAGGGACATTTTTTAAGATTGCCGCATGACATGCATTTTGCCTAGTGTATTTACAAATGAATCGCGCAATAATAAATAAATATTTCGTCAGCAGATAAGATTTAAGGCATAGTTCACATGTAAACGATTGCGATGTTAACTTTCCTCTCAATTCGCACGTTATTTTACGCTTTAAATATGAATTGATTTCTTCACTATATCGAAACATTGACCGCAGAATCGTGGACTAGGGACACATGGAGTTAATGTATTGACCTCGATAGCCAGTGATGGGTAAATCACTAGAAAACCACGTAATTTACGTTACGTGTAAATTACGTGTAAATTACACGTAAATTACACGTAAATTACACGTAAATTACATACATAACATAACCAAAGTCATATAACAAATAAAGCTTGAAAAATATGTGGGATAGTTCCCTAATAGGCTGTATATTGCCGGGGCAGGTCCACAAAGGAAGCACTCGAGGTAGGTAACAACATAAATCTCTTTATATAACAAAGGACAGTTTCAAATCTTAAACACTACCAACTCCTTAAGCACAAATCTCGCACGGTGTGGCTCTTCTCCCCGCTGATTGGTTCGCGCGTCTTCGGTCCCCCAGTGTGGTGAATACTGCCACCAATCCACCAATTCTTTCACTAGCGTAGATAAATTACAGTAACATACGTGTATAATACATGTGTATAATACGATGCGTATTTTACGTACCCATCACTGTCGATAGCTATATATTGGGTGTGTTTCAATTCACGCATTATGCGCATAGGCTGCAGAGAAAACCGTTCCTTTTCAGTCTATGCGTGCATTGGTTGCGTTGGTCGCACATAGGATTCCCTAGAATTCTCCCACTTCTAGCGCATGAAGCGTGCAGTTCATGCGCGCATGCGTATTTGTCTCTTTACATACGCTTTGAAAAACGTACAGCAAATTATGTGGTCCCCTCCTCGAAGTGACAGAAAATATAACCTGCATATATGCTACATGACAATAAATGTTTATTGGATATTTCGTTCTTTTACGCTACATTTGTCAACTTTTTATGATTGAACATCCTTCCCAAATATTATTGTTACGCCGCAACGGTATCTTTATGAAATTGGGTATAGCATCTGTCACTTGGAGGACAGAAAATCCGCTCCTCGAAGTGACAGAAAATATAACCTATATGCTATACCACTTTCATAAAGAGTTCTGATATCGTCAAATAATTTTTATTATTTATTTATGCAACAATCGACAAAACAACTTATTAGACGTAATATTTAACTTTCCCTTTACACATAAAATAAACTAGAAGTATTTTTAAAAACATTTTAACCTAATAATAGTCGATTTAATATGAAGTATAAAATGTCTATTTCTGCTCAGCGAAAATGAAAATGCAGTTTCTGCTTATAAATGTCAATGTATAATTATATTTTGGATAACACAAATAAAGAAAATTATTTAAAATTTTAAAATGTCTTTTATTTACAAAAATATAAAATATTTATTCTTTGGGTAAATAAAAGCACACGTAAAGCGACAAATACGCATGCACATAATATGCGCATTGGCTGCCCATGCTTTAATTTTCTGTACTTGCTGCACGCATTAGGAGCTGGAAGTTGGAGGATTCTAGGGAATTCTACGAATCAGGTCATGTCGTCTTTGCACTCGCTGCATGAATCGCAACCAATGCAACGGACTCAATTTCGAAGCGAACAGTACATCTGTATAAGGTTTTAGGCAGGGTCGAAACGGAAGATGAGGAACGAAGCATTGTTATTTCTTAAAGGCTTTTACTGCTAAGTTTTTGGAACGTGTTCTTATAATGCTAACTTTACAGCTATACTCTAATCCAGAAGACGTACATACGAGAGCCTGCGATTGTATTCAGTACCCACACAGCACAGAGGCGTCTTAAAGGCGCCTTTTAGGCGCCTGGTCCCAGGCGCTCGAGGCGCCGTGAGTCTCCCACGGGCGGCTTATATACGCCCAATATACGCCTTTTGAGCGGCTGATGTTACAAAACGGGGCGCCTTAGAGGCGCCTGAATTGGGACTGATAGGCGCGAATATTCCTACAACACAACGGTCTTATAGGCGCCTTGAAGGCGTCTTAAAGGCGCCTTGTTACAAATCGGGACGCTCAGTCGCTCAGGCCGAAAACAGGCCGAAAATGGGCGCCTTTAAGGCGCCGTGTGCTGTGTGGGTAGCCTTCAAAACCTTGAATTTACTCCGGGCGCGGATAATAAATAACTTCATTTTTCCTTTACACATCTGCTTACCAAATTACGCTGGGTAAGCAGCAGTTCGTCCTGTAAGACTCATAAAATATGGTATTCACTTTCAATAATTGCTGCTGTTCAAGAAGAATAGAAAATCTCGGGTGGAGAAAATCCAGGAACCACTAAAGCCATCAAATTTCGTTAGGAGTCGGTCCCCGATCCTTAGGACGATGTAGTTAGAAAGTGTGCTTCGACCACCGTCCAAAAGTCTCGAATTAAATTAACCGTAATCCATCCAACTGCATATCTAATTGTAAGTAAGTTTGAACATTCCCGCGCAACCTCACGAGCATCAAACGCATCGAAAACCGTTCCGTTTCGTTATTGCTGCTGGAAATGGAACGCTATGAATGCGCGCAGCGACTGCGCTGCGGTCTATGCGCATAATGCGTGAATCGGAACACACCCTATATATCATCGAATCAAGGTTAGGAAAAGTTACTAGAAAAGGGCAGGTAGCACGTTCGGAGAACGTTTGAAAATTCGCGTATTAGCTGCATAACAAACGTAACGCAAGAATGGCGGTGCTGCAACGTATATTTCGTAAGTAAATGTTTAGTTTGCTGGACTTTACGGTTGAAATATATCCGGATTATATTCTTATATAACTGCACCATGTATTCTGCGCTTTGCAGCAAAAACTCTGCAGGAGTGGGCATACAATCTGTCCGGATTTAACCAGTACGGTATGACAAATTTATATACTATTGGAATAAGAATTTTTCTAATTCGCGCACTACTGTGATGTATAATCGTCATTTTTTTCATTTACTATTGGTATACTTTTCCTTGATTATGCTGTGTAATATTATGCTTTAAAACACAATGCCGCTTTGAGGATCAATAGAACCGTTTAGAATTATGAAACGAGTCTTTAATTTCGTGTGAATTTAGGCTTATTCCGAGATGATCTCATGTATGAAACTGAGGAGGTGGAGGAAGCGCTAAGGCGACTACCTGCCCACATAATCGACGAGCGCAATTTCCGCCTGATCAGAGCTATGCAGTTGGATTGCCAAAAGAGGGTTTTGCCGCAAGAACAGTGGACTAAACTGTCAGAGGTAATAGGACTAATTGAAAAACCTTGTGTTATATATGTTTTGCTTACACGGTTCTTTTTATTAAATAGGATGTAATGTACCTGCAACCATATTTAAAGGAAGTAATGAAGGAGAAACGAGAAAGAGAAGAGTGGATCGCAAGCCATTAATTACAATAATTTATTCTGTAGTAGATGTAAAACTTATCTCTGTCTAGCTTAAAATCTAAGAACCATTGGCTTGTATATATGATATTAACTATTAAATAGATTTTACTTATTGCTCAATTAAACTGCTGTTGTTGTTTCAATAATACTTCAATATGCCTGCACAATATCACGTACTATTTTTTAAACATTTCCATATCATTCTGAGACCATTTTAAGACAATAAAATTCCTACACCACTACATTCTCACACATCCCTGCAACATTCAAATATCAGTCCTGCACCAATCTTCCTCCATTTCTATACTGAGCTTATATCATTCCCACACCACTCCCATGGAATTTCAACACTTCTCTGACATCATTCCCGCGCCACTGCTGCGTCACTTTCACACTCGAAACAATGTTGCAAATGGGAAACATTTCAACAATGTTGCAAATGGGAAACATTTCAACAATGTTGCAAATGGGAAACATTTCAACAATGTTGCAAATGGGAAACATTTCAACAATGTTGCAAATGGGAAACATTTCAACAATGTTGCAAATGGGAAACATTTCAACAATGTTGCAAATGGGAAACATTTCAACAATGTTGCAAATGGGAAACATTTCAACAATGTTGCAAATGGGAAACATTTCAACAATGTTGCAAATGGGAAACATTTCAACAATGTTGCAAATGGGAAACATTTCAACAATGTTGCAAATGGGAAACATTTCAACAATGTTGCAAATGGGAAACATTTCAACAATGTTGCAAATGGGAAACATTTCAACAATGTTGCAAATGGGAAACATTTCAACAATGTTGCAAATGGACTTACGACGTTCGAGAAATAAAATCCCGGTTTGCAAAACTTTGTTGCGCTTCCGCGAGATGCCACGCTTCAGTTTGCAACTTTGTTGCCTATTGCAGGCGCGAACAAGTGTTTTTGAGCCACCGCGCCGAAACAAAGTTGCAAACCGAATTTGGCTTCTCGCTGAGATGTAACAAAGTTGCAAAACAGGGATTTGGTTCTCGAGACCCGAAGTTCTATTTGCAACATTGTTGAGGATTTTGACGTTTGCAACTTTGTTGTGTTTTCGGGGGGCGCTGAATAACTTACCTGAACACTTACCACATTGCGCACAATCGTAAGGCGACCAAGTTGTGAGAAGTTCATGAGTATTGTGAAGTGTGATGTATGAATTGTAGAGTGTGTCATGCTGTGAGCTGTAAATTATGAAGCGTTGAAGTGTAACCGGTGTGAATTGTGAGCCGGGAAGTATGATGTGTGCACTGTGAAGTGTGATCTAAATGGTGGGAACTGTGTAACGTGAAGTGTGGAGTCAGAGGTGTGAAGTATGAACAGCGAAGTATGTACGGCGAAGTGGGAAGTATGATGCGTGCGATGTGTGTATGTACAGTGAAGTGTGACCCATACCGCGGTGGAACTATGAAGTGTGGACTGAGAGGCGTGAAGTGTGAATAATTATGAACCGTGAAGTGTGAATTGTAGCGACTTCGATGTGTCGTGAAGTGGGCATGCTGTAGGGAAGTGCAATAAATATGCAAACCGATGTTTGGTTTTTTACAGGATTCTCACATTATTACAAATCGAGTTTTGACATGTTCCACGTTTGCAACAATGTTACGCTCCGATTCTTGCTTTCTCAACGGTTACATTAATGTTGCAACTCTGGTTCAGTCACCTTATTAAGGTATATAGAAAGTTGCAATTTTAAAGTCTAAAAGAAATTTATAAACAATACGAGCGGAAAATGTAAGGAAATAAATGTAAAGAAAATTTGTGAGGCATACCTAAACAAATTTGTGAAAAAATGAACATAATGAAAAAAATGTGTAGGATATATGAGAAAAATGAGAAACGTGTGATTAGTACAGTCAAATATAAATATGTTGAATGTGTGAAAAATATAATATACAAGTAGGTCTCCATTAGTGTCTACAAAAATATTTTTTACATTTTCATCATTGGTTCAGATAAAAAAAGTGTTAAAAAGCGACTTTCACTATTTTCTTCGTTATTCCGATCAATAGCAATTTTTTCAAAATAACGAATGCACGTCATTTAGTAAACTAATCCTTCTAGCTTCTAAAAAAAAACTCAAGTCGTTTGGTCCAATTTTAAAAAAGTTATTCTGTTTCAAAGGGTGTACGTAAGTATATGACGTCACTGCATTGTACAGAACATGATACATATATATAGAATGTCTGGAAACGTGGGATATGTAAAGCATATGGGATTGTTGTACGTATTAATTACACGGTACATGTACGACATCCAAAATATATAAAGAATGAAAGTTACGCGATCCATTACATCACTCTCTTTATTCGTCAATTCGAAAAAGAGGGATCGACAGCCGGTCAGAATCCACTGGACTCCACGCGCTTTCCCCTTGCCCCGCCAATTTTACTCGCGACGAAGTGGTTCACGTTTAAATCTGGCCACTTCGTTTAACTCCATATGTAGGAGCCGGCACGCAATTATTGGTAATTATGTTCACATCAACTCGTAGCTCATTTAACACCCCTTATGCAATGGCATTCATCATATCCCCCCACGACGATCCGCCGCGCGGTTATTGCGTAATACATTGCGAATAAACCTGACATTAAAGAGAAATCCGTGCGGATGGCAGAACGCAGGGGGTGCCAATCGATTGTTCATCGATTCCCAGATAAAACACGTCAGATTTCTGCCGCAGTAAACCATTTTTGTACCGTGCACGTATAACAGAGTTTCGCGGGCAAATGGCGGATCAATATCTCACCCCCACGCGGATCTGAGCGGCATCCCCGGTTGCCGAACACACACGTTGACACACGTAAAGCGATTAAGTTTCGTGAGTGAAAAAAAATCTATCGCCGCACTTTCCTAGTCGCCCTCCTAATAGTTGTCTAATTATTTGCCCGTGCCATCGAGCCGTTCAATGCCTAACTTCCGCACGGTGCTTAAAAGAAAACTGTCGAAGTGCAAATCACACGGGGAATCATACAAAGAATGATGCAGAAATTGGTAATGAGAGATTAGCAGCTTTAAGAATTTCGCCTCTATAAATTGTTGATTAACACGCTTGATAGCTTTGCTCATTCCAGTCTTTCCTTCCCTTCGTACGGCTCGTAATACTGTATTTAGTTTGTATGCCCGTCGTGTGTCGTATTCATTCGCAGGGGGTTCGATTCGCCACTCGCTATCGTGCAAGTAAAACAGGGGAAGGCGCCTTTGCTTTACAAGTCATTTGCATCGCGAACGTGAATTTTAACCGGGACACGTAGCGTCGCGACGAAAAAGTGAAACCAGGGTCGCAGCCCTGCCGGATCGGGCGTAAGAAAATTCGCTAAGTCGTCTCGGTCTAATAATTGAATCTCCCTTCGCGATTGTCCAGGTATCTCGTTCCTTAAACTCGGCTCTAAGACGATAACGATGTGCGTGCGAAGGTAATTGTCGAACGACGCGGTCGCATCGTTTTCGAGAATTCTCGTACCCCAATTCGCGAATTCGAGGGGCATGTGCGTAATTTCTAAAACGTACGCGCTTTGGTTAATTACAGATGCCGGGGAAACAGCGATCGGCGTGTTCCCGGACAAGGAGAACGCTGACAATGAGTCACTGTAAAATCGAACACAATATTTTCTACTCGATACAAGCTGAAATATTTAAGACGGTGTTTAAACAGTAATCTCTATCGATGCTGATTAGCGTTTTGATAACTGCGCGCTATTGTACGAGAGAACATAATGCTAAATATATCAGGTGCTACGCCAAAATACTACCTCCGTTACATGTACAAAGTTACGAAATTGAATGTACTAGAAGTAAAATAAAGATATAGATTATATATACACGTACACAATATACGAGACTAAGCGTAAATGGAGAAATATATTCTGATGTATAAGTATTTATATGTGAATGCGTAGCAGATTAAACTGGAAGTTCTTCCTTGATGCATGCGCTCGAGTGTTTAGCGATGCTCCACTGGCAAACAATATGGCACCAGAATATTTGATAACACTGATCCTCTGACGAATGCCCGCAAGCAAAAGGCGCGCCGATAGCTCGAAGGGAACGAGTATTAACTAAGCGAAGATGAATATACCATACGACGAGAACTTGGTATGGATAGTGGTGGTGGGGTTCCTAGTGGCCTTCGTTCTGGCATTTGGAATAGGAGCTAACGACGTTGCGAACAGCTTCGGGACAAGCGTCGGTGCTGGTGTGCTTACGATATTTCAAGCTTGTATCTTGGCAACTATATTTGAAATCGCTGGGGCTGTACTCATCGGCTATAAGGTATCTAACGACCGATGCAGCTTGTAAATTACATTTTATAAAAGTCCCTAAGTGTGTTAATGCTCCCCACAGGTCTCCGATACAATGAGAAAAGGAATACTAGATGTTACACTATACGAAGGCCACGAAAAAGAATTAATGGTAGGAGCGTTGTCTAGTTTAGCTGGATCTGGTATCTGGCTTATATTAGCAACGGCGTTGCGATTACCTATTTCTGGAACACATTCCATTGTTGGTGCTACAGTTGGCTTTTCACTTGTCTGCAGAGGTACCGCAGGGGTTAGTAAAATTATTGTCGCACGCGACGCGTTGTTCCGCGATGTAACGAAGGTATCTTTGCAGGTGAAATGGGTAACTCTTGCGAATATAGCGGCGTCTTGGTTCGCGAGTCCTGTACTTAGTGGATTTGTATCGGGTGCTATATTTTGCCTTCTAAGGAAATCCATACTCCAATCTAGCAAACCCCTGGAGCAAGGTCTCCATATCCTCCCGTTAGCGTATGGTCTCACTGTTGCTATTAACGTTATTTCAGTTGCACACGACGGACCTAAACGTAAATAAATTCTATACCGTTATTCTGATACATGCTTGCACCGAGCCGAGCTTAATACTGTATTTTCCGCGTCTGCTTTCAGTTTTAATGCTGGACAGAGTGCCCTGGTGGGGTAGCGCGCTTGCCGCGATAGGCTTCGGTTTGGTCTCGGCTATCATCGTGTATTTCTTTGTCGTACCGTGGCAGAAAAAGAGGATACAGCTTGCCCTGAGTAGCAGCGAAAAGGCGACAACAAAGTTTGGTACCTGTGATAAAAAAGAAACTACAGCATTATCTGTTATTTCAGAAGCCCCGTGTAGTAGTAGCAGTAGTAGTAACGGTAACGCGAAAGAAGCAGCACCGAAGTTACGCGGCAACAGCAGCGCGAGCCCTCTGTTAATGGTAGCAGCGTCGGACACCGAGGGTGTTCAGGTTGAAACTGAGAGGAATGACGAGGAGCCGCCAGAGATATCGAGACTGTTCGCATTTTTACAAGTGCTGACCGCGGCATTTGGAAGCTTCGCGCACGGCGGCAACGATGTCAGCAACGCGATTGGGCCGCTCATCGCACTTTGGGCTGTGTACGCCGAGGGATCGGCTAGGCAAGAGGCAGATACTCCGATGCTTATATTGCTGTATGGCGGCCTGGGGATATCTACTGGTCTCTGGGTGTGGGGGCGTAGAGTTATACAAACTTTAGGACAAGACTTAGCACGCATTACGCCGACAACTGGATTTACTATAGAGGTACATACGCTTTGCAAACTGTAAGGCCTTAAAATTGTGAGAAAGAATCGTGCTTTCTCTAAATATCGTATTATCAAAGGTAACTTTCTTATGCATTGAATATGGATCGCAGGTAGGAGCAGCGGTGACAGTTTTGTTGGCAAGTAAAGCTGGTTTACCCGTGTCGACGACACATTGCAAGGTGGGATCAGTTGTCTGCGTGGGGTGGGCTTCACGCGGTGGTGAGGGAGTCTCGTGGAAATTGTTTCGTAATATTGCATTCGCATGGTTAATCACTGTACCAGTAGCTGGCTGCTTGTCTGCGGGATGTATGGCTATTTTCAAAGAGATAATGAATTTTTGATTCCACCGTCAGGGCGATTAACAACACATCTTAGTGAAAAGCCATCCAATGCTACTGTTGTCAATAATTTGTGCAGAAATAAATGATCAAATATAATTTCAACTATTTGTTCTTTACCTATGAACGATAAGCTAAATTCTGAATTAACCATCATTTTTTTTTTTAATCAATTGTTACATCGATACATACCGGTGTTGTTATAGAAACGGGTTCAAACAAATTCTTTGACGGTTAGATGGCTTAAGTAACGTTCCACGGAAATGTCTTCTGATAGCATATTTTATTCGGTACTTTTGTAATTCGATATGGAAGACCTACCGCTTCTACCAGGCTATACATTTCATGATCCAAATGTAAGTTAAAGATACAAACGAGTTGTTTTAATTCCTTAATAAAACTACAGAAGAATTTTTTATTTGAAGATCAAAGATTATAGGCTGTTACAAAAATTTCGTTTCTTAAACGGTTACCGCGTGTTACGCGATAGTGACGCTGGGATCGGAGGGAGGCCAATAGATGCTGCGTCTACTGCGTATCTAAAACAAGAGGAGATTGTACAGTAAGTAACCAGTAATTAATATATAACGCATGCATATGGAAATTCCACTTTGCTAAGATTCAATTCAACCGAGTAATTAATTTGTTACTCCGCATACTACGTTCAAAGCGACAAAATTAATACAACGTTCATACCAAACACCAGATACGATCCATCGTTAACATACGGCCGTGCGAAGCAATTCGTGTACAGTCAATTTATTCCGCATTATGCGTTATTCGCGCAGAAGTGCCTCTGCTTCAAAGCGTTCTTCCGCCAAGGAGTGTTTAACTCCCCCGTCGAGCACTTTCGGATACGCCACGTGAATATAATATACTTCCTGGAGGATGACACTGTATCCGTGATGGAGCCTCCGGTTGATAACGCCGGCCTCATGCAAGGGAAGCTCGTTTCACGTGGCAAAATTGTAAAAACCGTGAACGGCGATTTGATGCACTGGAAGGATTTTAACGTTGGCATTGACGTATGTACGTTTCATAAGTACCTTCATCACGATTCTCTGCTCCCTCTAATATATATCTCCCCCCAGCAAAAGTATATCTACCCTCTTCGAACAATTATTTCATCACAGAAGCATATATATATATATATACACCTAAATTAATTTCACACCGCTTGGTTTCGTGACTTATTATCAGACATTGTTAATTGCAGGTATTTACGGTGTAGTTTATCATATTATCGACTGCGACCTATTTACCAGAGAGTTTTTAAGCAGCCAGGGCATAGACGTCGGAGATAAGGAGCAGCCTCCTGTAGATCCTTACACAGCCCTTCGCTCGTCCATGAAGAGCACGCCGACGTGTGTCACGCAGGTCCCGGACGACGCTAGGCGCCGGTTCTTAGAGTACGATCAAATGACATTATCGTTCACCGCTACGTGGAACGAAGACGTTTACAAAATACTGTACTTCTTGACGGACGACGCGATGGCCGTCCGCGAGATTCTGAAGCCTAACTCCGGGAAGGATCCGTCGCCGATGCTGTTGAAGCGCATGAAAGTGCCAAAGGACTGGAAGAATTTGCCGTCCACTTATCCGGCGGCGTACATGGAGTGGGGTGACCCGGAGATAGTCGAATATTACACGCCGAAAGACTTTCTAGTGAGTCTACAACGAATTAACTATATTCCCGATCCTGGTCGAGTTTATATTCCTGTATCATGTTGTTCCCTCGTTGCAGGTGGGTGGTACAGTATTTATATTCAGCCGGCGATTCTTTTTACACGACTGCGATTCCTTCACGCGAAAGTATTACTCGGACATGTTGGGGATAACGCAGCCAGAAGGGATCCCACTGCCGATGAAGGAATCGAGACCGCTCCCGGAATACGTACCACCGCCTCACATAATGGTCGGCACGCCCGAGGACACCTACGCCTCCTGCTTATCCTTCGTTCTAAAATCGCCGAAGAAGGACGTGGTGCGGCAGCTGCTGAATTTCCCGAAGAGGCTACGCTACTTGATGCAGATGGAGGCGGTGCACCCCGAGGACAAGGAGCGCGACTTCATTCTTGAATATAATCTAAGCGACGGCACGATTTTGGTTAGCGAGCTAGAGAAACGAAACTCAGGGCGTATGGAGGGCCCGTTTCTGAAGGCGATGCTGGTGCCGAAACCGAACACTGGGAGAGATAACCCAGAGTATTACACCCCTCAGGACTTCTTCATTGGCGCGAGGATTAATATTTTTAATCATTACTTCGTTATAACTAGCGCCGACCTCTTCGTGTACCGTTACGTGGAGACGAATCCTGAGAAGTTCGCGCAGGAGGTGCGGGACAATATACGTAATTACTTTGCGAAAGAGAATCTGCTTGGCACCGAGATAGGAGTCGCGGCGAGTAAGTTAGTAGACGCGGAAGAAGCGGAATCGCGCGCAGTTAAACCGGCTGAAGCAAGCATCGGTCACGATTCCTTCGAAGCTGAATGTGTAAGGGATTACGAGGCTCAAGCTAGACGCCAATATGAAGGGGAACATGGGGAACTGAGGGCGCGCTCACCACCACCTGAAGAACTATGCCCAGATATAACAGTAAGAGATAATCCTGGAAAATTGAAGTCATCTTTGCTTAAGATTCAGCCATCGGCTACGGCCAGCCATGATTCTCGAATTAAGATGCAGCAGCCAAAGAAGGATATAAAAAAGGAGGTAAAATGGAAAGATCAAGTAAAAGCCGCAGACCCATGATTTCCAATTGGTAATCACGTTTAACAGAATATTTCTCCAACAAAGTTGCGGCTATACATTGATTTCTGCTGTGATTCAAAATTAATCTCTTTCGATTACACAGTCTCGTTTAAAGGTAAATTAATGTTGCAAGAATATCAAACGCAATTACCACTTAGCATTATGCATTGTTAGTCGAAGATTACAAGACTAAATTAAATGGAGCAATTCATAGTGTCTAGAAAATTAACTCTCTGTATATTACTCGGTACTCTTCTCACGGTTAAATTTCAATATTAAATTCGTAGTTTGATTCAACATTTAATCAAACATGATTATACAATGTCAATACTAAACAGTGTAGTACATTACGAGTATACCATTCGTATGTCTGCATATTATAATACAATGATAATATACAGATATGCAGCTCGTATACTTACAGCGTATATTGTGTCAATCATAAAATAAAGTTCAGACAAATCTCTGGGATTCAAACGTTCTTTTAAACGGAAACTCTAAAATATGATTGTGGGGAGTAATTATCATTTAATCGAGTAGTGATTTGTGGTAAAACGGTAATTAGTAAGTTACTAAATGAAGCTTTTGAACAACCGAAGCACAGAAATTTAATAGAGCTTATACGATCAGTCGAACGGTATTAAATGCCCACTTCCTGAACAATTTAAATCGTTTCAAATTACAAATCAGATGCAGCGATTCGAAAACATCAGCGCTAAATTTTTCAACGTTGATATATCACTTTAATCAATGATGCATTCATTTTTGCAATATTCGCGATACAGAAACAAGAAAAGAATTCTCTACCGCGCACCTCCGGTTCTCTCTCCCTCCCTCTCTCTCTCTCTTGTTATCCACTAAATTGTGTACGCACAAGTAATTTATCATAATTGGCATGCCTTCGTTAAAAAAATCTGCATCACACTGCCGTTAATTCATTAGTTAATGTTTGTACAATTCTTCAATGAACCCAAAATCTCACATTGCCGTTTCACGATCGTCTTTTATAAAATCTGATCGATTTACTAAAATACTGCCGGTTCGCAATAAAATATGTTTTCACGTTTATGAAACTTAAGAAACAATTCTCATTGTTTTATTATTTGCTTTATAATTCTCTAGAAATTAACCACTATATGTAACTATGCGTACATATAACTACCGTAGAAGTAATGGAAATCTAAGACAAAATCTATCAACTTGCATGGTTTTAGTCCGCTAAATTCGCATTAGACAAGCAGCTTCCTTTCGTTACATTAATGTCCGATTTCATACGTATGAATTGTGAAAAAAATTTTATGCTTAGTGGTATTACTGGTAAAGGATCGTTTTAAAAGGAGCATGTTAAAGTGTAAATACTTTCGTAACGATCTGTGAAAACGTGGGATAATCTTCTATTTCGGTAAAAACAACTCGAAATTTGTAAGAATAAAGAAATCATGGCAAAAATGTATCCAACATTAAGAGAGATAGCGAAAGAAAAAAATAACAGATTTAACAAGAATCACATATCTCATGAAATTTTCATCGACAATACAATGATAATCGTTATCACCATACACGTTACTGCAGAGTAACTGTAATACTATATTCTTTTTTGTTATATAATAATTTTAGATCGTATTTTGCAGTTCATGTATAATATAATAATAGGTAATATATATATTTTTTATATATATATATATAATTTGTAGATATAGAATATGCATAAAATAATCGGTTGACAATAATTTCTATTATTATCCAATGATCAAGCATAATTGTTACAAATAAACTTAAAATGTCGTAATAAGCCCTCGCACCTTTTTTTTAACAAAGAAAGGTGAGTCCTTTCAGCCACAGGCACCAGGTTATATGTCCATCAAAGTTTAAAACGGTAATCGATTTAAATGACACTTGCTTATAGTATTGTTCTCGCATAGATTCTTTTTTTTTTCATTATCAACAAAAGTTTAAGCATTTTACAAGGGTTAGTCCACATATTACAGTTTTTTCTTCTTGTATCATTTTTTTCCTTTCATTTCTTTTTTTTTAATTTGTACGTTTAAGAAACACCTTTCGATGAATAACACGCAACACCACACTATATGCTTAACTGTCAGCAAGTTTTACTCAATATCCCTTGAAACTGAAGTACGTTCCTCTTCGTAGTACTTACGGAGTAGGTAATATTTCTGATGCCGACGCGACGCTAATTATCATACATGTTGATTATTTAACAGAAGGAGATAGTCTCAATGACGAGAGTTCTGTCACAGGAATTAGAAGCCCTTTGTATATCCAAGAAAGCAAAGGTAAGTAGTAAGACGATAATTAGTCGTAGCGTGCTTCCTTTATGTTGATTACTATTATGAATAGTATTATATTTCCGTTGTATCCACCGCTACTGGCGTGTACCTCCCCTACCTCTGCCGCGGCCACCATCCCGATCCTATAAATAAAGGGGTAACAGTAAATACGTTGCTCGCGAGAAGATTCCGTTTAGCACGCGACGGTGCTTCAAGATTGTTGCTTACCCTGCGCTGATGATGCAAGTGAGATTGCTGAGGGTGGCCCCTCGGTAAATTCGAATGTCCTCTGCTTCTGCTATTAGCAGAATGATGGTGTATAGCATTCGGCGGTGCTTTACGCTGATCCTCTTCCGCTTGCTTACGCTCGTAATGTCCAAAATCATCGAAGATGCTGGTCGAGTGCCGATAAGTATGCAGTATACGCAACACTGCCACGCCTTTCGCATGGGGGACTTCCTGGGCATCCCTCGAATTAGTCACTGGCTTATTCTCATTGTTCTCTAGCTTAATGTGACGGAGTTGCACATTAGGAACATCCTTCACGTAAATCCAACGTACGCGGAATTGACCCTTCCATTTATCTTGGGACCAAACGGAACTGTTACTGTGATAATCAACGGGCGACACCATCTGTGCCATGCCGCAGAAGTGGCCAGACCCGTTCACGGAGAAGAACAGGTACAAAGGGGCACTGTCACAGCTGGCTTCTCTGTACGCCTGATCTAATCTCTTGTTACCGTGCTCGGTACTACACCAAATCTCATACTTGATGGATCTATGGATATCATCTTCGGAATAAGATTTAATCACGAAAAACCTAGCTGCGGGAGCAGTTTGATCGAATTCCACAGGGTTATAATCATTTTTCACTTTCAACTCGTCTAAAACAGGATGCGATTGCGATTGTGTTATTTGCTGTTGCTTTTGCTGCTGTAACTGTTGCTGCTGCTGCTGTTGTTGCTGCTGCTGCTGCTGGTGCTGCTGCTGTTGGTGCTGTTGTTGTTGCTGCTGCTGCTGCTGCTGTTGGTGCTGCTGCTGCTGCTGATGATGATGATGCTGCTGCTGCTGCTGTTGCTGTTGGTGTTGCTGTGGTGGGGGCATGTGAATCTGCGGCTGTGGAGGTGACGGAGGCGTTGTAGGTTGTCTATTCCAACATGGTGGAGGAGGAGGAGGTCTCTGTCTTTGAATCAATGGTGGAGGCGCTGGAACTGGGGGTTGCACTTGTGGAGGTGGCAGTGCTGTTGGAGGAGGTGCGGAAGATTTACCTTCACCCCATGTGCCAATATCCATATTATGCTTTCCTGGTACAATAGGTGGCGGTGGCATTCCAGCCTTCTTCTTCATTCCCTGGGAAGATGAAAGCGGGGGAACTGGCTTGGCAGGTTGGCTCGCAACGCTGGCCCATGTTATTTTCCTAGGCTCCTTCGCCTCTAGCTTTATCGGCTGATTAGACGCAGCCTGCTGATCTTGCCGCGGGACCTCGCCGCTTCCCAGCGATAAGCTTTGTACACTCTGCTCGATAGTCTTAACTTCTGTGTTACTAGGCGTCGGATAATTCTCGTTTCCGCGCGGAGCCTGGTAATAATCCTCATAGCGAGTCTTCCTAGGAGTGCCCCAGGCACTAAAATCACCATTACCATGAAAATAATTGAAAGCAGGCTGACCGAACGTACTGAAACCACCTCCCGCGCTAGCAGAGAACATTCCATCCATGCCGTATGCATCGTGACCTATTTGACCTCCATATCCAGAAAGAAACGCAACGGGATCTGTTCCGTTTGACCAAGTACCATCCCCAGCGCCGAACGTTTGATAAGGGAACGAAGTACCTGCATAGTAAGTACTATATGGGTCACCAGTACCGATCGGATAACTCGAATGGTGCGTATTGTTGCCTCCTCTCCACGAATCGAATCCAGTATCTTCTCCACCGGCATGTTCTGTCTGCGGCTGTTGCTGGTGTTCTTTAGGACCATTGCTCACTATTGGAGATGAAATTTTGACTGATTAATCTACTGAACGCTACTTTTCCTTACAAAATAATCGAAAATTGCTTCTCTAATAATTTGTTATGAAGACGGAGCATTTACACACCAGTCAGCCCCTTGAAATTGCCATTTTCATTTACATCAATATTTTTACGTCCTGAGTAAAATGGGTTAAACAAAAGACGAATGGTTTCAAAGGGGGTATACGTCGGCTTAAATAAAATCTTTCGGAGTACAGCAAACTGCTTTTTAACGGACTCGTAATGCATTCTCGTTTACTAAATAACTACAGCAACGGAACCGTGAAAACTTACGACGGTCGTGTTAAAGATAGTATGCTTCTGTTTAAAAATCGGCGGATACCTTCGAACCAACGAAAACGTTTCTACTCAGCGAAATTTCATTTGATCTCTCGCGTCTCTCTCGACGCGATACAACTTTCGTTCAATCCATTCTTCTGTAGATATAATAATACTGATAGAAATGCAGATGATAATTCAATTCTATGGTAACCAAGTGTTTATTTTACATATATTACATGAAGAGCAATTAAATATCGATTAAATAAGTACTACCTAAAATACATGTCGCTAAGAAGCAACGAGAAAAGCATCTTCGATCGAAATAAAAGTGGTAAGTTTTCTGTTACTGTTTTAGAATTATTATTACAAACAACATACATTGACGACTTATGAATGTATTGTGCAGAATACAATCATGTTTCAGAGACACTGAAATTACTACAAAATTATAAATAAAAAAAGAAAAGACATCATATAATACAGATTTCTTCGGGTTTCTATTCTTCGACTCTAACGCTATCGGAAGTCAGGCTAAACTAAATGAATATAATCTTAGATAAACCAGACCAAAGTGACGTGTTACATTATACAATTTTAATCGCTACCAACGTAGATGCATCGATTAAGAGTAAGAGGCACGCGTCTTTGGAATCTGTACGCACGCTCGATTTCGTCAACCAGTAATCGTACGGAAAACAAGAAGAAAACTAGCTTTGTCCTCCAGCGAGATGAAGTTACGTTTCTTCGAAATCCAATTTTATTTTCTCACCAAATCGTACATCTGTTTAGTAAACATTCCTCGAGACGTTTGAAAATAATCGTAACATACGAAAACGAGGAGAGCCTGAAGCTTGTTCGATACATGTACACAAGCCAAGGATTTTCATTGATAATTCAAAATATCCCGAATGTACTACGGCATGTCGATAGGTTAATGCACTACGTATACGCGCGTACGTGCGCCTGTGTGCATGTGTGTACATAGATATCCGTCAGGACCGCAGATGATAATTACGTGCGGTTGTTTAAAAAAAAGAATCGCCCGGCAGCTTACCGCGGGTATCGGGACATTCGACGGAATTGCGGACAACAAGCGGGAATCGGTAAGCGACCCCGTAGGCACGACGGCTACAAAATACGCGCACTCGCCGCGACGAGCTTAGCGGCGAGCCGCGAGAATCACGCACAGCCTCGCTAACCGTACCGTCCGGGTAAACCTTAAGGCCGAAAACCCGCACGGGGTGCTCGCGGTACTCACCTTGACTGTTGGTTTGTCCTTTCATCCGCTGCATTCCGTTGCATGGAAAAATATAGAAAATTTAGAATGGCTGTCTTCAGTGAAAGGTATCTGCAGAATAGCGGTGTGGTAGCAAGTCAACACACTGACCTGATTTGAAACAGCACCTGCCAATCCAGTTGACATAACCTGTCACACACTCTGCCCTTCACAGACGCCAAATAGACGCCTGTGCCTGAATAAAATAAAGCTTTCAAATGGTACACCGCGATTATATACAACAGGCGTTATACCACTTTCGAGTACGCGACAACTTCTTTCCCGAGGAGAAGCCCTCAGCCTTCGTAACCCGCAAAAGCCTGAGACCTCCGCGTATTTTCTCGCAATGTCTTTTGCCGCGAGAGTGCCTCAGGAAGTCGTCCCTGCTACACTTCGGAATTGATAAATTTGCACGAAATTCTCGGCTCCGAATAATAACTACGTGACGTGCACTGACCTCTCGTATGTATTAACAGGCCGGCCAACGTTCCCGGCGACAAAGTCCCTATACGACGGGTCCGTCGGAAATTCTCGTCTTTTTCACGGTTTAGTAAAATCGGCGTAAAACGACATTCTTCTCTGCGATATTCCCACGCGTGACCGGTAAATTCGTTATCAGGTGCTAATCTCCTTTATCGATGCGTAATAGTGCAAAGTATTTGCTACATCCGCTAGTTTCTTAGCATTGCCGTAGGCGAGAGGGAATCAATGTTGAGTATGGTCGTGCTTAATGGATTTCAGTTCGCACACATTATCCAATGAAGGATTAAATCGTACTGTATGCATATATACAGGGTGGACAACGTAACTTGATTATTGTAATTATTTCCATTGCTACTGGATAGATTCAAATTGCTTTTTTTTAAATACCTTGAGTTGAGGGGCCAACGAGCTGACTATATTTTTTTTCAAAGTTTGCAAAGTCACCTTCAGACTTTTAAATGGAACGAAGAGATAAACTCGTCAAGTACCACAATATGTATTTTTGTATTATTGTGACTGGCGATAAACGTGATCAAGGTACTGCTGTCCACCCTGTATATTGATACAATTAATTTGTAGGGATTGTAGATGAATAGCATGAAATTTTTGTAGGAAATGATGTATACGATAGCTTTTGGGTAGTTGTATTTTTAGCTAGCTTGGTGGGAGGAAAATGAAAAGAATTTTTAATGACTAGAAAAAGTAACCATAGGATATATGAGAAGAACAAGAAAACAGTCGAAAATATTTTCCTTATTTACGAAGACAATCTGTGATAGAATGAATGTATTATTTTAACGTGCACAATTTTTGGTGCGGTATTTCCAGTTGTACAACGAATCACAAAAGAACCGCATAAACTCGAGTTGTTGATCAACAAATAATATTTTCAGATGTTAATGTTTCGCTAGAGATGGGTTTCTCGAAGTGTCGAAACCTCGAAATTCCGCGAAACTCAAAAAAGTTTCGGGTCCTCGAAACTGTGCGCTTTTTTCGTGATTCGAAACTTTCGAAATCTAGACAAGAAAATGTATAAAATCAATGAATAAAGATTCGTATGCAGCGTGCCTCGAGAATTTCTAATGCTCAATAGAGATTTATTCCAAAAATTTCGTTGACTTCAGTTCTTAAAGCAAGATGTTCCACTTGCAAAACAGAATCAGCACTTCAAGTTTCGAGAATTTAAAAATTAAGTTCGAACCCACCCCTAGTTTGCAACAATAAGATTAATCCATTAATAAAATCACTTGGGACCTTATTCTATTTTTCTTGCAACTATTGAAATAATACTTATTTTAACACATTGGTCGCCACGTCACCCATATCTGGGTGACGGCTATGTTTCCGCGGGGGCCCCGTCGCTCGTTTACGGCTGACGCTCTTCTTCGTCCAATTACGTGGCTCTGGCTACATTCAAATTGCATCGAATCGCTCTTCCAGCTTATCGCACTGTTTACACTCCGAGTTCGTATTTGGGCCCTCAGGGGAAACTCCACCGATTCAAGCTGGGCGATCAACGTGTTAATAGATAGTTTCACGCTTTACATTGTACGTATAGTACGATAAGGTACAAGATATGGTAATAATAGTTTCTTCTGCATGGAGGCAGAATAGATTTCAATCACATAAATAGTTTTTAATGCAGTAGTATATCCTTTATCTTTACTGTGATACTCGTTACTGGAATGATTTGATAAAACAGTCAGAAGGACATCAACTTTGTTTCTTTTTCGCCCTGCAAATAATAATTATTAAAATATAGCGACGAAACTATTTTTTTGGCTTGAGCGCTCAAATATACTACACATCGATACACATATTAATGTAACAGAATTATCATACGTTTATTATTTATTTCTCTTTAGATTATTTATATTATATAAATGTACAATAATACATATCATGGCCACGAAAAGTGTGTCAAACTTAGTAATATTCTAAATGTTCGTAATAGTCGGTCTTTCAGTAGTTACGTCATTGTATCACTATAATATAATATACTGGTGTAGAATTAAAAAAAAGAAATTAAACAAAGAAGAAACGTAAAATTCGAAAGTAATTTCAATGACATAGCTAGAACCTCGCATCCACTTCCCTTTTACAAAATTTACAGTCCTCTATTATACTTGTTATCGTATCTAATAATCTTTCCACATCCTCCGTTTATTTTCGCTAAACAGTTACATTCATATGAAATGAACTCGCTAATAGATCTCCAACTTAAACATCCAACGAACTCATGCTCTACTTCTTATTTGATAATGCAAATCACACTTTACAAACACGATATCTAAATGCTCGAATTCCAATTACTTTAGAAAAATCGTATCGTATATATTCAATTCTTTGTATACATTAAATCAGAAAGATACACATTCCAACCTCATCGTGCGCAACAAAACAGACACAAAAGTAAGTATCGCGTTTCAGAAGTGAGGTGTTTAAAAACTCGATTGATAATATCGAGATAACATAGTCATGCGAGCATCTCAAGCAATTTAATCTTGAACATATACGATATATTCATTGTAAACATCTCTGTAATTTCATGTACCCAGGATTGAAGTCTTTGGTTACAAATTTTACCTCGCAACGAGAGAAAGACTCTCGCGCGGCATTTTGTGTACTTCTATGGATTACCATCACCATTTTCCACACAAGATGCAAATCTTTTATACTTTCTTCACTCAGTTCCTAGTTAGCCAAGAGAAAGCTTTAAGAATTAAGTATGTTAACGTTAACGCATATAAAATCTTCTCCCTCTGTTGGCGCTGCAACATGTCCAGCTCAATAGCCATTACTCGACGATTTAATTTCCCTACCTGCCGGCGTAAATGTTGTATCTCTTCGCTGGGTGGAAGGGAAACGTCCAGTGCGTTGTACGAGGGAGTCGGTTCCCTAAAAAGGGAAAAGTTATGTGCGGTTCCAGAGAAGTGCGGCCAGTACAAATGAATATGTTAACATCGGTACCTGACATGCCTAACTATTTGTGTTTCCGTAGGATAGGCTTCACGATGTCTAGAAGATCCCGTGTTCTTTGGCTCTGTCACATAAGAATTTGGCTCTTCTTCGTCAACCGTCGGGAAATAGTGATCGTCCAATGTCAAGATTCTCGGAGGAGTCTATCGACAATGTAAAACGTTTATATCTCACTTCATGTTCGTTGCTTGTCGTGCAACTATAAAGTTAATTCTAAAGGTGCGTATCGACGTTGCGAGGCTTGCGCGCGAGGCACACCTCGCGCAGTGGAGAGTCTGGAGACTACCTCGACATGCTCACTTTGCGAAGTAGCCTCGTGATGCTCCCGTGGCAACCTTGCGCTACCTCGAGCATGATATTTTCCTCGCTGCGAGGCTGCCCCGCGGCCCCAAGAGCAAAACACGCAGGGCGATTCTCCAACTACGTCCGTCACCCCGTGGCGAGGACAACCCCCCGCAGTGCCACACAGAATTTTTTGGCTTTCGACCCTCAAAAGGGTTGGAGTGTCTATTAAAATCCGACGTGCATAATATTTGGTATGATTTTAATCAACGGAATGCCAGGAATCCATTGGCATCACTTCCCCTTCGATAAGATGAAGAAAAGAAGCAAACATTTGACGAGAAATTCTGAAATCCTGAACATTTCTCACTTCTTAATGGTATTCCAACCCCTTCGAGGGTCGAAAGCCATAAAATTCGTAGGTGGAGAATCACCCTGCGAGTTTTGCTCTTGGGGCCGCGAGGCAGTCTCGCAGCGAGGAAAATATAATGCTCGAGGTAGCGCAAGGCTGCCACGGGAGCATCACGAGACTGCTTTGCAAAGTAATCATGTCGAGGTAGTCTCCAGACTCTCCCCTGCGCGTAGCGTGCCTCGCGTGCAAGCCTCGCAACGTCGATACGCACCTTAATGCAATAATTACTTCACATTATCTTTGCAAGAAATGTTGAAAGAAAAAACATTAACGTGTCGAATATCATTTACCTGCACTCTAACTATGCCTTGCTCAGGTGGCAACACCGCATTCTCCAGCGTAATTTCTCTCGGTGGTGCACTTGTTCCAACGTATTGCCCTTGTCCTATACAATTCCATTTGCATTAAATAGTTTCTTTGCTGTGCATATTTAACTCGATCAATCGATAGAACGCGTGCACTGGACACCCAGAGAGTGAATACGGTAAATAGTTTCCAAAAACAAAGTATGCTAACCATTCAAATTTGAAGCATCTAGAATTTTTGTGAAACGTAGCATTGCGAATTTAGAGATATCGCTTTTTCAAGGAAGAACTGTTAGATAATACAACTCGACACAGTATTTTATGTAATTACAAAATATCATGGTTAGATCTCTTTGTCCTTCGATTGAATCGAGTCGCCAGCTATAAACAAAATATGCTCCGCACAGCAATTGGCTGCCAGAAGCTATCAAACGGTAAATTGTGATCCACGAGGGAACGGACTTGTCTGCTGAATGGTTTTCATAGGCTTTGCACAGTTGACACCTACTTTCCTTAAGGTAGGCTCTCACTGCGCCTCGCCTCATTTTATTCTTCCTATGCTTTTCTTATGTAGTTTGACAATTTGACTCACACTGCGCCTCGCCTCGTCTCATTCTATTCTTCCCATGCTTTTCTTATGTAGTTTGACAATTTAACTCACGCCTCGCCTCGCCGCAACTCCGAGTCACGGATTCTTCCTCGAGAATATTTTGAGGAAGAATGGTGAGGCACAGTGTGAGCCTACTGAACTGACGACTGCACGGGAAGAGGTTCTCTGAGCAACTGACCACACACATGAGCCGAGGTAAGCTCAGATAACTTCAGGTATGGAAAACCGAGGCGACGCGAGCCTAGATGAGTGCGAAAAGAAGTTGCACCAAGGCGACGCATAGCGAGAGAGGCTACCTTTAGTCATTGGCTCTGTCTCTTCTCGCGCACTTGGCACTTGACCAATTGCAGTTGGGACAATGGGGACAAGCTGTGCGGAAGAGTCCGTTCTCTCATGGGACAGAACACACCGCATTGTAGTCCATATTCTGGAATCTCGACCCGTCAAACGGACTATAGACACGTTGCTTTAAAAGTTACAATGTACAAGTAGATATTGACAGGTCGTATACTTACCAGCAATTAGAATTCTATCCGGAACGTGCATCTCGAATTTCTCAGCTGAGACCACTTGGTTCCAACTAGAACCGTTCGTGCGAGCTGCATCATCGTCTGTGTAGTCGCCGCTCACATGAATACTTTTAGGCACGCGCATCCTTTTGTTAATGTCCAAAGTAAAATTTGAGTCATAAAAACTGTCGGGTTCTCCATTAAAAACGGTAGGGCTATGTGTTTTTGACATTATAACTAAAAAATAAAAAAGAAACAGAACTTAGGCTCGGGGCCTTTGTGGTTATGAAATCTCTACGAATTTCGAAAAGCATCGAGCACTATTTAAATATATACAGACACGCATAATTAGGCAGCACAACAAAGAAAATAATAAAGTTGCTCCTTTATTCCAAGAAGTACGTAAATCTAAGATGCTTCGAATCGTACGATCGATCTTTTATCAAGCCCGACGGATTTGCGGTTTACAAAGCAGAATGAAAACTTACGTACATGCGCCTCGTATCCTTATTAATTACTCACAAATAAATAAGCTTGCGAACGATACGATAAATCATACGTGCTCAGTGACTTTGTAGCACAGCTACAGTGGAGGAATATAATGACGACACAAAAGGATATCGCGTATGATCGCTGTGTGAGGGAAACGAGGGCTTAGGGACGGGTGTACTAGAAATTCTATTTACTAATAATATCTGTGACAGCAAGCGAATACGTATATCAAGAACATTCTCTTCGATGCTGGAAAATTACCTCCGTGCAACTTTTCGACCGTTGAACACAAACTGAACGAGGAACGAAGTTAGCAGCGGTTAGCAGCGCACAGCAGCGCACGATTCTGTACGCTGTACGCAGTACGATCTGTGCTGTTGCGCCGGTTGCGCGGTTCCGAGGAAATTTGAGATGCTAACGTGGGTTGGTGTCCGTGGACCTTGCGAAATGCGCGGGTGTTTGAAATAAAATGAAATTGCATGCTGGTAAAAACTTTAATATATTTCTCGATAGTTTTAAATGATCGTTTTAAATGACTTGGATTATATAGTTGATTCTTGTAGAGTTTCTTCGCTTCTATCAGAAACAACCAATCCAAGTTATTTTCTGGCCCCAGTGCAAGGTACCGAATTCGCTATATGACTTTTCTAATCCAGGAATCAAACTCGTTCCGCTCTCCCAGAGTCCTCCGTCGTTGAACAGTTCAACTTGAACCTTGCTTCCTCGAACGTGGTGCCCCTTCCTTGCGCGTCCTCCCAGTCCTTTGGCCAATCGGGACGGAGGATGCGCCAGATCCAAGCGGTAGGCTGTCCCGCGGATGTCGCCCGCGCCCGCGAATCACCGTCCATCTTTCCTTCCATTTTCGGGTGGTGGTGGAAACTCTGTGGAAGCGCGCTTTTCCATTACACGACGGGGTGCCCACGTGGGAAGAGAAAGTAGGCTCTGCTCCGAGGATCAAGAAACCAATCCTTGAAGGAAATTTATGGCTTCTTTAGCGTCGCCAACACTTCTGGAGTCAATCAACACTCCTAGAGACTAACAAAGGACAAGGCCTTCTCAAAAGATTACGTGACTTATATAGAAGAAACTCGCGATTCGTTTCAGGGTCTACTATAGTCTGATTTGCGAGAGTTGTGACCTAAGGCGGGTCCCTCGGACGGGGCGTGGTTTAAAGAGGAACCAATGGTACGCTACGCATTGCGTGCGACGTTGCCACCATTGGTTCCTCCTTAAACCACGCTCCGTCCGAGGGACCCGCCTCAGGTCTCAACTCTCGAAAAACAGACTATAATTGAGACTCCAAGATCTTTCCCACGCATGCCACCCGCATCGCGTATCCTTAACAATACTTTTAAACTTCGCTCCTAATTCACATATCGATCATATACATTCCCGTAGCTATATTCGTGTGATCACGCAACACACCAGCGCGCATCTCGATTCTCGACAAAAGCGCAGCAATTATCCTAGTCGAGAGTAATCGATATTCGGAAATGTATCGATTTCGATAAAACTCCCGCCAAAATTACTAACTCTGCCATTATTGAAAACCTCAAGTGACTGGTTTACTTTACTTCGTTTACTGTGGATCCCCAATTTAACAATATTTAACAACGCCAGTCATAACGCTTCGTAACATTGTCATTTAACAAATCATCGTCGAGTAACATGAGTGACACGCAATGTAAGTGTTTGTAATAATAACTAGAAATTTTCTCTAAGCATTTCGAAACGAATTCAAAGTTTTTAGTAGTTTTTAGATCAGTTTTATATTTTAATGACTACTGCGTGTGGTTATTCGAGAGGTATAAAAATTGCTTCGTACGTAGTACTGGACCGCAAATCTATTGTTTCAAAGAAAATTCATCAGGTTCTTGTGTGTATTTGTAAATACTTATAGAATGTGTTGTTAACGAAATTGTGTAGCGCCTTCGGGGAGCAGAGCTAAACGGCAGAAGATTGATAGAAATGGGAGACTGTCGGCTTTCGAGAAGTTGAAACAGCTGAAAGGCAGTAAACATAAATACGAGGTTGATCAATTGGAGAATGTTTATGAAGAAGTGGACGAGAAAGAGTACAGCCGAACCGTGATAGATAGGCAGAACGACGATTGGATCATCGACGATGGTAATGGCTTTAATGCTGTTTCCGCGATCACTGTGTATAAAAGTCTGTTACATGTCAGGAATATAACGAGAATGTTTTACTTATTGCGAAAGGGGAAAGCGGTTACGTGGAAGATGGCAGAGAGATTTTTGATGATGATTTGGATACTCAGAGTATACAGGAAGCTAGAAAGCAGAACTTTACCGGGCCTCGGAGCAGCAAGAAAGAGAGCGTTAAAAAGAAGGGAACGATTCAAAATATGATTATGAATATGTCCTCTAAAAAGAAGATCGACGTTGGGTTCAATGACGACAACATTCTGGGAGATTTAATGTCCGAGTTAAAAAAGGACGATACGCCGAAGAAACCAGAACAGAGGACTATCAAAAACAAATTTCGCGCTACTCCGTTGCATAATATGTAATCAATTTCTTTCGTAGCAACTTCCGAACATATTTCGTGATTATTTCTGTACCGAATTATAATTTCAGAAGCGCTCGCGTGGAGCAGAATGTGCCGTCCACTTCTGAATGTGAAAAGGCGCAGGGAGATGATGATTTAGTAATGTTTGACAAAGCAAAGAAGACGCATGTTAATAAGGAAAGGGAATCGATTCGTCGAGGAGAAAATGTTACATTGAATCAAAGTATCAGCCAGAATATTGTAGATGATGAAGTTAGTAGTTTAGACACCGTAGTATCTGATGTACAGTCAACAGAAGGTATTAAGGAAAAAGGGAGCAGTCAATTGATTGAAGACGAAAGTGAAGATCTCAGTCAATTTGATGGAGACGTAAGCTTGTTTCTTACTCTACTACACATTTTAAACCAGATCGCTGATGTTTCGATCATTATTCCTATTGCAGTTTTGTAACACAGACTTTGAAACGGAGGGTATAGATCGTGTGGAGAAATCTGTGCCAACTGTGAATAAAGAGAGTGAGAAAACTAAGCCAGTCGCTGAAGCGAAGACTAAGGACATTGAAAAAGAGATATTTGAATCAGAAATTTTTAGTCAAGTGTTAGACACTGAATTCACAACGCAAGCATCGAATATCGAAGTGTCTGTAGATACTACGGAAATACCTTTGCCACTTACAACTACCGCGGACAAAGAAGAAGTATTTCGATTCTACTGGTGGGACGCGTACGAAGACCCTTATAAACAACCGGGAACTGTATATTTATTCGGAAAAGTCTTTGTGCCATCCAGGAAAGCGTACTGCTCTTGTTGTTTAACTGTAAAGAATATTCCACGAAGAATTTACCTTCTTCCTAGAGTCTATGTATGCAAGGATATATGTTATTAGCGTATGCTTCTAATTGTCTTAAATATAATGAAAAACAAACGTATGAATTTTAGGTGAAAGGATCTTCCAAGGAGAGTAACGAGGAGGCGAAGTTAACTACGATGGAGGATGTGTACAAAGAGTTTAATCAGTTCGCGGACAAGTCAGGAATAAAAGAGTTCCGTTGCAGCACAGTTTCGAGGCACTACGCTTTCGAGCAAGAAGGTATTCCAATAACGGCTGACTACTTGGAAGTAAGGTATTCCGCGAATTGCCCAGCCATGGCTTCTGATTACTCCGGACCATCGATAGAACACGTTTTCGGGACAACAGTAAATGCCATGGAATTGCTTCTGATAGAACGAAATATTAAAGGCCCATGCTGGTTAGACGTTAAGTGCCCGTTACCCACTGGTGTGCAAACAAGTTGGTGTAAAATAAAGGTATGATGATTTAACTTATTGCCTCTCGATCGAGAAATACTAGAAAGTAATTGAATTATGTAATTAAATAGGTAAATTGCATGAAGATGGAGAATATATCTGTTTGCAACGAGTCTCAAGCATTACCACCGTTAGTGATAACAGCTTTGAACGTGCGAACATCTCTGAATTCTAAATCACAGCAGAACGAAGTAGTCATGATTGCGATACTTATCCATCATAAATATCAAGTTAATAAAGAATCACCCAAGCCGCCGTTTCAGCAACATATTTGTTGTACGTACAATTATTCCATTCAGAATTTAATTTGCAGTTGCAACACGCAGGACGTATTTTTCAATTATTTCGTGCAGTGATCACCCATCCCCGCGACACCCCTTGGCCAAGGCAAGCGCGAGAGATGCTCGCAAATATTTCGTATACCCGTGTAATGAGATTCGACACCGAGGTGGATTTACTCGAGGAGCTGTTGAAAATAGTGAACGGGACAGATCCAGATGTATTGATTGGCTACGATTGCGGATTTCAATTTGACATATTAATGCACAGGATGTTCACTTTGAAGGTTTCAAATTGGAGTAGAATTGGAAGGCTGAGACGTTCAGCGCCTCCTCTTATTCGGGTACAGAACGTGTGCATCGTACTTATCTTTATATTCTGTTTCAGAGAGCTAATTAAAAGTATGTGTTTTAGGGAAAGATAAGTTTGAACCAAGTATTAGCTGGTCGTCCCATCTGTGATATTCAAGTTTCAGCTAAGGAATTGAATCTGAAAGTTCGAAGCTACGACTTGCAGTCTCTTTGCACGGCAGTAGGTATTTTATGATTATTGTATGAATGTTTGTAAATATTTATTAGGAGCAAAGGAACTAAAATATAGTCACTGCCGTAGGTATTAAAGAAAACGGAAACCGAATGCAAAGAGATCAAGCCTGGAGAATGCGCAGCATTCTATAATACAACGAGTAAAATAGATAATCTAATTAAGATCACGTTAACAGAAGCGTTGTACATTCTCACTATTGTATTTGACCTCAATGTTCTTCCACTTGCTCTACAAATCACGTGCATCGCTGGTAAGTGCATGCGTTAGTGGTGTGCGAGTACTCGATTTATTCGAGTCGAATAATGATCGGCCAGTCGGGCCGAGTCGAGCGTTTGAGTTTTCCGGGCTGCTTGAAATCGACGAACTGTTTGAAAGAAATTCAAGCTACGTGAAAAACTCAAACGGCTAGAGTTACTTGGAGATAAAGTTTCAGCTCGAAAATTTTCGAATTATTCGAATATATTCGATTAGATTTCCAACTTTCGAGTTCAACGTTCTCTCTGAAGGTGCGATTTCATGCTGACGCTCGACACTCGTTTTGAGCGTCGAAACCAGTTACGTGATCGATCCACGGGACTTTGAGCGTCGAGCGTCAGCATGAAATCGCACCTTTATTCGTTAATATTCGAATTACTCGAATTACTTCGAGTTAACAACGTTTTATATATTTCTTCCTTACAGTTAAACTAGTATTCGATATTAAATACATAAATATTCGAGTAACGCAAGTAATTCGAATATTTGCGAGTAACTCGCATTTTTTTCAAGCAGCTCTGAAAATTCAAACGCTCTATTCGGCTCGAGCAATCGAATCGAGTTTACCCGAGCTCGTAAATTCCGGATACTCGCACACTCCGTAGTACCTGCTGCAAAAATGTACATTTATATTGTTCGAATGTGATATTTATCTTTCTTTATCTAGGGAATGTTATATCGAGAACATTAACAGCAGGGCGTGCTGAAAGAAACGAGTATTTGCTACTGCATGCTTTTCATTTGAAGCAGTACGTAACACCGGATAAACGAATCGCGAAAAAGGGAAAGAATGCTGAGAATGGTGAGATAAACATTTGAAATTGTGTGCTATTTGTAACTGATCGATGTTATCTTACACGTAGAAAACACGGGCAGAAAGAAGGCGGCTTACGCTGGTGGTTTAGTTCTCGAGCCGAAAAAAGGCTTCTACGACAAACTTATCTTATTGATGGATTTTAATTCCTTGTATCCTAGTATAATTCAAGAATACAATTTATGCTTTACTACTGTACCTGGCGCGGCATATGTTGACAGCACGGTAAATATACCAATCGGCGAAATACACTATCTTTGCCTTTATCTAACACGCACGCTTACAGAATTTAGCGATGCCTGCACCGAACTTAGAGCCCGGAGTGGTACCGACAGAAATTCGCAAGTTAGTTGAAAGCAGAGTGGAGGTGAAAAAGTTGATGAAAGCGCCAAATATTTCGCCCGACTTGAAAACTCAATACAATATTAGGCAGTTAGCTCTGAAACTTACAGCTAATTCTATGTATGGTTGCTTGGGTGCTACGCACTGTAGATTTTATGCGAAAGGACTCGCAGCTCTCATAACAGGTAAAATATGAAGACACCTTAGCATAATCAAATAATAAATATATTATAAAACACTGTACCATCCCCGCAGCAAAAGGTCGAGAAATTTTGCAGCACACGAAGATTCTTGTCGAAAAGTTGAATTACGAAGTTATATATGGAGATACAGATTCTATAATGATAAACACTAATTTGTTAGAATACGAGGAAGTGTTCGCTGTCGGAAAGAAAGTAAATATGTTGTCGATGCGAGTATTTTGTTCGTTTACTTCGCGTTCGCACAGTAATATTAAAAGCATGTGTGTAATGACTTCGTAGATTAAACAAGAGGTCAACAAATTGTATAAAAAGGTGGAGTTAGACATCGATGGTGTCTTTCGTTATTTACTGCTCTTACAAAAGAAGAAGTATGCTGCGGTCACGATGGCGAAGTTGCCCAACGGGCAGGTAGAATTGACGCAAGAACACAAAGGTTTAGATATCGTGAGAAGAGATTGGTGCCAGCTAGCTTGCGATGTTGGAAAGTGAGTGAACGATTGTATTAACATAAAGGGTTTAACAATATCTGTTAACGTTGTCCATGATTTTTAGAAAAATATTGGATCAACTTCTTTCAAATCAATCGAATGAGAACCGATTGGAACAAATTTTCAGTATGTTGCAAAATGTCGCGAAAAGTCTCCGAGAGAATCAGGTTTCTCTGTCGTCATTGGTTATTACAAAGCAACTATCGAAGAATCCGAACGAATATCCAGATACTAAACAGGCTCACGTACAAGTAGCTTTAAGATTAAATAAAGAAGGTGGCAGAATGTGGAAAGCCGGAGACACTGTTCCATATATTATATGCGACGTTTGTACTAATTATCTTGTCGAACTTACCATTTCAGTCTTTCATTAAACGATTTTACTCAAAGTATCAATATCTTACTGTGCATTAGGATGGAACAGAAAAATCTGCCACTGAAAGGGCATATCACATCGACGAGTATAAAAAAAGCGAGTCTTTAAAGATAGATGTGAATTATTATTTATTAAGTCAAGTGTTTCCTATCACTTTGCGAATTTGCGAACCCATTGAAGGGATCGATGATGTTTTATTAGCTCAGAATTTGGGTAAGAGTTTGCTATCTTGTTTCTTTTAGTATTAAATACATCCTGAAGTAAGAGTTCTTTTTTTAAACAGGTTTAGAGAACGTATACAAATCTAAGAGATTAATACACGAAGACGGAGCCAATATACCACTATTAATCAATGACGACAGATATAGATTCTGCCTTCCCCTGAAATTCAACTGTACAGACGAGAAATGCCAGTCAGAAATTATGTTGAAAGATGTTGTAATCGAAACGGTGCGTAGTTACAAGAACAGATGTTTTCTCCACAAAAATCTCTGATCAGCTATTTAGAAAACGAAAACATATTTTAGCCCAGTGGAAACCAATTATCACTCGCTTCGTGTTCAAATCCGGACTGCACAGTGGAGCCGTGGAAATACGTTAATGCCATACAAAATGCAATGTTACTCGCCGTGCGGGAAGCAGTTACCGAGTATTATAATAGCGGGTTGGAGTGTGAGAACCCATTGTGCGGCGAAAGAACACAGATACTTCCGTTGGGTTTCCACAGAAAGTATCCAAGTTGCAGAAAATGTGGCGATGCTGATTTACACAGAATAGTATGTGAAAAAAAATGTATCGCCATGCCTGATTTTCTTTTTAGAATCCTAACTGCAATGTTACTCTGTTACAGTTCTCGGAAACGAAACTTTACAATCAAATGTGTTTCTACCTTCGTCTTTTTGACGTGAGCCACTCGAAATATAGAAGTAAGTATCTGCGTGTCTCTGATATCGGGAACTAAAATCTGATAAGGAAAAAGAATTTTTAAGTAATCTATTTTCAGAGCTACTATCTCAGCATCCGCAGGGTATGAGAGCAGCATACGATTCTTTGAAGGAGGCAATGGAAAAGCTATTAAGGCGGAACGCGTTTTCGGTCGTGTGCTTGGACACGATATTCTCAAGCACTAATTCGCAGTGTAAAACAAACACTGGATATACCCTGGATGTATCGGATGGATCAGATGACGAAGTGGTGAGTTGAATACTACACTCTACGGTTTTGTAATGGATTTGTTTGCATTTGCAACTAGCTTTACTACTCGGCTTCGCCCGCAATTTAGACTCTGATTTTTTTGTGAAAATGGTCACATTCATCTGGATTAGTCGGGCATAATGAGCTGAGGCACATTTCATGATCCCAGAGTTTATCGTTCGAAAGTTTTTAAGTGACAAACACACAAACATATCGAAGCTTTCTGCTTTATATATTAAGATTACTTTCTCTTCGCTATTATCGCCGTTCTTACGTAATTTTATTGACGATGGATATAGACAAATTAATATAAGCAGACTGCAACCTAGGGCGGAAAATTCTGGGCGAATGAAATTGGGAAAGGTTTACAGTTTTAAACATAGAGGCTTGGTTCAGTTTTCATATAGAAAAATTAGCAATGACTTACACGTGAGTTGCCATACTGAATTAATTTCAAAATCGTCCCAATTCTTTTTAATTAAAATATTTGACGGTATTTCGCGGAAAGGGCAGCTGATACTTGTTAGCTTAGAGGCGCCGAATCTCTAAGTCCGCCCCTGTTAACAAGCAAAGTGTTTATGGGATCAGAAAGATACTAATTACCATAACAAATTTGTTTTATTTAGATAAGTTATGGGATGAAGTAGCCGTTAAATTCTCCATATTATTTTTATCATTTCGTTTACAATTTATGAAATTCCTGTAAGTCCCACACGGAAAGAAAATCCTAAAAGTCTAAATAAATGATCGTTCAATTGACAAGTACCTCCAAAAAAATATTAAACGACTAAAACTCTACTATTATCACAGCTCCACCAAAGAAAGATATTTTTGTGCGGCTTTTATCGCCGCTCTTATAGCTGTTATCGCAGCTTCAACATTAACGCACCCTTATACAGAAATATTCCGCAGACGACCCAAGCAGTCGTAGCTTACAATAATAATAAATGAATGTTCCTTCTGTTCAATAAGACTAGAAAATAAACTATGGTTCTTGTTACTTTGTTTCAGATTTCAGGATTCTAATATCCTGAGTAAAATCAATCCAGTTGGCGAGTGGCCAGAACTGCATCTGTTACTGGAGCACAGATTTCTTCCCGCGAGCATATTTCGCTAAAATAAACTATATTTTATATCACGATGCCCTTTCACTTATTCATATATATTTACAAAAATTGAAGCAAAAGCGTTTTTAGGTATTCGCATGACGTTACATAATACAAAGTACCGAAACGAAACGTTAAAATGAAATTGTACAGTGCCTTATCCGCGAAAGAATTTATTACGCGATCAAAGAACTAAGTTTCTGAAATTTATCACACATTCTTAAAACACTAAGGGAACCGCTTGATCGTAATTTGTTAGAGATGTTTATTATTTAAGTGTGATTATTATCTTAAGGCTTTATAATAAGTTCAACGTAACATGTTATATTAATGTTAATGTATCGCGTTACTTTGGAATCGTTGCGAGTTTATTATTATAAAACTTTAAAGATACTTTATTCGAATGTTTTTATACGTAAGAAGGAACATTTAAGGATAATTTATTTTTGTATATTTGTATTAAAAATAAATACTGTATCAAGATAAATTTGCAATTTGTAACATTCTTACCGAATATATAGTTTATTGTTTTTAGCATGGATCTAATCGTTGGATTATTATACTCGTACCTTCTTTCCTTCAATTTCTACTATTGTACAATTTATGAAAGGTGCCGCGCAATTGGGCTGTACACCTGCTAGGAACATATACCTTTCACATTACGCACTGAACGGTGGTAAACCAAACATCTCTGGTTGAAAGTCTTCAAGGCTATTTATTACTAACGTTGGGTTTTCGATACAATGTTTGGGTAACATTGGATCTGGAACCATAACAACTTGCATGCCGGCGTTAAGTGCAGACTTCACGCCGTTCGGAGCATCCTCGAACGCGAGACACTGAAAGTATAACGTTTAATTGAACGAAACTAAGAAAGTGGAATAATAAAGCAAACTCTTAAAATATCGCGAACCTTCGATGGGTCAGGATTATCGGGGAAACGTCTCGCAGCGGCCAAGAAGATGTCTGGCGCCGGTTTACCATGTACGATGTCGGAATCAGAACCACCCAGAACTTTGTGATGGAATAAACTAAATACATCCGTCCATCTTTGAGTTTTCAGTTCAAAATTCTCTTTATTTGAACTCGTGGCTAAAGCGATTGGAATATTATTTTCCTTTAGATGTCTTAGCAACCGTTCTGCACCTGTTTACGAATAATACACCTAATATTAAACGTATTTACGCACACAAAGTGCTTTGCTCTTGTGTCGTTCCCTTAAATTCCCATTGATCTGTGTTTATTACCTGGCATAAGGTTGGCGGTAGGAAATAATTCTTGATATATTTTGACTACCTCCTCTTCAAATTCTTCTGCTGTTATAGGTAAAGACAACATTTCAACTATAGCTTTCGCGACAGCCCCAGTTTTGAAGCCCATGGTCTGCGCTTTGTGCTCCCAGGTAAACTCCTTCCCATAGCGATTTGCAATACGATTGTAAGCTTTCGAGTAATGCAGCTCCGTATCTATCGAGAGATCCACGATAAATTATGTATGCACGATTAATGCGACACGTGGAAGTTTCGTTTAACTCATTGACTTTAATTGTGATTTATAATTCACACATTAATTGGTAGAAACAATACATTACGAAACATTAATTTTGGTCATATATACTTGTGTACGCGTGTGGCGGAAAGTTACTCGTCTTTATCTTATCTGTAGTCGCTATTATTTGAAACGAAGGCAGTTTTCAAATAATAGCCACTACAGATAAAATAAACACAAGTTATTCTACAATGGAACAATTCCACAATGTTGCGTAATGTGAAATATTCCTTTGTAATTACTGTGTTACGATATGTTATCCTTAATCAGATCTATGCATTAATACGTTCGTCGCCACATCACCCAAATATGGGTGATGCTCTTCTTCGTTCAATTACGTGGCTCTGGCTACATTTAACACGTTGGTCGCCATGTCAACCATATCTGGGTGACGGTTATGTTTCCACGGGGGCCCCCCGTCACCTGTTTACGGGTGACACTTTTCTTCGTCCAATTATATGGCTCTGGCTACATTTAGATTGCATCGTATCGCTCTTCCAGCTTATCGTGCTGTTTACACTCCGAGTTCGAGTTTGGGCCCCGGGAGAAACTCCACCGATTCACGCTGGGCGACGCACGTGTTAATTCAATATACAAATACAGTGAGTGTAAATAGTATTCGTACAGCGACCAATTTAAAGTAAAACTTTGTATATCCATGTCAGGAATTAATCTTAATGGAAGAAAATGATTAGAACATATTCTTTGATGTTTGTAGAATAGATTTTGTATAAATAAAATTGTATTCCCCTTAACATTTACAAAGATATTAACATAAACAGATAAACTCTGTATTCTTTTTTCTCCACATTATGAAGTGTATTTTGGACCCGAATATCTCGAATTTGTTTGCGTTAGTGAATTTAAAATATGTGGGACCCAAATACACTTCATAATATGGAGAAAAAAGAAGACAGAGTTCAGAAAAGAAAATTCACGACCTACGATGAAATAGTGTGGGGGTTCTGCGTTTGGCTGGGGCTGTATGAGTGCAGCTGGAGTGGAATCTATACATTTCATCGATGGTAGTACGAATAAAATGGAACTTAATACGAATTTTATGACAATGATCCAAAGCATTCTGCATATAATACTGGGCAGAGGGTTTTATATAACATACCAAAATATATGAAAACGGCACCTTAATCACCGCATATCAATCTCATAGAGCATCTATGGGATTATCTGGATAAAAAAATACGTAATCATAATATTACATTTAAAGAAAGTTTGAAAAACGCGCTGCTAGAAGAGTAGAGTATAATACAGCCTGCTACAACATCCAACTCAGTAAATTCCATACCAATAAGCTTCAAAGCTATTACAAAATCAAAAGGCAATCTCACAAACTATTAAAACATTAAATATTAATTCTTTATTTAACAATACTTTTTGCGCGACCATTCCTGCATGTTTATCTGTTTATGTTAATATCTTTGTAAATGTTAAGGGGAATAAAATTTTGATTACACAAAATCTATTCTACAAACATCGAAGAATATGTATTAATCATTCCTTTTCCGTTAAAGTTTATTACTGACATGGGTATACAAAGTTTTACTTTAAATTGATCGCTATACGAATAGTTTTTACGCTCACTGTAGGTAAAACGTGACTTGTTCCAGTAAAGAATAAATTAAATCCCTTACCAAGTAACAGGCCATCCATATCGAAAATACAGTGCGTAACTGTCTTGTACTGTTTCCCTGACATTCTTTAATGTAATTCTAAATTCTGCTTATTTGCGGGTGACTTCTGTCGCTGTTTTATTAAAAACACTATTTGCACTATTGTGTCACGACGGCAGCAGCACAAGCAGACAGCAGACGGCAGCGTGCGTCGGAATCACGTCGGAATAAAAAATGAGTTGATGGTCAAATTATTCCGTGGAGGGGGAATAACCAATCAATGCCAAGGTGGGAAACGAAACGGCGCCACCATTAACGGCCGATTTCTTCACCTTCAGTAATCTTCCAGTTAGGCAGTTAGAGTTATGTTCCACATAACCGCCAAATGGTGGAATCCTACTGGTTTAGAGCATTTAAATGCTCTAAGCCAATTGGTCGTTCACTGACCGGAAGATTACTGAAGGTGAAGAAATCGGCCGTAAGACAAGCTAACTACTATCGCCACTACTCGTCATATTGTGGCGCCAATTATGCAACTTGCAATAAATTTGAGTAATACTTTGTTTAATTGGCTTTCACAATTACTCGTCGCTTTCGTTGCGCGTATGCATGCGATATTCAAGTGCCATGCAACAATTTAAAAATATGACAGGGGGTGCGTTCCACTTACGCCCAAATCGCCCGTGATTTCATTAAGCTAGGTTCTCCTGTACGCGACTGGACGCAACGTCAAGAACTTCAAAGTCGATTTTCTCGAAAATGAAGCGCGATATCAAAAAATTGTACTCTTTTTTCTCGACTTATTTCCTTATTATAAGTCGAAAAGAAACAGTAACTTTTTTCATATCGCGCTTAATTTTCAAGAAAATCGACTTTGAAGTTCTTGCCGTTGCGTCCAGTCGCGTACAGGAGAACCTAGCTTAATGAAATCACGGGCGATTTGGGCGTAAGTGGAACGCACCCAGGATTGTTCTATTCAAAACTAGAGAATTTTCCAGGAAAATATTACTATGGAAATATATATTTATTCAAATCTTATGTTTGTTATATTATGTCCCTATTGCACTAACAAGGGAAGTTCGGTTGGCCGAACATTCCGATTTTTTTGAAACTGTGTAGGTTTGTACAGGACCTCGATAGAAGTGTCAGGAAAAATTTTCGGTCCTTCAGGGTGAAAACACCCCTTAAAGGTTAATACCTTAATGAGTGTTTCCCTATTTTCCAGTATATTTTAAAAACTACAGTAGATATTTAAAGAACCGTTAAAATGAAAACTTACCGGCTTTGTATGACCTATAAAACGGTGTAATCGAATTGTTTAAAATTTGTAATTTAAAGGAATGTTCCAGGCTAGAGCCCATAAAAATAGGTGATTTTTAGGAATTAATTAAAGAAAAACTACTACATACAATTTAATGGAACTCTTTGCATTGTTTTAAGGATGTCTTAAACTAGAGAAATATTTTTTATAATTAATCATTGCAGACGGCGTTGGGGATAGTCGTTAAATTCGAGGCGTCAAAAAAATTCATTCAAAACGGTGGAACCTGTCGCACCTAAACCATTGGTCTGAAATAAAAAACAATGACAGATTATTAAAGGGCATGAAACTCGCTAGTGGACTTACCAGAAGAAACTACAAAAATTACATTTTTTGAGAAAATAACGACACTTGAAGTTTGAAATCACTTTTCCCTATATTTTTCGTCCTTTCAATGCCTTTAAAAATTACAAATTTTCAATTTTTTTAAAATGTTAGTGGTTTCTCCACTACACAGAAGTATATTCTTCAAAATAAAAAAGTTTCAATCGAATCGGATAATAAGTTGTTGAGATATTGGGTCCACCGATTTTAAGAAACTTAACTTAAGATAACTTCGGGAATTTTACAAATTTCAAAAAATCCTTTTAAATACGTATTCTTATATAGTTGAACGTGCAAAAAATGAAATAAAAAAAATAGATTTTTAGACCGGAACCTCCCCTTAAACAGTAAAATGTTCCCCACCACAAATTTTAAACAATTCGATTACGTAGTTTTCTACAGCATAAAAAACCATTAAATTTTCTTTATAACAATTTCTTTATATCTACTATAGTTTTCAATATTTTCCTATTTCATTTTCAAATTTAAAGCAGTATTTGACATCAGCGCTACGTAGGTATTTGCACTCATTTTTTTTTAAATACCTGTCCATTCATCGACAGCACCCTCACGAAGATTTAATAAAAATATAGAAATTAAAAAAAACTTTCAGAATTTGAAACGAAATTTCGTCTTTTGCGTCACTCAAAGTGTCAAGTAACTTAATAAATCTCTTTTTGTTTAGAAAAGTGAGAAACTGGTCCTCCGAGGTTTTTGACACGAAAACTTGCAGAGCCCTTTTTAATTTGCTTCTTACAAGCATATAAATAGATACATGCTTCAAGTTTACTATAATTTACTAAACTAAACAGTGCGTTCTTAGATATTTTTCTTTTATACAGTTATAAGCGATCCAATCCGCGTGCAACTGTTGGCACATGAAAATCAATCAAATCCACCGAGCACGCTGAACCTGCACACATTTGCCTGCCACGACTTCCGCCTGTGTAGATTTGAATTCGCACGAATTATATTCATATTGGAATTAAACCCATAACGAGAGCGTTCCTTCCAGTTCCCTCTTCCGTGTCACCCGCAACGGGGAATAATTTTTAAGCACGAAGAGCTGAGAGCTTGCCTCGTTTTGGTCATGCAAATGTCGAAATGATTAGGATGATCTCACCGAACTACGATCCCCCGAAGTTATTTCCTCTGTAACGTGTGACTACGATTACGGCGAACCAATCAGAACGGTCCACGAAAAGTTATATGCAGTTTATAAAGAGTGGGGCGAGCGAACAGAACGATTGAACTCTACGGGAAGAGGTTGTATTCGTTTCGATCTTGTGATTTAAAAAAAAAAGATCCTCCGGTGAATGTGTCTTCTAAGGAAATCATAAATTTACAGTTACTTTGCTGGGAAAAATGCTAGGTTTTCTAGGTGAGCTCTTCGAATATTAAGCCGCATTAATTGACCGATAATTTCTCATTGAATCGTAACCGGCAGATTGTGTACCGTTACAATACTATTTCCATCAATCTGTTAAATATACACTTCCGCTGATTTTATAAAAATTCCGACGTTCACTCCCGCACTGTTCGCGTCTAATTTAACGCCGCTTGTATTCCTCTCGTTTAGGTGTCTTGGTGTTAATTACTGGAGCCCATTGCTTGTACTCCTCCAATTCAGATGTTATAGATCTAAAACCAAACAATTTTGACAGTCTGGTGTCGAACAGCGATAACGTGTGGGTGGTAGAGTTTTACGCACCATGGTGCGGACACTGTCAGCAGTTGACGCCTGAATACGACAAAGCTGCCACCGCGTTAAAGGTAATTCTCGCCAACGCGATTAAGCTGTTACCCTTTCGCGTTCCAACGTTCATTTTCACTGTAACTCTTCAACAGGGTATAGTAAAAATCGGTGCAGTAAATGCGGACGAACACAAGTCCCTTGGATCGAAGTACGGTATCCAAGGTTTCCCGACAATTAAAATCTTCGGCGTCGACAGCAAACCGGAGGATTACAATGGGCCAAGAACTGCGGCTGGTATCGTCGACGCTGCGATCAATGCAGTTGGGCAGAAAGCACGTAGAGCCTTGGGCGGCAAACGAAGCGGGGGAGATTCTAAGGTGAGCGCTGATATGTAAGGTCTGACGGAAAGAAACTCAGAAAGTATACGGGGTTAATTGAAAGCTATTTGCGTTTTACTGTAGTCGAAGGATTCTAAGGATGTAGTCGAGCTGACGGATGAGAATTTCGAGAAGCTCGTAATGAATTCGGAGGATATGTGGCTGGTCGAGTTTTACGCACCCTGGTGCGGCCATTGTAAAAACTTGGCTCCCATATGGGCGTCCGCAGCCACGGAACTGAAAGGAAAAGTGAAGCTGGGAGCCATAGATGCTACTGTAAATAGAGTTAAAGTAAGTCGCTTGATTTAGAACTGACTGTATCCAACGCCACAGTTATGTTTAATGAAATATTGGCTTCTCAGGCTAGTCAATACGAAATAAAAGGATACCCTACTATCAAGTACTTTTCGCCTGGCAAGAAATCATTTGACTCTGTACAAGAATACGATGGCGGTCGCACAAGCAGCGACATTGTGAACTGGTCGCTAGAAAAGCTGGCGGAAAATGTGCCAGCGCCAGAAGTAATGCAAATCGCGAACGAGAAGAGTCTGAGAGAGGCGTGCGAAGACAAGCCACTGTGCGTTGTGTCCGTTCTGCCACATATCTTGGACTGCCAGTCGGATTGTAGGAATCAGTACTTGAAGACTCTGAACGATCTTGGGAAGAAGTTTAAGCAAAAGATGTGGGGGTATGTGCAGATGCTATTTAATATTTAACGAATGAATAAATAGACCAGTGCCGTCTTAACTTGGAAGCGAAAGAGGCAGCCGCCTCAGGGCCCCGCGAAAAATTGGAAAATAAAAGAAACACGGTTTTAAAAGCTAGAGAAAATTGAAAATAGGCCCTCCAATTGCGACGGAACGAAAATCACGGATACACCAAAATTTAGATTTTAAAATAAGACCCTTTTTTCGTGGAACGGACCCCACGTTTAAGCTTATTTATTTAATTGTGGTAATACCTACTCGCTTCGCGTGTTAGCGCGGTATTTTTTCTTTTATTTAATTTAGAATAATTTAGAGGGCCACAAACACTCGGCCCCCGAAAACAATAAGGCGGCATTGAAATAAAGTCGTAATTCAAATTGTGAGAACATCTTTCTTTCCGCGATAGGTGGGTCTGGTCCGAAGCTGGTGCTCAGCCTTATATCGAAGAAGCGTTAGAAATCGGAGGTTTCGGCTATCCAGCGTTAGCGGCTGTAAATATCAAGAAAATGAAATACTCGTTATTGAAGGGAAGTTTCTCCTACGACGGCATAAATGAGTTCTTGCGGGATTTGAGTTACGGGCGAGGAGGCACAGCTCCTTTGAAAGGGGCCCAATTACCCGAGATCCTCCGGACTGAACTGTGGGACGGCAAAGATGCCGAACTTCCTCAAGAAGAAGAGATAGATCTCAGTGACATAGATCTCGACGAGAAGGACGAGTTGTAATTACAGAAACCTAATCATTCACAGAAAAGTATGCGCATCCATATACATGTTTCATTAAAAATAATCCAGTACTTATTTTTATATTAAATTATTTTCAATCGATATATCTACATGTTGATGTACAATAATAACGTAGCGTCGTCGTCGTCGTCGTAGTGTCGGGAACATCTTTTATTTTTTATTTCCAGCCGAGGTGCAGCGTCATTCTGTTGTTTGTACATCGGTACTCAGGAATTTTGTGTACGATAAATTAAACGTATGAATACGAATTCTTCCATTGACGTCAATTTTACAAAATCTTATCTGTTCGCCGCGATAGAGTCGCGCTCGACTTGAATTCCGAACGGAGTTGAACCTGGCGCGTCGCTTTTATCGTACAGAAGCAAACGGGCGGTATAATGTTAGGGACGTGTCTGAATATTTTTAAGTGATTATTTGTACATTTTTTAAATAACGGTAGGTTACACGGAGTTGTAGGACTTCATAGTAAAAACGATACGTGTATTTGTCCTCTGTATTTAAAGTGAAACTTTTTTTTATGAAAATGTGTGAACTCTAGTTACCGATAATATATATATTATATAGTATATACATATATATATATATGTCACGTTAAGTGCATTCCACAAGGGTACTTTCGTTCTCCCAACGATGGGACCAAATTCTTATCACCGATTTATATTTCCAGATACACTGCTGATTCCTAAGTTTATTAAATATCTCATTAATTAACTGAGTTACGTAGCGTCTTCCATCGTGATTATAGAAGGGAAACTTATATTGTTGTGTAACAGTGCCGAACATGCTATGTTCTTATATATACGGGAAAACTTTCAAACGACCATTTCCTAATTTATACTCAACGAATTGTAATCTTAGTTCACGTTTTTATGAAATAAATTTCGGTAAAAAATAATCAATGGGAACGTGTATATACTCCATATCATCGTATCCTTAATAAACACATTTAATATCGTCCGTAATCTAATTATTTCAAAAAGGTATAAATTAACATCATCTTAATATAAAAAGCAGAAAGTGCTTGTGTGTTTGTCTGTCGCCTAGAAACTTTCGAACGGTAAACTCTGGGGTCACGAAATGTGTCCCAGGCTGGACTCCCAGCTCATTATGCCTAGCTAATCCAGATGAATTTGACTATTTTCACAAAAATAAAAATAATGAAATTTTTTTTTATAAAATTAAATCTCGGGCGAAGCCGAGTAGTAAAGCTAGTTAAATATATTAAATTGACACTTTTACATTTGGGTCTCAAGCCAAGGGTCTAGACTTTAAAATGCAATTGCAAAAGTGTGTAAATTAGTCGCAGTGGATGAGAAATTTATTCATTTCGTCAGGCCGTTTAATGCTCCTAATGGTGGGATATCTCTTTCCGTATCATTCCGACTGTTCCTCTCTCTCATTCTCTATAAATTACCACCACTATCATCCTGTGTTCCTGTTACCTTGTGAATTCCCTGATAGGAACTAATGTGGCTGTTTAAGTTCACGCACTGATGACTAAATAGATGGCCACAGCGTTTCATGAATTATATTTGAAACTATTTAAGTCTGCCTGTGGGCTTATTGTAGCCTAGGTCCTATATATTTCTTTTCCAATAAAAAGAAAAGATAGTTGAAGTAACTTTACTCAACTCTGTAAGTCCTCGTAAATAATTACTTTTTATAATAAAGGAATAGAAGAAATTCTTAATACTCTACAAGTAATAAATTAATAGTAAAAGAGGCATGCAATGAATATTATAAGTTAATTAGATGTATAAGTATGCCTGAGTATTTAAGTAAAAGAGGGGAAGGGAATAGCCAGAGCGAGGTGTGGGAATCTCGAAGTGTCTCGAAGTGAATAACAGGTATTGGATGAAAGAAGAAGAGAGAAGATGCGGACTGTGCGAGAGAGGCCCGGGACTTTGAAGCATCTAATTAAAGACTGCGCGGAAACAGAGATACTAGAATACAGTATAGAAAGGGTATTAGAGGGGACAGTAAATAGGAGCATAGTAGAATGGATGAGAGAGATAGAAAGGAAGTTTAAAAGAAACGAAAGACGAGTTAGATTGTAGTTTATAAGATAGAAGGAATGTCAGAGTGGATGAACGAATGGAAAAATTGTAAAACCAAGTTCCTTTTGAAGGCCGTTGAGGCTGAAAATAAATCTTATATATGTATAGTAAAAGACATATAGATAATCTAGATCCTCAGAATGTAAATAGATTATAGATAAATGAATAAAGCGATCCTTATAGATTATACATTGTTCAAACTAAATCATTTATTTTGAATTCCAAATTGATAATAATTAAATTTCGAAAATTTTAAGTGTGCAATCAAAAGAAGTCTGCTTACATCCGGCAATACTTTATTTAATAATAAACAAAACCTCACCAGGCGTAAGAAGGTACTTACTACGCCGTAATAATTACGGTTTCCTTAGCGCCAGAGTTAAAAAATGGAGCCATAATAGTGGGAAATTATGCGCAAGTCTGTTGGGTCCCAGTTTGTTTGCATTCGGGAAGAATTCGAAAGCGCTTTTACTACAACAAAATGCGCGTTCCTACGTCGTTGTCTGTAGATCGAAAAGCGCATATGAGGAGACGATTAAAAGCTTTCTCATTTCTAGAGGTTTATTTACGAAGTTAAATGAAGAGTTCATTAAAGGGTTAGAATTTTAAAAAGTTCTTGTCACTCCCAATGACAGATTCTTACTTTCGCCGTGATTTATTATTATTATCCATTTATTTCCCAGTGCGGCATTAAGCGCCCCAGCTTATGTTTTAAAAGCAACAATGGGTACAAAGACATTAAACGATATTCATAATGATATGAAGCAATTAGTAACAGCAATAACTTCCTTCGAGGTAGCATTTACTCTTAACTAGTCTTGTTACTCATTTCCGTCGAATCGTAACCGCAGACGCTTCGCGAATAATTTCGACAGCTGTATAACGACTTTCCCGTAATTCCAGGAGAACGAAGAAGGATTTCGAGTTTGCGAACGATACTGCATGACGAGTATCAAGCATCACCGATACCTGTCTGTTAATAGCAGCAGCACGAAAGAGGCTATCAAGGCTCTGATCGCAAAGTTCTCTATTCACGGAAAGTACGATGTGTCGAAAAAATTCGAAGAGCTTGTAAATACATTTCTATCGAGCTTCGAGTTCGAGCAGCATCCGCAGTACGATCTGCAATGGTATTTATTGACTTTCTTGTTGGAACTAGCGAAGGAAACTTGTAAGACGGATCTGGAATGTTTGAAATTAATGCGCGGAGAGTATACCTTTAATGCGACAGGTGAGAATGAGAACGACGTGACAGAGGAGATCGATTGGGCAGAGTATTTGAAAGAGGGTCAGGACAAATTCTTTGTCGATTATAAAAGCGACACCGAGAGCGTAAGTATGTTTAATCGCGCGCGCGCTACATTTGATCTATAGAATGCCACGTTCATACAGAGATATGTAACAGGATTGGTCCGAAGATGAAGAAGACGGCGTCGATTTAAGTCCCCGCAGTCCAACGGATGGGATTACTACAGATTCGGGTACGACGATATTTATACCAACCGCCGAAAGACAATTAAGTAAATTATCGCTGGGTTTAAACGAAGGGCTTGAGTCTAGAAATTGGCTACAATCGAATGTTCAAAATACATGGTGGAACGAATTAGAGTGGTCGAAGTATCCAGTGAAGAGTAAATTCTGTGACGCACACATTTGCGAGATTTGGTAATTATTTCCTCTTTTGCGAGGAACGTTTCTCTTTCTGTTTTGTATAAGTATTACGTTGATGTCGAACAGGCATAAAGCAACTGAGACGGACTTCTATGCACTTGGGACCGTTAGTGAATATTTAGTAAGCAGAGAGCTGTTGTGGATGTTTTATACTCAAATGCATATGGTAGTGTTTCAAAGAAACGCTGACGCAGGCTTTTCTATTCGTCCCAATGTATCTATACCCAGCTTAACTACTGTACGTAAACGAATGTGTAATTTAATCGAGCTTCGATCGTTTGATAATGTTACTACTACTGAAAAATCTTAGGTCTCTTTCAACAGTATTCTCTCGCCATTCTGCGAATATTTTTCTATGATACACGATATGGAAGAATTTGGAAGCGATCTGTATTTGGAACAGTACGGAGTTTGTAAGAAGCCACCCTTGACTTACGAAGCGTATAATGCGGCGCTTAAACAACACCTGTTGAAGTTTAAAAATGAAATAGTCGATATAGAAAAGAAACTAATGAAGCAAGGTGTGGTAAAAATTCTTATAAAATCGTCGGATTCATGAGTCTTTGAATATTGGGAAGTTCGTAGGTCTTTAATTACTTGTACTACTTTTCAGATGAATCTTTTACACTTCTATCCCTATCGACGCTTTTGAAAAGCAATTTGCACACTGTGAAAATATTATACGAAGTGCATAAGAAGTCTGTATGCAATTGGAGAGCTTATGCGAATTGGAAGTCTGCATCGAACTTATTGTCATGCTTGTATTTCGAGATGCAGAAGTCACACAATCGAAAGAGGACGAATATTTGTGCCAGTTTATATTTATCTAGTCTTGTAGTTTATTTGAATATAATCGACACATGGTTGAGCGAGGGTCGATTCGAAGACTGGAGAGAGGAATTCATAATTGCCAGGTAATTGTATTTAAATATTAAGGTGCGATTTCATGCTGACGCTCGACGCTCGTTTTGAGCGTCAAAACCAATCACGTGACTGACGCTCAACCAACGAACGAGCGAGTCAGAGCAAGTCAGAGTAGAGCTGTTCGAGTACTCGGAAAAAGAGAGTCGGGATATACTCGGTTCGAATAACCGATCCGAGCTGAGTGGCTCGAATGAAGCGAGCAGCTCGATTAGAGCGAGCGGCTCGCTTTAGCTAAATTTGGTTTAGCTTTTCCGCTTGATGCTCAAAGTTGGCGTCGAACGTCAGCATGAAATTGCACCTTTAGGGGTGGGTTCGCATCTAATTTTTAAATTGGTGAAACTCGAATCCGAAATTTTGTGAGGCTTCGAGACTCGGAGTTTGACGTGCTGATTCTGCTTTGTAAGTGGAATATCTTGCTTTCGGAACTGAAGCAGGTGCTTATATTAAACAAAATATAATTATATATAAATTCTCGTGGCACGCTGCCCACGATTCTTTATTCATCGATTTTATACTTTTCCTTCTCTAGCTTTCGAGAATCACGAACAAAGTGCAAAGTTTCAAATTCTCGAAACTAGAAATTTTCTTGAGTTTCGAGAAACCTATTCCTATTAAATGTAAATACAATGGGACATTGTTAGATCCTGATTATCTTTCCCGTTTCAGATTTTCAAATCGTGAAGCTTCGGAAAGTATTGAACAGTACGAAGCGTTTTCTTTGAGACCTTTAGACAGTATATGTTTAACAGACCCGATAATGCAATTTTTAATAAAGAAGGTGCAGCATATAGGTCAAAGTATTGAATTATTAGTATCCTTGGATCGCATTACAGACATATGGAAAATTAATATTGGTAGCAACGGTACGCAACGTTTCCATGTGCAGTTCTCAACCCATTGTAATTGTTTTCAGTCACAATATTCTTTTAATACTACTTGCAGAAACAAGAAGGTCTTTGGTCGACGAGTTTTACTGTAAATTAGAAATGGAAGTTTTTAAATACAGTGCATGCGAAGTAGAAGAAGACTCACCTTCGTCTGAAACCAATGAAACCGCGAGCGAAGAGTATGATGAAGATGTGGATAGGAATATTATACAGCAATTAACCGAATTCAATAATCCATTTCTATTGAAAGCTTTTGAAGGCTACATTCCTTCAGAGTTATTGAAAAAAGATACCGCCGATACCACGAACTCTCCTAGCGTTGAAAGTATCAAAACGAGAACTAATAATTTATTTGATAGGTATATTTAGTGTAAACTCGAAGTGTTCTGAGAAAGAAGCATTCGTCTTTAAACGTAAAATATAATCTTTCAGATTAGAAAAAGCGTCGGATTATATTTTGCCGTTCAGAAAAATATTAGAAAATATTTTGGCAGAGATTCTAGTTTCGCGGTATAACAGTGCTAGCAAATTAGTTAGAAATATAATGTCGGAGGAGTACAAATTGGAATCGCAGTTAACGTTAATGAGATCAGTTTACATGATGGAAGCGGGCCACATCATGAGCAAATTTTATCAAAGATTGTTTCAAGAGGTAAGCACGAAGTACGTTGTAATTGTTCGTCTCCAATTAGTTACATATATTTTCTACTGAATTTTTTTTAGATCGAATCTAATCAAACGTGGGGCAACTCTTACTTTCTGTCGTGTATACTCGAGGAGATCCTTTCGCAGTGGTGGCCAGACTCAAGTTCACGATGGTGTGTTACAGTTTGCAATACTCACACGAATCAAGTATTAGAGGCTGTGGATAATATAACGTTACACTATGCAATAGGCTGGCCTATAAACATTATACTGAACGAAAAGACTTTCGTAAAGTACAACGAAATATTTAGATTTCAATTGAAACTGAAGTGGGCCTTGTGGACACTGAATAATTTGAAATTCAGTGGTAAGAAAGAATGTTGCGAAATTCTCAACTTCGCTCTGTTTAACTAGACTTTATGAACAATGGTATTCTTTATAGATTTGGAAGGCTCGAAATCAATACGTCAGAGAAATAAGTTAGAGCAATTCCACATAAGACGTATTGAAAGCCTACGGTTTTGTTTGCTACATGCGATTAGTTCGATACATACGTACTTATCAGGCCAGGTATTACAGAATTTGAGTATTATATTAGAGAAGGCTTTAATGCAAGCTGATAGCCTTGATGCAATCATATCAGGTAAACCGAATTTATAATTATTAAAATGGCATGACAAAATAAGACGAAAATCAAGAGTAACAATATTGCGGTGGATGCTTCCTCTTCTAGTTATTAATGTTTAACACTTCGGGTCACAAACGCCTGAAACACGGCAACTAGAGGTATGCGAGAACCCGATGTTGGGACGGGTCGAGTTCCTCAGAATGTACGGGATTATCGAGAGAGTATGGAGTCCCGAAATTTCCAAGGACCCGATTGCCGTTTCGAGTCTCGAATTTAATGAATACGACATTATACATTCAACACATCGCAAGAAAAAGTGTAGACATTGTTGATTTTCCGAAGTACAAACATCAGTCAGTCCTAATAATACGAATCCCGAAACCCTCAGGAACCCGTCCCAATCCGGAGAAAATTTCTCGTCCCGACACGACATTTTCAGGTTCTCGCACACCTCTAACGGCAACCCAACGCGTTGCGTAGGTCAGTAAGGCCAGGGGCGAGTCCAAAATTGTGCGGAGCCAAGAAACAACGCATTTATATTGTACTTCTAAATTTTATAATAATAAATATCTATGCACAGGGCCTCGCAAAGTTAAAGATGAGCTTCTCATAGACCGCGGGGCCAGGTCAGGCTCTGAGTAAGGCTGCGTACAGTCGAAAGCAATGAATTTTGAAACAATAACAACTTAAAAATGAAGTCTCCATCGCAATTTCATTACTCTTGATTTTCGTCTCATTTCGTCATATTGAATCACTCCGTGTATTTACTACCGCCTGGTGCCGTGCACTGTGTATGTACATGGTATGTAATCTCCTTTTCCCTCGCAATTGCAATTACAGTTCATTGTGAATATTTGCGGAAGGTTCACGAGCACTGTTTATTAACAGCAGAGTACGAAGACTTAATGGCGACCATAAACAATGTTCGTATACTTACTGAACACTGCTGTGTACAATAAAACCATGTATTTTTTTATAAACACATGACTAATTTGTACGAGCTTCTTCCAGTTAATCGAAATGTGTAGTCACATTCGAACTCGATGGAATCATAAGAAATTAATTTTCGCCAGTGAAGAATTAGACGTGTTGGAGAGCAGTTACAACAAGTATCACACGTACCTTGCCCTAGCTTTGCATAACGCAATACAAAATAAGGACGCGAATTACTGTAAGTCAGACGATTTTTTGACAGCATTATACGATACATTTCAATCGGATGTTCTGAAATTTAGTAGACTTACTTCAGAATCGCGGTTCCAATGAATTAAGAAACTACCATAGATATTTTACCACGGTGTACTCTAAAGAGCTTTTATAGTTCCTACTAATAACTCCAAAGATGTGAATAATATTAGCACGTTAATTAATATCGTTATTAAATTTAACATTCTTCTTTTTTTTGTTGTTGCTTTGTTCACAGTGACTGGCTTAAGTTCAGCATTTAACTGCAGTATGTCGTATGTCTAACACTGATACGTTTTCACGCCACGCAATAATAATGCCGCATTTGTAGCAAATGACAATGCAGCAAGTCGTGCTATTCCTGAAATTTCTCCTATTATTGTTATTAACTGAATGTTGCGTTAATCGAAGAGATGTAACACACATAACATTCATTAGCAACAATACTAACAGTAACTTGCCCTGCTAATGCTTCGCAAACGAATGCTCTAAAATTTCTTTCGAAAAAATAAATATTAATTTCCCCGTTTTTTTTTGTTAAATCTATCGAATCTTGTCAGAGCACTTATAAAACCTATATTGTTGAATATTTTGTTAAATAATTTGTATATTAAGAGCATATAGTTACATTGTAAAATAAACAGCTAAGTTCTTCTTCTTACTTTAGTTTCTTAAGATTCATTTTCCTATCCCAAAATCCTATCCAACTCCTGTAAATTCCTTTCAGATGAGCTAATGCTACGATATCAAATTAGTTCACGAAACTCGTACACAGAAGATGCTGCCGCTGTCTGTTCGTTCAATAACGTCAGTCGCAATTTGCTAATCGAAGTAGCGTACCAACATTTGCCACCGTCAGGCTTACCTATTCAGATTCCACGAATGATACATAAAGCAGATTGGTATAGAAGCAGGTAAAAAGAAAATTCATATCTTACTTTTAGTTTCACTGAATAAATAAATATAATTTCGCTAAACAAGGTAAAAGTATCGAACGAAGGCCTTCGTATTGCTTCTACGAAGACGGACAATTCGTTATAAAACGTAACGTAGACATTTGAAATTTGCACGTTTCAGTTTGAACTCTGAATACTCCTTACCTAACGAAATCAGTCTGAACGAGTACGAACAAACATTCTCGTACATACGCTGGTATCAATTGGAAGAAAGTGTTGTTACGCTTAATTTGTCTCCGTACGTTTTGCATCGCGAAATAGAAGATCTTGTTAATGGCGGCAAGTTGGAGGCAAACTAATCGCAACTTGATGACACGGAAGTATAAAGAAGTTCTTTGAAGTATAAGTTACAAAAATATATTAACGTACGTAAAACTTGAAATATTTATTGAGCATGAATAGTTTCTGTCTCTTCGTAGTATGGAATTGAAAGAAGACGCCATACTTCACGACAAGAATTAACTGATAATTATATTAATCCTTAATTTAATAGATAATTATTATGTAAGAATATATATACATTCACGTTTAAAAAAATTTATAAGAAACAATGAAATAATTATATCTTGCACTGAGTAAATATTCGTGATATTTCGGTTACCGATAACACGACGCTTTACGGCTTATAAATTATCAGCGTGTAAAATAAAGGTGGAAAAGTATGGATGAAGAAACCTCACTTCCTATTGCAAGATTTAAATGAGAATTCTAAGTATCACACGCAGAAGTTAACTCTGCGCAATTACAACAGTACCGTTTTGTCCCATGGCTCCGCCTTGCGATATGGTAGGCGCGTTTGAAGTTTCGTTCGCATTAACAGGAGGTGTCGAATGGTTATTAACGTTTGTAGAAGCTAGAGCCTTATTGCGCAACTCAAAGACTTGTTGTATGGCTTTACGAAAGCAAAGAAAGTTGTAATCGATTACACCTGCGAATGGGGAAAGAACGTTTTATATACTCTTCGATCACGTAGCTAATGTGCAAGACTCTGTAAAAGACTTTGTTACCTTGTCTATCGAAGTTATCTTCGCGTAAAATACAGACTAGAGCCAAGAACTTATTAACTTCCCTTAAGTATAAAATCGTTCCGTTATTCAGTTTGATTAAACTGGAACTCTGACTATCGAACGCTGCGGCCTCCAAATCCTCTCTCAAACTAAAATCAATATGCAAAATTCATTATACCATAGTATACAATTCTCGTGCGTGGAGATTTCTATGCACCGTACCCATATATACAGGACACGTCAATAACAACATCAATCATATCACAGCACAGCTCGTAACTTTGCATATCTACAGGGGAACTATCGGTTGCGATATAAATCTTTGATACCACATCGAATAGAAATGCTTTCTCAATCGCAGAATTCTGCGAACCAAAACGTAATTCGTATTACCAAAGAAATTAGAGAGGGAAGAGAAATATTTCTTGCTTACCGATATGAGTATGTTAAGTAAATTTTCTAGCGTTGGTAACTGCGGTATTAATTTCTGAACAACTTTACTAAACGCCTCGAATATGCTGTGATCGTATATGGACGTCAAATGGAAATTCAGATGGATTTGGTCGCACCCTGAAACATGCATATAGATTTATGCTCCGTTATCAATAAACTCCGAACATTCGATTCTCTCTTTCTTACCAGCGTCTGCGAGATCGTCGTTCGCTCTAGTATGTATGTCTCTTTGGGTTTCCATTTTACAATCGTCGGACAAACCGTCCACCTTGTGTATGAACACTTCGAATTTTATCGCTTGGTTCACTTTATACGCTTTCGTAACTGTTAAATGGAGTTTATTAAGTGCCTCCATATAATCGTCTTGAGCATCGATAACAAAGACCAATGCTCCACAACCACCGAATATCATGTCACTGTCAAAAGTAGGATCAAAGAAGTCAATTTGTCCTGGAAAGTCCCAAATTTGAAACTGAACAAAGCTAGAGTTACTTATGTCATCCTTAATAATCTTATTTGTGCTTTCCAAGAACAATGTCTCATTCGGTGACATCTTATGAAAGACTACTTTCTGTATAGACGATTTTCCACTCCTGGAACCAGAATTAGTTCCGCGAGATTAGTAGCATACCAACGGACACTTATCGATTAAAAATAGTCTTCCCCGGATTATCGAGAAAGATTCGGGACTGGGGGATTCACCATAAACCGAGTCAGGGAAGTAGCTACCACCTAATAAGCTGACCCTTGTCAGGGCCCTTGTCTGGCAAGGCGACTGAACGACGTAAACTGAGAGTGAGTGAAATAGCGCGCCAGCGGAAGACCCTCGGTCTTCGGCGAATTGAGCCATTCAGTATTGAATATGAAAAGTCTCATATTACTGATTACACCTTGGCGAGAGTATGGTGGATTGGTGAGTTTATGTCGACGAAAATGACTTCAAACACGAAATAATTCGGTCTATTTTTTATTATGAAAACGCGATTAGAATTGCAGTTCCCCTGTCTAAGATCGGTTTATACCGAGCCGGGCCGTGACGGGCCGAGTCTCTATGGTAAGCTTATGGACGGCGGAAACTCGGCGGCTCCTCGCCGTCCATAAGCTTACCATAGAGGCTCGGCCCGTCACGGCCCAGACTCGGTGGCTGTATAAACCGACCTTAAAGGGGAAAGCACGCTTCTGGCGATTAACTCGCAATATTTCTCCCCCAATTATCGAAGTAATTTGCCACTCCTCGTAATACCAAATAGGTACTCATTTTTATCGAGAAACCTTAAAGAATCCATTGGTAATACTTTTATGGATGTTTTATTTCTCTGTACTGGGTATTCTACCTGCTCCAATGGTTTTATTGCTCTCGGCAGATAACGAGCAGCCTACCTAGGACCGCAGGCTCTCGCTCGCAGCGAGGAAGCAAGACCGTGGGATGGGTAGGTCTTTCCCGACAAGCCAGGAAGAAAGCATTTCAATAATCCGAGGAAGACTGTATTTTGAGACTTTAATCGGATACCTCCTGAGACCCATTAAAAGTATCCTAGGTTTTTGTTCCCCTGATAAAGGATCTATCGATCCTTCCGTTTCTCCATCGAACGGCGCATACCCAAAATCTTTAGGAAAGGAGCCTACATCGTAACCAGCTTGATACTGATCATCATCATCCTGCGACGTTAAGATTGTTATTAATACACAAAAGACTATCGTACGAAGTTAAAAATGTATCACCCGTATATGGAATATTCTTTTATTTATACTTTTCTTTACGTAAAACGTCCGTAAGGATTTAGTCGAGTAAGAAACTATAGAACTAACGTGGAATATAATTTTATCAGCATGAAACATGACATCAGTTGCTATCAACAAAGATTTGAGTCATCAATGCACTTACCATATTCGTATCACTTGTGATACTTTATTTATTTAGAATGCCTCTCTTTCAGGATAGACTTTGAATTCACAACAGCCACAATATTACAACGCACACTGGAGAGACCATTAAAATAGCTATTAAAGCTCAACACAGACAAGACATATCTTTGTTTATAATCGCGCGGAACCGTGTATAAGTGATTCCCAGCAGTTTGATACAATATCAATGTGGGCGGCGATTAGACTAAAATATGACTAAGTGGTGTACACAGAAATAAACATTCACTTTCTATGATTTAAGTCTCCGAAACAGCCAATAATAAATGAAGTTTATATTGCACAATAGAATAACAACATTCATAAATTCTTTTCGTATCGTAGAACAGATCCTATCCTTTCGTTTCAGTCCATCGGTATTTTAATGCCTCAGCTCGGAGTCTTCCGCAACGCGACGGAAATTAAATGTACGTAATAAAAATATATTGCAACAATATCTCGTAGTTTCGTTCCATGTAGCGGGGCTACTTATATACCCAATTGTGATATTGAACATTGAATCAGCGATACGATGAAAACAGACATAAACGGCAGCTACCAACCGCGCAACTACATCGGTAACGACGGTAATGGGCGCTGTCGCCATCTTCTCCAGCGCACCTGCGGCGGACTTCGCGCGCCTCGTGTGTTTCTGTTTGCGCGAAAAACGTGTACAGCGAAATGGAGTGAACGCGAGCCCGCAGAGTGACTTTCCACGGGGCAAGATCGTGCTGAATGTGTTTGTAAAACATGAGAGTGATCGCCGCTATTGCGTAACTATATTTTGCAGGCCAAGGGGCTAAGAAAAGTCCGGATATGGCAGATATCTCGAACTCCACAGTGTTTACAAACGATGCATCCTCCACTGGTGCTTCCGATCTCCTTCAGCAAGCGTTCCAGCAGGTCGTGGACGACGATGATCACGAGAGCGAGTTCGTGGCGTTCCTGCAGAACGACGACAATGACTCCGAGACTATCCACTTGACCCCGGAGCAAGCGGCGGCCTTAGGGCTAACCTTCGAGGTGAACTCGGGCGAGGAGGTTATGTATCACATAGATCAAGATAATATTGTGCCGCACCTGCAAGAAAGCCTCTCCGCGAAGGACGGGATCAACGTGCAGAATCACGATTCCTTATCCCCGCCGGGCTCTATAACGATCGATCAGCTGAACTATCAGCCGGAAGAAGGGCAGAAGTCCAGCGATTGCGATTTGATTAAAACGGAATGCATCGACTTCGGAGAATGGCACATGCAGAAAGTCTCGCAGAGCGATCAGATGCAGGATCAAGTGCTCGAGAGCGATCTGTCGTTGGAGAAGATAGATTTAGCTAGTCAAAGCCACGAGTCTCAGCAGTTAATCGAACATCAGAATAATATCATTCAACACGGCTCGGGTGCGCAGGCGATAGTTTTGGAGCAACCTAAAGTACACGCGATGAAGGCCGACATCACGCACATTAAGAGTATCCATGAAAATGACCTGCAGTACACTATCGAGGATAGCGTAGCGCAAAGTCAACTCCACGCGATACCTACTTCCCAGGCGCAGATACTACAGAAGCTGCCCGTGATTCTACCATCCTCGCAATTCATTCTGAAGCCCGCGCAAACTATACTGAAGCCGGCCAAGAATATTAGATTGCTTCAAGGCTCGAACAAACTTACCGGCGCGACGGTTAATTCTATCAACACTGTACACTCGCTTAATACCAATTCGAATCCCAATTCTATGCTACTGTCGAAAGCCACGATATTGAATAACTTGTCGCCACAGATACTAAAAGCTACTCCCATAACCGCTCAGTTGTTAAATACCACTGGCATATCTGCGCAGCTGTTAAATACCTCTCAGATCTTGGCGAGCGCTTGCGAAATACAAAATCAGTCTGTCAATACGTCGCATATCACTAGCACTTTAGTAAATACCACATCCGGGGCACAGCAGAACTTTGTCACTTCGCAAATACGTTTGTCCCCGATCGTAAAAGCGTCCCAGCCTCTTCAGAGAGGAAACGTTCAACAGTTTCTAACTCCGGTGCTGAAGGGCGCGTCGGCCGTGCTTCCAAAGTCGAATCAAATTTTAAGCAATAGCAGCGTAGCGGCGGCTATTCCTGCGCAGCTCTTGAAATCAGTACAAATACCTTCTCAATTGCTCAAAACTAAAGCGGTGATTGGGAAGAAAGGAACTGTAATGACTGGCCTACCAAAAACTACGATTAATTCTAATACACCGGTCGTCCTTCGGGCTGCGTCGATCGTTAAACCTCAGGATTTAAAGGCGGCAACGACCACTTCCACGTCTATCTTGAAACCAACGCAAATATCTTCGACGCCTATATCCATTCTAAAGCCTCAAGCAAAAATTGCATTCAATAATACGACTAAGCAGAATGTAACTATCGCGACCCAAAATGTTGCTAGCGTCTCGAATAATTCCCAGAACACTTTGCAAAAGACACCTGTAACGCAGCAGAGTGCCACGTTCGAATGCGCTAAGCCAGCACAGAATGAAACTATAAAGCAGAAACTTAATCTCGCGGTGAATGGCACAAATCTTAAAATAAATAAGAAAGCTAAAAGTACTCCCGTTAAACCTGCAACGGTAGTGAACGAACCTACGGACACATCAAAGCCACTGGGTTCTAGTGAAAATCCGATTCAAATCGTTCAACAAGGTCAAACATTTCATAGGTACGTGAAATATGTTTGCGGATATTTTCAATGGTTTACTCGCTCTGTAACATCGCTTATATTCATTCTAGCATGCAACGTCTGACTCCGACACAGTTGAAGCAAATTGCTCATGTTTTGCAACAGCGCAGTCAAGAAGCAGCTGCGTCGAATGAGAGAGTTGTGTATAGGTCAGTATATACAGACCCGCTCGTTATCTATCCTCATATGCTGTGTCTAAATGCTTCGCCTATATATTCAGGGTTGTATTTCCTGAAGAGCTGGACTTGCGAATTCGGAATCCAGGAAATTTACTAAAGAATCGCGGTGGGAAAAGAGGCAGGCCAAAGAAGAGTGCTGTTAGACCTTCCTTACTTCCACCTAAACCACCACCCATTCCTGACGAAGAACAGGAAGAATTAAAGGTAGAGCTGTTTTATCTATTTATCTTATGAAATTGTAACTGTTTCATCATCCTAACGTACCGATACTATCATCAGGATGAGAGGAAAAAAGTTGTAGCAAGGACCCGATCTGGCAGACTCTCCCGACCTCCCAGACACATGGTTCGAGATTACAAACATTTGCATCATTTAGATTTCTTGCAACCCGATTTAGATGATTCGGACGGAGGTTACAGTGATTACAATACTAATAATGACAAGCTGGATGAAGAAGAATCGCCTAAAGAACTACTAACGGGGCTAGAGGTGCCAAAAAGGAAAATATCAGATCATTTCAGGTGCCCTACGTGTAACAAAATATATTTGGGACGTACTCGCATGGCGAGGCATTTTGAAATGCACCCTGATCATGGCAGCCCCGAACAATTGCCGCCTCCGACACCTGAGCCCGAACTAAAGCAAACTACAGGGCAAGATCCTTTGAAGCGTAAGGGAAAGAAGAGGGGTCCTTGGGCTTACGTTACGCCCGAGGCCAAATCGGAAAGGCGTCAAATAAAATTAAGGGAAGCAATATCTGTGTGTGAAGATCTCGAAATAACAAATATAGCTGCGAAGCCGGTACTTAACGCACAATCGCTGTTCGACTTATTAGTGCTAAAGTCTGAGAATAATGTAAGAAACTTCCTGGCTGAATTGAAGCAGTTAATGGGCAAAGTGAGGGAGAAAGCCGGAACAATGCTGACAATTGCTAACGGTAGCGACGAATCAAATAAAGATTTAATCGATATCAGCGAAGAGTCACTCTGCGATGCTCTAGGTCTTAATCCTGGCTTGTATAGGATTAACAACGAAGGTCTAAAGAAAGTCGATACTCCTGTTCCGGCAACTTATGAAAACGGGGAACCCCCTCTTAAAATTCAGAAAACAGATAATTGCGAAGAGGCTAAAGAAAATATAGAGGAGCGAATGTCTAGTGGATTTTCAGAAAGTTCAGATCTCAGCGTTTCTGACTTTTTAAGCGACAGAAGAACCGACACTGTCGCAAATCCCACTTGCCCGGAAGTGTTGTCAGCTTTAACATTGATGCGAAGGAATCCCAGCCCCGTGGACAGCACGGAGACTAATAAATCCAGTAACATTTCGAAGCTCTTAATTTCGAATCCAGAGATTCAGAGTCAAATCTCGGATAATCCTGGATTCCAGAAAGTGGACATTACTTTACCTAAGATTTCGAATTATCAGAAAGCGGAGGCACATAAAGAAAGCTTCGCGAAATTAGGGAACGGTTTGGGATCATCCAATTTCTGTAAAATTGAGGGTAATTATGAACAATCAAAGCTAGATCATTTAGAGCAAACTTTCATAAAATTAGAACCAACCGAGCAGGGTTTCGTTAAGTTAGAAAATGGTGCTATGGAGGCTTACGCAAAGCAAGACGCTCGGAATTTCGAGAAAATGCAAAATGGTTTGACCTCCATGGAGAATGGATCTCAGAATTTTGCTAAAGGGTTCCAAAAATTGGTGAATAAAATAATCCCTATGACTTCGTCGGATATAAATTGCGTAAAAACTCAATCGGCACCGTTAGACGCAGTCTCTTGCAAGATAATGCCTGCCACTTCTAGTTGCAAAATATCAGACAATATACCTATACTTCAGGACACGGTACCAATAATTTCCAGTAATTGTGATACTAGTATATTTGGCAGCGCAGAGAATTTAGACATGTCGAAGATAACTCAGTACGATCACATTGCACATTTAGATATTTTAAATACGAGCGGGGTGATAGATAAGAACTTATTAATCGATGAAAAGTTAGTCGAGCAATTGCATCTAGTAGACCAATCGAATTTAGTTGACGAGCTGGTGTCCGAGCGATTGAAAAACATTATGCCGGATAACATTTTGGAAAACAATTTGATACCAAATAATTCGAATTTGGACACGGACCTCGACTTCGAGGCGTTAAGCGAGGAATTTAATAGGAATACCAGAAGTTGATTCTTGGATGATTGCGCGCAACATGTTCCTAAACAAATTGAGATAATGTGTATAGTGTATAAAAATAGCGAACTTATACAATTATTTGAAACTGCATACGTACGCGTATACATACATTACACAGCGGTGTAGATATTTTTTTATAGGATTTCTGACAGTATCACGATCAATATAACTTCCTTATTTCGATGAAGAATACCAATATTAGAGTAATATAATATCTTATATTCTGGTATGTGCGTGTAAATAAGACTGTTTTCGCTGTATTTATTATGTATAATGTATATTTCGTTTGGAAAAAGGCAATGTCAATAGATTTAAAAAGAAAATGTATCCATATTACGCAAAGGAGCTTCGATTTGTTTTAAACTCTTCGGTGTAGAAGGAATTTTTGCTAGGACACGTCAGTATTCTTTCTCGTTTTTTGGTAAACGGTCTTTCCAGTCGCGCACGTAGGTGTCGGCTAAGAATGCGAACTTTAGATTAGTTTTCTTTTCATTTTAAAGCCCACAGTCGCACATTAACGAACCAGGAAATAAGAAACTAGACTTGTTAGAATTATACACGGAATATTATGAGACATAAAACGTTTTTGTTTGTTCGTAAATGTAACATTTCATAGCTATTAATCATACGCAATCGGTCACAATTACGAAGACTTTTTTTAGTTAGTCTATAAACATGATCATGCACAAATTATTTTACAATTTGATTTTACCTTTCTACATCTACGATGATATTCAGTTTTTAATCAGATAATATAAGATACTGGGTAATGTTTGATAATTTCAGTGGTTCTGCGTACAGTTTTATCTTTAAAAGAACCCGCACCTCGGGACCGGGTGCGAGCGCTTTTCAAAACGGGCCGTCTATATTTGGTTTGCCGTGGCGAATCGGGAGAGCGCGCGACAGCGACAAGCCATAAACCGAAAACGGACGGAGTAGATCTCTCTGGCACCTCTCGCTCGCCACGGCAACTACGTAAGAAGTTAGCGGGGATAGCGACGAGTTCTTTTCAGGGCAGAGGACGCGGCCTCTTTTCGAGACAGCGCTGTATTAATTGATAATCATGAGCATTGTATTTACGTTACATCGGTGACTCCATCATGGCAATAGAAAACTATTGGAACAAAAATGCAATAACTTTGGAAATTACGAGAAACTATTTATGAATTCAAGCAGATTGTTTACAGCTTTTATACGAAATACTATAACATTGAGAACACTTCGAATACCAGGATAATAATTCCATCCATATTGTATTTATCTGTAAATATGTATCATACATATATAAGAAGTTATCGATATAATTAAACGTTAATGGCACTAGTAACCATTAGATTACTTAGGATTAATTACGAGGTATATTAATTTCGCAGGCTTGGTTCCTCGTATCCGAGAAAGATACGTTCTTTAGAATCTGCATTTGCAAAGAAATTCATAGTACGTTTGTGCTCGCCTAAATTCGTATTAATTTCTTTAGTGATCTCAGGTACCAATTGTAAACAGAATGTCACGATTCACTTTGGATTCTGAGGACATATGTATATCGATTCCATATTTTCTTTCCTCTTTTGTGTATCTATACAGATGGTATTTAAGAAGCCACAAATAAATGAACATTCTATAAATCCTTGGTTTATTTCAATTGTCTTAAGTTATTGCATAATACAAAAAGATATCATGGACATCAAGTGATTTTTAAAATAGCAAAATACTTACCCAAACATGTACCAACAATAATTATAACTATCTATGCCCAGTTTCTATCAACAACGATTCCAGCAACGTAGTTACGCTCTCTGGTAATAACGGCTGATGCACCCATGTAGCAAGGAATAACATTTTCCACGATTCCGTACAATGATGCGCTACGTCTTCAAATACCTTACGTTTTACCTTAGCCTCCTTACAATACGCATTACATATTAATTCCGCCACTTGCCCTGGAAGATAGAATTTTAATTATACAACAGTACAGCTTTCCGATTATAAAATATAATATCATACACACCAAATTTGACCGTGGGCCATGTTGTAAATAATTTGTCCGTGCGTTTCTCCAGAGACGCGACTACTTTCATCTGGTGTGCGACTTGAGCAAGATGCTTTACAATCCCGTCCTATAAACAAATTCTCTTCGAGCCTTATTTCTCTCAGGCATTGAACTATAGCCTAAGGTCGGTATCAGATATATTGGTCTGTGAATTCGTTTTCGGGAACAGCGATCGAGGAGAAATCAGCCACCACCATCTGACGATCGTGGATTTGTCAGTTGGAGTTGCATGGCCCTCGCAGGGTACGATGGGGTAACAGGAACGCTGCTCCATCTGAACGCAGCCATTTGGCTGTTATTTATTCTTAGCGTAATAGTTGTGTGCGTTACGAAGCTATGCGTAGACCAATACGAGATGAAGCTGTCGAGAAAGAATCAATGTTCTGACCAATAAAGCTCCTGAATTTTTTCCTGAAGCTTTAGCACTATTCCCACCACTTCTGGCTCACTCTTGTTCTGCGAAGGCGAGAGCGAGTCAAAAACCGTTGAGAAAAGGAGCACCGAGGCAGGCAAACTGTGTGATGGGAGAATACCCCTCACGAAACTCACCGGCCAATATATCTGATACCGACCTCAGTTTACATTGGTCAAGTAACTCGGCCTAGCGAACCGAGCCCAGTGCTCGGCCCAGCTACTATGCTGTCCGCTCTACCAATCGACTCGGCTGATACTCGCCCGTTTACTCGACTAATGTAAACTAGGCTTAAACATCCAAAACATCTGTTACCAGCTCGTCGCAAACATATTCCAGCTTATCGCACTGCTCTTGCAGGCTCTGGGAATACGATTCGTCCTGTTTCTCTTGGGTTATACTCCTCAGCAACGCTACCCCCTGCAAATGAGCTGCGTTCCATTGTTGCACGCTCGCATGAATGTCTGCTGCTAAATCTCGCACGTGGCGAGCAGAGCCGGTTAAATTTCTTCCCTGCGTTGATTTTGCAGACACGATTTCTATAAGTAACGGTTGAAGCTTTAGTAATGCGAATCTAGTTTCACGTAATATTCTACGTAATGCAGTTATAAGTAGCTTCATTGAGTTCGGCGCTTACTACTGACTGGAGAGAATTGTTCCTTGGTCATCATTCTCGTGCAAGGCTCTCTTGTTTTAGTAGTGCCAATTGGAGTGGGATTGTGTTCTTGGATACATAAACACGATATTAATAAACAGGAAGCGTTACTGCCACTTAATAATTACGTAACAAATGGAAATATATGTTTACAAATATCCATGTTTAGTTGAAATTACAATACAATCGGAGATATTCGAGCTCATGAAATTTAAAATAATTATATCGCGTAGTGCCTCGCGTGGCAACACGGAACCTGCTCATGTATTATTAATGCTGAACGTACGGGCTCGACAAACGCAAGAGAAATAGAAATTTTCTATTTGTAACAATAGACTCACGCTGATTTGAAATACTGCCTTATTGGTTAATTACCGTAGCGCTACTTAAGTTTTTTTTAACGGGAAGCGACCAATGACAATGCTTCCGTTAAGGGACCTAAATAACTGTCCGTTAACAGAAAACACGAGTGGTCGGCAGGAAAGGAAATATTATATGGTTATTTTAAAGCTGGTCGCGTCACGTTGGGCGTGCAAAGTAGGTTTGCAGAATTATTGTTATAATTAGTGAACATTTTTCGTGTGTATTTAAAAAAGAACTGTGTGAGAGTGGGAGGATACAGATGGCGCGCGCATGTTACATGCGCATGCGTGCGGTACGATCAAATTTAAAACGTTCGCGCAGTTTCTTATACAATATTTTGTCTGTAATTCGATGAATAAACTGATGACACTCGTTCTGCACAAGGTTCAGTTTTAAGTGTATTGAGTAATACATGATTTATGCTGTATCGCCGGTATGTAAAAGTACCTAAACAATTGGCGTGATCAAAATATAAGTTCGAAACGTTTGAATTTGCTTTCCCCGCTGAAGAGCTGTATTAAATGGAGATGTATTGGCGATACGATTTTCTTTCCTGTTTGAGCAATATTCACATGGTAAAGATCATTATGAAGTATAATTATGTATATGGTCACCGTTCCCAGGAAAAATGCTTGCATAAGACTTAAGAATAAGCATTGCGTAACAGTATTAAGCAGGACTTTAATTCCCATTCGATCAGTTATACAGGGCGTTTCAGAACTATGAGCGCAAAATGAACTACTTCACAGAAGTCCGAAAGGATATATGTATAATTATCTTTTCTTTTTAACCGACTTCAAAAAGGAGGTTATAGATTCGCCCGTATATAATTTCTTTTTTTATGTTTGCCCCCGCCTAACTCCTCAGCATATGGACCGATTTTGATAATCCTTTTCTTATTCGAAAGAAGGCGATGCCGCGGTGGTCCCATCCTGCACTGCATCAATGTTGGCCCAATATTTTGCCAGTTCTGGTTAATAATAAAGACTATTGTCACCTAATTATTATTATTTTATGTACGTACCCGCATATCTGATCAGCATGTTGTGTTAATGTATATAAAACTAAAAAGTTAAAAATAAAAAATAAAAATGTACTAAAAAGTTAAAAATAAAAAAATTAAAATGCACTGAAAAGGGAAAAATATTTTTTTCCCTTATTTAATCTACGACTCTCATATTTTTTAACTTGGCGCCTCAAATTGAGAGTCGTAGATTATATAAGGGAAGAAATTATTTTTTAGTGGATTTTTATTTTTTGAAGTTGGTTTTAATTTTTTTTTTAATTTTTTCATGTAAGTGAACATTCTGTTTCCAAAGCGACTGAAAGTCCCATTTTTTTTAACAATAGTATAGACACCTAAAAAAGAAATTGAATAATTCAAACCCAAGTTTTAATGAAGCTACACTTTTAATGCAAAAGAAAACTTTTTTAACTTTGAAAATACGGTTCGGGCCATTTATATATTAAAAAATTCAGGTAAAAATTCCAAACCTTGGTGTTAAACCTCGTGTTTAATTAAAAACACCAGAAAGGAAGACCGCGTAATTCCAAGGGCAATTTAATGGACACAAGGAAGTTCGAACCACCAGTTCATTATAAGTAAGAGGTTTATTAACACAACATTCTCAGCTTTACTGCGAATAAGTGACAATGCTGACTTCCTGACAAGTTCTGAGAGTTAGTAAAAAGTCTTTTGGGGTTTTAAAGGCCAGCTCGAAAAATAGTAGTAGGGGTAGGATAAGGCAAGCTTCAAGAAGATATCGAGATTACGATAAGGCAAGGTTACGTCTACGTGATGTGCTCTTTGCAAGCAAGAGTGATCCGGTGTTCAAAACGAGGAAGCAAAAAATATTTGTAAGCATGAGTAATTTCATAGGCGAGTACACTACAACAATTTTAAATCTCAGAATATTTTCAAAGTAGTGTCACCTAAATGCCATTTTTCCATCCACATACTTAAAGGGTAAGAGGAAAAACAGGGAATGTTACAAAATAGCTTTATCGAGAAAATTAAGTTTTAATACTTTAGTTCATCAGCAAAGAAACAAGGTTTAAGGGGGGACAACAGGGTAATGGCCCAAAAAGGGAAGGCATCTTTGGGAATTTATTAAAAGCAAACTACTTAACGAATCATTTAGAAATTTACAGTACTTTTTATTCAAGTTACATGAATATCCTTTTTGAAATTTATTTTGAGTAGATTTGTAAGCTGTACGGGACCAGTAATCAAGCGCTGCAAAAAAATTTCCGCTGAAATGGTTGACAGTTTTCCGACGAAACGGTTCGTCTGAAATGAAAAAAACCAAAAAGTTTTAATAACTATACGTGGGTGGTTATGCCATGATAGGTTCGATCTTGAAATTTTTTAAAGATTACAAAATGGCGAACCTCTGAAAAAATGGTGAAGTTCGGTTCTAGTAAATTAACCTCTTTCGGTAAAAAAAAGTAGATGGAAATGACCCATCAAAAAAATCTCCTGGTGTGCCATAGCGATCCGCATATAGTTTCTAAAACACTTTGGTTTTTTTATTTTAGAAGCACCGTTTCGTTAGAAAACTGTCAACCAGATTTTTTGTATCCGTACAGCTTGCAAATCTGCTTTAAAATTTGAAAAAAACCCAATTCGTATAACTTAAATATCCAATAGAAAGTCCTGAAAGTTTAAAAAAGATTCATTAAGTAGTTCGCTTTGAATAAGTTTCTAAAGATACCTTTGATTTTTTTGCATTTCATACGTTTAATTTCCCCGTTTAATAAATTAAATTTTTTTATATAATTTTTTTCTTAAATAATTTCTTGTTTTACCTTGACGACAGAAGCTTACGTTTAGGCAAAAACGGGGGCCATTCCGTATTTTATTCCAGTGCAGAGTGGACATTTCCTGCTTTTAACCAGTATATCAAATCTTTAACGTTATCTTACGGAGGTATTTGAACTTTATTGTCCCAGTTGCCACCAACAAAATACGCTATAAATCGCAAAATCCCGAGAAATGTGCATTCCCTGTTTTCCCCCTTATTCTTCACTTGTGCTCTCCCGCATCGAATGCCAAATTCCCCTCTTAGTACCCCAGTGTACGCCTACTACGAATTTTTTTATCTTCCATTTCAGAAGGTGAATGAAAGCTTCATCCAGCTTCACAGAAGCTCCCACGTACGCAGATACCATCGAGAGCCACGAATTCATAGTGGAGATCGCGCAGGTCGCAGGAGAGCAACGTTATACATGGCCGATAAGGCGAGAAGCGAAGGGGCGACGTGATGCACCGCGGCGAGGGCTATGTTGCTTTTGTTCGGAGAACGGCCGGGGAACAAGGTCACGCAGGTAAAATGGCAGTCGTCGTGCGGGCCGCGGTCGCGTCCCGATCATAAGCGCGAAGTTCGCCGAAAATTACTAGACCCGAAGGGGGCCTGAGGAGGGCAGAGCCGGCAGAGTGAACGCGCGTGCTCCGCGTCGTTCGGTGGATCGTCCGGTGCGAGCCCTGCACGGTCGTCGTCGGCGCGTGTCGCGTGAACGCCGGCTCTTCGTCGTGGCCACGAGCCTCCGAGCGATCCCGTCGGCCGTGTACTCGCCAGACCAGACCTCGCCTGGTTGCGGTAAACGCGCAACGCTCCGCGCCCGTGGATCACGCGAGCATCCTCCGCCAGCGGTGGGCAGAGACAGCAGAGATCTCCTCGATCGGGATTCTCCGTCCTCGACTTCTTCTTCTTCTTCTCCGCCTCGGAGGAGGACCTCCCGAACCAGTCGAAGCGTGGATCACAGGTGGCACAGCGTCCGAATTTTCGGTGATACACGACGAATTCCAGCACCATTCGGCCCCCCTCCCGCGGTGCACAAACACAAACGACGGAGTGGTGACGTAACAGCGCGGCATGATAATAGATACGGACGCGGTTGGCCGTTCACCATCAGATAAACGGATCGAAATCGTGGCCGGAATTCGGCAATCCGTCGGCGAGTCTGATAAACGGTTCAGTTGGCGTTGGACACCCCGTGCGAGATCTCCTCGGCGGCAACGATGAAAATGGAGGTAAGTGGCCCGGGGCACATCGCGCTCGGAACGAGGGGGGCCAACGGTTCGGGTGGAAGAGCCTGTGTTCGAGGATTGTTTGTCTACTCACTACTGCGTTCCGTGGAACCGCCTATTCCGCCTGGGCCCAGTCAGGTGTCGCTCTCTATCAATATTTTTGCCTTCCCGAAGCATGGATTATAGTTAGCGCCGGCGGCGACACTGTCGATAATTGGGGGAAGGCCACGGGGACCTCAAAACTGTTGCGCGTTTATTATTGACGAGCGGATCTTCTAATTGCGTGGCCGCGTGTCTTAACGCTGCGAGTCGTCTGAGAATGTGTCTTAGAGAACATGTCACCGCGGCTCTGTGCGCTAATTTACGTCCGCCGATCTTTCCCTTTGCTCGAAAGCGATGGCCTAAATGAAAAATTCGGTAATTCACATGTGCCGGCGCGCGGTGATCTCGAAAAACTGGTCAGACGGCTATTCAAAGCGGCTCGTACGCGATTTTCGTGCGCGCGTACTCGCGTGAGACGCTTTCACGCGGAAAGCCTGATTTTCGATTTCGATTAATCTGGGGGAAGGGGGACTTTCGTGAGGATGCTTCTTCCACTTCGTCCTGCTTTCTTCTTTGGGCCCATTTGTCTGAAAGGGAATGTGTGAGTTCAGAGTTACCGGTCAGGATGAAATTCTGCGTGTGGTTGGTGAATACTACATGTACACTGTGGTTTATAAGTATTAGGACACTTCGGTGTGGAATAATTCTGAAGAACGTTGCAAATTTATTGGAGGATTTTAAACATTTTTAGTTCATTTGATATTTTAAATAAAAGCAGTGAACAGTATTGAATATTCTGTGCAAATACAGCAGGTGACCTAATACTTATGAACTATAGTGTAATTACGGATTAGATGTTTAGAGATCGATACTCAACATTTTTTTAGGAAATCGAGTTCAAAGTTTTGTATTTACTAGAGCACTAATGCAACAGTAATTGCTTTGAAATGACAATGAGTCTTAGTTGTCTAGTAGTGAATTACATTTACTAGATTTGCATACACTCTGTTTTTATTTATTTTTGAATTATTCCAGGTGGTGTTGTTCTTACGCGTAGATCTATGCATATGATTCGAAATAAGCAAATCTTTTAATTCAATTCTTTCCTGAGATTTTTTAGCTGAAGTGAGTAATGAATAACATGATCCGATCTTTTCTTGGATTTTTGTAGATTAGTGATACGACTTGTCCAAATCAGTCTTCGTGAATCGATTTTATATTAGTTCATTCAATAGTTTCGTAACTTTCCAAGTGTTAATTTATTGAAGGTTCTCTCGATGATAGTGAGATTGTATTTAATTCCTTTCAATAATTCTTATCAAACATTTCGCACTTTTGTGACCGTAAACGAATGCAGTAGATCCCAGAATTAAATACTGATTTTATTTATGCGTTGAAAATTCTCCACACTTTTCAATTTTCTTCTATCGGTGCAAATAGAAAACGCGAAAACACAATTCTGGGCTCACTAATGATTAAAATAAAACACTTTCACAAAATTCCCATTTTTTAAAAGTATTTCACAATCAAGCATCTGTAGCCAATACCTCTCAAAACCACATCGTAAATTGAATTCGACAAGAACCTTTCAAGTTTTCATAAAAATACCTTCATCAAAAATCTTTGAAAAGCCAAAATTCTCGCAGCAGCCAAACTGCCCAACTCCATGGAATAGAACGTAGAAAAAATTCACCATTTAAAAGTCAAAAACCTTGATAAGTTATACTGGAGTTGTTCAATGTTGAGAATGGAGTTGGTTTGGTTTAGCATCTGGGACCGCGCCAATTTCGATGATATTTCCCAAACGGCACTCGCGAAAGAATTCGTTCAAGCCGAGACCAGGTGGTTTAACAGCGCCGGGCGAGCATCAGCTTGTGGACAAACGTAATCCAAATGCAAACTCACGGCTGCATCTGGCTCGGCTGGCGGGCGCACTTACGCCGAGGAACCGGTATCCTGCACTTTTTCAAAGCGCGCGCTGGAGCGATTTTTTTTACAGGCGACTTACCGCGTAGCCCGCGATCGAATGTAAGACAGAGGCTCCGCGGTGTTCTCGCAAATTACCCGCGGCTGAATATTTATTGAGTTCCAGCGGACGGCAATTATCGCGCCGGAGGCGTCGCGGGCGTAAGCGGATTGCATTTCTTGGCCGGCATTCGATGGATCTTTCGAACTTAATTACGCGCGAGGTATGTGGGTCGTCGTTGCCTTTGGGTGTAGTCCCCGTTCCCGCGGCGGTTCGACAGGTGTTTCGACGCCAGGCATAGCAAATTAAACCAGCTGTTGCGTTTCTAGCCGCGCTATCCCCTAACGACGGCGATACCGTTCGAGAGCCACGGCACCTCGAAGCAGCGAGAGATCTACCCGACGGAGTCTCGCAAGCTCGGCCATTAAAACTTGAGAAACCTTCGGCGCTCCAACTAGGGCCGTTGTATAAAACCTTCACAATCACCGCGTAGCATAATTCCACGCGATCCCAGGGAACACGTCCACTTAAAGTGTCTCCCAGGAATCCCTAGCGGTAAATGTACCGCAAATCAACCATGATCGATGGCGATCGATTAGCACCCCCTCTCTTTAATTGGGAGGGCAATTAGCGGGCCACCAAGTGGTTCTCATTTCCAAGGGGACCCTTCAGCTGTGTCCTTGGGGATTTTAATGAAATTTTAGGAGACGAATCTGGAGGTCATCTGGATGAACTTCTGCAAAATATTTTATGCCAATGAGCATTTTTTATAAACAATTGACATGTGCTCTTTAAAAGCAGTTCATTTTAAAAAATTTCAAGAAAGCTAGTTGGGTGAGTGCGTATAGCGCTTGCTTCCCAACCAAGCGGCTCGGGTTCGAATCCTGTCATCCTAATTTTATTTTTTTCCTTTCTTTTAACTCTTATTTTGAATAATTAAATTTCATACTGCTTTGTATCATAAATATTGTAATTTTTTAACATAAATTTTATATATAAACATGGTAGAAAATTAGAATTGTTTAACTTTGTGTACACGTGCAAACATAACTGGTGCATACGTGTACTATAAAGACACTGTAAATTATACGTTTAATATGAAATTTTAAAATTATCCTTTATCCGATGTGCACATTGCAAACAATTTTTATGTTTCTCGTGCTTTTATGAAAGATATCACACTTGCAGTTAAATTAATGTAATGTATCCATATATGCGCGGATGTATGCATGTAATTAGGGGTATATTTATGTATACATATATGTACGTGTGTACCTAATTATATATTTATGCATGCATATATATTAAGATTGTATGTATTTATGCATATATATATTCATCTATTTATGTCCCTCGGCATGCTTGCGCGTAGATATGTACGTATTTACGTATGTGTATCGATATATGTATATTAGGATAGATAGGTAGATAAATAGTTGCAGTGGCGTATTTAGTGTAAACAGTGCCTAGGGAAAGCGTACAATTTGCGCTCCCCCCGTGCATATCATTCCAATTTCATATTTTCTGTTCTACTTCTCTGTTAAAAGTGTTCATCACACAAAACATTTTATTTATAACTTAGATAATCCTTTTAAAGAAAGTGGAGTTGAAGAGACGAAAGTTGAAGGCAAATGATCCGAAAAGTACAGCAAATTTTTTTTGAAGCTTCTTTAAAGAGGCATACGAAGCACACGAATAACAAGCGTAAACTTCTAACATTAAGCATCCAAAAAAATTGATTCAAGGAACACTATTTCTTCCGGCTTTTTTGCGCCTCCCCGGCATTGGCACGAGCCCTACTTGCCCCACCCTAGATACGCCTCTAGATTCTAGGCACAACTATTATAGTTGTAAAGCTACACAGACGTCGTGTATATGTGTATTATAAAGAAAAATTTCATACTAAACGTATAATTTACAGTGTCTTTATAGTACACGTATGTATGTATCAGTTATGTTTGCACGTGCATAAAAAGTTATGTACTTTTTATCATGTTTGTATATAAAATTTATGTTAAAAATTACAATATTTATGAAACAAAGCAGTATGAAATTTAATTATTCAAAATAAGAGTTAAAAGAAGGGGGAAAAATAAATTAGGATGACAGGATTTGAACCCGAGCCGCTTGGTTGGGAAGCAAGCGCTATATGCATTCACCCAACTCGCTTTCTTGAAATATTTTTAAAATGAACTCCTTTTAAGCATCACATTTCGATTATTTATAAAAAATGCTCATTGGCATAAAACATTTTGCAGAAGTTCATCCAGATGACCTCCAGATTCATCCCCTATAATTTCATTAAAATCCCCGGGGGCACAGCTGCAGGGTCCCCTTGCCAGCAGATGTACCCGCGTATTCTCGTTACTGATGACGCAGCACGAGCCACTGGCGACCTCGAAATTCGGTGTCCTTCCAAGCAGAGTGTATCATCGGGCAGGAATCTTAAGTCGGTCAATGGAGGCGCCGATGAAAAGCCGGGGGGTTAACGCCGAAGGAAGGAGAGGCAGGAAGATCCGTGGCCCATTTTTTTTTCTTTAGAAAGGAAACAGGCACGGGTTACAGTTAAGCAGCCGTACTAGTCGCCGTTCAGTTTTCAATGAGCAGCATTCCTGACCGCCGGCAGACTACGGCTGCTCACCTGGAAACCCTTCGAGAACTCGTTTCAGTAATATTCGGTTCCTACGCGGAAGTGCGGACGAAACACCTGAGCGAGCCTGTCCGCTCCCATCAGTCACGAAAAGCCAGGCTTCTACCCTTCCTCGTGGCCATCCCGACGCCGGGCTGCGCACCCACGCGCGTGCAATTCCGGGGACCCAGTTCTCGCCGATTCTGCGATCCGTCCGCCCCATTCCGATTATCCGGGGACTAGGAGCTGGCTGGGAGACTGAGTCGTGGGTCTGTACTTGGATTTGTAAAGTGGCTTCGTGTGACTTTTGTGACTTTAATCGTCTGACAAGGGAACACCGCGAACCCGGACTCACAGATTGGAACGCAACCTGGTGGGTTTTTAGAGTGATTCAAAACAAGAGCAACGGTGTGTTTCATTTGGGCCCTGTCGCCTTTTAAGAGGGTGGAAACTAACCTCAAAGTCAAATTGGCACTTCCACTTTTTCGCGTATAACTCTTAAAGTACAACAGACAGAAAAAAATGTTTCAAACAAAAGTTGAATGGTGCAATAAACGGTTCAAAATTTTGTTAACGGAAGTTTCTAGCGTTTATTGCACCATTCAACTTTTGTTTCAAACATTTTTTTCTGTCTGTTGTACTTTCCGAGTTATACGCGAAAAAGTGGAAGTGCCAATTTGACTTTGAGGTTAGTTTTCACCCCCTTAAAGGGCGATTGGGCCCAAATGAAGCACACAGTTGTTCTTGTTTCGAGTCACTCTAAAAACCCACAAAGTTGCGTTCCAATCTGTGAGTCCGGGTTCGCGGTGTTCCTATCTTCAAAACGGCACCAAGCTGACGAAAATTTGTGAGGTTGCTCTTATTAATCTTCCTGATGTGCTCCAAAAATTTTAAACGAATTCACTAAACGGCTGCTGAGTTATAACGGTGTTAATTTTTCACTGATTTTACGCGTACTCTTATGGAAAGAGACGATCTTGACAGATAGAACTGCTGAAACAATGCTGAAGAAATGGTACCAATGTTTTCAATTTCTTTGTACATGTAGTATATGGATAGATGAAAATAGGTACCGAGTTTCAATTGTTTTCACCACACTGTTTTAAAGAAATTAATTATAACTTGAGAGAATTGTGAATTCAGGGTATTTTCACTGCCAAAAGTTTAAAAAAGTGAAAAAGCATTTGTAAAGTGAAAGGTACCTTTCTAGGAGTAAAAATAAGACTCCAACTGTCGTTCGAGTTCCTTATATCTAGATGTATTATACGTAAGACGTAGATATTCAAGTATTTCAAATTTCATATACTTTTGCCTAATACTGTACGTCCGATACATCCTTAAGGGAATTGGGGAGTCGTGCCTCTGGAGAATTTAGGTGAAACGAATTGAGGAGTTGAAATGGTAAACGATGTAAGTGCGAGAGAAATAATTTTTTAGTGGAAATGGATGTAAACTCTGTGCGGAATGCGGTGGCAATAGTTAGGTATGTGCTAGAATAATTTATTATAACTGTTAGGGCTGTATCGCGCGGTAGAGGTAAAATCGTAAGTGCCAACATCGCTGAGGTGAAAAACGACGAAAGTGCCATCAATCTTCACGGCCGTAATCTTTTTATTTCCCTCTAAATCTGTGGAGGTGGTGTACGCTGAAAGTCCGTGGCGATAAAATTAACCATCAAGTTGAGACAAACGAGTGATAAACGATGTAAGTGACAAAATTAATAAACACAATTTTATTGCTTCTACTGAAAATTTTAACTACTGGCATTTACATCGTTTGCCATTTTCACTCCTCAATTTCAGTGACGAGATACTGTGTAGTTGGAGGCACGTCTGATGTGATACTGTTATTTAAGCAGCTGAGCGTCCAATTATTTTGAGCAGTGCATGCAACGATGAGTTACGGAGATACGGTGGAGCCTCGATTGTCTGAACAGTGCTATCGAGTGAAAGAATGGTAGGGGAACAAAATGTGAAGTAACGATTGGATTGGAAAATGGTGCAGGGAAAGAGATAATCAGAAGGGAAATGAGAAGAAAGGGGACAATTAGGCAGCTGCCTAGGGCAGTGGTAGCCCTGTTTGTCTGCACGTGCCAAACATTTGTAAATAATATTTGTCAAATTGCTGAAGTGCCGGGCAGGGTTTAATAGGGGAAGAAATGAATAGAATATTAATCATTTCAGAATTTTATTGAGGCAAGTTTAAAAATTAACATAGAATTTTATAAAAATGAAATTGTGACTTGACATACACATTGTAGTATAGTTTTATAGTATTAAAATATAGTTTTAAATGAAATATTACAAGTTGCGCTATAAATGTTTTACGTTATGAATAAAAAATTAGAGTGAGGCCATCAAAAAGCTCAAATAAATGTATTATAAATAAAGGGCGCAATTTGACAAGTTCGAATAGGGCGCAAAAGAGGTTCGAGCCGGGCCTGGGACTACGAAGGCTACGTTCCAATGATAATATTTTTACACATTTTAAGGAGTCATTCCGGTTAGATGGGTTGAAAAAAATCGATTTTTTTTAACAATTTTCGGAAGTACATATCTTCACGAATGAACCTACTGTCAAATTTCCCTGGAAAAATTCCGACTATTTTATTACAAAACTATTTTATTTTAGCTTCTACAGAGAGTTTTTCTCATATCGTTATTTCCACATTGCGACGATAAAATCTCAAAATCTATCAAACGATTGCTTTATAAATTTTACTGCTTATTCTGCACTCCAATGACTTTCGCAGGGACTGCAATCAAGTATTATCATTCAGTTTAACCTACTTTTAAATTCCAAAATAGCAAAGAAAAAAGTCGGAAAACCTTTTTCTTGCATTTTGCCCGCCATTTTGCTAATTTTGAAGATAAATCATTAATTATAGTCCGAGCGATAACGACAACCATACTGACCAAGAATCTGTTTGGATTTTTGGTTTCAAATAAAGTCTTATCGCTTTTAAAAGCAATAATTATACTACTTTTATATTTTTTATTTACGGTAGAAATGTAGCTTGATAAATAGAAAAAGGTGTTATTCTATAGTAATAGAATAAACTATAATTCCATATTAGAGGTATTATAAACTATAATACCTTCATTCAACTATAATTCTTTTCATTGCAATAAATTCTTGAAAATCGCCGAATTTATCGGCGTGCTAATCAGAATGACTCCTTAAATTATTTATCGATTTTAGGAACGGAGGGGAATTATTAAATTTTAATAAATTCAAAATGTAATCGTTTGGCTATCAGAAAAATCGATTATACATCATATGCATTGCACACGTTCAGATAATCGGGGTTCTGTAATACCAAGATAAAAGTAGCATGCAATCGAGTATTTAAATCTTTGGATATTGCTGCCGTTAGATATGGATGCCTGACTCATACGAGGCATTTAAAAGGGGTCTATTTTAGGGCGTCGCTCGATCATCTCACGATAGACAACAGAATTAACCTTGCCTTCGATTCTGATCCAGTGGCACCGATTAAGAACGTCGCACTATTTGAATCGACATGTGAGGCAGTCAGAGCAACAACGGACTAACCCACATTTTTTTTTCGAAATTGAATTAGTAGTAATAATGTATTCCAATAGGCGCTACTAATCATGTAAAATAGGAATAAAAAAAATTTTCAATGTGGGTTAGTTCGTTGTCGCTCTCATTGCCTCATGTCATCCCTATTATCTCTACTACTATTGGGTCTTCTTTGACCCAATAGCACTCAAATCTTCTTTGATCCAATCGTGCTATTATTTTAAAAATAACTGCGACTCTCGGGTCCTTTTTGACCCACTCGCGTTCTCAGTTTAAAAGCTACCACGGCCCTCGGGTCTTTTTTGACCCACTCGCGTTCTCACTTTAAAAACTATCGCAGTACTCGGGGTCTTCAGACCCAATCGTGTTCTTGTTTTAAAAGTTACTATGGCCATCCGGTCATTTTTTACCCAATCGCGTTCTCACGTTAAAAACTACTCGGGTCATTTTTTGACCCACTTGCGTTTACATATGTTTCACCCCACTACAGCCCTCGAGTCACTTCCCGCCGGTTCTCGCATGGTCCATAAACTTCCCCACTTGTTAGAAAAACATAAAAAAGCTGTTACTAGTATCCGTGTTCCTCGACCCTCCATTAAAGTCGACCGCGGGCCTATTGTCAATGCGGAACAATCTATCGTTTCCGATATCTATTGATAAAATTTGATTAGAGAAGAATCGGCGGAGATAACGGCGCTGACTAGTCCGCCTGTTGCAATTAACTTTCCAGCAATCCAATCCGTGTCGTTCCGCGTTGACGAGTGCGTGCTCGGGGGAATTGGTAAGTCGAAGAGACGATTCTCATCGTGATCTCGCGTTAAATAATACGGGAAGTGACGACCATTATGACACCGTATCACGTAACGAAAGCAACAAGCTGAGGAGCCGTGCAACGGAAAGTGTGGTTTCTCTGTCCGTTTTTTTTTTTCAGGAAGCGAGGCGAACACCTTAGCGCGCACGTCGAACAAAGGAAACCGATAGTTCGCCTTGCAGGAAACATAAAAAGAATTGGAACTAGTTTAAGGGGGTGTAAAACGCGAGAGTCGTGAAACGTGGCCGTTCCACTTTGCTCCCGGGATCGATGCGTGCTGGTCAAGCGAGTTGCGTTAATGCACCGGGCTCGTTGATGAATAGAAATTTAATTAGCCCCGTAAAACAGCCGTAAAAGTTTCGATGGTTCGCGCTAGTGAACGAGCAGACCGCGGTTTAATCGCATGGCAGTCGCGTTCAGCTAGTTTTCCGGAATCCGCTTCCCGTTAGCGGGACGATCGACGCGAGTCCGCTTGGAATTTGATTCGACTCGCGGTTTGCATTTTTTCTTCTCCCGCAGGACGAGGGTGCAGAGGCCCTCTGGCGCGAAGAGGAAAGTACGCAGGCGACGGAGGCCGCGTTCAGGTCGGTCGCACGGTTCACGCTGAAATTAGAATCGAGGTTCAAGGGGTCGGGTTGCACCATCATTAATTCAACAATCTGAAACTCGCTGGCTTCTCCAATTACGCGAGCGCGCGCGATTGTAACCTGTGTGCGTCGTGTTAGTGGGATTGGGAAATAGTTCCCAGCCGGGGAAAATCAGGAAAATGAACAATTGCGCAGCTTGATTCATTCATCGATCATTTCCCGTCTGGTATTCGTCCAGCGGGCTTAGAATGAAATGGGCAAATCGGAAAATCAGAGTAAGATAACTGAGAACGCTGCTGGAGAATCACCTTCGTGGTGCAGATTCTGAGTTGGGAGTCGGCTTCCTAGTTGGAAGTTGAGTTTCTCGTTGGAAATTTGGTCCTAGTTGCAACTTGAGTTCCTAGTTGGAAGTTGAGTTCTTATTTGGAACTTCAGTTTCTCGTTGGAAATTTGGTCCTAGTTGCAACTTGAGTTCCTAGTTGGGAGTTGAGTTTCAGGTTGAAAATTGGGTTCTTGTTAAGAGTTGAGTTTCAAGGTGGAAATTAAGTTCCTAGTTTGAAATTGGGCCCTAGTTGGTAGTTGAGTTCCCAATTGGAAGTTTGGTCTTAGTTGGGAGTTGAGTTTCAAGGTCGAAATTTAGATCCTAGTTGGGAATTGAGTTCTGTATTGGAAATTTGGGTCCTAGTTGCAACTTGAGTTCCTAGTTGGGTGTTGGATCCTAGTTGGGAGTTGAATTTCAAGTTGAAAATTGGGTTCTTGTTAAGAATTGAGTTTCAAGGTGGAAATTAGGTTCCTAGTTCGAAATTGGGACTTAGTTGGTAGTTGAGTTTCAAGGTGGAAATTTAGATCCTAGTTGGGAATTGAGTTCTGTATTGGAAATTTGAGTCCTAGTTGTGAGTTGGGTCTTAGTTGTGAGTGGGGTCCTAGTTGTGAGTGGGGTCCTAGTTGTGAGTTGGAACCTGGTTTGAGATTTAGGTCCTAAGTGGAAATTGAATTCCTAGTTGGGACTTAAATTCCAAGTTGGGACTTAAATTCCAAGTTAAGGATTAAGTTCCAAGTCGGGAGTGGAGTTCTCAGTCAGCCCCCACGAACCTTATCCTGTTATTTTTAATCCAACATTACAAGACGTGTTTTCATGATTAACTCGATTCCATTTCGTGGCACTCGCAGGCGGAGCACAGGTTGGAGCAGCTGAAGAAGGCGACGGACAGAATACAGAAGGAGATCGAAGAGGTCACCGAGAGGGAGCACGAGCTACGAAACGTGGGTAGCATTAAAACCACGTCCCACGAGACGGTGGACTCCAAGGTACGTATCAAACCCGCGGCGTGCGTGCACGTCAACCTGTATACTATATTCGTGTCGGCCGTGCCCAAGGTCGTTGAACGATAGAAAGAAAGAGTAAATGCCTGACGGTAGTCCTTATAGGGACGAAACGCATTGGACAGACTTGTAGTTACATGTCCATGAGCGGCGAGGACGATTACGCGCGGTTGCTGAATTAATGATTCACGACGCGCGTTACTTCAATCTTCTTAGACGCGTGACGAGAATTCTTGGGTTGAAAAATTAGATCTAAAACAGCCAAATATAGTAAAACTTCAAGAACACCTCTTGATTCGAGGTGACGACAAGGATGTCGTGTTATTTGAAGCCCCCCCCCCCGTGTTAAATATTATATATTTCTATACTTTTAATATATTAAAAAACGGAAAAGCTCAAGATAAACTAATTATACAGAGGAGAATTGCTAAAGGAACACTAATATCCAAAAACAATCGTAAACAGCAGGAACTATATTAATTCTTCTGTGACACCTTCAAAAATCCTTTTTTTGTTTCATTTTTTGATAATATTTATTTGAGAATGTAGTGTTAAATTTTTGAAAATAAATTGCAAGTATTGTGGCTTCAAACGTGTTTTTTTCGAAACGTAACTTTTTCTCTTGGCGCAGATAAATCCTCGAAAACCACATGGTAGATTGCTTTGAAATTTTTAAAAAATTGTCCACATGCTACTAGCTCTCGTCGGTACCAAAATTATATTTGTATGTTGCATTTATCATACTTGTTTTTACTAGAAATTGAAATGAAATTCCGGAGTTTGTAATTTAAGCATTCGCCATTTTGCTAATTTTCAACATAAATTATTTGTTTTGGTACGGACGATAACGATAACTATACCCACTGATTAAGAATCTTTTTGACTTTTTGTTTTCGTCCACCGTGAAAGATCTAATCATCCGCGCCAGCGGACCACGATGTTTAAATTAAAACTGTTTAAAAAATTGTTTATAACGAAAGAGTAATTAAATAAACTAAAAGAATCATAACGTTGGACGTAGATACATATCACTCAAAAAGAAATCATGAAAATTGTCAAATATTCCGACGTTCACAGAGAAATGCCCCCTAAGTATTACGCACTAATACTAATAAAAATTTTCTAATGCATAAAGAATTAAAAAATATTTAACCTGTGTCCAAGAATTTTCGTACCTACATACTTAATAATTTGCAAAATATTTAATACTGTAGTATTAAATATATACTATAGTATTAAATATAGTATTAAATATACTATTAAATATAGTATTAAATATAGTATTAAATATAGTATTAAATATAGTATTAAATATAGTATTAAATATAGTATTACATATAGTATTAAATATACTATTAAATATAGTATTAAATATAGTATTAAATATAGTATTAAATATAGTATTACATATAGTATTAAATATACTATTAAATATAGTATTAAATATACTCTTAAATATAGTATTAAATATAGTATTAATATAGTATTAAATATACTATTAAATATAGTATTAAATATTTTGCAAATTATTAAGTATTTAGGTACGAAAATTCTTGGACACAGGCTAAATATTATTTAATTCTTTATGCATTAGAAAAAGTTTTATTAATATTAGTGCGTAATACTTAGAGGGCATTTCTCTGTGAACGTCGGAATATTTGACAATTTTCATGATTTCTTTTTGAGTGATATGTATAGATATCGCGTGTCCCTCGCTACTTGTGAGTTAGTCCCAGATTTGGCTCTTGGGTCCTCTCTGACCCAATCTCATTTCATCAAAAAACATTTCCAACTAGCTCTAAGATAAGACCTCGTAGCTCCTTTCAACATCCAACACTCCAATCTCTTGCACCAAGCCTTCATAATCTGGTAATCTCGATTCCAATCATTAACAATCTTTCGTCATACATATGACTAATGCCCACATAGTGATACTATCGTTCCATAATCATTCCGCGTGGAAGATCGAGATAAATTAAACGATACAATCGCTACAAAAGATACTACTTACACGGCGAATGAATTTTCGCGAAAAATAAGCAACCGTCCAATACAAGTCGCGGACTTTAATGCACGTTCAATTAACCTCGACGCCAAGTTTCTCCAGGGGATAAATGACTTTCCAAAGTAATTCTTCATGCATAATACTTTCTTCACGGGGCTGGCTCCGCCGGCGCGAAATCCTATTTCGCGCTGGACGCATTTAAACAGAACGGAACTAACCGAGTTCCACGGTTCGGCGTCGCGCCAATAACTTCTCGTTCCGTGGATAATAATTGCGGCCTGATCGCGCGTTACATTCCATTCAATTACGCCTGGCGCAGGTGAAGTAATCGTTACAGCAGCCGGGAGTGTAAATTTCTTTCGCAACCGGTCGCTTTTCCCAACCGCTGGCTAGATTTCAATAGAGACAGTATCTTATCTACTGATACATTAAAGTAAACACAGCGCCGTTCCTTTCCGAAGCCATTTTCGCCTAGTGACGCGGCCTATTGTCGCCGATAATGTCAGTTAAAAAATGCAGCACTGTCTAACGATAGCGTGGCAACAGTAACACAAAGGTTGCTTCGATTTTCGCACGCGGATATTACTTTCCGCTGGAAAGTAATTGCGCTGTCGTTGTTCGCTTGTTGGGTATAAGGAGGAGAGGGGTTTATAAAATTCCATGTTTTTGTGGGGGGCAGGGATTAAGAAGGGATGATCGTGTGCGACAGGTACGCCGTATGCCGCAAGCTTTGGCTTCGGGGAAGCTAAAGAGGACGACATCGACGCCACAGATTTTGGAAGCGGTGAGCTTGACGCCGTCGACGCCGCCCTTAACGCCAAAGATGACGAACGGAGTGATATCGAGTCGCACCACCCCCACGCCTCTGCGCTTCGCCACGGCGCCCAGCCAGAAAGGGCTGATGCACAGGTTTCTGGCCACCAGGGGCAAGATCTACAAGCCGAAGTCCGCTGCCAACGACACCCTCACGCCACCCGCGACGCCCGCCATCGCCCTCAACCCCTTGAGCATCAAGGCATTCAACAGGAGCCTGGAGATCGAGCTCGAGCCCGACGACGAGCCTAAGAAGCCTCCCGTTAGGAAAGGCTACGTCCCGGTGGAGGAGAAGATTCAGAAGGAGCTGCACGATATGAAGGAGAGAGAGAACGAACTCAGGTATGATGTTGCTGTTTTGTAGAAACATTGGGGCACCTTGATGGAGTTGAGATGGAAATATTCGAATAGTTCGAATTCGAATAATTCGGATAATTTGTTCGAATAGTACGGAGTATTCGAGTATTCGAATAACTCTGAGTATTTGAATAATTCGGAGTATTCGAGTATTCGATTAACTCTGAGTATTCGATTAACTCTGAGTATTCGAATAACTCGGAGTATTTGAATAATTCGGAGTATTCGAATAACCCTGAGTGTTCGAATTTCGGATTGTACCAAATACGAATCCAAATATTTGAAAAACAAATAATTGTAAAGACCAATATGAAAAGAATTTCACGATAAAGTGTGAACAAATATTTCATGTTTAGATTTTATTATTCAGTACCATCCGAAATTCGATCACATCGAATATTCGATTAATATTCGAATATTCGAAGACACCTAATTATTTGAATAATATTCGAATATTTGAATTATTCAAACCTGAATTTCGAATTATTCAAACCTGAATTTCGAATTATTTAAACCTGAAGTTCGATCACTTCGAATATTCGATTAATATTCTAATATTCGAAGACACCTAATTATTTGAATATTCGAATATTCGAATTATTCAAACCTGAAATTCGAATTCTACAGGTATTCGAATATTCAAATATCCATAACAGCCCTACTTTGAAGTTATGCAGGTACTGTTATCTCTAGAGGAAAATTGATAAATAGAGGTTGCACAGTTGTAGGGGTCTCCAGAACACATCTACTTAAAGAGATTTTAGCATTTTCTCAGCCATATTGTACTGAAGATAATTACTGAGGAACGTCAAGGTTGTAATTTCAAGTGCTTCACCCTCCATTTAAGTATACACGTTAGTGATCAGAGGGAAGCATAAACTGTGAACGGTAGCAAAAATAAGATAGTTGCTATTTTAAAATTTATGTTCCGTAGATTGGAGGTTGTCAGAAGTTATGTAGATATGTACAAATATGAGTTTCAAACTTTCCCTTTACCTCCACTGTTCAGGGGCGTGCACTTTTTGTTCCAAAAGCGAGGACTACAGAAATTCGAAATGCCATGTAAAAAGAAAAAATTGCAAGAAAAGATTATTGCATATGTATTTATTTAAAAGATTACTGAACTAGCGTGATCAAAAATTCCTGGCCATTATTGCTGCAAAAGGCACGGCTGCTAAGTATTGATGATAAAATATTAATTAACTTATCTCAAAATTAAAATAGCGTAGTTACTGGACCCACTGTCCTTGTAAAACAAATTGGCGGGCAAATTTTAAACGTGCTAATTGAGTAATCTTTTAAATAAATACATGTGTAAAAAATAAACAGCCCTCAGTTGTTATACTATTTTTCTTTGCAACATATACGTTCAAATTCCTTTATTAGCATTTTGTGAAACATGAATTTTAAAATCGCCTTTCAATTAGTTGTATTTACTGCTCGGGCACTACCATAATTATTTGAACTCTTCTACTTTACATTAACTATACATGTTTACAATGTGATTCTGTTTACAATCAAGCCGCACTGGAGGAAGTGCCTAGAGGTAAATTGCCGTGTCAATGACGACGTTTACATGCACTCGATATATATTTAATCATGTACGCATAAAATAACGTATAATCATTTACGTTTTCAGATTAATGCGGTCGCAGATGTTGGCAAAGTCTCAGCCGAATCTGCTGGATATAGGAAACGACAATGACTCTGATATTTACGATGGCTCGAGCTCGTTGCGAAGTGGCACCTCGACCAACACTTTAAACGAGGACGAAGTAGAGAAAGAAATTAAAGGGAAACACAAGGTACAGAGTTTTCCAGAGGGAACGCTCAAACATTGATCGATTGTATATATATATATATCGCCCGCTATCTAATCTGCGTGGTTATCGATGATTAATATTTCGCTAAATCGTCACGAACGAATTGTAAATTCAGTCACACAGCTTATGAAAAACGTGAGGCTTACAGTGGCGTGCGAAAGTATTCGGCTTAATATTTCGCTAAATCGTCACGAACGAATTGTAAATTCAATCACACAGCTTATGAAAAACGTGAGGCTTATAGGTAGTGGCGTGCGAAAGTATTCGGCCACCGTTTAAAATCGCATAACTTTTTTAAAATCTCTCCCAACTAATCCCTCTAGCTTCACAGAAAAACTCAAGTTGTTTGGATTAATTTTAAAAAAGTTATGCGATGTTAAAGGGTGGCCGAATACTTTTGCACGCCACTGTAACTACTCGCATACAATTTTTGGTTTCAAACTATGGAAGCTACGAAAAAGGTAGTTGCATGGGGGAACTAGGGTCTTCCTAATGTGACGGCTGAAAGAACTCAATTTTATGACTGTAAAAAAAATTATAAGTAAAAATATCCAGTTATAGCGGAATAGAAGCATCGTGAAGAGAACAATATCCTTCCAGTTGCCAGACCTGATACGAGCAATTATTGTAGATATCTCAAGCACAAAATGCAAAAATTTTGAAAAACAGAAATAACTGTATAGTCTTAAAAAAATGTTAACAATTTTAGCAAGGAAATTATATGCAGCTTCGTTGACCGTAGTAATTGAAGTTTGCAAATATTTGCAAAAGTGGATCCAGATCGAAATTTTTGGTTTTTAAACCATTTTTTGGCAAGCAGGTCTGGCATCCGGAAGCATATTGTTCTCTTCACGATGCTCCTATTCCGCTATAAATGGATATTTTTATTTACAATTTTGTGTAAGTCTTAGGAGGAGATAGAATAAAGCTATGAACGTGCAAACTTGTTACTTTTTTTAAGGCTGCCGTCTCAAGTTTGTTATGGTCCGAATCGATCGAAGCGTCCCTTGTAAACAGACGGACCCTAATGAAACTACTGCGGTCGATAAAAAGAAGTTGTACAGAGTGACATCTCCAGGTACTCTATGTAGACGAATTTTTTACGCATTGTTGCCGCATTTTCCGATCTCTCCGTTTCTGCCGCGCTGTTGCCACATTTCTTTCTATCGAGAAGTCTTGAAGGAATACGGCACGAGAGCTGCGTCTAGCGTCAGAGCCTCGCTGAGCGTAAAGGAGGATAGCAATAATGAAAGATAGAGAGGTTGGGTAGTGAAGTTAGGAAACATGTCAATGAAACAATACTAATTTCCGTACCAATATTTTTTATTTATACATAGGAAGATGTAATATTTTGTATAATCAATGTACAAAATTAAAGCATACAATGCGAATAAGTTACATCACCGAAGTGTAACACGCCGATCGTAATGAAATTTATGAATGCTATAATTCTTCTAAAAGCATATGACGCTTTCTTTTTTATCTAGCTATACATCAAATTATCTTTTTTATCAACAAGAAGTGTCTGTTGTTTAAATACAAATTTAATAACGTAACCATTTTTTTAAAACATCAATTTGGACAAAAATATTTCAATTTAATAATCTTGTACATGCTTTTCTTCGGAATTGTTAGTCCACGGTTGTAACAATTTATTAATATAAACTAGAGATCAATACTAACAATACGTATATTTTGGAATGTCTCATTTATTCAGCTACGATCCTCTGTTTGCTTGTATGTTTGATTCAAACCTGGAAACTCAATTTTAACCCACTTCCAACCATCCCATTGTCTTGAAAGTTTGCAGGGGTGCGTAGTTTGGATGACAATCCAAAATTATGGAAAAAAAAACTCCGAGGGGGTGAAAAAATGACCCAGTCACCAATAAATAGTAACCCATAACCACAAATCGACTTGAAATGAACCACTCGCGTTCTTTACGAACTTACAAGGGGACATCACGAATGTGGAAATCGCTTTTGGAACGACAGTATATGGGGGTCGTATTACTCATATAGTATCAAAATACCATTTCGGCTTTTTGTCGAATGGACCTTCATTTTCGAAATATTATAGTTTCTACTTTTTAACGTACGTAGTAATTCAGATATATACCACCTATAGTAACTTACACCAAAGAAGGTTTCGTGGACACAACTGTAGCGCGTCAGATTTTCACGAGGGCGGCCGGGGTTCGAGTCCCCCGCAAAATTCATTCTCACTTTTTTCTTTTTTTTAACAATTTTTCGCGTGGAAATATATTTTTTGGATATTACGTATTATATAGTACGTTACATATTACTCTACGCAAATTGGTTAAAAGTGCATTTATATCATAACATAATATTCTAATCATCCCTTTCGACCGTTCTTTTGAGCAGGTATAAGACCACCCTTACGATCAGAAGTAACGGCTATCCCATTTTACCTGCTCGACAATTGCAGCCGTCGAAAGTTTCGGAATGAAATATTTTCGCAGTACAAGAATATGATAACACCGGTGAAAGAGATGATTAGAATAATATGTTATCTTATAAATGCATTTTTAACCTTAAAATTTGCGTAGAGTAATATGTAACGTACTATATAATACGTAATATCCAAAAAATATATTTCCACGCGAATAATTGTTAAAAAAAAGAAAAACAGAGAGGGAAGAATGATGGAACTTGAGGGGGACTCGAATCCCGGCCGCCCTCGTGAAAATCTGACACGCTACAGTTGTGTCCACGAAACCTCCTTTGGTGTAAGTTACTATAGATGGTATATATCGGGATTACTATGTACGTTAAAAACTTTTTACAATATCTCGAAAACGAAAACCCATTCGATAAAAAATCGTTTAACATAACATTTTTTTATATATTTTTTGCCTCTAATCAAGTTACAGTCATGACAATAAATCAGTGCAACTTCATTGGAGAATTGAAATAAGACATTCCAGCATTCGTCCCCTTGAAATGGACGATTACAGATAAAAAAAAGTGTCGGATATTTTTCGAAGAATTATATTATCTTATTATCTTCTCTCATTCTGTGTAATTTCTCTTTTCCATTGACGGTCTTCTTACAATTTTGCCTTCCAATTTTTTTTTATATCTATCTCACAATTTTGAAAATTATACAATCGTAGGACATTTCTAAAGACACCTCATTTGTCCAAATCGGTGTATCCGTACAGGCTCTAGAGCGTAACATCTGGACATACAGACATAGCCTGATAAACAATGTATCCAGATATTATCTTTGCCCATCTTTGTTCTCCAGCCGCTTCGCCGTGATTCATTCAAGTCTTCCTGACGACAAATAGTAATAGGAGAAATGCGGCAACAACGCGATACGACTCTCGATACGTATCGGCAACTATGTCTTTCCTACATATATCGGCTAGCTTGGACTTCCACCGGTTCTGATGGTACATGGCGCGAATATACCATTAGCGCTGGTGACGGAGAATCCTTGAAGCATAATTCTGTCATTTCTCGAATCTGTCTCAGTATACGAGTCATAAATTCATTATTATTTCAACGTACGGTGCTTATTAGCGTTCAAACGCACCAGACCCGCCTGCACGGATGTCTAATGGAGGCAACTATACCCGTAAAAGCTTCCTTCTTGCCGATTCCACGACGTAAGTTGGTTGAAACGGGTTTGTTTACTACATCGCGTATACGTATAACGGTGATGCTACGTAGCTCGAATATACCACCAGCGCCGGTACGGAGAAGCCTTGAAGCTTCATTCTGTCAGTTTTCGAGTCATAAATTCATTATTATTTCCACGTACGGTGCTTTTTAGCGTTCAAACGCACCAGACCCGCCTGCACGGATGCCTACTGGAGGCAACTATACCCGCAAAAGCTTCCTTCTTGCCGATTCCACGACGTAAGTTGGTTGAAACGGTTTCGCGTATACGTACACGATTTTCCTAGCTTGTGTGAGCGTACGCACACATTCAAGGCCTAGCGAGACGGCAGCCTTAATTCGCGAAAAAGGGAGTTTTTTTCAGCCGTCACACTAGGAAGTGTGTTCACTTTAAGGAAGCATTCCTCTGTGACACCTTGAAGAAATCGATTTTTCTTTTCACTTTTCGAAAATATATATATATACATATATTCCAGAATGTACTGTTACTTTTGGAAGAGAAATTTCAAGTATTGTTGCTTTAAACGCGTTTTCACAAATGTAATTTTTTCAACGCAGAGACAAAATCTCAGAAACTACATGGTCGATTGCTTTGAAATTTTTGCAGAATAGTTTACATACTACTAGCTCTCGTCGGAACCAGAAATATATTTTTATGTTAAGTTTATCATATTTTTTTTATTAAGAAATTACCGGAAGAAGAATGAAATTTTGCCAATTTTCAATATAAATTATTTATTTTGGTACGGACGATAACGATAAACATACTGATTAAGAATCTTCTCGATTTTTTTGTTTTTGTCCACCGTGAGAGTTCCAATCATCTCCGCGAGCGGGACACGATTTTTAAACAGGCGTCTATTGCGGGTTAATTCAACAAAGAAACAATTAATTAAAAGGGTCCAAATATTCATATGTATGACGAAAGGGTAACTAAATAAACTACAAAAAGGATCGTAACGTTAGGCGTATCTATCACTTAAAAAAAATTATGAAAATTGATCAATTTTGCAGCGTTTATAGAGGAATGTCCCTTTAAATCTTTCGTGAAATCTCACGAAATTGGTAATATTAATCACTGTTCGCCACGATTTCTAAAGTGCACTTGGTCTATCTTATCAAATATCTTGGACCTATTGAACACGCAAAAATTTTACGTTCGATATGTACCACAATTCAATCCAGCAATGTTTTCTTGTAGCTTAAATTGGTTCTTATCAATGGCACCTAAGCACACTTTGCGCTGCCATTAATTTAATGTGTATAAAATGATTTCCAGCCCAACCCTCGGCGTCGGAGCACTCTGATAGCGCAATGGGAGAACCTGATAGCCGCGAAGAAGGAGTCGAATGAGAATAACAACGAGAACGACTTGACTTTTTAGAAAGTTTCTGCACCCTTCTAAAGGGCGAGCAGCCAACTCTAACCTCGCTTTCGCGCTGTTTTCGTATAAGTCGTTTTTGGAACTGTGCTACAAACGAGCCTTTCATTCTTGAAGCACACGTCTCTTTTCATGCCAATTGGTATCACTGATTTTATCCATCCGTTCAAGCTGCATGTTAATTTATTTAACATTATAGTAAATATTTATTCAAGAATGAAAGAATTACCTGATTGATCGTACGTTATATTTAATGTTTCTTGTTTCTTAAAGCTTACAGTATTAAAGAACTATAGCTACAATAAAAAATTGTTTCCCCCCCTTTGTATGGGTAAGCCTATTCTTAAGTACCGCAAGCATATATTTGATATATTCGCTTGTTAATTGTAATATATCTCTTATTATATTATTAAATAGCCACATGTAAATGACTGAGAGTTCCGAAGGAGCCTTTCTACCATGTGGTGTATAATTATTATGGATTACATAAGAAACATATGTTTTGTACTTAATTAATTGTAAAGAACAGCTATACGTTTCATTTACTCGCATATGTGATAATATAGTTCCAATAATAATGATAAAGAAACAATTTGTGCAATTTTTACGTAATTAATAAGATATGCGTCTTCAAACTTGTTGTTTTCTTTCTCCCATCACCCTCGTGCGGTTGTTAAAAATTTATCAAAGATTTGTATTACCACGGTTGAGTTATACGATAGATGTGGATAGATCAGGATGTAAATCTATTTCATACGGGATTCGCGGCCCCTACCATTTTTGTATCGCATGCAACGTTGTCGACTCGTAAGGAAATTAGAGATACTGCAGCGCCACCAGGAGAAAGGTTAGAACTAAATATGACAGATTAATGATTTCAATGCTCGAAAATGAAGGAAACTACATGATCGACTCTCCACGATGTCAGTATTTCAGTTTGTGCGATATAAACAATATACCATCGACGAAGTATAGAATAGACCTTTTTTTTTTTTTTTTTTTTTTTTTACCTGGAGGAAAATCCCTAACGGATGCCCCATCCCCCGGGGGAGGGACGGGGTTATGTGGGGTTTGCACCCACTAAAAAACTCCAGGGTGGCCTCCTGACTGGGGAGGCCCGCACGGGAGGGGAGGACTTGGGCGAGATCCAAACAGAACGATGCGTTCGCCACCTCCCCTCCAGTGCACTGGTACCTCTCCTGCCAAGCCCCCCGCAAATACGGGGGGCCCATCCTGGAGGGGGGGAGGAACCCCCTCCGGTTAAACTCTTTTCGAGTTATCACGCGGTGGCGCGATGGAACCACACATCGCGTCACCTCTCGCTCGGACCGCTGTTAGAGGCCGATGAGCCCCCGCTCGTCGAACCCTCTCGATCCCGCAGGCCTATAAGCCGCAATAAAACGGAAGGCCAGCCACACCCCGACGCACGCTCCGAGACCCCCGTGCCCAGAGCTCCCACGCTATGGCCGAAGGCGCGCGAGGGGGCGGCTGCCCCGACCCCCGCATCCGCCCGAAGCTGCTCTTCCTAGCCCCCCACGGGCACCCCTCCCGTCTGCTCCTGCGCGTGCACCCAGCCTACAAGGGTGTCCCTCCCACTCTCGCACCCGTTCTGTCTCCTCCTTAACGGACATAACTACCTCCGCGAAGGAGGACACAACGGTCCAATCCTCTCCACCCCTGAGCATACGCTGAACCAAGGCAGGCATGCCGAGGTCGGGTCCCACATGAGACTTGAGGACCCGGCGCTCCACGTCCCACTCCGGGCAATCTTTCACCGTGTGGTCGACCGAGTCCACGTCGCCAGAGCCGCAGTGGTGGCACCGCGGGGATGTCTCCCGACCGATCCAGAACAAGTACTCGCCGAAGCATCCGTCTCCGGTCAAGACCTGCGTCAGTCGGAAGGAGAGCCTGCCGTGGCTGCGCCCCACCCAACGGTCGAAAATGGGGTAGAGCGCCCCGACAACGCGTCGGCCGATGTGTTCGGGTCGCGCCAGCCACTCCAGCCACCGGTCCTGCATTCGTTGCCGGGCCCGGAGGCGCGCCATAGACGGCCCGTCCGCCGGGAAGTCCCCGGCCTCGCGGAGTGCGCGGATCGCCGAATAAACCTCCGCGTCCATTTCCGCGAGGAGATGGAAAGGGGGAGACCTACCCAAAATATAGAATAGACCTATCACCATCGACAAAGTATAGGATAGACCTATCACGCAATGTAATTTTGTGTCACATGCTCGGGGGGCTCGCGAGCCCCCTTACCATTTTCGTGTCACACCCAACGTTATCGATTCAGTCTAAAATAAGATTACAATGCTACGAGTGGTAGGAATTAAAATTAAATTATATCGGAAACATTTAAAATCTTAAAATAGCCTGAATGATACGACTAATTTCAAGAAACATGTTGCATAATTCCGTTTACTAATACATTTTGATAGAAGCATAATTTGTACGTATTTTTATAAATTTCGATCAGAAATATTATATAAATACAACAGAGCGTAATAAACATTTGTACAGTCTCTTAGTTAGTTTATATTATATACTCTACCCGATTTCCTAAAGCTAATGTTGCCGCGTAATAATAATGTTTCTGGTCTGTGAATATACACGATTAAGAATCGCTCTACTTACACTATGTTACACTACTTATTACGAATATCTTTTTTGAAATGTGTACGCGCGTGTACGCTAATTCGATTCAAATACTTTTCTTTCGATGCCTCATAAGTATCGCACGGTAAGTATCGATACCAAAAATACTCGGTATCAAATCAAAAGTATCGGTAATTTACTTGTATTTACTAGTATCGAAAGGTATCGAAACAACACTAGGGCTATTGATATTTTTGGAAGTATCGATACATATGGTATCGATATTTTTCAAATATATCAATATCGCATCTCGATATATCGACAAAAAAATCGTAATATCGACATATCAGTTCTTTCACAGACGAGGTATACCTATATAATATAAAACATATAAAAGTACAAAAATTAAGTACGTAGGTGCTGAGAAAAATACAAAAATTAATTAAACCAGTATTTTTAAGGAATAGTATTTAAGAAAACTCTTTGTTTTATGTGCTCTTCTGTCAACCTACGATTATTGTGAATCACAATATTAATTGTCGATTGCCGGGAATGTTCCTGATGTACAAATTGTCAGTGGAAGGGAACACACCACGCATGCGCGTGATGACGCCGTGAAATCAAGCGGCAAAGGTATATCGATGCCGATATTGAGATTTTAATATCGAACTATCGATATATCCGATTGAAAAATATCGACCGAAAATATCGATATAACCGATCGAAAAATATCGATATTACACGAAAAAAGTATCGAATATTCGATACATCGATATTTTATCAACATCCCTAAACAACACAGCATGAAACGTTAACGTTCTACCACGTGCTCTGAAGTGATAAACTATTACTATGAATAATTCAAATAAAAAGGAACTAACACAGGAAGAAATTGAAACTTTATTATTACTCAATTATTTGGAAGATGAAGGTATATCAACAACTTCAAATTACAACAAATAGATTAAATTAAGGCATAGGTTATATTCTGTCACTTGTATGATTAAGGTAACTAAACTGTTCCAATTTCGTCTATTTCAGTCGAAGAGTTACCACAGTGTATAAAAAGTATACTCAATGGGCAATACAAAGATGTCCTAAACAATGAATTATTTCTGAGCCTGATCAAATCGCACAACAGCAATGAGTTCTGTAAATTAATTTACACCGAAATAGAAAAAGAAGCTATTCCGCATAATTCTTGGCTGTGCATGGGCATAGCTTCTTTACTATATTTTATCCAATGTAATTGGACAGGCCCGCGAATTGACGAAGACATTAACTGGCTAAAGATCCAACGGGTAGCTGCGCTCAAAGATTTATCTTTGCACGACGAGTGCAACACAAATGTCAAGAAACCAGAACTCCTTTACTTCGCCAAGATAATCTTCTCGAACGAGATTTTGCAAACTGTTTATGGAAGCTGTATCTGGTGGTCGTTCAGAGCAAATCTTTTGCATCAATTTGTGCTGAATGAAAGTTCCGGTGTGATATTTGACGAGTCGGAGCGACTGATCGACAAAATCAACGACCTATCTCTGTTAAGAGATGTTCACTGCAAAACCCTGTTCGATATCGAAGCTGCGCAGTTTTATCTTTATTACAGAAGAGTTCAGAATTCAGAAATGTATGTTGAATCTGCTCAGGAAGCTGCAGGATTAAGCTTAAGTCTCGAAGGTGCTCTAGGCAAACGTACCAAACACCAGCAGGAAGACAAGGCTCAATTACTTCTGAAAATAGATCTGGGGAAAAATCAATTCCCTTCCAGGCAGACCGAAGATCTACCGAAATCGCTGGAGTTAAATGATGATGTTAGATTAGAACATATCGAATTTTCAGAAGGTGTACCAGGCGCGCAATTAGGAGCAGTAGAAGAAGCAATTATATTAGTCAAACAGTAAGCATGTATCTTAGCTTACTGAATCACAGTTACGAAAAGGAATATATTTTACTGTAACTTTCACTTTTAATAGTATTCAATTGCAGTTATCGCAGCCGAAAGATAAATTGACGGATGAAGAAGGTAAACCTTATCTGAATGTAGGTATTGCGAATTTATATTACTGTATAGTTACTTTATTCTAGAATTATAAATCACGAGAAATAATTGTTTAACAGGCTGTGATAGACAGTACAAGAAATTGGTCCGTAAAGATGGCCTCTCTTTGCCATCGTTGTTCGCTTGAATCTATCGATAAAAGAACTGTTGAACGGTCAATGATGCAAATGGAATATTTGATACTCGAGCTGGAAAATACAAAAGTTCCCGTTGCGAACAGGCTGGACATGTTCTTTGCGAGTGGCCTTAAACCTGTTTGGATCTTGGAACAGACGTGGGCACATTTGATGCTGGGTCTTGGATTAGTAAAAGGAGCTTTAGACGTTTTCCTAAAACTCCAACTGTGGGAAGAAGTCATCACGTGTTACAATTTATTAGAATTGAAGCATAAAGTACGTATGCTGATTTATATCACATTACACACGTACGTAACAGACGAATATTGTGTTAATTTTAGGCTGCAGAAATTATCCGCCAAGAAATATCCAAAACACCAACGGTTCATTTGTGGTGTTTGCTGGGCGACGCAACGCAAGACCCAAGTCATTATGAGACGGCGTGGAAATTGTCTAATGAGAAAAGTAGCCGTGCTCAAAGACACTGGGGACTATTTTACTTCGCAAAGAAAAATGTTGGTAGACGAGAACCGATGTAATATTTAAATTTTGTCATATTTAATATATACGGAACAGTTTTATCTTTTAGTACGAAGAGGCTATACCGCATTTAAAATTATCAGTGGAATTAAATAATATTCAAGAAGACGTTTGGATAAGACTTGGCTTCGCGGCGTTGCAAACTGAAGATTGGAAACTGGCTGCGACAGCATACAAGCATTACTGCGCTTTGGAACAGTCGGTACGCACAGGTTCATAGTAATTGTGAGTGAACGTAATACACTCCTCACATTAATTAGAGGATCACCTCTAGGAGCCCGAAAAATAGGGGCAAGAATGTGTTAAAAAATTTCATGCACGCCGTGGAACATCGCTAAGTTTAAGACATTATTTTAAAATTGACCAAGTACTCTTTATATTGATATAACTTTACCGAAAAGCAATGCATCTAAAATTTAAAAAAAACAGCTGAAAGTAGAGATTCCACGCTTTCAAACCATATTTTCAAAATATCGATACGACTATTTTTATTGGAGTTATGACCATGTGAACTTGCCCCTATTTTTCGGGCTTCTAGAAGTGATCCTCCAATTAATGTGAGGAGTGTATATTCTGTTTTATATGTACTACAAATAAATTTTAGACCTTCGAGGCATGGAATAACTTGGCGAAAGCTTACGTAGAACTAGGCGATAAACCAAAGGCATGGAAGTCTCTTCAGGATGCTATAAAATGCAATTACGATCGCTGGCAAGTGTGGGACAATTTAATGGTTGTTAGCACCGACTTAGGACATTTTTCGGAAGTATGTGAATATGTTGTGTTAAGTAAACTAGGGTTACGAAATTTTTTCATTTTCGATGTACAGTAGAATGTCAATTATCCGAAGCAGTGTTGCATCATTTATATTCGCTTATCATCGCTTCCCTCACCACTTCTTTGAACCAGTATAGCCGCACCGATTGATACACGTACATTTTGCGTAATATACATTACATTTCAAAATACAGCAGTAGCATTCTTGTATTTAATAATTAACTTTAGGTGTACATAATTCCTATTGTTATAAACTGGCTAAGTACATACATTCACTCTCCGAACAATTCAATTCCAAGTAGTTCGGCTAATTGACGCTTTGCTGTATAAGTATTTTGTATATTCCATATTAATTTTTCATTCTCACAGGTGATTCGGTGTTACCATCGTATTCTGGACCTCAAGAATCACCATTTAGATGTCCAAGTTCTGGATATACTAACACGTGCTATATTAAACAATATAAATGATTCAGACGGGAATCCTGCACAAAGATTGCTTCCAAAAACCTTAGAGTTATTTGGAAGAATCAGTTCCTCCGAGCTGAATAATTCCCACATTTGGAGGATGTACGGACAGCTTACCGCTCTTAAGAAAACAGATATCGACGACGAGAAAGCAGCACAGTATTTGCAGCAAGCACATCGTGCTGCTGTTTCCAATCCCAAATGGTTCCAACGAGAAGAGACGGTTGTAGATGTGCTACAGTTATGCTGCCTGTTGGCAGAAATATATTTACACTGCGCTTCGGAGTGCGAAGTTAAGAAAAAACGGACATTGCTGGCGAGTGCAAAGCTGTCCCTTCAGGGTGTTGTAAAGAAGGTTAAAGATCAAGAGTGGAATACTGACCAAATTCTTACACGCTTACAAAGAGTTGAGGAATATCTAAATATTGTAGTGGACGAATTAGAGAAAATAAAATTGGTGAATTAAAGAGAAGTTGCTACTATAGTTTTTATAAAACATAAGTAGCGCCATTACTCTCAAAAATAATGTTTGGTATATTTCCAAGTGAGTTTTATGCCCCGTTACGCACTTGCGACCAATCGCCGGCAATTTGGTCGCCAAGAGACCAGAAACCTTTGTTGTTCGCTGCGACTAAGTGCGTACGAAATCATGGTCGCCGACAACTTGTCGCAAGTGCGTAACGGGGCTAAGTCGTTCAAACCTTGAATGTTGTCATGGTGTTATTTTGCGGTCGATGTCTGGGATTTTTACGAAACTGAAATACGACGTGTTGTAGTACAACAATAATTTATACATTTTAATCAAATCACATTTCTTTTGTAGTTTTACTTTTATTTAACATAATAGTAATTAAATACTGCTTTCGACATGTTTCCCATTCAAGTAGTTCACCCGTGTCCTTGCTCTTTGTCTCAATATTAGTAGTAATCTTTTTATTGTTCCCCTAGGGGTTACAATCTCCCATACAACCCTCTCCTTAACATTTTATTCTCCTCAACTCTTCCACCTATCTTCCCCCCACCCTTTCTTCAAATACCCTGGCACCCCCATCCCGTTCACCCTCCCGTACCTTTTATTATACCTCGCCTCTCCTATCCGCCTATTCTCCAGCACCTCACCTCTTCCTGCAACCTTCTCACCCTCTCCACCAACTCCTCTCCCCTTAACTCCACCCTATCTCTCACCCTCTCCACCTCCCCCCTGTGGTGCCAGATCGAGGACGGATTCCCTCGAGAATTTCCCCCACCTCGCATGCCATCTCTACGAAATACATAACATTCGTTTTCCATTCTCCACGGCCCACCATCCCGCTTTATTTATTTGTGTTTTCCATTGCAAATCTGTTAATATCCCAGCTAGCACAGGACGTTTTAAAAACGTCCATTTTACGTCTATTTTAGGTCTGAACGTCCATCGCTTGATTTGTGAAAATGGACGTTTTAAAACGTTTTCTGGACCTTTTCTAGACGTTTTTAAAACGTATTTTGCAGACGTTTTCAAGACGTCCAGAATACGCTTTGGTTTCGTCCGAAACAGGCGTTGAAAAGAGGCTGTGCGCCATGTGAGAAATGTGGATAGAACCAGGGATTGGAACCGCTGTCTAACCCAAACATTTCGGTTTGGGTTAGACCAGGTTAGACAGCGGTTACAATCCCTGGTTTCCTTTAACTAATGTATTGACATTTCTAAAATAACACACATTTCTTAAAACTGCCTTTTAAGCGTCTCTTCCGGACCTAGCCGGGACGTTTTGCAAGCGTCTTACAAGCGCATGTTTCGGGAACGTCCGGATGGGGTCCAAAGGCCGTTTTTAGGACGTCCATTTTCACAAATCAAGCCATGGCCGTTCAGACCTAAAATGAACTTAAAATGGACGTTTGCGGTTTGCGGGACATCCTGTGCTATCTGGATATTGTTGCGGTTTCCGCTACTGTAAATATATGTAATCGCGCGAAGTTAGCTATAAAATGTAGATATATCGAGGCTAGATGTAGAGCGAAATTCAAAATCCTTTATAACGGGAAGATTTATTATAGGCATGCGGGTTTGAAGCGAGCAGCGCACCTGGAAGGTTTTAAAGGAGATTGAAACGGCGGACGAGGATAATAAATAGCTTAACTTTTCCCTCCACATCTGCGTGCCAAATTTCGTCGAACGGGCAGCGGCTCGTCTCGTAAAATCATTTAAAATTCTATCTTCGCTTTCGGTAATTGTCGTTGTCCTGTAAAGGTAAAAACTCCGGTCGAGGAAGGCCGAAAGTCATAAAATCAGAAACTTTGTTCGGGCGACGTCTTCCTGACCCTGAGGGTTGCGCGTACCTACCTGTTAGATGTATATGTAAGCGTAAGTATATGAAAGCGTGCCTCGACCTGCCTCGACCTGCCTCGACCATGCTCGACCACCAGCTAAGAGTAGAGGGAAGCGCGAAGGAAGGGCCAAGGACGGAGAGATGGCAGAGGACAACCCCCTGACGAAGCTTGAGGGATGTCACCGCCTTGATTGGACGAAGGAATTCGAAGAGGGAGTCGGAGGATCACGCCGAATTTGGAGGAGTAGGGCGCTCGGAGGTGACGAGCGAGGAGTTAATTTGTAAAGAGTCAGAGCTAACTTGTCAGTAGACCGACTCGCAGTTTATTTGTAACAATATACGTACAATCCAAAAGTCCAAGTTTGTTAAGTCTTTTAAATATTCCCGCACTATTTCGCGAGCTGAGTGCTTCAGCACTCCACGGGCACGAACTAACGCCTTCATTTTAGAAATCACTATTAAATCGCGCAACAGTATGTAGCCTTCAGTCGATAGTTCAAAAAATCAGTCGACTAAAAAAAATAGTTGGCTACTATCGACTAATCGATAGTTTTTATTCGATGGTGCCCATCACTATGGATCACTCACTATAACCCATAACCATAGTATTATTTTAATAAATTAGATTCCAAATTAAAGTGCAGTTTTACTCATTGTAAGTCAACATACCGCGGTCTTATTTCATTACTGGCCCCGACCTTAGTACAGAAGTCAGCTGTGCTGATAGACTAATAAGAACAACAGAAAGTATAATAACTATATAAACACATTGTACTAAAACTACTGAAACATATTATTATAGCGTCGATCCTTCACTGAAGGTATTTATTTCTATATTTATAAGATTTTATATGCAGTGTCTTTCCAATAGAAACATATTGAGGAACATTTCTCGAAAGTTCAACAAACTACAAACAATCTTGAAAACAGTTGTACTTATTTCAGATGGCATTTGCAGGAAAAGTTGTTCTAATAACAGGAGCTAGTTCCGGCATCGGAGCAGCGACAGCTGTACATTTCTCTCAACTGGGAGCCTCGTTGTCATTAACAGACCGTAACGTAGAAAATTTGAATGCAATTGTAGAAAAATGTAAACCTGCTAAAACATGTGTCGTGACCGGAGAATTAACTAACGAAGCTGATGTCAATAATATTATCGAGTCTACCGTTACAAATTGCGGTAGGTTAGATGTTCTGGTTAATAATGCTGGTATAATGGAGACTGGAAGCATCGAAAATACTTCCTTAGAGCAATACAATAGGTAGGAGCTGGTTGTCCTTAAAAATTGAATTTCGTAAAGGAGCGTATCAACATATTCAAATATTACAGGCAATTCGATATAAACGTACGTTCAGTTTATAATTTGACAATGCTGGCTGTTCCGCATATTGTGAAAACTAAAGGCAACATTGTTAATGTGTCGAGTGTTTGCGGACTACGAGCATTCCCTGGAATCCTATCGTACTGTATGAGTAAATCCGCGATTGACCAATTTACGCGTTGCATTGCTCTCGAGCTTGCAGAGAAACAAGTACGTTTTATGTACAAAAGTGGTAGAGACTGGACGCAACTTTTACCATTCTTGTTTTTTCATTTACAGGTACGAGTAAATGCTGTGAACCCTGGTCTGATAAAAACAAATCTTCATAAAACCGGCGGAATGTCGGAGGAACAATTAAAGAAATTTTACGAGCACTCTAAAGAGACTCATGCACTCGGTAGATTAGGAGACGCTACAGAGGTCGCAAAATCAATTGCATTTTTGGCAAGCGACGACGCTAGTTTTATTACGGGTGTCACTTTGTCAGTAGATGGTGGCAAACACGCTATGTGCCCACGATAATTTGCATTCTACGTACGAAGTTTCTATAATGTTATATGTTTTATAATATATATATTAAATAATAGTGTTATCGAAATTACATAATCAATTTCTGATTGTATAATTAGCGAAGTGTATTTTTCAATAGAGCTATCTTCGTCTTTATCGGTAGCAACCAATCTGAGTGATTCTCTGCCATTAGCCAGAGTCCCAAGTCATTATGAGACGGCGTGGAAATTGTCTAATGAGAAAAGCAGCCGTGCTCAAAGACACTGCAGCTGCTTTTTTTTCAAATTTTAGATGCATTGCTTTTCGGTAAAGTTATATCAATATAAATAGTACTTGGTCAATTTTAAAAAATTTCTTCAACTTTGCGATGTTCCACGGCGTGCATGAAATTTTTTACACACATTCCATTTATACCACTCAAAAGCGACCAAAAAACAGCTGAAAGTAGAGATTCCACACTTTCAAACCATATTTGCAAAATATCGATACGACTATTTTTATCGGAGTTATGACCATGTGAACTTGCCCCTATTTTTCGGGCTTCTAGAAGTGATCCTCCAATTAATGTGAGGAGTGTATATTCTGTTTTATATGTACTACAAATAAATTTTAGACCTTCGAGGCATGGAATAACTTGGCGAAAGCTTACGTAGAACTAGGCGATAAACCAAAGGCATGGAAGTCTCTTCAGGATGCTATAAAATGCAATTACGATCGCTGGCAAGTGTGGGACAATTTAATGGTTGTTAGCACCGACTTAGGACATTTTTCGGAAGTATGTGAATATGTTGTGTTAAGTAAACTAGGGTTACGAAATTTTTTCTTTTTCGATGTACAGTAGAATGTCAATTATCCGAAGCAGTGTTGCATCATTTATATTCGCTTATCATCGCTTCCCTCACCACTTCTTTGAACCAGTATAGCCGCACCGATTGATACACGTACATTTTGCGTAATATACATTACATTTCAAAATACAGCAGTAGCATTCTTGTATTTAATAATTAACTTTAGGTGTACATAATTCCTATTGTTATAAACTGGCTAAGTACATACATTCATTCTCCGAACAATTCAATTCCAAGTAGTTCGGCTAATTGACGCTTTGCTGTATAAGTATTTTGTATATTCCATATTAATTTTTCATTCTCACAGGTGATTCGGTGTTACCATCGTATTCTGGACCTCAAGAATCACCATTTAGATGTCCAAGTTCTGGATATACTAACACGTGCTATATTAAACAATATAAATGATTCAGACGGGAATCCTGCACAAAGATTGCTTCCAAAAACCTTAGAGTTATTTGGAAGAATCAGTTCCTCCGAGCTGAATAATTCCCACATTTGGAGGATGTACGGACAGCTTACCGCTCTTAAGAAAACAGATATCAACGACGAGAAAGCAGCACAGTATTTGCAGCAAGCACATCGTGCTGCTGTTTCCAATCCCAAATGGTTCCAACGAGAAGAGACGGTCGTAGATGTGCTACAGTTATGCTGCCTGTTGGCAGAAATATATTTACACTGCGCTTCGGAGTCCGAAGCTAAGACAAAACGGACATTGCTGGCGAGTGCAAAGCTGTCCCTTCAGGGTGTTGTAAAGAAGGTCAAAGATCAAGAGTGGAATACTGACAAAATTCTTACACGCTTACAAAGAGTTGAGGAATATCTAAATATTGTAGTGGACGAATTAGAGAAAATAAAATTGGTGAATTAAAGAGAAGTTGCTACTATAGTTTTTATAAAACATAAGTAGCGCCATTACTCTCAAAAATAATGTTTGGTATATTTCCAAGTGAGTTTTATGCCCCGTTACGCACTTGCGACCAATCGCCGGCAATTTGGTCGCCAAGAGACCAGAAACCTTTGTTGTTCGCCGCAACCAAGTGCGTACGGAATCATGGTCGCCGACAACTTGTCGCAAGTGCGTAACGGGGCTAAATCGTTCAAACCTTGAATGTTGTCATGGTGTTATCTTGCGGTCGATGTCTGGGATTTTTACGAAACTGAAATACGACGTGTTGTGGTACAACAATAATTTATACATTTTAATCAAATCACATTTCTTTTGTAGTTTTACTTTTATTTAACGTAATAGTAATTAAATACTGCTTTCGACACGTTTCCCATTCAAGTAGTTCACCCATGTCCTTGCTCTTTGTCTCAATATTAGTAGTAATCTTTTTATTGTTCCCCTTGGGATTACAATCTCCCACACAACCTTCTCCTTAACATTTTATTCTCCTCAACTCTTCCACCTATCCTCCCCCCCACCCTTTCTTCAAATACCCTGGCACCCCCATCCCGTTCACCCTCCCGTACCTTTTATTATACCTCGCCTCTCCTATCCGCCTATTCTCCAGCACCTCACCTCTTCCTGCAACCTTCTGACCCTCTCCACTAACTCCTCTCCCCTTAACTCCTCCCTATTTCTCACCCTCTCCACCTCCCCTACCATCCACCCCCTATCTTTATAGTACTGCTCCCTCTCCTCTTCCCGCCCCTGCAGAACCCTTCCTCTCCTCATCCTCTTCATTCCGCCCCAACACTTCCGCCTTCCCCTCCTGCCGCTTCCTCTCGTAACCCCATGCCGTCAACCCCGCCCCTCCCTTCATCATCCCCCCAACGGGGAACTAACTTACAACTAACTCCTCCCTAATCATGTACTCTGGGATATTCTGGTCCACTGCCAACACCCATTGTCTCAATATTAGTATTTTGTGTTTCTTACCGTTTGTCCTTTTATTTTCACCTCTAATACTTCAATTTTTTTCCTTCTTTCTTATATAGGGTTGCCATACGTCCCGTATATACGGGACTGTCCCGTATTTCACTCGTACTTACAGAGTAAAATAAACCATTACCCTCTCACTTTTTTCATGTTTTATTTATTTTGCACTTAAACGTCCCGTATCACTACTTGGCAATTATGGCAACCCTATTCTTATAGCAATCAGCGTGGGGCGGAAACAATAGCAGCCTTCGCGTCCTTGTGTGACGTCACATTTGAGAATCTTCCTCGTCACCCTGGTGAGGAGCAATTAGCGCAGTGAATGGAGGGGAAAATACCTACAGGAGTGGTGGGAATGTGGGCGTGAACTAAACCAGCGCTAAGCCTGCCAAGTGGCCACAACGCGAAGCCAACCACGGCCAACCAGCGTCGCCGGGAGATAGATTGTCGACGCTCGTTAGCCGTGGTTGGCTTCGCGTTGTGGCCACTTGGCTGGCTTAGCGCTGGCATCAGTTCACGCATCATTATCACCACTCCTGTAGGTGTTTCCTCCTCCATTCACTGCGCTAATTGCTCCTCACCCTAAACCAGGGTGGCGAGGAAAATCGATAACCGGCGATGGCAAAAATAGCTACCCACATCCACGCATGCGCGCAATGACGTCACGAGCGTTGAGCCAATCAACTCCAAGATGAAAATTAGCCGACGCCAGCGCAAAGTCAAGCCAACTAGCCAAGCCAAGTGAGGCCGCAACCAACCAGCGTCGACAACCGATTCCCCGGCGATGCTGGTTGGCTAGTTGGTTTGACTTGGCGCTGGCGTCGGCGAATTTTCCAGCGATTTTCATCTTGGCGTTGATTGGCTCAACGCTCGTGACGGGCATTGCGCGCATGCGTGGATGTGGGTAGCTATTTTTGCCATCGCCGGGTATCGATTTTCCTCGCCACCCTGCCCTAAACTCACCGGCCAATATATCTGGCCCCGACCTTAGTACTGGAGCAGTGGGTGGAAACTGAATAGGGAACTTCCGGGATAGCGTTTAGGTAGGAAGTGGAAATCTCTGATAGCTTAGAGGGCGCTAGTGTCGCGGTATAGTTGTGTTTGTGTGTGTACATACACGATTGGCTGAGACTTATACTGTCTTATAAGTGAAAACAAGTAAAACGTGAGTGAAACGCTAAGTATTAGGTATTTACTTGTGTTTACTGTTTCATTTAAAATGAATGTGCAGAAGAATGGAGCAACTGCAAAGACGGTGACAGGTAGGAAAGTTTTATGTACGGTTCGAATTACATTTAAGACACTTGTTTTTTTAAATTTTTGTGATGTTATTGTATTTTTAGGTTATAAACTCTATTATCAAACACTTTCAATTTTCTATAAAAATGATTAAAAATGATTTCCTAAACTTAAAAATTTTATTTTTGGAATGCACTCGTTAAATGCTATTAACAGACACAAGAGGAGAGGATCGACGCCGCCATAACTTTCTCAAAAAACTGATTAAGGAAATAATCAATTTAATTCACTCTTTATGTTCACAGGAGCAGACAGACAAAAAACAGAAGAAAAGATGCAGAGGAGGATCTACGTTGCAAATTACTTGCACGCGTAAGGGAGCCAAGTACGCTTCAAACAAAGTGCGTCAGGCTGATAGGGGCATCACAGGTATGCATGATGTAATAGTAGTAATAATCATGATAATTACGATAATAGTAAGTAAAGTATCCTTATGTTGTTTATAGAACTCGTCGGTTCCTGCTTGGGGCGAAATTCGGATACGATGGCGACAGTATACTGCCCATAGGACATTCCCCTGACCTCCGCGTGCCTCTCAAGCACCTACGATGCATGCATATTTAGGTGAAATTCAAAGTCTATTTTTTCGAAAACGAAGCCTCTACCCCAAATTCGTCACTCTGGATTATCCCCCAAAGTATTGACCATAGGTAGAGGAACACCATGTATATGGAGGTCGCGTACGAAGGAATATATATGTACATAAATGAACAATGTAATATAGGTAATTAATATAATTACTTAGCACTATAGCATTTAAGCAAACTGTTAAATTCAATATACCGAACATTTTTCAAAGAAAAATCTGAGCCACTCACTACTCCTTACCTCTACTTGTATTTTTTACATTTAAGTATCTTAAACAAAATGTAGGGTAAGAGATACATTTGTTGGCATTATCAATTATTGTTGGCAAAATAATGTTCAATTATGCTAATAATAACTGAAAACATGGGGAAGGTTTAGATAAGAAACTTCACGTGAATGTGAAATATTTAATTAAATTCAATTACTGCAAATTTAATTAAATATTTTCCCCAACACCTGAATTTCATATCTAAATCTTCTTAACGAGCCAACAAATGTATTTCTTATTCTACATATTACAATACGCAGATTCTGAGCATATTTAATTTTGCCGGCATGAGCCGCCATATTGAATTTTAGTTCAAATAGAATCTTTGATAGCTTAGAGGGCGCGCAAATACTAAACCAAAAGTTTTGCTGGAGTTTCCACCCCCTGGTACTGGAGTCAGCTGTGTTGATAGACTAATAAGAACAGCAGAAAGTATAATAACTAAACACATTGTACTAAAACTACTGAAACATATTGTTATAGCGTCGATCCTTCACTGAAGGTATTTATTTCTATATTTATAAGATTTTATATGCAGTGTCTTTCCAATAGAAACATATTGAGGAACATTTCTCGAAAGTTCAACAAACTACAAACAATCTTGAACACAGTTGTACTTATTTCAGATGGCATTTGCAGGAAAAGTTGTTCTAATAACAGGGGCTAGTTTCGGCATCGGAGCAGAGACAGCTGTACATTTCTCTCAACTGGGAGCCTCGTTGTCGTTAACAGGCCGTAACGTACAAAATTTGAATGCAATTGTAGAGAAATGTAAACCTGCTAAAACATTTGTCGTGACCGGAGACTTAACTAACGAAGCTGATGCAAAAAATGTTATCGAGTCCACCGTTAAACATTACGGTAGATTAGATGTTCTGGTTAATAATGCTGATATATTGGAGAGTGGAAGCATCGAAGATACTTCCATAGAGGAATACGATAGGTAGGAGCTGGTTGTCCTTAAAAATTGAATTTCGTAAAGGAGCGTATCAACATATTTAAATATTACAGACTATTCGATATACACGTACGTTCAGTTGGTAATTTGACAATACTGGCTCTTCCGCATTTAGTGAAAACTAAAGGCAACATTGTCAACGTGTCAAGTCTTTGTGGACTACCAGCATTCCCTGGAGTCCTATCGTACTGTTCGAGTGAATTCGCGATCGACCAATTAACGCGTTGCATTGCTCCCAAGTTCGCAGAGAAACAAGTACGTTTCATGTACAAAAGTGGTAGAGACTGTGCGCAACTTTTACCATTCTTGTTTTTCATTTACAGGTACGAGTAAATGCTGTGAACCCTGGTGTGGTAAAACCAAATCTTCATAAAACCAGCGGAATGTCAGAGGAACAATTAAAGAAATTTTTCGAGCACTGTAAAGAGACTCATGCGCTCGGTAGATCAGGAGACGTTACAGAGGTCGTGAAATCAATTGCATTTTTGGCAAGCGACGACTCTGGTTATATTACGGGTGCCACTTTGCCAGTAGATGGTGGCAGACACGCTATGTGCCCACAATAATTTGCATTCCACGTACGAAGTTTCTGTAATATTATATTTTTTATAATATATATATTAAATAAATGTGTTATCGAAAATACAAAATCAATTTCTGATTGTATAATTAGTGAAGTGTATTTTTCAATAGAGCTATCTTCGTCTTTATTGGTAGCAACCAATCTGTGTGATTCTCTGCCATTAGCCAGAGTCCCAAGTCATTATGAGACGGCGTGGAAATTGTCTAATGAGAAAAGTAGCCGTGCTCAAAGACACTGCAGCTGCTTTTTTTTTCAAATTTTAGATGCATTGCTTTTCGGTAAAGTTATATCAAAATAAATAGTACTTGGTCAATTTTAAAAAAATTTCTTCAACTTTGCTATGTTCCACGGCGTGCATGAAATTTTTTACACACATTCCATTTATACCACTCGAAAGCGACCAAAAAACAGCTGAAAGTAGAGATTCCACGCTTTCAAACCATATTTGCAAAATATCGATACGACTATTTTTATCGGAGTTATGACCATGTGAACTTGCCCCTATTTTTCGGGCTTCTAGAAGTGATCCTCCAATTAATGTGAGGAGTGTATATTCTGTTTTATATGTACTACAAATAAATTTTAGACCTTCGAGGCATGGAATAACTTGGCGAAAGCTTACGTAGAACTAGGCGATAAACCAAAGGCATGGAAGTCTCTTCAGGATGCTATAAAATGCAATTACGATCGCTGGCAAGTGTGGGACAATTTAATGGTTGTTAGCACCGACTTAGGACATTTTTCGGAAGTATGTGAATATGTTGTGTTAAGTAAACTAGGGTTACGAAATTTTTTCATTTTCGATGTACAGTAGAATGTCAATTATCCGAAGCAGTGTTGCATCATTTATATTCGCTTATCATCGCTTCCCTCACCACTTCTTTGAACCAGTATAGCCTCACCGATTGATACACGTACATTTTGCGTAATATACATTACATTTCAAAATACAGCAGTAGCATTCTTGTATTTAATAATTAACTTTAGGTGTACATAATTCCTATTGTTATAAACTGGCTAAGTACATACATTCACTCTCCGAACAATTCAATTCCAAGTAGTTCGGCTAATTGACGCTTTGCTGTATAAGTATTTTGTATATTCCATATTAATTTTTCATTCTCACAGGTGATTCGGTGTTACCATCGTATTCTGGACCTCAAGAATCACCATTTAGATGTCCAAGTTCTGGATATACTAACACGTGCTATATTAAACAATATAAATGATTCAGACGGGAATCCTGCACAAAGATTGCTTCCAAAAACCTTAGAGTTATTTGGAAGAATCAGTTCCTCCGAGCTGAATAATTCCCACATTTGGAGGATGTACGGACAGCTTACCGCTCTTAAGAAAACAGATATCGACGACGAGAAAGCAGCACAGTATTTGCAGCAAGCACATCGTGCTGCTGTTTCCAATCCCAAATGGTTCCAACGAGAAGAGACGGTTGTAGATGTGCTACAGTTATGCTGCCTGTTGGCAGAAATATATTTACACTGCGCTTCGGAGTCCGAAGCTAAGACAAAACGGACATTGCTGGCGAGTGCAAAGCTGTCCCTTCAGGGTGTTGTAAAGAAGGTCAAAAATCAAGAGTGGAATACTGACAAAATTCTTACACGCTTACAAAGAGTTGAGGAATATCTAAATATTGTAGTGGACGAATTAGAGAAAATAAAATTGGTGAATTAAAGAGAAGTTGCTACTATAGTTTTTATAAAACATAAGTAGCGCCATTACTCTCAAAAATAATGTTTGGTATATTTCCAAGTGAGTTTTATGCCCCGTTACGCACTTGCGACCAATCGCCGGCAATTTGGTCGCCAAGAGACCAGAAACCTTTGTTGTTCGCCGCAACCAAGTGCGTACGGAATCATGGTCGCCGACAACTTGTCGCAAGTGCGTAACGGGGCTAAATCGTTCAAACCTTGAATGTTGTCATGGTGTTATCTTGCGGTCGATGTCTGGGATTTTTACGAAACTGAAATACGACGTGTTGTGGTACAACAATAATTTATACATTTTAATCAAATCACATTTCTTTTGTAGTTTTACTTTTATTTAACGTAATAGTAATTAAATACTGCTTTCGACACGTTTCCCATTCAAGTAGTTCACCCATGTCCTTGCTCTTTGTCTCAATATTAGTAGTAATCTTTTTATTGTTCCCCTTGGGATTACAATCTCCCACACAACCTTCTCCTTAACATTTTATTCTCCTCAACTCTTCCACCTATCCTCCCCCCCACCCTTTCTTCAAATACCCTGGCACCCCCATCCCGTTCACCCTCCCGTACCTTTTATTATACCTCGCCTCTCCTATCCGCCTATTCTCCAGCACCTCACCTCTTCCTGCAACCTTCTGACCCTCTCCACCAACTCCTCTCCCCTTAACTCCTCCCTATTTCTCACCCTCTCCACCTCCCCTACCATCCACCCCCTATCTTTATAGTACTGCTCCCTCTCCTCTTCCCGCCCCTGCAGAACCCTTCCTCTCCTCATCCTCTTCATTCCGCCCCAACACTTCCGCCTTCCCCTCCTGCCGCTTCCTCTCGTAACCCCATGCCGTCAACCCCGCCCCTCCCTTCATCATCCCCCCAACGGGGAACTAACTTACAACTAACTCCTCCCTAATCATGTACTCTGGGATATTCTGGTCCACTGCCAACACCCATTGTCTCAATATTAGTATTTTGTGTTTCTTACCGTTTGTCCTTTTATTTTCACCTCTAATACTTCAATTTTTTTCCTTCTTTCTTATATAGGGTTGCCATACGTCCCGTATATACGGGACTGTCCCGTATTTCACTCGTACTTACAGAGTAAAATAAACCATTACCCTCTCACTTTTTTCATGTTTTATTTATTTTGCACTTAAACGTCCCGTATCACTACTTGGCAATTATGGCAACCCTATTCTTATAGCAATCAGCGTGGGGCGGAAACAATAGCAGCCTTCGCGTCCTTGTGTGACGTCACATTTGAGAATCTTCCTCGTCACCCTGGTGAGGAGCAATTAGCGCAGTGAATGGAGGGGAAAATACCTACAGGAGTGGTGGGAATGTGGGCGTGAACTAAACCAGCGCTAAGCCTGCCAAGTGGCCACAACGCGAAGCCAACCACGGCCAACCAGCGTCGCCGGGAGATAGATTGTCGACGCTCGTTAGCCGTGGTTGGCTTCGCGTTGTGGCCACTTGGCTGGCTTAGCGCTGGCATCAGTTCACGCATCATTATCACCACTCCTGTAGGTGTTTCCTCCTCCATTCACTGCGCCAATTGCTCCTCACCCTAAACTCACCGGCCAATATATCTGGCCCCGACCTTAGTACTGGAGTCAGCTGTGCTGATAGACTAATAAGAACAGCAGAAAGTATAATAACTAAACACATTGTACTAAAACTACTGAAACATATTGTTATAGCGTCGATCCTTCACTGAAGGTATTTATTTCTATATTTATAAGATTTTATATGCAGTGTCTTTCCAATAGAAACATATTGAGGAACATTTCTCGAAAGTTCAACAAACTACAAACAATCTTGAAAACAGTTGTACTTATTTCAGATGGCATTTGCAGGAAAAGTTGTTCTAATAACAGGAGCTAGTTCCGGCATCGGAGCAGCGACAGCTGTACATTTCTCTCAACTGGGAGCCTCGTTGTCGTTAACAGGCCGTAACGTACAAAATTTGAATGCAATTGTAGAGAAATGTAAACCTGCTAAAACATTTGTCGTGACCGGAGAATTAACTAACGAAGCTGATGCAAAAAATGTTATCGAGTCCACCGTTAAACATTACGGTAGATTAGATGTTCTGGTTAATAATGCTGGTATATTGGAGAGTGGAAGCATCGAAAATACTTCCTTAGAGCAATACGATAGGTAGGAGCTGGTTGTCCTTAAAAATTGAATTTCGTAAAGGAGCGTATCAACATATTCAAATATTACAGACTATTCGATATAAACGTACGTTCAGTTTATAATTTGACAATGCTGGCTGTTCCGCATATAGTGAAAACTAAAGGCAACATTGTCAACGTGTCGAGTGTTTGCGGACTACGAGCATTCCCTGGAGTCCTATCGTACTGTATGAGTAAATCCGCGATCGACCAATTTACGCGTTGCATTGCTCTCGAGCTCGCAGAGAAACAAGTACGTTTCATGTACAAAAGTGGTAGAGACTGTGCGCAACTTTTACCATTCTTGTTTTTTCATTTACAGGTACGAGTAAATGCTGTGAACCCTGGTGTGGTAAAAACAAATCTTCATAAAACCAGCGGAATGTCAGAGGAACAATTAAAGAAATTTTTCGAGCACTCTAAAGAGACTCATGCGCTCGGTAGATCAGGAGACGTTACAGAGGTCGCGAAATCAATTGCATTTTTGGCAAGCGACGACGCTGGTTATATTACGGGTGCCACTTTGCCAGTAGATGGTGGCAGACACGCTATGTGCCCACGATAATTTGCATTCCACGTACGAAGTTTCTGTAATGTTGTATTTTTTATAATATATATATTAAATAAATGTGTTATCTAAATTACGAAATCAATTTCTAATTGTTTAATTAGCGAAGTGTATTTTTCAATAGAGCTATCTTCGTCTTTATCGGCGGCAACCAATCCGAGTGATTCTCTGCCATTAGCCAGAGTCAGTGTGAGATAGCGAATTCGCCGAGTTACCCAATTTACATATATCGGCCCATTTACCGCGAACCTTATCACCCTCTCTCAGTTTGCGTTCCGTATATAATGTCTATGATTAGGACCAGGAAACGATAAAATGCAAAATTGCGAAATCACGTTACTCAACAAGATTACTTTCACCTTGGCTACTTAGCTATACTACCATTTTTCACGTTCCGATTCTTCGCATTTTGTCGCTGAGGTGTACAGATATAAAATCGATTAATAATCTAAAGTAAGATAACGGGAAAAAGGCACATTGATAACCTATAATTCGGATTGTTTGTAATAGCTATCAGTACGGAAAGATCCCCAGATCTAGGGACAAATCTCTACGTGTATATCAAAGAGAAACTACATATCATTTCCATCAGTTTTCATCCTATAAAGCCGATATTCAAAGTGTTTTACGCGCTGCTATGTTCTCTGGAAATAATTTACTCCCTTCGTTAAACCAAATTGCAGTACAAGAGAATGCTACGAATATATGCCACGTCACATTATCATCGCTTTATCTTTTAAGCCTAATAACTGTAAACACAACTATAAGTGGATGTGAATAGGATGTACTATAGAAACATAGAAACATGTGATATAGATTTATAAGAACGAGTGAAACTGGTGGACTAATGTTCGTTGGGCAAAATAGGCAATTTGCCTGAAACGCCATCTGTTAGATGTGTAGTCTAAGAGAGAATAAAAACCTTACCTTACCTTATCTTTTAAGCCTATATATTATGAAGCGTTAAACCATGTCGATAGTTGTGGTCTGACGTGACACTAACGAATAAGGATACAAAATGTGCACCAAAAGTTTACCGCATTTTTTATCGGGATTGGTGATCCGGGGTTTCGGCAGGGGCTCCAAAAGTTTAGGAATACCCACAGGTGGGACCCGAAATGTATATTTCGCTAAATAACTTATAGGTTTCGTCGATTAATACGAAATAATTTAAAATTTGTTTGACACTGCGGCCGATATTCTAGAATGGTCTAGAACCTTGTATTGCCACCAACATAATTATTCTAGATCATTATTGGCGGGAAAATATAAAAAGTATTTTAAATCAATACGTGACAATATCTCGTCACTTAAGCATAAGTTTTTTAATTCTACAAACATTGTAGATAAAGTAATATTTCTTGAACTCAGTGAAACGTTACGTTTCGTGACGAAGTAATCATTTTTTATAGCAAATCTTGAAGATAAGGTAGTTGATGCTTTACCTGACGATTTTAACACTGGAATCTATTACGGGTGGGCTTCTATAGACGGACAAGTACATAAAATGGTGGCGAGCATTGGCTGGAATCCATTTTACAAAAATGAGAAGAAGACAGTGGTATGACGAACTCGAGCGCGTAATATAAATATTTCATTTTTATATTAGCAATACATTGCCGTTGCAGGAAGTGCATTTACTGCACAAATTTGCCGATGACTTTTACGGGAAACAAATTAAGGTCATTTTCGCGGGTTACATACGACCGGAACAAGATTTTACTTCCAAAGGTAAGGTGCCAGTTTTCCTTAAGATTGTTTAAAAATTGATTTCTATCTATCGAATTATACCCTTATTTCAGAGGAATTAATTAAAGCGATAAAAAATGATATTGCTGTCGCCGAAGAGCACTTGCAACAACCCGATATAAATGTTTATAAGAACAATGAATTCCTATCAGGGTAGTAGACTAAAGTAACTTTTAATGCCGGACTTACAGAGGCTGCTGCAAGTTAAGCATAATCTTGCATACCGCCATTGTGAAATTCACATGATTGGCGAAAATTTCGTCTATCCGATAAGAAACTAATGTGTTGATACGTAACTTGCTATACTTTCAAATATATTTTGCTAAGTAGGATTACAGCGGTATTAAACTAAGCATGTTTTATGACAATACATATTACATAGTACTCTTTGATATACACGAAATTATTTGTATTATTTTTTATATACATGCAAGTATTTGCGTTATATTTCTAATGTAGCATTTGTATATATATATACACATCGGAACATTGAAAAATATAGAATGGATAAACATAAAATTCTTTTTATACATGTATTCATGTGAAATAAATTATCGTAATACTAGTGTTCAACCTGTACCTGATGATGGCGGTGGCGGAGGAGGAGGCGGTGGTAAGGATACCCAAGGCACGTTCATCCTAGTCTGTGGCATTTGTGGTTGCCCGAACGTATTCGCGTTTCGGTATCTCACATTTTGGGATGAATTCGGACGATTCTGAAATGGGACATGTCCTGGAGGGAGTCTCGGACACGCGTTGTAGGGGATTCTGGGGTTCAAAGGCACCGCGGCACCATTTTCGTTGTAATAGTTATCGGAACTATAGTAATTCTGATTGATGTTGGGGTTTCCATAGTGCATTGATTGCATGGCATTCGGATATGCCCCATATCCATATTGCTCGCCAGCCTCGGGATGTAAGCCTCCCGGAATGGCTGGCCAATTATTTGGATAAGCATGCCATAAGTTTTGCAATTGATTCCCACTCTGCGCGGAAGGATACTGCCTGTGATTTCCGCGCGAAGAATGCCCTCTTCTCTGCCTTTGCATATTTCTATTCCACGGATGGTTCGATTGCCAACCAGCAGTGGGGCCTAGAAGCACGAATGTTATATAGATCCAGCATCAAGCTTTTGTATTGCGCGAGGAACTTACTCGAAGCTCGTTTTCGTTTAAATGGAATGTCCGTTTCCTTTGAGTTAGTCGCTTGCTTTGCTTTTAGTTTCTCGTAGTACAGGCGCTCTTCCTCGTCATCAGAAAATTCTGGAGGCTCGTCTGCGTTGGCATCAATGCCTTTCATTCTGTAATGATCGCGAGTCATTAAGTGCGTTATATATAGAAATCCTTGCAGTTCGAATGAATTGTGATGACTAGACTGCGGATATTTATGCATATAAAATATATCGTGTTTATTTTTATCGAATTTTTTAAGAGTAGACCGACAGATCCCAATTTCTGTATTGGGGCTGGAAGAATTTGTAGAAGTGCCTTAATAAATGTTAATTTTTAGCAACGTGCGACTGTTGGAAAACATTCTGAGCAGTTGCAATGATATTATTTCCATTAAAAGTTTCAACTTCGTATTTGCGGAAATAAAATAAAGAGTGGAAATTAATAATTTTACCGTTTTCCGATGTAAAAAGAAAAAAATGGTCGCACCTCGGGCGATTGTAATGTATGCGTGATTAATCTCTACTAATGATTTATTCCATCGCATGATGTTAACATCGGTATGCAACGATGTATGTATTGCGATTTATCACTACTTAGTGTCACGTAATGGCTTGATAATTCATCTATGATCGCAACCAAATACAGTGAGATATATATGTAACACGTATGCCTTTTAACAAAGCATATGCAATATGCAAAATAATATTTGCATATCAATATACTCATTAACATCCGCAGTCTAGCGATAACCACACTTAGACTTACTTTTGTAATTCATGTAAAAACACTAGCGACGTGTACTCCGTGTTTGGGCAATAATAAACAATCATTCCTACTTTAATATCACATTCTTGTATGTGTTCGGAGCTATTAAATCGTACACAATAGTGTGGTTCATTCACTTGTCCGAAGACATCAAATATTTTACCTAACGCTCTTTGCCCTTTTTCAACGAACAAAACTGTGTCCAAATTTAATGTTGGTTTACCAGCTTTCGGCCGTACAACCACCAATGGTTCGACCATCCATGCGACCTTAAAATTTGTTCAATTCCATTATATTCGTTCATAACTTACATTACTTTAAGGGATCTCCCTACTTGGACGGCCTGAAAAGGAACGCGATATTTGGAATTTTTTAAGAGGAACCCTCAAATTATATTAATTCAAAAATTTACGCCTACATTTGTACATATTTAGGTAACATTATAAACAAAATTTAATTAAAAAATAACTACCTAAAACTTTAAACGCGTCTTTCTCAAAACGTTGTTTTTCGAATTAGTTAGCATGATATCTCAAAAACCAATTACCCGATTTACTTCAAACTTGGTATGTATCTTCAGTAGAGTCCCATTCCCGTTGTTACTAAAACTAGGCTGTTTTTTGCAAAATTAGACTTTCGCGACTTAAAAAACCAGCGAATTTTTTGCAGAAATCAATGTCTATTTTAAACGCTACCATTTTTTTCTTTACTTTTCAGTATTTCTCATTTAATCTAGTCCAGACGATAGTCACACTCATACAGATTACACAAATTTTTAAACCTTCTATTTCAGACAACTACAACGTCTGATTTTATGCTAACAATGCGCATATGATTTTTGTAAGGCGCTCTATTTGAAGCACTATAACTCCGGATATAACCACTATTTTTGCGTACAATTTTTTTCCAATATTCTTTAAAGATTGACAAATAAAGCCACAAAGCTGAAAGTAAATATATTGAATGGTTTTGTTTTAAAAAATTCCCAAAAATTCACATCATTTTTCCCCGCCAAAGTAGGGAGGCCCCTTAGTATCAATCGGGAATTAATAAATACCTCGCCTAATGGATCGCACAGTACTTCAGGCACACTAATTTTCAAATCCTCGATCGGTGGTAAGTCGTCTAATTCGCTTTTCATTTCATTATTCTTTCGTGCGTTCGCATTATTTCCTTTACCTTTCCTGAAAGCGTAAAAGTATTATTCGAGTCTTATTAAAATTCAATTCCCACAAAAATTTCTGAAGACGAATACTTAGTTCTGCTGCCGTCGCTGTCCGAATCATTCGTCTCGGCTACTACAGAGGAATCGCTACTACTCGTAGTATCATCGTCGCTGTCGCTTTCTTCGCTCGACGATGCTTCTTTGTTCGACCTATAAGGTTGCATCTGCACTTCTTTTAAAACAACAATCTCGTTATTCTCGCTTTTACCAAGATCGGTACTATCTTCTGCTTCAGAATCAGAATTTCCATATTCCATGGCAATAGTACTGAGGGAAGATGGTTTATCAGGCGCTATTAAAAGAAAACAATAAAAGTCCAATACTTTCAAATGCAAAATTATAGGTAGAACGTTTGTGTAAGAGTGTCTCGTATTCTTACGTTTGAGTGGCAATACCGCATTCCCTTTGCGCACGATACAAATATCATCATCTTGTTTTGAATCTTTAATCGACGAGTCTTTACTTACATTCTGCTCACTACGATTGTCGTTAATAACTGCTAGATTTTCATTTATATTTAAATCCTTATGCGATTCTTCTGGCTGTTTATTTGTAACATGGTTTCCATCGCAGGTTTCTTCGATCACAGTATCGTTATCAATTAAAATAGCTTCACAGTCTTCCATAGTTTCGGGAACATCATCCTTCGCGTCTTCTTTGTCCGTTGTTGATAAATTTTTAATGATACTTTGACTATTGTTTTCTTCTGTATTCGACATTCCATCGCTGGAATTGCCATTTGAAATTAAATCTTCTACTTTCTCTACTATAACCTCATCCATATCCATTGCAGTTCAAAATTTCCTTTATTTAAATCGCTATGTATAGTGACAATAACTCTCAACAATGATTTACATTATGAGCTGTGTTACTGTAATTCATAATTATACAGGGAAATGTGTTTTTTCTCAGTAATATTATAAATTTACAGATGCACATAATATTTACGAAAGCAACCACGTGAATTTATGGCCGCGTGCACGGAGCATGGAGAATGATAATGATCAGGGTGGCGAGGAAAATCGATACCCGGCGATAGCTAAAATAGCTACCCACGTCCACGCATGCGCGCAATGACGTCACGAGCGTTGAGCCAATCAACTCCAAGATGAAAATCGCTGGAAAATTCGCGACGCCAGCGCCAAGTCATGCCAACTAACCAACCAGCATCGCGGGGAATCGGTTGTCGACGCTGGTTGGTTGCGGCCATACTGCTGTTATGTGTGTGTGATACCCTTGTTCACCTTTTAGTCGCCTCGCAGAGTAAGTATATTAACAATAATTCAATAATGAATACTATAATAAAATAATTATCATTTTCATAAAAACTGTTACTATTCTATAGTAAAAACGTTTGCTGAAATAAAAAGTACCTTGGGTGGCAAAAATAAACGGATTTTTATTTCTGTTTAGTTAAAAAAAATTTGTTTTATGCGTTAATTACATACTGTACACTTACTTCTTTTTACAGAATAATACATCGACGACAAAGGATTTTCATAAGCTTGATACTAGCGTTTGGGAGATTTCAAATATATTACATTCTATTCGCGTGTTAGTACATTCACAATCGTTTGTATAATCTTTTTTCCACTCTGATGATTCAGCAAATTCAAAAGGGGATCTTTCATTTTCTCTTCTAATAATTTAACCAACTCTATTCTCATCCTTTGTAGAAGTTGGCCCACCTAGAATGGAATTAAAATAACATTGGAAACAGGATCCCTTATTTATTGTAATGCTCGTTAATATTAATCTTACCCTGTGCGATTCGACGCTGAACAAGATCCAGCCTTCTAAAGATATAATAAATATTCCATTGTGCAGTTCTATGTTCAACTCGTAGCCGGAGAACAGAATCAACGGCAGAATTGGCACCATCGTGACTTCCTTGATAAATATTTTGCTAGTTTTAATTTTCTCTTGAAACACCAGATACGGACTGGGGAAGTGACCGATGTGGAAGTTAACGGAGGATGGATGGATGCTGACAAAGCCATCGTTCTTTGTTTGAAACCTAAGTTCCTCTGCCTTAGGTTGTATCGGAACTGCACCTGCAGATTGCACTTGAAAGGATTTTTCTGGTGTAAAGACTTTCACGACATTAGGATAAAGAGCCACGCACAGTAAACCTTGGAGTAGCTTGTAATTATCGTTGTTGATATTTAGGTCGAACCCAGTGATATCCAAGATCTTATCAACGTTTGGCTGCCGTTTCGGCAAATCGATGGGAACGAAACCGATCGAAACTAATAATTCCAAGAACTGATACTTTATGTCCGCCAGTGTGTATAATGTTCGCACAGATAAATAGTTCTCGCTAGCAAAAACTTGCCCCGCGTAATTACTGCGCGTACATGCTTCTAACCATTTCTGTGGATCAAACAGAAAGAGAATATAAACAGCTTTCCCAACATCGCGATATACGTTTACATTTATATATTCACCTTGTACGCTTTAAGAATAGTTAAATGATCAGAATTGGCCGTGAAAAACTCTTTCTTCGCGTCTACTTCGTGTTTCTTCTCGAAAGGTACAGTGAATGGATTTTTATGCGACAAACAGGCTGCGATAGTAAGGGCGGAGTCGAGGCAGCAAAAAATTGCTCCGAATAATATTAGCTTCCCAATCCGTACATTTACAGGCAGTGCTGCGAGATGATGGCCCAACGGAGTCAATGTGTACTCGGCATTAAATGCACCAACATCTTGTAAGCGTTTAATTGCACTATAAATATTCTCATCTGTCGGTGGTTCTAACAATTTGCCTGAAGGAAGAGTTGCAATAAATATATATAATCCTGTAGAAGGATAATTAAAGCTAAAGGTTAGTAAAGGTACATTACCTAACACTTTATACAAGTCCACTTTTCTTCCTTTATGTAAAAGTTGAATACGTAAGAGCAGTGGTTCCAGAGGAATTCTCAGTATCTCAGGTATCGGTTGTGCCGAAAAGTGGTACTTAAATCTGGAAGAATTGAACATTTTAATGAATAATAATTTCGATATAACGTGTTAATATCTATCGAACTGTGCATACTTATACGAAGTATACAGATGCACGCAAACTCCAGGCATTACACGTCCAGCACGACCTTTCCTCTGCATTGCATTTGCGCGCGACACCCAGCACGTTTCTAAGCTTTCCATGTTTTGATTTGCGTTGAATCTGGTCTCTTTCATTTTTCCACTATCAATTACGAAGACACAATCGTCTATAGTAATAGACGTCTCAGCTAAGTTTGTGCTCAGCACTATTTTTCTAACATCTCCAATCTTCTTGAAAACCAAATTCTGCTCCTCGTTGGATAAGGTTGAATGCAATGGCACAATGAGAAACTTTCCAGTCTTTGGTGAAAGATACTTATTATCAATCAGTCGATTTTTCAGTGCGATGATTTCCGCGAAACCCGGTAAAAATACCTAGAATTGTGATAATATGAATTATAAACTTGCGATGTTATATGGGGCTTTAGGGGTGTGCGAGTACCCGGAATTTACGAACTGAACAGAGCTGAACTCGGGCCGATTGCTCGAGCCGAATCGGCTTGAAATCGACGAACTGTGTGAAAAACATGTGAGCTACTTGAAAAATTCAAACGGCTCGAATATTCGAGCTCTCGTAAGACTTCCAGTTACTTGGAGATAAATTTTCAGCACGAAAGTCTTCGAAGTACTCGAATATATTCGAACAGATCTCCAACTTTCGAGTTACTCGTAAATATTCGAATTACTCGAGTTTACCATCAAATACTAGTCTAACTGTAAGTTTTTAGTTTAAAATTTTAGTTTTGTAATCCTTTTTTTCTATTTTCTTTATTTCTTATCATTGTAAACTAAAGAGTAATATATCCGTGCAATAATCATAATAAAAAATATATAAGACGTTAGTAACTGAAAGTAATTCGAAAATTTTCGAGCTGAAAATTTATCTCCAAGTAGCTTACAGTCTTTCGAGGGCTCGAATATTCGAACCGATTGAGTTTTTCAAGTAGCTCGTATATTTTTCAACCGGTCCGTCAATATCAAGCAGCTCGGAAAATTCAAACGCTCGACTCGGCTCAAATAAATCGAGTACTCGCACCCCGCTATGGGATTTACTTAATGTTTCTCAAAACAAAGATACACTTACTAAAATAGAGCCTGTGTTTGGATAATCGTGGTCCCCAAACATAATCCATTCTAATATTACCTCTATAAGTTCAAAATTAATCTTTTCATGGTCCATGACATACAAATTCTTATGCGTTTGCTTATTGTAGCCTTGATATCTACAGACAATTTGCGTTAACGTTAAATTTTCATCTTGAATGGATTCTCTGGGTACAGCACCGCAACTCCCGTCAACCTCCGCAGTCTCTAAGTCTATTTGTAACTGCTCCCAATCACCTTTGATTCTGCGCGTGAATTTCGAATTTTCTTCGAGCACATAATTTATCCTTTCGATTATATCCTCTAGAAAGATCTGTTCAACGGCGAACGTTTTTCCCGGGATGCATAACACCGGGGCTTCTCTAAAGTACGAAGAAAACACCTCGGCATTCAGTGTCGCGCTCATAAGTATTACATTCAGGTTCGATCTTCTCGACAACAAATCCTTTAAGAGCATCAGCAGGAAGTCGCTAAATAAAAAGTGGTAACGTATAAGTAAGGATAAATAAATGAATAGAATAAAGGACTCACCTCTCCGCACTTCTTTCGTGGACCTCGTCTACGACAACGTGCGTTACATCAGCCAGCTCTGGGTTCGCGGATAATCTTTGTAATAAAATTCCAATTGTACAAAATGTTAATCTAGTTCTGCTGGAAAGCTTGCTTTCCAATCGTATCTGATACCCTACTGTATTCCCAATACGTTCGTCTCTCTCGGCCGCAACCCTCTCTGCTACTCCAATCGCGCTTATTCTTCGAGGTTGCGTGCATATTATGTTGACATGCTCTTTGGATTCGGATCTATTTAAAATCCAATCGTCTAACAAGAATTGTGGTACCTGTGGAGTACTAAACGCATTAAGACTTCTCTACGCTGCAATCAAAAACGTACAACAGGGGCAATTTCAATTACCTGCGTACTTTTGCCGCATCCCGTTTCACCTGAAATTATGGTAACTTGGTTTTTGTGTATTACGTCCAAAATGTTATCCATTTTAGACCACGCTGGCAATTTCTCTCTCACTTCCCTCATTTTCTTGTATCTGGTACTCTTTTGTTTCTCTTTGAAATTCTTTTGGATTAGGTCGTCCTCCTTCAATACTTCTTCCCACGTAATGTTATTCCTATTCTTTTTATTGGTGGATCCTAATTCATAGTGCGTAGCCTCGTCTGTCGCGCCCTCACTGCCCGACAGCTTCGGAAAAAGTAATTCGTTCGGATCTATGAACTGCTCTTTATTTTCTTCCAAGTATCCTTTCATTTCATACTCATTCTCCAAAAGGGATATTATAGAAAAAATAGAAGGGGTTCCATCCTCAGACAACGACAACGCTTCGTCGTACAATCTTCTTCCTGTTCTCAAGCAGTTTATACTCGGAAATGTACCATCGTCTTTATAAAAGTAGAAATATGGTGGTTCGTATGGATATTTACAATCTAATGAAACATAAATAAAATCTCTATTAAATAGAATATTACTGTTAATACGTCGTGCGTTAGTTGCGTGAGTTAATTGATTTCATATATAATACCTTCGGGAAATCTTATCTCCAATGTAAACTGTGGATCCTTTCTTTCAGGCATTTTCAACACTTGCGGTAGCTGATGTAAAAATCTACATTTATTTCCAAATCTACACTTTTTATTAATAAACAATCTACAGACTTCCCTCTCCTTTTCCTTTTCCTGTTGCTGCTTAATCTTTCGTATTTCCTGCTCGATTTCCTCATTCCTCACTAAATAATCCAACTTAACTTGCACGATCCAAATTTGATTTCTTATCTTCTCGACGAACATGTCGCCGTAAATAGACTCGAGCGCTTCCTTCTCCTCCTGCCGCCTCTCCAATAAATCTGTTGTGTCAACATTATCAGACGTCGCGTTCCTTACGATATTTTCAAGGCCATAGTATTTGCAGAATAAAACTTCCAAAGCCTTCCCCATGTCGCCGTCCGTGTGTATTAATGCCTCGATGCAATGCGACTGATGAAAACTGAAAGCAGCATAATTGCCCGTGATTTATACGAGAAGCGCAAAAGCTTCTATTCATACTGGTTAATATTTACCCATAACTTTCGAGTTTAGACGTCGCAAATTGCCTAGTGATCTGCTCTTGAGTTTTAGGTGTAGTATCTTTGGAAGAATAATCGACTATCGCTCTAACAACTAAGTTCCCCCGTTCCATCCAATATTGTTTCCCTAAGTTCGACTTTTTGTCTTTGAACTCCGACGCGTCGGCGAGTTTAAAATTCTATCGAGGAATCTATGTTATTTCCAACTGATATGTTTAACGAAAGATAGATATATAATAGCGATACTTACAGAGCCATAAATATGTTTTAACGTGTCGTAAAGCTGGCGTTCGGATTCATCGGATATTCTCAAAGTCTGCAATTCCACTTTGAGCTTGCTCGAAAAAGAAGGGCTCTCGCCTTTACTTTTGTTCTTCGCTGGTGCATTCCTGTTACATATATATAAATTCCACTAATTCTGAGGGACTTATGAAATACTTCTAACAGGGAAAGTAGTTTTAACATATGTGAGAACAATGTTCGAAACACCAAGAAGCTATTAAACGAAGTATTCGAGCTTCTCTCGCGGAGAGAACGCAAATCTTTTACGATACACCTAGTAGTTTATTTTTCCATTACATTCTCGTTTTAATTCATAAAAGGTTAAAGTTTCAACTTACATGACACCCTTTCCCACATCTCTTCCTTCCAACGTGATGTCTTCCATTAACTGAATGCTATTACGATCCATTGTTAAATTATAAGCGAATGCTTCTTATGAAATCTATTTAAAAAATATGCCTAATTATATTCCTAGATATTTTAAAAAGATTTAGGTTAAGGAACAGTTGAAGGTGTAATCAGGTGTAATTGGTAATGACAGATGGAACACATGAGAGGATCTGCTCGGAATGTTTCGCAATTTCACCGCCAGAGTGCTGCAAATAACTGCTCTGCTTCTCGCGAGTGGACTTCGTTGTAATTTAATTCCTATAGGTAGATCGTGAAATACGAAGAATTCAAACGAACAGGAAGGCAAAATAAATATACATATAACTTTAGAGCATCTCTGGGTTTCATTCCATTTTTAATATTTCTTTACGCTGCAATTAATCAAGACTTTTCTTGAGATTTATTTTCAAGTTCATACATAATCGCTTTATTATAACCGCAAAGCAGTAAACGATTGCCTCGCGGGTGCCATCGGGCATCTATTACTACCATGCTGCGAGGAGTTGGTGTACAAGTCGCATTGTGCGGCGTCCATTCGAACATGCGCGGACATGCGCAGAATATTAAAAGATGAGCGCGCGCAGGATTCCACTTTGCAGCTGTTGAAGGTTTCAAATACAACGAGCGCCATTTCTAAACGATAAATACGATATCCAGACAACTCACCCACTATGCTGTTTTCCAGGAGTATATAATCGAGATAGTCTTCGATAATATTCCATATACATAATGTTGTAGGATAGAGCTGATGTTTTATCGCCAAATACTGTCCACAGGGACTGAACTCCAAAATATCGAAATTAGCAATCGACAGTCTCTCGATATCGTTTTTCGTAGCGATTTTTATATTTACTGGACGTTCAGATTTCTCTTCCACTACAAATATGTATTTTTCATTAGCTGGTTAAATGTTAACGATACCAATATATGAGTTTTTCATTTTCGTACTATTACTTACGAATATGTTTATTATACAAATTTGGGTTCTTACTGGAAGGCTTTGTTTCGATTATACGCTCCTCGTACACCTTGTTTAAGTAATTCTCTTTGATTACTGGATCAAAATATAATTGCAACAGTGGCTTCCACGTCACGTGATTTAACAATACGATCTGCGCGAATATTCATTTTATGAGATTCATTTTATTCTGATTACATCGAAATTCTTGTTTCGTAAAACTTATCGATGTACAAGGTGTTAAAAAAGTAATTTTTATTTTCGAGCACTATTTTTTAAACTATTCCGGGGGTGCTGCGAAGAAAATTCAAAAGTCGAAAGTAAGAGCCACCCTAGAGTAGATTCATCCAGGGTCGGCAGAGAAAATTTCTCCCGAGTGTGGAATTGGAGGAGCAGGGGGAATACAAATTAAAAAATCAAATTTAAACAGCCTAAAAAACAGTAGTACGCAAATAATAAATAAAAAATGGTAAAAGTACCTTCTTAATTCCCGAATGTGAAATTCTACACACCCGAACATCTCAAGTGTGGAATGTCAACATCTCCACACCTTCCACAAAACTCACGCCGCCCTGGATTCATCTCTGAAAGCAGTGACCATCACTTTTTTAACACCCTGTACATATGCACATGAAATTTTACCATTTCATTAAATCCTGTTACACCTAGTAGCTGTCCACTCGGCATCCACGTTATATTTTCGATTCCTTTTAATCCCTTCTGATAGTCACGTAGTACATCAGAGGAACCTACAGCTTTCGTAGGGCAGAATACTCCAACATCTTTCTCCAATACACTCGAATAAATAACTAGTTTTGCTTCGGTGCTAAACGAGCACCATATGCCTAACAGCTCGCTATTCGGGGACCAGTATATTCCATCAATACTATTCAAACGTCCACATATTAATTTCTGAAATTCGTAATAAAGAAAATCAGAAAAAATCACTGGAACAAATTATTTTAATAAAGTACAAGTATGCAATCTATTTTACAAGCTCTGTTACGAAGGCTAGTTATTCAAACAAATTGCTTAATATTTATTCAAAAGAATAGCTGTTTGGAATAATCAAGTTTGCCGGTACAAATTCTAGTAAAGATATAGGGACTTTTACAATAGAAAGGTTATCACTTTCAAGATGAACGAGGACCGCGTGCGTCGTCCGCTTATTTGTTGTAGCTCCTCGAGGTTAGATCCACACTTTGACAATCAGTCGCATGTATCGTTAATTAATAATAATAAGATATGACAACGTCTTATATATCGTGCGCCTGTAACCGAGTTCCGCATTCAGCCGATTGGGGAAGCAATGGACTTATCTGTTTCGCAGCGTGCCATGCGATCGCGATTTACGATCCCCTCGCCTCGAAGATCGGCAAAGTGACAAGCACGCTTCACAAGCACAAAGATCGCGTTAACACAGTACGATGGGTTAAACACCGAAACTCGGAAGCTGAATCGGAGCTAGTTTCGAGCTCGGTAGACGGGACGGCTATCATTTGGAGCAGACCAAACGATAACTTCGAATGTACCTCTGTCATCGAAGCTGGCGACATCCTCACATTTAGTAACAGCTTGTATCTGTCCAATCATGATTCCCAGAACGATAAAACCTTCCTCAAACTCCTGACGTGTACTGGATCAGACAAAGGAGAATTGAAACTATGGCTCAGGGACTCGCGCGGCGATGTAAAATCTTTTCAGACGCTGACGTTTGGAAGGAAACTCCCGATAGAGGCTTGCTTCTCTTATTTGCCAAGCACAAGTTCACCACTTTTGGCTGTCGCAACGGAAAGCTCGACAATTGAACTATATATAACAAATTCCCCTGTTATAGAAGAGTCGCGCTTCTTAAAGGTTCAAGTTTTGACTGGACACGAAGATTGGGTCCGTTGCATGGATTTCAATCACGATACAGATAATAGTATCTTGCTTGCGAGCGGCTCCCAAGACGCTATGATACGATTGTGGAAGATTTCTGTGAACGCCACAGAATCTTCGAATGACGAATTGCGCCAGAAAGACCAAGTATTCGAAGCTGGCGATACGAAGTACAATATTAGCTTAGAGTCTGTCCTCTATGGTCACGAGGGCTGGATCTACGGTGTACATTGGTACCCGTTACAGTCGAACGGTAAGAACAGAACTTCGAGATTGTTGTCTTGCTCGTTGGACAAATCTATGATCGTATGGGAGCCAGACCAAGTAACTGGAATTTGGTCTGAAAGAGTAAGAGTCGGCGAAGTCGGTGGTACCTCGTCGGGCTTCTATGGCTGCAAATTTAGCGGCGACGGATTAAATATATTAGCGCACGGATATCAAGGATCTTTTCATATCTGGGAGTACTCAGGCAATATGAAAAGCTGGATACCGAAATCTATGCCGAGCGGCCACTTCGCTGAAGTAGTCGATCTTTGCTGGGATCCGAAAGGAAGGTTTGTATCTAAAATCGTATACTATGGTTTACAGAAAGGTTCCAACGTTCAATGTTATATTACAGGTTTCTAATTACCGCGAGTGCGGATCAGACGACAAGAATTCATGCACCTTGGAGGAATGGAGCAGAATTTTGGCACGAAATTGGACGTCCGCAAGTGCATGGGTACGATATGTCTTGTATAGTCGTACTGACTCCTTACATGTTTGCTTCAGGAGCAGAAGAGAAGGTCGTGCGTATATTCACGGCTCCTGCGATGTTTAAGAACTGTTTAATGAAAATTGCTGACGCTGGCGATTTTAAAAACATGGTCGCTGATGGTGCGTCAGTGCCTGCTCTTGGGTTGACAAATAAAGCAACGTTCAACGACAATGTTAAAATACAAGAACCCGAAGCGAGCGGCTTCAAGAACGAGGATTACACTCCTCCGACGGAGGAGGAGCTAATGCAAAACACGCTGTGGCCGGAATTGCAGAAGCTTTACGGCCATGGATACGAAATATTTTCCATAGCCGCCAGACACGATGGATCATTATTGGCAACCGTGTGCAAATCAACTTCGCCGGAACATTCAGGAATACTGTTATGGAACACGGATACCTGGACGCAAGTTCAGAAGCTTATGTCTCATCAGTTAACTGTGACGCAAATGGAATTCTCACCGAACGACAGATACCTAGTATCTGTATCCAGAGACAGACGATGGTCATTATTCGAATGCAACGACGATGTGTTGTATACTTTGGTCGCGGTCAGTTCGAAGAAAGATAGCCTACACGCTCGTATTATATGGTGTTGTTCGTGGACGCACGATTCGTCTTTCTTCGCAACTGGCTCTAGAGACGGAAAAGTTGGACTCTGGAGTCCGAATTTCACGGATAACAAAATTGTTCCAACTGCAAGCTTCGATACCAAAAACTCTGTCACCGCGCTTTCTTTTTCTCTACGGAGTGTGTCCGAAAACTCTTATGTTTTAGCAATGGGGTTTGAAACGGGATGTATAGAGATACGTAAGCTGAAGATCTTGGCTGATAATTTCGCGTGGGAGAAGTACATGATATTTGATTCTTCTCGGGCGCATCACTTGACAGTGAAAAGACTTAAATTTCGTCCGCAAGTAGATTATTTAAATACTTTACAATTAGCTAGCTGTGGATCTGACCATACGGTAAAGATATACGAAATAGATGTTTTAAAATTAAGAGATTTGTAAAATACTTGCATTTTTGTACAGTAAAGATTGTTTACCTAATTTTAACTATGGCTTCTGATTTAATTTGATTACTCACTTTACTTAACTTCCAAACGTCGGTCTTATAAATTTCTATACTGTCTTGACCGTCGTTCGAAACTGCTACTGCTAATCTGCTGCCATTTGGAGTGAAATGTAACTTGTGAAAAGAGGACTTCACGTTTTGTATGCGAGTTACATTCCGATTTTCCAAAGACCATACGGATATCTGAATCTGCACGTTTCGATAATTTTAATAGATCGTAGAACGTACTTATTTAACGAGTTTACGGTCTGATCATTTATGGATCGAGGAACCGTAAACGTGTTAATGTCGTACAAATATATTTACTTACACCGAAATCTGATAACGTTAATATATGTTTATCGTCGGGAGACCAATTAACACTTTCTAAACCAGCACTGCCTTCGATAAGTTTAAATTTCCACTCAGGGTAACGAACGGAGTACACTTGGACAACTGCTTTCTTTATGTTTGCGCATAGAATATACTCGCTATTCCTAGACCACTCTAAGTACTGTGATAAAGTAAAAGGCAATTATGTTGTTATAAAATACTTTATTCATTACCACGATTAACATTTCATGGCACTAAATGGTTTAAAAAAATGAAGTACCTAGGGTAGATGCCGGGGCCTGTCTCTATTACGGTGTCTTTATGTTTAAAGAAGCCGTAGGTACGAAACACTCGCGTAAATAAAGAAGGAAAGAATTTCTTTTAATTAAGTTATATATGTGTTTATAACATAACATATTATTCTAATTATCTCTTTCGCGGGTGTTTTCATATTTTTGTACTGCGAAAATATTTTCCTATGTGAATTTCTCATTCCGGAAGTTTCGAAGTCTGCGATTGTCAAGCAGGTAAAATAGGATAGCGGTCACGTCTGACCGTAAATGTAGTCTTATACCTGCTCGTTGTGGGCGAGTACGGCTTGACAACAATTTCTGTGTTTATGTTTTACAATCATTCTGATATTGAATATATCTTTTAATTAAATTTTGTACAATATTTCGGATGCTATAAATCGCAAAAGCATACAAAACATAGATCATTTGTACACCATGTACATTTCAAAAGAGATATTTCGTTGGATTGGCGATACATTAAATTTGATGGGAAGCAAATTTGTGTTACATTTCTTAATTTTGGTTTCTCATTGTGCGATACTCCTCCGTCCCAGTAATTTGATTATGAATCAAAGAATGAGTCCGTAATGCATCTTCCCTCTGGATAAATTGATTTTCCAATAAAAATGAACAATGTTGTATTTTTTAATAAAAATGAACAATGTTGTATATTTTAATAAAAATGAACAATGCTGTATTTTTTAATAAAAATGAACAATATTGTATTTTTTAATAAAAATCAACAATATTGTATTTTTTAATAAAAATCAACAATATTGTATTTTTTAATAAAAATGTACACTGTTGTATTTTTTAATAAAAATGTACACTGTTGTATTTTTTAATAAAAATGTACAATGTTATATTTGTTAATAAAAATTTTAATCTGTCGATATAAATATATATATCTCGCAGGGCTGTACTAGCGGCGTAGATTTCGGAGCTATTGCAGCCAGTTTCCAATTCAGGATCACCTGTCTTTCTTCCCCATGAATCTACGATTAATAAAAATTCACTTTCTTTGACATAATCTTTCGAAACTTTGGTCAAATATTGACCATATAATACTTCGTCAGTTTTTTCGATTTACTACACGTTACAATTATATTTTTATATGTCTTCACGAATTGGGTAACTTATTTCTGGACATGTGGACCACATTTATTGTTTGTTTCTTACAGACATATAAAAACGTGTGGTAAAATATCGCTAGATTTTTTAACGAAATATTGAGCAGTATACGAATGTGATAATTTGTGCAAGCTTTGTGTATTACAAAAACTAATTTGCTACCTTTGATTACTAAAGTTCGATTAAGGGGGGTTGCGCCTTGTTGGGCCGAAGAATAGGTAATTCTTTATGCATTTTTTTTACAATAACGGTTCGACAAATTAATTTAAGGTTTGGCAGGCTCTCTTATTGCATCTAGAACTATTTTTCTGAATTTTTGAGTAACAGTGAAAAAAACATGGCAGATACAGAGAGAGCGTTGAAAAATAATCGCGTGGTCCTAGCGTTGACGAAAAGTACAGATTTATTGCCGTATCTGTTACCGTTCCTTTTTTATTTAAACAAGTTTTCCCGATTTTGGGGCAAAACCTTTCTCAGACAAAAAATCAGGGCGTTCCATCTTCTTTAAAAGGTTGCCATTTTAACATTTTTTTATTTTTCTTAATGCATTTACTACCACAGATAGCCACATTCATATAGATTAAGAATCTCTTTTCCTTTTTGCGTTTCGGATAACTCTTACAGTACTTTTCGTCAACGCCACGCGTTTATTTTTCAACGCTGTTGCGGCCGCAAGCAACGCGCCGCGCCGCGCGATTCAAACCGATAACCGGGCTCGTCAGTATTAATTATACATTCTACTGCATCATAATAGGATAGTGCTCTAACTCTCGCTCGAAAATTTCTAGCTGCCTCGAGTATTTGTTCAGCAGTCGCAATTTCACCCCTTCCGACATACATACCTCGTAATCTTCCTTCGTCGTATGCCATGTTTACGCCTAAATTTATTTATCCAGTGTGTACTGGCCACAAAACGGCTGCAATTCAATTCGCGGGCATATATCAGGGCCCACTGTTGAAGCGTGGTTGTCGTAATTTTCTCGGAGTTTTCCCGTGCTTTTTGGAACCGTTTGAAAGTCATATTAGTAATAGCCTCGTATTTGTCGAACATAGTTCCGCCTGCAGCGATTTCTGCTTCCCAACTGGAGAAATGAAATATATAAAGAACATGTATACTTCACATATATTTAATAATAATACGAATGAAATTACGTTTTTAAATATGCTTTTTTTTTCAATAGCGCAGCACCATTTTTTCGCAATGTCTCCAGCGACCAGTTCGGATGAGCTCTCGCCTTCGCGACAACTTTTTTCTTGTATTCCAAAGGTATAGAATTAAATCCATTAGTTGTCGGCTCTTCCTCCCACTCAGTTTCTTCCCCGTCGTCCGAATTATTCGTTTCCCCAATTTCATGGCCGTGTATATCTTTCAAGTCGTCCGCGAAGACAAGTTCTTCGTCTTCTATCACCTCCATTTCATTGAACATCGCAGCAATTCGATTATACATTTCCCTCGCGATATGCATGATCTTCGGCGAAGTCTTTACGCACGGAAATTCCATCATGTAATTATTTTCTTTCAACATGTCCTCGCATTTCTTCCATATGCTCCATATCTCTATTCTTTCCTCTATGTTGTCAATAGTAACCCCTCCTTGAGAAGAACTTGCGCTCACAGTATCACCGTCCATTTTCAAACATTAAGCACGATCTTACCCGATGCTACTCTCGCGATGAATCGAAGTAGACTGAGGAACAAGTACAGAAATCGTTGTCAAGACTTACTCAACCACAACGAGCAGGTATTCGAGCTTCCTTTCGAGCAGCTGTGAGACTACCCTTATTCTACTTGCTTGACAATCGAAGGCTTCGAAACTTTCGGAATAAAAGATTTGCGCAGGAAAATATCTTCGCGGTACAAAAATATGAAAACGCCAGTGGAAGGAGATGAGTATATACCATTCCATATAAGAGTAGATCTACACCCCCACTGATTTCCAACCAATCTGCATAGCTCCCACTATTGTCTGTGCACTCGATTGGTCGTAGCATTCTCTGCTGGCTTCCTATCGATCAATAGTCTCCTCAGAATCATCGTTGCGCGGAACGAGTCTACTCTTAAGTGGAATTCAGTATAGAATGATATGTTATAAATGCATTTTCAACCTTAAAATTTATGCAAGATAATACGTAACATAGTATATAATACATAACATTGAAGAAATATATTTCCATGGCAAAAATTGGTAAAAAGAAGAAAAAAATCAGTCACTGTTTGGACTAGAACCCGAGCCAGCTGCGTTACAAACTGCACGGGTTATTCTGAAGTTGGACGTGCATTGGTTGACCCGAGTAAAATCTAATGAAATCACTCAACCGCTACGTAGCCGCTCACTGATTTTTCGCTGAACGTTACCGCTAGGTTGCTTACTGCTCAACGCGTTTAATGGGCGGACACCATTTTCTCAAGCGTAGATAAACTCCGCTACTTTTACGGAACGTGTTGAGTTGCTACAAATATTGCTACCCTCCCAAGTGTCGTTCAGCGGAACCAGGACCGATCACTGTTGAGCTCAGTGAGCGGCTACATAGCGGTTGAGTCCGCTGAACGCACCCATTGATAAGTACGCTACCATTCTACACAGGAAACCTTCTTGGATTTCCTTGCTATGTTTCTGGGTTATTAGATGGTAGATACGTTAAAAATTTTAATCAAAATACATAAAAAACGAAGGCCCATTCTGAAGAAAACTCGAAATCGTATTATTATACTAAATCAGTACTAGGACCCCCATATACTGTCGTTACAAAAACACCTGTGCCTTTCCCTTCACAGAAAGAGCCGGTAAGAAACGGAACACAATTTTCGGAGCACAAAAATTCGGGATATGTATTCGTATTTCAATTAAAAATACATGAAAACTTAATATTTCTAAGCCGAAGAAATGCCTTAATAGAGAGAAAAGTTAAAAAAAACAATATAAATTTTCACCAAGCAAAATTAAAGTAAGAGAGGTCAGTAATTAATTCATTAATGCAAGTCGGCGTCAAAGCACCTACCCTATGTAAATAGATTTAAAATCACACACTAACCTCTATTATGTCTGTAAATACGAAGGAATGAATGGTTTCGAGCTTCTTGCTGCTTTTTACGATTAAATTCGTTTGGTATGCAACAGCAAAGAATCTTCCATCTGCAGAAAACTCACACAATTGATTGTTTATGCGTATTAAACCGTACTCTGCTTCCGAAGACATCGCGCGTCCGGCAAACGATACGTTTCTGCGTATTGTTGCTGCCAACTTAACGTAGGAGCGCGATTTGAAACAGAGGACGGGGAAGAGTTTATTGGCTGGACTCGTAAACACGTAGAGCGCGTTGTTTCTCGAGGGTTTTTCCTTGCTAGTTTTTAAACAAACTTTAAAGCTTAACTTGGAGATTTCTTTCTACCTTGCTTTATTTGAAACACCCGCACTCCGACGAGCAGAGCGGCTCACAGCGCTCCACGGGCACCAACTCGCGTTCGCATTTCAATATCTCCGCTAAAATACGTAACGCAGTATTATTATCAACCTGAACTTGCTGTCTACATATTAAATATCAAGTTAAGTTTGACGAAAGAAAAGGGATATTAAAGTTTAAGTTCGAAGGTGTATAAAACACTGAATGTTTAATCTTTCTTTGGTAGAGTTTTCGAAGCGTGCCTATTCGAATTTAGTGCTCACTGCGTTGGTGGCAATGAATTTGAAAATTGATGACCCCATGACAGTTAATTTTCGGCGTGCGTAATGTTTGATTACAAGCGCGCTGCGTATATAATTAGTGGTCGCGTTTCAAGAATTTGGAGGGAGCAGACTTTTTCATTCTCAAGTTTGGAAGAAACAAAGTATCGATCAAAAGGTTTCTAGAGATCGATAAATGCACGAAAATGATCAAGGACTTCGTTATTCCTGTAACTAAAGATGAACTCTTGCAAACTCAGAATGGACAGTTTTTTGTTGAGAAAGTTATTCCAATACGGATGATCCCACAAGCTCTGGATGGTATAAAATGAATGTTATATCTATTTTCACAAGAATAAAGATGTATTGAATAAGTAAGCAGGGCACAAGTAAAGCAATAAAAGAAGTTCGTTGACACAACACTGCACAGTGTTTCGCTTTTATGTAAATCACACTTCTACGCCACGAGTATCAGTCCTCTTAGATTTTGGCCTTCGTGATTTGCTCGTGACTGCCCAGAAGCATGCCTCGTTAAATAAAATATTATGCTGAAAAACGAAGGAACTTTAAAAGCCTACGTCCTCGAGTAACAAACTGAACGATAGTACACGTATAATGCATATTTATGCACGTGTTACTTATATAATTCTTTCTCTAATCCGCGCTTCATTGCCGAGCGTGTACATTATCGTTTCTTGTATCTATCGAAGAGCTTCCGTTTAACTAAGTAAATAAATAATATTAACTTCTATATAGGAGTTCGAAACGCGCTCCAAGCGGATGGAATTAATTTTATCATAGAACACTTTGATACATTCTTCTCTATAATTGTTCATGGAAATAAAGTAGAATTGCCGATTATTCTGCGAGGCTTCAATAGAATTCATAAAGGTAAAGAATATTGTAATGGAAATCTTTGTACGTGCTGTTAAAACTATCGGGACACAATATTCATGCGTGCGTGTATTAAATACAATATTTTGCGAAGGTATCGAAATGTTGGTTCACGACATGGAAGCTGTAGCCGAGAACAGAAGCGAGATAGGAGACGAAGACAGAGTGAGATTCTTAAACGTAACTAAAATGTTGGTGTATTTGTTTTCTTGGTTCGTTTGCCATATAGATGAGGAGATTCTTAAAGACGCGACTGATAAATGTGTCGGCAAGGTTTGTTTGTCGTATACACTGCGATACAATATGAGAATTTAATATCCTGGCACTAACTAATATGTTTTATGTAGCGTAAGAAGACTGCGAAGTCGGATATGGAAGAGGAGTGGGAAAGCACAAGGGAAAAGGCATTGGAATATGTTTACAGACTATTACAATTACCATTGCAGAAACTCTGGCAACCGCCCATCGTTGAGGATTCATTTGTCGCGTAAGGAGTACTCCGAAAAAATTTGTGTATTGTATTCAGAATTCAAAAGGGTATTTCGATGTTACCCGATAAAGTTCTTTTTCAAAAGTTACTTAAGTAGAATGATTAACCGGCGCATTGATTTAACTGTGATATTATTTTACAGATTACTTACTAAAGTATGTTATAAGATTCTGGAGCAATGCACGGATTCAAAGCAGAAGCACGTAAGACAGACTATTTTTGAGGTAAGATGCTTCCGTTTATTATTTTAAACCTTGTTTTAGCTTCAAACTTTTAGGTGTTCTCATTTGTTATTTAAAAACAGATTTTAGGAACCTCGATCAAGAGATACAATCATGGTATAAGCTGTGTGGTAAGAATTATTCAGGTACGTATACCTGTTCGATTATTTTTAATTGAATTCGTTAAGAGAATTCACCGAGCCTGGAACTTAATATTTCAGTTGGTGAAACTGCACGATACGTTAGCATCGCACGTAGCAATTGGAATTATCCATATGATTACCGAATGTGGGTGTCATGGTTTAATGAGAGAAGTAATGAAGGAGATTGATCAGAGCGAGCCTACCGAAGCTGACAGTCGTAACATATCAATATTCCTTGAAACAATCGCTACTACTCAGCCAAGTATCGTAATTCCGATCCTCGATGATATGATGGATTATTTGACTAGCGAGGTATGTGCTTCTGCGTTAGTTTACGTACGTATTTACGTCCACCTCTTGTTTATTAATGGTTTTTACAGCATTACACCATGAGAAACTGTACAATCAGTACCTTGGGAACAGTCATAGAGAAAGCATTGACTGGAGATGACCTTACCCAAGAACAAAAAGACCATCGCGACGAGTGCCTTAATAGTTTGGAAGAGCATATTTTGGATACTAACGCCTACGTGAGATCGAAAGTTTTACAAGTCTGGCAGCGTTTATGTTGCGAAGGGGCTATCCCTTTAGCGAGGCAAGGAAGACTTCTGGCTGCCACAGCCTTACGTTTGGAAGACAAAAGCGCGCATGTACGGAAACAAGCACTGCAACTCGTACGCGCCTTACTGCAAGCCAACCCGTTTGCTGCTAAAGTACGTGAAACTTCATTGGTCGTTTATTAAGAGTTTAATTATTGACGAAATGAAACGCACTTCTAGCTGAACAAAGTAGAGATTTCTAAGTCGTTGGAAAAGGAGGAGATAAAATTAAGAGCGATGCAGACTGGGAATGTTAGCAAAAGCGCTCGTGGCGATAAAGAAAGATTAGAGTTCTGGAATACTCTACTTCCGCAGATAAGGGAAGCTTTAAAAGAAGTTATTAATGATGGGAAGAAAAAGAATAAAGCACGAGGTGCGCATATAATTCGGTGTCCCGCGTGTTCGTTTCGATCCAGAACAGATGTATGTACTTTAAAAAACATTTTCATTTTACGAATTTAGAGCACGATGATGAAGATGACGACGACGACGACGACGACGACGACGACGACGACGACGACGACGACGACGACGACATCGATCCCAATACAGCATTCGAGCACGTCAGGCAATTAATGTTAAAAGAAAAGATTCTCGAGGCAGTAACGTACTTGTGGAAAGTTTGTATAGCATTGAAGCAGTGCCCAGACGTGGAGAATCTCTCCCCCGATGCGAAGGAGGAGTTTTTATTTTTACTTCTGTTGAAAACGTTTATGGAATCTGAGGACACTTCGAATCAAGCGAAAAAAGGCACGAGTAACACGAGAGAAAGCGCGGTTGAAACGAAGTCGGGGGATAAACAGAAGGAGGAGGTAGCGGCAGTGAAGCGAGTTGTAAATTATTTGAAAGTAGGCATCCAAACTCCCTTTATCGAATAAAGCCTTAGTTTCCGGTACCTTTCAGTTGCACGTTTCTTTTTTCTCAGAATTGTTTGGAATTTGCAACCGAGTTAGAAATCGCTATACCCGTGGCAGAGAAGTTACTCTTTTCTACAACAGCCAGCGACGCCGTCGAGGCGTCCACTTTGCTTGGAATTGCCTATCAGTTCGGTATAGCTGGAGCTGCGGCAGCTATACGCGAAGCCTTGTTCCAAGTGTTTCACCGCGACCAATCGGTGCGCAACAACATAGCTGCTGTGTACAAAAGTATCTATTTGAGTAGCAGCGAGAACAAAGTGTCCGGACGGCAGAAAGCGCTGGCTTGTGTTAAGGCCTTGATTGAATTATTGAAGGGGCTGCAACCGGGCCAAAGTCAAGCCTTAACTCAGCTTATTTCGACGTGGTACACTAAGAATGAATTGGGAGATGAGGAATTGCAGGTAACGTCGCATTATATCTTCGTAACTCTGCGCACCAAGCTGAATTGCTTTCGTAACTATCGAGACAGGTTCTGTGGGAGAAGTTCTCAATGAAATCATCGGACACGGACCCGTTGGACAGTAGAACAGCTTTAATGTTGATAACAATGATAGCTCAGGCCCAGAGTGGCATTATAGTTGGAAATTTGGATGTATTAATAAAAGTTGGGCTGGGACCACGAGCAAAGACCGATCTCCTGTTAGCCAGAGATACGTGCAGAGCACTGTTAACAATAGAGAGCAAAAATGATGACTTTGACAAAGTACCGCTTAGGTGAGCTGCTAGCAAATGTAACCATTGGCCTCGATTCTATTTAATAATTGTGTACATAATCATTACAATCCCCAGGTATTCTAATGACCATGAAATGTTTAAAGAGATCCTGGCGTTGTTAACAGAGAATTTTAATAACACGAAACAAGACGGATACGTTTCGTTCGCGACAGACGCGATTAGCGCTATTTACCACGTAAGTGCTGCAATGTATTCGGCTGCGCGTTATCAGAGAATCTCGGTGCCTCACGACAGACACTTTGGAATTCTAGCTAGCGAATCAGCCTGATCGTTTAATGCACCAGTTGCTATTGGAAGTGCACAGTCGAGGACAGTTCGGTAGCAATGAGTCGTCGCAGCACGTAGTACCGTTCTTTCTACTGTCTAAATTCTTATACGTAATCGGACACATCGCCATCAAACAAATGGTGCACCTGGACACGTCGGTCTACAAGGAATTGAAGAGGAGAGATAATATACGGAACTTAAGGAAGAAAAAGGGTTCGAATGAAAACACAGATACTCGAAAGTCTAACGCATTCGTTACATCGAACAGTGCGAGGCAGATGCTTCGCAATAAAGAGGTACGAGGCATGCAATGGACACACGTTCGTTTAAGGTTTATCCCATTTCTGATTTTCACATTCAGGTGAGCACAATTGTAGAGGATAACGGGGAGGAAGCCGTGGAAGGTGCTGTGGACGATGCGGACGCCGAGTATATAAATGATACACTTGAGAATCACGTCGTGACTGGTGATGGGCTTCTAGCAAAATTCGTGTATGTTCGTGAATTCGAAGCTTATGCAGTGAACGCGAGGGTGTCTGTAAACCTTACTAGAATTCCTGCAGCACTATATAATATTAATTTGAAAATATATAAATAGACCGTCGTTAGATCATTTTGCTGCGAAGCGTAATAAATAATGGATAAATTAGGTACATAGGATAACGTAGTAACTTAAGCTCCGTTTATTTATCTACTTCTCAGGTAAAGTTACACGACGTTGAGGAAATGCTAGTTAGGTGCACAGAAACTGCGCCAAGCTCGCTGTACATTGTATCGCGCGAATGAAACTGCATTTGCACATAGAGCATTATATTTTGCAGTCCGCTAGTGTTGGATGTATGTCAAAATCATGATAAATATAACAACGAGGATACACAGGCCGCTGGTGCACTTGCTCTCAGTAAAATGATGACAGTGAGCTCCGGATTCTGCGAGGAATCATTACAGCTTTTAATCACAATACTGGAACGCTCGACGCACCCTCCTATCCGAGCCAGCCTACTCATTGGAATCAGCGATCTTGCGACCAGGTTTCCGAGCCAAGTGGAACCGTGGATGAAGCACATTTATGGCAGGTAAATCGGCGAACCAAGCCCCAAGGGATTTCAAACTCAAGGGGGTATTTGCATTCTTTCGGAAGTATTTAGTCGGTAGAATATACCGTTAAAGTCTGGGAGGAATATTCAAAGTATTTCGACATTTATAGACGTGTGAAGTGAGCTCGTCGCGCGCTACGTAAGCGCTGAAAACTTTAAACGCGTTTTGCTCTGGATGACTACTTTTTGCCTGGCGGGTCAGAAATAAAAGAAGCTACTCTACCAACCGGTGTGCAACTTTTTTAAGTTACTCTACAAACCATTGGCTATCGCAAGAAGCAGAATCGAGTTTTTGCAATGAAAATTTTATACTCTTTTCACACCTCAAAGTTGCGTAAACGTTAATTTCTGACAGAAGTGGTTAATTGTGCTTCCCGCGATAACGGCACTCGTGCGGATTAAGAATCTCTTTGGGATTTTCGTTTTAGATAGGTCTATTAGCCGAAACTTTACCCGCAAATGAAGTGTCTCTTTTTCCAGGTGTCATATTAGAACACAATTTTTGCATAAAAAAACAATCGTAACATTACAAAAAAATTGTTTTGTATACTCTTTAAGTAGATTAATATCATGTAACAAGTTCTCTTCGATTATATTGGTTATTCGTTGAGTAAAAAATTCATAAAGATTGCTCAATTCTTCGGACGGATTACCAGAGCACACCCTTGGCGATCAATTGAAAGCACGACGAATTTTCAGACTCAGGGACACAGATACAAATGTACGAAGCACCTGCGTCCGTATTCTATCGAGTCTCATAATGAGAGACATGGTGCGCGTTAGAGGCCAGATATCAGAATTAGCATTCTGCGTGGTCGACGAAGATACGCAGATTCGCCAGAACGCCAGACAGTTTTTCAAGGCGCTATCGCAGAAGGGCAACGCTCTGTACAACGTGATGCCTGATATATTATCTCGATTGACCGATCCTGACTTAGATTTAAAGGAATCTGATTTCCAAGAGATTTTAAAGTACGTATTGTCGCTAGAAAAAGAAACGATAAGAATGTCGCGACATGATTTTGCACGTTGATCTATGTTCACAGGTATATATTGGATTTACTGCAGAAGGAGAAGCAAATCGATGCTATAATCGATAAAATTTGTGCCAGATTCAAACTGGCCACCACAGAGAGGCAATGGCGCGACTTTGCGTATTGCCTTTCGCTTCTACAATTCGGCTCGAAAAGTATGTGGCGAATGCTGATTCATTCAATGCACAGTTTATTAAAGATCGTTATCTCTTAAATTAAATGGCGAATAATTTCTTAGGTATACGCCACCTTATCGAGAGTCTGCCTCTGCTGAAAGAGAAGATTCATCACAGGCAAGTGTTGAAGGCGTTGCATTCTATTACGGAGCAGGCGAAGAAAAAGCCGAACACAAGGGATGCTGCCATAGAATTGGAGGAGAAAATAGCACAGCTGATCAAAAGCGTCGAGGAGGCGAAACAGAATGATACGGAAATGATGCCGCCGCCGCCAGCGCCAAAAACGAAGAAGCGTTCAAGGGCCTCGATGCACAGGAGCAGCAGCGAGGAGGAGGACGAGGACGTAGACAGTGACTCTGACACAGCAGCTGCTAAAAGACGTACGTTTTCTTTGAACAAAAATTGTCGTTACATATATTTCATGACTAACATTAAATCGTTATAGCGAATAACGTCAAGACGATGAGGCCGCGGCAGCGCAGAAGTAAATCGAGTTCTGACTCGGACTCGGATGACGAAAGCGCATCAGTGAAAACTCCCAGCAGGCCAAGTACGTGTTTGTAGTTTGCACAAATGATTCACCGTTTCGTCGAATATAATTATTATTCTCGTACTAGCTAAAGCAAATCCGCCGGCATCAAACACGAAGAGATCATCCGTTCGTAAGAAACTTACAGACTCGAGTGCTGCCACTCCATCACCGTTACCAAAGAGAAACAGACAGGCTGGAACTCCGTCGCGTAATCCTCAGAGAACCTCAGCGCGTTTATCTCAATCACGAGCTAAACATTAAAATTTGTAACTGCATTAGTACCGGTTGCATTTTATTCTATTTTATAATGCATCTACTTAAGGCCGGGGAGTGAAGTGACCGAGGAATATTTTTGTACATTGTTTAATAAAAAAATCTAGCTTGAGTTGCGCGTGAATTCGTGCTTGGCTCAAGTTCGAACTGAGTTGAGTCTTGGAGGACATATTTTATTTATACCAGTCTATGAAACTCTGCGAGCTCCTTATGAATAATATCTTGTCTAGCTTCTTGTTTTCCCGCAGGGACGGTCGAATATGAAATTTTAAAAAATTTTCTACGAACGTTCCGGTGCATTTGAGTTGATCATTCTTACCGTCAAGATTCTGATTATGCACACTCGTTTGTGAAGGTACACCGCTAGTACATAGATATCTGTATCTATTCAATCGGAACCACTACTTGCATTTCAACAACCGTCTATCGTAGAACCTAGTTATGACCCCGAAGATTTTCAATTCGGCACTATGATAAAAATTGCAATAATAACCAGATATACAGAGTGTATATTATTGTAGAAATATTTATTCTAATGAAAATTATAAAATCTAATGTAATATTCAAAGTAACAATTATATTATAGCACGTAATATACACATGTTTAACATTTATTATTGTAAATTGTAACACTAACTGTGTTACGCAAAAGTACTGAGAGTTTTTAAGTTATACTCAATTCTGCGATAGGAACTTAACGCTTATGCTTTATACTAATAAAAAAGGGTTATACCTAGTAGTTCTATATATTAATAATTGCCAGCTATTTCAATTATTAATATACGATTAACTTCGTTTTATACATCTCTGCTATGACTAGTTATTAACCGTAACATATTTAAGTTAAAGGCAATTTTAAGAAAAAGTAAACATTCTTCTTGAGGAAGTATCTTATTATAGAAGATTCGTAAAAAAGTGTTTGCTATTCAATGAACATAAAATGAACGTTATATAAGATAAGAATTAGATGTAACATTTACATCGGAATCAAGCTGACTGATCGAACAGAGGTTCAATTTAGAATTGTGTTGGTCGGTGGCTGAATATTATAAGTAGAGTAAACACGCAGACTACTTAGACTGAAAGAAATCTGGCAATCTCTTATCATTTTGCAATTTACATCGCATTTTCAAAATGAGGCCGAGGAACGGGTTCAGCTTTCCATGCCATTTAAATATCAATGGCAAGCGCATAGTTGCAAAACCATGTATGTATACTGCACTGTTAACAATAACTTTAGTATTCCATTAATTTAATTTTCACGGTTTCGGATTATTTATTATACAATCGCATAGTACTTCCTCACTTTCAACAATAGTAAAAAGGATCTTCTAATCTCATCCAATTTCAAACTTCTCCAATTCCCTAAATCAGTATGCATTTATAAAAGAAACATTAACAAAATCAATTTCTATTTCACTACCGCGTGACTCAAACTTCAACTTCCACTTTTATCCCACATTTCCCATGCATTCTGAATATCCTATCACCGTCTGATATTCAAACGGCATGCTTTGTAAGCCGATCGCCAATCGGGCATCACCCGAAAGCAAAGGCTAAAATTGCAAGACGGTAAGAAACCTCTGAATTTCTCTCGGCGTAAGGAATTCGCATGCTTGTAGCTTGCCTCGTAACGTTGGAACACCCTGTATACCAAATTGCTTAATACAAGTGACTCCAAGTGTTGTAAACACGTGTCACCTTTAACTCGTGTATGCACGAACTTGCCAGCAATAAGTAGGACACTGTATTCATTTTATTATGCATTCGTGTACAACAGATACACCGTACTGGGTGTCGTGGGAAAGACTAGTGTAAAAATCTGGTATGCAACACAGGCTCGACACGTGTATAACTAATATTTCAAGAGATTTGTGGCATTTGTTATACCAAATCGCGACTAACGCTACGTTTAAATGTCATAGAACGTACTTCTGTTCCAGACTTCCCTGATTTACAAAGGTTGGAAGTATTAGGGTTTGGAGTAGGACTCTGTGAAAGAGATGCTCGTTCGTCATTACCAGATTTTTCGCGCTCCAATCTTTGTTTACTGAATTTCCCCATCCCGGGACGATAAATCTCCATGGCAGGGCGATCCTGTTAACAACGTAGAGCAGTGCTTTAAAACATTCACAGGCTGTAAGAATCGCTTTCAATATTTTAAGGAGATAAATGCGCACCTTATTTCTAATCCTACGTTCCATTCGCGGATCTTTCTTGTCTTTCTCCTTATCTTCATGTTCAGCCTTTTGTAGATTATTCTGGTCACCGCCGTCTAAAGATTTGTGCCGCCTCAAACAATTCCCGTCTCCTGTGCCTCCTTCGCCCCCGCTTTCGAGTGAATTGCGCCTCTTTGTCACCTTCGAATCTTTCTTCTCCTCGGCATCGTCGTTTTCGTTACCGTCTTTATTGATATGTTCGTTAGACTTTGATTTTTCAATATCTTTGTTAGTCTCACCAGTTGTAGACACTGTTTCTGTAAATGTTTGAACGTTAATGCTTCAGGAGCAAGGTAATTATTTTTATTTATATACATCGCAACGGCTCTTACCTATTTTTTTTTGTTCTTTTATTAGCTCAAGATCTGGTATACGATCTTCCACTAAAACTTTCCTCTCGTTAGTTTCATCCTTTTCTTTACCTTTACACGTTTCCGCGTCGTCTTTATCGTTTACAGATTCGTCTTTTCCCTTAGTAGTTTCGCACGAATCAACCTGCGGCTCCTTTCTCTGAGGACCCTCTTCTTCGCTCTTTGATCTCGCATTACTTTCAGCGTCAATATTGAATTCTACATTTTGCTTTTTAGTCTCCGCAAGCCTTTTCTTCTCTTGCCTCATTTTCTCGTAACTTTTACCCCGTTTCTCTTCGATCTTTCGCTCTCTAGAATCTTTTATATCCTCTTTAAAATCATACTTCCTCTCATCCTTCCCGTCAATTCTTCTATCGTCTTTTATACTATCCCTTTCATCACGCCTTCCATATACCTTTTTATCCTCGTGGCGTTTCTGGTGTTTCATGTCTCTATCCTTATTTCTGTCTTCGACCCTGTCTCTATACCCTTTCGTGATTGTTTTCGAGTCTCGGTCTCGCGGCACTTTCTCGCGCAACTTATCCTCCTTTTTAACGCGATTCTTTAGATCTTTGGGAGGAAGCTTATCCTTTTCCTCTTTGTTCTCTTTATTATCTTTATACATTTCTTTGTCGAGATCGGGATTTTTCAACACCTATAACAAAACGAAGATTTTAAGCAATGCGGTATTCACCATGATTAACGACGATAAAAGAGAACTCGCCATAGTGAGTTTCGCAGTAATTTACAATAAGGTAACACAGAATTTGCACTTTTTTTTCTAAAAACAATCTCTCTTACAAAATTTGATGCGTACAAACTAGGCGATAGTAAAGCAATCATATCTTAATAAATGTATACAAATTTGGCATACAATATTCAACAGAAAAAAAATGTATAGCGTTGAACTAAGTCACATAAATGATAAATAATTCTGTCCCCCTCGTGACCTCTTGGCGTAGAGTAAATAGATAACATAAATTTCCCTGCTAATCAGTCGCAGTCTTCTGCTTCATGAGTTTTTACGATACGCTGGCAATCCCGGCTCGCAGAGATTTTTAAAAGGATAAAGCTTCTGATAATCGAAGACGGCGCTGCAGCTTCTCGATTTCGACAATTCCGTCGGTATCTGCATCTTCCAAGACTTGTGTATACTAGCGAACTGAGACTTCGACAACGCAGAGAAATAGCTCTTGTTGCCGATATACTGAGACGCGTATTTCGTATTGTTATGAATGTAATTGTTCTTAATATTGTTCCAATGGTCGTAATTATTCTTCCTGCAACTCGGGTCCTTCTCGTTGTAGCTTCTCTCGTAAAAGTAGAATAATTTCGGCCGCTTGTTATTGCAATGCCAGCGCTCATTCAGACGAGACATGCTTCTAACACAATTTATGTATACTTCAGTATTTTCGTTTCTGTAGGACTGTTGCACGCTCGATGAACTTTTGCTCGCCGGTGCTGCGGCTACATTGTTCGAGATTTCTCCTTTGCATTCGTGAGATACACTTAGATACTGGGTAGGATGATCGAAAGGTATATCCTCTGACTTGACAGTTGAGGAGGTAGAAAGGAAGGAATACTTGGACTGGTTATCTTCAATGTTACACATGGACTGCAGGGTGAAAAGATTAGTATCAGCAAATACAGTAGAGAATGTAATACTTAAAATTTAGGCCCACGACTTCCATTATTCTGATTCGTTACTTTCCTCTAATTCTATACTGTATTTGTCACGCTCGGAGCTAGTTTAAAGCGTATTCGAATTAATCAAGCGTAAGTAAACAGCGGCGTTGTAAAATACAGCGTTACCTTCGATATAATGGGATCTTCTTTTGTCCGTCTCCTTTCCAAGTCTCTCCGTCGCCTCTCCTCGCGTTTCTCATCTCTGAGTCGCTGCTTCTCCTGCTTGCGTTGCTTTAAGTATTCCAAAAGCGGCGTGGTCGTAACTTTCTTCGGCGTATCTGTATCAACAACGGCATACACATATACGCCCGTGCATTGGAATAAAAGCTTCGGACGTGAACACATCAATTCCGTACGCCGAGATTAACTTACTATCGGGTGGCTGGTACGAATACTCTGTTTTCGGCTGCGCTATGTTCGATTCAGCCTCCTGATTTTTAAGACCTTCTAAAAAACTTATATAGTAAGGGTCCGCCTCAATCGTGCCGCATTTTAAATCCTTCTTCTTCCCTACTCTCTTCTTCAGCAGCCTTTGGAAAGGCGCGAACTCCACCACCGCCGGGTATTCCGTGCCTTTGGAGTCGACGAATACATAGTTATCAAACTTCTCCCTGAACATAAAGATGTCCTGCTGCTCGATAAAATTGATATAAGCTCGAGAGAAGGCGAACTGCCCCATCGACATGTCGGCCTTCACGAAATAAAGATAGTCGTGCTCCGGCAGCGGGGAAACCTGCTCCAAGAACTGGTCCTGAGTCATAGACGGAGGCAGTCTTCGTATCACCACCTGCAAACATTTCGTCCCCTTGCTTATTGTACACGAATGAAGGTGCGTCTTAAATTGTACGTTACAACGATTACAAAGTCTCTTCTAAGGTGTCGTCTTAATGCTAAGCGAACGCACTTCTTTCTCTCATTCAAGAAACATGATAACGAGTCGTTGCATGCAAAGTCAAAGCCTTCTAGTCTTTATGGTAACGTCATCACCACTGTCGTACGTAATACACAACTCGCCACTTAAAATTCAAGGGTACTTTACTTACGATGCACCGAATGCATAGTAACTTTCTCGCAAAATTATGTTATACATGTTCCCAATGGAAAATACGACTCGCATCACCGTTTTGTTGGGGATAACGCATCGTGCATGGCCAAAGAGCGTTTCACGCAGGGAGCAAGCGGCGCCGGTAATATTTTCAGCATCTCTTTAATCGATAATACCTTTGTCATAGGCCGGCATTTTTCTTTTTTACTATCTTTAACTTTTCCGACATCTGGAGAACTAGTTTGTGCCTCATTTTGCGCGGCTGTCTCGGATTGTTGTGTCTCCTCCGTCATTGTCATCTACATTTAGTTAATTTCTTGACAATTGAGGCTTATTCAGCGTCAACTCGATTCACTACGATCGAAAATAATAATTGGAGCATGCAATTTTCTTCGAATCATCAAAATAAACGTTTCCGTTTACAAAGTTTCCGCGGCCATCTTGCTTCACTCAAATCGTAAAAAATACTGCTGGTTGGAAAAGAAATAAACTTTCCTGCGCTGGGGGATCTCGGAGCGCATACGCGCGTCTAGGGAATTAATCGAAATTTGCTAGGGAAAAAGAGCGTTCTTTCGAAATCCAATGATTATCACGACTGGAAGCTGCTTAACGTTTATGAAACAGTTTATTCAGTTCAGATTTCCTGAAAAACTCCAAACGACTAGACAGGACTTTAATATGAAGCTCAGCATTTTTATTACGAATAATAAGTTCGGTGACACGATTCTTTGTAATTTGTACTTTCCTTACGACTAGTCAAAGCAATTATACAAAGCTGCGATGGGGAATTTATTATAAATAAATGTATTTACATAAATAAAATCTAACTTCTTAGTTGAAATTCATAATCTCCTATAGTTGTCTCGTTGTTGCGCTTGCGATGCTGACGTCAGCGTGGAATAGATAAATGGCAAGATCGATGCTAGAGCCAGGCAAAGACCTATCACTGGTCGATACCATACCCAAGCGAAGCCAATCACTAATAGACTAATGGACATAGACACTGACATTGTCAGCGATTCAATTGCAATGATTCCGCACAAGAATGTCGAATTCAGAATCACTGTTCTCAATATGTTTGCCAAACACGTGGCTGCTAAAAATAACACCAGCCAGCCGAGACCTCTGAAATAATTACAAATTCCACTTAATAACAATTGCTGAGAGTAATCGCTATCGCGCGAGAAAAGTAGTACCTAATGCTCCACGTACGCCAGTAGTTGTGCACGTGTTCTAAATGGAACATTTGATCCACCGACATTTTGTGCTTCCTTTGAAGTAAAATTTCATCCCCGTGCGACGTAACGTACGGCACGATAGCCCCGTTTTGCAGCATGCCGACTATGGAGTAAATGTCTCCGCCTTTTCCTGCATAGGAGAATTGTATACGTATATCTCCCACCTACGAACAGATACAGTCATTCTGGAAGATCTGTTACACGCCCGGCGATACCAGGACTATACCTGAGGATTCCATAGATCGGAGCTGTGATAGTATAAACCAGAATGCATCTTGATATCTTTGCGTTCCGGTCTCTCGTCGCTGGTAATTTCTACAAAATCAGTGAACTTCTTCTTCAATTCGGAGCCGAGGGTAAACGCCCCGATCTGAACCTCGTCTGCAATTTGTATTTGACTTTTGATAGGGATTTCCTTCGGATTGTGGTGACCGGTTCTAATATAAAATTGATCGGAATCGACAAGCTTGTCCTTCCATTCCGTTGTATAATAATAATGTTTCTCCTCTTCCGTTACCCCGCCGAAGCTGACAAGCAAACATTACTGCGATTAATACACAAAAGATGACGCGTCGCTTTTCCATTCGAACCTACGAGTTACCTTCGCTCCTCCTCTATTTCCACCCACTGGTACATTTGAACTCTCCGCTTCAGTTTCACGCTCGACACGATTACTCCGTAGTTGGGCTCGGTTAACGGTTCCGTTACCTTCAAGGGACCCGACAAATGTATCAAGCGTCCCTCGTGCTCGGGTAACACCTTGACGGAGTTCGGAAGCACCGCTACGTTGCGTAAAGCTTCGTCCAGCGAGTGCGCCACTTTCACTGCTCTCCCCTGTAATATCGTAGCGACAAGTTTGTGATTTCAGTGCTTCCCCTCGATAGGAGATACGGACGTCCACGAACCTCGTTCCAAAACAACAGGCACATGCCAGTCGCGAACATAATCAGGCCAATGATAGCGGTCAGCCACGACTCTCTGAATTGCTCGGAGACGGTCATCGGAACGTTCATAGGAGCGGGCTGCCTTCCGTTCGCTCGATTCTGATGAATTGGCTCTGCGTTCACCCTCTGAGGTTGCCCATTTTGCTGGAGAATTTGTATTTTGTACGCGTTAAACTACAGTGGTCTCGCCGAATGGCCATGCATAGAAATATAGTTCTCTAGGAAACATTACATACGAAGCTATCAATTTATATGCAACCGAGCATTATATAATACAACGTTATATCGGTTAAAACGAAATGTTTAGAACGCATTGAAAGATATAAGTAACAAGCGCAGCAACATGTGATTTTCATGCTTACATTTGCGCGATACATTTCAATAGGATTACATTATACGACAGTGACAACGCTCGGCTCGGCCACCGAACCTAGTGCCGTCTAAAATACCATTTTACAAGTAATTTCAGACGAGTCTCGGTTCACCGTGCACGCATCCCGGTCGCATTTCATTTGCGGGCAACTACGTTCAAAATTCGACTATGAATATTGCCCAATCAATTCGCGTATTACGTGTACAGCACTGTGCAAAAGTATCGGCCTGGCTCGGTTACTATAATCCATCATAACTATGAGCGTCTTGTTTTTATAGTAGCATTACATTACGATCTGCAGGTAGGAAACAAAGGAAACTACATCCGAACGGAAATATTGGTGGCTATAATGTAAGATACATTTTACTTGCATCCCTATCTCATGTCACGATGCCAATTACGCGGAAGGAAATTCTTAGTGTTTTCACGAGCAATTTGCACCTTACAATTTTATTCTTTCGTTCTTTTTTTCTAAGGGAAGGATATACTTCGAAACATGCAATTACATCCACCTGCATTTGCCGCGGTTTCGGTGATTGTGGGAATAACGTGCGGACGAGTCGAGGAGCTGTGATAGATGGCGTTTAATCAAACGGCGTAATTTACGTATGTATGTATGTGCAGTTTTAATTAGACAATAACCTCTCTCTCCTTAAGCTGCGATTCCATGCACGCTCGACGCTCGTTTTGAGCGTCAAAATCAGTCACGTGATCGGTCTACGAGACTTTTACCGTCGACGCTCGTTTTGTGCGTTAAAACCAATCGCGTGACCGCTCACCGACACTCAATCAACAAACGAGCGAGCCAGAGTCAACGAGCGTCGCCGATGGTCGCCGACGCTTACGAGTTCAGCCTTTCCGCTTGATGCTGAAAGCGTCGTAACGCGAAACCGAGTTTAGCTTTTCTGCTTCATGCCGAAAGCGTCGTCACGCGGAACCGAGTTTAGCTTTCCCGCTTGATGCTGAAAGCGTCGTCACGCGAAACCGAGTTTAGCTTTTCCGCTTCATGCCGAAAGCGTCGTCACGCGAAACCGAGTTTAGCTTTCCCGCTGAAAGTCACGTGGCCCGATCACGTGACTGGTTTCAAAACGAGCGTTAGGTTAGGTTAGGTTTATTTTTTCTTTGGCATCAAAACGAGCGTCGAGCGTCAACATGAAATCGCACCTTTATTCTTTCGTCACATGGCACGATCGTCGCGCCCTCTCCGCTCCTCGGTTCTCGAATTTGAACTTCGCATTTGGAGTAGAGCCACGCGGTGTGTGGCACGCATTCACATCATTCACATGCATTCGTGCGCATTCGTCTGGGGGGGAACATGGCTCGTGGGATTTCGATTGCAGTGTAATGAAATTCTTTAAATCTAAATTGCAAATATAATCAGGCTTAGTCGTCGTCAATGACAGCGAGTTGAAAATATTTCATACGTTTGTATGTTATAATTGGCAAGAAGTAAAATTTCACAATGTTGCGTCAATGATGTTTGTAGTTCTGCTAGAGCAGAATAAGCATAGCAAATTAATATTTTCATGTATGTCTTTCTTAATACACAATGCGTAAGAACAAGTAAAAGTTGGTAGAAGTCTGGCAACTGTAAGGATAGTTGGAAATGATAGTATCTGTACCTTTCTGTTGTTCCTGAATGAGTGCGACACGTGATATAAAAGAAATATTTAAAGAATGTCATATGATAAAGTTTGAGAAGAGAAGAAAAGAAAGAAGCCGTTAAAATGAAGTGGATAACAATTTCATGTATCCTGTGCGCATTCGGCTGTTTCAAAGAGTTTAGACCTTCAGAGTCCTTCGTCACTGATTATTTAACAGGGCCATGGAAAAATTTTACAGACACCCAAGTAAGTACAAGTTAAGCGTAGCGTTCGCACGCACGAATTCATAAATTTTCTAATTATCAAGATCGCCTACTTCAGAGGCGTCCCCAGTCACTTTTACATGTTGCGCAGCGCACTTGATAAGAAATTCTACGAAGAAATAAAAATCTTTCAGGTGAATCAGGAAATCTTTCCCGTCTCTACGTATTCTTACTTTTCGACCTTGGTCGTTATATTTTTAATAACAGACTTCGTACGGTACAAGCCTATCATAATTTTATGCGGTCTCTCCGGGGCAATCACATTCCTTCTGCTCGTACTTGGGCAAGATGTGGCGACCATGCAAGTTGTAGAATTTTTTTACGGCCTGTTCTTTTCCACGGAAGTAGCATATTACACGTATATTTATGCTAAAGTCGACCGGAAGCATTACCAAGAAGTAACTAGCCATACGAAAGCAGCCTCTCTTTTCGGTCGCTGCATGGCCGGTGTAATTGCGCAGCTCACGACATCCTTGGATGTGTTGAATTACCACCAATTGAATTATATTACGCTGTCAGGTATCTAGCACCCTTTATAAAGAATGAATAGTATAAGAAGCTTTTAAAGTCATTTTTAAATGGCAGAGAAAGACAGTTAGTTAGAAATTATTGTTGAATTATTGTTATTAAGTTATAGCATTTTACCAGGCCTGCAGTTATTTGCATAAAATAAAATCTGTTTTTCAGCTATTATATTCGCAACAGTGTGGGCGTTCTTTTTACCCTCCGTTGGCCAGTCTATTTATTTTCATAGAAAACACGAGAAGCATATTGCCTTTACGAATAACGGGGTAAGACTATCGCAACCGGATAATTTAAATCAAGCGCCATGTGTGTCCGAAGAGAATATCAAGTACGATTCTGCTGAATCAGATATTTCAATACTGAGCAAAGTTAGGCAAGCGTATATCCTACTGTGGAAAGATTTTTTAGGAGCGTATTCGAATAGTCATGTTATTCTATGGTCAATATGGTGGTCCTTCTCGACCTGTGGGTTTTTACAAGTTAGCAGCTATATACAATTACTTTGGCAGTCTGCAGTGACCCCTCAAGACAAGATTTATAACGGGGCTGTAGATTCTCTGTATACAATTATAGGTGAGCTTCATACACATTCACTTCAAGCTACTAATATATGCAGGGTGGTCCATTTAAGCGTCGGAACCCAAGAAACTTTGAAGTTTTGAGGATTCGAAACTTTGCAGTTTTTTCGTGATTTGAAACCTCTCGGAAGCCAGATAAGAAGAAGTATAGAAGCGATGAATAAAGAATCGTTCGCAGGGTGCCTCGAGAATTTGTATATTGTTATATTTTGTTTAACTGTGGTCGTAAATATTGAGTTCGCTTCAGTTCTTAAAGCAAGATACCTGCTCCACTTCGAAAACAGAAGCAGCACTTCAAGTTTCGAAAGATTCGGGAAATTCGAAGACTTACTCGAGGCTCGAGAATTTAAAACTTAACTTTGAACCCGCTCCTACTATCTCTTCTGATTGTCCACTAGTCGATAGACTTAAATTCCACGTCTAACTTTAAACGTCGGTGTTAAATGTCGTTTCAAGGTCATACCATTATAAATATCTGAACGTATTTTAACACTATAGTCTGATTTTCGAGAGTTGAGACCCGAGGCTGGTCCCTCGGACGGGGCGTGGTTTAAGGAGGAACCAATGGTACGCTATGGATTGCGTGCGGCGTTGCCACCATCGGTTCCTCCTTAAACCACGCTCCGTCCGAGAGACCCGCCTCAGGTCTCAACTCTCGAAAATCAGACTATAGCTAAAATAATATACAGGTATATGCAAAATCCGATGACCTTAAAAAGTAAAAAAAATGTCCTTGAAAAAAAAAATTCTTGCAGCATATTGGTCCCTTGATAGCATTCAAATTGCATGTAAAATATTTTTTGCACCATCACGGCTGGAAGAGATATTTAAGTAGGCTTATTTAAATGGATCACCCTGTATATTAGGCAGATAACTGATCCATACCTTAAGCAGGAAATCCACCAGGAAGCTAAGCTAAGCTAAGCTATGCGATGCAGATGCTACGTTTTAAAAAAATTGGCTTCAATACATTCTTATGAAACCGTTTCCAGCAAAACCTAAGCTAAAACATAGCATAGCTTAGATTAGCTTTTCGATGGATTCCCGGCTTTAAATCACACATGTATAAGTTGTGAATGATAACAGTATAATCCAATGGTAATCAGGTTTCCCGTTATCTGAGGTTTTAGGTTTCCAAATCATAGATATGGCTTTCTTAAGTGTTCTTAAGATATGCTTATAACAGAAATTAGGGGGAATTTGAGCGATTACTGTAAACAGCTCCGTTGTTGCAGCAATGCATGTACTGTACAATCATATTTGATAAAGACGTAATTATTATTTTTATTGTTAGGTACAATTACTGTCTTTTGTATCGGAAAAATACCATTTAATTGGTCTTTAATAGGCGCTATAATAGTATCGCTTATCTCATTCGTGGAGGGTATTTTGTTAGTAGTATCCTCGTACAGTTACGATATTTGGTTCTTGTACGGTGCTTACATAGTGTTTGGAATTATTTATCACACAATGGTTACTGTCGCCAGGTACATATAATTCATTGTTTAATTATTCGTAGAAAACTATTTCGTCCCGTTTAATTAGTCGTAGAAAAATACTTCATCCCACTGGATTTACATAACCGATTGTGTGATATTATATGTGTAATTCACAGCTTCGAGGTTGTGAAATGTATATCGGAGGATAGTTATGGTTTAGTATTTGGTCTAAACACCTTCCTCGCATTGTTACTACAAAGTGTATTAACGGCTATAGTAGTAAACGGAAACTTAAACATAGATTTGAGATCTCAGGTAAGAGTGCAATTAAAGTTTGTTCAAATACTCCATGTAAATCCTCGAAATCATTCCAAAATTATATACACTTAAGAAGACTCTTAAGAAGGAATAAAATGTTTTAGTAACTGCACGTTTAGAAACTTTCTCTGCAGCGTTTATACACTTGCCGCTGGACTTGGATCAGAGTTTGCTCCTCGAAATTGCTAAAACTGTTTACTTTGTTCGAAGTGGATCAATTCTTTGGGCCAACTTAGATAACAGGCTTTTATTCCTTGTTATACGTTCAATTAGCTACTTAGGTTTTGTGCCTGTGATGTAATTCTAAGATGTTTATATTACATTTCCTTTCCAGTACCTTATCTATGGCGGTTATTTCATTGTGATAGCAGTACTGTACACAGTGATAGGTATTGTTAACATTGTGCGTCACGCTAAGAGTGGCGTAGAATTTAAAATATGGGAAGGGAAAGGAAGCATTACAACAGAAATTCAACCTCAAGATGAAGAGAAATCAAGCAGTTCTAGTTAAGACTGCAGTACTTCAGAAGTTAAATAACAAGTTATGTCTTTAAAAGTTTATTTAAAATTTAGCTACATCGGTTACTAAAAGTAAATAAGCTTCTTTTTAAAAAGAAACTCTAGAATTTTTAAATATTTTATATACTCCTTTATTTATTTTGATATTTATGTCGACAACTGCTCAAGCATTAAATTCCATTTTTATGGGTCATCTCGCAATTACCGAGAATATCAAAATTTGTATCATATGTACATACTAGTTTTTTAGCCAGTCTTCGCCAGTCATTACTATCCTATATAATAAGACGCGTAAACCCACGGGCGGTCGCACTAGTGCAATGGAGAAGTGTGCATCTGTGTCTTCGTTGCGCTAGTAGGACCGCTGCCGGCCGATCGCGGCTAGGAAATCTGGCCTCAAGATAACCACAATTTTTGTTGGAAATTCTCCTAGAAACAATTTTCGCTGCGAAATACGAAATTTTACAACTTTGCGTATCAGAAGGGTCTCTGTACCTATCCAATTGGTCTCCTGAAGGGGCCTAAGTCACATACGTGCGCAGACTCACTGCCCGCCGACATTTGAACCCCCCCCTAGAATCGAAATAATTCTCGATATTATTACAGCAACTAATGTGTGATAAAGACTCCGAATCAAAGAAATTTGTGGAGCATATTCACTCTTACAACAACGCTTTTTCGTTTGCCTACATGAGAGCCCAAATAAAGGGCGCATTTCGACTCTGCGTTGAGCGCGCGTTTGTATCTCCACAACTTCTTGGAATCCTTAGGTCGAGAGTGAGAGAACTTGTGAGCGAGCGAGAGAGGACGAAAGAGTCGGATACGAAAGAGAGAAAGCATGATACTTTGTCTCGCTTCGTCTTTCAGCTCGAGCTCGAGCTCGATCCGCGTGCAGGCCTACATACAATGCAGTAGCGGCTACTACATTGTACATAAATACCTGTTTTAGGCCACAGATACTACCCATTATCGAATTTTCCAGGTTTTTTTATTTTTTACGGCATCTTTGGGCGCCGAGGAAACTTCATGCCGAATCTGAACCTTGTAGGTCATCGGGAAATACGAAGAAAAGCCTCTGGAAAGATTTTGCTAACAAACGAACATCCACCTTAAAGCCGGGAATCCACCGGGAAGCTAAGCTATGCTATGCGAGGCTATGCCGTGCTACGTTTTAAAAAAATTAGCTTCAATACATTCTTATGGTACCATTTCCACCAAAAGCTACGTTAAAACAGCATTGCATAGCATAGCTTGACTTAGCTTAGCTTCTCGGTGGATTCCCGGCGTAAGCGTCTTATTATATAGGATACCTGCAAATGCAGTATTAAACTTGTACTATTCTTCCTCCTTCCGAATGGGTAGAATGAAAGCTGTAAAAGTATACTATACCATGCATAGATGTGTTGTCATTAAATTATCTACTATGTAGAAAGTGCAATGTAAGTACATATCAGATTCAACGAGTTGCGAGATTTTGTATAAAACGTAGAAGATATTGATATTGTTGAATTTAAACACAAGGTTTTAATATGTAATTTTTTTTTGGTGTTGTATAAACAAAATATATTGAACCTTTATTTTCTTATTTAATACAATTCTTTTTACGAACAACTTTCAGTAGTCCTCTCCCACATTATATTCGCTTCGTGCTGCATTTTCCCAAACAGTAGCTTCATGTTTCTGCAGTGTCAGTTAAAAGTAATTGTACTTTATACAAAACGGGTTCTCTGCATTTCTAGGATTATAAATTATTTATAAGACAGGCTTGCAGAACAAGTTTCTGCATTTGTGATAAAGATATTTATGTAAATTCATAGTAAGAATACTCTTTCTCTTAGGCGACTTGTCCGCGCAATTACCATTAGTCATTTGATTATTTATAAAACTTGCTCACGGATGAAAATGTTTGGAACAAGCATCTTCCCAACTCGCGGCGAGGATTTGCGTCCTTATTGAAGTGTTTGAACAGCTCCCACCAGACAGTACAATCATGTATGCATTGCTTGAATTCCTGGCGGGCATTATCCATTGTATCGTTCTGTATTATGGACACAAGGGACTTCATCCGTTCGTCTTCAATTATTCTTGAGAACATGCAAGGATAGTTATTGCAATCATTGATATGAACGTGCAATTTCTCCAGCAGCAATGTGTTTTTCAAGCAGATTTGTATCACCTATACGAATGAACATTGTAATAATAAAATATTGAAAATAAAACGGTTTGTAGTTCTATTGCATACATTGAATAATACCGATGAATATTTATAAATATTCCTTGGACTTCACATTCGTACCCGTTAATTAGTTTAAATGAAATAAAAGCATACTTGGATGTGTATACTCTATTTTAAAGATTCTTTTAATATATCTTTAATTAGTAATAGCTGTAGATAGTGAGTAATGAAATATACGTGTACCAAGTTTGGTTGCACCAATACGGGATACGATTCAAATAGACTAACATCCAACTCATCGAAATCTGTGCTTACGTCGGCTTTCTCAACAGCTGTGCTTAATAGCTTTTCAGAAATGCGGCAATCATTTGCTGATAGCATTAACGATATCCCTGTATCGGCATTCCACGTAATCTTCCATGAATTATTTAAACAATTTAAAGGTTACTTAGAGGATTAATAATCAACTCGCTTCGGTTACATAAAATTATCGTACCTAGTAGTAATACTTTCATCGTGACGTTATCTGAAGTATAAGAATATTTATTCAATAGTTACGATAATTAGTTGCAATCAAAATCTTTGCTACATATTACATCGCAATGACATAAATGACAGACAATAATAAGAGGCGTAAAAATCGCGTACTTCTTTTTCACGATCGACTGGATTATCAATAAAATTGTTTTATATGAAAAATGTTAATATGTTGTCAAATTGTATTTTATTTAAAAATGAGATAGTTTAAAGTAGGTTTAATAGTTATTTACATTATACTTCAGTGATAGTTTCAAAATAGTTGTAATTTTACTAAAGATGTAATTTTTACTTTGCAAAGATTTACTACAAAAGATTTTTTAAGGGTGCCCTTTGATAGCTGATTAATTGTTGGATTAATTACGCCCACAGTTGCTCCTTTTCTGTTATTTAAATAAAACAGAGATAGTATTTTCTGCCTTTTATAAAATTAATACTATGCTCGCGCATTTCGTGCAAGATTAACACAATAAAATTGAGTTTGATGCAAATTCGATAAGAAATGAGCGATTTATTCCAAATTTTGAACCTGCATGTATTACTAATTTGTGCAATATTTTTATTATGGTCAGCTCCAGATTTAGAAATAAAAACTTATCAATACAATAACTACTACTTATTGCGTGAAAATATATATTTCTCAATTGGCGTTCTCAAGCAATAATTTTATAAGCAGTTTTTTCTAATTTACTCGATTTCGAAATCGTAAGATTTTCAATAGATTACAAAAACGAAATTATATTATATTAATTTTTGAATGGCGTTGATTACAACCGATTCACAAGCTTTGGCTACTTGTCGCGATAAGCACGAGCCAATGTCTTGAAGGCGTGACAACTCCGTTCGATCTTCCGCCAAAGGGTATTTTTCTAAATTGAGCCGAGATTTGGCCGCTACTGTTAAATGCAATTGATCGAGCTCCTTCTCTTCCTTGAAATTTAAAGACGCTGGAAAATCAATGCGCCGATATATCAAAGAAGTATCTTCGTTTCCTTTATACTTTTTAACATTCTACAAAATAAACAATTAGAGTGATTCTTATAAAGGGATGCAGAGTTTGAGAACAGACGATAGAAAATCAGTTTCAAATAGAACATGGCACTTTGGAAAATGATTTCTATATGGAGATGAGAAAACTATTTTAAGATTAACTTTCTGCCTCGTGCTTTGTGCTATACGGTATCAATCACTGTCAAATGAGGTCAATGGTCTACAATATAATATCATTCAAGGGCGTACACATAGATTAGAGCTATCTCGTGGATGTACTGGAGGTCACAAGTTCCTGCATCTACCTATCTCCAAAAATTCCCGTATTAAATAAATTCAACTAGATCATTTAATTAATTAAGAATTAATTCAAATTTCTTCTAAGGGAGGATCCCCAACCCGGATATTCAGAAAATTCTGAAACTTTGGGGATATGTAGAGGATATACAGAGTCAGCATTTTATCTTGTAATCCGCGCTCACGCGAACAGGTAAAATGGCAACAGCGCCTCACGGACGCATTCCACTACAACCATTCACCGGCCCGGCGTTCTCAAATGCCTATAACTTCGGGAATCTTACGAATTGCACCAAATCCTTTTAAACACGTATTCCTAAAACGTTGAACATTCGAAAAGTTAAATAAAAAAAATCGATTTTTAGACCGGAATCTCCGAAACATATAAGTTCTAACCGAATTTTTTTTAAAAATAAGAGTTCCAGAACTTTTTCGATCCCTGGATTTTTGTAATAACAATATTCGTCATAGTATTTACCTTTCCTCTTGAGTTCCCTAATTCTGTTCATCATGGATCGACGAATGTCTCTGATCTCTTTAACTGCTTGCCTCTCTTTTCTCAATTCCTCGCCGCGTTCATTTTTCTTCATTCCCAAAGACCTTTTCCTCCTGTTCTTCACCTTCAAGTGGAAATTACATCTGTATGCCATGTTTACTCGAGCTTATTCAGCGATTAGCTCACGTGAACGTTTAACTGCATACGAGTTAATCTTTTATCTTGCTCGCGCTTGTATCTAAGCCAGAGTTTGCCACAAATGTCCGCCCCGCGAAGTAGTTTCAGCTTCAGTCCCCGATCGGAAAGATCGTTAAACGAGGAGACGATTTTACCCATGTTAAAATCGTCCCATCCTCCACCCTGCACGTAAATTACAATAAAATTCTTTATGGGTCACTCGCTTGTTTAGTAGCGTAAAATAAAATTAATAGAAAAAACAACAATACTATTCCACAAATAAATGAAGTTTTAGCTTAAAATAATTAGGAAAGTCATTGCTGAAAATGAGCTAACTGGTATTTTGAAATTTCTGTGAGGTAGGAGGCGTGAGGGTGATAATAAAATGTACGCTTAAGTAAACTCAACAAAATAATGTTTATTAGAAGAGATGCAACACGCAACCCTCTGTGTAAAATGGTGAGCGAGCAAAAAGCACGACCGCTCAAAACGCTCGCTCACAACCGAATGCCAGGTCAACTGTCGCATTCTTTCCGATTCCGAAGGAAACGCGTACCGGACGCAAAACCAGGAAAAACCCCGGGTTATGAAAGGGCAGGTTTCGTCGCCTGGCGAAGCCCAAACACCGAGGTCACGAAACCTTCGGTTCAACTTTACGTCACCATGCGTGGTCGCCTTCTAATTTTGTATAAATTAAAAGTTTAGTAAAAATCCAACGATTCGTATTTTTTTTATTAATAAAAAGAAACTTTGGTTTATATAGAAATCTGATTAAGAAATTAGTTGTTCAGTTTCAATTTGAATTTGGAATGAAGATTTTAAGTTTAAGGGAGGGTTGCGCCTTGTTGGGCCGATAAATAGGCAATTCTTTGTGAATTTTTTGTACAAAAACGGTTCGACAAATTAATTTTTGGTTTGGCCGGCTCTTTTATTGTAGCTTGAACTATTTTTCTGAATTTTTGTGTGATAGTGAAAAAAAACATGGCAGATACAGAGAGAGTGTTGAAAGATAATCGCGTGGCCGCGGAGTTGACGAAAAGTACTGTAAGGATATTCCGAAACACAATAAGGAAAAGAGATTCTTATTCTATATGAATATGGCTATCTGTGGTAGTATATGCATTAAAAAAATAATAAAATGTTAAAATGGCAGCTTTTTGAAAAAGATGAAGCGCTCTGATTTGAGTCTGAAAAAGGTTTTGCCCCAAAATCGAGAAAACTTCTTTAAATAAAAAAGGACCAGTAACAGATACGGCAATAAATCTACTACCACAGATAGCTACATTCATACAGATTAAGAATTTCCTTTCCTTTTGGCGTTTTAGATAACACTCCGTCAACGTCAGGATCACCCGATTATTTTTCAACGCTCTCTCTGCATCTGCCATGTCTTGTTTCACTGTCACATAAAAATTCAGAACAATAGTTCAACATAGAATAAAACAGCCTGCTAAACCTCAAATTAATTTGTCGAACCGATTTTGTACAAAAAATTGACAAAGAATTACCTATTTTTTGGCCCAACAAGGCGCAACCCTCCCTTAATGTAAAAATTTCCCAAGAATTTCATTAGTGGTCTGCTACCAGTATCTTTGCTATCAGTTTTCTTATATTTTGAGTGCCTTCTAATTCAATACTTCGGTGCGATAACATGGCGTATTGATAAGATGCAATTTTTGTCCCTCTTTTAATTACAATTATTTTTGGTTAGATTTTCAAGATTATTTTCTATAATTCGTGGCAAGATATATTGCTTCAATCGTAAATGTCAGTTGAAATGGGAAAATGCCAAGAGGTACCATTGGTGTACTTCTTAGATAATTCTTTATTTATCTGCGATTTTTTATGTGTAAATAAATCAATTTTCTTTTACAAAATAGGAACTTTTAACTAATAATTTAAGAATATTTTTCGAAAATTAAAGTACACGTGTCGTAAGAAAATTTCATCTTTTTAATACAGTCTTGCTATTAATAGTATTAATTCGACATTATTTCATTTCAGATTTTGTGTCAAATCATTTTAGGGGGAAAATTTGAGTTAAATAGTATTGAGGAAAAACGGGGTAAAAACTAAAAATGCAGTGTGTGAAGTTTTCAAAATTTACAACTGAAACGTGTCTTTGGATTTTTTATTGTTGAATAGTATTGATGAAGAACGGTGTAAGAAATAAAAATTCAGCGCGTGGAGGAGTTTTCAAAATTTACAACGTATCTTTGGAGATTATGTCAAGAACAAGACTGAAGGAGATTATGAACATTGAAAGTTTGAAAACCGTTCGCGTCAAACTGACACTGACGAATGAACATTAGTCATTCTACGGTTACTCGTCACTTGGGTAACGATTACGAAAATGAAGCAAATATATAAGTTGAGTAACTTTTAGAAGCTTACGCGAATGGAGATAGTTATTTCGTTCTAGAGACCAGAAGAAGAAACGAAGTATGGCTTATGATGCAGAATGGAGCTCGTATGATAATAAAACTGATAAACAAGTATTTTCTGATAGGCATCTGCAGCATTTCTGTACGATAATTTTTTAAAATCTGAATTGAAAATTAGAGAAGAAACATATTGCAAATAAATTATTTCATTGCAGTAAACAAAATTTTAAAAATAAAATTTAATATAAATAAGTACATTCTCAACGCTTCGAGTAATATGAACAGGCATATGCATTTTATTTCGTGCGCTGAACGCCTATGGGCGTTCGAGGAACACGCTCAATCAATGGAGCTAGAGGATTTCCGCACGGGGTAGATATACACTAAATATTTGAATCTTAGCACTCGAAGGATCCAGGCGTCACATCCATGCATGTTGCCTTTAACGGAATACAGGACTATTAAAATCTAAAAAAAAATCGATTTTTGTATTATAATTAATTCTGAAAGCGTCATCCTGTGTGAACATTTACAACAAAGTTTCATGAGGAAATTGGAATAATTATTAAAATTATAGCACTGAATGTAATTGAATGCACCATCAAGTAACGGCCTCGCAGAGCGGTATTGACGCATGGGACTTAAGCCCATATTACACCTAAAACTTCGATTTTTTTTATTTTCTTATAGTTTGGGGTTTCGAAAATATGTCCCTAAAATATGAAGGTGAAATTCGTAGAACTCCCAGAGTTATAGGGGCTTATGTCTGCCAGCAGAGAAGAGAGAGCTGCCCAACATGAGTTCTTTGAAGCTGAGGGAGGTTTCTTCTACGGTCCTGGTATAACAGATTAGAGGTAAGTTACAGAAATTAGTCGTTATCTACCGTAACTTCAGTCGTATAGGTCGTATCTACATAAAAAACTTAAAAAGCGTTTTTCTCGGGTAAATGTTTACTTTGGGGGAGGATTCTCCGATGACTTTGAGCTTCACATATGTTGTCAGGGTCATCATTCTGAACAACATTCCCCTCTAAACTTTTTGGCGCTCGGCTTTGGTTTACGAGATATTCGCAAAAAGCTTGAGATAATTGTAAAATTTTTGAAATTGAGGCGGGCACGAGACCAGTCGACATTATTTTCAAACCTCGTTACAGTAATCTGGGATGCGAGTGGTAAACCGATCATAAAAACGGAGAGCGCGGCTCGCTTATCTGAGCCGGGAAATTCCGAATAGCTGTTTGCGACTTTAATTTGAAAGAGACTATCCTAAGATTTTCCAAGCTCGGGCATCACTGCTGTCCAGCGGTCGCTGTTGCCGTTTTACCTGTTCGCGCGAGTGCGGGTTGCAAAGATAAAATGCTGAACCTATATAGGAATAACAAAACCTTATTCCTACAATAATTTGATGTCTAAGCAATCCAACCCAAAGGAAACCGTCGATATGAGTCGTTTAAAATAATCCTGTACCCCCTGAAAAAATCATCTTTCTCAAATTCTTCATATTTACTCCTCACGGTGCGTTGCATATGAGGCAGTCAGAGCAACAACGGACTAACCCACGTTTTTTTCGAAATTGTATTAGTAGCAACAACATATTCCAATAGGCTCTACTAACCATATAAAATAGGGCAAAAAAATGTTAATGTGGGTTGGTCCGTTGTTGCTCTGACTGCCTCATATACCGTTACTTAAAATTGAACCACGATCACAAAATTCGTTATTGGTTCACCAGTTCGATAAAGGTGCAGTCCCAATCCGTTCCGTCGCGCCGGCACCGCATGGCTGACTTTTCCACGTCCTGGTAAATCTCGGTGTATTTCATGCAGTACGCGATCACCCAGCTTCGCGGCACGTCGATCACAGGCAGGATCTTCCACACCTTCGCGGTGATGTCGTCCAGCATGCTCAGCGACGCTCCGTTGTCGGAGCTGGGGAATTCCGTAGCGATCAGCTCCGTTTCCGAAGGATCTCTCTCTTCGCTCGTGCCCCCTTGGCGCTGAAGTCATCGCGCGAAACATGCGTTACATCCTCGGAACGTGAGCTCCGCGATTGGAAAGTGCAGCGGCGGTTCACTTGCGACTTTCTCGAGCTGTCGACGGGCTTGGCCCCCTTGGACGAACCGGGACCCAGCGTCATCGTGCAAATGAAGATGCAGCCGACGCCAACGAGCTGTTTCAACATCGTTTGCAACGTGAACCGCGGCGTAATCTTTAAACGATGTTGATGGAGGCATTAAAAATGATATCCAAACTCGAACTAATGCTGGAGGGTATACAGAATTTGTTCGTGAATTTGGGATTCCCCTGCATGGTACACTGGGAGAGTAGCTTTTTAAATTGAAAGAAGGGTTTGAAACTTGGAAACTATTTAGTTTCACGTTGTGATACATTTTTGTAGTACCTATTTTTATTTAAATTTTAACATTATTCACACATCGAAAATCGTACGGTGCTCTGTGAGAATTGAAGGAATTACCTACGAAATTGGATATTGCTATGAAATTTGTATTCCAATGGAATTTTATTTATATTGTTTATGATGTAATGCTCTGTGTTTGAACTAACAAGACACTTTAATTTGGAAAATTAATGTTTCTGGTTATACCTCACCATTCAGCTTTATGATGGAATACTTGATTTGATAGAAATTATCACTTTGTAATGGCCCTGTAAATTAATTTTATACATTCGTATATTCCATGCTGTGGTTAGGATATATACATCCGATTGAAACGTGTAGAGTTATTTGACAGTTAAATGCCTTGAATTTGGCGAATTATCTAGAGACACGGTAGTGTCTCGCGCCAAGTATACATATATAGGTATATATGCGCAGCGAACACAGAGTGTATCTATTACGCCACGACTCGCTATCAAGTACCCTGAGATTTCCGTATCTCAATAACGGCTGGTCCGATTACATTCTAAATCGTCTTAATGGATAGCTTGGGTTTGATTTACATAAGAAAAGTGTCTTCGCTTTTTTCCTACGGGCTTCATGAGCTGAAATATTTCGATGTAAAGTTGCAATTTGCTGAATTTTGTTCTTAAAATTCTTCATAGTCCTCGTCATCGTCCTCGTCATCGTCCTACACTTGTAGGCAAGGGGGGGTAACAAAGGGTGAGGAAATGTCTCTCAGGCACGTCGTTCATTGGATGCGGGTTTCGGCCAATCGCGTAACAAATTGTTGTAACTTGACAGCTAGACAGAGACATTATAACCTACCAAGTGCCACGTGTCAAGTAAAGCATGTTGTCCGAATTTGAAATGTCACGAGTTTTTACAGTAAATAGGAGACTGAATTATTGTCTTAATTAACAAGGTAAGTCGCCAAAATTGTTTAAATCGATTTCGTATGTAGAGTCGCAGACTTGGAAGTTGTCCGGAGAAGGTTCGACAGAGAATCATCTTCTTTCGCATAAGTTTCTGGAAATTTGTACCATGCATGTACAAAATAATATATATTGTAACAAATTGCATTGCATTTAAATTGCCAGATATTTTTATACCAGCAATTTAGAGATTTTATGTAAAGCTTATATTATATTTAGAAATGCAGAAGACGTACAGGACTTGGATAAAAATGAAGGGGACGCGCAGGCTTGGATGGATAGAAATGAAGGGGATGCACAGGCTTGGAGGTTGTCCGGAGAAGATTAGATAGATAGATAGACAGAGCATCTTGTTTCGCACAAGTTTCTGGATTTGTCAAATAAGGTAAATCGACAAAAATTGTCAAAAGACATAGCATTAAGAATTATTAAGAAAATAGATTATTTATGGTGAACTGCTCAAATGATTAACGGAGGACGACGATTATGAACGACGGAGCTATTCTAATGAAAATAACCGAATACAATGCATGTGGTTTAAACACATGTCGCGATAATTCTTGCCGACTTAGCTGGGGTTTTCCTGTTTCCCTGGGGCTATTGTTCCGCTTACGCATATTTTGTACTGCAAAAACACGCATTCATATAACGGCAGGCTAATATACATAAATCTCTGGTGGGCGGGCAGACGAGTATAAGTCAGAATTATTAGTTTTGCAGGATGATATTTAGAATATTTAAAGTGCTTTGTAAGATCAGGTGTTAAATTTTGAATATGAAAGTTGGTAATATATATGTTAAAAGAAACTTTTATTTTTAACAAAAAATAAACTTTTGAACCTTGAGGTAAAATTGGACTTATACTCGTTTGCCTGTCCTCCAGAGAAATGTTTACTAAAAAGAAGACTCGAGAATTGGATAAGAGAACCAAGCTCGAGAAAGCTTGCAAATCCTTTGGACACTGAAATATCAACGTTTTTACATTACATTAGTAAAAACGACATATAACTAGCAGTGTCTTGAAATTTCAAAGTCTCTAAGGAACTCCAGTGTTTTTAATAATCTAAATTTACAGCGCGTGAGCAGTGCAACGTAACGTTTTTTCAATTGCAAGTTTTATCTGAAGATTCGTTAACTATGTTTTACAATTTTTAATTGAGGAGCGGAAGGAGCGAAAGTTAATTAAAAATTCCGTGCCGTAGAAAAGGCTCTATTTTCTTTCACTGTAAAATATTCATCACCTAAATTTACCAATTTACAAATTTTGAAATTTACACATTTACAAATTTACAAATTTACCTACTAATTTTTAAAATCTGAAATTTACATATTCACAAATTCTTAAATTTTTAAATTCAAAAATCTTGGAATTTACGAATCTTGAAATACACAAATTTACTAATTCTTAAAATTCGAAACTTACAAATTCTTAAGTTTACATATTTTGAAATTTACAAATCTTGGAATTTACGAATCTTGACAATTACAATGCGGCGGTTTCGTCGCTAAACCGCCTTCGTGTAAGGGACGTTGTTACTGTTAAGCGTAGGTACGCTTGGGTTTTTCCCCGAGGGCCTGGGTGAGTCAGCTATGGTCGCGTTATACATCTGGCAGCCAGACTCGCCCAGGTCAAGGTTTTGCCGCGGACGCGTCTTCGTGCTGATTTTCCCGTAGGTATGCTGTACATATAAGCATAGCCCTCCAGAGGTAACGCGCACCCTCACTCTCGTACCAGACCTTTGAGGAACCGTCGCGTGTCATTGTAATTTTCACAAGTGTTAACCGTTTCTCGAAATTTGTTAATCCAGAGAGAACTACTTACCTACTCACGTCTATTAAAAAGGAGTGGTGTACAGACATTCATCTCGTTTCATTTACACCCCTCAACAAATGTACTAATTCTTAAAATTTGTAATCTGCAAATTCTTAAATTTTGAAATCTACAAATTTACAAATTCTTAAATTTCCAACTTTACAAATTTAGATGGTGAAAACTATTTGTTCCCATGAATGATACATTACCAGATAATTTCTAATATAATTACTTTTAATAACTTAATGAATCGAACGTGGTACGTTTAATTCCAAAGCAAAGAAGGTGTCATTTATATTCCTTTAGTAACGATTATGGAAAATTATAATGTAAGTGATGTTTTTATCCGAGCACTGAGTATCTTCGGGGCAATTTCGCAGACAATGGTCGTTTGATTTCCGCGAAACGAATGCAATCCCACGCGGATCCGTATATTACATAATGCAACGTTGAATGCTTGAATGTCATTGTTTTACTCGACATCGACATTGCTAATTGGCTGTAAAAGCAAAGCATTGTCAATCCAATTATGGAATTTCTTGACTCGATAGTCACATCTTTTTTCTAATTAACATGTGGCACCGTATGAAGATAATCGTTCATACACTTGAACCCTGGTAGATAGCTAGGCTTCTTAAGAAAGAGGACCATTTATTGTGACATTTATACAAGATTCATGAAAACTCGAGAATATTTCCTGTTTCTTGAGCACATCTGTGATTAGTGATTTTTAATAGTACGAGTAGCATATACATAAATATAATGTTGGCAGATATAAAGTATTCGTTACAAAATAAAAATGTTAGATAAGCTATTGTTACGTCCCTACTTCCTATTTAGGGGCGCGATTTTATGGAGTTTATATTTTTGTCCGCTTTCGAGCAAATCCTGGGGTTTTACGCTCTGGGATAGTTGAGAGCGATCGAGGGTAGATTAGAATGAATTTTTATTTTCGTGATTACATTATTCTACTCGCGGTGAGGGCAGGTCCACAGGGACAGGGCCGTTCCTGGCGGGGGTGCAGAAGGTGCCCTCGCACCTGGGTGGTCAAACCTAGGGGCGGCTGTTTATTACATGTAAAATCTTGATTAATAAGAATAATAATCGAAGCTCTTTTGCATGATAACTGTTTAAAATTGTGTATGCATAGATATAAAAGTAAACATGCCTATTCAATTCTTAATGAAAGAATATTGAATTAATAAGGGCGGCAATATTGTTTTTGCACCTGAGCGGCCAAAACCCAGGAACGGCCCTGCACAGGGGTCAGTTTCCTCTCGATGGGACTGTCTGGTATCCCGTTGACTTCCGTCGCCTGGTCGGGCTTTGGTACCACCCAGGAACCAGGACAATCCCGAATACAGGGGGTTCTGTGTCCGCTCTGACTATTGGAATCTCCACGATTCCCAAAAGCTCGGCACTGTTTGCCGGTGTTTCCCGAAGCAACCACTTCAATTTGCGTAATTGGACACGTGGTCCCGCACGATGATTCCTCGGCATTCGTTTCTTTGGAATTTACAATAATAAAAGTTACTCGACCTATAAATCACTCTCCACCTTCCGCACCAGGTGCTACCGCGGGCAACGTTCTGCTCTTCAGCGGCACCATCGGCGGAGGCAAGCCTGACTTTTCTACATTCGCAATCATCGATTGGAAAGTTTATTAAAATTTAAATAAATCGCGTCGACCACGCTTTACGCTTAATCTCTGGCAACACCGCGGCCAACGTTCTTCTCATTGGTGATACCATTAATCAGCGCAACCCGTGAACTGTGAATGCACATTTTGTCGTAAGCGATTTTACTTTCCAAGGAGGCGAACGCTCAAATTGGAGGATGGGTAATTGGGGTGGAAACACTACACTCACTTATATAACATTAAAAATGACCTTTATTTTCTCTTCGTGGTTCACACTGGCACTTTTCTAAGTCATAGTGCCTAGCCGGGTCCTTCAGTCCAGTTGGAATTTTACTACCGGTTTCTTTTGTTCAAAAGCGCAAAATCTCGAACTTTGAGGCCATTTTTCAAGGTAATCCTTTCTGATTTCGAAGTTAAAAATGGATTAAAAAAGATCCTAGAAATTATAGTGCTTTAAACAAACAACAGGTTTTCCACTGACCCTACATCGATACCTTAATAACTAATTCAAAAAGCCATTCTCTTAATTAAAATAATCCACCTACTCCATAAATTCCTAAAGAATACCCATGTTTCAACTAACATTTTCGAACAGAAAGGAGAATGATCCCATCTCCATTTGGCAGGGGTTAAATCATACACTAAGACGCAGTATCGCTTAATTGACTTTGATGCCTGTTAAGCTGGATCTCTTAATGGCTCGTTGCTCCGTTTGACCCGTCAATGATTTCGACCCGCGTTGGTTTCGAGAGTTCGCCAGCGACCAACGAAAACGGTGCTTGGCTCCGATTCGCTTTCTCTGGCTGTCACCCAACGCCGTAAAAGTGAGCTCGCCACGTTCGACGCGGTGGAAAAATGCCGGAAGAGAGGAAGAGAACAGTCTTAGCATCTCAATGACGCCCATACGCGAAAATGTCAACAAACACGTTCCGTAGTCGCAATTTGTCTGCGATTACACGACACCGGGCCTCGATTGAGCCATCGTCGATTGCTATCCGCGAAATCGCCTCCGAATTCCCACAAGGACAATAATAACATAACAGTAAATAATTATAACGTACACTATAAAAGACAAAATAGAACGTTTCTCGACATAAAGTCTCCAGTTAAAACGCTTGAAAAATATACGTTTTTCATGAATTAAAAAAAGAAACTGAACGACATACAGTAAAAATGCTTTTTGCACTTTATTACTATTCATATTTGAAGAATGAAGAAAAAAATCAGTGTTTGAATTTTATCAATTTTTGCCGCAGATATACAGCATTCATTGTACCACTGTAGAAATTAGAGCTTTTGACGGAGTTCTTTCGAACGTAAACTCTTAAATGTGTCCCAGCTCATTATGCCTAGCTAATCCAGATGAATGTGACTATCTTCACAAAAATAAGTAAATACAATTTTTTTTTATAAAAGCAGAATCTAAATTTCGGGCGAAGTCGAGTAGTAAAGCTAGTAGTTTATAGGGGGCAAGGTGATAAATAAATTACATTCACAAATTTAACATGTTTTAACATAGAATATTTATTTTGAAATAATAAACAAAGATTTGAGTGCTGAAAGCATTCGGTCACAATAATAGTAAACGCACCGAGAAATCTATTTGTCCGGTGCTGTATACATGTGTGGTCCAATTTGGCTGTTTCTTAGCTCGGATTAATCGCCCCATTCTATTTTGTTATCTCGAAAGAGGTTTTCGAACTGCAATTCGATTATTAGTGACAGCTGTAGTTTTCCTCTTTATGAAATAACTGCTGATTATGGTGGTTCAAAGGTTTTCTCGGCAAGAAAACAATTGCCAACGTTATGGCCGATCACAAAATGTAACATTACCAGCATTCACATGTCATTAAACAATTTTGAAGCGAAAAATTGAATATAAGATATTACGACCCGAACAGTTCAATCACGTAAGAAGCAACAATAATAGCCATATCTATAAATTAAAATGGCAAAATTACACGGAAACTAAGAAAAAGGAGTAGCAATTCGATAAAGGCAAGCAATAATCAAATATGTTGCGTTTTGTTCTATTTTCTGCTGTTATCAAACGTACGTGCAATTCACCGGGTGATCAAATTGTGTTTGTGTCGAAATAAAATCATCCATGTAACAGATAATGTTGCCAAGTGTATATTTGCAATTTGCAAACATCGATAGTTGACAAAAAAATAATAAGGATTCACTGTAACTAGGCTTTCATTTAAAAATTAACTCTGTTACTGTAAAATCGTAAATTTATGCAGGTGGCTCTATTAATTTGATCACCTACTGTAGGTGATTAAATACTTTTCAGCGGTAGTGTACTCTAACTTACTCGTGAGACTTATTCTAGCCTCCTTCTCATTCTCCCTCCTGTATTTTTTTTATATTTATTCCTATTTATTCTATTATGAATACAGAGTGTTTAACATCATTCCACAAAGACAAATGGGGGGCATTCTCCACTGTTCGTTCTAAAGTTCAATATCACTGAACCACTATTTATTGTTTCCTTGGCTTTGGTCCGAATTAACGAACCACATAAGCTATGTCTGTGTGTGGGACACTTTTGCGACTTACGATTAGTATTTTTGAGATTTCTTTGCGTTGTCTATATTTTCTACATCAGTATCATTTCTGCCAAGTAAATGCATCCTAAATATGGCCAATTCTAAAGTGTCCGTATTTTTAAAATTGGTCCGTAAAGGGGACAAATAGGACTGTATCCTAGATTTTTCAATATTCTCCTGCTATTATAAAATTGCATTTGTTAAATTAACCATCAATATTTTTAGTGGCGTTAAAATATTTTTGACAATTACAAAAGAAATGGTTAGAAATTTTTTTTTACTGAAATAATGTTTATTCAGCGCTCTTATGTCTCCACTGCAAGCACCCAAAACCTCATTTTTATCAGTTTGTTACTTCAGCAGTTATAATTGATTGAAAAAGCCACTATACTTCGAAGAGCTGTAAAATCAACAATTTTGAAAATTTTGAAAAGTCCCTCGGGATACCTCTATACATCGCTAAAAACTAAAACATATTCAAGTTTCATACAAATCCGGAATGTACTACAAAAAAGGCAGGAAAGAAGAAACAGACGTGTGAAGAGCCTGGCATCGATTCCCTGTTCGAAGAAATCTGACAATTTATAAAATGAAATGTTCCCAGAAATGGCCCCGCGTTCAAGATCATCCATTTGGAAGATCCGTCGGCTGTAAATCAACGCACATCAATGACCATCCTTCAACCGAACTCCCAGCACTTATCCCTCCGTTTCAAGAGCCCCGCGCTAAAAACCCGCTTCACCTTCCAAGAACGATATTCCCCGCCAAAAGATCGAGCACGTGACCCCTGGAAAATGACAATCCGCTATTGTCCGAGCAATTATGAGCTCTCACGCGCTGCATCTCGCTGCCGCCTAACCTCCAACTAAAGCCTCCACGCTCGCCTTAATTATGCAAAGTCGCGACTGCGCATATCCGTATCCCCATTGGGCCCGATACGCGGGCTTAATGAACTCTGTAAACCGATTTCCAATGACGCATCCCTCTTCCGTCGCTCGGGATTTCCTGACAATGGAGCCATTACGACCGGGCAATTCCAGATCATCGTGGAAGCAACGACTTATCGCCCTCTACGCGCCTCGAGCCGCACGGGGCCCTATTGGAAAGGATTCGCGTGGTGACGCGCAAACGTGACACTAGCTGTCGCAAGTAAAAGCGTGGTGGGGAACCGGTCGAGGAGCCAGTTACTCACTGGCCTTTACGCAGTCCGTTATTCCGCCGAGCGCACGCAGTTCTGCTTCGAGCGTCAACCGGACTGTGTCTCATTCGTGATCGAGCTAGCTGGAAAGTAAAGACTAGAGGCCTGTGGATCAGCAGAATGTTTATCAAACCGGTGAGTGCGGGGAAGTTCTTCATTTGGGGCTCGATGGTATTTGGAGGAGTGTTGCATGGTGAAGTTATGGGAATGGTGATATGTCGATGACACTCGAGTGTAATCGCAGAGTGTTCAATAGTTTAATAACAACTAACAATGGGAGTAACTAGGGTGTTCTTGTTGCAGTACTTAAATGTGTACACTGATTTAGAATTCTTCTTCTATGACGGCGCATGAGATGATTCTTGGAGGTTGTATGTTATTAAGATTAGTAAATGGGAGATAAAGAAACCATCAATAGTGTGCACTCGGTGTAGAACGAAAGCGGAATAACGCTCGTAGTGTGTTTGTAGTACAGTCACGTGGTGAAGTATCCCCAATTTGTCATCAATGAGAGTTCCTTTTCTGAAATCAGAAACAGTGGTCTGAATGTTGAATATTTTATGCGAACGCAGTGTTCTCGATCAGCAAAGTTTTCAAGCACCAAATGACCCCTGGTTTCCCCAGCACTTGGAAGCTTGAACCACGATAAGTTATCGCGTGTGTATGCGTCTTCGCGAGTTCCTCTCTCTGGCCCCGTGCTTTTTGCCTCCATTTTGATATCAGCTTCTCAGCGCCACTTGCTCTTAATATCGTCTTCAATCGACAACACAATTTACGGGGTTTGTAACGCTCTTTCGCGAAGTGCCGCCGATCTTCTCACGCAAAATTGCCAAGCGTATCCTGTTGCATTTCGTGCCAGCCTTCCACGGACCGTGAAGGTCACTTTTTCCCTGATTTTATTGCAGCAACGTCCATGAGGACGATCGTGCGACCAAGAACGGAATTCCCAGCGGCTGCAGAGGCGGGCTGGCATAGTTATTCGTAGATCGTGCTGTCACGTCCAGGCGTTCCGTCCTTTGACATATTTACGTACCACGAATTCGATGACATTTTTTTTTACAAAACTATGTCGTAATGTGATGATGATATTAAGTGATACTTTTATGTATTTCAAATTTATTATTTAAAAAACTCAACTTTATTTCATACTTATCGTCGATGAATCTATTCCATTCGAAGATTTCTATTCTATTTACAATATTCTATTTTGATGGTGTTCAAAGATCAGTGAATACTTGGGAATTTTGGGAAAGATTTGTAGCTGATTTATATATGGGCTAAGTAGGCTGCAGTCTAGGGTGACAAATTTTGGCCGAAAGAAATTGAAAGAGGTAACAAAATGTTTTTGCCTGTAACTTTGTATTTTGTCATCGTCAATGGTAGCGTAGATTTCCACCCAGAAATAAAATGTGCATCTGTTTTCCCTAACACCGAAAGTGAAAGGTGATCTTTAAACACAGAGGCTTGAGACAACTTTAAAAACAAGTCACTTTTGTTTTTACGTAGTAAATTAGCAATAACTCAAATGTAAGTTGTCATATTGAATTAATGTTAAAATTGTCTCAACTCTTTTGAATTAAAATATCTGACGATATTTCGCGGAAAGGGCGGCAGACTTCTCAAATGTCCCGTGCCTAAAAGGACAAATTTGAAAGTTTAGTAAGAGGTGACTTCTTAAAATTGTCACGGCATCAGTAGCCGTTGGCCATGCATACTCCGTGCTCGTAGCAATATTTTCGTTACGTCAGGCTACTTTTCCTTGCTGAGGACGCTCGTCCTTCGAAGAGGACGTTCATCCTTGGAAGAGGACGTTAGTCCTGTTGATCACTCGACATTGACCTGTTGCCTGTGTAGTTTCTCGATCAGAAACCTCTCTAGAGTATTAAAAATTCAAATAATTATTGCACGGGATTTAATTCATTACGCCCACAGTAAGTGCGGTGTATAATCCAGAGTATTATTTACTTCTTTCGTATGACTTAAGTTTGCAAATTTTCGTGACGAATCAACTCATCTCGTCCGACCCAAAGGAATTGTCGAATGACGAGTTAACTCGTCTTCAACAGTTATCAGGTTAACACTGTTTTCCTGCACAGTCAAGCGAGAACAGCCACGTCTGATTACGCATCTCGCGTGTACGTGTTTCATTTACTGATCTGGACACGTACCTGAACGAGGAATTCACTTGTCATTCGCTGGTCGTTCTTGTTGGCATTGGGGGAGTTTTTCGGCGAGATTACGCGGATGCTAGTGGTCGGGAGATTACGCGAAATCTGCTGCCGTTGGTTTAAAAGAGGAGGTTTAGAAGAATATGTTGTTCGAGGAAATACGTAAAAGCATTAATTTTTCTAATAAATTCCAACAAACGAAATATCAGATGTGAAGATAATTCTGTGCAATAAAGATTCAAATACATTGCACAGTATGAACAGCTTTCAAAATCTTGGCGAGGTAATTAGGGCGAATATTTCTCAATGAAAGATTGCAATTTCGAACAGGAAATATCAAATATTTAGCGTAAAAGAAACTCTCGATTAAATGCAAGGCCAGATACAAGAACCTGGAAACTTCTCCAGTTATTAGAGTACGTTTCATAAGTTTTCCTCAAAGGGGTGTGGAATCGAGCCTGCAGATAAATGAAGCGTTGTCGAACGAGGAACTAGAAAGTTGCATACGAAATTACGTAAAAACCGTTTCACTATTTGCATAAGGGGAAATTGAAGCGTTTGAATAATGAAGCCAGTTTCTCACGTGTCGTGGCGTCCCGTCAGGTATACACAAACGCATGGTGTTGTTTTCTCCTGCTTTCGTCACACTGGGCCCGTCATTCGTTAATTTCAAGCAAGAAAGCCGGACCCTATGATGTCACGGTTTCTTCGTTGCTTTCACTTCCCCTGGCACCTGCTTCTTCCCCCGAATCGTGTTCTTTTCACCAATTTCGCGATTACGATTGCTCCCATCAAATCCACGTGAAAACTTAATACCCATTTTAATCTCTTTTGGCAAATTATGAATAGAAAGAATGGATATTCAATTACCAAAATCGAGTCGACTCTTGAGTCACTAAAACTATCAACTCCCTTCGAAAGAAACATAAATATTTAATAACAAATACAATGGCAAACAGTGAACTCCACAGAATAATCAGAAAGTTTAAACAGGAAAATAATTATTCTATTTTCTTTAACAAAGAAAGTAACTTCAAGCGAAAAGCAGTTAAATTCTAATTTCGTGGTTTCCTAATTATTATTTATTTTCTAAACGGAGAAAATGATTCCCCTTCATGTACAGAAGTAAGTAATACACATTAAATCAGATGTCGTTGGGCGCAAGACGAAAGCCAAAAAATGCAAGAAAAAAAATTTTATTAAGCTAAATTTCACAATGTATTATTTAAAGTACTTCCGCGACAAATTATCTGATTAAAAAGAACCAGTGAAAAATCACCTCGCGGGAATCAGAGCGTGTCTCCTAACACGAACCTCTTCCTCAATAAAAATGTCAGCGATAAGAATGACGACGCGTGGCGATGTGTTTGTCGACATCACGTTGACCTCGTAAACAGAGTGATCTCGAAACTGGCATGAGTCACTTTTAGAGGTCACGGTTATCCCGGTCAGCGAAAAATGGAGCGAGTTGCGAAACCCCGAGTACAGAGCGAAGCCAACCAGCATCCAGCATTGCTTTCGCCCCTCTTTCTCTGCTTTCTCCGTTCGTCGATGAGAAAGTCCATTCCGCGAAACATTTTAACCGGCTGCTTATCCACCATCGGGAGAAACGATCGATACCCTATAGATGGAACAACGTTTTCTCGGTGTCAACTTTTGAAATTCAACACTGGAACGTGGCGATTGAACCGCGCGTATCTTATTGACAGTGCTGCTCTGAATTTAATTACGCTTCCCTTGTGACAGCTGGTGGATGGGTTTAACCATTTTCTTTTGTGGAACTTATCGCTCTGCGTGGATAAAATAAATCGTTTCGTGTGTTTGCGAAACTTTTTATTCATGAAATCTGGTTTTCATGACACAATTGGCGATTTCTGGCGTGGTACGGTTACAAGAGGCAGAGAGTAAACAAAGGATTGCTTTATGGAGAAGGCTATTATGTTGAAAAATGGAGTGAATGTATTTATATAAATTGAGTGAGCAATTTAGTTTCACTTGATGTATTGAAAAATAATTGTAAGGAAGATTACTTATTGATTTCTCTTTGAACATATTTATATTAGATTTCTTGTTCCTTATTTTTCAATATTGAAATTGTTCATTTCCCATCTGTCGTATTTGGGAAATCTTGCGTTAAAAAATAAGTTCGGTAATATTTATCAGGTGACTTGCTTATTTATTAGTGTAATTTGCATGCAAACGATTTTTAATTAATAAATTTCGCATTCTGGATTGGTTCCTAATGGCTTTGCGTGACAGATTGAACTGTCTGCTCACAGAATTTTGCAATACTGGGTTCTTAGTCTACGGACATTTACAAAAGGTGTAATTTACGTTTGCGTAAGTTGCGCACGCACTCCATTACGCTTTACGTGCGTTCGGTCACGCACAGTGCTCAGTTTATGCCACGATGAGCCTACTTTTCTGAAGAATTCACGATTCTTCATATTTTCACAGAAATGTGAAAATTGCGAAATTCAGCGAGTGAAAAGTAGAAAGTGACCAACCATTGATGGTTAAACCTTATTCACAAATAACTGAAAAATTGCCAAACAAAACTTTCTTTTTCATTCGGAATAATCATCCTCTAGACAAATAAAGTAAAATTTATTAGAATTCTCCAATAAATTTGCAACGATTTTCACAATTATTCCACACAGAGTAGGTGCCCTACTATTTTCCCCAAAATGGTCAGATACACCCAGGACTAGAAACACTATGGTGAATTTAAACACTGTTTTTTAGCATTGAAAAGATTTTTTAATTTAAAAGTCTTTACGTGGATCATAAAATACATATCTTAATGTAACAATTGTGTAAATTTAATTCGAAAAGTAAGAAGATTGAATATGTAATAGCGCTTTTCTCAAAATGGTATTTATAAAAAACGGTAACCAATACTTCTCGGGAACTAGTAGTGGACCCATTCAGTTGAACCCTGGAACAGAGTCGTAGGATTTTTCTTAAACATCATAGTTCCTTTTTCATAAACTAATAAAAGGACGATATTTTACTGCTAAATCACACATCTGTATTCAAATGGCCGCCATTGTGCGAAAAATGGATATTTTTAAAATTGTTACGATAAAAAGTACTCAGAAATTTTTTTCTATTTCATATATAAACTGTCGAAGATATTTTGGTTACCGCCGAAGCTTTTCCGAAAAAACTGTCCAAATAAAATTGTTATTACATATTCACCCTTTTAAGTTTTCGCTTTAAATTTACACAAAACTGTTGCATTAAAGTTCATACATATTTTAAGGTGCACATAAGGATTCTTAAAAAAACATTTTCAATGGAAAAAATGGTCAAAGTTCACCCTGATTTTTCTAGCCCTAGGTGTATATCTAACCCAAACAAGCCCCGGGAAGTTTCACTGAAGCAAACATTCCTCTTCAAGCCTTTTCTCTAACCGACCAATCCTTTTTCCAGGCGATGTCGGTGTTACCAGTGCTGCTGCTGCTGAGCAGCGCGTCAGCGCAGTGCCTGACGGGCAACGACAGCCCGTCGTCGATGAACCCTGCCGCGAAGAAGGCGTTGACCGACGCTAGGTTCGGCTTCGCCCTGGACAGCCTGAAGAAGACCACGCTGATCGAGGCGCACGACAACATTTTCTACAGCCCGCATAGCATCTACGAGGCGCTGATCTTGGCGTACTACGGCTCCCGAGGCACCACCTACGAGGCCGTGAGGAAGGCCTTGCACATACCGAACGACCTGTCGAAGGTCGACGTGCAACGATACTACGCATTCGAGAAAGTAGATGTATGACGAACATCCAACCGGATATCAAATTGTTAAATCCTTCGCGTGGGTCTAACGAGCTCCCCGTGGTCCTTGACCCACGGTTCTGTGGTCCTTGACGGACCTGATTAGACGCAGCTTGAGGCTGAATTTTAAATATTTAGGGGGGGGATTGACTTGATATTTAAGAAATTGAGGGGCCCAGGCGAAAATAGGCACATGCCGCTGTTTTATGATCAGGGAAAAGCAAGTTGAAGGACAAATAGGTTTCGTGGGAAATGCGGTACAAAATTGTAATTATTTTAAACGGTACTTGAATTAGATGGTAAATTACAACCAGTAGCGGACTGGGTGAAAAATATTGGTTGCCGGGAGAATAATTTTTATAAGAAATGAATAAAATTTTCACAAAGTACGTAAGTGACAAGAAAGTAGAATTAAAATTTCTGTGAGATAAATCTATATTATTTTGTTTATACATTGTGTTTATCGAGATAGCTGACAAGTATTATCAAATTTTAGCCGAAGAATTAATTTGATTAGGTCACGAAGGAGCCAAGTGGCGTGGGCCCCTTTTCCATTACGCATTTGTTTTTTCTCAGCGTTAAGAAAATTTTATGATATCAGCGTTCATGTTATCAGCGGCGGATTTAACGGGCGGCCGATCAGCGTTTGCCGCCCGGGCCCCTGCTCAGAAGCCCCCAAGAAGTCCCTTCTTTCTCGAAAAAATTATGATTCTATGCAAACCCTAGCTATTTTTTATTTCCCATAATTTTCATACCACACGCGAGTACATTTATTTCTAATTCCGTTGAGTATACAGGGTGTCACAGAATGTTTGTGGTAGAATTACACTACATTGCAGGAACGAATTAATGGTACAAAGAAACGAAAATTTATTGATGTGCCTGGTTTCCACTGGGCCCCTCATTTCTAGTGAGCTCGAGTGTTAATTTCTTCGAGACGAATGTATTATTATAGTAATGTTTTTCAGAGGCAGGGAGATAAATATTTTAACTTTTTGCAGGCTAACGCGACTGACCACGAGTACAATTCGGCGAATCGATTGTGGATATCCGACAAAAAGAGACTGAGAGAGTGTATGTTGGACATTTTTGGCGACCAGCTGGAGAAGACCGATTTCCAAACGAATCCGGCTGCCGTCCGTGAACGAATCAATGGGTGGGTCAGTAATATGACCAAGGGACACATCCGCGACCTGCTGCCTGCTGGCAGTATCGATGAAACCACCGATTTGGTATTGGCAAACGCGGTTTACTTCAAAGGCCTCTGGCAAAATCGCTTCGACCCCGCAAATTCGAAGAAGGATTTATTCTATAGCTCTGGGTCCCAGAATTCTATGGTCACGTTCATGAAGCAGAAGGGGACGTTTAATCATCGTAAGTACAATTGCGATTATAAATAGATATTTGTTAATGGATTTAATTGCTTCGTTGAAGTTAGAGCTTCTGTTCTTGTTTGGAATGATGGTATTATCAATAAGCACTAGTAAAGCTGCTTAAATTGGAAATCTGTTCGTGTTCCACTGGAAGTAGAAAGTAGTATAACTGATGGTACCGTTTTAAAGTAGTCTAATGAAAGTAGGAAGTACGATAATGCTACGAGAGATAATAATTCAAGCAATTCAAAGCAATCGGGGGCGGGCACCAACTATTCTTATTAACTTTGGGGGGTGGTTTCTCCCCCTAAACATTCAAGCAGGTCAGAATAAAAAGACACGTATTTCTTTTTTTTCGATCCTCTAAAACATATCCAAAATTCAAAGCAATCGGGGGCGGGCACCAACTATTCTTATGAACTTTGGGGGGTGGTTGCTCCCCCTAAACATTCAGGCCGGCCAAAAGAAAAAGATACGTATTTCTTATTTTTCGGTCTTCTAAAACATATCCAAAATTCAAAGCAATCGGAGACGGACCACCTGGGAAACTCTCCTTGTCAGTGTTCCAACCTCCAAGTAAACAATTTCACCCACTCGCAACCTTGAAGAGCACCTTTTCTTCTGTTCCACAGTGATCTCCGAGATGCTCGGCGCGCACATCCTCGAGCTGCCCTACAAGGGCGAGCAAATCTCCATGTTCGTTTTGCTGCCGCCATCCGTCACCGCAAGATCCGCCGACGTGGCTAATCGGGCGCCCAGCGACCGCGACGGCGTGCGCCAGTTGATCGAGCGTATCTCCACCGACGAAGGGTCCACGGAGCTGCGCGAGATCTTCGACTACGGTGTGCCCCCGCGCGAGGTGGAGGTGTTCCTACCGCGTTTCGAGATGGAGAAGGACCTTCCGATAGGCGCGCTGCTGCACGCCCTTGGCGCCGGCGAGTTGATGACGGTCAACGCGGCTGACCTGCGCGGCTTCGTCGAGGACGGCGAGTCGCCGCCGCACCTCGGCAGCGCCGTCCACCGTGCGCGCATCGAGGTCACCGAGGAGGGCACCACGGCGGCCGCTGCGACCGCGCTCTTCACCTTCCGCTCCGGCAGGCCGCTGCAGCCCGCAATATTCAAGGCCAACCACCCCTTCGTCTACTTCATCTACCACAAACTGGCGCGCACAGTCATGTTCGCCGGGGTCTACCGCACGCCCAATCCTTTGCAGAGCACGCCCGTTTGAGACTGGCTCCGCGGACCATCGTGTACCTCCTGTCGTCGTTTCTTTGCATTTCTTAAGTCTGTGCAGAAGAGGATGAGCAAGCTTCTCGCATAAGCGTGTGTGGCTCTTGACGTGTCCGGAGGGTTTTGTGGTTGAGATCAGTGGATTGCTGATGCTGGGTGGTTTTGTAAGTAGTTCGGTAAGCTTGGATGCGGAGGTACTTTGGTGGTCCGTTTGTGGGATGGAGTGTGGAATTTATTAAACTCGATGCGAATTTGTTTGAATGCAGTTTAGAGATTTGTTGACGTATGTTAGGAAGACGGGATCTTCAGTTTTGTGTTTGATGTTTCTAGCAGAATTAGAAACGTGGTGGTATATTTCTGTGTATGCGTGTGACGCTTGCTTCGTCGACGGGGGATTGTTTGTACCTTGTAAGAAAGTGCGTTTAGGCCGGCTTGGATAATTACAGTTTACTCAGTTAACGATCTGTAATAGGGAAACAAGACAAACTGGCGGTTTAGAGTTCATTAGTTACGTTGAAGCGAAGAAAATGGGCATTTTGGGATTCAATGGAGCAAGGTAGATTTGTTAGTAAAACACTTAATTTATCCGTTTTGAACAACGAAACTGTTTTCCACTTTGTTATATTCTATAAAATTGTGTGGTTCCGGATCGTACTTATGATTCACGCGTGTGCGGTTGTTAATTAAAATTAGAAATTATTTTGTTTGCGAGTGTTTGTATTTCAGCATGGTTCCTCATTTCTAACCCAATTATTGATGCGCCATTACGCTTTACGAAATGGAGATACGAGTCGTTATTGCACGCGTGTGCGAAATAATAGTTTAGGCGGGAACTTATTTATTTTTCATGAGAGAATTAAAGGAACTTATATCGTGTACATTATGAACAAAAATAAATAATGACTAATACAATAGAAAACGAGGGAATTGTTTTTAGACTTAAACTTAGACTTAAGCTTACATATATCGAGTAGATATTGGAAATCTCACTGTATTTAATTTCAATTCTAACCACTAGTAGCGTACTGACTTGTTCTGGTCTGAATCGATAATGTTGCACACGAAACGCAAATTAAATGATGAGTCCTATTAGAAATCACTGTAGGTGCCAAAATTAAACAAAAAAATTATCGGGAAACGTTTTACGTGCCAATGGCAAAATAGCATAGACTTTAATTTTTGACACTTACACTGTTTTCTACAAGGAATCGTCGAGTGTTTGTTTTTGGGGCCTCTGAGCATAGTGACAAAAATCTACAATAAACATTAGGTGCATCTATCACAAACGAAGTATAGAATAAACCTTAAAAACAACGTAAATTTTTCTCTTATCGATTCAGAATCGAATTTGATCGCAATCCTACTAGCCATTAAAATTGAAACTAAATTTTCATTTGCAACACGTATCGATTTATAAAATAAATAACAAATCGTAGAAAAATTCATCAAGAGAACAACAACACCTAAGTACGTATAAAAATACTCTAATATAAATTCTTACATAATAATCACAGACGAGGTACAGAAACTCTGACCCGAAGTCCGCGAGGATCTTAACGAAATGTGCATAAGCCTTTTTGAAAATAAGGCTATTTTAGGGAATTTTTTAAAAGAAAAGTTTTGGGTATTACACTTCCCGCACGGTTATTAATTATCATTCGAGGAATGTACTCAAATTTTGTAAACAATAATAATATTGTTATTCAAAGTTACAGTGGTAGCAGTGAGAAGGTTTGAGAAAAAGTTTCTTGCTGGCGATTTCATCATTGCTAGTCATCTGAAACAAAAAAAACACAAATATCTTAATCTACCTGAGTATGGATATCGTACGAACTAGAGTAAATAAAAAAATTAAAGGACACAAGAATGACGTTCCAAACATAGTTTCATTTCTCTGAAAACAATTTATTAGCTTTTTGAATTGCATATAATGGCTTAATTGTTGTTCACACGAAAACAGGACATGTATATGAATATATCTATGAAATGTCAAGTAATTTCATTAATTGGTTTTTAAGATATCATGTTCGCCAGATCGAAAGAAGCCATTTTGAAAAAAACGCATTTAAAGTTTCAGGTACCGTTTTAGGGCCAATGCAGACGAGCGACGCGGCGTCGTTGCGATTTCGCCCCGATACATACATATATGTATATAGAGAGATTCACAAGTGTCGCAATTTTTGCAGCAGTATTGTCCTATCGCACGACCGTCGCACGACGCCGCACCGCTCGTCTGCATTGACCCTTAAAGTGTAGGTATAACAAATAATAAATCATACTTACAATTAATCGGCTATTCCAGAACCGTAAAGAGCACCTTCCTCTTCCTCGTAAAATTCTTGTAAAGTACTCTGTGCCTTTCTACGAGCAGTCCGAGCTTCCTTCATAGCTTGGCGGTGTCTTTTCTCAGTGATCAGCATCCGCTGTGCGTCCCGAGTATCGGCGAAACTTTTCGCTTCTCGGCCAATTACTATTCCCATTGTCTCGAATGTTTTCAAAATTGAATGATACCCTTCATTGTATATTCCCGTTGCTAAATAAGCAGCTATTTCAACAGTTTTTGCATTAAAATATCTATGTTCAGGAGCAAAGTGCCAGAGCAGTCCATTGAAACCATGATTTTCGATCTGGGTTTCCACTTCATGCGCATTTAAATCCACAATAATTTTACACGCATTCCCGTCGCCGACGTAGCGGGTATACTTAACATTATGATTTTGCACCGATCGGCCGAACATTTCTTTAATAGCATCTTCTTCCATTTTACGGGAAAATCCTTTCAGGTTTACTGCACACAGATGTTTATGTTTCGTCTTCCATTCTTCATACTCCGCCTCATTGTTGATTTTTGCCTCTTGCGTTTCACACGTTTTACAGGAGCTAGATTTTGTGACCAGATCGATCACTTTACAGCTGTGTTTTCCGATAAGCCTCGCAACGCCGATTCAGGAAGAAATCCCTCTTTTCCGCCATGTGCCGTATCCAGAAACTGTTAGATTTGTGTTTGAATTTTCTTTCTCTACGGTTTTTTCTTTCTCTTCTTGAATAGCTGAGCTAGTACACATCTGGTAAACAGCTTTCGATGCGATGAACAGATTCCCTACAGCGGCGTAGTAGGCATTGCTATGGAATTCTCTGGCCAAGTCCATTAAGCCACAAAACAAGTTCAGACCGCCGTTACCGATCCCCAATAAGCGCATCACACACACGATTCTGCGGTTTATTTCGAACGCGTGCTGAATTAAAGGACACGAGTTTATATACGTTGTACCGCACTCGCAATTTACAGCGATTTTGAAGCCTAAGCCATGCGCACTTGCTTTACTAAATTGCACGCCTTTGTGACAAGTTTTGCACACAACTAATTCGCTTATTGCCGAAAACACTGCGAAGAACTGCACGAAACGATAGCCGTGCATTTGATTCACGGTGATTTCCTGATCTGTGCCGTTTAATAATTTCTCGGCCGAGGTGCTGGCAATATTCATATCCTGCTCTATGGCACTATAACGATATCCGCCCATCTTTCTCTTTTTACTTTGGCTTGGCCTGCCTCTCGAACGGTGTCTGCCAGATTTTCGATCCATGTCGTTCTGCTCGCGTCTTCTCAACACTGATTCAACACGGAGGTCTATTGGAGGCCTATGATTTGATGCACTGAAATATTCACGGCACTTAGCAGGGTTGCCGGAAGAATATCCTCTCGGCGGGACAAGGTGACTTATACATGTACACTATTCCGACTTGTGCACACATATTCATTTTTTAACACCGCGCAGCTTGTTTTGGTTCGTGCCCGTTGAAGCTCGACGCGGTCACCCTCAACCGTCTTCGCGACTGTATATGTATGTATGCGTGTATACCGAGGACTTTCCGTACAATTCGAAATCAGTTCGCTCGTTCGCTCGCTGCTAGTGTCGGAATTAGTCGCACCTTTACGCACTTTTCTGCTCTTAGTACGTTAGAGTCGCACCCTACGCAGTTTGTACCATTTCTTGGATCCCAGCATCCAGTGTTGTATATTCTTCGTATAAGTAACCGTATTGTTTATTCGTATTTTCATCAATCGTGGTCTTAGTTAATAAACTGCTCGCGTGTTTGGAAATCGTGCCGTGTTATTCGTGCACGTGCTTCGACTAAATCGCCGGCAATAATTTTCGGCCCTCGCCTAAACGGTGGGTTTGGTCCTTCCAGGTGAAATTAACCTGCACCGAGCGATACAACCACATCAATTCCAATGGCCACGAAGAAGGCTGAGGACATTGACGCCCTGCTGGCGAAGCAGAAGCACAACACCAAAACCATGCTTGGAGTGATGGAGAGCTACCGGAAGATGGAGAAGGCGAAGTTCTCCACGATCACCGCCCAAATCTGCCTGGACTACCTGGAGGTACTGTGGATGCAGTGTCTGGCCCAAGATGACGAGCTAAGTAACCACACAGCAATCGAGGTCACCTACTCCCAACATCAGGAGCACGAGATTATCGCCGCTGGGGATGCTTACCAGCAAGCTCACGATTATTTCACCGACGTAATTCAGTCCTTGACTCCCGCGGCCTCGTCGTCCGTGAGTACGTCGAGTCGCAGTGTCGGACACGCCTGGGAACTTCCGCCTATCCCGCTGCCGAAATTCTCCGGGTCATATCTCGAATGGCTCGGATTCGCGGAGCTATTCCATTCGTTGGTTATAGATAATAAGTCCATTTGCGACGTGGAACGGATGTACCATTTGAAAGCCTCGTTGGAAGGCGAGCCGGCCTCCCTAGTGAAGCACATTTCCCTTTCGGCGAAATTTGAGACAGCCTGGGATGTCCTTAAGAAGCGTTACGAAAACAAACACATGCTGATTCACGTGCATCTCGACAACATTTTGTCGACCCCACCGGTGAATCACAACTCCGTCAACGATTTGACGTGCCTGAGGAACAGAACGATTGGAACGCTGCCGATCCTCAAAAGTTTGGGCTGTGCAACCGACAGCTGGGGGGAGCTGCTCGTTTTTATCATGTCGCGCAAATTGGACCTGGAGACCCAGATGAAGTGGGAGATGTCGCTAGGCGCGAGTTCCGACTACCCGACCCTCGAGCAGTTCGACGAATTTCTTAAAAAGCAGATTTGTATAGCCGTATCGATGGAAAACCACCCAACATCGACGAGTCAGGTCGAGCCAGTAAAGAAAGCTCGGTGCTTTATTTGTCGCTCTAAGCACCCGCTGTACCGATGCCGCGCGTTCATGGCATTGACGGTCGAAGAACGGAGGGCGGAGATTAAGGAAAATAACCATTGCTATAATTGTTTGAAACCTGGCCATTTCTCCTTCGAGTGTCCGAGCTTAATGTCTTGTTTGGTGTGTCAACAGAACCATCATTCGCTTCTGCACACCGATTAGTAGTGCCTCAGAGCAAGGACGAGTTCCGAATAAAGGTCTCTGCACACATATCAGTTCTGTGTCAAGGGGATAGACTCACGGATAAAGGATCTCTTCTTCTTACCACTGAGACGCTGCCACGGAACTGATATGCGTGCAGAGGCCCTTACGGGGTTATTCTACTTTGATCGGCCGAAAAATGAAGCTATATTTAAAAAAAAATATTCTCAATAAATACAACATATAATTAAATAAATCTTTCTGAAATTTATTGAGCTACTCTTATGTTATACAACAAAATTTAAAAAGAGTTTTTTTAATTTGTTTCATATGTTTTTTTATAGCGTCGATGTGACACCTACAAAAAAGAGGTGTGTTCGCGGAGCAGGTAATTTCCCGGCTACAATTTTTCTTGAGAGCTTAATAAATTCCAATAAGATTTATTTCATTATATGTTGTATTTATTGAGAAAAAAGTCTTTAAATTTAGCTTCATTTTTCGACGCCTCTTAAACGGCTCACAGACGATGCGATTTATCGTACACCTATTGTTGTAAAGTCAGATCGTATTAATATCGTACTACATACAATTTATACAACACCACAAACGTTGCAACTGTCTTTCAAACAGTCGATGCGACTTATATTGTACAACTAGACTACGATAAATCGCATCGTCGGTGGGCCGTTTCAGGCCCACTCAGAGTCGAGTGGGAGTGTCCGTGCGTAGCACGGAGGATTTGGTGTTTCTTTCCCAGTCAAGCGGATTGTCCGTGATTCCATCCCAAATAGCAATATGTACCCAAAATTTTCTTCGATTCTGAATTCATATTTACAAAATTTTTAATTATTTGGCTTCCAATTTCGATTCACAAACTTAATCGAAGATCTCAATTTTCATCATTTTCGCGGCAAGGATTCCATAAATTAGGTTTTAAGTACACATTCGAAATTAATTACACCGTATCAAAATCCATACTGGAAACAATGTTTTCAAAAGTAACGTTTGCCTTCGACGTGTGCTACGTGGCAGAATCCGCTTCACTGTGAAAGGTTTTACTTGGTCATATGTAACAGTATCTTAATATACATATAAATAAGAAAGTTTTTATATGTTTGTGTGTTTTCTGTCGCCTATAAACTTTTGATCGATAAACTCTAGGATCACGAAATGAGCCTCAGCTCTTTTACTAATCCAGACAAATGCGATTATTTTCACAAAAAATAAATGTTTTTTTTTATAAAATCAGAATCTAAATTTCGGGCGAAGCTGACAACGAGTAGTAAAGTTAGTATCTAATATCAAGTACTAGCAAAATACTCGTGCTTTGCTACGGTAGAATAATTAAAAGGAACTACTTTTATATCTGCGTTTTGAAGTAATTTTTTATGTAATTTCTGTAAAGTTACCTTTGTAAGTAAAAACCAAGTTGGTATCTAATCGAGCCTATACACATTTGGAGCACAAAAATAAAACGAATATAAAACCTCTTGGCAGATTGTACTACATAAATGGACCGCATGGCCAATAGGGTGGCCAGAAAATCGTGCATGTTTAGGTAGGTATTCATAAATGTTATTACATTGTAAAAATTACATATTTAAAGTTTTTCCACGGCTAAGCCACCGTACTTGCGTGTATACAGTGTAGGAAATGTATATTTTGATCATTTACAAAGAGACGGCCTTTCTATTCCCACTGAGGGAGTAACAACCTTATTGATTCATATGTGTGCAATAATGGAAGCCATAATAAATGATAATTATTTGGATTCTCTATTTTTACGGTCTGAGAATCACAACAATTTTATGTAGATTAACATATCTTAGTCAATTAGATCAGATTCGGATTACTTGCCATTTTCTAAAACGTGCATTTGTGGTAAAGATTACCGCGATATTTTGCTTCAATTATTATCTGTTTTTTCTAGTAAATGGAAATTGAAGGCTTTTAGTTAGAATAGTAAAATGTCACTCATTCTTTAATATGTATGTATGTATCTATGTAGACATAGCACAGATGTCTGAAAGACGTCGTTTATACGTCCGTTTTAGGGCTGCACGGCTTTAGGACGTTTTTTGGGCGTCTTTAGACGTCTGCGTGCTATCTGGGTGTGTATGTAAGTTTCTTTTATTTCATTAGTACCCTATTTCAAGATTTAAAATTCTACTCCATTTATTTCAAAGATTATTTCTGCTTTCTTTTAGGCAGACCATATCATTGTTATTTTTGGTTTGAGTTTTGATCACATTGTTGTTATTTTTGTTACGTTTTTATTTTATTTTATTATGTGGGATGATAGGGCTATTGGCGAACCACCCACTTTATGATTCAAACCGTAATGTGCCACGGTAATACCCCTGAGGTGGTGAGGAAATTTACCGAATCATAATAAATTGTAGTATTTGTATATTATTTGGTATGTAATTATGAAAAAAATTTCGTCAACCAATCAACGCCAAGGTAGGAAACGAAACGGCGCCAGTAGCGCCACACTGACTCAACTATCAAGTCATGTGAGGCCGCAGCCAATCAGCGTCGACAACCGATCCCGCGACGACGCTGGTTGGCCTAGCTTCGCTAGCTAGGTTTTGCTTGACGGTGGCGCCGTTCATTTCCCACGTAGGCGTTGATTGGTTTTCGAAGGCCTTTAGAAAACTGTGCGCCTCTACGTTGAATAGTTCTCCGCCTTAGATTCTCTCTCCGAAGACGAGACTTAGTGCCATCTCTCTCGACGTCATGTTCTCCTATTACAATGCTCAATTTCGGAGCATTCTGAAAATTTTTGCCAGATTCTAGCCAAAGTATCAGGAGAACATGAAGTGAACGGACGTATTCTAAATTTTAGCATCGCAGGTGTTTTCTTTATGCAGGGAACAAGAGCTACGTCTGTTCCTTTTGAATCTATGTCTCAGAATCACCTCTGGAACGTGTTACTTTGTGTGACCACTTTTGTCAGTGTATTCTCTTAATACTAAGATCGAAATTTTGGCTTTACTTCGTAAAAACTGTGTTTTTGATCAAATATGAAAGATTTTTTCCAATGGTAACTTTGGAATTTCGATAGGAATGTTCAAGAGGGTTTTTGCAATGATAATACAGATTTAGAAAGCTCTTCTCTTTTTATTTTCTTTAAAAATAAGTTCCAGATATTGCAAAAAGGTGATACAAGTATTTACAAATGATTATTGATGTAAAATCACTATCTTCTTTTGTTCATTGTCGTTGAGGTTAATAGCTTTCCGTCATCTGACCCACTTAAAGCTCCTGTCCACGAAGAAATACTCCACAGTGTAACCTGTAAGACGAAGAAAAATATTTTTAGTAACCTGACTTGTCTATTATAGAAAATACAACAAAATTTCATGTAAAGCGTATAAACATTTAAATTATCTTCCCAATTTAACCTTTATTTCATGTAGAACTCATTTAAACGCAGTAGAATTCAATTACCACACCAGTAAATAAAAAAGGGCAGAAAACGTATAAAAATGATAACGGGAAAAAGGAATTAGGTTAGGTAAGTCATTTGTTTATAGGCAAAATGAACTTTTCGAGACGTACTACATTCCAAAAGTGACTACATACACTAACATTAGATCAGTTACATGTATTCTACTACTTCCATTGAATTATGTAATTGTTCAAACAAACTCTTATCAACTAAATGTACAATAAAAATGAAAACCTAAATTCTTTTGAAGATGAAAGGAAATATTTCAAATCAAACTTCGCGCCATAAATCAGTTTCATCAGTTTCAATAAATAAACAATTTCGTTACCAAAATTGAAAGCATAATCGCTACGCTACAGCCTTACCCTACGCGGTTTAAAAATCAATTTTCCCAAAGAAGAAAACCCAAGTATTACATTATAAAAGAGATATTCAAATTTCTCGACCCGGTAATGCTTCATCCTTCACGTGCTGTATTACAAAATCGAAGTTTATAATTGTTGTATATTGTCTGTTAAGATGAGATGTATTTGTACATAATAAAACATGAATCATTGATTGTCGCGATTAATTTATTGGGAATACCTATTTTATAAATTCCCGGTATTCTCGATAATTTTCACGTTACATCAGGAAATGAATTAACATCGCGATAAATTTGTATGTTGGCAACGCTGAGCTCAGTTTCGTTTAATTTATTTGGAATTAAGTAATCTATCGTAGATCTCGAGAAACGCATGTGCTTTTATGTTCACAGGATATTTCAATTAAAATTTCATTCTTTCCACCCTATTTTCAATACGAAACAATAAATTTCGTACTCCCACCACAAAGATAACATTACATTCCTAAAGAGGCACTATGAACTGTACTTATTAGACTTTTATTGCATTTTGCAGCATCTCAAATAAAAATTCACCGATCCACAGAAACTAATATAAACGCAGTAAAACCTGATATTATCGTTCACCACAATATTCCACAGTTTCTTTCAGTAAAACGAATAAACAGGTTAGTCGCAGTTCCCCTATGTTACTGCGGATATAAAATATTTATAATTTATATAATGTAAGTGTATATACATGTATTGAATTTAACTCGATCTTCTACTGTACCTTTCTGTATATATCTCTAACATAATTACAAATTAAACAATTGTTATATCACTTAAAATAATGTCACGCGTTTGCACAAGTAACCTACTGTGCGACTAATATTCGACGAATGAAAAAGTAAATTAAATCTCAGTGCCACTTGCGTTGCAATTTAAAAATCGTTTAAATGTTTATAAATTAATGAAATCCTTCCCCATTTAATCGTTTCTTTGAGGTGCACATTGCACATGCCACCAGATTATGTAATCGTTTTTCGTTTTATTTTAAGGATCTTATTTTCGATTCTATAAAAATAAGTGCTTATAATACATCTCGGAATCATCAGTGAAAATTTATATATTCCCCGGAGACTTTCAGTTACAAGATATTTGTTATAGGTAAGTATCTGTTATCACGTTCAATTTCTCACACTTGTAATTCTGTCTTTCTTGAAAAATGACTTTACACAAAACAAGTGTAAGAAATGGAGGAAGGAATCTGCACCAGTGTCGCACGCGTGTAGTTTCACTGAATGCGAATAGCATTAAAAAGAATGAAATAGGTTTCCAAAGGATCGATGCTAAGATGAAATTGTTTTAGAATGTCTTTCCCGAACAAAGAGGAACGTACGAAATGCTGGAACTGTAGGGACGACTATTGGAAGTGTCTCGACGAAGGTAAACCAGACACGGAGTGCAAGAAATTTAGAGAACAGTATGAAAAGTTTTGTCCCGCTCTGTGGGTAAGTTCTGTACATCGCACAATTATTTTTATCTCGAGGATTAAAGGACATTAGTATCTGTACTTCCATGCGAATAACTGCGAGATGTATCGATAAGAAGTAATGTGTAATCCCGCTGTATACAATGCTTCCACTGTTTTAATAAAACTTTCATTTCTATCACTTTTCACTAGGTGAAACACTTTGATCGTAAGCGGGAGTACTTGAAATTCAAAGAGCAAATAGAGCAAGGGGGGTACGTTCCTGAAGAGTCAAATCCAGTGTAAAATATATAGAACTAATGTAGCAGTTATAATTTATAAGTTACCACGTTTCAACTAATAGTTATTGAATTGTTTTTAAATTAAGTTTTCCTATTTTTGTTACTTATAATAAAAACAAATGCTTAAAAATAACACGACACTGTCTCATTGTATTGTATGGAAATCCTTAATCCGTTATACTAGAAGTTTATTTTACCTTGTTTTCATTATTTCGTACATAGAGCAGTTTAAGTGGAAAGCTAGTTTGATGGCTGCTGAATAATACGCTTTTTTTCTACATTTCGAGTGGCAATTTTTTGAGATCTTTTGTGGCTTTGCAGGAATTAATTATATCATAGTTATTTCTATAGCGGCTGAGAAACAGGACTGAGAAATAAACGTGATTGCCTGTTAATTGCAGGACGTGTAGCTTTGATGGAAATAAAACAGAAAGGCCTGACACCCCTGCACAAGTCGCTACGAAAGCAGCTTTCGACTTCCAAACAACAAATCCGAATTCGTATGATTAGGGAACAAGAGCTGTAAAAATTCAAATAACGTTTGAGGGGCGTAACATCGCAATTATTGAATTAGAACGTCTGTCGCTGAATTACGCTAACAATATGTGCGCGAAAGATACGGAATTGAATCGTTTAATCAACGAGCTTGAAACGTGCACAGAGGATACTGTGATTCTCAGAGTCAGTATTTTTCACGACGATAATTTTGTAGTTGCATTTGCAGTCATAAAGTATCATACCTTTAATTTTTCAGAGATTGATAAACTATGCTTCGCCGTGCAAACAATCGTGGAACGATGAAGATTTGGAAGGATGGCAAACGGTTCTCAGACACGTTATAGAAATCTTTATCCCAAATCCGGGAATAAGAAGGGAGAGAGCCCTGTTAGCTTCGCACGCATTCTTTGCTTTACTCTCGATGCAACACACTTTAGTTCCCCTGAAAGATACCTTAAGCAACTTTTTAGAATCTAACTCTAACGACCTGTACTTTCTGGACAAAAGATACGACACCGTCGAGCCTACATTGTTCAAGTTAATTTGCGCTCATGGATATTTACAGGTCAATCATAAAGAAATATATTCCGAGGACGTTTGTCTCCTCGTCTTCGATGTTATATGCGAGCATTGTATAAAATATACTAAATATTCTCATTTCGCGTACAAAGTACTGCACGTGTGGTTGCGTAGAACAATGGATACAAGCTTCTGGGACAGATGTAATTCGATAACAGAGGAGAAATTAGAGGCAATCATCTTTTCGAATTGGTGTAACGCCATCAACGAGATCAGTAAACAGAACTCAATATCCATCTTTAATATGTACCTGAGAATTATGGAAAGCAAGTACAACGGATACCTGGCATTCGCGTTCAAGCATTGCGTTGATACAATTTCTTGGCAGAATGAAATAAAGTACGACATACTCGCGGAGATTTGCGAGGTCTGGGACAACGTTAGAGTTATGACTTCTCGTGATTTCTTATTGCCCCTGTGCACCAGCTTAACGAAATATAACTTGCGTTCAGCGGGCACGAAAGTTTATATTGCTGTCGCGAAGAAGCTAAGCGAAGATGAGTGGAAGCAATCATTCGGCTGCATAATCGATTATCTTTTCCATCACTGGGGAACAACAGAACAGTGAGTTTAATTACAGAGTTGCGTGCACGATGGAATAAGAAGTTGGCAATTAAATATGAATTTTAAACTTGCAGTGAAAATCACAATGCTCTTCGATTGCTCTGCAAACATTGGCTCGAACCACTTATCAAGAAACACAGAAGTATCTTACCATACTTATGGGATTTGACCAACGACATGAACGAACACTTTCTTCATTCGCATCTTCAGAGAATGGCTAGCGAAATGCGCGTCGATCTTCCGCGGCAACCGAAGATCGAGTGCTATATAAACCATGACATGGATATTGTGAGATTAAATGGCTTTGCCATAAACTGTTACCAAGTAAACAATCTTTACGATAAAAACAGAGATCGGTTCTTTACGATAAGAAACTTTTTATGGCACAATGCGAACAGCGCGTCAGTGCATATGAGAGATGGAATAGCGAAGTACTTTAAAGTGTTCTATGCCAATGTTTTAAAAATGTGCAACACTAAGCCGGATTGTGTAGATGATGTATACTATATCACACATTGGTTGCATGAATTTTTATTGGATTGCTTTGAGATTGGCTCCTGTTATCAGCGAAAAATACTTGGTTTAAATTTATACCAGGCCGTACTTTCTTTTACCAATGCCAGTGCATTTAATAAGTGCAACAATATTGAAAGTATATCCTGCACTTTGTTGCTGGAGAAACATCTAAAGGCGACCGAGCATTGGGAATTCACGAATAACACGAGCTTGTTTGCTTTATTGCGGCTTGTATTAGACTCTGCACTTGATGTGAAGCAACTGGCTACTTCTATTATCCTTGACTACTTCGATAAGGATATTGTGACTAATTCGGAGAAGCAAGTAAGGGAGTACTCGCTTCTGCTCGGCACCTTAATTCTTTTCAACGTCTTTCTTTCGTGAGAAAGGTAATTAAACAGAAACTATTTATTAGGTAATGCACAGGGTGGCACTGCGAAACTGTAATTCGTCCAAGTTCTACGAGATCGAAAGTGGAGCGGCTCTTGTATTAATTTTAGCGAACTGGGTACCTTTGGGCGTTTCACAAAGTACTCTTGAAATACGCGATAAAAACGGATACAAAACTTACAAGTATTCGAGATACTCAGATTTCTTGCTCGACGAAGCTGCCGGCCAATTAACACAGATGAAGGCCGACATACTAAAGGCTATCGTCCGGAACAAACCATTTTATGGCGTGTTGACTGCTTTATTGAAGATTACCTTTCGCAGCGGCCCGGAAAATTGTCGCTTAACTTCAGAATTCATTGAAAAGATGCTGTATCTCTTGAAGGATGCTACCGACTTCTTTTTAGCTATACTTTCCTCTAAATCTGAAAACAGAGGTACATCTAGTTTAATCCGAAGAGCTTGGAAAATGTTTTCTTGAAAGTGTAACTCTGTTTATAGAATATTCATCTTCGTTCGCGGAAATGGGATTAGCCATCGACGAAGCAATTAAGAATAGCGAAGTAGACAGTATTAACTTTGACGAATTGAATTTAACTCCTGCCCATCAAGTTCTCGTTTCCTGTATTTGGATGTCCTTGAAGGTGCAGCTTTAATCTTTCCTATCCGCTTTGAATTAGCGTAACATTACACCTGCAACAGAACGTATTTTTTATTCAGGTCTCCTGCGAAATAGCTTGCGAAATAGGAACGTTAATGTATTCGGATGAAACCGTCAAGTGTTCTACTAATATTATAGTTACTGTATTACTCAAGTGTAGACACAAAGGCGTGGTGGAGGCTGCTGGTACAGCAATAGGACATTTAACTAGGTATTATTTACTCCGACCGAGAATAATTATTTGAGTAGTCTCATAATCAAGATTAATTGAAAATTGCAGATGTTTGTGCAAAGAGGCCAAGTACTGTGATCTACCAAAGCTACACGCGTCGCGCATTTTAGAAAACGACGACATGCACTCTCTAAACATCACTAGAAGAGGCGCAGGATTGTCAATAATGTTTCACAGGATTGTCGTTAGCGATAATCGATGTGACCGGCCACTTCTACATTTCGCGGTACAAAAATTATTAGACCTGCTGGACACCTCGGATGTTCCGCAGCAAACTGCAGAATCCCAACATGACTCTCCGTGGACAAGACGGTTACATTTTTTGCGTGCTTTAGTGGCGGATAAAGAAATACATGCACAGTTACTTCCATACATGGAGAGGATTTCGTTGACCTGTTTCAAATACTTGGAGTCTGAAACGTGGACCATAAGGTAACGCTGCGTGAACCTATGCAAGGCAATGTAAGATAAAATTAAGAAACTAAAGCGTGCCGGAACGATTATAAAGATTACAAATGTTTGCAGAAATGCGAGCCTGCAGTTGTTCGGCGCAATAGTTCCGAGATTGGTGGGCCAAAGTTACGGCGAGGCTTTGGACTTTGGAAATGGATACCCTATTAATCATTTTGTCACGCACTATCCTGTACTCGCGGATTACATTATGAAAGAATTGCAAAGCTTCTCGTCGACGTTCATGGGCTTTTCCACCGCGCTCTATTTACATTCGAATATCGTGCATATCCTTATACTCGTTTCAAAGTTCTCTTGTGGCGGTTGCAACTTCATCGATTATTCTTCGCGAGAGTTTGTATCAAAAGCGAAAGATTCGCTCCGTATCTTGTTTAAGAATCCCGTCCTGTATGTCAGACTTTTAGCTGCAAAGGCGTACGCTGCGATGACAGCTTTTCTGAGCATCGAATCCGAGATCGCGAGGCTCAGATGTGATGTTTCTTCCTGCCGAGATACTAATTTCATACACGGTTATTTATTGACGATAAAATATCTGAAAGAAAAATTATCCGTTGAAGCGAGCAATATAAATTCGTGCTCAGACGTTGCAGACTGTGCAAACCACGAACCGGAGCAGTGCGCAGAGTTGTTGCGGCTTCGGAGAATATTACAAATTTGGAGCGATGCGCCTGAAGATAATCCACAAATATGCTACATGCTGGAAGCGTTATCTTTAGAACTTTCAGAGTCCATTTCTAATCAAGTATGTGCCGCGGATGTATTTCCTTTCGATCAAGATACATCTGTATTCTCTTCTGAGAAGACACAGCCAGGATTCTTTCAATTTATTCAGCTCACTACGAAATTGCACGCAGACTGCGTTAGACGTGCGAATACTACTAACATTGAAGTTCTACACAGAATATTGGATTCCTGTTGCATCGATCAAAGTATATCGTTTCTAAATCACTTAGAGCTCTGTGTCCCAGTTTTGGAGATTGTTCTTGAACGTTTGCTATTAACCGAACATAACTGCAATGATTTGCTTCTGAACGCAATGGTGAATTACGCTCTGAGAACGTTGAAATACTTGCCGTTGTCAGATATAAGTGGATTACGTATTGGACAGTTACTGGAAAGTTTGTCTCTTCGAGTAGAAGAAAGCGTAACACATTCTAGTTTATGGCGTTTGAAGTCTGTATTGATATTAATGTTTTCTAAGAATGAGACACTCGTAAGTGAAATGTTGTCTCGCGTTCTCAGCTTATGCATTCACGAAGAAGAGCACACGAGACAAATGGCAGTTGAATCTGTCCAGTTCTCAGTTCGCCACTTCGCAGGACTAACAAGTAGGAATAAGTTAACAATTTTGCATTGCTGTTTGATATTGTTGAAAGATGAGATCTCGGAGATACGCGAAGCTATCGCGGGTAGCGTGAGAGCACGTGTTTTACAAACAATTAGCACTGAATACAGCCTTCTGAAACATGACGAACATATATATCACGCATTGTTATCCGAAGTAATGCTCGATCGATCGAAATTCTTCGGGGATAAGGATACGAGCCTATCCTTCGTAAAATTGTTCGTGCACAGTATTAAAAACTTGGACGTCAACGTGACAATAGAAAATCCTTTCTACCATGACGACAATCCTTTGTACAGAGAAGAGTCCAAGTTTTTAAATCTGTGCTTCTACTACGCGCAGCGAAATAAATACAGTTGCGACAAGCGCTCTATAGAAAGTACCAGCTCGGAGTACAATAACGAGATTGTTATCGATACCCTGGGTAAGCTTCAGACGAAGTACCAGCTCCAAGAAAGATGTTGCTTCGACCGTACTAATTTAGAAGTTGTCTTAAATACTAAATACTTAGATTATTTATTAAGGAAGCAAAGAATTGTAATACAGGAATACAGCTGATGTTAATAATGTACAATTATAACTGAATAAATGATACGCTATGATGAAGCATTTTATAATTAAAGGCTGCTAATTCTTGTCAATAGGAATCCCGAAATAAATGCTTTCTAATCCATCAAAATACACAAGAGATATTTAATAGTCCAGAATAAATACATCTGTACACCTTACGGACATACGAATGTGTACACATTCACAAAGCTTATTACTTTATATTTACATTATGCTACACTCAATCGTATCAGAATATTAGAAAATTTTGAACGATCAAAGAATATATTACACATTGCGAAATCTTTTTTTCGTCGACCTTTCATATGTCCATCCCTCTTTATACTTTTCATATCGTATCTACAGTCCATCATACCGTTGCGCGATATCAAATATAAGTCTGGCAAATTCGTTGCCGTCGTAACGTCCTCGAAGAAGTTACGCTTCACTCGATTGGTGAATCCAGAAACCTTATTATCCTTACAAATTAAAACTATCGTGTAGTATCGACGTGTTTGGCGAGTCACTTGAGAAATCTTACACAAATAAACATATCTCGGCGGTATATAAAAAATTACAAAACTTCAATTTGAAATTGAAACATTTATTCGCTAACTGCGCGTCGTCCCTTCGCTTAAATGCATTCGGTAATTAAATAAGAACCGAGGAAAGAGGATGCCTTCCGGCCGCGGGAGAAGTAGCCGCGTGCGGTGGGAATATTCGAAGGCAGCTTCCTTCCTCGATCTCAGGCTACGACAAGCTTACACCTAATAATGTAATTGAACACTGCGCCGTGCTTTCGCGCGTGAAAGAATTGCACGTACTAAAACTACATGATCCAACGAAGAAGATGAAAATGGATCGGAGCATGATTCGCGTTAAGGATATAAGATCGAATGATAGAAGATTCTCCGCACGCAGGTGCAGTTCGTTAAATGCTCGAGCTGTTTGCAATCATTTAAGTTATCGTCAAAATCAAATGTTGTACGTTAAAAGAGAATAAGTCGAAATTACTTGCTGTCCGCTTCTGACCCCAACACACATATTTTTTTTCTCAATTTCAAGTTCCAAACTACTTGTCCGGTCGGATAGTCCTAGAGACTGATCGATCCGTCTCTGTGATATGTCGCTAACGATTACAATAAATTTCTTTGGTGATCGTTTCTATTTACATCAAAATATGTTTCTATAATAATTGCTAAGGCGTGCCTAATTTCACAATCATCTTCCGGAGTAACATCTTTCGACAAACAAATCGTGCGCACACGCTTGCCAGTGTTTCTGTTAACATTAAGTAGTCGACACTACCTAGAGACAAACATTAAACTAACGGTATTACTACTATTGCTATTAATAGTAAATGTAGATGTACAGGTGAAACTATAATTAAAAGCTATACATATTCGAGGTTCAATGTCCTACCGCAAAGGAGCCAAAAGAATTATTGGAAGTCAATGTTTCTTGGAAATATTGCCTAACAATAACCATTTCATCCAAACCGAACAAAATTAAACCGATCGGTTTCAATTGTTTAGAAGATTTTTCCATGCGATCACATTCAATTAACTTTTAACGCGCGGCGAGGGCGTATAGAAAGAAGGTATGTTAATTTCAAACCCGAATCTTTAACACCGCACGAGCAATCAATTATTTCGGGAGATTCTTCGAAAGCAGTCTCTCCTCGTTCTCACAAGGATTCGCCCCGGTAAAATTATTCATATATTTTTTTCTATTATAAGTGAGGTACACGTCTATATTGTAATAGAAAAGCTTGTGCTTGTAAGTACAGAAGCACCGTTATTTCATAATACGAACAATTTTAATATATGTATATATACGTGCCTTCGTTACATAATCTTGCATAATGCAATAGAAACATCAGGAACCATTATTTCGTTTTATACAATTTTATCGAGTACGTAGCAGCAAGCCACAAAAATATATTTATATCCCTTAATTTGATATCTTTCTTGCGGCACAATTTCCAACCCCCTCAAATTTGTTATTCTATAAAACTCGTAAAAGAAACTCACGTTGTGATGTATCTTCGTAGAATATCAAACATTTCTTTTGTTAAAATTTGAATGAATCTGTACCTCTTTTGTTGAGCATTGTTCCTCTAGCAACAAACTGCTTAACACAATCGTTACTGTCTCATATTTTAAATAAAATAACTCGGTAACGGGTGCGTTAAACCTTTCTTTGCTGAATACGTTCCGTCCCACGTAATCGTGATCAGTATTCTGAGAGTTTAAAAGTCGAAAGAAGTATGGAAACTTCTCTTCCCTCCTCGTCACTTTCGTTTCTGCACAGAGTGAAAGATTGTCTGATTTTCAGCGAATTTCTATCGTTTCCGGAGGTCGAGTGTATGCGCGGTTCAGCGCGAAGCGAAACGGGGAGGAAAAAGAGAGATATTTATTCAACTTACAACCTTGTATTCCTTAAATGTCTTTTGTACGGCCAGAAATGCATAGGCACAAATACAAGAATTTTCATCCGGCATCGAAATCTTATGTAGCTACGAGAGGAGTATTAAAATTGCTACGACGATATTTCACATAAATCAGATGTAAAATAAGTGGTTGCCTCGCTCATACTTCCTTCTATCTATATTTTCCTTTTATATCTAAGTTCCGTAACATAAACCATTGAAATTTCTTAGAAACAATTCTATAAATAATTACGCGTACAAAAGATAAACCGACAGAAAAATGCATGCAGAACTTCGAATTATTGCGAACGTAGCAGTGTTACAGCGACGAAACGTTACAACGATGTCTAGGTAACATTTGAGCACGGGTAAAAAGAATCGTTGAAGTAGTGAAGTAGTCACAAGATACCTTGATTATCCGCACACGAAACTGTCATTAAACTCTCAGGTATATAAATTGTTTTGTTTATAGGTGTTACCAAGCGATACATGATTTTCTTAATGATGCAAACTATATCAGTGTTTTTTTTAATATTTTTACAATCTTATCGACTCTCCAGCCATTAATCTTTGAATGTTCTCTCAATTGAAACAAGTAATCCTTTTTGTTTAAATTACTTTCATTAGTCAAAACGGGACTTTTACGTCCCTTATGTTTACCTAGAAATATTACGTGCTACAGAATACAATTGAATTACTCGCGAATGAAAGGAAAAGAAATCAATATTTGCACCCGTAATCACGTACAATTGTAGGCTATCGAAAATGCTTATACCTCTGGATGCAATAAACTTAATGAAATTTACTTTTGTTTCTTAGAATCGTATGCTAATGTCTTTAATGGTGCCACGATTCTTTCGGATGGCTCAATGAAAATCCCATTTCAGACAGACAGAAACGTATTACACTAACAAAATAAGCACACTTTCTCCGAGATACATATATGTATATATACACGTGGTGATTCATCCATATATTTATCATATGGATCGCTCAACCAAGCACAAGTCCAATGAGAATCGTGCCTCGCACTTGGTGCCCCTAACGGGAAATCGCGCCACCATAGAGCCGCCAAAGTAATACAACTAAGAATAATAAATTGCAAACTGAATTATGAACAAATACCTTCTTTTCATGACATTACCGATTATCAAAGTGCCTGTGATTATTCTTTTCACGTTTCGTACTCAAAAGTATACTCATTTGTTATTTAGCCGTCTGTCCGAGGCCCACGGACGATTTCGTCTTTTGAGATGATTCCGCGGTTTCGTTCGGCTGATCCACGTCCATCTGAGGCAAATGTACAAAACGCTGAGTAATCTGCGCAGTACGGATTATTCATTCGACCAAGCATGCTTTACCTTCTCCTCTTTTTCGTCGTCGATTAGTATGGGACCGTTCTCAGCCTCGTACTCTTTCAAAACCGCGTCTAAGTTATACCTCCGCCGGTAGTTGACGAAGAACGATCGCAAATGCGCCTCCGTCTTGGTTCCAATTACATCAGCGATCGCGGAAAAGTCTTTCCCGTATTTTCTAACGCCCTGAACAGCCAACAGTAGCTCGTCGTTTGTCCAACGAGCATTTATACGACTCGACACTTCCGGCGGCCGCAAATCGTCGATACCATCGGTCGTCTTACGTTTCAAAGCGCTTACTTGCTGCTTGTTTGATTGTATCTACGCGTTCGGAAATAAACATACTTAATAAATACAGATCTCACGGTCGAGCATCGACATACATATCATTTTAACTTTTTTGTTTATTCTTTTAAAAAATGTATCCACACGCTTGTCGTAACGTACTTGGCGTTTTAGGCTAACAATTTCTGTGTCGATCGCTTGTAAGCTGTTGTTTGCTTGATTCGGTTGGCCAGCCAATGCTGCTAAATCGTCGTGATTAACGACCAGGCCGCGAGGTGGTTTTCTTTTATTCGTACGACCTGGCATGGAACTTAACGGTCTCGCTACACCAGTTCGCCTAAATCATTCGAACAAGCCTGCAATGTACTTTACTATTTCGCTGAAGGATGAGTCTGATTCTATGACGCACATTGAAATCAAAGTCCGTGAAAAAAACATTAGCTAGCGCACCTATAAGAATGCTCATACATTCTTACGTATGAGTGATACACGTTACTGTGCTAAGGCAAAGCTTCTAGAGATCGTTTCTTCTGCTCCCCTGTATGAACATTCTTATTCGGAGAGAAGATTTGAGAATTGTTTTAATTACTGGTATTTAATTTTACTTGCACTCACTGACCTCCAGTGCAGATAGCAGCTGTGACACGCGTGTCCTTTCGGCGTCGCACGAACACTATGACAAGCAACGCCACAGTTGCTACACGAGCCCTACAACACATAATACCCTTTTAGAATAAAGTCCGGCAATCCCCCCCACCCTCTCCGTCCATTTGAATTCCTCAACATGGAACCGAGCTAATCTTTAGGAAGGACTTCTCACAAAAGACAAATATTGAAGTATGCATACGGACACATTATCGAGAACTCTAACGGGATGCGTATAATTTGGCCTGCCTCGAAAAATCAGAAGCACTAGGTTCTCGCGTCTCTACGATCTCGTTGAACTTTCTCTCGAGCGATAATAAAAATTTAAAAAAAATAGAAGCTGATCTCTGTACAAGGGAATAATTTCGCGAGGTATGTCTCCCTAATATCAGATACTTCTTGTGCTTCAATATTTTTGTCCTCGGTTAGGTTTCAGCCTATCGAATCTGCTAACACGTGGATCGTCTACGCGCAAAGTTTCTTGCTTTCTCGTATGTTCACAGTGTTCTTATTAAAGTAAAGAGATTCGTATAACAGAGAGAGAGAGAGAGAAAATAAATATGAGACACAAAATAGCAAAATATAATAAGCATACTATGCTATGCGACTGGGTAAGGTTTAGGCTGAGTACCTGAACCTGAGGGGCGTTTTCCGAGTCGGATGGGGCTTTGGCGTCAGTGCCTTGGCTTCCTGGCACAGCTTGGTTCTTTCCACGACGTATTCCGCGGTGGATCGTCCATTTCTGGAACGTCCCACATTTACGTTCACATACGACACAACGATAACGCAAATAAACTGTAGGTTCGCACAACTAATGCAGAGTACACTTGGTCTTTTGAAGTAGTTCGGAGAAAATCTTTGCTCGTATTGCACCGTGGAATACAAGCACACATAAGGTATTAATAAAGAGACTTAACATATCGCTTCTATACTTTCTCGAGCTCCAACTTTCTCACACAGACGAATTCATTTTGCATTTAACTTTTTATTCTCGACCCAATAATTTCATACCAATTATAGATCAGTGGCCTTGTCATTTTTGTCTCATTCACCGCATGGAATACGTTGCCGTGTGGATACATTTTTTCTTTTTTTTTTGTATACGCATATAAATTATTTGCACATTGTGTACACGTGTACGTCTTTAAGCCAGTGTCACGGCATTAAGATGCAGCGAGAGGAGAACACTACCACACGCAATAGCATAAATGTTAATTCACTTAAAATACATTCCGCGGAGAAGTGGCAAAACAAAAATGAGAAACATAAAGCTCCAAGACTTATAAAAAATTAAACGAGCAACTAAAACGAATTCGTTATTCTGTCCTGGTGAATAACACGATCTTTATGCCTCTATTTGCTACAACACCTCCGGACAGATGTTCCGTAATAGCCGACGAGAGCAAATAGTATTGCAGAAAGAGAGAGAGGAGAATCAGCTTTTCGTAAATTTCTAGGTGCATGCTGCGGTTAAAGATTTTGCAGAAATATCATCTTACTTTCTCTTCCGATTCGCTGTCCGTATTGGAACCTAATTCGCTCCCATTCTCGCTACCATTCTCCCCTTCCTTCCCACCACTCGTTAACTTCCTCGCTTGCCTATCCATCAACGACGTTCTGGTTCGTGTTTTCTTCCAACTATAATAGTATTTGACAAGACTGGCGATAGATTTATCAGGTAGCTGCGAACATAAAGTTCAGAGGGGCATTGTTTTTACAATTCGAAAGATTTTGTAATTCGCTCGAATTCAGACTCCGGGCAAACGGATCCTACCATTTGTCGAATGCGGTGGAAACTTTTCCCATGGAATTGAAACGCCTGTTCGAAGAGAACCTTGTCCTCGACTGTCCATTCGTCCGGGAATGGCGTAAAGTTAGCTAAGTCTAATACGGCACGTTCCAAATTATGTTTATGCCAAAATAACATTCCTAAAGCTTGCTCTCCATTGTATCCATACTTTTCCTTTGCTAATATAATATACTCGTCCACTGTAACAAAAGGTTTCTTCTATGATCGACGTACTATGAAGCATAGATTATGCGATAAAGCAAATTTGTATTTACATTTCTGGTCGGGTATGTCGGTAGTGGGAGACCACACGAGTAGCGCTCTATCGGGGCATTGATCTAATCGCCGTTCTAAAATATAGAATTTATAATTAGTACAGTTGAAGCAGTCAGGGAATTTTACATTTAATGCTTGCATCCATCGATCTTACGTCGGGGTAAGAATTAAAGAAACAGTTCCTTTGGAACAACATACCGTTAACTGGAACAAATTCTGGAACGATAACTTGATAGTCCCGCCCGACGCGTATTTTCTCTGCTGGAACTTTAAACACAATGATGTTTAGTCAGCACGAAGGCTATATATCGCCCTGGAGTTAAAACAAAAGATGCATAGTGGCCTCGCGCGAATTTAATCACACCGGGAGTCTTCCCTTTATTTAGCACTTCATTCCCGTATGTAATGCACGTTTACTAACAATTTAAATACATACAAGCATTATATGTTCACTTACATTTCGTGAATTCCGATTAAATGATAAAATTGAATTCGCGAGGGCGCGAAGACGGTGAAACTTAAACGATCCCGAGGGGAATTATTCGAATTTGTTTGATAGAAATATCCGCAGGACTTGGGTTGAATATGGGAAGAACTTAAAAAGAGGAAAAGTGGGGCGCGCTGTTTGAAGATCCTGACAGATTTTCGCGTCCGATCAATAGAAAAATATGCGAACTTCCAAAGGAAAACTCGAGCTTAAACGTCTCCTACATTGGTGGTAGATCGATCAAGCCATCATCTGAGAAGATCTCATTAATTACAATCGTAATTCGAATGCAATATGAAATTGGTACCTCCGTCTTCTTCGCTCGAGGATTCCGTCTGTCCATTGGGGCTGGGGCCCCTGGATCTTCGTCCGTTTCTAACATTTTCCGAGTTCCTTTCCGCCAAAACCATCTTCAAAGTTTCGCACGGTGGACGTTCTGTCGGATAATCACGCTGGTAAAGCCTCCTTCGCACGGAATACCCACGAAACCTACGATGCAAGCGGTAGCTTGCGATTACACGGTGCTCCGTAGAGTCTGACTCGCGCTTCGTGCGACCGTAGCGAAAGTAAAATGGCCGCTTGTGAAAACTGATCTGATTGGCCGACCATTTACTAAGTAAAGATGGCAACGTATATTTTCAATGTATTTCGAAATTAATTATACCCCGAGGAACCAGTTCTTCGTTAATCACTTCGTACCCTTATGAACAAGTTTCCCAATTTCGGCCGATCTAAATTTTTCAAATGGACCCACAATATCTTGCGTATTAAAACAAACGAATCTTTAATCCTCAGCGGGTGTCGCAAATATTTTTATAGAAAAATTGATATCTTTTTAATTGACTTCGAAATATTTCTCCCATCACCATTAAGCCGATAGCAATGTTTCTTGGTACCCAGCCTGCATTATATTAGAAAATATACGAGTATCCTGATTCTACTTTATCGTATTGGCACGAGAAACATTTGTATGTGGTGTTTGTCTCAACGATATACTTCTACGATGACGAGTGTAATGCGTAAACTATATTCCTAAACAAGTGACGTTAATGTTAATAAACAAACAGCACGAAGTTATGTAATTGGAAAAGGCACGAATTTGGAAACTATTTGAAACTAAAACGATCAAATGCACGCTTGGCATTTGAAGCTATTCGCTCGATCGACGCTATAGGGCACATCTGTATTTTATAAGGCATGTAAAAATGTAGAAGGGCGCGCAAGGAACCGTACGCCATGCAAGATAAATTATAATTACAATTTGGCTCAAGTTGTATCACAATCGAGTAGAATATAACGTAGAAGCAGATTGAAATAACGAGACATCGATATATCCATCCTATACATTGATGATGTCACGAGGTATGGTCGCACGAGTTTCACTTGAGAATCTCTCGCGGGCGACGCTGGTTTTCACGGGAGATGTAAAGAATTTCGAACAGAGCACTATCGCCGCGAAGAATATGGCTCGCGGCGCGTATGGATTTGCGAATGGGCCTGCTTAATGGGCATTATGAAGAATCGTAGACTTAAAACAAGTCATAACCTCAAGTCTACGGTTTATGTTGAATGCTCTATCAGCGAGAGGCGCCACTATCAAGCAATCGCAGTCTCTGATAGATTTTGCCGTGTACGGAACTTTCGTCGCCTATTTAATGTAAATATTACATTTGTTGAGAATTTAGAGTTTATTTTAGCGTACATAAGCCCGAAATTATCGTTCACGTTCCCCGTGCGATTCGTTGCCCGGCGTCATTCCGTAGTATCTCTCGTCTAGCCGAGATCGGCGATAACCAAAAAATCTCTCCGTAGGTATTCCTTTTTTTTTTCTTTAATAATTGCTGATCTTTTTCTCTAACATTTCCCACAGACCGGATATTTTTTCGTGCCTCGCCTCGTCGAGCCCCGCGACATTCCTGTGGAAAACTTCCGATCTGTCGAGAGTCTTTCCCGAATTCCGTGACATTTATCATTTAGAATAGTACAGTGATTAATTTTTGTTCACCAGCCAATTGTTACACGTATTAATAAGTTAAATTGAATATCCGGTGCCCGTTTCTTTTCTGCCCCGTGTACGATCTTGCCTCGGGAAGCAACGTGCGGCCTCCCTTTCTCGATAAACACGATGGATCGAGGGAAAACGAAGAGCCGAAGTATTTCTTAATTTTCCGCGATATTCCGCAGGGTCTGTTTCACGCCTGAATTGTATTATTTATAAGCCAAGCCGTGCAAGAAACGCACGTGTGTATGTATTTCGTAAATTTAATTTTGGCTTAATGTATATTTGCAAGCAACATATACATGCGTAATCCTAAATGTGTCCATGCAGTCCTATAATTATGTACATTGTTTTTATGCCACTCAACCCCTTACACCTGATTGTAAATAATTTTGTTAATTTATGCATATCGTTTGCCCTGCGAACGAGACGACGGGTCTTTGCAAATCTGTCGCCTTTTTTTCTTTAACTGTTAACTTCGATGTGTGCACGTATTTATATCCGATGCAGACTCGTGTTAGTTGTTTATGCACCTGTATGTACCTAGCTGTGTATATGGTAACTAGAGGATAGTTTGTAGTTCCACCTGGTTGTTATTATAAGAAATTCGATATATCTTATTTGTCAATAATATAATAAAAGCACGTTTATTTTCAACTGATTTTCCAATGATTTCATTGCAGATGATTGTCTGAAAGAATCCGTTCAGATTTATCTGTACCCTAAGCTCCTGACAAATATTTTGAGATATTTTCGAGCTTAAAAGCAGAAACATGAGGGTTGTTGCGCTAGTCAGTGGCGGTAAAGATTCTTGCTTTAATATGATGCAATGTATAGCTGCAGGCCATGATATAGTGGCTCTAGCCAATTTATATCCCGTTGGAAAGGGTAAAATAATGGATATATAAAATTATTTTCATGTTCTATGTGCATAAAGTGTAGTACCGTCCCTTAAAATGTTCCTCACTTTTGTCGCAAGATATTCTATGTACCGATAGTATGCTGGTTCATTTCGATGTCAGTTAATTGATAAATGATTAATAGAAACAAGCTCTCGTACACTCCGGCTTCGATACTGATGGGACAAATGTTTTTCTTTTAGACGAACTAGATTCATTTATGTTTCAAACCGTTGGATATCAGGGTGTCGAATATATCGCGGAAGCTATTGGCCTGCCGATATATCGCGAACCAACGTTCGGTAGATCGAAGATGCAAGAGAAATATTATTATCCGACGGAGAACGACGAAGTCGAAGATCTCTTTAGGTTGTTAAGTAAAGTGAAGGTAAACGCGCGTCGACACGATCGTTAATTGCCGGGCGTACAAGCGATGAATGTGGAATAACTCTTTTGTTCCTTTCAGGAGAAAGAAAATATAGACGCTGTTTCGTCGGGAGCCATTCTGAGCGATTATCAACGAATTCGTGTGGAAAATGTGTAATTATTTCAATGGAATTACTATAAAACGAAGCTAACACGCTACGGAATAATCAAGATTCTTTCCCAGCTTAGTGTTTACAGGAATACCTAACAGTAAAAGTCTCTTTTCAGGTGTAGTCGTTTAGGTCTCGTTTCCCTATCATATTTATGGAGAAGAGATCAAGACGAATTGTTAAAAGAAATGATAGGAAGTTCTGTGAATGCAGTTATAATCAAAGTGGCGGCGTTGGGCCTTGAACCGAGGCATTTGGGTAAATCGATTTCTGAAATGCAATCCCATCTTGCCAAAATAGTAAGTAAAATGTCAGAGTGATTAATTCGCCCGTAAACATTAACTTCCCTCAACCGAATCATACGTTGGAAGTACTCCAAGTGAGAAACAAATTTCATATAGATCTACAGCGATTGCTTAATATTTTTTATAGAAAGAGAAGTATGGTGTCAATGTGTGTGGAGAAGGAGGGGAATACGAAACCTTCACGTTAGATTGTCCGTTATTTAGTAAAAGTATTGTAATGTATGTCGCAGAATTTACCGTAAACGTGCGCCCGAGACCGATGCGCACGAACTTATATGGATTCTTTATCATTTTAGAGACGAGTATGAAAGTGTAGTGCATTCGAACGACAACATAGCGCCCGTCGGATATCTAAATTTCAAAAAGATACACGTGCAGTATAAAAGCGTGAGTGAAATTTATTGATTTATACATTTCGAAGGATCCCTCCACCGCAAATAATCGAAACGACAAATTCTATAGGACGGGATAGAAAGATTAACATTACAAGAGAGATTAAAAAATGTTGCTATTAAAGGCCCATCCGACTATATCGCAGAAATCATTGGTCCCGAACTGCACGACGGTTGCAATTTGTCGGAAGACGAGAACGATGAGCACGATTGCGCCGACAGCAATCTGAAAACGTCGAATTCTGGTATTGAGCTTGAACAATGAATACGATCCCACCTCGCTAAGCGGGAAATTAACGAACGTCTGAAACCGATGCAGGTCAATTTAGCCCGCCGAGCCCTATGGAGATTTTATACGAGGAGGAGGATTACCCGGACGCGCCGGTGGTGAATAAGAATCAAACCGGCTGGTTCTGGTTTGGCGGTATCGCCGGGAAACATCCGGATGCGAAATCCGCGATGCGAGAGGCATTGGAGAAATTAAGCAGTAGGTAAACTTTGAGTCTTTTAAGTCGATTTTTCAGTTAACTTTTGTTCTCCCTCCACGTAACGTACACGCGCCACCTGACTCGACGATGATTGATAAGGACCCTCTCATATCGATTGCCTAGGTCTAGTCAAAAAGGAGAACCTACAAATATCGGACATCGTTGCTGTAACGTTGTACATAAAAGATATGTCGAATTACATATCTATAAACGAAGCTTACATCTCTTGTCTGAGCAAAGTAAATCCACCGGTCCGTGTATGCGTGGAGTGTCCGTTAAATGTGCATGTTGTGCTTGACGCTATAGCCTATAAAGAAACTCAAGACTGTGGTGATAAGAAAGTTCATAAACGACACACGATGCACGTTCAGAGCATAAGTCACTGGGCACCGGCGAACATTGGTCCTTACTCTCAAGCCGTTCGTGTGAGTGTACTACCGTTAAAAAACAAACAAACAAAAAAAAAAGAATTTGCGTGCGCGTCTCTGTGTGTATATGTAGACAATATGTGTGTATGTGCGCATTTGTACGCGCACGCACACACATCTGGTTTACAAAGAAACACGACAGTGTGAGGTAAACAAAATCAAGTTCTCCTAGAATCAGAATAAGCAGTTAAGAATTTAAGTAACGTAACACTGAATACCAGTATCGAATCAGTAACGTTTTTGTCAGAAAAGAATGCATAGAAGTAATGGTAGATCGAGGATTTAGCTCTGGGTGTCGCAGCCGAGGCTTGTTAAATACATGAATAATTCGTTCGACAGGTGGGTGACATTATCTCTGTAGCTGGACAAATACCATTGGTGCCTGGTAGTATGACTATCCTGAACTTGAACATTAAAAGGCAATGCCGCCTAACGTTGAGGCACATAGACCGTATCGTTAAAGCCATGGATACGAATACGCAGCTCAGGGACATTGTACAAGGTATCTGCTTTTTGACTCACTCCAGTTACATACCGGAGGCACGAAAGGAATGGGAGAAACGAACGAACAATGCCATCGTCGACTACATTGTCGTGCCGAACCTTCCACGCGGCGCTCAGGTCGAGTGGTGTGTCTGGGCTCATAGAGATAACAATAGATTCGAATGTGAGTAGACGAAAAATGGTACTGCACGGTTCTATCGAACAGCGGTCTGAAAAGCTTCGCTTTCTTGCAGACGAAGAGACTGGAAAGTGCGTAGGCAATTTCAAAGTGGCGATAAGGCGTAGGTGGAATTACGAGAATAACGTTTCAGCCATAGTGTGTTACATGTCCACCGGTATATATACTTCTCCATGATCGTTACTCCTTACTTTCTTCCGTTTCTTGACAAAGTAAAGAGAAATGTGTATGTTTCCGGACTAGGTTCATCTAATTCGACTGGTAATCTAGCTACGGAAACGAACCTGCCCTCTACAGAACTGACTGCAAACGAACTGACAGAGGCGTTCGAGTACGTACTGTGCAAGCTCACGAAAGGATCGCAAACCGTGAATCCGACTTGCAACCTGCGGATCTTCTACAAGGTCGGTAGTTCACCGGGGCCGAATTTCGTCCAGGACGTGCTTTCGAAATTTTCTACACGAAATTTAGTGACCACGATCGTACCGGCAACGCACTTACATAATTTCAGTACCTTTTTATCCATATGTGGCATTAGACACGAGTAAAGCCTAACATCGATGCTTACGTTGTCAATTATTTATATGAGAAACAAAAAGAAGAAAATTTGTTGTGTCACAAAAAAGGATTATAAAGATTTTATTTGCCGTTTAAATTATTTCAATCAAATGGATGAATCGATTTTAATACGAACAAGAAACGTTACTAACGGCTAAACAAAAGTTGACCATGGTTGTAAAACTTTATATATACATATATATATATGAAGTTATATATATTCTAAACGATTATTGTTTAGCGGTATCGGTGCTCGAATGATAAACATTATTTTCACCTTTTCTACTGGTCGCTTTATTGGGTTTGCTCAGAATTCACTCTCGACACTTGTCTATAGTGTATTTATATATATATATATATATACATATATACACATATATATATGTATATATATATATTCGGCTAGTCAACGGGACATCGATGAGATTTTGATAATCGTTTTTGTCCTGTTAGTGTAAGTGTTCTATACGTAATGCAAAGCACGTTATGTGGTCTCATAACATGTACTGTATGCTACGCCTCATTTTTTGCTCAAGCTACTTTTTTATTTTTCACAATTTCACGATATGTGCGGAGTGTTAAGTGTGTGACTTTATGAAAGAATTTGAAAGCGTGCACAGCCATTTTTATAGTAGCGCTCAAAGTAAAATGAATTTAAAATGCAAAAGAGGGAGGAGGAGGGGGGGAGTTACGCGTCGGACTTATTTAAGGGAAGCTGCAAATTTTATCATGGATACGAAGAAAACTTAATTTATGCCCTTTTTAATCTTAGTAAAAAAAGAGAGAAAAGAGAAAATGAAACGAACCGATAAGCGGAAAATCGAAATGTGCACTCCACAGCGATCGTACTGATCTTTCACTTTCGAAATGCTGCCAATCTTGTTCCGCTTATCATTTAAACTTTGTATCGTAACGGCAGATATGTAGCTTTACGAAAATGTATAAAAAAAAATATCTACTTCGCAGTAAAGTATTGTAAATCCTCGGTAGTTATCGCATATAAAACTGATCTACGCTTTAGGGACGTGTCTTGTACAAAAGCGACACACGTTGTGCGTTAGAATTCTTTTGACAGTATGTAACACTGATGACAACCATATGCCAAAGTTTGTATCTCGCAATCTTGGTCATCGTTCAAACAACTTCAAGTACTGTCGTTCCCGTTTTTCTGTACATATTACTAAATAAGCATTCTTGCAAATGTATCGTAAGAATGTAATTAGTTTGAAGAACAAGGCAATTGGTTATCGGTCACGTGTGGATATCTGAGAAAAAACACGAGTTTCTAATGGTACGAGGAATACGGAGCATACTGTTCACGACGTGGATACTGCGTTACTATAAATATGTAAAAAAAAAAAAAAGATATTTGCAAGCATCCAACTCTCGCAACAAAATACTATTCCGAGGATTATATTGCAAAAGAAAAATAAAGAAAGTGATATATATTTTTAAGAAATTGCTACCTTGTTTCATATTTTATTACATTTCCTTCTTACCTTAAACATACATATGTATTGATTTTCAATTTCTTCTCCTTTAGAAAAATCTCTACAACTATTAAACCGTAGGCTTGTTAGTCTTTCGCTAAATTAAAGTTACTCGTGATAATTGTTGTTAACTTAGACAGACTTAAGCAAATAACGAATGTAAATATTTAGAAAATAGCACCTTATGTACATTAAAAAGGAAATGTTAAAGATCATTATAAAATTTATGTAGGTTTGTAAAGCAGTCTTTCCGATAATCAGTTACTTATTATGATTCGCGATTTTATCGATAATAAGTGATAAAGAGATAAACTTGTCATGAACACAACTTGTTTCGGAGGAAAATGAAAACGTTAATATTGTTTCATCTCGGAACGATATGTTCAGAAAGGACAGTTGAGATATAAAATTAATAGAAAATTAAACATTATTTCAAAAGAAAATGGAATCCCTTCAAAGTTTCACTGGATATTCAAAATGAGACTTGTTGTATTTTATGTTTTATACGCAGCCAACAATAGCCATTGTTTCGTAACAAAAATGTCAAGCTTTCGAATTGCTTACGACCATACAATTATATACACCCGCATATCTCGCAGAAATTGATAAGGAATATTTCACGACAAATGATTCCTCGCGATGCATTCACTGTTCCATACAAATAAAAAATTGTCTATCTTACCAGTTTCTCTACACACACCATTCAGATTTTATACAGTTTTTTAGTTTCCAGTTCGAAGAGAAATGGTACATTATCCACTTTATTTTTTAACTTCTCAATGTCTTCGATACTAACGGCTTCACCACTTGCTGTCGATTCGGTGCGCAAAAATCACACAGATAATTTCTCCTGTCTAATACCATTCCCTTGGTCTCCACGCACCCTGCAAGCATTGTTAATTAATGGTTCGCAGCGACAACCTTTGCGCATCGTCGTATTAAACCTACGAAATTACTGCACGTATCTCCCATTCTTAAGATTTCTTAAGCTTCGCTACCATACCTGAAGCTGCCTTCAGAGAAATATTTGATGAGACATGCGGATGCGATGACATGCAATGAAAAGTAAGTAGCAGAATTATATGGAATTTTGTGTCAATACCTAAGTGCAGATATTTGTCACATGCGCTGCAATGCACTAGATTCGCTTCCAGGTCGAGTCTTGGGGCAGTATGACAGCGACTGCAGTGCGGGCAATAGCGACCCTTTCGCCATAGCCTTGTTATTGCATAAAGATCATGGGGGTTAGTGAGTTTGGATAAGGGCTCGTTAAAATGCCGGAATTTAGTATGAAACGACTATGATATTCTGTACCCTGGGTGAATCTCCTTATGTGCATGCGTGAATAAATGTTAGAGTACAGAATGTACTTGTACGTATGTTAGCATTAGTCGCCCTAACTCTCACAGTTCTCTCGTTAATTAAGGATCGAGGAGATCGTGAAGGAAACATGAAGCCTCGTGAATAAACTTGAAGACTTGCATTTTAGTACGTGTAAATTTCAGTAACACTTTCACTCGTACGTCACACCAAAGAACCACGAGTTCAACCATTACTTACTTTGAGCACGGAACGCACAGCGTTGAGACATATACACGAGTATTTTTGTCACCCTTTTTGTATTCGTGCTGCCATTGAGCGACACTGTTTCTGTCAGAGTTCATTCCTCCAGGCTCCCTTGAGCCGCAATTCGCGCAAACCGCGCACTCCTGGCAGTGCCATCTTCCTTGCGGTACTCGCCGAAGGCCGACGCAGTAAATGTGATACCTGGTGGATATTAAACCATCGTGTGATCATACGCTTCTTTCTCTACAACGTACCCATTCTTCTACAAAGAAGCATACCCCCTATCGCACATGTCGCAGAATAGCATCTTGTCCTCGTCCGCGGGATCGTGGCACTGAGCGCAAGTTTTGCAGTCGGTGCATTGCCACGCGTACGATTGGATGTGAGGCACCATGTCTAACGTTAGATCTATACACGACGGGTGAACTGCAACGACATTGCAATTATCAATTGAAACTGTAAGAAATAATGAAACCGGAGACGAACTAAAGGCATAATTATTACCATGTCCATTGCACGTGCCGCACTGGATCAGTACTTCATTTTTACTGTGTTTGTTCAATGCTTTCAGGCACATCTTGCACTTCAGTTTCACTTCGTCTTTCTGATTCACTATCTCCATATCTACTTCATCCATCGTGGACTGAGAACCTTCGGTGTCTTGTGTTCCCTCGCTAGAAGATGAACTACATAAAAAATAGACGACTATCTGTTCGCAAGAGATGCTAAGACGTTAACATTATAAAACTGTAACACGAACCTGGAATCGTCCGACGACGAATCACTGTCACTGTCGCTCTGAGATCCCTCCGACTGACTATCGAATTTACGCTCGTTTGGTCGCATGGGACCGTATAGGACGGTATTCAGAGGATAATACCGCAATTCTGCCGGTGTGTATTCGCGATAATAATCCGTATACTGGCCTGGTATTAAAGCGACAGGATAATGACCGATTTTACGTTCCGCCTCAACTTTCTGTTGCTTCTTTGGCACGTGTATAGTAAAGGTCTGTAAATCTAAGCTACACTTCCTATTCTCCCTGCGAACTTTATTCAAGCTGATGTTCCAGGCCAGCGCAGACTGGACCGCCATTTCTGCTAGATCGATCCTATTCTTCTCTGCATTCGCGGCTGCCGTTAATTCCTTCTGCTTCTTGGAATGTTCTTTCACTTGCTTCTCGCGCATGTGTTTCCGATATTCTTCGTACTGGTCAGGAAAATCGCTACACATCACGTCCAATACTTCTGAGCTGCATATGACAGTCAACCCTGGAGTAATGTTTAAAAATCCCAAATGTTACAACTGTTCCGTACCCGTGATAATATTGATAATAATGATAATAATATTGATTTAAATTCGCATCTGCGAAGGGGACAAACATCTTACCCATGTCACACATCGCTTCGCTAACTAATGCATTCTCTCTCAAATAATTCCTCTCCTCCATATCCACCATTCTTCGCTTCAGGTCTGGATATTTCCTTTTGAAAGACTTAACGCCAAGGTACTGGGATATCTGCTCCTGTATCATAAAGGTTTCGCCCTTACGGTCAAGTGGCCATTCGTACTCAGCTATCTTGTCGACAGTGAATGGTCCTTCGTCTGGATCGAAGTTAATCTCCATCCTTCGATTCTTCACCTTCACCTTTTCTGATTCTGTGGTGGCGGTGCTGAGTACGCTTCCTTGAGACTCCTCGTTCACTATTGTTTCGGAAGCTGCAACGGTTGTTAGTGACGCTTGATTTGTTTGGCACGAAAACATAACCAATTACATTGTTATAGTATACTGCGATCTTAACTAAAAATTACGTTTAAAAAAGAGGCATTGTGTATAAAAGAATCATGCCTGGATGAAAATAAATAGTAAGGTAGAAAGTAATGTGAATAGATTTAGAATTATTAGCACTTGACGCATCGATATTTCTATGCTTTCAAGAGTAAGATATTCAGAGGCAAATATACATTATTCGAACACACTACTGACCATCATGGTTTTCATATTCTGTGTGTATTAACGGCCATTGCGATCCGAAGTAACGGTGGATTTTCTGTTTGATTTAAATACAACTATTTCACATTTAGGTATTTCAGAGATGTTAGGACACAAGAAAAGATCTATTTATAGATACCTTACTTGGAGGTCTACCAATACATTTATCTTTTGATTTAGTTTAGTCATACGATGACTGTGGTTCATGCTTTCTTCGCATTACTACGAATCTCATTACCATGTTTTCCCTCATAACAAATTAAAACATTAAAAAATGCAATAAAAACCGTTTCTTATACGCTATGTACAGTTGCAATAGTATATAATAATATGTAAATACAGACACTGACGTACATCGTTATCTTTTCACGTTCTAAAGCTCGTATGAATAATGCAAGTGTTCAACACAACAGAAAAAAATAATAATATAATTGCACTAATCGTAATGCCAGGAAAAAAATAGAGGGAACTAGGTTACATGGTACGATAGAAAGGTGGAGATTGGTAAAGGAATGTTGCGATAGTAATGTTCAATTCAATACCTGGTGCAGAAATGTTTCTGGCTGGAGTTTGAGATCTCGAGCCGGATTCTGCGCTCATTCTCGTGTCTTCGTCTATCACCTGCACTGTAGACACGTTCTCCTGCTTCGCGGCACCTTCTGCTGAACGTTTAGAGGTTGGCGTCAACCAGTTCGAGTGTCCCGGAGGTATTAACGTATCTTTGTTTTCCAGCTTTATATGCTCCACTGGCTTATCATCGAGAACTGGCTTTGGTGCGGTTTTCTGCATCGCCTCCGCCGATTTCTTATCTTTAGAATCATTCGATATTGGCTTAGGCATGACCCTGGCCATGTTGGGATGCATACTTGTAGAGTCTGGAGTCGCGCAATTTGGTATATTTACAATCTTGGCTCCCTCAGTTTTCTGCCCCATAGTCTTCTTCTCTACTTTGCTCGTGGAGCTGATTTTGGCCTCCATAGCTGGCTGCTTAAGGGCCTTGTACAACTCTGGTGATTTCCCAAAATTCTCTCGCTGCAAAGTGGTCTCGTCTATCGTGATTACAGCCGTTGTAGAAGCTTCTATCACGTTCAAGTCCTGCTCCATCCTAGGCTTCTTTATCATCTGGAGATCTATGTTATCCAGCTTCCTTTTTCCTCGGCCTACCGCACAAAGGGGCATATATTAGAATAAACGAACAATTTGAAGTGCACAATCTCAAGCTTACAATTATTAGATAATACACACCTCGTCCTCTGCCTCTCTTAGGAGGTGCATAGCTCTTTTGACTCCTGCAAGTCCTTTTCGGCCTCTCGTTTTCTCTAGCTTCGAAGTGAGGTACTTGTGGTTGTTGCATCTGCTGCATTTGCTGCACCTCCTCCATCGACAATGGATCCCTGGACAGCAACAAGTGGGGCGGAGGGTGGATGGATGCTTGGGCCATCGGATTCCTCCTGGGTCTACCCCTTTTCTTCGGCACCTTCACCTCGGGCATCCTACTGGGCGAGACTTCCTCTATGATCATAACGTCCTGGCTAGAGTTGGAGTTCTCGTTAACTATAATTAATTCTGGCCGATGTTCTATAATCTCGCAGTCGGAGTTCATTGGGGAGCCACTTGTGTTCTTGGCCAAGATGTCCTTAAGCTTCTCGCTCATAGTGGTATCCTGCGGCTTGGACGGTCTGACTTGGGTAATACTGATTTCTTGGCTGATCACGTTCATCTGCTGAAGACTGATCGCGCTGTTCTTCGGGTCGAACAGGAACTGCTTCTGCTCCCGCGACGTCACAGGCTGGATAGTGACCTCGGGCAACATCTGAGTAAGCTGAGCCTCCAGTTTGGACTTCTTCGATTCAATCGGCGCGATTGTGATCTCTTTACGTTTCGGGGATATTTCCATAACATTATCCGCCTTCTTACTTTGCACCTGCACTGGCTCGATCGTCAATTCTGAACGATTGCTCTGCAAGATGGTCGAGTGTCCCGTCTTGAGGATCTTCAGCGCAGGTTCCTTGTGGGCAGCTTGCGCAGAGTCCTTGTATCTCTGCGCAAAGCCGTGCGACTGGTCTGCAAGTTCTTTCGACTTGTACGTAAGGTCTCCGTGATTGTCGCAAGCCACAATCGTCGGATGCCCAGTCTTAGACAACTTGATCTTCATCTCGAGAGGTGATTCAGTGTCTCGACGCCTTTGCTGCCTCTCCTTCTTGTCAGATTCCACTATGGAGGCATCTCCGGTTTTCAGCAGCTTTATCTTCATTCCCAAACCAGTGTCGTTGGCCTTCGTGTAATCCACATCGGCTGTACGTGCCGTTTTATTAATATCTTCGGGTACTTCTGTCTGTATAATAGAGGCGTCACCAGTTTTGGAAAGCTTGATCTTCATACCAATTGGAGATTCTGTTCTCTTTGGCGTCTCCTGAAGAGTTTTCGCTTCTTCTGGCTGTTCTTGCTTCTCTGTCGATATTATGGATGCGTCTCCAAACTTGGACAGCTTGATTTTCATACCGATTGGCGATTCGACCTTCTGCAGAGATTCTTGCGTGGCTTCCGGCCCCTCCACTGGTTCTTGCGCAACCACGGACGTCTCTCCCGATTTTATCACCTTTATTTTCACGCCGGGGGAAGTGTCCGATGATCTTATCGTCTCCTGCGTTCCTTCTAGTTTCTCCTTCTGTTTGGTATCTTTAATCTCTTCCGAAACTTCCGAATGAACGATAGACGCGTCTCCAGTTTTGGATAATTTAATCTTCATTCCAAGCGGAGACTCGGTCCTCTTCGGGATATCCGGAATTTCCAGCTTCTCTTTTGTATCTTCAGTATTCTCTACCGAGATTATAGAAGCTCCACCCTTCGTTTTGGCTAGCTTAATTTTCATTCCTATTGGGGACTCGGTCCGCTTTGGAATCTCAGGAGACGAATCTACCTTATCCTTCGCCTTGCTGTCTTCAGAGATGTCTGGGGAGACGATCGAGGCATCTCCACTTTTAGATAACTTTATTTTCATTCCGATAGGGGACTCTGTTCTCTTTGGAGAATCATAGGAAGCTTCCAGTTTCTCTTTCGGCCTTAGCTGCGCGCTATCTCTATGCTCGTCTGAAGGATCCTGCCTTTCTGGTTGAATTATCGATGCGTCACCGCTTTTAGACAGCTTGATCTTCATCCCAATTGGAGACTCTGTCCTCTTAGGGCTTCCCTGAACTATGTCAAGCTTATCCTTGTGCTTCATCTGTATGTCCTTGGAGTCCTGCTGCACTATCGAAGCGTCCCCGCTTTTCGACAGCTTGATCTTCATCCCGATTGGCGATTCGGTCCTCTTGGCTTCCTCGAATTTGTGTTTCACCTCCTTCGAGTCATCGCCAGACTCGTATTTCTCCGAACAGACTATAGACGCATCTCCTGATTTCGATAGCTTGATCTTCATGCCAATAGGAGACAGTGACGAAGAACCTTCGGAGTACCATTGCCCCGTCTCTTCTACGTTCTCGTTGGATATTATAGAAGGGTGGCCGCCTTTCGACAATTTCAGTTTTATCTTACCTAACTTCTGACCCGGGCTGTCTTCGGGGTTTGGCGAGTTCGTCGCAGATCGGATCTTCGGGCTTTTGGGCGATCTAGGTTCCCCGCAATCGGTGATGGCGGACTTGGCAATTTTCAGAATGATCCTTGGCGAGCCAACGTTCTCGAAGTCATGCTTCTCCGAGTCCTTTCGAGGGGTGTCCATGATCTTCGGCTCCGATTTCTCTGACAACTTTGGTGACTCCAGCATCTTCTGGTAGGCGATCAATTTGGCATCCCTTTGAATCAGAAGGCTATCCTTGGACGTTGTCGGAGACATCGAAACCTTCGTCATGTCCGCGATTGGAATTTCTATTTTAGGCGGCTCTTTCAGGCGTTCCTCCAAGATCGAAACTTTCGGGATAGTATCAGACGCCTTTAGAACATTTTTAGGCAACATTTCCACTGTTTCAGATACCTTCTCGACCTCAGGATTTGGTGCCTGTTGTACTTGAACGACCTGCAAAGAATCTGTGTTAAAATTAGTCTCAGCCTCAGGTGTCTTTACCTTTCCTTCGTCTGCAGCCAGTTTCTCATCATTCGCTTCCTCGAACTTGTTCGGCGGAGCATCGATCTTAACTTGCTCTGCCATCTTTCTCTCGCTCTCCAGTTTCGCAGCTTCTGATATGATCTCGGCTTCAGAGATGGAAATGGAGTCGGACGTGATGTTTTGAAGTTCTGCTTCCAGCTCTGACGTGCTCTCGCACATATCCTCGTCAGGTACAAAAAGAGACGAAGCATCTGCTTGCTTGGATATATCGTCTACCACGCTCTCTACCATTTTAGGAGAGAGCACCAGCGGGGAATCGATAGCGTGCTCTTCGGACTCTTGGAGAAACTTAACTGCTGATTCGAGCTCCGATATTTCAGAGCTGGGCTGTGAAGTTTCTGCACCAGCCGGCGCATCGTTCTCGCTTTGATCCACATTTTCCAACAAAATGTCTGAGGTCAATTCCAGCTTAGAATCCGTCTCCTCCAAATCACCTACAGATTCTGATGGAGTTTCTTCGAAATCCATGTCCAATTCATTCCCTGGCAGGCTGGTACTTACTTCTAATTGCTTCTGGAGATCCTCTACATTCTCATTCTTGTTCATAGACTCGGAAATTATATCACCACTAACTTTCAATAGACTACTTGCTTGAGCTTCCTCAGATTTCACGTCCGCAGCTTGCGTTACATCATTTTTTCCTGTATTATCTTCCAATGATACCGCGTTCCTATCTGTTAAACTACTAATAACATCTGTTATGTAATCTGAAGCTTGTGTGTTTGTTTGTTCCAATAAGAGGCCCATGTGCACATCCTTTGGCACCATCTCCTGCTCCTGAGTCTGCTCCTCCGGTTTAATTGTTTTCGATGTAGAGTCCTCACCCTCGGGCATCAGATCTAAGCCTAGCAATCCTTCCAGAGAATCCATGTTTTGTGTTGAGATTGTATCCTCCATATCTTTATTTAAGATATCTTCCGAATCGTGCGGCAGTTTCTCAGCCAACCCCTCGATTTCAGCCTTGACCAGTGGCAAGTCTGTAGATCGCTTAAAGACTTCTTCTATCTCATCCTCTACACCTGCTCCTGTACCCAGAATATTCTTAAAGTCAGTTGGGCTTCTAACGTCATCCAGAATACTTGTGACAATATCCTGCGTATTTTGGCACTGTTCTCCAGAGAACATTTCTTCTACGTTACCGGCATTTTCTAAAATACTCTTCAAGTTATTTTTATCAACATCGCTATTAGAAGCATTATCTTCTAACTGTTCTTTGCTCGACAACACCTCGGTTTTGCCCAAAATTGAATCTTCAGCATTATCCAGAGTGGTGGTTTCTGTACTTGTATCCGAGATAACTGGCTCTTCTACGTTTAATGATTCTGCATTAGTATTGCCAATTTCTTCTACAGGGTCTCGTCGATCTTCTTTAACAAATTCTTCTACAACTTCCGCCGCATTCTCTTTCTCTAATTTTTGCTCCAAATTATACTCGCCTGCTTCTGATTGCACTTCAGTTTCCTCGGGTTCTAAAGTCAAATTCATTTCTTCCTCTGTATCTTCTTCCTCTTCTAAAGTTTTCTCAGCTACTGGGAGCTGAACATGGTCTGATGCTGCCAAAACCGAATCTTCTTTAGTACATGCAGGCTCAGGAGTTTGATCTTCATTATTTAAAGATTCTTTAATTTCATCTGTTTCCATAGTTACTTCACTTTGTATTACAGTTTTTGAATTATCCTCTGCAGGATGTTTTAGAGCTTCTTCTTCATCGCTTTTGCAACTGTCTTTGCACTCCTTTAATTCGCTCGTTTCTTCTGGTTTCGCAAGGATATTAGAAGAATTCTCCTCTTCAGTTTTAACTGGTTTTACTTCATCTTCATTCTCCTCTGGAACATTAAGATTTATATCTTCGTGCTTTTCAGAAACTCTTGAATCCTCTGGTTCCGTGCACTCTTTCAAAATAGCAGCTATGTCCGAAGTCTGTGGAACTTCAGGTTTCTGAGTTATTGTATCCTCAACTTCATTTGATTCTTGACTTTGCTCTTCAAAAGTGTGTTCCGCTTTCAAGGATTCTGGATTATTAATTTCTAGTTCCCGTTTTACTAGATCATTATTTTCTTCTGGAGAATCAATTTTGTCTGCAAAATTGTCTTCCGTGGTACTGATATCCATAGGAATCGCAGAATCCGAAGCGTTCTGTAATTCTGATACACGAGCTGCGACATCAGAATTTAATTCAACTTCCATTGGTGGTTCACATTTGGAAATTGTATTAAAATCCATTGTTTTTAATTCATCCTTAGGTGTTTCTTCAACGATCGATGGTTCCACAGCACCTGCTGCTTCATCGGTTGGAAGTTCTTTTGTCTCAGTCTCAGATATCTCAAGATCCTGTCTTTTAATATCATCAGCTTGCACCTCTGTATTAATTTCTGTATCCTCCGCAACATTTGCACGCAAAGTAGGCACAGAATTTGCTACAGAACTTGCAGGACCCCGATCGTTTGCTTCAGGGGATAACTGATCGGTAACTGGCTTCAATGAATCTTGTTGCATTTCTTCTGTACTATCCAATTTCTCAATATACATCTCTCTTTTCTTCTGTGGTAGTTCTACTGCATCAGCCTTAGTTTCTAATACTTTTGAATTGTCAAGTGTTTGCAACGAGTCCGACTCTCGAGATTCACCAACAACAGGATCATCCACATTTTTGGAGTGACATTGCGGGGACTCTGCTTCTGACTCATTTTCTTTTTGGACAATTTTTATATCGCTATCCATACCTGCTTTGTCATTTGATCTTGTATCTAACAATGCGTCGCTATCATCAACATTGTTCTCAGTGTCTAAAATACTTACACGCTCCTCGTTTTCTTGACTCGCGCCCTTTTCTTCCTGATCGCAAGCTTCGCTTGTATGGCTCCCTTCTTCCCCCTTATCCATGTACTCTGCACTTTCTCGATATTCTTCCATTTCTGTATTTTCTTCTTCAATTCCCACTTGGTGCTTCTCACCTAGCGAAGGACATACATCATCCACAAGCTTGATACTCTCTTCATTTACATCCATCTTAGCGTGGTCCACCGTTACATCTTCTCGTGCTACTTCCACCTTATCAATTACCTCTCCCTGTGATGCTTCTTCTACCATATCTGTGTCAGTGGTGTCTGCACTGATCTCTTCTCTTTCAGATTCCAAGACGACACTCTTGGGGCTATCTACTTTGTATTTGTTAAGAACAATATCTTGTTTATCTTCTAAAGACTCAGATACTTTGTCTATACATTTATACTTTGTAGAGCAGTTAAACGTATCAACTTCAATACCATCCGCTTCATTCTCCACTGTCGCAGCAGGAATATCTCTGTTTATACACGTCTTATCTGAATTTATACTATCGGACATATCAGTGGTACTATTTACAGCATACTGTGAATCACAAGATTCCTTTCTTTCCTTTTCGCAAGGGATTAAACAGTCTTCGTTAAAAGTGGCAGACGAGTTTGTAGCTCTCGGTTCGGTGTCATCTGTCTTCGCGTCCTGAGAGTCCTCCGAACTATACGCTTCGCCGATAAGCTGCAAGCTCCCACGAATACTATTCTCACTTTTTACAATTATTACTTCATTGTTCATTGCCGCTGCTTCGCTACTTCCCTGCTGCTTTACCTCAGGTATACTTACACTTTCTGTACTTCGCACAGCCGCCGAAGTGGCTAAACTACAACTACCTATAGACGGAATAAATTCAACATCCATTTTGTCCTTAACATTAACGTTCTCAATAGTTTTAGCATCAACGATAGGCAACGAGTCCGCCGACGCACTAGTTTGACATTGATCCCCCTTATCGCTGTTTTCCTGCTGATTGTTCAGCTTCATACTTCCCAACGCAATACTATCATTACGAACCTGCGAGTTCCCTTTACTCAATTGTTCCACATCACCGGCACAAGTTGCTTCCTCCCCGCGATAAACACTATCTAATTCCTCCAACGTCGACTTTAATTGCCTGCTCATATCAGCCACTCGAGTCGCAGCAATGTCACCGCCCGTAGGACCCTCCAGATCCTTGGACAAATCCTCATCCTCAGTGTCAGACATCGAGCCCATTACGTTCAGCGCTCCGTCCGTTTTGGAGTCGGTTATAATCTGCGAGAGCGCAGCGATCTCGCTCTCCAACGTGGAGTCGCTGACCGGCTCCGACTGCACGCCGATAATGTCGTTGATATCCATGATGCTGAGAGCTTCTGTGTCGTAAGTCTCAGAGTCGCTGTCGATACAATAAGGAGCGTAACGGTCGGGAGAGTCACCCTTGGTTTCTTTATTTGTTTCTTCAGTCGTGTCTTTGGAGCCGAACAGGCCCATCTTAGGGCTCTCGGACATTGTTTTGGTGTTCGAGGCAGGGCGCGTTAAACCTGCGGTCGCGGCCTTCCCTCTGCACAGTGCCTGCCCATGCGAGCATCAAATCCGCTGTCACCGACGGGCGCCTCAATGTTTCCAACGTTTTCACCTGCTATCCCTCGACCGTCGCCGCGGCATCGTCGTACCGAGGAATCTCTGCGTCCCGCGGCATTCGCGTTTATTTGTTTTCACTCGGTGCCCCGTACATAACCAAAACTTCCCTCCAGCGCGGCCTTGTATCGATTTTCGCGAGCGGAGCGCGCGAATTAGCCTCGGGAACGCTACCCGCCTCTGCAACGGATGCTGTTCAAGCTTAACCTAACCTACGGCCTACGATATTTCCCGCAGCTTTCAAAATACATTTTGTCAATTGGACGTCCCCCCCAAGCGACGCTCAACATCCAGATGCCCCAGTCAAGTCCACGTCCCCCCTCGCTCTCCTTGCCCCGCGAAACGCTTCGCACCGCCGTATATGTCGGGCGAATCGCGCGCGGTGCTGCCGCCAACTGTGTAGCGGCATTTTCGGGAGGCTGGGAAAATGAAAATTGTGTCGGGGTCATTGGCTGTTGCTTCATTCAATAACAATATCTCTCCCCTTAATGCTATGCGCGTGGCGCGCATGAGAGATGATCGTCGGAGGTAGAAGATAGACGTAAACGGTGTTTAGAGCGGATAGGTAGAAAGTCGCTCGACGCTGGATCTACGAGGTTCAACCTGTATATGTATTTACAAACTATTGCAATGGTTACGAATAAATACGAAACGAACGTCACTTTTTCCCTTTCAATGAAAGATTCATTTATGGAAATAATTACTTAATTGGCCGTGAAATGTTTTTCGCGTTCTTCTTCACTGACTTAACTAACGTCTGCAGCTCCGCGTTGGCCTTCGTCTTTGACTGCTTCGCTGGGCTTTCCTGAAAGATTAAACGTACGTTATAACGTGTCAAGTTATTGTGTAATGCGAGGGATAATGAATTTTATTTACATCAGCAGGATCATTGTCGGTTCTTCGTTTCAGTTTCTCTTTAATCAGAGCTTCGGTGCCCTTTGTTCTCCTGTAATGTGGATCTGCCGGGTCGATGTTGAAATGATGGGATGTGAATAACGCGTTGAACCTAGGATCCTGTACGTCTACTTCAAAATTGTCCTGCACTAGTTGATCTTGTCCATTCTTCTTTTTACTCAGCCGCTTTTGCTTGGACTTCGACATCGTGGCGTGTTCTTCGATCTTCTTCATATTGAAATGTCGTTTGCCGCCACCCTCGTTCTCGTCCATTAAAAGGAGTTCTAATTCAGCTTTGCGTCGTTCGTCGTCTTCGTCGTCTGGGGAAGCCTGGCTACTATTTTTCGTAGCTTTCTTCTTTCTACGAGATGACTCGTTATTTGTATCTTCGTCGCCAGTATCGCTTATATCCGAATCCAATACCGCAGAGGCTTCAGAGTCTGTCGACGCATCTTTATTTGCGTTCACACGTTTCTTTCGCTCCTCTTGTTTGGCTTTCTTCTTCGCTTTACGTTTCTCCAAGTACTGTTCGAACGGTGTTAGACTCTCGTCTTTCTTAAATCTCTCTTTCACTAACTTTTCGGCTTTCTCCTGCGTCCCTAGACCCCACGTGAATTCCAATTCAACTTCCTTTTTCTGCTTCGTTTCTTCCCGTTCCTCTATATCTTTCAACAAAGCCTTGTACTTCTCAATTGGATCAACATTTGTATCCGCTTCAGAGCCACTGTTGTCGTCCTCGAATCCCTTCTCCACCGGTTTACCTTCATCGCCTCCTGCCAAGGGAGAAATATAACGATGAAGAAAACGCTGCGAGCGTCAAGTAACCATAGATACAGAAGACTAATACCTGCATCGTCGTCACTTGAATCGGTAGCTAAATAAGCGTGCAAATCATTTTCATTGACTTCGTCTAATTTCCCAGAATTCAGCTTTTGCGCTACTTCCAGCCTTTCTGGATTCGTCTCGTCCCAAGTTAACTGAACTTTAACTTGCTGCAGGGCTGTGGTTGTGAACTGCCTTGGTTGATACTTCGAAGGCTCCGGTATCTCGGTGCAGACTTCTTTAGGAGTCTAGAAGCAGATATCTAAGGTCGTACATACAGAGTGAAAAGACTTTGCACACTTAAAGAGTTAATAGCGTACCTGATCAAACACCATGTCATCTGGTACGAATCTAAGATCCAACTTTGTCGATGTAGATTCGTATTCTGTGCCATCGCATTCTACGTAAATTTTATTTGCCGCCTCGGCAGAATCACAATCAACGACAGCATAATAATACTTTAATCTGTTCAACTGATATTGCCTTAGCTTTTCCATGTGATACGTCGACCCTTCCTCGTTCTACAACGTTAAAATGCATAATTATAATAGACAGTATTTTTACTTTATTAAATACGAAGAAAGAATATATACTTCGTCAAGCTCATCAATGTCGCTCTCTTTGCTCATCTCTATCAGCTCCTTTGGACCAGTAATTTCTTCCTCTTTCATGCGTTGCAGACCGAATTCTGATGGATAAATCTGAAATTACTTTGTTATAAAGGTCGATAATGATACTTACTTCGTTGAGTGTCAATTATTCTTACCGTGACTGAACGAATAAAGCCTCCAGTTGGTAAGAATGAATTAAACAGGACCATCAAGTCTAAAGCACGTATTCTATCCCAATCCATATTACACACCGCTAATCTGTGCGTAATTTGGTCTGTTGTCTCAGCCTCTTTGTCTAATTCACCCCAGTTGTGGTCTATCTCTTCTTCATCTAATTAAAGTGTGCATCATTAAATCTCTTACGAAGCTATTCGAATACTTATTAAAAGAGTTGTCAATGTATATACCACTGGAATTATCCAAGCTCTCTTCGTCGGAAGAACTGTCCGTCAATAAAACTCCTTCACCTCTGGCGTAATTTGTACTTAAATCTTTTAATTTCTCCTGAACTTTATCCGTAAGCCTGATAGACTCATTTTTTCTTCTAATATGCAACTGGCTCTTGCTCTCCCGCAAATCTGCTTTCAAATTCTCAGTATTCGCTGCACTCCCTGCATCCGACTCCGACTCAGACTCGCTGTGTTCTCCAGAATCGACGTCGCATTCGTCTCTTGGCTTAATGCGAAGCAATTCCCCATTGCTTGAAAAATCATTGTGCGAAGCATCGTCGTCTAGATCTTCGTTATTCGTATCATGCTTAGGAGGACTGATTCCTTTCGCTTTAAGTGTTCTAGTTTTCTTTCTTTCTTTTTTAAGCTTCTCAGATTTCTCTTTCTTCATTTGTTTATCTTTCTCTTCCTGATCTTCCACCTCCTCCTCCTCCTCTTCGCTGCTTGACAAATCATAATACTTTCTAAGATTCTCCGACGACGTCTGATTTACAGGTCTGCCTCGCTTGTCAACGGTATACTTGACCGCAAACTTTTTGTCCTTAAACATACCTTGAAATCTTTTGTCTATTTTCACTTTCCTCTCTGCTTTCGGTATCCTCTTAAACTTAGGATCCCTTGCAATGTGGGCGAACCGATCGTCTCGTAGTAAGTCATCCATGCTGTATAAAAGCTTTGAATTCACTAGTGTCTAACGATGCGATGCAAACTTAATTTCGTAAATATAGAACCCTTGGAACAATTCGAATTTCACACCAGACCCATGTGCTCTCAATCGCTACCTCTTTAACGCGACCTAACCTACAATGTGACAGGCACGTTACGCGACTGATAACTGGTGACTGTGGAGGATTTTTATTTTTGAAATCTCCACGATTTATTTAAATGTATTTGCACAGCAAAAATGATTATATTTATATGTACGGTTAATCAAAATATTGGAACACGTAAATCACAGTCCGTCGCTTGCCGTCGCTTGTGGTGGCAGACGCCAATGACGCCATCGACCAATCGACGCTATCAGTCGCCATATTGTTTTACAAATAAAGCGCGCGAAATGAATTGTTCCCTCCATACACGCATTAATGGCATATTGCAATATTTTACCATACATCGTATTCTATCATATTTTGTAATAAATTTCTGTACTTTTAGGGTTGCATTCGAAAATATAGACCTTTAACAATATTCAGCAACACTTTTTGCGTATATTCCACGTAAATGTGCATAGTTACTACAGATTTCGACAGTCGCAATTCTTTTTCCATTATTCTACTCTTCTACTATATGTTCCTAATAGGAGCTGAAATTGTCCCAAAGTAATATGATTACAGAATAATGGTGGAGATCGCTGGACAGAGCTAGAGAGAGAAAGGGACTATGTGCGAAAAGGATAACGATACGCGGACGTGCCACCTCCTCGCGTCATGCTTTCCTAATACTTTTTAACTCCAACCAGCAGGAATGCATGACGCAAAGAGGTGGCGATTAGAATGAAAGAGCTTGCTGTTTAAAAAAAGACAGAAAGATTCAGAACAAGCGGTTTCCCTTAGTGTTTAGATAAGTCAGCAAATGATTTTAGTACTTGTTGCTGCACGAAATAAACGGAATTTCTTAATGCACGTTGGGAAGAAATAAATTAGCAACATTATTGCACGGAATCGTGCAGTACAGGGCCTAGGGATTATAAAGCGAATAAATGCACGAGTTATGTGTAGTCATACGAAAGTTCGACGTGAATGTTTGCAAAACTTAATGTGGCGAAAGTCAGCATGTCATCGAAAACTCGCGCCAGATTACCGGGTAATTACCTTTCCTATGGTGCGATTGACGCGGCTTCATTCTTTCATTCATCATTTGGCCTTTCAGTGGTTCCGCTACCGGTTTCTTTACTTATAATTGCATTGCTGTCTATGTGCTGCACTGTCAGCTACAACGGTGAATTCGTGTTCGATGATTCCGAGGCTATCGTGAACAACGAAGATGTACAAACTACTCCTCTTAACGATATCTTTACCAACGACTTCTGGGGCACTAAACTGAATCACAAGCACAGTCACAAATCGTACAGGCCACTCACAATCCTGACGTTTAGGTAAGAAATGGTGTTAAATAAGAAATATCTGTTGTATCCGGTACTTCGGCGTGTATTATTACAGATCGTGATTGTTTCAGATGGAACTTCTGGCTTCGCGGAAGCTTGGTAGCCCAAGACTATCGCGCAGTAAACATAATACTGCACACGATTGTCTGCGTACTGATGTTACCAGTGCTGAACGTACTTCTGGGCTCGAAGGGGAACAGCGTTGCATTCTATTCTACCGTCCTGTTCGCCGTTCATCCAGTGCACACAGAAGCTGTGAGCATGAATCGCGAAATTCATGCCATTCGTGAAATACGAATTTAACGTTAAGTTATTCTAATGTTCAGGTTGCAGGTATCGTAGGGAGAGCGGAGCTGTTGTGCGCTTTATTCATGTGGTTGTCCATTTTGCTATACAATCATTCAATATATGCGAAGAGGCTTTTATACAGATGGTCCAGTATGTGCGGTTGCATCGCATCCATTGCAATTTCAATGTTGTGCAAAGAAACAGGAATCACTGCAATTGTAAGAGACGAGCAGCTTCTGCATGTTAAAGGATATTATTAATTCGTGTTGTTTTCAGGGAATTTGTGGTATATACGATCTTGTAATAGTAAACAAGGTGTTGCCGCTAGATGTGGTCACGTTTATGAGAAAATCTTCTCACGTGGAAATAAAGAGCTTTCTCAAGCAAAAGCAGAAATTATTAATCAGGCTTCTCACACTTTTTGCATCCAGTTTATTACTTGTCGTAATAAGATTCAGCGTCATGGGTTTTATAGCTCCAACTTTTCAACCAGTCGATAATCCAGCGTCGTTTGTACGCAATATATTGCTACGAATACTGAATTACAGTTATATTTATTGTCTAAACGCGTGGCTACTGATATGCCCCGAGTGGTTGTGCTTCGACTGGTCCATGGGTTGTATACCGTTGATTACCACTTACGACAAGAGAATATTCATTATTCTTGTATTCTGGTTGGTATTTGGCAGCCTGATCGCCTCGACCTTCAGCCCTTCCGATGACAAATCGTTAAGGTAATTGCCACAGATTTCAGAATTTATAAAATATCTTCAAGCAAATCTGAATTTCTCTTACAGATACTCAATCATGGGACTGGCAATGCTCGTCGTACCATTTCTTCCCGCTAGTAACATATTCTTCAACGTTGGCTTCGTTTTAGCAGAGAGAACCCTGTACATTCCCTCTGCCGGCTATTGCCTCCTACTTGCACTGGGATTACAAAAGCTCTGCAATCGTGTTACCGTGCAGTACGCACTGTTAGCATTCACGGTGTTGATCTCGTTATTTTTCGCGAGATCGTGGACGAGGAGCGTCGAATGGAAAACCGAGACTTCGCTTTTCAGATCAGCCTTGCACGTTTGCCCGTTGAATGCGAAGGTTCACTATAACATCGCCAAAAATGCCGCGGACGCTGGGAACACTACGTTAGCGCTGTACGAATACGAAGAAGCTTTAAGGTACAAACGAGGGTGACGAGAATACTCGGAGCGACGACGGTAAAAGTAATTGAAACGTTTCTCGAATAGATTGAATCCCAACTATTCTCAGGCTATGAACAATCTTGGTAACTTGCTCAAGGATCAAGGAAAGTATTCCGAAGCAGAAACGTTGTTTAAACGGGCGATAGAGTTGCAGTAAGTCTGATTACAACCGACTAATTTCCGACGCAAGGAGGACGGAGAAGTTTTATGCGGTCGTGCTCGAAACTTTCAGATCAGAAACATAGTTATCATTGAGTTGTGAGTTTTAGGGAAGACTTTGCTACAGCATGGATGAATTTAGGTATCGTATTGTCCGCTCTGAAGAGGTACAACGAATCCGAGGAAAGTTACTCGATGGCTCTCTCTCATAGAACCAAGTATCCCGATTGCTTGTATAACTTGGGCGTGTTGGTCAGTGGAACGAAGATGAATTTAAAGATATTAAAGTGTTTCAGAGGTATTAACGAACGATTGTGTTTGCAGTACTTGGAACAAAGAAACTACGATAAAGCGTTAAAAGCTTGGGAAAATGCTACTAGGCAGAGGCGGATGCACAGAAGAGCGTGGACGAACATGATATTGCTTCTCGATGATTTAGGTACGTAAATAGAGCTACAATCTCACATCATGCTGACGCTCATAGGATGCACGTACTCCTTCAGGTATGCGCGACGAAGCGCTTAACACAGCGCAGCAAGCTTTGAAGTTCCTACCAGACGATGCCTCTATCCACTTCAATATCGCGAATATACTAGGCAAAGCTGGAAATTTTGTGGAAGCAGAAGTGTACTTCAGAAGCGCGATATCGAAGAATCCCACTGATTCTATGTATTACACGAACTTAGGTAAATCTCAAAGTTTCAGTTAATTGCACGATGCTTGGTGTATCGTTTCTACATTAACTAAATCCAGGAGTGCTGTACCATCGATGGAATAAGCTCGACGAAGCGGAACATATGTACAAGAGAGCATTGGAGATTCAGCCACAGCTTCAAAGCGCGAGGGACAACTTAAGGAAACTGTATTCTCTGAGATCATCAGTAAAATAATTTATTGTTGCACATAAAAAAGTTGTATGCATCGCGAGAACGACAATCTTTATTTACACGTCTATTATTCCTTTAACGAGTTTTGTATTACGCGGGTATGCGTACGCTTCGAAGTTCCCGACCTTCTTGCCGTTGATATAGTTGTACGACTTGAAGCACGTGTCGCAGAAGTAGCAAGGATTGTGCGGTATTCTCTCGTGTTCCATCGTGATCCACTGCACGTTGTACACGCCGCATATCATGCAAAACTTAGAGGAAATGGGTCTTAATCTCACTATCCTCGGGTACACGCTTCGAGATAACTCGTCATCGCAGTTCATAAACCTGAGAGTGATTAAACAATTTGAATTCGAACCAGATCGTCCCACCTTGCAATTTAGAGTTTATCGCATACTCCAATCGAATTACCTCGCATCGCTGAACACAATTAAGTGCTCACACCCACCCTGGTGCTTGTAAACCCATGGAAATCCGAATCTCAGAAACAGGGAATCTATTCGACAATTTTCCATCACGGCAGTTTTAAAGGGCCCCAATTTCGGCCGCCGTTTCGCCCAGTCAATAATTACTTTATCGTACTCAATGTTCTCAGCCTGCCTCATATCATTATAAAAGGTATCTTCAATAAAAAAGAATCCTGACTTGTAAATATCCTAAAGAAATAAAGAGAAATTCAGAATACAGGCCTCGCGTCAGTGTCCAAAAAGCGCAGATGGAGAAGATGCGTTACTTTTGCCATAGGTCCAGTGGCTCTGCTTAAATTATTACTACATTCTTTGGAAATGGTGTAATCCGCGATGCAGGATATCTTATCTCGCAAATTAGCCAGCGTCTGAGAGCCTAGCACAGCTATGATATTATTCAATCGAAGTAATGAACCGCACTCCATCCTGGGTGTGTTGCGCGCACGTTGCGTGAAAGGAAGATAAACCCTGACCGAGACCAGAATATCCTGGCCCGGAGTAGCGCGTTCGCTTCCTGGTTCTGCTTTCTTCTCGTAATTCTAGAAAAGGATGCCGTAACTTAAAGGAACATCGTTCCTCTAGAAATATTTACACGTTGAATCGGACATTTACTATGAATAATTCACTTTGATACTTGTAACAAGGTCGCTTGGTTTCGTGCTTCCATCTTCTTCTCAAGTTCTGGATGGTCTGAAGATCCACGTCCTCGGGCTCTCGAGGATCGAACGTCTCCTTCTTCCTCATTTTCCTGCTGTTAATCATTTTCGGCACTTCTCCTTCTACTGTTAAATTGTCGACACTGGCGACGATGTATGTTTTACGAGATTAAGACAGGGTACGATGGTGAGTACGAGTAAGAACAGAAATAGCAAGAATACCTGCAGTAAGAAGCCAGCATAGACATTTCCTCTTCGCCGAGTTGGACATCCATCAGCGACATGAAGGCTCTATCGTCTCTTTTCATAGGTATGAAACATTTCGAGGACGATATCATGCTAAGGTATTCATCGAAATATTCCTTTATGTGCACCTTTGGCGATGCATTGGCATTGTAAAGTCTATATACGTCATCCATTGGTAACACTTCTAAATAACACTGTCCACGCTAATTCTTTGTTTACAGAATCATCGAACGCTGCGTAGGCTGCGATAATTAACCTCTGTCATCCCGCAATTACTTTGGAAACAAAATGCAAAACTCGCGCGATCCGTTCCTCCGATCCTAGGATGACCGTATAACCATTTGCAACTTTCTTCCGTATAAGTTTACATACTCTTTGCAGTTTAAAAGGCAGTCAACATCTTTACATCTCTCATCAATAAAATTATTCTCCCGTGACTACTTAAACGTAATGATACACGAAATATAGTTCAGACTTTCATTGTTTTTATTATGGAATTGTTCAAAACAGTCACGTGTTTGGAAGAGGTATGCAATGGTGTATGTAGTATCCAAAGTAGTTAAGCTCAGCCGATCGTGTATGTACAGACACAGACCAACTATACCGTGACACTAGCGCCCTCTAAGCTATGAAAGCCTGTTCATTCCTGTCTAAACGCTATTCCGGAAGTTCCCTATTCAGTTTCCACCCACTGCGCCAGATTGAGAGAACCTATTTTCCTGCGACGTTGGGTGGTCATGGCTTTGATAACAGCTGCCTTTAATTTTGACCTTTTGGTATCTATTTGCCAAGTAACTCGATAACCGTAAAAGTAAATTGCCTCGAATGCCAATAGCATTTAGTTTTCGTAAAAGGACCAGGTGTTTGACAGTATCAAAGGGTTTACGAAAGTCAGTGTAAATAGAGTCTATGTACTTGGTAACCACGCTCAAGTTCATTTACAATGTAAAGATACATCTAAAGTAGAAAAAGTTAGGTATTCGGAGCTCAGAGTGAAAGGCCTTCGAATAGGAAAAGTATGTTTGCCTTGTCGGATGAATGAGGAAGATGACTGCAACTTTTTCCCACCCGTGACGCCACCAGCACACAGTCACATTTACACAATACACAAATGAAAAAATCGCGCGCAAACAACTCACACATACGCACTCAGGCACAACCACAGTACACGCGCTAGTGGCGCCATCTGCGCCGAGCTTTGCGTCATCTTCCCCATTCCCGCCGAATAAACTGGCGCTTCGAATAAAGATACTTCGGGGTTATCTTTATTCGACGAAGAACGAATACAAATTTTTTCTTTTATTTGAATTTGAAATTTTTATTTAGATAATTTTATGCCCATCTCTGGCCCGGAGGACCGACCCCGACTGAGTACATGGAGCTCCGTGACAACCTATTGATATGACAAATAATGTTAACATTTATACTAACCTCCCAGTATCAATTATTATTAACTATGCTCGATACAACTCGAGATATCAAATAGTAACATTTGACCATCGACGAAGTATAGCTCGTCTGTGTTTTGACCTTGGATTTGCAAATGATTTTCTACGCCGAATGAATTCTCTTTTATTCTCAATATTTAATCGTTCGATAAATGAATGGTAATGCTTATAAGTGTTACATAGTCTTAATTACAATCTATAAATACATTTTACAATTAGTCGAACTTGATGTAAACGAATAGTTGCAGGAATATTTAGAGAAATATTTCGAAGAATAATTCTGAGTGAAACATACTTGTTTCTCATGCAACTTTCTGCAAGGCTTTAAACCAGGGCTCTCCAGCGTAGGGGCCCCTCACGCGCCTGCTTCCCCTTCCAATCTTTCTTTCACGCAGCGTGCCTTCCGTTGTCAGGAAGACCGCGAGACGCTACGAAGGCTGCCATGACGGGCTAACCGGGCTAGCGTCTTCGCGGTTAGCGTCGCGCGGTATCCCTGACAACGCGGACGAGAGTGGGAGAACCCCGAGCGTACGCGTACGGCACCTTGGAGAGCCCTGCTTTAAACAATTAGATTTTACTGTAATTTTCATTGATGGCGGTAAACTGATACTCGGGGCAAATAGGATCCAATTATACTTCGCAAGAATGGTTAAACAGTGCATTAGAAACTTTGTATAATATTTCTGGAATCAAATCTCAGGTAAATTCCATTCAGACAGTAACAACGAGTTCTTCAAAGTCTTGCACAAAGTTGCTGTGAAATTCTTTACACGTTTGAACAGGGGTATAATAATTTGTTGGCGGAGTGTCCTGGAGTATCCAACATTTTATATACGTTTTCATCAGAATTACCTCGCAATTACCTCTTTATTCAGGCTATTCGTCAACGAAACCCCAGTTACGACCGATTTAAGAGCACTTCAACATTTTCCCCGATTCATGTTCGAAAGCAATAAACATTGCGATTGCTGCTCGTTCGCGCAATACTGGCCTTAAATCTTATTTGGTGACGGCACACCTGGGCCGCGAACGACGAAATTATGCTGCAATGATTATCATAATGTTACGATTACATACGATCGGTCACAATTCTTCGTGATCTATCGGTTCAAGGGCTCGCCGATAAGTTACCCCTCGACGAGCGCGCTTCATCCGCGTTCTCGAGGTCTCGGACGATAAAATAGCCATTCTTTAACCTCCCGTTAACAATGCAGAGGTCGGTTATAGGTGCCGACAAATTTCGGGCTTGCCCACCGCTGCCGACCAACACACCCCGATTAACAATTAATTTCTAGCTGCAACCTGAAAATTTATTCCGTTCTCGTTATGCTCTCCGACGTGTGCTCTTCCTTTTATCATGCTAATTGCCAGAACGTTATTGTTCGCGGTTCCGTGAAATACAATCGAACGATAAAATTTGTTAAACATCGCCGGCCACCGAAATATTTCCCTCCCCTCCGCCCCTTTCTGCCCCAGTGTAACGGGTATAACTCGTGAAATATCATCGCGCACCCCCATTTTCCGATGCGACCGTATTTTTGCAATTTCGAGCCCTACGTTTTATTGGAAACTTTTCCCACCGACTCTCTGTTTCGTCGCTGCGGTTTAACGGTAAATTTCCTGCGCTACAGGGGAATCTTAATTAGCAAGCCGTTGATAAAGGCGCGAGTCTCTTAGTTACCAGATGCGAGCGTGCTTCGTGTCTCTCCTTCTTCGTGTCCGTCGCAGAATCATATGGAGATTGACAAAGGGTGGCTGGCTCGAACTGATTGGCGAAACGGAAACCGGACTGTTTTGCATCGGGGTGACCGATATACGAACTGGCCACGATTCTTTGTATCTTCCAAGCGAGTTCCGGATCAAAGCCAGGGGTGAATTTGTCCCTTCAGAGATCATCGAGCTATTCGCCCTCGAGTTTCTTCGGAGCCACCCGCGGAAACGCAACATTTAGTCAATCTTCGTCCCTTCTTCTCATCCACCATTTGCAACCGAACGCGAGAATTCTCGTGACTTAAGCAACCCCTTATACCTACTACCACCCCAGTATTTCTCCCGGCCGCTGTGCGATACCCAGAGGAGGAGCCGGCGAATTCGATATTCGATCGTGCCTAACGAATCCGTCGCCGGGTTCCTCGAGGTATTTTCGATTCCGACGGAATATTCGCGGCCGAGAGGATGCAGACGCTTGTGATTTTCCTCGGACGGGGGGAAGAACCAGCCAGCAGCAAAGGCGTTCGCCTTCTGACATTCAAATGTTCGGCTGCACAGGCGAGAAAGGATACCGGGAGCCCGACGCCGTCTATTCATCGCTCAAAGGGATCATTTATCAACATATTTGATATGCTCCTGGCCGCGTTACACCAATGCAGGAACCTTGCCCGGTTCTCTCCACCGGCGGGGGCTTCCATAGAAATAATATGCTAATCGCGCGAAGGCGGAGTTTAAAAAGTGCCCCGATAAATTCTCCAGACTTTTTGACGTAATTTCGCCCCTTTGCACCGTCACCGCCGCGAAAGATTCTTTTTCCGCGGCTTCCGACGTCTTAGGAGGAGCTCCGTTTCTCTCCCGGGTGTATCAACGCTGGAATATATTCTTTCGCGCGCCCCTCTGCCGGATGTCGCGACCTGCTTCGCGGGGAAAGGATTCTAAAGCTGACATCGCGCGGGGGCCGTAATGGGACGTTGGAGAAAAATAAAGGAAACGATCCGCAGAACGTGGAACACTCGATGATCCCACGTGCGCCGAGGAGACGGGCGTAAGTGATTGACGCGAGATGTTAAGATCATTTACAAATCCCCTCATCGGCACTTATGCGTGCGGTGACGCATACGCGCATACATATTTATGCACCCCTGCCCTAGACGTATCGTGCCCTCATACATACATCGGTCATATTAGCCGCAAAGCGGACTACCCCGAGCTGGAAAGCTTCCGTTTATTTAAGCCAACGCCGACGTAGGGTCGTTACTTAGAAACACGGGGAGCACGTTCTCACTTCCACTGACAAATAAAAATAGGGTAAATCCGAGAGACGCGGTCGGGCCGGAGAGTTGGTCGAGTGCGCTATATTTCAGACTCTATACGTAGAAACGCGTTAAAATGCAGACCAATTACTTCTTTAGGGGCCAAGCAGTTGAATGAATAGCGTCACTTCGCTTCCTTCTGTATTTTTCTGGATTAACAGGCTATAAAAGGTAAATTGGGGTTACATTTAACCCCTTTTGTTCACACAACGGTGTACAGAATCATATTTAAAATATACTTCTAAGTTTATTTCCGTTTAATGTTTGGGATAATGAGATAGTAGATATATTGAGGAACAATGCAGCCAAAGTATTTGTCCATATTAACTCTTCCTCTCAAAACTAACGAGAAGACCATCTCTCGCTGCAGAAAGGAGAGATGGACGAGTTATGATTTTTCATTATTTTTGTTTATTTTTTTTTATCATTATTGTATTATTATTTTTGTTTATTTATTTTATTCAATCACTTTTGTATTCATTTGCCTTGCTAATTGCCAGTAGCTGGTCCACTTTTTCTTTGATGTGTCCTTTACTTGTTTAGCGTAAACAAATTAAATACCAATGAATCTGTGGTTGTATTCACTCATAAATAATTTTGCTCTATCCTTTGTTAATTTTCCACGAATAATTATGTGAGTGGTCTCTGGCAACGACGAAAACCATTTCTCCCGGCACCTCGGGAGAGGTGGTCAGTTGTCATGGCTTCAGTTTTCAACCCGATTTATAGTAAATATTGTCTTAATGCAAATCTCGACCAGTGTTTCTAAATCGGCATAAAATTCTGAACATATTAGGTCTGTTCTGATGAAATAAGTAACATACGTATTAGTTTTAATAGCCGTTTTATATTAGGTCGACCGCGTCTCCCGGATTTACCCTACATGGTTGCGTAGAATTTCGCGGGAATCAATCCTGCAGGCCAGCGAGGGCTCAGGATAATTCTAAGGAACACTGAGAATCCAAAAACCTCCACTGTCTCCCTTTCGTATCGTCCACGACGACGTCCGACTAATCCCCCGGACATTCAATTCCGAAACGCCACGTCAGCGGGACACTTTCAAGCATATTGAGGTTGGATCTGTACCCGGTAGCCATTCGCTTTAAGCCCTCCTTTCCATATTTATCTTGGCCACCTTCATTACCAGGGCCACTTCCAGGCTTCCTCTCCTCTCCTTCTTTCCCGTTTTATCGTTCGGTATCTGCGGGATTACCGGCCTCATCGGCGACGAACGCCGTACTCCGCCATTCCAGGGCGAAGACGCAGATTGCTTCGCGCGGGAGGGGAATTTATGATCGGGCGATGATAAACTCTCGGCAGGCATAATCGAATGTCTTTCACGATAATTTCCGCGGCGGTTTCCTTTCATGCGATTCAACGTAACGGAGAAACGTGCTCGACCTTCGTTCTTCCTCGGGCAGAAAGAGACCTTACAATTATTTCTAAGGGATGATCGTGCTGCCCGGAGGATTGTCGCTCGAAGAGCCTGTCTCCGGGCGGATCTTTGCTCTATTCTTTGCGCTGTGAACGCTGGTATCGCGCAATGTTCCGTGGCGTTTCGGGGGTTCGACGTTTCCGCGGCGCGACCGCTTCAGCCCGGGCATACGCCCCGCGATTTAAGTCGTCAACTTTTATGGGGGTAGTTTTCGCGGAGACGGTCCGCGGCAAGCCACATAAAAGGGGGTGGAAGTTTCTGGTAATATGGCGGCTTCCCGCGGAATATGGCGGCAACTGTATACAAGAGATAGCGACAATATTGAGGCGGCGAGAGCCTCGAAGAAAACCAACCGGATTTTCCTCCTCTTTTTCCTCCGGTTCGGCCCCCGGCTTTTCTCTTCGCAATTTCCTTGGCATGGAATCTACGGACTGTTCCGCGTTCTCAGGGTGACCGAGTCGACTCGACTTCAGCCGAGGATTCCAGAGTACAGTTGAGAGTTGGTGGTTGCAACGGTTTGTCGCGTTTGCCAGTGGGAAAGGAGGTGCAGATTTTCGGTAGCCGCGGCTCAGCGGCTGTCGATTGCGGATTAAGACGAGCGCTGCACTCACGGTGGCCGTCGTTCGGAGGCTGCTGATTGCATCTGGCATTTGTGTCACGCCCTTGAGTGCCCAGTCGATATGCCCCGACAAATTGGGAATTGGTATTCCGCTCGTGGCATCCGCGACGGCCAGACGGATTTGCGAAGGAGCACCTTAGGCTAAAGGAGGATCCACCCGGGGGCAAAGTGGTCGCGGAGGAAAGGGGCCGGGGCAAGGGTGACCCGTGGATCCGTTAAACTTGGTCAAATCGCTTCCCGACGATCACCTCGCACCGGAATACTAAGGGCCGGCAAAAGAGGAGCGTACGGTGCCAAGCGTTCTTTCTCTGATGGTTCGTTAACCAGCCATCGGAATCCCGAGGTTAAGGGAATTCACCGGAATTGCCGAACTATCGGGGCTCTGTTCGTATCGCTTCTCAACGTACAGGGTAAAAGACCCAATTACTGTCGGGTTATGGATTGATTCTTACAGTATCGCATAGTTTTTGCATTTCTTCATCACAAGAATAAGTTTTTCTATTTATTTATTATTATTTAATAGGTTTAGTTGAAGAAATAAATGTTTTAGACTCTCAAAATCCCTATTTTTATTTAGAAATTTATTGATTTAAAAAAGATTTGTCAGGAGCTATTATTGTCACCTGTGAAATGTGTTCGATCGAATTGTTGACATCACAATTATTGTTAGCTGACCAAATAAGTACTGACATCCCAATTACTATCAGCTAATCAAATACCGTCATCTCATTTACTGTCGCATATTCCAAAAATTACTTTTTTGCATTAATTACATAAGCATTGCAAATGTATATAGATATGAAAAAAGTAATCGAAGTAAAAAATATGAGCAGAGTGAACGAGAATAAATATAGGTATTTTGTTATTTTAATAAAAGATGTCAAAGTACGTTTCTGTTATAAATATTAACAATAGTACTTACAAAAACTGTACGGTTACGTTGTCAAAAAAGTCAACGTTATGTCCTTACGCACAGGCGCCTCAAATGGTAGGATTGACAAGTGACAATAATAGGGTAAGGCTTCATTTGCCTGATCAATTACTGCCATGTCAGTAATTAAAAAAGGCTTGAAACGCTTGTACCAATCACTGTCACCCGAATATTAAATAAAAGAGAGCAGTGAATCGTTGAATTTTGATTGTTATTATTTACTACGATGCTTATATCATCTAAACAATTCTGTTTCATTATATTAATAGCTTAAATATTACAATTATAGCCTTTTTTTTAGTGCCTTGTTTTCTTTGTCGCTAGTAAGGAAGTTGTGGTTTTCTTTTACCTAAATTGAAACTTTTTATCGCCTTATCAAAATTAATGAAAAAAATATGAAGTCCTGCTTTTCCTTGTATAAATTACAGTTTTAATTGTATGTCAAAATTTTTCCGTGACTTCACATGGTTTCGGCTTATTTTAAGTAAAACAGCATAGAGTGGCAGTAATTGGCTCCTTTACCCCATCCGCAATTATAGTTAATTTCGTATTGTAATAGAATCCTCCTCGAGGAACATTTCCTTTCCTTCAACCGAAACGTTTCGTTCGCGGTTTTTGTTATCAGTAGCCAGCAGCTCGAGGCTGCTTCGCGCGAGGTATCCTCGCTGTATCGATATCCCTGGCACTCGATTCTGACCCTTTTCGGGAATATGGCTGACCGGGCCACAGAGAAGCCGCGATATAAAAACCTGCACGCCGTATTTCGAGCTGTCGTGCCGAAGGTTTCGGCCGTCCTTTCCTCTCAACATCCGCGAGCACATGCGGCCAGAGGATCGCGGTGAATCCGATTTGGGGGAGGCCGTGATGCCCGAGAATACCGCCGCGTATATAGGAGGGTTCGTTCCGCGGAAATTTTCCTCAAATCGTGGGAGATACGAACGAGAGCGATTACGGTCGCGGTGCAGCGTAAACGAATGCGGCGAAAGTGGGCTCGAAACAACAGGCGACTCGAGAATTCCGAGACAGAGTCGGTCGAGGCGACGGTGTTGCGAAACGACCGGCGTGTATCATGCATCTTGGGGAAATTACGACAATACCACGGATTGAATTTCACCGGGGACTGTAGTCTGATTTACCTCCGACCGATTCGCCGGGAAATCGAATTACGCCCGCGGCGGGCACGCGGAGGAACCTCGAATTAAGAAACACTGAGACCTGCGGAAAATATCGAGCCGATATAAATCAAGGCCTCCGGGAAACCTTCTTTTTCTCGTCCCGATTCCACATTCATTATCTGGCCGGATCGATGTCGCCGTCCCTTGCTTGTTAACAAACAAGTCTGCGGGAAGTAGGTACGCAGCCGACTGCCCGCCGGTGGAAAGGAGCGCGAGGCTCGTCGCTCGAGAGACGAGATCTATTTCGACAGCATGTGCCGTGGGAATCGAAGACGGGGAAGTAATTACAGGAAAGAATTAATCGCGAGACGCCGCATTAGGAGCCGAATGTCGCTCGTTCCTCTCATGGAGACCGGATACGCGGATATTTCCTGGGGCTTTATGTTCCGGAAAGGAGGAGCATCTAGACATTCTAGACAGTCAAAAACTTGGTTCGATTACCCATAAAGCGTGCTCGTTCGGCATTCTGTTTCTGAGGTACTTAGAGAGATTTTATTTCGCGTGCTTTACGACCGCGATATCTTGATCGTGTAAGTTGATTCGGGACGCAAGGATTTCCGTGCGTAGGGTAATTGTCGGAGAGTTGTCGGAGATTAGTCTTGTCCTGCTACTAGCATTAAAGAAAATCGGAAATTTAATATTTTTCACCCTTAAGGAATTGAATAAAAACATCCTTTTTTTTGGACAGACGCCGCACATGCGGGAGTGGTTTATTTCTCCATTTGAACTTGTTAATTTTCACTTTTCATTTAAAAGAGTAGTAAAAGCAGAGTAAAGTGAAACATCTTTTTAATTTATATAGTTATAAAATACAATAAAATTGGAAAAGTAAATAGGCACAGATATTATTTCCGCTTTTCTAAATTTAATGGTCCTTTTTTCTTCCTTCCACATTCATTGCATATAAACTAAAGGTAAAACGTGAAAAAAGAGTAAAAAGCTCACAAATATGTTTGGATTATCAGATTTGTCAATAAAAAATAAATAATTTGCCTTGAGATATCACGGTATTCATTTTGAAACACATTTTTGGATTTTTAACATTAAAAATATCATTTAGTCGACTTAGGTACCTTCCGATACAGTGCCGCATCTATCCCAAATGCCCGGGAGAGACGCCGCACTTTGGTATTTCCAAGTGCTATGTCGAATGTGACCTACTCTGGCCGATAAATATTCCCCAGAGTTCCTTTAACGTATTACAAAAGTTATATCACGAAAAACTATGAATTTGTAACTACTACGATAGCAAAAATAAACTCGACGTATACCTAACTGAGGCTATCAGCTTAATAGTGACGTACCCCCAAAACTTTTGTTTTGAGATAACGGCTAATGAAATTATTGGCGTTTTAAATTCGTTACTTAAAATTTCTGCTTTTAGGTACATGGGTATGATTTGTTACAGAATATAATTGCTAAGGTCTATATTATTATTAAATAATGACCAATGCTGCACAGGCTGCCAGTATTTTACGACGTAAATCAGCAAAATGCTCAGTGCAAAAACCCCTTTTTTGTGCTGCCATTTTGTGTATATTCTTGTAGGGTTGCTAAGGACACTATAGAATTAAAATGTGGGTTACGCCACTATCGCGCTAATAGCCTCATTACTATTGAGGCAAAGTGCGTTAAGCTTACCTCGAAAAATAGCAAAATCTTTAAAAGTAAAAATGCAAACACGTTCTTGCTTATCAATCTAACCTAAACTAACACCCTAAAGCAAAGAAAATCGACAGTGTCGTATTTTATAACCGATAACCCTAAAATACCGAAAGTGCGGTGTCTCTCCCAGTGCGGCATCTCTCCCACAATTACCTCAAGTGTCGCCAGACGATCTCCACTGCGCATGGAATCAACTGTCATCACTTGGTAAGAATATTAGAATCAGTCGTCACTTTTAATCAATTAGGCAAATAAGAATAGCAGATATCCGCGGCCCTGTGTAGAATCCTCAAGGAGCACGCGAATCTCGGCAGCATTGTTGCGAAAGAGATTTGTCCTGCTCCCTGCAAGCAGTCGTAAAATCGTCGCGATAAGGGATTGATATGGCGGGACTCTTTAGCCGCCAAACTGATCTCTTTTACCTCCGAGCAGGTTTAAAGACCCGGCCACGGCTCGCGGACGTGCCAAGTTGAGAGAAAGTACGCCGAGCGTCCTTTACAGGATCCTGTGCTTAATGGTGCTGAATCACAGATTGCGCGCACCCCTAAATTTGAATTTATTATCAACCCTTGCCTGGGACGAGCGTAGTGCCGTTGGATGGCGATCGTACGGTCGAAAGAATAATTCCCCTTCACCGTTCATGGCTCGTCTCGCTCCAGGACTCGGAATTCCGGAGGTCCATCGTCGAGATGCTTGATTTCTAGCGAGGGGTGTACGCTTTACAGCGACGCGCAAGCAGCTCGACTCCCACTAGGACCTCCAGCTGACTCGTGTTTAAAAGGGAACCGATGATATTCTTAAACCCGACTGGCTGCGCGACGGAGTTTTCTCCTCGCCGAGGCGCGTCGGTGGCCGCTGCCGTCCGGTTCGTTCACAATAGCTAATTGCATAATCAAACGCGGCTCGGTGCGGCGTCGAACGAATGCGCCGGGCCGCGATTTCATCACCGGACGCGGTCTATCGTCGGTCGTCGTTACGTTCGATCGGTTCCGCGGCGCAGAGCGGAGTGGAACAGAGCAGAACGGGGCGGCTGATAAATCCGACGTTGTTGCCGCTATAAATCAATTATAATATTTCACGGTTGGCTTCGGGTATCGATTATCGGCAATAAATGTTCCCGAACTTTCCCGCCCTGGGCAAGCCTAAGCGGCGGCGAGTGAATCCAATGCGGAGCGGCGCGGCGCGAGGAGAGAGCCGCGCGCGCGGATAATCGCGCGTCGACGCGTCGAAACGACGCGCGAAATGAATGCACCGGCGATTCGAGCCGACCGGACGCGGTCTATCGTTGCCTGTCGTTCCGTTCGATCGGCCCCGCGGATAGAGCGAGGAGCAGAAATCCAGCGGAGGCGCTGATAAATCCGACGCGCGTCGCTCCCGCAATAAATCAATTATAATATTCCACGGTTCGGTTGGGGTATCGGTTATTAGTAAAACCCGTCGCCGCGGCGGAAGGCGTCCATATATTCACGGGTGTTTCTCTCGATTACAAATTTCGCGTTTTCCTGCCGCGACGAGGGGAGTGGCCGACCATTCGCTGGTCGTTCTACTTGCCCCGCTTCTTCCTCGCTCGTTCCTCGCGCGTTCCCTTCGTTCGACGCCTTTCCCTTGTCCCGGCGTCGCCATCTTACCTCCCGAGGACGTGCCCCTTCGCTGCCGCAGCCCCGCATTTTAACTAGATTTTTAAGAGCTCGAAAGGATTTTCCGGGAGACGAGGCGCGACGGCGGAGTCTGGCATCGCCGACGCCGCACCATTATTCACCCTTTATTGGATCCGTCGATTTTTCCGCCACGATGTGCGATGCGCGGCCCGGCGTGACGCCTCGCGACGTGCAACGCGCGTTCTGGTCGTTATGACACCGAGCGTGAACATAAATCCTCTCCCCCCTTGGAAAAGCTGATACCGCCGCGGGTACCAGCAAACGAGGCTCGAGCGGAGTCGATAATGGATTCTGGACGGTGTCGCGACGGTCATTTGATACTCGAAATGTTTTATCGTTGAGCATTGATTTCTCGTCTGGCCTGACCCAGAGAAAAAGGAAACGCAAGGCAGTGCACGAAGACGATACGGCTGTTCCTACCTTTCCCTTTCTGAATTTGCGTGCGGGATACTAGAAGGTAGATGGGTGACCTGTCCAGTGAATGAACACCCCCCAGTGAATGAACGTTGCTCATATAATCCGATAAAATTAACGCCTATCGCGCTCACTTCGCGTTGAAACTGACACTGATATTTAGACTGGAGACCCACAAATATCTCGCAAAAAGGTTTTTCTGTTTAATTATAACCGGTACGGTATTAATTCCGTTTGTTTAACAGTGGCCCTTATGGCGTCCAACAAGTTCAAGGTAAGTCTTGTTACGTGATATCTGCAATTTATATTTTCAGGTGCATTTAATGGTTCTATGATAAATTTGTGGTTATAATTACATTGTTATATATTCCTGTAACGAAAAATACTGTATGAAATAACGGATTACTAAGAATTTGTCGAGTTTCTTAGGTGTTCATGCCGTTCATTCAGCTCTTTGTAGATGCTTTACCAATGAATGGACAACTTACCCAGTCATGATAAGAAAGAACAATTAATTTGTAATAAATGCATTTAATTCATTATAGTTGTCTTAACTAATCGAGGGTAGTAAATGACAACATTGGGATAATATTATCGTTTTCATTCACTGGGGTACCGCAATTCGAGAATGACGGGACATTTCTAACTTTACCAATAAACGCACAGGTACCCGGTCTTTTTTTCTCTTGACACTTTCGCCGTCAATGTGGAGGTCAGATTAACCCACCCCAGAAACCAAATTTCAACTATGCATAATTATGATCTTATAAGACTGCTAAAGTATCAAATCAATAATATTATTGCAATTGGAGAATGAAAAATTATTTTACAAAAAATCGTCTAAATACTTTGGAAACCTGACCGCTGTTATTATCCCGTTCATTCACTGGGGTGCCCCTGTTCATTCATTAGAAATTTATGTTCATTCACTGGTCATTGGCCCATTTTTTATTCAATCCTCTGCCAGACTTCTAATGAAAGTTATAACTATCAAACATTGCTAGAATTCGGTTCCGGGATGTCTGAGTTTAGTAATAAAACAGCTCGCTTACAGAAATAACATTCAGGGGATTAAATAACGACTTTTGAATACTAATTTTAACAGGCATGCAGCTAAGTGTTCATTCACTAGACAGGTGACCTTATAAATGTTAAACAGCGATTTTGCTGGGAGCACATGTGCTCGCGTCGCCAGAAATGTCGGTATTTTTGGAAGCTGATCATCTTCCTGCTTCCTGCTCTTCTCGGCCACGATATGGTCGAGCGAAGAGGGCTGGTGCGGCACTTGCGAGTTATTCGTCCAGATCTAAAGATTTGGAACGCACCGCGGCACCGCATTTGCATACTCCACCGATTCCGATGCTTCCCGCGCCCTGCTCCCCCGCCGCACACCCGCCTCGCCCAGGACTCAGTTCTTTCCAGCGTCTCCGATGCAAATTACAATATTCCCGAGCTATTCGTTCGGATATGAAAATATATGCGCCTCCCGATCGGAATAACGCGCGAGTTCTCTTCCCCATCCGCGCTTAGCTGGGGAACAAAGGACGGGGCGGCATTTCGTTTGCATTCCGTTCCGCGCACCTGTGCGAGCTCCTCTGACGAGAGGAAATTTTACCGAAGGACCCTGGGAGTCGTTGGCCACAGCGCGACAGAGGTGTTCGTCGTCAGCTGCGCCATAGAATTGTCTCCGAAATCGGAGGAAATGTTCCCGCCGCGCTCTCAACTCATCCCCCAAGTGGAAGCCACGTATTACGAGACACTCCGCGGATTTATCATCGTTTCTGGAAATAATTAGTCCACGGGAGCCTGAAGGGTTCGCCGAAGGATCCTTTGTGCGCTCTCCGCAGCCTCTGCCGGTTATTCTCTAATCGTGGAATTAGTAGGACTCGGGAAATCGTAGCCCGCATATCGCAAATCCGTTTACGCTTCGCCGAGGGAGAAGATCGAGGAGGGTGAGCCTCATTATGGTCAGAAATAATATTCCCGTAGGGCCACTCCGGCGCGAGTGTTCTTGACTCTGCGCTCCATTCAATCCTCGCAAGCTTCTGATAGAATTTTTCATTCCCATCGTAATTCACGATCCAGCGAATTCGAAGCAACGGCTTGGACATCTCGGCTTAAAGTTTTGCCCGCACAATCGGCTCGCAATGATAGGGATCCTGCTTGGCCGAGAGAGTAATGTTTCCCACGCGGCCGATAGCAGCACTCTCGCCGCCAACTTGCTCGTTTTTTCTTCCGTAGCAATATTTAGATAAACCACGGTACGTGCGCCGACTATGAAACGGCCACGCGAGAGATACACGGGGAACATTGCGCGTTTTATTGCCGATTCCTTTCCCATCGGGTCGCGTTTAATCAGCTCCGCGAGGAACAACCACCGCTTCTACATACATACGTAAGTAAAAATCGCAGTGCTGGCTTTCAATCGACGACGATCCGCGAGGGCTTTTCTCGTTCTCGCGAGACAAAGACGTTGGAAATACAGCGTGCAGGGTGGAAGCAACGTTTAACAGAATCAGGCTTGGGAGGACGCGAGTAAAAACGGGTCCCAGCGAAAGAACGCCGCGTCGTCTCTCGGGTGATCGACGATCTAATTATTTCCAGCCTTTCCTCGTTAGCTCCTTCGTCGCGTGGGTGGCCAAGCTCCCTCCGGCGCAAATCGTTCCTTTTGTACCGTCCCCGCGTTATCTAAATCGCGTGGAATATTTCCACGGTAGCACGCTTAGAGGTCCGTGCTCGGGCTGTGTTCCCGTTAAAAAGCAACTCGCGTATCAATTTCACGGGACAACGCGGTGCATCGCGGGTAATCCGGCGTGCTGGATCGTCTTTTTGTTCCTGGCCGCTTAATATTGCTTGTCCCGCCGTAATCTCCACCCCCGACACCCTGTTTCGCTCCCCGGCCGCCGCCCACCGCGTTTCGCTCCACTACTCCCGCCACCCCCTTCGTCCCAGTAGCGTAGACCGGAGTTTTCTTGGTCCTCGACATCGCTCTGCCGCGGACGTTCCGTCGCAATGCTGTTGCAAGATCTGCCGCTTCATTTATGCTCGAAGGGGTTCATGCTTCAGCGATGCTTCACTTCCCAGGGGTGGAGGCAAATTTTCGGCGAAAGAAATCGAATTGAAATATGTATATCAACACTTAATGATATTTCGGGGCGGCAGACGTTTGTTAGCCTAGGGGCGGCGAATCTCCAAATCCGCCCCTGTCACTTCCACCCCATTTATGGTGTCCGCGGATACCCGGCGATGGTAAAGGATTCCACCCAGTTTCTTGAGCGACAGAAAGTGCTGATCAGCGCGAGTCTCTCAAGAGCGAAAGCGCTGGGAAAGGATCGACGAGGGGTGGGCTTTGCCCCCGATGGCTCGCGCCAATGGCGTTCCTTTCGGTGTTTCGCAGCCGGCGGTACGTTCACCATCGCGGAACGCCGCGGTTCCGCTGGTACTTAACGTAAGTACGTCGAGTTCGGCGGTAAAAATAAAGGAAGCTCCTCGAGTTTTCGCCCCGTCCACCCTTTTTCCTGCCGCGCCGGCGAGTATCCTCGGCTGTACCACTGCCGGGACAATGTTATTTTACGGCACGGTGAGTTTGAGCCTCTTTCATCCGGCGACACGGTGCTCGCGCTGCGATTCCGACGGTAATGGTTGCGGTGCCGGGCGACGATGGCGGTGGTGGTGGTGGTGTTTCTAGCGGGCCGCCACACCCTCGCGGTTGCCTCCGGTTCGCCCTCTGCGCTGCCTTTTAATCTGATCAACGGCGGATTATATCGGACAGCACCCTGACGAGCAGCAGGAGAAAAAATCGCGGGCCGCGCCGCGTTCTGCGGTCTTCAGCGATTCTCTGCGTAGGGTCGAAGGTTCCATTTGCGCGGCGCCGGGGTACCGTGCAGTTGGTGCAGCGGATACCGGCACTTGTTTCGGCTGAAGCGAGTCGAGGGGAAGGGAAGCTTTCGATTAAAATAGACTCGAGGGTTCCGCGATATCTGGTGCCGGTCTCGTCGGTGCATTCGCCGAGGCTGGAAGCGGAGCACACTTTCGGGGAAATTGCAGAAGGGTAGAGAAGTCTTGCCTTTTTATTAGATCAAACCGAGTGTGACCAAGCTGTACGTTCGACTTGACTCGGTCACTCGGCTCCTGTCCGAGCGAATAAACGTCTCCGCGCCTTATTCCGAGCCACCCCCTTTTCCCGGCCGCCATCCCCGGGGCACTTTTTTACGTCATCGGGAGACCCTGCTGTCCCGACAGCATTTTATCGGCCAACGTGCTGGTCCGGGTTCTCAATTTCGTTTCTCTCCCTTGTATACCTCCAAATTCTCCAGCCAACGCAGAAATCCCCTTCGCGGCGGCAACTCGAGGGTCTCGTTTCTTCGTTGAGACGCACTTTTCAATTGACAGGCTGAATACAAGCCAGCGGATACAGAGCGGGCAGGCAGGATTTCACTTGCCCAGGATCCTGGGAGACTAAAGAATGGCAGTGTGCTCGGGGACGGTAATAGTCACCGCTTCCATGTATCTCCACGGCACCTTTCCTACGTCACTTATCGCGAGGACGATGGGCGTCGCCGTAACTCGATTTTGCGTTCCATCTGAGACGCTGAAAGTCCCTGCGGCCTGCTCCTCAATAAGGCAATTCGCTGACCCGAATTGACTCCATTGCCGCGAGAAGAATGACTTTCCGGGCGATATTTCGCTCGTTGCGCGCCAGCGAGGGTCCTCGCCGCTGAGAGGACCTTTAACGCCGGGAAGGGGGAGACACCCGGAGCGTTCGATCCGCGCACGAACCCAGGCGCTGGATGTCGACGATATCATCTGTTCGATTCTGCTTCGACTTCCGCGAATGAGAAAGATCGCCCCTGATTGAATATTCGCGCGAGCGGAGTCGGGGATGATCGTTGACGGTTATGATTCCCCACCCCAGGGGAGGATAAATGCTCGGGGTTGCAGTCACCGATCCAGATTCGGGATTCTTATCTGTCCACAAAGCTTAATCCTCCGCCGCGAAGGCGGTCGTGCGCTAAAAAGTATTTTACGAGCTGCTTATACGTTCCAGCGGTCACCCCGACACCGAATCCAATTTTCCAGATACGATCTTCAGTAGGGATCAGGTGTCGAAGGTCCGGGCCCTCCCGGCGTGGCCTGCTCGCACTCGTACAGCCATGAAATCATTATGGTTTCCTAGCGTTCCGTGTGGCTCGTTCCCATAGATATAATTCAGTCTCAGTCAAAGACAATTCCTCCTCTTTCCTCATCGAACCGGACAACATTCGTCCGTAGACAGCAGGGTGCGCTATCGATCCATTCCCAAGATCGACCAATCGATTGCGTCTGTGCTTGCCGGTGTATCGCCATATTTTAATAATTCCCGGGACGAGCAGAACGGGGGTTGGGCCAGATAAAATGCTTTACGACGCCGAGGAATTAACCCTTGATTTCCCGGCATTACTCTCACCGCGGAGTCTGCCGAGATAAAGGGGTGGCTCCTTCCTTACTATCTCCGCGGCATAATGGCCGACGAAGAAGGGCACCGTTCATCGCGGAAGATATAATGGAGCCGCGCCGTGGCTCCTCCACGGCCCCGTACACCCGCGATTTATGGTTTCTTTTATTTAGGGGAATAATGGAGCAAGGTTACCGGGGTGTACCTAGCTGCGAATCCGTCAGTCTTGTTCCCCGAGCTACCGTCGTCCCCCGTGCCTCGATCAGACAGCAGATACCCGCGTTTACAACCATCCTGTAACTATTATGCATCGTCGTCTCGTGGCTGCCACCGTTGTAACGACAGCGCGGCGCAACCGCTCCCTCGCTGAAGGAACACGAGGATCCCTGGGGCGAAGGGATCGTTGCATCCGCAGTGTCTTTCCCGCCGCATAGAGAGTGCACCCCCCGACACCTTGCGTTTCTCAGCTCGAGGCGGTGGAAGAAGCAGGCAGGCAGGCTAGGGGCGGGCGCGAGGTGTCCGCCGCGCCTGTATCAATATTCATCAGCGTCCTATGTTCGGCTGGCTCAAATTCGTAGGATTAGCCGGAAACTTCGCGCCGCTCCCTCCGCTTCTATGCAGTGCCATGCACGGGGGTGGCGGAGGGAGAGAGAGAGCGGGAGAGAGAGCTGGGCAGAAAGACAGAGAGGGGCCGGACGAACGGAGAAGGACGAAGACGGCCAGGGGATGAAGGAGGGACAGAGAGGGTGAGAGAGAGATCGTGGCAGTCGCCGTGACGCTCCACCGCGGGATTCTAATCCGGGTAGGCGGGCGTGTGTGACGTCATATTGCATAACAATTAATCAACGGGCGATAACAGCTAGCCGGGTCGTCGGAGTGGGAAGCCCTGATAATCATTTCACCGGGCAGCTTAAAGTGCCACTAGTTAACGCTAAGCCGATTTAAAAGCGATTTAATATCCGGAATATTATACCTAGGTTTCCCTCTCTTTCGCGCGCTCCCGCGCCGCGCCGGCCCCGACAAAAGCGATCATGCTCGAATAGATTCTCGTTACGGGATTCTTAACGGGTGTTCCTTCCTTTCCCTCGCGCCCCACGTTAGCAGAGAAATCTGGGCAGATCGCTGCTGGCGCAACGAAGGCAACGCCGATGGCCTCGAGCCAGACACACTTCTCCTTTTGCGCTTCCTCTCCTCTGGCTTCTTTTTTCTTCGGGGGAAATGCACGTTTGGCAGTTGCAGGGTGTGCTTCTGCCCGGTGCAAGTCCTGTACTCGCGATGCTCACTGCAAGATGAGGATCGAATGGTCCGCTCGCTGTTCTAGCAACCTGCGTGTAAGGTCTGGCCGACGGAACAGGGTGCACCGTAAAGGTGGAATCAGACGGCGCGTGGATCGGCGAGCTTGCTCGGCTCGCCAAGGTTCGGCGATTCGGCTTGGCGAGCACGACTTGACGATCCACGACCGATCAGACGGCGCGTGAATCGGCGATTCGCGCGCAAAGATCGCCGATTCACGCGCCGTCTGATTCCACCTTAAGGTAAGCTCGGGTAATAAGGCCCACCTAAGGTTCTATAATTTAAAAAGAAAACTTATATATATTTTTGAAAACTTTTTTTTATAGAAATCTATGGACATTAAACTATACACTGTAATATTTGTAACAACATATGAACACAACGAACACGGAAATTAATAGGATTTTAAAAACCTTGTAAACGGGCTTTGTTTCCTGTAGTGCAGGTAATAAGGCCCATCTATTTAATATGTACAATTTGAACAAACAAAGACATCTTCGACCACAGGTGTGAGCCCAACGCATTCCTCGTGTATCCAGGTGAGACACATGACACACTGTCGCATATCTGTCTTGAATGCAGTTCTGCATAATTTGCAAAACCAACTGTCTGCAGAGTTACCGCCCACGTTTTCTCTGCAGGTGGATGGCATGGGCTCTTGTTCACACACTCTTGTTTGTTTTCTTACGGTCGAAGTGGTACGTGCTTTGGAGCTCTTCTCAATATCGGTCCTGCTTTGGAAGAGGTCTCTGCTTACTTCCTGAGCCTTATAATTTATAGCCTCCTTGGTGGGCCTTATTATCTGCTTTGTCACTTCCTCATTGCCGAGGTTATATGTTAAACGTGCACTTTACAAAATCATCCATTCTTTGGAAACATATTGCCAACATATATACTTATACATACCTATAGTTGTACAGCAATTGGATAATGCCGTACTCCTAATGCAAAGCCAAGAAACCAACGTAATTCTTATAACTGCAGCAACGCTAGTCGCGGAGGAAACATTTGCTGAATTTAGAGCCGGCAAATGTTATATTAATCGCGTGGCAGTTCTTCGAGTGACATTTCGTGTGTAGTAAAAGCAATAGATGGCATTAACAAGATTGTGGATTGACCTACCAGGGATAAATTACAGGTGGGCCTTATTACCTGCTGGGCCTTATTACCCGAACTTATGCCTCTCGTAGCGCGGCTTCTTCCGACACTGTACCACTAATAAGCAGTGGCACCAGCCACATGCTAATGCATAATACCGATCAAACAACTGTTTAAGCAGCCCCGAGTTAAGTGCGTCCCATTCTTTCGCGATCGCCCCTTCGCCCCTTCGCCGTGCTAGCATCGTCGGCCGACGGGGTTGTTTTTGTCACGATGACTGCGAGCCAAGCGTGCCCTGTCACCCGTGATTCTCGTCGCTTTTAAATCCCTTCAACTCCATCTTCTCTCCTCGCCGGAAAAAGCATCCTCGACAAGTTAATGGTACGTCTACCCGCGACTTCAAACCCCCGAGCAGTGCAATTTTTCTCTCGCAACTTGTTTCTTGCGCCCACTGTCTTCCCTGTCCTCTTCAGCTTTCAGCTTTTTCCCTTCTGCTCCGCGGAACACTCCAACGTGCATCGCCACGAATTTCCCTCCGTCTATCAATTGTCGTCCGGTGTTTGCGCAAGGTGCGTTAGATCGTGATACGGCCCCAGCCTCTCCTAGGTGGCCGTGGTCAATAGCTTGCCGGCGAGACCGCCGCGTATATCCCATTTTCGTAGGCCGCTGATTGAGGACAGATGCACGAGCAGGGGAAGTGCGCTGTACAGTATGGATGAGGGTACAGTCGGTCACAATGACCCCCCCTGAGTACAATGGCGCACTGGCTCTCTTCAGCAGGGCCATTGCCGACCCGAAAATCACTCGGCTATGACAAAGAGCTGTGTTCTCGCTCCCACAAATGCGTTGTAAATACGAGACTACCCTGAGTGTGTCTGGCCGAGGCCAGAGAGCCGAGTGGATGCTCCTTCTTGAGGCTAGACCACCAGCTTCGTATCGTCCAAAACTGCGCGACCTTCGCGACTTCAGACTTAACGGAGGCGAGAAAGTAGAAGAGTGTTTTATGTTTCCCGTGGTTGTCACAGCCTGTCGGTGGAGAATCAAGCGATATTTATCGGTTAGGAAAGCGGATGGACGAAAAAACAAGTGACGCGATCGATCCGCGACGATTCGGGACGCGGTCGGCGGTTCGTTTCCATAAAATCTGTTGCTCGCGTTGCCGGCCGAAATCCTAATTAAACGGCAGATTCGAATTCGCCGGTGGTCCACGTACAAGCTTAATCCCGGGAAAGCGCCGATAATATCGATCGATGCGCGGCGAGTTAATTAAATTAAAATACTCGTATAATAGCGCGCCAGATGGCACGGCCAGAACATACAACCTGGTATTGAGTACCGGTTCACCCCTCGGCAACCCCCCGCTATAATACGTAACTCGTTTAGCCTCGCAGGTTGACAAAAAAGTAAGGAGGGCGGAACTGCCGCGGGATTTCGCTTGGCCAAAGCGTTTAAGGAAACCCCGCGATTGCTTTTTCACGATCTTTCAGCCAGGAATCGCCTGATCCTTCGTTCTTCGATCGTAAGTTATCATTCATGAGAATTGTTCGTAGGACAGACGCTACCGTGTGTAATTTAATCCTGCACGACTCGGGAATTCTTAAAAAACAGCGCATCTTGTAGAATTGCAAATTGCGAATTTCAGTTTTTAGTGTTGCATATCCGCGCTTGTCGAAATGGCGGGAGATGCAGACAGGTACCGGCGAGTGGTAGATCCGTGATGATACGGTCCTGATTACCTATTTACCGAACGACAATCGAATGGTTATTTAGTTTCGTGGGGTGAGAATCGAACCGCAGTTTAGCATCACGGAGGCCGAAGGCAGGTCGTTAGCGGCGTTGTCGCAACATATGCGCTCGGCAGGCTCCATATGGGCCACCATGGACCCAAATACCAAGCCCCCCGGAGCCAAGGTACCTAACCCCACGAAGGGGGATCGATACCGTTTCGCTCCTTAATCGGTCAGCTTTGCGGCTTTCCACAATGTTTCCCCAGATTTCGATATTCCACTAAAAGAGTCAGACTTGCGAATGGAAGCTGGCGATTTAGAAATAACCGGAGCTTTCTATCGCCACCTCGCTTCGTCTCTTTCGCAGCATCGCCGAAGTAGGGGGTTGTAAAAGATTTTCCAGAATTCAAAAGCACTTGGAGTAAGTGAAAAGTATCTCAGACCTTGCTGCTAAGGGCAGAGAAACAGCTGAGTACGGGGGCTTGTTAAACATCGAGGAATAGAGACACTTGGAGCGGGGCCTATGGGGTGGTTCGCTCGAATCCCATAAGCATTGCGGTCGTCGGCGACTTTAAATGCGACCATATGATGAGGGTGGCTAAAAAACCTGGTATTTTCTATAACCATGGCGCAACCGTGGACGAGGGCCGCCGATGAGTTTGTGCGGCAAGTGCACCGTGAAGCAGAAGAGACCCCCATGGAGGAAGAGAGAGTGAGCGCGGACGGTGAGCAGGTTGACTAGCTTTGTCCGTGCCCGACGATGACGATGGGGTCGGTCTCCGCACAGATGGGCCGCTAATCTCATTGAAAACTCATGAGGACTCTCAGGGTGGGGGTGGGCCTGGGGGAGGTGAGCCAAGGGCTGAACCCTGCCCTGCAAGTCTCTGTAAGTCCTTGCATGGGGGCCAAGCACCGTGCCAATCACCATATGTCGTACGTACATGCGTGCGCGTATAAACGCGTGATGCATGCTCCCGAGAATATGTCGCCTTCATTTTTTTCCCGCACGCAGGGACACGTTGCGTGCTCAATGGCAGACGTCAGGAAGTTTAGAATTCATTGGTTGCTTAGGGATATTGTCCTCTTCTTCGTATCGAGACAGACTGAGGATTTGTGTTGTGGGCTGATGCGTCGCCTGTTTTCGGAGGGCGTAAATCTCCGACGGCGCAAAAGTCACTTTCTCTGCGGTGTCTTACGACCGCAAGAATTCACTGGAGAGGGTGTGATTTAAGGTTGAACTTTGAATAAATTGAAGCACCGCACATTAACGTTAACAATGTGAACTGTATAAAAAAACGGAACTTTAACAAAGATGGTTATTTTGGAACCGTATTTGGACCGGTTTGGGACTCTTTCGCTGGTTACGAGGCAGAGTCGAAGATTCCCTTTAGGGGTGGAGTTTTAGTAACGCAGTCGTAGGAACCGTTGTCTATTGGCGGAAATAAGCTGGTTGTAGGTGGTAATGAATTATAGGAAAGGGAAATCCTGATGAAAGTGTTGGTGTATCCGTGAGGTAGTTGTCGCGAGGCCGTCTGTTTACTGTCACGGCGATCCTGGGACCCTTGGCCTGACTTGGGCTGATTGCCTGCGTGTCCGATGCAGTGAATTTATGAGCATACAACGGTCCCAGGTCTACGAGGCGCGGACTGACAGATCAAGTGTCTACCAGATGAGGTTTTGAAAATACAAGGCGCCCTTGTGCGTCCATCGTGGTCCGGCAACTAGCTAACGCTCAACAATTCGGCTCATCGTGCTCCTCCTTTCCACGTTCACCTTGTATCCGGATCAGCTTCGTCCACGTCCCGGTTTTCTGGCAATTCCCAATTACCCTTTTCCGCGGCGGCTCGTATACATATTTAAGGTCGCGACCACCGTTAAGATCACCGTAGCATAACTCCGTGCCGGCTGGCTCTCTCATGCATATTCCTCCGGTTTAGCAAACACTCCGCGGAGACGCGGGCAAGAGGAAGGGAGAAGGGTCGAGGCTGGAGCTACGGGCACAGGAGGAGAGTGCAACGGAGAAAGATGGAGAGGGAGGACCCCGGCACGCACTCCCCGGGCATACGGGGTTGCTTTACGAGCGGACAACTAAGGTATGCTGCCGGTTTCAACCCCTGCTCCTCCGGTATAATCGTGCTTTTCGCAACGTGGCCGTAGCTGCAACGGGCCAGAGGTTTTATACCCTGGCTTCTCTGTCGGAGTCGGTGCATCCACCGTGACCGAGTCCCGTCGCACTCGCTGCCCTCACGGAATACGCTGCGCGTAAACTCTCGGAACACGGCCAGATCCCGAGTGCCCGGTGTCCTCCGCTCGCTTTTTCCTCCACCCCTGCCGTTGCCCCTTTTCCCATTCGACGCTGACAAGTTCTTGTGACTCTGAAAGAGGTGTCGTTCTGGTCCTAACCTTTTGCTGCCCCCGTCATCTGATCTGGGCCCTTCATTAAACCTGTTGCTGTAAATCGTGCGAAGCGTGCTCGAGAACACTGCTCACAGAACGGGAGGTAAACGAAACGCCCAAGAATCTGTTCCACTGTTTGCATAGACTCTCCGGCGAGCCAGCCAGTACGTTGATCAGGTGGGGATGACAAGGGATAGGGGGTTGGTCTCGGAAGATTTGGCGTGATTGCTTTTGACAGGGCAGTTAGGGGCGATGAACGGACGATTGGCGGATAGAAGATAGCGAAACTGGATACCCCGCACATATGCTCGCCCGTAACTAGGAGCGTAGAATGTATTCCTCGCCCATTCGATCTTGTTCATCGCGAGTTCTGCCCACCGATGCTCCCAACGTTTGTTTATGTGATGAGAGTTTGAAAGGAGCCCGAGCGACAGATTTATTCGCGCGGATCGAGGCTGTCGCTAATTCTTCTATCGGAGCCCAGGTGCTCCCTGGGTTTCCGCGGGCCAGGCACATCGAGGTCGGCTTGGGAATCGGGACTCGGACAAATTACACGCGGGACAGACTTAATCTAGCTTCGTTTCTCCAGGGAACGCAGAAAGAGAATCAAAGTCACATCTGTGACGTCCAGAACGACGCCACCGGCCGTCCTGGGTCTCCTCGCCAGCAAGATTGATGACGCCGCCCGCGCTTTACCACCGTTTCCAGTATTCTCTTTTCCGGCCGTGGCCGCCGGGAGACGGGCGGGAGAAAGGAGGACGCGATTTCTCTCTGTGCAAACGAGACGTCTCCGCCCCGAGAAGCTCGTCTCCCCGCTTCAGCCCAGCCCGCTGACGAATGTCCCGTGACATTGGTCCTGCAAGAATCTTTGTCACTGTTAACGGTCCGGAGGCAATTAAATGTTCCAAGCCCTGCTTGGTGGCTACGAGAAAACTGACAGCAAAGGGAGATCTGTGCAAGCAGAGTACTTATAGCAAACATAGGAATATGAATTTGAATCGAAAAGATGTTGTGGCGTAGAAAGAGGAGGAGTCAAGGGGTCCTCGCATCCCCCAAAGAAGGGGTTTTGTAAAAAGAAAAGAAACCTGGATTTTACTATCCAAACAAATTTTTAAAATCACCTATTGAATTTTTTCGAATCTGCATTAAAAATATTTGTAACCCTTCAACTCGGCTCCCCCAAGATTAAATCCTGAGCGCGTCACTGAGATCGAGTACATCTTATTCGTGGCCCCGAAGAAGGAAGTGGCGAGGTCTGACACCGCGCGGGCCGGTACTACTTAAAGCGCCGCAGGTGTGGTCGCGGCTGTCTATTACCGTGCGTATCTGCTGATGGAAATGATAATGCTGGAAGACAGTTAGACGGGGAGGTTTTTAAGAGGCAGAAGTGGAGGCTCGTTTAAGAAGCGCACTCTGGAGCGTCACCGATACGGTTCCACTTGGCGCGTCAGGAAGCGAATCCTCGAAGAGGGAAAGCTCGAGGGTCCGTAGCCAGGGTCGCGCAGGGTCTGGGCGTCGTCCATCATTCGGTGGAACGACGAAACGCTCGGTAGGTTCGGGTTTTCAGAGCGGAGGAGATCTGCATAGCGAGCCGGCATCTCGGGACGAGCGAGCTAAGTGCGGGATTATGCAAAGCAGCGGCCATACAGTATAAAAATACGGAGCGACTCCGCGCCATCTTTTCCGGACCATTCTAATAACTCCCTCCCATCCACCTTCCTCCACCTACGATCTCCCCTTCGGCCCATTCTCCGACTCGGTTCGCCCTGCGCCAACGGCCGAGGGGGATGCGAGGAGCCGTGCACGCGAAACGGTCACCCCTCTCCCAAGATTTCGGCAAATATAATCGTAAAGCCGTCGACAGGGCCGTCGCGAACTAGGCGAGCAGCGTGGAACAGAAGAGCCCCGATGCCTCCGACAAGGCTCCCGCTCGCGCGCAGTCGCTCGGCGAGGGTGCTCGTAGATTTTGCTCTCATCATCTTGCGAGATGATCGGTGGGTTACATTAGATCACGCGGTGGCTGTTGTTCCGCCTTCCGACTCATCCGTGGCGATTAAACGGACGTTAAGCGATCACCCTTAAGAGCGCCCGGCGTTCGCGCCTCGACGCCAGTCACGTTGATGATTAACGACGCATGAATATTTACGCGGCCCGTTAACGTGCGCCGTTTGATTGGCCGCTTCCTGCACGCGCGGATAGCTCGTAAACATCCGAGCATCCGCGTTTCGCAAGTGATTAGGGCGACGGAGGTCGCGGAGCCCTTATCGCCGCGAGCGTCGCAGCCCCTCGGACGACGTGAGGACTCCCGGGGCTCGATCGGTCCAATCCTGAGATCCGGGGGTCGCGTACGTACGGTGGCGGTTCGCCGCTTAAATTTCCAAACTTCTCGCCTAGGCGGCTCACGTTTTCCGCGAGCGAGGCGCGAGATAGCGGCGTCCGATAGCGCCCGGTTGGAAGTCGCATTAATTTCCCTCGCTCGGCTCCCCGGCTGCGGCCGCAAGGGCGCAGGGAGGGGTAGGCGGTTGCCTCGAGGGGGTAACGGCACGCAGAGGCGTTTAGGTAAGGTATTCACGTAACACATAAGCAACCGCCACGCGCAGCCCACCGTGTGCACAGAGATAAGAGCCGAAGGTGGCATCTTAGGTGGCACTTCGAATAGAATTAAATTCCCCGAGCAACCGCGCACCGACCCGATATCGTCTCACGGATTTCATATCAACAAGAACGGGGTCGGGCAGAGGCGACAAACTTCGCCTGCTACCGTACGAACGCGGGGAGTGAATTGTAGTTCTGGCGTGGCTTGCTCCGTCGCCCGACCCCGCACGAGGACGCTCAGACGCGTCGGATCGAGATCCAGGAAAGTCACCGTGCAGATGCTAGCCGAAGGTTGATCGACGATCGCCGGAGCGGATCGCGAGAGCGAGCGCGGATCACTTTCCCAAGTGAATTTCGCGAGCAAGCGCGTTCCGTCGCTCCCCGCGCCCCCCGCGCCGCCAGGGTTCGGAGGGTGACTCGGGGAATTAAGACACTCAGAAGCATTTGATGGCTCACTTGGTATGCATGGTCCCCGGTTATAAGTCAAGGAATTGCCCAAGCGCCCGTAAAATCTAAATCTCTGGCACTCGTCGCCGGTGCCGCGGCACCTCTTCTCCCCTCTCCGCGGAGGATGTACATCACGCCCGGTTATTTCAAGAATCCTCTGAACTCATCACACATCCAATTTATCAGCGGCTCAAGCGACACCGCCCTGCTCCTTCGGGGAACGCCAATTCCTTCGCCCCTCCCGTTGTTCCTTCCTCTCAGCCTGCCAAAAGACATAAAAAATTGAATATTACGTCCACTCGGCTGCTCGAAATATTTCAGCCCCGCTTCGTCGCGTACCTGCCCTCGTTCGTCCCGCAAAGTTCCGAGGACGTCGAGCAGCCTCCCACGGTTTTTTATACCCAACCGAGAGAATCGTCGCTCGATCGAGCAGCGGCGATTCATGGTCCCCGTCGCATTACCGAAACGCAATTCCGCAGATTATAGGCTACGGCCCCGGAGTTCCATCATTGGCCCGGGAAGCGTATCTCCGCGGAGTGAATATTTCCTTGGAGCGGCGGGCTTGTATGCGACCAATGTGGACGTCGGATTTTAATGGAAAATCGAGTGGGCGCGCGGGGCAAGCCCGGCGGAAGAGAATCACGATGATTCCGTGAAATATGGAGGCAGGAGCGAGCAGGTTTTCGACGGAGCCGGCAAAGCTGCGCGGGGAAAACGCTGGGGCCGCGTTAATGGGTGATTGATAAACGAGCTTCTCTCATCAACACCATCGGCTGCGTATTTATCACCGTATAGACTCAGCAGAGGCGGCCTGGCGATCATTCTCCGCGTTAACACCGTCCGACCGGAAGGTATTATCGCTAGGTACCGCTTCGAAGTACCTTCAGCCACCCCACCGATGGGGAACCGAATCGAAAGCCGCGTTCTTTTAACGCGGCAGCAACTGTGACACGTGTAATGCAATCGGGGGGATGAAGTCAACCCGGGCGCGTCGCGTAGTACCTACGCAGAGGCAGATTAATTCGACCAATCTTGCAGAAATTCTCGCATAATTCAATGTAGCGACGGGGATCGTGCGAGGCAGTCGAGCCGAAACCTTTCTGCAAGGTGTCCCCTTGCCATGGGACGGCCGGTTGTCAGTGTTAACAGCCCTCGGCAGGATCCAGTGTCAGTGTTAACAGCTCACGCGTGTCAGCCACGTGCCGGTCGAGCTGCGACCCTACGCGCGTTTAACTCGCACGAATTGGGCGTCGCGAAACTGCCGTTTCTGGCCGATTCGCAGAACAACGGGGGCAGACAGTTGGGAGGAATTAAACTTGGACGATTCTCACGAGTTGCTGTTTAGAAGAGCTTGTCTATCTGAAAGGACTGAGGTCCCTTGCTCGCTGCTGTCTTCGGCAGACACAGAGCTACCTCGGGACGAACCCACGCTGTGAAATTTGAGAAAGATTCTCTATGGCACAGTTACTTTCGAAGATTAAAAGGAGTAGGGTTGAAGGAAGTCTGCCGGGAGATACCGGGGATAGCTCGGCCAGCGCAGCCAGCTGAGAAGCATAAAGTGGAATTAGGGATCGGTATATCGCCGTCCCGACTTCGCAGGGGCAGCCTGGCCTGATCGGCAATAAATATGGTTCATAAGCCAGGAATGGCTGCCGCAAGATACAGAAACGTCCCGCCGCGCGACGCGTGTCACACATAACGTCCACCGAACGACTCTCCTAACTTTACGACCACGAGTTAGGATTAGATTCGCCCGTATCCACTCCACATCATCCGGCTCGTTGGCTGGCGAACGATTTAATTCGCGCCGCGTCCGTCGATAAGCTTTTTGCCCGTCTAATCGTGCCTCGCTGCTGGCAGCCTCCAGGGAAAAGGATTATAATAACCCGTTCTCGTCCCGTTGGCACATAAATAATCTTGAGACGGAGAGCCGGCGGAAAAAGTTCGACACCGGGACGCTAGACGGTTCCTGGTGCTCCGCGAACGCTTGGCTGCGAATCCTGGGGGTCGGCGAGCCCAATCGAAAAGTCATTACAACTTTTTGCCGACTCAATCAAGAAGTTAATGTCCTTTAACCTCTAGGCGTTCCCCGCAGAGTTCGCGGAGAGCGGCGCGCAAGAACTGGACGGCTCTCACATGCCCGGCGAAATAGATCGCCAGCTTATGATTGATCGCCTATTGGCTCCGCGGCCTGGCCAGCCTTTTTCCCTTCGTTTCTTCCACGATATCGGGAATTATTGCCCCCGCATGAAACTCCAGTCCCGTTCTCCTGGCCTTATTTCCTTGGTCCCTGATTATTAGTAAGGTGTAACCAGCTCAGAGGCCGATAGAAAATCCTCGTTATCGCGCTAGAACGCCTTCGGGGCAGCCGTATGTCACCTGGAAGGCTCGCGGAGAAATGAGGGGAATTCGTCAGGAAGATAATCCGCAAAATGATGATCCCCGCTGGGTCTGCTTGTACCTTCTGTCCACCGCGGTCGATTTAACGCGTCTCGTTTCTCTTTGGTCACTGGGTGGCCGAGAGACGATCATCGACGAGATCCGGAGCGGCTCTGTACGCGAATCATGTCTGCCACTTGCTGCGGATTAATAGGGGTGCGATGGAAATCGTTGACTTTACGGAAACAGTGTCGTTGCAACGATCCAGGAGGAGACGTTATCTGGAGGAATAGGCAGCGTTCGAACGAACGGCCGAGGAAGTCGTAGGAAACGATCGTTCACGGGATAATCGGGAACGGCGGAGGTCCATCAGCGGATTCGACGAGTCTGCCGAACGTCCAATATCCAGGAGGTCGACCATAAAAAAGGAGCGGAGGCTGGCGCGGGCGTTAAAAATATTCAAGATCGTTTGTCAGGCTGAATTACAGCCCCGGCCGGGGCCCGCGCAACCCCCTGCCACCCCCCGTCCCAAGTGATATCCCTGTGACGGGGTTGCGGGATGCTGCGGAGCGCGTTGCGCAACGCGGAGAGGGCAGAATAGGAAAGAGTCGACGAGGACGACGACTACGGCGACGACGACGATCCCAGGCACATGTGTCGAACCTGAAATATGTAGGCGTGGTCTGGATGGGACTAGCAGACGCGTCCCGACGACCGAATATGTTCACCCCGTTCGTACGCTCCACCCCCGTCTAACCCTGCAACGTTCGCCATTGGCCGGTGCCACCCTCGTTGCGCCTCCACCTGCCACGCCGAGCTACCCTCCGCGGCTATTCTACCCCTAAATACAGGGGATGCGCGGTCGGTTCCCTCATTTTAACGTGGTCCGCCGATGCACGCTGTGCATCCCTCGATCTCTGTGCTCCGTTCTTCAGTGTTTACTCCGACCGAAACGATCAGTGCTAGCCCGGTGGCACACCGACGCTTGTGTTTCGGGATGAACGTTCATCGTTGAAGGCGATGGACGAGTGGGAGCTGATGTCATAGATCCAAGGGGATTGCATCCCTCGGGAGGAGGGGGGGGGGGTGAAGATCCTGTCTCCTTTCAAGTAGGACGCTGACTTGGGAGGATTCTCTGTTGGACGTGTGGTCCTGGTAAGTGGAATAACCATGTCACTGGTCAGGCAACTCTTCTCGAGCTTGCAAGTCGCGTGTTCATTCAGGGGTCGTTGGTGAAGTTCGATTCAAAATTGTTCGCTTTCTCTTGTGTCTGGAAATCATTCGCGTCGGTAAAATATTCTTGCTTCAGTTAAATGTGAGATTTCCTAGTACACGGTGAAAATCTATGAGCGATTATACACTCTGTCACGCGCGTCCCCACTTATTCGAACGCACGAGCGAAAATCACTGTTGCCCGTCGATTCTCATTGACCCAATTACCCCTGGATATACCGTAGCCCGCGACACCTGGTCCGGGTGTACAGGCGCGATCTCTCATCCATCATTTCCGTATCCGGCTAAATTGACCGTCGGCGGTCATTGTCGCAGGTCGATCATCCGGAACGAGCAGGATGACAATGGAAGATCGCACGGGTGGCATCGACCGTGCCGCCCCCGCGACGTCTACGACGGCTACGACGGCGCTAACGTCGTCCAGTCCCTCGTCCATCAGCGACGTCACCTCCGACGCCTCGTATCCCCTTCAACGCGCCAGCAAGCGCTCCTTCGACGTGGCCTTCCTCGTCGCCCCCGACGAGAACCTGGCGCGTCGTCAGAACGAGAAGCTGAGACTGGTCTCCGCGAGGAAGGATCGCCTGCGGGAGGACATCTCAGCTGAGAACGTCGTAGACTCGGACAGACTGCCGCAGAACCTGACGATAAAGAATTACGAGAACGACGCTGTCGGCTCGGACAGACGGAGGCTGCTGCAGTGCACGGAGAACTCATTGAGCCCTCCGTACATCTCACCACGGACCCTGACGCCAACTCTCCCAGGTCTCTCCCCCGACAACGACGTACGAAGATACGTCTCTGGTACACGTCTCCAGAAGACACCGAGTCCACCCGCGTTCGTTGCTCATCAGTCGCTGTTGACCGCGTGCCCCGAGTCCGTTGACCCAAGTCTGGCCTGCGGCAAAGTCTACGACACTGGCATACCTTGCTCGACCGACAGACACGAGTCTCGCAGTGCATTCACAAAGGTGAACCTGTCCAGCCAGAGGAACGGCTTCAACGACGACGGGCAGACATCCCCGAGGTCCTCCATCTCGCCGGACGACCGTGCCAGTTATCAGAGCAGCGTGAGTCCGCCGGTGGTGCCTCTGACCGCCAGCACCGGTTACAAATACGCGGCGTTCCCCACGAAAATGACGTATCCCTTCCTAGTCAGCCCCGAGGGCAGCCAACCGGGCCTGCTGGAGAACCTGAAGATACCTCAGATCGCGCAGCCTCCCAAGGTACCCAGCCCAAAGATGCCCAGCTTCCGGCCAGACCTGCCGCCCGTTTACCCTAACCTGCCCTACAATCCGATCTCCGTTTTCCCGCCGATGGCGGACGCGCTCGCGCGGCCGAGATTCTTGGCGACGGCCGCGGGGGTGGCTGGCCTTCTGCCCCCGTCGTTCGCCGCGCTTGCTCTGCCAGCCCAGAACGTATGCGCCAAGTGCAATCTCTCGTTCCGGATGACGTCCGACCTGGTCTACCACATGAGGTCGCATCACAAGAACGAGAACTCCGGCGAGGCTGCCAGGAGACGGAGGGAGGAGAAGCTGAGGTGCCCGGTCTGCGACGAGAGCTTCAGGGAGAGGCACCACCTCACCAGGCACATGACGGCGCACCAGGACAAGGAGAGCGACGCGATCGTCGATCAGGTCGAGGTGAAGAGGCGAGCCACCGCCGTCAACACCAAGTGACGACGGAAGTCGCCCTCGAAGAATCCAACGATACTCACCAGTGGCTACTCCTTTGAAAACTGAGGCGCGAGACCCCCGAGGCCTCGCGCTTTGGATGGTAGAGTAACGAGTCTCCGGAAGCTTCGGGATCTCTGCGGAACAATGTACTAAAGTGATGGACAATGGGTATCGGTCAGTCTGTTTTGAATATCTTCGTTGATTCATGACACTCGAATGTGACTCTCCGGGTTGCGTCGCGCTCAGCGGGCACTAGAAGTTCTTCCAGTTTTTTAAGATATCACGATAGCCGAAACGTACTTACAAGGAAGGATCCCGAACCCGGGAATTCAACAAATTCTGAAACCTTGTGAATATGTAGGGAATTTCATTACACCGCAGTTTTTGTTTGCTGCTCAAATTCACTCTAGCGTGATGTAAATGACCTCTGAAAATTCGGTTATTTTCCGATTTTCTGTTATAACGCGTGAACTGTAAAATGATTTTCTTTGCCAAATCATAGATCTAATTAAAAGAAGTAACTTTTGTCTTGAAACTATGTTCCATCTCTTACAGTTCGCGACTGTCAACACAGAATCGGAAAATAGCCAATTTTTCAGGGGTTAATTTCACCCCCTTCGAGTGAATTCGGGCAGCAAACAAAAATAGCGTTGTAATCAAGAGGAAATCCATCCCCTACATATTCGCAATATTTCGGCCTTTTTTTAATTTCCGGGTTCGGGATCTTCCCTTCTTAGTTTGAACTAAAGGATGAAGAGAGCTACTATCTACTATCACTAGATTCCTGTCGCTGTATGTCCAGAGTTTTACGCACGTCCTCTTTCACGGCGGAATTAATGAGAATACTTAATATGGCATTTACGTGGTATACGTGTACGATAAAGAGATAATCGATATAGGTATTACGGATTTAATATAGGAGATCACATCATACGGTCTCCGATAAGACGACATTCCCTCTCTAGTCAATATTAGGTAGGAGAAATTTGTAAATATCTCGATCGATCGGCGATCAATCGAGCTCTATCGTAGGTTTAAGGGTGTCTCGGATCGTTAGCGTGTTCTTTGAATCACGACCAAAGTATCCAAACTTACGTTCGCGATTTTCTTCCGCCAGCCGAGCCGTTCAGCTTAATATCGTGGTCCCGAAGTGGAATAAAATTTACCCCGCGCGAACGGCCTGCAAGGAAGTTATCCCGATCGCGGAGTTTTGAGCGGTGGCGCGCCGGCTCGGCCCATGTTTTCTGGGAGGCAGGTGATTCGACGGGGGTGGGAGGATTCAGGTGGGGCAGCAACGGAAAGCGAGGCGGGGATAGAACGGGGGTGTAAGCCGCGCCGGTTCGTGTGTCGGGGGTGGCGCGGCAATAAATAGATCGTAAACCGTACCCCCCTCGGCTAACACACGAACCGTCGGAGCGCGCATAATGGTAGGAAACAATGAATGCCGTAATCGGAAACAGTGCCGGTTTGTTATCTGCCATTTACACTCCATTTAACTTCAAACAGTGAATCGGCTGGCGCGCATTCGCGTTTTAAATACACGCGACCTCGCCAACCACCCCCCCCCCCGACTACGCCCCCGCCGCGTTCCCCAGCCGACGTACGGCTTAACATAGGGTTAACCTGCCGGACCAGAGTGGCTTAATATTGTCCGGAATTGCTTGACTTATCGCCACTTCCACGCGGCGCTTAATGCTTGCTTACTTCGCCGCCCCTCTGGACAAGGCGAGGCTCTGATCACCTGCCTCCATTGCCTCTCGCATCGGTGGACGAGAGTTCGTCGACTAAGGGAATGGCAGGTACCTAAGACGAATCAATCAAACTGATAGGTGCGTTAGATTAATTTCTTTCGGGCTGGGATTCAAAGTGGCACGATCCACCGCGAGGCGATTAAAGTCTCTAGGGAATAGAGCTAAAGACTACAGTATTCTGTACAGCAATAATTACAGTAGCGTGTATATAGCTCTCGCCACGTTAACGAGAACACTGAACGTTCGCCGGCGAGAGGTCTTAGGGTATTGTGAAATGGCTACGAATAGTTTGCTCTATGTGGAATTCAACGTTACGAGATAACGACAGTATAAAGGACACTTTTAGGGATACCGCGGCCCATACGATGTTGTTCTAGTTGTACGTATACGCTGTAAGTCGGATGTAAATGGTCAACCTAGGTACCTATAAGGCTCGTTTTGTTTCGTTTTATAAGAATTATTTATCACCAGATCACGTTGTATCAGCTCCATGTAAATATCATTCTGTACATAGCTAAGCACTGTATGTAATCCCGGAATCGTTGTTAACGAATAAAAAGAGTATCCGTGAGAAGGACTCTGTAAACTGTCGCACCTGTCCCGTCTTTCAGTTCTCACCTTTTTCTTCTCGACGATATTTCCGTGGGCGGCCGGGCTTTGCCTTTCTTTCTCCGCCGAATCGGGTTGGAAATAATTCCACGTTAATTCGTTACAGTAATAACTCTTCCGTTCAGAAGCGGTATTAAGTTTTCTGTGTTTACGCGTTCCCATCGTTCGTTTTCGCGAGCATCCACTGGGCTCCTCTCCTGTTCGATTGTTTCTGTATCATCGAAAGCCGATTACAAGGCAATAGATTAATTTCCGGCCACTCGAACCTCCCCCGGTTTTGCCAGCTCCAATCGATCGCTAGTAAAGCATCGCGGCCCCGATATCATTACTTTTAAAAGTTACTAGCACGAAGGGAACGAGTATGCTGTTCGGTTCCAACTCGAAGGAATCAATCGTTCCTATTGCGAGTAACGCGAAAACGCTGAAACATCGACTTGTTGAATCGACCGTCGAACGGAAAGCGTCCCTGAGGGCTCTCTGAAGAGGTATCGGCCTCTCCAGAGGAAAGCCACGGAGAGATCCCCTAAACGGGTAACGCTAAGCCCGTCGAAACCGCAGCCAATACGACAAACAATCTCTTACCGCCCTCGTTCCGGCTTAACTTCGCCCCTTAACCCCGCCGCTCCCCGGGTAAGTGTACTTACCCTCTGCCCGAGGTCCGTAAAGATAAATAACACGAAGCAGCCACTGGCTCGGCGGTAGTTGCGGCCCTTCTAGAGCTAGGACCAGCCCCTGTCAGAAATACCCATCATCCCCTGCCCCCACGGCCAGCTTCTCTCTTCCCTTTAACGAGTAAATCCGCCCCTCGACGCTTCCGTTCCTTCCACGGTTTTGTCTAATTATCGTCACCCTCAGACGTTCGACATCGAATTCGCGGACGTCCGATTTCTCCTCTCGGAGACGGGAATGCCGATCGCAGTGGCGAAAGACCACAACGATTCGACGAGGGGGCACGGCAGGGGTGAGGGAGTGGATTCGAAAGAGATCCAGGCCATTATGTTCGGCGGTTCGATTTAAAAGGAGCATCGGCCGGTCGTCCCCCTTGGCCTTCCCACCCTTGTTAGCGATACTTCGCCGTGGAGAATCGGGCGCATGCTTGTTCTGTCAGTGAAATAATGACAATGTCATAGCTCCGGGCCGATTCGCCACGACGACCCTTGCCACGTGGGCGACGATTGGACGCGGATATGCTAATATCGCGTCCGTTCCGAGACATTAAGTTCTCGGTTTGCCGATTCTCGCCAGACGAGTCACGTCTTCGGCATGAGGGCACTCGCGGCGCGTCGATCACCGGATGTACTCCCTTCGACTTCGCATCGGCCTGGACGTGACTCACTCCTCGGCCTGTCCACTTGCTTAGCCGATGGAAGTGAGATTGCCTTTATCCGGAGTACAGGTCTGGGTTGGATCTGGGTTAGGCGACTCCCGGAGAAGGCAAGCTGATTTTGGAAACGAAAGGTGAAGTGGGTCCTAGGTCGAGCGGAAAGGCGCTGCCTCCGATCCCCTGCAGCCGATCACCCCGATTCGCGATTAGCCACGGTGCTTCGCGGCGATTATGTAACTTGACTGCGAACACGCAGCTTACATCGGTCTCACGATGATCCCCGCTCCGGCGTTTCGATCTCGACCAGCCGTCGCTAAACGATTTTCACCGTTTCGCGATACCACTCTTCCGGGGCATATGCTTCGATCTCGTCTGCACGCCTTTTCACACGCGCTGTCACGAATAATTACCGCGGCCGTGATTCAGAGACACCGCTGCGGTTGATCTATCCGCTTCCATCAACCACTCGAACTCCGAGAGGGTAAGTCGCCGGGATTCGGCCAATACCGAGGAGTCGTTTCGATGTTGACGACGCGGACAGGGAATCGGGAGGCCAGCATATCGCTGCCATCGGCGAGTCCTTCTGTCCTGTCGCGAGACTGTAAATCCGCGGCTGCGGGCCGACAGCCGCCGAGTTCGAAGCGGATACCGCGCGCGGTCTGCGGCCGCAACAAAGAGTTGTCTGGATGGGGGAAAAAAAAAAGCGCGCGCACAAAGCGGCAGAAGCGAGCGGGCTGGCCGAAATAGAAAGGACCGGCCAGGCGGGCAATAATTCGAAACAAAATGTCAAGCGGCCACCATTGTCGGGCGCGGTGGTGCGGTAGGCGCCAGCTAGCGCCGACGAGGAAATATCGCCGACAGTAAATCAAGGTGCAGAAGAGGACCCACCGCCTTCCACCGCCCCTGAGCCACCCCCTGCTCCCTGCTGGCCCCCTCCCGGGGGCCGGTTTTATCCCTTCATGGACGGTCCAGCCGCACGATCGCATCCGGGGCTGCTTCCGTTCCTCGTCACTCGCCAGTCTCGTGAATTTCAACGACGGCGTTTCCCGTCAACGTTCAAGGTCACCAGTTCGATCCCTGGGTGGTCGAGGGCCTCGGTCCTCCTCGTTGCTAATCTCCAGGCAGTTCGACTAACCTGCGGGTGCTCGTGTTCCCTTGAGTTTGAAACGTGCGAGTCTGAGGAATATTGGATTTCACTACTGGCGAGACTCGTCGAGGAGAACGTCGCGCGATATCGGGTCACGCGGGGGGTGGAAATCCGCACGGGAGGGGCGGCAGTATCCGAACGGTGGAAAAAAGATCTTTCGCCCTGCTTAAATATGTCCGACCGCAAAGCAATAAAATATCTTTATCTTACTCGTGCCATTACTCCCTTGATTTCGGTGGGGTTCAATTTACATTCCTATCGGGGCTTCGGAAAGATAAGTCCATTTAAATAAATTAGTAATGCTATCTCCTGCTGGGTGACCGCGGCGGAGGGACGTGGAACGCGGTGGGGGATTTAATATAATATTTTATCAATTTTCGCGGCGATTCGTTACGCGGTGACGCCGCGCGCCATTGTCCCGACGCACAATTGCCCGAGTTTTTAACTTTGCGCCGCGATGAATCATCCCCCGCGATATTCGTGAAAGTTGCGCCCGCCTTGGCAAAGACTCCGCGGCAGAAATTACGCGATGTCTGCTTCGGTTCGATCATCCTGTCGCTGCGTTTCACAATTCGACGAATTCAGCTGGCAATCGAAGGGGCATAAAAAGGGGGACGAGATTTCTCGAAGCAGACCTGTTTTCGCTGTGCCGTTCGTCGGGTACGCGGTTGCCTTTTCCCCTTTCTGCCTGGCGCGTAGGTAGGACAATATAATGGGGCATAACAACGGCGTTAACACGCACTGGCCGACCCCGGACGCGACCCGCGACCCTCCACGGGGTGAATTACACCTCTGATAATTACTAGAAATTAATGCCGCAGCCTTACAACGGTCATTGTGAGCCGCGTCGTTTAACCGACCTCGCATTCATCTGCTTTTACGCTGTTAATCGCCACACCTACATCATTCACCCCCATCTCAGCGACCGGCCTCTCAATCCTCCCTTATATCTCCCTACATCAGCTTACGAATAAAATGTCAATGAAAAATCAGACTAAATATTCTAACGAATCCATGTACGATTCCTTCTCGAAACGCTTCGACAAATATTTTTTAATTTTACTTTTCCTCCGAATAGAAGGTAATAAGAGTTCGCTCAGGTCGCGAGAGAAAGAAACAGCGACGGGGAAGCGAGGAAAGAAAATCGAGGCTCGTAAAATTGGAGAATTAAAATCGGCGCCGACAACGAAGCGGATCCGCGCGGCTGATAGAGAGGGCGGGCAGCCCGATGGGATGTATTAAAGCTGCGGCCGGGGCCACACCAGCAGATAGGTTAATGTGAATTTATTGCGATCGAGATATCGCGCCGGCCAGAAAGCAGAGACGCGTGCTACGCGCGCCGTCAAACCGATAGCCATTGTGCGCCCTGAAACGCTCTCAAATCGCTGGGAGAGAGGACCGAAACCGCGGCCAAAGGGGACCAGTCACTGTTTTAAAGCAGCCAGCCATTTTCCAGGGGAGGCGAGGCGCTTATCTGAAACGCATCTGGACCAAGCGGTGCGTGCAACTTCTTCTCCCCGCAAGTGATTCGGCGCAGATTCCATCGAGAATAGAGCGGAACCTTTTGGAATTTGTACATCGTGTTCGATATGAATCTTCCCTAAGAATTATTCCCCGCAGGATTTAAACGGAGCTTCAGCGGTTTCTCGCGCTTCTGCTTATTGTCCCTGATCAGCGGTTTAATAGAGCCCCGTCGCGTCGCAGCGTCCTCGAGAACTGTTCGGGGCGGCACGATCGGTCCACGTCGAGATCGCTTCCGGCCTCGGCGTTTCCTCTTCGTCTTGGAGCCGCGTCTTCTTCAAGCCTCGTCGCCGGATAGTCCCCGTGACCGTATATCACATTACTTTAATTCATATGGTAATCGCGGGCTGCGCAGCCACTACGCGGCCCCGCCGAAAACTTTCGGAACAATGCGAGGGACAATGCGAGGGGTGCGTGGAGGGTGTCGGGGCACGGGGCAGAGGTGGTGTAGGAGGGCACCCAGGGCTCCGGGAGGGGATGGGACAGGGGCTTTGGAAAGCGGTGGAGTTGGACGAGAACGGTGCGAATAGCGATATTGAATTCGCCCCTGGCGACGTGCCTGTTATCGACAATGTCCGACCGCTGGACCGGAAGCCATTTGCTCGCCCTGTGACGAAATTTATGAAAGTTTCGCAGAGCTCGCGGTATAATTGGGAAGGCCTCGTGTGTGGCAGCGCGAAGGTGGCCTGGTCGACGTGCTCCGATTCAGCATGCTCTTCCTCTTCCTTCTTTTGCATTGCTGATATACAGTTCGCTGTGTCGAGGAGAAGATCGGTATGTTGGGGTAGCGAGGTAAGATGGGGTATCGTAGAAAAACGATAATAGAAAAATGCTAGATATTTGATGAAAGTACCAAAAGGAAAATATTGTAGTGTAACAGTTAGGTCGTTGATAGAAATCAGTGGGGGAGCACGCGTCTTTGGTTTAGAGCTGCGAAATCGTCCACATGCTGCTGCGTGGATTTTATTTTGTGTACTAAAAAGACTCTTAATATATAAAGCAGAAAGCTTCTATATGTTTGTGTGTTTGTCTGTTGCCTAAAAACTTTCGAACGATGAACTCTAAGATCACGAAATGAGCCTCAGCTCAATATGTCTGACTAATCCAGATGAGTGTGACTATTTTCACAACAAAAAAAAAAATTTTTTTTTATAAAATCAGAATCTAAATTTTGGACGAGCCGAGTAGTAAAGCTAGTAAATATACATTTAAAATCGGTAAGTAAATTATTTTTGTTACATTAAATCTCCATTCTGTTTACTTTAATGTGCAATATTAAAAATTGCAATATTTTTTTATTGATGGGGTAGCCCATTATACCCCGCACTATGGTTGTTCATGTGAGGTTGAATAACGACATCGTTCTCTATTATAATTTAAGTGGAATTTTCGTTACTTTCAATTCGGATTTGAAAATAGTAAGAACATTAAAAAAAACTAGACGAGGAAAATGGTCAAAAGAAGTTATGAAGAAATCTGTAGATGAAGTTTTAAGCAACAAAATGGGGTACGAGGAAGCTGCTCGAGAATATTGCTTTCCACAAACAACATTGAAATGTTATGTCCAAAAAATGAAACAGGAAAATGAAGCGATCATGGGTTTACCATTAGGTCCAATTAAGAGTGTATTTTCGCAAACAGACGGGGAAGAACTTGTCGAATATTTAAAAGGTAGGGGGTAAGGCGAGGGTAGGAAGGAAATAATTTGGAAGAAATTCATATTTGCATTGATTGTGGAAATATTTAGGGGAACTGTCTTGCCCCATTTTCGGTACCCCGTCATACCCCGTGGCAGGGGTAAGATGAGTTTTCAAATTTTTATTTAAATATTGCTCAAACTACATAGTTTGAACTAAGCAAACATGCAAAAAAATGGATTATTTTACCTTCTATTTACGTTTTTATGAATCAATATATAATTATAAGTTAATACTTTAACCTTTGGTATTGCTTCATAAAAACATAAATAAAAAGTAAAATCATCAATTTGTTTGCACGTTTGCTTAGCTCAAACTATGTAGTCCGATCAATATTTAAATAAAAATTTGAAGTTATTAAATTTTTGAAAAAAAGTAATGAAAAACCATACCAAAGGTTAAAGGGGTACATACCAAAGGTTAAAGTATTAACTTATAATTATATATTGATTCACTTTAACCGTTGGTACATACCAAAGTTTAAAGTATTAACTTATAATTAGTATATATAGATTCATAAAAACCTACCCTTCCTGAACTCGCGTGATTTTTCATTGCATAATGACTCGCGTCAGTCTATGAGACCGTGTTTTACGCGTTGAAGATATGATATTTATTCTGTTTAGTTCCATAAAATTAATTTAAAAAAAAAATGCACAAACTAATTTGGAAAATATATATTTCTTTCATTAGTAGTCTTCCGAAACAGTCTTCAATAATTTGAACTTAAAACTACATTCCGCGGGTGTATTATAACAAATCAACTTTCCTTTTATAAACTTAAAGAAAATGTTAACAAAAAATAAAATATAATAAGTATGATATTACAAATATAGGAACTAATTGTATTCGCCGGTCTGTGAGACCAACACGCGAGTTCAGGAAGGTTAAAAAAAAGGTAAAATTATCAATTCTTTGGCATGTTTGCTTAGCTACCCCATGCCGCCCTTCACCTACAAATATTCAAATGATTTAAGTCTCGAGCGAAGATTCATCGTCTTCTTCATTCCCAGTTAGCGTCCTCCTTTGTCGTTTTACACTCCATAGATGGTAAAAGAGATACAAGAGGCACGGTCCACCTCGGAAAGAGAATAAAATCTAGCACGTTCGATCGGGGAGCGCCGCTTTTTCAATTCCGCTGGCAGCCGCCCCGCGCTGCCTGCTGGATAGAAATGAAATTCCCATTTCGCGATGAAAACCGCGGGTGAATCCGCGACGAATCCATATGCCGAGGAGCGCGCCATCCAATCTGAAAGTGGCCGGTTAACGTGAACAGCTTATGCGCCATACGTTACGAGCGCATGTTCGCGTCCACGTACGATGATTTCGTCCAGAAACAACGGAAACCGCCGATGGAAACGAATGCCGTGCACCGTCGGCTCTATATCTTGTTGCGCGTCCTCTTCCATCTTCTTCCGCGCAGAGATCGCCGTGGGGAACGCAGAAATATCAGGCCGAGAATATAAGCTCAGCAGACAAAAGAGACTCCAGCATTTAGGAAACTCCGAATTCTAATCCGCGAGCTTCCATTTCGGACGTCGAGCTGTTCCCTATTTCCGCTAGTCCACAGTCGTTTCACCAATTCTCACCACAGCCTCGCAGGAATACGTGGACATCTCCGACATCCTCCGGCACTCAGGGAATCCAAAAAATTGGGCGATCGCTCGCCACGATTGCCGTTAGAGCAGAGGATGGAAATTGGCCGGTCTGCCATATGCGTCGACTCTGGTGTGCGCGCAGAAAAGCTGGCGGGGGTGGTGGCCAGCGGGGCGGCGGGGGTTGCGCCGGGGGGGGGTGGGGGTGGGGGTGGGCCGCATTACAAATTTAATCTTACAAATGGATCCGAAAACTTGGAAACAATGGAATATATGAAATGCGGCCGCGTATATCACGACGGTAGACACGGGGTGGTTCCAACCGGCAATATTGTCAGGGCCGATCCATATTCTCCGGGCACGCGAAAGGGGATGGGGGGGGGGGGGGGGGGGAGAGCCGCAGGATCCAGGGGGCGAGAGAATATCGGGGGAAGGGCGCAAGGAACGGCAAAACATCCTCTTGGCACGGCAAGAAGTCGCGAGATACACGCACGGTTCCTGTCGCGCTCGAACCGCGACGCGTGGCTCCTCGATTTTGGCACCATGTGCATCTTCCTAACTTAGAGACACGCCAAAGCCGACGTACATCCTCCAGAATTTATCATCCGAACTTCGGGAACGATTTCCCACCGATCGCATCGCTCTTCAGGGTATCTCGACGTCGAAGGGGTTGTAAGCTCAAGCTCCCGTGGAACTTCCTGTTCCATTATTCTTGGACGAATCAGCGCGGGGTTGTGGATCGGCAACTGTAGTGTCCAATGACAGCGAGGCGCATTTATTCGCCCAGGGAGAAGCCGCTAATATCGACGCTCCGTCGAAGAGTCAAAGATTCGGGAAGCGGGGGAGGCGCGTGGAAAGAGGGTGGCGAGGCGAAGGGAGGACTCGTAGGTTCCAGGCAGAGTCTACCCGGCTAGATTAGCATAAATATGGCGTCTTAGAGCGGGGGCAGTTTGTCATCGTTAGCAAAGCACACGCTTCCTGGGACTCGCCGAGTCACACTCCTCTGAATCGTCGAGCTGGTTCTATTCCCTGCGGGCTACCGACAAAGGTCCCGCAGGAAGGAAACCAGCGATGTAGGTTGCTGGATACACGACTAACCGTACGAGTTGCCTGCCACCGGCACCGTCTCGCTTGTATATCTACGGCCGCTACCCTCCGGAGAACTCGTCCCTTTCCCGGCCTCGCCAGTCGGAGGCAGGTACTTCGGTACCCGAACTTCCCGAACGCAGATTTCGCAGTGGGTGGAGGCTAACGTGTTCCGTGATTTAAATCTCGTTCCAGGTGCTAGTTGGAGGCCACAATTGCCTCCATTCCGCGGCTGGATCCTCCGCGCGGTTCTGCCGGCCCCAGGAAGGGGTGGCGCAGGCAAGTTTCACATTTTTCGGAGGACGATGCAACTCGTCACCTCGGCGAGGATTACGTAAAAGCAATCTATCCGGAGCGAGAACGAAATCTCATCTCCACCCATCTCCCAGGGCCGCGTTATTACGATCTCGCCCTAGTATCGTCACCAATCTGCTAAAACGCATCGCCATACTTCATAAACACCCCAGCGGCCCCGCAAGACGTATTAGCCCCGAGATGACGCCGCGAGTAGGGTCGACATTACTTTTCTATTAGACCGATTGAACGAGAGGAGCAATCGATAACCATCGCTGGGAGTTTCCGTTCGCTTTTCGGAATCTCGTTCTCCGAAGCATGTCCCCGAGCACTCTGCTGTACGTGCTTAAGGGTTGGAGAAACTTCCAAACGATTCTTCAATTCTCAAATCATCCACCGTGGCCATCGATGACGACGGTCTTCGTTGCCGTGATCGAGGAATCTCGGGACAGATTCGCCGACGACGTTCAGTCTCCTTGGATCCCCCGGTTGTCGTCCTGGGGGAGCGTTTACCGCGGATAATTCATATTTATGACCGAACGCTTTATCAACCCCACTTGCCTCGTATACATTTAATTGAGACGTCCGTGTCGGAGGCAATAGGGTGCGAACCCCGTTGTCTCAGGGGGTCGGGAGCACAATGGCCATAGTACTCGATGGACGTTCGCTCCGTTTCTCTGGGCGATTGTCGTTAACGATCAGGATGAATCTCGCCGACATTCGAGCGCGTCCGGTCCGATCATCCTCCTGGCTCGTCGCCTCGGTTCGTGGTCAATCCTCTGACCAACGCTCTCTCCCCTAGCTTTGCATCGCAGGATACGGTGCCACGTGTTTCCTCGGCCCGATCCTCCAGCGGCCGCGGAGGACAAATCGGACGTCAGCGGCGACGAGATCGTGGCGTCCCCCGAAGCCAAGGCGGGACCACGGGAGAACGGTCCATCGATTTACGAGCCGCTCCCAGAACGAACGATTACGTGCTCGTAAAGAAGCTCGTAAGTGGAATCGCTGCCGCGGCTCGGCGTGGCGCGGCGCGTTCTCACGATCAGCCCCGGCGATCGTCATCTCGCCAGGGCCTTTTAGCGATTGCAGCCATGTATCTGGCCCGTCGATTGAGTTATCGCGCGATAACTCGACGCCACCGGCGAAGTAATTGAACCGAAAGTTTCTCGCCACCGGTTGTCGGCCGCTCTTCCTCGCCGCCTCTCCCTCTCGCCGCCGTCGCTCTGTCCCTCTCCTCCCGGAAGGATCGCGAGAGGACGATCGAGTGTACACGGAGAGGTGGCAAAAGAAGTAGAAGAAGTTGCAAAGTGTCCGAGGGAAGTTGCCGACGCCGGGCCGCGCCACTCTTATTATCGGGGCCGACACAGCCCCAATCCGCGATCGGCTTTTAATCTTGGATCGCGGGATCGTCGCGAGCCCCTATTAGCCCGGGGAGCAGGCGAATGGCCCGTAATTGAAACTCCGTTATCGCGGCCTTCTACGTGATTGCATCGCGCGACACCGCGCGGCCCCGAATCGCTCGCGTTTATCGCCGGCGCGCAAGAACTTGGGCGCGATCTCGCGCGCTCCTCGCCGATCGGATCGCTCCTCTCGAAAACTCGCCGCCTTTTTAGCCCCTTTAGCCAGGCCTCCCCGCCCCTTCTACGGGGACTTAATGAAATCGGAGCCGCGGATATCGCTCGATCGGGGGAGCTCGTTCGTCCGCCCTTACCGAGGAGGCCTCCGAACCTCCTGGCTGGCCGTAAATTAGCTGCCTCTAGATCGAATATGTTAATCGCGATCGTGCGACAGTCCTTCGACGCGCCAGCAAGAGATTGGTAACACGATGACGCAAGTTTCCTGGCGTTCTTAATGGATCTGCTCGGATTTCACCGGGATCGAAGACACGATGCCGAATAACTGGATGATCTAGCCGAGCTAGAAGTTAGCGAGCTTTTCTTAGCACCTCGCAGAGCGCCGCAATCTCGTAGGGATGTTTTCCTAGAGGGAGATCGCGGCTGTCGGGGCTGGTTTCTTTTTTTACGAGCCGACGACGACTCCGATGGACAAACAAAAGCTTTCAACTATAATTCCGTCGATCGATCCCCGCGGCGGCCCCCGCGTCCATATTTCCGTCCCCCGGAGCTCGAGGGTACGCGCGGGGAGATCCATAAGTATTTTCTCAGATTGAAAAGCTTTCCCGCATGAAATATGGGTCAGAGATATGGGCTCGCAACCCTTCCACGGTTTTAATGGAATTAGTATTTAATACTCGCGGGCCGGGGAGGCGCGAAAGGGGCCGCCCGGAATGGGGGAAAAAAACTAAGTGGATACGTCCTGCTAGGAGCGGACCGACTCTCCCGTTTACCGGTATTGCCTAGCAGGAAATTTACTACTCGTTAGGAGGCATCGAATTAAAAGCCGGTGGAGCAGGATCGCCGGGGGGGAGGATGACGCCGTGAAAGAAAAAATACCGCCACCCTCGATTCCATTTGCGACGGACCCGCGCCTCTCCGAAGGAATAGAGACCAACCCCCGTGGAAACAAACAACAAGAAATGGATGGTTGATCGGGACAGGATAGAAGAAAGATTACCCCCGGATCCAAGTATCTTCGTAAGCCAATCTGTCATACAGAAGTGGCCAGACACCGGCGCAAAAACATTCCCCAGCGAGCTCCACCCTTTCGTCTTTTCCTTGCAGCAGATTTCCTCGAAAAGCTGGCCGGCGCTCGGAATTAAATTGGGTGAACGAGCGTCAGGCGCGGTGCTCCTACGCACCGGGGACTCGTTGCCTCCGTGTTCGAGCGGCGGCGGCGGCGGCGGTAGCGAACGGCCACGATCGTCGAGGAACCGGCGCAAAACGTCTAGCAGCGATTTTAACGCGCACACTTCTGCTCGGCGTGTTCGCTCAATAAGCGCAATAAACTCATTCCGCGGTTTACTGCGAATCGCTTTACAGCCGTCTTGGTTACGACACCGACTATTCCAACCCGCCCCCTCGTCTCTCTCGCTCCCCCGTCCTGACCATACAGTTCACCCTCCGATCGCCCTGTCGTTTTCTTTGCCGTGAAAAGTCCAAGTGGGACGGGGGTGGGTGGAACTAGTTACCGAAACTGCGCTAGTTTAAATTACGAGCCGCGGCGCCTCCGCGATTTATTTTTGAGGGGTGCCCACCCCCTCGCGGACGTGCATCCGTAAAACTGCGCCGAGTGACAGCTAGTCTACTTTATTTCACGAGTCCCGTTTTCGGCGCCCACCCAACTTTCTTTCTTCGCGGAACTCGCGACGTTAACGGGGTGAAAAGTTCGCGAGCGTTTGAAGAGCCTGAGATATCGCCCGCTCATTGGACAACGATGATATAAAACATTCGTCGGACCGGGACGCGAGCTCCTGCTTTATATCGTTATTGCGCGGGTGGGCGTGGGTGGATTTCGAGCTTCCGAATTTCCGTGGAAGGAGGAAGAAGATTTAAAGCGGCCACGGGTGTATCCTGGTGCGCATTTCTATCTCTTTCGATCTTATTCGACTTGCCTCGCGGCATGCCTCACGGTTTATAGAAGCTCGCGCGTTCCTTCTGGTCTCCGATGTGCTGGCTCTGGTCCCTTAATAGACGTTGAATACGAAACGAAGGGCTTAAAGGTCTGGCCCGTCGGAACTAAGGACCGCCATCCCCCAGCGAGACTCTGCGACGAGACCTCCCCTTGGTACAGGTCCCCGTTAATTCGACGCCTGCGCTATTGCCCTGGCCGACACGATTCGTTCGGAATTTTTGGGGAAAAAATCCGAAGCGCTGCGAGATCGGTAGCTACGCCTCGTCCCTCCTATCAATCTGACGCGCGCTCGTTCCCTCTCGCCTGGACATTTACATGGCAATAGCTGATGTACCTACACACCCGGCCCGGTTGTTCCCCGAGGCCAGAATTGAAACCACCTCATTACCAGCCGCTGGCTCGGGGGTTGCGCGGAAGGGGTTGCCGGGGGAGGGCGGGGTTGCCGGCGGAGAATCCGTTTTGCGAATATTGGAGGTAATGTCGCGAGCGGTTTTACACAACACCCGCACCGCCTTTTTCAGACCTTCCTCCCCCTGCGGCTACTGTGTTTCGCCCCGTATTACCGCGGGGCAGTCTGATGAAAAATGGAAATAGCTATACTTCGCTGCTCCCGTCGACGTCGTTTATATTTAACACTGGGGCACGTTCGTCGTCCTCGTCGATCTTTTAATTCGCACCGCTATTCAAGTCCAATCTCCTTTCGACCTCTTCAAGCGCAGCCTACGCGGGGAGTCGTCGCCAGCCGAGGACAGCAGTCGGCTCGAGACGTATAGGTGAACGAAGAGCGGAGCCTCCGCTAGCAGATGACACGTTCGCCCCGACGGAGATAAGGGAACGACGCTCGTAACACGACCACGAAGATGCCCGCATTACGAAACACGAACCGGCAGTCGCGTTTACGACGCCGCGATACGGCTGAACGGGGTTGGATGACACCCCGCGCATAACAACACCAGCCCCTCCTCAACCCGGGCCCCTGAACCGAGCAACTTTACAAGTTTAATTAAATGTTTGCCGTAACGGGGCCACTAAAGGCCGCCGAAGAAAAGCACGCCCCGGATCTTACAGTTTTACCAGCGATCCCTCGATAAAGCGGCTTGCAACGAACGCTGCCGCTCGTTGGGGTACGCGCCCCCTAGATTCGGACGAAGATCGATGCTGAAGAGGAAGGTAGAAATCGATTCTGGTCTGGGAATAGAGGAACCTGAAATCCATCTTGAAGGTCCAACACTTTCTCCCTCGACACCTCCTTTGGTCGAGGGGTGTAGCGAAGAGATCTCAGACATTTTAACGAACTTGTTTGGCACCGTTAGCAACACGTAATCGATTTCACTTGGACACCCAATTCATGGGAAGTGCGATCGAAGGAGACTTTGCGTCCCAGCCTTATGCATCCGGCGCTCGGCGCGGATGCTCCCAAGTTTTCCAGTTGAACTCTGTATACACGCGAAAGCGAGAAGTTTCGAGCCGATCGGTCCGGGAACTTCATTCCGCTTCCGTTCACCGAAAAAGAATGGACTCGCCGTGTCGGGGGCATATTGGTAATCTCGGGCACGGAGAATATTTCTACCCAGCGCCTCCAACCACCCTCCGCCAACCCCCCGCGACCACTCTATCGCGGTCAAGATGGCGGATCCTATACGGTACACTCCGATTTCCATTTGCATATAAATTCCCCGCGCTCCGCATCTTAGACAACGTTCCCTCCCCGCGATGCAGTTGCTCTCGGGTCTCTGCGCTCTCCTTCGAAAGGGATGTCGATTCGAACTCGGTTGTTCGAGTTCACACTTTCCGACCTTTTCAGTCTTTCGAATTGAATTTACACCTGCAGGAGACGCTTGGTCCCTCAGTTGTACCCTCTCATTCTATCTGAATGCTTTCCTCCATTAGATAGGGGAGAGGTGCTATAAAAGGGACACTTTTGTTTAGCGTCCGTTTCTGACAATGTCATAATAGGTATTTAAAAAACAAGCGCATCAATAGAAAGCGTGTTTGGTTCCCTTCAATAAAAGTATACTACAAACTCATCAATTGTAATGGACAATAAAAGAATCTTCGATTTTCAAATAAGTGGGAAATGTTCCTTTTACGACTAGGTGGTTTTCAAAGGGACAGTATAAGTCATAAAAGGGACACGTTAATAAAAATGAACTTATTAAGTATTACAATTATAATTGTAAATCTTCATGATACGAAACAATGGAATCTATGAAGAAATTAACTCTTTGTACTATAAATCATCAATATTTTGTCGCTTTGAATAGTCACTTCACTAATTCTTAACTTTGAAACAAGACACCATCAACTAATAATTGATAATTTAAAACAATGCCATCTATGTATCAGATGATGCATTGATAACTTTACAGGAAAGTAAAATACATGTAGTGTTCAGCAGTACACGGGTATGAGGGGGACAACCATGAAACGGTTGTCCCTTTTATGACGTGTTATGCTGTCCCTTTTAACCTTCACTCTGTGTACTAATAGTTTAACGTTAACCGTGTACAGGGGTCTAATTGTACCCCACGCGTTTTCAGTCCCAAATGTACAGAAAAAACTGTAGCTGCTTAAGTATTTGTGAAGTTTTATTAATTTTTAAGAAGATAAGTGTAGAAAACAGTAAACCATTTAATTTAAAATACAAAAACGGAGAATAGTTTCTAAGGCACCTGGCCAGCGCGCAACGAATCTGGAGATCGCGGGTTTCGAGTCCCGTCAGAGGCTTTCCCCTTTTTTCGTGATCCTACATAATTTACTACAAAAAATGACTAAAAACCAGGAATGTAAATACAAAACATACTGTAGAAAAATACTAACGCAGCTGCTTGTAAAAATTGATTTTTGTATGGAGAATATCGGGGTACATATGGACCCCTGTACACGGGTAAGCGCTCAGGTGCCTTTGAAGGCTACTACTGCATTCAAATTCAGCGATTTCAATGAAATTTTTATCAAATTCTGTGTGAAAAATATCAGAGGTAGCATTCCTAAAAGATACTGGGAAAGTTTCCATTCGGTAACTTTTTATTTACGTTTTTATTAGCTGATGTCCGTTTGGATCCCTGTTCACAGAGTGAAGGTTAAGACTATAAGTGAGTTTCATATAAAATGATCTCAAAAAGAAAAAGAAAACAATCAATTAAGCTTACCTATTACGTATTTTCGTTTCAGTTGAATACAGGCTGTTTTAATGATATAACACTTTAACCCTTTGTATATATCTTGACCTCCGAAAACGACACAGATAATCAACGAAAATGTTACTTTTACTGCCGAAAAACATCAACCGCGGATTACTACTCTGTCGCAAGTGAGACCGCAGTGAAGTTTACGTCAAATGACTGGACACTAAATAGTGTTGTCATTAACAGGAAACTAACTTGTGTGTGCAATGCGTTTAGAATTTTGGCAATTCGATTTGTCCTTTTTAAGACCTGTTCAGGCAGCTCCATTTAATTCTGATTTCGAATATAATAAATTGCGCTGCCTGACGTTTGTATTCCCAAAGGGAAAGGTACACTCCCTTTCGGTTAAAAATGGGGTCACGGTCGTATCGCAGCGTTAGTTGGAGTAGATCTTCCTTGAATCCTCAAGACGTTGCAGGACGGTCAAGATGGCGTCCTGGCGTACAGTGTGCTCCACCTTATATTAGCATATAAACTCGTAGCCCCCAGCGAGGGCCACTCGCGCTTTGATTTATGTACTAAATATGCCGTGCCCGCGAACCAAGCACCGTAGAAGCTCTCTAGAAGAGAAGCACAGCTTCTCGTTGCCGAGTCCGCTGCGCTTGTACTCTTGGAAGCATCCCCTTTTGTTTCATCCCCCGTCTCCTCCGACGTTGCTTCGCCTTCCATACTCGGTTTCCCGAAAGATACACCTATTGCGGATCGACGGGGCTGCGAGCAGCGAAATCCATTCCAGAAAAGTCGGATACCCCTCTGGACTCGCAGAGACGAGAGCCGCGGGCGATGGCACAGGTTCCAACTGAATTTTTACACGCGGTCACACTAGATGCTTTTCTCGAGCAAAAAGCGCAACCACGGAGGCGCGGAGCGGAGAGGAGAGGCGAGGGCGAATCGCTCGTACGGTACGATAAGTATGGTAATACGTTAGAATTAAAAGTCCGGTTAAGCCGGTAATAATTCAAGATCCGCGGGTATATCAAGGCGAATAAGCATAAATGAATAATTGCACGATAGATAATTTAACGTGCACGCTGCGCGTCGCGCGTCGGCCGACGTGGCGCGCGATTCGCCGCTGTTATCCACCTCGACGTTCCCTTAATTGTTCCTCGATGTCTCGCGTATTCGCCCGCGTAACCGTTCGCCGCGAAAACCTCGCGTACTTATCGCGGGGGGTAGGCGGCGTCCCGAGCTACTCGATTCCAGTTGTCAATACTTGGGTCGAGTAAATTCCAGCCCTCGGTGGTCGCGAGGATTTTCTCGTTCCGAGGCAGTCGATCTCCTCCACTGCCTCTTCGTTGGGATTGTAACTCTCCTCGAGTGATTTGTAATGGAAGGAACGGTGGTATTTTACCGGAGTCCTCTGAAATTTGTCAGGATTGTCTTGCGCTGCCTAGCCCGTCCCGGGGACCAGTCAAATATTTTCCAGACAGTAGAATGGACTCTGTTTTCGCGTCACCGTTTCGGTTCCCTTTACATTGTAAGTCCGAGAATTAATCGACCCTATAAACTATCGTTATGTATTGGCATCGTTCTGTTCCGTCAGGAGGTTCCGTTAACTCCGCAGCGCGCGGGAAAATTATGTGGAGCTCCGGTGGCGAACGGCGAGGCAAGTGACCGCGGACAAATTCGGATTTACAAGCGGGCAGGGCTCCGATCGTCCAACAAATTCATCTGCGCCCCGTTCTCGTCGCCGCGACGCGTCTCCCGAGGAGTTATTCGTCGGAAACGATTGCACCGGCGGGCTCGCGACGCCCCGTCGCAGTAACCTAGTTTGCGAAGTCGTTTATGCGTGTCACGCAATTTTCTTACGGCTTCGGCGGCGTTAAAATATGTATGGAATCGAGTTAAGCCGGCTCGCAGTCCGGCGTCGAAGCGCAGGAAGCCGCGGAAGCTGTTACCGAGCCATTTGCATGGCATCACCGCGATTTCGTTAAAACAACCCCTCCATTCTCGGTTTCTCTCCCTTTCGCGGTGTCTGCGGGGCCAGCCCCCCGCCCGGCAACTCGATTTACCGAGGCGCAATCTAAATACACGGTGTTCCATTACCGCGAGCCGGAGTGCCCTGTCGCGGGATATTTCGTCGAATGTTGAAATTGATGTCGCCGGGCTTTCGTTTTTCGTCGCGTTCGCTGTTTCGCTCCGCCCGCGGGAATAATCGTCGCGGCAGCCGCGCAAATTCCGGCTGCCCTTGCACCCTCGTCCCTCCGCGCACGCACGTGGATCATTCCGAAGTACTCGGCGGCCGATCCCAGCGCTCCGGAGTACAGCGACAGGGGGATGTCTAGGGGTGCAAGTGCACAGCGGCGTCCGGACCGCTCTTGCGGGCGATATTTCCTGTTCCTGAGAGACATATGCACGGCGAGGCGGAGGGAACCACTCTAGACCACGGTGCACCCCTTTTTTTACCCCCGTTCCGCGGCGGAGGCACCACGCCAGAAGTTACGACGCCCATGAAACGAAGGCGGCACGGGAACGAAAGGGAACAACAAGCCCGAGTTAGGGAACCAAGAGGGAAGAAAGATTGGCGCCGGCAGACTTTTGTTTCCGAAGAAGCATAAAAATCGTTTCCCCTGCCGCCCTCCTCGCCGCCCCTGCCTGGCCACGCAGACAGTTTTATGTGTCTCACATTAATTTGCATAATCGAATAGAGAAATCTGAATAACGCGTCTCCGCGAGGTCGTCTGTCACGCGGTAGAAAGCCACCCTTAGACACCGACGCTCCACCCTGGCTGCTGGGGTGCATCTACGCAAGGGTGATTGCCTGATTGCCCAATTGGATTCCCCGGTTCTTGCATCTTCGTTGGTAAACATCGAGGTGCTCGCGGTGGTTCTCGAACACGGGCGATTACGGCTGCTTCGTGGAATAAAGCGGAACATAGGGCGTTACGACATGCCAGGATATTTGAGTTTGTATTTTTTATACGCTTGCTGGGGGGGAGTCGCTGCCTTGCCGGGCTTTGGTAATGCAGAGAAGGACCCCGGGGACCAGCCTGATCGATAGAAGGTGCTCCCTTTCGCTGAGATTTTCGAGGTGGAAGAGGGAGAGCCGACCGACTGCTGGCTATCTATCCTACGTTGGTGATGCAGAAGATCCTCGATTGGTACGACAGAAATCTGCTTTCCGGCTTCAGGGGTGCGGGTAGTTTCACCCCTGGCTCTAGTGTGACCAAAGGGGATGCTTCGTGCTCTGGGATCACAGATGACGTTAGGCAGTCCTTTCACCATCCAGGACAAGAGGGTAAAGCAAGCAACAGTTTTTACACCGCGCCCTCAAGTGGCGGGGAAACTTGGATTAAAGTACGATTAATTTTTAATATCCGGCGACTGAGAGCTGTTCAAACATCGGGGATGAAAAGCGCTGCGGTTACTAAATGGGAAAAATACCAGCACCCACGTAAATCGCGACTCTGTGAAATAATTTCGACAACTCGGTTGGAGAGCGGCGCGATAGTTCTCAAAAGCCCCTGCGACATCGCGTTGCCGTAAATGGCAAATTAAACGATTTAATCTACCAAACCAATTCGCCGATGATAAACTGCGATTGGGGTTCTCAAATTACACGAGTGCACCCGTGTAAAAGGGGTTGATGTTAAAAGCAAAATGACTATCAGATCAACGTATTGAAGGGGCAGATCAATAGCTACACCGTAGTTAAATCAATACAGCACGAGTCGGGTGAAAATGACCCAGCAAAATGGGATTCACCGCGTTGACTTATGTTCCCCGCAAATAATCTCTTGAAACAACAATTTCGCGTAATTAATCTGATGTCGCTGGAAATTATTGACTTTGCGCCCGTTTTACTCTTGCGACTTGCCCGACTCTCGTTGCACCGTCGCCGGAGAGCAAAATCATTGCGAGGGAGAATGCACAGGCACGTCTCGCGATAGTGCCGAGAGAAATTCGCTGGGCGTTAAAGGGTGGAAACGAAATCCACAGCAGGCAGGGCACGCAGCCGTGGTGAAAGAAGTGGAAATTGGCAAATTGCCTATCAACACGAATCACCGGGCCATTCAATATCCGCGCGAAATATTGCGGCGAGGGGATCGCCGGGGTGGAGGGTCGCGGCCTGGGGCCAGCCCAGAAGGGTGGCCAACCCTTCCGCGTTCCAAGAAATCGCGTTGTTCCAGCGATTTCCTTTCTATATCCCCATCGTCCACGTCCCTCCACCCTTTGATGCACTGATTGCGAGTCCCGTGGGACACCGAGGCACTTCCTCCTCCCATTTACATTGTTTGTCTTTCGACTCGTGGGCTGCAAGCTCCCTCTCTGTGCAACCAATTTCTTCTACCGTAAGACGATCTTGGAACTAATCTTTCGGGCCACTTTGGTAAGGTGGAACTAGGAGAAGCTAGAATTGCGCACTCGTTGGGGGTGTTGCACGGGGGAAATTCGTAATTCAATTACAGCTTGGTCGGACGTTATTGAAGTTCGAGGGGTTGCCGTTTCTCAATCTGCATACGTGGAGGATCTAAATACCGAGTGGCGTGCCGCATTTGCTCATAGTCAATTTCGGAGTTTCAAGCGTCCTGGAATCTACATGTCCCCTAGTAACCCTTCTCCATCCTCGAGCTCGCCTCGCATGCACCGTGCTCCGTTGTCGAGTTCTGGCAATATAATTGCAGTAGTCTCGCTCGCATCTAAATCGTCGACAATTTAACAGAGCCTTCGCCACCCGAGCCTGGCGCGCCATCCGGCTTCTTTCGCTTCGTTAAACATAGATCGCTCGACTTCCAAATCTTCCAGCAACCTCGACGCGATTTCCAATTAGAACTCTGTCCGTGGTACATCGTTCGGACTCTGCGCACTCGAGGGTCCAAGTTCGAGCCGTTGGGGGGCAACGGGGGTTTAGAAGTCGCGAGGGGATGCCATCGAACAGACCCGAGTTAGCGATCCCCCGGAACACTTTCGCGCGTACAGACCGTGCCGGCTGATTTAGTTACAAAGACGCTTTTCACGGATTCCGGCGGCACGTACAGCAAGCTTCCGGGCGTGCCGGACTTGATTGCGCCCCTTTCAAAGGCGAGCGATACGTCCGACAAAGCGTCTTTGTGCATCTCGCAGGGATTTGCCCCCCGCGACATTTGTAATCCTGCCGGAGCAGGTGAGAGTATTACGGGGCTCTGTTCCTTACGTTCGTGTCAGACGGCGGGCGTGTAACAGCCCGCGCCGATAACGCCATTAATAATGCGTTTGTGTCGCTGCCGGGTCGTACGTTTACGTAGCGGGGTGCTCCGATGTGTCGCGCGCCCACCCTCTCGCCGGCTGGCTCCCGCGAGTGTCGTTTGCGGGAAATAATTGAAAGCGCGGTCTCGGTGCCGCGCCGCGCCGTCGACCTTCCTGGGTGGCTGGCTCGTTCGCCGCGATATTTCCGTGGGGAATGGTCTTCGGACAAATGGAAGAGAGTGTTTTTCGGGGGACCTCTGACGGCAGAATTTGGGGCAACGTCATGAGTCGACCGGTCGACCACACATTTCGAGGTGTACACCACATATGTACGAAGAATATAATGAAACGCTTTTATGGCCCCATGTAGCGCAGATAGGGGAGAGTTGCCTATATCGTACCGCTTAAGATATTTTACGTTATACTTCATATTTGGTACTAATTTCAACGCAAGTGACTAAGGTAAACGTACCTATTATGAAACACCTTCCCAAACATGTCCCCTTCTTGAAACAGCATCACAAATAACGAAATAAGAAATAGTTATGGCATATATAAGCAACTGCCAAACATTCTATCGATATTTATACATTCTTTTCTGTACAAATTCACCAACATAAGTATTATTATACAATAATCTATTACAAAAAAATGGTTTTAATGTAATTCATTGATAAAAATAACAGTTTCATATTGTGTACCTCAATTTTTTGAATGTCCCGCTTTATGGAAAGGTTCGGAAGCGTGTTCCAAGACCACGGACCCGTGTTCACATAGTTGTACCAGTTCATGAAACACCATATTTCCAGTGAAAAAGAGAAATAGTTCATTATTTAAACTGCCCTAGAGCGTTTATAAAATATATTATATTCACGTTTACATCATAAATACGAGTAAGTATGCGTAATTCAAACTTTTTTAATAAATATCAAAAACCTAACCTGACGGGGCGTTTCATAATAGGGACATTGAATATGAAACACCGGGTCATGGTACGAAAACAGTGTTTCATAATACGTACAGGTCCTTCATTTAGTTTTTTAGTCATATTATTTTTTATTTATAATAAATATACATTTTATGGCTCATTATATAATCACAAAACAATGGCCTATCGAATGGTATGCAAATTTTCAATGCTAACCCACTAAATTTTATAAATTAGATGACAATTGCATAACCCCATCGAAAAGCGTTTCATAATAGGTACGTTTACCTTACTGGATATTGTAACTTGATCATTTAGGCACCTACTATTATATGCTTAACCTTTAGCTCAGAACAAATTAATTTATTATTAATCTTTTTGTGCTATACCCCTCGATTTCCAAAATCGTACCTCTTGAAAAAATAGCGCCAATAACAAATATAGAAGAAAATATTCAACATAAAGTAATGATTATTATATAGTTACATATACACGTGTATTTAGATCACACGCAGGTCGCAATAACCTATGTAAATGATATTTGTACATAAGCTATATGACATAACCTATTCTCAAATCCTTAGTGCGATGGTAGTGGTACGATTTAGGAAACAGGATCAATTTATTTCTAAATATCGATTTAAACTTTATAATGAATATTATATGTACATAAAATGAATGTAAAATATTCTACATTAAACCCGCTATTAGAAAAATACAAAAATACAGGATAAACTGCATTGTTTGATTATTATCAGCTAAGACAAGCTGGTAAAAAGTTCTATCGATCATACCTGATTTTTTAAAATGTTTATAGCGCGCACAAAATAGCGTGTAAGCTCCAAAGGTTTTGTTTCCATTTCTCATTTCGCATTTACTTGATATTTTTATCGTCAGATGTCGTTTATATTCATTAACCCTCGGTTGTCACACCGACTTTATCGAACGTCGTTGTGACACTGGGTCAATTTGACCCTGCCAATTTTCAATCAGTTGTTACTTGAAAACTGTTTGTTAAATTAAGTCTAAAAAATTCTGAGATAAAGTTTGAACAGTGTAGAATATATGCCCATCGTTGAAAGTTGATATTTAAAGTGTCATCGTGGTTGAAAAAAAATTTGAAGTAATAGGAGTTCCGACAAAAAGTGTTTTGCTTCAAAAATTGCAGGGTCAATTTGACCCAGTGTGACAACCGAGAAATTGATAAGGTACGATTTAGGTGGCCAGTACGATATTGGCAACTCTCCCCTAGTCGTTCCCAATGCCCTCGAGCTTTAGTTGGTATCGCAGAATCAGTTTCAGCTATCTTTCCGAGTGACGTGCACAGTCGGAGCGCGTGGATCGGGAATCGACAGCGGCGTTTTCCGGCGGGGCCTCCTCCGGTCCCAAGGATCCCAGCATGTATTCATCTTGCCCTCTCCTTTTTCGCGAGCCATCTGCGCGAACGCGGTTGCAAATGCGGCGCGCCGCCGCAGCCAGTCGCCACCGGTGTAGATGTAAAAAGGACGATTCGTCGAAAAGATAGCGCGAGCACGGGCTACGTCAGGACTTATGAGCACGAGGGTACACGTGGCGTCGTGGCTCCCGTCGCGGCCATTTACAGCCAGCCTTGTCTTCCGCCGTTTATGGCCGATCGCTTGAAAAACCGCCTCTGCCTCTCTCTCTCTCTGTTCCTCGTCTCCTCCTCCTCAGCCCTGCGCGGGCCGCGTTTCCCGATCGCTCTTCTTTCTCCCGCCGAACCTTTGTGGCCTCCTCGGCGATTCTATATCGTTATCGGATCAGCGCCGGAGATTCGACCAGAATCGACCCGGGAAGATTGAATTTTTTTTACCAGCAGACCCTGATTCGCTGCGTTTGCCCTATTGTTCCACTCGTCGCTGGGCAGGGACGCTAGGGGAAGGATTTTTAATCTGTCGCGGGAGGAGGTCCGAGTGTTCCTCGAGAATTCTTCTGGACCCGGGGACAACTTCGTTGGGAGTTCAATTGGCGATTTCTTCACGGTGTCTTTGGAATCTCCGCGATCGACTCCGACTGGTGTCTTTCTCCCATGGTTCCTTCTTATCGAAATCTCCTCGTGTCCTTTGTAACAGCGCAATCCTACCGAAGGGATCGTCCAGGTCGACGTGAATTGCCATTTGAATATCAGATTCTATTTGGGCAGCCCGATCGGCAGATCCTCCAACGAGTGGGAGATGCAAGAGCGACATCTCCTTCATTACGCGGCTGCCATTCGCTTGAATCTTCAGCTTCGCTGGCATCCGGTCGAAATCGACATCGCCCGAAAAATGCGAGGCGTGCAGGGGGATCGGCCGGGCGCGCCTGAATCCTTAAAAGGGACGCGGGCAAGAAGAGGATGAAGAAGGAGTCGAAGAAGTCCCCAGGTGCCCGGTGGCTCCGTTTCTGGCGCGCACGCCGTACACCTTAGAAGGCCTCCGCTCGCGCGTCTTTGTCTTCGGCTCCCCTCGAGCGCTGTTTTCCCTCGAAATTCCCGGGGAAAAAGCTCGGCGAGCGTGCGACGTCGGAGCTGTCCATCGGCGGGACGCGGACACCCAAGGAAATTACCAATTCCAGTGACCCGCAAATGCAAACAGTCGAAGCTGAAGGCGGCAGACAAGCCCGAGGAACCGAAACAAATGGCTCCGACGTCCAAGTACACCCATCTCTCTCTAGGAACACCCCCGTTTCTCCAGCAATTCGAGGCTTCGAGTGGCAAAACCTCCGGGGTCGTGGTTTAGAAGCTCTTTCCGCTGAGTTCACCTGCGAGCGGGACGAGGGGGAAGGCAAACCAACGAGCCTGTACGCCAAGATTGATGTCGCCGGAGACAGGCGGTGCAGTCGATCGAATCGACTCGTTCTTAAAACTACATATCGTACTTGCAATGGATCTCGAATACGCTCCTGTGCCCTCCTCCATTCTCCCCCTTTTTTTTTATCCCTGACGGTAATAAAACGGGGCTTCTCTTAGCTCCGCGATATCGTTCTCCTTTTTTACGAGGTTCCTCGGTACCAGGTATATTATGGATCAGCCCCGTTGTCGTAGTTTCTCCTACGAAAATGGAAATCAGCCATCGCGCCGAGACGATACGTATGAAAATACACCGGCCCCGGTTAATACTTCACTCTCCATTATTCTCTATTTGGAGAGAACGAGGAGGAAGAAGAATCACCGACACGGTGATTCCTATCCCGAAGCTTCGAATTTTCCTTCGATCAGCCTGGAAAGCGTACTCATCGAACGGAACTCGAAGGCTCCTACGAGGACTACCCACTCGATCCTGTTCCTCGAGGGTGTCGAGCCCCGAACCCCGAACCCCCGTCGATCGGGGGGAAAAAAACTACCCTCGCTTTGCGCACCATTCGCCCAAGGAATTGTTCACGGTAGAATCTACAAATTGCCGCGCAGCGTTCGAAGCCGTTCCCCCGCTGAATTCCAACGGTCTCGTTGTTCCGGGCGAAGCTTCTGCTCGCTTTTTATTTCTCGCACTCTTTAACGATCGCGAAAATGGGCTCTGATGGATTCGCGCGGCTCTGTCGGGTGGAAAAAAAAAAGTTTCTCGGCTGACAGGATTAAAGGAAATCCCGCGGAAAGCCGCAGCCTAATGGGAAACGCAAACAGGCGACCGATGGTCATCGTGGAGCGGAGGGAATTCGAGGGAGATCGAAGGTACGCGGGCACCTACGATTTCCCTGAGAATTCGGAAGCTTCGGGGCGAGGGCGACGAGCCGTCGCTTGGATTTCCCACGTCCCACCGGCGAGCCGACAATCGTCGAACGGGGCGCTGTTTGCCCAAATAATTCCCGAATTAGTGGGACGGTGTTTGGGTGGCGCGGGATGCTCGAGCGCTCCTCCAGTCCGCCCGGCGATTTTACAATTTTCCTTAAAGTTCACGCTCACGGCGCTTCGTGTGCCACAGGTCCTAGGGAAATTTAGGGTGTTGCTGCGAGGCCAGCCTCGATACGAATCGCTCGTAAATGCAAGCTGGTTAATTAAATTGTGGGACACCAGCGAGTTCTGATTTCGTTAATGAACGCACGAGAGCATGACGCGGCGTCCTGAATTTTCGCGGCCCAGCGGGGAGAGATACATATTTACAAAGAATAATGCATACGAAACGAGCCAGATAGGGGATGAGCGTCGAAGTAATGCAGTGTCGCGGTGTAATGGGAAAAGTGCAAAGAGGGAAGGAAAAACAGGGCGGGACACGCGTTGGTAAATTTGCCCTGGCTTCTATGTCTCAGTTGAGTCCCACCGAAACGAGGAAATCCGATGTATATTCGGCGTAAGACGGGCTTCCCGTTGTTTAGCAGGCGGAATTTTCTGGGTAGGAGGGTATGGTTGTCTCATTTTCTTATTTGGATTTTTATACGGCTTATAGCTGCTGGGAAGTTCATTCGGACTTAGATTAATATAAACTATACGTACGTCCGAGTTTATACAAGAAATTAGTCCTGTGAATTTTGTCGATCAGATTTGGAGCGAATTCACATTACTTGCAGGAACTATTTTGTGACAATATAGGTAACCCGAGGCTGGGTTGGTTGTCACAAATTTAGATAGCTAAGTTTGTTAATAAAAAGCCGATTCAATTATGGAAGTAATATCATTTTTTATTGTAATTATAAATGCTATAGTCTTGAACACAAAATTAAACTTAGAAACATTAGGGTAAAGTAGCCGAATATGACGACCTCTCCTAATATGAGACCCCATCTTATCTCCGCTACAGAACTCTTGAATGTCATAGCGATGCTATTTCTTTACTAACTAACCATGTAGAATGTAGATACTATTAGTTGTTTTGTACGCGCAGTGGCATTGTAATCAATTGAGCGTCTTGAGCAAGCACATATTTCTGAAATACGTTGCAGAAAGTTTTCGAAGTGGTTCGATTAAATTAAAAATACCCCTAAAGTGGTAAGTGTACAATAATTTTCACAAATACTGTTGTATAGTGCTTGAAATGGAGTTCAAGGCTTACTAGTTGTATATCATTAAATCATGAAGACTTAACTTCGAAGGTACTTAGTAGTTATCGTGGTATTGTTTCCAAATATGTGACCCGTGAAAGTTATACTGATGAGAGTGAAGAAGAAATTGTTCTGAATGATGAAAGTGATTAAGAAAGAAAATTATGATAGAGAATGCTTGTTTTGCACAGGTCTTTATTCTTCAGATGTGCTAGGTGAGTGGGTTAAGTGTAGGGGAAGTAGGGGCAAAACCAGGACGTTAAGAATAAATGCTCATAACTTTGACATTATTAATGTAAAAAAGAAATTGAAATTAGGATTCATTAGGCTAAACTCTTCATTAAATAATAGTATATATACATTTTTTTTAATACAATAACAAATACAAAAAAATTACGATTTAAAATATGGTCCGTTTTTACGGTTTTACCCCATGGCCTGGGTAAAACCGGGTACCATACTAGAAACTGGCCCTAGCATATATATAATAACGGAATTCGTCCAATTCTTCAGTCCCCCAACCAGTGCAGCCTTCGTAAGCCCACTTACAACAAACTGTACACTGCACCCAACCTTCGTTCAATTTCGATGAACCATATGATTCTTCAACATGTTTTCATCACCACTGTTATCATCATCCTTCGGTATTTCGTTTAATTTTGTGGTTTTTTCTTTTTAGTTGTAGTCCTTTATTAAGATTTAGTTTTAAATTTGATAACTTCCTCGTTTTTGTTGCTTTGTTATACACATTTACCCAAAACCTGGTACCCGATTTTACCCCGTACGGTTTTACCCCAGCATACAATTTTGTAAATATTACGAATTATCAACAATACCAGGGCGAAGTGCAAACAAACTGTCTTAGCTATTTACACTTTAATATGCAGCAATTAACATAATTCACACAAAAAAGTACTTACCTGAACACTGTCAAAAGTGTTGAAGTTTCTTAACTATCGAAAAGTAGATCAGAGCCTTCAAAAACACACAATACGATATAACCTTAGTAAGCATGCTTGTGCCACAATCATCTTTTGTTGACAAAATAAGGCATATTGCGACAATATGTCGCTGCAACGACGCGGCAAAATTTAAGGCAGTTTAAAAAATAATAACACGTCCCGGTTTTATCCAGGTACCCGGTTTTTTCTAATTTCCCCTACGTATAAAGTATTACGATGGGTGTGGTGGGCCCGCGAAGACTGCGGTAGCGAAGAAATAGATTTCACATGCCGACTTTATAAAAAAAGAAAGAAAAAATAAGTTTCAGGAAAAATCAAACTGGGTCTCATATTAAGAACCCATTTTTTTAATCTGCGTGTTTGAATGACTTCCGTTTTTATTTTATTATGAAGAAACCGAATTTTTGTTATAGTACTTTCCAATAGGTTGCTAAAGAATACATATTCTACTTTCAAAACGTGTATCGAATTTTAATAAATGTGTTCTCAGTCAAGAATTATGATGCTTTTAAGAAATATGTCTCACATTCGGCTATTTTACCCTATTAACAAACAATTTACAACTTTATCACTGAACCCAAATTTCTCTGCATTTGTTTTTTAAATATAGAGACAAGCACACGAGGCAAAAGTCTTCTTCATTTTCGTTTTCATCTTTATTAATTGTTGATACTTTTATCTTTTTTCCTTTATCGGAGAAAATAAATCGCTTTACTTTCTTCTTCTTTCCAAATGTTCTGTGACAACTGGACCCAACCCGTTAAACAATCCCATCTCTCTACTCCTGTATTAAAATGTTTAATAAATGCAAGAAAATCATTACCGTAAGTTAGAAAAACTCTAAACTACGAGAATAATGCAACAATATTATAGTGAATACTAAGAAATAACCTATACTTAATTCATAGAAAATACAGCGTAATTCACTTCGAAAACGCACAATGACACGTCGCGTCTTCATGCGACACCGCAGCGAATTGAGAGATAGGGGAAGGAGACTGCGATATGTTTACGCAGCGGCATGGATTATTAGTACATTCCTATTGTTTATAGTTCCTTTCTTATAGCGGTTGTGACAACCAACCCGCGTGACAACCGCACCCGGTCTCCCCTACTAAAAAGAAAGCTGCAGACTCTCCGGGAAATCAGGAATATTTTCGGGTTAGCGGATCTGGAAACGCGTCCGTGATTTTCTCCTCGGGGTAAATTCGCGGGGGGAGATTTCGCGGCGGCATTGTTCAAGTAGCAATCCCTAATATTTGCCTTTAATCTCGTGAAGTGACGTTCCGCCAGATAAAGTGGTAGAAAAATGAGAGATCGGGTGTACGAACCGTAAGCAATCGTCGGGCTCGTTCGTCTAGCTCCCCTCGATTCGTCGATCTATTATTCAAACTACAATCAGTTCGGAGTGCATGGGAGACTGCGTCTTACGAGTTCCCTAACGAGACGCTTACGAGCCATTTGAAAGAATAAGTTCCGGCCGAGGTTCACCGAACGATATCCGTGGCCCGTTTCACGGACCAAATAACGTCTCGTTTGCCTAATTACGTATAGTAATACTCGTTCGGTACACGTTCGGTAGCTACGGATGCCGTGTAGGGAATGAGGGGGCAATTTCGCTGCGAGGGAATGCCATTCCACGGAGCCGCTTACCCGTCCCAGACCTGGGCTTAATTCGAAAATTGATCGATCGGAGCCGCGCGACTAAACAAGTTCCCTTAAAATTGACAGCGCCGTCAATTTAGCAGACATTCGAAAGCTTCTCCCGCGAGCCGGCGAGTGGCTGGAAACTTCGCTCGACTCGATAGCGCAATGATACCCGAAAGTTGGCGGATCAACTATACGGTGTTTGCGAGGAGGTTCAACGATCTCCACGGCGCAGGGGAACGGGGTTCAAAAAGCCGACGGTGGTGGGCCGCATCCACGCCGGCGGTCGATGGCTGCGTGGACGAACATATATAATAACGTAAACTAGGTGGCAGGGAGGAGCTGTCCAGAGTAAACAACGCGGTGGCCCAGGACTAATCGGCGTTCAGGCTCGGTTATGGGTTCCCACATCGAATCCCGTGGTATTATGGGACCCGTCCAGCTCTCACGCCTCTCTCCCTCCCTCTCGCCCCCTGGATCCCGGCCTCTCCGCTACTCTGCAGCCTCTGGCAGGACCAGCCTAGACCAGTTTACCGTGGCTAGAGCCAGCCGATAACTGAGCACGCGAGACCCGGGCTTAACGCTGTCAATACACCGTTAAACGGCGCCCGTTTTCACGGGGAGATTCCGAAAGTCCCTGGGACACGATCGTCCTGGAGACCTCTGTCGCGGTAATTAATTCTCGGCGCCGATGAACCCGACACCGCCGCAGCCCCTTGGAGGCCGGGCACTTTTCAGCGAGGATTTATTAAAACTCTCCGCGGATGGGTATCCCTCAAACTTGGTCCACTATACCCCGGGATCCCACGGGGGTCGGCGAAAACCGCAACGAACACCACTCGCAGCCCCGATATCGAGGCTCGAGGGATCGCCGGCGCGCCGCGCCCTCGGAACGACACTACTTGAAACTCCCACGACCCCGGCCACCCCCGACTACCCCGGGAAAGTTTAAACGTACCGGCGCGGTCTAACGGGCGCGTGAACGCAAGAGATATCGGGCATAAATATTCATAGTCAATCATCTGGGTGTGTCCGGGGTGGGTGCTTCAAAGGGAATCTTCGAATTTGGGCCGCGCTGAGACACAGAGTCTGCTCGGCGCAGCGCCGGGAGCGATCGAGCGGAGAGAGCCGGGAAGCGGGGAGGCGGTGGAGGAAGCGGAGGACTATAAGGGAAGCGAAATTGCCCGCTAATGTCATAATTATATACCCGGGGAGAACGCGGCGAGAGCCCCGAAGACGAGCAGCGCGGTTCGATCGAGGGATCCTCTCTGGCATTGTGCTCGCGCCCTTTGAACGGCCGATTAATTTATTCGCGAGCGCGCCGAACGCCCGATAGGAGCACGGTTGCACCGCGAAACCGAGAAGCATGGAAAGCCAGCGCTCCGGGGCACGCCTCGGCTGCCTCGCAGCTTCCAATTTGCAGCCCAGACTTCTGGCCGCGGCGCGGCTCGACAATAGAGCCGCGACAACTACGAGGCTGCGGCCTGGCTGACAGCCTCGTCCCGCGAACGAGCACCGGGTTTCGATCGGTGGGTAGAGCCACAGTCTGCCGAACTTCCTTTTCGCGGGTTTTCAACACGACGCCGACGCGCCGGAAGTTTCCGCTCGCAGCGGCTGCGAGAGACGTCGATGCTCGTTATTGGGAATATTCGGTGTCTCGCGCGCTGTCGGCAACGATCCATTCCGGGTTGATTGAACCTCGGACGCTGCTCGAGTGTTGTCATGCGTCGCAGCTACTGCACCCTTTTTCGGAAAGGTGTTTGTTCGGTGTGCGGTTTAGAAAGGCAGAGCATTAGTTTTATACGAGTGTGCGGTAGGGGAAGGTGGGGCAAGACGGGGTACCCCTCCGTATCTCGTGATACAAACGCATTAAGGGGACTAGGCAGTCAGAAATTCGATTTTTTTTTATTGCATTTCTCGAAAGTAGGTACCACCCTTCCCGAGTAAAATGCCGTTTGGTTTATGTTAAAACTCGCAAAATTAAGGATTTTACAGCCGAGAAGGTCGAACGCGCCATAAACCGTTTCTGCGCGCACGCAGGCAGAGTAGATTCCTCTTTCGACACTTCGAACGCGTTTTTCTCGGGATCACATTTCCTCTTCGTTTCGCAGTGATTGCGAAAAAACGGAGGTCCAAATCAATTTGAAAAAAATTGGGCGTATGTAAAACATGTCCTGTTACGACCTAAACCTAAGCATAAGTCTGTGAAAACTTCTGTTTTTGACAGAAAAGTAAAGTAAAATGGCTCTTTGCCCTGGCGAAAAATCACGTTTCTTTAAAATTTGCCGTTTTATAGCCGCCATTTGTACAATTTTGATTTTTTCTTCTTTTTCAATAGGTTCAGGGCAGAATGGGGGCCAGGGCAAAGTGTAAATTTCAAAGGATATGTCGCAATTCAATTTCTTACGGCCAAAATCACTGCAGAATTACAGCAGCTCCAGAAAAAACGCCGACACATCAAATGACTGTAGCGCTGTCATACATACATACGTATATATTATTCAAATAATTTTTTTTTCAGAGTTTATAGTATTGATAAACATTACCCAAAAGTACTAGTCACAATTTGTATTCATCGCCTTGTAATTAATTCGCAAAACGTACTTGATTTTCCAGCGATCTGACTGCCTAAGTAGTCCCCTTAATTAAAATTGAGCATACGCGTTAGATGCGTCGCTATCGGCGTCGTCAGTGAGCGGCGAATCAATGAAACATGTGGACGCCTGACGAAGTTAGATCAGAATATAGAATTTATTGGGACTTCCTTACTTTTTCCTGATTTTTAGTACCCGTGACAGTGACATAGTAATATAGAAGATATCCAGTACATGTAGGTGAATCTGAGGCAGAATTTAGCTGGCTATAAGCCTGCTGCAAGGTACGTGTGTTATTTTATACTTTTGTAAATAATGTTTCGGGCAGTGTTCATATGATTGTAGTAAGACGAGAAGGGGTAATGAAAATGAGAGTTACCCCATCATACCCCTCACAAAGCTCGAAATAAAAATCAAAGTTTCTCATTGTTCCAGGATGGTTAGAATTTACCTATATTATTTACCTATATTGTTTTCTAATTGGAATTTTTTTATTTATTCCATTGAAACCTGTAAAACTTAGGTTGATTCACAGTTAAACTGAAAGAGTTATTACCAAAGAATGGTTCACACATAAAATTGATTAGTTGATTATGAAAATCTGTGTTTTATTCATCATCGAACCGTAACTACCCCGTCTTGCCCCACCTTCCCCTACTTATGGGATCACCCAGCAATTAAAGAAGCTGTCCGAGTGGAAGTGTTTCGGTATCCCGATCCCCTTCGGCCGATGTCCGTGCTTCCTAGCCCGAAAATGCTTCGAGACGATGTGTCGTGCATTCTTCGCGGGCCAATGAATCATTCGCGCTCGGCTCTTTGTGGTGGCCGAAATACAAGGGCTGCTGGCCCCCGAGGGCCCACTCGTCTAAATCTAACACGATAAGTAGGCGGTGCCGATTAATCATGGTAAACTCGGCCGGTACCGCTTCGATTCCCTCCCGACTTCCCCCGCTGTCTCTCTCTCTCTCTGTCCCCTGCTGCAAGTGTACATGTATAGCTGCGAGGGAACACGTACACGCATACAGGGTGGCCGCGGCGTTTAATCGGGAGTCTTCGGGTGCTCCGAAGGTAGCCTCCCAATAAAATCATCGGCCAACAAAGTCTGGGGACCGGGGAACGCGGCGGGCGCCCATGTACCGTGCCCGGATTCCGGCGAAAATGACGATTAACGGCAGCGAGAACGATGGGGGACGATGAATCTCATCGGAGGGAGTAACGACGAACTCGCAAACCCGTGATTGAACCGAGGGAATCTTGATTCCAGATGCACGCCGGGTGACAGTGAAAGAATGGAACCAATCAGTGGCATGAAAATTCATGATTCTTCATTTCCACCCTGGTAATAGCGTTGCCGTAGGACAAAGGAATTCCCCGGCGAATAATTCCGCGGCAAGCACGCCGGCGCGGCGCAGCGGGAGGTCATCGGGAATTCCCGAAAACACGCGGGGAAATCGACGAGCTTTCGCGCGGCCCCCAATAAACCGCTTATCATCGTTGACCAGCCAAAAAACGGGCAGTCCGTTTCCGGCGGGACGCGACGGAATTGTCAGTGGACGGTGCCGCGTAGTCGCGGGCGAATACCTACCTTTGGATAAGAAGCATCTGTCGGAGTAGCGGAACAACGGAATTATTTAACCACCCTGTGTGTGCGTACGCGGACAGAGCTCGCGGCGTATCCCGTGAGATTGAGACCTCCTCGCGTCGGGACTCACGCCGGGCCCCGTGTGAGGCCCCCGGCCTCCCCCCGGCCCCCGCTCCGCTCCCCCCCTCGCCCTCCCCCCTCGGGCCCCCGAGACCGCCCTTTCCGCCTTTCTTTTAGAGCCGAGGGGCCCACGATGGAGGTCCGCCGCGCTGCCCACACACCGCGCGACGCAAGAATCATCGAACGATTTCTTGGCGCGGAGCAAGAAGCATTTACATCTTCTTCAGCCGGTGACTTTTTCTACGGGGCAGGCCTAGATCTTCGGGACCCGTCCGATCCTCCATGCGATTCGAGAATTCACGGCTAGCTGTCCTCTCGTTCTCGTCATCCACTCCTCTTGGAATTCCTGCGTCCTTTTCCGCCGCGAAATGGAACGAATTATTCCCCCGCGATTTCTTTAACGAAGTTGCGCGAAGAAACGCGGCCCCATGTAGGGGTTAACGCCTGGAGTTCAGCGGCTCACTGTTATTGCCCTCGTACACGCTCGCGGCAAAGTTTCGAGAGGGAGCCTCCCCGCGCAGTATGGTCAAGGACCGTGCGGCGACACAGTTTCGTTCGAAGCGAGCCTCGACCTGTCGCCATGCATACGTGCCGGTATTGAAGAAGCGAACCTGGAACCGGCACGGATCGGGTCCCGCGGCGTGCGGACTCGCCTGCAAGTATAGTCGATGCGCGCAACACCTGCGTACACGGGGCCCTGCGTGCTCTCCCGCGCGGGAGCGCCAAAGTTCCGACGAGTTCCTGTCACCAGGCTCTGTGTGCATGCAACTTTAAACGACGGGCTCGAGCAGCCGCGGAAAGTTTCTCAGCGATGCTCCGAGGGGAAGATTAACCCCTCCGCTCTGGAGCCGCGTCCGGGAGACACGGAACTTTAAACGAACGTTAGCTACGAGTTTCATTGCGTTTTGCTACCGAAAGACTCGGCAAGGTGCAATAAGAAGCGGCAGTGCCTCCATGACGACTAATAAAACGAGTCATTCGCTGTCTCGCAGTGAATAAGGGCTGGCAACTACTTGGGATTGTCGACTAACCCTCGCGACGAGTAATCAACGTTGAATTGCTGTTTTCAGGTACAAAGAGACACTTCGTTAACTGCCGCGAGTACCTCGCGACGGCGGCTGGTTTGCAGTTCGGTAAATAAAATTGAAAAGCGCGGGGGAGCCTCGCGGAAGCCGGGGCCAGGGACACGAAATTAATGGGCGACGAAAGTAAACCAAGGTGTACCTACAAAGGGAAAGAAACATTATTTATTCGCAACGGCTCGCGGCTCGCTTAGACGCATTTGCACGTCAAAGTGGGGCGATAACGAGGGTAAACGGCCGACCCCTAACGACGATAATGCTAATACGCTTCCTGTTTTATATTTCCTACCCCTCAGGAATACCGACCTAGTCCGGCTTGCCAGACCTAACGGATTGAAATTGCATTCTATCAGACGTGCTTCCTGGGCAAATGCAATTAACCGCTTCCGCTGGTCCAAGATGGCGTCTCGGGGGTGAAGCTCGCGGGGTCTGCGCGAAAAGTCTTTCCCGCCCTCTGGATCGTTCGATTGCTGCACGATTCTCTGGCTGTATCGTTATTAGATTTCACAGTGCACAGCTAGGCTTCAGCATTAGCGCCTAGCAAAGGCTAGCGGCGTCTAAGTAGCAAACGGTTGGACTCGGATGCTTGAGCAAACTGAAGGTGGAAACGGTCATCGAGTGTTCCGGGGCTGCGTTCCCCAGAGTCGTAAACGGGGAGGGCCGAGTTCACAGGCCGGTGGCTTCAGAGGAGAGAAATATTCCCACGCGTCGCGGAACATCTCCCCGGCTGCTTGGCCAACTTTAAATCAAACTTCGTTTACACCTAGAGGCCACCGGGGCCGACGGGCATTCATTCCACGCTGGATGCGCGGCGCGGCGCGCCCGAACTCTTTTTCACCGCGAGCGTATCCACTTCATCGCGCAGTTCCATCATCGTAAGAAAACAAGGAAGGGGAGACGTGCCGGCCCCCGGAGGAGACTCCGAGGGAGTAGTCATTACAGGGACCCGGCACAGAAACGAAAATATTGATAGAACGTCGGAGGTGCAAGCGTTCACGAGCGAAAATCCAGGGGCGGTCCGTGTCATTAATCATCAGCCCCGGCTCGATCTCCCGTCCTCCTTCGGCCTCTTCCCTCTCCTTTCTCCCCCGTCACCGGCAAGTGTCTTACCAGCCGATCTGCCCGGTGAATGATGTAGCCCTGTGAATCGTGCCTGGCATTCGTCGTCGCGGCATCCTGCCCCGGGAAATCCTATCGGGCAACTTCCACCGGAGACTCCCTCGCCGCCAGATCATCCGAGACTTTCGCTGGTGGATACCCCAGGCTCTGGCCTGTCGGCGAGAAGTCGTTAGAAAGGCAGCTCGGGACACTGTCGGGACAACTGCCGGCTGTACGTCGAGTTTAAACGAATCCCCAATAACGAACCGAGCAACCTTTCACAATCTGGATGATTCAACGTTGATTAAATAGTCTTGGGGCGGAAGGTGCTTGGCCTCGACCGTGTTTTCTAATTTAGCTATCCTGAAAAAGATTGCTGATTTCAATAGGTGTTCCTTTCGCAGAGACCCCAGGGCGCGAATTGTTTTCATTTCATCAGCGGTTATTAGCGTCGCTTCCCTCGTTTGCCCTGGGAATAACAGCCTGACAAGCTGCAAAAATATAAAGTCGGCCTGCAGTGCACTTTATTATTGCCACGGGTTACCCGTCTCCTCGAGACCGTCTGTTTCTCGAGTAATATAGGAATTCGATACTAAGGAAGGAGAAGCTGATGCATTATGTAAAGGATGGGGCGAAAGGCGAGGGGAGGAAACTATCCTGAAGGAGTGTTAGTGGAAACGTTAACACTAACGTTTCATCAGCGGAATATCGGTTGGATCGCTAGGCTTCGCGGAGCCTAGGTGGCTGAAACGTAACGCTGATCGTCCTGCCCGAAAAACCATCAATCTCAACTACTGGCCCGGCATCGAGAGGGAATAACTTATCGGAATCCCATTGGACGTGGCTCGTTACGCGCTCGCGAAGAAAAACAGCGCGGTTTCCTTGCCCCCGTGGAGTCCCGCGAGGGTAAATAACTCATCCGCCTCGGAGCGATTCCGCGGTGGCGCCAGGCTTCTTTACGAGGTCCAGGACGCCGTTCATCCCCCTCGTCGGAAGGCGCGGGCGTCGGCGGCCTTAACCACGAGCTGTCGATGCCGATAGCGGGGCTCGTCGACGGCGACGTATAAAAGTATCGTGAACGCGGCGGGCGCATAAAGCTCTTGTTGACGTTATCCTTATCTCATTTCGCCGCAGACATCCCGCCCGCCTCCGCGTAATAGAAGCTGTTTGCGGCTGGCGCCGTCGGCCCCCCCTCGCGACGTTGGCCATTCTGTCCCTCATATCCGCAGGGGAGGAATTTATCCCAGGGGCTGGTGAATAGTCGTCCGCTAATGGCGACCATACTCGAGAGCCGATCTTTCCAAGCGACTGCTGAAAAGAGCTCGCGCAACCTTCGAATCGACGCCAGCAGAGGCAAGGGGCATTCCAGCGACAGCAGATCGAGCCGTCAATTATCGAGCCGGTCGAAGAAATCGTTATCGAGGCAATCAGAGTGTGGCGACACACCTCCGCCCATCGTGAATCGCATCCGTCACTGATTGGCCTGGCTGCGGCGAGAAAAACGCGGCCCCGTTCGTCACCGCAGACCGGGCAAAAAGTTCTGAAATCCGTTTACGCGAAATCCGCCTCGAACGCCAATGCACTCGGTAATTAGTCGGTAATCGAGATTTTCCCATCCAGCCGACCAACGGCGTCGCGTGCGCTCCGGGACGCCACGATTACTCGAAACTCCGCCGGGCTTTTTTTCGCGTCTCGCAAAAGACTCGGGGAGAATTGAGATCGCGATCGGAGTCTACCCTCGCCGCAGCGGTTTCTCCGTAACTCCGGTTGTTTGGGGCAATTGGACCGTTCATAAGGAGATAAGTATGACACGTTCGATTTGGAAAGTTTCTTCATTTCGGGGGTATAGGTACCGCTCGGAGTTCACGAATCATTGAGCGTGCGGTTCGGATTCTTTTCGGGGTATTTCACGGTCGTTACGATCCCCGCCGACGGAACGACCTCGATAAACTTTCACGGAGGCTCTTGGGTGGATGCGTCGGGAAAAAAATCGCCGATCCCTTCGCGCCGGGTCGAATGCAAGACGGGGGGGCGATTGTTGCGGAGCTTTCCGGGCTCGTGGAAAATCGATTTGCCGGGGGGTGTCGAGCCCGGGGGGTGCGACGATCCGAAGGGGGAATAAGAAGTGGAAAGTAGAAGGTCGCGAGGCGTTTAGGTGCTTGTGCATCGGCCGCTGGTAGACGAGTGACGTTAAATAAGTAATGCCGAGACATTCGAGAGGGCCGTGTTTCCACGTGCTCCACCGTCGGTCCCGAGCTATTCCATTTTTCAGTTCGGCAAAGTAGCTGCACCGCGTGCATTATGCAGCTCCGGCCTGACGGACGACTGCACGATCCTTGAACCGTCCCGTTACACTGTCCCCCGTCTCCTTCGCCGTAACTCGCGTCACGAACTTTAACGCCAGTTCCACTTCTGTCTCGCTGGAATTTTCTGCCATCACGAACAACAAAACCAACGACTCCAGTTCCTACTTAGGCATCTCCGAACGGATTCTTAATATACCAGAAGAAGTTTTGAGAGTCTGCTGAATTTTAGATATCTGGGGCATTAGCGTAAAGAGAAGTAATCTGTAAAGTCTCTAGCTTCCCCTACCGGTGTTTCAAGTGAAATACTTACATATTCATATCTCCATACTCCGGTCTCGTTAATCCGTTTCTCTGTCTCGAGTTGTTGAGAATAGATAACACCGAGGTTTCACGAATAATTAATCGTAGGTATCATCTTTTAACCTGTTCAATGCTTAAATGCATATATTCTTGTAATGAAAAATTGTCGGCAATTTAGGTCGCGTTTAAATATCCTTCGTCGCGCCACATTTTCTGTCACCGTGGCTTCCCCAATCTTACTGCAAGTGGTCCAAGTGGAGTTGGTTGACGTAGCACTTATCACAGAAAGTGGCATCCATCGTTTAAGGGGGTATTCTACCCAAAAATTCGATTTTTTTAGTTTTAATTTTTTAATAGTTTAGGGTTTGGAAATGTGTGCCTAAAATATTAAGGTGAAATTCGAAAAACTCCCAGCTGTTATAGGGGCTTAAGGCCGCAGCGTGGCCGGCAGTCGTTCCCCTCGACTCTTGTATCTAAAGAGGCTATGACTGTCAGCAGAGAAGAGACAGCTGCCCAACATGATTTTTTTGAGGCAGAGGAAGGTTTCCTCTACGGTCCTGGTAGAGCAGATTAGGGGTCAGTTACAGAAATTAGTCGTTATCTACCGTAACTCCAGTCATATAGGTCGTAACTGCATGAAAAACTATAAACGCGTTTTTCTCGAAACAATTTTTTTAAATCGGGCGCACATTTTTCTCAAAATCCACTGGACCGATTGAGCTAAAATTTGACACACATTTAAAGTGAATGTGTACCTATAGCCCGAACCAGAATTATATCAATAATTTTAATACAACCTCCCTCACACCTCGTTTTAGCTCAAGAAAAGTCGAAAAAATCAAATATAAATTTTTAAACACCTGCGATTTCGGTAACAATGTCCGGACTTGGTTACATCTGGTTCGGGCGATAACTACACTCATATAGATTAAAAAAATCTTTGGTACTTTCGTTTCAGATGACTAGGACGGCTGCAATTCCTGCGCTCGATGGGGCCGGTTTTTGATGACGTGACCTGCACTTCGGCGTGTAACTTGTACAAATTTCATTATAATGAATTCCAAAAATTTGTGTTGATAGTTCATACACTACTAAATATGTGTGCAAAACCCCTGCCCTGTAGGTGCGATAGGTTCCCCAGAATTAATTTCCAAATATCACCTTCAAAAACGAGTGTCTAGACTAGAATACCCCCTTAATCACACGCTCCTCATCTTCCAAGTACACACTCTTCCATGCGAAGTTCTCGTCCGGTTCGCAGTGCGTTTGTCTCTACCTTCCCGATTAAACGCATCGGGGTAACCCATATACCTATTCCACGAGCGTCTTTGAATCCTTTGCCCCGGCTGCTGGCCGGAAGTGGAACGGAAAAATGAAGCGCGACGGGCGAGTCCGCGGCTCGTTAGACTCGCAAACCCGTCGAATCGCGACGTTTAAATTCCCGCTTTGATTCGCGGCGCGTCGGCGGAACTGGCTTAAACAGGATTACACCATAATTCCTGCACGCGGTACGCTCCAAGGCTCGCCCCGCGAAATCCGTTTTGCCTTTCGACAAAGTGATGCATTATGATGCAAGAATATTCGCCGGTCGCGAGGAATATTCCCGCGTCTCGTAAATCTTGTCGTCCCGGAAGGCCGCTGAAATATATTCACCGGGCAAAGTATCGCGCATTCTAATTGAGGGGGAGGAAGGGAAAAAACGCGCGCCTCTTCTCGTATCCGACGGCTGCGAACAATAAACGAATTAAAGGAGGCCTCGAGACGCGGGCACGACGGCCGGAGCAGCCGTAACAAGTTTACCTCGAACGCGAGGAACGGCGGAACGCGATTTCGACGAATTTCCGTTCGCGGCGAGCTATCGAGGGTGAAATTTGTTTAAACAGAAAATTTGTTAAATTGCTCGGTAAGGCTTTGCGGGCAAACTTGTTAGGCGCTCGAGATCCTCCCCGCGACTCTGACAGGCGAGGCTTGACGAGAAAGCAGGAGAAGTAGGCAGAAGAAGAGAGAGAACAAGGGATCGGGATTACGCGTGTAACCACCACGCTTAAAAACTGCGAACGCGAACTAGCGCATTGACGATCAAAAGGGCTTTGCTTCCTGTACCCAGGGTTGTTTGCAACCCTCTTCCCTTTGTGGACCACCCCATATCCTCGCGTGCGTCGCAAGAAATTAAACGCGGAATTAAACGTCCCTTTTTCATAGGCGCGCACGCTTTTCCTCACAGTACGAGTATGGTTTTCGTCCTCCGGATGAAACGTACCTACTCTGTGTCTGTTGACAGCTTAAATGAACCTGGATCGATGGCATTTTTGCGAGTTGTTATATTTGAAAGCTTAGTAGGGGAGACCCGGGCTGGTAGGTCAGTTTTTCAGTTATTAATTTTTAATAAATTATGTGGACGAGATATCGTTAAACCGGTTATTATGTTTGATAGGCCATACGTTTGGCTATCTGATTAAATTACTAAAGTTGACTCAATGTGACAACAATTAAGGTATTTTAATGTCTTTCTAAAACCTTCCATGCTGGTCCCATGATCGGGGTTCGCTGACTTACAGTATGGGGTAGGTTGACTATACACTGCGTTCCATGTAAGAGCATACCGACGCCCCTACCGATTTGCGACCTATCTGCGCAGCTCCCACGGATCTGAAACACGCGATTGATTGTAGCACTTTCGCGATTGGTCGAAGCACTTTCCCTGCCGATTTACTACCAATCAACAGTGTATCCTTGCGCGAAACCAGTATACTCTAATGTGGAACGCAGCGTAGGTACAATCAGTCAAGAAAATGTTATTAGCAACTGATCTCAGTGGTAATAAAATAAGACAATATCACAAGAGTTGTTTCATTCATTATAAAATATTAATTTCTTTCTTTCATATTTTATTAATGAACTGAAAATTTGTTCAAATTAAAAAATTATAATGTATTTATAACATAGTGAAATTTAAACAAAAAATAAAAATCGCTTTCTGAATAACAAAACAACAATTCAAACTTTATTAACGTTATTAGTCAACCAGTCCCGACCGATCATTTTGACTTCAATAATCTCTATAACCTTTAATTATTTATGTATAAACAAAATTATTATTAGATCGTCTAATAAACAATCTTTAAAATAGTCCCTTAAGATTTATTCTATTGTAACTATATATGTAGAGCGTGGAAAAATAAAATCTTTAAGAAAAAATATTTACTTACGTAGTTAATTTTTCGTAAATGCACGGCATAGTAGAAGTGACTTCTTTCTACGGTGAATCTTTCCGCAGTAGAGCAAATGTCGGTGCAAAGTTATTAACAAGTAATCAACCTACCCCTGGAGACAACTCTGCAATTCTAATTGTACAGATCTGCGGATCCTCTAGCAGACAGCCTCGCCAGTCAATAACGCACGTAAATGTGCAAAATGATCTCGGCAAGGCGGTGCATTCAGCCCGCTTCAATTACACGTCGGTAATGAAACTCTTTTCAGGCGCTCGAATTTCGCGATAAACTCAAGCTACTTCCACGGAAGCCCGGCTCGGCAGATTGCAAACCGTATCCAAGGAACCGTTCCTGAGCGTCTTTATCGCTCGAGGAGACCGTCTTGAAAGCCTCAAGATTTTTCTATCAGACTCTGGTCCGCCCGATTTCGCGAGCACCGATTTTCGAACGGGTCGAGGAGGCGATTATTTCGTCACTTCCGTGGCGTGCAATCGCATCTATTACCCTCCCAGGCAATCGATATTGTTCGTTGCTGGCTAACCGGGCTCTTGAATTTCACGCATCAGGCCATATTTCATTTTTAGCAAATATATCTTTCCACCCGCTCGTCATCCTCGCTACCCTGCCCCTGCCCAGGCTCTCGTATTTCCAATTTTCGCGGGAACCTCGACGGGGATAACAGTATTCTGGTGATGGACGATCGAGGGTCCAAGTAGAGAACGCAAGATCCAGAGGATGCGTTGTATTAGCACGTATACCAACGTCGCGTTGGTTCATCAAACAGGACCCTGCGTAGCCCTCGGCCTACCGAAAAGGCTGACCAGCACTATTCTTCCGTCGGGGTATAAATCGATGCGAAATTACTGCAAATGTGCGAATGCTAGCTTGCCAGCTAACTGGCTCCCAGCACGAGGCGCGCGTTTTGCATAATATTTGGATCACGTAACTTCGGCCAGGTGACCCGCGCGATATTCCGTTCATAAATCGCGCTTCGAACGTATCGAGCCGTAGCGAATTTAAAAAGAGGAAAAGCTGGGGTGGAACTCCGGGTCGAAGCGAGTCGCGGGCGCGTTGTTATCCCCTATTTGTTGGCCCGGCACGTGTACATTATTTCGATATCATTTTCCAGGGAATATGTACATGGAATCGCTCTTCGCTTGTCACGCGACGATTCCCGCGCCGTGTTATTCCGGTCTCGTTTGCACCGCGCGCTTCGCGCCACTAAAACAGCAATATTTCGTACGCCTAGCGTGGGATCGCTCGTTTATTCGAGATAAAAACGTGTCGCGTAAGGGTATCAAGATCGTGGAATTAAAGTTTCGATAAAAACGAAACGGTTGGGGGAGTCGGGGGTTCGATTATGAGAACTCGCCGGGGTCGACTGAGCTGCGAGGATCTTCTGGCCCGACTACAGGGTCGCGTGGAAGTAGAGCGGCTGCTTATGCAAACTGCCCGCGAAGTTGATCTCCGCGGCTACAGTCCACCCTTAGGGACCGAGTATTCCGCGAAGGGGGAAAGAGTTTAAGTCACCGCCGGCCAACGAGTCTCAACGTCTCCCCCCGCCCCCCGTTACGTAACGCGCCGGCCCGCAATGTGTGCCGCTCGAATTAGGTATTCCTGGTACTCGACGCGATCGATACGTCCCCATAATTACGGCTGGTATTGGAATTACGGAGGAATTCTGGTTTTTGATACGCGCTCGACTGCGATGGTGTCATTACACACGCACACCGGAATAATGCGCCGCGCGGTCTCCAGCTCTGTCTATTTCTGCGTCTGCGGCAGGGCATCGGGAAATAATGATTTCGCGGGAAAGGTGAACATTGCCCCGTACGGACTGATTACGGAAATTGTAATTAATAACATATGTACCGGCGTGCCGTTATGAATATTCCATACCGTTCGTGTTGCGCAGAAACGGCTGCATGCCTCGGCAGCGTACAATTTAATATTAATCGCACGCCTTATTAATGGAAATCGAGTGCTCTCCCCTGTTTTATGGCCGCGATAGTTATCCGTCATGCGACGTACCGTGTCACGGTGCATGACTGTTATCGGGCGGTGAATGATTTCAGGTGTACGACGATACATCACGCATCCTAGGAGATTGGCCCCCGCTGAAAGAAACGTCCGCCTGCCCGATGTACTTCGAGGGATCGTTTATTTTTTCCCCCTGATCCCGAAAACTATCAATCACGCCGCTTTTCCTGCAGCAGGGTCGCGAGACTTTCCCGAATTTCCCGGCACCGAGCACTCTTCCTCCGTCTGATTCCTCCGGGCATCGTCGAACACCGAATCGCAGTCATTTTCGACTGCAGGTATGTTCATACGCATTCAGAGATCCCACACAGCACCGTAACATTGCAGCAACGTCTCTGCAATGACGCGGTGCAAGATTGCAATGTTGCACTAAAACATTGCAGAGACGTTGCAGGTTCAATCCTATGTCCGCCTCCGCGATATTGCAGGTGTGTATTTTTGCAAAGTTGCGGTAACATTACAAGTACGTAGTCCTGCAACGTTCCGGCAATGATTCTGCAACGAAACGGCAAAATCGTTGCCGCTGGAACACTGCACGTTGATGTGCGCGCAATATTGCAGAAATATTGTAGGATCGTTGCCACTGGAACATTGCAGTGGCAACGTGTACGCAATATTGCAAGAACGTTGCCACTCAAATATTGCACGGCAATATTGTAGCATTGCTCCTGCAATACTGCAATAACGCAATATTGCAGCAACGTTCCTGCAATACTCCTGCAACCGGGTGAAGGTACTTGGAGGTACAGAGTAAAATTGAGTCAACTGTCTTTATATCGCTTTCGGCCGTTAGCTTTATCGAATATTAGTAGCGGGCAGGAGAAAAAGAGCCACTCGCCGCTATGAAATTCGAGTTCGCGGGTAATTTCTAGGCTACGGAGCCAACGTTTTCATAGCCGAGCGAGCGTTTTCATTAAAGGAACGAAAGGCGGCTCGTTAAGGCGGGGTTAAGAGACGTCGGTGCAACTGGGCGAATAATTTAATTAATCGTTCCCTCGATCGCGGGTCGGCCGGCCGAGGAAAACCGGGAAAAAGTTCTCGTTATCACTCCAATAACGATCCGGCAGCTACAAAGAGCCGAATCGACGATAAGACACTCGTCCACGGGGTGGGACGAGCCCCTTATTAATTTACCTTCACGTCGAACCGGCACGATGGTTGTTCGCGAACGGGTATAAATCTGCCAGAGGCAGCGTGCGGTGGCGGGCCAAGGGAAGCTTGCAACCCTTATCAGGCTTTCTCATCTATGTCGGCAGATCGATATCGCCGCTACCTGGTAACCTATCCCGTTAACAAGGCAATCAGGGATAGTTTCTCGATACTGTACGCGCGCGGCCGGTTAACTTAATTAGGGCTTGTTCTACGACTGCCGATTGCGGCAATGCGAATCGAATTTACCTACGCCTCAAACACGACCTGATACTACGTACTCGCCAGCATTGAACATATTCCAACCCTCGCACGATATTCTATCGCGAGGAACGGTAGAATAATTAAGCTTCACTTTCGCCGCGGACCTCCACGGGAAAAAGTTGAGGTTCGTGTTCCCTTTCCTAAGGATAAATTAAGGGGTTAGGCCACCTTGGACGAAGCAAAGTTAATTTTTTTTAGGGAGATAATGAAATAAATGGGAAATTCAATGCGAACCTGTTATTGTACAAGTCTCGATGGAAAAAGTCTGATTTTTTTTCGTACAAAATGGCAACGTTAAAATAAAAACAAAAAAGTTTTATTTTCTACATGCGAAAAACTAGAGAAGTAGGGTAAAGGACCCAATTACTGACACCTAACCAATTACTGTCACCTTAAGCTATTTTACTTAAAATAACGAATAAATAAACTATACTATGTAATCTATAATACAGATTGTAGGTTGAATTACATAATTCTTTTGGTGTATAACTTTACAACGTTTACTTATTCGTTATTTTAAGTAAAATAGCTTAAGGTGACAGTAATTGGTTAGGTGTCAGTAATTGGGTCCTTTACCCTACGTACCGATTTTGCGATATGTTTAGGATATTCTTTGGAATGGACAATTTTATAAAACAAAAATGCACTTTTTCTTCGCATGTTTACCATTTCGACAAAACTGAATGTTCATGGATGTCCATATGTAGGTATTTCTTTAGTTTCAGGCATGTAGAAAATACAACATTTTTGCTTCTGGTTTTAGGTCAAACGGTATAGCCGTGAGGTTAAACACCGTGGAAAACGTCGTTCGGTAAAATTCCACGTGTCACGGCTCTACCGCCGTCATTTTGAACGGAAAAAAATACAGCTGTTTCCATCGAGACTTGTACAAAAACAGGTTCATATTGAATTTTCCATTTATTTCATTATTTGCCTAAAAAAAATTGCCAAAAATGACTATAACTGTGCTTCGTCCAAAGTGGCCTAACCCCTTAAGGGAGTAGGTAACCCTCAACAGCCCCATGTCAGGCCCTTTTTCAAACGCATATTCTGAAGTAGTAAATGCATATATAGACTTAATTTTTGTTTTAATTTTTAATTGCCATTTTATTAACTTCAATACACAAAAAGAAAATTTTTTATAAATATAAATGTGAGAGCGTGTGTGCGATGCACCGTCTGATGGTGAACACCATTCCGGGCAGGTGAATTACGTAAAACACAAAGTAAAGGCATTTTTATAATCTGTAAGACGGTCTCCATCTTGTGCAGTAAGCAAAATTTTGATAAACAGTTTAATACAATTTTTATGTTGACGTATATGATTTTAACCTTTTTTGTGGGAAAAATATTTGTTATCTCTTTTCTAAGAATTTATATTGAAAATGTACTCCCGACACATTGTGGGGAATAGTTTTCTGCACTTTCCTATAAATTTTCATTCAAATCGTTGAAGCGGTTTTGCAGATGTTATGTTCACTGTTTTGGAAAACGTAGTTTCTGGGAAATCACGTTTAAAGTTGCACATGAAGTTTTCTCGTTATGCGGTGTCATGTGCAGGCATTTTTTACTGTATTCCTACAATTTTTGAAATTCCGGGACCCGGTTGCGCTTAAAATACGTAGAAAAGATGAAGCTAACGGAATATGCAAAAATTCCAAAATCGAAGAAGGTTACCTACCCCCTTTAAAAAGTCCCTTAACATTTTTTTTAACGTGTGGAAATCTTCAAAAGGCACCGCGACGCCTCCAGAGAGGAATACCTCGAGGGAACCAAGGTGGTGTGGGATTTTTACCTACTAAAACCCCACGGCCGCAATAAAATGTTTAATAATTTACATGTAAACATCTCTATAATTAAGGCCTAGGTACTGGCTCAACCGCTCGGACACCTATTTATTTATTTTCGACATAGATCCATCCTGCCGAGGCTCATCAAAATCGATGTCTAACACACCCTGTCCTCCCCGCGTGCCAGCCGAGCCACCGCTACGAACACATCGACTCCTGGATCGATATTTATCGGCGATAAACCGCAACGCGGCTTTACGATCGCGTCTTCCATCGTTTTAAGGGTTTTACAGGCTGATGCTGGAGAAGACGATCGGACGTTGTTCCTTTAACGAGATCCCATTATTTATACGTAATGTGTGCATCCTCGTTGCCGATCGCCGCTCCGGCATCTTATAGTAGCGGCTGCTTATTAAAACAACGCTGTTGAAAGTTGAAAGCGACACCTGCGCGAGCATTCTCCCGGCGATACTGTTCCCGAAAGAACAAATTAGTTAGTAGAATAGACAGTTTTTAACGTATTCGAGGAAGCCTTCAGGGAATCGATACTCCAAGCGGAGAGCAACATCTCTGGCCATTTGCTAATGGGACACTCCACGCACGCATTTATGAGATGACCGGACGCATTAATGTAAACTTTGCTCCCCGGCTTTACAGTCACTTGGAATTACAATTTCGGTAAAAGGCTTGGCGAGGGTATCGTTTGCAGTAGCACCGGTGCAGCTCCGGTCTTGTATGTTAGAAGCTGTCGACCCTACTCCCCCATTGTGCCAAACGATAACCCAGTACCCAAGAGTCAAGTATTTCGATAAGAATAACAGCAACGTATTCTCTTCTTTACCGTAACAATCGAAGACAGTGGTTCAACCTTGGAAACAACGTTGTCCAAAGGGTTCCCGACGGCCGTTTCTCCGTTCGCGGGCAGATATATTCTTTTTCGCGACGCGTTGACACACGCCGGAATTACCTCCTTCCGAGGACTTTCCGAAACAATGAAGCCGCGGGTTGAACGGGGTCGAAGCCGCCAGCGCGGAGTGCTTCGAGGAGCGATTTCGATTAACCGTAAAAGCATTTGGCTCGCATACACTCGCGGGAGCGCGACGTTTGCATGTACAGGGACACCGAATACGTCCCCGCAGAGACGTATGCAAGCCGGCTCCGAGAGGTCTTCCCCCGCGATGAACTATATTATTTTCGGTGGAAAGCGGCTCTCGAGGCACGAGTGCCGGCTGAAGCGGTTGCAAACGCAACCCCCGTGGTAATTGGTTCACTTAAACGTAGATCGATACACAATTACAGGGTAATTAGAGTGCCAATTAAGGAGGGTTCGGATTCGTTCACGGGCTTTTTCACGGCCGCCTTGTGCTTACGCGCGACGATGCACGCAGCACGCCGTCCCGGAAATTCCACCCCTTTAGTCGCTGTGCGCTTGGGATGCCTGATCCAGCGTGCCTGTAACAGCTTCAGATATTCGACCCGAGATATTGAGTATCACGGCCTTTAGAGTTCAATATCAGATACTAATCTCGCAGTCGCGTTCCAATGATTAGCCACTGAAAGCGCCAGGGGTTAAAATTGCCTCTGACTTTAAAGCACTTCTCTCTCTCTCTCTCTCTCTCTCTCGCTCTCTCTCTCTCTCTCTCTCTCTCTCTCCTCTAATTTACCGTACTCTACATTTAAGCAAACAAAGTCTCGGCGAAAAAACCGATTCCCTCGCATGCATTGATTTGATTCATTCCCCTATGCGCGGTGAAATGACACAGCACTGTTTCGCAGCGAGCGTGGCTACGTCAGCCCCGTAAATACGATTAAAATGCCGCGTGACGAGAGTTGATTCCGGGGCCGGAAACTGTTATTGCCGGTGGAAACGCGGAGCCGGAAGCGAGATCGAGCTGGTCGAAGAGGGTTTTTCGACATTTCCGAAACGAGGAGCGCGATGGGAGGCTGGACGGGTCGAGCGGTACGCAAGTTTGGACACGCGTCGCTTGGAAAGTTACGTAGGTCGTCGGGCGGCAATTTGAAGGGCTGATCGTAGGGTCGGGATCGTGCGATTGGATCGCCAATACCTACCGTCCGATCGTTCCGCCTCGGTTCACCACACCGATCGACCTGACTCGCAATTATCCCTCTCTAACCGCCACGCGAGATTCGTGTTTGCTATTTATTTATCGCTCGCGCTGCATATTCCACGCGGCCCGGGCAAACAATCGACGGGCAAACATTCGGGGGCCGCCTGTACACGTACGCCCGAATATTTCCCCGGGTAATGCATCGTCCGGCGACCATGCGAAATTTCCCGTAGTTAACGTAGTTTCCCGGCGAACACAGAAAGGCTTTACCCCTTTTTCGCCAACGCTCGCCGTCCACTGCTTGATCGTGCTCGCGTTACAGCTTTTTGTTACCCGTCTCATAGCGCGGGACCAATGCGATCCCTGATTTCTTTGATTAAACGCGATGATTTACGATGTGCTTTAGCTCGCGATGCACGGGACGATTCGAAGCTACAGCTGCAAGGTTCGAGCTGTGTCGCTTTGTAATGCAAAATGTCTGATAGTTTCGGAATTATATGCATCGACGCTTAACAGGTGTCTTTAATATTAATCTTTGACGAAAAGCAGATCTCGCGATTGCTTCTCTTACTTATACCTACTTACCGCGGAGCTTTCATTAGCTCTCGTGTTAATTACGAAGTTATTATGCTCACACAAATCGACTGTATCGCTGCTGGTTGCGGGATAAGTGATTAATTAAAGCAAGTCTTTTGCTACTAAAATCTAAAACTCTAGTTAAGAAAGAAGTTGGAATATACGTCTGTAACAGATAAGTCGCAAAGAACGAAGTAATATCGGTTCCCACTCGGCCTAATCAGAAAAGGAACATCTTTCAACACTTGGCGATTAATTTGAACGGAGCTTGGGTGGCTTCTGGTCATTCCTTGTAAGAAAGAGGTGGCAATACGTTTGGTATACGTATTTTTCTCATTAATTTATTGAATCATTGTTGGCTGTGATAAATTGATAAATTGACAATTGATATTATGATAAATTGAATAATTTTAATTAGGTTTGTTTAAAAGATTTGAAATGGTGTCAGTAGATATTCACGAAATATTGGAATGATCGACTTCTATTGTATTTCGGTCGCGTTTACGTAGAATTCAATGATATTACAATGATTTTTAAGAATCTATCTCTATGAAGCTGTTGTCATTGCATTTACTTTCGGTTTTGGATGCAAGTTGATCGAGGACATGCTATTCAAGCATGAATAATTTTAACGAATTTTGATTCCTGCCATGAATTTTTGATATTTACAAAGATCGTGATATATTTTAAATTAATATTCGAATAACACGAATATGTTTACAACTTTAATGACGAAAGCCGCTATTATGATTCATTTAAATGTAATAATTATTTCTGAAATAGTATATTTTGGGTAATATCGTGTTACTAACCATTACTGACATGTAAAGCTTCTCCTATTCAGCGAGCATTCTGTATTTTCGCATCACACCTTGTATTCTAAATAGCAAGGAGCGAAAGTCCTCGGGTGGTTCCAAGAAAAATAATATTTCCTCGCGACAAACACTCGTTGAAACCACACCCACCCCACCGTCCTATCCTATTTATTTCTCAGAGCTTGTGACCGCGCGCAATGCGGTCAAATAGGGTCAGTGTTTATGACGTACGAAGTTTTTCGTTTTGAAGAGCACAGTTGCTCATAGTATCATCGTTTAAAATTTGGGGATAGGCGAGGGTAGAGTCAGTGTTTCCTTTGCAATTTATATTCTTTCGCGAGCGTCGCATCTCTGACCTTCGAATCGCGAGAATAGATTCAGTGCTTTGTTCGTCTATTATGATCTTTGGGGCGCGCTGGTAGTCTTCTATTTCTTTATTTTTTTTACTTTTGAAAGGAAAACTCGTTATCGGAAATTAAAGCCAGTGCGTCAGCTAAAGAGGAGATTTGTGCGCAGAATATTAATGGAAAGATGTAAGTATCTTTGTATTTCATTTAATTCCCTTAAAGGACTTAGAGTTCATTCTTCAAAATTTTAGAAAATAAATGTTTTTCTTAACCCTCAAACACCACACTATATTTAACATCACACGGCCCAGAATTTTCTTTCCTCTATACATCAGGATTTACTGCACCGATTTAAACAATTTATTTTTTTAATCAATTCGTCAGACAATAAGGAGATTGAATATATCGATAGTTTGGTCAAAAATCTTTCGATGCTCAAGATATTTTGAAAATAAGACGTCCGTGTTCTGAAAGTTCCGTTTTTTCTTTTCTTTTAATCGCAGTATTTTCTCAAAAAAGGTACAGGGATTTTATTATACATCAATCGAAAGGTTTTGAGTCATACTTCAAGAAAGTATATATGTCGTTATGATTGGTTCCAAAAAGTCTAATTATTTCGAGAGAATTATACAATGAAATGGTTGGAATAATAATTTATTTTATAAAAACAGTATAAATTACTATGGAATCATTCATTTACACTAAGAGCAGTCGCAACATATTTTCGCCAAATATTCCCTACACACCGGCCGATCCCATTTTAAACATTTTCTGGGTCTCGGTGACCCAGTGTGGTGTTTGAGGGTTAAAATGTCAAAATGATAAAAAGTTTCGTTAGCTTTGAATTGCTTGGTGATTTTTCATTAGAGTTCAAACAAATGGTAACTTTATAAACAAATTGTAATCGTGTTCTGCTCCTTCGTTTCAGCCTGGGCACAGCTGAGCAGCCTCATCACTTCTTCTGAGCAGTCTGATGACTTCCCCTGAGCAGTAGCAGCAGTGTTGGCGTCTTCGTCACCGGAGCACAGCGGAATGTGAGTGCGCATGCATTATGGTTCCTCTGGTCACTCAATCATGCCGTAGGACGTTTGGTCCGAATCGACACGAGTGACCGGTTGTATACGTGCCTTGGCGAGTATAATGACCGCGGCTATGGTAACCATGGCCGTGAACTGTTACATTTTGTCTGTGTATGTATTTATTAGACGAGGGCTAGGGTCTTCTTGTACGCCGCGCCTTTTCAATATAATCAAATTATAACGATAATTTCCAAGATAAACGATTCCTAACGCCAATGTTCATCATTCATAATATGTTGATGTAGATATTTATTAAATAATGCATATAAAGGTGCATAGCAGCTCACAAGGTATTGGTATGAATATCAATACAGCTGAATGCTAATTTTTATGTAGTGAAGAAGTCTGTCACTCTCAGGCTTCACAGCTACGATCATTTTTATTTAATATGTAGCGGAAAAATCGGACGCCCTCCGATTTCGTCACTGCGACGATTTTAATGACTTGAATTTCTTTGAATTCTTCTGATACTACGTGTTGAAGAGTAACTTGATGTCTAAATGATGATAATGGACATAAAAGTGTAATTCCTTTCTTAGAAAGGTCACTCGTTTGCGTACACAATAGAATAATTAATTTCCATGTGCAGGAAGACAATGAAGGCTGGGCAAATTTCAGATTCAAAGTAATTAGCATGGAAATATACTTTCTTGTTTTATGAAATTTACTTTGATAATGGAATGGCCCGTTTTAAATTCTTAAAGTAAATTCTTCATGATTCAGAGTCATTTTCTTAAATAATTCAATTTTAGAGTCTTTCTTCTTGCTAGTTGAATGTCGAATAGAGTCCTTTTTCTTGATGATAGAATCTAAACTAGAGTCCTTTCTTATTTATTAAACATTAAGCTATTCACAAGTTGAAAGTCTAGCCATTTTGCTTAATAATATAAAATGAAAGAATAGCTTGCTAGACACTATACAGACTAATCATATTTTCTAGTTGAGGATTTTCAGGATATCTTTCCGTACCCATTGCCTTTTAACTCATTTACGTGCCCATGCGCTACTTGGGTGGGTGAAGGCAATGGGGCACGATGACTTCGTTCACTAAATAACTACTTGTCGGCAAAGATAATATCTGGATAAACACAAATAAAAGATACTTTATGTATATCCCTTATGAACCGAAGTGAATTCATTCGACGGCGAAAGAAAATTTTTAATTCGAAGAAGAATAATTTGTTTATTCGAACCGTCGAGTAAGGTTTTCATCTTGATCCGTAGTATAGCATCAAGCGTCGAAATGAATTTGTTGTGAGATATCCTGCTCCACGATTTTATTTAAAGTGAAATAATAAAGTATAGCTATAGTGCTAAAGTCGCTAAAAAATAATTATTTTCTTGTACTGCAATTTTGATGGTGATATACTACGAACGCCTGCAAAGTTTTAGTTTTACTATTCGTACATACCACAGTTGGGCAAAATGTAATCTAATTACAAATTGCAAATTACGATTATACTGTAATTGTGTAATTGATTACACATTCTTTTCTGTAATCGTTCATGTAGGTAGTTGACCATTCGGTTGTGATATATCATTATCAATGGTTTCCCTGATAATTTTCACAAAGTTTTCCTCCTTTTTATTTGTTTCATTCCCAATTAGTGAATAATAATCATGGTAGAAATATACCAAAAAGATCTTAAAATTCGTAATGAAAGAAACAAAGAAATGTTTTAAATTCCGCTTAGCTTCATCGCGGTAGCTTTTTACAGAAGGACTCCTTCTGTTGGGGAGCGATCGAGGATCGTTTTGCAGTCGTGTATCAAGGGGATCTATGGAAATGAAAATAAAATTTTGCATAAAAGGGGGGGCGGATGGGCCGCGGTTAGGGCTCCACTCGCAACGGCTTCGCGTGGTGAGACCTGGACAATCTGCATTATTTAAAGTACAATTACTAATCGTATCACAAGTAACATTATAATACAATTATTAATTCCGTGACAAGCAATATCTTCGTTAATCTCTATTCCATCCATTCAGATTCGATTCTAAATGTTTCCCCTACAATTACATTTCATTTCTCCAATAATATTTAAAAAAAAAGGACCCCACTAGCAATCTTGGTGGCATTTTTCCCAAACCGTTGCTCCTTTCTCAGTTACTAGGCCCCGCATTACGATATCCCTTATCGTAGTTTTGATCCAAAGCAACGATTTCGTTAACAACCCAGCAGGGTCTCGCGTGAACGAAGCCGTTCGTAAGTTCCTTCGTGTCCGCGGTACAGCGTCGTCGGTTTAACCCTCTCATTAACTGGCGCTGCGGTTGCGTGACGATTATTGGAACGTGCTGGCCGACGTTTCTGCTGAAAGAACATAATGCACAGTATGTTCCCACCTGAACGAGGGGTGTTGCATTCGCAACGACACAGCAAACAGCTGACAGTCTGCTCGCGTAAGATTAACAATAACTCCGCGAATAATCATCCCGGTTCGTTCGAACGACAGAAGGGGATAATATTCTTCTTGCGAGCACAGCCCGAGGGGCCAAGGATCGATCTGGTCGGCCGTTGTTCCGCGCAACCGAGCAACACTTGGTCCGCAGCTCGCTTATCCCGTGGCCAGAGCATCGGTGCACGCGCATCAACGTTTTTACAGCGGTGTCCGAGGGAGAAGATCTCTCTTTCGTCTCGTCAGGCGATGACACATTGCGTCGGTGATGAAGAGGGAGCTGCCGCGTATTTTAGACGAAAGCCTCGGATACAGGCGGAATTGGCCTGCGCTGATTTTCCGATTTCGAAGCTAATGCAAATTAACTGGGGGCGCGCGGCGCAACGTGGCGTGCTCGCGGTCGAAAGATAAAAGGATCCGGGATTACATCGCATTACATTGTAATCCATTACCCGAAATCACCTTGTCGCCTCGCGGACGGTGTGTTTTACCTGCCGGGACGTTTGCCCATGGAACGAAATTGCCGTCACGGGCCACGTCTCGCGTCGTCCTCTTCTTCTCTCGGCTAATCGATAGGGGACACTTTAACATCGTGGGTGGCTGTTGGCGATAAAACAGAGATTCGGCTGCAAGGATATTTATATATTTTTGGTGAATTTGAATGCTTGCTGGGCATCGTGGAAATTGGGTTCGATTTCGGGGACATTAGCGTAGTAACGTATCGAAGGGTCTGCAAGGTGAAACTTTGGGGCAAGGAGGGGCAGAGCGGCGGGAAAGGGGCGCGGTGCACGGGCTCGGTTTTATCGCGTCAGATAGACACGTGTATCGTTGGGGCGGCGCGTTTGCGGAGCGGAATTATTAGGATGGTCCACGTATCGGACCTCCAAGTCCATTTAGAGGGCGTATGCAAAATGAAATTAACGTCGCGCTACAATGTAATCCGTGACCTGGAATCACCGTGCCGCATTAGGCGGCTCTACGTGTCCCATTCCGTGAGCGTATGTTTGCGAAACGATATTAGTATTACGACTGTCTCCGGTATCTGCGGTTACAATTTCCCCTGGAACCGGGATCTTCGCGACGCACGCCTCCAAGTTTACCGCCTCTACCTTACCACGTAATTACTATTATTTCATTGCCGTTCCGCCATTAGCGCGTCGCGCACCCCTTCCCGCCTCCAGCCCCTCCGTCGCTCGATTAAACAAAGTGGCTCGATTAAAAGAGAGAGAAGCCTCCGCGACGAAGCGACCGATCGACTGGCAATAAAACTCTACCTTCGACGCGCGTCATTTTCGAAAAGCTGCCGAGGTTATCGAGCGCTATCGTTACCCGAGCTCTAAACCGGCGCAGTGCTTGTTTCTGCATTGTTGTTTGTATCGCGGGGGCTGTAGATCGGGCCGCCAGCCTCCGTTCGTGCATCCACGTTTCTTGGTCTCGTTGCGCGCGGATCGATGAGGCCGGAGGAAGCGAGCTGCCGGTGCAAGCGTATCGGCAACGGCCTCGTAGCTCGAGCTTTCGGCACTTCGAACGAAATACCGGGGCGCGAAACTGCGCGAGAGAAGTAATGGCTCGAGAGACGCTTGAACGCGCACGCTGACCCGGACTCTTTGAAAATTTCGAGAATGCCGGTGTACGCTTGGGCGTCGTTCCGGACTCTCGCCACGTTCGAGGGCTTTTCTCTTGCCCTCTCGCGCTCCCTTCGCGTTTTAATTCCCTCCCCAGGGCTCTCTCGCCGGCTTCCCTTACCCCGGACTTTATTTCTTCATTCCTCCTTGGAATTTTTAACTTCGCCCGGCTCACGTTCCACGGCGAACAGATCGTGCCCTTTCTTTAACACTCCCCTGAACTTGTTACACTTGTAATGGACAAGAGTGCACGGCTGCCTGAATAAACGATTACGAATTTAATTGCGCGGCTGTTGGTCGGAATCGCGATAGCCGGGGTTCGAGCGGGGCTGGGGACCAGAAGCCTCTCGCTTTTTATTCAGCTTTGTTGCGCAAGGTTACCTGTTATTCTGCGGGGTAAACGCTTGCCTCTATCCGATTCCCCGGCTCTTCAAGCTTTGCAAATTACTCGCCCCCCTCCCCCGAAAGATATGAGAGCTCCTACCAGAGACATATAAACTGAGCCCTCTGGTACTTCAATTGTCCCGCTAGCAACCCTCGTCACACTTCTTGCCCCAGCGAATTTCAGTCAACAGCCCCATAGAAAGAACAACCTTTGCTCAGCTTCCGTGTCCCACGGAGTGCAGCTTCAACCGTACAAAACCACTCTGCAGCGTTCTCGAAGCCCATTCTACCCGCTCGACGCCGCGGCGCACGCACGCGGGGGTGGCTCGACACCGTTTTAATCACAGTTACCCGTAGTTGGTTGCACGCGGCGACAGAAGAGCCGCGAAGGGAAAGGGCCGCGGAGACGCGGAAGCGTTGAAACGCTGCAACGCGGAGGGGGTGGTGGAGCCGCAGGGTAAGGGGAATGAAGGACTGGGGGAGCGATGGCGAGGCAACCCTTCGAATAGCGGCTTAATAACGGGGCCAACGAATGCGCAACTACTTAGAGGCGGCAGCCAGTTTCTCTGGCGGCGTAGGCGGTGGTTGGTTAGACAGGGTTGGGCTGCGGAGACGGGTGACTGCTTAAGTTATCCGGGGCCGGGGTAAGGTCGGGCTAACGGCTTTGTAGCCGTAAGTAGTCGCCAGGAAGGTCGTACGTCAGGCCCGCAAAAGCCGGCTTGTCTTCCTGCCGCGTTCTAGTTTATCGTCGACCGCGCGCGCGACGCTGGCCCATCTTCCCCTTGGCCTACACCCCCGGGGGGGTGGGCTCTCGTCGTTAACTTGCACGGCGAGCGTGGCACTGGCGTTATTATGCTTGCGTTCGCGATGCCTCCGCGCTTCACCGCGTGTCCCTCTTTTCAGGCCAACAAGCGTTTCGTGGTTAGTCGAATTTCGGAATGGTCCGAGTCCTGCTCGCTCAGCCACGGTGCGCGTCGCCGGTTTGGTCGGCCAGGTCGGTTAAGAATTCACGCGACAGCAAGTTTCTCGGAACCGAAGCCATCAATTTCGGCAACATCGAGGTCCGGAAGCATTTGGGTCCCTCGTATCTCGGCTCGCTGTCGCGTTTAAAGTTCCTCGGGCCATGCCGAAGGAACTGCCGTGTCCGAGCGGAGTTCCAGAATGCCGCGCGCGACGTTATGGCTCGATTATTACTCGAGGCGTCTTTGGACCCGTTCGAGATCGCTTGGAACGCGCGGAGAAGGATGTCGAAAATGTCAGTCATCCGCGGGGACCTCTTATTGGGACCCAGAAGCATTTCGGAATTGATACGTCGCTGGCCTGCTCGACCGTCCCGCGTCCCCTCGAATTTCACTGGCGCCTAACAATTTCCTATCTGTCACAGTATGCTCCGGCTACTCGGCAATGTATCTCCACTGTTTACGTTTTAGCTTGCCCGGCGACGCTAGCTGGCGTTCGCGAGTCATTCCTCGAATCCTCGAAATTCGTGGCGCGTCGTTTGAGAGATCCAGGAGAACGAGAGGCATCGAATTGGCTTCGTTCGTTACGCCGCGCGCGATCGGTGTGCCTGCGGGATTGCACGCGAAATTTCGTAACAGGCTTGCGCAACGGTGCGAGCTTCATCTGGCCGGCTTTTGTCGGCCGCGTCACGCGTTATTTACAACGCGAAATGATTGGGCGCGAGGGACCATTGTGCGCGGCGACCAGTGAAGTTGCAACAAATACTTCCGTCGCCAATTAACGAGCGTATTTGAGCGCTTAAACGCTGCCGTTAATGATTTCCATTACCACGCCGCTGCTGCGAAATCAAGCCGTCCCTCTGTCATTTGTCGCGCATTTACCCGATCGTCGAGCGAGACGCGCAAAGCGACGCGACAAGTCGATAGGCTGGCGACGATTTCTCGGCGATCCCACGTCCGGTCCCTCGGCCCAGATCGTTTCCCGAGGCAGCGGCCCGCTAAATTGGCCACCGAATCGCCAGTTTTTTTCGTCGTTACGCTATTGCCCGGCCAGCGGACAACTTTCTTTGCCGCATGCCACGGATTTTAGGTAGAAATCTCTGGCGGCGCTCGAGCGAGGTGGTCCCGCCGCGCCGCGTCCGCCGGCGAGCCGAGCCTGATTAGCTCGAGACGAGAGGAGTCGACGTCGGCACGGCGCCAACTATCGTTTAATCTATCCGTCCCGATGCAAATAAGAGAACCGCCGTCATATTTCGCGCGACGTGCTGCGAGCAACGCTCGATGCACTGCGAGGCAATTCGCGTGGAAATTGGACAGCGACTGTGGCCGATTGTCAGCGTGAATAACGAAGGAGCATGTTTCGACGTGGATGGGGCCGTGTATAATGCCTCGACTAGATTAGATCCCAGGCGATGCAAGTGCAGCTGGCCCGGGATGAAGAGGGGAGGAGGCAGTTGAAGAATGGTCGGGTGATTCTGTTATACTTAATAACAACTTGGCTCGCGAATAGCTGCGTCTAATGTCGGTGGATCGGCGACAGTCTGGCAGCAAGCTTGCTCGAGCACGGGACCGAGAAATTTCCATCGGGCGGCGACAGATCGCCATCTGGTAAGCAATTCGGCAAAGGGTAGCTCGCGTTTTTTCCGCGGCGTGGCCGCTCCGTCGAGGACTTTCTTCGCCGCATACCGCAGATTCTCTCTAGGATACCGATCCGCTGCGGAGCGGACGTCTGCGCGAACGCTGATTAGTTTAGCGAAGTGGTTGAGCCCCGATCTACCGCGACCAAGCTCCCCGGGGACCTGAAAGTCCGGCCCAACTGTTTACCTCGTGCATTATGTAGAGGCTGACGGCGGTGGCGCAAATACAGCCGGATTTCCGTGCGTACGAAGAGGGAACAAGCCCCCGCACGGTCACGGGGTCCGCGTAATGCCGTTGTACTTTGACCCCTCGAGACCTGCCCGAGCTTTACGAGTTTGCCGGCAAGTTTCCGCGCCACGAAATCTCCGAGCTGTCCCCGGTGCATTGAAGCTCGCCTATGACGCGGCAACTTTCCACCCGGGGCGTGATTAAGTCGCGAGGAAAACGCTAACGGAAGGGATCTTCGCGGCGGGAAAAGGCGAGCGCCAGGGGGTCGCGAATAAGTGACAGTCGGCCGCGGCCGGGCGATAGAGGGGAATTCAATTGCCACGATCTCCGGCCGACAAGGCGAAATTAATCGACAGGCAGGTTCATGAATCTTGTCGAATATCGAAGTGGCAGGATCGCGGCGATACGCGACCACGGAGCGGTAAAAATAGACGTAGATTCGTCGCTGTTCCGTCATCGATATTCCGAGGAGGTTCTGAGGACGTCGTCGACCTCACAAAGGATATCCCGAGGGTTCAAGAGCCGGCACGTCGATGGAAGGTGACATTCGATAGCGTGGTCGAATATGTGCTATGCATCGCGAGTCAATACCAGCGGGGGAGGATCGACGAGGGTGCACGGCTCTGTCGCGACGACGAGGATGACGAGGACAAGTTGCAGCGAAAATAATTATGATTCGGCAATAATGGCGGGCACAATAGGTGCCCAGAAAAGGCGCCGGGAAACGAGCGAGCCGAATGGAGGCGAGTTTTCAAGCCCCCATCCTCTTCACTAATAGTCGACTAAGGGGAAACAAATTTAAATTTGTACCCCAGCCTGTGACATCGTCCGTGAAAATTCAAGAGGGGGTATTGTCTCGCGATGGATTTTTCCTTCTTTTTAAGGGGTCATGCTCGGTCAGGAGACCGAAAAAAGGGTGGTCTTCGGAAATTTTTTACTCAAGAGCTATAACACATTACTCAAAAAATCTTTCTTCCTTTTAAGGATTGCATCTAGTACCGTGCATCGTAATTTTTTTATTTAAAAATATTTATCAATAACTGAGTTATTGTCCATCTAGTTGTTCAGCGAAGGAAGAAATATCTGTAATTACTGATTCTATTGTGCATCGCAATCGTTGAGTTTGTGTAGTTTTAATAAAATCGCCAGTCTGTGGAATGCTTCTGCATGCCACGATTGCGGCCGCCATTTACGGCAGCTACTTGGTAATAATTATAATTCGACAATAATGACGAGCGAAACAGTCGGATAGGATGCTCTGTTCCTCTCTCTCTCTATTTTGGTCGTTGTTGTTGGGATAGCCGTGTAAAAAATTAACGGTCCACCCACCCGCCTTAATGCATTCAAACAGGCATCCACGCCGGTGCATCCAATTTGCATTTTCGTCGTGGACAATATACTTCCTTCGCCTCTACGTCTTTGTACGCCTCCGCGCCTCTACTTGCACCTAGGTGGGCTTTGTTCGGCCTCTCAGCTCTTGGCTTTTCGATCGATTTTAACGAATATTTAATCTGTCTCTGTGCCGAGGAATACTTGAGTGCGCGAGGTCGGCGGCGACCGTTTGTGGAATTACGGTTATTAGGAAGAAGCAATCGGTCTAAGCGAGCATGGGAGAGATAGAATTGAAAGAAAGTGGCAAGTAGAAAATCGCACGTTTGTTCAATTTGAATCTCCCCCGTTGGAGATTCCAATTGCCCGACTCTTTCTCAGCTACAGTTCCCCAACTGTGACTCTTCCCCAGAGAATACTAATCTTGCTAAGTGAAAGTCGGAAAAGTTTGCCGAGCATTTGTAATCGACGACGCGGAAGCCGTCGCTGGCAGTATCATCTTGGCACCCGATGCTTTCATCGATCCCGTCCGGCTCTAAATTCCATAAACTTTCGCCCGTATAGTCCGCGGCTCCGGTAAAGGTAGCCGAGGGCGCGAGAAGGGCGCAGAGGGTTTCGTTAGCCGAGGAATGTGCCGCGGAACGTATGGTAAATTATCGAGTGGTCCTCTGGGTTTAATTACTTTTGTCTCGCCGCTGACGAAACTTGGAACATCATTTCCTCGTTCCGATGGGACCGGCGCGCAGCATTAATTCGCAGTCGGCCACGGTCTCGTGGTGGTCATGGTGAGCCCTGGCTCCGCGTCGTTTCCCGATTTTCCCTACGCAAATAGAATCGTATTAGGGAAATACGGTTCCAGAGGATGGCGCCGCGGCTGGCCAATGATATTCGAGACACGTTCTTCGGGTTCCGACGGAATGTGGCCCCTGGGATAATCAAATAAATGTGTACTTTATCAACGTCGCGGCCGTGTAATTTCGATCGTGACGAATAAAAGCAGACGGCAGAGACGATGGACTCGTTTCGTCGGGCCAGCCGATCGTTACATATATCTTTGGCGCTTCAACATTTGACGAAGCTTGGTTCTTTGTGTGTACAAGGGGAGGGCAGGGTGTGGTGGACATCGATTTTGATGAGCCTTGGCACGATGCATTTATGTCGAAAATAAGTAAATAGGTGTCCGAGCGTATAATCCAATAGGCGTTAATAATAGAGATATTTACATGTAAATTATTAAATTGGTGGGTAAAAATCCCACACTATCCTGATGCTCCTAGGGGATTCCCCTCTGGAGGCGTCGGGATGTCTTTTGAAGATTTTCCCACGTTAAAAAAAATTTGTTGGATAGGGGACAGGGTGAGGGGGTTAGGGGGTTAGGGAGTTAACGGGGTTACATACATTCTCGGCGTTTAGTAATTGATCACTTTTGGTTTTTTCTCTCCAGAGGTGTGAAATAAATCGAAAATTTTATATTTGTATCTTCTGCTTGGGACCTTTATTCATATAAAAAAATTTATTTGACACACTTTTGTCACATATTGCCGTTCGTTTTCTGTGATTGCAGCAACCTCTGCACCAAGCAGGGGGCCACCTTAGCAGCATCGTAATTATTTCGCCAATTTATAACCTTCTTTCATGAACTTTACGCCAATCTATGCAGAATGACATTCTCTAAGGGCCATCGAGCTATTTTTAAATTTTTGTTTTATTTCACACCTCTCGAGGAAAAAAATCCCAAAAGTGATCAATTATTAGGCGCCGAGAACGTATGTAAGCCCTTAATAATTATAATAATAATAATAATAATAATTCGCCTTTATTCATCACAAATTACATAAATTGTGCGATAAAAGGGCGAGGTTCAGCATACCTGCTGTTTTGCAACCTAACCTAAAGATAGGGGATAGGTAGATTCTCCACATTAACAAAAAATGTATAAATTCATTTTTTTTAACGTGAGGAAATCTTCAAAAGGCCGCTTGACGCCTCCAGAAGGGAATTCCCGGGTGGTTTGGGATTTTTACCCGCTAAAACCCCAGATCCACTATGAAATGTTTAATAATTTACACGTAAATATCTGAATTATTAAGGTCTATTAGCTTAACCGCTCGGAAACTTATTTACTTATTTTCGACATAGGTCGCGTCAAGGCTCATCATAATTGATGTCTAACACACTTTGCCAGGTGACAGGAGTTCAAGATTGATAGCAAGATAGTTTTATTTTTAATTTGCCCTCGATTCCTGCCGAACTCCCCTATGGAAAGAAGCTTGCATTTTTCATGAGCTTTGCAAGTGAAACGGGGACATGAAACATGTTGATGAGGCTTTTAAATGAGCGACAGGGGTTCCGCGTGATTGTGTGTTATTTTATGATTAACCGACTGTTCGTGCCGACGCACGGTACACCAATTTCGATCGCCGTCCTATTGACGTTTCGGTTGATGGAAATCAAGTCGCTCGCGCCGGCTGACGAACTGGGTCAAACTGCTGGGCCATCTCGAAATTATTATCAATGAATGCGAATTAGAGGTGCCATCGTTCGCTTCGATTCGCACAAGCGGGCCGAGATGTAGCGTAAACACAGAGCAGAGGGTGGCTGTTCTCTCCCGCCGCGCGAAAGTTAGAGGGCGCGGGATGGGGGAGCGTGAATTTTTGTCAGAGTTTGAAAAATTTACGCTCGGCCTGGCGGTGCGCGCGGCTAGCATCAGAATGATGAACGCGCGTATCACGGTGCAAGTCAGAGATGAATATTTTCGCGCGGCGAGAAGGTTCAAATAATTTAACCGTCGGCACCTACGATAAAAATTACTGTGAAATACGAGCAGCTGCCTGCCGCTCTGATGGACACTGGATTCTAACCCGGCCTGCGATTAATCCGATAAAATTTTCTCTCGAGTCGCGAGTACAGTTTGCGCGCAAATATCTGCCCCGCGCAACGCGCACGTCAGCCGGGAATGGGACAACAAAAGCTGACCGACAATGCGCAGGTGTGGAATTTATTATTCTGCCGTTTTGCCCCGCGATTGTTGGCCAGTGTCGAAACCATCTCCACGTTGATCGACACACCGAGGGAAAACGAAATTAATCGCGCTGGGAAGCGACAGGGTCGAGGTCTTGGCAACGGAGGACCCCATCGGAGTTTGAACAGTCATCCTTTAGCCGAGATAAGCCGGCGTCGGTTTTGCGAAAGCAGCCGCTGTGCAAGTTGGCGTTTCAGGGGGGTAGGGTGGCTACTTCCCGGACGCGTGTGCCGCCCTTAGAGTAAACTCTCGTTACATTATCAGGCAGGAAGGAGGGACGAAGAACTTTGTACTTCGCCCTGCGGGCGACGCCCCCTCGATTGCATTTTCCTCGCGGCACTTTGTTGGGAAAGCGTGGGTGCTGCGAAGGGCGCCTCGATGTCTCTAATGAAAAATATAGGGCGGTTTCTTGATGCGCGGTGAAAGGCCCGTGGTTTCGCAGCCTGAAAACACCTGGGAAAGTTACCGGGTAGGTACGCGCGAACTTGCGTCTGACATTGTCCCTCGCGGTTGCAGGCTTTTCCGCGCTCCAACGAGGAGAAACGGCACAGTCGGAGGAGGCATGCTTGCTTCGCGGTGCGTGGAATATGTATGGAGTGCGGCGGCAACGCGTGGATTTTCTCGCCCGGGTGTTATTATTCAAGACGCAGAGTGTTATTATCCAAGATGCAGCCCCCATCAGACATTCCACTCTGTTCCGTGTTTACAATGGCACTCTCAATTCCCCGGTAATTTTCTTCTATTAAGAGGTGGAACGGTACAAGAATGGAGAGCCATTCGCATCGGGAACGAGCGTCGAATGGCGCGTTTTCGGGCTACGATTTCTTTTTACCGCCCGTCTTTTTACCCGCCCCCGAATGCCGGCTCGTACTTTCCACAACCGTTGGAATAACTTCGTATTTTATCCTCCGCGGCGCTCCACGATCCTGAATGTGTTTCCCTGAGAGCTCCCCCGGGCGGGAGAAGTTGGGGGAATCGATATCGCCGCATTCGAAAGAGCTCCATTAAAATACAAGCCACTTAATGGATAAGACGCGAACGAACACAGCCATTCCCGTTGAAATTAGATTGAACTCTCCTCGATACGAAAACTCTTGCAAAATCCCCGCGAGTTTGCATTGTACCTCAGTCAGATCCGAGCTCGTGCCATGCAACGAAACAATCGCGAAGGGAAGCTGCGCGCTGCCAAGAAGGGAAACGCGCTCGAAAAAAGGGGCAACAGCGCCAAAGGGGAGAGGAAGACGAGGGGGTTGATAAGAAACGGGCAAGGCTGATTCACGGTTTTTACGCGGGTGAAAGATAACTGTTTGTTCGCGGCTCGGGTGCGGGTGGAGAAGCGGCTTCTTATCGGGCAATTGGGCGCGAACTTTCCGGGATCAAGGGGCGGAAGTTTGTTTCGCTATTTGCCCGGCGTCTCGAACGGAAGTCGGGAAGGAAATTATTTGGAAGTTGCTTGATATCGGGATCGGGCCTTGGGGGCTCCCCTGGCTAGCTTTTTACGGGCCGGGGAAACTCGAGGAGCGCGGAGAAAGCCCGCTGGGGGACGAAGGAACGACGGAACCGAGGAACGAAGGAGGAATGGGTACGACGAGGTGTTCGAGCCCCGATGTGGCCGGAATCGACGGGAAACTTTAACCCGCGAATCTCGGCGGCGAGCAACTTATCTACGGATGGTAGAATGGCCGGATAACGAGATCGGGCCACGTTGAAATTCGCTTCTAAAGAGAATTTTATAGTACCGCGAGCCGATCCCCCGAGCACCGCGGTCCGGTAACGGTGAAAGATACGCGCGAATAGATTTTGAGGGACTTTAGAGCGGTGTAGATGAGGGCTCTGAGGATCCTTCATCTCTTGTATAAGCTACTAGAGGGTATTATTTCGCGGTGGAACGGTGGCCAGAGTTTGTCGGCGTACAATGGCAGAGATTTCGCTCGAACTGCAAAAGCGAGAACGGTCGATCGTGGTGGAAAATGGCGCAACAAAAAACAATCGGTCGCGCTAATGCGCCCACAAAGCGCGCTGTTAACCGATGTATATGTATCGAATTATGTCGTTTCGCCGAACGAAACGCGAGACGCGCCCTGGTCCAAACATCGGATAATTAATATTTAACTAATGGCCTGGCCGTTTGAAAACGCACGCATCACCGTGCAGTCACGCGCCAACTCTATTTGGTATTTCCTATTATTAAATATCGCCTGTATAAATTACATTTGGCCGCGCAGCGGACGTTGCGCGACAACCGTATCGATTATTTTATAATATTCTGTTTGCCAGCCAGCCTGGATGTAACATCCAACGCCGACGCCGCCATCGCCGAGAGTGATTAATGTAATTATAAATAACGCCGGGATAGCGCATCGGCGGTGGGGCTCGTTTATTTATTTGTTTGGGCAAATTTATTTATCGGCGAACGGTCTAGCGGCGACCGTTGCAACGGTGAGCGACGTTTCCCTGCCAGTCCCTGGCAAATCCGGAAACTATCTCGCGAAGTTTTCAAATAATGTTCACCGGGCCAACATCGATTTGTAGAAGAGTTTATTGGTTCTCGAGTACAGCGGGGGTGGATAGAGTCTCGAATCGCTTCTGACAGATCCGTTCCTACGAAACTATCAAGGGGGACACCCTCTTGTCCGCTCCATCGAGTCGCCCTAATTATTTAGGGCGACTCGATTCAATTTTTTTAAGAGAAGACGGGTGAGCTTGAGAGGCGAAAAAGAGGAATTGGTCCCCATATTCCGAGTCCCCATCGGGCACTTTTCACGTTGAAATTCGATGTACGTCGAGGACGGTGAAAGGACCGGGCCAGACGGCGGAACTCCTTAGCGCTTTAGCAGCTTTACACGCTCCGAGGAGTTGGAGATGCGGCGAAATATGCGGCGCTTCGCGGAACCGAGAAATTGAATTTGCAAACTTGCACGTTGCGGAGCGGTAGAAGCCGAGGGGGGCCAGCGGTTTGTACGTCGCGATTTTCCACGGCCCGATCTTCTCTCTCTCTCTCCTCGAATCGCGTTCGACGTCGCGGCACAAAGAAACGCCCGACAAACCGCCGCGCCAGCCCGGGTCGCCCCTTTCAATTTTTAATAACTCGCGGGAGGGGAGCTGCTCGAGGTACGAGTTGTGCCGTCCGATCCGGTGCACCTGGAATTTCATCGCGGGGAAAACTGTACGATAGAGTCGCTGGATACACGGTGGATGTCTCGCCGAAAGATCGCAGGGGCAACAGGGGAGGACAGAGATCTCCAGGGCCGTGAAGCTCCAACGACCTATAAATAGGGGGGAAGAAGCCGGTCGAGAGGCAAAGAGAACTCGAGCGATGTAACGACGGCGAGAAATTGAATTTACATAGCCGGTCCGCCGGATTTCAGGGAAATCCAGGGAACGAAACGAAAGGGAAAAAGCCGGGCTGGGCGAGGGGGCTCGGCGAAGGGGCCACGGAAATCCGGCGACTGGCAGTCGATCGAACGACGAGCGGAGAAAGGGGGATCTCGCCGGTTTTCTGCTTCGTGCCGTATGGGCCGCCGCTCGACTAAGTTTTAAGGGATTGAAAACAGACGCGGGACGAATAGGTAAACGCACATTTGCCGGGGGAATCCGTGGGTTTCATCGACATTCCGTGGGAGCGCGACCGCTCGAGAGATCAGGAACGTGCGAGGCCGATCCCATTCTATCCGAGGTGTCTGAAGCTCCCCACCGACCGGCAACTGCGCCCGAGTAAACTGACGCGTATCGAGGTGATTTCATTTCGGTCGAAAGCCATTCGCCTCTCCTTTTCTCTTCCTCCTGTCGCGCACCGCGGCACAGAATCCCTCGAGAATCCCCGTAACTACACGCAGTGCCTATAATACGTCTATGTGTTTCCTACGGACGACACGGGACGATCGTCTTTAAGGAGTCGCGTGTTCCGTCTTGTTGGCCTCTGTGCCGGGACAGATCTAGCTATTCTAACGCAGTCGCGGCAAAGTGGGAAGAGGGAAGAAGAGTCGGATCGGCAGCGTTTCGGTCCGGCTGGGAGGATGTCGTACGACATGCGACATTATTTTGAGCCGGTGTGTCAGCGCGGCTCTCGTGAGAGAGCCGCGAGCGGAGCCCGCTCTCGGTCGGGCTCCTTTTGTTTTTCTACGGCCGGCTCGCGATGTATTTGGTAGCCGATTCGACCATATAAAGCGACAAATGTCCTTTTACGGCTGGCATCGCCATCCAGGGACCGCGTGCCGGGAGAGTCCAGTTGGGATCTTATGCCAGAACTTTCCTAGTAGCCAGACGTCGCGTCGTTCCCTGGCCACGGGGCGTTTCATTAAAATCTTTAATGGGCCGCCGCGGAACTTCGCGATCTTCCTCTGTCGATCTGTAATCTCTTTATCCGAGTTTCCGATGGAACGCGCGGGCAGACGGGGCCGGTCGATCGAGACGCGACGCGCGGTGTTTGCTCGCGTCCTTTGTTCCTGCCACTTGGAAACGCTCTCGGATTCTGCAACTCTCCCCCCGCCGCGCCCCCTCCCGGGGAACGAGATTTCCGCCGGGATTGAAAGTAATTGGGCGACGAGGAAGTTTGATAGATAGATTCCATCGGAGGCTGCGAGGAGAGGACCGTGGGTTCGCGTCGGCTTGGAAATTTCGACCAGCCTGTAAACGAGATAGCTCCGTCGGTTGCTCGTTGACGCTCGTTTCCGGAACACGGGAGGCGTCGTGACAGGATTTTTCATCTCTCCGCGTCACGCCCTGAAATTCCACTCTCCTCTGCCGATGCTAATGTCATATTTTACGCCGTGTCCTACGAGTCACTCGCACCACGTCCACGCCGCGGCAGGTTCTCGTTATTAAACGCCCGAGGGGGTGGGCGGGTGGAGGGAGCCAGGGGAGGAGGCCGAATTAAAGGGAGGGGTTGATTTCAACGTCTCTGCGTAAATGAATTTCAAGAGACGTGCAAACATTTTCATTCCCATGCCCGACCGGATCGGGAAAATATTCGAGATCGTCTAGCGGAGACCGGGGCCCGTGTTAGTAATTGGAATAATTTAGCCAATGACTGCAGCTGAAATATCCGCGAGACAGCTTCCATCTGATGGAAACACTGGCGAAATTTCCGCTGCTGCGAGCAGTGGTCCCTCGTTCTTCCTTATTCTTCGTGAGTAATCGCGAGTTCCTTTCGTTCCTTTTCTCCGCGGAGCACTCAACGTTTCTCTCCTGTCATTTTCGTACCGATACTCCGCCGCGATCGATACCTACCTCCGATGCGCGCCCAAGATGGTCCCGTCCTTAATTCCGCGTGGAGATGCAGGAAAGTCGGGGAGACGTGTCGCGTGCAGTTACGCTCTATCCCGTTTCTGGTAAACCCCTGTCGTCGGAGCTGATCCCTGTTAAGCGGTCAAAGGGAAAAATAAATGAACCAACCGGGGAACCGGGGATATTCCATGCTCGTACAAATGGTACCGCGCGCAAACGGGGCCCTCTCGCAGATGGAGCTCCTTCCACTCTCGGCCAAACGAAATTCTAACCTTTTAACCCTTCGGTCGCCACATCGTGAATAATAAAATTTGCTCGAGAGTAGCAGCCTGCAAGAGGCAGAATGCCGAGGCTGACAGGCCTGATCAAAGAATCGGCTTTCCATTAATTTTCCTTCGCGGTCGTGAAGCTTCCGCGTGATACCTGTAGACAATCGTTAAATGCTCTGACAGACTTATTCCCCGGGATCGTTAATATTCGCTGGGTTGCAGGCAGCCAGGCAAAACAGCCCGGAATTAAGTACGTAAGTTAGCGCGAGCTGGCGGCGTCTCTCCAGCGCCATCGGCCACCTACCTCTCGCGGGGTCGTATTTATCGGCAGCTCGTTGTCCCTTTTCGTCGAGGAGACTTTACTCCTGCGGGCAACAGGGACGCTTTAATTATTAGAGCTTACTGTGTTCCGTGGTTCCTCCACAACCTGGGCACCGCTTGTTAAAGTAGATCAGTGGAAGGCGTCGACGATTTTCTTCTGGGTGACGTCTCTGCGCGGAGATTGATAAAGGTGGACAGTAGAGGTGTTCTTTGAGCGGTCATGCTCAGTCAGGAGGCCGAAAAAAGGGTGGTCTTTGGAAATTTTTTACTCAAAAGCTGTAACACATTTCTCAAAAAATCTTTTTTCCTTTTAAGGATTGCATCTAGTACCGTGCATCGTAATTTTTTTTATTTAAAAATATTTATCAATAACTAAGTTATAGTTGGAAGGTTCTTTAAAAATCGGTGACCAAAATATTTAAAAAACCATTCAACCGATTTACTTCAAATTTTACAAGCTTACTATAGGAACAATAAATTAGTCTTTGAACGAAGGATTTTTTTATCCGATGCTTAGTTTTCTTTTAATTGACGAAAATCAGGCACGATTTATGATAAAAATTGAATCTTTTACTTTAAACATCAGCCATTTTTAACCGACTTCAAAAAGGAGGAGGTTATAGATTCGACCCGTATGTATAATTTTTTTTTTATGTTTGTCCCCGCATAACTCCTCAGCATGTGGACCGATTTTGGTGATCTTTCTTTTATTCGAAAGAGGACGATTCCCCGGTGATCCTATCCTAGACTAAATCAATATTGGCCCAGTATTTTGCCAGTTATGATTAATAATAATTTATATGTTTGTCCCCGCATAACTCCTCAGCACATGGACCGATTTCGATGATCTTTCTTTCTTATACTCGAAAGAGGGCGATGCCCCGGTGGTCCCATCCTATACTGAATCAGTATTGGCTCAATACTTTGCCAGTTATGACTAATAAAAAGACTATTGTCACCTAATTATTATTAGTTTACGTACGTACGCGCATATCTCCTCAGCATGTTATATCAATATATATATATATATATAAAACTAAAAAGTAAAAAATAATTTTTTTTTTTACAAATTAAAACCGACTTAAAAAAAAATAAAAGGCACTAAAAAGTAAAAAATAATTTTTTCCCTTATTTAATCTACGACTATCATACTTATTAAGTCGGCGCCTCATCATTTGCACTGTGTAAATCTGGCGCCGACTTAAAAAATATGATAGTCGTAGATTAAATAAGGGAACAAATTATTTTTTACTTTTTAGTGCCTTTTATATTTTTTTTGAAGTCGGTTTTAATTTTTTAAACATTTTTTTTATCCATCAGAAAAATCCTTCGTTCAAATACTAGATAAGATAATAATTCTTTTGAATTTTTTATTTCGGATGATCGACTTTCGAACAGCAGTGGTCACCGTAGAAGCCTTTTTTTAGAGAACTTTCGAGTGATGGACAATAACTTAGTTATTGATAAATATTTTTAAGTAAAAAAATTACGATGCACGGTACTAGATGCAATCCTTAAAAGGAAAAAAGATTTTGTGAGAAATGTGTTATAGCTTTTGAGTAAAAAATTTCCAAAGACCACCCTTTTTTTCGGCCTCCTGACTGAGCATGACCCCTTAATCGAAATTAATTACGGAATTCGTGAATGCGTCCCTGCGCGAACCCGACAGTGACGGCGACAACGAAAGGAGATCACGCCAAGGAGGTAAGCCCTTGTACAGACAGCCGGCCAGCCAGCCTGTCCCTCTCCGTTGCTCGCGGACCAAGTCTGTCGAGGCTTTCCTCGTCCATCATCCACTCGGCTCTCTTTCTCCAAGCCAGCTCGCGCGAACCAACGAGCGAGCAAGCGAGCCAGCGCTGTATCGGTAACGTTACTTGGATGCAGCTGCCACTTGCAACGCGTGCACCACGATTTAACCGTACCTGCTACGGCTGATACGTCTATCTACGGTGATATCGATAACCATACCGATCTCACGGCCCCGCTTCTCGGAACAATGACGGATCCGCCGGCGAATGGAGATCGATTAACCTCGCCTGGAAAAATTATCCCCGGCAAAATCGATCGTCCACGGGGCAGGCGAGATCGCGTTTCGTCGAGCCGTGGCATCGTCGCTATCGACGGGTCGTAGGCTCCTCGTTGGATTTGTTGCGATCGCTTTCGGATATGCCGCGTTTAACACGGTCTCGCGGTTTTGTTGCTCGTTCGGCCTGCCCCGCGCATCAAGTACCATTGGCGAACGATATCGATTCGTGTTCCTTCGCGGGCACTCGTTCCCACAGACGATGCTTTCAGCTTCGAGAATCGCACTCGAAAGAGCGCGGGGCCCGCGCTCCCTAGTTTCGATTTACTCGAACACAAGCAGAGATTAAAGCGCGGAGAAATTGACGATTTTAATCGATAATTCAGCGCGGTAGAATGAAGCTGGAAGTGTGATGTGTTAGCCGTCGAATTCGGGGTCTCTGAGCGGAATTAATTTGATGAATGTCTGGCAGATAATGGGCAAGAATCGGTGGAAATACCTGCTCGGGTGCAATGGATCGTTCATCGATACCGCGGTTCCCCCATCGATTCCAGTTGATCACGATTTCAATACGACCTCGAGCTTCATTCGATTCCGGCGCAATCACGGTAAAATGCATCCCGATCGAATTGGAGATCGCAGGCTCGTCGAGGCGCCCGCGAAAAGAATGAAATTACAGAGAGAAATCACTAATTTCACAGAGATTACGGCTATCGGACAGCTCCGTTGTCCGCGTAAATTCCGGTACCGGTAATCGCGGTTTCTTTCCAAGCGGGGCTTCTTGTCCAGCTTCCGGTTTGCGTCACTCGCAGAACGGCCTCGACTTCCCCTCTCCCGGGGCAGATCGTGCGGGACAATTACGGCGGTTTGAGGTTATCGCGACAACGAGGGAGGTCCCGTATCGATCGATACGTCGGAATACCGCTTGGATGACCAGTTATCTCCCTTTGAGCCGGCCGGCCTCCTTCCGCCCAGAGATCCTCGGCATGCATAACGCGAACGCTCGATTGTATTCCGTGAATGCGTGATTAAGTCCACTCGGCCGGCGCCTGCGGAAACGCGTTTAAATTCCACCCCTCGCCACGAAGAATGCGGCGATACCTAACCAGATGCTAGGTAGCACGCTTGCGGCCCAATTGCCGCCAGGATGCAAGCCTGAGTATCCACTAGCCTTTAATGGGAGCTTCCGTGCTCACCGGGCGTTGCTCCGAGTTTGCATTCGCGAAAATAAAGAAGCCTGAAGGGCGACGAGGGATTCGCCCGATCGCGGCAGCGACCGAAGGCGCGCCGATTCCTGGAACAGGGAGGGAGGGCGAGGTCGAGGTGACGTTAACCGGAAGGTGGATGGGTTAGAAGCGTCCTCGGCGAGGCGTCGCGCCGCGCGTCGCTTGTCCAGACTCGGCGGCCGATGAGCGTTCGGCGCGGGAATGCGGCTCGCGGTTACCGGTTCTCGGTTACACGGCTATCGTCGCGGTAGGTTCCGCGGCTATCTTATCAAGGACGAATGCTCGGACACGCTCCACGCCACTGATCCGTCGTCCCCAGCCTTTGCTTTTTCTCGATTGTTGGCGCGTGTGAGCGAGCGCGACCGGAGAAGGACGGGGAACGCGGCCTGGTATGGATAAATTGCAGGAATTAAGCATTCCGATAGTGGAAGTAGCGATTATCTCGGCAGGCAATAAGTAGCGGTGGCCGCGTTTCAGGCATTAATATCCCGTATACATCAGGCCCTCGTTTGCGCGATCGGCCGGATAAGCTTCTTTTTAATACCGAAAATCTGCCCGATAACCGACGCATCGTTACGTTAATGAAGCAATTAATACGACTGGGCCGGTGCCGGGCCGCAAGGGCGGCTGTTAAACTCGTTACACGCGAAGAACGTCGTCAGCCGGGGGTAGGGGGCGGGGGGGGAGGGGGAGTCCGTGATTAAGAAGAATGCGAAATTCCATTGCCGACCAGCCCCGGCGAAGCCACTCATTCTCGCCATAATTCTCGAAATCTGGATATCCCGCCGCGCCGCGATCGCTTTGTCCCCTAGCTTCCGTTCAACCCGTTCGGCCGATCGATCGGGATCACCGGTCTTGCGAGCCGGTGAGCCACTTTGATCGCGCGGGATTCTCCGTTTGGGTGGGTCGCCGGTAAATCGGGGTTGACGTTTTCTTACCGTTCGTGGGGCCCCTCCTTGCCCCGCGATCGGTGGCCGTGGGGCCGTCGCGAATTCCCCGCGTCCGTGTCGGTCGTGTATCGTTTCCCACGCGCCCGTAGCAGTATTCCACTAACTGGCGTCCCCTTTCCACGGTTTCCTCCGGCCGAGAGCGGAGAACCTCGGACGTGGCAGTGACTAATTATTTAGGGTTGCATCGGCGATCTCTCCCTCGTGGCCGGTAGCGTCCATCCACCTCCCCTCCGGCCCCCCGCCCCTGTGTCTGTTGTGCCCCCCCTTCCGAGTGGGCATCGAGTGGCATCCTCGTTCGCTCGCTGGCTGGCTCGCTAGCTCGCTCGCTCGCTCCAGCTCCTTTATTTTTCCCCTCGGACTGCATTTCTGCGGAGCCAAACGGAACACTTATATGGACTTCGTCACCGGCGTTCGTTTTGCCGGCGAGGGTATACCGCTATACGCCGGACCATTGTTTTGCACCGGTTAGGCCGAACTCTCGAGGACTCGCGCATCGTCCTTATTAGCAATTCAAATTGGCGGCAATTTTTTGAGCGCATTTTTGACCTCCTGTATCGGGGCCGGTCCAGCGTCCTCCGCGGCTTTTGTGTCCCCGCTCCGCGTATACGCCGAAACTCCCTCCCTTATTAAGGCCGCCCTCGCCATATTAAGGGCCCCGCGTTAAGCCTCCCTCTGTCTCTCTCTCTCCTCCTCTCTCGCCGCTCCTTTATCTATCCCGCTCTGCCTCTCGGTAGTAATTGGTCACCATCCTGCGTTTCTTTTTCGCTCAGCTTCGCGTTCCTCGCTCTCCGTCCCTCCGCCTCCGTCAGAAAAATACGAGTCTCTATACTCTATAGTTTTCGATAACGACGCTCTCTTCAGATTTCAGGAGTCGATTAACTTGGGAACACTTCTTCCGGGGGACACGCAGAACGACGGAACTCGTTCGCGCGGCGAGTAACGATTTTGCGAATCTCTTCTCCAGATTCACGCGTAAATATCGCGAGTGACCCGCGGCCGTTTCGATCCCCTTAATCCGGTAATTCCACCGCGACCCGAGTTCCCCAAGATCCCGTCAACCTCGTTCTCGGGATGCTCTGCCTATATAGAATCGAGGGAGCACAAACGCGCGGCGCCATTGCTGCCGGGAGTGCGCGAATTTTCGTCGGTGAAAGTTCGCTTCCGTCGGCTCTCAAGGAAGTTGCCCGCGTGCTCATCAACGATTCACATCGCGAATTAAGCGCCTGGCGAATTAAAAAGCCGGAACGCGAGGAACGACGAACTTGCTCGTCGTGCCACTCGCAAGAAGGCACCACGGAGCTTTCAGCCCTTTCGTTCCTGTTATTACCTCGCCGGTTGCGCTGATTTATTTATTTAACTCGCCGCGAAAGATGGATGGTGGAACGGGGAAGGGATCGGGGCGCAACCTCGAACCATTCCAGCGCGTCCAAGTTTCGCCGAGCGACGCCCCAAGCCCTTGGAATTACACCGTCGTCCTCGGGACCTTTTTTTTCCATCGTAAAATCTCTCCGCCTCCCTCTCGGGATGATCAACGGGAAAATCAACGAGCCCGTGGAGTGTATTATGCATGCGCCATTGCGTTTCCCTTTTAAAATTACCATTAGACGCTCTCTCCGCGGGGATATCGGAAATTGAAAAGACGAAGAATGGAAACGGGCTGGGCTTTACTTCCGACGGAGACCCGATTACGACGCCCAGGCATTCTTACTGACGGAAAGCCACCTCCCGGGCTAGATCCCCGCTTCCCACGTATTTACTCCTCCGAGGTTACTTAAAATTTCCGTCGAACCCAGAGTATCGCGCCTCGCGGAATCCGACCGCGCGACGCGTTTGCAGATTGCATTACGCCCGTATCGCCACGTTTTCTGTCGAAACGGTCGTTACCTCGCGCCGGCCCTCGATAAACCGCCGAATATTGGAAAACCCAGGGCTCTTCGTATAATCTAATTTGCTCCAGTCACTTCGGGAGATAAACTGTTACTACGTCCACCGTCAAGGTGTAGGCCGTGTATTCACCTCCATTTCGGCAGGTACTCCCGAACAATCCGAAATCGCGCATCCCTACTTTGGGCAACGGGATGTAAATTAACTGCACGAATGCCGGCGATCTCTCGGACGATAAATTCATCCCCCTCGATAGCACTATCGGCCCCTGACACGTTTCGACGACAGTAGACACTTGGGTGAAGAACTTCGGAGGGTCGAGTCGAAGCCAGACACCCTAAATTCCAATCGAGGGACGAGCAAGTGCCGGGTATAAACTTGGATCCTCCCTATCGGTGTCCCGACAGCAGTCGCCGCGAGATAGAAACTGGCATAACTCGGCGGGACGTGCCATCTTTTGTCAACCCTCGTCGCTAGACTCCCCGGAGAGCGATGAAGGAAAAAATTCGTCGCTCGAATCTGAATGTTCGACGGGGCGTCCCCGGACGGGGCTCAGGTGCGACGACGGCTGCCGTTGACAGGGGTATTCGTCAGTAGTATTTTCCATCCCTTAAATTTCCTCGCAGCGATCGTTGGCGAAGGTACGGCGGCTGCGTATGGTTCTCGAGGATCGTAAAGAGTAAATACACGCGGCTCCGGGGGGGGCAAGGAACGATAAAGTTCCGGGCGTCTGTCCTGTCACGAAAAACGGCTCTCTCGACACAGGGCAAAGGCGGAGTGGCGTTGAGCGCGCGTATTCACTGGCGGGTAGCGTTTCTTCGGGGTTGTTTGCGCGAGCGCCGTCAGACCGCCGGAGAAACGCCACTGTCGGGGAAATAAGCGCGAGCGTATAGAGCGGCTCGAAAGCGGCAGCAGCGATTTTCGCGGATTTATCGAAACGGCCAGGTTCTTTCCCGGCTGCTAGCGCGATAAAGACTCTCGAATTTTTATCGCCCACCAGCATTTTCAGTTGTTGCTCTCCCGCGCGGGAATACATTTACATAATGCTAAACCGCGTGTTCTCTGCGGGCGCGAGAAGTTCTGCGAGATTTATCAGGCCTGTTCCCCGCGCAATGGCCGCGCTCAAAGCCGGCCGAACGCGGAGAAATATTCCACTGACGGTAATTAATTTGATCCTCCGTCTCCTGCGATCCAATTTCCCGCCGCTCGGACAGCCGAACGCGCGCGACTCGTTACCGGACACTTTTACCGAATCGACGGGCGAAATTCGCCGCCGTTTGCAACAGAGTTATGCTTCGTTCGAGGTAATCGGGCGAGGGAAGAGGGAAAATTGTTGCACGGGCGCGAAAGTAGCGTAAACCTGACTGCAGTCAGACGTCTCATTAGGCCGAGCCTGGGAGATTCGGAATCGTGAAAATAAATACCGCGGTCGGGGGCTTGGCAGCAATGGCAGCTCGTTCGTGACCCCCGAGATCTCGGTCGCTGCTGGCGCGTGTCTCTTCTCGGATCGTTTGTATACCGCGCGGCCGTCTGTTTGTTTGGACTCGGAGCTACCGTGGAAACTGTTCCGAGACTCGGTGCCTGCAGCGATCTCCGGGGGGCGACCGCTCAGTATCTGGCCGATTAGAGGAGCCGATATGGAACGAGGAGGCGCGACCGACTCCTGGGGATTTGTATCGCAAATCTTGTTCGCTGGGGCAGTTTTGCGCGATTCACTCCCCAAGACCTGCTCGGCGACGCAGGGGAAATGGGATGCGAATCCATTCTGCGTAAAACTGACATTCTAAGGCCTAGGCGTGCGGGCGGCGGCGTCCCGGTAGCGGGGCAGTATTTGCGTTCGATAATTGACGGAGCGTTGAATACACGTCAGCCTGGAAGTTTCGACGCTACGAATGATTTCGCGATGAAGGATAGCTGGGTGGAAGTGATTGGAGAAGAGGCTTGCCGCCGGTATCGTTTCATCGCGCAGGCAAATGAAATAAACGCGCGAATATTTCGCCTTCCTGTTGGACGAGGGGTGTGCCGACACTTTGCTGGGGCGGCCGGATAAAAGAACCGATCCCCGCGGGTGGTGCCAGCCGGTGCGAAGCGTGTCTCGCGCGCGTTCGATGCTCCCCGGACAGGATTTTCATTCCGCCCTTTTAATCGGGACTCGACCGTGCAAGTTTCCGCGACCGCGAAACTCGCGCCACCGTTCCACCTGTTCGAAAAGATTTCTCGCACAATCTCGCCGCGAGGTTCACGGTTCCACGGCGAGCTCGAGAGAAACGGGGCCCTACCGGGCGCGAGTTAAAGGGCGATAAATAGCGGGCAACCGAAATCGGGGCTCGTGGATCACGCGGGGTTAATGATAGAAACGCGTTTTCGGTGGGGGATCCGACCGAGAACGATTTGCGAAACGTGCGCGATCGAGTCTCGCGGAAGCCCATCTTCCTCGGGCCGAGGCCGGGCAGAAAAATGTTTCCGCTCAACGATACAAATGTGGAGGTTCGCTGGCACCGATAGAGGGAAAAGAAAACAAGCCTGCTGGCCTGGGGCGCTTACACCCGTTGCGCTCTGCCCGTACATCGCGTGCTCACGCCACCGTGCACACGGAGAGGGCCTCCCCTCTGTTTCACGACTGTAGGTTTACCCTTAGCTCGGGCTATTCCACCGGTGTTTTCAACGATTTTCGGGCAAGTTCAAAGCGACAAAAGCTGTCCTTCTCTCTCTCCCCCGGGAAACCTCTGAGAGCCGAGTCAGCGATTCGGCATAGACGGGGGTTGAACCCCGACGGAGCCGGATGCTCGTTGCCGGGAACAAAAGTCGTTTCGCGAAAAAGGATCCGCGATCGTTCATATTTTGGAGGTTTAATGAGACATCGCGCGGAAGAGGGTCCGCCGAGCTCCATTCTCCTAGCCGGCTAATTGCCTAATTAAAATATCTGCCAGCCGTCGCGCGGCGGCCAAGAGAAACGATCGTTTCCTTAATTACGCCCGAGTTCGCTGAACGATTGCCGAAATTTTGACGCGGGCCCGTGGTATCGCCGGATGGAAGTGCACGGTGGGTAAAGTGGCGGGAAAAATGGCGAATCGATAGGATAGTTGGTGAACGATCCCAGGAGCCATCGGGCGCTGGTTTTCTAGCGCGTGAGAGCGTAACACGCGCGGGGAACGCCGCGACAATTCGGCTGCGGTGAATTGCGGCCGTGGTTGGCGGCGCGAGGAGAGGCGAGGCGCGGCTCCGCTCCTCTTCGGTAGGATCGCCTTCATAAATATGCAGAACCAATTACGGCGGGGCCCTCCGCCGCCTGGTCCCCCTCTCTGCTTGCCACCGAAAAGGTTCGCAGCCCGGTCTCTGGGCCCCCCGGAGCAAACGGAGCTTTAATTCGGCCGCATTTCTTTACCCGCTCGGAAATCACCGCGTTCTGGATCCCCGACCCTCCTCTCCTCGCCCTCTTGCATCTCGCTCCGTCTCTGGCTCGCATCTCGCCGCTCCCTCTGTGCCCCGTTTTCTCCCCGTCTCTTTCGCGGCTCCGGTTTGTCTTCTCGCACGGCGACGGTGGTCCCCAACGAGGCTGCCCCCGGGGCCTCTTTTTCGCCGGTTGGGGGTAACGTTCGGGGTAAACCGGCGGATACCTGTCGTTAGCGATCACCGGGGACGGGATCCAGCGTGTTCCGAGAAGTATCGATGCCGTACGGAAAATGTTCCGCCGCTTCGCTGCAGTCGCTGATCGCGAGTCTCTCCGGACTCCTGTCGCTAGTGGCATTCGATCTTAGGTGCGTGCCTATTACCAGCCCTCGGTGGCGCGAAACTTTTGCCCGCTTCGCGTTTCAATGACTCTCCCGCGGTGAAAAAGTGACGCCGAGTGGCAAGCGGCACCGAAGTAACGCCGCGGCTCGCCGCGCCGACGGGCGAAATATCTATAAAAATGCTACGCGACCGTTACTTTTTACGGATTCGGGAAGCGTCAACTACCGAGCGTAACCGGTCGGAATGGGGCGATACGCGATACCCGGCGCGATTCGAAAACGTGTATCAAGCCATCGTCCGGCCTCGGTGTCCGTGTATCCCAGCCGAAACGAACGGCTCGCTGACGCGTTAATTAAAAAGAATCCCGCGGACGGTTAACAAATTTGCCGGCATAAAAATTCACAGCCGCGCCCGCGCGGAGGGCCACGGCGGAAAAGCATTAATTCCGCCGGTCCCCTGAAAAGAGCGCCAATTACGGCGAAAGGGATCGTCTAGCATTCGGCGGAACGTTCGCCGAATGAAGACACATTTCCCCGAAGGACGAGATAAGGAGGAAGGAGTGACGTTTTAATTAGGAGCTCGCCGGGCCCCTCGCAGGGGCGCATTAATCGTCGAGATTTCGAGGGCGGTCCGCGGCGGTACGGGGAAGAAGGCATCGCGGCGAGATGCTGAGGCGAGGTTCGATATGGGCGAGCAGAGGACAGAGCGAAGGGAGACGAGAGGACGGTCTCGAAACGGGTGGGCCGGGTGACCGGGGTGGGAGATTACGCGAAAGAATTTCATAATATTCGGCGTTTAAAATTCTCGCATAATGCCGGGCCGGCCTCGCGAGAGGGCCAGCCGGGGGGGAAAAAGAAAAGGAAAAAGCGCGGCGAGGCATGCGTCGCCCTCGGCATCTTGGGATAGGACCTCGATTCTTGTTTGTTTTAGCGCGGGCTTTGTGGCGCGCGTGCGCGCCTGCGCACACGCACCCGCCACTCTTTAGCGCTTTGCCGATTTTTCTCTTTTCATCTCCTCCGTCTTCATCAGGATCGGCCATCGATCTTCCGGCGACGTGTTTCCGGACGAGCACTCCGTTATTTCGCTCCTCGGCGAGCGGCCGCCGTCACCGTCGCCCTAGACCACCTGCGCTTCCCGCGAGCGCACACCCTTCCCTTCCGTTCCGAACTCTCCGATTTCTGTCCATTTCGGCTGTAAATAGTCGTCGGGTGTTTAGATGTTTCTCACGGACGGAACGAGCGCTGGTATTTCGAAGAAATTTGGCTTATTCCCCAAACCGATTCGCCCGGCGCGAAGGCCTTCCGTATTCACCGGCTACAGGCGATTACGAAAACATGGCGCGAGTTTTATCCCCGCCGCAAATTCCCCACCGGAGGAGGCTGCGCGGTATCGGCCGTAACGACGGAGGGTGGCAGCTACCCTCTGAATACAAATAAGATGTCGGCGGCAGAGGGTTCGGGGAGTCAATAAAACGGTTAGTATCCTTCTTTCAATTCATCAACAATGTATTTGCATAATAAGAATCGGCGCCTCGATCCTCTTGAGGATCTACGAGGCCCTCGTAAAAGCCCCCCGACACCCTCGATCCAATTTTATCGTCCGACCGGGAAGCAAATTTCACGGGCTATCGACGCGCATTGAATTAAAACGCCGCCGCGAGACGGTGAACGCGAGATACCGAAGCGTCGACGCGAAATTCGCCGAGGGAGCCGCGCCGTTCGAAATACCATCGACGCGAAAATTCGATAAAAATTAGTCGGCCCCGCGGCTTGTCGATTGCCGTTTAATTCCGCCCGGCAGAAATTAGCGGCGACAGTGGGCCACGGTTGCGCCGCCGTTTTCACGAGGCGGGCACGAAAGTTGATTTTTGTTAACGAATGAATGGAGACTTGGACCGCGCGCGTTTGCAAACGGCACTCGGCGCGGCCGGCCTTTGGAGCCGGTTTTTCGAACGCGGGGCGCTAATTCGCGCCGGCAAATTGGCGAATAATCAGGGAAGATACGCGAACAGAGATCGAGTATCGGCCGTTTGACCGATCGCGGGCACTCCAGCGCCGAAAGTGCCGGGGTGCCGAACTTTGACGTCGCGCTTGACGAATAACCGATTAAATATCCACTCTGTCTGTCCCTCGCGTAAACAAGAGCGACGGGTAACAACGTTTCGGCCGTCATTTGATTTCTCGCTAAAATCGTTACGTCGCCCGTCGACAGAAAAAACATCGAGCCCCGGCAATCGTACACAATCGCTTTGCCCACGGACATACTGCACGCGAAAAGGGATGCAGAATTCACTGTTGACCCATCGAATTACAATCAGGAATAGTTTGAAACAACAGATTTTTTACCGGGTACACCGACGGGGTGGCTTGGAAAAGCTTCGATCGAAATAACTCGGGAGGAACGGCTCCAACCCGTTGGACGATCTGTAACCACCTGACAGCTAGGAGAGAGGCCTGGTGTGTCCATAAAGACAAAGTTGAGTCGCATAAAGTCGCGAAAGGAAGCGTGGATTGGTTGAGACGAGGGTGGAGGAACTCGGTGTCACTGCAGAGAGTCGAGGGTATCGGCCGGCGGAATATAACATTCTGGAGCCACTCGGTTTCCACCCCCTACCTGGCCATCCTCATTCATCTCGCCGCCTGGCCATAAATTTTCACGGTGCCTCTTAACATGGCGAGCCACGCATATCGGGGGTGCTCGAGTAGGAACGGGGAGGAGGGTAGGGCTCGATTTTAACACGCGTCCAAGCACGAATTGTAATTTCTCGCAGACGACGGGGTAACCGCTTCCTCGACGTCGGCGACGAATAGTCTTCCTCTCTGCTGGAAATGCGAGCAGAAATCCGATCCGGGATTTTGGATTATGACGAAAATATTCCTCGGGAAACGGACCCCCTGCTGAAATGCCACTTGAACGTGAACAGCTACTCGCCGCTTGTCGCTCTGAATGACGGCTCGCAGCGAATGATGTACCTACGCGCAAACGGCGAAACGTGAGAGGCAAAGTTGCGGAATGTTTGCCATCCACCCTCGGTGACAAACGATCTAAACAATCGTCCCGGCCTGTCCACCGTGCGCGCTCCAGTTCTCCTTGAATTTTGCGTTCCAGCTCGCAGGATGTCGATACTTGCGGAAACGTGTAGTTGATTAATGCGGGGCACGGTGGTGAAGATTTAATTCATTAGACGGGACAGAATGACACAGAGAACGGCTATTAATTACGTCGCTAGCTGGGGAAGATCGGGAGATCGCGAATGGTTGTGAAATTTGCTACGCGGTATCCTATGAATTTGCTGCTATATCGCTTCGGGGCGACGTGAACAGGTTCCGCATCCTATCGAGAGGTAGGTAAATATGTCACGGCGAACGTTCGAGAGCTTTCAAAAATCAAGCCACGGCCGACCTCGCGATTCATCATTTCCCGATATCAACGCGGAGCCGTAGAAATTTCGAAAATATACGCTCTTGTATATTAATCTCTTCCGGGGAGCGCTTTGAGCACTGCCAACCGCGCTGAAAGGATTAAAAAACTTCATTCTGCCAGCTGTTTTTTTTCTATGTTGTCTTTGCCACCGATGGGGCCGCCGATCAAAATCCCGAAACAAATTCCAAAGCACACGCTACGCCGGGCATTTTCCATGCGGCGAACAAGTATCTATTTGCCCCCAGATCAATCCCCGTTTGCCAGGCCGGGGGCGCCATGCTTGTGGAAGCGAAAAAACGTTGGTCATTCGTCCAGCAAATCGTTGGATCGTCGGGGCCACCCTGGGAAGGGGGTGGTTGCCACTCGAAGCTGGAGCGTAACCCGCGATAAGGTTTTCCATTTTCCCCGGCCCGGCCCGGCGGCCTCACGACCCCACGGCCCCGGGGGAGATCGAGCTCCTTGCTAGAATCCAGCCAGAGACTCCCTCGTTTCCGCTTTTGAATTATGGCCCGCAGATATCCTGCTGGTTGCGCTTACTTGAGCGCGTCTACGCGCGGATACGTCCGCGGCCTGCTCGAGGAGATACAACCGCGGCGGACGCCAGCGGCCTTCTTCGGGGAAATTTTCCGTAGACTCGTCTCGCGCCCCCGCAACCCCTTTCCGAGATACATACCCGCCGGTCTCTGACCGCCGTCGCTCGTATTTCTTTCGGCGAAATTGCCCCGGGTGGCCGGTGTTTGAACGCGAGCAACGTTCACACCTGGAAATTATAATTTGCGCTCGCCGGGCGGTGCGCAGTTAGGATTGAGATTTCAATTACACTCTTCGCGGCTGCAATTTTCTCGATTTTATTGGACCCTCCGTGGGATAGCCGGTGTTATACTGCTGGGAAGGTACGCAGCTGCGGAATCATCGTTCACGTACACGGAACGGCGTGTAGGCGGACGAAAACGCGGAAGGAGGAATCGCGTCTAGAGAACGGACTCCGACTGCCGTCAGGGCCAGCAGGAGCCCACTTCCGAGGGGAAAGCGAGTTCCGGTGGGTGGTCGGGATTGGCCGCGTTTTATCATATTTTATTATACATGGGGGATCGTTTCTCCGCGGGAACGCCTTGGCGGGCGATGGAGTTTTCGACTTCTACCTCCCAGCGATATTTCCCCGATCCATCGCTGCGTTTTTTTTTTTCACCAAGTTTCCGTGGAGATGCCCCCGTTATCGTCGGCTTGCACGAACGTTCCTTCCGCCCCTCTACCGTCGACGAACAAATCGTTTATCGCGTCGGGAAAAATTGGCGCCGGCCGGCCAGCCCCGCGCGAATGCGTTTAACGATTCATTGGGAATTAATTGGACGAAAAGTTTGGCGCGTGGAATCGGTGCCCGGGTTTCGTATCGTCGCGGCTACGCGTACGTTAAATCCGGTCGCGCGTCACGCCGATTATGTTCTCACCGTCCTATAATTAGAGCCGAGAGCGGGTTACCGCCGAGTTGGGCTACATTAAATATCGGCCGAAATACGATCGCGCGGGGAATTGAACTCTGGATCGGGGAATCGGCGGCGGGGGAGGGTGGAATTTTGCCGCGCGACGGTCGGTTACGGGGATTATCGACTCGCGCGGAGGGTTGCGGCGGCACGACGCAATGCCCGGCCCGAGGACGGGCCTGCGAAACTGTTGCGGCCCGATCGAAGGAGGCGAAACTCCTCGAGTCTGTGCGCGGGAAAGAAGGAGGAGAGGATAGGAGAGAAGAATAGGAGAGCATGGAATTGGTCGGAGTGTGGTCGGCCGCGGAGCGGGCGCGCGTATCGTATCACGCTTGATAATCCAGCCAGTTAGCTAACGCGGCTCGGTATAACGCGAGTCGCCGCAAAGGACTAAGAATAAGCGAGGCTCGATAAATCACCGTGCGCGAGTTCTCATAGTCCTGTCAACAAAAGAGGCAGAACCCGCGGGATGGTCTTAGGCCACCATTCCCCCCCGGGTTTCACGGTGTAGTCCTTGTGAGTGGCCGCAGCCTCTTCCCGCTGTCCTCTTCCCGCCGACGGGGACAGTTCCCGGCGTTTCTCTGCCCTCTCTTTCCTCCCTTGCCCGCTGCCCCTCTCGCTCTCTCCTCCCCTGCCCGTCGAGCTCTCTCTGTATTTGGCGTTGGTTTGTTGAAGCTATAAGGGGCCGTAGGGAGGACAGAAGGGCAGCGGCAAGGAGTTGTCGACACTGAAGAAATAATGGTGCCCGTCCAAGTCGGAGGAGCACGTCCCGGCTCACCCGGCTGTGCCGTAGTCCTCGCCAAAATAAGACTGCCCCGGACTCCGTTTATTCTACCGCTGTCCAGGCCTTCTACCCCGAAAGGATAAATGCTTTCTACCCGGTCGCTTTATGAACAGACCTAAGCCCTACGCCGCCGCCACTACCGCGATCCTCGCCGCGGCCGGGCCTGCTGCTCGGCGATCGTCGCGCCTCGCCGCGACCGGTCGATCCCTCACCGATTCCCGATTATTTCGTAATCACTGCTCGGCGCTGACCGATCGACAGATCCGATCGCGCCCGGAGAAGGAACGACGCGCAATCTTGATAGATCGCTTAAGCTTGAACTCGGAAGCGGCTGGACGGTTGGCTCCGTTGGTCGAGCTGAGCTGTTGATTACGGGTTCGTGCGCCGAGGAGTTTTAAGCCGACTGCGATAACGGCGTAATAATTAGGAGACCTCTTAATACGCTTTGATGCATTAACGTGAAAGCCGCGTTATCTTAAACAGTTGCAGGAAGACGGAGGAGAGGCAAGCTCGGCCGAGCTCGGCACGGCGCGCGGCGGAGGCTACAAAAAGGTAACTGGCCAGGGGACAGGCCGGAGATTACCTCTCGCTGCATCTCGATTACGAGAGGTAGTCCTCCCACATCGGGAACTCTCGTCTGCTTATCCTCGCCCCGGGGGGCACCCCTTTGAAGCCCGAGTCTCATCTACAATCGCAATCTCATCGTGCGATCTGTTGCTCTCGGTCGCTCCTCTCGGACGGTCGAGGCTGTCTTTCGTGTCGCAATATACGTCGATATTAATATCGCCCCGGACAAATTACGCAATAATTAGCCAGGGTATCGAGTGATTCGAGCCAACGCTCGATGGCAACTTCATCACGTAGGTAGTTTACCGTTTGAGCCGTGTCTGCCAGCCTCGGGTTCCGCTCAAAGAGTCCGAATACGTGGGATTATCAAAGGTGCCTCGCGTTATTGGTATTTACGAGCGGATACTTTCGTCGCGGACATAACGGTGGAGCCTTTGCGTTCAATAACGACGTGGACAAGCTCTCCTCGCAATATATCTTCCTCCTCTGTAGACAGCTCGTTTCCCTGCGCCTCCTCGGTCGGTTGGCGCGAGCGCCGCTCTACTTTGCCATCTCCTCCCATCGTCGCAGCTCTTTCGCCAGGCTTCTCGGGAGGTGTGCCTCTAATCAGATTACGACTTATTACGAGCGTACCAGTGTTTCTCTAGCCATTGTCATCGGATTCCGCAGCTGCCACGGAGACAGGCGAGAGCGAACGGTCGTTTTAACGTAAGAGGAGCCTCTCGCGGGTAGGTACCTACCTCTACTTCTCGCCGGTGCTGCCTCTCTCTTACTTACTTAGCCGAACTTTGCAACTTTCGTCACTCGAACGTCACGCGGCGACGAGAGTTAATTACGGACGTCGGGGCGGCGCGTAAAAGGCCGCGTGAAACGGGCCGTGCTTTTATAAACTGGGGAGTTCCCGTGGCGCGATTACTCAAAGCGGAAAGAACGTGAAAACAGTTAGCGCGGGGAGTTTCGAGCGACAGCCAGCAACGCCGAATTCGGCTTCCTTTGCCAGGGTGGCGTCGTTGAACGTAAAAGGGAAAACCAACGCGACAAGGCAGCCGAAAAGGGAAGCCGGCGTGAGCAAGAGAAACGGAAATCAAGATGAACGGAGAGAGAGAGAGAGGGAGAAAGAGAGAGGATGGGAGAGAGGGATACGAGGGTGAGGTTGGCAATTTGCTTTGAAATCCCCGGCTTCTCTCCCGAGTCACTCCTCTTTCCGTCTCTCTTTCAAACCAACCCTCCCGCCTGTGTCTCCCTTTCTTTCCCCCGCGGGGAGCCCAGCCACCCTCTTCCTTCCCTGTTTCTCCGTGTGCCAGCTTGCTCGGCGCAGCCATCGTTCTTCCTCCACCGTCGGCTGACAGAAATGTATGTGCACACCGTGATCCCGTACACCGGCTCCCTCTTTCGCGGCATTAAAGTGGATACTCGGCGGATACCGACTGTTTGAGTTACATTGGAATTATACAGCTTCCAGGGAATCACCGCGGCGCCGCCGCGCCGTGTCAAAATTCGTCGTCATCGCGTCGCGCGTGTCCCGCCGTTCGAACGCGCCTCGCATTGTTCCCGCGCCTCTGGTCTTCGCCGAATCTTACACAGGGTGTCCTCCGAATCGCTCTTGCCAAGCTTCTCTCGCGGTGATTATCGCGAGCAGCAGCGAAGAACCTCCAGCCAGACACGCGGAACTTGCCTTTTTTTCCCCCTCCCGATTCAAAACGCGGAATTCGCGGGGTTCGCCGGGCTGCTTGGCGAGTAGCTTTCCCGCGCGAAAATGGAACGCGCGACACGTACATACGTCTCTCAACGTTTCCAGGGAAATCGAGTTTAATAGTAATTTCTCTCTCTGTACGGGATACCACTTTTGCGCAATCCTCTCCGGCCGCCGCGTCTTCCCGTCTGATCTTTTGACGTCGGTGACCTATTTGCTCCGGCAACCATTAACGCGTCGGCCAAATTGAAAGGTGAAATTTGCGAGGCGTGGCGGCAACGTTATTTACGAGTTGAATCTCACCTCTCGCTTCTATTTCGCGTCGAGGGCGATTGTTTTTTTCTTTAATCTACTGTTAGGCGACGTGAAGCGTCTCACAAGGGGAGGACACCATGTGGTAGACACCGATTTTTAAGAGCCTTGGCACGATGGATCTATGTCGAAAATAAGTAAATATTTACATGGAAATTATTAAAAATTTCATAGTGGCCGTTGGGTTTTAGTGGGTAAAGATCCCAGACGACCCTGGCGCCCGCGGGAGATTCCCTTCTGGAGGCGTCGTGGTGCCTTTTGATGATGTCTCCACGTTAAAAAAAACTTTATAAATTTTTTCTTAATTTCTTTTATAAATTTTTTTAACTTCGGGAAATCGTCAAAAGGCACTCCGACTCCCTCAGAGGGGAATCCCCCGGGGGCGCCAGGGTAGCGTGGGATTTTAACCCATTAAAACCCCACGGCCGCTATGAAATTTTTAATAATTTCCATGTAAATATCTCTATTATTAAGGCCCATTGGCAGAAACGCTCGGACACCTATTTACTTAGTTTCGACATAGATCCATCGTGCCAAGGCTCATCAAAATCGGTGTCTACCACATGGTGTCTTCCCCTTGTCAGTTCAGGTCGGTCCGTTTCTGGAATCAGAAAGAGCGAAAGAGTAAGGAGAAAGGAGACCCGCCTAATTTCCACCCCTGTATCAAGCAAAATATAAAGACTCCGGTTAATAGTCCACCGGTGACTTTTTCACTTTCTTGAAAGGCCCCGCCGCTATTGGAGATACCTGGCTGAAAAGCCACGCGGCGGAACGACGCGCGCGGAATCTCCCGGCGAGAACCGTTGGAGAGTGAATTCAGTGCGGCGATATCCGGAAAAATGGAGCGCGCGCGCGTGGCCTTATCAGCGATTAGAATGGTATGTTTGCTAAGCAGTGCACCATAAACCATGCCGTAACGAGACCGTAACACGTTGCAGCAGGCCGCCGGGGCAGTTTCAGCAACGATTACGTCGCAGGATCAATATTTGAAATCCTCAGCGCATTGTTTGCAAACGATCCGCCATAATAATAATGATTTTGCGCAAACTTCACCGAAATTCGATTTGCACGCTGGCCGCTCCCGCCCCGCCCCTCCCCCTCGTTGTCACGCCAAATCGGCCGATAATAACATTATACCGGATAATAATATTATTCTATCCGCCGGTATTTTCCGGCGATTAGAAGTAAATTAGTGCACCGACACGGCTACCGGCCCTCGAATATTTGCAGCGAGCGGCGCGGCGCGTTGCTCGCTATAATTATTGTCGCGATACCAATACCGATGGTTTTAACTTAACCCACTTCATCATCTCGTTAGCTCCATGAATCTGTCGATTGCCAGGTTTCGAATTATCGAGCACCCGGTAAACCGATCGAACAGAGAATTTTGGGCAGAAACGTAGAGAAAATGTACACCAGATCGCAGCTTTTTTTCTGGCTACCGATCATTGCTATTTCTTCTGATCGGAGTTTGGCTTCGATTCGAGCCCCGCTTCGTAGCGCCGTATGTCCGGAGAATTAGCGAGAGCGGCTTAAAAAAAAGTTGGATACTCCCGAGACTCCGGCTGGTGTCTTGCTACGTGGTCCACTTTTCCGCCGCTTTCCGCGCGGGGCTTTCCTTCTTCCCCCGGTCTACGGCTACGAGTGATTCTAATTATGTTAATTAGCCGGCCGGCGTTGCTTGGCTCGTGGCTGGAAAGTTTGCTCGTTCTTGCCGCGGTTCGTCGCGCGTTTCTTCCGCCGGTCTCTCGAGGAAATCGGCCGCGTGGCTTTCCGTGAAGCGCATTTTCCAGCGATAGCGCGCCGGGCCCCCGGTGTAACCGCGGCAGATTTTAATATACCTCGCTGGCGCGGTTTCGCCCCAGGAACACCGTAATCCCGTCCTCCTTTATTAAAACTAGTTATCACTTTAATAATTGCCGGGGATTGCGGCCGCGTTTCGGGACGGCCGTTCGTGCGGGTAAACCGGGAGGCCCCCGCGAGATATGAAAATGTACAACGGCTCGTTTAAGCGGGGAGCTGCTTCATAAGCCGCCGAATTGATTGCCCAGCTTTCGCGTGATTAAATTCCGTTTGATCCGAGCTCCCGCCGGGGCTGAAATCTGCTCCCCCGCGACGCCACTTGAAAGGGAACTGGGCGGTGAGACACTGCGAGACTTCAGACATCCCGTGATTAAATATGCAGCCCCCTTTCGGAGGACACGGACGCCAGCGACGCCTCGGCGAGTCGAAAAGCAAGAAAATCGCCGCGCGATTGCCCGTCGGACGCTTTCGTTCTTGGCTGTAACTGGAATCGAGGGACGAACGAGAGGGGAAGGACACGGGGCCAAGACCGATCGCGGCGGCGAGCAAAAAGACTCGACCGCCAAATTCATTTCCTAATACGTACCCTGACGCGGTCTAGAATTCGTTCGCGCCAAAGGTTCATGGTAAAATTTCGACCGGCAGAGCTTCTTCGAAGCTGCCTCCGAGGTCTCGTCCCGAGGAGGCCCGCGAAGTCGAGAGGACGCGGTAGACAAAGAAATCGGGCTGCATAAGAACTGGAGGATGCTTGAATAATAGAGTAGAGGAGTCCGGGGCCAGCGGGCCAAACTTTTCGACCGTGTTTCCAGCGCCATTAGAAGCTAGCTGGCTGGTCTCTCGATAAGAAAGTAATTGAATTATTCCGACGATCGATCACCCATCCCGTTGTAAAATCACTGCCGCCGCGCCGCGCTGGCCCGGCCTGTTTACCGTTTTCGTAATTTTCAACGAAGCAAGCAACGAAGCGAGCAACGTAAATATTTGGTCGGTCGGGTATGCATTCATCGATGCACCTATATCCGAATAAATTGTAAAGGGAACGTGTCCGATATTGTTGCTGGTAATAGGTCATTTACCGTGGCCAACAGGAACAAGCAATTTATTTAACTGATTTACACGCGTTACATTTTACCTGCTATTAAACATCGCGATAGCGAAAGGGTAGATGCAATTACGCTCGATCTGCATAGTAAGTACACATCCGTTGTTGAGGCGATCCGAGGGGCAACAGTTAACCCCTCGTCGAGGGGATGATTTGGAGAGGAAACAACGGACAGCCTGCAGAGATGAAAATAACCCAGGGAAATGCGGAGTTAATGCAATCGCGCTTTATTCTCTCGTCGGCAAACAAGGTAAGGTCATAACGTATCCGCGCGTGCTCCTGGCAATTCGGCGAGCGGCATGAAAATTCCGGCAAAAAGTCACCCCGGTCGCCCCCTGGCTGGGGGTTGAAAAGGGGCGAGGAAAGGAAGAGTGACAAGCAAAGCCGCAGGTGCGAGCGGACACAGTGATGAGCTGCCGCGTTCGGAACGGCTGGACCTCTCGCTAGTCGTTACGCCAATTCCAGATGCAAATTTATGATGATTTAATACGAAACTGCCGAAGTGGGTGGACCGCGCGAGCCTCGTTTTTATCGTCAGCCGTTGTAATTCTTTCTGTCGCTCGTCGGCGGGCCCTGGGAGAACGTTTCTCCTTTCTCCTCTTTGCCCGGAAAAAGGGTACCTACATCGAATAGCCCCGAGAAAGAGCTTGCGCGCGTCTCGCTGCCTCCTTGCACCTCGCAAGATCATCTCGCAGGTCCAAGGATTCCCGGGGAGACGAGGCGAATTAATTATCCGTTAAACAAAGGCAGCATTGTCCTGGACAGAGAAGTTGGGCAGATTTTTGTCGCGCCAGGACCAACGGGAAATCCTCGCTTAATCTGGCTCTATTAATCGCGAGCGGCGGAGCAGGCAGCCGGGCGGCAAAAAAATTTATGCACGCGTACGAGCGACAGGTGCCACCGATGGAAACGTGCCAATTCGGCGATGTGGATTTCGTTCGGCCACCGTGTCGCCGTTCGTCCCCGTGTGCTCCGCTGGTGGCGATTTATCGGGACGCTTACTCGCGGTTCATGGAGCACGGTGTATAAACGGAATAATTAGCACGCTGACAAATATTGAATCCCATGGGACCAGAGATTAGGGTGGTGCCTCTCTCGCTGGTGATGGCCGACTTAACTGCACCGTATTCATACGCAGAAGCCGCGGATCTGGAACCGAGGCAGCCTGGGTTTGACAGTTTTTTAATCGACCCGAAAATTATTAATTTCCCCGGTAGATATTTCAGTTTAATTTCGACGGTATGTCAGCGGCCAGTGACGCGGCAAAGCGGCGTGTCGCGTTATTACGGAGCGGTCGGATGAACTCGATGAAATGAAAAACCCTGGCGCGCCTATCGGTGGCGAGTGCCAGCGAATTTCATCGTATCCCGTCGATCGTTGATTGCGTTATAACGTGTCATAGTCGCGCGTTGATAATCTCGGGTGTTTGTCGACGGTTGGGCGAAAAATATGCTTCGACTACCGTACAAAAGGGTCGTACCGCGTCGGCAATAAAGACCGGGGGGAGGCTGGTCGGATCGGTTCGTGGCCACGAGCGCGATATTGCATTCTCGGCCGTCTAATTGCTCGCGCGTCGCGATTAATCGTTTCTCGATAGAAGTCGACGCGAGATTCACCAGCAAGAAGTTCTCTCGCGGGGATCTCGACGAGCAGGGCGGTGTTCTCGAGCTTGTGGAAGGCGCTATTTTTATCCCGCGGGTACGGCGAACGTCGAAGGCAAAGTCAGCCCTGAATTTTTCTTAAGGGCTAGCAAGGACCATTGCTCCCTAAAATCCCGATCAGCGATTCTACGTCGTTCGAGGACCATCTCGGAGCCGTCCAGCGGCGGGTGAGAGGATAGACGAAGCCGGGGAGTCGAAGAGGTCCGCGCGAAGCGGCGACCCACGAAGATTAATGATGAGAATTAGTATTCGTCGCCGTACGGTTGAATTACAGAAAGTTATCTCGCCGGCTACGAGCGAACGCTTAGCGCCAGCTCCACCCTCGCCCCGCACGGCTCCTCTTCCTTACTCCTCCGCCTCCTCTTTTTCTTCGTCTTCCTCTTGCCCTTCACTTCCCTTACCGTTTCTTTTTTCATCATCTCGCGATCCATATTACCGGAGCCCCTTGAATAATGCGACGATTTATTTTTCTCGGGCTGCGATCGCTGATTAAGAGAAGCCCCCGGCTACGGGAACAGAGCCGGGGAGCAGGGGGAGCAGCGGGCCAAGCCGAGGGTGGCCGTCTTGAAACATGCGGGTGGTAACGGCCGCATTAGCCACGCGCCTGATATCTCGTCCCTTGACGTCTCTATACGGTTTTTAATACCGTCGCCGGAACTTGCTCCCAGCCGGTTGAGGCAATCGATAACCGAGGCCGCTGAAGAATTACTCGACGCGATACGGCGGGGCGCCCGAGGAGCCCGGTACCCGGCGTGGACTTTTAAATTTGCCAATTTCGTCAGAGGGGGGGCAGCCGTAATTTTTCATTTTCACCGAGTCCGGGCGGCTTTTACTACCCGGTAGCGCGCCGACGACGGCGTCCTCGAATGCGGCATAATTACTTGGAATTTCCGCAGTGAGAAATTTCTGGCACGTTTTAATGCTAATTAAGAAGATCGCCCGTGGGCCAACGGAGAGGAAGACGACGCTCCGGGGCGGGAAGACGTCGGCGCGAATTAATGCAAATGTCGGGACCGCCGCGGACCGGTGCGTCCGCGACTAGGTTGAAAGTGGAAATCGCTGGACAGATATTGGCTTTATTGTTGCCACTTTCGCCGCCGATAAGATAGCCACGGTCGACCCTGCGGAACGCCGAGTGACTTATCTCCCTGCGAGTTGGATTATTGGTTGCGAAATGCCCCGGGTATCGAGGGAACATGAAGTCAAGCACAAGGACGAAAAAGAAGAGGAGGAGGAGGAGCAGGAAGAGGAGGAGGAAGTCGAGCTCGCGTGTGGTCCCTCCGCCGTGGAACCGGTGGCGATCGGTGAGCTAGTCCGCCGTTCGCCGCGGTCCTTCTTTTCCTCGGACAATCGACACCGAAATAATTACGGCCCGAGGTCTACGAAACGAATGGAATGCTGTCTGCCGCTCGGCTAACAGTCGCCGCTAAAATTCATCCGACTTTTCCACGACACTCGAACCCGATCCGGTGACGCGTGCCCCGGACACTTTGTCTTCCGGAGTCGCCAGTTTCCAGAGGATTACGCGGCATCGAGAGTCCTGGTTGCGCAAGCCGCGTGTCTATCGTCGCTCGTAATTATCGGAGTGGCAGCCGTTATCGCGAACGATCGGCCGGAGCCGAAGTTTCTTTTCTTGGTAAACGCGACCACCGATCGCAGCCACGAATGCCGAGCGTTTCCTCGAGCCCGGCTACCTGTTCCGAGGCCCGAAATATCTGCACCGGGGCCCCGGGTGTGTTTTGGGTATTCTTGACCTGCATCGATTCGAATCTAATTGGCGGATCTACGCCGCGGAATTCGCCCGGTATCGCGAATACCGTTTCGGTCGCCGGCAAGTATTTCGGACCTCGTTAATTCTCACGGCGAGGCGAGGCGAGGTGCGATCCCGGCTTATCGCGATTTCACGGGGAACTCGAAAAATACATGAAATTTCTACGTAACACGGTTCCCCTCGACTCGAGCGGCCACGGGGACCAAGGAATTTATCCACACGGCCGCATAATTGTCGCTGACCCGCCGCCGAAGAGACTCGAACCGATCCGCAATTACGCTGGTGCCGGGTATATACCCGATTGCAGAACTTTTGCAAGCCTCTCCGCCTAGTGGATCGCCCATCTCGCTCCTCTTTTACCACCTTCCGCGCATCCCCGCGCGATGTACCGCGATTGAACTGCCACGGCCGATCGTTAGCGCTCGGACGAGTGCGAGCGGCGAAAAGTGGCGAACGAAGTTTTTTTCAAGCGTCGAGATTTACGTTTACGAGAGTTTAAGCAAGGACTTTTATTGGATTAGCGTCGGCGCGGAGCCGCGAACGCGCCTGAAATACGCGAGGCTCCTCGTAAACGCGAGCCCCAGCAGCTAAACAACTCTGCTTACGACTTCGGAAATGAACTGCAGTCGACCCGACACCGCCGAACTGCCTCTAAAACACTTGCCGCGTTGTGTCTTCCGGCCGTTTCCAAGTCGCGCACCTGCGAGACCCTTTATCGAGGGCTTATCTCTGTCCTGCGTGCAGATTCACGTGGACCATTGGAGTGTGCGGGGATCATCCACGTCCTCGGGTGGTCCGAGTATTGCGAGGAGAGGCACAGGTAGGAGGAGGGACCGTTCCAAAGTCCCCGGGTACCGCTGCTGGGAAAAACCGAGGACCGAGAGCCGCGATTTCGCTTCGGTCGCGCAATGAGGCGTGATCGAAGTTAACCACGCGCTTGGGAATTACAGGGGAAACGCACTTTTTGCCGGGGAAATGATATTTACCCCGTCGCCGGCTAAACACGGGACCGGGGCGTAAATTAATGGGCCGTTGTATCGGCAGCACGGCCCGTGTCTGTATTGACCGTGTGTTAATTGAGTGACGTTGGGTAAATAGTTTGGGCGGAAATAGCGGCCGGTTCGGCCTCGGTATCCGACGATTGAAGTCGCCACCTATTCACCTGCTCGCCCCTGCCTGTAGCGTACCCCCGCTAACTACACCTTCGATTCGCAAATTCTCTCGCGTCTTTCATCAAAGAAATGCGTCCTTTGGCGGGGATCGAAGTGTGGTTTAAGGTAGGACGATAGGTGGCGTTTCGTTCTAGGCCTGCTAGTGGACTCGTCAGTGAGGCTTACCTAGCAGACCCTGCCTCAGACGCGGGGACGTTAGAAGGTAGGACGAAACGGGTATATTGTAAGTCCGGGATAGTTCGACCACTTTTTGGAAGAGAAATCGTAGCATCGTTGTTTTTCGTAATTTTGTCGTCTTGTAGAAATTAATGGAAAGCCCGAGCAATTTCGAGTATACATAAATTATAGTGTGCGATAAATTCGAGTATTTATTTTCATTTTCAACCAAAAACATTGGCAATGCAACTGGTCGCTCTAACCCCGACATGTCCACCCACTACGGGTGAGACCGTCTTTGAAAAATAACAAAAAGTGTAGCTTACAAAAAGTATAATACAAGAAGTTAATTGATGTGTTATTTCTTCTTCAGTTTTCCACGTAAATTGGAAACATACCTGTACTTGGAGTATCTAGTATCATGAAACCAACGGATGCAGCGCACACATTTAATCCAATCGTCGCTTTTTGAAATTTCGAAATAGTTTTCTCCGCACCCCACGCATTCGTTGTCGTCCCAGTCTTTTAATGACATATCTCTATGTTGTAGAATGGAATTTTCGCTCCCCGAATCTGAAGTTGGGTTCACAGTAAAAAAGACACATGTAGGTAGTGTTTAGAAAATGTTTCGATGTCAGTTACAAGAATAAGAAATAAAAAATACGAGCATGCTATGTGCCCCTCGACATCCTACAGCTTTCGTCTGAAACAATTTTCGTACCATTCTTATTTTTCGAGATAGGGTAAGTCCGGGAGAGTCCGACCACCGGGAGAGTCCGTCCAGTGTTGATATTTTAAGACTGACGCAAGGTAGGGCACTGTGTGTCATTGGCATAAAAGAAATAAAGGCGCTTGTTATTTATCTCACATTCACCATTGTCACAAATCCATATTTGAATTATAAGGTACAGTTAAGACTTTATGCGAGGCTGAAAGTTCTTAGACCAAGTTACAGTGGCGGTAATATTTGAAAAACAGGTAAGTTTATTTACACTCTTCCGATATTGGGGATATAATATGCCTATAACTACAGTGTAACACCAACAATACGTATGTATTCGTTTTTAATTTTCTTTTATAAGGTTGTCGATCGCTCCCTTGATTACCCGCAGTGGGTGGACGGTCTAACCCCGACATGTGGGTGAGACCGACCAGTTGCAGTGCCAATGTTTTTCGTTCAAAATGAAAATAAATATTTGAAATTATCGCTAAATTGCTTAGGCTTTGCTTTAATATGCATAAAACGACAAAAATACGAAAAACAACGATGCTACAATTTCTTTTCCAAAAAGTGGTCGAACTCTCCCGGACTTACAGTAGTTACACTTTTTCAGACACAACGGACACACTGTATATTTAACTAATGTGGTCCCGCATTAATGTGGTCGGACTATCCCATAATCAAGGGAGTGATCGACCACCTTGTGAAAATAAATTAAAAATGAATACATACGTACTGTTGGGGTGACACCGTATTTTTATGCATATTATATCCCCCAACATCGGAATAGTGTAAATAAAATTACCTGTCTCTCAAACATCACCAGCACTGTACCTTGGTCTAAAAACTTTCAGACTCGCATAAAGTCTTAAGTGTATCTTAGAATTTAAATCTGGATTTGTGACACCACTAGATCAACAGCAAGTGCATGATTAAAATACCAACACTGGCCGTACTCTCCCGGTGGTCGAACTACACCGGACTTCCCCTACAGGAATGAGTAGGTGAGGGAGAACTTGCGAGAGAGCGGGATCGGCCGAGAGGCCCTCTTGTGGCGGAGGTATCGCTGCGCGTCTTTTTCCCAGCTGACATTCTCTGGGCAGTTCCCTCGACAATATCGCCGTAAAGTTTAAACCACGCTGTACCCGCGGAGAAGGCGAATCCGATTCTGCCCAGAAGCGCCCGGAGAGCTTGAATCGTGTCGGGCCGTCAAAACTACCTTTGCCCGCGACTTCTTCTCCCGCCGCGTTAATTGCCAGCAGCTGCGCCTCCAGGACTATTAATTACACGTTTTCTTCGGCTTTCCTAACTCGGCCTGACAAGCTGCCGCACAGCCATCGCGCCCCTGACGAGGAGGTTAATTCTCCATCGTCGTATATTCAAGCGGCGTAACGAAAACAAGACTCCTAAAGTAACTTGCACCACCGCCAGGCCCTGATTCTACAGGCACGGAAGCCCGTTACGGAACGTACACGCCAACTTACCAAACAGTTGCGACGATAATCCCATAATCTCCCCATTAACCCCGCGACCGTGTCCCCTCTATTACGCAAAAATCTCCTCGCGTTGGTAATTACGCGCGCGAGACTCGTCGACCGCTCTCCGTTTGCTCGTCGCCCGATTCGCGGGGCACTCGTGGGGGGGCAGGCGCGTGCAAATTAGCAGCGAGCCGAGGGCCACGCAAAAAGCGAAATTCTTGCGCCACCGGGCGCTGGCCCGTTTGATAAGGCCGCCCGCGGCGAATAACGTTTTAATCTGGCCGTCGGTCGCGGTCGTCCCTTTATTCCCTCTCGCTGCCTCCCTTTCTTCGTGCGACTGGCGCCCCCGTGCCCTGTCCGAGGCCTATCTCTCCCGTCACCCCCTGCACATTTTTGCATATTCCCGCTCTCGGTGGAAACTTGGACGTCGGCGGAACGGACGTTAAAAGTCCGACGTTAAAAGGACAAGGGAACCGGATTCGTTCGCCTTTTTTTCTCCCCCTCCCAACGGGAATTACTTGTGGCCGGAGTCCCCAAGTTTCCGCAGGTACTTCGCAAATGAAGCGCTACTTCACCGGAGAACCATATTAGCGAAGATAAGCCCGCGGAATACTAACTAAGGATCCCTATAACACCGCGTTTCAGTTGGGTAATATGCAAATGCTACACCTCAAGTTCTCCGGAGATTTCTGTCCTTCTTTCAACGATCGCGGATACGATTTCCCTCCGGTCTTAGATTGGCCGACCTTCTCGGAACGCGCTGGCCCCGCTTCTAGCTCGGGAGCACCGTTGAAGCGAACCTACCTTCGGGCTGTTAATTGCGCGATATCGCAACGAAAGCAGAATTCAATTAGGTGCCAAGCACTCTGCAGCTTAATGCCCGAAAGATAACCGTAACGCGGCCCTGTCCTTCATCTTGCAAACGGGATTTCTTTCGCTCGGATGGAATTTCGAGTATGAATGCGTTAATTACACGCCCCCTCCCCCGCCCTCCCACCCGTGAAAAGGGTTTCTACGCGGTTCTAATTAAATTGGATGGCATTTCATAATAACGCGCGTCACGGGGATGAATATAAATTCATTAGCTTTATTGACTTTCAAATACGCCCTGCTCGACGCGAGCGTGTTCGGCGGATATTTCTTGCAGGACCTCTCCCCCTCGGCAGATTTCCACTTATCCCTCGAAAAAGTAGGCTGCCCCCACGCCAGGCTGAATATCGTCGAACCGTGCCGCTAAGCTTTCCAGACGAATGACATGAATTATTGAACAGTAGAATTCCGTATCTATGATCGGGCTCTGCCTCCGATATTGACGGGAGTATTTTGGAATCTCTGAGTTAGTCCCTTTGTTGATACATCCTCAGGCTGGGATCCGCGAGCTCGTAAGAACCGCTCGAAAATAAATCATCGGGCTCGCCCGACGTATGTATCTCATTTCCGACGTGGTTGCGTTTGCGCTCAGCCTTTCCTCCAATCCCAGGCGTTTGCCGCCCGCGCCTAATTTATACGGGGCAGAGTTGAACTCGTTTCCACGCGAACCTTGTCCATAGGACAGAGTAAAGGGAATTTGAAAAACTTGGCTCAGCGCGGCTCGAGTCTGCGTACGATTCATCCTTCAAAAGAGAACGAGGCACTCTCGGTTTAATTCCTACGCGAATAAGCCGTTCTCGTACCGGGGAGCCAGACATTCGTTTCCCTCCGCAGCCGCTCCTTCGCGCCAGCCAGCGGCCGCAGATCGGTTTAAGGGCGTGCAACTCCGGCGATGTAAAGTCGGAAGGAACCGTCGATCACGCCTCGTACGTACGAGACGCGGCCGCGTCGAAGACACACTGGCTTCTAATGCGGAAATACGACGTACGTTGGCGTGAATTTTTAAACCTAAGGAAGATATGTCGGGGGATCGCGAGGTGCGGTTAGTCTCTGCCAGCGGGGAATCTATACCGAGGACATCAAGTATGATTTCCATAGATCACCGTCGCGGATCCTCCAGCCGGGGGAAACGAATCAGGTCGATTTACCGCGCGGAGTAAACAGAAATAAATTGCCATCAAGCGACTTCGAAATCCTCTCCATTCCTGCGCTGTAAATAACGCGGAAAGGGCTTAAGCAAACTGTGCGCAAGCTAGAAGAGACTCGGTCGGGACGAAGGGCCGGCCCGTGGCCGGTTCGTTGCCTGGTATATAGTTGCAGTCGAGGCTGCGCCCTTTGTCTCGCAGCCTGCAATCCGACTCGCGGAATTGTTTTCAGCCGATCCCCGGGGAATCGTTCGAGGCCAGTGTTGAACGTCCGACAGCGTAGAAAGAATGCGCGAGGTCTGTGCTCGCCCACGGTGTCTTTCCACTCTGTTGAAGAGGAATCCAGACGGGAACAGGAAGCGCCACGGATTCGTCAACTTAAGTCACGGAGGAAGGACAGAAATGGGGTTCAAGTTTGTGGGCAAACGCTCAACTAGTGTCGAAGGATCGAATCTGACGACGGAGCTTCGAAAGCAGAAAGTTGCCAGTGAAAACGGACACTTGTTCGAGGGCAAACGTTTATTTCTTTGAACGCGCCAGTCACAACCGGGCAGAGAAGTCGAGGGTGCAACGCCGAAGTTCTGTTTGCCGCGGTAACAATGGGCTCTCGCGGATGGTAATCGAGTTTCTTGTTGACATTATTTCTCTCCGTTGCTCGAGGAAAGTCAGTCATAGGGGAGCTCTCTTTTTCTGGAAAACGTCTTTGGCCTCGCCGAGGGGAAAAGCGACGGTGTTACGCGCAGCCCAGGCTACGCGCTGCATCCCTGAAACCGCAGCGCACGCGTTATTGGAATATCTTGTTCGTCCAACCCTTTTGTTAGGGGCTGGGCGAGTGGCGGGGTCGAGTGGAACTTGAAATTCCGCGCGCGGCCGGAATACGTCGGACGTTAAAGGGAAACACTGGCGGCCCTGATAGTTTTGCAACGCTGTAGATTTAATACCGCGCACCGGGTTGCGGTGCAAAGTCCTGTTTTGCGGGAACCCCTGGCGGAATACGGTGCAACGAGAGGAAGTTTCTTTCGATCGGCTTGGCGGATGCAGGAAATTCGCAACGAAACGGACGTGTCCAGAGGCTCGAACGGTGGAGGAAAGGTCTCGACGGAAACGGCTTTACCCACGATCAGTTGCGTCGTAACCGCTCGGTTGAGAAAAAGTGATAAACCGCGAATGTGAACCGCGACATATCCAACCGGGCGATTAAGAGCAACGCGCTCGATACAGACGCGAATTAAAAAGTCATTTGTTTCCGTCTTATTCGGAGGGGACGGGGCAGCGTCGCATCGGGGCCCCATGGTTCGTTGCCTTTGATATCTCTGTTCGCTTGCTCCCCTGGAACCCCCCCCGCCGTCTTTCGGAGAGGAAGAAAGAAATAACACAATTTTATCGCCGCGGTCGAGGTCCCTTTAATCCGCGAAACGATCCTTATAATTCGTGCGGTCGGTTACGGCTGTATTTCGGTTAAAGCGCCGTATCCCCGTAAAATTTATACGAGAAAGGATAAAGATGTTATCATAACGTGACCCCGGCTCGAGACGGCCCCCGGCCACCGTAAGATTACGCTTTTACGAATTTGCCTTTTATATAGTACAAACTGGTTTATGCGCCCCTCTGTTCCCCTCCCGTTCGGGACGTGCACCCGACGTTTCCATCGCGAGCCCCCGGACCGGCAACGGGAGAAAGGACGCTCTTTTTCTGTCGCCGGAGCACTGGCGAATATTTTGCTCCCCTGCAGCAACGCGAAATTAATACGGTTGCAAGTTCCCCCGGCGAGTCGGGGACGGTCGAGTGTCCGACTCTCGTTGTTAGCGAGCTCGCCCCGCGATCGTTTAACAGCTGATAGATGGACGGACGGGGAAACGACTGAAAAAGGTCGCGGTGGAACGAAGGGGGTGTTCGGTCATTCGAGAGCGTGGTCGATCATAATTATGGAGATTCATGCAAATACCGCGCAAAGAAACTAAGCAACGCGAAGCCCGAGCCGGGCGAGGGCTAAGGGTCGCGCGGCGGCATTACGCGCGATACAAACGAGGCTTTACCGACAAACTGCCGGCGCATCGCGCCGCAATGAAATATTCATGTGGTGGCCGCGTTCGCTTGTGACCGCCAGAAATCATCGAGGAAATCGTGAATTACGCGTTCCTTCGTTCCCCGGCTCTGAAAGGTCCCCGTTTACACTCTCGTAGGGGCGAGCGCAACAGGGGAGCTCTCCGCCGCAAGTAGATTCGCCTGCTTTGTAGCCAGACACTCTTCGATCAGCCAGCGACGACGCGGTAGTTACAAGGGGATACGCTCTCGGACTTGTTAGACGCCGCGACTCGATTCGGTATTCGACGTCGAACCTCGAGATACAGATGCAATTGGAGGGGTATCAGTCGAATCGCGGTTCCCCTCGTTACCGCAAAACCACGCTCGCAGATCGGAATCGTGGAGAGCGTATCTCGTTATCGCGATGCCGCGTGCTCCGCTGCAGCTAGCCGTTGTTTAGAAATCTAGATTATCCTGGCCTCTCTGTCCCGTTTACCGGTAAGCTGCCTCGCTGCGGTGCCGGCTTCAGGATTTACTCTACAAATTCCTCCCTTCGCAAGTAGGTAGGTACACTATTGTTTCAATCGCCAGGAAATTAGCTGTGGTACGCGACGCATCGTTAACAATTATTTTACAGAAAGCTGACGAAGCTCCTGGGAAAAGAATTTCCGAAATGTTTGCGAGATCGCTGATCGATGGATCCTCCAAGTGCGCGTGGAAGTCGGAACTCGTTGGTCCTGGGAGGACAGGCGAGAGAATATCGATCGACGGTCGAGGAGGAAACAAGGCGAGCGAAAGGACGAGGTCTCTATCGTGCGGAGGAGAGCACGTATTCGGACCCACCGCGCCCTCGGCGCCGTGGGGGTCCCTTTTGGGCAGCAACGGCGTGCCGCCGCCGCCGCCGCCGATGTATCTGGTTACCTGGCCGAGAGGGAACGCGAAAAAAGGGACGACCACGAAGTGACGGCGCAGAGTAAACACACCCACGGAGGCACAGGATACGCGCGACGAAATTTTGTCTACCGTCGCGCCGCTGGATCCACGGCCGGGCCCCGCTCGAAATTAAGCCGTTAAATACCGATCGAGACGCGTCCGGGGCCCCGATCGTTCGCACGGCAGATCGGAGGTGTCTCGTCGCCGGCGGCGGCGGCGGCTAGTCGATCCATCGCGTCGATCGGAATAGAAGCCAGTTGCCACGGCCGCGGGGATCGGCCGCGATCGGCCACAATCGACGGGGTGAACCGTGGCGTGAATACTGACAGCTTGTATTTCGCGCAAACAATTCTGGAGCTGGAGAAGTCCATTGAAAATCAAATTACAGCTTATTCTAGTTGCCAGCTGCTGCCCTTTGTGCGAGATAAAAGTTGCCAGTCAGAATGACAGCGGGATAAGGACGTGGAATACGTGTTTTCGAGTTTGAGAAGCGTCGTCGAGAGGCGGCCGGAGGAATTTCTGCACGGCAGCGCGAGAGAACCGGTGGCCAGAAAGGATAATAGAGAATTTATTTCGCGGTCGAGAGAGACAGAGAGGGGGACGGAGGTGGGTGTACTTTGGACGGCGGCCCGGTCGACGCGAAGATTACTCCCGGCGATAGGGAGTTTTTCATACGCCGACTCGACACCGGGATAAGGGGGATAAGGGCACCGAGGGCGTCCGAGAATCCTGCATGCACCTCGGGGGCACCTTTCTCTTGCTACGACACGGAAGAAAGTGGTTACGCTCGAGGAGCTGGAGAGCACCGGATAGCAATGCCTTTTCTACAGTGGCGGGGAAGCAGAACGTGAGAAACGGGCGATTTTCGGGTTACCCGGCAGAAGCAGACAGACAGGGAGACTTGGCATGGCTGGAGTGAAACGGTGAACTTAGAAGCTTCTTTTCTTTAATTGCTTGGCCAGTCGTAACGGTGGAGCACCAGTCGATGAACCTTTCGCGCTCAATGTTGGTCTCGTCTCTTTTGGAAATTTATTCCGCCGGAGGACGCGATTTCGAAACGAGGGGGGGGGAGAGAAATGTGTGCAAACAACGGTGGAGCGTGCACGCGGCGCTCGCGATTCCAGGATAAAAATACTCGGAAGCGCGCGCGCGCGCGTCCCGATAAAACGGCGCTCGTTTCGCCAAGGTTTTCTGCGAGGAGCACGCGCGCTCTGGCGAGGGAATGCAAAGTGGCTCTCTTCTCGCCTCGGAGAGACAAAGAGACGCCCGAGCGGGGAACAAGGTGGCCGCTGCGATCGGCGTTTCGCCCTCTTTCCCCCGGCCGCCGCGCTGCGGAGCGGGCCTTTTATTTTTAAATCTCCGCCGCTCGCGAAACGCGCGGGTGGCCGCCGTGTTTTCCTAAGCCGGCGCAAAATTACACACTGCCCGGTTTCGGGGGCCCCCTCGTCCCCTCGCGCTCCCTCCCTCGCCCCTTCGCCGGCTCTCCGTCGCTCCTGGCCCATCCGCAGCCTCTCTACCTACCGAAATCAAAGCGGAGGAGGCAGGTTCGGGCGGAGGGGCGGGAGAAAATAAAAGAGAGAGAGAGAGGGAGAAAACGGGAGGAAGCGACGGACCGCTGAAGAGACGGAGACGAAGACTGCGGACGATAGAGGATAAGAGGAAAGAGGACGCTTGGGAAGGGGTTGCTCGGTCTTATTTTTCGGCGGCCCTTTATAGGCCTCCCTCCCCTCTACCTGCTGCCAATCAAAAACGAGTAAAGGGAAAAAAATCACCGTGCGCCGGGACCCGCGGAGGGTCTTCTGGGTTAACCGTAGCAGGTTGGAAAAGTGTTGGCCCCGTTACGGGGACAGCGTAATCGAACATTCTTATTCGGCCGTGTGCACGTCTACGCTGAAGCGAGATGCGCGGAATAACGGGGATTCGACCGAGGTGGAATTTTCCAGGAATTGATACGCCGAGGGAGGGAATTTTTCCTTGCGTCGCCCACCGGCTCGACACCCCGCTAAAGGGCCTCGATCGACGGGGTGGGCAGAAAGGGTGTCTAGCAGGATATTCCGCGGGGGATTCGTTCCGTTCGCGGAACGAAACGATACTGCCGTGACAAAGAGCCCGCACACGTTCTCACGGACTCCCCCGTGGGAGGAAGCCCGCGTGCGACGCTGACGTTACATCGGCCAATCGCCACCCTCGACGATCGTTGCTCGTAAACTTTTCGATTCCTCCGACCGTCTCGTTACGCATCTACTCCAGCCGCTGCCGTCGCCGCGTCTCCTTATTACACTTATCCGGCCTCGTAAAGTCTGACTCCGCGGCGGAATGAATCTACTCGAGGCTCCTCCGGCTTTCCTCTGTGCGCGCAGGAGAACACGGCCCCTGGAATGCGGCAATCAAGCCCCTCCGGCGGTGTGTCCCCCCCTACCCCCCTAGTTTGACCACCTCGACATCTCAATTAGGGAAGGACGTTTTGTCGCGTCTGCGGGGAGACGCGATCGCATACGCGCCCCGAATAACAACGCAATTAATTATTGAAAACGACGGGGCGCGATGGAGGCCGCTGATGCAGGCGGCAGCCGCTCGGTAAACGACTTATTTCGAGTCACGTTAGCGGTAAATTGGGGGTGCGTATTAGGGACGGCAGAGCGAAGAATGAGACGTCGGGATACCCCGAGGGGGGGAGGGAGAACGTCGTCCTCTCTCTACGAGACGTTAACGAGCCAGTAAATATGTTGACTACCACATCGGCACGGTTGGAAGCGTCTCGTATACACACCGGCCTGTATCTGAAACCCCTCCCCCGTCCCATCCTTCCCCTTTCATCCCGCCTTTGCTGCAGCTCCTTCCTCGTCCGACGAAATGATTATTATAGTTCGTAACCGAAGAGCTGCCCATTTTAGAGCCTGTGGAAGCCGCCGTATAATTTTCCACCCACTAAAATAGCCATCACCCTGTCTACCCGGGACCGATCTCCGTTCGTGATTATCGGCAAATAAGGTACAGTACGGGGAAAAAATATGGCCCGAGCCGGGAGAGGCCCATGCCCGAACGACAACCGGCTTCGTCCCCCTATGTTCCTCTATTCTGCCCTGGCAATTTTCCTGAAAAACCATTCGGGCCCCTATGACCATCCGAATAAGGGAGAGAACGATTGTGGAGAGACACTCGATGCGAAAACGGAAGAAAAGGGAAGCGCGACAATTTTCGCCGAAGGAGGGATAACCAAGGGTGGTTGACTGGGAAGAAGATTGATCGAGACACAGAAATCGGAAGAAAATCGTCCACGGTAGAGCGCGTGTAAACACGACCTCCTCGCTGACCAGCACCGATGTAATTAAATTTCCACGCGCCCTGCATTCCACGGACACCCTTTCTGTCCGCGTGCCTCGCCGGCGTCTTACGTATTAAACATTCCTATGCGGTAACGAGACTGGTTGCCGCTTAACGAGATTCTAAGCGAGAAACGTTCGAGCCCGAGTGACGCCGCTGGCTTGGATCAATCGGATCGATCGCCTCGTTACAGCCTCTGGCATGGTCCAGCTACGAAAATGCTAGTGGCTGGTGTCGAAAAGCAATTTCGGGCGAGGATTCTTAAGCGCGCGGTCGGAAGAAGCGCGCGGCTCGATTGCGTTTCGCGGAGAGGCGCGTGTAAATGAAGCGTAACGGTGATTACGGAGGGAGATAGAGAGATAGAGGGAGAGATGGAGAGAGAGAGAGAGAGAGAGAGAGAGAGAGAGAGAGGTGGCGGCTGGCAGGATTGCACAGGTGAAATAAGAGTCGCGGTTACGGGAGCGAGCGAACGAATCAGCGACTCGGCCAACGCGGCGGTCGGCTCGCAGGCGACACGCAGGATCAGGAACTTTCTCACAGGAGAGGCCCAAGGACGAACGCATATTTTCTCCCCCCTCGGCGGTGGCCGACGATCGTTAGGCTCGCGGTGGCCGCCTTTGTCCCGGAGGATGTTAGCGCCTCGGTCAACACGCTGCTAAAGAGGAGTTGCTTCGAAATGGCGCGCTGGTAAATCCCTTATAAGCCTACAGAGGTAACATGATTCACCGTGGTATAGGTCAGATTTAAGCCGCCTTTGATATTTAAATCGGCCCTGCGCGCCGCTGGATAGAGGCGGAAAAGAGAAGAGGGCAGGGCGCGAAGGAGACAGCGCGAAGGGTGACGGCGGAGGAGGCACGGAGGAGGTGGTAGGAAACGACCACACAGGAATTTACACGTTCCGCGCCTTCCGGCGACTCCGCGTTCCCTTTCGTTCCTCGTGCGCCCGTTCGATTCAGTCCGTTTCGGTTCGTTTGGACGGCGATGCGGTCGGTTCGTTGCCGGGCCTGGCCGTATGTATGCGCCCCGAGATAAAAGTATTCCGTGGCCGGGCGAATTTATGCGCGAACTCGGCCCCCGGTGTCCTCTGAGCGCCCCTTTTGGCGCGGAGCCGCGCCCCATAATTCGTAAATCCCGCGTATTTGTTATCGGGAATTGTCACTCCGGCTCCGAGCGCGTCCCGTCCAAGAATTTCGATGGCTCCGAGGGGCCCCGGCCGGAATAGCTCCGTTCCGAAGAAGCTCGTCCTTTTTCCACGAATTTCCTGCGTTCTTATTTACGCGCGCACCGGAGCACACCGTCTAGACGAGGAAACGTTCTCGAAGGAATCCGCTCCCGGCCGGCACCCTCGCCCCCCCTTCCCGAGGATAAAGGATTGTCATCAGCCTCGATTAGCGTCCTTGTTCGGCCGGGCCTCGGCTATCCCACGATTCGATCGCCGTTCCCCCGGAATGCCCGATGCGTTCGCGTCGAAGCACGCTGACGCGTCGATTAACTCTACAATAGGTAGCCAATCGTGATAAATAAAGGGCGGCGGTTAAATGAAAAGTGCTCGATCGAGGTGACGCGGGTGCCTGGGTGGCGGCCTCGAGGTAGGCAAGCTGAGAATCCTGGCGGTAATGAAGTCCTCCGGTACGTCGTTAACTCGCGCGGCTTTTTATCCGCTGACGACGACGTATGAATGCCATTTGTCGCCGCGGCCGCGAGTAATGCATTCGCTCCCGCCGCGCACCACGCGGAAACTTTTTCTTTAATTCCCTTAATTACGGCCGGGGCCTCGGTGGAGGCTCGCGTGGCGCTAAACGTCCGAGCGAAACTTACGATACCCTCGTCTGGTACGCCTTCGAGGGCACCCAGCTAGCTGCCACTCCGAGAACCTACGCTGCTTCCTTCGCCGCTCTGTCAATCGTGTCGCGGAGACGAACACCTGACAGCCGGTATCGTTGGCGGCAAGATGCCGAGAACGTTTTCCAGAAGATTCCCTCGAGGCGTTCAGGGCTTCGCGATAGGATGGCCCCGGCAGTGGGCACACGGTGCTAGCTCAGGGTGCCTTGACGGCGTTCCCCGCGATAAGCCAGCACGGAGAGTGTACGACTACCGTTGACCGTTTAAGACTCGAGGACGGCTACCGTGACTCTACGGCCCCTTCCGTCTGATAAACTCGCAGGTGCGACGATTCGCAGCTCGACACGTGAGAGTCCGGTTTTATCGCCGGGACACGCGATCCTCTCCTCCTACTGCCCCGGCTCCCGGTGCACGCTTGCCGCGCTCGATTATCCCTTTCATTTCGGTCGGGAAAATCATAGCCCGCATCGACCCGTTTAACGGGGCCATTCGGTGTCGCATTAACCGTCTCGCAACAATTTAGCGCGCCCCGTAACGTAATCGTAAAATCGTCGGCTATCGGGGGATCTCCGGACGAAACGGGCTGCCCGTTCGCGTCCCCGTGATGGAGACATCGGAGGACGGTACGCGCGATCGTTACTTTGAATAAGGAGACACGGGCGGACGGGGAGTTGTCAGGGTTCCAAATCTCGCCCGGGACGCGAAGCGTTTCTGGCCGAGGGCTATCTGATTTCACGCAAAGGAGCACTTTGTCCACCGCGCCGGTTTGACAACGTTCAGTCCGCGGCGCAATTTATCTTTACCGAGCATGAGGAACGAGCGCGAGGAGTGGCAACCGAACGATCGCTTCCTTGCGCACGGTATTTCTATATCTCAGACATGGTCTCCTCCCCTCCCAGGGCCTGGGACTTGTTTCGTGGGCGATTTAAATCGCGGAAGCATGTTGCCAGGACGGGAACTGGCGATCCCGGGGTACCTGAGCCGACTCGCGCGGCAGAGGCTCGCGCTTCTGTCACTGGAACATTGCTGCGCTCAAAGAGAGCTCGGTTCATTATACAAATCTGATGCTGCCCGGTGCACAATGCTTCGAGGTACCCTAAATGGCCCCTAAAGGGTACCGGGCATCGACCACTCTCAACTGGCCAGCCGTAAAACACTTAACGCAAACGACGTGCAATTAAACGATCCGAGCGACGACGCGGTTGAGGCGAACGTCTCCCGAGTGGCACCGAGGTCGCCACCTTGTTCTTTTCTGTCCAAGTCGATAATTGCAGCCCTGCCCCGCAATTGAGGTGAATTGGCGCCGAAAGCGGCAGCGGTACGGCGCGTCCGAACCGCACCAACACTTTGCTCGCTAACCGAAACCGCCCTCGCGCTGGCGTCTGTCGGGGAGAGGCGACTGGCGCGGATCGTCATAAAATCGTGAAGATAAATCGGCCGCGTCGCGCCGCCGCGCCGAAATTCACTTTACATTAGAGGCGGCCATCGCGGGGGCGGCTGCAGCAGTTTTCTCTCACGGGTCGTTAGAGCCCGCGAGTGCATCGCCGCGTGCACTCCTAATAGGATCTCGGCAGGTGGACGGGGGATGGAAAATCGTGATACTCTGTTTAGCCACAGGTGGAAGGCTCTCACCTCGTTACCAGGGCGATTCTGGTCTGTCTCGGCTGTTGCCCTCTAGCCGAAACCTCGTTCACGTTCGTTCTTCCGTTCCGCCTTCGTTTCCTGCCACTGTTCCCATTCCCGGGCTACTTTAATGTCTTGATAGTTTGGATCCGTCATAGATGGTAGGGGAGAGGTGCTATAAAAGGGACAGGCTTTAAATAGGACAAATCGATGCAAGTTATTTTCCTGCTTACGTCAAAACACTAGTGCCCAGTCATTTGACGTAAACCTCACTGCGGTCTCAGTTGCAACACAGTAGTAATCCGCGGTTGATATTTTTCAGCAGTAAAAGAAAAACTTTCGTTGCTTTTCTGTGTCGTTTTCTGAGATCAATATGCGTACAAAGTGTTAAAGTGTTGTATCATTAAAATAGCCTGTATTCAACTGAAGGGAAATACTTGAGAGGGAAGCATAATTAATTATTTTGTTTGCTTTGAGGTTATTTTATATTAAACTCACTTATAGTCTTAATGAATCGAAAATGTTTCTTTATAACTAAAGAAGCTGCTAAAGCATTAACGATAAGTCACACTCTATGAAGATAGTCAGAAATATTGATGATTTATAGTACAGAGTTAATTTTTTCATAGATTCCATTTTTTTGTATCATTAAGATTTACAATTATAATTCTAATACTTAATAAGTTTATTTTTATCAACTGTCCCTTTCATGACTTATAATGTCCCATTTAAAACCACCTAGTCGTAAAAGGGACATTTCCCACTTATTTGAAAATCGAAGATTTTGTTATTTTCTTTAATAATTTATTTGTTTGTAATATACTTTTATTGAAGGGAATTAAACACGCTTTCTATTGATGTACCTACTTGTTTCTTAAATACGTAGGTAAAGGACCCAATTACTGACACCTAACCAATTACTGTCACTTAAAGCTATTTTACTTAAAATAACGAATAAACAAACGTTGTAAAGTCATACGCAAAAAGAATCATGTAATTCAACCTTTAATCTATACTATAGATTATATACTATCGTTTATTTATTCGCTATTTTAAGTAAAATAGCTTAAGGTGACAGTAATTGATTAGGTGTCAGTAATTGGGTCCTTTACCCTATAATGACATTGTCAGAAATGGACGTTAAACAAAAGTGTCCCTTTTATAGCACCACTCCCCTAATTGCTTCAGCGGATTCTGAATTCTATCGCGAAATTCGTTCACCCCGGGTGAGCGACCGGTTAACGGTGACCGAGAAACGCGGCCATTTCTAGGACTCTCAGAAATATTTCCCTCCGCTACAAAGTAAATTACATCCCCGGTCTATTTGTGGCGTCGAGATTCGATTTTCCAGCAACAGCGGCATCGCCCATTCTGTCGCCGTGAAAAATTCATCGGCGTTGTTTCTTATGGCCCTGTCGGAATAACTCGCTGCGCTCTTCGCGGCAAGAGTTATTGAGACGTCTGACGGGCAGGCCGAAGCGGGCGTAACGCGATTGTTCGCGGGCGTCCTGCTGCAAGGCGCGCGCGCGCGCGCGCTAACAGATGCGTCGGTGCTCCGTCGTAATTAGGTGTTTCGAAGCGAACGAATTCAGCCCCGTCTTCGCGATGCTAACGACCTTGCCGCGATATCGCCGGCTTAATTAATCAGCCCCATTGGGCGGGATGGAAGTCTAGTTACGACACGGGATTCATTAGGTAACGAAACGGTGTTAATAATTCCGCAAGGACGCCGCTAGGGATAGAGCCTCTCGCGTTGATCAATTAGAATTGGAAACGACGGGAACTGGGAGGCAAAACGGTCCCCTTCCGAGGCGGGGGAAAAGCGTCCCGCGCGCGAGCTGTCGGCGGCGCCCGGATTCACCCGATTAACACATCAACGGGCGCGACCGCGACTACCTTTTCGCGTCGACTGTATCGCTAATAAGACACAGGTAGTTAGTGTCGGAGAGAAGCGGAGAGAGAGAGAGAGAGAGTGAACGAAGGGCCGAGAGAGGAGACACGGTAGAAGGGAGAGAAGATCGAAGCACGAAGGCGAAGGGGGCCCGTGAAGTGGAAGAGGAGCGAGCTTCGGATGCAGATGACGAAGATAACGATGTCGGGAGAGCTACAATGAAGATAGAAAAGTAATATCAAACGAGATAAATAAAGGGAGAGCCGAGGTGGCAGGGAGGGAAGATCCTTGGGAGGAAGATAACTCGAGGTTAGAGTGGGGGATTGTGGGAGGAGGACAGGAGAAGATTGGAGTGGACGGGAAGAGGAGCGAGAGAGGGAGAGAGACGCGAAGGTCCTCGTTGCTCCCGCCGAGGATGCTGCGCATCGTCCCTCTGGTAGTACGAGGAGAGAGGACCACCAGAGTTACCGAGGTGAGTGCCGGGTACCCTGTAATCACGGTGCCGAGCCGCGAGCCGACAAACCAAACCAAAAGAGATAAAGATAAACAGAGATTCGAGCCTACGAGCTGACGGGGGAGAGAATAAGGTGGAAGAGCGGAGGAGAGGCTGGGGAAAGGGGGGCAGGAGCGAGGGGGGGCTGGGAGAGATGGAAACGGGCCCTCGTTAAGTATGACGTGCGATCGCTTCCTTTTGTGCTGCTCCCTGCAACTCGGTGCAGCGCGATGCAACGCGGCGCGATGCGTCGCCCTCGCTCGTCCCGCTGCTTTTTCGTTGCCCTTGCCGGCGCGCGGCCTGACGCGTACCGTTATGCAATCGTACGTACGCGCCCGCTCCTCGAACGACCATTGTCGATCGATTGATCCGCGCGATCGATCCCGCAACAACACTATCGAGGGACAAGGGGGAAGAGGCTCCAGTCGAGACAGCTGGAGGAGAAAGGGACGGGCAGACGTCCTCCTTTCGTTCACCTTTTTTCCTCTCGCCCCGGTCGTTTTTCTTGCCATTATGCAACCGTCCACGAGTTTGGCAGATCTCCGCGCAGCTGATAAGCACGGGAGGAGAGAGAGGACAGGGGGAAAGTTGATAATCGCGGAGGAGCGCGCTCCGCGATCGGCGGCGCGCAAACGGAGTCGCGTTCTTTATCGCCGAGCGCGGAGAGTCATTTCGACTTTCACTCGCCTCTCGATGTCCGCCACCAGAGCACATCGATTTTCGTCGAAAACGCGCGAACGGGTCGTTCCTCGCTCGCGTGGATATCGCGTCAACGATACCTCGTAACGGCCACGGAGAGAGACCGAGAGGGGGTGGGAAAGTTGCAGGCACGAGGAGTCGAAGGAGAGAGGAAGGAACGGCAGCGAAGGGAGGAGGAGAGAAGCGGCCGCCTGTAATGTCTTCGTTAGCCGCGGTAAATGGGACAAGAGGCGCGCGTCTAAATGATTCGTAACGACCTTAAAAAACTGTTAAGCCGAATCGAGTGCCGAGAATTGAGCAACTCGAGTGGCCGCCGATACCACGCCGATCCCCCGAAGTTCGTTTAGTTGAAAAACTTCGGAACGCGCACGGTACGCCGGGGCAAACTTCATTAAACTTGCCGCGCTCTCGCCGGTTCCTTGGAGCTACTTCATCGGGAGCGCATTACGCGAAGGTGTACCGTTCGTTTACAGGGAGCGGGGCAGAGGCTCTGGTCAAGTTCAACGTTAACAATAACGATAATTGCATCGCCTCTGGAAAACTGTAATCATCCGCTGAGTGCGCCGCGGGAGCGTGATATTCGCGCCCGAGTTAAAACGAGCGGAATAATTCGCAATTAGGTTAGGCGGGCGAACGTAACGAAGTCATCGCGTGGATGCTGGCGGATAAAAGGGCGTTAGCTCTCGGCGGCGGGGCGCCCGGAATAAAATTCGTGCGGGGGTCTAGCTAGGAGCGGGCTGGGTTCGGAGCCGAGCGGAGCGAGCGCAGGACCAGCGAAATTGGAAGGAGCTTTCGAACCGAACCGAACCGAACCGAACTCGTTCGGGACCCGTTTGGGCCGTGGGGGCGTCTCTTTCTCGGTTGGACGAGACCACCGTGATCGCGACAGGTGCGACCAGCCACCGTGCTCGATGCAGAGGCCAACACCATTACACCGCCGCGCCGGTCCTCTTTCTCTCCCGTCCTCCTTTTTACTCTCTCCCGGTCGTTCCTCTGTCCCCCTTGCTAGCCGCTAGCCCGAGACCGCGCCACCGCGATCATCGCCTCCCTCCGCCCGCCGAGCCGCGTATCGCGAAATTATTCCAAATGCTAATTGCGCGTTTGTAGCCGCGACTCCCGACACAAGCCAACTGGACTCTTCCGAGAATCGAGCCGAGCCACTCACCGGAGGTAATCTCGCTTTTCGGGGATTCGCAGGCTCGGCGAAGCAGCGTCGATTAAAGGACCGCGAGCTTGGATCTCTATGGAGAGCGGGCAGTCTGTGGATGCCTTGGACGTCAAGCGGAGAGGCATTGACGACGCAGAAAACGAGTTGGAATGGGCGTCGAAGGGGAGGGAAAGTTGGTCGCGATTGGAAAGTTGACAATGGTGGATCGCGTCGCGGGACACGGAAGGAGAAACGGGGAGCGAGGCTGGTTTCGGGACCCGCGACGCCTGCCCTCGGGGGCAGCGCGTTTCGCCTTGGCATCGAGCATGGGTGGGCCGTGGCGAGGTTTGGGTCAGCCTACGTAACGAAGACGTAGGTAGCTCGGCTCGGCGGTGCCGCCGGGAGAGGGCGCACGCAACGTGCCCGGGATCCCTCGAATCTCTCGCCTCGGGGGCCCCGGCTCGGGATGCCGGGAGTTTGTCCCGCGAGGGCCGAGCAGCCGCTGCGCCGAGCGCACGCGGTAAGATAAAGTGGGGCCTGGCAGGAGACAGGAGCCAGCCGGAGGGGAGGGGAATGAAAGGAAGAAATAAACGAGGCCGAGGAAAAGGAAACGCGGAAAGGGGGTCAAGAAAATTGAAAACAAAGGGAAAGCTGTTGGCGAAGAGGGAGCAGAGAGGAGAATAGAGCGAGAGAGCCCCGGCCTCGGTTGCGCTGCTGGCGGGAGAGCCGAGCGATGATGCGAGCGGCAGCTGAACTGCATCGCGTGTTGCCCGCCGTTGCGTTCGGGACGAGCACGCGCCATATGCCGCATTGTTGGGATATCTTCCTTCTCCACCTTTCTAACGGGCCTTCTCCCTTGCCCTGTGCACCCCGCGCCCCTCTGCTGCCCTTTCAAACACGCGAAATGAATGTTCGCTCGGTCGCACGGCGATTTCGTGGATCGAGCGCCGCCGATCGGTCAGGCAACTGGACGATGCGCGCCAGCGGGATTTTGTTCACGGTGAACGAAGCTCTTCCCAGGTTCGTCGCGCCGCGCTTCACTTCTCGTCGCTTCCCGATCATCCATGGTAGGGTAAACGCGCCAATAAATGGACACTTAAGGCTACTAAATGGACACTTTTATAAAATTATTTTTGCAGCGCGATTGATTCCACGTGCTGCGAAAATTGTTTGGATATGAAGCAAGAAATTAAAAGAAGTCTCTAACTAATTAGTTGCTTATTTTAATAACTTATTTTACTCATTTCAATATAAAATGTCCATTCACTGGTACGTGTCCATTTACTGGTACATCCACCCTAGCTGGGCGTCTTTGTGGCAGTTGTATCTGGAATCGAACGCGCGTTTTAATTCGCCGTTCCGCCGGTGGAAGCCGAAAAATCGATGTCCGCCGAATCCCTGCCAGGCAAGGGGATCGATAACAAAGGGTGGAGTGTCCCAGTATTTGCTCGTAGGACACCTTGAACAGGTACGCGACACGATTCAATATCCGTGACGCACATGATCAAATACACGCGCACGACCGGCGCGATGCATACCAGCCAGGTTCAACGTCCGTCTTCCTCGTGGAAGATCAAACGCCTGATGGCGTGGACGAGATCTCGCGCGGATCGATCTAGGCGGGCGCGTGTCCCAAAACGGGCGACCTCCTGAAACGGAGAATCGGCCTTAACGCGTGGTCAATACGCGTACCTACGCATACCGTAGCAACCGCGCGGAGCGTGGGTGCCTCCCAGGGAACACCGGCGGCAATTATCACCCTAACCGAGATGCTTCAGAACGCCCCCCTGGGAGGCGAGAGGGTCGCGCGAGCAACGGCAGTTGCAGTTGTAGTCGCGTGCACGCGCGTGCCCTTGCACCGCCGCCGCTACGTAAACACTTCGGCTTAGCTGCACCCTCCCGCCCTCGCAGCGATTATTTTCACTCGCCCGGTTAGCATCGCGTGACGATTGTCCGGAAATCTTTAAATAACCCATAAGCTTCCGCGCTGCACGTAGAGAGAACGTGTCCGTTCGCGATAACGATACACCGCCGAGCCTGCACGAAATTCTTCGCGGGAAATGGACTCGGTGCGCGTGGGTATTGTATTTCGCCCGATGAAATCTCAATTCCTAGCTCATTTTCCACCCTCTCCCGAGCAACGAGACCTTTAATAATCGACGCAAGTGGCACGCGGTTAGGCTCGACGCTGCAACTTTATTACTCTCTAAAGACCCAGTCGATTCTTCTTCTTCGTCCTACAATTTTGCCCAACGATGGAAACGAGACGGCATAGAGGAATCGTCTGCCTGCCGCAGCTCATGCCTATGCCGCTCGCGCTCTCGCTAATGATCTATCGTTCCCTTATGCAGGTGTCAGCAATTATAACCCCTGGCTAAATGGTCGCACATCATCCCTCGGGGAGCCGGGAGCTTCCCTCGGTTCACAGAGGACGGTCACGCACGTAGCACCACGTGGTAAGCTCGTAATCGAGGTTTCGTCGTCCGCATAAACGGCTCGTCTCGCGTGCACGTAGATAATCGACGGAGAGCAGGAGCGATCTGCCGCAGGAATGCGGATCGTTTCGTTGGATCGGACCCGGCGCGGCCCCCGTGCCTCTCGCGTCTAGCGAACCCCGCCTCGAGAGGGTGATCGTTTCGACGACAACGGAACGAGAGAGGCGGGAGAGCGTGGCTCGTTAAGATCGCTATTTTGCCCGTTTTACACTTGCCGCGGAGTCGGGACGCCCGAGATTTACGCGTCCCCGGATCGTTTATCCGACCGTGGAATTCGAATTGCTGAAAAAGGAAGGACTGCGTAGCGCTCGGCGTCCTGGAATCCCGCGGATGATCATCGGCGGGAAGCGACAGAAAACTTTCTATCGAGCTGCTAGGGACGAGGGGCCGTCGGCGGGACTGATAACCATTACCGAGCCACTCGCTCTCTTTCTCGGTCGTATCGCCGCGCACTGGCGGGACGCGTTCAATGCACCTGAAACAGATAACACGCGCCGCACCGCGCGGCCAATGGCTTCCGGGACGCTCGACGCGCTTCCCCGTTAACATATTTTCTCGCGAGCCGAGGGAGACTCGAGGCTATCCTCGCGGTACGTGGAACTGGTGCGACTCGTTGCCTCGAAACGGCGCCCCGATTCCGCGGGCAACCGAGCGCCGATGATTTTTCGCTCGAGCCGAGGGATTCATTAGCGCCGAACAAAGTCCCCGACAAGTTGGCAGTTCGGTATCGACGTTCGCCCGGGCCAAGCAGCAATTCCGTCGCGACGTCTGCACCGTTATGCACCTACTCGGCGTCGCGTCGCGTCGCGGCGGCTGAACTTGGCCCGGGAGTTTAATAGAACGCGAACGGTTCCTCCAGGTGTTTTTGTCGCGCCGTTATTTAGCCACGCCGCCCTCGGCAACGAACCGGAGACAATCATCCGGGGCTCGAGTAATTTGGTCGCCGTCCTTGTCGCCGAAACTTCTCGGAGCCCGTTTTCGGAAACGGGGAGAGCAGGGGAGGGCGAGCCAGCGGGAGGAAAGAGACGGGCCATCCGACGCGAAAGAGTCAGAAGAAACGCGCGCGGCGAGGAGGTGTGTGCCCGCGTGAAATTGCAAATGCAACGTAATCGTTTGCCACCCACCACGTGACAAATCACTGCCGCGTCGCGAAAGAACGGGGGACCGTTTCGCCACCGAAACCGAACCAGCTCGAGGGCAAGAACCGTGGCGCGGCGCGCGGCCTTGGGCGTGCTACCCGCGCGATACCGCTTGAATTTATCCGGCGATTGCAAAAACCACCCGGCGACGCGTACCTTTTTACGGATCCTTCACTTTCACGGGACTGATGAATTTCGAGTAACCCGCCCCTCCTTCCACCCTCTGGCCTCCGACGCCACGGTTTTTGAATTCTCGTTAAAGGCCAATCGAGCCACGAAATTGCGCTCCTTTGATCGTAATGATCGACACGATTATTTCCCCGTGTTTCGACGGCGCGGTCGCGCCGACCGCGTCGCTCGTTAATAGATTTCCCGGCGCTCGGAAGCAACCCCCTCTGTCCACCCTGCAACCTCTAAGCAATTATTCTCTTCCATTGTCCAGCCTCGGTTCGCGCGTTTTTCCATCCAGCTGGAATACAACGCGCGCGCGCGCGCACGTTGAGCATCGTTATCACTTGTCACAGGCGCGAATTAATCGCTCGCGCGAAAGAGATTCATTCGCCTGGGATACGTGTTGAAGGTATTATCAGGCGGGGATCGAACTCCTTTGACTGGACAACGCCCGGGATAGGTAGACGAACTGTGGAGAAGCAGCGGCGGTCGTTATCGATAATGACTAGCCGCGACATCGCCTCGCGGCACGCGAGTGTCTACTTGAAAGAAAAAATGAAGTGTTTGTTCGGGAGGAACGAACAGGATTCCCAGGGAAATCGATTTCTCGAATCGCCTCGCGGCTCGGGGGATTCTCCTCTTTCCTCGGAGCACAATGACGCGCTGATCGCCCGGCGATTGGAGGCTCTGGTTTCGAAGGAGCAGAGCGATAAACTCTCGACAGTTGGCGTTGCACGGGCCTGGCTGTCGGTGCGAAACGGGCAAGATTACCGTTTGTCCAGCTGCTAGAGTTCGCTGATGTTCCTATTAACGTGGATGTGTATGATTGTCGGCCATTAGAGGGTGAAAGAGCGCGAATTCGGGGGCTGATTGGTCGGTAATGATAGAGGCGCGTTCGCCGCGCTATAAATTCGACGGCGCGTTGCGGATACCTGTACGCGGGCTGCGGGCCACGGATCATCGACCGATGCCAAAGATTCGAGGGCCATTATCAATATCGATATCTCGCAGTATGGGCGCAAAATTAGTGCTCGCGTCAATATTAGCTCCTCTATTAACGCAAACATACCGATCGGTCGGTCTTGCTGGTATTTTCCGAGGCTCCAATAGCTTCCAGTAGCTTCCAGGAATAATTATCAACCCAGTTCAGAAGCTGGACGAACAGCAGAACTGTAAACGAAGCTTTAATTAAGGTTCAGATCAATCTGTCTCTAAAGTCCTGCATATGAGTCGAGTCGCTACGCGACACTGTTCCACACGGCTCCGCCGAATTCGATACACGCCTCGTCGTTCCGTAAAAGTTGCCCCGCTACATACCATATTTCCTCCGGGCAGATAAAGAAGACTTTTCCACAGAGCGTAGAACAACGCCGAGAGGGTACGATAAATCCCCTTAAATGGCATACGTTTATCAGTATATACGACACTTTTTGCCTCCCCGTTGTCATTCGACGGAGTTACGAGATGGCCCGATTTTATTCCGAGAAAAAGAAATCACCGCGGCTCTCCTCCTTATCCTGCGCGGAGAGCTCGTGTGTTCCCAATAATTCTTCTCTCGGTAGATTCCTTGGGCTAGTCACTGACCTATCTTCACAGGTTGCCGAGGGCCGCGATAAGGCCGCCGCGGCTGCTTATCGCAAGCCGCAATATCGACTATCTGCCCCGCTCGTAAGATTTATGACGAAAGAAACCGAAATCGAAGACGAACATTATCTCTCGAATGCAAGCTCCTCCGAGGGAGGACGACAGCGCTGAAATGGGGACGGGGTGCGTTTCACCAACGATGGAAGTCGTGGATGACAGCACGGAGCTGTGCACGTGAACGCGATCCATCAGCGGTTAGCGAATTAAACATTTAGCTTATAATAAGGCGCGGAAAGTAATTAACCGGCGCCGATTAATAACTAATTAGCCGTGGTTATCAGCACCGCCAACTTGAAGTAAATTGCCATCGAACTTATTCTTCTTTCCGGCTGGTAGGTACCTGCGCGGCGTCTCCGCACTTATTAACGCGGTGACGGCTGAAGGATCGATTAAAACGTTATTAATTTCCGCGAAAGTTACAGGCTTCCGGTGCCACGGCGTCGGTCAGAAGGAGAGGCAAACGACGGCATGAATCACGAGCCTTCGCCTAGCTAGAACGATTTTTATCGTCCGCGTGACGGCACGCGTTAATTACGATGACGGCCGATAAGAAAGCCAAGCGACATTCCCCGGCTGTCGTTTCCCGCCGCCCTCAAAAAGCGCCGATGCTTTTCGCGCGAAAATGAAAGAGGCAGGCCAGGCGCCTAGATAAGATTCGATTTCGCGGCGTTATCTTATCGGTTCGTCGAACTAGGTGACGCTGGGGCACATCACCTTACGGAAACACGTTCAAGTTCGCTGTTGATCGACATCAGTGTTTCTCGGATGTAATCGATAGCGTAGTGAGATACGGATTCAGCCGCATTCGTCCACGCGTTGAATATCGATATGGAAAGGCGGCTCAAACGACTGTGGCCGATGGAGATTCGGTTGTGGGATAGCTTACCATGCTAAGAGCCTACCCTTAGAGCATATATGTTTATATGCATATATGTTTATATGCATATATGTTTATATGCTCTAAGCGTGCAATAGGCGAAAATGTAGACGGCGGTAAGATATACATTGGGGACACCCTCTTTCTTTCTAGCGCCAGGGGCGGCAGTGTTTTTCTTTTGATGTTAGAAAGAGAGAGGGTGTCCCCTACGTATATCTTTCTCTTTCTACCGCTGATGTCTACATTTTCGCCCATTGCATGCTTCCTCCATGTTTATATGCGCTAAGCTTAGAGCATATATACATGGAGGTCTCATTGCCGAAGTTTGACTGCCTCGAAACTGTCGGCAACATCACGCGAGAGAGAAAGACATGTGCGAACTGGTGCGAGAGAGAGAGAGAAATATAGAGGGCCCCCTCGACCGTAATGCGCATGCGCCGATATCGTACGAGAGAGAATGACATCGTGCGAGCGAGAGAAGTATAGAGCACCCCATCTACCGATATAGTGAAATTTGCTGCAAGCGGTATGGTTTGAAGTGATACGCGGTGCATGTGTACACGACATACTTTAATTAATTTAATTTATTAAATATTACATATATTTACTTACGAGCACAGCTTCCCGTCTAATTAGAACACGTCTATTTCGCGAGGAAACATATCTATTTAATGTGAGACACGTTCACGCAGTCCTGCCACAAAATTGAATTCACATTGCTTCGGTTATGTTTACTTTCCCGTTGATAACGTGAAATAACGGATAGGAGAATTTTAAATAAATGCGTATTTCTTTGCCGTGCAGATTTCGACTAACAATGAGCGTCTTATAGTTTAATCTATGAAGACTGCCACGAATAAAATACATTTATTCATCTCAGTATTCAGGTTTCCTAACCCCCTACTATCCCTCCGAATACATAACATTCGTTTCCATTATTTTCATTCTTACTCTACTTTCCCGCTTTATTTATTTGTGTCTTTCATTATAAATCCGTCGATTCGTTTACTTTGCACGTTACAAGTTTATCGTTTGCGATTCATCGTTTTCATTTTCATTTCAAACAACGTCACCGATGTATGAACGAGATATGGCGCTTCTGCGGAAATTTGATGAGTGATATTAGTGAAAAGCATGAAGCTATTATAATTTTTCTTGAAATTCATTGCTATAAATGTTATTTGACATTTATTCTTGGCATTATGTAACAGCACCTCGAACAGAGCAGACGGCGAAGATTTATATGTGACAGTTGTGGGTATCAGCGCAATAGTGGCTTAACCCACAATTTTGGATGAATTGACATTTCAGCCTAAACCACTTCTTACACAGCAAAATTTTAATTCTATAGTGTCCTGAGCAACCCTACAAAAACATGGTCAAAATGGCAGCACGAAAACGTGTTTTTGCACTGAGCATTTTGTTGATTTACGTCGCAAAACACTGGCATGTGCAGCATTGTTTATTATTTTATATACATACTAATAACATACACCACAGCGATTATATTTTGTAAAAAAAGATACCTATGTACCTAAAAGTAGAAATTGTAAGCAACGACTTTAAAACGTCATTAATTTCATTAGCCGTTATCTCAAAACAAAAGTTTCGGGGTTACGCCACTATTAAGCTGATAGCCTCAATTATAGGATCCCGTGGGATCACGGCAGATGGTGTCACAGTGATTTTTCCTTGCGAAATAGACGTGTGCTAGCCGTTGCTAGACAGGGGTCAGTGTCCGAGCAATGTCGGGCCGTCGATTAGAGGGGTCAAATATAACAATTACCAACGAATATGATAGAACGGGAATTTTGATTCGTTTAAAAAATTAAGCAGCTGTCTCGATGTCCTGGAATATCGACGATAAAGTATCTTTCCCTGAATACTTTAACCTCTACCTCCATTCTCGCGAGCTGCTAGACATTTATTGAATTATGTATCCGAACAAGAAATTTATAAGCCGAGAATGGTGAGCGTAATAGATTTCAAAGATCGAAGATAACCGTGGCCAATAATAGCAGCAATCTCGTCGAGATTAATGGACGGGACTACGCAGCGTAAACGTTCGGAGCTTTCCTCGCGTCCTGCGAGGCGGAAAGACGAGAACTCACAAGTGACAGGAGTAGGTTTTCCTGGAGAAATCAAAGCTCGGAGCGGGCGGGGCTGCGTGCGTCGTGCTCGCGGCTCCAGAAATCGAGGGTTCTTCGAGGGGGACCCGACGATAGACGCGTCAAGGGAATCTGCTGGATGGAGGGGTGGAGGTACGGTACGTGCCTTCTGTCCTCCGAAGGGTCCGGGATGACGAGCAGCCGCAGGAGCAGGGGGCAACGGCTTCGACGCGTATTTTGACAAGCACCGCAGACGCGTGCCGGCAACTGCGATCGTGTGTCAACTCGAAGCTGGCCGACCCTTGGAATTATGAGGGTAGCTTGCGACTACTTTGCAGGATCGGTTTATTTACCCATGGATCGTTGCGCCCTTAACGGTGCGTGTAATTAGCTGAGACGCCGAGGCGCTGGCAGCCAGCAGACCCGAAGGTCTCCGTGGTCCCTGTCTACGAGCCTTCTCAAATGCAACGTAGCGACTCGAAAGCTGTCGAGTCCACGGCGGCCAATAGAGACGGAGGGAATCACGAGGCGGCCATAGGCAGATGACATTTGTTTGTCCGCGTTTGTTAAGACACGTTCAGCGATGCTCGCGGCTGAATTGCGAACTTACCGAACAAGTTTTATCGCTAATAGTCCGCGGCGTGGTTAACCGAGTCCGCGATATCTGAGATGAAAATCTTGTTAGAAACTTGAACGGAGGAGCCAGACGTCCGGAGGATATCCACGGGATAACGACTCGCGTGCACGTGTGGGTGGCTGGCGGTACGTGAGCACGAGCGAAACAGCTCGGACGACGGAGAGGAGAGGATCTCTGGAGCGGTTGAGAAGGAACCTGAGGGAGGGAGATGGACAGACGGAGACGGAGGGAGGGACGGGAAGAGCGTGGGAGGGAGAGGAAGAGAGTGAGAGAGAGAGAGAGAGAGAGAGAGAGAGAGAGAGAGAGAGAGAGAGAGAGAGAGAGGGCGGCTACATAAAGACAGGAGCTGGCGCGTGCCAGGTGCTTCGTTGCACACAATGCATCTCTGTTAGGCACCGGGGGACTCTCCGGCCAGCCGGAAGTCGAAATACAAGCGTGTACACAGGCGGCTCTTATTAAAGAGGAAGAAAGGTGCGCGTCTGCAGAATGCGAGATCTCGTTCGTGCCCAACTGGAAAATGGTCGTGCACGTTAATGCGATCTAACGACCGATGCACGTACGTGCCGTTCGGCCGTAGTCCTGCGGTGTTCTCTGTGCTGCCACCCCCGAACTCGGCCCAACCCCTGAATATTAATTAAACTCTACGCAGCCCAGCTGATTATGCAGATTTTTCGTCCGCTCGCGACACGGGCGGTGAGCGCGGCAAAGGGTGAACGGCGTGCTATTACTTTTGCAGGGTAAGGTGGCGTGCCCGGTGGGTGTACGGCCATGCCTCGACCGCATTACGCGAGTAGGGGAGACCGGGGCTGGTAGGCCAGTTTTTCAGTTTTTGATTTTTAATCAATTATGTGGACGGAATATCATTGGGCCGGTTAGTATTATTCGATAGGGCGTACATTTGGCTATTAAAGTTGACTCAATGCGACAACAATTAAGGTATTTTAATGTTTTTCTAACACCTATGCTAGTCAAGCCCCACGATCGGGGTTGGTTGACTTGCAGTGTGGGGTAGGTTGACTATAGCTAGGTACAATCAGTTAAGAAAATGTTATTAGCAACTTATCTCAGTGGTAATAAAATAACAAAATGTCACAAGAGTTGTTTCATTATAAAGTATTAATTTCTTTCTTTCATTTTTTAATAATAAATCTTTCCGCAGCAGAACACATGTCAGTGCAAAGTTATTAACAATTAGTCAACCTACCCGTTGAGACAACCAGCCCCGGTCTCCCCTACTGTTCTCAAATTGAAAATAGGATCCACGGAAATTGGCAAATGACACGGCGCGGGGCGTAAACGGCGGGCGCGATCACAGCAGAAGATTCGTCGAAATGGTGAACGATCGAGTCACGCCACGAGCTGCCTACGTTGCATCGAGAAAGGGCAGAAACGGCCACCGCGACCTGATGGCGCGACTCGAACGGAGGACAGATTAGCGATGGAAATTGAGATGTTTGGACGACCCATTAGAGGGGTCTGGCTTCGTTGGGCGTGCGTTCCATAAATCACCGGCTGTTTTTCAGACTTCGGTGCCCGGCTGCGAGCAGAGATGCGCCACCCCCGAAAGGTGTTCGCGTCGATGCCGGCGGGAAAGAGTCGCGTGCCGTCGGACCTTTGAATAGCCTGCAACCCCTCGTGTTGTGCGTCCCCTGCAGGACCTCCACCTCCACCTCGGCCGTGGTGGAAGGCCAATCCATAAATATCCTAATGGGCTTAAACTGTCGCTTTTACCCTCGACTGCGGGGGTTAGCCCGCTGAATGAGCCGCCTATTCCGCCTCTCTATCTCTCTCTCTCTCCATCTACCATCCACACCCCTCGGTCCCCCGGCTCTTTCGGCAAATTTCCTCCAGCCGAAAACGACGTGAAAAACCGTATTTACGGGGCTTTCAGCTTCTCCGCGCACCTTGAAATCGCGCCCCATTCATCCGGCGTTTTCGGCAAGAAGAAGTGGAAAACGAGAGATCACGTTCCGCAAACTCGCCTCGCGTTCTTCCGGGAAAAATGCTGCGGCGGGCGCGTTTAATGACTAGGAATCGGGGGCGCTATCGATCTACCGGTTAGAAGACGGCTGGAACTTTTAATTCACGAGGATGTCTTCGACTCGCGGCGGCCCCTGAATTATCCCATTTTGTTGGGCGAAATAAACTCGACGGGAGCGGAAGCGGAACGAGTCGTCTCTTTCGTCGCGTCTGATCGATGTAGCCTCGCGAAAGGCGCGGCGCCGACGCTCGGAACTTGGGGAGCATCTTCCTTTGGAATTATTAACGACGCGAGCTACTCGGGGCAAACCATCCGCTGTTCCCTCTATCTTGTCACCCAATATCCGCGGGCTTTTCGCCTGGAAATTCTTCTCGTTCATTTTTTCGTCGTTTCGCCCCGGCGACGATACCGGTTACGGGCAGGCACTCCAACGGCGAACTTGCATCCCCTCTGCTCGACTTTCTTGCGTAACAGGAGGCGGCGGGAAAGGGTCGTCGTCGGTGTCTCCTCGGTATCTCGTTCCAGGACATTTTTTCCACGCCGGGAGTTTCCCAGAAGAGACGCGCCGCCACCCTCGCCATTGTTCGGCGCCCGGCTCATTTACGAAGTTACATTTATGCAGGCGTAACTTTATCCGCCGCGCAAGCTCGCCGGGGCGAATCGGCTGCAAGCTCGTTGAATTTTATTAAAAAAAAAAGGAAGCGTGAAGAGAGGGAAGCGAGGGGGGCGCCGCGATAATAAGTGTAAGACGCTTACGCCGCGAGTAATCCCGGAAGATTGTTAGCCGGAAATTGTCAATAGCCACGTCGCCGTGGCCCGCGGTTGTTCGCCGCGAATCCGTGGGCCGACCGCGTTGCTCGTCCGTTCCCTAAGAAAATTACCATAGATCTAATTAGCACGCTAATCGTCGCGCCGCATTAAAAGTTTTCGCGTCGCCCGCTGCTCGGAAATTCCATCGTCCGCGCGCTGGTTTCCCCGGGAAAATTGTCCCAGATCGAAGTAATCGTTCCCGGCCGATGCTCGAGATCCTTCCCCCCTCGTGTTAAAATCCATAGAGCCCTCTCCATTCCTGGGAGGGTGCGCCGAGCCGAGAGTAATTTAACGTGGCCCGACGAATGGCCATTGATTTACGAAGCATCAAACTTCCACGAAAGTTAGCCAGCCGCGTATCGAGACCAGCGCTGCCTCTCTCTCTTCTCGTCCCCTTCCGGTTTGTTCTTAGGCTGCAGTTAGCGGATTCGATTTAACTTCTCCCGTGGGCGAGCGACATGGTGCTCGGCTACCAGCTAGCCGGCGCAACCCAACGATCGACGAAGAAACCGGCGGGGAGGCAGGGAGACAGTGCTAACGGATGCCCGCTAACATAACAGCAATTTGCCAATATCGAAAGTGTTTGCCGATAATCTGTTGCTGGGTTGTTGCAACTAGAAACTTGCTCCTTCCTCGCTCTTTTCTCTCCCCGATCGTGCTCTCGGACGCTTCTTCTCCCCTGCAGGCTATCTACGCTTGCTCGCGTATGTTTACGAGTCCTGAGATTCTTTCGCTACATATTCGTCGATAATTGCACCCTCGTCGGCTGTAATAGGCGCTGCGGTAATAAAGGCATCGGGGGGAGGATCTCCGAGAATCGTCGTGGTTTTGGAGACGTCAGGATCCAGTTCCCTACCGTGCAATTAGCACTGTGTGTATTCTTGATGACCGAGGAAAGCGAGAAATCTTAATCGACGAGAGAAACGAAGGGATATGGAGAACACAGGGGGCATTCAATCAGGCCTGTACCTGTGTTGTTGCCCGCCCAGGTGCAAGCACAATATTGCCGTCTTTATTCATTTTAATTATGTTGTAGTCCTCGTGAAATTAGGAGGGGTTAAGTCATCATTTTGCCGATTTCGAATTTGTATAAATAATATAGGGTGTTGAATTTTTCGATTTTTGCCCATTTTCGTGTAAATGAGTTGTACTTATGAATTTTTATCTCGATAACCAGCGTTGGATAATTTAAACAAAATTTAAATGAGAAAAGGAATGATATAATTAATAATTATCATAAAAGTTGTGATTATTATTCTTATTAGTCAAAATTTTATATATGATAAACGGCCTGTGGCCGCCCCTAGCTTTGGCCGCGGGGGCACCTTCTGCACCCCCGCTAGGAACAACCCTGCACTCAATATTAAATTACGGTACCGGAAGCGCGAGTTTTTGCCCTGGCAGCCCATCGAGACTTTGCAAAATGAAAGATTCACTCCGACTAGGTATTTAACGTCCGTTATCGACCGATTCAGCGTAATCGCTGCGCATCAGGGTAAGTGCCTGCGTGCGTCCGTTTATTTAGCCGCGCATTACTTTGTGTTACCAGCGTCTCGACGTCCATTGCTCGAGGGTTGCAGCTCGAGACGGCTCTCTCCTCTTATCGCCGTGTCAATGGTTTCAGGACTTTCAGGTCGGTTGTTTGTCGGCCACGACGCCGGGCTTTGTCGGGCAGACCGCGTGGCGCATTCTCGATCGCCGGCGAACGATCGGGAGGGTTCACGATCTTGATTTCTCACGGTGACCAATTGATTCTCGCTCGACGCGAGGGGTTTATCTCGCGCGTTGAATCGCCGCTCCCTCCCTGCAGGAACCGGTTGCAGCTTATATTCAACGAAATTGTTGCGATATTTAGAGCGCGTTCTCATAAAGCGACCCTGTTTACCGTTCCCCGCATCCCGAGCAGAATTTATTCCACCGCATCCCCCGGGGGGTGTGTTTCTAAACGTTTATTACCGTTACTGTCATTACGCAGGGTAAACCCTTTCGGCGCTGCTAGATCACACACGCGAGAAATATGGACTGTCCTGCTTCCTAATGGCCGACCCTAAATTTTCCCATCGTTCGGAATGAAGGCTCGCTTAATTTGCAAACAACCGCGCCCGTAGGAGCTTGTATTAAACTCGTTCCATTAAGGTACAGCGTAAGCCTGGAACGTTGCAGGGGCCAAATTAGAGAGGCGTTGTTTGGACGAATATGTAGGTACATATGTACGTTTGTTCCACGATACGGGGCCAATTTGCCGGAATCTCCTTGATGTATTTTTCCCGCGCTTTAGTTCCGCCATTCGTCGACCAAATATTTAAATAGCTGGCCAATCGAATCCGAGGAAAACTCGGCCCGTTTACCGAGAAATATTTGCTCGTTCCACGGTTCCGCTGGCCCGTCTCGCCGTGTCATCTCGACAAAGATTCGTTTCGACTATGAATAGAAGACTCGAGTACTCATGAGACGGTGTTTCGCGTGCAGTGTATAGAGAACAGAACAATGGCCCTGTGTGCATCGGGTGCACACACATATCGCCTCGGTACTTCTAGAGCGACTCCTCGAGAAACGTTCTCCGCTCTGCTTTTCGAGACGTTCTCGGGGGCACGTCGATTCCCTGTATCGGTTCGCCGATCATTCCTCCCTGTCAGAGGGTGTTTTTCGTCTACCGAGTGTACTCTGGACGTACCTCTGCGGCCGCGGATAAAAATATGTGAATTTATTTCCGAGCATTTCCACGGAGTGCGAGGTACCTTTATATATATATACATATATCCAAAATTGCCACCGAAAAGACGTGGTACAGGCGAGCCTAGTCCTTCCTTTGGTCCCCAAAATATATATATATATATATATATTTTTATATATATATTATATTATTAATTAATTATATTATATATATATATATATTTTGGGGAGTTTTTGCATCTTTATTGATGCAAATATATTTATTTATATATATTTATTTATATATATCAATAAACAACATCAATAAAGATGCAAAAACACGAGGTCATTTCGGTGGCAATTTTGGGGACCAGAGGCAGGACTAGGCTCACCACGTCTCGAATTTGAGATAGCCAGTGTGCCATATAAGGTGAATGGCATTTCTGCTTATGTCTCCAGTTCTGCTAATTTCTGCTAGTTACGTTTGTACTATAGTTGCAACAAAATAATTTGTAAATTATATGAAAAGTGCAGCATAAGCCACGAAAAACTTTTAAAATGAGAGACTCATGATTTTTCGACCATGTTATAGCTGGTTGTGCTAAGGAACAGGGTCCCTATTGGCATTGGATAATTCGGCAGAAAATAGTTTTTGCAGTAAAAATTCTTATTTAATAACAAGAACAGATGCCGTATTGTGGTCTGCATGTAGATTTGTTTACTATTTTTAATTTTTTAAGTAGAAAACAGTTGATTAGGTTTAGAGTCAAGTGAATCACCGTCATGTCCGCATTTCTGCTCACCAAAATTATAATAATATAACCTTACAATTCAATACATGCTGCAACCTCTATTTCTGTTCGAAGGCATTTTATTTTTTGTTTATCATTATTTTATGCTCTACTGTTGTGTTACAAAACATCATCATAAAAGATGTAACCTATTTTAACCTGAATGGGCAACATATTATGTGAGCAGAAATTGGTACATACGGTGAGTAGAAATACGTGTATCGCTAGTTTTCGTGAGCAGAAATACGGACATTTACAGCATTATATTTAATTACAAATTACTAATAGTTAAACATCTCGAAATATCTTTTTTAAATAGTTTTCGACTGGTTGATTCATTATTAAAGAATTAATCAATTACTCTGCAAATTTGGATCGCAAACAAATTTTGTACACCTTCTTTTGTGACAAGTAACCTCTTAAATGAGCAGAAATTGGGACATTCACCTTATCGGGCAGAGTGTCTGGTTGCGAGTTTACCCTCCCTCTTCTTGCGCCGCGATCGATCGCTCGCCGATCGTTAAACGAATGCCGCGCGTTCCAGCGATCTAACCCCCGCCGAAACATGTAACTGCGTGTCGACATCAAACACATTTTAGACCCCATTCCACGCCGGCCCCGGGAACACTCGCGTAATCATCGGATAACTGTGCGACGCGCCGAAAAACCGGAAGAATCGATTCGTGACGGCCCTGCAAGAACGAGGGTTCTGCGCGGAAAACGTGCCTGCCATCCAGGTCGCCGACGACGGTTTCGTTGGAAAATTCACGGTACAATAGGACGTTGTTGCACTCTGTCGTCGGTCTTTTTTCCATCGAGCCTCGCGAAAACATAGCGGGAACGAGAGGGGAGAAAAAGCAGACCGGCACGGAATCGGGAGGAAATTCGTACGAAGACGGCGTACATCTGTGCGATTTATATCAGGCCGAGCGTTTCCAGCTATTCGAGCGGAACAGAACCTATATAGCGCGGAATGTTCGATTTTGTCAGAGGGGTATAATGGAGAGGTTCATCGCGTCGCTGATACATTATCCTGACGAATGCGCCGTAAATATTCCGGCCGCTGAACGAAACGCGCCGATTAATCAGGGCCATTCGAACGCGCGGTTATTTAGCGGGTCGGATGTGCGAAACACAGCCGGTGCTGTATAGTATTTAGGAATTCGGAATGATGCGGCCGAAACTCTTTGACAATGCGAATGAAATTCGCCTCGAAATTGACATAAATGCGCCCATTTAGCCGGGAGAATGAGCCCGATTGTGCGCAAGCACGGAAGCCGCGATGCATCGAAGTCTATGCCGAGTGCAAACTGAACGTCGGCTTGATAGAAATGCGGCCGGAAGATGGAGAAGGAAGAAATTTCAATTACGTCCCCGCCCTGCTCGCGAGGAAGAGGGAAACAGTTTTACGCGGGTCGCGTTTACAGCCAGGGAGGAAAGAGTCAAAACATTAATTACGACCCAGCATACTTAAGTGTCGCTATTTAGCTCGGGATTAATCTGTCACGGGAGGAGCGTGAAAAACTACCCGTTTAAGAGGCCGACTCTCTCGCGGCGGGTCGTTTGATTGGCAGCTCTCGAGGAGAGGCCCTCTTCGCTCGTCGTCACCGCTCCCCCTCTGGTTTTCTCTTTTTAAAAACCTCCACGGACTACTCGCTGCTCCCCGTGCATTCGAGTCGGAAGCGAGGGAGCGAGGAAGAGGCGGAGAGAGACCAGACACACGTAGCAAGGCAGGGAAACGAAGGAGGACTTTATTTTCGGTGGCCCGATGACGCTGATCGGCACGAGCGTGCAAGAAGAGGAGGAACGACCCGTCGAACGCCGCGCCGAGCAGAAGTGGCTGCAGGGAACGACGCGAAGAAAGCGAAATGTCCTCGAGATCTCGCGTAATGAAACGTTGTCCCTGGTTCGTAACAGTTTAGCGTTTTACAGGGGCCAGCCGATTGCGCGTTTCATAGCGGAACAACTCAACTCCCTCCATCCCCCGGAGGATTAAGTAAATATCGGGCCTCGATATCAAGTCCCGTTCTAATTTGAAAGGGACGAATCTCGTCAGCGTGTCCGGCGTCCGAGAGCTCGGTGACCTAAGGCAATACGGCGGATTGCCTGAAATATGCCGGTGCATTCAACGCGAGAACGTTATTCCATCTGCTCGGAAAATGCTGGCAACGCGTGCAGAAGCGGGCTACGCCAAGCTCTCGTCACGGTCGCGGTATCAAAACTCGGTGGAAACCACGGAAACCGCCGTTCCACCAGCGATAATTAAGCAATACCGCGACAACGCAGCGTCGATGCTCGCGCGCGCGCGTCAGATCACCCAGCCATCGAATGGACGGAGCAGAATGGAGCCTCGCTGGAGGTTACGTTTTTTTTTCCCCCCCGAGCGAACGAAAGACAAAGGGTCGAACGATGAAAAAAAAATAGAATCGGAGTCGCTAACGAGAGAACCCGATGTACGTTTCATCGCTGGGAACGAGATTTTCTCGGGGCATAAATAAGGATGAAAATAGGGGACGGATAAAGAGTAACAGGGTCGTCCTCTGGATCGTACTTATGAGCATCTCAGGCGAAGGACGATCTAATGGCGGGACTCGGCCGACCAAGAGAGACAGGGAGAGAGACGTTCGGTGCGCGCTGAACCGCGTCGTCTTAGCGCACCGAGCAAAGTGAAACCAGCGCAAAAACTCGGGGCAAAAAATGAACGTGACGAGGGTCAGTAGGACCTCGGCGTGTTGTACGTCAGCGCCGCGTGAAAATACAAGCGTAAAACGACGAGCGAGGAGAGTTGCCCGGCACCGTGGACGATAGTCGGCTGTAAGTAAATAGAAACGCCGCGCGTTTCGGTCGCGACTGGAGAACGCACGGCCGACAGTGGTGTCGATAGTGAAATCGGTCGGCGGCCTTAATGCGCGAACTTTGGCGCCAGTTTTTTCGTATTTTCGCGGTTTCGAGCGCTCGCGATCGGATCGCTTGGGCCATGTTGGTGGAGGCAGAGGCTGGTAGAGGGGCGAGAAAGCGAGAAGAAGGGAGGGTCTGGCACAGTGCACAGTCTGGAGGGAGAGGATCACGCGTGCGGTTCCCCGGTTGTTAGGTCGTCGTTACACAGGTTCTTAAAGGTCCCGTGCGTGGTCCGTCGCGCGCGTATAGGCAAGGCAAGGCAAGGCAGCTTGCCGTGTCTGGTTGTGTCTGTTGGTAGCGTACGCACGAGAGCGCGCGCGGGGGTTTCCAGTGTCGGCGGTTGGCACTGTGCGCGCGCAGAGCCTCGACCGGCGTCCACCAGAAGTCGCTGGCGCTGTGGCCGGCCTCGGGCTGCGCGAGCGGGCCGTTCAGTCTAATTTGAACCGTCGCGCGCGCCCGACGCGGGGCCACCGACAATCCCTTCTCCGCCTCGACGTGACACGAGGCTCCTCGTGCATGCCGCGTGCAACACACGCGCCGATCCCCCGCACGATATTATCCGCACGCGTCGTGCCTGCCATCCTGCAGCAGCAGCAGCATCACCAGCGTCAGCCTCAGCATCGTCGTCCGTGCTAGTAGATTCGGTGCCGTGCTGGAAGCGGACGGTCGTCTTGATCGCTCCTCGTCGCCGCGAGTCCGATCACGACCGCTCTTCTCGCTTCGTTCGCCGTTCGCCGTCTGCCGCGGATTTCGTACGACGGATCAGCTCGGGTCCCCGTCGTTGTACACCGTCGTCAGTGCCGTGATACGCCGCCGACCTCGCGGACGGCCACGGTGAGGAGAAGGAAGAATCGTGCGGTGAAGTGCGCTGCGCGAGGGCTAGACTCGCTCGACGGTCGACACTACCGACCAACCGCGACAGCCTCGTGAGTATATTTAAATAGTGTGCCTCGGCTGGTCAGAGGAAGCCGACAGTTTCTTGGTCCTCTTCGTCGTCGTCGTCGCCATCGTCGTCGTCGCCGTCGTCTTCGCCTTCTTCTCCTTCTTCCTCCTCTTCTTATTCTGCCGCTCCGTCCTACGTCGTGTGTCATCATCCTCGGCTTTTCCTCGTTCGGAGTGCAACGTGATACCGAGCGGAGACCGCGCGCGCCACGACGCGATACATACGGGGGTGGCGCGAGATTCTTTATTCGACTTTCCACGATTTATTTCGAGATCACGGTGGCACCGGTGAGTCGAAGATAGGCATCGCGAGCGATCAGCGTCGCGGATGACTCGAATCGGAGGTGCTTAATCGAGACGGAGCTGGGTGACCGATTGTCGATGAAGCAACCTGCTGGCTCCATTCGCGAATCCTTGGAGATCGACTGTTTTGAATACACGCGAGTGGCGTGCCGTGTCCATAGAAGAGAGCACCACGGCGGAGGAAGGAAGGTGGGTAGCGCTAATACCGGCGAAGGATCGAGGATCGATGACCAGGTGTGAATCGACGGACAGCGGTGCAATCATCTGGTGAACCAGGATGTCCTTCTCGCACGATCGACAGGATGATCGCGGCCTTTGAACTGTACGTTTCGATGCCGTTTGCAGCCACCGCGATCGCGGCAGCCGCCGGTCGGGAGCGTTCGCGATAATCGAGAATAGACACGCAGCACGGTGTCGTACCTCGGTGACCCTGTTGCATCCATCGAGGTGTCAAGGATGAAGAGGACGGTACTGCGTTGGTCGATGAGCAGACAGCCGAGAATCTGTCCGATGGAAGTCCCGATGTCTTGCTGCCGATGGTACAACACCTCGTGAAGAGTGGTTCGCATTCTCTGACGGCGTTGTCAAACACTTAGCTAGAGAGGTGAACGGGAGAGAAAGAGAGAGAGAGAGAGAGAGAGAGAGAGAGAGCAGTTTTAGTACGAATGAGGCTACCCTGAAGATTGCCCGAGAGAGAAGAGAGAGAGAGCGACAGGAGAGGAGAGGGACGACATCTTGCCAGAGGGATCCATTCCGTCAGTTTCAGGCGAATTTGCTCGCAAGAGACAAGAGAGTGCCATAGAGAGTGTGGCTGTTCGGGGTGACCGAGGTGTCGACCTCTCACCCCCGATCAAACCAGCAAGCAGGTCGGATGATGTGGGCGTCTCTGCTTTTGGCCGGGATCTTAAGCGGCTGGTGGGGCGCACTGGCGCTCGCTGCGGCACCCCCCGCCAATCGGAACTCCCTCGAGGAGACGTCGACGAGGACCACCAGCGACCATCCGCCATCGATGAGCATCGCCGCCGTTGAAAGGCCCCTCGATTATCCTTTATCAAGTTGGAACTTCGTTACGCGAACCATCGACAGACGCGAGCTCCAGGACCTTGCTCGATCTCCGCGAGATCACGAATTACCCGCTGACGAGGTTCCACCAGCCGGCGAGCTCGACGAGCGGGCACAGGCCGATAGGGACCAGCGACAAACGTCCTCCTCGAAGCTCGCTCAGATCCCCGAGAATGGTGAGCCACCCGTCGAATCCCACTCTCGGACGTACCAACGCGACGAGCGATCCTCCGGCAGCCACCGAACCCCCGCGGCGGCCTTGGACCACCGCGATCCACCCTCCTCGACCGATAACGTTTCACAGAGGGAAACGGAAGAGCCGGACGACCTGATACGCGACGCGTTCGTTTCCTCGTCGAGGCAGCCGAATCGTCGCCTCGCGGACGAGGCGATTCTCCACCCAAAGACGGACGAGACAGGCCTGACGCGGCTGCCTCGCCACTCGTCCACGCAAACCCCGTTTCTCTACTCGCCCGGGAACGGCGAGTCGTCGATGGGGAGGCCGTCGAGGCGAGCGATCCGTTCGACCAAGCAACGACCAAAGAACCGCACGAAAGCGGAGTCGCCGAGGGAGCAGCGAAGGCGGTGCCGGAACAAGGGTTGCCGGGGTCAGAACTGGTGTCCCGACGTGGACGTCGGCAACAGGGCCTACCTGGCGCCGACGGTGTTCGAGGGGAAGGCGAGGAGCATGTCCTCCGTGAGGAAACCGGGCTCCAACTACGCGGTGACGTTCGAAGTGAAGCAAGTATACAAGAGCCAGCCGGGCTTTCAGCCGCTGCAGAAGAACGACAGCGTCAGGCTGCACTTTCGTGACAAATCGGCGCCCGGCAAGTCGACGGTCTGCGGCTACGACACCGACGGCAAGCAGCAGCAGCAGCAGCAGCAACAGCAGCAACGCGATAATCAGAGTGGTGTGGTGCGAGCCAATATTAAGAGGGGCAAAGTGTATCTAGTGTTTGTGAATCGCGTGGGACCCAGAAACTTCACGATCCTCGGTGAGCCGGTGATTCGAAGCAAGAAGAACGAACAGGCGGTGCAGGCTGTCGTTCGACCGGACTATGGTGAGTACGACTTCATATCGTCACCCAGCGCTCTTCCACCTTGGGGCTACACTCTCGACGAAGATACATCTGTTGAGAACGTTCGGGAGCTGGTTCGCAGCTGCCCTTTTCCTCGGCCCGCGGGAAATTCTTGCGCTTCTTTAGCAGAGCTGTCGCAGAGCAATTCTGCCGGCCATAGTAGACTGCGTTACGCGCAAGTTTCCCACACCGCGTTTCCGAAATCTGTTCGGTCGGCGAACATTTTTCATCGGGCATTGTTCCCGGAATCTCGGAACGGGTGGTAATCCGTCGAGATATCCGGAGAATAGGAGAGAGTATAGTGGATCAGGCAAGATCCCTTAGCTTAGCTTGGCAATTGTTTGTCGCATGGTTCGTGAGCTATGGGGTGTTTGCATTGTTTTCCGGCAACAATGGCTCTTTTCGATCGACGAGCTCCTCTCGTTGTTTCTCGCAACAGCACGATACCGTGTACATATCTCTAGTTTGACTTCCGTTTAATACCTCAAGCTTGCCCCAGGAGTCTGGCACAGTGGCAGCTGACACTTGTACGCTTATTACCGCCGCGTGGCAATTCAGAAGCAACTGATCTGTCGAGCCTCCGCTAACATTTACTTTGCGTGTCGGAGATTCGATTGGGGAGAAAAAAGAACCAAACGACCGAACATCTCGCGGGGCCATAAATCATTGGCGTCTCAATATATTTCGACGGCTTTTATTCGCGTAACGATGGTATCGAAACCTCGTTATATTTCCCTGGGAATCCCGTTAAAAGAGTGTACCGGCAGAAAGATACGCTATCTCGTTTCCGATTTTCTCTCTTTTCTTTTTAATATCGTACACGTGGATGTTCGAATATCGGACCGCCATCGTGACGTTTCTCCGATACACCGCGAATATTATACAGCACGGAAAGGTGACGTTCGAAGCGTTAGAAACCTAATCCGAGTCGTAGCGCTCGGTACGGCTGTCTTTCAGATAGAATCGTTCCATGCAGCCGGAACGATAAATTCGTGTCCGCGCGCTTTGACGCTATTACTTATTGTATCTGAGACTCGTTTCTGGCTTGGAGAGCACGCCCACGCACAGGGAAGAAGAGGTGCTTCCCTCGAGGCGCGTAATCGAGCCGACAACACGCGTATATTTAAACCGCGCCACGTAAGTTGGATCGTCTTCAAGCTCGCGCGCGCTCCGTCGTCCGCTCGGCCGTCTTTTATCCTTCGTTACCTATTCGAACGCTATTGCCGCGATTAGCTGGGCCATCGTTTCCACCGGAACGCGGGAAGGTTTGAAGATGGTCCAATTTGTCGGCGGTTCAACGCACTCTTCGACTGATTTGCCCGCTCCGCTTCGCTCCGCCACGCTCCGCGACGATGCCCTGCCAGAGACGTGCCTCTCGGCGGCGATGACTGCTCGTCGTCGCGCGCGACGACCTTCCTTACTTGATTTATCGCGCTAAGTCGCGCGCGCGGCTGGTCGACTCCCGAGATATCGAAAGTAGCTCGTCACGGAACATCTGTGAAACCTTTGACGAGCTGACGCACATGTTGCTCGCCGCGTGAAAAGCGGTAGCCCGAGCCGACCGGTAGCGCGACGTGTACTCGAACGCATCGATCCAACCATTCGATTCTCCATTATCTCCTTATTCGACTGCTTATCCCCCCCGCCGCGTAGAATTTTATTCCACCATCTACAACGTGATTCCCTACGGGACGAGATAAGGAAATGTCTGACGTTCCACCGGTGTAGTCTGTAGAATAACGACGCGAGGGTTCCTATTAACTTTTCTCGAATATTGCGCTCCGTTCGTAAAGCGGGCGCTTTGAATATACATACATATTTGGAGGATTTGTCGAATAACGCCAGCTGAGAATGAGTCGGGGCCGCGCAAAGCGAGCAAACTTCTTTGATACTTCTTTGGAGTAGCTCTGGGCACGGTGCTTCGTTAGCGTCGTTTTCGTCGTCCACTTTTCTCGTCTCGTTTGCGAGTTCAGAACTGTTGCGCTCGTTTGCTTAGCACCCCCTTGCCTGCCCGTTGCACCCCCCTTCCACCAGCGGGTATTACACATCCGCCTTGACGCGTATCGAAAGTTTTCGCGACTTATCCCATTATCAGGCCCCGATGATCGTCCCGCCTAGCGTGCTCCAAAGACGGGCGCCACTCAGCTCCGCGGGAGTGACTCTGCTTAAACCGATTTATTCGGCACGGTGGAAGCGTTGCGAGCAAATCGGATTCGTCGGAAGCATCCGGCTCCGATAATCCTGTCGAATCTTTGTCGCGGCTCATTAAAAATTCCGCGATAGCGCCCGAACAGGTAGGCCATTATCACGGATTTTCTCGTATCACCATTATCGCCTAACGTCCGCTGTTATTTACCGTACGCGCGAAATGCTTCATTGCCCCTCGTATTATCTCGCCCCGGCTAGCCAGTGATCTCACCTTGAATCACCGATTTCTCTAATTGCAAATTCGTTGTAATATCGAGTCGAGTCACCTTTCGCGTGTAACGCCTTATCGATCGTTTCCGCGCGCGAGTTCGTCACTCGGGCCTCTTAACACGTAAGTTGGAGTATTGAAAGGAGATCGGCGCGGTGGCGGCGATTAATTTACAGCGTTAAGTACCTACTGTCGCGCTGCTGCTCTGTTTGCAGAAGAGGGGTGCTTAGGTTGGGCGTGAAAAGAAGCGCAAACGCGTCTGGTGTCCGGGGACGGTTCGTTGATCTGCGATCCGCAAAAGCGGGTCCGCCGCGCCGGCCCTTCTTCCAGTTGCCGGTGACTAAGCCAGACGGGGGGACCCGGGACGTCAATTATAAGGCCTTAATCGGAAACCCGTCCTTACTTCTGTTGGCTTACACTCGGCCGTGCCACCCGAGCGAGACAACGGCCAAGAGAAACGGAATATCGAGAGCGCGTACTCGTGCGGCGCGCGACTATCCTCGCCGGCACGCCTCCCCGATCCTCACTCATCGTATCCAACTCCAGCGACCTAACTCCGAGGGACTATTCTTCCAAAAGTGGTGGACTCTACCGACTTGCACTCAGGATCCCCCGTGTCTTCGGGGGATAAACGGTTTGCGGTCCGTTCCAGCTCTGACTGCAAATCCATCGTGCGCAATTAATGGATTCACGGGTCGGGCCTCTGTTGCGCGAGTCGCAACTTCGTAGCCAACAGTTCCCGCTCCGCAATTGGAGTTAGTAGGTACTCGGAGCCTTGTGCCCATCAATCGTAGCTCTCAGCCTTAATATTTCGCTGGGAACTCTTCCCGATCAGGCGTCGTTCGCGTCTCTCGAGCGAAGCGATCCGACTGATGAAGGAACTTTGGAGGGTAATCGCGACCCCGATAACCGGGCCATTTAAACCCATATCTCGCTGGTTTACGGGGAAGCATTTAGTCATCCGAAGCTGTTCACACTAGCTATCGGTATCTTGATACATCGCGCGGCTCGTAGCTACATTTATTGCTCGGTCGTCGGTCGCCAGCGGATATTAGTATACAATCCTCGGTCGCCGATAACGGGAAAGCAATCGTTCCGCGAGATAAGCGGCTCGATCGTTTTTCGCGACGCGATTTCGCTCGTGATTAAACGGTCGCGTTCGCGGAAATTTCTACGGGGCTATTCTTGGCTCGCGTGCACGGTGTACGCAGCGGCGGCGATTGCACGTTATGGTGTAACCACGACTGTACGTACAGCCGGACGCCGCGTCTGGTATCTGGCCGGTCGTTCCCGTGCGCGACGCGCGCGATGATAGTGCATTATCGCGCGCCGACTAGAATCTTCACCGGCACAACGTGTCGGCCCGATGACAGGTCCTAAAAGGGACACGGTAAAACGTTCAGGGCTGCGAGAGTTATTTCGGCGTTCGCTCCGAGCTAGTAGTGCAGTCTCCGCTTAATCGCCTCGACGGAGGATGGTCCGAAGCAATCGGTTGCAATTGCCGATTTTTCAAACCTCGCAGAATTTCCATTCCGTTTCGACGCAGGAACGTGTTTCCTTGAAGCCGTCTTATCGTCGTCTCCGAAGCAGCGAATCGGTATAGAAATTAATCGACGTCAATTATCGTTGCTTGCTACGTATGGATGTATGTGGGACGCCTCGTCGTCTGTCTGTGCACTGTGCAACGGTGCTCGCCGAGGATAGTCAAAGGACCGGCTGCCTCGATAATAATGACGAACCGCCCCGCAGTGACACTTTGGTCGGATTCGAAAAACGGTAGCGGCTATCGGCACGCGGGTTGTCCAGCTGTTAACTATGCGAATGGTATCGAATAATTGATCACGGATGATTGTTGCGTTTCGATTAAGGGACAGGCAGGTATCGCGCTGTCACTACGTTGAATTCGTTACTGTCAGTCTGGCGAACGGATTGACAGACTGTCAAGCGGAACCGAAATGCGGAGAGACGTGTCATCGATTACCTAATCAAGTAAAGGACGCCCAGCTATTTCGAGCATCTTGCAAATTTAAAGGGGCCTTGTTTTCTGCCACGATCCGGTCAATATTTATAGCGGAGCGAGGTACCTCGATAAAAATCACTATTCTCCGTTGCGCGCCTGCGAGATCGTACAAGTCTCGCTCCCACCCTGTCCTCTCCGCGGCGGCAATAACAGCGGTGCGAGTGAATGCGATAATTTCGAGTAATCGAAGCCGTGTAAACTCATCCAGACGGATTAGCGGGTGATCGAGGAGAGTAGTCTGGATCTGGTTCGGGGGGAGACGCTCGCGCGACAGTTTCGGCCGCTCGTATCCCTTGAGAAAGCCGGTGTCCCGCGATGGCCGATCGATGAAGCATAATTGGCGACTTAGCGGGAACAGAGCTCGTCCATCGGCCGCGAGATTGATCGTCCGAGGAAGGGGAGTAAGGCACAAGGGCATCGGGAGGAGCAGCAGCGCACCGGCGAGATAGATAGACAGCTAGCGATCTGGCCTGGAGAAAGAGGGAAAGAGGGGACGAGGGAAAGAGAAAGAGAGAGAGAGAGAGAGAGAGAGAGAGAGAGAGAGAGAAAGGGGAAAAGAGAGAGCGAGGGGTCGACGGGGCCGCGGCAGCGAAGTGGGCCCGTCGCGAGGGGCAAGGGGAGGGAAATCGGCACGTACGTATCCAGAGCACGTACGGCCCTGTGCCCATACTCAGAGGAAGCCGCAGGTACGCTCTATATACCGGGGACGGTGGTTCACGCACAGGCAGACGATCGCACACGCACGTGCACAGGTGGAGGTGGAGTGATGCGAGGGCACAGGGTGGGGGACCACACGTGTGGTGTGTGTATACACCGTGGCGGCCGCGGCGGCCAGGTAGACTGCTGGGCGGCCGGCGATCCAGCCTCGAGCACGAGGTCTCCGAGGTGATCCGCCGATCCGGAGAACCGGTGCTCTCGATCCTGCTCGATCCTGCTCCACCTCGCTCCACCTCGCTACCACGGAAATTAGTTTATCCGGAATGCGATTGTAACGATGCGCCGCGCGGATCTATCAGCCGGGACACTCGGCCCGCGCCGCTCCATTCTAGTTCCCGTAGAAAATCAATTTTAGATCGAGCCGCAGCGGGGACCCGTTCGGGACGATCGCGGCGCACGGGCCGCCGTTTGACGCGAAAATTCCGGGCTTTCGCTGGAATCCTAAGCCCGCTGGAGGTGTCCGTTTGACGAAGACAGCCGGCGAGAGACCGCGCCGGCAGGGATACCGGTGAATAGATCGTTTCCTGCGATGGACAAGTGTGCACCACACGGCAAGGTGGCCAGGTCCAGAGTAATACAGACAACTGGCGGGATACAGGAATGCGCGCAGACTTTAACGTGATTATTCCATCGCGATAATCCGTCCGGGGGCCCCCGCCGAGCGGCGATTCGAACTAGAGCGCGGAATAAATTGCGGCATGTCGCTGGCTGTGCCGGGCCGCGAACCAGTGTAGACTGCTGGGCGACTACCGATCTAACGTGCCCGGTCGCTCGCTCGCCCGCTCGAGCGTGATTATTTTTAGCGATCCGAGCGTCGAGAGCGATCAGTGAACGGTGAACCGCGCGGACGGTTCGCGTATCGCTTATCGGCTCTCGAATAATGCCCTGATTTTTCGACGATGATCGAGCCCGACGTTATCACGGAAGTGGATAAGCGCGGCTGTACCCGCGACGGTATTATCGTCCCGAATCCGGCGAACCTGCGCCGTGACTGGTACGTTTCGTCACCGAATGCTGCTTCCCTGCAAGAGCTTTTTTCCCTTCGAGAAGAGGCCCGGGCCCGTCTCTCTGGCTGATCGATGTTGGCGAATCTCCCGAGACAGCGATAAGGACGGGTATGCATCATTCCCCGAATGAAATTTTAATATCGTCCACTTCGCGGGATTTATGGTTCCCTTTGCCCGGTGGACCAGGAATTGGCCGATGCGCGGCCAATTCAGGCGTCGTTCGCGGGAATGTTCCCTGCTCGGTTGCCCTGTCGTCGCCGCCCCCGGTTGTCCTCGATTGGGATTCGCGAAATTGGCACAGCTGGCCGGACTGTTGCCGTAGGACAATCAATGTTCCCGGATACAATGCGATAATTTGCTATCGCTTGTCGCCGTCGACGATTGAATTACGGGCATATCATTATCGTGCCGGCGCATTTCTGACGCTCGGCTACTTCTGCCGGGGACAAATGTTCCTCGTGATTAACGAGGGAATCGGTTGTCTACCCTCGTCGGCTACGCGGAACGCCTTTCTTCCTCGAAATCCTGGTAGCGTCGCTTAGCGATTAAAAGTAAACGCGACTCCTTGAAAAGGGAGCCGGCGCCACGGGTATTTTCATCGCGGTGAATCGGGAGAACGCTTAATCTTTAATGACTGGGACGCCGGCAGGAATCCAAACTACTCGCCAACTTTCGCGGGATTCAAGGTTCTAAACTTGAAAGCGAGGCGCGCGCGCGCGCGTCCGCGACGCGCAACAGTCGCCGCTGCCGCGATAGATCGATCAATTTTCACTTATCCGCGTTTAGCCGGGGAAAACGGGGCGGATATTCATCGGGAAGATATACCGCTCTTCTTATCGGAGAAGCCCGCGCGAAAGAGATGGAAAAAACGGTACGGCGCCGTGTGTTCCGAGAAACACGATTTTCTTTCGTCCACGATCTTCCTCGCCTCTCCCTGCTTTCTCCTCCGTTTCTCTGATCCCGTCGAAAACGCTTCGGTATCTCGTTAAAAAGTCGGCAAAAAGTCGGAGTCAAGCTCCTCCTCGCCGCCCTCCTCCCCGTTTCTCCTCGGTCTGGTTTTCTTTTTAACCCCGATTCGAACCTCCACCACGAACCAGCCGGCAAAAAAAGGACGGCCTGTCGATAACATGTGTTTTCTCCTCCGGTTAAGCCCCGCGCGCACCTCGCCCCCGCTTCTCTATCAGCTGTCCTTCCCGCGCACGCTCCTTCTCCGGAGTCGGAATAAGGGATGAGCTGGCTTAAAGACTCGTGGATTGAATATCACGGCCGCGAGCGTGGCCCACAGCTTGTGGATATGCTCGACGATTTGTATGCCGAACGCGGTTGGCTATTTCACCCTTCCCTGGCTGCATCTCCCTCTGCTTGCCCCCCGCCCAGCCGGTTCCCACCAGATTTCCCTGCTTTTCTCATCCCGTCCGCGGACGTTACGCCTCTATCTCCTCCCGGGTCCCTTGCCGCGAAAATATCGCATCAAACTTTAATCTCCATCGTTATTATTCGTTTATTCTCATTATTTCCATTCTCCGTTGTCGCTGAGATCTTAGCCTCGCAACAGAAAAGTCCGGTGCAAAATATCTCGCCGTGGACTCGCAGCTTTACAGTCTGTCACGCGGTCCTCTCGCCGTTTCTTCCCACCTCGGGGCGGAACTCTGTTTTCTCGCTCGAGATTCAGGAGCGCTGCGCCGCTGAAGGAGTTATGCATCGCGAAGGTCGGACGGGCGGTTTCCGCCGATGAAAAAATATACTTCGGGAAGACTTGTGACGCAACGCGGCTAGAGGCTGCTAGATCAGACGTCCCGGCCTGTTGTCGCAGTTATAAATAACCTACTCACGGTGGTATTATTTCCGAACGGTCTAGAACACATTCGAGGCCTGCGAAAGAGGTCACGTTAATGCGTGGAAAAAGGAAGGAGCCGGGAAACATCGGTCTCCGAGGACCCGGCGAGTACGTATTCCTATCAGCGGGACAGCCGCGCCACCGGGCGCTGTTATCAAAGTAGATTGCACGTTCGTTGATTGCAACAAAGTTGGTGGAAACCCCGCGCGCTGCCGCCGGACAATTTGATAATTAACGAGGCGGCGAGCAGCCCCGGTCTGTTAAATAATTCCTGGATCGGATACCTTTGACGAAGGCCCGTATTTGCCCAACTCCGAGAGCTTTGTCGCCCTCCCAAACCCCCCTCGCCGACCAAATCCCCGCAAAGGGGGCGGCCCCGTTGAAGATTGTTGCAAGCTCACCCCGACTCCAAGCTGCGCTCGTAATCCCCGAAGAGCTAATCTTCGTCGTCCGCCGCTCGTCGGGGTCCCTCGTCCCTCTTTTTGGTCTTTTTTCCGCGCGGCGAACGTCCCGCTTCGTTTCGTACCGCTACAGTCAAGTGTTTGCTGCTTATTGCCAGAAGATAGGGCCCCGTTACCCCGCTCTGCACGGTAATCGAGCCGTTTTTCGCCGGCCCGCGAGCTCGCAATCGTCTCGCAGGCTACTCGAAACGATCGAGAATGGATTCAGGTTAAACGGCACGGATAATCTCGATCGAAGGCGGTCACGAGGAGATAGCGGAGCCAATCGCTCCGCGCGTTAGAACGGCGAATTCGTAGCTCGGCCGGAGCGGGCCGCCGTCAGCCGACAGATGGAAAAGCGTTTCGTGTCAGGGGGGGAAACTATCGGGGCTGAAATCTCGCCAGGCCCGAGAACACTTCGCCACGGTTAATGCACGGGGAGCGGGTCGCCGCGCGGGAACACGGTTTTCCTTGGAACACGAGCGAAGAATTCGTGGGAGCATTACGATACACGATGACGTCAAGTGTGCCAGACGACGGCAGCCCCTCTCCAGTTGCCTAACTCCGTCACGCTGCAAGATGGATACATTCGGAAAGAGGACGACGCCCGTCGACGGCCTCTATTTTTCGCGGAAACATTCACCGGAGGCTGCCGCGAGTTCTTTCTGGTTTCGTCCAGAAGAATACACGTGGGTGGGAGGATTCGCACTTTGGATTCGCTTGGGAAAGGGGAGAGGAGATTGGAGCCAAGATCTAAATATCTGCCGCCGAAGAGCGGCGGGGCAGGGGGTGACGAAACGCTCGACTTTCATCCGATACGGTCGTCTCGATTTGGAAAACCGTGGACGAGCGGAGACAAAAGCGAGGCGGGAGACGCGCAAGGTGAAAGAAACTGGCCGACGAGAGGTGGCGGCGGCGGCGGGACGCGCAAAGCGGAGGGGAAAGGAGAGAAAGAAAGAGAGCAGCGACCAGCGGTCTGGCCGTCATCGCGTAGTCACAACACGCCGCGAGTTATTGCCCCCGAGTGCTCTACCGAGACCTCCTCCGCCACCTCCATCTCCACCTCCTCCGCCAGCTCTCGCTCCGTAGGGAACAACATGCCCACTTTTCCTTCGACTTAATTCCACCGATTCGCGGCCGAAAAAGCGACGAGCGGCTGTGCGCCGCGGCGGGACGCGAGGAGAGCGGGACAAGAGCAGCCGGACGAAAGCACGGGACGGAGAGGGCAGAAGAGAATGGAAGAAGCTGGAAAGGCGAAAACGAAGCGAGCAGTAGCTGCGCGAGGACGCGAACGAGATAGCAGGAGGAGGCGGCAGCGAAACGGTGTTGGCAGTGTTGGCAGCTCAGCGAGGAAGGGGATTGATGCCGCTGCGCGGAGGTGGACGTAGCGTCGCGACGGGCGAAGAAGGGACACCGTGGAAGAGTCGGCGACGCGCGACGGAGCGAGGAAGATGGGCGAACGCGGGGGAGGAGAGGGTGGCCGCGAGCTAAAGCCACCTTCCCGCGAGAAAAAGCCGGACGAAAGCTTGGGGACCGCGGAAAAGTAGCCGTTTTCCCGATGAATTCGGGTAGACCGAAGAGAGGCGACGGTCAGTCGTGGCAATAACCGCGCGCGCACAGCCGCGAGGATGCACACTGCTGCTCGGCACCGGCTCGTTGTTTTCACATGTCGGCCGATGTGGGAGCGACAGAGTGTCGGCCGAGTTCAATTGGACGTAATGCCTCGACGAGAGGGCCACCAGAAAAAAGTCGTCTCCGCGCTCGCCCGCGTGCTGTCTTCTTTGGCCGAACCTCGGCCTCCGCTCGCCTCTCGGGGTCGTTGCATTTCCCGAGTCGCTTTTCCCACGACTTCCTCTTTGACGTCCCAAAGGCATCGGGAGTAAACGCAAAACTGTTCTCCCCCGAAATTCTGCGTTCAACCGGAAGTCCTCGGTGAGAAATGTCGACCGACATGCCGCGACGAGATCGAAGAAAGGGAACGAGAAAGAGAAACCGCGGACGATAGAAAGCGCTGGACACGCGACGCGTACGACAAAAAGTGCATTCATTATTAACGAGCTACGCGTGACGCGGCCGCTCGAACCGCGAGCCGCTGGCCGCGATAAATTCCTCCTGGACTCGAAAAAAATCACCATTAGAAACTCGTTTCGTCGCGATCGCGCGGTCCAAGCGCGCGTCGATGCGAATACTTCGCGCGCAGCCTCGCGCATCTGTAATGATGTCGCTGTCGCGCTCCTCGTCAGTTAAATCCGCGATTGTTTCGCGCAGTCGAAAGCTCGATGTGGCCCTTCCGCCGTCCTCTCTTCCCGCCGAAATAATTGTTCCATTGTCCCGAGTCGGAGTTCGGTTAACCGACGACAATCGGGGATAATCATTTATTGCTCGGCGGGCTTAACGATCTTGTGAATGTAGCGGCAAGTGCGCGAGGAATGTTTTCCGACGGTGATCCGCGGTGGCGACGATTTTCCCAGGGCGACGCGATTGTTCCGGGGGTCCGATCGGAGGATATGGAGCGGAACGGGGGGAAGGCAGAGGTTGAAGGTTGGAACGAAAAGCGAGAAAGGCGCGAGCTGGAGCGCGCCGCGTTGCTGCGCGTCGCGTCCAAGGGGGAGAGCGGTTCTTGTTGCGTGTCGAGATCGAACCGCAGAAGAGACATCAAGTCGCCGTCGGAGACAGACGGACGGTGGCATTTGCTCTTAAATCGGCAGATCCCCGTCTTTACTTTCTTTGCATCAAATGCAGTGGTCAAGCGGGAACGCGCTCATGGCGGACGATGATCGTATAAGGCGAAGCGGCCGCCAGCCGGATCCAGCGACGACCGGGATTCTGCCTTTAGTCGCATCGCTGGCTCGCGGAACTGTACTGCGCTGTTTATATGGTGTCCTCTGCTATTCCGTGTACGTAGCTATCTTTCTATACGTGGACAGAGCGCAGTCCTATCTCGCGTATCGCCATGTTCGTTGTGGGAAAATCGTAGAAAACAAACTCGTTTGTCCTCCCACCTCCTTCCCCTGACAATCCGCGATCTCTTTCGCCTCTTTCTCTCCGTCTTTCGCTGGCTGCTAGTGACCCTTTTCGCTACGCGACGCGCCTCGGTCCGCTCGGATCGCCAAGGAATTTTCACGGATTTTCGTTCCCCGCGGCACCCGTCCGGAGCGAGACACTAGCCATTTCGTGAAATTCAAACGTTCCCCTCTTCGGAATCGCCGGCGTGTCGCGCCCCTCGCCGCTCTGTTTGCCGTCTCGCGGGGCCAGCCAGATTTTCCAGGCAAGACGTTTGGGAAATTCGCTTAGGACTTAGGAGATCGAACGTGCCGATACACGCGCGCGCGGGGCAACGTTAACGGTTTCGTGCCGGTGAAATCGTTCGGCCGTTCGCCTCTCGGAGATAGCAGCGTTTTCTGTGTACCCTTAAGTAATTTGAAAACCCACTTACCCCAAGGAGAGAGAGAGGGAACTTCGGTTATGTTTCTATAATGCCTCTCGTGCCCCGCAGAAACCCCCAACACGCAATTTCCTTTTATGATTTACGGGCAATTATGCACGGTATCGGCGTAATGACGGTTTCCTAATATTTCTCGCAGGCTAATGGGACATTGCGTGGTACGTCGTAAAAGGGGGCAAACCGGGCAGGCTACTCTTCATTCATTATCCCCGTTTTCTCGCGCGGTCTCCTCCAGCCAGTTCATAAATACTTGAACTCCAGAAAGTGCACCCCCGAGCAGGGACGGGTATCTAGAAGTTTCGGAAGCCGAGGAAAATGTCCACGGGCGCTGACGTTTGTTCAAAAATCGAGAAGTGCCGGCTCGAGTGATTATCGGAAGCATCGGTGCTCCAGGCTCGGTATGAATGGCGAGCAAAGCCTCTTACGGGCCGAAGAAGTCCACGGATCGAGGAGGAGGCTCTAACTCTTCGCTGCTCGGAATCGCGCTGTCCCTTTTCCCCCGTTGTCGCGCGTTCTCGGCACCGACGTCGTCGACGACGACTAAGACGACGGCGAAGACGACGGCTAAGAGGACGCTGGCAGGCAAGGAGAGGTGGCGCAAATGCGAGACGACGAAAATATTGGGTCTATTTCGAAATTCTATTTCGGTGCGTCGGCCGAGCGACGCTCCTACACGCACCGCGTCACGCGCACGCTTCTTATCCACGAGCACGCAACTTGACGCACTCTTCTCTAAACTCTACTTTCTTCCCTTCGAGTAGAAGCGTTCGCCTTCTTTCCCGGGGTTATCGACACGCCGATTCTGTTCGCCCGAAGCCCCCGCGGATCACCGCAGCTCGATCCGCGAGTGGTTGTCTTTCCGTTCATCTCTCGGAAAGTTCGTTTCTTTACCGTCCGAGAAAGTTCGATTTTTCCAATCCGCGCTGGCTAAATATTTTTACCCGGCTCCGCGATTACTACACTCCTCCCGAGCCCCGACACCTTTCCTTTTTCAAGCGCTCTGTAATTGGAGACGCTCGAACTCGCCGCAGCTTACCCTTTAAATTTCACGGGCCGACACTGTTGCGTTCGCGGCGGAGGCCGTCCAGCGGCGCGCGATCCTGTAATTGCGCTCGCACGAACGTACGCAATTAAGTGTGTCGCTGCGCGGCGCGTAGACTTTCGGGGGACCGTCGCGCCGGGCGGGATTTTCCCTCAACGGCTCCCCCTTAATTTAATACCTCGTTCGCCGGCGGAAAAAAGGCCGGCGGGGAGAAGGGAGAATAAGCGGAGGCGCGTTAAATTTTCCTTATCTACGAGCGGTCGTTTCACCGCGGCGCGGGAAGCATCGCGATGCGTAGCAAAAGTTCAGCAAGTTCCCTTAATTGCTGGCAATATAATATAATTACCGGGTCACCGGTGCTCCCCGTTGCCCAATGGAGCGGAAACAAGCTTAAAGCCCGCGTTTCTCGTCCCCCACGGTTGCTCGCCACCTACGGTCGCCACGAGATACTCGAAGTGCGAGCGGGGGAAAAAGGGCGAGAGGGAACGACGTAGTAGAAAGAGCGAGAGGGCTCCACTAATATGGTGACTCTAAATTTGGCCCCGCCGCCGAGGGACAAATTATTGTTGTAGATATAAAAAGAGAGAGCCGGCGCAGTGGCGGTCTACCGGTGGCCGGTACAATTAAGCCTCCCCTTTTCGTTTTTTAACCGCCTGCGTGCGCGGGTCGGCTGACCCCTTGACCGAGGAACGTTGGCACGCGTTGCGGACTAGGCTGGCGCGTGTTAATAAAACACCCGCCGGTGGTTTACTAAATATTAACTTTTAAAACGGATCGCGCCGTCGGCGTCTGCCTGCAACCCTGCTCCGCTGGCGGTCGCAATTACCGCGGAGCCCGCGCGCCACTAATTATTCGATACTTAATAACGTCTTCGTTACGCGACCGTGACGCAGACGGTAACTCGAGACGCCTCCCCCGTTCGTAGAACAATTTGCGAGCGTATCTTCGGTGATCGTTCCCGCGGAATATATCGCGCCTAGGAGACCTCGATAGCCCCGAGGTACGAGACAGGGTCGCGACGGGGGAGTCGGCAAAGCCCCCTTAACGCAACGGCTTCCAGAACCACCCATAGATCACTGACCCGCGTTTACTGTACCCTCTCGTAACGAGTAGTAAATTTGTATCGCTGAGTGATATACAATCGCGGCCGAGTCCCCTGCGCGCCACCACCTAGGCTTCTCCGTCCACGATCCGGTGAAATATCATTTTCGAGGCGACCCCCTTTCTCTTCTTCGCCTCGCGCGCACCTTCCGCTCCCTCCGTTGTCTTTATCGCCCTCTCCGCCCCCGTCGCCTCCCTTCCTCCGCTGTAATTTCGTTAATCGGTTTCGCAACGTAAACGTTGATTCCCAACGATCTCGCGGGCGAGAGTATATTACTCGATGGTATCTGGCCGCGACGCGTTAAACGGCGAGCCAGGCGCTGGCCGCGGAATCGGTATCGCGATATCTTGAAATTAAATTTCTCCCCCGGAATTGAATTCCTCGCGGCGCTGAATTTACCACTTCGTATTAAAGCTTCCACCTATCCCGAGCCGCTCGAGTTAGCCGCGCGTATTTGTACTCGCCACCCGATATCGTAATAACCGAGATACGAGGAGCTGATAGACTCGTCTCCTTTGCGCACCGAAGTCTACAGGAGCATTGAGAGCTCGGTGGCCGGCGTAAAGTCATCGCACTTTAATTCCGCATGGCTCGGTGTTTCGAGGCGGCGCTGGACGGATCCTCGGGGCTTCCCCGAATCTGCGCGAACCCTCTTCGCTCTGGCCGGCTCGTGGGCGGAACGCGCGGCCACAGACACAGCGATCGTAACATTCCTGGATATTGTTTTGCACGCGGTGCCCGTGCGTGACTACCATCGCCCCGGCTGGAACGTAATGGCCAGGCAGATTAAGCGACGCCTGGTCTCTCGGTGTCTGCCTGTCTGCCTGTCTGTCTGGGCTCGGGAACATTTACCAGGAATCCGCGAGATAACCTCGCGCTTACGAGCGAAAACTTTTTATCTGCCGCCATGATATACGAGCCGAACTCCTAGTTTTCTATGTTCCGGGCCCGGACGGTGAACGCTCAAACGTTTACCCACACTGATAGCGATCTAGAGTGCAACGCCTATTCGCCGGCTTGAGTCCGCGGGAACGATCCAACGCCTCGTTCAGCCGCGGACCAACGACACGCGCTCGTTCGATCCGCGGGATCGACGATCCCGTCGATCGTCTCCCGCTCCTTCGACTTGGCGACGGATACAATAGGAGTCGAAGCCCCGCGAGTATCGCAATTTTAGCTCCGTTACGGAGAATTTAATCGACAGCGTGCACCCTCGACCACAGCGAGAGATCTTCTGTTACTCAGGCGTCGCCTGGATACTGAATCATCGATTACGTTCGAGCGTCGCCCGGCTAGAGTTGATCTGCGAGTAGAATTGGCCGTTGGCCGTGTGACTGGTCAGACAGCGCGCGCTGCTGGAACGTTCGATGTCGCGCGGCCGTGTCCGAGCGATCGCGTCAGGTGTAGGTATATATACGTGTGTGTATGTACATGGAGGTAAAACGGCGCGCAAGTGGACTTAGCTCGAGAGAGTTTACGAGCGCGTCCTCGCCGGGCCGAGAGCGTGGCGCTTTTCTAACAGGCTCAAGGACGTAGAAGTTGCGCCAATTACGCGATTAATCGTTAAATGCGCGCTCTTTCGACCTGTTGGCATCCGCAGCCATCGGAATGATCGTGCCGCGAGGCTGGAGCGCGGCGAGGCCGCGCCGTAAATCTCGCCGGGCCGAGAGCGATCGACAAAATTTCGTTTGTTCGCGGATGCTCGATTTGGAATGGAATGGGGGGGCTAAAAAAATAAAAGGGTGCGAGAGGGTGGAGGCGAAACAAAAGCAGAACGGTTGGAAATATTTCGCGGGCATTGTTCTGCTGTCCCGCGTGGTAATTGTACAGTATTTATTGGATGATCATTTTTTAGTCGGCCCCGATAAAGTATGCATTTGCGAATTACAGTGGGTCTCGCCAGCGGCCGATGATCGTAAATCACGGGCGATTTATCGAGCGTGGCCCGGCTGTGCGTGCCAGTCGTCTCCGTTCGTAATTTTTGACGCGACGCTCGACACCGATCATTTGAACCATTTGACATCGATGCCCGGGTGTCGTTGACCCTCGACAATGATCCGCGACCCGATGTCGCTGGAATCGCCGCACACCGCTCGCCGCAGCCGCCCTTTACGCATTACGCGAAAGTAGATTCGATCCGATCGATCGGCCGGCCCATGGATCGCTCCAGCCGTGCCGCGCGCGGCACACGGCTCTTCCGACCTCGACAACTCGAAACTTCGCATCGATTTTGCTGGCGATCTTTCGCTCGCTGAAACCGTGCCCGTTCCCGCGCGGCGAACCGTGCTGGCCATTTCTATGCAAATGAAGAGGTGAAATTAAGCTCGGTCCGAACATCGGCAGATTAGAAAAATACTTATGCAGAATGATGATTCTCGCGGGATGAGGCTGAATTCAACTCTAGCTAGAAATCGCAATAGGTAATTAACCCTCACTCTGTGGACAGGGGTCGAAACGGACCCCAAGCTAATAAAAACGTAAATAAAAAGTTACCGAATGGAAACTTTCCCAGTATCTTTTAGGAATGCTACCTCTGATATTTTTCACACAGAATTTAATAAAAATTTCATTGAAATCGCTGAATTTGAATGCAGCAGTAGCCTTCAAAGGCACTTGAGTGCTTAACCGTGTACAGGGGTCCATAATCCATATGTACGGCGATATTCCCCATACAAAAGTCAATTTTTGTAAGCAGCTGCGTTAGTGTTTTTCTACAGTATATTTTGTAATTACATTCCTGTTGCCTAAAATATATGGTTTTCAGTCATTTTTTGTAGTAAATTATGTAGGATTACGGAAAAAGGGGAAAGCCTCAGTAGGGACTCAAAACTCGCGATCTCCAGATTCGTTGCGCGCTGGCCAGGTGCCTTAGACACTATTCTACGTTTTTGTATTTTAAATTATGTAAATGGTTTACTATTTTGTACACTTATCTTCTTAAAAATTAATAAAACTTCACAAATACTTAAGCAGCTACAGGTTTTTCTGTACATTTGGGACTGAAAACGCGTGGGGTACAATTAGACCCCTGTACACGGATAAGGTTTAACTATTAGTACACAGAGTGAAGGTTATAGGTGTATCCGAGTACTCGATCCATCAAACAATTGTCACGGACATTTAGACCAAGCGTTCCACATTACTCGGAACTAAGACTCGATTAATCAGAGGCGAGGCCTTAATGAACGCGTCATTGGACCAATCCCGTCCTCCTCTAACCCGGATTAAATCAGCGGTAGCCTGGCAGCGTGAAACGGTGGCCGCGGAGCCAACGAGAGCAGCGGGAAAAGTCCGTGAACCCGAGGCTGGAAAGTAGCGGAGGAAAAGGCTCCGTGACGGAGGCGCACGCGGAATCGTGCGCACGACCGCGACGCTCGGTCAGGAAAAGTCAGAGTTTCGAGCTGGTCCGTTGGGCTGCGGGCCGCGGCGAGGTGAAACCGCTCCGCGAGCGATCGCCTCTCGTGGGAGTAGTATCTTTCCCCCGGTGTCGCGATCGAGCCGCGATACTCTCCGATATTGCCGGCGAATCGATGGGAACCACATCCACGGTTACACGGGGATCTACTATATTGTCGCGGCCCGGCGCGGCGTGCTGCAGGCCATTCCCACTGGACCGCACCGCGCCTTTTCCGCGCGCACACGTTCGCGCGCGCTCGTGAAATCCACGGGCCTGCGAGCCGCCCGATCTCCACACGCGTGTCCAGGTGTGTCCAGCGACCGAACTATTCACGATTTCCGCGTCACAGCCAATTTTGCTGCCTGTCTGAGACCGTGAATTCCCTAGGTATCCAGCTATAGAGAGAGAGAGCCCACAATGGCCCAAGAATGGCACCGGCAAGGATGTGGCGCTGGTTTCGAAACAGTGCTCGGCGAGAATTCATCTTAGGTACCTAAGCGGGACGGACGGGTTTTCCGATCGTGCGTTCGGCCGTTAATAAAGCCTTAATGAAACGTCAACGTGCACGGGACACGGTGCACGGAAAATGTCATCGGCGCGCGCGCGCGCGCGGGCAGAACGAAGCCGCATTGTGCGTTACCGCGGCTCTTCGCGAGCTCCACTTTAAAAGCTCTCGGAAGGTGAAAGGGCCGCGAAAGCTAGCCAACCAGCCGGGACGAACGGTGCTTCGCCCTCCCCGTTTGACGCTCCATCGTGTCTGTTCAGTCCCCTCCTCTTTAACTCTCGATCGCGAAACTCTTTCAGAGAAGCTCATAAAAGATTGGAGCCACAATGAAGCGCGCGGCCCTCGGTCCGCGGGACAAAGAGATGGAGAAACGAGCGAACGAGAGTGAATCCGGAGGACTCTGCCCGGCGCGGTCGACACGCGACGACCCCTTTGCCTTTGTCCGCTCATTTTCGTTCGACGGATCAGCCGCGGGGGTTACGTCGGCCTCGAAAGGAAACGCGTGCTTTCGTCTGGTTGCGGACACTGTCCCGGAAGCTGGCCAACCTCCCGACACTTTACGCTGCTTATTATACACCGCGATACATTATGCGACGTAAGATCAAGCTTCTAAGCTGTTGGCAATTTTGCGGGGAGCCGACGTTTGCACTTGGAATTGGATTTTCTGTCGCCACGAGCGGACCGTCGCCGCGGTTCTCGAAGGTGAAAAAAGTTGGATCCTACCTCAAAGTTGAGCAACTTCCACGGGGGACCAGAGAAAGGGGTTAATTGCTGCGCGCTTCTGCCCGCGTGCGCTAGCGTTATTGCTTCCACGGGGGGGCTGGCTTAATTAATGAACTTTTAATAAGCGTATTAAACAGTGACTGGCGCAAACGCTGCTGGTGCACGGTTACAAAGGGGTCCAGGGTCGGATAGATTAAGCGTGGTATCGACGAGTTCCGCCCTCCGTTTTTGAACGCGACAACTTTCCACCCACCTAGAGATGAGAGGAACGGCGAGGTGAACACGAGAGGGGCACCAAGTATGCTGGCGAAACAGAAATTTTGTTCGTGCGATTAAAGGAGCAGCAAGGAGCTCGAAGCATCTGCAGCCCCCCCGTTGCAGGGCTTTTGGTCGCGCGGGTCTGCGCGCACCGAGCAGCGTCGTTGCATAATTAAAAGTTTTAATTATCAGCGGACCTCTCTCGGCAACTCCTCCTCTGACCCGTCTCGAGGGCCGAACGTTGCCTTTTTCGCCGTCTTAAGACTCTGTCCCGATTAAAGGAGCATTCTGGCGACGAGATACGTTGCGATCTCCATCGTAATGGCAGCCGGCGAATCCACCGGTAAATAGAGATCGCGGAGTAAAGCCGGGCATTATGGGAATCGGTCCCCAGCGGAATCCAAGCAGCCTCGGGGATACTTCGCATCGATTTTTTAAGCTCGCAGGACAGCTTGCACTGTGTTCTTAATTTGCAATCGGCGGTCGTAATTCGCTGGTCCCCCCCCCCTATCGATTGCCGGGCCGGGCACGTAAAAACGGCGCTACGAGGCGGGAACACGTATCCGCGTGTAACGCGCGAATAAATTTCCAGCTGGACTGGAAATTGAATGGCCGGGCCAGCGCGGCTCGACGCGACGCCGCTTGCCAGCGCAAAAAGCTTCAAAGCGTATTTGATAGCCGGCCGAACACAGTTTGCAAACCGACTTGAATTGTTTTGAATATCTATTTAGATCTGCGATCCCGCGCGTGTAAGCGGAAATATGTGCGGGCGAGGCGGCGGCTGCGAGGGCGAGCGAGGCGCGTAAACAGCCCGCGCTCCACGGTTAAACATTATTCACGCAGCCCCACGAGCCCTTCTGCCAAAATTAGCGCGGTGACCAATGACCGGCGCGCGAGCGATTTCAACGCGAATCCATCGCCCGCTAGCCGCGGCTCTGCCTTTTTACGCGGCTCCGCGAATATCCGCTGAAGGCGCACCTCAATCAGCCCGACCGTATTTAAGGGGGTATAACCGTTTGTAAGTGTCAAGGATTGGATTTTTTCCTTTTTACATATTTCATAGATTGATGTTTTAGAAATATTACGAATCAAGTCCGATGTAAAAATTCGAAAGATTGACGAAGTTATAGGCATTTGAAGCGGAACAACCCAGGTAGCACGGGGCGGCGCAGCACGGCGGGTCGACCGATCGCGGCGGAACTATATTTTTCATTACGGTGGCCCTAAAAACTCGCGCTGCGTCCAACCAATTCACTTCCAATTTTGCACGCAGAATCGTAATAAGATTCCACATCGTCCTACGAGGGCTTTCTTTATTCCGATTCCCCGTTTATTATTTATAAAGAAAAAAAGTGGACTTTTCTCTTAGAAAAATCTAACTTTACCTTTGATCTCTCATCATTTCTTTATTTTTCAACATTTTCAAAATCCGCCCCGTAGGGCGATAGCTATTAACATATTTCATCAGAAAATTGTACTGTTTTTGATTTCACACACGACATACAGCTTTTTTCAGGGCCACCGCTTAGCCGTCTAAAATCGAGAGACTTTCGGATATGCATCCATAACTTCCGTAAAACGGTAGTTTTTTAATGGAAACTTTTTTTTTAAGTAGTTCATAATACTATGTAAAGATAGTAAAAAAACGGGAAATATTCATCGAAACTTTGGCTTGTAAAAAAATCCGCAAAACGTACACATTTTCCGAGGGTTCGAACGGGTATACCCCCTTAATCGGGACACGAGCGAAGGTTCTTAGCGAACGCACGCAACCAGCCGCGAACCGTCCGTCGATGCGCACGGACGCGGAAAGAGCAATAGGTAGGTACGTAAAGTGGAAACGCACGCGGCGCGTTCGCATAAACAGCACCGTATATAGCTCGCGCGCGTACTGGCGCACAGATGAAGCGAGATTACGTGAGTCACACGTTAGAAATGGAAAGAAATCTTTTACGGTGGAAATGTCGTCTTGGTCTAACGGTCGCCGCTCGAGCGATAATCGAGCGCATGAATATTAAGAGTAGCCTGACGGAGTGGAGAGCGGTCTTTAGTGGAGCGCGCGCGCGCGCGCGGCCGTCGCCGTAGCGCAATTACAGGTAATTAAACTTTACGCTCCCGATTGGAGTTTCGCCCAAGGATCGGGATAGAGTCTGGCGCCTTCGGAGCCTCTGCCCCGCGGATTTAGCGCGGCAAATGCTAATGGCGAAATCAAATAAGGCAGCTTGAAGTCGCGGAATTATTTATTTCCACCGATTAAGCTGGGAACGAAGTAGCATTGATTTCGGACGAATTCCATTGGATAACCCGGCGTTGCGCCACAGCCAAGAGGGGACTTTGGTCAACGGTCGTGACAGGAGTTACAGCTGCGTCCCGCGATGTCTCGTCGAATCGCGGACGCTGTGCAGATTTGTCAGCAGGAAACTATTGATTCCCACCGTAATGAGGCGTGCCAGCCTGCTCGCGGAGACCGATGAATACCTACGTACGTACGCGCGTCCACGGGGAACGGCAACTGGGACGTGAATGGCACATACACCGCGATACGTGCGGCCGAGTTCGCCCCTGGACCAACTGAAACGCGACAAAGCGTCGTTATCCCGTCAGTTATGCCGGAGAGTTGATTAAAACGTGCCACGGAACCTTCTATGACGCCAGATTCCTTGTCTGCTCGGCTTCTGTCTCAGCCGCAGAGGTCTCTCAAGTGACCTTGCGAACGCTTCCGTGTCCTCGATTCTATGACGCGCAATCGACAATTAGACCCGAGGCTATCGGTCCATTTTCCAGCCCGCAATCGTCGCTACTCGCCCATCAGCGTGTTCACCGATGGTTTGTAGCTCGCGTCCGCAGACGTCTTCGCGCGTAGCTACGGCGGGAGAGATCGGAAATCGGTTTCCAACGGCGAAGAAAACGCACCCGCGGTCCCTCTGGGTGGCGGGCGTGGTTGGTCCCCCACGACCCAGCTGGATTAATTCTCCGCCCCTGGAACCCACTCACGATACTCAATACCAGCTCCGGTTACTTACCTCGAATGGCTATAAGACGGCCAGTTCCGCAAAATGTGTACTGGAGCTTTGACGAAGTGCGCGCTTTCATCGCTCGAGTCTCGGCCGATGAATCGTTTTAACTCGACCCTCTAAATATAACTCTCGGGTAGAATTAGTTTTCTCCGCGTCGCCGGTAATTACACGAACGCTCTGACGCGCGGCACTCGTTGGTCGCGTCTCAAGCACAGGCGAGAACTTTCGCGTCGCAAGTCACGCGCCGCGCCGATTCGCCAAATCGACTCGCGATGATACCGAATTTCTAATTCACCCTGCGAACCGATCTCTCGTCGACTGTCGTTTAGCAAAATCTCGACTTCAGGCGAAGTCGAGGTGCAATCCTTTCCCCGAAAGACTTTCCCTTTCGAGCCGGCCAGCCGACGGCCGCGACGTGGAAAAGGGACGCCACGTTCCACTGAAACGTTGCGATCGCACTGCCGTTAAACGGGGAAACGCATAGCCGGCAATTTGTCTTGAATCGTAATCGACGACATAATGGAGCAACGGGACGCAGGTGTGGTTCGCTTGAATATATACGCGGTGACCCGTAAACGTCGATCCTAGGCCGTCTCTCTCGCGAGCGGAGAAGAGGCGAACAATATTGTTCGGCTGGCAGCAGCTGGAAAATGTGTAGGTGTCTGCTAATCGATACTCGAATGCCTGGGGGCCCCGAGTGCGCTGGCCTGGAAGGATCGGAACGAAGGAGGGACCGGGATCGCGGCGTGACGCGGAGTCGCGGGTGAATCACTCGTCCGTTCGGCGCCGATTTCGGGGGTTCGTCATTAAAGGCGGTCGTGCCCGTGTTTCTCCGCCGGTTCCACGAATTCGGCCGGCGTCGAGGCCGCCGCGGGACGTGGGTGGACTGGAGGAAAAGACCCGTTTCGCATGAAGATTCAATTATAAAGTTGTAATCCGACATAATCCGCGTTTGATGGCCACGGCTCAACAGGTCACCGGGTGCCGGTGGGCGGCATTGTTTTTTGTAATCCTGATGAATATTAATGCGGGTTTCGTGAGGCAAAAAGAAGAAAGGAAGGGAAGGTAGACGAGCGGAGAGGGTCCGGCCACGGAACGGCGTCTCGTGTCTCTCCCCGCCGTCGGTATTCTTTTCGCGTGTTGCTTAGTCACCGAGAAAGAGACTTCGGGGTCCGCGGTGAGTCCGCTTTACGTGGCTATTCAAATTTCGGCTGCGTGTGCCCGGAATGAAAAATCCCGCCGACATTCCCGAATCGCCTGCATCTTCTTCTTCCCCCCTTCCTCCTCCTTGTCTCCGTTTATCAAGGAGTCGTGCCGCGGAGAGATACCCTGCGAAGGCGCCACCAATCTCGAACCGAGGCGGCTCTCTTCCTTTTTCCGTGCGAATTCGCAAGCCTCGACGTCCAGCTGCCTCGCTGGCGGCGCGCGACGTGGCAGTGGCGTTTCGATCCCCACTCATTACCGACACGGAATTAATTCGGGTTTATTCAATTATCCTCCGATAGCTCTGCACGGATGTCGGCGGGGGCCGACCGTTTGCCAGGAAATTCGAGTTCCCGTCGGTTATTGACGGTGTCGGGTTGCGATTGTTGAGCGCACGCCTCGCTCGAAACTATCACTTCTCCGCGTCGAATAATAATATTCTTTATTACCCCGTTAATTGCGATACATTCGTCTGGAACGCGGGCGGCCACGTTCACCGGCCCCGCGGGTCCCCCCCGCGCAATTTTATTCAAATTACTTTACACGATGCCGGCTCGCGGCGCGCGAAATATGCGCGCAACGTTCCCCGCGTAGGCTGGCGGCCGATAGCGAGGATATCCGTGTCCGTAGCGATGACGAGATTCTAAAAAAAAAAAATAACGGGCGTGTTCAGCCCCGATGGAACGGAACAAAGCGTTTCATCGCGAAATAACGGGAGCCCTTGTCGGCTCGGACACGGTTTTAATACCGGCCCCTGGATAGGAAAAAAGTTCGCCGAACGCCGAAAAGTCGAAGTCAAATACCCCGAAACGAGTCGTAACTCACGGTGAAAGCGGAATTTCCGCGGACGTGGAGAGCGGCGGGCGTGCTCGGGGAAACGAAAACATCATCGGAACAATTACGCCCGCCCGCGCTACACCGCCGCCGCTCGCGGGCTCTGCGCGCGTCGTATCGGCTGCCAGCGAAATTTCCCACGGTCGTGGAACTCGGCTCGCCAGCCAATATCAGGAGCACCGTGAAAAGAGTGCGGCGGCCGGTGCCGGAGAAGCGGGGCGGACAGAACGATTTACGAAAGGGAATTTCATTAAACGATAAATAACGAACGCCGTTGCCGCGCGCACGGGGGCGACGAGGACCGTCACGGAGGCTGAGACAACGGGCGGGGAGAGAGAGAGAGAGAGAGAGGGAGAGAGAGAGGGGCAGGGAAAGAGGGAGAGGACTTTGGTGCAAACCGCGGCACTCGGTATTATTAGCCGGCGCTAGACTCCGCGGGATAGGCGCCTTATTGGGTTGCACGAAAGTGAGTAAGATAATATACACGTAGAATGCGAGATATTCGAAGTAAAAGGTGCAGGGCAGCGCTCGAGAGAGCGCTAAAGAGAGCGCAAAAGAGAGCGCTCGCCGCGCGCCCCGGGACCCGTCCAGTCCCCACGGCTGATAAAAGGTTATGCCAGGAATGCAGTTTCGTGAGAGAGACCGCGCGCCCCGTTATTAATTATTGTCCGGATAATCGACCGACCCGAACGTTGGCATTGATGCGTTCGCGGTGGAACTGCCGCTCGGAACTCTCCCGTCAAATCTCTCGCGCCGGAAATCGATCCTCTCCCGCGCTCACGGGCGCACCGGTCTCGAAAGCCGTGCGTCGCGTCCGGTCGTTTCGGAATGAAAATCCAGGCCCGCCGGTGTCTCTCGCTCTCGATCCCGTCTCCGTTCTGACGTAACGACGTGGCGATAAAGTCGAGGACGCGAAATGGTTCCGATTCGTTTTCCCACTCCCCGGGATTCCAGCGACAACGTGCTACTGCACTTGTCGCTTTCGATCGGCTCGCGGCGCGCTTACTGGGTAACCTGACCGTTGAAAGGAGTATTCTAGGCCGCCACGCTCGATATGCATTCGGACTCGGATACGTGCGCGCGCGCTTTGCCTCGATCGCCGATCCCGGATGAAAAAGAGGCTGGCGTGGCTGGCCAGTCCGTAGATCGTGGGTACCTACTCGAGGAGTTGCGCGGTTTCAAGTGTGAATTGGAAACGCCGCGATCAAACCAAGCCGCGGGTCTCTGGCCGGTGATGGAGTTTGGGTATCGACGGCACCGAGAGGCGCTTTGATTATTGCCCGGGATACGACTCGACTTTGTCGGGATTGAGATTCCAGCGGCGGCGCTGCTCGCCGGCCAGCCTGACCATCGAAAGGAGTATTCTAGGGCACTGTACCCGGGGCTTAGAATAAACTCGGTTTACTTAAGCATGACGGGCATGCATATGAGTACGGGGCAAAGGAGAGCCGCCAAGCGCCATCTACCCAGTGGCCAGAAATAATTGTCATTCTACTTGAGGCGAGGGGACCATGGTCGCCAAGGCCTCGTACGTCTCGCATTTTCCTCCCTTCCGCCACCCTCTGCTTCTCCTTTTGCCCTTCGCCCTCCCCGTTCCTTCGCGATTGATCGCTCTTTCAGAAGCAAAGATGCCGCTCGAATGGCAGCGAGTCGATTGCAGTCGATTGCAGTCGAATCGCTCCCCTTTTCTCCCCTTTCTTGCTTATCGTCGGAGAACCGTCGTTGCCCTTTGAACTCGGACAGGCGGAAGGTAGTCTACGAGCGACCGTATTTCTTCTTTGGCCGGCTAGTTGTCCGTCGAGCGTCTCGCGAGGCTGTCGGATAGCAGAGGGCGACGGCTCGTTTGGACTTGTTGAAGCGCGAAACTGCAGCTCGCCCCGCTGTCTCGCGCGATACTCTCCGGAATACTCGGTGCGATGGGTTCCCCACTGGGAAGCGAATTGTGAGTTTCCTAAAGGGACGCACACCTCCGGAGAAAAGCGGCTGGTGACGAGAGGCGCGCTCCTCGGACGGACGGCATCCGCGGCATTCCGCTTTGGCGTTCCCCGCCATAAAGCTCTGGTAATTTGGCCGGGACGGTGCCGTTTCTGCGCGGCGGCAACGGAATACGCTCGGCGGTGAAACGATGCTCGGCGATCGTTTACATTGCGTCCACGTCTCTTTCGTTTCTTTCGTTTCGCGGAAGCTCCGAAGACTTTTGTCCTCCACGCGGATTACCTCGTTTCTGTTATTGCCGCCCAGCCGTGACGGCGGCTCGCGACATACCTTCTCTTTATCTGCTCGCGAGCGTTCGCAGAGAGCCGTGGGACGACCGCGAGAGAGAACCATCCGAATTCGAATTCTTCTTCACCAGTTTCCCCGTCAGAATTCATTGGATCGGGACGATCGGAAGTGGCCCCGCATCGCGGTTTAAACGGGTCGTCGTTGAATTACCAGTCGCCGTGGTCTAATGAGCGTCGAAAACGCTAGAATTGCATTCGCACAAGCTGACTACTGCAACCGGTCGGTGTTAGTTGCTCGATCTATCGCCTCGCGTCTTCTCTTGCCCGCAATCTCCCTCTTACAATTAGCGCGGGATAGCGACGGCCGGAGAAATAGCCGGTATACAGATCCGTATCGTATCGTATCGCGGCGGGTAACTAGATTACGCGATCCAGCTTTCGCACCGCGCAAATTGCCGCTATATACTATTCCGATTCGAGGCGCGCGGAGTACGCGCTGCAACAGCGAGACTAATCTGACCTCGCCCGGACAAGACCAATCTGTTTCGTCTAATCGCGGCCAGCCCATTAGAAACGCGGCGCGCGCCTATCGATTAAAATCATCTCCGCCAGCGAGCAATCATCCCCGTGCAACTCGATTCCGTGGGGCGGAACGCGTCCGCAGTTTTTGAACGATTTTATTCAACGTCGATCCTCTGTATGTATGTCGGTTTGTTTGGTTCGAATCTGGAAAGCCAATTTTAACTCACTTCCAACTTTCCAATTGTGTTGAAACATTGCAGGCGCACGTAGTTTGGATGGCAATACAAAATTATGGGGAAAAAACCCCGAGGGGTTTCAAACATTACCCAGTCATCAATCAATATAATCCATAACCACCAATCCAAACGACTGAAACCGGTCTGGAACCACGAATAAAACTTAGACACTAAAAAGTAAATAATAAAGAGAATATTAATATTATTATTATTATTAATTATACGGGAAAACCCCAAGATTTACAAAAGGACAAAGCCAGGTATTACTTACAGAGTCTGTACAATAAATTAGCCACTAATAAGTAGCTAAAAAAAGCTAACTAAACTAAACTTAAAGGATAAATAAAATAGTAAGTCCTAAGTACCTCCGTGTAAGTTAGTTAAAAGCCTATATGGCACCGTGCTTACCGAAGTCAAGGAGCCCAGGAAGTGGTCCATATCACTGAAATGTTGATTTGAATATACCTATATATATACAAAATTTAAGTTAAACGATTTTATTTAAAATGCACTAAAAACTAAAAAATAATTATTTCCTTGTACTACAACTCCGATGGTGATAATGTCGGTTTAAGTAAAATCGTGGGGCAGAATATTTCGTAGCAGGATATGAATCACTTTAATACAGAAGTAAACGTCTAAATGAATTTGTTGCGAGAGAGTTTTCATTAGTGAAACAAAATACTTTTTTCAATATCTGCATGAAAGGTGTGTGTTTTGAAAGACTATTGAGCGATTCGCAAAAATATATGCACCTTCGATTTCTTTTTTATTGAAATTAAAAGAAAGAAACAAAAAGCATTGCTTGCGATAAAGACTCCACTTTTCGGTTATCTCGCCACTCCATAAATTTGTTGTACACTGTCTACTTTCTTCTCAATTTCGGCCGCAGCAAATTTTCCTCAATCGCTTCTGCAGCTTCTGCTGTATTGGGGGGCGTGCGGTATCCCGTATCACTATCAGTCTCATTATCACTCATTTTATCTTTTAACGAAAAGAGGTGCTGTGGCAGTTGTAATGTCAAAATAAACACACATGATCGATTAGACGACCAATTGCTTCTTCCATTGAGCTATACTTCTTCATACCACAGGGTAACGCCATGTTCGCTTAGCTCGCAAAATCAAGTTTCCTTGGGAGCAAAGTGAAAAATACGAATACGCATGGGCGCAAAGTCTTTTTCCCTTGGGAGAAAAGTAGAAAACGCGAATGTGTCTGAAACTGGCCATTTTGCTCCCGCTCAGCAGGCTTAAAAAAACACCCATTTTCATGCAGGTGTTGAAAAAAGAGTATTGTGCGCCCCAAGCTCCCTTATCACGCAATGTACTATTAATTGCGGGGTACATATTCTAATATGACGTAAAATTGATAAGCTATAGTTGATGATTCCACTTGCCAACCGATGCTTCAACTTCTGCTTGCACATAGTACCCCACGATTCTACTTAAAGTGACATATCGCCATCGCAATTGTAGTACAAGAAAATAATTATTTTCTAATTTTCAGTGCATTTTAAATAAAACCGTTCAACTTAAAATTTGTTTTTTGTATATTTTTCCCCCTGCCTGATCGATGGAATCTGCAGCGGACGGGCTAGAGGTGCTCGACAATAATTAATCGTAACGATAATATCAGACGCGGCTGGTAAACAAACAGATGTTCGATCAGCGCCCTCGCGTTTTATAACGCCGACGTTTCGCGACTAGTTCGCACCGTTTCACGGCTAGTTGCAGCGCGCGGATAAACGGGCGGTAAAAGTATATGACAGATAATAGACCCCGCTGGGAATGATAAGCCATCCACCTGGGCCGAATAAACGAGGGAGCCGGTTGTTTTGCGACCGATTCGCTGATAACCGCGTAACGAGAGTGACTCGGTTTTCCACGGGGGCGAACAGTCGCGAGGGCTTCCTCCGCAGCTTCGTCCCGACGGGACGAATTGGGTGCCGCGCAACCCCTTTTTCGGGGACACTTACCCAGGTACACGTCGACCGTGACACCGGGGGAAGCGTGGGCGAGCGGCAAAGTGCAAATCGTCCGATAAGATCGCCGACAACCGTGAACTCCACCTTCCGGTTACCTGTCCCGGCGACGCCGATAAGATATCGCTCTTAGATAATTCTCTCTCATCGCACAATCGGCATTCCAACGGGGTTCTCGATTTCTCGGTACATAGCGGTTCTCCTTCTCAGGGCCGCCGCGTCGTTGGCCGCGTGGGCGGACTGGACATCCGCGCGCTAAACAGGCGCCACCGACGCGACGCTCTCTCCTTCCCTCTTTCGCTATTCGTCCGTTTCTAATACCGAATTTCTACAGCTCGGAATATGCTACTGTCCGTCGAGAATGGCAGGTATCAAGGACTCCGCGTCAGCTCCTCGTTTCTCCGACCCTCGATACCAAATTCGCGGAGGCCGGCGTTTCGTGGAACTCGAATGACTCGTTGGAGCTTGGAACGCGCGGAGCGAGATGGAGAGGATCGAAGATGGAATCCTTTCTTTCCCATCACCCACGTCGAGCTTCTTCCCCCTCATTTCCCCCGCGCGTTCCGTTGTGTTGTGGCTTCGATACGCTCTTCATCCGGTGTATGATTACACCGGCGTTATCAATTTCCATTGTTTATATAACAATCTCCATTGTCTATTAGGTGGATCAGCGGCGAGGCTGATTCAGAGCTGACACCGCACGCACACACGCTCGGCTGACGATAAAGATTAAAGGCTTTTCCCAAGCGCGACGACCGGCGACGGCGCCTCCCGATCCGCGCATTCTTTCTCCGTCTCGTCACTCGGGCCTCGGAGCGCCTACTCGCTCTTGACGTCAAGTCGAACGACGAGCGGTCGGTTTAATCGGTTTTCGTTGACGTTCGACGCCACTAGATGGCCGCAACGCGCCGTGGCGTTGTTTCTAATTTCAACGGGGCGCAGCGGCGCAAAGGGACCCTTTGCCGGTTAAAAACGCGCGGGGAATCGATTAAAGCGAGGAATCGCGGCGCACACGCTCCGCTCCCCCGTGAAAGGAAACAATCTCGCCGCGGTGGCGTTTCCATTTCCCTCTGGTTCCAAGCCGGCCCGTTTCGAAGCGTTTATTCCAGAGCGGTTCTGCTGTGTCTGGCCCCCCCCCCCCCCCGCCTTTGTTGTCCTTTTCCGTGACGCTTGTGCGGCTGCCCCGCAGCCCTGTTCCTCCGCGCTCAAAGGTCGATTCTTTTGCTCGGAGGCGGCCGGATAGATAGATATACGTATGCCGCAAGCCAGTATGCCACCGGCTGCGATTAAGGCACGTATATCGGGTATCCCCGGGGGAATCCCCGTGACCGGGGAATGGATAAATAATGGCTTCCATCGTTACAACGGTGTGCTTTCGGGGCCGAGTATGCAGCTCGCAAGCACGATATCCGGCGGCCGGCCGGTCTGCCCGTGCCGGCCAGCCAGCCTGCCCGCCACGGCTAAGTACACGAGCTTTTCCGTGACGCTTGCCTGCCTCGGAAGCGGTCAGAAAGACCTTTCGTCCCCGCAACGTGTTCTGAACTCCGAGCACCCGCCCGCCTAACGAGAATATCCCCGAGGAGAACAAACGACACACTCTGATTTTCTCTTGTTGCCACTAACGCTGGCCTCGCCACCCCTCGGTTTCGCCTCGGTGTCGCCGCGCTAAAGGATAAATCTCTTTGCCTCGAAGTTGCCCTCGGCCTGCCGCTGTTTGCCGAGTTTCCTCCGATCCCGTCGCGGTCGGCTCGAGCGGGCGAACCGTCTGCGTTCTCGGCTCGGTTCGTTCCGCCTCCGGTAGGCACGCTGCGCCCTCGTTTCTTTTACTCGCGAATGGAACATCTGCCCTAAAACCGAGACGATATCCGCGCCGAGTTTGTCGCTCGTACACGCGAGTGCCGTTGACAGCTGGGCAAATGCGCGGCCGGGATTCTCGGTGCGGGCCAAGCGGCGGGGCCCGTTAATTCGAACGAGCCGGCGAAAAATGCGCGCAAGCGGGATTCAATAGGAGCCGGCCAAATTGTTCCGCGTTTCAATCAACGAACGCTCGGAGGTTAATGTATTCGCGGGGGCTCGATGAAACGCGCAGAGTAGGCGCGCGCGTTGCCGTTCATTCGCCCTCGACCGAACAGCAATGCAACAGAAATGCTCCTGATGACCACGCGCCCCAGTCTGCGTAATTTAATTGTTCGCTGGCAATATGACGAACTTTCCGAGCTCGCCCGCCTCGCCGGTGTCCATCGATTCCGCGACTAGTGGGTAGTTTACAATTAGACGGCCCGAACACCGCGAGCCTCGGTATCGGGCGGGTCGATCGATCGATCTCCATCGATCGCGGTATTCGTCGACGTTCCTCGGCTCTCAGTGTCCTCGGGTGGCGCGTAATCCTGCTAGTCGCGAACACTAACAAGACCTGCCGCCTCGACGCGGCAACAAACTTGGACTCGGGTCCCTGGCTAACCCCGCTGCGTGACTTCGAACGGATACGCTCGACCCGGTGGTCTACGGACGCGGCAGATGATCAAGATATCTTGCGCGCAGTAATCGATCGCGTCGCCGTTCGAATCGCCGTTTCCTCTTCTCGGATACGTGCCGCGTCTAAGGAGCAGAACGAGCAGAACGAGAAGAAATTCGCTGGGACCCAGAAATCGTGGCCAAGGGGGAAGAGGACAGAGGGAAAGAGAGGCGGCTAGAGCAAACGAGAGAGATACGGCGAGAACGAGGGCATCGTGTCCAACGTGGCACGACGATCGCAATAATGCCAGGACACGCTCGATCGAGCCTCTCGCATCGGGTGGGGTCCATCGCGCTTTATGGAGCCGGCTTGGCCTCGTGTACGTGCGTAATACAGGCTCGTAGACGGGAACACGGGCCGAGGGAAGAGAGCAGTGAGAAGAGAGAGAGAGAGAGAGAGAGAGAGAGAGAGAGAGAGAGAGAGAGAGAGAGAGAGAGAGCGGGTATTTACTAAATTACGTCCGGTGCAGCGGGCGCGGGCTACCGTCGCTGCATAAGACGCGCCGTACCGCGCCGCGGTGCATCAGGGCCCCCTCTGCACGACGTCGAAATTCCTCGGTGTTCCGCTCGAACGACTCCGATAGTCCCGGGATTTCGCGAGACCGACGGCCAACGAGCTTCCGCGTGCACGGCCGGGTCACGAAAGTCTCGGTGGACGCTTGCGCCACTCGAAAACGAGAAAGGAAAACAGGACACGCGTGCACAGCCGCTGGATAGCCTGGGATCACCCGAGCCTCCGGCGAGACTCTGCAGGCGAAACATTTAGGCGAAAAGATCGGAAGGATCGCCGCGGAAATATCGCTCGGTCGTCCCGCAATCACGGCGGAGATTCGTTCCGAAGGGCAGTAACCGTTTATCACGGCGCAGGAATTGTAGGGATTGCTTCGGTAGCCCCGCCGTCGCATCGACCAATATCTCGCCGAGTTTACGACAAGTTTACGGCGAGTAATAAACTCATAAAGCCTGTAGATTTCACGGGCGCGAGGAGATTCCTAACGCGACGCGTGTGCGGAATACTATCCGAGGCGGAGCCTCGCAACGTGTCCCCGGTAGCCCGGAGTTGAATTTGCGGGGACACTTGCAAGCCATTACAAAGTTACGCCGGTTGCTCGACACGTCTTTTTGTCTCGTGCCCCTGTTGCCGCGATAAGCCCCGAGCGTGCAACTTCACTTGGAGCGCGACACCATATTTAGGAGGAGGAAGAAGATTCTGTTCGGTGGCTTTCCGCGGGAAAGGCGAAGGTTGTTTCCGAGGAATAGGGCAGGGCGCGCGAGTGGGTGTTGGTGTGTGTCCTCGCGCCGCAGCCACGGTAGATCGGTGGCCGGGAGGCGGCGAACGCATCCACGCGGATTGTGGGTGGCACCCGTGTGGGTGCGCTCGTCGATTCCAACCTCGTTGCTCAGCCACGATGATCTCAGGGCCGTTGAGCGTGCCTGCAGCGTTACATCCGGCAAGTGTCGTCGATCGTTCTGCACAACTTGCTTTTATATCGCTCGACCACCGCGCTGCCTTCGCTGGAGGGCTTCCCTTGCCCTCCGCAGGACAAAACTTCATCGTTATTCCGTACGAGTCGTCGCATCTTCGCGTCTTCGATATTCACGGTGTCGCGTTATACTTTGCTCCTGAACGAATGCCACCGGACGGGATTCCGTGCTCGGATGCTCCTCCCGGAACAACCTTCGAATATTTATATAAAAAGCAACATTTTTCGAGAGCTCGTGATCTGAATTCTTACGGCTGGCAACTCTGTGACGTTGCAATCACTTATTTATTGTTTATTTATTAAACGGGACAACCCCATTGAAATACAACGATAACACAAAAAGAAAATTACATAACAGTCTATCGGTTTGATTCACAATTTAAACAGTTAAACGCTTCAACAGCTGTACACGCAAGATGCCTGATGAGCAAGAGAACAGATCAGTGCCGTCAACGAGAGAATTCGCAAATAACATGGCTCTATTCAGCGGGTCAATTGAGTGATGCCTATACTGCGGCAGCTTAGAATCAAATAAGGGACGGATCCTCAGGTCTCTAGTAGGCGCTTTAAGGCACACAAGCCCCACCAGCGCCGGGCAATCGAATAGATTATTAATAACTTTATGTAAGAATAATAAGTCCGTGATCACCCTACGATTCGCTAAGGTGGAAAGATTCAAAGCTCCCCGGACAGGACCATAGTCATGATCCCTAACCCCCATAGGGGTTTCCAAGGTGCGCGCTGCAAACCGGAGGATTCTATGCTGTACCCTTTCCAATAGATAAATATATTTCCTATGTTTCGGATTCCGATTTATATTAGGGACTTGACGCCGCATTGATATCAGCAGTGTCTTTTTTACCAAATGGACACAGTTTGTACCGAAAAGCTCCCAACAGCTCCAGGTGTATAAAAACAGGCTCGAAGGAACGGTCGTTAATCTTAAAACGCGAAAAAAAGCGACGCATCGATGAACCGACAAATGTGACGATGCACGCCGGACAACTGGGTTGCCTCTAACAGGCGCGTAGCTTTTCGCCCGGCCTACGAGCTGTATACCTCGAAAACGACCATTCTTCTCCAATGTTCTTTCGCTTAACGGCTTGTGACCGCGCTGGATCCACGCTGCAGCTACATTGCAACGATCCATCGGTCCTCGATATGCGTACCTACATAGGCGACAAACGGCCGGGCGGTTAAAATTCCACCGCGAGCCCTGACGATCCAGCGCGACGTCAGACCCATCGATCAGCGTGAAATTGGCGGACAATCGTTCCAGAAGGTACACACACACACAGTTGCCGCGGGCGAATTGAATCGCCAAGTGGCACGGAGCGGAATTCTAATTGCGATCGGACCGCGGCCGGCACGTGAGCTGCGTAAAAGACGGAAACGCCCCTTGTATTATTTATCCCGACGTTCTCGCGGCGCTGCGCGGCTTCGGGCGTAATTAACGCCGCGGCTAGGAACTTTCGGTCGCGCGGTTAATTGCTTATCGCCCGGCGCGCCTCGGCGGCCGCCTAAATTATCGCGCACGCTCGATTTGCCTGTCCGTTGTTTCGCGCGCGATCGCGGGGCCCCGGCTTTTCAACGGCGTCTAAAATTGTCCCGTGCCCGCTCGCTGTCTCCCTCGACGCTCGTAAACTCGGACTTTTTCGCCTCGGCGATTTCGCCGGGCCGATTGTTCCGCAAAAGGTGGCCGCTGAATTCTTCGACCGAGTTCTCGGCGTGCCGTGACTCCGCGCCGGCCGCGAATAGCTCGCCGATCGGTGGGCTTCAATTAAAATATCTTTTAAATGGCCGCGCACCTGCCCGAGAAAGTCGCGCGTGCCTCGTAACGAGGCGACGGCGAGCTTGTCAACTGGCTCGGGATCGCGTGCGGAGGCACGTGACGATGGAAAAAGAGGACGAAGGACGCGCGACGCCTGCCATCGCGGATTACGGCCTCGCGTACGTTATATACGCAAAGTACGGCGACGTAATGCTTATTCATCGTCGATATTAAGCACGAGCATGGAACAGGACTATGGGGAATAAGTGGGTCGGCCGTCATTTCTATTACCGTGGCTCACGGTCTTGCCGGGAAGGCGATGTTAATTTTCTGGCCGGGCGCTCGATTTCTGGAACGTGGCGTCGTCATCGGTGATCGCTTTGTCCTGGAACGCTGGAGAATCCTATTTATAGGCAGCGGCCACCGGCAAAGGAGCGTTTTTCATTCCCGCGGATTGTTCGGCGCTGGCCGGAGCGAACGCGAGAGCGCCGCGTCGGGGTTTCCGTAATTATTCGGCGAGAAAACGCGAAAGGAACTCGCAGTACATGAACTAATTTCTGCTCGCCGGGATCACACAGTCGCTTTAAAATTAACCTCGCCCCCGGACTACGGCAGTGGTAATCCCGTTGTCGCCGTGTACGGATTGCGCATACTTACGTACTTGCTGAAATTACAACGCTCCGCTTCCCGTCGCCTCTCTGCCCTCCCTGCGCTCGCGGAAGCTGCGATCAAAGGGGCAGCCCGCCCCTCGCGTTTCCGCCGCCCTCGCCCGAAGGAAGACGAAACGACCCCTCCCGCGATTCGTCGGCGGCTCGCGTTTATCGGTCGTCGGAGAATGAACGACGGGGCTAATATCGCTTTAAAGTATGACGAAACGACGCCTCGGTCGCGCCGAAAATTGGAGCGAGCCCGTGGATGAGAATATACCTACGTCCTTCAGAGATTGCCCTGTGTCTTCTTCAGTTCCGGCTCGTTTGTCAGCGGCGACTTACAATTAGCGGGGCGGTGGGCGTAGTAATCTTATTGACGGCTTCCGAACGTCCCCACGAGGCGCCGCGTCGAATCCCTTCTCTTCCGAACCCGCCTGAAATCACGGGAACAACGGGGACCCTCTCCGTGTCCCCGTCCTCTCTCGCCCAGAAAAACAGCCCACTGGTCTTCCACTCGGCCACGCGGGCGTTTTCCGCGGCAGCGGTCTTCAGACGGACATCCCAGCGCCGACGGAGAACGACCGCTCCAACTTTATCTCAGGGCGAGGCAAAGTTCGCGCAATAATTTTCGAAAGCCCGTAAGAAGGGAAGTTGGAAGCCGGCTCTGACTTTAATGCTTCATAGAAATATCCGTCTCCGGGCCCGGTTCTCTTATTAACGTCGATCTGAAATTCATATTAGCGCTGTCCCGATTTACATCTTTGCTCGGCGATGCGAAGTTCCGCGTAAGTCTGCGCGACGTATTTGCCTCCCCGGCCCCTCGGATCCCGCCAGCTTCGGGGCTTAAGCCGACGTTACTCGATTATTCCGATAATACGTTCCATCGGGGCTCCTCGTTCCGGCCTGCACGTGCTGTGACGAAATGACGGATAAAAGGGTTCGATCGGGCGGGGGGCCGGCCGGCCACGCGAAAGAAGGACGAAGAAATCGTTTGGCTCCAGGATTCCGTTCCATCGTTTCCCTGGCGCCGTTCCAAGAAAGTAAATCGCGCCCGGATTGATTTATGACTGACTGGAACTTTTTACCCCCGACACGGTGGCCGGCGAGACTGGCTCCGGGGGAGGGGTTGGATCGTGCGGCAGTGCTTATCAGGATCGGCTTGATTTATTCCGTTTAAACTGGCCGGCGGAGCCGAAAATATAATTAATTGCAAACAACATACGTAAAGAGCGATCTAGTAATTAATGCGAGCCCGGCCCGGTAATGCGTCATCGTAATCGGATCGTATATTAGTTGGGTGAGCTTTTGTCGTTGGACGAGGTGCAAGCGTTATTTATATCGATCCCGTGGCGGATCACATGGTCGTTCGATTGTTAATGAATGCAGCTCGCGATGGAATAGACTCAATAGACACCTAGCCCGCGTCAGCGCTTAGACAAAATTCCACCGTACTGTACGATACCGCGATGCTGACAATCATTGGCGGTGGATGCCGAGAAGCAGAGACTCGGCACGCGCCTGTCTCCCGAACTGCGGGTAGCCAGTGGAAACGGACGTTCGTTGTCCGGCGTGGAGCTACTGGCGCGGGCGCACCACTCGCAATCAGGGAAGACGGTCGCGGCTGACTCGCGGCGCGGCAGCAGCGAAGACAGGGGAAGAGCGAAAGCTCGTTGTAAGTTCGGGCAACCGATATCGCGCAAGTTCAACAGAACGTTAATTAAAATTCACGGAGGAGGAAGGTGCATTAGATACTCGCGGGTAAAGTTTGAAAGCTCGAGGGCCGCGCGAGGCTGCCAGGGCTGCGGTGATAAAAGGACTGGCTAAAATTGTATTTGAATAATGTGCCATCAGCGGTAGACGCGAAGGGAATGCATTCTCGGACTCGTTATCGATCTCGCGCGCGCGAGAACCGTGTGCCGGTTCTCGCAGTGCACACGCACCAGCGCGGCCTAGCGTCCGCGGGCCTTCAACGAGATCGTTTGTAACCCATCGCGAGAGGAGAACCGTCCCAATAGTCCCTCCGACTGGCACCCGCCGTTTCGCTTCATTTGGTAGATGAGACCAGCATCTGGGACGAGACGCAGCGGTCTCTTCTCTCGCGCTTCCAGATTTGGGTCAGATTGCGGAACACGAGCGTACGGAGCGCGAGTAGTGTACGCCCGAGCACGCAGCCGTTCGCAGCCGCGTGCGGCGCGGCGATGCGTCACTGCGAAACCTCGTAAAAATCGCCGGTTTCATTAATTCCCCTAAAACGGACGTCGTTTCCAGAGGCGCGGCCCGGCCGCATCCCTCTCCCTCGCCTTTACCTGCAGAACCACGGCCGCAAATAACAGGCGCGTTTCGATTTATCCGGGAGTTTTCAAAGCGCGCGGGGCGAACCGCCCGGGAACCTTTGACCCGGCCGCGGCTGCGGCCGACGTTTGAATTTCCCCGTTTCGATTAAACGCGCCGCGGTATTTTTAGACGAGTCGAAGACACGCGGCAACGATCGCTCGGCGGTTCTCCCAGTGAATTTTGACTCGAATCAGTCGTCTTTGCGCGCGGCTAAATTTAGTATCCGTTGGGACGAAGCGTGCGGGGTGTATCAGGTGCTTTCGAACACGCTCCGATCGGCAACGAGAGAGGCAGAACGGGCTGGCTACTTTGCGGTAACCCAATTCGCGAGCTACTCAACAGCGATCGGTGTTTCGCGCGAGCGAGGTTAGAAGAATCGCCGCGCTATCCCGGACGCAGCGCGGCGTTCGATCGCCGGAGAGGACCGGTAGAAGTTTCCTGGGCCGGCAGGATGAGTCGGAAATTGGCCAATCTTTAGCCGCGCGCGCGCGCGTGGTCAGGGAGAATCTCTGTGTGCCGCCGCGCCCCAGAGATTGCCGGGGCGCGGTTTTTCTTCCTCTTAACGGTCCACGTACCACGATTGCCTCCCGCGAGCTTTTCGGCCAGCCACTCTTCTTCCACTTGTCCACCTACGAAAGCTTTGAACGCTTAACGTCCGGCGAACGGATTAACATTAGTGCTCGCTATGAATCTGCTCCCTTGTCATAATTCCTCTACAGTGTGGCGCGTCACAGATTGTAGACAATTAAATTAAGAACGCGGCGTAAAGGACGCCGTCCGCCACTAAATAACGCCGCTTGACGGCTGTAAAGACAGCGGAAGATATTTCTGGGTAACGACGATAGACCAGCGAAGTGGAACGCCGTTAAGTGTCGCAGGTAACCGGTAAAATTGGCGAGCAGGCCTTCCATCACGCGGACTCGCTCCATTACTGACCTGCTCCATTAAAAAATCAGGGACACCTGGACGTATTTACCCCGTGGAACGCCCTCGATCGCCCCGCGGATAAATGGTGGTGGCCAGGGGGCCGTGGCCGAACGAAATTTGTCCGAGGAAACCGAACGTTCGCGCGGGAAGATTTAGAGTTAACGCGGGATGCGTCTCCGGCTCGATATTTTCCACGGCGGGCGGGAAAGGGAGCGCAGCAGAGCGGAGGGAAGCGCGCCGCGTGACTTATGGCGCGCGGCGAGCAGCCCGAGCGAAAATAGCTTTTGACAGCAGCGTGTAACAATCACAATAAATCTCGCTTCATCGTCGGCACGCTAGAATGCCTCCATAATCCAGCCGTGGCGGTGCTGTCGCGAAATCGGCTCGCCCGTACATTGTTCCCGGCGCAGAAATCGCGGCGGCCAGCTTCGCCTTAAATGGCCCCCGGCGGTCGAATCGCGGTCTCAGTCGTTCCAAGATGGAGAATCGGACGGAGCATGATGCACGCGAATCGAGTGGGGAGCAGTGGTAGCTTCGCTTCCGCGGGAATGAATGTGCAGTCTTTTATGATACTTGTTGAACAAAGGGGACCACGTTTCTCGATACACTCGAACGGTGCGGCCTCGTCGTTCTCCCCCGAGCATATTTGTCGCTGGCTAGCATTTAAATGTCGCAATTAGTCTGGCGGTAATTATTTTGCTGGGAAACAATGGGCAACAACGCGGGCCGCAGCGAAATTGGGGATCCATGCACTTTTTATTAATCCACTTCTACCGCTTTCCACTCGCGTTCTCTGTGCTTCTCGCGGGTATATTTTTAACCGCTCGCGCAGGCGGACATTATTTTATTCCGCTATATTCATTAACAAAGTCGCGGGTGGGGCCTACGGCGTGGAACGCGAGGATTCGCGAGCTTTAAAGCCGTTTCGTTCGCGCGACGCTTTTGCTGGGAAAAAACATTGGTATCGCGGTGGAATTCGCGCGTGTCGCCGCGGCGAGATAACAACCGCTACGTGACCGGGAGAATTTTAGCATGTCGAAGACGAGCCGCGTTCCCGCCGATTTGGAAGCCATCTGAAACTGGGGCGAAAGAGGGAAAGGAAGATTAATTTGCGGACGTGCTCGTGACGGGGAAGGGAATCTGGGGGAGAGCTGTACGCGATGTTACGCCAACGAAATGAAAAGAATACATGGCGGCCGATTCGTGGTCCACGGTGTCACACGTTCGTTCCCATAGCTGTCGTTTAATGCTTGAGTTTTCTCTGAAAACACCGCTGAAAATGGAAACTTTTCTGGGGTGGCTCGAGGGCAACACATTACCGCGTTAAATACACACTGCTCCCTCGGTAGCCTTCCTACTGAAGCGATCCCTTAATTGTTTCGTGCAAAGTAACACACGAACTGTCCAGGAAAAATCCTCTCCCCTCTTTGGACTTCGTGATTGAATTTCAACCGCTCCGTCGGCCGAGCGGACGAAGGGCGCGTCGGCCCCGAATTACGGGCGATTAACGTGCCCGGCGTTTAATCACAGCCAAGGAACTGTTACCCTGGTTAATTGCGAACGGTCGAAGGGAACGGGGTGACACGCGGCGCCACGCGATTCGTAAATTTCGGGCTTACGGGGGAGATGGGAACGCGAACCGGAACCCGGGGGGACAGTTGGCCGTAGGGATGGCGTTTAGGAGCCCCTCGGAAACTTTTCAATAATTGCCGCGATCGTAATAAAGCCGAATAAGCGCGAGGAAATTACCGGGAGCACGCGTGCCGGCGCGCAGCCACGTTATTCGAAAACTTGGAAAAGTTCGCGGCGGTTTTAATGGGTTTCGGAAAGCCGAGGGACCGTGTTCGAGCCACCGAAAAGTCGTTACAACTCCCTCGACGCTCGTTCCACCTTATTCTCGCCACCCCGTCTTCGGACATCGTTTCGCGTGGCCTCGCTTTGCACACCGGACTATCCTTTGAATTAATTATAGCCCACTTAGGGGACCGTTACGTACAGCTTCCCGACCATTCTGTCCCTCGTTAGGCTTAGCGGCGGAGCTGCGCCGGAATTAGAGGCGAAAAATCCCGACCCGAATCGCGATCAATCAAATCGATCGGCTGCTTCCAACTATTCCCGGGGGAAAAAGAGCAGGGGAACGAATTCATCGCGTAAAACGGTGGCCGCGGCTCCCATCGATATCGAAAATTCTCCCGGCTCGTTTGGGGTGCGCGCGTGGCCGGCCTTGACAATAACTTGGCTCGATTTATGCATATTTAAATAATCGACGAACAGCCGAGTCGTTACGTTCAATTTACGGGGCCGCGGTTCGCGGCGAATTTTCGAACCGCACCGCGGCTTCGCCCCTCGACCACCCATCCCGAAAGAGAATCGGATCGATCGACGACCCCGCGATTTCGCCGCGAAGCCGCGCCATTTTTCGCCCGGTCGCGCGGCAATAACTTCCGTCAGGAATAGAGAGGAATTGTGGGAACTAATGAGTTAAACTCGCAACGGGATCGCAAGTTATTCGGGACTCCACGTGGAACGAGATCATTCCGAAGTGGTTACCGGGCCAACCGAAATTCCTGAGTTAAGCGAGTACCGAAGGGCGACACGCTCGTCTTGCTACCTCTGCGCTGCCCTGTTCGCTCCAATTGGCTGGGACAATCAGCGGGCCGGTAATTAGAATCGTTCTTTCGCGTTCCGTCCGGCAAGGTGAATTATCGCAGCCGAATCAGTGTCGCCCGCTGAAACGCGCCGTGCTCGGACTCTGTTCGCGTGACCCTAATTCGGCCGCGCGAGTGAGTGATTGAGCGAAACGCGGATAGACGAGTCGATGAGAGCACAGGGCGGTTCTCGCAACTTGTGGGCCAGCGCGGGCGCGATCCAAACTCCGCCAAATGCGTGGCGAAAATTCGGCACAGACGTTTCCTACCTGTCGCGCTGGCCAATTATTTGCGGTGCCGGTTTCTCGCAACAAACTACCTCGCCGCGAGCCGCGCGGCACGATTCGCGTTGAAGCGGAGGCGAGATAAATACGTCAAAAAAGTTGCGCGTACACAGGACGACGCGACGCCCGGATTACACCGGCAGCGTCTGACGTCGCGTAACGAAGCCCGCGTTGGTCGAATGGCCTGTAACCCGATTAATTAGATTCAATCCGAAACTGACGAACCATCGCGTGTTGCGCCATCCAGCCAAATTGCACGCTCGCATGATCCTAATTCGAGTTTTGAAGCTCGCCGCCCTCTTGTTTGAGCGGCTGGCTCGCCTGCCCCCTCGCCGCGCCTCTGGCGGTCTTGCCGGCTTAATAAGGCTAATGGAATTACCAGAAGAACATACAAATCGCTCGACGGCCGGCCGTTATCGGAAAAATCAACTGGAACGCGGCGGCGGCGGCGGCGCGTGGATGGAGGGCTGGGAGCCTGTAACTAGGGCTCGCGTCGAACCACCGAATCACGTTGTTCCAAGCGTGACTGTTCCTCGAGGGTACGTTGAACCGTTGCGTGCACCTAATCCGGCCTTTTAAGACGCTTCGCCGAGCGCATCGTTCACCCTCTTTGCGGCACAGCGGCGCGCGCTTCGTGGCTGAAACTAATACTACCCAGGTACCGGGGAAAATTCGAGATCGGGGAACACCGTCGAACCCCGCCAGAGGACTCTCCAACAACCCCCCCGCCGAGGGGATGTTGCTGCGGAAAGGCTGGCATTCTTTCCGAAGAAACTTTGTTAATTTAACGCGGCGGGATCTGCTCGTCCGCGCGATTCCTTTCGTAAGTGGAAACCGAGGTACCGTAATCCGGCCGGGCGATAGAACAGATCGTAGATTACGACCCGCCTTGAGGGTCCTTAAATCATCTTCATCGGATTCCGCGAATCGGGTAACAGGCTGGAACGGAGGCGCCACTGTTTATTTGTTATTCGAGCTTCAGAGGCACGGAGGAGGGAGCTCTACCCGGCGTCATCCACCTTATCCGCCTTTAATTTCTTCGTCTTTGAGGGCCGGTATCGAGAGATTTATGGCGCGGTCAAGTGATACTTGGCAGAGGCCTACCGTCTCGCTTCTGTTTCTGAGTTTCTGCGGCCCGAGCTCTCTGAAACCTTAATTCGTATCTCGGCGAGCTTCAATCATTCCGTCGGAGTAGGATAACGCGTGCAAGCGGTCCGTTGAACCGTCCCCTTCCCCTCGAGCCGCGGACATCCACCCACGTGCTTCTGCGACCAAGCGGGCAGAAGGTGGGGAGACAAAAATTACGATTAACCTCGAGGCTGCTCCCGACACCTTTTGTAGCCTCCTCGATGCGCCCGCTCGTTACACGCCTATCACGGTTCGTTCATTTTCGCCCCCGCTCGTCGAAGCCGCTCTATTCTACGTAAAGGAGGACGTCGTACCGGCGCTAATTAATACGCAAACAGGAACGGGTGGATGGGGCTTCCGGCGATTCGAGGAACGCGCGCCGGAAGATAATTTAAGAGGGTCGTTCGCGAGGTGCAATCTGGCTCTGCGGCTTGATCTAACGGCGCACGGGGAGCGGAAGAAATCGCGGGGGCAATTTTAATCTATCGCCAGGCGCTGAGCCAATTGCACGGCTGAGGGGAGAGGCGGATAGGCTCGAACGTCTCTGTCGACGTGGATTCGATGAAAATCGATGATGGGTGTACGGGGAAGGGAAGATTTGCTCAGACATGACGTGAGCCCCCACAATTCCAACGGCACGCGGCTCGCTATCCTAGGGATGGGCCAGAATGGAGTACTTAACGCTCGCGATTGAAATATATTGCTGCTCCGCCGATCGCTCGTTTTTTTTTCGCGGGAAAATGGAACGCGACGATGCAGGCGATAAAGCTGGCCACACCTACGGCGCTGCGCTCGAATCGCGCTTTGTTGTCAGCATTCCTCGGCCACCTCCATCAATCGCGTTCCCCTCCGTTCGCTTTCTGTGATTCGAGTTCTCGCGGCTGACTAAGGACAGACTCTTCTACTTGCGGGCGAATCGAACGGGCTTGAATCGGGCCTCTGATCGGAGGCTTTGCGCTAGGGCTGGGACTATTCGAATAATTTAATATTCGAATATTTTACAAGCATTCGAATTCTACAACTTACCCAGTCATGATAAGAAAGAAAAGTTTATCTGTAATAATTGCATTTAATTCATTATAGTTGTCTTAACTAATCGAGGGTAGTAGATGACAACATTGGGATAATATTATCGTTTTCATTCACTGGGGTACCGCAATTGGAGAATGACGGGACATTTCTAACTTTACCAATGAATGCACAGGTTACCCGGTCTTTTTCTTTCTCTTGACACTTTCGCCGTCAATGTGGAGGTTAGATTAACCCACCTCAGAAACCAAATTTCAACTGTGCATAATTATGATCTTATAAGACTACTAAAGTATCAAATCAATGATATTATTGCAATTGGACAATGAACAATTATTTACACACAAATCATCTGCTAGACTTTTAATGAAAGTTATAACTATCAAACATTGCTAGAATTCTGTTCCGGGATGTCTAACTTTAGTAATAAAACAGCTCGTATACAGAAATAACATTCAGGGGATTAAATAACGGCTTTTTAATAGTAATTTTAACAGACATGCAGCTTAAGTGTTCATTCGCTGAACAGGTGACCCTATTTGAGTATTCGAATGTTATTATTCGAATACTATTCGAATATTGATGTATTCGAATAGCATGGTGTGAAGTGCGTCAAAATTAGCATACAAGATTTCACCCTGACAAACGTACCTAAAGAACTTGATTTATATTCGAATACATCAGTATTCGAATACTTAAATATTCGAATAGCATTCGAATACTTGGATATTCGAATTATATTCGCCAAATAATTGAGCAACTGAAGTATTCGAATATTCGAATACCGAAAAATTCGACAAATATTCCCAGCCCTGCTTTGCACGCGAGTGATGAGAGCAACCCCAAATCACTGCCATCTCTGATCCTTCGTTATTCAGCATATATTTCGTCGCCAGAGAAAGCGAACGTGTTCGTTATCCGCCGGTCTCCTCGACTATGGCAGGAAGAATATGTGAGGAATAATTATTGAGCCTGATAGAGCTGCAGTTTATTTGAGCGAAGAGGGTAAAAGAACGGTCGGGTTGCCACACTGCCAACCAGCGGATCCCGGAAATGAGTGATTTACAAATCGAAAGCGCGATTAAAGGCTGGCTGGACCGCGTATCCTGCGCGCTCGCCAGCCCGGTAATTAAATCAAACTTGCTAATGAAATCCAGCATCGACAAATCGCGAGCGGGTTGCACAACGGTACAACGCGGTTGTCCCCCGGGGATGGCGGTGGCAACGATCGCAGATTTCATGTACACTCGGATTACATTCCTCTCCCTCCCTCTCCGACCATCTCCGTCCCTCTTGTCCCATTCGCCGCGCGTCTGCTTCGCCACGAAATCTTGCGCGAACGCATTACGTATTCACGGGGTGTATTTCAATCGTAGCAGGAGGAAGCAACTTTCCGCTCGGTGTACCGGCAACGTTTAGCGCGGCTCGCTTTCGAGATTGACGCGTGTATCGACGAACAATCGCATTCCTGCGGCGACGCGGTACACTCGCCAGCCGAAACATTGCGAACTCAATTCGCATCGTGCCTCGGTCGCAGAGCGGACAATTAACCCCAAACGGTGACCGCTGCATCGTAGCTCTCCACTCCCGGCTATGATTCCCCGATGTCCGTGTCTCGGTTATCGGCTAACTCGATTTCCATCGGACGAATCGGAAACGAAGGTCGGCCGCATCTGCTCAGAGCTCGAGACGCGTGGCGCGCGAATTAGCTGCCGCGCAGGCTGGAATAAATGGGACGGTGCGGCTGAACCGATACCATCAGCTTAAATCGCCTGCGCTGACTACAGACTCGCGAGCACAAGGGGCCCTCTCAACCCTCTCGACACGCCGCTCGAAGCGTTCGCCATCAGTAACGGAGACGGTTCTCCAAAATCATCGATCGCTTACGGTCTACGGTTTACGGCGCGGGGCCAGGAACGCATTGACAGTGCCAGCGAGCGGTCGCGAGGTCGGGGTATTCAAAGGGTAAATCGTAATAATCTTTTGTGCGCGGGTAGCTCGTATCGCGGAGAAACATCTGAAGCCGAAGTAATGTCGGCCAATAAGTCGCCTTTGTCGGATCTTCTGGTCGGGCGAGCTCCATCTTCCGGTTGGCCGAGCGCGGAAAATATGGAATACTCAATCCAATACATCCAATGTAACCCTCTCCGCGTCCGGGCCAACCCTGCTCGTCTTCCCTTTCGCGTACCTACCCCCTCAGCCCTCTTGTCCCCGTCCAGGGCTGGTTTGTCATTCACGACACGAACGCATCCTGCCAGTCGCAGATTGTGTGCCGAATCCATCGACCAGGCTGCATCCTAGGGCCGCGGATACGTAACTCCGACGCGGATGTATTTCGGGGATCTCCGAAACTTCCGCAGTTCCTCCGATCTGCCGCGGTCAGATATTCTTCGACGCGGAACACTCGTGGTTCCATTAACTGCGTGCCGTGGGATCCTTGCTACCTTAACACATTGTTGACCGGTTACGAATACGCTCGTTTTAATATTCAATTGTGGAAAAATAGCCGGAAGCACGGATCAGTGTTTGCGCAAAATTGTTTACAACGTTCAGCAGCGAAAATCTTTGCTCCTCCTATCTTTCGCCATGTCTCGCGACTCTGTAATTTCGTCGGGGCAACTTTTCCTCGAAAAAGAAGAGCGGGTGAATTAATCCATTCGGTGGTTATTTTCTGCTTGCGGAGGAAGAGGGTGGGCCAGCAACGCGTTGGCGCCCGGCGCGTTTCACCGGCTCGTTGGACTTGATATTTTCAAGTCACTTTAACGCGCAGAACAAACTCCCCCGCTGCACGCCTCGCTCGCAATTTAAATATTTTTCTTGCCGGCGCGGGAGCCGCGCCACCGAGGGAGCGCGGCCGGCGAGCACCCCGACACAAAATTTCCGAATTAGAATTTCAGCAAACATCCTGCAGGCAGCGACGCCTCATCGTCCTCTTAATTCGAGATTTACATTCAAATTGTCGTTACATTCTCTTCGCGTCATCCGTCGCCGTTTAAATCAAGACCCCCGCCCGACGAGCGTTCGTTCGCTCGAGGAACATTTTCGAGCGGTATTTCGAGACCCGTTAACAATCGAAAGGAACGAGGGAATCGACTTTACGACGTAGACGCTGATTCGAATCCCTAGGCTGAAACTGTTCGACGTTCGCGGGATCGCAACGAGGGCGAAGGATGCTTGTTCGGTGTCGCGAGCAACCGAGCCGAATAAGAAGGGTGGCGGCAGGTATTTACGATCGACCGTCGCATTATTATTCCATGAATTTTAATGCTAAACGCACGACAGGGGCGGCGGAGGTTGGCGAAAAACACACAGACTGAGGCGCCGTCGGAAACTCCGCATAATCCGCAATTCGAGCCGGTTCGCCGCGGTAAGATTTCCTCCTCTCGGTCGAGGAGTCCTCTTCGCGGCTTAATTCTAACGCTCCTGGGAACGATGGCATGTGCCTGTTTCGTCCCTGGGGCTACCCTCCCTCGCTGCGCGGCGTCGGCAGCTACCCCGTCTTGCCTTCGTGCCACCGGCGTGGCTAAGGATTCGTCCGTAAACGGGGGAGAGGCTAAACGTTGCTTGTTAAAAGGCGGAGCGGGTGCGAGGCTCTTTTTTCCTCAGTCATGCACTCGACCGTTTATGAGGAGGGAATAATTCTTCGGCGAAGTTTATAGGGCCGGCGACGCTTCGGGGCCACGTTCCATCCCGATGGGAATTGACGATTTATTACGTAATGAAATACTTGGCAGGAAAAGCGGCAGTGCCGTGGAGCCTGGCTTACGTGGCGTGTGGAAACTTTCAAGTGACGGAGCAGCTGGTATCTATGCGAGCCCGTATACGAGCGGGCAAAGCACCGTGCAATAAAATGCTACGACACCGGCCGGAACAGCAGCCCTTTAACTTAGTTTCGGCTGGCTCCATAACCGGCGCGCGCCCTTTTTTCGACTACGGACGAACGTGGAATCGGAGCTGCGCACGCGATCGAGGACGCTCCGCGTCCACGGATATTGGCCGGAACTTCGGGGCTGACTTCGCAGCGAACAAACTCGAGAGGTCGGCCGACACTTCGATAGCTACGCAAGCCGATCGTCCCGAAGTTCGTCTTTCGAGCATTCCCTGGAGGCAGAGCCCTGGGACTTTTAAATTCCCCGACATGAACGTTCACGAGAGTTTGACTGGTAGGTAGGAATATTTGAATAGCTGAGAATTCGAGAAGCTTTGAATTGGAAAATTGAAAACTGAGGGCTCCCAAGTGGCAACGCGCGACACTTGCTGCAGCAGAGTGCATCCTGCTGAGAATTCTTCTCAATTAGCGTCGACCTGTTTTCGTCGAAGCTTCTGATCGCTGCGGCCTGAAACGGCATGAAACGGTTGCAGAGTTATCGCGTAGGCCGGCGGTGTCCGTGACGGGAGCCGGCCGTTTCGTGGCGATTAATTTTGATTAATCGGCAAATTAGATCAGCTCAGACTGGACCGTACGCCCGCCACGGTAGATCTTAATCCATCACTTCTAATTTATCGAGCGGAATAAAAGTGAGCCGTTACTCACCGCGTTCCTCGTGCTTCTGCCCCATTGTTTTTCCAACCGTATATTCCCCCGCGAGTGGAGAGGCGCGGTCGAAATGGATCGAAAAATGTGCCCACGCCCGCCAAAGACAATGGTCCGCGCGATTTTACGACGGACCCGTCGCACCTGCTCGCGAAAATACGCGCGGCTTCTCCGGAGGTCCCTCGCGTTTTCCCTCCATCTTACCCCGGTTACGGTCCGGCGGTCTACGTGCGCACCGAGATGACTATGCTTTATTCATTTATTTATTTAGCCGCGCAAACGGGAAACCGGCCGTGGAAATATACTTTTCCCGGGTTCCGCTGTCGCCGTACGTGTTCGCGTTCCGTAATGCGGCCACTCGCCGGCTACGTGTCTCCGCCCTTCCGCTCGAGGGTTTCCCTCGCGCGCTCGAATACCTCCGCGACGCGGCCAACGACGTATCGTTGTACTTTTCACGTATGCGCCGCCGCTCGGATGTTTGGCGACCCGTCTCCTGCCAGCGCCAGGAGAAAGTCCATAAATTCCGCAGACGTTCGCGCGGCGGTAGGAATAAACGGGACGTAATAAAGTTAGGAAATGAGTTCATCTGGGTGTAAGGACGTTCCCGAGGTTCGTCGGGAAGCGGCGCGGCGTCGCCACGCTTGACGCACAATATGCAACGAGTTTTACCGTATAAGTGATATAACCCCCCGTGTGGGCGGACAGGTGCTCCCACCGCTGTTTCCCGCATGCGAAACAAGCTCGCGGCTCCCGGCTGTGTACCGTTCGAATTTCGCCAAGATAGTCACGCGCGTGGAATCGTTATTAAATATCGCGGTCGAACGTTAATCGCGTCTGCGTTGTAACGAGCCCGTTGGCGGGCAAACGTTGAAGGACTTAACACGCCTTGCTGGCGTTGATCGCGATAGGTAATACGCCGCGAAATACGGGCGGGCATCATCGAGCTAGGAATTAACGAATGCGCGGGGATCGTTCACGGAAGACCGAGAGCCTCCTCCTAAATCCAGTATTACCCTCGTAACTCCGCGGTAACGGTCCACGTTTCGCGTCTTTACTGCCTCCCCCGTGCTTCTTCTGATACCGCATGCCCGCGTTATCGCCGGGATATAATTAAATTTAAGGGGGCCCCGGGGCAGAGGGAGGGCGGTTCGTAAACCCTTTCATTCCCCGTTTTATGCGGCCCTGGCGGCGCGGCGTCCCGTGCCTCGGAGCCACGCGGAAACGAACAATTCGGACGATATATCGCGATGAACGTCCTCATTCTTTTATTAAAACAGTAAAACGCATCGCCGGACGCGGCAACGAGACGTGATAGAACGCCGCGGGCAACTTTTCGCATAATTCAGGGGAGGACCGTGGAACCGTCTGCCCGTCGGGAAAGTTAACACCGAACTTTATCGTATTTTCAACTCCGGACTGGCGGAAAAATATGTCACTGTCTCGTCGTTCGGCGATAAGTTTGGGGGTGGCAAAGTTTATCACTGAAATTATCGGAAAATTACGTCGAAAGCAGGGGAATGTGGTATCGGTGGCTGGAGTGAATAGATTCGCAGCGGAAAAAATTCCCAATGGAACTCCGTAACTGTCGACCTTTTTGTCTTCGTAAAAATCTGATCTAATCCGATCGGTTGGTCGTGTTCGCTGCACTCCCGTGGCAAGGACAAGCGCGTCGGTGGGGCACGGACCTTGGATGGCCCATCGACTGTGAAATTTCGTTTCGTCGAAGTAGAACGGTCCAACGGCCGTGAACTTCCACACGACCGAGTGCCGCGACGCTACTTTTCAAGCAGATTCTACCCACGAGTCGGAAATATCGTAGAATTACGCGTATCGGTTCCCGAGGCTGAGCTTCTGCCGTCTCGGTCGCGGTGAATCGCAGCCGGAAGAAGGGGGTCGCGCGAAAAGTTGGACCAATCGCCGATAGGCGCAATTAGTGGAATTGCCGGCAATTATACAGGGTTAATTCGCAGGCTGTTAGGAGTAATTGGCGGACGTTAGTGGGTCAGTTTCCAGGACGGCCCCGCGGCGGACGAACGAATTTGAATATAATCAGGGATCCCGGGCGACGCTGCTTTCCGTCCAATTGTCCGTTCGCCCGCCAATATAATGGATACCGCGGATAACCGTGCGATAAGGCGGTTAACCGTTACGCGGTGTTGATGCGGGCCGAGCGAGCCTCGATTAAAAACGTTGGTTCCACGAAAGTGTCGGCCCTCTTTCTGCAGTCTGCTCGTCGGGCGGGCAGGTTCCACGCTCCCGCGTCGACGTGTTACGTTATCGGTGTTTGTTATGCTTTCCTTTACTCATCGCGCTTTATTCGAGCCCGGGGAAAAATGTCTGGAAGAGGCGTGGACACAGATGGAAGAATGAAATCGGTGAGAGGGTAACGGCCCGCGAACTGCGGCCTCTCCCGGTGCGCTTCTTCCTTCGCGGCCGCATAAATCAATGCGAACTTAAACCGCGGGCTGAAATCATTTCCTAAATAAACCGTCGTACTCGTCGGGGAGGCGAAACCGCCTGGGTTGGCGTCTCCTGGTCGTTTGCACGCGTTCGGAATACAGGCGGCTGGCCGAAATCGGGTGAGAAATTATTACGGGGACCAGTCAGTTTCGTTGGAATTCCTTGACGGATCGCACGTTTCACGTTCGACGCCTGCGACGGGAGAAGAGGGCTGCTGTTAGGGGCGGGGAATATTCGGCAGATTGAAATCAGCGGCCAGATTAAACTGGTTATAACTGGCGATTCGTGTTTCCGTTTCGAGAGAAGCCTGGAATTTATAATTCCGCGGTGATATTCCGCTGGGTGCCTTGACGGATGGATGTTCCATGGCGATGCATCAATTAATTAGCCGTTGTATAAATTATTCCGAATTATATGAGGTGCACCGCGGGCACGAGTCATCGACGTACATGCTATATGCGGCCCGAAATATCCAGGACCGTTCGCCTGGAAGCCCGACGCTTCCACTATTTCGGTCCAGGCGGTTTCGTTTGACCAGGATTTTCCTATTCGCTATCGAGAATTATTCGCGCGTTCCTAGAAGCTTGTGTCCCGTCGCGGGAGAAATATCGGGTATTTATTTTATCCCCGGTCGTATGAACACCCCGGGAACATAATCGGGGAGCGACGCACGCGTCCGTGAAAGCGAAACACACTCGCGCTTTCACGATGGGGGTTCGTCTCCGACGGAGCGCAGCGGGGAATCCGACGACCAATGAAATAGCTGGCGACCGTTTAAACAAGTTTCGGGGGTTGTCTGTTAATTCGGAAATGCGCGAATTAACGAGGAATTTAAGTTGGGAAATCTCGCGTGCCAGACGCATCGCGGGAAAGTCGTTAAGGTAGTTCCTGAATATTCTACTAAATTCAAGAATTCTTTTAAATTTCGTTCAAAACTAATGTCGAATACAAGGAACCCTTGTACAAAGTTTAAAATCGATTTACCACATAGTTATCGAGAAATCGTTGATTAAAGTTGATGCATTTTAACACAGTGGCATATGGCAGAGTCGGAAAAAGGGGGCTATAGTTTCAGTTTTTCTTCTGGAACAGGAAAACTATATTCAAGAAGTGTGGCAAAATTGGCACAAAAGTACATCGAAATGTCACGAAATGAATTTATTAATTTCTGCGAAACTGACCACATGGTTTCTTCGTAAATGCCCATACAAAATAAGTTTACGAGCAAATTTTTGAGAAATTACGTAGAGCAGTCAACGTGGCGACATTATGATGTTAAAAATTATTATTATTATTTCTATAGTATCAGACTACGTTATATTTATCGTTTATTACCCAACTTTAATTTCACTAACATAGTTGGTTAGGACCTACCTTAAAACACTTGTAAGTAGATTCGATAGGATGATCGACCAGTTGGAATGAAGCACGAAGAAGTGTTACGTGCCGCCCTAGTAAGGGACACGTGCTCCGCGATGGACAGTTTTTCTGTTTTACATAAATCCGCGTCAACTACCGCGAGAACGTTCGTGCGGCTCGTAATGACACGACGAGCGGCCATGAATATTCAGGCGACCGAGATAAGTTGGAGGAAGACACTTCTTAGTTCGCACGAGTTTCAATTATTATGCACCTTCGAAGTTAAAGCACAGGAGACTTTGCGTCGGAGCTGGTCGGAGTGAATCCCGAATGCGAAATTACTGGGAAAATGCTCGGAAATTTTCGCCTAAATCCGCAGCTCATTACCGATTCATCGTGGCGGCGATCTGTCAGTCTTTGGTTTCATCGCGCCAATAAGGAAAGAAGGGAAATGGGACGTGGATGGGGGCGAGAGTGGAAGGTGATGAAAGTGGGAACGGAAGAACAGAGCGACGAAGGGCGGAAGGCGAAGAAACGAGGAGTGAAGTTTTTCACGGTCAAAGCGCTTTTGCCGTGAGGCATCAAATATTGACCTGGAAACAGTTGCACGGATTCTCATGGCTCCAAGTGGGCTCATGAATATTCCCCCGCTTTAGCGGCGTCTAAGAGGGTACTCGTCGCTCGTGTATAACCATATACTCGATCTTGAAACGACATTTCTCCGGCACTCACGGAAGCGATTTAACCCTTAACAGCCACTGCAACCACCGCGATCGGTGCTCGAAACATTAGTCCGTATCTTTGCCATCTTTGGCGCTGGCCGCAAACAGAATATCCTATCTCCGTTTGGTATTCGTTGAACTCTGGCGATTCGAAGGAGACACCTATCCACATACGTCTTTAAGGGGTCATGCTCAGTCAGGAGGCCGAAAAAAGGGTGGCCTTTGGAAATTTTTTACTCAAAAGCTATAACACATTTCTCAAAAACTCTTTCTTCCTTTCAAGGATTGCATCTAGTACCGTGTATCGTAATTTTTTTATTTAATAATATTTATCAATAACTAAGTTATTGCCCATTACTCGAAGGTTCTCTCAAAAAAGGCTTCTGCGGTGACCACTGCTGCTCGAAAGTCGATCGTCTAAAATAAAAAATTCAAAAGAATTTACTTATTATATTATATTATCTAGTATTTGAACGAAGGATTTTTCGAAATACTGATTTGGGAAGAAATGGCTGATGTTTAAAGTAAAAGTTTCAATTTTTATCATAAATCGTGCCTGACTTTCGTTAATTAAAAGAAAACTGAGCATCGGATAAAAAAATCCTTCGTTCAAAGACTAGTTTATTGTTCCTATAGTACGCTTGTAAAATTTGAAGTAAATCGGTTGAATGGTTTTTGAAATGTTTTGGTCGCCGATGTTGAAAATGCTGTTTCAAGAAAAGCGCGTTTGAAGTTTCAAGTCAAGTTTATACTTATATAAAATGTTATTTTTTCAACTTACACGGTGTCATCAATAGCAGGCCCGTATAATAAACCTTCAGCACTAGTCGCAGCCTCTGAAGCATCCATCTGGTGCTGTCGATTTTTTGAAAGTTTGTGACTGAGCATCACCCCTTAAAGCTGAATATCAAATGTCCCCCTGGAAGCATTCCTCTGAAATTAAAAGTGAAAGCGTCTGCCTTGTCATTAGACCCCTAATATCAGAACAAAACGAAGCCTGTGGTTACAGCGAACGACGCAGTGGCCTCTCCCACTTCGCTATCCGCAAATCGCGACGAAAGACCCGGTATCGCGGGCAAAGTGTTGCGTGCCTCGCGATATGGCCCACTTCGGGAACACGAAGACCGCCACTTGTCGATGGAAATGGGTTACCTCCGACGTTATAAATTGTATTATTAAACACCGCCCTCGCGTCTTGATCCAGGGGACCCTGTAAACTCCCCGGCGCAAAACATTCTAATTCCGCCGATGGGGAAGAGGACGAAAATCGGTATGGGGTTCGGTGGGTGGTCCCGAGGAAATTAGGAATCGCTTCGACATCCGACGTCGGCCTGGCCGGCGGACCTCTCGGTGGCTGGTGGCGCAGGGGCCGTCGACAAGGTTCAAGTTTCGAATTCCAATCCGGTGGATCGGCGGAAACGGTGCACGGTCGGGCGCATCGGCGAGTTTCCGTGCGACAGACTTCCGGATCGACACGCCGTTCAGCGGTCAAACTTGAGGCGAAAGTTAGTTCGTAGCCGAACGAACGTCGTCGAACAGACACCGGTCGATTCAATTACCGACGATTCGCTGGGTTACCGCATTTTAATGAACCACGGCTTGCTAGTCCGCCGAGCGGATCCCTATCCGCCCTACTCGTCTCGGTAGTTGGCGCTGGCGAAACCGGCGCGCGGCCCCAGCGATCGTCGACTTCTCGGGCCGCCGACTGTCGTCGCCCGCGCCGCGACCAGGAATTAACGGGGCGACCCGCCTCCCGCCTGCAACTTTTAACGAGCGTCGCGCGCGCGAAAATGAATCGCGTGCACCGCCGACGCGCTCCTCGCGCCGCGAGACACCGTTCCTTTTCCCGCGCGGGGTCAGATGTCGCGGACGATGTCGTGTTCTCTCCGCGACACGCGACTTCCTCGCTGAATCCGCGCGAATGCCTGCTCCTGGCCGCGGCGCGAAGGGGCACGCGGTCTTTAACGAGCTTGTCGTGCTTTTTCTACTCTGTTCTTCCGACGACGTCGCCCTACAATCCTGGTTCACCGGAGGAGGTCGCGAATCGAGGTCCTCGGCAACGAATCGTTAGGCGAACGCGGCCGTGTCGCGTCAAAGAATCCGCGGAGGGACGCCGCGAGCCACTCCCGTTCGGTAATTGCTTCTTCAGCGTGTCATCGAGTGGCCGGGATTAACTTCGTCGCGGAATTAGGGTCAACGGTGACACGCTCCTCCGACACGACTTCTCGCGCGAGGCGGGACACGGTTAGTCGATATTCACCTGGGATGCCGGTCGTCTTTGCTCGCTGCTGACATCCAACGAATCGAGCCTACAGGAATTTCGGTTTCAGGAGGGTCAACGCAACCTTCGCGTGGAAATTTCACCCGGCACTCGACGCAGTCCCGCGAGTGTTCACCTGTTCGACGACGACAAAGGGCGGCACGATCGACAGAAACACTTTGCCGGTTTAATTAATTAAAATACGTAGCGAGGGGATCGATGGTTGTATTGGGAGGCGAACAGCGGACGCGGAACGCCGACGGCGCATTAATTAAACTACTTTTTAACCGTCGCTCCCCTCCTTCGCGCCCTGGAGGAGAGGGCTGTTTCCCTCGATTGTTCCACCACCACGTTGCCCGCGATTATTAATTCGTTGTTGATGTTGTAACTGGCTCGTCGACATCGCGACGGGTGATATTCATGCTGATACAGTGGAGTTTGTGTTAGAACTCTGTGGTAGAGGCGTTTGACGAACGAGTGATCGATGCAGGATGCCAGAAATAGGGAAGCGGGGTTACTTATTTAAGGGGTTAGCTATCTTCAGGAGGTGGAAAAAGAATCGATTCTTTGAGAATTTATTTCAGAAAGTACATGCATATCTTTATGCAATGGTTTTTGTATTCAGATAAGGGACGCGTTAACAGGTTATTATATTATGTTTTGGTATAAAAATATGTAGTTAGTGCAAAATTACAAATGATTTCCCGGAAGTTTTTTTTACACCGGTGACCACGATTTCTCTAAAACCGCTTCACCAGTCTTTCCGAAATTTTGTAGGTTTCTTCTAGATATTCAAATCTACTTAGTCTTTAATCGAGGCATTTGTGTTTCCAATGCATAATTTTTATTTTACGGATGAAAAATGAGTATTTTTTAGAGAAAGCATGGCATAAAATATATCGATTCTTTTTCTACCTCCTGAAGGTAGCTAACCCCTTAAGGGAGAACACTACTGTGACGGTCGGGAAAGTAAGGCATTTTTAAGAATTTTTTCAGGAATAATTTACAGGTTTCATATAAAATTTGTATTACCTACCTGTAGTACAATGTCTTAAGGGGTTATACCTGGTCAGGAGGGCTAAAAGAGGCGAATTTTTTTTTAAAAAGCGGAAGCTCTTATTTTTACAAAACTTTTTGCAATTAAAAGAGCAACATTTAAAGAACATTTGGTCATTTTTTCGTAGAAAAATATTTAGTAGGAATTTTTTTCAATGTATAGTTTCGATTATATCAACGAAAAGTGGCTTCATGGTTATCACTAATGGCCGTTTTTCGCTGATAAAATCGAAACTATACAATGCAAACAAAATCCCTCCGTCATTCAGTAGATTTTTATATAAAAAATAAACCCACAAAATTTGAGAAAGATTGGTGCAATAGTTTTTCAGATACCTTGCTCACCGTTTTTAAAATGTTTTTCTTAGATGTCGTTGTATTTTTATTATAAAGGTAAATATTTTTCTACAAAAAATTACCAAATGTTCTTTAAATGCTCTTTTAAGTGCAAAAAGTTCTATAAAAATATATGCTGCTGCTATTTAAAAAAAAATTCGTCTCCTTTCGGCCTCCTGACTAGGTACAACCCCTTAAGACATTGTACTACAGGTAGGTAATAAACATTGTACATGAAAACTGTAAATTATTCCTGAAAAAAAATTCTAAAAAACAGCTTACTTTCCCGGCCGTCACAGTGGTGTTCCCCCTTAATCCAGTGAATCAAGCCTCTCAACTTTTTCGATTCTTCAGATTCTGGTCAACCAGCAACACACGCCCAGTGTCACAGTGTAGCCGCTAAGCGTCTCCGTGCGATGCATCTACATCCCGCCGGCCAAACATCTGCAGTAAACCTTTAACACGAGTTTGATCCCCCCGGCAAGTTCCTCCGCGGCAACTTTCGAATCCCGACAACAGGAATCCTAACTCGCACCGCTCCTGCAAACTTCCCTGCCATTTTTTTTTTGCGCTCCTGTTGCCGTCCACTTTTCAGTTTCCCTTTTATCCCTTCGAGTCCCCTGGAAGTGGAACACGAGCGGATAAGCAGGACCAATAGAAATTTGAATTGCCGTGGAGTTAGCGGGTGGACGTAGCTGGCTGGCCGCCCCGCAAAGGGGAACAAGACCGTGAATTATCGGGCGCGGTGGCCGGGAGCGGCCGCGTCGCGGATAAACGAGGTCCATTTTCTTCGCGTTAACCGGCTAATTTCCGGGAATTTACGTGCGCAACGGGGTCCATCGATCCGGCTCCGGCCGGGCGACGTGGTCGCCAAGATAAAACCCTCGAGACACTTTTACACGGTGCTAAGTTGCGACGCGAAGGCGGGGGACCGTGTAAAAAGGCGAAACGCGTCTGTTAATAGGGGAACGGAAGAGCGGAACGGAGCGGAGCGGAGAAGCCCGGTTCCGGTGTGTCATTTACACAAGTGGCTCGAATAATTTCGTTAGAGCGACTTGGACCAGGCCAGCGAGCCTGTATTCCCGTGACCCGCGTCATTCTCATTATTCAAATGAGAGATTAAGGCCTGGCTGCTCGACTTTGGTCTCCCTGCGAGCCCTCCGCCCCCGTCCCTTCCAACCCCTCGCTGGTTCTCCGTCGCCCCGCGCTGGATGGGATGACGGTCATTTAATTTTCTGACGTCTATTGCGGCAGGCTTGTTCACCGAGACGCGTCACTTTCTTTATGGGTATTTAACCCATCAGCGCGAGCTCGCTTTAAGCACCCCGGCTGGAATTACTGTCGGCCGGGCAGGTGGTGGATTGGCTCGCGTCGCTGGCGAAATTGTGTCCGCTTGCCGGGTAAACGGCACGTTATTTTGCGATTTACGCGGGCGCTTCAGATGCGCGGCCGTGTAGGGCGAGTCTAGCGATGCGTGACTTGCGATTCGAGGAAGCAAAGGGGTGTTAACCAAGCAAATATTTGAGGAGGCAAAGGTTGCTCGCGCGCCAGGTTGATTTACAGCGTTTATCGACGCTGTAAATTATAGGTATCGCTGCTCGCTAGATTCTCGCACTGGCTCGCTCCTTTGACCCACATTTACGGTATTGCGTTCGGCCGCGATAGAGACGCGAAGAATACGCTCTAATATGCTCCGCCTCTCTCTCCACCCTGCCTTCCCCAGTGACTTGCAATATATTTCCCGTAGTTTATCTCCATTACGGTAGCACAGCAGGAACACGAACGCCTCAACGTGGCGCGCTGGCAATATTAATTTTCCAAAATGCTTTTTCAGACGTTTTTCGATCGTGCGGTCATTCGTTCCGTTTCCCCTTTGATCTTCCCCACCCTTAATTACCCGAGGGACCCTCGGCACACGAGTGGAGCAACGGTTCTGCCACGAGGCAATGATTTTATCGCGTGCCATCCAGAAATATCGCGCACCGCTACCGATTTTAACAAGCTTAATTTATGCAGATCCAGGTGTTGCGGACTAATGTCGTTAAAATTCTAGGTCAAGGGGGTCGTTTCAATTCGGCGAGAGAAAGATTGATGACGAACGTCAACGCGCGCCACGATTCTACTATTTCCCGATCCATCACCATCCCCCACGACCCCGTTCCGGCGACTAAAGGATCATCGGGTAACGCGAGCGGAATCTCTGCAAACACGGCTATTTATTTCATTCGGAATTAGAAATTCCCGCGGGAGAGGTGCCCGCCAAATAAATCCCCGCGCTCCCCTATCTGATTCCGCCGTTCTTTTCCCCCGTTTCTCCGGCAATCCGTATCTATCCACCTGTTCGTCACCCTGTCCCAACCGCCGCTGTGCTCGCGCTCGACTCCCGGCTCATCCTCCCTTGAAGAAGTCAGACCCCGGAAGAGAACGGGAAGCCCCTCCGCCACGACCTTCCCCGGTAGTTTACGGTCTCGAGGGCAAGTTTAACGACATGCTCGTCGATCTCTCCCGGGTTCGCCGTGCCGTGCCGCGCTCGCGCGGCAACCCCTTTCTCCTCGCGCTGTCTCGCGCACCCCGCCGGGTCATTAGTCCACCTGCCGCGAGATTTCGATCGCAAAAAGCCCCGACACGAGCATCCGCGTGGCCTTTCGCCCGCGACACGCGCAACCCGCTATCGACCAGGTCGCGTGACTGTCCGCCCCAGAACTCGCTCCGGATCCGACGGGGCTTTTTGCCTCAATTTTTGTCAACGGCAAAGCCCGGACTGGACGCGACGCGGCTTCCTTTGACACGAAATTCCCGGGCGAATTTCGTAGCCGGAACTCGGTCGTTCCCGAACGGCACGCGTTCACTCTGTGGAACAGCCGCTCGCGGAAGACCCGCGCCACTGTCATTGAAACGCGAGACGAGAGACGCAGCCACTGTGGCAGGGGCCTGCCGATCGGACGCGCGATCTCCGGAGAGGCTGCTCGATAATTTGAAGCCGCCGCGGAACGTGTCCCGGTTCGACGATCAGCCGCGCGCGCGAGGCAAGTCGCAAAAATCAGCGAAGCTGGAGCGACACACCCAGGCTGCGTCCCCGGAGAAATCTTATCAGATAGGTATCTATGCCAAAGAAGCTGGCTCGCCGACGCGCGTAATCCCTAGAGCGGCTGGTAGAGCGGGAAGAAAGGTTCCTCGCGAGTCTCCGAGATTCTCGGGATTCTCCTTGGTCGTCTCGCCGCGGCTCCACCTCCGCCGAAAATCCGTGCGCGATGGGGCTGCTGCCTGGCGCCTATCCCTAGCAAGCTAGCGGCCTGGAATCTTGGATTAAGCTTCGCACGCAGTCACGTGCGGGCATAAATTTGTCGGGGAAAAGGGCGAACCCGAAGCCGGGCTTGTTCGCGCGTGGCGCGTGTAAATCATAAGCGTGTGACGATCCTTCGGGAGGAGCGGGCTGCTCTCTCGCGAAATCGTAATTGCGTTCGGGATTCTCGTTCGGGAAGAGAAGAAGATTGGAGGAATGTGCGAGGAAAATTACAAAGAGATGAAGAGAAGATGCCGGGGCCTGGAGAAGATCGCAGGCTGCAAACGTGTCGGGGATTAAAGTGAAAGAGAATGGATGGACGAGGAGGACTCGCAGTTGACGCGGAAACGGAAGCGAATGGTCGGCGCGCACGGACCGTACGCGCCCGTTTATTACCATTTTCCTAAATTGATTCCCAGCTCTCGTGGGAGCGCGCAAAGGCTCGGCGCGAATGGCGGAGGAAAGGAAAGGCCAGAGGGAATCGGTCGACAAGTTTGGCTCGCATCGAATGCCCGGTGACCCGTGAAAATACGAATGCATGAGTTCGACAAACACGAGCGGCGCGCATCGGGGGAGAAACGAGGCAAGAGTGGGACGTTCGAGGACGAAAAACACGGAGGAAGCGCGTATCGAGCTGGGAACGGGGATAAAGTTGCAACGGGAGAGGAAAGAATTCTCCCCTCTCGTCTCTTTTACTCTCTCCACTCGGGGCTCCTCTCTTTCGTCGGAAGTCTCTCGGAATCCTTCGACGACGGAACGGCTGATTTGCAAGTAACTCGCGGTTTCTTTCGCCCCCGTTCCTCGCCACCATCCCTCGCTCTTTCTCCCGGTGAACTTCTCCCAGGAAGGAGGAATCGCGACGCCTCCCAGATTTCAGGGGGAAGCAATCTGAAGGCAGCGCGGAGCGTGGATGTTTCTTTAAGAGCTTTAGCGTGTAGCAAGCGGGATGAGATTAAAGTAGCTCTCGGTACGGAGGATTCTTGGATAACTGACGGTTCGATGTCAACCTAGAACCGTGGGTCATCCCTATTTTCATCGATCCCCCAAGCGGAAAACGAGCAAGCAGATGACGGACACGGGGCGGCAATTCTGCCGAAGGAAAGTCGGCCGCGATGGACCCAGAGGAGGTGCAACGTAGGGGGTGACGTCGGGGATGCCAGGCAGCGGGGGTTGGTTCGACGGAACCGGCGGAACCGTCGGGGGAGCACTTGGACAAAAATGCAGCCCGGAACGAAAGTAGAGAACCGCAATATCCGTCGCGGTCCGTCGATGGCGTGGCTGGTCGCAATTCCGGTTCCCACCCCGGTTACGAATCCCCACTGGGCAGCGCTCGACGGCACGGGAGAGCTACCAACTGCCAGGTAGCAGCCGCGAGGCAGAGGGGGAGCGAGCGTTGTCGTGGCCGAAAGCGAGCATTGATATACGCGCGCTCAGTCGCTTAGACCGGCAAGAAGCGGTAACGCATTACCAGGAAGCGGCTCGATGGGTGCATACGTTACCGGATCGCAGCGTACCGGTGAGTTAGCTCGTAGCGTTTCTATCTTCCTGGACAGTTAACTGCACCGGATTCGAGTATTTCGATCGTACGTCAACCGGCCCCGACGATTACCCCCTATTAGCCGCGACAATCGATTTCTTCCTGCCTGGGCCCTTTTGGGCCGAGCGTCTTCTTCGCATGGGGCGATGCCACAGTGAACGTAGAGTGTGCGCGAAACGCGTATCGAACGGTACAGTGCACCGCGACGCTTTGGTTTTAAAGACACGCGCGCATCGAATTACTCGAACATGTAATTGGACGGCGCTCTCGAGCGCGGTAATTTGCGACAGCTCGCCGAATTGTGCTCGCCGCCCCTCGTCTCGTCCGACCTGTCCATGAATAATTTCCGGCGTTCATCAAAAGTTCGAATGAAACGGACGCCCGGGCGCGACAAGTTATTTGAATGTTAAATGGAACCGCGTCGAAGAGCGTTAATTTGTGTTTTCTATTAGCCGGCGATCCTTCATTCGAGCCACGAACCGGACGATCGACCGCTGATACCCACCGGCCTGCAGCTGGACCAGCAATTTTTCTGCGCGCTCGCTTGCACGCCTGACGGTTAATATAACAGTGATTACGAAGGGACAGTGGCGCGTAAATCAGAGGGAAAAGAGTGCATTAACCGGACGGCAAATAATATAAATTCGGCCGGCGTATCTGGCGGGAAGCGCGCGGGCCCGCGTCGCTCGTAGACGCGCCCGGTGATATCATAAATCGGCCAGATAACAAATCGGCAATCTGTTATCGAGATTATTCTCGATATTCCCCGCTGGAAATCCTGTTTAAATGTCCCGGCCGCTCGCCGATAATTACACGGTTTTGCAGCTACGGTAATTGGCGCGATCGAGAAATTGTCGCAATTAGTAGATGAGTGAGGCGACAGTTTTTGTCGAGCGCGTCGCGACGATTCCGGTCACCGCGTGCGGTTCGTCCGAACCTCGGCGCTTTCGCTCTTTAGCCGGGTCCAGACCTGAACGAGTATACGCTGAGCAGGCTGAGCGCGTACGAATATTCTGATGCGGACGGGTGAAACAGTAGCCAGGACCGCATGCTTCTACGTCAGAAATGGTGAGCGTGAACGCATATGCTGGTGTGGACGTGTCATGCGTGGTGACTCGGCGGATGCGACCCGACTCGCGAATATCGGCGAAGGCACATGGCCTGAGCCGAGCGTTGTCGGTTTTCTTCCGCACATCAAAGGAAGCTTGGAGTGCATTGCGTTCAGCGTGGAAGATAGAAGCAGATGCGATACTTTTCTAAAATCCTCGATGTCACGGATTTTCATGATATTGAACTATACGGTAGTCCATATGAAATTAGGAAGGGTTAAGTCCTCATTTTTGCAGACTCGAAATTGTTTAAAAAACACAAATCTTCAAAGTTACCTGCTTTCCGTGATTTTCACGAAACCCGCCTACAGAAATTAATTTTAATGACCGAAATTATTGAAGGTATCGAATTGCGTCTTTTTTTTCAATCATGAAGGATGGGTCTATGTGAATGAATTGAATCCATTGCTAATATTGTCATAAACAGGTAATAATCAAAAATCTAAAAATTACATTTTCAAAGTAATAATGTAATGACCATATGATAGACGTTAAAGCTCTATTTTACTGAATAATTTGTCTTCCTTTTCTTTACTACACATTTACGCATTTTCTCCTGAAATTTCCATCATTATGGTCCGAATTACGTCGTTCTTGGTGTTAGTTTCATCTGTGAAACATAAGGAATCGATTGGCACCGTTTTCGCAGAGATCCGATGAGAAATGCGGAACTCTTGGATATTTCTGACTTTTTAATGGTATTCCAACCGTTTGAAGGATCGAAACCCATAAAATTCGGTGAGGCACTGCGGGGGGATGTCCTCGCCACGGAGTACCAGGTGGCAACTCTTTGACAGGCATCGCTGGAGATTCACCTTGTATTGGTAAACAGGATGACTCAGAGGGTTGAGCTGTATGTTTATTGAGCTAACTATGACACCATCGTTACGACTGCGGAGTGGGCTAAGCTAAGCACAGAAGTTGGTGAAGAAAGACACAATGGCACTTTCGACCCCTCCGCGTGCGTCATTCGTGCGCGCTCAGCCTGCTCAGCGTATACTCATTCAGGTTCGGACCCGGCTTTTGACTTCCCATCGCGCGGGATCTAGGAAATACGTGATCTCACTCTGCCCGTAACCACGACGGACGTAAGATTCGACTCGCGGGCCTCGCGTCGCGTCCAAAAATACTCGTTTCGCGCCGTTCTCTCACTGACATATTATGTGCACCTCGCGCGAGTTTATTGGTTTAACTTTGAGGCGGTTACACTGACCACGGCCCCTCCGTGTTTCTATCAAGAATTCATGGATTCGAGCACTGCTTCCATCAAAACGATTCCCCGGGAAGAACGGCGCGCACAATAACCGGGCGAGCGGTAATCGATTATACAGTGTTCCGAGAGCGGTCAAGTTTAGACGTTGGCGCGCGTCAAGTCCCGTCGATTGCCAACAGACTAAACGAAGCCACTCGGAGATCCTCTCGGCGGAGAGCCACGCAGTGCCGGCTGCTCTGAATAAAGCCAGCTTTACCGGGACGTTTTATCGATTGTATTTCGCCGCGCGCCTCTCGGTTCGCTTGACAAGTGTCGAAAGGAAAATCCCGTCTACTCGATAAACGTTCCATTCGAAAGTGGGCCTGGATCTTCCTCGAATCCGTTCGCACCGTTGGCGTTGGTCGTTGCGCGTTGTCTGCGCTACTCTCTTGGAATTCCAGCGCTATTTAAACACCGTTTCATCCGGCGAATCGCGAGGCGAGCGATTCGACCCGAGATTATCGACTGCCTCGGTGGAAGGTAGACTTTCCCGCAGGATTCGACAGCCTATTTTCCAACCACCGCTTCCCGCGAACACTTCGTCCTGCGTACTCGCAATGGTCTGACCAGCAATTGAGACATACTACTTGTCAGCCTTCCTTTTCCACGCGGTGCGAGCGTCGCGCTTTTCTCAGCGTACGGTTTTCACCCGCGCGTCAGACGAAGGGTGCAACCGCGCGGGAATGCGAAGACGAGAGAAAAACGCCGGCGTAATTTATTAGAATTCCAATCTCCGTCCCATGTAAAACGCGCGACCGGCGCCGCTCGGTTTTTATTGCGGCAACAAGAGCGCTTCGCGGGCAACGAAAATATTGCTCGAAGCACAGCGCACCGCCCAGGCTCGGCAATGTATCCTTTCCGTAGAAAAATATTTCACTGGGAGGGAAAGTTCGCGGACGGCCGAGGCCGGGGCTCGCGGGTACTCTCCCGTGTGTCGAAGCAACTTTCGCGCCACTCGCAATTGCCTGCCGTCCAGGATTTAATAACGCGAGGGAGCAGCACGACGCTGCAACACTATCTAATTTTTTCCGCAAATACGTCAACCGGCTAACAAAGACAGAGGCAATGCGTCTCCCTCGTTAACGTCGCGGAACTGGCAACCGCCATTTCTCTAGCCTCCCGGCCGCCGTTTCTTTCTCGCCCGCTTCAACCGCTTCAATACATACTCCGTAATCCCCTCGCGTTCATCTTCGGGACGCAGACAGTCAAACGGACATTCCGCGTCGAGATGAAGCGATCCATTTCGCTTGTCCCTAGCGATTCTCGCTCCGCAGAGAGAGGCTGCAGTTGGAGAAACTCGGGGAACTTCGCGGAACCTCCACGGGGCTGATCTATACGACGAGAGCGCGAGGGAGGAACGGGGGGGGGTGGGCGATTCCAGGGAAGCAGAGGGGTTGAATATCGCGGCGGAACACACGGACTGGGTCATCCAATTTTATAAAAGCCCCTGATATTTCGACTAAAACGGGCATCGCGGAAAATCGTGTTACGGCCCTTTCCGCGGGGGACGATTATTCCGCGATTGTTTCCCCCCCCCCCCGCCGGCACCGGGGGGAAGCTTCGCCTGGAGGAACTTTATGGGCGGACGGTCCATTCCCGGAAGTGCACCGCGAGCCCGGAAAAAGGGGCCGACTATTAACATCGCTCGATTTTATTCACCTTTAATTTCCCCGGGGAATTGAATGGCAAGATTCAGGATACGCGGGGGTTGAACGACGAGTACCGTAAAAATCGTCCTGGTTTCACGGATAGGTACGTATCAGCTCTGAGGTTCCTTTGAAGACATTAGTGCCGCTCTCAAAACTGAAGCTGATCTCCCGTCTTCGGCGAACATGCTTAGGGGAGAGGTGCTATAAAAGGGACAGTTTTGTTTAGCGTCCATTTCTGACAATGTCATAATAGGTATTTAAAAAACGAGTACATCAATAGAAAGCGTGGTTATTTCCCTTCGATAAAAGTATATATCAAACTCATGAATTGTAATAGAAAATAAGAAAATCTTCGATTTTCAAATAAGTGGGAAATATCCCTTTTACGGCTAGGTGGTTTTAATTGGGACAGTATAAGTCATAAAAGGGACAGGTTAATAAAAATGAACTTATTAAGTATTACAATTATAATTGTAAATCTTAATGATACAAAACAATGGAATCTATGAAAAAATTAACTCTTTGTAGGTACTATAAATCATCAATATTTTGTCGCTTTGAATAGTCACTTCACTATTTCTTAAATTTGAAACAAGACGCCATCAACTAATAATTGATTATTTAAAATAATGTCATCTATGTATCAGATGATACACATAATAACTTTGCAGGAAAGTAGAATACATATAGTGTTCAGCAGTACACGTGTATGAGAGGGACAGCCATGAAACGGTTGTCCCTTTTATGACTTGTTATGTTGTCCCTTTTAACACTATAAGTGAGTTTAATATAAAATCACCTAAAAAAAGAAAACCATCAATTAAGCTTACCTATTAAGTATTTTCGTTTCGGTTGAATACAGGCTATTTTAATGATATAACACTTTAACCCTTTGTATATATCTTGACCTCAGAAAGCGACACAGAAAATCAACGAAAATTTTACCTTTACTGCCGAAAAACATCAACCGCGGATTACTACTCTGTCCCAAGTGAGACCGCAGTAAGGTTTACGTGAAATGACTGGGCACTAGTGTTGTGATAAACAGGAAAATAACTTGCATGTGCAATGCGTTTAGAATTTCGGCAATTCGATTTGTCCCATTTAAGACCTGTCCCGTTTATAGCACCTCTCCCCCACAGCCTTCTCCTTCAAGAATTCACTTACTTGGTCCACTATCGACAAGAAAGCTGACCACCCTTAACAGCATTCGCGAAACCGGGCCAACTGTCGCACTGTCGTCCAAGCTGAAGAATAAATTACGAGCCCGACCACCCTCGTGTAACCGTTTTACCAGACCGTTACACCCCAAGTATGAATTAAAGTAAGGGGAAGCTCGTTTGCCGGGGATCAAGCCCGAAGGAGCAGAGCCCCGCCGTCTAACGCCTGTAGTCGGCCGACGAGGAACAGCCGAAGACACCCCTGAGACGAGCTGGTTACTGGAACGTAACCCCCCATCCCCTATGCCACCGATGCACATCCACCACGGAGCATTACGCTTCCACGACTTATGCAAATTCCGCGTAAATTGTTGGGGCCGCGCGAGGCTCCCCTGCGCCACCGTATCGCGAGCCTCGGCCTTACGGAAGCTCCGCGAATCTCCCCGAGACAATTCCCCTTCCGCGGCGATACGATTACGTTAATGCGACCGCTCTAACTGCGGAGTAATCAGCCGCGTAGACGAGGGATCCACGGTCGAGCGGAGAATCCGCGCGGAGGAGGCCATTTCCCACCAGACAATGTTCAATCAAGATTTCTTTTGCTCGCTCAAGAGGTGTACCGATCACAGAGCTTACTGCGTTTAGATGCACTCTCTCTCTCTCTCTCTCTCTCTCTCTCTCTCTCTCTCTGCCTCGAGGAGCATTGCCGTCTCACCTTTTTATCAGCGATTCCGCTTCCTCTCTCGTCCTACGATTTTATGATGATTGCGAGGGGGTTGTTAGCTGACCGCGAGGACGACTTTGGTCCGCGAACAGTGAAAAGGTTTCGGAACGCGGTCGCTCGAGCCCGAGGGAGGTTCGAGGGTTAAGAGCCCTCGAGAAAGCAGGAATTTATAGGGATTAAAGCACAAAGCGCACCAAAGGGATAGTCGAGGGGCGAAGTGGAAGGAAGTTGGGGTAGGCAGTTCCTGCAGTTTCTTTTTCCCAGCCGGCGGGGACGGTCGCGTAAATTTTATTCTCCACCTATGCTTCGCGCAAATCCCCCGTCCTTGTTAAGGTAATCCGGCGGGGGCGACGGGGGCCGGGGCGGGTCTCTTACATACTCATTAACGCGGGCTGCAGAGATTATCTGCGTGCTTTATTAATGCGCCGAGTAATTAACCGGCTGGATAAACTACTTTTCCCCGTCGCTAAACGAGAAATATCGCGGTTATTCGAAAGTTGGCGCGGACGTTCGGGTTGATAAAAATCGGGTGATAAATCATAATTAAGGCGGCGCCCTCTCTCAGCGAAGTCACTTCTGCAACGCCGTATTTTCTTGCGGGAAATTAATTGCCGCGTTCATTGGACGCCAACTAATTAACATTTCTGATGACCGTGAAAGCCCGTTTCCACTTTCGCGAGCCCTCCGAACGCGCTCAAAGTTCTAACGACCGCCCGGCCAGTCAAAGCTCGCGGAAACTCCGGCGAAAAGCGAGTCTCGGTCTTCCTCCTCGGACGCCAGCCGCGTTTACACGATTCTCCGGGCGCAATTGCTTTGGCAGCCGGACGTCGACGTCCAATCTCAAGGTACTCTCCGGAGCATTTTATTTATAGACCGGCCAGGAGAAGCTTCTGGATCGGGCTTTGACGAGTCTCTCGCGGGGGCGAAGGGGTTATTCATTTTTAATTTCGTACCGTTCACTGAGCAGTCGGTTGTGGAGAGATGGGCCGAGAAAACCTGTCGCGAGCGGCGCGGAAATCTCGCCGGAAGGCGCGTCTGAGGCCTAATCGCGGCTAATGAGCCTTCGTTAGCAGACTGTCATCGCGAGCAATCGATAATACGTTCCCGTTACGCGACATCCGCGAGCCTAGCCAGCTCGAGCGGTAAGATTGGAGCGGGTGTTCTCGCGGAAAGCGCGAGAGCAGACACGCGGCAAATGACGTCGCCTGCGTTTGCTAATCCGAACGACGACAGCCGGCGCACCGCGACCTCCGCCTCCGCGGCGAATTAAGCTTCACGTTGCAACTAACTTCGGAACTTTTCCGTGTCTCGGGAAATTCCGACATCCAGGATTAGGCGAGCCGCCGCGACACATCCGTCTACGATTATTCCGTTGATATCTATTCTTGAGGGGTAACCACTGACGGTTCGCAGTTCGCTTCGTCAAACTCCCCGACTCGTGTTCGTCGCGGCGCAGCCATCCGCCGAGACATCAGTACCGAGGAAATCTGTAATCTTCGAGCACCATCCTCGCCAAGGACGCCTTCTCGAGCTTTACATCGCTGCGTGGCCGACAAATTTTTATCCCTCTGCCACGTATGAATTGTACATATAAAAGCGGCGGCTAAATTCGAGGCTGCAGGTCCTCGAGCCGGCTCGGAACACGTCGAGCGTCCCCTGGCAGACGAGGAGACGCGTCGCGACGCTGCTCGCTGAAGCTTCCTCGCGCGGATAACCCCGACGTGCCTGCGCTTCGTTCCCCGGCAACTGTGTCTCCCAAGGAATTGCGAAAGTGCCGCGGGATGGAGAGCCGTGCGCGCGACGAGACTCGCTTCCCGCGGAGACTTCTAATCAGCCTGCGCGCTCGAAATTTATACGCGTACCGAGGGCAATCCGGTGGAAGGCAGCGCGGAGGCCCATCGGCGCTAAGGGACGCAATTTTTCAGAAAGTTTCGTGGACACGGGTTACGCGGTCGCCGGAGGAAGTTACCGTCATCTCGCGAGTTGCCCAGCAATTTTCCCCCGGGAAGTTTATCTATGAATAACTCATTGTAATTTACGGGGAGGATCGTAGAGGGTGGACATTTTTCAGCTGCCCGAAGCTCGCCCGCGGCCGGCAAGTTGCGGCAATAATTAAGCAATAATTGCCATTGCTGCTCGTCCATTTTTCACGGGGGCTCTATTAGTGGGGCGAGTAACAGGAACCCTCCCCGGCGAGGCTGACGTCGTTAAGTCCGCCGCTTCCTAGCTCGACAGGGAATTCGTCCATGAATTCTTCAGAGATTCCTGAGCCGATGATATTTTGATCGCCGGGAACGCGACGGGGACGGAAACGAATTGAAGCGACGTTCCCTCGACTCGACACGGGCCGCTGCTCTCCGTCACGCGACGTCAGATTAACGGCCGCGTAATGCAAACGTAACGCGCGATCCGTCGCATGCATACTTATTAATTCCGCGGCGATCGATAGCTGTGGGGGGCGGGGGGTGCAGCGAGGAGCTCGGCCCGGAACAACGCGGCCAATCTACGCTGCGGTAACAATATTTCGCCGCCGGTGATTAACGACTGCCGATGAACACCGTGTCCCCGATGCAAATGAGTCACTTAGAAATTCCGCGGCCCCGACAAGAAAGAGGCCTGTGAATTTCCCGCCCCTCTAAAAAAGGAAACTTCCCTGCCCTGTCTCCGGTCCGACGCTCGCAAGCGAATCTACCGCGGGACTTTAATTCCCCGCCCGGATCGATCGCTCCCCGGGCAAACGCTAAACACGTTCCGCGAGCTGTCGTTTGACGTTAGAACAGACCGCGGGAGGATAAAGGAGGAAGTACAAAGTGCTGTTCAAGGTCCGCTCATTCCGCGTAATCGAATGTGGGAGTGGGCGCTGCTCCCCGGGTCGTGTAGAATCTGAAAGTTGGTCGGCGCAGCGTAGAGGAGGGCAAGAAAAAGTCGGTTGCCCGGGGGGCGTATCAAAAAGCTCCTAAGAGGATCCTAATCCCTTCGAGTCGGGGGTGGTTCTTCCCTCTGTTCTCGCGGCGACAAAGGAAGAAACTTTAGACCTGACGAGACCGTTCGTTGTCGGATGGAGTTGGACGCACTTCCGTCGCCTTCGGCCGTCGCGGTGTTTGGCCTTTGTCTAGGGAACGCCGGCAGGCTTGGGGGCGGATCTTCCTTTTCGATTCTCACCGAGCGGGAGAGAGAGAGAGGTCTCCTTCCCGCGCGAAGGGGAGTTTTTCGCGAGACGCGCGGAGGCTGCTGGAGAGGCTGGCGGTCGCACGTAGAGCGGCGTCGTAAAGTGAAAAGTTGTCGCGCGTTGCTTGGGAGGCGTTCGTGGCCAGGCCATTGTTGGTTAACGAGGTAACTCGACACGTTCGAAGATAACAGGGTTCGTGCTCCGCACGAGCAACTCCCGGCAAAAAGTTCGCTCCGCTCCCGAGTGCTCGCCTCCCGCCGATCCTTGCGACCGAGTTGCGGGAGAACGCCTCATGGAAATCGAGCCGAGCCGCGTCTGCCTTCCAAATTGGAACACGCAGAGGTCCCTCGGATCGAAGACGAACCGAAGCTAGTCGACAGAGTTCCTTCGGTTGATTGATAGCTCCGCGATAGGCTCGAGAATCAACCGCTCCACTTTCTAAGTGGGCGTGGGAAATATTTTTAGACCTCACCCACCGAACTGAGAAGCTCCCTCGCCCTCGCGATATTAACATAGCGGGCCGGCGAGTTTCTGTTGGATTTCTCGTCGAAAGTAGCCTGGAAATTCAGCAACACGGCGCCACGAACGGTCGAGGAATTCCCCGCGCGGCGCTCTCCGTCAAAGTTCACCTGGTCTTCGACACCCGACGCCATTAAACGGAACACTGGAGCCCGAGGTCGCAATCGTTTCGCGAAGAGCCCCTCCGGGACGGCACAGAGCTTCGGCGACCCGAGTCGGCGAAAAACGTCGCACTTGCCGTTCCGGGGAACTTGGGACGATCGTCCGCAGTGGGCCACGCAGCGTGCTATCGTCTCTGGACACTGACCGGGTGGAAATCATTTGTTTTCCCGTGAAACGACCAGCCTCGACGAGCACCGATCAGAAAATTTAAATATTCCCCTCCACCGGCGAGTCGGAGAATGTTTTAGAGCGATAACGAATACGAATTGGCCGCGAAAAACCATTATAAACGGCAGCCGCTGCGAACGAGCTATATTTTATTTACGCCAGCGCGAACGAAAGCCTATTTCTCTGGCATTTTAATGATCGAACGTTATAATTACAGTTAGTCGCGGTATATCGGGTAATATGAATTCACGGCGAGCCGCTGTTTTTTCCAGCCATTGGTCGCGAAGTGAATATTTCCCGTATACTCGATCGCGATTTCCCGGCGTTCGCCTCGGCTGGGGACCTGTCGCGTCCCGAGGCTCGCTCGCGCTCCCATCGATTACAATCGAATCCTCGTCGACTTCACCGCTGTTCCGGTATTCATATGCGAGCTGGAGCGCCGCCAAATCGAGCCCTCTCCAATGCTTGTCGTAAACAACCGCTGAAGATTGATAACACTTTCATACGGCCCCCTTGCTCCCATCGAGGCATCGTGTTCCCGCTGTTTGCGGCTTCTCGCGGAAATCGGCTTATCTTCTCATAAGGCAACGTTGACGTTCAGTTGTCGCTGACAAGTGGATAAGGAATTTGCCGTTCAGACCGCCGCCTCCCTTTAAACGCGTGCGAGAATAACAGAATCGTCTGTTTAATAGAGTTTCCATGAGTTTTCAGTGGAGCACACGTCCCCGCGGTACTTGGTGGCGTTCACGTAATAAAAACGATTCGAATTACGCGGAGCATTTGGTATCGGCAGATTTGACAGTGTCCATTGGGGGCGCGCGAAAATAAAAAAAAAATTGAGGGCCATCGCGGATTGGGATATTGAAATCGGCTCGGTCGGCCGATTTTCCGGCTCGATCGGATCGAGGCGGAGGTCCCGATTACATACTCGGAACTATCGATTACGAGACCGATACGGCGCGGCGGCTACGATGCGCAGCGTGCGCGCGGATACAAATGGAACGGTCCATCCACGAAGCTATTAAAGCGCGACCATAATCGATTTATTAACAGTGAAATTAGGGCCGCAAAACTGGAGCCCGCTGGTTATCGAATGCGCGACATTAAAGTTTGCCAATGTGCAGCCCATTTGCTGACCGCGCGGGAGCGTTCATTAGGTCGCTTCCCTTTCCTCGCGCGACAACAGCGTCAACAACTTTGTCCGATGTGCATCGATCCCTCTCGTAAATATTCCCGCGGTTCACTCCGCGGCTTGTTGCTTGTTTTAGCGCGTTCATGCTCCTCTGGAGTCGTAATTTACGCGGAATTTTGCGTACCAGCGTGGGAAAAAAAAGACTTTGTGGCTCGAACTGACGGTGGGTTTGAAACAACCGAGTAGATAGGCAGTGAAGGCATTTCATCACGATGCAGCGGCGCTCGTGATACGTGAATGTTACGATTTTATTTCACGAGAATCGCTGGCATCTCTCAGACGCAACATTTTCATTCAGAATTTCCCGGTTTTCATTGCGTTATCTAACAGTTTTGTACTGCAAACTGTTTCAGTAACATTTTCGCTGTGTACGATGGAGAAAGCGTTGGAAACGGCTGGCCTCTAAACGCTCTCAGTGCCGGAATCACTGCATTAGGACAATCTGTTGAGGTCGAAAAAACGGTAGCAGACTTGTGCTGGCGTTTTGGAAGAAGGACATTATGAGAGTGGAAACGATTGGTGCGCGGGGCACAGAGGATCTTTGAAATCACGAGAGAGGCATGGTAATCTCGCGGGAAAGAATAGGCGACAGAATGGCGTGGTAGACGTTCGAATAGCGCCTGTCGTGGCTGACACAGCCTCGTTTTTAGTCGGGAAAATCGCGTCCCTTCGGGTGGTGAGCGCGCGGAAGTCGCGAGCCATTTTTCAAACGACGAGGAAATGAGATGTCCCTCGACCGCGGTCGATCCTATTCACGTATCGAAACGCGGTGAGTTACCTTCTACCACCCTGAGTCTATGCTTGAACCCGACTAAGGTTCGCGGGAGGCGTCGCAACTGAACGAAGCGCGGAACAGCGATTAAGGAGAAAAGGAAATAATAGGTCAGACGCCTGGCTTCAGGGGTCATGCTCAGTTAGGAGGCCGAAAAAAGGGCGGTCTTTGGAAATTTTTTACTCGAAGGCTATAACACTTTCCTCGAAAAACCTTTTTTCCTTTTAAGGATTGCATCTAGTACCGTGCATCGTAATTTTTTTATTTAAAAATATTTATCAACAACTAAGTTATTGTCCATCACTCGAAGGTTCTCTAAAAAAAGGCTTCTGCGGTGACCACTGCTGCTCGAAAGTCGATCATCTAAAATAAAAAATTCAAAAGAATTTACTTATTATATTATATTATCTAGTATTTGAACGAAGGATTTTTCGAAATATTGATTTGGGAAAGAATGGCTGATGTTTAAAGTAAAAGTTTCAATTTTTATCATAAATCGTGCCTGATTTTCGTCGATTGAAAGAAAACTAAGCATCGGATAAAAAAATCCTTCGTTCAAAGACTAGTTTATTGTTCCAATCAGCAAGCTTGTAAAATTTGAAGTAAAGCGGTTGAATGGTTTTTTTTAAATATTTTGGTCACCGATTTTGTAAGAACCTTCGAGTGATGGACAATAACTTAGTTATTGATAAATATTTTTAAATCAAAAAATTACGATGCACGGTACTAGATGCAATCCTTAATAGGAAAAAAGATTTTTTGAGAAATGTGTTACAACTTTTGAGTAAAAAAATTTCCAAAGACCACCCTTATTCGGCCTCCTGACTGAACATGACCCTTTAATATTCCAAGTAGCATTCCTCTGCCCGAGGTTCTCTCACGGACAACATTGCGTCACAACATGAACAGCCAGTGGGGACCCTAAATCGCATCTAACCCTGGTTATTTTCCCGAAGGGGGGTAGACGGACGGTCGGGAAGCTCGGGGCAGTCGAGTGGACTCGGCCACTGTCGTCGGAGAGGAGAAGAACGGTCGCGGGCAGCATTTCCATAAGCACCCGAAGGATGCAAGACCAGTTGGTCCAGGCACCTGCTCCGCTCGAGTAAGATGCGAGAGAGATTTAATCGACTGGTGGCGTTTAAGCTTAACTGTAGTCGCGCACACGGCCCACGTACGGTTGCGTGTGCAGCGCGTTTACTGGATTACTCGGCTTTCCATATGCGTACGCCGCTCGGCCGTCCATCCGTGTGTTGAACGTGGGCAATCACCTTAATGATAATTTACGATCGGAGGCATAAACGTGTCCCAGGCCCCCGGAATTGATTTGTTTACTCCCGAAGGATTCTCACGCGAGTCCGCCCGCCCCGGGATCCCAGCCTCCTCTTACGGGTGGCCCGGGCCTCTCTGCCCTCTTGTTGCTCCCGCCGGTTTATTTGGCGCCGCGAGATTTTCGGCCTTTAAGGTCTTCATTTCCAGGTAGCGGGGACCGAGGGTACGCGCGCGTTGACGCGAGCTATTTTAAATCGCCGCGCCGCGAGCCACGATTTATCGGCCGAGATTCGTCCCGGATATTTATGGCGACGATCGATCGCGAGTCCGTGAAGTCGTTAAGCCCTCCGCTTTCAGGTAGTAAACGCGCGCCGCTCGAGTATAATTTCTTTCGCGTTTTCGTTTATTTCATTGGCAGCTCGGAGACCCCGGGGGGAGAGATCCTCTTGCCTCGGTGATTCACGCCGTAGGTCGGTCTCGTTCGCCTTGACGAGTCGAGGCACGATCGTCCCGGAAGTATAATTGAGTGATAATACGAACGGTATGCGCGAAATTCTCGGAATCGCTCGCGTTTCTCGTGCCCGGTCGTTTCGCTCGTTTTAATAATCCCTCTGTCGCGTCGCTCGCAGACACGTCAAATTAAATCCGAGGATAAAAGATCACCGTGGAAGTTTCGCGTCCCGATTAAACCCGGCAGCGTTCCGCACGGAGGGAGCCTTCAGCGTGTCGGGGGTTGTACGTGTGAAAGAAGAAGGAACGATCCGTAAGATCAGTTCCCCCGAGTTCTATCTCTCGCCCTGGCGAGACGCGCGGGTGAAAGGAACGAACGTGTTCCGCGATGCGGCGAGCGTAAGCGAGGGTAACGGGTAGGCAGCGTTCGCGAGGCGGTCGGCCGGCGGGAAATCGGTATCGCGGAAGGGTCTGACGAGGCCCTGAGATGGACGCCCCGCCCCGTAAATCCGTAATTGTCAGCGTAAATCCGTTCTCCCCCTGATGTATCGACGTTTCGGGCCGTCGCGGCGGCGTGTAATGAGAAATTCGGTTGTTCCGCGGTCGGTATCGATCGCCGAGCGTACATAAAGCAATTATTCGACGCGTGCCCGGCCGCTGGCAAACCTCATCGAGTCTGCCAACGGCACCTGAAAGCAATGAACGAGGGACCACCGCCGGTAGCGGCGTACACAAACGGCCTGTTCTCTCGGCGAAAGGTCGTCCCTCCTGAATCACCGGGCTGGATTTAATTAACGGTGACGCGGACGCGATCGGCCCGGTCGCTATACTTAGCTTCCGATCCGAAGAGCCCCTCTGTTCCTGTGCCTGTTCGTGGCCGTCGCGTCGCGTCGCTGTGCAGCGTCGAGCACCGGGCTCGACGCTCTCTCGGACCGTGTCTCCTGCTTTGTTATTGCCAGGAAACCGGCTTGCAATCGATATCCACGCGATACACCGCCGTCGCGTCGCTGCCCTTCTCCTACGCGACTAATGAAATTCGCGCGCCCGCCCCTCCGCTAAACAACCTCCTCGCCGGGAAACGAAAGCTGCCGGCTTGCGCCGCAACGTCTGCCCGAGCATACGCTAGGCGTACGGAGAAAGCGGGCTTTAATTTTATAAGCTGCGACCTCTAATTCGGTAGCGATACCAGTCGCTCGCAAGTTGATCCGCGAAAGCGAATCGGGGGGAACAGATCGATATCTCGGCACGTCAGTGTAATCTGCTTTAAGTAATTGATTATCGCTTTGCTCGCAGCTTCCTTCCTTTGGGGACCTCGGCGCTCCTCAATGCGCGATTAGGCTACTCTGGCGGTTCGGTTGACATGAAAGGTCGAAGGGCCGCGGTGGATTTCTAAACAATCGTCCGTGGCTACGTGCTCCTGGCGGTGAATGCGACTCGGTTTCAGGGAGGACGAGCGACAAGATTGGTCGCGACAGAATTGCAGGCGGCGAGATTCTCGGCCGACGAGCAAAAAGTATGCCGGTAACCATATCGAGGGAGAAATTGAACGCGGTTAAGCGCAACTCTGTAAAAGTTATCGGAATTCTATAGCCCGAGAACGGGGCTGAATCAATGGTAAGCAGCCACGCCACCCGAACGCAATCGATGCCAGGAGGAACTTTTAAGTAGTTCACCGATACCCCTCTGTGGGATTGCCACCGTTTTCCAGCGCCGCGCTCCGATATTATTTCAATAATTCACGATCGCCTGTATTGTTGCGCGGGATGGCATCGGAAACAGAGAGATTCGAGTGGAGAGAATCTTATCTACCGCGGGGCTGGAAATAATTCAAAATTCACAGAGGAATACCAGCCACCTACTCGCGGTATCCTCGCACACCGCGCTCGAGTCGCGTTCACCTTCCCCCTCGCGTACTCATTAAAAGATCGAAGCAGAATCGTTATTAGATAGTTTTTACGACCCCGAGCGAAACGCACGGGAGGGGGACGATAAAAACGATTCCAAGGAGTCGAAGGGTTGCATACCTACAAGCCCCTCTTCTCTCTTCCCCTCTGCCGAATGATCTGCGATCTCCTTCGAACTCTCGGCGGACTCGTCGTCGTCGCTTAATTAGCAGCGGCGTACAATTAAGCGAGCGCGCTTAAGTTGGAGCCACGCCCCGCGTCTGCCAAGATAAATTGGCGCCAATGAATGCCAATTGGCCCGGTGCACAGGCGTTCGGAACACGGCGCGGCCGCCGCGAACGGATTCTCGCAGGCTCTCCCTCTGAGCGCGTCTCGAGCCGCCTCCGTGAATCGATATCGGCCGATTCGATCGGCCGCGGCAGATTTATTCGCGGCGAACGGACGGAGGCCGCGCCGCGTCGGTGGACACCCAGAGGGAAGAACAACGAGTCCCGCTTGAGAGGATAATTACAGATTAATCGGGAATTTAATTATCGGCCGAAGGGGGACAGTGCGTATCGGGCCTGGCCGCGTAACCAGCCTCGTCTCCAGCTTGTTTCTCCACGCGACGCGCCGTCGCTCCTGGCCCCCCGGAAATTCTTGTCGCCCGATACGATCTTCGCAACGTAGGTGGTTTCGGTACCGCGATCGGACCCAAGGAATTCGCGTACTCGTCCGCGGAGGTCTAGCTGTGTCGCGGGGGGACACGGGGATCCGAGACACTCGAGGAATCCTCTTAATTAGTCCCTGCTTCCCACGACGACGGGGCAATCTTCCGGTAGACGAAAAGTTGGGAACTCGGTCCGATAATTAGCTCGGCGTGCTCGCGGCGGGTGTTTACCGGCGCGCGAAAGAAACGGCCGGGCGATTGCTCGTCTAACGTTGGCCCGTTTGAAGAGAATAGCCGGGCGAGGACGGACCAGCCAACAGCCACTCGATCGGCCTTCCGTGTAATTGGGTGAATCGCGTTCGCCGCGCTAAGTGGACGAACGCGAATTAAGCGGCGCCAGGTAATTGAATCGCAGCGGCTGCTACGTTTCGCGAAAAGTGTGGACAGTGGCTGGTGCTCCGTTCCAGGAGCATCTCGTCTCGTTCCACGGCCGCGGGACAGCGGCGAGCTCGTGCCGGACCCGAGTCAGGTATCGGCCATTGCGATAGAATAGCTCGAAAAGCAAAGCGCACGGATATCTCTAAACGCAATCCCGCGGCAACGCTGAGGTTTGCAGGGTTTTTCGACGAAGGATTCAGTGCGGTGGGAAAAACCACCCCACAGAGCGAGCTCTCTCACCCTTTCGCTGATTGGCGGTTTCCCTCGGAGCGCTCTCGATGATCAACTTTCAACCCCGCGCCGCGCCGCGGGCGGGACGCGATTCGCGTACAAATGTAACCGGCGGTACTTTGCTGAAAAGAGCAAACACTGAGCCAATTTCCGATGCCGTTGTACCCGCGCCATCCATGGCGGATGCCCGTGCAGCATTGTGCCCGTCGCGTCTGCTCTCTCTCTCTCTCTCTCTCTCTCTCTCTCTCTCTCTCTCTCTCTCTCTCTCGAATGTTCCGCGTGGTCTGCGCTGCTCCCTCGTCGATAAAAATTCGGTTTCACCGCGGGGGAATATTCGTAGATCTAGCCAACCGCCGTCGACAACTTCGAATCTTTGCGAGGCAAGTTTCTACTCCTACCGCGGCGCACTTCTCCTCCGAGAAGCTCGAATATCCAGAGAGGAAAGCGGTACGCCTTTCTCCATCGGTTCTGTCGCGATCCCCGCGGAAACTTTCGACAAGAATTGTTTCGAAAGTATCGAGAGAGAGAGAGAGAGAGAGCTAGGAGGAGGAAGCGGAAGCCCGCGAGACGCGAGCCTCGGGGACGGCGGATCGATAGTCGATATTTCGGGGCGAGTCGAACACGCTCGGCGACGCGGCGACGCCGGAGAAATTGCAAGCGGGTCGGGAATCGAGCCGCGAAGCGCAGACACCTCCGTGGTGGCACTTGTGAAATGGAGACGGGTCCCGCGAGGACGGCGCCAGACGCGGGAAGGGGGATAAAAACGCGGATGGTGTGGCTTTTTAGAGGAGAAGCTTCTTCCATTGGGGTCGAGAGGGTGACTACAGGAAAAGGGCGGTCTGAGACCCATCAAAGCCACGAAAGCTCTGAATGGTGCACATCCACGCGAGAAACGCCGCTGCAACCGGCGTCTGTTGCTTTCCAGACGTTGCCTTTATGGGAAATCTTTGGATAAAACCTATTGCCACGAGAAATAGAGAAACTACCTCGACGCGTTCCTACCTTCCCATCTTCTCCTCTCTCTCTCTCTTCTGCTGCGAGTAGGCATCGCCGACGAGGCTCCAGCAAAGAGAAGACCGATCGATCGATCGATCGCGCGCTTTACCTCGTCCGGTTAATTATCTAAATAAACCCTCGGTGGTCCCGCGCGAAACTGCTGGTAATTCCTAACTTCTAATTACACGCCCGTGTAAAAGACCAATTAGACCAGTCGCGTGCTGGCGTTGTCTCATCGATCGTGGCCAAAGCGAGACACACCACCGGCGTTTTAAACTTGCTGCCTCGAAACGAACACCGTCACTTTGGAATTTATAGCTCGTTGAATATGCGAGGATGTTTCGGGACAAGTTTATTCGCCTGACGCAATTCGCGGCTGTTCGACACTTCGGAAATCGCGTGAGCTCGTTAATGAGAGCCCGAAGTAGATTCGAATGATAAGCTGCTTTCCCTCCGCTACGGGATTCCCGTTCCGTGCACCGCGGTCTGCTGGTATCGTTAACGGCGTGGCCGACTAAAAACGCAAAGCCACTCGCGCCACCGGCGTTCAACAGTACTCGGCGTTGAAATTCAACAGAGGCTCCTGTTCGCGCGGTATACGACTTATGCGGCGAGAATTATTATATGCTACATACGTCTCATTTTCGATCGCGCGAACGCTTGTACACATACCGCCGCCGCGATAAAATTCAAAGTTGCCGTGTGCACGTTCTCGCGGCCGTCAGCCGGGAGCGCCGAGTATCGCGTTCGCGGTGCTTCCGCGTCACAGAGGCGAGAGATGTTGCCAACGTTTCCTGATATCGCGGCGGAATATTACGAAACCAGCGAGCCAATCGTTTAAACGAGAATTTAGACATCCGTCTGTACGCGCGACGAGTGTTTGAATGAAGCCCGTTTGGAAGTGGCGGAGACTCACGGACGCCGCCAAATTCACCGGCTGACATTCCTGCCTAATTTCCTTCGTCGAAGCGTAATTTCTGCCGTGCCCGATAGCGCGCTACAATTATCAAACTCTCGGAAGTGTTTTATTGAAATTGTGTGGCGCGCGGGTGATGTTGCGAATACGCGCGGACGGCGTGGAACTATGAAACTCGACGTTTTCGAAAGTAATAATTAACGATGCTTAATAACCGGGTCGCGCGCTGCGGTGCTATTTATCGGACGCCCGTGGAATTATCCGCTGCAACGGTATTTCACCGACGCGGACGGTGAAATCCGTTGATCCGCGGTGCACTATTCACGACAGGCCTATTCCTGGCCGGCCGACGGCGACGTCCACGGCCGACGCTGGACATCCGTTTCGCGTGGCAACGTCTCCGCCGTATTTTCCACCAATTAGACGCGCGACGCACCACCCGACAGGTATATCCCGGAGGCTCGGTCGTTAGTAACGAGCCGCGTCCACTCCGACGGTAGTTGTCGTCGTTCCCCTGCTCGACGTCCCTGGAAACGGCTCGCACGCCGAGGCCAATGCAAACCCTCTCTTTCCCTGCCGCCTCGTCGATCAGCGAATCATTGTTTTTCTTAACTAAGCTAACGCGCGCATAGTAATGAGAGAGGAGACGCGAGGGTGGTAATAAAATTCATGTCGGAGGAAAGTCAACAGAGAACGTTTATTAAAAAGTATAACACGTAACCCTCGGATAGGTGCGCGGACAAAATCGTACCCTTATCCGTGGCGATAATTCCGAATGCTGGGCCAATGGTTGCATTGTTTCGCGTACCGAACGAAAAGCATACTTACCCTGCGCAAAACAGAGGAAAACCCTGAGTGGGGAACGGTTTCCTCGCTTGCAAATGTCGAAACTCCAAGGCTACGAAACCTTTGGCTAATTGTTACAAGCAGGGTTCGAAAGAGCACTGGAAGTTTTCAATAGGTTCTATTTAAAACACGACACGCGAACTTTTTTAAAAATGATGGTAAAGTAAAAGTTGTTGGAAATAAAAGTTTTATTTGGAATGGAACTTATAAAATATAAAAATACAAAATTTTCTATAACAGGAACACATGTTTTGTTCATCGGTATTAAAAAACTTCTCAATCGTTGTAACAAACATTTAATACTATTCGATGAATAGTACTACAACAATAATAAGTAATTATTACAGTTAAATTGATATTCTGAATGTGTTAATTATTTGTAATATTTACCTACGTAGATAATTTCTAGGCAGATGTTATAGAATTTCTATGTATTTTGGTTCATGTAAATTATAAAAAAATGTTATTTAGGTATTATTCTTGGTAAGTTCTCTTTTCTGTTCAATACTTCTGATGAAACTATTAATTACTTATGTTATGATTTTCATACCTTTTATTAAATCAACTTGAAAAACATAATATAATAATAATAATAATAATAATAATAAATCGTCTTTATTCTTTTATAATATATCATACAGACGCAGTAGAATTATAAACGCAAATACAGAATGGGCCAGGCTCAGCGAGGCTGTTCTTATGTTAACCGCGTGCGTTTAAGAAAATATCTGTTCCTGTGGAATATTTATTGAAAGAAATGTTACCCTTAGGAACTTCTTTGAAAAGTGTTCTCATGGAACAGATATATTTTAGAACCCATGTAATAAAAGCTCCATGGAAACTAGTCATATTAGAACATTTATTAATAAAGATTCCATAAGATAAAGAAATGTACTAAACTGTCAGGTACTATCTTAAAATAGTATAATAAAAGTTCCATGGAAACTAGTCATATTTTAAAATAGTACCTGACAGTTTAGTACATTTCTTTATCTTGTGGAACCTTTATTAATAAATGTTCTAACATGACTAGTTTCCATGGAGCTTTTATTACATGGGTTCTAAAATAGCCGTTCCGTGAGAACACTTTTCAAAGAAGTTCCTAAGGGTAACCTTTCTTTCAGTAAATATTCCACACGAACAGATATTTTCTAAACGAAACATAAGTTCTAACAGAATTTCTAAAAAAAAAAAAACGAGGGTTCCGGAACTTTTTCGATCCCTGTTTACAACTCTGTGCCGAGCTGGCCGCCATCTGCTCCGCTCGGAACTCAACGAAACGCACGTCACAGTAATATCCTGTTGCACCGTGTGCGTTAACTTGGAACACTATAATTCCGCGCGATTCTTCTAGCGTCGTTGGCAAGTCCCACTTCACGCAATCGAAATCTGCAAGTCCACTAGCGCTTCCCTCGGGGCCAAGCCGTTTTTCCCCAAACGACCGCTCTTCCAATCGATTCCGTCCAGGTCGACGAAGAATTTCCGTGACCGCGCGCTCAATATATTCGGAACGTCTGTCGTACAAAGGGGCAATACCACTGCGGCCCGGCGCGGCTAAGGGTGTACACGGGCGCGCGTCCATCAAGGAGGACATTCAAAGGGTGGCCAACGTCAGGTAGCTTGGTAAGACGCAGCGCAAACGTCGGGCGGGAAGAGGGGAGGGCGCCGTGGGTCAACAGTTCCGGATCGGTGTTTCGAAATTCGCGTAACGTGTCACGTCTAACGTACCGTTAATGGAGGAGCTTGTTAGCCCGACGTGCGCTCCGTTTCACCGTGCGAGGCGGGCCTTACGGGTGCTGCTCGATAACGCGCCTTGTCGTGGGCGGTTCCACGGAACACCACCCTCCCGGCCTCCTCGACGTCCGGAGAGGGCCCTCCGCGTTTGTCTCCGCGGGATCCTCGGGATTACCTGCACGAAGGGAATTGTCACTGGGCCGACGTCGCGTGCTTCCGTCGATCCACAGTTCGAGACGTGGCAGTTCGCTCTTGCGGTTCGCCTTGTCTCGTCTTGTCTCGTCTCATCCTCCCGTAACAGGAACCACCCCCTCGCGTTCGCTAATGTATTAGCCCCCCTGCAGACACACGACCGAATTAACGCTCGCATCGGACCGAAGCTTCCCCGCGACTACGTAGAGCCCTCTGGCGTCAGCGGAGGATTCATCCGGCCGGAAGCAAGGCGTCAGAAAAACACAATCCTCGAAACAATTCTAGGGATGGTAGTTGAAACTGTAAACCGTTACGGCGTTTTATCCCTCGCTGGGCAAATATCTACAGATATACATGCGCACCTATATCGCGGGATAAATGAATTTCAGCTCGGTAGAGAGGAGTCGGTATGTTCAAGCCTGATACACTCGATTTCCGCGGGAATCGCCCGATAATTGGTCGGACAATCGCGCTCCGACGAGTCCAGTGAATCTGAAATTTAATTTCGTTTAATGCCGGGCGCTGTGCGGGCGCACGGTCTCGCGGTGTTTCGGCGCTGTCGGCGAACGTCCCGAGCGCGGATCTCCGCGCCGGAGGGTCAAGAGCGCCGATCGCGCGCCGGTTTATCGTCTCGAAAACAACGCGATTACCCCGGCACGGAGGAAATTGTACTTGAACTAATGCCGCGTCGCCCGCTTCCGCCGTGTTCGGCCCCCCCCTCGAGTAGCTATATTCGGCCGGCTTTGTCTTGTCTGCTGCTCGATTGCGTATACATCGGCTTCGGTAATGTATCGAGTTTGTCTAGGCTTCTGGATGCCCGACAACGGATGGTCGGATTACCCGTAACAGCAATTGTGTGCGATTCCAGTCAGCCTGGCATTTCTAATTATCTCACGGATAAATCTATCCCCGACCGTTTCGCCGCTATGACATTCCCGCGAGCCCGTAACTCGTCGGTATGCGTGACTCGCGTCGGTCCACAGCAAGCCGGTCCATAGAAGATGTATAATATAAAGGGTAATGCGACGTGCGGATTTCGTTAGACGCGCAGGTTTAGACGGCCCCCTTCCGGCAGAGACTGCTCGTGCTGACGAGCTACATCATTAGGCAGTGTCTACGTCCTGCGTCTCCGTTGATCCTTGTTCCGCTCGGCGCGCGGCGGCCCGCCTCGTCTTAATATCGTATCGCGGATGGATGCGCGCCGTTTGCTTTGACTTATCTCTGTTTGGCGACTACATTACGTCTGATTAACTAAGCTCCCCTGATTACGCCGTTCGACGTATTGCCCGCGCCGACGCCGGCCCCTTGATTGTGACATCTGCATATCTCGCCCCCGCTTACAGATTTCATCAAGGCCCGCGATAGGTAGTTTGCGCCCGAAGGTAGCGAGCGACGTACGCGTAATCAAAAGTTCGCTCTCTCGGCGGTAGGTGCGCCTGTAACGCGATTAAAGTTGAACCACCCGTCGCGCGAGCAGCCGCGCGAGCCAGGTGTAGCTGGCAGCCATTTCGAACGCCGCGTCCGGGAATCCTGTCGATGGCCCCGGGATCGCTCAATCGCTTAGAACAAACGGTGAAATTGAAAACGGAAGATCCCGGGATTCGGATCTCGGCTCGGCGATCCCGTTCCCCCGGTTCTTTTCTCCTTAGAGCCCACCGAAGAGGGACTTGGCGCCGCGCCCTTACATCCAATCTCCATGTTACGCATGGCGCTCGAGTTTTCAATTTCGCAAAGTGTAGTTGCTCCGCTTACTCTCTCTTACACGGCGAAACGATTGCTCCGGTTCCCCCGGACCGATCTCGAGTAAGAATGGACCGCCGTTTCCGATCAGAGATCAGAGTCACCCCCGAAAATAAGTAAGATGGAAGAGACGGAGGGAAAAAGCGGGGTTGAAAGACCACGGGAGGAGCGCGACGCGTCGGTACTTTCTCCCCGTTTCCCTCGCATCCGTTCTTCGGACGGTGTTTACGAGTTATCTCGCAGACGAGATCGATCGTGTCGGGCGCCACGAAGACGCGACGACGCGGGTCGAACGAACCGTACGAGAGCCGCGTGGTGCGTACGCGTTTTAATCCCCGGACCAGCCCGTCATCTCCCCTATTTCTCCCGCGATCGCACCCTCGCCCAGACGCGGCGGGCCAGCTCGGCTGGAGCCAGCGAGACGGAACCTTTGTCCGCTCTAGGGCCATTACTTGCCTCGTAACAGCGTCGCCGTTAATTAGTAGTCCAAGGAACGGGGCGTGTGTCGCAATTAAACCTTTGATCTTGGCGGAACGAAGACGATTATCCCCGACAATCTGCCCCCGTGAGATTTCCAACCGGTGGGATTCTTCTTTGCCCGGGACTGTCTGACGTTCAACCCCTCCGAACGGGGCAGTTTTAAGGGGATAAGAGCAGAGAGCTGCGGAAGCACTTGCGAGTGCGATCAACACGCACGTTCGAGAGGTGTAAAAACGAAATTTCGAAGATACAGCGAAGGTGTAATTTACGTATTCCCTTTGTTAGCCGAGCGGGGTGGGATGCTGCACGCGACAGAACGCACCCGTTCGCCTCTATTATTCAAAGCGCAAGCTTGATATACACGGACAGTCCGCGGGACGGCCGAAGGACCGCGCTAAAAATCGGTCTACACCAACAATTGCGCGGTCCCTGAAAGCCGCGGCTCGCTATTGGTTTTTTTCTCTCCCTCCCTCCGTAATCCTCTTACAGCGCGGATACGCGGCGCATTAAATCACACCTATAACGATATTTCTTTGCGGCGTTGAAAGCGGTAATACGAGTCGACGGTATCTCGCGCGTGAAAGCTCCATTCTGGCCGGCGCGGCGCAGGGGGCGCTCGCTCTATATTTCGACGATTTCGTTCGACGCGGCCCGGTAAGAATAACTCGCGACTCGATTCCCCGGAGCGCCGGGGGTAACATCCGCGCGATGGAAGCTCGAGCCCTTTCAGCCCCGAACAAAGGACACCCTCTAATATTTTCTCGAGTGATTTCCGCGTTGACTTTCTACCGCTTCCACGGATCCATCGGTGCGATCTACTTCCAGAATCTCGTCGTGCTACCGTGTTCGCCGCGCCGAGCCCGGCCGCCGAGCTCCGGCGCTTTGAGGTAGAAAATTGTTACGAGAAACGTTGGGCGCTCGATTTCCCGGCTGGGGGGTTCGAGTTACGAGGGATCCAGCATGGAGCACGTGGAGAAATAAAGCTGCCTGGGGAACCAATTGTAGGCGGCACTAAACTTAAACTAAACTCGCCCCCGGTAGCGCCAATCCTTGCCCCTTGTTGCCGGCGTTTCCTCCTGCGCGATAATCGAGGGGTAAAAACACACCCTCCTTCGGAACTATCGCTGATGGAATTCTTTCGCGCGGGCAGAAAACAACGCCCCCAACATCCTTAGCAGCTTGTAAGAGATCCGCGGCGCTCGATAAAGCGGGAACGTGTAAGCCGTCACGAGACCGTACGCGACGCAACGCGACCGGGGGCCGATCGATCAAGGGGAAAAAAAGCTGAGAAGCTCGGGGGGGTACGGGCACGACGACGTCGCTTTGGATCCGCTCGAAAGCTCCGTCGGATGAACAACGACGCGATAAATCCTTGCTTCTTTCCGTTCGCGTCGCTGTTGCGCCTCCCTCGAGGAGATAGCGAAGAGGGTCGGCGGAAGGGTTGGAACGGTTGGCAGGGTGGCGCGAGGCAATTAAAAACTGGGGCTCGCCTCGAGAGGGCTTGTTACGGCCGCGGTTCCACATTTATCATTTTTCCGCTGGACCCTCGAAGCCCGCGAGCACTCGCGGAACCCCCGACCCCTTCCAGCCTCTCCCTCACCCCGAGGGCTTAGTTGAATTTCATTGTTTCTCTTTTGCCGTGGCCATCGATGCCGATAAATCGGCCCTGAGCGTTTTTCAATGGCGCCTCGGAGAATGGATCGGGCCGCGCCGCGGATAAAGATGGAATTGAGGGATATTCGGTGTCGCGGCTGCAGGTCCTCGTAAATCCCTTTCAATTATTAGTCTCTTATTGACCGGGCCTCCCCGGGATCGGTACCATTCAGCAGGATTTTCGAAGGTTATCACGGAGGGAAATAGAAAGTGGAGTCATAAGTTTACTGTTTCATTTTTGTATTAAGCTGACGGAAGCTTCGCGTCGAACAGTGGGGCATTTCGGGTCGAAACGCGGCACTGAATCTTCTTACAAAAATATCGCCATACTGCAAATTTTTTTTACAGGCAGTTGATTGCACATTTGGGTCATAATGTAGCACGATTGTTTTTCACATTCATTAATTTTTAACGCGACTTCACGGTTTTGAAGATGACAACTTCGAAACTCTTCAGAAGTAAGTAGTATTGTTATTCGTGGTTTTGTTGTTCGCTTAATTCAGCTAATTTTTGGTGTAATTAAGCGTTGAGGTATGCGTTTGATGCGTGCCAAATTTCATTTTGATATCTCTAATATTTTTGGTATTATACCTTACCGAATTTCTCCAATTTCATTGTTTGTTTTGAACGGGAGTTCAGTGGAGTTCAGTGATCATACCGGTCGCATCGGAAAGGGCGAAAGCTCACCTTTAACGTACAGGAAAAATTGGGTACTACTAGCTGCTATTGGGGTAGTTAGAGAGTCGAGAAGGAGTACAGGACGCGTTTGTTCTTCTTACAAGAAAAATGCGTGAAGCGATATTGCTTCGTCTGCCTAAACGTGCAGAGTCCCTTGTGATGCGTAGCGGCGGAGGAAAAAATATTTGCTGCGATCGAGAAGATCCCCATCTCCGCCTGCCCCTGCCTCGGTGCCTTTTTATTTCCACCGCAATCTCGCGTCCCTCGAACGCGATAAGTCGGTCCACTTTCGCGGGGGCAAAGCGGGGATTTCGTCGTCCTTTATCCGAAGAAGAAAACACGATATTACCACCGCCTCGGGTGGCCCACGAATTTCGCCGTCTTAAGGAGTAATCCAGCTTTTTTTTCCGCGCAACCGACCCTCCGACCTGATACGCTCGCGTGTATCCGTCGTAATAAGTCCATCGACGAGGGAAAGAAATACGCTGGAATCCCTGTCGAGGGTGGTCTCCTCAATGCGAGAAGCTTAATCATCCATATTTATTGGCATCGGTGACGTAGCGATCTATTCGCAAGTGGACCTAGAGTTTTTGATTCGGCGGGAGCGAATAACTTCCCACCGATGGAGTTGTAAGCTCCGGTTATTACCAACTTATTGGGGGTCAAGTTTATCCCCTCGAGCATTAATTACGTATAGGTCCTCGTAATGGATTTCCATTAAATTCTATTCCGAATCTCATTATCCGGTAATTCCGTGAACATCGGTGGGAGCGCGGCTGGATTGACGGCGAACTATTACAACTGTTTCGCAAGGAGGAGGAACGTTAAACCCCCATTTAGCAATCGAAGAACGCTGCTCGTCATACGCGGTGGATCAAAGGGCGCGTTTTTCCATGGAGCTCCCGGGTAGATCCTTTGAGATCGCGTTTCAAGCTGAACCGGCGAAGGGCGGAGGACGCCGCGCGCGAGGCTTTCGTTAAAGGGTCGACGAGAGGCTCGTGCGCGAGGTCCGTTTAAATAACCAATTTCCGTGCAATTTCACGCGAGACCGGGCGAGAAGCTTAAATGAACCGGGAAGCACTGAATAACCGGTTAACTACGTTTCTGATAGTTCGCTGGAACTATGACGATATCCGGGGAACGCTTAACCGCTCCCATTTGTTCGCCGACAAATTCGCGGGGACGCGTAAATACACGTAAATCTAGGCGGGCCGTGCGCGTGCGGCAACCACCACTTGCTATGATAATGTAAACGGCCCGTATATGGTTTCACCGACACGCACCACCACCGGCACGCCGGTTGATTGACGTGCGTGTGAGAGGAAGTAGACGGCGCTGGTTTGCTTTGCCGGTATTCCGCAACGTAACGCCAGCCACGTAAATTGTTCTTCGTGACTGTCGGGTCTAAAGCCACCCCATCGGACGTTCTAACGAGGTTCCACAACTGTTCCGTAAGCATAGTAAACGCGCCCCCGTTCATCGTCGATCCGAATCACCGAAACGTAAACCGCGCGCTGGCACCCTTTCCTCTCGCGGACTTCCCGAGTGCAGGACCGACTCTGGTGGATTCTGCCGGAGCAGGGACGACGCTCCGGTGATAGATATTGCGAGATCGAATCGGGCGACGTAAAAGTCGTCCGGGGAATCGCAGCGAGCGCCGTGAATAGCGGGAACGGTAAATCAGGGAAACCGGGCTCGTTGGAATGTTGCGGCTGGAGAATCGACATATTACGCGACAGCTGGAGAAAAGAAGGGAAAGGGGTTGGAATTGAACTGGGGGCCGAGCGGATTCGAGTCGCGTTGCGATTTACTCGAACGGGCCGCGTTCCGGCTCATTGGTCGCGATTATTCCGTTTCCGGGGGCACGCGAGTTTGCCTTGGCGAGTGAACATTGGTTGGCAACGCGCTCGGATCGGCCCGTGCGAGCGCGGTTTATTGACCCGCCGGGTTAAGTGCTTGTCCTGATTAGCAGAATTTTCCAATATCCGCATCTAGAATTAACCCACTCCCGGCCGAATGACGGGGACGGGGGGCGGGCCGACGCGACGCGCGAATAAATAGATGACAATGCGTTGATTAGGCCCCATTAATCGCTCGCGTTTGACCACCGCCACGCCGGCTCATTTATCGCTCCAGTAATTTTTCATACCCACGCCGAGCGTGCCCCGCCGCGGACCGTGAATCCGCTTTCACGTTCGCGACCAATTGGTGCGCGATCCCCGCACTCGGGAATATGTGTAGCGCTTCCGAACCGTTCGACCAGGTAAACCGCCCCGCGGATTTAATACGCGAATGCGAGAGTCTCGCTGCGAACATGGTACTTTGGATATCGCGAAGACACTCGTCTGGCTTTCGCAGATTCCAGAGGGTGGCAGATTCTTTTTACCCCGGTGGAAAGGGTGCGCAGCAACCCCAATGATTGACGAGATCGAACGCACAGGCTCCTGCCTAAAAATGATGAATGGCTCTTCCCGTATCTCCGTTCGTATCGCCCGTTACTCTCCTCGTGTCCCGATCCCACCGCGGAGCAACCCCTACCCTGCGCCAAATCGACTGGCGTCGCGGTGGCTGGTACATCTGCTCGGCCACGAAGACATATCGTTGCGCAGGAGTCCTCCGTGCTCCGCGACCGATGTCGTACATTTTGGAATTTCGTTGGAGAGTAACGATCGCCGGTGACGGGGAGGGAAGCATCGATTCCGATCGTTCATTAGGGGCTGGCCCCGTGCGACGAACACAAGCGTATCGCGCGCTGTCCTCCGATAATTTATTGGCCGGGAGCTCTCGCTGCCGTCAGCGCTCGGCGCAGCAGCCAGCGAGCCCGCTCGACGCGGCCGAAAGCCACTGTTGACGTTCCCGAGGCGGCGAAAATCTTCTAAATTAGAACTCGTCGACTCGGGACCGGGGGAAGGACGACGCCTTCTCAGACGAGGGCCGAACGTGAAAGGAGGACAGGGAGAGGTTGAGCTGGCGCACACGCGAGAGAACGACACGCGAGCAGGTGGAGAGGGAAGGAAGAGAAGACACAGAAGCGACTAATTTAATGCGAGAGGATGTGATGCTCCAGTTACCGCGATGCCACCTATTTTAGCCGACATGAAAGCGCGTCACTGAGTTTCCGACGGTTTTCCGTAATAACGAGGTTATCTTCGGCGTAGCGTCAAGCGGCGCCGAGAAAACGAGCGACGCGGACGGCTTTGTCCGGCCGCAGGCTTTTTTAATTCGCGGAGGGAACGAGCGGCTCGGAACGGAGCAGCTGAGGGGCATGGAAAGACAGAGGCGGTCGCGGGCGAAGGTGCAATTTATTGTTTCGCCGAGAAGCCGCGTAACAATGAAGAGCTGCTTCAGCGAGCACCCGGTATAACGCCGGCCGGTAGTTAAAATTAACAACTGGAGGAGGCAAAATACGATCTTACGGTAATTAAGCCAACCTTTTAAATTCGACGCGGTCCGTCTATGGAAACGCGGTCGACAACAGGGCGCGACAATTTATCGGGAGGCGATGGAAGTTGGAACGAGAGAAGGTCGAGATTCCCCTCTTCTTTTCTCAGACAGTGTCGACCTCTCGGTTGTTCCGTGTCACGGATAATCGAATGGAATTACGTGGACAGAGAGGAGAGAGAAACTCGCTCGAAGCCCGGTTCTTATCGACGAGGAGCACGGCCGGCGCGCTCCCAGCCTCTCGTACAATTAAATCATTTCGTTCTCAGCTGCACAAAGACTCCAGGAACGATCTCTCTTTGGAGGACAATAGAACAAAGATCCCGCTGGTTTAACGCACTGCGGTTTCGCCGGGATAAAGCCGACCCCGATGAAAACAGACCCGAATGCTGCCGTCTGCTCGCGACCGACTCTAGCTGATTAGGGCGGGCCAAACTCGGGCGATACTACTTGCTCTGCCGCTGTGAGCGTGCGCGCCTGAAAACAGACGACCGGACGCGGCCAGGGCCGATCGAATCGTGACTACAGCGATCTTTTCTTGATTATTCGGTGATCGCGGTGCACCATCGCAGGGGGGCAAGCGGAAACGCAACGATTGCCGATACCCGTGGGATAGTTTCGGCTTCTTTCACGAAGCTTAGCAAGCGCGGGTAGCGAGGAGGGCCGCCCGTCTGGAGAAAGTTGGCGTCGGTAGTGACCGTTGCAGAGCTGACCGACCCCCGGGGCGATTTCCTTAAGAATCCGAAAGTTGAGAGCCTGGCGCGGCTTAGGAACCGATACCGGCGGACCGAGATTGAAATCCCGCGGGATGGAAACTCGGCACGCCCGCCACGTCCGCGAAGAATTCCTCTTTCCTCCCCGGTCGGCGGCCGTCGATACGTCGGCAGACACGGGCTCGCGGGGATTCGGGACAGAGATTGGCCCGGGCCCCGGGGAAACCCGGGGATGCCGGGGCTTCCTTCAGCCGGGGAGATGTATTCAGACGACATTTACAAGCCAAATTGAAGGGAATGGAGAGCGTGGCGCGGAACGCGGCAACGCGGAAGACAAATTGATTTTGAAATGCCACGGGAAACACGAGCCCGAAGGGCGTGCGCGCGAGGAGGCGAGGTCGTCGAACAGGACAACCAGCGTGGGGCCTGGAGACGCCGACCAAGAAAGTACATGGTACCGAACGACCGACCGGACGACTCGTCGCGCGGCACGCGGCATTTCGCAATTATTCAAATTACCTTCGAATCCATTTGAATCGTCCCGAATCACGAGCGATCCACCCTCCGCGCGTGTACCTTCTCCCTGCTGCTTGGAACCAGCGTCTCCTGCTTCCACCGGCTGTTCCCCGAGCATCCGGCAATTTTGGTAATTCGGCAAAGTATCCCGTAATAATTGCGTCGGGCTTGTTTACGAGGGGGGACAAGATAAATGCGCATTGGATGGTAGTACTGTTCGCGAAATCTTTACCCGGGTGATTGCCACGGTAAATGGAGGGCTGAGTTTCGAGATCGCCGGCAAAGAACGGGGCGGTCTGAAAGTCTTGGACAATTAAAACGTCCCGTTGATGAGCGAGTTCCTCATTTGCGACAGCTCGATGATCAGGGAGGCGGCAAGGCTTAGCCCGATCGTCTGGCGGCTTCAGGGTGATCCGCGTCGAAGGCAGACTCGAGACGTCCACTTGGAGACACCGTGACGATCGTCGCCAGGCACCCGTTAAGTCATCTCTCCGTCTGGAGCCGTCCTCGAAGACTGTCGAACGGCCGTAAAGACGTTGACAAACTCGGCGTCTCGTTAGCGAGCCTTCGAGATTACGAGGGGAAAAGGTGGAGGAGAAGGAACGGGGGGAGGGAAACTCCAAGTGCCTTCGATCGGCGGGGGCGGAGGCCCTCGCGAGGAAATGGTCAGGCTTCCGGAGGGGGTGCGAGCGCGCGAGGTCATCGTTCCTCGATAAATCTCCGGCTCTGTTTCAACGAGCCGTCGTAAATTAATCCGGCGACCTGACTTTTCCGTTCCGATGCTTGATTCTAATCCGCGGAAGATCTTCCCTTTCCCTCGGCATTTTCTTCCGTCTGCCGCGACGTGTTCCCCGCCCCAGAAGGAACTCCGCGGATCATCCCGGCCTACAAATTGGACGAGGAATTAATGGAACATGAGAGCTTCCCTCCTTTCGATTCGTCTTTCGTCGTTTCGCGCGTGCTTTTGTCGCCGCGACGACGAGAAGACGTCTGCAAAGGAACGGGGCCGTCTTTCTGCGGGTCTCAGCCCGATCCAAGCGTCCCTTTTCAAGCCTTTTTGTCGGGGCATGATGCGCGTCACAGTTACAACTAACGAGGTAAGCAGATAGCCGATAAGATCTTCAGACTGTTCGAGCCTAGAATTCGCGGGAAGAGATATTTACTCATGGTCCACTGTGCCGATGTTCGTTGAGGCTGTTTTCGTGGCCTGGTTCAAGACACGGAGAACTTACGGAGAATCCTCGATCTCGCACCGCCTGCTTTTTGGCGCAATTACGGGAAAAGCCCCTTTAGGGTTTCGTTAATTCACCTCAACACTGCAGTAACGCGCGAGCTGCAGTACGCATGAATTTCGCTGCACTCCGTTGCTGTGAATTAAACATGCGGGAGTTACGAACGCCTCGGTGTCTTCAGAGTCTCTTCATCTCACGCAGTCGTACACCTGATCGAGGGAGTTCCGTGTGGGAAATTTAACTTTCTAACGCGTCGCAGTGCCACTGCTACACCCTTCAATGGAGAGAGATAAAGGATTGCACCGATGGAGGGTTACAACGCGATATCGTTCCCGATCGCAATCCCTTTTTGTCTCCTGACCACATTAATAATACATAGCAGTGCATAGAACGGCTGGTGGGGCAGGCATAGCGGGTGCAGAAGCAATATCTTGTGCCATTAATATCCGCAGAAGGATAGGACATGCCTGTGCTGCACCCACGAATGCATTCTATTATATTCCGGCCTTCGATGTGTAAGAGTGTTTTAATGACAAACTGGAGCACCTTTTTAAGATTGATTATATGTATCGAAGGAATTAATCGATTCGTATATCAGATGCAGCAGATACCGTCTAATATTTAATTATCCCTCGTTCCGTATTTCGCACATATTCACTCCAAATCAACGGTCGCCGTTGAAGCAGATGATCTACACTCTACAGTGGGGCTGGGACTATTCGAATAATTTAATATTCGAATATTTTACAAATATTTTACAAATATTCGAATGCTACGAATAAACTTCGAATATTTGAGTATTCGAATCTTATTATTATGGTAATAGTATGGTGTGAAGTGGGTCAAAATTAGCTTACAAGATTTCAGCCTGACAAATGAACCTAAAGAACTTGATTTATAATTCACACCATACTATTCGAATACATCAGTATTCGAATACTTAAATATTTGAATAGTATTCGAATACTTGGATATTTGAATTGTATTCGAATACTTGGATATTCGAATAGTATTCGAATACTTGGATATTCGAATTATATTCGCCAAATAATTGAGCAACTGAAATATTCGAATACCGAAAAATTCGACAAATAGTCCCAGCCCTACTCTACAGCCCACAAGAGCATCGCAGTTTGCAGTTTACACTTCATAACTCAGACACCACGCCAGACACACTAGCCAGGTCACAGTTCACACTTCACCATTCTCACTCCACAGAATTGCACACTGAAATTCGACACTCGCCAGAGTTCAACAAAGTAAACATCTGCCCCTCTTGCAGGTGCAGCACTTCAGAAACGGGGTATTCGGAATTTCATTGCACAATCCTTGCACCTGCAAGAGAAGCAGATTGTCGCGCTGCACCTGTAAGATAAGCTGCGAGGCCGAAATTTTGGCTTTTCCGGGTGCAACGCGAAAATCTGCTTGCAAGTGCAGCAACTCAAAACCGGCAACTCTTCCGCATGATATTGCACGTTTCTTGCACCTGCAAGAAAGTTGCAAACCGAGATTTGGCTTCTCGTGAGAACGCACAAAGTTGCAACCCGGGATATTTATTTCTCGAACACCCCGATTTCAATGGCTACAATGCTGAAAATTGTTGCCTTTTGCAACTTTGTTCGGCTTCTCGCGAGAACGCACAAAGTTGCAAACCGGAATTTTACTTCTCGAACCACTCGATCTCATTTGCAACCGTGTTGAAAATTGTTGTCTTTTGCAACTTTGTTGCGTTTTCGCGGGACGCTCAATAACTTACCCGAATACTTGCCATGTATTGCGTGATCATGAAGCGATTAGTTCTTAAGATTAGAGCAATGTATAAGTAATGTGATGTGTGATGTTGTTACGTATGAATTTGCGAACTGTGATACTGTGACGTGTGAAGAATGAGTATGAAATTTGATGTGCGATTTTCACAGTGTGATTTTTACTTTAAAGTCCTTTTACATCAGGTTACAATTGATGCATTAATCGTATACATCAAAATACATACCGTAATAATGCTCCGGATTTAGCCCTTCTGCATTATCCATCGAAGTGGGCCGATATATTAATGTGGCAGCTCGCTTCCGAATCCCTTCAATTAGCTGTCGTTAATCTCCATGATTTCTCGTCTCTCCAGTTTGATTGAACTGCGAAAAGCTGTCTCTCGTCACTGTCGAGGTTCAACACGTTCTGCTTAGATGCAGCGGGGCTTCATCCTCAGCCGATACTTGAATCTTTGAAAACACCACAAACCGTACATGATTAGTTACCCGTTGAAATGGTTTCACTAGCCCTCGCACCCATCGTCGCCAAGCACGGCATTGCGGGGCGGAGGGAATGGGCGATTTAAATAAACGACGATCGAATTAAACTCGCGCCATTGCCGATGCGAACGGTGCCAGGGTACAAGGAGTCGTATTTCAAGGAACACGAGCCCGGTCTCCCTTCCTCTCCGCCCTCGACCTTTTTTCTCCCTCTTGTAATTTTATTTCCTCGCCGTTTCGGCAGTCACCCCTCCCAGGCGTCGTCGGATTCTTATCGGGAATTTGTACTCCCAACCCTTCGGCGTTTTCGCATCGACGAAGCACCCCGTTTGTTTCCCAGTCGATCTTGTTCGGCCAGCGCCAGGCACCGCTGCCGGATATGGAAATGGCTCGAGACGATCACGGTCCTCGGCCCGAATAGGCAATGCATATTTCAGAATCACGCGACTTACCCCTCCGAGGGGTAATTTCGTTCATGCCCGCGGGGAGGAGGATGGCCTGGAGCTGGTGCACGCCTCGGATTAATCGCGATCGGGTCTGACCGGGGGCAGGGACCAAGGGAATCGGACTCGTCGAGAACGAGTCGAGTGGGAATCGAGCGCGGGACCCGCTGGTCCGGTCGGTAATAAACCGTCGCGTCGTCGCGCATTGTTACTGATGCATGGAATATAAAGCGCCCGGAAGTGGCTGGAATATTTCGGCGCGCTCGTGAATTATGCACCGTCCACGGAAGATCATTTCAGAGTATCCCGGACTCGGTGATCACCCCGCGACTTTATTTCCTGCCAGCAGATTTATGATGATACATTCCGCGCCAGAACGTTGTCCATCTTTCTTACCTTTTTCATGACTGAAGACAGTAATATCTTACTAGAGCTACTTGGTTTGCAAAGAAGCTAACTCGCGTACGAATGTGTACAGTATTCATTTAGAATAGATCTACCGTTAAAGAAACGAGCTCCACTAAGCAATTCACAAAGATATTCGCGTGGATCGAGTGGAACGGAGGGACCCAGCACAGTCTGCAACGCGCACACGCACCACCCCGGTACGGAAGGAACCTTTCGCGAGGGTTGGATGGCTCGCGAGTGCATAAATACGCGGAAACGTATACCTGTTATCTGTCGAAAGCGCTTGCACGTAACCGCGATTTCGCTGATAATAGCGGCGCCGCGAGTTTTCATTGACGCCGCCTGGCGTGCAGCGCGAGTGCACTTATCGCGCGTCAAGTGTCCTATCGACGAGCTGCAAAATTGGCGTTCCGCCAGCCAGCTCCCGCGATTCCCCTGTGTGCCCCCTTTGAGCGGCATTTTGTTAAAAACAAAACGGAACAGAAAGCGGAGTGGACAAAAGCCTAGAAAGCAGACCCGCTTTCGCACCTAATTTTTGCTTGTCCGACACTGCCAACTTTGCCCCTCGAAAGCTACAAAAGCATTTTGGCGACTCGCGGCGGCCGATAGTGTTTGCCGCCGTTAACTAATAAATCCCGCGCGGCTCTTAATGAATATTCTCCGCGGTGTAATCGTGCAATCGTCGATCGACCACTCGTTATTTCCCGGACGCGAAATGCCCCCTTGAATATGAATTCGGCCAACTAATAACGGTTAATGATCCCGACGGAAGGTTTACGCGCGACAAATTTCGATGAGCCGGCCACGAAATGACGCGCGTCTAAACTCCATCGATATTCCACCGGTGTTTCTCTAATTGCTCGCTAATCGCGAGCGCGTCCGTGAATTACAATCCATAGGTGATTACTGACGAGGGTACATAACGGGACGAAAAACTTACAGTGTGTAAAGCGTAGAGATAAAATCGAGCGCCTAACCGTGTCAGAATCGTAAACAGGAAAGGTAGGTTAGTTGATCCTTTGAGAGAGACTTCGTTAACATTCGCTGAGGATAAGGGAGAGGTGCTGTAAAAGGGACACGTTTGTTTAGCGTCCATTTCTGACAATATCATTATAGGTATTTAAAAAACAAGTACATCAATAGAAAGTGTGTTTATTTCCCTTCAATAAAGGTATATTACAAACTCATCAATTGTAATAGAAAATAACAAAATCTTCGATTTTCAAATAAGTGGGAAATTATGACTCCCTTTTATGACTAGGTGGTTTTAAATGGGACAGTATAAGTCATAAAAGGGACAGGTTAATAAAAATGAACTTATTAAGTATTACAATTATAATTCTAAATCTTAATGATACAAAACAATGGAATCTCTGAAAAAATTAATTTTTTGTACTAAAAATCATCAATATTTTGTTGCTTTGAATAGTCACTTCACTAATTCTTAAATTTGAAACAAGACGCCATCAACTAATAATTGATTATTTAAAATAATGTCATCTATGTATCAGATGATACACATAATAACTTTGCAGGAAAGTAGAATACATATAGTGTTCAGCAGTACACGTGTATGAGAGGGACAGCCATGAAACGGTCGTCCCATTTAAGACTACAAGTGAGTTTAATATAAAATAACCTCAAAACAAAGTAAACAATCAATTAAGCTTACCTGTTAAGTATTTTCGTTTCAGTTGAATACAGGCTATTTTAATGATATAACACTTTAACACTTTGTATATATCTTGATCCCAGAAAACGACACAGAAAATCAACGAAAAGTGTACCTTTCCTGCCGAAACACATCAACCGCGGATTACTACTAGAGCTGTTACTTTTTTACCCGTCGGGTACCCGGCTACCCGAAACAACTTCAAGCCATTGAATGTGGTATTGTTCGATCATTTTTGACTAACATCAAACAATGCCACAGACAATAAAACATTCAATTGCTTGAAGTTGTTTCGAGTAGCCGGGTACCCGACGGGTAAAAAAGTAAGAGCTCTAATTACTACTCTGTCGCAATCACTTGCCTGACGGCCGCAGTGAAGTTTACGTCAAATGACTGGGCACTAGTGTTACCATAAACAGGAAAATAACTTGCATGTGCAATGTACTTAGAACTTTGGCAATTCGATTTGTCCCATTTAAGACCTGTCCCTTTTATAGCACCTCTCCCCTACAATTACTCGACGTCCACTAGTTCAACCACGAGGAAGTACACAGGGGTGACTTCTGAGGTGAGAAATGAGACAGTTAGATTACGAATTATTTTTTTTCCGAGGGCGAATCTCCCCCGATCTCGGCAATGAACGATTCCTCTGGGAAAGTAACCGTTTACCTGATTCCCAATGACGAGACTTATGCGCTGGCGCGAGATCGTTGCAGCGTAGCTCGAGCTTCAGCTCACGGTTCCTTGCACCTCATTGTCGTTACTCACGAAACTCCGAAGTTGCCCCTTTGTCTTGGACCGTGCTCCGTTCGTCTTCCCCGCCCCCTGTTCCCGCGCCCTTTTAACCCTTCGCTTTTTCCCGAATTCTCGGCAGACAGCACGATTCTCGTACCGTTCGCGGTGTTCCCCCCCCGGATGGAATTCGATTTGGCAGCGGCGTGCGGCGGATTTCTTGCCAGAAACGATCGTGCCCGGCTGTTTCATTCCCCGACCGACCCTTTGGCCCTTCAGCCCATACGCGGCCTCTGTCGATCGGCCATTCCGCGTCGGCGAACGCGCCACCCGTGCCGAATCTCGGCCGAGCTATCGCCGCATCGCGGGAATAACGGATAAAAGCGCGCGATAGCCGAGAATATAGGCGAAACTGCACGGCTCCTCCCGTTACGTAACTCCGTTTAGTGCGGAATTATACGGGCAAGCTTCTTTCCGCCCCTAACCCGGACCGTTCTCCCAATTTCAAGTCGAACGCCACGCAGCAGTCCGAGCCGAGGCACTTCTTCTCCAGCGAGTCGGTTGCCGCAGCGGGACGCTCGGCGATTCCGTTGCTCGTTTCCGGCTACGATTGGAAAACAGGCGACGGTGCCGTTGAGCGTTACTCGCGATGCTCCTAATCTGAGCCGTACCGCGGAGGGAACGCGGGCGGGGGAGAATTTGAAGACCGGGGCGAACGAAACGGGGGCTGGAATTATTGAGGCTCGATCGCGTCAGCCGTGGATTAAGAAGCGCGGAGGGAGCTCGATGAATAATGCCAGGGGAATTAGTGCCGTGCCTCTAGCCGCTTATAAATCAAACCTACTTAACGCACGATGAAATTTTAGCGTTTGCAGCCGCGACTCGGACGCTGGTTTACGCGGCGGGGCTGACGTCTCGATTAATACGTAACACTGTTTAGCGAAGCAAGGGTTAAAACTTTCATCCACCCCTGTCCTGTTTAAAGCCTGACTAAGCCAATTCCGACGGGGCCACTCGTTTCGAGACAAACGTGACTCCCGAGGTCGGGAGGTTCCCTGAAATTTTAACGCCCCTCTCGAGCCACGTCTCCGTTTCGGCGAGTCCAGGGCGGAACTTTTGAAAGAAACATTGATCGACAGCGTTTCTGTATCAGCGAAACGTAAGTTTCGCGCGATACTTATCTCTGGGTAGCGGTTGAAATTCTATGCCGAGTCCCAGAGTATTTGGAATGATACTCCCGTTTGCAACGCACCCCGTCACGGCGTTATCCGCAGAGCGCAGCCACGTCAAATTAGTCAGAAACTCGACGGAAGAGTCCAGGCTAGATATATGGGGCTGGAAAGCCCGCGAGTGTTCCGCGGCAGGGGGGCGAGGATCGCGACGACTGCCCGTGGGGAGAAACAGCCCCAAATCGATCGATCAATTTCCGGCGACGGGGATGCTCGTCGTCGGGTGTAACGTGGCCCGAAACGAACGCACATACACCCAAGTCTGCGAATCCTCTGGGGATCGAGCTGTGCAGCGAAGAAGCTCTCGAAAGAAGCGTCTGAGGGGGTTGACGGGGGGTGGGACGGGGCGAACGCGAGAACGGAGCAAACGGGGGGAATAGATTGCTAAACAAATAGGAACAGGGGTAGAGGGATTGAAGAGAAGAACACAAGGGGTGGTGAACGGAATGGAATACCACTGGCGAGGATTGGAGAAAACGGCTGACTAAATGGGGGTTAGGTGAGGGCGAGGGGCTCTGAGAATAGAAGGAATTGTGAAAAAATCGCCACGCGGAATGTAGCCGATCGCCAAGACAGGGATGATCGAATGAAACAGCTCGTCGAGTAGGTAAATCGAAGAAGTCGCGAAGGACGAGGGACGACGCCGACGCACAGTGTGACGCCGTATATGGGCGTTCCAGGACAAAATTCATAACTTCTGAACTAATCAGTTTTCGTCCTAAGTACCCTAATACTTTTTTAAAGAGAATATAAAAATGCATCGATTGGTGTATAAAAAATATACAGTTCCATTACAAGAATTAAGGCGATCTTGATTTTTCAGTGAATAAAAGGTTTTTTATTAATATTTACTTTTGCAATTTGTTGTCAACTAAATACTGACTAACCTTCGTTCGAAACATTTTTTTATCAAATTATTTTTATCACGTGTATCGCGTTTGACTGCTATTTTAAAACTGAAGACACCATCCAGGATGGAAGAGTCATGGTTGATATCGTATAAACAATTGGAAAAAGCATATCGGGCCATTTTCCATTTCGAGATGTTACTTGATCAATTAGTATAAATAATCTTGCTGTACAAATAGTAATAAAGCTGTGAACGTCTTAATAATGATTTTGGCTATTTAATATACAAAAAGATCACGGAGGTATTTTTTGGTATTTTTTTTAGAAGCCCCATTGAGGTTGATAATCATTTAACATAACGAATTAGTACAAATTGTTAGTATTGTAAAAAACTGACTCGGCAGATTTGAAGGTATGACAGTATTAAACAAAATTTATAAAACCCAAATGAAAGGCATAAACATTCTGCCAATGGCACGTATTTGAAAAATGCACCGAAAGAGTGACCCAAAAATGAGTCCTGTTTTAGCCTCTTTTTGAGCCCACGATTTTGGAACTGAATTTTGTGCCAAATAATAGCCTATGATGAGACATCAATCACACTACATTTTCAAGATGAGGTGACAATTAGTTTCTGAGATATGGGAGGTCAAAGAAGTGAAAATTCGTTAGCGCGTCAAACCATACGCTTCGATGTACGAACTTCTATGTCAGTCCGATAATTTAAACTATTATTTCCAGTGGTTTTGCTGACTGCCAATAACGAATTTGAACTTGGATTTTCAAAATTCACCAAAAAAAAATCAAGAAATATAAATGTCTGTGTAGTGGGTGCTTTTTTCCGTTAACCGAATCAGCCATTGTGAATTTTGAAAATATAAGTTCAAACTCGTTAGCAGTCAGCAAAACCAGTGGGAACAATTCTTTAAATTATCGGACTGACATAAAATTTTAACTTCTTTGACCTCCCAAATCTCAGAAACTAATTGTCACCTCAACTTGATAATTTAGTATGATTGATGTCTCATCATAAGCTATCATTTGGCATAAAATTCAGTTCCAAAATCGTGGGCTCAAAAAGAGGCTATTTCTTGGGTCACTCTTTGTAATGAATTTCTAGTATCACTTTTGACAACAAATTAGTAAATTCAGCGAAAGTTATGGGTAACATTGAAACCTGCGTTCCTTTATTATCATTTTAAGATACAAGAATTTGTGGATCAAACACTTCGGATTCTTGACTTTTGTCCATATACGCGTAACACTGTGCGACGCGTCGTTCGAGCGGAGGAGCAGCGGAGTAGAAGAACCGAGAGGATATTCGGCACTTTCGATTCCGTCGGGCTCTCCTCCCGAAGGTGGCTGACATTATTCGGCCTACGCGGCACCCCCGAGGCTCTTGGGGCCAGACTGTGTGCAGGTGCCTAAGATCTTCTCCTCCACTCTTCTACACCTCTTCTCCTCGCCTACCCGTACACGTACGTTCCCTCGTACATACCTGCAGGAGAGGAGGATGAGCGGCAACGCGTCAAGGCTTTAATGGGATTCTATTTACGGGGTTCGTGCCCCGGCTAGGCAAACACTCGGTCCTCCTACTTCTTCCGCCGGCCCTCTTCCCCCCGCATGTTGCAGCGCGTCTGCTTCTTGCCACCGCATCTTCTCTTTCGTCTACCGCCACCCGTCGCCCTGCCACTCTTCACCGATTCACGACCCCGACCTGCCCATCCAGCCCTCCCTTTCCGGCCTCTTTTGCGTTTTCGAGTTTAGAGGGTGCCACTTCGCGTTAGGGAAACCCGGACGGCCCACACACTCTGCGCGGCTTACCCTTTCCCTCCTGCCTCCCTAATCCGTCGAGGGGCCGAGGAGCAGGCGGGCTCGCGATCACTTTGCGGGCCCTGTTTCCCCTGATCGAAGCCGCTGCAAATTATTAGAAGTCGGTCGCGCCACCCCCGCCGCCGCGCAGCTCTCAAGCATACGCGAGGTGCGTCTCGATGACACACGATCGCGTAAAGTGCGCCGTCCCCTTTCGCGTGTTCGGCTCGCAACAACTGGATCACTCGCGTGAGCCAGAGAAACGGCGCCTGTCCCGAGCCTCTCTGCGGCTTCGCGCTCCCGGCTGCTCCCAGGGATCGTCGGTAGACGTTGGTCGCTCCGCTGGCGTATTGTTTCCCGTCGTAGTTCTCAGTCAGCCTCTACGTTCACTCCGCTGGAGCGTTACTTCCGAACGAACGAGCTTACACATTGCAGACGCCACTTACCTGCCGCCTCTCAGCCTCGCACCCCGCGATAATACCGCTCCCCTTCGACGACAGTGACGAACGGTGCTCGTCGACGCCTGGAAATCGACTCCAGCACGCTTGCGGGGCCCTCCGTTCGAGCCTCTCCACCCTTTCGCTTCCTTCCTTCCTTTCGTTGGAGCTCCCACTAACGGCGACAATCGCTCCCGAATACACCAGTTCGCCGTTCGAATTTTACAACGATTTCCAGGCCGCCCAGAACGCGGCTTTCCCTCCGGGACGAATTTGACGACGATTTTGGCGCGCTGTAACGACGGAATTCCCGACGCTCCGGAATCCAGCACGTAATTCCGCGCGGCAACTTCGCAATTCCCAGCGGTCGGGCTTACGCGACGATTCCTCGCCGCTCGGAGTACCGTCGCGATCGATCACCGGGACACTCGTGTTTCGCGATGCCTCCGCAATTTTGTCGCTATCCGACAAATATCGCCCTTTCTTCCCGGCGGCGTTCGAATTAGCATCCGTAACGCGGTTCCCGTAATTTCTGGCGCCGAGAGCAGCCCGAGTACAGCTTAATCTTCGGCCTCCTTGCTCGCCACAACGGTGGTCTATTAGAGAACGGAGCGCGATAAATAAGCGGAGAGCGGCAGGTAATTTTCTGCGTTCGTTCGGGGCTGAACCGCGTGTCTGCACGCGTTCAAGGAACGCGAGATCGCACCGGGGGCGCTGGCTCGTGACGCGCTCCGTCGATTCCCGGCTCTTGGAACGTTACTTCCAGGCGAACGGACTCGCGAGCACTGCCGAGCTGTCTGCAGAGTGTAACTTCTCGCTTCGCAGCCGTTTCCATAATCGAAATACAGCGTGACGCTGGACGAACGAGCTTTCTCTCCACTTCTCCCCCGTTTATTCGGTGGCAAATGAACGGGGAAATTGGAGAATTTCAGCGCGAGACACGTGAAATGCTCCTTTCGCGGAGAGAATCGCTGGTCGTGGGGAATAGCGATCATTCCCCGCGTTTCATGCGAATAATAAAAAGCTAGATTATATTTATTATTAAGGGCAATGTTTGCCGATACGCGCTGCGGGACCAATATCGATGCCGCGCGGCCCCATATCCGAGACGGTGCATCGATATTGGACCGCCAGCGAGAAGAAGGCAAACAAGACCTCCTTTCGCTCTATCCCCCGTTCATTCGTTGCGCAATCGGCGATACCGGGAAGCCGGTTGTTTGCCTTCGATTCGACCACTGGCTTACCGATTTCGCGCGTGTGGAACGCGCTGATAAGGGAGGGGCTCTCGAACGCCGATGAAAGCGTCGGGCTTTAATTGAAACGCGAACCGACTTAAACCGAGTCCTCCCCGCGATTCTGTGACGTCGCGTCGCGGTCTCGCGTGTTCCACCACGTCTCAAAGAAGCCACCGTAGCCCGAAGCGATTCGCCGCGCGTCCCATCGCGTCTAGAAATCTCCCCAGCGGAGATATTCCGCGCGCCGCCAGCTCAGAGATCGAGAAGAATGGATTCCACCGTGAATTCGCCCCCCCGGCGTGGAATTTATTCGCGCAGATACGTCTTCTTACTCGATAACGGGTGCATTTTTTAAATCGCAATGGCTGCTCCTCGCGCGACGCCTCGGCGGGAATAACTCGGCCAGAAAGAGATCGGAAAATTTCTTTCGTAAGCTGTTCCCCCGAAACGTCGCTGCTTGAAACCTCGCCTATCGTTCGCAATAAATTACGGGGTGGCGGTGTTCCCAGCCACCGTTCGCCGAAAGAAACGCAATCCGAGGCGACGCTAAAAGTGCGCGCACGGTTTCGAGACAGAGGCGAGCGGAAAAGGCGAAGGGAGCGTTCCAGAGTTTCTTGTTACGTTCGATCCGCGACGCAAAGTCGTTTCTTTCGGCAGCCGGGAGCTGTGCTCTCCGCCCACCGCGTTCCACGGCGCTCGCGGCCGGTGTGCACGCTGCCTTAATGCTGGAAACGCGCGAGACCCCGAGCCTTTTCCTATTCTTTGCCCGGCTACGTTTAAATTAGAAATACCTCAGCGGCAGCTTACTGCCGGTCGAGACGCTCGCCCGACGCCCGCAGAAACACTGTTGCAAGAAAATCGCGGTGGGAAACACGACGCTGAAACCTGATCTTAGACTGGTCTTGAGCTCCAGTATATTTCACTCCCGACCCTCGTTGCCGGCCAGATGAATTTCTGTCGCGCCGCGCCGTCACTGATTTTCGACACAGAGGTCTCGCAGCACAGAGAGCAGCGAATCCTGCGCCGTTCATCCTCCGGGCAGACAGCTCTCCCTTTCATCGGCTGCTTTCGAAAACGAGAGCGTAGATAAGCGCGAGCCTCGCGCACGTCTCGCGAGAGGTATCGGAAGATGGATGGGCGTGTTCGGGATGAAAGGAGGAGAGTTCCTCGAGCTACTAGGCGCGCATTGACGCGCGAGAAGCTCGCGACCCTCCATTGTAACTGCCTTGGGACACCGCCACGATTTAAAAGGTCGAGTGCAGTCGGGGAACTACGGCACGCCGAGTGAATCCATTATATTCCCGCCCCGGAGTGCTCGAGCCGATTGAAGCGAGCAGGGAAGTAGATCCGCGCGATAGAGAGGGATTAAAGGAACGGAGGGAAACCGCGAAGCCGATCCTCGAGGTCCCAGCGACAAGCTGACGCCGCGTGTCTGACCATGGCGCAAGCACTTCTACTTGGCCGGCTCGCGGGCCCGCGCGTAGTATCCCATCGCGGGGAACAACAATTCGACAGGATCGCCGAGAAATTTCGGCCACCGATACGAAAACAGTCCACCCTCCGGCAGGCTGACCCGAAGAAAAACATTGCCCCGGGGCGATTCCCGCTTATCCCCGACGATGATGGGAAACCGTCGAGATTGCTGCCCGCGCCCGGGGTTGGCGATCCGTCTTCCAGCCGTGTTTTCGCAGGAATGCAGCTTGTTATTTCGGATCTGCGAGCTACCCCCAGCAGTTTCCACCCCGGCTAGTTCTCTGGCGAGAGTGCAGGGCGGTTTGGTTTACGGGGTGGTGGTCTTAATTACCACGACGAATTATTCAGTGTTGGACTCGCGGGTGGTTACGGAGACGTTCCTTAAGCTATGAGTTAGGATGTTTCTAAGTAATTTCCTCCTGGGACTGACTCTCTACAGTGTAATCGATGACCGTACCGCCGGCGCACGTATTTCTAGATTCGCCGGGAACGTCGCGTGAATTTATTCGAGCCGTGAAATCGACACGGGAATATCGTTCCCGCCGGCGCTAGACAGAAGAATGTCACTCTCGCATGAAATTCCATTAAATATCAGCGCCGATCGGCCGGCAAAGAGGTTAAGAGCCGTCGAAACACTGCCGACGGGAGAGAGAGAGAGAGAGAGAGAGAGAGAGAGGGAGAGAGAGAGAGAGAGAGAGAGAGAGAGAGCTTGGAATCGTCAGGCTGATTAAAAGCGTCTCGCTGAAAGGAAAAATGTAGACCGGTCGTCTCTAATTAATCGCGAGTCGAGAGGGATCCCGAGGTACGTTCTCCCTTTCTCCAATTCCCTCCGGGGCGTCAACGCACGCCGATCGATCGGAGGGCTTCGCGACACGCGGAGATATTAGCGCGCTCGTTCCGTCGCGCGTTCGCCCGTGGATCGAGAGGAACAACACCGGTGAACTTCTCCCGCGGGATGGAATTTTGTCTCTTGTAATCCGCAGCACCCTTTCACCCAGTTTCCTTACGGCGCGACTATCCGCGTGCAGAGGTTGCGGGTCGTCGAGCAAGACTAAAACGTTCGACGAGCGAAAATGAAAGGAGGGTAAGTGGAATAATCTATCGTTGGTCCGGCGCGGGGGAACGATCTCCGCGATGGAGCCAGGGCCTAGTAAACGAGCAGATTTTAGCGAGCGGCCGTAGCCAGCGGCGGGGTCACATAAATTTTGGAACGGACGGGTCTTCTCTTTGGGATCGGACGCGCCATTACTCGCAGCCACGGTGCCCCCTTGTCTCAGGACCTCCACGGATCCTGGCTCGTTAATTTCGCCTCGATCGGCCATCCACGTCCACTTTAGCCGAGTGCACTTTGCGCGGTTGTTGGGGGGACTCGGCTGCAGCACAAAGGAAGCCCACGGTGAAACGATATCAGCGCGGCCTTTGATCGTCCACGGTTCACGCAACGATTCGCCGCGGCTGGTCCCGTTGCTCGCGCGAGATTCTACCGACGCCAGCGGGACGCAGAGAACCGGTGGATGGGAAGGATCGGTAGAAAAAAAATCACGAGGAAGGCACTCGTGCTTCCTGTGTAACGCGAGCGAGGAACAACTCCTCGGGGCGCCATTCGAAAGTAAACGTAAGAGGCGAGCGGCGACTAGGAACACGGGGTGGAAAATAGAGGAAAAAGCGGAGGGGTAATCCTAGATTTGCCTGCTCCGCGAGTATCTCGGCCGTTGCGCCCTGTTGCAGCATCCGGTGGGCCGTGTCTTTCCAGCACGATCGCGTTTTAACAATGCAACGTTTCCCGAGCCGGCTGCGAGCCAACCTTATCGTTTCAACCGGTGCATTTCCCGGGACCGCCGGGCCGCCGATCGTGTCTCTTCCCGGGGGTAGTTCCCGGCAGAAGGGTGCGTGCGTGCCTGCGCGGCTAATCACGTGCGCCAACTAATTTCTCCGGTACACGCTTCGCGCGGCCTGCTTCGAAGCGCGACGCCCGGGAACGTGCTAAGAAACTCTTATGTCCGGGATGGCTTCTGATCTACGAGTCTCCGTCTGGCCCATCGAGGGATTATTGAAAAAGCGGCAGGGAGAATTGCCGGCGTAATTCCATAGCTGGCGGCTGTTCTTAAATCGCCGAAGCTTTCCAACTTGTTTTTAAGGGAGTGGGAACTTTTCCTCCCTGCCCGTGTACAGAGGATAGAAAAATATCACGAGCCGGGCAAGTTTGCTCCTCTCGTTGCCCGAGATATTGGAGTCTCGGAGAATAGACTTGCCAACCCCCTCGAGGTATCGTGCGACGCGGCGGCCGTTAGCTGCACGTTACGGGACACGAAGACACGGGATATTCGATTGCTGGATCGACGCGGCTGGAGATTAGCGTTGCGAGAGTGTTAATGCCCGGCGCCGTTCGCGCTCCGATGCCATTAAGCGCGTACTTAGCGTTGCGTGCAGGCGCAGGGGACGCCACCGAAACGAGGACGGAGATGCGCGACAGGGACAGGTCGAAAGCCCTTTTCTGGCCAGCTAAGAGACGCGCCGGAGAATTGGTCACGGCGTGCAGTCGACAAATCGGGTTAGCCCTTCTCGTACGAGCCCCGCTTCGCGACGGAAATTTAATCGACGAAGGCCCTATCGCGTGCTCCACCTCCGCGTTCGCAATTTGCGGCGATTAGGTCGTGCCTCTAAGATTCGCAGACGGCGTCTTCTTCGAGCAGAGGCAGGTGGACGTCTATCGGTGCGCAAAAAGTCCTCTACCCAACTCAACTAACTCAGCCCTCCCGTAACCCCTTGTATTTTGTCAGAGGGGATGGTTGTGGGCGACGCAGCGTCCGTAAGCCCGTTTGGACATTGGCTAATGCACCGTGACCCTTTCGAGCAATTTCCCCCCGAATTCGTATCGTTGGCGGCGGGGAAATTGAGCGCGCAGGAGGGATGGATTCTTTCCCGGCGGATTTCCCAGCGTGTCCTCATTAAACTTCCTCGCCCGCTTCCCCCGCGGAAGCACGACGTCTGCGAGCGTGGCGCGCCATCCCCGGCGGTTTAGTGATTCATTCATAAGAAAGGAGGTTATCAGGAGAGACAAAGAAGCCGCGGGAAAAGAAGCCCGGCAGCAGTATAATGTAATAAGCTCTAGGCGAGGGGCGCCACCTAATGCAGCGAGACGCGGCAAGGGAAACTCGCGACACACCGAACAAAAGGGGACCAATTATCGCTTCATTAAATAACGACGAGACTCCCTGGTCTTCTTCCACGGCTCTACGAGGTTATTCCAACTCTGCTGGGACACGCGCCCGCGCCCTCGCAAATCCCCGATCCGACCGCGCACCTCTGCCAGCACCCATCGCTTCGCTCCGACCGAGGACATTATCGCTCGCTTGTTGTCCGCAGAAACGTTGTCCGAGCAAACAGTGGTCGAACAGCGTGGAATGCTATCGATCGCGGTCGCGCACCCCGTCGAATTATCCTCGAGGCGAAAAGCATCGGTTAAGGAGTTTAGTCGCGAGGCACTCGAGCCACCATCCACCCTCCTCGTTTCCACCACTCGTTACCATTGTAAACGCAGCCCCGCGCCACGCCAACAGAAGTGTTTATTTAGCTTAACACTTGCTAATGCTTCCCCGTGGCATTCCTCGAGCTGTTTATACTCCCGCTAGTCGGAGTTGAAGGGGAGTGTGCACGGCAGGGGGTGGTGCAACGACGAAGGGACGTCGTCGTTCCAGTTTCGCGTCCCACGAAATTAGCGATGACTGTTCCCTCCCCATCCCCTGCTACTTCTCCCAACGATTTCGCTGCATTATGCACGAGCAACCCGGCTCTTAAAGAATCCAGAAATACCTACTCTATCCCTCCAGTCGGATTCCTTAAGGGTGTTCAGGTTGCGAGGTGTCCGAATGATTTCCCCGTTGGACGCCGGGAGCGTGGAAGTGCCCCGTGTTCTTTCTCAAAGCCCGAGCGTTTCTTCACGATCCGTTAGGAGCTAGAGAGAGGCTGCTCGGCGAGGCGCAGCGCGAGAAAGCGAGGTCAAACAAATAATACGATCTAGAAGGAGGGAGCTGCGTCGCCTAATAATAGTCCGGGTCCGCGCTACCGGTTGTAATCTACGGGAAACCGAAATAGAAAGGCCGAAAAGGAGAAGAGAGTAAGAGAAGAGCGTCTGTGCACCGAGGAAAGTGCAGCCACGTGAAAGGGAATAAAATAACGGGCGAATTTTCCGTCCAGCGTTTATCGCGCCTCCACTCTTCATCGATCGAAAGCCCAGCTCCTCCCCGGCGCTCGTCTTAAAATCAACACTGCCGCGGCCTTTAAACATTCAGAACGCGGGGCTGCCGCCTAGCCGAGTCCCCCTCGAGATTTTCGGAGGCTAGCTGCAGCTTCGTTCGCGCGCACAAAAAATCTGCCGCTAATTGGAAGGAGATCGTACGAGACGCCGTCTACAGGCTGCTAGACACCGTCCGCTTAGTCTCCCCAGTCCAAGAACACCGCGCGTTTCAGAGAACCTGGCCCCAGGCTCAAAAACCAGGCTCACTAGCCCCTGAAACGCTACAATGGTCCCGAGTGACGCTCGAAACCGGGCTCTTGCCAGAAATCCACGGGCTACAGCCTCGTCGTTAAAGCGGACCGACGCGTTCCGGGGAACCGCGGCGATTTCACGGAGAGCCGTGGCAAACTTCCACGTCGCGTAGCTGGAATCGTTTCGCTAGGCGAGGGAGAATCGACGCTTTCAATTTATCTCGGCGCGGTGCCGGCTTAGCCGCGAGCTTCTCGCCGCGTTCCCGCCCGGATTCACGGTTCTTGTAACAATAAATTACGAAGCCGTGTCCACGCGTGCCCGCTCGCCGCTCCGCTCTTGGCAAATACACGAACGGGCAAGCTGTTTACACGGTCGACAAGTGTTTATAGGCCGCGATGTTAGCGACGTTAGCGATGCTCCGAGGCCGGGCGCGTGCGTCTACACCACGCTTCGGCCAGGAGGCGAGGCTGATCGCGACCGGTGCCGGTGGTCGATTTTCCCGGAGCCACCAGCATTTTTTGGCCCCCGCACACCGCCGCGTTTCGCCTTGTCCAGCCATCGATCGCTTCGTAAATAATATATGGCGGTTCGTGGCCCGCCGGACGGGGCGTATTTTTATGGTAACCGTTACCCGGCGAGCCCCCCAACTTTCGCCCGGAATGACCGTCGGTTCCTTGGAGAAACTTTTACATCCGCGGGATGAGCGGGCGCATCTGCTCTCTCCGAGCGCTATCCGCGGGATACTTCCAGCGGTATTAAAAGCTTCCGCGATGAAATTCCAAGTTGCCCGTTGTTGTTCGGCCGTTGCTTAAAAAATTATCGGAGCCAGTGCAGCCGGAGGAGGCTGATGGACTTAAATTGAAGGATTTAGAGCGAGAACTCCGACGTAACTGGCCGGCGCGGCAGATCGAACGGAAGGATAACGTCACTGCGGAATGCTAGCCCGTTTTTCGCCAGGGATGTCATTCCTCCAGGGATGATGTTATCGCGCCGCGCAACTCGACGACGCTGTTATCATCCACTTTGTGGAATCCCTTCGCGGGACCTGCGGCCCGTCCATCCGTCGCGATGCGTATCAATCTTCGCGTCGAGTGGTTTATGTTTTACTAAATTACTCGTCGCTTTTACCCCCTTGTCTGTTAAATCTACCGACCGCGTCTAGGCGCGTCAGATTGCCTGATCATTGACACGAGACAGACATCGCGCCAGCCCCCATTCCCGGAGCTTTCTCATCTATTTTTGAGGCTCCCCTGTGTCCTCCTTCCACGGCACCGATCGTCATCCTTCTCCCGGAGCTCTCTAAGAGGCGAGGGGGGAATTACGTAAACGCGGCTTCTTCTCGTTTGACAGAGGCACTTGGTCCGAGACTTCCGTTGCGTGATTACTTCCTAGTCTGTGGCGTGGCAGCTTTGCTTATTTCCAGGGCAAACTGGAGTACAATTCGGGGGTGGGGAATCAGTAGAAGACAGTGACTGCTGTTTATAATCAGGAGTCCAAAGGTCCCGGCTCTATCTCAGCTCGCACTTTGTCCGAGAGTCTTGAAGCGCGGTTCGTTTAGAAGCGAAAGGTGAATGGAAGCCCTTTGGCTCGTTCGTGTATTCTCGTCGGTGGTGCTTCGCGCTTCCTTTTATTTCCCCCTCGTTGAGTCGGGGTATCGGATACCGCGAGAGATTCCTTCCCGTTTAATTTTCTATGTACATCGCGAATTAAACGGAGCTCGCGGAAACATTCCAACCACCCACCCCCGTTGAAAGACCGTCTGTACCAGCGCGCGATGAAAGCTCGTTGAATTATCGGCGACCAGACTGAGAATAGTCGCGACAGGGGGCCAGGTCGAGCATAATGCACGTCCAAAGTCCAAAGGTATCCTCGATAAATTAGCCTGGACAAAGAGGAGCTGCTCGCGTGCAAACGGAGCCGAGTTCATTATACGGAGAAAAGAATTCTCAGCTAGGAAAGCAGGGAGTGCTGGTTCCGCGGGAGCTCGTCACAAAGCTGGAATTCGTTTGCTTGCCTGGTGACATGTCTATCGATCAGCTGGCTTGTTAAATTCTTTGGAGCATTCTTTCGCCGGCGTTTATTGCCCCATCGTCGCTTCCCTCGCTCTCTGTCGACGATACCTAAGTTTCATATCTGTCGTCTCGGAGGCAGGTCGAAAAATCGCCTGGCAATTCCGTAAAGTTGCCCCGGCGGCGAAAGTTCAGCGACCAGGACTCGCGACCCCGTTAGTTTCTATCTGTCTTCCGCCGACCCTCGGCTTCGATCATCCTTAAGCGAGAAGTCACTACGGACAATTTTTTTCCGATTTTTCTGTTTGTGCATTTTCATAATATTTGGGGTTTCAAAAATAAGGTTTTGTACAGGTAGCGTTAACTTGGTGTCAAACGCCCGAAATCTGTACGTCCAAGAAATCAAATCTATCTAATAAGGGGAATTATGAGCTTATATATTGTTTAGAACTAGGTAGAGTTTCTGTCAAAACTTTAAACGCGATTATCTCGAAACGGCATTTTTCAAACGGGTGGATTAATAACTCAATTTTTATCGGATTCACTTGAAATTTTCAGGAAATATTCGTAATAAAAATTATCTTCAGTTAAGCGTAGAAGTGTTTTGATCCAATAATTCATCTAATTGTAACATTGAAAAGACAAAAATAATTTTTATACCTTTTCTTTCAAAATTCGCCATTTCTTCAAAAATTAATATTTTTCAATTCAGAGCAAATGTTGGATAGTTACACGACCGCCCGTTTTGTATTTTTTTTGCACAGCCTAACGTTTACTGTGGCCATACTACCTAAAATTTGTTCAATCTAGACGCATGAAATATTAGTTAAATATATTTTCAGTTGGTAATAAAAATTCTCCGCAGAAAATTACATTTCATTATAAAAGAATGCCTTGAAAGTAGCCTTTATTTTAGACCGTCACAGTGGCTTCCTCCCTTAAATGGAGGTTATACTCACTCATCCGAATTTCCAGCGCCATCCATTCACAGAATGCTCCATCGTTTTTCGAACTGGATAGCACTCCGATTTCGGAGATGAACGGACTTATCGACCGCTGTGTCTATATGCACGTAAGTAGGTGCATCGTCCAGAATGGATTATTTAGAGTACACGTAATTATGTATTGTATTACTCGCCCCCATTTCCTGCTACGTAGACGGAATTTACTAGTCCGGCGTCTATCCGATAAGTAAATCGATAAGCAAATTTCGTCTATGCCCGGCTAGTATCCGGCCACTTATACCTTTCCAAACGGCTGTTCGGTGAATTTTTAATTGGCTTCCGCGCGCTAATACGCTCCGCGGCCGAATATAGGATTTTCGAGGGTAATACTGCAGGGGGTGGATTGCGGTGGACAAGGTGCTCGAGGAAAAATCCCCCAACTCTCGGCCAATAGCCAGGGCTTCCGGGAAAGCCCGGTTTTAAACCGATTCCCGCGGCACGCGCGCGCCAGAGATACATTTTCGTGGTAAATAAAATATCGCGGCAGACTAAAAAGAAGCTGGGGGCAATTTATCGAACGTCGCGCTACAGTTATGCGCGACCCTCGGCCCCGCGCCATCCACCACCGCCGCAACCACCACCGACCCCTTCCTTTTTCGCCTCTTTTTCCCCGCGCCGCTGCGTTCCTCCGCGCCTCCCCTCGTTCTCCGCTCTGTTTTTATTTTCTTCTCTCGTCTCCTCCCGGTTTTTTTTCCGTCGCAAACGCGAGAGCACGCCGGCGGTCGTAAATTGTCGGATGAAAAATTGCCGGCGAATTATTATAAAATTAAGGGCCGCGCGCTGCCGTCCGTGTCGCGGCGACGCGTCGGATTAACCTCGCGGGCGAATCCGTCGCTGTTAAACGAGTATCGACAGCGGTCGACGGAACGGTGAAAAAGGGTGTGTTATGCGGGTGGGCGTAATAAATCGGGGCGACGCCATCCTCGGAACCTTTCATCGCGGCAAAATGGAGAGTCGCGCGCGATCCATTTGATTGAAATTACAATGGTTGTCGATCGAGTCTGTTGCTTGTCGATTTCCCGGCTGGGAAACCAGATAAAGCCGCGCCGCCACCCCCCAGGAGCCGATTGAATTCTTCCGCGGCGAAGGAAATTCAGACCGACGGGACAGATCGATGCCAATTACACCCGAGTAATTTCTATCTTCGACGCGAGCCAGTGTAACGGGCAAATGAAAATTCTCTCTCGCCCTTTTAAACGCTCGCAATCGCTACGCTCATCTCCGACTGCCGTCCGCGCACAGCGAGTTTCGCCTTCCATTTTTCATGCGCGAACCCGTCCCGAACAGGCTCGTAAATCGCCAGATAGCGTGGCGCCTCTCCGATTATTATATAATCGCGCGATCCACTCCCGCGACCACATCCACGTGCGCGATTTCTATCCGTGCCGATCGCGACCGCCACGGAATACCTGTCGCCGCCGGATCTCGTAGCTTCGAAACTAACATCAGAGACTCGTAACTAATTCATGGAGGCCGGCAGGTTACCGGGCCGTTCGTGTTGATGACGATAGCTCAATCCCAGCGCGACAAGGAGCGTCCCGCTTCGACAAATTAATCGCCCCGGCTTTATGAACCGCGGCGAAATAAAAGGCGGGCGTTATACGTATCGCAGCGCGGAAAAACTTCGCCTGGCTGGCCGCTCGTTGGGGAGGTTTATTGCCGTACACGCGTGTCGTTGTCGCGACAGATCCAAGGGGCGCTCGGGGGAAAGGCTTGCGAGGGACGATTGGCCCTTTACGTTTACGACTGTTTAACGGGCGCGATTTATTTTAGCCGGATCACTCGCGGAATTTTTCTTTTAAAGGTTCATCAAACGGATTTACTTGGAAGGCGGACTCGTTAAAAGTTAGGGGGGGGAGACTCGAGACGCACATTTCCCCGGCGAGAGTAATCCCCCTGGAAAAGAAGCGTCACAGGGCAAGGTAGTCTTTCCCCTTCGTCAAAGGGTGGTTAGCCTGTTCGTTTAAACGAGGGGAACGGTTAGAGGGACAGGCGACGCGTAGAATCACCCCCCGACAAAGGGAACCGCAATATTTGCGAGGCGCTGCCGGAAACCGCAGGACTCCACCTCCCTTGCGCTCCTAATTCCCTTTGTTTCTCGTGTCTTCCAAACTTGCATCCACGACGCTGCTTTATTGGCGCAATAAAGCAAACGTCGATCCGGACTCTTCCGTCGACCTTATCCCCGAATTGGCCCCTAAAGTCGAGCCGCCCCCGTTGCTCCCGCTTGATTAACGCGATAAAGCGTGGCCGTAAAGCCAGCCGAGCTGGGCTGCGTTTTAATTAACGCGCGATTCGGCCCGTCTAGTCGCGCGTCCGAACGTCGAGAAGCACCTACGACGACCAAAGGATTCTGGGGCATCGGCGTTCCTCGCGGAACGAGCCGAAAGACCGTTAAAAGCGGGGGGGACATCCCGCGGAAACGACCGAGACGAATGAGGCGCTCCGACACTATTCTCATCACAGTATACCATGTCTGCTGCGCGCTCGCGTCACTCTTAATCGATGGCCTCTGAGAATGACACCGGAATATGGATAAATGGGCATCGTTTCGTAAACTCGCGTGCCCGACGCTGGTGCGATTAAAAAGACAAACTCCAGGATAAGAAGTTGGATCGCCTTCCTCGATCTTCTCTCTGCGAGATGGTGGAGAGAGGTTGATGAAAATGGTACCTACTGCCCGCTTCCTGCTGGCGATCCCTTAAGGGGCCATTCCGGTTAGACGGGTTGAAAAATCGATTTTCTTCTCCTCAAGAATGTACTGTTAAATTTTCATGGAAAAATTCCGATTATTTTAGCTACTACAAAGGCGTTTCGTAGGGAGCGCAGAGGCTCGGCCTGTATAGGTGAAAACTTTGAACGCGTTTTTCTCGAAACGTCATCTTTTCACATCGTGAAGATAAAATCCCAAAATCTATCGAACCGATTGCTTCATAAATTTTACTGCTTATTCTACACACCTATGACTCTCGCAGGGACTATCAAGTATATTTATTGAGTCTAACGTACTTTTAAAATCGAAAATAGCAAAAGAAAAATAAGCCGAAAAACATTTTTCTTGCACTTTGCCCGCCATTTTGCTCATTTTGAAGATAAATCACTATTATCTAAGAATCTGTATGGATTTTTCGGTTCAGATAAGTCGAACAGCTGAAATCGCCTTCCCGAGCGAGGCATGAATTTTTAAACACGTCGTCAAGACCGCTTTCAAAAGCATTTTAAAGGCAGTAATTTTATTACTTCTATATTCTTCATTTACTGTAGAAATGTAGTTTAATAAACAGAAAAAAGTTTTATTCCATTACTGTAATTATTTCCGTGGCAATAAATTTCTATAAATCGTTGAATTTATCGGCGCGCTAACCGGAATGACCCCTTAAAATTCACCGTATTTCGACACTTAAATTTCCTGGTTCCGGCGATAATCACACTCATAATGATTAGGTACAACACACTTTGAATTTCTTGTTTCAAATGCGTTGTTCTCCTGGAATCACCTGCGCCAGCATTACATCGCTTTCTCAAGGCGTTTGCATCAGTGCGATAAATATTTAAAAAAAACTGTTAAAAATTTAAAATAGAATTATTTATACTTTTAATAACTGTATTAATAAGTGGACAAAAAATTATTTACATTGGACATTCCGTTTACTAAAAAATAAATCCTAAAAAATGACAATTTTTCACGACTTCATAGTGGACTGACCTTAACATAATTGTCAATTCCTGAGTTACAGAGAAGTATGGGAACATATCGTTGAATCAATATGGAAACGGCGGAGGAATGAGACATTGTAACGATGCTTTGGACAAGCACCGATGCTGCGCATCTAATTAAAGGAAGTAGGAATTAATACCTATCGAATACTTGTAATCTTCTTACGTACTTCGTTCGCCAGTTAAGCGAGCAGTGGACTCGTTGCGCGGAATGTCTCTCACAGAGAGGACGAAAAGTCGGGAATTAATCGGCCTTTGGCTCGCAACCCCCTGCCCATAGTTCCCGAGTGCCGGCTCGATTAAACTCCTCCCTCGAACTTCGAAACAACACCCTTTCCGGGCCCATTATTATTGATAATCGGCGGAGCAAAGATGTCCTAGTAATTAATTGCAGGGTGCAGTTGCTTCACTGGAAGCCTCCGAGTCTCTTTGAACGATAGCGCCGACCGACATCGAGCAAGAAATTCTCTTCGATCGAGAGAGGCATAAAGAACGTCCGAGAGGTGTTTCGCGCCCTCCACCATTTACGCTACTCTAGCGGCTGTATATACGAGCCGGCGAGAGTAACGAACGAGCAAGGAGTTCTGGCCGTTCCCGGAAAAGTTGGCCGAATTTTACGGTTAGTAGGCAAGTTCGTGAATTACCGGGAACAAATCAGACAACTTTTCCCCGGGCGCCGTTTAATTTTCCCGCTAACGACCCCGCGCGACTGTTCGCGTTCGAATCGATCCGCCGCGGGGCAAAAATGATCGCCCGATCCACTGGAATCGCGTGCCGCGATCCTTCGGCGCAACGACGGACAAATTACCCAAATATCATCAGCGATTGGCTGAAACAAACCGTTGGCGGAATCGCGATCGACGGCGGCCGAGATAACTCGAGCCACGTCGGGAGGAACGCCGAAGGAAAAAGGGCGATATCGACGCCGAGCTGCGAGCGGCCAATTAATTTGATAAGAGCGGAGGGGGCGAATGAAAAAGGACCATCCACTTCCGCGCCATTGACCGCGATTAAATATTTGTCGAGATTAATCGGTAATCGGCTGTGCACTGTCGATTAGGGGCCGAATAACACGGAGCGTTCTCCAAACGAGCCGTGAACCGGAAACGTTTAGCCTCGCGCTGCGAACGTGCAAACGCACAGTGCCATGTTGCCGATGATGCATGAGCCTGCTTAAAGGGTGCTCTTATAATTCGTCGTGCTTTCATCTTCCGGAGGTAGATATGCACGTAGAAACGAAGATTTAATGCCGAAGCGATGACAAATCCGACGATCACGATTGTTTGAAGCCGTCGGACGCGGAAGCGCCGATGAAGCGCGAGCACGTTACTCATAATAACAGAGAGCGATCGACAACGTCGATTTGAATATCGACGAGCACGCGCACGAACAAACGGCGTGCAAATCTCTCGACCGACGCAACGTTTCGGCCTGAAGAGAAACAGAGGGTTGGAAGAACCGAGAGAGAGAGAGAGAGAGAGAGAGAGAGAGAGAGAGAGAGAGAGAGAGAGAGAGAGAGAGAGAGTAGGGACGATTTTGCATCGGGTTTGACGTCGCGTGCACCGTCGCGATACACAGAGTGGGTTGTCGACGATGGCACGATACCGATAGAAACGCTACATTTTGAGGACCGTATCTAGCCCCCGGTGAAACGGGTTTCCAACACGCCGGCGGCTAAAAGATTTCGCGGAAATTACATAATCGCGCGATAGTCGAGCGCCCTTTACTTTAAACGTTTCGATAAAAACAGCCCCGTGTAACGCGTAAAGCTAACCGAGGGAATGAATTATTAAACGTGTTGCTTGTCGGCGAGTCGAGGTTCTTTTCACCCCTTGTCTCGACGAATCAGAGTCCCCGAGTATTCCGCTTACAGAGAAATGATCGCGTTTGATCTCGAAGGGTAATAATGGTCGATGGCTGCCACCATCTACGGCAGAAAATAAAATAGAAACGAAGCACGCCGATGACTCGGGGGGTGCGAGACAATCAATTATCGACGGGGGTTGAAGGAGGCAAGGTTCGTAGGGGCTAGGGTCGTATGCTTAACACGACGTTGCGCCTCGTCACAAGCCGTCGGTGCACCGCGGGAACTATGAATCAAGCAGCCCAGCGTGGCCGGTCGCCGCAGCCCCCGTTTTCCACCCCGGGCCGAACGACGGCCGCCATCGCGTCAGCCCGGGGGCAACGTGGCAACGCGCTATTTGTTATTTCGCTCTTTCGGCGACGTGTTCATTAATCAACCCCGCCGCTCTCTTTGCCGGTCGCTCAGCATGTTTCATCCCTCGTAGCAAGCCGTGACACGCCATCCGACAGACTCCGCGTCCGCTTTTTCCTTCCAGCGTCTCTGCTCTGCTTCCAACCCCCGCTCGCGATTCAGATCGATCGAGGGGCCCGACACGACGAATCTGGAGTGCATCGAGGCGATCCCGCGTCGAGGCGGAAAGAAATTCTGCGACTTTTATCGCGACAAGCTTCTCAGAAGTATGCGCAGGTATCGCCGGAAGACGGCAAGTAGTACGAGTCAACGCATCGAGCTCCGGCACTCTGCAGGCTGCGAAAGAAACGAGCCCGACAGCGAACTCTACTCTCTGCCGCTTTCGTCGAGGGAAGGGGACAAGTTCGCGACGATTCCAGTCGATCATACGCGCCGGCGAGGATCGCAGTGGAAGAGGTCAACGATTCGGCGAGCTGTGCCGAATCAACTGTTGTGTCGTAAAAGATCCCGTTGCATTTATAATGCGACGATACCGCGGCGCTCACCGTGTTCGCACTCCCCTTAACAATTTTATATTACTCCGCGGGGTAGAGTATATACTCAGCCCCCCGGAGCGGAGGGGCTGGAAAAAAGTGGCCGGCGAAGTATTGCTCGCGAAATTGCCTCCGACTCGAAGCATAATTTGCATAATCTGCTCAAACAGCGACATCCCGGGTAGTATTCGAAAGCTGGCCGAGAGGCCGCGCGGCTGTTTCCCCCGGCAGAGTTTTCCGAAGGAATCGGCCAAGTTATCCCGGAGTCCGGGGGATCCATCAGCGGGCGCATTATACGGCGCAATTTTTCGCCTCGCGGCCACCGGTTTCCACTTAACGATTCATCCCGACTTGCGGCCGGGCGAGGGGGATTAAAAGAGCAGAACTGTCGCGCGCAGTTGCCGGCCGGATTAAGTTGCGGGGATATTAATTCGACGGGCCCATAGCTAAAGTGCTTTTACGCGTCCCAGTGAGAGCGGCCGAAAGCTAACGAGCCGGCGCGGACGATGCCTGAAAATTCACTTCGAGGGAAGAGGATTTCGCGTCTGATTCCCAGCACGCTGGCCTATTCGTTATTAACCGGTTACGTGGGTGCGGGCACGTACGGGCGCGGGCGAAAACGAACGGGAGAAAAACCGCGGCGGGAGAGACGGAGAGGGCCGCGTACGAAGCAGGGTGGGTGGACGTGAAACGAGCAAGAGAAAAGAGAAACGGGAGGAAGCGGGGCGGGCGCGGCGCACGGCGGGGAGGCGAAAGGCGGATATTCACGGTATTCCCATGATGCCGGAGGCCGCGTGCGGTCCTCACTGCGAAACGTCGTTTAACGATTAGCCGCGGCGAGCTGACGCCGAAATTCAAATTTAAATGGCACTCGCGGGAGGCTCGATCGAGCCGCCGGTTCTCCAGGCCCGAATTTATGCTGGAATTGGGGCTGTGACCGTCGCGGGAACGGGGCAGGGGTCGAGTCGGGCTGCGAGTTGTCGATGACCGGGGTCACTCGAACCGGAGGGAAGAGAAATCGCCCGCTGCCGCGAAAGGTCGGTTACAGGCGCTTCCACGAAGACGCGAAAACTCTTCCACCTTGCACGGTTTTTAGTTTCTACTCGTTGCCGGTGATGGACGGACGGCTCTTCGTCTTGCCGCTTCCCAGCAGCTGAACGGGAAACGCTCGCACGTTTCCTCTCGCCATTCGCCTTGTAAAGTCGTTGCGCGGATTGATCGCCGCTTTGAGAGGGTGGGATCTCGAGCGAAAATGACCGAGTCGCGTGCCTCGGCTCGTGGAATGTTAAACCGTCAAATCTCGAGACTCTGCCTGCGAGATAGGGGCTGACGCGAGCGGTACGAGGTGGCGAATCCGCAGACCCACGGCGCTATTCGGGATTACCATGCGCCGAACACGTAGCGAATACGTAGCCGGTAAGTTTCGCTGCACGGCGACGACGACGACATTGATGGAAACGTATTAACTGCCCGAGGCGGTCTCGTTGCGACGCGGAACGTCCTGGATAATTCGAGCGTCGCGTTCCGGCTCCCGAGGGGAATGCTGTAATTACGCCGAGCACGCTAGTCAAAACTGCCGCTCGCCCGTGGAGCGGGGGAACGCGGCGAAAGAAACGGGAGATCGGCTCGAAAATCGAGGCCGTCGTTCCAGCACTTTGAACAGCAGCTCACAAATTTGACAGCGTCCAACGAGTCCACTTTGTAGTGGTCTGGCGCGATAGTAGAGACCTTCGACTATGGCTAGGTAAACTTGTTGAGCGGGACGAGCGAAGTGCCTCGGCTCCGTTCAAGTGAACCGCGAATGTTTACGTGGGTGTAGCGTTTCGAAAAGCGTACGTGACTTTTAGGATCTGTTTCGAAAGCGGCCTCCGTGTGGGGGGAGTGTCTGCATGTGGGTCGGAAGAGCAGGGTGCTTTGAGAGAGGACGAGTTAGTGGCGGGTGACCCAGCGAACCGCGGCGGGGTGGCTGTCTCGCAACAGCGAAGAGTGTGGTTTATTTAGCTCGGTGGTACTATCTGCAGGGACACGGCAACGCTAATAACGACGGCGCGAACGAGACGGGTGGATCAGAAAGAGTCGCGTCGGAAAGTCCCTGGCGGCGCATTCACTCGATTGTTCAGCTCCCGTAGAACGTAGTGGAATCCAGCGTGTGCGCACGACTGGCCACAAAGTCGCGCAGACTTATTATTCCTCTTCTACCACCTCGCCCCGGTGGACATAATGGAATATCTTCATTGAATGTCCCTGTTAGCGACGGCCGAAGCGACCGATATTCCTCGTGGAAATAATGCGAGGGTAGGGTAAAGGATTCCTCCTGCCCGACACCCTTTTCTGCCCCGTATTCCACGTTTCTATCATTCAGCCGCTTGATCTCGCCACCAGTCGATTTCAATGAGGCTGGCGGACCAGTAATGGGCACGTATTGTGTCTGATAAGAAGGAAGCATATCGAATTAGCCACGCTGGATCCTTCTGATCTCGTGGCACAATACCGGCTTGGAAAGCTTCTGCTTGCAAATAGGGCTAATAAGGTTAAGGGCTCCGTCTTCTACGATATTATTCTGGTGCTGATCCTCGCAGTAACTTCCTCTAAACTTGTCTGCCTGCATCACGTGCGCCGACAAGTGTTTCCAGGTACCTTATCAGCGAGGTACCTTCTTCACCCTTCTCAGAACATGCTCACGCATCCATAGTAAATTCCCCGGAACCTCTTTTCTCCGTTACCACCGCGAACACGCCGCCGCCCTCCTATCATATTTTAACCAAATAGCCCGCTGCGGAGTACCATCTTCCAGGAAGTTACCGCGAGTATTCCCACGTCATTGACGCGCCTGAGCGTGTGTTAGACACCGAGGCAGACGCCTCCCTGGCCGATCGGTCTTCAAATTCGTTCGCCCCATCTCGATAATCGAACACGTTCGTTCCCTTTCTCGTAGATCGAAGCGCAATCCCTTCGACGGAATCAATAGGTAGAGCCCTACTAAAATCCTTCGCCCGAGCGTTTCTTCCCCGATGGAGATCGTTCGTCTTAAGACACGTATTGCTTCATAGAGTCGTTTCTCTCGACGGCGAGAAGCACGCCCCTCGAAAAGTTTATTAAAACTCCGGCTGGATTCCGGCCGGAAGTTTTCTCGAGACCTCGGGACACGTACTCGGTGGGGAAGTTCGGAAGTGGCCGCTTTAAGAATTCCCTTTCGACGGCGCGGATTCCGCGGTGAAATTCATCGCGGCGACGGGATTCACCGCGAGCGCTGCCAACTCTCCCCGTGATCGCATTACCCGCTTATTGGCCGCGATATCGTCGGCGGTTCTGTGTAATCTGGCGAATTATATCAATCGCGCGAGGCGAGGCGACGTTTCTAACCGACGGGATGTCTGATTTCAGTGAGGGAGGTGACGTTGTCCGAGCTCAGGGACTCGATAGCGAGGTTACGAGAAAGAGTGAAGCTAGTTTGCCGGACGAGGGGCTCCCCGCCCCCGAGGGTGCACTGGCTGAAAGACGGGATACCGCTGCACCCCCGCAGAGGCCTCAGGATTCAACACAAACGGTGAGTGACAACTTTTATGGCTCCTGATTTCTCTCCTCTTAAGGGGTCATGCGTAGTCAGGAGGCCGAAGAAAAGGGTGGTCTTTGGAAATTTCTTATTCAAAAGCTATAACACGTTTCGCAAAAAATCTTTTTTCCTTTTAAGGATTGCATCTAGTACCGTGCATCGTAATTTTTTTTATTTAGAAATATTTATCAATAACTAAGTTATTGTCCATCACTCGAAGGTTCTCTAAAAAAAAAGGCTTCTGCGATGACCACTGCTGCTCGAAAGTCGATCATCCAAAATAAAAAATTCAAAGGAATTTACTTATTACATTATATTATCTAGTATTTGAACGAAGGATTTTTCGAAATATTGATTTGGGATAAAATGGCTGATGTTCAAAGTAAAAGTTTCAATTTTTATCATAACACCCGCTTGATTTTCGTCAATTAAAAGAAAACTGAGCATCGTAAGCTTGTAAAATTTGAAGTAAATCGGTTGAATGGTTTTTTAAATATTTTGGTCACCGATTTTGTAAGAACCTTCGAGTGATGGGCAATAACTTAGTTATTGATAAATATTTTTAAATAAAAAAATTACGATGCACGGTACTAGACGCGATCCTTAAAAGGAAAAAAGATTTTTTTGAAAAATGTGTTCTAGCTTTTGAGTAAAAAATTTCCAAAGACCACCCCTTTTTTCGGCCTCCTGACTACGCATGACCCCGGAATGCCCTCCCTCTCGTGCAAAGAACCTGCGACTTTCTCCGAGGAGCGAGAAGAGTGCGCCAGGCCGGGGATACGCGACAATCGCTAATCTCGCTGGCGATTAGTATTCATGAGCGGAAAGAGCGGGGTGCGGTTAAACAATTCAGCGGAGGGTAGTATCTGAAAAACGGCCACGTGTGTTCCATCGTTGATCCGTGCCGCGCCGCGGGAAAGCGTTCGAATAATGACTCGTTGGCAGCGCGGGAACTTATCATTTGCGGGGAACCTACGTTTAGAGTGCCACCGGGCTGCTCTTAATGGACGCTGGAACTCGGAACGGTGGTGCTCGCTATTTTTACACTCACGAAACGCGGGAATTACGGGTTTCATCGGGCGAAAAGAATTTAACGAGGAAAACGTCCCGCCGCCACATCGGTTGATCGTGTAAAGGGACGTTGTAATGAGGGGTGTTCGCCAGTGGAAAGAGGATTCCAACTTATACATACATTAATGCCCAGTTAACGAAGCCGCTTCGTGTTTGGCACCGATTTAGCTGCACGAGTCGCGAACTTTCGCCGCTTCCTTTCTCCTCGTTCGTCATCCTCTCCCCCGGATTGGAGCGGCCGAAGCTTCTGATACCGTTGCCAAGAATAATACTCCGCGCGACATCGATTTCTGGCCCGGGTGTCGCGTGCCGCCGTGCAATCGATCCTAACGACATAATCGCCGTTATTACGGGCCCGCGATTCTCTTATTGCCGGCCGTCGGCCCTCATTCGATACTGGAATTCGCGGCTGGAAAAGATTCCAGCCAGCTCGGAAGCTTTTCCAGCCGCCTCGTTCCGCCGCGCCAGGGATATCAAACGGTTCTCCCCCGGATATCGCGACATCTTCGCGTCTCGGTGGGTCCCCGCATTTCTCGGCTGAGCGCCTCCCACTTGGATCTCGCTCCCTTTTGCCGGCAGACGAGCCACGAAATCGCGGCGAAAGATTGAGAGACGGGCGGAGGAATCGTTTGGGTGGCGAGCACGTGTCGACGGGCGTTAAGGCGATTGGCAGTTTGTAAATCTCTCGCGGAATGCCGTGGCTCCGCGGCGAGGCTGCACGGCCCTGCGAGCCGTAATAATTTCAGACGGCCTTTCGGCCGGATTTACTATCCGCGGAGGAACGATTATAGCGAAAGAGCCGGCCCTCCTCGCTGATGACTCAACTGTTGGCAAGACTCTCGTTTCGCCGCTGCCACTCTTTAAACACGATGTAGGTATTCCGTGTGGCAGACGCGTGTGCGTGCCGCTCTCCCGCTCCTGTGTCTTCAGCGCGGTATGATGGAAACCCTGAAGCTTTTCCTTCCTTTCTTCCCTTTTTTACGAGAGTCTCCGATTTCCGACCTTTCCCACTCGCCGCGGCTCTCCGTTTCCCCCGTTTCCCGTATTTTCCGCACTCACAGCCTTAATAACGCAGGCAACGCTGCTTTCATCCTCGGCCGGCCGCCCTAACCTATCCTCGGATTTACAATTCCAAGGACGCGGAGCTCGCGAGGGGAGATAAACTTTTTGCAATTAGTGGGCGGTGCAATGAAAGTGATTCGACGGAATTACAAACGCCGGCGAATCGATGGAAAAGTACCACTCCCCGTCGATGGGGGGTTATTATAGGAATTTTTAACGAACACTCCTGAGTAATTAGAGACCGAAAAACGGGTTCTCCGTTTTTCTTTCGCGTGCGGGTTGGGCGAAAGCGCCGAGAGCGCGTCGCGTAAAAAAAGAGAGGAGGAAGAACGAACACTACGATGGGGCTATTTGTTCGACGAGACCTACGAGCGGAATTTTTGCGGAGCTTTCAATGAAGCCACTCGTAATTAATTAATCGATCGGACACACGCAAGAAGGTCCTCGCCCCCGAGCCGGTCCCCGACGAAACCACTGCAACACGAGTAGGTACCTACTAGCGAATTCTCGTCCCGCCATTGCCGCAACTTATTGGCGAAAGACGCTCGAGTCGACTGCATATCGTCCATCAGCGTTCCATCGCCCCCTGCCGCTGTGAATTAATCGACAGAACGCCGGGAAACCTGCAGCCGGATCGTGGGAAAAAAGTGAGAGGACGAGGGAGACGAGATGGAAATTAATTGCATCGTTCGATCGAGAACTTCTCCATCGACTGTGCGGCTAGGCGCGACGCGTTCATGGAACCGCCCTCGAGCTCCATAAAATCATAAAAGAGAAAGCCGACAACCTCGCAGACGCGCGGCGCGTGCTCCATCGTAATTTTCAATTACTGTCCGCGGCGCAGCCACTTGGAACGCGGTCGTTCGGCTTCGAACACGTAACCGCCTCGTAAAATCAAACGTGTTCGCGAGATTTTCGTGTCCTTCGATCCCCCGCGAGCATGAAATCACCTCGCGAGATGCACCGGCATTCTCCGCGGCCGTCGTGGACTCCTTTCGGCAGCTCGGCACCTTGAGAACGTTATCTCGCAGCCCCGAGTTCCTTGATGGAAGGAATTTTAAGAGGTCGAGGGTACCGAGATCGCGCTCCACGATCTGCGCCGGATATCGAGATCCTCGAAGACACGGGCAACGAGTCCAGCGCATTCAAGGCCCCTCTTTGAACACCGGCAAGCTTCGCGGAACTTTGATGTCTCTCGTAATGGAACATCCTTCGGTTTCTCTTTCCCCGTTTGCTTCTCTGGTTAAAGTCTGGAACTTCGCCGAGGGCATCGATAAGATACTGTTGCGAGATCAGAGGATAGAAGAGGGCGGAAGGGAAGTGCTGCGACACTTTCCGCTGAAATGTCGCGTCAATCAAATTGAAGTAATAAGCGAACGAGAGCAGCGACTTTTTCGCCTGACTAGAACCTCGATGAGATCGGCGAGATGCTCGAGGGACAAGTCTACGAGGGAAAGGCGAGTCGATTGAACGCTCGAATGGAAAAGAAAGGGCGAAGCCTCCTTTGACGGTCAAGGGGACGATTTCTCATTTTCCTCGGCGAGACGAACTTTTAAGTGCTTTCCTATCGCGCCCGAAAAGACCGTCCCCTTGCCCTCGGCTCCGCCGGATCGAACCGCAAAGGGCGTTGCCTCGCTGGCTTAACGAGGGAATGCAAGCCGATAAATCAAGCCCCAAACGACCATTAAGTAATGCGTTCAACGCCAATCAACCATCCGTAGTGGTTTGAAGGGTTGAAAATCGATACAGGGGGTAGTGCGTTTTTGACGAGCTAGTCGCGGCTGATGTTTCGAAATTTCTTCGTGTACCTGTTGAAGGGAATGCTGCGGGAATACTCGTGGCAGGCTAATCGACGATCAACTTCTGCTACGAAAGGATTTAGCACGAAACGGAGTAGCGTGGGCTCGCAAAGGGTTGGGGGCTGCGGGGGAGGAGGGGACGGGCGGAAATTAAAATTCATTGGGCGAGCGTCTTTCGGGGCTGCGATTCAGTCGACTGGAGCGTGCAGCTCCTCGCAATTATAACATTTACCCGTTAATTTACGGGCGAGGGGGCGCAAAGAACGTCGCGGAAGCGCTCTCGATAAGGGCTCTCGCGCGACGGTGCACTTTTGTCAGCCGGCTTACCCCGCCGGTACTTACGCATGACAAATTAGCGAGATAACTACTGCCGGCCGGATAATAAACGCCCGTGAACACGGTTGTACGTAACGGCGACGCACGAACGTGATAATTTCGGAATAATTGCCAGCCACAACCACCGGCATTGATCAAACTTCAACGCGGGGCGCGCGATTCGTCTTCGCCGCGCCGTGGGACCGCCGGTCCCGTCGCTTGATTAATTGTTAATATTAATTTCGCGGCCGGATATCGGCCCGATTTCCGACACGCTCGTTCGTCATATCGACGTTACTAGTCGTCGCGATTAATATCACCGCGGCGGGGCTTAATCGACGACTTGTGGCGCGCGCGTTCTTCCGACAATCACACGGGCCGTTTTGCGCGGCAATCGGGGAGGAATATGGATAGACAAATATATCTGCCTATGGAAGCGACGTGACCGCGCGAAAACAACGCCGGGTTCCAGTGCACCTGTTACTGGAGATGGAAAATTTCATTACGGCGATAAAAATAGTCGAGCAACAACCGGATAGGACTGCCATAAAGACTTTCCTCGTATGAGATTAGACGGCGGGGAATATGACGCGTCTCGAATTATCGAGCCATCCGTGACGAAAGTGTCTGGAGGTCGCATCGTCTCGCCTATAAATGCATTTATGAGAGTCGATTCGATTCCGTTATCTATTATTCCGTCTGGTTCGGGAGGCGTTACAAGCCCTTAAATCGAGTCGCAGGATCCTCGGGGCGAAAGTTCTGCTCGTTTGTTTCTCAGTGTTCCGCGCTCCTTGACAAGGCGACCGAAACGATCGGCGCTGTATCGAGGGGAATTCGAGACCCAGCCGTGGCGGAGCGAGCCGAGAAGATTTACGCGGCATAATTTCCTGCCGAAAAACGAACGCCACGCCGCCGCCCCGAGATTCTACTCGCGAGTAAATCGTCGTGTAACAGTGGCGCGGTTCGAGGGCGCGGGCGTTTTTCACTCACAAATCTCCTGGACGACCATTCAGCGCGCCCCTCGCCCCCGAAACGGAACCACCCCGGAAGATCTTAACCCAGCGCCGAGCGGCGTTCGTTGCTCGTTACAGGCAGCCCCGTACGTGCTACCTGGCCGGGAAAGATTGCTGGCAATAAAATGTTAATAGGTTAACGAGCGGGAACCGGATCCTCTCCGGGGACCCTGCGAACAGTCCGCTGGCCCTGGCGCTGACTCACCTTCGCCTTGTAAATTCGCGGCTTAATGAAAATTAATAAATCAGCGGAAGCCGCGCCCCCGACCGACCCTGCACCCCCGCCGGCACGAAAGGCCTTTTCCACGGGCTGATTGAATCCGAAATTAGAAAGACCTGCCGCCAGCCACCGTCTACCTCTCCCGGTAGCCAGACTGGGGCGAATCTGAGTAATTAGCATCGCGCGATTCCTGGTGTTTCCGCGGTGGGACTCGTTAACGGACACGGTAGATCAAAGACGCAATTACGGGGCGGCTGACGTCCAGCAGGTGCAGAGTTCTTCCGGCGAAAATGGTCCCCGCCCGCTCGTGTTTATCCAGTAACAAAGTGTTCAAACACCGTCCCAGATTCGCACGCTGTTGCGCCGCGGCCACAAAGCTTTGCGACACGCCCGCGCAGCGCTGGCGCGATTGTTTTATGCCCCAATTCGCTCGGATTCATTTGCATCCGAATGAATAATGGGCGAACGACGACGCGGCACTCTCCGGCCTGCTACTAATTAATTTCGCGTCCCATCGATTATTCTTTTGTCGGCCGACTACCGGCGAACCGCCCACGGGCCTCCGTGCATTACCCTATCGATTCGATGGCGAACATGTCAGTCACGCCTGTATGGCGAACAAAATCGCGGGCCGCAGGAGAAAGAAACCTGCGAAACCACCCGCGGTCGCCTTCAGCCATCCCCCAGCGCGTTAGGGAGCGAGCCCGACAGATCTGGGACGCCACAAGCGACTCGCATTCCCGATGCTCAGCCCCTCAAAGTGGTTCGATTGTCAAAATACGCCCTCGTCCCCGTTCGCAAGCTCCTTTCAGCCAGGCCAAAATCTCGACGGTGCTCACCGACGAAACAAACGCGCCTCCTCCTCCGTCTCCTCCGTCTCCTCTTCGCGTGGCCCGCGGCATCAATATTTATGCTCAAACAAACGAGACAACGGTGCACAAACGTTCGCGATCCGATAAACAAGGAAATGGAAATGCACAGGCGAGTCGGTCGTTCGAAATCCGAATCGCTCGTGTAATATGTCGTAAAGCATCGAGCTGCGAATCCCCAAGGAAAATCCACGAAGCGATACTCCGCAGCCAGAGCTACGTGCCCCCGCTCTGTTTACGACGAACGGGAGAAGCTGCGAGAGGAAATGATGAGAGTGTTCGGCGAAGGAAGCTGTAAGGAGACTTCGAGCGCGTCTGACCAAACGCGGACCCTTTCCGCTGGCTCGTCCGCCAGTGGATCGGACCGCCCTGGGTCAGACGTGCATGCCGTGGTCCTCTGTCTTCCCAGGCAACTATCTCACCGTACCTATAGCCTTGTAATTACGATCTTCGTAATGCAGAAGCAATACACGTTATCGCGGGCCAACCAGAAAGAGACGCTTGAGCCACCCACGTTCTTGCACGAATTTCCATAGGAGCGCGTGCTCGTCGTAGGTAAACAAGGCGGGAGAGTCAACAGGATTTTTAACGGGCAATTTAGAGTCCGCCCGGGGACCATTATCCGCGGCGCGGGCGTGGGATCTTTATGCGCGTCGCGCTTCGTTACAAACACTTTTCACCGGAGGATCCTCGAAAGCGCGCGGTAATCATAAAGTTTATCCCGCCGGCTGGCATCGAGTAGCTTCGCTTTCGAGAGAAGCTCCCGGAAAGCCTGCCGCGGCCGCAAGGGCTGCCGATAAAAAGAGCGGAGGCCCGCGAGCATTTGCATACGCTCGCAAACTATCCCGCATTTTTCCCGATAAATATACTCCCCGGCCGCGGAGTTTAGCCGGGATCAGCAGGCCGCGCGGCTCCAATGCAGATTTACGCAAAATAGGATTCCCCTCTCTCGCCGTTGCGCGCCAAACGGAAATAATAATGGCCCTTTAGGGGCTCTCGATCGACTCCCCCTCGCGGTTCTCGCGGCCATTCACGGGCAGACAGAGGAGTCGTCGCGCCTCCATTCACCTTTATTTCGTACGAGCGCGAAAGGAGTCGCTCGCGCGCGCCCTGCCTCGCGAAACGTCGGTTCACCGGGCGCACAAAAGGTCAGCCCTGCGAGCTGCCCTTTCAGCGGGTATCTCAGCTTCACGGTGCACGATTCCAGAAACGCGCGCGAATGCGGGGGCCGTATATAATTTAGCCGAGGCCGGTCGGACAGGGCTGCGAGGGATGGACAGAGTTATTCGGCCGTGCGAGACTGGCGCCGCTTATTCTTCGGGTCGTCCGACTGGCCGGGGATTTTCATTGAAATACTGCGGCGCGGTGGGACAGCTTTCGAAACGTTGACCGCTTTCACGGCTGACGGACACCGTCCGAGTTTTTGCCGGTCTGCGCATAATCGAAACCCTCTGTCTCCTCGATCCTACGTTTGCGGCGCTTACTTCGCAGACACCGCTAAAATTATATTCACGCTTTCCCCTTCTACGATGGATTGACGTTCATTGTTTATTCATTCCTCTTTTCTCGATATCGTTTTCGGGGGATGCGGGTACGAAAATATCCTGGCTGATTTCGCGCGCAGTACCGACCGAAACTAGTTCTCTCTTCTTCGACCAGATATTAGCGCTTTATTTGTATTAACAAATGAACGTTCTTGAATTTCTGATTTTTATCGACTCTACCCCAAGATATAACAACAAAACTTAGAGCGGTCGGTACCGCGCGACTCTCCCCTATCGAATACGGTGGAAATCGTGTCGGGAGCTGTGCTCCATTCAACGACTTGAATAGTGGCGTTCGAAAAAGCTGCCAGCTTACCCGTTGTCGCTGATTTCGATGTTCATTTCTCAGCGCCGTACAGCGGAACAGATATTCTCTGGGCGTTTCTCGCTGCGAAGCCGATTTCAGTCGCGCGAGAGGGATGAAAGAATCGGGACGGGTAAACGAGCGACGCGACTCGTTGAACCGCACAGTGCCGATTACTTGTAAAACCTCGACCCTCCGAACCGCGGGAGATTCTACCGTTTAGCCCATTAAAAAGGGTCGGGCGGGTGGTTGTAACGCGGCTGACGGGGGGATCGCTTTAAATTCGTCGCGACGAGCGTCCATCAATCGCGACGCCCGGGCCTCGCTAGCTTCGTCAAAGCGAATCCGCGCCGGGAGACGCGACGGGCGCCGCGGGCTTCCCTCTCGCCTTTTGTTGCTTCCACCGCCACGTCGAGCAATTATTATCGCCACCTCCGGTTATTAATATTCATGCTTACGGTTATTAATATCAACGGCAGCGACAGCGGTAATGACGGCATCGCCCGAGGTATTATCGGGCCCGTTCGCCCCGCGATTCTTACCATTAACGCCGTCACCGTCACGAGTACGTGCCACAGCTCCGCGAGCATAATGCAATTAGTGCAGCTGCGCTGGCGCGCGAGCGGGTAACTTTATCCCGAACGCGGATTACTTCGTTCGGATCAGCATCGTTTACCGAATTTCTGCGTCAACCATCTCTCTTTCTACCCTCTCGATCGCGATAGGCAGCGTCCCTACCACGTTTACATTTTAATATTTCAGCAAATCGATCAGGATTTGAAGCGCGTCTTGCCGCCAAATGGCTCTAATTCGCCAGCGAGCGCGTCGCCTATTTCACCCGCACCGAGGAGCCCCGTTATCGAGCGCCTCGCGAGTTTATATCCAGCGGTATTGCTCGCGAGGGAAGAGTTCTCGCGTAGCTCGCCGCCTTAGCCGACGCACAAAGGGAGTAAAGTGCGTATTGTGCCAATTTCGCGTGGCTGCGCCAAGTAAAGCGACGCTGGCCCCCGCTCTCGTTCCTCCCTTTCCCACCTTCTATCTTTCATACGCGAGCTTTTTCCCCTCGGACAAGTGACAGGTAACTTTTAAACGAGCCTGGAATACGAGTGCTGTAAAAATACTCGACGCGGGATGTAGCGCAAGTGCGACGAACGAACGACGCGCCCGCACCGCCTATTATTCCGCGAATCTCGGCCTCCCTCTGCGCGCCTCCTGCCGCCCGCGACCGTCTGTGCCCACGCGCGAAATTCCCTTTCCATTAAGCGTCGCGGCCGCGTCCACGCCACCCGGCCACGACACCTTTTCACCGGCGCGCGGAGCAGCTCGTCGAATGCAACGATTAACGCCGGCAAAGCGAATGCTCCCCGCGGAGGAGCAGGCCGCTCGATTAAGTCCAACCGATTACAGACGTGCGCAGCCCGCTGTGCTGTGTGCTTGCACGCGCGCAAACCGTGGAATACTTTGACAATTAGTGGCGCGTCCCGCGACGACCTAATTACCGAATTCTAACGTAGAGCTAAACGCTGCACGCGATCATTTCGGGGCTGATGCATGGGACATACCATTCAGCGCTACGCGCTTTGAAGCTTTGTGGCGGAGAGATAGTGTGCGCGAGATGGCTGGCGATTGCTTGAACTTGCACGCGACTAATGACCAGAATCGATACTACTTAGAGCCTACCAAGAGGGTTATATTCCGTTGATAATAGTGATAAGTCGACGCGTGTAACTTCTTCGGACCGTTCTATTCAGACGTTGTAGCTTTGACAGAAAGTATGGAACTCCAAGTTGATACACAATCTTCTGATGCTATAGAGCAAAAAGTGTATCGTATGTTTGTGTGTTTGTCGCTTAAAAACTTCCGAACGGTAAACTCTAGGGTCACGAAATGTACCTCGGCTCATTATGCCTGGCCAATCCAGATAAATCTGACTATTTTCACCGAAGAAAACTGAACAAAAATTCTTTCTTTTATAAAATCAGAATCCAAATTTCGGGCGAAGCCGAATAGCAAAGGTAGTAGGTATGTAATATTCGCGTATGTGTTAGGGAGGCGACTACGAATATCATTCGCGTGGCACAACCGTGTTGGGAGGTAGCAGGGACAGTTAACAAGCAGGCGGGGAACATTCTCGGGATCTCGTGGCTACCCCGCCGAAAGGAGAGGGTCAGCACGCGAAACAGAGGCGAGAATGGCTGGCGAAATCTGCAGAATCCTATCAGAACTGTGGTAGTTATTAATTTAACGCTTCAAAGGGAACGGAGAAATTCGTAATGAGCTCGGAAGGCGCGTGAAGCCGGCGAGTATACGTCTCGATCGTCAAGTATTAACGCGGCCGGCGGACCCCTGCGGAGTACTTTGGATTACTTGGGCGAATAATTTCAAAGCTGACTTTTCCCACTAGCTGCATTGTTAACAGCCACCCCGGCGTCAATCAGAAGTTCCCGTTAATCCCAGGGAAATTTGAAGCCCGGGAGCGTTTCGGGGCCGGGGTCCAGCACGTCTCCAAGGATCAGTTGTAAAATCCCTGGAGCAACTTCCATCGCGGACAATATCCTGACAACGTTCGTCAACGGTCCGCCGACGACGGAGTTTGCCCGCTTTGAAGCTGGATAAAACGGTCAGTCGTCGGGAACGTCAAGGGAACATTGATTTAAGGAATTCCTCGGGAGCAGCTTCACCCGCCCTCCCCCCCGTCCACCAAGAGTTCCTCCATCGAGGTCGAAATTCCGGTGTCCCGGTGGACTCGCGGTTCAGCGGTGGCATTCATCAAAAAAATTCTTCCGCCCGTGGGAGAGGGAAAGAGGTACTTTAAGGTCGGCCCTTTTGGCGAGCGTCTGCCCGGTCACCGCCAGGGGATTACTGCGGCTGAAAAAGCGCGCAACAATCGCGCGGGAGGACGAGGGTCGGGGAATCGGGCCTGTAGCGGGACGAGAGAGAAAAAAAGGATCGCAACCACCGAGCGGAGAGCAAAGGAAAAAGGGTAGAAAGGAGAGGCAGGGTTAACGACTAAACGAGCGGCGGCCGTGTATGTACTGGCTGAATCTCCTGCGCCGGATGAAACAAACGTAGTTTCGGGATAACTGTGACCGGCCGAGGAGCTTCTGGTAACTTGGCTCGTGTCCTGGACGCGGGCCAAACACGATTAAGTCGCTGCTCTCTTCCTTCGAGGGGAAAAACGAGGAGGGCACACTTCCAGACGCTACTGCAAGGAGGCCGATACCTGAGAGATCAGCAAGGTGTTCCACCCAACGGGCGCGGCGGCCCTCACCCTGCTGCACCCCCTCCGGAGCCGCCGGTAGTCGCGCCGGTGCAATTGCAGCGCTGCTTGGAAGTCGTCCAATGACAGTGGCATATCGGCCAGTTTACCCTGTCGAAATCCTCCACGTGGAAAACGAGGTTGGACTGCGAACGCGATGCGGGTAAAAGCCGAGGCCCCGAATCAACTGGCGATTTTCCACGGTTGATCCGCAACCCTCGCTCGACGTACCTACTGCGGCATCCTTACGTCCAATCAATTATTTCTGCGTATCGAGCCGCAGCATTGGAGATTGATCTACTCGCAAGCTCGGGGAGAACGGGGCCGAATGTCTCCGCTAATGCCTGCTGGCGGCGCGATTAACCCTTCGCGTCCTTAGAGTAATGAACTATTTACGGAAGGCCGCCGAGGAACTTTGCGCACTTTATAGCAGAGACCTTGGACCTGCTAGCTCGCTTGATGGCTCTTAGTCGAACCAGCTGTTAGACGTACAACAATGACGCCTTTAAAAGCCAGCCAATCGCTGGGACCACTATATTCACCGGCATGAAAAATAAAAACGAGGCAGGGAGGAATGGATGGATGGTGGAAAAAGCTCCCTTTTCCAACCACGACGGAGAAACTGTAACCCGCTCCTGGCAATTAGCAGCGATTAATTGAGAATATTCGTACAGTTCGCGCGGTGCGAGTTCTTCTCCAAGATGGTGGCGTTCCTAATGGAAGCTGCAGGGAATTTCTGGCTGTGCCCAGGCGAAAAGGGTGGCGAGATGGCAGACGGGGTAGCAAGAGGGAGTCCCAGGCTGGAATAGAAGGTCGGCGCCTTTGTGCTCTGCAAATTAATAATTAATTAAAACTGATGCGCATCCGCGACCGAAGGGGGAGGCGCGCTAGGCTTCTCGAAAGGCGCGCGGGGGTTGCCGTCTCCTCGCCTCGCGTAAATCTCGCTCCCTTCCGGCGAACCTCTATCTTTAGCTTAGCCTTTCCTTTGAGCTAATTTATTTTATTACGCGGAAACGGGCCGTATCGGGGGCGAGCGGGGGGGACCAGGCATTTGCGCCTCGTAAATGAATAATTAATTAGACGTCCGGACACGACGCGTTCCGGCACGCGAACGTGGCGTCCCGCAGATTTTTTGTGTCCTCGCGTCTCGCCGTTGCCCGGTTAATTGGCCCGACGAGGCCACCTGGTCGGTCCAGAGGAATCGATAAAATTGTTTATCGCACGCCTGTTGTTTTTCTATCGCGGCAAATGAAGCGTGGGAACGGAGGGATCGAGTCGGAAACAGGAATTCGGGGAGGTGCCTGCGCCACGCCGGTAGAAGTGTGTGTACGAGGGATCGAAAATATGGCGAAAATATCCCGATATCGATACCGAGCACTTTTCAGCGGTATTTAGCCATCGTCAGCGCCACGCCGCTGATAAAATGTGGCCGTCCAATCGAGCCGACGCGACGGCGGTGCGGGCATTATTTTCCGGGCTATCGAAAAACGCACACGCTTTATCGCGCAGCCTCGAGTGCACGCTCGAGAAATCCGAGGCAGACGCGAGACATTGCAAATTAAATTGGGGAACCGTCGGGCGAGCGTAACACGCCGGTTTATAATTTAACAATTTTGACGCGGCGCGCCGCGGGAGGCGTCCCCGGCGAGCGTGGCCCGTAATTACGACGTACTTCGTTATGCGCGAACGTTTTCGTAGACCTTCGACCTGCGGCGATTCTCGGTACCGCGGAACTTCCGCGTAGCGGCTTGATTATCGAAAGCGAGTTGAATTGATACCTGGACCTCGGTCGAAATCGCCAAGCCCCAATGGACCCTTCTTGAAATAAAGAAAACGAATGGTGGGCTGCGAGAACGGCGGAGAACTGAGGAGGAACGGCGAAAGCCACGAGGATATAAATTTACCGCGGCCTAAGGTTCTTACTCACGCATTTCTAACCGATGTCTCGGTAAGCCGGCCGCACCCCCTACAACCCCTACCCTCGAACCCCCACCTCCAGCTTCGCACGCGTGTCCGTATTTATTTAGATTCGCGACAAGGTCCACCGTTTCCGTCCCCGTTGATGAGTCACGCTGCCCGTCGCGCGGTACGCACCGCGGGTAAGAAGGCGGAGGCGCAAGGGAGGAGAGCCGAGGCACGAAGAAGAGGAAAATCCTCATCCACGGAGAGAACAGAGAGGGAACGCGGTTAGGCATGCTTGCCAAGACTCTGCTTACATTTCAAACGGCCTGTTAGGCGAGTATAGTGGGCAATCTAGCCGCTGATACTTTAGAAATATCCTCACAGATCGATGATAAATTTGACTGAAAGCTCGGCAAGTTGGTAAGGCGGTTCGCTTTGAACGGAGACAGAGCCGTTGATAAATCATTTTCTCAGGCATCCGACGAATTCGAAAGTTATTGATGCTCGCGACTCGTGGAAGAAGGTCGAGAGGGCTCCCTCCGCCTCGTCGTTTGAAGAGGAAACCTCGCGAAAGACTCATCGGGGGAGGGAGATGTTCCGAGGGTGGGCGCAAAGGCTCCCTTTGTCTTGAGGGGGGATTCGAGGGCGATACGGCAACTTTGAAGTTCGAACCGGCTCCAAAAACTGCTTTGTAACGTAATATCTCTGTCGCGGAGGGGCCAGAAAGTTACCGGATAAATTTCGATAAAATTAATGTTGTAGAGGATGATGCGCGCTGCTTACGGCCGACCCTTTATCGACGCGCAGGGGGAGCCCACGCCCTTCGACGCGAGTGCTCTGAAACTTCAGTCACGGGGGGTTAGACGCGGACAACGATTTCCACGACGAACGAGCGGGGAATCGGGCCGAGAGGTCGCGACGAAAGAGGAGCAGCGCCGCGTAGGTCCATTTCCAGTCGCCCTTTTCTTTCCCCGTGAAGTGGGAAGCTGGACGCGACGGAAGTCGAGCGCACAGGGTGGCAGCTCGACGGGGGTGGAAGAAGAAGAGGAAGAAGAACGAAGACGTGGATACGAGCGGGTGGAGGCGAAGCTGGTGGTTCTTGACGAATCAGGGCGTAACCACGATATATAGACGCGCGTCAGCTACCGGCAGATTTCTACGAGGAGCCTCTGGAAAGGGCTCGATGGTTAGGCGAGATTAGGTGGCCGGGGTGGCGGAGAGGTGCGGCTGAAAGCTCTCCAGAGGACTTCACCGTTGGCCACTTCATCCTCGCGCCAAGAACTATACCAGATTCTTCGGCTTCTTTTATTCCGGAGCACCCCAAACGGCAACCCTCAGACTTTCCAGCCGGGGAGAGACCTTTGTCCCGATAAGTCTGACGTCGACCCGCCACGTTTGACCTTTTTCCAGCACGCCAAGTGACTGGCTCTACTTCGACGACCTTGCGGACACAATCTGATCCTCGTCGACTCGGCCGCTGCTCGTGTTCCGATGAATTATTTATCGCCCGACCCAGTGTTATTCAACCAGATGCACGCGTAGCACTGGTCTAATCCTGTCGCTTTCCATATTGAATGGCAGTGGCCTTCCCCCGCGAACACTGGTCGTCAATAATTTCGTCCTCGCGGTGCCCGTAAACTCGGGCTACGTCTGCGGGGAGCACAGCATTAAGTTTCACGAGTCGTGGCGGTGTTCCACTGCCCACTACGGCCACGGACACTCATCTTACGACGGTCCAGGATGACCTCCTTCGGCGGTGGAACGAACCTTATTTCGCAGCAGTCTGTATAAAGGTTCCTACGAGGTTTGCGACTTTTAAACCACCACTCTTTGATGCTGAATTGGGTCGCAGTGATCCGATCTCAACGCGGAACAAAGCGAGCACGTTCCCAGCTATATAGCTCACGGCAACCCAGACGAGAGAGGGAGACACGGAGTAATACAAGTTAAGAAGACGAGGATCGTGCGAGAACCGGGGACGATTAATATCGAAACTGGCGGAATAATGTGTCAGTTTGTCTTTCGGTCGAACGGGACGCAAGGGGCAAACAGCAATGACGCAATATCGCGGCTCTTTGACAGAGGCTGCGAGACTCGCGGCGACGTGAACGGTGGCTCAAAGGGCAGCTGAAAAATATATGGCGAAAGAGAAAAGGGCGAAACGCGTCGGGAGAAGCGAATGAAACGTTGACCCGGGAAGGATCGTTGTTTCTGCGAGACAGTTTATCTTTGAAAGGTCGGACGTTATTGCTGCGGCGGATGCGCCATTTTGTTTCCGATGGGACCGGCAAACGGAATTGCAGATTAAAGCGAGGAAACTTGGAGCTAATCTAACAAAAGGGTCGCCGTTATTATTGAAAGGGAACGGATATTGAGCGGCGAGGGGAGGAGCGGTGGTCGTTCGCCAGTAGCAGAGATTGAAATAAAACGAGCGTCTTCACCGAGACGGTTTATTTCTACGTTTCTTTATTGCGGCGAATAAATCAGCCCGGCCGACAGCAGACTAAACTGTTTCGCGCAAACGACACCCTCTATTCGTCTTCCATTTGTAATTTATCGCGGCGACGGTGGGGCATTATTTTTGGTATCGGGACTAGCGAGCCTCCGCTGACAGTACGATTTTTCGATCGGCCGTGACAAACGATGGAAGGACTTTCGAAACGCTATTTTTATCGGGGCAGGTTGGAGCTTATTTCAGACTATCTTTTCATGTAGCGGCCTTAGGGATTAAGCGCGCGTCGTATACCGAGATCAAGCTCTTTTCAAGGAGCCCGAGAGAAACGATCCTGGGTCGAAAGTCTCGGCGCGGACCCATATAAAAGAATAACAAAAGAAAGGGTCATAGAAGCACCCGCCCCCAGTCAAGTGCCACTTTTTAACATAGTCGACGCATTAAGGCACTCTCGATGGCACTCTCTCCATCGTGCTTGCCCACTTCTTCGGCCGTCTCGCGGCTCTGAATGGTGGCAGCAGTGCCATTGATGGGTCACGGTATTTATAACCAGGCGAGCGGCCGCGCGAGCAGGAAAGCTTCTGACTACCTGCGCTTCAACGGAAGCTCTTCCTTCTGATATTTCGACGAGCCCGTCCGGACCAGAGGAGCCCGCGCTTTCAGCCGAGTGGCCGCTCGGAAAAACGACGGACGCCATAAATTCCAGCTGTTTTTCGTCCTGCCCACGGTTCCTTTGACCGAAAGGGGGTATTCGTCACGGGAGGATTCCTCCTCAAAAGACCGAGTTCCCTCTCCGATTCCTCTGGACGGCCAAGTCCCAGCCGGGAAATGTCGCGGGGGCGAACTGCGAGGTGTTTCGAGATTTAATTCGCGTAATTTTAATGAAATTTCCAAGGGAATCGAGACGATGGCTGCCGAGCTACTTTGTCGATCCCTGGATGAAACGCGGCGGGGCGCATGGGAACAGTCGGCGGGCGAAATCTTTCACTGCGATTCGCGGCAGGGAGAACTTGTCGAAATCTGGTGCCACAAGGGGCGCGGAATTCATCGCGAAGTCCAGGAAAATCCGCGCGGCTTAACGAGCTGCCACGACAAGAGTTGGAATCCCTTCGGGGCGGGATTCAGACTATTTCTCAGGAGCAGTCCTCCGGGACGCACAACCTCCGAGTTTTCCTTCTGCTCGGGGATCTACGGTGGCCTCGTGGACCTCCTGGATGTTCGCTGATCAGCGAAACTCGCCGGAATTACGGTGCAGTTAACGCCCCAGCTGCTCGTTTCCCGTTAACGCTCCCCTTTGCCTCAAGATTGCGACTAACGATAAGAGTTAAATACGAGATCGACTCGGCCCGAGTTAGTTTGCCAGTTTCTCTTCACTTTTCTTCGCATCCGAAAGTATCGTGCGAGCAGGTGTGAGCCAAGCGGCAAGCTGGCAATTCGATTAAAGATCTCGAGTGGAATTCGCTGGCGAACTCGGGTGAGAGAGAGAGAGAGAGAGAGAGAGAGAGAGAGAGAGAGAGGAGATCTCGCGCTCGGCACAGACAGGAGGAAAATGCGGGATGACCGAAGCGCGAAAACACGCTCGGCTGAACGGAGCGCTACGGCACTGAGCTGTCCCGACTAAAATTAGAAAGTGCGCTCTCGTAGTCCCGTCGGGGATTACCGAGAAGCGTCGCGTTGTCTGGCCATCGTTATTCGTATCTCGCTAACGTAACTGATTCGTTAAATCAGCCACGAGCCGCCGGTGACTTCCAGACGACACCGACGAAATTCGATACCACGCGCCGTCTGACGAAAGCCGCCCGAAATTGCCTCGCTCGACTGGGGACCGCGGCGCGTCGCCCGAGCTAAAGGAATTTACGTCAATGATAAGTCAGACATTCCTCGATCAGACGCTCCCAGCGACATTTAGAGGCGGGGTATATATTCGGCAACTTTTCCACTCCGTTTCCGAATTAGTCTGGCCGAAGCCTCTCCCTTCCCTTCTTCGTCGATTATCCGACCGTCCACCCACGCTCCCACCCACGGAAGCTTCCATTTTTGTATCTTCCACTTGCATCATCCCGGGTCCTGGAGAGCTGGCGCACCAGTGCATCGAACCGCCGGTGTTGCCAAGGTTCTGTCACAGCCTCCGAAGCCCGGCTCCCGTAGATCGAACGCGATTCCAGGCCGAGCTAAGCCAATGGAAAGCGCCGGGGAAAAGGAGGATAGGCGAATCGACAATGGACGAGAGGCCCATCGAGCGTCCTCGAGAAGGTTATTCCCGGCGATGTCCGCGATACAGAGCGCGGCCTCCTCTTGTCGATACAATCGCTTGGCGGAAGAATTTCGTTGAACGGCGACTAGAGAGAGAGAGAGAGAGAGAGAGAGAGAGAGAGGCGAAGCGGGTTAAAAGCGCGGCAGCGAGGGAAGAAACGCGGAGAGGGAAGACAGAAGGGGAAAGTCCATTCAAGTGGCAGAAGCATTAACGCGGCGAGGCTGCCGGCCAAAAGAAAACCATTAACTACTCCTACAGGATGGAAGAAAAACAGAAGGGCCGCGAGGAGACGGGGGCGAAGAAAGCCGCGGCTCCCTGCTTTCTTCCTTTCGACGTGTATCTGTTTTTCAACCCCGCCGCGACATGCTGTTTCCATTGCAAGACTGATAGTCGCCTCGCCGGCCATCCGCAGCGCGACTTTCGCCATTAGAAATCTCATTCTCCTTTTTCCCCACGATCTGGCCTCGTGTCTCGCGACAGCGCAACGATAGGGAGATAGGTTTTTCCTGCCGGGAAGTAGGATGATACAGGATGAACGGTAATGCCGCGAACACCCCGTGACGCGGGATCGTTATTGCGGGCGGGGAGATTTATGGAGCGAGCGACGTGAATTGGGTTCCCGCTTGTAACTCGATGAACGGGGAAATATGACGAGAGGAGCGCGGTAGAGTGATCCGGTTCGTTGTTCGCGGGCCAACACGTGCGATGGAATCGATAGCTCGCGCGAGTCCAAGGCTGGATGGAAGGCGCGTGTAAATCGCGATCGACCCCGCCGCTGAAATGTTAACAGAAACTTACGGCAGTTCTTACGGGGATCGTGCTTATCCTCGGAGGGGGAAGTTGAAAGGCTGCGTTCGCTGGGGATCGTCGTGAAATCCATTCTTAAGGCTAAGGCCACCTAAGCTTCAGAGTTACCGACTAATCTTACCGCCGGTGGCACCACTTTGCGGAATATCCGACTACCCATAATCGAAAGCCCCCGATGCCTTTCAGAGTTGCTCGTGCTTCCCGTTTTCAAGCACCACCCTCCCGCACCCCGTTTAATTTCCGCGCACCAGCGATGTTAACGTTTTCGAGACGTTCCTGTCCGAGAAACATTCCCCCGTAACAGGAGCATCTGCCCTCCGAACTTTCCCTCCCGAAGAAGATTACTTCGACGGTGAACCGCCCGGATATCGTTCTGGTAGCCAGAAAAAGTTTGCGGCAGCGTCCTAGCGAGCAAGCTGCTTGCGTAGCTATTAACTATAAAGACCTGACTCCTTGAAAGAGCGAGGCCCTCGAACGCGAATGAAAGGGCGTTTCGACGCGTGAACGGCGACGGTGGCCAGCGGAGAGCTGGTTGCAGCGCGATGCGAGGGCAGGAATCGCGAGGCGTCGAGGTGCTCTCGCTGGCCGGAAAGTTTGCGAGGATTTTTAGTTCGATGCCTCGCGAAAAACGGCAGACGCTGGCGATTTGCCTGGGCTGGTGGTTAGAAAATCCTCGCGGATCGATTCCCTTTGGGCCGAGTCAAAGGGTTTCCGCGAGGTGCGGCGGAGGTGAGGGCAGGGCAACCGGCCGCAAAAACCTAACGAGATGAAAGGAGAAGGCGAAAGACGAGGCGAGGCATGAACGAGGTGGAATACATAAATAGAAATCTCGGTTTATCTCTCTCCATCGGCCCGTGCTTCCAGCCCTCCTTCTTCCCTCCGAGGGGAAACGAGAGAGAGCAAGCTCTCTCTCTCTCTCTCTCTCTCTCTCGCGGTGGCATATATACGCGTGTACTAAGCGGAGAGTGGCGGTAGTCTAGACGGAGTGTCGATTTTTGCCGCGGCACCAAATTAGAAACCCCTCTCCTTCCTTCTTCCTTCGACTGCACCCTCTCCTCCCCGACCGTCCTTCTTTTTTCCTCCACTCGTTCCCCCGTGTCCGTCGTTGCAGCCTCTCTCGCTCCTCTCCTTCCACCAGGCTTCTCTCGTTCTCGCCGGTATCTCCGTATCTCGCGGACGCGTGCATGCGAAATCGTTTAAAGGGGATGAACAGACGGGGTCGCCGGCAACTCGACCATCTCGCCCGTTCTCGACCCGTGCAAATATTTTCCCTCCGCCCTGGGCCCGCACTGCCACCCTTTCACAGATACTTTTCGGCCAACGGAAGGGGGACGACGCGACACCTGGCCGCGATGGAAATCGCATTTCCGAGCCGACCGCGTTGTCTCACCTCGTTCTGGACGATGCAATCGGGAAACGAGGAATCAATCGAGCACGCGCCGCTACTAAAGCCGTTCTATGGAATTTTGGGAAGCGCAAAGAGATGCATGGGGAGATCTGAGCGCAACGAGGACACTGTCGCCCGATCCCTCGTATTCACCCCCGCGATATCAGTCGCGCTGGCGTAGGTACCTTTATGTAAACACGCGTGGAAGAGGCGCTCGAGGTTGAGAGCGTATAAAAGGCGCATAAAGGTTGGCTGTAAAGGAAAAAACTTGGACTTAATCCCGGGCCGCGCAAATTGTGTTCCCTGCTCCTCTTCGCTTTCATTACCTTTAACTCCTCGCCCCGTTATACCTTCCACCTGAAGGGGGCACTTATCCCCTCCTCCATTACGAGCAACGATCTCTCAATTCTCCTGACGCGGGCGCTTCGATCAGCCTCGAGCACGCGAATTAAAAAGTTCCGCGCCGCGAAACGTCGGTATAAAAGAGATTCCCTCCCCGCGCTGGGCAACGGCCGATCGTACGTTTGATTGGAAGGAATCGTTTCGACGATAACTGGAGCGGATCGCGCGGACGGTCGCCGATGCCTTTGGACAGCGATACGCGGAGGCGAGTTTCACTTAACCGAGGGAAGAGAACGCGATGAAATTAATAGCCGCGCGTACGCCAGGGAAAACATCGATTTTCCACCAATTAAGGGATTATTCTGGGCCGTTCATGGCGCAGCGGGCACGGAAATTGCGTCCGACCTGATCGCGTACGCCCGCGCCCGTGTTCCGTTGATCATTGCGCCGCGGCGCCAGAATTAGTCGAAAGTGGCGGCGCCGGCGCTATCCGTTTTATCCTATCTCGGTTTCAAAATCGTGCAGGCCAAGCTTGAAAAGCAATTGGGAGCGACACGGTCCCCCCAAGCCGCTCTCTGGCCCGCGATCGACAATGGATTATACGAGTGACGAGACGCAAAGCGGCTGGGGATCTGCGCCAAGAGAATCGAGGCGCTCGCGCGATGGTTAAAACGGCGAAAAAACGGCGGAAGCAGAAGATCCACCCTCGAAATTGTATCCAACCGTGGATTTACGATGGAGCTCCTTTTCTCCTCGGTCCGTTAACCTTCCGTTCGGTACGCGGACCCGCCGGATTGCGGGGCAATACAGGTCCATCGGGAACTCCCCTGACAAATGGAGGGAACGAGACAGAAGGCGATCCAAGACTCGGCTGAATCGCTTCCAATTTAAGGAACCATCCCGTGGAGCTCGCGTTTGGTCTCGCGATCGGAAGCGACGCGGCGCCGCCTTGCCAACCCCCTGGATTTTCTCTCTTCGGGTCGACAAGGGCTTCTTCTCGGCGTCACTTTCGCGCGGAACCCTCCCTGATTTCAGATGTCCGACCGGCTGCTCCGGGCAGCTCCTTTCGCCACTGTTAATCGGTCGTTCTTCGACCGGCAGGCAAAGCAATTCCTCGCTAGCGATTCCGTCGAGTATTATGTAGGGCTCTCCGGTTAAATCGCTCTCTCAGATCGAACGCGGATTTTACGGGCGGTGTTCGACGACGGTGTTTACTCGCCGCTATCAAGATCGAACGATGACACTGTCCGACGAGATCTCGATACCGGGGTTAACAGCTTTCCATTACTCCCGCCGCTGGGAATCTACTCTATCGCCGATGACGATGAATGCAGCCGAGATTCGCTCCTTTCCCATTGTCCTTGGAGAAATCGTCCGTCCTCGGAGCGTTTAAAAGTTCGCAGCTTTTAATCGCGACACTTTGCTCCTCGCCTCTCTCGAACCACGCTTAAAAGCCCCAGCCGTTGTTCAGCTGGGAAGCGGCGCACCTACTTGTTGACGTTCAACAATCCGAGGCGTGACTTCTGTTCTGAAAACCGTCAGCCAAGGTGGCTCGCGTTCCCTTCGTTATGGTAGAGCCCCGGCAGAGTTTAAGCCGAGTTTTCCACTATTTGCATGACCATCTTTCACCCACTTCTCCCTCTTTAATGCTCGCTTCCACTCGGACGCGGCTGGTCCTTGAATCTCCGGGCCAAGCTTCGCAGCCTCTCAGCTCCAAAGTGCCCTGAACACGTGCCTCTGCTCCTTCCCAACCCGATGCTGTACCGAACGAAAATTTCCGAGATAGAATAAGGCAGAGGCTGGGCGCGGAATGACACGCAACCGTACGGAACCGGGACGTGAAATTTCCCGTATCGATCGCCGTCGATATTTGCGTTGCGCCGGGATTCCGGCGCGAGTAATCCGCGGTGTTCGAAAAGTTATTAAATTTCCCGTCGTCTCGGGGCCAACTTGCAGAGCTCCGGCCAGAAGTTTCGGCTTCTTCATACGGAAAAACGAGTTTCCCCGGATGGAAGTCCAGAAATTTCAGGCCGCTCTAAACCCGCGGGAAGCTTACGAGCCGAGGGGCTAGGGCACTTGGAGCCCCGGGAGCACGGCGAAACTTCCTGTTTGCCTCAACTTTACGAAATCTTCTCTCGGGACTAGACGGGGGTACGCGAACCGGGACCGCCTCCAGATCCGTTATACCCGGTGAAAGGATAATAAACCGACTAACCACGCTGCTCTGGATACACCGTTTAGCCGACGGAGATCGAGCGCAGGTTGATCGGGAGAAATGTTTGACGTGCGGGTTATCTGTTTGCAGGCGGAGATCGAAAGTGGTGATATCCTCCGCGAAGCCTGAGGACAGTGGCAGGTACGAGTGCGTGGCTGAGAGTACTTCCGGACACAGGGCCTCGCTCGCGGCCCAGCTTCTAGTCGCTCACGATACGAGAATTCCGGATACGAGTAAGTACCTTCATCGTCCCCCTTGCACGAGCAACTCCGCGGATCTGTCCCCCCCCGTTTCATCAAAGCGTTACCGATCGATCTGGCGCGCGGCTAGGCGCTAACGACGACACTCGAGCAGTCATTTCGCGGAAGCGCTATCGAGACAGAAGTAGCACCGTTACAGTTGCGGTCTCAAAGGGAATTCGGGCTCCCTGGAAAGCACCGTCGCTTCGTTACCACCGCGCAGTACACCGACGTTACAGAGACCGATATCGAGAGACAAAAAGGAACAACCGTCGGCTCGGCTTTTGTTCCGGTGGTCGGCTGGATTTCCGTGGATCGATCGGCCAACGAACACCTGCCGTTACATCGCGCACGTTCGAGCTTTTCGCTCGTTGTTGTCATAACGCCGCTCGTGCGTGCCACCGCCGCGGAATTGCCATTGGCCCCGTGAAAAAATAGCCGGAGTTGGCCGCGCTACGGCCATCATCCACCTGCGACATTTCGATCACCCCATTGTGCCCCGGGAAAAATCAATTCTTTCAACCCCCGCGAAAGCTCCGCGGAAGCATTCGATGGGGAATGGGAAGCTCCGCGTTCTGATACACCGCAGACTACGCCGAAAGTGTGTTAAAACTCGTCCAGGGCGAAACGACCTCGTCCGCTCGATGACTACGGTTTTACGAGCCGTGTCCCGCGCGAAGATACAGCCGCGATCGCGCATAAACGTCCGAAACACGGTTCCCATTGTCGCCTATCGACCGCCGTTCGGTCGACCTGGAGTAGATGGCCACCGAGGCGCGACGTTAGTTTATGCGTTTTCATAATACCCGCAACATTCGGTGGACGCCTTTCGCCCGGCTGTATTTATGCCCGGCCGAGAAGTGCACCGAGGGAAAACGGTTGAAGCGGAAAAACGCGGGCTTGCCGGTCGCCAAATCCAGCCGGGGCGAGTCTCGATTCCTCGTATCCCGAACGTTACGGACACCTTAACTCACGCGCCGGTGCAATTTCGACCACGATACGAGAGACCCGTTCGAAGAAATTGCCGCGCCGCCAGGAAATTCCACTCGATCCCGTGGAAAGCACCGAGCACAGCGGGAAACCGCTCTCCAGCGGGCCTGGCGCTCGAGTCGCGGCCACAAAGAACCGCTTAAGCGGCGGAATACTCGAAACCCGGCTCGAGTCAGAGGAAACAAAGCGCGGCCAAAGGAATTGTCCCCGCGGAGGCGCGTCTGTGGATCAACGGAGGAAAGAAGGTTTTGATATTCGCGTGGACAGAGAGGAGGAAGCTGGGTCGCCGTGATGGTTGCTGTAATCGCAGGTGATAAAGCAAGGATTAAGCACCTGATGCGATAATGCCCGCGCAGCCTGGCGGTTGCATCGAGGCCGGGAAGGGTTGCGGTTCGCCGCCACCGTGAGGCTGCGACCTGGCATGACGGACAAAGGGCGACAATTACAACCCTGCCAGCCACGTCAGGGCTTCGGGTAGCCCTGAAGCGTCGGTGGCGGGTCAGCTGCCCGTTTTGGTACGCGCGCGTGCACTCCAGTTGCTCCGCTGCATTTTGCCGGTGTCGCAGTTGACCGTTCACTTCTTCTCCGCGAGTAATAAAGATACGCGGACTATAAGAGCCGCGCCAACGTTTCCGCCCAGAGAGGCTTCGGTTGCTGCAAACGCTCCTCGCGGTGGTCCCGACGCCACGGCCGTGACTTTCTGCTCCCCCACGGTTAGCCTACGATCGTGGTAACAGATTGCGGTAATGTTTATAAGCCTAGAGTTACTCGAAAGAGCGTACCGCGCGCTAGACTGCAATAACATTTACCACAAACTTTTACTACGGCTTCAATGTTCCGCCCCTGCTCCTGAGCGCTCCCTCGCTGCACTATGTTGCTACAATTGCCGTTGCAGTTGCACCGGCACGCTTTACTGCCGCGTAGGTGTAACCTGATACAATAACGCGCGTTCCGCGTCGTTTAGTCGGAAGGAGCTGACTTACCGCCCGGCGGTGCCCCAACACCGCGGGAGATCAATGAAATCGCGGAGGCCTGGGCGGAAGGAGCCAGGCTCCTAGACACAATGAGCGTCGAGAGGATTCCTTACGACAGCGGGACGGCGTTCTCGAGATTTCTCCCACCGCGGTATCAACTACTCCGCCACCTCCACTTGCGCCGCACAGCGAATTCGTGCGTTGCGTCCCACGCTGAAAATCTCCAGGATCTATTTCGAGAGCTCCGTGCAACTCTGTGAATCGTGGCAGCATTGAGGGGAAAGAAATCCCGTTCCGTGGACCGAGGGAGATTCACGGCACTGTTTCTCCCTGCCGTCGCGACGCGATTCCCGCCAACGCCGTGGTTCCGTGCTTAAGTTACGCGGAAGAAATCCTCGAGCGGTCAAATACCCGGGCCGCGAAGCCGGGGGAAGGAACGGGAGGGGTGTTTCTTTTGTGCACGGCGCGAGTGCGCGCGTCAGCGCGGCCAGAAAGCATGAAATTGTAAAAACCGAGACAGCAGGGCCGGCGATTTATTGCTCGCGGGCACAAGTTTGCCGCGTCGACGTCAAACGTCGACGTCGTCGGATCGTGCGAGCGAGGGACGGCGTTTCACAGACGGACAAAGGGCCGTTCCTCGATCCGGCGAATCGCCGCGCCGCCGCCTTTAAACCTTTCCGAGCCGATTCTCCTGGAAAACAAACATCGTTCTTACGTCGGGGCCCGAGATTTAACGACACTCGGCTATGAGGAAACTCAAAGAAACTCTCCGTTCCGCTGCCAGCGACCGGTTAACGACCGAGCGATGGAAAATCGTCGGCGAAAGTGGCGAGTCTGTTTCGAGGCTGATCGGACGGAGAACGATAATACAGCGGGGCGACGGGAAAGAAAAGCTGAAGTTCGTTTAATGCTCTCGAAGGTGAAGAGACGAGAAACGAGGACAATTAGGAGGCGGGCGATGGGCGACGGAATGAGCGGATAGTAGCAATTACGAGCGGAAGGTAAGCCCCTCTTCGTTCCGTCGCCGAGTGCCGCGATAGCCACCCCGTCGCCGCCTCGTCTTCGCAGGCATTGTTTCCTCGAGGCGCGCTATAAGACGGCGCCAAGTCCGTATCACGGATAGCGGCGCTGTCGTTCTTACGGAATTAATTAAAATCGGGCAACGGTCGACTGGCAGAGTCGCCTAGTATTATTGCGAACCGGGAAACGTTCCGTTGCACCCTCCCTTTCCTGACTTACGATCCCTTTAGTAGCTGTTTTTACGTCCCCGTGTCTTCCTGACAACTTGCAGAGAGACAGTCCTGTTTCTAGACCCGTAAGGATTTCGTTACGACTCAGACTTTACGACGATGGGCGCGCCAAGTTCGCCGTTCCAGCGAAACGGTCCCCTAAAATAGCTGAAGAAGATTAGCTGTAACAAGAAGAAATAATCGTGTCCGATGAATCCTTTCCCTCCAACGCTCAAAGATCAAGTGATATCTACGCGGGCAAACTTTGCAGATACTTGCGAGTAACGTCTACAGGCGGAACCCACCACTGTGGAACTTTTCACGCACTGTGTGCATTTAAAAAGTTCCGGGACTCCATTAAATAAAAAACCAATTCTTCATCAAAACAAGAATTTAATATTTAAGTTTCCACATACACTCCACCTCTCTCTATACATTTCTTAGATCCTTTGTAGAGTCGTTGGAAGGCTTCAAAAATTCCTCTTTCGAAATCGTGTTTAAAACCTCGGTCACTTTCTTTTGGATGGTCTTCGCGTCAAATCCTTGACCTTTTAACACGGTCTTAAGCTTAGGAAACAAAAAAAGTCGGCCGGTGCGAGATCCGGCGAATGCGGTGGGTGGTTAATCACAGTAATTGATTTCTTAGCCAAAAATTGGGAGACAATCAACGAGGAATGAGCTGGTGCATTGTCATGCAGCAGAAACCACTCTCCAGACTGGTGCAATTCGGGTCTAACCCTTCGAATTCTCTGCAAAAGTCGGTCTAACATCGCTTTATAGAATGGTCCTGTTACACTTTACAGTCTGCCCGGATGGCACGAATTCGCGGTGGATTATCCCACGTGAGTCGAAAAATGTGATGAGCATTGTTTTTACTTTTGATTTTTTTAAAGCATGCATACCACTCAAACACCTTGCTGCAGCTTAGGCAACTATCGCCGTATGCAGTTTGCGGCATAGCAAACGTTTCAGTTGCAGTTCTACCGCAGCGAAAACAAAATTTGATTGCCGCACGTTGCTCCATGCTTACGATTCGTGACAACGAACAAAATCACATACACTTCAAACGGTCACTGAACACGAACTAATAAACGTATCGAGTTGCGAAAGATAGAGGTACAATAGAACTATATTATCTCATTGGTCGCAGATAGATAGCGCCATTTGTTCCTTTTTTATAGCTGCAGTCCCGGAACTTTTTGAATTCACTGTGTAATTCAACACGACTCTGCCCACCGTTGTAAAAAGATACCGCAGCAAGCGAGGGCAACCCACAAGCGATGTGCGCACGAAGCTGGCGTCTAGACCTAAGGAACGAGTCGCGACGGCGAAAGAATATTCGCGGATGGTCTGGGAGAGACGCGATAAGCGGCGAGCGTCGCGTGAGACATTGGATATGTTGTAACGAATGGTCTCCAGGGGTGGTTACCTCGTGCGTCGTTCGCAGCATTGTTTCGCGGGGATAAGAAGAGGCACCCCGTTGGAAACACGCGGCGACGCCGTGGATAAACAGCCAGCCGCGGTGTGGCGGTGCACTTCGTCTGAGTATTGCCGCACATACCACTTGCTTATACTACTTGCAGAGCCCGGCGACGCATTATACACGCTTGCCGGCGCGAAGTTCGGGGGTGTGGGCGAAAGAAGTGGGAGACGACTAAGTGTTTGGAAGCCTGTGTTTGCACGGTGGCGGAATAAAGTGGTTCCGCGACTGCACCCCCTCGTCATTAGGCCGCAGGATGGAATAACCGAGACCAGCTTTTCACGCAGATACACTAGCGAATGTAGAATTTCAGATCGGTATCATATACAGGGTGTCCGCGGGAAGACTGGACAGCGGAATATCTCCTAAAGTATTGGAGATAAAAAATTTCAAAAAATATGGACTTGCATGGTTCGATGGGGCTAATTTATTAGCGCGGACGAATTTTTTTTCGATTATTATTTTAAAAGATACGATGGTCAAGTACGATTTTTTAAATGGCTCTACGTTTTTTGAAGAGGTGAGTTGATAGTGCGTTCCAAGACAAATTCAATAAGCATTAATGTATACACTTGATTTCCACTGGTTTTTGAGATATTGCGCTTGCAAATTTACTGATTTTCACTGGAAGAAGTAGTGGGGATAGTGCTAAAGCTTCTGGCGTGTAGGCTTCCCCGAGCTGTCAGCGTAGAAATACACACAACAGAACAGGTGTGCGTTAGCTCCGAAAAAATTCAGGAGCTTTATTGGTCAGAATATTGATTCTTTCTCGATAATTTCATCTCGTATTGGTGTACCCTAAGAATAAATAGGGGTAAAGAGTACAGTGGTTGGCCACCTGGCAGTGATTGGCCTTATTTTGAGAAATAAATGAATATAAAGAAATACCAATGTCATGCCTTTTTTTAATGAACATATTCATATTCCTTGTACTTTCTTGCTTCGGATGTAATCAATATTTCTCCACTCGTTATATACTGTGAGTATATATAAATTTATATATAAAAGTATATATAAAAGCAAATAGGATGACTCGGCTTTGAAGCTTGGAAATTGCAGCCATTTAATCAAAAACCATAAGAGTACAGTTGAAAGTTTGCGAATAGTTTAATGTATTTATGATGTGTATATTTCTCATATTCGATATATATCGATAAATAAAAGTTGAAATTTTATAAAAGAATTATTGATTTGTTAAAATTATACATATATTATGAAAAATACCGGGGGCCAACGACTGTCAAATGAATAATATTGAATGACAGTAATTGGCCGGGCGGCCAGTGACTGTTTTGAACCATATTAGTGGCGAAACAGTAATTAGCCCCCTCTTAAAAACAGATACAAACACAACAAATACATACATAATAAAATATATCCATTTTTATTGTATAATTTTAATCTTATTTCTATCACCAAATCAGGTAACATTTTCTTTTAGGTTATACTATGTATCAAATAGCGGCCAATCACTGTCGAACCGATTGGACAATTACTGTCTTGAACATGCCAATAACTATATTTCTTCGTAGGAAACACATTTTTTGTATATTTTCATACATTCTTGATTTTTTTCTTATAAACTCTATTTATTTTCAGATTGTTAGGGGTTTCTCGTACTTATTTATATTGATTTCCATTTCAAAATTACTAAATTCACATTTATAATTAATTATTTATGTGACACTCTTGCTTAAGTGGCCAACCGTTGTACTCTTTACCCTAACAGCCAAACGGCTAGGTTCAGGCGGAGCCGAGCAGCGTTCCCGTTAGCCCACCATACTCTGCGAGGGTCACGCAACCCCAACTGACAAATCCACGATCGTCAAATGGTGGTGGCTGATTTCTCCTCGATCGCTGTTCCGAAAACGAATTCACCGGCCAATATATTTGATACCGACCTTAGTGTTCCTAAAGTCCCCGTTCGGTTCTCATCTCACCAGCTATACCCTGCCAAACTTTCGGTCGCTCTCCCGAAGCTGACCGTCCCAAAATATTCCCGATACCCGTGGCCGAACTTCTCGAATTTGGATAAATTAAACACGCCGCCGGTGCGCAGCACCCCCGTTCCCCCGAAGCCTCGAAACGTAGGAATAATATTATGCGCCAAGTCTGTCGTGATGCAACAGCGGCAGCCTCGGTTAGGACGAGGGGCGAGTTGTGTAACGCCGTGAAACTCCGCGGCGAGAGGAACGCGCAACACCTCCCGCACCGCGGCCCTTCGTCCCGACGAACCCATCGCGACCCTTCGCCCAACTACCCGCATCCGGGCGTGCATCCTCGCGATACAAACTTGCTGGAACTCGAGCTGCAACTTGCTGGAACAGCCGCGAGTCTCGCGACTAATAATTGCCGTCGAACCACTTACATCGTGCCCGATGCCGAATAAATCCGTCGCGTATGTTTGCGCGCCTCTGCATCCGTCGTCTCGCACCCCCGTCGGCGCGACTCGCGACACCCCAGTCCCATTCGAAACTTGCGAACTGCGGGCGTGCGCGTCCAACTTGCTGCTTACTTAGCGAGTTCCCCTGTATTTATGACGAATTTTATTCCCCCTCCGTCGGCGACGCACGGGGCTGCTCCGTTTGCCGGGACCAGCCGACGTAGCTCCGTCGTTTTCGACGACAGAAGGGGCAGCAAATTGGCGGAAAACAGTCACACCGAATGGCCACCGGCTACCAGGTAACAGCGAGCATTTACGCCGGAAAAGCTTGTCCGGACGATACCTGTGCGATGCAAATTAACTGAATGCATATGCAGTAAAAGTGTCGGCGATAGAAGCGCGCGCTGTATCCTCCCTTGTATCCAGCCTTCTCTACGAGAGCCGAGCGCGCAACGGCTCTTGCCAGCCCGCACAAGAGCTGAGCAACAGCCTGGAATTGTTAGTTAATCGCGAGCTCGTTCCACGGAGAGGCACTCCGTCGAATTTCAATCGCGCTCTCGTCGGCCAATTCCGAGGGTAATGCGATGCAGATGCAGAAACCGCGCGCGATTCAGAGCCCTAACAGACACGGGCAGGGCACAACACGCCGTCGTGTCTGGGACGCGGCGCGAGATTTCGTGCGGCCCGGAGGACCTACAATGGGAGTCAGCTCGATGAATAGACGGGCACGTTGTTTGCTGCACGAGCAACCGTGCCACCGTCAGGTGCTTTCGATCGAGAATGATTCTCCCTCTCGCCTTTATTCTCGCGACGAAGAGACTGGTTATTTAAAGGGAATAAATAATTACGACTCTGTCGAAGAAATAAGCCAGAAGAATTACGCAAGTCCGCGCCTGTAACACAGAGGACGAGCGCTATTAGAATCGGACATCCTCGAAAGCAGCGTCGTCGCTTTTTGTTCGCCCCCCATTTGTATCGCGTCGCTAATTAGCTCCGCGCGCAAAACAACGGTTTAATTATCAGGGGGCTCCTCGTTTTTAACGAGCAGCCGAGAAAAACAAGCGTGCCGGGGCTTGTTCGCTTATTTATCGCCGCGCGGGACGCGGCAGCGCCCGATGCTACAATTTTTCACGGCCAGGTACACTTCTCGGGTCACTGTTTTACGCCCCCGGATAAAAAAACGTCTTCCCTGGGAGCAGCCCCGTCGACGACTTCTGTTATCCCTTTCGCGAGCGTGTCGTCGGAAATTGACCCGGTCGAACGGAAACGAGCCGTAAAAAGGTCGGCGGCACGCGCGACTCTCGGAGGGCGAGGCGAGCCACGCGAAATCCTCTTTGGGGATCGACTCGCGCCGAGCAGCCGGGCGCCACTCGACCGGCCGCAATCCAATCGCGGGATCAAAAGGTTGATTCCGCGAGAGCCGCTTGAATTTCCATCGCGTCGCCGGAAAACTCGGTGTCGATCGCGAGAACGATACGAAGGGGAGATACAGCGGAGAGGTTTGCAAACGCGCGCACCACTTTGACCGGCCGGCAAAACCATTAACTCGTCCCTCTGCGATTCCTTTTTCGTTGCGAGCGCGATAACCGACCGCGACGCGAGCGCCGCCGGCTGCATCGGGAACGATGGCCGCCGAGCTTGTAACGTGGGGAATTTTATATGAAGCCAGACGCGCCAGTTCAAGCATCGCCACCAAAAGCTTGGCCATCGTTGCCCCACTTCCGGCGAAGATCTGCTCGAATATGTGGCGTACGTGGCAAGCAGACAGAGCTCGAGCGGCATGCTCGAAATTTTTCCGCTCCAGCTTCGGGATCTGATTCCGAAGTTCTTGGGAAATCGGCGTCGTAGTTTCCCTCGAGGCAGCGAATCAGAGTGCTGCCGCATTGATTGTCCACGACCAGTAAAGCCGATAAAACGAACGGACCGTGAACCACGTTGTCGCCGGTAATCCGGTGTTTTTTTTTTTTTAATTTAGGCCGATTAACGACCGGCTCCGTCGCGCCAACACTTTATACGCGCGCGGAATATCCGGCCGGGCCCGACACGCCACAGTCGATTGGCCGCTTGGCCATCAAGCGGAAATCTTATCGGCCATCGAATCGTCCGACGCGGCGTTTTTTTGCCCGCGCTCGGGAAACAGCGAAAACGTCCAGGCAAGAGGACGCGTCCCTCGAGGAAAAAGCGAAACGGGCTGGACGCGTATTTCGCGTGGCTGACCATTATGCGCTGTACCCCGCTATTTTCCCTCGCCTCTTTTTCATTTTTCGGTACACTCGATTTGCTCTCTCCTTTTTCGGCGATTGACGGCGGCGGGCCCATCGATCATGCGCCACCGGAACCTATCGCGGTCGTTAATCTGCCGGACCAGCGACGGACTCATTCCACTGATCGAGAATCCACATTTGTCGCTGGCCACGATACTCTCCGTTCGACTGCAATACCTTGCGGTATCGAGTTACAGGGCACCGCCGACGAGAGACTAATGGGCGGTGTTGCGAGATTCTACGAGTGGGAGAAGAGATGAGATCTGCGTGCTGACAGACGCGATCAGAGACGGTCGATTTTTCCTGATGGAATTTAGCCTTTTGTCGCGTTTGCCAGTTCCCGTACCGACGCGACAGCCCCCGTTAATGAAAAGCCATCGGCGTCGACGCTAATTTTCCATCTGGAACAACGGAGCAGGGTCTTTTCGAGCGTTCCCGGCGACCAGTCGCGTTTCACGATGAAAATCCAGCCGGCGAGATGGTCTGCGGGGCGTTTCCGTAGCGGCCGGTTAATTCACCCTCGCGGGATATTCGGGCGGCGGCGCGGCGAAAGCCGATGAAATCGTTTGCCAAGGAAAACTAATTACCGGTGTTTATGCGGGGACGGCCGCAGAACCGGCAGATATTTAATTATTCCCGCTTTGAGCGCGAGCATCGCGATACACGCGCGCGCTAATTGCGGAAAAATGCGCCAGCGAATATCGATGAGCGTTTATTAGCGGCAATTTTCTTTCGTTCGGAGCGGCGCGGGCGTACGCTCGATTGCCTGTTAAAATTTTATTACGCCACGTCGATTCGATTTTCGGCCGTATCGCCTCTAAAATAATTGCCGGTACGTATCATTGATCAACATCCGATATTCGCGCAAAATAACCGAGCGAACGTGATTCGCGGATTGGTTCTCGCCAGAAACGCGGAACGTCGGGTCCGCTTCTCCGAATGTATCTCTCCTTTTGCGGAGCGGGCGCATCGAGCGACCACGCTGCCGCGATAAGAGACGAGGATTAGGAGCACGTTATATATACGCAGTCGATCAATGAGAGGCGGCCGTTGAGAATTACGCTGCGTCAAAAGGAGCAAGTGGAAGAAAAATGCGAGTCGCTCTGTCCCAGCTGGCCCGGCCGACGGGGTAATGGTAACAAATTGCGCGTACGCCTCGCGCTGTGTTACTCGTCACGAGCGAGCATTTAAGATAAATTACGGTCATGCAATCGGCGGTACGCGCGCGCGCGCGAGTTACGCCGCGGGCACGCGCAATGAAAACATAATGTTTGATTAAACTGTCCGGGTTATCTGGATTTTTCGATCGACAAGAAACCTGCCTCCACCGGTCCGGGCCTTTGCCGTCGAAGACTAATGACCGACGAGCCGCACGGCATTCACTTTATTATCGTCGCTCACGTGACAGACAAAAAGCGCATTGCTAAATTATGCCGGACGGTGTGCATTGTTTAAAGCACGTGGCGCGATCAATACCTAGGGAAACACGTCGGAACGCGGGCTCGACGACCTGGCTGATGGTAGAACCACTGTTTTTCAGATAGTTCCGTCCACGCGGTACGTAAATAACGCGGCTTATCTAAACAAGGGATTAATCCATCATCGAGCACGTCACGGTGAATACGTTCGCCGCACTTTGATCGCCAACAGTCGCCTGCGCGAAAGCTGCGCGGGGAACTGTACGCACGGCTGAGTGCCAGGTTAGACGCGGAGAAGTGCATTTCCCTGCGGTAACCCCGGACGGCACCTGGGGGTGCAATCTTCACCGTGTCTCGCGCACCTACGGGGCGCGTCGCGGCGCCTTGCGTCTCCAGTCGCTCCGCGGAAAAAGGTGGAGTGTCAGCGCAGGGATCTTGCGCAACTCCGCACGCTTCCGTCTCTTATCTCCGCTGCTCTTTGGCCCACCTCGCTCCTTTCCCAATCGTTACGTCGCACGAGAACGCACCGTATGCTGGATCACCCTCGGGACTCTGACTCCGTCCTTAGCGGTTTCTTGACGCAACTGCGACGTTTTCGGCGAGTTCTTAGAACCCGAGTGTCGTGCCCAGCGAATCGAGCTGACAACGAAACGCACTCGCAGCAGCGCAACGCGGCCCCCATTATTAGCCGCGGAAGCGAGAATCATTAGCCAGGTGGACGCGGCTCGATGACGATGAAAGGTTTTCTACCGGCGGCCGGAACGATAAGCCCAGGAGTCGTACGAAACGCGATTAAAGCCGTTTCGCACCGTAGGTGCTGTTCACGGATTGATTACAGGATCAATTTTAATCACTTCCGCTGGGCATCTATGCCGCGGCGTGCTACACAATCTAATGCGTTCCCTATTAATTGCCAGAGTAGCCATTAGCTCCCCGTCCCGCCTCCGCGCTGCGCACCGAGCCGGGCGATCTATCACTATACCCCGCAATATTGTCAGAATTCAATAAAGCAAACGAGCTGCTGATTCGGTGCTCGCGATCCGCTGTTGCTGCCCAGCCGATTGGATCCACTCGATCAGAACGATCAGACTTCCGAAAGGACGACCGGTTTCACGCACCGCGCACCAGCGGAACCAGTGATTAATCGAACGTAAGGTCGTTCATCGTGCGATATCATCGGCCGGTACCGTTGCTGCCTTAACTGCGACGAGAAAGTGAATCACAGGGGCGAGGAAGGTATCGAAATACCGACGGTGATTCCAGGGATTAATAAGCCCGTATCCGATGGCGATCGTGGCAGGAGACACAGAGAGGAAAGAATACCTCGACGAAGGTCCTAAAGAGGAGAGCGTGCGGGAGAGCGTCGAGAGGAGGGGCCAGACGGAAGGAGAGCCGTGAAAGAGGAAACGTTCGACGGTAGCGCAAATCGAATTCCATTCTTCTCCTCTGGCAGCGAGGAAGGAAGCTGGGGAAATTTGACATGGAATTCGCGTTGAATTCGTTACGTAAAAATACGAGGAAGAAGTTTTACGGCGCTCCGATAGTAACGGAGTGGATCACGATTCGCGAGCGGCTACGAACTCGGAATATCGCCGGGAAGTGCGCGGGGCCCGGAGGTCCCTGAGGATGAACTCTCGATCAGCCACCGGCTGGCCCGTCGCTCGTTCAAGGAGAAATCGAGCAACGGTCAGGCACGTGGCTCGCTAATCTCGTAAAAGGGCGATGGAACGGGACGGGACCGGAGGAAAGAGGGCGAGAGATCAAGCTGACGGATCCCCGTGGTCTTCTCCGTCGCGAGATTTCGCGGATGAGGCAACGCTCCAGATTACGTTCCGCCAACTAGAGGAAGATTTTGACGTTTCTCGACATACATCACGCCGCGGTTAACAATATATCGCAGGCTGCCGCGACCCAAGATTACACGCCGCAATCCGGAGACGAATATACGCAAGCGGGAGAGAGTGAAAAGAAGCAGCTCGATACCGAGCGGAAGGGAGGCCGGGCAGGGCGGCAGAGGGGCTCTGCAGCGGAAAAACTGCGAGACGGAACAAGGACGGGGCCGGGTCTGTCCTTAAGCGTACAATCGCGTGCATCCCTCCGCTTGCCAGGCGCCGCTGCCGCTGCCGGTAGCCTTCCGCGCGCGCATTCATCGGCAAAATGTCGTTTCTCATCGCGCCGTTACATCGCTGAATGAATCTCGCAGAAAGAATCCGTGCGGCACGGCAGAGCCGGCCCATTGTTTCCGGCCTCTTTGAATGCCGCTCCGCGGCACGATTTTCGCTCCGTTTCTTATTCTCTCGGCTCCTCTTTTCCGCCCCTTTATCTTTGGCCGTGTTTCGTACAGCGCGAGGGCTGCCGGCGCGCCTCGCTCCCCGTGTCCTCGTTGTCCCGCTCTGGATTTCAACCGTGCACAGGATTAAGTAGCTCTCCACTCGGGGCGTTTCAAGTTTACCCAGTTTCTAGAGCAGATCGTGAAAGAGAATCGCAAGTAGAGCACTGGTCCGCGTCGCGCGACGGATCCCTTCGTCCCGAGAATTGCGAATCGATCCGCGGCAGGGCCCCCCAGTTCCGCGCCCGTCGGGGAGCATTAACTCGAACGCATTATCTGCGTGGAGCGTAGGGCGGGGGATGAAGCTAATGAAAGACAAACAACCGACCGGAATGAGCTGGGCGTGCTGGCGCGCTTTGTTTGCGCGCCTACCAAGAGAGAAACGGAAGCGACGCGGATCCTGCGGGCTGCCAGCCAGACGAATCTCGCGTCCAACCGCCTAGGCGTCGGCCCCTCCGTAGTTCGGACGCGACCAGCGACCTGGCGAAGTCGCGTTATCGCGGCCCAACCCGCCCGCATATCAGCTTCCGCCCGTTCCTATGGATCCCCGCGGAAATTCGAGTGCACGCTCGCGGGTGTCCCGCCGGCAAAGGCGGATCGGTGACGCACAGGGGATGAAAGCGGCGACGGTCCGGGACAGTGTAACGATCGGGTGTCCGTGGGGCCGAGCAAGATGACCGCGCGCGCGTGTCAGCAACTGGAGTCTTTCGTTGGACGCGGCAGGAAAATTGGAAACGCGATAGGATTGCAAGATGCGAGGAAACAAAGGGAGAGGCGCGGACAGGAGAAGCTGTCGATACGCCTGCAGCAGGGTGGGGTAAATAAAAATTCACGGCGGATCGACGCGTGGAAAGTGGAAGAAATACGATATATATCCGGGAGGCACGCGGGCGTTTCGGTTGAAAGAAAAGAGGGCGGACGTAGCCCCCGAGCAATTTTATACCCCTCTTAGAGGGATCGGTCTTACGTCCATACCCTTTAATCTTTCTCCTGCTCCTTTTACGGCCGAGGGTGTAAATCGCATCCCCCTCCAAACCCCGCTGCCGCAAAAAGCACGGGCTTAAGCTCGCGGCGTAAAGCGAGCGGCGGAAAAGAGAAAAGTGGTGGCTCGCGATAACGTGGCGCCGCGAGGAATTCCGAATTCCCGCGGAGAACGTTAGCCGGGATCAGCAATATCGGGGCCTTATTGAATCGTGCTCCCTTCCGCGATACGATTGAATACACGCGGAGGATGTCTGGAAAATAATCTAAACCGAATCGTTCGTCGGCCAGCCCGGCCCACCCCTCCGTACAGGGCTACTCGTTCTCGCGAATATTGCGCTGGTCGTTCGCGGAAATTTCATATCGAGCAGACGCGCCCGTTTTATGGGCCGCGAATTCTTATGAAGCAGAGTGTCTTCGAAAATGGAGGGACACGGGGCGGAACGGTAACGGTCGCCGTGTCGCGGGATTCTGACTCCCGAAACCACCCCATCGGCTGCTGTTTTCGGAAACAGGACGAGGGTTCCATCCAAGCGAACCCCGCCGATCCGGATGGCCGATATTGGTCCGCCAGTGGCGCGAGGACGGAGGAGGGAAACATCAACGTTAAACGGCAGATAAAAATTCAAAGCGCAAGTATTACGAAGCCGGGGCGAAGAAGCGATGGAGTCTGGAGTTGCAGCGGGAGGGCAAGCCCCCGCTCGGCCGGTTGTTTCCGTTGATGGAAAGTTCTCCGGTCGAAACTCTTAGTCGTTACTCTTTGTAGCGAAAATCCTCTTTGCGAGGATACTCGTTGCAGGCTGGCAGCGGGACCGGGAAGCCTTAAAAAGACTCGCGAGCAGCGTGTCCCGGACGAGCGACCGTCTTATCCGCGAGTTCCGCTCCGCGGGGAAGCGCGCGGCGCGTCCCTCATAAAAGTTTAACGAAGGCGACGAAGCTGCTGAACGTTACCCTCGACGGAGAAGCGTGCCTTGTGCCGTTAACGCACGCCAAACGACGTCTCTGGACTCCCTTTGCTTGCGCTCGATAAACGCCGTTCGAGATCCTATCCCCCTTGTTTTCAGCCGATTTTACCCGGCTGGTTGGTGGAATCGCCGAGCTCTTTCACTCCGTTTGCCTTCGATTGGCAAAGCAGAGACGTCGGCTCGTAAAGTTAATCCCGTTTGCTCGAGGCACGTCGAAGACGTCTCATAAAAGTCGCCTCCGCGAGCGGCGGTGCAACAGGAACAACGCGGCCCCAGCTCGACGGATTCCGCGACGTGTGTGCGGATCTTCCAGTCTGCCTCTCCCCGTCCCTCTCCCCATCGCGCAAGAGTCTTCCTTTTGCACGGTTTGCGAGATCTATTCAATTTACTTTTTCTAGCGGCAGCAAGGAATCTACTCGAACAAAGAGAAAGAACGTACGGGGTTGCCAGCGAGAGGGTGGGAAAGAGGGTGGTCGTTGAAGGAGGAACGACTGGCCGGGGAGAAGAACTGCAGGCAAACGGGGAGGGAATTTCGCTCGGTAAAGCACACGTGGAGAACCGTCGACGGTGCTTAAAGCTCAGAGGGTCCTTTGAAACTTTACAATTTCATTCTTCCAGACGTGGACGAGCGCGAAGATTCCGCGCGGCTCTCGCCCGGATTTTTATCTTACCTCTTTGGAAGCCGGCCGACTTTTTCACCCCCTCTCAAAGGACACCGGCACGGTCACGTAATCCGAATCATTTTAACCCCTCCCGCGAGCGTGTAACGCGCGAAACGTCCGGTTAAATCCACTTAAGCGAGAGCCCGTGGCTCGTATTAGTCCGGCACCCGAGGAATACAAAGGGAGAAGAGGTCGCCGAAGAAGGGACAAAGGGGTCGAGTACGCGATCTGCTTTCGCGAGGAGTCACGCGCCGACCGAGCGACTACGGATAAGGAGACGGAGCCCACCCCGCGTGATCGAGGAGCCACGATCGTCGCGAGAGCAAATGCGGCCGGGCCGCAGACACTCGCCAACAGATATATTAGGGCAATTATATTCGAGTTAATTACGTACCAGCCTCGCGCTCCGACTATTCTCGGACACTGTCGATGCGAATTAGCGCCGGCTGAAAGCGTCGCCGTCCCGTCTTCCGGCATTGCGTTCAGCGGCCTGCCCGTCGAAGCGCTCCCCGAAATTGCGGCCCGCTATTTGCCTGTCTGAAAGTAAAAAATATAACCCTTCTTAATTGAACCGCTCGCGATGAAATTTTAATATCGCCCGGATGGGCTAGCCGAGTGCGCCACTCGGAGCTATCCGCTCCGATTTCAAGTGGCATGAGTGAGATGGATCTGAGGGGCAAGTTCCTGGCGGAGCAGGAATATTTCTGCACCGTCTGGGTGGCAATCCCAAGCACCACCGGGGCCTCTCTGTGTTTTCTCTGTAAACGAGGGAAGCTGGTGGGTATTACATATCTGCTAATGAGCCGTCCAACTCTAGAAAAGCTGTGATCGAGCGGCTAGATTTCCAGCTGCGGTAATTCGCTGGATCGAGAGGTGATTTCTCTGAATGTATTAGGGAGCATCGGTGTGCGTGACGGTAGTATACCTGTACCACGTATAATTGGAACGATGCGCGACGAGAACCAGTCGTATAATTCGCCCCGCGAATTTTTCCCCGGACATCGCACGGTTTCCAGCTGTACCGCGAGCGAAGCAGATTAAAAGTTTCATCATTTGGGCGGCTTCCGCGCGAGGCTGGCCGAGTTTCGGCCAGAATTTTCGAGGCGCACCCCGGGAGCGAGCCACTCGTGTTTCACGGCTGAAATACGAGCACCGCGCGGTAAGAATCCACGGCGTGTTGGCCTTAATCAGTGCGCGCACGAGTAATCGGTCATCGCGGATCATCGTCCGATACGTTATTAAAGGGACGCTCGAGGCCTCGAGCGGTGTCTCGCGGAAGATAGTAGCAGCTTCGTAACCCCCGGAAATCCTGATCGACCAAAGGCTTACCGCGCGTTAAATCCATCAAAAATATCGCAGGAATACCCGTCGCGCCCGATGATGGAAAATCGGGATGGGGAAGGGACCGGTGAATCGCGCGACGGCTTTCAAAAAGCCGGCATCGGTGTCGGAAAAAAAAGCTGGCGTAAAACCGTAAACACGTCGAAAACCGAGGTATCAGGGAAGAGAATCGGGGCTCGACTGGAAACAACTGGGCCGGGGCTATCTAAACGCGGCCGCGACACCGATTGATGTTACATCGACGGAGATAATAGTGTCCAAACAATGTTGCCGAGCGTCAAAAGCGTCCGACGCGACGTTAAAACTGTTTGTTGTCGCGAGCGCTTTGCCGGCGATGGCTCGTCGCTAATGAGACAATTTCATTCGCAGGGGGGAATCCGCGTCGATCGCGAGAGCGCTCCGGCAGTGTCCCTCGTTCGGTGGGGGACGCCGATGGGCTGACTGTTCGCGTACTCGCACCACTGGGGCGTGACGTATAGCTTCGGTAGATTACGCCAGCGCGATAGGATCTCGGAGAGAAACCCCGTCGCCGGGAACTTCGGCTAAAGATCGACGCGCGAGTAAATAGGAGAGACTCGCGTTGGGATTCGCGTCGCGTACCGGAGGTTCTCGCGGGCAGATTTTACGGTATCGGCCGCGTCGAGGGCGATATTGGAATCGAAAGCTGGTATGCGCGAAATTTCGGAATACAAACTAGCTCGCGATCCGGAGAAAGCATTCCCGCCGTTGAGGTTAGTTGCTTTTTTTTCTACCTTCCGCGTCGGATTTCCATTGAATCCCGACGCGCAGCGTCGTCGTGGCGCCGCGGATGGAAAAGGGCGAATTCAAACGCGGCAGCGCGCTCTCCCCGGTCGAATCGATACAGCCCCCCGATTCAAACTCGATTCTCGCTCTCATCTAAACTTTACTCCTCTTCTTCGCAACCCCCCCGCTGCTGTTAACCCTGTTTCGCGTCAACGCCAACTTTCGCATTCCGCGAGATTGCTACGCCCTGTTCCTCGGCGCCGCCTCGAGAAAGGAGCGCGCCTGCCCGCTTTTCCCCGGCGAACGAGATCAAACTTTCGCGATTCGCAGGTTCCTTCGAAAAACGGGGGAGGGGGTGGGGTGAACAACAGCGGCAGCCTTCAATTAACTGGAAGTCCGTGGCGCGTTCGTTCGGGCCCATCCTCGCGCTCAAGCTTCTTTCCCGTATTTTCCGGGGAATGCTCCCGTAGGCGGCAGCTATTTCCACGCCGAGATTGGGACGATGAAAGTACCGTTGACTTTTTAAAATACCTATTCGGGGAAGAAACGGCGCGGGCGTTCCGGGGTCCAGGTCCGACAATGCCGCTGCAACAGCTCGGAAGGCGCGGCGGAAAAATTAAAATTCCGATACACCCCTTCGCCCCTGTAATCCCCTTACCGGTCCGTCTCGCTCGATGAAACGAAACGAGGAGCGAGAGAAAAAGAGGAGCGCTCTCGCCGCGAAATGTCTTCAGCTCGTTAGGGACTTAACGAGAAGAAACGGGGCGCGAGGCGGCGGGCGAGGGAGGGTGGTGAAAAAGCAGCAGAGGATAAAGCCGGGCGTACGAGCTGCTCGAGAGCTTTTCGAAGTTGGAACTGCGCTCGGTAATACCGGCCCGACCGAATGGTCGAGTACTAATCCGACTGTAATAATGGTGTACGCGGCTCGGCCGCGAGCTCATCGCGCTACTACTTCGTCGCACTCCACTCCTCTCCGCTATTACTCCGCTGACTGGCTCGTCCGAAGTACCGCTTCCAAACTCATTATACGATTTTTAATACACGTCGCACGCGCGCCCTCTTCCGTTCCAAATGCCCCTTCAGCTTCCCGCCAAACAAAACTTTAGTCTCTGCCCGTGAAAAGGATCGCCGGTCCGACCGAGCCATCGATAAGGGGATGCTCAATTTCCTCTCGCTCTCTATCACCCCCGACCGTCAACAACCGTCCGCTGCAGCGGTCTAGAAAAATCCGGCTCATCGTTGCAGCGCTCTCCCGGTAGATCTGCGCATCACCGGATGATTAATCGATGTTTACACCGTGGCAGGCAAAGGATAGTGGCGCGGTTCATAATGCATTACAGTTTGAACAACGGCAAACGACAGTGAGGAATTATAGGCGGCCGCAGCGTAACGCGGCGCGCGCTGAAATTTACAGGACGCTTTATGGATTCGCGGCGACGGAACGCGGGGGGAATCCGCAAGCTGCTCCGCTCTGCCTCCCCGGAAAATTATTCGCCCTGCGTTCCGCGACACGTTCGCGCGCCTCCTTGATTCCCGATGTTCTCGTTAAAGCGAGGCTCGGGAGGACGAAAAAGGAGAGGAGGCGGAACTCGAGCGGGTGGTCCCTGAGGGGAGCTTAGACGGGGGAGTGTTTCAAGCTCTTCATAAATCCGGCGGATTCTCGCTTTCCTTCTTAGCGGCCGTCCCATTTGCATACCAAAGACTAATCCGCCGGCGAACCCGATTGAAATGAAAATGCACGGGCCTCGACTCGAATCCACCGCCGCCGCGAATATCATTTTCTTGCGCGGCCGAGCAAAGCTTCACCGGCGCAGCGATTTATTCGCGCGAAGAAACGCGGCCCGGCCGGGTCGGCGGTGGAAAGTATGTAAATGGAAGAGAGAAGGGCGTATCGACGAGGCGGGGGCTTTAATTCCGCGCGCGAAATATTATGCGCATAACTTCCCGATAGTTGACGAATGTTTTCCTCTGGTTTGTTGCAGCGACGGCGGCGTGGCCGAGGCAGGAGCAGCCGTGCCCGATGGCAGGGGACTTCTGCATGAACGGCGGTACCTGCCTGTTTTTCGAGACCGTCGGTGAACCAGCATGCAGGTGAGCGTCCATTGCATCTCATTTCATACGAACGGTAGAACTGATAATAACCGCAGAGGAAACAGTCACGTTCCGAGACTCCTCGCGATTTCTCTGGCGCCCGGTATCAGTTCAGATACGAAAGGAAACGACAGTGGCCGGAAATATTGAAACAAACTGCTGCGAATTGCTGCCCGCGCGTTCCCCGTTCCCTTCGACCGCGCGCGCCAAGATACCAGCCAGCCGAAATTGAGTTTCGCTTCTTGCCACCCTCTTTTCGGCTAACACCTAGCCGAGCCGGGTCAGCGGGCGAGATTGGAAGAGGTTGGCGGAGGTTTCGCGCGGTGTTTGTTGCCGATTTCGTGGATCTGGCCAGATACCGGATCCACTGACCTCTGCACCACTTATTCTCTCTCTCTCTCTTCAACCTTCCCTCCACTGTCTCTTTCTCCCTATCCCTTCAAGAGAGCACCTCGCGTCTCTCTTATATTCTATTTCCTCCAGCTTTCCCTCCTCCCTACTTTTACCCTCTTCATACACCCTGGCTCTCCCTCTCCGGCTGCGCTTCCCGAGCGAGGGAGAAGATAAGGGCGCCGGACCTTCGCTAATCAAACTGTTTGTCCGTGGGAGGAATTAGACTGGCCATCCACGTCTGCAATTTCGGTTATTTACTGCTTGGATCGCATATTCCAGCCGTCCCTCATCCCCTGCTGGCTCCCCCGAGCTCTGCGAAGGGTAGCTTTCTTTCCGAGAGAGATTCGATCGTGGATCGAAGGGGAAGTGGCCCGAGAACGCAAGCCAGCAGTCTACCCCCGGCGATGGAATGAAAAAAATAGGGGCAACACGGTCGAATCGCTTCCTTCGTTCTCGCCGGGTTTCATAAAAAATTCCTGTCCTCGGTGGAGCGCAGTTTTTTACGTACGGCTGGCGCGTTTTACGCCCGGCTCGGAATTCGTTGCCGTTCCCTGCAGAATTTTCGAGTTCCACCTTCCCTTGGCCCGATTTTACAGCTCCTTTGGAAAATTAAATCTCCCCGAGAGGTTCGCCTTTCCGGCGGAATCGGCCAGGTACAGGTTTAATTGAAAAAGTTCCCCTCCGGATGATCGACAGTCGTTCCACGGACTAATTAGTCGCTCGATCAGCCGAGGAGGCAGCAGGCACTGGCTCGCGCGTTTCCGTCGCGGCGTGGACCTCGAGTCGCGCTCCCTGTCCCGCGTGAAAAATCATAGAGGACCGTGGTGAAAAAGTTCGTCGATAACGACGCAAACACTTGTCAGGGCAACGTTTCCGTCGAGCCTCGCGTACACTCGACACGATAATCTCAACGGAGCGGGAGGGGCGTACGTCGGTATTTTCGCGTCGCGGGCAGAGAAGGCAAGGTGGAGCGTCCTAAGACGATCCCGCGGAAGAAATGCCCCGCCGATGATCCTTTCCCTCGGTATACGCTTTGGCGTTGATTGGCCACTCGTTAAATAAATTCGAAGGTCCAGCTGTGCAACGGGCAAAGTGACCCTCGGGATGAAGGCGAGAAAAAGGAAGGGCCGAGGAAGCTCGGGAAGAGAGCGAAGAGCAAAGGAAACGTTGCGGTCTATGAGCAGGCACCGACCAACACCGCACTGCCACCGGCTGACGAGGGTTTATTGGCTTTATCGAGGAATCAGGTCGTCCCTCGAGGAACAAGGGTTGAGGGCAGACGGAAAAAAAGAGAGGAGCATGGACAATGGACAAATGAGCGGTGGTGGGCGCGTTGTCGTCCCGCGTGTTCTGCCCGAGTTGCAGCTCGCAACCGCCCCTGAAGTATCGAGCAACCTGGGTGGCGTAAAATTGCATAGATTCGCAATTGTACTCGATAATAAAGGGCGATTGGTGATCACGTTGATTGCGATGATTGAGCCCGACGCAAGTCTCTCGAAGTGAAAGGAATCATCTTATTGTATCGTCCCAAATTGGCTGGACCAGATACGAGGATGGCCCACCTCCGCTGAGGGGAACGATTTCTTCTCGTTGTTCATAATAAATCACGGCCCGTATCTCGGGAATCCTCGATTTATGGATTTCCAGTGGCTCGTCTTCTCGCGGAATAAATTCCCCCCCGCGACCCCGTGATCCCGATAAACTCGCTATAACCCCGCGCCGAGTCGGGGGAGGAGAGTTGGCGGAAGCAGGCGGCTCCCGAGAGGCGGGCGAAGATCTTCGCGCGGATCGTTCGGATCGTCCGGATCGACAGGATCCAGCTGAGAAAGGGTCGCGGGTCGATGGCCCAGTTGAAAGTGTCTGGGCGTGGAAATTCCCGCGCGTGGATCCGAGGCGAATCGGTGTCGCGACACGAGTCGAGCATCCAGTTTATCGCAGCTGGGTCCCATCGCGTCACCCTCCAGCCGTTCCAATCACCAGCGATCCCTCTCGCAGCCAGCCTCGCGGCACTTCACCAAAATACACGGCGAGAGCGCGGAGTTTTCGTTGCGAGCCCGCACCGCCCACGCCCGAGCCCGCGCCGCGTCGCCAGAAACGCTCGTAAATCTCGCCGCGCGAGACACTTCATCCCGCGCCCTCGATCCATTCAATTCCCGACTCCACCTGTGCAACCAGTGATTCCGGGCGATTCCAAGCGATTCCAGGCAATTCCGGGCGATTCCAGGCGAGCTGTTTGCCGCGGGGGACTCGGATATTCAGATATTCGTGTGTCGAGGGCCACGGCGAAACGGGAGGAGCTTCCCGCATCCGATTTCTTCTGCCGTTCGCGAGAGATCCCGTGGACAAAGAGGCCGAGCTCTGCGCGCGATCGGCAATCCCTCTCGCAGGCCGGCCAGTTGGCGCGTAATTGAGAGATAAATGGCCGCGACAGAGCTTGGTGACGGGAGAAATATGTGACGGACGCGTGCACCGTGGCCCGTATCATCGGGATACATCGGCGAAATATGTGAAACGCGATATTCCGTCCGGAGGAATGTGGCACGGGGTGTGAAACGGGCGGCCGCCAGGCTCGGCCGGGAACAGATTCATTTGGGTAATTCGACAGGCTAGAAGAAGCTGACGCGCGACGATAACGCAGCTCGCGGCAGATAAGGCGGATAAAAAACGGAAACGCTGGCGTTCCCTTTCTGCAACGAGTCCCTGGCCGGAAGGAAGGAAGGAAGGAAGGAAGGAAGGAAGGAAGGAAGGAAGGAAGGAAGGTGTGAGGGAAGGAATGAAAGGAGGAAGGAAGGAAGGAAGGGGCAAGAAGAGGGTGAGAAAAAGGAAGAATAAAGTTCACCTTTTAATATCCAGTGCTTCTCGCGCTGGCGACCTCTCCAGCCGCTTTTTTTCCTCCGCGGGGGAGCTTCCGTATAACCCTGGCCTATATACGCGCGAAACTCGTCGCGCACGCACAAAACCTCGCACACAAGGCTGCCACTGGTCCTGTCAACTCGCGGCGAAAACTCTCCGAGCGACGAGCGCCGACTCCTTCTTTTCTGCCGCTCATTATTTTAACAGGAAGCGCCGGTCTTTCATATGAAAATGTCGCCCCCCGCGACACCGACGTTCGCGCGTCCTCCTCCTCGCGAATCTGTGACACGCGTCGCCCTGGGAGTATCCGCGCGATGATTATTCCAACCAAGCGCCGTAACGATATCGACGCTCCGAGGACAATCCTAACGATCCCTGTCGCTGGAATTTCAGCCTTTCGAGGGAACATGGAGATTCCCGCGTAGAAAGATACAATGATAGGAAGCGATGGGACAAAAGCGGAGTCCGGGCGCGAATTTTCGGCACTCTGGTCGCCTCGAATTTATCCCCCGACACTGACGAGAGCCTCGTCGCGTCTAACGCGACGCTGCTGCTTCGTATTACGCTAATCCGACGGTTTATGATGCGTCCCCTGTCAGACCGTCATTCCTCGCGACGTTGAAGAAATTCCTGAAAAAAGCGCGTATCTTGGGGCGAAGCTGTCGAGCGGAGCGTTATTAAAAGGAATTTTTAAAACAGGCAACGCTCTCGCCGCGTGCCCGCGGACTCCTTAAATGGGACTCGAAATGCTGCTTTGGCGCCGCGGAGAAAGACACACGACATATACATTTAAATTGAAGGCGGTCGTTTGAATTTCGTGTAGGCGTTAAATTAAAACCGATGGAAACGCCGGTGGGTGGCTACCACCGCCTGGCCCGCTTTCCGCGTTCCCTTTGCCGCCCGGATTCTGCTCGCGCTCGCGGCGAAAAGGGTTCGTTAATAAAGACGATGAGAACTACGGGCGAGAGAGGGCCCGCCTGAAAGGGAAATAACTCTCGAAGAAGATTACGTCGACGCGGCAAAAAGGGGCGATACCAGCGAGCACGCTATCAAAATTCCCCCGGCGGGTCGCCCTTAATTCTCGGAGCGTTACAAAACGCCAGGCGAACCGCCGTAATTGCTCGCGCGTGTGTGTAAAACGACAACGGCACCTCGAGCAAATGTATCAAGGCCGATGAAAAATTAACCGATCGCTGGAAACTCATTATCGGGCCGAATCGAATTAAAGCGATCGAGCTGCGCCGCCTTTGTTCTCGGCGTTCCGCATTTTACGGTGCACGCGCAGCAAATAATGCTCGCGGTGTACGTGTAGCGTGCATACAGAGGTGTTCCGCCGAAAAGTTTCACCAAGGATTGCTAAATCTCTAAAGTTTTACCCATCCTTCTTGACGCGCCTTCGGCACGTCAGAGGAATCACGCGAATTCGAGGCGATAAAGCGTAGCTGGGCCGGGAAGAAGGTCCGAGTTAACGAGCTCGTGTTCTTCCTGCAATTCTACCAACGAACTGCGGCCAAGCGGATTCCTCGAGAGCCGCAAGATGTAACGGGCGGTTCGACCGGCGTGCAGGGACATTTAACACTCAGACCGCGGCGAGGAGCGCCTGGAAGCGATCGCCGATGGGTCTCGAGTAGTTTGGCATAGTTGGGGCGCTCGGAATGCGATCGCCATTCGTTTCCCTTCTATCTTCCGCATATTCATTCCCCCGTATCCGCTAATACGGTGGCGGAATTAAGCCGGCGCGGCGACAAGGAAACAGCTTCACTCTTTCCCTCCCTTCCCCCGGTATTTAGCGCGGAATGGCTGGTCCGCCGCGATCACCTAAACTAAAGCGTAAAGTCTAAAGCAACGGAAATACGAGGCGTGCGCGAGGCCGCAATTTTCCACGGACTACCTTGGAAACCGCTAGCTTATTGTCTATTCGGGTGCGCTCAGCGCCGACTAAATTCAACGTGTCGCCCGCAGACGGTTTACAACGGGGGAGAACGATCAGGCTCCGCGTTCCCGGTGCCGGAAGCCTCGCACCCCACACCCCCGACACCGTTGCAAGACCCCCCGCGCTTCCGGGGAACCGCGGAACGCGTCGTCGCGGCCGAGGGAAACGGTTAACGCGCGAACGCCGCCCATTCGTACCGGGTCCTCTTCGCGTTCGTAATCGAGTGCTCGCGAGAACGCCTCGAAATGCTGGCTGGCTCTGGGAACCGACGCGACGCCACCACTTTCAACCCCCTATTTACAATGCAACGCTCTCCCGCCCACCTCCTTATAATTTAGCGACGGAACGGTACGCGAACCGATATAAACGCGAGGCCTTGAATTGCCTTTCTCGGGGCTGACAAATAGTCGGGGCTGAGACAAGGTTAATATGAATCCCAATCAGGATATTCTCATCCGACTAATAGTGGCGGAAGGCGGGGTAATTTCGGCCAGTGGGTAATTCCGGCCACTTTTATTTGAGGCGGTTTCCTAGCTTATATGATTAGTAGAACCTATTGGAATACAATATTACTACTAACTCAGTTTCGAAAAAAAATGTGGGTTAGTCCGTTGTTGCTCTGACTGCCTCATTTCTTAAAACCAAAAACGCGTGGCTTGACTCCTGTATGCTACTGTTAATGATGCGACGAGCTAATATTCATAGAGTCCGTTACAGTGGCAGTCTTTTGTTGTAAACAAATCCGTGATTGTTCATTTCGCAACGTAACTTTATAACAGTGTGCCACTTTTTAACCGAGGCAAATTAGAACTTGGAATAGATATAAATTATTAATATTCAGCTCATTAAATTGAGAAATTTTCCACTTTCAAACTCACATTTGGTTTCGGTGATATGTCAATTCAATTCAGTGTATTACTTCAACTATCTGAACAGGTGTTGTGGGGTAAGACCGGCCAACATTGATGGGTAATTCCAGCTTTTTAACATTGCATTTTTCTGGCTTAGATGCAACTGACATATAAAAGAATTACGAATAAGGCAGAATGGAGCCAGGAATATTTCTTAACACGCTTCCGCATCGAAAGACACGAAAGGTAGATTAAAGGAAACTGAGAAAGAAAAAACTGAAAGAGCCAAGAAATAGCCTCTTTTTGAGCCCACGATTTTGGAACTGAATTTTATGCCAAATGATAGCTTATGACGAGACATCAATCACACTAAATTTTCAAGTTGAGGTGACAATTAGTTTCTGAGATATGGGAGGTCAAAGAAGTTAAAATTCATTAACGCGTCAGCCCATACGCTTCGATGTATGGAGTTTTATGTCAGTCCGATAATTTAAAGAATTGTTCCCACTGGTTTTGCTGACTGCTAACGAGTTTGAACTTACATTTTCAAAATTCACAATGGCTGATTCGGTTACCGGAAAAAAGCACCCACTACACAGACATTTATATTTCTTGATTTTTTTTTCGTGAATTTTGAAAATCCAAGTTCAAATTCGTTGTTAGCAGTCAGCAAAACTCACAATGGCCGATTCAACATGGTGGACGATATATTAAAAAAATCACCCGCTACACAGACATTTATATTTCTTGATTTTTTTTTCGTGAATTTTGAAAATCCAAGTTCAAATTCGTTATTGGCAGTCAGCAAAACCCCTGGAAATAATAGTTTAAATTATCGGGCTGACATAGAAGTTCGTACATCGAAGCGTATGGTTTGACGCGTTAACGAATTTTCACTTCTTTGACCTCCCATATCTCAGAAACTAATTGTCACCTCAACTTTAAAATGTAGTGTCATTGATGTCTCATCATAGGCTATCATTTGGCACAAAATTCAGTTCCAAAATCGTGGGCTCAAAAAGAGGCTAAAACAGGCCTCATTTTTGGGTCACTCTTTGAATCGAGCATGTGATCCATGGGCACATGAAGAATCTTTAGGATGGGATATCACTGAACAATATATAAGATCTATTTTATGGGGTTCTGGTTATAGGAAATGACTCTTGAAAATAAACGATAGTGTGTGCTCTGTAAACAAAGTATTTATTTTCATTATTTTAATGCCCTATTTTGGCTATGTACAATAACACTTACCTGTAAACAAAGAAACGACATTTAACGTTTATTCTTTCAGTTGTCAATCCCTTTGTACTAATTTTCTAATATTTGACTTTCACTTTATCTTGAGTTTGTCTTCACTCCCAAAACTTCCCCCTCCATGGTAAGTCAGTCTCTACTTACGCGGGGGGCGCGGCAGATTTCAATTTAAAGAAGAAGTACACTTTCTTTACAAATATATTTGTGATTCATGCAGTAATTAATTTTAAAACAAAATATAATAATTTCTTTTATTAATTTAACAGTTTTCTCACTTGTTTTACAAAGAAACATCATGACCATTTTTGTATTAACGTTTCCAACGTAAAATTTATGCTTCCTCGGCCATACTAATACAAGCTAAACACTTCAAACTTATCAATTAATCTAAAAAAACTAACAAATTTTATAGCTTTTCTTGTTTACGTAGCAGGAATTAGCCCGGTTTCCCCTACTTGACGATAATTTGCTACCGTAGGATATGCGTAAGGCGAAGTTGCAATCGCGTAGCGAAACACAAAAAAGTTATAATGATTCTCCTCCTCGTTATCGAAAATGCTAATGCGCTACCTCCCATTGGCGGCGCGTATATTAAAAATACTAACGGCGCGATGAGAAATATCACGGACGCGGGGCATTCTGATTATTTAACATTCGTACGCCGGTAGAAACGCGTCGAGCATCCCCGTGCACGGTTTCACCCCCTATCGTCGCCCGCATCGAACGTATAAATATTATTCTCGTGACGCCGCGCTCCGCCGCCGCCCACGAGAACCAACCCCCCCAGGAAACGCACCGCGGCTTGTCTGGAAATCGAGCTTTCGTGCCCCGGCGCGGCATAAATTTCTCTTACGTCGCAGATATAAAAAATATTACGCCGCAAGGAAACCGGGTTTATCGTTGCGGGAACAAACACGATGGATACGCAGGCCCGCGGAAACACTGATTTAGCTTTCCCCTCTGGATCCTGTCCCCCGGCGACATGTACGCACGTAAAACCCAGCCGGAGTACCCTTTTCTTCTCCACGTCCTGTGGACACCGGTCAGCTCTGATCAACTACTGCAATTAACTGCGGAGAACTTGGGAGCCGTGGCTAAAAAATCGCTGGCTCCGCGGTCGAAGTGCGTTCGACCGCACGAAGAGGCGTTCCTTTGCACTTGTTTGAGGACGAAGCTCGTTAAAAGTGAATCGAGTCCCTCGTGAAAGCTTAAACGACCGGTGGCGCGGACTCTCCCGAGTACTCCGTGCAACCTAATAATTCATCCTGAGGGCTACTGCTCGTACCTCCGGGTGGAGGGTAGCGACGGGCGTTCCGTTCCCCCTGTTCGCGAGCAATTTAGCCGCGCAACGGATGACACGCTGAGAATCTTGGCACGCCAGAGTGAATTTCTCCCGTACACTTGTCCGAACGTCGCGAATCGAGGCGGATGCACCGAACTCCATCGAGCTGGTACGCACTGCGCGAATTTCGGAACGCCGTACTATCCACGGAGGTCTTTACAGTATTCGCGCGCGACGGGTGTGGTTCGACGAGGAGCGGGCAATTCAGCGGGACCAAAGGCTGGCTTATGAATGGACAATTAATCCAGGAAAACCGCCGTCGCATCGTAGCCGATTCTCGCGTGCTCCGTTACGCCGCTAAGCCACCCAAAGTCCACCCCGTCCAGCTAGCAGGGCGGCACTGTATTATCCAAGGAGTGCCGCTTTGCTCTCTGTTAATGATTTATTTAGCCGGTCGGCCGGCTGGCGCAAATACGGTGGCGAATGTTAGCCACGGCTAAGCTCGCTCGCGTACCCCTTTCAACGGGCCCGTGGACATCTCTGGGATTCTTAATGAGCTTGCGCGACACCTTTGCCGCGCCGATGCCTCGGGGAGGACCGCTTTTCCCGCGCGCAACGCCACTGGATATCGGATTTCCCCGTCTCGCCGCCAGCCGTCTGTGTCTGTCCGTCGGCGAATTTGGCCGGCGCTCCGTTCGCCGTTCATCGTCCGCCGTTCGACGGGAATGAAATTGATAAAAGCTAGACGCGCGTAACCGTTCGAATTCGCCGGGCCCTCCCTTTGCGCCGCGAAACGGCCGAACGACACGCGAGCTCGTCACATATAATTAAACTATCATCTCCATATTCATGCCGGGGCAAAGCAAACTTCCATACTCATCCATATACATTGCTAAACAGTTGTCGGTCACCCATTTGCATTTAGGTTACAGTCTTCATTAACCGGCCCGGTGCTCGCACATTAAAAAGGCAGAAATTTTCATTTATCATTCCCTCTCTTTCCCCGACCGTTGGAGGCGCGCGACATCGTTCGCGTGTAAAAACAAATCACGCCCAGGCTAGCGCGTTTCCCAGCGGGAACAATCCGCGCGGTTAATACGCGAATTAATGATGCTTCGTGGTGGGTAAACGTTCGCCTAGAGCACGACATCCTCCTCCGTCGAGGAGGTGCAGAAATCGAACCGTCAGAGGAGAATAGCGTTTCAGTTAGCCACTCGATGTTCTTCTAACCGAATCCACTTAGCGGATCCCCGCGCGACGGGCGGAGAAGGAGAATTCTCGGTGACATCGAGGGAAAATTCCGACGCGTGTCGCCGACACCCGTTCGCTCGGAGAATCGGCTTTGCGGGGACTCGGGGCTATGGAAAATCGGCGCGAAGGACGCGGACGCGGCGATGGCAGCCGTCGTAAACGTGCAACCAATACGATAACGCGTTTTGACACGTAAAACTCCGGCAAATCGGTGCTCCGCGAGCGCGTTTCCACGCCGAGCGGGGCGACGAAAATATACGTCGAGACGGGCCGTCGCGCAGACGGCCGACGGAGGGGAGTTACGCCCCTGTCTGAACGTGTCTCCGCGCGAAGACAAAATAGAGCCTCGTCTTTCCTCTCACTCCTCTCTCTCCTCTCTCCCCTCGCTCTCCTCTGCCGGGCGCGTCGGCGTTTCTGCTTTCGTGCGAAATCTTTCTCTCGCCGCTGCTTTTTCCGGCCGCGCGAGCACGCTAGACAAGACAGTGCCGTTCACCGTGTCAAAACTACGCCGAAGAATTTGCTCCTCCCGAGAAAATACGCGAATAAAGTGTCTCGTCTGTCGCGCGACGCGGCGCGCCCGCCCCCGCGGCGTCTGCGCCGCCCTTCTCCCGTCCCGGGGAGAGTTTTATTTCGACCGAGAGTGTATTGGACGCGTCGAGCGTTCGATTCTGTCTCAATTCAGTCGAGTCAAAGGCCCCGGCCGAACCGCGCGCCCGCAAATCTGGCGAAATCTGATAGTCTGCCGGTCGGGCGACTTGAAGGGCCTGCACCGCGAGGTCACCCGCTCCCTGCAATAACAGAAAGCTCCAGCAAGCTCTCGCGGGGCGAGAGCGTAACGCCCGCTCGACGTTACCCCGCTTATTGATTTCTCCCCGCGCCCGAGAGAAATAAACGAATGTAGGTGGTACGCGGCGATCATTTCGACCGAGCGAATTTGCATAGAGAACGCGGGGCGGACGGGGTTGATCTCGGGGCGCGAGAAGCTGGCCCGAGGTGTCGCCGGGTCGCGCTACGTCCCTGCCGGTCCTCGCCAAGACAAAATAAAACTCGGCCTCTCTGCTCGTCGGTCGCGCGGAAGCTCGGATCAAGCTTTTTTTCTCGCCGCGCAGAAGCGCGGCAGACAAGACGGTACCGTGGCCCGCGGCTAGCCAAAACATTCGAGTCTTGATCGCGAGCCAAAAATCTCATCGCGCCGCCAAAAAGATACACCTGGCCCGCGCTCCAGCCTGCCCGCCCCTCGAGGGAAACAGGGAAACGATTCTATTTTTCACGATCCTGGTCGCCAGGCCCGCCGCTAATCCCTTTCCTCGGTTATTCGCGCGTCACACTGCCAGTCGCGAGATCGATTCCATAATCAACCCCGGCCGGCTTGGCAGACCTTCGCAATTATCTGAAACGTGGGCACCTCTCGAAATCGGTCATTCCCCCTTTAAATAGGCGACGAGCAACCGCGACGAGGTCCATTATTCCCTCGCTGATATTTACGAGGCAGCTTTCATCGGGCTCCGAGTTCCCTTTGCCCCGGCAACTTTTATTAATATCGCCGATATCAACGGCGCGAGGTCGCGACCACCCGATGCTCCCGGTGAATTTTAATGAATTCAAAGGTCGGCGATACGCGTTGACGCGCGCGCTGCTGCCCTTTGTGCGCATTTTTCCCGCCATCCGCCACGATATTCCATCATGGTAAATTCCTCTGGCGCGTCGTGTACCGTGCAACTTTCAATGATCATCGTGCACGCTCCGCGAAACACGGCCCCGGAACATTTCCCATTTCGGCCTCGCTGTTTCTGCTAAAACAGCTGCAAGACACAGCGGGTGGTACAGGCTCGCGTTGAAAGCATCCTTTCCCATCTTTCACGGGTCTTTGTTCGAGGTAGAACACACAGCCACTGACCGAACGCTGCTAATCCGTCGGATTATCGCCGAGCGATCGCTTTCTTCGCGCTTGATTTATGCCGGCGTGCTCGCCGCTCAAGGTGGATTTACACCTGGCGGGGCTTAAAAGCGCCCCCGCTGCCGCGACAGTGTCCCTCGAGGGTAGATTACGTCGATACGGAATTGCGCGGGCTCTTTGTTCCCGACGTTATTCTTTTTTCACTGGCGAGCGTGGACATCTCGTCGAGTGATAGAGACTTTGACACGAGTGAATCGATACGCGATGGGACGATCCCCAGCAGATTTCCCTTTCGTCGGGCGAGTGTCGCGCGGCGGTGGAACAGAGGCGACCGCGGGGACCGGCGAATAAATTTTTTTCGAGCGACAGAGAGTAACGCGGAGCGGAAAGAGGGACGTCGCCGGCAGAAATAGAGGGACCTTGCAACCCCTGCTCGCCCCCCGGGGCAGCCGGTATATATTCGCGCCGAGCCCCGATGCGAAATTTATCGCCGAATTACGGCCGACCACCGGGCATAGTTGCGCGAGGCGGGGGTAAAAAGGATCCAGCAGCCGGGCGAAACAAATCTGGCGGACCTAATAAAAGGCGAAACGGCCGGATAGGTATTCTATCGCTGCCCGCCAGCGATTTTAAGTTCATGGATATGGCGTTTCGAGAGGACGCTCGAGAAGTCGATATGGGATCCGACAGAAGGAACGGGAGTGCTCGTTATCCCTCAACGCTGATGCTTGACGAACCCTTCCTTTCAAGTCGTTTTGCTAATCGAGATATCCCTTTCCCAGAGTAGCCCCAACTATCTTCTCTTTTTACGCCTAAACAGTGCTCGGTAATAAATTCTGAACCCACTCCTGGCTTGGAAATCTCGCCAGAAAAGATTCCTCGATTCCTCCTCGACGCGTTTCCAACAGATTCGGCAGTTGGACGGGCCGAAACCGCGAACGCGCGGTATTCATATTTAATTCGGCCGTCGAGCGGATGAGGATTTATTATCGCGGCCGGACACCAACCGCGGCCGGGTGGCGAAAAATTAAAAACAAATCCCCCTCGTAAATTGCCGGGCGATCATCGTGCCATTAGATCTGCCTTATGCCGACGATTTATTCGCGCTCGCGGCGATCGCTTTCGAGACTGTCTCGGAAAAACCGTCGCCGCAAAAAGCGGCGGCAGGATCCGGCGGAAAAGCGAGATAGATTCCAGCGGTAAAGGCAAAACGCCTGGCAAGCTGAACTCGAGTCGACTCGACCCGACTCGCCGGTAGCAACTTAATTAATTAAGGTGAATCGCTCCTCCGGATTGTTCGCGCGTTTTACGCTTGGCACGCTGACTAATGGCCCCGCTGATTAATACGTCCCGCAGATGGTACGCAGCGGCGTAAACATTAAGACTATGGGGCTGCTCGCGATTGAATTATCACGGACAACCCTGCCGAAGTATTAAATTGCACGGAGCCGCGCTCTCGGTTGCATGTCCGGATTCAGTTTGAATAACAACGCCCCCTGCCCCCCCCCCCCTTGTTTATGAATTATGCATACGCTGCAAATCTAACGCAGATTGAAAAGAGGTCCCAGCAATCGATACGGTATACCTTCGCGAGGCAGCAGACGGATTAGTTATTAAATGCTAATCCCGCGAGCGAAGAATTGCTGGTATCGTCCCCTGTAATGCGGCTGTATGCAACTTTTTAAGCTACCTACCCCCGATCGACTAGTATCGCCTACGGTGGAAATGTTGGCTCCGTTTTCACCACCGCCGGCGGATACGTCTGTGATAATTGTCGCGAGCGTGGGGCACGTAAATAGAACGGTAAACAGCAATTTCGGTTTTATCAATAATACAGGGGATAACTTTCCGGGGGTGGAAATGTTGACCCAGCGATCGGTGGTGAGTTTCTCACTCTCTCTCTCTCTCTCTCTCTCTCTCTCTCTCTCTCTCTCTCTCTCTCTCTCTCTCTCCGAGGGTGGATCAAAATGGATAAAGAAGGGTATATGGGCGAGCCAGCTAGGTTGGAAAAGTTAGTTTCGGTGACATATGTGGCCAACACACGTAGAGGCGGAAGTTGAGTCGGGACCGGCTAGGACCAACCCTCTCTGCGGGCTGCGTGACATTTCCACCCCCGTAACTACCTCGAACCGTCGCTTAAGGAAATAGAGCTGTCCAACGCAAGCACGCTTCTCGTCACGGCTCTCAAGATGTGCCAATAAACGGTAATCGTCGCAAAAAATTCGCGCGCAGCCTGGTAGAGATGGAACCGTGATACTCTTACCGTGCTTACGGATTTTCCCTGTCGTATCAGTTAGCGTGCTTGCCGCAAGTATTTCCCATCAATTTCGCGGCTTACAGAGGAGAAGAAACTACGTGGCTTTAATAGGAATAGGCTAAAGCCACGAACACTCGCGGTCGAGAAAGTGAAACGTAATTGTGGAAATGTTAATGGATTTCCACGGAGACGTCAACAGAGGTGGGAAACGGGCAGCGTTTAAATTGCCAGGGCACGGAACAGCGATATATGCACGGACGTGGATATTTTCTGGTTAAAACGCGGAGAGGTCAGGGTTTAATGGGGATTTTAATATCGCTTTACGCGGAGAGAAATTGAGCGGGAATCGGTGGACGCGTACAAGTCTGGCATTGATCGCGGAAACGAATAATAATGAGAGGGACTCGACGCGGCCTCGTCCGCAGCTAATAAACGGAAACTTAATCAAACGACGCGACGCATCCACCGATCCGATTGAAGTGCTTTTCTATGTAGCGCGCACCGCGGCGGCGTCGATTTTTCAACGCAGATCTCCGCTGGATTTCGATCAGTCACCGCAAACCATTCAGAGTAATTAATCGTCACCCCCCACAGTCGCCGAATATAAATATTACGAAATCGCGAACAAATGCGATGGGCAGCCGACCGCAAATTTATACACAGCGTAGCGGATCCGCGTACCGACCCGCTTATTGCTTCTCGTCGCCGATGAAGCAATTAAATAGTTATTAATAATTATGGGTGTCCGCGGGGAAAAAGCGACGGCCACGAACCAGTAGCTGTACATTATGCCGTGTCCGTAATTAACGCGGTTTTCAAGGAAAAATATGTAGACACCTACTCAATTGTTTGAGAATAATTAAGGGGAGCAGGCCGTATAAATCGAGCGAAAAATAGAAACAAACATTTTGCCGTGAATCGCTTCTAAAACATTTCAAAAATATATTCTCGAAGTTATAAGCCGAAATTCAACCTCTAATTTCGCACACATTTACTTTATAATATTCCTCAGAATATGAGCCTCAAGGTTTAACCAAATTATTAATTTTAACCACTGTTTTTCAACAAATAAAGCGCGAATTTTTGGCGAAAATCACACTTAACTGTTTGAAGTTCCGCCATTTTTATAATACGCAATTTTTTTCCATCATTCACGGTTCACATTCTTACAATTGACATAAATTGAAACAAAATTATTGTTCTGTTTCGCATAACTACCAGACACGCTACATCCGGCGCCGTTTTGCATCTCGAAAAAAAACCTATTTCAGATACTGCTCTATTTTTCGTATTTATCATAACTTTACTGTCATACAATTTTTTTTTACTCGTTATAATGTTATATAAAGTATCCATAGAGTTCCGAAAGGATTAAAACGCACTGAATAAGTCGTTTAATCTTATTCTTCTGGCCACTTGGCATTTAATTAAAAGGGCAGGTGCTTAAATCCCGTTGAATCAAAGAATGCTACAGCTTTCTTCGATACCTGTGGGCGTTTCCTTTCCTCTCGCAATTTTCAAACACCTACCCTGTGCTTGAATCAGAGGGCACACAGCGCTCGTTTCGCGTGATCGTCCCAGATCGAGAAGAACAACTTCGCAGAGACTCGTACGTGATGCATCGCGAGCAAATTAATTCGAGGCGAACCGTAGCCCGGGTCAATTACGAAGCTTGCCACCGATTCTTGAAGGTTTGCTTGAGAGCGGCCGTAGCCTCGAGGCGCACGGAACTCGTCCGTTTCGCTTAATTAAACGTCCCTCTAATTAATTAGAGAAAGATCGGACGGTTCGACAGCTAGCGCGCCACCAGGAGGACACTCGCGGGGCTCGTAAGTCGACGCTCGTAAAATTTTCACCCCCCCGACTACTGCCGCCCTCCGACCCCCAAACCCCTCCATTTCATTCGCCAACATATCCGGAATTTTTCCGCCCGGTCGCTTTATTGAATGTATAAGCCGTCCAAGTTGGATGAAACTTCTGCACCGGATACTTCGAGCCAGAGAGAAGTCCACCCTACCGAAACGCCTTCCCCGATATAACCAGTCGTCTCCCGAAGCATGCATCCCCCTCTGCAACCCTCGGCTCGCCGCTCGTGTTTAACCAATCGATGCTTTAATTAATTACGGAAAAGTCAACAGACAGTGGAGAGAGCGGAGCGGGATCATCGATCGAGGGTCGTGTAAAATCTCCCTCCCAAATATCGCGCGCCCACCCTCTCGAGTTAGGAAGGGAGAACGCCGTTCGAGGCGTTTCCCACCAAAGTTGCCCAAAAACAATAACTTTTTACTGGTTTGGCCAGCCTCTGACGACGACCCCCGAGATTCAATGGGCGGGGAGAGGGTGTGCCGGAAACGACCACGGAGACGTTGGTCGTTCGGTGGATTAAATTTCTCCAGCCAGTCTATCTGGCCGCGAGCCTAAGCGTCTCCTCACGGAAGGCGGAGTCTTCAGCGGGGAATCAAGTTTCGTGGTCATCGTTCGGCCGGAATTCGGGGGAATTGTAGGAAATTCGGGCCCGACTCGACTCGAGCGCGGAACGAGGGTGGATGGCCGAAGTTCCGGCCGTGAGGTTACACGGCAGAGATACTCCCCCGGCACCCAGCCGTTTTCCCGGTGCCCGGTGCTGGCGGGCAACGACACGGCGATGGAAAATGATCGAGGGTGAACAGCGCTAGCCGACGTCCCAATTTCCCAGACAGTAACCTGTCCCGCCAGCTGGCACCCTTCGGGACATCAGGCCTTTCCCTCGTGACCCAGCGGCCGACCCTGCGCCGCCCCGGCCGCCCCCCTGCCACCCCCGGCCGCGCCTAGATCTTTCCCATATACCACGTCCGAGGGTTATGGTTCGGCATAAATCTACTTATAACGGCCGGCAACTATTCGTCGGGGCCGGACTATTTCACGAGCTCCTCCGTGACATAAACGCGCGACGTAAATCGTGGCCGTTCGACGGACAGGGGTTGCTTGCCATCCGAGGATGCTCTATCTGCAAACGTATCTCGGCCCTCGGCCCCTCATTTTCTCCTCGTCATCCTTTCCCAAGGCTCCGTAGCAGCCACGGCGAAGCCCTGCCGATTAGGGCAGCCCCTCATCGAGATACAATATCGGGGATATAGTACAGAGCGCAGAGGGTGGACCGGTGGATCGCGATAATGTAATTATAATCCAGGGGCGACGGTGTTATGGATTCCCGTGCAGATATCCAGCGCAGGATCCGAAATTTCCAAGGGTTCCGGACAGCTGTCGACCAGGGAGACTTTGGGCTAATTACTGGAACTGCGATTAACCCCGCGATCGCAATATATCACGGAGAGAGAAGGGTGGTCCGTTGAAAGACACCGGATTAAGGGTAACGAATCGATCCTTGCCGTTCCCGTCGTTTATCAAATCGACGAGCGACTCGGCTGCCAGCTACCGTTTGTTTTTCATGGCCAGAGGAACGATTAGAATCCACCCTCCCGCGGGGTGGCTGGGACGACGGAGCCCGAGGAGCCGCCACCCCCGCCCCCCCCTCGTTCCTGGATCGTTATCGAGAGACAGCGGCTGTTTCTCGTCGCGACAACCGTATCGTGGTAACCGGGCGTTACATTTGTACGCGCCAGTTCGCAACTGGATGCCTGTCGGGGGAGGGTGAATAGCTTGTCCGCGGCGGGAAGGGAAGGCGAAGGTTGAGCGAGGCTCCGGGCAACTTCGCTGGAGGCCCGTTGGCATGCAAGAGGGTAGGAGATTCGTACGTATGCGTCTCGGTGGATGCAGCCGCCATACGACCGACTAAGTAACCCAGTTTTGCTCGCGAGAAGCTATCCACAGAGGGTGGGACGCGGAGGGGCGAGGAGGGGGCTGTAACGGGGCTCCAGCTAGCCCAGCTACAGAGTGTTTCGAAATAAAGTACGGTACATTATAGCCGGAGTCGTTCCGCACACATTCAGAGGCACGAGCGGGGCGAGGGTTGGGGGCGCATGCGTTCGCGTGCACACTCGAATAATTTCAAAGGGAAACAGACGGACGAAGCGAGACCGAAGGTGATAAAAACGGGGATGGAAGAAGCAAGATAGAGCGAGAAGTCGGGGGAGAGGAACGGAGGGGCGGCGGGGTTGAATACCGGGGGGGTGGAGGGAGATGGTGGCGTGGCCCCCGCCCCTTTAAAGTGTTATCTTTGAAATTGCGTTTCGCGGGAGCGTTATTAAATTAAGTAAACCGCAAAAAAGTTTCTTTCGAGCTGCCGACCGTGTACGGGGTGAGTACGTTCCTGGTGTAGTCACGGGCTGAGCCTCACTCGCGGCATATATGGGAATTAATACCCGAGGAAAACCACCGCCGCCCTCTTTCATCCCTTCCTATTTCTGACTGCGCACACAGAACCCACCGACATCGGCTTTTCTAACCACCCTCCCCTGCGCCCCGCGCCAGCTAGACGGTCGCCGCATAAAAAGGTACTTTTAATTTTGCGATCGTAATATACGAAGCCACCGTTGCCCTGGAACCGTGGCTAAGACTTCCGGTGGCCGACCAGCGGCTCTCCAGCACTCGAAAATGTAAACGTTCCCTCCGACTGTTTTCCAGCTTCTCCCTTTTTCCACCGGGGCCAGACCGTCGAGAGATTTTTCCGACGGGATTTTTTTTCGTACCGCCTCACGTGTCGGCGCGCGATGCACCTTTAATGATAAAATATTCCAAAGAATTTCTAGCATGTAATTAACGGACCATTCGCTCCCGCGAGACCCGCGCAGCGTAACGAAAGAAGAACTCGGCATAACGGGACCCTCCCGCGCCCAGTTAAGCCCGTGATGAAATCTCCAATCTCCCCGCGGTACCTAACGAAGATCGCGACACCAATGCTCCTCCCCGGTTCTCTAATTATCCAGACGGGGGAGGGAAAAAGTTGCCCGAGTTTCGTCCACGCTGCTCGCGAAAGCAAAAGTCCAACGACTTTCGGCGAACTTGCCGAGCAGTTTTCCCCTAATAAAGAACGTACTTAAAGCGATTGAGTCGCGCAGGCAGTCCGCTTTGATGCTCTGCACTTTAGCTTTTTATTCGACGAAAGTTTGACACTTCCGGGGGGACTCGTGGCCCCGACGTCCGTGAAAAAGGGTTTCGATGTCGGGCCACGCCGTGGCGAAAGAAGCACGAGCGACTGCCTCCTCATGCTATCAAAGACGCGAAAACAATGGGAGAGCGGGGAGGAAGCCGGTCGATCGTAGACACCCTTGTGCGATCGATCGCTTAACACAGGATACCACCTTTGACTGCGATTTTGGAGGCGTTTTTCATGATTTTTTTTGCATACACAGAATGCGCAGAAACAAAATCGGTTTTAGGCATTTATTCATGTAACTTTAATCTGTAGTTACACATTTTTGGAAACTGAAAAAGTCAAAAATAATCTCTTGTAGGTGGCGCCAAAATACATTCCTTGGGAGGAACACCGTTAGACGGCGTGTCAAATTCCGCTCTGTACGTGGCTCCTAGAAAAAAACCACAGAACGTTCCTATTAACAACAATATTTTTTAATGTTGTACCTAGGGATTTTACGAAATTTCGATTTTTAAGAAAATGGCGGTCATTTTAACAAAAAGGTCCATTTTTTAGGGTATAAAAGTTTATAAAATTGTGCACCAAAACAAAAATAACAACGCTACAGCAAAAGTCCTACGTACATCATTAGATTGTACCACGGGGTAGAATTGTGCAAAGTTGTAAGTCAATCCGATGAAAAGTGTAAGAGTAATTTGACACGCCGTCTAACGGTGTTCTCCAAAGGAATGTATTCTGGCGTCACCTGCAAGAGATTATTTTTTACTTTTTCAGTTTCAAAAAATGTGCAATCACAGATTAAAGTTACATTAATAAATGACTAAAACCGATTCTGTTTCCGCGCATTCTTTGTATGCACAAAATATTCTGAAAAACGCCTCCAAAATCGCAGCCAAAGGTGGTATCCTGCCTTAAGTCGTTTCTCCGGCTGCTTTCGTCGCAAGAAGCGAGTGAACGACGCCTCTGATCCAACCGAAACGCTGGACGAGAGCTCGAACGTTTCCGAATAAAGTACCCACCCTGTCGCGACGTCGAAGACATGAAAACCCCCGTGGATGGAAGGAGGCGCGAGGAACAATTGGTCCTCAAAGCCACCGATCCCGCGGAGCTTTTACGACGTCGGATTAACGAGCCACTTTAATTTACTGGCTTTTTACGGGGCGAGATACCGATGCATAAATATTCCAGCACGCACCCCGGACGCACTCGTCGCGGGGCGTTATGGGGGACTGTATACGCGGCGATATCGCGAGCTTTACGCCCGGCCGAGAAATCCCATTCCCCGTAAAACCTGTCAGCCAGAAAAAATCAGATTTTAACGACCGCGCGGCTGACCGTGCCCCGCGGAAAATATTTTTATTTACACAGGCAGCCCGATGCGCGGCAACGGTCGAAAATATTAATTAACGCACCGGCCGCCCGAGCTATCGTCGAATTACTTGGTTGATTTTTGCCGGCGCGCTCTGCGCGCTTTAATCGAACGAAAACACGGCGCGCCCTCGAAACTCCGGAATAACTTTCGGTAGGTACGAGTGTTCGCAGGGACGCGTCCCGCTCGAAATTAGCAGCTGCTTGTCCAGCGGCGGTCGTCCCGCCAACGTCTGTCCCGGTGCCGATATTTTTTCCAACGATGAAATTTCAGCCGAAGCGGCTGGGGGCGGTGCAGTGTCGCCGATCGACGGCGGATTTATTCAACGCTCGCGTGTAAAAGAGCCGGCCGAGCCAGTAAACACGCATGATTACGATAAATCTCAATGGAAAGCCAATTACGCGGTCCGCAGGCCAAGTTACCGGCCGAGCGTTAATGGGTTCAAGTGAATGGTACAGTAAATTGTACTATCTCCGGGCGCTGTTTCAGGTTTGTCCAACGGTAAATCTACGCCGGTGTATATTTAGTGCGTGGTCCTCGTAAATCCGCGATGTTGCGGCCCGAGCCCGGGGAGGGAGATGAGGGAGGAAAAAAGAGGGCGTCGGGAGAGATGCAGATGGAAAGAAAGTCGGGGACGTCGCGTGGTCGAAGACCGTCGTAAAGATCGCTAGAACCGTCGGCGATATTTGTTACGAAACGCGATTCCGCGGCTGTTCGCCCGGGGCCCGCCAGGGTGGGGGATAAATAATGCCGACGAGTCGCGCTCTTTCGCGGGTATTTATCGCGTTAACGATCCCCCCCGCGCATATGTCCCCTGTCAGTTTTTTAATACGCTTTAAACGCGCTCGGACGTACGACAAACTCTCTTGGCAGACAGGCCTCTCAAAGAAGACGCTCCATTCCCCTCGCGCGGCCGCTTCTGGAACGCGTCTCCGGGGCTTCGCCTAAGCGCGCGATCCCGCGAAATGAAAACCGCGCGCGGTCCAGACGCTCCGAATTTGTTCGGTGACGAAAATATGAATTGGCCTGGGCGACGCGGCAGACGCGCGGCCTTATCAGTGGAGTCATTGTTCTAGCGGCTGAAGTTTCCTCGGGCCGTTCGTTCGCGGGTTTAATAAGTCGTGAAATGAGATCACGGAGGAGGCTGGCGGGCGTAAAATCGTTTAGCATGCTGGGCAGACGCGCCGTGAGTCAGCGCGGACGATTCTGTTGCTCCTGGGCTGCGAACACGCGAGTGCCGCGAGCGACACGTCTACCAGCAGCATTCGTACGTCTCGTCGCGGTTAGTTAACCGTGCTATAAATACCGCCACGTCGGCATAACATTATTTTTCCAAAGAAACGTCGCGGACAGATCGGGCGGAGTGTCTCCCCCACTCGCTTCGGCCCCCCGGTCTCGCTGGCGCTACGATGAATCGCAGGGGAATTCAAAGATAATCGTGAACCGGGGAGTTTGCGGAGACCGCACCGACCCGCTTAATGTACAAGTGCCTCTATCTTTCTGCTTTCAGATGCGCGGAAGGCTTCACGGGTCTGCGGTGCGAGACGAAGGACGTGATCAGCACCGGAAGTGTGTACAACCGGCGTAGGGCGCCGTTTTCCTGCAAGCTGGGACTATCGACCTCGTACTACTGCTAGCGATAATCGCGCGGGGCCCTTCCATTCCGAGCGGACCGCTTCCGAGCGCTGTATTCGGGGTCGGTCGCTCGGCATAGTCGGTCGAAACAGCCTCTAGAGCCCACGAGAGGAATGTCGTGAGAGGGCCAACGCGCGACCAACGAACGGACAAGGAGGCGAGATCTGCGAACGGAACGCAGTGAATTGCGACGAGAACTCTGAGCAGGGGACATGGGGTCGGGGGGGAGCGAATTTTCGCGCTGATTCTTGGGGAAGCGTTGTTGTCGGGCATTAAAACGAGTCCTCCGCAGGACCAGGTTCCAAATCACTCTTTGGCACCGGGCATTCGCACCTTCTTCTATCGCATCCTCTTTCACTTCATCCTCCAAGCCTTCTATCTGTTCTTCCCCTACTTCCAATTCTTCTAATCCAGCCTGTTCTTCCACTGCTACCGTTATCTTCGCTCTTAGAAAATGTCGCGGTCACAGGCGCGTGCCTCGCGTCTCCGTAGAAATTTTATTCGCGAGACACCGAGCGACGGACGTCGCGTGCGCGCCCGCGTGCACGCGTGTATGCATGGACGCGTGAAAGGGAAACAGAGAGATGGCGGTGAACGCCCCGCGAGTGTACGGAGGGGTGGTGTAAGGGAAAGAGTTACGGCTGACTCTTGCCTGTCCCGATCCCCTTCAGTTTCATATCGGCAGAGCAGAAGGGGAGCGTTCGAGTGACGCTGGTGATTCGGAAGTGGTGCTTGACCTCGAAAGATCGCGAGCCGCCGATAATGGGGGTGGAAAAATAGAGGGGAAAAAGCAGAGGGACGTGCGAAGGTCGCAGTTTTCGGAGTCTCCGCGGGGAGAACAATACCAAAGAGCCGGGGGTCTCGATAATGGACGTCGCGAGAATAGTCGAAACACTCGGATATCACCTGGGTCGATACGCCTACACAAAACCACACACACACACGCGCACACGCACACGCACGCGTTAACACGAAAACAAGGCGGGCCTGAGAGCCGCGAAAGGGTGACTTTCGCGTATCCATTTTTAGCGATGGGATCGAGGCGACCACTCGAAGCGTGGCGGGACTTCGAAAAAGCTCCCGGGAGCGTGGAGGATTTTTGGAGGCTCGAGGCTCGGTGCCCACCGTCGAGCGGGCACCGTAGCTCGAGCAAGGAATCGCGGGACCTTCGAGGCGGAACGCGCGGTGAACGCTTCGGTTGGCTCGGGAGCCTCGGGAGCAAGAAATTGCGCGCTCGATACCCATCGCTAGTCGCCCTCGGTCCACTTCCCTTCCGTCGAATTGGAAAGGGAGCGTCCTCGTCCTCGTCGTCGTTGTTGTTCGCGGGTGAGGGGCAGCGTCTTTTGTCGGTGGTTGTTGGAAAATGTGGGCCACGCCGGTGGAGCGTGAAGCTGCGAGCGCGGCAGCGCAGGGAAGACGGACGCGGGTCGCGAAATCCGAGCCTAACGACACCACCGGAACGAGAACCTCGACGCGAGCTTGCCTCGCCGATATGCGGCTCGAGGTCCGGCTGAGAATTGTTCTATTTCGTCACGGTGATTCTACGCTCGCGGACCGATCGCGTCTCGCTCGGCCGAAATAAGTATCGTAACTCGAAGTTTATCGCCCATTGTCGTCTTCCTTTTGCCACAGTTTTCCCCGAAATTTTCCAGCAACGATTGATAACAGCGGCAACCTCCTTGGCGGGGTGGTAAAAATAACGCAGAGGGAAACGAGGAGATGGGCCACTCGGAGGGGGCGAACGGATCGACACAGGGGAAGAGAGTGAGAGACAGAGGGACGAAGAGACCACTAGGCAAAAACGATTTCATGTAAAATATGATAATGTAATACGCGTTAGGCTAACTAAAGCAGAGACTTAAGGTAGTTAAAGAGAATAGAAAAAAGAGAAGGCGCGCGCGAGAGAGAGAGAAAGAGCGAGAGAGAGTGTGAGAGAGAGAGAGAGAGAGAGAGAGAGAGAGAGAGAGAGAATGGGAAATATTCGGGACGATTAGGAAACGGCAGGTCTGTCGAGAACTTTCCGAACGAGACGATTGCACGTGTCAGGAATTCAAAGTGTATAGAGATCTGCGATTTTTCAGAGGAAAATCACGAAAAGAAAGATTGTCCAAATATTTATCGAACGGTTGCTTCCTCCGCGTAGCGAGTCGGTATCGAGATTCACCTCCCGCGCGCTGCTTATCTTTCCCTCCCGTAAAACTCTCGCATCTTCCGATACACCGAATGAGAGTGAAACGACGATAGTTTGGTCAGACATCACGGCGAATCGATCTCTTCCGGAATTCTCGAGAGGAAAAAGGATCGCGAAAAGCGGCCAGGGAGGGGGCGTGTGGGATGTGCGCGCTGTGCTCCAGCAGTCTCGGGACCCTATTTATGTTTTATATTATATTATATCATATATATATATATATGTATATATATATATGTATATATATATAAATATGTGTATAAACATTTTTAATTTATTTATTTAATTCATTAATTTTATTGATTTTACGATTAAACGTCATCTCCATCTCGGCAACCGCCTTTGTTTTTAATCACACGTTCACCTTTATTACTTCTTTTCTTTCTCTTTTCGTTCCCCCGGTATTTCCGTGGCGCGCGAGCAGGTAGGTGTGCTATCCGCAATTCCCCTTTCCTCTCCTTTCCCCTTCGATCCCGCCCCGTTTGGGCCGCGATTAACTCGCGGATCCGTGTCGCAGCCTGCGACGAAGCCAGCGGGACTCGCGACGGGGGAGTCGAGTGCCCCGGAGAAAGTTCATATACAGGCTCGCGTGTCGGGCGAGCCGGCGAACGGGTCCTCAAAGAGAGCCAATAGAAATTTTCATAGCTAGGCGAAAGAGTTTCCTGTCTCTTATTGCGTTTCAGCGAGTCGTGTCGAGAGGAGCCGCTACGATTCCCGTGGAAATAGCTTGCCCCGTCTGCGCGAGGCGAGACGCCTGAAACAACGCGAGCGATAAACGGGGGACTCCGGGTTCCCCTGCCGGGATAGTCAAAGAAACGAGACGAGATAGAGGGCGCTGGCTGGCCGAGGCCGAAACGACGGGTGGAAAAACGAAATAATTCGCTGGGAACTGTCTGCCCGCGCCTGGAACGACGTATTCCGCCGGCGAATCCCTCGTAAAAGCTAGCAACTGCATAAAACTCGGCAAGCACGGGCGCATCGATCCCCGTAACCGCTTCTTTTAATCGAACTTGGCGCCCGGAACGCCGCGCCGGGCTTCCGCGGCCTCGGCTATCTCCACTGGAAGCTTATCGAGAGCGGGGGATCGCGAAGGAGAGGCTTTTCGTTTGACGGGGGGACATCGACTCCGATATGGAAATTCGCGTTCCTCCGGTGTTGCGATGCCAACGGGAAAAGTTTCGCGCCGCGGTGGACGTCGAGCCGAGCGGAACCAGGCCAACCTGTTACTCCGCGGAAATTCGTTTAAAAGTGCGATAATTCATGGATAAGTTGGCCGGGCCAACGAACGATAAATTAATGTACAACGCCCGTCTGGCAGCCGCGCGAGAATAGAAACGATTTACCGGCTTACCGCTCTGCGAAATATATAATCGAGTAGCCGCGACAAACACGGTTGGGTTTAAATTTAATACGCGCGCGGTTAAAACCGGCCTCCTATCGGGGGACTGATAGCCGGTGTAACGATGCCAACGAGCTTCGAGATAGAGAGCTCGACTTGGTGGTCGAGAGCTCGCACTCTGGACGACGGATATGTTTCTCCGAGCATAAAGGGCGCGCTTGATTATTCTCGATTCGCTAGCGCAACCGAGGGTGAAGTTGCACGGAAGCTGGTGGAAAAATGGTAGTTTCGTGCAGCAGACGGAGAAATTCCCCCGGGGTGGAAATCAGTGGTTAGCTGCTATTTCGGGCGTTTTCTCGGCGACGCGACAAACTCCGCCGGCGATGCCGATTTCGCCGAAGGAAATAGAACGTGCCGGCTGTACAAGGGGAGCTGTATTACACCTGTCTTACGCATGTACCGAAAGAGAAATTGCTTCTCGCAGGACCGCTGCCCCCGGCCGGAAATTCAGTCGCCCTTCGACCCCGCGTATGTATTTCCCATTTCCCGGGCGGAGCGCGAGAACCCAGTTACGGACTCGTTGCTGGTTGTGATTCGAGCAAGAGGATCGAGCCACAAATCGGCGACGAAGTCTGTTAAACCGTTGCGGTACCTACGCGCAATGATTAATCGCGGCGCTAATTATCGAGAAGGGATCCATCACGCGGCCGGCGGGGAAAATAATGAACCGGTAAACTCGGGAGAAGAGGAAGCAGAAATGGAAGACTACGAAGAATGCTCGTTAATTATCGCCCGGCGCTTGCTCTTCTCCTGACCGCTGCTCGCCCCGGCGATTACGCTGCAGCGCGATTAGAAACGAGAACGGTAACTTTATTTGAACGGGGCGCGCGATGGGCGAAGCCGAAATTCATGCGTCAACGTCCTGTCCTTCCCGCGAGACGTCCGCGCTGACGTGCTGCCGAAGCCGGGATGCTGGAAACCCCGAGTACGTGATTGCGAGCCGTGGTGTCCGGCGAGCGCGATCACGTTTCGACGCGCGAACGTGCTCTTGGCCCCTGCTGCTGTCTAATTGGGAATCTTTGGCGGTCTGCAAACGAGGCGACCGATGTCGAACACCGTAACTCGTGACTGGTATCGACGGACCCAGCAAGTTCGTCAGGAAGGAAGGTCCGAGAACGGAGGAAATCCACTTTCCCACCTGAAATATTTACTTAGTCTCCCTCTTCGATTCCCAAGGGATCCGTGGAGAATCTGTGCGGCACAGGGGGCGGAATAGAAATCTTTAGATGCGCAATCTTCGTCCCGGAATCGCCGGGATAACCGGGACCGATTTGTCCCGCAGAAATCATAGCTTAAAGTCCGGGGACCAGAGACAACGGGGCATCGTGGTCCAGCTGGAAGGAGGAAAAACCGCCGGAGAACAGCGATCGAAAGACTGGGAGGAGCTGGTCGCGCGCGGACGAAACGAAGCTCGGGTTTACGGGGGAAACAGCGGGGAATCCCACTCGCACAATACCCGACCGAACCGGCAGCTCCTCTTTAAATTGGATTCCAAATATTCCCCGGCGATATTTTTGCCTTATCCGCCGTCATAACACAGCGGCGCGCACAGGCAGCCCGAAATCGCGTCGTTATTTTCAATCGCGTAAACGAACACCCATCGCGAGGAGCCTGTCGCCCTCCTTTCTACTCCGATTAGACGGAAAGCACCGCGATACGGAGGGACGGGGAGCAGAGGGAAATAATGGTTCTCTCGCTGGGAGAAAACGAGGAAGGAAGCGGAGTCTGGGTGACTCGTGTTTGGGGAAAGATCGACGACGGCGGGCATTGACGGTCACGAGCGACTAATCCAGTGGATTCCGCGCGGCGTTTGCACGCGCATTAGCCCGACCGGCATGCAAACTGAAACCACGAACGGGCAACGACTAGGTGGCCTGCATAAATACGCGACCAACCCCCGCCGACTAATCAATCGGGTCGCGCATCACAGGGAATTTTCAATACGCGGGCCCAGGCGGCCCGTCCGCCACCCCCCGTTAGCTCGTATCTCGCGAGCGGACACAGAAAAGGGCGGAGAACGCCCGGGGAGGGTGGGACAGACTGCGAAGGGGTGGCTGCATTGTCGCGGTAAATCGGTAAAAGGGAATTGATTGCCCTTCTCGTTGGCTCTGTCACCCGCGTCCCCCAGAGGCCCTTGTCGGATAATCGAAATTTAACGGTGTCCGTCGATCGACGAGTCGCCGATTAAGGGCGTCGAGAAGCGACGCGATCACCGCCGGTCGCGTGACCGAAACCATTCCCGCGGGGAAAAAGAGCTCCGGAACGTCGGTTCGAGCCGGGCAAATAACCAGGGCGCAATGGGAAAGGGGGTAGGTTTCGCAGGAGAGCACGAAGGGTGCGTTTCGAGGAAGCACCTTACTGCGACGAACACACGGCCAGATATGCCTGATTTAATATCCGGCCGCGGAGGAAGCACAAAACGCTTTCTGGCATCCCTCCGTTTTCTTCTTCCGCCCCCCCCCCTCGAATTTCCCCGTCGCTAGCACGAACAGGAACTGTGCGGGAACGCCCCGCTCCGGTCCGCTTCTGCCTGCGCCCCCAGCATCAAACTGTGTCGCGGCCGGTTTATCCCTGGAAATTTCGTAGAGGGAAAACAAAGCTCCCTATTTAGGTATGATTTAATTAACGGGGCAGGCCGGGCGGCGCACAATAGCGGATGCGCGTGCATAGGCGTGCTCCACGGCCATCGTTCATCTCGCGTGTAGGATTAATTCTCGCCCGACTATCGGCCACCCCTTTCTCGGGCAGCCTGGCTCCCGGAGGGGCCGGGTGGCTGCAATGCCGGCAGAAAAGTCACGAGAGGAGAGAGAGAGCTGAAAGAGGAGAATCATCGCCGCCCTCTCTCTCTCTCTCTCTTTCTCTCCCGCTCCCTCTCTCTCTCTCCATCCCATCCGGGTGAAGCCGTTCATTAACGCCTTAATTAGAGGCGAGTTCGAACGATCGTATCCGAGACGAGAGTCGAATGCGCATCTCGACGATGTGTCCCTCTCATTAGTCTTGTCGTATTAACCGCGCGCGAGACCCCTATCGCCTGTCGCTCGTGCCCGTTCCCATTGTAAGCCCACGTCTGCCCCATCCCCGCTGTCAAATTAGGTCCGATCGCAGTTCAGCCCCTGCTATGCTTCAAACTTCGACCCGCCCGCTGCCGTTCGCAACCCGCGCGGCGGCCTTTCACAACGCTTTCCATGGGATTTTGCGTACACCAGGATGTAAGGGAAAGAGGAGAAAATTGTCCGAGCTCTATACAGTGCTCCGGACAGAAGTATTGGGACGCTGTTTAAACGGTTGTACCTGTTTAGCCAGCAGCCCGAAAAGCGGCGAATGTTTGTGAATTTTTTTTTAAAAAGGGGATGCACATATTTTTACAGAGCCTTTTGCACTTAGAGCAGCAACATTTAAAGAACATTTGGTAATTTTTTGGTAGAAAAATATTCACGTTTATAATAAAATTGCAACCGGCGTCCAAAAAGCCGTTTAAAATAGTTGTTTCGGAGCGAGCACCGCCATTCGGAACCAGATTATCTTAAAACAAAAAAGATTTCGTTAGCATATTAATATATCCTCTGATTCGCGGAGGGAATTTGCGAAATATTAATTGAAAACAAAATGGCGACTGTTTAAAATTGGAGTCCTGATTTTTTCGCGCAAAAACCACGCGATTACGCTTCAACTTTAAATAACCACCATTTTGTTCTTAATTAATATTTCGGAAATTCCCTCCGTGAATCAGAGGGTACATTAATGTAGTGTCGAAATCTGTTTTGGTTATCGATTTTAGATAATCTGGTTCCGAATGGCAGTGCTCACTCCGAAACAACTTTTTTAAAAAGGCTTCTTGGACGCCGGTGGCAATTTTATTATAAACGTGAATATTTTTCTACAAAAAAATTACCAAATGTTCTTTAAATGTTGCTCTTTTAAATGCAAAAAGTCTTGTAAAAATATATACTTCCGCTTTTTCAAAAAAAAATCGCCTCTTTTCGGCCTCCTGACTAGGTGCAACCCCTTAAAACTAGCTGAAGTGACGGCTACGGTACTCTCCGAAAAATCACTGTCTTTACGTAGCTGGAGCCTCGTGGTTGGTTGAAATTGAATTACACGTGCTGGTACGATACGCGACAGCGATCGGCCGGAGTTAATTCCGCATCAGAGGTGGAACTTCACCCGCGCCGTTTGAAAACTCGAGCGCACCTCGAAGTTTGTTCGCCAACTGTAACGTTGCACCCTGTTATTCATAGGGCAGGCTGTATTTACGTTAACACGGCGGACGTATCGTCCGCGTGAGAACCAACAGCTCGTCGACTTCGCCTAACGATGCTTTCACGGCAGCCGCTAACGGAAGAATTACTTGGACGACGTGCCCGCTCGAGTCCCGGCAAAAGGAGAAACGATTTTCGCCGGCCACGCTCTGATTTCCCCGCGACGAGTAACTCGCGGGCAGGAAACGCCCCGCGCGACACGCGATCCGCCGACGTAATTTACCGGGAAATAATCTGTCGGACAATCGAACAGTGAGCTGTCTACGGTCGATCCAGCGGGCAGATAAAAAACGGAAGCGCGGGAGGGTGGTTGAAGGCAGCACGCTCGAAAAATTTCCCGCGATTCGGCCGCATTCTCGGCCCCACCCCACCCCCCCCAGTCGAATCGGAACCACCGTTGCGAATTCTTGTCACCGGGACCGCGGAAATTCACCGTTGGAACTATGGGGAAAAATCGGCACCACGGTTCGACTATTTGTTTGAAGAGCGGCCACCGCGACACGCGGGGTCACGCGCGGCGACTCGCGATTTGAAAAATTCGACGATCGATGGAAGTTTCGCGCCCCATGAAGCCGGCCCGCTCGCTGGTGCACGCGCGATGCATTACGAATGGAATTGACGCGACCTGCCGCGTGCTGCCAATAATTCACCCAAAACTGGCCGATATTTCCGCATCGGGGGGGGCACGTGGAAGAGTACGATCGACGATAACTCGAACGTTTCAAGCCAAAAATCGCTGGGATATTGATGGGGAGGCTTGGAAAATTCGAGGAACGGGGTGAATGTTTTGCTCGCCCCGGCGATGGCCCAGATCTTACGCTAATGGCGGAAAAACATCCGCGACTGTTCTTCGAGGCTCCGGAGCTCTGCTGAGCGGTCGTTTGCGCGCGAAGCAGGTGCTCGCTGATGAAAATACGATCGTGCGGGAAGAAGGCGCGGAGGAGCGGACGGAGACGGATTCTTTTAAAGATAGAGAGGCCTTGGAGGCTCCGTGGATAATTCTTAATTCCAGCCTGTCGCGCGTGCTATCTAGGAGAGAGAGAGCTATTAATAGCGGGAAGATGGAGCTGCGAGAGGATAGATCGATGACGCTGCACGGGATATCCGACGAAACGAATATGGAAACGGGCTTCCGAGAGATAGGAAAAGCTTTCCGCCATTAGAGGGCAGTTAAACAATTACGGCGAGCCGGCCGGAGAGGGAGGACGAGTCGAATGAAAGTACGATACGTAAATAACGGGTGCAGCGTTTGAGAATCGATACGAGCCGGGCAAACAATAGGATTTATCGAATACTACGATTCAATAAATATTTGCGAGGTTGAATAACGAGCGTAGGCGGGCCGCCGGCGCGAGATCGTAGGAAATATTGAACGAAAGCTGTAGGACTGAGTTTTGCTGCCTCTTTCCGCGGCATTCGTTCGTCTGATTAAGGATGTCTCGTAGCTATCTTCAACATGGTATCAAGTCGATGATAATTTGCGAGATTGTTCTTTTTAATCTTCCTGATGTGCTCCGAACATTTTAAATAAATTCACTAAACACTTGCTGAGTTATAACGATTTTAATTTTCACTGATTCTACGCGTACTCTTATGGAAAGCGGCGATCTTGACAGATAAAAGCGTTGAAAAAATGTTGAAGAAGTGGTACCAATGTTTTCAATTTTTTGTACATATAGTATACGGATAGATGAAAATATCTGCCGAGTTTCAATTGTTTTCACTACACCGTTTTAAGGGGTCATTCTGGTAATCGCGCCGCAAAATTCGGTAACATTCAGAGTTTTTTTCTCAGTAAACGCAATGAATAACAATGTCAAACTTTTTTTTCGTTTATTAAGTTACTTGTAATGTGTGCGGAACAATTTTTTAAATACACTTTTAATTGTGTTTTTTCAATGTTATCTGGAGTTCACAATCGCGCATTTGAAAAGACGGCGGCAGTGGTTTAAGCTCACAGACTCATCTGAAACAGAAAAACCAAACTGATTCTTAATCATTATGAGTACCGCTATCGCAGGTGCCAGAATTAGCCACGTAAGTGAAAATTTAACAAAATTGCGCGCAATCAAACTTCAAATAAAAATGGAAAATTTCGAAACTTGAAATTTGAATGCGTGCAATTTTAAATTTTGACTTACGTGGCTAATTCTGGCACCTGCGATAGCGGTACTCGTACTGATTAAGAATCAGCTTGGTTTTTTGTTTCAAATGAGTCTGTGAGCTTAAATCACTCCAGCCAGAGAGGTATTTCTTTTCAAAGGCGCGATTTTGAACTCCAGATAACATTGAAAAAACACAATTAAAAGTGTATTTAAAAATTGTTCCGTATATATTGCAAGTAGCTTAATAAATGAAAAAAGTTTGATATTGTTATTCATTTTATTCACTGAGAAAAAAAGCCTGAATGTTGTCAAATGTTGCGACGTGATTATCAGAAAGACCCCTTAAAAAAAGAAATTACAACTTGAGAAAATTGTGAATTCAAGTCATTTTCACTGGCAAAAGTTCAACAAATAATGCTTGAGAAAGCATTTGTAAAGTGAAAATTCCCTCTCTACGAGTAAAAATAAGACTCCAACTGTCGTTCGAGTTGCTTACACCTAGATTTACTGTGCGTAAGACATAGATATTCAAGTATTTCAAATTTCATACACTTTTGTCTAACATTGTACGTCCGATACATCCTTAAACAGTGAACGCTGCATGATTGAAAGATTAAATCTGCGAACAGAAAGCTGGAACAATCGAAACGATTCCCGCGCCACACAGTTCTCGATGGTGAATCGATCTATCGATCGATCGACGACCCCCCGGGAAATCCGTCTTCGGGCGAGTTTTCCCGGAGCGGAAAAAAAAAACCGAAACTGGTGGGCGCAGCAGGCGGCAGCGGGACGCGTTCTCGCGCGAGTGCGGGCATCACGTGCGAGCCGTGAAATTATGCCGCGCGGTGGACGTGGACGCCCGTCGGCCGTGACGACGCGGACGTTCGCATAATCGAACGATAGAGGGGAGGTGTAGTGGGCACCGCGGCGTAAAGCGAGCCAGTTGGGATGCAAATCTTTGGCCGTTTTGCATTTCGTCATCCGCTCGGCGCGAATCGACCCGCGGCACGGCGCAAGGGAAGCGTCACGCGTCGCGAGCCGCGATCGCGTGCGTCGATGACGGCGCTGTCAAAGGGCAACGACGCGCCCCTTTGTTCGCCGACGCATCGATAAGACACCCCACCGCGCCCTCCGCCCCGAAAGACAAAAAGAAGCGCGCGACAACGAATCGCCGCGGCGAAAAAAAAAGGCGAGATAGCCGGGGACAGGAGAGCGGGGCGAGGAGAGAGAGAGAGCGTTAAAGCGCAATTACGCGCACAGAGCGGCGAAAAAGGGAGCAACAAGTACCGGTCCGAGGGGGAGTGAAAAAAATATCGCCGCGCGACGCGACGTGTCGTTGCGAAAAAACGCGACGCTGCCCCCGGCGGGGGCCGGGGTGGAGTCGGTAATTGCGCCGAGGGAGGGTGGAAGAGGGATGGCGGGCCGAGCCCCGAAACGATATAATTCTGGAAGGGAAAACAAAGGGGGTCGGTTGGGAAGGCGACGGGCAGAAAATCCGAAATACGAATAGGAAGTGGCGTCGGCCTCGGCAGCGCGCACAATCGCGGCAAGCAAGCCAAATGGGATGTAAATCTTGGTTCGCTTTGCATTATGTCATTCCGGTGCGGAGGTGAAACGGTCGTAAAGCGTGGGCGGGATTATGCGAGAGGGCGACGCTCGCTCTGTCCGCGCCGCGGCGTCGCGTCGGCTTTTACGAGCGACGTCCTCGCGTGAAAATCCGGCTGCAGCCAGCCGGTTATGCGAGCATTCGACGACCAGCCGAACCGTTAAGAAGCCGGATCGTTCACCCGGCTACGACGATAGTAGGTACCGTCGACGTCGCGACATCTCGAGTCCCTCCAGAGCTCTCGTCCTTCCAGGCGACGACGCTCCACTCGACCTTATTGCTCGCTGATAGATACGAGTACAAAGAGCCTCCTCTCGCTCGTCTGCTATCATCCGGCAGGAGTTAAGCGCGCTACCGATGGCAGACGTCGCTGGTAGATCTGGGCGGCGGACTTTCTCCGACGCGGTGGTCCACCGAAGAATTTCACGTCAGAATTCAAGGCGGATAGGTGAAACTAGCTCGGCTTCGCAATGGCCAACGGTTATCGTGGCCAACGTGACCGTTTCACGCGAATGTCTTCCTTGTTTCGACGTTCGCCCCCCACGTGTACCGGTTCAGCGGTAATAATTCCCTGGAATATGTAAGATCCGAGCGGGTTTTACGGTCACCGCGGTTTCGTCGATTCGCGTTTTACGCCGCGTCGTTCCCGTGGAAATACGAATACGACGCTACGCTCGGATGGAAGGGTCCGCGGCCGAGACTCGATATCTCCGAGGCGAGAATGCTACACGACCCGAGCGATTCGATTTTTCAGAGGCTCGCGCCAGGCGGACCGACGGCTCCGGCTGTCCCAGCGAACGCGAGCGGAATGTCGCGCGCGTCCAACCGTGCCGATAAATTTTTCCACCGACCCCTCGACGAGCACTAACGGCGGCTCGGAGCCCGAGCGTGTCGCTAAAGAACGTATTTTATATTTATCGCCCGGGCGGTAACGTCGATTCCCGTTTTATACGCAGGACCGTTCCTAGAGAATACAATCGGCCTCTCCGGTGGCTTCGCCCGGAACGATCCCGGCCACGTTTCGCCGCGGACCTGCGTCACCGAATCGAAACGGCCGGCCGCGCGCTCGCGAACGCACGATTATCCGGCGTTGTTATTCATCTTGCGCTGGATATTCGGTGATTCGTGGGGAACGGAAGATTTAACGCGGCGGCGTGGACCGTTTCGTTGGGACCCGGAGGAACGCAACGGCCAGCCTCGAATAGAGACGTTCGCGCGGGAGCGGTGGCCATTGTGCGAGCAGGCTCGCAGGAATTGGAACAAATTGTCGCCGGTGCACTTCACTTACCAAAACCGTCAAAGGGGCGATTACAACAATGCGCGCGTCGGCGTCGGTTCGGATACGGAGAACGGGGGACGATGATGGATCCGGTCGGCGGAACAAAAGGAACGAATTAAAACGCGGCCCGCGCGGTGGGAGGTCACTAAATTAAAGCGTATGAAGGGAGAGACGGCATCGACCGCGGATGGAGCGGCGGTGAAACGATAACTCGCCGACGGCGGGACCGAGACGGAACGAGCCCGATTAAATCGGGATTAATACGTTTCGAGGGCCAAGTTCGATCGAGCGGAATGGCATTTTCACGGGCAAGCGGATGAATTTCATTCCCGTGGCTCGTTGAGCTTCGTGAAACGCGATGACGACTCTTTCAGCCATTTTTGCGCCATAACGCGAAATCGAGCCGCTGATTCGCAGTCCCCTCTAAAAACGGAGCGGGCAAAATTTATCCCCCCGGGGCGCGTTAGTTTCAAGGAATCTGGAGAACGTTCGGTATCTCGTTCCCGGGGGAAATGGAAAAACTGGAGCTCGATATTTCCTCGTTTTCACAGCTTGCTTACGGTTCACTTGAGCCCCGTGTCCGGGAAATTCGAAGAACCCTGTGCAGTAATGCGTTTCAGGGAAGCCTGTATGTAGGGGAGAGTTGCCAATATCGTACTGGTCACCTAAATCGTACCTCATCAATTTCTCAGTAATTATTTATCGAATATAAACGACATCTGATGATAACAATATCAAGTAAATGCGAAATAAGAAATAGAAACGAAACATTTTGAGCTTACACCTTATTTTGTGCGTGTTATAAACATTTAAAAAAATCAGGTATGATTGATGTAACTTTTTGCCAGTTTATTTTAGCTGATAACAACCAAACAATGCAATTTTGTCATGTATTTTTGTATTCTTCTAAAAGTGGGTTTAATGTAGAATATTTTACATTCATTTTAAGTACTTATTACGTTAATTACAAAGTTTAAATTGATATTTATAAATAAATTGATCATGTTTCCTAAATCGTACCACTACAATCGTACCGGTAGGATTCGACAACTCGTCTGTTATATAGGTCACGTACATATATCATATATCATAGATTATTTCGGCCTGTGTGTGATCCACATACATATGCGTATGTAACTATATAATAATTATTACTTTATGTTGAATATTTTCTTCTCTATTTGTTATTGATACTATTTTCAGTGGAGGTACGATTTAGGAGACCGGTTGCCTAAATCGTACCTTTTACAGTGTGTGTCAAAAAGATTAATAACAAATTAATTTGTTCTGAACAAAAGGTAAAGCATATGTATAAGAAGTCGGTGCCTAAAAGATCAAGCTACAATATCCAATAGTCATTTGCGTTGAAATTAGTAGCAAATATGAAATATAACGTAAAATGTCTTAAGTGGCACGATATAGGCAACCCTCCCCTAAGTGTGAGGTAAAAGCTTTGCACCTGTGCATCCGGTGGGCGACAGGTTCGCAGCGTTATCGAAAGAGGAGCCCTAAACTAGTCCGGATCCTAAACCGTAAGCTAACTGTGACCACGGCTAATCCAAATCCAGCAAGATTCACCGACACCGGCGGCGATATTTTCCCCGAGTAACCCCCGTTATCTGGCTCGTCGCTTCAATTGTTAATCGAGCTTTCGCGGACGGCGTATCTCGACCTTCGAGGCCGTACCTACGGACCACATCCCATCGCGTAACCAGTACGGCCGGCTATAGGGCCGCAAGCACGATCCGGAGAGCGCTTTATGGCTTTCATTAAAGCTCACGGAGCCGGTATAAGGACATATGTCCCCAGGGGGAATGGCACACGGATATAAGGAGAGAGGCTGGGTATACGACGCGGTCGCAGGATTTCTCGCTCGTCGCCGCCGCTCGGTGTACGCAATGTTTACACGCGCGAGCGAGCGAGCGAGCGGACCCCGTCGCTTTGCTCCGACAATGAATCCACATTGCGACGCTACCCCCTCCGCGCATTAAACTATAACGACCGCTAGGACATTCGGCGGAGCGAGTCCGGCCAGACACGGAGGCCGTCCCGCGATCACCTCGTCAACACGCTTCCTACCCGCCGCACAGAGATCTATGCGTTTCCACCGGCGATTTCCTCCTCCCTCTTATCACAGCTGGAATTGCACCAGCGTAACACCGGTAACAGAGGTAATACCACGCCTGGAATGCCTGGAATACGAGGCAAGGGTAGCCAGAAGCAACTGCAAAGTCTCCTCGCCGAGCACGAACGGCGAAAATCAAGAAAACGATCTAAACGAGATTCGTGGCTGTACTTTTCTATCGCCCCCCGTTCCGAGAAGCTCCCTTTCAAGCAGTCTCCGAGGTGCGGCGCAGCTGAGCTGCGAATAAGGGCCGAGCCGACGGTGGGAAGATCGCGAGGCAACCGAGCACGATCGACGTACGTGCCGCGAAGCACAATCCGAAAATTGACCCTTCCGCGCCGAGTAGCCCCATTACCCTCGACCCGGCGTCGACGGGGCCATTGACGAATTCACCCCGGGAGAGCCAGCGAGCGTCTGGCCTGCTCCTCGTCGGTCGGGTCAACGGTAATGCGATAGAGTTACGTGGCCCAGGGTATACCCTTGGCCACCCCATTATATCGCCCTGGAACCCTTTGGGAAATTGTCTATGGCGCCGAGCTGAGCCTCGATCAACCGTGAAATGTAGTCTGATACGTATTACCGTGGCCAGGCTATCGTCCCGTTATACACTTGGATGCCGCGATGCAGGCCGATGCAGGCCCCATCAACGCCACCGAGATCTAGATCCTCCAGGTCCGACCGTTCGGCGCGCCGCGTAATTTTTCGTTAATTGAAATCGCTTAATCCGCGACGGTAGCGGGGCTGAGTCAGCCAGCCAGCCGTGCGCGAATCACGCTTAAACATCGACGGGTATGCCGCAACGAGGCTAATAGATTGTTGCCCGTGGATTTCGGTGGCGAAGGGTACTTGAACATACGCGGCGTAGACTGTATCTCCGCTACTAGGAACTACTCGAGACTTCTAAATTTTAACGAGGACTTTGACAACGGCGCGCGCCGTTAAAAGCGACACTAGAGGGTCGTAGCGGCTTCGCGGCGAAGGAATTTATGGCGTTCGAGGTGCGGAAACGGTCCGTTTAGTGGCGTATTCCCCGAACAAGTTCCCGTCGTTACGACGTCGCCTGTAATCGACCGGGGAACGTTGAAATTTCGGCCGGGAGTATCGATCGTTTCGTTCCGTTATCCAAGCTTCCCCCCGGGCAGATGTAGCTTGCGGGAATAAAAACGCACGGGGGACGGGCCCTTCTCTCCGGGGCTGCGAAAGTTCTAGCCACGGAATCGTCCGCGGTGGAAGTTTATCAGAGACGCAGCATCTTTCAGCGGGCCCGTATAACCGCGTTATACCGGGCGGCGTTAGGAGAGATAGGTGAAGCGGGAATGATTCACGAGCGACGGAAATAGAACTATGACCGTTTCTCGACCCCGTGTGCTAGCTCTCGTGCTCGCTCCTCTCTGGCTCGAGGGTCGACCAAGAGAGCCCTGAAGAGCCCGTAAGACGACCGCCGGTGTAGTACGAGGGCCGAGACACCTCCCGCTTTCAAAAACGCACGCGCAAACTTTCCCACGAGAATTCCCCGGGCGACTGCCTTCCCTAAGTCGCCGACTAATGCCGGGTCTCGGCGATCCCCGTTTCGCCGGTTTCGACCGGGTTTAAAGGGACTCGAAGTCGGAGGATCGCCGGGGCCTGGTCCCTGCCTATAAAGATTCTGCTTTCAAGGATTAATCGACTGGTGTTTCTGTTGTTCACGCTAACACAAGATATGGATAAGTTCTCTTCGTTCGCCGAGGACGTGACGCTCGCCCGCTTCTAGCGCATCTAGCGGCACTGTCAAGGTAAATTAACGACTAACAGCCTCCCGTAGCAGCTAACGCTCGATCTTCGCTAGTTAACGCCGCGAAACGAGACGGAGCATCCAATAGCGCAAGCAGCTTCTAATTAAATCCTCGCGGAATCGCCTGGATAGAGACTGCCGCGAGTCACGAGCCGCGCGGGGACCGCTCCGTCCACTCTCGGCGGAATATTAAACGTCGCTGGCGAATTTATCGGGGCAGGGTGGGGCCGCGTTATCTCGGCCATCTATCCAGGTAATTCGCGGGGCATGGCAACGCGACAAAGACTAACCATCGATCTTCCTGACATTGTTGTGCTTGCAGCTTGCACATCGGGACATTCATCGTGTTTTGTTTTGTTGTAGCCTCACCCACATCCCATCCCGATACCCGTTCAGGTTCCTACATACGCGTCCTCGTCTTCTCCGCTCTCCTCGGGCTCTTCACTCTTCTACAAGGCGTACCCATTGCCCCGAGCGCTCGATCCTCTCGAGCGTACGCGATTCCTCGCTCGCCGCGGCCTCCCTCCATCCACCCTCGAACACACTCTGTTCTCCACTTTGCCCCTGCCTTCCCAACACCGTCTACCTCTACTTATTCTTCTTCTTCTTCTTCTTCTTCTACTTCTTCGCCGTTGCCTCGTTTCGAGCCCGCGACGAGCGCCTGGCTACGCCTTCGATCCTCAGAGGTAAGTGTCACACGCATCATCCACATTGGCGAATACTCGCGCTGCTTGGGCTACAAGGAACCACCAAGGTCCCTGGCACTAAGGAGTACGCAGTTCTTTTCATCCCCTTCGTGCATAGCTCCGGCACGTTCCCGTGATCTTGGAGGAGTAATTGCTAGATTAATAAACGCGGAACCCGATGTAATATCCAGCCGGCCCTGGAGTCCTTGGACAGCGACGCGGTGCACGGGGATGGGGCGCGGAGGAACGGTCGTTTCGCGAGAGGGAGCGCCGGTGAAAAAGGAGGAACGGCCGGGAAAGAGTGCCCTGGGATATGAGCTCCGCGATATCCGCCGCGGAGCTCTTTGCCAACTGGCTGCAACCTTTGCACCGTGGAAAAAAAGACCTGCCAAGGAGAAAAGGCGAACTCCCGAAACGCGGCCAGCGAGAACGCGCCTCGCGAGAAACGGCTCGCAACGACCGTCCGGAGAGATCGTTGCAGCCGTTCCCCCGCTTCCAGATGAAACCTTTGAAACGCCCGAGCTTCTCTTTTCTCGCTGCGAGTCCGGGATTAATTTAATCGGTGCAAATCGCAGCGAGGTTCCGGCTTCAATTCACCCCGGCCTCGCCGTGCTTTTTCCAAAGCAAAGCCGACGAGTTTTCCGCCCCCCCTGATAACCCCTAGTTAGCCGCTGAGGGGGCACGAAGATTAATACTTGCGCTCGGCGCAGCGTGTGCAAGATACGCGCCCTTAACGCCGCTATAATGGACTTGCAAACTATTCAACGCGCGGTAACCCGGCTAACTTAGCACGGTTTCAAAGCCGATGCTCGCCGGCTATAGGACACTTGCGGCTTTCGAATCTGAAGGCGGTACAAGTGCTGACTATCGCGTGTTAGGCTAACCGCGTCGGCGGAACCCGTTAGACACTGTCCCTGGCAAGGAACGAGGGAAAAATCAACGGGGGACGAGAGTTACTCGATGGAAACGCTGGAGGCGGGGGAATAAAAAGAGATTCAAAGAAACGTTCCGTGCTGGCGGTCTGCGATTGAAACGAGTCCCAGGGACAATTTGCAGCGAGCGTTGCGTCAATGAAAATCGAATCTCCCGCTTTATTCCGCGCGCGAGGCGCGGCCGTGGGATTATTTTTTAATCGCTGGTCGGGCGTGTTCGCGTAGTAATAGGCGAGCGGGGGCTCGATAATTGCGCGGGGACAGGCCGCCCCTGGAACCGTTTCGTCGCCCGGCCGGGCAGCAAGAACGAACGCCCGGTGACTTTAACGATCATAGATAAACCTAATGGCCCGCGCTAATTAGAAGCAAAGAGCATTATCGGCCCTCCGCCGGCCGGCAAAAACAAATTTGTCGGCCACATCTATTACCGATCCCTCGGTTGTTTGCGCGCCGTGCGCAACGTCGCGCCCGCCCCCGCGGTGAATCGACCGGGTCCATTTGCATGTCCGTCCGGCGTTCGTTCCCGTTCGACAAAAACTCCCAGCGAAATACTTTTAATTACAAGCCGCGGAGCGTTCTATTCTCTCGGCCCGTAAAGAGCCTCGTTAAGAATGAATCTCGAGATGCGAAGTCTTTGAGAGGCCGGTATTCCGGGGATTCAGCGAAACGGACTAATCGTTATTCAGAGGCGCGGTAGGAGCATACGATCTACGGTGTTCCCGGCTTAATCATTCGCTACTTAGTCCAGAGTTATCTCAGCCGCGCTCCCGTTCACCGAACTTTCGTCCTGAGGGGCGCGGCGGGGCGGCGTCGGTTCCCCGGGGAACTTGGCGACCTCGATGACCCCAGATAAACTTAATGGATCCGGGCTAATTAGGCCGGAAAGTCCTGGGTAGCCGAGCCATCGGGGGGTAGGGGGGCCGCCTTTCGCGTGGCCCCGCGAATAATTTCCACGGCCACTTCCTGCCGTAGGGGAGCCCCAGGAGACGAAACGATTCGCCGACCAACGTCACCCGAGCGCGTCCTGCATCCTGGACCGTCGACAGCCCGACAGCGTCAACTGTTAGTTCGATCGAACCCTCGCCGAGGAGCGTGCATTTCCGGCTGAAGGACGCCCTGTGAAACGCGCAACCTACGTCCTCTCCACCGGCAGCATCCGCACAACGGATCGTCCCGACCAGGTAAGGATTATTCATCCCCCAACCCCCGTTCAATTTCTCGGCTCGGGCCAGCAGCAAATGCGCGGTGAATTCGTAACGAAGCGAAGGGAGGAGGAGGACACTCTGCGCGACCTCTCTAAGCAAAAAATGCCACCTGGAAGAGTTAATCGACGTGGCATACCGGTGAAACGGAATCTCCATTTGGCCGACGTCGGCGAGGCAAACACGGGGTAAACTATCGTTGGCCACGCCGATTCCATTAGCCGACTTCGGTCGCTCGTTTGTCGAGGAGAAGGCGAGAGAGCCGGCGCGGCAGAGACGTTCTATTATACCGAATGCCCAGGAGGAACGGCCGAGTTCGGATAAAGATGGATCTGCTTGCGGCAGGCGGGGGAGGAGGAACGGGGACAAATAGCCGAGGGGCGGCGAAAGGGACCGAGATCGTTCGGGACGATGCTTCATCCCCGAGCACAAAGGAGGAGCAGAAGTAACAACCGCGGCGAAATAACGTCGATGGAAGGGGGATGAGAGTTGCGCGGGAAAGCAGAGCAGCCGAGTGTTTCTTGATCTCGTCTTCCGTTTCGTTCGGGATGAGAAATCGCGGGAGGACACGGCCGGGGTAAATGAATCAGCGCTGTCTACTACCCTAGTCTCGTTCTAACCGTTGAATATTTGATTGACCCGGCAGACGCGGGGCGAGATCGCCGTGAAACCGCTAATTCCGGCTGCCGGCTTAACTCCTCTCGCGTTTACTCGGTCGCGCCCTTTAAATTGCGAGGGGAACGACGGGGGTGGGCCGGCCGAATACACGGCGAAGGAGACTCGTTTTAATCGATCCAGCCCACCCTAACCTCCTCCCTTCTTTCTCGTTGCAGAACATCGCCGAGCGATTCGACGTGGGGCCTAGAGCAAGCGGAGGAGCCGAGGGAAGCGGAGGATCCTCGAGGAACCGAGCGACGCCGTCGAACGGGAGCAGCGTGTTTTCACGGAACCGAGGACGGGTCTCAGCGGTCGGACTCGACGTCCCGAAAGCGACGAGGACTCTCCTCCCTTTCTCTCCCCTTCGGAAACGCCGGGACACGCGACGAACGTTGCCGCTCGAACGAGCAACGCGACCAGAAATATCGCGGTCGAATCAAATTTAAGTCCCGGGCCGTGTGTAAACCGCATTCACGAGGGGCGCGTTGTTTTTTTTCCCCCCCTGCCTCCCGGGGATTTTAATTCTCTAACCCGCGCTCCCCCTCGTCGAACATTTACGCGCGTCGCGAAATTAAAACGGATGCTCCGACGAGTTTGTTCCCGTTGCGTCATCGAGTTACCGGCGCTGTTAGCGCGGTAATGTTCCTTGATAAACTATCCGCGAATCCCTGTTTTATGCTCCCCCAGCCGTACAAGAGGAACGGAGGAGAGACGCGTCGTAAAGCTTTCCCGCGGGCACGTGCGAGTCGTTACAACGCCACGCGGACAAGACGATTCCGTTTTATGGGATTGCGGAAAGAACGACTCACCCCGGACGACCTGGGATCTTGTCACGAGATTTCCAGGACCGACGAAGTCCTTCGACTCGGCCGGCGGTCGGTGTCTTCGAGGCAGCAGCGTAATTGCGCGATGTCCGTCAATAAAACACGCTCGCGCGGGGACACGGCGAAGAGATCGATGCAGCGGAACATGGACAGAGAGAGAGAGAGAGAGAGAGCTGTCCGTGGCGTGCCCCTTTACGTTTCCATGCATCCTTCAACGGCAGTAACGGAAGACTGAATGAGAAGCGAGGCAGACACGCTTTACGACCCCGCGCGAGGCTCGCTTGTTTTGTTCCCACGTCCTTTTCAACGTCCTTGCCTCGCTGCCCGAGCGTGTTTACTTTAACGCCTGGCTGAGCTCTATTTCGCTGACCACGTGTGTGGAGCAAGTGGAACAGAAATGGGGAAGTGGGTCGGGGATCGTCCAGGCGTGAAGGTGAGCGGGTTCCGAGCGGACTGGCAAAGGTGTCGAAGGGAACGTGGCATAATAAGAAGTCGAGCATTGCCTAGGGTCGTACAGACTCTCGCTCCCCATTCACGGTCCCATTGATCCCGGTCGAGGAGCGAACGAAACGGTAAAACGGGACACCGTGGACGGTTCTGAATCCTCGCGCTTCGCTAGTGCCACTTAACCATCCGACTCACGGCGTCCCCGTATCTCCGCCAGCGCGTGTTCATGTTCACGTTCGTCCCGGCGATACGAGAAACTCGAGCGGCTAGGCGAAGCGAGCGCCTCGAGGACCAGGCCAGGTGTTTCGAATCGAGAGCAAAGCAGCCCGTGAAAAGACGCTCCTCGGTCTCCGAGGGAGAGTTCGCCGAAGCGTGCATTCGAGACGCGTCCAGGACGCTCTTGTACAAAGTATTCCTTGTAAATCCCATCGAGCGGCGTGTGTGTCGAGCGCCGATCGATCGAGACGTCGAAGCCGGGCGGTGCCGGTTCTCCGTCGCGGGGGCAAAGAGGCCGGCGGAAATTGGCCGAAGAAGTGATTCGCGAGCGCGACCGGGGGTGGGTGAGGGGGGTGGTTGCGTCATTGCGCCGAGTCTAGAGAAATCGAGGGCTACTTTAATTAACGGCAGCTCGCGGCAAGCATCGCCGTAAGAAATGTTACGCCCCGACACCAGCCGAGTAATTACATTTTCGCCGCGCCGCGGTCGGGAATCGTAATATCGGCCCCGATTGGCCCGGTCGAAACGATCGTCGGTGGCGGAGGGAAGAAGGGAACGGAAACGACACCGGGAAACAACGATAATCAGCGCGGGGGCGAGGGTTGGTGCTCGTTAAGAGCCAGACGGGTTGTTCTGGAAATCAAGGGGCGAGCGGAATTCTTCTCGCGATTGTTGGCCGCGAAGGGCGAGGCTCCGGGAGACGTACACGCGGCAGGATCGGTTTCGCCGAAGCGGATAGGCACGCCGCCGCCTCGCGGCTCCATCGATCGGTGAACACGCGCTCGCTTACCTTTTTACATTTTTAGAGACGGTACGAAACTATTACGTATGGATAGTTGCCGAATAAACGAGCGAGCAGGGTGCTCGCCGCGTTTCGCCGCCCTAGCGACACACAAACACACACACACACACACACACAACAGAGACTTTTCGAGAAGAGAAGGAAATCGTGGTAGCGTATGATGTCCGTGCAAGCTTACTAGTGCCGCCGTGCTTTTTCGTTACGAATTCATTTCGTCGCTCGTACCTATCGAACGATTTGTATGAAAGTCATCGTGAGTCATCGATGGCTCGCCGTTCCGTATGGCGGAGGACGACCGGAGCCCCGAAACCACCCTGCCGCGCGCGCGACGCTCTTGGTCTTTCAATTAATCGGCGACGATTACGCGGGCAGGTGCACGCGCGGAAACCCCATTCGGCTCGCGCGACGGCGCTCGCGTAACGTCGCTGCTAAAATAAGGGAGGAAGAATGGGTGGAGCGGGGTGGCGGCGCGCTCGACGGCCCGAACGGAACGAGGAGTCTAGTCATATAGCGAACAAAAGAGGAATGTATTTTATGATATTTTACGCATAAAAGGATCGTAAATCGATTATAGGGATTAGTCCAAGGTAAACTTAAGTAGAGGTGTATAAACGAGACGTCGGGGTGCAGAGGGGGTCGCACAGTCTGCAGGGGCTGAGGCAGGCGGCGCCGATTATTCGAGCCAGCGGCCGGCGACCGTACCAATGATCAATTATACATATAGTTAATTGTCGTCGTTAAATACCGAGCTCGCGACGATCGGCCTGCGGCCGGGATCGCGCGGGGGAGGCAGGCGCGACCAATCAATTTCGTTTCGTTGAACATTGATCGCCGGTCCGCGGGAATCGCCCTGTCACGGATATACCGACTTAAGCGCTACTGTAATATATTGTATATTGTTTCGCGTTGTTTATTTTTCAATGTTTTTACTAGGAGACGCGTTTTTACGATACTCGAGAGAATTATCGCCGTAACGTTATAGCGACATACGGCTCTCGTTCTGGTCCGCGGTGCTGGCGCGCCGATTGTCGCCGCGAGCGAAGAGAGCAAACCCCAGAAACGTTCACCATTTTCAACGACCATTAGGATAAAACTCGAGTCAGAAACGTTAATAAACGCGCCACCGATCGGGGGTGCGAGATCGTCACCGCAGAGTCTAGCTGTACCTGTCGGATAGTTGTCCCGTTGTAAGATAAAGGAGTCGGCCCGATCTCAAACCTTGGAGCGATCGCATCCCCTGCCCGTTACACCTGACGATTACCCCCTGCCGAACGCGAACGGCGCCAGTTTGCTCGAAGAGCCGACGAACCACAGCCACGGCGGACCAGCCGGATTAGTAATGTTTATAAACTTCAACTGTATTTCCAGCAGCTTTTGCAGTGTGTAAACTAACCAGAGAAACCGACGCAAATCTGTAGAGTCTAGGTGAGGTTTAAGAGCGTACAGCTTGCGCGTTGGTGATTAATTACGGAGGTGCTGTCCGCCCTCGGAGTATCGGACGCGACCGGAAGCGTGTACCGAGCCACTGGATATACGCGGAAGCAAGCAAGCTTGCCTTGATTCTCGAAAGTTAAGTAATGTTAGTTTGCGAGGAGGGAAGGGAGCGAGATTGAGAGAGAGAGAGAGAGAGAGAAAGAGAGAGGGTGGGCCGACCGACGAATTCGTTTTGTACGATGCGTGACAGCGAACGGTTACGTTCAAAGATAGTCTAATAGCGAAACGAAGTGCACTATGGATCGTAAAGGCTAACTCTAGCAGCACGAAGTACGTTAACGAGTTTTAATAGCGAAAGTCGTCGTAAGGGAGAAACGAACGCCGCAATTATTAACGAAGCATAAGCCGCTGTTGATGTTTCCTAAGAAAATGGTCTTCGAGTTCGAATCGAAGCGGGGGTCGGGTACAATAGGTGCACCGAGGGGGGAATGTTCACGACCAGTACCAATTATTATTATTCGACATCGCGCGGAAAACGACGAGATGGTTCGCGCGAGATTTCTATCGAGACTTACGTTCCCGGACCCGCGCGACCTAAACGACCGGCGGATTTCGGAGGTGCCTAGTCAACGCGCGCGAGCGCGCCACCGAGGATTATTTGTCTTGATTCTGCGTTCATCCGATTCCTGTTCCTTTCGAGACTCGCGTTACCGTGTACCGGCATCGGGAACGAAACGCAACGAAATGTTCGGGGGGAATTCGAAGCGCCCGTACACTCGAAATCATTTCTGCGAAAACGACGTTACTTGCGATTCGATATAACGACAGACGGTCAAATCACGCGGGAATATTTTATTCTAGTCGTATCTTTCATGCTTTGCCAATTAAAGTAATATAAATTCCTGTGTTAAGTGTAATAGTCAATTATGTTTTAATAAAATCTGCCAAGATTCTTGCCGATTCTTTCCTTTCCCTGTCCACGAACTTAGTTAGAGCCTAAGTAGACGAAAGGGCGGAAGCGGGGAGGTAAGTACCCTTACAAGGAGGAAGAAGAAGAAGCAGGAATGAGAAGAGAACCATTGGAATCGGAGGCCATCTGGAGAATAAGCCGAAGAATCAGAGTTCTGTGAAAAAATATATTCGTATATAAAATTCTTTTAGGATAATAGTAATATCGATAGACACACGCGAATCCTTAACAATAACATGACCACCGATATCTCCATACCGTTCGCATGGAGAGTAAGATTTAAATAGCAGGTTTTAATATTAAATATTGCTAGAACGTTGAAATTAACATACGCCTCCTATGTACATTTCGCCAACCAGAAATGATAAGAAACAAGTAATTCTAGTCGTTCTTATAACTAACTATGGTTTCCATTTTATGAATAGAGGTGGAAAATGACCTTAACTGAACCTCTTGGCTGTTCGCTATGAAAACAGGCTGCGTCTCGTCCCACTCTTTGGGGATGCCGCAGTCGGGCACGGTGTAGGTCAAGATGTCGAAAGAGCATAAACAATCCAATAATGGAAGAAAACTCACTGTACCTGAAACAGAACGAACGCGAATAACAGTAACATCGACGTGTTCCCGTACATTGCGGCGTCGTAATCAATGGAAGCCAGAGGTTGGAGCGCGAACCGACCTGTGATCTGACGTATCACTTCTCGGATCTCCTTCTGTATAGCTTTGGAGTCTTTGGTTCCCACTTTGGGAAGTCCGTTGCTCGTACTGTCGCTCACTCCGTTGGAAGTTGCGCCTTCGTAATCCACTTTGAACTCCCACTTCTCCAAGACCTCTTTGGTGTTCACGTTCGTTATGACGAGCGTTATTTTCTGCACTTTCCGCTGAGCGAGCCACTCTTGAATCTGGCCGAGGACAGTGTCGAGGAAGCCCCTGATCTTCTCGTCCGTGGACATCAGCACGAACAGGCCGAAGTGCTCGACAGGCTCGAATGTTTCCGGCGGATAAATGCCTCTTTGGTACAGAATACTGTTCACGCCGTAAACTGTGGGAGAAAGATAAAGGAATTCGTGTAACAACGGCTCGGAACGATGTTCGGAGCAGCCATATTCGAGCTACATTGGAGCAGGGTGCTGAACGTTCGATGAACTTACGAAGATACTCTTTGACCAATTCCGCCGAGCCTTTCAACGTGATACATTTCGCTTTCTGCTGGGTCTCCGTCATAATTTTCAAGCGACTATCGCCGAAACACCAGATAAAACGAACGGAATTTCGGTTCGAAAAAGGTAGCACCTTACAGGTTACGGGGAAGCCGGTTTAACATTTTTAAAACGTCCAATGCACTGGCTGCTGACCGATATTTCACCAATCACGTAGTAGATTGTTTGCCGGGGTTCGAAAAGCTGATGGAATCGACCCGAATGTTTGCCGCGTAAATCTGTCAGATTACAGACGACATCGTGCTTGAATTTTCATACAGAAATGGCAGAGGTTGATTGAATAACTGGCGTAAGTAAAAGTGAAACCATGGAGCTAAGAATTAAATGGACGGAGCACAAAGCTGCGGGGCCTAAGCTCGTATAAGTAAGGGGGGTGCATGGTACTGCGCATGCGGTGGAGGACGATCGGTGATTGGTTGATGAATTTCGTTATTGTTTTAAATTTAAAACCTGTCACAAATGTACATAACATATAAATTAAAATCGTAAACGCCAATACTAAAATAAAATGAATTCTATGGCCAACTTATCTTATGTTTGAGACTGCATTTTGGTTGCAATTCAATACAATGCAATTCGGTACAACGATACACATTTGTAAAAACACGTGGCATCTCAAATTTTGACAATTTACCTTATTTACCTCGTCAGGTCATAACCTGACTGTAAGCTGTCAAAATTTGGAGTAGATTGCATAGTGAAGATAGCGATTTACGAACGAAACCTGTATTAGTTCGTTTTGGCTGAAGGTGCGCGTGTAACGCGTGTATGTATAAGCATTCAGCATTCCATTTCAAATAAAGCGCGACGCATGCGTACTACTCCGCCAATCACAGGCCGTCCACCACGACTTCTCTCCTCTCGATCGACTGGCTCGACCCCCTCGTCCATGTTGAGACTTTGTGCTCCGTCCATTTAATTCTTAGGTCCATGAGTGAAACTTGTTGGGAGGAATTCGCGCACGAAAGCACTCTGCGCAAACGGGACCCGTTGTAACCGGAAACCGATTCGAACTGGACGTTCGTAAAGCGTTCTACAAGTAACAGATATGTTGCCAACTGATAGATTTAGATGGGCGGCACGTCTGAATGCGACGCGATTCGTGGCCGATTACAGCGCCGTTTGGTCGTAGGTGGGAGCTGTGGATACTGGACGCATCCAATTGCGGTTAATTTTCCAAGCTCTTAGCACACGCGTCCATCATGGCATCCGCTGAAGAATTGAACGTCTCTGCGCTTGTATACGACTATCTATTGAAGAAAGACGCGTCGTTGGCGAAGGTTTTCCAGAAGAAAACGAAGGCGGTAAGATTACTGAAAGATTCCGCGTACATACTCCGGTCGATCGATCGCAATGGTGCCGATGCCCATGCGGTGCGCGAAGTGCCGCCATTCGGCCGTACCACGTGGGCGAAATGCTTTCGATGTTTAATATTTCGAATTCCCGTCCATATTAAACCTAATTATCGCTGCCTCCGGTCGTTAAAGTATTGTAAATCGAGATCATCGACTCTACGTCCCGATAGAATCTATGAATTTTAGCCGATTCGTCGTACGAATAACAGTTTCCGTCACGTTCGTTTACCTTTTTTTTTCCAGCCCACACTACCGAAGGGGGCACCAACGATACAAGACGTATTCCAGCACTTTCAAAAGACATCCCCCAAGAAAGTAAATGCAAAAGCACAAGCTAAAGATAGTAGCTCGGAATCTAGTTCTGAGAGCGAGGATGAAGCACCTAAGAAGGTCCTGCAAGTAAATGGCAAAGCTGCGGCTAATGCTGCGGCGAACAACAAGCAACAGGCAGCTTCCTCGGGCGACAGCTCGAGCGAAGATGAAAAGCCAGCGGCAAAAGTTAAGCCAGCTGTTAAGACGCCATCGAAAGCGCCGCCCGTAAAGAAAAAAGATAGCTCAGATGAGAGCTCCTCCGAGGAGGAGGTACAAACGCCAAAAGCACAACCGAAGGCAGTCTCTACTCCGAAAGTAGCTCCGGTACCACAACCCCAAGAATCTTCAGATGATGACTCTGATTCTGATAACGAAGTGTCCAAAACGAATGTGACTCCTAAGGTAATCGTAAAAGCAGCAGCTGGCAAAAAAGAGTCTGTAAGCAACGATAGTAGCGAAAGCGAAGAAGACAGTCCGGTCAAGCCGGTGCTGAAAAAGCCTGTTGCGTCGGCAGTAAAGACACCAGCTAAAAAAGCGCGATCGGATAGCGATGATTCCGACGATTCCTCGGAAGAAGAGAGCGCGAAACCTCAGCCAGCAGTTAAAGCTACACCAGTCGCAACACCTGCAAAGGCTGCTAAAAAGGTAGAAGCTTCCAGCGACGATTCTGATGATTCAGAAGACACACCTGCTGCGAAACCACCAGTTCAAAAACCAACTCCAAACCCTGTCCAAGAGAAGAAGAAACTTGGGAAATCTGCTCCACAAAAGAAAGAAGTGGCGAAGGCTGGAAAGGGCGCTAAGTCCACGCCCCTGAAGCAAACAGTCGCGAAAGAATCGTCCAGCGAAGAGAGTAGCGACAAGGAGGAGGCAGCAAAAAAGAAACCTGCTCTTATTGTGGCAGTTACGAAGAAAGCTCCTGCTAAGAAGGAAGAGTCATCCTCTGACGATGATAGCAGTGAAGAAGAACCGCCGGCTAAGAAGCCTGCACCCCCGACACCAGCAGTTACAAAGAAAGCTCCTGCTAAGAAGGAAGAGTCGTCCTCTGACGACGATAGCAGTGAAGAAGAGGAGCCCCCGGCTAAGAAGCTTGTCCCTGCTAAACCAGCAGCTCCAACTAAAAAAGCCCAATCGTCTAGCGAAGATTCCGATGATTCTGACGAAAATGAGAAACCGGCTGCGAAGCCTGCACCAAAACCGGCAGCCAAAAAAGCAGAATCGAGTTCCGAGGACTCCGATGAATCCGAAGATGAGAAACCCGTGAAAACGCCGGCATCTACACCCGCAAAGGTAGCGGTGAAAGCGAGCGCCAAGAGAAAATCGTCTAGCGAAGATTCGGAGGAGGACTCGTCGGAAGATGAGAAACCAAAAGCGGCAGTCGCCGCGACAAAAGGCTCCGACTCTGAGGAGAGCGATTCTGACGAAGAGGAAGAGAAGGCACCACAGCAAAAGACACCAGCCAAAACCGAAAAGAGGAAACACAAAGAAATAGAGGAGGGAGAAGAGGAAGACGAGGACGAGGATAAACCACCCGCGAAGGCTCAGAAAAACAACTACAGCAACTTTGTGAAGGCGAATAGCAGCTTCAATGGTGATAAGGTACGGTATCGCCTTCGTGAGAACTAGAGACAAACGAATGGTTTTATTTTACCAAGCTTTATGTTCAGCAGCAGCAGCAAAAAAATTCGCCGTTCCGTCGGGTAAAGGACGACGACGTAAACATGGACCCGAAATTGGCAAATAATTCTTTTGAGGCTAAGGTAAATGCTTGGAAACATCCGAGAAACGCAGGTCACTCGCCGTTTTGTGAAAACTTGAGACCATGTTTCCGTGCATTCACCGATGCTTTTCAGAATCTAGCTTTAAGGGAAATGATACGCTTACAGAAAACGGCGCTTGACTTGAGTTTCTTTTGTTCTAGGAGGACAATCAAGAAGAGGGTGGTTTTAAGAAACACGGAGGAAGGGGTGGATTTGGTGAAGGACGCGGAGGTTTCGGTCGCGGTGGGTTCAGGGGTCGCGGAGGCGGTGACAGGGGTGGTCGCGGTGGCGGCGACAGGGGCGGTCGCGGCGGCGGCGATAGGGGAGGTCGCGGAGGTGGTCGCGGGTTCGGCGATAGAGGGGGCCGCGGGTTTGGTGATAGAGGTGGCCGCGGTGGATTCAGGGGTGGTCGCGGCGGCTATGATAAGGACGGCGGCGGTGGTTTCCGAGGCGGCCGTGGAAGAGGTAGTTTCGATAACAGGAGATCGTGGGCTGGCAATGATAGGGGAAACGATAACGAAGGGGGCAAGTCCGACGGATTCAGGAAATCGTGGGGTGACGGTGAAAGGGGGGGCGGCCGCGGGGGTGGCTTCAGGGGAGGTAGGGGTGGTTTCGATAGAAAGAAATCATTCGACGGCGCGCAGCAACAAAATAAAAAAATTACATTTGACGATTGATGATAAGAATATGTACAAAGGTGAGGGGTAGTTTGTCTTGGAACAGTCGGATGGGTGAGCGGACTTTACTACAGTGACTAAAAGTATAATTTTTTTGGTTTTTCAACAGAGGGGTGCTCGTGGCTCTTGGGGCGAGAAAGCGAATCTGGACCTCAAGTTTACGAGAGGAAAGTCATTTCGTCACGAAAAGACGAAGAAAAAACGCGGTAGCTACCGCGGCGGTCAAATAGATACTAGCGTCAATTCCATTAAGTTTGAGGATTGAGTAAGCAGTTGTGGAGTTTATATGTAAATGTTTTAACGTTATTAGCCGATACATTTAGTTAAGTAAAATATCGTAAGGATAGGAACCAGGAGCCCTTTAGTTTCCCGTTGACTAGGCAGTTGATTCGACGTTTTAAAGACACGACATTCGTGCAATTGTCACTCAGCTATCGCGATGTTGGGCGAGGGCGACTCGGGTCTTCGTTCGTATTAGAGTTGTTACTTTTCTACCCGTCGGGTACCCGGCTACCCGAAACAACTTCAAGCCATTGAATGTGGTATTGTTCGATCATTTTTGGCTAATATCAAACAATACCACAGACAATAAAACATTCAATTGCTTGAAGTTGTTTCGGGTAGCCGGGTACCCGATGGGTAGAAAAGTAAGAGCTCTAGTTCGTATCAGTGGTTTGTCGATGTTTAGTCCTGGCAGTTTTGCACAAGTTACGACCACGTAGACGTTTTAACACTTAGTATCTATAAGGCTGCGGTTTCAACTTGTCCGTGAAATGTCTCGTAAAGTCACGATCACTTATTTTAATACGAGGAGTATAGCTTGCAGAAGCTACTTCGAAACCGAACAGCTATTGTATTATAAATTAATGAACGTTGTTTATCGCAATATGTAATATATCTCGGAAGTCTATCGTTCCTAGAATGGCTAGGAAGTTCCGGCAATTATCATTAAACAACCGCCTATCATTAAAGCTTGAACGAAAAAGTGTATCACCTGGGTAATAATCGTTTTCAGTCGTTGCATTCACTAAGGAAGGGTTCCCTACAGAAGATGTTCTCTGCACAGAGTATTTCGACATAAGTTTTTTCCTTGTAATTAGCCATGAGTTCATATTTAAATAAGACATATATATGAATGACTGTACGAAATAGTTTTTATAAGCGTACCCGTTTGACATGCAAAGAATTTCTTGAAGTTCCACCCGAAAGAAGCTAATAGCTCGATACGAATAAGTTCAGAACCGTGTGACGCAGAATTTGTTGTATTCCTTCATCGTTAAATTAAAAGTACACGCATTCTTTGTACGATACATGTCATAATTGAAGAATAAGTATAAAGGTACTGTAATCTTAACAATTGTATCGTTCTTTCAGCCCCTGTCCCATCGAGCGTTACTTTAATATCCCTAAAAACAGACAAGCGAATATAACATTCCTCTTAAACCGTGAGATTTCGAGAAGTATGCAAGCGCACAGCGGGCTGTTCGAACGAAGCCGCTGGGGAGAAGAGGGGGCGTTCCGGGTTACCCTCTTTCGTTTCCTCTCTCAGCTTTTTCTCCAGCAAGAGAAAAAAAAACGGTTTCGAAGTGGAATAGGGGCCGATATTCCTCGTCTCATCCCCTCTTTCTCCCCGGCTCTACCGGAGCACAGAGAGCGGTTACTTACGATTCTACAGTCAACCTCTGGACATCCACCTGTGAGGACGGAGGTGTTCGACCCCACGACATCCGGTGCAGTGACATGTACAGTGTTTAAGAAACTCGTGCGCCCTCGTTTAAGTCCTCTCCCTTCTAGCTCCCGAACCTTTCGATCGATTAATGTAACGCGCAGTCGATTTCATCGCCGAACGGACCCGAGACCAGGATTCAAACGCGCCAGTGCCAAGAACGACTTTGCCCACGGTGAGTGACGTGTCCTGTAGGTAACGATCTGTAACAAGTAAACATCAAGATTCTTAGCCGCTCGCGTCGGGAGTCGCGAGCTTTAAAATTCGCCGCATTCCAGCGTTGCCCGTGTTTCGTTTAATCATGTAAATTGGACAAGAAGCTCGAGCCCCTGCCGGGATCTCTAGACTCCTAATCTCGATTAGATCCCGCGGTGAATTAAGTAAGGTTTAAGCTCAGCTTCATTCCCAGTGGCTCGGCGTCCAATTAGAAACGGGGCAAATAATTGTAGTAAAATTCGAAAGAGCGCCGCGCGCTGCTGCCTGCGCGATGGGCGCACGTAAATCTACGAAAGCCGGGGAAATACGGATTGCCGGTGGAAAGATTCCGAGCAGGTACAAGGGAACATCGGGTCAGATTCCTCGAAGGTTTATTATCCAGGGCGAACGTGTACAACGTTTAGGTATCCCGCCTCGAGCAGGCATTTTCCTCGCGTACACCTGCTGCCGACTTACGTTTCAATCTTTATCCGTGTGCCGCCTTTCTTGGAACGGCTCTAATGTTCGTCCATTCCCAATAATACGCACCCACGGCCGGCGATAAATGAAACGAAAGTGGTGACGAGAGTCGGGCGAGGATACGTCCGCGGGACGGCGACCGAACGAAAGGAATTTCGAGCTCGTAACAAGTCACTGACAGTTAGAATAATTTATTCATGAAACGAAGCACCGAAATGGGTGTACCGTTATCGGGGACAAGGATGAGTAAACGTCTGCCAGATAAAGAAGAGGAAAGGACGTTTTGGACGTCGTTACCGTTAGAACCAACCGCATGACGCTCATGGTCCACGAGGAATCTGTTCCCAGCTGCCGGAAGCACGGTTCTTTTTCCTCTCATTTTTTTGCGCGTCATCCGTTTAACCGTCCTGAGGCGTATTAATTCCTTACGGTCCAAGGTGATCTGAATTTCCGACGATCTTCCCCGTCTCATTCGCCCTTGAAGCTAACCCGAGGAAGCGCTGCCCCGCGATCAGAGATAGTCTGTTAATTATTCCCGCGTCGCGTTCGCGTATTAACAGTACTCCGCCGACAGCCACTGGGAAAAAGAGCGTCTAACGACGTGAGAAGTTGCGGCCCGACTAATTGTTCCTGTTGATCCTAAATTAGCGTGAACGCGGCAACCCGCGGAAGACCTCGATCTCTCAAGTTCAGGTGATTCTCACGTGTGGTTCGGCGTCATCTTCTCTCCTCGGATCGGCCGTTATATAATCCCTCGAGACGCGGCCGCCTAGCCCTCCCCGTTCCCTCGCATATCTATCCAAATGGCTTTATTGTGCGATCGATATCGCGTGGGCAATTACACGCTGCAACGCGCTCCACTTGTTCGCGATGCATTGTGACTCGCGTGCGAATATCCGCGGACAAGAGGACCCCGAAGAATCGAATACGGGATCGCTCTGAGAACGCTTCTAATTAGCCACGAGAGGCACCATCCGCATCCCGAGTAACGAACGGAATAATCGACCTGTTGGGAACCCGATCGACTCGACTCCGCGACTGATTCGACCGGAGCAAGTCCGCGCGAGGAATTAACGCCTCGAACCGACAGGCACTTCCCGAAGGAACAGATACGCGACACCGGTCACGGCCAATCGTCAGCCTTCAGCGCTGCCCATTAACGATTTTCTTCCTTTCCTTTTCCCACGCGCGGCTTATCGCCTCGCCAGACGTTGAACCGCAATTTTCCGCCGCGCTGACTCTTGCCTTCTTAGTTCCTGAAGCGTCGACGGTCGCCGGGTTTGCAATCGCATCAAAACCGAGAATCGATCGGCGCTGACCGAGCGCTGCCGCGTTGCTTTCACTCGACAGACGGGTGTAACGGAAGTCACATGGACCCGGCAACCTAGAAACCCCGAATTCTATACAGGGATCGATACCGATTACTCGCGGTTAATTGCCACTCGAGATCGCGCAGGCCGGGTCACTCTCTCGCGCCGCCTCGGCGGCTTCCATCGTCGGAGAGGTTCGAAAGGGAAAAAAAAACGTTTCCTCGCCTCGTTCCTATGCCGTCGGGATGCCTCGGTGCTAGCAGTCCGTGAAACGGAACATTCCTGGACGAACTCTCGAGCAGGAAGAGAGACGATAACGACGGGCCTCGGGTTGCTCAACGAAAGCCCGAGAGAATTGGAAAAGACGCGCGCGAGCTTTGCTTGCGATTTTTGCGCGACGAGTCATCGCCATCCGGCCAGTGTCGTTTACTTTTGCTCTTGACCTCGTGCGAACTCGAGCTCCGAGACCGCGCTCGCTGACACCTTCCTCCGTCGCGGCGACATCGTGTCCCCTTGTACCTGGATCACCACCGTAATCCGAGTCCAGTGCCGGCTGCGACTGTTTTATTCATGAGCCGTTGCCCGCGAGCGGTAATTAGTTACCCATTGATTGCGCGCGCTCGGAGCGGCTCGCCAACCGAGCCGGCTACTTCATTCATGCCTGTTTGCTGTAATTTCCAGATGTCCGGATACCTCGGTCTCATTCTCGTGGTCGCGACCTGCGGCCACGTGTACGGAGCAAAGAAATGCGAGGGGAACGGGATGGGCTTGAAGTACGTATGGGGAGATGCGCTCACGGACCCAGCCGACTGTATAGGGCCGAATAACATGCAGTATCCCTCGTAAGTGTCTCCGTATACGGAGCTCGCCTGGTACTTGAGATTCATGCGTCTCGTTCGCGCACGATACCGTTATCAAAACCAACCGACTGCCGTAGAGCCGCGATATCGAGGAGTTACAAGAACCTGTGGGCGAGCAGCCGAACGGCCAGGTCTCATCAGCCACGAACCATCGACCCCGAACTGACGAGGCAGGCGCTCCTGCACAATTACAAGGTCGCCCAGGGAGACTACTCGATCGCGGAAAGCTCTCGCAATGGTAAGTCCGCGAATGCTCCCTCAACGGAGGGCCGATTCTTCCAGTGTTCATTTTCAAAGATTCAACGCCTGCCGAACCGTTCGCCGTTTCCTATTCGGCCGAGGGATACTCGCGGCTCGCTCTGGAACACCCGGAAGACGAGCTTGTCCTCTTGTTCGAGGCGCAACAGTAGTCGAGCCGGTTAACTGGATCACGAATAATTACAGGCGGCTATAACCTACATCCTCCTCGTCGAGCATGCAGAATTTATTTATCCTGCCTTCGCCGGCTCGCGTCTTCAAATGTAATCTTGTATAATGGGGCAGCTCTCAGACTCGTAACTCGCGGACAACCGTGTTGGCCTGCATTAATTTCTAACGATCGCCGTCGCTCGCCCGAGATATTGGCTGGCGTTCACGCACGGTTTACGAGGTTATTGTGCCTATTTAGCGGTACGCGAACACTGTGCTCCCGCGCGGTGTCGCTTCCTAGAGATTCCTCGGGACGTGCGCTTTCAGAAAAAGCTGTTCCCTACGCGGTCCGTGCGAATGCTCGCTCGCGGTACCGTTGCCCCAGCTATAAGAACAACCTTGGGAAGTGCTCTTGCTCCGAGGACCATTCAACGCCTATCGGCTCCCCCCCCCCCCCCCCCCCGAGTTTCTCAGGAGTGCCGGGCTGTTTGGACCCCTCGGCTTCGTTTTCAAACGCGTGCCCGCCGGAAAATGCAGAAAAATCGGAGCAACCGGTTGCTCGATGTACCGGCGCTGCGCAGCCTTGAATTATGCGACTGTCCTTATGACACGAAAACCTGGTTCCGAACGACCACAACACCCGCCGCGCGTGTGTCCCGCCGGTCATAGAATTCCTTCGACAGCTCGCAGCGCCTCGCGAGCGTTCGTTATCGCCTGCCGGGCGGAAAAATCCATCGGCTTTTTCCTCGGCGGCCGTCGTTCACCGGCATCGATTACTCCCGTCCTTTGGATAATGGCCGACTGGTGCAGCAGGACGGTAATAAGGCACCGTGTTATCCGGCCAATACAGTTATCGCTCGTTCTGCTCATAACGGGACACCGGCGACCCACTCGTCGTTTCGAACGCACGAGCCGACGGAATTCCGACGAAAGGGCGCCAAGCTCGCCAGTCGATTCGCCGATAATCGCTGCCAGCATTCTTCCCCGAACTCATTTCCTCGCGGCATTCTTGTTAACGGAACAGCAGCGCCCTCCGTCGAATCTATAGACGCGTACAAAACGGTGTCGTCTGTCTTCAGGGCGAGCGTTCACCCCGAAAGAGTCTTGCGGCTCGCCGGCCAGATTATGCAAAACGAGGTACAACACCACGGCGCCCATGTACGGAGTGAGCTTAACCAGCGGCCAGCCGGTGACGATCGTGCAAAAGTTCCCCGATCTGCTGCAGCAGGTCGTGTTCGAGGTTTGCGAGTAAGTATCCAGCGAGGTTTCTCTAAATTCCGAACGACCGACGCGCGAACGGTGTCGCCTTGGAAATCATTCGGCCGCCGCGTACCTGTCCGCGAATCGGGCCCCGATCGTTATCCACTGTTACTTTCTTAACACGTCGCGATCGGCGAACGCGGGCGTCTCCGCTCGAATTGAAATTCACCGCGGCCGTATCGAATGTGGCACAGTGGGCCAAACGGGTCTACAAGTTTTGTGCCCGTGACCGAGCCTACTTCTGAAACGTTTTTCGACTCGGTAGGTATTTACTCGCGCGATTAACGAGGCGACCCGGGGATTTTCAGCGACGGTGGCATACAAAGGCGGTGGCGTTGTTTCAGGTCGAAGGAGTGCGACGTGGTCCACGGCGAGTGCACGCAGACGTACGTGCCGTACCTGTTTCTGGTGATCCCCCTCGGGCCGGTGACCTTGACCGGGCAAGATTACGTTCTGGTGGAGAGCGGTTGCGTGTGCAAGCCGAGGAATTCGGCAAGCGCCTCGTCGGAGGCCCCAGCCGTGCAAAGCTTTTAAACGTTCGTCGAACCCGAGTGGCCGACTGGCCGGCACGTATCGGGCGCAAACGTCCTCTCGGCAGGAGGATCGCTCGAGACCCGCCGCGACGAATCGGTGGAAGGTGACCCCTCGAGCAACCTCGCCGAGGGACCTAGTAACCTCTTTGACGGAGCCAGCCCCGACGCTCAGACCAGTATCGAAGTTGATAGAAAATCATCTCGCGGGAGAAATCGGGGGAAAATGGACGATTCTTTCCTGCGAGCCGTTTCTCTCGGATGGAGGAGGTGGCCACTTTTACCGCGGGCCGATCAGCTTCCCTAATTCGTCCCGGGGTTATCGGTTAGCGATCTCCAGAGGAACCTGCTCCCCCGTCGCAAGTTCTCGGTGGTTCTGTAACGAATGGACCAGTATTAGTATCGTCGCAGCGACGTCACTCTGATCTACAAACTGTCGGGTTTTAGGGAGAGGTGGGGGAGTACTGCTCGGAAGATACGTTTAGGGATCGGGCGTTCCTTCGAACGGCCGTGACCGGAAAAAGTTCGATGGAGTTATCGCGGAGCGAAAAAAAGAATCGGAGCAGCGGCGATCGTTTCGCGGAATCCGGTCTCGGAATTCGATTGAGTTCACTAGACCTGGCCGGGAGCCGGTTTCGAGCAGGTGCTATAGACCGTCTCGTAACAGCGTTCCGCTGGGGAGAATCTCCGGGTTATTCTTTCCAGAGGCATCGTAAAGTTATATCATTTACCTCGGCCGCTCCGCAGCCAACCGGAAACGTTGTCGATGCGTTCTCCGTCTCTCCGTTGAGAAGCATCGTTGTAGAATCTTCTTCTCTCCCCTATATTTACTCCTTCTTTCGATGCGCTCCCTTGGCCGTCTATTAGCGCAGCAATCCTTTCCATATATTAAAGCTCGATTCGACGAGCAGTCGTCCTGCGAGCGAAGCATTCATCTTCCAGCCCAGATTCCTATTCTTTCGTCATTAGGAGATACGCTGTGCCCGACTTTGATCTCGGTAAACGACCGATCATGACGATCCCCGTTGCACCGTGCACGGAGAACGATGAAAAGATCGTTCTGGTTCCCTGGTCTGAATCGGTTAAGTCGGCTGAGTCGCTCGCGGGACACCTCGCTGGCCCGCTTATGCTTCCCAGAACCGGACTCTGGTAGCCCGCGTCGGAATTGTACCGACAAACAGGATGGACGTGCAGTCGCGGTACGAATGGACCGTACCATGAATTCCGATGAGCATAATGTACCGTTAGTCGCTTTGCGGGACCCTTCACCTCGTTATTTCATAGACGAGATCCACGCGACGCGGCGCCCAAATCCATTCCTGCCGCCCCACTTATCAACGGCATCCGTCTACGCTTACGCCATCTTCGGTCGAGGATCTTCTATCATTTCAGATGGTACACTAATTTGAACTTGTCAATTGTTACCTGCCGATGAGAAAATATGTCTCCCAGTCTTCTTATCATTCAGGTTAAATTAACGGTAACTGTTTGTAATCCTCTTACCGGAAGCGGCTGTTAATATCGACGGAGAGAATGTTCGTTTAATGCATAGAGAATGATTCTACCGACAGTTTGCAGATCAGGTACGGTTGAAGGGAACACGAATTCGCGTGTGAACATTCTGTGCCAGTGCTGTACGGGAAAGTGATAAAAAGAGAAACGCCGGAACGTTGAACTAAGCGCGCGCGACGAACTACACTACACTTCCATACCACATGTCATCTTTTGTATCTATAGTTGTAATATGCAAGCATGTATTTATAATTTATTATTAGATTACGATGTATTACGAAAACGAATGACCATTCTTTCAAATAATTCCGAGCACTTCATTCAGTCTTAATTACTCCTCGTCCCCGAGCATCCCTGACACGGTGTTTCATTACAGTTTCGCATGGGCTAGAAAACGTAAAACACTCATAGTTACGGTCCCTCGCTTCCCATTTTCAGCGGCCAAGGATTTTTGGATCCGGAGAGCAAATAATATCTATACACTCGAAATAAATATAACGTACCCGCGTAATTAGTTACATCGTAAAACGTATCCTCGAAATCGAAACATGCGACCGGGCAGAAAACCGCGGGATGCGAGACTATTGGCTACACTGGATACAAATGGCTGCACTGTCTACCGCCAATAAGTTCAGGGTAGCTTTATAACGACACGGCCGCCATGTTGGCGGATTGATCTATGGTACGTCCGCGTCCGTTTACGCTACGCTCTCACCTCCTGTATTTCCGTATAAAACGTTGTATATCGTTTGGTGGATAGGGAGAGGCGAAAGTTTGTTCGTTGGAGCCGCTTTCTTTCCATTCAGCCTCGTAGAAGAGTAGCGGATCATCGCCAGCGACGTCTGCAGAACATCGTATAGCTTTTGGTTTCCACACGTTGCCAAAATGATGTACACAGTAAGCAAGCTTGTCCTTTCGTAAAAAAAAAAATAGAAACTAAATCTTCGATTCTTGCGACTTCGTTGGATTATTAGCGCGGGATATACCGAGACCTTGCGAATTCATTGTTTTCGGCTTTCAGGGGACTACCGCCTCGCAAGACACGAGGTTCAGCGATAAGGAGAAGAAGCTTCTGAAGCAAATGAAGTTTGGCGATTCCCTTACGCAGAAGGTGATTAGAATAGCTTGGCTTCTTCCGCGTTTAACTGAATTATATCGAGGCGTTCTTGTCGAAGCCGTTTTCTACCACTCGTTCCGCCTTTTCAGGTGGACATGAGCAAAGTTAAGCTTGACGTTATCAAGCCATGGATTACTACAAAGATCACTCAGATTTTGGGCATGGAGGATGATGTAGTGGTAGAATTTGTGTATAACCAACTGGAGGAAAAGGTAAGAAGTTTCTATCGCTGTGGATTCAACCAGACTTAGAGTTAAGAGACTATAGATGAACTAAGAGAAATATAAGATGCGTTCACTTGGCTTTTTCCCCTCATCTTAGGAAATCGATAAATACACATTATTTCAGCACAAATGTTTTGTACCAGTTACAAAATGCTATTGTCCAAAATCTGCACTATGTGCCGACTTTGGAGATGCAAAAGCAAGGAGGCAGACACCATGTTAGTCATATTATGCCTCATTGTTTTTATTTTCTTATTTGAATTTTGAGAATGTATCATCGTTCCCGTACATCCTGTGTATCCCATTTTCGTCCGCCTCGAGTATCCCTACCAAGCAAATATCCCATTTCGACAAAAGATAAAACAAAAAAAACCGATGTAGCTGATCCTGCAACGCTCTAACGTGTACAGACAATTTTTTATCGCATATGTTTGAATTCCCCGTTAGTATAAGTAGAGACCGTTGGTGGGGCTCAACCCTATTGTCCAAATGGCATTCGGATGTGCTCCTCTCTGCATCCGATTGGCCGCCTTTCTATCAGCCGTCAACGCTAGCTGATCCAGCTGGTATATCAACGTCACCTTAGAACACGCCGCTGAACACTTCAACCTCACCAGTTCGCCCACCGCCGATCCATCGTCACCGGAGAACCGCCGTACTCGCTATAATCTCTCCGCATCGAGCTGCTCTTCTCGTCTTTATGTGGAGCTCTGCCCGAGGCGTCCTACCATTCTACAGATGTCTCCGTCGCCGTAATCACCGCCGTCCACTAGCCGCACCAGTAGTCGCCTCCGCCCGCCCGTAATTGCCTCGACCGAGGTAGTTACACGCCGTCCGTGCAAAGCTGTGCTGGCTTTCGAGCATCGGCCGTCGACGAGCAGCCCAGCCGTCGCCGGTGTACGAGCCCGAGGTTGCAGTTCGAGCTCAAGCGAGGAGGAACCGCGTCGCATCGCTAGGCCAGATGCAACGATCGTCGTACAAGGATCGTCGGCGCGGTGTACAAGCCTGAGATGCAGATCCCTTCAGTCTTCGTAGCTTCCGCACCGTCCCGAGGAACGGAGAATCTTTTCGTGATGCAGGTCTGTTCGCCGAGGCATGATTCGACGGATAGGCGGTCAGTCGTGGACGCGATTGACTCGTGGACCACGCCGGAGGTATCTCTACTCGGTTTGACACTCTTTGTCAACGTCACAGGTTGGTGGAACGGTGTTCCTTCTATTCCAAAATAATCCTTTCGTTTTCAGCCGATACTTACACGCATACTTGTCAGTCCCATTTCAGCATCTACCTTAGCAGTACTTTTAAAATCAGAAGGTATCAATGTATCTCTGTGCTACTTGTGCGTTTATCGATGAGCATAATACTTTTTTTTTCTTAGCATTATCACTTGCTAGCGCAGACGCGAGACGAGCGGTCCACGGTTGGTGGTAAGGTACATTAGACATGCGAAAATATATCTGCTTTTTCGAGGGGGAAAAGCAGTTAGTAACAACATAGGGAGATGGACACTGTTGTAACTCCAACTCTTTTTTTTCTATCAAAATTTAGTAAAATTGAACGTCTATTGTTCACACCGTTGCGATCACGCGTAGAGAAGAATAAATTAGTATAACTGTATATTTTACAGTTCCCGGACCCCCGAAAAATGCAGATCAACCTCACAGGCTTCCTGAACGGCAGGAATGCCCGATCTTTCATGGGTGAATTATGGGACCTTTTGGTCTCTGCTCAGGAAAGTGTAACGGGCATTCCAGAGGCTTTCTTACAACAAAAAAAAGATCAAATCAAAAAGCGTTTGGTAATTATCCATTTTCATACCGTCACTTTCTAACACGTTGTTGCGATAGACCCGCTCAATTTAGAATTCACAAGCATTCGATTTTATCCCACGAACTAATTCGATAGTGGCGAAACAATTGAATAACTAAATTTTGACATTCAGCAAAATGTTCAGTTGAATGCTTCTGAATGCACGAGGTTCAATTCAGATCTCCCATGTTTGATACTTCCTTTTGAATGAGTGATTCGTTAGTCGTGTCCTAAGCCACTATATCGATCGAAACAGGAGGAGCAGGAGAAGCTTCAAGCTTCTTTGGCGGAGAAGGAGAAAGAGAAGGAGCGGGAGAAGGAAAAGGATGAAGCGGAGAGTAAGATAAAGAAAGAAGACAAAGAGCGTGGTTCGTCGAAGGAGCGCAGAAGGGATAGAAGCAGGGATCGTGATAGAGACAGGTACGTCAGTAAATATTCGAATAGCGATAGATATTTCCGTGGAATTCGACGGATTGTATGAAAAGTTATTTGTAACCGGTTACAGAAGTAAGAGAAGTCGATCGAGGGATCGACACAGAGATCGTGACAGATCGAGTCGTAAGCGACGATCCTCTTCGAGATCACCCAGCAAGAATTCTCTTAAGGATACCGGGAAAGATATGCCGGAAGTTAAAATTGAGCGGGAAGATTCGCCTCAACCCGAGAATGCTATACCACTGATGCCCGTCAAAACTAAACCGTAAGTGTTCGCGTTTACTTGCGTAACATAAGCTCTTAAAGAGTATTTATTAAGGGGTCTTAACAGGGAGGCTGCTGTGGCGATATCACGATTACAAGCAAAATTAATGAGCATCGCTGATGGAAAGAAGAAGAACAATCGTACTCCGTCTCCCGAGGCACTGGACAAGGCAAAGAAATCCAGATCCCGATCGAAATCTCCTATTAGTCGCTCGAAGAAATCAAGATCGAAATCTCCGAGTCGCGACTCGAAAATTCGACGATCTCGGTCGCCCGCTTCGAAGTCAAGGCGATCTCGCTCCAAGTCAAGATCTAGACGATCGAGATCCAGATCAAAATCAAGGAGATCGAAATCCAGGTCGCAGGACCGCTCGAAATCGAGACGCACGAAATCGAAATCCCCGCGATCGCATTCGAGATCTCGCTCGCGATCTAAAAAGTCGAGGTCGAAGAGCAACGACAGGAGTAAGTCTAGAAAGTCGAGGTCCGATTCGAGTGACTCCAGATCGTCCAAGTCTCGCTCAAAATCGCCCGATAAGAGAAAAGATAATCTCGATTCCAACAGGAAACGGGACGCAAGCACGAGCAGTAGTTCCGAATCTGACGAAGATAAAGGGGCGAAAGACAAGAACGATTTCGAGATTAGAAAGAAGAAGGACGGGGTGCAGGCAAAGAGATCGTACAGAAAGACTAACAAAGATGACAGTGGTAGCGACAGTGACTCGAGTCGGGAAAGGAAGTCCGTGCCTAAACGTAGAAGTCCTAGCCCTCGTAAGGACAGGGGTCGTTCCAAGGACAGAGACAGATCGCGGGACAGGTCACGGGATAGATCGCGCGACAGATCACGTGATCGATCTCGGGACAGGAACAGAAGGTACGCGTCACGCTGTCTACGATAGAAATATCTCTAATAAACTCCATTTGCTATGATGTATTAATCTCGGGGTGAATTTTCTCTAGAAGATCCATAGACAGAGAACGAGAAAGAAGACGAGAACGGGAACGAGAAAGGGAGCGGGAGAGACTAGACAGATACAGCGGTAGTCGTAGCATGCGACCACCATCAGTCCGCAGAGCACCTAGCAGGCGAAGGTAGGATTATAATTCCCCCTTTCATTAAAAATGATTGGTTACCGAGTCTCGAGAATAACGACGGGTTCGCGTTTGCTACAGGAGTCCTCCTCGTAGAAGCCCAGCAAGGTATCGTCGCAGATCGCCTAGTCCTGGGGACAGACGCCGAAGGAGATCGCTCGATCGCAGGCGAAGATCGTCGGAGAGGCGAGACAGGCGTCGATCTCCGGATCGTCGTGACAGCAGACGTCGTTCGCCAGACGGACGGGATCGATCCCTCAGGTACGATAGATCTTCCTCTCGCGACAGATCGAGTAGGCGAGACCGTTCCAGAGACAGGGACAGAAGGGATAGAGATCGACGGTCTAGATCTAAGGATCGTAGATCAAGATCGAAAGATCCGAGGTCGTCGGTGGATCGTTCAAGAGATGGAAAGCGATCTCCTGAGCGCCCGAGAGATGCCAAGGACAAGTCGAAGGAGAAGAAGGTGGATGAGAAAGTTAAAAGACCGACAGATACCGGATCGCGAAAAGAATTGCGAAACGGAAGGTCTAAGTCAAGTAGCTCGGAAAGTAGCGAAAGTAGTTCCTCTAGCAATGAGGATGAAGCGACCAGGTGAGTAAAAGATGTTATATCGTATCTTTTCACGTTTTGTTACAGACCGTACGATTGTCGGAGCGTATAGCAGCTATGTTACGTTTCTCGCTTAGCTGTAACAGGGGCCCTCCTACCACTTTCGAATAATCTGTCTTTATTGTCTGTGTGCAGAAAGTCGCCCGAGCGGAAATCATCTCAAGAGAAACGGGAACGCGAAAGAGAACAGCGGGAACACGTGGACGATAAACGTAAAGAAAAAGAGAAGGTTGTGAAAGAGGAGCCCGTCAAGCGACCCGAGAAGGATGCGAAAAAAGTTGAACCCCCGTCGATCAAGAAACCAGATCCTAGCGTTTCCCCCAAAAAACTTCAACCCACTACTCTTCCCGTAACTAGGCACAGAGTAAGTGCAATGCTCATCTTTAATACGTAGTAGTCCTTTGCATAGGTTTTATCTATTTCGCCTCAACTGATTTCTAGTTTTCCAAGAGCCTATCCCGAACGCCATCGCCGTTTAAAAAGACTGAAGACATTATAGCTGCGGTTAAAGTTAAACAACCTTCAAAGTAAGTCTACGAATTTTTTAAGTATTTTCTTTACACGTCACAAAAAATCGTGCAGCTCTGACGATTATTACTCGATCCCAGAGAAGATAATAAGGCAGAATCACCGAAAGAAGAGTCGAGCTTCTCGTCTGCAGACACTTTCCCATTGAAGAAGGACGACAAGTCGATGAAATCGATCAAGATAGTGGCCGAAGAGAAGAAGTCGGTTCAAAAATCGTCGGAGCCAGTTCTCGCGAAAAAGCCTATAGAAGTTACGAAGAAGTCCAAGCGAGAAAAACGCGATGGTTCTACAGATTCGAACGACAGTGAAAGTGAAGGTAAATATCAGTTCAAAGACTCCTCGCTGTGTCGTATTCGTGAATCTTTGCAATGATTTGTTGTGCCTCAGGTAAGAAAAAGTCAAGAAAATTGGAAAAATCCAGGAAATCTAGGAAAGCTTCGACGGATGAAGAGAAATCGGACAAAGGTGGTTCCAGCTCGGATTCTGAGGAGGAACGGAAGCATGTAGAGAAAAGTAAAAAGATTAGGGAGTCGAATCGAGGTAAAGATCGATTAACTCGACTGTGATTATGAAATGAATTAATGTTAACGAATGCATTTGTCTCCGCAGAGTCGTTGGATGAGCGCGCCAAGGATAGAAAGGATAACAGGAAACGAGAACTGAACGAAAACGAGTCCCGCAAACGATCAAAGAAAGAATTGGAGGAGGAGACCAAGAAATCGAAGAGATCTAGGAAAGATTCTTCGTCGGGCGATGAAGATCAGAAGACGAAACGAAGCAAGAATGATGACGACAGATCTAGGATGCGAAAGTCTAAAAAAGATTCGAGTTCGGACGATGAGCCGAAGAAAGCGAGGAAACGAAGGGACAGCTCTTCGGAGGATGAGAAATCGCGGACAAGAAAGTCTAGGAAAGACTCTACGAGCGAAGACGAGGGGAAAGTACGCGCAAAGAAATCTAAGCGGGATTCAAGTTCGGACGACGAGGAGATCGGGGAGAAGGACGCGAAGAAGAAAAGGAAAGCAGATGATAGTTCAGACGAAGAAAAAGTGAAGAAGAAACGTAAGAAGAAAACTAAGACTAGCACCAGTGAATCAGAGGTAATTTCTTTCGTTGGGTACATGCGCATTGGAATGCAAATATCGTTTATGAATTGTAATTGATACTTTCAGGAAAGCGAAGTAGAGGAGAAGAAGAAGAAAAAGGACAAAAAGCACAAGAAGCATAAGAAACACAAGAAGCATAGGAAGCACAAGAAGAAGAAGGTCGCCGAATCTGACGAATCCGACGTAAGTGAAGGTAATACTGAAGAACTAGAGAAAAAACTGCGGGAAAAGGCATTAAAATCGATGAAAAAGGGACATAGTATAGAAAGAAGTGACTAAAGAGTGTGTGTGATTTATTAAGGAGGGTGCGTGTAACGTGTGTGTGTACCTCTGTATCGCGATGCACTTGCTGTAACTGTATCACGAGTATGTTTATGTTTATTATCAATAATCATAGGATTTTATCGCATCACTACTTTCTCGTGCAAGCAAGCACGGCATGATCAAATAATTCGCCCCACGGCGAAGCCCCGATTTTTTTTATCTTAAGACACAAACTTAAGGTTATGATTACGGAGTCGAACGCAATAGTTGTTTTCTTGGCGTAGCAAAGAGGAAATAGTGTACCTTACTACAATAGAGATAGTAATATCCTTTGTGCCACTTTAATGTACGATTTTTACATTTATCAAAGTGTTCACACGATTTGAGTAAAGAAAACGGTATCCTCTTTAGTTAATATAAGTTCACTTCACGAATTTAACGTTCATTGTATAGTGCGATGGATTTAGTTTGTAAAGTTGATTTGTGTATAAATAATTAATTTTTCAGTGAATTACGTATATTAAGCTAAAAGAATAAATTCCGTCTTAAAAAGAGACAATTGTTACTCGTGCGAAACGATTATTACACCCTCTTATGGTATTCGTATACACACATTATGTAATCAAATTCAATGGGCAATCGCTGCCCGTTTTATTTAAACTTCGGGATTAAGATATACTGTGGTATTGAAAATATATGATTTCCAACAAAGACAAGAGTAAATCAGTACTTTAAATGGTATATAAATATCTTTATTTCATGCATTTTCTGCAGTAAGGAACATTTAATAAATCTATGTTTTATAAATATACTTACAACTTAGCCAACATGGATTCCCAATCAGGTGAACATATAAGCGTACTACTAACTGGTCCAAGATTAATTAGATCCCCATTTAATTTATCGGGATCCACTTTTGCGGCGATAAGATCCTAAAAGCAGCATTATTGTCGTAACTACAGTTATCGAATGATTTTTTGTACATTCCAAATACATACTTGTCGAAAGCTAAGGTGCGATCCAACATCCACGAGCAAGTTGTTCTCACCCAACAATAAACGCGTTTTGCCAGATTTCAAGATTTGTAATTTGCCTAAGATACCGGCTTTCAGATCGTTTAATGTACATAACTCGGTTTGCGAGTTACTTCCGTTCTCTTTCTCGTTACCTGACGCATTCGAACGATTCGGTCTGGTATCTTCCGCACTATTCACAAAACCTGGTAAACAGTCTGGAAACTACGGTTTATTTGTTACATCGATATAGCAATTCCGAAGATAAATTATAAATCTTTAGTTTAATATGTCCCAACCTGTATCAAGATGTAAGAATTAGTTTTGTTCTCAATAATTTGGGGAATGCTATCTAATTCTTCCTTTATTTCCGTATCAGGCTTCGCCGTCTTCGCTTTCAGTTCCTTCTTCGGCGGTAATACTAAAAATAAAGACTAATTACATGATATTTTACCAAAACAAACATACAGTCGCGTCGTAAAGTAAGTTGACGCTCGTTAAAAATCGCGTAACTTTTTTAAAATTGGTCCAAACGAATTGAGTTTTATTTTAGAAGCTAGCGGAATTAGTTTTCTAGGTGACGTGTTTCGTCGTTTTGAAAAAAAACGCGGAAATTCCCGAAATCAGCGATTCTCGACCTTATTCTGCGATCTTTAAGCGTTTATAGCTCAGAGCAACGTTAACCGATTTAGATGAAATTTTCAGCATGTATACAACATACTTCAATCTACAAACGGGTTTTTTTAATTTTCATTACAGGCTCAGAAAAAATTTGAAAAAAAAACGACCTTCACTATTTTCATCGCTATTCCGACCAGTTGCAATTTTTTTCAAAACGACGAAACACGTCACCTGGAAAACTAATTTCGCTAGCTTCTAAAATAAAACTCAATTCGTTTGGGCCAATTTTAAAAAAGTTATGCGATTTTAAAGAGCGTCAACTTACTTTCCGACGCGACTGTATTTACTTACCATCTCCGTTCTCCAAAATAATTGGTTTCCTGTCTACTTCCTCCTCCTCCTCTTCAACCGCTACTTTAGATTCTTCTTTATATAACTTTGCTGTAACAAGTAGATATCAACAATTTACTACAAAGTGCATTAGTACTCGGTAACACGAGTCGTGACGCAAGTATAAACCTTTGATCATTGGCAACATAACGGGGCCATTGTCGAGGTCTCCAGATTCCCCGTCGTCTATAAAGTCGTCTCTTAACAGCAACTTCAACTTCTCCTCTTCCTCAGCTTTATCAACGCTGCGATTTAAATCTAGTTTGGGCTTTTCTAGAGCAGCTTGGGAACTTCTATCGTTATCTCTATAGCCGCCGCCGCCGCCGCCGCCACTGGCACGTTTTCCTGGTGTGACAGTTATCCCAGTGGACCAAATACCGCTAGACTGAAACAGAGTACACGTAACGCATTCCAAGCGAATGCTACGTCTCTCGGGATAATGCTACCGACATACTTGGATTAGATTGCTGGAACCTCTTCCGCGTCCCCTATCAGGCTTGTTACCCCTGCCTCTTCCTCGATTCTGGTCCCTACCCCTGGTCGATTTTGTGGGCTCGTTCTGTGTCGCGTCGCTGAAAGATTATTACCCTTTTTAACGAATCTGTATCGCTCGCAGATCCAACGGTGCTCGCTCCTCACCAAGGAAACTCACTCTTTCTTTTTGGTCCTTTGAGCATTCAAATTTGGGGTGTACACTTTCTTGGGTTTCTCGGTCTTAATGTTACCTCCCAATGTTAAATCTCTCGGTAAGCGAAAAGAAGTTAACCTAGTCGTAGTAGTGGACAGGCCGGGCTCGGTTTTAATGCTTTTCAGAGGAACTGGCATCGATGTCCCAGGCTCTATTTTTATCTTAACGTTCGGTGGAAGTGTGTGATTCGAATTGACAGACTTGTCGGACGCCATTGTTGTTAACAATTGTTATTCGGGTACACTTGCGGTGTGACTCTTTGTACGTGGTGTATTATAACCACTGTTTAGCACAGTGCATCCCACTTAACCTCGCGCATACACGACAATAGGTATTATAACGATCTAATGGCTTTATTTAATATCCACAAATATCAGCGGAGGGACATAACATTACAGCAGAGAAATCATATGGGACGTTTCCTTCTAATAGTAATTATAACTTGTGATGGCTTGTTCGACTGCAAGACGTGACAGGACGATCATACCACGTTACACATCCCGAACCCAGCACGAGTTTGTGCTTTGGCCATCCTGCTCCAGCTTTACAGGAGTGTAACATAATGCAGATACCTGCGTGCTCGAGTAAATGTTCAAGTATACATTCAATCGTGAATGCAAGACAAGGACAGGGTAACATATCATTCGTAAAATAAAAGATACAATACTATGACAGTAGATGAACCCTTTATATCGTTACAAATCTGCATACAAACAAAACATGTGTTTCGTGCAATCGTGCTGCAACACAACGAGACATCCTCACGTGAAACAGACTTTTCTACTCATTTTATATAAATTCAGATACCATACGCGGAAAACTTTCTTTTCAAATATTCGCGCGTTTCTGGCGCTGCGAGATGCGAGGGCGGGTATTTGTGAACTTATCGCGGAAGACATTCGAAAGGTAGCTGCGTTTCCCAGTTTCCTGATATCCAGCAAGCAGCAACGCAAGCCGTAGCTTTAAGAAAATCACAGTCAGTTGACACTAACAAAGGATCGACGCTGTCGAAGGTAGTCATATATGAACTCCGTGGTTCAGAGTTGACTAGAAGCTCTGTATTTCTTTAAAACAGCTGTAGTATCGGTTCTGTACGCCGATCGACACCAGGGAATGAGCTCCAGGAGGCGGCGCCAGTGGCCATGTTTTCAGGACGGCTAGTATCAGTGACATGAGCAGGAGAGCAGAGACGGCGTGATGAGGTCATCGTATGGTTTTTTAGCCGCGGCAGCAGTCGCGACGTGGAGCCCCCGAACGCCGGCTGCTACGTAGAATCCTGCGGCAGGGACATGCCTTGCCATGTGCTCATCCGCGACCTATTATTCCGCCGATCGCGAGTGCAGCGTGTCCTCCTTGTTCCACATTGCCGAGGGGCCGTCGGTCGAACGCGTGCGCGTTTACCTTCCTTTTAATTCGACCACTCCGGCTTACCGGTTCCGCGGCTGATCTCCGCTCTTCAGTGAGTCTCGGGGGGCCCCCTATTCCTACCCGCGGCACGAGTGCTTGATTTCGAGGCGACGTGATTTCTACCCGGCTAGATTCATGACCGATTTAAAAGGCGACCGGTCAGCCGCGGCTCTTAAACCTGTTTCTACTCCCCCTCGGACATGGAACACGTCGAGTTTTCGAGTAGCCTGCCTCCGCGGTACCTGCTCGCCCGTATCTTTCGGCCCGAGCCCTTTCTACCGCATGAAAATCTAGCCGCGAGAACCACCGTCCAAGCAACTCGAGATCCACGATCCATAATCGACGCTTTCTAATTGAATCACCTTTATTCGCATTGCTACTTGATTGTTAATGGGATTACCGCCCGGGGCACGGTTAACTCCATTCCGAATCACGGCCATTTACATAGAAACGTGATTAAGAGGGCTCGTCCGCCGTGTAATAACCATATTCAAAAGTTTGCTAAAAGGCGGGAGGACGCGGGGTGGGGAGCGGCCGCGACGGCTGGAAGGGTACCACGTGTTTGGGGTTACGCGGGACGCCGGCGTAGGCGCGACAGTCGAGGCCCGTGTCAGCGAGCGTTCAAATCTGTTATCGCAGACCGCGACGCGTGGTTCTACACGAAGCATGCCACTCCGCTACGCGGTGCGCGTTTTTTCGCACAAGCTCCGCGAATGCTAGTCGGTTTCTCGTGTGTCGCGGACACGATGCCACCGGATACGCCGGGGTATCGATTTCAGCCTCTCTCACTCGCTCGGGAGTCTATAATCAGTTCCTAACAGGGCCTTGAGATCGTCGCCAGTTCGATCGAGGATCGAAACCTAACCTTGACGGACTCAGTATCCCTCGTCAATTCATCGCTCGCGTAACACGCACGCACGTCCACGGTTCGTTCCGCGATTCCGCCACTTGACAATCGTGCCAGTGCAATCGCCAGTGCTACAAGATCAGTAAACAAGCTTGTCCCGCAAAGTTTAGTAGCTTATCGCCAGCCGTGGTCGCGCGGTCCCCGGAGCTGGGCAACTTCGACTCCAGGTTAGGAGATACGTAGCTATTCGAAATAACAGCTCGGCTCTTCATTCGCAATAATGGTACTTAGAATCGAGGGAGGCATAGATTCACTCCAAGCGACAGCCATCTCGGGCGACGAAACAAAAAACATTCGGCCGCAAAAGGCCCCATTGGCGTCTAGACAAATAATAGCTTCGCGTAAACGGCTCGTTACACCTAGCCACGATTTGCAAGCACTCTGTGCCGCCGATCTCGCTGCTCTTTGAGACGCGGTGACGTAATTGTGCTCCGAGCGCGATAGCGAAGGAACAGCACGGGTTGTCCGATAGAATATCTCAAATGTTAATTCGAAAGTACCCAGATCTGGCCCCTCGATATCCGACGCGATTTGCGAACACGTGCGCGCGAGCCACTGGTCGAATTCGAGAGATCGAAAGAGGCGCGAACGGCTTGCAGTTGTCGCGCGCACATGAACGAGGATGCGTCGAGGCGGCTCGTAGCTGCTCGCGATATATTTGAACTTGTCGCGTGTGCCACCGCGATCTCTGGAGCTTGACGAGCATCGACGAGCAGGATTTCCGTGTCGGCACCCTGGTTCCCGCGGCTGCGGCACTGAAAGCTGTGGAAAAATGAACGGCGTGCAGAGGATGTCCAGCGACGCCTTCGACATCAGGGTGAGTCTTCGTTCGCCCAAACCCATTAGCATTTATGTTCCGTCAACGTCATCGGTCCGCAATAATAGGGCGATTGTCGCTAGCGTGCATATTCTCGCGAAGTGAAGTTAGCTGCGCGCAGCGTCGTGCACGTTCGCATTGAAGTCAGGCGTTAATGAGATTGAATTTTTAAAATTACTCCGTCCTGGTTGTCGCGCTGTTACGCCAGTTTTAAGTGGAGCGGAGTTTAGACGTAAGAAGGTAATGGAAACGGAGATACTATGTACGTAAGTAATACGTCGCGCGCTAGCAGCGTCGATAGGCTTTTTGTAAACAAACGCGGCACGGTGCCAGGCACACGGTTTGTGACGATAGAAAGAGAGGAGAAGCCCGGAGTCGCGGCGAGTTGTCTCGAACGTTTCTCGATTTGTGAGGTTATTGACATGCGGCGAAGTAAACCGACGCGACCGAGGTTACTAAAAAAGCATCGTTTAACGTGTGTACGCGTAATCGAGCCAACCTTGGCCCGCGTAACCCAGTGCACACTACGTACGACGCCCTTGAACGAGGTTGTTAGTTCTCGCACGAAGCGAACGATCCGTGGAGTTTCTACAGTTGGATGCCTTACGCTCGCCTATCTGCGGCCCCGATAGGCGTCTTTCCCCCCCGTCAAACATATTTTTTCCCCTCCGCAATGCGGTTTGTCCTTGAGGGAGCTATTTTTTCGGGCAAAGACTAATATCGATTAAATCTCGCGTCTAGCATCGACGTCCCGATTTCACCTTATTGGCGTCCGGCGGCGTGATAAATCGGTTCTAATATCCATAGATTGCTTCTCCGATTTCCCGACGGATCCGCGACGAGAAGCTAACAATAAGATTGATGGGGAAAAAGTGACCCGAGGCGTTTGAGAAATTTTTCGAAGCTCGTGCAGATCGCGCGGCACAGCTAGGCGGGACTATTTTTTTTTTCGCCATCCAGCACGTACCAGGCTCGCTCGATGTAATGGAATGTCCTCGGAGTCGTTACCAAGAGGACATCGATCGCGTCTGGATTTATACCGTGTAACCTCGCGTGTCGATTCTCCTCGCGGCGAACTTGGTAGACGGCAGTGCAACGTGGCCCCTCCGCGCCCCATTTCCTCCTCGATATTCCCTATGGTGACAAGCTGCCACAGCCATAGACAGCTTCCACTACCAAACGCGGCGTGTCTTTCGCAGAAAGAAGCTCGAGGCGCAGGGAATCGCGCGGAGACAGGAAGTTTGCCTCGGTCAACTAAAATCCCCAATTCCGCCTTCTTCTCGAGCAATTAACGACCGAGCTGGTTAAGAAGCTTTCTCTAAAGCTTGGCGGCGATTCGCGCTTTAATTGGACGCTTACCGCGACGTCGGAGGCCGCCTCGCGAGCGATCCTCCTCGGGAAAGCTCGCTGGCTAGAGGAACGGGGGAAAAAAAGGGAGAGAGCCGACGATGACAAGGGAAACGCGTGCAACACACCAGTCTGTCGCCGCAAATGCGAGCCCGGTTCACCCACTTTCCTGTCTCGCCCGTGGTGGCCGGCGAGGCTGCATTACCATTCGGTAATGGGCACGCGTGTGCGCGTACGTGTACGTCGAACATAACGTGCAATTAGGTGTCTTAACGCCGAGGCCGGTGCACCGAGGTAACGCGATACCTGCGCCAGCCTATGGCAACGCGACGCCGTGGAGGTTGGCTCGAGCTGGCCGCAGAGTCGATTTTCAACCCTCGCAGCCTCGGTGTACGAGCTCGATGCCTTCGGATACTTTGCTCGGTGGAAAACGCAGCGTAGAACTTGAACTGCGTTTAATCTGATTAGACGCGACGTCGGGCCAACTCGGTTCACCGTAAAGGCGGGAACATTGGTCGTCGGAGTCTAGGAAAGTTTTCGCGACGGTGTAGTGGGGAGCGGCGATAAGAAAGGGCGAACGGGGGGACTTAGATTTCACGGGGGACTGCGGAATGTGCGAGTCGGGCGTAAAAGGAAGATGCAACGTCGTGTCCCTCGCGGCGAATAGCAGAAGGCGCAGTCCGGTGTCTCCAAAATGCTGTTTACGCATGGCAGTGCCGGGCGATAACGTTACCCCCCCGAGAGGAAGTTGGTGTAACCGATATAAATAGCGTTGACGAACGCCGTGCAATCTCGTAACGCGATCGCCCGGGCGATTTCTCGCGGTTTTTGCCCGCCGTTTCGCCGGCCGAATAAGAAGCGCCTTTCGAGACGCTTGCGCCGGCAAAAATGCGAGATTTATTACGTCGCGCAGATAGGCTCGTTTAAAACTCCGCCCGGCAATCGGTATCGCGTGCGTCCGCGTTGCGCAAGCGGTTCACTCGCCGCGGACGATAGTCGGTGGAAAAGCGAGCGATGACGTTCACCCGATTGCCAAATCTTGTAGCACGATACCTTGGAGTTTCGATGATTCTTCCAAGATTCTAGAAATTAAAGGCAGTAAGGTAAATGTACCGGTACCCGGCCATGTCCCAGTACCTGAACAGCAATGCGAATTTTATTTATTTTTAAGCTTAATTTTGAATGTAATTAAAAAACAGAAAATAGTACCGTAATGCATAAGTATTTAGCAATATTAATTAAAATCATTAGTATAGAAAATTAAAAATCGTTAGACAGAAATAATATCAGATCTCGAGAAATTTCTATGGCTTCTGTTAAGACACGCCACTCATTTACTAAGAAAATGTTGACTGCCTTTCTTATTTATATATTATAATAACACATTATTATAATAGAAAATAGAATTAAATTTAGTTTAAGATGGTTAAACTTGCAAGAAAATTAATATTTTTTTTAAACAGGTCTAAGTTTATTTACTGGTACCAGAATTTCGCGAATGAACCAGTATAATTCAGATATCGGGACATTCGTATTTTCATTAATAAACATGTCTATTATAATACATAAACTTTTTTTCCAGTTTCCGATAGTATAATATTGTGTTATCTTCAATATTTCAACAACCTTTTTTTTATTTCATGATGGTTTTACAAATTAAATTAGGAGGCAAACTTTGCCGCTATTCCTTAAGCCCCTTAAGCGTCCGGGTATTGGTACATTTACCTTACTGTTACCACGACTGACTCGCGTTCGTCTGTCTTGCGCTTTGAAGTTCGAAGCTGCTCCACTGATTTCCAACGCTGCGTTCCCTTTGTCGCTCGTCCGCGAGATTTCACGGAACGCTTCTCTCACCATGATCGTCGGCGTGACTGATTAAATCGCCATGCCGAAGGATCTCGTTTCAATATTTTGCTTAGACGACTCGCGACGGCTGGCGCAAGGTCCCCGGCATTATTAAGATGCAATAAACCAGTCGCGCGTGCTGCGGCCACGCTCGAAGGCTACTCGCTCTATCTTGAAGTCCAAGCCCCGAAGTGAAAGCAACGGAAACCCATTCGCCCGGCCTCTTTTTCCTTTTCTTTTTCCCCGCTCGGCGGTTTTTTCTCGATCGAGCTTCAGTTTCGCGCCACCGCGAGGACTTTCACGGGCCGGCGGTGCTTGCGGCTCGAACCTGGACTTACGTGACTGAAATTGAAAATGCCTGGATCGCGGCTCGAACCACAGCTCACCAATCGTGTCCCCGGAGCTGCCCGGTGCTCCAATTTCTCGCAGGCTTCGCGCGCCGAGCGCGGATTCGCCGCTGCCGTGCTTGACCAACGTCTAGCCTAACCGGCCCGTCGTTAAAAGTCAGGGCCATTGTTATCTCGCGAAATTACTGGCGTAAAGCCCGCGATCGATCATCGGTCGCTGCCTGGACAGGCCGCTATTAATCCTGTTTCGCAAGCGGGCCGCCGCCGCGAATCGCGAGTTATACGGCGTATTTAAGCGAACGGCTCATTTGCCGCAATTAGGTCAATTCTTATCATTCGCCGGGGCGCGAGTCGCGAGACGTCGCGATCGCTCGGTAGCGCCGGCAGACAAGGTGCTCCGCTTTTCGCGGCCTCCGAGTTGAAGGGTTCAACCGAGTTATCGCGAGAAACACTCGTACGGCCCGCGCGCGAGTGTCCCTTCCATCGCTTCGAAGAATCGTATCCTCCGTTTCACTTTCTAGCGTCAGCCTACAAAGCCCCCTTTTAAACGGGAATGTAAAGTCGTGGCGGCTGCGACGCATCAGCAAGCTGCCCGACGAAAGAGACGATCGCGCGCCTTTCTACGATGCTGCCCATTTTTGGAGTCGAATTCTGATCGAACGTATCGGCGTATATCCGATTCAGTTTCGAAAGAATCGCGGCCGGTGGACGCTAAGAATCGTGCCAACGTTGCGCGTCGTGCTTTCATTTACGGTTAAACGAGTTGCCGGACGACGAACATGGTTACCGCGCGTCGACCACAGAGCGGTGGCGGATTGAAAAGCCCGAGATTTCGATTCATCCGCCACGGAGACTACCGAGCCAGAGAGTCTCGATATCCGTTATCAGCCGACGCGAGCGACTCGCGCGATTATCCGGCCCCGCGAATCTCCGGTTGCTCGGTCACGTTGTCGGGCGCAAAGTGTCGCGTTAAATAGAATCTCCCAGGGCGTAGGATCGTTTCCTCGGGCAATCGCTGATTTATTAGAAGCCAGCCAGCTGAGACAGAGGAAAATTGGCGGCTCGGCTTCGCCAGGCATTCCCCGTAGGTTGCTGCACGTGTACCCCGTTACTGAACGGCTTTCAATTAGCGGTGACGATCGGGCAAAGTGATTGCCGGTAATAAAACAACCCCGCTCCTTTGTCATTCGATCGACTTTTCGTCTGCCGCTACGCGGCAATTTAGACGGTTTCGGGCGTTGGATGACTTCCGTCGGTGGAGCTCGACGGTGGGCGAGAGAATTGTGGGGGAAATGATTTCGAAGGGAAATATGCAGCATCGCGGAAACTGGCCGCGGTTCCAGGGAACGTTCGCGTGTCCATTAGCCGCGCAGACCATCTGGGAGTCGCGTGACTCCCTCGGGATACTTAGTTAATGCTGTCGAAGAGGAATCATAATGTAGCGTGGCCAAGCCGCGCAAGCGAAGAGGGACGGCGACGATCCCACGAGACGCGTTTATAAAGGGAACAAGATGGATGAGTGTCGTGCGCTCAGGAGTGGCCGGTTAATTCATTCGAATACGTTGCAAACACGCGTGCTGGTCGGCTCGGGGTTGAGCGGCGAGGGGAAGGCTCGCGTTTAGTGTTTGCTCGCTCGGAGGAATTTATTTGTCGCGTAGCCGCGGCTCCTGGTTAATTCCTGTATGGAAATGAGACGGCTGCGAGTTATCTGATGGATGATGTATTAATTAATAACTACGCATCGGTAGCGCGCTATCGCGACTGCTCGTTATCTGATGGCCGCGGGAACACTGATTATCTTTTCCAACGAACAGAAATATCGCAGGGTCTCGGAACACGTACACGTCTAGTCGTGTATAATCGGTGAATCATACATAACGATCGGCAATTATCGCAGTCTAATTGCAAACGAACATGCGCGCAAACCGTCTCCCGTTCGCCAGTGGGATCCCCGAGCGAACTGGACGACCGGCGATTGTCCCATTCATTTATAATTTCATGGTCCAACGAGCCCTGCTCCACGGTCCTTTCTTGCCTCCGAGCTCTGTCCCCGCAGCGTGCAGTTTTTGCGAAAGACGCCCGGCGTTCTGTCCCGCCCGCTTTGATTCCGGCTGAATTAAAACCGCGCCGCGACGTCGCAACTTTGCTCGTCGCAATTGCCATGAATTGCGGCGAATTAACTGGACCGAAGTTTGATTTAACCGTCTGTGGTACCTGGGTTCCTTCGCCCTGTTTCGACGCTCCTGCTGGGAATATCAGAAACGGCGAGAATTCAAATCGACGGCGTGTAAACTGTCTAGCGCGAGCGCACGGGGGTCGGGTGTACGCGAACCTAAACGTTTTCCAATAAGTATCGAGTTTCAGGCGCGATTAATTGGATCGGAACTTTCGAGATAGGGTGTCAGTGGTGAAAAGGTGAACACATTGTTCGCGGTATATAGCGAGTATAATCAACCACGCCCTTCCAGGCCTTATCTAGGCTACACCCTTCGATCTTTTTCATCAGCCTACCCCCCTCGGACGGATTCGTCCCACGAAAGGTTAGCCTAGCCGTGGCTCGTGTGGCCGAGTCCCTCGGGACGAATCGGCTCTCCGATGAAACCGAGGCAGCAAGGAATCCGAATAATTGTCATACGGCCTTGGAGTCACTTACGCCTCGTTGCCGCGCGTTTCACCCTTGGAAAAGTCGTTTATATACGTACGATAAGACTTCCCTCTTTCGGAGAAAATGCCCCGCGGAGTTCGTTCGGCGCGGACCAACTGGCCGTGAGCTTTTTAATTTCCCCGAAGGATCTAAGTAGGCAACTGGGTGCGCGGGGCCCGATGTAGGGGGGCGCGGAATTGGTTAATTGGTGATTTGCGAACATTCTTCGAAAGGGCTGCGAAAAATTTCACTCACTGTTAACAAGTATTTTTTAATTTAATTTAATTTTAATTGCAACAGACGGGTTGGACAACCCTTTGGGGCAGTTAATTACAAAATGACGTAGAAAACGGACGCGCATTAAAAAAAGAAAGGCAGAGAGATAAAGAAAAGGAAAGAGGAAAAGCATGAATATACAGTGTGAGACATTCAACGCAACAGTCGTAAAAGCTTTTTACGGATCCTATTTGTTGAATCGGGGAAGAAGTCAAGTTGGTCGTGATAAGAAGTAGTAATGCTACATATGCGTTCGATGCAATTATGTTTTTACGTGAGAAAGATTACGATGCCTTAGGCTCTAGTGATTACATTGAAATTGAGTTGTTTTAGTATGGGTTGACAATTTATTCAGCTATGTATGACATTAAGTGAAAAAGTCAGGTCTGATATATTTCTTCTGTTTTAAAGAGTTAACAAGTTTAGCCTGGACAACCATGGCTTGTAATTGTGACAATGTATAGGAATATTAGCACCGGATTTATGAACTATTAACCTTAGATATTTGTTTTGAACGCTCTCAAGTCTACTGCAGTGTATTTTGAAATAAGGAGACCAAATTATAGAGCCACATTCGAGATGAGGCGGTACTATGGTACCTACTATATAAAAGTGAGATTCACTTGGTAGATAGATTCGGAGAAAAACGATAAATAAAACCTAAAGTTTTGTAGGCAGAGTTGATTATTTCGTTATAGCGACCCGTGAAGGATAATGTTGACGTAAAGAGTATCCCTAGATCAGTTGTACCGTTAACTAAAGGCAAAGGAGTATTTCCTAAAGTATATCGATGTTGGATGTTTATATCTTTATGACTAAAACGGATCGCATGCCACTTGGAGACATTAGACATAAGGCTATTCTCCTTGCACCACTTTTCAAGAGACAAAAGATCGCCCTGAAGCAGGATAGCCTCTTCCGCGTTTTTAATAGGTCTAATAATTGTCAGGCCGTCGGCATAGCGGGGAAAATGACTGTTTGTAAAAACATTAAATATATCATTAATAAATATGATAAAGAAGAGAGGACCCAAGGTGGGATCCTGAGAAATGCCCGATATGATTGGGAACGCAGTAGACAAAACACCATTGCATTTCATTAAGGTTAAGGTTTTTATTTTCTCATAGAATACATGTATATTCCAACAGATGGCATTTCAAGCGAGTCACTTATTTAGCCCAACGAACATTAGTCTATCTTGCATTTCATTATATTTTAGAATAATTACTTATAAGTAGCTCGCTTCTGATGTTAGTTAACTTCACTATCGATGGAGAAATAAATAAATACTAGAGTCCGTAGCAACGTATTCCGGCGACGTTTCTTTTCTTTCAGTTTTACCAGAGTTCTAAGCATTTATCGTTTACGCCTGGTGTTTCGCACGACAAAAGTTAATTTTCATAGCTGATTCCTTATTTCTCAGGTAATTTAATAATTTTGTCATATTACGTACATTATATTTGGACTATTAGCTATACATAAATGCCCTGGTTTTTCCAATTTGCTTTGTATAGTACCCATCAGACCTAAAACTTTGGCCACGTGCTTGTCGTCCAGTACCGGCCAATTTTATTTATTCTTTCCTATAATTATAGCCCTTACATTTTTCTTCTTTGTTTTTCCCTGCAGAAAAATGTCCGAAATTAAACAGAAAAAAAGAAAATGGATGCAAAACGATGTGAATGCGGCTTAGAAAATGCTACTATAAAATAAAAGTAGATTAAACTAAAGTAAACTTAAACTAGGTTTTGATGAACAAATCACTGACTACATCATTTGCAAAGAATCGCTCAACGAAGATTGGGTGCAGTGCATCAAATGCAGGGGTTGGGCTCACGTGGAATGTACAGACCAAGAAAATATCGATCATTTTACATGTGCCATTTGTAGTTTTGTTCTATTCACAAACATTTTTACTAACATTATTAATTACGTAGACAATCTACTAAGTAGATGGCCGGTACTGGACGCCAAAAATTCGTTCGCTGCGAATAACAACTGTTTTATTCCAGCGAATTATTAATCTTTATGATAAAATTTAATAAAAACGATTTATCCCCTTTTATTAAGCACACTTTGTACTACAAATTACTTCTTTGAAATTTGACTTTTAACAGTAGCCCAAGTTACAGTACAAAAACTGAATGTGGCCGGAACTGCATAACTCTCCCCTAAATACAAAGGATGGCAAAATAAATTTTGCCCAGAGCTGCAGAAGAGCTAAATGGCTGGTTTTTCAGTACCTACATTCGAGCAGCTTGAATTCTAAATCTGATTGCAACAGCTCCTCTTCCATACCGCATACTCGACGAAGAGCTTAATCAGTGTAGTCGAGTTCCCCTGCGTGCCCATAGCCGCGTCGCTATCTCCTCCGCCTTCGAGGATACCTAGGAGACCGTGAGCGTCCGCGAATAGCCGCGAAGGAGAATCGCGTCGCAACAGCGAATCGATTAAAAAGCAAGCGACACCGCCGCCGACATCGCGCCGTTTCGATTAACCGGGACTCGCGGCCGGCCCCGGCGTAACAGCTAATTTACGGGCATCGCGAGAGAGCAGAGGGCGATTCCCAGGGCCAAGTTCAGGATAACACCGTTGACACCAAGGCTCGCGCGGGACTCGAGCGTGTTGCTGGCGAGCCGAACAATGCAAGAGTCCTTGGGGCGACGCGAGTCGAAAACACTGGTAATAGAGAAATCGGGGTCGCGGCGCGGAGTGCGAAACAATACTTTGATATCCGCTAGTGCCGCGTCTTGTCCCCGGGTTCGAGTACGTGCCGTAGCCAACGGCCATTCGGCCTGATTTACATCCGACCGGCGGCTTTCCTTTTTCGGGTGATCATCGGGAACGGGTGCATCGGGACAGAGCAGAATCGGTCTTTGGCCGTCCGTGCGTTGGAAACGAAAGAGCCGAGAAAAAGCCCGTGAACGGGCAGAAGCATTTTCATCCGCGGTCGCCTCGCGTGCCAGCTTTCGAACAGTCCTTCCACCGCGCGGCGTGAGAATTGCACGCCGCGACGGATTCCAAGAATTCCGCGGCCAAGACAGCGACGCGGTGGAAGTCGAGGAGGCTGGCGGTTCAAACACTCGAGCGTCGAACAAAGTTAAAAGGATGGACATCGCGCCGATCTGTCGCCTGGCGACTCCACGTCCGCGAAGGCTACGATAAATTTAGGGTCACCGCTTCCGCGGATTTCAGTTACGCATTCTTTCCCGAGGCGCGACAACTCGATAAGCTGGGCCCACGCGCTCATTGTTCTTCTCGGTGAGGCAATTTTTATCCGTCTCCATTAGCGCGAATTTTTCTTGCCGTTCCGCCGTGCCTGGGCTCCGCTGCTCGGCAGCCGCGATAGGCAAAGATTGCCAGGAATCTAGGCTTCTCGCTAGGAACTGCTGGATTATGCAAAGACCAGGTTCCATTGACGCCGCCGGTTGTATGGTATCTAGATTGCTCGGGTCCTAGGCTGGTAGGAATAGTAGGGACAGTGTGACTAGTCCTAGGAATCCTGTGGCCTACTTGAACGAAGTCGAGGCTGCCGCAGACTATACAGAATCTAGGAAGTACGGTGCGTAGGAGCGGCGAGAGTATTTCAGGCTGCGGGAAACGGAAGCTCGTGGATGGTTCCGGAAATTCTGGGGTTTAGGTCAAGTTGGACGCGAGCTCTGTACGAGCGCGGGGTGCGTGGAACGTGCGTCATTAAGGACTTAGGCTAACCGTGGGCCTAAACCGTACCTAGGCGGCGCGAAGGCTACGTGGCTCCAATCCTAACCCCAGCCTGAGCCAGCTCTTGTCAAGCGATAATATTGATCGAGGCAGGCGATCAAAGGATTTCAGACATCTCGAAATACATAGCGCCGCGAGGCAGGCTCCCGCTAATCCCAAGGAAGTGCGTTATTAAATTACATTACGCCGAGCACAAGGGATTGACCGTGGTTCCTGGTTGTGTCAGGGTCGTATCACTTTATTTAATAAGGGTCAATTACCCTACGGTCAACCATGTTAGCACGCCGTTGCATAATTTATGAATTACGACCGTCCGCTCTTTGCCTCTCTCGCTCCCGGTGTGAGTTACACACGGCGGTGTCCTCCTAAATATTCGTGAGTCTAACTCGCCGCCGGCTATATCTTAAAAGTTAATCCCTCGGCTGGTAGTCTCCGTCACGGTAAATCTGCCCGCCAGGATTTATGCCCGTCCGAGCATTCGCACTTCCCTCTTTTACACATACAACTCGCGCGGCACACCGTATTCTTTGCGCTCACCTCTCGCGCCTGAACCTCGGCTCCTCCTGCCGGTTTCGTGGACGTCGAACGTCGTCATCTGCCCGCGTTACCCGCGATTCCAGCCGCTCCGTCGGACCCCGCGCGAGATCGAGTTGCCGCGTAATCCGCGCTGTTAGAAAGCATCTCCCCGCAGCTGACGAATCTTTTCTATCCGCCGATCCTCCAGCTGTCTCGCGGTACCTCGAGCCACGCGCCCGATCGGTTGTCGCGCACTCAATTAAAAGCCGCGTGTCTAAATATAGCTGGGCGCGCGACATTCCGATCGTGGACATTGGTCGGCCTGGCCGCGTGTGCAACGAAATGGAAAACATGCGCGAGAGTTCACCGATGCGACGGGGATCGGATTCGAAAGATTTGGCGGGCGTGAATCGCGCCATCCCGAGCGTTCATCGGTGGCGCGCACGTACGGGGGGAGCAAGCCATGCCGAATGAAAAGCGGGGAAACGCGGCAACCGATCACGCCACGGCCGTTTGGCGCGAAAGGAAGCCCACGGACGGTCAGCGAGACGGGCTTCCGAGGGAGGCGGAAAAATCGGCGCGGCTAGGATAGCCGGGACAGCGCGGTGTCGGCCGCGCGCGAGAGTGAGCGCAGGTGACAGTGACCTGACAGCGCGCACGAAAACGCATGGCTCGCCTATAAGCGCCGGTGACACAATCGTTGGGGAATGCCAGTGTCGGAGGGCCCCCTAGGTCCTCTCGATTCCCGTACCCCGGCGCCGGCCTCTTAGCTACGAGCAGATCTCCTAAGCGGCGTGTCCGCAACCAGCCCCTGGTGTCCCCTCGAGCGGAGATGGAAACGAAAACAGCCATGAAATTGCCTGCTCGTACGCAATAACGTTGAATTTTAAGCGAACCCGGTCGGACTCGAAGCTCTTTGTGACGACGTTTCCGGATATTGCGACCGTCGAGGCGGACGCTATTGAGAATCGGGAATCGAGGCGTGCAACGTCGGAGTCGCCTCGCGACGGAGAGGCTGGAAGTAAGTCTCTTCCTCACCATTTGCCACGCGATTTCGAGGAGCGTCAGCCGAGTGTCGCTATTATGAATAATGCAGGGGAACGGAGCGCTAAGCGGAATGCTCCGGCCCGGTCTGTTAACGAATAATCTGGTGCTAACGATTCGATGAATCACGGCCGATCGGCGCGCTGAAAGCCGCGCGAGAAAGGGAAAGCCCTGGTTGCGCGGAGCCGAGGGATGACGTAAAGGAACTGTGTCGATTGCCGGTTTAATCCTTCGGCATTATTTCGCGCGCACGAGCGGCTCGTAGTGGAAAGTCTGATAGCGGAACGAGAAGGGAAAGAGGAACGGCACGCGCGACAGACGGCATGCAGATTAAAGGGACGAGGGGGAGCAGGATGGGAGAAAAAGATGCTCTAATGCTGCATTTGGCACGCGGCCACTCGCCCCCTTTTCTCCCGGCTCCCTCGAAACCTACGACGTGCGCTGAAAAATATCAATCGCCCGAGAAATGCAATCCTTATCTCGGATTCCGAAACTCCCTCCGCTCAGCGGCTTTGCCGTGCGTGTTCTCCTTCTGTCGCAACGGCATTTTCAACGCTCAGGCATTTCTGAATCGATTAGGAACGACGTCCGTGGGATCGGCCGCCTCCGCTCGCCTTCCGCGCGGGAAATTATCTTAATCTCTGTGCAAACGAATTCGGGGAACGAATCGTCATGCCGCGCGCGTAGAGTCGAAATAAAGGTCGTCGCGACCAGACACGAATAATTTATGCCTGAAATTCAGCGGCCGAGTGACGACACTTCCGCGCGCGTGACATCATATCGCCGTCGCTCAATGCCGTCGTTTGTTTTCACCGATTCCTCGCGAAATTGTCACCGCGAATGGACAATCTTATCGCCGGTGGAGAATTAGGCTCTGCGAGGTCCACTTTCAAGCAGGCATAAATGGCCACGGCGTAAATATACTTAAAAGTCTGCGGAGAATACGCAGGGACTTTCGCTGAAAGAAGCGGGCGCAACAGTACGTTGCGCTAGACGAAGAAGCAACTGTTGAAAATTCCTGCGTCACCTCTATCAACGTTTGATATCTTCGTTTAGGATGCCGCTCTAGTTGCCACCGCTTTCTAAAATATCCCCGCGGGCCGTAATTCGCTATCGAAGAAGCGTTTCCCCGATTCCGAAATTAGCCGAGGGACGCCGCGGTTAGAGACGGGAGAGCAACTTCGGAGAATGACAGGCGCCCATTCTCATCCGCGGCTCGCAGCGATACGCCTGAAAGTGGTTTATCAGAGACGGCTGGCTGTACGTAACTCTCTCTTTCTCTCTTGTGACGCTCGTTTCTCGTATTTGTTCCGCGACTTCTCGAAACGAGTAACCTTGCAGCATCTGCATCGGATGCCGGCCGCCATACGTTACCGTAATTTAAATTGAGGCACACACGCATTATGCGGGATTGAGGTCGTTATCGAATTTCGATAATTCGTGCCGTTTGGATTCGCTTTCATACGATTCCTTTAAAGAGCAAGGTTAACGTGGGACGCGGTGACGCAAGATCCCCGCTCGAAAATCCAGCGCCCGTTAAATATTGAACTTATCGCCAACCCGGGTATCATTTTTATTAAACAGAGGCGGACGGATGGTGGAAGGTTAGATTATAAAATCCACTGTAATCGTCCCGCGCTACGTTTCCACAAAGTTCAGTGACCCTTTCGAAACTCGGCTGACTCGAAACTCGATCCGGCTTTCGAATTTCGTGCGCTGCAGGTCCCTGCAACACCGGCCTCGGATACGGTCGATGTTCATCGCGAGCGGTCACGCAATCACCGGGCGATGTCGCCGTCGGATTAAGTCGGGCGCGATCGATTGATTCAGAGGCGCGCACGGCCCGCGCAGAATACGAAAGCCAGCGTGTTCCCGTGGCGTGACTGAATTCTTTAGAATCTATCTCCGCGCAATAAGAAGAGCGCTGGGAGGTTTTTTCTACCGAGAAATGTTTCCCAGAGGCTACCACGTAACAGGGCATCGCGCTTCCACTCGCTCGCGAAACGCCGTCGAGTTTTTCGCCGTGCGAGCGAGCAACTAACGGCACCGCGTGCAAAAAGCTTCTCGGCCGGACGGCTAGATTCTAAGCGGTCTTTCGCTTCGCTCCCCCCTCCCGACCTGGCACACATTTACCCAGCAACATCTCGTGGGCGCAGCTCCGCGGTCTTCGAATGGTCTTCCATCTCCAAAAAGAATGCTTGGCCCTAAGTGGGCACTCGAGCTGCCGAAGGGCCACGCGAGCTGATAAGCCGCTGAGATTCTGGAAGCTACACGTTTCCAATGGTCGAATGGAACGGGAATGCCGCGGGTCCGAGTGAGTCACCGCTATATCGCGAACCGACGCTCAACAATTGTGACATGTGCCGCTAAACGCTTAACGGTATCCCGGCTAAGTCCAATTAGAACTCTCGCCTCGGCTGAATTGCTGGTGAAAACTTGGCGGGGAAATGTATTCGAGATATGCTTTTTCGCGAAATTCTCGTCGAGTCTAAACTTTGACCCAATTCGGTAGCGACGAAGATTGGCTACGGTTGCCGACGCGAATACGGGCGTGGATTGCAAATTATGCCCGCTGTCAGGCTGGCCTGGTATTCCTGCATTGATTAATTATCGGAGGAACGTGCGATCGACGCCTTAAAACCGTCGCTGCTCGCAATGCACCGCCCTTGAATCGAACAAGTACGTGGGCACGGGCTGCGTTACGCTCGCGATCGACTGGTCGCGTCTATTCCCGGATGGAGCTTGTTTTCACGCGCCTCGGATAATTCGAAGGCGGGTTTTCTTGCGATGGTAGGGAAAATCTTGTGCGGTTGAGTCCGCGTCGGTGGCGGTGCGTAGCGGGGTAAGAATAGTGTGGCATCGATCGTCCTCGGGCAATTGAGCGCGCGAGCGTTCGATTATTTCGCCGGCGAGGGGCAGAGTCTCGAGCCTCTCCATGACACAGATAATCGAAGAGCAAACCGTGGCGGTCGCGTCGCCTCGCGTCGTTTCGATGGATACCCTCGCCTCGGTCTCGCCATTTCGGGCAAAAAGGTCGATACGCGCGGTAAGGCCCCGTTCACTGCGCGGTTAGAGCTCTCCGCGCGCGATACGGCGGGGGCGTTGTGACAGGACCTTGTCGCAACCCACACACAGGGCTGTACCGCCGACTTCCACGAAAACTCCTCGCCCCGACGCGTTTCTTTCTTTCTTTCGAGAGAGAGAGAGAGAGAGAGAGAGAGAGAGAGAGAGAGAGAGAGAGAAAAATATCCAGCGCCGGCCACGATCGATGCTCGATTTCATCCTTCGGCTCGACGGCGAGCGTCTTTCTTCTTCGTTAGCTCTCGCTGGCGCTCTTCAAACGATCCGCGAGTACATACGGTCCTGCGCGACCGCTGGGAAGCGTGGATACTTAATTATCGATCTCCGCGGATCCGCGGCGGTGTTCGACCGACTTTTTCAAAGGATCTCGTGGGTGGGAACAGAGGGAAGAGCGTGTGCGTGCGTGTACGCTCGTTTCCGTTGGCCATCGAAGAAGATGCAATAAGCGACGGCCTTGATTTCTCGTTGCTGCGTAAAGATCGCTCGTGAAATCGCACAGGCTTTAGCCTACATACATCGACTATATGCCTTCTCCTCTCTTCGCATCTGGCTTCCTCCCCTCGCTCTCTCTCTCTCTCTCTGTCTCTTCCTCCCAAAGGCCGCACTTTTGTCTCGGCTCCCCTCGGCGGATCAAAGCGGATTCGTGTCTTAAAGTCGCCGCGGAACTGTTTCGCTCGGCGTTCTCCGCCGTCCACTTTCCCCATCCCCGACGTTATAGTTGCACAAGGACCGGCGGAAATCGATTGTACACGATTTCTGGCTGCGAGGGGGGAAAGTTCAGAGACGGTTTTTGCGCTGGAAAGCGGCGGCTCGGTCGCGCCCGCCACACCGCGGGCAACGGTGCAGTTGCCTCGCGGTTAGAAATTCATCGGGCAATTAGAGGCGAGCCGAGCGCAGAGCGGAACTTAATTGTGCGCGCATTTACGGCGCGGCGACCCGTCAAACAGTGGACGGGTACTTGGAAGTGACCCTCTGCTTACGCAGGCGACTGTCCCTTCCAGCTCGCGGCAGGAATTGTAATAAAAATCGCGGCCCGACTGGCGCAGGAAGCAGGGTGCAGCCTTCTGTTCGACCACCTGCTCCTCCGTCCGCCACAGGCTTCGAGACGTCTCCGGGCGAAAATGTTGGGACAGCTGGTCCCGGTGAGCACACGTAGTCCCTCCGAATCCGTCGCCAGAAATCACCGATCCACGTGCACGCGACCCCGATCAAGATATCAGCGTCGCCATTGTCGTAATTCATATCCGAAACGAGAAACGCGATACGAGGGCCACGGGCGATTGTTCAGCGTGGCGCAACAGTGAAAGCCCACTTAGGGGTCGCGGCAGCGATTAACGAGACACGGAACCCCCTTTGAGACCGTGCACGCGCTGAAACGCGGTCGAAAATTATCTGCCACTGCCCGATTTACGACGAGCAGCCGCCCACGCGCGATGTAAATTATAACGGCGATCGGCGGAGGACACGGCGCGATATTTCATCCCCCGGATCGGCGAGCGCATTGTCCTGGACCTAACGAGACTCGGCTCGCCCGTTTAGGTGGTGTTACTCTGTCTCGTTAACCAGCCGTCGACGAGCCTTCGACCCAGGTATCGGCCGGACGCCTTCGTCGAGACCGTGATTCTTCGTAAACCCGTCCGCCATCCGGGCTATGCCTCGGAGGAACTATTAGACGCGCACGGACGACTCTATCGCGCGACCAAACGTTCTCGCGTCGCAAGGTCGCTTTGTTTGCTACTCGGAGATTCGTCAGCCTCGCCGCGCGGCAGCTGGGTGAAGGGACCGAGGAAAAACGACGGACTTTCGGTATTTTTTCTCCCCCCCCCCTCGTTTTGTACCGTGAATCATCGGACAGGTTCGTTCCCCTGGACCGGGTCAGCCGAAGAGAATACCTACGTCAGGAGATTTCCGAGTAAGGTCCGTCCGTTCTTCTGCCGTTTTTCCTTGGATCCTCCGGTTCTCCTTTCCTTGGTTTTTCCCTATTCCCACTCGCTCGCGTCCACTTGACTCACATGGCGCCGGATGACTCGATTCCAGCTACTACGAGTCGTCCCGCAGGTCGCCAGGCTTTCCTCGCGCGATTTCGTCAGGCATTTCGCGGAATTTCGTTCGACTTCTATCAGCTCGCCGCGGGAGATAAGAGAAAGGAACGCTTAAAAGGTGTTTGAGGTCCCCCTGCCACCGTCCGTCCCGCCGATATCGCAGCCAACTTTCCGCTCCACCCCTCTGAGCGCGTATTAAACAACCATCGGCCGCGATACCGTTTCCACCGTTCGCGCGTCGTTAAGGTCCCATTAAGTCGGGCCGGCTGGCGTTGGCAGCTCCCGTCTCTGGCGACAAAGTTCCCCGATTTTTCGCGGAGCCAGAAGTGGCCCGGCATAGACAGCGATCCCCGATTAGAAGCGTCGATCGTCTCGGGGAAATGACTGTAATTACGACGACGAGGCTCGAGCGACTCGAGCGTGTAATAAAGACCGATCGGGACGCGGAACATCGTAGCGATTTCTATCGGGGTTTACTTGTAATCTGCGGCTTCCGATCGCGCGGCTGTTACTCGAGCAAACCTGTTCGATTTAGAGGTGACGAATCGACGACGAGGGGGGGGGGGGGGTCCTCTGGGTTCTCCAGCTGGTCTCAGAGCTTCTCTCTAGCGAGGGGAAAGGAGCGGTGAAAAAGTTGGATTCTGGGAAAGGAACGGGGTAGTCCCAGAATACCGGGGACTCGGGCGAGGTCGAGCCTCGCGTGGTCGTGTCGCGTTTGATCGGGAGGAGGAGAACGCGGAGGAGCCGGATTAACGGGAGAATCGAGTGGTCCGTCTCACCTGAGGGAGGACCGCAGAACGGTGGACGGAGGACAGCGAGGAAGGAGGTGGCGGTGTAGAGGTTGCTACGGGGGCAGGGGAAGGTGATCGGCGGAGAGGGATAGAGAGAGGGAGAGAGAGAGAGAGAGAGAGAGGAGAGAGCAGGACGTGAAGGGGAAGAGGAGAAGGAGGAACACGCTCTCCTCCGGTGCACACTCTCGTGGTGACTCCGACCGGCAAAGTGCTCGCGTTCGTGAAAGTCCACAGACGACTTTCAGGGTCGTCTGCTCCGCTCGTTCGGCCAAAGCCGGCTTGGTCTCGCGAAAACGAGCCACCGAAAGTACCCTGCCGCGGCTCGGAGCTGCCCCAAGCCAGCAGAGGTGTCCTCAGCCGCGATCCAGATCCGACGGATCGATGAGACCTCGAGTCGCGACGCGCGTTTCTACTCGTTCCCGAGCCGGAGCTGTTCGAAACTCCGCGAGTTCCTTGACCGGCTGATGTCACTCGCCGGCTGGATCGATTCGAGCTGGGAAACGGACGTCCGCTGCCAACGCGAGAGCCAGAGATCCTCGACGCGCGTACGCTCCTCCGTTGATATGTGATCGGACTGTGTTGCTTTCTGGTGCGGAGAATACCTGTGAATACCGATCGAGAAGGATCTAGCCGTGTCGCAAACTGGATTCGCGGAGAACCGTAACGGAGCCTTGAAAAGTTTGCGACGTGACGCCAACAGGCCAGTTAAGAGCGGACGGCCGACCGACCGCGCCGATCGCGACAATGTCGTCTCGCCTCCGCGACTCTTCGATGAACGAGTCCTCGAGGGTGGCCTCCTACGCCAAGGAGCAGCTGCACGAGGAGCCGCAACAGGACCAGCCTCCGAAGTCTTTTAAGAATGGCTCGAATCGCTACCACTTCGGTATGACCAGGCAGAGGAACGACCCGGGCAACAGGAACGGCCGCGACTGCCTGGACCACTCGGACGAGGACGCGGACCTGCTGTACAAAAAGAGCAAGGAGCACTTCGGCGCCTGGGACATCAAGGACATCGTTCAGGACGAGGGCCTGGGAGCGAGGAAGCAGGCCGAGCGCTTAGAGGACTCTCGATTGACGAACGGACGGTCTAAGAGCGACTTCCCGGGGCAAGGTCGCCGCGACGATCGCGGGAGGATCGGGTCCGTCGATCGCGAGCAGTCGTACAAGTCGAGGAAGAAGGATGCCTGGCAGGGGACGGACTCGAAAGCCCCGAAGTCGAGTCGATCGAGGAACACCGAGGGCAGAGAGGAGTCCCAGAGGACCGACGACAGGGATCTGCTTCTGAGGGAGATCGAGAGCCTGGCCGTCGACGGGAGATCGCCGGACAGGAGGATCAGGGCGATGATCGAGCGGTTCAAGACCCGGGAGGAGGACAAGCTGAAGTCGAGAAGGGAGCGCGACTCGCTCAGCCCCGAGAGGGAGGAGCACGGGTCGAGAGGCGCCGGCGACGATCGCGTCGACGATCGTGACAGGGCCAGGGAGGACGAGCGGAAGCTCGCCAGATCCAAGATACGGGAGCCAGAGAAGCCGGAGCGCGAGGAGGTGAACAGGAGCCGGTCCGTCGATCGAAGATCCGAGAAATTCAACGACTTGTTCGCGGATAAACACGAGGAATCAAAGAGGAGCGACAGCTTCAAGCTGAAGAACGACGCCGCGGAGAAGAGCCACCGGAGACGGTCCAGGGAGCTGGAGGACGATCTCCCTCGGAGAAAGGACAGTCCGAAGAGGAGGAGCTACGCTTACGAGGGGAACCCGGAGGATTTCGACGTGAGGATACAGAGGTACGAGAGAGCCCTGCTGGAGCCGAGAAGCGACCTCGACTCCCTCAGGCGTGTCCCATTGAAGGATCCGGAATCCGATTTGACGAGGAAGGAGTCCTTCAAGGACCAGGATCGACAGGTGTCGAGGAAGAGCTCCTTCAAGTCTGGCGATCCGAGGAAGAGCCGCAGCAGAGATCGAGAGTCCAGCCTGAGCAAGAAAGCTTCGTCGAAGGACGAGGAAAGAGACGTGTACAGGAAGAACTCGTTCAAGGGCCAGGACGCTGAGAAGAAGTACTTCGGGAAGGACCCGGAACACGTGTCGAGGAAAAGTTCGTTCAAGGAGCATGAGGCTGGGAGAAAGAATTCCTTGAAGGAGCAGAGCTCGGATTACGGCAGGATTTCGTCGAGGAATCGCGACGACGAAGAGGATCGGAAGAATTCGTTTAAAGGACACGCGGGTGGGATCAGCAGGATCACTTTCAAGGAACAGGACGGCGAGTCGACCAGGGTTCATTCGCACAAGGAGCAAGAGCTGGAAGTTGGTAGAGTGAGCTTCAAAGACCACAGCAACGATTTAGGCAGAAAGAATTCCTTGAAGGAGAAAACAGTGGAGTTTGCTGGGATCTCCTACAAAGATTTCGACGAAGAGGACGACGACCACGCGGATCGGAGGGCTGCGTACAAAGTCCAGGACAGCGAACCCGGCATGGCGTCCTTCCAAAGCATCGACGATCATAATTGTAAGAGAAGACACTCTCCTAACGGACGGTACGTCGAATTCGGGACAGTCTCCTTCCAGACCGAGGACGACGAGACACGAGCGAGCCCTTCGGACGATAAGCACCACGATCTGGAGAGGAAAAGCTCGTTCAAGGAGCGAGACTCCAAGAGGAGATCGTCGCCGAGGAGCAACAGCCAGGAGGCTCTGGACAAAAGGTCCAACAGGCACTCGAGACCTTTGACACCGCCTAAACGCGGGGAAGCGGGGTACCGAGAGGATTCCAAGGATCGCGAGGATTTCAATGCGACGTCCTGGCACGACAGCAACCGAGTGTTCGCCGTGAAGTACCTGCGAGAGAACAGTAGATACCGTTCGAATCCCGAGGGACGCTCCGAGGTGGAGCGAGAGCCTTCTCCGGAGATGGAAGTCGAGGAGTTTCGAGACGGGAAGTACGCGAACGAAGGGTTCGCCTTGGAGGACGATAAGCGAGAGCAACGGAGCAGCAACCATTCCGCGGCCGAGTCGTACAGCTTCGGGTGCGCGGAGGAAGCGCAGGACACCAGGTACGCGGCTACTCGCGAGAGGAACGGAGCGACGATCATCAGGATCCGCTCGAGCCCCGAGACCACGGCGGAGAGGAGACGCAGGCGTCGTCCTGCGCAGGATACGCACGCGGCCAGGCGAAGGCGTCACGGGGAAGCGGGCGACGAAGAGGACACCGAGGACGAGGAGGAGGATGACCGTCGCGGGCAGAGATCGTTGCGAGCGGACGGTTTTCTACCAGGAAGAGGCGTTCCCACACCGTCCAGAAGAGTCTGGAATTACCGCGAAGGGGTATGGCATTTTCATGAGTCAATTGCGTTCGATCGGTCATTTATGGTTCAGAAGCGGGAAGCGATATTCATAAATCGATGGAGGAGATGAGAGCGTGATTCTCGTAACGGTTTCGCGAACCGAGGCGAATCGAAGGGCAGCGCACGCTCGCTCGAGCGAGGAATTTCCTTTTTCTGATTTTCACCGGCGACATGCTGCTGGGGCTGCTGGCTCTCCGCTGTTCACCGCTGCTCTTGGACAAGTACGTGCGCCGAGTGTGTGTGTGTGTTGGTGGATCGTTTGAAGGTGCGAACGTTTCTTCCTCGGCCCGCCGATCGGATCGTTAGTCGCGGTTCGCTTTTGCCACGCTTTTGTGGCGCACGACTCCGTCCGCGTTGATAAGTATGCACGGTAGAGTATTCGCGCCGGTTTCTACGGGCTCTATGCACGCCTCTGCCCCGTTGAACGTCGCAGCCGTCTCGACGGACATGTATGAAATAAGTGAAAGTAATTAAGGTGAATGTCCCAATCTCTGCTCATTTAACAGGTTACTCGTCATAAAGAAGGTGTAAAAAATTGGTTTGTGCTCAAAATTTGCAGAGTAATTATTGATTAATAGAGAAATGCGGGCATGACGGTGATTCACTTGAGCCCAAACGTAATCACCTGTTTTCTACTTAAAAAAATTAAAAATAGTAACAAAATCTACATCCAGAGCACAATACGGTATCTGTTTTTGTTATTAATAAGAACTTTTACTGCAAAAACTATTTTCTGCCCAATTATCGAATATCAATAGTGACGCTGCTCTTAGCACAACCAGCTAGAACACGGTCGAACGATCATGAGTCTCTCGTTTTAAAAGTTTTTCGTTGCTTATGCTGCATTTTGATTAGCCCCAAGCTCGTGCAACACTCGCATACATGTTCGAATAATTTAGAATTATTTTGTTGCAACTATTATAGTGCAAGTATAATGCTTATAATAATAAGAAAAACACGAAGTAACTGCTCCTCGATCTTTTTAGGATCATCGGACGCACACATATATGAGCAAGTAAATTGTAGAAAGTTGTGATTAAATTCATCGTTGACGAGTGAAACTCTTTCATTCCAATCCAACCCCGCGCGGCTTCGTCGAGTTGCGCGCCGAATCTCTTCTCTAACAGACTTCTAACACCGTTCGCCAGGCGAAATATCCCCGTCGTAGAAATCCACTAAAAGGCCACTGGATCGATCAGGGTGAAAGCAAACTAGTAGCCAAGCCTGTCCGCGCTTACTAATCCTTAACTGACACGCTCGTTATTCGGTCGCGGAATATTTTTCGACGCGGCGTACGCGTGGCGCTGAAGCCCAGCTCTATCGAGCGAGGCTGTCGCTCGCCTGGCAATTTTTCCACGCTGAAATTGTCGCCCGAACCGGTCGGAGGGTTAACAGTTTGTCATCGGCAACGGCTGAACGCGAGTTTTCAACGTCCTTACGTAATTCCATCGTCTATTGGCCAACGCGTGTTGGAAATGTCAGTGAACCGCCCACAAACGGAATGGTCGCCTCGCCGCGTGTAGGACACGCGCGCGCAACCGCGGGTCGCGTCTCTCCGCGGCAAAAAACCGCTGCCTTTGTCCAGGACGCTCGTCGATCATCCTCGCGAACGATAGAGATCCATATAACCCGGACAGCTGAGCCGCCGTTGTCGGTCGCCCCGCGCGCGGACAACGGGCCATTACGCGGCGACGAAGTAGCGTCGTGGAAGTCGTGATACAGTCATCGGCAGGAATCTAGGAGCGGGTCCGGGCCTCTTGTTTCGATAGCCGAGCCGATCGATCGTTCCTTCGTTCTCTCGTCGTAACTGACGTAACCGTCTGCCTTTTTTGCCGGCCGTCTAGCAAACGAAACCGTCGCGCCGCGTATTCTCGGCCCCCGGGAAAACAGCCGGAGTAATTTAAATCGTGATTAAAATGTCTGCGCCGAACCGGGGACCGGTTGCCGCGCGCATAATTTACGCGAACAGATATATACGCGGTTTCCAGGTGATTTTCAGAGAGTCGGGCGTCGGGGGAGGAAAGAGTACAGCCGGGGTCCTTTCACTCGTGAGTCAGGACGAAAAATATGTTAATTAGCGGACGGGGAACGGCGCTCGTCGGCAGATCATTATTCAGGATTACTATATATGTCTATAGCATCGAGCTAGCTGGCTAGAGAGATGTTTTCCACGGTGTCGTGGCTCGTCTACTCGATATTTGGCGATGTCGGTGCCGCGAGGCTGCTCCACGTGGGCGGACCACCATATATGTACGCCGGTCGGAAGGTTCTTGAACGCATCCAACGCGCCTCGAGCTTTCCATCCTCGATGCTTCCTTTTATCTCCGCTCCGCGAACGGTCCGGTGCCGCCCGGCCACCATTCCACCCGTCAGAATGTCACGAATTGATCCTTTAAAGGCGAGAACGTGGGAGAGGCGAGCTAGAATCCCTTTGTGCCTCGGGGTGGAAGAAGGCACGGAGTACGATTCGCTTTCGATGGCGGAGAATCGCGGCGGAGTCGTGACGCTCGGTCGAACGGCGGCGGGCATCGGGCTACCAGTCGCGCGCAATTAAAAAACTTTTCCCAATTATTACGACGCAGTCTCGCGGCTCGACCTTGTCCCGCTTCACACATAATTATCAGCGCGCGTCACGATCACGCGAAAAGATGACGCACCTTTCCTCGATCCTCCTCGCTCCTCTTTCTTCCTCTCGCGCGAGAGACGGGTCGCGGTGCCTCGGTTCGATTCCCAGCCGAATCGAGGATTCACCGAGCGCGCCCCCCTCGGCGATTGACATTTGCGATGATGATCCAGACCTTTCACCGTTTTGCAATTAACGCGATCCGATCCCGAGGACGATTATCCTTATCGAGCGTTGCTCAACCGCGCCGCCGGCTCCCTCGGCGGTGGATGCGTGGCGTCGGGACGGTCGATTAACAAAGCGTTCGTCTTTGTTCGCAGGGCGTTCTGATCACGGACGTGGAAGAGGGCCAGCCCTGCCTGCAGTGCGGGGACACGTGCTCGGGATTCTCGCCGCACTCGTGGAGGTGAGTTTTTAAACATTCCGCTACAGCTGACAAAACAGGCGTCCTGAAACTCCCGCAGCGGGGCATCGAAGCGGGTCGGTTTGGCCTTTGATCCCCCGACGCTTCTCAATTAGCCGCACACCGTCTAACGCGTTATATCGATCGCGAGCTTCCCCAATCAGGATATCGGGTTGCTCGGCTGGAATAATTACCACCGCCCATTAGCTCGAAGGACAGGAAACGCGTAATTTCCAGGCCTCTGATTATCGGCTAAGCAAGCGTGCTTCCATGAAAAAGGCACGCTCAGGCCGGTCCGTCTTCGTTACGGTTGTCACCGCGGCGAGATCGCCTTCCAGGATGCTTTGTATCCTCCGATAACTTGAGGAACGTTACACCGCAGAGAAGAATCGCTGCAAGGGCTGGCTGAGGTGGTCGAGGGTTGTCGTTAAAAGCCCGCGACCCCAGACCCCCGCGCCGAGTAATCTGCAAACGTCTGCGAGCAAAGTTCACCTAGATCGTGAATTGGCGCAAAGATCAAGGATAGCGGGCAAAGAGAGCGGCAGACAAGGAACGGTTGCTCGATCAGCGAGACCGAATCGTCCGATCGTGCTGGAACTGTTAACCGAAAGGCTGCGGCGCGCTGGCGTATCCATTATCCGCGGCGTAACTGAGCAGCGGTGAAATTACCGGTTGGCAATTACCCTCCGTGACTTACGGGCCAGCAATGCGGTAATAACGAATTAATTGGCCGGGGCCTGCGGGGGAGGGGCCCGCTGTTCCTTGCAGCATCGCGTAGCCTCGGGGAGAAAGGCGGGACAGCGTCGTGCCGCTGGTGCATTTATAGCCTCGGAGATGGATTCACAGTTATGCCATTCGAAGCCACCCGACTAAACGCGGCTACCTGCGCCCGCTCGTGCGTAATGTCACCTGCATCCGCGTCTATATATCCGCCCTCTACAATTCAATTTTCTCATCCTCTTCGGCGTGGCCACGTCCCAGGGGCCGCGCGAGGGCTCGAGCGACGGAGATCCGCGGAAACCCGGCCCCTTATCAATTTTATAGGCGGTTTTACCGATCTGGAAGTTTTAGACGGCGATACCAATCCGAAACACGTGTAGGGTGGCCGAGGAGGTGGGTCGGTTGTGAGGTTACTTTTTTCGGGTCTCTTGCCCGCGTGGGCGTTCCTCTGCTCGCGCCGCGCCGTTTCGAATTAGCCACGTCGTCAGGTTGTGCGAACAGGGTCGAACGTCTGCTAGGGCCACCGTTACAATTATTCAGGAGGCGGTGGATAGCAGGCATAGCTCGCTACAGAAATAAATCGTTGACATACGTGCGAGGGAAGATGCTCCCGACGGTTGTCGGTCTCGCTCGCGGTAAATTTAGATAATTAATCCGCGCCCCTCGATCGGAATCGCTCGAATTTCTTCACCCGGTCCTGGCGGGATCTCCGTTCACGGAAGAAACCGCTGCGAAATGGACTTCTGTACCGGACAGTGAGATTCCGTTTTCAGCACGCAGATTCGACCTACATCTCGAGCGATACCCATTGGCGGGTTACTTCTGAGAGGAATAACCAGCCTCTGGAATCGCTTCGGTGCGATCTTATTGCGGTTTGTCCGATTTCAATGAAAATCGCGTGGCACAGCAATTTTTGTCTCTATCAACGGGCAGACCTACCCAGAAACAACATGCTTCTTCTTGGGATTTTTTTCTAGAAGAGCTGGTAAACTTTTATTATTCAGCATTAGTCTATTGGAAAGAGTACATCTTACGGAGATTTCAATATTTTTTGTGGTAAAAAGGATTGAGAGGTTTGTGAGTTATAGGCGATGCCCGAGACGTCCTTTTTTTAGGCGCTTTGCGGTGACAACCGTAGGCCGGTGCAGGACCATCTGAAATTGAAAATTCGATTGGTTTTAGATACCGTAAACTGGGGTGACTTTGCCCGCGCCGGGGTGATATTGCCCACTTTTTGGAAGAACTTTATTTTATTTTATTTTACTGTGAAGTAATTAGAGCATATGGTGTTTTGTAATCGATAGCAATAATTTCTCCAAGGTCAAACGGAAAAAACAATAACGAATTCAATCATATGGCAATTTTTCAGTCAGAGTAAAAAAGTGGGCAGTCACCCCAGTTTACGGTAATATATGAAATTATCAATTTTTAAAAAATGATTTTGAGACAAATTGGAGCGGTGCAAAGTTGAAACATCGATTTTTGGCAAAAAATCGCTCGTTTTTCGCGTGTAAAAAAATCTAGGGATAAAGGGAAAAGAGTTAGATTTTTAACCCTGAAATAAGCCTTCAATGCCTCGAGTAAATCGGTTCATTAATTTTTTAGTTCTGTGTGTCACCGACTTTGAAAATATGCTTTTGAGGAAAACGTGTATAAAGTTTTGGGTTACTTTACACCTCAATAGAGGTAAAATTAATTTTTTACACGCGTATAAGTTTGTCAATTTTGGTCGGATTAACTTGACACTTTCAGGGAATATTTTCAAGATGTTGCACTTGAAGAAAATATAAAAATCAACTTTTCGAAAATTTCTGGGTAGGGTCCTCCCTTAAATCGTTTCGGGCACATCCTGCCGCTTTGTTTCATCTTCTACAACGGCTACCTAATTGACGAAGAAATTTAAATGCCAATCGAATCCCTTTTCCTAATACCATCGCAGTACGATCCTCCGAGATCTTTGACTCGATGGCCCGCATTCGCGTCGTTATAAATTCATTTCCATCGAAGTTTACGCGGCGGACCGCGCCTCCGTTTGCCGAGGCGCACCGCCTACGTCCATCCAGCCAGTCGATAATTTACGCAATAAAAGCGAACGGGTGCGCGTCGACCAGCCACGTATTTTCGATTGTACGTTGGACGCGGAAAATCGCATAGGCGTCGTGGCGCGCATAAGTAATAAACCGATACCGATGCCCGTCGCACGATGAGAGAAACATGCCTCCGCTGATTTACTACACATGCTTGTATTCACCAGCGCGCAAGCAGCGGATGATCGAGATACCGGCGGTCGCCTCTCGCGTTCCCTCCACCTCGTGCCACGGAGCACGTGCTCGTATTTATAGATTTATCAGTTGCCAAACACCGTCGGAAGTGAAACGAAAGCTCCTAGATCATCGAGAACCCGCTCTGCTCGACGCGACCTTAATTCGCGGCTGCAATTTGGAGCTGATAAGCCGGGTGCCATAAGCTCCGCTATTGCATTACGCTGACTTGCAGGTTTCGCGAGCGTATCGCGTCTTCAACGACGCTCACCGCGCTGCGAGCACGTGGCTCTACTTGCGAGCTTGTTACCTTCCAAACCCCGTCGCGTGTCTGTCCAGAGCCCAGGCCATCGCCACTAGGCTTCCGTGCAGTCTACGTCTAAGAGTCTAGGCGGCGTCGAGCGAAGCCTGGTCTGCTAATCAGCGAGTCCGAGGTACTCTGTACTCGGCAGAATCTGGGCTTATTGTTAGCGCAGGTCGAGCCTCGCGCAGACTAAGCTCGGCACGGTCTAGACTCGCCCAAGCGTGGGCGTAGCAAAGCCTTAACACAGATCCCGGCTGGGTTGATGAATCGCGCTAATTTGTGCCCGCGAGTGTGCATGCTTGCGCGAAGATCAAGGCTCCTCGAGTTCGATCGCTTCTTCCCCGTTATTCCCAAGGCAAGGGACACGCACGGCGCCACTTCTCCGCCACCTCTATTTTTGCTTCTCGATCCTGTCTTCGCCGAGTCCGCTGAAAGGTTCTCGGCTCGGTTTATTTCCAATCCCACTGTCCCAGGCGACGAGCGGCTGACGGACGGGAATGGTGGCAGGATTGGAGCCAGCAACTCCGCGGACCTCGTTTTAGGAAATTAGCGGCGCGATTCCGGGAAGCGATCCGTCTCGCCTGACAGTAAGTCTTCCTGCTCACTGTTCTTCCTAATTACCGCCCACGGGCCCATGGGAGTCGCAGCGGGGCCCTCAGAGCCCGTCTTGTTTGGTCGCGACGGAACAAAGGTCCCTTTGGCAGAGAGCAGCGGGTAGAACCGGTAGCGGTGGCTGGTCGGCTCCGATCAGCCGGCAATTGCTCGAAACTCGAGTCACGCAGCCTCCCGACGCGGCTCGGCTCGGCGCGGCGCACCGGCGCCGATCCGCGTGTGCGTCCTCTCGCGCACCAGAAGCCGTGAGTCATTCTCGAGCGAACGAGCGAGCTAGCTCGCCTGCATCGCGCGACTCCTCCTGGCAAGTGGTACACGCCGCGTGTGTCCACGTGCTCCGGGCATTATGCGCCAGTGCAGGCCCAGCGACGAGCACCACCGGCTCGTTTACGCCTTTTTGCCGCGAGCACCGTGCCCTCCTGGCACCTGTCGCCGTCCACGCGGCCACGTTCTCCAGCGCTGCTCCTGTCCAGGACCCAGCACGACCCGCTCTCTCCGCCGACGATGAGCTGATGCTCGCTCGTCAACGTCGTCGCGTCGCCGCGATTACGCAAGCTTCCCGGCCGCGTGTGAGTGCGTGGGTCGCTTAGAAGCTGCTGGGATCAGTGCGTGTGCCTGTTGCGCGGCTCGGCTGCAAGTGTTTCACGGGGAACGTGGGGAAGTGGTGCGCGTTGTTGCAGTGGTGCAATTCGAGCGAGCCGGACGATCTCGTTCAGGATATCCAGCGTGCCGGCTCGATTCGACGCTATGAGATATTGTTCGGCAGGCGCGTAGGAGCTGGGTGCCTCGATACCTGCTCCTGCTGGATAGGTAAAATAGGATTAGAGTGGAAGCAAGGTGCACCCCATTGGGAGGGGGAGGTAATTTCGAGCGTAGTGTATCCAGGGCTTGAAAACTTATAATATCGATTTCGGTTCTCCAAACGGTTATTAAGAACCTTTATTCTGAATAACTGTTATGAAGAACCGAAATTTACAAGTATTATCTGTTTCGGTTACGGTTCCCATTTCCCTCCTCATATCGGTTCCATAACTGTTATTGTGTCGGTTCTATATCGGTTCCGAAACGGTTCTAGAATCAATTCTTGTGTCGACTTTTCCCTAATTGATATCATTAATTATCGGAGCTACAAATCACCTCAATATACTTTTTACAAAATCCTTATAGAAGCGGGAGAAACTTTTAACTTACTATTCTGAATAATACCTATAGGGTGTGTGAATGTAAAGAATATGTAGCTGATTTATATGTTTCAATGCTTTATTAGAAATCAATGATACGTATAAATAAATGTTTCTCCGTCTTCTATAAGGATTTTGTATAAAATATGCACATATACAGTAATCTGCAGCTACTGTAATTAGGGAATAGTTGATAAAAGAATTGATTTTGGAAGCGTTTCGGAACCGATATACATAGAACCGAAACAATAACGGTTATGGAACCGATATGAGGAGGGGAATAAGAACCGTAACCGAAACCGGTAATAGTTGGAAATTTCGGTTCTCTATAACAGTTATTTGGAATAAAGGTTCTCCATAATCGGTTTTAATCAGAACCTTTATATCACAGTTTTAAACAGTTATTTTCGGACCCGTTTCAAGCCCTGTGTGTATCCCTCCGTGCCACTGGCTTCGACCGATCCCAGTTGGAACCAAGGGGGCACCTGTTGCTCCGTTCAATTCCAAATCGACCGAGTAGAATCCGCAGCGCAGCCAATCCATCTCCGAAAGTCTGTCCCTCGAGCTTCATCATCATGCATCTCGCAGCCTCCTCCGTCGAGACTCCTCAGCTGTAAATACTGCGCGACACACGTGCGACGTGTGCTCGTCAGCGTTGTTCGCTGTCCGCGATTCATAAAGATAGGATCGCCGAGTGTGAGAGACCGTACCAGAAGGGATTATACGAAAGGCAGACGGTATCTCGGCGTGTTTGTCTTCCCGTATGGTCGTGTATCACCGCGCGTCGCGTTATTATCCGCGTTAACTCGCTCGCGTACCGTTAACATCCATTTGCCACGTTTCCTCGATGCCCGGGCACGAGGAGAAGCAGCTTCGAACGGTCACCGCGCTCCAGGTCCTCTCGAGCCAGCTTTTAATCGTTCATCTCGCGTGCATCTCGGATGTCATCGTTTAAGCACACCTGCTGCCCGGTGCAGGCTGCAAGCCACCTCGATACAGCGCGACCCAACCTGCCTACACAGTGTCTAGGTATGCGGGTCCGGTTATTTCGGGCGGGAAGCACGTAGGACGATTAAGTTGCTGCGGGAAATTTGCTCGATTTGAAACTTGTGCCGCGTCCGGTATCGCTTACTTGGCCGAGCACGGCCTGGAATTGGCGCAACCGCCGCTTCTCGATCCGCGCGGCGGAATATCGGATGACGAAAGGCAGAAAGTCCCCGATCACCGTTTCTTTCGCCACGCGCGATTCAAGACGGCCCGTACTCGCGTGCTCGGCCATCTATTTTAAATCGGGCCACCTATCGCTCGTTTTTAAACGCACTAAACGCTGATTTACAACCACCGACCGACTGCCCCCGCCTGTAGCGCGATAAAAGCCTATTTTCGCCCGGCCAATGCCGACGCCGTCCCTGGCCTTTTCCCCGAAACGCGCGGTTAAGCACCTCGCGGCCCGAGGTCCTCGATGAGCGTTGACACCGCGCGGCGGGACCGAGGGAGGAAAGAAACACGGCGGAGAGGATTTTATGGAACCCCGTCGTTGGCCGGTACCCTGCTTCCGTTCCGACCAGCGATCGAGTTTCCAGAAAATCTTATCGGCCGTTATTCCGTTGATTCGCCACCGAGCGGATAAATGTTTACACGGGACACGGCGTGTTCGCGGCGCGCGCCCCGCTCTTTGAAGTCCGCGCGCGTCTCTCGCGCGGCCACGGATTCTTTCTTTGATCCCCGGGGGATCTCCGTCGAGGCCCGTCCGGAGTGGATGATGGTTTAGAGTCGATCTCGCCAGTCGGCCGTTGATCGAGCCAAAGCATTCCGCTTAACGAGCCTCCTAAGAAGAAACATCTCCTCCCTCTTTTTTTACGACGCGTAAAGCTCAGCCAGAGACTTGGCGCGCGTTTTTATGGCCAGCCGATGGAGAATCGGAAAGCTTTCCCGCTGGATGGGTGTCCCGCTCTCGCGGCGATAATCGCCCGGCTGTTATGACGCGCGGCGACACGCAGGTGCGCGGACCGGCGTGTGGGTCCGAGATATTGGTCACCCACGCGCGTAACAGTGAGATCACCTTTATACTCTGACATTCTTAGTCACTGGGGCTCCGTGTCGCTCGTCGCTTAGAAACTGACGCCTTTCATCGACTCGAGGCCCGCGGGCCTTTCCACCGAAAACGATCCCGCATGCCCGAACGTAGCCGCGTGATCGCGTCTGACATCATCGCTCCATGTTCTTCCCCGAGGTGCAGCTGCGAGCAGGATGCGGCCGATTTTTCCGCATACCCGATATCCCGTTTATTGAATCGTCCTTGCCGCGGTGTCGCTCCAGCAGAGTACTCTTTAGCAATTCACGCGATTACCCCGTTTCCCGACAGTTGACGCAAGTAGTTGGAGCCTGCGTGAAAACTTCGGCCACATCGCCTAGGCTTTGCGGGACCAGATCTTGCAGGCTTGGGAACTCTATCGCTTACAAATCTGTTTGCAACTGCACCTCGAAAAGGTTCGCCATGGTTGGGAATCCACCGGGAAGCTGAGCTATGCTATGCTATGTTTTAGCTTAGCTTTTGGGCGGAAACGGTTCCATGAGAATGTATTGAAGATAATTTTTTTAAAACGTAGCATGGCATAGCACAGCATAGCATCGCATTGCATAGCTTAGCTTCTAGGTGGATTCCCGGGTTAAGGGATTACAGCCACCTTGAGGTCTGGAAAAAGCATAGAAGTTCAGGAATTTTTGGGGGGAAAAGTATAAGTGAAAATCGTACACAATGTTTTTCTACTAAAAGATACATCTTTTAACTATATTATTCTAAATTTGCATGAGATATTATTATTAACTAAAGGAGATATCGGCTTGGATGTGAGTCGTGTTTTTTTTTAAGCATTAGCTGGTGGACATTTCCTAGACCAAACGATGTATCTGAAAGCAAAAATTCAAGTAGATTTTAAAACTAAATAACTTACAGAAGTACCTGACGTTCTCCGAATTTTAATAGGTATTGTATTTTGGTAAAAAGGGCGACCGTTTGAAGTTGAAACATCGAATTTCGTGGAAAATTTTCTTCTTCTTTTCAAGGAGGCTTTGCAAGCATTTCCATTATTGCAAAATTTAAAGCAAAATTTAAAAATATGAGACCGTCAGGTACTTCTGAAGGTTATTTATTTTTCAAATCTATTTGGATTTTTACTTTCAATATGCATCGTTTAGCCTAGGGAATGTCCACTAGGGTGGAACGAAATATAGGGGCAAAATATTTTTTTATTATTCATGACTTCTAATAGTGGGCAAAAGTTGTCTTTTATAAAGTTATTTAAGCTGTGACAGTTTGATCTTGAACAACAAATTTTTTGAGGTGCCACAAGTCATTCAAAAGTCACATAATCAGTAAATATGAATTTTTGAATGACTTGCGGCACCTCAAAAAGTTTGTTGATCAAGATCAAACTTTCACAGCTTAAATAACTTTATAAAAGGCAACTTTTGCCCATTATTAGAAGCCATGAATAATAAAAAAATATTTTGCCCCTATATTTCGTTCCACCCTAATGTCCACCAGCTAATGCTTAAAAAAACAAGATTCATATCCCAATCGATATCTCTCAGTTAATAATAATATGCCATGAAAATTTAGAATAATATAGTTCAAAGATGTATCTTTTAGTAGAAAAACATTGTGTACGATTTTCGCTTATACTTTCCCCCAAAAAAATTCCTGAACTTGTATGCTTTTTCCGGACTTCTAGGTGGATGTAACCCCTTAACTACCAGCGCTCCCAGCACGACAAGGAATAAGATGTTGCTCGCAGCTTGACAAATCGTTGCAACTGCTTTATAGGCGCGCGTCGCGGGGCGTATTAATTCGCGGACTGAGGAGGACGGCAAACCGAGTGGCGACAAACGCGAGGCCCGTAATAACGGGCCCTCGTCAAACCAACGACCAGTCCGGTGACTTTAACGCGGCAATTGATTTATATTGGTGTACTTTGGGCGCGACCAGGCTGCACTTGAAAAAGGAGTATAGCCGAGACTATACCGTTGCTATCCTCCGAGCTGGCCCCGTGGACACGCAGCAGCCTGGACAATTTTTAAGCGATTCCCTCGAGGGAGCGGCCACATATAGCTTCTCTGGATCACGCTCGTTAGAAAGTGTTCCGCGGCGCTTGTAATTCGAGAGTTTCAGGAAAAGGGTAGCCAGTGACATTTCTGGTAAATATCGCGCACACCCTACCCGCTGCTGACCGAATCACTTAGTAGGTCGGTCGTAACCCGTTTGGCAAACAGAACACGACACGGGAGACCTTTTTCAAGGATCTTCTTGCCTATCGCGAGTTTCCCCACGGGTGGAGTATCGTTCCCTGTTTTATTGGACCGCGAGCGAACGATATTTCCGAAATCAAAGATCAAACGGAGTAATAGCTGACTCGCGAGGCGGACCGAGAACCTGGCACGTATCTCCTCCGGTTGCCCGGAAAAATGCATTTTCCACGTGGACCTCGTGTCCGCGATACATTTATTTATGAGGGGCGGAGAAAAGCAGCGGCTGGCTGTCCGTGGATTTGCGCGTGAAATTATTGCGCGACATTCTATGTGTATGCGCGAAAGCTCTATATTTAATATTCCGCGCCACCGGTCCGCTGAGATATCGCGGCCCGCGCGCGCGCGCCCCGCTATTTATTTGACTTGACCGCCAGTAAAGTAGCGCGAAATTTATCCACCATAAACTGGCAATAATTCCACGGCTGGCAAACGTCTCGATAATTCGCCAGGCTATCGCCGCCCGTTTAAAACAAACCACTAAATCTGAGTGATCGATTAAACGACGGATCGCTTATCGAACGGCTCCAACGAGAGCACCGACGATTCGTCACGCTGATACTAGATTTCACACGTAGCGATTCGTTGCCAGTGTCATCCTTGGCCGAAAATCGTTTTGAACGGCCGCGCGAAATGAGATAGGCGGAAGAATGGCGCGCCATTAGCCGAGATAACGTCGCACAATGAGCGCGCGGCGTTATCTGGAACGAGGAAAGAGCATTTACGCGCAACGGGGGATCGTATCGATGCGTTCGATCGCGCCTATACCCGCGAGCAGATATCGCGGCTACACGCTTGTACGTGTAATCACTCGGCGTCGCGGTTCTATCGTCGGTCTGTCGTCGCACGGGATTCGGAATGCAGCGCGTGGGCGAGGAAAGCACGCGAGGGATTAGAATTCCCGGTAAAAGCACGTCCTCCTCGGTTTACATAGGTTTTTTCGCCAGACGCGAATACGCGACGCGAATTCGATTTCCCTGTCTCGCAGAGTCCACTGAACTCCACGATTAAGTATCTCCCCGTTACCTCTCGCTGTCGTCTGCGTTTATGCATCCCATCCTCGTCACCGTCAATCATAACGTTACAAATTAACTTTCCCTCCCGACGGCATTTCGGGTCGAAACGCGGCACGAAACATTTTCTGACTGAAATCATATATTTATCGTTAATTTTTTCATTTTATTAGGATGCACACTTGTGGTCCTATTGACACAGAAAAATTAATAACATTTGTTTGTTTAAGAAGGCATAGTACTTTTTAGGCCTGAAAATTAAGCAGTTTTTATGATTTTTTTTCTATCTGAAACTGAAAAGCTAGATAGATGCGGTTTGTTGCAAATGAAAGGTCACTGTTTGAAAGTATTAAAAGAATTTTTATTAAAAAAAGGCACCCTCCCTCCCTCCCTTCCCTGTAGTCGCTCAAAGTTGGCACCCGAACACTAAACTTCACTGAACTCCCGTTCAAAATAAACAACGCAAATTTGGAAATTCAGTAAGGTATAATTCCAAAGATATCGGAGATATCAAAATCAAATTTGGCACACTTCAAATACATAGGTACCTCAACCCTTAATCCCACCAAAAGTTAGTTGAATTAAGCAAACAACAAAACTATAAATAACAATAAAAGTTCCGAAGAGTTTCGTGGTTTTCCTGTTCAAAACCGCGCAGTGGCGTAAACAATTAACGAATGTGAAAAACAATCATGCTACATTATCACCCAAATATGCAATCAACTACCTGTAAAAGAAATGTGCAGTTTGACGATATTTTTGTAAAAGGACTTTGCGCCTCGTTTCGACCCGAAATGTCCCACTGTGCGACGTGCTCCTGACGTTTTAATTAAGAGACAAATTGCGGATCGATTGGTCCCGTGACAGGACGCGACCACTGCGTCGCAACAGGCGAATGGATGCTAGAAGCAGGCTCCCCGGGATTTTCATTACCGTGATTGTGAGAGGCGGCGTTAAGTAATACCATCGGCGGACGCTGATAAATTATTGCCATTAAAGAAATTGAAAGACCGCGAGCCCGCCCTCGTAGGCGTTCATTCACTCGCCGGCGATAATTTATGCATACTGATTGCGCCACTGCCGCGACCATCGATTGTCTTCCACTCGGACGAGAACTGCGACATTTCTCCAAATCCAGCGCGACTCGCTGTCGCGCTCGATACCAATGACGCGTCGATCGATAAGCATCTCGAGCGACGAGACACCGCTGCCCGTTGTTAACGCCCTCTCCTCTCGCACCTCAATTCGTGGCCTCGAGATCCCCCCCGGTTTCGATGAAAAGCGAGGAAAACCTGCCGCCAGTGTTCGCGCAACGTCGCGGCCTGTCTAAAACCGAGCAGGCTCCCCGCCCCCGCTCGACACGCTCGGTGGAAGCGCGCGGGCCTCATCGGATCCAGTGGACCGGCGCGGTTTTCACGAAAGTGCCGTTCTGCGCGCGAGCACGGGCCGATGAACGGGCGCTTTATCCTCCGGGACAGCGATAAATCATCGACCCCGCGCGAAGTGGAGCGCTCTCGCGTCCGATCAGCTGACATTGACGGGGCGCGAGCGCGGTGGAAAGCTCTCCCTTCTGGAGCGGAGGATTTCGATCGGCGGCGATAGCAGTGCGTGCATTCCTGCCTTCTCTCCCGGACGTACGTGCGTGCGTGCGTGAGCGGGTCCGCGCCTCTAGCTACATAGTATCTGCTGTCTCGTTCGCCCCGACGATCGCTCAGCCGCTCGGCTAAATTTAGAGTATGATCGACCGGTTGCTCGCGCTATCGGGACAAATAACCCGGCGATAAAGGCATCGGCGCGGCCGAGAGTCCACCGCGAGCCATCGTTGCCTGTCAAATTTACTTTTTACTCTTTAATTTTTTTCCTCCCCCCGTCGGACCCCTCCGCTCCACCCCCGCGACCGTTCGGCGCGGGAAGAAGCGCTCGCGATCCAGAAGGGGCTTGCGCGACGCGGCCTTCGCGCGGTTCCTTCCATTTGTGAAGTTTCTTTCGACCCGCACGGTCCGGCGAGCGTCGTCCGCGAGCCGTGCCACGTTTCCCACGTGGCGAGCACGTGCGAGATCGCGGGGAAAAACTATCGCGGGTCAACCATGGGCACCAAGTGGGAAAGCTACGCGTCCCGCAACTTCGCCTGCCAGGACTCCCTTTACCACGACGCTAGGTGAGTCTGTTTGGGCACCTCCGCGCTAATTGGCTGTGTTCCTTCTTGGAGAAATTCGTTGGGAAAGCGAGTTTCCATATAGCCGCGTCCTGTTTACAGAAGGGATCGGTGGAAAGAAAGGCTCGTTGCGCCGCGACGGGGCAGCATGTTTGCGTTGTGTCACGTTCCGACTCGCGAATCCCCTGGCAACCGGCCATCTCCGTAATGGAGTAAGTTTCTTCGCGGTTACAACAAATAAACGCGTGGCCGGCTATTGCGACAGGATACGTGCACGTTCGCCGGTGCCATCCTCCCCGGTCTCCCCTGTTCTCGCACCAGTCGCGATCGATTTACCGCCTGCTCGGTTTCCCTCAATCGCACAGTGGTCTGTATTGGTGGTCCAGCGGGACAAAAGTCCAAAATCATGACCATCCAAAATGAATGAATCTTGGTCGTAGCACAAGCTGCTGAGTCAGAGATGTCAGAATGACATGTTATGCAACTTTATGCGTATTTCGTAAAAGTAACGATCGGGGGAACGTGCGCCACCCGGCCCCTTAGGAACCGATTGTTTGAATGCGTCACTATCAGCTATATATCAGAAGGGCTCAACAGGCTAGTTGACTGAATTTGAGACATTGGTTAAAACATTATTTTCATGTCTATTCTACACGAAAACTGTATTTATTTTCGAAAAATCATACATTTACATGATTTTTTTTGCGTTTTCAAAAACCTATTTAAACTTGATTCGGAAACGCGCCAGACTGTCATGGCGTCCTGTATGACGTCACGCCGTGTAAAACAAACCTAAACGATCGTGTCTGTGTATTGCAATTGTTAGTTTTCGGTGTTGTTTTTAATTAAAAATGAATTCCTCGTACTACAAGTATTGTATAGTGCCCCAGTGTAAAAGCACAACTATAAAGACGCCAAACAAATTATTTACGAAATAACCTGTTATATGAACCTGTCAACAACAACATACAATGGCGTTGGTATTTTGCACGGCGTGACGTCATGCTTTCTGATTGGTGTTCACTGTCACGTGACTGAATGCCTAATTTTGCAGAATTTAATTTCCAAAAAATATTACCAAACTTTATTTTTTATAATAAATAGTTTATTTTTTGTTTCCTCTGTATCATGATTAATCGTTAGAAACTCTAATCCATGCAAATTATTCTTAGTGGATACAAGCCTATTGTATTTGGAATAATGGATTGCAGGGGTACAAGTAAGTAGTAAATCAAGCTTCAGCCATGAGTATTTTAATCTCCAACGAACAGAATTAGAATATAATCATAAAAGTGATGGAATTTTGCAATAACTTTTGTTTGAAAAGCTCTAGGCAGACACCCAGGAACCTCGTGGAACCTGAAAATGTTTGTGCTGTTTTGTTCCATTTGCTTTATAGAGTACATATTCACAAGTTATAGCTGCGAATATTTGCAACCCTACATAATTTGTGTACATAATTAAAATAATTCTATCTTCAAAAATGGTAATGTTAGGAGCTAAAATGTGTACTTCATTCCAAGCTAACGTGGTTGTAAACAACTTTTCTTTACAAAACACAGTTCATATTCGCTTTTCTACATTCTAAGAAACCCCTGTTTTTTTCAAACAAATAGTAAACATTTCCACCTAACTGATGATTTATGTACGACCTGCGCCTTTTGTCCCGCTAGATTGTCGTTGGACAGAGCACTGTGCGCCGGTTCGGAGGGACTTAAAGTAGTGTGAAATGAACGATCCGCGGGGGTTGCTGGCATTCCAGGGACCAGAGTGTTGGGTCTCGACGGTCTACCTCGGGGAAGAAGAACGCTAGCGCCGGGAATTCTTCCGTCCCCTCGCGGAACTCGATAATTAGATTAGAAGTCTTAGTAGTAAGGATTCGCCGTCTCCGAGAAACCCGACAGGTAGCACTCTGCTCTGGGATACTCGGCCGCGAGCCGTCGCATCCCAATTAAAGGCTTAGCGTTCTTCAACCCGCTGCTGAGGTTACTCTCCTCTGTCTCCTGCTGGCAGCGCTAGCGGAGCACGAGTAACGCTCGCCGGTCAAGCCACCGTGCGTATGTAAATGGAATGTTAAACGCCCTTCTAACGGTGCTCATTTCAAGGAACGATCGTAACGCTCCGCCGGAGGCCAGAGATAACGATGTTATTCATTTGTGATAATCCTTATCGACGAGGACACCGCTGGCATTGTTGCTTCAGTCGCATTCGGTGCCCCCGTGTATAAGCTACACCATCCGCGGCCGTCTGTTCGTCGCGGGCGACAGTGTTTCGCGTCGCGTCTGGCAATAACCGTTCCCATTAATTAATTTGCCAGCCGGCTGGCGGCAGGCGTCTGCGGCGGGCTCGCGCGCGAAAATTCCAGCCGCCGAAAGGGCGCTCGCGTTTCGGTCGACATCGATGACCGTAAATAACCCGGCGATAAGATCTTCATAGTTGGGATTGAATTAACGACGGAGAGAGGCGGGAGACCGATTAGAAGCGAGGCTCGGGCTATTGCAGCTGCCAGGCTCAGCCGGGAGTCAAAGTCCGACTGAATGTCGAGCAACGAGCTTTCCTCCTCAATTGCCCAATAAGAGGCACTCGGTCGTTTCAGTCGGCGCGTACGTGCAGCCTTTCAGTGCGAACCAGAGGCTTTGTAACGCTGCTGCGTGATCGCCAGCAGGTGACTCGCGCTGGTAGAAGCCAACCCGCCAGCATAACTCATCGATAAGGCGCACGCTTCAGCGGGAATCGGAGACTCGCAGAAAAGAGCTCCTGCGGCCTTAATGAGGCGGTGACGCGTAACTGGCTCGCCAAGTGGACTTGCACCTTTGTACACGGAGTGAATCGCGCGACGGCACGGAACGCGTACGATCCGGAAGAACGGTGCCGGTAATGGAAACCACCGTGCGAAGGTCGCGGAGGCTTCTGTTCTCAAGCGGAACGCGATGTGCCGCACGGACGAGGACGACCAGCAGCCAGTCGAATCTTGTGCGTGGATCGACGTGGAAGCCAGCTTAACGCAATCGGTGCTTTCCAGCCGAGCTGGGGAATTCGGCGGTGCCAAAGAAACCGCAGTGTCGCTCCAGAACACCAAACTCACCCCGAACTTGCCTCTGGCGAGGGACTCTAGCCGCTGCGAGTGGTCCAAAGCCGATTATCAGGAGCAACAGCGGAGGATCTGCGCGGATATACTCTCAGCAGCGATCTCGATCCACTCGCGATCGATGGGAACACAATTGTGGGCAATATCTGTGGGTTACCGTGGTTGATCTCACTGCGAACGATCGTCACGCGCTCGTGACGCGCTCGGAAGCAGCGGTTCGGGAACGAGCAGGGCACACCGGTAGATTCCGTAATCGCATTAAGTTAATTGGATTCACTGGCCACGGGACTCGATGCGCTCCGTCGTTCAGTCAGCTGGCCTTATTCACCCGCGTTCGCTTTCAGCGTAGTAGCGCGCGAAGGTCGGCCTACCTCTCGATAGTCCCTGTTATCTCGGCGCGCGCGGCCGTGTCTCCTCGACCGATAAGCGTTCAGTCGTGAAAAAGTTGGCGTGTTCGCCGTGAGTGCCAGCCACGATGGCCTGGGAGGACGGGCTGTCGGTGAAGGAGCTGACGGACATGAGGAAGAAAACGCCGCGGTTTCCCTCCAGGGAGCGGAATTTCGCGATGAGGAGGCGAGGAGTTAGAAGAGCGTTCTCGCTGGGCCTTGCCAGCGCGTTTCCACTCGCCGCCGTCGCTCCGCCGCCAGATATCCAAGAGGAGGAACGCGCCGACCGCACCCTCGAGGACGCACGCAACAATAACGACAGCACGCTGTAAGGAAATCGGCCAACAGATTAACATAGAGGGATTAAGGGCGATTCGGGAACAGCGGCGGATTCGGGGAACGCAGCCTGTTCCAGGTGACGCGCGAACGCAGAATTTTGCAACTCTGTTCCGCGGGCGACCGCGCCGTGCTTACGCAATTGGAATTATTCAGACGACAGTTCGCGACAGCGAACGAGCGAGTCCTCCTCGAACACCTGTCCGTTATCGAATCACCGCGATTACGCTGCGTTTCCGTCGCGAGATTAATGACGTCCAGTACGGCTGATTCTGACGCGTTCGGGGAAATTGCCCCTTTGGAGAGGATTCTCCGTGCGGAAAAATTGGAAGATGAAAGACGGAGTGGCTTGAAACGGAGGAATCTGGTCTGTGCAGTTTCATGGCGGGCGCGTTTCGGAGTTACGGGGGGAAGCTTATTGTTACAGAGCAGCTCGACGCTTATTCACGCCGCAAACGTACTAGAAACCCGCGTCGGGCCAAAATACGCGGGCCCGTCAGATAAATCTTACTCACGTCCGGACCAGAATAAGTCACCCACTCATTGCCAAGGTGATTCGCGAATCCGCTTCCCGGTAATCTACCGGCTTCGATCTTTGCCGAAGCTTGCAACGTACCGCCCATTTTCGTCATGCTTCCCCCGTACGAGAGCACCGCGTAATCTGATGGAAATTCATAGCCAGTTTGAAAATAATTTACCCTCGTCAAAGCGTCTTCCCCTGCGGGGGAAGAGTTTCGCGAGTCGAAATCCGAAAACGGATGCACGCGTGTTTACGGCAGGCTGTCTTGCGCGTCCCGACGCTCGGTCGTGGTCGACCGACCCATGCCAAAATCTGCTCGAGTTATGTCACGCTTTCGTGGCAAATCTGCGCCGCCATTCGGGGCCTAGGGCAGGCAGGAATTCTCGCGTCATTACCGTTCCCCTCTTACGTAAACGCGAAAAACGAAACGTCCGCGACAGATACTTGTGCCTCCCGCGAGAAGCGTGGCACGAACACCAGGTACGTTCACCTCGGGTTTCGAACGCGACACTACTCGACGAGCGCGTTTCACTCGTTCGTCCTTCGCTCTCCGCCAGCGTTCGCCGAAACTGGAGATTATCCCATGCAGCTTCAAGAGGAAAAGTACCATTTCCAGAGCTACATTTCGCTCGCCGATTTCGCAAACAGCCGTAGCTTGGCTCGCGCTCATCATTCCCCGGAGAAACCGTGCTCCGGCTGCGTAAATAATAACGATAATTAAAGTCGAAGCGCTAGGAGGATCTCGCGAAATGCATGGCAATGGCAGCGAGGGGGTAGGGGCGTAAAACGCGCGTTACCTTCGCGGCTCCGTTGCAATTTTGCCGTTGCAACATCGCTCGGAACAGTAAACGTTAAATGGTTCGTGAATCATAGCCGGACTTATTACATGAGCACGAGGAAACACGTCGCTTCCTGGCGACGACGGTGCCAATATCTCAGGCTGATTGATCTTAACGCGTCTTCCCCGCGGGCCGCGCGCTCGACAATTTTCCCGCAGCTCGAGAGCAACCGAAGCGTTTCAGCCGCGCGCTCGATTAACGTAATCGAAAATGCTGATTCCGCGGTGTCGGGGACACGCGTTAACGAGCACAGCGAAATGCCACGGTGTCGTTTTACAGCGCGATTTACACGCGCGACACCTTGAATCGCGCGATAACGAAGTGCCGCGTTCAGCGCCGAGCAAACCGCACGCTTCCTCCGGCGTCGGTCGCGATCTTATCGGCTTCCGTATCGAGTCCTAGTCCCTCGTCGGGCAGCCTCGGCGCGAGGAACGCTCCCAGGGACCCATTAGAGGAGCATCGTCGCGCTGCGACTGCTCGTGTCCCGCGGAGAGGGTGTCGCCGAAATCCTCGAGGGCAACGGAGTGGAGGGTGGGTACGCGGTTGGTCGGCGAGCAGGCCGCTTCTAATTCCACTCTTCTCGGCTGCAATCTGAGGACAAGGTGGGAGCTTGGTGTCCGGAGCTTTCGACGACATCCGAGGGATCCGCGCGTGCGCCGCTGTTACTGTTTCTCGTGCCACCCGGTATTAACTATAGGTACACAGCTACCTACGTCCTCGTCGAATCTCATGGCGCCAGTTTGAAGTACGCTCCTCCTGCGAATGCACTCGCGTGGCTCGCGCTACCAGCCAATTCGAATCTGCCGCGCTTACCGCGTGCACCCGCCGCGGAGCTTTGCCGCCTCGCTCCTTGCGCTTTTCACCTCGCGAGGGAAGCCCCAGGTGCTTAGAGGCGGTGCGGCTCGCCGAGGATAGTGCGACGAATCGGGCAGTGTCATACTTCTTGCTGTTCCGCGGTGGATCTTGTCGGGCCGCGCATTGTGCTTCTCTGTGTACACACGTGTGGTAGGCGATGCGATATATTTCCAGAGACGCGCGGAGGTCGAACGTTCTCCTCATTTCCCGCTAAAATACGGCTGTTTCGAAAATAATACTACTGGGGCATTGGGCGAGCCTATTCCTGTCTCTATCGTACGTAGACGATTCGCTCTTCTTTCAATGTACCCGCGCAGGTGTTAATTGCGACGGCATTAGTGCGCGTACGAATGTCAAGTTCACTTTCGAGGAAAGGGCCAGTGAAAGCCGGCCGATAGACGAAATAGACCGCGAAACTGCGTGTTATCCCGCGACGGGGCTATTTCGAACGGCGCGGCGAGCATCAGCGGCGCTTAATATAGCGAGCATTTATCTAATTAATAGCCATTAGCCGCGCCGTCCGATCTCGATAGTTAGCTCGGCTTACCGGCTGGACGGTGCGTGTTGTCCCAACGCGAAAGCTTCCTGCCGTCCTTCTCGCGCCCTGTGACACCTGTCACGGCCTTTAACGAACGATTTTCTACGCTTTGTCGGCGGCCGGTGTCCGCCGCGCGCTTATAAATAACCGACGCCTCGGATTTCCCTCGATAAACCTAGGTAACGAACAACAGAACCCGCGAGTCGGGGAGCCCAGCTTCTTATCTGTTATTAACTGTCTTGTCTCGCCGCGGGGACTTTCATCGAGGTCCTTCAGGTGCCTGCGTCGGGAAGCCGGCGCGACGCTGCCCGGTGCCCGCCTCGGAAGCGGCCGCGGCCGATGATTCACGGGCGACGCGCGTTTTTCTCCCGAGTCCATTCCCAGGCTCGAACAACGAGCATTCAGATCGTATTCCTGGCGGACGACATTCGCCTGGGTGCAATTCGGGGTCTGACTAACTGGCCGACCTCTGTCCTTTCTCTCTTTCTCCCTCGTGCACGGCCGATGATTCACCTGCGACGGAATAGTCCGCTTCCAGGTAAAGCCATTTCGGAAATGGATGAAAGATCGCCGGTCGACGTCGCTCGGCCCTGATTCTATTAAGCCGTTAATGTCTGATGTATATCGCGACCGTGCGTACGTGGAACTAGCTCCCTTCTTTTCGCTTACGTCAATTCTGTTTGCGCTCGCCGCTTGCACCGTACGCCACTGCCCACCGGCTGCTGTCTAACGCGTTATTTATACGTTCGAGCTGCGAAATGGGCAGCTCGCGATCGAAATTCATATCGATACGATGTCAGCAGCCAGGAGGCGGCTCGCGGAGTCGATTACCCGATTAATTCGCCGGTACAGCTGCCTTCGAATCCGAAATTCTATTCGCTTTCTTCGGGACGCGTAAAGGTCGCCGGAGGACAGCTTTCGTCCCGTTATCTTTCGCGTCGGAGTTATCGAGATAATCTCGGCGCGACAACGAATAGCACTCCAATTTTATTGATATAGCACGGCCTCGGAAACCTGTACGCGAACACGTCGAAGGCCTCTGTCGAACTCCTTTCAGACGCAAAGATTATCGTTTCTATCGGACGAAGGTACACGTTTCACATGATCGGATTCGAGCGCGGTGCTTGGAATAAAATCGAGAGTAGCTATCACGGTGTAGGAAGGACCCAGGGGAAGGCTCTGCCGAGACCCTATGGCGGATTAAAGGTTGACTCGTTCTCCTTGGGAAGGTTCGTAACCGGGAGTCGTTACCGAGATGATCGTCCTTTGGGGCGTCTCGACCTTTCCACGCCACGCGTCCTTTTCCGCGCGAGCGACGGCCACGGCTACCTCGAGGATCCTCCGCCCTATAAATAACCGCGTGACTTCGTGAACCGCGGCGATTTCCGCAATGAAAATAAATCCAACCGGCCCGCGCGCATCGGGGCCGCTCGCGGCCGTCGCCGCGCGTTCCTCGCGTCTGTCTGCAATCATTTTTGCGAAGACAGCCGACCTCTCATCGATAATCAAACAAACTATCCGCCTCCATTCAGCCGGCGTTATAAACTCTCCGCGCGCGACTCAGAGGTTTCGGGGGCCGTTGCCACAAACGTCTCGCGAGAATTCCACGACCCTCGGCTCGCCTAATCGATCGCTGCATCGTTCCTCTTCTTTTATCACCCGTCCTTCCACCAATCCTGATCATCCTCGAGGGGGGACAGCGAGGAGATGGAATGGGTTGGCGCGCGCTAGAAAGCTTTTTTCCACGCGAGAGGAACGTTCGATCATCCTCGCCGCTTTCCATTGTTCGGCAGTTCATTTTTTGCCCGGAGCGAGAGAGTACCCCGCGCGTGATTTTCCAGAACCCCTCGCCTGTAAAGGCCGCTGCGTAGGCGAGCAAGTTTGCGCGTTCTCACCCGGTGGAGCCAGGGCGATCCGCTGTGCACCGATGATTGTCAGCAACGAAGGGATTCGTGCGTCTTATTAATCACCCCGGCGATCCAGCAAACTAGCAGACACGTACAGGCACGCGGACCGAGTGCAGGGATTCTAGAGAAGACACTGAACGACCAGCGATGACGAAGACCAGAGGTTCCTCGCCGAGCAGGCAATCCTGAACGACAAGCTGCAGCGGCGTCACACGACGCCTCAGTTAGTCCCGGGCGCGGGCCCCAGGATGAGTCCGAAAGGACCCAGCCAGGAGGGCCCGAAGATGGAGGTGAGGGTGTCGTGCGTGGCAGCGCCGGGCGCGGAGCCCCAGGGGATCAGGGTGAAGATTCCCGAGCCGAAGAAGCGACCCATGAGCCCGCCACTTCTCGAGACTGTACACGCCAGGTGCCCCTCTGTCCCCGAGAAGGACCTCTACCGAAAAGCTGTGTCCCTGGATCGGCGGGACAGGTACCCGACGTTGTCAGGCGCCGAGATCAAGAGGGGAATGATACCCGGGTCCGTGGAGACCCCGCGCGGCAGGAGGAACCCCATGCTCGATAGGAAAAATAGATTCCCGACGATCTCCGGCGCGGAACTGAAACGGAGCCTCGCTATCGGCAAGTGTCCCCTGGAGGACGGGCTGGACCTCAGCCTGGCGCCCTGGCCGGGCATGAAGTGGGCCTGCGTCAGGGTTCTACACCTCTACTGCAAGGTGTTCAACCAGTTCGCGCTGTTCGAGCTGATAGTTAGGTAATTGACCAGCGTTGGTAGCTCTTGGAAGCGTCCTTGGTGTAGTAGTTTTATCTGGGTTGGAGTTTGGGGATCTAGGTAAGCTCTACTGCACTCGGCTTTCGGTACGCCCGGGCCTTAGCAGGTCGCAGAAGGCTGAAGACGCTTAATTTACTTAAGGGGTCATGCTCAGTTTTTTTCGGAGGCCGAAAAAAAGGGTGGTCTTCTGAAATTTTTTACTTAAAAGCTACAACACATTTCTCAAAAAATCTTTTTTCCTTTTAAGGATTGCATCTAGTACCGTGCATTGTAATTTTTTTATTTAAAAATATTGATCAGTAACCAAGTTATTGTCCATCACTCGAAGGTTCTCTAAAAAAAGGCTTCCGCGGTGACCACTGCTGCTCGAAAGTCGATCATCCAAAATAAAAAATTCAAAAGAATTTACTTATTATATTATATTATCTAGTATTTGAACGAAGGATTTTTCGAAATATTGATTGGGGAAAAAATGACTGATGTTTAAAGTAAAAGTTTCAATTTTATATCATAAATCGTGCCTGATTCTCGTCAATTAAAAGAAAACTGAGCATCGGATAAAAAAATCCTTCGTTCAAAGACTAGTTTATTGTTCCTATAGTAAGCTTGTAAAATTTGAAGTAAATCGGTTGAATAGTTTTTTAAATATTTTGGTCGCCGATTTTGAAAGAACCTTCGAGTGATGGACAATAACTTAGTTATTGATAAATATTTTTAAATAAAAAAATTACGATGCACGGTACTAGATGCAATCCTTAAAAGGGAAAAAGATTTGTTGAGAAATGTGTTATAGCTCTTGAGTAAAAAATTTCCAAAGACCACCCTTTTTCGGCCTCCTGACTGAGACTGACCCCTTACAGAATTAATGCTTCCTCACCGAGAGAAATGGTTTATAGATCGCTTGTAGGTAGACCGAAATCCTATCTATTCCTCGAAGCTCCAACGATCCCGGAGGCCAGGTGTTTGCACGATAAGATCGCGAGCAATTAAAATTCTAAAGGTCCATTAGCGCCTCGGGCACCGTGCAAATATAATTAACCATCAATTATTAGCGCGTGGCCGCAGTTACCGATAGTCTGTCGCTTGCCCGGTGGAAACTGAAGGAAAAGCTTGACGGGGGTTAATCACACCGTGGCTCGGTCTGTCGCGGCAGTTCCCCGCGGTCAGGATTTCACGCGACGCGTTTATTCCGCGTGGAAACTCGGCAGGTCGCCGGAACGGTACGCCCCCGCGATTCCATCGATCCGAAGACCCATGCAAATCGAATTATCGTCGTTTAACGAAGCAACGTGTCGTTCGGTTTCGCGAGACGTCGCCGTCCAACGCGTGGCAATTATAAACTCGAGACTCTGGCGACGGCTCCAGGGCGCTTTCCTCCTGGCCGTTTCTTTTCTCGCGACGCGCATTAATATCAGTCGGACGGGCGGGCTTGATTTTCACGTTTTTTCCCGGATTCCGCTCGAACGACGCCGCTTACAAGCGTTTACGCGTGTACCACCCATCGCGGAATGCCGGCGACAAATCGCCCTATTTATATAATATATCGCGCAGTTATAGTTTCGCCAGGCCGAAGGACGCAAATAGTCGAGCGTGACGCGCACCGGGGCATCGTGAATTATTTCGCTGAATTTTTACGGTGGACGAGCGACGACGATCTCCTTCGCGCCTCGAAGGATCGTCCAGTTCCTAACAAATCGCTTATTTTCTGGCAACCACCCGACCACTGGCTAACTCGCGCCCCGGTGTTCGTTAAAGAATCGTGTTCCATGAAAGTGACAATCAGTCCTGGACAATTAATTCGACGAACCGTGTATCGTTATGCGAGCACGTACGATAAACTTCTCATCGGATCGTTGTCGCCGGGGTCCAAGGGACTCTAGGACGCGCTGGTACCGTGAATCCGGATGACTTATGGGCCGCGTGCGAGTATTATGTTTCACGTTCGCGCCGTTAACGAGGCGTCAACGTTAATTTGCATCCACCCTCTCGGTGCGCCGCGATGCGTTCGTGGACCTCGTAAAATATCGGAGGACGTCCGGCCGCTCGAGAGAGATTCAACGTTATCGCCCTCTCTCTAACAAGGATACAAAAAGGAAGAGCGAAGCGTTCCGCGACGATTCTTTATCGCTTTAAAAGCTGCTCGCGGCGCCGCGACTTATGGCCCGCTGGCGAACAAGGTGACCGTTCCTCTGACATTACGGACGTGACATTATGGTAACCGTGTCGCTGCGCCCCGGGGGTATAATTCTCGAAAGGTGCCGCGAGTCTGTTCCTTCGCGGAAATCGCCGTTCCCTCTGCGCCGCGAAAGGGGAACTTTTATAGCTGGCTAGGGGTGCGTTCCGATTCACGCAGTGAGTGCATAGATTGCAGCGAAGTTGTTCTTGAAAACAACAATAGTACACTTTCTCAAAAGTGGTGTTTTAAGAACTGTCTTCTTATAGGGCCCAACGAACTCTAGATCCTCTGGGGAATATTATACATATCATTAATTGTAAACAAAACGCTTGGAGAGATTATGTTTGCCTAAAAATCGACAGATTATGTAAAACGCGTCATTCCGAGATATTCGAGAACAATATTCGAAGAACATTTTCGGTAGGTAATAGGTATATAATTATACATTTGTATTAAAAAACATGAGATGAAGTTTCTTCAAAATAATAACGTAGAAAAGTGGCAGTTGTAATCCTTGGAGTATTAATTGTTTTTATTACTTTTCATTCAATTGTATCAGCCGAATTTCTCTATTTCCAATAGAGAAATTCAAATAATCAAAGATTGTGGAAATAAATACGCGCGCGCGCAGGGATTGCTTCTCCTCTGAATTTCTGCGTTTGCTGCTCGCTCGCTGCAGCGGAAGTGGCATCGTATTGGTGGCAAGTGAGAGAAAGTCTAGGGAATCGTACGATGCCACCAATTTCATGCGCTCACTGCGCGAATCGGAACGCACCCTAGGTCGCGAGAGCTTCTTCCCTCGCTTTGGACACTTGCGATTGAATATCGAAGATGGTTGTGCGAAGGTACCGCGACGTCCCGGATGGGTTAAAGCATGGTGCGATCGACGAAAATAAGGCGTCGAGTTGCGTCGTAGTCGAGGCTCCCCTTCGTTTCGAAATCGAGCTTCTATGAAGCCGACTTTTATGGCGGCCCATTAACGCGTCCGTTGGCACTGTTAAATTTAACGAGCTCCCTTGCGCGCCGATCTTCCGCTAAGTTCCTCTCCCCGCACCCTTCAGCCTGTCCCCGTAAATCGGATTTCGGGAATTTACGAGCGAATCTAGAGAGAATCCCTCTGCCGCTGTTACAATCGTCCACCTCTGGGACATTTTATTTTTTTCTTCTCTCCTATTTTCCCGGGCTATCGGCGAAGATAAGGGTCTCGTCGACGCCCGACTTCCCCGCGATCCCTTGTCCCCGAGTCATCGGCGACGAGTATCGAATCGCAGGGACGGGGAGCAGCTCGCGTTAGCGTCGCGACGGCCTTGACGCCGACACCCGGAAGGGTGCGGTGAAACGGCGCGGCGATGAATGCCACCCGCAAATGCATCCCCTTGATTAGACGATTGACGTTCGATCCGACCATTAGCGTGCGACGCGTGGGCGGGCACGACTTCTGCGCAGCGAGCAGTCCCCCCTAGTTGTCCTTCACGGTCACGATCGCCGCTCGTTTCTTCTTAGGGTGCCATTCCGGCGATTTATCATACACGCGGGAGATAAGAAACGGGGTGGGGCGTGTCGCTCCAAAAAGGATACCGATGTTTGCGTTAATTAATCGATTAGCGGGGGAATTGGTTCCGCCCCGAGGGCAATGAAGCTAGATTACCACAGGCTCTATCAGCTCCGAGTCGTATACCGAGTTAATGAAACAGCGGGGGCAAATATTTATCGTCCGTGATATCCCTGGTTTAATAGATACGTTCAACAGGCTGTTAATGCCCGTCCCACTTGCACGCAGGCAACGGGAACCGAAAGCACTTCCCCCGAGCAGAGGTGGGACGTTAATCTTGCCGGCGCGCAGGAAAGCTAGTGTCGCGGCCCGCAAACAGAGACGCAATTTAAGCGTTCGGCCGACCTGTGCACGGGCGACTACACCGATCTGTTTTCTTTTCCAGGAAGAATTGCACGAGCTGCAAGTGCCCGCGAGACGCGCACGATGTGTGCCACGAGGAATGGGTGTCGGTCAGGTCTCGTCTGGGCCTCAAAGGCGAAGAGTCCTCCTCGCCGGTTGGATTCGACCCCAGGGAGAAAGGCCTCGCGTGGGCGCCACCCGGCCTGCCAGCTCACAAGGTCGCTAATATTCTATTCGCCACCCAATTTCTGTTTAATCTCCCGCCATGCGTCCTCCGCCCGATTGCGCACAAGCTCGTTTCCTGTTCCTGATGCGTGGCTCTATTTGATTTAATCGCGCTGATTCAATAAACCGACCGGCTCCGATTCAACATCCCGTCGATCGCCGCGAAACGATACGAATTGCCGGTGGATTCGAGCTCTAATGAGATACAATAGAAGCCGCGGAACGATCCATTACGCGGGCACGACTAAGTAGTCGGTGTAGGTGCGCGTGGCGCGTGCACGCTGGCCTGGCGCGCTTCCAGTTCCCGATATTTACCAAAGCCCGCGGCATAAATTAGCGCGTCGCGGCCGGTCTTTATCACCAAGGAACGGACGCTTTATCGCCCCGCGCTTCCAGTCGCCGCGGCCCACTCGCCTTTACGATACTTTTACTGCCACTACCGGGCCGAGCTTATTCCCGCAATCTATCCTCGTTCCGGTGACAGCGCGAGTAACAAGCTCGATCCCGGCGTTACAGGTGGAGGAGTACTTTTCCATGTTGCCGGAGATATCCGTGCCCAGGCTGGACACCACTGGCGAGCGATACAGGGACCGGCAATTGGCCTATCAGCTGCCTAAGCAGGATTTAGCCAGGGCCTACTGTCGCCACTTGAACCCCAAGCACGCCAGCAGTGCCGACGACTTCATGGCCGCGAGGAACGAGATCGCGCTGGACATTGGCAACGTGCAGGAGGTGCTCGAGAGAGATCTCGTGAGAAATCTCGTGAGTGAGAACGCCAACTTTGAAACGCTACAGCGTACCTAGTGGATACGACGAGAGCTTCTCTTCTAACGTGCTTTGTTTGCTCGCAGGACTGCGGTGCATGCCACATGCCGCTGAAATACGGCAGCCTGGCCGTATCAGCCAGCAAACTGGGCCTCCTCTATCACCCCGCGTGCTTCCGGTGCATGCAGTGCAAAGAACGGCTGGTGGATCTCGCTTACTGCGTGCACGACGACGCTCTGTTCTGCGAGAGGCACTACGCTGAACAGCTGAAGCCCAGGTGCGCGGCTTGCGACGAGGTCAGTGTCACTTCTATCCCATTTATATTCTCTGCGATTCGGGCAAAGTCCTCTGAAAGTAGCCCTCGCGAAGTCGATCTTCAGCGACGATTATCGGTGTGAAAAGATTAGTGTGTAGGGGAAATCGCAAGGAGAAGCAGAAACTTTGGCGCTCAGGCGGCCGAAGTAAGTAGAAGTAGTATCAGGCGAACCTGGTCAGACTTCTTACCGCCCGACGTTCAAGCAGCCTCTGCCGACCGCGGCTGTCCGTGCTGTCACGTCTGCATCTACTGAAACCTTCCTTACCGACCGTAGAACACTTGGCGCTTCGAGCGTGCCTATCGATCCTCGATACACGCGTCGCTTAAATTGCGGCGCGGGACTCGTAGGAGCGCTCGATTCGAGCGCGACGCTTATCTCTGCCTGACAGTTTAAAAAAAGGAGTGCTCCGTGCTTTCCTCGGCGCCTTCTCCTCAGTGGTCACATTCCCCATTTACGGGAGACCACAGGCCCGGCGAAGGTGCTCCGCACCGTTCGGCCAGGCATTTTTATTACGCGCGCGGCATTGCGCTGAGAAAACCTGAAATCTTGACGGTGACCCAAATGTACAGGCGGCTGTCAAGGTGCGCATAAATCGCGATCCGTGCCAAGCTCCGGCCGCCCTGTCGCTCGTAGTTTACGCGACCGTCGTTCTCGAGATCGCGGTCGATCTATCGACGACGCTGACGAGACTGGAAGATGAATAAATTAGCAGATAGACGTGCTCGATGGTCCACCATTCCCTCTCTCGCAGGAACTCTTCCTCTCGATCGCAGAGATAAACGATGTCCCCGCGGTGGTTCGGGCGTCGTAAACAATCGGGCTGCTCCAAAAATATCTGGAGCATAATGATACTATGTGTCGCGCAACCGCGCGGCGGTGTCCGCCGCGTCGCGCGGGAACTGGGCCGCTTTCGGCTTTATTTAGATGGACGGAAATAGGAATCGAGTATCATACAAGCTTGCTCGTCACCGTCTCCGCTGCGCAACGCGAATTATGTTACAAAAACGCGAATAACCTGCAAGGATTTGGCCAAACTCGAGGCCTTCTCGCCTCTGCTCCTCGGTGACTAATGATCTTGCTCACGATCGGTCATGCACGTAGGTACACGGGCGTTGCCGAAATACGAGGCAATTAATCAGCCGCTCCGTCGCGCTAGAGGAACGAACAGGGATAACGAAACGATTCTTTGGCATTCTCCTTTATTCAACAACAAGTTCGTTACAGCCCCGAGGGCTTCGTTGAGCCGAGTATTGTTCCGCGGGTGAGAAGCTCAGAGTGGTCAGGGATTATCGAATCGTCGCAGAATTTGGGCGCGCTTACGCGGCAGATTCGAGCTGTTTGAGCAAGGATCGATTTCGCTCGGAACGCGGCTAGCTCCCGGAGGGCTGCGAAGCGTCAGCTGCTGCCCGTTTGTTACGCGCGTTCCTCGTCCGTGTAACGCGTCTGAATTGGTTTTCTTCCAACCGGAAACCGGCCGTTTAATCGTACCCGTGGCCGGTCGGTAATCTATTTTGATTTCTTGTCGAAGCTCCCACCACGATCGCGGCGTGTCCAGCCACCGAGAACCGTTCCCCGTCTTTTATTAGAGTCAGTGAATTGGAGGCGAACGAAAGCCGAGAGAACCGCGAGAATAATCGAGGAACGCGTGTCCTTCCTCGACAGAGTCAGCGCCGAGCTCCTGCTCCCTTCGATCCGAACGCGCGAGTTTTCGATCCAAGATCGGCTGCACGCGATCGTCCCCCCTCGACTTTTTCGCGCGTCGACGAAGGGTGGTCTCGAGTATCGGGTAAGTGAAGTGCGCCACACTCAGCCACACAAGAGCCACAACACGCGCCGAGGACTCGGCAAACTCTACATCTCAGATCTGCTCATGGACATGTCAACATATAAACAACCCCGAGCTACTCTCTTACTCTGTTCGACAATAAAGTACAAGCACACCTGCCAAACACGGATCCCACCCCCCCGCCGCATGCTTCGATACACATAATTCTCGTAAAGAAGCTCGACGGAGCGTTACCAGGCTCGTAAATAACAGGGTCCCGAGCGGCGCGACAGCTTTAGGAGACGACGGCGCGCGCACGCGAGCCCCTGTCGATCATTTCGGAAGACGGTCTGAGCCTCGGACGGCAAACAAACGGTCTTTATAGAAAAGCATGGCGTAACGGTGACGCAACGAGCCGTTTAAGCGTCGTCGCTGTAAAATTCTGCCCGCGTTGTCTATTTCGGGCGCGTCGACCAGCGTCGCGGTTCACGTGCTTCGCGCTCGCTGCGCAAAAATCCGCTCCCGGCCCTCTCTGATCCAGACCTGTCGCCGCAGACGCGTTTACGAGCCTCTCGAACATTCCACGCGCCGATCCCCGCCTCCCGAATCCGATTCCAGAGTCGCCTTATGATTTCGCAGCGTTACACGAACTGGAACGTGTATAACTATTGCCCTATTGTTTGCTTTCGACGATGATCTATAGCTTGGAGTCCGACGATTCTTCCACGCTCTCGCTGTAACAGTACCTAGAGGAAAGTTCTCGCTGAAATCGATTCAACGATCCAGACAACGGTCGAGTACGGGACCGATTCCGAAAATAGCCGGTGGGTTTTGCAACTCCGAAGATGAATGGCGCGAATTCGGGTCACCGGAGCCACGTTGGCCCGGCAGAAATAATTAAGGAAGAGCCGACACCCCCGGCCGGTGAAGAGAGTCGCGCGAGCTAAGGGTTGCGTGGCTCGCGAGCCACGCGTTCTGCTTAGGTCTTTGCTCTTGACCGTTTCCGGGTCGCCGCGGCGACTTTCCTGCCGACTTCTCGAACATTCCCGCGGTGAACTCTAACTCTGATTAAAAAAGTCTCCGCTCCTTCGAGTCGCGTCTCGACGCAAAGCTGCGAAACAGATGTAAACGATCGCCGATGAGACCTCGACACGCCGGGCTATTTCCGATTAACGCTGCATTGTCGGAAAAGGTGCACGCACCGCGTGAACTCGCCAGCGGCTGCGCGAGATATCCGATCCAATCGTAAGGGGGAATCCAGGGGCGGAGGGCTCGCGTGACGGTATCACTGAAAACGCCCGGTCCTATTCTCGATCCGTGACTCTTTCGCGGGCAGATCGCGGACGAGCTTGGAAACTTCGCTACTCTTTGCTGGAGAGAGAGAGAGGCCGAAGAGTCCCCCATTCACCTGGCACCAAGTGGAACGAAGGGAAGGTCGTCCTACGGTCCGCAGACACGGCTGCAAAGTTTCCAACGATCTAATTCGGTCGGCTCGCGAAGTGGCTTCGCTGAGATCCGGTGGCACGCTTTTCTCCGACCGTGGCACACACGTTCGATCATCGACCGAAATAACATTGGCATTGTTCCGTTTCCCTCCAGAGGAACCGGCTTTCGTGGCAACCGGGTCGACTAATTTCGACCCTTCGCCGGCCGTGTAATGTCGCGCCTTCTACGGTTGGATTCCTCGGCCGATCCAACCTCTTTCCGCGGCGAGTCGATCGCTCTTCGCACTTCAAGTGCGCGCCCTCAGGTTTCTAGTCGATCCGCGGGGAAACGGTCAAGGTCCATCCGCGATTGCCTGCCAAACGAACGGGTTATAAACGAGAAATTGAGTCGTTGGTGCTGCGCCGAGCGTTCAGTGGGACCGACAACGAGCATTAAGGGAAAAGATAAGGCGGGGTAACTCGTCGTGCAAGATTTTATTCGAAATGTACAGGCGCGGCTCCTTGAAGCTTAAACTTAGGGGAATCTGTTAACAAGTCTGTCCAAGCAATTAGCACATCCTCCGGTGATGGACGTCGCGATGGAGCGTGCAACTGGTGCTCCTCGATTGCAGCAATGTCCTCTGGAGTTGGACGAACAGAGGCGCGATTTATTTTCGTTCGCGTCTCGATAGGTCGTCGACGATACGTTTATTTCGGGCGGCGGTTGCGGACAAAGTGGTCCGGACGAGGATTACGAAGCCGACGTTCCACCGGCGTCTGCGGGTTTCACGAGGATCTTCCATCCTCCAGAGAAACGACTATGAAACCCGGGCTACAAAACTCTGTAGAATCCCAACCACTCGGAGACTCCTACGAGGATGTTTCGCGAAAGACTGTGCGCGACTTATTCTTGGACATCCCTTGCATCGTTCGATTTAGAATTGTTATTCGCAAACGCCGCCTTTCAAGGATTCAGTCGGAGAAACAACGAGCAGGGGATTATCGAGGACAGCGCGTGTTCCACGAAAATGACTTGCCTCGCAGAACAATCGGATAGTGTTAGGATCTGGCGTGCCGCAAATATAGATCATCGGGGGTTCGATAAGCTGGACGCCGCGGCGGCCGTTTCGATATCCCTTTGGAGAGGCGCCAGAGCGACGTACCGCGCGCAAAACGTGTATCGAAGATCGGTCGGACTCGTTGATTCGTAACCGATGAGGTAACCGAAATAAAATCGCCCGAGTGACGCCAGAAATTCGGCCGCGCATCTCGGCCACGTAAACATCGCGGAATTCCCATGCCGAGCGCTGTTAACCCGAGAACGAAACGCCTTAATTGACGGGCGCGATACGCCCAAGGCCTCGGAGAGCCGAGTTTTCTCCCGAGACCGATGAGAATTTCATCGACGCTTGGGCCGAGTCAACACTCCGCGGACGTATCGCGAAATTGGCAAGAGGCGAAGCGTTTCCTCTCGCGACTAGAGCTGCCAAAGTGCGGCCCCGGCGACGTTGAAACACAGAGACGTCGCCGTGGACGCGTGGACGGCGACCCTCGTGGTCTAGCGATCGGGTCATTAGAGCGCGGCATCGATCGCAGGTATTAATCGCCGAGCCAATAATCGCGCGATTGCGACGATTGCCAAATCGGGGTGCGTTAATTATCCCGTGCCGGTGATCGATCGCCGCGTACGCGGGGCATTAAGGACTGGGATTCGCGTCCAGGGACATTCGAGCTAACTTTAGCCTTAGCCGCGGTCCCGCGGCTCGAGTCGAAGTCTGTTACGTCGACATAACGAGCCGAACAGCCACCAGTTTGCCCCGCTGTCCGAACGGTTTGCCCGCGGAAAATAAAGCAGTCCTCTGGCCGCCATCCGGCCGCATGGATAAGCCGATAATCATCGCGTGATCCGCGCCGCCTCCTCGACCAGGATCTAGCCTTGGGGGACAGCCTGCTCAGGGCACCGCGACACCTTTCAGCGTGCTGAGCCACCTAAGCCTGCTAACCGTACTAGCTACCGTGGAGAAGTGGACGCGCGTGGGTGGTGGGTGCCCCCTCTAGGATCTTGTCGAATCTCGGCCTCTCTCTCCGCTCTGCTCCTTTCCCGAGTGACGTCAGCCCGTTAGAGGATTACCCAAGTGACACCAAGAGCCCGCCGACGAGGACACCGACGTGGACGGCACCACATGGGTCGACCGCGCACGTCGCCCGACTGCCCTTCGATCTTCCCGGAGGTGATCAGGCCTATGCTTCTGGACGGGTACCCCTTGTAGATCCTCGTGGAAACGGAGGATGCTCGATGAACCGTTCATGCCACGATGTGTCAACGTGTCGAGTATACGTGAAGCTAGAGTGATCAGTGTAGGGCGGATAATTCCTGGCTTCCCAATGACAGTGTGGTAGAGAGCTTGCTCGCCCTTTTCATCCGTGTTATTCAATCGCCGTTCGAAATGGGCCTGATGCTGTCCGTGCTGGTGGGCTGCGTGGGCGTGCTCGAGCTGCTCGCGTGCCTCAGACACGTCTCCGACGGCGTGGTGATCACCATCAACCAGCCAGCAACCCCGTGCCTCTCCTATCACGAGCAGGCGAACGATAACATGAGCATCCACGACTCCATCTGCACGTTCAGCCACTCGAGCGACGTCAGCCTGCCCCGCGGCGCCAAGCACAAGCTGGAGAACCTGCACGAGTACAGCCTGAGGATCCGAACCCAGCTACGATCGCGTGACAACAACTTCGACTATGGAACCCTGTCCGAGTGCAGCGCCAGAGACCTGCTCGCCGGCTCCAGGCTGACCCCGGACTCCCGGCTGAGTCCGGACTTCAATTACCTGGTGGAGTCCAGCGAGGCTGGGGACGACCACGGGAAACCGAGCGAGAGAGAGGCGTCCTGCGACGATGCCGAGAAGCTGCGGATCGAAAGCAGCTCCAGAGATCGACCTCTCTCTGTGATCAGCCTAGAGCCGGCCCAATACGTCAGAGTACCGACGCCGATTCCCTACGACGTGGACGACCAGCCGTCCAGCTCTGGAGCCTCGAGCGACGTGGGCACGTCGTTCGACAACGAGTCGGGGAACGAGGCACCCACCACCAAGTCCTTCGACTCGATTCCCATAATCAAACGGTACAAGACCCCCTCGGAAGGCGAGTCCTCGATAGACGAGTCTGATTATCAGGAAGCGAGGCTGCTCAAGATACAGTTCAGGAAGTCGAAATCAAAGTCGCCGGACCCGGCGAGGTCCCAGGCGGTCGACGAGGGTGGAATGGAACGGTCGAGGAGCACCGAGAACGTACAGGAGAACCATTCGGGAAAGCTGGAGTTCCACGAGGTGGAGATCGACGCGCCGAGGCCGTCCAGTCACAAGAAGCGGTCGGCGAAGTCCTCGAGCACGATCGTGAGGAAGTCCACGAGGCTGAAGTCGAAGGCCTCGGGGGTGAGCAAGTCCGCGGAGAACTTGGCGGCGAGGAAATCGAAGAGGCACCGGGACCCGGAGAGGCGAAAGTCAGACATCTCCGTGCAGACGACGAACGGAGGCCTGCTGAGGGACGAGTCGACCAACACGTCGCCCTTGGCGAGTCCGTCGTTGTCCAGGTCCGAGAGCAGAAGCGTGCAGGTGCAGACCAGCTTCGAGGAGACACTGGCGAGCGTGGAGGCGCTGGCCGAGGCGGACAGGTCCGTTCTGGGGCTGTCCGAGAGCAGGAGAGATCTGACGTCCAGGGATCGCAGAAGGTCCTTCAAGAATAGAAGATTTGGGACCGCCTCCAGGGACAAGGCCGACGACGCGGTCGAATCGCCGGATGCTTTCGCGGTGACTAACGCCACCTCCACCGTCGAGGCACCACCGCTCAAGGATGTCGCGCGGCTGCTGAAAATATCGAGCTTCGAGGAGGCTGACGTAGAGGACTACGAGAGGATCAGGGGTATCATAACCGATTCCGACGCGAGGCAGGCGAGCGAGACGAGGAGGAACGGCTCGAAGGGCTCCAGGTCCGTGTCCTCCGTGGACGAGGACGAGAGCTACTGGGACGCGGAGGATGTGAGTGCAGGAACTGGACCGATACAGTACACGATACCGGACCCCGATCGAAACAAAGCTTTCTGGGTAATGATGCATCCCAATCAAAGGTCCTCCCGTCTCTCTCCCACCATACTCGTTCCCCACTTACACGTATAACAGAAACAGAATTATAACTCGACACTCACCACTACTACCACCTGTCGTCGATATAAGTCAGCGTCCACGAAATCGTCACTACCGGAATGAAAATTTCAGGAATGGATTGATTGGCCTTAACCCCTGGTACTACAAGGTTCCTAGAGCAATCGGTACTTAGAGCTCCTGCCCCAAGGGATCGAACCGCGCTACTCAGATTTCGTTGGTAGTACTTACTTCTCCTCCCACGTTTAGAGCACATCCTCACAGTACGCGGAGAGTGCTAACTACTGTCGACTCCTCGTCGAACAATTAGATGCCTCGTAGTTAGGAAGCATGGAGACACCCTCGTCCCCAGCGACGGCAGCAAATTCCCAGCCGTCGTTCGTCAGGTAACCGTCCTGCAAATAGCGACCGAGTAATCGTAAACCGGCGAATGGCTTTTGGCCGCCGGACAACCGTGTCAGCGTACAGAATTACTCGATGACCGATGTCGCGTGGTTAGTATCGGAATCATCGCCCGCGTTATTGTCGTCAGTAACGGGACGCTGCAATTCGCCTGGCAATTCGCGAGCAATAAAAAGTCTGTCGCGCGTGCCCGCGCGATATCTCCGAGCCGCGCTCGAGAGGGTGGGACCACCGACGAATCAGGATGGCCCGGCTATTGTTATTCCCAAACGGATTGGGAAACGCTTGGAAGCTTTCACCCAAGCGGGGAAAAAAAAAATTCTGCCCCGCGACGGGGCTAGAAAATCCGGTCCGGTATCCGCGCGAAACGCTCTCGCGGCTCGTGGCGTTTATTGGTGCCGTGTGCCTCGCGTGGGGTCTCCCAAAATATCAATCTCATACTCGCCTGCAAATAATATACATGTGTATATGCGAGCCGCGACGTTTACTCGACGTGGCGACACTTCGAGGGCGGGCTTCCCTTCGCGCAGTGGCATCGAACCAACGTTTTTCTCAGGATTTTTCATTCAACGAATTCGCGAAGTCTTTAGCGAGGAGTAAGAGTCTCTGGTGTCTGGCCACTGGTCCGTCTAATGTCGTCCCTATACCACTGCGCCGTGAGATTCTTCGGCAGCCGACTTTTTCGGCCGACCCGATTTTTCCGCGCCGTTGTATTTTTAAGCGCCCGTGCCTCTTCCGGACCCCATCGCCGATATTATGTTACCGCCCGGCGCGATTCTCGATCCGCGTGGGCGACCACGTCCTCCTGTCGTCGGCGATTTTCATTTTCCAGTTATTTATAAAGCGGCCGGCGTTCTTGGAGGCATACCGCCTATGTCGGGCAGGCGATTCACCGTGAAATCGAGATCGCCCCCGAAGCGTATAGATCCGTCGTAGGGTAGGCGTTCCTAAAATCTTCCTTGCGATTTATTTCCGTCCGTTCGAAGAATCGCCGTGATCCTCGACGGGACGAACGATTCGTCGAGTGCGGCATTCGCTGGCCGAAGAGAGATTAGCCTCGGCAGGAGCGCGATACGTGGGAGGGTATTGGTGATGTGCGAAACATTCCGACCCAATTACACCGCGGATTTCTTCTCTATTTTTCGCGCGGTCACACCCCCGCCCGACCAGGAACCACCTGTTTGGCACGGGATCAAGGCGTCGCTCTGACGGCCGATGTTTCAGGAAACTGGTCGATGATGTATGTCAGATATCTGTAATCGTTCCCGACCCTCTGGCTCGGCGTTAGCGACATTTCGTTTCTACCGAGGATGAGCCGACAGGAAGAATTCGCTAACAGCATCTCTGCTCATGCCTCTGCTACACGTTTACAGCTCCATTCTTCGCTGGAGAGCGTCAGTCGCGACAACGAGAATTGAAGCGTCGACGAAAGGCCGACAGAAATACTACGAGCTCGCGCCACATGTGTTTACTGCGGTCGGTTCCGGTGTTTCGGGACGCGATTCCATAATCGCGTCGTAACTGCCGCTGTAAACCGAGCGACGCTCGTCGCGTTCAATTTACGCGACACAGTAGCGTTAAGAAGGATGCCATTGAACCAAACGTGATCGCAAACGGAAAGCTCTTGTACGCGACTACGCAGCGATAGTCGTGAATGGCTCCTCTGGAATCCGCGAATCGCAGGTCGACTCTGTTTCTCGTCCCGACGAGAGCGGCGGCGACGTCAGGGTTCAGAAATATCTCGGGCCATTGGAGTGGAATAAGTGAGAATAAAAAAAAATGGGGGGAATGAAAGGCACCCGAGAGTGGAAAGAGGGAAAAGAGAAGGTGGGGCTTTCGGCGATCGAGCCGTGATCCTGTAACCTGTCGCCCCGGTGCTCCGACTTCCAACCGCTAACGAGAGTGACGGCGGGGAACGAGGAACGAGGAAAAACGTGGGCAACGGCGTGGTAAAGAGAAAGAGGGGTGTCGTAGAAAAGTTGCACCCGGCACACTGCATCGAGAATCTCGGCGATGGAGGAGGAGCTCGGGCAGGGGGGTGCGGCGGACGCGCGCGGCGTGGCGCGGCGCGTTTCTGGAGTCGTCGGGACGCCGAAAATAGCGTCCCGATATGATGACGCCCGGAGCGGACCGATCCTAGATTTCAGTCAGTTCGCAAGCTCGAAAGCTGCTGGGTACACAGAACACTCCGACACCGAAAGCGCTCCCGGTTTCTTCACGATTCCCCATACCGAACCCGAATCACCGTCTCTCGACGTTCTCTCTATCTCCGCTGCTGGACACTCCGCTCCCGGCTCCTATCCTCGTGTCCCCGTGGACGTAGATCAGATCGCGAATCGATCGGCCTAGTGACTAGACAGAGGCGCGGAACAGGCTGAACGAGCAGTCACGATGGCGGACGTAGACAGTGTAGTGTACACGACCACCGAGCGCAAGGTTCGCAAAGTGAAGAAGACGACCAAGCGCAGGGAGAGCCACGATCAGAACGCCGAGGTCACGATCACCGAGGTCGACAGCACGCAGAACAACCACCACGCCATCGAAGAGTATGTGCTGGCTGCAGATGTGCCTCCAATCAGACCCCCTTGCTCTTATTGTCAGCCACGAGCTTTCCGTTTCCGATCGCGGGCCCCTTTTACCGCCAGACCTGGCCGCCACCCGAAGGGTCGCGATCTACGGGGCCCCACCTCTCCCACGGGGATCGTCGCGCTTTGCTTCGCCGTGGGATCTGCCGGAGTACGAAACGCGGTGTCGACTCCTGGACACCTCGAAAAGCTCGATAAACGTTTCCACTTCCCGCAAAGGCCAATTCTATTATCACGTCAGAGATCGGCAACTTCCGCTCGATCGAGCACTCTTCAGGCTCGCGGCGACCCACCCTGACGGGTACATCCGCTGGCAACGGGCGGAATCGATGATTCCCTCGGAAAACAAGCTATCCGACCGCCGAGCTAGCTCTATTTGCTTTCGCGAGCGACCCACATTCCCCCGATAAGAAAACTCTCCCGTTAGGTTGGCGCGGTTCTAGCTTCGATCGTTCCCCCCGCGTTCAGTTCATTCCCTCGCCCCAAAAATGTCGTCGCTCCCGAGGATTTACGAGCGTCCAAAGGACCCCGAGGCGCGCCGCGACGTTCCGGGCCACGTCCTCGCCGCGAGCTCGCGGATCCGGAGGGTGGCAGGGCCAGCTCCTCTCACAGGAGCAAAGATCCGCGCACGGGGCGACCCTCTCGATCCGATCGAGGACCCCGCGGTCGAGATCAGTAACGTTACATGCTCACATCACAGATATTGCATATAATATGCTCCCGTACAGAAAATACTCAGCCAGCACATACAACAGCACTCAACCAAGGTACATATCAACCAGCAATTCTATCAGACACCGTCGAGCGCAGAAACTCCGCGACACCACAGCACTGAAAGAGATGTACAGAGAGAGATAGCGAGGAGCTTTTCGCGTTCAGAGGGGCGCGGAATCCTCGCGAGAACCGGGAGGAAAAGAGTTGAACGATGCTGTGAGAGGAGCGCGTTGACGTTTTCGTCCGCGATCTTTACGCGGGGCGGAAGAGCCGCGTCGTTCTGAGAATCCTCGCTGAAGTCTCGATTTCTAACGATTCGGGGGATCGGGTCTAACGAGATGATTGATCGAGAGATGCTCGGCCGTAGATCGCCTCTAAACTCCGCGCGTTTTTCGTTTCCAGTTGATTTTCAGTGGCGAGTACACGAAGGCGATGAACAAGGACTGGCACAGCGGCCACTTCTGCTGCTGGCAGTGCGACGAGTCTCTGACCGGGCAGCGCTACGTCCTCAGGGACGAGCATCCTTACTGCATCAAGTGCTACGAGAGCGTTTTCGCTAATGGCTGCGAGGAGTGCAACAAAATCATCGGCATCGACTCCAAGGTACGTTTATCGACGCGCTCGCCGCGGATCGTCCTCGATACCGTAGATGTATCGGCCGATAAGCTCGTTGACTCACCGACCCAGTTTGTCCAAAGATCTTCCCCGGTTTCCTTGGCTAGCACGTCGCGTCATATCGCTCGCTCGCGCTGCCCAATACAGATAGATCTTTCGGGAACGTCGCAAGGCTTTGCAACTTTGGATGGCGTCCAGCCGTGGAAATCACGAATTATTAAGCTCTCTCTCTCTCTTTCATCGCGTAAAGTAGCCCCATCGTAGGAGTCTCTTTGCCTCGGTCGAAGGCAGAGTTCGCCGAGTTGCGCGCAGAAATCGGTAATTATCGGTTCGTGTATAATCGCTGGACCTCGAGGTGCCGATACGCTGGCAGGCATGGGCGTCGACTTACTCATTCCTAGAAATAGAAACGATGATGCAGGTGCTGCTACCCATATCGGTTTCGTGAGCTTATTTCCGTTTCTCGGCTGTCCGCCATTCCTGTTCCTCCTACCTCCGAGCGCAGAAATTCGCCGGGAGACGAGTCGCGGCTAGTCGCCGGCGTTTTCCACGACGCTGCCGCGACGAATCGGTGTCAGGCGAGAGAACATTTGCTCCGAACGAAAGACGGCTCGATCCAAGAATCCGCGTTCCTTCTCCTCGGCTGGAGCGTCGCGCGAAGCCTCTTAGAGGTCGACAAGTCCGCGATTATGATCCGATCCAGAAATGGAGAGCCGCGCGATCGTCTAATGAATCCTCCACGAATGTTTGCGTTCGGAAATACGAATTCAGTGTTCCAATAGCCGCGACGGATGTCGCAGTCGCTGCAGGAATTAACCACGTCCAAGATGCACCCGTCGCGTTTTCCTCCGCTCTCATTCTATCTCTACTCTTCCTTCGCCCATCGACCCGGGAGCAATCGACGCTACCAAAGGGCAGGGTACGATAATTTGAACGCTGTTTGCAGGATCTGTCGTACAAGGATAAGCACTGGCACGAGGCCTGCTTCCTCTGCAACAGGTGCAGAGTGTCCTTGGTGGACAAACAGTTCGGTAGCAAGGTGGACAAGATCTACTGCGGCAACTGCTACGATGCCCAATTCGCCAGCCGTTGCGATGGATGCGGCGAGATCTTCCGTGCTGGTGAGTTACGAACTTCGCGGGTCCCTTTCGTCCTACCGGTAACCTTTGCGCGGGATCGACAGCTCTGCAAGCTGGTAGATCGATCCCGGAGCTTCGCTGCTCTCGATCGGCAAGCCCCGAACAATGATTCACGATCTCGAGCGCAGGAGAGAGACAATAGATCCTGCGTTCTTCGGCGTTTCTTAATACGGCAACCGAGTCAAGGCCCGCGCTCCAGACGCGGCCCAATTACCGCGAGTCGTTGCGAAAAGGAAAGGACTCCTTTTCGGAGATCCTTGGGGGTCTGGGAACTCTTAAAAGAGCCAGCCGGCCAGGGAAAGCGAAGTCGACGACCCGAAAATGCTCCTAGGCGAGCTCTCATTACGATCTCGTCTCCGTCGACTTGGAAAAGTTTGCCGTGGCGGTAAAAGTTGGACGTTCCGTCGAGCACTCGGTGGATGAAGCGGCGAAAGTTTCGTCGGCTGGAGTTTTCGCGGGCGCCAAGTCCACGGGATCAAGGGAGCGGGAAAGTAGGTTGAGAAAAAAAAAGGATCGTTGGGCAATTAGCCGGGCGACCTTTTTCGCGGCGATGGAATACGCCGACTGGGAACGGCTATGGGTTTGTCGCCTCGCAGCCTTCGATGATCGCAGACGGCGTGGAGTGCTCCGCGACCTATATATCGCGTGAATCACTCGCCACCGCGACCCTGTCCAGCGCGTTAAAAGCCTCCGGGCGATGAAAATCCCCTCGATTCGTCCAGCTCGAAATCTTAGAGCGCCTTAGTTACGGAGGATGGATAGCGGGGAATTGCGACGGTGTCCGGTGGGCGATCGTTCAGAGGTCGAATTCCTCTCGAAGGAAGGAAGCTGCTCGAGGGCGCCCGCTTCCGCGGAAAGGGAGACCGCGAGCGAGCACGGTAATTCGGTCAAGTACGCTCGAGGTCGACGCAAATCCATTTACCAACGAAATCCGGCGGATTTATCGTTTCGGAGAAAGCGACGCGGTCGAAGGCGGATCATCGATTTCGCGAGGAAAGTTCGTGTCTCTGACGAACTGGTCTCGAGTTACGTGACGCGCGTGGGTGTCTCGTTAAGCCTTAAGTTCTCGGGCGGATTAGCGTGGCAGATAGCGACGGGACTGCCACGGGATCGTCCGTGAAAATGACTCGGTGCCAGCGCGTGTCCGTATACGGATCGACCTTTCGACCGCGCGTCGAATCGCTGCTTCTAACGCGATGCATTGCAGTCGAACGCCACGGGAAATCGTTTCGCTCCTGCGACCTAGACCCATTGCGGAAAAAAAACGAGGAAACCGTCCGAGGAACATGCGAGCCGAATGCGGCATTATCGGGGGACGTGCTCTTCGCCGTGATTTATAGAAAAAATCCTCCTTGCCGACGTCCGCGAAGCGATGAATCAGAAACGTATGCATTGTTCAGTTATCTGAGATCCCTAGGGAACACTCTTGGTGCCCCTCGTCTAACTCTTTCCACCAGTGACAATGTGCTGTGTTGCACGAACTTGAGGCTAATCAAAGTGCAGCGTGCAACGAAAAACTTTTAAAATGAGAGACCCATGATTTTTAGACCAAGTTTTAGCTGGTTGTGCTAAGGAACAGGGTCACTATTGACATTGGATAATTCGGCAGAAAATAGTTTTTGCGGTGACAATTCTTATTTAATAACAAAAACAGATGCCGTATTGTGGCCTGCATGTAGATTTGTTTACTATTTTCAATTTTTTAAGTAGAAAACAGGTGATTAGGTTTGGGGTCAAACGAATCACCGTCATGCCCGCATTTCTGCTCACCAAAATTTTAGTGTAACCTTACATTTTAAAATAACTTTTGATATAAGTAAAATTTTAATATAACCTTACAATTCAATACATGCTGCAACCTCTATTTCTATTCGAAGGCATTTTATTTTTTGTTTATCATTATTTTATGCTTCACTGTTGTGTTACAAAACATCTCCATAAAAGTTGTAACTTATTTTAACCTGAAAAGGCAACATATTATGTGAGCAGAAATTGGCACAAATGGTGAGTAGAAATACGTACATCGCTATTTTTCGTGAGCAGAAATACGGACATTTACAGCATTATATTTAATTACAAATTACTAGTAGTTAAACATCTCGAAATATCTTTCTTAAATAGTTTTCGACTGGTTGATTTATTATTAAAGAATTAATCAATTACTCTGCAAGTTTTGATCCCAAACAAATTTTTGACACCTTTTGTGACGAGTAACCTCTTAAACGAGCAGAAATTAGGACATTCAACTCAGTTGGTATCCCTATTTGCAAACGTCACCCTGGACGAACCACAGAACCGATGACCACTGAAGATAGAGGCTTCCGTGCGTCTCTATCAACTCGTGAGTCACCTGGCGGATGTCTCCGACGCAGATTCGCGTTGCCCGTCACTCGGACGCTAAATAGAAGTACCGATAAGCAAAGTCGAGGAGCCGTGGGTGGTTGGGGGAGGCGCGACACGGTGCCGCGTAAGGCGGAAAAGAGCGGCCCATTAGACGAATTGCAGGGTTGGAGCGAACGCGGGTGGGTAAATATATAAATATTGGTGGACGCGATCCAGGACGGTGGAGTGGCCCTCTTGGAGCGAGAAGGCTCCAAGTTATCAGCGAAGTGGAAGACACGTTGCGCGTGCTCGCGGCGTGCACGCGGTCACTCCAGCGAGAGCGAGCTGGCTCGGTTGCTTCAGTGACTCGCAAGACTCCGGGCCAATCGCACGATTGCCTCGTTTCGTCGCGTCTCGCCGTGGTATCGTTGTGAGCCTCACCTGCTCCGTCCTGTCGGTTCCCTTTGAATCCTGGTTCTCTCGACTCGATTTCCGGCTGGCAATCCTTGTCAAAATTCTAACCCCGTCTCGTAAGGCGGACGTGGCTTTGAGATCCGTTCGACGGATGACAGAGGTCAATTTATATCAGCCGTCTCTTCGAGGAAACACGACCTCTCGTCGCACAGAGTTCTAGTTGCCGTTTCGATCGAGAATTTGCTCCTCGAACGAGTGATCTCGAGAGGGAACCTGGTTTCTAAGGTAGCCCGCCGCGACGCCGCGATCCCAGTGCACGTTCCCTCGGGAAGATCCAGAGGCTCGGACAGAGGAAACAGAAATGGCCACCGACGCGTTGAGCGAAAGGCTGTCCAGCAAGCTTCACCTGCAGACCAAGACAGTGGGCGAGGAGAGGATAAAAAGGGCGAAGGAGAAGGACGAGGATGTGGCGATATTCAGCATGTTCCCGATGGGGGGTGACCCGAAGTTCAGGTGTTGCCTCGGCAAGGACTGCATCCTGGGGGACCCGAAGAAGGCCGATCCAGGTGACAAACCTCTTGTAAAAACGCTTCTGTAAAACCCGTCGTGACGAATCCGTTCCCTTTGCAAACTCGAGGAAGCTCGAAAGACGAGCTATTTAGAGTCCAGGAAATGGAAGAAGAGGAGGGTGAATCTAAGACCCAGGTCTGTGTAAAATCAGCCTCCGCTTGGGGAAGCGTGTCTCGTTGGGCATTCCGGGTCGGTTTCCTTGGGCATTGCGAAAGCAGTGGGACGCGGGGGCGTCGGATAAGGCCCCAAGTTTTCCTAAGGTCGGCATCGGCACGCCGATCGTGGGTCGACGCGGCGCAACCGGCTCGCGGTAAACTAGCCCCGATCAAAGCCAACGAAGCGAGAGAGAAAGGGCCACGGACAAACGGAAGGGAGCCGAATGGAGTCGCGACCTTATCTGGAAACACGAGCACGGCCACGCACCGCGATTGTCTCCGGTCCACTTGGCTAACGAACCCGCTAATTACCGTACGGAAACGGGGATCGCGGTCGAAACGTCCTGAATATTGTCTTCCAGCAACGAGGATTGAGACATTGAAAGAGAAGGATCGTAGACGACTGGGTAGATCTGTCGTTGAGATTTCAGGTGACGACCGAACCGACCAGTTAATATGGTAATCGTACGTCCAGGGATGATTAATGTAGCCGCGAGCTTGATCGGTGATATCGCGGATGCTAATAAAACGTCCTTCTTCCGCCTATGGTCCGCGACACGTGAGAGGGAACCTCTTAACTCGCCAAGGCAAGTGTCTTCCCGCGAGTGCACCCACTTCCGAGGACCTCGCGTAAGCTCCCTCGCCTCTGTTTGCCGATAATTCGCAATGTAAATTATTGTAATGAAGCGCGGGCTCCTTGGAGTAACTCGCGGGGCAATATTTGTCGTCGGCCGTTGCGAAACAGCCTGGAATTCGCTGCGGTGCGATTGAACAGTGATGTCACTCGCCGTTTGTTTTAATAATCGCGTGCTCGGTCCGCGAATCTCCATTTCGATCCGCCTTCGATGCGTGTCCGACGACCATCCTTTCCGAGCGAGATTCAACCTATCCGGCACCGCAAGCGCGGCTCGACCAATCCGATTATCCGAATCTGAAAGAAACACGGCCACGTCGATTGAAAAATCGCGCGGAGGATAAGGGGCCATATTAATACGTATGATGTCATTCGCGTGACGACAGGCTGCTGTGCGTCGGTGCATCAACATCGATCGACGGAGATCGAATCAGCCCGTTATCACGACGTAATCTCCTTCGGCCGCGAGCGCTGTTTAACGCGTCAGGAATTGGTAGTCGGATCGCAATTTACTTGTCCAGCGAGCCACGAGGCTTCCTTTTCACGGCCCGGAGACAAGCTGCAACCTCTCGCGATCTTCGGATGGCAGATAAATCGATGCTCTGATTCGAAACGCGTCGGGCAGCAAAGGTTTATGCAACGGCGTTGTGCAACGCTGCGAAAAAGAGGCGTTTCCCTGTTGCACAATGAAAGTAATAATCCCGGCGAAGGGGGGCTCGCTGCACCGTCCTGCGCAAAGTTTCCGCGGACGGGTCTCAAGGCAGAAAAGTCGAGGCCCGGTTTTTTCGCCGCTCGCGAATGTATATTTAGAGTTGACGCGGCCGAGGATCGCGGCTTCCGATGGATCGCCAGCGCCTCGGCAATTCCAGGCGTCGTAAAATTCGGTAGGTTCGCGTTAACAGCCCGTGGTCTTTGCCCCCGTCGGGAGCGCGTCGGCGCCTCGTTTTCCTGCAGCCTCCGGCACTTGTTGAGCCGCGAGGGATGATCGGCGGGAGCCTTGCGGAAAGGCGGGAGGGCGAATCGGCCGAGCGATCTTACACGGCCGATCGGGCTCGAGTGGCCCCGAGCCGCGCTAAAGCGGCGCATAATGCGAGATTACAACATCGCCGGCCTTGGACCATCAGACTTTATACATATACGGAGGTATTGCTCGGACGAACTGACGTCACGTGCCTCCTCCTGACTCACGGTGGACCACTGGAGAAGCAGCTCCACGAAAAGCCCGGCGATTCCTCTTCGGGGTCCACGCTGGCTCCCCGTTGCACGCTTGTCAACAGAATGTTCAACGAATGTTACGATCGAGGCTTCCCTAAGTGTAATCCGGTGTCTATATTCGAGGTTCCTCCACGACGTCAAGCGGATCGGGAAAGAAGTCTATTGCGTCGATAGTGGAAGCCGATACCAGGCTTATGAAATCGATAATCCGGGTGGAGGAGATCGGTTGGAGACCTGAAAGGCGACCGTCATTTATCCAGGCGTTACGAGGGGCAGACTAATTCGCGATGACTGATCGATCGCGGACCTATCGACCAGTAACGGTACGCCGTTCATTTATCAGCGATCGCGTCGGGAATGATAAAGCGCTGATTATATTGACGTCGGCGGAGGGAGCAGATGGTCGAGCGAGGCCTGACTTGGCTCCGACGATTCTCTGCCCGTGCTTATCTATAGTTTAGTCATTCTGTAGCATCAGGCTTCTGACGATCCGTTTAACGGAACACCATGCCTTTGGAAGGTTAACATTGACATTTTAACGTCGAGGTGGTAGGCGTGGAAGGAAGGTGAGGGAAGATCATCCTGGTCGCCGGCTGTCCAACCCATAGGACCTATTAGATCACCTTTCGGAATAGCGAGTTAATTCGGCTTGCCCTTGGCACGCGGAGAGCAGGCGGGAAGACGAGGAGGCTAATGAGCGAGAGAAATGGTGGGACGCCCACCAGCGGAGAGGCTCCGGTCATCTCTGAACGGTGTCCCGTGGAGAGCTACGTGGACTCCTCGATCGGAACGGTTCCTGGAATCAACATCCCTCGAATGTTAATCGAAACGGCGCTTGCTTTCCCACAAGCACACCGCCGTCCACGTGGCTTAATCGCCTGTGGAGACGAAGCGAAGGCAGAGGGACGGTCGAAACCGCGAGATCGCGTGGGAGTTAACGATCATCCGGGCGCGTTGGACGCGGCCAATTATAGGTGGGCCAATAATGGGCACGCCGGCGACCCAGCAATCTGCCCGATCGCAGAATTGCACGTTGCTGCGAGCAGACGAAGGGACGCGGAGTTTTCTCTGCTCTCGCCGTGGCTCTTCTTCTTTGCGAGCGCGAGATCCGGTCCAACGACTCTCTTGAGCGGGGGAATCGGGTCAATGGGATTCGCGAGGCTCGTCGACACGTGAAAAAAGCGTCGCGTGTGTCGCCCGGCCGAGGCGGATTTCACGTGCGACCCGCGGGCTGATGTCATCCCTGCACGTGTCACTCTCGGCTCCAAGGAAGGCTGAAAGGGCTTTCTGCTCCTTCCTCGTGAGAGTCCTCGGTGTGCGCAGCGCGCGCGGTCGCCAGAATGCTGGAAGAAGCGCGCCGCGTCGTTCTATGTAGGTTATTAGCGGCCGTGACTAGAAAGTCCCGCGGTGCGAACTTTTAAACCGCATTGCGGGAGACGACACCTATCTTCTCCAGCCATCTTCCGGTTTTGCGCGACTTTTTGCACCTGTCGGTGAACTTTCTAGGCCGCCTCGAGGGGAATCGAGCTCCGGCGAACGGCTCGGAAACTAAGGCTCGCCCAATAAGATCCCCCTGAACGCTATTTTCACGTTCCAAGAATATCGTTGGGGGAAGCTTGCACCGTTCGGTCGGCAGATTACTTTCCCCCCGAAGCGGGTCCCTTATTCTACAACTGCCTGGAAATTCGTCCCCTGGGCAGCGGGCGAGCAAAGAGGACGCGCGGAGAAACGCGCGAGCTCGGGCGCCGCACGCGATCGTCTAGACTACTGTACTCTAGAATCCAACCCCTGCGAGCGGAATGTCTAGACTATCGTTAAAATATTCCACCCCTTCGGGGGCCTCTGTTTATGACACGATAAAACGCCACAGGCCGCGCCGATGCGCTCCGCTGGGATTAAGAACGTCCGTGACATGGAATTCAGAGGCGATCTACCAGCGGCCGCTTGAACGTAACGCGGCTTGTTTATCGCTAAGATGGCTGACGTGGGGCTGCTCGTGTTTCAGGTACCAAGAAGATGGAGTACAAGACCAGGCAGTGGCACGAGAAGTGCTTCTGTTGCGTGGTCTGCAAGAACCCGATCGGCACGAAGAGCTTCATCCCGCGCGAGCAAGAGATCTACTGCGCCGGCTGCTACGAGGATAAGTTCGCCACCCGTTGCGTCAAGTGCAATAAGGTGAGTCTTCCTTGAACTCCTTGCTGCTCGTTGCCGGAACAATCGCGGCTGCTTAGCAAAGTACAGCAAATTTTCGTTATAAGCTCATGTCGACTATGCGTTGTAAGCTCGCCTCCCGAGCGTGGAGCCTTTAACGAGACTTTACCGTACACTGATTCTCCGGGGCGATGACTGATACGCGAGACTTTGCTGCCGTAGATCATCACCAGCGGCGGTGTGACGTATAAGAACGAGCCGTGGCACAGAGACTGCTTCACCTGCAGCAACTGCAACAACTCCCTGGCCGGGCAGCGATTCACGTCGCGCGACGACAAGCCCTACTGCGCCGACTGCTTCGGCGAGCTGTTCGCCAAGAGATGCACCGCCTGCTCCAAACCGATCACTGGTACGTGACACTTCTGCATATTTATTCCAGCTGCTGACACAACAAGTGGTTTAGGAAAACCGGATGGTGGCGATTTAATGTCAACAGGTCTGAAAGAACATGTATATTCGGGAATTTTAGGGGGAAAAACTTGAAGGCTGTTTTGGACAAACCTCTGTGTATTCGAAAGTGTACATCTTAAACTGCTTGCAGTGATTTTTGCGATGGCGAATATAAATAAATAAAAGAAATATCAGCGATCTCCCCGCAGCGATTTTTTTTCAGTAGTTTCGCGGTGACTACTTTAATTTTCACCTGGTTCATCTGAAATAAAAAATTCGCGGGAATTTAGTTAGTATAATAGAGTATCTAGTCCTTAATCATCCATTATCCCGAAAAATGAATTTGCTACAAAATAGCGGATTCTCGTAGCAAAGTATCGATTTTCGCCACAGAATCGCTCTCATTTTTCATTATTTTTTATCTGTAAAATAACCAATACGCCACGGAAATGAAAAAGCCAAGATTAAGGACTAGATAATCTAATATATCAAATAAATTTGGTCGAATTTTTTATTTCTGATGAACCAGGTCAAAGCTACAGTGGTCACCGTGAAGTGTTTAAATTAAAAAACGCTCCCCGGGAGATCGCCTATAATTTCATTATTTATTTAGATATCGCATTGCAAAAGAAATCTACAAGAACTTTAAAATATATACTTTCTCAAAATATATAAATCCTTCTTTCCTTCAAAATATATAAATCCCCCAAAAATACTTGTGTTTTCAGACCTAACTGGCAGGCATAACCCCTTAAGGGAAGAAGCCCGTATAAACGGCTTATTTTGGTATCAATTTTTAGGAACTTTTGGCAAAGACACCAATGCGCTAATCCTTTCCTAACTTTAAGAGTACTTTATTTAACATTATAACAAGTAAACAAATTTATATAACAGTAAAATTATAATAAATACAAAAGAAATAGACCAGTCTCTGAAATAGGTTTTTTTCTTGGATGCAAAATCGCGCCGGTTGTAGCGTCTCTGGTAGTTATGTGAAGCAGACCAATACATTTTTTTTTCAATTTATGTACCAATTATCAGAATATGAGCCACAAATGGTGTAAAAAATTGCATATTTTAAAAATGGCGAAACTTTAAACAGTTTCGCCAAAAATTAGCGTCTTATCTGTTTAAAAACAGTAGTTAAAATCAATAATTTGGTTAAACATTGTGGTTCATATTCTAAGAAATATTATAAACTAAAAGTGTGCAAAGTTTGAAGTTGATTGGTCAAACAGTTCGTGACTTATCCCCGACGCCACTTTTGAAAACGTGGCTTCAAGGAAAACGGGTTTAAAATGCGCTTTAGGTACTTATGCTCGGCGCTCGGAGGCGCGCTGTCTCATCAGGCTATAATAACGCTACGGAGTGGAATTTCGTCCTACAACATTGAGAACATATTTTTAAACTGTTTTAAAAACGATTTTAGGAAACATTTTTGTTTCCCTTTTTCGTTCGATTCATACGGTCTTCTTAAGAGGAAAAGATTAAAAGAAAGAGGAACTTGTTTCAGGTATCGGTGGCACCCGCTTCATCTCTTTCGAGGACAGGCACTGGCATAACGACTGCTTCATCTGCGCGGGCTGCAAGACCTCGCTGGTCGGCCGTGGCTTCATCACCGACAACGAGGACATCATCTGCCCCGAGTGCGCTAAGATGAAGCTGATGTAAGGGGGAGGCGATGGCCGGTCGAAACGAACAAGAACGAGCGAGAGGATGGGTAGAGGAAGAGGGAGAGTTAGAGAGAGAGAGAGAAAGAGAGAGAGAGGACGGATGAAGAGCAGAGATCTAGGACGGAGTCCAGTGTGTCACACGCATAAACCAATACCCCACGATTTCAACCCCCTGCAAGCAGAGGACTCCGTCTCGGGAACCAAGAGGGATACGACGATCGAGTATTCCATCGCGACTAACGAGGAGAGATTCGCTTGGGAGAAGGACGATAAAGATTACCGTGTCTCTCCCTTCCCACGATTATATTTTCAGGAAATACACATATATATATATATATATACGTCTGCATCCACCCATAGCCGGGAGACGCGGTAGTTTCTGTCGAGGATCGAAGCTAACCGAAGGTGGCCCGGATACTCTCTGTTCTTCTCGGCCGAGTCCTCGCGCGAGCATTCTCGACGGCGGGGAACGCGAGCGGGCACCGGTGTACATCCTAGCTTCGTAGTTTTAGAAGGCCGTAGGCGTTTGTGATTTCGATTCCTCCGGTCGCGGCGGTTACCGTCGATCAGCGTGCTCCCGGGGAACCACTCCCGGGGAACGCGCCGGGGGCAGCGCCGCGTGACTCGGGGGAATTGGAGGGAGCCGAACGAGAAGCATGCCTTGATGAGTCCGGGAATCAAACCGCCTTAACGTAAATTACTGTCGTCAAGTTGTTACGCTGTGTTGATTAGAGATGAGCGAAGCTACGCACCGTCGTGATGTTACATTAACGTTATTGGTTTTCTTTTTTCGCTTTGTACAATGGTAGAGTAACGCGCGAGGAGGGGAACGATCGCGGCTGACGCGAACAGAACGAAGATGAATCCTACATATATTCTTATGGAAACTAAATTTGATATACATATGGTAATGTTATTTTTATTTAACTTAAACTCACATACGTACGCGAATAGACACATACATGCGCATACTTACACGTAAACACGTCATACACACGTATCACCGCACCCTTCCATCTCTCTGCGATACTGTACAGCGACGCTGCCCGCGAAACCGGGCAGCTAACGAACGACGAATCGACCGTAGGCTCGTGTGCGCGATCCGCGGCGAGCATCCCGGTGATCCTTGGGTCTTCGCGGACTGAGCTTGGAGCTGGGGACCCTAGACGCCGCTTGGGACTCGAGTGCCCTAGGACACTGGGACCCTAGGACCCCGAACATCTGGGCTCTCCATTATTATCTTCCTCCCCGAACGATATTTGTAGATATAGATTCCGCGCACGAGCCTAAAAATAAGCGTGCATGTCGCGCGCCAATGAACCGCGGAGCTTTTGTCGAACCGAGCAACCTTCTCCCTCGATATTGCCATTGTGCTTCTCGAGCGAGAACGCTGATCGCGGTTGCCGCATCCGCTGGAGCCGCGCGCGACTCCGCGCTCGCATTTTGCACTAACCAGAATGAAAATACAACGGATGACAAAAGGATAGAGGAACCAGCAAGTATTCACATGCACTCACACACGCATACCGGAAGAGTGTGCCGACACGCACACGCGGAAAACACTAATTCGTGGCCTTATCCGCGCGAGCACGTGGGAGTAACTAACGTCTCGCGAGATAATTGTCGTTGCACGTGGTACTTGACGGAGATGTATTTGTACGTGCGAGAGAAGGGGCTGACAAACGGTTGGCGTGCCTCTGCGGGCACGCGAAGAAGTGGAGGAAAGAGGAGAGATTAAAAACAAAGGATCGTGATGATGACCAATAAATTAAACGTGCTATATAATGTATGTTCTTACCGATCACTCACATACTAATCGCCTTAATTAGTAAACGATAAAGAGCAGAGATTATTCTATATTCAGCGTATCGTATACACTGTTATACTGTAAAATTGATAAATAAATAAATATAATTATTTACAGAGTCTCGTCAGTTCTGCACCCTTGCCAAGCTCGTTGATTAGAAAAGCCGGGGTGTCGCGAAGATGCGGCGAGGAAGGTAGAGTAGCTTCAGTCTTTTGCAATTGCTAATAAATAATACGATTCTTTTGCAAAAGTAGTAACCTGCATTATCTGCGATTCGAGTCCAAGAGAGTAGTGGCCATCTCGCGTTGATACCTGCGAACTAAAAGTCACCTAGAGTGGTAAAACTACGTATCTGTTTGTTTATTTATATAGTTGATGCATTCTACGGCTTCTCTGGCATTCGAGCAATCCTTTGCACGTGTTACTTCGTAATAATATAGTAGAGATATTGTATTCTCTCGCTATTTTAAAATTTAGCCAATCCACGGGGCAACAAATGCTAGCGTCGCGTAGCGGTGCACTGGGTGAACTAGAATCGGCGTGAAAACACGCCGAGTGCCAGTTTAGGAAGGTGCATATCTAAAACTGGCACGCGGGCGCGTTTTTACGGCCAGTTTAGTTCACCCGTTTCACCGCTACGTGGTGATACTATTCGTGGGTCCAATTCCGGAGCATAAATTGAAGAAATTTTCAAAAAGCTGTTTCGGGCAATAAATGAAGAATTGTGCTGTTAAAAGTGGTTGCATAATGAACTATGGAGTTCCCACAAGAGGTCTCTGTCCTCGGATAATAAATAAATAACAAAAATAAACAAACCTGCATATTCTTACAGGTAATCAATCTCGCCTTTCGGTAAACAGAACAACCGCGGATAACTAATAAATCACCTACTTTATAAGAATAATTTATGTACCTTGACGGTGCCATCTTAAAGTACAGGTCTTTAACTACTTTCCTACATAAATCTGCAATTCCTTCGTCTATAATTATGTAGTTACTGACGATTCTCGAACTCCGTTGAAACAGACGCGATGGGGTCTTTACTAGCTCGATTTATTGCCAATAAAAACACATCGGGGAAGTCAGCGCGCGGGATAAAATTCAATGCTAAATGTTCCCAAAGCTCCACAGTGTCATATAAAACTATAAAAGCGTAAAAGTGGGTTGCCAAAAAATGTAGCCACGTTACAACTGTTCTGTCGCCAATATTTCTGTAAATTCTCAGACCTTAATAGCCTAATTTAAAAAAAGAGGGAATTTTAGCAAAATAAAAAAATCTCTTACCCACAACTATTTATTCAAATACAAATTTCGACGAATTAAAATATACATTTTTAGAAAAATACTATCACAGCATAATTGCACCAGCATTACTAATATATAATTAATTATCACTGAAAAGTTAAAAGATTCACAAATACGAGAATGCTAACGAAACGGACGCAGCGAACCTCGCGTGACCATTTCATGATTATAAGAATGTGCGACCATGGAGGTTTAAACTCGGAAAAGACTGCAAGGGTCTCGAGGCGGGTGGGCAGAAGTTCGAACATCCGTCTTAAGCGTTTCCCCGGTTGTTTTCTTTTTCACCCCACGCGAAATTGTTCAGCTAGGTGAAACGTACTTTCGCGCAGCTTTTTTTTCCTCTCGATAGCGCCCGGACTTCCGTCTCGCCGCGGTGACACCAAGGTCGCGTTGTCGAAGGTCACTCGTGTGGGGGGGGAGGAGGCGGGATGAACGAACCCTGAATGTCACCGGTCCCTCACAGGGCGCCGTAACCCGGGCCATAAAATACGTTCGGCAGCGATAAATCGCTTCTGGTCGAGGGGAGAATTAACGAGGCCGTTACGAGAATCATCCTCTCCTCGCGATATCGAGGAGGAGGATTTACGACCTTGAAGATTTGTATCGGTGATGAAGGGGGAATGGTATAAAACACGTAACAGTTAGTTTAAAAAATTCCACGGAGCGCGTATCGCCCCGGACGCGAGCGGCGCAACGTCGCTTAATTAAAGCTCGTGTAAATCGAGTAGCCGCGCCACGCCAATTAACTTTACGCCGGAACGACGAGGAGACTCGGAGGACTCAGGGAAACATAGGAGGATCTGCTCGGGACCGACTGCTTCCCGTAAAAAAAAAAGAAACCCGCTGGAATCGCTTGGCGTGACCCAAGTTCGACGATGGTGGCTGCTAAAAGACTCTCCCGATTACGGTTTAATTGATCGGTCGATTCACGATGAACTCATCGATGACGCTTGCCTTCGGCAGCTGTCTTCCTTCGAATCATCTCACAAAAAACGTGAAAGGAGGAATTAAGCAGAGGTAGCTGGCTTAAAGAAGCACGCGCGTATGTGTTCGGTGACCAAAGAAACGCGTCCGAGAGCAAAAGGGATTTTAATAATCCCCTGCGGAGACACGGTTGCAAGGGTTGAACGGTCGAGAGGCCGGGGCAGCATAATTTTCTGCTCGCACTCGCGGAGGATTGCCGGGGAAAGAGTGACACGGTTCCCTTTTGTCTTGCCGGCGAGTCTGGTCGGAAATCTCGGAATACAAACCCTATCTAATCTCCCGTTTCCAGGTTGCCGGGGTCCAACGGGGTCGGACAATACAATTCCCTTCTCCCCCGGCTCCTCCTCCTGGCGAGAGATTCCAAAACACCAGGGCGACTCGCGTGCGTCAACCACGGTGTGCCGTTCTCCCTGACAAATTCGCCGCAGAACCTTCCTCCTCCTTTCGCCGTACTCGGCCATGTAAAGGAAGGGAATTGATCGCCGAAGACGTAGGTAGGTACACACCTAGCTACGTACGTACATGCATGGGTTGGATCGCGGGGCGAGCCGGCCCCGAGCCCCAATCCCGTTCGATCCGAAAGGGAGGTCCAAATTCGATCGGCCCGAACCTAACCCAGACTCGGTCCGCAGGGACTTCCGTTTGCACTCGTTCGACCGGCACAGGCACAAGGCGCACGCACACGTACGGCGGCCGAGGTGAAGCGAGGTCGATGGAAAGTGGCATAATCGCGGATGTGGATCGGCTCAAGGAGAGCAGAAGAGGAGATCCTTTACCTTACTTATGTAACGAGCGGCCGCTCTGTGTCTCGTGTCTTCGACCGAGACCCTCTCCCGACCGTTCCTCTCCACCTCTCCTCTTTCCCCACCAACCTTACCCCACCCTTCCTCTCCCATACCTCTCCGCGACGTCCCCTAGATCCGTCAAGCCGCTCTCGCCGATCGCTGTCCCTGAAAATCCGCGCGTCCCATTGGGTCCAAGCCGCTCGCACCCCCTTTCTCCTTCAGCCCCTTTCTTGCACTTTGTTTCTAACCCAACACTCGATCCTCCCGCTTCTAGAAACCGGAGAGATCGTTCGTTTCCGAGGCAGCCACTGGCGGTCTACCCCTTTCGGGCTGAATTAGATAAAACAGGGCTGGACGAGCAGGGGATCTCGCATAAGAGGGCAAGTATCAGGGGATTAAACGAAGACGGGAACTCTTTTAGGGAAAGCTCCATTTATTTCTGGCTTTAGGCACGTACGGGCGAGAGGCCACTCTGGTATGCATTGCAAGGAAGAGGGATGCTGCCTGATACACCAGGTCCCTTCTTGGATCGCTATCTTCCCAACCGCGGGATTCTTCCATTGCTCCTACGAATCCCCCGCTGGAGCTGGGAAGCCTGAAACAAAAAGCGGAGATGATGCAGAGACAGTCGAGCCCGACGTCCTGAGCGTCATTGCCGAAAGCAAAAGAGGCTCCGGATCGAATCGGAGTGGCGATGTCTGATCCGCTGGCTGGCGAGTATAAACCCCGGGTCCGAGCTCGCCCACAGACGTCGTCATCGCTTTACGAGCGGACTTTCCGCGGCATGCTACGGTGACACATCACCGGTCGATGGCGTTTTCGTTTGTTCCTTTCGGGAAGGGACAGTATTCGTTTAACGGCCCGCCGTAAAAGTCCGCGGCGAGGGGCCGTAAAGGCGTTACGCCGGTGGGGGAGGGGCGGTGATTCCGACACCGAAAACGGGGGCCGTTGTTGTCGGAGGTCAACCGCCGGTTCAACGCTCCGGGCGTTTACCTGGCTCCGAATCCTTGGGCCATTGACGTGCGCCGACGTGTGTCGCATTACCATCTCTTCCGCGATCCTGGGTATTTATAGATCGACCACGAAACCGAGCGTCCGCGGCGGCTGAGTGTTCCGCGGATATTGGCCAAGAGTTTCTTTGGCAGGGCAGGGCGCGCGGAGCTCAGGGAGGAGAACGGTAGGAGAATGGTAGCTAACCGAATGATAATGACGATAGGTTCTCGACGATAGGCTCTGCGATCGGCTCCTCTCTTGGGAGCAGTCGAAAGGATTCGCGGACCAGACCACTGCCTTGACCCTGAAGAGACTTCGCGGCGCGATGAAAAGTGCGAAGGAACCGATGACTCGAGTTCGTAATCCCGGTCGTGGCTACCTTGCCCGTCGACTTTCCGCCGCCGTTCGGGCGGAAGCCCGAGAGGGAGCTCGTCGCCGGACGAGGAGGCACAGTGACGTAACTTTCGAATCTCGAACCCTCTATGGGCGACACCTGAGCGCCGCGAAATTGACAGTGAAAACACTAAAGGAAACGTTGCGGTAGCTGCTGCGCTTCGATTCCGAGCACGTGCACCTGCGAGTCCACCTAATTTCTCCCTCTTCTCTCTTCGGCTGCTCTACTCTATTTCTTCAGGGGGGGAACAATGGAGGACCGATGGAACAGAGAAGAGAAGAGCCGAGAAGCCTGGAACCATCGGCCCACCGAAATAGACATTCGGAGGGCAACAGCATCGGCGTGTCCACGGGCGATTGAAGGAGGACCCGGGGAAGGTCCGCGAGGCGATCGACCGAGTCCCCAGGTACCCGTTAGCCGAGCCGGCGAACCTTGGGGCCGATCGACCGGGTGGAACGATTCGATCGGCCGTCGTAATCGGAATCGCGACCAACTCACGCCACTGGGAGCGGGCAGAGAAGGGGATGAGAATACCGAAGAAGGAGAAAAGCCGAGGCGGCCGGGGCGGAGGGGGGTTGGGAGGTGGTGGAGGTGGCGAGGCGATGGACGGCAGGGTCAGAAACGAAAGGAGACGAGACGAGGAGGAAGGTGATGGCCGGTGGAGGTGGTCGCTGGGACACGGTGGTGCCGGTAGAGGTGGCAGGAAGAAGGACGAAGGAGAAGCGGAGGGAGACGAGCAGCTAGTCCAACGAAGACACAAGTTCATATCCAAGGAGATGTGGGACGATGGCCCGGAGTAACCTCCATCAAGGATGGACTTCCATCCACCGACCGCCGCGTCGGGACGTACTATACATCCATACCTTTCCTCGCCAGTTATGCGAGCCTGGATAATCATCCTGTAGCGAGCGGCCCCGATCCTCCGGCGCAGCCTCCTCGTCGCGACAAAACTGCTGTTATTCTTTCTCCCTATCAAAAATTTTCCGCCCTTTCCCCGAAGTGCCCTTCTCTGGCCCCTGTTCCTCGACGTGGATACGAACGGACGTCGCAGCGGCGGAGGGAAGAGAATTCGGCAGGCGACAGAGTTGCTTATTTCGATCGACCTTGGACGCAGCGACAAATTCGGGGAGACGATTAGCCAATCGTTAGGAGAATATAGAGCGGAACTGGGCGAAAATACCCGCAGACTTCTATCCCGGCGCGGGATCAGTTTCTATTTTCAAGACAGTTTGGTAAGGAGACCAAGATTACTGGACCTGAAAACGCCGGTCGATTGTCGCGCGGTAACCGCCACGCGTGCAGGTTTGCGATTTTATTTATCGCGGATGACGGCCGCGGGTTGAACGACCGGCGAGAGAAAAAAGTATTGTTGTTTTCTTTCGACGAACGCCCGGAGCGGGGTAATGACGTCGACGAGCGGCGGCGGCGGCGCGCGCGCTCGAAATGTGGAACAGGAATCGTAGAAAACGAGGGAAATTCTCGTTTAATCTTTAGACCAGCGATCCGTGGCAGGCTGCCCCAAATCTGCCGGCGCGCCTAACGCCGCTCGCAACCGAAAGTATCCCCCTCGTCGCGAGCCTGAAATTCTCGCGGCCGCATCCCTTAAAATCCGCTCTCGCTCCCCTGAAAATTCGTGGAAGCTCTGCGAAGGTGGCGGCGGTCTTTCCGGGGGACTCGATGACTGTGCGCGTTCTGACGAAATCCCCGATACTGTTACGGCCCCGAATTCGGGAAGAAAGTGCTTCCGAGGCGAGCCGGGGGATTCTAATGATTCATAATGAATCGGCGAACGGGACACCAACTCGTCCGAATCGCAGCTTGGTCCAAGTCCCGAGTTTCGCCGATTGCAGGCGAAGGGCCCCGCGAGGATTTTCGAGGGGCCTCGTAGGAGAGTACGGAAGGAAGGGAATCGAGCCGCCGCGCGCGTCCCAGTAGAGAAGACGGTCGCCGTAGAAGGAAATCGTAACAGGTCGGAACAATTCCGTGGCATTCCGCGAGATGGTCAGGCCGACGAACCCCGTGCAAGTCCGTGCGAACAGAAACGAACGCATACGCGTGAAAGTAATGCCTGGCCTCTCGGTGTGCGAGGCGGTGCGCGCGAGCGAGCGAGCGAGCGAGCGAGCGAGCCTGTTGTGCACGGCTTGTGTGCCTGCAGCGCGTCACACGACTTCGCCTTAACCCAGTGCCAGTGGCAGTGCCCATTGAACGAGCGGTTTTTGGGTCTAGGTCTATCGAGGGCGTTCACCCTGCTTGCGTTGTTAACACACTTACCATACTGCGCGAGGAGCGGAGCAGGCCTCGCCGACGCGACGCTACCAACCAATACCACCGCCGACCAGCCCGACGAAGAGAGTAACGTCTGCCTACGCCACTATGACCTCCGGCCACGTGGTCAAGAGGCTTCACTTTTAATCGAGCTCCAACGGACCAACTCCATCCGGCCGGCTCTTCCCAGCTGCCGCGCGCGGCGTCCCTGCAAAACCAAAATGCCGCGCGTCGATAATCTCCCATTTCAAACACCCTGCCAGATAAAATTCACCTGACTTGTCTCAAAGATCCCCGGTATGGAGGGTCGATTATCATTGAATTTGAATGACAGACGATTGCTTAGGGAGACGCTGGTGCTTAAAAGTAGAACCGGCGAAGCGCGTTCGTTAAATTCTACGCGGAGGTCGATGTCCCGGGGTAGCGACAGGATCAGGACATTCATCCCGCTGGTATTGTTACCGCAGCACCGCGTCCATCTTCGCAGCAGACGGGAAAAAATACATCTGCCTACGCCCCGACACCTCGGCGATGCCTCGGCCCGTGGTGGCCCTCGTGTAGTGGCGATTTTTAAACTGCTCGGATCTGTCACTGTGCCGTTTAAACGATAGATCCGCCGAGGAGCTAGGTACCATTCTGCGAGCCAGCCAGAGCCGCGCGGCGGTTGTATCGGTTCCATTGAACCCGTCCTCGCAGCCCACTCGTTTCACCTTCGCTTGGAGCGCGGTCGTTTAACAGTACATCTTTCGGATGTAAATTTCGTCCCGGGTCGGGTGACGAAATTCACTCTCCCGCTCCGTCCCTACGATACACAGTTACGCCGCGGCGGGTATAATACTTTCGTTGACGCCGCGTGGAAAAGTTTCCTAAACGCGATCGGGACAAAGTGACGCCGTAAGTTACCGTTAGCCGGCGCGCTCTCGCCGGTCATTGGGCCGGGGAGGAGGGTGAAAGCCCTGTGCCCTATGATAGCCGCGCCAAGTGAATGGGCTCGGCTGGCCCGCCGGGGACCGTTATCGTTATCGGCTGCGGAAGCTGGACGCAAGCGGGGAATCATCCTGGGAACGCGTTCGATTACCCAAAGAACTTTCTAACGCGCGGGCCATCGACGGTTCGCGAGCCTTCTCCATTGATCCAGACGCCTCGGAGTAGGTATCGTAACGCCGAGGTAGTTTACATGCGGACGGCGCTTTATTTCCTCGTTTTAACTGACCCGCTTGCTCGCGAGGAAAGGAGCCAGGAGAAACCGAACGAATTAACCCCCGAGGTCAACGAACTCCCCGCGTTCGTAAAGCTCCCAACGCGTCACGGCGAGCTTATCGGCGCCCAGGTTCCAGTGACGTCGCTTTTACCGTCAATCTTTAATCACCCCGACGTTAGCCGTTCTACTTTAACAGAGCGCAGACCTTAGGCAATCGGAAGTTCCAAGTTTGTCGCGCGATCTTTGGATTCTACTCCGTTCCGGGGCGAAGGAGACTCCTCTAAATAGACTCCGCACGCGTTCGCGATCCGATCGAGGCGGGAATCTGGCAGCGACGAAAGGCTTGGAAAGGCGCGCGCAGACGGTGTCTCCTCGCGGCAGCGATTCCTGGAGAAGACGACGGGGCAAGTGGCCGTGGATCGGCGACGATCCTCGAGCTCTCTCGATCTCGTATGCGTGCCGCGCGCCGGGGCCCGATGCACATGCACCAGCACACGCAAGCGCGCACGTAGACGACCGGCGACGAACGCTCGCGCCGTTCAGGAACTGCGATGCGTGACCTAGTGCCGTTGCGAGCGTTCTACCTTCGAACTAGGTCTTCCTCGTTCCCAACTAAGTCCGCGAGCGCGCACACACGCGGCCGCGCGCCATGCAACGGCCGCGCCGAGAATACACCGGCCCGCCGAGCGTGCGATCCTCTCCAGGCGAATCCGTCTGGCGCGAAACCTCCAGGCGTCCACCTGCGGACGCAGAGGCTTCTGCGTCCGCGAGTTTACGAGGGTAACGCCAGCGTCGACGAAGGATCCCTCTGGTTCGGGAGATCGGACCGGTTGGCGGTCGCCACGGGAATCGAGAAGCTTCTCTAGGGAAGTGAACGCCGCTACCTTGGGCTTCGTCGAGCGATGACTGGCCGAAAAGGCGTAATACCTGGTGGCGTCATCCTCTCCTCCGCTCGGCTTCTTCTTAGCCCGCGCGTTGTTACGTAGGCGCTTGGTATTCGGTGCGAAATGGCGGCAGGCCGAGGGAGTCTTGGAACGTTGTTTCTCGAAAGTGTTTCTGGGATAGTAGCCACCGAACGCTCATAGAACGCTATCGAACGCCTAGGAGCATTCCAGACGCTGCCCTGCCTGCCCCGGAGAACTCCGCTTCGTCGCAACTTTCTCGCGGCGTGTTCGCCGGCGTGCCGGTGAATTCGGTGGCCACCCAAAATCCACCATTACGTAAGCCAGAGCGCGTTGAACCCCTCGTGCCACCTCCGTGGCGATCGCTATCGTTTCGGGGGGGCCCGTTAGAAGCGGATTTGTTTACCAGCGCAGTGGTACACCTGCGAGGAGGCCCGTTCGCATAAGCGAGCGAGCGAAACACGGCAGCGGGTCAATGCCTCGTATACGGAGCAGTATACGACTCGCCGACTTTCCGTATATGCCCGGAAACCTCGGCTGAGATTCGTCGCCGAGCCGGATGGCTCGATAAAAACGAATGTGTCACGGGAGAATTCCCTTTTCAAAGCGGAATCGTTCGCGGCTGAGTCCTCCTCGTCCCGGTTCTCACCCCGCCGCCACGTCGCCTTCTCTTAACCGGCCCATTAAATCAAGCATCCCGTCCGCCGGCGGGCTTCTTCGCCAGCGACGAGACGGCCGCGCATCGCCTGCAACGGACGAAAACGATGGCGTACTCGCCGCGAGGTTGGCCGTTGTGGGTCACGGTGTTTCCGTTATAATAGCGGCCGCGCGACACCACGCAGAGGTGTTGAGACTATATTTTTCGCGCGCCGTCCCGGGTAATTTAGATCTTGCGTCACGTACCGCGCGCTTCCTGCGCGGACGGCAGGCGGACGGGGGAGCGAGAGAGGCTGCCCGCTGTGTCGCAGGCCAGTTACGAAATAGCGCGGCAATAAACGTGATCGTCTACGGTTGATAAATGGGGGCTTAGTCACGAGCGGGGCGCAGCTACGAATTCGACAGGTTGGACGTTTCAGGGTCGGGCCTTTAACCTCGAGCATTGAACCCCTCGCGAAAAGCTACTCGGAACGGAAGGCTCTTCTTTTAGATTCCGTTGGAATCTCTCGGTTTTGAACGGAGGATCCTAGTGACCGCGACCCGGCAACCGTGACTCGAGTTCGAAGAGGGAAATTGCTCATCCTGGATTTCCCGTCGAGCGACGCGACGTGCCCCGTTGCGCGCGCGAGCGTTTTGCGTACAATCGGTAACGCGAGTCGAGCGGGTCCGGGAACCGGTTGTTAAAAATATGACAAACCGGTCGCCAAAATGGAGAAAAAGATTGCTGAACCGTAACCCCCGTGGTCTGTTGATCGAACGCGCGGTGGCTGGGTCCGATGGCGGCCGAAACAAGACACCGGTAGAAGCGAACGTTTGCTCCCCGATTAGACCCTTGACCGCGGGAATTTCGCGGCCGTGAACCGTAGGTAGACAGAAAGAAAGAGGAGGAACGGTGACGTCAGGCAGCCCCGCGCTAATCCACCGATTCGCTGTGCCGAGTTCATTGACGCAACACGATTACGCGGGTTCGCCGGGGTAGCCTTGTCAGTCGGAGGGAACGAACCGGGAGCTTGGTAATAAAAAGCGAGAAGGGACAAAGAAGAGGCGCGAGGAGAGGAGATCCCACGATCTCACCTGATCGACTCGCGGTGGCGAGTTGTTGCTTTCAGTCCGAGGCCGTAACTCGCTATTCATACGAGGTAATGAAGGCGCGCAAAAGGCGAGTAGCGATCGGAAAGAATCCCGTTGCCCGGCCCGGCGGATGAGCCGTGGACGAAATTCCGTGGCCGTTCGCGGTTTGCTGGAGGGAAGCGTGGACGTCGATACCGTTCGGTTCGCGGTCGAAGCCATCGCTAGGGACAGCCACGAGGAAGCAGAGCGGTCGTCGACCCCTGAAAATACTCTTACGCATTGTGTGCCACTTCACTTCTGAGCGGTCTCGTGGCGAGCGAGGACGACGAACGAGCGAGTGGTCGGCGCGCGGCGTCCCTCGCCTCCAGGCGAGCGAGGACGATCCTCGATGTTTCCGACTCGGTGTTACATTATGGCTCACCGTAGGATTCCACGCAGCCCCTTTCGCTCCACCTCTCCCTCATCCACCGACGCCTCCTCCCTTTCTTCCACTTTTTTTCTTTTTTACTTTGTCCTCCTCCTCCTCCTTCTTCTTCTTCCTCTTCTTGTGTCCCTCCTCTCCGCGTTCGTTCCTCGTTTCAGCTCGGGCCCCAAAGCTAACAGTACCCCGGTGCCTAGCCTAGCCAGACGTTGAGACCGTCAGGGACGTACCGCTCGAATTTCCGGGGCCCGAACGAAAACGAACCGGCCCCTGCCGCGTGTAACGTTACCAAGCTCAGCCCCTGCTACGAGCCCGTCCTCTCGTCCTTCGGGCACCGAGAGCCGCCGCGACTCTAACCCCTTAACGGTTCCACGCATTCCTTCCTGCCCTCCGACTGCTCGGAATTGATAAAGAACACACGCGAACTTGTCGCGCTCGCCGCTGAATAAGAATGCCCGCGGCGAGCCGGAGTTCGCGGGGCCGATTAGCAGCGTATTGGAATTCGTTTGGCGTTTGCTGCCACGCCGTCGGATGGAGAAGGCCCGATTGCGAAACCGGGGGGCAAGCCTCGTGGTGCCGAAGGTCAAGCTGCAGGGACCTCTCGGCGAGGACGCGATTACGAAATCCTCCAGGCGCCGGGTGGGTGAATGCTTCAAGGCCCGATCTGCCTACTCGCTATTCAAGGTCCTCGGTAGGTTGGGCCTTGATCCCAGTGGGAGAGGATCAGAATCTTCGAGACAGTCGAAATGGGAAGGGCATAGATCCCGCGGCAGGCACCAAGCCCGTCAGAGATCCCGGTGCTGTCTTGGCTAATCACCGCCCGTTCTTATCACGTACGAGAGCAGCCAGCGACTGTGACCGTAATTACTCGTCGCCGGGAAACGAGAGACGCGTATTCCCGATGTAGGTGAAGTAGCTTTTCCAGCTAACGGCTCGGAATCAAGAGGAGTACTTTCTTTCGCGGGTCTCATCCTTCGCCCTGAACTATAAGAAAATCATATAATAGTTACAAAATACCATTTTTACGCCGTGCAATGTCTCCATTTAAAATGTCCTTTTTTTTTCGGGATGGTCAACTGGTGGGTCGGATTCCGGGAAATCCGATGAACTGTATCAAAATCCCAAAAAATATCATAAACTATAATATATTTCCTAGGCATTGACGATCCAACATTTCAATTTTTGCGAAAATTGACAAAATGGCAGATGTATTAAAAATAGTGGTCAAATTTCGATAAAAGTGTGTGACCTTTTTGTTTATTATTTTGTACAATATTCAAAAAATTTAAAATGTTGGATCGTCAATGCCTAGGAAATATATTATAGTTTATGATATTTTGGGGGATTTTGATATAGTTCTTCGGGGTTTCCCGGAATCCGACCCACCAGTTGACCATCCCGAAAAAAAGGACATTTTAAATGGAGACATTGCACGGCGTACAAATGGTATTTTGTAACTATTATATGATTTTCTTATAGTTCATAATATAGTGAACTAAAATTCAAAAACTTCTAAAAATCGTCTGCTTTCTTGGCCCGTTACTGTGTCCTAACCCCTTAAGGGGGCAGACCACTGTAACGGTCCGAAATGTAAGGGTGTTTTCGGGAATTTATTTCAACCAAACAACGCAAGTAAATCAATGTGTTGCTCAGTATAGTTAATAATGTACATATCGAAGGGTAAGAAATTTTTTTTTTCAATCAAATTCATAAATCCGTTTCCTCTATACTCTTCGCCAAAATGTGCGCTGCGGCAATATCGCGCTTGTCGCGTTGACAGTGCTCAGGCCATATGGTTAATCCGAATTCAAAGAGACAAAAATATATAGAAACTAGAAGCCTACGTTTATTACGTGACGATCAAGAAAAGTCAAAATCGCAAATAATTACAAAATGGCGGACCACTGAAAGAAAAAATGGTGTTTTGGGGTATAAAATTGGGGAAATGTTGATAAAAAAACAATAGAAGCAGGTCGTTAATTGAAAAAAATTGATCGTCACGTAATAGCGACGGGTTTTTCATACAATAGTCTGTAAACTATGAACGCGGTTGAAAAATGTCATTCTGAGGAAAAGGCGTTCAAAGTTCCGCGGCGGTTCAGTCGCGCGCTTGACACCGCTTCACAGATAATACTATATCTCCGTCAATTTTGCGAATTTCTTCGTAAAATTTGGAGGGAGCATTCTTGAAACGTACGTCTTTCAGAGAATGTGAAAAAGAAAAATCGATTTCTCCGATTTTTTACATTGGTCTGCCCCCTTAAGATCCTTCGACTCGTCGATGCTCCCTTTCCAAACACGCTCCTCGGAACGTTGTGCCCACAGGATCCTCCCGTACATCGACTGCAAAAAGGCAATTACACAACAGCGGGCACGAGACACGTAGAGCGCGTGCTTCAAAAGATTCCGCCCGACCGCTACAATTACTCGGGTCAAAAGGAAAAGGACCGTGCTCCCCGGCATCGGCGAAATGCATCGGCCAATTATCGACGCTGGTTACCGCTGAAAGCAGCGACAGCGACGGCAATTTGGCGGCGGCGTCGAGCTAAAAGCGAGACGGGCTCTCTCGCGAGACGGCAGATCTGCCCGATGTAGGTGAAATTTCTAATACAAAGCGGCGGCGAGGACTAGCGCGCCTCCTGCACGTACACCGCCGCGGCAGAACCACCTCCACCGCGCGCGCGGAGAAGTAAACTAGTGCATCCCGGTGCATCGTGCACGCAACCGCGATGCAAGAGAGTATTTTCAGGGGTTAACGAACTCGCCGCGGACATCTCTCGCCGGCCGTGTCATACTTCTCGCGCTTCTCCGCGCGGCGACCAACGGCGGGAGGAGGGGAGATCCGCGATTCCCCGATCGATTCTAATTCCAGCTCCGTTGGAAAGTCAATCGCCAGCAGCTTCTAGCCTCGTGCTTTTAATCCCCGTCGACTACGCCGGGGATCTAATTGTAAAGGAGGCGAGCAGACAATGGGCGGCGAGAACCGAATTCCCTCGGCTGCCTATGACACAGATCGCAGAATGCACTTCCGGCGAAACGCGCCGTCGACCTTCCGCCGTCTCGGCGAGCGGAAGCCGGGGAGGCGAGCGGGCGGCGCAAGGTGAAGGTAAAGGTAACGCCGCAACGTCGAAGGTAAGCCGCGAAAAGCGGCGATTTGGCGCGATGACGGTGGCTCGGTAACGACGAGCTAGCTAAGTAGTGCAAGCGTAAGAGTGCTCGATGCTAGAGGTCAGTAACCACTCGCGAACGCTTCGCTCCGTTCCGTTCCGTTCCGGTTACCCGCTCCGCGCGCGGCACGGCCGATCGCTCTCCTCCTCGGCAGACCGTCGTCGACCAATTTTTTCTTCTCAACACTTCCATAAATCTAAGCTGAAATGCCACCACTTCAGTTTCTGTCGCGACAAGCTTAGAGTATGTATGTATGTATGTATTTTTTTAAGAATGCTTTCCCCATGCACGAGGGTGGAAACCCGATAGCAGATTTCCAAGGAAGTTCCTTTGACGCGACGATCGAGCATGTATCTTGATCGGCGATCGCAGACCAAGGCCCTAAGCAGGCTGTATATTTAGACGCTTTGACTTATCTCGCGGACAATCCTCGCCCGTCGCCTATCCTGCATTGTCCCGCGCCCCTTCTCCTCTTTCTAACACCTTGCATTTTAATCGACCACGCTTAGAAGCACCGTGACCATCGCCGGTGCCTCGAGCTCTCGATAGAAATACAGTAGGCACCTAGTGTTCTAAAAAGTGATCGTCGCGATTTCTTACTGCTGAATCATCTGCAGAGTCGAAGCGCGAACAGCGGTGCATGCACCGAAGTAGAATTGGGCCTAGTTATGCAGAGAGCTAGCAACCCTTGGTGATCTGAAACCGAGGGAATTTAGTTCGAGGATTTTAATTGTTAAAGGAAAGCTTTATTTCTATTGGGTATATTTTATTTATTTCTATTGTTTTAAGGGGTTGTAGTCAGGCAAACGAACAGAGGCGAATGTTTGTGAATTTTTTTTAAAAACGGAAGCATATATTTTTACAGAACTTTCTGCACTTAAAACAGTAACGTTTAAAGAACATTTGGTAATTTTTTGGTAATTTTTTGGTAGAAAAATATTTTCGTTTATAATAAAGTTGGAAACGACTTCCAAGAAGCCTTTTTGAAAAGTTCTGTTAGTATATTAATCTATATGTATATCTGATTGATGGAGAGAATTTCTGAAATATTAATTTAACCCTTGGTTGACACTCTGGGTGTGAGCCACCCATAAGCAGATTTTGACGCTCTGTACCTTCTATATGCAAAATAAATACCCTTTCTCCAAAGCCGGTTTATAAACTCTTTTTTTCCCCAAAATATTATATCTGAACAACAACTCTGTAGATTTTTAGCTTCTAATATCGAAATTTGTAAGAGTTACAATTTTTTGAAGATTTTCTTCGTTTTTTCGATATATGGTAATCTAGAATTTTTCCACAAAAACTGAGATAAAACTTCAATAAAAATCTATTGGAATACATTCTAGAAACCTTAAAAATGACCCATGATTTTTTTCATAGCGATTGAATTTAGATGAGAATCATAGTCATTTAAAAATTACTCTGGCTGTGAGCCACCCAGGTACCGTCAAGGACCCAGTTCCTGATCACTTAAGATGCAAAAGGAGCAGTTTCTGATCAACCTAAAACATTTTACTATGAGCTACCAAATGTTTGCGTATAAATTTAAAAATACTTCATAATTATTTAGTCATTTTTTGGTATAAATTTATATCGTGATAAACTTATTATTTGGTATTTATATACTAAACTGATCAGGAATTGGGTTCTGATCAGGAACTGGGTCCTTGACGGTATGTTAAAGTTGATCGAAAAAAGAAGTGTGTCAAGGAAGGGTTAAAACAAAATGACGGCTATTTAAAGTTGAAGAGTAGTTTTTGCTATAAAAAAATTATCAAATGTTCTTTAAACGTTGCTTATTTAAATGCAGAAAGTTCTGTGTAAATATATGCTTCCGCTTTTCAAAAAAATTCACAAACATTTGCCACTTTGTGGCCGCCTGGCTAGGTGCAACCCCTTAATAGGTTATTTGAAAATTTCTGTATTTTTTGTTCTTCAAGCGTAAAATGGGAGCATTTGCTTGGTGGTAATGTAAGAGTTATTCTATGGCTTGTTAACTTTTTTCATAATAAAGACCACAAGATTATGGGATCCGTACCGAGTTTAACTAATTTCTTGTCATTTCAGGGGTTGGTAGCTTTCTGCATAACTAGGCCCAATTCATTCCCAGCCACGGTGGCGCTCGCGCGGCCTTACTCTCGATCGACTTTCAAATTTACGATGAACGTGCAGCAGGGACACGGTTGGGCCGCACGCGAAACGCATTATTCGCCCTCTCGGTCCTCTTACGTAACGCGCGGAGGCTCGATAAATCGACACGGTCGCCGGTGTCTCGTATTTCTCGGCCGAGACGCGCCACCGGAATCTCGGAGACTTTAACGCCCGGAAAGACGGTTCACAGGGAGCTCGCGCGCGCGCGCGCGCGAGAGAGAGAGAGAGAGAGCCTCGCGCCACCACCGCCTCGATCCCTCCGATTCTTCCTCTCAGTTCTCTTATTGTTACGAGGTCGTCGCCGTCGTTATCGTGAATTATAAAATCGCGACTAGATAGAATCGGAGCAGGCGAGAGGGATAATGCATCCTAACGGTAGCGACGCTGCCGCGGCGATTATCGGCGAGGGGGAGGAAGGCGCGAGAAATCGATCCGCGGGGAGGTTTTTCCTATCGCCGACACCAGATTCCCCGTCGTCGCTCCTCGGCCGTTAAGAATGAAGCCGAAGAAACACGAAAAGAAATCGAGTGCCGGCTGGATGGCTCGGATTTCCGAAGGTCAGTAACCAGGGGCAAGAAACGCGGAAGAGCCGCGCCGCGTAAAAACGGAGCGCCGATTAAAATTATATAATTACGCCGGGCAATCGGCCGATGCCTCGGCATCCTTAAAAGATGCCCCCTTTTTGCGTGACTCGGTGCCTTGCCTCGGTCTAACCGACTAACTCTCCGCGTTATAAGAGTGTCTTTAACAACTAGTCACGCTCCGGCTCCCGGAAACCTCGCGGCGGATTGAAAAGTGAAAAGCGGAAAACGGGAAAACTCGCGAGAGGGGAGAAACGCTTGGGACGCGCGTCGAGACCCCTCGGAACGGTGGAAAAAAAATAACGCCGAGAGAACGATAAGGGAAACAAAGGAAAGTCACATCCCCCTTTGTTCATTTTCCATCTCACTCGACCGGATTCCCTTCTGGACGGTCTGCGGCCGCGGGGGGAGAGCGCGGGCGCGAGGGGAGGCCTACGAGGTCGAGGAGATCTACGCCTCGGTCCTTCGACTCGTATTTTCGGAGGTCAGTAACCAGCAGAGGAGAAGAAGGAAGACACGGTCGCGCGCTCGCCTTCGCCCTCGCGCGAAGGGGCGAGAGGAGACGGAAGAAGCGAGGCCTACGCGCGTGTACGGCCAGAGGGGGGACCGCGCGGCGGGAAAACGGGGAGAGGGAGCGGCGGTGGAAAGGGATACGCCAAGACAGTCGGGCGGAAAGAAGAGGGTACCAGGTGGCGGAGAGGCAGACGGAGACGGGAGACAGGCGGTGGGCTTCTCGGCACAGGAGAACTCGAAGCGGTGCTAAAGGGGGTGGGGAAGAGTACCGTTGCTTCTGTCGATGGGGAATACTGAGGCGAGCGAACGAGCGAGCCAGCGAAACGTACCGGCTGCATCGTCGTCCTGCACTGGTGTCGGCCGAGCAGCCGAGAATCCGAGGGTAGCAGAGGCAGGAGAGAACGAGGAAAGGAGCAGAGCCGAAGGAAGAAGGAACGAGCTGCCGAAGGAAAGGAGCCTTGACTCGCGGTGCGCTCTCCGGCGAGCTCGCGAGGGAGCCGAGGGGGCCCACGGGCAGCGGCGACGAGGGAACAAGGAAGAGCGAAGGAGAGGAGGAGGAGACGACTGGTAGGGCCGAGCAGAGCCGAGCCGAGCGAAGCGGAGGAGCCAGCCGGCCTCCTCTTCCTTCCTCGCCCTCCGCCACAGTCCTCCCGGCGACGCACACGAACGCGCCACGTTACCGTGCCCCCCTGTTGTGTTACGTTGGTGCGTGCACGCGCGCTCACACAGCTCGCCCGTATACACAAGGAGAGACAACACTCACCTAGACTCACCTTACCCGCCGTGCTCGTCAGTCCGAACCACGCGGCTTCGCACGGTGTACACGACCGTACGTCAAGGACGAGGCAGTCCTCTTCGCCGAAGAGCGAGGAGAAGTCCTCCGCGCGCCCGCGATACCGCCCTGATACCGCCTGGCCTGCGTCTTCTTCCCTCCTGGCTAGTTCTTCCGCGGCCCGTCCTCCTCCGTGGACCACTGCGGGAAAAACGGTGCGAACCAGTTAGCGGACAGAAGCACGCGAGGGGATCTTCGCCGACGGGATCCAGGGACCACCGTTTCCGCACCGAGACGCGTCAACATCTCGGACGTTTCGAAGACTTCGCCCCCCCCATCCCCCGCGAGCCTTCCTGCCTCGCGACCGGCAGGGGACCAACGTCGCCAGTGCACCGGGCGAGTTTTTGGGACACTGATCGACTCCCTAGTTCGTCGGATAAGAGAGCAAAGTTTCGTCGTGATCGCGAGTGATCGTGGGCGGACCGTATCCACTCCTCCGGGGGGTGGAAGATATGTCAGTGACTTTGACTTGTGAGCTTTGACAGTTCGTGGACGTGACAGGATTCGCCGGCACCCAGGGATACGACTAAGGTGAGCGATCACAGTCATTTCGTAGCGGGATCTCTAAAAGCGTACCCCCGGTCCCGGCAAAAAAGGCCGCGGAAAGTTAGAGAATGGTACTTCGCCGTGGTCGCTGGCGCGAAAGTACGCGCGTATTGTTAGGAAAGTGTGCGACGCGCGATGGTCACGTATCCGAAAACTAATCGCCAATTCTCTTCGGTTGTCCGCGAGCGCGCGATTATACGCCTGGCGGCGCTGAAAAGTAGCCGCCTCCCGGCAGTCGCCCCGAAAGAGACGCTGGATTTTCTGGAATGTTCCGGAAAACAGCCGGTGACCTGACATAGTTTCGATAGCAAACGGCGCAAAACTGCCGCGAGGAAAGTTCCGGCGCGCGGAAGATTCCGTTCGGGCGCGCTCGTCTCGCGAATAACAGAAGTACTCGCGTCGAGAGAATAAGCGTCGCTTCTCCGCGGGTAATCGAGGAGGTAGAAGCGATCCGAGGGAAGAAGTTTATTCAACCTGTCGGAGACAAATCGCTGGGTAACCATCGGTGTAACGGGGGAGCGAGAAAGTATAATAATACGGCAGGAATGTTCCTCGAAACGGTGGAGGCCCTTCGGTGCGTACGTTACGTCATAGAAGGGGCTCTTCGGCTACAGAAAGTGTTTCTTCGCGCTCGGTTCTTTGAGAGCCTTGTCCCTAACGGTACCGGGACCAAACTTAAAGCCTGGATAAAAAGAGAACGGTAAAAGCAATAACGCAATCTCGTCTCCCGAGTGCATCGATCGCGATTCACCGCCACTCCGCGTTCCCCGCGGAATATTCAAGAACGATCGCGCCTCGTTTCGCCTAGCGATTATCATTAACACACTCCTATCCCGCAAAAGTTCGAGCGCCTGGAATCACCCTGGGTTTCGCGTTAAAAAACCAACCCCTGAGAATCCCTACCCAGTCATTTCGAAGGGGCGAATCGGTCGCACAGAATCACCGTTAAACGAGCGTATAACTCCTAAAGGCAGAGTTAAACATGTGCGACAGCGCGCATTGCGCGCCGAACGCTCAAGGTTACCAATGGCACGAGGTCCTGCGTTGCGCGCCGAGCCATAAAAATTGACCCTTGTAATGGTGCTCTGCAACGCGCATTGCACATGTTTAACCGTGCCTTTATATGACGTAACGGCGCACCATTGTCCCCCTTTCCGCACGTCGACGAACTTTTCAACCTCCGCTCTTTACCTGCACACCCCTTTTTCTCGAAGAAGGGGAAAACACGGGGTCAGAAAGGAAATCGTTGCCGAGGAAGTAGGCACAACGGGAAAAGAGAATCGTCGGAGGAGAACTCGTCGCCCCTCTGATTTTCATCACCTCGCGGCAAAACACTTTCCTGCCGATCGACGATGCCGATCGATAGGGAACAGGGAGAGAGAGAGAGAGAGAGAGAGAGAGAGAGAGAGAGAGAGAGGGGGGGGGCGAGAGATACGTGGAATTGTCGGGGCTAGCCGCGAACGGATGCGGGGCGAATCGATTTCTGCCGGCTGACAGGATAAGTGGTTTTCGATTTTGAGAATGGCACGCCGTGGGAGAGGATAATGACGCCTGCAGGTGCCTACTAATGTGACATAACGGTATCCGCGGCTCGTAGCCACGGTCATTGCAAGCTCGCGTGTATGTAATGATTTCGTGGTGGGGGACGGGGGCGGTCGATTTATTGGAACGGTCGTTGCACTTTTCAAACGGGCCGCTCGCCGACGGGATCGGGGTACACGGGTTTCCGCGCGGCAAGATGATGAAAATCGAGACGACCGAGATTTAATCCTCTCAGATCGATTGATTCGCGAATCTTCCTCGAGGCACGCCCTCGGACAAAGGGGAACAGGAGCTACCTGCACCAACTTATTTAACTTGATTTTATTTTCGAAAGAAGCTGTGGTGAAGTATATTTATTTATTTATTTATTTAATATATATATGGACCGTTTATTTTGAAAGTGGTGTAAGTCCATTTTTGAAAAAAATGGGATATCGCGTAATTCATGCTTAATTTAATGTAAATTTTTTATGTATAACTAGAAAAAACAAGAGAAAATGGACTTACACCACTTTCAAAATAAACGGTTTGTTTTGGACCGTTTATTTTATAAGTGGTGTAAGTCCATTTTCTCTTGTTTTTTTTCTAGTTATACATAAAAAATTTACTTTACTTATTCCATATATATATATGGAATACAGTCCCATTAGTGTACAAGAGAAACACAGAGAAAAAGACAAAGAATATAAACAAAATAGCAATACAAAGCGAATAACAAAACAAGCATACAATACTTAGAGTAGGTAAACAGTTCAAACACCATAAACTTAATCACAGCGAGGTTACATAAGTTTACCAAGGGCCTTGTTAAAGGAATAGATTGATCCCGTGAAAAAAAATCAAGAGACTCGCCAAAAGCGTTTGCAGCATTGCAAATGCGATTTACCGGGTCAGAGAAACTAAGATTCGACCTGTATAGCGATGGATAAAAGCATTGCCCCGACCGCAGAGATTTCGTAGGGGCAGAAAAATTAATTAACTGCAGGAGTTGAGGACATTCGGTCATTCCATTGATCAACTTGAGTAGAAGAAGAAAGTCAATGCGTACCCTGCGACTTTCAAGTGATTTCAAGTTGAGCAACTTCATGACGGGCGCGTACTCGTGATCCATTATACGCCATCTTATGTCCGGATTTGTACGCAGCGAAACGCAAGAATTTATGTTGCACCCTCCCTAACGTTCGGTTGTACTTTACGTAACCCAGCGACCAAATAACAGACGCGTACTCCCGGCGTGGTCCGACGAGCGTGCGAACTAACAATTTAAGCGTACGCGGATCCCCGAAATCTGCCGAACAGCGTTTCAAAAATCCGTGTATACAAAGAGACAGGGTGCAGTAGAATTCGCAGGCCCCACCCTGGTTCCCCTCAGTTCCCCGACACCGTAATCGAATTAGTGTGAGGCAGAGGTAGCGTCGCTTTCTCCGTCTTTGGAGAAAAAAAAGAACGAAGGGTGGTCGATGACCGTGTCGTTCGTAGGCCTAGCCTAGATTCGTTCGCCGCGGGCGAGCGGCGAGGCTGAAAGTACCGTAGCGCCATTTTCCATGCAAAAATTGCGCTTGTCCTGCGATCCCGCGATAATACATACGCCGAACCGTAAAGTATTACGCGCTACCGTAACGATGACCGTCCGGTGCATACACGGTGTCCCGTTTCGCGTCCGCCTCTCCTCCCTTCTTATTAATTATCGCGCGTTCGCACGCCCGCGGTCACGGGTCCTTGACGTTTGTCACCGTTCGTTCTGGAAGCAATAGCCCGCGCGCGCACAGCGGTTTCCCTTCTTCCCGACGACTCCCGCGGAAGATTTACGGTTCGCGGCTACGCTTTGAATTTCTTTATCGCGAACGTTCCCAATTACCAGCCACGTCCCGATGAGAAGTTCAGCGGGGGTAGCTTCTCGAGCGCGAGGCAGAATTAATTATCGCGATTGCATCGTGTGTTGAACGGCGATTGCGACGCGATCAGCGGCGCGATTATTTTTACCGCGGCGGTCGTTATTATTATCGAGGAGAGGCGCGTAGGACCGGTTAAAAGCGAGGCGCTCGCGTGGACGCGCGCCCCGCTATAAAGGCCATTATACCCACTTCCTCATTCTCACTTGCCCTGTTCTACCTGGGCAGGAATCCGCCGCGATAAACTTGGCGGCGCGTAAATCTTCCATAAAAATATCGTAAAATTCCAGCGTCGTCGGATTCCAAGTTCAGCGGGGGAAGAATAAACACGTCGGTGTTTCCGAGGGAGGTGGCCATTAACGCGAGACACGCCGGCCAGTTTATATCTCGCGGGTACGGTCGCGGGTACGTGTTCATTCTCAGGCGTTTTATCGCTCCTTCGGTGATCGTCCGGTGGAGAACGAGTTATCCGGGGGGGGAGGGGCCGGGAGGAGGAGAGAAAAATTATCGTAACTTTCTGGCTGCGCTCGGTGCGCCGAAAAAGCCTCGAGTATCCACGGGTCCTGGCGGAGGCACGCAACACGTACCGGGTGGCCCCTTTCCAGCCTCTTGTGAATGGCGAGAGGGTGCGAGGGGGCCCCGCGAGTCTAGCGCGAGGAGCCAATAACCGTCCTACATCGGCGCTCTATTATCGTGAAAATGCACTCCGCTTGAGAACACGGAAACGGAACGAGAAAGGAGAATCACGAAGCTGCTTTTTAAAGGGCCCAACCTAGGGCCTAGGATCTACCCGCGACGCGTCGCGGTTCGACACTGGGATTGTCGGGAGGTGTAGGAATAAAGGCGGGAAAAATGAATCGGTTGCGACGACCGAATGGAGAAGGCCGAAGTATCACGAGGAGCAGCGAGGCACGTACCGGGTGTCCGCAGCGCGCAGAAGCGCGACCGGCGAAAGAGAAGGAGGAAGGCTCGAGCTTGCACGTATATAGGAGGCTCGCGAGCCGAGCGAGCACCAGGAGTCAATGACCGTTCTACATTGACGCGTTGCGCCGGCCCGAGTGCCGGCTGAGTTGAGTAAAGTCACGGCCAGCCATCAGCCGTGAGATTCCCTCCCTTCGCTTCACTTCGCTTCGCTATAGCCTTGCTCTACCTGTCGACAGCCCCGAGCCACTCTAGAGTACGATCAAGCCGAGCTACTCCCGGACGAGAAGCTTCCTTCAAAAGCCGAGGGTGCTTTCGAGAGGGTTCAGAGAAGTGTATCGGAATAAGTAATCCCGGAAAACGTGGGAGGTCAGTTCGGATCCACGTCCTTCCGCTTTTCAGCCTCAGCCCATTGTTCTTCGAGTTCAATCTCAGTCGCTTATAATCTACGAACGAGCCAGCAACCCGCTAGGGAGGTACTCGAGCCGCGCTAGAGTTTAAGTTCAAACGGGCACAAGACTGCGGCCACGCGATCTTATTTCACTCCCGCGTCAGCTTTTTCCAGACCCGCCCGCTTCAGTAGGTAATTACGTATCGAGGCTGAAATTGGTGCTATCCTTTACTCTCTCCACGGCAGTAAACGCGGTTTACTGTCGCCGCGCGCTAGCAGAGGAGGTACACTTACCTAGAAAACATACCACCGCTGGAATTTCCATTTTCTCAAGTACCCGCGAAGAACGACTTTGAATTAGCTAACTAGGAGCTGAGAGCGATCACCGCCAAGCGAACGGGCCCGATTTACAATTCAAAACGATCGCTCGGTCAGCTTCCTGTTCCTTTTCGATACAGCGAACGCCTCGGAGGATACTGCCTGCTCGTCTTTCCCTTTTCTTTGACGCGCTCTCGGAAGGAAAAGTTGGGTATCGATCGAGGGACCTTGACCGGTCTCGCGGGGCGCGCACATAATTCGTTTACGGTAACGAGGATCGGAATTGCATCGTTGCGTTGCGCCAGCCCGGAGCGCGTTAAGCTGGTAATATGCGGCGGAGCCGGGAGCAGGCGAGCGGGCCAGCGCACCGCTTCGTTATATAAGGTGAAAGGGCGACTGACATTGACATTGAAGTTGGTGCCGTTCAATGCGGAAACGGACAAACTCCGTTATTTAATCTCTTTCACAACGATTACGAGGGAGCGTTTTATCGGCCGGAGGTATCGACCGGAAGCGCAAATGCGCGTTACGTGTTCCGTCGAACGAACCCGACTAGAATTCTCTTTAGTAGACCGCGAAACATCGCTTCCCCTCGCGTTCTACGGCAGCACGAGTCCTCGGCTAGAACTTCCCTTCCATCCCTCGTCCTGCTCGCGTGAATTCTCCTGTTCCTAACGCGGTTATTAACCCTCGGATGCCACACTGGGTCAAATTGACCCCGCAATTTTTTAAGCAAAACACTTTTTGTCGAAACTCTTAATACTTCAAATTTTTTTTTTAAGCATGATGACACTTTAAATGTCAACTTTCAACGATGGGCATATATTCTACAATGTTCAAGCTTTATCTCAGAATTTTTTAAACTTAATTTACCTAATAGTTTTTAAGTGACAACTGATTGAAAATTGGTAGGGTCAAATTGACCCAGTGTGACAACGACGTTCGAAAAAGTAGGTGTGACAACCGAGGGTTAATATCCACAGAACGTCGAAAAACGGCTCTGGGATCTTGACGTTTCGGAGGAGAAAACACATCGCGCAGTTTTCCACGCGTTCAATTGGGACGCCGAGTTTCCCCGTGACCCTTTAAAAAGTAGGAGCCCGGACGAGATATAGGAGCGCGCCTGACCTGCCCTACGCCACGCAACCGAGCACAATGCCCGAATAACCGACGCTCTTATCGGGCCGCGACAATTACTTCTCCGTCGACGTAGGTCTGCACTTGTGACGCGCACGGCCCTCCTTATCAGACCTCTCTGAAATCGAGACGCTGAGAATTCTGCTTGTTCGGGGTCGTCGTTAATTAGGTAAGGGTTTTTGGGGGTGACGCGAATTTCTTAGGTTTTTTTTTTGGCAATGGTCCGTCTTACATAATATTTTTTAACCGACTTCAGAACGAAAGAGGTTCTAAGTTCGATGTGTATGTATTAGCGTTGGGCGAAATGTAACCTAATTACAAATTACGATTAAAATGTAATTGCGTAATTGATTACACAAAATTGTGGTCAACTACCTAAATTGAGGCTCACAGAAAATAATGTGTAATCAATTACACAGTTACATTTTAATCGTAATTTGTAGGTAATTTGTAATTAGATTACGTTTCGTCCAACTCTGGTATGTATGTATTATGTTTGTCCGCGAATTTCTCCGTAACTACTGGACCGATTTTCGAGAAACTGATTGCATTTAGTTTAGCTTGAATCGACTTAGGTCAGGGAACAAGAATTATCAAAATGGATTCAGTAGTTTTGAAGTTACAGCAGAAATAAGAAATATGTTTCATTATTACTGGAATCTTCCGTTTCTAGCAAACGGTTCTTTGTTTTACGAGCGGCTCCTTTTCTAAACCTGCCCATATTGTTTAAAATAGATGTAGTTATATACTTAAATAACTAAAAAACAGTAAAAAAAATATAAAAAATTAAAACCAACTTCAAAAAAATAAATATTCACTGAAAAGTAAAAATAATTTTGTTCCTGATTGAATCTACGTCTCAATTTTTTAAGTCGGAAGATTTACGCAGAGCAAATGATGAGGCGCCGACATAAAGAAATTGAGAGTCGTAGATTTTTTTTTAAGTCGGCTTTTTTTTAATTTGTTTAACCCAATTTTCAAGAAATACAAATTCTATCATTAATGTTTCAGAAAAGTAATTATAGTTTAAATTTCCCGAACCGGAATTAGATGAATTATATTATAAGCCTTTAAAAGAATTTTAATAATTGAAAAAATATTCTTCAAGATCGGGGGGTTGGAATATAAAATCTTAAGAATTCTTATACTCAGGGGAGGAGTTAGAAATGGCCAAAAGTACCTTTGCGTAATTTAAGGACGACTTTCCTTTACAGCTTTACAGCCAAGTAAATCGCGCACCGATTACCAAAGACCGCCTTCCATTAGCACTCTTTAAGAAGCACAATTTTGCCCTTTGTGCTCCCGATAGCCTGGCAAACGAGCGCCCCATTGTCGCGCGTGCAACAAGGAGGACTCGTTTCCTCGGGGCCAGCGCGATTCGCGAGATGGGTCGCGCGGGCGAAGGAGGGGGCGAAATGACACAGGAATGCGGAGGGAAATTTTCGAAACGGCGCTAGGCCTCTTGCCGCGTATCGGCAAAACGCGAGCTCGTTCCTTTGCTTTTTACTAGGTCGAGTTTAACCGACGGCGGCGAAGAACTTTTCCCGCCGAGACTGAGACGGTAACTGGTATGCGGGCGTTTGTTCGCCTCGAACAAGGACACCGGTACGCCGGGGTCATTTTGTAATAGATCCGTGCGGGTCGCGCGGAGTTGAACGACCGGGCGGTAAAACGGCGGCGAGTCCTCTGCTCGAAAAGTCGCGAAAGTGAAGAATTTTTCGAACAGCACGGCGGCGACCGTTTGCTTTCGACTGGAATTTCGAAAATTCATAGGAGCAGGAACGGGGCCGATCGAGGCGCGGGGTGGGACTGGCTTCGTGGAAGCCGAGGCGCGAGCTAGAAGTGTGCTATTACAAAATGGGTTATGCAGCGCGCGAAGAGAGTCAAGTTCAATAACCGACGAGAATGGAAACCTGCGACCTAGTACAAATTCATTTCACTCGCGCCCATAAGAGCCGCTACGGTTTCATTCTCCGCTCTGGCAACTGCTCGCGGATTGGTCGGACGGCAACCACGTCATCCGGAGGGACGAAGCGCAATTCGGAGACCCTGAAATTAACGTGGTACCTACTTCAATCAGTCTCCGAGCTTCTAAGAATCTCTCGCTTCCGGGACGCTAAATTCGAGGCCTCTAGGATCTAAGAAGCTAGGCCTGTGATTTCTCTTTGCCGGGATAGGTGGACATTGCAGCGGGATCGGCGACGGTCGATTTCGGTGAAGGATACCGGTGCGCCGCGTCGTGGCGGTTCGAAGTGTGCTATTACAAAATGGGTTATGCAGCGCGCGAAGAGAGTCGGGTTCAACAACCGACGGGAACGGTGAACCGAGGCGCGCAGGCCGGTAGCGAAAATGATATAGCGGTCGTCCGTGACTCCACGGCGTGCCGGCTAACGTAGAGGAGGTCCTCGGCCGAGAACAGAAGGAACGAGAAGGAACGAGAAGGAGCGCGGAGGAAAGAGAGGAAGGGACCGGCGAATCCAGCCGGTCGACCTCCACCACTGCCGTACTCTGCCGATCACGTGTCCCCATTGAAAGCGGCTGGCCACGTACGGCCAGACGTCGACCAGAACCACTCGAGAGCTCGGCTCCACCACGGCCGACCGGATACCCTCCGTTTCCACTTGTACTTTTGCGAGACGCTCGGTTTTAACGGCATACGCGATACGTACTGATTCTATTCTCCGGCGGTATTCCTCCGTGGAGGTACAGTACGCACCTGGAAGGTATTTACCACGGTATAACCACGGTTCTACCAAGGTATAACTACGGGAGCTTGAAACTAAAGAGGGAACACCACTGGTCACGGCCGGGAAAGTAAACCATTTTTAAGAATTTTTTTCAGGAATAATTTACAGCTTTCATTTGAAATTTGTATTACCTACCTTTAGTACAGTGTCTTAAGAGACTATAGGAAAATAATGAATAGACAAACATGCATAAATTTTAATATATTAATTAATCTTCTAGACCCCTCACTCGCGCTGGTAGCATGTGTAACTATGGAACAGCGGGTCTACTCATTTTTTTATAGTCTCTTAAGACACTGTACTACTAAAGGTAGGTATTCAAAGTTTTATTTGAAATCTGTAAATTATTCCTGAAAAAAATTCTTAAAAATGGCTTACTTTTCCGGCCGTCACAGTCGTGTTTCCCCTTAGCAGCTTTGAGGTTTCGCTTTTTTGGGGGGAGGTAAGGCTTCCAGACCCGGGGCCTCCATCAAACTCATTTGCGCCGCCCTTTACTTTCAATTACAAATAATTATTCTAAAATATAACTTTTGACAGCGGTTGAAAATTTTCGTAGGTATTTCTTAAATAACAAAAGCCTTTTGTTTTATAAAAAGTATAATATTCGTGAAAAAACCAGTAACACCGTGAAGTCAAACTACGTAGGAGTTAAATACCTATATTTTAAATCTAAAGAAACCACTCTTATAAAACATTTGAAAAAATCCCCGAAAGAACAGCGTAAACACTTTTATTGATTTTAATATTCCCCTTGCGCCACCGAGCCCCGTCCAGACCTCCCGTTACGGAACCTCGAAACGGTAAACTTTGCGCGTATATATATATACTTTTGGAAATTCCGCACAAACCCCTGAAGAATATTCAGCCTGTGATCGAGCGGTGGCAGGATCGAGCGGAAAAGAAAAGATTGACTTGGATCACGGCTCGCTCGTGACTTCGTGAACGATGAAGGGCGAGCAGGCCGCTGCCCCTCGACTATCATTGTCCTGTCGAGTCGGATGAAGAGATACCGAGAATTTCAGGGCCGCCCGGGCATGATCGGCTAATCACGATCGGCGCGACGTTATGCTCGACTCGATACGATGAACTCTCAAGGTTCAACGTATTCTCGCCGCTCGAGGTCCTGGACGCGGGAACAGAGGCAGGAGGATGTCACCGAGCTCGGTTACGTAAGAGAGCCGAGGATGACGGCGTTACCTTTTACGGCCGGCGGCCGCGAACCTTGATGCATGCGATTAGCGAGATTATCGATTATCCTCACCGCGTCACCGCGCAACGTTCGATCGTCCTCGGCGCGTGTACGCACCGTCCGTCGAAAGCTGCGCGACCCGCTCGCAGGACAGAGGGAGAGAGGAAGGGCTCTCGCAGCTGCCAGGATTTTTCGCCACGAGCAGGCTCGAGAGGGGAGAGGTGACAGGAGGGAGAGATAAGGCGCGAGAGATAAGGCGAGGCACGGCCGGCTGGAGTCCTACCGAAAACGAATTCGGTTTTACTTTTGGCCGCGCCTTCGCCGGCCGTGCAACGGTGCTTTTACGCACCTGTACACGCATAGACGACGACGCGTGCACGGCGTGGCCCACGTGTAAACGTGTTCGCGTATTCATGGTTTTACGGCCGTTTGGTCGGCGTCGCCGTGCCTGTACGGTACCTTGGGTGTACACAAGCCTATGTACAGTTAGGCGAGTGACGCGGTTCGGTTTCGACGGCCAGTACGTGGCGATACGCAGGGGCGGATCGTCCGCGCGCCAGGCTAATTTCGCCGAGGCCGTTTTTATCGCGAGTCACGCCCACGATGCTCTTTCGGCCGGGAGGCTTGATTAAGCGGCCGAGAAATTGAAAGGAGGCTGCCGAGGGGGGAAGTCTCGTCATCGGGAGCGTGCGATTAATCGAGCACGGTGTAAAAATCGCGGGTCGACCACGCGGGCCGAAAAATCTCGCAATTCTAATATGTTAAACGCGAGCGGGGATTGTTTGAGGCGATGTTGCGAGAGGAGAGGATTCCGGAAGGGGCAGGTGATGAAGGAGCGTCGCTCGTTTAGGAAGATTTTCGCGCATACCTGCGAGCACGGGTGCGTTAAAGTTCGTTCACCGCTCGCGAACACTGTCTCCGTCCGACCCTGTGTGCGAAGGCGCGCGCGTACGTGTTGCGTGTAGAGGATATAGGCGGAAAAGGGGGTCCCCTATGGGGGTATCGGAACCTCGTTACTCAGCGCACCATGCCTATGGTGTGGTCCAAGTCCAAGTCCAAGTAGACCTCCAAGTGGGACAATGACCGGCAGAGACCTTCTTTCAGATCCGTGGCGAGAGAGAATGGAAGGTGGCCGGTGAACGAGCAGAAAGAAGGACGAAGAGAGGAGACGGAGGAGACGGTCGCGGCAAGGGGGCGCGCAGGGGGAGGGGCGCGCCGACCGGGGAACAGAGGAAGGGGGGAGGCAATCGCGAACTCACTTCGCTAATTCACTTGCTCGTTGCTTTTCCGGTTTACATTTTGCTACCAGCCGAGAGTGCGTCGGCCTTTAAAGACGCGCGCGCGCGCCTTCGAGAAACGCGCCGGAAACGGGACTTTGATTTTCGCGAGGGGACGCCTCTCCTCCGTTCGAACGGTGCATCGCCCGTTTCGCTTAGCAGGGCGACCGGCGAAAAATCAAATCGCTTAACGGAACGCGACGAGACCCCACGCTCCCCGAATGAAACGAAGTTCGAGGATCGGCCGGGGTAACAGCACTTTCTACAAAAAGCTCGAGCCGCCGCATGTCCCGGTTCAAAGCCTTAAGGGTCGTCGACCCCCGCCGACTCGCGCGAACCATCGACCTTCTTACAAACGTCCAGACCTTTCTTAACCATCGAGAACACCGAATGAATATTTGATGCGACCGTCTCTTCCGCGATGCCTCTGACCTTCGGAGCCCCCGCTCCCTCGCCTTTCCCGTTAATCGAACGCTCATCGCGAAACTCGGGCCCGGCGCGTGCGAAAACCTCGGTTCCCTCGCGAAAATATCGAGTAAACTCGGTGCCGGGGAACATTCGGCCGCCTCCTCGGGAATTTTTCCAGCAATCCTGGTCCCGAGTTCGTTGAACCGTCGCCGAGCAAATTCCTGGAGGCGTAGATGAAATTCGTAAACACCCCGGGACGGGGATTTCGGGCGGCTATGTGCTCCGGACAAATCTCGAGCCGTTATTCCCCGAAGCCCCTGTGCACGCGCAATCGGCGCGATAAACACGCGTGTGCCCCGTTATCCTCTAAAGTAACAGTTACCGGGAGTGTAGCGCCGCGGAGGTAAAGCACCTTGCGCGCACCGTGCGAGCGGTTCTGATTCGAATGGGCGCCGTGGAAACGGCGCTTCCGGTTCACATTCGGCTTTTCCACCGGCTATTACGCCTCTCTGATTAGAAACTCGCGACAGCGTTCTGCTCTCGTCGGCGACAAAGGATCGGCGGCCTTTAATTTCCCTTTCTATCGCCGCTGAAAAGTAACCGGAGAGTAAATCAATGACACAACCGGAGCAACCTGCGGTGACGTACCGGCCCCGCTCAGGCGAAAATGTCTGCCCCGCCGAGAACTCCCCGGCCGAGATCCTGTCGTACGGCGGCCGAGGCTGATGGATCCTCGCGAAGAAACAGCGAGCCGAAGGAAATTAATATATCTGGTACAGTCGCTACTCCGAGGAAGGGAAAAGATCGACGACCCGGGAACGTATCTGGGTTAGTAGTCGCCGGCGATTCACGCGGAAACTTCTTTCGCTAGGAGGGCTCGGCTGCTCGTGGAAATTCGCGAGGCTCGCTACGGTGCGCGCCTCCGCGCCTGTCCCCCTCGAAAAGTGAAATTTCGGCGGGGCCGTCCACGAGATCCCGCCAGGCGAATTCACCGCGGGGTCGACGACCTCGCCCGCATACCCTGCGCGAGTCGCTGTTGCAGCGGCGACGGAAAATCGACGACGAATCCAGCTGCCCGATAGCAGAGTCGGACCTCCTCGTCGACCTTCCCCGCGAAGAGGCAGCCGCGCCGGGGCAGTGTTTACGGGGCCGGTCGGATTTAATTATTCTCAAATTTCCGCCCCGGGGGCAGAGGAAGCCGAGCGGCGCGCCGTTAAATATCGCACGCGCGGCGGCATTAAAGCCGGGATTGTTTTATATCTGGTGAAAGAAGGGGAAGAAACCGCGCGGAAGAGAGACGGACCGTGGCGGGCCACCGATAAAGCGCAATTACCACTGCGAAATTTAATTTCGCCCGGCGGAGGGCGTTGCCAGCGAATTACGAACAAATCACCGGCCGGCATGATATTCTATTAATTTTCAGGAACACCGCCGAGTGAATTATTGCGAGTCGATACACTGCGATGGCTCATCCGCGCATCGGCGCGGTGAATATTTTTGCCGGGTCATTGAGCGCGCCGTAGAAAATTTCCATACTCCTCTGTGGCCGTTGTTATGCTTCCCCCGTGGGCTGCGCTCTCCCCTCGCCACGTGCGACGGTTCAGGTGAGCCTTTGGTCCACTCCTCTCGCAACCTGTGGCGCTCGTTTAGACGACTCGATCTTCTTTAATTGCGGGACCCCCGCCGAACGTCCGCCGGCCGTTTAAGTGTTTACGCCGGTTAATGCGGGCAGGTATTCACGACGAACGGCCGTCGCGGAGTGAACGGACTCGGCATTATCTCGCGGCGAGAATCGGTCCTTTGTGCGCGCGGCGGATTTCGCTCGCGTAACATCGCGAAAGGGACCGGTCTTCGGGATTAGGAACCGTCGAGGTTCGACGACCTTCCCTCTTGCACGCCTCTGTTTCGAGGTGTCGACGGTCCCCTAGACTCGCTTTAGAGGCTTTGGAAGGAAAGAGAGGCGAGCGAACGGGGTTACCGATCTCGAGTGGCCGTGACTCCGGGCCAGCGGGACTCCACGCGCGCCGAAATGGAAGAGATGCCGGGGAACAAGTGGTGGAAAACGAACGTCACTTTTCAATTTCCAATTGAGAGTTCCGGTTGGGGCTCTCCTGCGGGAGCTAGCGTTACTTCTCTAATACGGTAGCTCGGTCGGAGCACCTAGCCGGCTGGCGTATTGCTGGGGAAATCGGTACGGGAGGGAAAATCATCGGGGTCTTTGGATTCTAGACCAGTCTGGATCGATTTAGGCCGATTTACATTCACGCGGCTCGTACGTGATCGGTGTATGCGCCGAGCCGTGAATGGGAAAGGAGGGTTGGGAGTAGTGGGTAAAGGGTGGCGCTGGGGTTAAATGCACGTCCCCGTAAAGGGGTTGCGAGAGGACAACGGACGAGGAGAGGCCGTGCGAGAGAGGGACGCACCGTGGAAAAAGCGCGTGCTCAAAGGAGAAGTAAACAAGGACGGGAGAGAAGCGCCCGAAGGATTTTTGTAGACGGCCGTCTGGCTTGCAAAATTTACCAGACCAGAAAGAAATTGTTCTTCGATAACAGCGGCGGTAAGGATTCTCCCGCTAACGGGGAACGTAACGGATTCAGTGACAGTCGTTCGCGAGAAGGGTGGCCCTATTATTCTAAACTAAATATTCTACTTCGTTTAATTACACACAGCGTGGTAGTATCTTCTGTTCTTAGATCATTCGGTCGCCCCTTCCCCTCGCCCGATCGATTCTACCCGTTACATAAACCACCCCCGCCAAAACTGAAGCGCCTTGCAAAGGGTGCGAGCGTCTTGCAGCGGGATACCTCGACCCTAAACGCTCTCGCCGCGAATCGACGACAGATAGTGCGAAGGTGTGTACGAGCCTGCGACTTATTTTCCATGGCGACGCGCGCGCGCGCGCGCGAGCCAGGGGAGGGCGAGCGTCTTACGATCGCGAGAAGTTAACCGAAGAATTAAACTTAGAAGCGATCGGCGCATGCACCCTGCCGGCATCGACGAGAACAGAGACACGGCAGGCAGCATGGAAAATCCGAGGACGGGAGGGACAGAGGGCGAGAAACAGGGGGTGGGAGGGAGAGAGGGAGAAGAGTGGCCGAGAGAAAGGAGGAAGGAGAAGGGGACACGGTTGCACGCGCTGTAGAGTAGCTGGAGGGGTTGAAAGGGGTAACGAGAGCGCGCGCGAGGGAGAGGAGAGGTAACGCGGTGGGGCTGGAGCAGGACGGAAGAGGGAAATGCACGAGTGGCGCCAGGTTGGAAAGGGTGAAGCGGCGAAGAAGGGAGAAGGAGAGAAGAGCGATGGGAACGGCGGGAGGGAGGACGGAGGGCAGGCAGGGAGAGAGAGATACGAGAGAAGGGAGAAAAGTAGCGGGAAGGGAGACGGTGGGAAAGAGAGGGCTTGGGAGCGCGGTGGCCGGAGGTGGCGGGGGTGTGTGGCAGAAGGGGGGGAAGGAGAGGAGGGAACCTCTGGCAACGGGTCGATCGAAAGCGCAGCGCAGAGAAATGCACCACCTCTGCTCTGGTCTGGCAGCTTTGCTGGCACACCATCGCGTCCGTGTTCGCCAGAGGGAGAGAGAGAGGGAGAGACCCAGCGGCACGGGGCGAGATAGAGAGAGAGAGAGAGAGAGAGATAGACGGGAGAGCGAGAGAGAGAGAGAGAGAGAGAGAGAGAGAGAGGGATAGCCAGCGACCAATACCGACGCAGGGGGAGGACGAGCCAAGCCGACTCGCGTTGGGCTAGGTCAGGTCTACCCGAGTTCCACACACTGCTCTGCGTGTGCCATCCAAAGAGACCCCAAGGCGGAGACCACCCTCGGAAAAGGGTTGAGTTACGCGAAATTACGGGGACGCGTGTCGGGACTCTTACGCGGAACCAGTGCAGCTATCGCGGAATTATTAACCGTTCGCCGAGGGTAGACGGTTTGTGTTGGCCAGCGATCGGCACCGCGACCAACGGCGTGCTCGCGTTCGCCGCTCGACCGCGAGATCATCCCCCGTGGTTAACGGAAACGGTGGGAAAGAAGCTTCGCCCGCGGACGGCCGCCACTTCCATCCAGGGGAATCGAAATCCGTTCGGTACCGTCTGCCGAGCGTTCTCCCCGTTCCGACGCGCGAGTGGTTTTTACACCTGAGGAAAGTAAAAACTGGAGGGGGGGGGGGGGGGGGGTGTGGAGGAGGGGCTGCGAGGCGGAAAGCGGTGAAGTGCGTGGAAGTGGGTTCGCGTGTGCACACGGATAGAAGAGACGGTGCTTCCCGGATAGTTTTCCCTCGATCGAGCGACGTAGCCGCGGTGTGACACCGCCGCGCGGACAATAGCAAACGCAAAAGGGGGGTGGGTGGGGAGGGTGGAAGAGGTAGCAGGTGCGAGCCGGAGGGACGGTGTGGAACCGCGTCGAACCGTCCTTGCGATAGCTGTTGATAAACAGCGAAAAGGGAGAGTGTGTCGGTGGTTGATCGAGTCGGGTGCAACGGCAGCGCCGATCCCCAATTTCTTTTTTCCCCACCCCCGATGTCCTGATAATCGATAGGCGTCGCGTAGGTGGCTGAGGACCGCCTGGGGGCCGACAGCGATCGGCCTTATCGACGTCGAGATTTCACCCCCCCCCCCCTCCTGTCGAAGGGACATTTTCAAAATAAATGTTGAGGAAAGCCGGCGTGTTTCATCCCTCGACGCGAGGCCAGCCGAGGCTCCCGAGTGTCCCCAGAGTCGTCGGGATGCCGATCTCCTTGAGAAACCACAGGATCACGTAAGAGAAGGGCACGGAGAGTCCCTTTCCTCGAAAAAGCATCCTCCTCCCTCCCCCCCCCCTCTGTTCGAGCGGGGGCGCGATCAGCCGCGACAGCACAACGCAGACGAAGGAACGGGGGGTGCGGGACATTCGTCGACTAGCAGGTCGCGAACCGATGCACCAAGAGGCGTGAGTACAGCGTGAAACGTTTAAACACACTCCGCACCGCTCGCTCGCCGTTAATCGTTTCATCCTGTATTCCGGGGATTTCGGGGGGCGAAGATCGATGCCGTTGACGCGGGCAAGACACTGTGCGTGCCCTCCGAGGGAATCGATCCTCTTAGGGAGCTTCAGCCCTGCACGCCGCGAGTGCGACGATCGTTCTCCGAATGTTAGCCCCGGTGCCCTGTGCGCTACCCAGATTTAAACCCCTTAAATTATCGAAAGTAACACCCCAAGGGACATTGATCGAGTATCGCGGAAGCTTAATCGCTGCGGAGACCTTTCAGGCCTCCCAAAGACGCGAGCACGCAGAACACAAGCAGGTCCCAGCGGTGAAAGGGAAACAAAGAACCCCCCCCGGCATGCAGGCAGGGGAAGAAACAGGGGAAACTCGAGCACAACGTCGTTCGCCGATAAACCGGCGAAACGCGGATCGAGTGGGACGTGGAAATTCCAGGGCAGAAAAATCCTCTTAATCGCAGGGTGGACCCGGGGTGGGTGGGTATGGTCGGCGAGAAGCGAAAAGTTACGCGGAGAGTTAACGAATAGCGAACGAGCTGGTAGCGTGCGATTTCCACGGAAATGGAAATTCAACGAGTAGCGAAAACCCTCGGCGGGAGGGGTGAGCCGGCGGGGGTGCGAGGCGGAGGGCGGACTTCGGAGTTTATGCCCCGTCCCCCTCTCCCTCTCACCCCTGCAGTCGATCAATGCGTGGACGGGTTTCACTTTCGCGGTGTTAAAGTGTTGCACCATCGCCGGTTTCAGGGGGAAGGAAAAACGCGATTCTCGCGTATAACATGACCGGGATCGCCCACGGGAGAGTAAACAAAGGCGAGTGGGAATCGACGACGGACGAATCTAAAGATTCCCAGGGTGGGGAACAGTTTTTCCCCCATTTTTTTTTTTGTTTCGATAAAGCAATCGCGGACGCACGTGGAACGTGCCGGGACTGTTTTCAACCGTTTCCGAGTTAGCTGATATTGATCGTATCGATTCAGAGGAATCCCGACTATTTATAACGCCACGCGTTTTCACAGCGTCGTTATGCATAGGGTAGGCACTTCCACTATCCCGATTCTAGCGGCAACGCTTTTCCCCGGCGCTGGGAAATTCGTCGGGACGAGACGCGACGCGGCTGGAAAATAACGGAGAGTCCGATAGACTCATATCGAACGGCTCGGTGATAACGGTGTTTAAATGCGCGTCGGGTCCTCGAGCCAGGCGATCCGAATGAATTCGAAGTTCGTTTGGCACGCTTGTGACGGAGTTGCCGGCACGTCGTAACTAACGATCACCTTTTTTTTCTGAATTTCTGTGCAGTGAAGGATGGAGGCCAGCGAGTGGGATCACGCGACCTTGAGGGAAGAGGAATTCGAGCAGCATGCCGTGTATTTGGTGCCGGATGTGGCGGCATCGCCAGGCGATACCAATCGTGCGGAGGCATCCCTGCCGAGAAATTTGGTCCTCAAACCTTCTCAGGCCCTCAACGATGTACGTTCCCCCGCCAAAGAATCATTTCTCGAGACCTCCTTGGTGAGAGTCGCGAGAACTATCAAAATTTCTCTAACGATAAGTTGCGTTCGTCACCGATGATCGAACAGCTCCCCCTCGAGTTTCTCGCCGATTCGATCCGAGTAGCAACCGGTTGCCGCATCGATGCCAACCGTAACGCGGCAGTTTAATCTCCAAGAGAGCTACCTCAGACTTGAGTCACCGCGGCTAAGAGCGGACATAGGTGTCCTTTAATCTCCTCGCTCCTTAAATGTGCAAGATTCCATCCGGAACGATATCGGCGTATTCGCGACGATTCTTCCGCGAACGAGGATTCCGAACGCGAGAATAGATGAACCCGCCAAGAATATCCGGCGAATAAAACCGTTTGATATGACGTGGGATTCCAACCACAGCTGAATCGACGGAAGCATTCCGTAGTATTTCAGTTCTGGGAGGCTCGGCTACGGATCGACATTTAAAATCCGGAGGAAACGCGCCCCTTTCATCCTATCATGTTCTCGAATGGAAGGACACTCGGGGCGGCAAGCGCTAATTGTAAGAGTGTGTTCCCTGTGTGCGCAGGTCTTGGGAGTTTGGAGCACAAGTTACATCCCCAAAGGGACACGGTTCGGTCCTCTGGTGGGCCAGGTGTACACCAAGGACTCGGTGCCGGCCGACGCGAACCGGAAGTACTTCTGGAGGGTGAGAATCATTTGCACGGCTATTGAAAAATCGCGGGGCATTTATTCCGCGAGCGGTGCTTATCATCTGGTCCCTCTCTCGCGGCGAGAGGGGAAAAAAACGGAAAGAAGACGGAAAGGGAAAGAGCCAAGGATAGAGGAAGAAGCCTGCAAAGACCAGAAACTGGTTTCAACCGATCTAGCGAGCCTTAGAGCGAGACCCGCGAAGCCATTGACGCCTCGTAACGAATTGATGAGTTACGATAGAGAGCCTTGGCTCCCTCTCGATTCTCCCTACTAAATCGCCGATGTTTCCTAGCCGCTCGCTGGCTCGACCGCCACGAACGTCGGGGATTTAGTCTGTGATTTGTCTCGGCGGGTGCCAAGGCACCTTGGCCCTTCTCTCTCCGTAAATGCCCCGCGCCGGATAATAATGTCACTTGGTTGCCTAAAACGCACGCGTCCGTCGATAGGTGTACAAGAACAACGAGCTGTTCTATTACATCGACGGTTATGACGTGCAGAAGTCAAATTGGATGCGTTACGTAAACCCGGCTTATTCGTCCGAATCGCAGAACCTAATAGCATGCCAGTATAAGGTGAGTGGAGTTGACGGATAGCCGACGTTCACCGTTCGTTCGCAGCCTGTCGCCAGGTCGATATCTCATCTGGATCCTCCCCTTCCCTTTCAGATGAACATTTATTTTTACACAATCAAGCCGATACTACCGAACCAAGAGCTGCTGGTGTGGTATTGCCGGGAATTCGCGGAGAGGCTGAATTATCCGTTGACGGGCGAGCTGATGCTTCAGAGAATACGTAAGTGTGCCACTTGGCCGGGCGCTCGCAAGCGTCTCGTTTGAATACACTTTACACGGGTGTCCGCGTCCTGTTTCAGGGCAACAAGTGCAACAGTCGGCGTTGCCGAGCGAGATCCCGCCCAGCGTGGACGTGGTGTCGCCCCTGAAGGACTCGTCGATCTACGAGCGACGCTCCCAGATGACACCGACGGACGGCTCCGTCAGATCGGACGAGGGCTACCATTCCAACGGCTACCACGACGAGATCCTCACGCCGCCGGAGGAGAGCAGCGAGTCCGACTCGGAGAACAACTACGTGCTGGACTTCAGCAAGAACGCGAAAACGTCGGTGTGCAGCAACGAGGTGCTGAAGCAGGACAACGCGGCGGCGAAGAACGAGTACAGGAAGGTGAAGATCAAGATCACCAAGACCTACGGCAACTTTCAGCCGTCGAAGGGCCTGGACGGCAACGGGAAGGAGAAGGATCAGGAGCTGTCTAGCAGAGCGGTGACCCCGGAGCTTCAGAAGCCGGTGTCTCCTATAATTCTGCAGAAGAACGCGGTTCTGTCGACGATGAACGAGGACGAGATCCAAGAGAAGGCTCCCAAGCCCTTCTACGAGTCCGAGGTGAAGGGTGCCATGCCTGTTTCCGGGAGGCCAGGCTACCTCACCACTCCTAGCAGCTCCATCCTAGAGAACATCCTCCTGCGCAGCAGCACCGACAACAACAACAACAACAACAGTCACAATCACCACCACAGCGGGGCCCAGCAGCACCATCAACACCATCAGATCCATCACCAGACGCACGTGGACTCTGTCACGCCACCGCCGTCCAGCCCCACGGAGATGGCTTACTCCTACAAGAAGTCCCACCGTTACGGGAACATTCTACCCTGCAGCCCGGACTCCAGCTCGAACCTGCCGATGCAGGCGGACACGTGCGTGAACTCCACCAGCGGGAACAGCTCCTTGCCGATGCAGAGCCCGACGAGTAACCTGCACTCGAGCACGGGCAGCCTCCACTCGAGCAACGGCAACCTCCATTCCAGCACCGGCCCTAACCTGTTACAGTCCCACCCGGGCAACATACATTCGTCCAGCAACGCGAACAATCATCACACCAGCGCCAGCGTGCTATCGTCCAGCACGATACTCACGTCCACCAGCCAACTTCATTCATCCACCACGACCAGTAGCTGCCTACCCAAGAGGAAGACCAAGAGCCCGTCGCCCTCGGCGAACCCAGCGAGCGCGTCCACCCCCACGATCCTCTACTCGAGCTCCGGGGGATGCCAGATCGAGTCCAGCCCCGTCTATCCCGGCTCCACCGCCAGCAGCAATCAGAGCGTCTCGCCGATCTCGCCGATCCAGTCGCCCTCGTCCTACCCGTACGGTATCTACCATCAGAACGGCTCGCTGCACCACAACGTGGCGCCGTTGTCCATCAACTGCACCGCCTACTCGCCGACCCCGAGCGGCAACGTGGTCTACGAGAGGGCAGACGGCAGGAGGCTGGAGGCTGCGACCAGCAGCCACCAGCTGCCCACCTCGTCGACGATGCAGATCGACACCAACCAGGCGTTGATCGCCGGCACGCACAATCTCCACCTGGGCCACCACCCGGGCCTGACCATCCACGCGAACTCGTCGTCGATGAGCCGGTACTCGCCGGCCAGCTCCCTGTCCCCGGACGACCACGGCTGCTCCCAGAGCGGCTCCCTCAGCCCCAACTCCCAAGGGTCCAGGGGCTACCGGTCCCTGCCCTACCCGTTGAAGAAGAAGGACGGGAAAATGCACTACGAGTGCAACGTCTGCTGCAAGACCTTCGGCCAGCTGTCCAACCTCAAGGTGCACCTGAGGACGCACTCCGGCGAGAGGCCGTTCAAGTGCAACGTCTGCACCAAGAGCTTCACCCAGCTGGCCCATCTGCAGAAGCACCATCTCGTGCACACCGGTGAGCGAACCGCGTATACCCTGTTTAACCTTGCTCGGTGGCAGATTTAAGAACAAGGGCCCAAGTGGCAAACGTTCCGAGGAGCCCATTTCTCGGGACATTGAAGAGGTAGTTTACTAAAAACGGACTGAACCCGGGAATCCACCGGAAAGCTAAGCTAAGCTATGCTATGCAATGTTTTAGCTTTGCTTTTGGTGGAAACGGTTCCATAAGAATGTATCTAAGCTAATTTTTTTAAAACGTAGCGTAGCACCGCATAGCTTAGCTTAGCTTCCCAGTGTATTCCCAGCTGTAGAATATATATTAAAGCCAATTTTTTGAGACGTAGGACCTGGGGGGCCTTCGTTAAAGCCACCACTGAGCCTGCTGTACAGATATCTATCCCAAAGCGGGGACTAACGAGAGAACGCGAACTGTTACAGGCGAGAAACCGCACCAGTGTGAAATCTGCAAGAAGAGATTCAGCTCGACCTCGAACCTAAAGACCCACCTGAGACTGCATTCCGGCCAAAAGCCCTACGCCTGCGACCTGTGCCCCGCCAAGTTCACCCAGTTCGTGCATCTGAAGCTGCACAAGAGGTTACACACGAACGAGAGGCCCTACACCTGCCAAGGCTGCGACAAGAAGTATATAAGCGCGAGCGGCCTGAGGACCCACTGGAAGACGACCAGTTGCCGGCCGAACAACATCGAGGACGAGCTGGCGCTAGCCGCGGCGGTGGGCTCGCCGACCTATTACGAGTACGGGCCTGACATGAGCGTCGGTAAGTGTCGCCTAGGGGTGTCAGCCCCGAGACGTTTCTCCGTCGCAGCCTCCGCGCGACGACCACAAATAGAGCGATCGATCGCCGCCAAGGGCGGTACAGCGATCTTAAAGGGGACCGTTCTGTCGTCCGCAGGTAACATGCCGAAGGAGTGCGAGCTGGAGCACATCGACAACTACGAGAGGCACGGCTCCGGCCACGGGCCGCACTCCACGTCGCTCCACAACCTGGAGAACTCCGTGGGCAGGCCGAGCGTCATAGAGACCTCCCAGCCACACATAATCGAGTGCACCTAAGGACAGGGGTATGAGCCCTTTCGCTCCAGCGCTAAATCCAGCCGTGGAATAGTAAACGAGTTGCTCACGACACACGAGAACGGCGTCACCATCGCGGGGTGGCAGTGAGGACGCGAGACGTACACACACACAGACTCGCGGGGCGCTTCCCTTTTCACGGGTGGCGCGCGCGGCCAACGTTCCCGGGAGCCGTGCATTTCTTCATTTCGTCCGCGTCGCATGCTAGCGTGTAATTAACACTGTATAAACGAGCAGGGGTGCGTAGAGACGGTGGGGGAGGGGTGCGTGATCGTGGAGCGCGATCGAAAGAAAAAACGAGTGAGATTCACGTGCGACAAGAGGTAATCCGTGGTTGTTATAAATATTGTTGCTTGGTTAAATATTGTTATCACGCGAAGGAATTACAATGCTTTCGAGCGGAGTACTCTTCTCCGGCGCCGGTTACTTTTACCGTACCGTTGATCCGCCGGTGGACGAATCGACGGGGGATTCCAGCTACGAGCGTAAACACAAAGTTCCTTCCTTGTAAATACTCGTTTCTATATTTTTTCTATGGTAGCACCACCAACGAAGACGAATCCGGGATTTGCGGGACTAGACGAAACATAAATAAGGGACGAAACGAGACGATAGGCTTTTTCTAATGCCGCCTCGTGTCGTCGCGCGCTGACGCTAGCGTTGCGCGAACAGCGCCGGTTAGAGGTGTCCGGGGGAGAACAGACCAAAGTCGTTCGAGCTTCTCGATTATCCTTCCACGGTACGTTCGAAAGCGACGCTTAGGAAAAGGTACCGTAACGACGCGGCACTCCGTTACTTTTTTCTACTCGTATATGTATATATATATATATATATATATATATATATATATATATGTACACGTTCATATACATAACATATATATATATATGTATACAAATCGCTATACGCTTCCACGAATAACTTCCGCCGGTTTGGCTAAGCGAGTGGCTGACGCGCTTCGCGCTTCTACATCTCGCGTGCCGGGAGCACGATCCCGAGGGGAGTGGAGCCAATCTCTCTGGGACCCGTTCGGTAGAGAGACCGTTGCCCGTCGACGGCGCGACGAACAGATCGCGCGATCCCTTCTTCCGCGCGGCGTCACGGTACCATTTTCTACGCGGGTCGAGCTAGGGCCACTGAAAGTGAAACCGCGGCGGACAATGTCGGCACCCGCCAGCAACGAGTTCGCGGACGCGCGAGGAACAACGAGCGGTGAAACGCGACGATCGAACAACAGTAACAACAATAACCAGTGACGACACGACTGCAAACTATACGAGACCTGTACCTGTATATACTAACATTACTATTAATTAATCGATAATTTAAAAGGTAATATATATATATATATATATAATATAAGGAGCTCTAATTTATGAATACCTTTATACATGTATGTATATGTATATGTACATCGTCGTCGGTGGCGAGAGAGAAACGGTAGGCTGCGCTCTAACGGATAATCCTTTTAACAGGACGAAACCTTTTCACGGAAGTTAGGTAATTTATTACACGCGTACCACGTAGCAAAAACGTTTAACACAAGAAACAAAAAAAAAGCTTTCGGTGATCGAGCATCTATATATATATCTATATTTATACACGTTCATATACATAACATATACATATATATATAAATATATATATATATATTTTTTAGGCGTCCTTTTGTCGTGGAATTTTCGAAACGGAAAGCATAGTCTCTCGGTCCACGCGAACAAATCTTTTTAATTTCCCCCCCGAATCAACACCCTGACACACACACACACGCACATACACACACAACTCGACTCTAAAGTTCCCCCTGTCTTCGCGCTATTCTTCTCGTTTCGATCGGGCATGTTCATTTACTGTCGTCCACCGACGGCGGTGACGCGACGATGACTAATAATTTTTTCGCACGATTGCGGATCGCCGCAGAAACGTCTTATCTCTTCCCCCGAAATTATCGCGCACAATTTCTGGACGTAGCCGCGACCACGTAGCTGGTTGATTTGCCGTCGAAAGCGGTCGAAGAGAAGGCATCCGATTCGTTAACGCGACCTCCGAGGGAAGCCGAGAAAAGTTTCGTAATTCGGTTGCGAAGACTCGGGCGTGATCCTCGATCGGGAACAAGTCGAAAGCGCACACTAACACGGGCACATCGCGGGTAGAGGAAATTCACAGGAACGTATTAACGGGCGAGGGAGGCGTGGAGGGAAAAAAAATCTAGTCAAAGAAACTAACACGAGTCCCGTGGAGGGTTTTTTCGTGTATTAATTTAAACAAGATCCGCCCGAGCCTTCCTTCGAACTTGAATTCGACGTTCGATCTAAAAGGTAGCACTTAAAAATCATGTATCTCTCTAAGCGATTCGTGAGATTATTTCACAGACGCGTTCTTTTTCTATCGAGGGGGATCGTTCTATGAAAGACAAATCGCCCCCTTCATTGAATTAATATCGTCCATTGGTTTGAAGAAAATTTCGCCGCTCTTCGTAAACACTTCCACTAATTTTAAGTGCCGAATCGTCGACGAAACGATTGGAGGAAGCGCAGCCTACCATTAGACGCGAGACGATCGAGTCGCGGTGACGACAAAAGCACGTAACGATGCGTCGCAGACTGATATACGCACGGTTATCAATCGTCTAGGAACGGTAGAGTTTTTAAGAGAAGCTACGTGCATCGCGACACGATTCCAAGGAACGAGCGGTCAGAAGGGACGGAAGGTGACGGCGAGAGAAGCGCAGAGGACGCATTCGAGGACACCACAGCATTCCGAACTTCCTTTCTTAAAGCCTTAGTTTTCGAAACGGGAGAGAATCTTCCAGGCGAATCGAAGCGAGACCCCGACCGGGTCCCTCCGCCGATATCGCGAACGCATCCCATCGTCTACCCGTTTAGCTTGGAACGTGGCAACTTCTATGGTTCCTGCAACTGTCATGGTGCTCGTCGTAAGATTTCTACTGGAACTGATCGTTTTTAGTCGGTTTCTTCCGTTTCGCCCCCCCCCCCCCCCCCCCCCTTTCGAGCCCGTTAATCGGGGAACGGCCGAAGTGCCGAGTGAGTTTCAGGCAGCTTTAAGAGAGAGAACAGACGAGAGCGTTTCCATTTCGCACTGGAGACGGGAATGGCGGAGAGAGGGAGCGGGAAAGATGTGCAGAGAATATCGAAGACGGCACGATTCGCAAGGCCTTTACGCTGATTTTCCGCAAATACGTTGACGGGCAACGTGGACGACTCGGGCACTCTGCCGAATGCCACGATCGAGCGAGAAGCTACCGCGCATGCTTACGCCGGCGATCTTATTCGATGGGAGACGCGCAGGACGCTGAAAACTACCGGGTGACCAAGTCGGGACCGATCGCCAGCCGACTCTACCGGCGTTGGCTTCCTGCGATGCGCACCGCGCTGCGAAAACGACATTGGAAACAGAGCCCCGCGGAGGAACAAATCACCTCGCGCAACATTCGTTTTCTACCCGCCGATCGAAATAGCATATATTGCATGTACATTCCAATCGTCGAGCTCGACGCTTCCGCGACCGCGCTGATTAAGGCCGTCGGCGCATTTCGACGAAGTGAATTGAAGTAATTAACTATGATTAATTAATTGTCGGTCATCAATCGTTTATAAACTTTTCTCTTCGTATCGCCAAAATGCGCGACGACCTTTGGCGGGAAATCTGTGACTGCTTGGAATTTCATAAGTTTAACGAATTTCTAAAAACGGTCGCGAGTGTTAACGCCGACGACCAACGTCACATATATTTTTTCATACGCTCCGAGCGCAATCTCGAATCGCGGGCAATGGTTTCCAGTGACGTTTTATCGATTGTCATTCCGTATGTTGCCTCGATTCTCTACCTTGCCTGCATTAAACGCACTATTATAAATAATGAGATGGGAGAAGAGAGAGAGAGAGAGCGAGAACGAGTGAATGGACGAGTGAAAGAGAGAGTTTGAACCTAGCGTGTAAGTTTGAAATTGCGGCAGAAAAGAATAAAAATAACGGAGGCGAAAGACGGTGTAGAGAAAGAGGGGACGGTAAGACCGAGAAGATCGTGTAAATACGCTGAAAGTAGATGATCGAAGGGGATGCAAGCGCGACTAACCGCCTCGACAACAAAAAACAAGCAATATTTAGTTCTTACCATCTCGTAATAATTAAACGATAACTCCAACTGTACTGTACACGCGTGTACAAGCTCGTAAAACGTATTTAAACGACTATAAATTAAATGTTAATTATCCTTACACACTTCGTATTATAGTAAATTGTTACGCATTTATTATCATTACAATTATTGAATAGGTAATGCTCAATTAGCATTTGTTTCTTAAAATAAAGAATAAATATATGGCTGTTGGATATTTATATTGCACATATCACTACCTATCGTTCATGCCTCTCCTTAGATAGAATCGATCATAGACAAGACAGACCAGACCAGTGGCGGATTTAAGAAAAAAGGCCCAGGTGGCAAAAGTTCCGAGGGGCCCATTTTTCCGGGTGAAGGATGAGGTAGTGCACTATAAACGGGCTAAGCGCAGTAGTACAGAAAAAAAGTATAGTGTTTGAATACCTATACCTAATCATAATTTTTTTTGGAGATGGGGCCCTGAGAAGGCCTGGGGCCCAGGCGGTAATTGTTCATCAGCCGCTCTGTTAAGTCCGCCACTGGACCAGACGGTAATCTCGAAGGGCCGGCAATCGTCCCGAGATTAGCACGTTCGACTTTCCGTCTAGTAAGCTAGCGTGAAACGACGATCGATCAGAGAGACACGGGTCCTTCTGGCGGGAAGGAAGTCCAAGGATATGTTTCAACTCATAAGGCGAGGTATATCGTTTTCAACGTTTTATTGTAAATTGATCTACAATCACCATATCCTGGCTCATCGTCGTTTACATCTTCGTCGTTTATAAATAGGAAAAATGTTACAGCAGCACTATTGCTCAATTATCATAGTGTGTGTACGCGTACGTGTGCACATGTCCTCCGCATATAACTCTGTTTATTTCGTCGCAGATAATCAACTTCACGATGGGTAAAGTTCATCAATAAAAATCACCTCGCTCGTCGCGACGAGCGTCTCATTCATTTACTTATTGTACAATTAACGGTTACGTGAACTCGTGGGGTGAAATCAATCGAATTGGTCGAATGGGAACTGGCGTCCGCGCGGAACGGAACAAAATCGGGGAAGGACGAAGCTACCTAGCCTTACCAGTAACGCGCTCTTCTTTCTTTCTTTTTTTTACATTTGTATCGTCATATCCCCCAGGTTTAGAAGAATGCGTATGATTTTTTCTTTCGCGTACACGTCGAGGATAATATACATTCCTATATTAATTAGAAAAATAATACAGATTTTGCCTTGTTAATGGAAACAATTAACTATACGTTATGCACCGCACGATTTACGCGGGTATGGACATTTTGAGTATGCTGTCACAGCTAACCAAGTCCCTGAAAACAATTTCAAGAAATGTCTTTCATCTCCCAAACAAATTACACGGTTCGTGTGTTTTTCTTAGGAACGACGCTACTCGAGCCTCGCGCGAGGCTCGGGGTCAGATCGTGCCCGATGGATCCCGTGTCCGATAATCTTAATTCAACGATAACGCACGAAGGGAAAATAAACGGATGAATGGATCGCGAGTTTGCGACAGCTAACCACGTAACTCGAAGATGCCGAGACAGGGAAGAGTGAAGAGCTTTCACCTTCACCATCGCCTGTTCACGCGTGATTCTTATCGCAAGATGAGAATGATCTTAAAATGGTTAAGAGCGGAGAGAAAATGTATATACTCTGTAAAGTCACTCCGATCGGATATCTTTGTATGAAAATATAGGAGCGAGGTAGCGAAAATAATACATTCTTATACGCATAATTGGAAACGTTAGATCACAATTAAAAGCACGAGAAAAGGGAATGGAATCCCTGGCATGACGCTCGATTCTCGGTAGAAGCGAAACCATTCGGGAAGCCAAGACTAAGCTAGATCACAAATAAAATACCATTCCAAAACTCTAAGTATAGACAATTACAACATTTCTTTTATTATCGTAAGATACGTTGCGTCGGCGAATTAAAATGTAAATGTAGGTGAACGGCTGTCGTTCGAACATAATTGACGTAATTGATGGAGAAATAATGAAGATGTGAATTGTCCTACCTTATCAAGGTACAGGACTGTCTGTTCCGCTTCCGCTGTTGGTCCCGGCCTCCGTTTTCGTGGCAGCCACTCTGTCGCCCCGCTTCGAGCTTTTCGAGAGGGAAGCCACTTCTTTTAGCAAACTGGAGATCTTGTGCTGCATGGTGGATATTTTCACCTCGTACTCCTTCTCGGCCGCCTTCATCTTGTTACGCAGCTCCGCTTCCGATGTGAAGTTTTTCGCCTTCAGGTCTGTGATCTGTAAACAGAAACGATCACTCGTCACTTACCGATACACAGTTCGCCCGAGTTCGTTTCGCAACTGGCTCGCGCGACGAGTACACACCTGTCTATCCTTAGCAAGTAGCTGCGAGTCTTTTATTGAGATTTGTTTCTGAAGGTGGGCTATTTTCTCTTTGAGTTGCGTGACCGCCACCACGTGATCGGAACTGTTAGGATCGTGTGGGTCGTGTACACCGACCATCCTCGCTGCTTTCACCGGTGTAGGACCGTTCGTTTCTCCACCCTCTGACTGAGGCGGCAGCTTGGTAACATCCACTCTGTGCGGTCTCTTATTGTGACCTTTCAGCCTGAGGCAAATTCAAGAGAACAAGCACGAGCTCAGGTTAGATGCTTACGCTTTAAGGGTACCCTCCACTCAACACAGTAACAATGCTTTTCGCACTTTGTTACTTCGTATTTGAAGAATGAAATAATTTTGTCAATTTCTGCCTTAGATATACAGCATTCATTGTACCACTGTAGAAATTAGAGCTCTTGACGGGCGCCACTGTGGAAAGCTTAATTATGAACCGATTTCAATAACTCTTATGGCATCCTATTCATATTTAAGCCGGGAATCCACAGGCAAGCTAAGCTAAGCTATGTTTTGACGTAGCATTTGGTGGAAACGGTTCCATAAGAATGTATCGAAGCTAATTTGTTTAAAACGTAGCATGGCACAGCACAGCTTAGCTTCCCGGTGGATTCCCAGCTTTAGACTTGCTATGCCTTTACCCAGAAAGAGTAATTTTGGATCACCATTTTTCTTTTATGGACAGATTTATGGGTAGAAAAATTGCTTTTTTTACAACCTTGTGTTTAAACATGTGCTAAAAATCACCGGATTGTGTGTTTGCGATGAAGACGGATAAAGCGATAACCATTCACATATATTTTAAGAATACTTTTAGTATTTTTACTTCAGACGATCCTGTTACGAGTTCTGATGGCGCCCATCGAGAGCTCTAATTTCTATAGTGAATATGTACAATGAACGCTGTGTATCTACTGCAAAAATTGATAATATTCAAACAATAATTATTTTGGTTGCTCTGCAAAAAGCTATTTTACTATATGTTCTTCAGTTTCTTTTTCTTCAATTCACGATAATCACGTACGTTTCCAGCGTTTCGACCGGAGAGTACCCTGAAGCGTTATCGAGTTACCTTGGTGACACAGATACTAGAATTGTGGCGGATGCGATTAAAACTAAAGCGCAGTGTTACCTCGCGACGTTACGAAATTGAATAGTTACTTTTGCTCCTTATGTTTCGCTGCCCGCTGTTGCGCCAGTTTCAGGTGTGCCCTCCTCTCTGCATCCGACTGTTTCGTTTTCGCTAGTGCTCGCTTGTACGACAGCGTGCACAGCCAGCACAACAATTTCCCATCGACCTTTACAATAAAAATATTTAACCACATTAGCATCGACGAAGCAAGACGGGAACCTGTCGTACGAAGTGATCGTCACCTTCTTGTCCTCGTCCTGTCTGTCAAAGGCACACTTCTGTTTGCATTGCTCGCAAGTGACTGGCGGTCCGTAACGTTTCTCTGAATTGGTACAACGCTGGCACTTGCTGCCAATAAACGCGGCTATGGTATTGCAATATTCACAGGCTGACGGTTTACCATAAGATTTCACATTTTGCTCACACTTTTTACATATAGTGCTGGTGTTACCCTTTCTACAAGGTAAGAGGGAAACTTATTTCATGCGACACACAGCGTAACTTGTATCTTGTATAAAGCGACAATTCTGGGTGCTTACATTGTTTGCTGGAATTCTGACCTACAATATGTACATTTCACCACGGGAAATGCACCTCTGCACTCCTAAATAAGCAACACAATACTGTGAATTTATAGTGGAGAAGCGTGTGTGGAGTGTTTATAAGGGAATATCTCGTTACGATCGGAAAGGGTTCGTGTTCGAGAGTGAACGGGAATCCGGCAGGTATTTTGTCACACGTCTCTCGGCAAGCACCATGCACGGATTAGTATCGGCGTCCCGAGCGTGAGAAGGTACATGTTCGCGCGTGAATTCACGGGACAGATATCGCGGGCCGCTGATCTTTTAGAGTTCCCGTGGTTACGGAGGCGGCATCGATTGTGCACGGGGCGCGCGTTTGACTTGAAAAGTTCTATTATTAGGCGGCTGTCTCGCAAGCACGAAAAATGACGCTCGAGGGGGGAGATCGGTCGTAGTGCGAAGCGAGATTCGTGCAGGGGGAAAACACGGAAACCCGAACGGCGATACCTTGCACAATTGCTGCCCCGGGGAAAGTTCCTCGAACGGATGCCTCGAGAAGCATCTGGAGCACGCGAACAGTGCCTGCACATTGTTCGCGCTCATCGTCCTACGCCGTGCTCTGTTCGGCCTCGGTGCCCCGAAAAGCCGTACGTGTCACCGACGGTGATAAACCGATTCTCGCGATGCAGCGGCAGCGAATCGTGCCGTGGGGCTCGTTGCTCCACCGCAGCAACAAAAAATAAACGTAAAATCGGACGCGACGGCGCTCGCGGTAACGGCACCTTACATGTTTCAAGACGCTTTCCGCGCACGACGCGATTGTTTTGCGTACATAACCGCGTCACTTCGCTCGCTCGCTGCACCGGTTGTTGATTTCAGACGGCCATCTGTGACTTCTCGCAGGAGGAACGTTTTCACCGCGTAGCTGGCGACCGTGGCCAGATGTCGCTTTTGTTCCGGTTCACGGATCTCCCCATCGAGGCGCGTTGCAGGCCAATCGTTGTTTTTCGAGGCAAAAGGATGCAACGGTAATTGGTTGGATTGTTCTCCTCGTCAGCGTTCGTAGAATTTGTCCTGTCTGACCTGTCATTCCTGGCATGTTACCGACCAATCGCCGTACAATTCTCTGTTAATGAATTGATTAAGGTTCGATCGAGGCGGCGCACGTGCGATAGTGCACCCGTCTTGTATTTAAATAGTCTCTCAAGTGCATTCCCAATGTAAATACCACCACAGACGAAGTGTGGGATAGACGGATAGACCTATACCGTCTTACCGTCGACGAAATATAGGATAGACCTATCACCTTATGGATCTTCGTGTCACCACCGAAACTGTGTTACCGACCCATAATTTCAGGACTGAATTTAGCAGTCTATGCTCATGTACAGCGTCCAACTCAGGAACTACTCTGAAATGTGTTGAAATCCTGGGAGATGCGTGCGGTATTGTATACTTGTGACTAGTTTAGAGTGAGAGTTGACGTCACCAGCCAGGAGAGTGAGTAAGATGCAAGATGCGTGTATCAATGTTTCACTGCAACATGTATCAGGATGTATCAGCTTCTGGAGGACCCTTATAAGGAATTCCGTACTTCTCACTGACTGCACTGGTGCCAGAAAATTACACAGATTGGTTGTTTCTAAGAGAAACGAAGATAGCTCTATAAGAATCAACCAATCCAAGTCATTTTTTGGCACCAGTGCAGAGTCAGTGCGCGTTACCGAATTCGCTATTAATAATCGTGTACATTTCTGCATCACAGATAAGGAATTTTTACATAAAAGGCGTTAAATGCGATGACCGGGTGCATTTTGGGCTGTATTCACCGATCCGAAAATTGCACAAGATATTGCTACATCTGAATTATCAATTACCACATGTATCTTCTATACATGTAAGATTTGATTGTATTGCATTTCACTTATTTGAATAAAATGCAGCTAAGTGATAAACGAGTATTATTATTTAACGAGCCTTTCTTCCACTACTTACTCCTTCCTATTCCAAATCCTATATAAGAGACATGCTAAAAAGAACACCTAAAATGATAACTTAAACTTATCCTGAATGCTGGTATTAAATAATCCTTCTAAACTAAGCTACTGTAAAAAGTGTTTACATTAACTATATTTCAATGTCGAAGCCTTTTCAAACCTCTTTGTCAAATAGTTCTCTGCCTTCGATTCGCTTTCCAAAGACGATACTTGTTGCCAACTCTTTCGACGTCATGTTCTCCTGTTACGGAGCTCAATTTTAGAGCGTTCTGAAAATTTTGGCCAGATTTTGGAGCAATGTATCAGGAGAACATGAAGCGAAAGGAGGTATCCTGAATTTCACCATTGAAGGCCTTTCGAAAACTCTGCACCTCTACGATGAATAGTTCTCCGCCTTAGATTCTCTCTCCGAACATGAGGCTTTGTACCACCTCTTTCGACGTCAGGTTGTCCTGTTACGAAGCTCAATTTTAGAGCGTTCTGAAAATTTTGGCCAGGTTTTGGCCAATGTGTATCAGGAGAACATGATACCGCAAAGAGGTAACGAACAAGAGCTACGCCTTTCGTGAGACTTAAGGAAATACCGCAGATAATTAAAATTACAGATTTGGAATTTGGATAGGACTGCGTAAAAGGTATTTCTGAATAATAATACAGTTTTTTTCAAGTTTCTCTCAATTTATTCGCATAAAAGACCTTTACAGTGTTACAATAAAGTATAAAATGTACAATTTCACTTTCTTGGTTATATAAAATCACTATCACTATTTTCTTGTCTTCATTATTGAGGTTTCCATCATTTGGCCCATATAACGTTCCCATCCATTGAGGAATAGTCCCAAGCGTCATCTGTAACAAGAAAAATATTTTTAGTAATCTGACTTGTCTATTATAGAAAATACGACATAATTTAACCTTTATTCGATTCAAATTTGCGTTTTTAACACTTAGTTTCAATTCTAACCGCTAGTAGGATTGCAATCGAGTTCCTCTCTCAATCGATAAGGTTGCATGCGACACGAACGTGGTAACAAATATTTATATTCCGTGCGATGTCTATAGTATACCTTACCGCTGATATAACCTATAAAACCAGCGTCAACGTGGTCGTCGTAATGTAAACATGTTTATTTTGTCGGAACATTGAGTGTTTTTACTGGAAATTTAATTAACAATTCAGAGCAATGCGTTTGGCAAAGAAATTGCAACAAGGGCGGCTGGAAAAGGAAAGAGCTCTGTACGTTCGTTTGCCGCATGTGATTCGAAACCAAGAGGACGTAGCGAAATTGTTTACTGGCGACTTTAAAGTTAAGCTTCTTCGGCAATCCAGCAGACACTGCTTCGTGGTATTCCCCGATGTCGAGGAGAAAATAAGAAACTTGAATGCCGCAAAAAAGATCATGATAAACGGGAAACACGTAGTAGTGTCGTCAGCGATTACGAAGCGTAAAAAGGAGCCGGTTAAGATAATGAGGAAAAAGATCGTGGTGCCTAAAGTAAAACAAGATGTAAAAGTCACGAGGACGTAAGTATTCGTTATTGTGATTAGTAACCTTCTGCAGATATTAAGAATGCTGTTCCTCGACAGAATGTTTGTGTCAAACATCAAATGTGGAACAAAATTGGCCGAAATTAAAGCAGCTATTCCTGGTTGCGTGTCTGTTAAAATGTTGAAACCGTATTCAGAGAATTTCAAGTATGTAGTTACTTCCTAAAGCATTGTTATTTACAAGTTTCCAAATGAGACTGTAATACATGGAATTTTTTAAACTGCACTTTCAGGAGCGCGATAATTAAGATGGAAAGTGCCCAGCTGGCAGCAGAGTATTTGAAACAAATAAAAGAATCGCCTATTGTTGGAGGACACACATTGAGGATAAATCCTGATACCAGAACTAGGCACAGAAAGCCAAAGTCCAGTGCTACTCTGAAAATTTATGATGGTGAAACAGAAATTGCAGAAAAGCCCAGTAAAAAAAGACAGAATGAAACTTTAGATTACATTCTACTGGAAAATAAGTCATAAATTACAATATTTACTAAATATATAATATTCATATTTTTATAGTTATAAATTAATTTATAAGCGAGACTACTACAAAAAAATGTATTGTATAAAGACACTGTAATCTTCTGCTACCTATATAATTACGAATAAAGTACTTGTTTTTTTATAAAGTGCAAATGATTTTCATTGAGCCCAACTCCTTAGTGAATAGAACGGCCTTATTTCCTAATCGCACGTACGTCGCGAATCAGAAAGAAGCGTAAAGGTTAACGGCGAGGTGAGACAAGAAAGCCATACATATTAATCGCGGTCATTAAATACAAAGAAAAGGCGCTCGCGGTACGCTACTACAAATAATCGCGTCGTTAAATGTATATACAGACGTTTCCGAGAAAATTACGCAACATCTGCCGAGGAGGGAGTACAAGTTCCACATTGAAAAATGTGTATCCATAGAAAATGCGGACTATTTGATACATATACTTAGAAGAATTGTAGAAAGATCAACGATCAAGGTGAAATCTTCTTTCCTGTACGGTGGAAGGATTATACGCGATGCAGGCAGAGTCTGTCAAATCACTCGAGCGCGTAATGTGACGCGAGGAACGTTATCGTATAATAAGGTGTATCAAAGAGTAGAAGTATCAAGTTTCACGAATCAAGCAGAAGTGTCGTCTATTTCCTGTTCTCCTACCAGGAACCCTCAGATTTATATAAAGCTTAAGAAAAGTACATCAGAAATTCAACTCGCGCTCGACGTTTCAATCTCGATTTCTTCGTAAATTTGTAAGTGCTTATAAAGATTGCTTTACAAGATCCTCGTCCTTCTTCGAGACGCGGGTGGAGCATAGTGCAACGTCAGGTGAGTCTCTTATTGTTAAAAGATACTTTTATTTCATTTGAAGTTACACCTCTATATAAAAAATCTAAATCAAGTCCCCACGTAATATAACAGCCGTTGCTTTATCCGATGACACGTAGGTTTCACGGTAAGTTGCGCGACCGCTTTATAGAATATTGATTTGCAATAAAAGGGAATACCCGCTTTTAATAAATTTAATCGGAGCGGGTGAAACGGCTCGGGAACTTTATCGGTCAACCGCTAGGTAGCGGAAAATAACCCCGATCGGGTAGTTTTGTTTAGAATCGTAAGAATGTGGTTGATGGTACCTACCACAGACGAGGCGTAGAATAGACTTTACATCCGATGTAAATTTTTGGGACATAGATTGGGGGTCCAAGCCTCTTACCATTTCTGTGTCGCATGCAACGTTATCGATTCAGAGTGGAATTCGATCGCAATCCTACTGACGGCTAGAATTCAAACTAAGTACGGTGTAAATTGATTTTTACCTACACACGGAAATGCTGTTAACTTACACGCAGTCGAGTGTATAGCAGCCTGCAACTCGTGTGTGTGTGTGTGTGTGTGTGGTGCTTCCTCACACGGAGGATACGCTCGCGCACAGTGAACCATCTCTTGAGAGCTCGGCATGAAGTAACCAATAAGCGATTTGCCAGTCTAATCGTTCCAACGTCATTGCATAACTCGCGTTGCTTTTTAAACCAATTATTTAATGCGCTGCGTGCAATGATTTTGCACTTGGAGGCGTTTACCGATCGATGTCACGCGCGTGTGGTGACGCCGACCGAAAATGCGTATGGGCGTGATAACGCCGGCGAGTTCTGCGTATTCGATGCACACCAGAACTAACCTAAGAAAGAGAAGGCTTCTCGCTGCGCGATCGTAACGAGAAACATAGATTCCCGTGAATGAGTATGAGCGGTAAACTCCGTTCCCGTTACATCGAGCTGCGACTTCGACGCGCTCGAGACGTTGTCGCCCGTTCCCTGCGACGTCCGTGATAACTCGCGTATAGGTTAGCCCTCTGTCTCTGGGCAGCGTCCATCGACCGTTTACAATCTGTCATTTAGACCCGACACATTGTAAATCGCAATGTAACGTTATAAATAGAAGCGCAGAGCCGACGTTCCGATGGATGTAACGCACGTCTTTTGCCATGCATTTTATAATAACCAGACCTCACGATACGTTCCTGTTGATAGGCAATATCGAATCCCACGGATCCGAAGGTAACTCTACACGAGCCTTCCATTTATCTAACATTTTATCAATATTTACTCTATAAATAGCACGCGTAAATATTTTTTAACGAATATCGCCGATAGCGTCTGACGCGTAGAATCGGCGCGCGACAATAGAAATCTACAAAGTCGGTCCGTTAGTCCGTCGATCCCAATAGCAAATAGTTCGTGCTCGCGTGAAAAGCCGGGATTCGTATGAATGCTCAGCGTTTCTTTCTGTTTCAGCAATCTCTAGGAATGAGAGCGATTCCACTTCGGTGTAACACTTGACTTGTACATCTGCAAAATTCAAGGGACAAGAGATCCAGTGCAATGCATTTGTCGCTAAACGCCTGTGTTCCGTGCATGAGGAGTAATGTTTAGGATTAATGTATATTTGTGTATAACCCGACTGCATTGAAGATGCAAGCCAAGAAGCGTTATTTATTATTATTCGTAACATGCGCGTTTCTTGGTTACTGTTACTTCGGCGGTTACCGGTTAAAAAGTGAAAAGTGGGCGGGCAGATCTCAGTTGCCTTACGAGCGATTGCCTTCATATTTAAGTTTAAACGAAGAGTTCTACGACAAGGATTTAAGGACGTCGAACGGAAACTCGCTTACGCCCCACCGGACGAGCCGGTGCCGTATGGAGACGTGCTTTGACTTTACCAAATGCAAGCAAGGCTTCACGGTGTATGTGTATCCGGTCGAGGATGTGATAAGCCCACTATACCAAAAAATATTAAATGTTATTACGGAATCAAGATATTATACGCCGGACCCAGCTCGAGCCTGTATATTTGTATTAGCTCTTGATACGTTAGATAGAGATCCGTTGTCCACAGAATTCGTGCACAATCTTCCCGCCAAGCTGACGCGCTTACCGTACTGGAACAACGGAAGGAATCATTTGATATTTAATCTGTACTCCGGAACGTGGCCCGATTACGCGGAGGAGGCGTTGGCCTTCGATTTGGGATACGCCATGCTCGCGAAGGCCAGCATGTCTATCTTCAGGCACAGGCCGGACTTCGACGTGTCTATACCGTTGTTTGGGAAGCAACACCCGGAGCGTGGTGGCGAGCCAGGCCAAGCTTTAGAGAATAATTTTCCGAATAATAAAAAATACGTCGCAGCTTTCAAGGGTAAAAGATACGTCCATGGCATAGGCTCCGAGACCAGAAACGCACTTTACCATTTGCACAACGGGAAGGACCTGGTGTTCGTCACGACCTGCCGGCACGGCAAAGCGTGGAAGGAGATGCAGGACGAGCACTGTCAGCAAGATAATCAGGAATACGATACGTGGGTAGAATGGATTTGAAGAGGGATTGCTTGACGCAGAGGGCGGACTTTAATACTCGATCTTGTGATTCCAGATACGATTATGAAATTCTATTGATGAACGCTACTTTTTGCCTCGTACCGCGGGGAAGAAGACTCGGTAGTTTTCGTTTTTTAGAAGCCTTAAGAGCTGGGTGCATTCCAGTTATACTAAGTAACGGCTGGGCGCTTCCATTTCACGAGCGCATCGATTGGACACAAGCCGTTATATTTTCTGACGAGAGACTGCTACTTCAAGTAATTGAAATGGAATTGCGACTTGTTGGTAAAACTGTAACACTGGAGCGTAACGAGATTCTGTCCTTTCAGATTCCGGATATAGTGCGGTCTGTGTCCAATGTACAGATCCTTAAATTACGGCAGCAGACCCAATTCCTCTGGGAGCGATACTTCTCGTCGATAGAAAAGATCGTGTTTACAGTATTCGAGGTAATTACGCGAGAGCGAGGGAACGTCCACAAGGCCGCGACGCCGTTCGTCTAAGTTCGTGATCCCTCTTTCAGAATATTCGCGAGCGTTTACCTTGGGAAGGTAGCAGAGAGAAACTCGTTTGGAATACTAGTCCTGGAGCGTTAGCGATATTGCCGCAGTTTGCTGATAGTCAGCAAGAACTTCCGTTTTCGAAGAGTAACCCGGGTAACACCTTCACTGCCATCATCTACTCGCAGTTGGGATCTACTGCCGTTCTTTACCGTCTGCTGAAGAGTCTCGCGAAAAGCAAATACCTAGATAAGGTGAGTGGCCACCGTGCTCTTGCTTCTCCTTTCAATCGCGAGCCAATAACAAACTCTTGCGTTATCTTGCAGATTATTCTAATGTGGAATTCGGATGTTCCGTTACCAAGGAAGCCACGTTGGCAAGGGATCAAAGCGCAAATACACGTCGTTACGGTCGACGGTATATCCCAACGTTTCTATCCTCACCCGTTAATCAAAACTAGTGCCATATTATCGCTGGACGAGGACGCCACACTCAATATGGACGAAATCGATTTCGCCTTTACTGTCTGGCGTTTGTTCCCCGATCGAATAATCGGATACCCAGCTAGATCGCACTACTGGGACGACTCTAAAGTAAGCGGAGTTCAATGGGCGAATGGTTTTCAAGCCCCGGCAAAAGTCTTTACCCTTTCTGTTTTGTCGTTCGCAGCGTTCGTGGGGGTACACAAGCAAATGGACAAATGATTATAGTATAATTCTAACTGGTGCCGCTTTTTATCACCGTTACTACAATACTTTATATACCGAATTACTCAGCTCGACGCTTCACAAGACTGTCGAGCAGTCGCAAAATTGCGAGGACATACTCATGAATTTTTTAGTGAGCCACGTTACTCGAAGACCACCCATCAAAGTAACGCAACGGAAATTGTATAAAGATACTACGGTGGCTGGAATCAGGTGTGTATCACTTACCCGCTGTTCTCGTAACGACTCCGTTTAAACCGCTACCCGCAAGGGAATATCTCGAACCCGGAAATTCCAAAGATTCTGAAACTATGAATATGTAGGGGATTTCTTACTGATTACACTGCCATTTTTGTTTGGCACCCAAATTCACTCTAAGGGGGTGTAAGTGACCCCCTGAAAATCCGGTTATTTTCCGATTTTATGTTATAACTCGTGAACTGATAGATCTAATTAAAAGAAGTAACTTTTATCTGGAACTTTTTTCCTATTTCTTACAGTTCGCGAGTTATAACACAAAGTCGGAAAATAATCACGGAGGCGAACCGATGTGAGTCCGGCGATGCCAAACACGAGACTGTGGTTACAAAATTTCAAAAATACAAAATAGGGGGACGGAAGGGCTCCAGGGTAGGGAGGCCTGCACCAACGTCCAAAAAAAAAAATTGCCATTAAAAATTCACCATTTTTTATTAATATTTCGGAAACGAATAAATACCCGAAGCTACAATTTTAGATTTAGGGTTCACATCCCCTCCCCATCCCTCTCCCCAAACCTGATCACGATCGGCCACCGGTCCCTTTCGGAAGTACAGCCTTAATTTCACCCCCTTCGAGTGAATTTCGGCAGCAAACAAAAATTGCGTTGTAATCAGGAGGAAGTCTACTACATACTCACAAAGTTACAGAATTTTTTGAATTTCCGGGTGCGAGATCTTCCCTTGTCAGGTGCATATCCTTTAAGCGACTTTTCCCACTAAGCTCCGTCTCTCCCTCCTTGGTCCCGTGATCCTCTCTATCCTCGTCCTCATCCTGCATCTTCCAGGTTCACTTCGATACACAATATTGCCCGACACTCAAACTTTACGCGTTTATTTTCCACTTTTACGAACAAAAATTCATCAGACGCAAAACCGTTTGAAGCTAACGAAAGAACCGCATACATCGCTCCGCAGATCTTTCGATAATCGCAACATAGATTTCGATAATCGAGATGTTGTTGACCCGTTAGTACCGCGAACTTCCGCTAGGATTCCAAATTAACCTAATTAACCGCGCGGTGTGTGTGTGTTTTGCTGTTTAACGTTTTACGAATACGAGTTGGTGTTAATTTTCAGATCCCCTTGGAACGATCCAGACCACTTTATACAACGGCAGACGTGTATGAACACGTTCGTAGCTGTTTTCGGGTACATGCCGCTGTTGCGATCCAATATGAGGCTCGACCCGGTCCTGTTCAAAGACTCTGTAAGCAACCTGCGCAAGAAGTATAGGCAAATTGAACTAGTTAGTAATTAGGATTATATACAAGGTATTTTATCAGTTACGCAATTATCTAACCTCGAAACGAGCATCCTATATAGCCTCGAACGTTTCGAACGATATTGGCGCGAATCGCTGTCACGGTTACGCGCGTGCGCGCGGCCACGCGGGAATTCTGAGGCTATTTCAAGCGTGTAGGGAACACTTACGCCGTTGTAAGTCACTATACACCGCCGTGTTATCGGCGGTCGTCTGGCAGCGAATTAATGCAGGTCTTTCATTCTCGATGAGATGCCAATACTCTGCGCTTTTGTGTAATCGCGAAAGAATTTTGTACAAAAAAAAAACTAATAGGATATCTAACGACACTGTTCGAATTCAAGTCGGGCCACGGCAGGCAAACCGTCGGGCAACCGCCATATTCAATTGATGTACATAAGAGTCGTTTCATAGTTATTAATAAAACGAGGGGGAAAAAATGAAAGGAGTAAGAGGAAAGGGGAAATTATTTGACAAATTCTTCGACTTTCGAGCCGGTCTTTGAAGCTGCGCGAGATGTATCCTAATCACAGTCAATCGATCGCTGGAGACCGAATTCGCGGGGCGCTTATTTTCAAGAACGTAGTTTTGGACTCTGTCCGTGTAAATCGAGGTGCGCGCGGCTCGCGGTCCTGAATTGTGCGAGAGCTTTCGCGACTCCTTGCTGTATTTTGTTACGCCAAGATCATTGTTTTATTAGAAAAGTTTCGCAGCGAATGCTTCCATTGTTTGTGAAACGTGCGCACGTTAGTTTCGCCGTGCGCCTCGGTGCGCAGATTTATATTCGTAAGTTGTAATCGAGTAACATAGAAGGTATTCCAAGGTTTCACGTATCGCGCTGTGCGTAAGAACGCTCGCGCGTTACATATTTCCGTTGGCGCGCACGTTTCGCCTGTTCCGTTTGCGCTCTAACGAGCTCTCACGAGACCCTTAACAGGAAGTAAGAAATTACTTGTGACAATATATCGCAAGTACGTCTAGTCGTTTATGTTCATTTACATCGGTACGCTCGAGGGAGAGATAAATGATTCGCGATAGGTAAACTCGGCGCCGCGTTTGCGTCTCCGCGGCATAGGCAGCCGGAGAATCATGTACATACATCCATGTACATATATGCGCACAGTATATATGTGACACGTTCGTAATTATCATGTGATATATTCGTAATCACCGGAGGCAGGATTTTGTAATTCCAATGGCATTCTTTCTGTTACGAGAACGTTGGTCGGGAGACACGGTACTCTTTATCAGTGATTTCGATAGTCGAAGGGTCAGCAGGAACGAAGAATCGATCCCTCGAACGAACCCTTCCCCTCTGGAATGTTCTTGGTACCTATATGAAATTTAGAATACTTTGGTATTGGCACCCTTCGTATAATTAAGGGTACGTCTTCGAGAATCCACTTGCATCTTTTTTCCTGCAAACTCTTCAGCCCCCCTTCAGTTTCGTTACGCACGGGACTGTGCAAGGTGATCGCTTCTGCTCCGAACAAATGGTACACACGTCGCTCGTCACGGTACCAAACATTACTTTTAATTCTATCAGATGGGTATTTTATCATTAACGTAGACGGTTGACCTTCACTTAGCGAATCGATGGTTTACATTAATTCCAAGCTGATTGTCGATGTATGTAATTCTTATTGCGTCAGGATAATGTGTATTTGAACAAATATTGATGATTTTATATGGCCGAGAAAATAAAGTTTTTATACAAACCTACCACCACCGTCTCTTTAAATCGAACATCTACCTCTATCGTCACTCTGCTTACACTCCGAATTGAAGTTGGTATTAAGGGGTCATGCACAGTCAGGAGGCCGAAAAAAGGGTGGCCATTGGAAATTTTTTACTCAAAAGCTATAACACATTTCTCAAAAAATCTTTTTCCTTTTAAGGACTGCATCTAATACCGTGTATCGTAATTTTTTTATTTAAAAATATTTATCAACAACTAAGTTATTGTCCATCACTCGAAGGTTCTCTCAAAAAAGGCTTCTGCGTGACCACTGCTGCTCGAAAGTCGATCGTCTAAAATAAAAGATTCAAATGAATTTACTTATTATATTATATTATCTAGTATTTGAACGAAGGATTTTTCGAAATATTGATTTGGGAAAAAATGGCTGATGTTTAAAATAAAAGTTTCAATTTTTATCATAAATCGTGCTTGATTTTCGTCAATTAAAAGAAAACTAAGCATCGGATAAAGAAATCCTTCGTTCAAAGACTAGTTTATTGTTCCTATAGTGAGCTTGTAGTGACCTTCGAGTGATGGACAATAACTTAGTTATTGATAAATATTTTTAAATCAAATTACGATGCACTGTACTAGATGCAATCCTTAAAGGAAAAAAGATTTTTCGAGAAATGTGTTACAGCTTTTGAGTAAAAAATTTCCAAAGACCACCCTTTTTCGGCCTCCTGACTGAGCATGACCTCTTAATCTTCTGGGCCCCCCGTAAACCACTGTGAAACGTCCCTTCCTGCGAAACGCAATACCCAACTGGAAACTGTTCAGCGTGGAGGAGAGGCATACGAATAATGTGCCCAGCTTTTACGGTCGTTCGCCGTCAGAAGTAACCCCCTGGCTGGTTTGGTGCCGGAGTAGAGGAAAGATCGGCGTTAAGACTTTTCTCTGGCGGCTGGCCACGGTAAGCCGAGAATGGTTTCAGGGTTACCGATACGGGAGAGACGGAAAAATGTGATGGAAGGAAGGCGGATTTCGTGGTGGAAGGCGGCCGGCTCGGTGTACCGTGTCCTACCTCCACCGTGGCGACCACCACCATCGGGTGCGCAGCCACCACCATGGGGCCCCGGTGATCGGCGCTGGCAGGTATGGTGGTGGCCACGCGGTATAGCGCAACAACACTCCCTTCTTCTTTGTTGCTGCTGGTTTGCTAGAAAGGTGACTATGCCAAGAAGACAGGAGGTATTGAGCACGCCTTGCGTATACCCAGTCACCTTTCTCTCCTCGTGACCGTAGCATATGTTCTGCGACGTCGATGGAGCTCGCGCGGCTTTGAACGGCGCCACATCGTGAAGCCCGCTGCCTCCCTCTCGCTCTCTGGCCTCTCTCTCCCCCGCGGGGTGGATTTTTACCGAATTCTCCAGCGAGAACAAGCCCGGCCCGGAGGCCGCCAGTGTTCGCTCGGCAGGGATCCGGCGCGGTAAAAACCGTTAAGCAGACGAAAGGGAAGCTCGCCGCGGCGGAGCAACGTCGCGAGGAATCGGCAGCCTTCACGCGATCCCCTCGGTTTCACCCGGCTGTGGTTTTCGATTCTCGCCGCTCCCGAGGCGTAAGTGCGCGGACCCCGCGGGCGTTCGAGTAACGAGTCAACCCTCGCCCGGGGAGATCCTCGTCGTTTTCGAGTGGTCAGGATCAACAGCTGAGAGACGAAAATGATCGTCCTGAGCAGCGCGCTGCTCCTACTGGCGGTAGCGTCCAGAGTGGGTGAGTACCGAGCGTTCTCCATATTTCTTATCGGCTCTGTCCCCAGAGACGAAGCGAGGCATCGATATCTACTATTCTAGCTCCGTTACGTCACTGGCCGCACAGCCGTCACATTCTCGCTATCATTCTTCTCCTTTAACGCCGCATAGTTGGAACCGCAAACAGTGCGAGTGCGGAGGCTCGAGTCGCGAGGAGTTCGTTTCGCGCGTAGAGCTTTAAACGACTCTCGAAGGTCGAGAAGAAAACCGATCGCGGCGGTGAACGTCGCGTCGGCGCGGGACAAACTTGTATTCAAATATCTCGAATAGTTGCCTTTATATAATGCCCAAGTGATATTTTGCCCGATGCTTAGCGAACCTTCAGACAATGGTGGAAGACGCACTTCCAGAAACAAGTAGCGTCTTTCACCGAACTTCAAACCTGTTTCGGAGGAAACAAATGTATTTAAATCGTCGAACGGTGTCCATTGGGTACCATTATTAAATAAAGATTTACCTAAGCGAAGGCTTCGGTACTTCGAAGCTCAGGCTCCGTAGCTGTGGCGAACCAGTTCGCTGGATCGCCCGTTCGCATTAGCCGCGAAAATGTCAGTTTACGTAATGCATCGGCTCGTTGGATAACTGGTACACGCGGAAATCAAGCAGAGCGCCTTTGGTCCCCGAGGGTGTGCCCCAAGGGTGCGCGAGAACCTCTTTTTTTCCCCCTCGCGCTCGGCTCCCTTCCCGACCGAGTCCAAATACGGCGACACGCTCTAAAATGCTTCCTCGAACAGCCAGATCGGCTTAATCCGTTTGGGCCGCTTTGGGAAAAATCCGCCGCTCGTTAGCGGCTCTTATCTGCGGCCGTTTGGAATACCTGCTATCGCTTTTGAATATCCCTCGCTACTTTTTAAGGAAACGCGTTCCTCCGCGTGGCCCGTGGGTGCACCTTTGCCCCTTTCCTCCGCCAGCAGAATAATCGAAATTACTTCATCGGCTGGCTCGGGTCGGCAGGTATTCAGGTCACCGGTTGGAACTTCGGTTTACTAAGCATTTCGTAGCGACGCGGCACTAACAAGTACAATCCAATTTCGTGGCTTTTAATTCCCGTCGATTCAGCCAGGCGCCTCCGTCAAAGTTTGCGGCCGGGCGGTTTCGCAAAGGCGGTCGTTTCGCATGCGAAAGCCAGCTACCGTGTTGCTGGATTGCGAGAGTTTCTCCCGGTCGAAGCGAACAATCAGCAGAGCCCGGGCGTAATAGCGGGAACAAATTGTTTTCGAATTTTCGCGAATTACCCCGCGGCTTGGCAAACCGCTGGGGACGTTGCGCTCGTCCCGCGGAAACGGAGGCCCCCGTGAATCCTGATAAGACCGCGGGGCAGAATGTTCGCCAAACGGGATGACCTGTTGCGAAGCTGGTGACCGATCGTGCCGCCGGCGATCGTATCGCAGGAGCTCCCATTGGCGAATTAAAATCGACCGAGCGACTCGGAACGGCTCGAGATGGTGGTGATGCGGACAAAGGGGAACGTTAGCAGCATTGTGGAGGATTTCGGTAACACGGCCGACGAGGCTCGCCGTGGAGAACGATCCCTTTGCGAAACCGTTCGCCGGAGGTGCTCGCTAGGCCGCGGATAGAATCAGAAATCCGTTCCCATCGGTTAACGAGGAACGAGAACGCCGCGGCGTACATCCGCCGTCGGCCATAGCCGCCTGTTTACGTTTGATAGGCAGAACGATATTAAATTTATGCCGCTTGGGAAATCGATGGCTTCACGCTACTCGCGGACATTACTTTCGAGGACGTTCCCTTCGCCGGGAGGCTTTCCTAGGAATCCATTCGACGCTTCCTGGGGAACCTTCGATCGCGGTACGCGCGCATCGCTCGCTCGAATCGTCGCGACAGCCGGGATTACCGTACGCGGACGTTCTCCGCAACGGCACGCGAGTTAATCGAACGGATCCGTGGGATACCTGGCCTTCGACGGTGGTTTTGACATTTTTTCCTCGGAAGAGAGGCGCGCACACCGCGGCTGGACGAAGGTGTTATCCGTGGAAACAGCTGAGCGGTGCCACGTGGCCGCGCGACGGGTATCGATAAATTTCCCTCCGGGCCCTTGCGCCCGTTCCATCTCGTCCGACGCGAATCGCCGGGGGAATTGGAATACCTGCGGTCTCCTTGGGCGAAGCCTCGTGGGCGAGTAACATTGCCGCAACGCGATTAACGCGCTCGCGTTCCTCGACGAATTGAAATGAAGATCTCGTTAAGGAGGCAAGGACGTGCCGGGGAACGAGTGCAGGAGAGATGGCCATTGTGCTCGGTGAAATTGTCGGGGTGGATATCCCGGGGGATCGAGAATCCCAGGGATCCTGCGAGTGGTTGCGGTTTCGCGCGTAGGCGCCACGCTCGCCGCCCGGTAACGTCCGCCGCTGTCGAGTAATTTACTGTCAGGATGCAGTTTACGCACCGTAATTTATCCGCCCCCAATCTCGGCCCCCGCCGTCAAGGACTCGGCTAGAAATACATATTACCGAGATTACGTTTGGGCGGCGAACGGGGCGCGGCTCGAGGAAATCTCTTTAAACCGGTCGGATTTTTCAGCGGCGCGTGATATCCAACCATTCCCTCGGTTTTCCATTATCGCGCAACACTGAAACGGCGAAGGCTTCTTCGCTGAGGTCCACGCTTTCGAATAACTCGTTTGCTTCGCGACGAATGGGGCAGCCCCTTTGATTGTCCTCCGGGACCTTTGAAGCAGGATCTCCAGTAGGGTGGAGTGTGTTTTTCAAATTTTTATGAACAATAATATCGAACAGAATACGAGCACAATTTTGATCTATTAGGGGTAGATGGTGATACTTCCAACGTACGTGATAGTTATATGGAAGGGTATGAAATTTTTCCAAATGCATTCATTTGTTCATTAAGAGAGGACACCCCTGTAATGGTTCGAAAAGTAAAGGTACCTTTGGAAATTTATTAAAAGCAAACTAGGTGATGAATCTTTTTTAAACTTTCAGGACTTTTTATTGGATATTTAAGGTATACGAATATCTTTTTTTAAATTTATTTAAAGCAGATTTGGAAGCTGTACAGGACCAGTAACTTAGGGCTGCACAAAATTTCCGCTGACGTGGTTGAGAGGTTTCCGACGAAACGGTTCTTCGGAAATTAAAAACCACAGAGTTTTAGAAACTATATGCCCATGGATACGGCGCGACGTGTTCAATTTTTAAAAATTTGAAAAATAACAAAACGGCAAACCTCTGAAAAAATTGTGAAATTTGTTTCTAGTAAATTAATCTCTTTCGATGAAAAAGAAATATAAGGAAACGACCAATCAAAGCATCCTCTGGTTCTGCCATAGCCATCCGCATATAGTTTCTAAAACATTTTGGTTTGTTGATTTTAGAAGCACCGTTTCTTCAAAAAACTGTCCACCAGATATTTTTGCAGCTCCAAGTTACTGGTCCCGTACAGCTTGTAAATCTGCTTTAAAATAAATTTAAGAAAAGATATTCGCATAACTTAAATATCCAATGAAAAGTGCTGAAAGTTTAAAAGAGATTCATTACGTAATTTGCTTTTAATAAATTTCCAAAGATTTCGGGCCATTACAGTGGGTGTCTCTTAACAAAAATAGAAACAGAGAAAAGGGGTAGCATTGTGCCCCATCTGACGTATAGTTAAGTAAAACAATTAATAGATTGTGCCCTTACCTCAGGAAATAGACACTGCCTGATGTCTGAAATTATCAAATATAAATATAAATGTGTAAATTAAAATATGGCCACTACACGTTGAACCTCCATAATTTCTATAATATAATTGACTCACTTGAGCTACCCCTAAACAAAAGAATGTATTGCCCACAGTTTTTACATCTGAAGGGACTTAATTTGTAGGATATCTAATATTTTTATCAACTCTTAAATCCCACCCTAATCTCGAGCCTATCCTCCGCACAGTGCTCGGAAGCCTTCAGATCCGCGCTGCGCTCGGCCACAAACAATATCACTATCTCGTACAGCGGCAATTAAAAAGATCCGCGAGATTCCAGCCTCCGATCGAGCGTTTCATAAAAATTCATATGACTTTCGGACGCCGGGGCGTTCCGAGTAAAAGAGAAATCGGCTCGTTAATCGTTCCAATTATCGGGGAATAAAAGTCGTTCCCTCCTCCGGATCCCGGCCCGATCATTCTCGCCGCGCAATCCCTCAACGAGAATTATGAACACGTTGTCGGGGGCGAAGGGATCGGTACAACGATCAGGCACAATCCTCCCGCCAACAGGATCCTCGCTTAAACCGCACCGCGCAGGCATCCGCGGCTTCAATTCGCCGCGACTGTTCCCTTAAGCGGCCGGATCACAGGCGTACCCTGTAACCCAGCCGGCGATATTTTATCCCGCGGACAGCCCGATGGTTAAATTATGTTCGCGCGGCGCACTAAAACTGATACCTCGACCGGTGCGCGCCCCCGGTCCCGAGGAATACGATCCTCGACACGGGCTGGACACGTACCGCGGCTATTATCCTTTCCCGAGTGCACCCGCGCCGCGTTTCCGCCGCGCAATTATCCAAGGAATTCGCCCGCGGCGCCCCGCTCGACCAATCATACCTTCCCGTGTTTATCGAGGCCCAAGGAGACCCTCGGTCGTAACGTGAAGTAGGTACGAATCGGCGCAGGACGAGCTTGCCCCGCGACACCTCGGCCTGCCGCGCGGAATCGTCTCTCGGGCGGCCGTGTTATGCGCGGCGCGGCCGTTCCCCGCGAGCACTCGCGGCGATCAAAGCCCTTCTTCCCCGAGGGTATCCAATATCGCGGCTATCGCACGCTTGTAATTCCGTCTCTTAGCGCGGCTGGAGCGAGGGCCGCGGCGGGCGCGGTGGGGATCCGCACGTACAGGGTCGAGGCCCGTGCAAGCTCGCCGCTTTGTGTCGCGCAGGAACGTCCCAGGGCCATTATCCTTCCCTCGGGGATTCCATCAGCACCCACACTCTCGTTGCGCGCTTGTTCGCAATTACCAGGGGAACTCGCCGCGGCGAACATGGGTTATGCCATGAGCCGCGGCGCGTTGCCTATTACGCTCCCTCCGCCGCGTTATCCGTCGATGTCCGCGGGCCTCACGCTGCTCGCCAATTACCCGGTGAATTTACCGTGGCCAATGCACCGATATCGGCCCCTCCATTATCCTCGGGCCGCCGACTGGTTCCGCCACGGCAGCAACAATAACAACAACGCCAACTACTCGTCACGCTGGGTAATTTAAAATCGTCGCCGGCAACTCGCGAAACTCGCCCGCTTCGCTACTAAACCGCGAGGATCGTCAACGGCGTTGCGGCTCGTCTGAATCACGCGAGCGGGTAACGTTGCGTTGTGCCACGCGAGCTCGGTTTGATGATACATCCGCTGAGGATCACTGGACGGCTCTAATCCGCCCTGCTAAAAGCCCTGTTGCCCGTTACGAGCGCGGCGGTAACGCGCGTCCAAGTCGTAAAACGCTCGGAACAATACGCGGTGGGAACGGTGGTTAATCTTGGCCCGGGGCGGTAATAACCCGCGGACCGACTATCAGTTTTAACAGCGAATCGATCGAGCACCGTGGATCCATATTTGGAACGGCTATCATACTTACGGTAACCAGAATGGCCATTACTGCCGCGCACTTGTGTGCACAAGCCGCGTTGCTCTCGCTTGAACTTAGAGGGAACTCGTTGCCAGGAGGAATAACCACCTCGCGATCCTTCGTTTACAACGTTTTTATAGCCCGACGATCTGCGCGCGCGCGCGGATCCTTCGCCGGCGTCGATTATCAAATGTCAGGCGTCCAGGATTCCTTGTCATCGCGTCAGTGCGCGCATTCTCTCGCTGTCTTCTCTCCAAACAAGGCAGCCTCTGTTCCCCGACGAACACGGCGCAATTGTGCACGAGTGGGGAGCAGGGTGGCCCTTGTTTTCAACCTAAGATTTCCTTCGCTCTCACCCCCTAATATGGTTCCATTTCATAAAAAAATAATCGTTGGGAAAGATTATTGCAATCGTACAACAGGTAAGGGGCAAAACAGGCCTTAAAGTTTAGAATTCATCAGTGGTTCGAATTTGAAGAATTTCCGAAAAATGGTGAGACCTATCGAAATTTTCTTCAAATAAGATTTAAAGAGCATTCAATTTTCTACAATTACTGTGTATACAAGTTTTCCGTGCTTCCAACCAGTTTTCAGATAATAGCGCTTGAATATAGAGAAGTCCGCACGTCGCGCATCCCACCTGTACGGAGTGACGTATTGTCTATGCGCCGACCTCTCTATATTCAAACGCTATTATTTAAGAAATGGTTGGAAGCACGAAAGAATTATATAGACAGTAATTGTAGGAAATTGAATGCTCTTTTAATGTTATTTGAACAAAATTTCCATAGGGCTTACCATTTTTTAGAAATTCTTTAAATACAAACTATTGATGAATTCTAAACTTTAAGGGCTGGTGGGCACTCTTTCCTGTTGTCCGATTACAATAAACTTTTTCAGGGATTATTGATTTATCAAATGGCACCGATCTAGGGGGTGAGAGCAAAGAAATCCAAAAACAAATTTTGCCACGTATGAATAAGCCTGTGAAATTTTGGCGAGCGTGAATCGTTTTGAACGCACACCGTGGAAGTTTCGCTCTCGTCCTTAGAGAGCTGGGTAGAACTGTTTTTATTTTGGCGAGGGGGTTGGAGAAGCGTTCGCCATAAATAAACCGAGAGGAGAGGGATGAGTTAGCGGCTCGTTAAAAGGGAGGCCGGTGCCGTAGGTCAGGCATTTTTCCCGCCGGAAGCGACGCCCACGCGCACGTGCGCCGCCAGGGATGTCGAAGCTTGTCCGATATGATTTAACACCGGACGATTGTCTGCCTACGTCGCGAGCAGGATATCCAGCATATCGACGGGGCAGCAGTCTCCGAGCGTTATCTCGAAATCGACCAGAGTGGCGTAATGCTCCAGCGAGATAGCCACGCGCGATTTCATAGACGGTTATTTGCCATTGTTTCTCATTCGGGGCGTTGTTTAACCTTTCCACTGCGAATGGCGAGCATGTACGCCCCTGCGCGACTCTTACCCTCCCTGCAGAGCAATTTAAGGGGCTAGTCTCTTACGTTCACTTTAAACTGAAGCTCTTAGGGCAGTCGAATCGAGTCGGTGAGGCAGTCACGCGGGGAACGCCGAGGGGCGTTCGGTGACTATGGTAAAGAGGATGCAGCCGTAGGAGTCCCGCACGTGGCGTACGCCGATGAGCGTTCAAATTGTCAGCGCGTATGGAATTAAGGCTACGCGCATTATTCAACGGGAAGAGGTAGACGGGGACTGCTTACGCGCCTCCCTAAAGCCTCCAGTGTTTATTTTCCCACGTTTTTTTCGCCGGCCTTGTCCCGACGCCCGAGGCGTGTTTATGTTTACGCCTCACTGAGCTGGCCCACTTCTCGGTCTCGCTGACCACGCACGTAGGGCGAGCGAGAAAAATGGGGCAGTGGGTCAACTAGTGCAGGTATCCAAATCAACAGGTTTCGCGCACCGAGGCAAGCGGGCTGGGAAAACGTGGGGATATAAGAAGCAGGGTTTTCTGCGCGGTTGCGTCTGTCGCGCTTTTCATTCATCCTTCCACTGAACCCGTTGATGGGGGAGTAAAATGTAGGCATTCAGGGCTTGCGAACGGCCTGTAGTGCGATTGGCACATAGATGGCGCTCCTTTAAGTAGGGTGACCTGTGCAGTGAATGAACACCCCCCAGTGAATGAACGTTGCTCATGTAATACGAAAAAAGAACGCCTATCCCGTTCATTTCACATTGAAACTTACACCGAAATTTAGAGTGGACACCCACAGACGTCTCGCAAAAGCGTTTTGCTTTTTACTTATAACTTATACGGCATTAATTCCGTTTATACAATAGTTGTCCTCACGGCCGTTCATTCACTGGCAAAAGTGGACATTTCTTACTTTACCAATGAATGAACAGCTTACCCGGTCTTTTATTTCTCTTGACACTTTCGCCGCCAGTGTGGAGATTAGGTTAACCCATCCCAGAAACCAAATTTCAACTATACATAATTATGATCTTATAAGACTAGTAAAGTATCTAATTAATAATATTATTGCAATTGGGAATGAAAAACTATTTACACAAAAAAATCGTTTAAATACATTGGAAACCACTGTTTTTATCCCGTTCATTCACTGGGGTAACCCTGTTCATTCATTAGAAATTTAAGTTCATTCACTGGTCATCGGCCTATTTTTTATTTAATCCTTTGCAAGACTTTTACTGAAAGTTATAATTATCAAACATTGCTAGAATTGTGTTCTGCAATGTCTGACTTTAGTAACAAAACAGCTCGCTTATAGCAATAACATTCGGGGGATTAAATAACGACTTTTGAATACTAATTTTAACAGACATGCAGCTTAAGTGTTCATTCACTGGACAGGTCACCTACATTCAGAAACGGGTAACCTGACGGAGTTGGCGTTGGGTGAATCGGTAACGCGGTTGCCCAGTAACCCAGGGGACCCGCGGATCGTGGGTTCGAATCCCGTTACCCGAGGTTCGATTTTTCTTCTACAGAAAGGATGCAACCAGCTCTACGATTGTCATTGGAAATTCACAGGTGTCTGGCACAAAATTCCAGAATTCTCTCCCACTCCTCTGGCAACGCGACAAAGATGATTTTCTGTTACAAAACCTCCGGGCATTGGCCCAATCACGTTCCTTCTACACTCTCCTTTCTCATCCATCGCAATTAAGCGTCGCGTGCATAATGTGAAGTCCCGTCGCTTTCACGGTCAGCCAAATCGCGCCGGCACGTCTGCTCTGTCGCCGAGATTTCCTAGCATACAGGCAAAGCAACACTTGGCCCGATACCGAACGTCACGAGAGGCGTTTAAATATGGGCATGCGTTCGCTTGCCCTCGAAACACATCGAGAAACGAGGTTTCACCTTCTCTTTCGTCCACTCGCGGACGACGCATCCTGTCCGCTTCTGTCCGCCTCTTGTTTTCACCGTCCCCGAGAGCCACGTCGTCGTCCCGGCGACGAAATCGAAACGCCCGGCGGTTCAGCATTCCGCGTTTCGCCTCTCATCCTTGTGCAATTACCCGACCCATTAACGCAATTATCCCGGGCAGCTCGTGGAAATGAATACGCGTGGCCACCGCGAACGTGTTCTAGGACCATTACGTGGACGTTTCACCTTCCGTAACGTCGATGCCTGACGAAACCCAGAATGGTGTGGATACTTACTTCGGCCCGTTACGAGCAGGTAAACTCGTCGTCCCCGACGAACTGGATTAACGCGCCGAGGAACAATGGGGATCTGCTCGCGTAATTCGTTACGATAATAACGGGGCTAGAAGAACCGGATGCGCGTGGCGAGCCGGGGCGCGCTCGCCGAACGCGCGCTTAATTGATGCAGAGCTCGCGCGACGCGTGTCCTGGAAATAGCCGAGAGACGGAGTTTCTCTCGGTGTCCGAGGATGCAGCAGGCTGGAGAGTCAGCGGCGGCGAAATCGTGGCACTTTCGCACGTGAACGAGCGCCAAAGTCCCAACGATAGCGAGAAACACCACCGCCGATGGTTGGCCGATTACGGCGCATCGTCGTGGGAAACTCCGCTCGGCGTATTTTCGGGCCGTTGGGAAGCCAGAATTCCAGCGTTTTTCTGTTATCACGCGCGCGTTGCATCGCGATCCGCGTGGCTTCCTGAAATTAGTGGCTTGAGAGGAGCAGCTTGCGTCAGACGGGGTGCGCGGGAGGGATTCGATCATTATGGAATCTCCATCGCCCGTTACTCGAATCGCCGTGGATTCCTCGCGAGACGGGCATTTTAATTCGAGTAGTAATAGCCCGTTACGCCGAGCCTCTGTATTAATGAAATTGCGTAACCGAGCAGTAGTTGGGAGCAGCTCTATGAAACGTCGGCTGGGGATCGACCCGGCTCGAGCACGTAGGAAATGCAGTCGCGATCTTGCGGTTTAACTCCTGGTGGCCCCGTAATTACGCGCACGCCGGCGCGGACGATTCGCGTTACAGGTAAAGAACGGATAATCACCGACTGTCACTCGATGCCCTATTACACAACCGGCAATCCTCGAAGCGACACCGCGTTATTGAAACAATCGAGTCATCCAGTAATAGCATTTCTCCGCGGAAACGTGCAATTAGCGCGCGCTTGCAGAAAGAAGGTCGTGTGGAAACTTCGGGCGGGAGGAAGAAGACCGTAGGTCTCCGAAGCTCCTGAGGAGTTTGACTCGAAGGCGCTAGAGAATAAATTGCCATCGCTCCTTGTAAATTAACGTAGATTTGTAGATCGCGCTAACCCTCCGGTTAAAACGCTTGAAAAATACGTGATTTTTCATGAATTAAATAAAAAGAAACTGAAGAACATATAGTAAAATAGCTTTTTGGACATTATTACTGCCTATTTGCAGAGCATACAAAGAATTATTGTTTGAATCTACCTAATCAATTTTTGCAGCAGATATTATTATTATTTCGAACTTATTATTATTATTATTGTTTATTTAAGTATATCAACGGGATAAAGCCTTTGTTATAAAAGGTACAGATCGCAGTCGCACAAGCATAGAACACACAATTAGAAAGTACAACAGAAAAATAATTAAAAGAAACAAAAGCAGAGAAGTAAGCGCAAAAGAACCATTAGTGATAGTGACGAAATAGATATAAAAAATCGTAGTAATAATAATAGCAGCAACATAATAGTAAAAGTTAAGGGGCATGGGAACTACGAACAGCGATCAGAGCAGAGTGATTGAAGGAATTACAGGGATTATTGAAGAAGTCAACAGAGTTACAGTACCGATTCGAAGATGTACAGCATTCATTGTACCACTGTAGAAATTAGAGCTCTTGACGGGCGCCATCAGAACTCGTAACAGGATCGTCTGAAGTAAAAAAAACTAAAAATATTCTTAAAATATATGTGAATGGTTATTGCCTTATCCGTCTTCATCGCAAAAACACAATACGGCGAATTTTAGCACATGTTTAAACACAAGGTTGCAAAAAAAGCAGTTTTTCTACGCATAAATCTGTCCATAAAAAAATAAATGCGCGATCAAAAGTTTCTCTTTGCGGATAAAGGCGATAGCGGGTCTAATTATGAACAGAATGCCGTAAGAGTTTTTGAAATCGGTTCATAATTAAGCTTGGAAATCGGTTTATAAGTTGCTATCGTCAAGAGCTTTAATTTCTACAGTGGTACAATGAATGCTGTATATCCAAGGCTGAAATTAATAAAATTCAAACAACAATTTTTTTGTTTATTCTTTAAATACGAAGTAATAAGGTCCAAAAAGCATTTTTATTGTACACCGTTCAGTTTCGTTTTTTTTAATTCATGAAAATCACGTATTTTTCAAGTTATATCTAGTCAGGCGTCCGAAAGGAGGCGAATGTTTGTAATTTTTTTTTGAAAAACCGGAAGCATATATTCTTACAGAACTTTTTGCGCTTAAAAGAGCAACATTTAAAGAACATTTAGTAATTTTTTCGTAGAAAAGATTTACGTTTATAATAAAGTAACAACCGGTATACAAGAAGCATTTTTAAAAATTTGGTTTTGCGGTGAGCACTGCCATGCGGAACCAGATTATCTAAAATCAAAAGACAAAAAAGATTTCGTTAGTATATTAATGTATCCTCAGATTGACGGAGAGAATTTTCCGAAATATTAATTTAAAACAAAATGCAAATATCGTCCAAGAATCACGCGAAAAAAATTAGGATTTCAACTTTAAATAGCCGCAAATCCACGATGACTCATGAGACAACTATTTAATTACTTTATTATTATTAAAATTATTTTGTTAAAAACAAGACTCTCGCGAGACAAGCTTCATGATATATTCGCAAAAATCTATTGCCATTAATACTATTAATACTATTAAATACTATTAATACTATTCCCATTATTTACATTTAGTTGTCTCTGAGATTTGCGTCACCGTCGTGGACTCGCACCTTTCCAACGATCGCGTTCCTTTCTCCGGAGGCTGAACGAGTCGAATCTAATCCGCAGCACGCAATGGTCCCGTATAGACGTCCGTTCGTTCGGTTGTGGGATCACTTTCGTCGCGCAGACAAAAGTTTCATCGCAGACAGCGTGTGATCGGCGAGTCGGCGCGCGTTGCATGGTCTAATTAATTAAGGAATCCGCGAAAAAAAGAATCCAACGCGATTCCCAGCCAAGATAGCCGACCATACACCGCTGCGATTGCGCTTCGCGTTTTTTCCTCTTCTCGGCCCGCCTCTTCTTCACGGAAATTAAAGATCGCCACGATACCGAGCGGCAACCTGTTTTTCGCGGCTGCCTCGCTAAAAACAACCACCCAAACATGGACGCGGGACCTCTAGCTTGCGATCGGGCCGGCATCGAGGCATTCTAATCGCCGGGATGGCGCCGCTATAAATTTGCCGGACACCGTTGCTTCGTCACCGTTCGCGTGCTACCTCGGGAACACCGGGTACGCGTACCCTCGTCCTGGTGCCGCCCACATTCCTACGATTTTCGAATCCCCGGGAAGCTTGCGTGTTCCGCTATAAACGCAGCCGGTTCTCCTCCGAGCAGGAGACCGTGCAAAGGTGACGCTGCCTATTCCGAGGCGTCCGCAAAGTCCCCAGGACCCGCGGTTCACCTACGTTCACCTACGTGCCTCCTTCGAGGCGTCGACCACCACCTGCTTCCTTCATTTCGCACTATTTTCTGACCATGGAAAAACAGCGGAGTCTGCGTTTCAAGGCCGACGTCTCGCCCCGCTCCCTGCTCGTCCTCGTAAACAGCTGAGCGAGGAGAAAGGGTGGACGTCGCGGGCGAGCTACGTGCCCCGGAGATCACGGAGCCGCCTAAAAATATCTCGAACCCGGAGTTCGCCGTCGTCCTTGCACGGTTTCCTTTGTCGTTCCCGCGAGCCGTTCCGGCCTGATAACGCGTGCGAACGTCCTGTCGATCACTTCGCCCCGCGGGATTTCGCAACCGGGACACCGAGCCCGGCGGGCGTTCGCGAATCGGCGCGCTCCTCGCCTGTGCTCGGGCCGCCCAGTTTTTCTGCCGGTTTACGGCAGCAGCGCCGCGGAATTCCGTTCGGTAGCGAAAGTTATTTGAATAATCCGTTATTTATCGGGGGAAACTACGCCGCCGGACAGCATTTGCGGGCCGATCGGACGAAAAACGCCCGCGGAGGCTCGTAACCGGTGTTACAGCGCTATCGCGCCACTTTATCGTAAATTATTCCCGTTTTTTCGCGGACCGCATTTTCTGCGGCTAATTGATTAAGAAGGTTCGCTGCGGTCGTTGGTCACTTGCGAGGAGACGGATGGGTTAGGCCTGGGTTATCCTCGTTGAGTGCAGCTGGCAGGGGGAGGGGGACGAATAACCGCAGAACCTTCGAAATCCCGAAGGCGATGCAAATTTCCGGGCGACGTTGACGACCTCGATAAATCACTCGGCCGAAACGAACGGCGGCGGAGAAAATCGAGCAAAGAGTTACTCGGGAATTCGACCTTCGTTTACGAAACCGAGGGACCGGTCTTATTTCCGGCCACCCTCGGGCAACGATTTTTCGATTGAGTAACGAGCAGATAGGATCTACCCGGCTGCCCGAATCTCTAGACAGCTCTACTAGAAGCGCAGGCTGCCGAATTCGGCTGCTTGGCGGGCCTAGTCCCGCAAAAACCATTCGAAATTCAATGCCTCGGAACGGGCTGCATTTTTCTCTGTCTTTTGGGAAAGGCTCGAGCCGGAGATCCGCGTTCGAGGGTCACCGAGACGGATTTGCGTCACGGTCTCCCATGTGATTACGTGGTATCAATGAGCACCTGTCCCACGGTAAATCTTGGTTAGTCCAGCGGAGAGAGAAAAGGAGCAGGGAGGAAACACCCTGCCAAGGAGACAGTCGCCTGGTTCAGCTACCCACGAATGTTGCGCAAACCGATTACGCGAAACAAAGCGGCGACGTACGTTGATAGACTCGGCGAGCCGGTAGATGTTATCAGTGGCGATCGCCGAAGTACAATGCGCAGGACAGGGGAGGCAGCGAGAGAGGTGCGAAACGTGGGAGGGAGGAAAGGGAGGGCTGCTCCTTTCTCGCGGTGGCCGCGATCGGTAACGTGAAACCTTGATCGATCCGTGGGACCGATCCCGCGCACTCCCACGGAAATCCGACGGTAACCGTATACAGCATTAAGAAACACGCGTGGCACGTAACCGTCCTGTTAACACGCGCGGCGGACCTTCCACCGGCTAGAAAGGCGAATTAAACACGGCTTCGGTCTCCGTCAGTTCTCTGCAGTCTCCAATCGACAATGGAGGCCTCCCTTCGCTGGCTAGTAATCTGCGACGACTGCTTCTAATCGCAAAACTGATAACAGTAACCTCTTGTACTCTACTTAAGGGCTTATGCCTATCTGCAAGGTCTGAAAACACAAGTATTTTCGGGATTTTTTTTTAAAACTTGAAGACTTTTTTAAATAAACCTTTGTATATTCGAAAGTGTACATGTTAAACTACTTGTAGTAATTTTTGCGATGGAAAATATAAATAAATAAAAGATATATCAACGATCTCCCAGCGGCGATTTTTCTTTCAATAGTTTCGCGGTGACTACTTTAATTTTAACCTGGTTCATCTGAACTGAAAAATTCGCGGGAATTTAGTTAGTATATTGGATTATCTTGTCCTTAATCGTTCATTATCCCGAAATATTAATTTGCTAGAAAATGTCGGCTTCTCATAGCAAAAGTATCGATTTTCACCGCAGAATCGCGCTCATGTTGCATCATTTTTCATATGTAAAGTAAAAACTACGCAACGGAAATGAAAATGCCACGATTAAGGACAAGATAATCTAATATACTAACTAAATTCGGTCGAATTCTTTGTTTCTAATGAACCAGGTCGAAGCTACAGTGGTCACCATAATAGAAAAACGCTGTCGGGAGATCGCTGATATTTCTTATCGTCGCTTATTTATTTAGATATCGCCTTGCAAAAAAAACTACAAGAACTTTAAAATATATACTTTCGAACATACAACCGTTTATTTAAAAAAGGCTTCAAATTTAAAAAAAAATCTCGAGAATACTTGCGTTTTCTGACCTTGCAAGTAGGCATAACCCCTTAACTCATTCTTTCAACCGCTCTGTCGCGTAGAATCGGCATTGCCCGTTCGAAACGTTCTCGCCCGAAGCGAGAATCGGCGGTGATCGAAAGCACCCCACTTTAACGAGATTACGCGGCAGTAATTTGCGTTACGAGCCGCGGCATAATGCGTGCACCGAAACGAGGAAACGGCACCGAGCCGTATTCCATCGCCGCGACGCATAGCAACGAGCTTCGGAGCACGCTCGAGATCCACTTCCGCTCACGATCCACGGAGAAAGTAATTACGATTATGCGTACGCTTTATCGGACGTATCACTGCGGCATGTACGACGGGGTATATAAATCTCCTCTACCCGCGATCTCGTTCCTCCGCGCCCGTTACAGATCGCAGCGATTTCGCCCGGAGGGAAAGTGAAACGCGCGCGCGCGTTAGAGCCACCGATCGTTACCGAGCCTCGAGCTTTTAACATTCGTCCGGGAACCTCGGCGAACAGAGCCGTCCCCGAGGTGCTCCCGTCTCGGGAAGGGATCGACGTGACAGGTCACGATCCCCTTTTGCATATCAGCGACCGGCTGGAAGGACGACTTTCGCGTGAAATCTGTCGCAACGCGGCGGAACTCGTGCAGATCGCGACTGGCCTACGGAGCGTATAAGGCGGAACGTGCGCGATACGCGATCTCGTGCCGATTCCTCGGGCTCTGGAAAGCTTGGCGGGCTGACCCCACCGTCATCGGTATCGGCCGGACGTATCTCCGAGACGAGACGCGGGACAGATGCTCGGGATCGCCACTCTGTGCACCACCGGCGAGGCAAAAGCTTCACGCTCGGCGCAACTCGTTCCCAGCGGCTGGCAGGCCGCAAATCGCGCGCCGCCCCGCGAGATATACGATCGTGGAAACGCGCAGGAGCGATAAAAACGAGCCGCTGGTCGCGAATCGGCCACGTACACGCTACGCGCATATATACATGGCCTACGAGCGGGCAGGCGAGCAAACTGGTGACCGGTTCTACCCGGGAAAGTGTCCGCGGCTTTTTAGCGCGCTCTGCGCGAACAGAGGCCCCCGCCGCGGCGGTTCCAGCTCGTAAACCACAATCGCCGTGCTCCTTTTTTCCGAGCGATCGCTCGGGAGCGAGGGTATCGCGTTCCTTTCCTGGTCCGAGCTTCTGGCCCGTTAACACCTGACGGATAGCTTCATGATGGACGGCAGGAGATTCGCTTTTTACCTATTCTCCGCTGAAAATCGAAGCGGTGCGCGCGACCCGCTCGATAACGCATTCCTTTGCCTCTCCCGCGAGGCTGTCGCCCGTTTCGTAAGCGCGGTTTATGGAGTGGTGGCCGCCGAGGGGTGCGGTTGCCGGTATCTCGAGGCGGTTCTCGCTGGATCATCCTTTATAAACACGTAACAGGAGTCCAAGAGATAAGTTGACACAGAGGCTGGGGTGTACGGGCGTGAGGAACGGTGCGGCGAGAGATCGCAGCCGATATATACCAGCCGCTCGTGTATCTAGGCGTTATATCTCTGTTGGATAGGTGAAGCTGTATGCGTGGAATATCAGCTCGGTGCTCGGGCCTGGTAACGCCTCCTGCATCTATGCAGCCTTGAGACCCGTTTCCAGACGGATTCAACCTTCTCCGATATGCAAGCACTGCTCAGCGCCGAGATACAAGCTTGCCCGAAAGGTAGAGGCAGTGGCGGATTTGAGGAAAAGGGTGGCAATCATTCTGGGACACCCTGTGCGCATAACGGAATTACAAATTAATTCACGAGCCCGCGATATGAAAATTATGGTTTTTTGAAGATTGGGTCATGTACGAGACGCAAATTGCGCTGGGGTGTCTGTTGAGGTACCTGCATCCAAACGCTGGTACATGTTGCAGTGGAACACTGATGCATGCATCATGATTAGACTGCGGATGTTCATGCAAATGCATATATTGATATGTAAAAATTATTTTGTACATTGCATAACGTTTTGTTAACCCTCGGTTGTCACGCCTACTTTTTCGAACGTCGTTGTCACACTGGGTCAATTTGACCCTGCCAATTTTCAATTAATTGCCATTTAAAAATTATTTGTTAAATTAAGTCTCAACAATTCTGAGATAATGTTTGAACATTGTAGAATATATGCCCATCGTTGAATGTTGACATTTAAAGTGTCATCATGCTTTAAAAAAAATTTGAAACAATAAGAGTTCCGACAAAACCTTTTTTGCTTAACCCTCGTCAGACGGCATAGGTACAACTGTACCTTTTGCGTTTTTAAATTGCGATAACTTTTTTTCGAGAAGCCGAGGAGGGCTGAAGTTTTGTGACATCTCTAAATTTTTGGTCTAGATTATATAGACCAAATTTCAGAAAAATATCTCAACCCCCTTCCGAGATAGGGGGCCGGGTCGAGGGTTGAATCCATAACAGCGGCATAGGCACAATGGCGCCCTCATATATTTTTTATGAAGATAATGCAAGAAAAAAAGAATGCGATTTTTTTTTAATGATTATGTTCTTTTATTAGAAAAAAGTAAAAAAATAGATAATTTATATTCTAAAAGAAAATTTGGGAAATTTTTTTTATTGATTCTCATTGAGAATAAATGTTATCAATTTATCGTACAAATTATACCGACAGTGAGAATATTTATATAAAATATGTGAGTGTGCAATTGTGCCTCTGCCGTTTGTTAACGTTGTAAAATTGTGCCGTCTGACGAGGGTTAAAAAATTGCAGGGACAATTTGACCCAGTGTGACAACCGAGGGTTAAAAGGCATATGCACATATGTTACATATTTCTTTTATATCTATCTCACTGTATTTGGGTGCGATCATAGATGAATTATCGAGCCGTTATGTGACATTGGTGATACGTACCATTGTTGAAATTTCGCAATAGAATAAGTCATTAGTAGAGGCTAATGGAAATAATGTTGCAATTGCAGCTGCTCAGAATGTCTTTCAACAAACAAAAGTTGCTGAAAATTTAACATTTATTCAGGCACATTCACCAATTCTTCCAACCACAATAAAGAAATTGGGAACTGTCGGTCTACTCTTAACAAATTTCGATAAAAATAGACATGGCATATTTTACGTGCATATTTGCATATGCTTTTTGCATATATTACGCGCATAAACATCCGCAGTCTAATCATGAAACCTGCATCGTGATGCATGCATCAGTGTTTCACTGCAACATGCATCAGCAGACGGGTGTACCTTTAACAGCGCAGAAAGCACCGTGATATGTTGCACGACACATCGACCTCCCATCGGTCCCCGTAATTACTCGTATCATCTTCAAAACCGTATCACAGCCTGGATCTACGATCTGTCCCATCGTTAGCTCGTCATCCTCGGGAGTACACTCATCAGGAACGAAAGGTCGCTCCGCTCCTCCGCTTCTGGGAACAGGCAAACGCGCGAGAATTCCCTCGACGCTCTCCTTGAGAAATTCTATGAAATCGACGCCGATCTCCGGGCGCTTATTAAAATCGGAAACAATCGCATCGTTATTCTAACGAGCATCCTAACGTGGGCAAGATTACGAGCCTGTCGAGCGGCGAGCGCTCTTACCATATGGTTGCGCGGACCAGGCGCAACGGTGCCGCGAGTCGAACGAACCTGCAGCCACGGAATCGGTCGCGCAACGGCCGGGCAACCAACACGGTTTTGCACGTCCAACAGCCTCGAAACGGTGGTCGAATGATGGTCGTTCGCAGAGTGTCGCGGCAATGTCCCTTGAGTTCCGCGAGTGAACGGACAGATAAGCGGCGGGTAACGCCTGTCCAGGTAGCGCAGCCTTGAGACGCGCGTTTCCAGCCTTTCCCTGGACCCCGAGAACCATTCCAATTGGCGATCGCCGAATTCTGCCGCTGCTGACCCCGGGCACCGGTCTCGTGAAAGTGAAATCGCCGCGCCGGACCTTCGACACTAACGTAGGTATCGCTGCACACGTCCGAGTAGCCCCCATTTCAGGGACGAGGTGGCCACCACGAAAATATCCAGTTTTAGTCCTCCACTGTGCTCGGGAATTTTTTACTAGAACGCGGGATTCAGCGCGGTTGCAACTTGCAACCCCTCCGCGGCTTCCTCACCCAGCTCGGTATCCTGAGGTCTTGCAAGTCATTTCCATTTTTTTTTCATTTAAAATACACTAGGTGCAACAAAATGCAAAATAATCTGCACGAATTGTTAAACCTCCAAATAGGGGAGGGTCGTGCAGTACCGACTTAATAATCCTTATTATTAAATTTCACAAAAATAATTTCTCTTCTCTTATTAAGTTCCATCTATACTACAAACACGTTTTTGAGTTTCTGATTTTTATTGACTCTACCCCAAGATATAACAAAAAACTTGGAGCAGTCGGTATCGCACAACTCTCTCCTACATTTTAATATAATCTATAATTCATATTAAGCTGTAAGTTCGTTGCTGCCCTTCCCCCTCAAGTTCGAGGATTTTCATTCAACAGAAGTTTGACGTATAAATTTTTGAATAGCTTCACGCTGCAAAGGTGGAGACAAGGAGACATCGATTTCTCTTAAAACTGTCCGGAAAGTACGAGAGACTCGCGGATCGATATGTTTCCCATTGCTAACGAGGGCAGCTCCAATTCCCGCCGCTGGTCTCGTAGCTTTTACTCCCAGGCATTGTCGCGGTGTCGTAACGGCGCGTAATAACGCGCGCGGCTCCAATTAAGACGCGGTAACGCCGGCGACGTGCGTCAATAACGATATGGTAACGAGCAGGCGGTGGTTGCGCGGTAGAATTTCTCGCCGCGAGTCGAAAGCGGATGCGCGCGGATCGGAGCCGGACGGGCACTTTTGTTCGGCCGCGAAGGTCGTCCGCGGCGATTTGGAAGCGGAGCCGGCACCGGCCCCCGCGTGACTTTGATCTATTTTTCAGGGCACGATCGCGCTCTCGATCGGCCCGCCGATTGCGTCAGCGACCAGGCCTTTTGTGTCGTCGTCGCCTGCACGCTCTGCTTAATCGGCCGACGAACGGGGCTCCTGGAAACGATTCCAGCCTTTCGATTGCGCAACCGCGGCGACGACACGTTACATTAAAACCGCATTACCCTTCATTATTTATGCAAGCGGGAGGGGAAACGTCCGAGAGCCTCGCCGGCATGGAGTCCCTCGGCCCATCTGAGAAACAAGTTGATTCGCGCGACGGGAAAGTAAAGGGTTCCTCGACAAATAGGACGATCGCCGCGAATTTACATAACTCCTGCGCAATTTCGCGCTCCGGGGCGGTGATATTCGGTAACCGAGAAACGCGTGCTTTCCATTCCTGAGAAATGGCGCGTTTATTTACGCTGATAGCCGCTGGCTTTCTGCGAGCTTTTGCGCGCGGTGAAAGCAGCGCGGGGCGGGAGAAAGGTGATTGATATTTAAAGGGGAGAGCTTCAGGAACAAGGCGCACTTTCAGCTGTCGTTGCTGTCATCGATTGGAGTAAAGCGTAGACTGTTACCCGATTGTTTCAACGAGCGCGCGCTCCGCTTGCGTAATCGCGCGGCGGTTGTGCGTGCCACCCTTCCGGGTGGAGGGAAACTTCGCGCACGGCGCGCGAGATAATAGGATTATCCCCCGCGGACGCTTTCCGCCTCGGTTAATCGCGGATTACGCGTAAACGATGCGGAGGAGGTATTCCTCTGAGTTTTTCACCTGCTCCAGACAGCGCGGCTCTAGGGTTACGTAACCGTAGTAGGCTGCTCGCTTCGAAGGGAGACCTGCGACGAGATACTCGGGGGTTAATCGAAGTCGATAGCGCGACAATTGCGGACCTTGCAGCAAGAGGGGTGCAGCTTCAAATCTACCAACTTAAATTAGGAAAGACTGTTTGTAAAATTATTGCTTTGACTTACAATTAAAAAGTGATTGAATAATATGTTTTTACACAGTAAGTAGTGGATACTGAGTTGACAAGATTTTGTTTCTATTTCGGGTGAATTTTTCAAATCTGCAGCTACCCAAAACGAAAGTATTGCAGAAAGTAGTAATGGGTGCAGGTTCAAAATTTGAAATAATCGATGGTTTGTTATCGGATTTGCATCAAACGTGCACCAAACGATGTAGAATTCTTTACCTATACCCATTACGCGTCAGAACTCAAAAACTGTCAAAAATCAAGTTGCACCTTCAATTATTTTAAGGGTTCCTGGGAATGCATCTGTGATCGATGAAGAGGTCTCCCTACCTTGAAAGACGAAAAATGATGCGAACTTTAGGAATTTTTTAAAACAGAACCATTAAATATATTTACCTCCCAGCTTTGTGGCTTCATTTGTCAATCTTTAGAGGATATGAAAAAAAAATTGAATGCAAAAATAATGGTTATATCCGGAGTTATAGTGGTTCAAATAGAGTGTCTTGCAAAAATCCTATGCGCGCTGTTAGCATAAAATCAGGCGTTGTAGTTATCTGAAATGGAACGTTTAAAAATTTTCAGGCTATCGCCTGAACTAGATTAAATAAAAAATACTGAAAATTAAAAAAAAAGTGGCATCGTCTAAAACAGACATCGATTTCTGCAAAAAACTCACTAGTTTTTTAAGTCGCGAAAGTCCAATTTTGCAAAAACCGACTTAGTTTTAGTAACAACGAAAATGGGACATCTACTGAAGATATATACCAAGTTTGAAGTAAATCGGGTGATTGGTTTTCGAGATATCATGCTTACAAATTCAAGAAACATCGTTTTAAGCGCAAATATATACAAATATAGGCATAAACTTTTGTGTAAGCCATTTTTAAGAATTTTTTTCAGCAATAATTTACAGTTTTCATAGAAAATTTTTATTACCTACCTTTACCACGCTGTCTTAACCCTCGGTTGTCACACTGGGTCAAATTGACCCTGCAATTTTTTAAGCAAATCACTTTTTGTCGGAAATCTTATTGCTTCAAATTTTTTTTTAAGCATGATGACACTTTAAATGTCAATTTTCAACGATGGGCATATATTCTACAATGTTCAAACTTTATCTCAGAATTTTTCAGACTTAATTAAACAAATAGTTTTTAAATAACAACTGATTGAAAATTGGCAGGGCCAAATTGACCCAGTGTGACAACGACGTTCGAAAAAGTAGGTGTGACAACCGAGGGTTAAGAGACTATACAAAAAAAATAAATAGAAAAACATCCATAAATTGTAATATATTAATTAATCTTTTAGATCCCTCCACGCGAGTTGGTCGAAGGTGTAACTATGCAACAGCAGGTCCGAAATCAAATTTCATTTTCTCTTATAAACTATATGAGTGTAGTTTCCGTTGTACGTACGGATTCTTTGATTGAAAACGAATTCTTTGAAATACGCTCGAAAAACTGTCCATCGTATTCGCAAATTTTCGAAACATTTCTTCTAAAGCGCACCATTCTTACAAAAATAATTTGTTTAATAAATCGGTACGTACAACGGAAACTACACTCATATAGTTTATAAAAAAAAGAAATTTGATTTCGGACCTGTTGTTCCATATATAGTTACACCTTCGACCAGCGCGCGTGGGGGGTCTAGAAGATTAATTAATATATTGAAAATTATGTTTCCCTATTCATTTTTTTTATATAGTCTCTTAAGACAGCGTACTAAAGGTAGGTAATAAAAATTTTCTACGAAAACTGTAAATTATTCCTGAAAAAATTCTTAAAAATGGCTTACCTTTCCGGGCGTCACAGTGGTGTTCCCCCTTAAAAAAATCCCAAGTATCGCATTCTTTCTGGCCGTCAAGGTAGGGAGACCCCTTAAGGTGGACTCACGTATCTATATCAGCTCCTGCTTATTAATAGTGTTTACACCGCAGCCTCGCCTTTCACTCTAATTGTCCCCCTACCTTACTTCACTCCCACGTATCCGTCTGTAACGAGTAATAAAGCCGAATAACATACACGAATCCGTCATCAAACTTGCAATTCCATCTTGCCCGAGATCGCACGATATCGAACCACCGCACACCTTCGTAGCTGGCGATACACCGTAGGTGTATCCAAACTTTCGATCGCTGCAGAGAAACCTCGAACCAGTCTCTGGCGTTCTCGGCGGTCAGCTGATCCAGCTGAAATCGAGATTGAAGGCGGCCGCGTACGAACGCTCGCCTCGTTACGCCGCCGCGCGAAACTGGCCGCTGTGCACTCACACAACGGAACGCGCGTGGATTGCGTGGGTGCAAGTGACTCGCACGTTGACAGGAGAGACAGGGTCCCGAGCGGTGCGTGCGACAAGGATGAAATCCGTTCGGGTATTGCAGAAGGCGGTATCTCTCCTCTGCACGCGTCTAACGATCTACAAACAACGATCGATTGCCTCACATTAAATCAAGGATGGCTGGCTAACGGTTGGCCAACCGACGCCCGCTGCTTTCGTGGCCTTCACAGCTTTTGAACACAATGCGCCTGGTTGCGCGTGCCGAAAATTAATTGGCACCGGGAGATAGATGGATGAGATCGATTGAGCCGACCTACTGGCCGCTCGTTAGGAAACATCGGGGGCTGCAGGGAGGGTCAGAGATACGGATCGCCAGCAGAGATAGAGTCGCTTACGATTTCTACCGACCGGTATACACTGGGCCCGTTACTGTTAGCCCACGACGCTATTAATTGCGGGGACGGTAATGCTTAGAATCCAGTGACTGTAATAGCAGCCGGTGCAACAGTTAATTTCCATTCGTACGTGGAACGGTAGTATCTGCTGCGCGACTTCTCGTGTAGAACCGCTTTCCATAGAAAGCGCTGCCTTTTGTTTTCCTCGCGGCTGGAGACACCCGAGGCATCCGAGATCGTCCCCGCATTACCAGTGACGAAACCGCTCCGCCACGTAACCGCCGCTCGCCTTCCGTTACGTCCTCATCGGGGACCAGCAGCTCGAAACGACCCCACATTTGCCCGCGAGAATACTCCCCGTCGATCTCCGTCGAGGCGCAGCTTCCCCGATTATTCCACGGTCTTCGAGACTTTAATCCCTGCGTCGAACGCTCGAGCGTGTGCCCATTGGAGAACCAACCGTTCACCTCGTTACGTGCCCCGTGCCAGCGCACGCAACACGCTCGCGGAGCGGAGCGTTTACGTGGGAGCCCAGCGTACCGTGTCGGACATTGAGCGCGAAAAAGATAACGGTACGCCCGGGACGGTGATAGCGAGAGCGAGACCAGAAAGCTTTCGAAACCTCGGACGATCGTGGCTGACCGGCGCGCGGGAATATTCCCATGGACAAATGTGCTCGAACACCGTGCAGCTGTGTGGGGAATTCATAATGCGCTTCGGTCGCTTCCTGCGATTGAATTTTAACTGCGCCATCGTGATGGCGGTACGGAGCTACTTGTCTGCCGATTTCGATCGAGGAACGTGCGGTTTCTGCAGGCGGACACGGTCTCCGAAGGCACCGGCTGATGTATGGTTGATTGAATCACGAGCAGGTGGTCTAAGGGCCGCGCGACGCGTCTGCCCCTCGCGGTCGAATTCCACTTGCGCGCGAACGCGAGACTCGTCTGCCCTGCGCAGGCTTCTTCTACTGCCACCATCTCCCGACGATAGGTATTGCATTACGAGAGTGGAAGAGTTTGTGCGTTCGCTGGTAGCAGGGGCGGATTTTTGTGTAGGCCAAGTAGGCTAGGGTGGAGAATTTTGAGGGGTAGAAAACTTTGGGGAGCGACAGATTTTAAGCGACATAAATTGGGGAACGTTTAAACACTTCAACAGTTCACTTCTTTTTCATATACCGTAAATTGGGGTGACTTTGCCCACTTTTTTTACTCTGACTGAAAAATTACCATATGATTTAATTCGCTATTGTCTTTTTCGTTTGACCTTGGAGAAATTATTGCTGTCGATTACAAAACACCGTATGTTCTAATTACTCCACAATAAAATAAAGTAAAGTTTTTCCGAAAAGCGGGCAATGTCACCCCGGCGCGGGCAAAGTCATCCCAGTTTGCGGTAGCGAATTAGCAGTAACTCATATGCGAGTTGCGATATTGTATTAATATCGAAATTGTCCCGACTCTTTTAAATTCAAATGTTTGATGATTTTTCGCGGAATGGGCGGCAGACACTTGTTAGCCTAGGGGCGCCGAATCCCGAAATTCGCCTCTGACTGTTAGGTGAGCACGGGTGATGCTAAGTGTATGGAAATGTGGCTTCTCGCTACATCTACTTGTACTTTTATCAGAAGTGTAGCGGACTGTTGAACTGGAGGTTTATTTCTCCAGGGTTTGAGTAAATGACTCAATTACTGACCCCTAATCAATTACTGTCACCTTAAGGCAGGATACCACCTTTGACTGCGATTTTTGGAGGCGTTTTTCATGAATTTTTTTTGCATACAAAGAATGCGCAGAAACAAAATCGGTTTTAGTCATTTATTAATGTAACTTTAATCTCTAATTACACATTTTTTGAAACTGAAAAAGTCTCTTATAGGTGGCGCCAAAATAAATTCCTTTGGAGGAACACCGTTAGACTGCGTGTCAAATTACTCTTACAATTTTCATCGGATTGAGTTGAAACTTTGCACAATTCTTCCCCGTGGTATAATCTAATGATGTACGTAGGACTTTTGCTGTAGCGTTGTTATTTTTTTTTGGTGCACAATTTTATATACTTTTTTACCCCAAAAACTTGACCTTTTTGTTAAAATGACTGCCATTTTCTTAAAAATCGAAATTTCGTAAAATCCCTACGTACAGCATTAAAAAATATTGTTGTTAATAGGAACATTCTTTGGCTTTTTTTCTAAGAGCCACGTACAGAGCAGAATTTGACACGCAGTCTAACGGTGTTTCTCCAAAGGAATTTATTTTGGCACCACCTACAAGAGATTATTTTTTACTTTTTCAGTTTCAAAAAATGTGTAATTACAGATTAAAGTTACATTAATAAATGACTAAAACCGATTTTGTTTCTGCGCATTCTTTGTGTGCAAAAAAAATTCATGAAAAACGCCTCCAAAAATCGCAGTCAAAGGTGGTATCCTGCCTTAAGCTATTTTACTTAAAATAACGAATAAATAAACTATAGTATATAATCTATAGTATAGATTAGGTTGAATTACATAATTCTTTTTGTGTATGACTTTACAACGTTTATTTATTCGTTACTTTAAGTAAAGTAGCTTAAGGTGACAGTAATTGGGTCCCTCACTCAAGTGCGTCCCGCGTGCGACCGAGCCGAAGCGTAGGCAATAAACGTGATGATTGCCAGAGCCTGGGTTCGGTTGCGACAGCGTTGGCGCCCATCATCAATATGTTTAGAGAAAAGGACTTTCCCTTCAAATGGTTGGGTTATTTTTTCTCTCTCTCAGCTTTCCAGACGAACGTTGGGCGCCCACGGAAATCAGCAGAATTCTTCTAACAGTCGAGCGAGAAGCTTCGCTTGTACGGTCTTATGTTATAAACTGTGTGATTTTGTTATTTGTTATTTCGTTATCAATAAGCAGTGTTCGTGTTATTATAATTCTGAGCAATAATATTCGCCCTTACAAGCAATCTCCCTACAGAAGTGGTCGAGGAAGTGGTCATGGATAGCCAAGGAAATAGAGATGGAATATATTTTTTACTCTTAAGGGGTTAGACCACCTTGGACGGAGCAAAATTGCAGTCATTTTCGTCATTTTTTTAAGAAAATAATGAAATAAACAGAAAATTTAATGTGAAGCCTGTTATTGTACAACTCTCGCCGGAAAAAAATCGTATTTTTCTTTCCTACGAAATGGCGGCGGTAGAGCCGTAAAACGCAAGATCTTGAGGAGCGACGTTTTCCACGGTGTTCAATCTCACGGCTATACCCTTTGACCTAGAACAGAAAAACCAAAAAGATTTATTTTCCGCATGCCTAAAACTAGAGAAGTACGTAGGGGAATCCAGAAACAATTAATTTGCCTCGAAATGGCGACCATGGGGAGAAAAAGTGCATTTTTTTATAAAAGTGTCAATTGCAAAGAATATATTCAAGATATCGCAAAACCGCTACGTACTTCACTATATTTAGGCATGCAGAAAATAAAACTTTTTGTATCACGGCTCTACCGCCACCATTTCGTAGGAAAAAAAAATACGATTTTTTCCAGCGAGAGTTGTACAATAACAGGCTTCGCATTAAATTTTCTGTTTATTTCATTATCTTCCTGAATAAAAAATTACGAAAGTGACTGCAATTTTGCTCCGTCCAAGATGGCCTCACCCCTTAACAAAGACTTCGGTCCGATGAAGCGAAGAAGAAGAAGTGTGCCGCTCGTTGCCACTTGTTCCTACAAAGGTTGCACGATCTCCAGCACCCCTCCAACGCTTCGCGGACCTACGAGCGATTTCCCCGGAAGATTATCGAGATAGCCGTCATTGTTCCCTACTTCTGCCCGATGGAACACGTAGCCGGTATCTTGATCTCGGATCGATACTCGCCGCGGCGTGAATCTTGACGCGCGTAAATCGAGAGTCGGCGGCGGGATGGCGAATCTATGCAAATCCCCGGGCAGGAAAATCGCCGCGGTGGGAAGAAGGGCCCGGAGGAAATTTTGAAACCAGCTACGTGCCCCGCGGAGCGTGCTGCGCCTTTCTAACTCGCGGAACGAGATAGCAAAGGTCAAACACGCTCGCTCGCGCACACCCCTGCGACTGCGTAACCTTCACGGCCGATCGGTACATTTCCACGCTCGTTTGCATTTCGCGGAATCAGATCTGCAGAATCGCCGTTGGAATCCAGACCGCGGGGAGGCCGCAGAACACCAGCCTGGAACCTAGTCTCTCTCTCTCTCTCGCTCTCTCTCTCTCTCTCTCTCTCTCTCTCTCTCTCTCTCTTCTCTGACGAAGCGCGGTTCATCCTAGTCTTTCAACAACACTGTCGAGCGTTTAACGGAAGTCTGCCAGGCAGCTCCTTTGTCTCTGCACTCCCCTCGCGTTGCAGCGTTCTCGCCGAATTGTTTCGGCTGACGCAACGGAGGCCCGATACCGATCTCCCGGCACAGTAATTAATCGCGTGCTCGTTCGGAACGGGATAATCATGCCTAACGAGGTAACAGCTTTCTGCGTTCCCCACCTGGCTTCGGATGCTACGAATTGCAGGCTAGCGGGCCGCGATTCGTACCTTCGATCCGCGCTAGGATCGCTCTCTTTCTACACATCCAAGCCAGTCGCCTCGAGAAACAGCAGCTCCGCTATTCAACGCTGTTCTCCTATCGCGGGCCTTTAATTAAGCGGGAGCTGCCCATCCTTAGCCTCGCGTTCACGCTGGTCCTAACAGATTCTTCCGCGTACGTCGCAACCTTTTTACTCAGCTCTACCCAAGAATCTAGCCCGCTTTAATTTCTCGGCACACCTTGCAGCGGCCGAGCCATTAGCGGTCTCGAAAATTCTCCGACGTCTCCTCGCGTCCTCCCACTTATGTTCCGGGATAAGATTTTAAGTGAGACTCTTCTATTATGAGACAAAAATCTCAGCAACAACTAAACGCGAACAACGGAAATAGAGAATTTCACGAGACTGATGATAAAATAATTAAAATATAATAAAACAACGAGATAATTCTCTCGTGTGATTAAAGTCTCACGTGGGGCACGATATTTTTGTGGATACGCACCTTTACTTTCCTCTCTCTCTCTCTCGATACGAGCTCACTTTCAATTCTCCGTCGCAGCTGATCCGAGAAGGTTAAGGACCCACCGTAGAATTTCGCGTGTCAACCTTCGAGCGACCCGCGGGCATCTTCCTCTCCTACGGTTCTCTACGCGGCCCGATCGGAGAGAGGCTGCTGGAGCCAGGGGAGAGGAGATCGTGGGACCGAGCCACGAATGCCGAGGAGGTCGAGGTGGCTTTAGTAATCTTCAGGGACCCGGTGGATCGTGAGTGGGTGTTCCCCGGTTGTGATCCACAGGGTGCAGGACTCGGCGAGGGGCGTTCACCGAGTTGCATTACGTGCTCCTTTCCCGTCCCGCGAACGAGACGCGATATCTCCCCGGCAGTCTTTCTCATAAAGCGGCGATTAATCACGGTTTAAAAGGGTAAGCGGAACGACGAAAGCGAGGCCTATCCCACGGCGTCCGTGGCCGTAGAATTTCGTCTCGTAAAATCTGCGCGCTTGCAATTAGGTACGTCCGAGTGAGTCACGCTCGCACCGTTACGTTCTTAACTTTTGATGGCCGCCAGCTCTCGTTCGATAACGCGACGTTCTAATTGCCCGGCCGGCACGTGGGAATCGCCACCTCGACGGAACCGCTCAACGATCGGGCTTCGCTTGACCCGCACGCCGAGCAGAAAATCGAGCTTCCTTTGCGCCTCGATTCGTTGCCTCGCCGTTGGAAAGACACTCGGTTACGCGATCGCCCGGTGGAAACTCCTCGGTGCCCGGCCGAGGAACAGGCGAAAGTGTGCTCCACCTGGCTCGCTGTTAAATTATGATCGAGCCTGTACTTTTATCGAGTCGCCTGGCTAGTTACGAAACCGCGCTCGTCTAATTCCAACGGATCTATCAACCGTTCGACGAGCTTGTGCGGAGGAGCATCAGGAAACGTCGAGGAGCATCGTCGACCTTCCAATTCTCGCCCCCCCCTCTCGGCAGATGCTCCTTCTGGATTTTAAGGCCGTCCAGCTGGCACACGACACCGTTACGCGATTGCATCCGCGGAGAAAGAGAGAAGGAGAGAGGAACGCGTGTCTAGAAACACCGACTCGCTTGACCAAGAAGCGGCGGCCTTGTAGACTCTCTTTCACCCGAGGATCCTCGGTTTACAGCTAATTCCACCAGGGAATCCCCCTCGATCGGGCTAGAAAACGGTTTCCACGAACGCGATGGCACAATCGCCTCGAGGCCGGCTTGCGTATCGGGATCTGTTAACACCTGCGGGGTCAACCGATTCGTCGCCGGCTCGCCCTATGTCGAGGAGTCGCTCGGCCAGGCTGTCCTTTTGAATCGAGGCCACCGGGACGCGAGCTTTCAACGGAGAGACTCAATTGTACATCGATTAGCTCCTCCGTTTGTGAAACCTTGGCGCGGTGAATATTCACGATTAAATGAAAACGTAAGCGTTACGAAAGCGAGCGATCGCTCTCGGCGCGCGGCGCAATGCCGCGATCGTGTGTACAGCTTTCGAGTGAAATCACCCCAAGAAAGTTTTCCGCGGCGAAGGTAATTGGTCCACGCGAACCAGAAACTGGGTCGCCGATCGTACCGGGCCGTCGCGTGTCATCTCGTATTGCGAAACAGGGATCGCCGGTGTTTAATGGAAACCTTGAAACAAGGCCCCGTTATCGGTGGCCGTTTCTGCTGGCGATCTCTTAGAACCTTCCTAGCTTTCGATCGCCCCTTTCCTGCCACCTCTCGTTCGCGCCTAAACGCGACGATTGCGCAAACCATTACGCATCCGACGATTATTAGCATATGCAACCGTCCACGCGGGCCTCGCGGAGATACAGCGCGATGCACATCTTCGTTCTCCAGCTGCCTTCTTCCCCCGGCGAGGTCGTTCCTCGCTGTTTAATCGCGAAAAAGGTCGAGCCACCGTTTCCACTTCGTTACCGTTGCCCAATCCGCCGATCCTAATCTCCTATCCTTCCTAGATACAGAGATCTCTCGGTCCACCGAGGATGTGCGCGTAATTTGCGCGATACGTGGCACAAGACAGCTGCGTGCTTGTTGCACGCGCGGGTATAAGTGATAACGTGGTTGCTCGAGTGACGTAATCAGTATTTCCAGTACTGCGGATCAGCGGCGACTCTGTTCGTGTCTTTTAGGTAAGAAGGTTCGTTAAGGGGAATCCTATTTTTGGGGCTAAAACCCTAGGAAAATTTGGGAAATATTTTTGAAGACACTAGCGATCCGATTCATTTGAAATTTAAACCACGTGTTTATATATCCTTGAAGAAGGTGCAGTTTTTTTTTTATTAATTTTGAATCGTAAATAATTAAATTTTGGTCGATAGTGTGTAGCTCCTGTATTTATTATTGAAAATTAATATAAAAAACTGCGACTTCTTGAGAGGAGTTTCTTTAGAAAGAATTCCCAAATTTTGCTATCTTTTTAGACCAAAAAATAGGTTTCCCCAGAAATAATAACAATTAGGTTTCCACGCGTTCCAGTCGCGTATGCGTAGCTAAGAAGCTTGATTTAATATTACTTCTTTCCTCTCACTTGAGAAAAATCTTAAGCGTCATTTAGGGCGTTTTGTGTGCGGTCCTAGATCCACTTAATATCTTTGCCGCGAAGAAAGTCGAGAACCGTTACTGGGAAGCGATAGTACACTTGCCGAGCCTCGTGGGTGTCGAGCACCCATGGAATCGAACACGGAAGCGATTTTCCTGTTAATTTATCGGCGTCAGGATTCCGAACGCACCGGTCATTTCGCTGCCCCGGGTAGGAGCCAGCCGAGCTCTGTTGTTCGCGCGCTCGGTCCACGGTCGGAAGTGAGCCAAACGAGCCGTATAAATTTCCAAGATTTACGGTATCGCGTAGGAGAGCGACGTGTGAAACGGCGTCCCTTTCGCAACGGCGCGAAATCGGCCGGCTCCGATCGCTCGACGAACGCGAGAAACTTGAAAATTAAACCGCGAGCCCGTCGACTCGCTCGCGTTTTACGTAAGAGGAAAGTCTGGCAATGAAACTGGAAGCAAATCGCCCCGGCTGCTCCCCGTCTTTCAAACGGCTTCGCCGACGAGTCGATCGGCCCGCGTTTTCCACGCCGCGGCTCGATCCGCCGATTTTTTGCCACCGCGCGCCACTCGATCCAGATTACGAAACTGCGCGCGAGAAAACTGTTTCCGAAAGAGAAATCCGCGGGTTTTAAGCAGCCAGTCGAGGGAGAAACAGCCGGCAACTGGCGAATAATTCCACGGGACGAAATTCAACGCAGCGTTTCCGCGTAGAAATCAGATTTGTTAATTACGCTCGTTTTATACCTGTTGTGCACGTGATTTGTATTTACATCTTAGCGCAAGCTCGCGCGGAGAATCCTCTGATCGTGAGAATTCTACCATGGGCAGGCAATCCAGTTAATTCAGTCCCGTCGAGTGCGTGGAGGAAAGCTGTAACTTAAGGTGTGTCTTTACGCGTCTGAAATTCAAAGTCGATTTCCTCGAAAATGAAGGGCGATATCAAGAAAAGTTACTCTTTCTTTTCGACTTATAAAGAGCAAATAAGTTCCGAAGAAAGAATACAATTTTTTGATATTGCGCTTCATTTTCGAGAAAATCGTCTTTGAATTTCTTCGAGAAAAACCTGCCTTAACCCTTCGTTGACCCTCTGGGTGTGAGCCACCCATAAACTGATTTTAAATACCTTTCTCCAAAGGCGACTCACAAACTATTTTTTTTCTCAAAATATTATATTGGAACAACAACTCTGCAGATCTTTAGCTTCTAACATTGAAATCTGTAGAAGCTACAATTTTCTAAAGATTTTCATCGTGTCTTCTCGAGATATGGCAATCTAGAATTTTTTTGCAGAAGCTGTAATAAAATGTCAATCAAAAATCTATTGGAATGCGTTCTAGAGACCTTGAAATTGACCCATGATTTTCTTCATAACTATTGGATTCTTTAGATGAGAATGGCTGTCGCTCAAAAATTGTTCTGGGTGCGAGCCACCCAGGTATGTCAAAGTTAATCGAAAAAGGAGGCGTGTCAACGAAGGGTTAAGTTGCTCTGAAAAATTTCAGCGCGAGGAGCAACAATCCCTCGAACAAAGACATTCCTCTGGGCCCATTGCACTGTGCCAAGAATACCCGAAAGATTCTGTCAGTAGCCGTCCAAGTTGCTGTACGAGTTTCAAGGTTCGCGTTCATGCTGGTCAGGAAGACTCCCTCGAGTGGCCATCCATCCGTCGCAACCTTTACTGCGCATTTAGAAGGCACAGGGTTTACGAGCGACGGATCTCTAATAATTACACGGCTCTCCTTTGCGTAATTGGACGCGTGACCGGCCTCCGAAGCCGGCTGGCCCGCAATCGTGCGCGCAGCTAATTCGACCATCTGCGGCCAGCCCTGCGGGGCCGGCTAAGAAGCAATCAAATTATTCCACGATTATTCCTCCGATCGGCCCCGCGGAGCTCCGGTGGCGAGGAAAACTTTCCAGTTTCCGGAAGTCTCGAGGGACAAAAACGGTGGGCTTACTTGCAACGGGGGGGCCAGCAATCGCGTAATCTCGCGGCTCCGAGTTTCTTTTGGGGGCGGATGAACGTGACTGGAGTGGTTCTTGCGATATTACGTTGCGAACGGTGCTGTGTGAAATTGTGGGCGAGGGACACACTTCGTCTGCGCTACGTGAGACTTTGTTAACCACCGGGGGAAGCTTTAATATCTCGCAATCGGCTGAAAGAGCTACGCTATGAAAACTATCCCCACCGAGTGCGCTGCACGCTCGTAGAGTAAAAGGCAGCACTGAACGGTCGTGTAACTTTGGGCTCTAAGCTAATTCCTGTGCAATATGTTCGGTAGAGTGTCAGGGTGGACACGCGGCTTGGAACTGTTTAAGCTGTCCGATATTATGCAAGCCGTGTTCCAGTTTTAAAGGCCCGCTTCGGTATTCCAGCTCACTTTCACTCATTCACTGGCCGGCTCTTTTATCCTGCTCCCTCGCTCTCTCTCTCTCTCTCTCTAGCTCTCCTCTTTCTATCTGCCTGCCCCGTTCTCTCCGGCTCTCGTTCCCTCCACGGCATTCGCGTGACTTTCACTTCTCTTAGCTTCGCCAGCCGTGTTCCTTCCTCGCCCCGCGTATTTCGCGGCGAACTTCCACGCGGAACGCCTTAGAAAACCGCGGCTTCATGATTTATGGAGTACGCGGCGTCTGTTGCTTCGGAAGCACGGGCCAACGTGTCCCTCGGTAACGAGAAGATCGACTGCCTGCTGGGAGACTCCGCGGGTTTCGCGGGCCTCGCGGAAGCGGTGGATAATTTTCCATCCCCCATTAACACCTTCCTCCTCCTTTTTTTCTTTCAATTTTAATTAGCCGCGGCTCCAGTTCCTGTCTATCCCAGGGGTACTTGATGCTTGATTTATGAATTAGAGCGCGGATGTTTGGAGGTGAACGGCGAACGTTTTCCCAGCTTGTACACTCCGAAGGCCTCCGCTCGGTTCGCACGGATACGTTGTTGCGTGATCGAGCTTGATCCCAGGAACATGTGATTTTCTGGCATCGCGGTGCTCGCCACGCGGAAGATGTTATTAAGTTGTCGCTACGATCCTCGCCTCTGTTGGCCTCTGAGGAGACTTCGCGTCAATGATTTGTTAACCCTTAACTGGTGACGCGGAGTCTGGGAGACTCCTGCAGAATTATTTCTCCTATGTTTGCCTTCTTTTCGACCGACCTTGTTTCACAATACCTACGTCGTTAAGGCTACTTTTAGAGGTTTTGAAACATGCAAGAGCATATTTTTGAATATGTAATAAAGTCACTAATAATCCCAGGGTATCTTACAAATAAATTTAGTCCATGTCGCCGTTTATGACGCAAAGTGGAACGTCACCAGTTAAGGGTTAAGGGGTTACGCCTACCGAAAAAACATGTATATTCGGGAATTTTTGGAGGATAAACTTGAAAGCTTTCTTAATCAAGCTTTTATGCATTCCGAAGTGTACATGTTAAACTACTTGTAGTAATTTTTGCGATGGAAAATATAAATAAATAAAAGATATATCAACGATCTCCCAGCGGCGATTTTTCTTTCAATAGTTTCGCGGTGACTACTTTAATTTTAACCTGGTTCATCTGAAATAAAAAATTCGCGGATATTTATTTAGTACATTGGATTATCTAGTCCTTCATCGTCTATCATCTGGAAAAATTAATTTCCTACAAAATGGTGGCTTCTCATAGCAAAACTATCGATTTTCGCCACAGAACCGCTCTCATTTTTCATGTGTAAAATAAAAACTATACAACGGAACTGAAAAAGCCACGGTTAAGGACTAGATAATCTAACATGCCAACTAAATTTGGTCGAATTTTTTATTTCTGACGAACCAGGTCAGAGCTACAGTGGTCGTCGGAAAGTTCTTAAATAAAAAAACGCTGCCGCTCCATCGCCTATAATTCTATTATTTATTTAGACATCGCATTGCATAAAAGCTACAAGAATATTCCACTTTCGAATATATAACTGTTTATTTAAAAAAGTCTTCAAGTGTTTAAAAACAAATCCCGAAAATACTTGTGTTTTCTGACCTTACAAGTAGTCATAACACCTTAAAGATCGGCATAGGAAGCTTCCCTTTCGTTACGTGCCACCGCCTTCGTCATCGACCACAGAAAACCCTCGATTAAAGTAGAAATTGAGGCGGAAACCCTTTGCAAATTTGCACTAAAATCTTGCGCGTCGCCTAAACGCCTTCCAAGAACGACAGCAAAGCGCATTTGATTTTCCGCCACCGATTACCGCTTCCGGATTATCTCAGAACGCCTTAAACGCTGTTGGCGCGGCTCACACGCCGCCCTACAGTTAATTGTGCGCGAATACCTCCCCAGTGGTCGCGGCTACATCGTCAGGCCTGATAATTGCTCGATGATCTTCGATTACCGGTTGCGTCATCGCTTTCCCACGTTGCGGGCAAATTTCCTCTAACCTTCCGAGCCCCGAGCTTTAACGAGAGTTCTCCTCGCGTGACGTACCATCTGCATTAACCCGGGGGAACTCCCGCAAGAGCGAGGCTCGAAGGGGCACGCTCCTCAAGCCGCAGGTCACAACGATTACGAGTCCCTCTCGCTGTATTGTGAGCGATAATGAGACCGCGTTGTCTGCCGGGTAATAGAGTTCTCACATCTCTGCATCATTCAATAAGCCTGAATGGTGTAAGTTTACATCGCCACCTCTTGGCACCCCGTGCCTCGCGTGTCATGTGAAAATTCACCGGGCAGGTATCTCTCTGGCAAAAAGACGCGGCCCAAAACCGCAGCGCCTGCGAAAACCCTGGTTCCACGAGCCCCTTGACGTTCGCGTCTGCAATGATTCACGTCGGCGAGAATTTTCGCGGGGCTGCATGCTTTGGCGGGCATTCTATTCGCTTGGAAATGTTCTTGGCCTTCGCAGGAGGATCTGGCTGCGAATTATGGTTGGAAAAATTCGAGGTGGGATCGAGTTTTGTTTGACATTTAATCCACCGTGCCACGGCATTCGCGTTATCCGCCTTTCTAGAACGGCTGCAACTCCGCTCGTCATCGGCCGCGACGATTGCTCGCGCATTACAATTTTACGCGATTGCGGGGCAAATGTCAGCCGAGAGATCCGCTAGGATTCATTATCCTGCGAGAGGCGCAGAGGGATCGTCGCGCAGGGCTATTCATTTATGTGGGTCGACATGTGGTGCGGAAGGGCGAGGTAGATTAGTCACCTACACCCAGAGATAGAAAGAATTTCTATCTGAATAAAAACTTTCGGTTATAATCGTACAATTATTCGACAAATAAAGATCATTTTTTTATCTGAGAAACATTTCTATTTGAATAATAACTTTCGGTTTTAATCGTACAATTATTCGACAAATAAAGATAATTTTTTATGCTAAATAATTTTTTATCTTTATTTGTCGAATAATTGTACGATTATAACCGAAAGTTTGTATTCAAATAGAAATGTTACCCGTCTCTGGATGTAGGTAACTTATTTGTCGAGCGTTTCAACTTCAGCGTCAAATAAATTCCTCAACTTCAACGTTATTCGACGTCGAATGAAAAATTAACTTCATTCGTTAAATAATCTAAGTTGCTTAAAGTACCTATTATTCGGTCCGTTATTTAAATAATTTTTTATTCAGTTAATGCCCAACTCTCCCCCGTCAAGTGTAGATATCGAGCTATAAAGAGCCTTGAACTGAAAATAAAGCTGCTCTTTCTGCAAATTCCATCTGTCCCTATTCCTCCGCTATTCCCGCGCTATTCACTAGAATTTCGTCGAGAAGGAAACGCGGCGATGGAGTGGACGAAAGTGAATTTCAGAGCCGTGGATCTTGGATAGTTGATCTTGCGTCTGTCTCAAGGTCGCCAGCGGCTACTCGAAAGGACGGCGAAGAGAACGGTACCAGGATGTTCTTCCTCCGCAGTCTAAATGCTCCTTTTCGTCGTGCTCCTGGTGATCCAGATTCCCCCAAGGCCGACCGCGTCGCCTGCCAGCCCGCTTTCCTCCATTTCGATTTTTCCCGGCGTCCTTCGCCGCGGTTAGCCGATACCTTCAATGTCACCAGGAAGAGAGCGCCTCCTTGTTAAACTCTGCCCGCTCCGGGAGCGCGTTGCCGCTTCGCTGTCGCCACGAGCCCGCGCGGGAATCGACGCGATTCTTTAGGAGCGTGATAGATCGGCCGCTAGAAAGTGCCGCGATCGCGGCGATAAACCAGGCCACTGGTTTTTGCCGCTGGCCGGCCGAAGAAAATCAGCAATGCACGTACATACGTCGAACCCTTGCCGCATGACTTCATACTCCGCCGCTGGTAAAATGTCTTTAGACGAATAAAGACAACTCGAAGTTACTTAAAGTGTTCACTCTTCCATTCGACGCGTTATTTAAAAGCAGCTTTTAATCCAAATAAATCCCAACACTGCCGCGAAGGAACCAAGGGGCGTGCGTTTACCTTGCGAAACAGCCTGGACATCGGCTGCCCGCCTCAATCAGCCGGTCTTGATCTAATTAGACACGCGTTCCCGGTGATCAATCGCGTCTACGCGTCGTTACGCGAGCCTTTCTCCTTGCCGAGCGACGCACGCGCAGGCCTGATTTCAATTACGATTTCCCAATTCCCGCGGCCGCGGCGCTCGAGTCGCCGCGCGAAATTTCATTAACCACTCGGCGACGGATGCGCGCGGGCTAATGACGATTGCGCAACTGCTTTGTTATCCCCTCGCCGGCCCTGGGAAGGCGAGCAAACGCCGAGCGCCGGCTTCCATGGTTTCTCCGCGCCATTTAGCTCCGCGTCGGCCGGAAAAACCGCGGAATGCTCTCGATACTCGTGCCCGCCTGTGCTTCCCCTCGATCCACGATCTCGAGCAAGGAAACCAGCAGATCGAACGATCGAGCATGGTTCCCTCGGATTGTTCCTGTTACTTTCGTTGGCTCGCACGCCTGCCTAAGGCACTCCGAACTCGGCGGACTGGCCGGGGGAACGCTGCGGGATGGATTAATATTCGAGGGACGCGCGTGCCGCTGGATTTTCGGTGGCTCCCCACTGAAAAGTGGAACGGTTACACGTACCGTATCAACGCGCGGAAGGATTTACATAGAAACGACCGGGCCCCGTCTAGCGGGGCAACGGCGTTGTTGTACGGACACATATTCTCACGTGGATAGTGCGGGAGGAATGGCGCAAGTCACGTTTCCAACAAATCAATTCGTCGTTTGCGGCGGCGCCGGTCCCACGATACGAAATTGTGCCAGAAAGCTTTGCAGTGGGATAATCGAATCCGCTGGAACAATGGTCGCGCGCAAAGACAGCCATTTCCAGGGGGATACCGTGCTATTTGCCTCGTTACGCTCGGAACCAGCTGCCACGCAACCGCCTCGCGAAATATCGTCCACCGTTGCGTAACGAGCGGCCGCCATCGGGCCCAGCCGAAAAATTCCGGCCCTCCTCGGTTACGAAAATTCGGCGGCCGCGCTCTCGATTCTCGTCACTCGAGGCGCCGTCTCGACGCTTTCGCGAACCGATCCGCGGATTTAACGACTGCCAGGGGCTGTTCGAGTTTCTCGGCGTCTCTGCCGCGTGCACGCATCGGCGCAAGGTCGACCGAAAATCCGGTTACTTATTCCTCGGTTATGCAATCGGCTACTTATGGCCGTTACCGATCACGGTTTCAACGGGTCGCTTGGTGGCTGGACGTGCGACTGGGAAGTCGAGGATTTTTAATAGATGTTTCGACTTTGGTAGTGGCTGAGAGTATCAGAGTGACGAAAGGGGTTCGTCTGCTTGCAGAATGCCAGAGGAACATCCCGAGGAGCGCCAGGGCCAGCAGAAACGAGGCTGCGTTGGAGTTCGAGTGCCCTGAGGAATTCGGATACTACCCTCATCCTCGTGACTGTACGCAGTATTATGTGTGCGTTTTCGGTGGAGCCTTGCTGGAGTCCTGCACGGGGGGGCTCATGTACAGGTGCGTGTGATACCCTCATATCCTGTAACTGCCTTTTTAACCTCCTGATCTCGTGTACTGCTTATGGCGGGAGGAATAAGGAAGATCGACTGATTTGGGGAGGACTGAAATGACAGGGCAGGTTCGTATTTTGCTATAACACTGTCGTTTGAATATCAAAGAGGATAAGTAGGTAATGGATCGAGGGATTCGGAGATAAGCTCATCTGTGTTCCATGAAGGAACAAGACAAGTGTTTTTAATTTTGTTGGTTTTCTAATTAATTCCATTAAATTCTTAAATTCTTAAATTCTTAAATTTTTAAATTCTTGAATTCTTGAATTCTTGATCTCTTGATTTCTTGAATTCTTGAATTCTTAAATTCTGAAATTCTTTAATTCTTGATTTCTTGATTTCTTGATTTCTTGATTTCTTGATTTCTTGAATTCTTAAATTCTTATATTCTTAAATTCTTAAATTCTTAAATTCTTGAATTCTTGAATTTCCAAATTCCCAAATTCCCAAATTCCTAAATTTTTAAATCCTCCAATTTTAATTTATGCGATATCTACGAACGTGTCAAAGCGTAGGCTGCATGCTTGAATAAAGAAGTACCTAAGTCCGCCGTTGGAAGGAGCACTAAGATACAAGAGATTAATCAAAAACAGATTATTTCTAGCGTCATTGATAAATTCGAAAAGGAGAGGCAGGTGTCAGCGCAGAAACGTGGAAACCCGAGGTTCCCGTGTCGATCGGCTAATATGGGCAGCGATTAGCGGCGCGAGCGGATTGAAACGCGAGCGAATAATAGCGAGGCGTCGAATCGAAAGCGAAACGCAGCCGGGCATTGTCGTCCAGATATAGGCAAGCTTAATGGACCTGCCCTCTCGTATTCCCAGGGCCCGTGTATTGCGAGATTCCGCGGAGATTTCTATTCCTCGAGCCTCTGAAGAGTCTATCCAGCGCGCTACACGACTACTGGGACTCGGTGCTCCCAAAGAAGCCTTCGATCCGCGCTCGGATCGAAATTCAAAAGACGCGAAAGTCCGGGGTCTCGCCGCGTGTGGGCAAGCACTTTTCTGGCACTTCGTGCGGGGCCATGGAGATAGAGGAATCCCGTTTCCACGAGCCGTCCCGTGATTTAGAATCAATGATCCAAGAAACCTGTTTCCCCGCGATCCGGTGAAAAAGATCGCCGCCAGGCGGAATAATAAGTTTGCGGCTCGGGGCGAGCTAACGATCGAGCGGTGCGGATGTCAACGCTTGCTGATCCCTGCGCGATCGTAGTTCGCCAGGTGAACGACCGCGTTTCGGTCACCTGACCCCCCGAACACGGCCCCGTGATTAACCGCTGCTAGATAACATCTACAACATTTGAATTTCAATGATGATTCCGCCGTGAATCGCCATACCTAAATCTTGGCCACCAAAGAAGGATTCCAGAACGGTGTTTAAATAATGCGGCTGGCGTTCCTTTACAATCTAGACGGCCAGCAGGTCCGAATCAATTCAGTCATTTGGGTAGAAGCATTCCTCGAATATTTGTCGCGTAAAATAACACCGTCGCGCGGATAGAAGCTTGCCTTCGAGCTTGGAACACGGGTGTTATCGAGGCAGATTGCCTGCTACGCTTTCGATCTGGATATACGAGGTAAAAGGGGGTCGTACGCATAACCCTGGGGGAAAAAATCAGCCCGCCACACCTCTCCGACGGCGCGTGCAAAACGAGTTCGCTATGAAACCGGCCTGCGTGCCCTAACGCACGCCCGACGCTAAGTCGCTGTCCAATTAAGGATGCTCGTAAACATACTGGAAACGCGACGCCAAATTCAGTCGGTCTCCGAGAATCCTCGGTGCAACTGAACGCACGCCGAGCATCTGGTCGCCTTAATGAAGCAGTCTCGCGTAATGACTCGAGCAAACCCGGGTAAACTCGAGCCTCCCTTCCTACTTGCTATCAGCGGAGCAGAATCTCGTTGAGAGCTGCTTCCTGGTGGCGGAATCGGTGCACCCTGCTCCCAGGGAACAGTCACGAGGGTACCAAAGAGCGACGATGATCGGTATTGAAAGAGCATCGCTTTCCTTTTCGCAGTCACGAGCTGCAGACGTGCGATTGGCCACGCAACGTGGGCTGCCCCGAGGGTGGAGCGCCCAGCAAGGAAGTCGAGGAAGATCCTCTGCTGGAGAGGTAAGTTTTCCATACTGGGATCTGCCAAGTTCTATGTAATAAACTCTAGTCACACCTTCGCCTCGGAGACCTGGGCCCGAGTCAGAGCTAGTGCGATATGTATTTTATAATACAGTGATTCCCAACCTGTGGGTCGCGACGTGTTTTCTGGGCGGTCACCATGATTTTTGGATTTGTTTTATTAATATTATTACCAAATAAAGATCCCGAACTCGGAAATTCAAAAAATTCTTAGCTTACGACGCAATTTCTGTTCGCTGCCCAAATTCGCTCTAAGGTGGTGAAATTGACCCCGGCTATTTTCCGATTTTGTGTTATAACTCGCGAACTGTAATAACTGCAAGTTGCCAAACGATAGTCCTAATTAAAAGAAGTAACTTTTATGTTGAAATTGTTTTTTCTATCTCTTACAAATTGCGAGTTACAAAATAAAATCAGAAAGTATCCGAATTTTCAGGGGTTAATTTCATCCCCTTATAGTGAATTTGAGCAATTAACGATATAATAGCGTTGGAATCACGAGGAAATCCCCTACATATTCACGAACTTTCAGCTTTTTTTAATTTCCAATTGTTTATAATATTTGAATATTATAAAAGGGGATCGCGGCTCGAAGAAGGTTGGGAAACGCTGGTATAATAGAAAGGAAGCTAGCAGAGTTACTTGCCACCGATTTAGAGCAAAGTAGCCCCAGAATAATACCGATCTGAAACTTCCTCCTCCTTGGAGCGGCCTTCGAGAAGCCAAACTCCTCTCGCGATCGATCTGTATCGCCGGACGTCCGTCGGTTGCGCAAGATTTCGGCATCGACGCGATTGCGGCACGACCGCGCTCCGACTTCACCCGCGCGCCCCGTGGCGAAAGAAAGAAAAAAAGGTCGGAGTGAGAGTGTTGGAGGAAAAAAGCTTGCGCAGGTATCGGCGATCGAAGCGATCCCGTGCCTCACTTTTTCACGGAACTGGCGATCATTGCGGAGGTTGACCAACGGGCCTGCACGCGAGCCGGCCACCTTGAGAAAATAGAAGCAGTGACGTCAAGAGTCGAACAATAAACTCGACCGAGTGATCGAGCGCGATTAACTCCGTTACGATTTACCCTTTCTCGGCACTCGCTATTAAAACCGCGAGGCCTGATTGCCACACGCCTTTGTTCCCCCAGAAGCACGATCCAGTTGCACGATCGATCTTTGCGGTTTCACCTCGAATTTAATAGAAAAATTCATCCCCCGTGTCTGAACGGCTGGTTCCCTCGGCGCGGAGCGTCGAGCGGAAACGCGTCGAATTCGTTGTATAACGTGGTGCTGGTCCGCGATGAACGCCGACGCTCTCTCTCTCTCTCTCCTCTCGACGAGAGTACGAGCCAGCTGGGAGCCAGCCACCGGTCCCCTTGTGTAATTAGAACGATTAAGCAAGCATCAGTGGCGGGCCGCTCATTAACGTATTGTTCTGGAGCAGATATCGCGGAAGAAGTTGCTTTCGCAACGCGTGCCGGTTCTGCTCGCCTCGTCGCGTCCTTGCCATTCCCGGCTACGCGTTTCGGAGAAACTAGTTCGATATGCTCCTGATCTAGCGGTCACCGGGCGAGACGGATATCGGCGAATAAAAAAGTATTAATCGAGTCCTACGAATTTGCCTGCTCCAATGAACAACCCGCCTTTAATAAAAACATCGCCGATTCTTAATCCTCCGCCGATCGGCACGATCGACTCGGTAGTTTACGAAGTCCCGGAGGTCTCTGAGGTCCGGCGAGAACGCCGGACACCCGCGACGATGATTAATACCGTGGAAATCGGCCAGATCGGCGAAGATCGAGTCTCTGCAGGAGCAGCAGCACCAGCAGCACCAGCAACGCCCGCAGCAATCGCGACGAGAGCAACAGCACCAGCAACGCCCTGTTCAGAGGCAACCGATCCCGGTGACCACCACGCCGACCCCCGTGCCGCAGATCCGTCAGAGGCAGCAGGCCAGGAACTACCACGAGGACCAGTACGAGCCAGCTAGCGAGATCGAGAGCGACAGGCAGCAACGGGTCTACCGGGGACAGCCGTCCACCATCGGCCAAGTGCAAAGCGACCGGGATGGCCTGCGGAGGAACGTGATATCGGTAAGTCCGCCTAGATCCCCGCTGCTCGATGGGCGTCAGAAATTAATCGCTCAATTAACGTGCCACGCAGGAGAGGGAGAAGGAGAGCCTGGTGAGCACGCGCGCCCAGACGGAAGCCCATTACAGGTGCGTAAAATCGACTTTGAAAAGCGACCGGCCGCGTGCCGCGACCTTTTTACTCGATTTCTCTTTCGCCGTCGGCTGCCTCGGTTCCCTCGGCGGCCGATTCCCGCTTACGCAACCGTCCATCTCACGTTTCTTTCGGGCCTCCAGCACTGTAACGACGCTGTAACGATTATGTTCACGCGTCTGGATTCGAAGACAGTGCATAGGAGTTGTCTGGCTTTACTGTGGGATCAGGGGCCACGTAAAAGGGAGCTCGGAATAAGAGACTTCGGAGGATCGGCTTTGGCGACGTTGGTAAGGCGCCTGGCCAGTAGCGCGGAGGATCCGAAGTTCGCGGGTTCGAGTCCCATTGTACCGAGTTTTTTTTTCCGAGGCTCCCGAATATATAGCAATTAGGACTTGGACTATTCGAATAATTTAATATTCGAATATTTTACGAGTATTCGAATGCTACGAATAAACTTCGAATATTTGAGTATTCGAATGTTATTATTATCGAATGTATTATCGAATACTGATGTATTCGAATAGTATGGTGTTGAAGTGGGTCAAAATTAGCTTACAAGATTTTCACCCCGAAAAATTGAACCTAAGGAACTTGATTTATACTTCACACCATACTATTCGAATACATCAGTATTCAAATACAGAAATTTTCGAATACTTGAATATTCGAATTATATTCGTCAAATAATTGAGCAACTGAAGTATTCGAATATTCGAATACCGAAAAATTCGACAAATAGTCCCAGCCCTAATAGGAATTAGGAAACCTGTTCCTACATTACTCCAAGTAGAAAATCGCACCCCCGATTGTCGCTCCCATGGACGATGCCCCTTTTAATGAGTTTGACGTCGCAGGACCCAAGTACCATCTTCCGAGTCGCCGAGACTCGCCAAGATCCTAGCGTCCACCGCCGCCCCAGTGATCTCCAAGTCGTATTACAGCGAGCCGGACCAGAGCTACCCTTACTACACCATCTACGACGACGACGTGTCGATCTACAAGGACGATGGTATGCTACCACGATCGGGAAATTTCTAATTTCGCGCGACGATCCGCGAACGCCGATCGAAGCTCGCGGTGTCCTAAGGCCCCAAGTGATCCGTGGCTTCTCGGTTAGATTACAATCAGTACACCGTGAACCAATCGGTGGTGGTTCAGCCGAGCGTCAAGATCAGCGAGGTGAACACGAAGCAGTACCAGAAGCCGAAGAAGGTCGCGGTGAACGAGGCGGACAAGTACAACCTGAACCAGGACGTCACGGTGCAGGACTACGACATCTATGAGAATCAGGTAAGGCGAGGCCGTCTATCTTTCGCCTTTTCGAGAGCTCCCACGCGACCAATCGACATCCTCTGTTTTCTGTTTCTCTGCGCGTCCAGGCGCAGCTCAACAAGAACAAGTTCCGCATTACCGATGGGCAGTCGTTCAGGTGAGACATTTCTTATTAAATCGTGAAAGGACCCGGCTGCCGCGCGACGCACTCGTGGTGCAGAAAGAAAGGGGGCCTTCGCGCTGCCACCTCGAGCGTGAACCGTTCCGCGGGACAAGAAAATTGCTCGCGTAATTCCCCGCGCGCTGTCGCCTTGAGCTTTCGTCCGCGTAGCCTCGCGAGATTCCCGGCGATTACGCTCCTACGAACGGCGGGATGACACGAACGGTGCATCTTCCTCCGTGCGAGTTAATCTTCGACAGGTATTCCGCGAGGATCGCCGACGGTTACGTAAAGCGATCGGGTTATCGATTCGATCCACGGTAAAAATAGTCGCTGCTTGGTAGACACTAGTCAGACTGGTTCTGGTAAAGGGTTGTTTTTAAATTAGGTGAGACTTTTGGAGAGGGTCGCGAATTTCTTATGTTTTCTTACAAAGGTGGAGAGGGAATCAGGTAGCTTCTTAGGTAAATTTTGGGACCTAATTTTCAAAACGAGGCAGTAAGAATTTTAATAACTGATAAAATGGAATGGAAAAAATGTTACGTAAGAAAGAGGCAGGAGGGGTTGGAATATAAAATTGTACAGATTCTTATAGGGGAGACCGGGGCTAATTGATACAGGGGCAGGTTGATACAGACGAATTATCTCGACACCGTATATATGTAGCTCCGTTTGAGCGAGATATGTGAAGTTTGTTGAGTTTGTTGTTCAATTCTTTACTACGATCCAGCGTACGTCTAACAAGGAGAGTATTTTAGGTGTCCGCCTCCGATCATTTTGATTTTTGGATATGTTATAGAGGACCGAAAAATACGAAATACGTGTTTTTTTATTTTTCCCCGTTTTCATATTTGGGGGGTGAAAACTGCGTTCAAAGGTTGAAAAATCATTTTTGTGGAATATCTCGAGAACTATTAGAGATAGGGGAATAGTGTCAATGGACGAAATTTGTGTCTTTGAATGCGAAATATGACTGACTCACCAGATTTCCAAAAAGTCCATTTGTTTAAATAATACATAAAAAATTGTTATTTTTTTGTTAATCTGGCGAGTCAGTCATATTTCGCATTCAAAGACACAAAATTCGTCCATTGACACTATTCCCCTATCTCTAATAGTTCTCGAGATATTCCACAAAAATGATTTTTCAACCCTAACTTTGAACGCAGTTTTCACCCCCCAAATATGAAAACGGGGAAAAATAAAAAAACACGTATTTCTTATTTTTCGGTCCTCTATACATATCCAAAAATCAAAATGATCGGAGGCGGACACCTAAAGTACTCTCCTTGTAAGTACCTCGACGTTAAAAATCGTTTAACTGTTTTCGTTTATACTTATAGAGAAAACGTAGATAGTTTTGATACATCCAAATTGATTGCCCAAATAATATTTTTTCATTCATTTTATATGCATTTTCTGAAGTTTTCGCTTACTATATATTAAAGAGGAAACACCAAAGTATATCTTGGCATATTTGTTATTAAGTAATTAATTCAAATAAAAATGAAAAAAATTGAAAACAGAATAACGTATCAACTAGTCCCAGTCTCCCCTACTCAGGAGGGAGGAGGTAAGAATTCCCGAAAATTACACTTACGTAATTTAAGGACGGCCCCTAGGCAGCTGTTTCTTAAACTGTCCAGCTGCGAGTAGAATTCGTTTGCCTTTCAAACGGAAGGCCGATGAATCTAAAGACCACCGCGGAGCTTATTACGAGCGCCGCGACGGGCAGATAAACGATCTGTCTCGAGAAATCAAGTCTCTCGCCTCTGAAAGCACGTTTCGCGGAAGCACGCTGGTTTCCCCGGCAATTTTATTAATTAAGAGGGCCGTGTGCGCAGGCCGAACGTGCTCAGCCACCCTGTCGTCCACGTGACGACTCCCAACGCGATCGTGGACACGTTTATTCCTCTGACGACCACCACGCAGCCTCCGACCACCACCAGCAGGCCTTACACCGTCAATGCGCCCAGGTAACCATTTCCAGATAAATGACCACCAAAGCCACCCTTCGATTCCCGTTACCCTCGCGTTTGATACATCTATCCGCGACGAGAGAAAAAGGGACGACCTTGTTTCTCCATCAACCGAGACTCAAGACGATTTCGCTCGTCTCTGTGCTCCGCAAAACGGGCGGCTCACTTTCTCTCCTGTGACGGTTTCCTTTTGTCCGCCGGACGGAAACCGCGTTTTTCATCTTCCCCTTCGTCGGACTGCCCCTCGCGTTTCTACTGGATCGCCATCTCTGAGGCGCTATCTTCAATCCGTTCCTGTTTCTCTTTCAGCCGAGGTCGCCCGCAGCAGATCAACCGTGGCACCGCACCGCCGTGAGTTCAGGCTCCTCTGTAACCGAGGAGCTACAGAATATTTCCTGCGAGTTTCTCGTAGAGGTTGGAACGAGTGCTCGGGATTCTTGCAGCGAGACGTTGGCTCGCAGAAATTTCATGGCGCGAACCGGTGTGAGAGTCGAGTCGACCTCGAAGGGTGAAATCTACCCTCAACGTTGAGGCGTTTCTTGCTTTCTAGTATAACTTTGTAACGGAGCGAGACGCAGCAAAGCTTTAAATACAGGAATTGAAGACTCCTTGTGGAAGACACCGTAGGTGCCAAGATTAAAAATAAATAAATTGTATTTTAAAATATTCTACTTGCTAATGGAAATACAATAGTATAGAATCTAATTTTCACCACTTACAGTCTTTTCTACAAGGACTCTTTATGAGTTTCTGTGCTCTAGATTAGTACTAAAACAGTACCAAAGTTATATTAAGAAAGCAAACATACGTAACAAGCCTGAAGGCTTCCACCGCGGAAAAGGAAAATTCCTTTCGCAATACTCCATTACACTCTGCATTCGCACGATTAAAATCGATAGCTGCAAATATGGACACGTCTCCTCGACGAATCCCGTGCAAGAGTCCGACCTCCGTCCGAGAATGATCTAATCCACACGATCGCCAAAAGCAGACGCTCGATCCGCTGAATCGGGAACCTTGAGATCTACATTCCACCTACTCGCGTCACCCAGTGTCGCTGCTCAGAGGTGAACGTACCTAACCGTCGAATTAATGCAGCTAGAAAGTTAATTGCGTGCAGGCTGCAGAGCCGATCGCCGTGAAACGTACCCGAACGATTTATCCGTCGAGCGTCGCCCAGCTATTTCGCGATCGATTAACGAGGCGCGGTTCCAGATCCCGCGGCGCTCGCGATCGACTTTAGATAACCGCGATCGCTGGTGAAATCGCGAGCAAACAGCGGTGTCCGCGGGATCGTTTCTCGCGACCGTCCCCCGTGAAAATCGGTAATTCGGTGGTTGCAGGCGGCTGCGGCCAACCTTGAAACCGTCCACGGAGATCGTGTCCAAGGCGCAGGAGTTCATCGACATCTACAGGTACCCGCCGACCAGGCCCGCGCCGATCTACCCGACCCCCCAGGTCGACAAACCCGCGGCCAAGTGTCGCAAGGACGTCTGCCTGCTTCCTGACTGCAGCTGCGGCGGCGCCGACATTCCAGGTGAGTCTGCGAGATCCTGGCGAAACAGCCCGCCTCCTCGTGCCCGACGTACAAGGCGATTTGGGGAGGCGGGCGGCGCGTGATTTGATTGCCCGAACCGCGCACACGCACGCGGAAAAGTGGTATCGATGTCGTCGGAGAGGACAGGGGACGTGGGCAGGCAGTGACGCAAGCGTCCGCGCGCTCCGCGAATGTTAAGTTTAGCCGATCGGTTTAGCAGCCGCAAAGACTTTCTCCGATTCTAGCGTTACGCGCAACCGTCCTACGGTCAGCTCGAAAGTGAAACAGATCCGCCTAGTCGCTGGCCGTTGCGCGCGGGGCTGCTCGAAATCGAAAGCTCCCGGCGTGACCGGTGTCCCAACTAGCGTCCTCTAACTCTTCGCGGATATCCGAATCGTCCGACGAACGAGCCGTAGCGTCACGGCAATAATATTTCTCGCGGGCGGCTCGCGGTAGATACGAGCTATTAAAAGCCGCCTAGCTGGCTCTTCCCGCGTCGTCTGGAGAGGATTGCGCAAGCACGAGGCTCGCATAAATCCGAAGGAAGGATCCACTCGTCGGGTGTCATCTGCCCACGTTCCGCTTTTTCATCGAGCGACCATCGCGATTGATAAACCGCGCGCGGCACATGCTCGAGTCGGGAGCCGATTTTCCCAGAAGAGGACGTCTCCACGTTAAAGCTACGGGATCTCCAGGATCGGTGGGCAATCGTCCCCTCGCGGAGCCATCGGTAACGTTTCTCGTAATGATCCAGGTGGAATCCCGGCGGAACAGACGCCGCAGATCGTTCTGCTGACGTTCGACGACGCGGTGAACGATCTGAACAAACCGTTGTACGCCGATCTGTTCGAAAACGGACGTAAGAACCCGAACGGCTGCCCGATCGCAGCCACGTTCTACGTGTCGCACGAGTGGACCGATTATAGCCAGGTGCAAAACCTGTACGCGGACGGCCACGAAATGGCATCGCACACAGTCTCGTAAGTGCAACTGGAGGGTCTGTTAGGCCGAGGATCGGCGGGCACAGCAGTCCATCCGTTAATGGCCGTTTAGATAATCGCGACGCTTGGTGGAAATCGAACGTCATCGCCTCAGCCTACGACTAACGTTCTCCCTCTGGGCGCACAACTTTCGGTCCCCGTCCTCGGGGTACGTGCCTCGAGGAATGAGGACCTAGCGAGCGGAACAAGTCGCAGACCCTTCTTCAAGCTCCGGGCGAAACGCCTACGGTATCGACTTTTACAATCTCTCTCTCTCTCTCTCCGGAGACTTGATCCACTCGCTGCTCTCGGAGACGCTTCGTTCCTCGCACGATCCTCTAACTCTCGCGCGGCAAAGTGGAGCGCAACGTCCACCGAGTTGCCAGCGAAAAGGTGGCGGTCTCGCGAGTCGCGGAAGCAGGATCGAACTCATCTGAAAGTAAGATTCGACAGAACGCCGCATTGTTGTCGATGGCCTGAGAAAAGCGGAGCCGCCGCGTCTAAGAAAGCGGCGGATGGTATCGCGTCGCGATGTCCCGCGTTGATGAGGCGAGCGTGTTCCATCGGAGCGTTCAAGTAGGAGCTGATCCGCTACCATCCGGCCGTCCTTCCGGAACAAATTGCGCCGCTTCCGTTCGCGGCTCGGGCCGCGCAATTAGAGGATCGTCGGGGATCGCGATAGAATTGAAATTGCGGTGGTCGGCTGGTGAAAACGGGCCCGCGATCGGAGATGAAGGATGACACGGGTCGCGAGGCGGTTTCACCAGCCGCGCACCGCACCTGTGCCGTATACTAATGAACGCGCGCTAACCGCAACTTTTCTCTTTTCGCTCTCTTCTCTCTCTCTCTCTCACTCACTCTATCTCTATCTCTCTCTCTCTCTCTCTCTGCCTGGTCGCATCACTTCGCCATCCCTCGCAATTCCCATCACGCGCCACCACCTCTGATCCGCCGCCACGCGCGACACCATCGCTCCACATCGTCGACACGTACCCACATCTACACGCCACGACCACCACCACCACCACCACCAACAAATAAACCCAACGAAACACGATCGACACGCCACCCGTGTGCCCACGCGCCCCTCCTCCACCCTTCCCGACAACAACAAAACAACAAACAGGTGACTACCTGCCGGAGGAGATACCGCAGATCGTTCTGCTGACGTTCGACGACTCGGTGAACGACCTGAACAAGGGTCTCTACGCGGACCTGTTCGAGAAGGGCCGAAAGAACCCGAACGGCTGCCCCATCTCCGCCACGTTCTACGTCTCCCACGAGTGGACAGACTACAGCCAGGTCCAAAATCTCTATGCCGCTGGCCATGAGATTGCCTCCCACACGGTTTCGTAAGTACACAGAGCCCGACCTGTCGGCTAGGTTCCCGTAGAAGCCCTGTAACGCCGCCCTGTACGTACCCCCCCGGGGATGGTCTCGCCGTTATTGATCGAGTTAACCGAGCGCGGAGTTACGCGGCCGCCTATCCTCGATCATCAATCACGTTTCCATTATACCATTGTGCAAGCACGAGGCTTAAGAGCCGCGGCAATTGGCGGCCGATCATCGCCGTTCACGCTCCGTCATTACGCCGATCAATTAGTAACTAACGCCAGCTTCATTAGTCGGCAGATTAGAGGCACCGGCCGCTTGGGCGATCAGAAGTCGACGCTTTCGCACCTAGCTGCGGGCCAGAGTCTGGGAAGCGATCGGTGGAACCTGTTATTAATCGAACGAGTCGGTTTGTTCGTTGCCCGAGAATTACTTGTTTGCGAGAGCCACCTTTGCAAGGTGTTGGAAAGTTTGTTGGTTCCTGAGGAAGCTTCTTTGGGCCCTATCGCGAGGGATTGAGCCTCGAACCTCGACTTCGGCCGGGATACCACCTGGAAGCTGAGCTATGCTATCCGTTGCTATGCTATGCCATGCTAAGTTTAAACAAAATTAGCTTCGATAGATTCTTATGGAACGGTTCCAACAAAAGCTAAGCTAAAACATAGCATAGCTTAGCTTAGCTTAGCTTAGTTCCCAGGTGGATTCCCGGCTTTATGGTATGTTTACGTTGGAGCTACGATAAACGATTACATTGAATCACCGAGCAGAGCTACGCTTATTACCAATAAGAGATGGCCAACGATACAAGCGTCCACTACGCTCTTATAGTTTCTATCGCAGCTCCAACGTACTCTTAGCCTCTGACTAACGATCAAGCTTCCTGGATTCTGGCTCCGTGAACGCTTGTCCCCTACGCATAAGCTTAACGATCGACGGAATGGTATAAAAGATGCTCGTAACAGGCACAGCTTCGGTGAGCAGTTCTCTCAGCGAAAGTGGGCGCGAGAAGTTGCCGGGCAGCGTGAAATCCTGTCTGCCTACGGAGGCGTGAAGCTGGAAGATGTCAGAGGGATGCGAGCTCCTTTCCTATCGGTAATATTGACCCCCCCAGAGCCGCGAGAACACCAAGAGACAATCTAATAATCGTTCTATCCGCCGAGCAGGTCGGGGGGAACAACATGTTCAAGATGCTCTGGGACACGAACTTCACCTACGACTCCTCGATGCCGATCTACGAGAATCGACCGCCCAGCTGGCCGTACACCCTCGACTACAAGCTCTTCCACGACTGCATGATCCCGCCCTGTCCCACCAGGTCCTACCCAGGCCTCTGGGAAGTTCCTATGGTGATGTGGCAAGATCTGAACGGAGGTAGATGCTCGATGGGAGATGCCTGTAGCAATCCGCCTACCGCTGACGGCGTTTACAAGATGCTGATCAAGAACTTCGAGAGACACTACACCACCAACAGGTTCGACTTGCTCTCGCTTCTTGCTGGACACACTATCAAGCCGCAAATCCCTGAAAGGGTGTATTCTTTTACAGAGCGCCCTTCGGGCTCTTCTACCACGCCGCCTGGTTCACCCAGCCTCATCATAAAGAAGGCTTCATCTCCTTCCTCGACACCATAGTCGCCATGGACGACGTCTGGGTGGTGACCAACTCGCAGGCGATCCAGTGGGTCAGAAACCCCACGCCCTTGCCGCTCATGCACACCTTCGAACACTTTGGATGTAACTACCCGGTGAGTAAACAGTGGGATAACAAGTCTCCCCCTGAATCTAACAGGGAGGCGCTTTTGGTTGCCCGCCACAGATTGCTTTGGTTCTTGGACGTGTTTTAGAGAACTGAAAAGTAACAAATAGGTACCTACGTGTTTTTTATTTTGGTCCGTTTGCATATTTAGGGGGTGAAAGCACCCCTCAATGTCCGTAAGATGCGGTGTTCGGATTTTTGGGTTCAGATAAGTCTAACAGCTGAAATCGCCTTCACGAGCGAGGCATGAACTTTTAAACATGTCGTCAAGTCCGCTTTCGAAAGCATTTTAAAAGCAATAACTGTATTACTTTTATATATTTTATTTACTGTAGAAATGTAGTTTAATAAATAGAAAAGGTTTTATTCCATTACTATAATTATTTTCGTCGCAATAAATTCCTGAAAATCACTGAATTGATCGGCGCGCTAACCGGAATCACCCCTACAAGAATATTATAACATTGTGTCGAATAGAGCTTGATATAAATTTCATTTGCGGCAGAACTTGCTGTATGGATGACCTTCTTGTCGTCAGTCACTTTTGTAACTCTTGTTACGAACTTCGAGGGATGGTTTCATCTACTAAATATGCAAACGGGTCCAAATAAAGAAACACGTACCTAGCTTTTAACTTTAGTTCTTAGATTTAATTTGAGTCTTCACTTTTAGTTTAGTTTTCAGCATTATGCTTGGACTTTTACACTATACAGAGGTTAGGCCTAATAACAGCTGCAGCCGGGCCTCGCCTTTTCACCATCCCCTGTATCGAAATTGGTGAAACAAACACGGGAGAAAAATATTCCAAAACCAAAGCAATCGGAGGTAGACACTTAAAAATAGTAAAATGTAAATCGCGAAAGGGTTACTGGGGCCCAGGTTCCCCTCCGCTAGATCTACCCTTGTTTCCAAGAGTATCCTTCCACCTGCACATCGGCCAGTTCGATCTCTAACCCGAGTGCCTCTTAAACCCGCAGGACCGGCCGAAGAAGTGCAACAACCCTCGAGTCTGCAACCTCTGGCACAAGAGCGGCGTGAGGTACATGAAGACCTGCCAGGCGTGCCCGGACATCTACCCGTGGACGGGCAAGACCGGGATACGAAGCAGCCGCATCGACAACGACGTCGACTCGCACGAATGAACGGGGGAGCGCCGTTTGTTCCGTGCGACCGAGAGAAGAGAGCCGCCGTTGGAGGAGACGAAACGTTTCTACGCCGATTCGGTCAAAATCCCGTCCATCATTTCTCCCCACTCATAATCAGCGCCACGACACGCTCGTTCGGGCCGAGTACGCCAATGAAATCGACCTCCGTGGCCACCCTTCCCTCCCCCAACCACCCCTGAAGCGAAACGAACGAGGAGGAAGATAAAATCTTCGCGAAAGCCGACCGACCATCGGGAAACGTGAGAATGATCCATCGTCCGCGGCTCTTGGCGAGCGTATATTATATTAATGTACGCCTGAAGCTCGCAGTAATAAGCGCGTTCTATCGGGAGGATCTGCGGGCGACATAATCGAGACGTAACTTCAATTCACCGCGCGGCTGACCACCGGCGAAAGGAAATTCTGCCTGGCGCGCGGCCCGATGCCGGCGCGCGCCTCGCGTCAATCGAAGAAACGGTTTGCAATTGGGAACTGCTGGCGGATTGGGATCCATCGATCGGGCGAGCGCGACGGGAGAGCGAGGCCTCTTCAGCCCAGGAATAAAGGAACACGGGAGAGATCGGTGGATCCTTCGCGGAGCTCGAGGGATCCACCGGTCAGGGGTATCTTCTTCCCTCCACCTTTCCTATCCTCCTTTCCTTTCCATCCTCTTCCCTCTGCCGATCCTTCAGCCGTCCCGAAGCTAGCGCAAGTGTCCTTGGCGTACTCGGCCGAATCCGATAGATGAATTAATTAATTGTAAAGCACGATTGTATCGTGGGCGCGTAACAAGCAACTGGAATCGTCGGTCGCGAGAGGTCTCCAAAAATCGATCATCGGAGGTTCGGCACGCGGGCGAGGTGCACGCTTGACGGAGTATCGTGCACCGGGGGGGATCGTCGTGTATACCTTTTAGAACGTGAAACTGTAATACGCCTTTAATCAATAAACATTTCGCTACAATTCCTACGCAAGTGTCTGTTCGCCTCGGCGCCCTTGAGCTAGCTAACTATACGTTCACCCGCGTTAGATATTGGAATCAGGGACTGGAAGAGGGTACATTATGGTGGACCAAGTCTCCTGAGGCAAGCCATCGATGTCTTGCCATCCAACCGCGTCTGCAGCGCTCACGTGCTCCACCCAGTACTGCCCCATGGTGTTGTAGCTGCTCTCCTTCCAAGTCTGCAACGTTCGGGGGATGACGCGAGAGGGAGGATTGCAGTGATATTTTTTACCCGTCTGTTCTGCTCGATCCAGGCCAGCAGCATGTTGTTCCCCTGCGACGAGGACCATCCCTCGGCTCTCTGCAGGTTCTTCTGGCACGCGAACCTGCGACCTCGCAGCAGATTCATGTACGCCTGCAGCACGAAGAAGAACGGCACCACGAACAGCGCGTAGCCATACACCTTCCGAAGAGACTTGAGGATGGTGCTGGCGTTCTCAATTCTTTCGAAGAGATCCGTCGACTTCTTTATGTTTATTCGCCGTTTCAGTACCAATAGGTAACACTCCAGGCCCTGATCGTAATAAGATTATGAAATCACAACGCTCCGGTGTAGGAGAAAAAGAGTCGGGTGCCTGGGCCGGGCATCGAACCCAGGATCTTTCCGGCGACGAGGCTTCTTCTCCAAGGGAACATTATTATTGTGTTATTACACAACGGAGCGCCACCTATCCGCCCAAACCTGCGCGATAGGCCGCTTCCCAAATATATGTACTACTGGTGCCGTAAACTGGGGGAACATTGGCATCTACTTAGCATCTATTAAAAAGTGAAAGGAAGAAATTTTGTGCATTTTCATACTTGTAGTACATTCGCGAAAGATGCAATGTTATGATAGGATACTTGAAGCAAATGTAAAAATGTTGATTTTTATATTATATAGCAAAATGTTCCAAAAGCATGCCAATGTTCCCCCAGTAACTTTGAAGCCGACCGGCCGTGCCTTCACGCAATTGTAGATCTGCGAGAAGTTGTCGCGCCTGAGATCCTTCACGTACTCGTCGACATCGTGCACAAAGTCGTCCGTGAGCGTGGCAGACCTGAAAACGTACATAGTTAAGCTAAAGGAACATAGGCTGGAGCCATCAGTTTCTCACGTTCGGAGTTGCCAGATAGCCAGGCAAGTGGTCAAACGCGACAGGCTCGCTGGGTCGCGCGACACGTGGGTCTTCGACCTGCAAACTGACCGAGAAGCGAGTCACTATCAGTGCCAACTGATAAAGTAGATGGGATCCGGAAGCCCCATAAGAAGGAGCTTGGAATAACACGTTCCAGCATGTTTCTTAAGAGGAGGTTACGGTCTAAAAATCGATTTCTTTTATTTCATTTCTCGAATGTTCAACCTTTTAAGAATACGTGTTTAAAAGGATGTTTTGAAATTCATAAAATTCCCGAAATTGGGTGGCACTTTTCTCGAAACAGTGTTCTCAAAATCGGTGGAACCTATATCTCGAAAAGTTATTTTCCGATTCGACTGAAACTTGTTTTATTTTGAAGAATATACTTCTGGCTCGTGGAGAAACAAGTAACAATTTAAAAAAATTAAAGATTTGTAATTTTTAGAGGCGTTAAGAGGATGAAAAATATAGGGAAAAACTGATTTCGAATTTCAAGTGTCGTTATTTTCTCAAAAATGTCATTTTTACTACTATGTCCGCGACCGAGTTTCATGCCTTTTAAAAATCTGGCATTGTTTTTAATTTCAGACCAATGGTTTAGGTGCTACAGGTTCCACCGATTTAGATGAGTTTTTTGATGCCTTGACTTTAACGACTCCCCAGTGCCGTGTGCAATGATTAATTATAAAGCAAAACATTTATTTCTATAGTTTAAGACATCCTTAATTCAATGCAAAAAGTCCTATTCAATAATATGTAGTAGTTTTCCTTTAATTAATTCCTAAAGATCACCTACTTTGATGGGCTCTAGACCGGAACAGCCCCTTAAGAGGGAGACTCCTCCTACCTGAGATCGTATGATAGAACTGGTGGCAGCTGTCGTAGGACTCCAAGATGATCCCAGCGTCCAGAAGGAACTCCAGACTCAGAGCGTAGTACCAGGTGATGGCGGACTGGTCAACGTCCTCATCGGCCACGAAGAACAGCGTCTTCATCAGGTCCACCGCCTGGTTCAGACGTTTCGTCCAAACCTGAAGCAGCATCGCTTCGCGTGAAATAGGATTGAGTTGGTTAGGAAAGAGATTTCATTACCATAACTTCTATCAGAGAGGGTAGTATATCTATCTTCGGCCCGATAATGTGCAAGCTGTCGCAGATCTTCAATACCTTAATGCCGATCTCGATGCTGTCGTCGTATTCGCCATGCAGCACTCTTTCGTTAACAAGCGAGTTACTGCAAACGATTCTCCATCGCCCAACTAACCATCCGCAGGTGGAGCGCGTTACCTGGTCTCGAACATTGTCTGGTACACCTTCGCCACCAAGACCATTTCCCCCGGCTGGTACCACGTGGTTTTGTCGTCGATCGTCCTCACCATGGGCTTCTCCAGAGGCCGCACCAGCCCCAAGTCGCCAATGTGTCGGAAAGTCTTCACCGCCGTCAAGTAGATCATCGTCTTCTCCGTGAAGCCTCCCTCGGTCTCGAATGCTTTGCGGAGGCTCTGCTGGATCCCGAGCCTCGAGGCCTTGACTAGATTCTGCACCTAACCCAGTCGACAGCGACGTTAAACTCCTTCAACTGCGTGTCTACCTGGTGCAACCAGCAAGGGTGGCCTCGAACCATCAACATCGTGGACAGTCTTTGCAGGGCGACGGCCAGCTGCAAGCGACCCTCTGTCGCCTCCCCAGAGACACGATTCAAGGTGTAGTCCGGGAAGCCTAGCAAGAAGTGGCGCAGCCTCTCCAGGATCGCGTAGTGGCAGACGGCCTGGTAAGTCTGCAGCACGACGCTTCTCAGCGCGACAGCCTCTCGGTAGAATTTCTTCGCGAGCGGGTAGCCTCCGCACGCGGCGTAAGCGTCCCCTGAGCACGGGATTCGATCTACGTCTGACGGGCTTGAAAAATCACGCGAAGCGGCTCGACGGCACGGAGCATCCATTACCCATCAGAATCAGAGTCTTCCCCTTGTTAGAGAGCGATTCGGGGCTCTCCTCGAAGAACTGCTCCTTCAGCTTCGCGACCTCCCGGCTGATGGTGGTGGCCATGAGGAATTTCGTGGCGTATAACGGCTGGCCGGTTGCTATCAGGCCGGCGGTGTACTCCATCACGAACCACGGCAGCTTCTCGTAGTCGTCTGCCGAGCGACGATGGGCGAGATTTTATTTAAATGAAAATTCTCAGCTCGAGCGAAAGATAAGAATTTGACTCGTTAACGAAAGCGACTGATGCGCGGCACAGTAATGCAACCAAAGAGGGGAGCCAAGGATCCCTGACACCCCTAAAGGGGAGGCTTTGTAAAAAGAAACGAAAGCTGGATTTTATTAAATAAATTTTCATAATACCCTGAAATATTTGTATCCCTTCAACTTGACTCCCCCCAAGATTAAATCCTGAACGCGCCACTGATGGGAAGGGGATATTACAGGCGTTTACGAGGTGGTAGTGCAGCTGCCAGAAGACGTAGTCGATGATATGAATGCATCGGCAATTGGAGTAGTCTATGTGGGTGAACCGCTTCAGCTGGCCCTCCCACGAGAGATCCACCGGCGCCTCGGGAGTCGCCGCCGGCTCCGGGACTGTCCCAGAGATCTCGGGCAATGTGAAGATCATCATAAGGGGGCAAGATGCTACAAGAGTGGCTTGTTGCTATTACCATCTTCCTCCTCGCTGTCGACGTGGACAGGTAGGATAGAGATTCTGCGGATGTTGATGCTCTCGCGTCTCCTCTGTAAGATACTGCTGTCGATGGCGAAGATACTTCGCCTCGGCAGCCTTCTCTCCCCTCGATTCGTGTACGCATTTCCTTCCACCGCCATGATCGCCGAACCCGTGGCGGACGGCTCCTCCTGGCTCACGCAAACGCGAGCTTGCATTCTGCCGGCGTCATTGAGGAAGCGGAAAGTAGAAGTTACTTACAGCAGGCGCCGCTTCCTTCAAGAAAAGCGTGAAGAAGCTACCGCTCCCGCAGGTGTTGCACCTGCGGGCCTCCCTTGCGTAGAGGCTAGCCGCTTTCGTGTGATAGTCCTTCTTCTCGTGCGACGGCAGTATGTCGTAGAAGAGCGTGCGGTAGGAGGATATGGTGAACTCCAGCAGCTTGCAGTACCCCTGGCTGGGCAAGGCTCTCGCGGCGTAGACGCCTGAAACGAAGTTAGAGTCACCCCGGTGCTCCTTGCGACGGTGGTGTTGGCTCTGTTGACTGACGGTTGGGTTGGCAGTCGCAGGTCACCAGATGATGCATGTTGCTGAAGGTTCGTCGCTTCTTCATCGCCGAGTACGCCCAGTCGTCCAGGTGGAAATACTTCCTCTGGATCATGGCGCACTCGAGGATCCTCAGTCTAATCATCTCCCCCACGGCTGCAAGGACACAGGGAACGATACCAGTTTTCGCGGCGTACTTGTCCTTTCGCTGGCCGCGCTGTTGCAAAAACTACAACAGTTGTGATAGGTGAGCGAAGCATCTCTACTTTCCTTTCGCCGTGTACAACGGCGTGGAGTTGGTCATCATGCTCTCGACCATCCTGGGTTGGAAGACATGACCGAGCGCCGCCGCGCACTTGATGAAGTCCTGCTCGTACGAGTTCATCCGATTGTAGATATCGATCCGGAGGCCTAAGGTCGGTAAAATTAGCGGCGGCTCTACGGGGATCTGGGTCCGCATCACCTGTGTCGTCGCGGATCGTCTCGACGAAGCCGATCGGCGTTCCGGACGGCACGCAAACGTTCAAGTCGTTCATTTGCTTCCAGTGCAACGGCGGCGGCAGTTCCTCAGGCGTGAGCTCCGGCGATATCTTCACCAGGTAGCAGCCGTCGGGGAAAACCAGGTCGTAGAGTGAGACTTCCTCGGGCGACATTGTGACGAAGTTGAGCGCGTGGATTTGCAGGGCGGACATCAGAAATGACTCGCACCAACTGATCGAGTTCCTGCTGCGTCTCCGGAGGACCCTGCAAGATTTGAGGGGGTCGGTAGATTTAAGGTCTAAAAGGAGGAGTCTCCTACGGAACTGATATCTATGAGAACACCTTTGTCCCAGACGAATAATGAAATACTACTAATAATAATGCAAATGAGAGTTGGTTATACGTCTGGAGGGCCGTGGGGATCGCGATGACGTTCAAGAACTGGCAGGCGAACACGCCAAGGTACTCCGACCCCAATCCCTCCAGCGAGGTGTGCGCCAGCCTCTTGTCGTGCGAGATTCCCAACTCCACTTGCGTCAGGTCGTTCCAAGAGGCTGGTGTCAGCATCGTCACCACCAGCACCACGTTCTTATTATTCAGGGCCGAAGACAGGAACTGCCAAGAGAGGGGGTCCATGTGTTGCACGTCGTCGAGCAGGATGCACACGCATCCTGACACCTAAACCGTATTAAACCTATAAATTCGCCCCCTCATATTCCAAACAATGCAGTGACATTATTTCTAACTCTATTATTTTTCCTTTTCCAGCTCTCTTATATGTACTTGTTTCTGTTATCTTCTCGTTACTTTCGTAACGTACGCTCTGCAATAATGATTATTATTATTCGTTTCACGCGAGTAGTACAACCTTGCTCAATATCGCTTCAAAGATCTTGATCATCCTCATGTGACGCCTCCACTCGGTGTCCTCGCAGTACTCTCTCGTGAGGGAGAACTGAACTCTCATTATCACGTTCAGATAACAGAACTCCTCGGGCGCTAGGACGTCGGCCAGCTTGTCTAGTATAACGTTGTGACGGTCGCGCATCGTCGAGCAATCTACCGCGTCGAGGATCTGAATGCACAGTGGACATCCTTTCAAAGGGGTTGCGAGGAGACGCGAGGAAAGGGCGCACCTCCTTTTCGCTTACTTGGAGGAACAGATAATACAGCACCGCGTAAGCTTTCCCCACGAAACACGGTTGCAAGGAAAGCTGCAGCAGCTTTATCTGTCTGTCACGAACGACCGCGACGAAGGCGTCGAGGAGCCTCGATTTCCCTGACCTCTCAAGGCCCTTAAATGCAGTTAATCGCAATACGCATGGAAAGGAGAATCTAGGGAAGTGATGAGCAACCCTCGCCCGAAATTCTTTCAATTGTAAATCTATGTCAGGATGAACAAATTTACCCAATAAATTAAAATTCTTTGATTTAGTATATTTAGAGTATTAAATTCCCACTTTTGGGAATCACTGCTGCTCATCACTGATCTAGTGGACCAGGCATAGAGAAAACACAAGTTAAACCTCGATAAGTATTCCCGAGTAATTTCGCTTTGCCACACCAATGTCGTCCAGCACGTCCTTGAAGAACTCCAACTCTTTCTCCCGACCGACGATAGGGTAGGAGTAGTCGAGATTAGACGGGCTCTCTGTGTTTCTGCAAGAAGGATCAATTTACAGGATCCACTAGGCCACTAGGCAGTCCTCGTTCCCTGCGAAACTCTTACGCATCAGTGAAGATGAACTCGTAGACCTGGGTCTTCCCGATTTTCGACAGGTGCTTCATACCTCGCGAGCGAAACTTGTCCATGCGCAGGGAACTCAGCGAAATGGTCTCGTAGTCGCAGGATATCTACGCAAGTGGCTCTTAGAAACTTAATTGTTAAATAACTAATTGTAGAAGATATGACGATATATATAATTAAATGGGGCATTATACGCGGCTGTTGACTGTTGGTGGCGCGCGAGATTTATATATATCGTCATAACTTCTACAATTATTTCTTAATCAATGTGAAAATTGGTGAAAATCTTCCTTGTATATTAAGGAAAAACTTTGTCGCTGCAAGTTATATGTACCTCAAAATTGCCTCGATACTTTTTAACGGCGAACGTTGAAAAACATGGGTTATGTCCAGTATTACTTTTTAATTAAATATTATTACATTTTTTAACATAAGGGTTCTGTGCATACATTCTACGGCTTCGCTAGAGTTTTCTGAAGTTATGTTTTAAGTCTCATAACGATCCGTTAATATTTACCCAAGTTATCGCAATTTATGTTTAAAGAAATAATGATTTTGAACGATGAAAAATTTATTGTTTATAATTTTTAACTCGAATAGTAATGATTCGATAAACAAACTGTAAATAGAAATAATGTGTGTCGTGGCGAGCTTTACAACACTATATTTTTTAAATACAGTTTAACAACATTTAATTTTCCAATATATCTTAGCGATTGGACAATAATTTTTCCCATTTTCGAGCACTAGTCCCCTTATTGCATCCAACCCCTCAATTTACCCCTTGTTACAACCTACCCCGGTCTCTCCTACACTGGCTGAGACACAGTAAACGAACCTTATCGAAGGAAATCAGCATCAGTGAGGCAGCCATGTCGACCGGCGTGCCGACGATCATGTACTGCCTTCTGACGGCGTGGCCGAACACCCCGCAGAACGCCATTCCTGATGAAAGAAGCTTGAAGTACGAAGTCGAGGAGCGAGAATAGAATAGTTACCAGTTGAGACGCCGATGAACACCACTTTCACTGCAGCGAGGCGTTTCACCTCGTTCAGCATCTTCGACGCGCTCAGAATTCCGTGCGTCGAAGTGTTCCTGTCGACTCCACCGATCTTGTTGTACTCCTTCACGCCGAATATAACGTGGAACAGGATGTCTGCGTCGAACAGATTCATCGTGACGATGCACCCTCCATGTTCTTCGATTATACTGCGGCAAAGTATCGAAAGCTCAAGGATCTCTGCCGAATTAAAGAACGGAGCTTCGGGTGTCTGAATGAGGGTACCTTTGCAGAAGCTTGTACACCTCGCCCACCAGGGAATTCAGCCCGTAAACGGAGGACTTGCTGTGGATAATGTTGAGGGCGACGACCGTGACTCGCCTCACTTCCGTCAAGTACTCCAGCGACTGCTCCTCGACGATCTTAAAACAAAAGGCACCGTTAGACGGGAGTCTCGCTGGAGTTGTGGATCGCGCAAGCGTTACCGCGGTCCAGATCGGCTTCAGCAAGTAAGTCTTCAAGTGGGAGCCCAGTCTCCGCTTCAGCGCCTCGAGCAGAGAAACTCTCGCTGTGGGAAGCGCCCCGTCTCGGTTAATCTTGCGTATGGCGAACGACTGTGTAACCTCGAGCAAAATTCTCACCGTGGAACTGTATCGCATCTGAGTCGGACGTCGAGGCTACCTTGGAGACTCTGGGCATAGAGGACAAAGGATCGGAAAAATCGGAAGAATCGGACGAAGAAATCATTTGGTGGTTGGTCGTTGCCTCACGGTTCGATGCGGGCGGGTCGTCTGGTCCCTGGTCTGGCCCGAGGACTTTGATGATCTATCGCCGGGGGTTATAGATCGCTCGAGAATATTATTACTATTATTTTCAGGGGAGTATCCCAGTTGTGGATAATGAGAGTTACGGTGAAGTATTTGAGGGGGTACCGTAAACTGGGGTGACCTTGCCCACTTTTTTTACTCTGACTGAAAAATTACCATATGATGAGCTTTTTTCGTTTGACCTTGGAGAAATTATTGCTATCGATTACAAAACACCATGCGTTCTAATTACTTCACAATAAAATAAAATAAAGTTTACCCCAGCTTACGGTACTCTAGTGGCACTGCCCGTTTTTCAAAGCCATCTTCGAGAATTTGTTTAACAAAAACTATAAGTTTATACTATTCCGGCGTTTTACCCGCATGTTAAGGTATGTGTGAAGTAATACTCAGAATTTTTTTGAACCTTTTTATCGCACATATACATAGATACAATCGGTGGCGCAAACTTCTTAAACAAATTTGATGTGGGAACTGTTCTAGTTGTCCAAAATGGAAAAACTAAGGTTCATCCCAGAGATTCCTAGCAATAAAAGTTTGCAGAATGTCAGCATTTTGTAAAAAATGTTCGATTTTTGTTGATAAATTTAGCTGTTTTCGGTCTGTAGAATTAATTTTATACAAGATAGAAACTCGTCCGTGGTTCCAACCATAGCGACAAACATAATAAAGAAAATGAACCTTAGTTTCTCCATTTTGGATGACTAGAATAGTTCCTACATCAACGCCTGTCGGAAAATAATTTTTTTGATGAAGCTTGCGCCGCCGACTATATTTATGTACGGGGCCGTTCCTGGGTTCTGGCCGCTCAGGTGCAAAAACAATATTGCCGCCCTTATTAATTGAATATTCTTTAATTAAGAATTTAATATGCAATGTTTTGTAAGATACTTCGGCGCTGACTAGGAACACTATTCGGTTGATGATGGAGTCGCGCAGATTTATTTATATAGATCGAAAGTATATGTCACCACGGTCACAAAAATATAAATTAAAGATGCTCCAAAAGCTGGTCTGACCTTGAAAAATCAGCAAAGGTGGAACAGGGGAAAGAAGAAAAATGAGAGAAAGGGAATGACGATTAATTATTAGTTAGAAGAAGATGGCGTATTGTTTCAAATGCAGGAATTATGAAACAAGTGACTATTCAAAGCGACAAATTTTCTCGTCAAAAAAATGTGTCGCAACAAATTAGCCCTCGTTATAATTTTTCTAAAATTGTATGTAAATTCCGTATATTCAAATTGTTTTCTTTGTCTTATTAAATTTCAATAGACGGTGTTGTCATCTCTTGAGTCTCTAAAACGAACGGACGCTTGGAGGCCTCGACACATTCTTTACAGAATAAACCGCAATTCTATCAGTATCGGCCTAGTTTTTCATTGCTCTTTCGAATTACCTTACGTTTACTTTTATATCTATAATTTTAAACAGTTATCATGCGAAAGAGTTTCAATTATTATCCTTATTAATAAAAATTTTGTGGGAGTGCGAAGACTGTATGTTTGGGCCAGAGCGATCGGGATCGAGAGCGGATGTTTATAGTGGAGTATCGAATGCGTCAGGGGTGTGAGAGGTTTGAATGGTTTCGTCGAATGCACGTGGAGAGTTGGGTGACTGGATCGCGTGTCAAGAGTGTGTGTTGTAAGTGTGAATCTCGGGGAGCGCAAGATAAGAATGAATGAAGTCAGTCCTGCAGAGTCCGTCGAACGAGAGGCATCGTCGCCTGAACCTTTTCTTTCTAATAAAGATCTTTTACTTTTCCACGAGTGTGCAGTTTACTCCTGCCCTGATCACCTAACATCCCTACAATTTTAAATATAATAAACGGCCTGCGGCCGCCCCCAGGTCTGGCCGCCCGGGTGCAGCAGCACCTTCTGCACCCCCCGCCAGGAACGGCCCTGTCTATGTATATATGCGATAAAAAAAGTTCAAGAAAATTCTGAATATCACTTCAAACATACCCTAATACGCAGGCAAAACGCCAGGTACTATGAGCTTATAGCTTTCGTTAAATAAATTCACTAAAGTACCCCTCTTAAGCTAAACTTATTCCTCGTACTTTGACGTTGTTCGCGTCCTTGATGACGTACTCGTACTGGTTAGGCGCGCAGTGATACCAGGCGCTGGAGGACAACACGAGATCCCCTAGTAGACAGATCCTCCTGGCATACGCGAGGTCGTCGATCGGTGAACCTCCAATTACAAAGGACCTCGCCTTGCTGCCGCCGATTATGGAGAAGGTGACTTCGCCCGCCGATATTGCCATGTTCACTGTGAAACACAGGGATCGATTAGCCGAATGCCTGAGCGAGGTAACAACGTGTCGCACCTTTCGGCGGAGTGTCCTTGGTGTTCACCGAGGCCACAGCCTCCTGGAGCTTCTGCCCGCAGAGTATCACATGGCGCACCATGGTGGCGATGAAATCGTTCGCGTTTGTCTTCCACATGACCAGCAACCCCTGGCCTTCGGTCGACGAGACGTTTCAGTTGATTTGAATTTGAGAAACGCGTTGGAGTACGTACGAGAGAACTTCAACACGTCCCCCTGGTTGGCGTACACCTCCTCGATTATAAAGCTGAGGTACTCGTTGAGCAACGCGACCAGGGCGTAGCTGCCGCCGTTCGCCGCGCGGGCGTGCTTCTCGTAAAGGTCGAAGAGCCGCGAAACGTCTATTAATCCCATCACCGCGGTAAAATTGCGGAAATGCGTCTTCGACAAGTCTCGCTCGTATATCACCTCGTCGGGCACGAACGTCGCCATCGTTCGCGTGAACTTGTCGTTTCGATGGGCGTTCAGAACCTAAATAGGCAATTGCTTTTAGTGCTTATCTGCATTCAGAAACTCAGCTCTGTGTACACTGCGTGATTAATTTGTACTTGATACTGGTATTGCAATATCTGTTCATTTTACTTCATCTTTTACTGTTATTTTCTTTGGTGTTTGTTTTTTTATTTAATTTTAATTTTAATTTTAAATAAATAAGGAGCTAACCTCCCTCAAGGTGGTGACGCTGGGCCTTTTGAAAACCGGACCGATAAGGTCTGGTGTCCAAATAGTTCTCATCTCTTCCATTATTAACCCTGCACTCTTGACACGAGTTTCCTTTACTCAACTCAGGATTAGGTGAACGAGTGGAATTTTACGTTTAATCGATGCATGTATTTACGTTGGCTCAATTGCTCGTGACAAAAGATTGTTGGTGGTTCGTCACGCGAAATCAGCCAATTATCCTCTCAATATACGATTTTTCTAAAAGCTTCTCACGCTCCCTCGCGCGAGGTTTCAGCAATGTGTAAGCACTGACGTTGGCGATGCAGTTTCTTACAACTACTCTTTAACATGATCAGTGAACAAAGGACAATGTTAAAAATGGGTTAATTTTGGCATTGACGACCAAAGAATAATTCTTTCACAGATCGATTCTATACCTTCCAAGGAACAAAAAATGTATTGGCCATTTTTCCGAGAAGTGACGGGAAAGTTGTGAAAAATGAGGCCAAAGTGCAAGAATATGACTGAGACCAGGGCGCGAATTTTTCGGTTTGATTCTCTTCGGAGCATGATCTACTGGCAGAATAATCACTTAAAAAATCATAACAAGGATTATTTATATCAATTACAATGAATTAGTATTCTGTATAAACATCAAAGTGGTGATAAATAATGCTTTATCGATATCATAAACATCGAAAACAAGAAATTCTTCTAGTAATAGAACGTAAATAAGGATAAGTAATAAGTGTTAAACTAAGTTGAATGTACAATAATTAATCTAGTCTTGTGGTCATTACTTACATGTTTCGTCTTCATACGTCTGTGTCACTTTCTTCGGATGACGATGCATTTATGAAATAATCATTCAGAAAGCTCGCAGACAAACGGACTGAAGACTGTGTCGAGCGAAACCGAACTACCATAAAATCATCGCTACATGTGAGCAGCAGCCTACAACTCGTTCACCGATTTTGCATCCGCATGTATGTCCAATAATTGCATCAAGCCCGGTTTTGGTTTTGTCCAGTAATGCGCAAACGAAATATTTTACACTGTTTGAATGTCGCGAGCGTAACTGAGTTTTTAATAAAAGGCTGTTACGAATATCTATTGCTATTTGATATTTTTGATAATCGATTACCGAAGTTGTGTTAGCTATTGTCCGTTTGTCTGCGAGCTTTCTGAATGATTATTTCATAAATGCATCGTCATCCGAAGAAAGTGACACAGACGTATGAAGACGAAACATGTAAGTAATGACCACAAGAGTAGATTAATTATTGTACATTCAACTTAGTTTAACACTTATTACTTATCCTTATTTACGTTCTATTACTAGAAGAATGTCTTGTTTTCGATGTTTATAATATCGATCGATAAAGCATTATTTATCACCACTTTGCTGTTTATACAGAATACTAATTCATTATAATTGATATAAATAATCCTTGTTATGATTTTTTAAGTGATTATTCTGCCAGTAGATCATGCTCCGAAGAGAATCAAACCGAAAAATTCGCGCCCTGGTCTCAGTCATATTCTTGCACTTTGGCCTCATTTTTCACAACTTTCCCGCCACTTCTCGGAAAAATGGCCAATACATTTTTTGTTCCTTGGAAGGTATAGAATCGATCTGTGAAAGAATTATTCTTTGGTCGTCAATGCCAAAATTAACCTATTTTTAAAATTGTCCTTTAAAAGTCATCGATAAGTGTCCCAAAAGCTTGTAGAAATCTCTAAAGACTTGGAATCTCGAGGTCGTCTATCGTCCGTACGAAATGCTAAAGCGACTTATCAGCAATTATCTGTGGGAAAGTTCGGAAGGATTGAAAAGATCATAGTTGAGCATTTCTAAAATGGCACAATTCGTCCTGCAATTGAGGACCTTGCGGCAAGAGCGAATATATGTAAAGACAAAATTCTACATCGTTTGGGATCTGTCCCATTACTGTTTTGCGCAATACGAATGCTCCAGATTAGGGCTGGGACTATTCGAATAATTTAATATTCGAACATTTTACAAGTATTCGAATGCTACGAATAAATTTCGAATATTTGAGTATTCGAATCTTATTATTCAAATACTAATGTATTCGAATAGTATGGTGTGAAGTGGGTCAAAATTAGCTTACAAGATTTCACCCTGACCTATGAACCTAAAGAACTTGATTTATAATTCACACCATACTATTCGAATACATCAGTATTCGAATACTCGGATATTCGAATTATATTCGTCAAATAATTGAGCAACTGAAGTATTTGAATACCGAAAAATTCGACAAATAGTCCCAGCCCTACTCCAGATTTAAAAAAAAATTGCGCAAAATAGAAATAAAATCTTATCAACTCAATAACTACTACTTATTACATAGAAATATATATTTTTAAATTTGTGTTCTCTTCTGAGTATCGAGTCAAAGCAATAATTTTACAAACAGTTTCTTCTAATTCACTCGAAGTTCGTAAAAATGAGGTTGCACCCTTTTGCCGCAAGGATTTGCGATTAATACTTTCAGTCGCAGAAGGGGAAGATTGACGAACACGACCGACTTAGATAAATAACTTATGTATTTTGGGATTACATACATAACGTAAGAAGGAATGTCCAAAACATTATGGTACTTAAATTAAACTATGCTACGTTAGGAACCATGTTTCTTGGTCGTTTCGCACGCTCATCGAAAGAGTATCTAAGAATATGAACGGATATCGTTGTACACGATACGCACCTCGCCCGCAATATCTGTCATCTCGCGCAATGATAAACGAAAACTTCTGGGGGAAGGGGCAAAACGAAAGTTCATCAATCAAGGGAACAACGGAAACGAGTACAGTATGATTTCATATTGCGCCACGAGCGCGACCAAAACGTATTAATACGTGCGTGTAAACGGAACACTCAGACTTTCTTTCCTCTCAGTCTTTTCCATCAAAGTACATTTATTCAGGGTACATCGCGCTTTCATCAGTAAGGAGAACACTCCCAAAGAAATCGTTCGACGAAAGGAATTCGTCCTAACAAAAAAGGAGGAAACAATAAAACGAAAAGAGAAACAAGTTGTGAACAAAAAAAGAAGAGTATGGCACTCTGTACATGAACAGCCTCTCTGTGGACTTTCTTCGGTAGAATAGATTCTCTCGTATTAAAAAATATAGGCATCTATATATATTCTCTATATAGTGGCGTTTCGCGAAGGAATCACTCACGACGCAACCGCGGCCCTCGCCAACAAAACGGCAACTTTCCCTTCACTTAACGCGACGAAAGCGACCCTGCGATAAATTCGTGTGTTCTTCGATCCTCCCCGAAGGACAAGGGAGACCACCAACAGCTCTCGCCGATGGGCCTTGCTAAAAGAACTCGAAAACTCGAATCTAAAGGCCGAATAAGATCTTTGGAAAATTCTTAAGACGTTACACGGCTCTGACTGGCGTGGACGTCTTCGTGGTATGTAAGAAGAAACGAAACAGATCTTCTTGAAAAGAAAAACGGAGTGCAAGCACCCCTGGGAAAAGAAAAAAATTCAGAACGAAAACTCTAGCCTGCGAATAGAAAATTAAAGACAGTCAGCGAATTTCACGGTGGTTTTCACCAGCGGAAAGAAAAATGAAAAGAGCACGCATTAGGAAGATCGTCAACTCTGAACAGTTAAAGGAAACCTGTTGAAGCTTCTGTGGCTTGGTGACTCGTCAAAGGCAATTTTTTCTTCTTTTTTTTTTTTGGAAAGTATCTCGCCGGCGTCTATTCACGATTTTGTTCGAACTGCTCTGGACACGGGTCTTCTGGAAATCGTCAGGAAGCCCAGCACCGAGAACGAAGATTACCATTTCGTTCATTCAGGCACCACGCGCAACAGCCAATCCTCGTCACACCCTGCTTTCAGATTGCACACCGAGACCACCGACTCTCGTAACACTCACGCTCAGTGGTATTTGACTAGAATCGAGAAATTTTCGTCGATAGTTCCATTCGTCAATCCTCGCGGCCACTAATCTCAGCCTCGCGACCCACCTCCTCTAATTTCTCTGTCACCTACAAATCTTACATCAGCTTCTTAATTGACGCGCACCTTACAGCCTAATATAAGTCGTTGACAACAGCAGCGAGAGCCTCCTGGAACGGAGTAGCCCGTTAATGTAAAATCCTCTTCGCCCTAATTACAATCCTCATTCCACAAACGTCAGAGCTGAGTGAAACATCTCTATCACACCCACGTAGAAAAGTCTTGCGGAGCAATGGAAAAATATTGAGCACTGCGATGCATTTCACTCAGCCCATGGGCCGTCAAGTAATCTTCCATCGCAAGCCTCGACTCTCGTTCCAGCAACTCTGCTTTCAACGCTTGGACGTTTCACCGAGATTCGTGCGAATCCCGTAAAATAAACAATCTTCATCTCTATGAAAATATACATATATATCTATATATATATATAATAGTACCGCCTATATACGTACGCCTATATACTAATTTTGTACATGTGTTCGAGGTAATCCTGACGTCCTCGCGAATCGAAAGGGTGCCACGGAGCCTGGTCGACTTCAAAACGAAGTAAATCTACCACGAACGTTCCCGTGAAAAGTATTCCGAGACTCTACTCTTCCCAAGCAACGAAATCTAACATACTTAATTTGCCCAGGTGCCCCTTAACCGCCAGCCCAGTCCGCACCCTTTCGATGTCGCTCACTCGGTACTAAACTGCAAACTTTTTACATCACACACACACGATTCTAATGCTAAAGTGAACCGCTCGGGGCTCACAATCCAAAACGCAGGCGAATCTGCTGCGTTCCTTTTAGAAGAGCCCTCGGATTCCAATCCCAAGGAGGATCGAGCAATCCTCGTCCCTGGAGCTACGAGTGCTGGGACCTGGCGATGTGCAGGAATAAGGACACCTTGTCGGTGCACTGGTGGCCGCACATGTTGCACGTGTAGGGGTCCTTGTAGCCGTGGTAGCCCATGTGAACCGTGTACATCACCTCGTTGCCGAACAGGATGTCGCAGTAGTGGCAGCTGAACTCGCTGCTGGCGTCGCAGTTCCGCTCGTTGCTGGCCTTGTCGTCGCTGGAGCCGGGGCTGCTGGCGACACCAGGCTCGAACGAGTCTTCCTGCTCGGTGGCGGGATTCTGTTGCCGCTCCTGCTTGAACTGCTGCTCCTCGTCGGTGTCCTCCTCGACCACTCTGCGCTCCAGCTTCACGGCTCTGCCCTTGCGCCGGCTGGTGCCGGTCGCCCTGGGCGAGTTCGTGCCCGGCTTGTTCTGAACGCTGCCATCGGGCTTGCTGAGATCCAGCGGAGTGGCCCTGACGTCCGCGGGCTGCTCGTGACTCCCAGAGACGGCTGACGGAGGGGCCTCGTTCGGTTTGGGGAGCTCGCTGTTAGTCGGCCCGTTAGGCAAGCCGCTGGGAACGCTCCCCTTGACGCACCTGACCACGAGGTCCTGCGGCAGGTTCTCCAGCATTCTGTCCTCGTCGATCGCCTTCATGTAGTCCATCAGCGCGTTCGACTTGATCATGTCCAACTGCTTCTCCGCGCTGCTGTCCTCGGCGACTGGGAAGTGGGCGAGGGGGAAGCCGGCGAATATGTGATTGTAAGGGAACGCGATGACGGACGGGCTCTGCATCATTCCGTTCAGCCCGTTCGCGGGGTTCATGCCGTTCATGGGGTTCATGAGTAGGTGGTGGCCGACTGGGGAGATCTGCGGAGTGACGACCAGCTGGGGAGAAGGCAGCGGCGTCTGCAGGTTGTTGCCGGTTCCGTAGCTACTGTTCTGGCTCGCGTCCTCGTGCGTCTTCAGGGACTTCTGCTTGGGACCTCGCCGCGTCCCGTAGATGTCGATGATGGGCAACGGGTTCGGGGAGCCGTCCGCGTTCAACACCATCGCTGGCTGGTGAGCGTACTTTCTCAGGTGGAGCTTGAGGGAGTGGCAGTACTTGGTGGCGTAGGAGCAGTTGGCGCATCTGTACTGGCAGACGTTCGAGTGCGACTTCAGGTGGCTGTTCAGCATCGACTTGTTCACGCACGAGTACGAGCACTTGTCGCACTTGAACGGCTTCGAGCCGAAGTGGTTCCTCAGGTGGTACTCCAGGTGGTGCTTGTACTCGGTGACGAACGGGCACTTGGGGCATGTGAGCAGCTTCTCGGCCTTGATGTGACCGCGGCTGTGCTCCCAGAACTCCAGCTTCGTGATCGCCACGAAATTGCACTGCTTGCACCTGAACGTCTTCACCTTGCCCTGGGAGTTGACGCGGGGGACACGGAGCCCGGGCTCGTCCGCCTCCTCGGACTCGTGCTCCGACCGCTCGCCCTGGCTCGGCGACATTTGGCTCTCCTCCTGGATGGATACCGGCATCGACAACTGGCCCAGCACCGTCTTCACGAAGTCCTGGCTGTCGCATTTCGTCGCGCAGTGCGTCGCCAGATGCTCGGTGAACTTTAACCTGGAACAAGTACTTCCCTAGTACACCAAAGCTCCCCGATGGACAACAGAAATGGTACGCTCGCGCGTCAGTCATCAGAAATGGTACTTTACCTATTGACCGCGGTAAACGCGCAAACGGGACACTGCAGGACATCCTGGCCGAGCTCCGCGTCCTCGTTGGACGGCTTCACCATGCCGGTGACCACCTCCATCGCTTGGTCAGCCTGGTGCCCATCCATCGGGTGGTGCTGCGCGTACTCCAGGGGCGAGCCGCAGCTCTTGAACATCGCCTGAGGCGTGTAATCGAACGCGGTGCACTGCATGCTGCTGGAGTCCTGCGAGGTTGGGCTCCCCGGCGACAAGCTGCAGTTCGCGGTCGAGGAGGACCGCCTGCTCCTCGGGGAAGCCGAGTTGCTGGTGTAGTGATCTGGCGACACTCCTGAGTCGTTGTTCTTGTCCTCCGTCGGCTCCTCCTTCTGCGGATCAAACAAATCGTTAGTCTAAACTCGCCCTGGCAGTCAGTAGGCAGCTTCAAGGAAATAGGAAATCGGGGAAGCTCTTTTGAATGGCCGTGGAAGAGGCGCACCGATAGGTGGATAATAGAAGAGGGCGAGGGTGGAGAATCCAGGGTCCATCGAACTAAAGTGAAACGACATTTTGTCGATCCCAGATGGGGATGGAAGGCTGGCTAGAGGGGGCGAATAAAAAGAGAGGCGACGGGGGTGGATGGTAGAGAGAGATGTAAAGGGATCGAGAGGGTGAATAAGTTTAAAGAGAGAGAGAGAGAGAGAGAGAGAGAGAGAGAGAGAGAGAGAGAGAGAGAGAGAGAGAGAGAGAGAGAGAGAGAGAGAGAGAGAGGGTGGAGGTTCGATCAGAGGGGTTGAAGCGATTACTCACCACGATTCTATCGGTGATACCCCAAGCGGGCGTGGTTGGCGAATGGAGGGGATGGCGTTGCTCTTCGACAATGGTTTGTTGCTGTTGCTGCCGTTGCTGATTCGGCGCGTGTACCAAAGGCTCCGCTGTGTCCCAGTTCCCTCTCATCTTGTCACTCTGCTCGAGAGAACACATAGCAAATTATTACATTCCCGGCTACTCAATCAACACGCTCGCCAACTTCCTGAAAGGAGCACGCGGGGAATCCCCGGTGACGACTAACCAGGAAAACGGTAGGCCGCGGGAAGAAACCATAAATTACAGCACGAGGCGAACGGCGGAATCGACCGTCGGGAATTTGAATAGAATAAAGAAACAGGTGAAAATCCGTCGCCGGCTCCGATCGATCTGCCCGACAATAAAAGCGGAAAGGGTTGCGGCGGTTGTTGCGAATTTCCTGGAACAAGGGTACCTACGTCGAAAGGCTGCTGCGGCCTGGCCCGCCTCGAACGGTAACGCGCCACGCTTCTAAAGCGGATTCTCGGTAAAATTACTCCACAATGTTTGCCTGCTCTGTCCTTTCCCCTTGAGCACTCTACGGGGACAACTTCTTGCCACGAATGGCTAATTTATTCAACCAGGGCAACAAATAGCGACGATTGTTTCCCTCGAGCGCCATGTGGCCGTTCAACGACCTTCGGTATACCCGTTCGAATGGAATCCTCGATTCTTAATAAAAATAACAGCCGCGCTTTCTCTACGGGCGCTGGAATAATATTGATAATAATTCCCGCAATTCTATCATGCAAATGGCAAGCGTAATTTAGTAAGAGGGCCTGTAAAGGCGTTCGTTCCCCTTTTCTGCGGGACAAAGTACAGCCTCGCGGATTTGCTGGTCGAAGGCCGAGCGCACGGTTCCAGGGTTAAGGTCCGGCTGATTTATTCAAGTGGAGCACGCTCTAAAACCCTGTGGACAGACCGGGTTCGGGGAGATTCCGCCTCTGACTTCTGGCGATATTTCATTGTCCGTTTACCCCCGTGAGAGGGCCATAAATAAAATTCCAAGACCAGCCTGGTCTCCTTCGGTCTGCTCTACCGGCGTGTACCGGGATCCCGTTGAAAACGAGCAACCCTTGTAAGAGCCGAGGCTCCCCGCTGCAAATCTCTTCCCGGCCGCCGCATGCAAATCTGTTCGAGCTACTCCGTGGCATTTCCTCGAGGCAGAGGAGCTGCCGCGAAGCTTCCAAAGGACAGAAGCACGCGTCGAGACTCGAACGCCGCTCTGGCATCAAAGTCTCGGGGTTCCCGGGGCCGCGAAATACCACCGAGGACGCACGAGCACCGTTGGCATTCCGTAGTAAGGACGCTTACGAGTCGATTAAAGCGAGGAGAAAAAAGACTTTGGCAAAGGTCGAAGGAAGCCGGCCTTTCGAAATTCCAGGCACGATCACAACAGTAAATAGAAAACTGGCAGGGCAAATACTCGAGGGGGGGCATTGTACGTACTTGGAACCTGGCTTCGCGAACCCGCGAGGGGAAAAAGCGATTGCGCGGCGGAACATGGAAAATGAAATTAGCGTCGACGAAACATTCAGTCGGCGTTCGGCTTTTCACTTTCCCCCTCAAGCTACCGTGCAAAGAATATTGCCGTTGTAAAACTGCGAGCTTAAGCCGGCGCGCGGGGAAGAAATCGGTGCCAATTGTCGCGTCCTTCGCGAATTAACGCGAGCCTCGCGAGCTCTAGTATCCTAGACCGCGATGCTAGACTTGATCCTTTAAAATTCAACGCAAATCCGTTGAATCTACCTACGATTCTATAATCGGCGAATGTAAGAAGCGGCTGTCGCGAATTCGGTCGCCGACGGCCACGAGCAGCGACGTTATGGCGAATGGCGAAACTCGGCAAGCTGGACGGGCCCTTGTTTCTCCCGCAATTAACCGAGAATATTTAACCAACTGGAGTACAAAGGTATTTACAGCTAGACTCGAGGAGGCTTGTTTTTCCAAAGTTGTTGCCGACATATTGGAATTTTCTTGGTATTCGTCTCGCCGGATAGCTCGCACATAATGTCATTGTCGCGCGACACTTATCGAAACACGCAAAAACTAAACAACGGCCAATTTCAAGGGGGCCATATAAACTCGCCTCCAAGGCCGTCGATTCTCCTAGGAAGACTCCAGATCGTTGCGGAATCGGTAGCAGTTCATTATAGCTACACCAAAACGACTCCTTTCCATCGCGGAGAATAATGGGAATCGTGCAAAAAGGTCCCCGATTGCAAAATCACGCGATTTAACGCCGCCGCGTATTTTGGCGAAGCGATGGGAAAAATTAATAAACAATTCTCACGGAGCTGCGCACAGTAGGCCGAAGCGCGGGGATAATTAGTTTTATCATTATTAATTTTTCCTCGATTCGCTAAAATGCTGCCTTGAAACTTAGGAGAGTAAAGCGTTCGAATCCCCCTCGTCGATCACCGGTATGTATTCCTTTCGAGCCGAGGATCAAGATCGCCGCGGATCACCGACACGTGCCCTTATCAGTAAGATAGAATAGTCCCGGACGAACCTCTGATTGGGTGTCTGCAGCTTCCTGCGGCTCCGTGGACGTCTGCGGATGTCGATCCGAATTGCACAGTGACACTTGATCCAGCAGCTTCTAATCGAGGCCACACGATTACGGAACGATCGATCGGCGAACAGTGATAGAGCGTGCACACGCGGCACTCGCACGCAACGCGCACACAAGAGTGATAAGAATTGAACACAATTCTGCGACCCCGACACCGGTTCCGTATGAATGCCCGAGGTCGACTGACGACGTCCTAAGACCCAAAGTGGAATACCGGCTTATTTGTGGATCGCGCCGATGGGGGCAGCTACCCTCTCCATTCGGCCGAGACCGCCTGGCCAATCGGAGCCGCGCAACCTTTCAGCTCGCCGGCGTTTTGAATACCCCCGCCACGAAGCCGCCATTGCTGCACCGCGTTTCCCGAATTTTCGGCTTTTTGCGAGCCCCCACTGCTTCGCCGACCACTCGCGTCCCGGCGAACCGGTGACGTTTTCCGTGATACTCGAGAAACACCGTTAACCCTTCGTTCAACCCCTTGCTTAGTGGCTCATTTCCACGCCCCCACTCCCCATTCTCGAAACACACTGTGTCGCGAGGCTAATTGGCTGACTCCGCTTCGCTGATTCTTCGTGCTCGGAGATGGGCAAAATTTTTATTTCAGGGGTTCAATCACCTTGGCCAGGTCAAGGAATATCGCAGCTTTGGGAATTTGTTTCTAAGCGGCAAAAATACTTTTATTCGTGTACATTTTTCAATGAAGATAGAGACATCTTTGAGTAATATACAGTTTTATTTCAAATATCAAAACATTCCGAAAACTTTAAATGCGGTGCACGCTGTAATTTGAGAAAAACTCTATGGATTTTTATACAATTTTGCACAGATGTTCTTAAATGTATTCTCCATCGCGCGACCGTCAATTTTTTCGGTTGGTTGAGAAATAATAAAATAGCTACACTTTGAAGCGAAATGCTCATTTTCGTGAACAAGAAAACGGAATTTATTTACGCACGAGTTAGGTAAAATATAAAATATCGAAAAAATTGACGGTCGAGCGATAAAGAATACATTTAAGAATATCTCTGCAAAGTTGCATAAAAATCCATAGAGTTTTAGTCAAATTACAGCGTACACCGTTTCGGAAAACGTGGTGTCGAGAAAAACGCATTTAAAGTTTTTGGAATGTTTTGATATTTGAATAAAAATGTACATATTATTCAAAGACGTCTCTATCTTCATTGAAAATTTGTTTTCGATAAGAGTGTTTTTGTCACTTAGAAATAAATTCCCAAAGATGCGATATTGCTTGACCAGGCTAAACTGGTTTAATAAAATTTAATACTACCCCTTAAATAAAATTTAGAATAAAAATAAAAGTTACAAAAATTATTCGTCATGCGTTGAACAAAGTTAACTCGGGTTAACGAACTCATGACGAATAATATATTTAAGAGCCACCCTTCGCGTTATATCTTGGCAAGCAGAGAGTGCTTGGCGACGGGAATATCCTATCTAGAGTTGGAATATAATTTTGTTTCTTTCAATTTTTTCCCCCGATGAATTCGGATTGGTCGTCTGTTTAAAAATACGAAGGATCCTCTGATTAGCATGAACGATTTCTGTTCAGGAGAGGACTCCAACCGCGCCGATACGCGTGCGCACCCCTTTTCTTTTTCTGTCGAAGGAGGTCTGCTTTCTCTCCCGGCGGACAGATCGCACCCTTTCCCCGGCCTCGGAAAAACATCCAGCGAGAGCCATTAGACGTGGCCTCGATCGTCGGAGCTCCGAAATTACGGAAAGCCTATTTTACCCGAAAAAAAAGCAGGGAGAGATGAGAAGGCTCTCACGAAATCGTGAAGCCTGAGGTTCCCCAGATTCGGCGGGACATGCAAAGTGCGTGCTCGGGGGTTCTCGAGCGGCTCAAACAACAGGTACACGAGGGCCACTGTAAATCGTCCTCTAACCCTTTACCACGTCGGACGGGGGGGGGTGGAAAAAATCTGGAAGCCATAAAGGCTGCATCAAAAAATCCCCACCCTTCAACCCTTTCCTTCTAATCTCCTTTTCCAAGCGCAGGGAACCGTTTCAGCTCCTCGCGTTTACGACGCTTTTACAGTTAAAGTCTTACCAGGGAAGCAGGGTAAAAGAGAGAGAGAAAGAGAGAGAGAGAGAGAGAGAAGGGGCGAAAAGAGAAGGGACGTATGAATTTCTAACTGTCCCTCCGTTTCTTGTCACCTGAAAAATGCTGGCCCCTCCGTCGACCTTGTTTTTCCAACTGACAAAAAAACCCTTTGGCTGTTAACCGTGTCCCGTGTAACGGTTGGAAAGTATTTTCTCGCAAGGCGAGCAATAAATTAATTGACATTATTTCAAACAATTTCGGAAATCGAAGGAAGAAAGCAATAAATAATTATATTCAGGGTATTTTTGCATTTCGAGGAGAAGGCTTTTAAAAGCCCTCTTCTGTACCCCTTTGCGAGGAGGCCCCGTGGCTGTTATTGTTCCAACGCGCACCGTTTTCTCGCTAAGCCATAAATATGACAGAGCGAATGCGGAAGCGCGCAAACAGTCGACGGGCGAAGCCAGCCTGACAATCGCCGTCGAGCAATAAATAATGCGATTAGCCCCTAACCGCGTTCTACATTTCCGAGAGACGCGCTGGGGCCCCTAAAACCTAACCACCTAGCCTAAGCCACGGATACGCTCCAGATTTAACGAAGCCTAATTGCCGCCCCCCGTCATTGCACTGTAATCCTTTCTTTCGCTGTCCAACGCGCCTCGACGCTGCTCGCAGAAACTTTAAATATAAACACGCACGCATGGGCACAGTGGCACCCTCAAATAAGAGGCGTCGCAACAAGGAAAGAAAACTGGATATAATTTTCTAAATAAATTGTTACGATCGCCTAATGAATTTTACTGAATTAGAAAAATTTCTATCCCTCCCGCTCGGCTCCCACTTGCGTTAACTTCGCTAACTTTACCAGGTAGTTGATTTCAGTCGTGAATATAAGATAACAAACTGAGGGCTCGGGAATTCTCAAATTGACACTCGCTTCGGCAGCCGCGAGTGCAATATAGGGCAGGATTAAAAGCGCGCAGGGATTAAGGGTTGCCGAGCGGCCGCGTCAGTGCGTGCCGGCGGACAAAAGCTGCCGCAGGTCCGAGTGCAACCGTTTCCTGGAAGGTGCGATTAATTTTATTGTACCACCTTTCGCGCGGTCGAAGGTGAAGTATAATTGGATTTTACTGTTCGGGCATTGGAAAAAAACCGCAACAGTTTACGAGACACCGATCAGTGGACGAGAAGTCAACTTGAATGGTATTTGCCCGAGCAGCCGCACCTATGAAATTCAATTAGAATCACCTTATCGTGCCTCTCGCCTGCCCGACGTTACACAGTGCGGAGAAATATTGGTAACAGCGCCCGGCCCCCTCGAGTTCCGCGGAAATGGCCCCGGGGGAAAATCTTTCCGCCACGATTTCGAGTAATCAATTATTACGAATCATTGTCCAGGAAACTCGTTGGTGGCTAAACGATCGGGATAAGTAGTGGAAAATGTCTGAGTTACCCCGTTACTCTGCGAGACCGTGAGCGACACATTTCCCTTGGACGATCGCGGAATTCCGGGGGTGAGCGTTTTCGAAAATTTATGAGCTGAAAGTCTAGTTTTTATTGTCGTACTATTGGCCAGCAAGAGGGCTGCAGTGTTAGCCCGGTGACAGGGTTAAGAGAAAGTTTCTCTCTCCTTCCTCTTCTATCGGCGATCGCCGTTAGTGGCCTAGTAGCCTTTATGCTGGCCAATAGTTTTTCCAACGACAATCGCTGCGGGCTTCTCGGTGCGCGGGACGACTCGGCGTTAGGTAGTAACGGTAACTCCAGCGCCTTAACTCCTTGAAATGGGTCGGGATTAGTTTAGGGCACCGAAAAAAGTAGTCGAATTACGAATCGGGGCCGTTCCCGGCAGTCGCAGTTCCCCGCAACGAGGCGAAGCTGCCAAGGTCAGTTCTGCGAATCGCGACCTCGTTACGCCCAATGGTAACAATAATTCTGCTGTAGGCAAAGCCTCGGTATTGTCTCAGAGGAAGTGGGCACAGCTATATCCACCCTTGCCGCGCGACCCTTTCCTTTACCTTTCGCCCTTATTACCCCTCGATCTTTTGTCGCCCGGCTCACGGCCGGCCCTTATAAAATCCAGCGCACGAAAATTCGCCGCGGACCCGACGCGCTGGGCATCAAATAATGACTTATTGTATAATCGCAAATTGGATTTATGGCACCGGCAATGGCCTTACCTGGGTCGTTCCACTGTTTTCCAAGAGAGAGAGAGAAGATGTATACAGCGCGATTGTCACGAGGTCCTCTGTAAATTAATAACTTCCTGGAACCCGGTAACCCATTTATGGCGGTGCTTTTCTTCCGAACATCCCGTCAGCGCACCCTTTTTCCAGCGCGCCACCACTCGCCCCCGCGGGCTTTTAAGGCACTTTTAATTGTTGCAATCCTCCGGCGACAAACAAGTCGAAAGAGTTTGTGACGCGGGGTGGTTCGTCGGTGAAAGTTTCGCTCCCCCGGATGAAGAAGGAAAATGGGGAACGGACGCGTGTGCATTATTGAGAGCTGCTGCATTGTTGTTTATCCGCGATGACTGACAGGGGTGGAGGTTACGAGACACGTGCCCCTCCCCTGCTCCACTCCTTTTCCCTCGAATTTCGCCATTCTGTCTTCCACGCTCTCACCTTCGTCGGGAATAATCAGCTGACCAGGCTTCGCACGCGAGACTCTCCTTTTCCTTCGTTTTTCAACGATTTATCGAGTCGCGATTAATTTGGAAAATTAAATGCGGTAATAAGTCACTTTGGAAAAGTATCGCCGGATCAAAGAATTGTAGGACAAACGGTCATGCTTTCCGATAGTATGCATAGAAATTGCAAAAAATATTGTTTGCACTCCACACAAACATCCAGAACACACTTCTTTTTAAGGGCGGATTTAACCCTCTGAATACCCATTTCGATAAATGTGGCGTAAAGGATCGAAAAGTAGAGAGTTCAAACTTCAAAATGCGACTTCTTTCATCAACTTTGAAGGGATTTTAGCAAAGTTATGGGAGTTTGAAGATTGAGCAAATTTGGAAATAGTTATTTTCGCATTTGAGGTACAAACACTAGGGATTGCAAGCCGGTAAATCGGTAAATCGGTTTGAAGTTTTTTTTCACTGATAACGTAGAAGATATCGACGGAATTATACGCTACATTGCTATACATACAATTTTTACCGGTAATTCGCCAAATTTTAATTAAACCATTAAATCGACTTATCGGTAAATCGCGAGAAATACTTAATTTATCGAATTACCGGTAAAAATTGCATGTATAGCAATGTAGCGCATATATGCAGCGCGTAATTCCGTCGATAACTTCTACGTCATCAGTGAAAAAAAACTTCAAACCGATTTACCGATTTGCAATCCCTAACGAACACCCCATAGTGGATCGCCAAACTACTCGGATTCTTTCCGAAAATGTTCGATCATAGCTTCGCGACGCATCGCAATTTCCCTGCGTGGACAGAGTTCGTGTAAAAGCTTCAATCAACGTATGCAGAAAGGGCAGAAAAATACGCGGGCTCTACCTGGTCGTGGGTGTGTCGAGGCTCGTTTAAACAGCTGCTCTCTAACCCCTTTCGCACCCCTCGAGAGGCTCTCGAAATTTTGCCAGAAAAATATTTTCCCGTTCCGCCCAGGAACAGCCGTTCGGCAAATACGTCGGACTTTCCCCCGCGCGGAGAAAAACTCTACTCCTGCGGATCGAATTGGAAATGGAAAACAGCGGATGTAACGTTCCCGAAAGGGTTGCGCCGCGTTTCATTCAAGGAGAAAACTGCGCGGAAATGTTTATCGTTCCGATCCACTCGATAACCGAGGAACGTCAGGAATGTTAACGCGTTTTAACGAGCACTCGCCGGCAAATGAGCTCGAAATGCACAGCGAGGGTATTCCCTCGTTATCGCGATCTAAGCCACGGTTCTCCGCGTTTTTCAATGGCCATTGAGTCATCAACTAATGTCGGTTTACTTTTTCCTCGCTGGCACAATCACCATTGATTTCCCCGAGTAGCTTCCCCGTATCGATATCGACCCTTTCACGTAAACAACCCCGCTTATTTACTCTGCCCGCACGAGAAACATATTCCAGGCAGCAATATTTTTTCTACGATCATCGTGTCGCACAATTTATTTCGCCGAGCTTGGCCCCTCGAACCCCTCCTAAGCTCCACGCCGCAAGAGCACCTTCGACTCTCAGCCGTTTGCTCGTCGCGTCGAGGAAAACAAGAGTGACTCACGGGCTCCGATGTTTTTAAAGAAGCAAGGTGTTTTCTCGTGGCCAACAGGCTTTACCCCCGCGGCTGACCAGGCTGCGGTATTATTTCCCCGCTCGGGATTAGCCGCAACCGTGGAGAGGTAATCTAGCAAGCCCGCCAGACAATGGCTCCGTTGTTATCGTGTTTGAACGTTGCTATTTACCTCGGCGACTTTCTAGCAAAGAGAACAGACTCATCGCTGATTTTTTTTCAATGAAATCTTCGCAACGGAAAATTGCCCCTCGAGGGACTCGAGGCTCGTCGACGACGCGCGCTTCGAGCAAACGATCGCCCCGATCGCCTTAGCTTCTCTAGAATTTGATACCAAACTCCACGGTAAGTGCGACGGGGGTATTGCAACGGGTTAAGGGCAAAAGGGTGCGCTGACATTTCGGCTCGGAGAGTTCCTTCCAGGGGCATTTTTTTAAGAACGCCCAGGGGTCTCCAAGGAAACGAGCGGATCGGTGAATGAAGCCAAGACTCGTGCCCTGAATCCCTGTTCCGGGCAACGGTCCAGGGGTCCTCGGACCGGCCGAGGTGAATAGAAAAGAGAGGCGAACAGTGGACGTCGTGGAGGCACCGCTCGCGGCTGCAGCGCAGCCTGCGACGCACAAATGCGGCTCCCTCCTGTAAGGACAAACAACTGACAGCTGACCCACGCTCGTGCTGGCTTGACCCATGCTTATGGTTCATCTGCTGACACCAACCCTCCGTCTATCTCGCGGGCTTCTCGATCTCCTCTCGCGATATCGCCACAGAGTCTCGGGAAACGTCGCATTCTAATTCGCCCGAGTTTCCCGTCGTCGACGGTCCGCGAGCATCGACGTCCCGCTTTATCCGCCGGAGGACGCGCCCGCCCGACATTGACGTATCTCGGGCGATCCTATCTCTCCTTCGTTACAGGCTGATTACGCTGCTTCCTGCCACGTGATTTACATCCACCGATTTCTCAAGGGGATGGTAAAAAGCGAGGTATTCCTCAAGGTCCTCGCTGCTTCCTGGAAGCAGCGGACGCGGGCCTCACGATCGATCGCCGAAGGGAGAATAAGGGAGCCGCAGGACATTAATCTCGACTTCGCCGGACATTCAGGCATTTTGTTCGGGGAATGTGGAGAAAAAAATGTTGCCGTTTTGAAAGCGAGCCCTAAGTGACGACTTGGCGGTCAGTCGCCCGGTGGCAGTCGCTTTTCGAAATGGATTTTTTCTCTCCCCCCTGACGCGTCCCCCTCCCGGCCAACGGTCTGCGGACCCTCTGCGGATTGAAGGGCTCTCGATATTCAGTGGCCGAATCCACTCCGTGCGCCGGCTCTCTACCCACAACTCCGCGTGTTCGTTCTTGTCGACCCCCTCGTCTTTCCCAGCCCTCGTTCCTTTCTTCCTTTCTACCCCCCCTCGCTCCCCTACTCGCCTGGCTTTTTATGCTACCCGTAAATCGGGAGAACGGATATCCCTCTCTGTCTCTCCCTTCTCGATTCTTTTTTTTCTCTCCCATACTCCTGCTCTCTCTTCGCTTCTGGTTCCCGGAGGCTGGCCGCTCTCGGCGCGCGTGGCGCGGCGTCGCTTATAATAAACACACGTTCGAGGGATCGTTAGCCGGCTGTCAGGCCCCTCGGAACAAAACGGCCCGCGGTGCACGTGAATCGGGAGCGCGGTGGAAAAAAAAAGAGGCGGATTACAGGGCGAGAGGAACAGGTTTACAAAAAACTCACCCCTCGGAGGTGTCGAGGGGTGTCGATCGCGGCACGTTGTGAAAAAACTAGCCTTTCCCCTGCGCTTTTACAAGGACTGCAAGGTGTCATTCAATGGGAATTAGCTTGTAGGAGAAACAATCTTCCCTATCGAAACGACCAGGCACCCCTTCGCGCGTGGCTCGTGCTCTTCGAGATCGACGATCGCCTTCGTGGGTTCCTCTTTCTGCTCTCTCTCTCTCTCGGGAGGCTCCTTTGAGGCTCGGTGAGGTGGACCGTTTCACCCGTAACGGGCGATCATCGGTGTCCACCGCTTCTTTATTCGCTTGTTTAAGGGACGACCGCCCGGGCGGACGGTGGCCGAGGGAGAAGATAGGGATGATCCTCGAAAAAACTCGATATTCCCAGGCTTCGATTTGTCCGCCTTCGTCCCCCAGTTTAGAAGCTAAAGAAACGCGTGTGGCCTGCGAACCTGGGCAATTTTTCGCGAAGGGTGGCGCGGCGTGGTGACGTCGCCGGCGCGACGCGTCATGGAAGGAGGGAGCGGGACCGATGACAGGATCGGCTGGACGGAGGTCCTGGATCGGTTACGAGCGGCGAGAACTCGTAACCTGATAAATAAGAAAGCCCGGGGGTCACGACACCACGAGAGGGGTCAACTATTGAACAATGCCGGGTGCGCGGCCTTTTCACCCCTGGGTTAATATGCGGGCGACTAAACATCGGCGCCGGACAATGCAAGATTTATAGATCGAAGCATACGTGACCATTGTCCAGCCAGATCCCAGCCCCAATAGCCACGGCGAAAGAGAGAGATTTTGGAAAACGGTCGCTGCAGCCGTCCCACCGAATCCGCGACGATTGTGAGAAAGGCCTGGAATCGCATTTTCACCCCACATTACCGGAAAACCGGACACCCCCGGCTGCGTGTGCCGACCTTAATGACTGACCGGCTCTAATAACGAAACGCTCCAACGTATTTATGGGCAGTGGCTTTGGACGGGGACCGAGGCGAGCGAAAAAATTCGGAACGGCCCGGCCCTCCCTCTAGTCCCGCGCTGCGAGGGCCCCTCGATTTGAAAAACAGACGCGCGGACGTCGGAACAACGATTATATATAGACGAATCGCGGGATGGACGTTGCCGGCTCGAGATACACCTACTCGTTAACAAGCGTGCAACAGATAATCGCGTAATCCGTGGGTCATTACAGCGGATCAGCGTTGTACTACGGTCGCGCTCGGCGGGCCTCGTTTTCGGGCCTAATCGGATTTCGTTTCGCAGAGAACGGGAGAGCCACGTCGCCCGTGGACCTCCGATCATTTTCATTTATAGACTTTTTTCCTGTATCGGCTGGCGAGGGGCGAGCCGTTGCTGAAAGGGCGGAGCATGGGGCCGCTGCACCCTCCTGGCACCCCATGCAGGAGGGGTGGACGAGCGGGAGAGAAAAGGGAGGTCACAGGGTGGCCAAGGCGCACGCGTTAATTCTGGCCACTTTTCAAACGTCCTGACCAAGCTGCGTTTTTTTTCCCTTCCTGCGTTTCGACCTCCCTGGCTGCGAGATACTCCGGGCCACTTGGCGCACGTGACGCGTGGCCGTTTAGAATCGTCTTCGATTCTCCTGGAGGCTAGGACACTTGGGGCGAGTTCCACTTACGCCCAAATCGCCCGCGATTTTTATTAAGGGGGAACACCACTGTGACGGCCGGAAAAGTAAGCCATTTTTAAGAATTTTTTTTCAGGAATAATTTACAGTTTTCATAGAAAACTTTGATTACCTACCTTTAGTACGCTGTCTTAAGAGACTATAAAAAAAATGAATAGGGAAACATCCATAATTTTTAATATATTAATTAATCTTCTAGACTCCCCCACGCGAGCTGGTCGAAGGTGTAACTATGGAACAGCAGGTCCGAAATCAAATTTCATTTTTGTTATAAACTATATGAGTGTAGTTTCCGTTGTACGTACCGATTTCTTAAACAAATTATTTTTGTAAAAATGGTGCGCTTTACAAGAAAAGTTTCGAAAATTCGCGAATAAGATGGACAGTGTTTCGAGCGTATTTCAAAGAATTTGTTTTCCATCAAAGAATCCGTACGTACAACGGAAACTACACTCATATGGTTTATAAGAGAAAATGAAATTTGATTTCGGACCTGCTGTTCCATAGTTACACCTTCGACCAACTCGCGTGGGGGAGTCTAGGAGATTAATTAATATATTAAAATTCATGCATGTTTTCTATTTTTTTTTTTGTATAGTCTCTTAAGACAACGTACTAAAGGTAGGTAATCAAAATTTTCTACGAAAACTGTAAATTATTCCCGAAAAAAAATTCTTAAAAATGGTTTACTTTTCCGGCCGTCACAGTGGTGTTCCCCCTATGCCTAGTTCACATTAGTCAAGTTTACTGGCTTCAAGTTGCTTCAAGTGACTTGAAGCAGTAAACTTGACTAATGTGAACCTGTCATTCACTTGACTTGAAATATCTTTTTAACTTTCTTTCAAGTTATAAGCGGAGTATTCGTTAACATTAGTCAAGTTTACTGACTTCAAGTCGCTAGAAATCCGTGAATTTGATAATGTGAACCTGTTATTCACTTCACTTGAAATATCCTTTCAAGTTTCAAGCGAAGTAGAGAGTGTTCCAACTTTTCTGGCCTATACAACTTGAATAGCGTGAACGTATGTACAAGAGTCACGAAGGTAAGCCGACTGTCTATTGCTTTTAAAAACTGAGGTTATCATCGATACAATGTCAAAGAATAGTAAATGGAATAATACTAAGATTTCTAAATTTTTAGAAATCTATGAAAAGTATGACGTATTATGGAATAATGAAATTGATGAATATCGCAGAAAGGAGCCAAGAGACAGGAATATGGTGAAATTGGTCGCCGAACTAAATAATGAAGGGTTTAATGTGGATGCTGAAGAGGTGCGGAGAAGAATAAAAAGTATAAAGACTACATACAGCGAAGAATTAAGGAAAATAGATAAAAGTAAGAAAAGTGGTGCGGGAATAGATGATGTTTATGAACCAAAATTAAGTTGGTTTAGCCAAGCAGATCGGTTCTTAAATAATGTAACGGCCTCAAGGAAATCAACTACTAACTTGGTAATAATGGTAAGTAAAGTATATGTATTTCAAGTACAAAGGAATTTTCTTTGTTGTTATTTTTATTCAACACCAATCATTTTTAATTGCCATGGTACAGAACCGTCGCCCACAAAGTAGTCTGCATACAAACTCCGTAATTTGCCAGCATCAGTAGATTATTTTAAATATCTTAATTACTTGCTTCACTGTTCAGCTTCAAGCTTCAAGTACTCTTGAAAGTAACTTGAAGGCAGCTGACACTACTGAACACCAACTTGAAGTCAGTATATTTGAATTCAAGCGACTTGAAGCCAGTAAACTTGACTAATGTGAACGAGGCATTTTAAGGTAGGTTTCCCTATACGCGACTGCAGCCGACGTCAAGAATTTCAAAGTCGATTTTCTCAAAAATGAAGCGCACTATCAAAAAATTTTACTCCACTTTCTCGACCTATTTACTTGTTATAAGTCGAAAAGAAGCAGTAACTTTTTTTGATATCGCGCTTCATTTTCGAGAAAATCGACTGTGAAATTCTCCACGGGGTGTCCAGTCGTTTCTAGAAGAACCTATCTTAATGAAAATCACGGGCGTTAGTGGAATTCGCCGTTGGATGCCTCCAGTGGCTAAAGGATTCGCGGGTATGTATATTTTCCCTGAACGTAATTCGAATCCCGGGACGGGCAAGATGCTCGAGAGCTAGCCGAATGATCGAATGCCCCTCGCTGCTACCCTCCTCCCAGCGCGTCCTCCTGTGACCTCTCCGTTTTTCTCCCTTCCCTTTTTTTCCTTCTTTTTGTTGCGCCGCGTCGACACACGATACGACCCCGAGCGCGTGCTTTCCCCGCGATTTCCGCTTTCCGCCTCAGCTGCGCCTCTCTTACCCTATTTATAGAGCCATTTTACGTATATATCCAGCGGATCTTGAAAGGAATACGGAACTTGGCGCGCGCGCGCGACGCTGCCCGCCACTAAATTTCCCCGAGATTCCTGGATACAGGAGACACGCGCTGTCCCGGGGAACGCGGCGCAAACCCACCTTCACCCCCTTTCACGACTTATTACGGTTAATGACTGGCCTAAGCTCCCTCGATGTCAGCGTGGATTAACGGTTACTCCGACGCGGTTAAGCATCCTTTAACAACTCCTCCAGTCCCAGCAGCGTTCCCAGCTTCCTCCTCTCGCCCCTGAAAAAAGAAAATCCACTGGAGATTCGTGAAAGAAAAACGTCATATCCCCCAGACTCTTTGCGACTCGCGCGCTTCCCTGGAAATGAGACTGAACGCTGAGAGAGTCGTTTGTAAATGTCAAGGCTGTCTGTGCGGAAAAGCGCGGGGGACGGGAGCCGATCGGCAGCGTCTCCTCCACTTTTTTCCCTCCATTCACCGCGGGGAACGCAGGTTTTTGCAGATCACTGCGGCCGACGGGACCGCCCGAATGTCGTTTAAATGGAAAGTCTCGACAAAGGGGCCCAGCCCGGGGGCCCATTAAGAATGCGTTTTAATGCACTGCATCCGGGCGCAGTGTGTCGTTTCTGGAAACCGGCGCGACGGAAAACTGCGGATAAAAAGAGGAGTCTGCCCCGGTGCGAATGAAATCCGCATCGGTGAGGATCGATCGATCCACGATGTCATCCTGCGACCAGAGAATAGCCCGGCGACATATGGGCGACGGCCCTTAACGAGCGGCACGTTCCTCCGGACGAAATCCTCTCGCCTCCCGCTTCTCCGACGCATCTTTTAGAGAAGGTGTGACCGAGTTTACTGTGTTTTAATGGGGAGGCAATCGGCCGGAGTGTACGTGCTCAGACAGAAGGGGAGACTGAAAGGGTGAAAGTGATTCGAGGAGGGACGATTATAAAGCCCCTTCTATGAAAGGCTCACCTGTTGCGGGGCAGGGATGTTTTAATTTTTTTTTATGTACCCAATCGATCTCGTGTTACAGGGCACAATGGGCATCAACCTGTTGAGAGAAGGGGAGTTTTTTTGCCTCTATTAGACTCGGTGCATAGGGGAAGGGTGTTCGGAGTCGTTTTTTCTTCTCATTCAGTTTTTACCACCGGCAAAAAACCACCCTGCATCGGATCGCAAGTGCAGCTACCTGCATCGCGCCGGGGAGATCGCTAATAAGCGATTCTATTATATCGCGAGCAGTCTCCTTGCTCGGCATTCGATGCACTTTTCGCCCTTCCCCTATACTTCTGTTTCAACAGCTCGCAGAAGAAAGGGGATTTACCTGCATCGCAGAGGTAAGCAGATACCCCCATCGCGGGCCCTTTTTTTTTTAAAATCCAAACTTCAAATTACACTTTATATTATAATAGCTGCTCGCAGTTTTTGCGCCGCGCAACCGTCTCTCTGTCCAACTAAAAAACTTACGGGGAACTATTTTTTCTTGCAGATGGAAGCCTCTAGCAAAAAGCGCGCGCGTTTTTACGCGCGCCGAGCAGAGGTACTCGGATTATCCGGCGTTCCTGCGTCGCGCCGGCGACCCTCTGAAGGGCACTTAAAAAACTGCGGGCGCAGACAATCCACGACCCTGAATACTTTCCTTTGCTGAAAGGGCGCGCGAAGAAAGGGTTGAAAAAGCCCAGGTACCCAGTCGCTAATCGCCGGTCGGGCCACGCGGCCGCTTTTTTACTGGTCCACCCCTACGGGGGGCCGTTTCCTGTTTACGAGCTCCGCAGATCCGGATTTAACATAACCGCCCTCCTGAAAAAACATTCCGAGCTCGACTTCTCGCGCGCTACGCTGCACAGTGGTTCGAAATCGCCATATTTAGGAAAAAAATATGATAGCATCAATGCGAAACCTTCAATTTACAGAAAACTTGGTATCCTGGGGTTTTGGAGGTCGCTGATTACAAATCTGAAGTCAAAATTACTAAAAACAAAATGGCTATTCCAAAGTGAAACAATAATCCGCGTTAATGGTGTTTTGAGAGGTATAGGTACGGAAAGTTGAGAAACTTAAAGTTGGGGACGATTCATAATAAAAATAAAACTGACAGTTTTGCGATTTGTAAAAAAATATATTTAAAATTTAAATAAAATACGAAAAAGGAATATAATTATGCATGCCTGTGTAATTATAGTTTTGGAATCAATCAAACTAAACACAAACTAATTACATTAAATTATGGCCTCCTAGGAACCATTCAACTTTTATCTAAAATATTTTTTGATATTATGAAAAACGAAAGCAAGGTACTCCAAGTACTGATAAGAGTTATAGAAAACATGCTCCCGACACCAAAGCCGCAGGTTTACGCAGCTGAAACCTGTTTGGTTATGTACTCAAAGGTATAATGCACCACTAGTATTAAGTCTTACCTTGACGCTAGCTGTCGCAAAAAAGTTATGTCTAATTAAACTTCGATTCTATCATTAAAAGTACCTCTTTGGTTCAAATTGTGTCCTACCGAAATCAACGATGGTGTCATTGACTTAATTCATGTAATGTATTTGTTCAGTATGAGCATAATCAAGTTACAAAATTGCGATTTGTTTTTTAATTTGCAAATACTTTAAATTGTACTTGCAAGATGGTGCATTTGTAACTCCAAATTGCAGGCCCTAGTAGCATTTCTGGTTGGCCCACAGTATCCCCAAGTTGGGAATTAGTTGGCCATCAAAATGCCAACAATAAATGCTACTAGGGGGTGTTCTGTTCCTCAACTTTCATGTTGTAATTTTCTTACAAATTAATGGTATTTACAGAAAATTCTTGTTGGTTCTGGTGCTTCAACTATCCTACTATGGAATTGTATTGAAAAAATTCTGTTTACTTAACATTAAAAAAATGACTTTTCTCCTCAAACCACTGTGCGCTGGCTTCCTCGGCCGTGTGGAAAGAAACTAGAAAAAAAAAAGAAGGGAACTCGGATTTTCTCGGCGTCTTCCAAACGGCGTCCGATTAACAATCGAGCGTTCGACTCGCTTTAGTTCCTCCCATTGTCCCCGTTTCCATTTCTGTTCGAAGGGAATATTCTCGAGGCTTCGCCCGCGCGAACTTTGCTAGCCACTGCGAGGGAAGGATACACAAATAGAAAGCTGCGCACGGAATGATCGAACGCATTTGGAAGAAACCATAAAAATACCGGCGGAGGGTGCAGAAGCCGATGGGGGTCGCAGCCACCCTCGCAAACTGCTGCCGCCGGTTCGTTCCCCATCGCTCGATCCCACCCCTTGCCAAATCAGAAATCTGCCGCTTCCATCTCGTCGCAGCAGCACGATGGCTGATGGTCGAGACTCGGAGTATCGTGGAAAAAGAGCACACAGGCTTACGCTTTTCGTCCGGTCGATCGATCATCCGCAGAGCGCAACGCCGACGATGACGGGGCGAAAGTGGGAGACTTCGATGCTAGGAAAGAACGACCGCAGGATAGATTACTATTTTAGACGCGGCTAGAGGTCGATACAAGGAATCAGGAAATTAATATGAGGAGATAAATTCACTGGCGAATGAATTATTAGGAAATTCGAGGAGATACATACGCGTCTCCGCTTCGTTGAAGCTGTTCAGCGCCGAGGATCACGGAACGAGATGCTCGGGGGGGGGGGGGGGGGCGTGGGGTGGATGAAGAGCAAGTAGAAAACAGAGTAACACCGCTTGTCAGTATGTAAGTAAACAATATATTTATCATTATCGTTATTACTAAGGCACTTGTTACCGATATAAAAAGTGTACGTCACAAATTATTGCCAATGAGCATATTTAAATACTGATATTAAACAACTAATTGCTTCTCGTATTATAATCTCAGATATTGCGGATGCGCCACCTAAGGGTAGGTCTGAAGACATTTTTATACGGTTTTTTCATTCTGTATTCGGCTCGGCGATCAACAAACACTATTCACCTCGTAAAAACAACGAATTCTCCGCGCGTCGATGAAGGCACTTTTGCGAGAGGTCCTCGGCCTCTCCTCCGCGATGCTCCCTCCCCCCGTACCACCCCTCCCCGGCCCGTCCCACCCCTCCCGTTTCCCCGTGAAAATAAAAACTAAATTGAGTTTAGACTAAAAGCAAGAGATACGGTTGTATGGTAATATTAATATTATCGTTAACTAGCAATTAAAAGTAATACATTAAATGTATCTGACCTGACGTGCCTGGAAGCTATCGCGCCGAGAGTAACGTCGCTCGAAAGTGACCATTAGAACGATTGGCTCGCAAGCGCGTCGATCTTCCGATCCTCGCCGACGATGGTAACTTTCGTGGATCGCGTGATTCCAAGGGTTCCGTACGATCTCCGGCACAGTCGACGTATTCGCGGCGAGCAGAGAGCACGGCGGACGCGGGCGATTAGCAAAATAAAAGACTTTGTGCCACTCGACAATAAAATCGAAGGTAACAACGCGGACGCGTCGCGTGTCTCGAGTCACCAGCGCCTTAAAATTCCTTACACATATTCATCGCCACTCCGCGCTTTTCACGCCGTCGCAAAACACACACACGCAGACACTTGCGAGCCGAGAGACCGTTGCGTTCGTTGATAAAGTGTTTCTTCCCCCTTTCTCCCCGTAAAACGTTTCTGGCGTTAACGCGCGTAAAATAAGCGCCCGGCCTGCTGTGCTCTCTGCTGGCGCGTTTAATTGTACAGCGATCGCTTTCCAAGTTCCAGTCGAATAATACAGATATTAACACAAAGTATCGAATGAATATTACATGATCGTTTTATTGCTCCATTCAAGTAAAATAGAAATAAAGAGGTCGAATGGCTCGCTACTCGCACGGCTAGCGAAGTAAACAGAAAAGGGTTATTCTAAAACCGAGCGGTGCGAGTAACTGTAAAACGGAAGTCTGACTCGCGTCTCCGGTACTTTTCCCAGCTGCGGGAAAAGGCAGGAGAGCTGATAGAGGCCTTCTCCAATATTCTCTTCTCTTTTTTTCACTCTCCGCTCGTTAGATTACAGCGTTCCCCGACTAACGGCCGCGATGGGGCAGACGTAACTGCGACGGTTCAGTAACAATCAAACTCGACGATCAACAAATAATAAACTTCAACAGGATAATGTTCTCGGTTATTGAAAAAATAAAATCGTTTCTTCTCGTCCCCGTTGTCCCCTTTCGACAGTGGAACAGAAAACGGGTCGGATAAAATTCATGATTGCGCGATTGTTATCACTGGTACCACTTACTTATCAATCGTTATCGCCGCTTGGACCAACGAAACAAGTTACGTCAACCTCCGCTCCTCCCTCACCATCATGTTTTCTCTCTTTCTTCCTTTTAGGACGCATGTATACACTTAAGCTGCCATGTAACTAAATATATATATATATGTGTATGTGTGTGAGGGCGGGTACGCACGTTTGTCTAATTTTTTTTACCGAGTCGCTTCGATTGTTCGGTAATAACCATTGCCACACGTTGCTTCGCGAGAAACAGACAAGTACAAGATTAACGGCCTCTTTTTTTCCTCTTCCCGTCGCTCGCTCGCCCTCCCCCCAAAAAACAGGGGGAGGCGGGGAGCGCGAAAAAACAATCCTTAAGGCTAAAGATATTTAAAGATAATTCTATAAATATCATATACTCTCCTTTTGTAATCTCCATTAATATAACTGTATGTAGTATAAAACGTAAGAGAATTTTACAATCTAACAGCGTTTTCAAAATACCAATATAACTGCAATTCGTAACAAGTATAGACTTTATATATAAAAAAAATATATATATTCATTTTGTGTTTCCAGCCCCCCTCGAAGTATTTGCAAAGGGGGCCTAAAAAAACGTGTTCGCCTATTTTAACAATTACCACATGCTTCACATAAACATCTCGTATGGACGGTTATTGCTTTGAAAGATGACGATCAATATTAACATGTATCGTCGTTACAATCGATTGCAAAGAAAAGGCACTTCGTTTAAGCATATATCGCTTGTAAAATAGTCTGAGCATTATCGACACTCGATTGCAGTGTATATGTAATGTATTTGTATATATATAGATGTATGTATGTATATATATATATATACTTTGGACACGCGATTCGAAGAAATTCTGCTTCGAACCTGAATCATACACGTAACATGATTTTGCTCCGTATGCCAACTTCAAAGTATAGACAAGTGTCCGTGCGTTAAAAATGCTTTGATACTTTTAGACATTGCTACCGCCGTTGCTCCCGCGAACGTCGCTTAAAGATCATCGCTACACGGCTCGACGATTAAATCGAATAAAATATCGCATCTCTATCGAACATCATACCCTCCCCCTGCGCCCCTCTCTCTCTCTTTCCTCCGCACGCAGAGTTTCTCCGTAGATTAATTGCACTTATTTTGCGTATTCATCCCACGATTTTCACAAGCACGTTGAAATCCCGTGAACACATCAGGTATGGTGTTGTTTCTTTTTTTTCCCCTTTTCGTTTCTTTAAAATTTAAATCACACGCGAGATCTATGATCGTTCGAATCTGATATGTCATGATATCAGATTATATTCCCTTTGTAAACCAACACGATATAAATATAATTAAACAACAATTTACTTGTCTACTCCGTACTATCGGGAAGTATGTCGAGCAGCTTTCCTTCGCTCGCCGCGCCCCCCAAGCGTCGCACCAGTGGCGGGGGCAGCTCGCGCACATTTTAAATATTATTATCAAAATATTCAGTCCCCTCTCTCCCTCTCCCTCTCGTACAATGCTTTAGTATAGAAATACAAACTTATATACAAAATGTTTCCGGGGGGGGGAGAAATGCACTCATACACGCACACGAGCATACGAACATCCAACACACACACACACACACACTCTGATAGTAAGAGAGAAAGAGAAAGGCCCGAATATGTTCATTTACATGTACAAGGTGTCCCAGAGACGTCGATGGGGCCCGGGGCATCGGGGATCGCGCTGCGCGTTCGAGGGGCACGATTGCTCCGCGAAACAAGCGTTAAGAATGGTAACGAACGGGACCAGTTCGGTAGCGTCTATCGAGAAGCCTCGGATAATTGTGGCCTGCTCAAAACTCTCAATGATCTCTTCAGGAAGACTCGACAAGCTTGCCACGAACACTAGATTCCAAGGCTTCGGGTCCCACCATTTCTAACGCCTTTTGCACGGACTCCGGTTAACGCGACGGACGAGGCGAAGTTCGTTTCGAGGGGCTCGCCGCGAATCGCGATCTATCGATCCGGGGCCAATGCCTCTGGGACACCGTGCGGATGATGATCCTGTGCGCACGTATTCCGTGCACACGTTGAGCATAGCGCGTCGTAATCAAGGCTCCTCTCTACTTATACGTTTAAAATTTTTGTTCCCCCTTCACGTGCGTTCCTTTTGTTTTGCTTTCTTTTTCGTTTTTGTTCTTTATGGAATAGTCTCGTTACTTTACTGGTTAGATCCCCTAGAATCGTTCCACTCAGTTTAGACGCTATTGAAATTGCAATTTTTTTTTATCGAGTCGTTCTCATAAATTGCTTGCCTGTCATAGACAATCCCCCGCCCCCATACTACAGCCACGTCAGCACGTTTTCAGGTTTCGTCGTATTGGGATTTATGAGCGATTGCACGTCGTCCAAGATGTCGCTACTGAAGTCCTCGCTCAGCTGAAAACAAACGTCGCGACAGGCGCTACAGTTAAAGTGGACCCATTCCGTGTTCGATCGCGGATCGATGGTGAATCGCGGTTCGACTGAATTGCAGCGAGTACCTGTAACGACGGGACGAGGTCGTCGGTCGAATCGATGTTGTCGCTCAGAGTAGAAAGATCTGGGGTTTCCATGGGTGCGCCTCCATCTGCCAGAAAAGAATGCCTCTTAGTATTGGGGCCGTTACGAGGCGCGTCTTAAACTGATGGAAAAACAACCGTTGTCTTCCGACCAGCCGCTTTAAGATATATTTCTACACCTGGGGGGATATCTCACCACTTGTACCGTCCATGTTGTCGTCAATGTTCCCGAGGAAGTCTTCCGGGGTGTGCGGCAGAGAGTAAGCGGAGCCGAGGCCCAGGCCGCTGTCCGCGCTCTCCTGGCGCGCGTGCTGCTCGTTAATTCCCGATAGGAACGGATCCATGGCAGCGTCGGTGGTGCTCTGTCGAAGCATCAGCTCTTGCTGCAATGGGAGAACAATGTATCCAGAGCCGCGACCAAACGCCAACATTTATTCGCGTATTAGCACACCCTCTCGCACCAACCTGGCGCATGATCTCCTGCTGCCGCTGCTTGAGACGCTCGCGTTCCATCTGTAGCGACTGAAGGCGAAGCTTCTGTTGACAGGCTTGCAACGTCTGATTAGTCTGCATGCCACCACCTGTGGGCTGCTGTTGCTGAAGCCAATTCTGCGGTAGCATGGCACCAGAAGTCGGGGCCCTTTGAAGATGCGTCGCTGAAATACACCGGTCGGTTTCATAAGTACACGCTCGCGTATCCAAAGCTCTCTGAATGAGTAATTTTCAAGGCCGCTCTCTGTACAGGGTGTATACAAATTTATGTCACGACCAACGCAGTTGGATTCAACGCCTGTGAAAAATTCACAAGGCAAGATCCCGGACCCGGAAATTCAACGAATTTGGAAACTTTGCGAAAATGTAGGGGATTGCCTCCTGATTACAACGCAATTTTTGTTTGCTGCCTAAATTCACTCGAAGGGGGTGAAATTAATCCCTGAAAATTCGGTTATTTCCTGATTTTGTGTTATACCTCGCGAACTGTAAGATAGAAGAAAAGTTTCAAGACAAAAGTTACTTCTTTTAATTAGATCTATCATTTGGTAAAAAAGTTATTTTACAGTTCACAAGTTATAACACAAAATCGGAAAATAACCGGATTTTCGAGAGTCAATTACAATCTTTTAGAGTGCATTTGGGCAGCAAACAAAAATTGTGTCGTAATCAGGAGGAAATTCCCTATATATTCATAAGGTTTCAGAATTTTTTGAATTTCCGGGTTCGGAATGCTCCCTTGTCAGTCAAGAACAATTTTGCGGTCCGCTTTTTCAACAGATCTCCACCAGGTGTAGAATCCAGCTATGGGTCGTGACGTGTAATTGTTAACCGACTTCAAAAAGAAAGAGGTTCTCAGTTCGATGTGTTAGTATGTATTCTGTTTGTCCGCGAATTTCTCCGGAACTACTAGCCCGATTTTTGTGAAACTTAGTTCAGCTTCAATCAACTTAGGTCATGGAGAAAGAATTATCAAAATCGGTTAAGTAGTTTTGAAGTCACACCAAAAATAAGAAATCTGATCCATTATTATTGGAATCTTCCGTTTCTACCCAACGGTTCTTTTTTTACGAGCAGCTCCTTTTATAGCCTGCCTTTTTTAAATAGATGTAGTTATACAACTTAAGTAACTAAAAAAAGGAACGAAACAAAATGTATAAAAAATTAAAACCGACTTCAGAAAGACAAAAATACACTGAAAAGTGAAAAATAAGTTCTTTCCTTATTTAATCTATGACTTTCAACTTTTGTAAGTCGGCGCCAGAATTTACACAGCACAAACGATGAGGCGCCGACATAAACAAATTTAGAGTCGTAGATTAAATAAGGAAGAAACTTATTTTTCACTTTTCAGTGCATTTTGATTTATTTGAAGTCGGTTTCAATTTTCTATAAAATTTTTTATTATACACCCTGTACAGCGGCGGCATGTCGGCAGCCCACTTACGGATTCTCGGATCGAACCAGGAGGTGGTGCGCGTCTGGTGATTGATGAAGTAGATCTCTCCCTCGGGAGTGCGGGCCTGGTCCCAGCCGTCGGGCAGCGGGCCCAGAGAATTGGTGGCGGCGCTCGAGGTTTTCCCGTTGTCGACGGCTGCGGCCACGGCCGCCACGGCCGCGGCGGCCGCTGTTTTTCGCGGGTCCTCCCATGTCGTGGTTCGCGTCAGGTGGCTGGAAAAGAAAATTGTAAGCGACTGGTTACGGGGCGTAGGCACGTCGACGTGTGCTTATTTTCTGCGGTACAGGCGGCGTGGCCCCGTGCAGAAACTGAATACGCCACGGCGCGTACAGTTATCCACATATAGTAGGCGCATTCTAAAAATAGTTCCATTCAAAAGACGACGCGAAGGAGTAACAGCGGGCGCCTGGCCTAGCGATCGGCGTGCTCTCGCCGCCGCGCCGCGCCGCGAGTTTTCAACTAACGCCTCGAATAAAACGTTATCCCCCCGCGGATTTCCGACGTGACGCGGCGCGGCGCACCACCGTCGGAAGTTCGGAAGCTCGGCAGCTCCAAACAAGAGGAATAGCGCGCGGACGGGCGATTCCTTCCACGCCTACTCGCCGGTTCGAGGAAACGATAATTTCCCTCCTCTTCGCTCGCCCGTTCGTAGGACTTCGCTTCGAAACGCCGGGCACGCCGCCTTTGCATTTTATCAACGTGCCACGGAGAGACAGATCGCGACGAGATACATCGTGTCTCCCTTCTCTGCGGATCATAATTATTCGCTGGTCCGTTTTAAGAAGTCGTGGCACGGTCGTTCGCCGGGCCGCGGCCCGCACGTTCGATCGAGCCAGGCCTCGATCCTCCGGCTGCGAGAGATCGCGCTTAATTAAATCCGAAACGCGTCGTTCCGGCTCGCAGCCACGGCGATGAAGCCGTTTCGTCCGAAACGGCTTTAGTCGCACGAAAACACTACGTTTCTCGCTCCCGACAAAAATAGCGGCTAATGGCTGTGATTGCCGATCTCCCCCGGCCCTCCTCGCTCGCCCATCGCCGGCCTCGCCGTCGCTCCCCTCGTCCTCCCCCCTGCCCTAAACGTATTTACCTTACTCGCGTGTCATTTTTCAGCCGGGAGGAAGTGGAAAACACTACACCCGACCGACCAGACCCGCCGCTCTTATTTACCGTAGTGAAACGAATACCTTGCGAACCGGCTACCTTGCCTGACTCCAAAGAAATTTTAGACACCGAGGGACATGCGCTCGGCGACTGACACCGTTGCTTGAACACACCGAAATCTTCCGAACCGACGGCGCGATCGAACGCTCGGGCGCGCTCCAGCGATTTTTCGATCGTCAATGTATTTCTTGTGCCTCCTCCAGCCTGGGAACTGAGACAGTTAAACACCTGACGTGACCCTATCCCTTTCAAGGGCGCAATGCGATCGTTGTGTTGCTCGCGAGAACCAGCGAGTCGGCCAAGTGTCGAGCGATTCGCCAAAAACGTGGCTCGTTAGTATTCCATTGAGCGGGGCTTAATGCGTATCGCTGAAGTCATCGGCGAGGACGCAAACAAGTTCTCTAAATCGTGGTGCCGTGCCGCGGCTCTGTTCGCGGTATTCCCGGGCTGCGAAACAAATCTTCTTACCACGGTTAATAATACTTAACCGAACGTTTGACGTAGTTTCGCCATTAAGAGCATTATCCGCAGGGGATATGTATATCCGATCGACGGTATCGAGCACCTCGCGGTTACCAAAGATCCACGAGCGGCCGGGCAGATAAATACCGGGGCCAGCGGTTTCGTCGATCGCCAGATAACGCCGGTGTTTATGCCCGCTTATCTGTCACCGGAAGTTTCGGGCTTCATCCTAACAGGTTTCGACCGAGTTTCAGAAGACCTCCACTCTTCCAGACCCACTTTAGACCAGACTCGGCCACTTTCGTAATAGTGCTCAGAGCGGCGCGTTATCTCGCGCGACTATTGTTCGGCTCTGTCGCTTCGGAGAACGATCTTGATAGTGACGACGGTGTATAGAGGGCGCTGGAAGGATCGATCGATACAAGCGATCTCGGGCGAGCTGCTCGAGCGTTTCCCTTGTATCTCCCACAACTTGGACCACAGGCCGGCCCAAATTTTACTTCATTTTATCGAACTCGAGTTATCATTACTCGGCAACGGTTAAAGTGTCTTTTATCCGATTCGTTATTTAAATAATTCTTTACTTAGATAATGCCCAGCTCTGACTTGGACCAACTATTTCTCTTCGCGACAATTATTTCCCCCCCGGGACAGAAAACTCTTTCCAGCAAACTTATGTGGGATCATCATTTATATCTACCGTTCAGTCATCTCCGAAGACACTGGCGGCTGACATCTTTCTCCGACATATCCTCCCGCGTGACAATAACATCGAATTCCTAGGCCTGCGATAAGGAGTCGGAGTAGCGAACTCGGGGCACGCGGCGGCGATCGATGAAGCGTTAACGCGCCGCGACACTTGCCTCGCGGGGAACACCTCCCCCCGGAGTGACAAGGGGGAGGCGCTCGGACGAGGGGGAACGGCGAAAGAAATTGGAAATCTATCCCGTGGGGAGTCGCGATCGGTGGCATGGCAGAATACAGAGCGTCGGTGTGCTTCCAAAAGCTACATGTCGCGGGTCTCTCCGGGAGCGGTTGGATGCGTTCCAAGAGAGTCGAGTCGCGATGGAGAGGACTGCTACGGGGACGGTACGCAGAGAGGCAAGGGTAGAAGGGAAAGAGACGATGAACAGAGGGAGAGGTAGGCAAGCAAGCAAGCAAGCAAGCTAGCTAGCTAGCAGGCAGGGAAGCAAGCAAGCAAGCAGGCAGGCGAACAGAACAGGCAACTGGGCAGCAAGGCAGCCAGGCAGGCAGCTCGAGAGCATTGGAGAATTACAAGAGGGTTTCTGTGTGGCGCACGGCATACGGACTACGATGTATTTTTACTCCGGACATCACGGCGCCGGACAACTCGTAAATAGACACTCTCGCACCGACGCTCTCTTTCGCCTGCCTGCTCTTCGCTCCCGTCGTCGTGGTCGTCTTCGTGGTCGTCGTCGTCTTCGTCGTGCCGTTCGCGTTGCCTCCCTCTGGCACCCTCGGAAGCCCACCTTCGTCGGGAGGCCGAGACGACAAGCGGGGCCCGTCCCCCCTTGGCTTTACCGCCGAAACGCGCGAGTACCGTTAACACGATCTTTTAATGGCCTACGATCAACGACTAAACGCTACGAGCGTAGTCGAACCATCGATCCTATACACCGTGGCTTCCCCACTTACCATATCTCTCTCTCTCTCTCTCTCTTCTATTCTCTGAAAACGAGACGACAAGCATCGATCGTTATTGTCCACGAATCGGTACAGAAACGACGAGACGAAAGACTGCTTTTCCTTCTCATCTCTCTTTTCTTTTCTGGAGTAAAACGGGGACACTCGCGCGCTCAATGATCAAGGCCGTTGCGCCAGCGATAGAGACGCTTGCGACTCGAAGTTCGAATACCTGAAATGTCCCCGCTGGCGTTCGATCGGAGGTGCAGCGAGAAACGAACGATCGTACTGAATGAATGAAGTAGTCCGGTGAAACCTGGCACGGCGTATCGGGACGCTGCGCTCCTAGCTGTGAAAATACGCGCGCGCGCGTGGATACGTGAATAACGAGACAATATTCGCAGGGCGATTAAGATGTCATAGACGGTATTTATGGAGCCGCTCGGAAACGGCTAACGGTACAGGCGAAATTTCAAGCGAAACACGCTCGGCGCCACTCCGGCCGATCCGTGCCCGGAAAGCCGAGTTTCTTTATCCGAATCGCGGATCTATGAGTAACCTCCGCGTAGGTTACCGCGGATGGAAGAGCCGGCCGATCCGGCCGTCGTTATTATTAGAATCGTCAACCTGTCGGGCACCGGTGCTGATCGATAAACTCATTCCGAGGATCCAAGCCCGCCCCTCCGATCGCGCTGTTTCTTGGCAGAAGGCGAGCCCCGCGGTCTCCGACCGGCGATCCGCTGATTTTAAAGTCGAGGGAACGGGCCGAGGACGCCACGCGCGGCTGCCTTGAACTTTCGATACATTCGAGGTAGGTATTCCCAGAGAATTTGTCCTCCTATCCGGGGCGCTCTGCCGCGCTCGCGGCCCAGCGCTCTCGTCTACAGGTGTGTTGGGGTCTTTAGCCTCCAAGTGGCAAGGTAAAAACGCCCGATCATAATACTCGGACGGGAAAGAGCGCGATGCCGCGCGCCGCGCCCTCCTCCTCCGCCCCTCTGCGCCGTGGAAAATCGTACGGTCGCTGTGTATCGGCCCGTGGCCCGATACGAAAAGCGGAGACGGTCGTAATACAAATAGATCGAACGTCACGTACGGGTAAAATAAAGTCTACCGTGCGTCGTTTATCTCGCGCGTTCTTTTTGTCCCGCTCGCGTCACAGCTCCTCTTTATCGCGTCCACCTTTCCATTATCGAGGGAAGAGCGTCTCCTCTCGCCGATACGAAACGGCCGGCCGAGCGAGTGGCTTAGCACGGTCGTTGCCTCGGCAGCGTGTTATTGGCATTCGCGACGCCGCGAATGCTCTATCGAACGAGCGCCGTAATCGCCTCTTTAATTCCGTGGCCGATTCGACGCTAGCGATTTCTCGGATTTTTTTTCGGAATCGGGAGGACAGGCGACGAGCTGAACGCTGGACGGACGAGGGGCGCGGAGACGGGGGACGAAGAAAAACGTCCGTCCGCGTAGCCGATCTGACCCTGAGCATAACAGGATGCCGATGTCGCGCGCGCGCGTGAGCTCCGGCGACTTTCACTGCATTCGAAAATGCATACTAAACGTCCTCGAGATGAATTTACGCGTAAACCACCTGGACACATCTATGCGAGGCTCCCCTGCGTCCCGGGAACTTTTACCGAATTCCCCGCGTGGGTGACTACCGTGGCACACCTCGTCGCCGTGGTGCGAAAAGCCGCGCGTCGACGTCCAGATGGATTCGCAGAGAATCCGTCGCATCCGCGGCGATGAAATTACACGGTGCGAGGTTTAACGTGCGAACCCACGATTAGATGTTGACCAACATAAATAATGGAGAAAATATATATTGAAACTAATGAGGAAATAATTAAAAATTAGTAAAGTAATGAAATAATCGTCGCGTGAGATTGAAGTCTCGTGCGAGGCACGATATTTTTGTCTCGTCGTGGATTTCCACCTCTGTGGAAGTTTCAACCACTAGCTGCGCGCGAATATATTCGTTTGGAAGAGCGAAGGCGAGCGCCGATCAGGCTGCTACTACGAGCGCTCGAGCTTTTAAGCCTTAAATTCTATGCCGTGTAACCGCGGGTCTATTCTAACTCCTGTTATCTGCAACGGCACCACCGCTATCGTTGGACTTTTCAGGCTTTCCGAGAATTCCGAGACGGGCAGGGGAGATACGAGTGCCGCCCGCCAAAAACCCTGCTCGCCGTTTCGCCAGACGCGACTCGATAGAGGAGGATTCATCCATAGGCGCGCGGATTCCGCGGACGAGACGTGACTCCGCTCGTGACTAACGTTCCGTCAGACGTCAGAGTTGACGGAGAACCTTGGATGCCTGGCCACCGTCGTATCCCGCGCGTTCACCTGGCGGCGAAACGCGTACCCTCGGGTTGCCAAGACACCTCTCGTCCGGGGCGTCGCGTTTCTCAACGTCGACGTCGATTTCTCGGGCTCACGATAACAGCGCCTCGCGGAGAAAACGGCAGGCGACAAAAGAGACCTGGCCGAGATTTCACGCGGCCTCCAGCCGATCGAACCGGTGAGGAAAGAAATTCAGCTGCTCGCCGGCTAGGTCGGCTCGTTTCCAGCGCACGGTCGCTCTCCTCGATGGGTGTAATACGCGAACCTACGTAACGGGACTAACGTATAACATTATACAGCGAGGTAGCGCGCGCGTACCGGCGCAGGAAACGGGGGGATCGGAGAGAAAAATGCAGAGTACAGGTGTCTTCGAACGATCGTCGAAAGTGACCGCGAGATATCGCGCGCGGATAGAATTGAACGCGTGTTTTCGGAGAAGCTTCGAGAGCCGCAATGTTTTGGTGCGCCCGACGCCGCGACTCGTGGCGTTAAATAGTTGAAATATCTCTTGTTCCCTGCGGAGCAGAATATAGAATCGACGGGGAACGCACGCGGACAGAGGCGACGCTTCCTAGAAGGATCTCAAAGAGTCAGTTTGTTCGTGGCTCGAATCACGTTTCAATTACGCAAATTAGATTCTAATAAGTCCCGGTTCTGGATAAGGTCCAAACGCTACGGAGGAGAGACGGCCGAGAGGTAATTGGACGAGCTGGCGAGAAGAGAGGAGCGAGAGAGCGAGAGAGGGCACGGACGCGCGGTGCCAGTGTGCGCGCGTGGTAGTCTCGCGGCAGTCATTACCGCATAATACAACGCGCAACCGGCGTGCGATGCTCGCGGTTGGCTGCGCTTCTTTTGCGCGTCGGGTGCTCGAAGCCGAGGAAACTATTTAACGATGGGCGTTCGGTACCACTTCCCGGCGAAACCCCGATCGATTCGATCGTTCCTCCGTTTCGAGCGGCTTTCAACGACATTCGGGTACCGAGAATTTTCGACTCCCCGAAGCTCCGACGAGTCCCCCGTTCCCCCCGTTCCACGCGCCACGGCTAGGCGATGGGAAGCGTTCTTAGCACGCTCGCGCACGCACACGCGGACGGTTGTAATTCTAATTCCAAGCCGCGCACCTACTCGTACCGTTAAGAGAGCGAAAGAGGCGTCGGGGACATTCGGAAGCGATCGAGATCTACGAGAGTTTCGAGATCCTAGTTTCGGAAGTCGCTCGTGCGCCCGATGGCTCCGAAGTATCCCGAGGCATGCTCGGGGGCCGTCGCTAGAGAGCTCTCGCGAGCGCGTTCGTCTCCCTGTTACGTTCTATCGAGAATGTGGACGTGCCTTCTCTCCTCCTTCGCGCGGATGATAATTCTGCGACGCGTAGTCCGCGACAGTCGTCGCCGCCCGGCGAAACGATCCAACAATGTTTACGTTGGATCAGAAGCGACGGGACAGCCGTAAACTAATCGCGACCGCGAACGTGTAACTCGATGAACCCGTCGATACTCGCGGCGCGGGCGAGAAGTCGCTGGTGCCCCTTTCCTTCGTTCACCTTTTCGCGCCGCTTCCTGCCTCGGGAATGAATATTAGGAGCGACCGCGGCGCGAAAATTCTCGCAGAGTAACCGGATATCGAACGTTTCGCGATACCAGCGAAACTCGAAGTTGCGAGCAACGTTGCAGTCTTCCTGGCGACTACGTGTCAATGAGTAGGAAGCTCGTTTCCACGCGATTTTTCCAACAAACCGCGCGGAACCGGGGGGCGAGCCTAGTTTAGGGATGATTAAATTCCAATTTGCTAGAGTCGTAAAACTGTCAGGCAGCATGTCGATGAGCTTTACCACTTTCGCGATGGTATCTCGAGCACGACTGCGGTTCATGCTCGTTCGAGTTTCGCGGCTGTAATCGCGGGACGCCGATGCGTCCAGGGAAACGGCTCTCCTGGAAGAAATTAGGCCCCCGATCTCTTCTCGTCCCCAGCGCACGATCGCTCGCCGTGGCATGGGCCGCGTCGTTCGAACCGAGGGGGAGAAAAAGATCGAGGATTTTGCGTACGAGAGAGTTGTCGAAGACGCGTCCAAAAATACAGTTCGATTCTCACGGGAGGCGAGGCGCAGTTCCCGGTATTCCCGAAAACCGACCCGCCCCAGTGTTCTTTCTCACGATTTTTTCCAGCCAGGTAGGATGGAGAAGCAGTGCTCGCAGGTGACTCAGAAATGGACGGTTCGAATGGTACGGTGGTAAGCTCAGGTAAGCCTCTCTGAAAGAAGACATTCTTCGAAGCGGAGAGAGAGAGAGACAGAGAGGGAGTGGAAGCTTCTCGAGTTTTTTCCGTCTTCTCTGTGAACGGTTCTCTCGGTTCGCGAATGAAAAAGAGAGGGAAAAAAGGGAGGAAGACAGAAATACTTGGAAACGCGAAGAACAATAGAGCGCGCGAGCGCGGGGATGAACGGGAGGCCTCCGTTCAATCGGCTTTTGTAAAGAGACGCGGGCTGAAAGCGAGCGGGGCGATGAATATTCGCGGAACGACCGGCCGAATGAATGAACATCGCCAGGCGGAGGCCTCGGTCTCCCGGAATACCTGCTATCGGGGAGAAGCATCGATTATCGGGTGTATATCTTAACGTGACATCAGCCACGCGAAATCGTAATCAGACGTGGCGGGTAAACAATCGAGGAAGGAAAGTGTAACGGGGTCTTGGCGATAGAGTCCGCGGGAAAGCTCGGTACGTTCAACCGGATAACTGGGTCGTTACTCGACCATCCCCCTGTCAGGGGGGGTGGCGATACAGGTATCGATACATCGAAATATCAATATTTTTCTATCCAAATTTCGATATTTTGTATCGATATTTAATGTAGCAATATATTGCAGTATCAATACATAACCACAAATATCGAATTTCGATACATTCAACCGTACATTTTACATTTGAGGCAGTCAGAGCAACGACGGACCACCCCACATTAAAAACATTTTTGTCCCTATTTTATATGGTTAGTAGAGCCTATTCGAATACGTTATTGCTACTAATTAAATTTAAAAAAAAAAGTGGGTTAATTCGTTGTTGCTCTGACTGCCTGACTGTTGAATAAAACTACGTTTCGAATAAAACTACGTTTTGAATGAAAATATGTTTTGAATAAAACTACATTTTGAATAAAACTATGTTTTGTATAAAACTATGTTTTGAATGAAACTACGTTTTGAATAAAAATACGTTTTGAATGTAAATATGTTTTGAATGAAAATATGTTTTGAATAAAACAATTTTTTCTAATTGTATTGTTCATGGAAACCTTGTAATTTAAGAAAATTATTTTTTTTAATTTTATTCGAACTGCAGATACCCAGATAGCACACGGACGTCTAAACACGCCTAAAAGACGTCCTAAAGCTATGTGAGTAATGGAATAAAAGTATCGATATTGACGATATCGATACTTCGTTTTCGATATTTCATCTGTATCGATAATTTGTTCTTCAATATGTATCGATACGAAATATCGATACAGTTTGCATGTATCGCCATCCCTACCCCCTGTTGCGTTCGTTAACGATTCAACGCGAATTAACACTCGAAGGAGACCAGAAATTTCGGCTGCTTCCGATGGGAATTGTTTGGGGATACAGAGGGGGCATTGCCAAAGCGATCTCGATTGTAGCCAGCTAGAGAAGACGTGAATGGGTTCTCAGGTGTCGAGATTCGTGACGCTCGGTAATCACCCCCTGAGAGCACGGGGTCCCAGATGGGTGAAAAGCACAGGTGGGTAGAAGGAGAGCGAAGGAAGAGGGAAGGAGGCGACAAAGCACACGGGGGAGCGTTTCCCACGACAGGTGACACGTGGGAATCCTAGTCACGGCGCAGGTGGATCAGGTTATGCGAGCGGAGGAGATGGAAGACGGAGCGGAGAAAGGACAGACGGTGGTGTATCGGGTAGGCGGCCGAGGTTCGACGAAGAGGAGCAACCCGTAGGAGAAAGACGAAAAGAAGGGAGGACGGGGGAGCGACGATGCTCGCCGGACTCTGATGGCAAGTGGAGGGAGAGAGACACGGCCGAGAAATGGGAAGAGGAACGGGAGAGACGACGAGCAGGCCGAGGCGGCGATAAAGACGACGGTGACGGCCTTGAGGTATGTGGGACCACGACACGCATACGCGCACGTACACCGTTGAAAAGGTTCGGGCACGTAACGGCGGCCGTGGTTTCCCCCGATAAACGGGCCGATTGAGTCCGGATCGCTTTTAAAGTCGTTAGATGGTATCGCGGCTCGAGGAGTTAACCGTGAACGCAGGGGAGCCACGCACCTGTTTTCGAAACGACTTTCAAAGCACGGCTCTCTGTTTACCCTCCTATCTACCTCCGGACAATTCAGTGAGCGCAGCGCTGCGTTTAAGCAGGGAAATGTCGGTCGCCCCTCTCTCTCTCTCTTTCTCTCTCTTACGAGTCTACACCCTGAACCTAGAGTATCAGCGAGGAGAGCCGACGGCTGAAATGGCACTTAAGTCCCTTATTAACAACCTACCAACAACAAATGCTACTAAAAATTGAACGTGTAACACCCACATACGTATATCCGACATCCAACGCCTCATCTACCCCCATAACTCAAGTCCGATCCCGTTTAAAAACCGCTTGACCCTTCGCCCTTGTCACGCGTGTCGGCGAAAAGCGGCGGGAATCTAGGGGGAAAGTAAACAAAATCATCTCGATAGAAGAGGGAAGATCTTGGCGGTGGCTGGGACGATTAAAGAGAGCTAAAAGAAGAGACGGGGCTCACTTGAGGAAGTAGATCTGTCCCTCGGGGGTGCGCGCCTGTTCCCATCCGTGCGGCAGGGGACCCAGGTCGTCGACCGTGCTGATGACGTCGTAGCTGCGTTGCTTCTGGTGATGGTGGTGACGCGCGTGCGGCTGGGGCGCGTGCTGGGACGCCTGCTGAGCGGACGCGTACGTCTGTTGGAGCGAGGCCGGGCTGCTGTGGGCGCGAGGATGAGCGACGGTGAGGCCAGCCGCGGCCGCGGCCGCGACTGCAGCCGCCGCGGCCGCACCTGCGGCACCGTTCGACCCGCTGCCGCCTCCGGCTGCGCTGCCGCCTCCGCCGCCGCCGCCGCCGCCACCGCCGCCGCCACCCCCGTTCCCACTTGCACCGGTGGCCGCGGAGCCAGTGGAGCCGCTACCGTTGCCGCCGGGCGCGCCGGACCCGGGGGCCGACACCGTCGTGCCGAACGCCGAATCCGCGGAATTCTCCCGGGAATGCGAGATGGAGGGACTCTTGCTGCCCGTCGACGGCGGATTGAAGAAGGAATCTGGTAGATTGCGCATGCGCAGCGGCACTTGCAGCGGACGGTTCGAGTCTGGCTTCAGGACGTTGTCGAACAGCGCCTGTAGTTCCGACTCGGAGTTCTGATCGATCCTCACCACGAGATTGCTCTTCGACAACTGGTCCACGTCCTGGTTCAGCGCCATTTTGGATCACGCACTTCGGGGATCTAACGCGCTTCGTGTGCCCGTCCGTCCCAGTCTGTCTGTCTGTCTGTCTTTCCCTCCTCGTGTCCTGTACCACTGGCTCGGCTACCTTTCGTTTTTCTTTATATTTCCGTCTTTCTCTTTCTTCTCCCACCTTTCTTCCCTTCTATCTATCTTGTCTATCTATCGCGTCTCGTCCCCCCTGTCGTTCTCTTGCGCCCGAGCCCGTTCTTGCTTGCCTGTTCCCCTTGTCTCTCTCTCTTTCTCTTCTCACTCTTTCTCTCCCCCTCTCTCTCTCTCTCTCTCTCTCTCTCTCTCCGCCTCCCTCTCTCTCTCTCACTGTCTCTCTGTCTCTTTACCTCTGTCTATCTTTCTTTGTACCTCGTTCTCACTCTCTCTGTTTCTTTCGTTCCTTCTACCTTTCTACTAGCTAACAGCGTTTCCTCGAGTTGTCTTCTTCTTTTGCTAGGAGGTGCACCTAGCCGCGCATTCGTGTACACAGAGCACCGTCAGTCTCTTCTCTATTCTCGAGTATAGAGTCGTATACACCGTCGTCTCGATCTCCCCCGTCGCTCCTCGGTCCCTCGACAACGCGATAGCTTCTTCTCTGTTCCACCTGTGCGTTCCGCGCGAGACAACAAAACAAGCAGGACAATGCCGCCGCCGCCGCCGCCGCCACCGCCACTGCCGTCGCTGCCACCACCGCCACTGCCGTCGCTGCCGCCGCCGCCACCGCTGTCGTCGCGATCTACCACGGCCACCCCTTTCTGCCGGTGCCCTCGACAATACCCTCCGGTCCCTCGACGAGCAACGTCTCCTCCGCCGTTTACCCCGATATCGCGCACCAGGAGAAATCCACTCGTTTTGCTAGCCGGCCGTCTAGCAAACGAGTGCTAGCGTTCACCGTGCGTGGACACGCGATTACGTACAGGGCCTAGAAACTCCCGTGTATTCGAGTGCTGCCTCCGCTCGAGCTCCATCTGACGCCCGGCGCTCCCATTAAACCGCACCGGCGGCATTTACGAAACGTTCGGCAACAATCTCATTGCCGATTACTCGTATTCGCGACCTCGGTAACGCGAACGAATCGCAATCGTAAATATGAATACCGATAGTATTCTAGTACTGACGTAATTGCATACGCAATTAGTGCCGTCCCATTTCGCGGAATAAAGAGAGAAATAACGGGAGTACGTATGTATGGATAATAATGGCACAATGAGTAGCTTAAATACGTACGATCAATTCTTGTTGGGGTAGGGAAAACTACTTCAGTACTGTGCTGTACATTGCTCAATAAACAACATATCCTTGAACGATGTTCAGTATTTCTTTACGATGCAATGCCGAATCTCTCGCATTTTTAGTCGCACAACTGTAACGCGTTCACCTTTGTCGCAACCAGGATAACAAATACTTGAAGTACTTCGCTCGCGTCTCTTTGAAAACCCGCAGTTCAAAAACTATGCTTTTTCAACTGATTATTATTTAAATGACTCCACGATCTCATACTTAAAGTGCAGTTTACAAAATCCGGGAAACTACGGCGTACGCATTATACGCGGTTGCACGTTGGTTGGCAGATGATTATCTGATCGCCTTCGAAACTGTATCACTCCTGCCCGCGCGAGACGCGCGAGTTTGCGACTTTTGACTGGTCCGTTCACTCGGAACTGCGCGATCGCTTGAATCGAAATAGAAATTCGCTTCTATTTTTACGCCTATTTCCGTTTGCTCGTCTATCGCAGGCCAAAATTCGAGCGACGGTTGTTCCGCGCACCCATCAATCCGCCTAATCCACCGCTAAGCAGAACCCGGGAATCCGTCGGCAATTCTGCCATCTACAATGCTCGGGTGGTCGATGGTTTTCGATATTTCGGTTGTGTGGTTACTTTAATTTATTGACAAAAATGTAACACTTCTATTTTAAATTGACTATGTTTTTACAACCGGAATGATATCCGTTTTATCCGAGTTAAGTTGTTTGCGTGAACGTTGAAGGTGTTTTTTATTCAAGCAAGACACTCGCCGACGCGAAAAGCGAAAATGTCTTCGAAGAGGTATTTTAATTGTTTTTAGTTCGTGTTTTTTTAAAACTTCCAGAACTCGCCGAACCCACGGACGGAAGTTATTTGTAGCTAAGAGGAATCTTGCTCCCTTGCTCCTCGGCGCGTATCTCTTCCAGAACGAAACAATCGCACCGTATCGATTCTTTGTTTCTTTGTTAACCTGCGTTATCAATATTGCCACATTATTTAACGAGCCTCGCCTCACAATCGCTTCTTCCAATAAATTTAAATAACCATCGAATCTCGAGAATCATAATTACTCCGTTCGTAACGATCAGAATTCTCTTCCCGAGCGTATTCTTGCTCGGATGCAAAGCGAAACCCGACTATGTATTAGAATTCACCCTGTGGTTACTTTTACAGTATAAGTTCTAAACAATACACAGAATTGTTGCAGATATTGTCTCCTTGTATCGTACTCTGTATCATGCAAATAAAAACATTACAGTGGACCTAATTTCCAACTTGAAATGATCTATTCTTTTAGTGAATTGAAAAAGTTGTCGGAAGAAAGTTTAACAAGACAACCTGAAGAAGTGTTCGACATAATATGTAAATTAGGGGAAGGGTAAGTTGACGCCTGGACAGCAGAGCCGTCGCGCGATCTTTCAAACGATCCCTCTCGCCGATGCGGGAAGCGATATTGTCTGTTTCGATAATGTATGCCTTTTTACGCAGATCCTATGGATCGGTTTATAAGGCGTTGCACAAAGAGAGCGGGCAGGTACTTGCCATTAAACAAGTGCCTGTCGACACGGATCTGCAAGAGATCATAAAAGAGATCTCTATCATGCAGCAGTGCGATTCTCCATACGTTGTTAAATATTACGGAAGCTACTTTAAGAACACTGATTTATGGGTAACATCGAGCGTCGTACGCGCGCCGTGCAACACTCCTTTACCTGCTATTCGCATGCATTCATTAGAATGTAATTTTACAGATTGTAATGGAATATTGCGGAGCCGGGTCTGTTAGCGATATCATGAGGTTAAGGAAGAAGACGCTTCAGGAAGACGAGATAGCGACGATCCTCAGCGATACTTTAAAGGGTTTAGAATACCTTCACTTGAGAAGGAAAATACATAGAGACATTAAAGCAGGGAATATCTTGCTGAATAACGAAGGGCACGCGAAGCTGGCGGACTTCGGAGTAGCGGGACAATTAACTGTAAGCCTCGTCGCACGGCGGCTAGATGTACCGGACAACTAATCTCGGAAACTTCTTTCAGGATACAATGGCGAAACGGAACACAGTTATTGGAACTCCGTTCTGGATGGCTCCAGAGGTAATACAGGAAATCGGATACGATTGCGTCGCGGACATATGGTCTCTCGGTATAACTGCTCTGGAAATGGCGGAAGGCAAGCCACCGTACGGAGATATTCATCCAATGAGAGCGATATTTATGATACCGACTAAACCACCGCCTAGCTTTAGGGAACCTGACCAATGGAGTCCTGAATTCATTGATTTTGTTAGTGGGTGCCTTGTTAAAAATCCGGAGGAGAGAGCCACGGCAAGCGAACTTTTGAATCATGAATTTATAGGTAAAATCCTGCGATGTTTCTTTCCATTACCTCGCTCTGTTTTCAATGTGCATTAAATCGATATGTTTTGTCCCAGGTAACGCCAAGCAACCAAGTATTCTGAGTCAAATGATTGTAGACGCTCACGAAATACGAGAAAAACAGACTGCGCATAGAGCTCACATTATCAACAATGTGGCAATAAAGAATCAAAACCAGACGGAAGATTCGGTACAGATCTATTGATTAGAAATTATATTAATCGTGCACTAACGCAATGTAAACGCTTGATGTTTACCATTAGGACGAAGAAGACTGCAGCGGAACGATGAAACCTGTGCCGGAAGACACGGGGACTTTGGTACCGAGTCACGATCTCCCAGACACGGGAACACTCGTCTCTGCAATGCTGGATTTGGGAACGATGGTTATTAACAGTGATACGGATATCGAAGCAACTATGAAACGTTAGTAAGAAGCACCTTTATAATCGAAAGATCTATGGATCCAGCGATGATGATATAATCGATTTGTAGGGCACAACACGGGGTCAGTCGAGTCCGGGAAGAAGTACCGGCCGTTATTTTTAGATCATTTCGACAGAAAGGAAGCACCTGAAATAGGAAAGGTAGGATAAGTGTATTTTAATTGCGAGCGTATACGTTACGGTATAAAGCATGGGAAACTTTGTAGGGTAACGGACAAATACTTGTGGCGCATAATCCAGAAAGCGAAAGCAAATTGGAGCTGCGGAGCCCCACGGAATCTCAAAGGTTTCAGAGCCACCTACAGTTGCAGCTGAACCAGATCTCCCATCCGGTGCAAGAGCAACCTCATAACAACATATCCAAGTTCCAAAATGTCTTCACGGAGCGTGACTTCGACTTCGTAAGTAACAAATGCTCGTACAGCCTGAAACGTAGGAATGTAGCCTTACAAAGCAGTTCTGCGTTACGCGGTTTTTGTTTCGACGCGAAATGGATCGACGTAATGCTACTTTAGGCATCACATAAAAGAAACTTGAATATAGATAAACAACCATATCCTGCAGCTGAAGTTTCTCTCATACGAGGAACTACAGCAACGAATGGCTAATCTGGACGCAGAAATGGAGCGCGAGATCGACGAGCTGAGAAGAAGGTACCAAACGAAGAGGCAACCGATCCTCGACGCCATGGACACCAAACGGAAACGCCAGCAGAACTTCTAACAGTTTGGTTAATCTTTTTTTTTTATGCAAATAAGTGTGATGACGATAGATAAAGGGTGTACAGTTGTATAAATGAATAGATTTTATTCGCCCCCGTCCTTCGTTTCGCCAAAGGGAAGAACATTGCCTCTCTGATCGAGTATTTATCTAATTAAACGAAATAATTAGCAATTTAAAAGTATTTTCTTCCTTATCCAAATCAATGTTCTGCCTCTTTGTGGACCACGGACGGGTAACTAATACTAGCCAATAGCCTCACGTCACCAATGTAAATTATTTTACATGATTTAGGTGAACAATCATTATACTTAATTTTTTATCATTATACGTTTACTGTTAAATATGCTATTTCTTATAGGAATATTATAGGATCCCGTTAGCAGTTTTTCAGACAAAGCTATGAAAAAGAAAGAAAGAAGTTGAATGCGATGGGGAAGGGGGGGGGGGGGGGAGGAGCGGAGGAATTAGCAATGCCATGTTCGCAATTTCTTTTTTTACGTTAAGATGGAATCGGTGAGGTATCCACATGAAATTGATATTCGGTTTTCGTTTTACGCTAGTCACCTATTATGCCATTTATTTTATCCATAATAATACATTCACAAATATCATCACTCATACGAAACACATGCATGGAGATCATCCCGAGACACATATTTATATAGTATGTATTGTGCGCTAACGTATGGTTTACTTACGACGTAATTTCAGATAAGTGAACGAACTTAGAGGATATTTAAAAATTTACTCCTTTTTTTCTACTGCCATAGATATTACTACTCGTTTAGCTACAGATATTAATAGTAGGTTACGGAACATCTGTTCTCTCGTCGATCGACTTTGTTTCAAAGATTTTATAACACACAAGTCTCTGTTTTTTTTTCTTTTTTTTTGGTAGCATTTTATACCACGCAAGTAGGCTGATAACGCTACGAAGTCGAATTATACGACGAACGAACTCACTAAATTAGTCTTCCGTATTATATAGCTTGTATTTCGATATTTCACTAATTCGTTAAGGGCAGTATTTAAATTGTTGAAAGTAATCATCACGGAGCAATGGCAAGATTTCTAATGTTTATAGATTTATATAAATTTGCATTCTATTGAGACGCATTTCTCTTTAATCATACTCGTATTTGTGATCTTTTTTCAAATATGTTATCGTTATACTTTTCTATGAAAGTGCCGGCGCACGTTGATATAGGCCATGCCGGTGGGAGAGCAATGTTTGTATGTACTGCTGCGAATACTACACCATAGTGGAGTAATTCTTTGCTGACGTTGGGCTATTTTAAAAGTAGCAGAAATAGATTTATAATACTTAAATGCTATAGCCAGAACTGACTTTTCTGTTTATTTAGGAAGTAACGATACAGAATAACAACATATTTTTGATATAGAAAATATGCACATTACAATCGAAGGAGATTCGAGTATTAATTATTAAATCCAGTCTTTATATGGCCCTACCACGAGACACGATAGTACCGTAATAGTGTTGGGTTCCATTGTTAACGGCAAGAGCAGATAATTGGGGGTTTGATCTAAATGAAATGATATCTCTACTGTTTAACGAGAAATAGGGTGCACTATTCACTCCGACATAAAACATAAAACCGAAATACGTTTGTAGTAAAAAATTTTCTATGTTCATTTTCCACGTGTATTATTTGAAAATGCAAAGAAAGGACGTGCGGAAATGATATTGTAAAATAATTATGCATTTCTATATAATTACCTATCATTTAGCATTAAAAACCGCAAAAAATTAAACGATCCACGATATAGAGACCTATCGTTCTTATGGGCGCGACAGCAGAAGTCTTCACTTTTCGCGTTAAAAGCTGTCGTTTTACGTGACACTTTAAAATAATCTCGAGCTTTATATTTTTCTTACGAATTGTACCACCTCGATATTGTTTGGGCAAAATATACTGACTGAAGGCAGAAATTCGTTTTCCCAACAAATGATTACCTAACTAGCTGGAATTATAATCTGATTATACAACGTAAAGTATGAATTACTGCTATTTAGTATTAAAATAAAATATATTAATAATTTTCGTTTTAGCTAAATACCGAAACGATTGTTAATATGGCACGCTGCCTTTTACGTATTTGATTTTAATAATAATAAAATATTGTGTATACAGCGATTTATTTCACTTTCGTTTACTTCTTCTGTCAAATGATTTCAGTACTTTTTCAGACGAAGCGTAAGTATGCGGCGCGATATATCGCTGCCTCCTTCTTTCACCGACCATTCGCATAATTTGCATTCGCGCAAACCCTCCTTGCAACTGAATTCCAAATGTTGCATTATATTTTTATTATCAACAGTATTTATACAAAAAATTGTTACAAAGTTTTAACTGCTTAAATTGTCGAAGCGTTTTATATGTAGATCCTTTTAACATTAAAAACAACGGAACTTCTTTAAAATCAATACCAACAGGATCGTCGTGGTAAAAATACATACACATAAAAAAGTTACTGTTTTTTATACCTAATATGAGAATTGTATAACACCGCCTGGTTGTAAATTGCCGAAAATATAATATCATTTACAGAGTTGTGTAAAAGTAAGGCGTACCCTTATAGGCATCTTCTTACATCATATTCATAAGTCATCATCACCAATCATGTGAAATGCATTGTTCTCCATAATATCACATTCCGATATGTGTTGCCGTGGAATTTTAACGTTTACTCTACCTTTAGCATCACTGAGCTTCTTTATTCTCACTACCGACAGCCTGTCCGCAAGTTTCTTCATAATTGGCTCCGATCTCGAAGGTTGTTTAACAGAAGGACTCTAAAAGAGTAAACGGTATAAATAAATACAGTACAAGTAAACGACAAATATCATTCAAATACCTTTCTACTCTCTTCGGACTGTTCGTCAGAGCTTGATCCCATCGTGATACTTTCTCCGTTTCTCATAATGTACACCCAAGACTTTCCCGATACATCCTGCGCGTAAATTTTCAAATGTTTAGCATAGAATGTTCAACCGCTTGTCTAGCAATCGATAACAGCTTTTTATTAACCTGAGGCTTACTACCACCGGCATTCTTTAACAGCAACTCATCGATCATAGACTGCAAGCATACAGACATTAAAATAGCTTGTTCCGAGGTAATTGTGATCCACTGTAACTGATTCTTGGCTATTAAATATTCAAAGGACAACTCCAAACTGTAGTCATCGCTTTCTTCGCATCGCTCGAGCCCCTGAAACTCGACGGGAACAGATGAAATTTACATAGCAACGTTAAAACATCGCCGTTCCTTATCGTCACTTACATTTTGCAAAGTGGTTATTCGCCAGCAGCGCATTCGAGAGACTTTAAAGACTTCTTCGTGTTGTTCGTCGTCAGACAATACACGCAAATTCAATTCATTCCTACCTATCGCAACTAATACTTTTGAATCTGATTGAGGATAATCACAAAAGCATGGAGCAAACTGAATATAACCGTAATACTTTAAAGTACGCACTACATCCAGATACTACAATAATAATGTTTCAAAATAAATGAACATACAAAACAACCGGTCGACGGAAACTATAAACCTCGATCGAAAGTAGACTGGCACGACAGGACTTTAATTAATTCCCTTAACGCAGTGGTCGGCAAACTTATTAGTCAACGGAGCCAAATATCAACAGTACAACGATTGAGATTTCTTTTGCGAGCCAAATTACTAAAACTATATAGGTAGGTACCCTGTTTATTAATCTAATAAACTTTAAGTAAAGCTTCATGTCTTAATTAAACTGTGGGTACACTAAATAACCGTTGGTATTAATAACGATCTTAATAACGATCTTATTGATTTGTGGCAGAGCCGCATTCAAAGACCCGCATGCGGCCCGCGGACCGCGGTTTGCCGACCACTGCCTTAACGTTTATTCAGAGCCAATCCACTTCCGCCTGTGCGCAGTACAGACGGATACATACTTCTTTCTTCTTCCTGTGAGTCTCTAAAGCGCTCAAACGATCTTTCAATTCATCCGTCACTCGAATCCATCCTCTTCGAACCTCCGCGATCGCTTGGATGTACAACAAGTTCATCGACACCGCGTCACTCATCAGTTCAAGATCATGCCCCACATCCCAATAATTCTTCCCAAGAACAACTCTACTGCCTATAGTGTGCATATGCTTGTTCGTTATAAACGGAGATTCAAAGTCTTGCAATTTCCTCAGCACTGAAACAGTAACGCACAGAAATCAGGAATCGTACAAGCTGATAATGTATCAAACAGCATCGCAGTAGCATACTTACAGTAGGCTCTATTGTCTTCGTCCTGGGCGACGATGAACAGCGCAAAATAAGGGTAATATTGCTCCGATAAATTAAGATGCTTGTACGCTTTCTGTAAGAATTCAAGTAAGCTCTCCATCGTTTTACAAACTACAAATGTCGATAGGAGTTACCTTTAAAACAGCTCCGGAGTGATCGCCCGTGGAAACGTTCACCGGTATTTTGTATCCGCACATGAGAAAAATGTCCATGAGTTCGTTGTCGGACAGGCCGCCTATAGTCTCTTGCTGAGCGTTCAACAAGAAGGCGTTCAGCAATCCTGAATTATTCACCGCCGTGCTTTGCCCGATCGACTGGATGTATTTCTCCAAAGACACGCGGCGCTCCTCCTGTTGATTCACCGTTAAAGGGAAGAACTTCTTCGGTGGAAACGAGGGGAAAGGTATGTCCAGATCCTTTGCCAATTGCTCGTGAAGATTGTGCAGTTGCTTGTACCTCACGGTACAATGAAACAATCCGTTTATGTGGATGTTGTAAGCCTGGAAATTTAAATAGAGTAGAATAGATGTACGCGCGTGTACTGTGGAGATAATGTGTAATAAAACTAATTACCACGTATGCATTACCAGCTGTGTCAATGAATTCCTGTGTATCTGGTATAGAAAAATGCATGTTTGCGGTCGTCTATTTTTTTCAGTGAATAGAAAGATACATTATATGCACGGAATATTGCGATATTACTGATCTCTAATAAATTGCAATTAACTGATCTCTCCCCTGTGGGTACGTATGTAAATGATACTTAAAAGAATCCACATGTATGGAAAGATGGTCCTAAATGTATAAAAATACTCGCGCAAGAAACTCCACATTGTATGCAGTTAAAAAGCTACTGAACGCACGAATGCATACGCGTGTGCTCCGAAAAGTTGCTCCGTCTGAAAAGAAAAAATGATTTAACCGATAATTAATTACGCGAGACGCCCGCGTATCGTCTGTTTACCTCACTGTCATTATTCGTCGGCGATAGGCGTATTCGTCGTACACCCACTTGTCAACTATATTTCGTGCGATTAAAGTTGACGCATTTCTTCATGCTTGCGTTAACGCGAGCACGACACCGTCGCGCAAATCAGCGAAACCGTTTTAAATAGTAACGCCGCTAGAAAAATATGTGAACCTCTTGGACCCGCCACCATTGGTTTGACAAGTGCTGTAAATATAATTACGCATACGTGGTTCTGCGAATCTATTATATAATTTTCTCTCAATCATGTTTTGAAATACATTTGATTTCTCTCATTCGCAATGATTCGTCTGGCGATCCCGTGGGTGCCCGTGGGTGCCCGTGGGCGCCACGGCGCCCGTGTTTTCTATTTTTTTGAACATTGGTTGATGCTGGATCTGATACTCGTTTGAAAATCTTCGTCGCCAGCGAAGTTTTAATTAACGCGAGCAGGAGCTTCGATACTTTCGGAATATATTTAATATTATTAATATCCTTCTTTCTTGCATTCTATTCGCGAAGAATTTTATTACATACGAACTGATTGCCAGCGTAAACCACCAAAGAGAACATTTGCTTTCATTATACAGTATATCGCATTTATGCAACATGAAAGCGCAATAGAAAAAATTCAGGCATTTTCTACCGAAGCTGAAACATAAAAAACGTTACAATATGTTTACAAATAAACGTAACACGCATATATATATTTCTCAGCACATTCGGCTACTTCCGGTTGATCTCGAACGATACATCGATTCACGTATATCGATGTATCGTGCGCGAGCGAAGTTTCTTTCCGATGAACGGCACCCGCTGAAACGTCAAGTACGCTAGGATCCTTATAATATCTGTTTTAATCGTAGCCGTGTAGTAATATTAAGAGGAAGTAGGAGGTTCGTTCGATTCTTTGATGTTCACTGAATTAAAGAATTCTCATATGATCGGTATTTCTCCATTATTATCCCGGTGAACGAGGTTGATGTCATGTGGCCATAACCAAGGGGAATGTTTGTGTCCTCGAACCGCACAACGAACCTCCCACTATCTCCGCGCGTGTAACTCAAACTGTACCACACAACAAAGGCAATTCGTTTCTAAATTACTGGCCGCTGTTTTCAGGATGTTGATGCCAAAAAAGAACCGTGTGGCGATTTACGAGTACCTCTTCAAAGAGGGTGTTATGGTAGCAAAGAAAGACTACCATGCCCCGAAGCACCCAGAGCTGGAAACTATTCCGAACCTTCAGGTTATTAAAGCCATGCAGGTAATTATCCAACGTTACTGTTCGTATCTCGCGGTTTCGCCCACTCGCGTCCAGTCTCTATCATCCTCCTCTCGCAGTCCTTAAGGTCCAGGGGATACGTCAAAGAGCAGTTCGCCTGGAGACATTTCTACTGGTATCTGACGAACGAAGGTATCGAGTATCTACGTAGATATCTGCATTTACCCCCCGAGATTGTACCTTCCACTCTGAAGAGGCAAACCAGGTCAGAAACGACGAGGCCGCGACCAGCAACGGCTACGCGAAGCGAGGCTTCCAGGCCGACGGAAGACCGTGCCGGATACAGGAGAGGACCTGGAGGGCCAACGGGCGATAAGAAAGCCGACGTCGGCGCTGGCACAGGTGACGTTGAATTCCGTGGCGGTTTCGGTCGTGGTAAACCACAATAACGTTTTAATGTAAAATAAATAAATCTTTCATAATGCAATCGTATCGTTATTCCGATTACCTGAATATCCGCTGCGATGCTAACGTCTGCAGAGTAAAGAGAAATCGAGCGAGGGAGGCGCAGGGGATCCTTCTAGTTCACATTTTATTCCGTTACAAAAGTGTACATTTACTTACAAATTGTACAATCGTTAGTCAACTAGCATGTAAAACCACGAATGGAAGCAAACGGTAGGCAACCGACGTTTACAGTTGGCGTTGAAATCGGAAATCATTTAAAAGTAAATTTATTGTGTCTGACAAGATACACGCATGGAACTGGAAACATCACAGATAAAATATTCTCTGCCAAAGCGGAAGATTTAAATAAGAAATTTTGATTACTCCGTTATTCTACAGTTAATCTCTTCTCTCACTAACTTGTCTTCTTCTTGTGTGTATTAAAACTAAAATTTATATGTACTAGCGGCACGGCGTAGGCTTCTCTGCGCTTAAAAGCATACGAAATCTATCGAGACGATATTAATGTAACAATATTCCCTAGAAACTTTCAACTGTCGTAATAAACCGTCAATATCTATATTGGATGGAGAGATATATTCGCAGCTCGGCTCATTGTATTTCATTCGTATATAACTAGCAATCATTCGTATGGATAATTTCAAAGTAACGCCCAATTTATCGTATTTATCGTGCGAACAAGTCGAAAGTAACCACTTGTAAATTCTATGTATAATCATTGCTTAGACTCGCTTCGATGCGAACTGGTTCGCATCGCCTGCAGTATCCTTTCTCTGTTACAACTTTAGAATCCTCCGTGTGTGTAAACTGTTAATCGTATTGCTCGGTTAGTTACCATCGATTCGATTACATATTGGCAGTTAGCTTGTAAATCAATTGCAACCAACGACAGACGTTGATTACCGAATTATCTCAGGAGAATTTATTCGAATTAATCCATAAGCAAAGGAAGTCTCGATCTTCGTGCCGTACGGTTCACGAGAGAGTCAACGGTTCCAATGGAATAATAATTTTATATACAATATAAGATTAGATAGAATTAAACTAACTGAATTTAAATTCAATCATATATATATACACAGATCATATATCGCTCCGTAATCTCGCATGGAAGTTGTCGGTTTCGTGCAAACGTTCATTTATGGCCTATTAATTTTGTACGCCTTCATGTTCTACGGGTATAAATACATGTATAAATATATTCGTATATGTACACACCGATGTGCATATGCATACTAGTACGTATGTATGCACAGGTATACCAGAATGTTTATATACGCATATACGTATTAGCTGTTTAATATGCTCCGTTAATCGAGAAAATAATTTAGACGCAGCTCTCTAAACGCGGAATAAAAGTAAAGGAAGTGAAACTTAGGACGGTCGCGCTTAGGCGACCTTAACTATTGTCGCATCTCACTGTATCGCAATTTGTGCTCCAGAGGAGACAGCTACCAATGCCGCTGTAACAGATCAGGAAAACAGCGACAAGAAATACTAGGCTACAAATAGTGCACGGCTTTCGCTCCAGGAAGAATCCGATTAGATAAAGTACCATGAACATGACGTGCGTCTCCAGTAATGCTGGATTTACTGGCTTTGGTATCAGCAGTACCGGGATCAACCACTGTAGGCAATACATTCTTTCTCCCCCGTGTTGTTGTCGAATACGTATTTACAACTCCGTCAGTCTAGCTCTCTCTCTCATCTACGACAGAACCTCTCTGAAAGGTGAAGGACACGAAATTAGTTACCCTCGATTAATTCCCGGGCTCGTGAATCGCGCGACACAATTTATGTCCCCGTACTTTACTTGGAAGCACCATAATCCTCGCGAAACATTTCGTCCCTCTCGATCGTAACGACTTGACGATCATTAACGATAGATACCCATGCTAACGCAAGTTATTTCCACCTCTGAATTTTTACAAACATACCAGATTACGCACAACCACGAATTAAGAGCAGACAGAGGCCGTTCGGATTGAGAAATATCAATAGCATTTTGATGAGAACTGCCTGTAGGTCCGACAACGAGCGATTTAGGGTGCGTTCCACTTACGCCCAAATCGCCCGTGATTTCATTAAGCTACGTTCTCCTGTACGCGACTGGACGCAACGTCAAGAACTTCAAAGTCGATTTTCTTGAAAATTAAGCGCGATATGAAAAAAAGTTACTCTTTCTTTTCGACTTATAATAAGGAAATAAGTCGAGAAAAAAGAGTACAATTTTTTTATATCGCGCTTCATTTTCGAGAAAATCGACTTTGAAGTTCTTGACGTTGCGTCCAGTCGCGTACAGGAGAACCTAGCTTAATGAAATCACGGGCGATTTGGGCGTAAGTGGAACGCACCTATAATGAATATTCCGAGAAGAACCGTCGATTACAGTGTCCAATTTGCAATCCTAATATTGAATTCAAACAGTACCTACTTTGTATTAATCTGTGACAGAAATGGTAATTCATTAGTTTCTTGAGGTGGGTCAGTTCGGCAAAGGAGCAGGGCGTGTTTTAATGTCTATTTTAGTTCGCTGGTTTCTCCGCTGCGCGACGCTAGTGTTCATGTGCCCGTAAATTGAACGGATTTGTATTTGTATTTGTACGGACGGATGTTTAAAACGCTTTTGAAAGTGATAAACAAGCGGCTTTATTGTTGAAAATAGTTGGATAATGAACTGCATTTGCGTTACCCAGTACTGTAGGTAACGTTCTTTTATTATGTATCGGAGAAATCGAAGCGGAGAAAACGTTAATAAGTCATCGGAAAGTTTAGAGGACGCTGGTCGTAGAAGTACGTCGAGGATTCTTAATTTATTTAAAAAATCTGCTGAAAATTGCAATGAAGAGACACACCAAGCAACCGATTCGAATAAGGAGAACGGAGATGATACAATTAATGTTGGAGAATCCTCCTCCACCGTTTCCAGTAGCAATAAAATGTATGTACGCTTTTAAGCATTTGTTCCGCGAAAATGTTAATTAATTTATAAAATATCTTCTGCTTTGGCCAGTATTTTTAACATAGTAATGGGAAAGAAGTCCACGAGGAAGCACAAGAAGTGGGAGGATGACGGGACTTTGGAAGTCACAGGAAAGCGTGCAGTTGTAAAAGTAATTATACATTGCGTTTACAAGGAGAACATGCGTAATCCTTTGTTATTAAAACGGAAGATTATAAAGTATATCTGCTTCAACAGGACGCAGAAGGGAATGTTATTCACAGAACAAGCGTCGATCCAGAATCCCTTGTGGAAGGTTTCAGAATAAACGTAGCGAATAAAGAAATTGAGGTAAAGATAAGTATATACAAGTCGACTACGATGCAAAGCTAATATACAAACATTTACAGATTATCGACAGAGCGACACCTGGTACGTCCCTAGCGAATGAATCGCCCAAGGAAGTAATCCCGGAACCACCTGCCAAGAAGCAAAGAACTTCAAGCTCTCGCCCATATGTTCCTCTTAACTCGTTAAAGAAAGGTTTGGCGAAACAGAAGTAATAAGAAGTACGCTTGTAGATACGTAGAATAAATTCATGTCGATATTGTATTAAAGGGCTGAAATTAACATGTAATCCTCTGGTAATGCCTTGTTTGAATGCTTCAAAAAATTGGATGCAATGTGACACACCAGAGAAAGAGGTAGAAGTGTCGGTCGATGCTTGTTTGGCGAGTGTGCTCAGACCGCATCAGCGGCATGGCGTTGTATTTCTGTACGAGTGTATCATGGGTCTGAAGTCACCCGATTGCTTCGGTGCAATTCTGGCTGATGAAATGGGTCTCGGCAAAACTTTACAATGCATCGCGGTTATCTGGACGTTGCTGAAGAAGGGGCCGCAGGGAAAGCCGACATTGAAATACGTTTTAATAGTAACGCCTAGTAGTCTGTGTAGTAATTGGAAGAAAGAGTTCGGACGTTGGTTGGGCTTCCATAGAGCCTTTCCGTACGTTATAAACGCCAAGAACAAGCCGAAAGATTTCAAGAAGCAAACGAATAGCTCGATTATGATCATTAGCTACGACATGCTTATCAGATCTGAGGAAGAAATCGGGGAAATTGCTTTCGATTTAGTTGTATGCGACGAGGGACATCGATTAAAGAATAACGAAATAAAAGCGGCGAAGGTAGCGTGATTGATTTTAACGGGAATAGGGGATCACGGATTCTGAGAGATATATATCCTTTTCAGGTTTTAAGTAATATGGATTGCAAAAGAAGAATTCTTTTAACTGGGACTCCTATTCAAAATGATTTGCAAGAGTTCTTTGCTTTGATCGACTTTGTGAATCCGGGTATATTGGGCAGCAATCAGGAATTTAAAAATTACTACGGCAATCCCATTGTGGCGTCACAGTGCCCACATGCAACCGTCGGCGTTGAATCGCTGGGAACAGAAAGAGCCAGTGAGCTACGCGAGAAAACTAAATGTTTCATATTAAGACGCACGCAAGATACAATTAACAGATATTTACCCTCTAAACACGAGCTGATTGTGTTCTGCCGCTTGTCCGATGAGCAAGAAAGCTTGTATTCGCGCGTTACGGACGCGTGGTTTAACAGGACTGTGTTACCAAACAACAGCGTTCCACATTTAACGGTGATAACGGTCCTTAAAAAGATTTGCAACCATCCGGAGTTGTTTTATAAAGAAAAGAACGAGTTTTGGCAGAACGATACTCCGAATGCAACTGGGATTTCTTGTACGAAAGACTGTAGAAGTACCTCGAGGGAAGCGTACTGTGGAAAAGTTTCGGTTGTAAAGACATTGATGAGGAATTTGAAAAAGACTGACGAGAAGCTAGTATTAATTTCGTATTACACGAAGACACTGGATTTACTGGAGAACGTTTGCTGTACAGAAGGATTACAGTTCCTCAGATTGGACGGCGGCACACCGAGTAGCGCGCGCTCCAAGATCATTGAACAATTCAATTCCAAAGGCGATAGCAGCAGTCAGTATACCTAACAAAGCACGGAACTTGATTTTGAACTAATTGACAATTTCATTTAATTATTACAGAGATATTTTTATTAAGCGCGAAAGCTGGTGGGGTTGGATTGAACTTGCCTGGCGCATCCAGGCTCGTATTGTTCGATTCAGACTGGAATCCCGCATCCGATTCTCAAGCTATGGCAAGAATTTGGAGAGACGGCCAAAAGAGAGATGTTTACTTATTACGGTTCGGATGCTTTAACTCTTGAATAATGTAGCTACCAGGCCTGGAATAACGTCGCGAATTTTATAGATTACTATCAACAGGCACGATCGAAGAGAAGATTTTTCAGAGGCAAGTTAGTAAAGCGGGTTTAAGCGAAACTGTAGTGGATATGAATAACTTTGCTTCTCTGAAATTGTCCACGAGTGAACTGAAGGTTTGTCCCACACGTTTATCTTAAACACTCCTCGATTAGAGGCGACACCGATTAATAGAAATTGCGATGATTTCCAGGATTTGTTCACATTAGCAGCAGACACCAAGTGTTTGACCCACGATTTAATGAAATGCCCTTGCAACGGTCACAAGGAAGTGGAGAAGGCTTTAGAAAAATCGGACCAAGAAGACGCGCGAGAATGTCAGTTCCTTTTGGAAGATAAAGCGCCTCAGCAAAACTTAACTATAAATCAGCTGTTAGAATGGGAACATTATCAGCAACCAGTTCCGGACAAAGTGATGCGGGTAAGATTCACTTAATACTAAGTATTCAAATTAAATTTTAATAATTCTTCCAATGTTCTTTCAGGAAATTATGTTGCCAGAAATATCCGATAACATAACGTTCCTATTTAAAAATTCCACTTTGAATAGAGCAGCTTAAATTACTAAGTTGATCGTATAAAAGTTATAAGATACCGTTGTTATTTCATATACTGGTAAGCATTGCTACAGTTTACTCTTCTTTGCCATAATGCTGAAGACTTTTTCCACGAACTCGGCAGATTGCATGCACTTTAGCAGCTCGACTGATTCTTGTGCATTAACGTCTAATAAAATATCCTGGTTCCACCTTCTAACTAAACGTTTGATCGCCAGTATCGACTGAAAAGAAGCGCGTCGTCTGTTTAAAAGATAATTCCATTTAAAGGCCGTCGCCCATTACCACCGACCAAAGCAAAATGTTGCAGAAAACAGACTTGACGGTAAAGTACCTGCAACGAAAGTGAAGATACTTTTCGCAAATACGTCCAAACTTCGTCGGAGGATTCATGCTTATACACTTCGCTCACTAAACCACGTTGTTTGGCTTCGATAGCATTCATTTTGTAGCCCATGTATAACATATCGCCAGCCTACCAAAGATTAATGAATCAGTAAAACGTAAGGCCCGGTGCAGACGAGTGGTTTGCGGCAGTTTGCCGCCGCGCGCGTTTTAGCAGAACATAAATTTATATGAAGCAGTTCACACGGGACGCAAAGTTTTGCGGCTACTAGGCGGTATGTTTGCGTTCGTTTTGACGAACGCACGTACTGCTTCGCCGCGAATGAACGCAGCGACAAACTGCCGCAACCCGCTCGTCTGCACCGGGCCTAATAGTTCCGAAAACTCCAAGTACCTTGGAATGCCCAAATATCTTAGGGAATGTGTACGTGGAACATCCTTCTGCAATGAGACTTAGCCGAGTAAATGGCGTTTGGAAGAAAGCCTGCAACATCGCGAAAATGACCGCGAGTTAATTACAGTACAGTAGAAGTACCAGCAAGTTTGATCGGTATTACCATATCCGACGCATACACCATATCAAATAATGGTAGTATTGTTACCGCCAGTCCAATCGCGGGACCATTTACGATAGCTACTAAAACCTTAGGAAATGTAATTAAAGTGTCCACAAAGTTTCTGAAAGGCCACATAAAATGAAATTGATATCGAAATGTGTTGGATAATCTAATGTACACAATATATTGTCCAAATACGTACTTGAAACCAGCTACTACACTCTGGAGATCCAAATTATCCTGGCCCAGCCGAGAAATAAAATCATTTCCACTGCAGAAAAAGTCTCCAGTGCCAGTCAGAACTACCATGTAAATAGAGCTGTTCTTAACGGAATCGTGTAAGATTTGTAAGATTCTTTGGTACATCTAATAAACAAAGTAGCATCCTTTAAATGTCCGAAATCTACATAAAAAATCTTTTGCGTAAAATAAACGTTTTAGCGGCATGATGTACGTGTGAGTTTCGTTCCGTTTCTTCATTATTTATAAAAGATGAATTGCTGGGCGTTCCAACCTTAAAACTGAAGTTACATACACGCTAATTATTATACATGGGAATACTTACAAGACTATTGAGAGCATTCTTCTTTTTCGGTCGATTTAATACAATCTTTTGAATCCCGCTTTCCACGGAACACAACACATCGGATTGGTCTTTGTTATCCATTATGCAAATTTATATGCTTGGCATGTATCCACTCCTGATAAAACGAAAACTACTTAAATATGCAGAATTTCGCGTGTCATTCGAGGAACCGTTGCGATTCGCGCCAGCAACATATATCTGATAACAAACGTATAAACAAGATTAAATTCTGCAGAGATATTAATTATAAGTGTGTGGAACTGATAACAAAAATTTATTCACACAATAACATGTCCCTTTACAATAAATTAAGATTAAATAATGGAGGTACAAAATATTCGTAAGGAATATTCTTAGAATTATCCAATACTACCTTGTGTTCTCTAGCGTCCCCACAGAGCAATAAATCACTCAACTAAACATCGATCTTGTAAATAATGCGGAGGGATGCGATTCGAAGAACACCGATAGCTTTACTGTTCTGTGGTAGTAACGCTAGCAAGTCACAGCCACTATAAATGTTTAATCTGGAAGTTTAAACGACACAGCGAGTACTGATTGTACATTGGAAAGTGGTAGTACACGCTAATACAGGGAAATCGGCCATACGATTACAATCTTTTCCGTAACACGCCTTTATACACGCCTATACATCAAAGAAATACAGATTACTCGTTTAATAAGCTTGATTTCTTGCGTTTTAATGATACAAGTGAATGGTACAAACGATTATCCACATCCCGCGTTACGTAACTAATATTGCTTCTCCGTTAAACCCTCGATTCGTAAATGATAATCGCGATTCCTCCTTATTCTTAGTAGTACCATTTCAAAGAACCTAAGACAAATTGTGTAAAGAGAGTACTCTTTTACTCGTAGATGTGCCGGTACTGTCGTGCTTTGCACGCGTACGCTCTTTTCTCCAACTAGCATCCGCGAGTATGCTGTCTACTAAGAATTCTCGAATTTGTTGATTTCAAAACTATATTTTGTAATCACAGATTACATGGGCATATATTACTAACTCCTAGATAACATCTCTACAAAAGTCATTATTCCGTAATTAGCAGTGTTTGTACATTATATATAACTTATGTAGAATGTAAACATTATAAGGAATATCGAAATGCTTATAATTATTCTGATATATAAATTAAAGTTTTCAACTGAATGTACAATTGCCAATATTGTTTACGAAATAAAAGTCGGACCAACGGAAATTATTACGCCCGTCGTCGAACACAAGATTCTATTCGGAAATAAATTTTGTCCGACCAGTTCGCTCGATTCGCAATCGATAGATTTCTGTTTTAACACGCTGGTCGCCACGTCACCCAGATATGGGTGACGGCTATGTTACCGCGGGGCCCCCGTCACCCGTTAACGGGTGACGCTTTTCTTCGTTTAATTACCTGGCTCTGACTATCGCTCTTCCAGCTTATCGCACTGTTTGCACTCAGAGTTCGGATTTGGGCCCCGGGAGAAACTCCACCGATTCACGCTGGGCGATCAACGTGTTAAGGGAAGTATAATATCGAGGACGAATCGAGCTTACGTGAAATGCTATTAAAAGATATATTTAAGATAACGTTACTCTCCATGTACTTACAGTGAAACGTTTAAAATTAAAAGACGGAATGCCGATGCTTACTGATGTGTATTGTTAAATTAACGGCTGGAAGGACTTTAATAGCGTAATACTATAATCGGTATTTAAACCAGAGTAAATTCATTTAAATTCATTCGCATAAATACGAGCGGTAACGCAATCAGAATAAATATATTAACCACAAATTAATAATTCGTTACTAGTACTGTTTCCCCCTTTTTTTACGATTTTAAATATTTTCTCTTGCTGCTGCTTTTACTTATTCACCAAGCGCTAGAATTAAGTAGCAGTGAAATCGGAAGTAATTAATTGAATAAAGAACAATAAGATAATGAGATTAATGCTTCAAACATTAATACATTTGGCGGAACTATTACGGCTCCAAAACCTTTTCGATGAACTTCTTCATGTCGCGCATTTCCTGTAAAACCAATAATCATTATCAACAATTTGTAACCAATTCGGAATCTTATTTCCTACCATACTTGTGATATAATCGAACATGCTGCATTCAACAACGAATCACAGAGATATCGCAACAGCTTCAGCACCCAAAAATTACTTAATAAATACTTCTAGATCGAACCTAACGAAGTTAACAGTATTTCATCGTGCGTGCTGTACGCGTACCTCGTCGGAGGATGTATGCATCATTCCTCTGTACGTTTTGAATTCTGTTAGGGACATGAATTGCTTCAGAAAGGAAGCAGTCATCTGGCCCCACCTGTACGGCACTATCGGATCGCAATCACCGTGACACTGCAGCAACGGGATGTTTCTGTTTCCTCTTGCTTCCTGAAAACGTACATCATATTAGACACGACACCGTAAACATACAAACACATTCGATACATACAGCAGGGAACTTTTGATGCATAGGAAGCCAGGCCGATAAAACTAAGACACCAGCCAAGGGTTCCGGGAATGTAAGAGCGCTATACATGGCAAGGGCGCCGCCTTGGCTAAAGCCGCCGAGAACAATCCGCTTCGTAGATATCCCTGCTGCAACTTCCTCTGCAATTAAAGAGTGTACCATATCCGCGGCTCTGCGAATGCCTTCCTCATCTTCTGGTCCACTTGGATCCATAGATCTTAAGTCAAACCTATATTTATTAATGTGTAAATCTATTTTTAACATTTCGCAGAAACTCTTATTCGCACTTTAATTGTAACGCCGAGTATACCTCAAGTTGCCGTACGTGCTCACTTACCAAGAGGGCATTCTAAATCCAGCGTTCAGCGTCACCGGCATTGTAGGCCTGGAACATTAAGAGTAAACGATATATTCCCCCGGGAGATAAGCCGTCGAGCATCTCCGAGTATTATTGCATTCTCGATTCAAAGTATACGTACGCGGTCGGACAAATAACTTTGATATGCGGGGCTCGTACTTCGCCCATCAAGCTCGCCCAGCCATGCCTGCGGAAGCAAAGTTCATACATACGTGGACTATAAATCTACTTTATTACTATCGTATTATGTAACACGTTAACACTTACCCTGTATCGCCCAATCCATGGAAAAATATTAGCTGTAACAAGAACACAGAGTTGTATTCGACGAGATCGACGAGATTACCGCGAAGCTTAGTAACATGTATCGTTTAATTCGCAAATCTTTCCGCATTATGCTGAACAGATCTACGGTAATTAACTTATGGTCGATTGAGGATGGCTTTGAAGCAAGCATAACCAAAAACTATGCGCGCTGAGAGGATGCTATTGAATGCCATACCGTCGCCGTGTGTCGGGCTGTAGCGGCTATCACCACAGGGCTCACTGTCGTCATTATTCGTCGTTTCGTTTGACGGGCTGCGAGGAAACGGATCAGATATCGTACAAGAATTCGATGAAAATCGTAAATACAGAATGGGGCAGAGGGTCTTTCTTGCCACCGCTTAAAATTCCCCACAGCGAACAGATGGAGAGCGGACGGGAGTCATGCGCATGCTTTACGAGACATTTTCAAACGCAAACCGAAGTTGCTGCACAAACCTGCGTAATTGCCCATAGCAGACACGTTAGTTAATAACAATAAATTACGTGGCTATCTTAAGAGGCCCATGAAGATATTCGGAGACGCGCGCGATCGATTCGCGGCAGCCTGATCGATCGATTGAAAATATCAACAGATCATTTCAAATTTGACGTGCGCATAGTGCTCGTCGGGGAGTACGCATTTCCAAGAAGCGATAGAATTTCTCGGCTCGGACAGGTTCAAACCACTTTCCCCTGTGCCCGCCTTCTATCGGGAGTTAGATTTACGAATAATTAATTGAATTACAGAGAACTGTATATGAGGAACGATCTATAGAAGCGATCCCACAGTTTTCGACTCTTTCGTGATCGATCGATGTCTTTGACCACGTGCCCCTTCAACTCGGAAACGATCTCTCTTTTCCCAGAAAGAAGTCCGATAATCGATGATACTCGGCTCCCGAGTGGCCAAGTGCTCGATCATGCTCGGCAATCGAACGGTACGCCGCGGAATCGTAAATACATGGGAGTTGGAGATGCGAGAATTTTGTTCGCACTTTAATCGAAGCACGTCGCAGGAAGGAAATGCAGAGGGGCGCCATGATGCAACGCCCGGACCAATCAGAAGCGGTAGGGGTCTCGTTCGGCGTTCAGTCGAGTCCGCGACGTATACATTTCGGAATGCAAGTAGTGGCCCAGTGAAAAGATGGTGCTCTGAATGGTCGCGACACTCGTTCCGTGTGGTTCCGTGGTCGTTCCTAGCCGACGGACCGTGGTTGCCAGCCATATTGTTTTACCGCAGTGTTTGTTTTGGTGCAGTCTGGTCGGAATAGGCAGAAATCCGAGGAGATCGGCACGAAGGGAGCCAGAACAGCTAGAGTGCACTTAAAGAAACTGCTCAGGCGGTGCGCGTACACGGTGGTCTCCCTGTATTTTCCGGCATAAACGACGTCGCTCCGCGGGGCTAAGCCCATAATAATCGGAGGTGTCAGTTGGTGGACTAGGGTACCGTGAACGGGAGAAATGGCCTGCGCCACTCTGAAAAGATCGTTGGAGTTCGACCCGGTGCATAGCCATGGTCGCCCTAGTAAACGTCGGAGATGCGTACCGATGTGTGTCTCCCCTGGTACATCGACTCAAGTGAATTCCAGACCACAGAATCCGTCACCTTTCGGCGATGTAACCCACAAACTGACGCCTGGTAATTACTATAAGCTACGGCCATTTTTCTTTCTCCCTTTTTTCTCTATCTCTCTCTCTCTCTCTCTCTCCCCCTCTGTGTCTCTCTCTCTCCTTTCTTTCTTTCTTTTCCCGTGTTTCTTTTTTTGCTTCTCGTCACATTGTGACAAGGAGAAGGGGGTGGCAAGCCAGACGTCCTATAGCGATTTAAAACTTGAATCCGCGACGTTTAAAAGGGTTGGGAGGGGGCTGGGTGGCTTGGGAGGGGGATAAGGGGGGAGCGTACATCATATGGTAATGTACCAACGGACATCGGGAATCAGCCTCCCCTTGTTTCCTCTTTATATGCAAATGTTTCTAACGTTATGTCGAATGTATCGTCATTTTCGAAGCTCCACCGTGGGGCCATTTTATTTCGTCGCTTCCGTTGTAGATCGAGAAAGAAATTATGACACGTTTCTGTTAGGTTTAACATGTCTTTAAATTCTATGGAGTATAAATTAATAACAATGCGCCGTTGTAGCTTCCGCGGGTACAATGCGCGATTATAGATGTAACAATTGCAGATGTTAATTTTAGATATTATGTCAGTTAAACGATAGTCGCAGGATCTATGATGCACAGGGCTCTGTCGCGAATGTATCGAATTCCAACGGGACGAATGTTCGAGGGAATGCAGTGTTTTAAGTTAACAGAATTTCCTTGGTGTACAGAGAAAATGGCTGCCAATATAAGAGAAGAGATTCGGAGACTGCATCGACGTAAACAATTGCATTTTAGTCCTCAAAACAATGGTGGCGATTCTTCGGACATGGAGGGCCCTGCCAGTCCTTCGAGCCCATCTGCATCCGCTTCAAATTCATGTAGTTATAATCCCAGCGGAAAGGAGAAACCCTTATTCACATTTAGACAGGTACAGGAGGCGCGAGCTTGACGACTGTAATTCGAACTTTAGTAACGTGCTTAGCGCATCGATGTTCACCCAAAACCTGCTGCTTTTTCAAAGGTTGGCTTGATTTGCGAGCGGATGCTTAAAGAGCAGGAGACACAGATTCGAGAGGAATACGATCAGATTCTAAATATGAAGCTCTCCGAGCAGTACGATGCTTTTGTCAAATTCACCTACGATCAGATACAGAAGAGATTCGAATCCGCAGCTGCGCCAAGTTGTGAGTAATTCCTTGCGATCCATTGCAATGTCGTTTACTTATCCATTCGCATGTCTGATCTCTCTGATTCCCTTTCTTTTTTAGATCTATCCTAAAACAAGATTCTTATTTATAAGGACATGTTTCTGTGAAGAATATTAGGTGAGGCGCATATCTATCTCGTTGGACGAGCGTAGTACGGTTCTCCGTTACTTTTTTTTTTATCTATTCTTCTTTGTCTCTTCCTATTATAGATTTCTACTGTGTGAGAAAAATTTTGCTTCAAGTTTAAGTCGAGGTATGCAGCACCGCCTTGTTCAAGAAAACGTCTTTACGAAAATTCATACTATGATTTACATTGAGAAAAAAAAACTTGTCTGGTAAAAAAAGAAAAAAAATTAGTAACGTAAGTTTAGTAGGTTCGCAGCAACAGCGAACGTACTACGAAAATCTACAGTGTATACTATTGAATTTACATGAACTAACAATATTTGTACTGGCTGATGTTAGAAACGCGCTGATATCAGGGAACTGTACCGAGATACTAGTTGTGTACAAATGTTGATACATTTAGAAGTTGCACACAGTGCATAACTATTGCTTCGCGCCGGGATTAAGATGGATCTTTGACTTGCACAGGCTCCGTAACGCCGCGTAATTAAATTTAATTAGGGAGATGTTCGTTTCCGTGCACGCTACAGGGAGCATTGGAAAATATCGAGTAACAATACGGATAACCCCCTTGCTGATTTAACGGTACGTTGTATTAGATGTTGCTCAAATACACGCAATAAAACTGATACTCTTGTAACGCGAGCACGCGAAGGTGTGTATCGAAGTTTCTGGCAGAAAGTACTGTGCATAGGACGGAGAGATTGCCAAACCATGCAGAGGGGAAAGTTGCTTGCATGGGATTTTTAATTGCTTCCTATCGCTAGAAAAATTCAACCGAGATAGTTCGAAATATTTAGGAAGCCTTGTTTCGACGGTCCACAGTGCGACATGCTTATTTCTGTTTTACGTGTACGATTTATTACATGTATAAGGTATCGCCGAGAGCAGCATTCCCCTCCGATGGAGATGTGTTCGAAATTAAACAGCACGCGTAATTTATAGAATTATTAAAAATGCTTTAAGTAGATACAAAGAAAATTATCTCGTTTCTTATTCTTTTGTATTTAAACAGCTGATCCATAAGTTCGCGAGAACGCCGTTGGCTCCGATGTGGATCTTTTATTTATCGCGAGAAATTTACATTTAGTTGACACTTGCCGATGTATTACAGCCCATTTTTTTTTATTAGCAAAAACCCTTCTGCTTGCGATACAAATACGAGGATTTGTAAAGAGGTCGAAGTAACGTATAGACTATAGCATTGTATGAACGTATTGTCAAGAACGAGTATTTGAAATAAAGATTTCATAAAATTTCGCAAAATATTTCTGTTCCCTGGTAGCAACGACTTTCTGTAGCATAATAAAACAGTGAATAACGAATATATTATACTTATACTTTAACTGTGCCTATTATTAGACATATTTATCGCGGTAATTCTAGTACATATTACTTATTGTTATTGATCGTAAAATCGTTTAGTTTATAGTAATTCGTTTTTATATCATATCTCGTTTTCTTGCGTTTGATTTTTCTTTTTTTTTAAATTAAAGGAGAGTCCGATTATATAAGTAGCTACAATTAATGCGAACGTGGTTTTCTTGGTTGCCGCATGCACCTTTCTTTTTTTTTCTTTTCGTTGAGACATTCTTTTGGAAAAAGCATCGAGCACCAAGAAACAAGTTATCCGAAATGGTCTGCGTCAGCACGTTATAAATTCGTTTCGCTACTATCTAAGGAACATAGATCGAGTGGTCGGTTTGCGGATTTACGTTTCGAGAAAAGGGCATTAAAAATTGCCTTATTCATTCACAAAAGCAGCGCCTCGGTTGCCAGAACAATTTGGGAACGCGATGCTAAATAGTGTTCGCGCAATAGTAGCGAGTACGCCGACGTACCAAGTGTTTACTGACTGCTGAATGTGACAGAAGAAAGGAATACAAGTGGTTTTTAGTTGTTAATGATAAGTAACACCTTGAGAAACAATAGATATTGTTTACCGTTAAGGAAAATTTGTGAAAGAGACACACAGAAAGTGATTCCTCGATCATTCAGGGGATTTAATTTCAATTAAAATACCTCCATATTATATTATGTAAGCACTTATTATCGAAATAAATATAAGTGTAAGACTGATCACGTGTACTTCTTTATTTCGGACTCCGTTTAAATAATATTGTTTCCGTCTGGTGTGCATCGACACACAGGGCCGATCGCCTAATCAGCAGGTTTTTAAAATTGTATATTTATACTGTTCCATGCGCCGGGGTAACTATAAACAGAACCTTGCACTACTGTTGAAATTCGCCACCTTTCTGGCCGAAAGTGCATGAACTACTGAATCTGTCCCACAGCGCACGTAACGAAATTCTTACATGTGTGCTCTAATCTCGTTAACTAACTTGTGTAATAAAATAATGCTATTAGTAGTATGGCTTCGAGTAAAGAAGCCCTTCCGAGACTATATGAAGTACCCTGTTCGCGCTGAGAGACTGTCACTTCTGGGCGGGAAAGAAACTTCTGCTAATTCATTGGACTGGAAAGAATAGTGCCAAATGTTTCCTCTATTGATTTTGGCTTACGTCGTAGCCATCAAGGTATTCAAAAAAACCACTCCAAATGGTAAGTATAAAATGTGCTCTCTAGGATCTTGGTTCTTAAACGCGGTATCGAAAAGAACGCGAAACTAACTGTGCTTTCTCGCTGATTACAGGAAAAGTCACGGTTTACCTCGGTAAAAGGGACTTTATCGATCACTTGGAGAGCGTAGATCCCATTGATGGCATTGTCGTGATCGAGAATGATTACCTCCAGGGAAGAAAAGTTTACGGACAGGTACAGAAAATGATTGTCTGAAGTATTTAGAAGCAGTCGCATGAAAGGTGTGCGGCGTATGACAGGCTGACGAATTATACAGGTGACGACGGTGTTCCGCTATGGCCGCGAAGAAGACGAGGTCATGGGCGTGAAATTCAGCAAAGAGCTGGTCCTATGTCGCGAGCAGATAATACCAATAAAGAAGGAGAAGCAGGATATGACGCCCGTCCAAGAACGGCTTCTGAAACGGCTCGGGGAAAATGCCTATCCATTCTTGTTCCAATTCCCGCAGAACTCGCCCAGCTCGGTTACGCTACAACCTGGCGACGATGATACGGGGAAACCATTGGGAGTCGATTATACTGTGAAAATATACGTGGGCGAACACGAGGAGGATAAGGTAGGGTGGCAATCGGAATCGCACGCTGATCTATCGGCGATGCAAAGTATGCTTACCACCTGCGACATTTACGTAGGGGCACAAGAGATCGTCCGTTGCGTTGGCCATAAAGAAATTGCAGTACGCTCCTCCTACAAGAGGACGTAAACTACCCAGCTCCCTGGTCTCCAAAGGATTTACCTTCTCCAACGGCAAATTGAATCTGGAAGTAACGCTCGACAGGGAGATCTACTACCACGGGGAGAAAGTCGCCGCGAATGTTATAGTTACCAACAACTCTCGCAAAGCAGTGAAGAATATCAAGGTATTTAAATCGCACGCGGCGTAGATAGAGTTCTATTCGCAGCGAGGTTTTAACATCTCACCTTCGTCAGCTGTTTGTAGTGCAGCATTGCGAGGTGACGATGGTTACCACTCAATTCTCCCGAAACGTGGCAAGTTTAGAGACACGGGAAGGCTGTCCGATCACGCCTGGAGCGTCCTTTACCAAGCAGTTCTATCTTGTGCCGTTGGCCAGCAGCAACAAGGATCGTCGTGGCATTGCTCTTGACGGGCATCTGAAAGTATGGGGGAAGGACCGTTTAATTGAGGGATGAGAATAATTAAGCTTTAATTCACGCTGTGTATATTCGATATTTAGGATGACGATGTGAATCTTGCGTCCTCGACTATGGTTGCTGAGGGTAAAACTCACAGCGATGCTATGGGTATCGTTATTTCTTATTCCGTGCGGGTGAAATTGAATTGCGGCACCTTGGGCGGCGAACTGGTTACAGATGTTCCCTTTAAATTAATGCATCCTGCACCGGGTAAGCAAACTCTATTAATCACAATGGAACAGCTTGGACAAGCGAGTGTCTGTCGAAACGTGTACGATAAATTCGTTGTTTCTGGTGTTGCAGGTGCCGCGGAGAAAGAGAAGGCTACCCTGAAGAAGAACAAGAGCGTCGAGAGGACACGTTACGAGAATTCTTGCTACTCTAACGACGACGATGACAATATCGTGTTTGAAGACTTTGCTCGCCTGCGTTTGAACGAGCCGGAATAAATGATTCTCGGCAAGGCAAATATTTACCTCAAAAGAATCTTATATGAACTATACATTGTAGTATGTTTAACTGAGAACACGCAATAGAAATATGTTACGTTAGTAAGAAATAATACGATATAATGTACATATATATATATATAAAACGACGAGTCTATATATATATATAGACTCGTCGTTTCTAGGATTCTTTTGATGTAAATTGTGCCCCGAGGATCGAAGGATGAATAAAATGATGAAGGCAACGGAGTAACGGTATCTCTATATGTGCGCAGCGATGAATGAAAGTTAATTAAGTATAAACCTCGAAAAATGTGACTGAAAAGTACCCAAAAAAAAGCGAAAAATATATAAAAACTGTATGTCGCCTTAGAATTTCTAACCGATGGTGGTGGTCGGCTAGAAATTCAGATAAAGGCGAAGAAAAAAATGATGATTTCAAGTAAGCTTAATAAATAATTTATATTTGACTAAGTTTAAAATTTTCCCGCCTTACCAGAAGTGACATGTATTGCTATTACTTTTGATTTATTGTGGATATAACGTGTCTGTAAATGCTCATTTATTACAAACTAATAGCGTTATGTGTTCTGTCTGTATGTTAGTAGAGAAATATACACGTTACGAGATGCGAACGTCTGCGGTTCTTTTACTTCGTATCGTTTAACGGAAACAGTTGTGCCGAGGCTTGCAATGAAATACATTTCTACCAAACCCAGAAAATTATTTATTTTATGACTATACAAAATATTACAAGGATTTCAATAACCGTTCAGTCTTGCGAAACATTGCCCGAATATTTAACAATGCTGACTGTATTCTGTTTAGTCGTACATATGAGAATAATACTCTTGATATGCCTGAATGTATGCTTCCTTCTCGACCGGGGTCATCTCCGCGATTAATGTGTCGTTCACATCCGCAATGGCAACAGTTTTCCCCGCGACGGTTACCGTTGGTACAAGATCGTCATCTTCGGAGTCCATCGTCTCTACTTCCCCTGAAACATTTAGAAAGTGCACGTGTCTCCTCGGCGCGTAGACGCTTTCGATACACTCGAAGGATTTTATAAAAGCCGCACCTGTGTCGATGGTCTGCATTTCGGCGACTTCCTCGTTATCGCTACTATCACTGGACTCCTGAGGTAGTACAGATTTGATAGCAGCTGACGCATTCGTCCCGCCTTTCTTTTCGTGGGCTAGTAACACAGACATGATGTCTTCGCCTTGCTTGTGATTCGTTATAGTTACATTAGTGGCAGTGGCTGCGGCTTTGTCCAGAATGTTTTCTTGCGTATTCACGCCGTCGTTCTGAAAGCGAAAGTTAGTCAATCCACGGGAGAGATTACAGCCTTCCAAGCTACTACGAACGTACCTGCGAGTCTGAATTGATGATTGTACTCTCCATCATCCAAATTGGCCTCTCCTTCCTTCTGTTCGCTGCGTTATCGTCCGCAGACTCGTCGCCGATCGTAACATCCACTCTCGTATCTTCTACCATGAAACCTGCCGACCTTGTAGCCTCGCCAGACCATTGCTCGCCAGGTGCTCTTAGACCGCTCGATTTTCTCGTGTCAATGCTGCAATAAATATAGATAATGCGCATAACGGTTCGCTTGTACAGTCGATTGTTAAGAACACGTACCCCTTGATGGTATTTATATCGACTGGCTCTGGTTCCAATATCTCTGGAGCCAGCTTAATGCCTTCTACTTCCCTTAGTAAAATATAAAGAGGCTCTAATTGTTCGTTAAACTTGGCTAATAACAGTCTTGAGTCTTTCTTAGGAAGGGCAGACTGATCTTCCTCCACTACTTCGCGACAATACGTACATCTAAATTCACCAGTGGTCATATCAAACAATTGATCTGCCTATATTATATTACGTTAATAAACATCTTACGTTCGGTAGCTTACTAAACTAACGGAACAACATTTCTCGAATTATCTATTCAGAGAATAGTTTACTTACCTCCAGATCGGTAAAGGTTTTCAAACAATTTGTGCATTTAAAACTCGCCCTACTGGTGGCGTCTCTCTCTTCGGTTTCCATTCTTTTCCTCATCAGATCTAACTTATACTTCACCACGTTCACAAATGTCTGGAATACGAACGTTAAGGAAATTATCCAGCTGGCCTCCGGCTGTGATTCCCTTAGTAACACGTTACCTTGTAGTTAATAAAATAATAGTTGACTTTTTGTGCTTTTCCGTCCGAGCCAGTTTCCATCTTTAATCTAACTTGTATAAACTTATCGTTGCGCAACGTGGATATCCGAGCTCTCAACATTTTGCGTTCGAACTTCAACAGCTCGCAGATGTCGTCTTCTTTCATACCTGACGGCGCAAAGCAGACGTGTCATTCGGAATACAACGTCGCGTCTTATTCGCGATATACTCACATGGATTTCTAACTAACATATCAACGATCAGCGCATCCTCTATCGTATAAAACCCACGCACCACCAAACGAGCCAATTGCTTCAGACTACTGGGCACCTCTGTAACAAGTCGCTCCTCGCCGCTCATTTTTGCAGCGGTTACATGTAATAAAATATTTCCAGGGTTACTGAAAATTGGCAAGCAGATCGTGCGACTACCGTGCGCCGCCAGTAAATATAACGCACAGTTTGTGCCGCGGTTCGTGCAGCTTGAAACGATGCGTTCTTCGACGAATCTCTTCGAAAGTTCCAGGTACTCCGTTAACTGTTTAGTAGATCCATCGGCGTGAAATTTATGACAATTCGCTGTATTGAATTGAACTTAATCCGCGGTAGGGGATGCTAACCTCTAAGTTCGCATGGGTAGTGTTTTTATCGGAAAATATCTTGAATCGATCTTAATTACAGTAGATTAAAATATATATCATACTATTAACCATTCGTCTTTGCAAAAGAAATAAAAAATAAAAAAACAAGATCCATTATTTCGTTGATCGTTCGAGAACGACGAAGCTCCGTTCTGACGGACGCTTGTTTATAACCGCCACTGCTTCACGCTGCTTTCAGGTTATATACGCGTCCGCGGCACAAGATTTCCAAATGATTATCTGTCAAACGACAGAGCGATAAAGACGGGGCAGCATATTATTGCACGGTTCGAAAGGAATTATTGATGGCTGCGATAGATAAAGTGAAGCTTATTGTTGTCGGTGATTCCGGTAAGAATGAAAACACTTTTATCGTGCTCGTCATGTTTATTAATGCTGTTAGTTGTATTTTGACAGTTACGGCATAGTGCAGTCGTTGTTGCTACTAACGTGTAGAACTCGGACACAATTTGCTGTTTAATTTATCATTTGGATCAGACGCTGTATGTCGCTTACTTTGTGCTTATTTCTCGTAATAACATTGATAGGTTATATAAGCGTTACTATTGTATCCATATGCGCGACTCATTCCCGAGATGCCTACATAAATATTTCGCCCCTTTCGATCACAGGTGTCGGGAAGACGTCATTGACGCATCTGATATGCCAGCAGCAGCCTATTAGCAATCCTTCGTGGACCATAGGCTGCTCGGTGGAAGTTAAATTGCACGAGTACAAAGAAGGGACGCCCAACCAGAGAAGATATTTCATTGAATTGTGGGACATCGGTGGCAGCCAGAATCATCAGAATACGAGATCTGTCTTTTATAATCCCACGAACGGTACGGACCTAGAGATATTCGGACGATATCGTGAACACAGTTCAGGCCGTTGATAATCGCAAACCATTACCGACAATACAGGCATCATACTGGTTCACGACTTAACGAACAGAAAGTCCCAGCAAAACCTGCAGAAATGGCTGGAGGAGGTTTTGAGTAAAGACAGCAATCACATGAAATCCAAGCCGTTCGACGACTTTGATCCTGAAAAGTTTGTGGGATCTACTCAGGTAAAGAGAAATACTGGTAATACGTAATACAGTTTGCGATAAATAAGAGACACCCTTTCAGGTACCGATTTTAGTTATCGGCACGAAATTAGACTTGGTCGCAGAGGTGCGATCGAACGTGCACAGACGCTCCTCGACTATTGCGGAGGAATGCGGGGCGGATGAAATATTTCTGGTTTGTCGGCTGTTCCTTCCTTCGCTACTAACGACTACTCAGCTGCAATTAACTCTATTTCTATAGGATTGCCGCCAAGTGAGGTCACTAGCTGCTGGCTCCAGCTCGTCCGTCAAGCTGTGCAGATTCTTCGATAAGGTTATCGAAAGACGTTACTACTCGTCGCGGGAGGGGATCAGCCCCGACAAACGGAGGCTACCGACGTACAACCCTCCGTACAACACAAAGATTTACCACAATGACTGAAAACTTTCAAAGTCCATCCCACTTATTACACGACTAACAAATTCTTTATTCCGGAGCTTCTCAGTAGATCTCACATTCCTAATATGTACGTAGCGTAGGCTTCTAACGAATGAAATAGTAAAAGCAACTACTTCGAATAGTTAGAACTAAAGCATTTCTATGAAACGTTATTAGCTGCGATATTCTCCTAACTTCTCTTGTAAATACCTATAATACGTAAATAAAGCATTTATTTTACAATGATTTGCGACGGCTCCGCAAGAGTGGTGGGACCTATAATGCGGGGGAGGAAAGAGTCCTTTACAGATCGAAATAATAAAGGAGTAGCTCTCGTCGTCTTTATTTAACAACGCGATTCTTGCTTTGTGAATGATGCTTTACGCGTCGCTTATCGTTGCTCATGTGAACGATCATTAACGCGCCGGCATTGGCTGATCCACAATTTTTCCCTCGTTACGTCACGCTTTAGCGCGCGATAGATAAAAATTTCAAATGCTGATTCTTCCTCCTCCCTAAATCCCCGCGTTCCGAGATGAAACTATTTAAAGGATATTAATTACGCACGCCGTAATATTGGAGAAGCGTGAAGAAAGAGCCGCGTACCTCGGATGCCCGCGCGCGTTTCGGTTATTAGATCCCTCATACCCGAATATATGATGCTTAACACTTACCTTTCTAAATTTCCTGGTGTGCGTGTTCTATTCTAAGGTAGGACACATATATTGCATTTTCGTCTGCGATACAAAGGTTAATGCGCGTTACCTGGTGATCTGTCAAACGTAGATTCGACAGCGGACGATGATGAAGCGAACCGTATTTATTTAACGATCCTACCGTGTCTAGTCAGTTTAGTCAGTATAATTAAATCGATCGTCCAGGTCGAGCGTATATTTCCTCAACATTTATATCCGCAATAGTGAGCATGCTTTTTCATTGGACGATCAACCAGACACGTGTATAAGCGCATGTATAAATAACGAATTATGACCTTATCGTTTTAGGACGTTTCCTTTTACCATGTCTTGCTTGCTCCCAAAGATATTTCCTAAGCAGAATTATATCTCGAATCTACTGGCACGATTTCAAACTGTGAGCTTTGCGCAAAACTATGGGTACACCCAGAGCGTTGCCCCGGAGAAGGAAGGGCCGGTTACGCTTCTGCACAAGAGAATAACAGCGGGAGAGCTGATGAGGGACGACCATCAGATGGAAATCGCCAGAACCTTGCAAGGCATATACGAGGAAATCAGTGGCTACGAACCGGAGGAGTTTAATGTTCTGGAGAAATGGATTGGTAAGAAAAGAAAGGAGCCGCCGAAAGGATTGTATCTTCACGGAGCTGTAGGCGGAGGGAAAACGATGTTGATGGATCTCTTCTACGATTGCTGCAAGGTATCTCTTCAAAATTTCTTTATGCATCGTCGATGTATCACGATTTTCGTGTAACGGAACGACTGTTGCGGCCAAGCCAAGTAAACGGCGAAGGGGTAATTACTTTGAAATGTGTTCTAGATCACGAGCAAGAAAAGGGTTCATTTTCACTCTTTCATGGCGGACGTACACGATAAAATCCACGAAGTGAAGAAAACTATCGTGCGAGACGTTAGCACCACAAAACTGCAACCGTTCGATCCGATACCACCGGTTGCCACGAGCATTACCAATGAATCTTGGCTACTCTGTTTTGACGAGTTTCAGGTTTAACTATGGATCATGTAATTGAAAAAGCAAAAAAGAATTGAACGTAATACGCATTAATAGAAATATGTATACCACAGGTAACTGATATTGCAGATGCAATGATACTGAAACGATTGTTCACTGAACTCTTTAACAACGGCGTGATAGTGATTGCGACGAGTAACAGAGCGCCGGACGATCTGTACAAGAACGGATTGCAAAGAGGAAATTTCCTTCCGTTTATACAAGTGTTAAAGAACTATTGCATCGTGAATTCGTTAGATTCGGGCATAGATTATAGATTAAAGACAGGACTTAGCGAAGAAAAGATTTACTTCATGTATGTAAGAATATTCGCGGACGAAACGCACGGTAAATAGTTGCTCACAAAGAAACATATTATTGTAGAAAAGGAAAAGATGCAACGAACAACGTAGACAAGGTTTTTAAGTATCTCTGTTCGATGGAAAATGATATTGTAAGACCGCGCACCATATCGATAAGAGGTCGTAATGTCTCTTTTCAAAGAACTTGTGGCCAAGTGTTGGATTCATCTTTCGAGGAGCTGTGCGATAGAGTAAGTTACCTCGCGTCTCCTGCTCTCTGCGCGATGTGCGAGTATTTATTATTCTCTTTATATATTCATATATATCATTTACAGCCACTCGGCGGTAGCGACTACCTAGAACTGTCTCAAGTATTTCACACAGTGATTATAAGAGATTTACCGCAACTTGACTTTCGCCTTAAATCGCAGACCAGGAGATTCATTACATTAATCGACACGTTGTACGATAATAGGGTAAGATTATATAGTTGACTTTGAGTTCAGTAAATGGTCGCAGGAATCGATTGTACGAATAAACAATGTTTGTTAGGTAAGAGTCGTTATATCAGCAGCTGTACCGCACACAAAGCTCTTTGTGCCAGAAGGTGTTAATGAATATTCAGACGACAAACGAATGTTAATGGACGATCTGAAAATATCGCACGGTTCGGTAAGTATAAGGAACATTGATTACCGCTCCGAGATGCTCACCTCTGATAATATGCTTTATTTATAGGACGATCATAAATCTAATCTGTTTACGGGGAACGAAGAGGCGTTTGCTTTCGACCGTACAATATCGCGACTGTCCGAAATGCAAACCGCAAAGTATTGGGCGCAATGGGAGCATCATAGATAATAGTGATTGAATTAGTACAAATTTTAATTTCCTTTACCATGTTCTTTCCAGTCACTCGACTCGCGAGTTCCTCGGGAACGCTTCTGAACAAAGAATTATGATAATGCGAAAATGATACATGAAATCTACGCGATGTATTTTAAATAATTTATTTAATGTTATTTATTTCTGTAGTAATATATTTATTTTCATATTAATATATGTACAATGTACAGGAATAAATTCTTACTATTGAGTTTTACCGTGAGTTTTTTTTTAATCGACACATTCGAGCGACGAATGTTGGAGCGTTTTATTTAAATAAATACTTGATTGATAAATAAAGAAATTTCTAACCAAGATTCACCATATTTGTATTGCCTTATCTTTATCGTCGTAATTGCGCGCCCGTGTACATCTTCGTATCACGTTTTGTACAAATAATAGCGAATCACGAACGATTGCAGTGTTATCAATTAGTATTTTTAAATCGTATCTCGTACAAATTTAAGGCACAGTCACTCACGTTCCTTTCCCATTCGCGTCTTTCCAGCTTACTTACATTCACGCATACGTTTCTCTTAATTAACAATCGGAGTATTCACAGGTAGTTTTCAAGGAATATCAAATAATGGACATCCAAAAAGTGGCTAATGGTACAAATCTTCCATGTGCTTTTAAAATTTAATTAAGACTGCTTTTCCAAGCACATTCTTCCACATTGTACAGTTGAAATAAGACATCCTATCTCTTTGACTTCAGCTACAATGAACTTTGACCAATCTGCAATAGATGACAGAGCTCATTCTATACGGTCTAAGGCTAGTGCATTGGAAAGAGATGCCAAAGTTGCCTGGTTAACTAAGGCGATAGGCTTTATAGATTTAACTACGTTAGGAGGAGACGATACACCTGCGAAAGTTAAAGCTGTTTGTACGAAGGTAACTCTAGCGTGATCGTTGCAATCGTTGGTATTTAATATTGATCTGCCAGTCGAGTTTCACGAATTGAAATATATTTATAGGCTGTGAATCCTTTTGACGAGTCGTCGCCTGCAGCGACGGAATCTCCGCACACCGCATCTGTTTGTGTTTATCCTTTGAGATTGCCGGATGCAGTGGCTGCAATGGAAGAACTTGATAAGGACCACAAAGTTTCCATAGCCACTGGTTGGTAGGATCTTATCCCTTGACTTTATTCGAAATAAAAGTAGAACATTATCTTTCTTCCCGAGCAGTCGGCGGAGGATTCCCATCTGGACAATTTCCATTAGAAACGCGACTACGAGAAGTAGAAATAGGTATAGAAAATGGGGCCACTGAGATGGATATTGTCATTAATCGACCCTTGGCCTTGATGCACCGATGGGAAGAGCTACTCGAAGAACTGAAATCATTTCGCGCCAGCTGTGGTCCGAAGGTGTGCTTGAAAGTGATATTAGTGACTGGGGAATTGGTAAATTTGGAAAATGTGTATAAGGCAGCTATGGTAGCAATGATGGCTGGAGCTGATTTTATTAAAACGTCCACTGGAAAGGAAGCAGTGAATGCAACCTTGCCTGTTGGAATAGTTATGAGCCGAGCTATTAAAGATTATTATGAGTCAACGCAACGAAAGGTACAATGTATTCATCTTGGATAAAATATAAAGCTGCTATTTCATTTCCTGGATATTTACTGATATCTTACGCTGCATTCTAGGTGGGTTTAAAACCCGCTGGAGGTATCAAGACCGCACAAGAGGCTTTGGAATGGATGACGCTGGTTCAAACGGAATTAGGGGAGGAGTGGCTAACTAAAGATTTATTTAGAATCGGTGCATCCAGTTTGCTGGATAACGTTGTCGGAGCGATACGTTCAAAGTAATACTACCTCATACAGCTCTCCATTCCTTTTTACGAAGATGTGGGTTTAACTTCTTTACATTATACATAATTTTGTATTGCATTTTGTATACGTTTTAATAAAAAGAATATATATATATTCACAATTAATCCCCGTAATTTCCATGAAAGTGCAACTAAGTTCTAAGGGTTTATAACTTTTAATTAAACGAATTGATTTATCGAAGTTCGTCACTGTGGAAGAAGGCAATTATGATTAGTCTAATACGAAGTAGAATACAAAAAGGAAACTTATCCTAATTATCATTATAGTGTATTTGTATAATTCATATTACATCGGAAATGCGTAATTCCAAAATTCAAATCATTTTTCAAATTACCGACGATTTGCCGCCACTTTAGTAATGGTGTCGTTAGGGATTTCCTGATGTGTTGACGGACACCGCGAGCCTGTGCCTTTTCCGTTTAGAGAACCAAGATGGTAAGTTTGTCACGCGCTGTTCAGATAAAATCCATTTACATCGGGTGTTTGGTACATCGCATTGTTTAATATTCAGTTAAAACATGGCTAATAGAGACGAAAGTGAATATCAGTGCATATATGGTTCCGTAAATCCGTCGTATTTTTTACTCAGACAGAAATATGGTTAGGTTATGCCCTAGTACACTCCACTTCGGCACATGAAGCGTAGATTTTAAACGGAAGCTTGCTGATGCAGTCGATTCGCTTACCGAAACGAATAATCAGTGCGACAGAAGCTGCGATCGTATTCGCGTGAGAAATTCCAGTGTACTCTCGCGAAATAAAGCTTAAATGGTAATCTAACCCAACAACACAGTGCGTCAACACAGAGTGGATAAACCGATGTATTTGGGATTGAATAGTTCGCGATGGGCTCAGTGTTAACGATGGAAATGGAATTGGTTTTTAGGCTCGAGGTCCTAAGAAGCATTTGAAGCGTCTCAACGCGCCTAAAGCATGGATGTTGGACAAATTGGGGGGTGTTTATGCCCCGCGTCCATCCACGGGACCTCACAAACTCAGGGAATCCCTCCCGCTTGTGATTTTCCTTCGTAACAGATTGAAGTACGCCTTGACCAACTGCGAGGTGACGAAAATCGTGATGCAGCGCCTGATCAGAGTCGACGGCAAGGTCCGCACCGACCCCAACTACCCCGCAGGCTTTATGGGTAAGTTTGTAAAGTCGCGCTCGCGTGTTCCACGCGTAACGAAAACGAGCATGGCCGTATCGAAGCTGCGGTATTTCTCTGAAAAATATTGCGGTCAAACGTTGGCCGATAGCAAATGAAAGCTCTTGACTTTGGTCACAGATCGAGTAGAATATTCTTTCTGTATTACCCAGAAAGTGCACATTCGCCTGCGCGATTAAAGAAATATCCGTGAACAGATATTCGGAATATCAGTCGAGCCGATCTTCTGTTCTAGATGTTATCACTATCAAAAAGACTGGCGAATTCTTCCGATTGATCTACGACGTTAAGGGACGTTTCACCACCCACAGGATTACCGCGGAAGAAGCTAAGGTACGTTGGCGGCGAAGCTTGAGATAAGGGAACACTTTAGGCTCGATCGAACAGAGAAATGTCTTCCGTTACAGTATAAACTGTGCAAAGTGAAGCGCGTTCAGACTGGGCCGAAAGGTATTCCATTCTTGGTGACGCACGACGGCAGGACCATTCGTTACCCAGATCCCGTAATCAAGGTGAACGATACCATTCATCTGGACATAGCGACCAGCAAAATTTTGGATTCTATCCGATTCGATTCAGGTACTGTGATACAGGTGCAATACATCCGTGTTTGTACATGTATTTCTATGAAGAGTATCAAGCTTGAATGTCTACCTTGCAGGTAATCTCTGCATGATTACTGGAGGAAGAAATTTAGGGCGTGTCGGCACAGTGGTTAACCGCGAGCGTCACCCTGGATCCTTCGACATTTGTCACATTAAGGACTCGCAAGGACACACTTTCGCCACGAGGTGCTTTTATTTATAATAACATGTTACATTTAGTTCCCCATTTGAGATCGTCGAGAAAGAGAACAAATGGATCTCCGTAACGGCCGTAATCGAAGCTGCGATGTGCGTGTAATGGATATTGTAGTCAAAATTGGGCCAAGATGAAATCCCTTCATATTGGTCACTGGTTGCCTCTCGCATAGGCTTTTCAGTATTACCCATTTAGGGAACAGAGACCCCTTTAAAAATGAATTCCCGTGTCGCGCGATTGCGTTGAAACATCACAACCGATTTTGTTTGTTTAGGTTGAACAACGTGTTTATCATCGGCAAGGGTACAAAGCCCTACATTAGCTTACCAAGGGACAAAGGTGTTAAGCTCTCGATTGCCGAGGAGCGCGATAAGAGGTTAGCAGCGAAGGGAGTGAATTAATGTAAATTTTCAAGAAAACAATTCAATAATAAACCGAGAATTTCTTGGTGAATAAAAGACCGTGCCTTCACCTACATCCCAACACGCCAGTTGCCTTCGTACAGGAGCCGTAGCCAGAACACATTAAAGAGGCAGGATAGGAGTACTCGTTTCACCAGTTTCTAGCGTAATTACATTCAGTACACGATTTTAACATCTATTCGACTATGAAAAATACCACTCTGGCTGTAAAAAATGCAGCATGAACGTAGTAGTAGTAGAGAATCAAACTGTAGTAGTAAATGCGAGACAGTAATACGATCCGTTATCACTTTAAACAGGAGGAGGAAGAAAGTTAGAGATTTATGAAGAACGGGAATGTCCGCGATCGGTCATTTCCCTGGCAGCCAGATTTCGGTATTTAAGTCCAACGCCTTTCGCAGTATAGCATTACACTGATCGTCTCTGTACTTCTCATTCTTCTTCTTCACTTCTTTGGCAGCTTTCAAGTACCTGCGAGAAAAGATCGAAGAGTGAGCCTCGCGCTCCTTGCGCGCTTAGACACATTTACTCAGGGGCCGTTACTTCTGTATGCAAAGAACCGTGCTTCTGATCTCTTTCTCCAGGATTCGCGAGGAGTCCGACAGGGAGGACGGCCCGTACTCCGTCGCGTTGTCGTCGGGCTTCGCCCGTGTTAGTGGATAAATGCGGACCCAGCCTCCTTCTTTCACGCTAGGCGTGCTCCAGTCCTTGCCATTATCCCATACCGATGTTTTGTCGTGATTCTCTGGGTTGGTCCCTCGAAAACCCCGAGGAATATACTTGTCCACCAGCAGGGGGTTGTAGCGAGCCCACGCATTAGGGCAGTCGCCCAGAGTTGATTGTCTAAGCTGATAGTCGAGATTATTTAACTGTGTTTAGTTACTGTTAACAGGGGCGGACTTGGAGGCTTGGCGCTCCGTGGCTAACAAGCGTCTGCCGCTCGCGAAATACGAAATATTTTAATTTAAATGGGTGGAGGCAATTTCAAAATTAATTCGCTATATAACAAAGAAGTGAGTTGCTTTTACAGCTGTCTCAAGCCTCTGTGTTTAATTTAGCCTACACGCAAAGCCGCCCCTGACTGTTAGCACACCTTCCGCGGATATTCGAGTCTAACACGTACAGTAGGCCGAAGTTCCGTGCATAGGTTTAGAAAACCATCGGTCTCCCGTCCAGTTTTCGACTTTTTCTTCACGTTTCGACCTGCTCTAAACTTGGAAGACACTTCGACCCCGTCGTCGACGGGGTTCGACCATATGGTGAACAGAGAGAGTCCAGTGTTACATACCGGAAGACCTAGTAAATCGAACAAATCGTGCAGCAGGGGTTTCTTCACCTCCGAATCGATCTCGCAGTCGTTGCTCAAGGCTGGGCTGAGATTGACCTATTAGAATTTGCCACGCGTTAGCGCATGTGTTTCTCGCTCTTCAGGTACGAGCCTCGCGTCTGTTCACCTCGAGTAGCCACGGCTTCAGATTTTTGTCGATCAATACGTCGAATCCAAAGAACTCGAAGCAATTGGAAGATTTCGGTATGCTCGCGGCTTGGCTCAGTATCGTCAGGCTCACCAAGCAAGCAATCTTCTGCCAGAGGAACCAATCGGAGTAGCCAGCCTGCTCGAAGTATCTTCTCAATTGTCTGAACGTCCACTTGCAGCCTACAGAAATTCCGATTGCGTTTATTAGGTGTAGGGATCTTCGGGGTACATGATAATTTCGCACCGGAACCGACTCGTTCTTTCTTCTCCGCGTATCCAGGGCCCAGCTTGTTCAAAGAGAAGTTGGTGAGGTGTCTGAAATGGTCGTTCAGGTGTTCCAAGGAGAACTTCTCCGTGGCGAAGCGCGCCAGGCCTTCCGTGTACAAGTAGATCGTGAGGGGGCGATACGATGGTACGCAGACGTACAATCTCAAATCGAACTTGTAGCCCCCGATTAGAAGAGGGTTCTCTATGTACCTTTGCACCACTGCCATACTATCGTACGTTAGGTCGCTCAGTTTCTGGAAAACAACGTCCCCCACAGTTCCAAGGAAACATTTGATACCGGGGCTAGCATCCTTTAAGGGGTGAACCTGGTTTAGGACGCTGAGATAAGGTAATTCTCGCGAATTTTTTTAACACAGAAAAATAAAGTCGGTCTTTCCAAAACTTTAGGGGTATTTTAATATATATTTATACAACGCAGACAAAAATTTTAATTGAAAAATTCCAAGCTCATCGCATTGAAATTGATTGATCATTGGTATGCTTCGCCACTGGAAAAATTGGAGGCTTCAAATCTTGCCCGAAATAAAGAAATCGAATATAAAATTAATAAAATTGTGGGACTTTAAAGGAAAAGTTACCGTTCCCGCGTGTGTACTGCGGGTCGCATAACTGCTGTACATAGTTCCGAAGTACTTCGAATTTCACTCTGAAACTTTAGAAATACATTCTCTAAAAGCATTACTAATCCTTCCTGGTGGTACTGGGTCGAATGGACCCGCTTTTTAACTGTGGAGCTTGATATCGGTAAGTTCCTGGCTCTGAAATGGCATTCACTTGACATTTAAGAAGAGAAATCGAAAATTTCGACCCTCTAAACCAGGTTCTCCCCTTGAAAGATGCCTACGCGAAACAGAAAGATCCCTTTCCCTTTGCTCTGGCCGACCGGCTTGCAGATCCAAACTCTGTCGTCCTTCTCGCAACGGCTGCATTCCTCCGCGAGTTTCGTGTACTCCGAGGGCAGGTTGTACCCTACGGGACTAACGCGATGCATTCCGCAATTTGATAACGATCGAGCAGCATTCCCGTGATCAGTTAAGCGCGTTCTAGGTTGTACCTGAAGTCGTAGACCGAGCCGTGCATCTTCTTCATGCACCTCAGGTGGCGGATGAGATTGTCCTTCCTGCAGATCGAGCTGCCTTTCGGGATCCTATTGACGAACTGTAAAAAAAGAAATCCGTAACTTTTGGTAAGCGGACGGGACGCGCGGCGGAGTATCCATCGTCCGGCGTAGCAGTAGATCCAACAGAAAGACACCACTGTCGATCGAGTGAATCTCTTTTGGAAATAGCGCACGAACTTATGCTCTCGCGGTTTCGAAGCACCTAGCGCAAACTCGCCGTTAATGGTAGCCCGATTAGCAGGCTCTGTGCATTCTTGCAAGCGTGTGCGTTGAAACTTCGGTGTAACTTTTAGGAGAATGCGAGTGAACCGGATGCATTGTTACCTGCCAGGGGAGTAACGGCCTGTATTGGGGTAAAGGGAAACCACCGGACCGCCACCACAAATTCCATCGATCTTTGAATACATTATTGTCGCCGGTGTACTCCCTCCAGCCACGTTCCGTGCAAACCTGCGAAGACGTCCAAGGCAGGATTCATGTTTTCATTTGTGGCACGAAAGAACCCCCGATAAGTGTTAAAGAAGTGCTAAAAGAAGCACCTATTAACCCGGAATATCGCGCGTTCCACGACCCCCGAATCGTGCACGCGAATAGCGAAGAGAACGCCCTTGATTTATTTGTCGTGTCGTCAGGGCATTAGGATTCGCATGCTTTCGATACCGAAAGCGAGCCAAGGTCCCTAATTACAATTAAATCCCAGAGTATCCCCTATCATTGTTGCGATAGCCTAGTTTTATTACTCGCCCCCAAAACGACCGTGCAACATTTTCTTACAACTTCCTGATCGATCCGCCCGCGAAGGGACGTCGACACCATTCACACTCTGTTTCACCCACAATTCCAGATCGTTTCCCATCGCTGCTGCGGTTCCGCCCGCGTATTAAATTTTCATCAAACGCCGAAGCAAATGGAACGATGACGACAGAAAATCAGCGATCTATCTTGCACTCTAATTATAAACGATCAGCAGGCTTTGTTGTCACGGTAGCCTGGTCTCCTTACCCAGAATCCTTAGCGGAATAATTGTTGCGCAATCGAGCGCCCTATTATAAACTCATTTCGAACAACAATCGAATTCCTTCCGCGCGTTGGGAATTTTTAATCTGCCTTGGGTCACGATCTTAGCACCGCGTTATTCTATTTCGTTTAAGGGGTAACGCCACGTTCTATGAATCTGGAAAAAATATTTTCTTGGTCTTCTTTATACGTATCATAAGAACCGTATGTTACATCTGTACTTATATAATCGTTGTGTCACTGATTCATCACCGTCCAGCCCAAACCGCTGACCCTAGAAACATGAAATTCGGAGGGTATATTCCTTTTGCAACGTAGGTGCTGGATAAGCAGGGATTTTTTGAAATTCCAACTCGAAGGGGGTAAAAAGGGGTGAAATATGTTTTCTCGGTCTCCTTATTATTTCTTAGGCCCGATTAGATGTCAACTCAGTTTTTACTTCGAAAGCTTACCCGCACAAGTGCCTAAAAACCAATTTCAGGATTTTGCCCTAATCAACCCCTAAGGGAGTGAAACGGAGTAAAATGTGTTTCCACGGATTCCTTAATATCTCTTAGGCCCGATTAGATATCAACTTAGCTTTTACTTTGAAAGGTTACCCGCACAAATGCCTAAAAACCAATGTCAGGATTTTGCCCTAATCAACCCCTAACGGAGTGAAACGGAGTAAAATGTGTTTCCACGGATTCCTTAATATCTCTTAGGCCCGATTAGATATCAACTTAGTTTTTACTTCGGAAGCTTACCCGCACAAGTGCCTAAAAACCAATTTCAGGATTTTGCCCTAATCAACCCCTAAGGGAGTGAAACGGAGTAAAATGTGTTTCCACGGATTCCTTAATATCTCTTAGGCCCGATTAGATATCAACTCAGTTTTTACTTCGATAGGTTACCCACATAAGTGCCTAAAAACCAATTTCAGGATTTTGCCCTAATCAACCCCTAAGGGGGTGAAACTAGGTAAAATATATTTTCACAGATTCCTTAATATTTCTTAGGCTCGAATCGAAGCGCGGGGGTATTTCGCTAGCTTTAAATAAAGTTCACGAATTTCTTTAAAACCACAAACTCTCTTTAAGAAAAAGGAAGAGACAGTATCGCACGTCCCTTCACGTGCGGCGGACGCTTAAACGGTCCTCCCCCGATCGGAAGCGGTTAAACGGAATTGCGTGAGGTGCAATTGCATAATCTTAAACACGGTTACGACTTGGCACTGGGGAATCCTGTTAGCAGGGGGTGGTCGAGGGTAGGTTCGTGCATGTCGAGGGACAAAAAAAGAACGACCACCCGGTCTACCGTGCGCCTCGACGACTCTATTCTTTGCCCTTTTACATTATCGCATGTCGCACTTACTTAATAGCCGCGGTTCTAAATGCGGTGCCACGCAAAAGCGCGTCGCCGTCCCGTTCTGCTCTGCAGGTATGCACGTGCATATGTTCACCGCGTACGTACCTTGACAAGTATTCAGTTCAAGGGCACGGCTAAGTTTGTAATCGTGCCGAACGGATTGCCGAGCGACATAAATGCGGCGATAGGGGAGGGCATCCGACATTCACGTGCACACACACCACGCGTACACATTGTGGCTTCGTACAGAAGCGTCTTCCTCGTTTTTCTACCCCTTCAGCGGCGAGCCGGGCTACTCGATATCGATATTCTTCGCGCTACTGTGTAGCCAGGTAGAGGTGCACGTCGGCGGAACACTTTAGGTGCAAAGAGGCTTGCTTCTCGATATCGAATGGCTCTTAGGAATTGCTTGAACGGTTTCTATTACCTGTATGAGGAGATGCGGTCCCGTGCCATTGTCGTTAAGCCTGAACACGAACGGCCCGTCCAAGTATTTCACTGCCATGCCGAAGCATGGTCCTCTCTGGAGGGGCTTTCGAAGACAATACAAGCCAGTAGATCACGACATAACTCGACGGACGAGCCTTCACCCTGCTCTTCTCTCAAGGAACCGAAGGGGGTCCTGCGTTCTTACCTGCGAAATGAAAACTAAACTATGGTTAACTCGTTCCCGTGGTACAGTACTGGAAACGTTGCATCACTTGGATATTAAAGCACGCTATCACTCGTACCTCTCACAAGAAAATATTGCAGAAATGCGCGGCTCACTATCCAAGGTAAAATAAAATGCGAGAAGTATTTCCAGTACCGTATCCCGCCATACTCCGCGAACAGCTATTTACTGTACACTTATGCCCGAGTTCGAGAATTCCAAGATCTGCTATTCGCATTTAAACGTCGAGCCGAAGGAGCATCCTCGAGGTTCCTCGGGGTAGGCACTCTTTCAGCGAACAGAGCGAGCAAGCATATTCTTCTTGCCTCGCGGTCTTCGATATTCAAATTCCCTGGACGGAAGCACATGCAGGCGAGCCGGGATCTCGGTTGCCACTGATGCACCGCCACGTTTCGGTCTACGCAATCGCTTTGACCTGGTCGCAGGTGCGCAGGTTGCCCGTATGCCGGATTCCTCGGTGCTCTCCAGCTTTTATGGGCCTTCGGTGGACACCGCGACAACCGCAACGGCACCGGAAGTCTGCCAAGTCGCGGGGCTCCCGAAAGAATTCGGCTGATAGCAGCTCGCAGATCGTTATCGCTGGCACGCGACTCCGCGGCCGTGGTATTTATCGGAATCGATACGAAAAAACGAGTGCGAGCGACGTTTCGCAAAAGAAGCTCCCTGCTCCCGTTACTTAACCCCTTCGTTCGCCAAGCCCGCTCGTACACACCCCCGAAAGTCTGTTCATTGAGCGATCGGCGAGGGTGCGAAGTCTTAACGGAAGCTCCTCGACGCGCCTATTCTCGCGGGCGTATTAATAGCTTGTTCATTGAAGACCGCGGCGTTGACGTGCTCGTTGCAAAGAGATTCGCCAGAAAAATGTCTCGCGTGTCTGGCTTCGGCGGTAGGAGGTACCGCAAGGTTACTTTAACGACGAGATCGATGGGAACGTCCCTTCACCGAGAGCCACTTCCTTGTTAGAGGCGAAACGGTTGCGCGACTTCGTCACGTGTCTGAAATTCCTCAGTGCACACGGGGGAGCCCTTGCCCTTGCGGATCGAGCCGCGTCTCCGCGGAAAGTGGGCACCCTCCCTCTCGAGTCACTCGTCGACATCGAGACGCTCGCTTGTTTCTCGCTTCGTCTGGCGGCTACCTTCGGGGGAAGTGATTGGACACCGGGAAGCTTTATATACATGAACAGTTTATTTTATTGTAAGCAACACGTAACACGGATACAAAGGCTCGTGCGGTATTCAGCCGGCGATCGATCTAAGTTAACATGTAATCACAAATTGCACTCGTTGCGATCGAGCGTCGGGGATCGTCGCCAACCCCTCCTCGGATTCCATCGAACGCGTTCCCTTACGTGCTAAGTTACGCAACGTCTACTTCGCAATATCGTCCTTCGACCCGCGAGTGTCGGCTACAGCTACTGTCTGACACGAGCCCGGCGAAGATGGCACAGAAATCGGTAACCTTGTCTAAAATTATAATGGCAATCGCTATCGAGTCCCTCGAAGCCCCGCTCCCTCGGCGCAACCCTGAAAGCGTGTTTCAAGCGATTCAAGTCCAGGCGACGTGCTCCTGTCGCAAGCGATCTTTACTATCACGTACAGAGGTTCTACGCGTAAACAGCTCTCTCGTGCTTGCCGAACGTTCCGTCGCAACCGAGCGAGACGATCGAGAACCGTCTCGGGTGTAGAACAGCGCCGACGGATGATCTGCGACGAGGTTCGCGTGCGCGAGGATCACAGGCACGTCCCTCCGTAAAGGTAACAAGTGTCTCCGAGCGAACGTTTCCCTGGTAATTAGCGGTCTCGCGAATAAGCCAGCGGTGGCGGTTCGTGCGTCGAATACGCGAGCGCACGGTTGTCCTCGGATGCATTTTCGTGACGACGCGCCCCGCTTGTACGAAATATGTGATAACGCCGGTAATACTAATTGCTCGGGTGACCTTTGCGTGATTCGCCCGCGGGAGACCAAGTCTGCGCCGGCTCCCCGTGTCGTTGCAGAATTTTCTGCGGCAGCGCGATTTTACAGAGGCATTCGAGGCCCGATTAGTCGCGTCCCGGGACGGAAGCCACGATCTAGGAAGAAGCACGCGGTGCCCCGCGACGCTTTATGGCCTTCGCCGCGAAGCTCCCCTAAAGAAGGCTAATTTAAGAACCGCGCTCGCGTTCCCGACGCGATCGTATCTGGACCGCGATCCTGGAGGCACGAGGGACGCCGTCCCGGCGACTTCGAGGACCCCTGCGCCGTGCCCGAGGACGCGGCAGCGGGCGATAGCGTTAAATTATCGATGAAGTAGAATTAGATCGATAGAATTAGTCCGCGTGTTCTATTAGCGTACTCGTTCGCAATAAATACGTTCGTTGTTCGTCTTATAATTATACCTCGTCGGCGGCCGGGGCCGTCTCTCGTTTGTGTTAGTTCTGAAACTGTCGTCGACCGAATAGATACAAGAAAAGAACAAGAAAATAATCACGGTAAAATACAACTCGTGCAGAAGGAATTCGTGCTCGTTAAGCTAAGATGCGCGTCTTCTTCGCAATTTTTTCCCGCTTTTTTCCTCCCCCTATCTTCCGCTTGCTCCACGCTCCATCGTCCCTTTCGTTTCGCGTGCCAGGGCGGAGGTGGTTTTTAACGCGCGTGGTTCTTGCAGAACGGGCGGCCGCCCTTCGCGTAGAAGCTCTGGCCCTCGAGGTTCTTCTTGCACATCTGTAACACATCCCACGGAATCGTTTAGGAATCGTCTCGCAGCGAATGGTGGATTACCGAGTGTCACGCAGCCGATATAACTGCGGCAGCTCGCGGCAATTATTGCGAAGGGGGGCTTGCACGTAATTGCCGCGGATCCGTTTCTTCGGCATTCTTTGGGGGAGATCGATCGGTTTATTTCGAGAAACGTTCTAGAGCTAATTGCGTACCGTGCAGTTGAAACACTGGCTGTGGTAATTATTGTTCAGGGCCTCCACCCAGCGATCTCCAGCTTCGACTGGGAATCCGCACGCGAAACACTTTGTCGTGAACAGCTCGTTCCAATCTGCGCCGGGAATGGAGAGAAATATTTAGCCTGACGCGAGTTTAGTTTCGATTTAATAGACGGGAGAGAACATCGCACTGACCAGCTTCGCAGTAGGGCAGTCCCTCTTCGAGGAAGAACGGGCTGTTGCCGAAGAGCTTGCCACAGTAGGAACATTTGAAGCAGTCAGGGTGGAAATGCTTTCCAATCGCGTTCAAGCAATCCTGAAACATAAGCGAGCGTTCAGCGAGTTTTGCAGAGATGGTGTGAAGCATTCTTACAGTCAAAGCGTTTGTTAGACAATGTATGTACTCGTTAGATTTAAATAGACCGAGAACGATTAAGTTCGTTCAAAATATAAAACTGAGATTCTTTAAGAACAGTGAGGAAACGCTTGAAAATGTTTTGAGAGATAGAAAGAAGTTAAGAGCGACTTCGTGAAAATAAAAATACACTGAAAAGTGAAAAATAAGTTCTTTCCTTATTTAATATATGACTCAATTTTTTGTATGTCGGCGCCTCATCATTTGTACTGTGCAAATCTGGTGCCAATTTAAAAAGATTGAAAGTCATAGATTAAATAAGGAAAAAGCCTATTTTTCACTTTTCAGTGCATATTTATTTTTTTGAAGTCTGTTTTAATTTATTTTATTTTTTATTTTTTCCATTTTTTAGTCATATAACTAACATTTATTTTAAAAAATATGGGCAGGCCTACAAAAGGAGCTGTTCGTAAAAAAAGAACCGTTTGCTAGAAACGGAAAATTCCAATAATAATGAAACAGATTTCTTATTTTTGGTCTATCTTCAAAACTACTGAACCGATTTTGATCATTCTTTCTCCATGACCTAAGTTGATTGAAGCTAAACTAAATGCAACAAGTTTCGCGAAAATCGGTCCAGTAGTTACGGAGAAACTCACGGACAAACATAATACATACTAACACATGGAACTGAGAAAATCTCTTTCTTTTTGAAGTCGGTTAAAAACCAGGAATCACTGCGAATCAGCGTGATTGAGAACAAACGTGATCGAGTTAGGTACTCGTGATTCACAAGTAACAGTTCTAGCCATCGCTACTTCCCATACTTACTCCTTTGATCTTGTTGTTGCATTTGCCGCAAGCCGGCGCGATGAAGCGCTCGAAACAGTACTCGCAGTAGAGCTGTCCCTTCTCCTCCACGAACCCTATGTCCTGAAGCGGTCGACGACATTGGGTGTTGACGCAAACGAAGTGGTCCGGGCACCAGATCTGTCCCAGGGCGGTGATAAACGGCCCCCTGGACAATTCCACCGATTAGTCTGCGCGTGGTTCGCGAAGATTCTCGGTATACGAAGAAGCAGAGAATGAAGCACAGCAAACGACAGTTAAGGCAGAGATTCTGAATCGGCTTGCATCTTATTGCCTGCTTGAAAGTGGATAGAAGACTCGTGGCTGTTACGAACCTTAAGCACTCTTTCTCGTTATTACAGCATACTGGCTTTATCACGAGACCGTTCGACTTGCGATTAGTATTTTCCTCGTTAGCTGTTAACATCGTGCAAAGTAAACACTGTTAATCACGTCAGAACAAGGCAACGAATCGCAGTTGCTATCATATTGAACGACAAAAAAAGACACACACACAAAAAAAAAACCATTCTTGCCGACCACTGGCGGGGGCGTTCAGCGGTGGACACAGAAAGCGGCACAAGTGGGACACTTGATCGACGATCTATCGACGGTCAAACTGAAAACGCGTAGGGACGCATCACACTGGGGTACTAGAGGACCAAAGCGGGCGCAAGGGAAACTGAGAACTCCACACGGGGGATGAGAGAAGCGCGACGGGATCGTCGGTACTGGCACTACTGTACAGAGACGAGCAGAGTGGGCTGGAGCAAGAGGCACAGACGACAAGGTACACTGGAGAGACAGAGAGAGAGAGAGAGAGAGAGAAAAAAGAGCACACCGGTGAAGAACGGGGAGTGTACCTGACGTAAGAGTTGCAATGGGCGCAGAGGGGCACTCGCGATCCCGGTCCAGATGCTTGATTCAGGATCCCCCGTCCACGCTTCGGCGCGGTGCTGCCAGCGAAGGATCCGCTCTTGGACCCGGCGCCGCCGAGGCCGCCGACTCCGGTACCTAGATCCGGGTGGGATGACAAATTTGGTGGGTCTACTAAACTCTGGGCAACACTAGAGGGAGTACAGTGGATACCGTCCTGGCAGTGATTCTGGGTCTGGCGTTGACCGGCCGCCTGGCAGCGGGTCTCGGCGGAACAGTGACTCTTGGTTTTACAACAGTAGCTTTTGGTCTCGCAGCAGCTCTGTGTCTGGCATTGAGCTTGGCTTTGAGCCTGGGGCTTGTACAATTGCACGGTGGGCACGTGACGGCCGTTCTGGCCCGTCTTGGCGGTGAGTCGCGCGAGCTGCCCGCTCAGGTTAGTGCGAGGCTTGTGGATGGGCTCGAAGGAGCTTCTGGTCTGCGGGGCGGGCGCGGCGGGGGTCTCGAACGGCAGGGGGATCTGGGGGAAGGGTAGCTTGGACTTGGAAGGAGGCAGGCCAGGCTTGGTGCACGGTGCGACGCACACGGAGCCGTCGTCGCAGGGCGCCACGCAGATGCCGGATTCAGGGCAGTTGAGGGGGATGTCGATGTCGCAGGCGGATTCGCGGCCGCAGCGGCCCGAGGGTTGGCCGCAGGCCCCGGTCTGCATGCCGAAGCAGGGAGAGACGCAAACTCCGGAGCGATCGGAGGTCGGCACCACGCAGACGCCTGATTTCTGACAGCAGGGGCTCGGTCCTTCGCAGGGTACCACTACTACCCCAGCCTTGGTGCCCTGGTCGGAGACGGCCTTGCAGGGCAGCACGGTCACCCCGGTGTCCGGACAGGGTTTCGGAGCGGGGGTGGCGTAGCTGACGTGGCGCACCTCGGTGGAGCTGCTGTAGACAGGCTTCACGGAAGCGCTAGCCTCCGTGCAAGCCAGAGGGCAGGGCAGAGAAGGCCTCGAGGGGCTGGTCTTGCTGATGGCGCAGATGCTCTTCACTGGCTTCTCCCGAGGCTCTGGTAGAGGCTTCGAAGGCACCCGTCTCTCGCACCTCTCGAAGTCTTCTAGTACTTCAAGGGACGTCTTCACCGTGGACATCTTCTCCTCGTTGGTCTCCTCGCTGGTGATGAAGCGTTTCTCCTGGTACTGGGCGTGAATGGCGTCCGTGGGTCCGCGGCCCGGGTCGTCGGTCTGCTTCTCGTCGAAATCCACTGTCTTGCTGGCAGCGTACTGCGCCGACTTGTGCCCCACATCGGTGTCTTCCTCGAGCTTGTACGAGACGCTCTTCTTCGTGGGGAAGTGCGCGGCGTTACGCTTCGGCGGCGGCGGAGGTGGGTCCTCCCTGATTCTGGGAGCGTGAGCGTGAGCCTTCGCGTAGCAGGGGGGAGCTTCCGGTGGCCCGTGAGCTGGCGACTTGCACCTTCCTGGTGTCGGGGTCGGAGTTCTGGCAGGCTCGTAGGTGCTGCTCTCCACCGCGCCCTTCCTCATGGCCACCAGGTGCCTCTGGTACGAGGGGATGGTGTCCGGCTTCTTCAGGGAAGCCGTGATGCACTTGTTGCTCGGGGTTGGGGGTCGGGACCGGATCGGCGACGGGGAAGAGTCTCTCAAACGGTAATCGGGCGGCGGAGTGGGCAGAGGGCGAGGCTTGCACGGCTTAGGGGGTGGCGGTCGAGTGGCCTTTCCATCCCCGTACAGAATGTCGGCCGGCGGGCAGTAACCGCCAGCGTCGCGAAGCACAGGAGTCTCGGATCGACTGGCGATGTTCTGGTCCTCGGGGCCGATCTCGCGGCTCAGAGGAGTGTAGGAGCGCTCCGGGGCGATCATCAGAGCCTGCTGGAACGGAGAGATCGGTCGAATGTCCGGGGGAGGTGGCTTGGGTCGGCACCTGTGGTCCAAGTAAATCGTCTCCTCCGTGAACACCTCCTTCACGCTGGAGGATGTGCTGAGAGGCGTGAAGGATCGCTCCGGCGCGGTTGTCAGGGCATTCACCATCTCGGACTTCCACTCTTTAGGCGTGGAATTCTGAAGCGCCGAATGGGGTATCGGTTTCGGACCCGTGTCGGTTTGCTTCATGAACTGCACGTGCTTCTTGTTGGTCTCCATGATCTCCTGGGTCGGAGGGTACTTGGAGCAAACGCGTCGCTCTTTGGACGACTGCTGATCCCTCAGGCTCTGATGGACCTCGACCTGCTCCCTTAAACTCTTCCTGCGCTCGTCCTCGATCTCCCCTCGCTTCCTCACGCGCTCCTGCACCAACACTTCCTCCGTGATCTCCTCGTAAGTCTCCTTGATAAGCTTCTTGCGCCCAGGGGTGTCGCCCTCCGCCTCCGTCACCCTTTCCTCGCGGACGATCGTTCTCCCCAGCGGCTGCTCTCGAACTTCCTCTATCTCCTCTTCGAAAGTCACGCGCCTGCTGCTCTCCTCCTCTTCCAGCCTCCTTCGTTCCTCCTCCTCGCGCCTTCTCCTCCGCGCCTCTTCCTCCTCGCGCTTCTTCCTCTCCTCCTCTTCCTGCTTACGTCTCTCCTCCTCCTCCTCCTCCCTCTTCCTCTCCTCCTCCTCCTGCTTAGCTTTCTCCAGCATCTGCTGCACGTCCACCGCCGAAGTCACCACCTCCGCGGACTCCACCACCGTCTTCTCCTCGGACGTCTCTTCGACCTCCCTCTCGATGTGGGTGGTGGTCCTCCTAGTGTGGCTCTCCTCGGACTCCTCCACCATGGGCGTGCTGGGCCTCGCCGGTGACGGGGACACGGTCTTCTCGAACGTCCTCGTCTGCTTCACGTGAACCCCGTCCACGTCCTCCTCCGACGTCTCCGTGACAAAGTCGTGCTCCCCTCTGAGCCCCTTGGCGTCGTCGTCCTCGTCGGCCATCTCATCCGCGGGCCTCAGATCGATCGTCTCTTTGTCGATCTCCGTGATCTCTTCCTTAGCCTCCTCCTGCTTCACCGCGTGCTGGGTCGGCAGGGGTGGCTTGTCGCAGATGGTCTGCTCCCGTCGGCAGACCGTCGAGTGGTAGGAGCGATGCTCCTCTCTGAACGGCTGATTCATCTCGCATATTCTCTCCCGCTGGCAGATCTCCTTGGAGTGGAACTTCTTGCACACCTTGGGGGGCTCGGTGGATCCGTAGGTCTGCTGGTAGAGGTTGTTGCCCGTGGTGACGGTGGCGGTCCACGGTTTGGGAATCGGCTGAACGATTCTCGTGGGCGTTAAGGATCTCCTGACGCTGTCGGTGGAGCTGGGCCTCGAGGTGATCTCGCTCCTCGACTGCCTGCCGGCGGTCTCCACCAGCTCCACCTTTCTGTAGACAGGACCTGGACAACTGACTCGGTCCATCGGGTCCTCGTCGTAGCTGTAGCACTGACTGGTCACTCTCTCAACCTCGCGGTCCGTGCTCTCGCACCTCTTCCGCGCCAACGCCTCCTCTATGCAGGCCTTCTTCTCTTTCACCGCCTGCCTGCACCTCCTGTCGAGGCTGGGATTAGGATCGATGTACAAGGGACTCGCGGTGGGATAGGTGATCTCCTCGATCGGCTTCGGGGGCGGCCAGCTGAGGCTTTTCGATTTCACGGAGCTCGGGCGGTACTCGCTCTTCGACTCCTCGACGATCTCGTAATAATAAGACTTTTCGTGGCTTTCCGTCGAGCTTTCTGGGATCGTTACGGGGTAAACGGAGGCTCACAGGGGGATAACGGGCACGGTCGGAAGCGTACACAGGCGACAAATAGACACAAGATACACAAAACGATTTGTAAGACGTGCGTTTTGACGACATAGGCGAATGGGTGGGTCGTTGGGGTGTGTTAGAAAGAACGAAAAAAAAACAAAGAAATCAGCGGTGAATAAGAAGCACATCGGAGGGAGCGTGCCCGCGATCCCGCGGATCCAACGAGTCTCTCGGGCTTCACCCATATTGGGATATCGATCCGTTCCGAGTATCTGTTTGGATCCAGCGACTGGATCGCGAGCACGTCCAGGATGCTAAATAAAAAAGAAGCGCAACTTAAAACCGAAAGAAAGCTATATATCGCTAGCCGGAGTCACGAGGGTGATCCTGTCTCCTGAGAAACTGAAGCTGTTCATTCGAACGATTAATCAACGCGTCGGCTAAGCGTTACGAGCGAGCAGCGGCACTTCGCAAGATCGTTCGGCAGTCGAGCGCTCTGCCGCTGGACAAAGTGCCGGCGTGTCCGATGACGAAGCGCAGACTCTAGAGCTTTAGACGATCGTGTGGGGAGAAAATAAAAACGGGGAACGCGAGAGCTACGGGCGCCCCGGGTCGTCGAGTTCCCTCTGGAAAGCTTTTGATGCGAAGCCAGGGAACAACAGTCAAACAACGGTGGTGGCACGACAACTGCGGGGGATCGTTGATGGCGTGTGACATGAGAATTGGAGAAAGGAACAACATTTATCGAGCGAAGAGCTTGCTCGGCTTTACTGTCGCTTTATTTCATGATATGCGCTTAAATTTATCAACACTCGCCGAGGAAATGAATAATTGCCGGCGCAATATCCGCGTCCCGATTCAGGGCTCCCTCGACGTCGACGATCGTGATTCGTCGCGGGGAGGCTTGCACCGGCGAAATGCTTAGGAACTCTCGATATCGTTGAATGAAAGACCCGTTCCGAATCACGATGCTCGCGACGGCGAAGGGGGACCGTGAACCTCGGGCGTGTAATAATAATAATAATAATTATCGTATAGAATCGGGGTGCTCGATTCGGCTGTCAGCACAGGGACGACGACGGCGCAGCTGAGAGCTACCGATTTTCATGCGAACGTGAGGGAGAAGGGTCTGGGTTTCGGGTTGAAAGATGGACCGGCTGAAAAAAGATAAGAAAAGAAAAAATTATGGTCTAATCGAGGCACGGGCGTGATTCCCAATTCCGAAAAGCCACTTCGTTTAAACCGTTTAACGCTAGGCGTCGCATTTTCGAGTGATTACAAAAGAGAGAAAGGCAGAGAGGCGAACACGTGGATATTTTTATCGGGCTGTCTTCATTGTTACGCAAGCTCCTGTCTGATGCAGACTTGACTCATTCACCCGCTATTCGGGTCTCGATTCGATCGTCCTAGTTTCCGTTCCGATCGATCTGCATCGGCGTTCCCCCGTGGGTCCGCGATCTTGCGAGGAAGCATTACTATCGTTGGATAATGAGAAAATCGTATACAATTAGCTGCTGATGGATTGCGTGACGCTAGAAAGCAGGATGAACAAAATGAATAATATTTTATATACAGTCGCGTCGGAAAGTAAGTTGACGCTCTTTAAAATCGCATAACTTTTTTAAAATGGTCCAAACGGATTGAGTTTTATTTTAGAAGCCAGCGGAATTAGTTTTCTGGGTGACGTGATTCGTCGTTTTGAAAAAAATAGTGAAGGTCGTTTTTTTTTCAATTTTTTTCTGAGCCTGTAATGAAAATCCGAAAAACCCGTTTGTACATTGAAGTATGTTGTATACATGCTGAAAATTTCATAAAAATCGGTTAACGTTGCTCTGAGCTACAAACATTTAAAGATCGCAGAATAAGGATCTATAAATTAGGATCTTTAAATGTTTGTAGCTCAGAGCAACGTTAACCGATTTAGATGAAATTTTCAGCATGTATACAACATACTTCAATGTACAAACGGGTTTTTTGGATTTTCATTACAGGCGCAGAAAAAAATTTGAAAAAAAACAACCTTCACTATCATCATCGCTATTCCGACCTGTTGCAATTTTTTTCAAAACGACGAAACACGTCGCCTAGCAAACTAATTCCGCTAGCTTCTAAAGTAAAACTCAATTCGTTTGGACCAATTTTAAAAGAGTTATGCGACTTTAAAGAGCGTCAACTTACTTTCCGACGCGGCTGTAATACCTAATTTCATACCTGACTTTCACGCGCGTTGCATAACGAAATAGCAGCCGCTAATCTATATAAAATTTTGTCAATATCTACGGTTTGAATAATTCCAATATTGACTGGAGATGTTTGCCTGTTCGTTAACGTCGATGGCACTACTTCACCCTTTCCCGAACAAAGGTCTGATCGTTACAAAAACCGATTGGATTTATGACAGAAAGGTCGCAGCTCTCAGAACCCGCCGTCGTCGGCATCGCGAGAACGACGAGCGGATGAAAGCCAAGTTCGAAAGAGAGCATTTGCTAATGAGCGTATGAGAGCGCATGGGTGTTGCGAAAATCGATCGTGATGGCCTGAAAGATCGTCGTCTTTCAACGATCTGTCAATGGGTGCGAGTGAGAGAGAGAGAGAGAGTAAGAGAGTGATAGAGAGAGAGAGATAGAGACGGAAAGGTGGAGCGAATAGAGAAATAAAATGCGAGGACGTTAGCCAAATGGGGCGTACATATTAGCCAAAGCTCGGAACTCGGTCAGCTCTGATCTACTCGCCATACCACTGAAGGGCGGACTGTTTGGCTTTGGCAGAGTGGAGGAGAGACCTATTTGCGAGAATCGAAAGACTTGGATGCGAGGCCAAGGATAAGAAGGCGGGCTCGCCGTTAGGATCACACCGATCGGCCAGAAGATCGCTCCCTCCGGACACGGCGAGAGAAGTCGTGTGCTCGTCCCCGGCAATTTATTGCGATCCACGATTTCCGGCCTGCTTCCCCGATAACCGCGCTCGAGCTTCGACACACCTATGGCGTGCCTGCCGGAATGCGCGCGGCGTCGCGACGCGCAATCCCGTGCACGTAAGCCGCACAAGTGTCCCGCAGCCGCGATTCGCTCGAGAGGGAAGTCGAGCGTTGAATTCTTTCGACGGTGCGCCGACGGATCCCCCCCCGTCTTGCTCGGAATCGTTGACAGCGTTGCGTAATGCGATTACGCAATGGCATTTCTATCTCGCCTGATCGCCGCCGAGCGAGGGAACCGCGGGTGTGTTCCCCGACGCGGCTGGACGTCGTCGCGATCGATCATGGAGAAGAGGACTTACCGGTCACAGTCTGGCTCTGGGGTCGCGGCAGGGTGCTCCCCGAGTTCACTAGCGGCGGCGACGACAGAATGCTAGATCCTCCGAAGGGCTTTGGGCCGATTAGGTTGTTGGAAGCTGGCGCCTGTGGGATAGAGAGCACTCGGTTAGCGGGCATAGTTAGTCGAGGGTGGCGTCGTGATAATGGCAGAGACATGGATCAACGAGATGATTGACAAAATGGGCGCAGACGCCAGTTAGGCGCGAGATTAATGAGGCGTCGCGGCGAGCAACATTGAGAGGCGATGCACACTGATAACGTGCATAGTGAACCACCGTCAACTGGGGGAACATTGGCATGCTTTTGGAACATTTTGCGTTCTTAAGGGGAGGTTTCGGTCTAAAAGTCGATTTTTTTTATTTCCTTTTTCGATTGTTTAACCTTTCAGGAATACGTGTTTAAAGGGATTTGTTGAAATTCGTAAAATTCCCTAAGTTACAGGCATTTGAGTAGCGGCGAATGCGTGGTAAAACCCGGCCACTCGGCACTCACGTAAAACTTTAAACGGGTTTTTCTCGAAACAGTGTTCTCAAAATGGTGGGACCTATATCTCCAAAAGTTATTAACCGATTCGACTGAAACTTTTTTGATTTTGAAGAATATACTTCTGGCTAGGAGGGAAACCAGACAAAATTACAAAATAGTGAAAATTTATAATTTTTAAAGGCGTGGAAAGGACGAACAGTATAGGGAAAAAGTGATTTCAAACTTCAAGTATCGTTATTTTCTAAAAAAATGTCATTCTTGTAATTTTGTCTGGTTTCCCCCCTAGCCAGAAGTATATTTTTTAAAATAAAGAAAGTTCCTGTCGAATTGGATAATAACTTTTGGAGATACAGGTCCCACCGATTTGGATGATTTTTTTGACGCCTTGACTTTAACAACTCCACAGTGCCGTCTGCAATGATTAATTACAAATCAAAAAATATATTTCTATAATTTAAGACATCCTCAATGCAATGCAAAAAATCCCATTAAGTTATATGTAGTAGTTTTCCTTTAATTAATTCCTAAAGTTCACCTATTTTTGGGGGCTCTAGACCGGAACCTCCCCTTAATATAGAGTGATGGACGAAAGTTTACGACTTTTAAAATCGCATAACTTTTTTAGAATTGGCCCAAACAATATGGTTTTTTTTTAGAAGCCAGAAGGATTAGTTTGCTAAGTGACTTGTTTCGTCGTTTTGACAAAAATGCAATTGGAAGGAATAGCAAAGAAAATAGTAAGGGTTGTTTTTTAAACTCTTTTTTGTGAGCCTGTAACGAAAATTCAGGAAACCCGTTTGTAGATTGAAGTAAGTTGTATACATGCCTGAAACTTCATCAAAATCGGTTAACGTTGCTCTGAGCTATAAATGCTTCAAGATCGCAGAATAAGGTCAAAATCGCGAAATTCACGAATTCAGCGATTTTCGACCCTATTCTGCGATCTTTAAGCGTTTGTAGCTCAGAGCAACATTAACTAATCCTTCTAGTTTCTCAAAAAGACTGGAGTCGTTTTGACCAATTTTTAAAAAGTTATGCTATTTTAAAAGGCGTAAACTTTCTTTCGTCCGCCACTGTACATCTGAAGCAGAAAGCTTTAATATGTCGGTCGTCTAAAAACTTTCGACCGATAAACTCTGGGATCACGAAATGTGCCTCAGCTCATTATGCTTACCTAATCCAGACGAATCTGATCATTTTCACAAAAGAAAACTAAAAAAAGAATTTTGTTTTATAAAATCAGAATCTAAATTCCCGGCAAAGCCGAGTAGTAAAGCTAGTATAACATAAAAACGAACATTTTTATTTAAGCATCCTATCGTAACATTGCATCTTTCGTGAATATTCTAGAATAGCCAAAATGCATAAAATTGTTACCTTTTTCCTTCTTCGATACATGTTAATTAGTTAATTCATCATATAAACAGCACTAACGGCTAAAGTTTTACCAAACTGAACTTACATCGACACTTAAATTTCTTTCTTTTTACGTTCAATGCATTCCTCTTTTTAATTAACATTATTAAATTTGCTTCAGCTATCCTATTGCAACATCATTTGTGATTGTACTGCAAGTGTGAAAATGCATAAGACTGTCTTTTATCGCACAATACATGTTAAGTAACTGCCAATGTTCCCCAGTTTACAGTCCCCGTTACAACAGCGAAATTAGTCTAGAAACTGAGAACACGTGAGCGACGGTGCAGAAACGTTCGCTTCTCAATCGTACACTTCTCGGCAGCTACGCTACTCCTTGCGCCGGTATCGCTCTAATCTGAGGATATCTTCGAAAGATCAAATCACTGTTCCGCGCACTGAATCGCCCGCGAGACAAAACCGCTCCACGGTAACCGAGTGCGAGTGACGCGATAACGGAGCTCTCGACGTACTTCTCTGGAGAACATGTCTGTCGTTCAAAGCAACGGCGCCGCGGTGAGCTCGCGTTTCATCGGATCGCTGAGGGCGCGTGTAGCCGACGAAATGTATGGTATCGAGCGCGAGGCGACTTAAAGGCGAGCCGCGTTGGGACATTACCTGGACTGATCGGAAACTGGGTAGATCGACGGGCGATGTGCCAAGGCGGGTGGGCTGCAATGCATAAAACGACAGAACGATGTCACGTGGCAGTGGCGATTGAAAAAAGGGTGGGGGTGGAGATTCGGGGAGCGTTGCGGGTAGCACGCACGCTCCCGATCGCGCCAGGCTAATTAGTCACGGGCTTGGAAATAGTCGCCGCCGACTCGAAGGATCCGAGATTGGCGGGTGACGGACCGGTCGGCCTGTCATCGACGAGGAAGCTCGCGGTTTCGAAGGACGATCGGATCTAATATCGCGCCGATGACTGATCGCTGTCGTAATGCATCCCTTCCTCTTCCTCCGACCAGCCTCCCGTTTCTTCCTCCCTTCTCTGTCCGATTCCGCGTCTCGTTTCGACACCGCGACGTCCCTCGCTTTGATTCACCGCGTATTTTTAATCAATTACGCGCCGCCGCTGTGATCCGCGGCCGCTTCCGAGTCGGCGGCGAGCTGAATCGTTCCTAGGGAATGTTCCCGTAGGGGAGGATTTGGGGGAGAGATCCGCGCGCATTGCCAACCTCTGTGCACCCCGTCTGAATGGTGATGGTGCTGGTAAAGGTTTTCGATTCCCAGTGGCACTCGCCGTTTGTGATGCATCCGTTCGTGCTGAGGGGCGACAGCTGCAGCTGCTGGGATCCGTAATCGGGGCTGGAGCGATTGCAAGCCTGGAAAAGCGATTAGTTGCCAAGCGAACGACCACACGCGTCAAGCTTTAATTATTCGCGAGCTCCAGTTTCCTTGCGACTCGATCGCGCTTGCAAAGCGAATAGAAAATTGCGGCAATTGAATCCGCCGGATTTAAATCGCGAAGCGACCACTCGGTGCGAGATATAACACAGTAAGCGGCGTAGAGGCGGATAAACGCGGAAAATAGCGGTGGATACTCACTGAGAACGGTAGAGGCGACGATGCGTGATTGTTCAGGGGTGGAGACAACGGTGCATTGGCGAGCGCAGCGGAAATCGTGCTGGCGGGCGCCTTTCCGCCTCTGCAACGTTTAATTGCCTTTTCATCGAAATTTCTTTCACGCGCTCTTCTGTAGCTTCGCTTCCGCGATACTTGCAGCGAATATTCACGACTCGCTTAAGGGGTCTTTCTAGTGTGACGGTTGAAGGAAACTTAATTTTTCGGGAATTAAGGGGGACCCTACCCATACAGCACAATCTCGTTGCAACAACGTTGCAGTGCAAGGTTGCTACGTTGCAGCAATAATTCTATGTCCACCTCCTGCAACGTTTCGGGTAGTACGGCCAAAATTATAAATAACCGTATATATATATATGTGTGTGTGTGTGTGTGTGTATTGTGCAGAATCATAGAAGTAGAAAGCCCGTGTTTCTTTGTCTCAAAGAAAATTTGTTTGCCCCAAGGGGATTCGAACCGGCGACCTGTAGCGTCGTAGGCGAACACTTTACCGCCGCAGCTACACTACAACCACTGATTGATAAGAGTGCTAACGTATTCGAACTTATACTCCTACCATGCAAAACTTTAAACTCAAATTATTTAAAAACGAAGACTCATTTTGACAGACTCCATTAGGGTTTTGTAACACTATGTAGGTATGTACTACAACTTCCACCCTGTGTCATTCTACATATTAAAGTATACAGGGTGAGTTACCTAACATTTAAACTTAAAATATCTCCTTTGTTTTTAATGATACGAGAAAATGTCTCAGGAAAAAAATGATTGCTAGACAAAAAGGGCAACATATTAGACATGGTTGAATTTGTATTTTTATTGGCTATAACGTTACAGTAATGAAAATACGTCATCCCATTAAAAAAACTATCGATGATCTTGAAATTTCGGGAAATATAACCTTGAGAAAAAAATCGTCTTCGTCAGAATAATTGTCTCTCTGAAGCAAACACTTTTTTCCTTAGACATTTTCTCGTATCATTAAAAACAACGGAAATATTTTAAGTTTAAATGGTAGTTGCAGCAACGTTGCAGCAACAATTCTATGTCCGCCCCGTGCAATGTTGCGCGGCAATGTTGCAGCAACGTTACAGCAACGTTGCGTTGCAACCATGCAACATGGCAAGGTTGCTGCAACGTTGCCGCAACGTTGCCGCACCGAAGTGTGCTGTATGGGTAGTGTAACTGCCCGTTTTTCAACGTCATCCTCGGGAATTTCTTTAAGGCGTCAGTCCACCGTGAAGTCGTGAAAAATTGTCATTCTTTAGGATTTATTTTTTAGTAAAAGGAATGTCCAACGTAAATAATTTTTTGTCTACTTATTAATACACTTATTGACAGCATAAAAAGACCTATTTTAAATTTTTTAACAGTTTTTTTAAATATATATCGCACTGATTTAAACACCTGGAGAAAGCGATGTAATGCTGGTGCAGGTGTTCCGGGAGAACGACGCATTTGAAACAAAAATTTCAAAGTGTGTTGTAATCATTACGAGTGTGGTTATCGCCGGAAACAGGATTATTTTTAATAATAAAAAATTAACAAAATGACGGAAGTTTGAAATTTGAGGGTCGAAGTACGGTGAATTTTTCAATCGTTTTGCCTTGTAAAAAGCATGAAATGGTTAATTAAAAAAGGTTTCCGTGGTCCCGGCCACAGCCACTGATGTGCTGAATAACTTGTAAAAATTTCAGACTGATTGGTCAAATAGTTCTTTTACCATCACCTGCACCAGTCGAAAAATATGTTGCTTTAAGATAATCGCGTTTAAAGTTTTAAAACAAATTAAAAAATTCTTTAAAATTGTTTTTGTCTAATATAAGAGTAGCTTAATAAATACCACAAAGATTTATTGCATTATATGTTGTATCAACGGAGAAAAAAATCTTTAAAAAGATCTTAGTTTTTCAAACCGTCACAGTGGACTGACCCCTTAACAAAAGCTGTAGGTAAGCTTATACTATCTGGCGTTTTGCCTGCATATTGAGGTATGTTTGAAGTAATACTCAGTATTTTTTTGAACTTTTTTTTAACAGGCATGCCTAGTAGATGTTACTTTACCGTTCGAACTAGAAATTTGCAAATATTTGCAAAGTTGAATTACTACGGTCAACAAAATCATAACTTCTTTTTTGCTAAAATTGATAAAACTTTTTTAAGACGTTGTCATTTCTTTGTTTCTCAATATTCATTAGGATTATGATCTTAAAAATCTTCCTTTTTTTAATTCCCTGAAAAATTAAGTTTCTTGCAGCCGCCACGCTACGAAGCCCCCTCAAACGTTTACGCTCCCATGCGCGTTCTCCGCGGCTTTACGAGCGCCGCTTTAAAACGCAATAAACGTCGAGAACTTACGGCGAGACGGTTACTGGAAGCAGGCCAGCAGGTGCGGCTTGTCTGGCCACCAATTTCGCGTGAATGTCGCAGTACAATTTGTTGTTGATGTTGTAGTAGCCGACGTTCTTCAAAGAGGTGCCGCAGGTAGAGCACTTGAAGCACTCCACGTGAAGGTTCTTCTCCTTGATCCTCACGAACACGCCCCTGCGAAGAGATTTCTATAAAATAACGCTTCATTTGCCTCTGGGAGACGGGCTTCTACGGGTTTAATAGGTGCAGAGTGCTTTCTTGTCGGACGTGCCACGAGTTTCTTGTTCAAATATTCAGAGAAAGAGAGGAGGGTCTCGGTACCTCGACGATGGAGGCCGGAACAACAAGATCCCTCACTTTGTATCGTGGTGTTTCCGGGAAACTACACAGTGTTTGATTGGTGCTAAATGCATGACGGAATTAAATGAATAGTATCTCACCCTCTCACGCTTCCGCGTGTGTAAAATTCACGGACTCCGAACTCGACGGCATAAATACAATTACACATCTCTATTTATAAAAACAGCGACGGGCAAAAAAAAGTTCGTTACGTATCCCCGCACCACATTGCAAAAGTCACGTTCCCGACAAAATTCGCGAATGAAAAACGTGTGGCGAAAAGTGCAAAGTGTGTCCACAAAAAAAGAGTTACAGAAAAAAAAGCACAACATCGACACGAAAAATCAAAAAACAAACATACTTGAAAGAAAGGCAGAAAAGGTCGCAACATCGAAAGCGTGTTCTACGTCGCCCCGGTGGAAGAGCACCGGGGCGGTGTCGATATAAGTCGATAGAGACAGAGAATGAAGAGGCAGACTTTCCCCCATGAAGCGACGGAAGCTCTCGCGAATGATCGGTACACCCCTGGAGAGAGAGATCAATGAGCTTGCCAAGATGAAGGGCTGGTTGCTTTGAGAAGAAGCGATACTGACGACAGAGGCGACAGAGAGTGTCTGCTGGAGGTGTGCTACCATTCAAACATAGCAGTAAAACGTGCGTGTACAAAACGACAAAACATCTTCTATCGTCGATCGGGTCGAGCTCGATCGGTTGCTGGCAGTGAGGCTCTCGACTCGGCTCGGTGAACGGTAAACGACTCGCTCAGGGGAACGAGGCTCGCAACACGCAATCGTAATCGCAAGCTCGTTGCCGCGAGCGGCTGACGTTAACGGCCCACGTGCGAGAGAGACACTTTACAGAAGCGGAAGACAGTTTGGTGATCGTCGAGAAGCCAAGAACCCCCGATCCACCCGGAGGGTGGCGCAAACGTGGGCAGGATGTTCACGGTGAATAGTTACACGATCACTCGGTCGCAGTTGCTACAAACGACGGCGGACGGCCTCGGCGAGGGAGAGGAGGACTCCTGCCGTTGCAGCTGACGTTTCCACGAATTCTCATTGCAATCGAAGGATGGGCCATTGCCGTGGAGAGCATGAAATAGAGGCGTGGGCGATCTCGGCGAGGTGGCCCTCCCGCCGACGGCGTGGCTCACCGACGAGTAAAACTCTGTTCTCGAGGAGACTGCGGCATGGAAAGTAGAGAAACCGATCTATCACTCGACCAGACACGGCAACATCTGTCTAATAACCGCGAGCGACGCGGTTGCTCTCTGTGGAAATTGTCACTGACATCTCTAGCCCTACACATCCACGGATTTCCAAAGGCATCGCCTCGAATCCTCGTTCTTCTAATCTCCTGAATAATGGTAACTTTTCAGAGTCCCGTGAGGAGGATTCGATTCTGAGTGATTGGAAATCCGGGGGTTAGCGCGCTACTGTTCCTGGTCGAAAGGAAAGTCCTATTTCCTATCTTGCCTGCGTGTGTCTCTGGGCGCTGAAAGAAAGAAGGTGATCGGCCGAGAGGGGTGGTTCCCGGCGCGTCAACTTACACGATGAGCCTCTCGCATTCGGCACAAATGTTCTGTCCAGGTGGAAGGCTCGATTGCGGGGTCGATGGCTGTTGCTGCTTGGTCTCCGGTGCCGAGACTGGCCTCAGTCCTGTCAGGGCTGGCGAGGACGGCGTTACCACGCCGCTCTGCGCAGTTGGCTCCGCTATTTCGCAAACAAGTTATCGTACCGGCATGCACCAGGCTGACTGGACCCCGGCCGATCCAGTCGAGCAATCGCTGGAGAGCGAGCTTTACTTAATCGCGCCTTTATCGCGAGGCGTTACGCTGTCGGGAGCGCTTGTTACAGGGTTCGCGCTTGAAATCCGCCGTTAGGCTGGCGGAGGACCTCGGTGCATGGGAAATGTCGTTTCTCTGAAGCTTGAAACGATATTTTGCTGGCGTTCGTTGAAGTTTCAGGTGTAAAGGCGGATTCGCGTGGAACTGTTGGCGGTTCTCGGGTGGCGGTGTTAAGCTGGGGATCCACGTGGAAGCTAAGCTGAGCTGTGCTATGCTGTGTTAAGCTAAGCTGCGCTATGATAAGTTTGAAAACTTAGCTTCAATATATCCTTATGGAACCGTTTCCACCAAAAGTTACGCTAAGCTGTGCTATGTTTTTTTTTTGGAAGTTAAGTTAGCTCGATGTGAGATGTGATTCAGAAAAAACTCAGCACAGCTTAGCTTAGGTTTCGGTGGAAACGGTTCCATAACGATGTATTGAAGCTAATTTTTGCAAACTTAGCATAGCTTAGCATAACATAGCTTAGCTTCCAGGTGGATCCCCGGCTTAAGGATGTGTTGAAGCTAGTTTTTCAAATTTAGTATAGCATAGCATAGCTTAGCTCAGCTTCCAGGTGGATCCCCAGTTTTAGTGTTAGTAACTGGCATGGGCAAGTGTAAACCGCGATACTTTTCCCCGCTGAACCGTCACGGGACTGGCACGTGGGAATAACCCTTAAGGGGCTGTTACGGTCTGGAGCCCATAGAAATAGGTGATCTTTAGGAATTAATTAAAGGAAAACTACTACATATAATTGAATGGGTCTTTTTGCATTAAATTAAAGATGACTTAAACTATAGAAATAAATTTTTTGTTTTATAATTGATCATTGCAGACGGCACCGGGGAGTCGTTAAAGTCAAGGCGTCAAAAAATTCATCCAAATCGGTGGAACCTGTAGCACCTAAGCCATTGTTCTTGAAGCAAATAACAATGGCAGATTAACAAAGGGCATGAAACTCGCTCGTGGACTGATCAGAACAAATTACAAAAAATGACATGTTTTGAGAAAATAACGACACTTGAAGTTTGAAATTACTTTTTCCCTATATTTTTTATCATTCGAACTCCTTGAAAAATTAAAAATTTTCAATTTTTTGTTAAATTTTACTATTCTATCCACGAGCCAAAAGTATATTCTTTAAAATAAAAAAAGTTTCAGTCGAGTCAGGTAATAACTTTCGGAGATACAGGTCTCACTGATTTTGGGAACACTGGTTCGAGAAAAACGCGTTTAAAGTTTCACGTGAGTGCTGAGTGGCCGGGTGTTATCCATGCGTTTGCCGCTACTCAAATGCCTATAACTTCGGGAGTTTTTCGAATTTCAAAAACTCCTTTTAGACATGTATTCCTAAAAGGTTGAACATTCGAAAAATGAAATTAAAAAAAAAATCGATTTTTAGACCGGAACCTCCCCTTAAAGGAGATTCATCTAAAAAGAAACGATATCTCTCGTGCACCAATCGGATAATACCTCTCCAGAGATTCCTCATTCTGTTTGCATGAGACGTTCAACTACCCTTTACAATTACCATTTAGAAACATCGATGTAATTGCTACTAAAATTCTCATCGCGACTAGTTACTAACCAGGTTCCGGTGTCTTTGGTTCTTTGTCCGCCTCCTGCACCATCTTGAACACCTCGCTGTTCTCCGCGTTGTAGTTCTTCTCGTTCTTCTTGAAGTTCACCCTACAAGCACAGAGCTAGCGTTACCGTAACGTTCTACAGTCTCGATGGATCTAAATGGCGGTCACTCTTACCCAAGTACACCTCCAGCCAGGACTTCCGCCTGCGCGGACAGAGTCTCCGCGATGGTTTCCTCGCTGTAGATGCCCACCGGGCTGTTGTACTGTTTGTTCACTATGGACTTGATAGAACCGTCGCTCGTCCCGTTCAGCTGCAACACGCATAAACATTTACAGCCCGACTATTGGCACCGGTCCCCGTGGGTTTTGAATTGGGCTTAGAATCCTCGACTCCTTCGGCTAATTGACACTAACGAATGGCTTCGGGCTGAAGTTGTGGCCGCTTCCGATGGGCGATCCGTCTTGCTTCTTAGCTGCCAAGGATGTCTTGGTGACTGGAGCAATGTTACCGATAGAGGCGGTCGGCGATGGCGATGGAAGGGTTGAACTTATCGGAGACACGTGTGGCTTCCAGGTTGTGCTACCTCTGTGCACGAAAATTGTACAATCAGCGTATGCACTGACAAGGGAGCTTCGGTACTGGAGCTTGCCTGCTTTTTTGCTCTTTTCCTACGCTCCCGTACATCTTGAAAACTTTAGTAAATATAAAGGAAATCGTTCAAATGAAAATGCCTGTGTTCTATGAAGCTTATAGGAGCTTGAATAAAGAAACGTCCCCCGCCGCGAACAATTAAAGCCGTCGCGCATTTTGCCGAGGCGCGGCGATGCGAAGAGAAAAGTTTTTAAACAATTGATGACCGAAGCGCAACGACAATTAATTAATTATTATTAGGGTGTCAGGCCTAGTTGGCAGGCGGAAAAGAACGTCATTTTCGGGACATTCTTGTGAGAAATGTGATATACGTTTCTTACAACTATTTCCGTATTTTAGAAGCACAAATATTCAGCGACCCTCAGTAATTTCGTTACAGGAAAATATTAAAAAATGAACGAATAACAGGCACTCTCCTGGAAGCTATTTTTTTCAGCGGTGAGCACGATTTCTCCGAGCTGGATCATCTGATATCAAAATGTAAAGAAGATTCTATCAATATACGAGTTTATCTGGCGCGTGAACGAAGGATCTTGAAAAAAAATCATTTCAAATTCTTTGATGCCTGAATTGTTCATTTTCATCGAAAACAAAAATCCTTCATTCACGCACCAGATAAACTCGTATACTCCCAGAATCTTCTTCACTTCTCGATTTCAGACGATCCAGCTCGGAGAAATCGTGCTCACCGCTAAAAAAGTAGCTTCCAGTAAAGTGGCTGTTATTCGTTCATTTTTTAATATTTTCCTATAACAAAATTACCGAGAGTTGCTGAATATGTGTTCTTCTAAAATAAGCAAATAATTGTGAAAAATATACATCAGATTTCCCACAAAAAATTCCCGAAAATCACGTTCTCCTTCGCCTGCCAACGACCCCTTAATTTCATCGATTCGCTTCGCCAGAATGCGCGACGGCCTTTAATTTCTATGCACCATAAAGGAGCCACCAAATTTTCATTGGAACAATTCTGTCACGCCTGCTACAGTCGCCAAGCCATACAGAATAATAGGGAAGCAGACATTAATATTTAGTGTGGTGAAACAAAGGCCGTGCCTGTCGCTACCTCTGTACGGTTATCTCGAAGTTGTTGCCAGCCCTCACGATGACATCCTGCGCGTCCTTGTGCCTCAGGTTGAACATGTCGGTGCTGTTCACCCTGATAACCGCGTCGCCGGCCTTGAGACCAGCCGCTTCCGCCGGCGAGCCGCTGTTAACCTGCAATACGCAACGTCCGCTTAGGAACCGTGGAATTCAGAAGCCGGCTAGCCTGTTGCGCGGATTCGCTCCAAAAAGCCGGCGCGCGCCCGTCATCGATACGCGTCTATTTTTACGTAGCGCCGCGATTCGGCCGAGAAGACTCCGGTGCCTCCAGACTACGGCCAGTATATTTAAGCGCACACGCCTCATTACACCTCGGATGTCGGAGATACTGTGCGTCCATTCACGCGGACACGTTGCGGAAAAAAAGAAAGAGGAGCGCATTGGACGAGAGCCCAGGGCCGCTCGAGTAGAACCAAGGGGAGCCTTATCGAACGTCCGAGGGGATCGGTTTTTGCCCGGATCGAAAATCCATTGCCTCGCGGGCGGGATCTGTTTACAAAGCGGCGGAGACGAGGGGATTCCGACGGCTCGGTGAAACGCCTGCCCTATCCTCTGGAGCGACGCGAGAGCGCCCGGAGATCGAGCAGCGACGCTGTCGATCGTCGTTACTTACGCACCGCTCCGCTTTATCTTTCCGCGCCTTATTCGAGCGCGCAACGGACGGCCGCGGCAATTAAGGAAACGGATTACCTCGCGTGATCAACGAGTCGCCTTTAAATCATCATAATTTATCGCGTTACACCTCGCGCTCTTGCCGCCCGTGATTTTCCTCGAGGTTAATTACGCTATTAATATATCGGTAACCGGTACGGCTCGATCCCCTTTTCCACCGAGGATCAAGAGTAATCGATACCCGGGGGAGGCGAGGAGGGCTCATTAAGAGCCACCCACGGCCTCGTCTTCGTTTACGCGCCGGCAGGATCGGGGATAATTAATAGCGCCGCGGATCGAGGCTCTCGAGGGTCCTTTCTATAAATAGCCGCGCGGTTCGCTGATTTATTATCGGTATTTTTATCGCGTTTCGATCCGGGCTGGGCTCCATCCGGAGTCGTACCGCACGGACCGGGAGTAAAATCGCCTCCAACCGGCGGAATGTAGGTCGATGCTCGAGGACCCGCGGGCTCGCGGGCCACTCGATCCCCCGAGGCGTTTCGAATTATTAGCGTCTGGCTTTCCCCCGTGGGCCTCGCGTCACGGAGGCTGCAGAGAGGCGGAATCAGGCCAGAGGGTGAGTCGTTCGATTCGCGCGTCTGCCTCCAGAAATAGGAGCGCGAAATTGCGTCACGGTTGTTGCCGTAATAGTTGGAATACGGTCGGCGTTGCGCGGTTATTATCAACAACCGCGGCTAGTTCGCCTCGGTGGAGGGGAACGAGGGATTCGCCGGGGGCGCCGCGTGCAGGGGGGCCGGCTCGCGGCGGATAATGGCACCAAGGGAGCAGCTCCGGCCGCCGTCCTCCGGCTGGCCCTAGGCCCGCGGGCACGTAGGACGTGGACGTAAGTCAGGGTTAAGCTCGGTGGGCACCGTGAAAGCCTGCCCCTAAAAATAGTCCCGGACCGGTCTAAAAATAGGCCCCGAACACGTACGTCCGCTGCTCGTGTACGTACACCTCGGGCAAGCCAAACCGAGGGATAGAATGCACCGAGGTGCAGCATACTCTTATACGTATGACATATCGGGCTGGCCGTTTTCATTCTACGAGCACCACCGTCGGCCCCTCTCTCTCTCTCTCTCTCTCTCTCTCTCTCTCTCTCTCTCCCCCTGTCTTTCTCTGCCACCGCGTGAACCGCGATGAATGAACGAGTACGCGCGTACGGGACACGTACATACGTGCTCCCAGCGTACACGATCCTGCAGCCTAGCGCATGCCTCGCGTAATAATAGCTCCCCACGATTTTCGACAAACCGTTCATCCCCTTCTCTGGACCGCGACGAAGCATATCGTCGCGTTGAAAACTTTGCAGCACGTAGATTCACCCGCGAGTGTCGTTTCGCTTATTATACCGTCTCGCGTTGCCGGTAAACAAAGCTTTCTCTGTTAATGTTCAGTATTCCGTTCAGGGGGCCTCGCGCGCGGGTCAAAGGAGACCCGGACTCCGCCCGAGAGTTAAAGTAGTACCTTTCTTCGAGCGAAATTGCAGAAGATTCAGGGATCGAGCGTTGTAACGAGGATCTCTGGTCAAAGGAAACGTTCACGCGCAGTGCGCTCGAGTCGCGTTCATTAATGTTAGGAACACCCGCGGGGACACGCGTGCCTTCGCTAGCCGGAGTCTCCGTAGGCATTATTAATAACGACGCTTCTAAAAATAACAGCCGAAATATGTGTGACGCGGCGCATGTAGATGCACTTGAACGCGGTGGAAGCGAGAGGGAGAATACGCCAAGGTGTACGAGGTACGCATTCCAATGGGCGGGTTATCAGAGACGGATCCATCCCACCTTCCACGCTGGAATGCATCTCTGGTGCCTCTTTTTTTCCTCTCTTTCTCCCGCATTGAGGGCTTAAGGCTGGTTCATACGTGCGATATAGTGTTCCTCGGATTGTGGAGAGAGATTCGGGACCGGGAAATTCGTCATTATCCGAGGCAGGGCTGGTAGTTAGCACTGAGTAGATTCACCCTTGGCAGGGCCCTCGCCCGAACAAGGGGAGCGAACGACGTAAAGCGAGAGCGAGTGAAATAGAGCACGGGTGATCCTCGACGGCGATCTTGGGTCATCTAGTATTGAATATGAACATTTTCAGAGTTTTCATTCCAGCTTGATGAGAGTATCGCCGATGGTTTGGTGAGTTTGTGTCGACGAGAATAAGTCCAGACACGAAGCAATTCGGTCTATTTTTTATTATGGAAACACGATTACGGAGGGTGGCCAAACTATTGTAGGCACTCAAAACATTTTCGCCTATTTTTGGGATCATTTTAAAATGGATTTAATAAATTGGCAAGTAAAGAGTCTGAATAGAAACTTTCTTAGCTTTCGAAAACACTCATGAGTGACCCAAAAATGAGGCCTGTTTTAGTCTCTTTTTGAGCCCACGATTTTGGAACTGAATTTTGTGCCAAATGATAGCCTATGATGAGACATCAATCACACTACATTTTAAAGTTGAGGTGACAATTAGTTTCTGAGATATGGAGGTCAAAGAAGTGAAAATTCGTTAGCGCGTCAAACCATACGCTTCGATGTACGAACTTCTATGTCAGTCCGATAATTTAAACTATTATTTCCAGGGGTTTTGCTGACTGCCAATAACGAATTTGAACTTGGATTTTCAAAATTCAAGAAAAAAAAATGAAAATCAAGAAATATAAATGTCTGTGTAGTGGGTGCTTTTTTAAATATATCGTCCACCATGTTGAATCGGCCATTGTGAGTTTTGCTGACTGCTAACAACGAATTTGAACTTGGATTTTCAAAATTCACGAAAAAAATCAAGAAATACAAATGTCTGTGTAGTGGGTGCTTTTTTCCGATAACCGAATCAGCCATTGTGAATTTTGAAAATATAAGTTCAAACTCGTTAGCAGTCAGCAAAACCAGTGGGAACAATTCTTTAAATTATCGGACTGACATAAAAGTCCATACATCGAAGCGTATGGGCTGACGCGTTAATGAATTTTAACTTCTTTGACCTCCCATATCTCAGAAACTAATTGTCACCTCAACTCAAATTTAGTGTGATTGATGTCTCGTCACAAGCTATCATTTGGCATAAAATTCAGTTCCAAAATCGTGGGCCCAAAAAGAGGCTATTTCTTGGGTCACTCTTTGTTTACGATCATGAGTTCGCAAGTTATAGGTGTTCAAAGTGGACAGTACCTTTTTTGCTTTGATCGCGAATAACTCGGTCGATAAAAATCATACAACAAAACCGCAAAAAACGAAATTAAAGAGAAATGTTTGCTCTATAGAAGCTCTACGTTGGATTTATCGGAAAGAATTTGTTTAGGCCGTGCATACGTTCAAACTAGGCAAATATTTCTGAAACTTCGTTTCCTGCGCTTCATTTTGATAAAACAGTATCATAATGGATGAAAAAAAATTGTAGTCCTTGATTCAAAAACTAGAAACTTGAAGCGTTAAAATGCGTTTCTTAAATATTTTTTGCGATCACACCAGAGATACAGCCATTCCATCGCTTAAACTTGCAAACAACAAACCTTTTTCTTTGAGTATAATAATTTAGCCACCCACTGTAGAATTACAGTGCTCCCCGGATTAATAAGCGAATTAAGCGGAAAACACGCTTCTGCTGACTGGCCTGAGTTCACTAAAAATTAACCGAATTTCTCCACGTTTGAACTCATTTTTATCAGGAAATCCTAAGAAATCCATTGGCAACACTTTTACGACCATTTATCGAAAGTAGGAACATTTTAGTTCCTTGTGCTGGGTATTTTATCTGGCCCAACGATTTTATTGCTCTCAGCAGTCAACGGGGGGCCTACCCGGGACCGCAGGTCCTCGCAGCGATGAACCAAACTGCAGGGTGGGCATGTCTTTCCCGATAATCCGGGGCAAAAAGCCCCGGATAATTTCAATAATCTTTAATTTTTATAATTTCAATAATCCGAGGAAGACTGTGCTGTGGAAAAAGCACGGTCGGGAGAAGTGTGGCCCCTCGGCTAGCGACACCGGTTCCGACCGGGCCCAATGAAAGGGAACGCGTCCCCGAAAAAGAAATAAGTCACCGGCACTTTCGCGCCATCCGCGAAAGTTCCTGTTTAGCCGTCGAGCTTCGCCTCGTTGCGAATTCTACGCCGCGAACCTGCTATCAGGAGAGACAAAGGTGGAGTTATACAGGCTGTCTCAAAACTCGAAACACGTCGTACAATTTATTAATATTATAACGGGACTCCATGGATTTTGGATTTTGGACGAATGAATTTGGTCGTAGAATCAACCGCGTTCATAAAAATTGCCCAGTTGCCAGCGATATACATAGCGCACATTGCCCTTGATTCGCTGAATCGTAGATGGCAAACGGAGCAGGCAAAGTCAACGGCGGCCTTTGTTGTCCTAAGGTAGAGCAGAAGAAATAGACAGTGACGTCAGGCCGAAATTATTGGCCTCCGCGTTCGACCTGGCCTTATCTTTTCAAACAAACTGCACGTTGCTGTTCGCACGCGGCATTCAACAATATACACGCACCTATACCTGCGCGTGGGCACGGGGCGCGCGCGCGCGCGATGTTCGCGTGTAGCCGAGTCGTAAACCTCCTTCTACGGAAAGCTGAATATCGATGACGTCGATGCCTCCGGAGTCCGAGGCTCCACGATTTTTCCCGTCCACGTTGCCCGGCGACCTCTTCTCGCCCATGCGATCCGGCGCACGTAGCCCGGACGTTCTCGCGATCGCCCGCCTCGGAGGCGAACGGATCCGCGAAAGTGCGCGCGATTAGGCTCGGCGACACATTCCGCCCGGAAGAACGTAGCCGCCGGCCACAGAGGGCCTTTGTGCGACGCGCGAAAGCAGGAGAATCGAAAGCAAAGGCGATCTGCGGTCGGTCTCGTCGATGACGCGTGTGCAAACGTCGGAAATGAGCTCACCTCGCTTCTTCGTCAGCTGATAAAGAAAGCGACGCGATATCGCGAGCATGACCGCGGCGATTATTGTTATCGCGGCGCTAGGCCTGCGTGGTTCCTCCTCGTGGATGTCCTGTTTCATTCGTCTATGTTCGTCGAAATCGATTCATCGGACGTTTTGGCAATATTTGATAATTCAATTTGGATTGAGAGACTGAGTTGCCTGGTTCAGGATGATCAGGATGACACAGGGGGTGTCGTATTACCCAGGATTTTACGAGCCACTACTCTAGCAACGGGCAAACATGCGGGAGAAGACTGATTTCTAGCCTGACTTTTGGCAAATTTCCCACAACTGCCTCCCACTGTCTCTCTTCATTCCCGAAATCGAATCGGCATTTACGATGGCGCTCCTAAATCTTCGACTCCGTCATCGAGATACAATTTCACTCCGCCTTGTCTGGCTTCCCGCTGACAACGGGAACCGGGGCACCGATAACAGCCGCTGGAGAACGCTCGTTTCCCTTAAAAGCGCATTGCCGCTCACGTATTTTCGTACCTAAGAGCTCTGTGAACGAGTAACTTTGAAATTTGGGTATTCCAAAATTCACTTAACCTTTTCAGATAATTCTTTGGTACTTCTGTTTAGGTATCTTTAGAGGATATCGAGAGCGTATGATTTTTATAACCGACTTCGAAAGAAAAGGGGTTCTCAGTTCGATGTGTTTGTATGTATGTATGTATTATGTTTGCCCGCGAATTTCTCCGCAATTACTGGACCGATTTTCGTGAAACTTATTGCATTTAGTTTAGTTGCAATCAACTTAGGCCATGGAAAAAGAATTATCAAAATCGGTTCAGTAGTTTTAAAGTTACAGCAGAAATAAGAAATCTGTTTCATTATTATTGAAATCTTCCGTTTCTAGCAAACGGTTCTTTTTTGTACGAGTAGCTCCTTTTGTTGGCCTGTCCGTATTTTTTAAAATAGATGTAGTTTTATAACTTAAATAACTAAAAAAAGGAAAAGCTAAAAAAAATGAAAACCGACTTCAAGAAAATAAAAATGCACTGAAAAGTGAAAAATAAGTTTTTTCCTGATTTAATCTATGACTCTGAATTTGTTTATGTCGGCACCAGATTTACACAGTGCAAATGATGTGGCGTTGCCACACAAAATCGAGAGTCATCGATTAAATAAGCAAAAATCTTATTTTTCACTTTTCAGTGCCTTTCTATTTTCTTGAAGTCGGTTTCAATTTTTTTTAAAATTTGTTATGGAGTGAAAGCTTAATATTCTAGAGTCTGTTGACACTACTTAGTGGCGCACTCAGGATTTAATCGCAGGGGAGCGGAGTTGAAGGGTTAAATAATTTTTCATGCGAATTCAATAAAATTCGTTGGATGATTAAACAAATTTATTTAAAGAATAAAATTCAGTTTTCTTCGCTTCTAACAACGCCCTTTCTTCGGGCCCCTGGCCCTCACTCTCTGAGTGCGCCACACGTTTGCAGAGAACATTAAAATTGTCTGCGATCACCTCCACAGTGTTATTCTAGAGTTAAGCCATAACTATTCAAAATCTGTGGAACGTTGCAATTTCCCTTCACTCACGACTTCCACTTTCCCCCGCCTCGTGGAAAGCCGGAAAGCGCGGAAAGTCAGGCGGCAATGGAGAGACGCAACGATGGCGTCGTGGCGCGAGCGAAAGAGGCCGGATAAAAGGGCGCGACGCGGCGGAATAATGGAGTGAAATAAAAGTGCGTCGCGGCGCGTTGGGAACGGTGGAAACGACGGGTAGTCGGGAGGAGGCGGTGAGAAATAAAAGCGATATTTTTATATCCACGGGTGTAAGCTCGTTGGTGGCGGACGCCACCGGGCCTCGGCCTCTATTAATATCCACGGGCCGGGCTTCCTTTCGGCCTCCGCAGCAATTCTCTTTGCGCCGGCGGACCGACGATAGGCTACCGGAAAGAGAGGCTTCGATTGGGAAAAAAGAAAGGCCCTCGTCCCTCTCCCCCAGCTTCCGCGAACTCTCGGGTTACGTGACTCTTAAACGGGACGATGTCCGATTAGAATGGCCGTTGTTCGTTTCGATTCTCGAAGCCGGGCCGAGAGAGCAGCTCTCAGAAATGTCTCCGGACCAGTCGAGCGAGGGAAGAGAACCGTTCGAAGCGGTCGAGTAAACCAGTAAACGAACAATGTCGGGCAGTTTTATCGCAAAGCCGTCGACGCTCCGGCCCACGATCGCACGCCACTCTGTCCTTGGCTGCATTTGCATTTGCGCGCAAAAAGAAAAGCTCTATCGCGAACGAGTTCCACTGGCTGGCGCGCGGGCGCGCCGCTCGGCGATCGAAAAATCGCGCTGCTAACGAAATTCTGGCGGCCAAGTCTCGGTCCGCGTGCCCTCGAGCATTTATTTCCGCCGCGGACTGTCGAACTGCATACAGCGATCGTTATATCGGCGAGTTTCTGTACCGTGCGCAAAGAGCCGAGCTTCAACTCTGCTAATTTATTTCTCTCTCGAGGGGCGCTCGAGCCGAAGGCCCCTCCTCTTGCACGTGCTTCCGTCCGCGGCACTAGTAATCTTGGACCGTGACGCGGATTATCCGTAACCGCTTGACATCTCGCGGAGGAATGCGACCTTTGTGCCTCTTCGACCACCGTGTCAAGTTTAAAACGATTTATCGTCGGCGGACCGTCTCGCTGGTCTTTCCCCGAGCGCCCCGTGATCGCGGAACTTTGGCCGGCCCGTTTCGCAACCGTGCAATTACGCCGATAGAAGCGTCGTGAAAACGTATGATAAGTGGCCGACGATAATCCGACATTTCATTCCCGCCGATAACAATTAAAGCCGGTAAACAGCGCTGGCCGATACTGTTGCCAGAGGCTCCGACGATTGCCAAGTCGCGGAAGGAGCCGCCGGTGCCAAGCATTCCTGCGCGAGCATCCTCCATTATTGAAGCGGCGTCCGCTGATATTAATTTATCAGCTGAATATTGCTTAGATGCGAGCTGGGCAAGCTGCTACGCCCAATCCATCTCAGTTATGTAAGCCCGTCTATCGAGCAGTATTCCGGCTGTCGAGTAGCCATGGATGGCGGATGCTCAGCCGAGGAACGAGATGCTCCCAGCGAGTGGAGATTATTTTATTGTCGCTCAGCAATTATTTTATCCTTTAACGTTGTCGCTTTATCCGATAAAGAGATTTCGGGCTGAACTCAGTTCAGTGTTAGCAGATGCACCCGTGTCGATTCTCTTAAGCCCGATTCGAGGATTCGATGAACGGTTCACGGTAAATGCGGGCTTCGTGGAAAGCCGGAACCTCGTGGCGCTCCTTTTGTATCGTTTCGGTGGAATTACGACGTTGCACCCGGTGCGGGGCAGTTGGCGACATCCTGCGCTCGATTCGAATCCGCGGCTTAAGCGCCCCTGTACAGGCCGCGCCAAAATAAGTGGTGCGAGTCGCGGAAGAGCGAGCCCTCCCACGGAGCCGGAGAACTGGGAAGGTGCGCCTCGGGGATTCCTGCAGGGAAACGGACTCCTCTCGGAGACTTTATTCCACGGCCCTCGGCGTGCTGTTTCCTCCTCGACTTCCCTCGAGTCGCGCCACTTATTTTAGGACTTCCTGTACAGTGGTCGTAAACAAATCGGCCGTGCAACTCGGCCCGCGACGATCGCGGCTCTCATGCGCAACGGAGCCTCGCGAAATCGGGCCTCGCGGACATAAACAGAATTCGCGAACGGTGACTCGACGGGGACGGCTTATTTTCGATAATGACGAAAATATCGCCGCTCCCGATACCCGACTAGGCCTTCGCCACCGTTTCCCTCGCCACCCGGCCGAAGTTTCTTTTCTTCCTCCCTGGAGGAATACGCGACAACAATCCTCCCTCCGCGGTTCTTTTCAAGAATAGAGCCGGTCCCCGTGGAGGCGGCCCCTGCTAAATATACGTATTTACCGAAGTTTGTTTCTATGTTTAGCGGGGAACGGTGTACAATTTACCGCGGATCCGTTTCACGCGCCGCGATACTTCATTTTTCAGCGGCGATCATCCAGCGGATCGCCCTGCCCCTCCCACGCGTCTGGCAGGATCCCAACGATTGCCACATTCGTGTGTTAACCTTTATCGGAAGGAAGTCCCTCCCCGGCCGACGGGCAAGGTATTTTTGAGCGAGGCTGCGCTACCTGTTAGCGTCAATCGTTGCGCAATGTTGTTGTTGATCCGTGTCTGTGCTCCTCCCCGAAGGCAAGACACCTCGGGCAATTCGCTTTCGAAATAACTGCACCCGACTCGCGGCAAGCGTCCGCTTAACGACGGCGACGATTAAGCCGCTGCGCGAAGCCTATTGGCGCGAGCCTGGTGAGTTATCAGCCGGGCATTTTGCTCGTTAAAAGCGCATCGCGCGAGCATGTTGTTCCCGAAATCTTGGTGAAATTTCAGGCGACTAACGGCGCGAGACTTTGGTGTAATTAGCCGCTGATGGCCTGCCAGTTACGCGGGGGAATATTGGATGCAAACGATGGGACGTTTATCGACCAGACGGCGTAATCAGCTAACGACACTCGGAATCCATGTCGAGTCCTTGCGCGCAGCGATAACACCGCGGACGCGTCGTTCGAAATATCGCGTAACCAACGCGCCCACGTTGCACCGACTGCGTAGTGCACAGCGGAATGACGGAAACCTAGGCGCGGATGCGCGCAGCTGTTCGCCCCGAGACCAGCAGGGACGGAAACGCGATTTCTGGAAATACAGGCTGTCGTGAAATAGCTGCTCCGTCGCGGGAGCTGGTGATCCTCTTAGGATTAAAGCCTCTGCTCTTCCCATCGGCTCCCGACTAGGAATTTCGGCGAAACGCGACGAGGAGGAAAGTTTATAAACAATCGACGACCAAAGCGCAGCGGAAATTAACGATTATTTATTTATCCACCGAAATACGCGGCGGCACTGATTTCTACCGAATTTCTTTGCCAACGATCTCTCCTGTAGGTTTCCAGGGCTGGAAGCCTGCGCGTCGCGCCCGCTGGAAAAGCCGCACGCGAGCCCGCTGCGTTTCGAGTTTCACGCGGCGGATGCTCGTCGAAAGCAGCCTGTCCCGCGTGAATCGCGGACGACTCGGTGCGCCGTGGTCGGATTCCTTTTCCCCTCGGAGCGAGCGAGGGACGCACGTGGCGGCGCGCGGTCGATCCGGTATTTTTATCGATCGACACGAGATCGCTCCCTCCGTCTCGAAAAATTTATTTTCGCGGTGACCAACGCGGCCCAGGAAGCCTGAACCCGTCGACGGCACCGGTCTCGCCGTCGTCGTTGTCGTCGTGGTCGTGGTCGTTTGCCTTCGTCTTCGTCGTTGTCTTCGCGAGCGGGGCTCGACCCGGCTCGCGCGTTTCGCAAAGGCACCTTCTAGAAATAGAACGCCCAAATAATTTGCCTCGGATTACCAGCGACGCGTCGCTGCCTCTCTCTCTCTCTCCCTCTCCTCTCCCTTTTCTCTCCCCTTTTCCTCTCTTTTTAAACGCGCCCGATGCATCGGTTTTTAAAAAAACCCCGTCGATTATTTCCCTCTGGCCTCCTCCGTTCCTCGTTATTTCTCGCCGCGCAGTGGAGCGTTCGATTCTTTCGTTCCCCCGTGTCATAAATCACTGTTCAATTAGCTGCGGAATTAATCACGCGTTTCGGAGCAAGCGAACTCCAAACTCGTGAGCTATTCATTGACGTTTGCAGTCCGACTTGTATCTTCTAAACTCTCTCCATCTCTGTCCCCAACTTCCCCAAAAATTATGATTCACAGTGTCCCGAAACGTTTGTGGCATTTTCCTTAAATCCGCCACTGCTCTGCCCCACGTCGAATTGCAGATCAGATCGAATTTCCTTGGTCCCCTAAACAAACGAGTCTCCAAGGGCGGAGCGTAAATCACTCCCTGCACCCGCGAAGCTTGAGAAGCGCGATTTCCCGCGAGGCGGGTTCTGCGCAGGTAGTAAGCGCTGGTAATTGACGCCGTGAAACAGGGAACGAGGAGGCGCGCATCTCGGGATTTACGACGGCCGAGGATCCGGAGGGACTCGCCGCGGCTTTTCCTGGCCGGATTAGCGCTCGCGCGATCTATAAATCCTCTTAATAGTTGCTCGCGAGGAAACCGCGGTTGGCTCGTTTAAAGCGATCGCCCCGAGATTAATCCCGCGATTCCGGCGGCTGGGTGGGTGTCTCTGACATCCGGGGAGGGACTCGTATTTCTCTCCTTTCCGAGAAACCCGAGGGCGGCCGGACGTCGTATTTGCGGCCTGGTAAAATAAACGGAGCACGTGCTGCTAAGAAGGCCAAGTTCGAGATGTCGATCGCGAGATAAAACTGTTGAACGCCGCTCGGGATCCACCAGCGAGGATCCCCCGAGCCGTGGATCCGCGGGAAAATTCCATTCGGGGAGCGCGCAGGTCGGTGGATCGTCGCAGAATCGGAAGATCGTCCGTCAAGGTCGACGTAGCTCTCCCTTGGGAACGCATCGTTCCCGACGATCGCGATCCCCTCGTTGAATAATAATAAACATGACAGTGAAAACGGGCGGACGGCGGGAGGCGGGGATCCATCGCGCGGATCCGCGTAACAACGCGTCCGGATTTCGTAACCGGTTGCATCGGCCGGCACGCTCGCGCTTTCGGGTAAACGAAGAAAGTTGGAAATCCGCAGGAAAGTCGCGGGCGATGACGGTAGCCAAAAGCTTCTCGTGTTACAGAGCCGCTGGTCGCCAAAACACGGCGGCGGCGAGCCGCGCGTTTCGCACGTAGTTGGCAGCGATTTCTACCGAAGCGCGTGAAATAATTTGGCGTTTGCTTGGGCCATTACGCAACCCTTCATAGACGGTAATGGCAGAAAAGTAGCAGCCTTCCGCCAGGAATCACCATTCCCTCAAGCCAACTCCCTCGCTACCGATGCCTCGCCGCGAGCCGGAACCTCGCGGAAATCGCGATCGGGAGGTGCGAGAATCCTGAATCCTGCCAAACAGGCTGACACTTCGGTGCGATGTTTGCTCGAGTAGCACTCTCAAAAAATTACATACATACTCCTCTGTTTGCGCTCTGCCGCGTGACACGTGTGCAGTGGAAACGTGCATGACGTCACTGTCAGACACGCTGTTCAAGTCTACTTCGATGAAGTCACGCGTAGAGGAAGCCTCGATTGATAAAAGATACGCTATCGACCTGTATCTGCCGCTTTTCTGAACCCGCGTCCACTTCGCTCGCTCGGGGATTCCCATCTCGAATCGCCCGCAACGATCTATAATGCATCTCCGTCGAACGATATTCCGATCTGAGTCCAATTGCCTCCAATCATCGAAACGCAGGAAATCAATAAACCACGATCGAGCCCAATGAAAGTCGCGTTTCGCGGAATAGAATCTCCGCGCTACCCTGCCAATTAACTCGGAGCCGGGCTCGTGACGCGACGCGATTCGTCTACAAACTCGAATCTACTCCGTCGACGGAATCCTCGGAAGGTCACGGGAGCCCCGACAAAGTTCCGCCGCACCTCGGTCGAATCGAGCGAACGAAACGAGGGACTCACCTTCTGCACGACGAGCGGGGTGCCGAAGTCCTTGCCGCCCTGCAGGCGAAATCCCCAGGGTGAGCCGTCGAACCTGGACAGCTTGACGCTGATCAGCTGTGCCATATCACTGGTGTCGTTCGCCGGTGTAACAAACAGAATCCTCGCCGAGCAACGGTGAACAGGGGGCTGCTCTGTCGCCAGGGGCTCCGGGCTTTGATAGCGGCTCGAACTCAACGAACCGAACGAGGAGGAGTTATCTCGCACGTTGCACCGGGTCGGTCACGGTTGACGTCTGCCTTGCGAGGCGGTATCCGCGCGGTTAGGGAGAACGGCACGTATGTACGTTCTTGAGGAACGCGCAGACCGGAGTAAAGGTATATAACAGACGTCGAGGACGGTCAGTCGGCCAGCGGGGCCTGCCTGGCTGCCTTCCTTCCATCCGATTCGACTCTGCCGCCGCTCCGCCGCGCCGTGGGGCGGGGATGGGGATAGGGATAGAGAGTATAGAGACCGGACGCGCGGGAAGGAACGAGGCCGGGAGCGCCCGCGGGAGGGAGTCGGCGGAAGGTGCAGGCGAAGAGGGTATCGGACGCGAAAACCAAGGAAATCGCGGAATCGAGAGGCACCATCTACGTGTCTCCGGGTTAGCCGCGCGCGCGTAATTCACGCAGCTTGCCAGGGATCGCGGGGAGGCTGCCCGATCGACGAGAGAACACTGAATTGGCCTAGGGGGTGGTTGCAGGGGTTGATGGAGAGCGCCGGTGGATAAGCAGGCGGCTGGAACGAAGGTAGATTCTGCTGGCCGGAGAGGAGTCGTAAAGAAGAGGAAGGGAGGAGATAACAGTACTGCGAAAAGATAAGGAGAATAGAATGACCAGCGGGGGACTGGCGAGCGAAAGGAGGTGACGCCAAGGGAAGAATGAAAAGAGGCAGAAGAGAATGAAGAGGAAGATGCGCCGGTGGTATCAGGATGGCATTCCCCGACATTTCCCTCCGTCTTTGTCCCGCGATCGTTCCTTTCTTCCTCCAGCGATGCCTGCCGCTCCACCTTCTGTCATTGCTCCCGGTACCTCGACCATGGCGGGAAGCACCTTGCTCTCGGCGCACCGTGCCGCTCCTCCTCGCGATAATTCATCCGCGATCGCAGCCAGAGGGACGATCGATTAACGGCCACGCGGGTCTCCGCTTTCGACAACGTCACCGGGCACGATTAGGGGCGTAGGATCCACGGGGCCATTTCTGGGCGCGAGGCTTTCGCGGCGGCCAGCCTGGACGTGGATTTTCTGCGCCGGTGGCGGTCACGAGGGCGCGAACTAGTTCGTGAATCATGCCTAGAATGCTTTACATAAATTGCTCGGGACCGACGTCACGTTCTCGGACCCCGAGCAACGGACGACCACCGGCCAGGAGGACGGAGAAACGCGGGGCGAGAGAAAGAACGTTCGTTGCCCGGACGGGCAGAAGTGACTCAGCCCCACGCACGCATGCGGGACACGGGGACACAGTCACGAAGAGAGTCGGAAACGCCGGCGAGGTGAAAGTATGCGCGCGGACTCATCCGCCGAGTCAGGAGGTTCGTCCTCGGACGTCCGATTCCGCGAACGGATGCCTAATGGGGGACGCGGCTGTCGGGCGGGTTGCGTGGAAATGGGTCGATCGTGACGCGCGTCCCGCGTGACACGCCGCGGAATCGAGTCGCGGGACTTCCGAGAGAGGAGAGGGACATGCGTGGATCACCTCGAGCGATTTACCGAAGCGTGGACACCTGCGCCAGGAAAAAGTGTACGCCAGGGCGGAGCGGAAAAGTTTAATTTGAATTTTCAGTTGGCTTGGGTGCGGGATAGTTCTGCCATCCTTATTTAAAATGTCCTATCTAGCATTTCAAAACATCTGAGAAAACTGAAGTTTTACCATTTTCTTTGTGCCGTTCTTGTAAAAAATAAATAAATCAGACTTTTTCTAGATTTCTACGAAGCACTTAGGGTTTTATAACTTTACTAACAAGATAAAAGACGTGTGGAACTACAAATATTTCAACTTCTCTTGAAAAATTGGAAAATGCTAGGATAGGACATTTTAATTAAGGAGGGCAGAGTTGTCTTTTGATTAACCAAACACAAGTGTACAAAAATTTTGGAAAAATACAGGTTCCTTTTTCTCCTAGAAATGATTATATGATTATATGACCATTTTTAGGAGAAAAAGGAACCCGCAGACATGAATATTTTCCCAACAATTTTATCCCGCACCCAGGCCAATTGAAAATTCAAATTTAAATTATCGCTTATATAGTTTCGCTGCGCCCTAGTGCGCACGCTTGTAATCGTGGTGGATCTCTGCGACGAATGAAAGAGGATGGTGGCGACGTTTTAAGAAAAAGAATCAATCCTTTTATTAACGCTTAATCCTCATAACGATTTTGACAATGTCCTGTACTTGGAGACATGTATATACGACACGCGCATACGTACTTAATGATTAACGTTTACACTTATACTCGACACTCTCGATCGTGGCGCATGTGTTCGTATTGGCTTTGAAGGGGGCCTCGACGAGCGACGTTCAGGTGTATTTAGTCAGCGGCCGGCATTTGGATAAGAATTCCTGGTGTCCTCTCCCCGTCGATCTTCCGTGGGTTTAGTGACTGACGCTTCGAGTGCTCCTGTCATCCGCGACGCTCAACGCTGGGGACTTCTGAATGAAATGGAAAGCAGACGGGGGTGTATCGCCTCGGGGGACTAACAAGCATATCCCGGCGGATCAAAAGATTGTATCGAATACCTACGGCCCTCTCGATTATGTCCTCCGCGGCGTTCACTTTGGCAGGCCTGGCTGGAATTCCTTTCTTCGGCTCTCGGTCCATCTTATGAATCATCTTGTAGACGCTCGAACCCATCAGGTGATCGTAGTTCGGGAGATTCGTCTTCTCGTACTTCTTGAAGTTCACTCTGCGGGAACATTGCATCAACGGTTACTACGCAATTAATGCTACTCGGATAATCAAACGCGGTATGCATTGGCCACGGATTGCTAGATCATTACGCCAAGAATGCGATGAGTCAACGCTGGAGCCGTAATTATTCGAATATTCGAATACTCCTGATTATTCGATTATTCGAATCCCAAATTCTTTGGTTTTCGAATATTTGATTCTTAAATTCTCTGGTATTCGAAAATTCGAATCTCAAATTCTCTGGTATTCGAATATTCGATTCTTAAATCCTCTGGTTTTCGAATATTCGATTCTTAAATTCTCTGGTATTCGAATCTCAAATTCTCTGGTATTCGAATCTCAAATTCTCTGGTATTCGAATCTCAAATTCTCTGGTATTCGAATCTCAAATTCTCTGGTATTCGAATCTCAAATTCTCTGGTATTCGAATCTCAAATTCTCTGGTATTCGAATCTCAAATTCTCTGGTATCCGAATCTCAAATTCTCTGGTATCCTAATCTCAAATTCTCTGGTATCCGAATCTCAAATTCTCTGATATTCGAATCTCAAATTCTCTGGTATCCGAATCTCAAATTCTCTGATATTCGAATCTCAAATTCTCTGGTATTCTCTGGTATTGGAATATTAAAATTTCAAATTCTCTGGTATTCGAATATTGGAATCTCAAATTCTCTGGTATTCGAATATTCGTATACTTGGATTACTTGAATATTCGTTACAGCCCTAGTCACTGCTCGCGATTGATTTCTGGCGAAAGGAGTTAATTGAAAAGGCCCTCGCGGCGCGGAGTCCTTTCTCCGCGGAGGAAGCTCGACTCACCCTAGGGCCCTGCCTCGAATAACTTCCGCCTGGGAAGATAGAACCTCGGCGATCATTTCGTCGTTGAAGAAATCATTCGGACACCTCCATCTGCGGCCGAGAGTGAGCTCGACCTGCTTAGCCTGCGGCCACAGGTCCTCCGAGCGTTTCCTTCTTCTGTCCTGCACCTTCTGCTGCAACACGCAAACCCGTCACTCCGTGCACCGCTACCGTCCCGAATCTGGGAACCGGGCGTTCACTTCCCTCCCGAGGAATGCCCGCGACACGGGGCACACGAGGAATTCACGTGCTTCACTGGGAAACGGTTCGAACGGGGGACGTGCGTGGGCTCTCGCCTGGCGAACTTTAAGCACTTGAAATCCAAGGCCAGCGCTCGTCGGTGCTTTTGACGGGGGACAGTTTACGCACAGTGTCACGGATAAATTCTGGACTTTTAATGGACGGTTATTAAACCTTCAGGCATCTCGGGAGACGTACAGAAATCAAGGGGGACGTTCCTCGGTATGCACAACCAACGACGACGGGACTGGCGAGTATATCGACTACGTGGGGGCAAACTTCAGGGAGCTACACGAAATGGCACGAAAATAACATGTACATTCCATAACACTCGACGGAATACCTGCAGCTCTTGGATAACTTGATCTTTTGGCGATAGATTCGGATCTGGTTCGAAACTTCCTACAATACACACCGCTCCGTTTCGATTATCATTATTTAGCAAAGGAGCGCCTATCCCGAATTCTGTCCTCTTTCCCGACCGATTCGTTCGACAGTAAAGCGGAAGATACGAAGGAGCATCGAATTATTTACCGTGAGAGGGTGCCGGGCTAGGCGACTTCAAGACTTTCGTCTCGTAAGACACCACGAACTTCTTCACCCTGCATCCTTCCTCGCTCTTCACGGACAGAGTCCCCTCGAGCTCCTGGGTCTCGGTATCCTCTTCCTCTTCCTCGCTGGGCTCCACTATCACTCTATGGTGCTCGTCGGAGAAGGTGATCTCCTCGGTGTACTCCGTGAAGTCCTCCGTCTCGTTCGGCTCCTCGTCCTCCGACTCTTTCACCTCCTCGCACTCCACCTCCGGTTCTAAAACAAACCGCCGATATTAATCTCCTCAGATAATCGGCCCGAGTGCCTCCGCAGCGGTAGGAACACCGTCGAGCGGAATGGACCCGGCGGGTTTCGCAACTTGGCACCGTCTCAACAGCCTCGAACGCGTGAAATTTGAAAATATGCGCGCGCGCGCGCCCGCGCGGGATACCGATCGAGGCCTAACCAGCCAGGAGGATGATAATCTTAGCAGTCGAGCCTACCTCGCCGCGCCTCGTCGGTGGCGCCGTTTTGGACGCCGCTCAGCTCCATGATCATCTGCAGTTGCTCCGAGACGATTCTCAGGTGGCTCTCGATCTCGCTGGGTAGCTGCTTGAGCGCCAGCAGCTGCCGCTGAACGTTCTCCAGCTGCTTCTCCAGGTCCAGCTCCGTGCTTACCAGCTCCTTGATCTTCTCTTTGTCGACCTTGGACGCCAACTCCGCCATCTCCTTCTCGATCTCGCACAGCACGGACTCCTTCGTGGCCTGCTCCTGGCTGCTCACCTCCTCGCCGGCGCTCTCCGCCTCGACGTTCTCCTCGACGCGCGACGCGGCCCCTTCGGATCGCTGCTCCGACTCGCTCTCCTCCGGCCTCGATTCAGCCTTAGACTCTGGACGCGACTCGGCCTCGCGCTCCTGGTCCGATCTACGGTCGGGCTCTGGGGTCGCCGACGGGGTCGCCTAAATTCAAATAAATTGCTACTGAGACACTGGCACCGAGAGGCGCGGAGGATCGTCTGTCTGGTCTGTCCGGCGGTGAATGTGAGACTCGTGATGCACGCGGAATGCTCTCCCTACCCCGCTTTTCGACATTTTGGCTACCAGATTTGTGGAGGAATGACACAGCGAGCACAGATATTAATTTATCCGTGGTGAATCTATGAAGCTTGCAATTTTTAGCGAAAACGGTAAGACCCACGCGCGCAACATTAACTTAACGTAGCCCCTGATTCCCGTGCGCATCCCGACTCTTCTCAAGGATATTTGGGATAATCGTCGTCCCCGATCAGAGGCCCCACCGTCCCAACAGCTTCATTCTTCTTTGTTTGTTTTGGTATTAAGGGTTATCGAGACTCCGTGCAACTGGGTGCATCCAGAAATATCCATTTTATTTCGAACGTACTTTTTTTTTTCCTCGACAATCCATTGTGCGTACATTGACAGTGAGACACGTGTAAGACAGATAGTTACATGCATCGATCTGCGCGTGCATGGTAACGCGAGATCCCACAAGCTTTGCTCTACGCTCGTTAGACTAGATAGCGAATGAATGGACGCGCGAGCCCGATCACTCTCGACTTTTTATTTAAGTACTTACTACGGTTGCGCGTACTTGCGGGGCCGCGCGCTCCAGGTCGAACAGAGCGCGACTACCTTCGGGAAATTAGGCTGACGTTATTACATTATCGGGTCTCTTGAAAGAGAGCCGAGGACACTTTGCCGATTAAAAGACGGTCCTCGCGCTTCGACAGCACGGCCCCGGAAGCAAGTACCACAGCCACCTCTAGTCACGAGAAACATGTTACGGTTACAGTGGACAGAAGATAACAACACACACTATACGAACGACGAACACTGTTTCTTTTTCTCTCTCTCTCTCTCTCTCTCTCTCTATATATATTTATACGTTTACAGATGGACCAGGCGATGACCTAGCGTCTGTTAGGGGGTGTCCTGGAACAAGTGGCGTCGTTTTAAATCTAAACACAATCGTAAGCATGATACCCAGCGCCGTCCGAACCCGATCGAGTGGCTACTTGTACATGTAGAGCAGGATGATCGAGGTGCAGGGCACGAACGCGTACGCCACCAGCCTCGTGAAATCCACTCCAATGTGATTGGTGAGGCCTTCGTACAGGATCGTGGGCACGAAGGACAACCGGCGGCCGTCGCGATCGGCGTCCAGAACCGCCTTCTTCTCGCCGATCGCCCCGTCCGCGGATCCCCTGGCAAGCATCGACGGAAGCCAATTGAAATCGAGGCCGAAGCTACCGAGAATGTTCCCTAGCACCGAGGAGCCGGGTGGAGCGGAGACGCTACCTCTGCACGACCTCGAGAGACGCCTGCTGCCGCGGTGGAACACCTCCGTGGCGATCAGATCTTTGGAGGAACGGATAAGATTGCCGAGGACACCCTCGTCCTCCTCCACGGCCGCGCCGTTCTGGCTCGAGTTCAACGAATAACAGTTTGGAATAACCACGGAAGTATCGGAAATACCTTGGAGAACCTGGCAGCGAACATACTTCATGATCAAGCCGAGGTAATCCAAGTGCGTCCTGAAGAACCGCTCGCCGTAGCGGGTTCGAGCGAACAGCCTCCTCCTCCGCTTCGAGGGCGGCGCGGACGGCGCGGAGAAGCGATCGGGGAAGTCGAGGAAAGAGCCGCCTAACAGGCACTTCTCCATGTAACGACCCTTCATCTTAATCATCGCGGAGCTCCTCCTTCGGCCCCCGCGCGGAGCCTCCGCGGTGGACGAGGCGCTCTTGATGCAGTCCATCAAGCGCACGAAATTGCTGGAAAGGAGGCGCTGGAAGTAGCGACCCTTGAAATACATACGCTTTCGAATCATGGGGTAGGACCCCGCGGGAGACCCGGTATCCTTGGAGCGCGCGCGCTCGAGGTGCTTGAAGAGATCGGAGCGAAGGCTGACCGCGACGAACTGGACGCTCCGAGCGAGGATCTTCTCCCCGTAGCGGGTCCTCCACGAGGAAGCCTCTTTGCCAGACAGCAGCCTATCGAAAGATTTGCCCGGGGGGAAGCCGTCCGGCTTCTCGAGCAGCCCGTCCACCGCGCGTCTTATCCAATTATCCTCCCGCTTGAAATACGTCTCTAGGTAACGACCCTTCATCCTGGACCCGCTAGCTTTCTCAAGGCTACCGCGACGCGAACCTTGTTCCCCGCCCAGAGGCGCCCTCGACTCCCCGTAATCGGGGCTGTCGGCCCCCTGGACGCGTTCCCTGACCGAGGGCCTCACTTTAGCCGGTTTCTTCGCGTCCCCTCTTTTCCCGAAGAGGCAGTGCCGGAAGTAGTGGGCCCTCGTGTAGAAGCGCTTCACCCTCCGCTTGCTAGGACTCCGCCGGGCCGAAGCCGCGTTCTCTTTGCGCCGCGACAACTGTATCTGCGCCACGTCCGTGTTATCGTCGCGCTCGAACGGAGCCGGCTCGATCGACAGGCTCGAGATCGCCTCGAGACACGGGGAGAACACCATGGAACACGTGGCGATCGGTTGCTGCCGCTGCGGCCGCGGGCCGTCGTCGAGCGCCTCTGACGAGACGAACGACGACGAAGACGATGACGACGCGTCGTCTTCCTCGATTTTCGTCCCCATTTCGTCACTGTCCATGTTTACCTCGGGAGTCGGGGGCTCCGGGGTGTTCTCGCCTTCCGGTCGCAGCAGGCCCCTCTCCAGCAGCCGATCGGTGATGCTCCTCTTCTGCTGCTTCTTTATCACCACCTTGTACGACTCCACCTCGGTCACCTGTTCCTCTTCCTCCTGCCTCCTGCGGGGCACCGGCACCGGCCGCTGCGGCTTCTGCAGGAACACCGAGGTGCGTCGCAGCTGCTCCACCAACGGCGGCTCGGCTGTGGCGATGTTCTGCAGCTCCTCCACCACCTTGGACTGCTTCAGCACAGGCAACCGGGGTCGGAGCTTCTTGAAGTTCACCCTGAAACACGAGACATCCTTTTGATCCTCTCGCGAGCCTTTCCCCGATCGCTCCCGCTCGTTGCAGAAATACCGGCGCGGCCCGGTCGCGTGATTCCCGGTGGACTGGTTCGTCGGGTTACTCTATTTACAGCGATTATGTGGTAACCGTGCCGCGAGTGTGGGCTCGTTGAGGTGTTTTACACGCTCCCGGTGTCTTTTAATAGATCCCCCGAGGGGTTAGTCTCTCTGCTCCAGTCCTTGTGTCTCAAATAGGTCTCGAGCGATTAATTTGTCACTTGTTCACGGACACATTCCTGCCGGCGCGGCGAGAACGCGAGGGGGATCTCGGTCGAATGAGTTGGGCGCGTGGGTGTCCGGCGATAAGAGCGATAAGAGATTCAGAGGGAGAGAGGTGCGTGTAAATACCCTAGGACTCCTTGGTCGTTGAGAAGCTCTTCCTCCTCGAGGATCAGCTGGGCGATCTCGTCGTCGGTGAGGTTCTGGTTGGGCACGATCTCGCTGTTGGCGTCTTTCGGCTTGTCCGGGAGCGGCTCCACTTCTGGCTCGGCCTCCTCCTCCGCGGGCTTCTCCTCGTACGTGGTCTCCTCGTACCGCTCGATCACCGTCTCCTCCGTCAAGATCTGCTCCGGGAACACCGGCGGCAGGTCTGCGAGCTAACAAACGTGTGCCACCACCTCGTCAACAGCGCCCGGAAATTGCCACAGTGAATCCTCTGTGCTGGAACGTTTTAAGGTAGGTTCTCCTATACGCTACTGGGCGCAACGAGAAGAATTTCGAAGTTGATTTTCTCGAAAATGAAGCGCGATATCAAAAAAATTTATCCCTTTTCAGTGACTTATTTGCTTGTTATTAATCGAAAAGGAAGAGTGGCTTTTTTTGATATCGCGCTTCGTTTTCGAGAAAATCGACCTCGGAATTGTTACCGTTGCGCTCAGTCGGTTATAGGAAAACGTACCTTACTCGGGCTTTCTAGCCGGACCTCACAGAGGATACTTTTGCCGCTCGATTCTCGCGGGTACCTACAGGGATCTTGTACGGAACGATGTTCTCGTCGGACAGCCCCTCCACAGCCTTGAGGTAGTCCTCTCCTCTGCGCAAGAATCGTGCCAAAATTAGTGGATTCCGGCGAACTCGAATTGGCGATTGATCCGCGACTGGCGCACAGGCTTCCCACGTCGGCGGCGATCTGTCGCGCGGGCGGAATTTCCAGCGGAGGACGGTGGTTCTTTTCTTTCTCTTTTTTTTTTATAACTCGGTTTCCAGAGGACCCGGGTGCTTGTGAGCCGGTTCGCGCGCGAAATGGTAATGAGGGACCTCGGGGGAGAGGGACGAATGCTGCGCGGTTTAAATGCCAGGCAATAAAATCGCCAACCAATGATAAACAGATTTCATTCTGGGTCACCTATTTATAAGTGTTGCAATTCGTTGCCACACGTTGCCCGTACGCCGGGGATATTCTCGCCGTCGCGCCGGTATTATTATAATGCGCAGGGACACCGCGCCTCGAGAAAATTGCTGCGCCGTTATCCGAATCGGTTACTGATAACGCGATGCTCGCGCCGCGAATACCGGCGTCGCCAGGGCGCCGGTGCAATTGAAATAAAATTCGCTGCCCGCCGTCGAAAGTAGTTCAAGTTAAGCTTCGCGGTTGGGCAAGAGGATCGGCGGTCCACGGCGTGTCGTTGACATTGGGATTCCAATTGTTTTCAGGGTTAACATCGCCAGTACGCCTCCGACCTGAATGGTTTAGGTCTTTCTGCTGTCGTTGCCGCGCGAGACACTTACCTCTGTACGCCCAGAACGAAATTATTGCCGGCTCGCACCAACTCCTCGTGAGCCTGACCGTGGGTCAAACTGCCGATCGGCTGATCGTTCAGTCTCACCACCACGTCTCCGACCTTCATGCCCATACATTCTGCGAGGCTTCCCTCTAGCACCTGGCAAAAATTTTTTTATCCGTTATAGTTCATATGGAAATCGTTTTTTTTATCGAGGAAGCGGGTGCGTTCTTAAGGGGTTGTACCTAGTCAGGAGGACGAAAAGAGGCGAATGTTTGGAGATTTTTTTTAAAAAGCGGAGGCATCTTTTTTTTACAGAACTTTTTGCACCTGAAGAGCAACATTTAAAGAACATTTGGTAATTTTTCTACAAAGAAAGTTGCTCTTTTAAGCGCAAAAAGTTCTGTAAAAATATATGCTTCCGCTTTTCTACCTCCTGACTAGGTATTATAACCCCTTAATTTGTGATGAAGGAAGGGTACCGTTGGATAGTTTGGAGAATTTTACAGGATTAGTGCTGAATTTAGAGATGTTACACTTGGTTAGTCCATTTGACGAAGGATTTATTAACCCTTCGTCTCCACACGGAGTGTGTCGCACCCCGGGCAATTTATTTTTCTTTGCCAATACTTCTGTCAATTTTTAGACCTCAATAATAATATTAGAATTTAAAAATTTAGCGGGAAAGATATTATTTCAGTAATAATATTAATATCAATCTCGCTAAATTTTAATAATATTTTAATAATATCATTATTATTATGTCGATAATAATAATAAAATTAGAAAATTTGGTAACTTTTAACAAAGAAATATTGCTTTTTTCCACAATTATTTTTCCAACTACAAATTTCATCATATCAAAGTTTCCATTTCTAGAAAAAGCCTATTAAAGCATGATTGTACAAGTATTACGAATGCACAATTATTAAAAATGACGCTGGGGTGCAGTGAACCCCGTCTGACCAATTTCTGATTGTAAGAAGGGGTGACCACTAGGGTGGAACGAAATATAGGGGATAAATATTTTTTTATTATTAATGACTTTTAATAGTAGGCAAAAGTTTCATTTTATAATGTTATTTAAGCTGTGAAATATTGATCTTGATCAACAAATTTTTGAGGTGCCGCAAGCCATTCAAAAATTCATATTTACTGATTGTGTGACTTTTGAATGGCTTGCGGCACCTCAAAAAATTTGTTTATCAAGATCAAACTTTCACAGCTTAAATAACTTTATAAAAGGCAACTTTTGACCACTATTACAAGTCACGAATAATAAAAAAATATTTTGCCCCTATATTTCGTTCCACCCTAGTATAGGTGCACCGATTTCGACGATTCTTTTTTTATTTGAAAGAGTATGAAGAGCCGGTGGTACCACGTTGATTTATTTTTATTATTATCTAGATATTCTAGAGTTATCTAGAATTCCAGTTTTAATGTGTGTTCGCGCGTAACTTTGCAACGTGTGTATCGATTTGGATGATTATGATTCTTTCGTTGTTATATGGAGTATGTTCCTCAATTGGTACCATGATAAATGTTTTTTAACCGACTTCAAGCAAAGGTCACTAAAAATTAAAAAATAATAAACTTTTTAAATAAAAGTAAAAAACCGACTTCAGAGGTGCGCTAAAAAGGATAAAATACGTTATTTTAAATCGGTGCCAAAATATAAACAGAATTAAATTAATTTCTAAACCTTTATCAATTATAGTCCATTAGCACACTGACGCCCGGGAATTAGAGCGCGCAAAAATTTAGTGGGACGTCAGGCGTCGAGCCGATATACCTACTTTAGTTTTTATTTTGGCACCGATTTAAAAAAAAAATTATTTTATCCTTTTCAGCGCAAGTTTGAAGTAGCTTTTTGACTTTTTCATAAAAAAAGTTGATTATAGGTACTGATATGCAAATGAAAATCGAAGTAAGTTAATGTACGATTCCAGGGCGTCGATAACGTAGAGATCTACCAGGGGGTGAATTCGTTCTACCTTACCGACGTGTAAAGAAGTCCATCCCTACGATATGCAACCACTCGTACTCCTCTGAATACACTCAGCAATTGCTCCAAGGGGTTGAATTAAGGGAGGGTTACACAAAGTTCCCTTACTATTTCCAATAATTCTTCATTACCCTTAATCCCCAGTTACTTATTACAGCGAAGGGTTAATTATTCACAACGGAACAACAAAAACTCTGTAACGATAATTGCAGATACGTACTTTGATGACGGTCAGTGGCTGCGGGAAATCGCTTCCGCCGGTCAGTCGAAATCCCCATGGCGTGTTGTCGAATTTCGTGAACTTTATGTTGATAGCCATGCTGTTCTACATCTGAAACCGTTACATTCGCGGTCACGTTCGGCTCGCGCGACTCGGACCGCTCCGGGAGAGCACCTCGGTGTGATTAGTTCCGAACGGGATTTCCGCATCGGCTCGATCGATTACATAATTCGAGAGGGGCGGAATTAGTTCGCGGGCTTGGATTTCCTCGAGCCGATCGCGCTAAATACGTGCGTCTCGCTCGGCACCGCGCGCAGTCGAACCTCGGAAGCCTCTATCACGGCGCACGATCGTTGACGCGTGAGTTCGCGGTCACCCGCCTTCCTACCCTTCCGGTGCGCAACGCTATTGCAACACCGGTAACAGAATCCCTGACGCCGGGGATCCCCGGCACACCGATCCTAGTAAATAAAACAGCGAGGAAGCAAACCCGATAAGATCGCGATCACCTGTCAACGGTGTTAAATTAAATCCCCTAATAAAATCCACCGCAGTTACGTAACACCGACTTGAGCCACTGACAGCGGGGTGTAGAAAATCGGTACGACTGTCGACTCCCAATAGGCTTCCATTGAGCGGATCGGTTGATCCTATCGGTTTTCACGGGGGAGGGGCGAGAGGCAAGTAGGTAGTAAAAGGAAAAAGCTAGGAACGTCGGAACGCGGCGGCTGCCGAGCGGAATTCGTAGTATGTACGCGGAAGTGGCCGCGCGTCGGCCGAAACGAATATAGTCTAGCGGCCGCGAGAATTTACTGAATGATTCGCGGCTCGGTTACTTGCCAGTGAGTTTCGGCGGCGCGAGGGGGGACCGTCGCAGGGAACGATGCACCACGTTGCACGGGGGTAGATGCACACACCGAGGGATAAATTGCCTGTATCACTGCATCGATCGGGCGCGCAGATAAGCGGGTAGCGTGCGGATCGATACACCGCGGAACCCAACCGATCGGCTCTCCCGAACACGCACAAAACGGTGTCACGATAAAGTTTGCCAGAAGGCGATCGCAGCTGCCCGACTCGTACGCCACAAATACGCGGCCACTTCTCCCCCCGACACCCCGTCCCATGCTCCCTTTGCTATCCAATCGGAAAACAGTAGGAAGCAGGCTGCTCGATCTATTTACTGATCGATTTATTTAGATCCGGGGTCCTCGATTTCCTCGTCGTTCTATGAAGACACGGCTCTCTTTCGCTTTCACCGACGCGCTCCCTAACGCGGATTAAAACAGTTGCTCCGCGGCTTGCTCTCGTCGGCGCGGTAAGGAGACCGGAGGGGCGCGGAGGAAAAGCCCGGCCGGAATTTTTCATAACTTCCCGCCCCGAGGGGAGCGCGCCCGCGGTGGGTTTGAAATCGTTATGGAGTTGGATCGAGTAGGGGAATTGAAGGCGCTGAAAATTTTCTGAAGCTAGGCGAGGAGTGTTTTAACGTTGCAAGCCCAGTCTGAGATGTGGAATTTTTCGAATCGAGAATATTTCTATTGAATATGTTATGGTAGTGGTAGATGAGGTATTGAGTAGACCTAACGTCTTACGGACTTTCGCGGGCCAACTTTGACGCGAGGCTGATTGTAGTGTCCTCTGTTCACGAACGACGGTCGGCTGAAGAAGTATTGCAGGCAAAGGAAAAGTGTGCGTGTGGAAATGCATGTGAATTGTACATGGTCGATTGTCGAGGGTTGATTTGGCTGCTCAGGATTTGAATCAAATTGTTCCATTGGAAGGAAGATTGAGATTCAAGATTTTGTTAGTTCTGAATTTGTTTAACAAAATACACGACGTCCAAGTTCCTGGCTAGGGTGGAACGAAATATAGGGGCAAAGTATTTGTTTGTTATTCAGGACTTCTAATAGTAGGCAAAAGTTGCATTTTATAATGTTATTTAAGCTGTGAAAGTTTGATCTTGAGCAACAAATTTTTTGAGGTGCCGCAAGCCGTTCAAAAGTCACAAAATCAGTAAATTTGAATTTTTGAATGGCTTGCGGCACCTCGAAAAATTTGCTGATCAGGATCAAATTTTCGCAGCTTAAATAACTTTATAAAAGGCAACTTTTGCCCACTATTAGAAGTCATGAATAATGCAAAAATATTTTGCCCCTAGTAGGTAACTTGGAGTACCTCACCAAGGAATTGGAATTTGGTATATTTTAGTATATTGCTGAAGCGGGAGGAGTTTTAAAAATTCAAAATCCTATCTATTCCAGCATCTCGCTGAAATATTCCAAGTTCCGCTTATCCTTCTATCTTAACACTGTACTCGTATTCTGGGGTAGGAATAATTGAACAACACTTGATAATTTCACTATTTATTTTATATAGAAGTTACAAATATTTCGAGTTACATTTATTCTTACATTCTATCGAAGTATCGTAGGTTAAAGAAATTCTTATATCTAAGTAGAATATTTGACAATCGCAGCGAGCGGCTCGGTTCTCACCGATTACCAGGTCTCACCGCGAGGAAGTTGCTGCGTTTCGTGACCCGTAAAGAGAGAGAGAGATGGAATCAAAGTTCCATCGATTTCCCTATGAAAGCCTTAGCTTAGATAGATGGAACTTTGTTTCCAGAGGTAAGCATGAAAGGAGTATTGGATGGCGCAGTTCCTACCACCCTGTTGTCCGAGTCGAAAGGGAAAAGCGCTTGGCGACTCAAGCCGACTAGCCCAGAAATGATTTGGAAATGATTTTCTACCCGAATGAATTTTATTTTATTCTCAGTGTTTAAACGTTCGATAAATGTTAATGCTTATATGAATTACATAGTATTAATTATAATGTATAAATACATTTTATTTGGACTTCGCGTAAATGAATAGTTGGAGAAATATTTAGAATAACTTGCTTTCTGTAGACGATGATGTTTGGAATTTTAACTAATTCCTGTTGCTAGTTAGAAGGGTGTACAAGGTCTACAAGGGCTCGAGTAATTATACAATTTATACCCTTACTCGAACGTATAAAGAATTTCACAGTAACTTTGTGCAAGACTTTAAAGAATTCTCTGAATCGAATTTAACCCAGAGTTAATTCCAGAAATATTACACAAAGTTTCTAATGCACTGTTTAAGCATTCTAGTAAAGTAATAACAATTCCTATATTGTTTCCTTGATCCTTATTTACCTCGAGAATTGGCTCACCGCCACCACAGATATATCTACAGTAAAATCTTCACATCAAATTGTGAATCTAAAGTCGAACACCGCGACTGACGTGTAGTAAAAGTGTTAAAGTTTCTTGTAAGAAGAGGAACGATGAATAATTCGCAACAGTGCATAAATGAAACTCGATGCTGAGGATGAATCACTCTCGTAGTAACCTATGCACGGTATGCCAGCGTCTAAGACCTTGATTCCTTTATTATGCATTATTGCAAAATATAAAATAGTATCATGCTTGTTAGCGTGATGCGACTTAGGCTTTGGTAATCAACTTTCAAAGAATTCGACAGACTAGCTTTAAATAATTTAAATATTTATTAGCATGTATTTATACATAGTTTTTACACGTTAAAAATTCATCGCCGTACATTAGATAATACCAGAATCTTTGCAAAGCAATATGCCTTAAGTCTTCTGCTTTTTCGGGCTCGGTGCTCCATCCTGATCGTCCACTTGGAAAATTGTCTGCGGTTGCGTCTTCTTATACGCCGGAGCAATCCAATAGGGATTCTCCTCCGCGACTTTTGCATACTTCAGAATAGCCTCTCTAGGATCTTGGTCATCCTCTATCCTTTTACTAAGCCCCAAATTCCGAATCACGTAAGAACTGAGGGTTCCTCCTGAAGAAGCAACCCTTCCACCCTGGCCAGACGTGATCGGCAAGTCTGGCCTCCTCGATTTAACTGGATCCAGGCGATCCTTCTCCATTTGCTTGCGAACCGATTTAGGCCGATCTTGCCTGAACAACGGGAGTGCATGCGGCGTTATGATCTGCTGGGTGGACATCACTTCGATGTGCTTCTGCTTCAGATGCGTCTTCACGACGCACAACTTTGCACCCCGCAAGCTCTTCTTCGAATCGTAATACGCTTTAACTACCCCGTTCCCACAGCCGACGAATATCTGATTCAACTTCGGATGCCACAGTGTCTTAATAACGTGCGAGTTCGTTACGCTTATCTCGTTAACTAACTCGAACGTCTTGGTGTCGTAAAATAGAACTCTGCCGGTGGTTTGGCCCTTGGTCAGTGATTCCCCTGTGATCAGAATCGAATCGTCCGGGTTGAACATACAGTCTGTTGTGTCGTATCGAGAGTATAAATTCTGCGCCTCGAAGATCGGCGATTTAAACGACCGCAAGTCCCAGAGCTTCAATGTATCGTCGCAGCTCCTAGTCGCCAGCATTTGTCCGAGATAGGAGAAACTCAGGCTCGATATCTCGGCGCCTTGTGCGTGCGCATTTCTTTGAATCAACGATGGATTCACGAAGTTCTTTCTGTGATCCCACATTTGTATGGAGCCGTCTATGCAGCCGCACGCCACTACGTTACCTTCCCGGCTGTAACCACACGTGGTTGGTATAGTTTTCACTCCGTTCTGTGCTCTGCACTTTATCAGATACTTATGGCCGCGCGGCCGATACAGAATCCATATTCTGCACGTGCTGTCTTGCGAGCACGTGAGGTACTCTTCCTTCGTGAACGGATGCCAACATCCGCTGTTTAACCCGGCCGTGTGACCCTTCGTGCGCGCCATGTCCGTTATATATTGATCGCCCTTGACGGTCTCGCATTTCTCGAAACCATCTCGATCGAGAACTTTTGCTTGGGCAGATCCGGATATGACTAGTATAACATCACCAGTCATCGAATACTGCAAGCATTTGATAGGATGGTTCTCGCAGGGCTGTAAGGTCCTGAAGCTTCGCATGGACGAATCCATACCAGCAAAATCCCAGAAACATACGTCGTAATCTATGGAGCCGGACGCTAATCTAGCTCCAGACGGATCTGCCGCGATAGCGGTCACTGCTTTCGTCCCATGAGTCATCGTAACTTCGTGACTGCAGGGGACTTTATCTTTCAATTCTGATTCTTCTGCGTCAGATTCTGCGTCGTCTTCGTCGCTATCTTCCTCCTTGTCCTTCGACTTCGACGAGTTCCCTGTATCCCCTGGAGTTTTGAGATTAAAGTCGGTAGGTACCGGAGGCCCGATAAATTCATCCTCGCTGTCTTCGTCGTTGTCGCTGTCATTGTTATCGATACTTTTAGCTTCGTTCAAAGGTTTCTCGATAGCTTCCGACTGTCTTCCTTTTTCTTCGACGGTGATTTTATTGTAGTTTATAGTTTTAGTAATATTTTCCAGCATCTCTTGTACGTCAAAGGACTTGGCTTTTTTACCGAAGCCTGTGATGCCCATAACCTCTTTCAGATTATGAGCCTCCTCCTCGTCCTCGGGCTTAATCTCGTTCATTTTCGTTACATTGGTCTCTGGTAATTTCTTACCGAACGTGCCAAATCCAGAACTCGTGACTTCTGTATTTTCCGGTTGTTCCCGCTTCAAGTCTTTACTAATTTTCCCGAACGTAATTACCTTTTTCGTATTCATGATCGCGGGCAATCTGCAATTCTTTTAACATATACAATTTAAGGGTGTGTTTTCTTAAGCATTAACAACTTCATTACAGTTATTTCTATCGACAGTTTATTACCTATTTGTTCTAAACAGTTTAAATAAGATGGATGTTGAGACTCAAACGCGCGTTAAGGTTAGAAAGCTTCATTCATTCCGTTTTTATTTAATAAACCATGCACAAAGTAAATCAATCAATACGATTGCTCGCTTTCACATCCTTCACTATAATATAATACTATTTTATTCGGGGAAAGATCACATTTACAATAATCTGGTTATCTTTGACAGTAAACAATAACACGCAATCAAATCGAAGTGCGTATACAGGCTGTTTCAAAATGCAGAATCATCAGCAGCGTGCAAATTCGTTGCGATAAAATAAAAGGAATCGATGAATCTTTCGTTTTGTAATATTTTAATAAATGTTCGAGCGTGCAACTTCCCGCGCATATTTTTTAAATGTCCAATAGGCAGATGAAGTTCAAAATCCGTAGGAAACCTATGTGAACAAATTAATTCCAAAATGTAGGGAAAATATTAGAAAATAAGTCCTGAATTTTCTCTCTCATTATAGTAAACGGTTTCTGCGTGTTTCCGAATAGAGCGAAGCCTCGGATTTTTTGCCCGTACTTATGGTCTTTTTCATCTGAACACGTCTGAATTTGTCAAGATAAACACCTCTACCCAGGGTTGCCAGATTGGGCGGAATCCGTTATTTGGACTACTTTTCAAAACCAACTGACGCTCAAAAATTGAAATTGGCGGTTGGCGCCTGAATTGGGCTACAATATCGACCAGGGTTGCTTTGGCTGAAATTTCGATATTTGGGCTGCCCAAGACCAAATGAGAATAAAAAATTTCATAAAATAAGATTATCATTGTTGTGTTAAAACGTTAATTTTAATTTTCGCATCAGTTTTATTTAAATTCGTTTTTGTTGTAAAGAAAACAGTTCCAGAAATTATTAAGAAAATATTTAAACATCCTTTACATTCAAGGTATTTTAATTTTGGTGCTTTCGGGCTATTTTTCCTTCGCGATCTAGCGGCTCGACATTAAAACCATCTGGCAACCCTGCCTCTACCCTTGACTGAAGTTACCTTCACGCAATCATAATCCAGTGGTATCCGGGTCGCGATAGTGAGAGGTTGTCCTTGAATATATTCAAGAGACGCGCTGTTATTATCACGCTGCGTAGATTCATTAAAAACTATACCCATCGCCCATCGCGATTGAAAGTGAATGCATATTATACAATTGCACAATGAATGCTCGCAATACCGCGAACGCAAAAGAAGCGCCCAGTTTTTGTGCTCTAGTGTTTCTTACGCGCAACCGCAGCTATTACTGACATTCAAATTCAAGTAGCACGCACCGGAAGTCGGATTTCTAAACTTCAACGGCTTCGATCTTGAAAACAAAGCCACAAACTGCCTAATGGTAAGTGACTACTCGATTTCCTATATTTAGTGTCAGGAATCTTTTGGCGTAGTTTGTCGTGTCCCATTATTTTGGGATGTCCTGTATAATTTCGAAGCATATGTATTTGACGTTTGCCTGTCAGATGTCAGTGGTTCCCGGATTTATCAAGGCCCTAAATACTTACTTACGTTTTTCTATCGAGCTGTCTATCGAAGTTGTACAAAGTGTAATACAGTGGTACATAAACTGCGTTTCAATAATTAATCGCACGCAACGTAAAATGCTCAGAAATTTACTTGTAGTGGTGACAAAGTTAGGTTAGGAAGTAGTTCGTCTAATTAGAAATAATGACTTTTCGGTAGTTTTCGTCGCGAACTTAATGGTTTGGCCAGTTGTCGTTTTTAGCGTTTCCACCTGATAAATAAGTATTGGAACGTCATTTTCGACACTTTGTTATTGATAATTGATTACAATACCGTGTACTTACAGCTCTTAGTATAACCAAGTACATTTGGCACTCATTTATTAGATACTCGTGCAGAGAGCCTAACAGGGTAATTCGCAACAACCAGTAAATGTATCTAATGAAAGCATATCTGGTTCACAATATTGCCCTACCCATGAAAAATGATTGACTTGAAAAGTAACGTGAGCAGTACCTACGATTCTAATCATGAATCTAGGATGCGAACCGATAGTTCTGAAACGATGCCATCGACACCTTCTTCGTCCTCCGACTACATGACGGGGGAAGCGGACGATAGCTCGGATAGCAAGGGGGCTATACCGTTCAGTCTTAAATCAGTGGAAACTGCACTTTCGTTATCCAAGGTACAAATACTAGCACTTAAGCTCCGTTTAATTCAGGCTGAGTTACGTTTCGTATACTCCAGGCTATATGCGAGGAGGATCTGAAAGAGATGGTGGAAAAGTGCAAGCAAATGGTCCTAGAGAGCGCAGAGTGCTCGGAAGAGCGAAAATGGCTCGTTAGGCGTTTAATCGAGTTGCGCTTGAGAGTGCAGGAATTACGAGAAACCTCGGAGGAGAATTTACTGGAGACCCAAGTGATACTCGAACACCACTTAGTGCCGCAGAAATATTACATAACAACCACTGTGCCGGTATATTGCGATCATTGCAGCGGAGCTATATGGACTATGCTTCAGTCGTGGTATATGTGTAGCGGTGAGATTCTCTACGTTACGCTTATCACACCGTCTTGTATGAATTCTTGTGGCATCGGGGCTCTGTTTCCGTAGATTGCAAATTTTGTTGCCACTGGAAGTGTTTGAGCAACATATGTAGGGTCTGCGTTCACGTAGTCGCCAGCGAGGCGGGCGGTTACACTTACACGAAGGATATTTGTCCCGAACAGGGCCTATCGAATCAGGGATACCGGTGCGCCGAATGTAAAGTGCGAATAACATTCAGTAAGTAGAACCATCAGCGAACGCATTGCTGTGTATAAGTTACCAAAGGGAGACGAGCTTTCCCTCTTATCGGCTCTTTTAAAATACAAGAGGTATTCTTTATCGCATGGTTAAACTATATTTCCATTACAAGCTTTCTCAAAAGGATTATCCTTATCTTGTTTTGGCAGCCCTTTCAAGAATACAGGTAACATAACGAGGGGAAGGCAAAGTTTTAAAGTTGTTCTGCGCATTGAGAAATAATCTTGTACGCATGTGCTTTTTAACGTACGATTATACGAATACAGAATCAGCATGGATCGAGCCACGCCTTTGCGACTACAGCGGATTGTATTACTGTCAGAGATGCCATTGGAATACCGTGATGGTGATCCCCGCGCGAGTCATTCGAAATTGGGACATGGAGCCGCGACTCGTGTCCCGAGCCGCGGCGCAACTGTTAACTCTTCTAGAGGACCGTTCCGTTTTGCCGCTGGAGGAATTAAATCCAAAGCTGTTCACTCTGGTCCCAGATCTGTCCTCAGTGAAGGTAAAGCGTATCACGATTCTGTAACTGCGAGAAGAGCACCGAATTACGAACTGAAAGTGCAATTGAATGGGACAGAGGATGCGGGAGGAAATGCAGATGATGAAGCGCTACTTGGTTCTATGCCCGGAGGCTGATAATCAGGGGCTACCGTGGAAACTTAGAATACACACTCATATGATCGAGAACGCGGGCAATTATTCCATCAGAGATCTCGTGGATCTGAAAAATGGGACGCTTCTGGAGGAGATCCGAGCTGCGTACGACGCCATGCACGCTCACATCACGGAACAGTGCCAATTGTGCAAAGCGAGGTAGACTTTAAAGATGATTCGGAGTGAGAGCGCTACTGAAAGTCTAAACTGTTCCGTATGTTGTTTCGCAGGGGTCATTTGTGCGAATTGTGCGGCAACGATGAGATCATTTATCCGTGGGACGCGAGCTCCGTAACTTGCCATCAATGCTCGGCCGTCCATCACCGCACATGCTGGTCGAAACGGAATCATTCTTGCCCACGTTGCACGAGACTTCAAAAGCGGCGCGCCTTAGAGGAACAGCAAACTTCCGATACAGGCGACTGTGTCACGGAAGACTGTTTGAACACAACCGAATCCCCGAGCGATGCGACGTAAAAACATTTACCTTTTGTACTCTGCTTCCCCTCGTGTTTGCGCTGCCTAAACACGTTGAGGATCGCCATTGCCGCGTTGCCTGTATGTTACGTTCCGTGCAATCGTTTTGTATAATAAACCCGAGCGATAATTTTATATTTTTGGATTGTTTAATGCCTAATCTCTCGATCAAGTGCGAGGGCATTGCTGAAGCATGGCAGGCTCTCTACGCATTTCGTAATAAGCTCGGAGTACCGACGCCTTTGTGCGACGAACAATAAAAGGCAGCCGTTAAATTGCGCCAATTATTTTTCGACAACAAGCTTCAAGAAGTAATTTGCCTGCAGTACTCAGGAACAATTTAGATAACATTGTTCCATAGATTACTCGATCATTTGCACAGGTGCCGAACAATTATTATCCGGCTTGCTACATATTCTGTATCACATAGATAAACGGAACGTTTGTGGGAAGTTGGCAGTGAGCTTAAAAGGGGGTTGCGTCAATGCCGAGACAGTCAATAGGTTATCTGACGCGCACCTCGGGCCCAGGTAACAGAACAAATTCTTCGTTCGCAAAAAAACGCTACGATTTCTTCCAAGTCGCTCAGTACTCTGTAACGCTCGGCACCGCGATGTTCTCGCTACGCGTGTTTCTGTTACTCGCCTCGGTTCTCCTGACAGTCGGATTCGGGGGCTGCGAGTTCCTCAAAAGTGACCCCAAAAATCCAAAGGAGACCTTCGTTGGTCCACTCGAGAAAACGGTCAGGATACTAATGAAATCCGGGCGAATGCTTAATCACGGAGTCGAAACTGTCAGAGATAATTTGAGAGGGGTAGCATCTCTCATTCCAGTGCTTAATATACCCACAGACAAGAGAACGTCGGTCGGCGATGCTCTAAACCCATACAGAACGCAAATTAAGGCGATATTCCCAGGTGCGTGATATTATTTCGTGGACTTTGAAATCTGAATATTATGTACGATGTGTATGAATGACACGCGATAAACGACCGAATACGTAACGCGCCTTTGATAGTAACTCGTTTCAATGTTAATTTCAGGAACATACTGGTGCGGCGACGGTGATATATCTCCAAACCAGAAGGACCTCGGCTTGTTTAAGAGGACGGACGCCTGTTGCAGGGCTCACGATTCTTGCCCGGAGGGAATCCCGGCGCAAGAGGAACGATATGGCCTTATGAATAATGGTATTTTCACGAGGTAATTGCGGAATGGATTTCGTAATGCGTTCTCATGGTCATCTTAGATGATTAAAACAGAAATATTTATGTATCTTGCGAGTAGATCGTCTTGCGACTGCGACAAGAGCTTCTACCATTGTTTGAAGCAAGCGGAATCTTTAATCGCTACTAACATAGGAACTACGTACTTCAATGTCTTAAGGCCGCAGTGCTTCAAGAAGTATTATCCGATTGTAGGCTGTGAGAAATACGCGGGGTAATGTATTTTATTATAATGATCGTTGATATTTCTTCCACGAGGGGCACATCCGTATGGTCTTCTTTTAAATTGAATTTCAGGCACCGGTTGTTAAACGACAAATGCGAGGAGTACAGTTACAATCGTACTGAGCCAGAAACGATGGAATGGTTCGACAATCCGGACTTCATAGTTCTTTAAGTATCTTTGTTTTATTTATTCTTAAATATACATCGTGGGTTATGTAATACAGAATTACCGATAGCATTTCAAAAGGGAAGGGACAAGCTTATTTTCAAGGGAGCTGGTGCGACAATTCGGAAAGTTCGAATAGTCCTTTCGGCGCTATACCTCTGTTAATAACGTGCGGTATCGTTTTCGGTATCATTCTGAAACAAGATGCGATGATACTTATAGGTAATGTGTAATTACTTGAAATAATTGTAAGCAATGGCGCTGCGAAAAAGAAGGAACACTTACGTAATACAGTCGATAATGGGACAGACTGAGAGGCAGAGCGTGCAACCCGTGCAGTCATCGGTCACTTTCGGAATGTGAGTTTCGGAATCGAACCGAATCGCTTGGTAGCCAGAATCAGCGCAAGCCATGTAGCATTTCCCGCAATTTATACACATGTCCTAAGGAATGTAAAAGCTGTGTATATTATCACATAGTACTGAAAACAAGTTTAATGAAGTTTTATTCAGTGACGATCAAGACGTACGTCGTCTATCAATGCGACAACTTGTTCTTTAGCGTCCAGATCCTTGTAAGCTCCTATATGATTCACAGCTTTTCCAATCACGTCCTTTATCGTTGGAATAGGGGCAACTGGATTCGGAGCGGGCCTCGTTACTTCGGCGACTTTATCCAGCGGATTTGAGTTCGCCTTAATCTCGGCTATCTTTTGCTCTCGAAGCTTCTGATATTCCCCGAAGTAGGGGATATTCTGTAACGCGCGTCGATTATAATGCAGTGCCAATGACCAAGTTCAACTTTCATCGAGCGATACTCACATTACCAAGAGCATGTTGCAACGAAACCGGTTTCCCTTTTTGATGCTTAAAAGTCGGCGGACTCTGTCCATCCCAGTCTTTCACTTGCTGCAGGCTCTTCAAGTACAGCAAGGCTTTTAAACCAGTTACGTAATCGTCGATCAAAGTGAAATCTTGATTCTGTATGGCGCTGCCGATCTGTCCATCGTTCGAGAATAATATAGTACGAATAATGTGATTATAATCAGCACGACTAATTCACCTGTACGACTGACGCGCCGCAATGAAGAAATTGAAGAGCAACGTCTGCCGAATCAATACCACCGATCCCAAGGATGGGGAAGCCGGGTAGCTTCTTCGAGATAGAAGAAACGGCTCTTAAAGCTTGAGGCCTAGTCGCGTTCCCTGACATACCGCCGTAGGTGGTAGCCTTTTTCACCCCAACAGCTGGCCACGGAGTGGCGTCGGAGTGCAGGCCCATTAAACCTTGTACAGTATTTATCGCAGACACTCCGTCCGCGCGACCTGTTACAGTCATATCTCTGAACATTCTCCGCCTGATTTCGACTTCATTTTTATAGTTCCATCGGGAAAGAATCGTACGAAGAAAGTACCTTCGTAAGCTGCCTCGGCTATCGAAACGACATCGGTGATATTCGGTGTCAGTTTCACGAAGAACGGTATCTTCACAGCATCCCGAACCCACCTCGAAATGTTCCTTACCAATTCAGGATCCTTGAGCAAGGTAACAGGCCCGAATGAAATATTAACCAAGTATTTGGAATTATAATAAATATACCTGTCCGCAAGCCAAACCCATTCCAGACTCTCCCATTCCATGGGGACAGGACAAGTTCAACTCTAAGGCGTCGGCACCGGAAGCCTCCGCTTTTTGCGCCAGCTCCGTCCAATCTGCTCTGTTGTACGTGCACATAATACTAGCTATAACGATCTGTGAAACAAACCACGTGACACGTAATCGTTCGCATTGGCATTAATTGGAAAACATCGGGAATGTTACTTTGCAGACCTTGGCGGGGAAGTCCTTCTTCAATTCCGTCACGCTGTTGCACCAGTAAGCCTCCGTTTTCTCAGATATGAGTTCGATGTTTAAGAAACTGCCTTGCTCCGGACCGTAATGATGCCGGGAAGTCGTGCCCTTGATTATCCTCGGAGACACGTTAGTGACGAGGTCCTACAAATTGACTTTATCAGAACGATTTCCATGCGTGATTCGGGTGATGAAGCTGTTTACTTTGTCCAAGGAGAACGTTTTCGTCACGGCGAAGGCCCATCCCGCTTCGAAGGCTCGTCGGATCATAGCGCTAGTGGTGCACGGCGGTGCAGAGGCAAGGCCGAAAGGATTTTCGAACTTCAGGCCGCACATCTCGACGGTTAGATCGACGTCGTCGATCGGGCTGTGAAATTTAGGCAGCTGGGGAATCTCAGGTACTTGGAGGTTGTAAGAATTCTGTTGGATAGCGAGCGAACAAATCGTTAAGCATACGTCGTTGTGACGAAAAGAAAGATACGAGTGAATTTCTGAACATGTAACCTGAATAAATTTGTGCATGTACCAAGCTGCCACCTTCCCATCGTTTACAGATTCGACGGTGGTATTAGCAACGCCGGCAAGATCCCCGCCGCAGAAGACTCCCGGCACAGACGTGCTCATTGTCTCAGTGTCCACTTCCGGTAAATACCACTTGTTTATTTTAACAGGAGCCATGGCTCTCCTCACTTAAACATCAGAAACTCTCGGTACCTGTTTTTAGAGGGACACTTAACCTGTGTAGTATAAACTCTTACCGCCGGGGTCTTGCAACCCTGATCCAAAAGCCGATATCACAAAGTCCGCTTTCAGCCTGCAGACTTGTTCCTCGTCCTCCACCCAGTCGCCGTTTTCATTCTCCTCGGTCCGATAGAATTCCATCGCGACTATTTTCCCGTTGCGGGTGATCACTTGCTTCGGCGACTGGAAGGGGATGAACTCGCATTTCTCTTCTCTCGCGAGGTCAAGCTAAACACCCCGGAAGACACGATTTTGGGAATACCGGGATACAGAGTAGTTTATTGTACGAAACGACGAATCACCTCTTCGGGAACAGCTCGGACGTTGGTGAAGCCTTTTCTGAAAACTACAAACACCTTCTTCGCGCCGCATCTCAGAGCGGAAGTAGCGCAATCGAACGCCGTGTCCCCGGCTCCGAGAACAACGACGTTCCCGCGAAGAGATGGTAGCTCGTTGCTTTTGCACGCGCACATCCCTGGCTTGCTGCCTCTCGCTACTTTCGGCAGAAAGTTCTTCGACGTGAAGAAGCCCATCTCCTCGGTGAGGTTAGAGAAGATCGGAACAGTCTTTGCTTCCGGGAGACCGATCCCCAAGAAGATAGCTTTATACCCGGCACTCTGAAGAGCCTGAAAGAATATTGATGCATGAAATTGAAATTCAATTCTGAACCGATTGTGAGAGAAAGTCTCGTCAGAACCTGTATCGTTAAATCAGTGTCGGATAATGCTCTGCCCAGTTCGATCTTCACTCCCAGATCTTTAACCAGGTCCACCTCGAAGTTGACGACATCGTACGGTAGCCGATATTGCGGTATCTCGGAAGCACTTAGGCCGCCGATGTAATTTTGCTTCTCGAAGATCGTGATCCGATCGTAACCTAAACGCGCGAGGAACGTCGCGCAGGACAAGGAAGCCGGGCCACAGCCCAGCAACGCGATTTTGGTATCAGCGTGCGGAACACTTTGCCCGGGGATTCTGCTCTGCGGTATATTCATTTGCTTGAAAACCTACGGAACGAGGTGCAGGATTTTATAATCGCTGAAGTGGATGGTGCATCGAATGCTCATTGGAAACTTTTAGCTCCTTACATCCGTGGCGAACTGTTGGAGGCCGCCGATATTAATAGGCCCTTCTTCGGAGGCGTGCAAGTTACACCCACCCACGCAAAGGTCGCTCGTTGGGCACACCATGCCGCAGGTAAGCCCCAGAGGATTGTCCGACAGAATCGCCTTCGCCGCGCCATAATAATTTCTATTCGAGATAGATGTAATGAAGGACTTGATGTCCAGCTGCGTGGGGCACGATTTCTGGCAAGGCGCGTCCGTGCATTTTAAACAACGCGCGGCTTCTTTTAGTGCGCCGCGCTCACTGAGCGTGGTGTGCTTAATGTCGTCGAAATTCTTCGTCAACGGTGGGCATTTCTGCAAGAACCAAGCACATTTGTAGGAAGGGAAGGGAGCTGTGTGTATTTACGTAGTAATCGTAGTGCTAGCTCCGTAAAAGAATGAGCCTCTCATTACACAACGATTTGTAATCATTGCGTCATCCCGATTTCTCGCGATAAACCATTTAAGAATTGAATGGATCGGCAAGAGTTTCCTCCGCGGTGCATCTTACACTGCATTTCTCGTTGATATTCCTCTTCCATTTCTTCTTGTTCTCTTTCGTGTGCGCCGAAGTGACAAGGTTGGCGAACGGGTTTATCTTCGGATTTAAGTCCAGGATGTTCTGAGGACAAGTGTGTCTGCTGTCAAGCTCGATGTTGTGCCAAGCAAATATTAGATGTCAGAAAGCCACCGCTGACACTTACCTCTATGTCGGGCACGTCTTTGCTGAGTGTCGCAGTGGGTGCCATATTTTCGTGACTTATTAAATATTATCGCGTGAAACTTGGAAGGTCCTAACCGCGAACGACAGGCACTCGCGGATGTTGCAAATATCGCGTAGAGATGCGCTCGTCCTCGGTAACTGAAGCAACTTACTTCGAGTCCCCGTGTAAGACGACTGACTTGAGAATTATGTACTTTTACATACAACTGCGTACTGCAGTCTGTTTAATGTCACGAGGCATGATAATGGATGGCTCTCTATATGCGATAGTGTCTATACGTATCATCCGATATGATTAAAGATCGTGTTTGTAGTGGGAATGGTAGGCAGAGCTACTTCCCCACCATTCTCACACATGTACACATTACTTTCTACTTCTCCTTTTATATACTTTACGTTCTTCAACCTTTTTACACCTGCGGACCGGCCAAAATAGGAGAAATATTTCGCGGACCGGCTGATGGCTAAGGCAGAAATCAAAACCAATGTAGATAGTAGTATTTTATTTATTGAATCGGTAATTATTTACAAAAGGGCAGTCCTCGCCGATTTCGATGAGGTTGGACTATCTTGTCGGGGCATGATTCTGAATAACTTTTTCCTATACATGTTGCCGTCGCTCGGTTTTAGTTTTCGAGATATTCGCAAAAAGCTGTGAACCGGTAGTTGGTTTGGGGCAAATGATTTAGCGGCTAATTTTTGGGAAATTTAATAAAAAAAGTCTGTAAATCTCCCAGAACTTGGCGGGCCTCTTAACCTTGACAACATATGTCAAAGTCATCGAAATCGGTGAGGGCTGCCCTTTTGTAAATATAATTACCGTTAAATCTAATATTATCAAATTACAATTTAATATATTATACAATTTTCTTTTCATTTAAATTTTTTCGCGCACCACCGGTTAAAGAACACTGTATTATATGTAGTGTCTCTTAACATTAATATCCTCTGCACGTAATCTATTTCTTATCAAAGCCAGAAGACGAGAGGCACGTTTTCTACAAGTTATCGGACTCGCCGCTTTGGAATTTGAAACAGAATGATACAAGGCTGCATTAAACCGCTTTAATGCTTTCACTGTTACGCCGCAAAATATCGTTATATCGCTCTATCGGGGCTAACATCACTAGGTCACGCGAGCGCAAAAGGATTTAGATAATGAAATCTGATACAGTAATCAGTTATACATACATCGGTTAAAATTCAGTTTATCGATGTAGATACTTGTGATCGATCAATCCAGCCCGATCATAGGTCGGTCCTCGTAATCAAGCAGTTCAATAATTAAGTGGACGGTGCTCCACTATCTCGCATTGTGCACACACAGTGTACTAACTACAGGCCAATAGATGCTTGCAAAATGCAGCGAGCGTATCGTTTCGGACTTGTCGCACAAATCGCACTGTTGGGTTTTAGAACGGACGCCATCCGATCGAGTAGGACTCGCGCGTGATATTGTCCTCCGGGTTAACAGAACTTACCTGCCTTACCATTCGTCGATTTCGCATTAAACGTTAATAAGAAAGCGATCCTCTATAGTCGAGCATTATTACAGCGCGACGTAACTGTTCTTGCCGAATGCCCCCAATTACATACAGATGCAAGGCAGCAGAAGGGGACGTAATTACAGAGCATGTCCAGACCGTCCCGCATCAAGTCCTTCAATTAATAGCTTGCGACCCTAGAATGTGGTTCAAGTAAATGGCCACCTAATACTCGATGCTATCCATAGCAGAGGATGCTCTGTCCCTGCGGAATATTCAAGTCGAACGGAATCGGTTCGAATCGGAGGATGGACGTGTTTGCCCCGACAGAAACGAAACTCAGGACGATCAGTCCTAACAAGCATTTGAAAGTTAGCCTGTCGATGATTTATTATATGGGCATGTGGCCCGTTCAGGGCAAATACCTGTATCTATACATTCCGTACACGGTTTGCAGTTTCGTCTTTCTCTTAGGAATTTTCCTCGCCACTGAAATCGCGTCTCTTATCGCCAGCTGGGGGGACATGGGGGAAATTGTTGCCGGCGCGACAATTCTAATGACGAATGTCACTCACGCTTGCAAGGTCCTTATCAGTGAATCAGATTTGCGATAAAGCTTTCTCACGTCACGTAAAATTTCATTCTAAAATTTCAATGTACCATCACCGTGCGATGGTGGTGTAATGGTTAGCATAGTTGCCTTCCAAGCAGTTGATCCGGGTTCGATTCCCGGCCATCGCACATTCCTTTTTTTCATTTGTTCGTGGAATTTTTCTACCGAAATTAATTCCGCGCGAGATTATCGTTTCCGTTAAGAATCCAATACCTGGAGTTATAATTTTATTAGACGTTTATTCGGTTTATTACGCTCGTGCTCAGGTGATTCTGATTCTTCGCCGGCAAAAGCGTATCCAGGCTCTGATAGACGTGACGAACAGTGAAATGTTCAGTCGAGATAACGCGAAATACGAGCGCATAGTAACGTATTATACTTGGCACGGGATCTTTCATCATATCGCTTATCAGAGTTTCGGCGGGATGGCAGTATTTTGCTGGGGCATGACGCCGATCGCGGATCTGCTCGCTGGAAGATCCAAGCAATTGCCGATGGGGGGATGGTACCCCTATAATGTCACTGCCACCCCAGCTTTCGAGATTACCTCCTTGCATCAGACCGTGGCAATCATTATTTGCTGCTTCAACAACGTCGCGATAGATACTTTGGTAACGGGATTTATCACCGCTGCTTGCTGCCAGTTAACGCTGCTCAGCCGCAACATCGTTTCGATAACCAGCGAAGTAAAGAAACCATTAGCTTCGAGCGATAACATTGGAAAATCTGCAGCGAACGATTGCAACGAGGCGTACGAGGATTTGAAGCTTTGCGTCAGGCACAGTAATATGATATTCGAGTGAGTCTCGCAACGCGGATAAGGATAGCGTGCTTCTCATTGTTTAAGTCTGTAGCTGAATTGTTGAATAATTCCAGCTTCGCGAGAGAGATCCAGAATATATTCGGCACGGTGATATTCCTTCAGTTCCTAGTTAATTGCATTATTATCTGTTTAATTGCATTCAATATAGCACAGGTATATTTTGTACATCCTATGTATTAGTTGCAACAGTTTTGCCTATGCACGCAATTGGAACTTGTCGCGTTCACAGATGAAAGACTACATTCCGTCCGTTCTCTTCGGTATGGTGATGTACATGTGCTGCATGACTTACCAAATCTTTATATATTGCTGGCACGGCAACGAATTGTACCTCCACGTACGAAATCGTTACGACTGATCTGTTACCGAAAACCAAAGCGAGATTCTGCCTAACAGAATCGCATTTACAGAGCACAAATCTAATTATTGCTGCCTATTCGAACGATTGGTGGCGGAACACCGAGGCTTTCAAACGAGCCATACAAATCACGATGTTGAGGGCTCAGAAGCCACTCATTCTGAGCGCTGGGAATATCATGGAATTGTCCTTACAGACGTTCGTTAAAGTAAGTGTACCTGCTTATGCCTCGCAATGTTCTCTTTAAATTTATCGGCGTTATTTTTTAGATTTTGCGAATGTCGTACTCCATTTTTACAGTTTTGCAAACTTCTACGGACGGCTGAATCTGTTGTTGATCGGAGCAAGTTTATCGTAGGGAAATATTGCTGTACATAATATAAAAGCCATATTAACAGAAAAATATATAAATGTATATTTTTTGAATATCAAAAATATAAATCGAACAGAGATTTCGTAACATACACGTGTTGTGATATTACACAATGTTATTTGCACAGTCCACAACTCTTATGTTGGGCCATGATGATTGATGTGTATTATCATAGAGCTTCGACCATGACTGCTATTCCTTGACCTCCGCCAATGCAGGCAGAGCCAATACCAAGTTTCCCACCTTTTCGTCTCCTGCGAGAGTAATACGTCGTTGTAATTAATCAACGCAGAGGGTATTCAAGTAGTTTTATTCAGTATCAATGTACCTGAGCTCGTGTACTAAATGCGTTGTAATTCTGCTACCAGATGCAGCCAACGGATGCCCAAGAGCAATAGCACCGCCGTCCACGTTCAACTTATTAATGTCTAAATCGAGGTCCTTGGCGCACGCTAGTGTCTGAGCTCCGAACGCTTCGTTGATCTGTTAAAATGGGGAGTATACAGTGGATTGGATTCGAGTAAATCTAACGTAACATGCTCGCTAAAATGTACCTCGACCAGCTCCACGTCGTTCATCGTTTTATTTGTTATCTTAAGAAGTTCTTTGATAGCTGGTGCAGGTCCGATTCCCATGATACTGGGTTCTACGCCCACAACTGTGTAGCCAACTAAACGCGCCAGTGGCTTAAGTCCTTGCGTCTTAACGGCTTCTTCGCTGGCTAAAATAACAGCTCCCGCACCGTCGCAAATACCCTGTAGAACGAGAAGTATGTGTTTACAAGGTACACGCGTGAATCTAGTATACACTGTTGGACAGTCCAATAAGACGCGATTTAACGTACAGATGCAGAGCCCGCTGTGACGATACCGTCCTTCTTAAAAACGGAGGACAGCTTGGATAAGTTTTGAAGAGTTGTCTGAGGCCGCGGATGCTCATCCGTGGTAACGACAACATCTTGCTTCTTCGCTTTCACCGTTACGGGCGCGAGCTCCTCTTTGAAACGGCCAGCATCATTGGCTACAACGATCGGTCATTAAGCTATCGTAATACAAGGAGCAGAATCTTCTTTGCCAGTAGCAAGTGTTTACCAGCTTTCCATAACCGCTGGCTCCTTAAAGCGAACTCGTCTACTTCCTCTCTCTTCAAGCCGTACTTAGCTCCAAGTATTTCTGCTGTCATGCCCATGGGCACGTTGCAGTGGGTGTCCATCATTCCAAGCCACAGCATATCTTCGAACTCATACTTCTGCCCTAAAGCTGTACCGAAACGAACATTCCTTACGACAAAAGGGACCTGGCTCATATTCTCCGCACCTCCCGTTAGAACCACTTTAGACTCTCCTACTAAAATACTCTGAAAGTTAGACGTAATTGAAACAGTATCTACTGGGAAGGGACTGTGTCCAATCATTTTTCTTTCTATCGGTTTAGAAATGTATAGAAGCCTGCACCTGTGCACCGCAGACTATCGACTGAAATCCAGAGCCGCACAGTCTGTTGACTCCGAAGGCTGGCCTCTCCAAAGGAACTCCGGACTTCAATGATACATGACGTGCCAGAAAACCTCCGTCAGCAGCTGATCCCTTTAAAAGAACAGTTGGTCAGAGTGCGAAGCAGGGATGATTAATTGCTTTTAAGAGTTGTAGACAGCGGTGCACTCAGGATTTAATCTTGGGGTAGCCGGGTTGGAGGGATAAAAACATTTTTAATACAAATTCAATTAAATTCGTTAAAATTTAGTTGAAGAACAAAATTCAGTTTTCTTTTCTTTTTACTAAGCTCTTTCTTTGGAGGTGCCAGGCCACCTTGGCCCCGAGTGCGCCACTGCTTGTAGATTTGACCGATATATACGTACAACTAATACATGACCAAAAACGGTACTGTCTATTTGTTCAGGTTTTAATCCTGCCGATTGCAAGGCAGATGTCGCAGCAACTACTGATAACTCGGTGGCACTTTTGTTGACGAATGCCCCACCCATTGTGCCGAATGGGGTACGCTTCGCAGCCACAATGAAGACTCCTGTAAGAAAGGTACGCTCGTTTGATCATTTTGTAAGGCCAAGTAAAGGCCACCCAAACATTAAGCATATTTATTTAAGATATTGAATTTAGATTACCATTTAACTCTGGTATGTACCTTAATGTCTATCCTCGTGGTCATTGAAAAGAGAAATTAATTTCAATCAGTTGTTCATATTGTGTAATTAAAATATGTAAACTTGAAATTATGAGACAATTTTGTTGTGCATCATCCCGAATGAGTACCACTGTCGCGAGTATAGAACGAGCTCCAAAGGTCAGAATAATAGAGAAATTTACGAAGGATTGTGTAAAATCAGACGATAATTACGATAACCGGCTACAAAAATAAGAATTTTGGAAGAAAGAAGAAAATTTAACGCTTGAGATAAAATGAAAGTATTCCACATACCACTTATATTGGTCCATTTTATTGTCGTATTGAATATATGTACATTCATGAGTGAAGGCTTATTATATATACCGCGTGAATTCTATTTTTTTCCGTATGTTTTATCATGTTGATGAATTTGACCTACATCTTTATCGCGAAACTTAGAAACTGTACGTGCCAGCGCGTGTAACGAGTGTTTTTAAGCGTATGGATTACGTATGCAATTATTTTGCCTATCGCTGATAATATTTTCAAACAATCAACTATAAACTAATGATATAGAAAATTTTTTTATAAATAACGCGTAAAGTACTGTGTATCTATGACGCGTAAAGTGAATGTTTAAATTACAAATCAAGCGTTTTATTTAGAGTAATTATATACGAGGGATTGTACATACCTTTCGTTACGACGGACATCGTGCAAGTAAATTTTTCTTTCCCGGTGCAATAACCAAATTAAATATATAATAGAAGAATTCGACGGTTCGGCACGATTATTGTACCGTAGAAGTTACGCTTCGACACTGCTGTGCACTGCTGTGGGCAATGACTGCTCCTTTTTACAGGGTATATATACTGTACTATAGTTATCAATGGGAGAAGGGGCTTATTTCAGTGACGTCGCAAGCAATTTCGTTAACCGATTCAAAAGCATCAGATACATTTTTTAAACGATCCTATTAATATGTATCGGGAATTTACAATAGACATGTATACTTGAACAAACTTTTTTATTTCCTTTATCCTCGTTGAAACATTATTACGCTGTTTAATTAAACACACATAGAATGGTTTCCCTATCAAATGAATTTTAAGAATTAGCTAATACAAAAGAACATGGAATCACTGTTGCAGGACTACTTATCTAATTCGTGTACGCTTATGTATTCAATCGCACCTTCAAATTTCTTTCAGAACATTCTTGAATTCCTAGTTTTATCACAGGCACATTGCTCAAAACTCCCGAGCCGTTCGAGCATCCGAAATCTTTACTCCAAATCCTCTTCATTCGTTTGCTTATCCTTCATTGAACGGTCTTCGATGAATACTTAGTATATATAAGAAAACTTATTCTAATTATGTAAAGTCTAAATAAGGAAATATATACAAAAAGTGTAAAAGGGAAGAAGGGCACAGTGACTTGATTCAAACATCCTCTTACCCACGAATAAGTGCCCGGTGCGTTTGGCATGCCAGGCTTTTATTAGATATTTTGATTTCATTATCGGGTATATATTTCCTTACAAGTAAAACATACCGACGTTAATACGAATTCATCTGTTTCTCAGTCATGAGCTCTCAAATAATTTCTACGATCGTCAATTACATAAGTACAGCCGCAGAAACAGATGGGATCAGAAGTCTCTTAGTGTCCATTAATCGAACTTAAACCGAAATCAAGTATTTTTTTTCTGTATACAAGAGATACAACATTCTTTATTACAGGAAATCTTACAAGAAATCTTTTATTCTTCGTAGTATGGTTCGCTGATGTCTGCTTCTTTCGCAAACCCCACTCCCTGTTAAGATAAATCAATGATAGTTAGATTCTATCGTTAACTTGCTTCCGTACTTTGCACCGCGTTCTTACATACATCTTGAAACTTGTTATACATTTGCTCCGCAGCTTGAACCGACGAAAACATCGCTTTCAAAGTGCGCCTCGCTACTGGTTTCAAGGCATAATCGATTGCCGTCCAAACACATTCCTTCCCGTCCACCTTTAAGCAGATAGCACAATTTTGAACAATGGTCAAATTAATTTCTATTCAGCGGTTGCACTAAAATTCTGCAATTAAAAGCATAGAAACGTTGTTGACACATATTTACCTGCATCTGTGTATTCATACTGATAATCGTATTGCTCATAACTTCGTTTGTTTGATCTGCTTTTAATACTATTCTTTCGCCAAAGATATTAAAGTCGTAATAAATAAATAAATTTCCTAAAGCGACGGACTTCCATTTGGTTTCTTTGCTTGTTTTCGCCAGCACGGTGGCCCTCTTTTTGAAAATAATTGATTTCTGATCCTCATCGTCGTCGTCCTCCTCCTCCTCCTCCTCCTCCTCGCCCCCCTCGTCATCATCATCTTCCTCTTCCTCTTCGTCGTCTATCTCATCCCCCTCTTCGTTTTCATCCTCGTCTTCCGGTTCTTCAATTACCGGCCCCTCTTCCGTTACCTTCTCACCTGCAATTAAATAAACAACATTGATATGTAAAATATGGCTGCAAGCAAGGGAACGTAATAGAAATGTTAAAAGCAAGCAAGAACTGATGTGAGCTTACTTGTTACGTGTGTTATATCTATTAGATTGCCTGATAAACAAGTTTAACGCTAAGGCAAATGACGGTTAATCGGTAAGGAGTGCAAGGATTACGTTTTGTATTATTCCATTTTATTCGAACGCTTGGCAAATAAAATACGCATTTGTACAACTTATTCCGTAGAACCGGGAGAAGCGGAACAAAAGATATTATTTAAGTGTGTATCTTGTCGATAGAAAGATCCACGCTTGCGGTGAAGCTTGCTACAATAAGACGCCGACTTAGTAACCAAATTTTATTTACGATAAAGCATAAAATATCTTCACATATCTCGTAATATTTGTTCCTTTTGGAGTAAAAAAAGTATATTTATAAAATTGAAAATAACGTAGTAGAATAATTTCGTGCAGACTTTCCATTATAAATTAATATCACGATCAAATATCACAATCAAGCTGAAAATCAAACGTACCAATGAGAAAGAATATCTTTCACAATAATATCGTAGTTTTATAAAAGAAGTAATGAAATGTTCCTTAAAGCGACAACAAATTATAATGCTTGTAAACAATCATACGCTACGTAAGTAAAATTATAAATTAACATCGTTCAATAATCAAGAACATCTACGTATCGTACAGTAAACTATGTAAAGGGGGTGATGGATAAACACGTGTCATGCGGTCAGAGGCGATTAATTGAGGAAGCATTATGAAGAGCGGGGTTTGCATCTTATTCCTTACGGATTTCACTTAGCGTTCGCTGAATTTTGTCGACCGTATCCTTGAACTTTGTGGCCAGTTCCGGATTCTTAAATTTAACCGCTAATTGCTCCAAGCATGGCTGCTCTTCAGCGTAATTCATGCCTGCCCATACCCAAGCACGATCCGAGGTGCTAAGTCTACTGAAGTTCACGTCCAATGTGAGCAGCAGATTGCATACTACTTTATGAACTTGTTCTCTACGCAACAATAATCTATAAGTTTCATGCTCTGCGTGATGTAAGATTTTCATGTCTCCGACGCCTCTCTCTTTCCATTCGTGCGTCATATTGTCATATCTGTACAACTTGGCTCTTTCGCAGAACACTGAAACAAAACACACGATCATTCGAACAGAAACGTGACAATCCCCCGTTCTATGTATACTTCATTCTGACGCGTACCTCTCTCTTCATCTTCCTCTCCTGTGCGTACCTCGATGACGTCGGGCAATGGTACGATAGGCTCGAAATGAGGATCATGGTGCTCCTGATCGTTTTCGTTTTCGTCGCATTCCCCTTCGTCGTTCTCATCTTTCTTCTCTTTCGGGGCATCTTTCGAGAGCTTATTGGCAGGCATGGGCGATTTGCCACCAAATACCGCTGCCCCGGCGCCGGCGAACGAGAAGTTCGGATCTGCAAGGTGTTAACACAGGATAATTTCCTTCTATAATCGTTCGATTGTATAAAAAAAGGAGTCTTACCCATTTTAAACGCTTGTTGAGGAGCTTTAGCCGCTAGGTCTGAGAATGACACTTCCGCCGATGAAAGGAAACTACCGCCACCGCCATTCTGAGACTCATTTTCCGGAGGCGTTGCTGCCTTCGTTTCAAAAATGTTGGTCGTCGCGGTGTTCGAGATGGCGAAGGGCGACTCATTCGTTCGGACTCCGTAGTTAGTGGTAAACGAGAATGGCTTGGACGTGTTATCGAACACTGGGTTAGCAGTGGTCTCGGAGTTCACTTTCGTTGCAGAGGAGCCGAATATCGGAGCGCTTGTACCGAACGTATACGTTGTGACGGTTGTGGCAGGTGTTGTCGTTTTCGTCTGGGTGCCGAAGTTACTAGAGAATACCGGCTCGGTAGTGCCGGTGTTAACATTGAACGAACTAGGTTTAATTAATCCCGGGACGTCTTTTTTCGTTCCTCCGCCGAACATGTTCTTTCCAGAATTCAAGTTGAACAGCGTGTCTGCTGCAGACGCGCCAAATATAGACGTAGACGACGTTAATGCTGGTGTCATGAAGGGAGACGATGCAGTGGACGTTGTCTGCGCTTGGCAAGTAGCAGGGCTGCAAATTTTCAGATTCTCAACTTCCAGAGCACTTTGCGTGCTGGTTACAGATTGCTGCGGCTCGCTCGCAGCGTATTGACTCGGAGGCATCGCGAACGAGAAGCCACTTGTCTTTTTGTCATTCAAATCGCTATTTCCAAATGATATAGTCGTGGGGGCCATTATAGAAAGAAAGCTCGTTGTAGATTGCGTTGTACTTGTATCGTACGGTCCCGGCTTGAAAACAGTCGAAGCTGCATTCTGCGCGTTTGAATATGAAACGGGTTCTTGATCGGACACTGCGACGTCGTTAGTCGCAGCGCTCGCGTCAGTATATTTTGAAGAAAATTGTATGGCAGACGTGGTAGTTGTTATTTCTTGTTCCGAGGCCTTCTTCTCCGAGTTCTCATCTTCAAATAACGACATGCTCGGTTCCTTGCACCCTCTGCACCCGGGGCAATCAGGTTTCTGTTTGTACGCATAAAAGTTCTCTGGAAGCAGAAGCTTTAACGCAGCTTCCTTTTCTCCGGCCGTCACTTTCGCTTCGTAGAGGATCTCGATGTCTTGAGTTAGCGAAACTTTAGCAGGCGCGTCTGTACTCGCCTCTGTATTTGTCTCGATAGCTGGGAGCTCCTTCCCCGCTAACGCATCGTCAATTAGACTCTTGAAATCCTTGGCGATGTCGGGCGTCTTAAAGCGGCAGGCGAAAAGCGTCGGCTCCACTTCCCCTTCGCTGTAGTCAGCAGCGTTCCAAATCCAGGTCTTGTCATCTTTCGGCTTAAGTTCCAGATTAGGCAGAAGGAAATGATTTAGACAAACCTTGAGGATCTGCTCCCGTCTCATTATCAGCCTCAGCTTGCCCGTCTCCTTGTGCCGTAGTAATTTAATGTCCCCTAAACCGCGCTCCTTCCACTCGTTCGTCGACTTGTCGTATCTAAACAACTTCGCCCTGTGACTGTAAAGGATCTCCTCGTCTTCCTCGCCCGTTTTAACGTCAACTTTATCCGGTAGTGGGATTACCGGCGGGAAGTGAATATCATCGTTTTCGACTATCTCATCCTCGCTGTTATCACCACCGCCAGTAGACTTTACTGGAGACTTCGGCACAAAGTTGAAGCCAAAGGATTTTCCTGGCGATCCGAATGTGAACGGAGACTCCTTGCTGGGCGGCGTGCTTGGTCTGGGCTGTGGCATACCGAAAACAAATTTAGTGCTATCAGCTTTCGCATTAGACTCTGGTGTACTCGACGAGGTGGATTTAGCGACGGTGAAAGTGTCGCTGGACGCGGGTAGCTTGAATGTGAAGCCGCTTGCGTTCTTCTTAGTGGCATCTTGTGGAATGCCGAAGGTAAACGTGGGAGTAGCTCCAGAGGTGGAGGTGCCTATCTGGAAGCCGTCGGTTTTCGGTTTAGGCGGCATGGCTGGGTCCTTCGGCGTGTCGCAGGCGACGCAGTAACTATTCCCAGCCGTGTTAACGATGTAACAGGCGTTGCATTTCCATGATCCAGCAGGGGGCTTGAACATCTGCGAGAGCGGTACCTGATTCGAAGGGGTTGGAGTCGAAGGGGTTGGAACCGAAAGGGTTGGAGCCGAAGTGCTTACGACGCTTACTGTATTAGGCGCAGACGGGCGCAGCGCTTGGCAAGCAATGCACTTTCCATCTGACGCAGCATTTCTCGTGTAGCACGCGTTACATTCCCACGAGCCAGTTGCCGGCTTAAACATTTCCGCCAAGGAAGTTTGCGGTTTGCTAGTTTGCGTGCTCTTGGTTGTCTCGCGTTTCTTCAATTTCTCAGCGGGGATACAATCCTTCACCATCTTTTGCTGATTCTTAGTGATCGCGTTGTAAAATTTGGTTGCTTGAGCGGGTGACTTAAACTTCGCCACGAACATCCCTACTTTATTATGCGGCCCATGCTGAATGCACCAATTAACGACAGTGTTGCTGCTGCTCTTTAAATTGAACTGCATCTTCGCTAGGAGATTGTAGTTGTAGCAGACTTTGGCGCTGCTCTCTTCTATCATCAGCAATCGAACCCTGCCCGACTTCTTGTTCCACAGAACCTTCATCTGACCAGCACCCCTAGTTTCCCACAGTTTAGTGTCTCTGTTATAGTACTGAAGATTCGTTCGATCCTCGAACAACACGGTCTCGTTCTCAATTTTCGTATCTGCGCTTTCAACGCCCACGGCAGCCGACGTCGAAGTGGCTGCACTTGGAGGCGGGGCATGCGGCCTTCTGAGCGACGGCTGGGAAATATTCGCAGCGGCACTGTCGCTGGTAGCAACAGCTGGCAGTGTCGCGGCTTCGACCGGCGAAGGTGCAGCTGCTTTCGCGAATGAGAAGCTAGACGCCTGGGACGTAGCGGATGCCGCCACGGAGGCCGCGCTTTTCTGCGCTGCAGTTGCGGTACTCTCTGCAGTGCTCGCAGTCTTGCTAAAAGTGAATCCGGCGAACGGTCTGTTTTCCGGTTTGCTAGAAGCTTTCGAAGGTTCAGTAGAGGCGACTTGTTGAATAATTGGCGGCGACGTAAACGAAAATCCGCCAACAACTGTCGCCGCTTTTGGTTTCTCTGATAAAGCTTCGCCGGTTGTGGCTGCCACTTGCATAGGTTGCTTCTGACTGCTTTGCTCTGCAGACGATATCTCTAGCTTCGCCTTTTCAGCACCTTCAACTGCTGTTGGTACGCTATTACTTTCGACGGATGGCTTGTCAGCCCTTTCGGAGAGCTGGCTTAAGCTCGCTATGGCCTTCTCGAAATGCTCCTTAAAGGAAATACCTTCATCCACAGTTTTGAATCTAATACAAAACTTCTCCACTTTCAGTTCACCGTCAGCGAAGTCGTGCGCCACCCAGAACCATGCCTTCTCATTGTTCGATTTGGCTACCAGCTCCATGTCCGGCGATAGGTAATGATTCGCGCATACTTTTAACACTTGCTCCCTTCGCATGAGCAAACGTACCTTTCCCTCTCCGTTCCTTAGCAGTTTCACGTTGCCGACGCCGCGCTCTTTCCACTCGTTGTCCACGAAGCGGAAGAGCTTCGCTCTGGAGCAGAATAATGTCTCTTCGCCTTCCTCCCCGGTGGTGACCTTCACCTCCGCGGGCAATGGTATGACGGGGACGAAGTTGGGTATCGGATCATGCTCGTGATCCGAGCTGTTCGAGGATATGGTCAAGCCGAGGTTGGCGTTATCGGTGCTCTGTGCTTCCGGCATCGATATATTCGCTGGAGTGGTGGTGAGAGTTGCCGCCAAGGGTGGTAGATTCACTGTCGTTGGTATGGTAGCTTGCGAGGGCATGGAGATTTGATAAGAATGAGGAACAGCTTGCTCGATGGGGGCTGGTGTGGAAGTGCCCTGCCTGAAGTGCGGAGGAATCGTTACGCTAAGCATCGGCTGAGTAACTGGTGCTGTGGTTGGTAAAGTGTCGGAAGTGGTGATGACTACGTTCACCGGAGGAACTTTGTTAACGGGCGCGTCCTTTATGGTCGTCTCGGGCTTCAACGTTTCCACCTTTTGAAGCGGGGTTTGCAGCGGCTGGCTCGTCGGCGGCATCAAGTCCGGCAGCCTCGTTGGGAACAGGCCCTGTTGTAGTATGGTCTCGGGCAACTTTGATCTAGTATTAGGGTACAGTACGGGCAGCTGGTAAACGTTCGGAGGATACAGAGAGGGAATACCCTGCGCGCTTGGGTCACTGAACGACATCCCTCCTGGATAATATCCTTGGAATGCTGTGGCGGAAGGATACACCAACTGGGAATATGGATGCCTGTGAGACGATGGGAACATGTTTCCTGATATTGAAGACGCGGGCCCTGATTGGCTCATGGTGTAATTCAGATCACTCAGTTCCTCTTCGTTTAGGACGCATAAATCCTCTTCCAGATTAGGATTAACATTGATCGTCTGGCTACGCTGCCTCTGAATCTCTTTCCGAAGCTCTGCCACCTCTTTAGATAGCTCTTCGACCTTCTCCAGTATGGCCTTATTCTGTTCTGTTATCGACTGTATCATGCTGTCCTTCGCATGGATCATCTGATTGATGGAACGTATCTGAGCATCGAGACGCTCGGGACTCGGACGGGCTTCCGAACGAGTCCGCGACAGATCCACTAGATCGTGATGCTGCGGCCTGTAAGGAGTACTAGATTGTTTCGGAGTGCGGTAATTATTCTTCTGCGGTGTGCTGGCTATGTTGATCGACGCACTCGTCCCCATGAACGTTGGCAGTGGGTTACCAACTGTTTGATCCATGCCACTGTGAGCGGAGGAATAACTCCCCTCCGACAGTCCGTCGCATTCGTTCCTGCTCAAGTTACCTCGCGACCAGTCCGGGTCGATCCTCTTCAACTTATTCTCTATATCAGCGATATGGGTGGAAAGCTCGGAGTTCAGAGGATGTTTCGGATTCATTCCCGGGCTGCGCAACCGATCTAACGTCAAGTAGAAGCATTCCCTAGCTTTCGAAAGCATAATGATGTGTTGAGATCTCATTTCAGATGTTAAGCTGTCTTTAGGTATGGAGCTGACGATATCGTCAGCGAGCATTTCGTACATCTGCGCCTGCTGGAACGAAGCTTCCGGGCATTTCAGTGCGTGCAGCACGTCGATCGCTTTCTCGTACTGTTTCTCTCGCACGAGGCGCTGGGCCAGAAGCAGTTTACCCTCCTCCACGGCTTTAATCAACTCCGCATTGTTCATTTCCTTTCCTTGGTAATTAAAGAACTTCGAGTTCGTCACGCGTAGAACTTGATTGTTCAGTAGCCTCTCGAGAAGCGGCACGGCGTTCAACCAATACATCTCGGAGCGTGTCTCTAAATCTCCTATCTCGCTGCTCTCGTGATTCGTTTCTTTCAACGCCTCTGCTCTGTAGTGGAATATTCGTGCTAAGTGAACTAAAAGGACGGGGTGTAGTCCGTGATTGCCGATGCAACGCACGACTTCTAGGCCTCGTTGCAATTCCAATCGTATCTCTCCCAGATCATCGTCCAGCGGCTTTTGCTTGTCCATGGAATATACTTTGTAAGCAGAGGACCACCACTTCTCTTGAGCGCAGGTGCAAAGGGTATTGGTAAGATCCGCTGGCAACGTCGGCAATCTTTCCGGATTTAAGAATCCACTTAATTGCTGCTCCTCGATCACCGCGGAGGCGCAGAATATTGCTGCGTTCAAAAATGCATCGATATCCAGTCGACTTAAGCTATCGGGGGATGCCTGGGATATATTGAAAACAGAGAACTGTAATTCACAAAACACCCGCGATGTTTGATTCGGTTGCAGTACGTTGTCTTTGCTCTGCGAGCTCTGAGGCCTGGTCCTTAAACCGAGCCAGATCTGGTGATGCAGCGAGTCTGGCCACACTTCCTCCGAGATTTCATCGAATCGTTTGAGCTCCGTGTACGAGCACAAACGTAACGGAGGATTCGAGACCGATGTATTTGAAAAGTACGACGTCGCTTTGCCGTCCTGGTATAATCGGCCGACAAAGATCCTCTGATAAACTCGCTCCCGCCACGAGTTCGTGCAGAACTTGTCGATTTTATCCAGCAGCTTCTTAGTGTTGTCTCGAGCGTAATCCTGAATCACGTGACCGGCCTGACTGCATCTGTACGATCCTTCTCTGTACCATACGCGCACTTGTTTCGTAAGTCGGTCCTTTAAATGCATAGTCCATACACCGGTGGGATCTATCGGTGTCACGTGTAACGCCGTTAATAAAAGAGGCGCGCACAGTCGACCGGCCTCGGTCCAACTATCCTCACCCCCTTTGGTTTTCCGTAGAAACAAGCACGCCAGATGGAAATGTAACTGACCCCACATATGCAACAACATGTTCTCGATAAACGTAGGATGATTAGAGAAATTCTTCGATTTGAATTCAGTTAGCATCTGATCGAAACTGCAATACAAACATGCCGATTGAGTAAATAGTAACGCGCAAGGATTATTCGTACACTAATGGAAATGCACCTACTTGAATACTGCTTGCGTGGCGTCCAATATATTCTTCTTCACAATACTGCCCTGTTCTTTCAAGCAAAGCGCCGCGTACCTCTCTAACACAGAAATGTAAAATATCCAAAACGTCCAATCTGACTGTTTACTCTCTTTATATTTTACAAGTAACTCGCTCAGCGATTGATACCAAACAATGCTATTTCTGTGACTGTGCATCGCCTCAATCCCGGCGGCGTGATTGTACGCTTCCTCGAGTCTGTGATTCCCTATGTAGTGCCTCAACAATTTCACTTGCAGATGCACGTCCGACCGTCGCACCGACAATTCAGCTGGAACAGTTCCACGAACAGGATGCATAACCAGTGCTTCGAATGTCGATTAAAGGCTACACGTTATTAAATAATACAGAATGAGAAATCTCGCTGCGTACAGGTGATAAGTTTCTCCAGATCGTCGTTGTTGCCGCTTGGTTTCTCCTGAGTTAACATCTTCTCCTTCAACTGGAAAACTATCGGATGATGTGGGAACTTCTTATCGGCTCGGTCCACCCAGTACCTTATTCTATTCACGTCCAAGTTGACGTCCACGTCAGTCAAAAGTTCGCAGACTAATAGGCACAATGGATTAGAAAAGAGAGGCGTATAGGACTTCTAAGCACGACAGCGATATAAATTCAAAGTCTATGGCTTTACCTTTCAAAACAAGATCATCTTGCTTCGCTTCTATTTCGAGAGAAGTTTTATACTGTATAAACGCCGCTTCCTTCTGTCCCAAAGCTTCGAGGGCTTGGCCCAGTAACTTATGGGCTCCGGCAGATTTCTCTCGTATCTCCAAATAAGTAGAAACATATTTCTTTGCAGACTCGTAGTCTCCGACTTGATAATACAACTTTGCTATGTTATAACATCGAAGGTGTTTCTATAATTCAATACAGAACAGTGTGAAACAGAATTATCGAATTAGCGAAAGACTTTGAAATAGTTTCGGTAGCTGAAAGAATTACTGAGTAATATTTGTTCTTTTTTCTTTACACGATCCATTAAAAGCCACCGAATTGTTATATGCCGGTTAATACGTATACATGGTATACATTATATATCGTTTTCGGATGCAAGTCAAGGTCTTTGGCCCGCAGAATACGCTTGATATTAAATAAAAGGCATTGTGCCTTAACGTCTATACGAAGTGCATTGAAAATATCAATAGAATCGCAACGGAGAAGCGAGCGGAGAATGGAACGTGAAACAGCGAAGGGTAATATGCGACAGTGTTTGGTGGTAACGACTTTTTCGTTGGAAAATAACCTTACCTCCTCCGAGTTTTTAAGCTTAACAAAAATATCTTTCACGTGCCGATCGACATCTTTCTTTGATCGAAACATTTTCACGGAACAGTGCGAAGTTTTCCTGGACGATCTCACTGGATCACACGGCAGATTAATAACCAATATTCTGTTAAAACGAAAGTGGAAACCAGTTATATGGTACGAGCTCAACGATAGGACTTAACTTCGCCCGCACCAGGAAACCTCTCTTTCAAACGGACTCGACGAAGCCAGGAATGCCAACTTACGTGCTTCCCTCTAAAATATATTTCCGATCGTGCGATCTCCTATAAAATCTGCCGCCGTGCAATGATCGCCGCACGAGACGTTTCACTTCATTCTTCTGCGGATGAAAATCCTTGTTTCGAATTTAAACAGCGTCGTTACAATTGTCGAGTATCGAAAGCCAATTTTTGCATCGTGGAACGCAACCGGTGCGAAGTTCCACCCGTAGAATTCAAAATACAAACGCATGGAGCAGACTGGCAATATACGGAATTTAATCCGGTGTAAAAGGGAAGTGACGGTTGGTACGCCTTCCCGTAACATTCCATGCGTTTGAAAGTTAACGAAGTCACTTCAATTCGAAAGCTAATATGATTTATTCCACGTGTACGTAGATAAAGTATTTTATTCCACTGTTTACCGGCAGATCGCTGTTGCGCTTCTAGCCCCGTAACGCGAACGGGTTTGCAGGACTTTTGGAAGCTATAAACGGACGATATCGTTGATAAAGGATGATTGCGTAACGAGCCGTAATTCTCCATGATAAGTCTATTGCTGCAAGTAGCAATGATCTTCAATGACACTAGGCGAAACGCGCAGGCTAATACTTTCCCCGCGAAAACGCCAATTCCAGGGAACAGGCGGGGACTTGGGTCGCGAGAAATCGTCGCCGTTAGTCGGAGCTAGCTAATGTAGAAAAAAAAGACGGGGCACAGGAGAGCGGGAAAGTCAGTTTCGATAGATATCCCTGCAAAGCACTAGTAATGATAGTGGCGACGCCAATATCGCGAAGAGACGGAACGAACGGCAGTGAAGCAACGTGCTTGGCCCATTTTAACTACACAACTGCCGAAATATGATCGTTCATATTGTGTAATTTGTTAACAGCCCGCACTCCCTTACTCCGTTTTATTGCCGCGCAAGATAATACGTACACTGTATTTTTACAAACCAGCAACACTTTTTATACGATTCTCACGGGGGTAAAAAACGAAATTCGCGATAACGTCAACGTCGACCCTTTTTATTGCCGACACAAATCACCGGAGCCTCATGTCTCTCTGCTGGTATTGTTTTTAATGTTTTATACCACGTACGGATTTAACCATGGATGTTCGGAATGAGGTATGATATGCTTAGAGGAATATTTACCGATTAGCGTATAAATAGATTTATATCCGCTTCTAGCAGCTCCTCCGTGTGCCATGAGACTTGAGGTTAGGTGTACGGTTACATGATAAAATTGAAAGTATTATTGATTGTAGAATAAAGCGTAGGGAATGAAGTATCTCGTTTAGACGCGAATGATTTGACATATTACTTCTGCAAGCTTTAGGGAAGAAAATACATTCACTTTTAAGCAATATCGCGAATTGTATAAATCATTATTGTACTTGCACTGATCTGTATTAATTCTCTCCTTCGTATACCAATCTCGTGTATAGTCTTTTCTAATAAATTGTCGGAAACCTATTAAGCCTCTCGAATGCATAGTTAGTTAAAGAAAAAGGTGGTCACGAGGAAAGACTGCTGTTTATTGATTGACCTAAAATTTGTTTGCGAATATTATGTGCCTCCCGTACGCGATCTCTCCTTACGATTAAAATAAACTCTATGGGCACGTCCTCGTGAGAAAACACTTTCACCTATGCTCATTCGTGCCGTTTTCTTTCAGCTTGATTTTCAATTCTTGGATCTACACGATTTAAATGAGAATGATAAGAATCATTTAATAGGTATTTTGAAATCCAATATCACTACAGATGCCTTAAAATTACCATGGGACACGATCGAAACTAATAATGACATCAATGCTTCTGTAACAGAAATTCCACCGCTACAGAATCAGTGGTATCATAATGGTAATTCTGTTGAGAACTACTGTAACAACACATTTCATTTATAGTAACAACTCATTTCATCATATAACATATTTCATTTAGCGATACCACCGCCCCCTTCGTACACGCAGCAAATAATGTGCAGCGACTGGCAGGGGCCGCCTCTGTACCCCGTGCCGACAGACGCCCATATACAACCGTTCATGCCCGCGATGACTTATTCTCATCCCGGATACAATCTCGGAGGCGAGATTCACGATGTCAGCTGTAATAGGGAGACCACTAGAAGGAGTAATCGGGGAAGAGGAATAAGAAGAGACAACTTCAATCGTGGGATGAATCCTGCCAATGAAATGCAGTCGGGCTACATGGGAGAGCAGAGCCAATTCCATCCTCAGCTGTCGTTTGTAGTTATGTATCCGGATCAGACGCAGCAGCAGCAGTTCTCTGGCCATGTACATTACCCTCCGCTAGCGATATACCAGCCGAATCTCCATACGCATACAAGTACGCATCCACACGCGCAGCCTACCTACGGGTACCCTCCGTACCATCATCCCACAGGCAATATGAGATGCGTCCGGCAAACGGCGCCCGTTCTCTCGCAACCCGCTCAAGAGTGTGCGAAAGTGCAGGCGACGAAGTCGCATGAGAAACGCGCACAGAACGCCTACACTCCGGTCAAGCAGCCGTTTCACCAGATGAACGAAGAGGACAACTCTTCGCAGACCAATATAGTCACCACAGTGATAACTGTAAATAACAGTAAGGTGGAGCAGTGCACCGACAACGCGGACGAGAATACTGCGAACAGAAAGAATTCAAGCACGAACGGCAAAGTGCCCCCCGTAAATGTAAAGATAGAGCACAATATCGTGTCGACTGTGAATGAGAATTGCAACGGGACCGAGAAGAGCGACGTGCCGTGCGTGAATATTAACAGTAGTATCGAGGTGAAGCAGAACGGGGAATCCGACAAAGACTATCAGAATGAAACCGTATCTAGCATTAAGACCACCGTTGTGAAGACGTTATCGAAGCCGGTCACCAAAGGTGAGAACGAGGCGCCGAAAGAGGACGCTCCCGCGAAGAGCGCGCAGGACGAAGTTATCATTAAGACGCCGAATAATTCTTCCGTCACTACGAGTGCTCCGTTAACTGTGCCCAGTACATCGTCGTCGGGTATATCTAGCATATCTTGGGCCAGTATCTTGAAGAAAGGGAGCGCAGAGACACAATCGACCCCGTCAAATTACAAGCCTATGGCTCGTATTAATCCTTTACCCGCTAGCCCAATCACAGAGAATAATATTACTCCGAAACCACAGTCGCAAGCGACGGAGAAAGAGCAACGTACTGGCGCGACGGCTGTAACGAATGATACTGTCTCGCCCAACACGCAGAGCGTCGCAAATGAGAGTAAAAATTTAAACGCAGAGCCGTTGCAGAACCGTTTCAATGATCCCATTGTCTACCGCATGGGTGGTACGTATCACTTTTATAAAGCTCGCTAATAAATCTGCAAACTGATCGTCGCGTGTTTTTCTAGAATTTCTGTTGAGCTATCACATGGACAAACAGACCGTAAGCTTATTACCGCGGGGATTGACAAATCGTAGCAATTATTGTTACATTAATAGCATATTGCAAGCCTTGCTCGCTTGTCCACCTTTTTATAATCTCCTGATGGCGCTGCCGCACTCGAAAAATCCCGGTAAAATGTCTTCCACTCCACTGATCGATAATATGTAAGTTAAACTTCCGAATATAACGCGTGCACCTCTGTTTCGATGGTGTTTCTAACGAACACTCTGCTCCCGCACAGGATTAAATTTGTACACGAGTTCACACCTTTGTCAGACGGTGCGCGATTGGCTAGGAAAGACAGAGCGAACAAACGCGGGGAAGACACGGTGGTAGATATACAAAGTGGAGTGGCCTTTGAACCTTGTTATGTATATACAATGTTAAAAAATACATCGGCTGCGGGTGTATTTTCCGTAGAAGGACGCCAAGAAGATGCAGAAGAATTTCTTTCGTGCCTTCTGAACGGTATCAACGACGAAATGCTCGAAGTACGAACGGACTATCATCTACCCGAATTGCGCGCGTTAGCGATGAAACTTGAATAACCGACAATTATATCTTTCAGCTTATTAAATTAGTAAATAACGACCAAACCGTAACGGCTAATGTTGAAAGCAATATAAACTATAACAGCGGAGAAGAGGAATGGAAGGTAGAATACATTTCTAGCGTTACACGAGGCAATAATTTGTCTGCAGTAGAAAAATAATATTAGTTTGCTGTAGGTTATGGGTCCAAAGAACAAGGGATCGATCACACGGTGCACCGAATTCGGGAGAACGCCGCTATCGGACATATTCCGTGGACAATTACGATCCAGAGTATCGCGAGCCGGGGAACAACCAACAGATAACGTACAGCCATTCTTCACGTTGCAGCTGGATATCGAGGTATCGATCGTTTCAAAACACCATTTATAGGAACTGAGGCTCTGCGAGGCCTATAACGAAACGGTCTGCTTTTAGAAAGCGGAGTCCGTGAAAGGCGCGCTGGAGATCCTGGTTGGAAAAGACCAGTTAGAAGGGATGACGTGTAGTAAAACGAAACAACAGATAGAGGCTTGGAAGCAAGTTACCTTGGAAGAATTACCCGTGATTCTTATATTACATCTAAAGTGGTTCGACTACAAACTCGACGGTTGCTCGAAAATCGTGAAGAGCGTCGAGTTCCCCATCGATTTGAAACTGGACAGCAGTGAGTAAACGGAATCGCGCCAGATAAATTCGTTTCAGAAAATAGACCGTGCGAACTGTGTGCCGAAATTGTTTGTTGCAGAATTCTTGTCGCCGAATGCTGTGAAGAAATTGAATCCAAAGCAGAAGCACTATAAACTGTTCGCAGTTACTTATCACGACGGTAAAGAAGCAACGAAAGGCCATTATGTCACGGACGCGTTTCACGTGGGATATGGCGGTTGGGTCAGGTATGACGATAGTTCATTAAAAGGTGTTTCAGAGAGTAACGTATTAAAGCCAACCCCTCCCAGAGTTCCCTATTTATTATATTATCGAAGATGCGATACTATCGGGAATAATCAGTCGATTAGCTGTAAGACACGTTAAAAAGGGATGCATTGAACGTGTAGGTGAGACTATATTTTAAATCTAAAAAGAGGCAGTTTGAGGAAATGGCTTTTACAGTTTTTGTGGTTCTTGTTGATATTTGTATCTAAATACAAAGAGTGTTTATTATCCAATGTCATGAGAAAATAGAGAAACTGTTTCCTTTTAACATGCTGTACTTCCATCGAATATTTGTACTAAGATTGTTGTTACAAGTTTTATGCATAGTTTTCTTGGTACACGAAATAATAATAATAATAATAATAATAAAAAATAGTTAAAGTTGAAGTTAACTAAGAGTTTTGATTTTGGCACTCATAGTTCTATTGAAGTTACATAATTAAGCGCATACACATTACATTTTATGAGAATATTAAATGTCGACGTCTCTTGTACATATCTTTCTTATCTGATCATTGGGTATACAATGCGCGAGGAGAAGCGTGCACGATAGCTTTGTAGGAGAGGAAAAGAAATATAGCGTGAGAAGTTTTTCTACTTTAATGACAAAATTTCTATGAAATGCAAATTTTATATATATCCAAAAAAAAGAAGAGAAAAGAAAAAAGAACATCGTATTGCCTTAAGTTATTTTTGTAAATAACCTTCCCGCGCGCTTATAAATACGCATTCCAGCTTGCCAATAATTTCTTCATTCTCTAACGCCCCGATTTAACGTCATCTATCTAATCGTGGAAATATGACTGAAACACTATTCAAATATTGTATTTATTGCTTCCAGTATTATATACTCTTTTCGATCTCTCCGCCGCCCAATCCGCGCGCGTATGCAACGATAAATGTACGGAACAAAACTAAAAATACAGGGAGTCTGAAAATTGTTGTACAAGGAGACACATGCTAATTCCTCGTACCAAAAGGTATCGAAGAATCCTTTATCATTTTGCAATCTGAGACTTGCTTTTCGATATTTAAACGATTGTAGCGATGTTTGAGCGTGCAAACTTCCGACCCGCGTTTTCTAAATGTTAAGTAGCCGGATGAAAACCAGATCACTGTCCTGAATTCCAGGATGCATGGGAAATGTAGCGAGTAAATTAATTGGGAAATGTGTAGCCAGTGTGATGAGAAATGGCCTGAATTCTGCCATGCATATTTGTTTTTTTTTTATTTTCTTTTTTATCACTGTCATCAGGGAACCGTACAATAAATACTGTCTATGCGTGCTAACACAGCGTACCCTGACACTTATTCTGCCATTAGTCAACGCGAACGTCGCACAGAGCTGTCGAGATAGTGTGCTTATAATTCCCCCACTATCCTATTCTGCCCGTTCGCACCTTTCGCCGAGCAGACAGTATTAATCGCGCCGTGCCAGCGCGAGGTTCGCGACGGTGGACAGTTGAATGACGCGTTGTTATTATCACGTTGCGGTTTAGCGTAAATTTGTTAACAAATTCATCCGCCAAGATGGCAAATGGAGACAAACGTGCGTAACATCGCGAACGTAAAAGCAGCGTGCGGTTTTAGTAATTTAGGTTTTAGCTTCTCAAGCGTAGCTACTGTTAACATTCAAATTCAAATGGTGCGGACCGGAAGTCAAGCTTCTGCTTGAACTTGAATTGCCCTATCTTGAAAACAGACTCTCAGATTGCGAAATGGTAAGTCGCTTTTCGATCTTTTATGGGATCAGGGATTTGTTTTGTGACTGATGTTTTGGCTTACCCCATCGTTTCGGGGAGAGCCTCTATGTTTTTTTTCTATTTAGTTTGAGAAATAATTGGTAAGATGGAATATCAACGTTGCTAACGAGGGTGATTGCATAAACCGACGCAAAACTTGTGTACAAAACTGCATTGTATGTGTTAGATTCGCATCTTTAATTAATAATTTCTTGGAGAAAAGACGCAGAAAAAAAGGTAAAAAATATATACTCGTTCATGTATTCCCCTTTTGTACATGGTGCAGTTGGAACTATTTTGTAATAAATTTGATGGAGGGAATTATTTAAAGAGTTTATACTTCGGGTAGAATGCTTAATTTATTTCAAGATACTTATTATCGAATAAGTGTGGTAAAAATTATACAAATTAATCTTTACCGAATTGGTGTTGTATGGATAAAATGTTAATAGTTTCGTTTTGCTTTGGGTTAATACAGATATGATTTGCTAACTTTGTTGCCTCTTTTCCTTTTTTTTATTTGAATTGCTCGGAATTCAGATGAAATGATATTTATACGCGAATATTATAGTTTGATAAAGCAGTGAAGTCATAGTATCCCATGGCAAAACACCTTACATACATTATTTACATGTTATTCACCAGATAATGTAGATAAGAATTATTCTAAGTAAAAATTTTACAGTTGTAATTTATACGATAAAATATAAAATAATAGTTTTCATTTACTTCCTATGGAAATGTAAATAGCTATCTAAAGTTTATAGAAACTAATAAAAGTATGTATATATGTTATGAAAAGTTTGTTCACAGTTTATTGTAAAATATTTTATCGAATGCTCTGCGCTTAACGTTTTACGCTGCAAGTATTCCTCTCTAGCATACTCTCTTATTTCTCTTAAACACTACATAAACGCTAGACAAACATCTGTACAATACTTCCTGCGATTCTTTATTAACAATTTATTAAACTTCACTATCATTACTTATTTAGAACTAGCTCCGTGTCGTTCAACAGAACCTTTGTTATATATTACACAGTATGAGGTCGTACAGTTTAAATAAATAATCGGGAAAGAGAATCATACAAACTATCAATATCAAACACGTGTAACAGATACACCTGATACACGAGAAATGCTAAAAATGCGGCAGACAAACTTTGCCGGCGAATAACTCCGAGATTACCGTGATCCATAATGCTAGAACGAAAAGAATGTAAGAAATACCGACTTGATGGGAGTTCGGTAGCTGATACGGTTGTCCGCCAATTTCGTCGATGTGGAAGCCCATAGGAAATAAAACTGCTGCCAGGCAGAACAGCACCACTGAAACGCAATTTTGTATCTTCCATATCGATTCATAACTTTCTTTTGCCTATAAAATAATCGGTCTCTCTTCTCGTACTCACTGGCCGTAAATCCCATCCATCTCGCTACATGGATAACATTGCGATCCCAACGGGTACCAGCCAGCAGTACTATCGTCGTACTTATGAAAACGATACCGACTAAAATGCAAACCAGTGCCATTAGCCATTCGGGTTGCAAATTCGGATTGTAACAAACTTGAGGCCTGTTGTACAGTGTCATACATGAGAACACCAGTCCTAATCGTGTATCGCCTGTAAAATGTACAAAGGTAAAACTGTGAAGCAAAGAATGAATCCTCGTGAATAATTTAAATTCGGAGTAGCATAATCTTACGGTCGGAATTACGTATATAATTAATTATGGAAAAATTAATAATGGCGGTGAGTAATTTTATTCATAGTCGCTCACCACCAACATCAGTGATAATCCAATCGGGCATAGCAAGGCTGACAATCGCGAATATATCGGCAGCGAGGAACAACGTCCCCGAGATGATAGTTAATTTGTCCATTTTCTGTCGATAGTAATGAATCTATTTCATTTCAGTTTATTAACTATAGTAAGAATTACTGCTACATCAACATATGCTTCCTTTCATCCCCCCATTATTTTGCGAAAACAAGCGTGCGATTAGTTTTTGCGTGTAATTATCAGTGGCACTTCGTTGTTGTTGGAATGTAGACAGTTTCCTAACCTCACATTCGCGAGGTCCATATATAGTATATGTGTATACATATGTGTGGACACAATGGCATCAACTGTCAAACGGAGAATGATAGCTGAGCAGATCGAAATGAGAATGAAAGCATGTAATAAATTAGAGTACGTTTATTAACTACAAACGGCTAATATACAACAGTATCTTTAATGTCTTCCTGCATTAATAGAAAATAATTTTCTAAAAGAGCAGAATCGTAAGGATTATCCTTATGTACATGTTCATTTATATTATTTATAATATACAACATTGTTTGGACTGGAGACAAAAGATTCCAGACTTAATCGCTTAATTACAGCATTGGTCAGTCTTCAAAGCGTATTAGAATACATAGAATAATTCCGTCGCTTAAATTTCTTACAATTTGGCTCGATTTCTATGACAGGAGTATTGCCTGAAATAGAAACATTGTCTTTTACTAGATAGCTTAAGTAACATAGTATCTAATTACAATCAGGGACGGATTTGACGCGTCTGCCGACTTTGCCGCGGAATATCGTAAAATATTTGAATTCAAGAGAGTCGAGACAATCTCAAAATTAATACAATATGGCAACTCATATCCGAGTCCTTGCTAATTCGCTACATGAGAAAAGTGAATTTAAACCTTTCCCGATATCTTTCGCTCAAAATTTGTCGCCCTCCGAAATTTGCGGCTCCCCAAAATTTGCCGCTCTAGGCTGCAACCTACTTGGCCTACACCCAAATCCGCCCCCGATTACAATTAATCATTATTGAACTCACTGTTGTCTGTACAAACAAAATTAACTGGCGACGTCAGACTATTTAGACTTTCATCCGCAGCTTCTTTACTACTACTTATTTCTAAATCTTGTTCTTCGCTGTTACTCTTAGGAGACAAATTTAACGGCGATGTTCGATTAAACGAATCACCAGTTAAGCTTCCATCGAACGTGGAGTTTAAAACATTGTCTTCTTCGTACGAAATAGAGATTTCGTTGGAACTTGATATTTGTTCGCACGAGGTTTCCAGTAACGATTCGTTTGATTTAGATTCCTTTATGCTACGCATCAGTTGTAGTAAAACAGATGGATCATCGATACCCAGAACGTCGCAAAACTGCGTAGTCTGATTATTAATCAGTAACTTCGGCGACTCGATCGAAACATCCGAAGCATCAGGATTGTAAGGCTTTACAGTTTGCGTGAAATTCAACGGAATCTCTAAGTGGCAGTTAAATTTCTTTAGAACATTCGCCTTTTCATCTGCAGACGGTGTGAATATCCATCTGCTGTTGCCATACTGTCCAGGCATGTAATGGATACCGTGTTTAACGCTTAATAAATGGTTCGTCAAATACAATATCGTTAACCACTCTAAATCGTAATGTAGTTTCAGTGGTAAATCTGGATTGTGCTCTACTTCGAGTATCTGAAGAAACTTTCTTTTCGGAAGACATTTATCCAGTGCCAGAAATTTGGTCACTCTCGCTCCGTCCTTCTCGGGGACAAGGGCTGCAAATTTGCAGTGTAAATGTGCGGAGAACCAATAATTCGGGTAATGGTGCTCCAAAAGCTCCATACTCGGCGGGCTACCGAGCGCATTATTCTCAATGTCATTTCTGTAACACAACAAAATTGAACTGCTGCTGGACACACATTCGTGTGAATTGCGACATCAAGTAAAGGAGATTTTTAGCTAGCTTACTTGAAGAAAGGTTTTCCTTTCAACAGAGCACTTTCATCTCCGTATTTCGTTATCCCCATTGGCCAGTCGTGAGATAAGAAAATATCAATATTCCCCGTGAGCTACAAAGAGACACACAGCATAATGCCACAAAGTGAAACAGAAATATTAGAAAAAGTTCAGACCACTGGAAACGAGAAGGATATTACCTGCTTTAATCTAAATACTTCTAAATTTCTAATGTGATATACACTTCTGATTGTGCTGTCGTTGTAAGGAGACTTTTCGTAATGTCCTTGCATCCAGTGCTGATTCTTGAAAATTCCCGATAGCCCAGCGATTCTAATACCGCCTATCGTCACCACGCTGGCATATCCGATATAATAAATATTAGGCGCCACCCATCCACCGTACGGCAACTCTTGGAGGTAATTCGACGCTTCGTGATTTCCCCCGATGAATATCGTTAGCACAGGAGCGACTTTCTCCCCGGAATAATATCTATAACGTATCGCTGGATTTACATACATTCCGCAAAAGTAGGGGTTTTGAAACTTCCAGCAGAAATGGTAGAAAAAATATAATTTGCGATGGAATTTTAAAACTAGCCCGACTACTTGACAGTGATTTAGGATTGTACCACTCACTTGTAGAAGGTACACATATCCTTATATTTATCAGGTACAGCCATGCAACTTAGATCACTCAGATTCCTTGTGGACTGGAAATCTCCGCAGCAAATAAGTAAATCCACTTTCTTCCCGTCAGCTTTTTCCATTTCTTGAATAGTTTCATAGATAATATCTAATTCACCGTGCGCACAACCTTCCACGGCGATTCTCATGTTTGCTGTTATACCGGCTCCTTTTACAATAATTAGCAGTCTCAGCGCAGTCACGTGTCTGGACCCAGTGTGTTTATCGAAACATTAAAGGAAAGAAACACAACAACGATTTATGTTAACCTAACAAATATTCAACGTGGGCGCCATTTTCTTTATCGAACATGGATGTTTTGCCATAACAACGATTAGGGGATGTGGTTTGCTGAAACTTCAAGCAACTCGTGAAGGTGCAATTTCATGCTGACGCTCGACGCTCGTTTTGAGCGTCAAAATCAAAACCAGTCACGTGATCGGTTTAGCTTTTTCGTGGTTTTCCGCTTTACGCTCATTCACTCTGACACTCTGACTCGCTCGTTCGTTGGTCGAGCGTCGGTTACGTGATTGTTTTTGACGCTTGGGACTATTCCTCAATGGATGGGAACGTTATATGGGCCAAATGATGGAAACCTCAATAATGAAGGCAAGAAAATAGTGATTTTATATAATGAAGAAAGTGAAATTGTATATTTTATACTTTATTGTAACACTGTAAAGGTCTTTTATGCGAATAAATTGAGAGAAACTTGAAAAAAAACTGTATTATTATTCAGAAATACCTTTTACGCAGTCCTATCCAAATTCCGAATCTGTAATTTTAAATATCTGCGGTATTTCCTTAAGTCTCACGAAAGACGCAGCTCTTGTTCGTTACCTCTTTGCGGTATCATGTTCTCCTAACACGTTGCTCCAAAGTCTGGCCAAAATTTTCAGAACGCTCTAAAATTGAGCTTCGTAACAGGAGAACATGACGTCGAAAGAGGTGGCAACAAGTATCGTCTCTGGAAAGCGAATCGAAGACAGAGAACTGTTTGACAAAGAGGTTTCAAAAGGCTTCGACACTGACATATAGTTAATGTAAACACTTTTTACAGTAGCTTAGTTTAGAAGGATTATTTAATACCAGCATTCAGGATAAGTTTAAGTTATCATTTTAGGTGTTCTTTTTAGCATGTCTCTTATATACGATTTGGAATAGGAAGGAGTAAGTAGTGGAAGAAAGGCTCGTTAAATAATAATACTCGCTTATCACTTAGCTGCATTTTATTCAAATAAGTGAAATGCAATACAATCGAATCTTACATGTATAGAAGATACATGTGGTAAGTAATTGATAATTCAGATGTAGCAATATCTTGTGCAATTTTCGGATCCGTGAATACAGCCAAAAATGCACCCGGTCATCGCATTTAACGCCTTTTATGTAAAAATTCCTTATCTATGACGCAGAAATGTACACGATTATTAATAGCGAATTCGGTAACGCGCACTGACTCTGCACCAGTGATGGGTAAAGACAAGAATTTTTCATTTTATACACGACACGTGTCTTAAATGTCGTAAATGTCGTAAATATGTCATAAATGTCCTATATCTGGAATGAAAATACCCACATAGCACAGACGTCTTAAAGACGTCAATTGTATGTCCGTTTTAGGTCTGGACGGCTGTAGGACGTCTTTTGAGCGTCTTTAGACGCTGTGTGCTATCTGGGTAACTAGGAAGATTAGACCTCTGGTGGCGCTGGCGGACACTACGTCGCGATCCCGTGGGGTGGCGGGGAATAATTATAATTCTGATTCAAAAAGCTTAGTAAAAAAATGCATATAGAATAATAAATATAATTTGTTTAAATTAAAAATTATATTTTTCCAACACTTTAATTGTTGAAATCTTTGCGACAAATGACACGTATGAAATGGGCTTAAAAACGACATATTCTACGTACATTTGCGACATGTCGTAAATGCATTTGCGACGCGGTGTAAAATACCGACCCACCACTGCTTATAAGGGTCCTCCAGAAGGTGATACATCCTGATCCTGATAGGTACATGTGCAGTGAAACATTGATACACGCGGTCAGCATGAAATCGCACCTTAATCGAATACCTTCCGGCACCTTCCGGCCGGCCCTGCTACATACGATGGGATGTCTCTGTTGATGTCTGCGCAAGGAATGGGACAGAGTAGCATAAGTTAATTGAAAATGTACAATTGCCTGTGATTTGCGGTCCAGTGCGTTTCATTATGAGCTTAATTTTCTCTACCGAAGAAGGCTGGATCATATCCCACTTGCAGCACCTTAACAGTGTCTATAAGACTGTAAAGAATGGTGACTTGCAGAGCAGGTTAATGTTCAACGAAACACTGTTCGAGATAAATTCTCAGTATTTACGGGAAAATCAGATAACCAAGTGCAGTCAACGCGAAGAAATTCCATTGCAAAGTACAAGTAAAAAGAGGAAACGTTCGAAACTTTTGCCGGATGACGATTTAAAAGAGGTATGCGCGTAGGTAAATGTACGGAAGACGAAATTATTATTCTTATCGCTTATAACATTTATTATTATTTATCTCGCAGATAAATTATGTCAAACAGACGTTCGACAAAGTGGTCTCACTGGCGAAGGCCGAGGGATTGTTTTCCTTTAATATAACGCCTGATAATAACGAAGCAGCGCGCATCGCGTCGCAAAAGGTGTATCAGGACACGTTCTCTAGCGAAGGGGAGAACTTTTACGGTTGCAATGACGCGGACGTAGCTATTACGTCGGAGGTGAAGGATAAGAGATACGTCTTTCCTGAAAAATGTAGCTTCTATTGCTACGATGTACGAGACCTCGCAGCGAAACTGGAGCTAAAGAATCAATACGATTTTATACTGTTGGATCCTCCTTGGTGGAACAAGTCCATAAGAAGAAAAAAGACCAGATATTTAGAAGCTAGGTGATCTAGTATGGTTCAGTATAAGCCAATAAAAAAGCAAACTCTCTGAACAATTTAACGAGAATAAGGACATTGATAATAGTATAAGTTTTCCTTGTTCTCAGTTTTGCAAGCATATGGGTAAATAAGATTTTAGATGCAACTTTTCGACATAGAAACTCCTTGTTGAGGAATGTTAAAGCAACGTTTATATGGCTTTGAATCACATTATTCGTTTCTTTAATCAAAACAGCATTTCTGTTTGTATAATATTACTAACAGCTATCTGCTAAGAATCGTACAGCACGTACCGCGCAGATTTTGTTTCATATCCTTGTGTTTAACAGTTATAAAATGATGTACAATGAGGAATTGGCTAAGATACCCATCGGGAAATTGTTATGTTCCAACGGGCTCGTAGCGATATGGTGTACTAATGCTCCGAGCCATCTGCACAGTATTTTTAATGATATATTTCCATCTTGGGGTGTTACGTATAGAGCGAAATGGTACTGGATCAAGGTGAGCGTGTAATTACTTCGAATTCACGGGGTTGCCGAAGGATATTGCTTTCCGAATAAACGCTGATCGATTTGTTTTGTATTTCAGGTCACTCAAGTAGGAGCTACGATATGCAACTTCAACTTGGCGCTCGGTAAACAGCCTTACGAGTTACTAGTTTTGGGATCCGTATTGGATGGTAATGAGATAAACATTCCTGACGGGAAATTGTTAATTAGTGTTCCAAGCGCGGTACATTCTCACAAACCGCCACTCACAGGTGAGATCAGTAGATCAAGTATGACGATGATCTACGCAGAATATACATGAAATTGTGCAAATACATCCCTCGAAATTGTAGAAGTTATGAAGAAATATCTGCCAAACGAACCAAAGTGTTTAGAAATATTCGCGAGATACTTGCTTCCCGAGTGGACAAGTTGGGGCCTCGAGGTTCTGAAGTTCCAGCATTTATCACTGTACGCAATCATAGAAGAAACGAATGAGGCGCAGAACAGTAGTAACGTGGATATAAGTAAATTAATTAATTAGGATTAAATTGAGAAGACACTTCTGTATTACTGTCCGTTTTTATTATTAGTATATAAATTAACCATGGCTCGTCGACAGCCACTTATTTCGAAGTGCCATTTACATGTTCACTAACGCCGTTTTTCATCATAGTACGATAGCCGTGCGGATTCATTGTTTGCCACCTCCAGAAGTCTTCGCCTGCATTAAAAGTATTATTAGAGATATTCCAAATACACAGCGAAGATATTATTTAACTTACACATCTGCTCAACGTTGCATTTGGTCTTCCATCCTAACTCTTTCTCCGCTAAGTCTGTGTTAGCGTACGTGGACACTATGTCACCCTCTCTCCTACTCTTTATAACATATGGTACCGTCGTGCCCGTGACATTCTCGAAGGTTTTGATCAGCTCCAGCACAGACACGCCTTTGCCGGTGCCTAAGTTATAAATCTTTAGCCTCGAGTGTCGTTTGTGTAAGGCATTTAAAGCTGCCACGTGACCGGCAGCCAAATCCATCACGTGAATATAATCACGTATACCTGAGAGAAGAGAAGTTCGGAGGTGCTGTCCGAGCAAGTAATTACAGCGATCAGAGAGGATTAAAAAGTATAGACATACCTGTGCCGTCTTTCGTAGGATAATCGCCTCCAAAAATGACGAGCTCAGGTTTATGCCTCAAGGCCACCTGCGCTATGTAAGGCATTAGATTCGTGAACGGCTTGGTAGGATCTTCTCCAATTAAGCCACTGGAATGAGCACCCACTGGATTGAAATATCTTAGCGAAATGATGTTCCAATTCTGTCGACCCAAAAAACAATGTCGCGCTTATCTGGTTTGTAGAATGTTTAAATAACTCTGCATTCTTTAACGTCTCCGTATCGCTGCGAGCATCACGACAAATTACTTAAGATAAATGTACCTTTTCAGCTCTCGATATATCTTTAAGCATTTCCTCGATGAAGTACTTCGTTCTGCCGTACACATTTGTAATATTACCAGTCGAGTGCTCCTCTGTAATTGGAAGTTCATTCGGTTCTCCGTACACGGTGCAGGAGCTACTAAAGACTATTTGGAAGCACCCAGCAGCTTTCATTACCTTGAAACAGTATAATTTCTCTCTTTATGATACGTGGAACATCGTAGAAGAAACTTATTCGGTTACACTCTTACCTCTAGTAAATTGATGGCACCGATAATGTTATTTCGATAATAGTGGAGCGGAACTTGCATCGACTCGCCGACCGCCTTTATTGCCGCAAAATGGATCACGCAATCAATTTTGTGCTGAAGCATGAGACAGTACGTGGTTTAATTAGCTGAACGTTAAACCATGCACGAAGATCTGTCTTGCCTGTATGTTTTACCTTATTGAAGACCGCTTCGAGTTTATCTCGGTCAATCAGATCGCAATTGTAGAACGTCACTTTTTTACCCGTTATTTGCTCCACCCTTTTCAGAGCCGCGGATTCGCCGCTACCCTCCGTTACGCTATTAGCAAAATTGTCTATCGCGACGACATCGTAGCCGCTTTCCAAAAGCTCCACGATGCAGTGACTACCGATGTAGCCAGCTCCTCCGGTCACGAAAATGGTCCTCCAATCTGCGGTCATGCTTTTATCTACAACGAACAAATTTCAATATTGAAGCGACAAATCGTGTTCCAGTATATTTGCATTTTCATAAGCGAGAGTATCTTGCGAATATGGCCTTTGATACAAGGTGAAATACGCAGGTGCTTCGGACGTTCACCTGCATTGAACTGTGTGGAGTTCAAGGTCATTAAAACACGTGGTACATCATCGCGCTTGCGGCATGTATAATTATTAACAATTTCGCAGAAATGCGTCCAGTTAAAGCAAGGCTGTTAAAACCAGTTTACATTCTTAAGTCGAGTGTATTTCCATTCACATTTTGAATTTACGGCACGGCCTTTTAGGATCGCTTTGAGTCGCGCGGAGCGTAAGAACGTGATAATTAACGGAAAGATTCCGTAGGGAGGAGACGAAAGCGGGAAAGACTTTTCATCGGTGTCCATGTAGAGAAAAGAATTATTCAAAGTTCAACTATTACGCTGGTGTGCTTAACGGTATATCTGAACTTCATTAAGCACCTTTAGCGCATTGCAATCACGTTCGCGTCACTCTGCGCAACAGGAATTCAAGTGGAATGTACTCGATGCTTTACAATCGTAATGCTTGAAATACACGAACGTTATAAGTTGAAGGATAATTGTTTCCTTGAATGGAGACAACGTAGTAGTTATTGCGTAGGAAGAAATGCAGAAACTACGAACGTACATGAAATTAAAGAGATTATAGTGCGACCGCTGTTTGAGAGCAATGGAAATGTTTTACCTCGATAATAGAAGACTACGGGTAGCGAGGACGTCGAGCAGTCACAGAAGGATTCGAGGACGCGCTCGCGTAATCACTGACTTCACCTCGACCGCTCGCGTCGTCTTCTGGTATAGGAAAGTAGAGTTTAGTATATTCGTGGAACGCAGGACATCCCCTCTTCCCACATTGCCGCCGTGGCTGGCATTGTGGAGGAGACTCACACAGCGCACCTGTACACCACGACCCTCTCGAGTCCTTGCTTTCTGCTGCAGCAAGTTCTTCCTTTCACACAGACACCGGCCGTCTACATACTTGCCTGCCTCCTTCGTGAAAAGAATGGGAGGAACGGTGGCACACGCACGGGAGCCACACAGTTACCGCTTGCATCACCGGCGATTTGACAAGACCGACTCATTAAAATGTAATCGTTAAGCCACTTAAGATATTTCATCAGGAGAACCTGTTTCGAATTTACATCGGGTAAACGCAGAAAACAGAAAAGGGCTTTCTCTTTTGAAAATTTCATAAACTCTGAGGAGAAACACGGTTGAATAAGAAAACATCGCAAGACCTCGTGAATTTAAACCCCCGCGGGTATTTATTAACGCAATTATCAGTCGTACATTGTTCGTTCATTGCGCTGTTAACACTTGTATTAACTTGTGCAATAATTCTTTTTGTTCCGCATCTAAATAGGGCCACAATTCACCTTCCAGCTCCAACAACGCTTGGTAATCGTGCGATTGACATGCTAAGACTAGGGATTGCAAGAGCAACAGTTCATTCTCGTCCATATTAAAATCTGCAACATACTTTGTCGTTAATCAGTTAGAATTTACGGAAATTGTTAAGTAAAATGTATCAAGGCTGTTACTATTGTTCGTAGTTTCCTCTATCCATGCATATTTCTCCAAAACTTGTGCCAACGAAGGGGCCAGCCTTTGCGGCGATGGTTGAAGTATAAGCAGCAACAGTACTCTGGTTACTTCACACCTATACATTTTAACGTCATTACGTTGCAGCAGAATTTATCACAATGCAGGTAGTTCTTTAGTTATATTCGATACCTATGCAGTACATCGCTGTAGTTTCCCCTCGCGCCAGCATTGGTATTGGCCTCTATAAATTCAACGAATTCATTAAGAATTTGCAGAGCGCTCACATAATCGCCTAGCTTGATGTGGTAAGACACTAATGTGCTAATAGCTTTCGCAGTCGGATAGATATCGATAGCTTTACGCAACTGCTGTATACCAGCTGAAGTAGGACCCAAAGCTAAAGCCAATTCCAGTGCCAATCCAGCGGACATAGTATTGAATCCTGGTTGACTTTGGCAACGCGCTAAAGCGTGACCGAAGCAGCTCACAGCAGCCTGATACAAATTATTAGAACTGTAACATCTTACATCACTCGCATTAGCGTCTATTAATCCAGGCGCAAGAAGTAACGCACCTGCGTATTCTCCTGCCCTATAGAAGGACAACCGATATTCTTACTTTTCCTATCAGCCACAAGAAATTCTCTGCCTGCTTTTATCAGGAAAGTAAATTCGGAAGAGGCGTTCTCTAACGTCCCTTGACACCTGGCCGCAGCTAACGAACACAAGCCCGCGTACTGCCACAATTCTTTTTGCTCGCATTCGAGAGCCAGACCACCTACAAAATAACGGACAACTTTATACATCTGTGGGAACGTATAACAGGCATGTGTTGCGGAATTTTTACGTAACTTACCAAATTGATCGCTCGCTTCGGCAACATTTGGTTTTCTTAAGAAGCGTCTGAAATTAAGTCGTCAGCAAATATCAGAATAGAACTGCTTTAATACAAGGTACAGTAACGCGTGTTGATATACTTACTTTTTTAGTTTATTCGATATATTATGGTATTTTGTCAGAAAATCCAACGAATCTCCCATTATTTGTCTCTGATTTAAAGGTGTCGATTCTTAAATACACTTTAGTTCTCTTGATTCAGCGTCATCGATCATCGCGAGCAACAGCAATTGCGCACCTTGCGACTCGATTCTGCCATTGTGATTTCGCGGGACACCCTATGTACACAGATCGTGCATGCAATTATTGCAATTGGTCGCAGTATTCGGTAGTAGTGTATCGTGATTCAGTAGTAGTGTATCGTGATTCAGTAGTGCCACTGTGCGCGTGCCGTGTGCGTCACCGTGCGTCACATTTTCCTTGATTGACGAGCAAACGCTAGGTACTCGATGCAAATTTGAACACTGACACCACTGACACTTCGGCTCGCACATTGTGACAGTACAAAAACACAGTTTGGTTCCGTGGACGCGTGGGTTCGAACTGAACTTTGTGCCGAACGGAAAGTTCGGCCCGGTGAATTGTCATTTAGCGTTTGTCATAGTTGTAGGGGCGGAAAGAAGCGGCGGAACATGACGGCAATTAACGTTTCAATCAAATTCGGATGACACGCGATAGTTCCACGATTAGCAAGTACAATAACGGAATCGTGGATACGAGGAGTATTGGACACTCGACGGGCGTAAATACATCGAGCTTGTTGTTCGGTTAAATGTAGATACTGCAGTGTAAACATTGCGTTATCAGAGGCTGCTGTAGATACCGAGCGTTGAAAAGTGTCGGGCGAGAATGTGCCGGATCGTGTATCCAAGTAATACGGAGTGCTGCACGACAGTATCGTAATCGATGCCCTCGTATACGTAAAGTTAATAACACTGGCATCTTTTGTTTCATAAAACGCATTAACCAGACTAAAAAGGAGTTTCTGTAAAAGATGCATGGAATTATCGAGCTAACTTTAAACAGTGCTTTATTGTGGATATTTTTACAAACTATCTGGAGTACTTTCATAAGTGTCTTTTATAATTTCTCTGTACCATGGATTGTTTGGGGCTCTATTATTACCGCTGTCGGATTAAAGATAGCCAGGATCCCGCCGCCAGAGTCGCACCTCGTGCAAGAAGTGCTTGGCGCAAATCCCCTTTCGTTGAAAAAAGATAACACAGTGTCCAAGGAGAATGGTAACGGAGAACAGTATTGCATGCGAGTGGTGGCTCATCGTGGCGGAGGATACGATTTCCCCGAGAACAGCTTGACAGCTTTTCGTAATGTAAAATTACATACATAAGTAATAACTGTTTCCGTTTCTACACTTAGAAATCACCGAAAGAGAATTCAACGAAATAACAAGCTCACTTATCCCTTTGTTAATTAGTTTGATACATTAGCTACCTTGGCAACAAAGCTTACGTATTTTACATTGTAAATACAGAGACTAATATAGTAGTTACTAATTAGAGGTTTATTACTTTGGTCCGAAGCAATCGCGTTCTTCCGCGCTGCGAGTAACGACGATCGATGAAATGTTTTGCAGTGCAAGGAGAGAGGCTGCACCGCGGTCGAAATTGATTTAAATCTCACGAAGGACTACGTACCTATAGTGTTCCACGACTTGACGATCGACAGACTTACTGGGAAACCTGGAGTCGTTAGAGATATGACGTGGGAAGAATTGAAGGATTTGGATATTACACACAGTCATCCGCTTAAGTAAATTCATCTTTACGCCGCTTTCTGTCGCGGGTCGTTTCCAGAATCGAGCCAGAACTTTAATGCGATTGTTCTCGCTTGTTACAGGGATAAATTTCCCGACGGCGAGAAGATTTCGTTGTTCTACGATGTCATAGAAACATGTTTGAGCAACGAGCAAAGGATAATTATTGATATAAAAGAGAAAAGAACCGAGGTAGTGCAAATAATTGTGGACGTGTTCAAGAGATATCCGATGCTACTTCAAAAAGCAATTGTATCCAGCTTTAATCCTATTATAATATATATGGTAGGAGGAAGATGTCGCGAGCGATTTTGTTTAATATCAGATCGATTGAGTAACGGCTTTTTCATTGCAGATTAGAAGGAAGAACCCGAATATTGTGTCGTGTTTGGCTTGGCGGCCACAATACTACTCGAGGGTGGTGTATTTAGGTTTAGATGGTCCAGGGCCGAAACGATACAGCAATCCGTTTAAACACCTGGCAGCCTGTATACTAGAGAGTACATACGAATGGGCACTTAAACGTTATGTCTACTACGTTGTCGGTATCTCTACGATTTTGCTGCACAAAGACATAATAAATCAGTATGTACACACGCTTTTATATTACTTATATCGATTGATGTGATAGTGTTAGGTATAATGGGAAACGAAGTATATTTTACGCAGTATTTATTCATTTTAGGCGTGTTATAGAAGAGTGGAATAACCGTGATATTCGTGTAATGGCGTGGACGGTAAACCTACCATCAGAGAAATTACATTATTCACGATTATGCAAGGTTACTTATTTAACAGACACGTTATTACTTGAAAAGGATATGTAGTACCACATACATACCGTATAGTATAAATGCATATGTTTTATACTATTGATACACAAACCATTACATTCGATACTCTAGTCCATTCATAGAAACTACGAATCGTAATTATATATAGTTTTTACAACTGATTCGTTATTTACGATAAGTAAAAAGATTTCTCATTAATATTTAAACGTCGAATATACGAGCATCGATTCTATTCATAAAGATATTCTTCACCAAATAATATATTGCTTTTCTTTTTATGTATAGCTTTCTATTACATATATATATATATATTTGTCTAAGACATTTTTAAAAGGGTGCGAAGAGATTCTTTAACATTCGCCATCATTGCACATTATTTCTATACACTATGTTTACAAAATGGACTCTGCTAAAGTGACTTGGAATGCTTCTTTTCGCGGACGGAGCTGCGCATTTATTTCCTAAACATTTACTTTGGAATCGCAAGATACTAGTTGTAATTAAAGAAAAGGGAGAAAATTGTCAGACGATAGTGGTGAGCTTACTTTTACGAGATTCCATACCTTGGATAAGTCCTGTTAACAAATCTTCCATTTCCGTTGTAGCACGCTTCAGCTTGCAATTGTCATTAGCAACGTAAGAATCTACAATAACGATTTGTATAAACGTATTTATTTGTAATAAACGCAATTTCAATCGCTGAAACGTGAGAAACTCACCGTCCAGCAAGCAGTCGTCCGTGACCATATTTTGTAATCTATCCAGTATGTCGTTCAGATCTCCCTGAATGTTCTGTAAACTACTGTGCTGCGAATGCTTGTCAGGCCTCTGCAAAGACGACGGTGTGTTATCTCTATGAATGCCCATAAGAGACTCGGCAATTATCAATGGTGATTCACTTTCAGTGCCAGCTGGTATAGATTTCACCGAATACTTCTCGTCCTTGCACCCGGGATCATTAGAGCCTAACCATTGCGAGAATCCACTGTCAGGGGGATTCATTTCTGATCTCTTTGAGCCTGGAGGTGAAAGGTGTCAGTAAACTAATAGTAAATATGAGGAGTAACTGAATTTTCGGGATAAGAAAATTAATAAAGTAATATACCTCCGATCCATGTGCTAAGCTCTATATGAGTAGGCTCTAGTATGTTACCAAACCCCGAACTGGTAGACGCTTCTCCAACGCTGGTAATAACATCGTGGCTCTCTTCGATGATACATTCTCCAGGCAACGTTGGATTGAAATTATTTGATTGCAGCGTGTCTGTATCGTTCGAATTCGAGTGACGCTCTATACTCTCTTGGCGTATAATCGGACTTAATTCGAAATTGATGGGCAAAGCTGCTAATCTCGACGACAGCGGCGGAACCATAGGTGTACTCTGCATATGACTAATTACTTGAGGCATGTGAGCTCTATCGGTGAACAAACACTTCTGCGAATAAGGAAACACATGCTTCAGTTCCGTTAGAATCATCGTAACCGCGCCAATGCGATCTATTCAATAACAGTAATATACTTTTAATAGTTTTAGACGCTGCAACTGGGACTCGATAGTAGCTCTGTGACGCTGAAGCCTCTCCGCTTTAGTGCCCTGTATATCCAGCAATTCGATTTGCAACTGTTTATTTTCTTCCTCTAAATGCGTGATTATGCTTTGCAGCTCCTTTTGCGGGTCACTTAGAACTCGTCTTTTCATCGTACTTCTTAATGATTCGCAGTCGGCGCGCGTTATTTCGTTGCTGCAACAAATATTTAAGGAAGCCAGTAAATACATCGCACGCAAGACACTCGTCGATGTATGCTCTGTTATCTTTCTCGTGTTTAGCAACCTAGTTACATGCGGAGTTTGATCCTCGATGTTCATTCGAATAGACCTGGCAGGGCACAATCTTAATTTGTTTCTTATCAACTCGATAATTAACTTGGTCACTTCCCGATTTGAAGTCTGAAAAACATTTCTGCGTGAGTTTTCTGTACCGCGAATGAAAGGGCCGTAGTTAACGTACCTTGGTGCAAAATTCACGAACTGGATGCTTCAGTTTGTGCTTTCCTGATATCTTACTGTACAGGAAACATTGTTGACACTGGTGGTACGCCGTGCATTTCAAGCACGAGTACCGCGGTCCTTGAATGGACATGGTTTTGCAAGAAGAGCACCTAACGTTGTGTATAACTGGGAAAGAGGGAATATTCTAAAGTTCCACGGACATTTAAACTCGATTACTTTAAGACATAACGTATTACGTACTATGCTCAGCAGATTTCATGCGATTAAACGTTGTTATCCAAACAAGCAGAGGAGGCTCTTGCATAATCCATGCCGCAAATTCGGATTCGGTGACTCCGAGACATCCTTGAGACTAACGAGAAATTTCAGTAATTAATCGTAAGTCGGAGGTGTTAGAATATCGTACTTTGTTATACCTTTGAAAAGCAACTGTCGATGTGCGATTGAATGGTCTGATACCCGTACGCTGTACCTTCCCCAAGCATTTCCGTGATTTTACAAATACTTGTTAATAACGTATGCAAGCCGGCTTTAGATAAGCACGCATTGTGGTCAGCTAATTGTTGATAAAGGTACCCGTACTTTTCTTGCAATCTTCCAGAGCTCATTAGTATCACGGCGACTTTCACAGAGAACACCGAGACGCTCCTAGAACATTGCCTGCAAGGTTTAGTGGACTTATAATAATCGAACGATGTCTATTTACATTGCTGTGGGTCAATTGATATATTAATAACGACATACTTATCGAATATAGTTAAGATGCAATTTGTCGCAAGTTTTGTGGTGTGGTCGACGTCGAAGTTAGTGTTATTTTCTTTACACGCTGCAAAATAGATGTCGGAAAGGACATCCTCGATTTCGCTCGGATCTAGATTTACACAATTCTCTGTGATCGAAAGTCTGTGACGTTCGAAGACTCCGGCAATTAATTCCAACTGAACGTATTGCACTGGGAAAAATGGGAGGCTTTAGTAGGTACGTTAATACAGTTAGTTTAACTGTGACATAGTGCGACGTAAAGTGCGTGAGAACTTACTACTAAGCTCTTTATGTAAAATCTGCATTTTTGCTGCTGTTCTGTAGGACGCGTAACGAATGGCGTTACACTCGTCTATGGATCGCATGATACTTTGCATTTTTAGATAGGTTTATTCGAGTTACCTGTAAGAAAAGCGTAATAAACTGTTACGGGATGTTATTTCTTAGACAGTTAGGTCTAGTTAGGTGTATTAGAAGAATTCTTTGCTATCAATTAATTCCTTACGTTCTTATATTAAATATAATGTTATCAACGAATATAATTTAAAGAAGTTTTGAGTGACATTGCGATTCCTTATAATTGTGCACAACTCTTACAGTTCCCTAAGGTATAAGTCATACTTTTGAATATTTTCGTAATCTGAAAAGGATATTAGGTACTGTTAAGTTTTCAAGCAAATTTATAGTTCAAAATGTATATCTAACATTACTAACCCATTGAATGAACGAGAGAAGACGGATTCTTGTGATTATAATTAGTTGCTCAACGTTTAATTATTAGCACGTGAAGAATTGGAATAAATATCTTACTTTCTGTCATTGCAACATAATTTTACCGTTTAAATTGTGATACATGTAAACAAAATGTTCTCACGTTAAGCATGAATAATGAAGACTAAAGAGAGGAAAGGTAACACCATGGTGGTGATTATCGTTTCACGCACACTCGATGGCACTCGATGTGAAGCGTCAGTTCACAGGTGACGCTACTAAAATAACACATTTCCGTCTTATGTTTATCTGCAATTTGTTGCATTGCCTCTTCACAGTCCCTGATAGTCCCTTCGTGATTCTGCTATACGTGTTAATTATTGTATGCTCCCATTTTACAGATTAGGAACTTTTACGTAGAATGCCTTAACAGCCGATAGTCATTACTTAGATGCGTTACAAGTGCAATGCATGCAGCGTAAAGTGCTGTACACATAATGCAAGCTATGAATCTTATATATTAAAATAACCTGTCGTAACTTTTATTATACGTTTTCTGTAGAACTGAACAGCGTTTAAATGTATTCCACACGAAAAAAAGGTTAAATTGGAAAGATAATTTAATTCTTTATTCGTTTTACATGGAATTATGTGCAACACTTGTCGTATTTTATATAATACACAAGTCAGGTTATTAAAAATATATTTTTTTTTTTGATAATGCGAGAATTTCAGTTTATTTTATTTAGAGGTAATATAGTAAGGTGAGACATTGTTTATGTTTATGATGAGAGAATATATATTTTAGTTTATTTTTATTTCAGTCTATTCTATTTTATCTTGTAAAGTAGGGTGGGAGATCTGAGAAGTGGGAGTGTGAGAGCGGAGCGTGATGTATGGAAGGATGGAAAGTATGTATAAGGGACTATAGTTCGTTGGGCTGTATAAGATATGTCTTGAAATGCCGCTTTGGTATAGTGTGTTTGTATCTGTATCTATATCAAAGGAAAAATAAACCTAACCTAACCTAAAAATATTTTTCTTCTCGTTATAGGTAAAACTCGGGAATATTTCTCCGTGGACAGGAACCTGAAGTGGGACAAATGATGGAAACCTGTTAACCTCGACAATGAACATAAGAAGACAGTGATTTTATATATAAAGTGAAGTGATTATATATCCTCGTTCTCAAATGTGAAGGAACTCGTTTCGTGCATGTAGACTGAGCTTATTGGCTCTGAAAAAGCGTTGATGGGGATACAGCCAATAGTGGCTTCTCCCGGCACCAATGAGCGTCAACCTGCGCAGAACCGGTCTAAACTCGTCGGTTAGCAGGTTCCTTCCTATTTGAGAACGAGTGTAGACTAAGAGTGGAAATATATTTATTATTTATACACTTATATCAGTAATCATTTGTATAAGATTGTATTATTTTTTTGTAATAATTTGTAAAATTTTGAATATGCTTTAAACAAAGTAAAGACAAAAATACTATAAAAAACTGTATTATCATTGCAAAACCCTCTTGAACATTCCTAGCCCAATTCCAAACCCACCGCTATTAAATATCTATCATATTTAACCAAAAAAAGAAGTTTCTAAGAAATAATTATTGAACGGAAGATCGCAGAAGCCTCGACAGGTACTGCTCTGGTTCGTAACTTTAAAGCGGCGCCTTTGGAGCTGAAAATTGGCATACCTCCTCTCGCAGCATGTTCTCCTGATACTTTGTACCAAAATCTGGCCAAAATTTTCACCGAGCTAACCGAGATTTGGCTTTCCGCGAGAATGCACAAAGTTGCAAACCGGGATTTTATTTCTCGAACGCCCCGATTTCGTTTGCAACAATGTTGCAAAATTTTTGTCCTTTACAACTTTGTTGAGTTTTCGCGGCCGCTCAAAAACTTACCCGAATACTTACCACATTTTGCGCGATCATAAGGCGATTGATTTTTAAGATTAGAGCAGTGTATAAGTAGTGTGATGTCATGTATTGAAGTCAATAGAGTTGTGAGAGTAGAGAATGACGTGTTTAAAACAGTGCGTTAATCTAAATATTTTTAAAAGCAGCTCAGTGTGGAAGGATCATTTTATGTATTCTTTTTAGCATGTCTTTTACATATGATTTGGAATAGGAAGGAGTAAGTAGTGGATGGAAATACTCTTTTATCATTTTCATATCGATGAATTTCATATCGATTTTCATATCGATGAATAAAGTCGAAAATGCAGCCGGTGATTGTATTTAACGCCTTTTGTGTGAAAATTCCTTACCTGTAAGCAGAAATGCCCACGATTAATAATGGCTCTACTGAATACTGATAATACGTATGTGTTAAACAACAGAACAGATCAAATTGACCAAGAGTAAAGATTAGATACTATAAACGGGTATAAACATGGATAAAGTATAGGACAGACCACGGTGTCTATTACATGGGATACACCTTTTTTTTTTTTTTTTTTTTCACCTGGAGGAAAATCCCTAACGGATGCCCCATCCCCCGGGGGAGGGACGGGGTTATGTGGGGTTTGCACCCACTAAAAAACTCCAGGGTGGCCTCCTGACTGGGGAGGCCCGCACAGGAGGGGAGGACTTGGGCGAGATCCAAACAGAACGATGCGTTCGCCACCTCCCCTCCAGTGCACTGGTACCTCTCCTGCCAAGCCCCCCGCAAATCATGGGATACACCTATCACCTTATGGGAGTTCGTGTCACCACAGACCAGGTATAAGATAGACCTATCACGCATTGTAATTTTGTGTCACACGCTCGGGGGGCTCGCGAGCCCCCTTACCATTTTCGTGTCACGTGCAACGTTACCGGTGAAGTTTCCGACACAGATTGTAACGTTACGCGTGGTAGGAATTAGAATTCAAAAAGTGGAAATTTAGGTCATTCGAACTCCGCGATTTACAAATGATTCTATTAGAGTAACAATTTAAAGATCGTTTTATAAACGTATTCTGTTCAACGACCGAGAAAGAAGGATCACAACAAAACAAGAATACATTCGCCTTTTAACCTTGTTGTCCTATTTGGGTTTATTAAACGCAAAATAAATTTATTTAACATAAAAATTTATATAAACAACATTATTATTTGTGGAAGACACGCTTTCACGATGTAACGTGGAATACCACGCCAAGGAATTGTACCTTGGTATGTTCAATAACGTGCTGGAGCAGAGAGGACTTTAAAAATCGTCAAAAACCCATCAGTTCCAGTATCTCGCCGAAATATTCCAATTTGCAGTTATTCTTTTATCTTAACACTGTATTCGTGTTCTGGGGTCTAGTACGAACAATCAAACAACATTCCAAGTTACATTGTACCATAGTATTGCAAGTTAAAGAAATTCTTAAATTTAATTAGAATATTTGACAATCGCAGCTATCGGCTCGGTTCTCACCGATTACCAGGTCTCACCACGAGGAGGTTGCTGCGTTTCGAGACCCGTAGAGAGATAGATGGAATCAAAGTTCCATCGATCTCCCTGTACATGAAACCCTACTAAACCAAAGAGATGGATGGAGACAAAGCTCCATCGATCCCTTCGGTTTAGATGTAGAATCTAGGGAACTGCCAAGCAATCACTCGATTAAAAGAAATTCAGGAAAGAAGGAAAGACGAACGGTAAGCATGAAAGGAGTATTGGACGGCGCAGTTCCTACCACCCTAATGTCCGAGTCGAAAGAGAAACGCGTTCGGCGCCTCCCAGACGATTCCTGTTGCACCGATGCGACTCGCCAGGAGCAACACTAAGTGTGACCTGACTTGAGCCGTCTAACACGGAGATTGGGTAATCGAACCGGGTGACTTACGCAGGCAGTGTACCAAAAAGTACACCCCCTACGCCCGAAACTTTTCCCTTTGGACAAGAACACCAAGGGATGGAACCGATCCACCCATACCGATTCCATGCTCAGTCGCTTGCTTCCGGAAAAGGAACCAGCGGCGACCTCCTCATCACGGATGAGGAGCCAACAAACGAGCAACAAAGCTAATGATTTAGTGACTACTTCGCAATTTTACATGGGGCCTTAAATACTTCATGCACTGTCACTTTACACGATCACTTTTCACTGTCACTTTTCACTATTTTGTTTTAAATATATTATTTTACTGTCCCTCTTCCTATTCTCCTAGATGGAATCAAAGTTCCATCGATCTCCCTGTACAGGGAGCCTACTAAACCAAAGAGATCGATGGAAACAAAGTTCCATCGATCCCTTCAGTTTAGATGTAGAATCTAGGGAACTGCCAAGCAATCACTCGATTAAAAATAATTCAGGTAAGAAACAAAGACGAAGTGTAAGCATGAAAAGAGTATTGAATGGTGCAGTTCCTACCACCCTAATGTCCGAGACGAAAGGGAAAAGCGCTCGGCGCCTCCCAGACGATTCCCGTTGCACCGATGCAACTCGCCAGGAGCAACACTAAGTATGACCTGACTTGAGCCGTCCAACACGGAGACTGGGCACCGATGCGACTCGCCAGGAGCAACACTAAGCGTGACCTGACTTGAGCCGTCTAACACGGAGCATGGGTAATCGAACCGGGTGACTTACGCAGGCAGTGTACCAAAAAGTACACCCCCTACGCCCGAAACTTTTCCCTTTGGACAAGAACACCAAGGGATGGAACCGATCCACCCATACCGATTCCATGCTCAGTCGCTTGCTTCCGGAAAAGGAACCAGCGGCGACCTCCTCATCACGGATGAGGAGCCAACAAACGAGCAACAAAGCTAATGATTTAGTGACTACTTCGCAATTTTACATGGGGCCTTAAATACTTCATGCACTGTCACTTTACACGATCACTTTTCACTGTCACTTTTCACTATTTTGTTTTAAATATATTATTTTACTGTCCCTCTTCCTATTCTCCTAGATGGAATCAAAGTTCCATCGATCTCCCTGTACAGGGAGCCTACTAAACCAAAGAGATCGATGGAAACAAAGTTCCATCGATCCCTTCAGTTTAGATGTAGAATCTAGGGAACTGCCAAGCAATCACTCGATTAAAAATAATTCAGGTAAGAAACAAAGACGAAGTGTAAGCATGAAAAGAGTATTGAATGGTGCAGTTCCTACCACCCTAATGTCCGAGACGAAAGGGAAAAGCGCTCGGCGCCTCCCAGACGATTCCCGTTGCACCGATGCAACTCGCCAGGAGCAACACTAAGTATGACCTGACTTGAGCCGTCCAACACGGAGACTGGGCACCGATGCGACTCGCCAGGAGCAACACTAAGCGTGACCTGACTTGAGCCGTCTAACACGGAGCATGGGTAATCGAACCGGGTGACTTACGCAGGCAGTGTACCAAAAAGTACACCCCCTACGCCCGAAACTTTTCCCTTTGGACAAGAACACCAAGGGATGAAACCGATCCACCCATACCGATTCCATGCTCAGTCGCTTGCTTCCGGAAAAGGAACCAGCGGCGACCTCCTCATCACGGATGAGGAGCCAACAAACGAGCAACAAAGCTAATGATGTAGTGACTACTTCGCAATTTTACATAGGGCCTTAAATACTTCATGTTATAATACACTTTTCACTGTCACTTTCACTGTCACTTTTCACTGCCACTTTTCACTATCACTTTTCACTATTTTTTTTTAAATATATTATTTTACTGTCTCCCTTCTGCGCGGAAGGGAGAACCTCAAACTGAAATGATGAAACAATCAAATATGTTATATTAGTAATGGTGTAATAGCCTTGGGAGGAAACTAGGAGAATACATAAAATCGAATAAATGATGCAAACCTATAGAAGAAATGCATGAAATAAAATAAATCAGGCAAACCCATCTTTATTAAAGAATTTATCAAAGAAAACCATTACGAATCCCTCGGCGAATCCCTCGGCGAATCCCTCGGTGAATCCCTCGGCGAATGTTCCGATGATGCGCTTAAAACTAGACGTGCCTGGCTTAATTTTCTAAATTTCACACCACACACGCCACTCTACATTTACTTTTTGCAGAAGAAGCATAACAGACTATGCTTTGGTATACTAACCCTTTGGACTGTGATTGCAGTATAAGGTAAAAGACTAGAATTAGAATTAGAATTAGAAATAGAATTATTTCCAAAGATTTTACTTTAAAGTCCAAAGGGTTAACATGCGCGCGTAAGAAAGATTCTCGTCGATCAGTCTACACATACGCCATTACAATTTCTTTCGCGTATTTTAGAGATAAGCCAGCATTGCTTTCAAGTGACAAATAGATTCTAAGTATCTCATTGCAGAGATAGAAAAAGAATTGACACACGGACACGGATTCGCCTTCGCGAGAAATCTCGAGCTGCTCGATACACTCACGCATTGCAGTTGCACAGACAAAACGCTAATACGCGACCACCATTCATCCAGCCCCCCCATTAACGGGAGTTCCCCGCTCGGGGCCGCGCCTGAGGGGTCAGACTCACAGCAGCCCGCCTCACAATTAAGTCACATGCAGCTGCAATACGCGCTCCCACCACAAAGCCGACAATTTGCACAGGCGAGTGTATCGTGCCCGAGCATCTTGTGCTAATTCAAGATCTCTCCCGAGGGCGAATTATATTTCCGGAAAGAAAGAAAAGAGAATTGAAAGTAGGGAATAGAAGAGACACTACGTCAAGTCTCTGAAAGTATACTAAATGGGAAACGACACGATGTACGGTGAAGCTAATTGTAAGCGAAAGCGAAACCAAAAGCAAAAGATGTCACTCTCAACAAGCAAGCATACCTCCCCCGTTAAATCTAGCCTATTGCACTCTTTACAATGGGCCCTAGTGGCATAATCTATTGCAAATATGCACTTGCGTAACTTTCGAGGGATATGTGAAAGCTAAGAATCTCCCGATTGAGATTGCAAAAGAGACTAAACGACTAAAGGACCGAAAGACGCGGCGCGACGCGAACATTCACCCTAGATCCACCGAAATTTCGTTTCTACATGAGGTGCTCCATATCATGACTTTACGCAGCCATGGCGAGCGTGACCGAGAACGAGCCATCTGAGACCACAGAGCGGGCCGAGATGGACCGAAGCCCGGTATCGGCGCGATAACTAGAAAATCAGAATGGTCACGAACTGGCGCACATCATCGTCTAACAATGGTCCTCTGTGTAAAGCCGTAATAAGTTGTACCCAGCACAGCCGGCCTATGAAGGGCGAGCACACCATGCGCGAAATCGAAATCAGTGATCGAAGGCGAAGTGTATTTCTAGAAGAGTGCGTTTGGCACTCTTATATTCAAAAAGATCGAGGCGGAACAGAAGCTTATCGCTCGAAGTACGCAAGTGCATTTCTGAATAGATGTCCAGACAGAACCAAACTCACCGAATGTTAGTTTGGCTCGATCTGGACCCTTAAACTAGATCGTAGGCTTCAGCTTGATAACGTTTTGCAAGACGCAATGCATTGGAAAACGTTACCAAGTCCAGGCTACACCAACGTGGAGGTACCTACGAAAGTAACCCATTTCTACGAAATATTTCTGGTCCATATTCAACCAATGCATTTTTGAAAATTTGGAAAAAGTCTTACGTCTAAAGTTCTTAAACTAAAACTGATTAATAGGTCTATGCCTAGTTAAGACTAAGCACCTGTGCAAGTTCTTCCGCGATGTATAAAATTTTAAGTTTAGTGGCTTAAAGTTATTTTAATGGGCACTTTGGCAGCAGTCACTTATTATTATACTATTATTTTATAAAGGGACCATGTGAGGTCGAGATATCAGGTGGTAAGAGTGGCATTTTTTATTTCTCGTTATATTGCCACTAGTGTGTCGTTATATTTAGCACATGCAACGAGCAAGCAAAAGTAACGAGCACAGTAACCAAGTACCTAGTACCAACAATGACTGTCATTGTTTATTAAGAGAATCTAATGACTCGAATGTAATTACTGTTAATTGTAAGATAGAAGATCTGAAAGAACTCACACGAAAGAGTTCAAATTCAAAAATGTAACTCGTATTCAATATATTAAGCATCCCGAATGATCATGAAATTAAAGAAAAGTAGTTCAGAATATTTGAAACGCGATATTAAAACTTTTATCTCGAATTTAAAATTCATGTATCGTATTTTTGTGGGGGTATTAAACATTTAAAAGCACACGCGTCACTATTCACGAGTACTAACAATAAGTACGAATTCGTGGTCACTATGCTCGCTACAGCAATCATTTTGTTCGATAGCATGCAGAAAGATTGAAAGAATGAAAAATTATCACTCACCGTTCGTTGAAAACAGTCTCACTGCTATCCATGCAGACAAGCATCCCTCTGCAGCAGTTGCTATTCGATCTGCAGGCCAATGTCCCGCAGCTGCAGGGTCAGTGCCGAATACAATGTAGCACACTCACAAATCACATTAATCAGTCACATTAATTTCGCGATGAAGAAGCAATAAGAGCACCGCCGCTCTGAATTAATTCTAGATACGGTTGAAACACTGTCTCTACGGTCGCGTTCACATTACTAACACGCAGGGCCACTGTGCACTATGAAATAGTTTATCGCGAAATAAGCACTGACCCTACAATCGCATTGCACACGATCACAAAAGCACATCACATTTTTAAACATCTCTTAGCAGTGGGAAGTAGTGTTCGGGCTCGCGTGAAATGTTTCCAGAAAGGTCTCCTGATATTGAGTGTGATGCAGCAAATTCTTGTTAAACGACCTCCCACATAGTCCAGTAATGGATGAACTTGATGCACGAACTGAGAAATCCACGAAATAATATGCACGCACTTCACCGATCCGATCACTGTCGCGGTTAAAGTCGAACTGGCAGGTTACCCTGAACGTGATGTTGTGATGGTGGTAGAGGTTGTCCTCGACCTCAACTGTTTCCCATGTTCGTTCAAATTTCTTAGGGCCGGTTATAATTCTATATAGCATGTCCATTGCAAAATATGTACTTTTCAGATGCGTCAAAACACTGACTCTACGTTCGCGTTCACATCACTAACACGCGGAGCCACGGTTCTATGACACACTTTTTTCGCGAAGCACTGACTCTACAATCGCATTGCACACGATTACAAAAGCACTACACATTTCTAAATATCACTCAGCAGTGGGGAGATGAGATCCGACTTGAGGAAAGTGGTTCTCAAGAAGTCTTCTAGGTAACGAGTATTTATCACAGTGGAATCTTATTAAAAGGCCTCCTACATAGTCCAGTAATGGATGAACTTGATGCACGAACTGAGAAATCCACGAAATAATATGCACGCACTTCACCGATCCGATCACTGTCGCGGTTAAAGTCGAACTGGCAGGTTACCCTGAACGTGATGTTGTGATGGTGGTAGAGGTTGTCCTCGACCTCAACTGTTTCCCATGTTCGTTGAAATTTCTCAGGGCCGGTTATAATTTTATATAGCAATGTCGACTGCAAAATTTGCTCTTTTCACAACTGCAGTCGCGCACGCTGCACTTTCTACACGTTCTTTATGACGGCAAGATGTGATCAGACACTAGGCACCTGTTTATCGAAAAGTCTTCTACATGATAGGTATATTCCCGTGATATCTTGTTAAACGGCCTTCTATTTAGTCCAGTAGTCGAAGCATTTGATGTACGAATCGAGAAATCACGAAATAATGTGCACTTTAGCGTGCACACACTTCACCGATCCGATCACTGTCGCGATTAAAGCCGAACTGGCAGGTGACCCTTATGTGATGTTGTGAAGGTTGTCCTCGACCTCGACTGTTTCCCATGTACGTTGAAATTTCTCAGGGCCGCTTATAATTTTATATAGCAATGTCCATTGCAAAATATGTACTTTTCGCAGCTGCAGCCATGCATCCTGCTCTTTCTATGTATACCTATATGTCTTTCAATATTGGGGAGATGTGATTGGACTCGAATAGAGTGTTTTCGAAAAAGTTTTCCAGATACTTATTGTTAATGTATTGCAGTAGAATCTTGATGAACGACCTCCCATATAGTCCAGTAATTGATGGAATTGATGGACGAATCGAGAAATCATCAAATAATATGGACTATGACATGCACGCGCTTCACTGAACCGACGATATTTCTCAGGGCTAGACAAAATTTTATTTCACAATGCGGGTTTCAAAAGTAACTCGATTTGCAGTAGCATCCATGCACCCCACGACACTCCATGCATCATGGAACTTTCCGCCAGGCTTTTAAGAATTAGACTTTACTGTAAATTTCAGTGTTTGCGGTAAACTAATACTAGGGGCAAATAGGATCCAATTAATGTTACTTCACTAGAATGATTAAACAGTGCATTAGAAAGATGCGGGAATGTCAGTAACAGCGTGAATTTTTAATACTTTTCGACGTACGATACGTGAAAGTTCTACTACACGCAAAGTACTAATAAACAATGTCGTCTTGCAATTTAAAGCTTGCACGGGCTTTGAAGAAATACCATTTTTGAGCGCCATAGTGTCCTGATCCCCGAAATGGATTTTCGGAGAGAAATCCGCGTGAGTCGTTGACAAACCGAACCAAAGCATAGCGTAGCAAAAGTCTGCCCTCTATATCAAACTCTCACTCTAAACAAGTCACACGTATAAAAGCACGCGACACTTTTCAGCATTTTAACACATTTCAGAGTAGTTGCTGAGTTGGACGCTGTTCATGAGCAGATGCCACTGCATTCAGTCCTCAAATTATGTGTCGGTAACACAGTTTGGATGGCGACACGAACATCCATAAGGTGATAGATCTATCCTATACCTCGTCTGTGTTGAAAGGTCCAAATTTACTTCGTCGATGGTAAAAAACTGATAAGGAAACGCGGGAACCAGCCCAATTTACACTGTGCACGCATCTTTATTGTTTTTTCTTTTACTAACTTTACCGACTTTGGTGATTGTCTTGTATAAGTTCCCAGAGCCACCGTTCTTAAGTATAGAGAGCGCTTTAAAACCTCTGACTTTTCACAAAGTCTGTAATGTCGGTATGTCAGTTCATGTGGCAACTGGTACGAGCTCCAATAAAATGTAAAAAGTTTATCCTATACCTCGTCTGTGATTTTAGTTTTTAGTGTCTGCCCATATGTTTAGGTTTCCAACTGGAAATTTAATAACTGGAGCACGTACAATTAGAATTACCTACATGTTTTCAGAGGATAAATGTAACTATATTGTTATAAAGATATAACTACAAGGAGATTGGTTTCGATACATTACCGATATGGCTTGAATTAGAATCTTTGAGTTAATTAATTAGTGACAGAGAAACCCGCGCTTCAGCAGCTAAGATCACGTTTGCAAATGGTCGATATTCACAATTGCCCTGGGTGGACAAATCAGAAGCAGTCATACTCATTTTAACTTTACGTTGCTTTCTTTACATAAACTTTGTTGTTATTTTTCTGAATTCGATACGTGATTACAGGTTTTAAAGTGCAGAAGTTCATTTTATCTTGCGCGCACACACGTACTTACGATTTGATAAGAGCAGTGTTTGTTCCCCGTGGTGCAATGAAATTTGTATTCTCTAAATAAAGTAATTGAAAAGAAAAGTGTCTTTTATCACGCTAACGCATCACACCTCGCTGTTTATAAAGAATTCCGTTACCCTGGTCGTTTCTCGCGGAAGGTATAATCTAGCTAGGTTATGTGGTTGGTAAACAAATCATTTATCACTTCTTGTATTCATTGGCCCATGTGATAATTGTGATAAAACCCGATAGCACATTTTAATAAGTACAGCGCTTTTCACGCTCCTCCGTTCAAAGAACCAGTTTTCTGTAAGTCTTCGTACTTACATAACCGCACAAGAGTCTTTTGCCTTGAAACTCTGAGTACTCTAAAGGTTTGTCATTAAGAGATGGTTCCAAAGATCGTCGTTGTCGGTTCGTGTATGATTGATTTCACTTGGTAAGTGATAAAGACGTTTTCCACAAATATAATAAGAATCTCCCTTAACATTTTCTAACCGAGTTTAGCTTTAATGTGCTAATGCATGCGGCAGTAATTCAAAGGAATACTATCGCAAGCTTCAACTTGCCTTTATTTCTTGAGAGAGTTGTAGCGTGTAGAAATTGATCGACGAGTAAGCAGAATAACAGTCAGGGTTCATCCGTATTTAAATAACGTTACAGTACGCAGGATAAAGTGCGTAGAACGATAAGTTACTTTCCATTATGGCAGACACATTTATGTTTTAGCTTCTCTCCGTGTTTACCAAAGCCTGGGGAGACGATAGTTGGTAGTAGCTATGAGATAAAGTACGGTGGCAAAGGCGCCAACCAATGTATGGCAGCTGCCAAGCTCGGTGCCTCGACAGCAATCGTCGCCTCAGTACGATCCTCTAGTCTAGTTCATTAATTACAATCATACAAGTCCATCCACGAATACACGCAAGCCCTCTAATGAACTTTCAATACAGTTGGGTTCTGACACCTACGCTCAGGAGTACCTGAAAATCTTTAGAAAGGAGAACGTGGACGTCTCTCACGTACAGATACAGGAAAACCAGCACAGTGGAATAGCGCACATCACTGTTTCCGATAACGGTAGGTCGTAGCTTTTAATCGCGAAAATCGATTAACACTATCTCAGAAACAGCACAGCTTTAGATAGCATTGCTTGCGTCGCAACGCCCACGGATTATTGCCACCACAAATTAATCGTGGCTTAATTCTGCGTGCAATCGTGTGCACGAAATTTTCCTTCCAGGCGAGAATAGCATAGTAATCGTGTTAGGATCGAACGCGCTCCTGAGTCCTAAGCACGTGGACTCCGCGACGGAGATGGTGAGAGGCGCGGATGTATTGCTGTGCCAATTCGAGACGCCTCTTGAAACCACGCTGCACGCTTTAAAGCTGCATAAAGGCCACGGTTAGTCGCGCGGTACATTGTTCTTCCGCTTACAAGGGAAGATCCTCAAGCGGGAAATTCAAAGAATTATGAAACATTGGGCATATGTGGAGAATTAGGTATTTATTACGCTCTTTTTTGCCGCCCAAATTCAATCTAAGGGGGTGAAATTGACCCCTGAAAATCCGACTATTTTCTGTTATAACTCGGGAACTGTATAAGATAGAAAAAAAGCTTTCATGCGAAAGTTGCTTCTTTTAATTAGGACTATCATTTGGTAACTCACATTTGGAAAATAGCTGAATTTTCAGGGGTCAATTTCACCCCGTTAGATTGAATGTGGGCGGCAAAAAAGAGCGTAATAAATACACGTATACAGGGCGTCCCACGGTAGACTGGACAGCAGGATATCTCCTAACATATGGGAGATAAAAAAATAAAAAAATATGGAATTGCATGGTTCGATGGGGCCAATTTATTAGCGCAGACGAATCTTTTTTTCGATTATTATTTTAAAAGATACGATGGTCAAGTTCGGTTTTTTAAATGGAACTATTTTTTTCGAAGAGGTGAGTTGAGAGTACGTTCCAAGAAAAATTCAATAAGCATTAATGTATACACTTGATTTCCACTGGTTTTTGAGATATTGCGTTTGAAAATTTACTGATTTTCACTGTAAGAAAACCCGCTGAAATAGCAAGGACCGGGGTCGGTCTTGCTGGCGCCACGGGGGGCCTTGGCTGTTGAAACAGATACCTACCTGCCAAAAGTCTACGCCAGGCCCAAAGGCTGGACAATTCTGTTCCGTCAGAAATGCTACTTAAGTAGGTACATCTGCGGTATCAAGAAGCGCATCGTTACTGTTATTTCGCAATTGCTTCTACGCTCGGATGGCCGGTTCTTTTGGGAGGGATGCAAGCTCGATTGGTCGGATTAGGAGGTGTGAAAGGAGTGAAAATAAGGAGCAGATTGTATTAGAACCAATCGGATTTGCATCCCTTACAAACGGCTGCTCTCTTGAAGAGGCCCTCTTCACAGCAATACCTCCTCCCCAAAGCCCACCTTCTCTCGCACGGAATACGTCAACGCATGCTTTTGTTTTGATATCGAAGCTCGTGTTTATACTCGAGAGGACCACGCGTCGACAGTGGGCTACCCCTTTTCTTCCTGCGTCTCTCCACGAGGAGTATTGACGGTGGATTGTAGGAGCGTAGATGTCGAGATGCCAGTTATTGAATTCAGGAGACGATAGAAACACTTTATTACAAAACACACATGTACTATAATTAAAGTAAATCGTATTTCTCTCGGGCAGGAGTACTGATAACGATCGAACTTGCGCCCCACTTCGCGCAGACCGATTACACGGAGGGTAGTCGGGTCACACACTGCACAAATGATACAGGGTAATTCTGGAGCAACGCCCGTAGAAGCAAGTGCGAAATAAAAGTAACGGTGCGCTTCTTGACACCGCAGATGTACCCACCTAAATAGCATTTCTGACGGAAAAGAATTGTCCAACCTTTGGGCTTGGCGTAGACCGGCAGGTAGGTATCTGTTTCAACAGGCAAGACCGACCCCGGTCCTTGCTATTTCAGCGGGTTTTCTTCCAGTGACAATCAGTAAATTTGCAAGCGCAATATCTCAAAAAACCAGTGGAAATCAAGTGTATACATTAATGCTTATTGAATTTGTCTTGGAAGGCACTATCAACTCGCCTCTTCGAAAAAAATAGTTCCATTTAAAAAACCGAACTTGACCATCGTATCTTTTAAAATAATAATCGAAAAAAAAATTCGTCTGCGCTAATAAATTGGCCTCATCGAACCATGCAATTCCATATTCTTTTTATTTTTTATCTCCCATATGTTAGGAGATATCCTGCTGTCCAGTCTACCGCGGGACACCCTGTAGATATCCTCTACAAATCCCCCAGAGTTTCATCATTTTTGGAATCTCCCGCGTTGAGGATGTTTCCTTGTCAGTTCGGATAGGCTATAAATAAATAAAATGCAATAGGTATCTCGATCGTGAACGGAGCGCCTGCGCTGGAGAACGTTGATTCGGAACTCCTCGAGCTGTGCGACATCTTCTGCGTCAACGAGACCGAGGTAGGTCCTCGGCCTGCACTTCGTCTTGGTGGCGACAGTGCCAAAAACCATTTAAGGGGGTATTGCACCCTAGACACTCGTTTTTGAAGGTGATATTTGGAAATTAATTCTGAAAAACCTATCGCACCTACAGGGCAGGGGTTTTGTACACATATTTAGTAGTGTTTGAACTATCAACACAAATTTTTGCAATGCATTATATTGAAAATTGTAAAAGTTACACGCCGAAGCGCAGGTCATGTCATCAAACGCCGGCCCCATCGGGCGCACGAATTGCGGCCGTCCTAGTCATCTGAAACGAAAGTACCAAAGATTTTTTAAATCTGTATGAGTGTAGTTATCGCCCCTAGCAGATGTAACCAAGTCTGGACATTTTTTCCGAAATCGCAGCTGTTTAAAAATTGACTATTTGATTTTTTCGACTTTTCTTGAACTAAAACAAGGAGTGGAGGGGGTTGTATTGAAACTATTGATATAATTCTGCTACGAGCTATAGGTACACATTCACTTTGAATGTGTGTAAAATTGTAGCTCAATCCGTCCAGTAGTGCTTGAGAAAAATGTGCGCCCGATTTAAAAAATTTGTTTCGAGAAAAAAGGGTTTAAAGTTTTTCATGCATTTGTACTTCTGAAGTTACGGTAGATAACGAGTAATCTCTGTAACTTATCCCTGATCTGCTATACCAGGACCGTAGAGGAAACCTTCCTCAGCTTCAAAGAACTCATGTTGGGCAGCTCTCTTTTCTCTGCCGACAGTCATAGCCTGTTCAGATACAAGGATCGTGGGAATGATTATGTGTCACGCTGCGACCTTAAGGGGGCAGACCACAGTAACGGTCCGAAACGTAAGGGTGTTTTCAGGAATTTATTTCAACCAAACAACGCAAGTAAATCAATGTATTGCCTAGTATACTTAATAATGTACATATCGAAGGGTGAGAAAATTTTTTTTTCAATCAAATTCATAAATCCGTTTCCTGTATACTCTTCGTCAAAATGTGCGCTGCGGCAAAATCGTGCTTGTCGCGTTGACAGTGCTCAGGCCATATGGTTAATCCGAATTCAAAAAGACAAAAATATTTAGAAACTAGAAGCCTACGTCTATTACGTGACGATCAAAAAAAGTCAAAATCGCAAAAAATTACAAAATGGCGGACCACTGAAAAAAAATCATGTTTTCATGGTAAAAAATTGGGGAAATGTTGATAAAAACAATAGAAGCAGGTCGTTGATTGAAAAAAACTGATCGCCACGTAATAGCGACGGCTTTTCCGTACAATAAATGCCCTTGTTCATGTTAATTGGACGTATAGTTTTCTCTGTAGACTGTCAACGCGGCAGGAAAAATGTCATTCTGAGGAAAATGCGTTCAAAGTTCCGCGCGGCCCAGTCGCGCGCTTGACACCGCTTCACGGAAAATACTATATCTCTATCAATTTTGCGAATTTTTCATAAAATCTGGAGAGAGCATTCTTGAAAGTACGTCTTTCAGAAAATGTGAAAAAGAAAAAATCGATTTTTCCGGTTTTTTACAGTGGTCTGCCCCCTTAAGGGGGTATACCCGTTTGAACCTTCGGAAAATGTGTACATTTTGTAGATTTTTTTACAACTCAACGGTTTGATGCAGATTTCTCATTTTTTTACTATCTTTACATAGTATTATGGACTACTTAAAAAAAAGTTTTAGTTAAAAAACTATTATTTTTCGGAAGTTATGGATATACATATATCCGAAAGCCTCTCGATTTTAGACGGCTAAATGGTGGGCCTGAAAACAGCTGTATGTCGTGTCTGAAATCAAAAACAATAAAATCTTCTTATAAAGTATGTCAATAGCTATCGTCCAACGGGGCCAATATTGAAAATTTTGAAAGATAACGAAATGGTGAGAGATCAAATGTAAAGTTACATTTTTCTAAGACAAAAGGCCACCTTTTTTCTTTATAAATAATAAACGGGGAATCGGAATAAAAAAAGCCCTCGTTGGCCGATGTGGAATCTTATTGTTGAACGTAGCGCGAGTTTTTAGGCCCACCGTTTAGCTGTCTAAAATCGAGAGAGTTTCGGATATGTATGCATAACTTCCGAAAAACAATAGTTTTTTAACTGAAACTTTTTTTTTAAGTAGCTCATAATACTATGTAAAGATAATAGAAAAACGGGAAATCTTCACCAAGCCGTTGACTTGTGAAAAAATCCACAAAATGTACACATTTCCTGCGGGTTCAAACGGGTATACCCCGTTCAGCCCTTATAACTCTGGGAGTTCTACGAATTTCACTTTAATATATTAGGGACACATTTTCGAACCCCCAATTAGAAAATCAAAAAAGAAAAATCGAATTTTTGGGTGTAATACCCCCTTAACAAGCATAGTATTCCATTTTCAATCGGGGTGGATTGGGGAGCATCTGATCGGTCACTGAACTAACGTGTGTAGGCGGAAGTTATGACGGGAGTGCGACCCCTCGGGCTGTCGAGCGTGCAGGTGGCCATCGAGAAGCTTCTGGACAAGGGTTGCAGCACGGTGATTCTCACCCTAGGAGAATTGGGTGCAGCGTACGCGACCAAGGAAAACAGGACTGCCAAGATAATTCCTGTTCCGCCTGTTCAGCCTGTCGACACGACCGTACGTTTAATAAACTCGAGGGTTACAAGCAGGGGTGGGTCCGAAGCTAATTTTTGAAGTCTCGAAACTCGAAGCCGAAGGTTCGCAGGGCTTCGAAGCACGAAAGAGGTGCAAAGTTTTGGGTTCTTGAAACTCTAGAGTTTCTTGGGTTTCGAGGCTTCGAGAAACCCACCCCTAATTAATCATGAGTATTAATCATCTCCGTTCCCTTCACCACCTCTCCACCCCATGGAACTATTATTCTTCCATTCTTACTTTCTGGAGGATGGTAGACTTAATTTTCCAATCTACTTTCAAAGCTGTACTCTAAGATGATTCTATTCCAGTCTCAAAGTTTCTTTAAAGCAGTCTTTACAGCGATAAAGAATTGTTCCTTTCAATCTTTTACTTCCCTCCGTTTACCCTTTCAAGCGACCCAACGGGGAGACGTTTTAATTCACCATTCGCCAGATCTCAGCGTAATTATATCTCGCTAATATTCACGATTCATGCGCAGGGAGCAGGGGATGCATTCCTAGGCGGTCTTGCTTATTTCAAAGTGTATCACCCAGGACTTTCAATGGACGAGTGCATTCGGAGAGCCTGCGTGGTCGCAACTGAATCCGTTCTGAAGCTCGGCACGCACGCGAGCTTCCCACCGAGAAGCGACTTACCGCCGGACCTGTTTATTTAATTTAATAATAAATCGCTGGCTGGCCGCCGATGGCCATCGTTCTCCGTTGCGTTTGTTGCAACCTACTTTGTACTTGGCCATTCTCTGAGTTCTTAATAAAGCCCCGCGAAACAGAAGTTAACTCTTAATTTTATTAATTCTGTAAAGGAACGACAGAGGTACAAGATGTCAGCGAGGAGCGAACAGGAATATATTGATAAGGAGCCGGTTGCCGGTTAAATTTATTCACACGTACACCCATCGTATAATTAAGCTTTCCATTTCATTTGAAACTTGATCGGTCGGATCAGGTGTTCCCAATAAATTATTGCCTTCGTTTTGCATTAAGTTCTGCCAAGCTGAATTCGGTATCCACTGCGAGCAGGTTAAAGAACAGGTATGTATATAGGTAAAGATGGGAATGCAGGTGCCATTTATAATGTACCTATTTATAAATTTTATAAATATATAGATATTTATTAGTATACAGCCGCGGAAAATTTACGATGAGCTTTTCGTGGATGGCGGGGCCTTGCCGGGCCCTGCGAGAATGCAAAGGAACCCCTCCACTCGAAGCGTGTCCGGGATGCACAGGGTAGCACAGAGGGAAAGGAAGAATAAGGCTGGAGAAAACCGCGGATTGTGATTCACACGATTGAGATGATCGCGCGTCCAAATTGATAAATAATTCTCCGTCCTCTCTTCCTCTATCAGGCCTTCTGTTCCTACGAGTAAAGGAACGTTTTTTAATATTTATTAACACCATCTTCACTAAAGAATCTTTCCAGGTGATTCACGCGATTGGGTGATCTCGACTATTGAAAATCCTTGATATTTCGAGGGAATTCCACGGCTGGCATCGGAAGCAGCCGACTATCCGACATTTCGGAACCCGATTCGTCCACTTTTCCTCTCAATCAATCTTCTGAAATAAAAACGCAGCCTCGTGCGCGCGTTTCCACGAAAATTTATAAACTGAAAGATTTGATTAGCAGCTGGAACGAAAAATCGGTTCGGTTGAACGTCATTGCCGGTCGACTGCAGACGGCAATGGTGCGTTTTGCGTAGTTTTAAGCAAGGGCAATGTGTAATGGCTACAGAAGGAGATGCTTCTTTATGCAAATTAGAAGACACATCGCTTTATTTGGCGATGGCACGGCTGGTATCAAACGATCGATCCCATACCACGGATCGAACAGCGGCTTTCGTTATTCGCGTAGAGGTGGGAACTGAATCACTCATGCTCACTTCTGTGGCGATGATTATTCGGTAAGGTAATTTGGGGAATGATGTCTGTAGTTTAAAAGTATCGAGCCATAGTTCCATGTTATCCATTAAAAAGATGACTCACTATTCAATAGTAACCCATTAAGAAGTGTTGCAAACTAATAACATGAAATAAAATATCCTCAATAGAGATAAAGCTACTTTCCTTTAACACTTAAAATCTTCAAACTAAAACATAACTTCAGATCGCTGGTGGTTGGTAGCTTTCTGCATAACTTGGTCCAGTTATAGGGTACATGCACCATTTGTGGCCACTTTAGGATATTGTACCAGTTTAGGCCACTTCTTAAAAAATATAATATTTCCCCGTGTAAGCAATAAATGTAACCTTATATTTCTGACGGTATAGGGGAAAGCGGGGTAATTCCGGCCGCATAAGCAGTAAATGCTATAAAATTTGAACAAGTTACACATTTGTTAGTTTTTTTATATTAATTGATAGTTTGTATTGGTATGATCGAGAAAGTACAAATATACGTTGTAACAAAATTGGGGACAATAGCACAAAAATAGTCATCAGTTTTCTTTATAAAAGAGATAGGAAAACTGTTAACTTAATAAAAAATTGTATTATATTTTATTTTAAAATTAATTAGTACATATCATCGCAAGTATATTCTACACCGGGCCTAGATGTAATGTAAATATAAACTATTTTTTTAATTCTTCCTTGAAGAGTAGAATATGGTATTCCAAACAATTGCACTGCCTTACGTATGGACATTTCATTCTTACTAATTACCTCCACGGTTTTTGATAAATTTTCCTGGTTCCATTCTGCCTTCTTCGAAATTCTTTTATATGTAGGTGACATCTACGCCAGAAAAAAACAATGTTAAAGGCTGGCTGGGATTACCCCGCACTCTTGGCCGGTATTACCCTTAGTAATACACTGAATTGAATTGACATATTACCAAAAACCAAATGTGAGTGTGAAAGTAGAAACATTTCTCTATTTAATGAGATTAATATTAATAATTCATATCTATTCCATGTACTAACTTACCTTGCTTAACAATCGACTACTGTTATAAGATTACGGTGCGAAATGAACACTCCCGGATTTGTTTGAAACAAAAGGCTGCTATCATCATGGAAACCACGAATATTAGCTCGCCGTTTTTATTTAAAGAAATAGAAGTGGCCGGAAATTAGTGATGGGATCAAGTTCAATATGTAATCATGAATCCGAGTCAATTCCAATACAAAAGAGTCACTTCATAGGATTCGAATACTATTGATAAGAGCTGGCGTTTCATTCTATATACTTCAAAAGTACTTAGGTTATAGAAGCCGGCTTCGAACCTCAGAAAAAGTACCGGAAGACTTCGAGAATGTACTTCTAAGTACTTCGACGTTTGAAAGAATCGAATCTCGTAAAAGCAGGGATCGAAAAAGTTCTCGAACCCTCGTTTTTAAACAAATTCTGTTAGAACTTATATGTTTTGTTTAAGAAAATATCTGTCTCTGTGGAATTTTTATTGAAAAAAATTTTACCTTTAGGAACTTCTTTAAAAAGTGTTCTCATGGAATAGATATTTTAAAACCTATATAATAAAAGTTCCATCGAAACAAGTTACATTAGAACATTTATGAAAAAAGTTTTCATAAGATAAAGAAAAGTACTAAACTATTAGGTACTAGTTTTATTTAACAATATAATATCATATTCTTCATATGTTTTTTTAATAAAAGGTATGAAAATCATAACATTAGAAATATCTACGTAGGTAAGTATTACAAATAAATAACACATTCAGAATATCAATTTAACTGTAATAATTATTTAATATTGTTGTAGTACTATCCATTGAATAGTATTCAGTATTTGTTACAACAATTGAGAACTTTTTTAATATTGGTGAACAAAATATCTGTTCCTGTTATAGAAAATTTTGTATGTTTATATTTTATAAGTTCCATTCCAACTAGAATCTTTATTTTTAAAAACTTTTATTTTATCGGTTCTTCTGGGAACTTATAATGTGAGAACATTTTTAAAAAAAGTTCCGCGGTCCATGTTTTAAATGGAACCTATTGAAAAGTACCAGAACTTTTTCGATCCCTGCGTAAAAGTAGTATCCGAACCTTGAAAGACAAAAATCTACATAGCAAGACGTGTGATTTGTTTTCGGCGAAAACAAAGGTTCGAATCTATAAATATGTATTCAGGGTTTGATTATACTTTCAAGTACCGCTGACGTTTCTGAAAGTTCTTATAGAGAGTTCAAACCTTTCCCGTCAAGGTTCGAGTCTACTTGAAAGTGGTGGTTTTTTTTCCCGAAGTACTCGTGAACTGTTCGAAACTATACCGTCAGATTGGAACCTACTTTCAATATACTTGGTCCCATCACTAGCCGGAATTACCCGCTGGCTGGAATTACCCCGCTTTCTCCTACTAAACAAAATATCTATGACGTGAAATTTTCCACATAATAATGATTTGTAAGCAATTTAAAAGTAAGATAATTATGCACATGGCCAAAAACAGTGCAATGGCCACAAACGGTGCATCCACCTTAGCAGGAAAGATAGAATAATATAAAAATTCGTTTTCCTTGAAACTTCGCAAGCTCCAAAGGTTACCAAGTCGCCGAAGATTCTGAAATCATCGAACATTCGATTGCAAAAGGACTCAACGTTCCTTTGAGACTCTCTAACCCTCCAAGGATCGGATGAGATCCCAAGAACCCATCGACAATTGCTTGACCCTATCATCGAAGGGCCGAATACCGGTGGTTCCCCATCGCCACATTCCCCGACCATCTTCGTAGGTCCAATTATAAACCGCAGCAACCGAGCAACGAACGGCGATGCCCTGGAAAGCCGATGGAACACAGGTACATTCTCGCGAGTAATTCCGCGATCTCCGGTGCTCGTTGCACCGCGCGTAGTTGCGCAAGAGAGGCGGCAGGTGAGAAGGGGAGGTCCCCCGGTCGAGGAATCTGGCTCACTTGAATGACGCGCGTACTCGAATTTCCACCCACCGTCTCGCTCGCCGGGCTGGCCCGCACGAAGACAACGCGCGAGCGTAATCATCTCCCGGGCTGTTCATGGCTGGCGTGCAAAATCACCGGCGCTGGAAAATGTGTCGTGCGCAAATGCCAGCAGGGAAAGGAGTGAGGCGGCGCGCGTATCAATCAGCGGTCGGCCATCCCCGCGAGGAGTCATGGATCCTTCAGCGGGGACATGTTCCACGCACTCTCGTTCTTACCCGTCGTTTTTTTTTTTCCCCCGCCTTCCGCGAACTCGGCGACTTTTCCGCGGCCAGCGGAGGGTGACGCTCGCGCGCCGAGTCGCGTGCTCCGGGGAGCGCTAAGTGAGGGCGGGCTGCAAGACGAAACGGGGCCCGCGCTCGGTGACGTCAAACGCGGAAGGACATCATCCGGCCGTGCGACGAAGGAAAAGGAATCCACGGACGGAATTGCTCCCCGGTGCCCACAGGTGAAAGTGGGGGGTTTTTGCCACGCGTTGGACACCCGCCGTAGTGGGGATGACACCCACGTCTCCCATAGGCCAGGATAAAAAATCCTTTAAGAGCCGGAGAACACTCAGTTTTCAGTAAACCATACAGCAGCGAACAGCAGCACTCAGCAGCTCTCAGCCTCGCGACATATCTGTCGGCCAGTGGACGAATGTCCCGACTGTGATTGCCTTCCGCTAGGTCCATCCGTAGCTCGAGGATCGAACAGGATCCTTCGCTCCAACACCGAATTACAATCGAAGGAGTCGCTCTGGTGAAGCTTCGCAGAGGGACTTTGGGATCCGCTGCTTATAATAGTGGTCATACTCGGGGAACCAGGGTTGCCGAGTACCTGCGGAACCTCCTCGTGGAAGCTGACTCTGTCACCTGGTAATTACCTCGCGCATTTAGGATCTCGAGGCACTCCGAGATCCCGAAGGACTGAAGGGAGGCTAGACGCTTAGAGGAAGAAAGAAAGGGAAGCCTCCTAGTTTAAGAGACAACCAAGCTTCAGAATGTCTCCGTACATCGCAACCCTGATCCTCGTCTGGGGATTGCTCGACCTAAGCAGCGTGGTGCCAATTACCGCGTCGCATAGACACTTGCATCACCGTCATCGTTGGAGCGACTACGACGGCCTGGAGGAATCAGTGCCTCGGCAGTTGTCCCTGCATCGCTTGGCCGTCGAGTCGAATCGCCGCTGGAGATCCCTGGACCCATGGACGGAGGACGACGAAAGGGAGCATTCCAGTGGGAGGCCTAAACGGCACTTCAGTGACATCGAGGACACCATAAAATCCTCTCTGTGGGACCTAGACGTGGAGAAGGCGCAGAAAGACTCGCTGTGCGCCTACAACGTGACGTCTATGGACCCGATCTACGACAGCACCGGCACCGTGATCTTCAAGGGTCTGAAGCAGATAACCTGCCGGGTTCCCGGCGCCTCGTGCCACACGGGCGGTTCGCACTGCTGCATCCAGACCTTCACATTCGTAAGAGAAACGAGATTCACCAACGGGAAACAGTTCCACAGGCCGAAGAGGATCAACACGGGCTGCATCTGCGCCCACCATAGGATAAAGAACGCAGCACCTGATTTGAACTAGGTACCTATAATAGAGAAAATCTTTTTGTGTCGCGGAAGAAGCGGGCGTGTCGTCATAAACGTTGACGGTCTCTTGTACTGAAAATGCATGGTAAATAAGTATAAGATGCGAGGAAGAAGTATATTATGTACAGGGAGGTCGGGAAGTGGTGCGAGAGAGGGTGAGGACTCCTGGGGACCATCTTACGTGGCGTTTCGATGCTGGCATATCGAAACCCATCCACCCTTTTATTTATTAACCGTTTTATAAGCTCAACGATTGCCATATATACTGCTCGACACTATTTTTTGCCGAATTATACATTAATTGAAACACAAATGCCCAGAAAAGGCGCATACAATCTTCTTAACACGTTCGTCGCCTAACGTGAATCGGTGAAGTTTCTGCCGGGGCCCAAATCCGAACTCGTAGTGTAAACAGTGCGATAAGCTGGAAGAGCGATTCGATGCTATTTAAATGTAGCCAGAGCCACATAATTGGACGAAAAAGATTTGGGTGACGCGGCGACGAGCGCGTTAAAAATCACGTAAGCAGCGAATGAGACAGAGAAAAGAATTTCAATATACCAAGGTTGCATAGAACTTTAGAAAGCTTACGGGGACTAATTTATTGTCTAACTTAGTGTTTAACTTTTCGCGTGACCGATCGGCAAAAATTAGGGTTCAGCAGTATACACTTAAGACATGTATATTACGAGCTACCAGGGTAACATTCGATTAACCCCTCGACGTTCATTACAGATTGTCCCTTCTGATGGGCACTCTGTAATAAAACTAAAACCACTGTGTGCCATTTGCAGTAGAATCACTTACACGATAGATAGTAACTTCATTCGTTGTGCTCGAGCTTTCCCACGAAAATTCGTCGACCAGGGGTTACTTTGCGCCTAAGTACATACATAGTTCTTAAGAGATTATCCCCCCAGTACTATCGTCGACGACAGTTCGGTTGGTCTGAAATTTGGCCGCTGATTTCATTCTCCGTTTCTATGCTTTTATTGTCCACTGCCCTGTATCGTGGCTTTCGACGACACGGTAAGTCAGAATTGCTCACGTTATTGACGCACAAGCAATTACATCGTAAATTCACCAAGAAACAAAGTTTTTATGGAATTCGTTTCAAGGATAGTCGTTGACGTACAGGCACGGGGATTATGAATTTGCTCAGTACCTAGTTGATATTATATAACACAAGCTATTGTTACACGCTCAAATTATTTATAGAACGCCTATGTTGCCAAACAATGTGATAAATACAAGGTGTGATATTCGCTGTCAGGAATGCTTTATCTGCTACATTTACACTATTTATTTATTTATTCGTCTGCTCGCGATGTGATGAACCATCGGATTATTTATAAGAATGTTATTATTTCTAAGTACAACAATCCTTTCACGCGAATCAAGTTGTAAACTATATTTGGGCCAGGTGCTTTCTGTATCGTATTTCTCTGTAATAAAGATATGATTAAGTATACACATACGTCAATGATAAATAATTCTCCCACAACCTTCTGTTTAAATTAACACCTCATAGTTTAATCGACACCTCGGAAACTATAATATGGAGATGAACAAGTCTTTCGACCACTAGGCTCATTAAAATGCACCTTCCGAGGTGGGTGAGGCAGGCGTCACTTAACACGAGTAGGATATATATGTACAGGAAAACCTGAATATTGAGTTCCGAAATACTATTGCGGATAAAGTGTCAATATAATCCGAAGAGGTCAACGATCTCGTTGCTCGAAAATATTTCTTGTTATAATAAATATACCCTCAAGATTCTATACTCTGCGCTGGTACTCCCTCATCTAGAATACTGTTCTCCACTCTGGAACCCGTACCACCAGGTCCATACCAATTCGCTAGAGAGAATTCAACATAAATTCTTGCGTTTTGTCGCGTATAGAATGGGTCAGCCGATTCCCTATTTCTGCCACACATACGACTACTTTCAATCATCTGTGGGCATACTTTCTCTCCAACAGCAAAAAACTGTATCTGATCTAATGTTTATTTTTAAGATCATAAATAATGATATCGACTGCTCTCCGATTCTAGAACTAGTTAAACTTAATGCTCCACCTAGGAATCTCAGGAAATTTCCGGTCTTTCATTTATCACACCATACCTCCGCCTTCGGTGAGAATAACCTCATAAACCGCCTGTGCAAATTAGCCAATAAGTTCTGTCACGCTATTGACTTTTTCTCGAACACCAACGAGTCCCTTAAAAACCAGCTCTTAATGTTAATGCGCAGCAATTCTGTCAACTGATTTTTGTATTTGCGTCTATGGCTCATGTATATATAATTCCTTTACCAAAGGGTGCCCACCCGTATATAAATAAATAAATAAATAAATAAATGAATAAATAATAAAGAAAATAAACCTTTGTTTTTCAAAGAATTTTTTGAAGAAGCTTGTTTCACCGAATCTATCTATCTATATATGCGATAAAAGAGCTCAAAACAATTCTGAGTACTGCTTCAAACACACCTTAATATGCAGGCAAAACGCCAGACAGTATAAACTTATAGTGTTTGTTCAATAATTTCCCGAAGATGGTGCTGAATAACGGGCAGTTACACTAGAGTACCCCCTTAACGCTCGCCTCCTTAATATCCAAGCTGCACCGATGTCCTGTTTACTTCGCTTTACCTAAGCGTCATTCAACTAGTGACGTTAAACCAGCATAAGACTTTGTCATTAAATTGGTGCGTTAGCAGTACACTTTCAACATAGGAAAAACCTGGGAACTCATGCAACCCATTTATATAAAAAAGGAATAAGGAAGTAAAACGCGATGGGAATCCAAGATACTTCCACTAAAGAGAATTCGCAAATTCGCCAACAATTACATGAAGCGCGTCAACTGAGTCCAAGGCTTTAGTAATAAATGCGGTGGAGTCCTTATTTACACCAGAGCGAAGAATCTAACAAGTAACTTATAGTGAATGCAGTTTCCCGATTTGGAATATATTTTTCGAAAGTACTCACAGTAACTAAGAAATCTTGAAAATTATATCTGCAATGGACCTATTGTACTCATGTTATTGAGCAAAATTCTATTTTTCAGAATAATTGGCTAAAAATTGGCATCTGTATGTTCTTTGTGGTGCTGAATCCGAATATGACGATATTTTTTGTGTAAAAAAATTTCCCAAGTTAGTCCTCTTAATAAAAAATCGATTTTTGGAGATAACCCAAAAAGGAAAGGCCGAAGATTTTTTTAAATATCTGTTTCGGATACCTCGCCTCAATTTACTTCAAAATCCATGTTAACCTGTTTTTTTAACTTCCAGGGGCCACATTTGGGCCCCTAGGGCAAGATACCAATTCAACGGTCTTCACATTGACTGCCGAACCGTGTTCGAATAAAATTGTAAGTGTTTTTCGTCATGTTTCCCCATGTTAACTGTTGAAGTCGTCTATTTAAAAAATTCTCCTGCCTTTCCTTTTTGAGTTATCTCCAAAAACACCGATTTTTTATTAAGAGAACTACCTTAGGAAATTATTTTACACAAAAAATAACATCATATTCGGATTCAGCAACTCAAAAAACATACAGAAGCTAGGTTTTAGCCAATTATTCTTAAATAAGACGATTTTGTCGTTTTTCGCGTACGCGGCAATAACAACAGTAAAGTAGGTCCATTGCGGATATAATTTTCAGGATTTCTTCGTTACTATGAGTACTTTCAAACAATATATTCCAAATCGGGAAACTCCAATCACTATAAGTGAATGTTTACTTGTAAGCTACAGAAATCCTTCATCGAAGCATCTGCCAATCTTTCATTCATGAAATCACACGAGCCTAAAATTACCATTCCATTGGGAGCCAGAGCTCCGCCAACCCTACTAACACCTTATCCGAACAGATCTCGGTAGGCCGTCAAGAATTACGCAATCGATGTTGACCATAAAGCTCGCGCGAGCCTCTATCAATAAATCGACGTCATCGGCACTGGCAGGAATCCTCGTCCGACGTCACAGTATTGCATTAATTGACGTCACAATGTTGCGATAATTGACGTAACGATGTGTCGGATAATTGCCGCGCGGCCGACTCGCGGGTTCGCCGCGGTGCAGGAGGCCGGCGCGGCGGCTGGCGGGAGGAAATCGGGCCCAGAAATGTGTCCTTCTTCCTCTCCGATCCACGAGAATCACGGCGCTGCGCGTGTCTCGCGCACAGCGTGGTGTGGACGCCGCGCGGTAGGTATCGCTGCACGCTGATTCATCCGCGATTCCGCGTGCACGCGTGTCGCCAGGGGATTTCCTGATAGAGCACGTGAGCCGCTGACTGGTGTGTGGCATTTTAACGGAGCCACGCGACGAAAGCGTGACTCCTTGGTCCAGGCGCGAACAAAGGGAGGCCCGAACGAAATAGTTGAACCAATGCAACGGCTCACCACCCGTTGCAGGACAGCGGGGAATTCGGCGGGCAAATGGGATTCTCCATGCACCTTTAAGCAGCGGGATACGCTTGGAAGTCTGCGAGCCGCACGGATCCACGTTCTTCTTGCGGATTCGTTCTCCATTCGCCGCCGTTGAAAAGAGCCGTCTTGTTCTCAGAGGCGCCTTTCATATCGCGAGATTCGCGCGCCGGTAGCATGGAAAACCGCGAAACGGAGTTCTTCTCTTCTTTTTTCCGCGGCGATACCATTAAAGCCGCCCGCGTGCCGGCGAAACTCGCGGAGAAGTACGTCTTCGGGAACGTTAACCCTTATTGACCCGTTCGACCCAGTCAAGAGATCGCTCTCTCGCGAGAGCGCGAACGTTTCAATTGATCGAGTCCTCCTGCGCGTCGATCGTTCGCATCGGAAGCCAGACGAAAATCCAATTGTCCTTATTGGCTACGCGGCAGACGTTAGACAAAGTCGAGCTGTTTCAGTTCCTTGGGAGACAAAGCGCAGAGATAAGAAATTCAGCGCATAAATTAAAATTCTTTGATTAGTATATTTAACTATTTAATATTGCGTGGAGTAATAGGTTTCTACTTTTGGCTCTCTAATATTGTTCTGATGTTTCCCTCTTCGCGGGCGTCCATTATTAAGTTAGATGTGTTATTCTAGCAAGCTTTGGGGGCAGGTATTTTGTTTAAAGGCAGATGGATTAATTAAGTCGCGATACTTGAATGGCTCGCCGAAATGGAGGGGCTCCCATCGATTTTTCCTCTACATTGTCGCTGCCCGGTGAAAAATATTTTCAATTAACGGCGCGCAGAGGCGAAAGTATCGATGGGGAGGGGAAGAGTTTTTCTGGTATCGGGTTTCGAAAGAATAATGACCGGTAAAGGGTTCATAACGAGCGAGGAACGGGAACGGTGTGCTCCGCGCTTTTGCGAGATGGTACACTGAAATTTTATATTTTTCCAGCGGCGCAAATAAGAACGCGGAATTTTCATGTCTCCTTCGTTTTTCCCCGCCGGGCGGAACTTCGCCGACGGTACAAGCTTCAATTAAAACTACTGAAATACCGTTTATTATAATTTCTGTTTAACAAAGAAAACGCATCGACTAGCCCAGGCCCGTTTGCAAACGTAAAAATGGTATTTTTCTTTAATTATCAGGCTCCCTTTTTAATGGAACGTCGGCGTATTTCGAAATGTTTCGATGCTGCCTTTTAACAAGATGAATAAAAGGCACTAACAATAATTTTTTCCCTTATTTAATCTACGACTATCATACTTTTCAAGTCGGCGCCAGATTTATGCAGTGCAAATGATGAGGCGCCGACTTAAAAAGTATGATACTCGTAGATTAAATAAGGGAAAAAATTATTTTTTACTTTTTAGTGCCTTTTATTTTTTTTGAAGTCGGTTTTAAATTTTAAATTTTATTTTTTATTTTTGACTTTTTAGTTTTATATATATTGATATAAGATGCTGAGGAGATATGCGCGTACGCACGTAAACTAATAGACATTAGGTGACAATAGTCTTTTTATTAATCATAACTGGCAAAGTATTGAGCCAATACTGATACAGTGTAGGATGGGACCACCGGGGCGTCGCCCTCTTTCGAATAAAAAATACATACGGGTCGAATCTATAACCTCCTCCTTTTTGAAGTCGGTTAAAAACTACAAAATGGTCCAGCTATTAAAACTTTCAATGGAATACCCCGCGCGGATGGTAAATATTGTTTGTCATTAGATTTCTCGGAATTTCATATTCTCGCTCGAAGCGCGACACCAGCATAGTCGTTCCTCGTTTCACTGAAACGGTGGAACTCGTTCCTCGTTTCACTGAAGCGGTGAAACTGACTCCTGATTTCGCTGAAACTGAGAGAACTTCTTTTTTAAGCGGATACAGCCCAATCGATTTTTGTTTATCGATTAAGTAGCTTGGACAAAGGAGGATCGCAGAATCGGCAAGTGGGGAATAAATCAAGCAGGTTACGAAAGCGCGGCACTCGCAAGGATATTCTGCACCTCGCGCCGCCAAAGAAGATAACGACGGAGGACGCGGGACGGCGATAAGGAAGTGTTTTAACTTCTAACCCTCGTCCTCGACAGGGGAATCCAACACGACTCATGCCGATCTTGCAGAGCGTTCCAATTGAGTGATCAGCTCCGAATCCTTAATGTATTATGGAATTTTTGGCACAGTGCAACTGACTCATTCGAGTTACGACAACTATTTTGAAAATAGGCAATACAAATAATATTTTCTTTTAACAATTAATTGTAGATATAATTTTACCCCGAAAATAGAGATTAAATAAATTAAGCCATGAGATAGAAATTTTTTGCAACACATCTCGGATTCAAATAATTAATATAATATGAAGTAACCAGATAATTATAAATTTAAATGAAGATAACTGAAATATTACAAATATTAATGAAATTAAAAAAATGAATCGGCCTAACACAAATGTATGGTTTAGATCAGCCTTGGGAATTAAGTGATCCTTTCAGCCGATTTTCAGAAGCAAGGTCCTCTTTCCGTGCAGACGCTCCCGCGGCGGCCTCGCTGCTTGTAGAGCTGTTCGAAGAACCGAACCGAGCCGAGTACTCGAAAACGAAAACAGGAATTTTTGCAAGCGCCTGGAAAAGAACCGAGCAGGCCGAAAGTACCGAGTGGGCCGAAAGAATCGAGCAGTCCGAGTATTTCGAGTAGTTTGAAGCTTGAATGTTTCGAATATTTTAGGAAACATTTATCTACTGGATAATGGTTCTTAATAGGGTAGATGCACCATTTGTGGCCACTTTAAGGTATTGTACCAATTTTGGCCACTTCTTAAAAAAAATAATATTTTCCGTGTAGATAAGTAATAAATGTAACCTTATATTTCTGGCGGTATACAAAACAAAATATTTATAATGTGAAATTCTCCACATAATAACGATCTGCAACCAATTTCAAAATAAGATAATTATGCACATGGCCAAAAACAGTGCAATGGCCACAAACGGTACATCTACCCTAACATGAGTAATTAAAATGTAAACTGTAAATGAAAATATACTCCAACTATTGATAACAATTTTTCGCGTATATGTATGATTTAATAATATTTCTTCTTACGTTTTCCTTTATTTATCTTTCTTTCTTTTCTTCCCATTCATTATCAAACTTTAATCAAAAAAATTAACCGAATATGGAAATAGTAGGTAACTTCGAGCCGCTCGAAAAAATTCGAGTTCTCGGTTTTCTTCGAGCTACTCGGTTCTTTCGAGCTGCTCGCTTTTTTCCGAGTACCTGTCCGGCTCGGCTCGGAAACCGAGTTTCAAGCTACTCGAACAGCCCTAGGGTAAAGGACCCAATTACTGACACCTAACCAATTACTGTCACCTTAAGCTATTTTATTTAAAATAACGGATAAATAAACGTTGTAAAATCATACAAAAAAAGAATTATGTAAGTCAACCTGTAATCTATACTATAGATTATATACTATAATTTATTTATTCGTTATTTTATGCAAAATAGCTTAAGGTGACAGTAATTGGTTTGGTGTCAGTAATTGGGTCCTTTACCCTAGCTGCTTGGAGCGCCTCAGGCCCAACCACACGAACCGCGCGTGACACATTAGCTACGACATTGTATTAATAGGCTCCCACATCATCCCAGAGAGCAGGATTGTCGATGCGTTTTCGGTTTGTCAACGCGCCACGCGCGGTTCACGTGCTACGCGCCTGAGGTGGCTCGTGCTTTACGGCAGTCGCGGGTGCCAAGACGCCCGGCGCGAGACTCGGCCGAAAGAATCAATTAATTCCCAAACCCGGTTTAGATAAAACCCACACCATTACTGACACCTTGTAACAGATATGAATGACAGGAGTTGGTTCCTGGTACCTTGCGATTAAAAGAAGACTACCAAAAGATGGAGGCCGTGAGTCAGTTGGTATTAGGTGAAAACTAATCGGCAAACGGTGGTTCACGGTACGGCCAGTGACGCATCCCGAAAGGACGCGGCATTACGACCTCATAGGAATTATTATTACCTGTGCATCCACTGTACAGCGGTCATTGCTCGGAACAGTGATGTCACAGTGTCTCAAGCTCCCAGGAAACTCGGCAGTTCGCCATTCGCAGGGCAACAATTCTTGCGGCAAACCCCGTGCGAGGCACTGACCCACTCCTCATTTCGTCACAGCCTAATCATTGCCGAACCGGTCGATGCGGCCTCGACTGAATCACAAGGAAGCATCCCGACTACGTGACACACGGGTGGTATCACTTAGTACCAGGGCGCATCGGTAGCAGCAGCCTTGTGGATATTCCGAAGCGACCTTCCGGAATGACGGACGAAGTAGAACAAGATTAAAACCGTTTAAGGATAAAGAAGTTTCCGCGAAGTTACGGTCGCCACTGTCGCGTGCCAGCTCACTAATTCCCAGTCCGTCTCGGCCGCTGTGGGAAATTTGTGGAAATACCGATTACTTTTCGACCCAGCAGTGCCACCCTCCTCGATCTCCATGAGGAAATAATGGAGCTCCGAATCGCCGCGCGTACTCGCTCTCGTTAACCGCACAGTCGCTGATAATTTTGATCGTTGATTTTCCCGGCGCTCGGTAAGTAGTCCTCCTCGCTTTCCACGGGACCCTCAGCGCGACAGGGCCACGCTAGGAAAATTGCCGGTTACTAGAAGGCTCTCGTATACATATTTATGAACGGGACTCGTTTACTTTTTACTGATCGGGAAACGCGATGGAAACCCCTCCCAGCCCTCTTTGTTCCTGCCGATCTTTTTGCCAGGGCGCGTCTTGCTCGTCGTATTTCAATCCGCGCGGGTAGGATGAATGCGAGGCCGGGGCGGCTTCATAAACATCGAATAGCGGTTTCGATATTAAATTTATCGCGGCGGAGATTACAATGCGCGTGTCAGCCGGTCTTCAATAGCCCCCGCGCGGGACAACGGCGATGGGACAGTGAGCTTAATTCTTTATGTTTTTATCTGGTAAACAGCAGGAGTGCCGAGGTTTCTCTTGTTTCGCCGGTGTTAACCGCGATTGTGCCCGGCGCGGATCTTTCGATTGCGCGGCAAGTGCGTGGCGGCGCTAATCGCGCGCGATCGAGAGTGCGCCTCGAAAGCGGACGGTGACGTCAAGCCGCGAGCCGTGCAAGAAAAAACGGCGACCGGCTGGATATAATCTTTCTAAATCGCCGCGAGATGCGCCGGTTTGACGTCAGAGAGAAAACGTACGGTCCGCGGCGGATCGTTTCGGTATCTGATTAGCGGGCGGATCGCTACGTGACGTCAAGGGCCGGACACTTGCAGGCAGCAACGAGCCTTGGTCGTGTTTTCAAAATGGGGGCAGCATGTAGGTGGACCAGGGAGCGACACGTGGGCAGAGCATCGGACACGGTGAAGAAACATGGAGCATTGGGACCAAGAACGTCGGACAAAAGTGGAATGGAGATCGGTGATCGAGGTTTAAAGATAGAAACGCGGGCGACGCTGCCTTCCTCTCGGCCTTATCACTGACAAGGGAAACTCGGTTACCCGAACGTTCCGATTTTTTGAAGCTGCGCAGATTTGCGGTGGGTGTCAACGGAAGTGTCACGCAATCTTTCGTTTGGGCCCATTTTCAGTGCTTCAGGGTGAAAACACCCCCTAAGGGGGGAGTCTAGTGTAACTGTCTGATTTTCAATGCAATCTTTGGGAATTTATTTAACAAAAACTATAAGTTTATACTATCTGAAATTTGCATAATAAGGTATGAAGTAATAGGTACTCAGAACTTTTTTGATCTTTTTTGTCGAACATATAGTACATAGATGTACTCAGTGGGGAATCTAGTTATCCAAAATGGAAAAATTAAGGTTTATTTTCTTTATTATGTTTGTCGCTATGGGTGGAACCACAGAGGCCCGCTAGCAATAGAAATTTGCAGAATGACAGCATTTTGAAAAAATTGTTTTCGTTCTGTAGAATTAATTTGAAACGAGATAGAAACTCGTCCGTGGTTCCAACCACAGCGACAAATATAATAAAGAAAATAAACCTTAGATTTTCCATTTTGGATGACTATAGAGCAGATCCCACACCAACGCCTGTCGGGAAAGAATATTTTTTGAAGAAGCTCGCGCCACCGGCTATATTCATTTTTATTTTTATTATTTATTTATTTATTTGACATCAACGGGTCGGAACCCTTTATTACAAAGTTATGACGGACAGTGGGTGAGAAATACGGAGAAAGCAATGACAGAAAGTAAAACGGAGAAAGGAGAAAGGAGAGTATTACATATTACAAATCGCTAGGTTAACCGTACGCTGAAATGAATATAAAGAATCATTGAAGAAGTCGAGTGTATCGCAGAAACGGTTCGCGATTTATGTATATGTGCAATAAAAAAGATCAAAAAAATTCTGAATATTACTTCAAACATACCTTAATATTCAGGCAAGCCGCCAGACAGTAAAAACTTATAGTTTTTGTTAAATAATTTCCCGAAGATGGCGTTGAAAAATGGGCAGTTACATTAGAGTACCTATGCCCTTATAAAGATTAATGTATGATTTTCTACTTTCCTTTTTATCTTGAGACGTATAGTAGATGCAAAAAAATTATTACAATGAAAACTTAACGGCTTTTTATGTCCTATAAACCTGTGTAATCTAATTGTTTAAAATTTGTAGTTTAAATGGAGAATGTTCCCCGCTAAAAAGTTTAAACAATTCGGTTACATAGTTTTATACAGCATGGAAAACCATTAAATTTTCTTTTGAAAATATACTGGAAAATAGAAAAACACTCATTAATCTTTAAGGGGTGTTTCTACCCTGAAGAACCGCAAGTGGGCGCAAACGAAAAATTGCCTGATACTTCTATTGAAGTCCGAAGAGAAGCATACGATGAGAAGCTCTACGAGAATCATAGTGCATACGACGCATACATCGTCTACGCGACTAATCCATTGCAACCCGAGTAAAACGCGACGCCCTTACCCGCTACTCAAATACTAAGAATTATCGCCTTGTTTTTCCTTATGGAATGACGCTTGGTTACCGCCAACCGATGTGATGTGGGACACGGGTTACGGAGTACCTCGTTACACGTTCGATACCTCCTACGCTCCTCCAAGACACTCCAGGTGAGATGAATCATTTAAGGGTTGCTCCCTCTCTCGAGCTCTAATCCCCGCAGGTTAAGAAAACGCTGAATGTCCCTCCGTTTAGGCTACTCTAGGAGCGCGTAAAGCTTCATTAGCGTGCGGGGAGGATGGGACAAAGACGCGGAGGGAAGGCGGTAAATCCGGTCGTATGAAAAATCGCTGTTTGCACGGCGCGGCGAAAGGAGAGGAAGACGGCGGTCGGCGCTTAATTAATGGAGAAGTCGCGGCGGCGGGAAATTTGTCGCTCGCGGTATCGGGAAATTTTAACGGCCGCCGACGAGGCGCTTGCGTTTGACGTTCCTCGAAACAGCATCCGGCAAATTTTCTTCCGTGGAAACGCGCCGCGGCATGACGCGAGATATTGCGCCACGCGTGGCTGCCTCCGCGGTACAATTTACGGGTAAGCGAAGCTACCACGGGGGAAGGCGAGTGGGAGCGGGGGGGGGGGGGGGGGGGGGGGTGGTTAAAGGGATGCAGACGTGAAATGAGGTTTCAAGATTCACGCCGGTTAACTGGATACCTCTGCGCGACTAATTCGTCCTGTCCCGCGATAAGCCGGGCCAGAGAAGGAACGGTGTGGGACGCGCGAGTACTTGGGAATTATCGCCTTGTTTTGATGGTGTCTGACGATAGCTCTAGATTAGGGGGCGGCGGGATGTGTGCCACGGGTGGCTGAGCACCCCGTGCGGTCGTGGGCGCAACGGGAACGTCAAAGGTACCCACGGAGACAGGGAAAGATCGCGGCGGCGAGGTTTCAATGGGCTGCGCTGCTCGACGCGCCGAGCGGGGTCTCGATATCTTCTGGTGGGACCGTCTCGATCGGTCCCGGGAATAGAATCGATCGGGTCGCCAAGAGTCCGCGACGGCGATCGGGGCGGTCGAGGCTCGTCGCAGCCAAGTGGCGAAGTCCAACAATTCCGGAGCCCCTTTTTTTTCCTCCCTCAGACAACGCGGTATAGGTAAACTCGAGGGGCGAGGGGGTGTCCAGGCGAGGGGTCGGTCGTGACCCAGCCGAAGCTCAGTAGGACGTAATCGCCCCTGAAGGGGATTTCGCATTTATCGTACACATCCACCCCCTCGAGCCCCCGTGGTCTCTCGCGCAGTTCGACGTACGGGGCTACGAAACCGTACATCCTCCCCCCGTGTACACGCGTGTACACCTGCAGGGGAGCGCGCGCGCGCGCGTGTGTACACGCGGCGACACGGCTGTGGAAGAAAGCCAGTTCGGGTGGGCCGGGTGGGTCGGCGGGTACGTATTTCGAAGACTATCAATCATTGGTAACCTGTAAAGGATCTAATTATCCTGGAGCTGACTGGGCTCCGTTCGCTGCACCCACCGCTCGTCTTGTCCACCCCCGGTTTGGAACCAGGCCTCTCTCCCCCCCCCCCCCCCCCCCCCCCGCCGATCCTCCGGCCTGTTCTACCCACCCCATGCCACCCCAGCGGAGGCCACCCTTTTTCGCTCTAGCAACCACCCTTTTTCAGGACAGAAGCAGAGCGAGACAGCGCGCTGCCCGATGGCGGCGCGGCGGGACGAAGACGCGGGGGTGGGTCGGACGAAGAGGAAGAAGGAGGAAGGGTTAGCTCGGAGACAGAGGGAGGAGGAGAGAGCGCCCGAGGGGGACGGAGAGGGACAACGGCGAAAAAAGAGAGCGAGCCCCGTCGGGGGGAGGAGGAAGGATGGTGGGCAGCAGGGGTGAAAAAAAAGTGGGAGGAGAGAGAAAATTCGGTGTGTACGTGTGGAGGAGGGTGGTTGGCTGTGTGCGAGAGCGCAAAGAGTGGCTCCCACCTCGGCAAGAGAGGTTGGCGGCGGTGTGGTGCCGGCTTTTTTTCGTACACGCCAGCATGTCTACCCGCGTGGCCTGTGCCCGGGGTGTGTGTGTGCGGGTGCATGCGTGTGCCCAGGTGTATAATAGTGAGTGCGGGTAGTTGGTTAGGTGGCCCGGTCGATATATCAGGGCTCCGGTGCAGCTGTCTGTCAGGCTTGCGAACTCAGCGCTAGACGACTCGGGCTCGGGGTCTAGAGAAAAAACCGCTCGTCTCTGTCCTCTCCTCTCTTTCGCTCCCCCGAACCAACCAACCCCCCACCACCCCCCGCTACGGCCGTTCGGCCGACGTTCGCCGGCCTCTCTCTCCCTCGGTCTCTCTATCTATCCGTCTCTATCCGTACCAACCCCTGGCCTCAACGCTCCTACGTCTCTCTCCGTTCAACCCTGTCTTCCTCCCGCGCACCCTCTTTTCCCTCTTTCACCCTGCTTCTGGGTAATTTTTCATCGTTGCAGCGGACGACAGAAGCGCCGCGACGGCGGAGGCGGCGCTTCCGCATACAGCTGCACGCGCACGCACACGTGCACCTTGCACCCCCGCGTGCACCTACAGGAGTGACGCGAGCACGCGAGCGTGCCCACCCCCTCCCCCCCCCACCCCCCCCCCCCCCCGCCAAGTGGAGTCGACACGAACACGCTCCTCGTGTGCCAGACCACACGGGGCTGCTACACACACCGACGCGGCCGCGGGGGTACGCTGCGCACAGTTGTTGGATATCGTCGGGGGATCAGGAAATTTTTGGCTCACCAAGAAATATTACGATGCCGCCTCGCGGCCTTTAAGCGGGGCTAGCCCGGACACCCGAAGATCTGCACGGGGTTGTAATCTTCTCGGGGGGTTCGACACTGTTTACGGAACGCTCGAATGAGAGGCGATGGGGATCGCGATCTTTCCAATGACGCAGCCCTTGTTTTTGGGATACACAGTGACGGTCAAACGAAAGTTTAGAGTTGATAGTCTTTAGTCAAATTGACGTAGGAAGATTAAGTACCATCTAGTGATTGGGGGAAGGACAAGGCGGTGAGTTGATACCGAGGGGCGCAGTTCTGTTTGATCGGATCATCTCAACCTTAAACATTCTTCGGAGCATTGCTGCGGGAAGAATGTCGTCGAAGAAGACGTTGAATTCGACCATCTTTTTCCTGTTGCACTGTGATCTTGAACCTCGGGTGGATGCCTCTCCTCCCTTTCGCCGGCAAGATGCACTTCAACTCAGAAATCCTATAAAGAGGGTTGCCACGGAGCGAGCAACAAATGGCCGAGTTTTGGAACGGCTTTGATCGCCGCCGCGCGGTCACCCTTCACCATTTTTCGTTCGCCGATGAAAAATTCTTGACGAGGTAAATGACGGCCGTCGGCTCACGTGCAGCCGAGCGTGATTATCGTTTATCTACCCCCCCGTGCGGTCGTGAGCCGCGCGTCGTTCGGTTAGATCGCAACTCTCAACTCGATAAGGAATATTAATCCCCTCCCGCGACGCGACGGCAGGGGGGCACGATCATTTTTAAACTTCCAAGATTATTTGCACTTTGTGCCACGGTTATTGATATTAGTTTAATGGAAACGAACTTGGCGTTTAACTTTCAGATTCTTCTCCCCCCTCGCTTGTAGCCGGTGATCCAGAAACCTGAGAACACTCGGCTACGCGGGGCGCTTTTCAATTCGGTTACTTGAAACATTATTAAGCAACTCTTACCAGCCGAGAGTGTTGGGAGTTAAAGGATCCCGGCTTTATCGCTGAACGCAGTAGACGATACCAGTTGCTACACAGACAGAACGAGACTGTTCCTTGGCCTTCTGATTTCTGTGTGCAAAGATATGCTGCTCCCTTAGATGCATCCTTAATCACGCGTCTCTGAATGCACGTTCTTACCTACGTCCCCTTCCCGGGCAACACTGGGATCGCTATCGATGGAATTGTGCTTCTAAACGAGTGGACCTTTCAGGCGGCGTAATAACATTATGACTCGGCGGACACCGGCGAGCGAAGTCCCGTCCCCATTACGACTGGTGGTGGCTGAAATTTCGTGAAAATTGAATCGCGTATCCATCAGAGTCGCGCGGGGCTCCGCTCTCGCCGCGAGATTCGACGCGCTGACACCGTTTCGCCGTCATAAACATCGCGAAAGTGAAGACGCCGCGAAAGTTCGGGGCGTTTACCGCCGTCAATGGGGTGTGCTGTACGCACACTGGCATCTACGCGCGCGCGCACACACACAAGGAGCACGCGATCTAACCACGTGGACCAACACACACACACACACACACACACATCAGTGGCAACACAGCCGGGGAGGACCTACGAAATAAAAAGGGAGCGAAAAAGGGAAAAAGAGCAGAAAAAAGAGAAACGAACTCTGTCCAAAGGTGTGCACACGGTTGCAACGCAGGGGAGATGGCGCAGCGGTGTGGGTGGACGTGCACGCGCGCGTGCCTTCGCTGGGCCGCACGACCACCCTCGAAAAAATCCGTTCAATCGCACGCGCGCGCCCCGAGGACGACGCGGAACCACGGACGCGCGAGAGAAGTCGCGTACGAGCGCACCAACACGCGGCCGGTACGCTCACGAAGATTCAGGAACGCGGATACACAAAGACAGACAGGGTACGTAGGTAACCCCGCAAGCCCTCTCGCCCCCGCTTTCCCGCCCCGTTCCGTCCGCCCGCGGTGGTCCACCCCACCCCACACCCTCCCGACCCCCGACCGCCCCATCCTCTCATGGTTGCGAACCTCTCTAGGGGAAAAAGTAGGAAAAGAGTGGGGAGGATCGATTTTTACTGGGGCAACCGCCCTCCTCCTCATGCACCCTCCTGCATCAACTACCCCTCCTCTCACATCCTGTACTTTCCTGAGCTAGCCATGCCATGCCCTGTCCCGGTCGTAATGCACCGTCTCCGCCCCGGCTAACACCCCTTCACCACCCACATCTATCCCACACCATCGCCATCAGGCCATCCCCTCCCCCCCCCCCATCCAACCACCCCCCATCCTCCTTCCCGCCGCCCATCCTACTCATCCTCCACCTCACCCACCCCCGGCTCGCCGTCCGCGTTTTTTTCTCTCTCTTTATTCTGCGAAAATATTCAAAAGAGTTTCGGATGATGGTGCATGACGATCTTCCGCCACGACGCGAGCCGGAAGGCAAGCGTCGCGATGCCAGGCCCCCTTGCCCGAATCTTTACCGGGGAAGGGGGGTCGTTCGGAAACGATTTAACCCCCCTTCCCCGGCCACCCTTTCGCTCTTAAGTGGCATCGACGAGCGTATCTTTTCCTACCCTCTTCTCTTGCCAGCACCTCCCGCGCGAACGCGCGATCCTCCCCCGTCCACCCCTCGGACTGACCTTTTTTTCTTCCCCTGGTTCCCCGTATTTTTCGGTTTCGCTCGCCCCCTTTTTTCGCTTGTTTTTAATTGCGCCGTGGGAATTTCGTCGCGCAGCGAGTTTAATTTCGAGTTAACGAGGCCGATGGTTAATTCGTCGCGCGAGGGTTAAACGGATTTTAACGACGATCGTTGCCGAGCTGTCGGCACCCGTTAAAGGATAAGTGGATTTCCTCGCGGATAGGGCGCTCGTAAACGCGTGTCGCCGCGGCGCGAGCCTGCCTTTTTTCCAGACGTCTCGACATTTTATTCCGGATTGATCTCGCGTTTACGCGCCCATCGCCTGGCTCGTTCGCGCGAGTAGTCCCGCTGCCAGCAAGGTTTTACGGCACCCTGACAGCCTGGCGGACGGTTGTGCTCCAACTTCCAAGTTCTCCTGAATATCTTCGCTGCCCTCTTCGGTTAAAATGTCCTATCTAACATTTCGAAACAACCGAGATAACGGAGGTTTTATCATTTACCTACTTTGTACCGTCCTTATTTCCCTTCATTCAAATTAAAACATGTTGTCGTTATTTCGTAACAGCGTTTGGAAAGAAGTTGGGTTAAATACATTAGACTGTTTATAAATCTTTACGAAGCACGGTAGAGTTTTCTAACTTCCCTTAAAAGGTAAGAGACGCGTGGAACTTCAAATATTTCAAGGTATCTCGAATAATGAAAAAAATGCTAGATAGGACAGTTTAACTGAGGAGGGCAGATCAGTCGAGGGACACTCGGACTGCTTAACAATCTGTCGCGATGGGGGATGAAAAACGGGGAGCGTCACTTTCTCGAGAGTTCACTGGGTTCTACAGCGATCATTAATAATCTTGTACAGAACACCCCTTAGCGGAAACGCAAGAATCTAATGGATCCACCGTTGATACTTGCGTACCACCCGCGAGCCTGACGTTATTGCTACCTGTGTCCAATGTTCTGCTGGTCCTGCGACACGTGTTGCACGGAAAGCCCACTCGCGGATCTTGCGAGGTCACCGACTGGCGTGGCCGAAGACAGGCGACCCCCCGATTGTTGAGGTTACGGATCGGTGTCAAGTAGGCACCCTATGCCATGTGCGGCGGCCCATTCAGTCGTTCGTTCATTCAGAAATATCCTGCCTCCTCTCTCTCTCCTCGCCATTCAACAAGTAGATCATCGAGCCTATGCGGCACCCTCTACCGTCGGACCTACGCAACTTCCAAAGGTTACGAGCTGGCTCGGGGGGGTTGTTATGCAATAAATCCGAGCTCCCGCGGGCCTCCTTCGAAGGGACGGGTCCTTCGAGGGTGCGTCGCTATTCAGGGAGCCCGAAGTCGACGACCCCTGGCCCGACGGCCAGGAATTTTGACGATTCAATTACTCGCGGCTGTAGGGGTGTTTTATCGTCGGGCGGGGCGAGACGCGACGATGTGTTTTCGGGGTTGGGCTCCTTTGAGGACTCGCAAGGTGGTACCCTCCGCCGTAATTGGGATCGGCGGCAGAGTGGATCGATCGTCAACTCATGCTCGGCAATTGCTTGTCCCTCCAACCCTTGAAAAAAATCGGGGAGGCACTCGTGTGTGCCGTCGGATGCAATATTCCGCGGATTCTCTGAGCTCTGCTAATCGAGGGAAACGACGTAGAGATGTGGAGTGAAATGTCTGAAGAAGTTGTGGATATTAATTCGGAACACTGACCCCACGAAGAGAGACTAACAAATCTATCCGACCCGCAATCATTCCTCGCGACTTCCCCTAAGCAGAATAGACACGCGGCGCGGCTCAGAGCGGGGCATTGATAATACACGCAAAGTACCAGCGAGTAACGCACGGGGGTTGAAAAGTGACCGTCGCGTTGAGTCGCCCACTTAGCCAAGCGTTCGAACTTCGCGACATGCCTTCTATTATGGTAAAAGCCATACTTCAAGACGTTATCGCCCCATCTACGGCTTACAAAACCGACTAAGGGGCACGTATTCCAGATGTTTCCGTTCCAAACGCCGACTTCGCACCCTCCCTCGGCTCACGTTTCGCGGCAGAACTCGCGCACCCATTCCTCCCTTCGTGCCGCCGAACTGCACCGAGCTCGTTGCATTCCGCAAGGCTGCACGGTCCCTTGGAATCCCGCGGGATCGCGTCGCCCCCGCACGCAACCCCTTTGATCGGTAAGCAGCGATTACGCAACGGGGGGGGACGACGTCGCGCCCCGATGTCCGCCCCGAAAGGGTTGCTCTAGCGTCGAATAAATTTTTTTCCGCCAACGTCGACGACGAGGCTATGTTCGTCTCCTCCGCGGCGGACGGTAGTGGGGGTCGGTTGGTCGGCGGCCGGTATTTTTAGAATTCAGCATTAATTAAATAGCTTAGGAGAGAAGAATGAAGCCAGTGAGCCGCGAGTGGCGAGCATCCGGGCGATGTACGAACGAGCGGGCGATTTCGCGCTAATCACTAATCAGAGCGGTTCATCGGGATAGAGCCGGCCAGCCGACGGTGCTCGCCCAACCCCCGGCCGCCACCCCGCCCCCGCCCCTTTTAGCACTGATGTCAGCCATGGCCAACAACAACACAACAACAACACAACACGGTCGGCATGATTATAATAAGTGATCGCTTGGATACTCGATGTGTGCCAAACTGGAAAGCTTTCTGCCAGGTGGAATAATGGGCTGCCGCACAGCCGACCGACGTCATTGTCACTCATCACGGTCTGATCACTGTCACTGTCTACTCGACAAAGCCCTTTTGTCCGGCAGCCGATGTAACCGGCTCTCTCCTGAACCTAACCGGAACCCTACATTCCCCAATAACGAGGCGGCGGACGCGCTGCTTCTTTCTCCGCGTTCGCTTTTTTCCCACCTCTTTCCCCGTCTTCTTTTTTTTTTTTTATACAGAACGCTCGCGTACCGTAACGCGCCGAGGATTATGGTAATTCCTGCGCCGCGACTCGATACACCCCCGACGCCGTTTCTTTCACCGGTCCCTGCTCCCGATGAGAATCGTGTCGGGTGGTTTCCTCTTTCCTCCCGTTTCCGGAGGGGCGCGAGGATCGCGGTGGAAGCGCGGCCCACGTTCCCTCGCAATTCTTTGTCCGAGGGTGGATTGCCGAGCGACGAGAGAAATCGGTAAAGGACGGGACGCACGAGCCCCGCGCTCTTTTATCGAAGCGAGCTCCAAGGAGTCGCAGCGCGGCGCGTTCGGCCGCAAGAGCGGTTGCCTTCGTGCAGGCGCGCGTCGCTGGCAAGCAAGGAATCGTCGCGAGCACTGTGCACGCTCGAATGAAAGTCTCGGAGTTTGACAATTTATTTCAGAGATGGAGATGCGCACTTATTCCATTCGAGCCGGATCGCCTGGTTTCCTTCACCGCGCTCCGCGCACACTATTTACCGAAACTTTCTCCGACGACCTAGCACCCCCGTGCGACGGGGTTGAGACACCGAGAGGAAGAGGGGAATTCCAGCTCCTTGCAGGATAATTGTCGACCTCGGCGCCGATACTCGGTGCCCCACTGGGGAAAGAGAGAGTAGCGGGCGAGCCGGGGGGGGTGAGGCCGGTGAAAGTGTAACTGCCGCGGCGACCTCTAATCAAGAGGTATCACCCCGCGTGAATCATCTCATCCCCGGGGGCCTTGAAGCAGTTCCGAAGTTGCGGCACGAAGAAAAGCAAACCGTGAAGCGTGGCGCGAACGATGGATACACAAGTGGGCGAAGGGTGGCGAGAAGAAGACGGGGGCGCGGGAGGAGGGATCGGGGTGGCAGGGAGGTCGAGGAGGGGTGGAAGGGAAGGAGGAACAATTGTGGCACTTTGCAAATGCATAGGGAACTCGGGGAAGCAGACACGAAGAAACGGAACGGCGAGCAACGGGACCGTAAGAGAGGGAAGAAGTCTAGGCCACTAGTGGTGAAAGCACCCTCTCTCTTTCTCCCCCCGTCACCCACCTCTCACTCTCTCTCCCTCATCCTCCACAGCTTCTCCGTTCCCTCCCCGGGGCCCCCCTTCGTCTCATCCTCCTGCACCTCCTCCTTCAACTTCCTCCCCCGTCCGACGTCCCCGCTGCCCTTCTCGCTCTCTGATTCATTCAGCACAGTTGCCTCTGTACGAGGCTCCTTTGCGGAGGTGGAAGCAAAACAACTCGAGTGGCCCTGAACTCCATAATGGCAGCGGTCCATTTTTTTCTCTCCTATCGCACACTTTTCCGCGCATTGTTCGGCGGCGAGGTGCACGCGGGCCGAAGGGTAGAAAGAGAGGCCGAGGGGCGGCCGCGCGGGGGGGAGGGAAAGAGAGATCACCACTGTCCCCCTCCGCGACCCTTCGGCTAGTCATGCCCCTGGTCGTGGTGGTCGTCGCCGTCGTCGTCGTCGTCTGCTCCTTCCTTCATCCTGCTGACCAACTTCGCCCGAGCTCTTCCCCCGTTCTTCCCTGCCGCTGTCCCGGGATCGTTCTCTGACCCTCTTAACCCTTTTCAACCCTTCCGCTCGGCTCGTCGGCGATTCTTTTGAAGGGCTTATGAATAACTTCTGCCGCCGCCGTTAAATGGAAAAACGAGCGGCATTGTTTACGGAGAATGGGGTAATACCTTTCGTCCCGAGCGTCTCGTTGATCGCCCGCTTTTATTCATGACACCACGCTCCGCGGAAGACTCGCGGGGAGAGCGGACGGAAACAGTGTCGCGAGCGGAGCGGAGCCCGCCGATGCTCCCCATCCTTGGCTCCCCGCGAAACCCACCGAACGGGCCTTTGTTCCCGCGGGCAAGCCCAACGTACACACGCGCGGTACTTTACGTATAGCGCCGGGGACGCGAAACTGGGTGGCGCGGCTGGGCGAAAGCCTTCGCGTTTTTCAAAAGGCTCGGCGACGCGTCGCGTAATCACCCAGCGAGATCTTCTTAAGGGAAAGGTTACCTTTACAGGAGTCTCGTTCGGTGACTTTCGCTCCGCGTTATTGTCCGTATATCAACGGCGTGTCAAAGGGCGAGTGCTCGAGTTGCTTTCGGTCTCCGGGACCGATCCGTTTTATCGATAGCTCGTCGCTCGCGGATTTTACAAGCGCCCGGAGTGTTTGCGCTTCTCTTAAACCGTACTTTCCCTCCTCGCTCGGACGAGCCGCAAAGTTTCGAGGACGTCTAGGCACGGTCGCAGCTTCGGCTTTCTAATTACAATTCGATCCTCAAAGCTTCCCCACCCCCGTTAATGACACCGCAAATCCTCCACGCGACCCGTTTCCCAGCCGTCGATCTCTCGGCGCTCGAGCTCCGCATCGTGGTGGCGGCGTGAAAATAAAAACAGCGACTTTTCCTTGTGCGGCAACTTTAGCGGGAGAAAATCGCTCGAAGTTACGGGGATTCGGGAAAAGTTCGGGGCCTCTAATTTACATACGCGCCGCACCCCTTCCTTCCGCGTAACTTTTAAACTAGTCGCATCGACCTACCCCGAAGTCGCACATTTATATATCGATCCACGTAACCCAGACTGTCGAGCTCGCGTACAAAGCAATTTCGCGATTACACATGCGATCCCCGAAATCCCCGCGATTCGTCGATCGTCCCCTTAACTTTAAAAACCCGCGATCCCGTTGAAAGATCCGTCACCCCTAGGGGAAGAGGGACAGGGATTCGGCGGAGCGTATTCCGCTGCACGCGCGTCCCAGTTTCCCTTGGAGCGAAAAAAAAAACGCTCGGACCGTGTCCGCCCGGCTGACCATTCACCTTTCTCCCTCTCGGGAAGGATTTGCATATACGCGACATTTCTCTGTCGAACGGGGGGAGGTTGCAGGGAGAAGGGTTAAACTTTGCACAGTTAGTCACCGTCCGCGGTCCCGAGCTTTCGGAGGTTGATGACATCTTTCCTCTCTCCTCCTTCATTCGTTCACCTACCCGTTCCCTCCCCCGGCTACTTCGTCGTTCCTCCGCGGCCTCTTCCTTCGCCCCTTCCTTCGCCCCTTCCTCCTCCCTGTTCACGAAGTCGCGGCCGCACGAGGAGGAATCGTAGCCTCCTTTAAATTTGTTTCGTGCTTCGCAGCTTCGAGGGAGCGAGATTATTACGCCGACTGAACAAGTTCCCCGGCGTTCCCTTTTCCGGCTAATTGCGCCCCGTGTTTCCACAATTAGGCCGAATTTCCGCGGCCCTCCTGCTTTATTTTCGACCGGGGCCTACCGTCGGCGTGCCGAGGCACGGGTCCGAGGGGATTGTTAAATTTAACTCGTCACGGGCTGGAGGCTCTCCGGTATCCTACCGACGGCCGTGTTAATTGTTGACAGAAAGTCCGCTCCGCGCGATTATTCGACTTCAGAGGTGAAACGTCCGCGAGTCTGTCCGACACTGTGCCGAATCGGAGAGGATGATGGGCTGGTGCTATTCTTGAGCCTTCTACAGCGAGTCCCTAGCAGGATGTTGCGGACGCGGCGTGGCGAAGTCTCTAGCTCGGGGAAGCTCGTGCAACCTTGGACTATATCTCACAGCTTTCAGATCCAGTGTAGTAATATATTTTATTAATCGCAATAGACGTGCCGGTTCGAATGCCTGGAGGTTTGCTTTTCTCTATTGTCCCAGGGGCTATGGAACGTCAGAAACCCCCACGCGACGGGACGCGTAACGCTTCTCTTCAGAACTCTTCAACGTTTTCGAAACTGATGGAGGCATGCTCCTTCTGCGTCGGAGAAAGGTAAAGTGATACTCGAATATCCACTGTTCCGATGAACAGCTGAGACCCATCTCAGCACCTCCGCCCGTCCTCTTTCTTTCTCTTCTGCCCGCCACGCGACGTCCGTGCGCAGCTAGGAGAGCAACAATACGTCGTAAACACACCTCGGCTGGGCGAAACGAGCGCGATCGAGCGGTGAATAGAGACACACAGGAAACGCGAAAGCGGTTCCCGATCATCGGTGGCCGGCGATGCGTGTCATCGAGACCGATTATCTCGACTTTTGCGCGGGACGCGTCCAACACGAATCGCATTCCCTGCGGCGGCAGCGGCGGCCAGGCGAGCGTGCAGGGACAGTTGAGCGGAAAAAAAAAGCGAGGGTACAAGCGACGGAATGGTACCGGGCACCGAGGGAGGGAACAATCGGCGAACATTGTTGCTTGCCCGACGCAGGCGGACGACGTTCCCCGTGTTATCGGTCCCTTCGACAAGCTGCTTTCTCGGTTACAGCGCCGGTCAGCCCTGACCGAAGGAGGCTCTCTCCGGACGGCGCGGAGATCCAGGCGGCTAAGGGCGAACAGGGGGACACGCGGACGGTCGCGCTGGACCGAAACTTTCGGGACACGAGAAGTCTATTCGAGGTACATCGGTAATTTATGGCGGCGCTCCACCATCCGCAGCTGTGAATAATTCCTGCGACTTGGAGGTGCGCGGCGACGCGAAGTTGCGCGCCTCCTCTCGCCGCTTCGCCTGCTTCGCGGTCGTGTTAACTTCGCAATTATCGGCGATCGTGCGAGACAGTCGTCGGAGGGTGTCTTGGTCCCCAGCGAGGAGATTCTTCGAGTTGTAAGTGTCGTGACGCGGGAGGACTTTGTGCCTGTTGCTTCGCGGGGATGGTGAATTTCAGGATCTGTTGGGGATGCTTGGAGGAGAGAGTCTTCGCAGACTTCGAGTCGCGAGCTGTTAAGAGAATTGCGCGATTATGAGGTGCCGTGTTCAAGGCGGGCTCGCGAAGACAGGACTTTTTGAAGATTTCCCATGAGCCACGGTTCTTCTTCCCGCTCGACTTCCCAAAAGTCGCGGGGAATAATTCATGAATAGCAATTCAGGCCGGCTGAGAATGTCGCCGCTGAATTCATTGCAACGTTAAATGGCTTTGCTTAGGAAGCGTGGCATTTTGCATTCGGAAAAAGAGCTCGGTCCGGCGGCGGGGAGGGACGGGAACGATGCGCGGAGAAGAACAACCGGGAGGATTGTAAAACGAGCAGCTCGCTTGGCTGCTGTTTTACTTCCGCTTATCTTCGACTTCGGACTGTCCGTCCTCGTAAAATATTACAACCGGGTGTACTCGGACTTCTCGTTTCTCGACGAACGGAGATGTTTTCGGAGCGTTCATAAGCAATGCAGCTTCGATTATAATCTCAAAGTTACAATGCTAACGGCAGTTCTAATGCTACAGTGGTTTCGTTCATGTACCCACACAGCACCATAACATTGCAGCAACGTCTCTGCAATGACGCGGTGCAAGATTGCAATGTTGCACCAAAACATTGCAGAGACGCTGCAGGTTCAATCCTATGTCCGCCTTCGCAATATTATAGGTGTATATTTTTGCAATGTTGCGGCAACATTACAAATATGTTAGCCCTGCAACGTTCCGGCAATGATTCTGCAACGAATTGTGCTGTATACACTGCAGTGGCGACGTGTGCGCAATATTCCTGCAATATTGCAAGAACGTTGTCACTCAAATATTGCAGCATTGTTCCTGCAATATTGCAATACAACCTGCAATAACGCAATATTGCAGCAACATTCCTGCAATACTCCTGCAACGAAGTGTGCTGTATGGGTATTATTATATAGAGGAAACGTGGGATAGATGATCACAGTTTTGCTTTTTTATTAAAATAATAATAATGGTTTGCTTTGTTAGTATTTAATTATGTAAGCTGTGATTCTTAGAGTGTTCTCAATATACTTGTACAAATTTGAGAGCTGAAACCTAATTTTAATGACTGAATTTCAACATTTTCTGTCAGCGAGGTTGTGCACAAGTATCCCTCACTGAAGGGGAGACTCGATCAGTGAGCTTTAAGAGTAAATAACACATTAACTTTCTAAAAATATTCGCTACCTTCGTCAATAACGTGAAATAAAGGGAATATCATAAGAAGAAAGTAAACTATACCTAACTTGAAAGAATTACTGAACAAATAAAACCGAAGAATTATTAAACTCTATGACATAAAACAACATAAACGCATTCTTAAAAGACATTTCACTTAGATATCATCTGATAAAGATGATGATGAAGAAAATATTTGCCTTCTCACTTTCTTTGCCGTATTTTCCTGTTTCATTACCCGTTCTATGGTTCTTTTTGGGGCATTTTCACCTGCTCAAGTGTCCCACCTCACGCACTGATCAAGTATCCTTCAATGCACTCGATTTGAAACAGATGAAAAATCAAGCTTACCTTAAATATTTAGATCAATCGATAAATAGCATTAATAGCTCAGAAATTGCTGCTTTAACTTAATATGCAACATTTACTCGAAAAGGAGGAAGAACAAGTAGACCGAAATATTTACTTTTTGGCTGCAAGTAAGATCGAAGCTTCCAACAACATTATTCTATGCTCCCAAAAGAAAACTGCAACGCGAAGTGTTGCGATAATGCAAACATTACCACGATAAAACGTGACAGCAGGCACAAATTGACAATATATTAATTAAAAAAAACTGATGTGATCATGTATCCCCGCTGATCAACAACTATCCCACCATTCCCCTAACAATGAATAATGCATACAACTTCCTGTAATTGAAGTGAGGATTCAAATACGGGGAATAGAATCTGTGGGGATGTTGATTTTCAGTTATTTACCTTACCAGGGAAAACGAGGCGACGCATCGCGCGGAACAGCGCCGAGAAATTTCGAAATTTGCCTCGATTATTTTGAAAAATTACCCCGACTTCCCCTTTTCGAATGCCCCGTATAATAAGTGCCGTAGCAGCGAACAAGGGTGGGAAGCTCGTGGAGAGGAAGGAGCACAATTCAAAGCAAGAGGACTCCCTTTCTTGAGGAAGAAATTACAAGTGAAAGAAGTACATACTCCAAAAAGAGGGAGACGTCTGAAGAGAAAGATATCGAAGGAGAGGTCTCGTGGAAAGAGAGCCACAAAGAGGTGAAAGAGAAGCGAGAGGAGGGCTGCCACCACTCGAGGAACAAGAAATCCAAACAGTAAGACACTTAAGGAGAAGGAACCTCAACCCTAAACAAAGATAAGTTTGATCATGCTCCTCTCCGAGGGGAATCAGGCTCCCGCGAACTTTTCTACAAGTATTACCCGTAACACCTGGCCATCCAAATATAATCACAGAGAATCGCAGAGAAGTATCAATCGCGCTGCTACATACTCGAAGAAAGATACTTTCGGCCATTAACGACAGAAAACGAGAATGCACTAGGTGGCCGCGATTATCCTAATATCCCGTGGTCGCGGCACCATTATCAATCAAGTTTTTCCGAATCGCTGAAGCGGCGGGGCGCGCCAAGGGAGAAGCCGCGCGGAGCGAGCGAGCGAGCGAGCGATACGTCGTAGCCTGGAATCGGGGAAAAACGTGTATCCCGTGGATAAGCCCTCAGCCGTGGTGTTACGCGTTCCTTTTAATTACTTTTCCTTCCACCGTCACTCGAATCACACCGCGCGCGCCCCCCTCGCGATCTAATTATTTTAATTAAAACGCTCGACGTCACGACGATATTTCGCGGGGTGATAAAATTCGCGAACAAGGTCCATCGACGCTGACCGATACCACCGAGTCCCTCGGGGGGTGTCGACGGAGGCTCCTACTGGACGGGAGAAGAACGGCGAGCGCGAGGATTTCGTGAAAGCTGCGCCCGCCACTTGTCGAGGCCCGCGAGCGCGCGATAAAGACGTAGCCTTGTTATTATTATAATTCCATCGGCAAACATAGGAGTCGCGGCACCGTTGACCGGGTCCTCCCGTTGCGCCCCATCCTTTCGGTGCTCTCACCATCTCCCCCATCTACCTGTGGTCACGGTGTCCGGCGAGAGGAGTCGAAGCGTTGCGAGAGCAACGGGAGGACAGACAGAGAGAGAGATAGAGAGGGGAAGCGGGAGAGACACGGAGGGAAAAAGGGATCGAGCAAGAGGGTCGAAGAAAGAAGGAAAAAGACGAGGAGTCAGGGAGAACCAGGCTGCTGCTGCTGGTTGCCCGCGTCCCTCGGTGCTTCTGGTTGCTGGCTAGCTTGCTGTCGCTACTATCATTGCTGGCAAAAGCAAGCGAGCAAGCAACGGGTGGGTAGGCAGTGCTGGCTGCTGCAGGAGCGGCTACGCGCTCTCCTCTGAGCGCGCGCGGTAAACAAAAACTCCGCGGCGACGTTGTCGGATCTTCCCGCTCTCCGGGGTTCAGGGCCTTCCTCCCATTGGCCATCGCCGGATTTTTGTCCCTCTCTCCTTCTTTCTCTCGCCTTCCCACCGCTCTCGCGGCTCTCCCCCTGCGTCCCCCTCCCGCCCCCTGGTCCACCTGCCGCCGCACTCGAAACGGCCCCACGGCTCGCGCGCGCGAGCCACGGCGGGGCTGCGGGGTGACGGGGGCAGGGGACCGAGAGGGGACGGGGGCAGGGTGGAGGAGACGCCGGGAGAGGGGAGGGCGCAGGAATTCCCTCTCCCCTACTTTTCAGCCGGGTTCGCGGCGCATCGTCTCCCACACCAGCGCCCGGCCTCCATGCGTGCACTCGCGCGCACGTCGATCGCGTGTCTGTGTGCGGGCGAGCACACCAGCGAATCGATTCGTGTTGGTCGGCGTCGATGCACGCGTACACAGGCCGCGGGCGAACTCGCGGCCGTCCCTGCACGGAGGCGGGCACATGGAAGGGAGCGCGCTGGGTGTCGGTGAACGATGGCTAGAATGAAGTTACATCGAATTTTTTTGGCCCCGGTGACGTCGCTAAGTTCGGGGACCAATTAATGCAATCGACGATGACTCCTATCGGTCGTTCGCGGTTCCCCGCTAACTCCGAGTCAACGCTCGAGGGCCCGACGCTTTGTCCGCCGCCGTTAATTACGAAATTACGAGCTCCCGGTCTACTGCCGAAGGTGCACCCGCTCGATTCGGGGGACGAAAATTGAATCCAATCGTGGCGTTGCACTTCGGCGGACAGCCTTCCGCTGAAGGAGACTTTAGTGTACTCTATTCGATAAAGTTCGAGAAGGTGGGCGCAGGAATGCGGAACGTGTGATCGATGGGGAGAAATGCGCGTCAATTCATTGATCCGGAGGAAAAAGCGGATCCTCGCCCCATATTCCCGCGACACGTGCGCGCGCGCGCCCGCGCGCGAGCGTGTTGTGTTTCGCGCGGGAACGCGTGAACGCGTGTGCGGCCGCACACGCCCGCGGCACGTAGGAATCGCGTCGCCTTTCTTCCCTTCTCCCTTTCTCTCCCCCTCTCGCCCCCTCCTCTTCCTCCCCTCGAGCGAGAAAGAGAGTGCTCCCCCGTGCACTTTTGTGTGTTTAAATTGGGTTGCGTTCTACGCTCGCGCTTCGAGCGTTAACCGAATCCTTAATTACTATTCTGATTGCGTTCCGGCTGGCACACGGATATCTCCGGCCCGCTCTTAATATCTAAAAGCGACCGGGAATTTTCGGGTCGTCCTGGCCAGTGCCGCGCTTGGCGCCTGCCTCTTAAAACTGACCATTCCCTTTAACGACGACCCGCGACGAACTTTCGAATCTCACACTTTTGGCAAAAGCGGATTTCTAATTCACAGAGGACCGCGAAAGAAGTGGCCATTCCTCCGCAACGACACCCCAAGAGCCCGGGTTCTTCGCGGACGTGTGTTGCCTCTCGTCGCTGAGGCGGTTGGACAAATCGACGATGAGACGTGATAATCGAAGGAAGAACTAACGGCGAGCGGTTACGGTGGCCGGGGATTATGGTAATCGCGAATTCGGCCCGAAAGGGAACCAGTTACGGGGCCAATGAATCAAAACGTCGCGTTATGTCATCGATCGCGTGCGATTTTAAGGACCGCCGGTTACGTCGGGAGAAATCGAGAAACGCGGTTGTGTCACCGGTGATACGAAAATTATACACCCCGATACGAGTTTTATCCGCACGGTGTCCAGGTTCCGCGTACGTGGTCCAAGTAATTACACGGGTGCCCGAGGAGCAGCGATTGATGGAAACGTAAAGAGGGCCGAAGCGTTGACCGGTCCGAAGTAGAATGAGCCATTATGGTCGGACATAGTACGCCGACCTGGGCAGACTTTTCATAACGGCTGTTCTTAAGACCGTTCCCATCGTCCCCCTCGTTTGGAGGGTCCTCTTACCTTCTCGCCGGGAACGACTGCTGGATGGACAGTCGCTGGATATCACGGGGCGAGCGAATGACGCGGGGGAGACCGGTTCGATTAGTATCTTAATTGTAACTTTAATTGTGTTCCTCGTTTAGCGACGAAGTTATCCAATCACTTTCTTGGCCGTCCACGGAAGTGGCTAAATAGTTTCATGAAAGTGCCGCGATGCTAGAAGTTATATCGACTTAAGGCAACTCTCCTTCCCCCTCGCCTCGGCGATCGTTCGGTACGCGTTCCCGGCGATTAGCATCCGCGAGTACGCAGCCTCGTATCGATAATTACCAATCCTCGGCCCCTCTGGCCCAGCACGCGCTCTGGGTGGCCCGGCAACATTGAAGTCTCCCGAAAATTCTGAAGAAACTTCGGCTGGCGAGGCGTCGGGAAGGCAGCGCCGTCGATATCGCGCGAGAGGAGAGATTACGGGCGGAGAGTCGAGGAGGGCTCGAGGCGACAAGCGAGTCGCATCCGAGGGGACTTCTGGAGATCCTGGCGCTCGACGTGTCGCGTCGACGCGCGCTGGACCAGGCGGGAAGGAAGTTGGCGTGGCGGAAAAGAGGACGGAAACGTCTCCTGACGTCTGTCGAGGTGACGATCGGAATTACCGATAACCGATCCCCTTAAGTCGTCCAAGATAATTCCCGCGCTCCCCTCTGCCGATCTTTCTGCCGTTCTTTCCCCGTGCGCCGCGATCGCGGCTGCCTCCGACTTTCCAGACTTTCGCTTATCGCTGCGCGAACGAAGCCCGGAAGTGGGTAAACGTAACGAACGATGCGAGCCACGGCGTGGAATAACAATGAGCTCCGGAGGACGTGCGGGGTAGACGTCACGTCTGTGTTTTCACGCGATCGTGGACCCTCTAAACGCGTTAGAACCGGCTGCCAGGGGGGAAAAAGTTTCCGTTTCAGGTGTCGAGGAGTTTGCTCGAGGACCCGCGGCTTTTTCCATGCTGAATAGAAGTATCGATTCTCCAGCTCGATCGGATAGTTATTGGGGAATATTCTATCGGGGAATTTCAACGAAGATAATCAGAGATTACTGTTAGATTATCGGCCAAAGCGATGATACGAATTACCAGTTCTTTCCCTCAAGTAATCTCCTGCATAAACGCTGAGCAGCTCCCTGGCTCGCGGAAGAACGAAGTGGTAATTTCATCAGACGGTGAATCGAGCGCAAGCACCGGCCGCACAAAGGATACAATTGTTCGACGTTTCCATCTGCATGATTAATCGCGTTTCCGTTTTTACGCGGGCCGGAGCGCCGGGGGCTCGCCCCTTTGAGACGTATTTGCGAATCTTCTACAACCGCGAGCGGCGGCTGGTCTGCGTGAAAATTTCGTCGATTAGGCGAGAGCGGCCGCGAGATCAAACATCGCGCGAAACGGCGGCGACGAGAGCGAGGAGAGAAGAACGGGGCCGCTAATTTCGCCCCACCTCGCGCCGCGGTTTCGAATCGTCTCGCAGATATCCCCGGAAAGTTCGTCCCGGTGTCGTTGGAAAAACGATTCTTAGCCTTCGGCTTATGCGCCAAGGCGATCCTCGCGGAGCATCGACGCCTGATGCAATCGGGGGGGATCGCGGGGAGATTACGATTGCTATCGGCCGCACCGAGAGCAACAATTCTTTCCTCCTTCTGTCTCTTCTTTTTGTTATAGTTGCTCGCACACGGTGCTCGGCAGAGGCTGGAGGATATTTTTAGATTCACGGGGCGTGAGTCAGCGGCGACGCGATTCCGCGCGTAACGCGTCCCGTTCTCTTTTCGCGCGCGGAATATCTGTGTAAATACCGGCGACCTTGCACCTCGATTTACTTTCGGCGGCTTTTATCGAATCACGCCGGCCGCGGAGGTAGCGATAACGCAGGCCAGCGCTGACAAAACCCGAGACGCTCGCGATCGCCTGGAATTTTAATGGCGATCGGGACTCGTGGTGACGCTCGCTGCGCGATAAGTGTTCTCGGAGCGATGGCGCGCGGGTGTTTCGCAAGAAGCTGTCGGGAGGAAGTATCTACGTGTCTAGAGTTGCCAACTTTTTTTTTTAGGGAAAATATAGTAGGTAGGGGAGAGGTGCTATAAAAGGGACAGGTCATAAATGGGACAAATCGAATTGCCAAAATTCTAAACGCATTGCACATGCAAGTTATTTTCCTGTTTATGACAACACTAGCGCCCAGTCATTTCGCGTAAACTTCACTGCGGCCTCACTTGCAACAGAGTAGTAATCCGCGGTTGATGTTTTTCTGTGTCGTTTTCTGAGGTCAAGATATATACAAAGGGTTAAAGTTTTATATCATTAGAATAGCCTGTATTCAAATGAAACGAAAATACTTAATAGGTAAGCTTAATTGATTGTTTACTTTGTTTTGAGGTTATTTTATATTAAACTCACTTACAGTTTTAAAGGGGACAGCATAACAAGTCATAAAAGGGACAACCGTTTCATCACTTTCCTGTAAAGTTATTAGCGTATCATCTGACACACAGATGACATTGTTTTAAATTATCAATTATTAGTTGATAGCGTCTTGTTTCAAATTTAAGAATTAGTGAAGTGACTATTCAAAGCGACATAATATTGATGATTTATAGTACAAAGAAGTAATTTTTTCATAGTTTCCATTGTTTTGTATCCTTAATAATTACAATTATAATTGTAATACCTAATAAGTTTATTTTTATTAACGTGTCCCTTTCATGACTTATACTGTCCCACTTAAAACCACCTAGCCATAAAAAGGGACATTTCCCACTTATTTGAAAATCGAAGATTTTTTTATTTTCTACTACAATTGATGAGTTTGTAGTATACTTTTATTGAAGGGAAATAAACACGCTTTCTACTGATGTACTTGTTTTTTAAATACCTATTATGACATTGTCAGAAATGGACGCTAAACAAAAGTGTCCCTTTTATAGCACCTCTCCCCTACATATCTAGAGTTGCCAACTCTTTTTTAGAGGAAATATAGTACTTTACGGCCAAATTTGATAAAAAAATATAGTACATTAGACAAAAATATAGTACGGTCAGCTACATCTACGTATCGGTTATTTATCAACGCGTTCGATTGAACTGGAGCGCCGGAGGGGAGGTAACAGTTTCTGAAAGTAGAAGTCGGACTTCAGAGATCTGAAGCGCAGATGATCGCCGCTGGGTTTCTACAATGCTAATGTCCAGGCTCCTTTCCACCGGTTTCTGCTACATTCTCGTAGCCGCGCATCGGCTTAAACGATCGACAAGCTTCCATCAACTTCTCGATCCTTAATGAATGAGAGAAGAAAGCGTTTCCGTACTTCGAGATGGGCCCCGATAAATCGCGATAGGGGGAAAGAAAAGAACAATTAGAAGCGGGTGGAAGGAGGAGGGAAAAGAAGGCTGGAGATTTCGCCGAGCCCCGCGGAGCATCCCGAGCGCGCATTTTAATTGTTTTCTGACGCGCGGCGAAGGAGCGCCGGTAACGATAGAAAGTCTGCGCCGCTTTGAGGCGACTTCGATGGCGGAGAGTGCCCTCGGGGAGCCTGCCTTGATTTAAATGCGTACGAGGACTTTGGTGGCGCTGCACCGTGCACTTGTATGCGTGCTACTAGAATAGCAATGGTGAGTTATTTTCAGGTGACACTTCGGAGAGGATCCGTGCGAGTAATGCCACTCATAGAGCCTCGCCCGCGAGAGCTAACTTCGCCGCTGCTTCTCGGAGCCGTTAAAAACCACGCGGCTTATCTGGCCATGGAAATCGAGTGGATAGGAGAAACAAGGAGTTCGTCGCGCGTCTCGCTGGCTGCGTTAAAAACTCAAGTGCCGCTTAAAGTGGTAGCACCCACAGGACACGGGGGCTGATAATTTCGCGATAGAATTACGTCCACGCTGACTGTTCCCTTGCCAGCAGTATCCCTCGATAACTGACAAGCGACTGGCCCGTCGCTCTTCGGGCCTCCTCGGCGAAAACAATTTCACGCTATTATCGACGACGCGCTCGAGTTTGAAGTTCGTTACCGCGAGTCCGTGGAACTTTCCCCGGCCGGCGAAAAACACCGGGCGGCGATTTTTCGCGCGAGCCCCCTCCGCGCCGGGAAACGCGGAATTATCGCGAGCGCGACACCGGGATCAGAAAATAATAAACGTCGATCAAAGTAAAAGCGTGGCCGCGCGAAACGCGACCGGTACGCAGGCAATTAATCCGACGCGGCCCAATCTAGCGTACCGCGGGGGGAACAGGAGAAAGCATTTCTAGAAAACGCGCGGCGCCGCGCCGCGCTCCCAAAGCGAGCACGCATGGTCGAATACATAAATGCAAATAACACACGTGATGCCAGGCGGAGCGTACAAGTATCACGCCGGGTAGGTACCTGTTGCGCGTCATTCATTTTGGTACTGATCCAGTCAGCGTTTGTTTGAAAATCAATCCGGCCCGACGGCCAGCTGATGAAACTGACCAATATTTGTAACCGGGTCGCGATTCCCCGTGACTCCGTCCCATTGAGAACGAAATGGTACTTACAGCTTCGCTGTTTCGAATCGGGAGTCATTTTTTTTAGGATTGTTTCTGCATTCGGAAATGGGGATGGAGGTGTTTTTAGACGAATCACTCACTCTGTATTGTGGAAATTAGGGGGATCGTTTGGTGAATTGAATAGCTGACGGGGGAGGTTAGAGTATCTTTTGAGCCCTGATATGTTGGGTTTAAATTGTACTGTTGGATAATGTTGGAACGGCCTCGGGGCACTCAGGCTCGTTTTGCATAAAAGCTATAATTAGATTTCTCATACTTTTCTACATATGCCCTCGAAATTTCATTGCTGTATTTTTTAAGTAGAGAGAACTATGCTTAATTTTGTGAATCGATGTTGACCAGCTGACCCTAACTCGTATCTGAAGCCAAACAAACATCGACCTGAACATGACACGATCTGTGACTATTTTTATGACTATATCTTTTCAAATATCAAATAAATCACAATAGATATGGTTAAAAAACAACAATTTTTTATGCAAGAAGGGCCTGAGCAGGCTATAATTAAGATTAATTTCCCTGATTAATTTATTACGTAATTCGGATTGTAGTACTGTAACTACAGAGGAGATATATCCAATTTTTAAACTATTATAGACAGTTTTACAACTTCACTATTCATAAAAAATATCTTCCTAATATTTGCAGATACTTTTCTCGAAACTGACTTTTGGCACTGCAGCCCCTCTCGCATCCAACAGTACAATTCTTAAAGCAGTAATTTTATTACTAACATATTTTTCGTGTTGTTCAATAAATAGAAAAAAGTTGCATTCCATTACTATAATTATTTGTGTCGCAATAAATTTCTGAAAATCGTGAATTTATCGGCGCGCTAACCGGAATGACCCCTTAACTCACAGGGCCGGTATAAAGTTGGTAACAGAAGACGCATATATAATCGCCAATGCTTCTGACCGTACTTAGTACTTTTCCCTCTCTAAAATTCAATTAGAATCTCTTGTCACATCGAAGCGGTAGACAGCGTCGGTGCAGAAAATTGCTCTCGAAATAAATTGCCCGTGATCGTTGCCGCGAACGTGTTTCTAATCGTTTCGATGTATATTTAGTGCGCGGCGCGTCTAATTCGGCCTCGGTTCAGCGAAGAATGACTAATTCGACGGATCGCAGACGCACGCGAACACTGTTCGACGTTTCGAAGCTATCCGATCGAGGAAGGGGAATTTGACCCCTTGAACTGGATAGTGGTCGCAGAGCAGAAAGACCACGCCGAGTATCGGAAGCTTTGGCAGTGGCTCACGGTCAAGTAGATCGGGGAAAAAAGTTGCGCCCGGTGGCGCGCTGCCAGAATTACTTTGGCAGCGTTAAATTAATTTCAAGTTGCTCGGACGTTTCCTTGCCCGTTCGCACCCTCTGCTTCTCCGTCACCTCAACGACGCTCCCTTTGGTTTCATCCCTTGACGGATAAAATAACGCACAGTTCAGCGTTAAAAAAAATCAGCAAATGGGTTGAATTTTTACCAGCACTGGGAGAAACTTGACAATCCCCCGAGGAACCAAGGTTATCGGTGGATAACGAAAACAGAGAGGAGGACACACCCCTGTTGGTCCCGAGGAACCTTCGACGCGAACGCTTCGCGAAATATGAGCGACCTTTGGAAGGTAACGCTGCACTTCTCCAGGTCGATGATCGGGCACGATCATAAATCACGTAATACTTTAATTAGCGTGCTCCCGGGAGTGGAAGGTGTCGGTACGGGGGTCAGGACGAGGAGGGCCGCGACAGAAGGGGTAAAACGGAAGGAAGAATCGCTTAATTCGCGGTGGGAGCGGGCGCGGCAGAGCTCGGCCCGCTCGGATATGTAAATTTAATAACGCCAATTTGGTGTGGGTGTGCAGCGTCGTGCAGGACAGTTTACATGTGCTACGGTGTGCATTATGCATGCGTATTGTGTGCACCTGTTGCCCCAAATCAAGGTTCGCCTCTCGCGGAAACCTAATGCCGCATAATTGTGCTTTGAGCGCAAACAACGCGGGCGACGAGAAAAAGAACGGCGCGGCGAATCTCCGCGTTATCTTGCTCATGCGATATTAATGAGGCTCATTTTCATAAATGCCCCTCCGGCCTGCATTAAAATTTATATTGCATCGGGACCGCGGCGATCGCGGCTGCCAACCAGTCGTCCCATGCTTCCTGGGTCTTGTTGCCGTGAGAGGTACGCGCGTTGCAGGGGTGGAGGACTGATAGGAGTAGAAGAATCATTGGTCGACTTTACCCGCAGGCTAAAATAATATCCAAATATCCGCAGAGCCACGTGATTCGCACGAATTGCCGGGATCTACAATCCGCAGGAGCACGGCGGACGTTCCGTCGGTAAGAGGCACAAAAGCTCGAGGAAGATTGCCGGCCACGCGGCGCGATCCAGCTCACGATCGCCGGAGTCCTCCCGGCGATCTAGAGAGAGAGTTGGTAACTAGCTCGCGAGGAAGCCGAGAAAGCGGCGAGCTTCCGTCGAAATACGTTGGAAACGTGCCACTGGACCACGCCTGCACGCCCAGCATCTTAGAGCCGCGTCTTATTCTCATCGTTTAATGGCCACCGATCACGAATGCACCGCGCGTACCATTCCTCTTAAATGCCTGTAATTCCACCGGCGGGCCATAGAGGATGGTATCGGGGCGCGATAATCGCATCCTGCGTTAATAGGCGCGCATTTTAAAGACACCGCGCGGCACGTCGGGAAAAAGGGGGGCGGGAAAAATCGGCGGGTGATTTACGCTCGCGAGGCGACGGGAAAATTAAATTTGAGCGACGTCGGCGCGCATAAATACGCCGCGCCAGAGGGCTGTTATTACGATAAATCAGTACCGGCGCGAACCCCGTGATAATTGATACCGCCACGGGGCGTGCCGCGGTTAATGGAACGTATTCGCGGGCCGATTTCCGCGGCGATCGATCCGCGATCACCCTGTCTCGGAGGACGCGTTGCGTCGCGGCCGAGGCGATTCTTGGATCGGGCGCATCCAGCTGCTTTCCACGTGCCGCTGAAAAGTGTGTTACCGATCGGCTGAAATTCCGCGGGATCTGGGCGAGGCTGCGGCAGCTCCGGCTCGCGTACGCATGCAGGCCGCGAAGCTCATTGCACCGTGACAAACAGCCGGGTCCGGGGCATCGAATGTTAACTAACGCGGGTATCGAAGTAACCGGGCGATCGATGAAAGCCGGCACGGCGTCGAAACCGATCCTGTCGGAAGCCGTTCCCGATCCGAGAGCGCGATAAGGGGCGAGTTACCGTTGATAACGGCCGGATGGGAAGAGCCGCGGGTATGCGGAATATGGTATAAAAAAGAAAAGAGGGAAGCCTGATAAGTAGCGTGGAGGAAGGAGAGACGGTCATTGAGGAGGGAATCACTTGGCTGCGGCCTGAGGATTCCAAGTCGAAGGGCTCCGCGGTTCTGACCCTGGCTGGCGAGAGAATTGAGTCCTACGTAGCAGCCACCTGTGCTCCGGAATAAATCCAAATTATACAGACAAACGGACCGTGCCGCGGCAGGGGTTAAATATAAAACCCCCGGCAAAAACTCGGAGCCGGCGGAATTCCTTCCATCAATAACCGGCGCGGGGGGGGGGGGGGGGGAGGTTGCTTAGGTATGATTAATATCGACGAAGAGGAGAACGGTTGGCCGCTACGCGCATCCGACGGGGAACAGGCCGCGCGGCGCGCCGTTTCCCTGGGCGATCGGTTCGCCAGGCTAGGGAACGTCCGCGGCAACGGGCGTCGGATGTTTCTGCATACCGCGGCGACGTGTCGGCCGCGCGCGTGCACGCAGAAGAGGAGAGATGCCCGGCCGTGGCTCGGGCGAAAGAAAGGCGAGAGGCAGGCAAGGCTGACCGGCAGTCCTAGAGCCGGTACACACGGGCGATACGTCGTACACGGCGGTTGTGCGGTGGTCGGTGTGCGGCCGTTGGCTATCTAGAATCTAGATGATGGCAGTGAGCTTGACCGAGTGGCGCTTCGCGAGGCCGGCCGACGCCCTTCCTCCTGCTTGCTTGCTTGCTTTTTGCGCAACCTACACTTACACGCTCTCCTTCTCCGCCTCTCTCCTTCGCCCCGCCGCGTAAGGCTGTCCCTCTCGCGCGCCTTCATCTCGTCTACACCTGAGAGCACCATTACATCTCCTCCCCCCCCTGGTTCCAGCTGCCCGACCGTAATCTCGCCGCGGTATTAGTTTTCATATCGGCTCGTACTTACAATATTAACGTGATATCGCTCCACTCGCCTTTCCATATTGCTGTTTTATCAACGCTGCCCCGAGGATGTTGGGTCGCGAATGATGCCGCGACGCACGGCCGCGAATCGGGACCGCTCGTTTCGCGGGCATTCGCGCGAGGCTGAGAACAGATGGGTGATTCGTGGAAGAGAAGGATCGAAGGACTGTAATGGGGTACAGGTTAATGCCCATCGAGTGGTGCCAGAGGTAAGTTGGGGTGAGATGACGATGCTTCTGCTGGGACCAGGGAGTTTTGATACTTTTGATCCTCGCGATATGGGAGACGATGAGAGCAGTTGGCGTAGGTTCAGCGTTTAGCTTAGTCGATGTGGTTGATTATTTTAAGTTTATTACTTCCCATCGAATGGCCCGTCAAGCATTAGCCACGTGGATCGTGAAACCCGCGTAGCACAGGTGTTCCAGATGAAGAAACCTGTGAGTATTCAGGTGAAGAACCGACGGACACCATCCCGGAGTCGTGAGGACCGCATCGCCCTCGGCGATGCTCGCCGCGCCACACGGAAGCGCTTAGCTGCTGCCCAGTTCTAGGATACACAGCTCGGCATTCAGATTTCCTCGGCTGCATCGCCGCGAAATCACCCGGCCTCCGTTTGCTCCTGTTGCCATCTGCTCGCGAGCAACGCCCGTCGAGCGATACGGCAGCTCTTCAACAACGACACCGTCCCTCGCTGATCGCGACGCGCCCCGTGGAGACGAGCTCTCTGGAAGAGGGCTTCTCCGGCTGATGATTTTCGTAGGATAGTTTCTTGCCAGGAGAAACGGCTACGTTGTTGCTGCGCCGCCGCGTGATGGCTGGACGGTGTCTCGGGTTTCTTTGCGCCCCTCGAAGACCAGCCGCACTCTCGTTGATCCGCGATAAGAAGCGATCGGCGCTCATCGCGGGTGATTTGTAAGTTTGCACTGGAGCGGGGTAGCCTTACAAATTATCGGCGAGTATGATGGGTATCTTTACGCCGCCGTGAAAGTGGCTGCCCTCGCGGTGCTTCTTTTGCCAGCTTGGATACGTTTCAGAGAGAAACGGATTCCGCTTGCGGCCGCGCGCGCCGCCGCTGCTTAGAAACTTCATCGACGGTCCCGTGGATCTTTCACCGCCGATACGGTTTCTAGACGCGTCGCGGGCAATGCCATCGACACCTTCTTGCGGTGGAAACCGAGGCAAGTGCTCGAAATTCACCGATTCTACGGAAGACAGAGGGGCTTCGCAATGAAAGCGGCATCCAGCTAGCCGAACAATAAGACCACCCCACCGGTGTCCAGGCCGCGAGCCCTGACGAACGATCGTCGAGAAGCTGGCAAGGACAAGCGGCGACCCTGCGCTGCAGGGCGTGAAACACGAGGCTGAAATTACGGTAAGTTCATTAACCATCGAGCAACCAGGCGATACTTACGCACGCGATAGGCTCGGGGGCACACCGCAAGAAACCGATCTGTCCCCGTGCGGGCAAAAAGTCAGCGGGGAGAGAGAAACGGCCCAGGACGCTGAGGCGAGGAACGGCGGAAGAAGAGAAGGACGAGGATGAGAGGCTGGGGAGCAAGAAGACCGAGGCAAAGCGGGCAGAAGAAGTAGAAGATAGGAAAGGAGTTTGCTCTAGCGAGGTGAAGTGGGGAATAAACACGGGCACGTACACTGGGTGCCTGACCCACACATACCCCGGATCCCCGTGGCTCCACACACGAGACGCGCTATAATCCACCGACTGATTACTCGGTCGTGTCGTGCCCGCCCATTCTCCGCTGAATTTTTCCTGCTCCCTTTCCACGTGTCCCCCTTTTCTCCGCGGCGGCTCCGGATCGCCTGGATCTTTTTTCTTCCTCCGGCCGCCCCGGTGTAACCGTTGTAATTAGTAGCTATCCCCGTTTAAACGTCCGTAGCCGTGTGCACATACACCGGCAGAGTAGTACGCGCGCTCTCGTTGCGGCCGAGCGAAAGGGGGTGGTTTGTCGGGGGAGAAAGGGGGTTGGCAGGAAGAACGGCCGACACCGCGTGAAAGACAGAGAGAGAGAGAGAGAGAGAGAGAGGGGGGGGAGGGGGAGAGAGAAAGAGAGAGAGAAAGAGAATGGAAGGTACAGAGTACAGAGAGGTGGCCAGAGAGGGAGAGGGAGAGAGAAGGGTGGTGGCGATGGTGGCAGTGGTGGTGGCGAGCAAACCACACGCCGCCGTAGCTGCTGCATAACTACGCGCTTATTGCACTATTTTCACCGTGAAGCCGATACACGTGTGTGCTCGCTCCCCCACCCCCTGGCTACCGCGCATTTGCCTGCCGCAGGATCAAATAGGAGGCCACGGAAGATCGACAGCCTGGATAGGAACACGAGGCGGCGGAAGAGGGGGATGAAAACGAGCGAGAGGGTGAGCGCGGGGGGGCGGCGAGGGGAACCAGCTAAACGTTCATCCTGTCAAGGGATCAACAGGCGTCGTAGACGGTATCTTCGATTCGGAAAACACCGAGAGAAAGGAGAGACCGACGGTAGAGGGGCAGCTCCGCGGACCGGGTGGGGGGAGGCTTTCCGGGAAGGGTGCGAGTCTCCAAGTCGGAGCGCGACCGATGGGACGCCGATTTGCTTTTCCCGGTTTCCTTCTTTTCCGCCTTTTTAACGATCCGCTCTAACGGGAATATTCTCGTTCCAAACAGAGACAGTTTAATTATGCGAGCGCCTCGGAATAGCGGCTGATGAACGCGAATCGTCGCTGATGCACGGTTTCCTCTGGCAAGGGTGAATCGCCACCGGTGGACGGTATTCTTGGATCAGATTCAAGAGTGTATCGAGTGAAGTTCACTGTAACTCTACCAAAATCAACCCCTTCGAGGCTCTCTTGAGATAATTGAGCCAACAGCGGCTAATATCCTGAAAGTTATCAACGCCCAATCGACCCTCGTGTTCTAACCCCCGTTTCTAACTGAAACCAGCACCCCAAGATTAGGACGTCCCTTATAATGACTTTCTTATTAAATTTAAGAATTCGGGCCGATACGCACTCTGGTTTCTTTCCCTTTGGTGTGGTAAGTATGTGTGTAAACTTTCGGCTCGATCAAACAACTCTAAACCCTGCCTCAAGAGGCTCAAAGAATCGAACGAAATTGCGCTCTTGTAAATAACTGTTTTTTAATATGCAACTCTATATGTAAGCAAATGTATGATACAATTACAGTTGGGATTATCGACTATGCAAAATCTGAATTAACCTAATAAACTTATTGATACTTAACGCTATACCGGTATAATATCGTTAAGATGTCGTTAAGTGATGGAAGAACGAATGTGGTACCGTAAACTAGGGTGACTTTGCCCACTTTTTTTACTCTGACTGAAAAATTACCATATGCTTGAATTCGCTATTGTTTTTTTCGTTCGACCTGGGAGAAATTATTGCTATCGATTACAAAACGCCATATGTTCTAGTTACTTCACAATAAAATAAAATAAAGTCTTTCCGAAAAGTAGGCAATGTCACCCCGGCGCGGGCAAAGTCACCCCAGTTTACGGTACAAGTTTTTCATTTCTCCAGTCTTTGGACTATGGCGGTAGAATATGTAGGGTGGCTGTTCCAGTAAATGAACATGTGAATGGACATTTTTTATTAAAACGAGTGAAATAAGTTATTAAAATAAGCAACCAATTAATTAGAGATTTCTTTTAATTTCTTGCTTCATACCCAAATAATTTTTGCACCACGTGGAATCAATCGCGCTGCAAACATAATTCTATAATAGCGTTCATTCGTTAGCCTTAAGTGTTCATTTATTGGCGCGTTTACCCTATGTATTGCAGCAACCTCTGTTCCGAGTGAACGATTATTATCTAAAGGTGGACAAAAAAAAATACGAAACTTAACAGTATATCGTAACTCTAAGCTTCCTGAGGCAGGGTTTAGAATAATCCGATTGTGCCGAAATTTTGCATACTTAGCACGCCGAAAGGAATAAAATTAGCGGGCGTGCCAACATTTTATCGCGCTTTCAATTCATAGGGACATCCTACCCTAGGTCGCCACCCTCCCCTCGGCAGGAAGATCTAACGGGGAGGACGTCAGCACGGGGAATAACGCGCGGGCAAGTGACCAGGTCGCGGAAATATTTCTCGCGCCGCGAGGAATCCTCGACGTGCGAGCGGAAAGCGTACGAGCGGAACCGTGGAGGCTCGCGAGCGTTCGGCTATTGGGCGTGGAAGTGATTCATTGAGGACTGGCGTGCATGAGCCGCGTATTATCCAGATAATGATGAGTTACGTTGCTCGAAATCTTTACGTAGGTCAGGCCTTCGGATAACGGCTTACTCTCTCTCGCGCGCGCGCGCGCGCGCACCAGGTTCGAGCTTGAGCACCGAGCAGGCCGATCGCACAAGTTCATTAAACTCGGTAGGCGTGTCGGGCTCGAAAGGCTGCGGTTAAGTATGACAATGCGCTAGATTTAGCCTCGATATAATCGATCCCCGTTCGGCCGAGCGATTTTCCAGCGACACCGGCGGAAGGGACGAGCCCGAGGAGAGGAGGCCCGGGGACCAAGGGAAAACGGCTTTAGACCCGCGGCATAACTCTCGACATTTTTGCAGGAATTAACTCGCGGTGGATCGCTTTAAAAGGCATCGAGCGCGCAATTAATCGTGCGGCGCAGGCCGCCGCTGGTAATTTCACGAGCGGAGATTCCGCGGGCACGGGGGCTCCGGCCGCGGATTTATTACGGCACCGGGAGCCGGTTAATATCCGCGCTCGATTAAAAATCATTTTTCTAAGATCGAACCGCCGGCCGCCGCCGGTACGACGTCCAATTTACTTCGATGCTACTTGCCGCGGTCATAATTCAAGGATAATTGCTTAATAACACATCGCCGGACGGAAAACGCTCGCTTTACGATCCCTCGGCGGTCGCGTCCCGTTTCGACCGATCGCTGAAAACCTGGCCCCTAATCTCCTCCGTTTCCCATCGCGGGACGAGTGTGCACGTTGCCCGCGCATTAAGGGTACTACCTAGGCAGTCTTTCCTGTCTAAAATGAAGCATTTCTGTTTCAATTAATTACGAAGAAACCGATTGAAACTGAGACTTGTTCTTTGGCACGAAGTTTATTGACATCATAAGCGTTAAAACACATGTTTGTTTAGTAAAAAATATGGATTATATGTGACGAGGCTTATATGTTGGAGAGGTTTTACCCTCCCCTATGCCTCAAAAAATGAGATCTTAGTTTCTTTTCATAAAGAATAAGAGTTTCCATTATAACTTCAATTTAGGTCCGGTACGAAACTACACATTTTCTGGACACGCTCGAATTTGATTTGAATCGATTAGAACCTCCGACATTGAGTTAGCACTCCAAGGCAAAGAAACATTTTTAAAAAGCCACTTCAATGATCCATCTGTAGCGTCATATATAATGCATATTTTTTACTACACAAACATGTTTTTTAAAGCTTACGACGTTAATAAACTTCCTGCCAAAGAACACGTCTCAGTTTCAATTGGTTTCTTTGTAATTAATTGAGACAGAAATGCTCCAGTTTAGACAGGAACGACTGCCTAGTATCCTCAAGGAGGGTTTTGCGTCTTGTTGGACCCGAAAAATAGGTAATTCTTTGTGAATTTTTTGTACAAGAACGGCTCGACAAATTAAATTGAGGTTTGGCAGCCTGTTTCATTGTATCCCGAACTATTGTTCTAAATTTTTGCGTGACAGTAAAAAAGAACGTGGCAGATACGAGCGTTGAAAAATAATCGGGTGGTCCTGGCGTTGACGGAAAATACTGTAAGGATTGTCTGGAATACAAAACGGAGAAGAGATTCTTAATCTATATGAAAGTGGCTAGGTATTTGTGGTGATAGATGCATTACGAAAAATAAAAATATGTTAAAACGGCAGTCTTTTGAAGAAGCGCCCTGATTTGAGTCTGAAAAGGGTTTTGCCCCAAAATCCAGAAAACTTCTTTAAATATAAAAAAAGGAACGGTAGCAGATACGGCAATAAATCTACTTCCACAGATAGCCACATTCACATACATTAAGAATCTCTATTCCCTTTTGTGCCTCGGATAACCCTTACGGTACTTTGCGTCAACGCCAGGAGCACCCGATTCTCGTTCAACGCTTTCCAGTCAGCACCCTGTATCCGCCCATCTTTTTCTTTCACTGTCGCGCAAAAATTCAGAACAGTAGCTCAAGATACGACAAAACAGCCTGCCAAAGCTGAATTTAATTTGTCGCGCCGTTTTTGTACCAAAAAATTCACAAATAATTCCCTCTTTTTCGGCCCAACATGACTGCAAACCCCTCTTAACTCCCTCGGAGGGGGGCGCGAAAAAGAGGGGGGGGGGGGCAGAGAGGACCAGCCAGGCTCGAGCACGGTGGAGGAGAACTTATCTCCGAGCGAGAGCTCGATCATGCGAGAGGCGATCGCGACGGTTAATAATTTGCAGCGGTAATATCCCGCGATATGGCCGCTCGTCATCGGATAACGCTATCTCAATCCCGGGGCCTAGTGGAGCGTACGCGGGGCCGCGGCAATTTAATATAAAAACCGCGACCGCGTGTGCGTGCATCCAGCGGCGGGATCGGTGAGAACGCGATTGGCCGCGTCCGTACGTGTGCCCGCGTGTATGCATCAGGATGACCGATCGCGTCGGCTTCTTCGTTCTTTTCCCTGCGCTCTCTTAACCGGCTTGCCACCCTGCCCGACCGACACGCCCGCCAAGTAGCCCGAGCCATTTGCTAGAGGAACCTCCTAGGCCGGCTCTCCGCACGCATCGACCGTGGATGATCGAATACTCGGGGATCCGAGTAACATTCTCAGGGACGAACGAGCCCGAAGAGAGCCAGAAGGAGGCGAGCAGGCAGGCAGGCAGGCAGGCAGGAGGGGAGGCGGGGAGGGGTGGCGCGGTCGGCGCGGATGCAAGTGAGTTTGACGCGTGCAACGCGCCCTGGGCTGGCTGGTCCGCGTCGTCGGCAACGACGACGACCGGGAGAGTTCGTCGAACTGGAATAGAATTCCATTCGGACTGGTTCTCTCCTAGGGGTGGATTCTGACGGCGGTGCCGGCGATGCTTAAAATAAGACCGCGCAACGGCTGAATTTAGAGCGGCGACGATTGCCGTAGGTTCAGATCCGCCGATTTTTCGCGGCACGCGCCCGTTTCCGCGGCCGGGAAAATGTGGAGGCTGGGTCGTTGGTGGTCGGGCCGGGCCACACGCGTCGAACCCCGCCGATCGAACGCGATCTCCGGTCGCGAAGTTCCTAGCTACTCCTATTGCACACGATCCGCCTGACGAACTTACGTATTATTGCTCCTAGAGTCTCATTCAAGACGAGGGTGTCCCCGAGAGGATCTCTTGCTTAAAGCGATTCTATTTCGGAGCCAGCTTGTTCGCGCCATCAAAGATGCTCGCGGCACCCGAAACGACCTGTCTGCCTACGGAATTCCGTGAAGAAAAACGGACGAACTCGCTCCGGAAGCCTGCTCGATCGTTCCACGGGGGCTTTGATCGGCAGCCAGGGGCACTTTTCCCAAGCGGCCGCGGAAATTCGCCCGACGACAACGTCGTAACGAGTCGGGCCGGCAGTGTCGTTAGTCGAGATCTTGATGATTACGAGCGTTTTCCCGTCTGCCAACATCGGCGGCCACGAGGAGGGAGAGAGTGGTCGCGGGGCCTCTCGCGCTCGACTCGCGTAGATGACGGATGGGGACAGTTGTTGCATCGCAGTCGCTGCCAAGAATATCTCTCCTCCGCCCTTCTCCCTCCCCACCTTTATCTCACGAAACGTCACTCTCCTTCCCGCCAGCCCGCCCCCCCGCGTGCCACCGTGGCTCTTTCTCTGCGGCCACTTTCCTCCGTCAACCCCTCCGCCCGGCGACCGCGACTTTTCGTATCGGTGTATCCTTCCCGCAGCAGCCTCCGTCGGCTCGTCCCCTCCGACCGCGGTCGTGTAATTATACGCGCGCGAAATTTTCGGCAGCACGTTGGCCATTCTCGGTGGCCAGCCGGAGAGAATTAAAGCCGTCGGGCCAATTAGCTGGTTCCTTCTATTAAATTTTCCGCGACCCTTATTCGGCGCGGGGGGTAACGCGGTAATGATTGCCGCTCCTTAAGAGGAAGGATTCCTGTCCTTCGAAGGCTGTCCCATGGGCAGAGGTTCCTCGCGGAGGCCGGAGGAGGGATAACGGTGGCGTCTCTGTGCACCGCGCGGCGGCTATGTATAACGGAGGGAGGGTGGAGCAAATTGTTAGTCGCGCGCCTAACTATCGCGAATTCAGTGGCTCGGCCGCGAGTAAACTGTTATAACTGGAGGGCTTTCCGGCGGTGGCCGAGGATAATTCATGCCTCCGGTGCCCAGACGTTCCAAGACAAATCCGCGCGCGCGCGTACACGCTCGCTCGGTCCGTGTTTGCGTTTAGAATATTAATAGAGGGGGGGCGCCCCTCGTATCGACGCGCGGCGGACGACGATGGTATCGAGCCGTTGCAGGAAAGTAATTGGCGGTTTTTTTTTTCTCTCTCCGCGTTGCATGGCGCGGGCGCCGCCGAGAACAACCGGCGTAATAACGATTTCGTGTAATATCAGCATCAAGACGAGACCCGTTAATGTCTTCGAACCTGCGGCGGCTATTTTTTTCAGAGATACGCCACTTACGCTTAGCAGAGCAGAAATTGTGTTTCAGTTATCACTATGATTTATCGCCTTTAGATTTTTTCGCTAACGAGCGTCAGCCACGTAATTAACTTTGTAGAGCGGGAATACCGGCTGCACGAACTATTGGCAGCTCCTTCTTCTTCGTCCGCTCCGTCCCCGTCGTCTTCGTCGCTCGCCGGCAGTTGCGCGGCGGTTCGTGTTTATGCATCGCGCCGGCCGCCGCGCCGCGCTGAAATTGCCGTGCGAGTACACACAGGCCGGCGAAATTTGCGCGAACGAAATTGACGCTTGTAAAAAGGCCTCCCCTTCGACGCTCGCAGGAAATAATATCGTGTTGCTTTTCCCACTTCTTCTTGCAACTTTTCCTCCTCCCATCAAATACTCGAACACGTCGCCGCTGCGCACGCGGGGTGTGCAATTAAAGGATCCGCGGTCCGATATTCCCGAGACTGCGAGCTTGTGATGCATATAACGCGCCGGGCGCTGTTCCATGGCACTTTGCTCGGTCGTAACTATCAACAGGTATATTATTTCCGACAATCGTTTGAACACCAGTCGTTCCGTTTAGTCTGTAATCGAGGACTGTGCACCTATTCGTATTCTTGCGGAGCTGCCCTGGTTCTTGGCGAGTTGCACGCAAGGAGGCTTCGTTCCCATTGAATCCCCTATCTCCGGGGATAGAATAAAACCGCGCGAGTCGAAGCGAGCCCGAGGGTCCGCCCGAATTCATCGCGCGGCGAGAAACGAGCCTCGAAGCGTGGATTGAAAACGGCACGGCGCGGGATTTCCCATTTGTAATATCGAATCGGTCAATATTTTAATTACACGGGCATTCGGAGGTTTGACGTACGAGAAGGGCGTTCCCTTGAGGAATATCCGGTGGAAGGGAGAAAAAAAAAAATGTCTGAGAAATTAAAATTCATTTAGCATTAACAAAGACCGCCGTCGAACGCACTCCAGGCGTAAAGGCTGCTCCCTGGATCTATATTGAGCACCGGTTCCACCTCTCGGTTACCATAGCTAGCCGTAGAGCTAACGGCTTCTCGATTTTTGTGGGATTTTATCAGGGAGAGCGGGCAGCGGCCAGAGCTACGCCCGTCGATGCGTATATGCACGAGCTTGCGCGAAAAGAGAAGCAATACGAGGAAAAATAATAATAAAAGGAGCAAAGGAAAAAAAGAGGGAGGCACCACGGGGAGGGTTAGGACGAGAGGAGACGAGAGCGATGGAGAGAGAGAGAGAGAGAGAGAGAGAGAGAGAGAGAGAGAGAGAGAGAGAGAGAGAGAGAGAGAGAGAGAGAGAGAGAGAGAGAGAGAGAGAGAGAGAGAGGCGAGAGAGAGAGAGGGAAGGGAGAGGTGGCCGGGCGGCGAAGGGAGGAGGGACAGAGAGAGAGCGGAATAGAAAGAGACGGAGGGAGAGAGAGAGAGAGAAAAAATGGAGAAGCAACGCGAAAACAAGAATCCGTGCGGCTATTGCGGCTTCCGTTACGCCAGGAGAGATGCTGCCTGCCGCTGGTGCCGCTGCTCCCCGGCTACGTTCGATCTCTGCGCCCAGAAACGAAACCCAGAGCGCCAGCTACGAACCGGTTTCGAACTCTCGGGATCGCGTAAACCGAGTGACAGCCTTTTCGAAACAGGCATCCTCCCCTTCGACGTTCCGCCGCGAAACACCGTACGCGCCCGTTACGATGTATCTCTAAACGAGTCCACTTTTATGCACCATCCTCTCTCTCTCTCTCTCGCTCTCTCTCTCTCTCTCTCTCTTTCTCTCTCTCTCTCTCTCTCTTTCCTTCTACGGCCAGCGACGTCGAGCGTCGGGGTAGGATGCATAAGAGATCGGTAAATATCCATCCGTCTCCGTTCCACTATCGATCCCTCGCTGTCTCCCTCTGCAAGCAGCTTCCGTGGCCGCGGGCTAACCCTGTCCACGATCGCGATTAGAAAGTCGGATCGCGTTATCTGCGGCCCGAAACATCCTGTCGCGGGTAATCTTGAATTAATTAGGAAAGAAATCGTCTTCGCCGCGGCCTGATCTAAATTACGCCGAGAGGTCGTCATCCTGTCCGGGCGAGTACTAAAAACCAATGGAACGGAGGGGACGCGGGGTGATCGCCGGTTCCGTTCGTTTCTCAGGTTCTTGCGCCCCCGTTCTCGCGCGAGTCATCCGCGTCGATCCGATCGGGCCGATTAGCGGACGAGGAGCGAACCGAGGCGATCGCGACGCGCCGTGTCAATCGGCGCGCGGTTCTGGGATCGATCGAGAGTCGCGGGGAAAAGATCGTACGGGAAACGGGATCGATCGGAGAGATCACCGATTATCCGGTATGAAATCGGCAAACGTGTATTTATCGCTGGGTAATTCGAGAGGGAACGGGGTAATTCCGTGCGATTAATCGGCAGTGGCTCGGCGTTTCTTTCCTAGCCACGCCATTCAGAAGTAGCTACCTTCTCTATTCCCGTTGCCCAAAAGAGAGAGAAGCGAGACGTAGGAACGTTCGAGCGTCGTTGAACTGTTGCCGATCCCCGTTGCCTCCGCGCTCGGCGCGCGTCCGGATCGAATTTTTGCGACGGATCGGCGAAAAATGTGAAAGTGCGAATATCCCGGCGCGGGATAAGTGGCGTGCGCGGTGGCAAGTACCACGCTTCGGGGAACGCTATCGCGATGATAATGATAATAATAATAGGAGATTCGTAATTACCGAAGTTGCGCAAGTTCCGCGAAGTGGCGAGGGTTCGCGCGCGACGACGCAACGAAACGCGCGCGGCCGATCATTAGAGAAAATGTCGGGTAATCAAGCCCCCGTCCCACCCCACCCCCGCCCTTTCCACTCGCTGGTATCGGTCGCTCGGTTTCCGCGCGAAATAATTCCGGCGATCCCTGGGCGAAGTACGTAGCTGGCGGTGGCTGCGGTAAGTCATATCGACGACACGCTGAGCTTCCTACGTAATTACCGCTATCGATTTCGGCGTATTACCCGGGGAGGGTGGGAAAATGCATAAACGCGTTTCACGCTCCGGGGCCAGGATTTTTTTCCTCTCCGCGCGGCACTGCGGCAGAGCGTGCAGCACCGTTCGTCCCGTGGAAATTGGGGCCGGCCATGCGTTCGAGATACTATTTCCTACCGGGGCGGGAGGCAGGTAATAGTAACAGTAGCAGAACTTTGTAGCGCTGGAGACGTGTGCACGACCCGAACAATCGGTAGAACGGTGGTACGTGCAATGAAGTAGCTACAGATAAGCGGGCGGCTGAAAGGCGGAGAAGCCGAGAGCGGCCGAGTAAGTTGGGAGAATTGGAGCACTTGTTAAGCCACTTTCCCACGTGCGCTTGCAAAACATCTTAATCGCGTTACGTGCCCGCGTGCTGCAGATGTGGGAACGAGGCACTTGAGCGTGCTACGCGCCACGTGTTGCGCATGCCTCGAGAGTTTCGCTCGCACGAGATAAGAAAGAATGTTCAAATTCGAACGTCTCCCGCGCCGCGAGGCACGCGCGCGCGCGTGTGCGAACGCGCAGGCGAGATCGCGCCGTCATAGATGCAACCCGGGGAGCCGCGCGTTGCTCGGGCAAGGTAGCGAAAGGTCGTAGACGATCGCGGAGTGGGCATCGAAGTGTGCCAATCGCGGATCCCCGGCGTTTCGAGGAGAGCGAGAGAGACTGGAGGAAGAGTCGGGGCGAAACGTCGCGAGGGCCCGGAGCGGGTCTCCCCCCCCCCTCCGCGCTGGTCCGCCACTCGCGATAATTAAAGAAGAGTTTTATTCATATGAGATGCACGGCGAGTTAACGAGCAACATGGATGATGCTCCTCGCTAAGCAGCGCTCCAGATAATGATGCTGCGCATCGGTCTGCGCCGTTGCGCGGTTGCCAGCGCTTCCGCTGCGTCGCTGCCGTTACACGCACCCGGATCAGCTGCATCTACGAGCCGAATGCGTGTATATGCACCTAGACGGGCCGAACTGACACACCCATAATCACGGCAATTATGCACACGAAGCCACGAGACGGCTATCTCTCTCTCTCTCTCTCTCTCTCTCTCTCTCTCCAACCGCTTTCTGCCCTTTCCCTCTCCCGCCTTCCCGCCCTCCATCTTTCTACGTTCCATCCTCGGACGACCGCTGATCATTTACCCCGATGCGATTTAATTATTATGCCTTTGGATCTCTTTCTGCTTGCAGCGGAATATATAAAGCGCGGGGATGGACGAGACGAGGCGCGGCGGGGACTCGGTAGGCGCAGCACGTCGTACAGCCGACGCTTCGTTTCGGCGCGGTCTTTATTGGTTCTAGGCCGTAGCTTCTAAGAGTTATTGGTCGCGCTTAATGAACCGTGGGCTTTGAGGCAGCGATTTTGACAAGACCCAGTGGGTAGGCTGTTAAACGATAGACGCTGCGCTAAGTACTGACCTTGCTCGGCGCAGCGTGACTTCGATGATCTAACGGGAGCCTTCGCCTTCCAAAAACACGCGCTACAACGGGCACTGATGCAGACTCCGCGTCGCTACGCCCGCGACGATGCTAAGCCAGCTCGGGGACGCGTGGAGCGCCCGACGGAGCTGCAGGGAAAACAGTCGCGAGGTCGTCGTGAATTTTAGAAGCACTGGGCGAGCGAACGTGGCCACGTATCGCTTGTACGGCTGTTAGCGGAACACTGCTATTGTTTACCATCTGTCTTTCCGCGACGCTGCGAAGGGCAGGAGCTCCGCGTATCGACTAGCCACGCGCGACAGTAAACATTTCGGGAGACGGCCCGAGGTGAATTCCGCCCGGGTGCCCCGAAACACGATAATAACAGCGGTAAAGCGCGAGAAGTAATTACGGGCGAATAGTATCGTCGCCGGTGCACCGTTATAATTGCCACTGTATTATAATTGCCGGTCGGCCGTAATATCCGAGACGTCACGGCGAAGTCTCGGGCATTAATTACGAAGATCAGCGAGGCAACAATGTTGCGCGATATTATCGCGGCAAGGATCGCGTCCCGGCGCGTGAAACACGGCCACTAAATTAAATCTGCCCTTGCCGCGGGGAGGGGAGGTTTTTTTCGCGGACGCGGGACAATCCTGCGCGACGATGAATCAAACTAATTAAATCATTCGCCCACGCGCTACAATTATTTCGTGCCAAGCCGGAACCGGCGGCGGTTTCGTCTTCCCTGGGCCGAGGGGTTATGCACGCAACGGACAGTCGGAGGGGAGGAAGGATGTCGAAAAGTGTACCCCGACTTCGGGGTACCTATATGTACTAGGCTTGCCAACCTGTACCATACCGTAGTATTGTACTATATTTTTGTCTAGTTTAGTCTATTGGGGTGGCTCTTATTTCTGACTTTTGAATTCTCTTCGCGGCACCCCCAGAATAATTGCAAATAATAAAAAAAATGTCTATATCTTCGATATTTTTGTGAATTTCGGTCCCAAATTTTCAGAAAACATTCATAACATTTTAAACACTGAAAAGATGGAAATATTTTTGCATATCTTGGTATATGCCCCCCCCCCCCTCCTTCTATTAAATGTTTAAAAATACTCCTCGAAAATAAAAATTTCAATTTCTTCGCCTGCACAAATAAAAACTGTTTAAATGTCGACATTTGAATAAAAAAATGTTTTTTCCCCTGGGTTTTTCGGACTTTTCTGGAAAACCGTTTGTCGCGCGACAAAAAGTAGTGCAACATAAAATATGCTCTTTGTCTGGAACTACAACTTTTGTTTGACATATTTTTTTATGTAACTCGGAGGATATTATATAAAATTGATTTTGAGAGCTGTTAAATAATTATTTAAATGTTCAAGGGCCCAGGGGCGCCTTTTCCTGTTATCCGTTCGGGCTCAAACTTTACACAGATTGTTTTTATTATTTGGAATTATTCTGGGGGGTGCCGCGAAGAAAATCTTGAAAACAAAATTCACCGAGAGTCAATAAGAGCCTAATACTATATACTTTTTACCGTTTAAGATATTTTACCCTACTAGAGAGGGATCATATCACCCCCAACATCCAACTCACATTCAGTGGTTGAATATAACGTCAAATTATTACATTCGGTAACGAAACATACATTAAATTATTCTTCAATTGTCATTAAATCCGCGAAAAAAACAGCTGTCATACTAAGCTGTTCATGACAAAAGTTACACAACACTGAAAAAGACCTTACATAAAAGGCAGTAATTTTCATTTTTCTTGTTTATAACACACACAGCGCGGATATTTACATAGCACTTCGTGCGATACTTGACGACGTACGGGCTGAACTTTTGAACATCGATACATATTACGAAATAGCGCCACTAATAGCCGCAGAACAGCCAGGGATCATTTCACCCTGAGGGATCGTTTTAGACACAATTCCCCTACGTACCACTTTCTCCTGAAAATTACCATATTTTTCACAATCTTAATATATAAAGCAGAAAGCTTCTACATATTTGTGTGTTTGTCTGTCACGTAAAAACTTTCAAACGATAAACTCACGAAATGTGCCTGAGCTCATTATGCCTAATCCAGATGAATGTGACCATTCACACAAAAAGACTAAAATTTGTTCTCATAAAATCAGAATCTAAATTTCGGTCGAATCCGAGTAGTAAAGCTAGTGTGCTATATTTTTCATCACATTTTTCATAAAGTACTATGTTTCCCCCCAAAAAATTTGGCAACCCTAGGCTACCTACAGGGATCCACCTGTCGAGCGTGGAAGCTTCGAGAAAGACGGTAGAGAGGAGTTGAAAGATCGAACGTTACAAACTTCGCGTGTCCACCTGCGCGTCAAAGTGCTAACGCACGATGCGCTTCGGGACACTCGAAGAACGAAGAGAGCACGAAAGCTTAAAAACTTAGGTTGTCGCGCATCGCGTCTCTGGGTTAGGTCTGGCCACGTGCATCTTCGCCCAGCTTCGCTCGCCCCTTTCGCTAGTTTTTTCACTCGACCAGCGAGCCTGCCGGGGAACTGTTTTGCTCGCCGCTTGAAACCGAATTTAGAGCTGGTGCGCTGGTGAAAAGAAGTGGCAGCGCGAGGAGAGGAGGGCGACGACGGGGCGAGCTAGCCGGCGGGAAATCGCGCGGCGGATTCGTTATGCGTTACGCCCGGATGAAAGATACGTTCTACGACGACCGAGCGAAGGAAAATTACGAGGGAGCGCCAACGCCGAGCGTAATATTTAACGCGGCTGAAAATTCCCTGCCGGCATGATGGTCCAGCGTTGCGGCACGCTCGCGTGATTTCTCTGTCTCCCCCGCGCCTTTTATTCCCCCCCCCGGTCCTCTTTCTTTTCCATCGCCGGCCACACTCGAATGGCCGTGCTCGTGATTAATGGCCGTTAATACGTTTAACAAAGGCAATTAATATCCGCGATTCGAGCGGGCAGAGGGCGCGAGAAGCTGCCGGCGCGGCCGGGGCTCCGTCCTTCCCTTCTGTTCCGTCGCCGTCGGTCGCTCGTTAGAAACCGGGCGCGGGCTTCGATGTGCAAATTTACGCGCGGGCCCGGCCGATTGACGTGTTGTGATAATTAACACGTAATAATGTACCGTTAATATTCTTCTACAATTGCATCCTGCAATATTCATGGACTCTTTGCTCCGTTCCAGTACTGGTTGCATAATACCGCTCATTAAGCTCGCAATCAGATTGAACCGCGTTGGCCAGCGCCGCTTGCTGCGCCCGCGCTTATGTATTCCGACATTGTGTCTATTTTCCCGCGCGGCTCGGCTACTACGCCGATTAAGATGACGGCCGAGCGAATTACCCGACTTCTGCCTCGCGTCAAGGCTGCCCGTGCTCAATTTATACGCGATATCTTAATCGACGCGCAACTGTCCTTCGAGGAGCGTGCAACGAATCCTCGCCGACGGTGCCGAGCTTCTGTATCGCTCCGAAATTCATCCTCGATCATCGGCACGCGTGGCGGATGCACCCCGGTAGGGGAAGAAGATTCTCAGGCTGTCAAATAAATTGTAAAAGCAGGATCTTCGGTGTTCCAGCGGCGAGATGTTGAAGAATTCACGTCTGGGAGCAGAACGGGATGGGAGGGGAAAGGAAAGAGCGCGAAGCCGAATTCGGCCAATGCAACATTTCGCGCGAAATAACTTGCCCTCGCCGCCCGATTCGACCCACTCCACCTAACTCCGCCGGCAGCAACCCTCACCACCGTCGGCGTGCAACCCTGGCGTCTCCCCTTAACCCCTCGGCCGCCACCACCGTCGTCTACTCTCTACCCCACTTTCGTGCCTCCTCCAATGTATTCCTGGCGTTTCGCACTGCAAGGTCAACAAACTTCTCCCCCGATAAAAAATAAATGAAACGCAGGACTGTTTGAAATTGTAACAGTGGCAACCGAGGGGAGGAGAGATCGCTGCCGATGCTTTAAAGAGGCACGACTCCTTCTGCCCTCGTCCTCGGCTAGCGGCACCGACGGCAGCTTGTCGCTTCTTCCTCTGCCCCTTTGCCCCTGGCGTCGGTTAAAGCGATTGTCCGGAGTCGCGGCTTATCAGCGAGGCAAGACGAGAAACGCGATGAAAAATGGCCCGAGCCTCTAACAAGTCCATCGCGACATAAGCGAACGTGTCCGTTCCCACGTGGACGAGGGGCAGTGATTGCAGGAAGGCGTCGGCCAAGACGCGATCGCTGAATCCGTTCAGTGGAGCGCGCGGATCATGCACAGACAGGCGGCCGGCGAACTTTTTCCCCGTCGCGAGCGGACGGATCGGAAACGGGATGGTTGGTGTTTACGATCGGTCAGGCTACAAGCCATTGCCCCTTCTTTTATCTGCTAATACGCGCGACCGCTTAATTGCCACTAATCGAACGCGTCGATTGCCGGAGAGAAATCCGTTGCAGCGGGCAGCCATCGCCGAGGAAACCGGAGTTTCGATCGTAAACAGCACGGGGAGGTAAATGTCGAGCTGGCTCGTTAATGGCGAGGGAGCCACACTGTGCTTCCGAGAAGCGCGACCTCGCGAAGAGCGATGACGAAACGTCGATGATCCCCTCGGCCGCCTCGCGGAGAGGCGTCCGCGCTCGGCAAGGAAATTTATGGGTAATTTGCGCCGGATGATTATTTAATTGCGCGCGGAGGAAGGAAACGCGCGAGCCGTTCGGTCTTTGTTTTTCCGCGGCGATAATCGCGGAGGGGGATGATCGGATCTCGCCGAGTGCACGAGCTCGTCTCCCGATGTTCGTGAACGAGAGACGAGAGGAAACCTGTCGGCGGGTCCGACGATTTTACTCGTGTCTTTCACTGGCCGATCCGAGCTATCGGCTCCGTTACCGCGGCAAGAGTTTCCCCGCATCGAGCTTCTATTAAACGCGGCGACCGCTGCAACGGCACGACGAATCCGCCTCTAACGGCGCAGCTGCGTCCGCAGGAAAAGCGTTATTAATCCGAGAGGGGCTGGGAAGGGAGAAAAATCCGTGGTTTCCGCGATATGGAAGCCCGAAAAGAGAGAAGAAGCCGCCCGGCGAGCGGTATCGAGCGTAACCGCGCGCAATCTACCGATTACACGTTGTTTTAATCCCCCGTGGCCGATGATCGGCGCGTCACCGCGAGGAGCGGAGCCGTCGCGCGTCAGCGTTGCCCCGCGCGGCGGATGTCGTAAAATTACCGCGGTCCGCGTTGGAATCGAGAGATTCCGAACTCTGCGCGGCGGCGAGGCAGCTGGAAATTATAACTCGTCACGCGAACCGCTAGGCCGCGGCTTAAGCGCGGCCTACGGGCGGCCGTTTCTAGAGCGGATTTAACGGGGCATGCAGAGGACCGGGAGTACGAAGAAAAAGCGGATGCTAATACGTGACGAAGGATGTCTTAATGGAAGCAGGGGAGGGGGTGCCAAGTGCGACCGCCTCTTGGTACAGTTTTTTGCGTCGTTCCTCTTCGTTCCGCGGATCCACGTCCGACTTGTCGTGCCCCTCGGTCGCGGCCCGTTTCCAGGGGAATATTCGCGGCGGAAAAACGCGCGACGCGCGGGGCTCCGTAAAGATCCGTGGATCCTCCGCGATTACGGCGTAATTAGGGGATGAAGCGGGCGGGGAATCGGGAATCCCGAGAGCAGGCGTGTCGATCGGACGGGGAAAGAAATGCTTGTATACCGGTGATTAGCCGGCGCTAGGCGTTAACGTTGCTTTCGGAGCAGGTTTGGCGGGGCCGCGGCGCGGCGAGCGAGAGAGGGACGCGAGGCGATCGCGCCGAGCACGGCCGAGCGAGCAGGCGAACCGGCGGCGAACGGCCGATCGTGGAACGGAGAAAGAGAGGAGCGGTCCCGGCAAACAAGAAGCGAGCCGCAATGCATTCGCTCTACTCGCTAGATATAAATACGCGACAGAGGGCAAGGAACCAACCACGCCTGCACCGACAGCTACTGCCTAACGACACGGGCACGCACACGCGGTCGCTCATTGTGATAAAGCAGAAGAAGGAACGGAGGGAGAGAGCGAACGGGAGAGAAAATTCAGGGAGGGCGAGAAAGAAGGACCGAGGGAAGAGGGAAGAGGAGAAAGATGGAAAGATAGAAAGACGCGGGTTCGGCGGGGCCGGGGGAGGTGAGGACGGCGGGGGGGGGGGGGGGGGGAGAGGTTCGGAGAGAAAGGAGAGAAAGGGGGGAAAAAGAACGGGAGGCAGAGAGAGAGAGAGGGACAGAGAGTGTGTGATAGAGGGAAAGGGGAGGACGGGAGAGGGAGGAAGAGGAGGAAGAGGGAGAAGAAGAGGGAAAGAGAGGTGTAGGCTGCTCCGAGCCGCTGCTGCGTTCGTTCATGCGCGCCCATCCGCGCGCTGCAAGTTGGGACGAATGTGGCCGGTCGAGTCTCTAGAAGACGCAGCCAAATATTGCATCCTCGGATAAATATAGGCGGCCACGGCTGCACAGGCCGCGCTGCTAACGCGCACTTTTCTCTCTGCTGCTCGCCTTTGGGACGGCGCGCAGCCATCTAGCCACCGACGGCATTCCTCCTGCGAGCCCTCTCTCTCTCTCTCTCTCTCTCTCTCTCTCTCTCTCTCTCTCTCTCTCTCTCTCTCTCTCTCTCTCTCTTTCTTTCTCTCTTTCCCTCTTTCTTTCTCTCTCTCACTCTCTCAGTCGCTCTGTCACGCTCGCTCACACTCTCCCTCTCTCTCTTTCCATGTGCGAGAGCGATCGTTAAATTCGTTTCGTGGCCGAGAACTTCGGCCGGCACGTTGCCCCGGTGTGCTTTCCATTCTTCTTCTTATACTTGCGCTAGCTTTTTCTCCCTCTTCTCCTTCGCACCGAAATATCTGTACGCGACGGGGATCTGGTGGGAAAGTGGAGAGTTTTCGAAGCAAGTTTACGGGTACTTGGCGAGGGGAGAGAAAGTATCGTTGTGGGGGAGGGGGAGAATATAGGGTTGTCGGAGCGACAGGGGCGCGAGGAATGATAGCTGGGTATAGTAGCTAGTGTCCAGAGTCAAGGGCTGAGGGACACGTTCTGTATAGGCGTTGGACTATAGCGTGTATCTCAGGGGTTCGGCATACCAATGTGGACAGGTGTTGTGGGTCCGTGGAAGAGCCTGTAATAAGTGGAGAAAAACGCGGTTGATGACTTGTACATACCCTCGTGGGTATCGCTTTCCGCGCCACTCGAGTGGGCTCCCGACTACACGCCTCACTCCTCCCGCCCACGATAGAAGCGAGTCTCTGGCGTCCCGTTGGAGTTTCGTGGATACGCAAAGTTCGGAGGAAGGCGAACGAGTGTGTGTCCTGCGAGGTCGAACGGCGATTCCTGTACGAACGGAAGCCTAGGCGGCTGACGTTCGTACGGATCGCGCTGTTATCGTGCCGCCGTTACGGCAAGGCGATAACTCGCAATCGGGTCAGCACAACGGTGCATTGTGAGACGCGCGCGGAGAGTACGTCACAGCAATAATCGCCTCTTCCAATGTACGCTATTTTGTCTCCCAGAGCCGGTTGACGGGAAATCGTCGAGAGAGAAGGCGACGGATCGACGCGACGTCCGGTCAGACCTAGGCAACACTGGTCGGCACGTCGGTCCGTTCCCAGAGGCTCGCCGCCGAAACGCTTATCGGGCGGCAAGGATAACGTGGTTCTTTGTGCCCGAGCACGTAGCCGATTGAAGCGAAGCGCAGCAGCCCGCTTTGTTTTCGCAGCAGGCGTAACCTTCGGGCGAGGAGTGCGCGAGAGGGCGGGCGGGCGGTCGGGCTGGCGCGAGCGAGCGTGTCGCGGTGGTGCACGTGGCCACAGGCATAGTCAGTGAAAATCATCGTGCGCGGACATTGGGTGGCGGGAAACGTGCGTGACACGGGTGCACGGAGGGAGGCCCTAATCAACCTAGCGCGTGAACCTAACCTAACGCAGCGTCGCGCGACTCGGCGCGGCGCGGCGCGGCGCGGGGGCGTCGTGTCGTCGTCCCGCGAAACCGGTGCAAGCGACGGCAGCGGCGGAGGCGGAGGTGGCCGGGGACACCCCGGCGAAGAGAGAAGAGACGGTTATCGCGGAAGTTCGGCAATTATAGGTGCCGAGTCGCTTTTTTTTTTTCGACGACTGATATTGATTTGGGAGAGGCAGTTCGTATTCGTGGCACGAGCATACCTTGTGACTCGGCAGAGGCGGCCGGCAGCGCGATGCATCACGGCGCACCGCGCATCGAGGGGTACGTCAGCCGGGGGAGTGAGGGACTCCGCGAAGGGGCAATGGGGAGCGAGGGGGAGGAAAGGCGACTGGAGGATCCCCCACCACGTGCCCGTACTCCCCGCCGAAAACGCCCCCACCACGTGACTCGCCGGCCCCCCCCTCGCGACGCGCTATCAAACCCCTTCCACGTCGGTCCAACGGACATAACTTCCTCGCTCCGACTCCTCTCGGTCCTCTCCCTCCGTCCAACCTTTTGCCAACTCTTCCTCTCCCACTGCTGCACGCGGTGCGTCCTCTCCTCCGTGTCTGGTTCTCCTCCGGCGCGGTCACCGCCGCCGCCACCACTGCCACTGCCCCCACCAGCGCCGTAGTCACCACCACCCTCGGCCCCGTTCGCCAGGGGCGGAAGTTTCGCCGCCCTTGGAGCCTCGCGCCGATTTCTCGGCCGATCCTGGTGCGCCCTGTTGCGAGGGAGCCTGCACTCCCGCCGAGGGAACAACGAACAGAACGTTCCCCGGTGACATTGTTCCTATTGTACGGTTTCGAGACCGAGGAATCTTCTCTATTCGAGGATTCCTGCTCAGATTGTGCCTCACCTCGGAGGCAACACGAGCACGGGAAACGGCAATTTTGGAAAATTACTCGAACCGGCCCTCCCCGCCCTCGAGGGGCGGGGGGGGGGGCGCCTCCTATCCGCAGGGCCATCGGGGGAAGCCAGCGACTCCGTAATTGACTCGCGAACAAAGTATAAAATCCGCTACCATCCAATTAACGACAAAATCGAGAGCTCGTTGACCGGCAATCGTCTGCATGCGAGCCGTCCCGGTCGAAATTTTGCCCGTCACGCTACCCCAATTTACCACGGCTGGTTCGGGGCGACCGAGGGGGCTCGAGAGGGACGAGAGTGGAGAACGCATCGCGGCTGGTCTGCCAAGGGTATCTCCCTCCCGATCGTCCGTCCTAGATGGAGAACGAATCTGCGGGAGGAGCGGCGTGGCGCGGCGCCCGCGGCCGCGTGAATCCGCCCCTGCCCAGCCATCACCACTCGCCCGACGCCGGCACCTTCTCCTACCGTCCTCTTCTCTCTCTCCACCGACGGCGGCGGCGGTGGCGGCGGCGACGACGTCGTCGTCGGTGTCTACCATATCCCAAACCCGAGCGGAACCAGTCCAGAAATCCCCACTCCGCGGGCGCGCACCGCGGCGACGGAAGTGTGGCAACGCTGCAGCTCGGCCAGTGTCTCGGTCTTGGCGAGTTACTCGGGGGGGCTCAGGCCGAGAGTCTACCGAGTTTGTGTCTACCGGCGCGGGTAACCCGAAAGCGAGTGTGCCGAGGATCAAAGTCGCGGCCCTCTAGCCGGCACGCGAGACCGTCTCTCGCTGCTCGAACGCCCGTAACCATAACGTTCACGCGCGTAAACCGAGGAAGAAACGCGGGGCCGTAAATAAACCACTCATCGGGGGACAGGCGGAGAAATAGACGAGGGAGAAAAGAGAAAAACGACAGAGAGAGAGAGAGAGAGAGAGAGAGAGTGTGAGAGAGGTACAGAGAGAGAGAGAGAGCAAAAAGAAAAAAGAGGAAAGAGAGTAACGAGAGAGGGAGGACCCGGTGCGGTACGAGGAAAAAGGTGGATAAGTTTTTTTGCCAAAAGTTGCGTCGCCGTCGTCCCGAGGGCCCGCGTGAACGCAAACGATCTCGTGGAGGGATCGCGACGTGCAGGGAAAAGAAAAAGAGTCTCGTGACGGGGGAGAAGAAAGGAGAAGGATAAGGAGCACGACGACGGGAGACGGTTTTTTTCGCGCGTTTGTTCCCCGTTCATCGTTACGCCGTCGTCTTTGCCAGCCCGCCGGCTCCGTGTGTGATCACGCGAGAGGAACAACCGCGCTCTTGTACGCATCGTGTGTATACGCACGTGTATACATATGTAGATACGTATATCTATATACGCATACACATTTACAAATATATATACATCTATATATATATATATATACACACATCAAGTAAATAGACGGTGAGCCGCGCGCGCGACCAAAAAACAGTGTAAATGGCGCTCTCCGCACAGAACCAGTCGACGTCGTACGTGAACTTGTATTACTCGATCGTGCAGCGTGCGGCGACACGCTACTTTAAGGAATATTACAACTCCGGTGAGTACCAGATCATCATTTACTAAACGGAACCGCGACACACCACGTTACTTTACCGCCGCGCGCGCGTGTCCTCCCCTACCCCCCCCCCCCCCCCCGCCCCTCCCCTCGGTCCCGTCATCGCGTCGATGATCAGGAATCACGCTTTCGGCCACCTGTGCGCCGTCCACGTTTTCCTCGAAAACGGGCGACGTCATCGCGAGCGCGCGCTTTGCACGCGCGCGATTTCGAATTTTCCCGCCCTCCCTCCTTCCCGCTCGCTTGCTCCCCGGTGCACCTACACCCACACACACGCTCCCTGTCCTCTCGCTCTCCCTCCTCGGCCCGCCGCCCGCCCCCTCCCACGCAATGTACACACGCGTGCGGCGCACACGTACATGCATATGCAACGATAGGGTACGTGCGACCGGCACCTACCGGCTGAAGTGCTCCTCCGACACCGATTAAAACACGCCGCTGGCTAGACACGTGCCCGCTTCTAAGCTCGTGTGAGCTCCCCAGCACGCTACCGTGTCGAACGGTGCCTGTCATGAGAACAGTGCCGCGGCGGACGGCTGTGTCGCCGGTGGAAAGAATGTACCGAGGTCCCGGGAGTATCTGCCGGGAGGGTGACGACGATAATGTAATCGAGAATAGGGAATCGGGTGACGAGGGAACGCGTTCCGTGTAGCTTTTAGTCGCGTGTTGGAGACGCACTCTTCGATTCCGAGGTTTTTCCGAGACAGCGCAAGGGCCCGCTCGACCCTGCAATTTAGTTTAACAGCATCTATGTTGCACCGCGTCAGAGTCACGTGCAGACTGTCTGGTGGCTAGGATCTAGACCTACGTGTCGCGATAGAAGTGCATTGTGGGAGGAGAGAATAAGAAAAGAGGGAAAGGGTGATAGGGAGATTGAGAAAATGAAGACAGTAGTGTGCTAGTCATTCGGTTGAAGTAGAACTGACCAGACCCGCGGGTACAGGATATTGACTTAGGATTCCGTGCATCCTACAATGGGATCGATGGTTTCTGAACGAAAGTTGAAATACTATGCCAAATGAACCCCCTAAGGGTCAGCTCCTCGACGCGTTTTTCTCGCCAGCGTCCTTGCCCTGACGCTGGAAACATGTTTACTTTAACGCCTGGGTGATTTGACCCACTTCCCTATTCCTCTTCCACCGCGCGCACGGTCGCTGGAATTGGGAAGAATCGACGACCACTGGGCGCGAATAAAGGAACGTGGGAGAATAAACACTCGAGCCCCCGCTTACGGTCGCGCGGAGTATGTGTCTCACCTTCGGTACCCGTTAATCCCATTGACGAATGCACGGGGCCCCAGAGCGGACCGCCTTAGACGCCCCTGTCGACGACTCCTACCAGCGCCAGTTCTGCCGAATTTACATAGCCAAACCTTTGCAGCGAGCCGATTTCACGGCACGGACAGATCTCTGTCGCCGTGTGTACGATAATAAGAGGACAAAGGGGAACGGTGCAAGAGAACCCGCGTAATCGCGATCCTGACCAGCGAGACACACATTTGCTGACTTCGAGGATATCGTTTTATGCCTGGCTCGAGTGTGCTCTCCTACCGCCGCCAAGAACGCGCCAAAAAACACTGATCCCCCATTATCTCCGCAAAGTTCCACGGTATTAGCCGCCGCTCGCTGTGCCGTCTGACCCACTAAGTCCTCTCTAATAACCAATAACAGTGGCGCTCCGTCCATTAACGAGTCGAAACAACGATAACGGCAGTCGAAACGTGTCGAAACATCGTGTTTGTTGACGTCCGGAGGAGAGGGGGCTTCGCTGTAAATCAAGGAGGATAGAGGAGGAATCTCGGTGTATCCGCGCGATCGTCTGCTCCGGCGATTTGCAAAACGCGAGAGAGGAAAAAGTCCGTGATGGGGGGATAGAGAGAGAGAGAGAGAGAGAGAGGAGGCGCGGAGTGGGAGAGAGACGGAGATCGAAGGAAAGAGACGCGGAGAACGAACCAAGGGGAGAGAGAGAGTGGGAGAGAGAGAGACACAGAGACAGACAGACAGAGAGAAAGAGAGAGAAAGACAGCGTGTGCTGATCCGCAAAATACGGTCTCGTTTACTATCGTCGGTGTTGGGTCATCTAATCGCCACTGAAATTATCGTCTGGCCAGTGCAGAGTGACGAAACGGCTCCGCTCTGCGCGGGGGACAAGGAGATTTTCTCGAGGGTACTGGGGCTCTCGTTGCCGGCACCTTGCGGACCCTGATCGCGTTAGCGCGCGCCTCTCGCGTTCGTCGTGCAGCCAGGCTGCGGTGTGCACGCTCCCGTGTGTGCCCGCCGATCGCGACTGGTCAAGGTGAACGGTTGCTGACGGAGGAGGACTTGTGCGATGATCGTGCCGCTCGTGACCGAGAGAACGTCCCCCCCGTGCGAGATATCGTGGTGACCAGCGCGGCACAGCAGCAGCTTCCACGACGGCTATGATCGGTCTCGATCCGCGTAAGAGGTGCCCGTGAACCGTCCGCGCGAGTGTGTATACCCCGCCGTTGAAACGGCTTCTCGTGCCGCAAAACACCCAGCCCGTGCACCGTCCCGAGGGAGCGCGAGATTACTGGCTACCGTAGGCGACGTGATCAAGTGAAACAGTTTACGCAAGTGGGGCGCTACGCGATACGCGTTTCGGTTGCCGATAGTGCCAGGCGAGAGAGAATCGGATCGCGCGCACGAGTGCAAGGCTCCCGAAGCGAGAACGGTTACCCAGTGCCCCGACTCGAGATGTCGCTGGAATATCCGGTTGTGTTCGCGTCTCGGGGCCCTCTGTGTTGAACGTTCCGTGGGCCTTTGAGATTTCGGAGGGAGGACGGCGTTTATTATACACGTTCGACTAGCGACGCGAGATAACCGGGATCGTGGTGCCTTCGATCGCGGGGTACACGCATTAAGCTTCGCCGTGAACGATGGGACTTTAACTTTCGAGGAGCCTCGAGGAGCGATCGCGAAAACACTGCAGAGGAAATCTCTCCGCCGAAGAGGGAATGAAACGCGCCAGCAGTGATTCACTTGTCTCAGTTCTATGAAGCGTCGAATTGTAATCTAGTTTCAAAAAAAAAAAGCAACGGGAAATAAAAACAGCGAAAAAAGAAGAGGCAGCTATCGACCGGCAAGAGTGAACGTTATCTCTGGTGTAGGTTTATCGCGATATTCCTCGTCGGCGTCGTCATCGAAACAGGATCATTCTCGCCGGTTGACATGACGAGGATATCGCCGTCGGCTGGTGATCCCGGATCGTTATTGGACGGTATAAAGTCAATCGGGCCGAATAAAACGATTGGTTTTCGTTTAACCAGGATTCCGTGCTTGGACCAGTAGAAACCAGTACAGATGATCGGTCTGTGGAACTTTGCTTATACCAGAGGTACTTCTAGCACGCTAAGCTTTACAATCTCCGCGATTTATACCTAAGGACACGTTCCTCCCCCCCCCGAATCACGCCCGTTCAGGATACCCGCTGTACATACTCGCCTTATCAGCGACTCTGAATGTGAAAGCCATCCAGCTAGTCAATCCAATTTGCATACAATTATTAACCGCGCCGCTCCACTCGTCATCGTTCGCCCCAAAAAACACCAACAGGCTCTCCTCCGCTGTCGAGCAGAGATTCGCGAGGCCAACTCCCAGCAGCCTGCCACCTCGCAATTAATCCCCGGTTTTTTTTCTAATCGAACAACTCGCTCGCAGGAGACTTACGCTTGTATATTTGAAGAATAAACGTCGACGGGTTTATCGTGTGACTTCTGACGATAAGAGGAGCGAGCGTTGCTCCGTATCAACGGCGAACGTAAGAATCGACGCGCGGGAACGACGGATGTGTGCGCGCGCGTGTGTGTGTGCGCCACGGTGTGTGCGTGTCCTCTCGCGTGCAGGAAATCTGCGATCGCTCGATGCCGGACTGATTCACTGTTTCGCGATGGAAAACGTCGCCAGGGCCCCCCGTTGTACGTCTTTGCGGATCGCCGGGATCACGAGCACGGGAGCGCGCGGAATAAATCGTTGATTTATCTTCATACGCGCGGTGCCAAGTCGCTCTATCGTTTTCGCGATCTCGCTTAACCTCGCGCCTCTCCGATTGAAAGTTGGAGAGAGAAAGAGAGAGAGAGAGAGAGAGAGAGAGAGAGAGAGAGAGAGAGAGAGAGAGAGAGAGAGCTCCTCTTGTATTTTCGTTTCGCGTAACGATTCAGATAAGCCGCTGTTATTCGGATACGCGGACGATTCCGGATCCCTTTCTCTCGCTCTCGCTCTCTCTCTCTCGTAACGCGGCGAGCAGGAAAGCGGATAAAGTCGAAGGGAATAAAGTTTGCCGCGAGGACGTTGCGAGATAAAAGAGTTGCGTGGTGGAGTTCTTCGGTGCGTTTAAATTTCCCTTCCCCTGTAAATATGGCGCACAAAGGGGGGGTGGTAGACTTCTTAGGGGGGCGGGGGGATAGTTGAGGCGAGGGTTGCGATCGCAAAGGTGTTTTAAAATTGTAACTCCCCGTTTCCGCGAAAGGAACGCGAGGTGTGGATTTCTGTGTTACCGTTTCGCAGAGATAAATGGATAGAGAAGGTCGGCTCTCGGGGGCCCGCAATTGCTGTCAATGCCCCCGAAAGCGGGCGGGGTACGCAGCAGGAATCGAAAGCTCGCGATCGATCACGCGTAGAGAGTCCCATCCATCAGAGGGATCTAGACCGACGAGAAAAGTGTTAAAAAACAAAGCGTCTACAGGTTGGGATAACAAGAGACGGGGACAAAGCGTGCCGCCCCCTCCGAAAAAAATGGAAGAAGAGGAGGGAAAATATAAAACGCGCGCGACGTTTCGGTTCGGTCAATGCGCGCACTAGAGGCTCGGGCAGTGTTAACAGCGGCGCGCGTCTCGTTTCTGTCTATTTTTCTGAAAACAAACATTCGATCTGACGAGCTATATAACGCCGATGGAACACCAGAGGAGGACCCACTCGTTCCTCGAGCACCCTTCGCGCCGCCATCGCGGAAAGTTATGTTTTTGTTGCGCTCGATTCGTGTTTTTTTCCCCACTCCCGGGGGCCGTCGGTTTTATCCTTCCGCCGCGCCGCTGTCGTCGGTCCCTTCGCGGCGCTCGATAACGAAAATGGGCCGCAGGTATATCCCTCTCCCCCCGACACTCGATAAATAACGGGCAATGTTTGCTCTTGCAAATGAATGTTTTCCGCGAGACCCCACGAGTCATTTTAACTCCTCGGCAAGCGGCTGCATCCGACCGCCACCGGGCGCGCGTGTTCCTCCGCGGGCGCGTTTCTCAACCCCTCCGAGCAGCTCGACGGAGAGCAACGCGGAGCCCTTTGATCGCATCCGCGAATCCCAACGATGCCTCGCGAGGTGGTGACGTATCCAGCCCCAGCTTTCTCTCGAGCGGATAATAAAATTACCACGAAAACCCCCGGATCTGTCGCTGAACGTGTACGGAGCTAATCTCGCGCCGTTTCCTCGGCAAGCTTTCGCGAGAGCCGCGCGCGAACAATGGGCGCATTCTGGCGCCGCTTTATCGCTAAACTTAGCCCCGGCACGTTCGTCCCGACATTGAAAGGGACTTATGAATGATTCCTTGTAAATAATCGCGATGGTGTGTGTGTTTCTTGGCCGGACTCGACGCGCGCGGGAGGAGACAGCCTCGCCTGGGATTTCCTGTTGAGAGCCGGGCACAGAGGTCTCTGCGTTCCGTCGGGGGTGTTGGGTGATCAGAGGCGTTCCTGGCTAATCTAATATTAGAAGAATCGGTAGCCCCGTAAGAGCCCTTAAACGAGAGTCGGAACGGCGCCGGGCGCCGATCACCTCGCTCCGGCGAATTCTCCCACGGGGCGCTAACGAATGCCAGATAGCAGGAAAGTGAAAGAAGAAGCTACTAACTCATTCGCCGGAGTGGCTGTCTCCGTACGCAGGTGTTGCGGAGCGATTAAGCCGCCTCTCGAATCCTCTCTCTCCGAAACGCTCGGGTGGAACAACAAAAAAAAAACAAGAGACGAAGGAAGGATATCTGGCGCGTTCGCAGCCGGTGAGCGTTATCGGGTAAACGGCCATTTCTATTTCTTCTCACGACGCGAAAGTTCAATATGCCCAGTCGCGTGCAGCCGCGGGTATTGTTGTCCGCGTATACGATTAAATCAGCCACGTTCCCCGGGGCGAATCTTAAGCGATAGCTCGGCCGGCGGTGGGGCGGAGAGGAGGCGAGAGGAAGGGGCAGGGCACCGCGGCAAGGACGCGGCGAAATAACCGATCCTACGTCGATTTAGAATGGGAATGAGCCGCGTCGCGTCCGGTGTATTAAGCGACCACCGTAAAGATCGAGCGATGACGGTGGCTGCGACCGATCCAGAGTCTACCCCGCTGCCATAACTCATCTCTATCGCGGCTGCCGCGGCGAGCGTTGCGCCAAGGGGAGAGGCTAATTGAATGGGCAAACCGATGCTTTCACTCGCCGACGACCACGCGTCAATGAACTTTTTCCTAGATCTGCCTCAGCGCCGGCAACAGTTCACGGCTCTTCCCTCTAAGAGGATTCCCGTTTCGAACGGAATAAAGAACTCGAAACGGAGACACGTCGCCGCTCGAGCTACCGTGTATCACATCTCGATCGACCGTTAAGATCGCGGATCCTTCGCGGTGACGCGAGCGGAACGGATCGTCGTCCAGGGGCGAAATTTCGCCGGCGGAGTCGGGATCACGGGCTGCAATAAACTGACCTTAATCTTCTCATAAAGTTTTCATGAGCGCTAAACCGACGACGACGGCGGGCGGGATTCGTACGTGTTGCTGGAAGTTGCGAAAACCGTCGGTGCTCCCTGTCGAATGCGGCGGGGATGGTGGGAGACAAGGGGAGCAACACCCCGGAGGAATAATTTGTCGGCGTAACCGAGAGCGAGCGGTCCGTCTAATATCGCCGGGGATCGGGTTTTCTCTCGGACCCAGATGGTTTCTTTTATTGTACGCATATCGGGGCAGCGCCTTCACTTTGAGCCCACAAAGTCGCTTTCACTCGGTCAATTAAGCGCCGGAGGACTTTCGAGCAACGACATTCTAGTTATTCGCGGATCCCGTGGAGAGCCGGACAGAGAGCGGCCTCCTGGCCCTCGAGCGAATTTTATCACCCGTGACTTTTATGCTCCTACGCGTCTCGGACTCTTAATTGGATCTTCGCTGGGACGGAGGCGAGCTGCCGTGCCAATTATCGAAAAAATAGCCCCAGATTTAACGCCGCGGCGCTGAAGGAGCTACCTTCCGAGCCCTCCGCCCCACGGACCCGAAGATATTCGGGGCTGAATTGACCTTATCAAGGGCGACGCGGAGTAATAATTTCGCTGAATCTTCACTCACTTAGGCATCCTTCTGGAATGGTTCAGTTGCCTCGAGGCCCTCTATTGGCAGTGAACGGTCTCTGTCGCGGGAATTGGCGTTGAGAGCTCTGTAAACAAACGGCGTTTGGTGTTATTGCCGGGCGTGATAGTGCGACGCTGTGGTGGAAAAATTACAGTAATGGCATCTTGATATCGTTACCGGTATCTCGACGAGTTAGCAATCAGATCGTAAGCATCTTTCGCTCGGGATTAATGTGCATTCGTCGAAATACGAGACACGTTAGCGAGAAGTGTTTCCCTCCCGAGTATCTCCAGTGATATAATCGATTGTGATTCGCCTAGCGCGAAGAGAGAGGCACCGCGCCGAGGCGAAACTTTATTCCCAACTAATCAAATCTCGCTCGGCCGATTCCCCCTGAATAATACGTCTCGCAGAAGTCGAGGCTGGGCCAACCACCGGCCGTTTAGAACTAACCCCAAATAATCTTTGTTTACGGAACCACTGCAAGCTCGCCGGGAGAAGCTGCCCCGACGTCTCGCGACTTTTGTCCCTTTCCCTGCACCCTCGCCTTTTGTGCTCAAAAGTTCTTCCGTTTGAGTCAAACAGACGCGGCCGGCGGGAGGGGATACAGAGGAAAACAGCGAGATTAATCGCCAGTGAAAGGGGAGCAAACTGTTTACTGATATTCGGAGCACTTCGACCGGTCTTAACGTTCAGCAGATACATTATCTCGCGCAGTTGTTCAAACAAAGGTTATTCAATTCGATCCGATACTTTGAAATTACGCGTTCGATAACACCTGTAACCCCGTTTAAATATCCAAACGCGACCTTCGTTTCTCCGTGCCGAAGAAATCCTCGTCGCTGAAACAGACATTTCGCCGACATTAGCAGCTTACTCTTTCCACCAGAAGGACTCTCTCGCATCAGCCGAAAAAAATCCCCGTGCCCTGTGTTTCCAGGGGAAATACGTATCTCTCGCCCGACTTTCCCGGTCATCGGAGCGAATTCTGCTAAGGGAATTAACAGGGCGAACGAAAAAATATTCGCGGTGATTGCAATGGGCGGGCGCGGGTCGTAACGAAGTGCAGGGGGACAAGGCAGGCGGGTGTTCGGGGCATTCGAGAATCGACGGGATCGACCTGGCGACTTAAATCTGCAAGCTGCTACGGGAGGAAAAATCTTTAAAAATGCTGTCCGACGAAAAAAGCGCGCATGCGTAACCACGAGCCATTTCCTTCTTTCTCCCGTTCTCCCTGTTCCCTCTTCATCCCTCTTTCGTCCACCCTCCCCGCCCTGACCCCCCCCCCCCTCGTTCCTCCAAACCCCCTCTCGCGCCGGTCCCCCTTCCACACCCTCCCCCTCATCCCCCGAGTAACCCAGCCACCACCGCCACCCCCCCCCATTCGCGCCACCTTTCTTTCCTCTCCGTTTCTCTTTACGCGCTCCTCCTCGCCGCCAAAACAAATCGTAAAGACGCCTTCTGCTACGTAATCGCGCGGTCATTTCCGAAAAATCAATGATACCGTCGTGCACGAGCCACTTGGCGCGAGAGTGGCCCCCGATATATATACTCGAGTGCCGCCAAACTTCCCTGTCGGGCGTAAAATCGAATTCGAAGATATTCCTCTCCCCCCGCCGCCCCTTTGCGAGGCTTCTTCCCGCTTCGAGCTCTTTGTTAAGCTTCGGGACCCTCTACCTTCCTCTTCGTTTCTTCTCCCTACCGTTCTATTTCCTCTTGCAGCTCAACGACATCGCCGAGGCGGTCTCTGTGTCAAATGAGACGCTTCTTGCACTGCCGCGAGGTGGTCCCGTGTCTTGGAAATCGAATTCGAAAATTCTACTGTATATCCACTGCGCTCCCTTCTGGGAACGGGTTTGCACCCTTACTCTTCGGATTCTCGCTTTTGATTCTGGGGGAGAGGCAGCGGTGAAACTCTGTTGCTGGTAATTGGGGGGATCGGTGCTGTTTGAGTCGCCGATAAAGATTTCCCCGTGACGGGGTTCTTTTTTAGAGGCTTGGTGATCTTTAGTTTGTTCTCATTGAGTATTCTGTAAAATGTAGGGGAATTTTAGTTGTCTTGTTTGGATACAGGGTTAAAGATTCCAGAGTTTGACGCTCTGAAGATAAGGCTTTTGAGGATTTTTTTTTAAAAGATGTGGTATGGAGTATTATAATTTCTTTTGTTCGTGGGCGAGAGGGTTGCGTTTTTCGTTCGATTGAAATCGAAGCTTTCTAATCGCCACGCGCGCCAAGCTGCTCTTCAAAGTCCACTTTGCCTCTCGCCCTCCGCTCCTCTCGATGGCAATTATCGCGCGGCGTTTAGCATTCAGTGAACTTGACAGGCGTAACATAATTGTTCGCCGGGAAAAGGGCATCCAGCATCGAGAGCGCGTTCAGTCGGTGTTTGCAGGTGTACCCCGTCGGAGATCGATGTAATTATATCGCGAATAATTCATAAGCCGATTGTTCTAGCGGTAGGAAAGCCCGATGAAAGTGATAAGTGACTCTCGTCCCATTGATAAACAGTTTAACGTCCGTCGTCGTTTGCCCGGCGATTCCCAGCCAGTAACAAGCTACGCTGCCCGTTAATCGGGAAATTATCGGCGATACTTTAGCAATTACCCGCGGAAACCATTGCATACTTGCGGGAACTATATCCGTAATCCTTCTAAACCACGATGTTAAGGGGGCCGTTCGGTCCAAAAATCAATTTTTTTTTGCATTTTTCGAATGTTCAACCTTTTAAAAATACGTGTTTAAAAGGATTTTTTTAAATTCGTAAAATTCCCGAAGTTATGCGCATTTGAATAGCGGCAAATGCGTGGGTAAAACCCGGCCACTTGGCACTCACGTAAAACTTTAAACGCGTTCTTCTCGAATCATGATGTTTCCGAACGGTAGACAGCATAACAAAAGAAATTCTTCACCGATTCCAAAAAAACTTGGTGGCATTTTCTTCGTCATTGAATTCACTATCGCATCAGTCTTTGACCATCAATTTTAGAGGTCATAGTTCTTCGTTATTAACATTTTTAGGCGCAGAATTACCCCCTTCTTTCGCATGTTTGCGTTAAAACGTGTACCAAACATTGCCATTTTGCTTTATTTGCCTTCTCAAAGGCTGATGCGATAGCCATTGAAATAACTTATAAGAATATCTTTCGTTTTTCGATTTCCGACAATCCTACGTCGAGTTCTACTGTCTACCGTTTACGCCTTTTTTATTGCAGTAGTGCACTGAGGGCCACGTAAAATTAGAACCATTATAGGAAAATGAAAAAAAAAATGGTTTTTATATTCTTGAAGAATGAATAAAGAAAGACCATAAAGTTTTTTTACTGCAAGTTGTATACTTTTTTGGAAAAAAATCACAAAGATCACCTATTTTTCGAGCGTTTTCACCGAACGGTCCCCTTAACTAAAACTGATCCATAGACGTCTTGCAACGAAACAAAATGCGTAAGGGAAAGAAACAGGGAGTGTCACAAAGCAGCTTTATCGGGAAAATTAAGTTTTAATAATTTAGACCACCAGTTCTTATATAATTTTCTTGTTAAATATTTTCGAATGCTGCACCCATTGCAACATTTCTATGGTACACGGGTTTCACGAAAAAATTGAATATAAAATGAATTAAATAATTAAGATTTTTAAAATTATCTAAAATTAATTAATAAAAAAAATACATAAAAGAAAATTATTTATGTACATTTGACACATAAAATCGGTGTACCTTCTGTATGATTTAACAAATAATGTTACTGCAATTTAGGCGTCTTATACTATATTTTGCCATTGTCAACACAAATATTGGTAACCTCGTGATAGACTTTATCAGAGTTGGATCAAAATGACCCTACGAGTGGACATTTCCTGTTTATAACCAGTACCCATACCACGTATTTAACATCATCTCACAAGGATATTTGAACTGTACAATCCTTTGTGATTCTACAGTTCTGTAGTCTCAGTTTCCACCGGCAAAATATGCTATAAATCGCAAAACCACGAAAAATGGCCATTCCTCGTTTTTCCTCCTTACGTTCAAGTATTCTATTCCCGTCGAACAGATACACTTCCTGCGGCAACATCAAATAGCTCGCCTCCCAGAATCCCGAGATATCTTCCTCAAAGATGCCCCCGTTGATTTATATAAACCTGTTACACAAGTGTCTTCTCAAATGTCCCTCAACAAGTTGAAGCATTACCGCAGAACCGATGAAAAGGTCCATAGACGATTGCCTAGAAACAGCAGAGTCACCCAGCAGGGCAGAAAATTTTGTCCCCCTTTCACCTGGGTCGAGGCGTTCTCCCAATAGAAATCTGAGCGGTGCAGGGACTCCTAACGAAAGCTTATCGAACGAACGGAGGAGCTACCGCGGAAGAACGCACCTTGCGTGGACTGACGCAGCGACTTCCTTTAGTGTCAGCCAGAAAATGGCTGTTTTAAGTCAGCAAGGGGGACCCGTTGCGGGGTAGAATTTCCGAAATCACGTTTCCGCGAAGTGGTGCTGTGGAAACGCGTTTAGTGCACTCCGCGGTTCTCCTGGAAGCAGGATAAAGGGGGAATGAGGTAAGAAAGGGGGGTTAGACACAAGGAAAAACTTTATTGTCGCTCGCCGACTCGGTGGAGCGGCGATAAATCAGCAACGGGTGTATCGTGCGTGAACGTAAACTTCTTCGAAGCCGTCCGATAGCTCTCCTTATCGCGCGGCCGATGTTTTCCGCGGATGGTTCACGCAGGCAGTTGAACACTCGCGGGAAATTGCGGTAAACACCCGTGGTTGCGCTGGTTTCCTACGACCCGAGGATGGGATCCTCGCAATCAGCCTGATTGCAATCGAAATTGTCGGAGGTCTGCAGGTGTAGCGGCGGAAAGAAGACAGTGATACCGAAGACTGATGCTCGGACGTGACGTAGATTGCGTATAGAAGCCCCCGACAGTTGCAAGCGCGAGAGAGTAGACCGCGGAGAGCTCGAGGATGTTCTTTAAGAAAGATCGAGGCAGCCTCCTCGAGCGTGTAACGCGGGCGAAGTCGAGAGCGATCGTTGTCGAAGGGAGGAAGACGTATCTCGGCGCTGCTTTTGTCGTAAATTTTATGCAATTCGTCGCGTGCCCGCCGGGCTCGCCTCGTTTCACTGTCCAATTCATCTCGTTAACCGCGCTCGTACGTCTATTCGCCGAAAGATTGCGGCCGGCTGCGGCGAGCCCCGACCTTCGCCGGTTACCGCGAAAAATAATATCGACGGCGAGCGATCCCAAAATTGATGGCGCCGCGCCTCCTCGCCCTCCGGTCGTTTCGTTAGCAGGTAATTCGAAATTTATAAGGTGCAAAATCCAGGCGAGAGCCGCCCCGGTGATAATTCAACGGGGCCAGCTGACAGGCCGCGGGAAACTCTGCCAAATTCTCTGTCGAATCGGGCGCGCTTGTGATTCGATTTAAAAAATGGCTGTAAAAATTCATCAGTGCCGGACAAGGACGACTCGTAATACGCTCAAATTGTGCCCCGCCGCTCGCGGCGCAATTTGCAAAATCAATGAAACGCGAGGAAATATTAATGGCGCCGGCGAGTCCGCCGCGCGTTCCCGCCCGAAATCTCGTTAAAGAGTCATCCAGTTTGCGCTGGTACCGGAGAACCAGGTAATAACAATCGCGTTGGAAAAACGATTGAAATAATGGGCCCCGGCGTGGACGAATAATCGTTTTATTACGTGTCGCGTGCGTCGCGATCAGCGGCTTCTGAAAGTTTAATTGATCGAGGAGGAGACGCTCCGCGAGTCGCGACCGGCCGGGCGCGGATCTCGCTCGGCGCGACGAGAGTAGCCTCGCGCGAGATTCGTCGGCCGCGAAACCTACGCTCGACTATTATACCGGGGAGCGAATAGAAAGCAGTGATAAACGCTCCGAGCAAACAAGAATACGGCCCCGGACGAAATCTGCGTGCGCCGTTCCAGCGCGCCTCGATTTTTTATCCGCGCGGGCAGTAAAGATCAACGAGAAAGCGAGGGTTAATAAAAGCGAAGTCGTCGAGACTTATCGGAATACGTAAACCGCGTCGTCGATCCGGCAGAAGAACGCCGTGGAAAACAGTCGGTTCTTTACGACGGGGCCGTCGGCACGGACTTCCAATAACGCCGCCTAATGGCGTGTTACCGGCTTTTCCAGGACAATAAAATCGCCGGCCGCGTTGTTTCGTCTACGCCTGTCTGTGCCCCGGGTCCCCTCCGGTAGACCGGGGCGTTTTTTCGCCTGGAACTCTAACGACCGATTCAATTACTTTGCGCTCCCTCTTCCAGGAACCCGTCGAGCGGATTCCCCGAGAGCGCGCGGCGTCGTCGGGCCGAAAAAAATAAGTGGAACGCAATTTCGCCCGTGAATAACGACGCGGCGGACTTTCACTTGCCGCGGCGATCCTTGGGCCGGACCGTGGGCCCCCAGATGAGGTATCGATACCTCTCGTTTGCGCGAATAACTCGTGTCGTTACGAGCTACATTCCACGGGTCACTCAAACGCGTATATATATATACCAACATGCTCCCGGGAAGGGGTTGACGAGTTGCTATTAAATGCGGGGAGCTCTGTCCTTCGCTTCGAATATTTGAAGACTCCTGGTGGAAAACACTGTGACAAAATTAAAAAAAAGACAAATTTTTATTGGAAAATCCTCTACGCGTCAATAGTGATACTATAGTATAGAATTTGATCTTTGGTACTTAGTGCTATCTGTAGGGACACTTTATTTGGAGGGTAAGGGAAGAAACGCGGGATGCTCCTTTTTTACTACAGAACTGTCGAATCACAAAGGGCTACAAGGATCAAATACCCCCGTTAGATAACGCGAAAGACTTAGTACACTGATTAAAAACGGGAAATGTCCACTCCGCACTGGAACAAAACACTAAAGCTGTTTCGTGACGCTCCCTGTTTTCCCCATTACTCTTCATTTGTGCTAAGGTAAATGTACCAGTGCCCGGCCATGTCCCAGTACCTGAACAGCAATGCGAATTTTATTTATTTTTAAGCTTAATTTTTAATGTAATTAAAGACAAAAAATAGTACCATAATGTATTAGTATTTAGCAGTATTAATTGAAATCATTATTATAGAAAATTAAAAGTCGTTAGATAGAAATAATTATTTTGTAACACACTTCGTACGCATAGCAGATTTCGAGAAATTTCTATGGCTTCTGTTAAGACACGCCACTCATTTACTAAGAAAATATTGACTGCATTTCTTATTCATATATTATAATAACACATTAATATAATAGTAAATAGATTTAAATTTAATTTCAGCTGGTTAAACTAGCAAGAAAATTAATATTATTTTTAAACAAGTCTAAGTTTATTTACTGGTACAAGAATTTCGCGAATGTACCAGTATAATTCAGTATCGGGACATGCATTTTTAGGTTGTCCGCTTACTGGGACATCTGCATATTTTCGTATTTTCATTAATAAATACGTCTATTATATTATATACATAAACTTTTTTTCAGTTTCCGATAGTATAATATTGTGTTATCTTCAATATTTCAACAACATTTTCTTATTTCATGACGGTTCTACAAATTAAATTAGGAGACGAACTTTACCGCTAGACCTTAAGCCCCTTAAGCGTCCGGGTATTGGTACTTTTACCTTACACCTTCACAATCTTTTACGTCGACGTTGCAAGTGACAGTCTCTTAGCAAGTTGTTCCAACACTGATATGTGCTGCGATACTGTCTTAATCAGAGAGAAATATAACCTCGTCCTGCGAAGCGACGGGTGAATTTCACACCCCATAAGTTCCACACCCCCGCCCCGACTCGGCGGCGCAAGAAGGGCGCTCCGTTTTCTCCGCGCGACCCCGACACGAACTTCCCTTTCGTTTTCACCGTCGTTTTCACCGAATCTCGCGGAACGCCGGATCAAAGCTCGCGTCTCCCCGCGTCGCAAGTATTTACGGCGCCGGCGACCGTGGTTGATGTATTTATTCATACGGTCACGATTCCAGAACGAAGCCATCTAATTTATCGGCGAAACAGCACCAGCAGGGCATCGAGCCATATTTTTATCGCGGACGTTTAATTTCGTAGAAATTCCTTCGCCGGCGAAACCGGTTGCACGCCAAAACGTCATTCACAGACGGAAAGTGTGCGAACGTAGGGCGAGGGGGTAAAGGGAGAGGAGGGGCACATGGGATTCCCCCCTTTGAGCGGGCTTGCAGGTCTCTTTTTCGATCGTCCCTTGCAAAAAACCCGCGATTCCGTACAACAGGTACTGTTCCGCGGAGCGTGTCCGCAGGAGATTCGGACCGTCGCGATTCAGGCGACAGGAATGTGTCGTAACGAGTGACCTCTGGGCGAGCGTCGTGCAGAAAATATGTATCAAAACAATGTTGAAGGAAACGTTATTGGGCCATCCGGGCAAGGGGGAATCCTGTTCCACGACCGCACGCCCCGCGTCCCACCTACGTGAAAAATATCGCTTCCTCTTCCCTCGTCGGTCTCGCAATTAAATTTACGAGACGGACGCTTATTTTTACACCGTGTCGACGCCGCGGGATTTTTTTCCCTGGCCGCACCGTCCACGACGGCTCTGTAAACCGTTCCGCGTTCTCGCTTATCGCCGACTCCTCGGCGATTCCTTTCAGCTCTGCTATCAACGGGAGAGAAGCGTTCTGGCCCCTATTAAATTGTCCGAGAAGGATATTCGGTGCAGCGGAGCTTGGGAAACGGGGGCTTCACAGTATTCTATTGTCGATGAATGAAATTTGAATGATTCGGTTAATCATCATTCATCGGTAGGATCAGAGAAATTACGTCGACGGTTGAAAGTGCCGTGCGTCTACGCGGTCGAAAGTTCGACCCGATCGATTAAGAATGCGGGTTGAATAAATTCGTGCTTGCCGCTGGGACGGGAGCAATTATTTCCGCGCGGTCGTTGGACGGTATCGGCGGGCAGGCATGCGCCGGAGAGAAAGCACGCGATAGATCTCTGCTCTCGGAATACTGAACCTCGGATACCGGATATTGTAAACCGACCTTCACCGCGAAATCTGTATATCAACCTTCGCCGCGGCCGGCAAGAGGCGGCGGCGCTAGCTCCGCTCGTATTAAAACCGCGCGGCCGCCGCTCGCTGCCAATGTCATTTAAATGCTAAGACTATCGGCCAGCCCGCGCGACGACAAGCCGCCCAGCGGCGGCGGGCTTGTTACTCGTTATCAGAAAATTGGGAAAAATGCAACCTGTTTCCGTTAGGCGACCGTGCACGCATGAACGATCGCGGCCCGTTGCTCCCGGCCGGACGGAGCAAAAAGGGTATTGAAGAATACCTTGTTTTATGAGAGGCAGAAGGCGCGATAAAAAGGAATCCGAGGGCGGGGGAAGGGAACGGGCGGAAGGGAAATTCGTAATGAAAAATTTATTTTATGAGAGGAAGGCGCGATAGGATGGAATGCGCGGCGGAGACAGAGGGAAGTGGGAGAAAGATTGAGAACTCGGGGCGCAGGGATTCCTTTATCAAAGTGCATAGTTCGAAAGTTGGAGTCTCGCAGGAAGAATATATACATTCTATTGACTGCTCGATATGAGGTCACAGATTACGGTATAAAAGACGCTTGGAACTTTTAGCGGGGGCCATCGGTGTCCGAAACCATTCCGCGTGTTTATCCGTTTAGCGAAGCGTAACTGGCCGGGGCACGTACAAAGAGCCGGCGCGCTCGTTTTCCTCGCCGCCTTTTCCGAGAATCTCCGCGGAACGTGTTAAGAAGCAGGCGAGAGAGTTGCATCACGGTTCGATCCCCGAAAGCGTCCAGCCGTCTGATTTAATTGGAGAGGAGTCGTTTGAATGTCGCACAGATCAGAGAAAGAGTGGTACCATCGCTGCCGTCTGATCTCAGGGAATTCCTGGACCTGACTCGTGGATCTTCTTCGATCGCGTCTTTTTTATTGACTGCGGGATGTCGAAAGTGGGTACGGGTGTTTTATACAGAGCGACTTCCTCGAGGAAAATCGTTCTCCTCGTAGTTTCCGAGAAAAATGTCCCTATGCGTCAGACAGAATATACGCGTCGTCTCCACATTTGTTTACCCATCGACTTTTCCTGGTGGGTCCACTTTCAAACGACGAAAATTTAAAGAAAAGTGATTCTAGTAATTTCTACTAGCTTTTCCAATCACCTCTTTATCAATCGCTGTACGATTTACCGGACACCGCGCGCGTACGTGCATGTACATTCATACAAACTCATTAGCGTAATTAATGACACGATGAGGCCGTTTCGGTAACAGCCGGCTGGAATAAATAAGCGATAATATTATGTAGATGCGAGCGATCAATCCTGACGTCGCGCGATAGGGAAGTGAAAAAAGAAGCGGAGGAAAAATGAATCTGTGTATGCCTCTTTCTCTCTCTCTCTCTCTCTCTCTCTCTCTCTCTCTCTCTCTCTCTCTCTCTCTCCCGGTGCACGACGGATTGGAGCGGTGTATCAAGCGAATCCGTCGCCCCGTTCGAGCGAGAGTCGCCTCTCGATGTGGAGTGGCCCGGATCAGCGATCGCGTTCGGAAAAATTATTTTCGCCACTCGATGCAGAGAAGGAAGCAAGTGGAAGGGGCGGCTACGTAGTCGGACGACTGTTCGCGACGGCTTTGTGCGCGTTTACAAAGTGACTCGGCGGTGTTAAAGTCTGCATAGTTCAATGAGAAATGCGTCTCGTTTGCGATGAATATATTTACACCGACACGAGATCTACACGGGATCCACGGCGCTGGGGAGCGAAGTATGTTCGTTTGCTCGAGGTACAGTGCCGTTTAATGAGTGATCTGCTCGGGATCCAAGTGGGATCGGATATTCGATGGGTGTCCTTTGTAAGATTCGGCTCGCGAAACACCGGTCCAGTGAAAAGATGCGATGCTCCTCGTAGAATTTAGGAAGGATACTAAAAAGAATTGGACAGCGTAGTGTGCTACAACGGACGGGTGAATTATCGCCGCGTCTACGAGACGGTCTCTAGACTCCGAGGAGCGAGTCTCCGGGACGCATAAGTTGGATCGATTGAATACCAGATTCCTTGATCGCAGACGTATGCACATCACTAGCCAAGCAGCCGTATCAAAAGGCATATATAACAATCGAGCGTGGTAAACAGCAGAGTCACTCCTTTCATCCGGCCGCGGAGGAAAAAGCGGCGCTGGCCAAGAAAGGCTCGCTCGTAGAATCGAGATTAATCGCGGAACTAGTGAAACTACAGGCGAGCCGACACGTTAATAACGCACCGCCGCATCCCCGGCGAAACGGTTTAAACGCTTTAAACGCTCGCCTCGAATTTGTTTTCCCCGGCGCGGTGAGTGAAATTAACACGCGGCCGACATTCATTCCGCCGGCACTAAGTCGCGTCCGCGCGGGTCCACTTCAATTGTCTCCGGTCGAGACTCCTTCGAATCTCTCAAGGAAACCCAATATGAAACCTTCTGTGGTTCTCCAGCGTGTTCATCTTCAGTCAACATTACCGCGGGATCAACTGCGAGATTTCTCGGTAAAAACATGTCTATCATGCTTCCTGTGCCTTCCGACGTGACTTATAGTAATTCTCAGCAATTATATTCCATCTGCGTGAGTGCGCATTGATTTCTTCAATCCTCAGGGTCTCCGGATGGCTTCTCTATTTACTCGTTTCAATTTACTCGCGGACTCTCTGAAGATCCATTCGCCTATGCGTGTCTGGACGCAGGGTTATGAAATTCAAAGTCGATTTTCTCGAAATTAAAGCGCGATATCGAGAAAAGCTACTCTTCCTCATCGACTTATAACGAGTAAACACGTCGAGAAAAAGGAATACACTTTTTTGATATCGAGCTTCATCTTCGAGAAAATCGGCTTTGAAATTCTTGACGCTGCGTCCAGCAGCGTATAGGAAAAGCTAGGTACCTTAAGAAGCCTTTACAGAATCTTCCAAAATTCTTCTCTCCTGTTATCTTGATTCCGCAACTACTCGACCGAATAATTTCTACCTAACGATTTGCGATCCTCTCCAAGCGTAATCCGTCGACTCGCTCCGCTTCATCGCGGAGTTGCTCGCCGAAAGTGGTCCAGAGGCGAACGTTCACCGAATTACCGAGGAACCGTCTCTCTCGCATCTTCCCCAGATTCGTGGTCCATCGGCGCTCTCTCGCCACTGTTAGCCGCTCGGACGCATCGGCCGCGAACGAGCAACAGAGGCGACTGTTGCACGTCGCGGCGAGTAGATACGTATCTTCCCTTGGGCAGGGTTCCGGCGGGGGATGAAGAGCGAAACGGGGAGCACGGATGGAAAAGTGCGCGCCCGATATTAATAAAATGGAATGGAGCGAACGATAATCCGTCGATGCGTCATCCCCGACGCAAAAACAAAGCCCAGGCTGAACGAGGCGCGCGACGAAGCGGCGGCGCGGGGGCTTGTAGCGTTAACCGGTCGCGCTTCGGGATAAACGAAAGAATGGCACGAGGAGCGAGGTAATTAATCCGATAAAACGGGAATACTCTGTGTAACGTTGCATAATGCGAATTCCATAATCATGAGGCGAGAGAGCGCAGCCTGCGCCCGTTGTTTTTCCTCGTAACACGCAACTGTACCGCCCGTGATAGCCGTGATTATGACAAACGCGCGTCGCCCGCGATGCCATAACGAAGCCTCGATTCTACGCTTCGCGCTTGCCGTGCTCTTCCTTCCGCCTGGCCTCATCCCCCGGGCCGCCTATAATCCTGACCTTTTTTGCGCTGCTTTCGGTTGAGAAGTGACTGGCCGAATGGGGGGACAGAGATCGGATACCTGCGATCCGTTCCTTCGAATCCTCTCTCTTTGGGTCTACTCCGAATTTCTTCGTAAGGTTTAAATTATTATAGGAAACGAGGACCAGATAGGAGAGGGAATCGAACGATCTGCCGAGACTACTGCGGCAAATTGAAAAAGGCCGTCGCGCATTTTGGCGAATCGAAGGAATTAATAATGATTAGTTCATTGTCGCTGCGCAGTTTTTTCATAGACTTTTCCCCGCGCTTCGCCAAATTGCGCGGATAAAGCTCCTAGCGTCGCGAGGCTTGAACGCAACCCGTCCCGAATCGTGAATTCGTAACGTTTGGGAACGGCAATCGGCTAGAAGCGCGGGAAAGGCGTGGGCGAAAGGGTGGGAACGCGGAGGGGTGGAGCGGGAGAGGAAAGTTTTCGCTTGGACAGAAAGGGCAGGGAGATTCGACATTGCAGATACAGTGGAGCACTTCATAAATCATTCCCGCGGACGTGTATCCCCGCGTGCATCCGACCTGCATAACAGCCGTTGAACTTGCGAAGCACTCGAACCGGACACGTATCTGACCATGCGTGACCAGGAACGTGGCCGATTCAACTTGGTAGAAAGTGTACACGCGGCGAACCGATCCGATACAATGTTTTACTTGCTCGAAAGTTGCCGGCCGGAGCGAGGGGATCGGCGATCCGGCGATTGAAACAGATTCGAGGGTTTAGCCGTCTTCGGGTACGACGAGCCCGGGGGACCTTGACGGATCGCCGGGATTCTAGAGCCGGGTACCTACGTTTCCTGCTTTATCGCGCATAATAAATTGATCGCGCCGGGTGGAAATTTTACGACCGCGATAAACCGAATGCCGCGAGATCGTTACACCTAACGTTCGCGCGCCATCAGCGGTACAGCCGCGTTTCGATTACCGACCCGACGTGTCGGTCTATCGGGGCTAGAGAACGAATAAGTTTTTGCCCGCGCGCCACGTCTTGTTTCGCTCGCGAATCGATTCGATCCGGGTGCAAGGAGGCGCTCGGTGTTGGTAGTTACGGGATGACTCGGTAAACCGGAGAACCCTAGGGAGGCTTCTATCGAGCTCCACTCCCCATACGATTAGTAAGACACAATTGCAAGGAATTTCGGTAGATTGATTCAAGTTCGTTGGGGGGAAGAAATTTGCGGAATGAATCGGGACACGTTGGAGGCTGGAATTTGGGAATGCGAGTGGCGGTAGGGAGAAGTCCTCCCAGGGTTAATAACGATTGAGTCCGGCAATCCCGAGCGATCTCTGCCCTGCGCCGAACAAAGCGAGGCGGACGCTTGTTACTTTTCACGGGCACGCATCGATAAAGGTTCGTTCGGCTTGTCTGATTCCAGATACTGGCGCGCCCTACGTATTGTACAAGGACAACATGGAGAGACCCCAGGGGCAATGGGGCCCGGGGCCGGGATCTCTCCAGGACGGGGGACTGTACCCGCAGCAACAGCAGCAACAGCAACAGCAGGGCTCCTCCTCGTCCGGCAGTCCACAGCAGGCCTGTGGTCCCCCTGTCGAGGGAGAAAGCGGTCCCCCGCCTTCGTTGGCCTCTCCCGTGCCCTCGCCGTACCCCTCGGCACCGCCCGAGCCTCAAGCCTTAACCCCACCTGACGACGATATACAATCGAATCAAGCCACCTCTCAGCAGCAGCAGCAGCAGCAACAGCAGCAGCAACAGGCGCAGGCGCAAGTGCAGCAACAACAACAGCAGCAGCAGCAGCAGGTCCAACAGCAGCAGCAGCAGCAGCAACAGCAGACGCAACAGCAGGATCATTCGCCGCAGCAGCAACTGACGCCGCACGAGGTGGACCGCAGCGATTGCTTCCCAGGTGCCGGGGAGCTGCAGCAGTACCCGCAGCACTACTTCAAGGAAGCCAGGCCGCATCCATCGCCGTCGGTGCCGCCTCACATGCTCACGCCAGGCGGCTTCTCGGCGCTGCACTACCTGAAGCAGCCCGGCGTGATGCTGACGTCCCTGGGCCAGGGGGACGGCGGGCCCAGTTTGGACGGCCACCAGTACGCCAGCCCCGGCGCGCCGAACATGGGGACAGGGCTGCCGGACATCGTCCAGCAGAGCGGCAAGTCGTCGAAGGGGGCGAACAGCGATCTACGATTGTTCAAGTGTCTGACGTGCGGGAAAGATTTTAAGCAGAAGTCGACGCTGCTGCAACACGAGCGGATCCACACGGACAGTCGGCCGTACGGGTGTCCGGAGTGCGGGAAGCGGTTCAGGCAACAATCGCATCTAACGCAGCACCTGCGCATACACGCGAACGAGAAGCCGTATGCTTGCGTGTACTGCGAGCGTACGTTCCGGCAGCGCGCGATCCTCAACCAGCATCTGCGCATCCACTCGGGTGAGAAGCCATACCAATGTCCGGAGTGCGGAAAACACTTCCGTCAGAAGGCGATCCTGAATCAGCACGTCCGCACACACCAAGGCGAGCATTTCTCTCTGCCTCCCAGACTCCCCAGAGGGCGTCCACCACAACCACACTGACCCATTCACCGGCTCTTACTGTTACTATCACCACCGACGCCACCGCCATCGTCATCTCTTCGTCATCGTCGTTTTATACGTCTATCTATATTTAACGCTTGCCGCCACCGTCACCTTTCGCCGTCATCTCGTCTCTTTCTCCGTTCACCATTCCCCGCTCGCTCGAGACAGAGATCCTCGGACTAACAGTTCACCCTTTCTCTCTCTCTCCATTCTATTTCGTTTCTGATCTCATAGCCCCCTGCATACTAAATCAATGGCCAGGTCCGTTCGGCCGCCGGTGCTATCCCAAAGTCTGCCAGGGATGATCGTCCGTCTCTCGTAAGCCAGTCAAGAGTAGGAGCCTTTGGTTAACGAAGGCTCCCACCGTTAGTATGCAAGGGGTTAGTCCGCCTTGTTCCTTCGCTTGTCCAACAATTCGTTGAAAATTCGATCGAAGCATCGGCCTCGTTGCCGCCCAAGGCCAACCGAGGAACTGTGAGATAGAGGAGCCTCTCTCCCACGTCCTCCCTCTTCTAATCCCAGTCTACTTTTTCTGCCCTCTGCGAGCCCGCTCTTCGTTGCATCCTTCCAATTCGCTAAGATATTAATACGTCCCCTCTGCTCTCGCATCTACTTTAACGCCGCCTAGCTCCCAGTAACGCTCCCGCTATTAAACGCGTCCTTTCGTGAAGGTGGAGGAGGTGGAACGCGGACCTGTCCGTCTATAACTGGTTAACGACCGCGGCTAATTGTTGCTTTATTAACTGGCTGCCTATGCTCGACGCAAATTCCACTCGAGGGGTTCGACTAGTTGACTCCTCCGTCGTTCTAGCCATCGATTGGCCATCAGAGGCAGGAAACCTTGGGTACTAAGAATACTAGAGAGCTGTCAACGAATTTGCATCAAGCATAGATCGCGATCGGGTCCTTCAAGGGAAGCTAGCTTCCGGGGTTCGTGGGTTGGACGCGACGTCCCGTTACAAGTGGAATAGACTTTCGGTGTATCTATCGGCACGTATGTAGTTAGCCCCTCTACTGGTCGCGTGGCACCGTAATCCGTGCGACTAACAAACTTCCTCCAACGACCTGCTCGCGGGGTCAGCCGAGGTTGAACCTGGTTTCGCTGTTTGTTACAGACGTGAGCCCGCATCTGATCTTCAAGAACGGGATGACCCCGACACTCTGGCCGCAGGACGTTCCGTTCCCCCCGGAGGAGGGCAAGGAGGAGGTGGCGTCCACGTTCGGCGACACGGACACCCAGTCGGGCGCGTTCAGCCCGGCGCCGGACGCCAACTCCATCCAGTATCCTGCCTACTTCAAGGACCCGAAGGGCCACACGGTGTTCGGGGCCGGCGGCACCGGCAGCTTCGGCGCCCTGCAGTACATCAAGCAACAGGGCGGTAGCAAGAGCTGTCTGCCGGACGTGATACAGCACGGGCGCTCCGCGGGGATGCCCCTGTACGTGCGCTGCCCGATCTGTCAGAAGGAGTTCAAGCAGAAGTCGACGCTGCTGCAGCACGGCTGCATACACATCGAGTCCCGGCCGTATCCCTGCCCGGAGTGCGGCAAGAGGTTCAGGCAGCAGTCCCACCTCACCCAGCACCTACGCATCCACACGAACGAGAAGCCGTACGGGTGCGTCTACTGCGGCCGTAACTTCCGCCAGCGCACAATACTGAACCAGCATCTGCGCATCCACACCGGCGAGAAGCCGTACAAGTGCCAGCAGTGCGGCAAGGATTTCCGTCAGAAGGCGATCCTGGACCAGCACACGCGCACCCACCAGGGCGACCGGCCGTTCTGCTGCCCGATGCCGAACTGCAGGCGGCGCTTCGCCACCGAGCCCGAGGTGAAGAAGCACATCGACAACCACATGAACCCGCACGCGGCCAAGGTGCGCAGGAACTCGAGCAGCGACACGAAGCCGCCCGGCACGCCGGCCGGGCTGGGCCCGGTGCCAGTACCGCGGGGCCTCACGCCCACGGTGGTGAAGCCCGAGCTGTACTTCCCGCAATGCTACGCGCCGGCGTTCAATCATCAGCCGCCAGTGTCGACGGCGCAGTTCCCCGGCCAGGCGAACGGCGTGTCCGTCGCCGGCGAGTTCAAGCCACCGACCGGTCTGCCGCCACAGTGACTAACCGTCCATCCTGCCGCCTACTAGCAAGCAGGACTACCGCTGAGGTTTCAGCGATGCTTCGGACACGCGCTGCAGACAGACGCCACGCCGTCGGGCGTCGCGGCGGCGCACCGTTGCAGCCAGCAGCCGATCCAGCAACACTACCCGTGACATTTATCGTGCATTTACTACTAGGCTCTTCCTTTTCGTTCCGCGGCTCCATTCGTTTTCCTCGTTCCCATTGGTTCGCGGGGCCTCGGACCGCGTCGTCGCCAGCTAGCGTACCCGAGGGGCTCGACGGTGGAACCGAGAGGACCGTCGGGGTCGCGCGTCTCCGTTCGTCGTGTGCAATAATAATCGTGGAGGAGGGAATGAGGAGGGTCGCGTAATTCACCGGTCGATACCGTTCTGGCTACTTTATTCCCGTCTCGCAGACCCAAGTGCCGACATCTCCGCTCCGTCGGGCCTCTGCCCAAGGATCGAGAGCGGAGGACAGTCGGCGTAGCTCGCGGAGTCACCGAAGGGGGATATCCCCTTCCGCGCCATGTCTTTCCGATCATCGATATCAATCGTTACCTGACGAATACTCTCCGCTCCTTTTCGCGACAGCCGAACGAGACTATCGGTGGAAGCCGAGTCAGCTGGCCGTCCCAAGGCCACTTCGACCGAAGCGAATGATTCCCGAGGAGGCCGCGCGTCTTTTAGCCCACGCGAACTCGTTTGCTTGACAGACAGAGAGCGCGCGCTTACCGGCTCGTGTTTTCTGTCTTCTAGATAGATGATAGGGATCGAGCTAGCTCCACTGCAGCCTTGAGCGGCTGATCGATCCTGTCCCCCCCCCCCGCATTATAGAACGCGCGTTTTCAGATACAGAAACGCAAGGCGAACCGGGGACTCCGCGGGCTGTGCCGCTCTGCAAGGGGATAAGGGCGGTAGCCAGACATCGCTCACCGTCGAGCTCCCCGCTCGCGCCGCAACGCGGCGAATCAAACCAACGAAGAATCTCGTCTATTCACCCGATACTGTATTTTTTATATATTAATGAGTAATTAACGAGGTACCTTCTCGCGTTTATTTCGTGGATGATAAGCGAATAGCTCGAGAGAGTTCGGTGGTTCCGGGCAGGCAGGCCGTCCGAGGTGTCGTTCGTCGCGCACCGTTCTCACGCTCATTCGAATCAGCGTATCGCCCCGGAAGCACCGGTGGCGCGAGCACGCTCGGTTTCGACCGGAAACAACAGACAGACAAACAAACAAAAAAAAAAGAAACAAACGATTGTGATACGATATTTAACTTGCCTATGTTTAAAGAAGCAAAAAAGAGGAGAGGAAGCTGAAGAGGAGGAGGAAGAATGATGGGGGGGGGGGGGCAGAGATCTGGGAGGAGGGTACGTAGCCTCGAGAGGGAGGCGAGCACACGACCACGAGAAGAATGCCTGTAAATATGTAAAGCCGTTCACTCGCGACGAACGAAACAAACGTAAAGGAAAAAAAAAAGGAAAACACGCCGAAATGGTGCGAAAAAGAGCAGAGGGGATGTGTGTGCGTGGTGCGTGAATGCGTGCGTCCGTGTGTGTGAGAGAGAGAGAGAGTGAGTGAATCGAACGCGCGTGCAGGGTCGGGGGTTGAAACGAGAGAAACGGAGGATCCGCGAGTGGGTAGGACACGCCGAGGGAATACAAGAAAGAGGAAGAGAAGGACGGGAGTGGAGGAGGGAGGAGAAGTCGGGGCTGGAGGACGAGAAAACAGAGGAGCTGGTAGGGTAAGAATGGGCGGGCGGGGGGAGGGGGGGGTGAGAGATGAGAAAAAGAACGGGGGAAGAAGAGAGATTAGGTGGGATTTACGAGGACGGCGCGCGCGCGCGCTGTCCCCCTCCAAAAAGTGTGCTGAGCCATAGCTTTCGGGTACGACAAGTTGACGGTGACGATAGTTCGCGCGACGGGGGAGGTATGAGACTCTTGTATACTATATATAGTAATATTTGAATGTATATTTATACGACAGGTTATATTATTCTATTAATCTATAATGATGATATTTTGAATCGGTTTTAAAATCAGATTGGTGCTGATATATAAACACTTAGGTAAGCGAAACGAATGAGGAGGGAACGTGGAAGAAGGCTGAGACACCGTAGAGTAGCGTAAGTAGGGTAGTCGATAGAGTAGCTCAAAGAGAAAAGAAGAGTAAAGCCCGAGAAGAAGCGGGAGGGAGGGGTGGGTGGGGGTTAGGGGAAAGGACGGGGATAAAAAAAGACTTTGGAAGGACCGTCGTGATGTCCGCTCATCCGGAACTTAATAATAATAATATTAACGAATAATAATAATAACGATTATCGTCACACTAGCCGGTATAATGAAAAAAGTGAAAGAATATTTCGTGGCAATACTTAAAACCAGACGGGACGCGAAGGAGAAGGGGGGAGGGGGGGAGGGGAAGAGGTGGGAGGGGAAGATACGAGGAAATTTCAACGTACTAGAGAATAGTCTTTTAAATTTCTATATTAAGACGTGTGATCTCTCTAATTATTGTACATTATATATATATATAAATATTATGATGATCTATACCTATAGAGAGCGAGATGCATAAGTATATATATATATATAAATACGATTATACGTATATTAGGCGTTCTACAGTTAGTCTTTTATCGTAATTAGACACAGAGATGATCTGAGAAAGATGATTAATTGCGCGGCCATATTCTCTGTGGCCTGTTCGTAGTGCCTCGGAATTGCTGCTCGCGGCAGTGATTTGACCGTATTTTAGGAAGGTATATTATAATAATTATATTGAGAACTGCAATTATCGATACTCTGATACAGTACTAAAAAGAAAAAAAAAACACAGAAAATACGGAAAAAGAGCAAGACGAGGGATGGGGGAGAGGTCGGGGAAGGGGGGGAGGTGCGGAGAGGAGAGGAGGGAACGTGTCGCCAGGCGTCACGCTAATCGACTCATTATTTAATTATTAGAGATATCTACTTATATCGCGTTTACCAGAAATTAGAAGGGGGATAAAGGAGAAGACGCGCAAGATACGATCCGTTGTGCCGATATTCGTTATCGCCAAGCTCCGTTCGCTAGCGCGCGTTGCCCCTCGCTCTCCCCCTTTCTCGTTCGCCGCCAGCGCGTTCAAAACGCCCGGCGCGAGGAAGGGGGTGCTGCTTCGGACGAACCGGGAAACCTTCGGGAGAGCCGATCTCCGCGAGCATTGTCGTCGCGATGCTCGCGATCTGTCTGGACTTGTTTAGGTTGTTTTAGGAACAGTCCGCACGCGACACTCTTCGCTACACGCCTCGCGATCCGGATCGCCGAGTTTCCGCGGTTAGTTCGATCGTCGATCGCGCCGATGCTCGCGTGCCACCTCGCGGCGTTTATTAACCGGTAACGACGCCCCTCCGCGTCGTCGATTAATCGAGCGACGAATAATCGCCCGTAACCACCATCGACCGCCAATTGTTATCCCCCTTTTTTTTTATCTCGATTTTTTTTTCCTTTGTTAAATTTTCCCACCCGTCGGAAAATACGCCCGCAGCGCGAACAATAATTCAATCCTTCCAGGCCGCGACAGAAACGACAGGAGCGCGTCCGCGGGCGCGAACGCGTGAAATATTGTTCGCCAATGAAATAATAATTGGTTTATTATGTGTCGGTCGACGGGCAACTATCGCCGCGCACCATTCAGAGACAATCATTCGTTGAAAACGCGCATTAACGATCCCGCCGTGCGCGCGGTCCCCGTCGAAGTATCTTAATTAGCGTCATTCGTGCACTGCGCTCGATTCGATTCGAGTTTCCGGAAAACTCGCTCGCGACGCGGCGTGCAGTTTCACTTCCGCCCGGGGGATAATTGAAGAACAGCTTTCCTGCGCAACGTTTGCTACTGTTTCGGTCCTTTAAGTATTCCTTTGTACCACGTTTCCGCGTTGCTTTCATTTTTTTTTTTACTATTCGTTGCTCCCTTGACCCACGCGGGAAACGAGGACGAAACGCGAGATGAGTTCGGATTTCAGATACCGGCAAGCTAGCTGACAGAGGGGAATATTCGAGGGTAGATTGAAAACAAATTCCAGAATTTTTCGATAATAACCTTGGGGCAAAAATTGAATGGAAAGGGGAATCTTGTTTCAGTGGCGAGAAGAGGTGCTCGTCGAAGGGGCGTCGGTGGTGTGACAAAAGGAACGGTGCTCCGCCGAGCGACAAAGATTGCGAATCTCAACGTTCGCTGTAAATTAAACGGAATTCGAATACACACTCGACTCGGGGGTTGGGGGGGGGGCTGGATTTGTCGCGTCGATTGAATCGAAGTTCGCGGGCGTCAGGCTGGGGGTTGGAAATGGGGGGTCGGGGGGGATGTGAAATATGACTATTTGTTGTGAACAAAGTTGTAGATACGAACGGGATCTTGTTTATTGTTTTAACTGGTCGTACTCGATGTAACGATATATCGTCTCATATCATACTATTAATTATTAATTATCGCTATTAATTATTAATTATTATTAAGTTTCTTTGAGAGAGAGAGAGAGAGAGAGAGAGGAAGAGAGAGAGTGAGAGAAAGAAAGAGAGATTTTGCATACGGTGCAGTGGTTAGTTTCGTTCTGTTTTTTTATAGAGTTTTTCACCTTTTCTACTCTAGTATTCCGTTTTTTTTTATATATATATTTGGTCGACTGTAACGGAACGCTCCATCGCACTACGATGTCCGACATTGTTACACGTTACAATTCGTTTCTCTCGTTTTTTTTCCTCTTTTTTTTTATACACGCTACTTTTGTACACAAAGTAATCGACTACTAGTGCTTATGCTTGTTATACTCTTTAATCTCGCAGTCACAAAATCGGCCGTGTGATATATAAATATATATATACATTCTATACATATATATATATATATATATATATATATATATAAACATATATAAATATATTTATAGTGTGTCGCGGATGAGAAGATGTTGATTGGTGAATGCGATGTCGGATTGATTTTACAACTGTTTTATCTCTTTTTATATATATATATATATATATGTGTATATATACATTCATATGTATATGTATATGAATATTTTATACCATCCGCGAAGAATCTCGCAATTGAAAGGAAAAACGGTGAAAAAGAATGAAGGAAACCGATGGCCAGCTGATCTGGCCCGACGACGACGACAGGGGCGCGTTATATTTTTTACTTTTTAAGTTCCGTGTATACGTACTCCGGCCGCGCGCAGAACTCGTTGCGAACTGCTGCGAAACTGGTTTGGGGTGGTTGGACGACGTCAGAGCCTTGTGTGGTGCCATTTCGATCGACGGAACAGCTCTCTCTCGCGCGCGCGAGAGAGGCGTTTCAGCGCGGCGGAAAAAAAAGCGAGAAGGGGGGTAGGAACCGCGCGGGTGGCGGGCACTGTGATATCGATTCGCTAAGCGGACAACAAAAAAAAAAAAAGAAATAAAACTGGGGGATAATCAAGAGGAGAACGTCGGTGGGTGAGGATTCGCGGGGATCTCGCGGGCACGCAGGAACGATCGGGTACGATCCACGAGGTTGTTGTGGCCGCGTTCCACGTATGTATACGATGTTACGATACGTTTATTTGTAAGCGACTTTTAACTAATTCTAGTGCGGTACGGTAGGGCGCGCGATCGTGGACGAACGAAATCGTGGTTCGTGGGTCGCCTCGTCCCGGCGCGCATCCGCGAGACTCCTTCGGGCCTTCCCGGGGGCCGAGAGCCTCGGGGCCGAACGTTGCTGGCCCGACGGCCGAGGAGCACGCGGAGAGATGGAGGAACGAGGGGGAAAAACCGCGCGCGCGCGTCGTCGTTTCGAAGTCGATCGAATAACTATTTCGCGACAGCCGACGTCGTCCCATCCCCTCGCCAACCCCTTGGCGAACTTGTTAATCGTCTATCACGCCTATCGCTACGATTAATGCATTTACTATTATTATTATTTTTGTCTGTCTTTCTTTATTATTTATCGATTGTTGGCGCGTTTACATCGAGAGGGGAGGAGTAAACTGATCGAGCGCGCGCGCGCGCGCGCCCGAGTGGCAATGTTTTGTTCGTCTGTATACGTAAACGCGAGGGAGAAGAACAAGGCGATCTGTGTTTCTCGAATCTTGTTTTATCATTTACTATTATTATTACACTTTTTTTTTGTAATTTTGTAATATCCTCCATCTTCGTTTTTCTTCAACTTTTCGTGAAAACCATCCGGGTTGTGTGCTTTCAGACGCTAGAGAGTCCCTCGCGGGCCGCGTCATCCTTCGTCGTCCACTGAATGCTCAACATAGATTAGGTTAAGGCTTTATATATATATATTATATATATTACATAACGGTTATATATGTATAAATTATTGTTTTCTCTCCTTTATAAGACTCAGGGCTGCGGGGCCGGAAACGGTGCCGAAGCCTCGCGACAGGATGACGCGACCCGAGGACAGATCTCTCTCTTTTCTCTTTTTTTTTCTCTTCATCTTTGTCACTTCTCCTAGTTGCATTCGGTTCCGTTCGCGTTATTTTTCGTCGTAGGAACCAGAGATGATCCTCCCCCAGCCCCTTTGCACCTCCGTTTTGTTTTTCTCTTTATATTATTGTTAATTTATACCGACGTCGAACGATTCGCTCCCCCTTGCCCAGGAGACCGGAAGAGGCGCGTTCACCGACACTTCCCTCCCCCGTACGGCCGGCGCGCTCGACGCCAGATCTCGCTTTCAAAATTTAGCTTTAATGGTTCCCGATGCGGACACTGATATCCAGGTGCAATATACATACACAGACACGGGACAAGCGCGTGCACGGTTAGGATCGTGGCCGCGGTGCGTTGAAAGCCATGCGAGTTTCGCTGGGAACAACAACCGTGGGGAATAAATTACGTTTCCCGCGTCGAAGTTCCCCCCGCTTTGGAACGAAAGATTTCCCATTACGTTCCGCGAGCGCGTTTGCTCCTCGCCGGCAAAAAGGCTCGCCAGCGAGACGAATCTGTTCCCCCTCATTTCGTTTGTACTCCCTCCCTCCAGCCTCCCCTCACCCAGTTTTTTTGTTTCCACCTTTGCGAAACCAGATTCGCGTGTACTTACTGTTTCAACGCACGCGTAGCTCGCGTCTTATTTATATATAAATATATATATATATATATATAGATTTTTATATGTATACATTGAAAGCTCGCACGATCGTAAATGTAAGACCCGGAGGAGAGAAAGAACTGGGGACGAGAAAGAAGAGATCACTTGGTGGTGCGTGGCGCCGGTGATCCGCGCGCGACAATTTTTTTTATTTACGATTTAATAATGTACACGAGAGCAGCGAATCACTGAGCCAAGACTGACCTCTTTGTGTTTCCTTAATTCGCGCGAACTTTATATTTTTTATCGCCTGTAACAAGAGATTCGTTCGGCCGCTCTGTTTTCTTTCTCTTTCGCTTGCTCGAACCGTCACGAGGACGATCCCGATTGTACCGCGCTCGCGACGGAATATACCACGGATGAAGCATCTTTCCTTTTAAGAAGCAAAAGAGAATAAGAGTCTCGCAAGATCGAGAAATAAATTTTCAATAAAACCTATTTTCTCTTATGTGCCCCTCTTCATTGCGCTTCTATCTCACCGCGCGCGCGCCTTGGAATAGAGAAGGAAAAGTAGTTCGATTCTAATTAATTTCATCCCTCCGTCCCTCTTATTTCAGCCGCTCCCTTTTCTCGCGCCTCGGTCGAGTCTGGGCGCAGAGTCCTCGTTGCTGTTCGAGCGGGCGCGAAGTCACGGCGGAACCAGGTTCCTAATAGCGATTTAGGGAGCGGGGAACGGCGAGAGAATTCGATTTCGTCTTATATTTTGCGACTGACGAGTGTCTCGGTAGCGCGGGCCCGTTTCGGCGCCGACTTCTGCCTGCTCCGCGAAGATACCATCTCGACTCCATCCAGGCTTGTCCGCCACGCTCTATCCCGCTCCCTCCCCGCCCGCGGCTCTCTAATCCCTCGACCGACTCGATGATGTATCGTGCGCGTAGATCGTAATTAATCGACAAGCGCGACAAGCGCGAGCCGACAAGCGCGAGCCAGGCCCGCGCACGCAGCCCGAGCGTGTTCTGTTTTTTTTTTCATTTTTCACTTCTTTTTTTTTATACAATACAAACTTGCTAATAAAACCGGAGGCGCGTATGGCGTCCACAGAGAGAAAGCCCCTTTATTATTTTCCGACGTTTTCTTGCCACGGTCCATTGAGATCTATGACGAATCGTCGCGGACGCGGCAGACCGGGCGAGTCTCTTTGTCCTCGTAAGTCCGCGGTGTTTCCTTATTCGACGGCGTAAGTGTGGGGCGCGAAGTTAAGTAGACCAAAGCGAGGTGGAAAGTTTATGTAATTTGTCTTCGAAGGAAGTGGATCGGTATTCATTGATTACGGATACTTGCTTGAACAATAGCGAGCAAGGTCAGCGCGCAGTGCACCCAAAGCTGCAACAGGAAATAACTGCGACTCGCGACCAAGGTCGGGCAGGACCTGCATTTGCATCGACTTCTTTTGTTACATATCGACGTGTTTACCCGAAGTTGTGCCTGCTAATAACGAAACACCGTGCACAGGTGATATTCGAGATGCCACTTATGTAGCTCTCAATGCGAATCGACGATGAGATTTCTATCGTGAGACAAAGATCTCGGCAACAACTAGAACGAGAAATTTTTGAAAATATATCGTGAAACTTGTCTCGTGAGAGTCTGGCTCCGCGAAGCTGCTAACAAAGTAATTGATAAATAATAAAATACTGAATTAATTGTCCCACGAAATATTTTTAATCTCATCTCGGATTTGCACCTTAAAGACAGAGCTACCTGTGCAACCATGACGAAAGAGATCTCAATGGACACTCGAACCTCTCGCGTTGCTTTCTTTTGTTTCTTTCAGTCCGCGCTTCCGTTCAGCTTGCTGCTCCGAGTTCGATTACGATTTGGTTTCCGAGGGACTCGTCGACTATCGTCGATATTAAATACCTTCCCGCCCGAATGCAAGGCAGTTCGTGAACTCGATCGCGGGACAAAGGGGTCGGGCGATTCGAACGGGACAGCTGACTGGGTTCGTCGAATTCGCGAATGATCGAGGAATAATCCTCGTCCGCGCGGCCACTCGGGCCGAGCGAAACTCGAGGCAGCCGTAAATCCCGAGCCGGGAACAGTTCCATCGAGGCTTGCAACCAGTTTTGCACGGCCACGTCAGTGGATCCGCTTGTCAGACAGCCGCGATCCTCGATTTGGATTATTTCTGCCCGACGCGCTTATCGGCTAATACGCTCGCGCGCGGCGAAAGAAAACGCTAAACTCCATTACGCGGAATCGTACGTTAAAATCTTGCGGCCATGCGGGCGCAGAAGCCATTCGCCCTTCGTAGGGAGCGAGCCGTGCAGGGGTTCTCCCGTTGAAAAGGGTGACGAGCATCGTCAACGTCTCGTTTCCAAGCAGAAACATTCGTGGGGCTTACCCCTGAACCGGGACACACGTTACCAGAATTAATATGCCGCTGTAAGTAGCTAGCACACGAGGTCTGCAGGCAGCAGTGGCGAATTTAATCATGGGGGAGCCGAGTTGAGGGGATAAAAATTCAATAAAATTCATTAGGCGATTATAACAATTTATTTGAAGGATAAACTCCAGTTTTATTTTATTCTTACAAAGCCCCTTCTTCGGGGAGTGCCAGGGCCCTTGGGCCCCCTTCTGAGTGCGCCACTGATAGATAGTACAATTGTAGAGGTGGCGATCATTGAAGAATTCTCTTCACAGAGTATCGTCTCCGAGGAAATGGAGGTTCCATTCATCTTCAACGTCGACTTCCTCCAAAATGGTCCCTTCGCTCTACCCCTCGATCCGTTCCTTCGCGTCGGACCACCTCGCTCGCTTAGCATACCCCAACCGCGCTCCGAAATTCCGCAAGAATTACTCGGAATTCGACCCAGACGGGGCGAAAGAGCGCGCGCGGGGCGAGGGACGCAGCGGTACGTGGAGATTCAGTCGCGCAAGTTGAGACGGCGCGACGGCAGAGCTGGGGCGGCCCGATGCAGGCGCGCGGATCGATCGAAAAGTTCGAGCGATTCGCGGGATGGCCCGTAACGAGTTTGAGAAACTCTGCCGTCTGCGCGAGCAGCGACTGCACTTGACTTTCCAACTTCGCGACCGCCGTCGCGCGCGCGCGCGCGCTCGGCTACAAAGGCGAATCGTCTGCGCGAAGTCTGCCGGGCGGTGCTGTTACTGTGCCAGGAAACGGGGCGAAAATTGAAACTGGCTCGGGAGGACACGCGCGCCCCGGAAGCAAGAAGATCGAAGCGAAAAGTCCCGAGGATTAAGCCGCCCCTTATTCGTTCCCTTTCTCCGTGGCGAGAGGGATTCCTTTCACAAATGACCACTTCTCTCTCTCTCGTTCGGCCGGCTTTAAAGTCGCAGCTCCTTCGAGAGGCAATTCTATCCTGCGAACACCTGTTACGGGAGCCGAGCGATCGCGGATTTTGTCGGTCAGCGGAGGACGGTACAGGAAGGGCGAGGTGCCGGCGGTCGCGTCGTGGAATTAGCCTGGTCTGACGAAGATAAGCGTGATTAAAACTGTGAACCGGAGAGGAGCGGGAGAAAGAACGTTCGCGAGGAGCCTCCGCGCGATAAGGGGCAGATGACGATCGAAGATGCTCGGCGTGGGGGCCGACCTCTGACACCGGGGATGGCCGAAATCGCGCGGATAACGAGGCTTCGGGCCCGATGCGTTAATGTTGTTATTGCCAAAAATGACGGGGAACGAGTTTACGCGGCTCACCGATCGCCTGTACCATCTTAACCAGCCGCACACCGAATCCGGTTAGACCGGTTCGGCGAGACGTTAGATTTTCGCGTGATCGCACTTTCGGTTTCTGAATATTGTGTCCTTGAATGGAGTCCTGCGCTCGGGGGCCCGCCGCGGCCCCGGAGCGAGGTGATGCAAGAATGAGTGCACCGAAATTACGGGCAAACGGGTGGGGGGGGGGGGGTTAGAGGAAGAGAGGGTAAGAAGTACGTATCGCTGGGTAATTACTGGGGCCTTTACCGATGTTTCACTGGGATTTCATTGCCGCCCCCCGTCCCCCATCGCCGGCGATTAACATCGCGGCTCGTTTCGGCGATCCTCGCCGTCGATATTGGGATTTAAGAAGGAATGATACGATTATAATTGGAGGGGGTCGATGTTATCGCGTTAATCGAGACCAGCGCCGTAGATCACTCGGGCTTGTCTCGCTCTGCCTCGAGGATAATGCGGGACGGACGTTTAATGAAATTTCTACGACGGAAGAGGACGGACGGTATTCGTGACGAGGTATTTTTCCTGGTAACAGCCTCCTAATGGAATATGATTTATTCGATTCGTACTGGGGAACAGGTTTGCTTCGAGAAAGGAGTCTGTTTACTACTGTACATCAAGTACGTGCTAGGAACGCTCGGGGAGCAGCCTCTGAATGAGAATCTATTCATGACGCACGATTCTATTAGCGACGTTGCGCTTTGGCGTCGAACAGTTTTATCGTTTCTTCGCAGAATTAGGCGCAGTGGATCGGTTACGCGAGTTTCGTCGAGATTACGCGCGCCGAGGGTCAACGAAAAGCTAGGGTTCGTCGAGAGGCACCGAAGGGACGCGAGAGTCTTTTTGCCCGGGACTGCGGTCGCTGCATGCTTCGCCGCGAAACGTAAGCCGAAGGACAAGACCGAACGAAGGAGGCATTGGAACGGCGCGAAGAATGATGGATCATCATGCATGCCCGAAAACCCGTTGGGACTCCACGGTGATGAAGAATGTTGCCCGGGGAAGAGGAGAGACCGGCCGACCAGCCAGAAAGTGAGAGAGATGGGGAGAGAGAGAGAGAGAGACCTAACTCGCCGCGACGATATCGGCAATCGCTGCCGCTCGAAAAGTGGATTGATTGAGCAAACGAAGGGTGCTCGGACGTTTTTCTCGGCGATGCTTGTCACTCCGTTGCATCTTGATCGATGGTACGCGTCGCGCAGTCGAAATCGCGAGCTTTCCTCTTACAAAGGGCAACATTGTGCCCGTCGAGGGTTAATCTCGCAATTCTCGCGCCGGTGGTCCGTGATTCGCGACCGAATCGAGGGAAGCTCTCTTCTATCCCAGAGAAGTTACCTTCTGCCTCCCGTGGCGAGAGTCCCGATGCAAGGGCCCCGATAACGAGATGCAACGGGAGGGCCGCGGCTGACAGGGAGCTTCTTCGCGAACCCTTACCCTCGTGAGGTCCCAAAAATCTCGCAAGGAGAGAGAGAGAGAGAGAGAGAGAGAGAGAGAGAGAGAGAGAGAGAGAGCGAGAGAGAGAAAAGAAAGGGCCGATCGCGGAGCTACCGCAACGAAAGAAAACTGCGCGAAGCTCGGGGACGGAAGGCCCAGCTTCTCGCGCGTCCAACGAAAAAGAAGTAAGACGCAGAAACGTCCCGCGAACAAGGAGGTTTCCTCCGAGAAGGCGCGACGAGGAGAGGAGACTCCCCGCGACAAATATACGAATGGCCCCGGGTGGAACGGAGGAAACGATTAACCGGTAGAGATGCACGCGGTGAACAACGACGAGACGGACCAGCGCCGTCGTCCGTCGAGGAAGGGGTTTAAACGGCGCGCAAAACGCGGGGAAGATATTCGAAAAGAATTACACGATAAACGTGCGGGGCCGTGGGGCCGATAATAAGAAAAGGGACTGGATCCGCTGGGAGAAAAGACTTTGGGTAGAAGCTGAAGAGAAGAAGGGGCCCCCTCGCGACGGGACGGCGGGAAGAGCGGGGTAGGGGAGCGAGAGGGGGGGCAGCCAGCCACCGAGGGGAGAAAAGGGGGGTTCGCTGGGTCTGCCCGACTCATAACTGGGCAGCCGGTGGTGGGGGAACGCCCTTGACTCGGACTCTCGGCCAGCGGGGGAGGAGTGGGACCACGGCGCGGCCTTGAGTCGGCCCGTCTCGTTCTTCGACAGCGTTTCTCAATCTCACGGTCCCGTCGGGGGTCTACCCGACTCTCCGGCTCCATGACGTTCACCGCCGAGAGAGCAGGCTTGTAATCGACGCGAGAGAGCGGGACCCAGTGCGAGGAGGCGCGCTGGGTAGGGTCAGGTGGCCGACATTGTTTTCGTGACATTCCTATGCTATTCGTGTTTTCGCGGTCACGTATCTCCCTTTCTCTCTCACTCGCTAATTCGCCGAGTCTGCGAGTAAAGGACGAGGAGATGGAATCGATCGTGTACGTACGGAAATCTCTCTGTTTTCCTGCGACACAGTGAGTCACCACTCGCCAGGAACATCCAGATTTAACCCTGTTGCGTTCATGAAGGTGATCGGTTACTTTGGCAGTGCAGGGGACCGCGCCGATATCGGAGATGTACAGAACAGGGGTGGCGAACCTTTCTATTTGCGCGCGTCAAAAATGTAGAAATAATATTTAATTATCGAATTGCTGACGTGCCAGGAAATTTTTAATAGCTAGAAAAATTAATAGGAAATGATATCATGGCAGAATTTATTCAGGCAAGTTTAAGGATTAACATAGAATTTCATAAGAACGAACTCGTAACTTGACACACAAGAGATTAACGGGAACAAGTCGTGCTGACGAGAAACAAAACTCTACGAGTGCTTGGCGCCATTTTTAGATAAATATATATATGTTAATGATATCGGCTGTAAAACATTGACGTGCCAGCAAAATTTTCACCACCTCTGGTATAGAACACTTTGGACGTAGAGGTCTGACAATTTGGCAGACTACTGCGGGACCCTTCGACAATTTCGATTATCGAATACATTCAAGACCCTGCAGTCGGATGTGGATTAGTAACCCATGCCGGGATACGCGGAGACAGAGGAGCCGAGGCTCGCGTAAAAGCATGGCAGAAGACGGCGCTGAACGGAAAGCCAATCATCCCCGGCGCAGAACCGCCAGTCACGCGGGCCTCTCGAAACGAGTCGACGGGCTAAAGAAGGGTTCAAGGTTCATGAACTTCGCCACGACGATCGTCGCGACGACTCTTACGAGCGCGGCTGAGGAGTAACGAGGAGCCCTCGGTGACCACGTTGCGAGCCCCTCCTCCCTCCGCGTTCGCGCTACGAGCGAAATTCCGCTCCGAGCCGGGAGGAACGGGCCGAGCGGCGGGACCCGTCGCCTCGGAAGAAAACATTCCGACGCGCTGATTGCATCCGTCGTCACGGTGCATCGGGAGCCTGCGGAGGTGCTAATCGGGTTACCGCGGGTCTCCTTGAACGAACTTTCGGCTGCGACGCAGAACAGTCCGCGTTTCGGTATGGCACAACACGCGGACGTAAACACGCCACGGAGCAAAAAACGTTTCCGAGAGACGGCGGGAGCGATCGGAGCGGCTCGATGACGGAGTTGTCGGGGGGACCTCTCTTTCCAGAGACGCGTTAAATTACACGCGGGGGGGGGGGGGGGGGGGGAGAAGGGGCCGCAACTGGGTCGCCGGCGATCGCGGAGAAATGCTTTTTTCGCGCTCGCTTTCGCAACGGAGCGGGCCAGTTCGATCGATCCCCTGTCATTTCGCGTGATTATCGCTGGAGAGCCGCGGGTGCGTCGTCGATAGGGCAGAGATAGGATCGTGGATCAACGCCGCGGAACGTGTGCCGCTCGCGAGCGATCGAACGCTAGCAGCTGCTTGGTTATCCGCGCGGATGCCTGCGTTCGTTTGCCTTTTCGATACGCTGTCGACCTGGAATGACGACTGCCTATTCTACCCGATGGGAGGCGACTGCTCGTGGACCGCGTGGATGCAGAAGGCGACTGCTGTTTTACAGCTGATTATAGCGATCGAAATCGAGAGTCTCTGGGAGATAGCGATGTCGCAGGGGGGTCCTGCCGTTTGTCTTCGACTACCGAGGGATTCTCGAGCGCGGGGCAAAAAATGGCGAGAAAACGGAGGCGAATATCCCGGGTCCCCGGAAGGTGAAATTAAGGAAGTTGAGAACAAACCGCGCCTCGTCTGCCAGAAGCGTCTGCAAGGCTATAGGAGCGGGAGAGTGTACCGGGGAGAGGAAGGAGAGGCGACGGGAGAGTGGTTGGGTGTGAAAGGAGACAGAGAGTCGTGGCGGAGAGGCAAGGGAGACAGAGAAAGAGAGATAGAGAGAGAGAGAGAGAGGTGGAGCGCAGACGTGGCGAGATGAAACGAGAGAGGGGAACGAAAGAGAGGAACGTGCGTAGTGGAGAAGAAGAAGTAGCGGCGGTTTCAGACGATCGTGAGGAAGAAGTGGGAGAAGTTGGTCCACGGGCTGGCGTGTACGTGTATACGACGCACCGAACACCCTTTATACTTTATTTTGCCCCGACGCGAAATACCGGCTGACAGTTACTCCCTCGAACGAAATAAAAGGTGGCCATCCTTCTCTCACGGAAGAGAGGAGCAACTCGGGGAGGAACTTCCACTTGGCCTACTACTCCACTCCGCTCGCAGCTCGCCACGGACGAGCTACCGGGGGCTTTTCTTTTTACGCGAGCCACTTCCTGCTCGAACTTTGTTTTTCTTTCTTGTCCCTCGCCTCCCCCTCGGCGGGCTGCTTCTTCCTTTCTTTCTTTCTTTCTTTCCCTTTCTTGTTGTTGTTGCCCCGGCCGGGGCCCTGCCCCTCGGTCGACGGGGGGATTATGCAACGCATAACGGAGAAATCTAAGCAAGCAAACCACCACGAAATCCAGCCAGATTATTATTCGCGGGCTCCCCCGGCCGCGCGTCTAACTTCTCCTATTCCACGCCCACCCCTCTATGCGCGCTGAATTCTCTCGCCGGATTTGCCTGGCGTTTCGAAAGTGCCGCGCGCCAGGCGGACGCGCGACGCTCCAACGAACTTAGCCTTAATTCGATCTTCGGATAAGTTCGCCTCGGAATGGGACCGTTCCAATTGCATACATTAACGAGCCACGAAATTCCGACGGTTTCGAGGCGGGGAGGGGGCGTTATCGGTGGCACGCGTGTCTTTCTAAGTCCTTGCTCGATTAGAAAGCAACGGTGTGGCAGGCATCCTCGATGGACCATATTTCTCTTCGACGAGCAATTATCGTTAGGGATTCGTGGGTAACATGAATTACCCGTGCCTTCGCAATAATGGCCAACGACTGGACCGTCTGACATTCGCGACTCGTTTCGGACCGCCGGTTAACCTGTTGCTGGGGGGTGGGGGAGGGGGTGTTGTTCGCCGCGTAAATGGCTGATGTAAACCCTCGATAGGTTTAATCCGAGGACGAGCAAAACCGACGAATATTACGGGGCTACTTCTTGCCGCGGGTTTCCCATCGACCCGCAACGGGGGGAGAGCCGCTAACAAGTCGGGGCGCAAGAACAGAACCACTGTTTACCGGCGTCGCGCGCGTATTACACGCGCCCGCCACCCCCTTATCATCGAGGCGGCCCGTAAAGGGGTAGTTCAGACGATTACGATTGAATTATTCATCGCGCAACTTCGTTAGCCACGCTCGACAAAAGGAGGGCTGCCGTTACCATTCGAGACGCTATCGGCGCAGGTTTAATCGGCTATTATTATCGTATTAAATGAATCTTTAATATTTCAGTGGCGAGAACGCGCATACGAAGTCCGTGCTTACGTTCGCCCCTCCTCGTTACCCGAGCCCGCGTGTCTACGCGTAGGCCGCGCTCGACGATGTTTACACCGTCAGAGCGTTATCGTCCTTCGACCGAGCGGCATCGTAGTTTTCCCTCGCGATCGGCACCCGTCGAATTCGAGTGACCCGGGCCGGGGTGGGGGGCCGCAGGAGCTCGGCACCGATTCGGGGCGAGCGATTATTGCGTTTCAAGGGGAACCAGCGAGCCGGAGGGCCAATCTCGCCGAACATAGAGCGACCTTGGTCGATTATTAGCCCCGACTGATACGACGCACCGGCCAATCAGGGCCCCGATGCACGATCGATACGCTTTGTTTTCGCGGGGGCCACGCGGCGTCGCGCGTTTCATTCCTCTTCCCTCCCCGGGACCCCCTGTCAAACTGTCTATACGTATACGAGCCGCTTTTTGCCTTCCACGCCGGCTCGCTACCTGCCAATGAAACACGTTGGCGACCTTCGAATCGGAGCCCGACTGTTTTTCTGCCCCCCCCCCCCCCCCTCGCGCCGGTAGTCTCGTGCCAGAGACCTCGCGACTGCGATCACTCGAAACGCACATATCTCAAGTGGAAGCGAGGCGGTACGAGGCGAGCGGCGCGACGAGACAGAGAGGGACGGGCACACACGTGCACACGCACAGGAAGGCTGGAGGGAGCGGGCAGCCCGAGCTACCGATACACAGCGCGTACAGGGTGTTTAAGGAAAGAGGGGTCAGGATTTTTGGGAGAGCGATAGCAACGCGGGGAGCAACAGGTGAGCACTGTTAGCACTCCGACCGGGGAGGGGACTTTACTTATGAATGCTGCGCCCTGCTTAGAGATCCCTTGAAACTGAATTTCCTCGTGTATCGAGTGGAATAGTGGATTTCTGAGGGGCTGAGCGATATTTGATTAAGTGTCGGCAAGTATCCAGGACCCTTTGGAATTACGATCGCGAGCTCTGTTTACTTGCTGACTGCTGTCGGAGAAAGGCATGCGAATATCGGCGCAACGCGAACGACGGCTCGAGGTTTTGGAATCCCCTTGTTCCCCGTGCATGCTGTTCTTCGCGGCTCGCGGGCTCGCTAAGTACGAGTACGATAATTGCCTGAAAGCTCAGTTACTGGGGAAACAAGGTAAAATGCTCGCAGAGGCAGGGGCGCGGACGTATTAAAAATTAATAGGTTCTGTAATGAGGAGCGAGGCCCGTTTTATACCGATACGTTCTTTATTAGGGCTCCACGCGAAAGAAAGCGACCGGCGGTGTTTGCTCGTCTCTGTAAGAGTCCTCTCGTGTAAAACGCGCACGCCACGGAGCACGATTGTTAATTCTCTTAGCCTTAAATTGTTTTCTCGTCTGTAGGCTAGACAAATCTGCGAATCTTTTAAAGAACCTTTAACCCTCAGCTGGTAGAAAGGACTCGGTGGAAACTGCATTATACTTACCCCACGTCTTTACCCCATCTCTAGCCTGTTATTCAACTATATCAAGCCGATGGAAATTACATCGCCCAATAAATAAGTACTCATAGTTTCTTAAGGGGTCTCGCTATCTTGACTTACAAAAAATGATGCGAACTTTGGGAATTTTTTCAAACAAAAGCAGTGAATATATTTACTTCCAGCTTTGTGGCTTTATTTGTCAATCTTTAGAGAATATGAAAAAAAAATTGTATGCAAAAGTAGTGTTTATATCCGGAGTTATAGCGCTTCGAATAGAGCACCTTACAAAAATCATATGCGCATGGTTAGCATAAAATCAGCCGTTGAAGTTGTCCGAAATAGAAAATTTAAAAATTTATATAATCTGTATGAGTGTGGCTATCGCCTGAACTGGATTAAATGGGAAATACTGTAAGTTAAAAAAAAATATGGCAGCGTCTAAAACAGACATCGATTTCGGCAAAAAATTGGCTGCTTTTTAGGTCGCAAAAGTCTAATTTTGCAAAAACCGACCTAGTTTTAGTAACAGCGGAAATGGGACATCTATTGAAGATATAAACCAAGCTTGAAGTAAATTGGGTGATTGGTTTTTGAGATATCATGCTAATTAATCCGAAAAACATCATTTTGAGAAAGACGCGTTTAAAGTTTTAAGTACTGTTATTGTTTAATTAAATTTTTTTGTGGCGTGAAGTTGTCAATTAATATAATTTGAGGGTTTCTCTTTAAAAAAATCCCAAATATCGCGCTCCTTTTCAGGCCGTCGAAGTAGAGGTTTATTCTATTTTGAACCGCCGAAAAATTAAGCTACATTTAAAGATATTTTTCTCAGCAAATACAACACATACTGAAATAAATTATTTTGATGTTTATTAAGCTACTCTTATATTACACAACAAAAATTTAAAAAGAATTTTTGCAATTTGTTTGCAGTGTCAATATGGCACCTAAAAAAAGAGAGCTATGTCCACGGCGTAGGTGATTTCCCGTCTCAGGCTAATCCGAAACAAAAAATTCCAAATGATTCTTAAGCTGCACGAGTGTCGCTATAGCCCCCAACGCAATTAACAATCTTTGTTGAAAAGTAAAAAAATGGCGCCTGTTTGAAAGAAAAGTTTGACAGAACACCCAGAAGCTCGTGTTCTCGGGAGAAAAATCTGGGTTATTTCTCGACAAAAATTGTTAATTTATCCAGGAGCTACAGTGACACTCGCACGGATTAAGAACCCTTCGGAATTTTTTGTTTCGGATAAGCCCGACCTGGGAAACCACCCACGCCGTGAACACACCCCTCTTTTTAGGTGCCGTATTGACGCTGCAAAAAAAAACAATTAAAACAAACTGCAAAAATTCTTTTTAAATTATCCTTGTATGACATAAGAGTAGCTTAATAAACACCAAAAAGCTTCATCTCATTATACGTTGTATTAACTGAGAAAAAAATCTTTACAAATAGCTTCGTCTTTCGGCCGATCAAAGTAGAATGACCCCTTAACAATGAAATTGACGCCAGCCTACCAGGTGAGGGTCGACTTACAGGTTCGTGTCGCGCGTTTTAAGAGATCACTTGGTCGATCGTATATAGCGGATAGGAGAGCAATTGTGATTGGTACGAGTCGTGAAAGCGTCAATAACTCATTGGTCGATTAATACGTAGCTTCGCGCGCCCGTCGCCTTGCGCGAGGAATTCGGCGGCAAGGCGACGACTCCCGGGAGCCGAGGGATTAGAGAATTGTATAAAACGACAAAAGAGAGAACAAAACTGGTCCAATTTTTATAAGGCGAAACGATGTCAATGTTACGGGGGGGGGAGGGAAGGGAAAGAGACTAAATCAAATATACGTATTTACTGTAAGGGTCGCCATGGCGAAGCACGCTCGAAGCGCGAGGAAAGAACGGGGAGAGGGCAGAGGGTGTCCATCGGGACAAAGCTTTTTCATCGGGGGGGGTTTCTGTTACCGTGCGCGATCACTGCCGTTGTACAGTAGCGTAGTCTCGCGGCACGGTAGCGCGCCGGGTGCTCCGAACTTCGCAAGCATCCTCCACGCTCTACCGACGAATACGTAATTCAGTGTGACTTATAGAAAGAGAGTAATATGAATGATATCTACGGATTTTAATGACTGTTTTCAAAGCGCTCGTTCCGACGTATCGATAAGACAGTTTATGCGAGCGAAAGTGACAATCCCGTGGCACAGAGAGGATTTCAGGCGCGAGACGGAAACGGTTTCGTTCGACCACGCAATCCGCGTTTCTTAATTAGAGCCGACCGTTGCTCGGGCCAACCGCCGCGTAACTAATTACAGAGCCTGATTTCATAGATTCTCGGAATATTTTTGATACGTTCGAATCAGATCGGCACGACTGCGAGCCACGATCGGACGCTGCTCCCGAAATTCGTAGCCACGTCGCGCGGCTTCGAGGCGAGGGAAAGGTGATCGTTAGGGCTCTGCCGATTTCGAGGCGCGGGGCGTGGCTGCGAACCTTCGCGGGCCTCGTTCCTTTGACCGACCTGTACGACGGTCGAGGTTTTAAAATCATTCCGTTGCATAGCCGAGGCGACAGTCAAGTCGGGGGGGGGGGGGGGTGCAATTTCGCGAGATCTGTTTCTGCGCTGGCCTTAAATCGATCTCGAACGAGGATTGTTCGACTTTTCCACGCGCCACGATGTTCATCAAACCTTTTGCGATAATTAAGACGGTTTCCCTCGTGAGATTGCACGCGTTTGCGACGCCTGTCATTTAATCAAAATGTTATTGTAATAGTAGTACAGTAAGGAGCGCGACGATGGAGGAAGGGATAAAACGAGCGGGCGAGAGCGCGCGTTTTAATTAAAACGCATCGACTGATTATCGTTAAGGATGGATCGCTGGAACGAAGATTAGCGAGGATCTTTATTGTCCGAAGTAGGAGATAGATTCTATTTATTCAATTGCGCGCTTGTTTACAGGAACCGATTGCTAATTTTCGTTTGGCCGTCCATTCCGTCACATCGCGCGAGATTTCAACCACTTTCTCTTCCGTTGTTTCTTGAGCCACGCGATCTTTAGGAATCCCCGTGGGTCGCGACCGAGTACCCACGGTTTCGATACGATTAATCAAGTTAGGACGCACGAAAGAGTAAAAGGGACAGATATCTCTATAGGCGTACTCTCTGTACGGCAATAAAGTATCGGGATACGTCGAGCCTCCCGTTCGGTAACTATTTTACGCGACACCTGTTTCGAGACGCGCTGTACATTGGCGGGGAACAAAGAGGAACGATACGACGTCGAGGCGCAAGCTGTCCCGACGGTATACGAGATAAATCAAGTTGCTTGTGCTCTTATTTGCGCGTCGATGCTAATCACGATACTATATTGCGAGGATCTTCTCTTGGTATACGGGAAACGATGAAACAGAAAAAAAAAAATGAAGAAAGAAAAGAACGAAAGGAAAATGGGAATCACTAGTGTGTACATATACAAGGACCGCGGGTTCGTTAATTTTACAATGCGAGAAACGCGCGGTAGACGAGAACCGCGTGGTTTGAATGGTGAACGATAGTGAATATAGTCGAGCGCGCGTCTCGTTGCGCGCCTGACGGACCGTGACCGGTGGTCGTTGATCGCGGCTCCGTGCGCCGTCGTTCTGGGCGCACGATCAGGAAGTGTATAGTGTTTTTAAGCTCGCCGGGATGAAGGAGCAGAAAGGAAAAAGCAAACGGGGGGAAAACAAAACCGACAAGAAACGAAAACGAGCCAGCAACTCTCCCTCTCAGCCACCTTGTTACGAGCCAAGCCAGTTGAACAATGATATCTGATTTTTATCAGCCGGGGATATGCAGTAATAGCACAAGTGAAACCGTTTCTAAGTACATTTGTTATACACGCATATTGTTATCATTGCCGCGTAAAAGCAATTATTAACTCCATAGCCTGGGCCATTGTTAGTTGAACGAGAGAGCTAGAGACTGTTTCTTGAAGTTGGGTTGCACCCACACCCCGTTCCGTTCCCCAGCAATCCGCACCCCCGCCCAGATTCCAGATGCCGCCCCGCGATACAATTAACCCCCACCGACTGACCGAGTAATTTCGCGCGATACACAATGCTATCTCGATTACAGCGCTATTCTTTCCTCTCTCTCTCCCGTTGCACGCGCGCCAGCTCCTCGGGCGTGTGCTTTCGGCGGGCCGAAGTTAAGGCAGCAAGATTTTACACCACCTGGTTTCCTTTTCCCGCGAGTCGGTAACGTTGCTCGATGAGGAGAGGCTTCTTTTGGTTTGAACGCGGTGCTTGATGCGAGAAACTTATGGTTTATTGGTTATCCGATTTATAATTTGTTCCTTTGGACACACACCAACCATACGTTCGTGCAACCCTACATCAAGGAAGATACGAAGAGAAAGAGATTATCGTAATAACTGCCGATTAACTCGGTAACAATGGCAACGCCCAAATACATACGAAGTCTGTAATCGAAATGCTTTATATTTTTACACCGAACAAAGCAGTATATTAACGTACAATAAACAATAAAAGAACATGTCCTTCCATACGCAACCTCAAGATGACAAATGTTGAAACTTTTATTTTTACAACAGCCCACTAACACTTCCGATATTCTGAGCTATACTCGAGGGTACTCGTAATAGTCGGGACTATTTAAGTAGGATACTCAAACGAAATCGGCTAGGATTCATTTTAATCGACCGCCCCCACCCCCGCAAGATAGACGGACTTCTGATCGACGTGCCGTCTAATTGCAATTAATTACGACAGTCTATCGCTAGTGATGTGATCGTAATTGTATCACGTCGACGTCTCGCGACCGTTTACGCGATCTTATCGCGCCCATGCTTTCGATCAAATTCTGCTATCGTTCGTTTCGCGAGTCACGAGAAAAGAAGATTGAATTCCGACCCTTTCGGTGCCGCCGCCAAACCGGTGTGCGGCGAACGCCCCGCGGGCGTTCGGGGAGAACCGTTAAGGATCTATGGTCAACGAGACCCGCACGCGGGCTACGACGAGCATTGAAAGGGTTAACTGAAATTGCCAAAGATGGCGACGAAAAAGAAGCCCGTGTATAAAGCGTCACAAGATGGTCTGTCCGGATTAGTAATGTTAACTGTGCTCCATCTATCGTGCGATACTTTCGTTCCACCGTTAACCTAACTTACGTAACGCACCTATCGAGGAACTCGCGTGAGTTTCCGATGAGAATCAAAAGTAGAGAGGCCGATCGGTATATACCAAAAAGAAACACAAGTCCCAAATACTGATCCGTTAAATTCTTAAGGGAAATTTGTACATATGTATCTAAAATAGCTATACACGTGTATATACGTACACAGGCACACACATACGCGTGAAACGCCAACAACATACGTACATATTCTGTGTAACATGAGAAGGTTTTCAATGTGCTGTTAGTACCAAACGATAGGATCATTGAATATTTCTGTCTTTGCTCACCCTCCTTTTGGTGTCCACCGCCGTTAGAAGTTTAGATGGAAGGAAGTTCGGCGCTGGAAGTCATCGTGAGCCCGCGCGATCGGTTCTGCAACGGTAATCATTCGCTTCTGCTCCCGTGGAAACATTGTGTCCGCGTTGCAGCACTCTCACAACTCGTAAATGCACTTTGTAAACGCGTTTCGTTCGCACGACACGCTTCATCGCGACGACGTCGACGATTTCGAACGATCGGACGAATTTTAACGGACGCCGTTCGAGTTCGAACCTGACGGATACGAAAGCGCGCGCGTTCCCAACCGCGTGTTCGGGAAGGCATCACTTTCGACAAGCGTTACGCAGAGCCGACCGTGCGTTTGAGCTTTCAATGGGAACAGCACGTATGACAACCTTCGACGTAATGCCATCGGCAGCCAATTAGAAAAGCGCATAATTTGCATTCCGAGGATCCTCGGCCGAGAAGGGACGCTAGTGAGGATGTTAGGAAGCTTGGCTGATTGGCTGCCGGTGACGGTTGCTCGGAGCAACAATCTCCGACGGGGGTCATCGACGAAAAGTGGGTTTAACAAATATTTCGTTTATAGTATTGAATAAGATTTTGAAGATACGCCGGGGGGGGGGAGAATACGAACGATGTTCAAAGAATGCCGATTTTATTAAATCACGAACGTACGTAATACCTCAGAGCCGTTACGATGTAACGATACGTAAAATAACGAAACGATTTGTGATTCGCGATCTATCGTAGATTATTACCGAGATTACTGGTAATTTCGTACGACAAATAATGAACTGTATGCGAACGCGAGCATTTATGTACGTCGACGAGACACTTTCGAAACACGGCAGCCACAAAAAAAAAGAGATGTTCGTTTTGCTCTGCACCATTTCCATCGTTAAAACACTTTCGATAGATATCGAGATCTGATTCCACGCGCATCCGGTTCCGTTCGATAAATTGTCGCTACCGTCGATCATCGATCTCTATCTATCATTCGTAGGGTAAAGGACTTTTGTATTATGAGTTTAGAATAAAACGTTTCTAATGTTACACTTAAGGAGACCATCGAGAAGCATTAAGAGATCAGAGGATTTACGTTTTTAAGGCACCTCGAGTAAGTGGTAAGGGAGAACCGTACTTTACCTGTACGTGAAAGTATACGTATCCGACAAGGGAACTTTAAATCTTTCGATATATCGCGCGAGTACGAAGGAACTTTCTTCGAGGGCGTAGACTGTTTCGCAGCGTTTTCAAATTATCGTATTTTCGGGCTGTTTAGCGCAACGAGCGAGTGCCGCGAGAATCAAAATTTCGAAGGGGCGTATTTGCGATCTCCCGCGACAAAGAAACAGGGGGCGTCGAGGATGGCGGTGGTCCCGCTCGAAATCGAGGTCGAGGAAGGTTCCTTCGTCGACAGTCGGCTCGCATAAATAAAGGTTTTTAATATTTCACGTTTTATCGCAATTTCCATCGAAGTCATTTTATGCGAAGACAGTCTTTCTCGTCTGGGAGTTAACGTTACTTATTTTACGCGCATCGAATAATAGGACTGTGTTCGTATCATATGACAGTTGTTAGCGTTTCTCGGTCGCTAGAAATGGGGGAAATAATCATAAAGATGAAATTTTTCGCAAAAAGGGAGAGAGAGAGAGAGAGAGAGAGAGAGAGAGAGAGAGAGAGAGAAAGAGAGAAAGAGAGAGTACAGATGTACACGCTTACTGGGAAACATGTATATGTATTTCAAGACGTCTTTATGCAAAATTGATGAATGTTTTACGTGTACTAAAATGTTCCCTTTTAATCCTATTAAGACTTGCAAAATATAAGTATTATACTTTACTTGTATATATACATATGTGATAAAAAATATATATATATACACCTGGTTTTCCATGTCATGTTTATATTGTGTCCTTGCAATTTCTTAGTACGAACTCGTTAAGGATCTCGTAGATAGTAAAAAGAGCACTAACGGTGTTTACCGAAGCGTGACTAATTATTCTTTATTATTATTAAAATTATCGATTAAAGTACAAACATCTTTCCAGGAATGTCCAGTCTTACGTGGTCTTATTACTAACTTGCGACGCATCACTGTACATGTATGTATAACTGATATATATATATATATATATATATATATATATATATATATATCTAATTTTACGTAATACAAATTAAAGTCACTGCAGCGTGCATTTTGGTATCGGTACCAGCCCTGCAAACGTTCATACAGCTTGTGCATAATTAATTCGAGCAACACTCAGCGTTACACGTTTCTCTGTCCCACTTTCAATTGATAGTATAACATGTACATGTGTAAACGATATTTTTTTAAATTATATATTCTTGAGTACAAATTAGATTTACAAATTAAAGGCAAATATACATATATTAATAGGAAAGTACATTCTAAGCCAAAAATCGATACAATTTATACTGTGTATTCTTATCCATTGTAAATTATCGCTTAAAATTATATTGAATCGTTAAGATCGTAGAAAAAAAAGAAGGTATAATTTAATTTTCACGTTTCTCGCGATTGAGTTTATGGGTAAAGTAAATTCAATGGGCGCGGATATTGCGCGCCAGCTTGTAGAAAATGGTCGATACAGTGTTTTAAGTGTCGTTCGACTGTAACACATTTAATTCGGAACCGGTGCTGATACTGGGCAAAGTACTCTCGCTCCAATCAGGGTGAGGATAATTCCTTGGCGGACTGGGCACGTTGACGGGCATTCTACTTTGAAGTCTGATGTCGTGGAACATGTTCTGGAACTGCTCCGTTATGGTAGAACTCATAGGAATGCTAGCCGAGTGGCTTTTTAAAATGTTCGAGCTAGCTTCGGTCGCGCTCGGTCTTTTCTCGAGACTCTGCCTTTTATACAATTCCGAAGACTTTAGAGCGTTGGGCGGATCTTTTACGTATCCTTCTTTCTCGCGAATCCCTTCAGCGGACAATCTTAACGGCTCCGACGATGACATTTTAGTGGCACTCTTGGAATTTCGTAAATTATCGTTCCTATTATTATTGAACGTCGTTGAGGCTTCTTGACCCTTGCTAACTGCAAGCAAAATTGTACGTGTCTTACGTTTGTTACGAAAGTTGGAAGATGTAGATATCGAGTATGGTTACCTGACTGGCTAATTCCCGTGTATCCGAGATCTTTGTACGATGGCATAAAGGTTTGCGAAGATTCACCGCAGGGTAAACTAATGAACTCTAAGTTAACGGAATCTTTAGTTTGAGACTCTTTAACGTTCTTCGTTCGTTTTTTCCCCGCATTCTCGATGTGGCTTTCCGAGAAAGACAGTAGCTTGTTCGGCTTGTGTAGAAACCTTTGTACATCCCGGCCCTTGGGTGGATCATGATCCACGGTAGACAAAGAAACATCCGATATGTCGTGCCAAGAAGTAGGTATATTAGATTCGCGCGACGACGTGGAAGTCGGCGATGAACACGCAAGACCTCCGTGAACCAATGAAATCTGGTGATTAGCAGTTTCTTCGTGAACGTACATGTTCAAGCTGCTCAACTGATCTGTAATTTGGCTTTGCAACTCCCTATCGTGAGAAACAAGAGGATAATTGCTGTAAAATGCTATTAAAACACAATTTTAGTTCACTTAATTGTAGTTAAACTAACTTGATTGCATTCCGAAGTTCGATCAATAACGTATCCTTATACGAGCATAAAACAGAGAGTTTGTCTTTCTCCAGAGTCAGATACTGCACCTCCAAGTGCCTCTGCCTCGCGAACTCTGTCTGGTCGGATAGATTTGTCCTCAAATCTGTTATAACTTTTTGAGAAAACTCATGGCCCTTAATCTCCTCTCTTAATTCGGTCACCGTTTTCTCTCGAGCCTGGACCGTTTCCATCGCTTCCTCTAATTCTTGCCTCAACGTTTTCACCATCGTTTCTAAATTAAACTGTCTTTCTCGAGCTTCGTTTAACAATAAGACTTGCTTATGAATTTGTCTGGTTTAAAATAAAGAGCATGTAAACAGCGTATGGCATCTACTTAAGACTAGCGTCTTATCGAATACATACCGCTGCAAGGTGTCCCGTTCCTCGCACAGCGTTTCGCACATTGCGTTCATTTTTTTACTTGTTTCTTCCAACTGAATCGTACTTGCTTCTAATTTCGCACGAAGCGCCATAGCTTCCAGATCCTACCAGAAATATTCAGTATCTGTTTAACACGCCCTCTTTCTTTGCGATTTCCAACAAACGTACCATAAAATGTGATTTCCCAGGTTCCGCCAGTATCCTGTGTAACACCTGCTCCATGTCGGTGAGAATTTTACTAGCCTTGTCGCCTTTCACTAAGTGCTCCAATTCTTTCATGAGAAAGCCTAACGTACGGACCGGATTAAACGCGCCGAATCTATCGTCGGAGCAATCGAATATCCCGCCGTATTGCACACCCTTATCGTGAACTATGATAGATTCGACACTGCTAGGTAGCGACGTAGTCGACGGATTTGTGGTGCGTGGCGTGACTTTCGCGTGGTCTTCTATTCTCTTCTGCGAAGCTGATTGTTTCACAGGGATCTCGTCGATATGCTTATGCTGAATACAAGCGAAAAGGAGAAACATTATCTCTCGTTCGACTTGTTGCAATTTTATACGATTCTAATAGAAAGGAAGCGCGCTCACGTTGACTTCATGCTTTTGATGACCCAGAGACTGTTTCTTCGTTTCTCTACTCTCAATTACGTGTTTCGTTGGTTTCGAAGCCAGAGGTCGTCCCGCCAACTGCTGCAGGCCCTGTTTCATAGTTGCTCGATTCTGTTCCATTAAAGTGCGACCCCAGTTCGGTTGAGAATCGCCGCTGCTGCCTGTCCTCCTTTTCTCTTCCACTCCCTTGTGACTAGTGGGACTGCTGCTAACCATCGTCGACGTACGCTTTCGCCCTTTGGTTTTCACGGTAACTTCTACCAGAGTATTACAATTGTCGAATAGAACAAGCTCCTCTGAGGGTGCATCGGGAGTGGGCTGTGAACATATTGCAGGATTAACAATTACGCCAGGTTCTTAAGTATTTATAAAACTTCCGAATGACAAATTACCAAATGCTGTTTGTTCTCGACGATATTTTTATTATTCCTCGAGCAGACGGCTTTACACCCATTTGCTTTGCAGCTCATTATGCTAAAACGAAGAACGGCATCTCTTTTATTGTTACAAAGGTGTCTCGATACATTGACCGATTTCTAACCAGTAACATTATATACAATCCGTCTAACCTGATGCTGCGTTTAATTCACGTTCATCGTACGTCAGGAAACTTACCGTAACGTGTAGTGTTTGCCAACGTATTCATCCTGGCGCTTACGATGTATACACCATCCTGTAGGTTCGAAGAATTTAGAATGATCATTTTATCGAAGTAGCGCGCTGAAAAATGTATGCTCGCAAACAGAATAGAGAAATCTGCACGTATATTATGTGTTCCGTTAAGTTCTACGATCGTTTACGACATAATTCAGCAAGTATTGCATATATTCTGCGCGTGAAGTAAACGGTAAATTTAAAATATCAATTTTGCTGTACTTTCGCTTATGGCGCATAAAAGTAGGCGAAACTGTATAGACGCGCGTCTGCAAACAAATCCAAGACTTCCCTCTTCCGCATTACAATTCAAACATATCGGTGATGGTTTTCTCTTTTCTACTTTCCTCCCCTAATTTTCGTGCATATAACTTTCGGGGTAAAATTTTTATTTTTATACGAAAGGACATCGATACAATACGATAAAAGTATAACAAATCGAATTTCTATATAATTTACACTCGTATATACATTATTAATTACGTTTCATTAGCATATCGAAAAGTTCACTTCTGTGCGCCCCTAAAATCTCGAAAAATTGATCAAAAAATAGTTTAGCAGATTCTTCTATGTGTGCCTTTCTTCTGCAAACGGCGTTCAGCTTGTCCGTCGTTTCTTCTAATTCGGTTGTAAGTTCCTGCCTGTTCGGCATCGAATCCTCAATTTCTTTAATATCGTTTTGCAAAGCTTTTATCTGTTTTCGTAATTTCTCCTCCTCGTTCTTAGCATCGCATCGGATTTTAGTCATCAGCCTTTTCTCTTCTTTAATCTTATTAACGACGTCGCTGCTCTCGTACTCGAGAACTTTCTTTTTCTCCTGCAAATTCTCTAATTCGTTAGTATTCAATTCTACCGAACGTTCTTTCGCGACAAGCTGCTTCTTCAATAGATCTTTCAGATCGTTCATTAAGCCTGCTTTAACGTTCAGTACCTCCATAATCTGAGGATGTAATATACCTTGTTCTGGCATCTTTAATTCTTCCAGATCTACACCTATGTCACCGCTGAGGTGCATGAATATTTCTTTATTGTACGTTAGAACCTTCTTGGTCAGATTGTTATTAATAGACGCCAATTTGATGTCCATCGTGTACAAATGTTTCTGTAAATCTTGAACGTATTCATTGAATTGATCCATATAATTCTGAATCTCGCTACATTTCTCCACTATTTTGTCCCTCTCCGCTTTAGACATTGGCTGCCGTTTAATAACCGACAGCAACTCGTCGTGCTGTTCATTCTGCAAACGGATTTGTTCGCGAAACGCGTCGCGTTTCGCATTCATTTGATCCGTGTCGAAATTAATTTTCTTTATGTACTCCTCTTTGGCGCTGATATCGCTTAGTTGCTCAGCTTCGTCCTTTTGCAAGGACAACAGTACCGCCTGCAGCTGTTTCACTTCCTCGTCTACTCTATTCGCATTCTCTTCGGCCACTTGCAGCTTAGCAATTTCTTCCTCCAATTCGAAGCGTGCGGTGTTCAAATCCTCCTCGCTAACCCCTTGCTGATCTTCGAGCTCGCGCAAGTACTTCTCGATCATCGATTCTTCCTCCTCGAGCTTCGCATCGTTCCAAGCGTTATAAAAGTCGAGCATCGAGAAGAAAGCGTGCCGGTTGTTATTGGCTTCCCTTTCGTCGCCTACGAACGGCAAGTTGTCCAAACAGTATTTCTCGAAAGCTATTTTTCTTACTTCGCAAATCTCTACCAGCCAGCAAACCCAGGCCAGAACATTGGGCCAAGAGTGCATGGCGTTAGCAGTTTTCAACCAAGATTTAGTAATGACGCCAGGGTAGTGAAGCTTCTTCGCGATCTTTGGCAACTCTTCCACGTAATTAGTCATTGTCAGGGCTTGCTTAATGTCCAGCAGTTTTACTAAGTGAGCAGAGACCTCGACGAACATCTTCAAAGTAAGCGGTTTCAAGCTGCCGTTGCTATTAAGCATAAAAGAGAGCTGATTCGTGGAAAAGTATGTATCGATCTTATTAAGCATGTAAGCTTGATACATCTTGTCCGTCAACGGCCTTGTGTCTTTTCTGGGACCTTTCGCTCCCAGACCACTAGCGCGATCAGCCGATACAGATCTGGGCCCTGTCGGAAGTGCCAAGTGAGTTCTGTTCGAACTTCCACCTGTAAAGACGTTGGAATGTTTGCTGGCATTGCTGAGAGGTGTCTTAGGAGTTGTTGGTACATGACGAAGCGGGGTCTTCCCTGCAACAGTAACGATCACGTCAGACTTCCTTGCAGTTAACTGTAAATCGTTTCAATATCGTAGTGCACTGTTCGAGAAAGCATAGGTGCACGCGATTCCGTTAATGTACATATATCACGAATAGAAACAACGATATTTCACCTGTTGCTTTTAAACTGGACCCTCTATTACTCGCTCTGTCACTCGAAGAGGCTCGAAGACGAGGTCTGGGTATGTGTGAGCTGTCGACCGTGGGAATCGACAGCTTCGACTTCAGAGTTTGAGTTTTCCTTGAATCTGCCCGTGTCAGGCTCTTATCTTCCCTCTCAAACGTAGATATTCGTACAGGATTTAAGGACGACCTGCGTCCCGTAGAGCTGCTTTGCTTTTTCGTTCCAGCAAAGTCCATCTCACCCGTTCGATAGTTACTTGAAATTCGAATTCTATAAGAATATTTGAAACTTCAGCGTAAGAGAATTCTTGGACGTCCTTCCTCTGCCCTCTTCCAAATATTTTCAAACATTTTGAATTTCGTCGTTACCCATGGACGCGTAAGATGCAAGGTGGTTAACACGAACGGTACATGCGATACGACTTTGGGTGCGTTCCACTTACGCCCGATTTCATTAAGCTAGGTTCTTCTGTACGCGACTGGACGCAACGTCAAGAACTTCAAAGTCGATTTTCTCGAGAATGAAGCGCGATATCAAAAAATTTTACTCTTTTTTCTCGACTTATTTCCTTATTATAAGTCGAAAAGAAAGAGTAACTTTTTTTCATGTCGCGCTTAATTTTCAAGAAAATCGACTTTGAGGTTCTTGACGTTGTGTCCAGTTGCGTACAGGAGAACTTAGCTTAATGAAATCATGGGCGATTTGGGCGTAAGTGGAACGCACCCTTTACGTGTTGTCGCTTATTCGAAACGCACCCGCGCATTACGTCTTCTTGAGCATGCTTGAGTTTCTGTATCAGAGTTGCCACTCGAGTGCGTTTTATTTTAAGGTTAACACGTGCGGAGGATAAAGCGAAACATTGCGATCGCGTTTAAATGGTTAAGCGGACGAAATCGGCATGTAAGATGTGCAGGTTTAGTCGAGTGTCATTGAATTGTAAACGCAGAACTTTACAAGGGGCTACGAATCTTGCCAAGCGATAACATTAATATCGTAACACTACTTAGTAAATGATATTCAACTCGCTGTGCAATAGGCCCTGCATTCTTCCGTTCTGTTCTTAGTATGAATTCTATCATGCGGCGAATAAGATCGATGTAGTGTCTCGTTACAAGCTCCTCTAACGAAATTTCACACCGCGGCGGCGATAGAATCGTGTTGACGATAACAGCGCGGCAATAGGTTTTAACGCACGATTATGCTGCGAACGTTGTGCGGCTCTGCTTGCAGAGACCAAATGCGGAAGGTAATTCATCTGTCGCAAGGATACTGCACAGCAGTCGTAGAGTCTTTGAAAGACGACAGTGCCGATCTGAGTCGCTATCTGAAATTCGAGAGCAAGATCTTGAAGGTTATGAACGAAGGCAGTCTGATGGAATTGAAGAGGTGAGTATAGCCGGCGATGTTAACGCTTTCAGGAGGAGGTCAATGTCGAGTTGTACGCAGTTGATATTCTCGTGCAGGTACACTTTCCCCACGTACGCCGCAGCGTTGATATCGCAGCGCGAGGCGAAGGGACCTTACAATTCCATACAGCACTTGTTCTCGTACAATGAATTGGAGCCTCATGTCATAAAAACTATTTGTTCTTTAATCATTCAGGAACAAACAAGGGCCAAAGGATATAAATACAGAGTAACGCCAGTCATGGAGGCGAAGGTATGCGAACGTTGGTGCAAGTTGCTTTAATTCATTTTATTTTTACTTTATTAGACGGATGACTCCTTTTTTTTTTACAAAGCTTTACAGAGTATTGCGAGGAAATAATATTTAACATTTCAGTACAATCTTTCGATAATCTGAATGCGTGTTAATAGAATTGTGTACTTTTGCGAATCGTTGCAGGTACCAGAAAAAATATTAGGGTTACATGTAGGACCTACAGTGGTGAGCTGGGCATTAATAGATAAGAACTTTCAAGTAGTAGAATGGAATTATACAACTTGGTCCGGAGACATGCCTGGAAGCATCTCTTACAATTTAATCAAATTGGTGAGTATTACGGTGTTCAGCTTCGGAAATGTAACTTGAACGGCATGTTCGACTGTTGCTTTTAACGCAGGTACCTACCGTAGTTGAAAGGATACCTATGTCTAGCGTTTATGTAATGGAAGAGCCTGTACGTCCAAAGAAAGTGCCACAAAATATTTTGCACAATCTACAGCTTCAACAACAGTTAATGATCGCTATTATGACTTCGGTTGCTCTAAGGAAAGGTATGTTAACACAATACTATTAATTAGAGGTGAATTCAAAGCTAATTTTTAAATTCTCCGAACTCGAATCTGAAACCTGAGATTTATTAACACCGTACCATTGGTTTCACAAAATGTAATTCTTCAGGGAACAGTGATTTACCAGCGCCCAAGCACAATGTGTACATATTACACACTCAAACGACAGCACGTTTGTTCAACCTTCTAATTCGTTCTGAAGTAATATCTACAGAGTATGCTATGGAGAGGATAGAGAGAAATGCTATTAAGACAAGCACAACGGAAGATATAAAAGTGCATTTAAACGACGAAACGAAACTTCGGTACACACAAGCGACCTGTGACGAACAAGAACAGATGAGTTGGTCTTTATTAAAGGCTTTAACGTTTCTACGCTTAGCTTTACTAAGAAATTCTAGGAAAAGGAGTAAATGAGGTAGTCGTGAGATTTAGCCTTACACGAATGTTAATAGTAACAGTATGTAAAAAAAAAAGAGCGTCGACGATGAAATGCTAAGGAGTGCTGTGTCCTGCGATTCTGAAATTAAAAGATGTAAATACCGACGGAAAAATAAAACGGAAATTGTTATGTTTGATGAGAAATTGTTTGCGAAAAGCAGTTACTTCGTTATGAGAAACAACTCATGGAAACCCCATTTTTTCGTGTTCCTCGGTTGCAGTCGCTCACTGTGAAGCGCAACAGCGGAGTCCGCCAGGATGAGAGGGAATAACTACGCGTGTACAGGTCCATTCATTTATTATATATTAATTTTCATTATACTATCTATCCATAGTACACTGTACGTCTAATGTTTCTCGCTTCTCGAATACGAACTCGTCTATGGTAAATAAACAGACAAGTAACGTTTCGTCACAATGGTAAGCGGCGTATATTTGTCTCTCGCCATCGCAACTGTACCATTGCGTGCGGTTTGAGTAAGTATACGAGAGCAAGACGTCCGAGTAGTGGCTGTTCCGTGAATATAGTCAACAAATTTGTACGGCCAACTAAAGGTACAGGTTCGACAAATATTTCCGTGCCGAAACTTGCAATTTGTCAAATCGGATATGGTTCTCAACGAAATGATAGTAACGCCGCTACTTAATCCGGCAGTGATGCTGTATAAGAAGCACGTGGCTTACGTATCGCCGTCTAAATCGAGCACGAGTAAGCACGCCACAAAATCTTTCACTGTATGCATCTGAAATCTCCTCTCAGTACAATCACATTGAATTCCATCGAGAGCACTTACACGCGACAGCAATTTCAGAACGACGAAACAGATACCGACATCCCATCGATTTAACGGGGGAACGAAGGAGTAGTTAATCACGCCTTGGGATATAAATCGAATAGAATTTGCGCGTGCCTATGGCTCGTGTGTGCCTCACACTTGTTCCTCGGTGAACGAAAGTCTTCTGAACACGAAAGAATTAGCAAAATAACCGATCAAGCCTCTGTACTTTTATGCAACAGTTTTATACCGATTCTTCGCGCAGAGAAAGAGCTTCCTATTCCAATTGCCTAGTTGAACGTACTATTTGCAAACGATGCTCGTTCACGCAGGCTTTCGATCGCATGTAATCCCGTATTAATTATCTATTAATCGAACAACAAAAGTTCATTAACCAGCACACCTTGCTTTCTTTTTGTCGCCGGCGGTGCCAATGGACTACAGATCACTAAACTGTCGTCGACGCGACAGCGTACGCTATACAATAAACTATGTGATTGCACGCGCCTCCCTCTTATACGTTCCATCGCAATCGCATCGCTGCCAGGTTAACGCAATTTATAATTATTAAAGTAATACCCGATCAGACCAGCTGGAAACGAGTCTCGACATATATGTTAATATATCGACATATCTAATATATAATTCTGTGTATATATAATATATCTATATGTATATATACGTATGTGCACGTCTGGTTTTGCGCTACAACACATTGTGAAACGAAAGAACGTTAAGTACGTTACAATTGTAATTACTATTCCCGTTTGCTTGTTTCCTTCTTTCTTTGTGGTTCACAACACGTTTGTTTTGCATCTTGTTTTAACTCGAGAGAGAGAGAGAGAGAGAGAGGCATTCTTACGCAAGCGTATACGTGTATAAAATCTATCCAGCTTAAAACGTACAATACATCTCTCGTGGACCGCGCACCGAGGCGATATCACCAGCTCGCTCGGATACGCAAAACGGATGCGGCTTGAGCATCAACAAATACAACGGGGGGACAGAATTCTGAACGATCTCGATATTGTTCTTGTCTTGCTCGATAGACACGTAAAATAGTCGATTACTGTTATAACATTAAACGATTCGGCATTGAACTATACAGGCTGTTGCAGAACGCAGCACGGCCCACCGAAACAAGATGATGTTTCGGCCAACAAAAGGGATGGAGAATGTAGAATGAAATTTCTTTATGCGAATCCTTCGTTTCCAGGAGAATCGATTCTGAAATCGCGCGGTGCTGACTCACAAGTGACCGTCGCCGCTCGCGCTTTCAAAATTGCTTTTCTCGGAAACGAAGCCTCGTACAAAAATCTTTACTCCACACCTTCGCCCCGTCTTTGAGTCAAGTGTCACCTTCTTTCGAGGGTCGTACTGTACAACACGGAATTACCTGTAAGTCGTTAAAATTATAAACTTCCTCCACCGCTCCAGCCGCAGAGTTGATTCTGCTCGACTTGCAATTCCTCTCGCGGGACGCGCCAACCGCTCAAATAACACGCTACGCAGCAAAAGAACGAATTACGATTCTGAGCAGGGAGACTTTTCGTAACGCCAACGTGTGTTGGTAAATACGCGAAGCCGCGCGGAATGATTTCTTCATTCTGACATCTCGTTGACAAGCATACTTTCACGATCTCTTGGACACTTCTTACAGCGAATCATACCCCGTTTCTTTGCTCGTAGACATTCATCTCCCGCAAACAAGCGGTGCAATTCCGTTAGCAGACGGCCGACGATGAACCTCGGACGCCGGTGTCACGCGTGCATCCTTTTACAAGTTCGATTCGCCAGCGACGGACGAACGGTATTGTTTGTACGCGTTTAAATAAAAGCTATGTATCTAAGCCAGTCTTCAATCCTGCTCTGCCGACCTCTGTTTCAGACGGATGACCCTCTCCTCGGTGGCCTCGCGCGACGGATCCTTCTCGGTTTCGTTCCAGGGAGAAACGAAGCTCGCCTTCGTGGACCATCGCGGATTAACTTTACCCAAGACTCACGGTACACGTAGGAATATTGTATATCCGTTAAACATTCATTAGACGAGTGGAACACGTTGTTCCTTCTCGGTTCGCTTGGGATCGAGAGAGAGAGCTAACAGGTCGCTAACGAAAAACAGGAATATTTGGCTCGCTTGTTCTAGTTTCAATATGAAATATCGTTAATTCCCCTGGCCTGCATGCGACACGCTTCCGGTAGTCCCGCAAATACGTCGCGTTACATCATCGCTGTCAGATTAAGCAGAAAAGAACACGAAAGCACAGTGACCGAGCGGCTCAGCATCGATCTCGTCGCCACGTGCCCGTCAACCGACGGATCGCGACGCTCCCGGTTAACGGCGGCACGAGCACGGCGATTAAGCGGCGAACGGATAAATAGACGCGTGACAGGGTTGCATATCGTGTTGTAGACTTTCATACGACGACACCGGACGATTGTCGATACGCAATCGAGCTGAATGCGCTCGTATTGCTTTGCTTTAACGCGTCGGAAGGTCTGGAAGATCCTCGCCCTCGCTGCGCATTTCCATCCGCCGATGTACCTTTAGGCTGTGCACTCGATGCAAAGCGGCCGCAGATAACCGGGCTGAAAGATTCTGCTCGCTCGGGATCGTTATATCCCCCGCTTTCGTCAGGTGAAGACAGATACGAGCAGCAAAGTCTCTCCACCCGGACTATAACTACGCGAGCGGTGTCGAGGGCGAGATTATCGTCGCCCGATTACGGGGACAGTCGAAATGGTACAGAATTCACGTTCTTACTTATTACTTTGCGCGCACGGTGGTGCGCTTTGATACACTTAGAGGTCGCCTAGCACGGCGCGCTATCTCTTAGTTCCACGGTTAGAAACAACCAGAGAAATGGAGAGAGTCAGTGGGGAGAGTTCGAGTGAAAAGCGCGAGGAAAATAGTCGCAAGCTTCATTCTGCTCTTTGGAAAGATATTGGTCCGATGCTGAGAGACTGTTACACTTAGACAGGCGTATAACAGCGCGGGCTTTCGTGGAACGGACGCGGATATTCGATACAGACGGAAAACAGAAAACATGGTACGAGGGGACACGATGGGTCTCAGCGGCGTACTTCAAATGCAATGGCCTGTGAGCATTCATTTTTGCAAATTTTCTCTAAGCGTGGGCGATACCGTAACCGCGACGATAAGAAACCCGACCAGATATCTCTGTCGAATAACTAGCAGAGAATTTAGAAATTTACAGCGGTTAACGCTCCAGAAGCATCGAATAATCTGATCAGCCGCGCAACCCATCAGTCCGACTCGATATACACTTGGTTCACTCGGCCAGAAGCGCTCGTCGCTTGTGGACTAGATTGGCAAAGGGTCGAGTCGATGATCACGATCGTGTGCGTTTCAAGCAACCTGGCAGTCTCCAAACGCACACGAGACCGCCTTCTCGGTTCGGCAGCGAACGAGGAAAGGAAACCCTCCTTTTTCTTTGGCGAGGATCGCAAGCGTACCACGCGATGAGACACTCTCGCGGGTCTCTACAGCTTCGATTCACCGCGCGAGATTACTTTCAATGACGACGACGACAATGACACGAAAACGTACAACCGTTCAGACGAGAATCCTGACGACAGCTCGCATGCGAATGAAGTAATAAATTATACAGTGGCTCGGTCGTCACACACACATACGCGCACACACATGAAGGGCGACACGCAACACGTAGGAGAGAATCGCACATTGGTTGAGAGATACACGCAGTAACTTGAATCGGGTCGACTCTCTACTTTGAAGCGTTTACATTTAATTCATCGAATGTTGGCTCCGCACAGATAAATACTCCGTTCGTCTAAATATAATTTTCAATTCGGTGCGCGAGAAATAGACTTTCGCTATACATTTACGCTTATATGTAACACATGTCGCCGCACATCATTCCTCCTCTAATTGCCCAGATTCTCCTCCGTGCCCGACGATAAACGATCGAGTCACGCCCGCCGATCGGAGCTCTCTCCCATCGCCCTCCACGACCACCAGAAGCTCGATCAATGTATCTCGAGGAGGGGTTCGTTCGTCCCGCGGTATTCCAGGTTCTCCGTTCTCTGTTTTGGAAGCCGTCGTGATAACAGGCATATTCATTGCACGCGATAGACATACTCGAAGGGAATGAAAGGGGGGCTCTGCTGAAAAAATAATATCACAGCCTGGAGACACGTCGGAAGACTAAGAACCGCGGCTAAACGGCTCGCCGAATCGAGCGAGCGATTAAAGGAACGAGAAATAGTGAACAGAAGAGTGAAGGAACATGGCACAATTTCGTTAACATATATTACTCACTGCATCGTTCCAGCGGATGAATGCAACACAGGCGTTTGAACGGCGTACGCGGTGCACGCGCGAAGAACATAAATCAACGAGAACGAACTTGTTACGCGTCGACGACGCCGGCAACGAGAAAGAGCGAAGACGGGCAACGGAATTATCGGCTCGGTCGCAAGAACCCGCGTCGCTGCTTCGCTCCGTTCTCGTGCCACTAGTCTCCACCTCCCCGCGATTGTGATATTATTTCGGAAGCTTATCGCTTATATAATTGAGTGTTCAGTCGCACGGTTAAATACATAGTTCTCGTAGTAATAAAAATTACATCTGATCGGTCTCGCGATCGTCGGGAAAGGAGCACGACGAGCCGCGCGGCCGTATAAAGTGACTAGCATACGCACCTGTTCGCACAGCGTTCGAAATTAGTTTCAAACCAGTGTTCATTATCGCTTTCGCGCCGGTTCTCCTTTCTTTCTATCACGATGCTAGACGTATATCATACATGTATAACGTGTATCATACACGTGTAACAAAAATAGGTTCGCAGGTTCTTCTTTTTTTTTTCTCTTGTTTTTTGTTCTCTTTTTTGGTCGACTCTTGTTACCAGGATTCACCGATAAGACACACATGAACATACCGGAGGGACTCGAAACCCTCGTCCATCTCTTTCGCGCTATCGACGAGTATAAAGGTCCGGATAGGTAAGATCGCCGAAGGACTTGGAAAAAAATTTTGCTTCCCCCTTTGTCCATTTTCTTTCATATGTTCGGTAACGGCGTCGTTGAGCGACGATTTGCGCGAGCGATGCCAGTGTTATATGTTGCGGGGAAAGATATGGCTACGCTTTAGAGTCGGTTCTTGAGAAGTGGCTGTTCGTTTGATCCTCAATCTTTCTCGCGACGGTGGCAGAATTTTGTAGTGGCTACAGATGCTGGGAACGACGAGTAATAAGACACGTTGATAGAGTACATCTCCGTTTGACTAAGAAATGCACGGTCGCTTTTCTTTTTCAATTGAAAGTATAACGATGTGCGCCACAGCAAAACGTTTCTATTTCGACTCGCAACGAACTAGAACGACGATAGGCGATAACAAATATAAATAACACATTCAGAGACATAATGATTGAACGCAATTTGTTTTGTGCGCGTATATATCTATCTCTCTCTATATATATATATGTGTATATATATATATATATATATATATATATATGTATAAACAATTAAATAAACGGATATCGTATTGTGCGCTACACGAATATGTATATACCTCATAATACTTTCTCGTTAACGCAAAGAGCAGATCGTTAAATTAGGAACATGGGAATTAGGATAATTGTTCTGTTAAATGTAACAGAGAAGGTGCTCCCTACTCTCAGGCATTGTTAGGTGAATATCAGATGAAACGTACAGAATATGCAAATAATATTCCCTCCCCAGTTTTCGACAACTAATCCAAATGCCACGTTCTCGTAGAAAATAGTTACCGTTCTTCCCCTTTAAAAATTGTATCATAGATACCAGTGATTGCTCTAACTTGCCTGCTGTGCTCTTTGCCCTTTACACCTTAATTCTCCTAGCATAGCGTTGAAGCTACGATTCGCCGTGGAAACGCACCGATCGTCCGGGGGCCTGGAACCGTGCGTTCCCGGTTTCTAATATAACTAAGCTAATGTTTCCGCGATCATCTCTAGATAAAAACTCTTCCTCTAATTTCGCGAAGAAATGAAACTCCCCCCGATCCGTTCTCCCGACAGAAACACCATCGAATTGTTCGAAATAATTTAATTCATTGATGCCTCATCGTTAAAGCGGAATACAGCTCCCAGAGTGTCAAGTATAAGAATAAAGAATGGCATAAAACGTATATCGTTTGAGAACTGTGCGCGAGTCTGCTGATACGTTGCGTCGCTCCGAGTATTTCATTTCTCTCATTGTTCCTCACCTTCCTCTATGAACGTTCGAACGGAAAGCTTATTTAATTACTCAGACTTCTATCTTGTTAACGATCGAGCACACGACAAGATAGGGTAATACTTGTTGATCCGATGCAGTCTTTAGAGAGTTTCCATCAGTACCGTGTTGCACAGATGCGAAACAGACAAGAGAGAGAGAGAGAGAGAGAGAGAAGCCTATTATAAGTTTTCCTTTAGCGTGTGTCTGTCTGTCTGTCTGTGTGCGTGTGTGTGTGCGTGTGTATGTCATAGGTACAAACTTGGTAACTATTAACGACGATTCTTACTGGTACAACGTCTAAGTGAACAGTCATTACGAAAGTCGACTCGAGATGATACTTGGAGACACGCGGATGAGATTCATAAAGTGGGTGGTACAAGTTTTTGTGTTCATCTTACAGTACTGTACGAAAGTCGGCGTGTGCCTTTGGTACAGCAGTGCGCAACGTATCGCTGCTTGGAGACAGTTCATCGGATATCGGTTATGTTAGCTTTGCTGCCAAAGATTTTGACTAGCTGATCTTCGTAATCGTCGATATTACGCTTCATGAGTTCCATGCAAGGCCCGAGCAAGCGTTCGAAAGCTTCAACGTCCAAAACTGAAAAAGTCGTTTCAAACACCATCTGCATCATCTCTTAATCGCGCCGCGCAACCCGGTATTCCGCTGATTTCTCATTTAAGATAGATTGAATTTAAAAAAGAAGAATAAGAGGAAAACCTTGATATCACCAGGCTGCTGCGTAAGTTCCAGAAAGTGCGTATCCCGGTCTCCTTAAAAGGCTCGATTCTAAACGCAACATATGCTGCTCGGGCACTGTTGTCAGTGGTTGGTGGAGGGAACCGATTCGCAGCAACGTGGTACAGCGTACGAGAATAATATTGAGAGGGAACTTACAGGCCAGCTTGATGTCGCCCACAGCGTAGGCCGAGGCAGCGCGAGGTTTGTGTGTCACGAGCGCCAGCTCGCCCAAGTACCCACCAGCGGGGACTCTATTAATCTGCGGCAGCAAATAGAATACCAAATGACATCTATACAATTGACAGCGGGCAATTAGCGCGCACTAGCCTCCCGTGGCAGGCGCGCTAGTTCTGCCGTGGCGAGCTATGTAGGTCAATGATCGTCGCAATGATGTTGGTCGATATAAAATGAGAACTAAACGCGGAGCGCAGCGTACCTCTATCTCGCGACCATGTTCGCCGAGTATAGTGATCTTAACGACGCCGTCTTCGACGAAGTACATGCCATCGGCGGTGTCGCCCTGTTTGATTATCTGCTCGCCGTTTGAGAACTGCTTCGGCACGAGGGCGTCGGCCAGGTTCATCCGCTCGTAAGACTGCAGAAAGTACGTTTCACATCATCTCGGTGAACGACAGAGTCGCCCGGACAAGTTTCATTCACTTATCGCGACGCCTCTCCGCAAAACGTTCCCGCGAGACTTGCCTCGAGAGATTTGAGCATCGGGACCTTGTTGATAAGGTCCTCGTACATCTTGCGCTTCCTGTAGGCGGACTTGAGAAGAATGCGCCGGAAGGTCTGCCTGTCCATAGCCCACAGCGTGCCGGGCGTGATGGCCTTGATGCTGGCCGCCCTGGGCATGTTGTAGAGAAGCGCCAGCTCGCCGAATGCACCGCGGTTATCGTAGGTGTGTATCATCGTCTCCACGGCAGACTGATCCTTCACGTACACCTCGAACCTTCCTCTGAAATAGCAACGGCACAATAGTCGCCTGCCTATTCCCCGCGATCGATTCGGATGCTTGATAGTCGGTGGCTCGTGGTCTTTGTGACCTTACCTCTCGATCACATAGAAGTTGTCACCGTCGTCCCCTTGCCGGATAATGAATTCCCCGGGCTGCACCGTTTTCTCGAACATCGCGTCCAGCACGTCAGCCATTTGTTCCTGCGAAGAATTCGCAGCGGTACGTGTTTATCCGTGTCGTGGCTATTTCGTGACTAGCATCTACTACATAGTTTCTAACGTTCAAGGGCGTCTACCGTGAGCGTTACAGTTTCTAGAGAGATCTCAAGGTAGATGGCCCACTCGCCGCTTCGGGGACAGAGATCGTTCGGTATTTGCGAGAACCGAGCGTTTAAAGGTGCGCTCATTATGATCAAGATAATTGCGTCACGCTGTTCTTTGATCATCGTTGACCAGCCAGCCGAGTGGCTTTCGGCGCGAACGAGAGAAATTGCCCGCGTCACCGACGGGCATAATAGGTCATTAAGAGTAACACGAGAGTGGCTGTGCGATCGCTAGTGGTTTATATTTGTATCTAGCCGACTCGTTTCCCTCGGATAGTCCGATTCTGAATCCCAGTCGAGCAGATTACACGCACTCATTGGCATTTCCACGAGTTGGCGCGAACCCTCGCCCCGGCTCTGTATTCCCGTTTCAATTACGCGCAGAGCAGAGTAGGTACTATGTTTAAACTTACCACGTCTAGGGCCCGAAACAGAAGAATATTCTTGACGCTCTCGCTGAGCCTCTGCCGTTGCTCGTCGCTCTTCGGGTGCACCATCTGAAACCGATTGATAACGACAATAGTGTGCACACCAAATCTACGGAAAATCTGATCCGAGTGATTATATATTAATTTGCGACTAAATCCGCGGCAATCCGGTTGCCGCGTGATTGGCAAACCATACCGAAGCCCGGCTTTCGGTCTCGATTATCGCTCGATTTCTATTTCGCCGGATAGATTTATCGGGGTAACGCGCGTTTCTAAACGGTGTGCAGAAAATTACTATCATTGCACGCGTCGATATTATACATATAATTAATCGCAGCGTGATCGATCGGAAACCTTAAGCTTGAACACGTCTCTGTTATAAAAAGAAAGGGTTTCCCATTAGACGCGCGTGGGTAGATTGCACAGCACGGTAAATTTAAAAAAAAAAAAGAAGAGAGAGAAGAAAAGGAAGAAAAAAAATTGAACTCCTCTATGATCTTGCGCTCATTATTGACGCGCCGCGCGTCATTAGCATCGCACGAAACGGATGACAAGAGACGGGAAGTTGTAACGAGCGTTTACATGTCGCATTAAGGCAGGATACCACCTTTGACTGCGATTTTTCGAGGCGTTTTTCATGAATTCTTTTTGCATACAAAGAATGCGCAGAAACAAAATCGGTTTTAGTCATTTATTAATGTAACTTTAATCTGTAATTACACATTTTTTGAAACTGAAAAAGTAAAAAATAATCTCTTGTAGGTGGTGCCAAATTAAATTCCTTTGGAGAAACACCGTTAGACTGCGTGTCAAATTCTGCTCTGTACGTGGCTCTTAGAAAAAAAACCAAAGAATGTTCCTATTAACAACAATATTTTTTAATGCTGTACGTAGGGATGTTACGAAATTTCGATTTTTAAGAAAATGGCAGTCATTTTAACAAAAAGGGAAATTTTTTAGGGTAAAAAAGTTAATAAAATTGTGCACCAAAAAAAAAATAACAACGCTACTGCAAAAGTCCTACGTACATCATTAGATTATACCACGGGGAAGAATTGTGCAAAGTTTCGACTCAATCCGATGAAAATTGTAAGAGTAATTTGACACGCAGTCTAACGGTGTTCCTCCAAAGGAATTTATTTTGGCGCCACCTACAAGAGATTATTCTTGACTTTTTCAGTGACAAAAAATGTGTAATTAAAGATTAAAGTTACATTAATAAACGACTAAAACCGATTTTGTTTCTGCGCATTCTTTGTGTGCAAAAAAAATTCATGAAAAACGCCTCGAAAAATCGCAGTCAAAGGTGGTATCCTGCCTTAAGGCCCCCCCGGTTCGAGAGCTATAATCGATCTCCCAGGAAACGATGCACCGGAGGACGGTTACGACTCGGATCACAGATGTTTCGAATCGCGATCCGCTTTTTTTAGAAACCCAAGAGACAGGGATAAACAAATACCGAGTCGCGTTCCGCCTCGTGTTCTCTGACCTTTCTATTCGACTCTTTTTTACTAATCGACGATCCTCTTGTACGGCATCGAATTTCAACCTCCTCCGTCAGCTTCGTTCGCCTCCTCGAACACCTGCTACCATTATGGGGCGGCCGCATCTCTCTCACTGACCTACAACCGCGTATTATACAGTCTCGTTCTTGAAAGGAGCGTGGCGTCTCAATTGATTCATCTGCATTCTAATCGCCGCGATAATGTTCAACGCCGGCTCGGGCGCCCGTAATTAACATTTTCAGCGCGCCGAGTCACCTGGCCGCCTCTCTAGTCTACTACGTCGCGACGACAACTTCGAGAAACTGAAGCGTAGGGCATATTCGTTAACGGAACTGATAGCAGAAAGCGCGAGGGAAAAGCAAGTAAATAATCTCCGTGTATTCGGTGGCGGATTTAAGAAAAAAGGCCCAGGTGGTAAACGTTCTGAGGGGCCCATTGTTTTCGGGAAAATAAAGCGGTAGTTTATTAAAAACGGACTCAGTGTAAAAATACAGAAAAAAAGTATACTTTGGATAAAATCATAATTTCATTTAAAGATGGGGCCCTGGGGGGCCTTCTGAGCAGGGGCCCGCGTGGTAAACGTTCCGAGGGGGCCCATTTTTGGGGAAAATAAAGCGGTAGTTTACTAAAAACGGGGTCAGTGTAATAATACAGAAAAAAATATACTTTTTATAAAATCATAATTTCATTTAAGGATGGGGCCCTGGAGGGCCTTCTGAGCAGGGGCCCAGGTGGCAACTGCTGATCAGCTGCCCTGTTAAATACGCCACTGCGTGTATTATTCATTTTTTAACAACAGAACGGATAATTAGGTGGTCCGTTAGTGTTGGAGTACCCTGTGTGTACATTGTTGGCGCTATTCCCATCAGTTTTAACGGCTGAGCTTCCCAATAATCGCGATCGACGCTGTCTTTTGAAATGCTTTCGAGCAGTACGATCCCGATCCGACGAACCCTATCCCCCCCTCCCCTGGCGCTCTCTTTTTCTCTCTCCCGCTCTCGCTCTCTCTCTCTCTCTCTCATTCACGGCGACACAGGCTCACGTGTACCTACGTATGTACCACGATACATATGTAAGTCACGTCGGTAGCAGGTTATCGAACACGCGCTCTGACGTCATAAAGGTACATCGCTCGCATCGCCGGGCAAAGTAAATCATCCCGTTTCGTCACCCGCGCACCCTGAATACGGTGCTCCGATACGGGGAAAAGAGAGGAAGAAAATGCCGTTTTCTGTGTCTCGCGTACGTGCAAGCGGACGTACAGCCGACCTCGATAAAATGTTTCTCGGTCTCGCGAGAGGCAAACGTCTCCTAGGAACCGAGCCCCGCGGTTTCTCCCGAAGCGATCAGCCGTGTTATTATTCAAACGAGTCATAAAGCATCCATATTTAGCTCTCATGCACGCTGTGTATTATGGTAAACGTGTGCCCGCGTGTCCGTGAGCATGTAGCCGTACGCGGGGCAGGTTAACCCTATCCTTGCGATCTTCCAGTGTTCCGGAATGAAGGGATTTTTCGGTCCCTTCGGCCAGCAGACGTATTTAACGGCAAGGGTACGTAACGTGTCGGTGCGTTCTTAACGAGCTGCTGCCGTCCGAGTCGATTCTCACCCCTCCGTGCTCGACCGAGCCGTCGATTACATTGATCGATTATCGATTCGATACACGCAGGCGTTCGCTCGAAGGTGCTAGCGACAACGTCGTTCCTCGCGCGACGCGATCGGGGCTCAACAGAAGCGGGCAATAAGAAAGGAATGTCATTAGATGGGATGATAGCTCGACGATGACTGGACTCGATAACGTACCTTGACTCCGTCCTCTTCCTCGTCATCCTCGGGATTGTAAGTCTCCGCAAAGACGCTCTTCCTCCTCGTCGCGAACCTTGCGATCGGCGGTTCTGTAACGAGCGAAACAACTTTCGATGTAATGCGATTCAAAAGTGCGCGCGACTTCGGTTAAGAGCTGTATTCTAATTAATAAACATTCTGCGCCTTCGGGTGGCTCGGCTCCACGAACGATTCGAAGTAAAATACAATGGAGCGTCAATTATCCGAACCTCGATTAAGCGAACCGTCGATTATCCGAACCAGTGCTGCATCATCGCTATCCCCACCACTTCTTCGAACCAGTGTAGCGGTACCGATTGATTGATTGACTTTTGCGTAATGTAAATTAACGCGGTAGTACTCTCGAATTTAATCAGTAACTTTAGGTGTAATTCCTATAGTTATAAGTTGCGCAAAGTACACGCGTGCCTCATTCTCCGAACTGTTCGACTGTCCGAACAATTCGTATTTCCGAACCACCTTGGTCCCAAACAGTTCGGATAATTGACGCTCTCTGCTGTATATGAAATTGAGCGGGAAGAATCGTACCGATATCCATTGGTGCGCGCGTATGCGAGTTTTTTCGCGAAGTCGCGGAGAATCACTACGAGCGCCGGTCAGATTTCAAGTTCAGCGGAATGTTAAATGAAAATTGCGGATCGAGGCGATATCGTTAACGGCACGGTGAAAACTACGGACGACGGGCCAGATACGTGTCGCACGGTCGCGAGACGTGTACTGGACGGGATGGGAAGTCGCATCCCGAATGAAAATACGCTCCGCTCCGCTCGCTCGCTCACCTTCATCGACGGACTCGTCCGGCGTAGAGGAGCAGGTCTGCGCAGTGGCTTGGTTCAACTGAGCCTGTCGGTTTTCCCGTAGCTGCACGAAGAAACCTATGGCATAGTCAAGAATATCCACCGGTTGCTCCAGCAGATAGCTGATCGTGAATTCCAGCAGAATGTCCCGCAGCTCGTCCGGCACCGTGATCTTGCCCGCGTTCCGTTGACAACTCATCTTTCTCTGACACGGATACGATTGTTCGGTGGGACACGTTACAATGGCATACGCCGGTAACGGGTCCGGCCGTGGGTATCGGTATACTCCTCTGGCCTTATCGCTGTCACCGTCGCGAGCGGTTAGCGTGCACGGGCCCTATGTGTCACTTGTCAGAACGGCGAGGATTATATATCTCTATCCTGTGCTGCTGCTCTAGCGAGGCCAGGGGAACGTAAGCCCCACGCGTACCGCCCACTTTCGCGGCTGGGATACACTCACGGGCACAGATCGAACGGTATCCGGTCTCGCTGAACCGCTTTTGCCCCTTTCGTCACCAACTTTCAACGATTTTTTTTTCTCTCTGACACTACATAAAGCTGCGCGGATGAGAGACGACGAGGCCGAATCGAGGGATGCGACTCGGTCGCAAAGATGGCGACTTATTTCACGGCGCGGGTCTTGACATTAGCAGAGGGCTCGCGACCAGCATTTAAGTCTGAAACTCCGCAGGCAAATTAGGTGTCGTCGGAGGGACGCGATTGCCTAGATCGTAGACCAATAGTGAAACTGTACCGGACGGTCGCTCGGGCTTCGCTAGTTTCAGACACTGGATGCATATGCGCGACTCAGCCCGGCCAATGGAACGCTTGATCTTTGACGTGTGACTGCTCGTGTCGGCTTTCTTATTGGCCAGTCGAGCATTACAATTGCAACACCGTTAACGCGTGTTGCGTGCACGGTTTGATAAATAATTATTGCGACTTCTGTGTCGGCGCTTGTCGCAAGGACACCTTAGGGCCGATTCTCATCCGCAATCTGAGATGCCCCCTATGGGCGATCTTGGAAAGTAGTTTTCGTGTATTTGCGATACGGGAGAGATTCTATGTTTAAATCGGAGTATTTTTAGCCATGCCTTGAATAAGCCACGGACACGTGCAACTTGTGGGTTGTCGATCGAAGTAGTGGCAGAGATATTAAATGATTTGTGACATACGCGCGTAACGATTGTTCGGATACTCATTGCACGTGACAAACGGATCAATATTAATCCCACTTCATCTGTTGATATCCATTCGCTGGGAACGGCTGACCAAAATACTGGGTCACACTGGTGTAAACATTGATTTAAATAACACACTGTGTATCGAAGATGGCGGGAAAAGAGCAGTTCGATGAATTCTTAGGCGGATCTGAGAAATTGCCGAATGAGGTGCATATTATGAAACTCGTCTCTTCGAGGGCCAGTGAAATTGCCGCAATGACGTATTCTATTGGTGTGTTAAATGATATTTCATTCCATTTTAATCTTTCATATGACAGAATTACAATATCGACTATCAGACGCGGGAAAACTATAATTGATGTTGTGCATAAGTTTCAAAGTACAATTATAAGTAAATGTCAACACTGTTATTTATAAAGATTTATTACATTTCCAGAGAATCCACATCAAACGAAACTCGTGTTTCAAAAGCTCCCCGTATATATGCGCAGGCGCGTGATGTCGCACAACGTGAAGCGTTTGCCGCGCAGATTAAGGGAGGCGCATTTGAATCAAATGACGAAGTCCGGATTGCCGCCGAAAACCAAAAGGCCGTCTCGGAAGTATCGCAGACGACCTTATAACTTACTCTCGGAGTACAATCGACGGCAGCGAAGCAAAGTTTGGCTGGAGACCCACATTTGGCACGCAAAGCGATTTCACATGGTGGAGAAATGGGGCTACAGAATCGCGAGCCACGCGAACGACAAATGCTTCAAGGCCAATTATCGTGCCGTTGCGAGGCAATGCTTGATGCAAGATATTTCTTATTACACTTGTGTAGAGATAAGCGGGCCGGAGGAGATGCTGAAGGAAACATTAAGGGACCATTGCAATCCGCTGGAATTAACGTTCGCCGCGAAGATTTTTATAGCGGGCGATCGAGAGGGCACTTTGTTGTTCTTTAAAAAGAACGGTTTCCCTCGATCGCCCATCGGTCACGTACACTTCCTGTGGCGACCGGGCCATTCTACGACGAGAACGATCTGGATTTGGGTGCATCCGTCTTTCTTCCACGATTTTGTCGCGGAAATCGTGTCGAGCTTTGAATTAAAGTCGGACGATGCGGAGCCTAATTCTGCGAATAGCCAAACCAAAGAATCCTCTCTGTACAGTAATAATAGGAATTGTAAAATGAGTATTCATAAGAACACCTTAAACCGATTTCGCTTTTATGGCCCTTTAACGATAAGCGTCTTGACGGACGCGTTGCGGCTGCTAAATTTCGATAAGCTTTCGTCGATAACGGAGCGCGCAGATGTGGCTCGATTGGAAGAAGAGGGAATGGATTGCGAGGACACAGCTGAGGATTCAAATAAATCGTGGCACATAGAATATTATAATAATCCAGAGAATATGGAGTCTTTGAAAATTCAGAAGCAACTGTGGCAGGTGTTAAAGACGCTACTATCGCCTAGTCAATTGCCGCCGAACATTGTACTTGGATTCACGGTGCTGGATCCAAGATTTCACCTGCCCGAGAAAAGGAGGAAAGCACAGAGAGGTACAGGGGCGGTTGAAGTAATGCCGATGCCGCCCACGAACGCGAACTCTAGCCCAATTTGGGAGGAAGAGATAAGGCAAAGCAGTAGCAAGGCGTGTGTGAGAACAAGCACAATTAATAAGCTCAGAAGCGAGTGCTTAGTTCCTGGCGTGGGCAATGATAAATATTTTAACGAAGATATCATGGCGAAGATACCTATTCTCCTAATTCAAAAGCCTGGGATCGGTAATACAGGTACTCGTTAATTGCACCCGAATTTCTGCATGAAATATTACGAGACATTTAAGAGTAAGATACAAATATTTTTACAGGTTTCGGCTCCAGCATCGACGTTATCCTTCCAGCAAGTTGGGCAATGCCATTCTGGCTCGCGTGTATATTGCGTTGCGTAAGAGTCGGCGCGCTTAGAGAAGCAAAATCTGTAGCATTCGAGTACGGGAATATGCGATCGCCCGACATCAATGACCCGGACACACCTGCTTACGCGAGGGAAGCGTTGAGTACCAAATCGGAATTGACAGAGAAATATTTCCACTACCCGCCGAACAGGCGCGTGAATTTCATTAAACTCGGAATCTCTAGCCCCTTCTTTTGCGAGTGGAGAATTCTAATGAAGGAATGGGCAAACGCGGAAGACTTCTTCGTGTTAAGAAATCGCAAATCGCTGCAACTGTTGCAGCGAAACTTCTCGACCGCGGGAACTGCAGTAGTTCGAAGAAATTGCGACAAGTCGAACAGCCGCACGCCGGATCTGAATTTGCAAAGTTCATTCGAGAGCAGAAACTGTTTAATCCGTGTTAAAGTGTCCGTTCTACAAAAAGGACGTCCCAGAAGGTTCGCGGTAATATGCATGCCGACGAGCGAGGATGTAGAGAAATTCAGAGGCAACAGGAATTGGTCAGGACCTGTAGAGAAATTGAATCCCGACGCGAACGAGACTGCTCGAAAAAGTTTGCGGAAAAATCACTTAGCCCTTTTGAAGCGTTTGAGGAGGCAAAGGACACGCCATAGACAGTTACTGGCTGGTAAATTAACAAAACTATTGGCCACGGACCTGCTAATCACAAGTCACAAAAATAAGTCGAAGACTTTATTGGAGATAAGTCGCGAAGCTGTGCGCAAACAATCTCGGAAAATGGCACAGTTGCATCTTCCGGAGTGTACCAATGTAAGGTATTTCTGCGACAGAGAGGTCATGGGATATATAACAGTGGGTGATTTCTCTTTCGCAGAAGCAAAAGGTATAGGTTTAGGATACGCAACGTTAGATTCGCTAATTGAATTGATTAATAAAGGGTATAATTTTGTTCTTATCAGAAACACGCAAACGAGACAGTATAGGGTGGCTACATTAGAAGTAGTGACTTAGCAAATAAGTATACTTTTATTGTTCCGGTGTTTCAACCGTTGCCCTGATAAATAATGAATTGTTATGTAAGGCAATTAACAATTAAACTGTGATTGACTGTTGTACGTATATTCATTGTTGCGGTATTTTTTATACTTTTTTAAAGCGTAGAAGTTAAATTTAGCTTGCCGCGAGTTTATCACTTTCGCAGAAATATATGCAATCGGGAAAAAAACGCGGTAATAGCAAGTCATATCATGAAGTATCGATATAATTGATAAAACCTTCATTTCCTCCTCGTTTGTAACTGTGAGAACTCCCCGCTTACGCTGAAATCAATCGGTTACCGGGTTACGGCACTATATATACAAGTATATTACATCCAATCCTCTATTGCGACTTATTGTACTCAGTTCCGCGCAAACTTGTACCGCACGCAATAATGGCGCGTATAGCTGTTGTAAGTATATTATAAATTATACAATGTAGAACGTATAAGTAGGAATGAGTTTATTACTTATATATTGTTTAGCCGATGATATTAATAAGATCGGTTATTGAATATTTAGGTAACTGGAGGAAATAAAGGAATCGGGTTAGCCACTGTAAAAGCCCTTTGCAAACAGCTTGATGGGATCGTATATTTAACAGCCCGTGATGCTACTCGAGGATTAGATGCTGTTAAAAAATTAGAAGGGCAAGGCTTAACACCAAAGTTTCATCAGCTTGATATTACCGACGAAAATAGTATTACTACTTTCCGTGATTACTTGCAAAAAACACACGGAGGACTAGATATATTAGTCAACAACGCTGCTATTGCATTCAAGGTACATATAGACTATAATTCCTTCTTCCCCTTTCCTTTCGCGTAACGTATTCTGTAAATTTTATTAAATATGTAGATGGACTCTACAGAAACCTTTGCTGTGCAAGCCGAAGAGACGACGAAAGTGAATTACTTCAGTCTACGGAAAGTATGTAACATACTGTATCCATTGTTGAGACCTCACGCTCGCGTAGTACACGTCTCAAGTTCCGCGGGACGCCTATCGTTGCTTCCTAGCGAAGCCTTGAGAAAGCGTCTTTCTGATCCGAATCTTACGGAAGAGGAATTGGATGTAATCATACGCGAGTTTGTCGAGTAAGCGTCCATTAAATCTTATTAATTGACGTAACGATCGTTTGTTAAATCTAACGGTAAATGATCTCTCAGTGCTGCGAAGGAAGGTGTACACGGAGAGCGCGGATGGGCGAATTCTGCCTATGTTGCAAGTAAAGTGGGAGTGTGCGCGCTGGCCAGAATTCATCAACGCATGTTCAATTCCGACTCTCGAGAAGATCTTGTGGTAAATTCTGTACATCCCGGCTACGTGGATACCGATATGAGTAGCCACAAGGGAAATTTGACACCAGATCAAGGTGCCGAAGCTCCCACTTTCTGTGCTTTGCTTCCGGAGAATACAGATGTAAAAGGTAAATACGTCTGGTTCGATAAATCGTTGGTGGAATGGACGAAGGATGCATAGGTGTGGAAGAAAAAAGTTTGTCAGTATGTTAGAAGAAATATAATATTCCGTATTTTTGCACGACGTATGCACGGTACAATATCATTTCAGGAAATCTTTTTGTACAATTAAAAATCAAGTTTTTTAATGTCATATGTAAATTCAATCTACATACTTACAGATATACAAAATTCATAGGTTTGTACGTTCATTATAGGATACTGTTAATATCTATAATAAAAAATAAATCATCGATGCTTTTAAACCTAGTAGCCTTATAAACTATCTCGCTTGAACCGCCGCTTCTTTGCGCGCAGCGTCCTGTAATAGTTGTGTATCCACTTCATCCCCCGGTAACTGTACATAGCGTACTACTGATCCTCGAATGAAACAATTTTTCACCGACAACTGGAAACATAATACACGGTTTATTCCTTGCAATGCTTCTTCCTATCGAACCTCAAAAATGGTATAAATTACGAACCATGTGAGGATATTTATCCGGATCGGTTACGCTTATGTCGGTCAATTTTATGTTGAGGTATTGATCGACGGAGTGGAGAGTGCCACAAATGCTATAAATAACAAAGTCATCGAACATTATTACGAATCACGAAACGCTGCTTATTTTCGTCGACTCACCTGAGGTCATTTTTCAGTTCTACGACGACGTCCTTACCGATTAAGGATTTGAAAAACGAATAGAATAACTGCGAACGAAAGTCGGAGCAATGTTAGGTCAGCGTATTAACAACAAACTTTGAGGTTAACCCGCCAAAAGGAGAATCGTATACTTACCATGTTTTCTTAATTAAAAGTGCTCGGTCCCTTTTACGTTTTGATCGTATTATTTAAAAGACATACTGTGACCCAGAGTATTATATAAATTAAGGATTACAATTGTCTCAATCGCCGGCGGAAAATCGCTGTGATGACAATTTGTTTGAAAGTGTTAGTAAACACGTTGCAGAGTTTAGATTTACCATGCAATGGACGTTACGGACTGACTTACTCTCGGTACGTTCGTATGACTTCGAGGTAGGATCGATTTTATTTAAATATACGATCGAACGTAATTGTATTTAGTGATGCAGTTCATTAACGAATTAATGGGATCAAAATACAATTTGATAATATTATGCTGTAGGTATAAACCATTTTCGATTGTATCAGGTGTTGCGGTTTCCGCTAATGTAAATATGTGTGATTGAGTGAAGTTAGCTATAAGACATAGAGATATCAAAGCTAGATGTGGAGCGAAATTCAAATCCTTTGTAGCTGGAAGATTTATTGTAGACATGCGGGCTTGAAGCGAACAGCACATCTGGAAGGTCTTAAGCAAGTTTGAAACGCGGGATAAGGAAGAATTTATTGTCAGGACTCATAAACACGTAGAGCGCGTTGTGTTTCTCGAGGGTTTCCTTTGCACATCTGCGTGCCAAATTTCGTCGAGTGGGCAGCGGCTCGCCTCGTAAAAGCACTTAAAATTCTGTCCTCCCTTTCGATAACTGCCGATGTCCTGTTAGGGTAAAAACTCCGGTCGGGGGAGGTTGAAAGTCATAAAGCCATAAACTTTCTCCGAGTGACGTCGTCTTGACCCCGAGACAAGCGAAGGACAACCCACCACTGATCTCTATATACTACTGGATAGCGTATCCCGTGTTAAAGTCGTGTTCCGAATTGAAGATCTCGGCGCCATTTTAATCCGAGGAAGATTCTCACTTTACAGCGGTAAATTTGAACGATAATAAAGGGAGACATACGTACCGAATGAGTATATGTATGAAAGTTGGAAATTATTATTTTAAATAAAAGATGTAATAAAAAATAAACGTACATAAAACAAAAGGAAATGTATAATTGGCCCAAAAGAAGAAACTAGATAATGAACTGATTAAGTTAAAGATAAAATCACATTAAATATAAATATGAAAACATATAATAATAAAATATAAAATTATATGACATAAAATTATATAAAAATTGACGTAAATTTAAAATATATATTTTATAAAACTGTGCAGTTCATATTTAATACTTAAGAATATTATACAATACATACAATATAAATATGAAAGTATACATTATGCAATAAAATACAAATAAATATTACTTATTTTTAAAAGAAGTGAGAGAATATGCTGCTTTTGAACATGCTTTTCCATCATCAACGCTTTTTATTCGCTTTTCCTGCAATAACATTCTTTTCCGCATCGTCCTCGGAGTTGTTTCATATCGATGATCATGGACGATATGACGAATGTGACGTGAGGTAGTCGGTGTTTGTCCATTTCTCTGCATATGAGTAGTTGCCACTTCGCTTGTTGTACTCGTAGAAGGTATTTCATCCACCTGGCATTGCTTCTTATCTACGCATAATATATTATTAGTTATTTGTATACTATTATTTGAATTGAATTTCATATTCACATAACTGATTTGTAACAAAAGTATTAATTTTAAAGTTATAAATATGTCATATTTTCTTCATTGCAATAAGGATATGAAATTGATTGCTAAACTTTTGAACAATGATATAATTTACATGATGCTTAAATTTTAAAACAATTTATTTCAATTCACCTGAATCACTGGTACTTGCTCTCATTGGATTTACCATACTGTACGTAGTGTCAGTCTTCGACATTTTTGGAGGAGGTAAATCAAGTGATAAACGGCGCTTTTCATGCCCTTCATACGCTGCTGATATTTCTGGCGACAATAAGGGATCTGTTTCCATATCTGGTACAGGGAGTTGAGAATTTATGTTGTGTTCTCCAGCAGGTGTTTCTAAAAATAGTATTTTACTGTAATGTGCATTATACTCCAAAAGTTAAATAAAAAATATTTAAAAAGCACAAACAATCTTACGGTCAATTAGCGGCAACTTAAATATGGTAGGAACCGCATTGTTTTTCAGGGTTAATGTACAGGCGTTACGACCTGTTTTACGAAAACAATCTTTTAAAAATGCTCACTACAAAGTAAACTCTTTATGTTTGGAACAAAGTCCTTTACACCCATTGCTGCAATCCACTTCTGAAGCAGTTCTGCATTATTTAATGGAAATCTGCAAAATAAGGAAGTTGTTACTATTTTATTTTAGTCGCTTTAACTTAAAAGTAAGCTACGTAATTTGAATAATTCATATATTACTTGCGAAATGATCTGTTTTTATCCTGTCCTTTTTTAACATGACAGAAGACACAATCAGATTTGTACTGTCCGAAAATGGTAGGAATGCTTCCAGAGAGAAGACAGCCTTTGGCAGTGTCTTCTTGGAAACAATTTTTCCCGAAATGATTAGAACATAACAAGGCGTTTTTTGAAGGCACGAAATTCGAGCCCAGACCCATGTTATGTAGCCATTCTGCAGCCTTCAACGGAAATCTATATGAAACAAACAAAAATATTTTTTATTTTCTTAGGAATATTTATTATGAAGTTCCACTTAACCTACAAGTAGCATATAAATGTTGTTTCTACTTACCCGTGATATGTCAAATCTTCCCCCAATTCTTCTGTGCCACAAAACATACACGTCCTAACCATTTTTATTTTACTTATTAATTTTTAAGTAATTAATTATTGCTTGCTTTAACTTGCACCCTTCAGAATCACTATTCGCGTCGCTTGGCGTCGCTTGCGTCGCTGTGTGACGTCACACTTGAGAAACTTCCTCGGATTAAAATGGCTTCTATTCGGAACAAGCCGCCTATCCTCGTTCACTATCCAGTAGTATATACAGATCAGTGCAACCCACTGATGCAGCTTGAGGGATGCAATCGTGCTGATTGGACAACAAGGATCTAGGGGAGGATCAACGGGATCTTTGCAGCGACTTCGTCGATGAGCTCGGAGCGTTTTCCTGTACACTGCATTCATTCGATCGCCAACTAGTTTCCTGAATAGACGAAATACAGCAAACAGTTAACTTAAATAGTTCCGTGTTATTTGTTTTATTTGAATTACCCGCACTCCAACGAGCAGAGCGGTTCAGCGCTCCACGGGCACCAACCCGCGTTCGCGTGTCGATTTCACCGCGGAAATACGTAACACAGGCATTCTATTAGCTCGTGTCTCCCCGTGTTTTCATTGCTGATTGGAGATTGGAGGTTCACCTTCAGTAATCTTCCGGTCAGTGAACGACCAATTGGCTTAGAGCATTTAAATGCGTTTCAAATTTCCCGCCTCTAGTAATTATTTCCTATTGCAAGCAATCAGAGGGCGTTGCCAGCGGTGGCAAAAAAATACACGGAGCGTCCGCATCATGAATACAAGTTCGTTTAAAGATTCGCGGAATGGTTCCGATTGAATGCCCGTAGACGAGAGGGATCACCGTTTCGCGGTTGGTAACAGAAGGGCGTTAACATTTAATCAGAAAGGCGAAACAAGAAGCTGAATCTGTGACATTAATTCGCCAGTAGCAACTCGATCGGATTCGTTGTTACGGTTGATCTGTAATGAATTAACTGGGGAACCATGTCAATTAATTTAACGAAAAATAAAGACGTCTTGGTGGCCGCCTGGCACAGCGTAGTCGACGACAAGTCGCCTACTAACTGGTAGGCTTGCATCTCTTTCTTCACTGTTACGCATCCCATCGCACCGGCTACGCGCTCCTATCAGTCCCGCAGGATACACGATTCTTCAATTAAATCCGCGGACAAGCCGGAATCGTATATTTAGAAACCGTTTCATTTTTATCGTTATCGATCGGTATACGTAGCGCAGGGCACACGTTTACCCCTCGCTGTCATAAAACATAAATTCCGGAGCACTCGCCGCGGACCGGAGATTCGGAGCGGTTCGTGAAAATGTAGAGAAGATATTGTTATTCAAACATTTCATTCCCGAATCCCTATAAAGCAGGGGTAACAGCAAGTTGTGTACATAGTAGACGATGATCTTGTCGTACGACTTTTGTAAGAGAGTACAGTGATAATTGTATTTCGTTACTGGCTTAAAAGCATAAGATATATGTATGCCATTGGTCTTATGCACAGGGCTGTGTTCGGATACGAGGGGCAAACTAACAATTTGAAAGTTGTGGGGACCGGCGACGGCGGTTTGGAGGAGATGATCGACCATTTAAGCAGTAGTTATATCATGTATGCCTTTTGCCGTGTAATAGACACTAAGACAAGCCTGCCGAAATGTCTTTTAATAAATTGGGTAAGCATCGTTCTGCTGCATGCCTGTAGGCGATTAAACCGTTACGCGTATAGGAATACATGTTTCAGCAAGGAGAAGGTGTTTCGATAGTTAGGAAGGGCACTTGTGCGAACCACATTAGAGACGTAGAAAAATTACTGAAAGGTGCTCACATAACGCTCACCGCTCGGTCGGAGGACGACGTCGAGGTAGACTCCATTATGGAGAAGCTTGCCAGAGCGACGGCATCCGCGTTCAAGTTCAACGAGCCACGTGGCGAGAACGAAGGTAATACGGGTCCAGTCGGTACCACGTATCGCAGGTACGTATCTTGGCTACGTTAACCCGCGACGGTGGCAGGCTGTTGAGTTTGAAAGGGACGCGCGTTGCAGAGTGATCCCCGAGCAAGAGATAAACGCCACTGAACGCGATCAGTTTTGGCAGAGGGAAGAAATGGAGGAGAAGAAAAGACTGGAACAGGAGCGTGCCAAGTGCGAGCAGGAACGCCAACGGCTGGAGCAAGAGATTAGAACTCGAGAGGAGAAGGAAGCGCTGCTTAGAGAGCAACAAGTAAATACACGTGTTCGTACATGTAATGTTGAGTGTTTGGCATTTAATATCTCATTGGCGGGATGTCGATGCTTTGCAGGTCACTGCCAAAGAGAATTCAATAGCGCGACAGAAGTTGGCGGAGCAGCGCGCCGAGGAGGCGCATAATATACGTAACCAAATGGCGGCGAGTCAGCATTACGGCAGCGACGCCGACGATGATCATAAATCGCGGAGTGAAGAGCTGCGACGGCAGAGAAACAAAGAGACGCAACAGTTAATAGCTCAGAGGACGATAAACGCGCGAGCCGTCTTCGAGCAGAACTCGGCGGCCGGTCAGATGCAGTCTTCTTCTGTGCAGCAATCGTATGTACAGAAAACTATTCAAATGGAATCGATGAAGAAAGCGCTTGAAGAGACACAGCAGAAGAAAACGTCTAATACTACAGAGGAGGAGGAGGAGGAGGAGGAGGAGGAGGAGGCAACGGTGGAAGAGGTGGTTGAGACTGAAGCGAATGAAACGCATATCGCGGATCCAGTAACAAATTCTGCTCCGAGCGAGCCCTTAGCCGAGAATCAATCGGAGGAATCGAAAACGACTGAGCCACAAGAAGAGACTGAACCGGCGGTTACGAAAGAAACGGTCGCCGAAAACGAATTGTACAACCAAATGGATCCTCAGTATTTGTACTTCGATCCGGAGAACGAAGGGATGATAGCAAGAGCCCTGTACGATTATCAAGCAGCTGACGACACGGAGATCACGTTCGATCCCGGAGACATTATAACGCACATAGACGAAATTCATGGAGGATGGTGGCGGGGTCTCGGACCCGACGGAACTTACGGATTCTTTCCTGCTAATTATGTCGTCGTTCTCACGTACGGCACGACATGATAAGAAAGCATAGCTACGGAAATAGTATCCTTTTTCCCGATTGAAATGAAAACGTAATTGCTTCTTTGCGTATAAAGAGTGATACTCGGCATCTTCATCGTTCTGGTGACCTTGGCATTTTCCTTTTAATGCAGAACACACGATTTCTCGTATTTAGATACAAACGTATTCTAACGAATATAAAGGAATAATACATGTTCATAACGGGGGAGGCGAATTACATTTTAAATATCGAATGCACAACTACTCACGAAGGAATTTAATATTTTTAATAATAGTCACGCAAAAGAAACAAAAAAAGAGAAACGAACGTTGTTAAATATTCTAGCGGAGGAGATTTTAAAATTTAATAGTCTTACTATGCCAGTACATATATAAATGGCGAAGTACGTCTTCCCATGTTCAACGTCACGAACGAAAAGTAAATTAGCGGTAAACAAATATATCTTTTTATAACATTCTCTGTCGAAAATCGATGCGACCGTAGGAGTAGCGTATTTAATAATTTAGCAAATACCCTTTAAATACATTTACAAAATGTAATAATTACTTACTTAGGGATATGTTTAATTCTTTAAAATAATAAATACTTAAATTTGTTATAGTATCTGATGCTATTTTGGCCCGCAATGTCCCCTGATACGATACGGTTTTTATCGCACAAAAACGAAAGGATCTCTTTGTAATAAATCTTTTCACCTCATGTTACGTGTAAACGGTGGGAGCTCGTTAAGAATCAATGTCAAATCGTTTGTATTAAACTTACTTTACTATGCAATATAGAAATCTTTACAGGTAAGTGATCTCGCGGAATTACGATAGAACCGCAATATCGATCTTATACAAATAAAATAAACGAAATTATCTGCGATAATTTGGATTTTGACTTCCGCTACCGCTACCTCCGGCGTGACTTAAGAACGCTAAGTGGCCCTTCGGGCATTTGTTGGCGTAGTGGCCTTTGGTCCCGCATTTGTAACAAGTGACCTCCTCGAGCGGCTTCTGCGGTCCCCGCGGAGGCGGCCCGTTGTGCATATTCATGTGATGCGGGGCATGAGAGTTCCCTTCTATCTCCTGCCTGACCTGCGCTTCCCGCACGTCCGGCGGCATTTTGTTGCAGTAAATAGCTTTGTGACCACCCTCTCCACAAAAGTGGCACGTAATCATCACTTTCTTCCCTTCTTTAGGCTGCATATCTTGCACCGCTGGTAATTCGAATCTTGGGCTGAAAGGTGCCGTAGCATAAATTATCATCGGACCCCGGTGAGATATCCCTTCGGAAATCAGTTTGCTGTCGAACTTACTGCATAAATTTACAAGTCGGACCGTCGGGGCAGAATCCTGCTAGGTACGCCATACAGAGAACGCGGCGCACGTGTCGGTGTCTGCATAACGGTCCGTGCCTACAGAACCCACGATCGTACCAAGGGCAGTCCCTAACTTTGGTCTCCGGGTCGATGTGCAAGAATGGACATTCCTTATTGTGACAGGCATCTAGTAATTCGTAACTGATTTTAACACGCCTGTACCGGGGAAACTTAGCGATATCCGAGAAACAGAAGCGTCGGAAGACGAGTACCTGTTACATATACTTACTAAATCTAGAATAAAAATAACACTCCGGCATCTTGGTCATGTCGTATTCGTGTAAAAATTCGCATTGATCGCCCTTTTTACAAAGACCCCTCAACCAATGTTTACAAACAATCGTGCGATCTCCTCTTACATGCCTGAACGGGCACGAGGCCCCTTTGACGCACGTGCCTCTCGGGTAAAATTGACATACCGCAGCGGTGGATTCTACGAATTACATTGGAAAAGGCGATTAGTTGTTATCAATGGCAGATAAACGACGCGAGCGTAAATTGAAAGGTCAGTGTTTCGCCGAGTATGCGTTAGCGCAATGAGATCGTTTTTATTCAAGAAATACACAGTAACGATGTTCAGTCTCCGACACTTTGATTAGATTATTCTGACATCTCTGCGTTACTAACAAGTTTACATTCTCCGTTGTATATAACCTAACCGAGTGTGTGTCGGCATATGCGGTAAACATAATTACGTACTGTCCATTCCGGTAAACGGTAAAGGAAGAGCTCCATATTGTTCGTCAAGAGCGACTTCGATGTCGAATCGCATGTTATCTACGCTCGCTACTATGCACTCCATTATTATTTCAAATCTTTCAACAATCACAGCCGAGTGTACTCGTCCCTTTTCGCGCACACGTCACTAAGGACTTTCGTCGCATGCAAAGCGTCCCGCGGTTGAATGTTCACTTTTAGACACGGGCGTACGAGTTCGGTGTTATTTGCGGGAGCTTCTCATTTAAAAATCTCCGATATTTACATTGTTTATTGATCAAAGAAAACATTGAGAATCCCGACCCCTTCCACACGCGACACCATTCTACACGTGTGTTGATAATACCACAGACGAGGAGTTGGATAGAGTTTGCATCTTATGGGAGTTCGTGTTATACGAACTGAAATACCGACTTCCTGAAGCTTCCTGAAAAATTCGAAGTTTTGACGCCCAGTCTGTAATCACAGACGAGGTGTAGAATAGACCTATCAACCAATGTATTTTTCTGTCACCGGTTTGGGGGGTCCTAGGACCCCCTTGCCATTTTAGTGCCGCATGCAACGTTACCGGCGAAGTCCCGAAACAGATTGTAACGGGTAAAACTAGATCATTTTTGGAGAGTCGAGCCCGCGATTTACAAATGATGTAGGTACAATCACGTTTTGTATATGTATCTACCCAGATAGCACAAAGACGTCTTCAAGACGTCTTAAAAACGTCCAGACAAGACATTCAGGACGTCTTAAAGACGTCCACGAACGTCCCGAAGAGGCCTTAAACAGGTCCTAAAAAGGTCCATTTTCACAAAACAGTACGTCTTTAAGACGTCTGCAAAAGACGTCTTGGTTAGGTCGGGAAACAGGCGTTTCTAAGATGTCTCCAGTTTCGCTGGAGACACGAACCCTCATAAACGCCGATAGCACAACGTCTGGTAAAGTCTTAAAGACGTCCAGAAGGCGTCTTAAAGACGTCTTACGCCCGGTTTCTTCACCTTCAGTAATCTTCCGGTTAGTGAACGACCAATTGGCAAATACTGAAACAAATATACAAAAACTGTACAAAAACATTATGAAAGCTGTATAAAAATTGTATGAAAACAATATAAAAACTGTGTAAAACCTATTTGCGAACATTCGGTCAAAAACATTTAAACAAATGCATCTGCGTTTTTTGTTTTCCATTGTTCTGGGAGCATTCATAAACATTTGTATGTAGATCTAATTAGGCTTCACCTGTTCGATCTATCCATACTTCGGGGATGGTTTGGCTTAGACAGCGGTTACAATCCCTGGTTTACTTTAATTAATGATTCGACATTTCTAAAATAACACACAAACGTCTTAAAAATGTTTTTTAAAGGCCTCTTCCAGAACTAACCAAGACGTCTTAAAGACGTATTTTGCAAACGTCTTAAAGACGTCTTCTGGACGTCTTTAAGACGTCTTAAAGACGTCCTAAAGCCGTCCTTATATAATATTAAAAATTATCTGAAGTCATTCCCTCCCAGATAGCACACAGACGTCTAAAGACGCCCAAAAGACGTCCTAAAGCCGTCTAGACCTAACACGGACGTACAATTGACGTCTGTCAGACGTCTGTGCTATGTGGGCTACTATGCAAATTATCTTTGTAAAAAGAAGTGAGATCCCCATAAAAAACTTCAAAAATGTAAAAAATTTACGCCAAGTACATGAAATCAAATAAATCACAAAAAATAGAAGATAATAATAATTACAAAATGAAAAAAGATGTGAAATCAAAATGAGCTGCAAGTACATAAAAGTGCGTTCAGTCAAATACTTGGCGTGGCAAGATCAAGGTGTCAGTGAATAAGAATTATTTAAAAATGCAAAATAATGAAAGTGTACTCATATATTGTCAGAGTTTTAAGTTAACAAATTATCTGAAAGCCTGCGAGAGGGAAGGTATGGGTATTGATGATGATCTGACAATGAGAATACCTTGCCGCGCCACGGCCGCCACGTCAAGTATCCCTAGTAGCATTTATTGTTGGCATTTTGATGGCCAACTAATTCCCAACGTGGGGATACTGCGGGCCAACCAGAAATGCTACTAGGGATTTGACTGAAAGCACCTTTACGTACTTGCAGCTCATTTTAATTTCACATCTTTTTTTATTTTGTAATTATTATTCTATTCTATCCTTTGTGATTTATTTGATTTCATATACATGGCGTAATTATTTTCCTTTTTTGAAGTTTTTTATGGGGTCAAGCCTACTGTAAAGCCGGGTACAGACTCGAGGTACGAACGCGAACGAGGCAAACCGAGGCAGAACGAGCATGCGAGTGTGAACGTTCGTGAAGTTCACAGACGTGCACACTTGCATGCTCGGCTTGCTTCGTTCGCGTTCGTGCCTCGAGTCAAGTCTGTACCCGGCCTAATGTGATCCTCGAGTGTTTACGAGCATGAACGCGTGTCTGGCCAAACAGTTGTACCTAATATGTGTCAATTGTAAAATTTACGTTTGTGACATTGATTATCCGTATTAACGAAAGGTAAGTAAATACCGTATACGAATTAATATATAACCTTTAACAAGGAGGCTGTGATGCTAAGCATTAGTGGTCACGACAGTTTCTACCAGCATGTGGAATCTTATAAGAATCTACCACAGATTACTAGCAAGACACCCATTGGCAACTCAGGCTGTTCAAGCAGGTACCACAATATCATATATTCTTATCATCTGCATTTAATCGATGCTATTAATTGTGCCATTGAATGGATAGGCACCTTGATGGCAGCTGGGGATCAAATCTCACAAAATTTTATTGACCATAAAACACTGAAGGAATTAGATTTTATACGAACGGCTCAGTTCGCGAGTATAGGACTTGTTATTGCTGTAAGTAATTTCAATATAAATATATCCACTGATTAAGACTTTAATATAATATATGGGATATTTATTTATCGAACTTGCAGTAATATTAAATTAAGCAATTTTAATTTTAAAGTATCACGCTTTGTACAATAATGTTACAGAAGTGGATTGTAAATATTATTACGTAGATAATTTATGTTATAGAAATTCGTCGTGTAATAAAGTTTCATTGATTTGAAATTCTACAATAGGGTCCCGCAACACGAAGCTGGTATGGAATATTAGACAGATGTGTAGGTTCCAAAGGAAGATTGGTGGCATTAAAGAAAGTCACTTACGATCAGGTGTTCTTTGCGCCTCTCTTCCTAATGGTTCTGATATCTACAATCGGTGTCTTCCAAGGACACGAATTAAAGGACTTGCAAAGAAAATTGCAAGAAGAATATCCTGAAATCTTGTTGAATAATTATAAGGTAATATCTAACGCCGAATATAAATTTTGTGGGTTACCTTTAAATCGCCGACAATGTTTTCATAAACACGATTTCACCGACAATGTTTTCATCGACACGATTTCGCCGACAATGTTTATTTACCGACACATTGAAATCACCGACAATCAGTTCATCGACATTGACACCGACTTCTACTGAATAATAAGACTTATACCAGTCTTACACCGACTTCTACTGAATAATAAGACTTATACCAGTCTTACACCGACTTCTACTGAATAACAAGACCTGTACCAGTTTTACACCGACTTCTACTGAATAATAAGACTTATACCAGTCTTACACCGACTTCTACTGAATAATAAGACCTATACCAGTCTTACAGCGACTTCTACTCAATAATAAGACTTATACCAGTAGAAGTCGGTATCAATGTCGATGAACTGATTGTCGGTGATTTCAACATGTCGGTAAATAAACATTGTCGGTGAAAACATTGTCGGTGATTTAAAGGTAACCCAAATTTTGTATGATATTCTAAATGCATTTCCCAGTCGTTCTAAACATGAAATCTGTTTCCAGATTTGGCCCGTGGTGCAATTGTTGAACTTTTACTTTGTACCGCTACAATACCAAGTATTAATAGTACAATCGGTAGCTGTGGGATGGAACACTTACATTTCCTATAGGACGAGTTTGACTAAAGTAAAAGAAGAGGTGGATGAAGTAACCAAAAAAAGCTTATAAATATACATAATTTAGTTTATTTTTTTGATACAAATGTTAATTCTCTCAGATTTTAACTTAAGAATCTTACGCAGTAAAGTAATAAAGAAATGTGTTTTTTGATAGTTAAAGAAATGCGTTGTATTGAAAAGTAAAAAGAATTATAAATGGAGGACAGTAGAACTGCTTTTTTCTTCTAAGTACCGACAGAATCGGATACTATAATAAATCGTAGAGTGTATGTATAAATTCTTCTCTCTTTCTGGGATTAAAATACAAAATATATGTTGCTCTGTAATTCAATAATTATTATTTATGTATAACTATTATAAACAAACTTTACATCGTGACTGTTCCTTTCGTGGCGGAAAGTATTAGTATTTTTTTTACAAACAAACACATTTTTAATACTCTACAAGTAAAATTATTCCATGGAATGTAACCTTTTTCGTGAAAATGTTAAATCCATCGAATGCAATCCCGGCATCGAGCATTTCGCTAAAACACTCATGCTAATATGTACAACTTATAAAGTGTACTAAAATAAATAAAAAGTTTCTCTAGCTTATCTATGATCTATTTAAGCACATTGCCATTAACAATTCATAATGGAACCTTTTCTGCTTTAGCCACCGCTGCAGGTATGGTTTCATTAGTTTTAGACGATATACACGTCCCATGTAGCTCTGGACACGATATTTCGTTCGATACAATCTTCTGAACTTTTTTCAGTAAATCGTAGTTGATGCGTTGCGTTATTACAGAGTCGTTTCTATATTAATGGAGTATAATTGTCAATACAATAAATTATGTACCTTACATACATTCATACACACTAGGGTGACCCTTTATACGTCTCGACATATTTTTTCGTATTTCTTTGCTCTCGCCCCCAGTATGGTTCCATTTCATAAAAAAATAATCCCCGGAAAAGTTTATTGCAATCGGGCAACAGGAAAGGGTGCCGATCAGGCCTTAAGCCGGGAATCCACCGGGAAGCTAAGCTATGCTATGCCATGCTACGTTTGAAAAAAATTAGCTTCAATACATTCTTATGGAACCGTTTCCACGAAAAGTTACGTTAAAACGCATGGCATAGCTTAGCTTCCCGGTGGATTCCCCGCTTTAATGTTTGGAATTCATCACTGGTTTGAATTTAAAGAATTTCTAAAAAATGGTAAGTCCTATCGAAATTTTGTTCGAATAATATTGAAAGAGCATTCAATTTTCTACAATTGCTGTATATATAATTTGTTCGTGTTTCCAACAGTAATTGTAGAAAGAATACACTGGGATGAGAGAGTCGAAGTGCAATGAATTCTATAAGTATATTAGGTGTTTAGGGAGTCCTGAATATTTAAGTAAAAGAGGAGAAGGAAGCAGCCAAAGTTTAATAGCAAGGGCACGATGCGGAAATATGGACGAAAACAACAAGTACTGGAGAAAGGAAGAGGAAAGTGCAGAGTGTGCGAAAGAGAGTTTAGCATACTAAAGCACTTACAAGGGAAGATCCCGAACCCGAAAATTCAAAAAATTCTGAAACTTTGTGAGTATGTAGAGGATTTCCTCCTGATTAACAACGCAATTTTTGTTTGCTGCTCAAATTCACTCGAAGGGGTGAAGTTCACCCCTGAAAATTCGGCTATTTTCCGATTTTGTATTATAACTCGCGAACTGTAAGAGATAGAAAACAAGTTTCAAGACAAAAGTTACTTCTTTTAATTAGATCTATCATTTGGTAAAAAAACTTATTTTAGAGTTCACGAGTTATAACACAAAATGACGGGTCACTTACAGCCCCTTAAAGTCAATGTGGACCGGAAACAAAAATTGCGTTGTAATCAGGAGGAAATTACCCACATATTCGCAAAGTTCTCAGAATTTTTCGAATTTTCGGGTTCGGGATGTTCCCTTGTTAGTGGAAGACTGCACAGCAGTCGATAGACCGGGGCCCGGAATAGAAAAGATATTGGAGGGGTCAGTGTGCGAGAAGACAGTGGGATAATTAAGAGGGGTGGAAAGAAAGTTAAGGCGGAAAATAGTACAACAACAAGCTTAGAATATATAGATTATAGAAGCAGGGATGGAACGATGTGTGGACGTTAAATAGTAAAGCCAAGTCCCATTTCAAGGCCGGCGTGGCTGAAATAAAGTATTTATCTGTCTATCTATCAGTGATTGTAGAAAATTGAATGCTCATTCAATATTATTCGAACAAAATTTCGATGGGGCTTACTATTTGTTGAGAAATTCTTTAAATCCTGGTCGGCACCCTTTCCTGTTGTCCGGCTCCAATAAACTTCTTCAGGGATTACGTTCTTATGAAATGAAACCGTACTAGGGGGTGAGAGAAAAAATAAGGGCCATCCTAATACACGCACGTAAGAAAGTACTTACTTGTATTCTGGATGCGAGGTAACTTCCTTCCTCAGCCATGCAGCAGTTGTTAGTAGTTCTCCAGAAGCTCTCTTTTGTATTAGTTTCATATATGCTTGTACGGTACAGTGCGTGTCAGCGTCCACATCCATACTAGCTAAGTACGAATTTACCAACGGAATCAAGCCAGGAAAGACGCCATCCTAAAACGACACGATCTGTTTGAATCCATGTATAAAATCGATTCCATTAATCTGCTCGATCGACGGGAGAATGTAATACCTTTCCATTGATAATTTCATTGACAGTGAATTCCGTGCATTCCGCGTGTCCGTCGTCGTGCTCTTTCGCATCCGACGTGATATCTCCGCGGAACCAAAATTTCTCTGCCTTCGCTGCGTTTCTCTTTTGCGCTTTAGCCATGTTCGCGTCGACTTTACTAATCGGTATCAGAAGATTTAATTTGTAACTTAATATAACTCTCGTGAGAAGAACAACGAAACAAACTATCGCAGCGTTTTCGAAATCAGTGATCTGAGCCTCACATGGACGGAATTCAACGCGCCATCCTATAGAAGAATTTGGTGGCGGTGGTTTAAACCGCATTGTTTGCCAATTGGTTGATTGAATGTTCTGAAATTTCGCATTTAATGATATACACGGTAATCTATGCCGAGCGTGATGTGTCTACAATATCAAATAACAATAGCGATAATTACTTCAAAGTGATCGGTATCCTCCAGATCATTTTGATAAACCTTCTCCGAGAATAAGGACACTGTGTCTCTAATAAATAAATGAGCTATGTGCTGTGCAAGTAGCTTATCAATTCCATTGTCCAACAGCTGTTTGTACACCTCGTCGTCGTACGTTAATGGAATGTCGTTGTACTTTCCTCCCTGCTCGCTGAGATACGAGTCGATCGAGTCGTATCTAGATTTACTGATTCTGAACTTATTCTCGTTCAGAGGCTTTAAACCACGTTCTTCCTCTGTTCGGCAGTCGACAGAACACGATATCACGTTCCATCGACAATCAACGTCGCTTATATATCCTCGGTAAAACGGGCTGGCAGCGGTTAGAGCCAACTGTCGAATATTAAACAAACGTTCTGTAACGTATGCGCGAAAGAAAATACCAACTCAGTATCTGCGTATTAGAAACAAAAAAAAAATAGAAAAACATTACAGCATGCTACTAACCATTATGGGGCACAAAGGGGTTAATTGGTCATACAGTGTCCTCGCCTCTTCTATATTACAAGCTTGAAAGGTAAGCTGCAAACAGCAGCATCCCATTCCGAAACCCATGGCATCCATGTAAATATGATCCTCTTTCGCTGCGCTACAGGACTCGTCTTCCACCACATTACTGAAATCCTCTTTAAACGGACTCGGAACGTTTGTATCTTTATAAACTGCAAAGAAGTGTTTCGCGCTAAGCTTGCATTCGATTGTTCTAGCGACAGAAACGTAAATACGAAACTATCGAATACCAGGGAATACATACTAGGAATGTTTATAGCAACCTTTTCCCCGCGTCGTTTCCTTATATTCCTCGTTAACGTTTTGAATCGTGGGTGACCTGGGTATATAACGTCATCGGGGAAAAACAGACTTCTCGACGCACCGGAGGTTGGCGTCGGTCGCGTAGGAGGATCTGTAAAATCTAGCCCTCCCGTCCTGTAAGAAAGCGCTTGAGCTTATAATACCCCATTATTCGCCAGGCTGCGCCGTTAACACTTCTCTATACACCCACCTTGGAAAATTAGTTAACGACATTAAAACTTCGTTAGGCCCGAGTAATTTCGTAGCTTCCTGCCTGCGGTACCTCATATTAGCTTCGACAACATTAAAATGAACTAATAGGCCTCCGTAAGGTTTCCCCGGTGTCCCTTCGAGCATGTAAGCCGCATATTCGGGTCTCCACAATGATTTAATGTTACTGCAACACGTACAGTTTGTTAAAATACCACACCGCTCCTGTCGGACAGTTTGGATCGGCGCTAAAATGCGTTTCACGCTATCGGCGGCATGTATTAACACGTTCGTCGCCGCGTCGCCCAAATGTGGGCGACGGGTATGCTTCCGCGGGAGCCCCGTCACCCGGATACGGGTGACGCTCTTCTTCGTCCAATTACGTGGCTCTGGCTGCATTTAAATTGCATCCTATCGCTCTCCCAGCTTATCGCGCTGTTTACACTCCGAGTTCGGATTTCGGCACCGGGAGAAACTCCGCCGATTCACGGCGGGCGACGAACGTGTTAAATTCTCAAGATAATTTGCCGACATTCGTAGATCCGATTTTACATTAAAAGCAACAGGGAGATGCTCACTCTGGATCGCTGTATTCTTTTTCATTTAAAGTTTTCAATATATCTTCGGCTCTTAAACTAAGCTTGGCGGTTTTTGCTTTGTCGTCGAACTTAACGAGCATATATTCCACCTGTTACAAAACAATTAAGGCGTCATTAAGAATACGGAAATAATTCAGGCTTAATCGATAACGTTAGAAGGATGAACGAATTTGGAAAATGCCCGGAGAATACTGTAATTGTTGAATGATAGGTCAGTAAGATTGCACGGCTATAGCAAAAGTGTCGACTCATGGATCTAGAAGCATCACGGTGCAATAGAAATGAAGGAAAACTCAAGGTCGCATGCTGGAATAATTCACCGGCTAACTGCTTCTAATATTAGTCGAGCCAATCTGATCAATAAGTGTAGAGAGAACGTGAATCTTAGGAGTGAGAGAAAAAAGTGCTTATGTAAATAATGAACACGCAAGTCAATGACAACTTATCGGAAATATCAATAACATCTAGATCGAGAGAAAAGGAGTTTCCGTATTTGCTGACACACACACACAGACGTTGCAACATAGCATCTGCATTGTCTTATCAGAAAAGTTTTATTTCTCGATTATCCGAGTCACGCCTCGATGACACACATATTAAGTGTACGATGTATACGCGTTGTATAATTTCGCGAACGCCGCAGGACGACGGAGCTTGTCGATTATTTATGGTATCCGTTTCCTTGTGCTATGACAAGCCGAAGCATCGTCAGTAACGTTGCGTGAAATGGAGAAATCGAAGAACGGTCATTACCTCATCGCCCCATTTCAGTATATCCCCTTGTCTGTCCCTGAGCCTCTTGTACAGGTTAATGAATTGTATAATTCCGTGCTTCCGCACGTGGTCGGCGAGGTCCCTGGTCTCCTCCCAGCTTAAAGGACTTCCCTCGGACAGTAGACCCATGTTCGGTACAGGTTATACGGCACGGGAGTTTTTGAAAATTTAATACTTGGAACGGTGTTTCGCGCAAATCCGACCCAGTCCGAGTTGTGCCGAGTTACACCGAGGCACAATGTTGCTTGTGCTTACGGAATCGCGAAAATTTCGCAATGAAACAAAATACAGTACTGCCAACGCTTTATATACCAACTACGGTCTCCCGCCAACTGTCCCGTCACTTTCAACGGTATATAAATCCAAGGTAACCATATCCTCCTGCTGGTACAAATGTAATCGCGCAGAGATATCAGCAGATATCGGCTTTAACTATTGATCATGGACCTAAAGGTCCATAGGTAGGGGGGAGGGCGGGACGGTGGATCGAAAGACGGAAGGGGAATCAAATTCTAACAATAAATGGCTTTCAGCCATCTTGGGATGATCAATCGGTGGTGCACTCTGCAGCTGAGTTTGAGTATTTCTAATGATTTCTAATCTGTGCTTTGCTACCGTTTGCTACATTCTCGTGTTGTAGGCAAAAATCAATTTACCTTCGATTCAGAAGTCATATTTAATTTTGAGTCCATAGGTAGTAGGATTCGATCGAATTCTACGTCGAATCCGTAACGTTGAACGCGACATGAAAATGGTAAGGCTTTAGGGTCCCCGATTTGTGTGACAAAAATTTACATTGGATGTCAGTCTATTCTATACCTCGTTTGTGCTTGAATTATATACAAAAAAGATATATGATGTGATTACAATTTCTCGCTCATGCGGAAGAACTGTTAAATTTTACAACGTTAAAAATGATTTACAAAATTTCTCATCTTACATACGCATAATACTGTTTTACATCAATACGCAAAAGTTATTCGTAATTATTGTAGAACATTGTAACGACCAGACACCGCTCTACAATCATCGAAATCATGACATTATTAAGGGCGAATTCCACTTACGCCCAAATCGCCCGTAATTTTCATTAAGCTAGGTTCTCCTGTACGCGACTGGACGCAACGTCAAGAACTTCAAAGTCGATTTTCTCGAAAATGAAGCGCGATATCAAAAAATTGTACTCTTTTTTCTCGACTTATTTCCTAATTATAAGTCGAAAAGAAAGAGTAACTTTTTTTCATATCGCGCTTAATTTTCAAGAAAAACGACTATGAAGTTCTTGACGTTGCGTCCAGTCGCGTACAGAAGAACCTAGCTTAATGAAATCACGGGCGATTTGGGCGTAAGTGGAACGCACCCTAAATAAGTCGAGAAAAAGGAATAAAATTTGTTGATATTGCGCTTCATTTTCAAGAAAATCGACTTTGAAATTCTTGACGACGCGTCCAGTCGCGTATAGGGAAAACTACCCTAATGAAACTCACGAACGATTTGGCCGTAAGTGGAATCGCCCCTAAGCAGAGGCGGATTTAACGGCGGGCGCACCGGGCGCGCGTCCGGGGCCCCGACTTTTGAGGGGCCCCACAAAAACCAACTTTCCACTTTTTTTTTAATGCCACCAAATTTGATTTCATATTGTAAGCGGATCGTAAAATTGTAAGCGAGAAAAGTATAAGACTGCGCAACACTGCGCAGTTGTGATTTTATTTTTCCTGTCTTTCCCTTTTTTGTAAGGGGCCCAATATTTTCTTTTGCGCCCGGGGCCTCAACCGACCTTAATCCGCCTCTGCCCCTAAGTGTATTATACACTATTTTATCCAATTAAGATGCCACTCCATTTATCGAAACAAAAATATTTTAAATAGTGGAATACAATATTACAATAAACTTATACTATTTTCTGGTAAATATATCGGGTTTTTATTGATCCTATATATTACAAATCGTATTACATGTACAATTTATAAAAATATTTTTAAATGTGTAAAACATGGCTGGACGTGTAGAGGCAAAGTCAGGCTGTAATTCACAGATTAATTTAAAATCTGTGGCGTCCAAACGTGCAGTTTTCAAGTTTACCACCGCATGACATTGCAGTTTAGACATAGATGACAACATTAGCTGATTATACAAAGTTGGCTGAAAATCCTTTCCCCTCATGCTCCTCTTGGAGCTTCACATGCAGTGTCAAGCAGTGCCCATGAGTCATGAGATGAGTGTTCATAAATTCAGCTTATACACTCCGTCCTTCCGATCTATGTTATTGATAAGTAATCTCTGTGACAACACTAGATTAATTCGAGTGGTAATCATTTTTAGGATATCTTTTTTATTTCTGCAATTACTATTTGAAAATTCTGTTTGTGAATTTCACGCCATTTCTACGAGTTGACAATACATATATTCAGAGTATTTGAGATGTGGATAATATATTGTAAGTGGATATAATTGTCTTTCAATTACACTAGTGTACTGTCAATTCTTGACCTTGGCGTAGATTCCGCTATGCAGTGGCGGATTTGAGAAAAAAGCCCCAGGTGGCAAAAGTTCTGAGGGGCCCATTTTTTTCAGAAAAATAAAGAGGTAGTTACCTATATCAAATCATAATTTTTTTTTGGATTTGGGGCCTGGTGGGACCTTTTGGACAGGGGCCCAGGCGGCAACTGTTCATCAGCCGCCCTGTTAAATCCGCCACTGCCGCTATGAAATTCTTATGTAAGGTGGTCCCCTAAACTCAAAAATCGACACGAGACGAAATCCTATGGATACGTTTTTTGAGATATCGCCCGATGAATATTTTGGTAATTTTTTAAGAAGACTACCCGACGTTTTCGTCCATATCTCGCGTTATAGGTATGTACTATTGCTGAAGAGCATTCCTCAGCAATACTTGGTCGTTATAAATTGCTTGCTTCAGCTGGATTTTACTGGAAGCGTGAAATCTCTGAGTGGGGGCTAGTATAAATGCCTAATGTAAATATAACGTATATATTTACATATGCACATGTGGTAGTGCTTTAGCAAGCGAAGCGCCTTTCATTAATGGCGGTTCTTTCTCTATAGTCTGTAGTACTTAACATTGTGCGAAGCGTCACTGTGTCAGAAGTGGAATCGGGAAAGTAACGGAAAGTAACGGAAAGCAACGTAGGATGAATCATCGTGGGATGGGATGCGCGCGCAGTAAGGACGACGGCTCATCGTTTTCTACGCGTTACATGCTTCGCGTTCAACTCCTCTCAATGGAATATACAAATGTTGACAAGTAATTTAAAGTAAAGACAACAAACATTACCTCGTGAAACTTACATTGTGGAGACGACATTCTTGTATCTCTCTGAATGCACGATAAACTACGAATAACTTGAGAAGAATAACGAGTTTCGTTCATACATGTTCGGTGAGTTCTCTATAAATAGAAAGGTTTTCGGGAGTATCAGTGACGAAATAAAATTGTGATACTATAGCAATGTACACGCAATATCTGCAACTCGCACAGCTTCAGTTTTGAGAGTGTATAGTTCTTTGAAATTCATTGAAATTATGCCGTGTCCGATTCCATGCCGTATCGTACCGTACATGTATATAGCATCTGTATCCGCGCCGAGCGGCACGTTAAACCTTGACTAGTGGCGTTGTGGGAGGTCCCTTCGAAAAAAAATTGAGATCAACGCGACCAAACGGAACGGACAGAAAGTCATGCTTGAAATTGTAGGAGTGAACAGAGAAGGACTTGGTGCGGATATCTTTCAGTTCAGAGGGATTATTTTTAGCCAAAGTGAGCCACACGATAGGAGATTGTAATTCTCAAGATTCTGCTCATCTTCTTGTTATACGAACTTCCAGCTACTTGGTATAGCATTAGTTATAATCACACATTTGTATATATTTCTCGTCAACAGGATAATGGAGAATCAACAGCGACATTATGAATTACGAAGCGGAAGTAGATCACGTTCTATAACTCCTTTGGTCCAAAGCCACGTTTTGGTCGAGCCGGAGATGCTAGAACGCCATTATGATTTACGTAATCAAAGTAGGGAGAGGTCTCGTACTCCTGGAGAAGTTGCGAATAGCAGGAGGTCAGGTTTCAAGACTTCGTAAGTATCGAGCGTAGCGGCGGCGATTGTAGATGCATGTAAGTTTGAATGTAAACTTGGAATTTTAACCACGCTTCAGACCCACTAGTAGCGGTAAAACGCACGATCAAGGTATGGACACGATACTGGAAGCGAAAGGAGAAGTTATTGCTGCGAAAGATTTGTCGGAGCATCGGCACCGGAAACTTGATAATTCTATTGCAGCAAAGAAAGTCGAGCGTCGATCGGAACGCCAAAAGTCAAGGAGAGAAACATTTACGAATGGTCAAAATGAGATTAAAGAAGATTCGGACAATCGAAAAAATTACGAGAAATGTGAAAGCACATTTTCATGCAGAACATTCAGTAGCGATTATTCTTCGGAGGAAGGAGAACGAGAGGATTCATCGAATAAACGACATTCTGCTCATGAAATTTACAAACGAGCCGGTGACTGGTGGAAGTATGTAGAAACTTCTCTTTGCATGTTTCTGAAAATTCTGATAGCCAGTTAGCTACTCGTAGCAGATTGCAAACGGATCGCGTCTTATCCCTCAGACTTGCCGATTAAGATTTAAATTGTTCGCGATACGATAATAAAATTGTTATAGAATTGAGTTTTCAAAAGAAAGATACATTTTGTTCGTTATCGGCTGTAAGTTTAACCAGTTACCCCGACGTTCCGTCTCTTCATTGTATTTATATTTATTTGCCAATCGTTTCAGTGTGTTTCCGAAAACAGATTACACTTATTCTGAGAACTCTCAGTGCCGCTATGAAATAGCGCCGGGTGTATTAGCAATGCCTAACATGTCTCGACGCCCTATACATTCGGATTCGAGAACTTTTACTTCGTTATCGCAGGGTCTGCTGGAGAGCAGTATATATGACACAGCGAGCATAGGAGAGCAAAGTGAAAGAAATGCAGACAGTTTTACAGTAAGAATAATACCTATGTGAATAAAGTTTTCGTATATGTACCAGATGTTAATGTTAATATTTTCCTTCTGGCGTAGGCAGTGTCAGTATCGAGCAAGTCGAAAGAGAAAAGAACGCTTACGCAACAGTTGATGAGTTCTGTCACGATAATTGTATTGTGGTTTAGCAAACTACTGGAATTTCTAAAGCTGAAGACAGTTAGAAGAAGAGAGTATCATGCTTCCAATGAGTGTGAAAGACGCGGTACATATTGTTGGATTATGATTATCGACTTAGCGCAGAATGAACATTCTATTGATCTGTCGATGTGAATGTTTTTAATTACAGAATCTAGATGGTATAATGTGTGGCAACATGCTGATCGCTGCTTGCACCCTATTTACCTCTTTATGGTTAAAGTGTTCCTCTTTGATTCGTGGTTGTTGAGCCGAATCTCCAACATCAGAAGATGGTTCCCGCAGCAGAAAGGCCCCAAGGTGCTTTGGATCGCTCTGCTGCCATTGCTGATTCTAACTGGTAAATTTTCACGGCCGTCAAGTTATTACTTTAATATAAAACTCGTATCCATATTTTCTTATCGGTCGTATTCGCCAACAAGATTGAGAAATTGAATATTTGCTGTGGCATCTTCGGGGAGACCGGCAAAACCTATCCTGGCGTTTGTTTTTCTTTTTGTTTCAGGAGCTTACATCGTGAAAAAACAGTCTGTTATTCATCTGGATTCACTGCACAATGTTCCCTATGATATCGCTGAGACGATCTATCGCGTCTTTAACGATATTATCAATTTAATGTGTTTCAGAAACCACTTACTTGCCGAGTATATAAAGAAACTTGAGAATTTACTAAAATATCTTGTATCCAGTGTGAACGTGTCTTTACCCGAGATGCCTAGCATTGATTGGAATTTGGTTTGGTGATTAGCCATTACAAGTTCTTTTGTCCCCGAGCTTCTTCTCTACTAACTTTTCTTTCCTGTATTTTATAGCAATTATCGCTTAGAATACAATCAGCTAATTAGAGTCGTTTCGATGCATTGTTGTAGATTTAAAAGTTTTACGTTACCTTGCGGTATTTATTGTAACGATATCGTTTATTAACATTTTATTTCTCATTTCGCGTATTTTACTAACCGATCCTGATACAAAAACCTACACCTTATACACTTCCATAAATGCCATAGCAGATACAAAGGGCGTACTATTGCGTTACATATATTTCATATAGATTTTGTAGACGGTGTTTTGCAGTTATTCGAGATACGTATCTCTTATCAGAATTGTTGGGGGGCTGCTGTGTCATGGTGTCTGTAAAAACACGTTCATACATGATTTAACGCGATTGGTAGACACACTTGCAATTACTATTACATACCTACTTGTATGATATTTGAAACATCTTATTGTTAGTGTCATATGTATAAGCAAAGACTTGTCCTAATGATTCAAGACTAACGAACGGATAAATTAAAAGACGGGAGAAGGATAGAGGAAGTAGGATTGCTTGACTGGCGATGGTAAAGTTGGAGTATTTGCGCTTCATGGGGAACATGTCATCGGAATGGTGAGTCCCTTCGTCTATCCTTCTCTCGATAGTTGTATCTACCTATATTGTAAAAAAACCGATAACGTCTAACAGTAAACGTTAAATATTTACATTTCAGGTTGCTGGTGCTGGACGTACCTTCCAGCGTTCTTTCTCTCTACCAAAGTTCTAACGCGACAGATCAGAGGTGCATCGGATCTGCTAACCAGCGATGAACGGTTACCTTCGATGGAGAGAGGATTTGGAAAAGCGGCCAACTATTTTGACTTGATAAGTGAAAGATTAGACAGCAGAATCAACAGCTTGGAGGATCGAACTCTCCAACAGCATGTAAGAGACATAGACTTTACATGGACTTTTATACATAATTAGCTATATTAAACGTTTAATGTATTCAGAATCTCCTTTCAAACATCAGCGAAGCGCTTCAACAGCTGAACGATAGTGATTTCGATTGGTCGAAACATAACGTAAGTTCTAACATATCGTTTGCAAGAACAATGGAATTTTCGATCGCTTCAATAAATCTAATATACAAGTACCCGAGTACGCGAATGATTCACGATACCGGATTCCTTTTAGAATAAGATGTTACTATTGGAAAAGAGGTTGGAAGAACACGACTTGCAATTCAGAACATTGAAGGAGCTTTATTCAGAGTTAAAATCGTGTTGCTACACCCATACGAGAGCCGTCAGCAACGAAGACCTACAGAAACGCATCCAAATGATTTTGGCGGAATATTTTGGCGCCCTGCTACCGAAAAAGGACTTGACCAATGTTATACGAAATTGGGCGGTCGCGAGCGACGAGAAAGATTCCCCAATACGTAATATTACTTTCCGCAATTTAAGATTAACAGGCTGGGGAGATGGCAACAACGTAGGTTAAAAATAAATTTCTTCGCAGTTCCAGACAAAGTATCCACGACCAGTAGCAGTATGCTAACGGACAATCGTGTACGCGAAATAGTTCGAGAGGCTTTAAAAGTATACGATGCGGACAAAACGGGACGTGTCGACTACGCTTTAGAATCAGCTGGTAAGTGAAATGACAATCGATTTCTATTGTTGCATATTGACTCTTGCGCGTTACCCGTAGGCGGCCAAATTATTAGTACGCGATGTACTCAACGGTACGACATAAAAACCAGGGTATTCAAGCTGTTGGCGTTCACGCTTTACCATGAAAATAATAACCCACGGACAGTGATACAGGGAAATCCAATACAGCCGGGCGCTTGTTGGGCCTTTCAAGGATTTCCAGGATACTTGTTAATTAAACTGCGTAGTTTCATTTACGTTACTGGATTTACGGTCGAACATGCACCAAAATCGATTCTACCAAACGGAGAAATGACAAGTGCTCCTAGGAAGTTTAATGTCTGGGTAAGCCACTCGGTTTCAGTCTTTTCAATTCAAAGTATATTATAGTTGCGTGCCACCTTTTCCTCCCTTTCTGTTTAAAATTACTATTTAACTAATCGCTGGCGCAGGGTTTTGTCGATGAAAATGATCCGGTACCTGTAATGTTTGGTGATTATGAATTCGCAGCTTCGGAGGAAAGTTTACAATATTTTCTCGTTCAAGTAAGTCCTACTATTTTCAATACAACAACGCGACAATTACTTACCCCCTGCACCCTTCTCACCGTTTCACGTGCCTTTTATTTTCACGTTGTAGAACAGTGCAATCGTCACACCTTACGAATACGTCGAATTAAGGGTGCATAGCAACCACGGACAGCTCGACTATACATGTTTGTACAGATTTCGTGTCCACGGGAGGCCGGCATAAATCGTACTAGACCAAATGTACAAAAATACGTTTTTTTCTCGTGTTGCTATTTATGGTGTAGCAGTAACAACAGGAATGAATTTCTAAACGGAGCGAGTGAGAGTGAGTAGTGTGCAAAGAGCGCGCGCGCGTGTGTGTGTGAAAGAGAGAGAGAGAGAGAGAGAGAGAGAGAGAGAGAGAGAGAGAGAGAGAGCGAGAGCGAGAGCGAGAGCGAGAGCGCCTTACAATCGATATATGCCTTCAATTGGGTTACCTTTAAATCACCGACAATGTTTTCATCGACACGATTTCACCGACAATGTTTATTTACCGACAATCAGTTCATCGACATTGACACCGACTTCTACTGAATAATAAGACTTATACACAGTAAAGGTCGGTGTCAATGTCGGTGAAATGATTGTCGGCGATTTAAAGGTAACCCATTTCATAGTGGAGTCACGATCAAAACTGATTTTTTGGATTTCGTAAACTAGTGTTATCGATGAAATGACAACTGTAAACGAATGTAACTTTATTATATCTAGGCCTAGGCAATGGTGTTCGTGATAAAGGCATTTTATTGATTACACGTAATTGTTCTTATCTAGCCTCGAATAAACTTCATATTTTTTATCACTCATCATGTAATTGTGTCACATGTCATCTTGATATGGTGCAATATTTATACATTTGCCACTATGAATCATCATGTGTCAGCAGAATATGAGAGGTGAAATATGGTGTGACCAGTAAACAGAATGTGACCAGAAACATTCAATATTTCTTGCCGGGACAGTTGTAGTATTTCTTCTCCATTTATTGCCTCCAATTCTTTTCTTACTTTCGTGTACCAATTGTACTTCCTGTTATTGGACGGGCTTCTGTCTAACTTTTTCAGCTTTTCTAGACATGTCCTCGGAAATCTATCCTCATCCATACCTTGTAATTTTGCAAAATATTTCAGTGCTCCTGTTAATATACGGCATTCCAGTTTAGTTTTACCCGTTTCCAATCTAGTCATGTAATTCGGTGTGTGCTGCGAGATGTTCAATAATTGTTTTATAAATTTTGAGTGTATTTTTTCTAATTCCTCGCCTTGTCCCAGTCCCCACACGCTACTCGCATATAGCACTGTCTGTTGTTCTTTTGTGTGTAGATAATTAATGATGTCACAGGGTTGATGCAAACAATATATTTATATTATCTTCTTCTCTACATAGTATAAAATAAAGTTCCCTGTAGGCGTCTGTACGTTTGATCCCGCTAATCTCGAGAACCACTGGACGGAGTGCGATGCGGTTTACACCGTTTTGCAGAGCATTTCTCGAGGAAGGTTTAGGTGTATGCAACATTAACCTACGACAAAAAGAAGCCGCGCAATGACGATTTTAGTGAAGCAAGATTTGCGTGAATCGCAGCGCTCGCAGAACAGCTAACGGATGTGACTCAGCGTCCCCGCCACTGTGCGGGCAACCGTCACGCGCATCTCTTTCGCGCAGAGCGGTGCTCGCCACGCTAAGATCCACACTATGTTTATGTTACGTTTTATTGTTTTTCCTGTGTTTTAAGCAGGGTGGCGTTTCAAGCTTATTTTGCTTATATTCCCCAACGAACTATAGCCCCATTGGAAGATCCACAGTATGTTTATGTGGTCTCCCATCTTTCCTCAGTATACCGCCCCGTGATGCTTGACTTCGGTGATCTAACGAGAACCGGGGTTTCCATCACGGCTACGACCGCTGGTAGATCCACACTAGATTCTACATATTGCGCGTAGGGACCTATATCTCGCACCTACAGCTTGATCCGTCCAGTGGTTCTCGAGATTAGCGCGATCAAACATACAGACGCCTACCGGGAACTTTATTTTATACTACGTAGAGATAAACATGAATCAGTCACGCTAATAACTCGGGCGAAGCCGAGACGGGGCATGCTAGTTTGGAATAAAGGTTCTCCTTAACTGTTTTTGATCAGAAGCTTTACATAACAGTTTTAAACAGTTATTTTCGGAACCGTTTCAAGCCCTGCCCGTAACCGAGATCGGTATGTATATAGTCAGAATTTCGGTTCCTTATAACAGTTATTCAGGATATGTATCGATTCTGAATAACTGTTTCAGTCAGAACCGATATACATACTCATAACAGTTGGAAACAGTTATTTTCGGAACCGTTTCAACACCTCTAGGGTCTAGAACCCCCGAAGTGCGTGGTGCGAGAGCTTCGCCCCAAGAACTCTTCACGATCGTAAAAAAGGTCCCCTTCAAACGATTTCAATACACCGTTAGTGCAAAAGTCAAAATATCATTGCCAAACATATTTTTAGTTTTACTGTATGTATATAGGCGGAACCACACTATTATATAGCGATTTTCCACCCCACCCTGGTGGTGTCGTTTTACAAAGAACAAGTAAGTAAAACGACTCAGCATACTTTTTGTTCGTGACGTGAGTTTGTGTAATAATTGTAATAGCACGGAAGTTCACGTCACGTGATAAGAGTGTGTTCCGCCTTACGGTTTTCACACCGACATCCCCGACACGGACAAGTGCGAATTGCTCCATTGTAAAGCAAGCAGATGATATTTTTTAATACTGGCATCGACGGCATGCAATGTACTGCAATTCCACCACCTCCTAATACAATAGCATGTACGTTTCGCCGAGTAGAATCATATGAAATTTTCTTCACGCTGAGAAGAAACAAATCCGTAGTGGAAAAGGGACCCATGCCCACTCGGCTCCTGGAGAACACGTGACAGATCTTATATTGTTTTCAAAATGTGAATTTATACAAAAGAAACATAAAAATAAGTGGTAAAAAATTTTCTCATAATGAGAACAAAATTCATTTTTCCGCTAAAATTTGAAAATAGTTGTCATTTACCACCTAATTCAAGTACCGTTTAAAACAATTACAATTTCCTATGAAAATAATTTTCCTCCGACTTGCTTTCCTCTAAAATCATTTCCATTGGGACCGTTTTCCTCTGTGCCCCTCAAGTGTGAACCACTCAATTCTAAACAAGCAAACGATCTTTCACGACACTGACGGCACGTAACCGATATGCGTACCCAGACCTTTAATGCAATTTCGGTCGTCTGACCGATCGTGACCGCGCCCGAAATTAACTGTAATTATATCGGTCTCGATTCCGTGCGAGCAAGTAATACGGGGATATAAATTTACGCACGACATGTATTACAAATAGTGTTTCATTTCAAATGTTTACACTTTTTTTTTAGTTTTGGTTCATTAAAACATTGCGGATAACTCTTGATGGCATGTAACGAATACATACAGATGTATGTATGTACATTTGCATTTTAGTCGAATAAGGCGAATCCCATGTCATCATCTTCCGATTCGGACTCTTCTTTCTTCTCCTCCTTCTTTTCGGCAGCAGGTCCTTCTGCGGCAGCTGCAGCCGGAGCAGCAGCAGAAACAGCAGCAACGAATTTGCTTGGATCCTGCAATGATCGCAGCACATTAATACACATATTTAGATGATTCTCGTAAAAGATCTACAGTATTGTCTCGTTGAGGGCTCGGTTTGGTGTACACGTTGTGGACTTTTCGCTATCCCCATCACTTCTGTCTCACTCTTCTCCGGCGAAGGCGAGAGCGAGATGGAACGAGAGCGAGCGAGAGGCACTGACATTCCGTCCTTTGCGCACGCGATGGTCGCGAGCGCTTACCGTGAGCACGAAAATCGCTTTCGCAAAATCTTGACGCAGCCCCGCTCAAGTCTTCTTTGCGCCCTTTATTATAATACATTTATTTGAGATTCTTTACGAGCTTACTCTGAAAAATTAGGCAACTGCCTTGGGCGTAAGATTGACAAGGGGCGCAAAATGGTCGATTCATTGTTGGCATTCTTGAAAATAAGCTTTTAAATGAAATACTACAAATTGCACTGCAACTGTTTTAAACCACGAATAAAAATTCGGAGTAAGCTCATCAACAATCTCAAATAAATGTATTATAATAAAGAATGCAATTGAACAAGTTCGCCTAGGACGCAAAAAAAGCCCCTAACGGACCTAGCTATCTAACCGTGACGCGTATGCGTCGAGCAGTCACGCAGCATTGCCAACTCAGATTTTTGAAAATCCGTAGAGAAAAGTTCAACATTCCATAGATCCCCCTTTGAAAAATCCGTTGATCTACGGATTTTCTTCATAAGCGTTAATTATTACATGTATGGAAGAAGCTAATTCGCTTGCTCATAGAAACCGCCCTTTCCCAATTCCTTTCTAGAAATCTTATATTTCGACCCTCCTCTAATATTCTCAAAAAAAAATTATTGTCACAACAAAAATTCATAAATTACGAAAAAAGTTCACGTGCAAAAGTTGTGAAATCGACTTGTACTAATTCCACTTCAGTACAAGAAGCTTCTTCCAAAAATAATGTTTCCCCGAAAGTCGTTTTCGCCAAAGGCTTTCGTCCCGACGTAAATTCACGAAAAGGAATTAAAAAAGTTCACATGCAAAGATTCTGAAATCAACTTTGCTAATTCCTATTGTACCCGTTCAAGATGTAGGGTAGCAGAACAGAAAATAATAGCTTGAATTCCAGTGATTAAGAAAAAGGTAAAAAATCCGTAGATAAAGTAAAAAATCCGTAGGGTTGGTAACACTGCCGTCACGATTCCATCCGAACGCTCGCGCCCGTTGCCGTGCACGCTAAGTGTTCCATCTCGCTCCTCCCTTCGCCCATAAAGAAGCGAGGAACGATCGCTCGGAAGCCTACTCTATTCACGATACAGCGTCCCGATCAGCGAGCCCTCAACGAGCAAAATACTGTATTCCGCTTTTATCTCAGACTGCGATTTTCGCGTTTCGCAACAAAAAATCCTGCAGTGTCAGTGGGTTCTGCTATTGCTAGCGCTGACACTATACGCAGGACCTTCAGACGTGTCGTTTCGTCATCACAGATAAATCGCCGGAAGCCATTGCTGTTACAGGTACGAAGCGAAAGAAAGAAACGTACTTTGATGTACTCTTTGATCGTAGCGGCCTCCGGAAAGTCGACCTCAGTAACAGCAGCAACAGCCAACAGATTCTTGAATCCATTGACGATGCTGTGAGGAGCGCTGGCTACCGTAGGGTAGCCAATAGCCAAACAGACCGAGGCCAAGTTCGCCACTCCAGCCATAAACTTCTCGCGGAGATCTTCCGGCTTGATGTCCAAAATCTCAGGCGCGAAAATAGTACCGGAGTCGTAAACTTGTTCGACGATCAAGCCGTACGAGAAAGGAGAGATGTTCAGCATGTTCAACAGAGTGGCTTCGGATGCGCCGACTTTGTCGCCCGGTTTCAGAATGTGCACGTCGTTCTGGAATGAGATAAAAATCAGTCGCGTAACGTTTAAACGTAGCACGAACGGTGCGCCAATTGTAATACCAAAACGTGTGCTTACGATAATTTCAATGGTACCCTTGGAAATTTTAGTGGGAATGCTGAGAGCTTGGAAGAACGATGTTTTCTCAGGGCCGAGTCCGGTGTTCTGAGCGGGAATGATGACGCTCAGTGGCGCGATAGCACCGGCTTTAGCCGGCGCTCTGACCTTGTTCTCCAGGAGCTTGTCCCTCACTTCGATCAAGTCTCCGCGAGTGAACACGAATCCAACGTTCCCACGGATGTGGGGCAGAAGTTTCTCCAACGCGGCGTTACGTTCGATGTGGCCGCGAATTGCCTTTCTCATCATAGTGTTCTTTCCCATTAATACAACAGCATTCCCACGAAGGGACATGCGTATTTGCTGCATTTGCTTGGAGCCGACATTGTCGGCGCCCACGATGAAACATTTCGGGAAATCGTCCAACAGTTGCTACAGGAACGTGTAATTTTTTAGACTACGGTAGACATACAAGCGCACATCGAAACGTTACGACTGTATCGTTGCGCGCGCGCGCGATACTTACAACAAGTTTAGTGAAGTAGTTGGACTTCCATGTTGCCTTGTCCTCCCTACCCATCTTGATGTGTGTGTAGGGATAGTTAACTGTTTAAGGACTGAAAGGAAAAGAAAGATTTATTAACACACAGTTCGTCGCAACTGCCGCAATGATCGTCATTAAATCTGTGGTCAGACTGCACGTATGCAATTTGTAATCTTGTAAACCGCACACAGATGGGTTCTGCTATTTCTAGCTTCTGTGTGGTTCTCGGAGTTATCAGTTCCGGAGGTTTTCATCATGTAGTTTCAACCAATCAATCACTCGTATTTATTAACAACGCAAAGGTTTCGAAAAAATATCTGTAAACCGTTGAAATTGCAGCTACGTCCACGTGGCTCGCTAACCGCATGGACTATTTAATTTAAGTTTCGTGAATAAATGAAAAGAAATGCTTCGAACTTTTCTCTGTATTTATAGAACGTAGTGTATATGATATTACGAAGTAATTATTTGTTGCAGAAAGTAGGTACTTTCTATTTTACTCTATAAATATTGTAGGACAAACTGCTCTCACCTCGGCAAGCTTTACGAGTGGAATTGAGAAGAAACCGGAAATCCTTAGTCTTCCATTGTGCAGGTTTGTCGGCCATATTTGTAGGAAGTACGTCACCCTTGCCGCGAAAGTTTCTTAGGTTCGAAAAGGCATGTTTCGGATAATTGTACATACAACAGGAATTAATCAGGGAACTTCGATGAGGAAAGATTTTTCAAAAAATCATTATACTGTTGCGCGGCCGCCTAGGGAAACTCGTGCTGTTGCGCCGCAGCCTGGGGAATCTCTCGAGAATTTCAGCGTTGGTTCGCCGCCCAAAAGAGCTCTGCTCGCGAAACGTGTAGATTTAAATGAATTAAATAACTTGTAACGAAGAAACTAAGACTCAATAAACTTAAAGAACAGAAGCTAAATTAAGTTGTCAAATGATTTTAGATTATAAGAAACTGGGTGAGGAAATTTGTGAAGATCAGAGCTGGATTCATTATAACGTCCGGTTTGGTAGACATTTTATAAAATGATTTATTATGATTTATACTTAAACTACAAGTTCGAACTGGTTAATATAATATATTTGAAATATAACTTTTTTAACAAGTGTTCTTAAAATATACAAATTCAATAATTATAAAATAAGTGATAAACCTGTGTATACATTCTATTTTGTACTTTATATTTATTTGTTCCTTCTAAGTTACAGATAAAACGATGGGAATCCTAAAGCCAGAAACATGGTTAAATTACTCTTTAAGATATAAAAAACACCCATCAGAACTGCATGGAAATGGCGTGGCGCTAAATAAAAATTAGAATACTATTTATAGTATAGGGTGATGCTTTGTGCAATCAGCGAGAATGTTTAATATACTTGTGCAATGCATGCATAAATCTACCGAGATGTTTGCAAACAATTGCGAGCAGAATACGCAGCGGCGCATTTAAGGAAAAAGGCCCAGGTGGCAAGCGTTCCGAGGGGCCCATTTTTTCGGGAAAGTCATGAGGCAGTTGACTAAAAACGGGCTAAGCGTGAATGGTACAGAAACCAAAATATAGTGTTCGAATAAAATTATAATTTTTTCGGGAAATGGGCCCCTCGGGGGACTTTCTGGGCTGAGACCCAGGCGGCAACTGTTCATCGGCCGCCACTGAGAATGCCTGTTGACATTAAAACATTGTTTAAAAAAGTTCTCGACTGTCCCTTGATAGAACCTCCTCAGCACATTTCTTTAACACGTTCAGAGCAAAATCGATATCACTCTCGTTGAGCAGAGTCGAGACACAGAGTCTGAGACTAGGTCTCGGTAAATCCCTCTCTGCTTCCAAGTACACAGGAGTTATAACGGCTAAATTGTTTTCAATGCATCTTTCCGAGATTTCAGAAAGTAACTTCTCCTCTACGTCGCGATCTAATTTCTCTTTCAGATATACATGCTTCACCGGGGATTCTGGGAAGCTCGAACATTCTAAACAACCACTGTCCCGAAGTCCATTATCAATGGCTATACAATTATCTTTCAGCGACTTGAATATCTGCGGATTATTCTCCATAATATCCAAAGAAGTAATAGCAGCAGACGTCAGAAGCGGCGGTAGAGACGCAGAGAAGCAATATCCAACTCCCGACAGACGTTGGTGTTCGATAACAAACGACGTACCCACGCAAAAGCCACCGATAGATCCTACCGCCCAATCCAATGATCCTAAAAATGATGTAAATAGATTATTCAAACATAGCAATAATATCGCAGCTATTTCTCGTATTTAGTAACACTGCTCACCCATGATCATATCGATCTCATGCCTAGGAACATTAAAGTGTTCCGTAACGCCTTTCCCGTGCGCACCGAGAGTTCCGAACGATATTGACTCGTCGATAAATATTCTTAATTTATATTTCTCGCGAAGTAGGACCAAGTCCGGTAACGGGCAGATTTTACCAGTGTTCATGTAGATACCTTCCACTATTAAAAAGCGTTTAATCTTAGACGCTCTGTTAGGATTTCGGTCATCGATCGCCGCCTGTTTCATTAATAAATCGCAGAGATCGTTGGCATCGTTGTGCTTGAAGTACTTAACGGTAGCTTTAGATGCATCTAGCCCTTTTTGTATGGCGAAGTTCACCTTCTCGTCTACGAATACAATGTCTTTGCGCTTGCAATACGCCCCTATCGCGGACGCTATCGTACTGAATCCGTACGAGTATACCACAGCTTCTTCTGTGTCTGTGTAATTAGCTAGGCGTTCTTCCAACTCAAGGTGAACGTCGACAGTGCCGTAGAATCCGCGCGGGCCGCAGGATCCTACCCCGTACTTTCTCACCGCTGCTACAGCTGCTTTCTCTATGTCGTCGTGCTCCGTCAGACCTAAGTAATTGTGTGTGCCTAAATTCAAGCAATCCTTCCCGTCGACGACTATTCTCTTGCCAGCTCTGGACGTCACGTGCCTCGGAGTTAGGAAAGGATGAGCTTTCTGCGGATTTGTTATTAGCGGCTCCGGCTGCCATTCTGCGAGCTTCTTCTCGACTTCGGCTTCCGTTGGCACTGTGTCGTGTCTGTTGTAACGTCTCCTAGCAATGAACCAAACGAACCAGAGGATCAAGAATGCTTCTAGCACTGTATGGTATACGGGTATTGTGTTAAGGATTTCCATTGATTCGATAAATATGAATTTTGTGCTCATAATTCTGTTTGTACGATATTCTTTGTACCCTGTATCTATTCCCGTTTCTTTTTTTGTGGGAGATTAATAGAATCAATCACTTTGTACTGGTAAGGTAGAATGTACTTGTGCGGTGCGACAATGTAGTAACGTTTATACTCTAGAGAAACATATCTTACGTGTTTAAGTTACATGAATTTATGATACTAATACTTGTAGATTAGAAACAAGCTAATACTACGAAACTTTGTGTCTCATAGTAGCGACGTTACTTAAAGAAATATTAGATAAAGTTATATGTGACTCAGCGTAATTACCGCAGTCAGTTTTTTGGGCCGCAAAGCCAGATGGCAGCACTAATGAATAGATTAGCGAGGATTTGCGGAATATTCGAAGTATTGTAAGGAAATTTACGTTTGAGGCTTCATCAGGCTTCATACAGGGATTCAGAACGCACTTTATCCCAACTTTAATTGTATCGCGTTAAGTTTCAGTTGTCTTATAAAGGAATGTGAGAAGGAATTATGAGTCAGGTGGATCGTACCGAAGCAGAAATTTATTCGTCTACCACAGGAAAACGATTTTGGTTCTCCGTGGATTATGGATGCGACAGTCATGTGTACGTTTAAACCAGTGCTGCAGGGGACGCATCTTTTTTAAGCCGATGCGCTTGAACGTCCGCGCATGTGCAGTGAACAGCTCTAGGGTCTCATAATAGCAAGAGTAGTACTTCCGGTATCCGGCAAACGCCCCAGTGTATGTAGTGATGTTGTCAGATTGAGCTCTTATCACTCGTGTACTGTGATTGTTGTGTTGTTGTCGAGCCGATTGTCATCGAGTGGCAATATAGATGTTGCTGAGCTTCAGCGGGGCTTCATATCGGTGAGTGGGTGCACGTATTTTGCCCAATAGTTATTAAGGCATACCACAGCCGCTAGATACGTATCAACTGTTCCGAAAACATTTTGCCAAATCTAACTTCCCGCAGTTTACGTTTTATCCGCACCTCGGGGTTGTATATTTATATACACCGAGCGTGTGATATACCGCATTTCCACTAAACGATCGAGAGGCTCGTTGCTTCTGTTAAGAGATACGAGGGATCGTTTAGTTTGGTTAGGAACACGGTTATACTTGCGCCGTTTGCACCTCCTGCAGCGTTTGCACCGTGAGTCATACTATGCTGCACCTGACATATGACACCTGGTTACGCATCTCGATACTTTGCAAATGTTAAATGAACGCGAGGAATCTTATGAAACGAAGCATTACTATCGAGCTGTGTTCTCAGATTTGATGTTAAAATTAGAGTTTTCGTTGTACAGCCTCCACGCACGGAAGTGACATATTTCTGTGGAATGTATATTAGCATTTTTTCGGTATAAAAGTGTACGTACACACGTACGTATGAATTTCTAACAGAATTTATTTAAGCCAATTTCCAAGTGCACGACACGAAGCAGTATAGGGGCTTATAAAGAGGCGGTCGATCTTTGTTTGTTTAGAATTATCGTTTAGGCCGATCCGCGATGAAAAGTTTGGTCAATGACCTTCGAAAAATCCGTTGTTGAGATTTTTTACTATTAGGTTGGTTATATGATACGGTCCTGTGATCCTGACGCGAGATTAAAATTCCATTGTGAAAGCTGACGAAGTGAGTCCGTTATCATCATTCATCAGTTACACATCGAACGCACAGGTCCTCGCATTGCCTGTAGCCGGTCTTTTAATGTGAATTATCTGCGTAACGGTTAAGAAAAATAGTGTAGTTTTTTTTTTAAAAATGTCGAAAGTTGAAGCAGTCGCGGAAGATGGTTCTCGAATGGTACCAGGTGCTTACAAAAAGGTTTTAAACATGTGGAAAAACCGTGAGTATCGAGTGATTCTCTTTTTAAAACATTACAGTGTAAATTTCGTATAGTAGCGTTCCTTAGTGGAGCATATGCAGCATAAAAGTTTCAAAAATGATCAAAGTTGACACTATTATGCACGCCAATTAGTTTCTCAGTTAAGTCATGATATTTAAGAGCTGAAATTTAAAGTACGGGGAGCCCAGGAGCGTATCATAGTAGCGTGAATTCGGGTGCATTAACTTTTTGGAATAACGTTCGATTATTTATCATTAACTTCGTCATCGACTTTAAAATTACAAAATCATTGTTTTTATTTCAGAATCTTCAGTGTCTAGATTTCAATTGACATCGGATATTTAACATTAAAATATTGTTATAAACTCCGAATGCGTGTCACAATTACTTATCACATTTGTTGCGTTTCTTGCAATCTTCCTTGTATCGCCGACAGATATGTACCCTAGCTAATTTGATAAAATAAGCCTGATAAAAAAAGCCCAGATTTATCTGCGTGTTAGAAGTTATCCGTCAGTAATATGAATCATACGTATTTGCACGGATGCAAACAGTAATGACTTTCGCATTACAATTTCGTTGTCGATAAAACCGTATATCGTAGTTATATGAGCCTCTTAGAAACCAAAATTAACACCACTTTCCGTAAATTTCTCAATGTTACTACGTAAGGACATAACCAGTGCCTAAATTAACTTATCAATTTCCTCTACTTTTTACTTTTTGAAGATAAGCAGCGGCTTTCGAAAGGCTCATGAGTCATAAAGGCGCGTTTACACAGAATTACATATGACAGCTGTCATTTCTCACCAAGCTCTTATTCCTGGTAATACGTTGGCAATGCACTAGTATGTGTGCGATGTCGGCTCTTTGTGCCTACTATAAGAATAGTGAATCATAGAAATTCTTTAGCAAGGGAAAAGAAAGATTTCGGTGTTCCGTGGCATTGTTGGGAACGAAGTCCGATTTCGAAAGTCCTACGGTGCACGTGGCTCCTGCCCGAGGAAACTTGCAACAATTTCGGGTCTCGACCACCCTGCGGCAGCACCGCAGAGTGCCGGTCGAAACTAGAAGCGGCAGAGTATTGCGCCGGTTGCTTCCAAAGTAGACTGTTTTTCAGGCCAAGATACTCCACCCTCGCGGGACCTCGCTAGCGAATTAAAATTCCTCGTTCGCAACGTGCGCGCCGATTCGAATTCTCGTGCCCCGGTGCCAATAATATCGGAGGAACCAAGAGCAGAGATATTCCCCTTCAAACTTTCGGGCGGTTATTCAGAAACATACACCACATTGCTCGATAACGAAGCCAAGTGACATCAGGCTGACAGTTTGGAAGTGTGCGAAAGTTTCGGTCGGCGTTGCAGGAATCCTCGAATCAGGATAGACTCGTCGCCTGTGTGCACAGGAATCGTGCACGATACAGTATTAATTTACACAGTCAATTACGCTGTTTCTATTGGAACTAGCAGAAGTGATTCGTAGGAAATGAATGTGTCTGGAGAGTTTCCCTGACGGTCGGTGTTATTCATTCATATTCTCGCCGATTGTCCTCGCAGTGACATACGTGTCCTTGCTGCATACGTAACGAGAGTACATTGGAACATGTGCTTGTGATAACCATTTGCCTGTGTGCGTGTTTACTTATTGACCGTTACAATACGTCGAAATCACCGAGTTCCTTTCGGGGCGATTATGAGAGACGTTGATACCGCTCGCGTTCCTAGGGGTGTATCGTTCCGGCCAGGAAGGGCGTGTGTTGTTTGCTTTCCGATGCAGAATTCGTCCCGCCCGTGTATCCTGTTAACCGTTATAGGAAGCCGTTAGAGGACACGTAGTATTCTTTGTTAGCAAAGAGGGGCCTGCGTAGCTGCGAAATTTCGTGATTCAAAACCCGTTGGATTTGCGCGCAGCCTCTAATCTCTGCCGGCGAACTAATCTTGAAAACGCGAATCTGGGCGTTGTTGGAATCGATCATCGCGCCGCCGAGAGAATTTCGCGGGGAAAGTACGTTACGGGTCCTCGTTCGGTCACGTTTCCTAGAAAGCGAGAGGACTTTGTCGCGGATAAGCTTTACATTTTCGACGGTTCGTTGGAATATTAAGATGTTGACGGAAGCGTTGCTTACACGCGATGCTTGAACAACGGGGTAGGTCTGAATTGTTGAAACGGGTTGGGCGAGCTTGACACGCGTTACGTGAATATTTTATCTCTGTTGTTTATCGGGAGCAATACTCCCTTCGAGTATACAGTGCTTGTTAATATTACGCGGGTGACGTTCCCTACGGAAACGGGGGATATAAGAGGTGTTAATTAAATGAAATCATCATTGTTTCACCGAGTGGACTCGTAATTAGCAGTTTACGATGTTAGAGGATGCCGACCGTAAACAGAGAAGCCGGCTGTTAGGTAAATGTAATTGAAGTACGGCCTGTACGTGTATGTTGAGCAATTTATAGCGCGTGATTCCCGTGGGAAATCCACTTGGAATAGAATATTCGATCGTCCAGTTCCGCTGGCTGGGAAGGACCAGCAGAGCCGCGTGCTTGTAATCAAATATTCAAGTGCCAGTTACTTTGGCTGTGAGGGGGGTCAGCTTGAGCCTAAAAATATTAAAGTGTTTTTACTCGTCGTTACTTCGCATTTCCAGTCAATACTCGTTACATAACTTTTATAGTCAATATTCTACGTTGTTACGAAATATTACTCGTATTTACAAGTTTCTCGAGTTTATACCCATTTATATATATATATATATATATATATATATATCTCGTTGAATCGTATCGATGTACTTGAGTCGATTTTTTCACATCGATCGATAGAGATCCGAGGGATCGATTAGCGTAGTCGCGATATAGAACGGGCACGGTCGATATCAGGAAGCGAGGGTTAACTCGAGCGTGAAGAAAGGGTATACATATAACCCTTGAAAAACCTGGCGAAAGTTCGGGGTTGAATAGCGACGGAACCGTTATACATCGGCGACAGCAACGGAAATCCATAATCGATATTGACGCGATGTTCAAATGCTGTGTGTGCAACAAGAGTCCGAAGAAGGAGAAGCCGAACGGCGAGGTGACGAGGCAAAGTCAGAAAGCGACGGACCCGCGGACGGTAGCCGTTGACGCGAGCAGGGCCGAGGAAAACGGCCCGATAAACCGTGACGAGAAGTTGAACGGGGACGCGCAGAGGTTCGAGGAGGCCTCGCCATCTATGGAGGATCGTTCCGCGGAAGTGGTCGACGATTTGACCGTCAAGAGCCCGCTGCCTTCCGGCAAGCACGACGGGGCGAGCGACGGCTCCCGATCGCGGAATCAGTCGATAGTGGAATCGAACGACAAAGGGGACGACCACGATATCGAGAACGCGATCGATGGAACACCGGGTGGCGAGAAAGGCGAGCCAAATGCATTCAAAGATGTAAGCGAGAATGGAGAGGTGGATGGATGCGACAAGTTGATCGGCGGCGGGTGCGGAATAATGGAGGCAATACTGAATTCCGGCGTGTCTACCGTTAAAACGAATATTTACGACTCATCCGCGTATATCGAGAGAACGATCGATGATGGACCGGACGAGGAAGGCGACGATTCCGTTTTCGAAGCCTGCCCGAACGACAGCAACGCGAACAAAAAGACGCCGCCAGGTATATTGTTATCGACGCAGTGTTTCTCCCTTTTTTGAAATAAATTACTTAATCCTTTACTGCGTGGGTCAATTTTTAAGCGAATTAAGGCGGCAATTTTATTCTTTGCGCTAAAAACATAGCAAAATTAGGGATTTTTTTTAAGAAACTAGCGATTTCATTTATCTGAAGTTTGGACCATATTTCGATGCATCTTTGAGGAAGCAATAGATTTTTGTTAATTTTTAATAACAAATGTAGGAGTTATACATGATCGACCAACACGCCGCGCAAAATTCCTCGTCCGCTGGTGTGCATGATATTTATCTTCCTGATAATATCAAACAGAAATATGAAACTGCGTTTCACTCTGTACATATGTAGCCATAATTTGATGAGCTAGAAAAAAATACAACATTTTTTGAGGAGTGTGGAGAGCTTTCAAATTGAAAGGTCTGAAACTTTAATTTTTGCTATATAATTTTGCGACAATTTTCTTATGTAATCAAAGAAGTATATAACTTATCGGTATCCTGGTTCGTTAAAGTATCAAGTAATGTTTGTTGGACATACAGGAAAGGTAGTTGGTTCAGTGGCTACAAAAATATCGTGCACACCAGCGGACAACGGTGGCGTGATGGTCGATCATGCATAACTCGTATATTTATTATTAAAAATTAAAAAAAAAACTACAACTTCAAAGATGCATAAAAATATGGTCCAAATTTCAGATTATTCAACTCGGTAGTTCCTTTAAAAAAAAAATCTAAAATTTCGCTATGTTTTTAGCCCAAAGAATAGGATTCCCCCTTAAAAAATTGAAGTGAAAACTTGTTCCCTGTTTGAATGTATTTACAGTTACTCACTAAAGTATCCATCCACCCCATACGTATATATTTTACTTCTTTAATTAATGTTAAATTTAGAATTATCCATTACAATTTCCATGGGTATAAACCTTGATTAATATATTTTTGGATCGTAACATCTATCAAAGAAATGCTCAAAGAAATTTTGGTAAAAGAATGCACCAAGATAAAGTCGGATTTCGATAAAAAAAATAAAACCGTGCAATAAAGGGTTAAATAATGAAACTTTCCCTCTTGTTCTTTTCTGCGCGCCATTTTCACGAAGCGTTTCATCGTAATGAAATTCCTATGTTTGTCGATAATAATAACCTTTTGTGGGGTTTAAGTTCATTACATAATCGGGATAACTGCATTATCCTGTTGAGTAGTTGTCACCGAGTTGGGCATTATCGACTTAAAAATATGAATGAAAAGTCGCTTATCATTATCTTTTATTCGAGGCATACAAATACATACCGCGGATTATCTCATGAAATTCGAGAAACTTCATATCTTTATTTTATTTATTTTGAGTAAATCCATTTACCGGTTACTTGTCGACTAAATTCGAGTTATCTTCATTTGGCGAGTAAAGGATACAATATTTGTCATCTTCTATCGATCGTTTATATTAAAATATTGCCTATTTCTGATTTATCAGCGTTCCAAATAACGAGATCCTATGTCGTTGTAGTCGCTATACGTTTGTACTTTACATTTTTGAAGCGGTACCCCTTGCATACTAATTGCACATATCAGTACTCTCTGAAGAAGCATTAATATTCATATATTCATGCGGATCATTACCACCAGTGTCTGACGCAGATATCTCGCGTGCCCTTTTAATTTAACTACAAATGAGAACCATATTAAGACTATTTGAATAGCAAAACACGAACACAAATATAATCCGTTAGTATGCAAGGATTTACATAGAAAAAAACATTTAACTTCACTCCCAATTACTAACTATATTTAACCCTTTGCGATCCAATTTATTCTCACCGTTTCGTTCCAGCAACTTTACGCAGATCTAGTCATTCTATAATTTTCATTTATTTCAATACCGCAACGTCCAATAGATGAAACAATACAGTTGAATCAATCAGAGCTCCGCCCCCATTTCAATATTCCGTTCAGGCATGGGCAGTGGTGCCTTCACTATTGCTTAGTAAATCCATACGGTTATAATATTGCGAGAAATATTTTTTGGAATCGCCAGCTCGTTTACCAATCCCCTGCATCGGCTGGAACGAAGCGTGGCACTGCGTCAGATGAAACAGGATCGCAAAGAGTTAATTGAGAATATTTATATAAACGAGACGTTTCTATTGGGGCGATGTATAATGCGCAGTGTCGTCAGTTCCCCGCTGGCTGTCGGAGGAAGAAGACGGCGAGCAGTGCGACTCGGAAGAGTGCAGCGGAATGCAGGAACCACCGGCGACGCCAGTCGCACGCGATGAACTAGCTTTAAGGCGTCACCGATTCTTCTCCGATTTGTTGCACGCCGCGCAAAACGCGACGGAGCACAGAGTGAGGTTCGACCCCCTAGGACCGATGGTGCACGCCGGTTAGGGCTCACCCTAAATCCATTTCTTAGTTTCTATGATTTCCGTCGCACCTTATTATTTCCACCGCAACCGTATGTCACGCGTGGGTCAAGGTTTTTACTTGTCGATTATACGATACAGCAATACGCTGTAGAGTTGCGGTCGATGGGAGAAATTTAACGAAGTCGTAAATACAGGATAGCTGTTTTTTAAAGATTCAGAATTAGTAGAAGGAAGGAATTTTATTATTCTACGATTGTACTTAAATACTTCGCTAGATTTCTACCATCCTCTGCGCCATGTTTGTATTATATGGTGATATAGTTGTGTCGATGTTTTTTATTTTTTAAATCATTAACTCGAACGAGTTTGAGATATGAACTTGCAAATAACACTTTCATGAGCGTTGTTCTCCATCATTGAAATACCGTGGGCAGTGTATCAGTGCACGCTATAGTCGAGATGCGTGTAAAACAGCGTGTTATCTCGGGGAATTATTGGCCGAGGGAATCGTTTGTTTTCAAGTTGCGACAAAGAACTCGACAGCATCAAAACTTTTCGCTTGTATATTGTCCCGACCACAGTCGTTCTATTTTTACACTCTGACCCATTTACCTTTCAACCTGCTGGATTATTTAACAGACTTTCTGCGATAGGAACACAGAACTCTGGAGCACTTAAAATAGCGACTGAAAGTGACTTTGATAACTTATCGTTTTTCATGAAATTTATCGAAATTCTTGTCCTTGAGTTGTACGAAATGTAGACTTCGCGAATTTCGTACGGATAAATGAATCTTTTATTGTATTTATACATTGATTATATGTATACGAAGAAGCTTTAATTAATTATTTAACGCGCGAGGTATATCGTATGAAATACTATCTACCTACGCAGAGTTTATAAGACACGCATTCGCGATTCAGTTTTCGCAGATTTCCTAAGAATAGGTCGGCATACACTCGCGTCGGATATCATTAGGGCCGCGGTTTAGTTCTTCATCAGTTTCCGCAAAGGCGAGAAGATCTCGTGCGCACGAAGCTTTCTTTCTGTAATTTTGCGAGTGAACGTATAATTAAATGGAGTGATTACGAAATTGGTGGACCTATAGTTTCGCATTAACGAATCAATTAATTTGCATGCTAATTTAATATTCTGATTTCGACCTCGAAAGTTCGGGTATAATGTGAAACAAATGAATGTTTCAATTGTAATATTCGAATGCCAGTCTTTTTGTTACTTAGAAGCCAGTAATAGGCAAAGTAACATCGTTTGTAAAATTTTATCTAAACGCAACCACACTGTGCAATTTTAATTGCTATATAATCAGCCTTCGCAAGCATTTCTAATGTTATAAAACGAACAGAAATTTATTTCTATTACACGCTGCTTGCAACATAATGATCTAGCGGCTGTGGATGTTGACGCAACTATTTATACACTCATTCTATATTTAATATACTCTGCATAAATGCGAACTTTCTGGAGTATATTTCCTCCACTTGCTCAAAAGCTCGCATTGCTATTATTATTAAAGATTTGCAAAACAAAGCAAACATCTCCTTTCGTTTGTTTTTTAAATATTTTTCTTATTACTTTGAAAGGAATAAGTTACTTGAATTAATTAGCTTTTCGAATTTTTCTCAGTAATCGTATTTACTGTGATAATACATTAAATTTCTGTTGTATCGAAGGCTGTGAAGCTAGTGACAAGGAGGAGCACTTGGAAGAACTGGTAAATCGCTTAGAAACCGTTACCAGACGCCTGGAGAAAGTACGAACCCATTCTGTAACTGAAACTCAAGACTCTGCTGTTCAGACGAACACACCGTCGCCAAAGAAGTCTCAGCCAGTTGATAAAAGTGTATCGATACAGTCTGCCTCGCCTGTTCAGTCACCGCATAAAGTAGGATCAGGCAAACTCACCAGCATGTCGGTCGCAGGCTACGAAGATCTTTTGGCTGGGCCTGTAAGAGAGTATTTGCAGCTGAGCGAGAAAATTGGTGGCGATGTTGCTACCCACAGCAAGCTCGTAGAGAAGGCGTTTCAGTAAGCATTTTACTGCTACTTTATTTCAGGCGTTAGATATATTTCTGTAAATTGCCAAGTATTCTTACCCCTCTTGCAGGATCCAGTTTCAGTTTATTCGTACAGCAGCGAGTCGCCCAGTCCCAGCGAGTCAATCAGAGCAAGTTACTCTCCTCGCGCCTACATCTACACAAATTCAACAGATTCAAGAGTTCCGCGAGAAAAACAGAGGGTCCCAGTTCTTCAATCATCTGTCAGCAATTAGTGAAAGTATCCCAGCTCTGGGATGGGTCGCTGTATCGCCAACACCAGCACCTTACGTGAAAGAGATGAACGATGCTGGACAATTCTATACCAATCGTGTATTAAAGGAGTGGAAAGAGAAGTAAGTCTCTGTGCTACATGTTATTATACAATTTTAACGAGTCAAACGTTCCTCTATTGTTTAGATTTTTGAAAAATTAATGCGGAGTTCATTCAGCCTTTCGTATTTACAGGAATAAAGTACATGCTGAATGGGCCAAGGCTTGGGTGCAGACGCTAAGTGATCTTCAACAGTACGTGCGCCAGCATCACACAACAGGATTGGTATGGGCAAAAACTGGCTCTGCTGCGCCACCGGCAGGCATACCGCCACCTCCGCCACCGTGCATGCCCATTGGAGATGTGGCACCGGCCAGTATTAACGATGAGAGAAGTGCTCTCTTCGCCGAAATTAATCAAGGGGAAGCCATTACGAAGAGTAAATACAGCAGGATTGTAAAACGTTGATAATTCGTGTATAAAACTCATACGTTTTCTATTGCAGACTTAAAGAAAGTCACTTCCGACATGCAGACGCATAAAAATCCTTCATTGAGGACTGGCCCAGCGCCATTCAAGGCGCCGGTAGTCGAGAATGCTATACCAATGAAAACAATATCACCCGCAAATGCACCAATCGACAAGCAACCAGTATTTACCAGAGACGGAAAGAAGTGGCTTGTGGTAAATTGTTACGCTGCGGCGCGCTACCTTTATTCGATTTCATTTCACCGTTTTATTCCTGCAAGAAGCCCGACGTTATTCACCGAATATATATTATTTCTGCCGCAGGAGTATCATAAAAGTAATAAGGATCTGCTCATCGACAATGTGGAGATGAACAACGTGATCTACATGTTCCGGTGCCAAGATAGTACCTTAGTCATCAAAGGCAAAGTGAACTCTGTCGTTATGGACTCCTGCCGCAAATCGTCCGTCGTGTTCGACTCCCTTGTCTCGAGTATCGAATTCGTCAACTGTCAAAGTGTACAAATGCAGGTACGTCGTTTATTCGCGAAGCAAGCGAAAGAACAGTCTGCATCTCGCGTGCTTGGTAAAGCGTCGTGTAAAAAGTATATTTATTTCCAAAGGTGTACACATATGCACGATATAATTACACGGAGTACATGTCCTGTATTAGAAAATAAAGGCACGGCATTACAAAAATGTAGCAGCGATCGTTGATTACGAATTTTATAAACGCATGCGACCAGTACTCGCATCACTTAGATTTCTGATGCCCCGATACAAGCTTCTTGCAAACGTTTTGCAACTCTTGTAGATGTACGAAATTTGGCTCTTGGTGAAGTATCTCGAGCAATGCTATGTATTCGTCGTCGTTCAACTCTTTCGGCGTGCCGCATATTTGAAATTTGTTTAATACACTTGTCGACGTTCCTGTGATATTCTCTAAATCCGAGATCGACGTACTTGTGTCGATAACGGATGGCTTGGCGGTGACGTCTATTTCTTTATGCTCGACGGAAAGGAAACATAAACGTTTCAGCTTGTCGTCCGACAAAGTGTTGATTACCATTTCACTTTTTGCTTTCGCGGCGGATCTGTCTGTCGACTTTGCTTCGTCTAACTCATTGCCATTTATAACAGAGGAGACGATAGTAACAATTTTGTGCATCGTACTCTTTTCCTTCTCCATCGAGGCAGTGGAACCTTCGTCGCCTCGTTTGCTCGCTTGATTCTCTGCAATTACTTTCTGTACGCTTAATTTCCTATTTTGTATGTACTCCAAGAATTTCTTTGGATCTACTATTTTCGACGAGTTGTGGTCATACTTTGTAAATATATTCACGTATATTACCATGGGTTCTTGCGGAGTAACGATACTGTCGGTGTTTTTGCACAGGCTTTGCACGATACACGACGACTTCACAGAATCATACTTCTCCGTATGGTTCTGGCTATATTCTGCCTTTTTCGCACAGCCATTTATCTGCTCCATACATTGATCGTAGCTTTCTGAATTGCCTTCCACTTTTATGCTTTCTTCCATCACGCTAGGACTTTCGCTAGACAAGTTGTCTCTGCTGAACATCGTCATTGTTAACGGCCCCCTCATTGGGCTCTTAGGTCTTCCCTCGTTTTCTGATCGTCGAGCTGCTTCTAATCTACTTTTTAGAATTGGAATGCAAGATTTGGAGGATGTTTTCGGTGTTGGGAATAACGGTTTCACGTGACCTTGTAATTTTAATTTAGCCTCTGAAGATTCATCGCCTATATTATTCGGAAATTCAAGGGACTGCGAAGTAACCTGCTTCGACGATTCGTTTGTACGAAAACTTACTTGTGATCGAGACCTCTTTTTTTCTAACTTAATGCTACGTTCTGTATTACATCTAGGCTCGACAGATAAATCTCGGACTTTTCCATGGCTTGAAATTGAAATACTTCCTGTTTTCGCCTGAATTGCGTTCAACGAGTCAGATTTGGAACCTTTTGAATTTTGCACAGCAATGGGTCTCTTTAGCTTTTCAGATTTCGGAGTGTAGTTTTCTTGGCTTCTTGACTTCAGTGTCGTATTCATTCTTCTCATTGTGCTTTCTTTTGTGTCTCTTGGAGAAAGTTGACGAGAAGTGCTTGATGCATTTTGATGTAGATTAAACGACTCCATTTTATTTATCAACGATGCGAATCGAGTTTTATCATTATTATCTATATCTTTTAATAGTACCAAGTTGTTACTGTTAGTATTAGCGTATGGAGTTAAACCTTTATTATTTAAACCATCGCCTTCTTTCCTTGATGTTTCTTTTGCCTCATCAATTAATATATCTATATTTTCTACATCATTTTTGGAAGATAGATCAGTTCTATTTTCCGAGCTTTTGTTAGCAACGGGTAAATTTTGTTCAATATCGAATTCATTATTTAAAACTTCCGCATAGGATTTTTGGGTATTTACTATGCTTGTGGTAATTACCTCTTTCTCCTCATTTGCAATGGAAGTAGGTAGCAATTGTGTGCCTTTTGCATCTCCAACTTGGCAGCGTGGTTGTTCGTTCTCTTTTTCTGCGCATAAATTTGGCTGCAAATAATCTTCAAGATTTTTTGATTGAATATTGTTCAATTTCGCAGTAGAACTTGGTGCTTCGTCTGTAAAATATAAACTACTGTGTGGAGAAATGAGATTGGAATAGGATTTGTAGGTGACCTCGTTAATTCGATCTCCGTTACGTAGATCTGTAAATGAATTTTTTATAATTGAACCATTCTTTCCATCTTTGAGCTTATCGTCTTGGTCACGATGAGTGTTTCTTATCTCGTATTCTTCTTGCAAAATCATATTTCCATTGCAAGTTCTTTCCTGTCTGCAGTAACTCGCTGTATCTAAAGAACCATATTCTTGAAGAGTTATTGTGTCTGTTGCAAATGTCTGTGTGTTCTTTTCGTTAAGAAAATCGTAACTAAAATTGTGCTTGACATTTGACCAATTTAAATTGAACTCCTCTTCATCTGCCGATTTATTAATTAGTACTGTTACAGATGGTGGTTCCGGGATATTAGAGTCGTTCGAGGGATTTATACTGGACGTTAAAGAATCCTCTATTAAATTTGTTTCAATTGAGTTTTCTCTGCTCTCGGACTGTGATAAGTCGTACATGACATCTGCATTCCCAATTATTGCACACATTTCTGCTGTTTTTTCTATACTTGTTACCACCAACGTTTCATCTATCAGCGAACATGTGCCAGGATGCCTTTTCAAAGTCAAATTTGGGCTGCACATTAAACTTTCATTATCTTCAATGTAGTATTTCTCGTCATCTGACGAAATCAATTTTTCCTTTAGTAAAGCACTCCTTGTACCTTTGATGTATGATACATTTGTGCATTGCTTCAGAGATTTAGAGTTCAGAAAGTTAGAAATCTCATTTGCACTCGCATTTTGGTTCTCTTCGTCTAAATCTTGGGAAAATAATTCCACGCTCTCTGCGTTGTGATCCATAAGCATATTTGCATTACTTGCGCGTAGAAAATGCTTCTCAAAATTTCCCCCTTCATCCGCACGATTGTAGCATATTTTACGTTCATTCATATTCTCATCTATATTCTTCAAACAGTTTGTAAGTTCCATTTCTGTAAATTTCTCGTCAAGCTTCTCCACTGTGTGATTTAAATATTTCGTTCGTAAATTACTGGACATCACTTTTGCGGAGTCATTCTCTTGCGAGCAATTATGTTTCGATAAAGACAACTGGTCGCCGTCAATTCCACTCTCTTCTTGAATTACATTACTGAAACTGAAATATTCAGAAGTTGATCCGAGGTTTAGTTTCGAATCCAAATATCCCTTATGTTCATTTTGATCCTTAATGTCATCCTGCTGCGTATTGCTTAACGTCGACGCATGTGCCAATTGTCTGTCCTGCTTTATATTGAAGAACATATAAGTTCGACTAGTTTTTTCAGTGGAGCTACTAATGGATTGTTCCTCCGATATAATATCCAAGAACTTCGATTGAAGATTATTTTTAACGTAAGGACACTTGCCGTACTCTGACACAGATTCGCTGTTTGACCCTTCGCTCTTGTCGTCTGCATAACATATCCCTTCGAGTTCAACGCGTGTTAGTAGTGCTTTCCTGAATTGCAATGCTTCTTGAAGCAATAATGTCGTAGATCTATCGTCAGGATCGCTGTCTCTTGATATCTCCGTCCGAGTTGAGGTTGGAGATATTATCACGTCTTCATCGGTTTCCATTGGAACAATGTTTTGACCAGCGATGAGCGATTTCGCTCGACTACTCTCAATATACAGATCTGGTAATATATAATTGTCCGTTACGCTTGTTTCCTTGTTGATATCCCTCTCTTCGAACAAGTCAGATGAAATAGTGTAATACACTCTCTCAGGGACTTTGTCGTACGTAATGGTGGAAGAATATATAATTCCATTATCATTAACTGCATTCAAATCCTGATCGTTCGAAGAATATAATTTATTCTCAGAGCTTCGTGGGAACGAGGAATGAAGATCATTTATATTATTCAGACAGCGCGTACTCAACATGTTAAAATAATCCTGGACAGGTGCTTCGGAACTTTTGCCTGTGTCATCACTCTCGTATTGCTCAGAGCTGTGGTAAACTGTTTGCTGCATTTCAGCGGGGTTGTTTATGGCGACAGTATCAAAGCTTACTCTGCTCTTTCTCTTTTCATTGAAATTATCAGTATCCGTTGTAACAGACCCAAGAGTGTCCACAACATTCTGGAAAATGCTGTTTATTCCATTGCTACTTTCCCGCTGCCTTTCCATTACCGCAGCTTGAGAATTTTGTATCTCGTAGGTTCTTAAAACGTTGTGCAAACTTTCCAGCTTCTTCTTCACTTGGTACAAAGTTTCCTCAGACGGTTTCATGAATGTCTTCCGTCCGCAGGGCGGTGTGATTGGCATGTTCGAGGCTGATCGTGGGGGAAACATTTCCGTGCAGAACGTTATATCCATTTTTGAAGATAGCAAACGTTTGTTTATTAGTTTCAAGATCGGGCAAATCGCGCTCGATAACTCCAAATAATTTTCCTTACTTTGCTGCTTCGAACGTACTTCTTTAACGTCTGTATTTTGCTGTATATACTCTTCTTTTTCAGATGCGCCTGGTTCGTTCTCCTCGGATTTTTCGATTAAATTAGCCGAACACTTCTGTTCGCCACTCCTAGCCTGCTGCAATAGAATCGAACGGGTCATTAACTGCATCTGAACAGTTTCCTTTATGGCACGCTGAGCCCATTTACCTGCGTGTCCGAGCAAACATTTTTAACCGAGGTCAGGTCGCTCGTTTCAGAAGAACTGCAGACTAATCCCAGATATTTATTACTATCGTGTAACTCTTTTAAATACCGTTTGCAGTCGTCCATGGTTCTCGTGAATTTCCTGCAACCCACAGCCACCGTTTCGCCTCTGAGAAGCTTTGAGTCCTTGCATACCCTGCTGGTGGATCTGCAGTTCCTCCTTCTCGAGAAGAACGGAACGGATATCGCGTTTCTATTTTGCATCTCGAAATTCTCGCTTTTCGATATTTTGTGCTGCCTTCGTCCGATCGTCTTCCTGAACATGGAGTTCAATCTGGAATTCGATCGTTGTAAAACGTTTAATCTGCCGAGAAGTTAACGCGATTACGTTCGTGGAGGATTCACGTACTTAAGAGATTTATCGCTGCTGCTTTTTGAAGATTTACTGCTGTGCTCTAAGGGCAAAGTATCTCGTCGAAGATACGGGTACACGGTTCTCTTCTTTGCGTCGAACAATTCTGTGAGAAGATGCTCGGAAGGGTAATTGTACTTTGTGTAGGACTCGTTTCTTCTGGGGCTAAAAGAGCAATGCAAGATACTGACGTAATGTGAACGTGGAAAGCAGGATCCTATAGTTTCTACGATCTCTCGTTTAATACCTCAGCAGCACGTGCTTGATCCAGTCGTTGCGGTCATTGGGATTGGACAATGTCAGCCTGAGATTCCTCAGGTTCTTCCTAAAGTTCGACTTGTGGATTTGATGAGGCAACGGCCACGAGCCGTACTGCATTTTGTACGTCAGTATGTTAACTTTCAACTCGAGATCTTCCACTTTGTACCCGACTTTGTTGAGAATCTCTTTGTCGCAGATGGAGTGCTTGCGTTTCGGTTTGAAATATATTATACGCAGCAATAGGGTGCAAATAAGGATGCCGGCGAGTACCTTCAAACATTATCGACCTTATTAACGGAACGTTATTAATGGGACAAGTGTCTCTTTGTTTGCTTTCTACGAGGGGCTAATCGTGAACATAGCGTTCAGATAGAAGAATTCGAATCAGTCTTATGGAGAACTTACCTGACCGCTATGTTCATAGGCCTCTAATTCGATACTGATTTCAATTCAAAAATAATAAGTCTCTGTACCCTCAGGACTGTCACAAGCCAGGCATCGTTCCCTAAGCAGTCGAGGACATCGGTTATAATCTCTCTCCAAATGTAACTCCCGATTGCCCTGGGGCATTCCTTCCAGTCGAGTTCACAGATCATTTGTACGGGTTCTAGATTTCCTCCTGCACAGAAATCAGAAATCAATTGTCTCCTCGACGATTTAGGCTCAACGAGCTGCTGGGACACGTTTAGGGGCTCGCTCGAGATAGTAAATTTAACTTGATGGAATTAACGTGTGAGATCTTACCGAGTTGCCAATGCATCTTGACGAGAGTTAGGTGGATTTGGGACTGTAGGTTTTAAGAAGTCATTAACTCGTACCTACTATTATTCAGGATGTGTACTGCGTGAAATGCGGGGAATTGAGAGAAATTGCTGCGACTGGCAGTTGTTTTTTTCTTGATATACAGTTAAAAAATATCGATGTTATATATAGAGTGGTTTGCTAGAAGGGAACATAGCATTATTTCGTCATTTTTGTTGGGGATATGAACGAAGTTTCAAGTTGAAAATTAAATGATACTTGAGGTATTAATGTATTGGGATTGGAGATATTTTCAAGATGAAGTCAGAAACTTTGATTAACTACTTAACAAATTTCTGAAAGCCTTTGGATATAGAAAATGCATAGAAATCATTGTCTGCATTCGATAAAGTTCTCACAGTACTTGCAAGAAATGGGATGCTTAATAAATTTGAAATTTAAATTTTGATCCTAGTTGAATCACAGCAAATACTTTGCAACTACACGGAATGAAGCGTTTGATTTTATGCGTATTACTGTGTTTCTAATGAATTCGATTCGATTTGCATGTACTATTCGACTTGATTTCATCGGCGATAATATTTCTGGGAAACAGTGGACCAGAGGCATTTCCAGTGAAATATATTTGTTTCCCTCCTGTTATTATTTTATCGCAGGTACTGGGGAAGGTACCTACCATCTCTATCGACAAGACAGATGGTTGCCAGATGTATTTGAGCTCGCAGTCACTGGATGTAGAATTCATTAGCAGCAAGTCTAGTGAAATGAACGTAATGGTGCCACAACCAAGTGGAGACTACGTAAGTTTCGTACAGTATTAATCATTTACTAAGGAAAGCTAATAAGCAAGGTTTCCTGTTATATATTTTCTTTAATATAATCAAGCTAAATTGGATAGCCTGTTCTGTTAATGTACACATATCTCTAATCAATTCTTCAATGCAATTGAATTTTCCATTAAAACACTCAGCAAAGCGGTAGACTAAAATCATTTTACTTTCTTTGCAAGTCTTCTTAAGACTTTTATAAGGGAGTGTGCAAGATCTGAATCATCGATTTAGCTCACAATCAGATTTCGTGTACAGTTAGCGCATATACATATGCGGAATAATGTATTAAACACATAGGGTATATTCGAAATTTCACGAGAAAATTGGATTCGATATTTTGCTTTTCGAAGCCTCAATAGCTCAGAAGTAAAATGCGAAAGTAAAGTATATAGGTGGGAATAGAGTAGGTGTTAGAGGGTGCGCCATTCTGTAAATTTAATGAGTTGATTATTGAAGTTTCGCGCTCTTCGTTGCGTCATTTGATGCGGAACAGTAGCGCTCTGGTGAGCGCGCCAAAAATGCTAAGTGCTTTTTCTTGCTTTCTGAGAAGATTTGTAAAGGTTTTTGGTGAAAGTAACACTGTGTGAATTTGTGAGAAGAATAAGCCAAGAGCATTGAAGCATTAGTGCTTTAAGAAACTAGGCGACACCATCACTGACAATGTTCAAGGCTTGGAGGAACTCGGGGTGTTGTTGGCTAGGGAACCTTCCCTTCATTATTACACGGTTCTAACGTGCGCATACTCATGCATCTGTATTTCACGTGTTTACAGGCGGAGTATCCCATACCAGAGCAATTCAAAACAACCATCAGCCCGAAAGGCCTGAGCACGATCGCCGTCGACTCATTGGGTTAAAGAGGATCCGGCAGTCTAACTATCCATAGCCTAAACTAAACATCTGTCTAAGAGTACGGCTCATTAGAGGTATCATCTTCAGAGGATTCATCGATCTATTATTTATTGCTTCTTCGATTAATTTAAGAATCAGGGGAAAGGCGAGGAAGTAGAGTATAACAGTTTCATCCGGGGTGCACAGAGCCCGAAGCTCTGTGCGCCAGTGCTTCTTTGCGATCGTAGAATTGAGTTTTAGATAAGTCGATTTACAAAAAACAGAATCGTCATGCCAACGTTGCAGCCCTATCTCTTTCAAGGTATTTGTGCATTTCATGGGGATCATCGATTCTGTTTACGTTGAAATTTAAATGAAATTAAGTCGATTGAACGGGTCTTGTGAGATTTCGCTACCAGAATATTCAATGATCCGCGACTCGATATCCCATAATATAATTAGGGATCTGATTAATTGCGATCCGCGTGGCACGCGCCGACATCGGTACAGTGGAATCGATACTCCCCATGGGAGATTAATTCGCACGTTGGTGCTGAGATAAGGAGATTGCAAGGTTGGATCACGAAGAGGTATGGACAAAAGTTTTGCTACCTTCGAATCGCACTTTTATACATTTACACCATTTTTTATCGTGATCAAACTTTTGCCCAAACCGACTGCTTCGAGATTATTAAGGTAACGCTCGCCAAGGAATTGCCACTTAATTCGTCATTTCTAATGAGAAGAGTGCTGGTGTCGCGTGTACGCGTACCGCTGATAAAATAGAATCATGAGAATCGTTCATGAGCCATTAAATAAAAGTGTGTTAGGGACGTCATATCAATAGTTCAATGTCGCCACCGGACTTTTGCAACAGATATTTCCGTTTCTCATCGATCGTACTCCGTTGATTCGAAGTAAATTAATCCGTTATTGGCGCGCGTCATATCCTTGATTCGCGTGACGATTTTTAGAGCTCGAGCATTCTGTTCACGAGTCTTCCGAATTTACCAAACGTTCGTGATATGTAAATAGAATCGACTGTCGGAATTAGTTTTCTTTCGTTTCTTTTTTTTGTGAATAACGTTTGATTCGTCGCGCGTGAATTCCGTGAATCTTAGAAACAAATCTCGGTACGTTCGTTGAGTGGTACGCGCGAGTTGGAGAACGACGAATGGGAGAACAAAGCGTCGGTGCAAAAGTCTTGATGGTACCCAGCCGTTTAGAAGAAGACGATACCTTGAACGATCTGAAACTTGATATTGAATTTCAGAAGCGTGCTGTTTGAACGTGACGTAAAATTACATTGTGATTTCTACCACTTGGTATATTGTGCTAATCGTAGGTGTAATCTGACATTAGAGTTATTTAAAAGGAAGCACGGTTTAGAGTTGGCAAGATCGTTTTTTAGGGTGGTAACAATTGAATCCGGGCGCAGTTCGATCCCTTTTCAACGGGGAGTACGGTGCGATTATTTTCTATCGTTTGTACGGGAACTAACCACGTTTGACTGCGGAGCGACGATCGTTTCACTGACGTTACATATATCCCAGGGATCATAACGGTCCTTGAACGCAGAGTAGCCTCTAACAGCTTTCATTTTAATATCGATAGAGTACTATATCGAGAACATTTAATATTTATTTCAGACTATGATTTTCAGTGCTATTTCTAATTGTCCTAATAAAATGAAATGATATACCATCTGAATTCAATGTTGTTGTATCGTAACACTGAACATTTCTTTCAGGAACAGAGGCAACTATTCAACATCACTATTTTAATTCTCAAACATCGAACGCGGAGCCTGTATTGCCTCGCAATATGACATTGATTTTAATCAGTATTTGACCTGAAATTTTCTTATTCTCTTAAATTAGTGGCATTAATTAATAACTAACACAGGATGGGTCAAAATTGACCCCGTATCTGTTATGTGATGGTTAAATAGGAAGTGGATCATCGCAGGATCATCGTTCGTTTTTCAATTTATTATTTATTTAGTGGTATTAAAAGGGGTTTTTTTTACATAATACATTAGGCACGATATATACATGTTACTTTAAAAATCTTCGAGCTTATAAAGAGACTAAAACAGCGAGCGCGATATACGTGGCCTTGAGATTCGTTTTTCTAACGACAAAGAATCAAAATGCCAGGTTCCTCGAAATACTTCTACGCCAAGTGTCCCCGAGTCGGTACGAACGACTCGGAGACACTGCTCTGCGACTATTCGCATTCTCTCCGGACGAATAATGCCGCAAGTAATCTCCTAACGGTTGTCATTAGTCGATTCTACAACTAAAACGTGACTACTGTTTAACTATCAAAACGTAAAGATAATTGTACAGAAGAGCATAAGGATCAGCGGCAATTATCACTAATTAGTCAAAGCCTTTCAGCACCCCTTACACCGACTTTCGGTACACTCTCTAACAGTCATCTTTAACTTTTGATCTCTACCTACATATTGCACATACAGAAAACTATCGAGCATCTAATATTTTACAAAAGTGCCACGCAATGAAAATTCTTGGATTTTCGCTCCAAAACATTTCTCTAGCACTTGTGTCCCTTTCAATGTTTATTTTCATCGATTTAAAGACTCATCTCACCTCTCGAGTATCATTCTTCTAGCATTGCCTTAGAATTAGTCTGCCTCGAGCTAAGCAGACTAATTCTGTCGCGAGTGTCTACCAGCGTAAAAATTAATTCGTTCGTACGTTCCACGTGGATGACCGAAGAAATCACTACTCGGAGATTCAAGTACAAGCGCGGTCAGTCTTTTCTCGTTAAAAGTTAACAGGACAGTTACGTTCGTCGCTACCGTCAGAACATTCTAAGAAACCATTGCATACTCGAGATTTGGGGAGACACTCGCCAAGTGGGCATCGATGACCCTTGCAGGCCACTGTCGAAGAGAGTATATCTTCCCTTGAGATTGTATGCTCGATCCAAGGGAGATAGTGATGCACCTTCGTGTAAATTCCTGGCCTCCCAGGTCTGGCGCAGCCGTAGCCGTTGGAAGTGACACCTGCGGAAAAGGCCATAGAATGTTTATTTAAAATTGGTAAATTTAGGAATATGCCACGGAATTTATATTTTCTCGACACTTTAATTTTTACCACAATTTAAATATTTGGGAAACGCGTCGTAAAATATCTATTCTTCAGAAACTTCAAACTGAGCAGTTTGCAACTCAAAGCAAATATTGCTACATTGCAATGCCAATTAATACAGTACAACCATCCAGTTATACAAATTATCGTTATTGTGATACTCTAGAATCTGAAGATTCAGCAATTTTTTATGTGAGCAGAACGTGCCCTAATGAACTTATTTTACAACTGTTAAAAATACTTGTTAAAGCACAATCTCAATTGTGTATGGCATAATAGGGATTCTACTGCACTTATCTTCAACCATATCAAACCATAGTGTTTACAATATTATTCCAACTTGCTGCATTACAATTCAGCGGATTTTCATTCTATTTCAGTATGATTGAAGAGTGCTCACCGTGAAGAGTGTATTTGTTATCCGATCCCGAGCAAACCAGAGGTCCACCACTGTCCCCTGAGCAAGCATCTTTTCCACCGTCCTTGAGCCCCGCGCAAAGCATACCCGCCGTAATCCTGTACAAAGGGAGGAACAGAGTCTTTCTGCGGCACTCCTCTGTGGAGATCACAGGAAGCTGCACTTCTTGCAAGGTATCCGCTGTTTAACAAATGGTTATCATTAAATGGCGCGCATCGCGAAGATTTATCAGAAGATCAGCCAACGTGCACTTACGAAATATCCTCTCATTCTCGAATAATTGCCCCCATCCTGTGACAGTGCACGTAGTGCCGCTTTTCGGCTCTGCTTCAGGAAGGCACACTGGCCTAACGTAATCGCTGAATACTACTGATCTTTCAAGCCTCAGCATCGCTATATCGTTTATGAAACCATTGTCGATATAGTCAGGATGCAAGGATATGTAGTCCAAACGTAGAACTTGCTCGTAAGGGCTTGGGAAGCTTCCGCGACGCGTAACACCGATTCTTCCCACCCAGTATTCGCCTTGGGTACTGTTAAAATCAGGGCTGATATGAATATTCTAAGTATTTGAATACCAGTAGAATTACGATTCGAATAATTAGGAGTATCCGAATATTCGGAGTGATCGAAATTTGGATCGCACCGAAGAGGAATCTGAACGTGAAATATTTGTTCACTCTTTATCGTGAAACTCTTTTCATATTGGCCTTTACAATTATTTATTTTTGTGTTGTTTGGAGCGTCTTACAAAGAATAGGTATATAGGGTTGATATAAAAGGCTCAAGTGTCGTTAGAGTAGGGCTGGGACTATTTGTTGAATTTTTCGGTATTCGAATATTCGAATACTTCAATTGCTCAATTATTTGGCGAATATAATTCGAATATCCAAGTATTTGAATGCTATTCGAATATCCAAGTATTCGAATACTGATGTATTCGAAATTTCGAATAGTACTTATGGTGTGAATTATAAATCAAGTTCTTTAGGTTCATTTGTCAGGATGAAATCTTGTAAGCTAATTTGGACCCACTTCACACCATACTATTCGAATACATCGGTATTCGAATAGATCAGTATTCGAATAGTATTCGAATAATAACATTCAAATACTCAAATATTCGAAGTTTATTCGTAGCATTCGAATACTCAAGTATTCGAAGTTTATTCGTAGCATTCGAATACTCAAATATTCGAAGTTTATTCGTAGCATTCGAATACTCAAATATTCGAAGTTTATTCGTAGCATTCGAATACTCAAATATTCGAAGTTTATTCGTAGCATTCGAATACTTGTAAAATATTCGAATATTAAATTATTCGAATAGTCCCAGCCCTACTTTAGAGTACCAAAAAGACTACTTAGTTAGTTTTTTAAAATTTGAACTCTTGCTCTACATTCTCTACTGTGTAATATTCTTCGATTGCCTTGATATATTAAATATAGAACTTTTTAATAGCACAGTTACTTACTGATAAAAACAGTGCGCCGCGGAGAGGATCCATCTATCGTTGATAAGAGCTCCGCCGCATTGATAATCACCTTCCTTATACAAAGCCACTTGCCATGGCCAACTTCCAGCCGAGGAGCTACCACCTCCTACTATCCTGTAACGACGAGAAACATTCGACCTGCTTCAATGCATGCACCATAATATTCAATATTCATTGTACAATAATTCTTTATTTCTATCAGACAATCCTACCACTTTCAGATCAGATCGGGTGCTTTAAAACACAGTGACTCACAGATTTTCTTATATATGTCAATTTAGATATATAGCTAAAGCCCTTTTCACACGGGACACTTTTAAGCTTGCCAACTAGTATCTTAAATATAATCACATATCATATATGCTTATATTGTTTCAACTAGCACTGTGTCTGGAAGCATGAATGACAAACATGAATTTTAAATCTTTTTTATCCTGAATATTCAAACTACGATAAGAAAAAAGCATATAAATATTTGGTCACAACACTTGCAACACTTTTTCAAAATTAATTCTCTTCATCAAAAATAAAAGTAGGTATACCTTTCCTACTGTAGCGTTTACCAGCGCCCCAATTTTATATTTCAACTCGGTTGAACAAGTTCTAGTTCTCCCAAACGTTGGAAAAATATTACAAAAAGAACGACCTCCCATTGTATCTAATAAATAATACTTGTTCGAAGCTCGATAAAAATTCACGATACCACCGTCGTCGCGTCGCGGTTGCTCATCTCGGGCAATAAAGATCCTGCGAAATTCTAATTTTATGTAGATCGTTCGCTGTTCTTTTTGCCACCGATATATTGTTATTACTGACGATCTTGAGGAAGTGGGGGGGGGGGGGGGGGGAGGAGGAGAAGGAGGAGGACATTCTCCTCGAGCGCAGTTTGTATACAAATGGTTTTATAAACGATCCAGCCGGTATATAATTATGAGAAACTGGTTCAGTGAGTATACCTGGCCTGCGATGGTGTCTGCGTTCTTATTCCGCACTCAAGGTTCTTGCACTTGACCCTGAGGATCTCGCCACTCGGGCACACGGATGGTTTGAAAGTCAGAACAGTTTTATCCAGGGGTTTCTCGTTGTACGACAACGTGTAATAAGATCTGCTGGACACTGGATTTTCGTCCAACACTTTCTCCACGGTCTCGTAATCCCTGAAGAAACATTTTCCACAATTAACCCTGTTTTACTGATGAGTTTTACACGATATACATCGAATTGAAGCCCTTTTCCAGCGACTGCTAGGTTTAATTAGGAATTACTAGGCTCAAGTAGGAACTAGTAGGGTCAACTAGGAGCTACTAGGTTCTATCAGGTTCAACTAGGAATTACTAGGGTTGACTAGGAATTACTAGGGATAACTAGGAATTACTAGGGCTAACTAGGAATTACTAGGGTTAACTAGGAATTACTAGGTCCTGCTATGCTCACCTAGCAGCTAAGAACTACTGCCTTTCATTAGGGGCAACTAGGAACTGCTAGGTTCTATTGGGGCCAACTAGGAACTCTGAGGGGAAACTAGGAACTACTAAGCTCAACTGGAAACTACTGGGATCAACTAGAAACTACAAGGGTCAACTAGGAACTACTAGAGTCAACTAGGAAGTACTAAGTTCTACTAGGAACTACTAGATTCTACTAGGAGCTACTAGGTTCTTTCTATCAAACGATCATCTCGTTTAGTTCGCTTAGGTTGTAACAAACCCTGGAGGATAATAGCCTAGCATATTAATAAAATAACAAAATAATAAAATTACGGAAAAATTGATAGTTGATACTCTGACTTAAGAATCGTAGAAGTAGACACTGTTACATAGAAATTTGTGTGTGTTTCACTCTTAGGCTAAATGTACAAGTGAAATGAATCTAACAGTGGCGCCAAGCTGATTCATGATTCCATATAAGTGATGTAGAACATCCTACATAAAAGGACCATGCGAAGTGTCACCTACATTGAAAAAATACATCTCATCCTTTTTAAAACTGGAATATACCTAAACGTCTTCCAAGTATTACTTCTCCATTAAACTGAAGATGCTATAGGATGCTACAGGTCCTAAGACTCTGCCACCAAAGATATCCTGCCCACTGAAATTTTCTTGGGGTCCGAGGGTTAAGTGAACATTCGCGGGGATTATCATTTGTCTGTCTAACACAGGGGAATTGAATTTTTGTAGATTACTTACTGATAAGTAATAGCCTTGCAAACCGCTCTACCAAGGTCCTCGATGGTCCACCTAGCTTGCCTTTCTTGCAGGACATTGTCCATTCCGCTTAAACACAATTTCCCCCATTTCCCATTCTTTCGTACATTTATATATCCCTTCTCGTTATAATTGTTAATCTCCTTCGTAAGGTCGATCGCGGATGTCGAATGCTTCTTATTTGTGCTCACGTGGATCGCATTCCCGTGAGGTAGAATGCCTTTCGTGTTTGATATTTCCCTGCCAGAGACCAGGCTCTTAACGGCGGAGTGATTTCGGTGGTTGGTCATCGTTCCTTCTTTGATTTCGGACTGGTTCTTGCTGCTGACAATTTTCTCCAAGTGGACGTTGGTTCGTAATGAACGGAGGGTGGTCGATTCCGAGATGGAGGACTCGACTGCTTCTTGATCGAATATGTCTCTGTCGGTGCTGGAATCTGACTCTGGGAAGTGTTCATCAGGCAATGGATATTCATCTTCCACTGTTACGGCCTCGGAATGGTTTTTCATGTTATCTGATGCATTTGGTTCTTCGTAGTTCAGTAGTGCATCATCTTCTATGAGTGCAGCACATTTCTTTTCGTCCTCTCCTCTGGGACAGTCTGAGAAGCCGTTGCAGACCTTGTCCTGATCCACGCAGTATTGACTGTTACCGCATACGAATTGGCCTTCTTCACACCAATCTGTCAGAAAATTAAGCAAACGTTGGCAGATTTGGGAATAAATAATAACTTGGATTATCCTAGTAGGTGCTACTAAATAGGTTCAACTAGGAACTGCTAGGATCAACTAGGTGGCCCTAGTTACGGTGGGTAAACAAGATTAATAATCGTTTAGAAAACATGTGTTTATGGTAGTCCTTTGGTATCACAGATTTCAATGAGCGTTCGTGAGCCACGCGTATAGAAAAAGGATGAAAATGGTAGAAAGATTAGGGCACGAAAGAAAATGGAATAAATATACAAAAAGGGCAGAGGTATGCAAAAGAATGCAATGTAGGTACTTAGTTTTCAAATTCTTAAAATGCAAACAAATGTATACCAGTTTAAAGACATGTCAGCTGAGCGCTCGGCGCTCAGCTAACTCTGCTTTAAACTGCGCGTCCCGGGACCTGGACCGCTAATATTCAACTGTTAATATCTCGAGAACGAAGCCTCAGATCTCAAAACGGTAAAGGACTTCTCGATGTCTTTTTGCATCAGGATACTGCATGTGCAGGATTGTCCTTCAATTTTGTGTATATAGAACAGGCACACTTTTGTAACCAACAATATACTTCGAAAACCTGAGCACATACCACAGTCAGTTTCATCCGAATAGTCCCAACAATCCGCCACGCCATCACAGATCTTCTGGTGCAATAGTTGCGCCTTCAGAAAGTCTGCGCATGTGCAGTTCGCCTCGTCTTCAGAATTTGTGCATTCGCCCAGCATATTGCACCTGCCACTGGAAGGCAGACATTTCCCATCTCCGCACAGAAAACCGAAACACTGGTCTGCCAACACAGAAAGCATAAAATAAAAACCCAATTGCAGCAACTGGGGTGCCTACTTCTAACCGATTCAATGAAACAATTACCAGTCTCCTTGCTCTTCTCGGTGGTGGAGATCATCTTGTCCCCGCGATCCTCCACTTTGTTCAGGATCTTCGTGAATATCTCGACGCCGTCGCGAGTCATCGTGAACCCTGCGCTAGAATTCATCAACGTCTCGTTCCCCGTCGCTATATCCGCGATCTCCTTTAGCTTCTCGAAATCAAACAATGGCCGAGCCTCCTGTTTCGCATTTCCAGCCTGAGCTTTCGTAGCTCCAGCTATAGGTCTCGAATGGTTCTTGTTGCTTTTCGCTGGCGTGTCGTTGCTACCGACCTCAGCCAACTGCTTGAGCTTCTCCAGTAGAAACCGATTCTCCTCGATCGTGGAGATCTTTCTGTCAGAGGTCTGGATCGTTTGAACGCCTGTGGATGTCGAAGATGGCGGTTTCTCTGTTACTGCCGCTTCACTGGGACCTTGAGCCACTATTGGGCGATCTCTGAAGGAACGGTTCTCCTCTTGATCAACGCCAAGTGACAGTTCTTCGAGCACCGATGCTTGTGGGGTCGATGGCTCCTCGCGCGAGTCCCAGTGTATGACCGGAAGGGAAGTAGAATTGGTAACCACGAGTTTCAGTACGATGGGACTGTCTTTGATGTTGGAAGACACTTTGGTACTGATAGACGTCACTACTTCCACGATCTGCTCGATCCTGGGCTGGTGCCTGTTGGACTCTGATGGATGTACCAGGTGCTCTTTGTCATCGGGAGAACCTTCCTCCGTTACATTCCTGTCTCGACTCTGAACACCGAATAGTTGCTCCAACAGCGTGGTGTCATCCGAGGAACTTCGATTTGAGGATTTCTCTATCACCTCTGCTTCTTTCTCCCTGTCGATCTTGGGTCTTGGTCGAACAGGCCTCCCAATGCCAGTGTTACTCTTAGCAGGTGCTAAGGTCACCAAATTCTCAACTACGTAGGCCTTCAATGTATCATTGTACACCTTCTTCTTGGTTTCAAGCGGGCTGGAAGGTCGATTCACAGTCCCATTAAATATCCAGTCCAATTCCTCTTCTGTATTAAAAGATGGTTCGCTTTCGTAGGAACTGGAGTTCTCAGCCTGCCCAGGGGTGTGCTTCAACGTATCAATCTCGATGAACGTGGAGTTCCTTGAGATACTTGGTGTAAATCTCCCTGGTGGCGTCTGTTTACTCCCTCCACCCTGCATAACTAATTTATCCACGTTATTGTGCAGTGGATGTATCATCTCTGAGTAGACCTCCGTCGTGCTCAGCTTCAGGAGCTTTTCGTCGTCTATAATACTCAGAGTGCTCGATTCCGTTGGCCTCCCACGTTCAGACAACTCGATCTTTCCGTGTTTCATGGGGGCGCTCACTTCCGAACTACTATTTGAATCTTCAACGATGGTCTCCACTTCGACTTCCTTCAAGTTTCCTGATAACACTTTGGTCCCCTCTGGCTCAGTTACATTTCTTCTCAAGCTGTTTCCTTCGTCCTTCGCCTCACCATCCTCGCTGAACTTCCCCCCGTCGCTTATCGCACTATCCGTCACACTATTTACTTCCTGCGTCAACGACGAGTTCCCTCTACCACTCTCAGCATAATTCAGAACGGACGTGAGCTTGTCCACGGGTATCGTGTGCCTGAAAGGCTTCAGCGTCCCAGCGTTCTCGATCAGGCTGTGCTTCAAGCCGGCCCCGTTCAAGTCGGGCGTCTTGTAGCTGGTGTAAACAGGCTGCTGCGCGTTCTTGTCAACTTTCCTGTCCTGCAGGGCGTCGTTGTGGGGTTTGGTAACAGCTTGGATGTCCGAGTATCGATTCCTAGCCTCCAGTTCTATGTCCGTGTCTGAAACAACCTCTGCCACCCCTGCCCTTGACGCTTCTGTCGTCGAGTCCTCCTCGGCACTCGAATTACTGGGCCTCTGCGCGTGCCACCTCTGGGTGCTGGGACTAACCGACAACAAGAAATTGTCCGAACTCTCCTTGTCCTTCGTGTCAGCAGCACTTTCATCCCCATTCTTTTTAATCTTCATCGAATCACCCTCTGTCACTCTGTACGAAACCTGTGCCCCAGGGACCCTCCACCCAGTTTCATTCTCATTGGTCGAGCGATAAGGTTTCGTGAAGGGAGACTCTGTTTTTCCAGGATCAGAGGAAGTTCGGAGCTTGACGTCGTAGGTCTCCGAAGGCAGTTGCCCTGAGACTTCTATATCTGGCTTGGTACCTTCCTCCAGTCTCACTGGAGGAGGAGGCGCCGTAAAGATCTGCCCGTCCTCCATCAAGCCTGGGATCTTGTTCTTGAACTTGCCGTTCACCCTGAAATTCACCATTTCCTGGGGCACGATCCTGTCGCGTGGGAAATCTGTGTCTTCCGAGTCGAAGGTGCTCATGCCGGGAACATCCACGTAGGCGTTCACTGGTTCCGGTGGCTCCGAAGGTTTCTCCTGTTGCGTCGAGGACTCGGGGATCCTGGCTTGCACGCTGTACTGGGGGATCCTCGTGGTCGACTCGGGGGCAGCCTCTCCAGGGTTCGTGTTGCTATAGTTCACCTTGTGATTCGTCTTTCCCGCGCTGCCTGGTAGTAGCTTCAATTCGGTGTTAACGTAGCCTGGTATGATCGGCTTCCACGGCGATGTCTCAAGGTCTGGCTTGCGGAAGTCTTTGAACAGGTCCTCGACTTTGGTCCGGGTCGTGGACGTCGTGGACATCGTGGACATCGTGGACGTGGAGGCTACTCGTTTGGTCGTCCCTTGGGTGGCTTCGTTGCCTCGTTCGTCGTGAACAGTGTGGTTGACTTTCTCTTTGATCCTCAGCGGGGTGGTTTGCACAACGCTGCTAACTGGCCGGGTGGTTCCCTCTGTGCTCGTGAACTTCATCGTGGTCTGCTCTTGGGGTAACGATCCTCTGGTATGTTTCGCGTCGGGCTCCGGCTTGGTGCTCTCCGGAGTGGAATTGGTTTTATTCGCAGAAGTGTTGTTCACTTTCGATGCTTTATATGTGCCTTGGATGGTTGGTATGTTGCTGAAGTCGATGTCCGGCTCGCTAGACTCTGGCTTGCTGGGCTTCGTTTTCGATTTCGGGCTCGTGATCAAAGAGCTGTTCCTGCTTGGTCGCAGAAGGCCGTTCTTCGTGATCATGGCGTTCCTTTGCTGCGCCTGCTTTTGGTTTCCAGCTGCGTCCTGGTTTAGCCCTGAGTTATGAGTAACAGAAAAAATTACGTGCTATAAGATCAGAATAAAAAATTGGGTTTAATGTGTGCTTTGGCACACACTGTATTTGCTATACCATCTATAAAGGAAATGAGCAAATGTTAAATATAAAAAAAAAGAAATATCACGTTATCCTTTGATTCTTCCTTTATGAAATTAATGTATTTTTTGGGAAAGCACTGTGGTGAAAGTAATGCTAAAAAAAAAGAAAATTGTAACACTTGGATCATCTGTGAGTGTTTTTTCTTATTTTATTTTATATATTTCCGTTGTCCAATTAGCTTAGGGAAATACAGATTATACAGCGGAAAATTTACGAAATGGGACGATATTTTCTTAGTTCAAAATGATTTATTATTAACATATATATTTTATCGATAACGGGATATATAATAATTATTAATAATTTAGTTTTGTTCAACTTTCCTGGCCCTAGTCAGGCTTTAATTGCAAAAAATAAAACGGCACATTATTCGATAATAAAAAATATAAAAGCGTCAATAGTTTACGAACTATCTAATCTAATCAGTACTTAAATACTGATTTCATCGACGTGTAGTTGTGTTAGTATGATTTGAGCGGTGTCAGTAATTGCTTCTAACCCATACTTACTTTTTACTGATATGCTGGTGAGATCCAGTTCCACATCCTTGAACAAGGAAGACGTTGAGTACGTCTCCTTCGCGATGATGTCCTCGATCGTATCTTCGACGTTCGTGATCGAACGGGGCACCTTCCTTCTGTCTAGGTACACCCTGAAGAAAACTTTCAGGATACCGCTCTCGAACTTGTCTATTACAGTTTTCTGGTAGGCGGTACCTAGAACGCTTCTTCTGAACAGAAGCTCGAACTGAAATGCAGCAATAATTCGTCAGCCATCGTCTTTCCAATTCATAGTAAAAATATCCTCAACACGTTGCCTGCCACACGATTCTTCGACATTTTCCATTCGCTTCTCTAAGAAATTTCGGGATTTGTAAAAAAACTGTTTTATGCGAAATCGTGATACAAAGGACTAATTAAGAATTAGTACAAAAAATAGAGTTAGGTTCCAAAAACTAACGATAATACACCATTTTAGCTTCATAATAATCAGAAATATGTTTATTAAAAATCAAATATTGCACGCTAACTTCTTTCTTCTTAATCTCTGCTAAGCAGAATTACACGAGAGAACTTATTTCTGCAGCATCTACAGTTTTACGGTCTCCTTTTTGTGAAAAATTTGTTGTTTTTGTTTGTTTCCTTTTTCTTCACAAATCGTTATAAATTTCGAAGCACACAATGAACATACTCCTATTTATGACAAGCATTTCAAGTGGCAGTCAACGTGTCGAATCAGTGATTTCTGCACTCACTATATTCTTATACTTCCGCTCCTTTTCCCGAAACACCATGCTAGTGTTCAGTTTCAACATGGGGTTGTATTTCTCGCCCTTAGCCACCCTGAAAGTGCAGGTGAATCCGACGATTGCTGAAATCATGGACGCACACGATTTCGTTAATCCTCGCCAATTCTCGTGCAACTATTTAGTTCTCTTATTAAATAGCGAGACACCTACCATTTTTCGAGTCCGTCCGAAGAGCTGAAACAAAAGTTGCGTTTTCATATGAGTACCTATGTCCCTCGGTTCCCTTAATCTAATATCGCGGTATAAACGTCTCGTAGGTAATGCAGGAAGAGAGTCACAAAGCATGAACGAACCTCCCATCCATAACGCCAGGCCCGCGATCGCGAAGACAGCGATTAATACCAGCATGGCGGAGATAATTAACATCGCGCTGCCGACCTTCCACGTGGTGCTGCCTCTTTGTTTCTTCGTGTGTTGCGGGGACACCCTGGACCATGTTGATCGCGGTGGTAAGTAATAATCGTTCTGCAATTGAAAAAGAACCTGCACTCTCATTTGCGTGGAAGAATTTATTCCTCAACTCCAATTACGAGGATTCATTTAGAGCAGTAATCACGCGCAGTTGTGCGCTACAGGAAATATTTATTGCATTGGCCATTCAGGGTACATGTTGTGTTATAATTGTATTGTCAATTACACTTTAGAATAAGTTCGTATATTAGACTCTGATGTTGGTGTGAGTTAATATCCTTATTGCGTACAGTTTATCCTTAATTCTGTCCCGTCACTTATTACAGCAAAAAGAGGAGACTCTAATTCTATAGTTTATAATTAAAAATTACCTGAAGTCATTCCCTATGCAAATTATCTTTGTAAAATTGAAGTGAGATCCCCATAAATTTTTTTAAAAAAGTACGTCAAGTACATGAAAAAATCGAGGATTTAAAGAGTAAATCACAAAAAAAAAATAGAAGAAAATATACATTGTAAAAAAAGATGTGAAATCAAAATGAGCTGCAAGTACATGAAGGTGCTTTCCAGCAGCGTGCAAAGGCGACACTGCGAAACACAATGTAAGATTCGGTCAAATACTTGGCGTGGCCAGGCAAGGTATTCTCAGATCATCAATACCCATACATTCTCTCTCGCTGGCTTTTAGATAGTTTGCCAATTTAAAGCTCTCATAATATGAGTACATTTTCATTATATTGCGTTTTAAAATAATTCCAAGATCATTCATCGACACCGATATCTTTTCTGTCACAAGCTTTCAGATAATTTGTCAATTTAAAACTCTGAGAAATATGAGTACACTTTTATTATTTTGCGTTTTTAAATAATTCGTTTTTAAATAATGATGCACTAAATATTTCTGATAGTGAAAATAAATTATGTAGTTGACCAGTGGCGTACCCAAAGGTGGAGGAGGGGAGCAAAGGGCCCTGGCACCCCCCGCCCCCCCAAAGAAAAAGGAAAAATGAAAAGGAAACTGGATTTTATTCTTTGAATAAATTTTTATAATCACCTATTGAATTTTATTGAATTTGCATTGAAAATATTTTTCTCCGTTCAACTCGGCTCGCCCTAAGATTAAATCCTGACTGCGCCACTGACGCTGACTCTTTCAGACTCTACTTACTTTGATGGAAATGATTTTGAAATTCTACCTTGAGAAAGTTGAGAAAATTGTTTAACACTAAAAGACTAGATATATAAAATTATATATATATTTGTTAAATCAATATTAACTGCGATATTAGAGGAATCTTTACATTATTTAAAATTCACGTCAATTGACCTTGGAGAAAATCAATAATTTTATTCCCATCTTGATTAAGATGAAAAATGACCAATTTCAGGCCTGAAATGGTTAGAAGCCACAACGGGAAGCCAATGCTTGCTTCTCGTTTGAATACCACCGTATTCTCCGACGCAGGCCACGCATTCACTGACCAACTAACCGCCGCTATTCGGCCATTCGATAATCCGAACGCGCATTAAATTTAGCCAGGTGTACGGTAATACCAGTAACGGTACTGGCGTCGAGAGACGGAATGCTTAAAAAAGAGGAAAAAAATGATTAAGGGAGTTTCCAAAGCCAAGCGCGGCAGGTGGGGCCATGTATACTATAGCTATCATTTCGATCAGCGCTTCAGGATGGTCGATGTAGCAATACATTATTTTATTAGGTACTTTAAATGATTTGTCACGGACGCAGCTACACTATGTTAATTCGAGTTAATTCTGACTATCCTTCTTGTAATTATAGAATGGAAGTAACGAAGAATAGTTCTTGATAACATTATTGTCGTTATACACTTCATTCTATTTTTATGCAATTTAGAAAAAATTCCAGAAAAATCCGAGACTTGCATCTAGAACAAAATCTAGATCTAGTCTAGAAGTTTCAATTTAGAACAAAATTCTAGAAAAATCCGAGACTTGCATCTGGAAAAAGAATCTGGATCTAGTCTAGAATTTCTAATCAAGAAAAAAAAATTAGAAAAAATCCGAGACTTGCATCTAGAAAAAAAATTCTACATCTAGTCTAGAAGTTTTAATCTATGTAGAAAAAATTCTAGAAAAATCCGAGACTTGCATCTAGAACGAAATCTAGATCTAGTCTAGAATTTCCAATCTGGAACAAAATTTAGAAAAAAATCGAGTCTTGCATCTAGAAAACAATTCTAGATCTAATGTAGAAGTTCCAATTTAGAAAAAAATTCTAGAAAAATCCGAGACATGCATCTAGAAAAAAATCCAGATTTAGTCTAGAATTTCCAATCTAGAATAAAATTGAATTCCCTTTTTGCGAGATTTGTTTTGATATAACACGGTATGCTAAATTTGCCTTTTTAAATATCCTCACTTAATTTTAATTCAAAGAAAAAATATTCGCCTTTATTTTCCCAGGAAATTGCTCTCAATCGAAAAAAAATCTCCGAATTTGCATTTAAGGCCTCTACGCACTCTCAAGTAAATAAATGATTTGTCTTTTACGACTTACTTGAACGCGTGTAGCGACAATCAGTGTCCCATTCCGACTTTATCTCGTAAGAAAAACCTCGTTCAGAAAAAACCTGTATACTTGTAAAGCTTCAACAAAAATCGGAATTTTCGAATTGCCGAGCCGAACAGTCCTCGTAAATACAAGCAATCGGTTTATACGTTTCGTGGGGTTTGCAACGACATACGGGGCGGGTCAAAATCGACCCGGTGTCCGCCTAGCGTGGTTGGACATGATCTCGCGCGGCTGAGCGACATTGGACGCGAGGCGTCGAGTAGAAGTCAACGACTTGGTGAAGGGTGAAAAATAATTTCACGGTTAAATAATACGAACGATCGAAACTTCACGGTCGCGCAATCGGAAGTCGGTGTGTACCTGGAGGCCGTTGGCTCCGAAAAGAGGGAACCGAATCGTCGAGGGGCACGCTGTGACGCAAGTTGAATATCATTATCGCCGTGAGCGCGATGTAATAAATTTCTGACGCGATGGCGTCACGCGTCTTAATGGGCACAGCACATGTGTAAGCACGGGAATGATTTCCAATTTCGCAGAAATTTTTACTGCAAATCTTGGGGAGGAGAAATAAAGAAGCTTTGAGTGGTAGTATTTAGGATGCTAAGTGATTTCAGAAAATCAACTGGAGCCTAAATGCTAGTTTCGGTAGGAAAGTGATGTGTTTGTTAAGGTACATCCAGACGCTGATGCCAAGAGTCGTGAAACACTGATGCATGCATCGCGATACAGGTTTCACGACTCTTGCATCTTGCTCACGCGCCTAGCTGGTGACCAAGATGCAAGAATCGTGAAACCTGCATCATGATGCATGCATCAGTGTTTCACGACTTGCATCAGCGTCTGGATGTACCTTTAGGAATTTGTAAGTTTGCTAGAAATTTGCAAATTTCGGTGTCCTCGCAGAGGCAGTTTGTTGACTCAAGACTCGAGCGAAGGTTAAGATCTTTGGCAATTTTTATGCCTCCTTTTCTGTTATACACAGTGTTTCGTAATAGGTGGTGTAATTGAAAGACTAGTAATTCTGTACGAAAATATAAGCAGAAAATGTGGAATGAAATTTGTTCACGGAAGTCTTCCTTTTGAAGAAAAGCCGTATTCTAAAGTCGTTGACAAAAATCAGCGTAATACCAGTAAATGTGCTGCACTTAACATTTTTGGAATGTGCCTTTGTTTTCGAGAAAATCGAACTCACGAATTGGTCCCACCTTTAAATCAATGTTACAGCGATAGAATTTAATTGAAAAAGTAAAAGTATTTCGAAACATCTGGTTTACAAAGAGCATTCGGTATAACGTAAGCAAGTATGTTGCGCTACATTGAACAGAACTTATTTAAAAATAAGTTTAAATAGTAAGGCGAACCAGCAACGGCAGCAACACAGCGATTTAACCACGAATAGCGTTATCATGCAAATCATGGGAAATATCGCGTTGCATACAATCGTGGATCGAACACACGATTGAATCCTAAGCAGGCCAGATGATTCGATTAGGCGTTGTGGAGCAAATCGAATCGAAGATCCACTCGCGTGCCTGGAATTCCACGGCCATGCACCGTTAAAGGCTTTATCGTTGTCGTGATTCGGCGAGGAAAATCGCGCAGCGCTTGGTTGTTATTTGTGATCATCGAGATAGTCGCGGTCCAAACATGCAATGGGCATTAATTTGCACGATTTATCATGTTGATCTACAATCAGGGGCGGATTTAAGGGAAAAGGCCCAGGTGGCAAACTTCTGGAGCACCCTGTATACGTAACAGAATTACAAATAAATTTACGCGCGTGTGGTATGGAAATTATGGAAAATAAACAAAATATAGTGTTTGGGTAAAATCATAATTTTTTTGGAAGATGGGGCCCTGCGGGGCCCTTCTGGACAGGGGCCCAACTGATCATCGGCTGCCGGTCAAAGCCGCCACTGTGTACAATATCTCTTTCTTTTTTGATGTATTCGAAACGCTCGTTGGAGATTTTTCACAGTTTTTAGTTCTAATATTAACTATTTTGTTAAGTACATACACTGCCGTTCACCCGCTGTATTTGCACAAAATGTGATAGGTAGGGTAGATGTCCCAATTTGGGCTAGGACTATTTGTGGAATTTTTCGGTATTCGAATATTCGAATACTCCAGTTGCTCAATTTTATTTGGCGAATATAATTCGAATATCCAAGTATTCGAATACAATTCGAATATTTAAGTATTCGAATATTTAAGTATTTGAATACTGGTGCATTCGAATAGTATGGTGTGAATTATAAATCAAGCTCTTTACGTTCATTTGTCAGGTTGAAATCTTGTAAGCTAATTTTGACCCACTTCACACCGTACTATTCGAATACATCAGTATTCGAATGCATCAGTATTCGAATAATAACATTCGAATGCATCAGTATTCGAATAATAACATTCGAATACTCAAATATTCGAATAGTATTCGAATAATAACATTCGAATACTCAAATATTCGAATAGTATTCGAATAATAACATTCGAATACTCAAATGTTCGAATAGTATTCGAATAATAACATTCGAATACTCAAATATTCGAAGTTTATTCGTAGCATTCGAATACTTGTAAAATATTCGAATATTAAATTATTCGAATAGTCCCAGCCCTAGTCCCAATTACTGCCAGCGTCCCTATTACTGCCACTTTGTTTATTTTACTTAATAAAAACGTAACGTATAAAGAATAGTGAACTGAATAGAAAACTATAACAATAAGAAGAACACTCCCAATTTAATGATAAATTTTTTTCTACGCTATCTTTACACGTTGCGTGTTTATTAAGTAAAATAAATAAAGTGGCAGTAATAGGGACACTGTCAGTATTTGGGACATTTACTTTGGGATAGGTTGAATACTTTTCACTGCGTTTCATTTAAAATACAAATAACGTAAAATTCGAGTTCCTCAATTTTATAAAGTTTCTCACAATTACTTCACACAGTGTAGGTGTCCTATTAATATTTATGAACGACAGTGTACATATATTTTAATTGTGGATGATGCTCCCATTATGTGATAAACGTGACAGATATTTGCAAGACAAAGAGTCGGCAGGAAAGAAGTGTCAGAATCAGTTGGAGCTCTGCAAGCTCATAAAGGGCCATTCTTTGCAGCGCTCCCTGATTTATCGCCGCCGTCTTTTCTCATTAGCATCTTGGAAGGAGGTGGAGATAAGAAAAATTTGAGCGAAGGAATAGATTTATTGTGCCGGTTTAACAAAATTCTTGCTTGCTTGTACCTACTGTCTCTATTTTTAACGTTTTGTATATACTTCAGTCGTTGTCAGGTTTTTCTAGTTTATTTCGCGCATGATTCTTCCTATTTGGTTTGCGTTTATGCAACGTCATTCTTTTATAGTCAGCGTGGATTTTGATACTTTTATTTCAAAGGATCAGGGTTGCAAAAACATGATTTGCATGGAAGTTGTTCGACTTGAAAGTTTACTTAATAGTAAATAGTATTAATCTCGTCAATTTAACATAATGCTTTCTCATTAATAGAAATATAATTTGAAATTACAAATGTTAATATATACAGGGTAGTCTACGAATTGGTGGCCATGATATTTAAGTTTGTTCTGATAGTTTAACAAACAAAAAATTCCAACGAATGTTCATTGGTATCAAAAGAAGAATTTATTAACGTAAATAAAATTTAGAAAGTATCTTTCTTGCATAAGAAATTTGAGTTATTTTGTGTTTCTTAAATAGCACTATATATTTTTTTTCATTACTATATACTTCACTTACTTCTTATACATATATTATACTTAGTTTAAAAGGACATTTTTTTTAAATTTTGATGTGCCTTTTGGCAGTAGTGTTCAGAGCAGCGTCGCAAACGGACTTTGCGGAGACTTGTTAACGAAGCATTCGGTTCCTTTGAAACGTTGCTTGCATGAAAGCCCTCAAAGAATCGTGTTCGCCCTTTGTCGAGACCTGCGCGTCGCGCTGGCGGCTGCTTCCTTCCATTCTCGAACGACGCGCCGAAAAGCTCGAATTTTACAATCGAATAATAAAGCAACGCAGCCTCGTCATCGTCATCATTCATCGCAATTCCAATTAAATGCGCGGCGCAGAAAATTCCGAGGACAGGGAATTAAATCGCTTCCGCGTGGTTTTGTAGATCAATGCGATTCATTTCATTCCTTTCCTCGCGTTTTTGAATAATTCATTATGGCGAGAAAAGCGCCAGAGATGAAGAAAATATGTGAGTCGTAGTTAAATACGATGTTACATAAATAGGGGTGGAAAATAGGGGGAATTGCATATAGAACCCTGAAAATAAGCTGATTTTTGCGAATGTATTACAAAGAAACTATGAAATAAATCACTATGAAACTTTCAGTAATTTCTCTTTCAAAGTTGCAAAAAAAATTATTTTATTAAAAATGTCGGCTGCAGATGGCGCTGTTAAGGAATTCTAGCTCTCCAAATTTTCCCGGAAATAAAAAAAGCAAATATATTTCTTCTTACTTGTTAAATTATATCGTCGATGAACCAGAAATATTAATAAAAAGTAGAAATTTTAGAAGCTTGTAGAGCTTGTAAAATAAAAGTAAGATTTTTAAGGTAATTTTTTTATCTGTCTATGCGAAATAAAGTTGTTTAATTTAATTTTTCATTAATCATGTAGGTTCATCTACCATACTTATAATGTAGTTGTATACTCTGGGGCAATCGTGCTCGCCAATTCATTTTAAGCTGCAGCCGATATTTTTAAGAAAATAAATTGTTTTTGTAACTTTGAAAGATAGATATAAAGTACTGAAAGTTTTATAATAATTGATTTTGTATTTTCTTTGTAACAAATTCGCTTATTTTCAGCTTTCTTATATCGTAATTCCCCTCTTAATTGTATACTAATGCATCCCTATATTTAAAAAGTAGGGGAGAAGGGCTACATGTGACAAAATGGCGTTTTTCAAAGTCATGGTTTTCGTTTAATTACTTACATGTGATAACGGTCATCGGTAGAGGAAAGTACGTACTTTAAGTGAGAGACATTGATAGTATTGAATATGAAATGCAAAAAATATAAAATATAAAGAACAGACAAATGTAACAACTAGCCCCGGTCTCCCCTAATGGGTACATTCAGGATTGTAGGTTTCGAATCTGTGAGTTTATGGTTTATGGGTTGCTACTAGGGCTGGGACTATTCGAATAATTTAATATTCGAATATTTTACAAATATTCGAATGCTACGAATAAACTTCGAATATTTGAGTATTCGAATGTTATTATTCGAATAGTATTCGAATGTTATTATTCGAATAGTATTCGAATACTTGGATATTCGAATAGTATTCGAATACTTGGATATGCGAATTATATTCGTCAAATAATTGAGCAACTGAAGTATTCGAATATTCGAATACCGAAAAATTCGACAAATAGTCCCAGCCCTAGTTGCTACACGACACCTTGAGAGCTTAATCTACCGATAAATAATTAATACGAATAACTTCCCCTGCAATCCCTTCTATCTACAATTTTAATGTTCTGTACCTAACAAGAATTCTAACTACACCCCAAGTGCCCTTAGGTTCCTTCCTACTCTCAGTCACTCTGTAAATTAAAAATGGCTTCCCATGGTCATCCAGAATCATAAAGTCACTCGACTATTAGCTGATCCTTCAATTATCTTGAGCTACTAATTCGTTTAGTTCGATCCAGCACAGTGTTCCCAGTCTGAAAGTGAGCTGCACCGATCAGCCATGGTGATTTATGCGATTCTCATTGACAGTGAGTCAGAGTCTCGTCAGTATGCCCCAGATGATCGCGATCTGCATTTGGGTCAGCCCCTTGAGAACGAAGCGACGATTTTCATCTCGTTTGCAATCGGCTGGTTTGTTGATTAGGCTTCGTAGTAATTTCATAAAATTGCTACTTTATCGACCTGCTCTTTTTGCACGCTTCACAGCCGCGATAGAAACTTGGTGCCCCAGGATTTCTGTCGAAGGACACTCGTGTGTGTGTGTTCCTTGGAGTATGTTTAGCAATGTAGTTAGAAAATGTTAGACCATGTCAACTGGGGATCGCTGAAGGTTTCTTTGTCCTCGAGACTGTGTTTGGTCGCAGCATAGAATTACCGTAGAAAAAGCAGGCTACACGTTTCTGTTTGCGCAAGTAATTTGTCTCTATGAATTCTTTCCCTCCAATCTTTCTGTACAGGAGTAAGTAGTTGATGGAATTGATGGTGCACAGTAAATGGTCCATTTTGATGGCAAAGAAACAGAAATACTAAACATAAGTTAATTGAATTCAGAGGAAGAATCATGAGGAGGAGCTAAATCAATATTGGCCCAATATTTTGCCAGTTCTGGTTAATAATAAAGACTATTGTCACCTAATTATTATTATTTTATGTACGTACGCGCATATCTCCTCAGCATGTTTTGTCACTATATATAAAACTAAAAAGTTAAAAATAAAAAAATAAAAAAAAATTAAAACCGACTTCAAAATAATAAAAATGCACTAAATAGTAAAAAATAGTTTTTCCCTTATTTAATCTACGACTCTCATATTTTTTAAGTCGGCGCCTCATCTTTTTCACTGTGCAAATTTGGCGTCGACTTAAAAAATACGAGAGTCGTAGATTAAATAAGGGAAAAATTATTATTTACTTTTAGGTGCATTTTTATTATTTTGAAGTGGGTTTTAATTTTTTTATCATATTATCTTCAACTGTAAAGAAAGCACTTAAATATTTTATGTCTCAAAGCGTTCAGAGGTCTACATTCGAAATGAAACGGACCACGAGAGTCTCTCGTGGGACCTGCTGGCCGATCACAGGTCGTTACCTGTTACAACGACAAAAGAGCCGTCCCAGCTATGCGATTTCCGTCGAAGGACGAGGGTTTGTCGGCGGCTCGAAGATGTAGAGCCCGCCGTTAGAATCACCATTATCGCCGACAGTATCGACGTTCGTTTGGCGTAACCCTGAAAAGGCCTTAGCAAAGAGAAACCTGAATGTTTGCTTTATTACAAGAGATACGCGAGCATCTTCCACCAGCCTTGCTCCTTCTGCGAAATTTCCTGGACGCTAAGTGGAGGACGACCGTCAGTGGAATCTAAAAAGCTCTTCAAAAATTTCGGAACACATATCTAGAGAACTCGAGAGCTATAGGTACTGAGATCCGTGGATATTCAAAAAAAGGTTCACACTTCTATAAGTACCTACCTATTTACCAAAATTAATCTAAACATTTGTTCCTCCCAAATGTTGCATTTTTTCAATTATTCCAACGGTTCACTATTATTATTAAGCAGCGTGAAAACTCGATTCTAATCCCCAGAAAGTAATCTCTGATGAGAAGGTAAAAGGATGAAGACAGCTTACTGAAGAGCAAGGAATCGAAAATTAGAGCCTTATTGCGTTGCCGCAGACGAGTGCGCTCGTTAATGGAACGTCAGATGCTTTTTACTCGCCCCTTTATTACAGTTGCTACATTTCTCGAGGTATGCAAGCTGTAAGAGGAATTAGTGGCGTGCACTTAAGTGACGTTACCGAGCATGTCCAACTATATGGATCACAAAGCGTGGTAACAGCTACGCCATTCTTCAAAAGGCCATTAGCTTCACTGCCACGAAAGCTCGTTATTGCAACTAAATCGGGCTAACGCGGAAGCGAGACAGCCACTCCGCTCCATCATCGAATATAGATAACGACATTTTTTAAAAGGACGTTCCGTTCGATGCGTCCGCTGTAGATCGGAACGACGCATCAACGGGCCAGGGTCCTTTCACGCTCGACGTAGCTCATGAATTTCCTGGATCAAGGCTCGCGGTATCTCCGGGCGCAAGTGTAACATCTATCTCTGTTAACGTCCATTCAAAATAATCCCACAGGGTGATTAATGACGTTCGTGGCGCGGGGCTCGTGAGAACCGCGCGGGTCTGCTCGAATTCGTGGGGTTCGAAAATTCGTTTCGAGGTGCCGAGCGTGATTTCTTCGCGCCGAGCACCCCGTCTGCAATTATCGCTTTAATTACAGCGGTTGAGGAATGGAATCAGGAAGACGAGCGAAGCTTCCAGCCTATGAGTTCTCTTGGTTATCATCGAATCATCGCGGCACCTTTAAATCACCGCTGCTAGAATCCCATAAATCATCGGACCGATGATAGTCGATAAATCGAACGGCGTCTTCGCGGCCGTTCTACAGGGTGTCCCAAAACAGGCAGTTGAGGCTGTTTCTGAGAAGGTACTTCGGCGTTTCCATTGTCAGCCTAGTAAGCTGTATTTAACGCGTAAAAATTGGGGGAATGCGCTGGGAAAAGATCGATTTTTTAATAGGCTTGAAGACCTCTGTGATTATTCTTGGGATTATTTTGCGCTGAGGAGTTGAAACAAAGTGAGTTGCAGGGCATAGAAGTTAGGGATTGCAAACCGGTAAATCGGTAAATCGGTTTGCAGTTTTTTTGTCACTGATAACGTAGAAGATATCGACGGAATTATGCGCTACATTGCTGTATGTATATTTACCGGTAAATCGTCAGAAATACATTTATCGAATTACCGGTAAAAATTTGGCGAATTACCGGTAAAAATTGTATGTATAGCAATGTAGCGCATATATGTAGCGCATAATTCCGTCGATATCTTCTACGTTATCAGTAAAAAAAAACTTCAAACCGATTTACCGATTTACCGGTTTGCAATCCCTAATAGAAGTTTCTTTTATAACCCTAAGGAAGCATTTTCAAATATTCACTTATCCCACAAAATTACACGTGTCATTTGATCCCAAGCATATTGCACCCAAAAAAAGAACCTCATCTTAACACTTTGATGGCCGCTGTTGCGTGTGCGTGATAAAAATTCAACTACATTTCATATTTGTCACCGATAGAACTATATCATTCACAGATTTCTGTTCCATTTACAATATGCTGCTTCGATGATTTCCAAGAGTCAATGAACAGTTAAAAAATTTGAAAAAGATTGACAGTGCGCGTACATTTATTCCAAAAGGTGGGTGAAAGTATTAAACCCAGCATACAGCAGCAACTTACAAGGGAAGTTAAGTAACCCGAAAATTCAGAAAATTATGCAAGAAAGTTCATGCATAAGACAAACCTATCTTTTGTTGGCTTTGGGGGATAAAATCAACCCTTGAAAAAAAAGCAGAATTTTCTTTGTCGTGGGATATCCCGAGAACGGTGAGAGATATCGAAAAGAAGTATCAACAAAAGTTGCACCTTTTTTTTATCTCTACAAAACTGCGTAAAAATAATTATCGAAAAATCCATACTTTTCAAGCCACCCCCGTCACCAATCATTCATTTGATAATTACGGTTACGCAGTTTTGTAGATATAAAAAAAATATGCAACTTTTGTTTAAACTTCAATTCAATACCTCTCACCGGCCTCGAGATATTTCTCGGAAAAGAAAATTCCCCATTTTTAAGGGGTGATTTCTTGCGCACAAAGTTGCATGATTTTCTGAATTTTCGGGTTGGTTAATTTCCCAAAAAACAGCAGAATGTATATAATATCTTCGGCTACCAGCCACCCAACACTGTCGCGATACCAGCTCACCTAACCTCCAATCTAATCCGGCCTCTCCCCGCGCAGCTACTCCGCGCAGCCCCCGTCTTTCGAGCACGCGCCTTGGTAGCATCACTGCTGCCAGGTTTCGCCGCAAAGTCTCGAATAGCTAAGAGATTTCGCTCCCTTTTTCGCGTGCCCACAAAGTTGAGGCATCGGTGGAAAGGAGGAGAGAAGTGTGCATGTGCACAGGTGCAATCTGCACCCAGGTGCGTGGACCATGACCTGGGCGGAGCCATTTCGCGGCCTTCGATGGGTCGGCACGAAGAAAACGCGCGGCGAAGATGCGACCACGAGTGCAAAGATCCCTCAAGGACGCCGCCGCGCCTTTCGTCCTTGTCTCGCTTAATGAGACTCCTTAGAAGCGTGCACATACGTATATACACGTACGTTCGCCAGGCAGATACAGGCTGCGACGGGTGACCAGTGCCGAGCTTAAAAAGGGGATCACATGGGTCGTTGCGCACCGATTTCACCGTAACTTCGCAAGCGAATAGAGTGACCAAAAATGTTGCACCTACGCTTGGCCTTTCGCGTGGACATTCAACAGTTTGCGAGATATTTAACAATTAATGTGGTGCTCCGCTGGCTACTCTATGGAGCGCTCGTTCCTTCAAGCTTCCTCCAAGCTGAAAATACAGAGCGCAAGTTGGGTTAAAAAGAAATTTCATCGTTTGTTCGTTAACCCGAGTTAACTTTATTCGACACATGACGAATAATTCTTTTTAACTTTCGTTCGCTATTTGAAGTTTTGTTTAAATAATTTTGCTCATCTCTGGTTTTAATATTGTTACATTTTTTTCTCGCGTTGCTTTGTTCTAATTAATTTCAGTATCCAGACCTAACCCAGACGACATCTGTCTCGCTAAATATTTCGCGAACCGTCGAGTGTCTACTTAGGCAAAAGGCTAAGCAGGAATCAAATATTTCTCGAAGAAATCTCGTTAAAATCTGGCAACACTTTACTCGGCGCCCTCGTTAGATCGTTCGACGCTCCCTCGAGAAAGGGATCCGCTGGGAGAGGAATCGGTCGGCGGACCCTCGCGTCCCCTTTTATTCTCGGAACAGGCCCGTCTCGCCGCGGAATAAGCGATTCAGGATAAGCCGCGTTAAGATACCAGGGTGCATCGACAATTGCAGGTAGCCTGCAGCCGCGTGGCAGTTAACGTCAGCGCGGACGCTAATTATTTCGAAATTGTGCGAACCAGCTCGAGGGATTCGGTGCAGCATGTTTCTCCATTTTGCGTGCCGCATTTGTGTGTCGAGTATTGTACCTAGATACTGGTTGTGAAGCCTATTCCGAATTTTCCGCGGAATAATTTGGCGAGGAGGTGAAGAATCTGACGTGGCAATGGTTGTGGAGAGCATTTTTGTGGAGGTGAATCAGGGTAGAGAGGGTGGCATATTTGGAATCTGATTTTTATTTCTAGGATATACGAATACTATAAATGGGGATTTAATTATCCACCTCCTTGAGTTTCTGATAGTTGGGAATTATAATGATTGTTTGAGCTTCTGATAGCTGAAATAGTCTGGCTGGGTCTGAGAGCATTAGTGATAATCAGCAGTCCTGATTCACGTTTCCAACGAATTAAGAGGATAAGTTGGAACTGTTGGCGAGGAGGAAAGAAAAAACCTGGTGCTTTTAAGCCTTCGCGAATGCTCCACACGGAGACGCGTTGAGTTATGCATCCGGATGGGCGGAAGACACTCTGAGGACCTCCTATGACGAGTAAAAGTAAGTACATACTTAAACGACTGAATGAAAGTACTTTTATTTTATAATACAAACGTGTTTTATCTTCGAATCCGCGTTCATTAACACTTTTTGGTTGATTTTGATAAATAATCCAGACCTAACCCAGACCTCTATAAAATTTGCACTATGAATTTCTAATCAGCTCCTATTGTTATCGTATTGTCACGAAAATAGAGAGATTTCGGGGGAAAGGGTGTGGTTTTGATGATAAAATTGAGGAAAGGAATTTGGGCTAGGTACTCAGTTTTGTCTTTGATTTACACTTTAGATAAAGGCAATATTTCTGGCGCTATTTCGCGCATTATTGTTCCATCTGATTGCAATATATTACGTGGCGCCTGCTCCATTAAATGTTTCGCGTCTGCGCTCGCGTTCTCCCTTTATCTCCAGCTGGGCGGATCTTCTGCAAAGAGGAAAAGCAAACCGACAGCAAAAAGCAGACCGACCGAGACTTGGCATTTTTCCGTTAACATACTCGTTCGAAGACCCATTACGAACTCGGTATAAATATAGACTCGGTGAGTTGCAAATAGTCGTTTGAAGTAGCGAATCCATACTTCTCTGACAAAGATTTATGTCTTTATATTTTGCGCTTTGTGGAATTGCGTGCTTGCATCTTCAGGCTATCTTTACACCTTCAGATTTTGCTTTCATCCTCAGAGTTCCTTTACACTTTTAGATTTTCTTTGCATCCTTAGGCTTCCATTACTTCTTTGCAGCTTGACACCTTACGATCTTTACTTCTTTACCTTCAAAGTTATATATACAGTGGTGCGAATTGCGATTAATTCGGACTTATAATATTTGAACAGCAAATTTGTTGTGTTGAGAATTCATGCCAGTTAGCAAATTTCGCTGGAGGGGCAGGGATTAATTATGATCGCTAGTCACGGGCCAGGGTTAAATAATTTTAGCCTCATTAGGAAACCAGACTCCATTGTAGGTGGCTGAAGGAAGTTAGTATGCGATCTAGCATCTTCCTTTTTGAGTTTAGAATGCATGGGAGGAGGCGTGAATCGTTTCTGCCACTTGTCTGATTACAAATTAACGTTAATTTACTAACGTTATATTAAAAAGATATTTAATGATTATTCAGTTATGTGATTAATGAGCGGTTGAACTCATATTTATAAATAATTCTAATCAAATTAATACCAGCCACGAAATTAGTAACAGTATTGACATATTTCATTAACTGTTATCTCTCGTTACTAGTTCAACTAAATTTTAGAACAAATTAAAAATGTTCACTACTTAATGTCTCATAAAAATTACTTAATCAAAACAGACCTACTCCCCACTTCTACTCACCGTCAGACGCTTCAAGTTTCGAATCTAAAGTTTCAGGACATTTATAGAATGTTCTTCCGCAAACGATTGCGATCACTTCGACGCGCTTGTAATTGCTGTGCTCGCTGTTGGCCCTTCTGTCCAGCAACGATTTCCCTTGTAACCTCATCCCCAGGCCCACGACCATGTAATCATCACCATTCTAGCCGCGAAGAACTGGGAACGGCCGAGCTGCTGATAATATCCGCGCCTGGAGACTTCTCGAGGAAGACACCCTCGAGAGCCTCCTCATTTTTCTGGCGTTCGATCGCAACCGCTCCGCCATTATGTCTGCCCTGTTGTAGGTAACTTTCAGTATCAGCGAATGTACATTTTCACGGGAACGCTACCATTAACGAACCTTAATTTTAATAATAACACAAAATCGGAAAATTTTCAGGGGTCAATTTTACCCCCTTAGAGTGAATTTGAGAAGCAAAGAAAATTACGACGTGCTGGGGAGGACATCCTCTACGTGTCCCCCAAGTTTTATAATTTTTTGAATTTCCGAATTAGAGATCTTCGCTTGTAAGTTAATATTCCACGTAATTTTATGCATGCTACACATTAGTCAAAGTGTCGACGAATACTTCCAACGCTGTACATTTTTCTGCGTCTCGCGGAAGTCTAAGGAACATCCTGGGGAGTATTGTCAGCCAGTATGGTTGTCCGACCGGATACAGCTCCACCGAAAGAGGAGGCCGGAAGTACGCATGTGATCCTCGAATGCTGGGAACGATTCGAAATTTGCATCTACGTGCCTCCATCGAGGATCACGTAGGACGTTCAGCGTTTACGCGCAGGACCTTCCTCGAGGTGGTAGCTTTGCATCTGGGCGCGAGCCTCGTTTCCGTGAAACGAATGTAAATTGAGAAAGGTGTACACGTTTTTCACGATTGGGCGGGAAAGGTGTATTGTGATCGGGGGCCCACGGGAACGGCGCACGCGCTGCTTCTTTTTGCCCGCGTCTCATTCTGCCTCGCCTCTCAGAATGTCGTGAGTCCTGATTTCATTGAGGAGGAAAGTGAACTCTTACGGCCGGGTTATTTCAGTCGAGCTGCTCCGTTTTGTTAACGGTCTCAAGGTGACCGCTGAAATTTTCGTGTTACCGCGCAGGCGCGTGGCACGCGCTGACGCTTCCCTTCTGATTTCGTGGAAATTCAAGGGATATACGTCTCTGGTGGGCGCCACAGTGGGACGAGAATGCCTTATTTATTTGAACATCGGCCAAAATTTGAAGTGTCGAAATTCTGTTCTACAGATTGAAAAAAGATTTTTTGAGAAATGTGTTATAGCTTTTGAGTAAAAAATTTCCAAAGACCACCCTTTTTTCGGCCTCCAGACTGAGCATGACCCCTTAAGGGTGCATTCTAGATTGTCGGTCGAACAAGAGAGCTATTTTCATGAACTTTTTCAGGAACTATTGTATGGATTTGAATGTTTTTTTGGTTAAATATTTGTTATTCCTTGCTGTATAGAATTGTATTTTTTATATTTCCAAAATATAACCACAAATGTGTGGATTTAAGTCGCAATGTTTGTGCCTCTAGTTTACTAGGTTACTCTAGTGTAACTGCTCGTTTTTCAACACCATCTTCAGGAATTTATTTAACAAAAACTATAAGTTTCTAATATCTGTCGTTTTGCCTGCATATTAAGGTATGTTTTTGAGCTTCATTACCAACTATATCTATGTATGTGAGCAATAAAAAAGCTCAACAAAATTCCGAGTATTACTTCAAACATACCTCAATATGCAGGCAAAACGCCAGATAGTATAAACCTACAGCTTTTGTTAAACAAATTTCCGAAGATGGCATTGAAAACCGGGCAGTTACACTGAGTACCCCATTAAACAATTTATTTATACCTGAAGTGCCAAGTATCCCGAATCACCTAAGGGCTAGCAAAAACCCTCTGCCCGCTTAAGAGGTCAACGCGCGTCGAAGGTAACGATCACGTAACGAGGTCCACGTCCAGTAATAAGACGTCGGTTACGTAAGTTCCTCTTGACCCCGGTGCATCGAGTCTAATGGGAGGCGAAGGATGGATGTAGAGTGCGCTTCAGCGTACAATACAATCTCGCCAACCGTGGCACGACTGTCCAGGATGGCTTATAACCGTTTTGCTTTGAGTTAGTGGTGTCTCTAAGTAAAGCAGAGAGGCGGCACGGGATCTCCGCCTCTTCTTGATTTACCACGAGGCGGAAGGCAGCGCAGGGTCGTGATGTACCACGCCGGATTGACCTTCTGGGACTCCCAGGACCCCGCTGCTTGGGTCCAGGATTTCCGAGCGGTGCTGGAAAGTTCCACGGCGGGCACCGCCAGTATCCTGGCTATAGTTATAGATAGGTGCACCGAACCACGTGTAGAGGAACAAAAGAATTCTCGAGAAAGATACGTGGTACGTGTGCCAGGGAATAGCGAGGTTTACAGAAGGAGATAACAGGAGGAATGGCAGGTAAAGGAGCTTATTAGAGGGCAATGGCGGATTTAGGGAAAAGGCCCAGGTGGTAAACGTTCCGAAGGGCCCACTTTTGGGCGAAAACGAAGAGGTAGTTTATTAAAAACGAGCTAAGTGTAGTAGTACAGGAAAAAATAGTGTTTGGATAAAATCATAATTGTTTTTCAAGATGGGGCCTTGGGGGGCCTTCTGGACAGGGGCCCAGACGCAACTGTTCATCGGCTGCCCGGTTAATCTGCCACTGTGAGAGGTAGTGGCGGATTTAACAGAGCGGCCGATGAGCAGTTGCCGCTTGGGCCCACGCCTAGAAGGCCCCCAGGGCCTCATCCTTAAAAAAATTATGATTTTATTCAAACTATATTTTTTTCTGTACTACTACACTAAGACCGTTTTCAGTAAGCTACTTCTTCATTTTCCTGGAAAAATGGGCCCCTCCAGAAGGTCTCCTAGGGTCCCATCCTTAAAAAAACATTTAATTTCATCCAAATTATATTTTCCTTTCAGTACTGCTACCCTTAGCCTGCTTTTGGTAAGCTACCTTTTCATTTTGCTGAAAAAATGGGCCCTTCGGAACGTTTGCCACCTGGGCCTTGTTCCTTAAATCCGCCACTGGCGAGAGGGGGTGGGATATGAAGAACTTGGAGGGTGGAATATAAAAGAATTGGCGGGGAAGGCAGAAAATAAAAGGGTTTGATCGCGGGTCACTTAACAGTAATGCTTCGATACTAGATCCCCTGTCAAACCTCGAATCTAGTCTTTACCAGCGCCACAGAATACGCGTTGTGGAGCATTTGAAAAGCGCACTACTACTTGTTATACTTATATGTGCACCAAGCAATTGTGACATCGCCAAAGTCAGAAGGATAGCGATGACTAGTTTCGGGGTTTTGCAGGGGATCTAGTATCGAGGCACTACTGCCAAGTGACTGGCAACCAAGACTCTCCCATACACAGCTTCCTGCCTTCCTGCAAATCGCACCATTGCTTCCTTAATTTCCCACCGCCCGTCGTTACAGTCTTCCACGAAAAGTAGCCATGATTCGTTAGTGACATTTATAACCACGTTCACACGCGGATGCGTTCCCGAGTTCCATACTCGCCACTTTACATGGCGGTGAGCCATTTTAATCACGCTTGTTAGGCAGAAGATAAACAAGGGTAATAGAGAGGAAAACGGTGTAATCATACGTATCACGTTGCTCGACGTATCGCTGAGAACTTTTCAGTGGCTTGGTATGCATCCGTTATAGAATGCTGTGTGCGCACGGACTAGTTGCTCGAAAATACAGTGCGGCGAATAATTACACGATGCTGTATTCCAACCTCGCGTATTCCCATGCCACCGATCAAAAAGTTGTGTCCCACATTTTGTATTCCCTGTCCCACGAAGGATCACCTCCCAGTCGATTTTGTCCACCATGTATTGCACAGTCTGTACAATCCTAGTTTCTCTTAATAGGCCGAGCTGCTCGATTAATTACGGCTGGTACTGTAGGTGCGTGATCGCGGATCCTAGATCATTGTTGGTACAATCTTCGATGTTCCAATCATCATAAACCGACATCGATTCATCGAATATAATTGAGTCTCAGTGGGTAATGTCCGTTGGAGGCGAGTTTGCCAAGACTGTACAGCGTCCAGATACATATGCAGAGTCACAGACTCATAATCCGGGTCCGTTGAACCTAACTGTCTGCCATTATAGTGGTCGTTGGCTAGACAAAAAGGAAGGTCGCCCGTTGGCTTTATATTTCTCATTCGATGCGCTTCTTACCTCATTAACGATGGAATCTCATTACAGCCGGGTCGGGGTCTATCGTACAATATCTTTCGAAGCTTCAATGGAGACCCGAAGAGTGGTTAATTGAAGGCGGTTAATACCTTTGAAGCCTCACCTTTACCACAATTTTTATTATTAAATATGATATAACAATTTTGGTTTCTTTAGAGTCACAACAATCGACTGAATGATATTGTACAATAGTCGATTTCTCTTTTTTTGGAAAGTAAGAATAGCATAATTTAAAATTCTCGTGTTTTTTTTTTAAATTATGTTCATCGAAATTTATAAGTGTGAAATTTATAAAATTTATAGATTTATTTAACAGATATAATATAAACTTTGTTAAATTTATATATTTAATATTGATTGAACTGAAAATATAACTGCTTTGACTCCTATACCTTCATTAGTTCATTCCTCAATGTTGGTGACTGCGGGAGTTTTTATTTCAATTTATTCATTTTTTGTATCTGTTTACACAATAATAATATCTGGTTTGATTGCTAATTGTGAATTTGATTTATGGAAGATTATTGTTAATTAGAATTGAATTAAGATAATTAGGATGTATAATAAGAATTCTATATTTTGGTTTATATAATTTAGCTTTTTTCATTCAATTATTAATGCATTATTTAAGCCTTCGTTGACACACTTCTTTTTTCGATCAACTTTGACATACCTGGGTGGCTCACACCCAGAACAATTTTCGAACGACTGCCATTCTTATCTGAAGAATCCAATCGTTATGAAAAAAATCATGGGTTAATTTTAAGGTCTGTAGAATGTATTCCAATAGTTTTTTTTCCATTGAAATTTCATCACAGTTTTTGTAAAAAAATTCTAGATTACCATGTGTCGAGAAAACACGAACAAAATCTTAAAAAAATTGTAACCTTTACCAATTCCGATATTAGAAGCTAAAAATCTACAGAGTTATTGGTCAGATATAATATTTTCAGAGAAAAAATAGTTTGTAAGTCGGCTTTGGAGAAAAGCTACTTATTTTGCATATAGAAGGTACGGAGCGTCAAAATCAGCTTATGGGTGGCTCACACCCAGAGTGTCAACGAAGGGTTAAGTTTTGAATATTTTTATGTGTAAGTGAGTTTATTCATTCTACAAATAATAATCAAGATATTCGAAATTATGGTGGTATATTTTATATTCACCCTTTAAAGAGATTGGTTATAATTGTTTCTTTATTTTATTTGTGTGGTGTTCCTTTTTTATGCGCATTTTATTCGAAGGATTTAATTTTTGAATATTTTTTACGTACGAATGATGAATTTAATTTTTTACACTTATTTCATGGAAAGAAAATTTTGACTTCGCAATTACTTAAAATATCATTGTACAATATTATAAATACTGATTATATTTTTATCCTGTTATGTTTAGCTGTTACCCACGTTAATTGCGTTATTCTTCTTCCTTTTTCTACCTCTTTTTTACTTTCTTCTCGCGTTTGGCACACATGCACGCCTACTACGAACGAAAATAGCTCGCCAGCGGTATACTGTAGGCCGGCACGATACACATTCGCCTACGATCCAGCGTGAATGGACGATCAGGCATCGCGTGCGCAGCAAGATCAAGATCGTGACCGCATACCTGCGTAACGATCAGTGCCAATTTCAGTGTTCGAGGTCACTCACGCTGATTTCGTGGCGAGTCGCGTGGAAAATTGGCAAATATTCCGTGCACACCCTCGAATACCATCTTACAGATACATTCGTGATCGTTCCTCCTTTTTGCGCGCGTATAAATAATTGGATAAATAATGGAAACTGCACGCGTACAGAATTCGAATAATAAATTCTACTTAAAGAAAGAAATCGCGATGAAGAATACAAAAAGAGGAATAAGTACACTCTGTGGGATTTTAGAGAGGGCAGAACAATTGGAGCGTTATTTTGTGTGGAGCAAAAATTTGTGCGTAAGTGTTAATGAGAGAGAAAGTGATAGGCTTCGCTTCCGCGTGGTAAAATTCAGGCAAAAACGCTGAAGGCTGCACGCAAAAAACAGAACACATTTTCTATTATTTATTTTCTGTGCCTTTGACATTTTCGTCTTCACGTAATTTTACCATTATACAAATTATGAGTTATTTTAGTATAAGGTTTTCTGGCTTCTCGAAGCAAAACGCGAAAAAGGAATTTTTGCAGTATTTCTGGCTGTTAAAAGTTACCAGGGCTTTGAATCTCCATAACCTTCCAAATAATCTGTCTCATAATTTTCCGACTTCCACCATTTTACTTCAACGTAGGTACAAGGTACACTCCGAAATTAAAAGTTCGCCAAGTGACCATATGCTTCATTTCCAATTTACACGGGAAATGCAGAAAGTGTGGATGCGCTCGGACTTTTGATCCTCAGTGTACAAGCACAGTTACAGGCACAACAGGATTCAGTGACGCAACAGTTCCATTTATCGCAATTTTGTAAGGTACCAACCATGTGACCTAGAATTTTCTGTGCGGGAGAGCATGCAAGATAGCGCTTTTACAGATAACGTGTAACAGTACTCTATTAATTGTGCGATCATTTCCTAGCCCGCATAAAACATCCGTGACACGTTTTAAGGGGGGATTGCGCCTTGTTGGGCCGAAAATAGGTCTGGGTTAGGAAAATAGGTCTTTGTGAATTTCTTGTACAAAAGCGGTTCGACAAATTAATTTCAGGTTTGGCTGGCTGTTTTATTGTGTCTTAAACTATTGTTCTGAATTTTTGTGTGGCAGTGAAAACAAATATGGCAGATATAGAGAGAGCGTTGAAAAATAATCTGGTGGTCCTGGCGTTGACGGAAAGTGAAGATCCCGAACCCGAAAATTCAAAAAATTCTGAAACTTTGTGAGTATGTAGGGGATTTCCTCCTGATTACTACGCAATTTTTGTTTGCTGCCCAAATTCACTCGAACGGGGTAAAATTGATCCTTGAAAATCTGGTTATTTTGCAATTTTGTGTTATAACTAGTGAACTGTAAAATAATTTGTTTACCAAATGATAGATTAATTAAAAGAAGTAACTTTTGTCTTGAAACTTTTTTTTCTATCTCTTACAGTTCATGAGTTGTAACATAAAATCGGAACATAGCCGAATTTTCAGGGGTTAATTTCACCCTCTTTGATTGAATTTGGGCATAAAAAAAATTGCGTTGTAATCAGGAGAAAATCCTCTACATATTCACAAAGTTTCAGAATAGGGTATGTTGAATTTTCAGGTTCGGGATCTTCCCTTGTGAGGAAAAGAGATTCTTAATCTACCTATATGAATGTGGCTATATGTAGATTTATTGACGTACCAGTTGCCGTTCCTTTTTTATTTCAAGAAGTTTTCCCGATTTTGGGGCAAAACCTTTTTCAGAATCAAATCAGGGCGCGTCATCTTCTTCAAAAGGCTGCCATTTTAACATTTTTTTATTTTTTTTAATGCATCTACTACCACGTATAGCCACAATCATATAGATTAAGAATCTCTTTGTCTCGGTACTTTCCGCCAAGGCCAGGACCACCCGATCGTTTTTCAACGCTCTCTCTATATCTGCCATATTTTTTTTCACTGCCACACAAAAATTCAGAACAATAGCTCAAGATGCAATAAAACAGCCTGCCAAACCTCGATTTAATTTATCGCGCCGTTTTAGTACAAAAAATTCGCAAAATATTTCCTAATTCTCGGTTCAGCAAGGCGCAATTCCCCCTTAAGTTCAGATGGAGGGTCTTCAATGGAAGCAATTATCGATGAGCTTAGAAAGTGGTGCATGAGGCACGAGTAAGTAAAAAATTTGGCTCAAATTTTGTATATAGATACTGCACATCGTGATACAAGTGATTTTTGTGTCGTTGTTATGGAGGGATGTAGCGTATTTTCTGTTTTATTACAAGCTCTCTGTTTTTCCTTTAGTTGCTTTGATCTGGAATTTGATTAGATCAGCGCAAAAGTTCGTTCGCTAACTGTTGGTAGATGTCCCAATTACTGTCAGTGTCCCTATTACTGCCACTTTATTTATTATACTTAATAAAAACGTAACGTATAAAGAACAGTGAACTGAATAGAAAACTATAATAATAAGAACAACAGTCCCAATTTAATGATACATTTTTTTCTACACTAACTTTGCACGTTGCGTGTTTATTAAGAAAATAAATAAAGTGGCAGTGATAGGGACACTGGCAGTAAGTGGGACAATTACCCTATTATGTGGATGAAGGTCATAGATCGCCATGGCAACTACTTGGATTAAAAAAGCTTGTAACATATTTTTACTTTTAATAAAGACTTTGGCTCGATAAAGCAAACGAATTTTTACCCCGGTTTAATAACAATTTGGTAAATGCACAGGACGTACTGTTGAAGTGGCGTTCAAAGCAGTACCGTTTCCAGCCCCTCGCTATATGCTCGTGCGAAAGAACGAGATTGTACTTAACTTACAGTGGTAGCTTAATTGTAATCCATATTTTTTCTAATTTTCAATCGCCACTATAATTTGCCACTATATAATTATCTGCATCAGGTTCGTTTTTCCAAGTAGATCTAGAATCCTACCACTGAATTCTGTAATTTCTCAAACTTGTTATCAGTGGGCCGTACGTTATTAATAAAGTTATTAATTAATATGTTCAGTACGTTATCAGTAAAGTTTAAACCTAGCGCACGTCTCGGGACAGTTTGTAAAATCCATACAACATCTGTTCGGAATTTGAACAGTTGCCTCGAGGAAGAATTCGAACGACGTTACGAGACGCTCAGCCTTGAGTGGAACCATGGTATCTAGTTCTAGATGGAATTCGTGATGCATCATCGTGTTCCCCATCGCTGCCACTAGCATCTCTCTCTCTCTCTCTCTCTCTCTCTCTCTCTCTCTCTCTCTCTCTGGCTGGATTCATTTGGTATTCCAGCCGAAGTATGCCAGTGAAATAACAGTACCTGCCAGCGAGCAGGAGAGTCGTGAAACGGTCCACCTCTGGTGGGTCCTAGCTGCCAGCTAGGTCAGTGCCACCTTCGATTTACAACGAGAGGTGCCCAGTTGCGACGCTGAATTTTTTTTCACGAGCCTTTGCGCAGCGATGAAACTGAGATACTGAAGCGAGTGATGTACTTTTTGGCAGGCAGTTGGTTAATAGTTTAGGGGGTGCTTAACGTCGGTGTCACTCCAGTTCCCTAATTGCCGCGGAGCAGAAGAAAGGGGAATAATGACTGGGCGAAGTGGACACGAGGAAGAAGCGTCGACGATGACGCAGGAACCAGTTGGGTCTGAGGCAAGCAACGTAAGGCTGAAATATTGTCGACGTAACGGGTGGGCATGAAGGGGGATCAGGAAGGAGATGAACGAGAGCATTGTTATGATTATTTTAATATTTTAATCGTGGTTAGGTCTGGGTTAGGTCTGGGTGGTCTTCGTCGGGTCGTTCTCTTCAGGAATTCTTTTGAGAATCCTACATAAAGGAAGGATTCGAGTGCGTTTTTGGAGGAACTCTAGCATTCGTTGTCTACTGTTTTATACAGGGTTGCGGAGTCGGCAGTCAAAACTCCCGACTCCGATTCCTGCATTTAAATAGATTGTTAATATACTCAGTACATGTGTATATATAACTAAATTACTAATATTTAATATATAGTATGTTTGTATATATTATATATCTACAGTGTGAAGCTAAAGCTACGCTAACAGTAAAGGCAAATAAAGGAAAGAACCAATAATGAAAAAAAAACTTTAAATTTAACTAATACATTCAATGGCCATTGAAGCACTTTTTATTTCAATAAAATACAAAATAAAATACATTTTTAAAAATTAAATATTATAAGTAAAGTTTCTTTATATTTTTATTTCAAATAAATGAATTCTGACAAAAAGAAAAAGAAGCAATGAAAAATTAATATAAAGTGAAATTCGTTTCACTGAAATAAAAACAAAATAAAATGACCCTGCATTCGTCGTACGAGTGTTAAACAAAAATACATATATCGCGAGCATGTATAAACACGTAGAGCTCAACAGACTCGGATTTTTATAAAATTTACTAATATGGAGTCGGTGGTGGAGTCGGCATATATTTTTTCGACTCCGACTTCGACAATCAGTAATTTCTTCTAAACTCCGACTTCAACGCCGACTCCACAACCCTGGTATTATACTTAAAAATTACGAACCTTATGCCGTTTGTCAGGTAATCAGAGGAAATATAAGAAACGATAATGCATCGTGAATTTCACACGAGATTAAAGTTGAATGCTCTTTTCTGAACATCCATTGAAATTTTAAGCAGGGTTCACGATGAAGAGTGGCAAGGTGTCATTTTTTATTCATGCGAGCAGAAACGGAGCTTGAAGTGCATTAAAAAATTCGACGAAGTATTTTGTAATAAAAGAAGTACTTTCGCATCTAGAACATATGTAGAGGTACCATTCACGCTGTACTAACAAAGTACTGCAACAGATGAGGATATTTCCTTAAAAAAAAACCTCCCCTTTGACGAAGAGCAAGAATGTTGCATCGCAACAGCGTTATTGATGCGCGCAGCATGCACTTTTCTCTCCCAACGCGGAACTTGTCCGCGACATCCTTTGGAACAATATCCCCCGTTTACATTGTGACAAAGATGAAAAATCAGCCCGGGGATTATAGTCATTACTCTCGCGCAATGCCGGGGCTGATAGCGATTTATCTGGGACGCTTATTCCCGTGGCCTCCTGGCATCGACAAAAGGACGAGGATCACAGCCTCCCTTCTGTATTCTCCTCTGGTGCCTTCTATACAGGGGAATCCTGCGTCGCGGGACCTTTATAAATTATCATCGGGAACACGGTCATCGTTGCCGAGCGCCGCGTGTCGATGGTGTCCTTAAATCATAGCCAAGCCCTCTCGTGTCTGCCATTATCGATTCATAACTTGTCGTCCTTAAGGTTACCCTCCGGTCAAAACGCTCGAAAAATACGCGATTTTCATGAATTGAAAAAAAAAAAAAAATGAACGTCGTACGGTAGAAATGCTTTTTGGACTTTATTACTACATATTTGAAGAACAAATAAAAAAATATTGTTCGAATTTTATCAATTTTTGCCTTAGATATACAGTATTCATTGTACCATTATAGAAATTAGAGCTCTTGACGGGCGCCACTGTAAAAAGCTTAATTGTGGACCAATTTCAAAAACTCTTACGACATTCTATTCGTAATTAGACTGGCTATCGCCTTATCCGCAAAGAGTAATTTTGGAGCAGCCATTTTTATTTTATGGACAGATTTATGCGTAGAAAAACGGTTTTTTTGCAACATTGTGTTTAAACATGGGCTAAAAATCGTCAGATTGTTTGCCTGCAATGAAGACAGATAAAACGATAACCAGTCACATATATTTTAAGAATATTTTTAGTGTTTTTATTTCCTGTCACGAGTTCTGGTGGCGTCTGTCAAGAGCTCTGATTTCTACAGTGGTACAATGAATGCTGTATATCTGCGACAAAAATTGATAAAATTCAAACAATAATTTTTTGTTTGTTCTTCAAATATGTAGTAATAAAGTCCAAAAAGCTTTTTTTACTGTATGTTGTTCAGTTTCTTTTTTTTAATTCATGAAAATCACGTATTTTTCAAGCGTTTTCGCCGGAGGGTACCCTTAAGAAACTATTGGAATTCTAGGGAAGAAACGTGGTAGATTGATTATATTTTAATAATACAATATACGTATATTTTTCTGTGAATCGAAGTTAAAAACATAAGTTTCTTTTTACATATAGGTTACGAACATTCACGTCGAAAATTTAACACCTGATCTTACATAGCACTTTAAATATTAAGTGTCTCCCTGCAAAACTATCAAGAGAAAATCTCGAATCCGGAAATTCAAAAAATTCTGGAACTTTGTGATTATGTAGGGGATTTTCTCCTGATTACAACGCAATTTCCATTTGGTGCTAAGATTCACTCGAAGGGGGTGAAATTAACCCCTGAAAATTCGGCTATTTTCCGATTTTGTGTTGTAACTCGCGAACTCTAAAAGATAGAAAAAAGGTATCAAGACAAAACTGACTTCTTCCAATTAGATGTATCATTCGGTAAACAACTTATTTTACAGTCCATCAGTTATAACACAAAATCGGAAAATAACTGGATTTTCAGTGTTTACTTACAGCCCCTGAGAGTGAATTTGGGTAGCAAACAAAAGTTGCGTTATGATCAGGAGAAAATTCCCTACATATTCACAAAGTGTCAGAATTTTTGAATTTCCGGATTCGGGACGCGCCCTTATAAGAATTCTGACTTATACTCGCTTGCCCGCCCACCAGACAAGTATTACATACTACTTCAATAAGCTGCCACATCGTGACACCTTGAGGTCGATCGTACTTCCCTTCAAGGTCGGTGACATTGTCGCCCGTGAATCAGATATCGACGCGCCTCCAGATGGATGCAGATTGCAGTCTCGCGAGGATCAAGGATAACATCCACGCAGAGGATGCCGCGATTTTGCACGCCCGTTGCTCAAGACACGCGTTGCTTAGAAGTTATACGATCGCCTCGCAAGATGAATATGAAACGATCAATGTAGACAAAGGGGAACAGGACGATGTTCCTTTGACCCTTTCGCCACCCCAGTATAACTTTGTAACGGTGCTAGGTAGAACAAAACTTAACAATATAAGAATTTTCAATTTTGTTATACTCTATCACACTGCCAAAAAAAACAAAGTTATATTAAGCAAATGAAAAAACGTGATAACTTTAATGTGACTTTAGAATAACTTCGGAGTAGGGCTGGGACTAGTCGAATAATTTAATATTCGAATAATACAAGTATTCGAATGCTACGAATAAACTTCGAATATTTGAGTATTCGAATACTATTCGAATACTGAGTATTACTATTCAAGTATTCGAATAGTATGGTGTAACGTGGGTCAAAATTAGCTTACAAGATTTCACCCTACATCAGTATTCGAATACTTGGATATTCGAATAGTTTTCGAATACTTTGATACTCGAATACTTGGATATTCGAATAGTTTTCGAATACTTTGATACTCGAATAGTATTCGAATGCTTGGATATTCGAATTATATTCGAATGCTTGGATATTCGAATTATATTCGCCAAATAATTGAGCAACTGAAGTATTCGAATATTCGAATACCGAAAAATTCGACAAATAGTCCCAGCCCTACTTCGGAGTGAATTTCCACATTTACGCGAAGTTTTATTCGAAACAGAAATTTGGTGTTGCGAGCGTTTCCTTGTAAGAAACACTTGCAAAATTTGTTAATATGCAACGAGTGCTGAACAGTGGGTTGACCGTAGTCGCCCTTAGTGGGGAAACGGTTAAGGATACATATTGGAATTATCAACAGTGGCAGAAGGATGCGCAGCGAGCTGAGGAACAATGGCGAGTGTGTTCACCGCGAGGGTCAACGGACATCGCAAGGTAAAGCACGCATGTCTTTGACCGGAATGACACGCAGAAATAACATGCCTCATCTTGATGAGAGGAAAAGCCTTAATTGCATCGCAGATTTTAATTGCACGCTGTCGAGCTGCAGGCAGGCCTGTGATTTTAACGGAGCATCGTGGAAATAAGCAGCCGAACGGGGGGCGTAATGCGTGCGTCCAAATTGACGGGGAGAGAAGAGGAGGCTCGTTTCGCGGTAACAACTGTTTCTCAGGTTGTTTGCGAGGGTGTCGTTCGTTAATTCCTGCCCGGTTCGTGCCGAGTTAATGTCTCCGTTAAGAGAGCTGCGTGTGTTTACGGGATACTGGATCTTTATCGCGCTTTCCGTGATTTACGGAGAATAAGCGCGCTGTTATTTCGACGTTTATCGGTGCGCGGGGATCGACCAACGGTACTGTAATGGGGGTGGAACATCTTGTGCTGCGTGATATTCGAAATGTTATGGAAATTAAGTGATTTGTAGGACCGCTGGAAGAACTCGAGCGAACGGGAAATTGAATATCTAATTTTAAATTACATTAGAGAAATGCGATAGTGTAATATTGTCTCACTTTTTGAAGGGAGTAACAATTTTAACTTCTATTTTATATAATTTCGTGTTACTAGGAAGTTCATTTTCCAGCGGTTTTTAATTTCTTGCATTCAGCCTCGTTTTTGCGTAATTCAATAGATTGAGTCAAACAACAGAGATGAAAGAGAAGTTGATTTAGAACGACATAGTCGTCTTTTCAATGTATATTTGAAGAGTCCTTGTAGAGAACACAGTAAGTGTCAAAACTGAAAAAAAAATTGTATCGGAAAATGTTCTGCGTGCCAATGGTGATATTATAGTTAGAATTTTAATGCAATTTCCCTTTGTAAATTAATTCCACCAATAATGCTGACTACTAATAGTGCCATGAGGTAAGTACCGCTATGGTTAACAGAGATGGGACAAATTTTTATTTAAATAAATTATAGCTGTATATATAATTTTTATTTCAATATATTATTTTTATTTAAATAAATAGCGAATGAGAGTTAAACAAATTCTTCGACATGTGTCGAATAAAGTTAACTCGGGTTACCGAACAAATAATGAAAATTTTGTAACTTTTATTCGTTATTCGAAATTTTGTTTAAATACAAATTTTACCCATCTCTGCGCTGGTACGACCAACGCTACCAAACAGGATTGAGACTTGCAGTGCTTGCAAATTTAAATGAATGGCACATTCGGTTTCCTCTCCAACTAAGAGGTGGGGCATATAATTCTTTTTTAATTCTTTTCACAATTGTTTTTTCATGAATTTGGACTACATTCGTGCAAAAAATAGAAAATTTTGTGACGCATTTGGGTAATTGTATACATAAGCATATTTAGCAATCAAAACAAATCAAATTTCCTAAATAATTTAACTTTGATTTTTGGCACTTACAGTGTTTTCTACAAGGATTCTTTATTTGTTTAGAATACTTACTACACCTTAAATATTTCATTTATATTATAATAACAAAGTAGGTATTTGAAGTACTCTACTTTCTAAAATTTTGAATAATTTGGAAGTAGAGTACTTCAAATACCCACTTTATTATAATAACATAATTGAACTGCATGTACAACATGAATACCGTTTCCTCCAGCTTCATACCCGCAAATAGAATCAGAAACACATTCAATACCTAAAAACCCATGGAACTCGATTTTATATACAAAATGTGTCGTCGAGCTACTCCCGAAAATACTGAAAACTTTTTACCCATCCCAGTAGGTATGTACCAACTGTATTAAACTTGAATATATGACATCCAGCATCGAGCATATTGCTCGCTGTCAGAACAAAAGGATCGGCCATAAAATACCATAAACGAGAGATATACATATATCTTCTACTCCCGAGGGGTACAGCCATCTCCACCGTTTACGTCCCCCTAACCATGGACGTATTTTTGTTCCAGGGTCCCATGGAATACCGCGGTGAAGACGTAGGATAGAGCACAGGGCCCAAGTGGCAAGGAGAGGCAGGTCGAGACAGTCGGCGGGATATACGTAGAGGGAGACAGAAGAAAGCCGAGGAATGGCGGCGGATCATCATCTTCACGCGATGCCGAGCGAGGCGAACTTATGTAACGCTTTCATGCAAGACAAGGCCAAGGTTGCCATGCAGAGGCCCGGTATGTGTGGTCCCTTCGTTTCATATTGTTTTATGCTGCATGTCGGGCGACGCATTTAATTATATACGTCTATCGAAAGAAACACCGTGGGTCTTGTTCCATGGACCACCGAGTTGGCGGAATTCAGAGCCGGGAAGAGACAGCTTGTGCGCGAGCTCGCGACTGGGATCGATGCTCGATTGTATAATTCCACTGAGTGGTCGGGGAATGTTTCAATTAATGGTGATCAATCGGTCAACTGGTATTTGAGACGTGCTCATGTAACTTTTATCTTATTCTATGGTTTTTGAATTATAATAATGTTGTTTCTGCTAAGTGAATACAGACACTCACAGAAATATCCGCCCATTCCCATTTATGTATATTTTACTTATTTAAGCAATGTTAAATTCAGAATTACACGCTATAATTTACATTGGTATGAATTAGGGCTGTTACGAATATTCGAGTAATCTGATCATTCGAATATTTGAATACCAGTAGAAGCCGAATTTGACATTCAAGTGTTCGAATATTATTCGAATAATTAGGAGTAGGTATTCGAATATTCGAATGTTATTCGAATAATTAGGAGTATTCGAATAATTAGAAGTATTCGAATAATTAGGAGTATTCGAATAATTAGGAGTATTCGAATATTCAGAGTGGTCAAATTTCGGACTGCACCGAACAGGAATCTGAATATGAAATATTTTTTCACACTTTATCGTGAAATTCTTCGCATATTAGTCTTCAGAATTATTTATTTTTCAAGTGTTGAGATTCGTATTCGGTACTATCCAAAATTCGAATACTTTGAATTATCCGAATAATCAGAATTCCTCGAATATTTGAATATTCGAATTATACAAACATTCAAGATTATCCGAATACTCGAATATTTGAATTATTCTAATACTGTGTACTATTCGAATATATTATTCGTATCCGAAATTATTCGAACTATTTGAATATTTACAGCTCTAATATAAATCTTAATATTAATATATAAAGCAGATAGTGTTTGTGTGTTTGTCTGTCGCCTAAAAACTTTCGAACGGTAATCTCTGGGGTGACGAAATGTGCTTCAGCTCATTATGCCTGGCTAATCCAGATGAAGGTGACTGTTCCCCTTCCAAAATAAATAAAAAAAGTTTTTTTTCATGAAATCAGAATCTAAATACTGGGCGAAGCCGAGTATTAAAGCTAGTTAATATATATGTATAGAGAAATATACATAAAGAAATGCTCAAAGAAATTTTGCTAGAAGAATGGAACACGATAAGTCTGAATTCCACAGAAAATTAGTTGAATCTATGCATGGGTAATAGACGAAAGCAGTAATTGTATTTACGTTCGTATAAATTAAATATTTAATTTTTAATATAACTTTTTAAAAGAAACTGTGTACAATTTTTCAGTTGAAGGTACTCAAAACAAAAGTATATTACCTAATCAAGGTTTATATTAATGTGAATTAGAATTGCGAATTCTTAATTTGATGTTGATTTAATATGTAAAATATATTACATATAGGGTGGACGGGTACTTTTGTGACTAACTGTACTTATATCTGAAATATTAATCTTGAGCTACAGAACACATCATTCTGAGGCCTCCTCATATGAAACACTTTTGTGCCTCATAATTGGTATTTAGGATGCATTTATGTAATTTCTATATTATTCTGTAATTATAAAACTATTGTTACTTCTGTCAAGTGAGTATTAAAGTAACAAGGGCGTATACATATAGTGGTTGTTTTGTGGCGTACAATTACTATTTCGAATGTATTCACTAAACAGAAGCAACACTGGTGTAAAAAAGCCAGATAGAGTATATCTGAAATACTATTTAGTCGTGGACCCATAAAGGGTCTCATGTAGGAGGGTCCCTGTTATCAAGATTATTCCTTCTATTAACGTCTTCGATTCACGAAATCTAAAAGCAGAGTGCGTTCACGCTATAGTGGAAACTGTGTATGACCTTCTATAAAATAATAAGTTTTTCGTCTCTAATATTCCCTCAATGATGCTGCTGGACAATTAAGCCCCTTTGCCCGAGGCATTCTCTGCCTTAAGACTCCTATTTCACTCATATTTTCCTTTTTACCCAACCAACACAGCCTCTTCCACGAACAATCCCAAACACCACTCGTGAGTCCCAAGAATGTTAAAAAGTCCTCCATCGACATCCTGAAGTAGTACATAATTTCCAGTGTGGCATTACACTGTGAACTCACTTTACTTTCAGATTTCGCAGATGAAGACCGTTACTGTTACATGAACATTGTTCTTTGTTCCTTGAACTTATCTACAACTTGGCCCGCGATTGACACTGAAAGCATTCCCACTCGTTAAGGGTGCTATCGGGGTTAAATCGCGGCTTATCTTTCCAGAAGTTTTTTCCTCTGTTTTCTCACTTTCGTTGCCCCCCTTCGTTGGGAGCGCCATTGTTCGGTTTCGTTCCCTAATAACGGGAAACATTAGTGGGAGTCGAGGAAACTTTTAACGACTGCTGCTGAAATGGTGAGCGAGAACAAACCTGTTCCCGTTATTCGTCACTCTCGTTGTCAACGAGCGGGCCAATCTTATCGAGTCAAAATATTGACCGTGCTTGAAGAATTTTCATTTCTAAAAATTCGATTTCATTTCATACTCATCACTCGTAGAACTGTCCCATAGAAAGATCTCTGGTATATTTAGAGCGGCGATCAGAAGAAAGTTTGAAACTTATATTTCAACATGTCTCCATAATTATTATTATTATTATTTATTAAGGGGACAGAGCTCCGTCTATACAAAAGAGTTAGGTAACATGAATCATTATAATTGCTTATATTTGCGTTCAGCTTCAATGCTGGAATACTATTAAAGAATAAGGAAATGAAAATACCGAGAAAAAGTTGAAGTATTATTTTATATACTATCAACCCTCCAATTGACGCGATAACATTTTAGGATATAATTCTTTCCAAAGGAAACTATTTTATTATTTTATACATAGCCACTAGTGCAAGAGACAGTATTCCAGTTTCCAAGAATCACTGAATAGTTCCAGACTTTATGCGACAGCGAAAGTGTTAAACAATTCCACGAAAATCCTGAATTTACATGCACACATTGTTCACACGATTCTCACAATCCTCACCCACTAGGTAGGTATATAAAACCAAGCATAGTGGTATAACAACACACCACGATTGCGTAAAAAGCGAAATAATTCAACGTCTTCATGCGATTACATCTGTAATCGATGCAGTCGTTTCAATGACGAAGTAATAACCATCCAGCAAAATCTTCGTTTCAAGGATCGCAATTGGATTTCCATCTCCACTATTACACCGCTTTTAAATTCATTATAATGTATTGACGCAGCCTGTTCACACTTACACAATGCCAATTAGGGTAAAGTAGCCGAATATGAGACCCATTTCTTAAAAACATCATAACTCTTGACTGAGAACACTTTTGTTAAAATTCGATACACGTTTTAAAAGTAGAATATGCATTATTTAGCAACCTACTGGAAAGTACTGTAACAAAACTTCGATTTCTTCATAATAAAATAAAAACGAAAGTCATTCAAATACGCAGATACAAAAAATAGATTCCTAATATGAGACCCAGTGTGTTTTTTCCTGAAACTTATTTTTGATTTCCTTTTATATAAAGTCGGCATGTGAAATCTATTTCTTCACTACCGCAGTCTTCGTGGGCCCACCACCGAAGTCTTCATGGGCCCACCACGCCCATCGTAACACTTTACACGTACGCTTAACCCATTGTTCACCTAGCACATCTGAAGAATAAAGACTTGGGCAAAACAAGCATTCTGTATCATAATTTTCTTTCTTATACACTTTCGTCATTCAGAACAATTTCTTCTTCACTCTCATCAGTAGAACTCTCACGGGTCTCATATTTGGAAACAATAACATGCTAACTACTAAGTAGCTTCGAAGTTAAGTCTTCATCACTTAATGATATACAACTAGTAAGTCTTAAACTCCATTGCAAGCACTATACAACAGTATTTGTGAAAATCATTATACACTTGCCACTTTAGAGGTATTTGTAATTTAATCGAACCACTTCAAAAACTTTCTGCAACGTATTTCAGAAATATTTGCTTGCTCAAGACGCTCCATTGATTACAATGCCACTGTGCAGACAAAACAACTAATGCACGACGGTTAGTTAGTAAAGAAATAGCATCGCTATGACATTCAAGAGTTCTGCAACAGAGATAAGCTGGGGTCTCATATTAGGAGACGTCGTCATATTCGGCTACTTTACCCTATCTACAAACGCTTAATCATCCTAAACGCAATCTACTTATCCCTCAGCCAGCCGAACTGTCTTCCCCTAATCATCGGGCATCGAAAGTGGCGGGCTAGACGACCGAGCCCTCCATTATTCATGACGTTTCACCGGTGCCGTGCATGCCGGCCATAAAGGCGGGTTTCCCTTCAACATATTCAGGCACGTTCCTCGTTCGTAAGCCTAATGCGTTCGCCTGGCGAGCACGTCAAAACGATTTCCGCCACAGATCATAACGGAGTCGGCGCGTAAGCATCCGAATATCCGGCTGTGGCGGCTAACGAGCCGCGATAACGTTAGGCCGTCGCCTATTTACACGCGAACTTTGAACTTTCGGTTTCCTCCACTCACCTGATAGGGGTAGGCGCCCGGCCTGTAGTAGCTGCCGGTGTTCAGCGCCGGATAACTTTTGGTACTGCCGCACATAGAAGCCATCTTTTATCGATGCTTCCTTGCCTCCGGACCAGCGAGTTCCTCTTTCCTCGCTCTATCTCACGGGGGAGCTCCGAAGACAATGGTGGGGCGCTGGTCGATGTCACCGCGTCTCAAACAACTGGAAGCCCGTTCATTGTTGCACCTCGCGGTCCCTTCGCTTCTCTCGGAGTCCTCGCTTGACGGTCGCGCTGGCCGGGAAAACCGAGCGGGTAGCTTCTCCGCACGAAACGAGATCGCTACACCGCCATTTGAATGCCGGATTGGCGCGTGCACGCGCGTCGCCCGCTCGATATCTTCATGTCCCCGCGATGCGATTCAAGGCCACCGATCTTTCTCGTCGCCCAGAAAACGGTCCCGTTAAGCACAGTTGCCGATATATTCATACGCGGCCAGCGTTCCTTTTTTCATACCTCTTAGTGGCGCGACCCGTAAAAAACCAGTTCATTTTTCGAAACCAGTTTTAAATGGTCCCGAAGCTTGTTGATCTCGTTCCTCCCCATCGGGGACGGCACCGGCAGCTCGCTTTCCTCGGCGCTCGCTGTCCACTGCTTTCGGCGATGCTCTCCTCTTCCTTATCGCGCGCGGTCAACGTCCTCGCCGAGTCCTTCGATAACGCACACCAATTTCATCCTTCCGCCTCGCCGAGAGGCCCGCCGTTCCCACGGCCAGGGACGAAAGTTCCGCGCGCCGTCGAGAGAAGTGGAAACGTCCGCGACCGTTTTTTCCGCAATTAGCCAGCCGGCTACGCGCGCGACGAATATTCGCGGGGATGCCGTGCTCTGGTCGTGAGGTTTTTCTGCCGTTCCGCTGGAAGGAAGCGCAGCTGCGAGACGGCGAGGAGCGAGGCAGAAAGCACGCGGCACCACGTCCTTCCACGGGGACGGTTGACCACCGACTGACAGCAGGAGATGTTCACGCACCGCCGTTCTTCATCTTCATCCGCTCCGCCGAGGAAATCGGCGCTCTTTGCCGCTCGCTCGGTTTCTTCGTCGACCAGGCAGCTTTGTCGGCCTGCTTTGCTTCACGCCACTTCGCTTTTTGACCGCGGCTTCCCCGTGGGAACTAGCGGACATGGTACTTTTCTTCCCCTAATTTTCACCGCCGTTTCGTTCGTCTGCTTCTCTGCCGCTTCCTCTCCCCGCTTCCCTCCGTTCCGCGTTCATCCTCCATCCTCCAAGTTCATCCACTTTCAACTGCCCCCTGCTTCGGGGCTACTTTGTTGCAACCCGCCGATCATCACGGTCGGCCAAGCAATTTGTTCCGATCTCTTTGCGGACGCTCCGATGCGAACCGACTGATTGTCACTGAAAAAGTCGATCCTGAGGAATATCTGAGCGCTTCGGCGTTGTGTCTTTGTCGTTGGTAGCAGTGGCGTGTAGTAATGTGTTTGGGTTAGGTCTGGGTTAGGTCTGGGTTAATAGCGTGTAATAATATGTTTGGGCTTGCAAATATCGATACGAATGCGGAGAGTAATATTATCTTCTTTCTCGCAGATGCTTGAATTCAAATTACGAAAATTCTAGGTACTTGAGCCTCGGCTGATGGAACTCGGACCCAACGTCTGCAAGTCCTCTGCGTATTGACCAGCCGCGATACCAATTGCCCCATCGCCGACTCCCTGACGTTACTCTCTTCCGAACTTTACAAATACCGAAAGCAACGGGGCGCCACCTACGTATGTTCCCAAAAGCTGAATGCCTACAAAATTGCGCTGTGGGTGGACCTCAACTGGAATAATATTAGGGTAAAGGGCCCAAATTTCGTCCCCCATTTGTATTCGACCCTGCAGAGGGTGTATAAAATGTTAGAATGCGCTGGCACTTGGCATGAATTTTTTTTGCACGCTTATGTATCCACAAATCGCAAAATGTATTTATGTCATGTCAATATTTCGGGTCAGGCTCCAAATTATTAAATTTTCTATTTCAGACAATTACAACGGCTGATTTTATGTTAACAATGCGTATATGATTTTTGTAAGCCTCTCTATTTGAAGCATTATAACTTCGGATAAAACCACTATTTTTGCATACAATTTTTTTGCATATTCTTTAAAGATTGACAAATGAAGCCACAACGCTGGAAATAAGTATATTAATACTGCTTTTGTTTTAAAAAATTCCCAAAGTTCGCATCATTCTTCGTCCGTCAAGGGGACCCCTTAAATTCACAAAATTATTTGATTTTTTGGTTTAGGCCACTACAACCGACCCTAGACTCCGTGCAGTTGAACAACGTCCCTACCGAGGCAGTATTGCCCTCCGAAACACCTGAGCCCTTTGGAATCACCGCGTTATTTTAATATCAAGAAATGTTTCTGTACTTCTTGAAATACATAACAATTTAGCCTGAAAGTTTCAAAAACAAGCCGTCTAGTAGCCTCCTTAAAAAAAATTCCTAAAGGTACCTCGATTTCTGCCGGTTACACCAGGTTCCCTCTGTAATAAATCTTCCTACACGCGCAGCGTTTAACCGAATTCGTAGGCTCGTCTAATAGCTGCCGCGGAGATTTGAACGCCCGGGAGCGAGATGCAGGCTCGGTGATTGAAACGCGCGCACAGGCGCGATCCTGGGAGACTTCAGTTCCGTTAAGCTTGCAGCGTGGAGTCAGACGCGAGCAGACGCTCACGGTATCTTTCTAATTAATTACAATTCGCATTGTACTTTCTCGGCCACGCAATTATGATTATCGTTTTCTATCGCGCGCGTATAGAATGCTCGCGCGCGGCATCCGCGGATTACACGGCGCGACGTAATAGTGGCTCACGCTGACGGTGGATTAATAAAATGCAAAGAGTAACTGTACACGCCCGGTCTAACCGTCATTCAGCGATCTCGAAGTCCAGGATTACGTCCATTGTATTGGCGTGCGATCAAAGGAGTAGGTTACTATGCCCTCTCTCGTCTGCTCGGAGATTCAAAAGCTGCCCTCCATTATTCGTATTATCCTGCTATTTACCGACTAATCCTATTCATTATTCCGCGCCGAACAAAACGGATCACCGTTCCCCGGGGTCCGTTGTTACTTTAACGGTGAAAACAAATTTCCAACCGCGACAATCTCTCACGATGGACGCGTGGAGTGCGTCCGCGGACGCGTCCCGACCCTCCGCGTCCTAATTCCCGATTGCGGCTAGGACCTGCGGGTAATTAACGCGAATCGCGTTCGCCAGGTGGCTCGTGTTGCGCGCTCCATTATCTCCCATGGGAGATAAACGATCGAGCGATATTTCGTAACGGGTTCGCGAAGAATTACGCGCTCCTCTTTTACAGCGGCGAGTGGTGCTTCTCGAGTAATGGGATTATATTAGTGTTTCTGTTTAATCGGTACGTGCACCCCATACATTTTTCATCATCCGCGCACATTTTTTGCCCCGGCGATTATTTACACTGTCGTGATGTAATTTATACGATATCAGCTTGCGATTAGTTCTTGGCATTTCCTTGCGCCCTTCCTTCCTTTAATTAATCACGCGCTTTTCCGCGACGGGGAAACTTCTCAATGCTGCGCGCGCGCGCTCTTGGAGTATAGGAATTAATTAGATCAGTGTCGAGTGCAATTGTGGTACACGTGTAGTAACTTTGACAATGTGTATACTTTGCCGCCGTTCGGAGTGGCGCGGTGAATCGTTGCGCGTATAAATAATTTATTGTAACCAATGTTCTAGCAAAGCGATATTTATGACGCTGTTGTACGGATACATTGCTGGCCGCATCGAGGTGAATGATTGCTTCAATTTATTTTGCTTGAATTTCAAAGTAATGAAACTTGATGCATAGCGGCCTCGCTTAAAATTGAATGATATCCATCTGAGAGTTTGTTTTACGTGGAAAATGTATGTAACCGAAGTTGTTACAAATGGAATTTAGAAACTTTCTTATTCTATACAAGTTTTCTATTAAATCAACAGTAACGGAGATATCGAGCCGTGAGCTACCTTTTCTTTCATAGCCCATATTTTTCATTTGTTTACTTAGGTATAACGAGAAAACTATAAAAAGAAAAAGATGAGAACGAAAACTTTTTGTTTGATTAAAATTAAATTAATTAATTTTAATCATTAAATTAATTAATTTTAAGATTGTTTGATTAAAATTAAATTAATTGATTTTAAGATTGTTTGATTAAAATTAAATTAATTAATTTTAAGATTGTTTGATTAAAATTAAATTAATTAATTTTAAGATTGTTTGATTTTTTCTCTATATATTTTTCTCTATATTTCTCGATATAAATAAACAAGTACAAAATATGGGGCATGAAAGAGAGGGTGGCTCACGGCTCGATATCTCCGTTACTATTGATTTAATTTAAAATTTGTATAGAACAAGACAATTTCTAATTTAATTTGTAACAACTATAAATATACTTATTTTATAAACCTACTTGAATTTCACGCTCTAACCACAGAATTGGCAATACTGTGGACACACCACAATAAACTCGTGAATATGGTGATCATACCATGGTATGCGAGGACTGTGAAAAAAGAAATTGGATTAGAACATAATTTCTAATATGGGTAATAATAATATAATAACCTAATAGTATTAATAATACGGCAACAAAAAATTCATACATTTAAATATGTCAATATTTATTTGTTTATTTCTATTATTTCATACTGTTTTATTATCGTTATCATTATCCTTTTCTGGTGAAATAATGTTACGCATTTTGACCATTCAGAAATTCTTTGGGGCCTCAAAATATTTCTTGCATCGGGCCCCTTTATAGAGAAGGCCCCTTTCTACCCTTAACTAACATTTCCTGCGCAATGTATCAATTCCCGATACATCAGCACAATATAATTTCATCAGGAAATAAAATTTCTCTGAAAATTCTCTATCTGCCTCCAGGGCCAACATCGGAGGATAAACACGGCCAGCAACGAAAGGAAAACAGACGGAAGCTTCGTTCCAGCAGTCATAACCGGATTTTCAATATTGTTTTTCCACAGCCCATCGGGCCCAACCTGGCACGGTGTCGGGGAAGAGTGTGCAAGGTAAATATTAAACCCTGTGCTGGTGAGCAAAACAAAGCTCCCCTTGAGAATGCCAGCGAAGGGGGTTCATTCCATTCACGGCTTTCCCACAGGAAGGAACGCGACCGCGAATCGTGCGCGCGCGCGTCCTCCGACCCGAGTGCCGGCTAGATCTAGAACGCGCGGTTTACTCGCCGCGCCGATTAAGATCGTTATTCAGGCGATTATGGGCCTCCCTTTTCATCGAGCCTGCATAAACCGTGTTCGCCGTGTGTCGATAAAATCTGAGCAACTCCCGGTGCTTGTGACTCAACGACCGTTCCTGCCAGCGATTGGAAGCGGGTATGTTTTTATTATAATTACGTCACGTCTTCGTTTATGTCTTGCGTGGCAGGTGACGTAGCCTTAATAGCCGTTTCGTGTGCGTGGAATAATTGCTGTTCCTCGAAGTGGTATTGTAGGAAGTGATTGAGAGAGACGGAGGGAGAAGGAGGAAACATCTTCGAGGGCACTATATCGGGCTTCTGTGTTTCAAGTGTGTTTACTGAGGAATTCTTTGGAATCAGCCTTCGTGGTTTTGTTGCGGCGAAGCAGGAAAAGTTTATTTCGTAGTGTCAGGGTATTTCAGGGCTATTGTGACACTCGAGAGACTTTGGTATAAGGCCAACAGGTACCTAGGCACTATTTGTCGGCTATTCGTAGAAGTATTCCGTAGTTGGTAATTTATTTTTCGTCCCTTTTACGCCCCTTTGGTACCTCGCAGTGAGCGATGCCAGGTTGACGCGAAATTAAAGCCTCCATATTTATACGAATGGTTTCTGCCGCGTCGACCCACGTGCAAGAATGTTTTGTCCGCCAAGTGCTGTTTCTCACGGTGGGGCCTTGGTGCAGCGGCGTTTAACCTTCGATTTCTAACGCTGAATTATATGGCGGCGTGTGCAGCGTGAGCTTCACGAGAATGAAAACGTAACGAAAATGTGGCGTGATAAGTGACTTACGCTTTCGGCGTTGAATGAAAATACTTGGGCGATCACGCGATATCGTGATCCAATGTATTATGAACGTAATGTGACGGAACGTTATGCTGTGCAACCGAAAAGGGAAAATATTTGCTGTTTTACCATTTCATACCTGTGCTGGTAAATGTCCATTTTTATTTGAAGAGTGCTTATGGTGGGATTGTACAGGGCGTTCAGAAAGTGGTGGTCACTAGGTACTGTCAGGGGTGAATCTGTAGGATAACGTAGCCGAAATGAGACGCATTTATTAAAAACATCAGAACTCTTGACGGAGAACACTTTTATTAAAATTCGATACACGTTTTAAAAGTAGAATATGTATTCTTTAGCAACCTATTGGAAAGTACTATAACAAAAAAAATTAGGTTTCTTCATAATAAAATAAAAACGAAAATCATTCAAATACGCAGATAAAAAAATGGGTTCCTAATATGAGACCTAGTTTGTTTTTCCCTGAAACTTGTTTTTTCTTTCTTTTTTCATAAAGTCGGCATGTGAAATCTATTTCTTCACTACCGAAGTTTTCATGGTCCCCCTTAACCCGCGAGTTTTTTTCGTCAGTTGTATATTTTTCTTTAACTCTTTTCAAAATTTTGTTAACAGAAGTTTGTAGCGCTTATTGCACCATTAAACTTTTGTTCGAAACGTTTTTTTCTGTCTGTTGAACTTTGAGAGTTATACGCGAAAATTGGAAGCCCCAATTTGACTTTGAGGTTAGTTTTCGCACCTTTAAAGGGCGACAGGGCTGAAATGAAACACACCGTTGTTCTTGCTTTGAGTCACTTTAAAAACCCACAAAGTTTCGTTCTAATCGGTGAGTCCGGGTTCGCGGTGTTCCCTTGTTAGAACCAAAGGGATGCAAGTGGCATTTTTGAAATTGATGAATTAAGAACAGAAGTGGTCACTCAAATCGTTAAATATAATATTCTCACTTACTACTATACGTCAATGAAACTTTCATAGAATTTTTTTAACACATTTGAAAAAACACGATTCCAAACACGATTTTCTCGATATCAGAAAAATGTTGCACCCCTTTGGTACCAGGTGCCTGATATATTCTATTTAATTTCGAATTAACCGGCCATTCGTTGACAGGGGTCCGGTTGCACAGGGACCGCTTAAGTGAGAGCCCACCGTAATACAAACATTAACATACAATCAACACCAATCAAATCACCTCGATATAAACCCCCCATTTCCCGTCTCGATTTTAATTACACTCGGGCGCACGTTTCTCCTCGGAGCTTCCTTTCTTATCGAGAATTCCAACCCCATAGGGTTAACGGTATGGCCGAAGATCGGCTTCTTCCTCGAGGTGGTATCCGTCTTCGTCGGCCGTTAGTCGCGTCCGAGCCGCGGAAAGGGGACGCAGTAGGAGGAAAGCGTACGCGCACGGGCTCTGCTTGCTCCCCTAAAGTCGACGGCGCGAGCGCGTGTCGTCGTTAGGAATTAATTATTGCCCCGTCCTAAAAGGCTCCCCGATAACGAGCGCTATACATCCAGCTCTCTAATTACTTCGTTGAATCGTTGCAGACGAGAAACGATCATCGTGCCGCGGCCAGGGAGGACGGCGAAGAAGAATGGCGGCGTCGCAACGCTCCGCTGGACTCCGCAGAAGTCGGGCAAAAAGTATTTCCCTCTCGGCCCGTGGTATTTCATTGCCCGTATAATCATATCCGACATAACCGTCGTTATGCGGCCACCGGTACCGGGACGCGCACCGACCAGCCTGCTTCGGTGAGTGTCGGTCTCAGTTTCTTCCTTTTCCATCCCCCGTTTCCTCACCCCGCTCGCGAGTCTCGTTCTTGCCCGTCGAAGACGGGCGCTTTTCTTCCTCCCGTCTCGTCTGCGGTTTTCTCTACGCTCCTATTTGCATTCTACAGCCTTTTGCTCGTCGCGCTTGACGGCTGCATCAATGGCGCGTGTTGCCGCGTTGGGGACCTGGGACCTGGCGGTTTTCAGACGTCCAGGAGGGAAAAGTAGTCTTCTGTGTAGGGCGGAGCGATACTATATAGGCGAAAATTTAAATTTAAATTTTCAGTTGGCCTGGGTGCGGGATAGTTGTCTTTTGATTATACCAAACACAAGTGTAAACAAATTTTGGAAAAATATTCATTTCTGCAGGTTCCTTTTTCTCGTAAAAATGTAAAAAATAAGATTCACATTGTGAATTTTTACATTTTTACAAGGTATTGAAAATATAAGAGTAAACATTACAAAAACTTTTTTTAACTGTAATCAAGCATTATAAAAAATATATGCAAATGAAACTATTCTGAACATGAAATATTAAATGATATAACACAAAATAGATATATATTTGTATAACTAATAGCAATACTTATTAATATGGATCTTCACCACGAAAACAATGAAAAGAATCTTAACTTACATACATAATTAAATATTTTTTATTTAACAATTCTTTTGAACAAATAAGCGCGAAAAACATAATTTGTCTAAACTTTGGTCTCCTGATCGCGACCTAATTTTTTTTACAAAATAATCCAGCCATGGATACAGCGCTCTCAGATTCTACACTTGTTGGTCGTGTATTCATTCAGAAATAATATACTTTCTCCTTACTTCTTCTACTTGAAAATACGTCCATTTTTTTATGACTTGATTCAGATTTTTTCTTTCCTTTTGGATCAGAGTTCGTCCTTCCTGAGATACTTCGGTTTCCGTCTTTATTAGTAGTTGAAGTTTCTTTTCACTGATAATGTAGTAGATGTCGACGGAATTAATGAACGCATATATGCGCTATATTGCTGCACATAATTTATCGAATTACCGGTAAAAATTTGAGGATATTTCTCGCGATTTACCGGGAAACCGATTTACCGGTATTGCAATCCCTAGCTAGCCCATCAATAAACAGACCACTGTGGCGCCCCTCATATCAGCCGCAATATTTCCACTCCCATGTATCTCATTTTTAAGGAGTTCTCGGTAATTACCACCCCCTCTAATCGCCCGCTTTCGCCCCGATGTCTTTTTACGCCCGCTCATTTTCCCCCTCGTCGTTCACGCGCCTCCCTTTTTCAACGGCCGTCCTGCCCCCTGCCCGGCGCATTCATCCGTCGCGTTCTTACGCGGTGGCTCGGTGCGCGGTCCTTTCCGTCCTCCTTTCCAATTATATACAGCGTGTTTCGCGTTTATCCGCTAAGTTCTAAGCGCGCCGACTTCCAGTACCGTCGGGAACGCGGCTCTCGAATTCCGGCCGGCATTCTGCCGTTTTTCCCGTCATAATGCCCGGGGTCCGCTTTTGTTCCCTCGCGGCCACGGTCCCTGGCATCTCGCTGTTATTTAGCCACGCATCACCCTTTCGCGTGGCCCTTGAAATCCCATCGGATCGGGTCGCAGCCGGCCACGTTTATCGACGCCCAGGCCTTTGGGGGAGCGAGTGCTCTGTAACTCTCCTTTCTTGCCAATTAAAGGTGCCGCGCGGCTGGATAATAAAGCTCCGACTATTTAGTGCTGCACCGTAGGCTAGATTCACTAGGGAATGCTCCGTTCTTCGATTGTCGCGGGTTACTCGGCGCCTACTTCGCTGCAATGGAAGCTATGAACACAGCATTTTAGCTGTGCATATGTAGTTGTGTCATCTTAAGCGCAGTTGGAAAGCACCTTTATGTACTTGCAGCTCATTTTGATTTCACATCTTTTTTATTTTGTAATTATTATTAACTTCTATTTTTTGTGATTTATTTGATTTCACGTACTTGCCTTATTTTTTTTACTTTTTTGAAGTTTTTTACGGGGATCTCACTTCTTTTTACAAAGATAATAATTCACGTACTTGCCTTATTTTTTTTACTTTTTGAAGTTTTTTATGGGGATCTCACTTCTTTTTTCTTCCCTATGCAAAGATAATTTGCATCATCATCAACGGCCATGAACGACCGTTCATACTGAAATACTGTGATAAGACTTTATCACAGGACAGAATTAAGGATAAATTCTACATATATGAACGTACACTGAATCTCAATTCCATTATAAGGGTAAATTCAATGTTGCTTTGGCTTCAATTATTAACAAAAATCGACAACAATGCCTAAACGAGTTTACAGGCTCCTCCTGGACGTTCCCGCATGCACAGAGTATTACATTTCAAAGAATTTAAACCAGTCGTTATATGAAACTGAAAATTGAGGTTCGACAATCAAATTTGACATCACTGAACCTCTATTTTCAGCCAGAATTCCACTATAGAGCACAGTCACGTTTTGAATCACCTCCTGGAGGTTCCCGCGTGCACAGAATATTAAATTTCAAAGAATTTACAGCAGTCATTATAAGAAACTGAAATAGAGGTTCAACAAACAAATTTGACATCATTGAACCTCTATTTTCATCCAGAATTCCACTACACAGCACAGTCACGTTTAGAATCACCTCCTGGAGATGCCCACGTGCATATAAAATTAAATTTCAAAGAATTTACAGTAGTCGTTACATGAAACTGAAAATTGAGGTTCCACAATCAAATTTGACAAGACTGAACCTCTATTTTCAGCCAGAATTCCACTACACAGCACAGTCACGTTTAGTATCACCCCCTGGAGATGCCCGCGTGCACAGAATATTAAATTTCAAAGAATTTACAGTAGTCGTTACATGAAACTGAAAATTGAGGTTCGACAAGCAAATTTGACTTCACGGAACCTTCCACTTTCAGTCAGATTTTAACTGCAAAGCACATTAACGATTGGAATCATCTCCTGGAGGTTCCCACGTGCACAGAATATTAAATTTCAAAGAATTTACGTTGGTCCTTATATGAAACTGAAAATTGAGGTTAGACAAACAAATTTGACATCATTGAACCTCTATTTTCATCCAGAATTCCACCTCACAGCACAGTCACGTTTAGAATCAACTCCTGGAGATGCTCACGTGCATAGAAAATTAAATTTCAAAGAATTTACACCAGTTGTTATATAAAACTGAAACTTGTTCAATAGTACATAGGGTATAGGTTATAAAATTCAATAGTATATATAGGTACAATGATGGACGACGATCCCTGCCGAATGGTCCCGAGATTCGACGAATCGACGAACGAAACATGTTAGTATCGTTTTGGCTGAAGGTGCGCGTGTAACGCGTATACGTATTATGTTGACGAAATTTTGACTGGAGAAGAAGAATCATAAGAATAAGAAGAAAAACCTTACCGTTTCTGACAGATCCATGAGACGTTAATACGATATCTCTGTCATGCGTGGACTGATTTTATTCAATTTGGTCTTATTCGAAAGCTCACATGCGGTTTACATAAGAAAAATGCCATTAAATTTAGAAAATATCGCAAGCGTGAAGAGATATTAATGAAATAAATGTCAGGTTAGGTCGGAATAGCTCTGCGACGAGTAAAGATACACGGTAGCGACATCGACACATATACCGGGTGTCTTTCATGTACTTGGCGTCGAGACGCTACCGCGTCTCTAGATGAAATTATGACTATGATACCTAGAATGACATGACGACATACCGCCGAAAATAACACAGCCGTTATAATAAGAAATAGGAATGTACGAAGGTGGAACGTTACAAGTAAATTAATTGCTGTGGTACATCCCTGCTGGAACTGCCAGTTAGAACCGCATTAAAAATTTTTAAATCCGGATTGATGCGGTTTTCTTCCCGTAAATTGCAGATTGAACCAGATGAAATATTTTCTATCCGTTTCAAACCGGATATGCATGTCAAAATCTTGATGGTATCTATCTGTATTTCCTAACACAATTTGTCATCGGTTCTGCTCGGATTTACACGAAGTAACTCGCATATTACTAGTAAACTTCTTGAGTAACTTTGTTCATTTTTTAAGCTGGTTCTATCTGGAAATCCAGATCCAAATCAAAATGGCATTCTATTGGTCTTTTCAAATTATTTTCCTACCAGTTCATACTCAGATTTGCATATCGTAAATGCATGTTCAAACGCATGTTCAAATGTATGATTTCTGGATGAAATCGACTCAAATTTTTAGTTGTTTCAAACTAGAATCTAGAAGTGTAGATCAAAATTCAGGATCATACTCATCAGTTTTTCCAAGCCATTTTACTACCAGATTTTATTTGTATTCGCGACACATTTATACTCCCTCGACCGATTTACTCAGGTTATCAAGAAGTCGTCAAATAACCGTTACCACTTACACCGTGAGCTAAGGTTTGATATAATTTTATTCTTAGACCTACTATATCAAAAGATTCTGCCGCATCAATCTTGCATCAAAGTCTTGATCACGGAGCAAGCTGCCTCGTTAGCTCGCGGCGCCGATCTTATGTCCCGCGGCGCACATCGCTGCTGCGAGAGGAGTTACCAGTATAGCGGCCACCTAGCGGTGTTCGAACCAAATCAATTATTTCGAAGTATGAGTTTCGTAAAACCGGAAGGAACCGCATTAATTTTCTATCCGCTAATCCATTGGAAACCGAGTTAAATTTTTGTCTTCGAACCTCATATGCATCCTGTGAATTATTTGCTCTGCCAATCCGGATCGCGACGGACTCAAAAGAGCTTGTGGCATTTCCAGATTGAATCCGTAAGATTTTTGATCCGCAATTTCGGATACGAAACTTTCGGGTTTATACAAATGGCAATTCCTGATAGAAACTGATAAATTTTGGACCTGAAAAATCCTGATTCATCCATCGATCAGGATATCCGCATTGAACCGGATTCTTTTTTGAACTGCCAAAAATCACTGCTTGAAAATCCACGGAGTACCGCATTGAACCAGATAGATCCAGTTCAAAATTCAATGCGGTTCTAACTGGCAGTTCCAGCAGGGATGACAATGCAAGTAACATGAATGCATCAATAAATTTATTAGAGAATTTAAAATACAGTATTTCGTGTACTGCATATAATTTACAGTTATTCATAAAAGGCGCCCTTCATAATCGTAACGCGCACACAATACCACATTCAATTGCTTGAAGTTCATTACTGATGTTAGCCGAAAATGATCGAAAGTCGAAAGACGATCGGCTGTCAAATCGGAATTCTCAACTATCTCATTTATTCGGGTGTCTCACGGGGTATCCGGGTAGTCGGGTAATTTTTGTCTACCCGGGTAGTCGGGTAATTTTTGTCTACCCGGGTAGTCGGGTAATTTTTGTCTACCCGGGTAGTCGGGTAATGTTTGTCTACCCGGGTAGTCGGGTAATTTTTGTCTACCTGGGTATCTCACGGGTACCCGGGTACCCGGGCCAAAAGAATAGCTCTAATGGGAACTGTGACTGGCTGGGAGAATTTGAAATAAGTGTAACAACAGTATCGCCTAGCACTAACTTTAATAATAACAACTACAATAATAAAAACTTGCAATTTGGCATACTCTCGACTACGTGTGCTGTTCCCTTCCCGACGCTATCTTTCTTCCTCGCGGGAACTCCTCATCACCTAGTCACTTGTGATTTCTCTGTTTGACTACTGCTCAACTGCCTACGGACTATATTTTACAAATCGCAAATTTAATCACATCACTCCTTTATTTCAGCGGTCTGGGTGGTTGTATATGAGGCAGAGATGGATACTGCATATTTGTTGTGTCACGTTCAAGTTACTGTCCTCTCACTCCCCGCCCTATCTTTTTTTATATAATTCGCACAAATTCCTCTTTTCATTCCTGCAATGCTCCTACTACACGATCCCAGTCGCTCCTTTCCGTTCCTTCACATCATACGTCGAAGTTCCACGCTTCCTTTTCCTATCTTTCCTCTCGCTACTACAACTCCCTCCCTCCCGAGATTCGCTCCCTTCCTACTATTTCATCGTTCAAGCGTGCCGCTGCTTCCTATATACGCACACACCATGCGTAAGTCTAATAATTATGTAGTTATGAAGATTGTTTTGTAGGACGTGGATTTGGGGGTGATGCAATAAATATTTTCTAAAGCTTTTTAGTTCTAATGGTGATTCTCTGTTTTTACTTCTGCGAAAGCAGAATAAGATAATAATAGCGCGCCAATCCTTCTTGTATGTATAATAGGTACTAATTAAATACTAGGGTAAAGGACCCAATTACTGACACCTAACCAATTACTGTCACCTTAAGCTATTTTACTTAAAATAACGAATGAATAAACGTTGTAAAGTCATACACAAAAAGAATTATGTAATTCAACCTATAATCTATTCTATAGATAATATACTAAGTATAGTTTATTTATTCGTTATTTTAAGTAAATTAGTTTAAGGTGACAGTAATGTGGTTAGGTGTCAGTAACTGGGTCCTTTACCCTAAATTTTCAAAAATATATGACCAATAACAGAAACCTCCCAAATACTGCAAATACAAAAATAATGCGATTATTATAATATTTTCCAGAATTTCAACCTCTTTCTCTCAAATCCTGTGCAATATTTTTAAAAACACCTACCCTTTTTCTCGCTAAGCGTCGAATCGAGTAGCCCCCTGCTTTCTCTTCTTCATTGTATTCCGCGTAAGTAGTGATAACAAATGGTGTCTCCCTCCAATATTTTTCTCAATCATGGCGACACATGTTTTACCTTCACCGAGTCTAAAATGCCCTCGATTCATAAAAAGTCCGCGCGACGGTGATTCGTTGTTTCTAAGTGGATGCTTGGGCTGCTAACAGAAAGAAATTAATCGCGGTTTCTCTGCATTACCATCGCGGAATGGCCACACAAATCACGAGGATCTTACCGTCCCCTCGGATAGCGGCCAAAAAGTCGTTCAGTGTTTCGCTGGCTCATTGAGAACGCATCCGAAATGCACCGATAAATCATACACTTCGTATAAATGAGCCTCACGTAGCTCCGGCGAATAATCAATTTTTACCTCGTGCTGTGGTTTTTGCCGTATCGCTGGCAGACGAATTTTGTCAGCTGCTGGACGAGCCTGTGCTTTGCTTCCAATTAGGAAGGCATAGGAGCGATACGATATCTTTTAATTATGTGCACTTGAAAATATTTCCTGGTAAATTTGTGCAAATTGTAACCTTGGCGTTTCATAAAAATTTATGGCGTGCTGCCTGAGGGTGCAATATACATATCCGAGAACTAAAAGTTTCAAAACATGAAATTCCTGGTCTGAAGCGTGACACGGGTTTGCTATATGTTATAATTTGCCGGGGGTTTTAATGAACAGTCGTCGGTGCTCTAATCACTTGTGCATCACGTTTGAATAATAATTTCTGGCTTAGACGAGGCGATTTCGAAGATATTACGTAAGTAAAATCGTCGGCCGTGTAATTAATGATCGTCTAATTAAATGGGTGTAATCTAGGCGTCTGTAGAATGTTTAAACTAAATTTCTTCCCTTTTGAAGCTAACTGTAAGTGAGATAAAATCTGAGATAAAATAGTGAATCTTGAATAATTATTTAAAAGGCAAACTTAATGCATTCAACTGACGTTTGTTTGTTTACAATTCTCATTCGAATAACGGCCTATTAGATAAATAAATTATCTGTAATAATTAAATAAGCAATTCAGTTATTTAGCTTCCTTACGAAGGGGAATTTATGTAGCACCTATCTATTTCCACCATTTGTGGTTCATCGACATTCGTTACCGACATGATATAGTAATTTAAAAGCATCCTCGTTATTTAGATAAATATTCAATAAATAATATTTAGATGCTACAATAATTATTCAAGAAACACTTGCAACAGTTCAACACTTATGTGCTGAACTGTTTGAGAAAACATTCATAGGTGATACCCACTTAGGACTTTTTTTACAGGAGACACTTCTGCGCCCCACAATAATTGGTGTTTGAGACGTATTCACTTTCCAACAATAGTGTTCGATTAAAAAATATAGAAGAGGACACTAAACATGTGAATATTATCGAAATACTCATCACGACCCACAGAAATATGTACACTCTCATCCATAAGTCATCGGACACTTACCTATATTCCATACAGCACACTTCGTTGCAGCAGTATTGCAGGAACGTTGCTGCAATATTGTGTTGTTGCAGGTTGCATTGCAATATTGCACGAGCGATGCTGCAATATTGTTGTGCATTATTGGAGTGCCCACGATCCTGCAAAATTGCAGCAATATTGCAAGTTCGTTGCCGTGCAATATTCCGTTGGCAACGATCGTACAATATTGCAGCAATATTGCAAGTTTGCCGCAACTTTTCAAAAATACACTCCTACAATATTACCAAGATGGACATAGGAGTGAACCTGTAACTTCTCTGCAATGATGCGGTACAACATCGCAATCTCGCACCACAATATTGCCGAAGAGTTGCAGGACCATTGCTAGAATTTTGCCGTTTCGTTGCAGAATCATTGCCGGAACGTTGCAGGACTACATATTTGTAATGTTGCCGCAACTTTGCAAAAATGCATACCTGCAATATTGCGAAGGCGGACATAGGATTGAACCTGCAACGTCTCTGCAATGTTTTGGTGCAACATTGCAATCTTGCACCGCGTCATTGCAGACACGTTGCTGCAATGTTATGGTACATATCGAGCCCGTACACGTCGATTTAGATCAAACCTGAGAAGTAGCTCTGGGAAAAATATTCAACGGGCATTTTTTATCGACAATCGTCCACCTGCTGAAAAGATGAAAGCAGCTCTCAAAGTTGATGTCCGAAAATGGTATTTTGTCGAATACATCGGAAATTATTTGGTGTAAGAAGAATTCTTTTCAATTGTGTTTTTTAAGTAGAAATTCAATTATCTAAACTACTTTAGAAAAATTCATTTGTTTAAACATACTTTTGCCAATTTTTCTGGCATTAATAAATGGTCATAAATTAATGGTCATTAATAAATATATGGTAGCTCGTTTGGTAGATAATAATTGTTTTCTCAAAAAAACTCATGTCGTGTGGACCAATTTCAAAAAAAGTTATGCAATTTTAAAAGTTGTAAACTTTCTTTTGTCCGCTACTGTATATCAAGTTTAATATCAAGTTTTATTCAAATAAAGGCGAACTACATCCGCCGTCCAATAGAATATTGAGTTAAATGGTTCATCCAGATGTCTGAAGTACATTATAAACAAAATATCTAAATAGAATGGCATCCACGTTGGAATAATAAATTTGCTCAAAATGATCAAGTGTCCAATGGCGTATAAACGGGACAGTAGGTACACCATACTGAAAGGGTCCTCAACTGTTCGACCATCCCCAAAGAAACGCTACCACCGCAAAACGTATTTCCATAAAAAATAACCCACAATTTCCACCGCAGCATTCAAACGTGCACACACTCTGCTTTCAGATTCCGCGAATCGAGAACGTTATTCGCGTAAACATCCCCTTCATGCCCGGCAACATGCTCGGACCGATCGGGGGCACGAGACGTCGTCGGTGCCCCCCGGTGCATGCGTCGTAAATTACATTTTTATCGTCGATACTCTTCCCTGTTAAACGCTCGCATCGAGATAAAGTCCCTGATAGATATCCCGGCGTCATAATGAATTCTTTTCGCGGTGCCTGCACCCCCTCGGAACGACTTCTCGGTACGTCCCCGCCCCCTGCTCGCCCCCCCCCCCCCTCGCCCGCCCTCCCCGCTGGTCATTATTATCATTATTATCATTAAACTATAAAGGAGGAGGCGAAGGGAATGGTAGCAAAGGTAAAAGGCAGGTCTGGTGGTAGAAGGAAGCTCGAGGTCTCTCGCTCCAGCTCGCATTTGCAACGCGAGAATTATCGATCGCCGGCGAGCATTGCGTCATAAATTACTGTTTTTATCCGCGGGGCCCCGATTTCGGGCCCTCTTCTTCCTTTTACGCGGCCCAGAGATTTATCTGAAATATTAAAAGTCGCTTCCTGCCCCGCGAACGCTGCACGTGACCGATCCTGTACGTCATTGTTAACCCCAGGAGGATCATATCGCCAGTGTTTTCTAGATATGGTTATTAGATTGCTGCGTTTAATTATTCATCAGCTTTGTGCTGTGTAAGTACGTGTTAGAATTGCAAGGTAGAAGAATTGTGGATGACAGGGTTAATAGGAACGGAGGTGATAATGTATTTCAGTAGATACTATTTAGTTTAGAGTGTATTGAATATAAAGTCAAGTTTTGCAGAGTAATATTTCTTTCAGGAACATTTTGCTCTTATGCAGCATTACCTAGGCGAAATAGTTCTAAAATTACACAGTTCGACAGCCATCTCGACTTGTAATAGTAAATAGAAGTTTCTTATTAGGCCTGGGACTATTTGTCGAAGTTCTCGGTATTCGAATATTCGAATACTTCAGTTGTTCAATTATTTGGCGAGTATAATTCGAATATCCAAGTATTCGAATATTTAAGTATTCGAATACTGATGTATTTACCATACTATTCGAATATATCAGTATTCGAATACATCAATATTCGAATATATCAGTATTCGAATACATCAATATTCGAATGGTATTCGAATATATAATAACATTCGAATACTCAAATATTCGAATAATAACAAACGGTTTGCGGATTCGTTTCCAGCGCATGAAAACTTATAAGAAACGGCTATAGAATGTTACAAGTCCGAAAAAAAGTAAAATTTTGTCGAACAGTGTTATTATACTCTCAATTAGAAATCGTAGAAACATCCATTCCAATTTCTATTCACACACTTCTTTCCCCTCACAGATGCTACAAACTCACCTAATTCAAACTTCCTGAAACCTAAGATCCAGAAGGATCTGAAATGGTCTCAGGAGTCAAACTCACCTGTCGCCAGCTTGAACACATTAATCTTTCCAATGCAACCGAAGCCTCAAATTCAACCCTTCTCCAGATCAAAAAATTAATTTACCACCAAATCCAAATACAGTCACACTGTTGAAAGTAACATTTCATTCGCGGCACAGGTCCACTTTCGTAATCCAATAGCGGTGATCCTTTCTGGCAACCGTGCGTTCCTCAACTTCCCATTTAACCATCATGATTGCCCGGCATTGCAGCAGTGAGTTTCGGTCCATGAAACATGCGAGAATTATCGACGGACGTTGATGCGTGGCTGCTGTAAATAACAGTTTTTATACCGTTTTTATCCCCTACCGTTTCCCCTGGTCGTCGGTGATTTATTCGAAAAATTTATATATATATATATATATATATGTATATAAGAAGGATGAAAAAGAAAAGAATCGACTGCCTTTCTTTCTCGCGGGCTCGTTGGGCCCTCTTGAGATGCACCCGGTCGCATAAGATCGTCGTACTTTTGCTGAAGGTACCCCTTGCAGCCGGCTACGTGGCGGAATGCGCTGGGTAAAGGCGCTGTGGGTGATTTTTGCAGGGCCGTACCGGACCCTTTCTATCTTTCAGACAGAAATATGCCCGAGTCCTTTCGGGACGGTGGATTTCTCGGCGATACGGTTTCTTCTCCGCGAGCTACGACTCCTGACCGGCTCGATTTATTCCCTCCACCGTGCAAGAAATATAACTCAATTTATAATTACTTGCATCAGGTGGGCAAGTAGGTGGCTACAGTTGATGGGATTCTCTGTGCCAGGTAGACAAGGCTTTCAACTAGCTTTGATATCAAATTTCTTCATCTTGAGAGTGATCTTTTTTTTTAATCTTGGGGAATTTTTTTCTTATGATCTCAGCAGTTTTGTATTCTTCAGAGTAATTCATTTATCTTGTTTTTGAGGTATTTTTTGTTGTGATCTGAGAAGTCTTACTCTGGGAAATTCCTTATTCTTGAGAGTTGCCGATTCTTTTTATTCTTAAAGACATTTTTGCAATTTGGGAAGCTTCAGTCTGAGAAATTTTGTACTTTTCGGAGCATTTATTTTGTTTTCGAGGAGTTTTTTCTTCTGACCTAGGAGTTTTTATTCTGAGAAATTTAGTATTTTTAGAATACTCGATTCTGTTTATTCTTAGAAACATCATTCTTGCAGTTTGGGAAGCCTTATTCTGAGAAATTTCGTATTTCTGAGTGCTAGATTTTTTATTTTTGAGTTATTTTTTGTTGTGATCTGAAAAGTCTTATTCTGAAAAAAACTTTATTTTTTAGAATAATGGAGATAGATATTTTTATTTAGGCTCATGTTATATCTAAACAATGCGCATCCTTTCTCTGCATTTGTATTTGTCAGTCCAACCCTTAGTTCCTGTGGAAAGTGTTCTTTGGTTTACTCCTAACAGTTCTATTCGTCCATAAAAATCAAATCTGTACAAATGTATACGTATTTGTTAACCCTTCAGTTGTGAACATCAAAATAGCTCAAAATATCTATCTTCTAATTAGAGACAGTTATCCTAATGTCAAAATTTCTTCAAAATTTGACTACCCCACCCTCACCCTTCCTATATATCCAGCCTATTTAAAGAGATCTTCAGGGTAAACTAGAAATGGATTCTTCAGAAACCTGGAAGACTATTGTTTGCTGCTCAAAGGACTTAATTCTTTGTTCCACTAACTCTCAGCACATTTCATGAAAATTTTCTTTATCAATACAAAATAATTCCGTACTACTTTACACTGCTGTGTCACGGACTCCGCTCATAATTCTCAAAATAGCGTCTGAGATCTTAGAATGCTTGCACAGGCGAGGCTTCTTTACATTCATGTAGACATAATTCCGTTTTACAAGAATCTCCACTTAACGTAGTCTCTCAAAGAATGTTCTCGACTGGTTTCTCGAATAATCGATTTATTTCAAGAAGGGTCGTTAAAAGGAGATGATTTATCCTGTCGCATTTGCAGATTTGATAATCAGCGGGTTTTCAGTACCCATTGAAAAGGGAATACGAATCCTCAATAATCATAATCGTTAAGTGATTTCAGGAATAAAAATTAAATTTTTTTATCTAGAAGTAGGTGAAATAGTAGATATAAAAGTACGAAGATACTTGAACGTAAAATATTTTTTTAACCGTTTTACATCTTTTTGTTTAAAATAATAATTTCTATCCATGTTAGGTAACATCCTAGTTGCAATATTTTCTTCATCGTGGAAGTATGAAATAAATATTTTAAGCTTCCATTTTCGATAGGTAACATATATATATAATATATATTTCTCATTTTGAATTGGTGTACGATTTATGTCTTTCATGTATGAATATTGAAGTGGTATACCCATGAAAATAATTGAAGTATTGGTTTAAAAGTATTTGACCACTTGTATGAGGCACTCAAAAACTAAACTGGACCAATTTCATGAAATAAAAATAAGCAAAAATTGATTAGCTTCGAGCACTAGGAATAGAAAAATGTACAGAAAGCGGACTTGATCAGTTTTCGTTCTATTTCGTTCTTCTGTACATTTGAGAAATAGAAAATAGAACAGTTTTCCACATTTCTGTGACCCAGGTTTAATATTCCTCAGACTATTGCAATCGTTTCATTTTATATCGCCATCTTAAAAAAGGTTTTCGAGTTGCAACGTCGATATGACAATTGTTCTCGTAATACTAATATTTTTCCAAATTCCTGGAGCATCAACGCTTCTATCTTTTTTTAAATATTATTTTCTTTGTTAAACCGTTTGCTGTAGCTGTCACTTTTAGCTTTGAAGTTTTTCGCAATTTAGATCTTACCGATTCCCATCGTATGGTAAACAAATATTGAACTACCTATATATGTTTTACTTTCTTTTATCTTTAATCTCTTTAATCAAATACTGTTAAACAGCAATTATTAATCTTCTCCCTCAGAAAAGAAGTGTACAAGGTTGGGATTTCCGATTTAATTAAAACTTTGCACACAGCTACACATGCCATACACAATCCCACATTAAATTTACACAACGCATCACTCAAAATTGTGCAAAGAATTCAAGTTTGAAGTTGTATCTCGCAGATTTTTACCTAAAAATCAGACCAACTTAAATAACAAGAAACAAGCCGAACTCTCTACACAGACTTGAAACTAGGGCTGGGACTATTCGAATAATTTAGTGTGAAGTGGGCCAAAATTAGCTTACAAGATTTCACATTGACAAATGAATCTAAAGAACTTGATTTATAATTCACACCATACTATTCGAATACTTGGATATTCGAATCATATTCGAGTACTTGGATATTCGAATCATATTCGAGTACTTGGATATTCGAATCATATTCGAGTACTTGGATATTCGAATCATATTCGAGTACTTGGATATTCGAATCATATTCGAGTACTTGGATATTCGAATCATATTCGAGTACTTGGATATTCGAATCATATTCGAGTACTTGGATATTCGAATCATATTCGAGTACTTGGATATTCGAATCATATTCGAGTACTTGGATATTCGAATCATATTCGAGTACTTGGATATTCGAATCATATTCGAGTACTTGGATATTCGAATCATATTCGAGTACTTGGATATTCGAATCATATTCGAGTACTTGGATATTCGAATCATATTCGAGTACTTGGATATTCGAATCATATTCGAGTACTTGGATATTCGAATCATATTCGAGTACTTGGATATTCGAATCATATTCGAGTACTTGGATATTCGAATCATATTCGAGTACTTGGATATTCGAATCATATTCGAGTACTTGGATATTCGAATTATATTCGCCAAATAATTGAGCAACTGAAGTATTCGAATACCGAAAAATTCGACAAATAGTCGCAGCCCTACTTGAAACTACCTGAATGAATTCCAGTTGTGTGGCAAGTACAATCGAACCTCGCTTTCAAAACTTCAAATCCCATTTTCTCGCAGATTCCACATGTATTACCACGCTTTACGCGTTTGACACAGCATTACACAGGTTGTGCACTAACTATACACAAAATTTGAACTAAATCGGTGACCTGACCCTAGTGCACTACCTTTGCCAGCGTAATAAAAACGCCACTATTATACAGGGTGTTAGAAAAAAGGGTCTAAAAATGCCAATCCACGATGAGACAAAAATATCGTGTCTCACATGAGACTTTAATCTCATGAGACAATTATTTCCTTATTTTTTAATGATTTTATCATTAGTTTCGCGAAATTAGACTCTCATGTGATAAGTTTCCTGATATTGTTTCACAAATCTCATCTCTCCCAGTTATTTCCATTATTACATTTAGTTGTTGCTGAGATTTTGTCTCGTGATAGAACAGCCTCGTGTAAAAGCTCATCGCGAATTTCCATCTTAAGACTTCAGGGGATTACAGTACTCACTGAGAATAGGGCTGCGACTATTCGAATAATTTAATATTCGAATAGTATTCGAATACTTTTATATTCGAATACTTTTATATTCAAATTATATTCGCCAAATAATTGAGCAACTGAAGTATTCGAATACCGAAAAATTCGGCAAATAGTCCCAGCCCCAACTGAGAGGAGTAGAAAATATTTAATCAACATACATTCTAAAAATCAAACCTGTCGATATAAAACACAAAAGTTTGTTTTCACATTTACAAGAGATGTATTTGAATACAAGACTGGTATCCGCGTCCTCTCCTGTCTTGTATTGTACGACATGCATTTCCTATATTTTCTTCTGTTTACATACAATGTGTTGCGAAGAGATTCGCGATATCAAACGCTCGTAAATACAAAAGTAGATTCTACAACGAAAGGGTTGATTTTAGGAGCTATCTTTATTCGGCCTTTTTTATTCTTCTCGATGAGAATTATAAGTCCCTGAAGACCTTTTTTAACACCCTGTATTGTTACTTACACTGCCATTCATAAGTATTAGGACACCTGCTGTATTTGCCCAAAATGTGATATTTGGCACATATTGAATACTTCTCACTACTTTTAATTAAAAATACTAAACAAACTGCTTCTCACAAACAGAGCAGTTGTCCTAGTACTTTATTTTATACTAAGGGGAGAAATGAAGGGTCCAACGTAGGGTACGCTCCTGTCCTTGCCAAAAGGTGCTTGGGGGCCCCCGTTACGTTGCGCTGTTCGACAAGAAAATTTGCCTCCGAGCTTGAACACCGCGCATATCGCGCGCATATACGTGTTCACATATAAAACTCGTATAGACGGCCATTGCGCATGTACGCGGCCCCGCGACGGCCACGGTTGATTTATCGGTCGACATTTTTTCGGGGGATTTTTATTACGTTTTGATCCTTTCGCGCATACATTTTAGCGTCCGCTACCTCGATGATGCCGAATATACGCGCGACACTTGAGTCGCCCACCGAAAGTCTCCCTCTTCCTCATTGCTTTTCCGAAAAGTCGCCTCGTCAGGTGCTCCCCTTGGAATTTATGCAGTACACGGAGCTCAACCGAACTAGCGGCGCAGTATTAAGGAGGCTGATTCTGCGTGTGCAAATGAATCGAAAATGTGAAAGAAAGATTTCTTGTATGGGGCTCCGTTTTCGAGGAATCTTCAGCTGGTATGGGGGCACCTGATTAATGAGAATTTGTAGAATGGTGATATGAATTGGGAGTGGGACTATTCGAATAATTTAATATTCGAATATTTTACAAGTATTCGAATGCTGCGAATAAACTTCGAATATTTGAGTATTCGAATGTTATTATTCGAATACATCAGTACAAGATTTCACCCTGACAAATGAACCTAAAGAACTTGATTTATAATTCACACCATACTATTCGAATACATCAGTATTCGAATACTTAAATATTCGAATATTATTCGAATACTTAAATATTCGAATATTATTCGAATACTTGGATATTCTAATTATATTCGCCAAATAATTGAGCAACCGAAGTATTCGAATATTCGAATACCGAAAAATTCGGCAAATAGTCCCAGCCCTAATGTGAATATGGTATAATTCAGGGTTTCGTATCCGCTTGGGGAAAAATGTAGCGAAATTCTACAGCAATTTTTTGTGTCATATTTTATATTCGAGAAAATCAGCTTTGGATCAGTCGAGTAGGCGTGTAGATTGCTGGGAATTGATTATTTCTTTGAAATCAATTTTCTTGTTGAAAAAGAGGTTTGTAGGAATAAATTTGTTTCACATATTTTATTAATTTTTTTGATAGAGAATCAACTCTTTAGGATTGTACCTTCAATTTGAAGTTATTTTATGTATAAAATCGCACAAAATCAACGTTCTGAGGTTTCCTTTTAAAGATGTTTATCAGTGGTCCAACAAATATCGAAGAAAACGCATATCTCCAGCTTTCATATCAAAGTTTCAAGCACATAATTTACATCAGAAATTGCCACCGCGTTAAAAATCCCTAGACTTTGTCACGTATTTTAAAACACTAAATATTGCATACAACTGTCATGCAGCGACTGGATTTCATCCTAATTACTATATTTACATACTTGGTTCGCGTGAGCCTACGATCGTGCAGAAATAAAGGCACAGGGAATAGTATTATATAATTAGAATTTATACATATATAATAACTATACATATATACAAATAGTAAGTATCATGCAATTATTACAGTTTAATTGCGAATATCTTGAGAAATGTAATGGGAGCTCCTGTTACGTCGCATCGGCGAGCATCGTGGGGCTCGTGGAGACCGAGATCCATGATACTTTAGGGATGACAAGGGAAGGAGTTGCAACTTCGCGTTTCACACTCACAGAGTTCGTGGACAGGGAGTGTATCACTTTGTCAATGGATGTCTCGCCCAACAGCGTCGATTATCCTCTGGAACGTGGCGCTGTCTAAGCCACAGAAGGATCTGTCTCGCGCAGGGATGAACAATGATCTTCTTCGACGACGACGGAATATGTCGTCGAATTCGTCGTCAATGGTCGGAGGATTCACCTTGGCGTAGTAAAGCGCGGCGAAACCGCTGTAGATGAGAAGGGCGGCTGTGGCAAGCTGTTAAAAATGGATTTGTGGTTGGAACATTGTTGTTGAAAATGTTGAAAATGCATCTTTGATTAGAAGATTATGTGGTTGCCATTTTGAGAGGTACTCGAATATAAAACGGGAGTTCTATGGCGCTACGTGTAGCAATGTTGAGAATAGATTCAAGTATGGGCATACAGAGGGTATGTATATGTATATAGAGATTTAAATATAGAAAATGTAGAGAAGTAAATACAGCAGTTTAGGAAATATAGAGATTTAAATATAGGAGAATAGAAAATATAGGAATTTAAATATTGAAATATAGAAAATGTAGAGATTTAAATATAGAAGTATAGAAAATGTAGAGATTTAAATATCGGAGTATAGAAAATATAGAGAATTAAATATAGCAGTATAGAAAATATAGAGAATTAAATACAGCAGTATAGAAAATATAGAGAATTAAATATAGCAGTATAGAAAATATAGAAAATGAAAATATAGCAGTAGAGAAACTATAGAGAATTAAATATAGCAGTATAGAAAATATAGAGAATTAAATATAGCAGTATAGAAAATATAGAGAATTAAATATAGAAGTATAGAAAATATAGAGATTTAAATACAGAAGTGTAGAAAATATAAAGACTTTAATATAGAAGTACTAAATATATAGGGTTTCAAATATAAAAATATAGGATATATTGAGATTTAACACAGAAATTCAAATATATACCTAAATGTAGGAAGTATGGGGATTGCAATATATGTAGAAAGTTAGAAAGTATAGGGGCCGAAATATAGAAAAATGGAAAATACAGTATTCCTTTATATTTTTTGTATTTCGTTCACTCTTGAGCATCAGATTTTCCATTCGTTCCCGAGTCTAAAGCTCCCTCAGTTATTTTGAGCACTGTATTCGAAGGCTATCAATTACCCCAAAATTGGTACCATTAAAATATTCATCTTAACAATGAAGACGATCGAACTGAATCTTACTTGAAACACAGCCCAGAACTTGTAACTCCCCTCGTTGATGAGGAAGTCGTAGTAGCCACCCCAGTAGTCAACTTTCGGTTCTGACATAGCTTTCATATCCTTCTGTTCGTCGTTTCCCATACTGTGATCGTCGTGTTGATCATCATAATCATGATCTTCGTTATTACCACGTCGATAGGCTCTGGGATTCCTGTCAGTCAAACACAAACACACTGATGAATCTCCACTAATCATCGTTAAGCTAGTAAATACTACTGGAAATATTGATTGCATTACACGAATATTTAACATCTCATCGCTTATAATCAATATCAGTATCGGAAAAATACCATTGTGTGATTGTTGAGTACATATTTAATAAAATACGTTGGACACCAACTATTATACCCAGTGGCGGATTTAAGAAAAAAGGCCCAGGTGGCAAACGTTGAGGGGCCCATTTTTTCGGGAAAATGAAGAGGTAGTTTACTAAAAGAGGTACAGGAAAGTATAGAAAAAAAGGTGCTTGGATAAAATCATAATTTATTTTTTAAGACAGGGCCCTAGGGTGTGCCTTCTGAGCAGGGCCCCAGTTGGCAACTGCTCATCAGCCGCTCTGTTAAATCCGCCACTGATTATACACAACTATGGAAACTAAGCACACTACCTGGATCCGTGGGTGATGCAATAAATATTTCCAGAAATACATGCATATCGATGAACGGTTGTTTAAAGTGAAATAGATACCTGTACGTTTGCACTGCGGTGACAATGGCGGGATTCTCTCGAGACTCGTTCATATCCGAGGGTGCATAGGTTTCGTCGGAAGTAGTCTCACTTGTGGTGGCGTGAACGACACAAACGAGGACTAAAAGACAGCGACAGACTGAGTTCGTTCGTATTCTGTCTGAAATATCGGAATATCTTTGTCTTAACGAAGGCTCCTGTTCTCTTTGAAAATAGGGAGGTACAATAATATAAATTTTTCAAAATACAATAATCTCTACCTGCATGAGCCAAAAATTGTAATAATGATACTCCTACCCCCTAGTGACAATTTCTATACAAAGGCTTCTCTCACAGATATATTGTATAAGGCTACTCCAACCATTGTTAGTCTAATTTAAATTCTGAAAATACACAGTCCCTCAAAATTCTCGAGACACACGAATCTCTACAAAATGACATGGCGACCACCATCTCCCAGAGTTGTAACTTGTAACACGAATCTCCATTAAGGGGACCCTTCGGTCAAAACCCTTAAAAATAGGTGTTCTTTATGAATTTTTATCAAGAAGAGGTTATAACACAGCCTAAAAAATATTTTTGGCATTTATTGATACACTCGTTAGGGTGCAAACAAATTTTTTATATCACGTTTTCGGTCTTGATGCATTTTCTAGGTGGCGCTTAGTGCAGGCGCTGCTAAAAAGAGATGCCAAAACAGTAACCACAAAATTTACTCATAGAATAATCCAAAATCAAAAATTCAAAAAATTTCTTAAAACTTATTTCACTGGCTATCGCAGCACCTCTTGTTGGGGCAAAAAGGACCAAAACTACTATGTTTGCGCACATTTGAACGAAGTAGTGCAAAAAGGGGGTAATTTTCCGCACAAATATGCAGATAAAAAAAAACGTGTTTCACAAAATTATATTATACGGTTCTTTTTACTAATAGGTTCATTAGTTCTCCTGAAATCGTGGTTACCGATTTCGCGTTTCAAGAAAAAAGTGTTCAAAGTGTTCTCGGCTCATACCTGCGTTCGGAGTTTGAATTAGTTATCTGACTGTAGAATCTATACCGTTACGAGTTTAGGTGTGAAACTTTCACAGGGTATTCTCGAGATGTTATACCACAAATATATAGAAATCAATTTGCTGAAAAATTTAAACCAGACGGTCCACTTAAGCGGCGTTCCATATCGAACCTTCCATAATATAATATCTACCCATAATTCCTCGTCCTCTTCTATCGCGCCAAGCTGTTCACAGAATCCTCGGGATCGGTTCAGTCAATGCTCCACTTGTTCCTCTCATTCGTGAACATGTGTCACCCCGCACTTCTCGTCGATATCTCCCCAGTTCACGGAAACAACCCCAATGATTCACCCTCAACTATACAGCTCCCTCATTCCCACGCGTTCGTAGACCCGAGATTCGTGGGATTTCGTTGCATCCAGGAGGCGTTCCGTGGCGTTGGCGGTGTGGACCCCGTTTCAGGAACCGTCTGTGATAAAATCCAAGGAGCAACTGAACGATTCGCGGGCCCAGTTCAAACACACTGCCCGGTTCACGCGCGCCGGTAACTGTATCACCCTGAAACGTTAAGCAAATCCGGAGCGCGGCGCTAAAAGCCCTAATTGTTACAGATCTTACGTATCGTCGCGTCGTCTAAAGGCGGTCCAGCCAGGAATTCGCTTACAGCCGATGGATCATCCTCCGTTCTCGTTCTTTCATCGGCAATTACCGTCATTACCGTGCCACCATGCTAGGCTCCACGGCATACGTTTCCTCTTTCACTTAGATCGCGAAACTGTTGATCGAGCAATTGGCTTCGAATCGATTCAGGCTTGAGTGGCGCAAAACTTTTTCGCTCGCCTTTGGGCGCGAAAGTGACGAAGCGAAGGGGCAGGGGATAGGAATTTTGGGGATCGAAGGCTGTCGATTGATAGCTGTGTAATTGCTTTGGGAGCTTAGAAACGTGGGAGGAATAGTTCCATGGATAATTCCCAATTATACAATCATAGTGTCCTGCATAAACAATTGGCCAAGCTAGCCCCTAGTTGCTAGTGTACAGGGTGGTCTGGGTTAGGTCTGGGTTAGGTCCTCCGTAAACAATTGGCCAAGTTAGCCCCTAGTTGCTACTGTACAGGGTGGTCTGGGTTAGGTCTGGGTTAGGTCGTCCATAAACAATTGGCCAAGCTAGCCCCTAGTTGCTATTGTACAGGGTGGTCTGGGTTAGGTCTGGGATAGGAATTTTGAGGATCGAAGACTGCCGATTGATTTTTTTTTATTTTGCATCTGGATAGTGGTGTAATTGCTTTGGGAGCTTGGAAACGTGGGAGGAATAGTTCCATGGAGAATTCCCAATTATACAATCATAGTGTCCTCCATAAACAATTGGCCATGCTAGCCCCTAGTTGCTACTGTACAGGGTGGTCTGGGTTAGGTCTGGGATAGGAATTTTTGGGGATCGAAGACTCCCGATTGATTTTTTTATTTTGCATTTGAATAATTATGTAATTGCTTTGGGAGCTTAGAAACATGGGAGGAATAGTTCCATGGAGAATTCCCAATTATACAATCATAGTATCCTCCATAAACAATTGGCTAAGCTAGCCCCTAATTGCTACTGTACAGGGTGGTCCACGTAACTGGAGCAAGTCATACTGATTTTCTGATTGCAAGTAACAAAAATGTTAGAGGAAAAAGGTGAATATTTTTTCCTCTATATAATCCTGAAAATGTAGTCCTCCTTGAACCATTCACCTTTTTCCTCTGACATTTTTTTCTGATTGCAATTAGGAAAGAGTATGACTTGCTCCAGTTACGTGGACCACCCTGTATAGTTTGAGTGCTCATCTCATCGAAGAACGATTATTTCTTACTTACCGGGACCCAAGAAGTCCACCTTCTCAGACCTCCATTTCGGTCTTCGTGGTGTAGAATTCCACTGGTACTTCGCTGTGCACACTTTGCTGTCCTCCGAGGCAAAGAAGTACTAACTTCTGGTATTGTCTTCAATTTGAGCGTCTGCCTGTCGCGTTTAGGCGCAAAGGTGCCACTGGTAAATGATGGAAAGTTTCTGTGTTTGGGGAGGATGGAATTTTTGATGCCGCCAGCCGGGTGGCGATTCCTCGGCAAAAGGAACATGATGTTCGGGTCAGTTAGACGAAGTACATCCTCCAACGGTATTAGGTCAGGCGATTAGCAAGTTCCTAAGCGAGTCCCGTTGAAACAATACTCTAAATCGGTGATAATTACCACCTATGTTTATGCTTGATGCAGGTTCAGTTACATAGAGTTGCCTATGGCTCAGTGGCTTCGTTGCATTTTCAAACGCTCTTGTGGCTGCTCTGACCATAATTCTGAGCGACTTTTTTTTTCAGATTTCTAAGGACCTTTTCACGCCAGACACTTCTGTGGCTTCACGGCCGGCGGAACGCCAAAAAACTATAGCGCACGTTTAATAATAAAGGAATCCAACTCCCACATAAGGCAAAATGTAAATGTATTTTTTTTGCACTTCATAAAGGCAAGGCATATTAAGTAGAAAACAGGTGCAAATGTTTGTGGCCCCCACAGGGCGCCAACCATCCTTGTGGCGGCCCTGTGTAGCTCTGACTGGTATTTTGGATATGTTGAGACAGTTTTTATATCTTTCAAAGCAGCATTGTTTCTATCAAGAGGGTATGCAGTTTCTCAGTAGAAATTGGAAGTTAAGAGTCATTAAACGGGATTCTCTTATCACAGATAGGATATTGAAGCAACCAAGTCTTAGGAACTTTTCACGCGAGATACTTCGGTGGTTCTGACCGATATTTTTCATATCCTTTTCTAGATTTTTTTAATCGTACTGCCTCTAGCAAGCGGATATATTTGAAATATTAGTTGCAAGTAGGGCTGGGACTATTTGTCGAATTTTTCGGTATTCGAATATTCGAATACTTCAGTTGCTCAATTATTTGGCGAATATACTTCGAATATCCAAGTATTCGAATACTATTCGAATATTTAAGTATTCGCATACTGATGTATTCGAATAGTATGGTGTGAATTATAAATCAAGTTCTTTAGGTTCATTTGTCAGCATACATCAGTATTCAAATAGATCAGTATTCGAATAGTATTCGAATAGATCCGTATTCGAATAGTATTCGAATACATCAGTATCCGAAAAAAGATTTCGTTACCTAGTATATTAATGTATCCTCTGATTCACGGAGGGAATTTCCGAAATATTAATTTCAAACAAAATGGCTATTTAAAGTTGAAGTCCTGATTTTCTCGCGTGATTATTGCAAAACAATTTTTTAAAAAAGACTTCTTGGATGTCGGTTGTACTTAATTTTATTATAAAGGTAAATATTTCTCTATAAAAAAATACCAAATGTTCTTTAAATGTTGCTCTTTTAATTGCAAAAAGTCCTGTAAAAATATATGCTACCGCTTAAACGTCACCTTTCCTCTTTTTGGAGAGAGCCAATCAATCCAAATCAAAATCAATTTTATCTACTTAGTAAAAAACTCAAATAGTTCAAACGTTCAAAAAAAGAAATTTAGTAGAAAGTGTTCAAAATCCCTCTTCCAACAGCTGCAATTTTAATAAAGGATAATTTGATGGGTTCCAAAGGATTATAAGCATAATTATTTACGAGAAACACGATGAGAGAGTCGTAAAAAAACTGATAGAGAGCGGGGTGCGTAGGGAGACAAATTTTATAACACCAAATACATTTTCGTCATCAACATTCAATTTCTCACCCTTTGGCCCTTTCTTTTTATCTCCTCTTCTCACATCATTCCCATCGTGCTTCCCGCAAATAATTCCTTGGAACCCATAAAATCATCCCTCACCGAAATTTCAGGCACAGGAAGAACCACAAAGACAATTTCTACCAACCCCCTTTCCACCCATTACCATCACTTTTAAACCTATTATTCTTCAAATTTCGGAGACATTTCATCGGTCCTCTACCCACCGGTTCCTTCGAATATTATCGCTAGTCGAGTTGCATTAAATGCATTATGCATGCAAGGAACGGGCACCAGGGCCGTAATGAAGCGACGCTTCGTATTCTCTGTACGAAATCGAGGGGAAAAGGCGGGAGGGTGGAGAAACTGAAACCGTGGAAAGAAAGCAGCTCGAGGCGAAGCGTAATTGGTCAATCGGAATGCGGTGCCATCAGAATTCTCGCGTCGTTTCCAGTAATTCTTTCAATTCTGCCGATACTGACAAATTCCATCTCGTTGCGCGCCCAAAAACTTGCGCCGCGGCTGCCGGGGCGACGGTAAGAAGCAGTTATAACCGAATACGCCTGTTTCCCGGGAATTTACGAACGAGAGCGTCGACGTTGAGCGTTCGGTTGCTACTGTGACGACTCCAGAGAAAGAATCGATGGAAAGTGGGAAGAGAGAGGTTGTTTGTAGACGTGCAATCTTTCGCGGAAACTTTTATTGCATTTACAGGTGCATTGCGATGATTATCCTTAACAACTAGGAACTAGGTGAACGCATGTTTCAACCTTGGAAGTTGCAACCATAATCTGACTTAAAGGTAGATTTCATTTCATGGATTCAGTTTAAACTGATGGATATTGGGTTGATTTGTTGCTTACAAAATAAGATACAATTTCTATGATCCCTAAATAAATAATACGTCGATGGGGAAGTATTTACAAGGCACTTAATTATAATATTTACATGCATAAATTCTCAACGATATTCTGCATAGTAATTCTAACATTTGCGTCGTACTTGCAAACCTCTGTGCACCTCCAAGCACGATTACTCTAAAGTCTCGCCTTGGTGTCCAAAATGGCTCGCATAGAAATCCTGAGAGAAGGAATAAAGCGCGAGTAGCTTAAGACTTAAAAGACGAACACCTAAAGCACGCGGAACGCAGTCCCTATTAAATCCTTCATAAGTCGATAGCCCTCTGTTCTGACCCTTTGGGTGCCAGCACTTTGAACGCTCAACCGCGTGCGGGTCTCCTCTAGTCGCGTCTCTCAACCGTACTTGCCCAACGCCCATGCGCGTCTCCCGCACCAACTGCGTGCACTGAACGATCGCATACACGCGCCCGTAGCACCGAAAGGGTTAAGAAAGACTCTTGTACTTCTCCGCGAAGTTCTCGACGCCCTCCAGTATCCTTTCCGTGAAGTGCCACCAGCTGAAGTCAGTGTAGGACCTCGAGTGCCCCGCCAAGTGTTCTGGGAACGTGATCTTGTGTCTGGCTATGCTCTTCAGCACCAGAGCCGCGATGTAGATGATGAAATAGATGCTGAAGTACAGTGGCACGTACCACAGCTTCTTCCCAATGAAGTAGTAGGAGTAGGGCCTCTTGTCCAGTCTCTGGTCGTTCATCTCTGGCTCCTCGGTGTGATCCTGGTGCTCGTGGTGCTCGTGGTGCTCGTGGTACTCCGGGATGTGGTCGTAGATGAGCTCGTGATGGAAGTCGTGGTGGTGGTGGTCGTAGGGTTCGTCGACGAATGGGGGGTGGTCCAGGTGGGCCGAGTACTCTATGGGCTTTGGTGGCGAGTCGTCTGGGAATTTCGGGTAGTCGGAGTCATGAGGGGGGTGGTCGTGGGAGGTGAAATGAGCTTCCTGCTTGTAGGAATCTGGAGGCTGAAAACAGTAACCCTAAGCGTCAATAGCGATTACTTAACACCTCGTCAACGTGCCGTCGCGAATTTTAACACGCATCGTGAGAGCTTGGTCCCAGACTAATATGGAATTGGGCCTTGTTCGTTATATTACCGGTGAAAAATTTAGAACTTACAACTGGACTTGGCGAATCGAAAGATTCCAAAGAATTTGAAGCCCTTCGCTGAAATGTAGTTCAAGTGACGTTGATAACATTTTTTGTTTCGGTAATGAAACGGTCCTAGGGATGAAGACACCCCCACAAAGAAATTGTGAGATTTAATATTATCGTGAGTATCTGTGAAACCGTAAAAGCTATCGAAGAAAAGTAGAATTCAAAGTTTTATTTTCTATTTTTTAATTCGAAAGAAAAGGGTGGTGGGAATATATTTTGGAAAAATTAATAATTTTAGAAAATTCTCTATTCCGTTTTTGGAATGGGTTGTCCATGTGCAGGGGAACACGTGCATGGACCTTTGCTAGATTTATGAAAGAAGATTGGGGTTCATAAGGAGCTACCATGTAATCGTGGGGTTGTGGTATGTTCTGCGTTTACAGAGTCGATGGTTTTTCGTAGGGTAAGGATAGTTGGAGGATGAGTTCGTTATCTCAGGGTTGAATGTAATAATAGTGAAGTATTTATGAACTTTAAACCACTGTCATGGCAATTTCTTTCGTGATTTCTTGTGTTTCTTTTGTACGTGGAGACATGTTGCAAATGGCATTGATTCCACTAATTTCATATACAGGACTCAGAGACTTGGTTCAAGAGTGAATGAGAACTACTAGGTATCAGTGATGTCTTCTTCGATCAAAAGAGCTGAATGAGCACAAGATGTCGCTATAAAATAACAGTAACTCTATCATCTCTAAAAAGAGCACCCCTAATGCTCCAGACCTCTTAAATCTCCAAATCTACGTATATTTCAATACACTTGACCAATTTCCAAGATTTAATTCTCAATTTCCCTGCTTCACCCTAGGAACCATTCAATCCTACAGAGTTCCTATTAAGGAGAAACAATTTTGAATGAAAAAGCAGCGTACTGAAGCAACAACAGACTTTACCTTGTCATTTGTATCGAAGTCTGTGTAATCGTCCATCGATAGTGGCTTCGAAATCGGTTTATCGCCCATGTAATCTTGCGGCTTTGAAATCGGCTTATCCTCCATATAATCTGGCGGCTTCGACATTGGTTTGTCACTCAGATAGTCAGGAGGTTTGTACTCGTAACTGTCCGAAAATGGCGGCTTGGAAAAGTCGAAGGTGCTCGACGATAGAGGGCCACTAGGTGGGCCATCCGAAAAACTACCAGGTGGTCCATTCGGGGGACCACTAGGTGGGCCATTCGAAAAACTACTAGGTGGTCCATTCGGAGGCCCACTAGGTGGACCATTCGAAAAACTACTAGGTGGACCATTCGAAAAACTACTGGGTGGGCCATTCGAAAAACTACTAGGCGGTCCATTCGGAGGGCCACTAGGTGGTCTATTAGAAGGGCCACTAGGTGGTCTATTAGAAGGGATACTTGGTCGAGGCTTGGAGCTTTCCCGCATGCCATTCGAAGGATCCTTATTTTTAAAAGTATTCAGCGGTGCTGGGTGATATCTGTCCTGAATCTTCTTCTTCGTGTTCAACTGGGCTATCAATTCGTGGTCCAGCGTCGAATATCTGTATAAATTTATGCATAATGGAACTGCTTAGGAGGGATGATAGTAACTATCAAGGGAAGTTCGGCAATTCAAAGAAATCTGAATCTTTGCAAAAATATAGCAGATGTGGTGTTAATAACGTAACTATTTTTTGGTTCTACAATTAAACGGTTCTAAAGGTGAAAACACTCAAAGAAATTGTTTCATATTATCGTGAACATCTGCGAAACCGTAAAAGATATTCAATTCAAAGTTTTATTTACTTTCAATATCCTACAATATACAGTGAACGAAATTTCTATAAGAACACTACTATTTTTAATAAAAAATGTCAAGTAATGTGCTAATACAATTAATGGAAGGCTAGGAACTAATGACGGAAGGATACAAAATGAGAAAAAGTATTAAGAATTAAAAAAATCGTTGTATTTTTGTTATAAACTATATATAATACTTTAAAGTACAGAAAACTAACGAAATTTGCATAGGAACAGTGTATTAAAAACAAAAGATTAGTACAAAAAACATATAAAGTATAATATTAATACGATGTACTTTCACCAATATGCTGAATTACTTGAAATATTCTGTTCTCCGTACTACAAATTAATTTTTATAACGTTGTAAAATTGATTTTACTCCACTCAACTGTAATTGCCTTTTCGAGCTCCTTAATGTTGTTATACTGCATCTCATTTTTATGTACAGCTCTTGATAGGATTCCCCATAAGTTTTGTATTGCATTCAAGTCCGCGCAACGAGCGGGCTACTTCACAAGTAGCAAATCTTTATGCCGAAACCATTCGCGTGACTTTTTAGAAGTATGAATTGCTGCATTATCTTGTTGAAAAACAACAATTTCTTCGCGATTGTCTTCAATAAATGGAATCGAACAATCGTCTAATAAGTCTATGTATTTTTCTGAATTCATTCTTGTAGAAATTTTACAAAGTGGCGTCTTAGAGGAGAAACTGAATGCAGCCCACTACCATCAAAGTTCCTCTGCCAGAATTTCTACTCATGGCAACAAATTTATCTGTGCGTAAGTCGTGCCAGTAATATTTAAGCCCATCAGGTCCGTCTAAATTAATTTTTTTTTCATCGGAAAATATTGTATCTTACCACTCTTCGCGCCAAGTCATATGGTTTCGTGCGAATTTTAATCTTGCACGTTTTGGCCCCTGCGTAAGAAGTGGCTTCAACGACCTTTTCGCCCACTTCAATCTTTTATCTCGCTGTAATATTTGTTGTACACGTCATTGGCAATTCCAAAATTGAAATCGAAGACAATTTATTGAAGACAATCACAAAGAAGATGTTTTTCAACAAGATAATGCAGCAATTCAGACTTCTAAAAAGTCACGCGTATGGTTTCGGCAAAAAGATTTGCCACTTGTGAAGTGGTCCGCTCGTTCCGCGGACTTGAATCTAATAGAAAACTTATGGGGAATCCTATCAAGAGCAGTATATAAAAATGAGATGCAGCATAACAACGTTAAGGAGCTCGAAAAGGCAATTACAGTTGAGTGGAGTAAAATCAATATTACAACGTTATAAAAATTAATTTGTAGTACGGAGAACAGTATATTTCAAGTAATTCAGCATATTGGTGAAAGTACATCGTATTAATATTATATTTTATATGGTTTTTGTACTAATGTTTTGTTTTTAATACACTGTTCCTATGCAAATTTCGTTAGTTTTCTGTACTTTAAAGTATTATATATAGTTTATAACAAAAATACAACGATTTTTTAAATTCTTAATACTTTTTCTTATTTTGTATCCTTCCGCCATTAGTTCTTAGCCTTCCATTAATTGTATTAGCACATTACTTGATATTTTTTATTAAAAATAGTAGTGTTTTTATAGAAATTTCGTCCACTGTAGTGATAAAGAATTGTCGAAAAAAAGGATGGTGGGGATAAATTTTGAACGAAATACTGTTTTCGGCAAATTCTTTATCGCCGCTTTATAGGACATAATAAACCATAGGTACAACTTTGAACTTAACTTCTTTTTTATATCTTTTACAGTTTCGTAGATATTCACGATAATCTGAAAACTCACCACTTTTTCGAGGCGGTGTCATTTCTCTTAGGACTGTTTTATTACTGAATACAAAAATAGTTAAGTTATTAGAATTACCTTGAGCTATATTCCTGCAAAGTTTCAGATTTTTTTGACTTTTCGAGTTGCGAACTTCCCTTGTAAATAGGATAAGTATTTTTTAGACGAATTTGGACGTTGGGACTTTGCCACGTGGGACACTTTTGCGACTCAAAATTGGTATTTCTAGTGTTTCTAGTAAAAAACAACAGGTAATTTTGATGAACAACAGGAAATGGTTAACTACTAGTGACTAATACTATAGAAGCTGTCGATACTCATCAGGCTCTGATACTTTTGAGCTTGTTCCGGTGACTTTCCCTCTTCAAATTCACTGAAAAAGCAAATGTTCACGTTTGGTAACCATACCTCCCAGCCGAGGGGTAGTCAACAGCTTCGCCATGTTGGAGTTTCGGTATTTTCGGCGAAATGTAGACAGGCGACACTGTAATAGCGATGTTCTTGATACTCCTGGCTTCGCTCGCTGTTCCATTGCTCAGGGAGACCATTCTGTACAGTCAGACATTTTACCATTCTTAATAAAGAAATACAAATTAGGCCCTTTCCACGCGAAACACTATACTGTTCCACAAATCTCTTCTGTTTCAAACTAGGGCTGGGACTATTCGAATAATTTAATATTCGATTATTTTACAAGTATTCGAATGCTACGAATAAACTTCGAATATTTGACTATTCAAATGTATACTATTCGAATACTGATGTATTCGAATATTATTCGAATACTTGAATATTCGAATAGTATTCGAATACTTGAATATTCGAATACTTGAATATTCGAATACTTGAATATTCGAATACTTGAATATTCGAATACTTGAATATTCGAATACTTGAATATTCGAATACTTGAATATTCGAATACTTGAATATTCGAATACTTGAATATTCGAATAGTATTCGAATACTTGAATATTCGAATACATAAATATTCGAATAGTATTCGAATACTTGGATATTCGAATTATATTCGCCAAATAATTGAGCAATTGAAGAATTCGAATATTCGAATACCGAAAAATTCGACAAATAATCCCAGCCCTATTTCAAACCATTTTCAAAGTACCAATCAGTCATTTTATTAATACGCAACCATCAAATACCATCAAAGCCTCTCGAGGAGTATCCTCAAATTCCCCTCTGCATTTAAATGGCACGCGTGCTCGAGAAAGTCTCGTTGAAGCTTTTCATTTTACGAAAACTTCGCGTGAAAAGGCTTCATGCTACTGGTATCGACGGTAGTTCCCTATTTTTCAATCAAGTAAACAATCAAACCTGGTGATCCAAGAAGTCTGGTCACTCCTTGCTTGCGTCTGTTCCTGGCCATTTCTCGACACTTTCGCGTACGACGTCACTTCCGGCAAAACCGTGGCGGTTAACAGATCAGCTAGAAGCAGGAGAATTAATGCGCGTATCATCTTCTCCGATAGCTAAAGATGAATGATCGAGGAACACTGACTCCTGCCTTCTATATAGACTCGTAACTGTATCTCTGCAGCAGCACACTGGGGATTTATTGTCCAGCTTCAGTCTCCTACACTGTTGCACTGAGTTCCGCTTGTAACTTTCGTCTCTCTTACCTGAAGACGCAGTGGCACTTTTTGGACAGATAATTTATTTTAATGTTATTAAAATAAATCGTTGGTTTCGTTGCCAATGCTCGATTTCCTCGATTAACTTTGATGCTCGAGGGACGGGTAGGTGGACAGGATATCTGCCACGAACGTCGACGCTCTAATGATTTGGAGTCTCGACGAAATGGTCCTAATCTACTTGGCAAACTATAACACACCGTTACGAGCCTTGCTGCGTACGAAACGTAACGAGGAAGGAAACAAACGGTCGCTAATCCGTCCTTGACCGGGAAATGCTTGATCCAGATCACTGAGTTGATGGTGGACGCTCTTTCCAACCCTCTGGGGGATGAAGTTTTTTTTTTAAGAGAAGTGGTGTCACGATCGGGACACTGACATATCTGTGTTGCTATATTTCTCAAAGATATGTGTGTTATTTATGACGATTATATGGTCAAAAGTTAAGAATTAACCGTTTGTACTCCGATTTATTTATTTATCAATCGAAGGATTTTTTTATCCAACGCTACACTCGTTAAATACAGAATTTTTGAATGGGGGGAAATATTTTAATAATTTCAAAATAAAAATTCATTTAATTCTACTAAACTTGTGCAAGGTTTAGTGGTATCAGTATGCAATTGTAACTTAACCCTTCGTTGACATACCTACTTTTTTTATCAACTTTGACATACCTGGGTGGCTCACACCCAGAGGAATTTTTGAACGACTGCCATTCTCGTCTAAAGAATCCAAATGTTATGAAAAAATCATGGGTCAATTTCAAGGTCTCTAGAATATATTCCACTAGTTTTTTATTGAAATTTTATCAAACGTTTTGTAAAAAAATTCTAGATTACCGTATGTCGAAAAAACGAAGAAAATTTTCAAAAAAATGTAACTGATACAAATTTCAATATTAGAATTAAAAAATCAACAGAGTTGTCGTCCAGATATAATGTTTTGAGGAAAAAATAGTTTGTAAGCCGGCTTTGGGAAAAAGGTATTTATTTTGCAAATGTATAGAAGGTACAGAGCGGCAAAATCAGCTTATGTGTGGCTCATACCCAGAATGTCAACGAAGAGTTAAACTTTGATGTGTCAGAGAGACATACTGATAATGCAAAGGGTTCAAATCTGCAGTATTGAGGATATTGTCGCTGATACAATTACTATACACTTAATTCTGTTATTACGCAATTTCGATTGAACAAGGTCTAGAGAAAAAGTAAATTCCCATTTTACAGAATTTTTGTTTATCTACCACTGTCCGATAAATTCGCCTTTTTAAAAATCTTCACTTAATTTTAAATCTAAGAAAAAAATATTCATATTTATTTTTCTAGGAAATTACTCTCAATGAAAAACAAATACTTCGAATTTTGCATTCAAGGCTATTACACACTCTCAAGTAAATGATTTATCCGTTTTTTACGACTTTTTTGAACGGCTGAATCGACAATCAGCCTTCCATTCCGACTTTATCTCGTAAGTGACGCAATCGGAAAAACTTGAGTTCGAGGTTTGAAGATTTGTTTCTATTATTGCGGTGTGGATACAAAGCTTCATTATTGCATGTGCACGGCATCTTTTTTTACATGTTTTTTTCGGAAACGTATTTATCGTGTAAAAACAAAATTAAGTACACTACATTTTTTAAACCTCTTCCAGGAAGTACCCCTTCTTTTGTTTTCGTGGCTAAAGGGTTAAGTTGAGTGTTGAGTGTCAAGTGTGTTGAGTGTTGAGAGTTGAGTGTCAAGTGTGGAGCGTTGAGTGTTGCGTGTTGAGTGTCAAGTATTGAGTGTTGAGTGTCAAGTGTTGAGTGTAACATATCATTATTGGCGGGAGGATAATGGAGATAAGGAGAAAACAAATTCACTTACTCGTATTTCCTTTTATTTTTCTATTGAAACTATGCCGCAATCCGAGGACAATTTACAATAATTATCCCCTTCAGGAATGTACATTACGGGAGTTGCGGTTACGCGTCTATTTCCTGCACAGTTTTATCACATTGTTCCTTTGTCAGAACGGTCGTTATCCCTTCGTTATTTAACAACTTCGAACGCTGTGTTTGGGTTTGCCCTATTAGGACATAGTTATATATATTAACATTTATCTCTCTTGGTTTTTAGCTTTTATCGTAGATAACTGAATCTTTTGCAGCATAATTGGTTTTAAGTTCGGAAAAATTGAGAGAAATGTTGAAGAGAAATGTGAAAAGGAGCTTATATCGTGTCTTTTCAACCGAAATAAATAAATTTTTCAATTTGTAGCGATGATTTTTCAGTTCAAAATGGTTCTGCCGTTTTTTCCAAATTGTAATGTTTTTGAAATTTTGATCTTCCAACTAGGAATGAGTTTTTTGTGAAATTTTTGCAATTTGTAAATTTTTTTGGATATCAAACAGCCGAAGATAATTTTTGAAGTGCACATGACTTTTCTGATGAAGTTGATTGCAATTTATAACTTTCTCGAGATAGCAAGCTGAGGGTAATTTCACAACTGCAAACGTAAGCTTGCAATCAAAATTGTTGAAGTGTTCCAGACCAACGTTTCATCAAAATTGTAAATAGTTTCATAAGAGCTTTAGCGACATTTGAAATTACTGTCTTGTGATAGTAACAATATCCATTTTCTTCTATAACCTTCTCAGCGCAAATTTTCATTTAGAATATTGTTAACAGAATACTGACACTATCAATCTTCTTTTATCATAGCCATCTTACAATACCTTTGATGAGGCAACATTAAAGCCGCAATCATCTTCCAAAAGAATACTAATTCTACCACCAGCAATTTGAACAGCAAAAATCCCTAGTTGCATAATTATCAAGGATCTGGAAAGTCTGTGAGTTCTTCCTTGGCAAATATATACTGCTGGCATACAAATAAATTGTAAGTAATTGCGTGGAGTCACAATAATCAATTTTAAAATTACTTTATCCCTGGTTAATTAGGTGTCCAAGAATTTGCATTTTCTGCCTCCGAATATTCAGCACAGACTTACGATTATCATAAATCTAGAAATTTTAAACGGTGGCTTTACCTGGCTACTTGCTCGCGTATAATACATTCATATTCTTGATCTTTATAAATATATTACAGTATTTCGCTGCAGAAATATATAATCTTATATAACAACAACAAACATACTTGTTCTATTACATTAAAATTATTTTAAATACTACTTAACTCCCTTGATTTGTTCAAACGCAGAATTTACATTATCCTCGTTTTATATTACTCTGTGAAAAAAAGTGTATAAAATGGAGATTCAACGTTACCCCTAAAGCTAGAAATAAAATATTACGTTTGGGATACGTTTTATCTCTACGTTTCTCAATGCTAACAGAAGGAAGAAAAATATACAGTAAAAGTAATTCGATATTTGACGTTGTGAAGTACATGCACGATGTTAGTTAAATCGCCCCAGAGCAACTTTTCCCTGGAAAAGTTGGTCTGAGTATGAGTATACAGAATCTCTAGGAACACGAGACTTAAGTGACTCATGGACAGTCAGGCATGTTTATCAATCTACATTTCATGCTTCATAACAGCACTTTCGTTAGTAACCTTCAATTGTACCCTTAACAAACAATGAAGAATCCCCACTAAAAAAAGAGTACCTACTTGAATTTAGGTAAAAAAATAGTCTAAAAATCTCCGAAAATCTGATTCCCTTGGCTGTGGAGTAGGGAATTAAATATTGTCTTGCATATAGCATGTGCCATAGATTGTCAAAATGATTACCGAAAGCATAAAACTTGGTAGGGTGAAATAGCACATGCAATCATTTTTCAATCCTCAGCCCTTGAAAGAAAGTTCTCGCATCATCGTGATTGACAAGCATACACAACCATCTATACGCCACTTAATTGAGAAACAGATCAGCCTGCGTTACTTTTTTAATTTTGCCGTTTCATCCAACACCACTGACGATCGATTCGCTCGAGAAATTGATGGTCAGGCACAGAAGGAAGAGATCCCTCGGAGGAACTATTTTCACTTGTCATCAGGTCGATTCTCGACGGTGACGTTACACCGATTCTGTTCGTCGTTCTCGAAGCTTGGTTTCGTCGCGCCGTTTTGCTTCGAGCAGTCCTTCGGTCGGTCGTGCTCGTCGGTCTGCGCTTTCTTCAGCCTCTTCGCGCCGAATTTCTTCCTGCCCTGCTCCACCGGCATTTTCTCGATCTTGTCGAGATTCTTCGCGTTGTTAACGGCCTCCAAGTTGTTCGGCCGTTGATTTTCATCTTCCCTCAAGTATTTCATGTTCTCCTGTTCGTTTGAGAACGCCTCGTTCTCGATCCCAGCGGTGTTCTTCGATTCCTTCTCCTTCTCGTCGTTCTGGCACTGCTTCTTCTCCTCCAACGCAATCTCGATGATACCGCTTTCGAGACCGTTCTGATTCTGTACGTTCTTCGGCTTCTTCTTGACGATGTCGTTGCCCTCGACCTGCGGCCGCTTTTTCAGATAGGCGACGTTGAAGATGTAGTACATTACGCCAGTGATTAGAGTGATCACTGCGAATATTCGATAGGTTGGTCGGGTCCCGTAGGCCTTCATCAAGTAGCCGCCAATTAAGCTTCCAGAACCTTTGCCTGGGAATAGTTTCAAAGATCAGAATTGCATCCTTGTCATCAGGCAATTTAAAGAAATATTAATATCAATATCAATTATTTCATTTTAATTATTTTGTGATGACGTTTTTAAATTTTTAAATCATACAGCTTAGTTGGGGGATATTTTTTCTTCTTGGATCATTTAGCAACTTGAATCATTTCTTACAACAATTGATATTTCGAACTCTAGAAATTGTTCTTTGAATTAGATTAAATACATTGGGTATGTGGGTTAAAATAGACCCAGGAATCACTGTCTAAGGGTTAAAAATGTGCAGTGCGTTAAATAAGCCAATTGAAAATCTGGCATTGGCTCGCGAAAGTGTTGTACACTTTTTTCTATTCTTCCAAGGAGTTGTGATTAAAATTAGTGACATAATATTTAATTGATTACTAACCGACTCCATAATAAACTCCACCAAGTAGTCCTTGTATCGAGCTGTCAGTAGTGGTAGTAGACAGTTTCGCTGCGTAAGTTACAGCAGCGGTGAAACTGAGCGATAATGTGACAGATTCCAGGGCTTCGAAGATAAGGGTGTGCCATGGATTGTATATTAACGAGTAACCTGCAAACATATTATTAAACATCGTAATTAAAATTTCCAAACAATTTTCCTTACACTAATTCAGTAGTTTCAGTTAATACACCGTATTTTATAACAGTTTTCTTGGAAGAGGAACGATAATAGTGCTAAAATTACAGTTATTTCATAATTAATTGAAAATTATAACAGTTCCGTTTAACCCCTGGTGTAAACAAATTATATATCATGGTTGACACAGGTGATTCTACACCTCTGGGTCGCTGGAGATCTGTTAAAAAAATATGCCGCAAAATTGATCCTGATCTCGAAATTCAAATTTTACGAAGATCCATTTTTTTATATTTTAATGTGGTCTACCCATTGGGAGGATAAATACTGTCAAAGGAACCATTTTTGTCGTTCATTGTTTGAAACATTTTTCGGAGCAGAGCTCCTTTGGCACTTTTACTCATTTTAGTGAATCAAACACAATAGAAAAAGTTGACCCTGAATTAAAAGGTCAAAGTCAATTTTGCGGTACATTTTTTAAATAAATCTCCACTGATTCAGAGGTTCGGAATCACCTGTGTGAACCGTGCTATATAATTTATTTACACCCCATACATCACAAAAAATGGCAGCTGAAAGAAAGTACACCATAGCTGCCATATTATCAAGTCCAAATGAAAATTGCTCAGTCAAAGCAGGCAAATAAGAAAACAAAGATGCATGCTCACCGCAAAGTCTTATGGCGTAAAAAACGAATCCTATGAAAAGTACATTGGCATGGCCGATCTTCGATATGATTGGGCCAGATAGAACCAGTAATGGTATACCAGCTATACCGCCTACGGTTATGGTGATACCCATGAGCGATCTTGATCCACCTAAATCTTGTATCAGCCAAAAGAGGAACGACTCGATGTAGCCCCAGGCGGTTCCTGTTAAAAAGAATTCCCGTTCAATAAAACTGGCAATTAGCCGTTCGTAACTTGCTCAATCAGGCGACACATTGGACAAGCGTTGCATAAAGTATAACACCTCGTATAAAATCGAAAGGAAAAAATAATTTCTTAAAAAGTAGCACACAAGTGCATCGGCATAAAATGTCAGTGTCATTACAGGAAGTGGGCGATGATGCAGGTTGCGCAACTTGATGCAGCGTTGTCTTTTGCAACGGCATCGGAACGTTTGGGAGAATTTAGAAATTTCATGATGGCTGATTCATGGGCGGATTTGTGTACCAATCGACTAAATGGGCTGTAGCTTAGGACGGCAAATTTTGGGGAGCGACCAATTTTAAGTCAAAGGATTAGGGAAAGCTTTAAACACAGAGGCCTGAGACAAATTATGGGACTATATTTTAGGAAGCGGCAAATTTTTGAGAGCACCAAATTTAGGGAGCAGTAAATTTGGGGGAGCATCAAATTTGGGGAAGCGGCAAATTTTGGAGAGCACCAAATTTACGGAGCATCAATTTTTGGGAAGCGGCAAATTTTGGAGAGCACCAAATTTGAGGAGCAGTCAATTTGTGGGAGCATCAAATTTGGGGAAGCGGCAAATTTTGGAGGGCACCAAATTTGAGGAGGAGTAAATTTGGGGGAGCATCAAATTTTGGAAAGCGGCAAATTTTGGAGAGCACCAAATTTGGGGAGCACCAAATTTGGGGAGCATCAATTTTTGGGAAGCGGCAAATTTTGGAGAACACCAAATCTGAGGAGTAAATTTTTGGGAAGCGGCAAGTTTTGGAGAGCACCAAATTTGAGCAGGAGTACATTTGGGGGGGCATCCAATTTTGGGAAGCGGCAAATTTTGGAGAGCGATCAATTTTGGGCAGCAACAAATTTTGGAAAGCGATAAATTTTGAGCGAAATAAATTGGTAAAGCTTTAAACACAGGCTTGGGACAACTTTAACACCAATTCACTTTTTTTTCATGTAGCGAATTAGCAATAACTCATATGTGAGTTGTCTTATTGAATTAAGTTTAAAATTGTCTCGACTCTTTTGAATTAAAATATTTGACGATATTTCGCGGAAAGGGCAGTAAACGCTTGTTAGCCTAGAGGTGCAAAAACTACAAACTCGCCCGTGGGCTGATTTGAGATTAGTTGGGTGCTTAGAATTAATATATTGTTGCATTTCACTTTGCCATCTTCGTTTGTTTAGCACAATATATTAGGTCGGTGCAGAAGTTGCAAAAAGGTGCGAAGAGTTGCAAAAACTTGTACTTTTACAAGAAAAGTGGCAAAAGGTCATAGATAGCCAGGGAGAATAGTTTAATTAAAAAAGCAATTCACATATTTTTACTTGGTTTAATAAAGCGGATGAACTTTCGCACCGACCTAATAATGAGAATCGTAGTTAACTCCAAAAATTTGTTAACACTGTCTGGCGAAAGCGTGTTTTCACGCAAGAGGGATTTGCATCCTGTGCACGGCTGCCGTGTTTTCGCGTCGATATTTTCTGCGTTTGAATTCGAGTTGGAACACATGGTGGGGGCGCAACAATATGATGATTTGAGGATTTAGTTGGTGGATCGAAGATAATTGGCGACGTGGTTCTTACCAAGAACGAAGCAAGCGATGAAGAGTGCTGCAGCCTCGATGTTCCTTAAAACAGTGAATACGTCGCGGAGGACGTCGCTGGCTGGTGATTTGAACTCCAAATTAATAGCGAGCATCAGTACTCCTGACATGAGCTTTAGCGCAGCGTACAGATAAAACGCAGGCCTGTAAGATATAATTGGTGTGTTAGAATGGGTGTGAAATGTGACGTTGACTGTTTAAGTGAAATCATGAATGTGTAATTATGTGAGATCATGAAGTGATCTATACTATTCGAATAATTTAATATTCGAATAATTTACAAGTATCCGAATGCTACGAATAAACTTCGAATATTTGAGTATTCGAATGCTGCGAATAAACTTCGAATATTTGAGTATTCGAATGCTACGAATACACTTCGAATATTTGAGTATTCGAATGCTACGAATACACTTCGAATATTTGAGTATTCGAATGCTGCGAATAAACTTCGAATACTTGAGTATTTGAATGCTACGAATACACTTCGAATATTTGAGTATTCGAATGCTACGAATAAACTTCGAATATTTTATTATTTTAATGTTATTATTCGAATACTATTCGAATACATCAGTATGGTGTGAATTATTAATCAAGTTCTTTAGGTTCATTTTTTTACAAACTTTTATTTAGTTTCAGTTGTAGGTTCGTTAGTTTGTCAGGGTGCAATCTTGTAAGTTAATTTCGACCCATTTTAATATATCCGATCGACTTGAAACTATACACACATACGTTAGTTCCGATGACAATACAATATTTTCACTAAAAACCATGAAATACTTTATAGTAAATTTTTTTTTAAAACAAGCTTTTATTAAAGTGTACTAAAAAGGAACCAAGAATTTTGATACCGGCCCAAATGACTGCCTGAGAAGAATTATCTCATATGACTAGAAATAAACACATCTTCACCTGAAATCCGTGTAACTCTTGCCAGTACTGGCGTAATCGATGAGAAGACCCGAGAGGGGGGAGGATATCATCCCGCCGATACTGCCATAAATCCTTTGAAGCCCGTAATCAGCCTTTTGTTCTCTCAATATCGCGATCACTGCACCCTCGAACATAGCAAACGTGGTTCCACCAATAACACCTGCGAACAAAGCTCCATTATCGAAAATCCTGCGCTCAAAAATTCATTCCATTAATCTAAACACTTCTATTGATCCCTATTGATAAAATGTTTCATCAATTATAACCAATACCTAATTAAGGAGTTAGACCGCCTTGGCCAGGTCAAGAAATATCGCAAATTTGGGAATTTATTTCCAAGTGAAAACAACACTTTTATCGATACAAATTTTTCAATGAGGATAGAGACATCTTTGAATAATATGTACAATTTTTTTTCAAATATCAAAACATTCCGGAAACTTTAAATACGTTTTTCTCGAAACCACGTTTGCCGAAACGGTGTACTTTGTAATCTGAGTAAAATAGCTACACTTTGAAGCGAAAAGCTCAATTTCATGTATAAGAAAATGGACTTCGTCTATACATAAGTCAGGCGAAAATTAAAATATCGAAAAATGGACTGTCGGGCGATAGAGAATGCATTTAAGAATATCTGTGCAAGATTGTATAAAAATCCATAGAGTTTTATTCAAATTACAGTGTACACCGTTTCGGAAAACGTGGTTTCAAGAAAAACGCATTTAAAGTTTCTGGAATGTTTTGATATTTGAAAATAATATTATATATGTTATTCAAAGATGTCTCTATCTTCATTGAACAAATTTGATCGATAAAAGTGTTTTTGTTACTTAAATTAGCAAAGATGCGATATTTCTTGACCTGGCCAAGGTGGTCTAACCCCTTAATGTAATAGAAACATTTGACAACAAAAAGTATTAAAGTATTGGAGAAAGGCGATCAATCTCATTGAGGTAAAAATAAGGTGGTCTAACCCCTTAACAATAAAAAAGTGTCTTGATATTTCAGAACCCCTAACTTGAATACTTTCTGATTGTTAAAACGAAGAAATGAATAAATGCTGACCAATGAACACCCTGATGGCAAAGTACATCCAGAAAGTCACCCCCACGTTGTATTCCACCATCATGTCCTTGTTCGAGCACATTTGTCCGCGGGGCGCAGTGACGATGCAACTTTTTCTGCACTCGTCGGTGTTCAGGGTCTTGTAAGGTTCAGAACTCAAGGAATAATTGAACAGTGGTAGATTCAGGACTACCCTCTCGCCCTCCAGATCAGGATTCCCGCAGGTGATCTTCTGATACTCCTTTCCAGACCACGCTATCTCTTCTGACAAGAACCTTCGTCGATTCATCTCGCGGTCCGCGTCCGTTGTTTTCAGGGTCTTCAGCTTCGATTTGTACCAATGATAGTTTACGGCCTGACTGGCGTTATCCTAGATGGGGGATGATTGTTTAGATTAATAATCTAGGTATTTTGTTTCTTTTTCTGATCCTGCTTTGGGGAGGGATGCTTACGATATACGGGGTGTTTGCAACGTGTAATTGAAAATGAGAGGGGTATGTATTAAAATAAGACAAAAGTCAAGAGTAACGAAATTGCGGTGGAAGCTTCGTTTTTTCGGTTATTAATATTTAAAATTTCGTTTTAGGAACGCCTGAAGAACAGCATTAGCAATTAAAAAACAAAGTTTCCATCAGAATTTCGTTACTGTAAGCGGGGGTGACTTTGCGATCAATGAGGTCACTTGGTGAAAATAAAAAATTCGTACCGTAATTTGCGACACTTTTTGATGGTTTCTAAATATCATACGAACACTATCTTAATATATAAAGCAGAAAGGGTGTGTGTTTGCCTGTCGCCTAAAAACTTTCGAACGATAATCTCTGATTGTGACTATTTTCACAAATTTTTTTTTTATAAAATCAGAATCTAAATTTCGGGCGAAGCCGAGTAGTAAAGCTAGTACATTATAATCTCGAGCCAATTTTAGTTTAAGATAAATTACTTTTATAGTTAAGTGAGAAATAAAATTTGAAGTTGTCTCTAGGGCTGGGACTATTGGAATAATTTAATATTCGAATATTTTACAAGTATTTGAATGCTATGAATAAGCTTGGAATATTTGAGTATTCGAATGTTATTATTCGAATAGTATGATGTGAAGCGGGTCCAAATTAGCTTACAAGATTTCACCCTGATAAATGAACCTGAAGAACTTGATTTATAATTCACACCATACTATTCGAATACATCAGTATTCGAATATTTGAATATTCGAATACTTGGATATTCGAATAGTATTCGAATACTTTGATATTTGAATAGTATTCGAATACTTTGATATTTGAATAGTATTCGAATACTTGGATATTTGAATTATATTCGCCAAATAATTGAGTAACTGAAGTATTCGAATATTCGAATATCGAAAAATTCGACAAATAGTCCCAGTTGTCACAAAGTCACCTCGTTTACGGTAGTCTTGATGTTAATCTTATTTCATTCCATTGTCTACTATCTATTGCCAAATACCCTGTATATATTCTGTTTTAAACAATTTCATAGTTGTACATAAATATTTTTCTGGTTTGGAGAATTTAGTGAATTGTGAAATCTACAGTATTGGAGTTAATTAACAATTTTCATTTGGAGAACAATGGTACGTTTGATCGTCTGTCTAGATACATTTTGTTACTAATTTGGAAATATGAGGAGTTTAAGACGAAAAGTCATCTCGAAGTCAACGCTGTAAATTGTTGTAAATTTTGGCAAATGTCTGATCTAATATTTGCACCTTGTTCTCTTTGAAAATTTTAAACCTGGCGGATGAAATCATTTTCCAGAGGCAGTGCTAGAAATACCAGAAAGGGGGAAGTAAATCTTGTAGCGATCGACTTTAAATCAAGAACAAGGATCCAAAATGCAATAAACACGATTCGTTAGTGTACAATTAATTTACAAGCTGTATAACTTCTCTATTAATCTGAAATCATTTACGATATAACAAACAAATTATAAGCAATCAATTTTATTGAATTTCATATTAATTCCATCGTCTCACCTTGGGCGTTATAAATGGATTAAAAGCACAAAGCGTTCGATTCTCGTAGACCCTGTTCGCCATGTCAGTGTCCCAGGTGGAGGTCTCGAAGTCCTCGATAAATCCTGACACAGTGCACGCGAATTCGTACAATCGATTCGTTGGAAAGAAATACACGTTCCTCGATAGTTGTCGTATCGACAATTTGATGTCCCCATTGTTCCTCAACTTTCGATGCTCCCTTATATCTTCGTCTTCTTCCTGGAAAACCTTGTGTTAATTAAATCCAACGTACTGTTACTACCTTTGTTCTGCATTTCTCCAAAGAAGCATCGAATAAGCTGCTCACTGATCGAGATTAGCAGCTATAGATCTACACACCCCTAGTATCGACAAAAACAATATTAATTGTTGAAATTGCTGTTCCCTTCGACATGGGATACGTACCAGTGGCATGTCGTTCAGGGGAGCGGAGAACGCGAACGACGAATTCGTACCAGTTTCGGAATTATGTCGGTTGATCGTGTACATCCTTGACGACAGGATGGATCGTACGTCTGTGTCATTATGGATGTCTATTCGACACGCGTAACTGCAGAAATAAATTTTAAACGCTTATGCTTTCGTCGTGGAATTGTACTCGAGTTGTGGAGACGTGTGTGTAGGAAATAGAAAATAGTGTTTCATTACTAAAGATGCGGAGGAAGTTGTTGAATGTTAATTTTATTGCAGTGATTTTTTTATTTTTGGACGGACTGCATTTGGTAGTGGTAAATAGGAGATATATTTATGTGGATTATGTTCACTTAAGTTCTATCTTCTAATTCTTTTAAACCGACACTATTTCTCCAATTGAAGGTCTTGTGTGGAAAAGGCTTAAGAGTAGGGCTGGGACTATTTGTCGAGTTTTTTGGTATTGGAATATTCGAATACTTTAGTTGCTCAATTATTTGGCGAATATATTTCGAATATCCAAATATTCTAATACTCTGGGAATATTTAAGTATTCGTATATTTAAGTATTTGAATACTGATGTATTCGAATAGTATAGTGTGAATTATAAATTAAGATCTTTAGGTTCATTTGTCAGGGTGAAATCTTGTAAGCTAATTTTGACCCATATTATTCGAATACATCCGAAATATTATCGAATATCGAATAGTATTCGAATAATAACATTCGAATACATCCATATTCGAAGTTTATTCGTACCTTCCGAATACTTGTAAAATATTAGAATATTAAATATCGAATACATCAGTATTCGAATACATCCATATTCGAATTGTATTCGAATACATCAATATTCGAATTGTTTTCGAATACATCAATATTCGAATCGTATTCGAATAGTAACATTCGAATACTGAAATATTCGAAGTTTATTCGTAGCATTCGAATACTTGTAAAATATTAGAATATTAAATTATTCGAATAGTCCCAACCCTACTTAAGAGTACTATTATACATATATGTACCTATAACTATTCCTATAACTACTCATATATCATAAATGCAGGGTAAGGGAGAAAACAGAGAATGTCACTAAACATCTTTATAAAAGAAATTAAGTTTTACTGCTTTAGTCGATCAGTAAAGAAACAAGGTCCAAGAAATTTATCTGCATTCTTCATACTTTGAAGCGTATACCCTAATTAGACATAAGAAAAAATAAGGAATAAAATAATAATTATTTTGCATTATTTTAATATTTTGTTAAGTTTGAACAGGGCAGCATATTGAAACAAAATAAGTACTTTCCACTTCTATTATTATCAAAACAAGGAAAGCCCCTCTGTTTATTAATTGCCAGATATTCTATTTCTCACTTATTTGTTATGCATGACATTATCCATGTATAATAATGGATGAAAAAAAGTTGAGGCATTGATTCAAAAACTAGAAACTTCAAGCGTTAAAATGCGTTTCTAAATATTTTTGCGACCATTTTCGCAGAGATACAGTCATTCCATAGCTTGAACTTACAAAATCTCAAAACCTTTTTGTTTGAGTATAATAATTTGGCCATCCACTGTATTTCTATGCCTACTCCTATAAGTACTCCCATATTTCTATAACTATTCCTACATTTTAACCGTTCTTCTAACAATTCCTATATCTCAATTATCACTACTTACCCACAACTCTCCAACCTCGTCGAGATATCCGTTTCCAACTTGGTTTCGCAAGGATGATTCTGGCTCATCGTGTAAAGCAGCCCGTTATTCCCTGTGCAACCGAGGTCCATGACGACTCTGTCCGGAAATTCCACGGTTATCCTGCCTATTGGCACGAGTAGCAATAAAAGCGCCGCAAGTCCGCCAAAGGACGAGAACAGGGATAGTAGAACCTGAGAAAGGAGAATCATTCTAAAGTCAACGTTTCTTATTCGTAACGTATGTTAGCGAATTATCCACGTTGCCGTCGAATTCTTTCTCCCTTAGGAGTAATATATTTGAAAATAATTAAGCAATGCAAGGATGATCGTGCAATGGAATCCTACTTTGAAATTTCCCACTCGATCTGCGAACATTCCAGCCAAAGGCGGCATCACCATTGCGATCACAGGTGTGATGGCGCTCATTATGGCAGTTTCCTCCACGTTTATGCCCAGCTCCCTCATGTGTATCGTCAAGTACGGGTAAAGTACATAGAGCGCTGAAAATGATCGTTATTATCACTGATATTCGAGAAAGAATTTCAAACTGTGCAGAATAGTGAAAAAAGAGCTTTAACAATTTGGAAGGAAGCATAATAATGCAACTCTCGAATATTTTACAAGTATTCGAATACTACGAATAAACTTCGAATATTTGAGTATTCGGATGTTATTATTCGAATACAGTTAATACTGATGTATTTGAATAGTATGGTGTGAAGTGGGTCAAAATTAGCTTACAAGATTTCACCCTGGCAAATGAACCTAAAAAACTTAATTTATAACTCACACCATACTATTCGAATACATCAGTATTCGAATACTTAAATATTTGAATAGTATTCGAATAGTACTCGAATACTTGGATATTCGAATTATATTCGCCAAATAATTGAGCAACTGAAGTATTCGAATATTCGAATACCGAAAAATTCGACCTGAGACGCTCAAAACTAGACGATTTTTTCCTGCAGATACTGTGAGGTTGAAAATTATTTCTTTACTTCTTATGTGTAGAGTATGTATTAGCGCATATATTGTATAAATACTGTACAAAAATATTAAAAACTGGCCGAGTTATTTGTTGTCCCGTGAAGCTTCTCTGAAACACTTTTTGAAATTTTTGAAATTGGCTAGCAGCATAACTTGAACAATTTTTAGTCGATCCATTTGAAGTTTTAATAGCATCTCTTATAATAGATGATCTACAGAACTACACGCGGATGTTATGATCCATTAAACATTTTTCTTGCTTCAGGCAATTTTAGACGCAATTCTAGGCAAATTTTTCGGCTAAAACTGATAAAAATCAATATTCTGACAAATCGCTATGTACTAGCCGTGGATTGTCTTTTCAAAACCTGCAAGAATGGAAGAGCACCGGCAACAGCATTTTGTTTAAAAGAAATAGTTACAATTTTTTGTATAAAGCATGTAGAATAAAATCCTTAAAAAAGTCCTTTTCATTTATTTTCTAATTTCGTCCCAAAAAGTTGTGAAAATTACATATAATTTTCGGAGCTCCAAGGTGGCCTAACCCCTCAACAAAACACCGAAATAGGTACCCTTTATTACACAAAGCAGTGACCCTACTTTAGTTTCCGTTTAGCAAAATGTTCACATCAGAACGAGGTGTTGACAACAAAAAGGCTATACCTCATTCTGTACGCAAGATAACTAGCAAAACTGAATATGTCGGTTCGAATGCCATTAGCGTCTAATAGAAGCTTCTTGTGGAGGAAGGAATACAGTGGTGAACTTGTTAATTTAAATTCGCGTAAAAACTAATTACCATTCAATATAATAGTTTCCTGTCAATTAAACTCGCTAGAATATTGGGAAGCGGTACTCACTCGATGCCTGAACGAAGAATATCATTTTAAGAGGTAGCAACTCCTTGTGCCGGAAGTCCTTGATGATCCTCCGGAAGAAACTCTTGATCAGCATCATCTCGTTGCCGTTTGGAAAAACTTTCAGTCGTGCACAAGAGTTTCGTAAGTAGTGATGATGAAAACTCGCGGTGAATTAAGAATGGCGTCAACCATCAAGCATATTCTCGGTGCAGTTTCGTCACCGATGCATGATTCTTCTTCCTGCCAAAGAAAAGTGGTTAAGTGGCCTCCCAATTGCGGTATAACTTAATTAAACAATATGTATTTTTAGGAACGATCACGAATCGAAGCGATTTTCTTTTCACCACGTACAACTTTATTCAAGGGCTTTCCATTTTCTATACAATACTATTAAAAGCTGATCAAAGCTGGATATATGAAATGAAATTCGCCAGATAAAACTAAGTAGAGAACTTAAGTAATTTTGATATTAATCAACTAGCAGAAAATTGTAAAATTCCAATACTTAAAGTTTTATTGTACCTAATCGAAAATAATTTAATTATTTTAAGTTATAAGTATTTCCTTCTTGCTCGGTAAAGAAATATCAATATAATCAAAATAAAGTTTCGCGGTTTTGGTTTTGTAAATTTTCTGAAACCTAAGTTCATTGGTTGCGAATTTTGATCGTTGGGAAATTGGAGAATAAACGCGAGAATAAACGAAGAATAAATCCATATTTGAATTCGATTAGGGTCGCGAATGATTTCGAAAGTTTTGACACGTGCTGAACTCGACTTCGCAGAAGTAATTGTGACACTTTTCGAGGCAATACCGTTGCTCGCTGGCGGCCAACATTGCCGTTGTCAACGTCAGCTGATTTTCCGTGTACGGCCTCTGATCACCGCACGGGCCTTCGGCTTATTATCGACTGGGTGTGAATATTCGAATAAAGCTAGATATCTGCCTCATTATACGGTTCACTAAGTAGTTGGGGAAATTTGCATGATTTCTACTTTTCACAGAAATGAAACGTTTACTAGTTTAGTGGTCGTAAAATGAATTCCTAGGATGTCGATCGATGATATTGCTGTTTTATTTTTTATTTATCCATGACTTCTTTTCGAAAGGTGACTACTTAGGTCCACTAATGGAAGAAGGAGGTGCTTGAAATCTTATTGTTATATAGTATCGTGGGGCCTTGGAAAAAACATTAAAAAAACGTACACTTTTTAATATTCAGCGTTTTTTATTTTGATGGGTTTAAAGCAATGGAAGTATTAGATTTATCTGTAAGTGTATATTAAGGGATCTTTCCACTGTGACGCACTGATAAAGTATCTTTGTTTGGAATTTTTTGTCACAAAAAGAGTGTCTTTACTAAATTGAAGTTTTTTTCAATTTATTTATTAATATGTGTTTTGAGAATACAAAAATAAATTTAATGCATGATTGCCCTAAAATAAGAAGACGTAATATGCGCTGTGAAAAAAAAACACCTCGACTGCGTGGTCGATTTTGAAGGAACCAAATATCTGGTGCGGTGGTATCAGGTAGGGCTGGGACTATTTGTCGAATTTTTCGGTATTCGAATATTCGAATACTTCAGTTGCTCAATTATTTGGCGAATATATTTCGAATTTCCAAATATTCGAATACTCTGCGAATATTTAAGTATATCAGTATTCAAATACTATTCGAATATTGAAGTATTCGAATAATAACAATCGAATACTCAAATATTCGAAGTTTATTCGCAGCATTCTCATACTTGTAAAATATTCGAATATTAAATTATTCGAATAGTCCCAGCCCTAGTATCAGGGAGGTTTGTAATCAGTACGGCTGTCGCTATGGCCCGAACTACTTAGAATCACACATTTTCGTTGCATTTTTCTCATCTTTTGCGTCGCAGAATGATTAAGAAATTTAGCTAATTTCGATAGTTCCACATCATCAACCTAATTAATCTTAGTCCCTGCCATAGGGACTAAGGCAATAGAGAATAGAAAAATTAAATAATAGAGAATACTTCAATTTAGTAAACACATTCTTTTTGTGACAAAAAAGTTCCAAACAGCGGTGCTTTATCAGGGTGCCACAGTGAAAAGACCCCTTAAATAGCTAGCGTATTGAAATTATTTTTTATCAAACAGAAAATTGCTCAGTGCACGGGATCCGTGCGGGCAACGCCTATCGGTGTTCAATGAGCACTTTTAAGAAATGGAGTTTCGGGACTTCCGCACACAAGATACGCCACGCCCTTCAACCTTTGTATTCAAAGAATTAAAAGGAGCTTCGAAATAAGGTTGAGCTAAGAGTCTTAAAATTTTTAACCATCTACTGATCAGTGTACAGAAAAGACATAAAACTTCATATAAATAAATAAACTGTATAGCTCCCATATTAGATGAGGTAATGAATTTTTAGAAAATAAATTTGATGGTAACACTACATACGCTGTCTATCGTCACAGAAAATTCAAGCTGAAATTCCTGTATTCCTGATAGAATTTTAAATGAATATTATTTATAATATAATATTCTTATCTAGGTCCTTCGAGTACCCAATGTAAAATTACATTGAATAACTACATAGTAGGACCACAACTAGGATCACAAGCAGGGCTGGGACTATTCGAATAATTTAATATTACAAGTATTCGAATGCTACGAATAAACTTCGAATATTTGAGTATTCGAATACTGATGTATTCGAATAGTATGATGTGAAGTGGGTCCAAATTAACTTACAAGATTTCACCCTGGCAAATGAACCCAAAGAACTTGATTCATAATATATTCGAATAGTATTCGAATACTCGGATATTCCAATTATACTCGCCAAATAATTGAGTAACTGAAGTATTCGAATACTCGTATACCGAAAAATTCGACAAATAGTCCCAGCCCAAATCACAAGCAGCCATAGAACATCTCGACTTGCCTCGCGCACATTTAAAAACTCAATCTTCCCCTTTTCCGATAACTAGCTAGCAGATTTATCGACCAGATGGCAAAGCAATCGAAGAGCGGATAGAAATTTCAAATAGAATTCAGTTTTGAATTCTGACATTTAGCATCCGAAGAAGTGGCCACGGCAGTGGACTGTATGTCAATACAAATGTCATGACTTTTACATAACGGTTTTTACATGCACGCCGTGTGTGTAACGCGTGTCGCGCACGTCAGCTTCCGCTCCGAAGAATAAATCTGCCCGTAAATATATATTATCTACGTAAATACCGTGGCAGATGTAATTGGCGGCAGAGTCGGAAAGGGGCCGATTATCTCATCGAAAAATAACTCGCAACCACAGAGCGGAGTATTTCGTCAAAGACGGAGCTTCGTTTTTGAAGGAATTAAAAGAAAGGAATGGCACAATGGCGTCGATAATTATTCAAACGACAATATAGCCTGACTCTCCCCCAATTGTACGATTATTTACCTACCTTAAGTTGACAATTGTGATTTCCAAAATTTACAGAAAATTTTAACAGTTTCTTTTTTAGAATTCTATGTTTTCCACATGTTAGTGGCAATTGCCTTGTATTTCTCTGAAAGTTAGAACAGCTTTTAGAGAAATCAAAGCTCAGGTGGGTCAAGAAAGACCCGAGGGCACCAGTAGGGTTAACGAAATGAACGTGCTTGGGTCAAAAGAGCCCCCAAGCCGTACTAGGGTTAAAGAATTGTATCATTTTAATCTCTTCAGGCATTACAATTAGATGAAGACATTACTCTTCATTTAACAGCAATATTAAAGTAATTAAATATTATCATTATTAATTCATGTTCCTACTTAGGGTTCATAATTCTATCCAAATAATGAATCTTAATGATACTCAGACAGATAAAGTGTTAAACAGCCTGCAAGGGATTCGTGATTAACCATCAATAATTATTTCAAGATGATGAATTAGAAATAAACTATGTGCATCGAAAGAAGGAAGTGGCAGAAAATAGATCCAGTAAACTTGGAATTGAGCTTGATATCTGAGTAATAGCAAACTACTTTGCCGTGTTTTAGGTTTCAACCAGAAGATCAAATGCGCGATTGTTTTTTGTATTTTCATCCATTCTTTACTGTACAGCCTTCGCATCACGGTCTTCTCTTTCCCGAACCCTTCTTCCCTCATCTTTACATAATTCACTTTCCAATCGATTTCCACGCGGATCTGTGATGTCGCCGAGAAAACACAGAGGACTTATCGGATAAATCCCATCGCCTCAAGAAATCGAGCGTGTCGAGACGCTTATTGAAAGCTCGCGTGATGCATCGCGGAAAGATGAATAATTCAGCTTGCACTGTGTCACGAGAACAGCAAACTTGCGCGGGAGTAATCGAGCCCGGCATGGTTGCATAATGCACTCGTACTATGGCTGCAATTTGCAACTCGAACGTTGCACTTTTTTTATTATTGTCGCGGTTTCATTCATCAGCTGTTATTAAAAGCTGTAACCCGTGGCACATCAACCTCGTCTAATTTGCCACAACATTCGTGTGCTTCCTGTAGTTGTGACTTCTTAATACGCTTCGAATACTTCACTTGCTCAATTATTTGGCGAATATAATTCGAATATCCAAGTATTCGAATACTATTCGAATATCCAAGTATTCGAATACTATTCGAATATTTAAGTATTCGAATATCCAAGTTTTCGAATACTATTCGAATATCCAAGTTTTCGAATACTATTCGAATATTTAAGTATTCGAATATCCAAATATTCGAATACTATTCGAATATCCAAATATTCGAATACTATTCGAATATCCAAGTATTCGAATACTATTCGAATATTTAAGTATTCGAATACTATTCGAATATTTAAGTATTCGAATACTGATGTATTCGAATAGTATGGTGTGAATTATAAATCAAGTTCTTTAGGTTCATTTGTCAGGATGAAATCTTGTAAGCTAATTGTGACCCACTTCACATCAAACTATTCGAATACATCAATATTCGATTAGTATTCGAATAATCACATTCGAATACTCAAAGTTTATTCGAAGTTTATTCATAGCATTCGAATACTTGTAAACTATTCGAATATTAAATTATTCGAATAGTCCTAGCCCTACTTGAAACCCTTCATTATCAAAAACAAAAATACACGTGCCCAACACTCTTCGATACATCACAAACTTATGGTACTTTGAAAGAAAGAAACATTGTCACTAATGCGAAAAAATGTACGTACCAGACGATGCGTTCGAAGCTTCCTACCCAATACAAATGAAATCCAAATTCCTTCGTCCAACTACGTAATTTTGTAAATCAGTAATTTTGAAAGTGCGCAGTTAACAAAGTTAACTCGAAGCGTAACTCCAGTGTATCGCGAATTCCACAGTAAAATACGATCGAATGCCATTCCTTGGCACGTTGTTCGTTCGTAATTGGTGTTTCCATTATCGGAGCGTCGATTGTTTCCAAACTTCTCGATAACGGAGCCTTGCGTATGAAGTTCGAGAAGCAAATGGTAACCGGAGAGCTGAATGTATCGCGCTGTGTTTCGCAAATAGAGCGATGAACGTGTTTTAATATGTGCAAGGTGTGTCGCTTTTTAGCCAGTCATAAGTTTAAAGACGTTGATACGATCGAATGGTTCCGTTCCAAAACGTAAGCAAACGCTTCGTAATGCAATGAAATCTTGTTTGTCCAAACTATTTAAGGAACAAGTTATGCCATTGTTTCAGTCTTTATTTAAGTGTCATTAGTGTCACTAGGACCCGACGTTTCGAGTTTAGAAAATTTTCTTGGGGTGCTCGCGATAAATAAACTCTCAGATTTATAAATCCGTAATTAATGATGTCGTTATTAAGAAGCGCGTACAATATTAATTGCATTATTGAATTCTGAAGTACGGGGTATTTTTATTTCTGATAAATATCAAACTGCTTGTATTACTTATTAGTATTGTTTCTTGGAGAGGCTAAGGATTTTAAATCATCACATGATCAGATTCTAATATAAATGCCGATCTGAAATGTGCAGGAATGAAATTGTGGGAAAAATGGGCCCTGCATGAGAAATGTGGTCAAGCTACCTGCCACCCAACGGTTAATAATAAAATTATTGCATTTTAACAATAATTTGCAACTCGAATGGGTAAATTTTAAGCAAAATTACATGTCCAAACGTGGGAGAATGATTGCGAAACAGGCTTTTCTTCGCCAGAAAATTTGTAAGAGTGATACGTTGTTGGGTAATTATAGTAAGTTGGAATTTAGTGCTAGAAGAACGCAGCTTTCTACCTTGCACTCCTTGGGTTTGCGAATATTTTTGCTTGTCACTTGGCATAAAACGTGATTTATGAGACACATGCGATTAGGTGGTGTGATAGGTTGGTTCTTGATATTAATTTGCAATTGTACTTGTCGTTTCAATAAAGATAATCCAAGGGGATTTTCATTAGTCGACACGTTGGGCGAGTCCAGCGATGAATGTTATTCTTTCTCAAACGTGAATAAGTATTTAAAGAAGAATAGTTGTGGATTGCTTAAAATAGACAAAGTGGTAGTAAATTCTTTGATAATCCTTTTATCTTCTTATGCTCTGGCATCTCAGTCATACATCACTTTCTGAAATTAATGTACGGAACTATATTCTGTTTGGAAACCTTTTAAACCAAGAATGCAATAAGTTATCAGCAATTACAATAATTTCTCTCTCATTGTACATTCGTCTATTATATGTTTTATTGATAGTCCTGTATTACACCTATTATATTTTGGATGTTGAGTTTTCTCTATTAAGTGAAGATGTGTCAACCTGCTATGTCCTATTCTTAATTTTTTTATAACACAGTTCAACAAAATTTCACTTTTTTTGCTATCATCCGCAGTTTTTGAGAAATTCGATTTTGAAAAAAACTGCAAATTTTCAACTTTGAACATCTTTTGTGTCGAAACGGTAATAGTTATTCCGTTACTCTTTCCGCCAAATTATTCTATGAACCCTCCCAAATACAATGATATAAGATACAAGTGCATTATGAACATTTAAATATGTTTAAACAACGATCAAAGTGAAAAGAACATCCGAAATACACCCATTTTTGCAGATATCTTTCAATTTATTTCCAAAACCAAGGGTCCAGGAGAAAATCTGACTACTCCGCGCGATGCAGCAGACATTTTTCCTTCGGCAATCATCAACAGAAGTGGTAAGTCACGTTTTGTTTTCAATACAGAAGCAAAATAGTTTGGCAAAACGTGCGGCGCCGACAATCGAATTTCTCAAAAACTGAGAGTGATGATGACAAACGGTTTGCGGGTTCGTTTTCAGCCCACGAAAACCTATAAGAAACGGCTATTGAATGTTACAAGTCCAGATGGCTGTCAAACTGTGTAATTATTTGTTCTCATCTTGTCAGTGAAAGGACAGGGTGCGTATATTTTCTCTTATTTCATGGAGATAGTTCACTTGATTTGCAACCAGTCTTGATTCCATTTCTCCCAAATTTTGCGTTATATATTATTGTGCTTCTTCAATTGGAATTGACAAATTCTTGAGATCCTTATTGATCCTTCCATATCCCCCAGTGTTGAGTTCGCTGAATTTCTGCCACACAGCAGTACCTATATTGCGATTAAAATCTTTATGCAGCTTAAGTTGCAAATTGTTCCCTAAAAAATTTATACTGAAAGGGTTACAGACTTCTCTGATGATGATAATCCTATCATCGATCCCGTCAGTGGTTATACTGTAAGTACCTTTTGCGTTAATATCCAAGTTTTCCAATGCAAGTAAGATGTTGAAGAATTCACACGACTTCTCTGAGATTTGAATCGGGAATATATACTTAGCAAAGACCACAGAGCTCTTAGGATGGATTAGGAAAACACTGTAAGTGCCAAAAATCAAATTCTATACTATAGTGTTACCCTATGACACGTAGAAAATTTTCCCATATTTTTTTTAAATTTTGGCACTTACAGTGTTTTCTACAAGGACTCTTCAATTCTGCGAAGCTTCATCGAAAATTTGCGCGTGACACTCATCAAAATACCAGCCACAAACCACACAAATGTCTCCTGTGAAATCCCTCGAAACTGAAGAAAAATCATGCCACCTCAATTAGCTATGTAGATTCAATCAGAGCAGCTAGAGGGAATTATTACCTTCGCCAATGAATATGAATTCTTGTTGAAATTTTGGATGAAGTTTAGGATTACACTTATTAATTGTAATCGTTTCATGCATTTTATTATCATTAACACTAGTAATTGCACACAGAAGCTGCAGTAGTCATACGTTGATGGCAAGTAGCTCCGGTATCAACGATCCTCCTGCGGAGCACATCTTCCAAATGGTTACGAAACAATTCCGACTGCCAACAAATTCTATGTCTCTTTCATAAGGGAACCGTCCGTGACTCTCCTCTCTGAATTACTGCAATCGATAGCGCGCGCGATTACTATGGCCGCCGATGGAACTCTCTTTAAGCACACCGCGGAGGGAGATGTATGCCAAGATACAAGTTCTCCCATAAATTCTTGCATTTTTCCTTTCATACTGTGGCGAGGGGCAGTGACATAACGAATTGAAGGTCCCAGGGATATTTATGCGCGACACGGTGTCCGTTTCCGGAGGCTCGAGCGATCATTATTCGAACGCAGAGACGCAGGTTCGAGGGAATTTGCGAGACTTTTTACGCGAACGAACAGGGTTTAATGTTGGTTTAATTGAAATGGAAGAAACGATGGAAATGCATCGAGAATTCTTGTACACTTTTACGAAGAAACTACTTTACATTTTACTGCATAAAATTGTTTAAAAAGGGATTCTTATTTGATGATGGGAAGATTGTTATTATTTTCTTGTAATTCTTTTGTGATAATAATGATTTATTGATTTTCCAGATCCCATACAGCACACTTCGTTGCAGGAGTATTGCAGGAACGTTGCTGCAATATTGCGTTATTGCAGGTTGTATTGCAATATTGCATGAACAATGCTGCAATATTGCCGTGCAATATTTGAGTGGCAACGTTCTTGCAATATTGCTGGAATATTGCGCACACGTTGCCACTGCAATGTTCAAGTGGCAACGATCCTACAATATTTCTGCAATATTGCGCACACATTGACGTGTATTGTTACAGTGGAAACGCTCCAACAACATTCTGTAATATTGCGCACACGTTGCCACTGCAATGTATACAGCACACTTCGTTGCAGAATCATTGCCGGAACGTTGCAGGACTACATATTTGTAATGTTGCCGCAACTTTGCAAAAATTCACACCTACAATATTGCGAAGGCGGATATAGGATTGAACCTGTAACATCTCTGCAATGTTTTGGTGCAACACTGCAATCTTGCAACGTGTCATTGTAGAGACGTTGCTGCAATGTTATGGTGTTGTATGGGATGTTGCAGGTGGAGCCTTGAGTTTCCATTGGGTGGGAAATATTTATCAACGGGGCACTCTTCAGTTGTGTAAGTTACGTTGCTGCAACTAGGTTCACAGAGTGTCTTTTTTCAAAATGAGGAAATATAGTTTATCTATGTTATTAACTATTCCTTTTTTCCCGAGGAAACTACAAGTGGTTCGTTGCATTCTTCGCCGAGATTAATCGCGTTAGTAACTCATACATATGTAGTTGTATAGAAATGGACAAAGTAACTGTCTGTGAAGGCTGTTATGTACCTCGACGTGATTTAAAGGTTGGAAGAAAATAATCCATCATTATTTTTATCCCGATCACCTTCGGTTTTTTAAGGTCGGAGAAAGATTGCAGTAAAGAATCAGGAACCAATGAATGCTCTTAAATACTATGTCTGATTATTCAAATATGATGTCATAGTCTCTTCAGAATACGTGAAAATAACAGCAAGTCAGGTCTACGATATTTTTCGAAGTCTGTGAAAAAATCCGTGTGAATTCAAAATAACTCAATCCCAAAGATCCCCGAACGATAGTATAATCACCTAGAATATTAAATATTTTTCAAACTCTATCTAAAGTATCTCCCTAAATCCCAAACACACTAAAATCTTCCAGTACCACAATCTTTAGTTTACTTAAGTTACAATGGCGTGCAAAAGTATTCGGCCGCCCTTTAAAATAACATAACTTTTTTAAAATTAATTTTAAAATATGCACTTGGTCGGAATAGAAAAACATAGTGAAGGTCGTTTTTTAAACTTTTTTGTGAGAGCTTAATGAAAATTCAATAAACCCGTTTGTAGATTTAAGTAAGTTATATACGTGCCTAAAATTCTTCACCACCTTTTTCGCTTCTTTTCACGAGGGGACAAGTCTCAGTAGACGACGCGACCCGCAACCGATTAGGCGATATACGGTATAGTAATTACCGCGAATTGCTGGAGCGTTGTCGGACCTGAATGTTGGTCCATTACAAATGTAATTGCATAACTCGTGCATCACCGGACTTAGTGGCCGTAGTGGTGTGCTAAGTATCCTCTTCCTGAAAGATTCCCTCTTTTTTTTCTCTTTTTTTTTAAGAACGCAGAAGTAGATACTCGACGATGGAAAGAGGCGAACCAAATTGTTGTTTTTTTCTTCTTCTGTTTTTATTATTCAACAGTGGAACGTGCGCAATGATCGCATTCGTCGTGGCGCGGACGTAACAGATCGTTCGCAGATTGTTTATTCTCGGAAATTTACCACATTGTATGGAAGGCACGTAATGCTTGTTTTTAATTTAAATTAGAGTTGCTGATGGTGGAAACCTAATTTTCTTATATAGAATTTAATTATTTCTCTTCAGGCATAATAATATGAAGGCGTGTTTCACTTTCGTAATGCGTTTTCTTAGTTGGATTGCTCGCACGTAGTTGAATATTCACGTCTATTGTGAAGAATATTACTCTTTTGTCGTAATGAATGGTTAGGGGGGTGTTAATGCCTACTTAGAAGTTGTTTGAATAAACTGCTGCGAGTTGTAAGGGGGGAAATAATAGAAAAGAGGGGAGATGTAACTTATTTCTTGTGTTATAAGATATTTCTACTCGACCTCGAGAAGTATTACTGAATCAAGTGAATAAACTGCTAAAAGGGCTCTGGATAAGACACTTTTGTGTTCTGTTACCGGTACTTCAATTATATATTCACATATTTTCTATATTTTTAGCTCAGTTCTGTCTACATATACCAAATACCTAAACACCAACTTAGACACAACCATTTTTAAGGTCTTGTTATACGAGCCACTTCTGTGACTTACATGTGATAGTTCAGGTGTATTCACTTAGCTAAAATATGCACTGTTGGTTTAATAAAAGTAGAAGGTGATAGTAAATATGTGAATTTACCCAAAATACCAATCGTGAGTTACAGACGTGGCTCGTGTGGAAGAGTCTTAAGGCTTGTGGTGGTCAAATTGGTACCTGAATATTTGGGAATCTGAATATTTGTAAATTTGGATACTTGGGCCTCTAGATATTTGGATATCTGGATACTTGGGTGTTTAGATATTTGAGTTTCTGGATATTTGGGTCTCTGAATATTTTAATATCTGGATATGTGGGTCTCTAGATATTTGGATCTTTGAATATTTGCACATCTCGATATTTGGATATCTGCATATTTGGGTATCTAAATATTTGAATCTCTACACATTTGCATATCTGAATATTTAGGTATTTGGATACTTGGGTATCTAAATATTTGGATCTCTAAATATTTGGGTTTCTGGATACTCAGGTACCTGAATATTTGGATATCTAAATATTTGAATCTCCACACATTTGCATATCTGAAATCTGAATATTTAGATATTTGGATACTTGGGTATCCAGATATTTGGATATCTAGATATTTGGGTTTCTGGATACTCAGGTACCTGAATATTTGGATATCCGGATACATGGTATCTGAATATTGGAACACCTAGATGTTTTGGTCTCTGGGTACTTGGATATCTGAATATTTGGGTATCTGGATATTGCAGTACCTGAATATTTTTATTGGATACTTGGTACTGACAGTGTTGGATTAAAAAGGATAGAAAATGTGTGAATGTACTCCAAATACCATGAGCAGTACACAGAAGTATCTCTTGTGTAGAGACGTTTAAAAACATGGAAGCCAATGCAACAGTCGAGTACCACGGAAGCACAGTAACTCAACGACTCAGTACACGTTTCCTATTCAAGCCTTGGCACGTGTTACACACAGGGGAGTCGCCAGACGAGTATGGAGGTCTCATACTGATTCCAACTCCTTGACACGGTCAAGACGTACGAAGGTTAGAAGCTTCTAGCTGAAAGGACGAGCAAACACGCTCGGTACAACGACGCGGAAGTTTTCTAAAGGAGATCGACCTTACCTACTTTTTTACAATCCTGAATCACTAAATAATTACGCCCGAACTTTACGAGTCTCGTCGCCAAAGCGCCGTACATTTTACTAATTCCAGCAGAAATTTCTTGCTGAATCGAGCATCATGGAACGTAATAATTTATTTTATTAGAATGCTATTATAAAATATATGGAGATGCTGAAAATTCGAAAGTGTTAAAAACTCTTATTCAATGCTTATCTTGCAGTATTTAGTTAAGTGAAACTAACAGTTAATTTAAATTCCTCAGAATTTCATTATCCGGTGGTTTTTATTTCAAAATCTTTGCAGGTATGTTTGACAACATCTTCACTTATAAAATATCATCAGCCACCAGTTCTCCAAGTAATATAAAAATCAATGTAAAAAAATCGGATAGCATACACAAGGAATAGGAGAAACAAAATAATTTGTCATTACCCATATAACAATCTTTCCTGGCTGGCATACTTTAAAGTATGCATCTGAGTAATTTCGTCGACGAAAAAAAAAAGATAATTTTCAAAAAAAATTTCAGTTTTGGGTTTTGAAGCTTTTTAATATTAACATTTTAAAGGGACATGAAACACAAATATTTAGCAACACATTTAAACTATTCCTCGTATTGTTCACCCGTCACATTAAAAATGGGAAATAGATAGAAGTAGACATTTTTTGATACGACATGGACTGCTCACAATATTACAAGGAAAAAAAGCGCAATAGGTCGTTGTACCCATGAATTTGAAGCAATTTGACACGAACTACTCTTAACAGTCCCATTACGATATTATCTCGTTATCGCGCGAAAATGGAATGATGTAAGCGAATCAAAAAGACACTGTTGCACACGTGCATCGGTTAATAAGAAGCTCACGTATCGATTGTCAGGTTCCTGCAGTTCAAACAATCGAGATTCCAGTTTGCCTCGCGTGTCATTAATTTTTCAATGCCTGGAATCTGTAATTCTCATTTTACCATAAACATGTCGCATAAACGAGTCACTTGAAATAATTAGAGGTTTCTTGCTTAATACCTGACTCACGAAATTTGATAATTTAATTCGTTCGGTTATCAATCAAAAAATTTATTTCAGTCGATTACTTACTTCACCTTTGTCGCCACAATTTTAGGTCTGTTTTTCCATGTTTTTGTACACGTAAAAATTAAAAAAATGTCCTCGTCAGCATCTAATATATTTTCTGGATCCGAAGAGCTCTTTTTACACCGTTGCTAATACGAGTAAAATGCAAAGGCTCCGCGAGAGGAAATCTTATTAAGCTTTTCAGCGAGGCAAGCTAAAGACTGCTGTAAAATGATCCTTAGTTGCGTAATTCCGATCCCATTTGCTATTAATTTTTTTGTGTTCGCCTGTGTCGCCACTTTACTGGATTACATCGATGTGTGCTGATCGTTTTTAACAGACTGATTTAACGCGAACGATGTAGAATTTTATACCCTATAATCATTTTAATAATAACGAAAATAGAAAATACAATATATGTATCTTTGTGATAAAAATTTTTGCAAGGAATGGAATTAATATTGAAAAGCTAAAAAAGGGTCACGCAAATTGATGACCTATTTCGTTTTCGAATTACAATTATTTTGGTATTCAATTTTTCTTGAGCTATAAGTAATTCGATTAAGATGTTTAGTTTAGTTTCTTGATTAGATGCCAATGAAAGGGTGCCGTTTTAATTTTTTAGTTAATGAACTGAATGTTTTATTAGATAATACGTATTTCGCCACGTTTCAGGGAATACATTCTTATGTATCTTATTTTTTTCACGATTTTAAGATATTGAGTTGTATGCCCTATGGTGTAACTCCCTGTTGACTTCTAGCCGTAAATTAACCCCCACTGACCTGCCAGGTCCACGTGTGTCATACTTTTACCTTTTAAGTAAGCAATCCTCGAAGACGCTACAGTGACTCAGCAGTGTCTTGTTATTTTAATGATTTCGAAATTTAAGTATCTGTGAGATTATTTCCTTGAAACAGCATTGACACCTATCGTTTACGAACACGAAAGGGCAATAAAATAAAAATACAGAAACTAATCTTCTCTGATTTTAAAAGAATCAAGATAGTCAGTCACATAAGCACAGTGCTCAAAATAATTAGAGGATATCTTATTTTAATAACTCAGTTACTCACAAAATTCAATCACTTTGTAGGTAATATACTGTTTTTATAGTAATTACTAATTATAAAATGTTTCCTATTGGAGACATATCCATAAAAGTCATCAATTTTAATTACGAACTACTGTGATAAAACTTATTCTCTGAAAGCTGTGTATTCAATACTTTGAATGCTTCAAGTTACTACATTATTATATACACTAGGGGGGCTGGGACTATTTGTCGAATTTTTCGGTATTCGAATATTCGAATACTTCAGTTGCTCTATAATACTATTCGAATACTGATGTTTTCGAATACTGTTCGAATACTGATGTTTTCGAATATTCAAGTATTCGAATAGTATACATTTGAATAGTCAAATATTCGAAGTTTATTCGTAGCATTCGAATACTTGTAAAATATTCGAATATTAAATTATTCGAATAGTCCCAGCCCTAATATAAACTATAGTAATATAATAAATTGCAACTGGATGGATAAAATGGATAATATTACACAGTAGGTATATTTCCTTCAACGCTGCCATTTCGTTGCTTCCTCAACGTTGCTTCTCAAACTTGAAAACTCATCCAAGACAAAAGCACGAATATTAATAGCATAGATACATTTATTTATTTCTTTATACTTTAACCGCTTCGAGTCATCCAACGTCAACCACTGCTAATCAGTGATAACTGATACTCATTACAGTGCCCGTTTCCCTTAGTCACGATTGTATCAATATTTAAAGTAGAAGAGCGGTCTAAGCACCTAGGGTCACTGAGTTTCCCCAGAGCTGATCCTCCTTACCGTTACCAAACACCTAATTCCAGTGATTCCCTGGATATTTACCTGATACCGAGCCTGCCCCGTCCACCGCGTTTCATTTTCTCATTTTGTTATTACTTTCCCTTGGCAATCGTATCGGTCTGCTGATCTTCGTGACATAGATTTCTAACAATCAGTAAAATTCATCGTTACGTAAACACGGTGAACAGCCGTTACCAAATGCCACGCAGATTTACGAGTTTCTCCATCGCGACGGAAGCAAACGCTATTACTCAGGCATTCTGGTTTGCACGCGAGTAAAATACCGATTCACACGTGATGGAAATTTATTTAGTGCCAGCGACACGACTCTTTTCCGACCATGTTCTAGGTTTTCTGGGATCTATCGATCTTGGCTGCTGGATCATTAAAATGGCAAAAATTTATGTCATTTCGTTTCAAACGATTCTTCTGATCTTTTTGCGTTATGGAATTGAGTGGCACTTAAGCTTTCAATAATTAAATTACGGGATATTTGTTTAAGGAGACTAACAAGGGGAGGACACCATGTGGTAGACACCGATTTTTATGACCCTTGGCACGATGGATCTATGTTGAAAATAAGTAAATAATAATAGAGATATTTACATGGAAATTATTAAAAATTTCATAGTGGCCGTGGGGTTTTAATGGGTAATACTCCCACACTACCTTGGCGCCCCCGGGGGATTCCCCTCTGAAGGAGTCGGTATGCCTTTTGAAGATTTCCCCAAGTTAAAAAAAATTATAAAAAAAGAATTTATAATTAACAAATAAACTTCGAATATCTGAGTATTCGAATGTTGTTATTCGAATACTATTCGAATATTGATGTATTACAAACATACATCAGTATTATACATCAGTATTCGAATACTTAAATATTCGAATAGTATTCGAATACTTGGATATTCGAATAGTATTCGAATACTTGGATATTCGAATAGTATTCGAATACTTGGATATTCGAATAGTATTCGAATACTTGGATATTCGAATTATATTCGCCAAATAATTGAGCAACTGATGTATTCGAATATTCGAATACTGAAAAATTCGACAAATAGTTCCAGCCCTAGTTCAGTACAGAAAAGAACATATTTGAAAGTCCATCCGCACCTCCATGTTTTTGTAATCATTGCAAAACCTCAGATAAACCGCCTACACATCAGACGACTGCAGCACTGTCATACACATATATATGTATATTATCAAAAGTACTACTTAGTCACACTTTGTATTCATCTCCTCGTATTTAAATCGCTAAAGATACTTGATTTTCGAGCGATGTGTCTGCCTAGTTTCCATTAATGTACTTCCCATAAATATTCATGAGTATTATTGAGAGCATTAATTAGAACATCTCATTGGAACAAATTTCCACAGAGAAGAATGATAATTTGAGACCATATACCGTTTATTAAATCAAAGTAATTTCCTCGGCGACATTTTGCCACTGTTCTGGCAATAGTACAAGTAGCTGTGCACCTAACCGTACACCGGCCAGCGAGCGACACATGTTTGCGCTGACCTAATACAATTCCAAACCAACGCAACCGAAGAAGAAACAGAGCTTGAATTAAAGCATAAAACAAACTCGCGCACACTACACACATCCCTCTGCGACAACTGACGCAAAAATCACTTCCATCAGTTTCCAAGAAGTCCTAATAAATGATCAAGCACCTAACAAACGATCATCCGCATACAAACTTCAATCCCCATTATCTCTAACGACTCATTCCAAACACTCGGGCAATTATTTAAGATTGTCTGAGGAACAATTTCAACTGCCGCATACCAGTTCCAACAGGACACAAACCCAATGTCATCGTTCAGCCATCAACCCTCAAGAACCCACCATAGAACAATCAGAATCCACCCCAACGGACGAGGAAACTTTTATCGCCATTCCGCCACGTGAATCCGGTGCAAACTGTGATGCAATGCCGCACAGTGTAATACCCACGCATGGATATGCAAAATTGAGGTCGAATCGGTGGCCTGAAAGTCGTGTGCTGTTCTACCTGGAGGAGAGGGATTAAAAAAAATAAATAAGAGGAAGTATCGGCCGGCGATCGAGTGTTCGATTTCGATTTCGCTTTCACTGGTACGGCCGCCTCGACGACGGCGACGACGCTCGTCGTCGAACCGGGTCAAGTGCATTGAAGCCTAAAGGCTACTATTCTACGCGGACAGCTCCTATACGTCTGTTCGGCGTCCCTATCGAGTGCATTCAAAGGAACTCACAAATTACGCTGTTAGTAGTCCGCGACACGCGTCACCGTGTCCGTGTGTACGACTGTCCGTCGGCAATTCGTATGATCTGCGTCATTTATCAACGGCAAGAACGAGACACTGCTCAAAACAATTAGGTGGATCACGTTCCTGGACGATTGTGATGAACGGGGCGCGTGGGGGTGGGCGCTGGTCACCGATTTCCTTTAAATTTTCGTGTTATCCATGGTGAGCCGGCAGACGAGTATAGGATACTTAACTGGAAAATTAAAAGTGTTTCGAAACGCGGCATCACGCCTGGAAGTGCGGTGTCTCTCCCCGAAAAGGATGTTTTTGTTTTTAATTTTTTAAGGGTGATAAATATTACAGTTTTGATTTTCTTCAGCGCAAGTAGTAGCACAAGATGTTCAAATAATATGTATGCTTGGAAAAAGTTTTCATTGCAAAATTTGCCCTTCCCTTAATTACTATGAGTGAAATTTGGTAAAATCGAGATAACTACGCTAACATTTTCTACACTGCTGTTCTTTACATTGGCTCCAGTAGTACCATTCAACTTTTTTCCCCGCTTTTTTTACCGGGGATAGTAATAGTACATGTCAAAAGTATAGTGGCAGGAAGAACAGTGTACGTTAAGGGGGGATTCCTATTATTTGGACTAAAAACATAATGACATTTGGGATTTTTTTTAAGAAACCAGCGATTTGATTGATCTGAAATTTGGACCATGTTTTGATTTTTTTTATACGTATGTACCTAGCTTGAAATTGATGAACAAGCAAAAAACAGAAAATTTATTAAGCAGTGTGGAAAGTTTTCAAACTGAAAGGTCTGAAGCTTTAATTTTTGCAATCCAATTTTGCGCCAATTTTCTTATGTAACAAAAGAAGTATAAAACTTAGCGGTATTCTGGTTCATCAAATTGAAGCTACATATGTACAAAGTAAAACGCCGTTTCATTTTGCTTTTTCAGGTTACCTGGAAGGTAAATATCATGCACACCAGCGGACGACAAGTTTTATTATTTCTTATTACTATTAAAAAGGAATAAAAAAAACTGCAACTTCTTCAAGGATGCATAAAAACATGGTCCAATGTCAGATGAATCGAAATGCTAGTTCCTTAAAGAAGAATCCTAAATTTTGCTATGTTTTTAGCCCATATAGGATTTCCCCCTTAAGTTATGTCGATGAATACGACGAAGAAAATAATTTCTCATCTCATGCGAAACAGTTTTTTTGCTACTTTTGTGAGTCGAAGTTAAAAATAAAATTTCCTCTGCTCAATTTGTAATTTAATTCAAATTTTGTTATTTTTGTTTCGAGTATGAAGTGTATTTTGAAAGTCTAATGGGGCGAGACATATGCTATCAACATTCATGACTAGGATTTAACAGCTGATCTTACATACTACCTGCTGGAAATATTCTAAATGTCTTCCTGCAAAACTAAGAATTCTGACTCATTGCCCCTTACTCCTTTGCCCGCCCACCAGAAATATAGTTAGCGCACAATACGTATGTGTAATAACGTGGGAAACGCGTGGCGCGCAGGTCTGAGAAGTTCGTCAGAAATTTGAGTTTGAACTCCACATCGCTCCTTGAAATTGATAATTGCATAGCTCAAGTAATGTAAACTGCACAAGCGAAGCAGTTTAAAATTTGCATTTGGCTAATAATGAATACTGAGCATGTAATTTGTGTAAATTTACATTTTTTAAGTTGTGTCGCTATCAATGCCAAACAGCGATGTATGCATTCGTGCGGAAGCCGGAAGCGTATTCATGTTGCAGTCGCAAGTCAATTGGAAGTCATTTAGTATTTCTTTGATTAGGCAATTAAATTGGTCTTGTTTTTATACACAGGCTTGTATAAAGGATCTTGAAAGAGTTTTTTTATCCAATTTTGAAAGCTGGAGTAGTGGTTAGAAGTAGAGCTGAGACTATTTGTCGAATTTTTCGGTATTCGAATATTCAAATACTTCAGTTGCTCAATTATTTGGCGAATATAATTCGAATATACAAGTATTCGTATACTGATGTATGCGAATAGTATGGTGTGAATTATAAATCAAGTTCTTTAGGTTCATTTGTCAGGGTGAAATCTTGTAAGCTAATTTTGACCCACTTCACACCATACTATTCGAATAGGTACATCAGTATTCGAATACATCAGTAATCGAATAGATGCATCAGTATTCGAATAGGTGCATCAGTATTCGAATACATCAGTAATCGAATAGATGCATCAGTATTCGAATAGGTGCATCAGTATTCGAATAGGTACATCAGTATTCGAATAGGTACATCAGTATTCGAATAGGTGCATCAGTATTCGAATAGGTACATCAGTATTCGAATAGGTACATCAGTATTCGAATAGTATTCGAATAATAACATTCGAATACTCAAATATTTAAAGTTTATTCGTAGCATTCGAATACTTGTCAAATATTCGAATAGTCCCAGCCCTAGTTAAAAGGTGGACCTACTATGGAGTTAGTGGAGTAAGCAGTTCAAAATTTTAATCGAATTGATTAAGAAGATTCTTGTGCACTATTCTTTTTAAAAATGAAAAGGATGCTAGAGTTTTGTGCTAAAGGTACAAATCCACGATGAGACAAAAATATCGTGTCTCACGTGAGACTTTAACCTCGCGAGGCAATTATTTCATTATTTTATTATTTTTTAATTAGACTCTCATGAGTCAAGTTTCATGATATATTTTCAGGAATCTCATCTCTCGTGAATATATTTCCATTATTAACATTTAGTTGTTGCTGAGATTTTTGTCTCGAATAAAATCTCATCGTGGATTCACACCTTAAGAAAGATGTTGAGATGTTATCGAGGTTCTAATGCATCGATTGCTTCTCACGATAGCTTTCACAAATTAACGCTATAAAGTCAATGAAGTAAAGTAATAATATCGTCCTTCGACCTATAGCACTTGGAGGCGTTGATTTTCAAGTGTCCATAGGGTTGTTAATTAATAACAGTGCAATGGGGGTGGAAGTGCTTCTTCGTGAAAAAATAAATTAAGAGTATGGAATAAATCGTTTATAAATAACTTTGAAAATTCGTCGAGTCGAATTCAATAATTCAAATAGCATAAATCTCGCATTACTATGAATCCATTGAAAATACAATTTCTAGACGAAGCTGAAAAATTTCAATAGTGTCAAGATTTACTGCTTCAGAAATTATTCAGCATATTGTCTAACATATTTTTTATTTCCAAAGTTGCAGAAGGGAGCGAAATATCAGAAACCAAAAACAACTGCGCATTTGCTCCTATACAACTCTCATGAAATATTTAGTTGGCGCGCCACTAGTAATTTCCAAAATACTAGTTACCTCAGTAACCATCACGTTATCCCTCAATTATTTCGAGCGAGTCAGAACCATTGCCTACTCGTGCCAAGAGCATCTCAAGATCATTTTTATTTTCCACGTGGAATGTACATTCACTTCTAAAAAAATCGAAGAGAAAAGGGGACCAATTGAAATGTATCATATGTATAGTGTACGATGTTATTGGAAAAGTAGAAGATAAAACGTGTTCCAGGATGAGCAGCTCTTCCGCATTGCAGCGGCCGAGCATCTGTCTCTCGCATACTACCTGCAATCTTCTGATTTCCGATTTACTTGTACTGTTTATTTTACATCTATTTTACAAATTTCCATTCAAACATTTGTATGAAATTTATCCCGTTATACTCCTGCTTACGTTCAACAATGGCACAGGTTCTATTTACCACATCTCGAGACATTTAATTAATCTTAAAGTGTCTTTAAGCATACCATGTAAAACTATATCTTTCGGAAGAACAAATTTTCAATGTACTGTTTTAAAACACCTCAAAAAGGATCACCTTAAATACACATTACTATACTATATATTTATTTTATGAAACGTGAGGAGGTTGCAAAAAATATAAAAAATTCTCGTTTAATAAACAGACAATGATCAGCTACGAGATGCAGTGGTTTATTCGATTTTTTTTTAAAATACCTCTGTTTAATATGCAAAAATTTTGTTATCCTAGCGTAAAAGTGTGTTATAGAATTACAGAAAGTAAAATTATATTTTTGGACAGATTCATTTATTGTGTTAGTGGAACACTGTTTGAAAATCTCGCATTGTTAACTTATAGAGTCTTTTAACTATTTTAAGCAGTTTGTGTTTAGGATGTAAAATCACGTTGCAAATGTGATGCTTGCAGGTTAATTTATCTAACACCTCAGCTTGTTTTTACAATTGTTTTATAGTATGCACATTGCTGGCATGTTTTCCTAGTTGTCACTAACTAGAGTTTGAATATCACCTTGTAGAAACAGCATCCTGCCATTGCTCACAATCTACTCTAAAAGGTCGACGTTTAATCACGATATTGAAAAGTAAAAATAGGAAGATTTTGACAGCAGTAAAATATTCAGAAACTCTTTCCGCTGTGTTAAAAAGGCACACCGCTGTCACCGCCTTAAACAGCCAACTTGCGAAAAGATTACAAAATATGACGACGACTTAAGGGTACTAGGCAGTCGTTTTTGTCGAAAATGAAGCATTTCTTTTTCATTTAATTACAAATAAATAAATTGATGCTGAGCCTTGTTCCTTGACACAAAGTTTATTTAACATCATAAACTTTAAAAAAAAAGTTTGTTTAGTAACAAATTTGCATTATGTATGAAGTTACAGATGGATCATTAAAGAGGCTTTTTAAAAAAGTTGCTTTTGTTTTGGAGTGATAACTCAAAAACGGAGGTTTCAATCGATTCCAATCCAATTCGATCATGTTCACAAAATGTGTAGTTTCAGCCTGAACCTAAATTGAAGTTAATCAAACCTTATTCTGTATGAAAATAAATTAAAACCTCATCCTTGTTTATCGAGAAACGTACTTTTTTTAAAAATCGACATTGCGTAGCTGTCATTTCCATAATTTTTCTTCTTTTTAAACGATTTTATTCAGCTTCGATCCTCTGTTTGTTTGTTTGTATGGTGCAAATCTGGCAACTCAAATTTAACCCACTTCCAACTATCCAATTGTCTTGAAACTTTGCAGGCGTGCGTAATTTGGATGACAATACGATATTTAAAAAAATTGACCTGAGGGGGTAGAAAAAAATTACCCAGTCATCCATAAATATAACCCATAACCACAAATCCAAACGACTTGAAATGAGCCACTCGCGTTCTTTACGAAAACGACAAAAAGCCGCTGCTAGTCGCATCGTGATTACCGAGAATACACAATTTATCGAGAAATGATCTGTCACGTATATACTAGGGCTGGGACTATTCGAATAATTTAATATTCGAATATTTTACAAGTATTCGAATGCTACGAATAAACTTCGAATGTTGAGTATTCGAATGTTATTATTCGAGTACTATTCGAATATTTGAGTATTCAAATACATCAGTATTCGAATACTTAAATATTCGATTAGTATTCAAATACTTAAATATTCGAATAGTATTTGAATACTTAAATATTCGAATAGTATTCGAATACTTAAATCGAATACTTAAATATTCGAATAGTATACAAATACTTGGATATTCGAATTATATTCGCCAAATAATTGAGCAACTGAAGTATTCGAATATTCGAATACCGAAAAATTCGACAAATAGTCCCAGCCCTAGTATATACGAACAGTAAAAGTAAAACTTTTGAAGGCGTTCGTAGTATATCACCATCGAAATTGCAGTACAAGAAAATAATTATTTTTTGGTGACTATAGCACTACAGCGTTTAAGCAAACTGTTAAACTGTATATAGCAATAAAATATATTTGTAAAGAAGTCTGAGCTATGAAATGTAAATCCACAAACACTAAAAACTAGAAAATGAGAAATGTATAAAATCTCAAACTATTTGATTAAAAATGCAGTAAAAACTAAATTAAAATGCACTAAAAACCAAAAAATAATTATTTTCATGTACTACAATTTTGATGGTGTTAATATCACTTTAAATGAAATCGTGGCGCACGATATTTCAAAACAGGGTATGAATCACTTTAATACTTCAACTTCTGGTTGCACATGATGCCCCTCGATTTTATTTAAAGTGATATTAACACCATCAATATTGTAGTACAAGAAAATAATTATTTTTTAGTGCATTCTAATTTAGTTATCCCTGCATTTTTAATCAAATCGTTTAACGTAACAAATTTTGTTTATATATTTTTGAAGGTTCAGTGCAGAACCCAAGAATTCTGAAGTAGAATTTACGTTTCGTCAAAATCGTTGCAAAACGAAAGAAACTTTTTAAAAGCCTCTTTAACAATCCACCTGCAGCTTCATGTATAATGTATATTTTTTACTAATCAAACAGGTTACTTTAAAGCTTATGGAGTAAATAAACATTGTGTCAAAGAACAAGTTTCAGGTTCTATTAATTTATTCGCAATTAATTGAAAAAGTATTTCTTCATTTTCGACAAAAACTGCTGCCTACTACCCTTAAGGCCCTTCCACACGAAACATATCTTCTCCCCATTTCTTTCAAACTAAACCCTCTCCATTCCTTACTGAACATCTCCAAACTACCAATCGCGACGCAGAAAAGAGCCTCACGTGAGCAACTCCCTATCCTCAAAGCTTGCATCATAGAATCCAAAACTGTAGCAGAATGCTCATCCCACGAACTTCAATTCCCACAATCTCTAACACTCAAGCAGCTGACATCAGAATTCAAGCAAGCCGCACAGAGTCGCTAAAAATTCTCATAGCTCGCTCCAAAAAAAATTTCCGCAAACTATTCAGCAGGCCTCCATTCAACGGAGTCGTGTACCGACTTAAAAGTATCGCCAACGTTAGAAGCCGCAGACGAGAGTGAAGGGTGAGCGGTTCTATTAGACTTTAACATTCACCGAATGTCGCCGCGGCAAAAGCACTGGTTTATTAAAAATTCCTGCCTACTGCCTCTGCCGCGGCGGCCAAGTCCGCCGGGAGCATTAAAAGGAACTCACAAATTACATTATTAGTGCCATCTGACACGCGTCACTGTCTGCTTTGGCGCAGACGAGCGCACGGCCAATTTTGTACGTCATCGATGAGAGCCGTTTTCGTGCCTTTTACGCCGCTTTTCGCCATTGGAAGAAAGTGTCATTACGTTGGACGCGACGCGGCCTGAATGCGAGCCGAGCGGCAGCGGCTCGTCAAGTGGCTGATTCAAAGACAAAAAATAAACGATCAACATCCTTTTTCCCGACGCGTTACATAATTTTTTTACACCGCCTCGGTTCACGGTTCGTTATCTGTTTCTTAAATCGCTGCAGTTATGTTGACTGGAAGGGAACCTAGTTTTACCATTTCGCGACTTTACCCATTCGTCTTCCAGGAAGGAGCAACGACACGTCCAACTGAAGCGCTAATTACCACCGATAGGGGATGATTACAGGGTGAATTGGGTGAAGTTGGTGGTACTCACTTTGATCCACCGAGTCCAATTCGTTGGCGAGCGTCGTTCACGAATTCTGGGCCAGCCGCGTGGGCCTACTTTCCCGCTAGAAAAGTTACAGGGTCACCCGCGGTGCTCCTGTACAATTGGATAGCCCGCGACCGTGTTGTACGAATTTGCGAAACAGTTACTCGAACGGACCGAGAGATTTAACCGAACTTGAGAGGCAGAGAGTCCCCGAGGGTTTGATCGTCCGAGGTGCGTGTGCACAATTCTAGGTACGGTCGAATTGCTTCCGGTTTCAGCGTCTCCAATTGTACATGCCCCGTACGACGAGGAGCGATGTACAAGACCCTGCAAGTATTACCGATGGGTCCGTTCTGCGCGCCGTCGAGCGCACTACTGGCCGGGCCGCTCGTGCCCCCGACACCGGCTCGAAAACACACGTATTCTAATGCGCCAGCGGGATCTAGGAGGGTGACCGTACGAACTCACAGTCGATTCGCGTCTTCATTGATAGCGGCGCGCCAGATAAGGAACCGGTTCGAGCGCTTTTCCGCGCGATTCCAGAAGGAGGATGCACGGATGAACCAATTAACGACACGCTTTCTGCCGGTGCACTAGCTGCTGGATAAATGTGTCGGGCCACTTGGCGACTTTTCATTGACCCTGCCACGGCCTTCAGGCCGACTATCGACGTAACACAATGTTAAAGAATGACAGACACTTGTGAGAAACAGCTTTAATTTGGCCCCAAATCGGGGGTCTTTGGAGAAACGGGACCACGAGTGGGTTAGAAAAGATTTGAGGAATAGAGTGAGTGTTACAGAAATGGGAACACGAGTGGGTCAAAAAGGATCCGGTAGATGTAGGGTAGATGCACTATTTGTGGCCAGTTTAAGGTACTGTACCAGTTTTGGCCATTTCTTAAAGAATATAATATTTTCCCGTGTAAGCAATAAGTGTAACCTTATTTTTCTGGCGGTATACTAAACAAAATATGTATGATGTGAAATTCTCCACATAATAATGATTTGCAAGCAATTTAAAAATAAGTTAATTATGCGCATGGCCAAAAACAGTGCAATGGCCACAAATGGCACACCTACCCTAGTAGGTATTAGGCCACTTTTACAATTCAGCAAAACTTACAGTTAACCAGAAAAGTTCCTTTTTCTAGGTACGAGCGCTTAGACAAGACTGATACCTGTTACTAAGTTTATAATTGAAACGAGGTGCTTTATTCCGCTGTGTTTATACCTGTTTATATGTATAAGAATGTTATGTACTGCAAATATGGCTAAATAAACACATTTTATAAAAAAAAGTATTAAAGGAATGTGAACAGAAGTGGGTCCAGAAAGACTCGAGGAGCTTAGAACGGAAAACGAGTCACAAATCCTCAATCCTCCTTTACTAATGTATTATTTGGACTGAAACTGCTTCGTGTCTTTAAACAACGAATAATCGTCAATAATAAACAATATTTTTTAAATTTTATTTTTCAATTTTTTTATTGTAGAAATTTAATATGTCCCTAAAATATTAAGCGGTATTAATTAAATGAACTGAGTTGCATTTTGGTATGCTCGTTTCTTGTAAATATACGATATTGGGTCACTTTGATCCAAATACTTACTTATCCGTGTAACTTTACAAATTCCGTGTATCTGAAGGTTAAATAAATGAGGGCACCAGTGGGTCAAAAAAGACCCAGGGGACTTTGCAGAAATGGCACCATTATTTGGTAAAAAATGGCCCGAGGAGCGTAGAAGGCAATGGGCGCCTTCTGAGATCTCTACTAAACCTATGTACGTCAGTGTCACCTGCGTCCCTTATTTTGAAAATGGTAAAAGTCCAATTTATTATTTTACCACAAAATCTTCAATGCTTTTAAATAAGTGAAAGTGCACGCAAGTTTATATCCCGAAACAAGGAAAAGTAGACTTACACTACTTGCGAAATACTAAACAACGAACTTCTGCCTTACTTTGGTTTCTTCAATTACACTATTTTACAAAATCCAAAAAATTATTTGTGATCGAGACTTCACTATAAAATTCTTATGTAAGGTGATCCCCTAAACTCAAAAATCGACATGAGACGAAATCCTATGGATACGTTTTTGAGATATCGCTCGATGAATATTTTGGTAATTTTTTAAGAAGACGACTCAATGTTTTTGGCCATTTCTCGCGTTAGAATTGACCGATTTGATCACGACGACTCTTAAATTAAAGGTAATTCAATTACATTCAATTTTTTTTATCAGTGTTTTCCAATCGGACCAATAGTTTAGGCGGAATCGAGCGAAACTTAAGAAAAATGTAATGTTTTGTGGTCGAAATTGAAATCGAAAATTCACTACATAGCCTGGAAGACAGAAATTATCATGTGACGTCCAGTTTCTTATTTTTTACGCAGAGTGCACATCTTTACGAAGAAAACAAGCCCAATCTCATCAAAATCAGTGCATAAATAAGGAAGTTATGGGCGATAGAGTGGGATTGCCTATTTTCAACTTTTCCCTATTTTTGAATTTCTTCCTGTTTCTTGGCAAATTACGTATTTGTCTCCAATGAAAGCAAATTTAAATGTATTTTACATTATTTTTGAAAAGCAATTCTGGCTCCTTCTGTTTCATTTGCCAGCATTGAGATAAGCTTCTCTTACAAGGAACCAGTCATAGTCACCCATCATTGCCTCATCGCAGAATCCTTGGTAGCGTCTCTCAATACTTTTCATCTATTGATAAAATCTCTCGCTATGTTCATCGCCTACAACACCAAGATTTGGTGGGAAAAAATCCAAATGCGAGTGGAGGAAATGGATCTCTCGCATTTAGATTTCTTCCCACCAAATCTTAGAGGAAATGGATCTCTCGCATTTGGATTTCTCCCCACCAAATCTTGGTGTTGTAAGCGATGAACATGGCGAGAGATTTCATCAGCAGATAAAAAGTATTAAGAGACGTTAGCAAGGATTTTGGGATGAGTCAATGATGGGTTACTACGACTGGGTCCATGTAAGAGAAAAAATAAAAATAAAATAAATTAGGGAAAAAGGTGAAAATAGGCACTCCCACTCTATCGGCAATAACATCCTTATTTGTGCACTGATTTTGCTGAGATTGAGCTTGTTTTCTTCGTAAAGATGTGCACTCTGCGTAAGAAATAAGAAACTGGACGTCACATGATAATTTCTGTCTTCCAGGCTATGTAGTGAATTTTCAATTTCAATTTCGGCCCCAAAACATTTTTCTTAAATTTCGCTGGAATCCACCTAAACTATTCGTCCGATTGGAAAACACTGACGACAGAATTGTATGTAATTTAATTACCTTTAATTTAAGAGTCGCCGCGATCAAGTCGGTAGCCTCTAACGCGAGATATGGCCAAAAACATTGGGTCGTCTTCTTAAAAAATTACCAAAATATTCATCGGGCGATATCTCAGAAACGTATCCATAGGATTTCGTCTCATGTCGATTTTTGAGTTTAGAGGACCACCTTACATAAGAATTTCATAGCTGAGTCTCCGTCACGAAATGACTATAAACTAGTGTTATTAATTCGACATCTTTTCTCAAATTCTATGTTTTTCACAGTCAACTTGCAATTAGTCTAGTTAATTCTTTGTATAAAATTTTACGACACATTTATTCAAAAGGTGCCTGTTTCCTACCTGAACAGTATTCAACAGTGCCTTGTCTTCCACAAACAAGTTTCCCAATAAAGACCTTTGATTCTACATCTTTATGAGTTTCTGAGAAAACCGGTTCCAATATTTGATGCGGTGTATTCCCTACTTTTTTATCACACTCAATCTTATTACGCGTTCCACGAGTCATTGTCACGAATATTGACAATAAATTAGCCATAACGTCCAGCTTACAGTAACGATTCTTAGTTGTGGTTTCTCAGAATCTTGTAGCGTGGAACAACAACGGGTATAAAATCTCCACTGCATTGTATAATAAAACAACGAATCAGGAACATCGATTTACGTTGAAAACTGGCGGCGAATTTTTCGCGGATGCTTGACACTTCGCTCTTTAAATTCCTGCTAAAATGTAAATATATATTATTCACTTTCAAATAATTTACATGCATCAAAAAACTGTGAAACTATCAACCGTTCGGAAGTTCCCTGATAAAAGCAGCTGGTCATCGTGTATTTTGATATAAAGACCTAAGAGGACATGCTAAACTCGTCGCTTCAGCACACGAACTATTAATAATCTAATAATCACTAATTTTCGACATAGACTCGCGTGCTCTTACCAACAGCAATGCTAATTCATTCAGAAAAGTGACTGTCACGAAAACAGAAATCCGTATTCCGCTACCACGTTTCCCCTCCCAAAGGGAACAATGTAACTATCTTCAATGATTTATGAAACGACAGAAAGTGCATACATTTCAATTTTATGGCATAGGTGAAGTATCAGGAGTCTGACCTATTTCGCGCGCGAATAAAAAGTGAAATATAAGAAGCGATTCGTGGTCGACTATCCTTGGAGAGGCGAAGAGAAATCAAGGAGTGTAAGTTTGAAGCAGAATCTTTTTATTTAGGTGTCCATATTGTTCCGTGTCACGTGTACACGGAACTGTGACAGTCAAACATAAAAAGTTTTTCACAGCTGCATGGGAATTTTACTTAAAAAAAAAAAAAAAATACTAGTTGTGAGCCACAGAAGGCCTCGTTTGAAGAGGACCTAAAAGTTCAGGTGTCTAAATTGATGCCTGTATATTTCGATTCCTTTTTAGGGCACAGGCGCTTTGTTAAAGCTGAGCCTTGTAATTCGAAAGATCTATCCAAAACCCACAAGGTTTATTCATCACGAGGTAATTTTTTGCGAGGATGTTCAGGTCAAGGCTGCCTTAACTAGAACCGTACGTTCTGGTTGCATGCTTGTATAAGAAACAGAGGAGATAAATTTATCAAAGTGTATTTTTCCTGAATATTCAATAGAATTGTTTAGGAATGTAAGTAGAATTATACTTGTTGAAGAAGCTTGAAATGAAAGTTTAACGAAAATCTTCATGCTTTTTTAAAATATTAAAACGTACCAGTAATGTTTTAGATAAGAAATGAATTAATAGAGAAGTAGCACTGCCCTCCTTAGTTAAAATGTCCTACCCAGCATTTGTCCATTTTTGAAGAAATATTGAAGTATTTAAAGTACCATACGTCTTTTAGCTTTTAAGTAAAGATAGAAAACCCTACGTGCTTCGTAGAGATCTAGAAACAGTCTAATATATTTACTTTTTTACAAGGGCAGCACAAAGAAAATGGTAAAACTTCAGTTTCCTCGAATGTTTCGAAATGCCACATAGGACATTTTAATTAAAGATGGTAGAGCAGTACTGCAACATTTCGCGATGAAAGTAAATTTAACATTTGTAAATGCATTACATTTTAAAATAGGATAATTCGAGTAGTTTCTTTTATTTTGTTTAAGCATAGTAAAAACGTCCAATAGCCGAAAAATGGTAACCCAGCAATTTGCGTCTCTCTTCATTCATAAATTATTACTCTTCATTCATTAAATTATTAGAACCCCCAGAAGCTCTCTTTTACACTCCCCCAATCAGCAATAAATTCGAATTTATACGACAAATGCGTTTCAACTTATTGTTTGATTAATTTACACTGCAATTACGTCCCCCCTGTCGAGTAAAGGACTGAAGGTGGAATTAATTACAAACTCCCCACGGCGTTAAAAATTGAGAAACCTAGAGAATAAGAGGATATTTCAGCCTGGTCTTACGAAGCAGCCACAATTCTGCAACTCTTCATCGCAAGGAGCGTCGCAAATCCTTGACACACATCATCGTGCCGTTATTAAAGGCAGGATAAGCCCATCGCGTAGCGGATTCCAAATGGATGTAACGCTTGTAGCTTTCTTCCTCGTAAACAGTCTGACTTGGATCAGAGCCTAACTCCCTTCGTCCTTTTCCTCTTTCCACTTGTCAAATCATACTTAATACTTCGTAATCAATACTTCGCGAACGTTTTCAATTATTTATCTTATCTCAGAAGCCGGTTTCAAGAATCATCCCTGTAAATATAGGTTTAGTCATCGACAGGGGACAGTGTTGTCAAAACAGATAAATTGTATCAGTGAAAGTTCCACCGAGGAAAATAAGCTGCACGGCTTTATCTTGTCCACCAGTTGAAACGTGGAAAAAAAAAGGTATTGCTATTGTGCTTTTGCTAGTGCAACTTCTAAACAATCTAAATCAGTAGCAACACGTTTGCCATGGGTCGGTTGTAAAAGTGGGACATGGAGGAATTAGCTTTTAGGGACACCGCAGACGTCCCTTTCACAAAGTGCCTGGCTGATTGAGATTGCCAAGGAATGATAGATAGAAAAGTACATCAGCACACGAGGCGGTAGTAATAACGCATTGCTCACGAACGCGTAACTCTGTCGAGAGTTCTCCGCGGTTCGCAGTAATCGCTGGATAATTGATTTTATTGCGTAAGTTATGCAACTATCGCATTTCTACAGGCAACGAGGCTCGAGCTTTCGTTTAATTGCATCCTCGTTACGGCGAGTGAAAGAGGCTCACGATCAGCCATACAATTCGCGGTTTAACGTATCGAGGAAAGAAAAGTTTGCCGTAGATAAAATTGCAAGGGAAACGCACGGCGGGAGAAACTGCGTGACCGTGATTGACCGTTTTACGATCTAAGCGAGTCAGTAAACGTTTAATGCCACTGGTGATAAGCTATAGTATATTTATTCTACGGATAATGAGCAATTAAAGAGGCGCGATTAGAAGAGACATTCTTTATTGTAAAAGGCAGAGTAATACTTCGCTGATATACACGTCTCCTAATCATGCACGTAATAGATGTTAGCACGGTTCTGTTTCGTTATAAAGTTTGTACTATTCAATTATACTTATGGAAGGCAACTCGAGGTATTTTTCTTTCCCCTCTTTATGTTATTAGGCAGTAATCAGAGTTCTTTGTATCGAACAAAGCGCGTGACCTCGCTTGCTTCCGCAACGTCTAGCTCTCAAGGATTTTGAAAAAGTACTCCACCTACGTAATGTTAATGAATGCGCGTGAATAAGAATTTGATGTTTACAATTTATGCAGAAAGCGTACTTGATCCAGTCTACCTCTAAGATCCCATCCTCCGGTAAGTCGGAGCAATGCAAGGCATTCTGTACTCTGGTTTTTCCATACTTAGCTCGAAGAGTGTCAGGCCTCACTTGTCGCGCAATGTCCTGTAAAATGTAGCGGTGTGTATATCGCAACAGAAAATTGAAGAAAAGTGTGTACTTACTGGATCCATAGGGCCACACAGTCTCCTGAATTCTGCTTGAACATCGAACTTCTCGTCTTTATGTTTCAGTTCCATAGCAATGCACGGCCCTGATTGTAATTCTCCCACCATTAACTGAAATAAAAATTGTCGCAGACTTCACCTTCTTTCCTTACGTTCTAGTTTCCTTGCTTCTTAATAAATGTAAGTGAACATACCCCGTAATCAGGTAGGACACCTTTGTAGACTTCTAAAAATTCTTCCGCGTCGAATGGGTTGACGGAGAATTGTTGGATAGCAGAAATGATGTATCCAGCCATTTGAATATCATTGATAATGTCTCCTGTTAGAATAGTGAGGAACAAAATTGTGCTTGTTTCGAAGCATGTCTTAGTTCGAAATATAGAAGCAAAGTGAATACACTCCCTTTGAAACGGAATAACTTTTTTAAAATGGGTCCAACCGACTTGAGGTTTTTTGAGAACCTAGAAGGATTAGTTTACTACGTGACGTCTTTCGTCGTTTTGAAAAAAATATGCAATTGTTCGGAGTAACAAGAAAAAATGGTGATGGTCGCTTTTTCAACTTTTTTATCTGAGTCTGTAACGGACACTCCAAAACCCCGTTTGTACATTGAAGTAACTTGTATATTCCAAACGACGTAACACGTCACGTAGTAATCTAATCCTTCTAGCTTCTTAAAAAACCTCAAGTCAGTTGAACCCATCTTAAAAAAGTTATTCTGTTTCAAAAGGAGTGTATTCACTTTCGCTCCTTACTGTATTTTCATCTACCAGTTAGTTTAGCTTGTACAGCGTGTGGTTTAATGATACAACAAGTACAGTTCTCCAAAGTAGCTGTGTTCGCAGGTCCCTTTTGCATGCTCTTCGAAGTAGGGAAAAAGAAATCCAGCTCCTGAAAGATAATCGCATTAACATCTTGTCCGCGAATCACCAAAGAAAGCGATGCAAACCTTTTGAGCAGCTTCCTGATCCGCAGAACCGTGCAGGGCATTGTGAACTCTATCCTTGCCGTAACATGCTCTCAGCGAGGAAGGAGCTTTCGCGCGAGCCTCCTCGCTGTCTTCAGGCCCTATTACTTCGTGCCAACGCGTGATCGCGTGATCGCCCAATAGTTCTAAAGCTACGATAGCACCCGAGGTCAGATGGTTCACAACATACCTGATAAGAAGCATAAACAAAAGAACATGTATCTCAAATTTACAGATGTAAGTATTACTGCTTTCTATCTTACGCTATATTGGTTTCGCCTTCGTTCTGACACAAATTCGTCGCTTGCTCTTGAGTTAGCTTGACCATTTTGATGTTCGCGGTGTGGAAGTTGCAGGAGATTATTCTCTTTAATATTTCTCCCAAATTCTCGACAATATCTGGCTTCACCATTGCGAAAGTCCTAGAAAACAAATTGATAATTCTCAGGTTTGAGAAATAATATTCTTTGGGCTCTGTTGATAGTGATGTACTTTTGCATTTTTGTTTGTAATTTCGTCCGCGTATTACAGTCCGCGTAATCCGTGACTCGTATACACCGCGAAAATATTGTTACGGTTGCGCCAACGTAAAAGTCCTTCGCTTGTATTCCGTCGCATTTCGTCCTCTTCAGAAACATTTTTCTGGTATTTAAATCAAACTGAAGAATACAAGGCAATTAAATTCTCGTTTCTACGAGATATTGGGAAAAGAGGATTTTATGCGATACGTACCAATTCGACGGTATTGTCGGAGGGGTAGTAATATAAATAAAATTTTTTCAAAATGCTAGCCACTTTGTCGTACCATTCCGCCTCGAAAATATACTTTTCGTTATGGTCCACCGACATTATCTCGGCTTTTCAGATTTTTATTTGTCAAGGTAACTCGGTTTCTTTCGAATTATATGGGGTTGTGCTTAGGAAGCATTACAGTATAGTTATTTACGTATTTGAATCATCGATACAATGCGATATTTTGAATGAAACTACTCTGTTGCCACTCTGTTGCTATAGACACCGAAACTGTCAATGAGATCTGAGATGTTGCTATGTTCATTGCTATGATTACGACACGCAGGACTGTACTTCGGTTTTGGCCGCTCAGGTGCAAAAACTAAATTGCCGCCCTTATTAATTTAATATTCTTTGATTAAGAATTTGATATAGAGTGTTCACTTTTATAGCTATAAAAACATAGTTTTAAAAAGTTATCATGCAAAAGGAATAGATTCAAGAAGCAGATTTTGTTAAAAATGGAATATGTGTAGTCCTCGTAAAAGTAAGGGGGAGTTTAAGTCACCATTTTGTCGATTTCGAGTTTGTTTAAAAAATACAGGACCTTGAATTTTTCGATTTTTGCTTGTTTTCGTGAGAATGGGTTGCAGTTATGAATTTTTATCTCGAAACCCAGCGTTGAATAATTTAAAAAAATTTCAAATGAGAAAACGAATGATATCATTAATTATCGTCATAAAAGTTTTGATTATTATTCTTATTAGCCAAAATTGTACATATAATAAACGGCCTGCGGCCGCCACTGAGCATCGTCGCCCAGGTGCGGGGGCACCATCTGCACCCCCGCTAGAAACGGCCCTGATGACACGAACAGCTGTTTACGTTTTCGTGGTTGTGTAGCATGCAACATTACCGATTCAGAGTGGAATTCGATCGCAATCTCACTAGCGGTTAGAATTGAAACTAAATATTCCTTCGCAATACACGTCGATGTATGCAATCGATAAAAAAGCTTTGGAAACCTCAATTACGGACATCTGGCTTGCACTGGAATTCTTTTACGCGTGCTTGCATTATCAAGAGAAGAACAACATCTATGTATCATACAAATTCTTACGTATGATCGCTTATTCAATCATAATCGATTCCAATGAATAAATTGTTATGTACTATAATTATAAGCTGTCAGGAGGTGTTTAAATTTTTACAGAATGTATAGGAATTATTTATTGCTCATTGCTTCATTTCATGGAGGCTGTTCCCCCTCAGTTTTTAGATTCTTTCTCCCTCCTTCCCCCTCCCCCTCCCCCTCTGCCACCCTAGGTCCCTCCCTCTCCCTCCCTCCCTCGCTCGCTCGCTCCCCTCCCCCTCCCTCGCTCCCTCCCCCCTCTCTCTCTCTGCAATGAGCCCTCAAAGTTATCGCGTTATTTGGTTTATTTAATGCATATAACTTTGTACCGGTGCGAGATAGGACAAAACTTTAAAAATAAGAATGGCTCAGCTTTGTATGTTCTATTACACTGCTAAAAGAAAATTAAAGTTATATTTAAAAAATAAATTTAAAAAAATTAAAACGGACTTAAAAAAACTAAAAATTCACCAATAAGTAAAAATTAATTTTTTTCCTTATTTAATCTACGACTCTCAATATTTTTATGTCGGCGCCTCATCATTTGTACTGTGTAAATCTGGCGCCGCCTTAAAAATATTTAGAGTCGTAGATTAAATAAGGAAAAAAATTATTTTCGTGCATTCATAGTTTTTTGAATTCGGTTTTAAATTAGTTTTATTTTTTACTTTTTAGTTATTTAATGTATATATCTAAATTTATTTAAAAAAATATGGATAGGCCTACGAAAAGAGCTGCTCGCAATAATAATAATGAAGTCGATTGATGAATCAGATTTATTATTTTTGGTGTAACTTCAAAACTACTTAACCGATTTTGATAATTCTTTATCCATGCCCTAAGTTCATTGAAGCTAAACTAAATGCAATAAGTTTCACGAAAATCGTTCCAGTAGTTGCAGAGAAATGCGGACAAACATAATATATACTATTTATATACATACATACTTATGTATTCGAATATTCAAATACCGAAAAATATCTTCAGTATTCGAATACTATTCGAATACTCAAATATTCGAAGTTTATTCGTAGCATTGGAATAGATGTAAAATATTCGAATAGTCCCAGCCGTAATGTACATTCACACGAAGTTTCATTAAAATCAAAATTTTCGGGTTGGGGAACGTGTCCTTGTCAGTATAAGCACGATAAGAATCGATCAAACGTTCCTTGGTAACGCGTGGCATCGCTATTCCCCTGTTATCGTGAATTCCTTCACGTACACCGTGAGTTTGGCTCGTTGCACCACCGAGTACGAGTCGGTGAACTGTCATCTTCGCATAAAACCGACCCCCGCAATTCGCGCGATCCAGACGGCCAGAATTAACCTCGTTAGCAGCGAGATTCTGATTAAGCATATCCTATGTGCGGGAATACACTGCTCGTATCTGTTAACCGTGCTCGCTGAACGCCTATAGGCGTCCACCGCACAGGATCACCATATATTTATCCATAACACGCAATGTGTTAAATTCACGGGCCCGTGACAATTGCGGACATCGGTATCACCCCTAATTGGAACCTCCACATGAAGCTGCTCAAGTTTCTGCTTCGTTACTTCCCGCCAGGTACACACCGACGCCGCGCTGAATTATTTTCGGCGGAAATTAGCCGAGTGTCCTTGATCCCACTGAAGGGGTTTCCCCTTTCTGTTTTCAGGCCTCGCCTTGGAGTACATGCAGGGCGGAGACATCAGGACGAAGATGATCGATCTCCTGGACCTGACGACTGAGTAATTAAAGCTTAATGAAACGTAGCATAGTACCAGGCTTCTCGGTTTACAAATTACTCGAATTCAAACGATAAAGGGCGGAAAGTTCTCGGGGATTGTTCGACGGAAATCACTTGGAGCAAAGTAGAATGTGTATACGTGTCGTTTTGCAGAACGGACATAAGAGCATTAGCGGAGAGCATAAAAGCGTCCGAGCCGGTAATAACCGAGAGCGTAATGGAGCAGTTAGTGGAGACCCTGCGGAAGCTGCAAGGCAAAGTTTGCGACACAAACGCGAAACCGTACTACAAATACAAGACTCTGCAGACCCATCTCCTGCCCCTTACGAATATCGCGTTCGATAAACTAGGTAAAAGGTACTCCCGATTAAAATTGCTCGAGCACTGTTCTAGATTTAACTACGGCCTTCGTCCCTATCACGTTCTGCGTTTATACCAGTAATGTCCACAAATGGGACCCCTTACGGGCCTTCGTCTTCCTGCCCTGTTTTGCGCTTACGGGACGCGCACATAGATGGCAGCACTGACTAGGGTCACGTGCAGAGTAGCGAGAGCATAGTGGGGGAAAGTCTCCGAGCCTCAGAGCTCAGTAATTCTGAAATAGATGGCTCCTGGAAGCTCCCTTGTATTTTAAATGTTCTACTTATTCTGAAATTTGCCTTACCGCCACATTTATGCTAGCTCTAGTGTATGTTGACCCGTAGAAAAATGGTAATGCATGGGGTTAAGGATAAGGGAATACCATCGTGTGTATATTCAGCTGGAAGGTTTCCTTTGGGAATTATAAAGATTTTTCGTTTACATTAGATTCTCGGAAACCGTTTCCTAGCGTTATAATGGTAAAAGTAGGTACCTGCTACTAAGAGTATCTACAGTGTGTACCTACCATATTTTTCGGTGCTGGTTTGCCTTTTAGACCATCTACTCCAAGATTATTCTGCATCTTCCAAAAGCTAGGCACTGAGCTCCAGCGAATTCTTATAATAATAAAATCTCCAGAAGTCACATCGAGTTAATTTGATTGAATACTGAAACGGACTTTTCTGTTTACACTTTGAGTTAAAAATAGATTTCGGAGTCCCATACCCCGCAAAGTTTCGATTTCAGCGTTTCAAGTTTTATACAACTTTAAAGGACATTTAATTATACATTAGTCAAAATTAATAATTTAGCAAAATAGTTGTACCTAGTGAAAGACGATGATAAAACTTTTTTCAATGTTGTAGCTATTTCTAATATATTTTTAGCTGCTAAATTCGAAAAGTACAATAAAAAATTTCAATCAATCGCATATTACAAGATAAGAATCTCAAAGCAAGTTGTGTAAAAACCTGAGCTTATTTTTTCATTTAGGCGTCAAAATTCCTATAAAACATATATTTTTAAAAATGTTATGAGCCTTAACTTTGCAGCTCTGTGTTATCCTTGCACTGGTTTTGTAAAGTGGGCTGTTTTTCGACAGATGCCTGACAGGCAGCTATGACAGAACGTGTAAAGTTTGGGACATTGACAGTGGAGCGGAGCTTCTTACTCTCGAAGGCCATAAGAATGTGGTCTACACCGTGTCCTTCAACAACCCAACTTCGTACGTCTCGTTTAACCATTCCTCTTACCATTCATTTATTGCCATCGTCGGCCGGAAACGAAGACACAGCCTTTCTCATACACTCTTTGCCGATGAAATACCTCTGCCAATTTGCTATGCCTGCTTCCACATACAGTTAGTAAAAAAAGTATTTGGACGCTTTTAAAAATCGCATAACTTTTTAGAATTGGTCCAAACGACAGGAGTTTCTTTAGAAGCTAAAAGGATTAGTTTGCTAAAGGACGTGTTTTGTCGTTTTGAAAATAATGCATTTGGTCGGAACAGCAAAAAAAATAGTAAAGGAGGTTTTTTAAACTTTTTTTCCGGAAATCGCTGATTTCGGGAATTTCTCGATTTTCGACCTTATTTTGTGATCTTTAAGCGTTTATAGCTCAGATCAACGGTAACCGATTTTTATGAAATTTTAGGCATGTATGTAACTTACTTCAATCTACAAACGGGTTTTTTGAATTTTCATTACAGGATCACAAAAAAAGTTTAAAAACGACTTTTACTATTTTTTTTGCTATTCCGACCAAATGCATTTCTTTTCGAAACGACGAAACACGTCACTTAGAAAATTAATCTTTCTAGTTTCTAAAAAAATCATGTCGTTTGGACCAATTCTAAAAAAGTTATGCGATTTTAAAAAGCGTCCAAATACTTTTTTTAATAATACACTCTATCTAACAGTCTGAAAAGTAATGGTATTTCGGGATTTTTTTAAAACAAACAATGCAAGTAAATCTGTGTATTGTTTAGTACTTATAGTGAATATGTTTATATTGATGGGTACAATTTTTTTCAAGCAATTTCATGAATTCGTTTCCGGTATACTCCTCGTCAAAATGTGCGTTGCGTTCTTCTGGCGTTGGCAGTGATTTAGCCATACGGTTAATCTGAATTCAAAAAGACAAAATATTTAGAAACTAGAAACTTTTTAATTAAAGACCTTCTTCTATTTTGTTTGTCAACAGAACAGTTGAATTTTTCCATGAAATATGAATTTTTCATATTATTGACTTTTCCCTACGTGCTGTAATAGACGTAGGGTTCTAGTTTCTAAATATTTTTGTCTTTTCGAATTCAGGTTAACCGTATGGCTAAAAAAACATTTTTTTTCATCCTTCGATATGTACGTATTAATTATACTACCTAAGCAATAAATAGATTTACGAAAATACCCTTCTGCAAAAACCGCCTATATTCGGTGCTTGTCTAATTTTGCTTTAAATAATCTTCTGTATTAATGACGTGGGTGTTATTTTTGAAAATCTATCGTTCGAAAGAAATTTTTTGAATCCAGTGAAAATTATGAATCTGAGGAAATCTTGAGTTTTAAAAATTTGAAACCGGATATAAACTTTTAGAATTTTAAATTGAATTGTTGGTATACTTTTTGATATAGTCAAAGTAATTAAGTGACGGATTAAAAATCAAAGATAGAAAAATATGTTATTAATATTATCGATAGCGTTCTCTTTTGCAGTTAAATAGTCAACGATACATTTAAACTAATATTAACTTCGAAGCTAACTTCTGTATATGTTTGCTTTAGAGACAAAATTGTAACCGGTTCGTTCGACAAAACTGCGAAAGTTTGGTGCTCACGGACAGGCCACTGCTTAGCCACGATTTGGGGCCACGACGCCGAAGTCGTTGTTGCGAAGTTCTCGCCCACGCAGAGTAAAATAGCGACTGGCTCTATGGACATGACGTCAAAGATTTTCCATTTGCTAACAGGTGAGGGGCTATGATAAAACGTTGAATAGTTTTACGAATAGTGGTGCAGTAGAACGCCGACTATCAAATCGTGATATACAGTAGAATGACGGTTATAAAATCGCCAAAATTGCCAAAAATGAAATTTCGTATAATCGCTAAAATTTTACATTGCACGTATAAAAAGTCGAGGTCGCGCACATTTATTTCTAACTTTTTCGGATGTTTCTTTCACTGGAAATTAATTTGATAGGTGACGAAGTGGGGACATTGAAGGGTCATACAGCAGAAGTAATCGCTCTACACTTTAACGACGATGGGAATCAGATAATCACCGGTTCCTTCGATGGCACTGTCAGTATCTGGGACACTAGGACTTTTAGGTACACCTGCATTTTTATGAAACTCTCAATTATATCAATTTCTCAATGAAAAATTCATGTTACAATTAATTGCTTGAAGAGTAGGGGAGACCCGGGACAAATGTAACAGTCCAAAGTTGGGTATTACCTAAATAAAAAATTATTTAACCCTTCGTTGTATACTGTTGCAAATATGCGGGACATATTTCCTTTCTAATTTTTTTGTTTTAACTAGCCTGTAGTGTAACTACTTTATCTAATAGTTTCTAAATGTTTACAAACATCGCGCCGAAAGTTGTAATTCCGCGGTTTTAAGTAATCATAATCGTAATGGCGGAAAAAGTGGAAAAATAAAAAAACAATTTTTTTTATTATTTTTCTCTTATTATTATCACTATGAACAACGTTGAATAACGAATCGAATAAAAGTTACATTTACTTTATTCGTTATTCGAGGCCCTAATAATCCGGGTTAACTTCATTCGACACTAGGGCTGGGACTATTTGTCGAATTTTTCGGTATTCGAATACTTCAGTTACTCAATTATTTGGCGAATATAATTCGAATACTATTCGAATATATAAGTATTCGAATATCCAAGTATTCAAATACTATTCGAATATTTAAGGATTCGAATATCCAAGTATTCGAATACTATTCGAATATTTAAGTATTCGAATATCCAAGTATTCGAATACATCAATATTCGAGAAGTATTCGTATAATACATCATTATTCGAATAGTATTCGAATGATAACATTTGAATACTAAAATATTCGGAGTTTATTCATAGCATTCGAATACTTGTAAGATACTCGAATATTAAATTATTCGAATAGTCGGCGATCAGTGGGCGATTAACACGAGGTGTGAGAGGAGGGATGAATTTCGAACTTTCGCTAGGACCTTGTAAAGATGTTAAAAAAATTAAACTGTAGCATTCTCTATTCACAGAGAAGTAATAGATATGTGAATTCTTTCACAATTTCAGCTTCCTTTTCCCATTTTTTATTTTCACGTCGATTTGGAAAATTCAATTCTTTGGTGATCACAGCTTTTATATTAAGTATAAAATCTCTGATCATTGTCCAATCGACATGTGTATACATTTTTTTTCGTTTCCCTTTTTCTATGTTTTAGGCGAATAAGCGTACTGATCGGCCATCGATCGGACCTCTCGAACTGCGTGTACAATTTCGACTGCACGTTGATCGCGACGTCGTCCATGGACAAAACGGCAAAGGTCTGGGATACGAGAATGTATTCGTGCTTAGCCACTCTGCGAGGGCACGACGACGAGGTCCTGGACCTGATCTTCGACAACAGTGGGAAAAAATTGGCGACCGCGAGCAGTGATACTACCTCGCGTGTCTGGGACGTGAGCAGCACTTTCCAGCAACTCGCCACGATGGAGGGTCATCGCGAAGAAGTGTCGAAAGGTGATCGAATCCTTTGCGTAATCCTATGTTTAAGGTTGCCAGTAGGTGTGCTAACAATTTCAACTTAAAACAGTGAATTGCAGTAGTAAATTAGGAATAAGTAGTAAGCTGAGCAGCTAATTACATTAAAGTAGTAAATTAGTAAATGGGAACTTGAGTAAATAAATGTGTAGGAAAACAGTGAATTGACTAATTAAATATGGATTAAAATAGTAAATTAGGGAATAGTGAATTGAGTAAATAAGTGTGCATTAAACCACTGAATTAAAAGAAACTGAAACTTAATGAACTTTATGGAAATTTTATAGCACCACAGTTACTTAAAAAAGCAACGAAAACTTTTACCAATAAAAGTCGAAGTTCGGCGGAAATTTGAATCGACGAAATACTGTCAACGTGTCCCCGTGTTTCAATACACTATTTTCTGAAAGTGAAACATGTTTCCCTAAAACAGAATTACATTCTGCCACTCGATAATTTCAAATAATTAGATGCACATCTGCAGCCTTCGTTAATTAAAACAGTAAGGCTGAGTAAACTCGCTTGCCTCTATCAAACTTTCCAGCCACAGTGCAGTCGCTAATTATTACTACAAAATCCAGGACTTGTCAACAGTTGTAATATTAACAAACGCCAGATCATACAAAATCATGAAACTATTATAGTATTTGAAACATATTGTGATCCGACATTAGCAGATGTGTGAAGTTCCCTTAAAAAACGAAAAAACACATTTTTGTGGAAACGAAATCTGGTTGAAGTAACATTGTTTCGTTCATGGAAATATTGGTTAATTAACCGAATTAACCGCAATATTCAATTTAGTATGTTTCAGTCCGAATGGCCAACATTTGCTGACTTCCTCCTTGGACAAAACCTCGAGATTATGGTCCTTGGAGGATGGTTGCTGCATACAAACGCTCGAGGGCCACACAGACGACGTTTTCAGCTGTGCGTTCTCGTACAACGGTGATACGATTATCACTGCGAGCAAAGATAATACTTGCATGATCTGGAGGTGACTCGATTGGTTTCAGGTGTTCCCTTAGCTCCTTCTTCTTTTCCTTTTCATATTTTACGTTGTATACTTCTACGCGATCTAAATTTCTCACTTTTTATACGCACAGCTTAACACTTTATTTACCGGTCATATTTGAGGTTTTTAAGCACAAAATCCTGACTCGGTTGGGCGTGGATTCCGCTCCAGTACCGGTTTGGTTTGAGCTACCGCGCGGGAGTGTATACACGTATTTGCCCGTTAGCAATTGAAAAACTAATTAATAGGCTATCGGTCGATAAGCGTTGGCAGGTGAAAAGCCCATTAATAGGTTTCCGGTAGATAAAGTGTTAACTGTCGTTTAACCCTTTGGGTGCTGATAATTCGAAGCGTACGCCTCGTGCGGGACTCCTCTCGTCGCATCTCTTAACTATAGCCGCTGAACGCTTATGGGCGTTCCCCGTACATGCTGCATGCACTTAACGAACGCAATTTATGCGCCCATAGCAAGTGTACTTTAAATAGTCTTTTTATTCAAAATAACGACTTTTCGAGAAATAGCGGAAGCTTCTAGCTGCTAAACTCCAGATGCTAAGGAAGATCTTGATCTTTCTTATAAAGTTTCAAGAATTTTAATTATATAGTTAACACTTTTATTGTAGAGTCTTTTATGGATTGTTTGAATCTACTTTCCAGTAGAGTAAGCGTGTAAATTTTAAGTATAAAACATTGTAAAAATGAGAGGATGTGCCATTGAAATAATTTATGTCTCCATTTGTCTATTCATGTAAATACTTCTTTTAGGCTAATCGTTAAATAGTCAGTCAAAAGTATTTGCTTCGAAATAAATTTTTAGGAAACCACTGAAAGGTTGGGAGCAAAATATTTACCATTTAAATCTCCAGTTTAGTTGGCATTATAACATACGTTGTGAATGATACCTCTGTGATTGTTAATTAAACGAAAGTAATGTATATTTTCTCGAAAGTAAACTATCATCTCTTTTCTGTAGTTTTAATATCGAGATTGTCAAGTTTAATGTATACTTGGAAGAATGATCGTAATTAATTTTCTTAGGAATCTGGTTTGAATAATGCATACAGACCCCCGAATGAATAATGGAACGCGGTATAAAATGTAGTTTCAGCGAAATTTAGTCAATTTAACACTCATATTAAAGCAAAGTTATCGTTATTCAACAGAGGCATCTGTTTATTTTAGTTAATTTCTAAGCCACGAAGTTTTCATTAGTGAAACCTACTACGCTACACAATTTCTGCTAACAGTAATCAAAACTCCGCACGTCTCTGGCTTATCAATATCACAGTAAAGATACAGTCGCGTTAAATACATAATCTGTTCTATAAACGACTAAACGTATTAAAAAAGTTAGCAAACATTGATTACAGCTCAAGAATAAAATTAAAATTCTATAAAAATATATAATATTTGCAAATAGAATAGAACTGAATATGGAACACAGTTTTAAAATGAATATACTTTTTAGGATGTAATGCTATCATAAATGTATATTTAACATAATATTAAGCTAAGTGCAATATATGAAGCCTAATATCACAAGTGCGATTAAGAATTCTATTCCTAGTTTTATGTAACACTATCTACACTACTCGACTTCGCTCGAAATTTAGATTCTGATTTTATAAAAAAATTATTGTTTTATTTATTTTTTTTGTGAAAATAGTCGCATTCATCTGGATTAGCTAGGTATTATGAGCTGGGACATATTTCGTGACCCCAGAGTTTACCGTTCGAAAATTTTTAGGCGACAGAAAAACACACAAACACTTTCTGCTTTATATATTAAGATTAAGCAATGTTATCTGAAATACCACCTACAAGGCAACATTCCAATTTTTTTGAAACTGTACAGGTTTATAGTAGGGCTGGGACTATTTGTCGAATTTTTCGGTATTCGAATATTCGAATACTGCAGTTGCTCAATTATTTGGCGAGTATAATTCGAATATCCAAGTATTGAAATACTATTCGAAATAAATAATATTCAAGTATTCGAATAGTATGGTGTGAATTATAAATCAAGTTCTTTAGGTTCATTTGGCAGGGTGAAATCTTGTAAGCTAATTTTGACCCACTGCACACCAATACTGATGTATTCGAATAGTATTCGAATAATAACATTCGAATACTCAAATATTCGAAGTTTATTCGTAGCATTCGAATACTTGTAAAATATTGGAATATTAAATTATTCGAATAGTCCCATCTCTAGTTTATAGAGGACCTCAAAAGAAGTATCAGGCAATTTTTCGCTTGTGCCCATTTCTAGTTCTTCAGGGTGAAAACACCCCCTAAAGGTTAATGAGTGTTTTCCCATTTTCCAGTATATCTTAAAAACTGTGGTGGATATAAAAAAATTATTCGAATGAAAACTTAACGGCTTTTTATGACCTATAAAACTGCATAATAAAATTGTTTAAAATTTGTAACTTAAACAGGAAAATGTTCCCAACCACAATTTTTAAACAACTCTATTACACAGGTTTCTACAATATAACAAACCATTCAATTTTATTTATGTCAATTTTTTTCACAGTTTCAAAAAAAAATAGGAATGTTCGGGTATCCTAACTTCTCTTGCTAGTAAAGGTTTCCAACAAAACATGTTCGAATAATTGTTCGAACGTTGAATTAAGACTCTTCACGTGAAAATCTGGCACCACAGTACTGTTACATCGCACGGCAATTAAAAGAACATCAACTATTTTTGGCTAACGATTGTGTTACGTGTGATATTATCAGAGTAATTAAACCGCGGTAAGACAATTTAATCTTCCGTAATTCCTGCTTGGTAGCGTGACATGTAAAAAATTGAAAGCCTTCGCCTGACAATTAATGATATTTAATATTGTCACATGACCGACGCTCTGCTGCATTTTGTGAATCGTCATCAGGCTAAATAAACGAAAAAACACGAGCTAGAATAAAATTTGCATAATAAATTATAGAGTTCACCTTTGGACTTAATGCGCATACATAATACTCTGCAATTTGTAGGTAATTATAATATTTTAATGATTTCTACAGTGACTTGCAGATTTGCTTCATAAGAATTAACGATAGAATTTACTGGTCTGTCTGTAGCATTCTCGAATTCGAAAATTACAAATTTTTCCTACTATGTACGACAAGTATCCAACATTTAATGTTATTGAAAATTAACTAAATCATATCTATAGTCTGAACAAATTTAAATGGTCGCTAGATTACCTCTACCACAGCATTTGCATACTCCACCTTGATTATAGTACATGAAAAGCTTTAATTTTGGGATTTATTTTGAATATTAAAACCCTTCATTATTCCTTCGTACTTCATTTTTCATGCAAAATCGCCCAACTTTTGCCTTGAAATTTTTTTTTTAAATTAATTAATCTGGATGAATAAATGTTCAAGTTTTATTAGACAGTCTGCCAGCCACTGTATTGTGTAAATAAAGACAAACGACTTTATTCAGTCGTATGAATTCTGCTTATTAAAACTTATAATTATTATCTACTATATAGGTAATATTCCACGTGTGCCTGAAAAAGTGTACCAGAACGTATGGTCCAATTTAAATCTCGAGGGTGATTGGGAATTAGGGCTGGGACTTTTTGTCGACTTTTTCGGTATTCGAATATTCGAATACTTCAGTTGCTCAATTATTTGGCGAATATAATTCGAATATCCAAGTATTCGAATAGTATGGTGTGAATTATAAATCAAATTCTTTAGGTTCATTTGTCAGGCTGAAATCTGGAAAGCTAATTTTGACCCACTTCACACCATACTATTCGAATACTTCAGTATTCAAACACATCAGTATTCGAATAGTATTCGAACACATCAGTATTCAAATAGTATTCGAAAACATCAGTATTCGAATAGTATTCGAATAATAACATTCGAATACTCAAATATTCGAAGTTTATTCGTAGCATTCGAATACTTGTAAAATATTCGAATATTAAATTATTCGAATAGTTCCAACCCTATTGGGGATGTGCCAAGAATGTGTGATTTGAAAATTAACGCGCATTCCAACTTTTAATAAACGTTGCTTTTAAAATAGCACCGTGTGATCTCACTCTGCATACGAATTTATACAAATAAACCGTGAATTTATGTCGTCCATGCTGTTGCAACGTATCGCTATGCCTGTATATTCTGTTATTTACATTATACTGATAAATAAAACAAAACAATATAAATGTGTTGAAAATGGCACTGAGTTTAATTCTGTGTTGGAATAATAATTGTGATCTGTGGTTTTTAAAGATGCTTTAAAGATATGTGTGTGATTTGCTATTAACGGTATCAGTAACCAGTTATTATTGTGATTAAGTTATTAAAAATTGTGTAGTGTGAGAAATGTGAAATATGCATACTTGAAATGTTTATTACTGACAATAGCAGGTTTTGTTTCAATTCCACTTGTTTAGCTTCTGCAAAAATATATACACAAATAAAGAACCCTATTTATAAGAAGTGTGTTGTGCATTTTTAGTTTTCAACTAGGATGGCTTTTACTATTTCCATATTTTCATACTTCTATTTTATTCACTCCAGATAGTATTTATAATTCCGAATTAAGAATTTCGATACGCAAGCGCACGTTTCTAAATACTTGTGTTTCCAATATTGGCATTGCTTAAATAGAAGATTACATATTTAAATCTGAATGATTCATACAGTGCTTAGTCGTGGTATTAATTAAAAGTAATGAATTTCTTTAATTGTTATTTAATTCACTTTCCAGATTTCATTTAGTTGCTAGATTTCTATTTCAAAGATTTCTCAAACTCCGGGTTTTTAGCATTAGTCAACACATATTCCAAATAACTACAGTTCTTCACAAAAGTATTCGTCCAGCCTATATGTATGTAACATCTTTTACTAAATCAACTTCAAAGTAACAATTCCAAATTTTAAATAATTCACATTAATATAGGTAGTTGTTTCGGCTGCATTCAATTGAAAAATTGCCCACAGTTTATTTAAAAAAGTATTAATATCCCCCCAAGTATGAAAAATTATGCAAAAAATATTCGCCCAATTTCAATATTTAATTTATACAAACAATTATAATAAGTTAATATTCTTCTAATAATCCAGCTTTAATCTATTATGTATAAATTCAACTAACTTTCCGTGAAATTCGTGTTTATATTTTTGCATTTTTCTAGCAAAATTTCTATCACTATTTCTTTGGTAGATGGTACTAATTAAAAATATACTAATCGCAAATTACAATGGATAATTCTGAGTAACTATACATTTCGTCAACTTGGAGAAGTTTGTCACACGAATCGAGCAAAATTCTATCAAAGTTCATTAAATCCCCAGAAAGTCCCTCATTTCGAACTCCTTTTCAAAATCCCTCGTACAAATTTACACCCTAAAAACTGCATTCGCAACACTCAATTTTTCCAACAGTCAATTTCTGAGAAGTTAATCACCTGTGTGGTGGCACCTTGAAAGTGTCATTAGGGAAGGATTGTTTACTTGTACCAAGAGCCCCGCTCCGTTTCTCGCGAGACAGTCAGTAGCTGACCTTAGTCAGTTCGCGAGGCACTGTCGGCGCGGCTGGTGGCTAATTCGAAATCCGCTGGCACGTTGGGACTCGGAAGTATTCATAAAAGGAAATCGAAGATAGGACTATCTCGTGTGTGCGTTACATTTAAAAGCGAAGACGTATAGTATTTATAAAAGTAAAAACAAAATTGTGGAGTACAACGTCATCCATTAAGAAGAGTGTAAAGAAAAAACAATTTTGTATGAAGAAGTGGAATACTGTGTTCCTCAAGGATGGATAATTGCTTTTAATGACAGAGAAGAATTTTGAAAGAAGCAAAAATAAAGAGGACGGCGTCTAGTGATTAATAAACTCCGAGTGCTGAGATGAGGATGGTCAAGAGACAAATTTTGAGAATTTCGGTTTGCATTTTCAATTGACCTAAAATGAATTCCTTCGATACACAGTAATAGTGAAATAAGTGTTGTTATTTGTGTCTGTAGATATGTTCGAAAGTGTGCGCTGCGATGATTCAGATAAGGTATCAACGACGAGTCATTGTTGATATTTAGTACTGTCTTACATAAGTTGTTGACTGATGAGAGTTTAACGAGAAATAAATGGTCGATCCTGTGATAAATACGCATCAAATACTTGTTACCTAGTATACGCAGGTACCTACATTTCTAAAACCCTCCAGTGGCGAAATAGAAGCTTCTCTTTCACAAGCGAATAAACAAATAGACAAACTTCCAATGCCTAGTGGTTACCTCATCAAATTACTATTCCAAGAGAAGCATATAAAAACCCAGAAAAACGATCTGAGATACCAACGATTCACGTTGATCTCAGACACCTAGCGTAACAAGAAGCCTGCACTTCACCTATCGCAGGCAACGTCCACCTAGTTGCTCGTCACAGCGTCATCGAGTCGCGTCATGCTGCAGATTAAACGCGAATTATGCTAATTACATCCCATCGACACCGAACGATACCAAGAAGATCAACGTCTTTAGGAGCCTTCAAATTAACCCCGGAACAAATCCCAAATGCAACGTTCACAGGACTCTGAACGAACCGGTTCCAGTAGCCTTGCACGTTTCACCTGAGTTATGACACCCACCTTTTCAGAAACGGTGAAACTTTCGAAAGTCAAACGAGCATACCAGGAGATCCCTTGATCCACAAGCTAGGCTAACCGAGACCACTAGGGGACACCGTTTCGCGGCAAAGAGTAATTAAAGGAAGAATCTGGGCGTCCAGGAAGCGGTAACTAGGGAACACAGGGACTGGGAAGAATAAAAGAGCGGAGAAGGCTGACGTGTTTGAGTCGCACGCTGCCAGTGAAGGGGATGTCAGGCAGAGTTGGCGGGAAAACAGTGGGCCGCGAGAGTGATCACTGAAAGTCAATTCTGCGCTGGCCAGTGGGACAAGAAGCGAATGCCTGACTCACGTCAAGGGCGGACCAACGTGCACAGGTGGAACTGGCGGCCGGACCGCCAATTATGAGCGTCTTCGCGCCTCCCTCGCTGCCCTGTCGCCCCGTTTAATTAGTAGTGCGGCTCGGAAAAGAGAGGAAGAAACGCGGTGGACGCGAATTAATTAACGGGGCAATCTACTCGTGGCAGACGTGTAATATAATTAAGCATCGCCGCGGGAATTCCAGTCACATTTAACTGCCACCTTAACGAGCGCCCTCGAAGTATCGCCAAGGAGCAGGTTCCGCTGGTGTCTCGCTACGCTTACGCCCCGCTTGGGCATGCCCACGTGTGTGGATCGAATTTTGTGCAACACTGCTGTGGTATACACTGTAAGGTTTGTGATGCGCCGATGATCGATAGGGTTATTGGAGCTGCTGGCAATAAGGGTGCAGAGACCTGTGGGTAAGTAAAAACGCCGTTGGTGTTATTTGTTTTTTATTTGAGTTTGAATGGTGTAGTGTTGGGGTGGGAAATGTCCGGAATAGCTCACCTTTACGAGTCACCCTGTTTTCTAGTAGCTAGTCATTCATTTTCCGATAACTTTCATCGACACTGGGGCTGGGACTATTTGTCGAATTTTTTAGTATTCGAATATTCGAATACTTCAGTTGCTCAATTATTTGGCGAATATAATTTGAATATCCAAGTAATCGAATACTATTCGAGTATTTAAGTATTCGAACACTATTCGAATATTTAAGTATTCGAACACTATTCGAATATTTAAGTATTCGAACACTATTCGAATATTTAAGTATTCGAATAGTATGGTATGAAGTGGGTCAAAATTAGCTTACCAGATTTCACCCTGACAAATGAACCTAAAGAACTTGATTTATAATTCACACTATACTATTCGAATACATCAGTATTCGAATACTTAAATATTCGAATAGTATTCGAATACTTGTATATTCGAATAGTATTCGAATACTTGGATATTCGAATTATATTCACCAAATAATTGAGCAACTGAAGTATTCGAATATTCGAATACCGAAGAATTCGACAAATAGTCCCAGCCCTAGTTGAGATTTGTATCGCAATACTGATACTTGCAACATGTATCGATACAAATCTCAACGTGTATGGGCTCCTTTAGGATAACTGTCCGATTAAATTTTATTTGGTCGACTATTTCATCCGGATAATGATTCTTCGTCATTTGTAACATATTATTCGAATAATTTATCATTATTTATTGGAATATCTATTAAAAAATTCATGGTTTTGATTTCCTCTTTGTTTTGTAAAAGTGTGTTCATGCGCTGCATACAACGAGCAAATAATTATTCGAATGATAATTATTTATCTTATCTAGATAAATTGTTATTTGATTAAAAAGTTATTCGGATTAATTCTTGTGCGATACAAAATTCATTCGGATAAGTTCCTGTTCGACTAAAAACTTATCTGTTTGTGGCGAATAGAAGCTCACTCGTTATTCGTCATCTAAATAACATCTTGCTCATCTCTGTTTCGAAGGTATCTGAATCGTGACTGGAAGCGGCCGAATGTGGGGAAGAAAGGGGAATAAAATTTTGCTTTTGAGTGAGAAAATAAAGAGCGTTGATTTATGATTCTGTACTTGTGAAGTTAAATTTGAAATAGTGTTATATTTCATAAATTCTTTGTGCTACAAAAATGATCGAATTCCTTTTCAAGCGAAATCAGAGTTTACAAATGTTCAAGTGAGGTTCTCGTTATGATGAAAGGCCAATTAGAGCGTTAGTTAAATACAAAATGATAATAGAAGAAGAAAAGGTCAGTGTTCTAGCAGATTGGGAAATATTGGAATTTATATACATACATATAGTAGACAGGGTAAGAAATCAAATTAAATGTTCAGATGTTATCTATTCGAATAGTGAAGAAAACGTAGGATATCAGGAGAATGTGGGTAATCCTTGAGGGAGTAAATCTGGTCTACTATGTCACGAGGGAAATTGTTGAAACGACCGTATACTATGTTTTACGATTTACGAGAGATTAAAATGAATGGTTCAAGCGCCCGCCGCAGGCTGCGGTGAAGATTATGGCTCCTCTGAGCACCAAGTTTCACACTTATTGGAGCATAGTGGGTATGGTAAACGTGGGTGGTGATATAAGGATAGGAGACGTCAGGGCAAGAAAAGGGTTCAACTAAAAGCGCCTTTTACATAGTACTATATAGTTTAAAGTTGCAGCTTCCCCTTACATCTTATTGAAGAAAATATGTAGTTGGAACGACTGACCGTGATTTGGACATACGTCTGGGTAGCGCGAGTACACGATGCATTACTTTGAAACATTGCTATACTTGTTGAAGTAAATTGGGAAGCTGAGTGCTAGAAATTTGAGTAGAAAACGAAGAAGACTGGGAGACTGGGCAACTAGGAAATTAAATAATTCAGAGTTGGAGTAATCGGTAATTGAAGTAATTGAAAGTTTGAGCAGCTGGCAGTTTAGGTAACTGGAAATTTGAGTGATTGATTATTTAGGTAATTAAGGGTTTGAGTAATTAATAATTTAGGTATTTGGGAGTTCAAGTAATCGTCAATTTAGGTAATTGGAAGTTTAAGTAATTGGTAATTCAAGTAATTGGAAGTCTACGTAATTGATAGTTTAGATAACTGGTCATTTGAATAATTAGTAACATAAGTAATTGGGAGTTTCAACAATTAGTAATTCAGGTAATTGAGAGATCAAGTAACGAGTAATTTTCAATATTTACATTATTGGAAATTCAAATAGGTACTCTACAATAATAATATAACCAATGGGGCATAAGTATAATTGATAACTTAGCTATGAAATAAATAATCGAATTCAGGTAATCGAAAATCTAGATAAAATGGAGTCAAGATAGTTGACATTTTGTTTAATCAACAGTCTGAATATCTTTAATTCGTAATAATTAAGAGACTGGACAATCGTCATTCCATTCCACTGTAATTCCAATTCCACCCGTTCTATCTCTTTTAAAATCCTTCGAAACGTATCTAACTGGCATTACATTTCCGTAACGTCAGTTTCGGTCGCCAGCAATATTTTCTACGTTGCGCGTTATACGTGCGCAATCATAAAAAATATCAGAATGCAAGGAGTCTGGTGCAGTGGGTGGCAATAAATAAAATGTCCTGTCAGCGGGACGTATCTGCTGCTGCTCCTGCGGCCCGAATCGAATGGTACTACTCGTTCGCGATAAAGCACGAATTCTCTGCCGCTCTTCCTTTCTTGAATAATAAATGCTGGGCGAAACGGTGGACTGCAGTGGTAAATAATTTTACGTGCTGTTGGAAATAGTTTCGCTTGGATAATAAACGAGGGATGTCATTTAATTACTCAGTAATGGATGAAAGTTATTTCAAATGGAAGTTAATGCGAATAAAAATTAATTAAAATGCAAGTTTATTCGAATGAAACTCCATCATTACTCGAATAAAAGTTTATCCGAATCAAAGTTCACGCGAATGGAATTTCATTTCAATGGACCTTCATCCGAATCAATATTTATTTGAATCGAAGTTCAGTCGAATGGAATGTTATCCAAATAAACATTTATTAAAATGTAAGTTCATTCGAATAAAACTTCTTTTGAATGGAATTTTACCTCAATGAAAATTTGTTCAAATCAAAGTTCATTCGAATGGAATTTTATCCGAAGGAAAGTTTATTCTAACACGAGATCATTCGAATACAAATGTACGCGAACAAGAGTTCACTAACGAATGCAACAAAACTAAGTAGTTTCCGAAAAATGAAAATGTCCTCAAGAATAATTTAATATTAAATTTAATATTCGAGTATTTTAGAAGTATTCAAATGCTACGAATAAACTTCGAATATTTGAGTATTCGAATGTTATTATTCGAATATTTGAGTATTCGAATGCTATTATTCGAATAGTATCGTATGAATTATAAATCAAGTTCTTTAGATTCATTTTTTTAGATGCTTTTATTTAGTTTCAGTTATGAGTTCGTTAGTTTGTCAGGGTGAAATCTTGTAAGCTAATTTTGACCCACTTTAAAATATCCGATCGGCTTGAAACTTTGCACACATACATAGTTCCGATGACAATACAATATTTTCACGCGTTTATTTTTAGTCGTATGAGGAAATCCTTCTCTGGCAGTCATTTGGGCTGGTATCAAAATTATTGGTTCCCTTTTAGTACATTTTAATAAAAGCTTGTTTAAAAAAAAAATTTACTATAAAGTATTTCATGTTTTTTAGTGAAAATATTGTATTGTCATCGGAACTATGTAAATATGTGTCCAAAATTTCAAGTCGAGCGGATATGTTGAAATGGGTAAAAATTAACTTATAAGATTTACTCCTGACAAATTAACGAATTCACAACTGAAACTAAATAAACGCTTGTAAAAAATGAACCTAAAGAACTTGATTAATAATTCACACCATACTATTCGAACACTTAAATATTCGAATTTTATTCGATTACTTGGATATTCGAATAGTATTCGATTGCTTGGATATTCGAATAGTATTCGATTACTTGGATATTCGAATAGTATTCGATTACTTGGATATTCGAATAGTATTCGGTTACTTGGATATTCGAATTATATTCGCCAAATAATTGAGCAATTGAAGTATTCGAATATTCGAATACCGAAAAATTCGACCAATTGTCCCAGCCCTACTCCAAAGCACACAATCTCATATTAGAGTTTTAAAATGTTATATCGTACACCTAATATAATAGGTACCTAACTGAAAATTAGCTATGATTCAGCCTTTACCGTTCAAACCCTTCAGCGGCTCATACCTACTAGGCTCGTAAAAAGTAATTAAATAGTATGTTCTACAACCATGCCAGTCATTTACTCAAAACCCGATCACAGGCAAAGCGTCTTTATAACTCAGTAAAGAAGCATCTCCACTTACACAAACGCAATCTTCGAGGCGTCTAGAACAAGTCTCCAAAGTTTGCCTAGTTACCCGAGCCTCCATAAAGTGTACTTTTCCCCCAGCATTGTTTTATTGCGAATTTGCATTCTCCCCCCAAGCGCAATCCTGAACCCGTCGCAATGAAATTAATTCCCACGTGGAAGCATGCTCACGATTTCCTAGTTACAACCTTCGGCCGCGGCGAGCGTGACCCAGTGGAAAAATAGGGGAAAAAACGGTACGTTCGATCGGTTTTCCTGCGGGCGGGAACGCGCCGCAGACCGAACGTAAGAGCCCTCGACCAGAGGGACATCTTTAAGTTCAACACGATTTCCCCATTAGCAATCTTCCCACCGTTTTCACCTGATTGCGTGCATCGAATTTTCCATCGTTCCATAGTGGAGGTAGGGAGGCTTTTTAATTTCCTCTGATTTCAATATCGTTTCCATCGCTATCCCTCGCGAAGCTAACCGTCGGACGTTTATTAGTTGTCTTCCCCGTTCCGTTTGATTGATCGCGAGTCAACAGCGTGGGATATCGAGAGATTTCATTTATGTATGAGTGGCCCCGTTATCGGGTACCTAAGAATATGATAAAAAATGGCACCAGGGCACCTCGATTGTTTCAACTTATTGGTGGAGGGTATTGGTTTGGATAATTGATTCTCGCACGATACATTTGTGAAGTTGAAGTGTCTCGGGGGCAGAGCCGGATTTACCTTTAAGGGGCCCTAGGCTGAATATTTGGTGGGCCCTCGGTTAAATGTAAAAAATAAAATGACGCTGATTTGATTTTTTTTATCATAATACTCGTATAATCTAAATAAGAATTTAATTTCAAAATTAACTTCGAATGTCAGAACTAAGCATAACATTAACATAAATAAACATTAAAGCTACAAGTTAATAAAGATAATATAAAAAATGTTAATTTTTCGAAGAAAATGTTTAGAATGAGGGGCCCTCAGCTAAATGGGGCCCTAGGCTTTTGCCTTGTTAGTCTAAGGGTAAATCCAGCACTGCTCGGGGGACTAAAGAGTGACTCAAAGATGAGGGAATTTCTCGCCCCTTTTTGCACCCACGATTAGAAATGAATTTTGTGCCAAATGATGCCTTATGATGAGACATCAAGAAATCTTCAAATTGACGTGACGAAAAATATTTCTTAAATATTTTTAAATAAACAAATTATGAGATACTCCCAAAAATACACTATTTCAAATACCAAAATAGGTTTTGAAAAAGGTCTTACAGTTTTTGAGAAAAAAATTTTCAAATAACGGTTTTACTTCTGCCTCCTGACTGAGTATGACCCCTTAATTTCTCTTGGAAGTTGCACTTTCCATTTCTCTAGTATTTGATTAACTCTTTCGCCATTTTCAATCTGATAAACATTCCACGTTTTCTATCCATTATTAAATCAGTAACTTTCAAGGCAGCTCGTAAGAAGTTTCTTTGCTACAGCAGCGCTCACAAAATCGATGTTTCATTGATGCACCAAGATACTTATGCGCGTTGCTATTTTTATTAATCGAATCTGATCAAGTTCCGGTCTCCATTCAATTCGAAGACGCGATAATCTATTATTACTACGCTCCCCCAGCGAAGAATACGAGCCTTTCAAAGTTCATCCAAAGACATTATGCTCGAAGATGTTCCACACAGTGTGCATAATAATTTAACGGGGACATCTATTACCTTGTTACTTCGATTGATACCATCTCCATTACGGCTCATTCCCACTTCTCAATGATTGTCTTATGGTTCGAGAATGCGCTGAATTTCACTTGGCGGCGCAAACACGACGTCATAGTAGAAACGTGATGTGATTTAGGGCTGGGACTATTCGAATAATTTAATATTTGAATATTTTACAAGTATTCGAATGCTACGAATAAACTTCGAATATTTGACTATTCGAACGTTATTATTCGAATACTGATCTATTCGAACGTTATTATTCGAATACTGATCTATTCGAACGTTATTTTTCGAATACTGATCTATTCGAACGTTATTATTCGAATACTGATCTATTCGAACGTTATTATTCGAAAACTGATCTATTCGAATACATCGGTATGGTGTATTCGAATACACAAATATTCGAATATTATTCGAATACTTGGATATTCGAATTATATTCGCCAAATAATTGAGCAACTGAAGTATTTGAAAATTCGAATACCTAAACATTCGACAAATAGTTCCAGCCCTAATGTGATTTTACCAAACATCAATTGAAACTGTTGAAGTTTTCATTTAGGTATGGAATACCAGTCATTTTTTGGTTATTTTCATTTCTATTCCAAGAAAACAGTTATAAAATGAAGTGTATTTACTGAAACTTATATCCATACATTTTTGCATAAATAGAGAACATTTATTTGTAGACAAAAGTTTCAGTTAAACAGGAACATTTATTCTGCTCTGAAAAAGTTAAAGTTGTGGCAAGCAGATTTCCCGTTATGGGGTACATAGATTTTATTCAATATTCCTCTTATTGTTAGTATAAAATAAAATATTCATATAAAAACCACAACTTGTTTTCTCTTCTATATTTACCTTGCTTTCCATTTCTCAAATAATGCTAATTAAGAAAATAATGCTAACTTATATTTTAGTTTAAAATATCTGTTAAAAAATATATGATTCCTCAGAACTTTTATTCATTGAATACAAAATAACTATTAAAACTGTACTTTTACAACAGAGTTAAAGTGTTAACTTAAAACAGAAAAGAAATGATTTAAAAGTTGTAAGTTCAGTAAATAACTTTTATTCATAAAACTTAACAGTTTCATTCGATACCTGGATTTTACTTTAAACAAATATCAAAATAGTAGGTATATATTTTGTGATCTCTGTTTTCTATAATTAAATATGATTTACTATTTTTCAGAAGAACCATGGCTGGCATTGACAACCCTGCTTACGAGGCACCCCAAAATGGAGTAAGTTGCGAAACGAAATTGTACTTTCTACTAATTTGGTGACGGTTAACTTGGACTATTGGAAGATTATAATATTCAGGAATTCTGAAATTAATAATATTCTGGTCAGTGATTCTTATTAATATTCTAGAAGGAGCGGTTGTCTTATCATAGTTTCTACGTTATTATTTGTTAAATGCAATAATACTGAGGAATAAACGGAAACTAATGACACTTACATAGAGTTAAAATGTTTATTTCTAAATTTCGCAACGAATATGTTTAAAACATTTTGTTCTTTTTTGACAACTACATATATTTCTATAATTCTAAAAAATGCCACTCATTAAGAAATCCTAGTTAAGAAAGAAAATTCAACAACCCCATTTAATAAATAAAATGTGCACAAAATTACAGCCAGTTTTGTTACACATACCCTCGCAATTTGAATCCGTTCGTTCGAATCCCAATGAATGCATCGTCGATAGCAGAGGAGGAAACTTCTTCGAGGAGTCTACATAGACATAATTGAATTTCAAATAAACGGGACAATGTCGTAGAGGAGTAATTCAATCGTTTGGACCAGTTGGAGCTTGGGGAAAGATAGTCCATGCCCAGCCAATTACTCCTTCCTTTAGATGCAATCTTTAATTATTTCCAGCAAAACAATCGGGCCAACCCGACAAACACCTAAACGCTGATCCCAGCTAATTAAAATACTATCTTCCTTCATAACGAAACAGCTTTACTAACCATTATTTCAATAAGACAAAGAAACCCAAAAAGATTCATCGTCACTGTGACTCTTCACAAGTTCCTGGCCTTTTTATTAATGGCATATATATTTAAATTATTTTTGATTTTATGGAACATATTGAACAAAACTAATTAATAATTCGATGAACCCATAAATTCTATATATATTATCAATTTTCAAGGATTTCTTTATAAATAATGGCATAATCAATAATAAATTTTGATATATATGTAAATTATTTATATATTAATAATTTCCTTATAGTAATACTTTATTTTTAGAAGCTCTTTTCACACGTGATATTCCTGCGGTACGCTACTAGAACTTCGTATATGTTCCAACAATACAAATAACAATACTTTGATAGAAAAATAAAGAAAGATATAAGATATCTAAAGGACCAGTCATGAGCCACAAATACCACAAAAGTGTGCCCGTGTGAAACAGCCTTTATAGTCAGGGAAAGCGTCGGAAGGCTTCTTGTTGCTTTCACCTCAATCACCACGACATCGTTGCTTTCATTTTGGTGTAAAAGATTGCTGCGTGGGAATTCCATTCAAACGCAGGCTGTAATCTGAGTGCTCACTGTAACGTCCAATTGATCGCAGCACAAATAGAATTCAGGATTCGCTGTCAGTTGGTAATCGGAGGTGTCGGTTCCAGAAGAAAGCGCAACGACAGCAGGCTGCTTACGGCAGTTCTAGCTCACATGTGCCTATGCAAATTTGAACGGGAGTCGAATGTAAATTCTCGCGAAGCCAAACACCACGAGGACAAGTAAAACGCCCTAAGATAATGCAGTTGTTTATTCCCACGAGGTAGCGCATGAAAGGATGCCGCGTCGCATCGTTGGCGAAACTCCTGGCTTATCAGCCGCGAGATTATAGCGAACCTCGGGCCCGCTGAAAAAAAAGAAATTCACGAAAAGTTCCATGGCGGGTTGCCTAAGCGGTGTTTTAAACTTGCCAACTTCCCTGCATCATTCTTAGGGGAATCGTCTGCAACCTCCCTCGTTCAACTTTGAAATGTTTACACTCGCGGTAGTATTTAGAATTTACTTTTTTCATTAGGGAGTTTTTTTATTCAGTCATTTAACGGGGCATACCCTTTAGTTACAACGAAGCATGTAATTGTACATAAGAGGCAGAAAAATAAAAATTTAAAAAAAGAAGATACAAACACAACATGGATACAAGGGAAATACAACATACAGGGTATTCGGCTACACGTAGGAATACATTTAAGGGGTGATTCTAGTCTAGGGCTGGGACTATTTGTCGAATTTTTCGGTATTCGAATATTCGAATACTTCAGTTGTTCAATTATTTGGCGAATATAATTCGAATATCCAAGTATTCGAATACCATTCGAATATTTGAGTATTCGAATAGTATGGTGTGAATTATAAATCAAGTTCTTTAGGTTTATTTTGACCCACTTTACACCATACTGATGTATTCGAATAGATCAGTATTCAAATAGTATTCGAATAGATGAGTATTCGAATAGTATTCGAATAGATCAGTATTCAAATAGTATTCGAATAGATCAGCATTCGAATAATAACATTCGAATACTCAAATATTCGAAATTTATTCGTAGCATTCGAATACTTGTAAAATATTCGAATATTAAATTATTCGAATAGTCCCAGCCCTATTCTAGACACCATACTAAGAAGAAAATCAAGAATAACGATAATGCGGTTGAGGCTTCGTTAGTTAGTTATAAGCGTTTGAAGATATGCCTGAGAGTAGGCAATCTGCGTGCACCACTGCATGCGGGGAAGTCAGGCGAGGTGTCGAGCCGTAGTCAGAGAACTCACCTCAAGGAAGCTACGACTACTCGATTCTGCGACACTTAGTCTAAAATTAAAGGGTACTTAGCTGCTCGCTAAAATCCATTGTTTCCATTATATCCACTGTTGTAGTCCATTGTGTTATCGAGACACACACGCGCAAAACTCACACACAATCACACCACTCCCGAAAAATGCAAAAATATCAGATCTCTTGGTCTAAAACGTGTAAAAAATTTATAAAGAAATTAACCCGCACTGAACCACGCAAAAGAATTTAAACAAAAAACATCAAATTCACCCGCTCTAAAAAAGTGGCTTTGACCACCACTGCTCGACCCCTCGCCTGACATGCCCCGCGTGCAGCGGTGCACGCGGGTTGCCGGCTTTAGGCATATTTTTAAATGCTTATAACTAACAAACGAAGCCTCAACCGCATTATCGTGATCCTTGATTTTCGTGTTAGTATGGTGTCTAGAATCACCCCTTAAATTTATTCGCGTGTGTAGCTGAACCCCAGGTATAATAAGATATACATATATATAACATGAGATGTACAGGAGTTGTATTCACACTAAAAGAATGCAGGAAAAAATAAAAGGGAAATTATAGCAAATGTAAAAGAACGCTATGGTATACTATGCTTTAGCTTAATAATAATTTGTGTTTTGAGTCGTTGAGGAGACCCATTAAAAATGTTTGAACGGGGAAAATAGGAGCTCGCCGTTTTGCAACATCTATGAATGGGATCACGAGTACCGTAATAAATATTTTTTGTAATTTTTCTTGTATTTTAGGGGGTTGGTTGGGGTTAGCTAGGGGTAGCTGGTGAGTTGCTTTAGTAAATTGGTTAATTACTTTAAAACTATTTTAGTTACATTATAAACAAGTTTGTGTAAATATTTAGATGATCAATTAACGCTATATGTATTTTTTTATATTCTTTTCACATCTTCGTAATGAGTGAAGTATTATATATACCTAGGTAATATTGTTGGAAGATTCATGCATAAGTAGTAGATATTTATGTCAAATGAAGGACGTACGTTTCGAGTTATGTTGTTATAAATACAATTTTCAAACAACCTGATCACTTATGGTATTTCCTAACAGATTTGTGGTGATCGTTATTAACATTACTGCAAACTTGTATTACTGAAAACATTAGAATATCGGGATGGACATTTTATTAACTTGAATTCTACATGGTTTTCATTTTTAGAAGAGCAGGGGCGTGAAATATTTAATATTAATATTACAGAATATGCATAACATAATTATATGCAGATTTAAATCAGTACTTCACCTATTGTTATTTCTAATTTACTGCAACTATAAGGTGTAACTGACAGTTGCATCTTCTATCTAAATGGAGAGAACGTATCTTTCGTATAGTACCTATGTTTCTTTAAAACCCTGAAAGTGTCGTGCATGCGCCTGTGTACTTATGTTGTTGCTCCACTTTACTCTTGACTCTTCTTTCTTATGAAAATTCTATGAAACAACCATTCTCGTTCCAGAAGGAACGCGAGTCGGAACTCTTTCGTAGAATCTTAAAACCACTGAAGGAATATGTTCCTTTTCCCGTCTATGAAATTTTCCAGTCCGCTAACGGTAAATTTCCTTTTCAAACGTCTCGTGGATACACAACGGCGCTACGCTTTCCTCCTCTTTCGAGCTTCAAAGATTGCTAAATTCTCTAGTGTGTTGGGTCGACAGTAAATTTCCTTACTCGCTCGACAATTAGTGAGTTTTCCTGTATTCTGGTAATTTATTAACGACCGAAGACTTATGATAGTACATTTACTTATATTACTTACTTTTCTTTTTTTTATTGTTAGGTACTTGTACTATTCTATTTGAAATATAGAATAATTGCTATGAGGAAAGTAAGTATTTTTGGGAAGTAAGTAGCTGGTTTCGCGTGTTCTATCCTCCCGCGGTATTGTTACATGATGTGATTAGCTATGTTTAGTACTAAGGAAACTGTCACGACGCAAGGTTACGCGCCACCGCGAAGATAAGGGTCGTGAAATGTTTTCGTAGCTTTTCTTATAATTTTACAATTTTATACTTTTGCGCTCGTGTATTTTGAGTCTATAGTGCATTTTAATATAGTTTTAACTATACTACACAATAAAGCATTATTTTTTTCGTAATTCGGTTACTTAATTCTAAATGAAATTACGGGATCACTTTGTATGGGTATATATATACCAACATGTTCGTATTTGTTTTATTTGAAAATTTCTTATCTTCTGTTCAAAGAAGAATATTACGAACAGTGTGTACGGGGGCTATTACGGACCATGCCATTTACCCTTTTCTCTTAAGGGAGAATCCTATTTTATGGGCTAAAAACATAGCAAAATTTAGGAATTTTTTTATTCATTTTTAATAATAAATATATGTGCATGATATTTACCTTCCAAGTAATCTGAAACAGAAAAATGAAACGGCGTTTTAGTTGTACACATGTAGCTTCGATTTGACGAACCAGAATACCGCTAAGTTTTATACTTCTTTTGTTACATAAGAAAATTGGCATAAAATTGAATCACAAAAATTAAATGTTCAGACATTTCAGCTTGAAAACTCTCCACACTCCTGAATAAATTTTTTTGTTTTTTGCTGGTTCGTCAATTTCAAGGTACCTACATATATAAAATAAAACGCTGTTTCAGATTACCTGGTGGATAAATATAATGCAAATTTATGGTTAAAAATGAATAAAAAAGCCTGTAGAATAGAATCTCTGGTTCCTAAAAAACAAATCCCAAATCTTGCTATGTTCTTCAGCCCAAAGAATAGGATTCTCCCCTTAACCAAAGTTCAATTATCTATAAACCAAATCTGATTAGAATCAATACTTTTATTTCAATTTAACTTTTCCCTTAAGTTAACCATATTCTATATGTAGAATAACCGATAGCTTTCAGCTGTACAATGGAAATCCAATAATGGACAGACTTGCCAATATTCTAGTTATTAATTACTTAGTAAGTCTACCCGAGTCCAGTTAACAAACTCTCCTACATCCTCAACACCCTCCCATATCCTCATAATTCGTTCCGGAAATATTACCACCCCCCCATCTGACCAAAAATTAATAAATTCTTGTCGCATAGCAATCTATTACCATCCTGACATTTCGAGGAAGAAATCGCTCACTGGGTAAAACTGACCAACAAGGGAAGATCCCGAACCCGAAAATTCAAAAAATTCTAAAACTTTGTGAATATGCAGGGGATTTCCTCCTGATTACAACGCAATTTTTGTTTGTCGCCAAAATTCACTCGAAGGGGGTGAAATTAACCGCTGAAAATTCGGCTATTTTCCGATTTTGTGTTATAACTCGCGAGCTGTAAGAGATAAAAAAATAGTTTCAAGACAAAAATTACTTCTTTCAATTAGATCCATCATTTGGTAATAAGATTATTTTACAGTTCACGAGTTATAACACAAAATCGGAAAATAACCGGATTTTCAGGGGTCAACTACATACCCTTAAAATGAATTTTGGCAGCAAACAAAAATTGCGTTGTAATCAGGAGGAGATTCCCTACATATTCACAAAGTTTCAGAATTTTTGGAATTTCCGGGTTCGGGATGTTCCCTTGCAAGTCCATATTTCACAACCTCGGGTTAAATGCAAATTCAATATATTACAATAAGTCCGGTAATGTCGTAACGATTGAAAGATATTGCAAAATACATAAGTATTTCCCCAAATGGAGTCTTATTAATCTATCGTTGTGAAAAACTTAGAACCTAAATGCTTCAATTAACCCTTGAGGATCTCAGAATGGAATGCTGAAATAGGTCAGCTTGACCAACAAGCCAACGAAAGTCCCTTCCCTGGAGCGCACAATGGGGCTAAGCTGCCTCGCTTACCGAGACACGGCAGGAAAGGACGCAAGAGAATCCGTCCGATAAGACGAACCACCGTGATGTTTGCCTGTAAAAAACGTTCAGCGGGTAACAGTGGCCTCGGATAAAGGAAGTCGGAACGAATTCTTTGGCGACGTGTATTTGGGGCTGGCCGGCCTGAACAGCTCGCACAATGCGCGCCGCGGCGTAAACTCGTTTCAAGCTCACCCTCCTTTATTCGCTGCACGCTTCTCAATCCGTATTTTCATTTAAAAAGGGGCACCGGATCCCCGTGCAAAGAAGTTCGCGGCGTCTTCGATGTATTCCTGTAGCTACTACGCTCCATGAAAGAACGAACGAGCGAAACGATGGGGGAAAATGGAGGATTTATTTCGACGGTGCCGTTGGATGGTTTATCTTGTTGTTATCGTGATTGTCGTCGTTTTGGCGAGGGGGTGGGCGAGTTTGGTAATAGCTCATTTCCTTGGTCGCACCGCGTGTGGTTTAGACACATAGATTCGATCGAATTGCAATTTCGGGATGCGGTTTGCAGACGCGTTGCATCAATTCACCCCCTAGGACGACTTCTGGGGTCACTCGGGATCAACGTTGAAGTTCAGTTTTGCTGGGTGGCTTTGAAGGATCCGTGGCAGGGAGGTGACGATATTTTTTAGAGATGTTAGTAGTTTTCTGCTTAAGATGAATACAGTGCAGTGGGGCTTCTATGTGTAGTGTTTGAACTAGGGCTGGGGCTATTTGTCGAATTTTTCGGTATTCGAATATTCGAATACTTCAGTTGCTCCATTACTTGGCGAATATAATTCGAATATCCAAGTATTTGAATACTATTCGAATATCCAAGTATTCGAATACTATTCGAATATCCAAGTATTCGAATACTATTCGAATATTTAAGTATTCGAATAGTCCCAGCCCTACTTTAAAGCAGTCACCTGCGTCTGATTTTCATTTTTCTCCACTGACGAAATTTGTAAAGATACTTCAAATATCAATAAACATCTACCAACAAACTGAATAATAATAAAATTGATGGCTTTGTAAAAAAATTCCGAAGTAACTCGACGAAAACACCTTAACACGAGAATACCCTCTTAAATTCGGAATAATAAAGGAAACAAGGTTCCATTGGAAAGAATTATATCTTCGTGTCCCATAAATTGGGGGTTTCTTACAATAGACCAGTGATACCGACAGAAGATGACCCAAAATGTGCGGCTGACCCTCAGTCCCTCACCGAATTCTCAGAAACTCTTCCACATATTCTGCTATCCCCTCCCATATACGCATGACCGACAGAATCAGAAATCAAAAGTAGCCCCAAAATACGGCTCTTTTTTAAAAATCACGCATCCCGCGGTCGACAAACCTGCAGCCGATTTTCTCGGTTTTGTTCCTCGCGTGACGAAAAATCGATAATTAGGCCTGCGACGATAACACGGCGAACGGTAATCCCGCGAGAAATGAGATCATCCACCGCAGGCGTTGGAATCCACGGCACGATGACGGAAGCCCGAAATTCCGCGAACGCAATTTTTCCCTCCAATCTTCCGCGCGGACGTGGAATATGGGACGGTGGATTTCGAGCGATCTACATATTCTTTTTGCTTCCTCCTTTTTCCAGGCTCACGTCGCCGCTCCCCGCAATTTCACCCATCCCACGGCCATTGTTATCGTTTGCCTTCGGTACTATCAGCCGCGAGTGAGACGGTTTTGTGGAACCGTGCTCGTCCCCGTGATGGCGGTCGTGCGCGGTTAATGCCCACGGGCTACGATTGTGCTGCAATTACGAGGAGTAGCGGCGCGCCATCAGGAAGATGTCGAAGAGAAAAATAATGGTTAGAGAGGAAGCTGGCCGAGGAGCGCGGCAGTTTGGGCTGGTGGGGCGAGCATTGTCGAAATTAATGGGGCGCAGCCAAAAATCCGTGGGAACGATTAAAAAAGGGATTTTTCGGATGCGAAAATGAGATTACCACCGACGGGGAACGGGGTTATATGGCCCACTTAAGGATTTATCTTCTTTTTTTTTAAATTCAGGTATTCCTTGTTTAAATTTTTTGTGGCTGTAATCGAGTTGAAAGTGTTGCTGTACCTTTTAGCTGAAGCTTTGCTGACGTATACGCATCTCTTAAACGTTTTCCTTGCACGTTGTGGGTTCTTAGCACGATCCATGGCACGGTGGAAATTTAAATTTTTGGTAAGACTATAAAAAGTGATGAGAAAAGCAGATTCTGATATTCGAATTATGCAAATAGTATTAAATTCATTTAAAAAAACTAGATATCAATAAAGACGAATAACATTTCATCTCTAACTATAAATTTATAATTATTATCCCACATAAAAATAATTTATAGTTAACCCTTTTAATTTCGAGATTTATTAATTTGTATAAATTATTTAATAAACCCTGATACAAAAGGTAAAAAATGAATCTACTTCCTTATATTCAAAAACTCTCCTCTTACAATACTAACATTATATATAATTCAATTAATTCAAAATAAATACTAAAACAAATTTTAATCAAATAATTTTTCTAAAAATAATTAAATCAACTCAAAAATACTTGTTCTATATTCGTCAAAATTACAGCTCTTCTGTTCTATTTTGATTTTGACACTGAATTGGAAAATACTTATCTTTTGTCGTTGAATGAATGGTTCATTTTCGATAAATACCTAGCGTGAGCCACCGGTGAAAGTGATTGAAGTGAGCTCCTTGGTGCAGTAAAAAACGAAATTCGTTTTTTGGACAACTGTACGCGTACAAATTTTCTCAGGGATAATATTAAATAGGTGATCCCATAAGTAATGCGGATTTTCTGAGAGCTGAGTTTACAGCAATGGAACACGTTGCGATCGTTACTTACCTGTTTGATAAATATAATATACTACCGTAAATAGGGACCTTCAGGCAATATTGTTTTAAAAGCTCACGAGTGTAGATTAAATATTGCAGTTATTACAAACATTTAAAGTGGACGTGACAAAAGAACATATTCGGGATGTTATGTTATACGAGTTTAATCAAGGAAACAATATGCAACTGTAGCAGTGAAATCATATGTGAGGTGTATGGATAGATTATTTATTACTGCAAGCCAGTGTCAAAGATGGTTTAAGAAATTTCGAGCTGGGAACTTCAGTATCGAACATGAACCTCGTGCAGGGAGGCTTGAATAGTTCGATGTAGGGCTGGGACTATTTGTCGAATTTTTCGGTATTCGAATATTCGAATACTTCAGTTACTCAATTATTTGGCGAATATGATTTGAATATCCAAGTATTCGAATACTATTCGAATATCCAAGTATTCCAATACTATTCGAATATCCAAGTATTCGAATACTATTCGAATATCCAAGTATTCGAATACTATTCGAATATCCAAGTATTCCAATACTATTCGAATATCCAAGTATTCCAATACTATTCGAATATTTAAGTATTCGAATACTGATGTATTCGAATAGTATGGTGTGAATTATAAATCAAGTTCTTTAGGTTCATTTATCAGGGTGAAATCTTGTAAGCTAATTTTGACCCACTTCACACCATACTATTCGAATACACCAGTATTCGAATGCTACGAATAAACTTCGAATATTTGAGTATTCGAATGTTATTATTCGAATTCATCAGTATTCGAATAGCATTGAGACCTTGTACGGTTTACTGTTAAAAGGGTACGTACCTTTATGAGGTTAAAAAAATCGATTTTTACATGCTTCTTTAATTATATACATATACTATATGAAGAAGATTCTGTAAAAGTATTACCGGGAAATTTCGAAAATTGGCGAAGTTATAGTTAAAATTGTAAGGAGGGACGACGGATTCACGAACGAGTTTCTATCTTGTAAAAATTAAGTTTACAGAACGAAAACAGCTAAATTTTTAGCAAAAATCGAACATCTTTTCAAAATGCTGTCATTCTGAAAATTTATATTGTTAGGGGGCCTCTGTTGTTCCAACCACAGCGGCAACCATAATAAAGAAAATAAAGCTTACCTAGTTTTTCCATTTTGAATGATTATAACATTCACCACACCATCCCTCGACGGAAAATAATTTTTTTGAAGAAGCGTGTGCCACCACCTATGTCTATATATACATATATATGCAATAATAAAGGTCAACAAAATTCTGTGTATTACTTCAACCTTATCAGGGAAACCTTAATCGCTTAAGTATGGGATGACCCAATAAGGAAAACCTTATCACTTAGGTATGGGATGACCTAATAATATTAGCAATAAACAGATGTCTGTTCACACCGACAAAAAAGGATGGGTTTAATCATCGCGGCATTTAGCATCGAAGCAACGAAGCCAGATTCTTTGACTCCCCGCACTGCAGCATCATTCGAATCTGACCGTACCAACGAGCACGATCAACAAGTCATCGAACCGACGGCAAAGCTATCGACGCTGCTCGCTGCCTCTCTTCCAGCCGACCCCTAGAATGGAACAAAACTTCCCCAATGGATGGACCTCCATCTCGTTCGCCATCGAGCCCGAAATCGCGTCCCGCCGCACGCCAGGACTCTTTGAATCCCGGGAACAAGCGCGTCGATCGCGGGCCTCGATTCCAGTTAACCGTGGCACACTCGCCGCTGTGCAATTCGTACCGCGTAAAGCAAGAACGCGACCCATAGAGACACAGAAACAGAAAGAGAGCCCCTACACGCAGCGGAAAAGGTGAAAAATAAAATCCCCATGAAAAAAGGGGAAGCAAAAAAAGCAACGTGGAAAAACACGAGGAGCATCGCGATGGGCGCTCATTAATCACGATCGGCCGCAAAATCCCAATCAATCGGGTCCCCTGTAGCGGCACGCACTCTTTTTTTCGGACCTTTTTTTCCTTTGAAAGGAGCAACGACAAGTAGCGAGAGCGCGCGCCCCATTGTCGCGAGCGAGAAGAAGAGGGAAACGCCAGGGGGTGAGAAAGGGGAGAGGTTCGTTGTGGTATTCGTTAGCCGTGCTCGTCGATGAAAACGACAGTTTGGATGGCGGGCGGAGGGGCCGAAGGGGAAGACAGAGTCGCGAATGAGCGATTCAAGGGAAACGGTCGGCTGAATAATTGGCAGCGCGGGCTTTCGCGAGAAACCCACCGTTCACCCTGCCTGGCAGCCATTTAATGCAGATTAACAAGCTGTTTGACGTATTCACTTTATGCCCGGCCGCAAACCGAGTTACTTCCGCTGAATGGAGTCGTTAGCAGTGCAACCCCGGATATAAGGCGCCCGCCGCGTCCGCGCGCGCGCATACAAGCGGGGAAAGCTGACGGGGTAGCCATCCGCGAACGTGTCACGTCTGTGGTTGCTCAGGGTGTTAGAGGAAAATGTGGGACACGTTTCGCGATCGAAATTGCAGGTTGAAATGTTGAAAATGTTAGGTGATTGTATTTCACCGTGTGCGGGACGACTATTTATCGCCGAACGGCAATGACGGAACACCGCCTTGAACGCTTTATGAGTTATGAGTGCCGATTACACTGTCCAGCAAAATTGAACTTTTTTCTGGTTTAATAACATTCAATAGCCGTTTCTTATAGATTCTTGTACGCTGAAAATGAATCCGCAAACCGTTTGTCGCCATCACCCTCAGTTTTTGAAAACTTCGATTTTGATAAAAAAATGCAAATTTTCAAGTTTGAACTAGGGCTGGGACTATTAAAATAATTTAATATTAGAATATTTTACAAGTATTCGAATGCTACGAATATACTTCGATTATTTTAGTATTCGAATGTTATTATTTGAATATTGATGTATTCGAATAGTATGGTGTGAAGTGGGTCAAAATTAGCTTACAAGATTTCTCCCTAACAAATGAACCTAAAGAACTTGATTTATAATTCACACCATACTATTCGAATACTTAAATATTCGAATGGTATTCGAATACTTGGATATTCGAATTATATTCGAATACAGTCGCCAAATAATTGAGCAACTGAAGTATTCGAATATTCGAATACCGAAAAATTCGAAAAATAGTCCCAACCCTAGTTTGAACAGCTTTTGTGTCGAAACAGTAATAGTTACCACTGTCAGCGCCGCACGTTTTACCAAACACTTTCGTTTCTGTATTGTAAACGAAGGGTGTTTTACCACTTCTGCTGATTTTTTTCCGAAGGAAAAATGTTTGCTGCGTCGCGTGGAGTAATTAGATTTTCTCATAGACCCATAGTTTTTGAAATATATAGAAAGATATCTGCAGAAATTGGTGTATTTCGGGTGCCCCTTTCCCTTCCATTGTTAAACATATTTAAATGTTCATAATTCAATAATACCTTATATCTTTGTGTTCGCGAGGGTTCATAGAATAATTTGACGGAACAAGCAACCGAATAACTATTACTGTTTGAACACAAATAATCCTCAAAGTTGAAAATGCTTTTTTTTTCAAAATCGAATTTCTCGAAAACTGAGGGTGATTACGACAAACGGTTTGTGGATTCATTTTCAGCGCACAAAAGCACATCAGAAACGGCTTTGAATGTTACAGACCAAAATGGCTGTTGGACAGTGTTATTCGAATTACGGAGCTCGTAAATTAAAAGGGTAATTAGCAATCGCGCAAATGAGTCGCTTGGGCACGTTCGATAGCGTTTTGTTGCTGTTCGACAAGTTGTTTTTTGTTGGGCTGTCCCCAATGGCGCTCGGCGATTTTCCATCGAGCTTTTCGCGTTTGGAATGGTAACTCCCGCTTCGAGGGGGCTGGGGCCGAACTATTTGCAGCGACCCACTTGTGTTTATGCGGCCGCGATTATTGGATCGATTTCGGTCGCTATTAAAATCCCACTTTCAGGAGTTTTAATCGGGGGAATACGTGCGCTGCCCTGCGATTCCATTGCCGCAGGGTTCCGATTCTCTCGGCGTCGCAAAGACCGCCCGGCCACAAAGGAAAAAAGGCGCATAGGTGCGCGAGGAAAAGAAATTTAGACGACAAACGTCACTCGGTCGATGTCCCGCGGAAAAAAGGAGCGAGGTTGCTGTTTCTTTCTGGGGAGATCCCCGCTGGACAGGGAAACGTGACGGCGTAAAAGAAACGCGCGAATATCGAATGTGACGGAAGCGCGCACAAAGGTCTTTTGAGACTCGTTTTCATTTGGAGCGGAGCGTGTGCGCGCGGAGCGGCGGCTAGAGGAGGCCCAGAAGAGAGCAACCAGGCGGAGGGAAGTGCGAAAGTGTATTCCATTACAACGGGGTGCAAGAGTATCGCGGCTGGTTCCTCCGCGAGAGCCTGCGACTCGACGATCGTCGCGAAACCGCGGGGAGAAATATTTTTTACACGCCGCTGCGCGTCGCCATTATCCTTTGGCCTTGTCCGTTTTAAACGGAACAGAGTGAAAAGGGAATGAGAATCGCGATTCAGAAGGTGTCGCGTGCACGTAATTCAAGCTGGGATGGGACGATTTTTATTTGATAAATGAGAGAACGACGGATATTTTGGTTTATTTCATTTTGTTACACGGAAGACTCTTTTTCTATGCAAATGTTTACAAATTATTGTGGAGAAGTAGGTAAGGAATTATTCAGATGCTGTGCTGGTGGTTATGGCTAGTGATCCTCTGGGTAGTGATCGGAATAAAAACTGTAAAAACTGTAAAAAAGAAAGAGACAGTAATACTGATAGAAAGAGACAGAAATACTGATAGAAAGAGAGAGAAATACTGACAGAAAGAGATAGATAAACTTTATATTATGTTATTTCCGGTTTTGCTCCATCATGGATGCGGTTACACCGATCACTCCCTAGAGGATCACTAGTTGTGGCTCTTCGTGATTGAACTCTGAAGGAAGTAAGTGGAACTAACCAAATTTGAGTGTGCTAGCATAGGTCTGGTTTAGGTCGATTGTTACGTGGTGGATTTTGGAAAAAAATTCCCCATGCCAGAAAAAAAGTGGACAAGGGAAAAGAGTCTAGACTCAAGTATTCGAATAGTATGGTATGAATTATAAATCAAGTTCTTAATTATAAATCGAGTTATTTCTGTAATTTTGACCCACTTCACACCATACTATTCGAATAATAACATTCGCATACTCAAATATTCGAAGTTTATTCGAATATTAAATTATTCGAAGTTTATTCGAATATTAAATTATTCGAAGTTTATTCGAATATTAAATTATTCGAAGTTCATTCGAATATTAAATTATTCGAATACTTGGATATTCGAATTATATTCGCCAAATAATTGAGCAACTGAAGTATTCGAATATTCGAATATCGAAAAATTCGACAAATAGTCCCAGTCCTAGTTCAAAGCTCTTTCAAGTGTGGAAACGTCACTATCATTTTTTTGGTCATTTGTTAAGAAATTGTAATCAAAATATTCACTAAACATGGACATAGTAACTCAAGTGAGGAAATTAATAATAGTAACTATTTTTTACGAAAAGACGACAAGATTAACTTTTCATAAATTTTCATTAATTTCTTCATTGAAGTCTTCCAGTTTCTCGAATTCTGCAGCGCCGTCAGTAGTGGATACTATCCTGTAGAACTCGACATATCACCTTATGTAATATTAAAGTAACAAAAAGTTTGACATATAATGAATTGCTACTTGTATTGTGCGAAAATTTAGATTTCATCTAGACACACATAGAAAAGCACATATGTTAATTTTGATGAAAAGCGGACATATTATATTTTGCCATCTGACCACAGAATTATGCTTTCCTACAACTTCTAGCAGATTCCACTTTCTTTTCAGATCTACAGAAATAAACGGGACAAAAACGGATTTGTAGTATGTAGTCTTTATAATCACGCCGTTTCTCGCGAAGAAGCTATTAAGAAGCAATGGTTCTAAACTAAGGATCCAACTCTTTAAGTCGTGAAACTAATAATACACCCTAAAAATATCCACTAAACAGCCAAAAATGTCTGTGAGGTAGCCCGTAGGTATTAATTAAACATTCGTTGACCGTTGCCGAAGATAGAGCAAGCTGGCCTCATTTTACAGAAGACTTCACAATTGCGTTTCACTTCGATTTTTCGTACCGCTTTATGGTTCGCGTTGTCTTTTAAAATAAAAAGGACGGACGCTTCTTTTGCTAATTCTTATTTGTAGATAACGTCGCAGAAAAGAATTCATTTCTCTAGGATTTAAATTGTTCAAACAGTACGTGTTACTCGTGTGAATACTGCATGTCACGCGACAGGGGGATTAGTTGATGGTTGAAGTTGGGATGAGAAATAATTGAAACAATATTATTCTTTCTCCTGCGTGCTAGGCACGCGGTCCTTCGCGCCCCGGGAACAGTTTCATAGGTGTTAATAAATTCAATAGGAAATTATTGAAAACTTCCTCTAAACATTCAGGATGGGCCACCCACGGATGCAGGACCGTGACACGCGTCGTTACTTAATCATCCCCATAGGCGTCGACAGCGTCTAATCATAGATTTCGATGGTAGAATTTCTCACGAGTTGAACGATAAAACCATGATGCTTTACACGGGAATTCTGTTTATACCGTGAAAGACCCAGTTCCTGATCACTTAAGAGTAACTACCGCGGGTTTTTAAACGTGTAAAGGAAAAACTTAACCAAATTTAACAGATTTTTTGTTATTTCAATAAATCTATGTTTTATCTTTAATTTGGTATTTAAAAAGGGTGCACACATAATAATAATTATTTCATAATTTTACTTTGAAAGTGAAAAATGCAAAGGGAGCAGTTTCTGATCACCTTCACACGTTTTACTATGAGCTGTCAAATTTTGCGTATAAATTTCAAAATACTTCATAATTATTTAGTAATTTGTTAGAATAAATTTGTATCATAATTTATTATTTGGTTTATTTTCCTAAACGGATCAGGAATTGGGTCCTTGACAGTACTTGTACTGAATACACTGATTGAGGATAATAAAAATTCTTTATTTATTTATTAACGGGATTACGACCCTTTAACACATTAAAACAACATGAAAAGTTATAATATAGAGACCGGACAAATAACGTAAAATAATAAATACCAAAGAAAATAAAGTAAGGGGCGGAATAAAATCAACAGATATTACAATACCAATATCACTTACGAATTAATCGTCTAGTATACTGTTACTGAATGTAGATAAGGAATTAGCGAATATATCGATATCATAGCACTATCTACTTGCCAGCATACACATTCTATCAATGCAATTTTATTTAGGTATGCACTATTCAATTTTCAAAATTTCTAAGTGCAGTATATTTTATCGAATTATTAGGAAATTTGAACAGAAATTATTTGTCGAGCTCTTCATAATTTTAAACGCCACCAATCTGCTGCTAAATTTTATGAACGAAAGAGGACTTTGAAGTACAACAGTACAACTTTAACCAACTGCTGACTATTCTACCTCTACTTACTTTAAAAAATGCGTTTCAAAAGTGACCATCTGTACTTAAATTCCAATGTTAAATGTTTATCAACTTCAAGGAGACTTTTAAAAAAAGTACCGAAATGTACCTCCGTGTATATTAATTTAGGGAACATTAAACTTTATACTAATGTCAATTTCAACTGCCCGAATTTGCCTGAAACAGAAGAAACTCAAAATCATTACTAACAATAAGACGTTCGCCGCTCAGGCCCGTCCTGCGCCCGCGACTTACAAGGGAAGATCCCGAACCCAAAAATTCAAAAAATTCTGAAACTTTGTGAATATGTATGGAATTTCCTCCTGATTATAACGCAATTTTTGTTTGCTGCCCAAATTCACTCTAAGCGGGTATAATTGACCCCTGTAAATTTGGCTACTTTCCGATTTTGTGTTATTACTCGCGAATGTAAGAGATAGAAAAAAAGTTTCAAAACAAAAAATAGATTTCTTTTAATTAAATCTATCATTCGATAACAAAATCATTTTACAGTTCACGAGTTATAACGCGAAATCGAAAAATAACCGAATTTCTAGGAGTCAATTACACCCCTTTAGAGTGAATTTGGGCAGCAAGCAAAAATTGCGTTGTAATCAGAAGTAAATCCCCTACATAATCACAAAGTTTCAGAATTGTTTGAATTTCCAGGTTCGGAATCTTCGCGTAGCGTAGGGTCTACTTGTACGTTTCGTTAAGCGATAAGATGTTTAGTCTACACATTCATCTGTTCTCAAACTTTTTCTCCGTAGTTGTACAGTAATTGGATGATCAGGACCCTCAACATAAATCCAGAAAAACGACGTAATTGTTATAATTCGTGCAATGAAAGTTGAGAGCGAAGCAGTTGTTGAATTTACAACCGGTAAATTATTATTATGATTATTCACCTTTATTACTTGAGACATACAAAGAACAGTAATACAAATGTTATATCAACGACGCGGAAACATCTTCGAACGACATTTCGCATGTAATAAAAGCAATATTACCTGCTGGGACTTATTACCCACACTTACCTTATATGCATTAAAAAAAAATTAAAAAAAACTTCTATCATCAAAGATATATAAAAAAGTCTTTTTATAAACAAATATGAAATTTATTTTCAAAAATTCTACTCCAAAGAGAAGGTCTTAATTTGTGTCCAGTTCCCTATACCCATTTAACACTGTGGATCGTGAGAAATCAAATTCATTTACTGCCGTAAAATCGTCTGTAACTAAAGAGTCCTTGTAGAAAACATTGTAAATGCCTAAAATCAAATTCATTTACTGCCGTAAAATCGTCTGTAACTAAAGAGTCCTTGTAGAAAACATTGTGAATGCCTAAAATCAAATTCTATATTAGAACTGTCTTACCATTGGTACGTAGAACATTTTTCGATACAATTTTTATCTTTAATTTTGCGACTTATAGTATTTTTTTTCAATTAAACTTTTTTTGAAATTACAACACTGAATTCTTCTGTACTACTTTGACTATTTATCAATGGGACATCTCGTAAAATGAAATAAAATAAGGAAAAATGGTCCCAGTCGAAAGGACAAAAATCGACGCCCGTGGGTTCGTCGTGCACGCGTGAGCGTGCACAAAAATTGATCCCCATTGGCCGCTGAAGAACCATGGCTGACGGGCCCCGAAAGCGGAAGCCATGGATCTTTATTAAATCCACGAAATTTATGTCGAGGCGGTCGCGTGGCCGTCGAAACGTGCGCCGCGTTGGTCTGCCCGAAAGGGTATTTATCCCTCTCCGCTTTTCAAGCGCATGATCCACGTTTGCGCTGGGCAAACGAATCTGGACTCGGGGGCTACGTGGACACACGCCGCTCCATTGTGCAACGTGTATACGTCGGTGCGCCCCGTATATTGCGTTCTTTTTTTTTCTGTATTTCCTCCGTCTTCGTGTTGTCAATTCTGTCCCCGAAGCGCACGCCGGACTCGTCAAACGGAGAATCGTCGCTGAATGTCCGTTTAATGAACGCGATATTTAATTTGTCCGTCGCCAGGAACGCCTCGGGCTCCCCGGCTCGCAATCCCTCCTCCCTCCCGTGAACGCTGTGGCGGAATACGTTTAACGAAGTGGCTTGTATTTAGTTTCCCCGGCGATTTTTATGCCTCACGGGGTGTGTTTCCCTTCCCGATAGTCTGGCTGGACGGGGGCGACCGGCGAAATTAGATGCGCGGTGCGAAGAAATGCGGGATTTACGGGGTCGACCTTTGACGTTGATCGTGAGTAGTAATCTAAAGTCAGTTTAGAACGCGGAAGTGTACAGTTATGTTGGAAAAAATGCTGCGAATTTTGCGGGGTTGCTCTATATACTGAATGATGCAGGAAGATTATTCTTTCGATACGTATGGTACAATTTAAAAAAAAACAAGCTTTTATTCAAATGTACTAAAGAGGAGAAAATAATTTTGATACCGATCTAAATGACCGCCTTCGAAGAATTCGCTTATAAATAAAAGCGTGGGGCGTAGGCAAATGACAAAATAACTAAAAAATAATGGAATAATTATCTCGTGAGATTAAAGTCTCCAGTAAATTTGCAATAATATAAATAACAAAAAAAATGAGACGGTATTTTTGTCTCATCGTGGATTTGCACCTTCACAGAAACCGAACTACGAAAATACGGGTATGGGATCATACCGCTAAATGAAAGTACCGGTATATTCACTTACATTTACTGATATTTATTCCGGTATAGCGTCGTCGGCTGTAAGTATCAAAATCACACCGGTTTTAAGTCATTGCATATAATGGCCTTGCGACGCCTGGGGTGTCATTTTTCATTCACCCTGTGCAGTGGCGCATTCAGGATTTAATCTTGTAGGAGCCGTGTTGAACGGATGAAATTATTTATAACGTAAATTCAATCAAATTCATTAGGTGATTAGAAACATTTATTTATGAAACGAAGTCCAGTTTTCATTTCCTTTTACGACGCTCTTAAATTAAGTATTTCCTTCCTCAAAAAGGGGGTGTTAGAGCCTCTTATCTCTTTCCCGGGGCGCCACGAACGCTGTATATTTTCGTATTCAAAGGGGGTGTTAAATGCGTGAGGAATGAAAATTCGGTTTCTTCGGAGATCGTCACATCTGAGCGCCCTTAATTAATTTTAATATCAGGCGAAGACGCTACTTCGAATTGCAGGATAGTTTCAGTGAAAGGGAGTTTCGTAATGAAAAATGGGGGAGGGACATTCATAATGTCTGAGATGCAGCTGTTTAAATGGGTATTTCTTGACCACTGGTCGGGTCTGTCGCGTCCCCAGACGGGTCTTTCTCTAAAAACGCGATCAGAGGGGCGTAGGAGTCAACTCGGGAAGTGGATATTTGAGAAAACGTTGCGGTATAAACGACTCGGTGTGCCTGCCAGAGGAAGTGGCCCTAAAGATAGGAAGACTTTAATTACGCTGGCGGCGGCCCGTTATCGTTGCTGTACAAGCACGTTGCACTTGAAGGAATTCCAAATGCGGCTGTGCCTTTTCGCCGATAAATGCCCCCCTTAACCCGTAATTATACCGCAGGGATCGCGCCGCGAGGTGTTTACTACTCGAACCCATGCTCGTGTAATCGCGCCATTTTTTGGAGGCCTATAAACTCCAAGTAGTGTATATTTTTAGTGCCAGGCAAGATCAAGGTGTCGATGAATAAGAATTATTTAAAAACGCAAAATAATGAAAGTGTAATCATATTGGCAGAGTTTTAAATTCACAAATTATCTGAAAGCTTGTGAGAGGAAAGGTATCGGTGTCGATGAATGATCTTAGAATTATTTTAAAACGCAATATAATGAAAATGTACTCATATTGTCAGAGTTTTAAATTGACAAATTATGTGAAAGTCTGCGAGAGGGAAGGTATGTGTATTGATGATCTGATTATACCTTGTCTGGCCACGCCAAGTATTTGACTTTTATCTTCACATTATTAAAATGTCCGCGATATGAGTAATAGAATGTATGAACACAGCATTTTAGCTGTGTATATGTAGTTGTGCCATCTTAATCGCAGTTGGAAAGCACCTTTATGTACTTGCAGCTCATTTTTATTTCACACCTTTTTTTAATTTTGTGATTATTATTACCTTCTATTCTTTTGTGATTTATTTGATTCCATGTACTTGGCGTAATTTTTTTACTTTTTTGATTTACACATTTCTCGCAGCAATCAGAAAATCACCCATTTAAACAATGTTATCTTCCACTTGTGCATGACAGTTATTCATATTGAATATTCTTCAATATTTTCAAACTTCTACCAAGTAGCTCTAACCCTTTTCCCCAGTCGTCTACCTAAATAGCATCGTACTTTACTAAACTAAAATTCCCCATCGATTTCCTCGATTCGTTACCTCGTACATGTCCCTCCACGGGTTCTACTGACAGCGAATATTATCATGGTGATTTATTTGGAACTTTTCGAGTCTGCATACTTACGTTATTACTGTCATAAATTCGAAACACGTCCTAAGGCGGTTGATACCAGGCCTGACCTACATCGTCCCTAGATATGAGAAACGCGCGCGCGCGTAAGTCCCTATAAAATATTCCCCATGTCGTTGTCTTTTCCGCACCTTGTTACTCGCAAACTTCGCCTTCGAGGCTCGCTGCCGACGCTTCAGATACATTCACTTCACAGAAATACCCCTCGCTTAAATTTTAGTGTTATTAACTCATTTATGCACCCGTTCAGTACGCACAATGTGCGGAGAACGCCCATACGCGTTTAGCGGCTATAATGAGAAGGTGCGACTAGAGGAGTCCAGCACGTGGAGTACGACGTGCGTTCAAATTATCAGCGTCCAAAGGATTAACGACGATAGAAACAAATTACAGATCACCATATTTTCTATCTTTGACTTTTTATCCCGCATTCCATGAAGCTTTATTCTGACAGAGGGATGATGCACACTAGGGCTGGGACTTCGAATAATTTAATATTCGAATATTTTACAAGTATTCGAATGCAACGAATAAACTTCGAATATTTGAGTATTCGAATGATATTATTCGAATACTATTCGAATACTGATGAATACTATTCGAATACTGATGCTAATTTTGAAGTGGGTCAAAATTAACTTACAAGATTTCACCCTGACAAATGAACCTAAAGAACTTGATTTATAATTCCCACCATACTATTCGAATACATCAGTATTCGAATACTTAAATATTCGAATAGTATTCGAATACTTGGATATTCGAATTATATTCGCCAAATAATTGAGTAACTGAAGTATTCGAATATTCGAATACCGAAAAATTCGACAAATAGTCCCAGCCCTCATGCACACAGGTGTCAATATCTTATACAGAGTGAGTCAATAAGAACTGTCATCTAAGATTACAAAGACTTCAAGACAGTACTAAAAAAAATATAGGGGCCATTTAAAAAAACTCAAGATCACTTGACATTTTGAAAAATATAAAAAATTAAAATGCTTCTGTTTAAAGAACTCCGCCAAATACAATATATTTCCTATGAACAATTTTTGGTAAAATCAATCAATGGCGAGTTATTTCAGGTGGCAGTTTTTAATTTTTATTCACTCACCCTGTAGTTAACTACCTACTAAATATATATGTAGAGGAAGAACTCAACTACGAGACCCAGCAATGCAATCGAGTATCTACCCATTTATAATTACAATTGATACAAAATGTCCCTTATTTTTTATTTTATTATCGAACGACACGCGTGAATGGTGGCGGTACACGGAAGCAGGCAGCGACTCTCGTTAATGGAACGCCGGAAGACAAATGCGTTTCTCAATAGCGTGGCATTAAGAAACTCGTTACACGGCGAAGCTGGAAAATAGCTTCGAGAGTCTGTATCGGCTCTTCCGTTGTTTGCGATGGGAGTTGTTTCGTCTCCCTTTTAGTTTGGTTTGCGATGGGTCGTTTCGCCGCGGTCAAAAGACGAACCCCTCTCAGTGCTTGACGAGAAAGGCAATTTACGCGACACTGGTCACGGCGGACGTTCGACTCTTTGTTTCGTAAATGATCGGGCAATTTAACGACGCTCCGTTCGAAACCAGAGGTTTCTGGATCCCGAAATTAATGAAAATTATTGAATGCTTGTGAAGCCTTATCTGAGGATGTGGAGTAGGCAAGACAGCTTATATTTTATATGTTAGCGGGAGGAAACGTTGACAGCATAAGCGATTTAAGAGGCTACATACACCTAGGGCTGGAAACCTAGGGTGAATTTAGACAATTTTTTTTTTAGTTTAAAAATCTTTATATACATCTTAAAATACGTACTTTATGTAGGTATCAATTATGTAAATTTAATTCGAAAACTAAGAAAATTCAATATGTAATAGCGTTTTTTTCGAACTGGTATTTGAAAAACGGTAATCCATTCACTTGAAATTTGGAATAGAGATTTTTAATTGAATTATTTAGTTCTTGATCGTAGGATTTTTTTCAAACTTTACAGTTCAATTTTTATAAATTAAAAAAGGATGCTTTTCTGCTGCAAAATCACTATAGGGCTTATACAAAAACTGACTTTCGAAGATGCCGATTTTTGAATTCCACTATTCCCCCAAAAACTGGTTTAACCGATTTTCAAATTTTCACAAAAATATATAATTAAAATAGTAAATATTTGTACTTATTTTAAAAATTTTCAGATTCCTTAATACTTATGGAATTACAAAAATATACTCTATCTATACAAAACCAAATAAATAAATAAAAATTACAGTAACTAAAATCCATACTATATTTGAGTTCATTTAATACTTATGGATCTACAAAAATATAACACAATAAAATAGACAGCATACAAAACCAAATGAATAAAAACAAAAATAACTAAAAGCCGCGCAAAATATAAATCTTTTACAGTGGTACCAAATTATAAGTCTTTATTCCTTTAGTATTTTTCTTCTCAAAATATGAACTCGTGAAGATTAGTTTTATAGTGAACTGCTACCTAAAAAAATCTTGTAACCATTTCCCTTATGCCTCCCGTGTCAGTCAAAAAAATTCCTCCTGACAGAGAAAAATTCCTCCATACAATTATAATCACACCCTGTTTCCACTCAAATCTACAACTTTACTTTTTTCCGCGCGTGATAGAGTATAAAAACTGCACAATTCTTATATTTCAAATTTTTGTTTCATCTCACCGTTACAAAATTACATAAAAAACACCAAAAAATGCTCTACATTCGCACGAAGGTTCATTGCAATCAAAATTCTCGGGTTGATAATAGGGCTGGGACTATTTGTCGAATTTTTCGGTATTCGAATATTCAAATACTTCAGTTGCTTAATTATTTGGCGAATATAATTCGAATATCCAAATATTCGAATACTATTCGAATATTTGAGTATTCGAATACTATTCGAACACTATTCGAAAATCCAAGTATTCGAATACTATTCGAATATCCAAGTATTTGAATACTATTCGAAAATTTAAGTATTCGAATACTGATTTAATCGAATAGTATGGTGTGAATTATAAACCAAGTTCTTTAGGTTCATTTGTGATGAAATCTGGTAAGCTAATTTTGACCCACTTCACACCACACTATCCGAATACCTCAGTATTCGAATAATAACATTCGAAAACTCAAATACTCGAAGTTTATTCGTAGCATTCGAACACTTGTAAAATATTCGAATATTAAATTATTCGAATAGTCCTTTCCCTAGTTGGAAACGTTTCCTTGTTAGCCTCATAACAAGAACAGAACTCGAATCACCGAGAAGGCCAACCGTAGAAGCTTATCTGCCACCACACCTTCCTTTCCAAGAATATAATCCCGAACACTGCAACGATCTCCCCCGCAGGGAAGCGTGAAATCTGTATCTGCGCAATTAACGCGAATTAATGAGTCTTATCGGATGCTAGGACGCCCAACCGCTTTTTTTTCGGTGCATCCTGGCCGAAGCAACAGCTAGCAGCAGGGGAGGTTCACGGTGTGTCGCTGGCAGGGGGTTGTCGCGATGGTAGAGGTGGACAGAGAGCGAAGTAGCAGCGCGGCGCAGAGACGGAGGGAGATGGCGAGCTGGTTAGGGGGAAGGGGCGAGAGGGTGGGAGAAAACGGGACGAAGTGGTGGCTGTTGCAGAACCAGCAGAGAAAGAGTGGCGAATGGTGGGGAGGGAAGCGAGCAGCGGCGAAGGTGGGAGCAGGACAGAGGGTGTCTGTCGTGGCGGAGTAGCGGTAGTAGTAGCATATACGGCGTTTTAACTCGCGGGGAAAACTCTGAGAGCACGAGCTGGCGATCCTCAGTCGCGTGTGACACGCGGCCTCAGTCGGCGCGGGTGTGTGCTCGATCCTGATCGATCGTCAATCGACGCGCAGCATTGTGAACCTGCTGTAACTTAAATTTGTTCAATTCATCCTTGCGAGTGCTTAAGCGACCACCGCTGCACTGCAATGAAACTTGTTCGGCAGGCTTGAATTAAGTACTTTGATTTCATTAGTGGTATTCGAGTCGAGTACCTTTGGAAAGTGTATGCGTGAAATTAAGTGTTTATTATCTGTTTGATTTTGTGGGTGATAGCTTATAAAATTTCCTGACCTAGTAGCTAGAAATCGTTAGTTTACAGTAAAATGTTCGTGAAATGAAATTCAAAGGTTCTTGCTAATTTATTTCTAAATCTCCCGGTTATAGAGGGTGGAATCTTGGTTTTCCTCTAGTGACAGTGATATTTGCATTGGAATCGCGAGTGATCGATGGTGGAATGGTCGTGGATACGTGAGAATTTTAAATTCCCGCGACATTAGAAGCCTGCCCGTCTACTTGTTTGAACGAATATTTCACTGGAGGCAGTACGCTCCGAAAGCGACGCCCTGGTGGATGGATTTATGCGATGCGCGTCGATAGAGCAGGTGGAATCTCTCGATCTAGTTGGCTGTCAATGAGGATCCCGCGCAGCGTGAAAAACGCCGCGCACACGTAAGACGAGGGGTATCGGGAAGCAGATGGAAGCTGCGACCGGGACGTTTGACAAATGACACCCGGCTACGCTGGGCGATAAAAACAATTCCTCCCATCGCTAGGAAAGCAGTCAGTGTACGAGGTACATTCGAACGATCGTTTCAGCAAGCCAGAGGTGAATTAAATCGAACCGAACCGATCGAGAAAGGAGCTGCTACCCCAGAAGGGGAGATGGTGTAAAAAGCAGCGTGCAATCGGTTGGAGATGCGCCTTGAAGCGGAAGGCCCGCCAAGGAGTCCTCTAACGAAGTAGAAATCCATCGAAAGAATTACGCCAAGGGCTGGTAACGAAGATCGAAGAGTTCGTGGTTCACAACTCCTGTTGGATAAATGTTTAATCGTCCCGAGAAGAGGGACAGGTCTCGCGAAGTGGAGTCCGATAAATCAATTGGAAATCGCGCCGCCATTCGGGGCCAGCGGTAGCAATTAAAGGAAGGAAACAGCTAGCTGAATCCTTCGCGCTGACAATAATATTCGTTATCCAGTCGAGAGGAGTAATTTCGAGGAGGCCCATCATCTGTCTCAACGAGCTGCAAGTTAGGCCGAACGGCGAAGCGTAACCGCGTGGCGGAAGTTTCGTTTTCGATACGACGCCGCTTTCCCCCGCGATGAAAACGAGTCTCTTGGAACGGGACACGCACGACGACTCCACAATTGTCGTGGAAATCTTCCCCGGAGAGGCTTGGCAATTTTCGAAGTGCCCTTGCGAGCGCCGAGCGGCTGGGTCAGGCTGATCGGCTGTGCGTAGCTGAGGGAACAAGTCTCGCGGCGGAGGATGCAGCGATCGATGAGGGACCGATAGTGTACGCGTGAAAACTCCAGGCATCTTCTCGTCAACGCTTTCAACCGCCTTTTCCGTTTCGGTGGAGGAAAGAGGCAAGATGAGGGATAAATTTGCATTCAGCGTAAGTGCTATCGTAGTAGTGGATTCTGGGGTTATTTCGGGAAGCATTATCGATTTCGCCTGATCGATACGCTTCTGAGAGGTCGGGAAGAAACTACTCTCTGGTAACGATGTTTAGGAATTAATTGCGGGACTATGTGCATGATTGTAGGCGCCTGTTGTAGCAGTGGAGACGCTATCATTTTTTAGGAGATTGGGAAAAATTCTTCGGAATTATGGAGTTTGGAATACAAGTATTCGAATACTATTCGAATATCCAAGTATTCGAATACTATTCAAATATTTGAGTATTCGAATATATCAGTATTCGAATATATGAGTATTCGAATATATCAGTATTCGAATATATGAGTATTCGAATATATCAGTATTCGAATATATCAGCATTCGAATATTTCGGTATTCGAATAATACCGGATCCGTAACGTTGAAACGTGGTGAGATGAACGATGGTCTGACGAGTATAGGTGTTCTGGCGAGAAATTATGAAAATTAATGATGCAGGAAGTGTTACAAATATTGATATGAAACGTTCCACGTTCTGTTGACATGTAGATTAATTCTTTCATCGTGATGGTACCAACTACCCGTTTTGATTATGACATTTCATTTCATAAGAAATGTGAGAGGTGGGAAGCTAACATTAAAAATAGTATCAACAATAATTTAAAAGTGTATTTTTGCGGGTAGAATGCATTGTTTTCAACAACTGTTGTATCAAGCATGAACGTGTTTAAAATGTCACTTAGGAATAGGTATCCATAATAAAAGAAGGATATAATGCTTTCAATTCCTTGACATGGGATTACCTGTTAATTTACCAAACTATTACTAAATAGATACTTTCAGTTAATTGATATTCAATGTCAAAGTAAACCGGGAAAATATTACACGAGATTCCTGAAAAAATATGCTCTTAGCGTTTTCGATACAGCTATGCAGTAGATACTACTGATAGCTTCTGCTAGTAATTTATGGTAGTTATAACTTCTTCTAGTTACAACTTGAAGTTAGAGCTTATAGTTATAACTTATTATAGTTACAGCTAATTGTAGTCACAACTTATTATAGTCGGAATTTATTTTATTCACAACTTGTTATAGTCATAGCTGGATATAGTCACGACTTGCTATATTCACAGCCTTGTCATAGTCACAAACTATTATGGCCATAACTTGCTATTGTCACAACTTGTTATAGTTGCCACTTGCTATAGTCACAACTTGTTATAGTTGCCACTTGCTATAGTCACAACTTGCTATAGTTGCCACTTGCTATAGTCACAACTTGTTATAGTTGCCACTTGCTATAGTCACAACTTGTTATAGTTGCCACTTGCTATAGTCACAACTTGTTATAGTTGCCACTTGCTATAGTAACAACTTGCTGTAGTCACAAATTGTTATAGTCACAACTTGCTGCAGTCACAAATTGTTATAGTCACAACTTGTTGCAGTCACAAATTGTTATAGTCACAACTTGCTGTAGTCACAAATTGTTATAGTCACAACTTGCTGTGTTCATAACTTGTTATAGTCGTGGCTGGATGTAGTCACAACTTGCTATAGTCACATCTTTTTATTGTCATGGCTGGATATAGTCATAACTTGCTGTAGTCACACCTTGTTATAGTCACCACTTGCTATAATAATGCAATTATAACTTATTGTATGTGTAATAACAGTTACCTACTATCTGACGTTATTATTTTAACCTCCCATATTGTTTGTGCTAACTCGATCCTCGAAGTATCACCTCGATATTGTGATTTACAGTCGGGGGTGCCAGACATGCACGAGACGCTGTCTAGTTTCCCGGAACAGTTCGGAGATGGCCCCAGGAAGCCGGAAATAAAGACGGAAGTACCAAAGGAGTCGGACAGGACGACGGATAGCCTAAAGTGCGGCTGGTTCTGGTTCAGGCCCTTGTACCTCCAGAGATTTCGAACCGCGAAATGGGCACTTTTCTGGCTATGCTGGACAGGTGCAATACAGGGTATGCAATCTATACTTAATTCAGTCACTCGTAAAACGAATATCGACCCATATATTCATTTTTGTGTCAGATTGGATCATACAAAATTGAGGGAACATGAAATCTGTTTGCACACTGGCATATAGCTTCCAAAACATGCTAAATACTTAAGGGGAGATTCTCGTATAACGGCCCCAAAAGTAACTGATATTTAAGAATTTTTTTTGATAAAACTGTTGGTCATATTGGACTAAACTCTTTTGGCATATAAGGAGGCTTATATTTTAAACCTGTTGGCGGAATGTGTAGCACCTATCACAGTCATCTGATTACAGAATAAATAGACATTTCGTAAAGCTAGATAGTTTACGCTGGTATTGGTCCACATTAATATAAAAAGAAAAATTGAAAGAGTTTTAGCGTTTCAAAGAAGAAGTAAGTTTTTTCCTTATACAAATTTTCATATTATTCTTTATATCGACGAAAAAAATATTATAAAAACTATAAATAAAAACTAAAATTAAAATTTTGTGTCCAGCACCATTGTAAATTATTTATCTTTAAGAAAATTTTCTTCTTCTTGCAATCACATGACTGTGACAAGTGCTACACCTGAACCCATCATCGTCGAACAGATTCCACAATATTTAATAAATAATAAGAAGAAAAATAATAACATGAAAAAATATTTTCTGCAAGTTCAAAGATGCCTCCTTATATTCCAATAGGAAACTATGAGTGTCTTCACATATTCTAGTACACCGAATAACTATATTATAAAAGATGATTCATGTGACAAGGGCGATAATTATCTGGAACTTAAACAGTGCGATCAATAGCAGCCATTTACTATTGCGACCGATCTAACCTATTTAAAATTCAAGGCTAATCTTAACGACTCTCAGTATTACCTACTATATCCACCAACCCGCGCAATCCTCAATATCCATCACATTATTCATTAAACCATTCATTATCGCACATACGATATCCACTGTACCGCCACCGCGATAACATTAAGCCCCGCCAACTAACCAACACCAACACCCACATTCTTACTTCGCTCGTCCAAAAACTACACCCATCCTCCCCAAACCATTCCCCGATTCCCACCAACATTTAATTCACGCGCCTCAAACCCGTCGAATCTATCCCGCCTGCCGCCGATCCACCTTCCGAAAAGCCTGCGAATCTAAACACGTCGATCACGAGCACGCTCATTCGCGCCAATAACAGAGACCCGACAGGGCGATCCGGCGCGGTGTCCCGCGCGGGGACGCATCCGACGTCGCTTTTCGGCATAATCTCAGCCCGCTGATTGACTCGATATCGGCCGTTTGGCGTTACTAATAGCCGTGCATTCGAATGCAATTTCGAAGCTTTCAGAAGGGGGACTGACAGTGTAGGGACGAGGGGGGAGAGGGGTGAAGGTGGTCGGTGGTGGTGGCAGAGGACGGTGACTGACGATAACCGGAAATCGAGTTTTCCGGGCCGATGGCGGGAGGTTGACGCACGCTGCGGAGGGTAGCGCGTGGACGTCGAAAGGAAACCGATCGACGTAGGGGCGGCGAACGCGGAGGAACGAAGGTCGTCGAGGGGGGGAAATTCGGGGAGGGAGGCTGGTGGTGGTGTACGGAGGGAATAACAGCGAAGAAACGGGCGAGCACACTGGCAGTAGGTACTTAGTTTAAACAAGTTTGTTCGTCCCCCTTCTCTTGTCACGGCAGTGGAACAGGGTGCGTGGGGGGGGGGGGGGGGGGGGGGGGCAGGGGGGCGCGACAAAAGAAATCGTCCTCTGGAGGTTCGTGCCTTCTCCGCGGCCATTGGGATCGAGCAAATTGCCGGACAATGGTGCCGGCAATCGTGCCTACATAGAACTCACAGCGCGCATGTAAGTCGAGAATAAGTTCTCCCCGCGTGCCTAAGTGCGCGCGCGGATGCGCGTGCACGCGCGCGCCTCTCACTGCCGCCGGCGATCCTCGTGTGTGGGGCACGCAAGCAGCCAGCAGCCGGGCCAGCTGGAGGAATGAATTGCCGGGGACGACCGGAGAGGCTTGGGGTTTAATTAAAATTCTCCCATTAGCGGCACAATGGGAAACGAAGGTGGTTAATTTTCCGGGCGGACAGCCACCGGATACAGCGACACTCGAACGGGCTCCTTGCCCGCCGCGAGCGCGCTAATCCGATGGATATCGGTTAACTAGCGTGGGAGGGTGGCAGCGTGTCTATGGCGGGGGTCGTGGCCCTGCGAACGTTGGATTTGTGGTACCTTCTTTTTCGCGGGAGGATGAAGGGCGCGAGTCGAGAGACCCGGGATCAAAGTGAATGAGGAATCTCGCTGCCGAAGCCGTTCTCGCCGTTCCTGTAGTCGGTTCGCAGTGTTTTGCGCGCAACTCGGTGCATTGTTGGCGACCGTTTGTTGCTGGCGCAAGCGGTGCTGACGGAGGCAGGAGCGATTAGCGTGCACGCTCGTGAGAAAGGAGTGTTTAATAGATTTACGTACGATGGAAGGATTCCTTGGAGGGTGAGCGGACACCGAGGGGGGCACGTGATTGAATTAGTTTACCCTTCTGATTCATTTACACGCGGCACGCGGACCTGCATGGGCGCGCGCTGGGCTGATGGGCGGCAGCTTTTCCGAATGTCCCGGATTATTAAGCGACACTCGCGTCCCGGAGCGCGGGATTTATTTTGAATGTGAAGGACCATCGATCGAACGGTTTTGCTGGACGTTTCGCTCGCTTTGGGGTCGATGGAACTCGGGATACCGTGGCTTGTACACCTTCGAGTGGATTTATTCGGTGCTCGGTAGCTTCCGGTTGGAGTTACGCGTGTAGGATTAAAAATAACAGATGCCGGATAACTCGGGCCGGCTTTGAAATAGAAATTCGATAGATGCTTCCTGCGCAGTGGCGCGAGAATAGCATGAATCAGTGGTATGTAGTAGTGATGTATATTAGTAGATCTATCAGTAAGGAAAATATAAAGAAAGAAACTAAGTAGAGCGTCAATTGTCCGATATGTTCGTGGTCTGGGTTAGATAGTTCTGGCAGACCTAACCCAGATCGAGGTGGTTTGGAAATCCTAATTTTTCGAAAATCCGAATTGGTCGGAAATCCAAATTGTTCGGAAATCCGAATTGTTCGGATAGTCGAACAGTTTGGAGAATGAAGCATGCATGTACTTGCCCAGTTTGTAACTATAGGCAGAGGCGGATTAAGGTCGGTTGAGGCCCCGGGCGCAAAAGAAAATATTGGGTCCCTTATAAAAAAGGAAATGACAGGAAAAATAAAATCATGTATATATACTTTTCTCACTTACAATTTTACGATCCGCTTACAATATGAAATGAAATTTGGTGTCATTGAAAAAAAGTGGAAAGTTGGTTTTTGTGGGACCCCTCAGAAGTCGGGGCCCCGGACGGGCGCCTCGTGCGCCCGCCGTTAAATCCGCCTCTGACTATAGGAATTACACCTAAAATTATTTATTAAATACAAGAATACTACTGCTGTAATTTGAAATGTTATGTATATTACGCAAAAATCAGTCAGTCAATCAATCGGTACCGCTACACTGATTCCAAGAAGTGGCGGGAATAACGATGATGTAAATAATGAAAATGAGTTAAAATCGGAAAATGAGGACGCCCTGTGTTTGATTTGTCCCCAACCGGGAAGAATGGATTCTATACATATCTTGTATTAAATGGGCTCACATGAAATGCGTCGAAGATATTCCAAGTTATACATGCATTAATTGTTACACAGACTTGGAAAGCGATTAATTTTGTATCGTTCAGTCTGTAAATTAAATTCAAATAAACATGTTTCATCTATGTTTCTTAAAAAATCTTAGTTTTTCGGCTACGTCTTTATTAATTTTTAGTCGATATTGTTTAAAAGTTATCTAGATTAAAATTTCATTTTTCAAATTTATTAGTTATTCGTCAAACGAATATTTTACAGATGTATCAACTTGCTCCATCCTGTTTTCATTAATTTAATATTTTTTCACTTATTTTGTATGTTGGTATTTTCTCAAGTTTTTATTTAAAATGTATTAATGAGGAGGGACCGAAGTATATTTCAACATATTTGTCGTTAAGTAATTAATTCAAACAAAAATGACAAAAATTGAAAATTGAGAAACCCATTTTATGTGCAAAAAAATCACTTTTTTTCCAAGTTACATTTCTTCAGAAAAGTTAAGATTACTATTAAGCGTTTCCTTCGTCGATTTGAAACTGAATCATCGAAGTAGTTCATTTATGCAAATAATCTCCACTCTGAGCAAACGTTAAACAGTGTTTTCATTGTTCTACGTCGCAACTGCGGTATCATTAACTTTTCTTAGTCGTAACTCATCAAGCCATGACATATCTAAGACTTCCAAGGAAACTTCGATAACCAGAAAATTCCGATTTTTAGATACCTTAATAGGAATATCAGAAATTTCCTATTTTCCTGTATGTCTTCAAAATTATATTAGATATAAAAAAATTGTTACAATGAAAATTTAATGGCTTTTTACTGTACAACAACTATGCAATGAAATTGTTTAAGTAGTGGGGAACATTTTTTTATTTAAACTTCCAATTTTAACCAAATTGATTGCAGAATTTTATACAGCATAAAAACCATTACATTTTTACTGCAACAATTTTTGTATATCTACTATAATTTGCTAGATACAGGTACAGGAAACTAGAAAAACACACATTAACCTTCTTAAAGGTAGGGGTAAACACCCCACTCCACTGTGTTTTTACCCTGGAGAACCAAAAAGAAGCAGAAGAAAATTTTTCTAATACTTCTATTGCTATCCCCTACAAATCTGCGAAGTTCCCAAAAAATCGGAATTTCCGGGTTACCGAAGTTCCCTTGTTATTTAGAATCACATGCTGTTTGGAGAAACTCAAACTGCAAACCACTGTGTCGTGCTTTTTTCAGGAATGGTGGTGAACGGTTTCGTGAACGTGGTCATCACCACGATAGAAAGGAGATTTGGTTTGAGGTCGTCGCAGACGGGTCTGATAGCAGGTGGATACGACATAGCCAGTTTCCTCCTGCTTGTTCCAGTGAGCTACCTAGGAGGACGGTCGAAAGCATCGAAACCAAGGTGCAAACCTATGCCTCTGTAAAAATCCTGCCTATGAATATTAACACTGCGAGTGGCATCGGCGTGTTCCCACGTGCGATACCGCATAATTGGTTATAGATTTTACTTTTTTCATTTATTATTATAATTTAAATCACTAAATATTTTAATTTTGTAAAGCTAAATTTGTGCTACTATCGACTCCATGCAGTGTTACAACCGACCCGGAGTCAGGGACGGTTGTAACAGTTTACACGCTTCTCATTTTTGATTAATAACTTCGATATTACTTAACATACAGCGAAACTGTTGTGGCTCAAATAATGTCAAATAAGTAAGTAACATTTCCGTATAAGAGTCACTGTTGTGAATGTAACAGTTCCTGCGTAATGGTATTCTAGAGTCAAAGTGTTACTACCACCCCCGGGTCTACCCTACTGTCCGCTAGTCGCCGAATGCTTTCCTTAAAAAGAGATCAAATTCGGAGTTCGCTTTTTACCAAATTTCTTCACCTGCATAAAGGTGCATTTTTCAAAATTGTACGCCTCCCAAGGTGTTAATACTATGTGATCAAGAACCCCCGTAAGAAGGAGCCCAGAATAAGTTGATTAGGCGGCTGACGAGTACACAGAGGATTCGCAAGCTCGTGGGTTCGAGTCCCATTGCCGGAGACTGTTTTTTTCCTGAGGCTTCCGAACATATAGGAATTACAAATCCTATTCCAACAATAGTGCCTACTGATATCAGCTCCATAAATATTCTAACGAATTCTAACCGTCAACTGCCGATAACCTCGATGTTATTTTCCACCTCGTGCCTCTGCTTCGACACTTGTGGGTTTCGCCCGTGTTCCTCGAGTGCATCCGATACCATTCGATTGGTAATCGATAGTACACCGAAAGGGTGAACATGTGTAGTCTAGAATTGTTTCCGTGAATATTTCTGGGGTACGTTTAACCCAGGGAACACGGATTATTTTTCGTAGGTACATAGGTGTAGGAGTTCTAGTCTTAGGCATAGGAAGTCTGCTATTTGCGTCCCCACATTACATCGCTGGACCCTATAGAGGCGGCCAGCAATCGGAGAACATATGCCAGAGGGTGACGAATACGTCGTCTCGTTCGGTAAGCAACTTTCTATCGATGGAATTAAAGTTTCATCGTCTGTTCACTTTGCTCAACCACCACCAGCAGGTTTGACTTATTTGGAGTAGGGCTGGGACTATTTGTCGAATTTTTCGGTATTCGAATATTCGAATACTTCAGTTGCTCAATTATTTGGCGAATATAATTTGAATACTATTCGAATAATTAAGTATTCGAATAGTATGGTGTGAATTATAAATGAAGTTCTTTAGGTTCATTTGTCAGGGTGAAATCTTGTAAGCTAATTTTGACCCACTTCACACAATACAACAGTATTCGAATAGTATTCGAATAATAACATTCGAATACTCAAATATTCGAAGTTTATTCGTAGCATTCGAATACTTGTAAAATATTTGAATATTAAATTATTCGAATAGTCTCAGCCCTAATTTGGAGCAATCTTGAATTTCATTAACGAGGGAACCACATGACGTGTTACGGATCAATTTCTATGCAACTTCATAGGGGAAATAATAGGCTGAAAAATATTTGACACGTGTTCGGGTGTTTGCTCAGACACCTAATAGTGTACAAAATATTTAGCAATAAACACAGCGGACCATCTACCACACCTTTCTGTCAGATATAGAAATGACCTGATGGTGTATTCACATTTTTCCTTTTAATTTATACACAAAATTATACTCTATTATGAATAATTTCATGATCACTTTATTACGTTAAACTTGCACAGATATTATTTATAATTTATACATCAAGTAACTTATTGGCTGGTAGACCGTCCGCTGTGTTTATTGCTAAATATCTCGTAAACTATTAGGTGTCTGAGCAAACGGCCGAACACGTGTGAAATATTTTTCAGCTCTCTATCCACCTACGAAGTTGAATAAAAATTAGTGCTTTATATCTCACGTGGTTCCCTTTAGAGCTGGGACTATTCTAATAATTTAATATTCGAATAGGATTCGAATAATTTAATATTCGAATAGGATTCGAATAATTTAATATTCGAATAGGATTCGAATAATTTAATATTCGAATAGGATTCGAATAATTTAATATTCGAATAGGATTCGAATAATTTAATATTCGAATAGGATTCGAATACTTGGATATTCGAATTATATTCGCCAAATAATTGAGCAACTGAAGTATTCGAATATTCAAATACCGTAAAATTCGACAAATAGTCCCAGCCCTTGTGAGATCAGTGTTTCTTGTTTTCCACGCCAAGCAAAATGTCAGCTTTGCTGTGGCTGGTATAACAACTATATAGATGCAATGTTTTGTTTGGTTGGTACTAGAATAGAGGTGTTTCTGCTCTAATTATTATCCTTCTCAGTATCTTGGGCTTTTACGCCAAACATCGTGAAATCGAATTTGCCATTTTCGATTTTTCAAATCAGTAAAGTAAATTTTTTCCAGTTTGTTCGATAAGTAAGAGTATATGAAACCGTAAGTGAAAAAGTAACTTTTAAAAATGAATATTGAATAGACATTTTTCATAGCATATAGTTGGTACTATACAAAAAATGCAAAAGGTTCTGCGAGCTCATTAATTCCTCCAAGTGCAAAGATTTATGTTCCAACTTAGATTAAAGCTACTATAATTAGTGGAGTTTTTATACTTCTTGTCCGCTGCTTAATTACAATATTTTCGTGTATTAAAGGAGAAAGCCGAGCATGCACATCGTGTGTTTCACAAAATTTTCGCGTGTACCCGGTTGTTAATTAAATTGCATTCAATTTCCTTGTGTATTTTTATCATTCAGCTACCCTGTAACGGGTCCGTGGGCCAAGCAGACTACGAACCTTACAGTGGGCTGTACTTAACTATCTTTCTGATGGCTCAACTTCTGCACGGCGCGGGCTCTGCCCCGTTCTATACGCTCGGTGTTACGTACCTCGACGAGAACGTCTCGAAAAAGATGTCTTCTGTGTACGTAGGTAAGAAACGGTACAAAATGCTTGTCATAGTCTTTCCTAACCACTAAGTTATGAGAGGATCGTAGTCGAGGGAGAAATAAATAAACGCATCAGAGATATAAATACATCAAGCAAGATAATTAAGGATTTTTAAGAATCCACACTTCAAGGCTGGTCATTAAAATGTTTACAAATCAAGCTACGATTAAAACGGAACACGTGTATGTTGCTCTCTGAAATTCTCAGGTGTAATCAGATGTGTTCTTTGTGTCCAGGAATATTCTACACAATGGCTATAATAGGACCTGCTCTGGGCTACGTGATCGGTGGCGAATTGCTGAAGCTGTACACGGATTTCATCACCGTGGATCCATCAGAGTGAGTTCCGATTAATGTTTTGAATAGTAACAGCATGTTTTTAAAAGTATTATGAATGCGATTATATCCCACTGCTACTGACAACGAGAGGTGAACCACCCCTTGGGTAGTTTACCCCCTAATCACGGTGACTAGTGACAAGAACATCATCCATACAGCAGGTTAGGACGCAAATGAAATTTATATCAAGTTTTATTCCACAAAATTTTCTACCCCATACGAACTTTGAGGGGTGGTTTCACCCCCTAAACGTGCAAATGGGCCAAAATAGAAAGACAGGTATTTCTTATTTTTTGGTAAAACATATCCAAAAACCAAAGCAATCGGGGACGAGCACCTGAAATTCTTATAATTTTGGGGGTGGTTTCACCCCCTAAATATGAAAACGGGCCGCTATAAAAAATCACGTGTATCTTATTTTTCGGTCCTCTAAAACATATCCAAAAAACCAAAGCAAACGGAGGCGGACGCCTGGGAACATCTCCTTGTCACTATATTAATAGAGCAACCGAGAATTCTTTTTCATTTGTGGCTTTGTTTTCGGGAAAATCGACTTTGCATATTCGTCGAGTACGTGTGCACTTAACACGTGCACTTAATGTGTCGTTTGCAAGTACCATTAGTATCATACGTTGATATCTTATCAATATTACATGCTGTCATCTACCTGTCTGCTTACAGTGGGTTTGTAATTCAAACTAAGAAATAAAGCCTCAAATAAAAAAAATTATTCTATATTTTCAACTTTTTTTCATGTAGAATCGCCCCCTCCTCGGTTGTACCGTCAATACTGGGACACCCTGTACCCATACATAGTTCTAGTTGTTTCTGCAGCCGATTTCCCTTGGTGGAATGCGAAACGAACGCAGTGTCGACCAGGGCTGGGACTATTTGTCGAATTTTTTGGTATTCGAATTATTGGCGAATATAATTCGAATATCCAAGTATTCGAATACTATTCGAATATTTAAGTATTCGAATAGTCCCAGCCCTAGTATCGACGTGTCCTCCATCGACCTGCATTTTCATACAAATTAGATGTCTATTTCAGTAACCAAGGAAAAGCTGCTTTTACCTAATTAACCTATATTTATCGACTGTCGATAAACCATATCAAAATGATATAGTATAAAATAAAGCAAATTCCACTTCACTTACATTCAGAGCCTTTGGGGCATAACCGAGATTTTATCACATCCTTTTCATCCTCGCTTCTAAGATAAATAATTCCCCCATAAATTTTGCGATATTTCCAAATCACCGTCTACTGCAAGCCACGAACCAGATCGACGAACGCCACCGTCGCGCGACAACCCCCGAAAGTCTGCTCCGCAAAAAAAAAATACCGTGAACAGTTGCGAGCAATTAAAAGCGAATTTGATGGGTTCTGTTTGCGAGTAATTCGAGGGGCAAGTGTTACTGTGTACGGAGGGCGCCTTGTCCATGGTCATTAAGCGTGTCGCGTCGCAAAGGGTTCATAGAATGGCATAGAACGCCGATGGGGAATGACGCGTAATGGCCGGGCGCCATCGGAATTTGTCGCCTCTCGTTACCGCGTTAAACGCATTTCCCGCTTTTTTCTCCGGCCGCGACGCCGCCGATGGGGAACCGTTTAGCGGCCCGTCACCGGCAACTTTATTAAATTCTCGCCAGGATTTATCGGCTGTTTGCACCGATCTGCCCGACAATATCCGCACACGTGCCAGCGAATACGTGGAACAGGTACGTAAAACGGGGAGCGCGTGTGCGACGGAGAGTGACCGACATACGTGCGGTATGCAAATACCGAGTACAGTCTGTCACGTGGAAGGAGGGGAAAGGGTTAGATACCCCTGATACCTCTGAACATTAATCTGAGGTAGGAGAGGTCAGAATGTTGGTGGGAAATGTGATACATTTAGTGTCGTGCTCACGCTTAACCAATTAATTCTAGTGGCCTGTAATGTTAAATTGGTTATTGGTACGGTGAAGAGTTCATTTCCCTGAGAAACTAATTGGGAGGTTCTTAATTACGATCTGAGGCATAGATTTAAGAATTGCGAAAATTATGATGATGTTAGGGAGAAAGATAGTATGGTTGTTTTCAAATATTGTAGCTTTCCTGTGCTTAATTTGTACAGCAGTGGCAGGATATTAGTTACCTCGCACATTTTCTTGAAAATGCAGCCTTGTATGAAAATAATTCATTCTATGTTTTCGACTTGTTTTCGCACGCGGTAACGACGATTTCGGAAACACCCTGTATATTCCTATCCATAATTCACGGTAGGGCTGGGACTATTCGAATAATTTAATATTCGAATATTTGAGTATTCGAATGTTATTATTCGAATACTATTCGAATACTGATCTATTCGAATACTGATGTATTGGAATAGTATGGTGATTTCACCCTGACAAATGAACCCAAAGAACTTGATTTATAATTCACATCATACTATTCGAATACATCAGTATTCGAATACTAAAATATTCGAATAGTATTCGAATACTAAAATATTCGAATAGTATTCGAATACTAAAATATTCGAATAGTATTCGAATACTAAAATATTCGAATAGTATTCGAATACTAAAATATTCGAATAGTATTCGAATACTAAAATATTCGAATAGTATTCGAATACTAAAATATTCGAATAGTATTCGAATACTAAAATATTCGAATAGTATTCGAATACTAAAATATTCGAATAGTATTCGAATACTTGGATATTCGAATAGTATTCGAATACTTGGAAATTCGAATTATATTCGCCAAATAATTGAGCAACTGAAGTATTCGAATATTCGAATACCGAAAAATTCGACAAATACTCCCAGCCCTAGTTCGCACTCACAGCAGGGCCGCCCGCGTTGGTTCATTTCCACGGTTTGAACCAGTTTGGTCAGCTCTACCGCGTGTACTGCTCCGCGCTCAGCTGTTTCGGCTATAAACTGCGCGCCTCGGAACGTGAACTGCTAATAATTCAACTGTTAATATATCGAGAACGGAGCCTCGGATCCCAAAACGGTAAAGGACATTTCGATGTCTTTTTGCATCCTGATATTGCATGTTCCGGGAAGTCTTGCAATTTTGGGATTGTAGTAGCTGCATTCTTTCGATTAATTTTTTTCACCTCTTCTTCTACAACTCCCCCTTCGATTTTGGGTGCGTTTTGTTACTGTTCAATCCAGCGCATCCAACAACTTCTCGATTGGGTTAAGGTCGGGCGACTGATGCAATTGCATGATTTACGCTTCATTATTATTTTCTAATTTTTTTAAATTGTTCATACTTTGAACTCCATCACAAGTAAAATAAATACGTGTAACAAAATAGAATAATAAAGTCACTTCAAAAACTTGTATTCATATACGAATCATCAGCTTCCTAGAAACAAGCAAGTGTCCCCCGACTTAGGGAACGTAAATTTTAAAATATAATTCCTTTTAATGGAACTATGTTATTCCTGCTACCATTCATAGCTTAAACTTTCTGCCGACTCTGTACTACTATACACGTGTACACGCATCCCCCGGAAATCCATGGCCATTACTCCCTCACACCCTAGATACTCCACCTAGTTGCTTTGCCACGAGTATTCCGAGCACACCCGTGCACGCTCGCGACTCTCGCGGCCCAGGTACCAGCGAGTTTGAACTTTATTCCCGCGTCTTACGCGTAAATCCATGTCGCCGAATCCTTGAATTAATCGGGCATCCCGGGTCTAGCCCCGTGAAAAATGTCTAGGATAAAAATTCCCTCGAAACGGCGGCGGGAACCTGGGAACGGGATTTTCACGGTTGGTCAGGATCTTGTTTTAAACGCTTCACGAATACCGCCAGGGAGTTAAAGGCAGATGCACCGCTCGGTGTACAAAGTATCGGATTTTTATGATCTATTTTTGCCATTTCACGGCCTTGAAAGGACACTCTGTCGACGGGAGCGGGGGAGAAGAAACACGTCGTTAACGTGGGGCGATCGAAAAAGTCGTTAGACGTTGTAACGCGTTTGCGATGCTTAATTAGAGGCTTCTTGCCGTTGAAACGATAATGAGGCGACTGATTCCGATATTCGCCTTCCTCTTATCGCCCGGAGCCCTGTGATACTTATTAATTTGTCTTTTGGTCAATCTCCCTTCTGGCGAGGAAATGGAGTTTTCTTGTGTGGGGCGGAGATAAATTGGGACCAGCGAATTTGATGAAAGTATGGGATGTGTGTTGGTGTAAGCCGTAAAGTGATGGTTTTCAAGTCTGCAGAAGGAAGTGTTCACGTATGGCAAGGCAACTCGAAAATTAAAAAAAAAAATCAAAGGACTATAATGGTGAAAGTAAGGTTAAAAGTAGGGGGTGCAGTTCGGCAAAGGTTGAATAAATTCTGGTTTTACGAAGACCGTAGAATTACTATTGCATTACCATGTGTTCATATTTAATTCGGATATTCACAGGCTGCACGTTCTAATATGGATGCAGAACTCACCAATACTGGCCTCATTTTTCACTACCTCAAGGTTACACACAAGACACTTCTATACCTTAAAATTAGTATTTCAGATATATTCATTTGGAACAGAAATACAAAAAAGGAAATAAACGAGTCGTGAATATGTTTGGAATACTAACAAGGAGAGGACACCATGTGATAGACAACGATTTTGATGAACCTTGGCACGATGGATCTATGTCGAAAATAAGGAAATAGGTGTTCGAGCGTTTCTGCCAATGGGCCTTAATAATACAGATATTTACATGGAAATTATTAAAAATTTCATAGTGGCCGTGAGGTTTTAGTGGGTAAAAATCCCACACTACCCCGGCGCCAGCGGGAGATTCCTTTCTGGAGGCGTAGGGGTGCCGTTTGAAGATGTCTCCACGTTAAAAAAAACTTTATTTTTCTTTATAAATTATTTTTTTTATCAACTTTTTTTAACTTGGGGAAATCTTCAAAAGCCACCCCGACTCCTTCAGAGGGGAATCCCCCGGGGCGCCAGAGTAATGGGGGATTTTTACCCAATAAAACCCCACGGCCACTATGAAATTTTTAATAATTTCCATGTAAATATCTCTATTATTAAGGCCCATTGGCAGAAACGCTCGGACACCTATTTACTTATTTTCGACATAGATCCATCGCGCCAAGGCTCAACAAAATCGGTGTCTACCACATGGTGTCCTCCCCTTGTAAGTAGTTGCGGGCCACAGAGGTATATCAGGTAAAAAAGCCCTTGAATTTCAAACTTTAACATACTTCAAGCAAAACAAAATCGGTTCCGTCCACTCGCGTAACATCCTTTATCGCTCAAAAACTGACACGCGACAAGTGAAGGCAAAAAACACTTAAGAGACAACGTACACCTAGGACTAGAGAAACTTGGGTGAACTTTGACAACCTTTTTTCATTGAAAATATGTTTTACTTTAAAAATCTTCATATGCATCTTAAAATACATACTTTAATGTAACAATTACTGTGTAAATTTAATTCGAAAACTAAGAAGATTGATTTTTTTTTAAGAGTTTTAAAAAATGTTATTTTAAAAAACGGTAACGGAAATAGTTTTCGAGAACTAGTGGACGGATTCAGTTGAAATTTAGAACAGAGGTTTCCGATAGAATTGTATACTTTTTCTCGTAGCATTTTTTTAACGTCATCGTTCATATTGTATCGATTAAAAAAACACGATTTTATACTGCAAAAGATCACCCATCTGTATTCAATTGGCCGACATTTTGCAAAAAAAAGATATTTTTAAAATTGGCTGCCATAAAAACTAGATTTTTTCATGTATTTTAAGAGAATATTTTTGTTCCGGATATAAACTATCGGAGATATTTTGATTACCGCGGAAGCTGTTCTGAAAAACTGCCCAACAGAAATTGCTGTTACATATTCAATCTTCTTAGTAATCTTAGTTTTCGAATTAAATTTCCACAATTGTTACATTAATGCATATAAAGATTTTTAAATTAAAAAATATTTTGAATGAAAAGAAAATTGTCAAAGTTCACCCTGGTTTTTCTAGTACTAAGTACACAGGGTGAGTCACCTAATATTGACACCTACAATATTTTCTTTGTGTTTATAATGATACGAGAAAATGTCTAAGAAAAAATACGTTTGCTTCGGAGGGATAATTATTGTGATGGAGAAGATTTTTTTCTCAAGGTGATATTTTCAAAAATTCCAGGGTCATCAATGTTTTTTTAAATGGTTCGATGTATTTAATGAGTTTAAATGTTAGGTGACTCACCCTGTATGTTGCCTTTTAATTCGACAGGTGTCAATTAGGAAAGGGACTATTTGTTGAATTTTTCGGTATTCGAATATTTGAATACTTTAGTTGCTCAATTATTTGGCGAATATAATTCGAATATCCAAGTATTCGAATACTATTCGAATATTTAAGTATTCGAATACTGATGTATTCAAATAGTATGGTGTGAATTATAAATCAAGTTCTTTAGATTCATTTGTCAGGGTGAAATCTTGTAAGCTAATTTTGACCCACTTCACACCATACTAAGTATTCGAATACTGATGTATAATATGTCGAATATTAACATTTGAATACTTAAATATTCGAAGTTTATTCGTAGCATTCGAATACACAAATATTCGAAGTTTATTCGTAGCATTCGAATACTCAAATTTTCGAAGTTTATTCGTAGCACACGAATACTTGTAAAATATTCGAATAGTCTCAGCCCTAGTGTCAATACGAAATGCAGCTTGCACGTGCGACTTCTTCAGTGTAACATATTCCATTCGATTTACACGGAAAGAAACGCCAGGTGGTTTACAAAATCTTCGACCGGGCGTCTTCGACGCGGAGCGTCTGCCCCGTTGAAAATATCCCGAAGGACCATCAGAGCGTATAATGGGCCGCGATTAATAGTGCATGTAACCCTCGTGGATGTAGCATATACAGTTGCCGCCTCCCCCATGGGGAAAATGTCAAGCGGTGAACCAATGTTTGACGATGACGCCGATGTTACCCTTCAAAACTGTCACTTCATCCCCCCCCGACACTTAGAGCACAATCAAGTTCCATTTGTCTACTCGCTTCCCCGCGGAGCAACCCCCAGCTCCTTCGTTGAGTCACTCCGCCGCTGTGCACGTGAGAATCGAATTAATCGTTTGTCGCGCTGATTACATCCCACCCCCTTTTTTCCTCTCGTTTTTTTTTTTAATCCTTTCCTTCTCTGCCCGCGGAGATGTGTACCGCTGAATATCCACCGGTAAATCGAGCTGTCGGCCGTGTAAAGTATCTCTGGCATCCGTTCTATCCTTTCGAATCTTTAAAACGGCGCGCTATCGATTCTCCCCGCTGTTTATTCGACTACTCGCGTGCTCTTTTTGTTGCTGCTTTGGTACAGTGGTGGTCAAAAGAAAGTTTCAAACTCATATTTTTATGCGTATGAATCTTAATGCTACTTAGCGCTTCTGTATTGCGTTGGTGTGACTGGTGTACAGAGTGGACCAATAAGATTTAGGTATCTCCTTAAATATTTCCGGCACCATGGAAGTAACAGACAAATTTGGAGGATAAATATTCTTTAGTATCATTTTTCTGCTGGTGGAATTATTGCTTGCTAGTCATTTGTCTCTTACTTTCGTGATTTCTGAGGTATTCGAGATGGTGATTCTTATTGGTTCACCCTGTATAGTGGAGAACCTCTCGAATGTAGGATGTAAACTTCAGGGTGTAATTCTTTTTAATGGAACTATCTCTTTTCTGTCACCGTTCACAGTTTACGCTTTCTTTTTTGGCCACAACTGTGAACGCGCGACTCGACTGTTTCGTGTGTGTTTGTGTGCACGGCGTTGATGAATGAAAGAGACGATTTTCTGGATTTCGTGGGGTGCAGGGATATAATGGGGGTATTGTTTCGATGTGAACGTGAGGGTGATCTTTTTCGTGATTATGGTTTGCGTGTTGATTTTGGGAATGGGGCGCGACGTTGTTTTTGGGGTATTCTTATGCAAGACTTGTGATTACAGTACCTACTTTCTTGTTTCTTTTAGTGTATGTTATATGTAGATGGAATCTTAGTAGAATTTCTGTAGATACATAAAAACTATTCGCAAGCTCATAGTTTTCGTGTCAGAATATAATAATAATCAATTTAAAGTATCTAGGTCAGATAACTTAGTTATAATTATCAGGTTGGCCAAAAAGTAATGTGGGATTTTTTAGTCATTTCTTTTTAATACCTATCCGAAACATTATCAAACAACGTATTGACCATTTTGACCCATACAGCACACTCCGTTGCATGAAGCTTGCAGGAAGGTTCCATGTGCGTTGCCGTGTAATGTTCCACAGGGGCGGTCATAGGAGGATTCCTGCAACATTCCAGCAATGTTGCTGGATCGTTCCGATGTTGCACCGCAACCTTCCTGCAACCTTCCTGCAACATTTCTGCAACTTTCCTGGAACCTTCCTGCAATGGAGTGTGCTGTACCGACAATCCGGATCTTCTCATCAAATATTAAGTGGGAATTTTTTGTTGTTGTTTGCACCATGTCTTTCACTTGGCGGAAATGCAAAAGCACAATAATTGCTCGGAGGTACACTTTCCCATCACTCATTTTCAAAACAAGGTCAATTCAAGAAAATTTAACCAATCGTGATGATTTCTTTTTGAAACTACGCGTTGAAGTATCAGGTTTGATATAGAATTTGTATATATTTCACAGGTTCCGAACACTGCTTTGCTTTGAAACAAAAAATCCCTCTACTCCAGAAATCCGACATTACTTTTTGGCCAACTCATTATAATTTATCTGCAAATACGTACATACTTATAATTCTGTTTCAAAAGTATTATATTTAACCGATGTGTTTCATGATTTCACACCGATATTCCCTCGCGCAGTATTTAATTTTCCCGCGCACTTCTAAAGTGGATCCAAACATGATATTGTAATTCTACATCAACTTTCATCCCCTTTTCCTATTACCATCGCAGTCGACCATGAAGCAATTTTCATCCCTCCCTTTCAATTTCGATAAGACGTCAGCAGCATCAAATTTTTCGGGATAATGGCCTGTTCGCGAACGCGCATTTTTCCTGCGATTAATAAATCAGGCCCAGGCTGTCTCCTTTAAAGCCCGCGAAGCCAAGGAATTATTATGGTAACAGTCTACGTCATGAAAGACAAAAGGTAAGAAGGGTGCGGCGGAGGAGCAAGAAGTGGTCCGAAGGAGGCTGAAATTAAAAGTCGAAAGGACCTCCTTTCACATTTCACGCTTAACCGCGCCACAGTTGCGGGGGCGTCGCATGGGTGTCAGTGCATTCAGAATTCTCGCAACTTTCTCATGAAAATATCTTTGGAACACAATCCTCTAAACGAGTTAATATTTACTGTCGCAAAAAACATATATGAAAAATAAAAAATGTTTGGAAATTCTTTTGCATGGCTACAGTAGATGTGAAAAGAAAGCTTAGACTGTGCATGCTAGCAGAAGTAAGACAGTTTAATTAGAAAGAATTATATATTGAAATTTATATCCCCCAATTTGGGGATGCCACCATAATATGAAAAGAGTAGTATTAAGTTTATTACACAGACATATAAAAATATGAGATTTAAATATCTGGAACTATCACATTTCTGTTAATGTTCAGAGTTTAAATTTAGTTTCGACCACCACTGTATAAAGAAATATAAAAAAAATTCAAGTGAACTGATTTTGGGTAACTGGATCAATAATGCACTAAAAGATAAAAAATAGCTGTTTTCTTACAAGAAAATTGTAGTACACTACAATTTCGATGGTGATATGTGACTTTAAACAAAATTGTGGGGCAGGATATTTCATAACAGGATATAAATCATTTTAATGCAGAATCAAGCGATAAAGTGGTTGAAAGGTAAACAAAATATTAATTAAATTAATTAATTTATGGGCGCTCTACGATTTTATTTAAAGTCACATATCACCATCGAACTTGAACTACAAGAAAATAATTATTTTTTACTTTTTAGTACATTATTTGATCCAGTTAAATAAAATCGTTTCACTTAAAAAGTTTTCCTATATATTTTTTATTTTTTACTTTTTAGTGTCTGGGTTGTGCAACCACTTTGTTTCTTATGAATTCTCCACCGAAATATCCCTTCGTAAATAATGAGCACCGTATTTAGGTATATACGAACATTCACAAATTACAATTAATTTTTGTTTTCAACAATTCGCGATTAATTTTTGGAAAATTACAATTATTTTTATCAAATTTCAAGTCGATTGGATTTATGAAAATGGACTAAAATTGTAGGATATGCAAATTTTCCACCCCTTCGGGGGTGAGTTTTTCGCACTTTTATATTGTCATCATAACGACATACCCCTGCAGTTTCAAATCGATTGGATTTATGAAAGCGAGTTGAAATTGAGTTGCAAGTTTTTAACCAAACAAACGGACAGAAAACAAGCAAACAGAGAGAAGAGTTAAATAAAAATTTTGATAAAAAGAAACACCTTTCCATTTTCAGTGCACTGAGCAGCCAGAAAAGGATTGCTCCCATTTCAAAAGTTTCCCTTGGAAATTTAATTTGATCTTCTGTGATTTCGAATATGGGCGAGTGGATTCCTATTTAAGAGTTTGTAGCTGAGTATCATTTAACGTTCAGTTGTGACAGAGGTGGTGTCGAAAAAACAGGCGGGGAGGAGGGCTAAACGGTGACTCCTTGTCAGCTTAGCAAATGCAGTTAAGTCCGCTAAGGGATGATCCGGCAGTTAGTCAGCCGTTTCCGGGTGATCAATCACCCTTACGTAGTCTGCTTTCACCGCGAAAAAATGAGCTACGCCCATCGCCTGGGGTAAACGTAATATCGATGAAAAAAAAGACTGGTTACGTAAAGCCTCTGCTAGGAATATAAGTTCGTCAATCGATAAAACATCCTTCCACGTCGTTTCGAATCGATTGCGCGTGAAACGTTATACACTGTCGCTCGGAGTGACTGCTGAACTCGATATTAACATCAAAAAGTGTTATTAAATAGGATTTAGTTCAGAGGATTTAAAGGAATTGGATCCGCGATTTTCATTAAAACTTTTCCTACAGTTAATTTTATTTAACATTTCATATCAAACCTCCATATCCACATTCTTATGCAAATTATTCAATGGCTCATTGGAACAGCTTATTTCATTTCCACGTTGCATGAAGGTTGCAGGAAAGTTCCATGTGCGTTGCCGTGCAATGTTCCACAGGGGCGGGCATAGGAGGATTCCTGCAACATTCTAGCAATGTTGCGGTGCAATATTGTACAGCAAAGTCCCAGCAACATTTCTGCAACATTTCGGAAATTTTCTAGCAATGGTCTCGCAAGGTTCCGGAGAATTTCTAGCAATGGTCTCGCAACGTTCCGGAGATTTTCTAGCAATGGTCACGCAACGTTCCGGAAATTTTCTAGCAATAGTCACGCAACTTTTCGGAGATTTTACAACTAAGGTCCCCCAGTAAGCAGGGCTCGAAAACTGTTATAATTGATATCAATAATAATTATTGTAGGTGCAGATTACTTATATGTGCATATTTTTACGTGGCGTGACCATTGTTAGAAAATTTCCGGAACGTTGCGTGACTATTGCTAGAAATTTTCCGGAACGTTGCGTGACCATTGCTAGAAAATCTCCGGAACGTTGCATGAAGGTTGCAGGAAGGTTGCATGTGCGTTGCCGTGCAATGTTCCACATAGGAAGCCTCCTGCAACATTCCAGCAATGTTACTGGTACGTTCCGATGTTGCACCGCAACCTTCCTGCAACGGAGTGTGCTGTATGGGTGGGTAAGAAGAACATCACCCTTCCCTAATTTGTGCAATATGCAACGAAATTAAACCAAGACTACCGTGCCTAACGTCAACTATCCCTCTCATTTCATTACCACATTCAAATCACTCATAACACTACCACTTCAACCCCCATTTCACCATTCCCCAAGTAACCCCACAGTAATCCATCGCCCTAAAGAAATCCAACTTACGAAGCAAACCGACCTCGTTTCAACAATTTTCCTGCAAGGAAAACTAAAAGACGAATATTCCCGTTCACCTCGACTGACAATGCACCCCCGGGTGCAAACAAAAGTTTAATTCAAAATTGTATGGCGTTTGATATCTCACAATATATTTTTCAAAAATTCTTTATCACCATGTTGTAGAATATCAAAAAACAAAACACTTTGAATGAAACTTTTTTGGATCTCTTTTACAGTTTCGTAGATACTTTTGGGAGGGGGGATTCACTGTCGAAAGAAGAAATGGTTATTAGCAACACTTGAACGACATTTCTGCAAAGTTTCCAAATTTTTTGAATTCCCAAGTTGCCAGACATCCCTCGCGAGTAGATTGTATATGCGGCGCGTTTAATTTCGCAGGCAAATGAAAAGTTCCCGCGGCGGCGGCAGATGGTGTTTCAGCCAGCTTGTCCGGGACCTCAGATCCTCGCCTTCGAGTACTTTTCTCGTTTCCCCGAGCCTTCCACCGTCGAGTTTTCCAGCCACGATAGCTTTACGCCGCGAACTGCTCTACTTCGACGACCGTCGTCATCGTCGTCTTCCCGCGGCGTTGTAACCCTATATTGCCGGACTTTCCTCCCGCCGAATTATCGAGCCACCCTTCGAGGCTACTTCCGGCCGCCATATTGGCGTGGGACGTATGTAAAAAGAGGGCCCCTTCGGGTGTACTCCAGGGCTGAAAATTAGTCGGAAAAGTTGCACAAGCTTCGCCGGATGGGAATTTCTGACCGAGTGCAATTAAAAAAAGAGAAGGGAAGTGGTGGGACGGGAATCGTTTGGTAGAGCGGCGGAAGTTGCCACGGGAAAGCAGTTCTGGCCTACTCACCGCGCAGAGGGATGAACTGCCCGCCACTGTTTCGGGATAATTGCATTTTTCCCGTTTAAATCCACCTCTCTCTTTCCTTTTATTTACGCGCAATATGCGCCCCACTTTGTCTAACTTCCGTTTAATATCTAGCCGCGCGTTAAAGAGTTTAAAAAGTACGAAGAAAAATCGCTTGGATAGTTTTAATATCGTGGTGAATTCTGTTCGGCGCTTTTCTTCGAACAGCTATTAAATAAACCGAGGGAAACTTTGTGGATGCAACACATTTGTTCACAGAAGACTGTCTTCTTCATTCGACCGCATTCTGCGTGTAGCCTTATTTTTCGTATGACAGTAATGGATCGAGTGATGCGATGTTAGACATTAAATAGTAAAAGCTACGTAGTGGATCTCGTAAATAGTTAGTCTTCTGAGTTGATATGAAACGTCAGGTTTCTTTAATTGGTTTGCACGACTTGAGAATTTCGTAGGATCAGTTTTTAATTATTTTAGCTCGTGGTATTTTTGAAGTCCACCATCGATAAGCGATAATTTCATTTGTACGAAAAGAGGACAACCGTATTGAAAATAATCCGGATGAACTGGGGCTTTTGGGACGAAATATCGATCGCAGCACATCGTCCTGCATAAATCTAATAAAAGATCGGAATAAGTATCCAGCGCTCTCGTGAATTGCAATCAATCTTGCGCGCTGCTCGAGACTAGGATTTCAGATTGCAAATGTAACGTCCTCGATCTACGTCTCGGGTATCTTCAAGAAAAGTTTCCTCGAGACCGTATTTCCTGACGATTTCACTTAATTAAATCGTTTTCCATTATTAAGGCTATACCAAATAAATATTACCAGAAAATACAGTAAAATCTATTATTAGGTATTATATGTATCTATATGTATATATGAACATCATTATTATTCCTCACGGATTACAATCTTCTCCCTGTCTACTATATCTATGTAACTTCCTTATTGCTGTCCTCACTTCAACCCTATGCAATACTTATTATTCTATACTTAACCTATTTTATTTGTTAGCTCCTACTCACTATTATCTTTTTACGGTTTACTACCCTACCTTATATCTACTAGGGCTGGGACTATTCGAATAATTTAATATTCGAATATTTTACAAGTTTTCGAATACTTGGATATTCGAATACTTGGACATTATTATAGTATTCGAATACTTGGATATTCGAATACTTGGACATTATTATAGTATTCGAATACTTGGATATTCGAATAGTACTCGAATACTTGGATATTCGAATAGTACTCGAATACTTGGATATTCGAATAGTATTCGAATACTTGGATATTTGAATAGTATTCGAATACTTGGATATTCGAATAGTATTCGAATAGTACTCGAATACTTGGATATTCGAATAGCATTCGAATACTTGGATATTCGAATTATATTCGCCAAATAATTGAGCAACTGAAGTATTCGAATATTCGAATCCCGAAAAATTCTATAAATAGCCCCAGCCCTAATATCTAGTGTTTTTTCTCAAGAATCTTAGCTGAGCTTGCGGTGCAAACGGTTCCATAAGAATGTATTGAAGCTAATTATTTAAAACGTAGCATAGCGCAGCGAAACATAGCATAGCATAGCAGCGCATAGGATAGCTTAGCTTAGCTTCCACCTGGATTCCCGGCTTCAACAAGCCTAACCGTAAAGCTAAAGCTAAACGAAATAGAAACTATGAAAACGAATTAAAAAACTTGACGACCTTCCAAGCGACTTTTAATAACCACCAACAAAAATAAATTTCAGAATTGGTTTGACACCGGACAGCAACGTGTGGGTGGGTGCCTGGTGGATAGGCTTTCTAGGAGCAGCTGTCATCTCGTTCATAATCGCTATACCGATCCTGGCGTTCCCAGCAGCACTGCCTGGTATTCGACATCACGTTAAAACGACTTACGAAAGAAAGCGCCCCTTTTCCCTGCAGCCTTTGACAACCAACGACTTGTTCCGCCAGGTTCGGAGGAGCTGGCGAAGGAGAGGGTGTCAGAGGCGCACGAGAAGCCGAAGCAATCGGCCACAAGCGATACGGGGGAGGCGTTTTCGAAAATCCGCGAGCTGCCACGTGCCCTGACCGATCTGCTGGGCAACCCGGGATTTTTCATGCTGAACCTGGCAGGTGCCAGTGAAGGATTGCTGATCGCTGGCTTCGCCGCGTTCCTCCCGAAGCTGATCGAAAATCAATTCAACGTCAGCGCTAGCTCGGCCGCGCTGCTAATGGGTGAATAATACCGAAACTTGCCGTTATAATCAATCAAACGACTGCCTCTTGTGGCGTGTGTAATCGATGACAATTTTTACCCGTCCCTTCTTTTTTTTCCGGTTAAATACCGAAACTATTTTGCGTGGGAAAAAATATGGACGGAACGATATGTTACCGTCACGAGGGCCCTGTAATGCCGTAAATCGTTCCCCGCGCTTTTATACTCGTCCCGCGGATTATTTACGATTGACGAACATAGGGTAGATGTACCGTTTGTGGCCATTTCACTATTTTCGGCCATGTGCATAATTATCTTATTTTTAAATTGCTTGCAGATCATTATTATGTGGAGAATTTCACATCATACATATTTTGTTTAGCATACCGCCAGAAATATAAGGTTATATTTACTGCTTACACGGAAAAATATTATATTTTTTAAGAAATGGCCAAAACTGGTACAATACCTTAAAGTGGCCATAAATGGTGCATCTACCCTACGCGGCGTAATTTCGCGAGATTTCGCAAACTCCGCCTGTGCGCGACGCATAATGACACTTTTTCAGCTTTTTCTTTCTGTATCTCTTTTTCAGGCCTGGTTACGGTTCCGGCTGGCGGTGGTGGTACATTTCTCGGTGGTTATCTCATAAAACGATTTAATTTGCCCTGCTCGGGTATTCTGAAGTTCTGCCTGCTGGCAACTGCCTCGTGCATCGCTTTCACTCTGTGCTTCGTCCTGAATTGCCCGAACTTGAGCTTCGCTGGCGTCACGGTCCCCTATTCTGACCAGGCAAGGTAGGTGCTTGTTTGTCGGGCTGAATCTCTGCTGCTTGGAACGGAACCCTGCAGGCTTCGGACAGGTGGTTGGTGTCATTGATGCACTCGATATTAGTTCCAGGAAATCGTTCTCGTTGGACGACGCGTGCAATAATGGCTGTGGTTGCTCGAGATCCGAGTTCAATCCAATATGCGGGGTCGACGGGATCACGTATTACTCGCCCTGTCATGCGGGGTGTTATCAACAGACGCAGATAAACGATGTCGAAGTCAGTACATTTTTTTCGTCTCCTTTCACGCTGACATTATACCCGTTCTTGGAACGATACGTTTAATCGCATTGGCGGCTGCCACTGATAACTTCACGAAAGCCTGTGGTTATTGCACGCCGGGGTTACAATGATAGAAACTAAAATGGGAGTAAAGGCTATCAATTTTTGACACTTGTTTTGAGGTACATCGATTACTTGTTAGGGGATATTTTTAACCGAGCTATGCCCCCATTTTAAATATTCCCTTCGTGTTTCCTTTATGTGTACAATGGTCTCTATCTAAATATATAGATCCTTCGCTTAATAGAGTACAATACAATGAATACAAGAAATTTAGATTCAGAATCCTCGGAAGAGGGAAATATCATTTAAAATGATATTTAATTTCCCAATTTTCCTCGATGTTACTTCCAGCAATGGTGTTACCTAATGGTGTACTACCTCTATCCAGCTAATACAAAGTGTTCGTAAAAATGTTAAGGGGAGGTTCCGGTCTAGAAAGATCGAAAATTGATAGAAAACCAATGAAAATTTTAAGAATATGCTTAACACGATTTTTTTGAAAGTCAAAAAATTTCGAAAGTTATAGGCATTTTCTCTAAACAGTGTTTTTCAAACTGGTGGGACAAACTTCTCGAGAAGTTAGTAACCAAGTCGATCGAAACTTTTTTCATTTTGATGAATATACTTTTTGCGGGGGGGAAACCTCTAACTTTTGAAAATTGGTATTTTGTAAAACCGTTGAAAGGATGAAAATGCGTAGGGAAAAGTGCTTTCAAGCTTCAAGTGTCGTTACTTTGTCAAAAAAAATAATTTTTTGTCATTTTTAAAGGTTTGCCCCGTATGAAATTCCATGCCCCTTAATAACGTGGGATTGTTTTTTATTTCACACCGATGGTTTAGGTGCTACACGTCTCACCGTTTTGGACGATTTTTTGTACGCCTTGACATCAACGACTCACCCAGTGCGATTTGCAATGATTAATTAGAAAAATATATATTTCTACAGTTTAAGACATCCTTAATACAATGCAAAGAGTATCCATTAAATTATCCCATTAAATTATCTGTGGCAGTTTTCCTTTAATTAGTTCCTAAAGATCGCCTATTTTGTCAGCTCTAGACCGGAATATCGCCTTAATGTACCTTTTAATTAACCAAATATGATTTTTATTTTGCAGGTGTATTCAGAGTGCACTTGCATACGTGCGCCAGCAATGAATTTAACTAGCGGGGACGACGTGGTCAGCTACGAGGCGATAAACACTACCTGCAACACAACCTGCTCTTACCTGTGGCCCTTCATCGTCCTCGCTTTTTGTAACATGTTCATAACGTTCCTTTGCACGATGCCCGCGCTTTCGGCGACGCTGCGTGTCGTTCGAGACGACCAGAGATCGTTCGCCTTAGGGATACAGTGGATTAAAGTGAGGATCCTGGGCACCATACCAGCGCCTATGGTGTTTGGTGCTCTCATAGACGACACCTGCATTTTGTGGAACGAAACGTGCGAGGGCAGAGGGGCCTGTCTCGTTTACGACAATTTGTATATGAGCAGGTGCGAATGATTATTAATAATTTAAGTAGAACTCTGTGGTTAAAGGCGGGCGGCCTCGGGATGAAATGCACTTGGCCCCAAAGGCCTAGGGATTGTTTGGAACTGTGATTTCAGCTTTCTTTGAGATGAGTCTAGGCTATGTTAGCGTTAGTGAATCTACCACTTCTGAATTGAGGCAGTCAGAGCAACAACGGACCAACCCACATTAAAAAAAAAAATTTCCTATTTTATATGGTTAGTAGAGCCTATTGGAATACGTTATTGTTACTAATTCAATTTCGAAAACAATGTGGGTTAGTCCGTTGTTGCTCTGACTGCCTCAATTGTGGTACTGCTTTAGTATGTACGCAAGAATGGGTACACTAGAAGCGGCTAATTAAGTTTCCACTGAAGAATGCATTGGGAGAATTAGAACCATCATGGAAACACATCTCTAGTATAGTACCTATTCTAGAACAGTGTTTACTGTGAGAGATCAGCATATACCTACTAGTACTCAATACCACATTTACTGGGTAGTACTTATAATAGTCAACATAACATAATTTAAAAGTAAATTAAGAATACTCTAAAAGTGCATAAAAGTCCTACTGGGATCAAGAAAGTCACGAGCCATCAGTACCACAATTTAACTGCCAAGCCTTATATTACATTAAAATAACTGTAATTATCATATCAACGAGCCAAAAATTATCACATCAAAGTGACTTTAGCACCACCAATATCTCACTGCTCCAAACGCTATTACGATAATACCATTACAGAGCTCAATCTCTGCGGGATCAGGAATCCTCGTGCCATAAGAATAAGAGGGAGTAATTGTAAGATTACTCCCCGGACTAATTGTAAGAGACCTCGGAGAGTCGGTGAGAGCCGTGGTGGCTAAAGGTGAAGTTCCACGGCGTGTGGCTCGGCGAGCTTGGCGCGAGGACTTGCCGAGTCCCGCGCCGTGGGAGCCAGAGCTCGGAGCGATGGGGTCTCAGTGATGGAAGGGGGAAACACCTACAGGAGCGTGGTTATGTGTGCGTGACTGACGCATGTGCAGTTCGTGCACACATAACCATGCTCCTGTAGGTGTTTCCCCCTTCCATCACTGAGGCCCCATTGCTCCGAGCTCTGGTGGGAGCGCTCATGGCTCACCGACTCTCGCTGGCCAAGCCGAGTCGACTCGCCGAGCCACGCGCCGTGGAACTTCACCTTAACGCGACTGATCAGCACGCGGGCGACTTGGGTTCGATTCCGAGCGTCGAAGGCTCTCTTTTTCCGTGGCTCCCGAAACGTATAGGAATCACGTCACCTACATTTGTCCAAAATGTTTTAGTAACACAGTACGCATCCAAAGTGCCATAAAAATCGATTCGCTTGAAATATTGAAATCAATTGGACTTACCAATGCCGTGTCTGCTTCAGGTACATGCTGGCGTTGGCTTTCATGGGGAAGGCAGCATCCCTTCTCTTCTTCTTCCTAGCCTGGTGGACGTACATCCCTCCAGGAGGCAAGAGGGGCGATCAGAATTCACGGGAAGAGCCCACGACCACGTTCATGATGAACGACACTCCACACGAGGCGCCGACAACGCCCGCTACGATAAACCCTATAATCGAAGCGTAAACAATAGTCCCCCATTCCACTTAGTTTATCGCGAGGCTAAAAATTGCTCTCGTCTCGCTGAACGATCTCAAACATTCGCGCGCGAGCACCAGGGTGCACATCGAGAGACATGGTTGATTAAATGTTCGAGTGTAGGTACAGCTAGGCTGAAAGTGGATGATGATCGCGTCTGCTAGTCAGTTACAAAGAATATCGAGTATCGTCGATGGTACCTAGCTTCTGCGTTGAACGTTTTTTTTTACTGGGAGGGTATCCTATAATTTAGTGTATAGCGGGATGTATTTTATAATAGTTTATAGTTCGGGTGGAGTAGCTGGGAGAGAACACGATGTAAAGCAACCGGGCGGGTATTTATTTAAGATTCTTCATTCTTAGCACGAATTGTTTACTTCGTGGTGGAACTACTATTCCCTGCGCAGTAGCTTGTCACCGTCGATCAAAGGTGGGCGTAATCGATTACAAATGTAATTGATTGTGTAATCAATTGCTTTCATTGCAATTACATTAGAAGTAATAGTAATTGTGCAAGGCAATTACATGTAGCAATTACAATTTTACTTGTGGTCAACTAAATTAACGATTACAGAAAGCAATTGAATTACACAATTACATTTCAATCGTGATTTGTAATTAAATTACATTTTGCCCAACTCTGCCATCGATCCACAGGGGCAGAACGAATTTGCACGTGGAAATAAGTGATACAGGAACGTGAATAGTGCGACGTATAGTCGGAAGAAAGCCAGCTGCCCGCTCAAGGCCGTTGTCTGGCATGAATCACGATTGGGAGCATGGCCCCGGGCGACTCGTTGCCTTCTATACTATACAGTTCACTGTAACTCGAGTGAGACTATTAGCTTCAAAAATTGTCTAAAATTGTACAGTTACATTTATACGATTCACAATAAATAGGGTACATATAGGGTACTTTTTATGAGAGCCGCTCACTGCCAGAATTATTGTATAGAACTTAAAGGGGAAACGTTTCCGTTGTCGTGTTGGATAACGAGAACTATATGTGTACCTCGAAATAATTCGTATCAACGTTTATACATATTTGGCAAGTGCACTTGTAGTCCTTTTTCTATCGATTCGCTGGAATCTGGTTACGAATCGAGCGCTCGCTTAATGTTTCCCTGCGCCCTCTGTAGCGCCCCGTGGGAACTACTTACTAGCTGTAGGTAAGTTAACATAGCATATATGGAGGATAAGGGGAAAACCCGGAAATGTCCATTTTCGGGGATTTTGCGATTTATAGTAGACTTTGTTGGTGGCAACCGGGACTACAGAACTGTCGAAGCACAGAGGGTTATAAACTTCAAATACCCGCGTAAGATAACGTTAAAATTTTGGTATACTAGTTATAAACAGAAAATGTCCACTCTTGTTTCTTTACTGGTGGACCAAATTATTCAGACATAATTTCCTCGATAAAGCTGTTTTGTGATATTCCTTGTTTTTTCCCCTTACCCTTCATGTACATATTTATAGGCGGAGCATTAACTCAGATGGGGAATAAGGTTCGCGGTAAGGGGGCGAATAGTGGTAAATCGGATAACTCCGTTTCTCTTCGGTGCTATTCGGATATACAATCATTTTTTATGGCTATGAGAGATAGTCGAAAAGGATATACATTAAAAATTCCGTATATCATGTAGTTTATATATATATATTATTGTATGAAGCTTTTTGTTTAAGGGGTCATGCTCACAATCAGTCAGGAGGCCGAAAAAAGGGTGGTCTTTGGAAATTTTTTACTCAAAAGCTATAACACATTTCTCAAAAAAAAATTTCGGTCTCCTGACTGAGCATGACCCCTTAAACAAAGTCGTACTTGCAGATATCGCGTTTGACTATTCACAAAATAGCAACAGAGGTTATATTCTGAACGCAGCCATTGATAATGAGCCGACACGAGCCGAATGCATCCGAAGCTAACCGACCTGCCCCTACTGAACCTCTGCCTTTTCTCCTCGAATCCTACGGCCCCCCTCGCCTAAAGAGGCAGCTTACGCTCCGTCTGTATATGTTATTGGATGAAAGGGAAATAGGGCTTTTTGTAATTACTAATCATTGGATCGTATCGTCCCCTATTATCCGATCTGAATGTGACTTGAATTGATACGTTTTTAAACGATTTTATATAATACTGGCATTTATAGATCGTCGATTAATCTCGAGGGTATGTATGCACCGGAGTCGATGATAATAGATGTTTAAAATATACGAAGCTATCCTGCATTTTCGTAATCGTCGTGTTTATGCGATATAATTGTTACTGTGACCAGATAGATTGTTGTTTGCCAGAGGTACCTCTGGAACATTTCCTTTTATACAAAGTTCATGCGAGAACAGCGCGTGGTTATCGCCCGTACCAAGTGGAATCGCGTCTCGAGAGTATCGAACGGGTGTTATCGAAAACCGATGTATTTGCGAAGGGTGCAACAGCTGCGAGTGTATTTGTGTTACAACCATAGCTATCATCTGTAATACATATCTCGTGCATACGTTGAATAATCTATTCTGAAATTTTATATACGCCAGGCTATAATCGTTGCAAAATTATCTCGACAGGTCGATAGTAGATACATATAAGATAAAAAATGAATTCGGGGAAATTTTATTGTTTTAATTTAATGAGACAGATGAATCACATGAAGTTAATATGAAAAAGGTTGGAAATTTAAAAGTACCTACTATTTAATGGTTTATAGCGTTTCTTACCAGTCACTTTTCATAAATGTATGTAGTTCGCAGAATGGATGCAGAACGCTTGGTGTACCTCGATTGAGCAAGTTACACATACTTGAGCGTCTCGTGGACTGTCGTTTACATCGGTTTGATACGGAAGATATCGCGCGATTTTTAACTGTAATTATTTTTGTTATGGGAGTACAGTATGTCCAGCACGTTTATTATACGTGTCGCCAATAAAAAGCAAGCAAGATACGTTACCCAATCCAGCTTTCTTTGTTCCTTTGATGCTGAAACTTTGGATACCCTGTTTTATTTTCATCGCAACATTTGTATCATAAACATGTATGCTATAAGAACTGCACTCCACAGTTCTGCACAAAAATCTGGATGGCGTAGAGTAGACAAACAAAAACTTCAAATGAAAATAATGGAGACTGAATCTCAGGGAAATAATTACTTCTCCTACAGTAACAGTTACCATGGGTCTAATCGAACCCTTGGCCGGTTAAAGAGTTGGAATTCACCGTAGGTATAAACAAGTAGGCTTGAACTGATTCTGGATTCGTGATTACTTAGTAGACTTGCAGCATTCAATAACAATTTCTTATAGGCTTGAACTGATTCTGGATTCGTGATTACTTAGTAGACTTGCAGCATTCAATAACAATTTCTTATAGGTTTTCGTGCGCTGAAAACGAATCCACAAACCGTTTGTCGCCATCACCCTCAGTTTTTGAGAAATTCGATTTTGAAAAAAATGCAAATTTTCAAGTTTGAATAGCTTTTGTGTCGAAACAGTAATAGTTATTCGGTTGCTTATTGCGCCAAATTATTCTATAAACCCTCCCGAATACAACGATATAAGTTATTAGTGCGTTATGATCATTTAAATATGTTTAAACAACTATCAAAGGGAAAGGGACACCTGAAATGCACCAATTTTTGCACATCTCATTCAATTTATTTTCAAAACTAAAGGTCTAGGAGAAAATCTACTGGCTTTTGATTTATTGTATGTACATCGATCAGGGGAGCAATACCACAGACCAGGTATAGGATAGACCTATCACGCAATGTAATTTTGTGTCACACGCTCGGGGGGCTCGCGAGCCCCCTTACCATTTTCGTGTCACGTGCAATGTTACCGGTGAAGTCTCGACACAGATTGTAACGCTACGCATGGCAGGAATTAGAATTCAAGAAGTAGAAATTTAGGTAATTCGAAACCCGCGATTTACAAATGATTCCTGTTACAGTAACAATTTAAAGATCGTTTTATAAACGTATTCCGTGCAACAACCGAGAAAGAGGGATCACAACAAAACAAGAACACATTCGCCCTTTAACCTTGCTGTCCTATTCGGGTTTATTAAACGCAAAATAAATTTATTTAACATAAAAATGTATATAAACAACAACATTATTTGTCGAAGACATGCTTTCACGATGTCACGTGGAATACCGCGCCAAGGATTTGTACCTTGGTATATTCAGTAACGTGCTGGAGCAGAGAAGACTTTAGAAATCATCAAAAACCCATCAGTTCCAGTATCTCGCTGAAATATGCCAACTTGCAATTATTCTTTTATCTTAACACTGTACTCGTATTCTGGGGTCTGGTGCGAACAATCAAACAACATTCCAAGTTACATTGTACCATAGTATTGCAAGTTAAAGAAATTCTTAAATCTAATTAGAATAATTGACAATCGCAGCTATCGGCTCGGTTCTCACCGATTACCAGGTCTCACCACGAGGAGGTTGCTGCGTTTCGAGACCCGTAGAGAGATAGATGGAATCAAAGTTCCATCGATCTCCCTGTACATGAAGCCTACTAAACCAAAGAGATGGATGGAAACAAAATTCCATCGATCCCTTCGGTTTAGACGTAGAAGCTAGGGAATTGCCAAGCAATCACGCGAGTAAAAGAAATTCAGGAAAAAAGGAAAGACTACCGGTGAGCATGAAAGGAGTATTGGATGGCGCAGTTCCTACCACCCTGCTGTCCGAGTCGAACGGGAAAAGCGCTCGGCGCCTCCCAGACGATTCCCGTTGCACCGATGCAACTCGCCAGGAGCAACACTAAGTATGACCTGACTTGAGCCGTCCAACACGGAGACTGGGCACCGATGCGACTCGCCAGGAGCAACACTAAGCGTGACCTGACTTGAGCCGTCTAACACGGAGCATGGGTATCGGACCGGGTGATTTACGCAGGCAGTGTACCAAAAGGTACACCCCCTACGCCCGAAACTTTTCCCTTTGGACAAGAACACCAAGGGATGGAACCGATCCACCCATACCGATTCCATGCTCAGTCGCTTGCTTCCGGAAAAGAACCCAGCGGCGACCTCCTCATCACGGATGAGGAGCCAACAAACGAGCAACAAAGCTAATGATTTAGTGACTACTTCGCAATTTTACATGGGGCCTTAAATACTTCATGCACTGTCACTTTACACGATCACTTTTCACTGTCACTTTTCACTGTCACTTTTCACTATTTTGTTTTAAATATATTATTTTACTGTCCCTCTTCCTATTCTCCTAGATGGAATCAAAGTTCCATCGATCTCCCTGTACAGGGAGCCTACTAAACCAAAGAGATCGATGGAAACAAAGTTCCATCGATCCCTTCAGTTTAGATGTAGAATCTAGGGAACTGCCAAGCAATCACTCGATTAAAAAAAATCAGGTAAGAAACAAAGACGAAGGGTAAGCATGAAAAGAGTATTGAATGCCGCAGTTCCTACCACCCAAATGTCCGAGACGAAAGGGAAAAGCGCTCGGCGCCTCCCAGACGATTCCCGTTGCACCGATGCAACTCGCCAGGAGCAACACTAAGTATGACCTGACTTGAGCCGTCCAACACGGAGACTGGGCACCGATGCGACTCGCCAGGAGCAACACTAAGCGTGACCTGACTTGAGCCGTCTAACACGGAGCATGGGTATCGGACCGGGTGACTTACGGAGGCAGTGTACCAAAAGGTACACCCCCTACGCCCGAAACTTTTCCCTTTGGACAAGAACACCAAGGGATGGAACCGATCCACCCATACCGATTCCATGCTCAGTCGCTTGCTTCCGGAAAAGAACCCAGCGGCGACCTCCTCATCACGGATGAGGAGCCAACAAACGAGCAACAAAGCTAATGATTTAGTGACTACTTCGCAATTTTACATGGGGCCTTAAATACTTCATGCACTGTCACTTTACACGATCACTTTTCACTGTCACTTTTCACTGTCACTTTTCACTGTCACTTTGCACTGTCACTTTGCACTGTCACTTTTCACTGTCACTTTTCACTATTTTGAAAAAATGCTGAAATAATCAAATATGGTATATTAGTAATGGTGTAATAGCCTTGGGAGGAAACTAGGAAAATACATAAAATGGGAATAAATGATGCAAAACCATTGAAGCAATACATAAAATCGAATAAATGATGCAAACCCATAGAAGACATGAAATAAAATAAATCAGGCAAACCCATCTTTATTAAAGAATTCAACAGAGGAAACCATGGCGTATCCCTCGGCGAATCCCTCGGCGAATCCCTCGGCGAATGCTTCGATGATGCGCTTAAAACTACACGCGCCTGGCTTAATTTTTTAAGTTTCGCAGCCACACACGCCACTCTACATTTAGTTTTCGCAGAATAAGCATAACAGACTATGCTTTGGTATACTAACCCTTTGGACCGTGATTGCACTATAAGGTAAAAGACTACTAGAATTCTTTCCAAAGACTTTACTTTAAAGTCCAAAGGGTTAACATGCGCACGTAACAGACATTCTCGTCGATCTTTCTACACATATCCCATTACAATTTCTTTCGTAAATTTTAGAGATACGCTTGCATTGCTTTCAAGTGACAAATAGACTCTAAGTATCTCATTGCGGAGATAGAAAAATAATTGACACACGGACACGAATTCGCCGTCGCGAGAGATCTCAAGCTGCTCGATACACTCACGCATTGCAGTTGCACAGACAAAACGCTAATACGGTACCACCATTCATCCAGCCCCCCCCCCATTAACGGGAGTTCCCCGCTCGGGGCCGTGCCTGAGGGGTCAGAATCACAGCAGCCCGCCTCACAATTAAATCACATGCAGCTGCAATACGCGCTCCCATCACAAAGCCGACAATTTGCACAGGCGAGTGTATCGTGCCCGAGCATCTTGTGCTAATTCAAGATCTCTCCCGAGAGCGAATTATATTTCCGGAAAGAAAGGTAAAGAGAATTGAAAGTAAGGAATAAAAGAGACACTATGCCAAGTCTCTAAAAGTATATTAGATGGGAAACGATACGATGCACGGTGAAGCTAATTGTAAGTGAAAGCAAAAGTAAAAGATGTCACTCTCAACAAGCAAGCATACCTCCACCCTTAAATCTAGCCTATCGCACTCTTTACAATGGGCCCTAGTGGCATAATCTATTGCAAATATGCACTTGCGTAACTTTCGAGGGATATGCGAAAGCTAAGAATCTCCCGATTGAGATTGCAAAAGAGACTAAACGACTAAAGGACCGAAAGACGCGGCGCAGCGCGAACATTCACCCTCGATCCACCGAAATTTCGTTTCTACATGGCGTACTCCATATCACGACTGTACACAGCCATGGCGAGCGTGACCGAGAACGAGCCATCTGAGACCACAGAGCGGGCCGAGGTGGACCGAAGCCCGGTATCGGCGCGATAACTAGAAAATCAGAATGGTCACGAACTGGCGCACATCATCGTCTAACAAAGGTCTTCTGTGTAAAGCCGTAATAAGTTGTACCCAGCACAGCCGGCCTATGAAGGGCGAGCACACCATGCGCGAAATCGAAATCAGCGATCGAAGGCGAATTGTATTTCTAGAAGAGTGCGTTTGGCACTCTTATATTTAAAAAGAACGAGGCGGAACAGAAGCTTATCGCTCGAAGTACGCAAGTGCATTTCTGAATAGATGTCCAGACCGAACCAAACTCACCGAATGTAAGTTTGGCTCAATCTGGACCCGTAAACTAGATCGTAGGCTTCAGCTTGATAACGTTTTGCAAGACGCAATGCATTGGAAAACGTTACCAAGTCCAGGCTACACCAACGTGGAGGTACCTACGAAAGTAACCCATTTCTACGAAATATTTCTGGTCCATATTCGACCAATGCATTTTTGAAAATTTGGAAAAAGTCTTACGTCTAAAGTTCTTAAACTAAGACTTATTGCTAGGACTATGGCTTGTTGAAACTAAGCCGCGTGCAAGTTCTTCCGTCATGTATACAATTTTAAGTTTAGTAGCTGATACTATTCAAAGCATCAAGCTTTGATTATAAAATTCAAGAAAAATAATTTTATATATATTAGAACTTTGACCTCGAATTTGAAATTTATTTACATATTGTTTTTGTCTGTATTAAACATTTGGAAGCACGCGCGTTAATCTTACTATTCACGAGTACCTACTAAGTATGTAATCGTGGTCACAGTGCTCGCTACAGCAATCATTTGTTCAATAGAATGCAGAAAAATTGAAAAAATGAAAATGTACCACTCACCGATCGTTGAACACAGTCTCAATGCTATGAATGCAGACAGGCAGCCACTTCAGCAGGTACACAGTCCAAGGTCAGTAGTATCGAATAGAATGTATCACACTCACAAATATGTCACTTTAATTTCACGATCAAAAAGCAATTTGAGCACCGGTGCTTAGTCTTAAATAGTTCTAGGTGCGTAAAACACTGACTCTACACTCGCGTTGACACTACTAACACGCACAGCCATCTCATGTTTTTAAACACAAAGCACTGCACGTTTTTAAATGTCCCTGAGCAGTGGGGAGCCATGATAGCACCCGAGAAAAGTGTTGCCTCGAGAAGTCTTCTAGCTACTGGGTGAATTGCAGTAGAATCTTGTTGAGCGAGCTCCCACATGGTCCACTAATCGATTAAATTAATTCACGAATCGAAATATCCTGAAATAATATGCACACGCGTTCACTGAGATCCGATCACTGTCGCGGGTAAAGTTAAACTGACAAGTTACATCGCTCCTCGGTGGTGCGACTTTGGTAGAGGTTGTTGACGTTGTTGTCTCGCTCCAACGACTCCCAGCTAACTTGAAATTCGTCAAGGCCCCAAGTAATTTTACGTAGCAACGCTGATTGCAGAATTTGCACGTTTTGCAGCTGTAGCTATGCAAACATTGCAAACTGCACTTTCCGTATGTCTTCCAATACTGGGGACCCATGCTAGGACTCGAGAAAAGTGTTGCCTCGAGAAGTCTTCTAGCTACTGGGTGAATTGCAGTAGAATCTTGTTAAGCGAGCTCCCGCATGGTCCACTAATCGATGAAATTAATCCACGAATCGAGATATCACGAAATAATATGCACACGCGTTCACTGAGATCCGATCACTGTCGCGGGTAAAGTTAAACTGACAAGTTACATCGCTCCTCGGTGGTGCGACTTTGGTAGAGGTTGTTGACGTTGTTGTCTCGCTCCAACGACTCCCAGCTAACTTGAAATTCGTCAAGGCCCCAAATAATTTTACGTAGCAATGCTGATTCCCGAATTTGCACCTTTCGCAACTGCAGCTATGCATCCCACGCATTCTACATACACGTGTCTCAGCAGGGGATGTGTTCGCACCCTCGGATGGACACATGTAGTTTCAAGGCCCGAACCAGCTCTTCCGCCGCTCTGGGCAAATGTGATTTTTATCGCCCATTATATTTAATTATAAATAATTATTTTAAAATATAATTTTCGGCAATGAATGTAACGTAATAACAAAAGCCTTCTGTTTCATACAAAAATGTAATATTCAAAAATTACCAATTCACCAATTTTTCACCAACTCTTCTATGATGTAGTACTTCAAGGGAATATCTAGGGGTGAAGGAGGGTGTATAAGACAGTAGCTTCTTTCCACTGAAACATTTTTTATTTAGTGCTATCTACATAATTTTGACTCCTACTTTAGAAGCTTCTTGCTTCTACTGAATACATTCTACAGTGTAACTCTCCCAGGTGTGTTTACTGTGCACTCTTTCCCTAATCTCCTAGTTTTGTCTGTCACAATTCCCTTCCGACTCATGTGTGGCTATCCACCCTCGATTTCTAATCCTGCGTCTCTTGGATCTCTGGGGACACAACGCTGGCTACTCCAACTGGACTTGCTAGACACCTGGACACATTCCTGTAACAGGAATCATTTGTAAATCGCGGGTTTCGAATTACCTAAATTTCTACTTCTTGAATTCTAATTCCTGCCATGCGTAGCGTTACAATCTGTGTCGAGACTTCACCGGTAACGTTGCACGTGACACGAAAATGGTAAGGGGGCTCGCGAGCCCCCCGAGCGTGTGACACAAAATTATATTGCGTGATAGGTCTATCCTATACCTGGTCTGCGGTACTGTGTAATTTTCCGGAACTTGGTATCCGTCGATAAAGGTACGTCACCACCTTTATTACCATCCGTAGGATATCTATTTTTAATTCCTACCAGTAAGTTCGTTACAATCTTACTCCAGACTAGAATCGATAATATCGGACACTAATGATACATAGCAAAACTGCCTCATGACCCTTCGAATCATATAATAAAAACTTCCATCAGATGGTAGCTCCGGTCGTCCGTGGTATTGCTCCCCTGATCGATGTACATGCAATAAATCAAAAGCCACCGAGCAAGTCGCGCCACCGTTCGGTTCCGATCCCAAGCATCGCGGACTTGCGGTTCCATTCACCGGCACTGACGTCACTGGAAACGGCCGAGATCCCGGACAAACGTGTGCAACGGTCGACCGTTAGCCGGTAGCGTCCGCAAAACTCGATCCTCCGCTTCAGAATCAGGCATCTGGTTGCGTCACGCGCCGATACAAGCGAACGGGCCCGCACGGACACGCTGCCTCAAGCTCGGGTCGGTTGGCGCGAGAAGGATCATCCGAGAGAGTCCTGTCTGGCAGTCCTTGACGCAGGCCCCGATCCCGGCGAGAGATGGGCAAACTCGAGATCCGTGAGAGATCCAACCACTCCGCTTCCACCAACAAACGACTCCTCCGACCAGTTCGATCGTCGTTCCCTCGAACGGTATTGCGCGCGCGCCGCGCGGAATCTTCCTCCGTCGATCTCGACGCAGAGGGCTTTTTTTCTCCCTCTTTCTTCTTTCTAGCCGCCTGACAGCTTATAACCGGTACGAAGACGCGAGTTTTCTCGCTGTCTAGGAAGCCGGCACCGAAGGTCATCTCCGTCGATCGATCGCGTTTCCGTGTAGAACGCGCGCTCGCTGTGGAACTTATCGAGCCGACGCAGTGGATCCTCTCTTCTTTTTTCAATACACTCGCGCGAGATTGAATTTCGATTAGCGATCATGGTTATGACGAAGGTGTTCGGGGGAAATGATTGTGAGGATTAAATGCTGGAAGGTGTTGTTTGCAAAATAAATAGATGAGTAATTTTTTTTATTTATCTCTTCACCTCCCAAATGAGGCAGTGAGAGCAACAACGGACTAACCCACATTAACATTTTTTTTCCTATTTTATATGATTAGTAGAGCCTATTGGAATATATTATTACTACTAACTCAATTTAAAAAAATGTAGGTTAGTCCGTTGTTGCTCTGACTGCCTCAAATAATGTACGAGGTTCGACTCTCTTCTTCATTCCTTTTGTTATAGTTTTATATATAATATGTTCCTTAAAAATAACTTAAAATCCTCGTTCATCTGAGTAACTTTCACTGGGGACAATTGTTTAGGTAACATATGAGCCGTTCAGAGGACAAATCGATTAACTCCACTTTTTAAAATATTTTAAATTTAAGTGTCAAAGCACTTGGTTCAGTCATAACTTTTTTTATTTATAATAAATTAAAATAATTCAAAAAGTGGAGTTAATCGATTTGTCCTCTGAACGGCTCATTATGATGAAGAGTTCGGAATCGTGTCTGACCCTGGGCTATCCGTTTTCCCTTGTCCCATTGCAGATTCTCTCTCGGTCAGTGATTGACGTTGATGCTGCATTCGTAAAAAATAAATTCGAATTCCAAATCATACTTGAACATATCATCCAACAGCTGGTAAATTTGTACGCTACCACTGAGCCCGTTTCACTAACAAAAAGTACAAAGTCCGACACTTCTAAACCGAGTGGAAACTATGTTCGCGCACGATATTTGCCCATCGAAGCGATTAGTAGAGCACACTGACGAACTTCACCCAACTATTCCAAGGAATACCCTGCTGAGGGAAGTCCCAGCGTGGGATCGACGTTGTTGTCGATATCGATCAAGGCGGAACGAAATCTCTGGGGGATTTACCGTTATCGTAGAACCTGAGCGTAAAAGCACGTGTTCGTTGCAACTGGCTTATGCACTTGCCGCGAAAAAGGAGGAAGGAAAGTGAAAGTATCGAGGGAAACCTTAACAATGTTTCCACGTTTACAGAGACTGTCAAGGTTGCCCGATCAACGCCGAGGCTCCGTTAGAATTTAATCTCGCCTGATCGAGCGTTAGAGCGGATGCTTTTTCAAATCGCGCGGTATCTGAGCGGGGGATCGCGCGAAAATTATTCATAAACGATCGCTCGTGTCTGGCTCGTTCTCAATCCCCTCTGAGGGATTGGTAACCCACAAACAGGGACTATGAAAATCACTAGGAATGGTGTCACGAGCCTCTGGAAATCGTACGATTTCCGTGGCACCAGGGCAACAGATGGAGTAACAAAGAATGTGTAACTGAAGGCAAGAGAAAAGTTGCAACGAGATTGTTGTTACCTTGCTTCGTATCTAAAGACACGTTACTACTATCCAAAATTTCCCCACCCACGTTAACTTTCCATAACCTGCCATAATTGTATTCATACACCCCAGATTAACCTTGAACTAGAATTTAATTCTGTCACGATCTAAACTCCTTATTCGCTCCAAGAAAGAGTAAGCATTAATAATAAATAGCAGGTAACTTGACAGTTAGGATGGGTCCAGATGGACCCTGCGTCCGCCAGGCCCAAGTTAAAAATGACTAATGTCTCTTGTTCCTTGGAAGATTCTGAAACGGAAAACGTTGGAATAAGTCCCCAACTAACTCTTTCATTCAAACACATCCTCCTAACTAGAACCCCTTAAAGAAGTCAACACGCGGCATCATATTGGAATATTCAAAACATCCGATTGCCGACCAATTGGGACTAAATTAAAATGACGATTTCAGCGTCAAGCGAATCTCTGATGCCTCGATATTCCAAAAGAAGCAATATTGCTAAATAAATCCATAATATCAGTCCCAAATTAATCTCTATCAGCAGCCAAGGCAACACTGAATACCCATTCAATGAGGATGAGGCCCCATGGAGCTTCTATATCAGGGCTTGCTTAAAAACTTATAAATCGCCGTCAGTTATCAGCGATTGATCACACGACGAGGAGGAAGTGCGTTGATTCTTTTTCACCCAGGTCCTGCACCCGTGTAAGTGTCCCTTTAGTATAATTAAGCACCGACGTGTACGCGAGAGACATCGAAACTGGGTCTTGTCAAGGAAGTGGTTTATGTGTTGCACGTGCACCAGTGTGGCACACGGTGCCTGTACGTCCATTAATATACGTGCCTTATGAATACGATACTCCGACACGCTAGAATTTCGACTTGGCAAGGAAACCCGCGCAACCGAGAGAATTCCATGGGAAACTGGCCCAGCCGGACGATCAAGGATGTGGACATTTAAAGTGCTTCCCAGCCGATAATTAAACTCATTTTACGGTTTAATGGCGACGCAAGTGGACGATCCAACGCGAAATGTATATAGGCAGGTAGCTGGCGACGAATATGCAGGTTGTCTTTCAAACCTATGGCCATACTTTAGCAGAGCATTCTCTGGCAACCATATCGATGGGAAAACGTTGTAGGGGAGTCTGTAAACGACGATGACCAATAATTTATCGTTACTTCATACGCTTGCGCATTCCAATATTCGACCAATGCGTAATGAGCACTTTATGTGTCTCTTTTTTATGTTTCTCATTGCAGGCTCCTAGTAGCTACTATTTACGGCTAGGTGATTCACTGTGGCGCGTTTCTTCAAGTCTCGCGGCATGGTGTACGAACACGAGTGTTACAGGAAGACTGCGTATAGAAATATGTGGGCGATGTTCATTTTTTTAGCATCTCCAGATTTTTAGGCAAACTCGAGGAGATCCGCGGCAAAATTTGAAGAATTATGAATTTGTATTTCAGCACTGACTTCTATCTTCAGATTTTAGACTGCTGAACTGAATACTATGGAACTTGTATAAATTCACCTAAATTCAAGGAAGGATCAAAGGGGGGTTACAGCTCCGGGCCACACTTTTCAGGGAGCCCCGTTCTAAGCCTTCCATTTATGTGAAAAAAATAATTGAATGAAATGTTGTTTACTGCTTCTCTTTTGAAATAATTAGAAATCACGCTAAACGTTTATTTTAAAATATCTTTTCTATGTTTGTCTTTTAATATTATTTATTCGTAAAACATTACTTTTCGTTGCGATTAAATGTTATTTAATTTTATTTAAAATAAATTTCAATTTTTGAAGACATGTATTTCATTGTTTTGTATTGCAAAACATTTTTACATCTCCTCCCCCCCTGCCGCTTTTGAACCAATGAGGCGCTCGAAGGTTTGGTAGCTCCGAGCCCACATTCGCGGAAGCCCAGATTCACTTAAAAGTACCAAAGAACAACTATTAGGTACAGAAGTATTTCGTCATGCACAGACTCCCGCGTGACTGTTCTGTAATATCTCACGCAGGATATACAAAAGAATTTCTATCTTTGACCAGGAAGTATGCAATTTCATTAATGAAAAACAAAAAAAGTGGAAGTACAATTTATATTGCAGGGATATGTGTGCACTTCTAAGAAGGACTAGCTTTACTACTCGGCTTCGCCCGAAATTTAGGTACCGTTTTTATAATTTTATTTTTTTTTTTTTGAAAATGGTCACATTCATCTGGATTAGTCAGACATAATAAGCTGAGGCACATTTCGTGATCCCAGAGTTTATCGTTCGAAAGTTTTTAGGCGACCGACAAACACACAAACATATAGAAGCTTTCTGCTTTATATATTAAGATACCAAACGCTAATATCAGTCACGTGTTCTTCTCTCGTTCTATCATCGCCTCCCCTCAGGAATACCACCAAGAAAATGAAAGAAACAATAATTTGCTCAAATATTTGAAAATGTACATATTACTCACAAAAGTATCCGTCCACCCTATATGTAACATATTTTACATATTACATCAACTTCAAAAAAGCAAGAATTCGCAATTCTAATTCACATTTCTTTTTGCAGATGGCACCAACTAAAAATATATTAATCAAGTTTTATATTAATGTAAATTATAAGGGATAATTCTGAATTTAACATTTCCTACTTAAATGAATAAAATATGTTATATGGGGAGGGTACCATATATCAAGAAATATTAATTATTCTGCACACAAGGCGAAAATCGCCGAAAGTTTCAATTTCAGAATTGAACGAGATGCAGACGTCACAAGCGCGTCATGGAAGGCCGCAAAAGCTCCGAAAAACACGGCGGCCAGCGATAAATCACCCTCTCCTCGCAACCTGCAATTTTAGTTGCTGTTAAGCGTCCATTACAGCGTATCCAGCCGCTGTCGATTTCAATAACTGCCCGCGTCCAGAGGGTTCGCGGGACGTTAATGGAGACACTGTGCAGGTTAAGCTTGTAATTTATTTTTGAGTTCGATAATTGGTTCTTTTATTGAAATTCTATGAAAACGAAATGGCGTAATGGTAAAATGGAACGAAATGCGTTGGAAAATACTTACTATACCGTCAAGTTATTTGTTGTCGAAGTTGTATTAATTGCAATAATAAACAAATTGATGTGACGGAAAATAATTTCAAACAAAATGGCTACTATGTACTTTGGAAAATTCCATCTTTGGCAGTTTTTGTAACATAAATCGAGAAGGAAAAAGAGAATTCATTGTTTTGAACCTTAACACTCCCGGATTTACCCTAGACAGTATATTTTACGAATTGGTATACTATCAAAACTTGAAGTCGATTCCCTTCATGGGTTCCTAAGAAACCTTGCCAACCACAAGACGACCTTCTTTCACCCGAATCAACTTAAACAACAAACAACTTCTCTTAAGATTACCACTTTCTAACATTTCCCACTTCACTTTACCGCTAACAGAGCGCATTTTTACCACAGCAATAAAGTGCAATAAAGAAACCATCACCGAATTCAAAAACACGAGGCAAAATCGACCTTACTTTGCGGGCTAAGTTGTGTCACCTTAAGCGCAGATAATGGACGCACTTCGCGGCGTAGTGTTTACTGCGTTGGTTAATGGCCGCCCGACGATTTGACAGTGTCCAAGGATTCCGGGGCGCAGACGTGTCGATGCAGGCGTGTGCGTGCGTGTGCGCGGGGGGGACTCGTTCCACGTAGCCTCTTCATTGTCCCCCGTCCCTCATGGTTGGGCCTAGCGTCGAAAACCTGTCGGCGGGCCGCTTTTTACGCGCGCCGACGGATACCGCGTATACGCTTCTCGGTCACTTTCTTTCGCGCGCACGGGCCCCGAACGGGACACGGGTCTTTTTCGTGCCCCGTTCCACATCCTTTGTCCGCCGCTAATTATACGTCATCGAGCGCGGTAGCGAAACCAGAACGACAGATCGCGGCGAAACCGCCCGGCCTCGGCGAATGATAATTAATCCCGAACGGGCGCCGATGCTGACGGCCGTGTCGCAAATCGCGACCGCGCTTGCGAAACTGGCGGGGAAATTTCTGGATGGCGGTGATTGCCGCGGAAAAGTGGACGCTCGACTGCTACCGGTTGTCACCCGGGTTGTCATCCTGGCAGCGTGAGTTTGGACAAGCTGTGGCGGCGTTTTAAAAGCGGGCCTACTGGTTACATTCGGCGGGGAGGTCTCGTGGCTTCAGGGACGCTGTAATGTAATAATTATTAGACGTATTATTATTATTATTATTATTATTATTATTATTATTATTACTACTACTACTGCTATTTTTGTCATCATTACTACTGTGATTATTGTTACTACAACTGGTACTATTATTGCTATTATTACTATCAGTACGACCATCATTACTACTGCTATTACTACTACTATCCTACCGCCATCACAATCATCACCACTACTACTGTTACTACTATTACTATTACCTACTACTACCAGCAGTACTATTAACACTAATACTATTAACATGACTATTAATATTACTACTACCACTAGGATCATCACCACCACTATTTCTATTACTACTACTTTCCCACCACTATCACAATCATCACCACTACTACTATTACTACTATTACTATTACCTACTACTACCACCACCACCACTATTACTACTACTACTATTAACACTAATACTATTAACATGACTATTAATATTACTACAACCACTAGAATCACCATCAGTATTGCTATTGTTACTACTATCCCACCACTATCACAATCATCACCACTACTACTACTGCTATTACTATTATTATGTCCGGTTACAGGAGTTAAATGTTTGGTTCATATCGAGCTTAGAGATTGTCTGTTTGGTTTGGAGGTCTAAGACAAGTAATTGTGGACATTGACAATTAGGAGGACGAGTAAGAAGTCAAGCCTGATGGGAATAAGAGAGGAAAAGTATGGTTTGATTCTAGCTTCTTACGTTTAAAAAAATGAAGAGAGTTTTTGTACTCTGGAAATTTGTTTCGAATGATTATCACTTCAGGATATGTGAAACTCAAACGAAGAACGCGGTAGAAATTGGTATAGGTGATTCGAAAGTGAAAGCTTTTAATTTGCGCGTATGTAGCCCTAAATCGCGTAGTGCATCAAGGATGCCATTTAAAATTAGTTTAGTCGTAAATTGAGGAGAAAATATTCTGTTTTCGAAGGGCAATTGCTGCACGGCACGATCGGAAGTGAAATATTAAGGAATAAATAAATATAGCGAAACCTATCATTACTCCGTGGAGTGAAGCACATCATTCCAGTTTTACTTCAATTAGCACAGTCAATCCAGTTTTACTTCAATTAGTCAAGATAGTGGATATTTTCCATCGTAATATTCCACTTAATATTCTACTTAATTATAATAAATTAAATATTTAAAAAAAAACACCTATAAAGTGTAATCCACGTGATTAGATGGAAATGAGATATGGTCTACATATGATGCAGGGCGGTCCATTAGAAACAGAACACCCAAATGATTCTCTTGATTTTCAGAATTTAAAAAGTATTCTCAATACCTATGTTTAAGAGATAAATTGTAGTGCACAAGTTCGTACGATGCCCCAGGGATTTCCCGCAAAACAGTGCCAGAATATTTAATGAGTAAAATAAGGAAAAAATGCCACAAAAACACAGGCTCAAAAATGCTTTATTAAAAAGTTATAACAAAAATACGAAATAACAACGGACTGGTTTTTCGTTCAGTATAGCATAGGAGCAGATTGGCAATCCGCTGTTATTTCGATTTTTTGTCATACTATTTTAATGAAGCCTATGTTTATGATATTTTTCTCTTATTTGCGGGAAACGCCTAAGACACCCTATATAGTTGCCAATGAACTTAGAATCACTCAGAAATTAAAAGAAGGTACTTACTTCTATTTTCTTAAACAAACAAATTCAAGTAACACTTTCGCCACACAAGACATTAAACACTATTAAAATAAAGAACACTATAATCACTGAAAAAAAACCAACCTCGAATCAGAATAAAGCCTGTCATAAAATATAATTTATTTCAAATATTCCCTCTAACACACATACATCACTCTTCAAACAGATAACCAATCCAAATGCCCCAACACCAAGCTTGCCAAATTTCCCACCACAGTTTCCTACAGCCACAACATTCAACCCATCCCACCTAAACAGTACCTACTACAACCCGACGCGCATCCGCGCAAGCCCACAGAAACACGAAAGCTACGGGCAATTTGCGGACGCGTCAGGACAAAGAAGGAGCAGACGGAATCATTAGAGGAAGCATCATCGGTTAGTTTTTTTCCCCTAAACCACCGATGGTCTTGCTCCAGTAGCTACACCGTACCATCCGGAGATATGCGTAATTTGATATCGTTCTGCTAAAATAAAACCCGAGAAAGCCCCGCGGAAGAGAAACAACAAGAGTTCAACTCTACGCCTCGAGAAAGACAGTTCGAACGGAAAGCGAAGAACAAACATGAAGATAATAGGATATCGATAATCGGACGCTAAACGTCGAGCAAAACGCGGCGGCTATGGTATTTAAACGATAAGTAAAGCGGGTATACCTTAGGAACAGCTGTTCCAGCTAATGATAGCCGAGCGGAACACGGCTTCAACTCAGATCCGCGCGCTCCTTTTTATAATTGGCACGCTCGTTTACGAACTCGCGCTTGTTTCGCGATCCGATGAGACCGATAAACTCTCCATCGCCGGTCAGATCGCCGCGAGATCTCTCCGCGCGCTTTGTTCCCCCCGCCGCGTGGCTGTTGCCCCGGTAGAATAGTTGCGCTCAGTCGTCATCCGCGGCGATTTCATAAATCCGCCCCGATCGATTCGTGTTCTCACCTGTTCACCGGCTAAATATGAATATTACCGGGGAACAGCTGGACCCCCCCCCCCTCCCCCGCCCTCTCAGATCCTCAGATAAGCCGGCTTTTTGTGCGGCCTGGTCTGATTTGCATTCGAGAACAGAGAACCGTGATACGCCGGCGACAAGCTCTGCTGACCATTTATCGCTCTGGCACCGATCCTGACGTCCTGCGCGCACCACTGCGCCCGTAATTACGTTTACGTACGTACGTGACGGTTGTAAATTTTTCGCGTTTCGTAATTATACGCCTGTAGCCAACGCACGACCAATCTAATGTTGCATTTAGCCTGACGGCCGCCTCCCCTCCGCTTCTCCTTCCCTCGTTGCAGAGCGAGTCAGCACGTCCGCGGAAAGCCTTGATCCGATGTCGCAACCATGTTATTGGAGGCGCGCGCGCGCGGCTGTCTCTTATCGCTGGCGGAGGCTCGATAACAGAAACGCGGCGAAAGTCGTTGTCTCTCAGAGATATCGACAGGCTGCTGGGATTCGTGGGTTTGAGTGGAGGACTCTATGGATGGGTTCCTTGTTTGGAATGTTTGGATGGGTTCGCCACCGTGGGATGGCTGATAGCTGAGCTCGATTTCGGGGGTGTATTTTGAGGCCATCTGGGGTTTGTGGAATTTTTGTAGGTTCGGGTGGATTTTCTGGTATTCGTGGAAGAGATTTGAGAATTACGAGGTTATGTGTATTGGTGGTTTGTAGTTTTGGATAGGACTCGATGATGTTTTAAGTAACTGGGGAAGTGTTTTTTGGAAGAAGCCGTAAGAGTAGTGAGATTATAAGATGGTATCAGATTTTAATAGAATATTCTGTTGTTTAGTGTAGTAGATAATTAGTGGCAAATACCGATTTTTTAGGTTATGTATAATGAACTCAGTGTAGGTAATGTCACTTTGGACGTGAGTAAGATTATAAGATGGGATTAGATTTTAATAGAATATTCTGTTGTTCAGTGTAGTAGATTATTAGTGGCAAATACCGATTTTTAGGTTATGTATAATGAACTCAGTGTAGGTAATGTCATTTCGGACGTGAGTAAGATTATAAGATGGGATTAGATTTTAATAGAATATTCTGTTGTTTAGTGTAGTAGATTATTAGTGGCAAATACCGATTTTTTAGGTTATGTATGAACTCAGTGTAGGTAATGTCACTTCGGACGTGAGTAAGATTATAAGATGGGATTAGATTTTAATAGAATATTCTGTTGTTTAGTGTAGTAGATAATTAGTGGCAAATACCGATTTTTTAGGTTATGTATAATGAACTCAGTAGGTAATGTCACTTCGGATGTGACACGAAGCTTCTAAGTGGAAATATCGATGTCAAGTCGGACGTGACGCAGGACTGCAAAGGGTTTAAACATCTTAATAACAATAATCAAATTTATTCCATGAAATATTCTTTATTTAACAATTGAATTTAATTCATTCATACTATTTATTGTTTTAACAAGAATAATTTTATCACCTATTACAATGGAGGCATTGACAGTAAAAACGGACTAGCCCACATTGAAAAAAAAAATTTCCTATCTTATATGATTACTACAGCTTATTGGAATACATTATTGCTAGTAACTCAATTGCGCAAGAATTGTGGGTTAGTTCGCTTTTGCTCTCAATGCCTTATATGAATCAACAACTTTTCAATAAAACTAATTCAACAATAGTTTATTTATAACCGAGTTATAAATGATCTATAATTTATAAAGCATCTATAATACCAAACTTAAAATCTCGGGTTGGATTCATAAAACGAATCCTAGAATATTAGCTGATACGTTGACTTTCTTATAAAAAATGGCTTACGTTACAATTTTAATTAATTTAAAATTGATAAATTGTAGCTTATAGCTCACACTTTCATGGGGCTCTTCTATGTATGTACATAGCTAATATACTACGTATATTTAATATTAGCAGAATTCGTCCGAGTATAGGTACTCCATTGGTTTCTATCCATCTTTGGCAATGAATGATACGACTTTTTAACTCCCTATCCAGGAATCTGATTAAATTGGGATTGAATATTCCCGTTTGGGTCTACCATGTTTCCGCGGTTAGGAACACAGTTCGAAGTTGAGAAATATCTCGATGCTTCTAAACAGATTGCAATCCGTAGAAGGCTGGTGAGTAAGACGGATGAAGGATAAAGGAGGGACTTTGTAGCCCTATTGTTGCGATGTTTTAGAGGTCTGCATTGCCACACGTTGTGTTGCGTTAGCATGACGCAGAATTAACCCTTGACATCGTACAGCTCTCTATACAATAGCCGATCCCAAGAAATCGCAATATTCTTATTATGAAGTAATGGGCAATCTCTTCTTTGCACCAGTAGATGTGCCCACCATTTTTTTTTTATATTATTAAGATTATATAATATTATTTGATATTACACTTACCAGTTATTTGCTATTAATTTTTAATTTTACTTATAAGTTTGTAATTATAAGTTACGTGTAAGTAAACAGGCCAACCTTTATACAAACTTTGGGCCACCCACCTAATTGGTTCCAAGTTATAATCGACATCTACTAAAAGTAAATTAGATGCACAAATTTCAAAATTTTCTTCTTCACACTGTTATACAATTCTACATTGAGAAATTGACACAACAACCGTGCAAACGTACAAACATACTGTAATAATTATACATGTGACTGTGTGTTCAACATCCTAAGCAATTAAAGGTATTCCGAACAAAAAATATAGACAATTGAAATAAAAAGAGTATAATGATTTGTGTACTTACGTTCCGCGTTTAAAGAAATAGCATTTTTGTTACCACAAGTGAATGATTAATTGAAAAATCGTTACTAGAAATTGTTTCCCTAGCGAAAGCGCGCGCATAGTAATGACTGCATCTTCGCGCTCCGCTGCTGGGTCTCTATGGGTATCAGCGAGAACCGTCTAATCCGTGATCTCTCTCTCTCTCTCTCTCTCTCTCTCTCTCGCGAAAAAAGGTCGAAACAGGGGCTAAAAAGAGGAGTCATGATTTAATACGGTAGCGCGTCGCGGCTTTAATTCGAGGAACGAGATGGAGGCTGGTGTTAATCCGTCTCGACCGAGGGACCCGCAGCGATATGTGACGGAGAAAAATCGCGATGTGATGTACAGGGTGTCCCGTTATTAGTGAGCATGACTCGGTGGATAAAGTCAGCACGCTGATATAATGATACAAATTTATATAAACGTGGACTTAAAGTAACGTTGTCATCAAGTTACACAATTATTCCTACTTCGTTTACAGACACTTAAATTTTGCTTGTAACTCTGATAAAATAAATTTGAGGACTCAGTTACGTAAGAACGGGGGAAGCTAACGAACACATTGTGAAAGTGAAAGTGTTAAAAACGGGAGACATAAAATATAACAAACTGGTTTAGGTAAATTGATTTTAAGAAAACCTGAATTTAAACACCTAGGGTAAAGGACCCAATTACTGACACCCAACCAATTACTGTCACCTTAAGCTATTTTACTTAAAATAACGAATAAATATCTTCTAAAATTATTGATTTTAATATTTATAATATTTAATTAAGTTAATTAAAATATAGTGAAATATTTTTAATTATTATATTAAATTTTATTTGACTAATATTTTTTAAATTTTTTTAATAGACTAGGATTAGATACCCTATCATAAAAATGATTTTATTTGAATTGATTATTAAATGTTAATCATTAAAATTAATAAATATGACGGCTTTATAATTTATTTAGAGGAATTTGTGTATTAATTTGATGAGCCACGAAAGGATATACTATTATTAATTTTATGTATTGCTGTTTGAAGAATTTATTTATATATTATTTTTGAAATATTTAAGTTTAATAGAAATTCAAGTCAAAATGTAGATTATTATAAACTATAGTATACAGTATACGTTGAATTACATACTTCTGTTTGTGTATGACTTTACAACGTTTATTTATTCGTTATTTTAAGTAAAATAGCTTAAGGTGACAGTAATTGGGTCCTTTACCCTACAGCAGATTATTTCAAACAGTACATCTGAAAAAAGAAATGACTCATGATTCATAAAAAAACGTTTTAGGGAACGTTCAGATTATAATAGTGCCACTTTGAGAAGTAATTTTCTGACATCAAACTTGTACCTTGTTATTACTATATATACAAAGAATAACTAAATAATGGGATTCACTTACAAAGCAGAAATTGATATAGTTCCATTAAAAAATTATTCCAGTTGCATCTTACAGACACAACAGTGTAGCCCTTAAAAAAAATAATATCTTTCCCTCTGTCAATTGTCTATCATCAAGTAGAAAAAGACCTTTTCTTTATTTCCTTCTTATACAGGGTTAGCAGGTCTCAAGGTTTCTCCCGTCAACCTAGTTGCAATATTACCTTTTGTTTCTTTTGTCTTCATATTACGCTTCGCATTCACATTTCTCTTGCGTTTGCCAGTTTGGCCAGGGTTGCCAGGCGTATTGAATAAATGACGGTGTGCTGACTTATATGACGTTGTACATATCTTCTCTTTGGTTGTACGGGGTAGGAGAAGGGGAACACTTATATTTGGTTGGTGACGCCGTGACGTCATACCCACGCTAAGCCAATCCAAGCCAAGTGACGTCATATATGCCAGTATGGCGTACTGAACCACCTCGCAACCCTGAGTTTGACTCTTCCGAGTAGAAAGACTCCTAATTTGTAGCGGCACCCTATATAGTTACATATTGTATAGTTATAGGTGTTTCACTGTTGAAGCTCACGCCGATCTTTTTGATTCATTGTAACCACCGTTATGCCGGATATTGTCTTCCTAATAAATACGAGTCGAGGCGGCGGTAATTATTTTCGCGGGCCGGTAGCGACCCGTGATTGCACGTCGCGGTCTAATGGAACGGGGAATATTGAATTTTAATTCCACTTAATCCGGGGCCACAGCTTTACTACGCAAACTGTAATTAGCGTAACGGGAACCGGCGTACAATGGCTCTCGAACAAATCATTAAAACATTCCGTCCGCGGTTACGTGTGGCACACGTCTAGATGACAATTAGGTATGACTTTTGTCTCGTCTTGTGGCCAATTAGGATCACCTTTCGAGTGATTAATTGATTACATCTCCTGTAGTCCTCTGTGGAACACATGCACACCGTAATAAGGTTAATATCTTGGAGATAGGTAGGTGGGTTACAAAGATGGGCAAAACTTTTATTTAAATAAAAATTTCGTATAAAATTACTTTAACTTTTATTCGATCCGTTATTTAAATCATTTTTTATTTAGTTAATGCCCAGCTCAGATTGGTTACCTGAAATCACTTCAGACACTTCAGAATTTTTATTAATCGAATACAAAATAACTGTTGAAACTGAACTTTTACAACAAAGTTAAAGTGTTAATGTACAAAGTTACCTTAAAATAGAAAAGAAATGATTCAAAAGTTGAATGTTCATAACTTTATTTATAAAAGTTAACAGTTTTTTTCGATCCCTGAATACCAATTAAAAAGTCCAGAAAGCACTTTTTTGGTACTATGTAGTGAGTTTAAAATTCTAGGATTCAATTTATTAGAAGACTTCTAGGACATCAGCTGATGTTACACTTTTGTTATAAGAAATTGCTTCGATGGTTACAGTGATGAAGTTCGACTTCCCTTCATTTGCAAATTATAATATAGGTAATATTGCTTTGGAATTGGTAATTAAACTAGGAAATTTCACTTCTTCTGTCTGAGTTTCACAGTTTAAACTTTCATAGTGCACTCTTACCAGAGATGGGCATTATTTAAATAAAAAATTATTTAAATAACGTATCAAATAAAAGAGACTTTATCTTTATTTGTCATCAAATAAAAATAACTCAGAGTTATTTTTATTTCAAATAAAAATAAGCCAGAGTTATTTTTATTTCAAATAAAAATAAGCCAGAGTTATTTTTATTTCAAATAAAAATAAGCCAGGGTTACTTTTATTTGAAACGTCACAAATCATTTTTTTTTGTTCGACGTGAATTTATCTGACGGCCACAAATAACTTTTTTGTTTGGCGAGAATTTATCCGACGGCCACAAATAATATTTTTGTTTTGCGGGAATTTATCCGACGGACACAAATCATTTTTTATTTGACGGGAATTCATTTTAACCTTCAAATAATTTTCTCGTCTTTTCATTCATTTGTATTTGAAAATGAAGCTCAAATAACTCTGGGAGTAGAGGGAGGGAGCGTGTACTAGAGAGCGGTAAGCAGGAGAGCATGATGCGAGGAGGTAGTTGTTAGAGCGAGAGGGAACGGGAGGGAGCGAGAGGCCCGTTCCTAATATCTCCCTCTCTTTCTAATCCCCTAAAATCGAACAATTTTTACAGTTATTTTGTTTTCCTACCCATCCCTATTAAAGAACATCACAACTTTATAGTATCCAATTATTAGACCGTAACATGTGAAATGTCCCTCTTTTTCGGTTAAAATAAATATGCTTTTACTTTTCATCATAGTAAGTTTATTATTTGAAGTATGTGCCGCTGGAATCGACACGTTTTTGCCATCGAGATAAAATGCTCCTAGGGGAACCACGTGACGTGCGTAAGAGAATAACGTGTGTATGCAGACAGGTGAAAGAAATAGACGAAAAGTGTGGCAAAAGTGCGCAGAAAATTACGAGGTCGGGTGGAAACCGAGGGGATTAGACAAGGTCCCGGTGGACAGTACAACCGACAGTCAATAAAGGGTCGAAGGGTGAGATAAAAGGTGAAGAAGAAAAGGTGTGAAACGAGTGCACGAAGTATAAGATACGTGGCAAGGTTAAGTGACATCTAGAGGAGTGGAAAAAATAAGAAGACAAAGCGGAGACAGCAGTAGGTAAAGAAGAGCGGACACGCTAATGAGCCGAGCAGACGAAGGCGGGGAGGTGCAAAAGGAAGCGAGAAGAAGGGGAAGACCATCGTTGGCAGAACAGCTGGGAAGGAAAAGAGCGGACAGCGAAGGCTCGATACTGGACTCATTCAAGAGGAAACGGGAGGGCGAGGAGGAGCAGGAGAGGTTAAGGGCTGAAAAAGAAATAGAAGAAGAATTCTTAAAAGCGAGGAAAGTAGGGAGGTCGCCTCCGCTGAAGAAAACTGAGGTAGTAATAGGAACTGCGGAAATGTCAGATAGCCAGAAGACAGAGCAGGAAAAAGAAATGAACGCAAAATTAGACAAACTGATGGAAGCTGTAATGGCAGTCAGGAAGGACATGGAAGAGCTGAGAAAAGATAATAGAGATTTGAGGAGAGATAATAAAGATCTGAGGCAGGGAATGCAGGACCTGAAGGACGAGTGGAAGAGAAGGGATGAGATATGCGAAAAGGAAAGGAACGAAATGAGAGGAAGGGTAGAAGTACTGGAGGCCAAGAAGGATCAGGCAGAGAAGCTGACAGGAAGACTGGAGGGGCTAGAAAGGAAGGAAGAGGCTAGAGAAAAAAGAGAGAGAAGAAATAATATTACCCTAAGAGGAGAGGATTTGCCGTGTAAAGAGACGCCGAAGGAGACGGTGGAGTTTGTGTTAAGACACGAACTGCAGGTAGAAGCAGAAATTGAGGAAGCATACTGGGTAGGAAGGGGAGAGAAAAGAGGGCTACTGATAGCGAAGTTAAGAAGCTGGCAACAGAAAAGAGCAGTAATGCTAAAGAAGAGTACATTGAAAGATAAGAGGCTGTTTATTGACAATGACCTGACGAAAAAGGAAAGGGAGATTCAGAGAAATATTAAAGATATTGCTAAGGCGGAAAGGGAGCAACAAGGGGCAAAGGTGAAAGTTGGGTACAGGAAAATAAAAATCAACGATAAGACATTCATCTGGAAAGAGGATGGTGGACTGAAAGAAGTAAATTTTTGGAGTCGCCAGAGTTCTGTGAACCTCTAAATCATTGGAGGATCGCAGAGCTTACTGGGACAACGAACGCACGACAAAAGGCAGTACCAACACCCGTTCCCCGCGCGCCTGCGAATGCAGATATGCGGGGAGAGGGGGTACACAGAATTGGGAAAGGAATAAGAAGTCAAAGAGAAATAAACACATTTAAAATAGGATACTGGAATGTAGCAGGATTATTCAGCAAAGACAAACAGTTCTGGGATTTCTTAAAAGAACTCGATGTAATAGGATTAGTAGAAACGTGGATTGAAGAGAAACAATGGGAAAGATTGAAAGATAAATTGCCAGAAGAATTCTCATGGAAATGTAGATATGCCACCAGAGAGAGAAAAAAAGGGAGAGCGATAGGCGGAATTATCACAGGTATAAGAAAGGGCATAGAAGAGGAGGAATCAAGCGCGGGAACGGAACATATTCAAGAGAGAAGAATAAAGATACAAAATGAAAAATGGAGAATAATAACAGTGTACAGCAGAGATATGAAGGAGACGAAAGAAGAGCTAGACCAGATAATAGAGGAGAAGGAGGTGGAGAAACTGATAATCGGAGGAGATTTCAATGCAAGAATTGGACAGGAAGGGGGCGATTTTAGAATAGAAGAAAAGCATGAGGTAAGGAGATCAAAAGACAAAGTCAAAAACACAGAGGGAAAGTTGTTATTAGAGACGGTGGAGGAAAGAGGATGGAATATTCTGAACGGGAATATGGAGGGAGATGATAAAGGAGAGTATACATATACGGGGCCGAGAGGCAGCACGGTAATTGATTATATAATAACAAATGTCGAGGCGAAAGAAGATATCAAGAAATTCACAGTGGAAGAAAGAGTTGAGTCAGACCATATGCCTCTGATTGCGGAACTATATTGGGGAAATAAAAGGAGAGAACGAGAGGAAAATCAGGAGGAGAGGTGGAGAGAGAGAAGAGTCTGGACAGAGGAAGGGAAAAGAGAGTTCCAAATGGAGTTAAACAAAATAAGTTATAATAGGACGGAGGTGAATGAAATGGTAGAAGAAATGATAGGAAAAGTAAATAGTGCAGTACGGAAAGAAGAAGTAAAAATAAAAAAATGGAGACTGGGCAGCTTTAAGTGGTGGAATTCGAATTGTACGAAAAAGAAAAGAGAAGCCAGGAAAGCATTGAGGAACTGGAGAAGGGGTAAAGGAGACAAAGAAGACTACCAGAAGAAAAGAAGGGAATACAAAAAAGTGTGCGAAGAAAGGAGAAGGGAATTACAAGAAAATACAGAAAATGAGATAATGCAATTAAAGGGAGAAAATCAAATATGGGAATACATAAATAAACAAAGAAAGAAAAGAATAGGAATCTCCAATAAAATAGATTTAAAAGAATGGAAGGAGCATTTTAAAACATTGCTAGAAGGCGTCGACTGTAAAAAAGAAGTAGAAGAGTTGGAAGAAATAGATAACACGGAAGAAGAAGAGGGAGAGGAAATAACAGAAGCAGAAGTAAAAGAACAAATCAGGAAATTAAAAAAGAAGAAAGCAGCAGGGGAAGACAAAATAGAAAATGAAGCCTGGATTTACGGTAACGTGAAAATAGTAAAAAGGATCACAGAAATTTTCAATAAAGTGTGGAAGGGAGAAGGATTCCCAGAGAGGTGGAAAGAAGGGGTAATTGCACCAATATTCAAAAAAGGAGATAGAGAAAAGGTGAGCAACTACCGGGGGATAACGATCCTAAACACAGCGTACAAAATATATGCAATGGTTCTGGAAAAAAGATTAAAAGAAGAACTGGAAAAGAAACACATAATACCAGAAACGCAAGCAGGATTCAGGAGCGGTAGGTCGACAACAGATAACATTTTTATTCTGAACTATGTAGCTAACAGAGAAATACAGAAAAAAGGGGGAAAGCTGTATACCTTTTTCGCGGACCTAAGCGCTGCATTTGACAAAGTGGATAGAGTAAAACTTCAGAACATCATGAAGAGAAAGGAAATAAGTAAACGCCTGAGGATGAGAATCGGAGAAATTTACAAAGAAACAAGAAATACTATAAAAGCAAACGGAGAAATGTCATCCAAATTCTGGACAACAATAGGGGTAAGACAGGGATGCCCACTGAGTCCAACGTTATTTACAATATATGTAGCGGATTTGGAGGAAACCATGAGGAAAAACCAAGCTGGAGGAGTTAGAGTAGGAAAAGAAAAAATCTGGACTCTTGCATATGCGGACGATATAGCGCTACTAGCAAATGAACCAAAGGATCTTAAGGACATGATACGAAGATTCGGAAAATACCTTGAAAGGAAAGGGTTGCAACTGAACGCAGAGAAATCAAAAGTGCTGATTTTCCATAAAGGAAGAGGAAAGAAGAAGAAAGAGGAATGGGGCTGGCAGGGAATCAGCCTGGAAGAAGTAAAGGAGTTTAAATACTTAGGGTACAATTTCCAGAAAAATGGGGGCAGGGAGAGGCATATAAGGGAAGTCATAAAGAAAGCAAGAATAGCAATGGCGCAGATATGGGGAATAGGACAAAGAATGTTCAAGAACAATTTTGAGAGAAGAATGAGAATATTCAGAAGCATAGTGAAAAGTATCCTGCTGTACGCGGCAGAAATTTGGGGATGGATGGAAGCAGAAAAGGTAGAGAAAATACAGGAGAAATACATAAGGTGGACTTTAGGTTTGGACTTCAATACCCCAGCCTATCTAATTTTGGAGGAAACAAAAACGGACAAAGTAAGGATAGAAGCGGGGAAAAGAGCAATAAAATATGAGGAGAAAACGAAACGGCTGAATAAGAATAAAATAGTACAAGAATGCTGGAGGGAAATAGACGCGAAGCAAGCAGAGAAAAAGTCGAAATGGGAGGAAATGAGAGACGCATACTACAGGCAAAAGATGATGGATATCCAAGAAATGGAAATAGAAAGAAGCAGAGGAAGAGAGTTTGCTGAGGAACTAGAGCAAAGAGACAGAGCAGAGCAGGTTCAATGGCAATACGACAGAATACTAGGAGGCAGATACAACGCACATTACACAGAAATCAGGGATAACCAGAGAGCAAATTACCTGAACGGAAACTACAGAGGCAGAGACCAAAGCATGATCGCAAGGTTCAGATGTGGTAACGAAGAGCGGGGAAGCAAGTACTGGAAGGAAGAAAAGGAGACAGTATGCAGACTATGTAATGGGGCTAGAGAGACGCTGGCTCACATGCTACAAGACTGTAAGGAACTGAAAAGAGAAAACTCAACGATAAGAGGGATACTAAAGGGAGAAGAAGAAGGAGCGGAGTGGATGCGTATGGTTCTGGAAAAAAGGAGAAGAAAAGAAGAACAAGATGAAGGAAGAAGTCAAAACGAAAGCACAATATTGAGTTTACAGACCCAGAAACACTTACACACATAACACATGTAACCCCATTTTGAGGCCGAAAGGCAAAAAATAAACCTATTTACTACTACTAAAATGCTCCTAAAAATATTGTTCTGGATTTTATAGAATCCGAAAAGGCGTTTTCAACTGCCTCTAGATTTGGAAATGATCTGTCATTTATAAAGCTTTCTATTCCGTAGAGGAGAGATCGTGTAAAACTTCGTTTTTTAATTTATGCAATCTTTTAACTCACTCGCGAAACATTTGGGAATGTGTTATCCTGAAAAAGAACAGGACCTCGTCTATTTATCACCAACGGATCTTTCCCCTTCATTTTTTTTTATGCAATACTTGCAACTGTTGACAGTAATTTCAAATAAAATAAAAGAAACAAATACATAATATAATAAAATGTCGAAAACCAACGACAAATTAGCACTATCATTAGCACTATCTGCCCCCCAAACTACATATCGAAGAGCTTTCAAACACCATTTCAAACAAAAGCTGCGCAAAACAAAGGAGCACAGATCGATACTCAATTTTATGTAAACTATACTGCAGGTGAACGATATATCCCTTGATACAATCTCGATAAAGAATTTAAATTCTGAGGCGTTGAAGCGAACATTTTATACGTCCCGACCTAATGGAATCTTCTAGTTCCTGTATCGAACGTTCCCCTCTGAATCCCCCATAATTTCCTCAATTACCGTAGCACACGTCCAGCTGACAATTACAATCGTTCTCCCGTTTCCACTCCAATTAGCCCCAGCCTCTCGATCCATCGATCGTACATCATGCGATCGTCCGAGGAGCACCATAAACGAACGTATCGGCCGGAACGTGGACGCGGGGATCGTAAAACGATGAATATCTCGGCGATGCAACGGTTTCCTGGAAATTTGTCAAGATTCCCATCGAGGATCCGCGGAAGGAAAAACGACGAGGAAAGGAAGAAATCGTCCGCCGAGGGGAATCTGACCGAGCCATCGATTCTTAGCGGCCGATCCGCGACGGCACGAGGCGAGGCTGCGCGCACAGCCCCGGCGAGGATATTCTCGTTTGGTTTTACGAGGAGCTATCTGACTTATCCATATTCTAATGGACGTGTTCAGCGTGATGGCTATAAAGGCGTAGCGGCGATTATCTGGAAACGGAACCGCGAGTAAATAACCCAGTTGCAACTTGGCCGTGGAAATCAACCTTGTTTCCCCATCTTATCGCGATACAGCGTCCCGAAGACGGCAGGCGTGTTATAACTCAACCGTCAAAGAAACGATATCCGCTGTTCCAGCCTGCCGGAACAGGCCGCGCAAGTCCGCTTATCGTAATTTGACTTGCCGCAATTTCTTTCCACCGTCGGGTATTACAGCCGTGTGAAAGTGCCGGAAAGTGATGGCTGCAGTTTCTGATCTCCTCGCGGGCTCGAAAACCGTGCAACAAGAATAAGAGATGGGGGAATTCGTATCTGTGCACTGTGAATATTCAGTAGAGAGAAGAAGAAATTCCACGAAACGGGACCCAATTCGATCTGATTCACAGCGGATCTGCTGCTCCACGAATCAAGTCTTCTTTGGTCACTGAACTCGAAGGTGAATGAAAACGCGTGGAAAATCGAGAACACGAATGTGAACTCTTCGCTTCTGTTTGTCTTTGAATTATTTAATTTGCACTTGTTGAAATTATGCAGGCTTGGGATTACAGCATACCCCGCTTACAGCGCCGTAGATGGATTTCACAATGTATCAATAAACGGGGATTTGTATTTTTGGAAGAAAGTTATTGGGAATAGAACCACCACTGCAGAGTATATATACACTTTACCTGAGGTAACTGTTTATAAAGGTGTATACAAAGAAGAAGGCGAAAAATAACTAGTTTAAGTCTAGGTACGATATAAATTGAAAGCTCCACGTGGCTAACACCACTTCGCATGCAATGACACTCGCAAGCAATGACACTCGCAAGCAATGACACTCGCAAGCAATGACACTAGCAAGCAATGACACTCGCAACCCGCAACTGCTCGCAACGCACAACGCGAAGTAGCTTACGAACTGAAGTAAGGCACAAGGCCAGCGAACAGAAGAACAACCAGGAAAACAGCAACAGCGCCACGTGTAGAATAATCCACTAGAATGCAACGGCGCGAGAAACAAAAAACAAGAAGATACACATCGCACACAGTATATGTATGTACTTAGATACATTCCTCCAACAAATGTTCTGTATGATTACGTGTATTTTTTAAGGGGGGACCCCACCCTCAAGCCACTAACAAAGGACAAAGTTAGGGATTTTTTGTTCGTATAAATAAAAATATAGGGCTTGGATTATTTATATAGTTTTAGAGCAATCTTTACTTTGCTAGAAATTTTTTATTTGATGAAAAATTGTACAAAATGGCGGCGATCAAAATGACTTCCTGGAGTACTGCAAAAAAACTGGCCTACACTCCCTGGAATGACTGGATCATCTGAGAAGGAAATACAAAAAAGATATACCTTTATATAACCAGGAATATATTATCTTTCACCTAGCGTAGGATTTTTTGAATATTTCAATTAGTCGATGTTTACAAGCATTTCGGTGCAAATTTTTATGTCAAAAATGAAAGTCAAGTGTTCAAACTGCTATAATTTCCAAAATAATTCGAATTTTGAGAAACTTCTACGCTAGGTCACAGAAAATATATTCCTGTTTATATATCTTTTTTGTATTTCTGTCGTACATGATCATTTTTTTACAGTGCTCCGCGAAATCATTTTGGTCGCTGTCATTTTGTACAATTCTTCATACCAAAAATTTGTTTCTAGCAAAACAGAGATTGCTTTAAAACTATATAAAAAATCCAAGCCCTATATTTCTATTTATACGAACAAAAAATTCCCGAACTTTCTGTTTTGTTAGTGGCTTCAGGGTGGGATCCCCCCTTAATACAGTGGTCTTGTGGTGTTGTGTTAGTATAGAAAGAATTGATTTAATGGTAAACCCTCGTTTCATGTGTGACTATCTCCCCTGTTATAAGCGGGTCTAGTTTATTATTGGTTTCCTGCGAGGAAGTTTGATTCTTTGGAGCAGCGCAAATTACAGGATAGATTTGGAAAGGTGGCAAGCGTGTCTATAATGTTTTGTGTCTACTTTCCAGAACAAGACTGCTATTTCAGTTATCACGTTTCACTTCGTTTTATGTCACTAGTTAATGGATTCTTTGCGAAACAGCGAATCGATGTCACCATACGAAATAGTTCCGTCAATCCATTTCAAAACTTTCTTGCTCGATCAATTACCATGGTTTTCTGACTAGTTTTCTCGTTATCGCGAGCGTGCAATTTAATATTCGAATTATATAATGCCCGTGTTAACGACAGTAGCTTAACAGCCCTAAATCAGAAACAAACCTAACCTGTAATTGCTTGCGGTGCAACGGATTAACTGGTTCACTTATCAGTAAAAGTAGTGCATTTTTAAATGTATATTCAAAAATGACAAATTCGAGTTAACTCTATATGTATAGGTATACGCCACGGTACTTCATTCCTACACAACAGTTTGGAATAACTCTGAATTAAGAACAGTAGAAATTTTCTCGTTACAGAAATAAATTCAAGTGATTATCTCGCCCGATAAGGTGCTAATGAGGAGATGACTATAACTGGAAACGCGAAATGGTCATTTATTTTCGTGATATCTGCGTTTTAAAAAATCGGTTATAGTAGTAGACACTCGGAATTAACATTTATCCCAATTGTACCTAACGGGAATCGATCTAGCGATCTCCGGATTCAGAAATAAATGCTCTAAGCGCATTGCCACGGTATTACTTACGCATACCAATATTAATTCCGAGCGTCAACTATATTTTAAACGCGAACGTCTCGAAAGCAAATTACCGGTTGCAGCCAAAAGGGAGGTGTTTCTTGAAAGGCTCGTCGCCCTACAAGTTGATATATAACTGATTACAAATTACAAAAGCCCGTTTTCAGTTTTGGTCCTTCCCTCGCGTAAGCATGATAGAAATACAGAATATTGCAATCATTGCTAAAAGAGTTAACCTCAAATTGGGAACAAATTTCTAGTACGTATAATTGATTTTAATACAAATCATCAACTGATTCATACTGTTTGGTTAGCTGTAGGTTAGGTTTGGATTAGTTCTAGTTCCTTTCCTAACAGAAATGTAATTATTAACTCGTTTCATCCAAAATGGAGGCGCGCTCAAATGACGACTTAACTCGCCTTGCCCACTTAGCAGGTCAACGAACCCCACTTTTTCCAAATCGAGTATACTTAATCCTCAGTGGACATGCTTCATGTGGGTTATGATTCAATTTCGAAAGTCTCGTCGTGCTTTTTTCCTCGTGCCCCGGGCTGGTGTAATTGCCGTCGGTCGCGGGGGATTCGTAGAAGTTACGTGGACGACGTCGAAAGAAGTCGGTCTGCCGTAGCTTCGGGAGCTGCGACAAAGACTTTTTGACGCGCATGGCTGCTCCCTGGACCGAGTCGTAATCGTTCTTTGGCACATACCTCGCGGTCTACCTGGTGGACTCTGTGTCCAGTATGGTTAAGGGGAGGTCCCGCTCTAAAAATCGTTTTTTTTTCAATTTATTTTTCGAATGTTCAACCTTTCAAGAATAAGTATTTAAAAGGATTTTTGGAAATTCGTAAAATTCCCGAAGTTATAGGCATTTGAGTAGCGGTAACTGCATGGGTAATACCCGACCACTCGGCGCTCATGCAAAACTTTAAACGCGTTTTTCTTGAAACAGCGTTCTTCAAATCGGTGGAAACAATATCTCGAAAAGTTATTATCCGATTCGAATAAAACTTTTTGAAGTGAAACTTCTTTAGCCGCGGTAGCGTAAGTTTCCTCGGGTGTAACGGAAGTATGAAACGCTTCCCCCGCCCAGATACCCACCACTTCCGGTTACTCGTACCCTGCGAAGAAGGCGAGAGCGCGTGAGAGGGACCGAAAGCGAAAGAGGAACGGTACGAGACAGACGAGGCGTTCATACTTTGTCTCGCTATGTCTTCCGGGCGCCTGATATTCCGTCCGTTGCGTGTGCGACGGAGTATCAACCTTCCGAAAGACGAAGCGGGACAAAGTACAACGGGTCGTCTGTCTCGTACCGTTCCTCGCTCGCTTTCAGTCCCTCTGACTCTCTCTCGTTCCATCTCGCTCTCGCCTTCGCCAAGATAGGAGGGAGAAACTATCGCTCAGAATCAGGGATCGGCGGGCTTAAGCTACCGCTGATGGAGGGGGAAACACCTACAGGAGCGGTGGTTATGTGTGCGTGACAGATGCAGGCGCAGTTCATGCACCCATAACCACCGCTCCTGTAGGTGTTTCCCCCTCCATCAGCGTAGCTTAAGCCCGCCGATCCCTGCTGAGAATAGTAGGTATACCCCCATCGACGTTGAATGCTCACCACCGCGTCAGTTCAGAACCACGAACTTTTAGTGACAAAATACTGTACACAGGAAATCCTCGTACGGTGTGCACGAGTCATATTAGTATACATAGCTCTATATATATATGCGAGGATGCCCCATCTACTACTCCCTGCTACGTCACGAGTTCCCACTTCCAATAGCTATTCCCTTCTACTACTCCTTACTACGCCATGTGCCCGTTACTTTTGGCAAGCCTCCTCCTACACGTCACGCGTTTCCGCAGATCAAGTACAACAATCCAGCTGTACCGTCGCGTCGACCTACCCACTACATTCTACAAGTAAGGATTCATCTGTTGCCTCGGATAAACCTAATGAATATGATTCAGCTGTGCCATCAACAAGTAACGATGTTGCTACGCTACCATACACAAACTTTAATTTCTTTAAAACTGCCCATCAAAAATTTCAAACACAATTTCTGAACAATAAGCTTGGTAAAGTTTGCTTCACTTGTGTTTGAATATGGTTTAAGAAATAATAACATTCCAACGTCATCCAAGTCAAATGGTTTCGCACATCCACAAAAAATACCTTCTCATCAACCTACATTAGATTTGTTGTCATAGAGTTTAATTTCACCGAGGATACCGTTCATTCAAATTCGACGCTTGGGACATGCACATGGACAGCATGGGATCTTCGGGCAAATTATTAATGTTCCAGTGTCATACGATGGTGAATCATTTGCCAAGAAACATTGAAGACAATCATTATGATAATAATGTTCATATTAATGTTCATATTAAGAGGAAAAAATACATAAATCACGTTATTTAGTTGGTTGGGTGAAAAAACGAAACATAAAAAAATTGGCTGCAACGTCTAGTTGAAACTCCCTTCTACAGGCTGTACGGCATTAGAGCTTATGAATCTTTGTTTCCTACCGAGAATGTTAATCAAATTCCTGTAGAACTAATTAGTGAAGACATACCAATCGAAGATAGCCTCACTGCACAACAGCAAACACTCTTATGGAATGATGAAAAGTATCTTCACATTGCACCAGGAATAACAAATTTACCATACAGTCTACTTTTTGATGAACATGCAGAGGAATAAAACTTATTCACATTAACAAAAATTAACGGTTTTGATATTTAATAAGATACTTCTAACGCGTGAGAGTTCCACGCATTGATTTTTTTATTTTGAAGAATATACTTCGTGGACAAACTAGTAAAATTAAAAAAAAAATAAAATTTGTAATTCTTAAAGACGTTGAAAGAACGAAATATATAGGGAGAAAGTGATTTCAAACCCCAAGTGTCGCTATTTTCTAAAAAAAATCATTTTTTGTAATTTTTTCTGGTAAGTCCATTACTTAGCAAGTTTCATGTCCTTTAATAATCTATTTAGCATTGTTTTTTTATTTCAGACCAATGGGGAAGATGACGCAAAGCTCGGCGCAGATGGCGCCACTAGCGCATGTACTGTGGTTGTGCCTGAGTGCGTATGTGTGAGTTGTTTGGGCGCGATTTTTTCATTTGTGTATTGTGTAAATGTGAATGTGTGCTGGTGGCGTCACGGGTGGGAAAAAGTTGCAGTCATCTTCCTCATGGTTTAGGTGTACAGGTTCCACCGTTTTGGATGAATTTTTTGACGCCTCGACTTTAACGACTCACCAGTGCTGCCTGCAATGATTAATTATAAAAATATATACATATTTCTATAGCTGAAGTCATCCTTAATACAATGCAAGAAGTTCCATTAAATTATATGTAGTAGTTTTTCTTTAATTAATTCCTAAACATCACCTATGTTTATGGGCTCTAGACTGGAATAACCCCTGAAGGGGTCATTCTACTTTGATCGGCCGAAAAATTAAGCTATTTGTAAAGATTTCTGTCTTAGTAAATACAACATATAATGAAACAAGTCTGTTTGGTATTTATTAAGCTACTCTGATATTATAGAAAAAAATTAAGAAGAATTTTTGCAATTTGTTTTAATTGTTTTTTTATATCGTCAATGTGACACGTACAAAGAAAGGTATGTTGAATGTTCACGGCGTATGTGATTTACCGGTTTAGGCTTATCCGAAACAAAAAATTCCAAAAGATTCTTAAACTGTATGAATTTAATTGAAATTTCTAGGGGATTATAAATACTATGTCGCACAGCCACATCAGTCAGTAGTGAGCTCAATAATTTTTCACTACTAATTTCATTCAATCACACATTACAGCATAAAAGGGCCAAAGCCTGTTGTGAAAAACTGTACATGAAACAGCAAATCTGAGGTTACTTTTGCATTTAGAAGTCCAAATTCCTATGAAACCGGTACACAGTCTTAAACAAGTTTTTATGACCCTCATTTTTACAACCCTGTGTTATTACAGGTGTGGTGTATAAAATGCCCGTCGCTGGGGATGAAAGAAAAATGTCCCGCCCAACGGAGCAACAGCCGTTAGGTACAGCCGTAAGATAATTCTTGCAAAATTGAAAACACCCACACGTTGGCCCGCTGTCAAGACTGCGTGAGGCAGAATTCGGCTGCGCGCAGTAATTTCGATGCACCGTTATCCACCTTCTGACTTCCGGAACAACATGGTCGTAAACCATCACCCCTGACAGACACCTTTTAATAATGGCGCGTGTAATTTCTAGAACTGATCGCCTTTTGACAAACAATTGTTCTACGGTAAATTAAAGACAGAAGAGAGGTTATCCTCCATTTCCGAAAGATATTTAAATTAATTATTAACAGAATTGAATTTTGCACAAACATAGTAAGTAAAGCGATTTTAATCCTTAAATAATGCAGTTTGAAAAGCGTGCGCCGGAATTGATTCTCCAAATTGTAATTAGGTACTTGCCTCAGAACGAAGTCTTAGTTTGTAAAATGGTAACGATTCCTCATAGTATGAAGAATTTGCATAATGCAGATTCTCCCACAATATTGCAATATCTTGTATAGGTTCTGAATTTCCGTAGAAGGCTTCTATGGTTTTGTATTTCAGCATGCCATTTGAGAGAGTGTTTAAGTGTAAGATAGAATGGTGGTTGGCATGAGATATACCTGAAGAGTGTGGTAAATGTAACAAAACTTTCAGTTTAAGAAGAATAAATTAAATCTATTTGGGGAATCCAGACGTGGGGCCTGAAGGGTCGTATCTTCCACGACAGAATCTAATCCACATCTAACCCAGGCCACTGTTGGTGCAAAAAAGACTACATTCAAAATACGAATCAATTGTCGCAAAAATACCTTATAAGAAAAGGGCCTCATTCTGCAACTATTATTCCCCATACAGTACACTTCGTTGTAGCAGTATTGCAGGAACGTTGCTGCAATATTGTATTGTTGCAGGTTGCATTGCAATATTGCAGGAACGATGCTGCAATTTTGTATCCTGTAAAATTGCAGCAATATTGCAAATTCGTTGCCGTGCAATGTTCCGTTGGCAACGATCGTACAATATTGCAGCAATATTGCAAGTTTGCCGCAACTTTGCAAAAATACACTCCTACAATATTGCCAAGGCGGACATAGGAGTGAACCTGCAACTACTCTGCAATGACGCGGTGCAACATTGCAATCTCGCACCACAATATTGCAGAAGAGTTGCAGGATCATTGCCAGAATTTTGCCGTTTCGTTGCAGAATCATTGCCGGAACGTTGCAGGACTACATATTTGTAATGTTGCCGCAACTTTGCAAAAATACGTACCTGCAATATTGCGAAGGCGGACATAGGATTGAACCTGCAACGTCTCTGCAATGTTTTGGTGCGACATTGCAATCTCGCACCGCGTCATTACAGAGACGTTGCTGCAATGTTATGGTGCTGTGTGGGTCAGTACTTCTTGCATTGCCAATCGTCAGGCCTGCAATCAACCAATATCAGAACCCAAGATAGCCAGCAGTAACCCTGATAGCTATTCCTCCACCAGTAAAAGAAAACGAACGGGGCCTGAATCTCGCACAAAGAGAAACATTATAGATAAATGGTACATTTACCTACTGCGAGCACATTTCACGTGTTACGACCCCATGTGTGTCCGCTTACGTATCGCTGGCCACAGTAATAACCTTACCACGAACGCTACAATGCAGCAGGACACGCTGCGAAGTAATCCAGATATAGCAGTAAACCAACAATGGACGTTAATATATCCCCCGCCTGAAACTATCCCTAGTTAAATCCGAAAACTATTTCCTCTCGCAACACCAGCTGGCAACAAGGGATTTCCTAGCCGTTAAACTACGAAACAATGCCTTCTCTCAACAGCGGACGCTTTCGTAGCATCTGAAATCATCGGGCAGATAAATCTTTTCCCAACGAAAAAATTACAAACCGACATCCAAGCGAAGGATGTCGAGCATAGACGATAAAAATCAGAGAAATCGATTCTATGGCGCTACCCGATGCAGTGATCGATGATAGCCACGGATCAGCAATTATTTTGGGGAACGTTCCTTTCCATCGTGCAAAAGAGCAGCGCCGACGGCGATTTCACCGTCAGATAGCGACGTGGACGGGGCCCCGTGTAATTTTGCGACCACTCGCTTCACCCGGGAGAAATTCGGGTTATAAATAAATGAGGCCCGTACCCCGTTTTGTTCTTTCCTCTCCGTCACTCCGGCGTCCATCGCTTCCCTTCGTCTTCCTTCCTCCCCTGCGCGGCCGACGGTCGCGAGTGCACGAAATAAGCTGCTGCCTCCGTTTAATTGGTCATCACCGTTAATGCGTCGTTAATATCTTACGTTAACGCGCGTTAAACGTTCCCCGGTATTTCCTTGAGGCATAAGTATCCAGGCCGACGGTGTTTGCGAAGAAAATTTCACATGGACGTGTTTACGGTTTATAAACGGTCCTGTACATGGCTGGGGAATGGCGGCTGGCTTTCGATGCGTCGCTGATTTATTTACTTCCTCGAACGAGCTCTCGCGGCTGAGTTATTGCTGGCAGACCGTCTTCCGCGATAATGTAATCATACAGCCTCTATGATAATTTATCGTAACACACTTTGGGCGGTCTTGTCTTAGGGAAATGCTCGTTCGATGGAGTCGCGCGCTCTTCGCTGAAGCTCGATCGTCCTCAAAGGAAGTATCTGCTGCGGTGTGAACGAAACTTCGCATTCTACGACAACGACGCATAAGAAGCGGCTCAACTCGTAGGAGTGGTGATAAATTCTGTCGATGTGAAGTTGTTCGTTGACACGCAGCCCTACTGACCTACGGTAAGCATGCCGCTGATCGTCGAATTGCCGCGTGTCAGGAGTTTCTGACCCGAATTGGTAAACATTAACCTGCTAACAAATGACAAATGATAATAAACGCGTTAACTCATTTTCAAATTGTTACCGACTAGGGGTCAACAGTGTAGTTGTTGGCCACCTAAGTCAGAGGTTCACATAAGCGTTGAATTATAAGCCTTATTTTGATAGCTTTAAGAACACAATTAGTGTTAATAGCTGTAAACGACTCTAATAGTCTAGAAATAGAATTTGTTTAAAAAAAGAGTTGAAGGATCCACAAAAATTTACAGAAAATACGTTACCTACGACAAAACATAGTTATTGGCCAGGCGAAGGCAATGATTCGCCGATCGTTTGGCAGTTATTGGCCACTATTTCATAACCTATATGTGACATATACCCTACCTAATTGTGAAATAATACCTATAATACCTTTTCTACTTAAATGTTTCTATATTAGTTAGTATTGCACCTTCTTTTAACAGCGTTTTACATTGTATTCAAAGCATTTTCTTTTAAAACCTAACCTCTTAAAATCTGTTAGCTACCCATTGGCCTCGTAGGCAATGATTGTCCTAAGACATTATTTACTTTACAGTTCTCGGCCACCTATAATTTTTGCAATAATGTATAATATTAATGAATAAATAACCATTTTTTATAAAGTTTAAACCTTTAGTTGTCTATATAACGAATATGAGAGTTATATATATATCGTAAATACATTAAATTATCTAAGAATTGCCTGATGTAACCATATGGCTACTCAATTCAATCACTAGTTTTCAAGCATCGATTTCAAGTTGTCTATTTTTTACACGTAGTATAACAATGAGTAGCAAAATAATGATTGCATTCGACGCACAAAAGTACAAGGTATCTGAATATGTTCATTATAAAAGGCATAATGTACATTATTTCTTAATATTCATGTTTTTAAAAAAAATGGCCAATCACTGCCAGGTGGCCAATAACTACACTGTTTACCCCTATTTCTATTTACCGTTTACATTTTAATTGTTCACATTATTGATAACTATCATTTACATCCTAGCAGAATAATATTTCTCAAAATATTCCATACCATTCGAGATACTTCACCTACTCAACACAGGCGGACTGCTCGAACTACATTCGAGGCGCTCGGATTGTCCGAGCCACCGGAAACAATTCGGGCTAACCCCTTCTTCCGATCCGCCCGAAACAATTCGGGCTACTCGGTTCTCCGAGCGGCCCGAAACAATTCGGACTATCCAAATTTTACAAGCCGCCCGAAAAAATTCGAGCTACCCGGATTTTACGGGTACCCAGCTCGGCCCGGTCGGTCGAGCCGAGCCAGGCTTGGCTCGCTTTATTCGAGTACCCGAACAGCTCTGTTGCAGGCCCCCTCCCACTACTACTTGTAAACAGTCTCATCTCGCTACTCTGAACCCAGAACAAACCCACACCTAACCTAAAGTCCATCACCACTATTATAGTATCTACTCGAAAACATTTCCAACTTTCTGCCCTCACATTTCCATCTCCATGAATGCCCATCAAGAAGTTTCACGTGTCCGTCCAGAGGCAGCGTCCATCGACTGGGTTCCGGTTTCACGGCCCAGAGACGATCAGTCACGGCACGGCTGGGCTCCCATCTGAAAAAGCCAGCGAAACACGCGTTTTTACTCGTCCCTGGTGGTGATCTAATTGAAACCTGCCCCGCATGGATCAGGAAGCGACCAGCCAAAAGGCGAGATGTGAAATTAGGGGGTCTCGGGAGCGAGCGGCAAAAAGTCGACTGTTATTTCTCAATTAAGCCGCCGACATGTCTCGATGGAAACGCGCGCCGGCCGTGCGTTCCGCGAACGTTTCGCTCTGGTTTCTGACCGGCCGTTTCTTACCATTATTATTATTGCTGCCCCTCGTAATCTACGGCAATCGGGCAAACGGCGGGGTCAGCCCGCCGTAAATTCTCCGGCGAGCCATAATGGCCGGTGATTTGTCGTCTCTTTTATAATTATATTAGAATTTATAACGGCGGGGCCGAGTGTGGCTTTCTTTCGGCGTTGCCGGCCTTCTCGTAAAACGTGTCGTGTGTTCCGCGTTACGGTTCGTACGTCAATGCCGATGTTACGTTCATGGCCTGACAGCTTGTAGCGCGGCAGACACATGGTGGACTGACAAGGGAAGATTCCCACCCCGGAGATTCAAAAAATTGTCAAACTTTGGGGATATGTAGAGCAGTGCTCTGGAACCGATGTGCCACGAGGCGATGCTAAGTGTGCCGCGGCGCGACGCATCCAAGAGGAGAAGAAGCAAAGCTTTTTCTTAACAAAGTTCTTCAATTCTAGTTTTAATAAATAATGATATGTGGTCGTGCTTGAAGGGTCTTGACCAAGAAATTAGAGTTGTTCCGTCAAATACCTAGCCGAATATAAAACTATTGTGTTCATTAAAATAAGCAGAGGTATCGCATTAGCAATTAGTTATAGTCAAAAATTAATATTAGTTGTAGTTACAAGTTAATATAGTTAACCTTCCGTGGTCATATCTTCTCAAAGTCACAAATTGGTCACATGGGGTTTACCGCACCCCAGCGGCATTTTTGAATTGCCATTTTTGTATTTTCGAATCTTTCAACTTTTTAGTGATAATTGCACATTCGTAGTACTCATACACCAATGCTCTAACAGTCTTTTTCTCGAAATACGTTAGAAATAGTTAATATCATGAAATTTGTACAGTTGAAAAATCAGCTATGGATAAAGACGATAATTTTTATTAAAATTCGTCAAATTTTTAAATATTAATATTAAGGTCTAAATTCAATTTGAATTCGCAAAAGCGCGGCATTTGAATTCGAAAATTGCCCGGGGTGTGATACACCCCGAGTGACCACGAAGGGTTAATAGGTATTAGTTATAGAAAAACAATGTTGTTAGTTCGTTAGTTGCAATGTTAAATTTATCAAATAAAAAACCATGAATCAATAAATGTGATGTTTGTAACTTCTAAATGTTTTGTATAGTTTAGCTTGTGGTGTACCGCGGGATCCTCGGAAGGGTGTGCCGAGGGTGAAAAAAGGTCGGGGACACTGATTAGAGTGGTTCCGTTACACGTACCGATTTCTTAAACAAATTATTTTTGTAAAAATGGTGCACTTTAGAAGAAAAGTTTCGAAAATTCGCGAATAAGATGGACAGTGTTTCGAGCATATTTCAAAGAATTTGTTTTCAATCAAAGAATCCGTACGTACAACGGAAACTACACACATACAGTTTATAAAAAAAAAAAATTTGATTTTGGACCTGCTGTTCCATAGTTACATCTTCGACCAACTCGCGCGGGGGGTCTAGGAGATTAATTAATATATTAAAATTCATGCATGTTTTTCTATTTATTTGTTTTTGTATAGTCTCTTACGACAGCGTACTAAAGGTAGGTAATAAAATTTTTCTACGAAAACTGTAAATTATTCCTGAAAAAAATTCTTAAAAATGGTTTACTTTTCGGGCCATCGCAGTGGTGTTCCCCCTTAAGTGGTACGATATAAGCAACTCTCCCCTATTAGGCGTAACCGTTGCGCAAAAGCCAGTCAAGACTGTGAACCAATCAAATTGAAAAAGGACTCTCAGGTCATTCGTCAGATTTTCCAAATTGATTCTTCGTACCATTACAGCGATCTTCCACTGTCAGGGAATTCGACCAGTGAATCTGACGAATCAGCGTCCGCGGAACGGGAACACCGACGCGACGCTTAATATTAATCGTTACGAAACAAGGCGCGACTCTACCTTTTGCATTCCACCCTTCCCGAGCAGATTGACAGGCCGGTGACCCAGCTATTACGCTACCAACAGATTATTCCGCACTTTTATCATTCAGATTCTCAATTAAGCGGCCTGCTGTCCACCCGGGGTCCCGCCTTCCCGCGCGCGCCCACTGTTCGCGATCGTTTCTCGCCCTCGTTCCTCACCCGTTCGTTACCATTACCGTTATTACGGCCATAATCTCCCGTCAGCCAACGAGATATCGTCTTAGGGACAGTTTCGCGCGGTCCGGCCGTGTCGATGGATAATGGTCTGTGACTTCTCGCGCTCTTTATGATGCAAATCGCTCGAATTCTATGCCCTCCCCTTCCTTCCCCCCCTCCCCCCGTTCTCCTACGCCTCACCCACACTCTTCGCGTCTCGCTTCCACCTTGAACCCTCCGTATCTGTTTCCTTATCGCTTTTTTCCCTCCTGACCCTTTCCCACTGTCTTTCTCTCCTTCGCCTGTGCCCCCCTCGCCACCACACAGCCACGTAGCCTGCCCCGCTCGCTCAGCGATTCCGCGAGCACGTACGATCGAGCCGAGTAAACGAAAGAACGGGCGATCGTAAATGGGAAAAAAAGCGCGTCATGCAACCGTCGATCTCGTATCTGTCAGCAGATAACATCGAATTCCTGGCGGCGGGCTCACCCACTCTCCCGTGGCAAGCCGGCCAACCTACGAACTACAAATAAACGCCGCCCGGTTAACGTTTACCCGTAAATCAATTTAATCGTGCGTACAGAGCGCGATAGCCATCGGCGGGGTCTAATGTAATCGTCCCGATCGGACGTCAGTGGTCGGAGCGCGTGCGCGTGCGCTAGCGCTGGCGCGCATGCGCCCGCGCCGCGATCCTGCAGATGTTCCCGCTGAAGGGCGGGAAGTGCGGTCGCGGGTGGGCAGTCTTCTTGGATATCGTGGACGAAATGCTGAGATTCTTATCGAAAATGTAGAATTTCTATCGCAATTAATTACGAAGACAGATATTGAAAACGAGGCTTGTTCTTTTGTGCAAAGTTTATTAACGTCATAAGCTTTGGAAAACATGTTTGTTTAGCGAGGAATTTACATTATCTACGACACTGCGGATTGATTTTGTGATGTATTTCGTGAATACGAAGGCGTAGCGATGCGCATAGAATACAAGTGTACTCTTAAAGTCAATTATATTTTTGTAGATCCATAAATATTAAATGAACTCAAAAATTGTATGTATTGTTGCCGATTCTGGTTACTTTATTTTTTTTGGGGGGGTTTTGTATTGATAGAGTATATTTTATTTTGTTATATTTTTGTAATTCCATAATATTAAGGAAACTGAACATTTTTAAATTAAGTACAAATATTTATTTACTATTTTAATTATATTTTTTTGTGAAAAATGGAAAACCGGTTTTTCGGGAATAATGGAATTCGAAAACTGGGTTTTTCAAAAGTCAGTTTTTGTAAAAAACCTATTCTGGACATAGAGCTCAGTGGAGCTACTCAAAATGATAAACAAATTATTTAAAGACGGTACGGTTCCTATAATTTCCCATACGTTCCTATAGTCTTTACTTTGCAAAAAATCGCCAACCCATAGAACAACATTATACAATTATTAAAACTACTAAGCCATTGTTCCCTTTTGGGCTGAGAAAAAAAAACTACAGAAAAATTAAAATCATAATATTAATAAAAATAATATTAATTATACTACTCACTATTGAATAACCCATTAAAAACCATTGTAAAACAATAGCAAGAAATAAAATATACCTAAAATAAACTAGAAATAAAGCTACTTTTCTTTACCAATTTATTAAAATCTTCAAACTAAAGTTACTCCATTTCAGATCATTGAGGGTTGGTTTCTTCCTGCATAACTTGGCTCAATTGATGTCTAGACACACTGGACACAGGAATAATTGAAATGAAATTGGTCTCTGGACATTTTGGGCATAGGAATCGCTGGAGTAATCGACGTCCAAATACTTCATTGGACATGGAAATTACTGGACTAAATAAAATATGTGTCCAAATACTCTGAACGTAGTACCATAAAAGGTCAACGTCGACGATCCGTTCCTTTCATAATGATCTTGTTACTGGAGCATCGACGAATCAGTTGTGGAAGTTTCCTTCGTGTTTCTCGATCGGTTATTACATGGACAAAAACTGATCGGATAAGAGAGCCAACAAGAAAGCGAGTACTCGCGAAATGTGGCCACGACACGCTTTAAAGGCTGTTTATCGCGTTGCAATTTTTTTGCCAGCCGCTGCGTTCGATTATTACATGAAAAAATTGCTGATAAGTAACGTGGACTGCCGGTTCGCGCCTTGTACAGTGTCGAAATCGGGGCGACGTGCACGCCGTACACGTTGTTCCTTTCGTAATTGCGTTACAGGGAGACGGAACGAAGCAGTCGCCTTGCTCTTTTGTAATGATGCTCGTTATTTTTTATGTAATTTCAATGAAGCACGAGTAAATAATACGGCAGTTGCTGTGTCGAGGAATGACGTCTTGTGGTCTTCTTTCAATGCTCTCCGATTTTGCTCGATGTTTGATGATTCGCTTTTTTGTGACTACTTTGAAAGCAGAAATTTGAAGTATTGATAAGATTGTAATATGAATTCGGTGTATATCGTGTTGGCAATGCTTTTATATATTCAAAGGAATCTCAGATTTTATTTCGTAATAGAGTATTCAGCAGTATTCATTTTTGTAGGAGAATAAGAATGCTATATATCAGACACAGATCTGCTAGATATTAGCATTAGATTTTAGTTTATTTTACTCAAATTTAGAAAGGTGATAAATACAACCTTAATTTATTTGATACTATTACGCTGCTTACATGAAATATGAATTTTTAATATTGGATATAGGAAACCGCAGAGTTTTGTTGAATTGATAATTCAAGCAGACTCAAATGTTAACAATTTATTTGATACTATTACGTTGCTTACATGAAATATAAATTTTTAAAATTAGATATAGGAAACCGTAGAGGTTTGTTGAATTGATAATTCAAGCAGACTCAAATGTTAACTAATTTTTGAGTATTTAGTTACTGATCAAACTATCTAGAACTAAGAGACGAACAAATTATTTAACGTATATAACTAGTAAATAATTACGTATATAACTGCCCCCCATGTTACCACGTAATAAAATTCGTCACTCGATAATTATACCAAAACAAAGCTGCAGTACATAATGAATAAACGGAAAGAAAAACAAAGCTAGCCATCTGATAATGATAGAAAATTATGCGCTATTAAATACAAATCTTAATTCAGTAAAAGTTACTTCCAATAATGCTTTTTTTCATCGCGCTTCAAAGAAAGATAAATTCCTGAGCAATAATTTCAAGTATCTGAAAATATCATTGCGCAATCATTCTCACTGGGAAGAATAACGAAACCGAAATCATGTTGCAACGCATTGATATTAGTATCTCATTACTTTTTTGCTGGCAGCAGCTCGCACTAGTGATGCAAGTAGAATATGACGTATTACACAGACGCGAGGTAATTCATTTACTTCGAAAGCGCCAAAGGGTTATTAATAACCGACCGATCCGTTGTAATTTACAATTTTGTAACGTATCTCGCCGTTCCGTGGAACGACAAAAGAAAATCATTAACAATTAATAATGCATCTGGTCTGCTGCCTGAACTCATAACGCGTCGATAACCAGAGACACCCAGTGCGGGGCCATAAATTACTGTACGGTGATAAATTTGCCAGCATTTTACTGAATTGTCACGTTTGAGAAAAATGTCCATTTATCCTTATCGAGGATCGCGCTTTCCACGGGGCTCTGGTTAATCGAGCTTCAAAAGGCTCGTTACGTATTCAGTAAGTTATGCCGTTTATTCAGAAGTATCTGTCTACCTTCGCGAAGAGAAACAATTATTCAGATCTCTATTGATGCAAGAATGGCACAGTATAATAAATAATACGATTGAATATAATAAATAATTTGAGGACCCCGCGGCAAGAGTGGTGCAACTCCATTTTTAGTAATTTTTTTAGTAGTTTATGACGTGTAATATAAGCAAAAAAGAATTCTGCATCGTTTGGTGCAAATCCGATAACAAATGAGCGTTTTATTGCGAATGTTGAACTTGCAAAACTAACCTGCGAACCCAATAAACCGTAATGAGCCTTTTCATAAGGCACCCAAATGTGCGTTGATTGGGGATGAGGATAGGTGTATCCATAGATAATGATGATGAGCAGGCTCAAGAATAATGTTGTTTGTTAATATCCACAAAAAATGTTAAGTGAACATGAAAATGTTAAGTGATCGGGAGGGGGCCAGTTTCCCCTCGATCGCTGTTCGCGGGACAAGTTCGGACCGGACAATGTATCTGATCTCGACCTTGAGTCAGTAGAACTAATAATCAACAATTGCTAGAGCGAGAGAGGACACTAAGGAAAGCGCAGAATACTTGATTTGAAAAGAAATGTATAATCTTTATAAGTTTTTTTTTAATTTACCATGCGCTACCCCGAGGATGATGTAATAACTTACTAATTTTTGGTATGAATTAGAGCTGTTACTACCCGACCCGCCGGGTACCCGAGTACCCGTGAAATACCCGAGTAGTCAAAAATTACCCGGGTACCCGGGTACCCGTGAGATACCAGGGTAGACCAAAATTACCCGGCTACTCGGGTAGACAGAAATTATCTGGCTACCCGGGTATGCATGAGATACCCGAGTAAATGAGTTAGTTGAGAATTCCGATTTGACAGCCGATCCTCTTTCGACTATCGATCATTTTCGGCTAACATCACTAATGAACGGAATAAACTTCAAGCAATTATATGTGATGTTGTCTGCGGGTTATGATTATGAAATTATGACTATGATACCTAGAATGTCTTTTGATCAGAATGTGAAAATTGCGAAATGTCGACGGTCTTTCAATTGCTTGAAGTTCATTACTGATGTTAGCCGACAATGATCGAAAGTCGAAAGACGATCGGCTGTCAAATCGGAATTGTCAACTATCTAGAGACGCGGTAGCGTCTCGACGCCAAGTACATGAAAGACACCCTGTATATGTCGATGTCGCTACCGTGTATCTTTACTCGACGCCGAGCGATCCCAAACTTATTTTCCTTAATATCTCATCACGCCTGCAATATTTTCTAAATTTAATGGCATTTTTCTTATGTAAACCGCATGCGAGCTTTCGAATAAAACCAAATTGAATAAAATCGGTCCACGCATAACAGAGATATCGTAATATCGTCTCATGGATCTGTCAGAAATGGTAAGGTTTTTCTGATTCTTCTTCTCCAGTCAAAATTTTGTCGACATAATACGTATACGCGTTACACGCACACCTTCAGCCAAAACGATACTAACACATGTTTCGTTCGTCGTTTCGTCGACTCTCGGGACCGTTCGGCAGGGATCGTCGTCCGTCATTGTACAAATACCTATATATACTATTGAATTTTATAACCTATACCCTATGTACTATTGAACAACTTTCAGTTTTATATAACGACTGGTGTAAATTCTTTGAAATTTAATTTTCTATGCACGTGAGCATCTCCAGGAGGTGATTCTAAACGTGACTGTGCTGTGAGGTGGAATTCTGGATGAAAATAGAGGTTCAATGATGTCAAATTTGTTTGTCGAATCTCATTTACTCGGGTGTCTCACGGGTATCCGGGTAGTCGGGTAATTTTTGTCTACCCGAGTAGTCGGGTAATTTTTGTCTACCCGGGTATCTTACGGGTACCCGGGTAATTTTGTCTACCCGTGGGCCTCATCGGGTACCCGGGTACCCGAGTACTCGGGTACCCGGGAAAAAAGAATAGCTCTAGTATGAATAATGCTTTAGTATAGGGCCAATAATTAAACATACAGTGTTGGCGAAATTGTCAAAAAAAAATTGTTCACTCCGCCCTATTATACATCCAATGAACAAGCTTCAACTGTCCCCAGAGTCACAAACCGAAGCATCTGTTTTCTTGTCCACGACCCATGCGCACCACCATCATGCCCATTCATCGCGAAGAGGCCCAGTTGTCACATTCGATGGAGCATCGGTGTCTCTTCCCATCCCTCCCCCCAATTAATTCCCCCGAAATATGTTTCCACATAACGAGCCGCAAAAAGCAGCTTCATTAAGAGTTAAGGATTCGTCGAGCACGGGGATCCCGGTCGGGGAGCGAAGGAACGGCGGCGCTTCCGGCTTCGTGTCCGCGTCGCGCGCTTCGCCACGGCTCGCCGTCGGTTGCTGCAACCGCGCTGATGGAAAGAGACGGAGAATCATCGCTAAAATCCCCCGGGGGGAGGGCGGGGAAGAGGAGGAGCGGAAACGGCGAAAGATTTTTAACAGGCTGGGCCCCGCTCCTCGCGAAACGGGCCGCGGCCGCCTAATTGCGGATATCTTGCCATCGGCGTAAGCAAGAAACAGATTCTTGCCAGGCTTCCGAGGGGAAACCTCGGTGCTCGCGAAAATTCCTTCGATTCAGGGTAAATACCCGAGCGATATCGGACCGTGGAATTCGCGGCAGAATCACTTTAATCGATCGCCAGCGTCTCGTTTCCTAGAAATTCTGTGTCGCAACGCCTTCCACGTCGCTCCCTATTTGTCTCGCGCTTTCTCCTGTCCCCTTTATTAATTCCATCCGTGCCTCAGCTCCGCGACTCCTGCGCGCCCTGGCAGGGCGTAGGTACTGCGGCTTTGAGCTGATGGAAGAACGATATTGGCACGGGGAAGATGGGCGGAGGATGGCGCCCGATTGAGGAAGCGGAACAGTTACGCCACTGTGGCAAAGCAAACTGAAATTGTAACCGATGGCTGCAATAACGATCGGTTAATGAGGGTAACTTGCCGGCCATTAAACCAGTGAGCCAGGAGGGAATACCGTGGAATCCGTTCGACTGACATGTCGAAAAAATTGGGCCCCTTTCATTAACCTTCGCGCACGAGTTCTGGGTCGGGACGTTCGAAAGAAAGTTGCGCTATCGGGACGGGGTTCCCCGAAGCGAGCCAATCGCGCGGCCACTGTTGCATTGACAGCTTCGTTATAGTAATGTAAATTACGGTGATTTTTTAGGAACTTTGCAATTATAACGTACCCAAATGTGGAGGTGAGATCTCTGAGTGGCAATAGCTCATCTGCACGTTATTGGCAAGTTTGAGGAAGGCCGGTGGAAACGCTCCATGCAGGAAGGAGTTTCTAAAATGTAACTGAAAATTTAGCGTACAAGCTTGCTTCAATTCAATTTTGATGATGGAAGTTCAGATTTTAAATGCACGTGTTCTGCTTCGATTTGGGAGATTGAATATTTTCTTTAAGATTCTAGGGCGACTCGGTGTAATATGCCGCTTATCAATAATTTTATATTTTAGCTTTAATAAGTTTAGCTTTTACCTCCGTTTATTTTCAAAAAATCCAGGTAGGTTATAAAAATACTGTCTTCATATAATTCTATACTCTAACTAGAGCGCGGATTATAGTGTTTTGAGTTAATGGAAATGAATTTTAGTGCTTTTTTCATGGACGTGTCAGGTAAGATGCCAGATGATTTGACTGAGGCAGAAGATGACAACTTCTGTGCAATATGTAAACTCGATTATTACGATACAGGAGGACTAAGATGTGAATGGATAAGATCTACTTGTTGCAAAACTAGGTCCATGAAGACTACGTAGGTACCTACTAGAGATTGGAAGCTGTTTACTTTGCAAGGAATATTTTAACGTTTCACAGATTACAAATGTTTTTCATTACTACTATCTTAAATAATTTAATAATTGTTCATTTTCACCAATTTTGAATCGATAGTTCCCAATTCAGGGTTTTAAGCATATTACTCATCATCTGGATAAATTGACACTTTTTGAAGAGTTTTGTATATTTAATTTTATTACTAAACTATAAGCGCTAGATATCTGTAATTATTAGCCAATCAATATTAAATTATCATACTTACTCGTCATAAAGAAGGTGTAAAAAATTTGTTTGTGACCAAAATGTGCAGAGTAATTGATTAATTCTTTAATAATAAATCAATTCAAAAACTATTTAAGAAAGATATTTTAAGATATTTAAGTATTAGTAATTTGTAATTAAATGCAATGCTGAATGCTAAATGTCTGTATTTCTGCTCAGGAAAAAATAGCAATGTAAGTATTTCTACTCACTATTTGTACCAATTTCTGCTCACATAATATGTTGCCTTTTCAGGTGACAATAAGTTACATCTTGTGTGGGGAGGTTTTATAACACAATAATAAAGCATAAGATAATGACAAATAAAAAATAAAATGTCTTCGAATAGAAATAGAGGTTACAGCATACATTGAATTTTAAGGTTATGTTACTAAAAGTGTGGTGAGTAGAAATACGGACATAACTGTGATTCACTTGACCCTAAACCTACTCAACTGTTTTCTAGATAAACAAAATTAAAAATAGTAAAAAAATCTAAATCCAGAGCACAATACGGTATCTGTTTTTGTTACTAAATAAAAACTTTCACTGCAAAGACTATTTTCTGCCTAATTATCGAATACCAATAGTGTCGCTGTTCCTTAGCACAAACAGCTAGAACACGATCGAAAAATCGTGGGTCTCTCGTTTTAAAAATTTGTTGTTGTTTATGCTGCACTTTGTTCAGCCCCAAGCTCATGCAACACTCGCATAAATGTTCAAATAATTTAGAATTATTTCGTTACTACTATAGTCCAAACGTAACGCTTATAAAAACAAGAAGAATAGGAAATGAGTAGAAATCAGTCCATGAGTAGAAATGGGGACTTTTACCTCAGTTTTATATTTTTCCCTGACACTTGTGACATATCACGTTTCAAAATTAACTGTGACATATTACACCGAGTCACCCATATATAAACTATGTTGTACATAAATATCACTATTAATAGTTACCAAATCTGTTTCTCTTAATATCTCGATTAACAGTAGATATCTGCCTACGTCAAATGATGGTTACAAAGGATTTAAAGCCACATTCCAACTTCCACGCGAAATAATCTAACTAGGCCTCCCACTTCCCTCCTTCTCCGCGCAATACACCACAAATAAGCCATCACAAACCAGAGATGGACAACAAAATTTTATTTCAAATATTATTCCAACTTCCACGCGAAATAATCTAAGGCCTCCCACTTCCCTCTTCCTCCTCGCAATACACCACAAATAAGCCATCACAAACCGGAGATGGACAAGAATGTTTTATTTCAAATAATATTTGAAAAATTTTTTATTGCAAATAATATTTGGAAAATTTTTTATTTCAAATAATATTCGAAAAATGTTTTATTTCTAATAATATTTGAACAAAATTTTATTTTTATTTTTAATGTGGCTTTAAATCCTTTGTAACCATCATTATAATTTCTTGCCCATCTTTATCACAAACACCTACATTTCCAAATTTCCGTAAAATAAGAACCTTATTCTACACAAGGCCCATTCTTCGCAACTTCCACTGTAAATAACCTAACCAAAGCTTCCCCTCCACTCTTCCTCTTCGCAAAACACCACAAGCAAGCCATCACACAACCTTCATTTCCCCCAGCGCTCCTGCAACCCTCCCCCACCGCGCGGCGACAACCCACGAAGGCAGAAAAGTCCCAACGACAAAATCGTCCAAATCGATCTGCGCGTCAAGCGTGCGCGACGCAAAAATCCCGTGCACGCAAGCAGTTCTCGAAACGCGTCTAATTGCACGGGACGAGGGGAACGTCGGGTTGGAGGGACACTAATTAACGACGGGCGAGTTGGTGTATCGTAATAAAGCGATCAAGTTTGAGGCTTTTACGCGTCCAAGCCGTCCGATACGCGCGATTCCATAGTCGGATAAGCGGCGGAACGAAACAAGGCGAAAAAATAGATGAAAGATTCCAGGAGCTTATCCAACGTGGGCAGCGCATCGGAACCGCGGTTTTCATAGCGCGCGCGATCCAAGAAACTGGAGAATCCCATGGGCCGCGCGGCGCATGCTAGTTTGTTGTAATTATTCGCGGCAAAAACAGAATACAAGATGGAGGCGGCGATAAGCGGCGTGTTTTTGCGGCGGGCCGCGAGCGCGCCGCGCTGCACGAGAGAAGTCCGACTTTCTTATTCCTGTCATCCATTAGTTTTGCTACGTCTATTAAAGTAACGCGGCCCGACTCCGCGCGGCGCACTCCTCTTCCTCCCGTGGCTGCGTGCATTAATGAGTAGGTGCACCGAAGGAACGGTCTAATCAGCCCGGGATCAAGCCCGCGAGTCGCTGTCGTATCAAATTGAAGGCCGCTTACACGGACGGTTCTTCCCTCCGCGCCTCCCCTTTTTCTCCCTGACGGACCGGTTCCCGGTGCTTTCCTCCTTTTCCCCTGAATCGGCCAGATAGCGGCGTGATTCGCGCGACCGCGGGGACGTTAATCGATCGTGTCGATCGACTTTTGACTCGTGCCCAGATCTATAAGTAGTTTAACGCTCATCGCTTCGGCCAATTTTCTTGCCCCGCGCCACGTTCATCGACGATCGCGGAATCGATAGATATTATTAGACGTTGCTGAATTTCTCGGGACGTGGCTTCTTGTTAGCGGATGGCACGTAATTGGCTCAATAATCAGGCTAACGCGCGGCTCGGTAAAAATAGATTTCGAAAGGAACGTGGTTTCGATGGTCGCTTTGTAGAAGCTTAGGCCTCGGGAACGCGGAACTCGAGTATGCTGCTTGGAAGTAGATTTTTTTCGGCAGCTGGAATGCTTGATATACCTCCCTGCACGGCGCCTTTTTTTATAACAATAATATGCTTATTAACGGGCGGAACCCTTTAAGTGAAGTGACTAGACGTCCCGGATTTCGGTTGTTGGTTCCGCATTGAAAACTTTCCCGGATTCGGCATGTAACCCTTTTAACCTTTTCGCAGTTTTAACATTTTCACGTTGAGAGCAATGTCACAAGTTAAGGGGTTATACCTAGTCAGGCGGCCGAAAAGAAGCGAATGTATGTGAATTTTTTTTGAAAAAGCCAAAGTATATATTTTTACAGAACTTTTTGCACTTAAAAGAGCGACATTTGAAGAACATTTGGTAATTTTTTCGTGGACATATATATACGTTTATAATAAAGTAACAACCGACATCCCAGAAGCCTTTTTAAACATTTGGTTTTGCGGTGAGCACTGCCATTCGGAATCCTAATTTTTTCGTATAAAAATCTACGCGAAAAAATCAGAACTTTAAATAGCCGCCATTTTATTTCAAATTATATTTCGGAAATTCCCTCTTTTAATCAGAGGATACATTAATATACTAACGAAATATTTTTTGTTTTTTTATGTTAGATAAGTTGGTTCCGAATGGCAGTGCAATTATTTATTTGATATTATTGTTACATTAATTAAATAGTTATTTTTTGTAGGTATTAGTGTACATAGTCATTTTTCGCGTTATTCTTTTCTATGCAGTTAATTTTTTTGTTATGAAAAGAGTGTTTTTAATTTTTTATTAATTTAACAGAAGTATGTTTTTTTTGTTTTTTTATATTAATAAACGCATACAAAGAGAAATCCAAGACATGGTAACGACGCACAATTAAACGAACTAAAAAAATGGTGTCCTCACGAACGTGTCAAACGTTTTTTTATTTTTATTTGGAAACTTCCCGCAGTCCAACATAAAACATCTGGCCACCTGGTGTCCAATTACAACATTGCATCTTTTATGTGAAGTGTGAAGACGCATACAATTTATGTCCTTTCCCCTCTTTAATACGTGTTAATTAACTGTCAATGCTCCCCAGTTTACAGTGCATGTCTTCAAAGATACTAAATAGACAGAAAAGAAACTTGACGTTCAGCAATACTGTTCTCATCAGGCATTGAAATCTCCGGGTAGCGCCAGCGATAGTTCTGTCCTCACCAGGCATTGAAATCTCCAGTGCGCCAGAGATGCTACCGCGTCCATCAGTCATTGAAGTCGCCAGGCCGCCAGCGGTAACGTTATCTTCATACTTTCAGTACTCTGTACAGCCGGCTATTTCTTATGCCTTCATAAAAGAAAGTGCGTCCACAATTATGTTTACGTTTCAGAGCTGTTACGTGGCGCTGAAAAATGTGGAAAATCTGGCGATCCCAAGCTTTCTCCACGAGGGCGGCGAGCACTAGTCGCATGCTTGATAATTACGTAATCGCGGCGAGTTTCCGCTTCCCGAAGCCTCTTGATCCGTGTCAGTATGTTAATACGTGACGCGTAACCACGCAATTAACGGAAACGTCGGGCACCCTAATCCGATGAATTCGAGAGACGAGCGTCCGCGGGGAAAGAGTCGACAAATCTTGCCGATCCCGCGACGAGGGATATCTTTATGAACGGAATTTTCTACATTCCACGGGTTTCAACGCTTTCGTGCCGCCGGGTAATGGTCGCTCAGTTTCTCATCTCCATCGACTCTGACGTGGCACGTCATAAATAATATTCATAAATTAAATGCTCATAATTCCGCCTCCAAGCAAAGTTTCTCGCACGAACCCGATCCACGTCGTGATCCGCGACATCGCATCGCCCGCCGGCGCTGTACTCTTTTTCGCGAAAGCGCTCGACCGCTTTGGATGTGTAACAAATTCAATTCGATTTAGGTTTTCATGAAACTGTACCACGTGTGGGGTAGTAATGGAATTGGTGTTTCTTTGGTGATTTAAGTTACAGACTTAAGGGAAGGTTCCGGAGTAAATATTTGTTTTTTTTTATTTATTCTTTCGAATGTTCAACCTTTTAAGAATACGTGTTTAGAAGGATTTTTTGAAATTCGTAAAATTCCCGAAGTTGCAGGCATTTGAGTACTTAGCGGCAAATGCATGCTCGCGTAAAACTTAAAACGCGTTTGTTTTGAATCAGTGTTCGTAAAATCGGTGAAACCTGTAGCTCGAAAAGTTATTATGCGATTCGAATGAACCTTTTTTTACTTTGAAGAATATACTTCGTGGACAGACCAGTAAAATTAAAAAAAAAGAAAATTTTTAATTTTTAAAGGCGTTGAAAGAGCGAAAAATATAGGGAAAAAGTAATTTCAAAATTCAAGTGTCGTTATTTTCTCAAAAATAACATTTTTTGTCATTCTTACTGGTCAGTCCACGAGCGAGTTTCATGCCCTTTAATAATCTGGCACTGTTTTTTATTTCAGACCAATGGTTTAGGTGCTACATGTTCCACCGTTTTGAATGAATTTGTTGACGCCTTGACTTTAACGACTCCCCAGTGCTGCCTGTAATGATTAATTATAAAAAAATATTTATATAGTTGAAGATATCCTTCATACAATGCAAGAAGTTCCATTAAATTATATGTAGTAGTTTTGCTTTAATTAATTCCTAAAGATCACCTATTTTTATGGGCTGTAGACCGGAACAGCCCCTTAATTCTATTGTACAATTGAATCATACGTTACTAATTCCAATATCTGCCAGGGAACAGTTAAACCACTTCTCACATCCAAGCTTGTTTCGTCGCTGAAAGAAGAGGAGTAAGCGGAGGAAAAAGAGGAAAAAGGTTGTAATTTATAATTTATTTAATTCGCATAATTATATCGTATGCGAGGTTCTGTAATTAATAATTGCATTCGCACTGCGAGTACAATATTGGGGAAACTTGATCCCATCAATTACTTTCTGTAACTCCATGAAACCCCAGAACACGAGACTACTTATATTACCTTAGGTACACTTGCGAAACCTTTTTCACTTCGCTTTATAGGTTTGCCTCGCGCCGCCAAATATCGATAACCAAATGCGGCTTATTACACTCAACAGCTTTATATGCAACCCAACTTAACTGATTGCCAGTAATTCACTGTGCCGTTGCACATTGTGCCCTCCACAATGTCTCCATTTCCTCTCCAACTCATCCTTTCATTCATCCAGGTTCCACGAACGATCTGAGCAACCTGTTACGCGCACTGAAGGGGAGAACGCTACTTAGCGAGTAACTGTAAGCGATACTGCGTTAGGAACGTGTGTACGTGTCCCCCGAGAGAAAAGACGTTTCTGTCATCCGTCGTTTATTTGCTTAAAAGATCCGGTGGTACAGATGTACCTGCGCCGTACTTTCCTCGGTGCAATTAAGCGGCCGTAAAACTCAAAGCGACGGCCGTTCCAATTAGGGGAAAATGGGGGCAGGCTGGATCGTCGAGAATTCGTGGAACGGAAACGCGCAAGACTGCTCAGGATATTACTCCTTGGTTACTAGAATTCATACGTTGCATTCGACGCGAAAAGTCCGAGTCCCTTGTCCTGGCGTGGATGTTTTCGTGTTCCTCGGGGTGAGTGGGAAATCAAGGAGAGACCCAGGGTTTTATAGCAATTTTATCGTTGATACTGGCAGCCTGGACAGGTACTTCGAGTCTTGGGTGATGTATCGTCGACTTTACTTAAGATACTAGTCGGGTACTATTAAGTACAGGCGCTTTTCCGTGTTTAAGTAGTACTTTGGTGGGTTTATGGTGCTAATAATTTGTTTCGTATCTTTGATATAGATGTAGCTTTCAGTTTAGAGATTCCTTGGGGGGCTGCGTTTAAGACTTTCATAGGTTCGTGCCAGCGTGTGTCGAAGACTCCAGTTTTATTAACCAACTTCAAAAAGAAAGAGGTTCTCAGTTCGAGGTGTGTGTATGCATGTATGTTATACGTAGTATGTTTGTCCGTGAATTTCTTCGTAACTACTGAACCGATTTTTATGAAACTTATTGCATTTTGTTCGGCTTCGATCGACTTAGGCCATGGAGGAAGAATTGTCAACATCGGTCCAGTAGTTTTCAAGTTACACTAAAAATAAGAAATCTGTTTCATTATGATACATTGTATGCACGGGCAGCCAAAGGACGGAGTATCAGGCGTCCGAAAAACAGAGCGAGACAAAATATCAACGCGTCGTCTGTCTCGTATTGTTTCTTGCTCGCTTCCGGCCCCTCTGATTCGCTCTCGTTCCATCTCGATCTCGCCATCGGCAAAAAAGGAACAAAAACGATTGCTCGGAATCGTATCTCTTCTACGTTATAATATTATATCATATTTATTATATTATAATATGTATATTATATATTATTTAACTTAAATAACTAAAAAATAAAAAATAAAATAATTTACAAAAACATTAAAACCGACTTCAAAAAAATAAAAATGCACTGAGAAGTAAAAAATAATTTTGTTCCTTACTTAATAAACGACTCTAAATTTTGTTATGTCGGCACTTCATCATTTGCACTGTGTAAATCTGGTGCCGACTTAAAACAATTGAGAGTCGTAGATTAAATAAGGAACAAAATTATTTTTTACTTTTTAGTGCATTTTTATTTTTTTTTAATTTATTTATGGATAAAATGTTAAGTGAATGTTAGGAATAAATATCTTCTGCGGTGGGCATTGATATGTTGTAGCTTTGGACTTGCCACCTACTTTGGAAGTATCAAACCTTTTCACAAAGCCTTTTTAATGGTCCACCTGTAGCGTCATCTATAATGCATATTTTTGGCGTATCAAACATGTTTTTTAACGCTGATGCTATTAATAAACATTGTGTCAAAGAACAAGTTTCAGCTTAATTTTATTTTTTGTGATTAATTATAAAAGAAATGCTTCATTTTCGACAGAAACGACTGCATAAGTAAGTAGTACCTTTAATAAATAATGACTAGCAACTATTTAGTTCGTAATTATTAATTTGGCAAGAATTTAATCATTTGGAAGTTTGGAACCATTTGGTGTCACTTGGAATTCCGTTAATTTCTTCAAATACTTTTTGCACATATTTCCGTGAAATTAGGTCAGTAGAATCACGGAAGCAGGCATTACTCATCCTTCTGTGAATTCTAAAACGTAAACCTGTCAGATATAAATTAATACAGCGTCTGCTATTTTAACACTGCATTTGTGAAAGCTAGGTACCTACATATGTATTACCTGGCGACGAGTTCGGTCGTCAATGAAACCAAAATTAACCGCATACGCAATTTCTAATAACATAAAAGTTCCAAATTCGCTATTAGAAGTATACAATCTTCTATTCACAAATTCTACTTGCGGCAACGAGCTTAATTTCAACACAAAAGGAGGGAACAAAGAATCTTCTACTAGATAAAAAAATAACTTTAATATACTCACTAGCCACCGATATAATTTGCAGAAACGAAGCGAAAGTAAGAAATGAGTGGCAAAAAATTGATATCAACTCTGAAATTTCGTGTGATTCGAAAACAATCATTCTCCAACGCGACAAGGGAATTATTTAAAAGCAGAAAACTGTACCAAGGGAACCTTAAGGTGATCCTGAAAGCTTGTCAGAGATAATCGGAAAATGATTTGCAGAAAACATGATTAGAAAGTCGTAACGGGATTAGAAATTTTAAGGAACGATGGCGGACGGTTACTGACCGCGAAGATGAAAACAGAGATAGGCAGGCGAGCATCGACAATGTTGCTGCTATTTATTATTAGCTGGGCGGCCACATTGTTTCGAGGGTTCTATATATAGAACGTTACGTGGTTGTCACTGAAATGTTCACGAGTATCCTGGAAGAAGCCTGCGCCGGCCGTTCCTGTGAACTCGGACGGAGGCTCGTGGTTCGTGCGAACCAGACGGAGACAATAACTGTAGATACAAGCCCGATAGCCGGTTATCCAGCGGGGGAGAAAAAAATAGTCATTAAGCAAGTTGTTCTTTGGAACTATGCATGCATGAATTATTCATGCTCCGCTCTTCTCGATAATTCCTCGAAACGATGGAAAGTGAAACGTTCAGTCAAGTTCATCGACGTTGCGTCGTTGGACGCACGTACAGTATTTTTAAGGGTTTCACGATAATCCTTTGTAGACTTCTTTGGGACAATATGCAGTGTGTTAACATTAAGCGTGATGAATCACAGGATGTTCAGTTGATGTAGGTTGGAAGACCTTCTTTCTGTTACTAAATGGGCCTTATCCGTTCATTATAAGTAAATAAATAAATAAAAAGATTAACTTCCTTAGATTTAGAAGGGATTCTTCACTTCATAACTGTGGTAAAGCGATATTGCAATAATTGTGAGGTAGACAGGGCCGCATTTACCACCAGGCCCATTAGGCGCAAGCTGGGGCCTCGTCCTCTATGGGGCCGCATTTTAAAAATGTGTATGAATTTCATCAACTGAGTTAGACTTGTCCTTTTGAGGCCTCATCCGTGGCGGACAGGCCAGAGTGTTAGCTTGCTCGATGGCAAGTGGTCCCCGTGGCCCCCCTTAAACATCAGTCAATACGTTAAAAATGGTAATGAACTCTTAGTAGCTTGAAAATGTAATAGAAGTTCCAATATTATTACTGTATGTATGCAACTAAAATTTACGTTGTATTTAAATGATATTCTTATAGTTGTGGGTCGGCCCCTTCCTGGCAACGAATATTTTTAGACCCAGTCCGCCACGGGGCCCCGTAATGACGTTGTGCCTAAGGCTTTCAAAAGTATAAATGCGGTCCTGAAAGTGGATATGTATAATTCCATGCTTCGACAAGTCGAATATATCTGTTCAAAGCAGACGAGGAATTTTTGACAGACTCCGGGGTTTTGTGAAAGGGATATATGAAATTCGCAGGGAAATGGGGACATTCAGAATCATTTTTTTTAGTTATTACCCATACAGCACACTCCGTTGTGGTGCAACATCGGAACGTTCCAGCAACATTGTTGAAATGTTGCAGGAATCTTCCTATGTCCGCCCCTGTAGAACATTGCACGGCAACGCACATAGAACCTTTCTGCAATCTTCATGCAACGTTCCGGAGATTTTCTAGCAATGGTCACGCAAAGTTCCGGAGATTTTCTAGCAATGGTCACGCAACGTTCCGGAAATTTTCTAGCAATGGTCACGCAAAGTTCCGGAGATTTTCTAGCAATCGTCACGCAACGTTCCGGAAATTTTCTAGCAATGGTCACGCAAAGTTCCGGAGATTTTCTAGCAATGGTCACGCAAAATTCCGGAGATTTTCTAGCAATTGTCACGCAACGTTCCGGAAATTTTCTAGCAATGGTCACGCAACGTAAAAATATGCACATATAGGTACAGTAATCTGCACCTACAATAATTATTATTGATATCAATTAGGGAAAAGTCGGTACAAGAATCGATTCTGGAACCGTTTCGGAACCGATATAGTACCGAAAAAATAACGGTTACGGATACGATGTGAGGAGGGAAATAGGAACCGTAACCGAAACAGATACTAGTTGGAAATTTCGGTTCTTCATAACAGTTATTCAGAATAAAGGTTCTTTATAACCGTTTGGAGAACCGAAATCGATATTATAACAGTTTTCGAGCCCTGCTTACTGCGGGACCTTTGTTGTAAAATCTCCGAAAAGTTGCGTGACCATTGCTAGAAACTCTCCGGAACGTTGCGTGACCGTTGCTAGAAAATTTCCGGAACGTTGCGTGACCATTGCTAGAAAATCTCCGGAATGTTGCGTGACCATTGCTAGAAAATCTCCGGAACTTTGCGTGACCATTGCTAGAAAATTTCCGGAACGTTGCGTGACCATTGCTAGAAAATTTCCGGAACGTTGCATGACCATTGCTAGATAATTTCCGGAACGTTGCGTTACTATTGCTAGAAAATCTCCGGAACGTTGCGAGACCATTGCTAGAAAATTTCCGGAACGTTGCGAGACCATTGCTAGAAACTCTCCGGAACGTTGCGTGCCCATTGCTAGAAAATTTCCGGAACGTTGCAGGAATGTTGCTGGGACTTTGCTGTGCAACAATGCACCGCAACATTGCTGGAATGTTGCCGGAATCTTCCTATGTCCGCCCTTGTGGAACATTGCACGGCAACGCACATGGAACCTTCCTACAACCTTCATGCAACGGGGTGTGCTGTATGGGTAAGGTGAGATAAAAATATTATGAACAGTTTTCTACATCACAAATGGAGAAAAATGAACCACTCGCAACATCAAAGTCGGAAATAGGCTATACCTCTGACAATGTCATGTCGACTAACAGCTCTTACTCGATTCAATTCAATCAGTATTACATTTCATTGAAGTGCTAAAAATTTTCATAAAATTCCCTGCGTTCAATGAGAGGAATTATTGGAGCATAGGTTTATATGTACCATTGAAACACTATCTGTCTACAATCTATCTATCTCGTGTATAGCCTGATCGAAGATCAAATTGCATTTCCTTGAGGACATAGAAACGACCGCCATTGGGCAACATGGGAGTTTTTTTAGTTTCTCATGAAAATGCTCAGATACACGTCCACGACTCACGCTATAGAAGCTCGCTGATTTTATTATTAGCATCACACTATATTTCTGGAGAAAGTTTAACAAATGAATGTCAGAGATTCAAAATTTATCAAAAAGGCTAACTACCAATCTTCAAAACCATATACACAGTTTCTACATCACTGGTTTCCTTTCCTCGTCCACTCGAGTCGTTTGAAGCAGAGTCAAAAAAATACGTCAGGTATGAGAGGGTGAATCTCGTTAAAAACGACGACACGTTTTTGATGAGGCGTCGAGTCACTTTCGAGTGGTCGAGCAGCCTTAAGTGACGTCAAGGGACGCAAACAAAGTTGACAAAAATTCAGTTCCACGATCCGCCATTTTGTTTTGCGCTCTTTTTGACCCGTTTCTTTTAGCCAGGATAAAGAAACTCGTTCGCAGCTTGTCCAGGCTTCTATATTTCCCAACAACTATTTTAATTCCATCGAACTTCTGTAATTGCAGAACCCTCACGCGAGCAACTAAGGCAGCTCGACTGAACCACGCAAGCGTGAAATTACACCCACTCACGCGTTTATGCTTAATCACGCACACGGCGCACTCGTGTCGCTCTAATTTGAATATCGCTGATTCGATTGTTCCGCTGTTCGATCGGAGAGCGCCATTAACTCCGGAACATCTTAATAGGCAAAGGAGTGGAGATAGTTCAAACAATTGACATGTTTGCACTGTTTATCGGGTTTTATTAAACCTTTGGTGGTACACGGGTGTTGCTTCGGTGCACGCAGTGCGTGCGGGGAACGCTCATAGGCGTCCGGTGACCATGGTTAAGAGATGCGAGTAGAGCAGTTCCGCACGCGGTGTACGCTGAGCGGTCAAATTGTCAGTGTCCAGAGGGTGAACCTATTAACTGAGCAAAACGAGATAATTCGTCACTTGAAAGTTCCTCTACATTGGGCTAGACGAGGGAAACCGACGTGAAAATTTAGTAATTACTCTAGTGCATAGGCAGAACATGTAAGTAGTAGTATATTTTGTGTTGCGTTCATGAGCGCCCGGAGGGGGTGCAAAAGGGGCAGTTGCCCCCCCTGGCTTTTGAGAAAAAATCGCTTATTTTTCAAAACTGAACTTTATTAAGTCTACACTAAAAAAGAGACTATTTTTAATTTACGGTTTTAAATTTTTAATTAAATTGGCACTACAAAATGGGTTAGAAAAAGCAAGAGGGGTATATTTTTTTACCATCATCCTAAAGTCTTCTCCCCCTGGAAAAAAGTCTCCGGATGCCCTTGGTTACGTTCACTGCAAATAATATGGAATAAATCGTCTATAGGTACTCTTTAATCATCCTTACATACGTATTTTTTAATATACCAGATAGTTTTGGTCCAGAAATGATCTAAGTAGTTAATGATTTAGCAATGTAGATTTTGTGATATAATAAAGACGAATTATTATTATTATTATTATTATTATTATTATTATTATTATTATTATTAAACATTTACTACTAATACCATTTATATCAATACCAGTAATAAGTTTTTACCTTTCTGTCTCCTGTTGAATCATAATTAACCGAACCATCAGTAGGTACCCCTACAGCACACTTCGTTGCAGCAATATTGCTGCAACGTTGCAGGAACGTTGCCGTGCAATATTGCACAGCGGCGGATATATGGATATTGCTGCAACGTTGCTGCAACAGAAGTGTGCTGTAGGGGTAACCGATCAAAATTGTTACCCGAGAACATAAAACAATTATATTTCTTACATGTTAATTTAAAGTAATAAAATATTCGCGACCCCTATATTTTGGGTTACTATGAAACGTCCACGAAATATTCCTTTCTGTATGATTATAGTTACTTGTATGTTTTTTATTTTAAATCTGAATCTATCCGGAAAAACATAATACCCTATATATTCCCTTTATATAAAGTACTAAGTATGAAGTATATATTATCAACATTTTAAAATATTGTCGATGTAAAACTACTTAGTCTTCCTCTCAACCTTTGAATACAGTATTTATTTAAGTACGTGTATTGACATATTCAGTATTCACAGACTATTTGGTAGCAATGAAAATACATATATATGTAAATCAATAATAAGATACAGATTATGATTCAACAGGAGACAGAGAGGTAAAATCTTATCACTGGTATTGATATAAATGATGTACATAATTATTCTCGGTCTCCTGTTAATAGCTGGCTTTCGAGCCGAAAATTTCTCAGTTCTTTCGGCCCGCTCGGTTCTCTTCGAGCCACTCGAGAAAATTCGAGTTCTCGGTTCTATTCGAACTACTCGGTTCTTTCGAGCCGCTCGCTTCTTTCGAGTACTCGGTACGGCTCGGAAACCGAGTCGCGGCTCGGTCCGAATTTCATGCTACTCGAAAGGTATTCGAGTACTCGAACAGCCCTAGTACCCGCGCGCCCTTGAGATTATCCGCCAAGTGAGTGCGCCAACAAGTGGAGTGTGTTCCGAAGAGGTCAGATTTTTCTCGAAGATTTCTTCCCAGCAAACACCAAACACCCACTACCGAAACGAAAGTCTCATCACACACAAAGATTAGGTACCTCAGAAACTGGAAAGTAGCCTGACAAAACTTCTGCTTGAACTCAAACGAGCTACCAAAAAATAACACGATTCACATTGTCCAACTTTGCACTACTATCTCCGTAATACGCGGCTCCGGTTCCGCACAGAGTCTAGCAATATGAAAACGTTGAGATCTCTGGGAAACGCGAGAATCGAACCGGTACACGTGGCTTCATTGAATCGGACAGGAGGAATGGAGGCCTCGATTTCCGCGCGGACTTTTCCATCGCCGTTTTCTCCCTTCACCCTTTCAGCACCGAGCCATTGACAGCACGCCGCGGCCGTTGCATTCGCCCCATTTGCATCCACGAATAAATTACAGGCCGGCGTAACATAGTCGTCGATCGTGGCGTAAAAACGATAAGGGTTACAGACGTCGATCGGCCGCCGGTGTGTGCGAGAAAACCCGACGCTGCAGGTCCGTCTCCCGCCTTTCCTCCGCCACTCCGATGGAGCCGGCGAGCAATGGGTTACCGTGGTAGAAATCATCGATGCAACGAGGCTGGATGCAAATGCGCTGGCCTGCGTGCGCCCTGGTCTCCGCGGGAATGCGGAGATTGATCGAATAGGTAAACATTCTCCGTGGATTCGACGATGAATGGGAGGAATGTCGAAATGATTTACGAACGCTGGAAAGCTTCCTGTTTCGATCGCTTCGATTCCGCTGTCCTGGAAGCTAACAAATCTTTCCACAGTCGAGCCTCCGTAGACAGACACTCGATGATCCGAAGTTCCCTTAATTCCTCTGATCATCTGACGTGAATGGGTCTCCCTAGTTTGGAGTTCAGAAAAGAAGGCAGATTTGGAGGTTTTTTTTTTAATTTATTGCCGTAGGTATCTGTTACCGTTCCTTTTTTATTTAAACAAATTTTCCCGATTTTTGGGCGAAATCTTATTCAGATTCAAATCAGGGCGATTCGTCTTTTTTAGAACGCTACCATTTTAACATTTTTTTTATTTTCCTTAACTCATACAGCACACTTCGTTGCAGCAGTATTGCAGGAACGTTGCTGCAATATTGTGTTGTTGCAGGTTGCATTGCAATATTGCAGGAACGATGCTGCAATATTGTTGTGCATTATTGGAGTGCCAACGATCCTGCAAAATTGCAGCAACATTGCAAGTTCATTGCCGTGCAATGTTCCGTTGGCAACCAGCGTACAATATTGCAAGTTTGTCGCAACTTTGCAAAATTACACACCTGCAATATTGCGCAGGCGGACATAGGATTGAACCTGCAACGTCTCTGCAATGTTTTGGTGCATCATTGCAATCTTGCACCGCGTCATTGCAAACAGTGGAAAGGGGAGAAGACCGTATAAATTGAACGAAAAATAGAAACAAAATTTTTTCTATAAATCGCTTCTAAAACATTTAAAAAATATATTCTCAAAGTTATAGGCCGAAATTCAACTCCGTACCGATACTATAGCCTGGTGAGTCAACGCGCCTTCGAGCGACCAGCTAAAACGCATTTTAAACACGATTTTCTCGAAATCACGTTTTCAAAATTGGCGCCGGGGATAACTCAAAAACTATTTGACCAATCAACTTCAAATTTTGCACACTTTTAGTTTATAATATTCCTCGGAATATGAACCACAATGTTTAACCAAATTATTAATTTTAACTACTGCTTTTAAACAAATGAAACACGAATTTTTTAGCGAAAATGTTCGAAGTTTCGCCATTTTTTAAATATGCGACTTTTTTACACCATTTGTGGTTCATATTCTTACAATTGGCACATAAATCGAAAAAAACTTATTGGTCTGTTTCACATAACTATCAGAGACGTTACAACGTTTTGCATCTCGAAAAAACCTATTTCAGATACTGCTCTATATCTTTTGTATTTATTACTATTTTACGGTTATAAATTTTGTTTACTTATTATAATATAAAACAAAGTACCCTTAAAGTTACGAAAGGATTAGCGCCTTGGTATTTTTGCAAAAAATTCCTAAAAATTGATACAAAAATAAACCGGGCTTAATGAATCTATTATCGCAGATAGCCGCATTCATATAGAATAAGAAACTCGATTCCTTTTTGTGGTTCAGATAACCCTTACAGTACTTTCCGTCAGCGGCAGGATCAACTGATTTTTTTTCAACGTTCTCAGTCAGCACTCTGTATCTGCCACGTTTTTTCATTGTCGCACAAAAATTAAGAACAATAGCTCAAGATACAATAGAAGAGTCTGCCAAACCTCAAATTAATGTGTCGAACCGTTTTTGTATAAAAAATTCACAAATAATTGCCCATTTTTCGGTCCAACAATGCGCAATACCCCCTTCAGCTTTCGAACATGACTCCACGCCTTCATGTAGGTTTACACCTGACGAGTGACTCGGCCGAGTCATCGGTCTGATACTCGGCCAAGTGAAAATCTTGCCCGCCGAATTACTCGGCCGAGTACTAGAATATGCGTTCAGACTGGGCGAGTGCTAAGCTCAGTGGGCTGACTAGTCCGAACACTCGTCAAGTGTAAACTCAGCATTAAGGTCGATTCATACAGCCACCGAGCCGGGCCGTGACGGGCGGAGCCTTTATGGTAAGCTTATGGACGGCGAGGAGTCGCTGAGCTCGATGGAAACTCGGTGGCTCCTCGCCGTCTATAAGCTTACCATATCCCATACAGCACACTTCGTTGCAGGAGTATTACAGGAACGTTGCTGCAATATTGCGTTATTGCAGGTTGCATTGGAATATTTCAGAAACAATGCTACAATATTGCCGTGCAATATTTGAGTGGCAACGTTCTTGCAATATTGCAGGAATATTGCGCACACGTTGCCACTGCAATGTTCCAGTCGCAACGATCCGACAATATTTCTGCAACATTGCGCACATATTGTATTGTTACAGTGGACACGCTCCAACAACATTCTGTAATATTGCGCACACGTTGCCACTGCAATGTGTACAGCACACTTCGTTGCAGAATCATTGCCGAAACGTTGCAGGACTACATATATCTAATGTTGCCGCAACATTGCAAACATACACACCTACAATATTGCCAAGGCGGACATAGGATTGAATCTGCAACGTCCTGCAATGTTTTGGTGCAACATTGCCATCTTGCACCGTGTCATGGCAGAGACGTTGCTGCAATGTTATGGTGCTGTGTGGGTAGAGGCTCGGCCGGTCACGGCACGGACTCGGTGGCCGTATAAACCGACCTTAACAGAGCATGGAATCGAAAGACAGAAACTTTTCAGCTAAACTTATCCCTAATCATCAAACACACCTGTCTCAGTACCTACTCAGCTTATTCCTCGTTCAATCTTGACGCACGTTATCCATCTTCAACGAACACACCAATTTACTCCAACATCCCTTCTCCACGATATCCTCCACCCCATTTGCAAGACGCTGTACTCGCAGCCCAGCGCTCCACTTAACTGCCCATCGGATAAAAGTTCTGGCGCCTTCTGCGAAAGTGGAAGATAATTACAATGGTAACGCCGACCGTTGCAACTAGGCGATCCGCCGGCCGTCGCACGGGAACACGCATAATCAGCCTCGGATCCTTGCCCGGGCATTAAAAAGCGTTCACTCGCGACCTTCTGTTAACCCGTCCCGAGTGAGCCGTGTTTTCGCGTAAATCCATTCGTGCCGCGCTAATGGGATGAATTAAATCGGTCGATACGGTTGCCAGTCGACTGGGGCCGATGACGTTTCCCGTCTCTCCTCCCCTGGGAACCGGAGGCAACCCGTGGAAAATCTTTGCGAAGCATCGCGAGGCAAACGCGGTGATTTACGAGCCATTATCCACGGCTGATCGAGGATCGCGTAACGATGGCTGCAGTGAAATTAATCGTTCTTGGTAATTATTTCGTCGGGTTCTCCGGTTCTTGGAACTCGCTGGATGGGAGAGCCGAGTCGCGTTGCTCGCGCTGCTTGAAGAGGAATTGTACGCGTGCGTTTAAAGAATTGATGTTTTAAATGTTTGTAAGCGATATATTGGTATTTCAGTTGTACGCACTCAGGTAGAACAGGTACAACATGCGTGAACGTATCATTATAATTCGGTGGACATTTGTGTGGAAATGACATTTCGGTGGAACGTAACTGATACAGTGGTTTTGCGTATGACCACCTTGTAGTGTGCCTTCGGTGGAAATGACATTTCGGTGGAACGTAACTGATACAGTGGTTTTGCGTATGACCACCTTGTAGTGTGCCTTTTTTATGGCTAGTGCTTGATAGAAACTACAGGGTAAATGCGGTTAAGATGGTGGTATTTTATGTTAGGTGAGCCAACTGACCCGGGCTCACCCTAGCTGGGATTGTACTACTGCACGTCTATGTCAACATTGCAGGTTAGTAGAAAATCGGAAGAACTGGATGGATACCCAATTAGTGTCAAAGCGAATGGTTAAGCAGAGTTCGGATTAAGCGAAAATCGGTTTATCCCGGTACCGCTATAAATTGATCACGAATCATTTCATTAAGCAAGAGGCAAACTATTTCTGCACGTATCAACCACTCTTCTTCAGATAAAATATCGTTTCAAGTAAAGAAGAATACATTTAAAACGACGTGTAACCGGTTTCATTGAAATTTTGCACACACCCATACAGCACACTCTCGTTGCAGCAACGTGGCAGGAACGTTGCAGTGCAAGGTTACAATCTTGCGCGCAACGTTGCCGCACCGTTGCAGCAATAATTCTATGTCCGCCACGTGCAATGATGCGCGGCAACGTTGCAGCAACGTTGCGCTGCAACCATGCAACATGGCAAGGTTGCTGCAACGTTGCTGCAACGTTACCGCAACGAAGTGTGTTGTATGGGCAGTTAGACCATATAATGTATAATAATGTGTTAAATCTATAATACACTCAACTCAAAGTTTCTTGAGTAAATCAAGTTCAAGGTTTTGTCTTTTGCAACTGGAAACGGGAACAATGTAAACAAGTAATTTGAACAATGTGAACAGGTGTAATTGAAAATTAGTAACAATATGCATACACATATGTCTGGAATTACCATGTAAATTACAGTCAAGCTGCAATTGCTACTTAATTATTCCTTCAAGTACCCGCAAGTAGGAATGCATAGGTTCAGGCTTGGCCCGAGCCTTTTCGCGCCCTAGGCGAACTTATCAAATTGCGCCTTTTATTCATAATACGTTTATTTGACTTTTTTGATGACCTTACTCTGCATTTTTATTTGTAGCTTTAAACGTTTATAGAACAACTTGTAATATTTCATTTAAAATTTTGTTTTAAAAAATGCCAACAACGAAAGGACCATTTTGCGCCCCTTGTCAACTTTATGCCCTACGTAGATGCCTAATTTTGCTCATAGAGGCGATCCGCGCCTGAGTGCATATATCGAGGGTCTGCAAAAGGCAAGACTGCGAGCTCGATTTCCTCTCAAACTACTGACGTGGGAACACCGCGATTCCTTACGCGCCGATTGGACCGCAACTTTGTGAGGTTATACAGTGAAGACAAGACAAGAATAACGGTATGCAGTGTTCACGGAAAATACCCTACCGGAGTTCAGACTCCAGTCGTAGGGAAGGGGAACGCATGCGTGCGATGACGCGGTGACGTCAAACCAATCAACGCCAAGATGGGAAACGATGGGAAACGAAACCAAGCGTCAAGTCAAGTGGAATATCGTACGACGAGTCAAATTCATATGAACATTTTTTCTGACATTTTGATTGTAAAAGACGCCCCGAGTGAATGCGACGTTGTCAGATCTGCGGCTCCAATTCACTACGCTAACCAATTTAATATTCTATTTTCGTATTACAAATATTTATATTAACGGTAAACTTTTTAAAATATATATACACGATGTTAAAAATTATTAATATTTTTTCTATAGTATCATACTCCCTTATATCCATCGTTTATTATCCAACTCCGATTTGACTAACATAGTTGGTTAGGAACTACCTTAAGGTTCAGAACAATTAAATAATTCTCTAGGAATCAACTATTTCGACCAACTCTCCGGGCCACCGCGTCTCTCGGATTTACCCTAACCAAAATTTTAACCAAGTCGGTTAAACCCTTCACCAAGCCTACTCCCAGCGACGCGCAAAATGGCGCCTTGGAGTCGCCCTCCGTATATTAGCCCGAATGCCAGCTGATCCGAGGAATCCGCATCGCGTCGCCTTCGGGACAATTATTTCCATTAGCCACCGTTCGACTGAGAAACGGCCCCGCAGCGTGTCGACCATCGTTAGAACGCGAAATTCTACTATGTCGGTCGCGTGAGCGCTTGTTAATGCGCCGCGCCGCCCGCAATGTTGGCTCGCGCTGCGCCTCGGGAGAGAAGTGTTTAGAAATCGTGTCGTTAATTTGATGCTGCTCGCATAGTTGGGCAGCGGCTATTCGAAAGCGGCGATCGCGCAGCCGTAAATTTGATTTCAGGAACAATACTCCGCCTGGAAGATGCTCGCCCGTTTCGTCCTACTTCTGGGCCCGTGTCTGTCGTCGGCGTCGTTTTGTTGCCGCCCGTGTCGTTCCACGTGCGCGCGGCCGATACGTTTCGCTGTTTGCCGTCTCTAATTATAAATTCCCCTTAATCCCTCCCGCCTCTCTCCTCTTCCGTACATCTCTTCGCGTCCTTAAAATGGTGGCCATAAACGGCGAACACCACCGCGACTCTTTGTTACTTCTCGCTCTCCTGTTCCCGTTTCACTTTAAGTTCCCTCGCTACTCTTCATTTTCAGACTCTAAAGCCGCGGCTGACGGTGTTCGTGTGTGGTTCGGATTTTTTGTTTCTTTTCTCACTTGGTGGGATCACGTGGCGTCGCTTCTGCGAAGCTTGTGGATGGTTGCAGGAATAAGTGGAGGAAATGGTGGGATAGGGGTGGAAAAGGGGGTGCAGTTTTGGATAAGCTTGAAATGGTGGATCTGCGAGTGTATTGGGAATAAGTATGCGTGCGGCTTTGAGGGTCATGGTGTGTGCCATTAATGGTTAATGACAGGATATTGACTAACTGTCTTTGATTATAGATCGCGGTCTTATTTAGGGAAACTGCTTCGCTTTCAGAAAATAAAATCAAGCAACGACGCTTGTTACAACGCAAACAGGAAGTTCGGTCATTGGCAACCGGCTACACGAGCCTGTGGCGGGAAGTGAATTTTTAATCGCTGTTACCTACATACCTCGATCCAGAATTCTTTTCCAAGCTTGCGTAGCTACTTCCCAACAGTGTGAAGAGCAACTGTGATGTCCAGGTGTCATACACGTTTCTCGGCACTGAAACGTGGTCAATGTTTGGGAGAGATCCATGTGTAAACTATTACTCCGATTGGTTTAATTGTTTTTGTGTTGCATAGGCACATGTTTATAGATTATAAAACAGGTCTGAGAATAGGAAAATGTTTAAAAATGTGGCGTCTGCGTGCAGTGGCGTGGAACACGTTTACTGGCGCCGCCCCAATCGGTGTGCACGATTCAGCTCGTACGAGCGGTCTGAATAAAAAATCTCCGATTTTTTAACAATCTTTGGGATCGTAGTTATCTGGTGAAGTCGACCTTTTCCGAAAAAAAAAGAATTGCGGCAATGATAACACTTTGAAGAAAAAGGTCGTGGTTTTCGCTATAAAAGTCGTACGTTGTTGCTTGTTATTAAAGAATGCTTCAATTTAATTGAAAAAACTCACCGTCATCAGATATCGAATCTTCTGTAGAATATGTGTGTAAATAATGAATTTAATCGGATGAACGGTGAGGCAGTTAGCATGCCCACCGTCTTGGAAAATGATGTTTCGAGAAAAACCCACATTTTTTACAATTTTCCAATTCTCATACCTGAGGTATATAACCTTAGGTACAGGGCCGTTCCTGGCGGGGGTGCAGAAGGTGCCCCCGCACCTGGGCGGCCAAACTTAAGGGCACAGCCGCAGGCAGTTTATTATATGTAAAGTTTTGACTAATAAGAATAATAATCGAAACTCTTTTGCATGATAACTGTTTAAATTATGGATAACTGTAAAAATTATTATTTATATATAGATATAAAAGTAAACACTGCATATCAAATTCTTAATTAAAAAATATTAAATTAATAAGAGCGGCAGTATTCTTTTGCACCTGGGCGGCCAAAACCCAGGAACGGCCCTGCTTAGGTATATAAACATATACCTATAAAACACAAAAAGAATTAAACAAATCGGATTAATACTTTATCCCTGAATCACTCGCAAACATTGACTACGTTTTAGCGCTGAGAAACGTATATGATCCCTTAACAGTGTGAGAAAGAAGCATGTATACAAGTTCAAAGTGCTCAATCTTATCTCATATTCCTAAAGAAGTGCCGCGAAATAAGTTTACATTTTATAAAGATTTTGACAAACATTTAGGAAGAAAATCCTTCCCATCGAAATATTGTATGCAGGGTTCAGAAGCTAATCAGTCTCCATAAGTCCAACTTTCCCTGAAAATCAGTTACGTATTTAACCTCTTTAATGTTAAAACTTTCAGTCGATAAATCCATTAAATCACTACTTTCATGCATAAGCGATAAACTGTAGTAACAGTAAAAGTAAAATTTACTTATATTAACCACCAAATTACTAGTCAAAATTATTTAGTGTACATTGTAAATCTCGGTTTTAATGCCAATGGACTTACCCTGATTGGCATTTGAACACTTCACACGCAGAACCTGCTCCAAACCCTCAAAACGCTCAAAACAAATTTTCAAATGCAACAGATTGCGACTGATCTAATGCATTAGAAATTTCACAGCATATCAAGAAGTGAGAACGACATGCATTTCCTTTCAAACCCAGAAAGTGCAAAGGTCGATGGCCCCTGCAGGTTTCAGAACGCGTAATCAGAAGAAATCGATAGCAGTGCTTAACCAGCGTTGCAACTATGTTCTTTCATTGAGCAGAGTCCGATCTACCTTTTCCGCCACTCTGGGCAAAAATAATTTGGCTGCCCTTTAGGTATAATTATTAAAATAATTATTTCCAAATATAATTTTTGACAGTGAGTGAAATTTAGTGTAGGTATTTGTCGAATAACAAAAGCCTTAGCTACATTGTTTACCGCCTTTTCAAAAGTTTTACTTTTCTATTGATTTTAATTATAAATAATTATTTTAAAATATAATCTTTGGCAGTGAGTAGAATTTATTGTAGGTATTTGTTGAATAACCTTACCACATTTTTGACCGCCTTTTCAAAAAGTTTTACTTTCTATCGATTTTAATTATAAATAATTATTTCAAAATATAATCTTTGGCAGTGGATGGAATTTATTGTCGAATAACCTTACCCACATTTTTTACCGCCTTTTCAAAAGTTTCACATTTCTATTGATTTTAATTTTCTCTTTCTACCAATATTGCCGCCTGTCACCGAGAACTCAAATACCCCTAAACACTCAAACTTAATATTCAGTTAACTAACATTCCCCGTTTAGAGGCAACGTTCACCTACTTGCAAAAATTCCAAATTCAATAAAACGCCGCAGGAAACAGAAACCAATGCTCCCATTTCACCTTCGTATCGAAGGCATTAAGGATTTTCACGAAAAGGAGAAAAACGGTGTACAATTACGGACTCGCGAGTGCGCTTGTTCGCACGCCACTCTGCTGTTCGCCGAATGTTAATTACGTCCATAACGAGGTGAATTTACCATTTGCACAGCGCGCGCGCGTGCGCCGGGGCTCGCTCTTTCGATTGCAACTCTCGAGCAGAAGTAGCAAGGAATTTTTTCTTTCAATCCGACTGATCGAAAGTCGCGATCTTCGTACGGCATCTTCGCTGCCGGGACTCCGCGCGGCAGCAATTGTAATTATTACTTTCGAATGCATCGACACCGTGACACGTGTTGCTAATCAGAGTACAGGCCGACGATTTAGTAGCGCTCTTATCTATGTACAAGCTGGTTTATCGCGGTCTGTCGAAAACGGCGTCCCGCGTCGTATTTTATCGCTGCCCGACAATGTCGCACCCCCTCCGCCCGCTTCTAATGGTTCTTTGTTGTTCGAACGCGTGATTTTCCCTCCTACACCTTGCACCGTTAGCTCCGGCGATAATTTATTTCCGAAACGAGCAACCTCCCGGCTAGTGGCTACCAGTCTTTGTGACCCTTTAACAGGTTCGTGCTGCTGACAAACGATAGGGGGCGCAGAACGCATAAAGGAAACGTTGAAATGTTAATGTATGGGCGAGGAGAAGTCGTGCGAGTAAGGATCTGTGATAGGTTTTTATTTTTTAGTGTATTCGGGAGAGATTTAGTTACTTGCAACTAACAAGGAGAGGTTCCCAGGTGTCCGCCTCCGATTGCTTTGAATTTTGGATATGTTTTAGGGGACCGAAAAATAAGATGTACATGTTTTTTTTATAGCGGCCCGTTGTCATATTTAGGGGGTAAAACCAACCCCCAAAGATAAAAGATTTTCAGGTGTTCATCTCCCATTGCTTTGGTTTTTGGGTATGTTTTAGAGGACCAAAAAATAAGAAATACGTGTTTTTCTATTTTGGCCCGCTTGAATGTTTAGGGCGTGAAACCACCCCTCAAATTCCATAAGATTAGGTGGCGATCGCCTCCGATTGCTTTGGTTTTTGGATATGTTTTAGAGGATCGAAAAATAAAAAACAGGTGCCTATTAATTTTGGCCGGTTTGCATCCTTAGGGGGTGAAACCACCCCTCGAAGTTCATAAGGGGTGCGAAATTGTGTTGAATAAAACTGCGTATAAATTTTATTTGCGTCATAATTTGCTGTACGGATGATGTTCTTGTTGTCAGTCACCATTATTAGGGGGTAAACTACCCAGAATCGTTTAAATATCTACGCATTTAAGAGAGTCGAAACGTGTCAAGAAATTCATAAAATTCTATGAAAAACCGTAGCATCAGAAACGGCCGGCACCTATTCTTATGGAATTTGAGGGGTGGTTTCACCCCTTGAACATGCAAACGGGCCAAAATAAAAAGACACGTATTTCATATTTTTCGGTCCTTTAAAACATATCCAGAAACCAAAGCAATCGGAGATGAACCCATGAAAATCTTATAACTTTGGGGGTTGGTTTCACCCCCTAAATATGAAAACGGGCCGCAAGAAAAAACACGTAGGTATATCTTATTTTTCGGTCCTCTAAAACATATCCAAAATTCAAATCAATCAGAGGCGGACATCTGGAAACCGCTCCTCATAAGTAGTATAAAGAATACGTAAAGTAGCGGACATAAATGTAATCACTTTTTCGATTTGCTCTACTGTTGTTATTTCTTAGCAGCAACTTAGAACTTTGCAATGTTTAGAGGGAATCCTATTTTGGGGGCTAAAAACATACCAAAATTTGGGATTTTTTTTAAAGAACCAGCGATTTGATTCATCTGAAATTTGTGCCAGTTTTTTGTTATTAATTTCTGATAACAAATGCAGGAGTTATTCCAGGTAATCTGACAATGAAACAGAAAAATGACATGTAGCTTCAGTTTGATAAAGTCAGAATACAAATTCGCCAATTTTCTTATGTAACAAAAGAAATATATAATAATTTATGTATGAAACATATGTAAAAACTTTAGTTTTTACAACGTTGGTTTAATAAAGTTTCACTTTTCTGCTTCAGATTAACTGGAAGATAAAAATCATGCACAGCAGGGGTCGACGAAGTTTGCGCGGCGTGATGGTCGAAGAGGCATAACTCCTATATGTGTTATTCAAAATTAATAAAAAGAATACTGCAACTTCTTTAACGATGCATAAAAACATGGTCCAAATTTCAGATGAATCGAATAGCTAGTTTCTTAAGGGGTCATTCTCGTAATCACGCCGCAAAATTCAGCAACATTCAGGCTTTTTTTCTCAGTGAATAGGGTAAACCAACCAGTAATTGACCGCATACCAGTGAATGACCATTAGGCAAAGAAATATCAATTATAAATTTAAAAATTATTATATGGTTATAAATGGAGTGTAGTTAGACTTTTAATATCCCATATTTTTAGTTACGCGTATTAAACAAACATTAATAAGTACAATTCTTAACAAAAGTATGCGGTCATTTACTGGGCTTCTCATTCAACAGTTCGGTCATTCACTGGTTGGTTTACTCTACAATGAATGACAATGTCAAACTTTTTTTCATTTATTAAGCTACTTGTAATGTATACGGAACAATTTTTTAGAAACAGTTTTTATTGGGTTTTTTCAATATTATTTGGAGTTCACTAAACAGTGGCAGTGGATTTCGCGGGTACGTAGGTAGCACCTAGTTATGATCTAAGAATGTTACCTAGGCGCATGCGCAATCCGTAATAGATTCAGAATTGCGCATTTTAAGATTTCGTTGCAGAAATTGCGGGCAGGTGTTCTCGATTACCATTTGTTCAATATGAAACATGTGCACAGAACCAGCAACCGAGCGGAAACTGTTCAAACGACCGGAAAACCGCGTTAGAGGCTAGTCGAAGCGCACGCGTATTCGTGTAACGACCGCCCTAATGAATAATCGTTTGAACGAACGACCGTAGAGATTTACTTCGTTTCGCAAACGAGCCAGTGAAAACGAGAGTGAAGTCAGCCCAAGGAGTGGAAAAAGTCGAAAATAATGAATTATGTTCATATTCTTGTGCCTTATAGCATTTTAGATGGAGTTTCAGGTTCTCAAAATAAAGCAACATTTATGATACTTTCGTTCTCAAAATTATTTCTATTAGCAAATAACTGCTCTGAAGATTAAATAACATCAGACCTTTTCCTATTGAACCTCGCCCTTTACATTTAGTATTACACATCTACTATATAATAAATGTAGCATTTATTTCTGCTGTTATAATTTCTGAGTATAATAAAGGAATATTATTATAAAAACAGAGTTCAAAACAACTACCTCGTAATGAATCGATTAATTACGATCGGCTCTTCCGCGTGGAGAACTGATGCACCATTAATCATCCCGAAGATGTCCTGTATCGACAACGATGAAATCAACGACTGTTTGAAATATCGATTGCGGCTGCCTTTGATCTTTTCAGTAAAAATTATATATAAATGTTCTATCTCTGTTTTACCAGTGATTTTTAATCGATCCTCGATTTCTTCCTTTCAGGGGAACCCCTGTCTCCCCCTTTCGATGTCTTTTTTGGAACTGGTTGAGCAGGAACGAGTATAATCCTGTTTCGATAGCACCGCTGATAAACGAATGATCAGAATCCTCTTACCTGCTAATGAAAGGGAACCGGGGCCGTCTTCCGAAATGAATTGTTGAGGAAAACCAACGGACACGTGCCTCATGACAACTCTCCACGACTTCGTAAGGTAATTGGACTTTCTCCCTTGCGGGGAAATGTTCTCTCTGCTGTTGTAAATTTTCCGGGCTCCCTAAGCTGCCCCATGCGAATCCATCGATAAATTCCTCGTTCAGTGTTCACGGTTTTGAAAATTCTTATAGTGTCTTTTAGATAGGGGAGACCGGGGCTAGTTGACTAACGAGGTTAGTTCGTTTCACTACTCTAAATATAATAAAAACTTAAATTAAACTTTACCAAATTAACCTTAAATTTAACTTAAATTAAAACAATTTTCAAAATTAAGCCTGTATACCTATAATGAAATTTGTAAACTTTTGGTTTGCAACAAGTCAACAAAATACCAATGGTCTATTTATAAAAATTAGAAATGTTAAAAATTAGTCAACTGGCCCCGGTCTCCCCTACTTATAGTGTCCCATGTGAAACCTAATAAGCATGGAGAGTGGAAGGAAAGTCACTGTGGCACTTGTCGCGAGACCACATCGATGCTCTCCAGTACGTCTCGCCATGTAACTTTCCGTCGAACGACAGAATACGGTTAAGTTCCGAAAAAAATGTCCCGCTTTCGGCGAATGCCAGTCACCCAGGCATTAACACACATATTGATGGTCAACGAAGAATCAGAAGAAACATTACAGAATGGGGCTTCAATATTATCGACCAAGCTGTTGATTCTTTATGATGTGAAAAAATGTTTCTGGCTGACATGTGCGATGCATATTTATGGCTGAGTAGAGTTCTCTGAAATTTGGAGCGACAATCAGAGTAGAGGAGCACAGAGCGTACCATCTTCATAGAAGTAAACGTCGAAAAGTGTTTTACAGTAAACTCTCAGAACGCGGTTTCCATATGACGCGGAGCAAAAGTTGCGACAGTCCTCCTATAACGCGGCACCGTCCAACCCACTTGCACTGTTACCCAAACAGCACACTTCGTTGCAGCAGTGTTGCAGGAACGTTGCTGCAATATTGCGTTGTTACAGGTCGCATTGTAATATTGCAGAAATATTGCGCACGCGTTGCCACTGCAGTGTTCCAGATCCTACAATATTCTGCAATATTGCGCGCACATCGACCTGCAATGTTCCAGTGGCAACGATCCTACAATATTGCGCGCACATCGATGTGCAATGTTCCAGTGGCAACGGCCAAACAAAATTGCGCACATATTGCCGTGCAATACTGTAGTGATAATATTGTAGAAACATTACAGCAATATTCTGAAGCAACTATGACTTTGACAAAATTTGTCGAAATATGTACATGACGTCGAGTGGATTCTACAGCATGTTTCATTTAACTGGATACGCTGGAATTTCTCGTTGGCCGTTGAAGATATGGAAAAAAGTGTTATCGTGAGAGTTGTTTGTACTATTGCCCGATTGAGAAGTAGACCGACTATTTACCCACAAGCTGAAATGTCACAGGGGCAAGGGGAATCGCCCGAGCGCTCTACCCAATTCCTTGCAACAAAGTCCGCCGCGTAACGCAGAATGCGAACGAAACAAATCACGACAGCCCGCGGATATGCACAGCCGCTAAGAACCGAAAAGTAGGACTTCTTGGAGGGGATAGGGTGGAGCGAGTGGGCGATTCCCCTTGCCCCTGTGACATTTCAGCTTGTGGGTAGTCGGTCTTCTTCTCATCGGGCAATAGTAGGTACGTGAAATTATAGAAGAGATTTGAAGATCAATTAATTTTTTTTAGATAGAGTAGGTACTATATATTTGGATATTCTTCCGAAAGGGACCGGTGGCCGATCGAGATGAGGTTTGGGGGGAGGGGTGGGAAAGGGGTGTGGACCCTAAATCTAAAATTGTAGCTTCGGGTATTTATTAGTTTCCGAAATATTAATAAAAAATTGTTAATTTTTGGGGGAAATTTTTTTTGGACGTTGGTGCAGGCCTCCCTACTCGGGAGCCCTTCCGTCCCCCCATTTTCCACTTTTGAAATTTTGTAAGCACAGTCCCATTTTTAGCATCGCCAAACTCACATCGGTTCGCTACCATGCTTTACGCGCCCGCCGCACCGATCTAGCCACAACCAATACTAATACCCGGCAAAAGTTGGAAAGTGGAATGCGTTGTGTCGGTATAAGTCAACAGAAATATTGTTAAGAGGGGGGACCGTGGTAAAGTGATTAAAAAAATCGGTAAGGTGTACCCTTTTATGCACAATTACCTCTGTATCTTTTGAACGCTTTAATTGCTGAAGCTAAAATTTTATATTTGGGATCTGTCCACACCCCTCCTAATACCCACCAAGTTTCATTTCGATCGGCCACCGGTTGGGGCTAGACCAGTGCGGGGAGCGCGCAAAGCACGGCAGCGAACCGATGTGAGTCCGGCGATGCCAAACACGAGACCGTGGTTACAAAATTTCAAAAATAAAAAATAGGGGGACGCAAGGGGTGGGGAAGGGGTGTGGACCCTAAATCTAAAATTGTAGCTTCGGGTATTTATTAGTTTCCGAAATATTATTAAAAAATTGTTAATTTTTGGGGGAAATTTTTTTTGGACGTTGGTGCAGGCCTCCCTACCCTGGTAGGGTATGGTTATTAACAATGTTTTAATAATATTTCGGAAACTAATAAATACCCAAAGCTACAATTTTAGATTTAGGGTCCACACCCCTTCCCCACCCCTCCCCCCAAACCTCATCTTGATCGGCCACCGGTCCCTTTCGGAAGTACAGCCATATATTTTAATGTGTGAAATTATTATTATTATTATTATTATTATTATTAAACGTCTTCATTGCATAAACGAGAAGAAAAGACAAATTCAATGGTTCAGTCTAAAGACTGTTTTTCAAACTAACCTAAAATGACACCGGGTGAAAGTTATAGTGCGCACCTATAGTGTTACAAATCCCTAATGGGGGTTTTGTCAAAACAGCCTTCGGTTTTGAATAATTTGAGTTTAAAGTTTTGCACGGTAGGAGTATAAGTTCGAATATGTAAGCAATCTTATCAATCAGCGATTGTAGCTGCGGCGATAAAGTGTTCGTCTACGATGCTATAGGTCCCTCGAGAAATAGAAAAAAAAATTTTACGAGAAAAAGACACACCGGCGTTATACTACGAAAAATCTCCGAAACGTTGCGGGAATTCACTCCTGCAATATTCCCCAAGGCGGACGTAGGAGTAAATCTGCAACTTCCCTGCAATGATGCGGTGCAACATTCCAATCTCGCACCGCAATATTGCCGAAGAGTTGCAGGATCATTGCCACAATTTTGCCGTTTCGTTGCAGAATCATTGCCGGAATGTTGCAGGACTACTAATTTGTAATGTTGCCGCAACTTTGCAAAAATAGACTCCTGCAATATTGCAAAGGCGGGCATAGGAGTGAACCTACAACGTCTCTGCAATGTTATGGTGCAACATCGCAATCTTGCACCGCATCATTGCATAAACGTTGCTGCAATGTTATGGTGCTGTGTGGGTATAGCCAGATAACTGACCTTTCTAATGTGACCAATTAGAACTCGAATGGTTATTTAATTTTTTTACTATCTGGTCCTAAACAAAAATATCCCTTTCATCCCATCTCTCCCCTACGAATTAATATGATTTGTGCTATGCAGTGCTGAGTTTCTTATAACGCGGTACGAATTACTCGCGTTATAAGGGGGTTGTCTGTATCATTTATGCATTTATATAATCTTTCTTATCTTAAATTTAACACGTCACCAACTAGTGACACCCCTGATGGGACTACCCCATTAAATATCCTAGTAGTGTAACGCCACAAAGTCCTTGCAAAAGATGGAAACAACGAATTTTAAAAAAGAGCCCCTTGGGTGTCACAGATTCAAAGAATTTCTGCGACAGGTGGTTAATCAGCCGTGGACGCCACGCACGGGAGCAGGTCATCGTATTTTGAATAACAACCTACTCTGAAATCGCCCGAAGATGAGGGGGGACCGCTGCCATAAATGATGCAGGAAGGCACGTCGGATTACCGCAGCATTTCTCGGGATTCCCCTTTCCTGATCGTCGTCAGTGGCGTGTCGGATTTCTTGAACATCGTTGAACGCCAGCCCCCCGTACAATCGGTTTAAAATGTCGTTCCAGTGACCATAACCCACATACATGTATGAAGGAGAAGGTACGTACCCCCTTTTTAGGCACGTTAAATGAGAAGTGAACAAACAAACGTAAGTACGTACGTATTTGTATGTCTTACTGAAATTGACCGACAGTTTGGGGTGAATTTAAAATAGTAGGCCTATTTATGCAGGCGGGGCGAATTTGGAAGAATTATTTTAATTACTGTGAATCCACTTAATTTCTCAACAGGTAAGTACATAAAGTTACTCACAAAAGTATCCGCCTACTGTCCTGCCTAGTGAATTAGAATTGCGAATTCTTACTATGAAGGCGATTTAATATGTAAAATATGTTACATATAAGGTGGACGGATGCATTTTTGAGTAACTGTATGCTTATTTCGAGACTTATTATTACATACAATACTGATGTGTTCGAATACTGATGTATTCGATTAGTATGGTGTGAATTATAAATCAAGTTCTTTAGGTTCATTTGTCAGGGTGAAATCTTGTAACCTAATTTTCACCCACTTCACCCTATACTATTCGAATACTAATGTAGCATTCGAATAGTATTCGAATAATAACATATTCAAATATTCGAAGTTTATTCGTAGCATTCGAATACTTGTAAAATATTCGAATATTAACTTATTCGAATAGTCCCAGCCCCACTCTAGACAAGAATACTCCTTAAATCGTAATATAGGTTTAAGTTGTCAGTAACGTACTTATTATATAGAAGGTACCTAGTAGTAGTATTTGGCTAGAAAATGGCGAACTAATACGTCTTCCAATGGCAAAGTGTTAATACTCACGCTTACGGCCCACAATTACAGACCTAACCCAATCTTAAATGCACTATGAGTAACTAACAACTGATTATGTATGTAGGTTGTAGTTCGTGGAACGATATTTCTGAGCTGGTTCTACATTCACTGCTAGACAAAATGATAAGTCACCCTATTAAATTCCCGCGAACATATGCATGTATGTACATACGCACGCTAATGAAACGGAGAAGGATAAAGGCAAGGAAACTGTTCTTCGAATTTCATAGCAATATAAATAGATAAAAAAATATTAAAAGAGTTCACTGTATTCGAGAATTTTTTATTCGCCTAATTTATTAAGATTATTAAGTTAATACAAACACGATATTTAATCCTATTTCCAGTGATATGTATTTAGAGTATTCTAACATTAGCTTGGGAGACAGGAGGAAAATGTCGGACTTGGTCTTTCTTTTCAAACTACTAAATGGACAAATAAGTAGCCCACAACTTCTCCAACAGATTAATTTAAAAGCAACAGAAAGGCAAGTCAAGAGTTATCGATTACTCAACCTCAAACTGCACCTAACCCAGACCTAACCCAGACCTATGTATACCTCTTCATTTATATAGTCACACCGATACGATTACTAGGAAATTAAGAAAATTATGCAACTTTGTGTGCAAGTAGAGTAGTTCATCCGTAACGAAAACCTATTTTTTTTGGTCCTATAGCGCTGGTTCAGGGGATGAAATCACCCCTCGAAAACAGTGCAGAATTTTCTATTTCGTAGAATATTTCGAGAACAGTGAGATATATAAAAAAAAGTTTAAACAAAAGTTGTACCTTTCTTTATATACCTACAAAACTGCGTAAAACTAATTCTCGAAAAATCCATACTTATCAAGTAACTACTCCCACCACCAACCCTCAATTCGTTAATTATTTTCACTAATTTCCTGTCAATAATTTGTAAACATTTGTATATAAAAGGAGCCTTCCGTAAAATATTAAAACGAAAGGAAATAAAAGTGAAACACGTTGTTCATAAATCTACGTGTATGTATATCGAGGAGAAATTCGCGATCGAAAACGTCGGCCAAAAGATCGACGGGAGCTCTCACGTGCGCGCGCATGCAAGTGCGATAGTGTCATCGGTTGGAGGGCCTTGTCGCGGTACTTCTGCCAAGCGTCGGATCGATTGAACCGTATAATTCCACCCGACACTTGACGAATTACCTGTAACCAGAGAACGTGCAATTACCCACGGGAGGGAGGGGCGTTCGCTCTCGGACGACTGAATTTTTCGGTCATCGATCGCGGTCACGGAGGAGTGTGAATTTTCGAACCCAATCATCAACACTTTACGCTCGTTCGCCGAACTTCGGGAATGCGCTTACACAAGACGGAGAGAAAAGTGCGGTTCCGAAATTTCGGTGTACCACTTACGGGCACGAGGAAAAAGGGCCTGTCACGTGCATCTGCCGCCCCTCGATTTCTCGTGGCGTATTCGCTCGTTGGAGAACGCTGTACCACTGACAGGTTAATAGGAAACTGACAGTGTATTCGTTAACATGTACCAATGGTATGAAAGTGAAAGTGTGTGCGGCTCACTACCGAACCAAGTGATTGTGCGCCGAAAGAATAGGAAAGCGGCGAGGGTGTCGTGGAGATAGAAATGGAGCGTGCACTTGGCATTTGAGGAACAGTTTGAGTTTGAAGGTTCGAAGTAGGGCTGGTACTATTCGAATAATATAATGTTCGAATATTTTACAAGTATTCGAATGCTACGAATAAACTCCAAATATTTGAGTATTCGAATATTGATGTATTCGAATACTATTCGAATACTTAAATATTCTAATAGTAATCGAATACTTGGATATTCGAATACTTAAATATTCGAATAGTATTCGAATACTTGGATATTCGAAAACTTAAATATTCGAATAGTATTCGAATACTTGGATATTCGAATACTTGGATATTCGAATACTTGGATATTCGAATACTTGGATATTCGAATACTTAAATATTCGAATAGTATTAGAATACTTGGATATTCGAATACTTAAATATTCGAATACTTGGATATTCGAATACTTGGATATTCGAATACTTGGATATTCGAATACTTGGATATTCGAATACTTGGATATTCGAATACTTAAATATTCGAATAGTATTCGAATACTTGGATATTCGAATACTTAAATATTCGAATAGTATTCGAATACTTGGATATTCGAATACTATTCGAATACTTGGATATTCGAATAGTATTCGAATACTTGGATATTCGAATAGTATTCGAATACTTGGATATTCGAATAGTATTCGAATACTTGGATATTCGAATTATATTCGCCAAATAATTAAGCAACTGAAGTATTCGAATATTCAAGTACCGAAAAATTCGACAAATAGTCCCAGCCCTAGTTCGAAGTAGGCTCTTCGCGCACTGTTCCCCAAAAGTCCTTGCTACGCACAGCTGTCCCCTTCATCGCGTAACGAAACCACAAAAAGAAATAAATCGCGAAACGGCACTGGGAGGAAAACATCTTCCCCGCATCCTGCGGAGTTTCCAATTTCGAAGATAGCGATCGTTGTCCTTAAGCTTCTCGTATATCAAACAAGACCATCGGAGAATCTCGACGACCGACCGGGAAATTCGGTACAGCAGCCTGTGAATTATAATTCGATACCCGATGGGCCGCAATTTGCCCTCGTTATCGGTGCTCGGAACCTATGCTCCTGGCTGATGCACTGCTAACGACAACGGGCATTATCGTGCTCGGATAGACATCGCCGATCGCGTGTAAGAGGCACGGAATCTCCCGTTGATCTCTCCAGGTTCGACCGAACCAGGCGACTGAGCTAGAGACGAAATTATCAGCTGATAAAACCTGCAACTTATCGCGGAGTGTTTCTACTGTGGGGGTGCGAAAGATGCTGCTAAGGCGATGCAGCCAGATCGTGTTTCAGTGACGAGTCGTTGTGTCTCTGCACCGCGTCAGCTTTCACTGTTGTACGATAGCTAATCGATGGGTATATGGTAATTGCGTGGAAGATATGCTTGTTAGATCCTGATATGGGTGCAGCTATGGTCCCTTCTTTGATGTCTTTTGCAGTAGTGCTGGGTCGTTGGTGCAGACTCCATGAATTAAAATACAACACTAAACGGGCTGACTAGTTGTTTTCAAATATCCTCAGCTGCAGTAGGGTAACCTGTGCACATCTTTTAGAATATACTGTCAAATTTTCGCGTTAATTTATGCATTAGATTTTGAGAAATTTTGATTTCTGTGTAATCGCAAAACTATTCTGTTTTATATTACAGATTAGAGATCAACTTTGGTGACAAATAACTTTGCGCAAAATGAGTATTTTTTGCTAGTTTCTGCTATAGCACTAGTGACCCAGCTCAGGCACCCCGGGATGAGCAGTTCTCGTCTTTTGGGCATACTCCCACGGAATAATCACCCATGAAGTAAGTCCCAATTAGGGCCGGGAGTATTCGAATAATTTAATATTCGAATATTTTACAAGTATTCGAATGCTACGAATAAACTTCGAATATTTGAGTATTCGAATGTTATTATTCGAATACTTGGATATTCGAATTATATTCGTCAAATAATTGAGCAACTGAAGTATTCGAATATATTCGAATACCGAAATATTCGACAAATAGTTCCAGCTCTAGTCCCAATCCCTGGGGGACTACCTTCTATTTAGTATTTACTCGGTTGGTCCTCACTGATACGAAACGAATGCGATAACCACTGAATGTTTCACGAGGCTCTATAGAAGCCTCTCGGTCGATATTGTATGGTAAATGTAGACGCGCCTTGCTACAGCTACTCACAAAAGTATGGGCCCACCCTATATGTAACATATTTTACATATTAAATTCATTGCAGAGTAATAATTCGCATTTCTAATTCACAGTAATATACTTCTGCTTTAGGTGCATTCAACTGAAAAATTGTGCACAGTTTATTTAAAACAGTATTATTACCTGTGGAAAAAGCACAGACCGCGCAAAAAAATATTCGCTCATATACAGTATCTAATTTATATAAACGTAATTACAGGGAATTAATATTCTTCTGATATTCTTGCGATTTTATTATAAGCCATTATGCATAGATTCAACTAACTTTCAGTGAAATTGGGGCTTATTTTGTTCCATTCTTCTAGTAAAGTTTAATTGAGTAATTCTTTGGTAGATAGTTTTAACTAAAAATATATTAATCAACATTTATACCAATGTAGGTAAATTATAATGGGTAGTTGGGAATTTAACATTTCTTAAATAAGTATGTTCACACTGGTGATCTGAAATGTGACAGCTTGCAAAGGTAAAAAATATACATGTAGCATGCATTATGCCCTTCTTACTAAGAAGTTCTTAGTTGAAATATCCTATCTAGTATTTCGAAACATCTGAAAACAACTGAAGATTTATTATTTTCTTTGTGTCGTCGTTGTTTCTCTCATTTCAATCTAAAATATGTAGTCATTATTTCATAACAGCCTAATATAATGTTTCGTAATAGGTGTACCGGCAGATAATGTATCATTGACGTAGGAATTAATTAAATGTTTCAGAGAGGATACTTTAAACATCTAAAAAGCAGTTAGAATAAATGAATTAGACTGTTTCTAGATCTCTACGAAACGTGTAGGGTTCACTAACTTTACTTAAAAGGTAACAGACGTGTAAAACTTCAAATATTTCAACATATCTTGAAAAATGAAAAAATGCCACATAGGAAATTTTAACTAAGAAGGTGAGGACAGTGAAAACGTTTTTTTTGTGTTGGAAGCTTAGAATTAACATTCCTACATCAAGCAATCCAACAGTCACAATTAAGTACACTGTGTGTCCACAGTGAAAAGGGAGACAGTGAACGTATCAACATTTTGCTGCGTCACCTACACAAGGGTAACGCTATTATACACAAACTACCGGCAAATATTAATTTACACAGTTATGACAAATATTAACCCCTTGCCCTCCAACTTAAGGAGAAACCTGTCTTTAATTAATTCACTAATGAAACACAGAACTTTAGAATAGAAATACACATAGCGCAGTAGCTTCGAACTAAATAACTCATTGAACTCTGCGAACACTCGAACTGCAAAGGATTAATACCAACTTCCAATGAACTGCAATGAATGAAAAATCGGTTAAGAACAGGTTCGTTTAAAAGTAGAATCGCTGTACACGCCCTGCCAGAACTTTTGGCAAACGCGGCACAGCAGTCAACGGCGTTAAAACATGTGCGCATAGAGATTAGCATAATATTCTATCGACTCCCGTGCCGTGGAATATCGTTAATAACGCAGTCACGGATACCCATACCCTTTCCGCGTGTCCTTGCGCGAGCTGGGCCCGCGCATAAAGCACGCGCGCCTGCCTGTCCGCCACGCCATTGGCCCCAGCAACGCTCGGGCCCCATTCGCGTTGCAACGGGCCCGACATGCATCTCGCTGCCCGATTTTTCCGCCAGCCGGATATTTATGCGCTCCGCGACGCCTGTTGCCACCTCGAATAAGTAGGTGGATAATTGCGTTTACGTCGAGATCGAGAATAGCCGTAGAAGCGGCGCGAAAAGTTAATCATGCGTTGCCCACCGTTCGCGTTCTTCCAACGGGGGCACGCGGTTTCCACTGTCGCGTCGCGTTAGGGCCTTTTCATACGAGAAAGTGCTGAGCCTTTCGACTCTTTATAATTGCGGCCTGAGTGTTTAATAATTAAAAGAAAGAGACGAGGTTGTTGGTTCGATTTAAGGATTGGATCGCCTGTGGAGTGTTTTGGCTCGAATTCGTTGTATATGTACCTACTTGGAATTTTTGCTGTAATAAATATAAAATATTTGTCGAAAAGTTAAGTACATAGTTGTATAATAAAGTATAGTTAAGTTAAGCTCAGTGTACAGTATATTTACTCGACATATCAAACCCTTGTCAACAAGTAATTTATGGACTAGTTTTGATAATTGTCCGACAGCACCAGATAATTAAAAATAGCAACGTTCCTGCACTTTCTGGCAATCAAAATAAACTTTACTAACGGACTCCTCTCTGATCCCTGACTTCCATAAAAAAGCAAAAACGTTAAGCAACAAGCTTCGGCCACCCCTTCCAATTTAACATCCTCGTTAACAGTAAAAATATACCAAGATCGTGACATCGCAATGCGCGAAGCTAACGAGTGTATTCAAAACCACCTATTCTCACCTCCACCTATGTGTATCCTATCCAAATATCAAATCGTACAGCTTAATCACTCCCTTAAAAAGGCATCCCATCACTTTCAACAAACACTGTCGGTCGACAATGATCACCGTGGCACGAAATTACTTAAAGCAACAGAAGACACAACTGAGTTCTACGAAAACAATATTTCACCAGTCATTGCACCACAGTTACCCCGATATTGGGAGTAGAAGATTAGTATGCGACACTAGCGGTCAGTGCGCGAACTAGTAGTAATGGCCGACGCAAGTATACTCGCTATTTATTGCGGTCTATCAATTTTCACAGTATCGACGAACTGTATGGAGAAAAAATGTTGCGTAACAAATTGTAACGCTACAGTGAACAATAATCTCAATTTAAGTTTGCATAAAAGTGCGAAAAAGTGAGGCAAATAAAATTGTCCACATTACATACTATTACATATTCCAAAATTGGGCCTAACTGTATTGTCAACGTTTTTACTGCAAGAAATAACTTTGAAATAAACTTTTATACTACCAGATCCATATAAACATATAGTAAAAGGTATACTTGCGTCGTCCATATTTGTTTTGTCACACTAGCGCCACCATTCCCGCGGTGGTAGATTCGTTTGCCGTAACTCACCCTCATTACGCCCCAATAAAAGACAAAGAAGCACTAACACAAATCGATTGAAAGCTCCAATCATTGCAAATCCTTCAATCACGACTGATGACATTTAAAACCTAGCCATTTCAAGAAACTTTAACCTAAATCTTAGGCCACCAGGAATTCCTTCGGGGACGATATGCTGGCCAAGTTGGGCCTGTTTACGCCTGCTTTTGTGCACCCTGTACAAAAAGTGCCCGCTGTGTACCGGTTTACTTGGGTTCCAAGTAATCCCCCTGGCCGGCCAATGATACGCATTATAAATACAATTTCAACGATCGTTACGTGTCACGCGCACCTTCCGCGAGTGTCTGATGGATCCCCAGATTTATGGCTGGTTATGAGCGCTAATGCGAGTTTCGTGTACGTCGAGTGCCAGCCGTGATTTAGCATCTTAATAGGACATGACGGTGAAATCTGGCTCAATCGGTCTCCGTCCTGCCCGCGATAATTAATTCAATTGTGAGAACGATCCCCGTCATGCACTCGTCCGGCGAAGAAGGTCCCCGTGCGTCGGCCGATGCGTTTCGTAACGCAGAGTCTCTCCAGTCGTAAAGGTGTTCCTCCGATCTTTAATTTTTTCTTCGCGCTTTCCGCTAACGAGATCGTCCACGATCGTTGGAACTTTATTGCCCACTAACGATATTGTCGGCTATTTGAGTTGCTAATTTGCCGGGGGCAGTCGAGATAAGTGTGTTTACGATCGAGGTGGCAATGGTTTAGGAAGCTTTAGCGTGGGAAGACTTTCTTGGCGTCCTTTTTTTCACGATGCTAAGAGTGGAGAGTATGTTTGAACGGAGATAGTATTTTGCGATCTGGGGGAATTTAGTGTGAAAGGCCAGTTTCTGAAAGTGACCTCACTTTGGATAAGTGGCATTAGTTTCACGTTGATGATTACAGATTCAGAGTTTTTCGAGAATTTGGTTTCACTTGGTTAACCCTCGAAAGACGAATGGTGGATATGGTCGCGTGAGACGAATGCAGGGTCAGTTGGACCCATAGCGACATTTCTATGGTACACCGGTTTCACGAAAAAATTGAATATAAAATGAATTAAATAATTGAAATTTCTCAAATTAACTAAAATTTATTAATAAAGAAATACATAACAAAATTATTTATGAACATTTGGTACATAAAATAGGTGTATATCCTGTATGATTTTCACAAATAATGTTACTGCAATTTAGGCATCATATAATATATTTTGCTATTGCCAACACAAATATAACATCGTCATAGACTTGGGTCGAAATGACTCTGGATTCGTTGTACGAGGGTTAAGTAGAACTGGTCGGTTGTATTGATTTGGTATTGAGGTTAAGAATAGAACTGGAAATTTCCAGGATATTCCCAAGAAGGACAGGAAAATGATAGATGGATCGAATTATGATTCACTGATTATACAGTATGCTTTGGTAACTCCGGTATAAGGAGTTTTCACGACGGCCCTCGCGATATTGGAATAATATTTTTCTTGAGAATTTTATGGCGTAAGGGTCTGTTTGTTTCACACAGAAAGGAAAATTTGCAAAACTCTTCTTGATTCAATTCACAGGGGGCATTAATTGGAACTTTCTGACGAAATTGTTGATAAAATCCTGTCTCTGTAACGAACTTTTGTTAATCTGAGCAACTTCTACCGGAAGTGTTTACTAGAACTGACTAAGATACAAAACTGGATGATCTCTACTCTCAGAGAACGAGAAAGGAAAAAGGGATAGTCCTATGGCCAATGCTTTCCCAACTAAATCCCAACCTTACGACTGGAAGCTTCAATTCGTCTGTAACTTGTCAAGTGTGCCTTATTAAATGATTTTTAAATGATTTTACTTAGCTTCGATCCTTTGTATGTTTGGTGTTTGTTTGGCGGGCATGGGTATAGTGACAGTACAATTTTTTTTTATAAAAGAAGTTCAAAAATGAAAAGAAAGAAAGTAAAAAATGAAGAAAATATAAAAATCCTTAAGCACTAAAAACTGAAAAATAAGAAAATATATAAACAAATTTATATTAAACGATTTTACTAAGGATGCACTAAAAACTAAACAATAATTCTTTTTATTGTGCTATAATTTCGATGGTGATATGTGACTTTAAATAAACTCATACAAACTATGTGATTATCTTGTGGAATTGTTCAAATCAATTGTATAGAAAAAGGATAATCACAGTTTGTATGATTCCACTTAAAGTCACAATATCACCGTCAAAATTATAGTACAAGAAAAGAATTATTCTTTCCTTTTTAGTGCATTTTTAGTAAAATCGTTTAACATACAATTTTTTTTGAAAATTGCTATCAGTGAAAGTTCTTCAAATTCATAGAAACATTAATAATGTATAGAAACATTGTAGTGACTTTAATTAAGATTCGAAATTTACGAATATATCTTAATTACTTTTTTTACTTGTTTCTGATTCTACTAAGAATTTCTAGTCTCTCTTATATGTTCACCTGAACTCACCTTAAACGCAAAAGCGTCTGCCATATTTACTCTTCACTATGGCTTTCACAAACAGAATCTTCAAAAAAGACCTGTATCTTCAAATATTTACATCGTTGAATTGTTAAAGTATGAAATCGATGACAGTTGGATTAAATTGAAGGTAAGTTGATAGAAATTGAAAAGGAGGTACAATATTCGCTAAAACCGTGTCACCTAGGTTCGTAGGAGGAATTCGAGCGAATTCCATTGCCCCTCGTCACCGTTGTTACGACACCCCTGTCCATTCATTACGAGCGCCGACAGCAGCGTAAAATTTTCGCAATTACAGGGCGTAAACAACGACCCGTACAAGCCACTTTACTTTATCTACCGCCGCTTGTCAAACATTATAAATAGACATGAGACAGTGCTCCAGCGAGCACTTCGCGCCATACGTCAAACTTCTAACTTGAACGTCGAAATAAAAGCTGGTAGTCGCTTTCAGCAGTCCCCATTCAACTGCAACCCCGGTTCTCCTGGAATTCAAGCGACAAGAAAATTAAATTACACAGGTACGTCAAGTCATAAACATTTTTACTACAATTCACTCAAATGGTATTTAAAGCTATACTCCACTAACTATCTACTAATTGTGAGCATTGCAAAAGTCATTTCTTAGAATTCTACTATACTCAAATGAAATAATTCTCTTACTTTTGGTATCTGCGAAATGTCATTCGTTTAAAAAATGTTTACAGTCTACTATGTGACATCGTCATAATTTTTAAAGAATATTAATATTCAAGAGGCACGTACCTTCAGATTATATACTTCTCACTGTTTATTAAGTTTCGTAAGAAAGTATCTAAATAAAATTTGAAAGAAGTCATTCCTAAAACACCAATCGACCATCAAGCAATGAGAATGTGGCGTGTGGATGAATGAAGAAGAATTACGACATAGAATGAATTTGAACTTTGCATGTCCTGAATGTCTAAGAAAATAGATAGTGTTGTTTAAGTTTAAGAATTTGGTTGAAAGTGGGATGTGGGTCGATATGTATTGAACGAAGGATTACATTTTGGATGTAATAAAGTATATCACATGAATGATTCAGTAGGCAATCAAATGTTAATACGTTCAAGAGTTAAAAATAGTCGCAATAGACTCTAAGAACTATACTCTTGACCAACTATGTTCCAATATACTCCTATTCACACAATACTATATCACATCGTTAATCAATTTTAATTTTCGACATACAACACTGCATTCAAACTAGGGCTGGGACTATTCGAATATTTTACAAGTATTCGAATGCTACGAATAAACTTCGAATATTTAAGTATTCGAATGTTATTATTCGAATACTATTCGAATACTGATGTATTCGAATATTATAGAGTGAAGTGGGTCAAAATTAGCTTACAAGATTTCACCTTGACAAATGAACCTAAAGAACTTGATTTATAATTCACACCATACTATTCGAATACAACAGTATTCGAATACTTAAATATTCGAATAGTATTCGAATACTTGGATATTCGAATACTTAAATATTCGAATAGTATTCGAATACTTGGATATTCGAATAGTATTCGAATACTTGGATATTCGAATACTTAAATATTCGAATAGTATTCGAATACTTGGATATTCGAATAGTATTCGAATACTTGAATATTCGAAATATATTCGCCAAGTAATTGAGCAACTGAAGTATTCGAATATTCGAATACCGAAAAATTCGACAAATAGTCCCAGCCCTAATTCAAACCACAACTTGTAGCTCACACACTCCTCCCTACAAAAACTACCCTGACACGACGTGCCCCATCCCACTCCCTCCTACATGTAGCGCGTTCTCCATAAATATTGTCTATTAATTACTAACATTAATAATTTATCGCGTTTATTTCTAAATTTATTAACGTTGCTAAACAAACAAAGAGGTAGAATTTCTATAGTTACAGTGATACAATAAATATCTGAACAATTTAGATATACCTAACTAACTTCTTATTACATTTAATAATTAGCTGATTTTCTAAACTATCAACATTAATACCCTGGATACTCTGGCATTTCTTACACATTGCCCCGCCCTCGCTATAGTCTTTCGAGGCATAGTACTCAATGTAAATGTTTCGAGGGTCGCCTAGCGCGGCAGTGGAACAAACCCAAAGGAAAACGAGCAGCGAGAGACGAGGGAAGGACGTTCCCGCCAGTGGCTTCCCACGGCCGACATTTTCACTCAAGTCGAGGAAGCTGCGCCAGGGCAGGCGAATGAATATTCAAGGTTTCCCGTTCGGCCACGGGGGAGCCGCGGTCCCGATATCTGCTTTGGCAATCGATTATGCGCGCGGCCACGCATTACGTCGCGTTCAATGCTCGTTACTGCGAAACAGCGACCGCTATTAATCACCTGTTCCGCGGCCTGCTCGCGGAGCAACGTTCGCCGCGAAAAATCTTCGCAGGGAGAATTGAAACGTACACCTCTGACACACTTTCTAGGCGTATTGTGCGACCGTCGATACCGGTGCCTCCCACATCGCGACGAGCAGGCCGAAGGCAGAGGGGAGAAAAACGCGGGCAGGCATTTCAGAGATTGATTGACTATTGAAACGATGGGGATGGGGGAACGCGTGCCGCGATTTTTACTGTAGGACGGATGCGTTCGGAAGGGAGACGGGATCGGCACGCGACTCTATTTGACAGCGGGATTTATGGCTGGCTGCTGAACACTGGCTTGCGTTTTTCGACGGCAGCTTCGACGATGATGGAAGCAGTCCTCTTCTTTCAGCGACGAAACAAGCTTGGATGTGAGAAGAGGTTTAGCTGCTCCCTGGCAGATATTGTAATTAGTAACTTATGGATCAATTGTACAATAGAACCTCCGCGATCTGAATTAAAGGGCTGTTCCGGTCTACAGCCCATAAAAATAGGTGATCTTTAGGAATTAATTAAAAGAAAACTACTTCGTATAATTTAATGGGACTTTCTGCGTTGTATTAAGGATATGTTACACTATAGAAATATATTTTTTGTTTTATATTTCATGATTTCAGACGGCACTGGGGAGTCTTTGAAGTCGAGGCGTCAAAAAATTCATTCAATATGGTGGAACCTGTAGCACCTAAACCATTGGTCTGAAATAAAATGCAATGCCAGATTATCAAAGGGCATCGAACTCGTTCGTAGACTTACAAATTAGAAAAATTACATTTTTGGACAAAATAAGGACACTTGAAGATTTAACGATTGTATTACGTTGTTACGAGCCGAGGCTGGGGGCAATGAGATTGGCGCCTGCGAAGCCGAGGATTTGATTTTGTTTGTTGTAGTTTGTTAGTCGTGGACGAACCGGAGTCTGGTATCGCCGGGAGCCACTAGGAATGTTAGTTTAGACTCGTAACTTTATAATGTGATACACCTTGAGTGGTAAAGATGTATCTATGTGGGTTTATTTCGAAATGGAAATTCAGATGAAGATTGATTCAAATAAAAGAACTGTGAGTAAGAAATAACTAATTATATTCTATAAGCTCGGTATTTTACAATTGTTTAAGTGTTTTATTGTCGCGGTACCTGAGTCCACTTCTCGGTTTTGACGCACTGAGAAATGCGAGGGTCTCAAAGATTTTAATAATTACAACACATATCGACAACTCTACGTACTGTAAGGTTTAAGTTGAAATAATACTTGAAGGAGAATGCTACTCAATCCCGCAAGCCTCTTTCGTCTATGCGTAGGGAGATCGGGGTAAAGTGAGCCTCGGGGTAAAATGAGCTTTCTTAATTTGTTCTTTCAAAATAGAATATATTTACAAATTTTGGTGACGTAATAAATGTATGTAATATAACAATGATAATTATGCGCACTCAGATATCGAAAAATGTCAATTCATTTAAAAACTTAAAAATTAATTTTTAGAGACTTCCGATTGGTTTTCTTTTTAATTTAGCTTTATGGATAAATGAGTCATAAATGTGTTATTTCAACTCACAATTTATTATACGTTTTAAAACAACCTTATAAACATACATGTACACGCGTTTAAGAAGACATTAAGCCCAACATTATTAAATAATTAATTTTCTGCTGAGTACATATTCGAGGTAAAGTGGCCGGGGTAAACTGAGCTGCAAAGAACAGATGCGCAAATGAAGTGCGCAACATTCTAACCTGTCAGCTGGCTAGAAAACCACGCGGCGTGATGGAACAGAAACTAACCTAAAAAAAAATGAAAAATCTGCCACAGTTTTTGACAATCACGGTGCAAAGAAGCCAGAAGCTGACGGGCAACATATATCAGTTCAGCGCTAGGGGTTAATAATTACCTGTATTCTTAATTAAAGTTCTTATTTTATTTCAGCTCACTTTACCCCAGATAGTAGCTCACCGATATATGGGTAAAGTGGTCGTTTTGGCTTTTTCTTTTCAAATTGAATTTTAATATACTCTAAGCTTATTTTAAGTATTGTTACTCGTCATTTATCAATAGTAATGTTTAAATTATATATAAATCTATTTCCACACATTTTTATTGAATGGGACAAATTTTATTCGACTTCAAACTTTTTTCGTCTCACTTTGCCGCGGTCTCCCCTACTGGACTGGAAATGAGCCCCCGAGTATGCATTCGTGGCTATTTTTATACTGTGAAATTCGGCTAGAAAGTAGGGCTGGGACTATTCGAATATTTTACTCGTATTCGAATGCTACGAATAAACTTCGAATATTTGAGTATTCGAATGTTATTATTCGAATACTGCTGTATTCGAATAGTATGGTGTGATGAAGTGGGTCAAAATTAGCTTACGAGATTTCACCCTGACTACTGAACCTAAAAAATTTGATTTATAATTCACACCATACTATTCGAATACATCAGTATTCGAATACTTAAATATTCGAATGGTATTCTAATACTTAAATATTCGAATGGTATTCTAATACTTAAATATTCGAATGGTATTCTAATACTTAAATATTCGAATGGTATTCTAATACTTAAATATTCGAATGGTATTCGAATACTTGGATATTCGAATAGTATTCGAATACTTGGATATTCAAATTATATTCGCCAAATAATTGAACAACTGAAGTATTCGAATATTCGAATCCAGAAAAATTCGACAAATAGTCCCAGCCCTACTAGAAAGTAGTGGGGTCGTGAATGCCTTCAATTGAATATTAGGTTTTCGAGGAAAGCTCGGTTGCATCACACATTGCAGGAAACGGTGACCTCGCCGGGTCACGTTTATTTCGGACATCCGAAAAAGTTAAAAAGTCAAAGATAGCCCTGCGTACGTAACAACGTACATGGTGAAGGACATAATTACTTTTTCGTGTTATTTAAATGTCATTGCACCTAACCATATCCACGTCCAATCCTACATCTCGATTTATATGCAAGAATGACACCGATTTAAACAGCCAATCATGCAGAAATAATTAAACGAATTACATTACAACGCGAATGCCAGTTGAAGGCACTGGAAAGGCCTTGAAAACTTTCACCTTGCTTTCCTCCAAAAATGTTGAGTAGCGCTCCCAACGCGTTTAACACATTATGCACTAACTGCATAATATGAAATCTGAACCGAACCTGCGACCTGAGCCTCAAGTACTCCCGCAACGAGCAATCTTCCTCAACGAAACAGATCTCTGAAGCATATCCATATTACACTGGGCAACTAACAAAGCATATTTAAAAGAAAAAAAATTCACATTCAAATATTCCTGCAATTCGAAATTGCTTGGTCCCCTAATCTTTCTCAACGTAATCCTAAACATCACTCCAGAAGCCCACGCGTTAAATGGGATTGCCCTCCCCCAGTTACACCTGTCCAACAATTAGCCAAAGGCTAACGGTGCGCGCAGGGGGCTCGACTAAAACTCGTTTAATAACCACGATCAGAAAACAGACCTGGCTGGTTCGGACAGCCGCATCGAGGTCCGAGCAACGCGTTTTACTCGGTCCGCGTACACGGAGCACACAGAGGAGGCACACGGCAGGCAACTGTAAAATACACCCAATCTCGAAGGCCGTCCACCTTGCGCTTATACCGGGTGTCCCGTGTAACCGGTCTCGTTCCGCTCCCCCGGCGATCGTTATCGAATTAACGTTAATGCCTTTACGTAACGCCGGTGAGCCACGTCCTGCGTTTCCACTGGCACCGGTTCTCGCTCGCGCACGCCCGATTTTCCGTTCTCAGGCTCCCCGAGCGGGGACGAAAATCCACCAGCCGCGCAAAGGACACGTCCAGAGGAAGCTTTCGCAACGGCGCGGTTATCGGCCCAACTATCGCGACGCGGACGCTTTTCTAATCGTTCCAGGGTCGTTCGGTTATTCGTATGGATAATTTCGAAACGGGGATCGGTAGATACCGAAGATTCGGTATGGTGACAAATCTTCGCGCTCTAGAGGGGCCAACAAATTCACGCCCCACTAGATTTCAAGTACTTTTATGAAGTTCTAACGAGTTCTGAGCATGATATGAAGGATTGAGAGCAAACCCACGGAGCAAAAACTTGTATTCCAATAGGCTGTACTAATTATATAAAATAGGAGAAATTCATTTTTGTTCAATTTGGGTTAGTCCGGTTTTACCCTCAATGCTTCATATATCTTTCATTTTATACTAGTTCTTTTTTTAAACCTAAGGGTATTGAATTTGGGTTTGTTTTTAATGAATTCCTTCACATTGATTTTCCAATTCGAGCAGGGAAAGATTCCGCACCCGGAAAATTTTAAAATTCTGTGACTTTGTGAATATATAGGGGATTTCCTCCTGATTACAACGTAATTTTTGGTTGCTTCTCGAATTTATTCTAAGGGGGTGAAATTGACCCCTTAAGTTCCTGTAACTCGCGAACTGGAACTGTAAATTACCAAATGATAGGGCTAATTAAAGGAAGTAACTTTTGTGTTGAAATTTTTTTCTATCTTTTCTAGATTGCGAGTTACAAAGTAAATTCGAAAAATAGCCGCATTTTCAGGGGGTAATTTCATCCCCTTAAGTGAATTTGGGCAGCAAACAAATATTGCATTGTAATCGGGGGAAATCCCCTACATACCTATTCACAAACTTTCAAATTTTTTTGAATTTCCGGGTTCGGGATTTTCCTTTGAAGGTAAATAAAATGTTTTATATAACCATCCCTACACTTTGTGTTTTTAAATACTTAATTCCTCGAATTCCCTGTCTAATATCATTTAGTTCGAAAATTTGGCCACCTTAAAATGAAATTTCACTGAATACAAGATACCTAATCGAAAAATAATACAATCAAAGTGGTTTGGTTGTTCTAACATTGGTTTGGACATTAAATGTTTGTGTCATTTCCTGTGAAATTAGTTTTTGAAGACCCTTTTCGAAATTAAAAAAATGTTTGGTGTCATTGTCGTAAATTTTTTATGGAATATGGAACGATTAGATTATGGTGTTATTTATTACTTATTTAATTAACAGAAGCCTTTGAAAAATAGATAGACAAAAAAATACATATTGTATACACTGAGCACTGAAAAGCAAAATCGGAGAAAATAATTCTACAGTGTGTTCATAAATATAAATCTACTTAATAAAGAAGCAAAGGTTAATGGGGTTGTATTTCACTATTAATGATCAATGCTCCATATTTAGAACTGAACAGTGCCTAAATTTTCTATGCGGGATATACATATAATCTAAATATGTATATGTATATTCCTATATGAGGAATATATTGCTCATTTGCTGCAACGACATATCTCAAAATTCACGTTTTTCGGGGAAACAGGTTCAAAAGTTTTGCTAGAATTTCTTCTTTGTTATTGACTAATGTATGTAGAAAAGTAGTTATTATGCTAAATAATGTATGGTTTTAGTTTCTTTGTTTGTGTTACTTTGATTTTGATTTTGGGGTGGAAAATTGACTTGTTTTTTAACATGTTTCACTTTTGACACAGAGTGACCCAAAAATGAGGCCTTTTTTAGCCTCTTTTTGGCCCCACGATTTCGGAATTGAATTTTGTGCCAACTGATACCTAATAATGAGACATCAATCACACGAAATTTTCAAGTTCAGGTGACAATTAGTTTCTGAGATATGGGAGCTCAAAGAAGGGAAAATTCGTTAACGCGTCAACCCATAGTGGGTGCTTTTTTTTAATAATCGGCCGTTGCGAATTTTGAAAATCTAAGTCCAAATTCATTGTTTGCAGTCAGCAAAACTCACAATGGCCGATTCCATAAGGTGGACGATATTAAAAAAGGCACCCACTATACAGTCATTTATATTTCTTGATTTAATTTTTTTTTCGTGAATTTTGAAAATCTAAGTTCAAATTCGTTGTTAGCTGTCAGCAAAACCTCTGGAAATAATTGTTTAAATTATCGAACCGACATAAATCGAACTTCCATATCTCGGAAACTAATTGTCACCTCAACTTGAAAATTTTGTGTGATTGATGTGTCATCATAAGGTATTGTTTCGCATAAAATTCATTTCCAAAATCGTGGGACCAAAATAGAGGCTATTTTTTGGGTCACTCTATTATGGATTATTTCGTGATATCGGCGAGATTGCAATAATTTCTTTGTTTGCGACAGAAATACCTAGGTGATATTGTGTTGTACAGAATACGATTTCTGTCCTCAATGTTGCGAATGAAAGCCAGGCATAAAGTGAATATGAATTCTTCTTCAAAAAGAATGATCGCTCAGCAATGTACGTTGCAAATAATGGCATTCATTTAAATGAGATAAAATGTTTCATGTGTGATGGTATTTTTAGTGAATGAAAAAACTTCGCATAACTAAATACTATACAATAAAAATAAAAACGAGACACCAAAGCAGTTAACTGCGTATCAGCAAGAATTGAATTCGAGTGGCAATTATTGGAGTCTGAACAATGAAGAAAATTCGCACAAATTTCGATCATTCCATGTGTGCAATATTGCGAATCGGAATTAGTAGAAATCCACATACGAACGTATGAATACCAGATCTTATGTTGCAATAAAGGAAACAAATAATTAAGAACAACTAACGAAAGAATTCGCACAGATTTCACTGTGGACAAAATGCCAAAGAAGCGGTCGATGGTTTCCCGCGCGAAATCGTGACCGATGAGGAAGATTCGCACAGAATTTGAATACTGTTCATTCCAGAAGAAAGTTAAACGTAATTCAGCTGAAATATAAAGTGATGAAGATGCAGGAAGAATTATCAGACGTTTCACCGATTATCTAGTTGCAAATAAAATTTTCGTTTACTTCATTCCCAAGCACCATTGCGCTATGCTCGCAGAATAACGCAGAAAATTCCCACGGGATCAGAATGTTTCGCGCTGGGAAAGAAAAACCAACTATGCGAAACGCGCAACCAGAAAAATGCATGCGTAATATTGAACGTTTAATGAAAGTTTCATGGACGATCAAATTGCAAATGCAGCCCTTGACATTTTATTTTCGATCGAGTCCGTGAAGAATGGAGGAGATGATCTTCCAACATTCCGCGTATTCTCGGAGCGAAACTCGAGCTACAATAACTGTTGTGCAGAACAGAAACAACCTTTCCTAGAAAAATAGTATAGTAGGCAATTCTAACAGTATTTAATCCATTATTCAAAGTTAAATTATAAAATAATTATTATTATGTGTGTAATTTTTTAATACCAAATTACAGATAAAACATAGATTTACTGAATTAACAAAAAATCTTTTAAATTTGGTTAAGTTTTCCCGTTACATGTTTAAAAACTCGCGGTAGTTACTCTTAAGTGATCAGGAACTGGGTCCTTGAGGGTACGTTTTAAAAATATTAGCTTCAATACATTCTTGTGGAACCCTTTCCACCGAAAGCTACGTTAAAACATAGCACCGCATAGCATAGCTTAGCTTAGCTTTCCGGTGGATTCCCGGCTTCATACCTACCAAAACAAGAACGAACAGCAGAGATACCAAATCGTTTCAAGTCGTTCACTCTATCCGCCCAACACCACCAATTCAAATAGAATTGAAATATAATATAGTCCCCATGAATTTAGAGGAGGTTTAAGTCATCATTTCTCATCTCATCGAATCAAACCATTTAACCTAGAGTAAGTAAACTAAGAGTAAAAGCTACCTACATATGTTTCGATTCCTTTTCTCCAGTATGTACTGACAATGCGTGAACATATTCTAAAAATTTATTTTCACATTTCTCTCATATTATCGACTACATTTTAATCGAAGATTTCGCTAAAGCATTGTGTACGTTTTAATGCAGGTTTAGTAAACCTTGTAGTTTTTGCGTTTTTAAACGCTCAAAACTAAAAGTATTGTAGGATACTTTTCAAAGTATACTTTTATCACAGTTTTTGTGGAAAAATTCTGGGTTATAAAAGTACCTATCACAGTTTTTGTGCAAAAATTCTGGGTTACCATATATCGAGAAAAATCGAAGAAAATTTTCAAAAAATTGTGACTTACAAATTTCAATACTAGAAGCTAAAAATCTTGCTCTTTAGCAATAAAAAAAACTATTGGAATATATTCCAGAGGCCTCGAAAATGACCCACGATTTTTTTCATAATGATTGGATTCTTTGGACGAGAATGGTAGTCGTTCAAAAATTGTGTGAGCCACCCAGGTATGTCAAAGTTGATCGCAAAAAAGGTGTGTCAACGAAGGGTTAATCAGCCACTTATTAAGTACGATTCCCCGACCCCAATTATCTGAACACATGGCCCACCTCCGTTCCCCAGCAGCATGTACAGTAGCCCCCCGCTTTATTCAAACAGAAAGCGAAGTCAGCCACGATTAATGCAAGCGAGGAACCAGGCAGGGAATGCTGCCGACGCGACGCTCCATATTCTGCTCTCAAACGAATCCTCGAACAATGGAGGAAATTCGCATAGAATCCCGAGAGCGGCAGGATGGTCCCGCGAAGGAAGACTAACGGGACCGTTTGCATGAGAATTCGGGAAGCGGAGATTCGACCGTCGGATTACGAAACGAACGCCTCCCTGCCGATCTTCGTCCGCGACAAAAGGGGGGCCCCCCGTTTTATGCGATTCTTCCATGACGGTAACGGGTCCCAGGGCCACAATTTTCGGAGGGGCGCAATTAAGTTTTACCGTGGCGTCTCGTCTCGTCTCGTGTCCGCCTAACTGTAACTTATATTCGCCACTCTTTTGTCCCGCCATTAGGGAGCGTCGCCGCGTTTCCTGTCGATCCAGGATCGAGATCGGCGCAGGCCAGATCCGCGCGTTGCGTCATCGGATGCCATCGCGGATTGCTGCTCGCGTGCATCACTACTAATGATAAACAATTATCGAACTCCACAGGAATTCAGCCAACGACGACGGAGGATAGTAGCTGGTTATTTTTAGGAAATGAGAATGTGGGAATTGTGATAGGGTTCAGGCGGATGTAAATGGGGCTGCTGGAATGTGGGAAGTTGGTTTTAGTGGATACAGTTGAGTATTCGAGTGTTTGAGGGGATAATAGTTGAGTTTGTTGGAGGGAAGTTTGATGTGTTTGAAGTATGGGCGAGTTGTCGAGGAATCTTTGTGAATTAATTTAGAGTGGATTTTGAAGTGTTCCTGGTGGGAGAAGATTGAGTGAAGATTGTGTGAAATGCCTGTTTCCGAAAGATCCCTAATTGTAAATGGAGTTCTTCTAGTTTAAGGGGATCCTTCGGTCAAAACCCTTAAAAAATAGATGTTCTTTATGAATTTTTATCAAGAAGAGGTTCTTACAGATTCTAAAATAAATTTTTAGCGTTTATTGATACACTCGGGAGGGTGCATACAAATTTGTTGTTTCGTGTTTTCGGTCTTAATGCATTTTCTAGGTGGCGCTTAGTGCTAGCGCTGCCAAAAAGAGCCAAGAAATTTAATCACAGAATCGTCCAAAATCAAATATTCAAACAATTTTTTAGAATTTATTACAATTTTTCGAATTTCCCATTTTGAGATCTTCCTAGAGGTAAAATTCTAAAATTCAAACTAACATTGTCCACGACTCTAATTTCAAACCATTACACCCGTCTTGCAGACGATTCGTAAACACTATTGTAAAACAGCTTTTCAAATTCCCCACCCTGAAATCTTCCCTCATTGTCAGTTGAAAGCCATATCCACGTTGCCTAAGCCTCGCTACATTCATATTGCAGACGCCAGTGTCGCATGTCGATCGCGCGTCTCCTTACAGCAGCCGAGTAATTAGAGCTCAACGAAACGAGCTCCCCATAAATTTCCTGGACGAGTCGAATAATCGTGGGCTCGTCGGCGGGACGTCTATCTGCGATTTAATTGGCCCGGATAAAAGCGACGCAGATGAACGCGATACTACGTTGCCTTATCTGCGACCTGATAGGACGGTCCACGGAAACAGGTCGTGCGTGTAGCAGCGAAAAAATCCAGCCGACGGCGAGTGATTAAGCGTCCATCATGCCTTGTTTGCATAGTAATAAACTTAAGTAAAAAAAATTAATTTCAAATTTTTTGTAACTAATGAGTAGGTATACATATGCATAATGCGAAGGATACTAGTTCTTCAGATTCACGATCGGTTTAAAAAGAGAAGCTTCAGAATTTCATTAAGGTTGCTATTCCACTTTAGTTCTTTAAAAAATATGACATTGGACTCCCTTGTTGAGGATCATAATTAATAGTTATACATAATTTTTAAGTGACGGGGATTAAGGGGTCAACTTCAAGTAAAAATGGAAAATTTCGAGACTTGAAGTTTGAATGCGCGGAATTTTGTTAAATTTCGATTTACGTGGCTAATTCTGGCACTTGCGATAGCGGTACTCATAATGATTAAGAATCAGTTTGGGTTTTTTGTTTCAGATGAGTCTGTAAGCTGAATTCACTTCCGCTGTGGAGGTATTTCTTTTCAAAGGGGCGATTTTTACCTCCAGATAACCTTGAAAAACCCCAATTAAAAGTGTATTTAAAAAATTGTTCCGTACACATTATAAGTAGCTCAATAAATGAAAAAAAAGTTTGACATTGTTATTTATTGTATTCAGTGAGGGAAAAAAACCTAAATGTTGCCGAATTTTGCGGTGCGATTACAGGAATGACCCCTTAAGCTGACAGGTCCCTAGCTAAATATTCTACAGTACTGTACATTCGGCGAGAAAATATCGCTTCAATTACTACAAACGTATGGTAGGGGGTGGTCCAACTTCTCACGGTTGGTTCAACGATATTTCATGAATATGATCCAAATAGGTGAGAGCCTGCGGCTTTGTCCTAACACCACATTCACGAAATATCGTAGAAGTCTTCGCGACGTAAACGCCAGCCGTGTGAAGTGGGACACTACTCACCTTGCATTTATGGTATCTTTTCACCGAGTGTTGCTTACAGAAATGTAATAGGCAAGTCGTAAAATTAATAGGAGTTCGCATAGGTGGTTTGCAGACGAATCAAGTGTTCAGGAACCTCTTCGTCGTGATTCTTTAGGCATTAGTGCTGTGAGGTCCTTGTAGCGCTGTGATCAGATAAGTGCAGTCCTGTAACAGGTACCTAAGAACACATTTAGCGGTTTATAATCTCATGAACATCGCTATACGTATCATCTGTGAGGATTTCGAAGAAGCCGCTAGGTTCATGTAAAGCGCAGTACCATGCGCAAGGCACTAGCACAAAAGAACAGCTAGCAGGTGCTGTTCAAGGAACAGCGCATATGAGACCAGCAGCTCCCAGCAAATCAACAGTTCGTACCAAAGAACAGCTCATAACGAGACGGGAACGAGGAAGCATAGGAACGGGACCCCTGTGTAAAAAACGGGATGCCTGAATTCGTAGACGGCTAGTTGACGTCTCTCGAACCAGTTCGAGAAGGGCATCGAACGATATTCCTGCCCCTATCCCCGGCGGCGACTCCGCCGTTAAGACGAATGCTCTGGATAGACGAGTGTTTGGCCGAGTTTACGGTACTGGCCCGGGGTTTTCGTGATCGATCGTGCTGCTACTGCCAGGGGCTCACCCTGGGCTACGTTTAGACACTCGTCTGGCAGATGAAAGCATTTTTTGCGAGGCACGGAGACGTTAATGTGCGAGAGGAAGTTGAAGAAAAAGAGCTCCTGTCATTCATTTATCAATATTCCTCGACATAAAAATATATAGGTATATCTTCGGCTTGTTGGTAAGATCGAGCAAGTCCACTTCTCTTCAGAAATGAGATTTTGGTCTGTAGTAAATGCTAAGTGTATTATCTTTTAGAAAAGACAGAAGTCTCATTTCTGAAAAAAGTGGACTTGGACAGCTTTACCAACAAGCCGGCAATATATATTTGTTATGGTAGTGAATATTGATTAATGAACGACGGGGTAACTTACTTGTTGATTTCCCCTTGTATGACACGTTTGGAGTAGGGCTGGGACTATTTGTCGAATTTTTCGGTATTCGAATAGTCGAATACTTCAGTTGCTCAATTATTTGGCGAATATAATTCGAATATCCAAGTATTCGAATATTATTCGAATATATCAGTATTCGAATACTATTCGAATATATCAGTATTCGAATACTATTCGAATATATCAGTATTCGAATACATCAGTATTCGAATGGTATTCGAGTATATCAGTATTCGAATACATCAGTATTCGAGTATATCAGTATTCGAATACATGAGTATTCGAGTATATCAGTATTCGAATACATGAGTATTCGAGTATATCAGTATTCGAATACATCAGTATTCAAATAGTATTCGGATACATCAATATTCGAATAGTATACGAATACTCAAATATTCGAAGTTTATTCGTAGCATTCGAATACTTAAAATATTCGAATATTAAATTATTCGAATAGTCCCAGCCCTAGTTTGGAGTGCCACGAGGGGTTTGGTTCTGTTAACTGAATCTTGCGCGTCCAGGTGTATAAGGTGGCCATCTTTGCCTGTGGCAAGTAATTAATATCGTATGCTGGAGAATACAAGTGAAAATGATGTTGGTTATGACGAATACAGAATATGAGTTGAAAGGAAGGATTTTGTTCTTAAAAGGGAAGCAGCTTTAGAGAGGGATGAAAATACTAATAAACGTGTAAATCGTGGAAATAATTTGTCCAATCTATTAAAGAGTAGGAAAAAGGATCTTATATAGACTGAACCGACTGAAGTGTCGAGACAATAAATTGCAGGTCTAATTGTAAGTTTGTGATGTACGATCGCTAATGAGCTTGAGCAGCTCGCGTCACGCATCATTTAGCAAATTATAATAAAGTAAAGGAGATACGAGCCAATGAGCAAAACCTCTGTTCGGTGATTACTATTATACACACTAACTTTTTAAGTTCAGCAGATCATAGACTGTGGAAATTACAAAAGGACCAGTTTCAACGGAAAGCATTAAACTCTCTGGACAGTGTTTGTTTTTGCTCTTGTTCTCTTAGCTCTCTTGGTACATGCTTGGACTGCGTTTATTGCTGCCATAACATTGCGAAATTTCCTGTGCGGTTTAGTAGCCACTGATTTACGGGGAAGAACTCCAGGGTACTTTGCCAACAGCTATCATATCCTCAAATTTAAGAATAACTAAAGAATTCTTTCAGTTTTAGGAAAATCAACGTGCACATATAGTGGTGATTACAAAATTTGAAATTAATAATTTGTAAATTTTTATATATGTGTTTAAATTGTTACTTGTTATATATTCTTCTTTATTGATATTTAATTTCTATTTGCTAGGTCATGGTATTATTATTATTCACACTTGAAACTTTCGTTTGTCCATAACTATACATGGACTTTGAAAATTGGGAGAATTGACGTTTAAAGTGGAAACAGTATGTAAAAGCTTCTGAAGCTCTTCACAGATTATTCTAGTTTGAATGTTTGAAATAATGAATAATCCTTCAAATTGATATTACGGGCCGCTATAAAAAAAACACGTATATCTTATTTTTCGGTCCTCTATAACATATCCAAAATTCAAAGCAATCGGAGGCGGACACCTGGGTACCTCTCATTATAAGTAGTAAATTTAATTCTGAAATTTTATATTCTATTTCAATTTCATGCACAAACACGTTGAGTAAAAAATACAAAGTCTAAGGCCCTTTCCTTATGAAACACTTCTGTAAATCACAATTGGTGTTTCAGAGCTAGCCACTTTGCAGCTGCAACACAAGGTTAAACAAAGTTACAAAAAATAGAAAATGTATCAATATAAAAATATCATTTGCTAGATACGAAAGTGTCTCGAGTGAAAAGAATCTCGCAACGAAGAATCACGCGGAATGTTAGGGCCTTTTCACACGAGACACTTTCATGACTAACGACTGGTGGGCCACTAGCGATGATTTTAGTTTAATAAAAATACAAAAAACAGCGACCGTGAGACTATATCAAAGGTGTCAGTTGCCACCTTCAATTAGCAAAAGTGTCTCGAATAAGGCCCTCGCAAAAGGGACTCATATGAAATGTTAGGCCCGTCTCACACGAATTTCCGTGGGTCACATAAATCCACTTAGCAGGGCAACATTGCCTTAAGGAAGATTGAAGGAAATAGGAAATGTGTGAATACCTAAGACACCAGCTGTCAATCACTAAAGTAGCCCACGCAAAAAGGCCCTAACGGACCCGAAGTGAATATACTGGAAAGATTTAACAGTTTGAATATTATCACGGTGCTAATGTCCTGCCTTGCCTTGGAGTGGGTTTCTTCCACAATAAAACACGTATCCGCGCAGGACTATAATTTTCAATTATAGCGTAGAGGCTGATGGCCATGCTGCGCCAAGTCGTTTCAGCCAATTTGTTTAAGCATCAACATAAAACACCTTCGATACCATTCGAGAGGAGTGGTTAAAACTTTCCCGAGAGTCTCTCGGTAAACGATCTCGGAACCCATTAGAAAATATTTCGAGAAAATTAAGCGTTACCCTGGAAACTCGAGAAATCTACCTGACGCTTCAATCGCTACCAATCCGGTACCAATTCTTCATCTTTCTTCACTCACACCATTTTCAATCTCTCAACTCCAGGCAGCAATGTGCCAATAAATCAATTACCAAGTAGCACACTGAACCTCCGTGTTTTGAAATCGGAATCTATTAGCGCGTTTTAGAATCTATTAACTCCTAGCAGTCACATTTCACGCTCTTTTCAACTCATTTACCTATCTCATCGTGTTCTTCGACTTTTCATTAGATCCAAGCGACGTCATGATGTATCATCGATTGACTGTAGCTGCTATGGAACGTGATCTTGATCTCGAGTGCCATAAGTTTAGACGTGGAAGAGGCGAGGTTTCACCGAGGCGCGATTTCCACGCTGAATAGGTTAAATTTAGCCGCTGACAGGACGCGAATAGGCGCGCTCCCTGGTCGAACGGCTTCCATTGACTACCTATTATTTATGAGCGTGCGTCGAGTTTTGCCCGTTGTGACATTTGGATGAATTATTGTATATCGACGGGCGGGCCGCGTGGGCGCTTGTACGAGAATTCATGCGAGGTTACGGTCCTCTGACGTGTTCCATTTTGTCCTGACAGAAGGACGTTTAAGTCGTGGCTAGGGCGACCTAAGATCTTCATGATCTTGATTTCTACGTCGATATCCTGTACCAGTCTTTGGATAAAGCTTTGAGGCTTCGTGATCTATAAATTTCACCGGTTTGTCAGTTACAAATATACATTCGCCATTTCAGTTTGCCATTGATAAGATTTTGATAAATAATTTGAAGTGTGCGTAGACTTGGGTGACATTTCTGGAAGCTTTTGAGAGATGTAATTTTAGTATTGGTATCGACTAGGGCTGGGACTATTCGAATAATTTAATATTCGAATATATTACAAGTATTCGAATGCTACGAATAAACTTAGAATATTTGAGTATTCGAAGGTTATTATTCGAATACAATTCGAATACTGATGTATTCGAATAGTATGGTGTGAAGTGGGTCAAAATTAGCTTACAAGATTTCACCCTGACAAATGAACCTAAAGAACTTGATTTATAATTCACACCATACTATTCGAATACTTAAATATTCGAATAGTATTCGAATACTGGGATATTCGAATGGTATTCGAATACTTGGATATTCGAATAGCATTCGAATACTTAAATATTCGAATGGTATTCGAATACTTGGATATTCGAATGGTATTCGAATACTTGGATATTCGAATGGTATTCGAATACTTGGATATTCGAATAGCATTCGAATACTTGGATATTCGAATTATATTCGCCAAATAATTCAGCAACTGAAGTATTCGAATATTCGAATACCCAGAAATTCGACAAATAGTCCCAGCCCTAGTATGGACCAAGATGAATCATTTTATGCTGTTTTTAACCGACTTAAAAAAAGAAGGTGGTTATAGATTCGACCCGTATGTATGTTTTTTTTATGTTTGTCCCCTCATAACTCCTCAGCATATGGACTGATTTTAATGATCTTTTTTTATTCGAAGGAGGGCGATGCCCCGGTGGTCCCATGCTAGACTAAATCAATTTTGGCCCAATATTTTGCCACTTCTGGTTAATAATAAAGACAAAGACTATTGTCACCTAATTATTATTGTTTTATGTACGTACGCGCATATCTCGTCAGCATGTTGTGTCACTATATGTATACAAAACTAAAAAGTTATAAAAAATTAAAAAAAAATTAAAACCGCCTTCAAAATAATAAAAATGCACTAAAAAGTAAAAAATAATTTTTCCCATATTTAATCTACGACTCTCATATTTTTTAAGTCGGCGCATCATCATTTGCACTGTGTAAATCTGGTATCGACTTAACAAAAATGAGAGTCGTAGATTAAATAGGGGAAAAAAATTATTTCTTACCTTTTAGTGCATTTTTATTATTTTGAAGTCGGTTTTAATTTTTTTATTATCTGGATGTTTATGACATCCCACTTAGACAAGTAACTTGATTATCAAGTGAAATTATTTCACAGAATCGGCAGTGAGGATTAAATAATTTCTGATAAAACTGAAACCAGCAATCTATTTTTCTTAAAATTTTCGGTACATTCATCGGCAGTAAACAATCAATTTTACGTGCAATTCAGACATAAGTTATCTAAGAATCTATTGTATTCATCTGAACATTAGAAAAATATTAACAGCAGTAATTTCATTGGCAAGCAAATTTCACTGTTTAGCTTGACACTAACAAAGCTCTCTGCATTAATCTATTAAAAATTAAGCCACGATTTTAACCAAATCTGACAACACTCTGTAAACCTTTGTACATAAAAGGAGTAATCCGTATAAAATAAAAAATAAATAAAACAAAATTAAATAAAAATTAAAAGCGCAAGAGTCAGTTGACAGAAAATTAATTGAACAAATTTTAATCCAACCAACAGAACTTCAAAATATTCAAAGCAATTCCTCTCTACGCTAACCCCAACAAAACCACGCGTTCCCTTATCATTCCCATTTCCACACTTTCCCGTTCAATTCCACCTCCCCCCGCACCTTATCTCACATTTCGACTTATCTTATTTCCACTATTCATTTCACTTTCACCCATCGATCATTCCACCGTGCCATCCGAAGCTTTCTAAAACCAAACAAAATGCCAACAATCGAAAAACGATCATCACCCATTAACCAAAAAAGGAAGCAAAAGCAAAGATGAACAATACCGATCATTCAATCGACTATTCAAGACGCCACTTTCTACAGTGAATTTCGACTGTTAAAAAAGATATCCTTCAACTAACATCGACCAATAGACTAAACGCTCACAGTTCTTTTAGACACTGCGCCCATTGTCATCGAATCGCCGTTGAAATTCGTCTACGATCACGATCCTCGATAGGTCCGGGACAGGGTCCAAGGATCTGGACGAATACCTTCGGAATTCGCCCTGTCCCATGGGGAACTATGAGGGCTATGGGTGAGCCTCGAAAACGTCTGGTCGCCTTTCAGCAGAAAGACTTCCTTGTTCGCATCGGCCCGTTATCAATGGGCGAATCGCTGAAACCTGACAGTGATTTATCGATCTGACCTCGCGATGGTGTACCGGGGTCACGGAAATTGCGGCGGAAAGGTTCATTCTTCCCTGCGGATCGCCGTTTGATCGCGAGAGGGGGCCCTGGATATTCGCGCGGTTCTGTACTAAATCGGCCGCGCCTATCGCCGTTACATCGAATCGACGGGGCTTTATTTCAACGTCAACGGGAATTTTCAGGGCTCAGCCGCCTCGTTAACTTGACAAATCGCTCTTCCTGCGATTAGCGAGGATCGATGATTTATTGCTCGGGATCACCTTACAAGGGGGAGGTCGCGACATCGACGAACGCTTTTTGGGCGACATGAGGATTAGAATGTGAGGACGGATGGGTATGAATGGGTTGTGGGGTACTTTCCGATAGGGCGACAGAATGGTGTTATAATTCAAAAAAATTGTGAAACACTAACAAGAAATTAAATATACCTAATAGAAATAAAGCTACTTTCTTAACAATTAAAATCTTCCAACTAAATTTACTAAGTAAATAAAACTTAGTGAACTTAAGTAAATAAAAAATTATTTAAATGCAGTATAGATCCCATAATTTTGCAAAGAATGACCAACCCATAGAACGACTCTTACATTATACAACTATTAAAACTACCAAGCCATAGTTCCATTTGAGGCTTAAAAAGCAAAAGCTACAGAAAATTGAAAATAATATTAATTATACCACTCACTATTAAATAACCCATTAAAAACATGGTAAAACACTAACAAGAAATAAAAGATACCTAATAGAAATAAAGCTACTTTTTTAACAATTAAAATCTTCCAACTAAATTTACTCAGTCTGAGATCATCGAGGGTTGGTAGCTTTCTGCATAACCAGGCCCAATGACGCCCAGAACTTGGGCCGCAAGTGATCGAAAATCTCGCAAGTCTCCACTGTCATCAAAGCTACAAGAATCTAACAGTACAAAGCCAACAGAGTGTCAATTCTCAAACACCACAAGGAACACCTGAACCCTTTGCAATCTTTAATCATTTTCAGGGTGCATTCCACCAGATCCAGAAGCATTTGTCAAAAAGTCGCCGAGCATAAAAACGTTCTATTTTTCCTAATAAAATATAAGAATCTAATGAAGGATCGGAAAGGGTTAGCCAAAGTACCGAAGCGTCAAACACCAATAAAACCAGACGCAAGGAAAGGCAGAACCGAGGAAAGTTCATCCGGACTTGTGGTGGGCGCAAGCGCGCGGCTAATTGTACCGCGTGCGGGAGACTCAATTGCGCAGAAGGAAAAAAAGGGAAGAAGGGCAGACGTACTATGTGTTTCCCGCCGGGACTTTCGACAGAAAGTGGCCGGACACGAGAGGCATCTACTTTCTCATGAAATCCACGGTTACCCTTTTCGCTGCTTAGTAGGACAAAATATATCAGCCGGCCGTGGCCGATCGTCAGTGTACGCCCCTGGCCATTGGGTGCCTCCTCGGAACAGCGAGGGCCTCCTTTTGCTGAGGTAACAGCGACGGACACGAGGAAGGAGAAACGGGCTCTCTCGATCTTCCTGAAAGTAGGTCTCGGGAGCGAAGGAAGCGCGACAAGGAAGCCGAGCAGGACGAACGAGGACGCGGCGAAGAGACGGGATAGACCCGCGGCTAAGGAACCGGGCAAAAAGGACAAGAACACGCCGGTGGAGGAAAAATCGTGGAAACACGTATGTACACGCGGGGGGAGAGAGGACCTCAACCTGCAGGCGCTTCTTCCTCGGCGGAGCGTGACCAATAACCATCGCAATCGTCCCGGGGATTAACAAGCGAACTGTGCTCTCGACTCCTGGCTCACCTGTGCGCGGCCAGTGGCATAGAATCAATTGGCAGACCAAGGGAATCATGGCTCCTCCTTGCCCGGGTTTTTTAGCGCGCGGCGAGGGTACTTGGATGAACGGATAACGAGGAGGGACGACTCGAAATGCTGTAATACGTACACTGTTTGGTGGAACAGATTTGGGGAGCTGGTTTCGTTACAACTTCTGTTGCAAACTTGAGGGTTGTTTGCTTTCTCATCATTGTGTGTTGGTGTCGCATGCTAATTGAATACTTTCGAGGGCATTATATCGTTGGCTTGTTGTTAAAACCGACCGAGTTCATATTTGTTTAATTTTCGGTAAATGCAAATTTGAAGTTCAATGTGTTATAATTTAAATCTGGTAATGATTGAAAGCTATTGCAAATTACAGAGGTTCTTCATTATATAGATTTGTAAAACCACTTAGAAAGTAATTGCTCCCATTAATCCCTCAGAATTTTAGGATGGAATGATGGGATTGGTCAGTCTTACGAACAAACCAACGGTATGTGTACTTTTGGTAGTTGAAGTTTGGTTGCTGGCAGTGATTGCGCGCGCAACTACGATCAAAACGTAGTAGGGCTGGGATTATTTGTCCAATTTTTCGGTATTCGAATATTCAAATACTTCAGTTGCTCAATTATTTTGCGTATGTAATTCGAATATCCAAGTATTCGAATACTATTCGAATATCCAAGTATTCGAATACTATTCGAATATCCAAGTATTCGAATACTATTCGAATATCCAATTATTCGAATACTATTCGAATATTTAAGTATATATCAGTATTCGAATAGTATTCAAATATCCAAGTATTCGAATATTTAAGTATTTGAATACTGATGTATTCGAATAGTATGGTGTGAATTATAAATCAAGTTCTTTAGGTTCATTTGTCAGGGTGAAATCTTGTAAGCTAATTTTGTCACCCTCTTCACAGCATACTATTCGAATAAATCAGTATTCGAATAATAACATTCGACTAGTAGGTAGTATTCGAATAATACCATTCGAATAGTTTTCGAATAATACCATTCGAATAGTTTTCGAATAATACCATTCGAATAGTTTTCGAATAATACCATTCGAATACACAAATATTCGAAGTTTATTCGTAGCATTCGAATACTTGTAAAATATTCGAATATTAAATTATTCTAATAGTTCCAGCCCTAGCACGTAGTACACACTAATGTCTAATTATTTCTACGAATACTGATTTACAGTTTTTTTTCGTTTCTCTTCTGGGAAAGACTAATTTGTGAACTCGATTTTCTCGACAAATTCTACGATCTCGATTTCCTCGATGTATTGCACACTATATGTCAAGTTTAAGGGGACTAGGCAGTCGTTTTTCGTGAAAAAGAGACTGTGTCCTTTATTTATTTGTGAAAAAATGAAAGCGCATCCAGATGTATCCTTTTACCCAATGTTTATTACTACCATGCGGATTGAAAAATAAGTGGTAAGAAATATATATGTGTTTTAAAAATGGCGCTGCAGACGGGTAAACATTTTAACGTTGTTCCGTCGTTTTGCCTTAATATCGGTCTTAAAATGTGACACAATCCGATTTTAAAGGTGGGATTCTTATTTGTTGGATTCATAGTTTCCGGTCAAACCTATAAAAATAAACATTAAATCAATATTATGCGATTGGTGGCTGAAAAACGACGATATTTCCGAGAAAAATTCGTTCTTGTTTGTGCGCTACTAATATCCGGCGACTTTTTAATTTTTTGATGAAAATCTCGAATTTTTACGGACCATACCAGAGGTTTGACCGGAAATGGCACATGTTTTACACATCCTATAATTTTTTTCAAGTCGATCTGAACCTCCATTCGTTTACAATCAGGAAAAAAGCAAGAGAAAAAAAGATTTCGAGGAAAACGCATTTAAAGTTTCTGGGCAAAGGCGACGCTATAGGTTGCCGCTTGACGTTTTTAGCTGCCAAATCTACAATTTTTCGAACTTTACTAGAAACCAGGCGGCATTTTATTCAGAAAAGATAGTACTTTCGGAAAATGCAATAAAAAAAAAAACGTTTTTTCGACTGCCTAGTCCCCTTAAGCCAAATCGGTGACTGGAATTTCATGCACCCTTCTAACTAGCATACTAAACATTTTTCAAACAAACAGATAGTTTGCTCTCTTCTCGTACCCATTGTTCACTAGATAACACAATGAAAAGCAGTATTTCGGAGAAAGTAAATTTTAAAATGCCATCTCTCGCAAGTATCACAGTTCTTATTATAAGTGTTACTTATTTTTGTAGCAACAGAAGTTGTGAGCTCTTGCACAAGTGTTAAAATATATGTGATTCTTGATTGACAGAGAATTGATCCCAAGTGGAGTTCAGGAGAAATGTTGAAAAACCTGTACTGCTTAAAACTTTGGTTCCCGAAAAAGGTGGAGAGATATCCTTGCCAGTTGTTGCCTCCGCAGCTACTGCAGCTTCTGTGCATTATAATGCTAATTTAAGCAAAGATAATTGCAGCCAGAACACGCTGTGTACGTTTGGGCAACCATGCAAGTAATCCCGTTGCGCTCCCACCGGTGCAACCGTGTTACGACAGGTGCAAGATGCACCCCACGTGAAAGGTCGATTTTTGTTGTGAATGGGCGCGGTCCCCGATGCCACGCGATAACGGTCGGGGATACGCTTAATTCACAAGTGAATGTGACAACGTGTTTATCGATAAATCAGCATTACCGCTGCCGGCGAACACAGCGGAGTTCGAACCAGAGCGCGATTAATCGAGAATGCAGTATTGCACGCGATCTGGCCTCCGCTGACAGTGAAACTGAGGACAAGAGCAGAGCGCTAGAACAGTACCAGGCGCGATTGTATCTTCAAGCTTCAAGAAACGCGATTGTCCCGTGATACCATTTTGTGCTTCACTTCGAGCACGGCATACCACATTAATTTTATATAAATAAATGACGATGGTGGGCAGGTTACCACTAAAATTCTTTGACTGGATACAGTTTTCTTCCGAACGCAATGAGGGAGTCCTAACCCATTCACTATGGTAGAGTTTCGATACTCCTACGTACATATGTGGGACCCCATGAACTGGGAAATGCGAAAAATTAGGTTTACAGTAGGGTTTATACAAAAACCGACTTTTGAAAAAACGGGTTTTCGAATTCCATTATTCCCGAGAAACCGGTTAAACCGGTTTTCCATTTTTCACAAGAAAAAATATAATTAAAGTAGTAATTAAATATTTGTACTTATTTTAAAAATGTTCAGTTTCCTTAATATTATGGAATTACAAAAATATAACATAATAAAGTAGACTGCATACAAAACAAAATGAAAAAATCTAAAATAATTAAAATCCGTAAAAAATATAAATCTTTTGAAAGGTGGTAGGTACCAAATTATAAATCTTTATTCCAATTAGTATATTTTTTGAAAATATGAACTCATGAAGATTAGTTTTACAATTCGTTCGCAATCAGGAAAAAATGAAGAGAAAAAATATTCGAGAAAAACGCGAAAGATAAGCCTGAAAAACAAGTAGCTATAAGTGCTAAGAACGATATTGCTATATTCAAATATACCAGAGAATTCGAATATTCAAATACCAGAGCTAGAATTCGAATTTTTGAGATTTGAATAATTACGAGTATTCGAATATTTGAATAATTATGAGTATTCGAATATTTGAATAATTAGGAGCATTCAAATATTTGAATAATTGAGGCAGTGAGAGCAAAAACGGACTAACCCACATTTTTTTTAAATTGAGTTAGTAGTAGTAATGTATTCCAATAGGCTCTACCAATCATATAATTTATCTAACATGCAACTTCGGATTAAGCGAAATTCTGATTATCGATTCTCCACTGTACATTCTTCTTCCCCCTCGGCCCTGTTGCTTGAAATTCATCTACCTAAATCTGTATTTCGGTCGGAAAGGAGTCACCCCCATAAGAATGACGAAATAGTAACAGGGCACTGATATAATTTACATCGCATTGGCGAATAATCCCCATAAAATACACCATGAAAGGCCCCTAATGAAACCAGCAATGAATCCTCGAGCCAGCAACATTTTCGCCCATAACAGTCAGCTCCGCGGTGGAACGAGCCTCGAATACTTCGGTAATCCGAATCCCACTGCACAAATTATGCACTTTACTACCCTAGAAATTCGTTTCACCGTGATTCGCCGCTAAAAAGACGCTCCGCGCGTTCACGGGAGTGATAGTCGGCCGGGGTATTGCCGAGACTCACTACGTGGATGCTTCGCACCGCAACAATTTATGGCCGATATAAAATCCGTAGACCAACCGCGCAAATACGCTCGAAAGGCAAGCTCTTTCCCATTTTTCGCGATCGGTGTAATTACGAGACACGATAACGACGCGAGTCTTACTATTCACCAGCTGATAAGAATCTTGCACTTTTAGATGTCTCGATGCAAGGGAGAAAAATCTGGCGAAATGCAGTGCGTATTATTACACTGCAAGCTATTTTCAGTGAAAAACTGTATAGTTCAGTGCCGCGAACTGGTGATAGAATTAGCTGACCGATATCTTGGTGCGATATTGTTAGCTGGGACTGTTCGCCATGTTTTAAGTATTTCATCGACCCCATTTGCATGAAAATTTACGTTTGTTTAAATGGAAATAGAGAAAGACTGAATCCAGCACTTCCTTAAAACTAGCGAATTTTATTATCCTTGTGGGAATGGTATGATAATTGATGCAGATGATAAGAATCGCACAGTTTTAGGTATTTCGATGCAAGGGAGAAAAATTCAGTGAAACGCAGTGTTTTGTTCAGAGTAGGGCTGGGACTATTTGTCGAATTTTTCGGTATTCGAATATTCGAATACTTTAGTTGCTGAATTATTTGGTGAATATAATTCGAATATCCAAGTATTCGAATACTATTCGAATATCCAAGTATTCGAATACTATTCGAATATTTAAGTATTCGAATATTTAAGTATTCGAATACTATTCGAATATTTAAGTATTCGAATAGAATGGTGTGGATTATAAATCAAGTTCTTTAGGTTCATTTGCCAGGGTGAAATCTTGTAAGCTAATTTTGACCCACTTCACACCATACTATTCGAAGACATCAGCATTTGAATAGTATTCAAATAATAACACTAGAATAGTATTCGGATACTCAAACATTCGAATATTAAATGATTCGAATAGTCCCAGCCCTAGTTCAGACGCGGGCATTATTCCAAGTGTTTCGAATAAATATATATCTAAGATAACTGCCGGAATAAATTCTCTTTATTTAGTCGAATATATAATGCGGATAATAGTTATTCGTTATTTGTAATATATTATCGAATAATTTATTCGAATATCTGGTACAGATTTTCATATTTAAATAATGATACGAATAACTCTTTACAGTTGTGATTTCCTCTTAGTTTTCTACAAGTGTATTCACACGGTCCGTATAACGAGCAAATAATTATTCGAAGAAAAATCATTTATGCTATTTGGATAAATTATTCTTCGACTAAAAACTGATTCCGAGAAATTCTTATTCGATTAAAAATTTATTCGGATAAATTCTTAGAAGCATTTATCCGTTTGTGGCGAATAAAAGCTTATTCGTTACTCGTTATCCGAATAGAAGCTTATTCGTTACTCGTTATCCGAATAAAATTTCGCCCATCTCTGGTGTTGTTCGAGTGAAAGCTTCTAATTAGTTTAAGTAACGTTATAGCTCTGTGGCACGAACTAGAGATAGAGTTAATTAGACGACAGGACGATGCAACATTGTTGGTTAAAATTGTTTGCCATTCTTTAAACGTTCTATCTATCCAATTTGAATGAAGAGCCATGTTTTTTAATAAAAAATATTCAAAGATTGCAGGGTTGTTGAATTTATTATCCTTAACGAAATGACACGATAATCTAGTGGTGCCAAGTAAAAAACATTTGGGCAGTAAACAAAAATTGCGTTGCAATATAGAGGACCATCCCCTAACATATTCACAAAGTTTCAGATTTTTTTTTAATCTCCGGGATCTTCCCTTGTAAGCTCTGTTCAACAATCTAAAGAATGTCCCGTTGAGATTAGAGGATTCCCCGTTTGTTAACAGCAGGCGGAGCATTGCATGTGTGAAAACGACAATATTTTCCATCAAGCCTAATATTATAATAATAGTACGTCTTCATTGCACATAGTAATGTAAAGTACTTGGTAGAGTAGCGCAAAATGTGTCGAACAAAGGAAATTGCAGTGCATTACAGCGTAAAGAGCGTGGTATATCTTTAAGCAACTATTAACTTAAGTCTGTCTCCAATCTAAATGTTAATCATATTGTTTACGCCTCAACCAAAGAAACATTTTCCAACTGAGAACCCCCACAGTTTCCTAATAGTTATTTTACTATGCTTGTACTACTATTCAGTGAAGATATCAAAGTAATCGTAAATAGTTTCTTCTTCACTTCATCACCCACGCGGCATTAAGTGGGTCTGTGCACTTCACAGACAGCGACTAATAACCCAAATTCAGATACTTCATTCTAACGAACTGGCATTACACTTAGAACCCACGCAATTCAATGTTTTTAACACTTTGGTCAAATTTAAAAAACCAATGGCGCAAACACGTAAGGGAAAAAGCGCAACCAAAGAAATCGCATGGCGCCAAAATACAAATTGAATGTTTTGAATGCGAATTATCGTTTCTTTGGATTAGATGATAATAAAAGTACAGATATAAAAGTAACTTAACAATATTTATTTGAAAATATATACATTTATGTTTCGAACTTTTTTATTCTCATTAAAAGAATATTATTTCTTCAACATTGTTAACCAGATCTGTTTCATTTTCAATTTCAGATTGATACATGTTGGAATTAAACCTTCAAAACGTATCTTGAGTTGGTTCGAATGTTTTACAACACATAAAATAAGCTCTTCTAAACATTATTGATAATCATCACTCACCACCACAGGAGTTGGAGGACACCAACAAAAAATAAATAAAGAAAGAATAAAAAGTGAGAGGGCAATTTATTTTTTAGTAATCGTCCAGATTGCGGATTGCGGTTTTTGTAAAAAATCAAGCGCAAAGTAACTCCCAAACTCGCCCAATTTGGCCACTCTGCCCAGGAGCCTTTCTTTGAAGGAGCGAAATGTGAAAAACAGATAGGTACATTTTTTAACCTTCTTTTACAAGATTTAAAATTTTCTAGATTTTAAATTTAATAGATTCTAAATCGAAGATCTTTAATTTACAAATAAAAAAATCAAATTTAATTTATTAATAAATAAATTTGAAGACTTTAAAATTGTAATTTATATTTTAATATCTCTATACGATACTGTAGCATAAATAACTAAATTCAGATTAATTTTATTCTTTATAGATTATAAAAATGGGCGATCGCCACTATCGCTCCCCTCTGAATCCGTCCCTGAATGCCACCCCTCCAATTACAATGTCTTAATAACAGACATTGTCATTTGCAGACGGGAGAGGAGAATCGAGGCGAACAATCCATAATTAAAAAGACACAACGATCACTGGTCTAACGATCCACGCCGAGAAAGAAACGCTTCGGCCGACATTAGGTGCGCGACGTGACCATCGACGTCGCCTTTAATAAACGCGCGCTGCGCCGCTGCTTTCTCCGTGTAAAGCGAATTCATTTCGACGATAGCTAAAGAAACACCTTACAACTTACGTGTCTCTCAACGACACGGTTTTCGGTAACTGTCACGTTCGCAGCTACTAAAAATACGGAGCAATATGTAATTCGTGGTACGTGCGAAATACTGCGGATAGGATATTCTGAATGAAATTCCACATGCAGAAATGAGTGGAAAATGTGATATAACGTTTTTTTGGGGGAATGACTTCGTTTTTGAGAAAATTAATTTCCAACATTTCGAGTTTTAGGGTAGATGTACCAGGAAATGAACACGTACCAGTGAATGGACATTTTATATTAAAGTGAGTAAAATAAGTTATTAAAATAAGCAACTAATTAATTAGAGACTTCTCTTAATTTCTTGCTTCATATCCAAACAATTTTTGCAGCAACTTTTAGAATAATAAGAGAACATAACAATCTGCAAAGGTTCATTGTATTATTTCACCCAAACTACCATGAATATTTACGAACGCTAGTTTGCAAGTGGAAGTAGGGGAAACAGTGTAGTTATTGACAGTGATTAGCCTTTTTAAAAAAAAAAAACATGAATACTAAAAAATAATATACATTATGCCTTTTATAATGAACACATTCAGATACCTTGTACTTTCATGCGTCGGATGCAATCACTATTTGGCTACGTGTAAAAAATAGACAACTTGAAATGGATGCTTGAAAACTACAGTAATTGAATTGAATAGCCATACGTTTACATCAGGCAATTCTTAAATAATTTAATGTATTTACGATATATATATATATATATATATATATATATATATATAACTCTCATATTCGTTTCATAGACAAATAAAGGTTTAAACTTTATAAAAAAGGATTATTTATTCATTAATATTATACATTATTGCAAAAATTATAGGTGGCCAAGAACTGTAATGTAAATAATATCTTAGGACAGTCATTGGCCATGAGGCCAATGAGTAGCTAACAGTCATAGCAACAGTGAAACAGTTCTTTGTTGTGATTTTAAGAGGTTAGGTTTTAAAAGAAAATGCTTTCAATACAATGTAAAACACTGTTAAGAGAAGATGCAAAACTAGCTAATATAGAAATATTTAAGTGGAAAAGGTATGATAGGTATTATTTCATAATTAGGTAGGGTATATGCCACATATAGGTTATGAAACAGTGGCCAATAACTGCCAAACGATTGGCCAATCATTGCCTTCACCTGGCCAATAACTATGCTTTTTCGTAGGTAACGTATTCTCTGTAAATTTTTGTGGATAATTCTATTCTTTTGTTAAACAAATTCTATTTCTAGACTATTAAAATCGTTTACAGCTATTAACACTAATTGTGTTCTTAAAGCTATCAACGTAAGACTTATAATTCAACGCTTATGTGAACCTCTGACTTAGGTGGCCAACAACTACACTGTTTATCCCTAGCGAGTAATAGACACACCAGCTTACTTCCACGCCTGCGAGTATTTCGAAAACGAAGAGCTTCTACTCTACATTTTCCACCTATTTTCGCACAGAATCAGTCCACTTTTTATTGTATCCATAAATCAAGCCCTACCCTCTGTAAAAGGCTATTATCCATAAAGTTTCCCACTTTATCGTGTACACGGCACTCGTGCGAACGCTTTTAGCGCCCGTGCCGCGATAAAACATCGCCAGACGCGGATCCAGGTGAATTGCTGGCAAAAAGTGGCGTAAACGTTGTCACGAGCGTCAACCTGGCGCCTTGTTACGTTTTATTGTCCGCAGGTATGCTATTTGACCAGACACTTAAGGATCGACTCGCATTCACCCCGATCTAATTTAGATGTACAGTGGTCATTAGACTAATGCACGAGAGGAAATACTGTGCGCTGGGATTGTGGGAGAATGGACGATGCGGGATAGCCTATGGGAGAGCTTTATCAGCGATGGGTATTCTACGTGAAAGCTTCGCGAAGGATAATGCAAGGTGACAAATTTCAATTGCCAATCATTAGGATACAGGCCGCTGAGTCTTTAGCATGTAACCCCTTTAACTTGAGTCACCAACCCTTTCACTCGAAATGTGAGACTTCAATCGCTCACAGGCGATCAGATGTTGAAGATTGGAAAGGGGATAAGGTTGTTGTCTGCTCTGACTGATGGATACTAGAATATCCTGTTAGAATTTCAAGTCAACTCGTTCATTGGATTCCGAGAAATCTTAACACTCGCAAAGTAACCGCTTTGCGGATGGATCGACTTCAACGGTGAATATTTTTTAATAGTGTTTGCTTTACACTTATAAAATGCTGGCAGGTTGGACTCCTGCAAGGTCTCGGAACTGGTAAGCTAGCTCGGGTATTCCCGGGATTGCCAGTTCCGGTCCCGAGGACTTGCCTCTGGGGTATAAAATGCCCATGAAACAAGTCCCAGGTCCTAAGGGTTTTATAGTAGCAATAATTTATATTTCTGTAAGGTTAGGCTAGATTGTATATTTCACGCCGCGTCCTAATTAAATGTCGCACACCGGCACTATAACCAACAAGGTTCTAGAACGACTCGGTTCGTTATAGGATACCCCACTGTATCAAATTTCACCAAAATGGGAAATCGCCAGTTGGCTAACGTTAGTCGCATATAACAATACCAATTGTGGCGGCGCTGGAGACACATCTCTTCGTACACGCTTTGGGAAACAGCTAATAACCTCGCAAATACACGAGATAGCTGCGCGATAAATTTTCTATTCCATCTCGAAACGTTAGCAAATATATGAGGGGAATTTCGAATTCCTTGCTCCTATAATCTTTCCTGCACCGAGTCCTAAAGGCCGCCGAACAGAGCGACGCGCCAAATAGGAATACCTCTTTAAGCGTTCAACGGTGCATAAACCTAAATCGGTCGAGTTATCGCGAGGAATCGTGGCTTCTTATGTTTCTCCGTTGAACCGGAAGGAGGTTTGTCTCTGCGCCCGTTTATCCTGCATCTCGATGCCCCTTTTGTGTTTGCTCAGCCACGCCTGAGGATCGTACGGCCTCGCAGGAATGAGTGGATCTTCTCTAATCCGTTCGTTTCCATAAGCATAGCACGCGATACGCTCGATATTATTGGCCGTATCATCCATTGGCGTCGCTTTTACGACTTCGGGACCCCGTTGTTCCGGGTTGTGTGCTAGATGGCCAGAAGTTCGACGATCTCGCGAACGATCGTCGTCGAACGGCGGACATTGGTCAATTGGATTAATAAATTCTACCGCTCAACGAACATTGCTCCCGGTTTTCTTGCGCAGCAGATATTTGTGTCGCTTCTGTCTCACGTGCTTCCTCAGTCAGAGTCGATAGTCGAGGGAAGCTGGGGATGAGTAGCATTGCCACGAATTCTGTAGTGTCAGCGATGCCTTAGAACGGGTTCATTAGTAACTGCTAGCAGTAGTAGCTACTTAGTGTCAACTAGAAGGAAACAAATTAGGGAGTTTAGGTAGAATTGAACTACTGGAAGAACTGAAACAGTGAATTAATGAGAGCAGAAATTGTCGAAGCAAGGGGGATCTTGGTGAACTACTGCTAACCAAAGGAAAGAGACGGCTGGTGACAGGGCAGACTACGCATTCGCACTAGGGGTTGAAAACCGGTAAATCGGTAAATCGGTTTGAAGTTTATTTTTCACTGATAACGTAGAAGATCGATTTACCGGTAAATCGCGAGAAATACATAATTTATCGAATTACCAATAAAAATTTGGCGACTTACCGGTAAAAATTTATGTAGGAGCAATGTAGCGCATGTATGTAGCGCATAATTCCGTCGATATCTTCTACGTTATCAGTGAAAACAAACTTCAAACCGATTTACCGATTTATCGGTTTGCAATCCCTAACTCGCACCTCTACCGTGCGAAACTTTATAAAATTCTAATTGCACTTGAATCAAACCACGGATGAATGTACAAACAACCCTTTAATTTGATATAAATCTAGAACACTGCAGTGGTACATCTCCAAGCACGACTTTTGTCAACGCTACTATTAGGACGAAAACAGCGACGCCAATGGCGGAAGCATGACTCAACGCGGTTCGCAGATTTCGATCGTTAATAAGACCCGTTCACAATAAGAATAATCATAGTAATAACATCCACCACGGTAATAGACGAGTAAGAGGCACGGTAACGACACAACGGTGTCCCATTGTGCGCGCCCCTGTCCCGATACCAGGCACGAACTGGCCTGAACAATCGGAAGAAACGCGAGGTGGAATCGATAGCGGTGGTCACACTTTGCTGCCTCGGGATGTACCCGAGTACCCGTGGCATACCTCACTAATAGTCGCCGTGCACTTTTTTCCTCTTCATTGCTCTCCGCCTTTCTTTACGCCGCTGCGCACAGGTCACTTAAGGCCCATTTTCACACGAGACACTTTCGTCACTTGCAAATACTACCGTGGGCACCAGGGCTCGACTTAGGGGGACGCAAGCAGGGCAACTGCCCAGAGCGGCAAATTTGGGGGCGGTAAAATTGATAGAAAGAGAAAATTAAAATCAATAAAAACCAATGAAAAAGTAAAAATTTTGGTAAAAGAGTAAAAAAGTAGGTAATACGTGTTTGAATTTAGTATTAAAGTTATAAATTGTTTTTTAATGATTGCCAAATTTAAAAAAAAGGTTTTTGTTATTCAACAAATTTCACTCACTGTCGAAAATTATATTTTAAAATAATTATTTATAATTAAATATAAAGGGCGGCAGAAATCATTTCGTGAGAATGGTGCTGGTTTAATGTTTGGCCTACGGGTGGCCTGTCAGTCGGTTATGTCGTGGACACGGGGTTTATTTTCACGCTAATGTACAAAGTTACGGGAGTTATAGGCGAATCGTCGCGAAAATCCGCATTCTTTTCTTCAACACGCTATTATACAGCGAATTTTCAAAATATTAAAAAACAGGTCCGTTACATGTAAATTATTAAAAATTTCATAGTGGCCGTGGGATTTTAGTGGTAAAAATCCCACAACTACCCCAGCGCCCGCGGGTATTCCCTTCTGGAGGCGTCTGGGTACCTTTTGATGAAATTTAATTAAATTTTTTTTAATTTCTTTTTTAACTTGGGGAAATCTTCGAAAGGTACCCTGACTCCTCCAGAGGGGAATCCCCCGGGGGTGCCAGGGTAGTGTGGGATTTTTACCCCCTAAAACCTCACGGCCACTATGAAATTTTTAATAATTTATATGTAAATATCTCTATTATTAAGGCCTATTGGCAGAAACGCTCGGACACCTATTTACTTATTATCGACATAGATCCATCGTGCCAAGGCTCATCAAAATCGGTGTCTACCACATGGTGTCCTCCCCTTGTTAGATAATAAAAATATATTATATTCCCAAAGTATAATCGGTCTATGACACTTCACACCAGGCTTTCCAACAAAGAATATTCTCGCGCTCGGTCAGTAGCTACCGCAGTTTGCTAAAGAGTCCGAAGTCACAAGTGGCGAAGCCAGCTGGTATGTCGTAGAAACGCAGGAATAATCTCCCCAAAGGAAGTCGCTTACGCCAGGACGATTCGAATACTACTTAAATTAATCCCTCCAGCAAGCAGTCATCGTGACTCGTTCACTGGGACGAGGTACTTGACATTTCAGCGACTCAGTAATTAAAAAACTTCCACCTGACTCAAAGTGGAAAGCGAAAACTTCTTCGTCTTCTCAAAGAAAAGTCCATAATCGAAGGTTTCTATTCAACGAACGCACGCACTGTGCTTTACGTTCCATTTGTCACGTTGGGAGCAGAGGGAAAATCTTTAACACCCATTCCTCTGCCAGGTCTTTGTCGTACACGCGAGTTTCTTCTTTCATTAAGATGTAATCATTGCTTTTAACGAAGCCGAACGCTCCTTTAACGACCAGCCGGCCAGGGCATTAGCGCGATAGGAAGGAAATCGTCTTCATTATGCCGGTGAAACACTGTGGCAAAGCCAAGCTTTTTATCGAACCACTGGCGAACACGTAATTTCCATCGGTTATGCTCTCTGAGCGCTGTGTTCCAGCCATTATTAGATACCGTTCCGTTGGGATCCCTCAGATCCACCACGTTATCCGACCGATTGGTAATCTTGATCCGCGGGAGAAAGTATTTCAGGCAATTATACCCAAGTCGATCAGCTGTTTTTTTATCGACCATCGATCCAGCGACTCGTTTCAATACGAACTCCAGGCGAACGTTCTTAGCCGGGGCAGGCGGATACATTTTCATTCATAAGATCGAACGACCTGCTCGCGCGCCAGCTTATCCCGGCTCTGTTTGACAAGCCTGCTGCGTGAATTGCTCTAATGCACGGTTTTATTGTTCCACTTAATGCAGATGGAAATGGAGGGCGAAACGTGCGTAAAGATACGTGTGTATGTCGCGCGCGTTCGGGTCGAAAATATGCTTTCAGCGCTCATAAACTGCGTGGAAAAGGTACTCGTTCGCTAGGCATATTAAACGGAAAAGGCTTCTAAATGGGTGTACGTGTATTCTGTATAATTGATTGATATTCATTCGTTGGACGTCTGAGGCCAACAGTTATAGAGCTACTATAGTCGTAATATATTGCGAATGACTAATACCTGATTGTGTAGTATGTGGTTGTCAGCTTGGTACTTTCCATTGTGATTTTGTAAACTACTGGGTGAAATATAGAAAATATTTGTTGTTCGTTTTATACGCACGCGTCCAGCGTGATATGTCTGAGTGTTTTGAAGAGCGTCATATTACGTGAAAATATTGATGCAGAGAAACTGGGGTAAATATTATTATATAGTTTAAAGTACCTGGCGATGTCTGGATGTAAGTTTCAGTATCATAATGCGTCAAGGGGATGAAATCAAGAGGGTGAAATTGAGGGGTGGGATGTCCAGATCTAGAGAGTAATTATGCGAAAGTTGGTCTAGATCGGTTAAAGGATTTAGGAGTTAATAGGAAATATACAGACATAAAAAGGTGACTGGGGTGACCTCAGTATTTTGCCTAGGGTTCGAAGAATATTTGTGTCAAATTTGACGCGGATACGTTCAACTGTATAGAAGTCTTTACCTAACAAACATAGGGGAGAGTTGCCTATACCGTACCACTTAAGATATTTTACGTTATATTTCATATTTGGTACTAATTTGAACGCAAGTGACTACTGGATATTGTAGCTTGATCTTTTAGGCACCTACTATTATATGCTTAACCTTTAGTTCAGAACAAATTAATTTGTTATTAATCTTTTTGTGACATACTGTAAAAGGTACAATTTAGGCAACCAGTCTCCTAAATCGTACCCCTCGGTTTCTAAAATCGTATCTCTTGTAAAAATAGCGTCAATAACAAATAAAGGAGAAAATATTCAACGTAAAGTAATGATTATTATATAGTTACATATATATATAGATCACACACAGGTCGCAATAACCTATGTAAATCATATTTGTACATAACCTATATGACATAACCTATTCTCAAATTCTTAGTACGATGGTAGTGGTACGATTTAGGAAACAGGATCAATTTATTTCTAAATATTGATTTAAACTTTATAATGAATGTAATATGTACATGTAATGAATGTAAAATATTCTACATTAAATCCGCTTTTAGAAAAATACAAAAATACAGGATAAAACTGCATTGTTTGATTATCATCAGCTAAGATAAACTGGTAAAAAGTTACATCAATCGTACCTGATTTTTTTAAATGTTTATAGCACGCACAAAATAGGGTGTAAGCTCCAAAGGTTTCGTTTCTATTTCTCATTTCGCATTTACTTGATATTTTTATCATCAGATGTCGTTTATATTAATTAATTACTGAGAAATTTATGAGGTACGATTTAGGTGACCACTACGATATTGGCAACTCTCCCCTACATATATTGACGTTTATATAATTATATAGCTAATAAAACCACGTACGGTGTCGGTAAAGAAAGTTAAAACTATCATACAGGGTACCCCACTAATCGTAGTACAACCGAGAAACGGCTGATGCAAAATCTTCCTGCAAAAACAAATCGAAAATAACAATAAAACTTCTTTGTACGACCTTTTGCTAGGTATCTGTAGGGAAGGACAACTTTAAAAATCTGAGGGATATGCATTGGAATCTTTTGACGAGTCTTATAAAAACAAAAGTATATTGTGTGGACAACAGAATCATTGCTGGACCAAAGGCAAAGCTTCTTGGGGCATTCGAGGAATTAAAGACACATAATACACAATAAAAAGTATACAAAAATTCAGTTTACACTATGAAACTCTGTATCTTAAATAAATAACAGTCTTACTTACACTAATCATAGAATCTACAGCGGAATCCATTAGAACGAGATTTGCAATTACTCAGGTGCACTAGCACCCGAAAAGTGTTTAACGTTATGGTTCTTAATAGGGCTGGGACTATTCGAATAATTTAATATTTGAATATTATTCGAATACTTGGATATTCGAATAATTAAGTATTCGAATACTTGGATATTCGAATAATTAAGTATTCGAATCGTATTCGAATAATTAAGTATTCGAATCGTATTCGAATACTTGGATATTCGAATTATATTCGCCAAATAATTGAGCAACTGAAGTATTCGAATATTCAAATACCGAAATATTCGACAGATAGTCCCCGCTCTAGTTCTTAATAATGGAATGTCGTACATACAAATTTTATTCCATATTTTCAATTTCTTTCTCCACAAAGAACCACGCCCTCCTCGATTGTACTAGGATTACTGGGACACTCTGTACTTTTGCAAGTCCGCATAGCTAAATTAAACTAACAACGTATCATCTTGGTATCACTGGTCTATTCTGGGAAATCCCCAATCTATAAAATATTAGAATTCTTTCTGGTGGACCTATTTTCTTTTCCTTGCTGTTCACAGTTAAGCTTTCTGTCCGCCACTACTGCAGCACTAATGTTTCAATGTCCACAAAACGTTACGTGAGAAGATTTGAGATCAAGAAGCTGCTCGAAAGCTTTTGCTCCGAAACGTGCATCCACGGGGCTGTTAATTGTTTCTACGTGATTCCTCGTGATCGATTTGCCCCACAGTCAAAGTATGCACCCCGTGACCCAGGGACCGAGGTATCTCGTGATTTATCCGACCCACGATCGCTTCGGCCACGACCGTCGGTCGTTTCGCTCTGACCCGTCGCTCGTAATTCACTGGGCCGAGTGTCCACTTCATCATCGCTTTCATCGCAATTAGACACCGCGGTAAACAGCTATACAAGCCGCCGCGCGGATCAAACGCCATTTAAGGATCATAGATCTCGCCTGTGGATTTCACCCGAGCCGGATTCAAGGGCAAACAGGCGGCAACGTTTGCTCCAACATCTCCGCGTTGATTCACGGAATATCGAGCCCTACTCTTTCCCCCAGTTCAATTGCTTTCTAATTGGCAACCAAAACTGAAATTGGTGTTTTCTGGATAATGAAAGATGAAATGATCCATGATGGTGCTATTATACCGTGTGTTTCACCTAACTTCATCACCTAAAATATTTCTGCTATATTTAAAATTTCATAAAAATGCCTTCGACAAAAGTTGCATTGTTTTATTCTTATTTTACGTTTGCACTTTTATGCAATTTTAAATGTACTAGAAATATTTGAGGCAATTAAGTTAAATAAAACACCCTGTGTAGTTACTTAATGTTTGTTTACTTGGGATTATCTGAGAGAAGAAAGTTTAAAATGCAGAATCGCAAGGGTGAATTTTGGGAATCGATTGTTGGTATTATGAATTCAATTTTTATAATTGAATTATTATAGGTTCGTGACTATTTAGCTTATTATTTTTTCACAAATTTGAAATCTTGTAACGAGTTGAAGGGTGTCTCTTAATCTCTTGGAAAGTAGCAGGCAAACTCAAATTCTTTTATATTTTAATAATCAAATAAAATACGCAGCGTATTTTCAAACTAATTTTACTGTTAACTTAGGACAATCACGAATTTTTTCCGGACATCGTCTACATTTTAAATTTCATAATTTCAAAGTAAATGTCAGAATGTCAGGGGTAAGTTGTAGTACAATTGACGAAGGGATGATTCAGTGAAAAGAATTTCACTTCGGACAAGAAATATTATTCCATAAAACACCTGCAATGTTATAAATTGCATGAAATTTGAAATTGCACGTTTTCCTCCTCAAAGGAAGATTTCATTACCTGCAAGTTCTTCTCCCGCACACAGTTCGCACGGGATTTGAAAAGTAATCAGCAAAGCACGTTCACCGATTCCACACAAAAATCCATAACCTTGCAGATGATTTTTCTCCTGCGTAACTGGCACACACGTTAATGAAGTCGCTATAAAAACTAAGCGACGGGCTGAACCCACGACAGCAACACTATTTAATGTATTTCTGTTTCTTCACGTTGAAGCCTGTCCCGACGCGATAGTTGCAGCTAAACTGTTGAAGAAGTAATGTGGAAAGCTGCCAGTCCCAATCAATACCACCAGGCAAAATTCCAAACTGGTTTTTCTTTTAATTACTTAGGATCGAGTTCGATTCGCCAACGCACAGATTTCTCTTGATAATCGTTTCTTAACGATTCATCAAGTTGACTGCGGACAGTTTTCTAAAACGTCGATGAAAAGTGTCCTCCTAAACGTACACTTGCTTGTACTCCAAACGAACGATGCTTTTTATTTCGCCAACAACTTCTATCGCGCTCTTGCATGGCCATCGTCAATTATTTTTACAAAATGCAACATGTTTTGCTGGCCTAATGGAATACCAGGGCAAATCATAAAGTGGAGCACACGTTGAACATAAATTTGTATCGCGCAAAATAGGATAGACGGGAGCGTGGCCACGTTTTTGACGCGTTTCTTCCTTTTCTCAATCAATTCAACTCGTTTTTCTGCTCACTTCTTCCTACGCCCCGCGAAAGAGCTTCTGTATTCAAAGAAAGCTTGACCCCTTTTCGACGTTGCTTCGTCATTAGGAAAGCGTTGCAAGGTGCAGACCTACTTATTAAGACTGGAATATGTGTTTCGTGATATTGTGGCAATATTCTTTAATAAATTTACAGGACAGTTATAGCTATGCTGATGTTTTAGCGAACATAAGCGGGAGAGTAGAAGTCAATTTATTAGTGGAATTGTTATTGCAAAATTATGCGATGTACAGCAGAAAGTGATCCTTTTAAATCTAGTTCGATTGTATTAGATAGGTGAGTTAGATAATGGTACTAAAAAATATGGAAAATATCAGGCAGGAAGCGTAGTAAATCACCAACTCAGATAACGATATTTAACAATATATTTAATCATCTCTAATTTCTATAAAATTATAATGAAAGCTGAAGTTGAAAAAAAATCGCAAGTAAAGTGTCCTCGGAGAGAAAATATTTCTATTTCTCGAGAAAAACGGCAATTACTAGCCAAGAAATATTATTGAAGCGTCAGCTGTACAAAGATTAAATCCTAAATCTCCATAATCTCTGGCTTTCAGAAGCCTCGCGATGAGAAAGAGTAAAAAAGATGTTTATGTAATTAAGAGTCGAATTATAAATCAAGGATGCTTGGGTAGCAGCGCGAGTGGCTAGGGAATCCCAGCCCGTACGACACCGACGCATCGTTAACGATCAACGATCGCATGATAAATAGTTTTACTCGGATTTCTAATCCTGAAAAAGACTCCTGCAGAATGTGCCACTTTCGCCCGTGTTCAAACAGCAGACCGCCTACTCTGTGTTTCGCATTTACTTTCAATGTACCAGCGTCGATCTCGAAAAAAAAGGTAAATAAATATTCCGATTTTTATCCTGTCGAACTTCAGAAAGTAGAACAAATATTTCTGCTCGAATCAACTATTCAAATCGCTTGCCGCTATCAGTGGCTCACTCCGAACGCGAAGCAGATATATGCTCCCACTTTCATCGAGATGATTAATAAACATTGATAACTTTTAATGCCTTGGTGACCTCGAGTGTCTAAAGAAAAATTAAATCACTTGTATTACTAAACTCGAAACTATTTCCTAATAAGGATTCCAATTCTTTGGCTTATATCGAGCATCGAAAATTATTTTTCATCCACTGTAGTAGGTACTGAACAGGTACACTCTAAATCTTGAATTGTATTCTTAACATCCCACAATTCATTCTATTTCATTATTGTTTGTTCCTTTGCAGGTACATAATTATATTTTTGAATTCTTCAGACGGCTTCCATGAAACCATTCTCAAAATATATTGCAGTACCCCTACAGCACACTTCGTTGCAGGAACGTTGCACAACCGTTGCAGTACATTGCAATGTTGCCGTTTGGTTGCAGGTTGTATTACAATATTACTGCAACATTGTGGAAACATTGCCGTGAAATATTGCAATGGACACGTTTGCGCAATGTTGCTGGAGTATTGTGCACACATTGCCGTGCAATATTGTAATGGTCACGTTTGTGCAATGTATCGGAAATATTGCGCAACACATTGCCGTGCAATATTGCAATGACCACGTTTGTGCAATGTTTCGGAAATATTGCGCACACATTGCCGTGCAATATTGCAATGACCACGTTTGTGCAATGTTTCGGAAATATTACGCACACATTGCCGTGCAACATTGCACTTGTAACGTATGAGCAACGATTCAGCAACGAATCCGCAATAAATACGGAATTACGCGGAGTGTTCTTGAAATCTCGGCACGCAGAATACAGTCTAAGATTCCACAGACCACCTCCGAGGGAATGTATGCGAACGTGGACATTATCTGACATAAGTAATTAATACAATTATTTAATTAACACTATAGAGTTTAAACAGACTCATAAACTATATACAGCAACAAAAGATATCTGTAAAAAAGTGTTACATGTCCCAATTACTGCCAGTGCCCCTACTAGTATCACGCCTGGAATTTTAAGAAAAATATTAAAATCTTATGAACCGTAGGGTATAATCGAAATAGTGAACATCCCAATTGTCAAGTTTAAATACTTGATGCTAATTTTACTTTAAAAAGTATTTCCCTGTGTTACAAGTAAAATTGCTTTGAAGAAATAAAACATATTCAACTCCACCACTGTGAAACCCTAGTAAATACCATCTAGAATCTCACAAAACTGCTCGTGTGACTATCCCAGGTATATTAGATTTAAAAGAATCACCCCTATCATTACATTAATACAACCTCAACATTAATACTGCTAAGCAGTTCTACAACAGCCTATATTCTCAATTTACCAAGCCTTCTCATGCGTGCCATATTAAATGAATCCGTGCACACTCGCCTGACAGACTGTCCATACGCCTGGCTACTAGGGACGCATGATTCCCCATGTTCCTCATATCTGTTTTCCCTTCAGACACAAGGTAACGGTCCGAGCAAAGCTGCCAGATCGGCGAGCCGCGATTTCAATCTTATCTATAACGCTGCTTCAATTAAATCAAATTTCTGTTTCGAGCCGATGCTTATCCACCTTCCCTTCCCTTATTTTTTTTTCTATCGAGGAATGGGATCGTAAATTAAACAATGTGGCTCGGGAGCCCGTTTAACAGGAGAAAATCAGCAGAGGCGCAGCTGTTACTGATCATCGTTCAGCATTTTTCGCGGGAAAACACCTGCGGGACACGATGCTATCGATATGGGAGCTCGTGACCAATTATATCAGATAGCCTAGTGTAGTGGACGAAAGTAGCCGACATGGAAATCGATCGTAGACCGATTGGAGACTGGCTAGAGTCTTATTAATAAAATGTCGATCGTTCGACGAGCGTCGGTTGCTCGAGAGCCTAGTTGCTCGCCGTCGTTGCATTGTCGCAGGAAAATTGGTCGAGTGTCCACGGTAAGATTGCTCCTGATCATCGTCGTTATTGGTTCTGACGAAATTGTTGTTATTAGGCGATAGGGATCTCGTGAATGTCGCGATCGAGTTTCATCAAACTTTCTAGACTAGGAACAGATTCTATGGGGGGATATATTGAGGCGGGAAGGATTGCAAGATTCGAATTGGGTGACAACGAGTGGGTACTGAAATTTTATTGTGAGGGCACTGATTCTTGTGACGATAGGTACTCTGTCACGTGTCATGAAATTCAATGTAAGTCGCGGGTTAATGGTTAATGTTTGACGGGTGTTTATAGTTGTCGTGTCGTTGTCAGTTACTACCCATACAGCACAGTTCGTTGCATGAAGGTTGCAGAAAGGTTGCATTGATAGAAAGTTTCCGGAACGTTGCGTGACCATTGCTAGAAAATCTCCGGATCGTTGCGTGACCATTGCTAGAAAAATTCTGGAACGTTGCGTGACCATTGCTAGAAAATCTCCGGAACGTTGCATGAAGGTTGCAGGAAGGTTCCATGGGCGTTGCCGTGCAGCATTCCAGCAATGTTGCTGGAACGTTCCGATGTTGCACCGCAACCTTCCTGGAATCTTCCTGCAACGGAGTGTGCTGTATGGGTAGTAGTGATAGATTCTATGGGGGAATAATTGAGGAAGAAAGGATCGAGCTTTTCGAAGTGGATGACGAGTGCTTTTTGGTTGCGACGATATCGAAGCTTGTGAAGAGTTTTGGATACATCTCCATATGCAATATAGTCTACAGCTAGATGGTTATTTTCACGAACTTTTTATAATAATTGGGGTCATTTTTTATCCTTTCGTTGACACACTTCTTTTTCTCGATCAACTTTGACATACCTGGGTGGCTCACACCCAGAGCAATTTTTGGACAACTGTAATTCTCATCCAAAGGATCCAATCGTTATGAAAAAAATCATTGGTCATTTTCGAGATCTGTAGAATGTATTCCAATATTTTTTTTATTGCAATTTTATCACAGTTTTGTGGAAAAATTCTAAATTACCATATGTCGAGAAAAGACGAAGAAAATTGTCAAAAAATTGTAACTTATATAAATTTCAATATTAGAAGCTAAATATCTACAGAGTTGTTGTTCAGATATAACATTTTGAGAAAAAAAACAGTTTATAGGTCAGCTTTGGAGAAAAGGTATTTATTTTGCATATAGAAGGTACAGAGCGTCCAAATCAGCTTACGGGTGGCTCACACCCAGATTGCCAACGAAGGGTTAAATCTATTTCTAGTAATACAGAGAGGTTACTACTGGTGAATTTTTATAAAAGTCTGTTGCATAGTGACAGCTTCTATGGAGAGAAGTATCGATTAAAACAGGACGGATCCATTCGAGTTGAATGGCGACTACTCAAATTTGATTGTGAGACCATTAGCTCCTGTAAAGAGATCTTATCATATTTTTGTACAAATTGTTATAACAGTCGAGAACACTTTAAATCTCTTCCTAGGATTGGACAGTCAACATTTTATCTGTCATAATTACACAAAACAGTGTAACTACTGACCTGTGTGCTAAGGTGTTCATTCAAAATTAGCGAATGCAAAATTAAAATTTCTGAACCCTAAAGAAATAAACTTGGACTGTAAAGTACCTAATCATTCCACAGAAAATAGACGATTTCTTGCAATCGACACAAGGCATTTTGATAAAACTCGAATACCATGTAGTCCATGTGAAACTAAGGGGAGTTTAAATCACCATTTCGCTGGTGTCAAATTTGTTTAAAAAATACAAAACATAAAATTTCTGATCTCTGAAATTATGAACCATATGGAGTTCATTTATTATATTTCATTCTAATCAAGAGGAACTAGTCTTTGAACATATTTTTCAAAAACTGACTCTGAAGAATAAATCAGAACAAATGCTTTTCAATTCAAAATACTCGAGCACTGTACCTACTTACACATTTCAACTACTCTTATCTCCCAACCGAACAAAATTACTCAAATAATAATTATGAGTCTTTCCTACATTTTCCCATCCCACTCCTGTTCCCCGACTCTCTCCCTGCAGCCCCTGACACACCTCAACGCCCTCAACTCTTCAGCAAAACTACTCGAAGCAATTACACACTCTTTCGCTCGCATGGAACCGTCCGCACGCTTCCTCATAAATCCCATCGTTCTACCAATCCTTTAAACGTTATTAAGGTATCAAGATAACAAAGATTACTTATGAATCATCGGCTGGGATCGGTTGTAATATCGAGCAAGGTGCAAGACGCGCAAGGTGGGAGACGCAATTTACCGTCGATTGCCTTCTAATTTACAACACTCGCAACTAGGGAGTAAAAGTATCGAGCACTCGCACACGCACGCAGGTGAGCAAGGGTTCGTGCACTTTCTTCTTTTCATGTACGTGGCTCGGCGAAAGATTACTTTTCGCTTCGAAACGGTCCCATCACTGTCGCGGCTCTCAGCGTGCGCATAAACAACGGAAGCATAAAGGCCGCGACAAAGTTTATCGACAACCGAACCGTTAACTTTCCATTAAATTAAATTAACGTCGAGGCTGCACTTCCCTCTGCCCGCAAGCATCATTTTCTATATTTCAGTTATCGCGATCTATGGACGCTCGTCCACGTGAGTTACCTCAAAATTTTCTGCTTAATTTATTTCAATCGAAAGAGCAGCCATGCGGCGGGTCAGCCATTCCAATGGGGATTAAATTTCGGTGCGAATAAATTAGCGCCACGTCACAGAGGCGAGGGCCATTTTCGTGGCGGGAGATACGCTTCGCAATAAAGCTTCGCGGGACTTGCGAATAAATTGCGGAATAAATTGACGTTATGCCACGAGAATGTACCGTTGCTGTGGGAATGCAAGGTGCTTGAGACTGTTCTATTTAACGAAGAAAGGGATACCGCTTTGCAGAATAAAAAAAAATCGCGAGCGCCGCAATCAACTACCAACCGAGATGAATTAATGAAACGACGGCCGCTGCAGGTGCGAACGATTAAAGTGAAAATGCGGGATACAGTTTAGAGTCCTCTATTTGGCTTGCTTGAGCCGGACAAAGGACATTTATCCTGTCACAAACTTTGTTCCTTTCACGGGGCAATTAATTGTGGATCGAAAGATAAATAGAGCAAGGATTGGGTCAACGGGGAGTTAGTTAAGACGCTGATTCTCTTCTACTGTGAAAGCATCTTCTTTTTCATTTGAAGAGAATGCTGGAATGCTCCGCGATTCATTTATAAGCTGGTATCTATTTTGTTGGTGTTTGGAAATAATAGACAAAGAGATTATACTACAAAAATCATTAGATAGAGAAAATTCTTCATCTCTCGTCGTTTACTCCGACGAGCGTTTCACATCTCTAATGATTTCTGATAGTAACACCTCATTACCGTAATTACCCCGAAGAAATTGGAGATGCTTAACGCGCCAAAGATCGTGATTAATCTACGGTTTCCTGCAAAGCTCTAGTTGCGTACGAAATTCGTCCGAAGTTTTACCTGCTCGTCGAGTTGAACTGAAATGGAAGGTTAATCACGGATGGCGAAATTGCGAGCAGATCAAGTGGTTCTTTTTGTGAGTCATAAAACTGACCGTATCATTACGCGTCAATTTTCAGAGAATTTAGCGTTTCATTTCCTAATTATGTCATTTCGGGCAATCTTTAGGGAGCGCTCTTCCGCAATCAGAAAACTTGATTCTTGGGATTGAGCGTTGAAATTAAGAACGCTCGGTTATGTTTAAAATACAGAGGTACAGGTATGTTACATTTAGGGCCGTTTATTTTCGATTCAAAATGGGGAGATTTGTTCCATGCGCCGCTTTTTACAATTTTAGAAAAAATTGTTCTCTCGATATTGTTATTGCTTAATTTAATGTCTAACATCTTTATTTTGTTAATTAATGAATTAAGCGAGTTCGGTGACGGATTACTCTATGATAATCTTGAGCCACCCATCCAATTTGATTACAAGTTAAAATCAACACTCTGCTAAATGTAAATTAGATGCACAAATTTCTAAATTCTTTTCACATTGTAAAAAAGTGCATGCCACTGTGTGTTTAACAATCTAAGCAAATAAAGGCATTATAGAATAAAAATGTCAGCTTACTCACCGGATTCAGAAATGCACAAACTCACTAATTATTCGCACGTACCTTTCAAACGAACAGAAATTTCAAAATCTCTAATGAAAATAACAATTCTATCTATCAACTATCTAACAATATCATTTTTACACAAATACAACAAAGATTCATAGCTGTATATAACAATAGTACCCAGTGAAAAACACCTTCCATCAAAAACGAGCAAAATTATTTAATAAATTATTCAATTATTTAAAAAAAATACTATTCCAAACAAACTTTTCTCTTATCCCCATCTTATCTTTCTCTTATGCCCATTGCCCAGATCCAATCGCAACGCTTCAATCAGGCATTGAAATCTCTTTCCTCGTGTTTCGCAGACGTTAATTGCGTTACTTCGTTATCCCGAAAATTACAATAATCTTGTTGCACAGCCCCGGCGGTGTTTATGTTTTATCAGCTACCCAGTTCTCGGCACCACCATAATCTGCCCTGTAACCTGCAAATTTCATCGCGCCTCGGACAAGAGCGTTAGAAATAGTCGCGTTCCCGTTATCGCGTTGTTCCGTGCCATTTGGTACACGTTTTACTCCTCATTTCGCGCCAATTTCGCCCGTCGCTTCAACGTTCCAGCGAAACAAGAGGATCCCATCGCGATATCAGGCAGAAAACGAAGCTGGATAAGGGTGTGCAACGTTTGTAATTGGTGGCGGCATGACGGTAAACGATTTATCGATACCGTGGCCAAGAACAAAGCAATAATATATCAGGATAGCCCGTTACAGGCGCATCGTATACCGTTATCAAAGCCAATTACGTGGCTATATATATATATATTGAACGTGATATGGTTCGATTCGCTTTATTTCGCCCTTTACAATTTTCTTAAAAATAATTTACTTTTATTTATTAATTTATTACGGAATAACAACCCCTTGCCACGTTATAATAATATGAAAAGACATAAATAAAGAACGGACAAATCGAGTAAAATTAAAATTAGAATTAAAATAACAAACACCAAAGAAAAGAACAGAAAGACATGAAATAAGATATTACAATTTACAGTATCAATATTCCAAATTAATCATCCAGTATACACAACACAGAGTTTCAGAATGTAGATAAGGAAATAGCGGAGATATAATGCCGGTTCTACTTGAAAATACTCGAGGTGTCGGACTCCATATCGTGGGCGTACAAGGAGATTATTTTACCACCACTACGTTTTCCATTTCGAGAGAAAAATAAAAATCGATTCTAGGTACTCAAAACTTAGTGTTACGGACTTAGACAATTTCCCTTGTACGCCCACGATATGTCCATTGCATATGTATGTTAGGCGTGGCGAACCTTTTTATCTGCGCGTGCCAAAAATATTTAAAAAATATTTTGTCGAATTGCTGACGTGCCGGGCCATTTTTAATAGGGGAAACAATTAATAGAAAATTAATCATTGCAGATTTTTTGAGACCAGTTTAAAAATGAACAGAATTGACATACATACATATTAATGTATAGTAAAAGCGGGCCAAAAATATTTTAGTGTATCTAACTACATAATAATTATTTTAGATTAATATATAGATATTAATGAGATCACCTGTAAATCATTGATGTGTCAGCAAAATGTTCGTATGCGCTACTTCTGGCACGCGTGCCATAGGTTCACCACCTCTGGTATAGGTGAACGCAGTTGCAGTGATTTTAGATTTCACTTGAAAAAAATTAAGTGACGTTGTAATCGATAAATTTGTGGGTTCGGGGAAGTAAGCGATCTTTGCTGCGACACGCATCATTCGAAGTTAGATCTTTTGCTTCTCGAGGTTTCCTCGTTGTGTGAGGAACGATGACGGCACGAGTTCACTTTGAAAGCTTAAGAAACTTTGTGATCTCGAGTGGCCTCGAGAAAAAATATATAAAAAAAATTTATGTTAAACAATTTTACTAAAAACGCACTAAAAACTAAAAAAGTATTTTCACTTTAAATAAAATCGTGGTGCTGTATTAAATTGATTCATATTCTGTTATGTAATATCCCGCGCCACGGTTTTATTTAAACTGAGAAAACACCACTGAAATTGTAGTACAAGAAAATAATTATTTTTTAGTTTTTAGTGCATTTTTAGTAAAATTGTTTAATATACATTTTTTTATATACATTTTTGATTTCCTAGTTTTTAGTGTTTGTGGATTTTTTCTTATATTTGTTTTCTAGTTTTTAGTGTTTGTGGATTTTTATACATATTTTTTATATTTTTCTTTTTTTTTAAATTCTATGGTCATCCAACCTACGCACGCATGCAAAGTTTCAACATAATTGGATTGGTGCAAGTGGGTGAAAATTGAGTTGCCAGATTTTAACCATACATCAAACAAGCAAGCAAACACACAGAGGATCGAAGCTAAGTAAAATCATTTAAAAAGGAAGTGGTTCCGGTTATATCGCGGACTCCTTCAAACTGAATTGAAATTTCCAAGGAGTAATTTTATATCGTTGGCGGCAACAAGGGACTCACGAGTCCACTTTAAATATCACTACCGATCAAAGGAAACGGTGCTTATTACATCACGTACTTTCACACAGAATTCGAACTTCTAAAACAAAATCCTTCTACAACCAAAATCATGAAGGTACCCAGCATTCCATTGGAGGAAGCTTAAGCAACCTTGGACTGGCAAGTCCATTGACTCGAGACAGGAAGTGGTTCCTATGACATCACGTATTATTTGATATTTTCAAAAAAAGTGTCAATTGCCAAAACCAACGAAGACACTTACGACTCCACTCGAAGAAGCATAAGTAACCTTGGGAGAACAAATTCTTTAACCTCGAGAAAGCAAATGGTTCTGGTCAAATCACGTACCTACTAGGGCTGGGACTATTCGAATAATTTAATATTCGAATATTTTACAAGTAGGTATTCGAATAATTTAATATTCGAATATTTTACAAGTATTCGAATAATTTAATATTCGAATATTTTACAAGTATTCGAATAATCGAATATTTTACAAGTATTCGAATGCTACGAATAAACTTCAAATATTTGAGTATTCGAATACTATTTGAATACTGATGTATTCGAATACTGATGTAGTGATGTATTCGAATACTGATGTATTAGTATGGTGTGAAGTGGGTTAAACTTAGCTTACAAGATTTCACCCTGACGAATGAACTTGACTCTAAAGAACTTGATTTATAATTCACACCATACTATACGAATACATCAGTATTCGAATACTTAAATATTCCAATAGTATTCGAATACTTGGATATTCGAATTATATTCGCCAAATAATTGCGCAACTGAAGTATTCGAATATTTGAATACCGAAAAATTCGAAAAATAGTCCCAGCCCTAGTACCTGCCCTTTCAAACTAAATTAAAATTTTTGCAGAAATGTTGCTTTCTGTCATCAAAAAACAAAGACACGAGTAAATCCACCATCACACGACTCAGCCTGTACAACTGAAACGAAACGATCGCTTTCGAGGAAGATCTTTGGCTCGGTGACCTTCCGTTGCGCCGCGCGCGCGTTCAAAGAGGCATGCAATCTTCTCGCGGGCTTGTTTTGTTGCTAATTCAACGGTTAGCGGAGTGAGATTAGCCAGAGATCGTGCTCGCTGCATGGGCGTACAACGGAGCAAGAACTAGGATACGATTTCTCGAGTCATGGAGGCGGGATTCGATTTTTATCCCTTGCTTGTGGAATTCAATTGTTGAGGAAAATATCGATAACACTGACATCACGACCACGTAGAGGCGGGACGGATACCACGGAGTTCTCGAAAGACGTCCACGAACCTGGATTTAGATAGAATCAACATATTTCTACTAGCATTAATGCCAGCGGTAAAACACGTAAGCTCCATTCCTTTTGGGTAGTATTAAGAATGATAAACAGGGTTCTTGTTACGTGGGGTGTTTATAATTCCAAAGTTGCAAACATTGCGGACCAATTAAATAGAACTCATTGAAAGAACTAAAAAGATTCTTAATAAACATATGAGCCGTTCAGAGGACAAATCGATTAACTCCACTTTTTGAAATATTTTAAATTTAAGTGTCAAAGCACTTCGTTCAGTCATAACTTTTTTATTTATAATAAATTAAAATATTTCAAAAAGTGGAGTTAATCGATTTGTCCTCTGAACGGCTAATATACATATGGAGGGCTGAGATTTATAGTGGTGTAAGTCACTCGCATGGTGTTTCTTGTAAAATAATGTTTTGCGTTTACTGTTACAAAGAACTCGACATATGTACGTGTTCCCACAACTGCAGATATAAAAAATTTGAAAATTTAAATATTGAAAAAGTTACAAATTAATGTTTTTTAATTTTTAGCATTTTTTTTTTAATTTAAGGAAAAATTAATTTCTAACTTTTTTTTTCAATATTTTAATTTTCCAATTTTTTATTATACTTTGCAGTTGTGGGACATACCTAAAAATTAAAAAGAAATACAATTTCTAACTGCTTTGCATGCGTTGTGCTGATAAGAGTGACGACAATTAGTCGGACTTACACCAGAATGTTTCGAACCGCCCTGTTCATGTTAGTTAAGTGCTAAAGAGAAATATTCTTATTTATCAGTCAAGAATGAAGTTCTAACTTAATTCACTATAACAGTAAACGGTTAGAGGCTGTAAGACTTAAAAACAGTTACTAACTGAAATTATCAAAATTTGGACCTACACCACTATGCTTCTGAGCCCGATTCTCAGCTCTCCATATGTGAGGTAGAACCTCCAATATTCCATCACCTGTTATCTGAACGTTCTATTATCCGAACACGTGTTATCAGAACGTTCTACCATGCGAATGTTCTTCCATTCGAACTTTCTACTATCCGAATGTTCTGCCACTCGAAGGTTGTATTATCCGGACAGTATATTTATGTCAATGATAAGATATGTTACATGCACCTATGCCTTCTACTATCGAAACAGATACGGACGTGAGTAGGTCCATATACAACGATCAAAATGAATATTATTCGCACCACTTCAGCACGAAATTAATATTGCACGCGTTGACACCTTATATATAATAACATGGGAGGTACTGCAGACGCTAGAAAATGATGGGAGTGACGCAAAATTGACTAGAATATCCAACATTGGAAGATCAATGATAATAAGGTAAAGGTAGGTAATATGAAGCGGTACGTAATATGGAACTTCGTAAAATTTCGATAAAGAAATAACGAACTCTTCAAGAAATCGTGTATACTAGATTCCTAGACACAATAGATGATGATACTGACAATTGAGTATCAGTTGGGCATCCAGCATCGAAAGAGAAACGTTTATATTTTTCGTGGGGTGTAAAAGTTTCTGAGAAGTGCATCAAACAAGTCTGGGTTAGGTCTGGGTTAGGTTTGGGTTAGATTTTTGTAGTGAATGTATGTTACGAAGTATTATTTCAATACAATTTATCATTAAATATGTGTGTTCTTGATTATTCAACAATAGTTTACTAATAAAGTTACTCTCTTCTTAGTATAATTCTTAATTTCTTTTCGGAACTAGGGCTGGGACTATTTGTCCATTTTTTCGGTATTCGAATATTCGAATACTTCAGTTGCTCAATTATTTGGCGAATATAATTCGAATATCCAAGTATTCGAATATCCAAGTATTCGAATACCATTCGAATATTTAAGTATTAGAATACCATTCGAATATTTAAGTATTAGAATACTATTCGAATATTTAAGTATTAGAATACCATTCGAATATTTAAGTATTCGAATACATCAGTATTACTGATGTATTCGAATAGTATGGTGTGAATTATAAATCAAGTTCTTTAGGCTCATTTGTCAGGGTGAAATCTTGTAAGCTAATTTTGACCCACTTCACACCATACTATTCGAATACTCATGTATTATACAGATCACCTACATGAGTATTCGAATAGTATTCGAATAATAACATTCGAATACTCAAATATTCGAAGTTTATTCATAGCATTCGAATACTTGTAAAATATTCGAATATTAAATTATTCGAATAGTCCCAGCCCTGGTCGGAACATGTGTGTACGTAATATGGAACATACCGAGTAACATAGATGAACTTGATAATGATGATGACGACGATGATACGAAATGCTTATTTTACGATGGTAATTATAAAAGTAATGACAATGAAAAGTAGACCCAATGTATTCGCTGCTTTCAGTGGGCACACAAAGAATGTGGGGCTTCCGACGTATTATTCACTTGCCCAACGTGTAGGAGACGCAGGAAGCAGGAATAAATTTCAAAAATAATGTATATTATTTATTAGTATCTTCTACGTAATAAATCTTCATTTTCAGTAAAAAAGTAAAGATTTTTGAGTTTTCTTTACAAATTTCTTAGGCATCAGTTCCATATTAGAACCCATTTTTTCGAACGGCCGATTTTCACTCTTTTCAGTTTTTTTATTATAATTGCAAAACAATCGGATTCTTTTACATTCGACGATGTAAATATGATTATACATTAGTTCCTTCATCCCCTCAAGTCAGTTTTATTAAAAAAAAAAGCAAATCCCCCTACTTTTGACAAGCTTTTGAAATCAGATGTTCCATATTACCTGCCTTTACCCTACATGTTCGTTACTCATCATTTTTGATATTGTTGTATTACTCCTTCTGAAATACCTTTACCCTTATCCGAACGATCGCATCTCCCTATTAATTCCAATACTGAAAGTTCTACTGTACCTTGAAACTGACTATCTATTAATTACAATCTGTACTACGAAAAGGTTCCAATGCGTTTCATTCTTGAAGCTTTCAATTAAGAAAAGAAATAGTAAACAAAACAGTGTAGAAGCATAAAGACAGTCAAACGAAACAGAACAGTCACAACTGTTAAGACAGTATGTACCTTGTTTTACATCACACGTGCATACCGCCTCGCACACCTCACACACGTCCACGCCACCTACCAAAAAGAAGAATTCCATCAGTAACTACATACACATGCTGCCAGGGATTAATTCTTGAACACACTCAACACCTCTTCCATCAATCCTCCGCATCCTTTAGCTCCTACTCATAAAACAAATTTCAATATTCTACCTGGAGATTCCTTGCACGTATCGCACGTCCCCCCATAATAAACAAAATTAAATTATCATTCATTCTTCAGTTTCCACAGCCGTCTCGTTAACGTACGTGGCCGAGAACGCTATTACGCTCGAACGGGGCGGAATGCGCGCGCAGGATGGGCGCAGACCTAACCTCTCTGAGCGTAAATGAGCGCGTTCAGTCAAAGAGACATTAGGGATTGTGTGCCAAGGCGTGGCTGACGAATTCTCAATGGGGCGAGCGATTCGTGGCTCTGAAATAATCGAGAACAACGCCAGGTGTACTTGAGGGACGAGGTCGTCGCGGAACGTAATTGCCGCGGCGTTATTCAGCGGAATAACGCGATCGCTGTGGCTCCCCGCTCCCCCCCCCCTGCTAAAATCGATGTGTATCCGGTCGTTCGCACGAGAAACAGCGCGAGCCGACCTTTTGACGCAACGACTCTAGCTCCCAGGCACAAAAATATTAATGCAGGCATTAGAAAGTTCCGTGCTCGCGAGATCCTCGCCGTGTCTGCTCGTTGCATGCACACGTCGCTGCAGCTTTATGCACTGGCTGCAGTCGGACTTCTAGCGATTGCCTTGCATTCTTCCTGGCGCGTTTTAACCCTTTGCGACTCGGTTTGGTGGATTGTCTATCTATTACAATGACATGGCGGGGTAGAGATGTGCCTAGACGCAGAGTACATAGGGTGTTGGTAGAGGTTAGGATCACTTGCATTCGAACGATAAGCTGTGGATGCGGTGGTTTCTCCGGGTCATTGTGATTGGTGCTTTAAAAGCATAGAAGCATAACATTTTACCACTTATTCATTACCAATGTAAAGGGTTAATGACCATAATTGGAGGGCGTATAGGCACATAAGAAAAGTGTTATAAATATGAGAGCGTTATCGTATTGGTTACAGGAAACAGTAACCTTAATTGTCGAAAATTCTCAGATGGAACATTGCCAAAGCTGATGGAAGATGTTATTTGAGCTAATCGAAATGAAACTCGATTGCAGCTAGATGACCCTGTAACTGAGGGACTTTCACTCTGATTTTGGATGCCTTTATACGCTCCCAAAGTTCAGTCATTAGAAGTTGTAAAATTCTGTGTAGGTGCATCTAAATATCAAGTGCCTATATAGGTAGACCTAGATGTAAACTACAGCGATGGTGAGGTCTGCACTACGCACGCGCAAACAGATTCCAGAGACCCAAGTATGCCAAAGTCTCCCCCTTAACTCTGCTATTGCTTGGTATACCCATCATTTCGAAACCAGTAATTCACTTAATCCTATGAATTACGAATTCCTCGATTTTTACAGAGCTTAATGAAATCATCGTGTAACGTTAATTTAATCTTCGGTATGCCCGGCAGGCATACATGGAGCGCAAAGGGTTAATTTCGCTACCGCGATGCATCCACGTCTCGTTCTGTTCCATCATAAACGGGAAGATCGATTGGAGTCTGATGAATATGTGCAGTGATCCTTTATTTCGTCAACACATTCGCTGCCACCACGATGTCGGAAACTTTAAGGTTTCTTCACCTAAAACACTTCTGTGGCTTAGAACTAAAAGAACGTATCAGACTCTCCCTAAGCTATAGTCTGATTTTCGAGAGTTGAGACCTGAGGTGGGTCCCTCGGACGGAGCGTGGTTTAAGGAGGAACCAATGGTACGCTACGGATTGCGTGCGGCGTTGCCAACATTGGTTCCTCCTTAAACCACGCTCCGTCCGAGGGACCCGCCTCAGGTCTCAACTCTCGAAAATCAGACTATAATTCTATAGTCGAATTTACTAAAGAAGGCGCCTTGGGACCGGGGCCAGAACTTGCGACGTTGCCGCTACTCCAGGCTCGCGAATGGTGCTTCCCCTACGCGGCTCCCGACGCTTTGGCTAATTACTTTCGACTACTTAGCTGTGGGCTTAGAGTAATCGTTGTCTTTGTCGGCTGTATATTGCTATCTTCTTCCAGAGGGCGAACCCAACGTCCTTCCCATAGAGATTTGACAGAGTGTCGGTTTTGAAGTTGTATAATTTTTGCCTATTCATGAAATCGAGCTGTGCTTATGAAGGAATTTTTATCTCGGAAACTCTTTATCGTATTGAATTCATCCTTTCTTTTTATTTTAATCTAGAAGGTGCGGCGTATTCTAATAATTTTTTTAGATTGAAAAATTAATTTTGTAATTTTGAAAATTATGACCAAAGTTTTATTTTGCAAATTTCTCCTGAGAAGTCGCTTGTTTCCAAATGTAAAAAAAATATACCCATATTTCTTCAAATAGTTTTACAATTTCAAATCTTTATTCTGAAATATTAATTCTTCTCGATTAAAATAAAAGAATATTAGCCCAATGGTGTTGATAGTTTTCGAGATAAAAATTCATAAGTACAGAATCTTTTCACGAACATAAGTAGAAATTGCAAAATTCAAAGACATATATTTTGTAACCAAGTTCAAAATCTGTTAAACAATTACTCAAACCTATAATTTCATGTGATTCACAGAATACATATTGCATTCTGATCAAAGTCTCTAAAAATGTGAGAGACACAGTTGCGCTAGGAGATAGCAAGAGACGTCCGATCTGCTACACAAAATGGCAACGTCGCACGAAGTACGGAGCAGGCATAGGGTCTTTCCCGAGCCACGCGCGCCGGTCTAGGGGCCGCCCAGGCGCCTTCTTTAGTTAATTCGACTATAGGTATCGGTCAGAAGAAAGTTTAAACTGTGAACGATGAAAGAAGTAAAATGGTTGCATTAGAAAACTATTATATCTAAATATTTATATCCCATATCACGATGTTTAAAGCCTAGTATGTATTAAGTTAGTTATGCAGATATGCAAAAATATGAGTTCTCAACTTTCTTTTGGCCACCACTGTACCTAGTTTCAACACCTCCCATATAATTCACCAAAACGAAACCAGAGATGATGATGTAAAACGGTAACCAGAATAATTTAAACATCATTAGAATAGATGGTCTCGGTGAGATAATAAATTAAAAAGCATACGCTTCGAAAAGGCCAAAATATGGCCAATTTCTCAGTCAACACTATGAAAATTGATGGCCACAAAGTAGAAAATATCTGTCACGCAAATTATTTAAACACATTCAACAACATGATTTCTTTATGTCGTTGCTTCAAAGACTAGATCTATAGTTTCTTCTCCTTTTCTCCGAGTTCCAGCCATTAATTAGACAGATAACTTCGGAGAAGTGGAAGATTTATTATTCGGTCTATCGTCGAGAATCGTGTAGTGCTTTTCGTTTGGAATCAAACTGTCTTAGAGCGGCTTTATGTGGGACAAGGTTTAACGTCTCCGAATAAACATGTCGTCATTTTGTTGGGAGCGACTAATTTCGAGGTAATTCGCTAAAGACCGGTAGCAATTTATGTGTCACTTAATCTTCGCGTGGTTGCCCAATCGAAACATTAGAATTTTATGGAAATGACCCACTCTGCCCGATCAAACGCCCATCAAACATTTTTCGACTGTCTGGCTGAAGCTAATGATGGAGACTGTGAGCGAAACTGATTCGAACGAAGATTATTTTATTCAGCATTGAATGTGTAGTGTAACGCTCTAATTTTGTGTTCCATTATAGACTATTCATTAACTTTATATGACGAACTAATTAATTCTGAATGAATTTTTCTTCAGTTTGTGACTAGAGTTTGTACAAAAACCGACTTTTGAAAAAACCTGTTTTCGAATTCCACTATTCCCCCAAAACCGGTTGAACCGGTTTTCGAATTTTCGCAAAAAAATATAATTAAAATACAAAATTAATATCAGTAACTTATTTTAAACAATTCAGTTTTTTTTAAATATTTATGGAATTACAATAAATAACAAAATAAAATATGCTGTATCTATACAAAACCATATAAACAAAAGAAATTAATATATCTAAAATCCGTACCATATTTGAGTTCACTTAATATTTCTGGATCTACAAAAATAAGCACAATAAAATACACTGCATACAAAACCAAATGGGAAAAGAAACTAAAATAACTAAAATCCGTACAAAATATAAATTATAAATCTTTATTTCATTTAGTATTTTTCTTCTGAAAATATGAACTCATGAAGATTAGTTTTAAAGTAAACTGTTACGTACTACAAAATGTTAACGTTCTTAATCAAATAATTAATTCATTTTTCCATATTAAGTCTAGTATATAAAACCGTTTTTTTCAAAATTGAAAAAGCGGTTGTCGAATTGTACAAATTTATGAAAAAAACCGGTGTTTAAACCCGGATTTTAAAAACCGACAAACCCTATTTGTGACTTCTGCAAAAACAATTATCACGTGTGCATCCGATTTTTAACAAATTATATTCGCGATGATTATGTTTGTTCTGTATGTAACTATAGGGATCGACAGAATTGGTCTGCTATTTAGTAAGAAGTTAAAGAAAAAGGATATTCAATTAATTTAAACTCCCTCAATTTAGAATGATTTGCTCTAGTAACAAATGATCCAGACCTACATAGTATGTATTTAGTTTCTTCAGTACCAACAGCTTCAATTTGGTTTTTTAACTTCTGTATGTTTCGTTGCAAAAGATTGATCGCAGAATTAGATACATGCTTTAATTGCCCAGCAAATTACATATGTAGATCAATGGTTTTTAATCTCCCTGTTAAACCCACTTATGGTGCTTAAAAGAAACTTACGCAGACGCATTAGTCTCCACCGTGAAAAGAAATTGTGTCACAGAAAGACGCATCCTATAACCTGAAACAGTTCTAGTTATACCGAATACCCGGTTAATCGAAGCAACGTTTACGCGATGGAAACTACTCTTCCATGTTTTATGACACAGTCAAGCGTTCATTTATGACTTCCGGCCTGTCAGTGTTTTAATGGTGAATCAGGCCCGCCTTAATCGTTTGAAACCAAGTAAACACTAAGATACACAAGAAAATGAACACGAAACATGAATTATCGAAAATACTGACCCCTTTAGTACCTCAATTACAAAATCGACCTACATACTTACGCCTCCACTAACTAATTTCATTGTCACATTTTCCTTAGAAGCTTTACTCAGTGACTTTATAGTCTTATGGACTTCTGATAGCAAAAATAACGAGTAAAAATAATGTAGAATATATTTACGTTGTATTGAAAGCTGTCCGCACTTATAACCGCATCTATAACCTCACCAATAACGCACTCATTTTCACCATTCATGAAATCGACAATACATGAAATCATGAATGTAGTAGTGGATAAAATATTTCGACTTTCAATCTATAACCAGTATCTATATTCATTTATCCGTTACTGTTAAAGGGGGAGTAGATGCAACGAGTCAATGAATGGGACATGGTCGCTAATGGGGACACGTGACCCACAGTGCATCAACTGCTTAGGCATTGAAATCTCCTTCCACACAACGCGTCAACCAGGCATCGAAGTCCCCCGTCCCTACAATAAAACAACTACTTAGGTAGTTGTTCCTGTTTTATGCCATCTCACAGTCACTAATTACCTCAACGCGAGGATGACTTCGGTATCAATGGATGAAGCCTGCTGTACCTATATTGCTCGTTTTCCAGCGGCTGCACTTCAACATGGGGTAGAATTCTCTGGAATCCCAGGTGCAGTATGCCTACGTGGTCTTGCCTACTATCCTGGGCTATCGCGCTGTTCGATATATCGGCCCGTTGCCCCGTGGATCCCCCTGGTCGACGATATTTCGTTTCCAGCCACGTTCCGTTATACCCCGATACACTCGTATTCCTGGAATTACGGCCGTATCTTCGCGCGGCTGCCTCGAAATTGCGGGGTATCGATCAAAACTGAGTGAATATCTAATAACGCGGATGCACGTTTTCTGCGCCCCCTTTTCGCCCTAGCTCGAGGAGCAGGAAATCGCAGCTTTCGCCACGGCACCTCGGCGGATCGTATGGATCGTAGATCCCGGCGTTATTCGGATAATTGGCCGATCGAACAACGAACTGAATCATTTTTATTGGCTTGTATATATTGAAGACGAGGAATGACCTTACAACTGACTACTCTCAACCATCATTTTTCGAGTAAGACTCCTTTACGTGCTTCAGGTACAGGAATTATTACGAGACATATTGTAGTTCTACAAGGTGGATGAGGAAGAGTTAGAATTAGTGAATACTTGTGAACTCTTCAATCACCCATTAGTCCAACTATCTTAATATATAAAGCAGAAAGTTTATGTTTGTGTGTTTGTCGGCAATCTAAAAACTTTCGAACGGTAAATTGTGGGGTCATAATGCACCTCAGCTCATTATGCCTGGCTAATCCAGATGAATGTGACTCTTTTCAGTTAGCTACGTACTTCTCTTCCCGTGTTAAGAATTCTCTAAGTTATGGGATCTAAATTCCGAGCCAAGCCGGGTAGTAAAACTAATTGTACATAGTGCACATTTTCAATAGGAAGCTACAGAAAACTCTAAGCACCAAAGAACCTTACATCCCAAACTCCTATTCCATTACAAGCCCAACCAATCTTCATCGCGATGAATCTTCAAAACATCCTCTTAGGATTCAATTATACTACCACTATTGTGTCTCTTAACACACGTACAAACTCCAAGCCTGTCCCATCAGCCCCCAACGCTACTTACAATGCACTCCCTCCCATCGCTGCTATCAACCACTGTTGTAAGTGTTTCAACCCGTAAAGAGATCCGTGCCATAGTGGCCAGCGTTACGGTACTCCAGACTTCCGAGATATTTCTCCTCCCTCTGGCAAATGCGCAACGATTCGCAGGTGTCCGTGGCGGTGCATATCTGCCGCGACCTTTCGCGGATCGTCGGGGCAAAAAGTACACGGCCGAATAATTATAACGAGAAAATCCGCATACCCCGCTGATACTTAGTGGTAGCCGACTAATGCCCGTCCATTAGGACAACCGCACGACTCTGCCGCCGCGGTATTCGACGATACGAATACGCCTGGCGAAACCCCCGTTAATACACACCTGGGCCCCGGCGTAATATATTCATTCGCGCCTGTTACAGGCGGTCACTCCCCGGCCGGCGAGGGGATCCGCGATTTTTCGCGTAGAGGCCGCCGCTTTATCGCGTGCCCCTCCGGCGAAAGAGAGGCGGCAGAAGACGGGAGGGAACGGGGGCAGCGGAGAGAGTGGCTCGTGCGTGATATCAGTGGACGATCAACACAGTGATTGTCGGAGGTTATTGTGCGAGGTTTCGCGCGCCCACGCTTTTAACGGGGTGGTCGTCTAGCGTTGGCGGATACAGGGTGACCGGAATAGCACGTGACTACGAGGCGCATCTTAGATTTTCCGGGTGTCTACAATCTTGGATTTTACTGGTGTGAGTAGGTTTATGGTATGCGGTAGGGTTTATCGGTTTTTAAAAACCGTTTTTTTCATAATTTTGTAAAGTTCGAAAACCGGTTTTTAAATTTTGAAAAAATCGGTTTTATATACTAGACTTAATATGGAAAAATGAATTGATTATTTGATTAGAAACGTTAACATTTTGACTTGAAATCGCCTCGGACACAAGCATATTGTAGTGCGTAACAGTTTACTGTAAAACTAATCTTCAGTAGTTCATATTTTCAGAAGAAAAATTTTGTACGGATTTTAGTTATTTTATGTTTTTTCCCCATTTGGTTTTGTATGCAGTGCATTTTATTGTGCTGATTTTTGTAGATCCAGAAATATTAAGTAAACTCAAAAATGGTACGGATTTTAGCTATTTTAATTTATTTTATTTATTTGGTTTTGAATAGATACAGCATATTTTATTTTGTTATATTTTTGTAATCCAATAAATATTAAAAAAACTTAACATTTTTAAAACAAGTTACTGATATTTATTTTCTATTTAATTATATTTTTTCGAAAACTGGTGTAACCGAATTTTTGGGAATAGTGGAATTCGAAAACCGGTTTTGTCAAAAGCCGGTTTTTGTATAAACCCTAGTATGCGGGGGGTTCATCTGGGTTTAATGTTTAAAACAATCTCTTCATTTTTGGTATTTAGAAAAAGTTTTTAAAGTTTTTCTTTTTTGGGCCATTCATAAAGAATAGGTATCGGTATTTTGAAGGTGTGTGGCTTTGGTGACTGGAAGTTTGAAAATGTTTGGTTTGCGCCAGACGATAGAGAGACTGTCTGAGTTTGGACATTTCTCCGATAAAAGAAATGTTCTTCATTTCAGCCGCTAGACAGTGCAGGGAGTGAATGCCAAGTCACAATCGGTAATCACCATGTGATATCTTTTTGTGGGGCTATGTAAAAGACATCATCTACTACCTGCCAGGTTTGCCCCCAGATCTCCTAACACTAAAGATTCGAATTACGGCTGCTGTGAAAATAATAAGAAGGCGTCAGTTGGGGCGAGTATGGGGAGAATTAGAATATCATTAAGAGATTATAAACTTGGACAATAATTCTACTTTCTTTTGGTGCAAACTGTATATTTCTAAGTGCTCAATAAGGGCGATTAATTTGATTTTATTGGTTGAGATGTTTCTTTCATGTTGAGTACTGTAAAATAACTTTTGATTTGTCATTCATTTAATTTTGGTGTTTCCTCCATTGGTTCCAAAATATTTTTTTTAACGTGCGTCCGATAGGTATTTCACTGACGTTTTGTGATGAATTTTATACATCAGCGACACTTTCGAGTGGTTATTTATTAGACATGTTAGAATTATAACTACCAGTGCTACGATCATATTTATAAAGTTAACTGATATCGCCGTGTTTCTACGAGATTATAGAGAAGGCAGCATTCTATTTCGTTTGTCTATTCGCTTTAATTTTTTCGTTTCATTATTTGATTCCACTGAATATTCAGGTCGAACAAAACATATCCTTCGCGAATGCGAAAAGCGTATCGAGCTGTCGAAGATAAGACAAAAGTCTGATTTTTTAACATTAATATTAATGAACGTTATGGTAGGTATCACTGAGGATTACCTCGTAGAATTCCAAGATTCATATTAATGAAACTTACACTACCACCATATATCCTTTTTGCTGAATAATTATTATTTTGTGTGCCATCGACAGAAGTAGCTGCATAAAAAGAAATTTAAGTTTCTCAGAATATCCCTTCCCTAGCCACCAATTATTAAATTCCACACCTCCCTTTTTTCTACCAAATCGTAATTGAAATGAAAAACAGAATAGGTATCAAAAATATAGAAAATTCATTACACATCGTTACTATGAAATATCATAAAATATCTCCCACATCGTAGAACGTTTTACCGTGGCCACCCGTTATATCCTCGAACACCATCCTCCTTTTATCCCGCTAACGCGGATAAATTCAAACGCGTTTCAAGCTTCTAATAATGATCATTACAATTTGAATACAAAGCCTGTATGGAACGTGTGCATGTTCCCGCAATCTCGACACGAAAATGTTCCATGATTTCCCTCCTCTCTTAAAATCGTGTGTCACGAATGCATCCTCTCTAATGCAAGCGGTGAAACGTCGATTCCATGAAAATTGGGAAAATTGCCCGCGCAAATCTAGACGACCTCGATGTGCTTGAACTAGTGCAAATTAATTTCACAATTTAAATGCATTTTCTAATTGATTTTGTAATTGCACGGTGACATTCAAGTGAGCTTAAGGATATGATTATATAATAATAGCGATGCAGTTCAATGGTGGATTGTTCTTGAGAATTTTTAACATTTTTATTTGTTGTAGTCTATTATTTTAATTATTTTATTTCTGACAGTTCAGAGCCCTGAATTTTATTTACTATATTGGGAAAGCAATATTAATTCAATATCGTTGCAGGTATTAGTCCTGTTTAAGAATATGAATACAGAGGGTGGGTTATAACTTATAACTTATAAGTTCTTGTAAAATTTATATCATCCTGTTTTTATTTCTTGTTAATTGAGACCGTAGAATACATGACCTTTATTTCGAAGACTATATTTTATAGAACAAATATACTTTGCGCATAAATTGGGACTAACCAATAGGGCGGAGCGAAGCTATACATATAGGCGAAAATTTAAATTTGTATTTTCAGCTGGCCTGGGTGTGGAATTGTTGTCATTTGATTATCCAAAAATAACTTTTCGAAAATTTGGGAAAAATATAGGTTCCTTTTTCTCCTAAATATGATTATATGATTATATGATTATTTTTAGGGATAGTTATCTTTTGATTAACCAAACACAACTGTAATGATTATAGGATCATTTTTAGGAGAAAAAGGAACCTATATTTTTCCAAATTTTTTTACAGTTGTGTTTGGTTAATCAAAAGACAACTATCCCGCACCCAAGCCAACTGAAAATTCAAATTTAAATTTTCCGCTCCGCCCTACTAACCAATGACTCACCCTCTGTAAACATAAAAGGACGGATTCTTGGCACTTTGACGGCCACTTATAGATCTTGATTTACTACTATTGTATTTCATATTTATCACTGACAAAACTATACTATTCAAAGATTTATATCCTACTTATAATATTCTGTTTTGATGGTTTATAAAAATCAATGAACAGTAAAAATTTTTAAAAAGTTCGAAAGTGAACGTAACTTATAATCAATAAAAGTTTAAATAGTACAAACTAAATAATCACACATAAAAGAGTATGTACCACCTTCCGTCCTAACAAAATTAATTCTAAAGCCATTTCACGTGCAACATCCACATACCCCCTTAATAAATATCCCCCTCTTGCAATTTATCCAAATATCACTAACTCAATAGCCTCACGGCGGTCCTTTTGTCCAATCCTACATACACCAACATATTTCCCTACTCGAGGTAAAGCGCCGTTTACAAATAATTCCGCACTGTGTGATGGCGTCCAAGGAAAGTACCTTCGCGTAGCGGTGCGCCGCAGAATGCATAAACATATCTAGTTTAAACGCGTGCACCAGAACTGAAAATACGATACAATCCGCGGCCCCCAGATAACCATCGGCGTTGGAAACACGGAAATCCAAATGAGAAAATATTTCTTCAAGCACACCTTCAACGAGAGCGACCAATCAGCAAGGAAAGCACCTTCGTCTGAAACAATTTTCAGCGTTTCAAGTTACGCGCCATTTTGTGCACAAGGAACTTCTGATGCTTTCCTAAGATTAGGACACTGATGTAGGCCACGTTCACTTAACTCTCTTGAGTCCAATAAACATATATATCGAGCCTGTGCGGGCAACGCCGATAGGCGTCCGGCGAGTATGCTGAACGAATATGCTTAAACGACTTCCGCACGCGGGGTACGCTCGGTGACTCGACACCCCATGAACACGAAGGTGCGCAGACGCCTTTGACAATTAATGTACGGAGGAAGCTGGGAAAGGACACCTACACTCGCCTTTTAAATACTAAAGACCACTAATTATCCAGTCACCGCTGCTAAGTATCCAACTCATCGACGTCATTATTCAGATATCGCTAGTCGACGTTACTCCACGTTCCATCGCCCATAACGTCGGCCACATAAATTTCCTCAGGAACACAGCCTGCACCGACGCAATTAAATCTCGCCACCCTGCGCTCCTCCACGCTTCCCACGGCATTTCCATCCAATTTTAAGCAGCCGATGGCGCACCCAGTCAACTACGTGATTAAGTTCCCTAGCCGAGGCGCGCAAGGACGTTAATCGCGTGTTTTCCAACATTTCCAGCGTGGCCGATCGATTCTATATAGGACAACGCACGCTGCTCCGGAACATTTTCCGCCACCTCCTTGCACCCGGCGGTTCATTCTATAGGTACGTGAGGGGTAGAGAGAAATGAGAGAGGTGGATAGATAACGAGAGTAGACTCCAGCATTAAACGCTTCAACCAAGATAGATATATTAACCTGAACGTATCTGCATGGTGTTGCAGAGATAGTCCACAGAGGCACGTTTCAAGTCGGGATTCTACGGGGACACTAATTGTAAGCAAAGCTACGTTAACCTAAGTTAGATTTTGGTGGAAACGGTTCCATAAGAGTGTATTGAAGCAATTTTTTTAAAAATGTAGCGTGGCATAGCATAGCATTGCACAGCATAGCTTATTTTTTTTTAAGATTCCCGGCTTTATGGAACCGTTTCCACCAAAAGCTAAACTGTGCTATGTTTTTATGTTCTACAGCACAGCCAGACATAGCATAGCATAGCTTAGCTTAGCTTAGCTTAGCACAGCATTGCTTAGCTTAGCTTAGCATAGCATAGCATAGCTTAGCTTAGCATAGCATAGCATAGCTTACCTTAGCATAGCATAGCTTAGCTTAGCATAGCATAGCTTAGCTTAGCATAGCATAGCTTAGCTTAGCATAGCTTAGCATAGCATAGCTTAGCATAGCATAGCTTAGCATAGCATAGCTTAGCATAGCATAGCATAGCTTAGCATAGCATAGCTTAGCTTAGCTTAAGTTAGCTTAGCTTAGCTTAGCTTAGCTTAGCTTAGCTTAGCATAGCATAGCATAGCTTAGCTTAGCATAGCTTAGCATAGCATAGCTTAGCATTACATAGCTTAGCTTAGCATAGCACAGCTTAGCATAGCATAGCATAGCTTAGCTTAGCATAGCTCAGCATAGCATAGCTTAGCTTAGCTTAGCATAGCATAGCATAGCTTAGCTTAGCTTAGCATAGCATAGCTTAGCATAGCATAGCTTAGCTTCCCGGTAGATTCCCGGCTTTAGCTCCTAGGTGGATCCCCGGTTTCATGAAGAAATACAAGGTGCCCCACAGATGGGAAATTGTGATAATAATTTCTTAAATAATAGATGGTTCTGAACTTCAAAATGAAGTTTTGTGGACGGCCAAATTGATTTCTTTGAGAGGCTGGGGACGAAACACAACTGTAACGAATATAAGTCCACCGCCTTGCTTGTACTATCAATTTGCAGATCTTTGTCCTAAATTGTCTCATTATATGATAGTGAAATACACTTCTTCCCCGACGTAACTGTAGTCTATTCTAACACATCTACTGCCACAACTACAGTTACTGACAAAAGCATCAGTCCACCTTATATGTATCATATTTTACATAATAAATAGTTTTTAAATAACAACTGATTGAAAATTGGCAGGGTCAAATTGACCCAGTGTGACAACGACGTTCGAAAAAGTAGGTGTGACAACCGAGGGTTAAAAAAAATTGTATTCAACAAAAGAACACCCTATGATTCTATAATTCTCATCAATTTCCCAGTACCCAGCACTAGTCGCGAGACACCCTGTACATCTTACCGATAGCCAGTCCACTTCCACTTGCTCGCCCGCGATATTCCGCTTTTCGAGCGGTTCCGCGGCTGAATATTCATGAGCAAGAACGGAGGATTCGCCGATTTTGACGTTTCCTCGCCTGGGGTGGATGAAAATCGTCGGCTCGGAATGAGAGGCATCGCTGGACGTACTAGCGTTAATTACGGGCTAATTTATCGAACGAACGCGCGTATCCTCTTCCCTGACCTGGAAAAGGGCTGTCACCGAGCAATGGACGGCGAATAAAATTCATTCGTTTCGTGTGCACTTGCGAATCGTATGAATTTTCAAGTGCCACCACTATGCACGCGCTCGAGTGTGAAACTTGAGTACATAGTTGGCGAGGTTGAATACATAGGGTGGTTCAGTAATAGTGATATAATTAAACAGTAAAGGGTTGATGCTTGGTTAAAGAATATAAGGTCTGGGTTAGGTCTGGGTTAGGTCTGGGTTAGGTCTGAGGCCGGCCCGAAGTAGTAAATCCTAGTTCCGGGTCCGGCCAAGGTGGGTCAAAGGAGCTGACTCCTAGAGGAGGTTTTTTAGTGGGTATTTTTGCACACCGAGTCCCACATAACCCCGGCATTCAGCCGGGGTATGCGTAATAGCATTTTTCCTCCTCTTAAAAAAAAAATAAAAAAAAGGTCTAGGTTAGGTCTGGGTTAGGTCAGATGAAAATCTACATCTGCTGATTTTTTACAAAGGTCTGTTAACTAGGGAGTGTACTTTGGTGGCAATAGCACAGGGGTGGAAGGGGTGGGGTTGAAGATTAATGTACTGCGAAAAGTAGGTGCATAATTAGTTCAGAGGGGACTGTACACATAACGTGGGTATTTTTAATAAGTTCTGTGATAACAAATTGGATGTTAAAACCGATTGGCATTTCTGTATTTACGAAAGTATTCTGATCAACGACAGAAATGATAGTCATTACCTACAGTGTTGGACGAAAGTATTAACACAGTAGGCAATGCAGTATAAGAATGTTTGTAACTATTGAGGATATTGCTTCTATCTATTTTGACCACGTGGATCTTTATTCAGAATATCTCACTAGCTTATATGTATATAAAAAAGGAATACATAAACTGGTGAAAATGTATTTTATAACATTTCGACGACATTTGTCGAATTTTTCGGTATTCGAATATCCGAATACTTCAGTTGCTCAATTATTTGGCGAATATAATCCGAATATCCAAGTATTCGAATGGTATTCGAATAATTTAGTATTCGAATAGTATGGTGTGAATTATAAATCAAGTTCTTTAGGTTCATTTATCAGGGTGAGATCTTGTAAGCTAATTTTGACCCACTTCACACCATACTATTCGAATACATCAGTATAGCATTCGAATACTCAAATATTCGAAGTTTATTCGTAGCATTCGAATACTTGTAAAATATTCGAATATTAAATTATTCGAATAGTCCCAGCCTTAATCTATATAACCTCTATATGTATATCCCCAATGTTTCATAATTTCTTAAATTTCCGGTTTGGGGATCTTCCCTTGTAAGTCCCATTCGGTGCCAATACTTTCGATCACCACTATAGGCCAGATCTGGGAAAATTCTTTGGTGACGAATTATCATTGTAACATAAACGAAAGCGTTTACGATCAATTATCAACCGCTCATTACATTCACTCGTTTCTCCAACCAAAATTTCAAACAAAGTATTCAGCTACCATAAATAATATATCAATTAAATAAAGCTATCCCCAAACACTGAGTTCTGCCCGCAGAGCAGACTTCGCAGAATCCTCTCCCTCGTGTGCAAACTACTTCTACTACGACTTCTACTTACTTCCTTCACGAGGAATCACACCCTCCCAATTGTACCACGATTACTGGACCACCCCGTATACACGTTCCGCGCGGCGCGGCGGCGAAACGAAAGTCGCGATCACCAGGTCAGCGTCCAGGCTTAAATTGACGTGTGTAATGAGCCCGTAAGAAAGTTCGCAGTTTTGTTATTTTTCAGCGGACAGTTCTGCCGGGAGACGTCCGTCCGCGGTTGATTAAATCTGCGGGCCCGAGATCAAGGGGGGATCGCGGCGGCGAGTGTGATTATCGGGAGAAATCTCGTTGGGCCCGTAGCACAGGCGGTCGTGTAATTGGTTCGACGGCGGGACGACGCTGAGAGCGAGGCTTGTTTTCGGATACGACTTGCTCCGCTCTTTCGTCGAGGTCGGTAGCGTTTTCACCGTGTAAACTCCAGTGAATCGCGATTTTCGGCGACGTCTTCATTAATGGACGCCTTCGGGGAGAGAAAGATGAGCTAAGGGCCTTCTGTGGCTCGCGATTAACGTGTCAGATATATTCAGCGTGCAAAGACAGCGCCGGGTTTAAAGAAAATAGGGGATGATGAGAGATGTGTGAAAATATCAGAATTGTGTCAAAGTTTTCTCTTGTTCGATTTATAATACTGCTACTAGGTACTAATAATAGTATTAATAATAATAATAATAATAATAACAATTTGTCTTTATTACAACCCAAATCAACATTGTATTAATTAAGTAACGAATTGGCGAGATTTAGCATTTCTGCTGTTTTGCAACCTAAGGGCGGGCGCACACGGGCGACTTTTTGTCGGGCAACAGTTTCGTCTCTTCCACAACGTCTGTACAGTCTTATGTAGGTGCGCACACCGAGCGACGCAACTTTTCAGTTGCTCTGGCAGTCGACAGAAGGGCGACGCAACTGTCTCCGTCCTGTCTCCGACAAAAAGTCGCTCGTGTGCACCCGCCCTAACCCAATTACCCATACAGCACACTCCGTTGCATGAAAGTTGCAGGAAGGTTCCATGTGCGTTGCCGTGCAATGTTCTACAGGGGGGGACATAGGAAGATTCCTGCAACATTCCAGCAATGTTGCTGGAACCGATGTTGAACCGCAACCTTCCTGCAACTTTCCTGGAACCTTACTGCAATGGAGTGTGCTGTATGGGTACAAGGAAATTGTAGATATTAAAGCATGAGGATCGACAGACAAATGTAGGACCGTACATGGGCGTCCAGAGGGGGTGAAAAAGGGGCAGTTGCCCCCCTGGCTTTTGAGAAAAATTCACTTATTTTTAAAAATTGATTTGTATTAAGTTTATACTGAAAAAGTTAATATTTCTAGAATTTTGGATTTAAGTTTTTAATTAAATTGGCACTACAAAATGAGTTTAAAATAGCAAGCAGGCTACTTGTTTTTTCATTACTATATTTTTCTTCACCGTCACTCCAAAGTTGCCCCCTCCTGGAGAAAAGTCTACGGACGCCCTTGGGACCACAAGACAAGAAGAGAATATGTAATTGAAATAAATATTTGTATGTTCAATGAAGACTTAGTTTCCACAGAAATGGTAGATATCTGTGGCCCACGTGGCACAGAATGTGTTAAAAGAAGTACGCTTGCATCGCATCGGTGAGATTAAGGACTATCAGTTGTGAGATAAAACAGCCTTTTCACAACCATGGGTCGTGAAATGAATGTAGTACGTCTCAACTAGAAATTTTTCTCTGCTCAATGAAATAGAATAAATAATATCAGAAGGGACCATTCAGATTTTTTAGTTTTAAAATATTATCTATGTCACTTAGTTGTAGACACGGACAAGTGTCTGAATCTAAGAATTAAAAAAAACCAATTGTATACAATTTGTGCCGGTGATTATAAAAGTGGCGTAAGCCAAAAATGAAAAAAAAACTGAATTTATCGCTTATTTGGTAGTGTAAGTTGATGTAACAAAGTGAGTGATGCATTCAATTATTTTAGATTAGTTGACTTACACTACTTTCATAATCATCGGCACAATTAACACCTATCAAACTACACCATTCATAGATTTCTATTTTATTTATAATATTTTGACGGTTCTCAAATTGGAAAATTTGAAAAAAATTCAAAGCAAATAATCAAAATTAAACAAATAATTAAAAATTAAAAACAGGCGACAAAATTTGACGTAAAATGTCTCCTTTCCCATAGGCTAAGATTAAAAATGTGCAAAACATCAGCATTCTGAAACAGGCCGCGAGTTTTGCACCGCCAAGCTGGTTTTGAAACGTTCCTCCTGGAAACGTTCTCGTAATCAATACGCAACAGCATCGAGTAACGTGTTGTTAAAGCTCGCGAGTTTCTCTCCGTGGATTTTTCGCGTCTTCGGCGACGAAGGTGGATCCCTTCTGTCGTACCTGAAGCCGCGGAGACGTTTCCTAACCCGGTGACTTCGATAGCCGCGCGGTGCAATCTCCGCGATACATCGCGCGCTGCGGAGATTTCAATGCCTGATATATCATGCTCCGCGCGTACCTGCACCATATTTGCTGCGTGCACGTAACCATCGACTGCATTGTCCGTCTGCATCTTTATCTTCGTAACATGGCAATTTGACAAGCTCGGGGAATACAGATATAGGTTTTACGAGCTGAACAAGCGGCAGGTTTTTCCTCTTCGGCCGTTTTGAATGTCCCCGAGATGCATGGACGGGGAAACGGAGTTACAGCTATGAAACGTGAGAATGGCGTTTCCTTTCGTTGAAAGGATGCCTTTCAGAAAATTGAATGGAAGTTTTCTGTGGATAGACAAAAGTTTCTGACTGTTATTTAAATATTCGTATGTATTTATGTTTCGGTTCGTGGTTCCTTCGGTAAAAAATTTAAACAAATTTTAAAAACCCGACTGCTTAAAGAGCAAACTACAATGACAAAAACAAGACTTAATTTATTTACACCTTAAGATTTAATTTATTTATTATTCGAATACTTAATTATTCGAATAGTATTCGAATAATAACATTCGAATACTTAATTATTCGAATAGTATTCGAATGTTATTATTCGAATACTTAATTATTCGAATAGTATTCGAATAATAACATTCGAATACTTAATTATTCGAATAGTATTCGAATACTTAATTATTCGAATAGTATTCGAATACTTAATTATTCGAATAGTATTCGAATAATAACATTCGAATACTTAATTATTCGAATAGTATTCGAATAATAACATTCGAATACTCAAATATTCGAAGTTTATTCGTAGCATTCGAATACTCAAATATTCGAATACATCAGTACGCGAATAGTACTCGAATAATAACATTCGAATACTCAAATATTCGAAGTGTATTCGTAGCATTCGAATACTCAAATATTCCGAGTTTATTCGTAGCATTCGAATACTCAAGTATTCGAAGTTTATTCGTAGCATTCGAATACTCAAGTATTCGAAGTTTATTCGTAGCATTCGAACACTCAAGTATTCGAAGTTTATTCGTAGCATTCGAATACTTGTAAAACAGTCGAATATTAAATTATTCGAATAGTCCCAGCCCTACTACCGACAGAGTCCCCTGAGCGACGCTGAATCCTGAATCTTATCGCCGCGACATCTATGCCGCGATTTTACGGTCAGCGTCGAACGCACAACTTCCACCACCACGAGGAAACTGTTCCTCAGCCTTCCCTTCCGCGTCGCCGCTGGGACAGCACATTATTCACGGGCGAGGATCGACGCGCTGAAATCTCCCGGATAAAGGCCGCATCGGCCGTTTCACGCAATGGTCGCTCTTGCAATATCGCCAGAAAGCACCGACGAAAAGCGCCGATCCATCCTTTTCGTGGGGCCGTTAACCGTTACACGGGCCTGCTACAAGCGTGTCTCTGGGCCGCACAATCGCGTTGCGAAACGCGGGAACGCGGCTTTGCGATTCGATGGATCTCAGGCGGAAGTCCATTGAGAAGAGGCAACATCTGATCGAAAAGATCGGGACGTTGCAAGATCATTCTACCGTGGCGAAGATTCGCGGGGAGGACGAGTCGAGAGCCAGGTACAATCCACTAACCGCGTGCCATGTTTACTTGGAATATTGAGGAGCTGCTGCTGGGTAGGTACTTCATATGTATAGCGAATTATGCTTGCGTGAGTGGTCAGGTTTAGTGAGAATAGTGATTGTATTTGCTACATAGGTACAGTTAATTTGATTGCTAAGGGAAGATCGGTGAGTGAGGCACGCCGATTTTCATGCAACTTTGCTCAATCGAGCCTAAAATCCAGCTGCTCAGCAATAGACAAATAGCTGGTGGTCCTCCTATTTTGCCAAAAATCCAGCTGCTGAGCAATAGACGAACAGCTGGTGGTCTTCTTATTTTGCCAAAAATCCAGCTGTTGAGCAATAGACGAACAGCTGATGGTCCTCCTATTTTACCCAAAATCCAGCTGCTGAGCAATAGACGAATAGAAACAATCGTTTCTTGGAGCAACCTAAGAACTTTTCCGTCTTCAGTTGGCGCTACTTTTGCAACTTAAGGGAGAAACCATCCCTTCTATCAGAAGTCGCCTCATTTGTTTATGCGCTTGTAGTTGTGTTTAATTTGTGAAATTTCTCTGCATGTAGGAATTGATGATAAATCATTATAACTAGGTTCTTAGTAGATATGTATCTCAGCGGAATAAGTCAATTTTATCTTGGAACACGTGACGCAGTTTGGTGAACGAAATAAAATCGCAGGGAAACAGGTTCATGCATCAATCATCACTTAAAATGTGCAATAAAGTAAATATTGACAGATATCTTTATTCAGATACTAATTTGTTATAGCTCATCAATCACGATCTTCGATCCCCCTTTCATGAAAGCAGAAAACTGAAGACGCAAGTGGAGTAATGGTAGGTAGCAACAGAAAATAGAGCACCACCGTTTAAAATAGATCTAAAAATCCTTGCATAAATATTCGCGCAGCTATCCTGCCGAAACGACTAAAACGGCAAACGAAACTGAGAAGTAGAAACCCAAGTTGAACCGCGGAACGGAGCCAACGCGTCTGTAATATGTTGTAATATTGAACTACGATATTTTACAACTAATAACTCGCATGATACACGAGCTTTCTTTCGCTGAGATCGGTTAAATTTGCAACAGAAATCGATTAACGCCGATATCACCGTGGATCTTAATGGCGTTCTCACTCAACCGGTGACTCGCGATTTTGTAACGCGCGTCAATAGACAGAGGCAAATGGCGCTAATAAATAAAATACGTCATAATTGATAGGAACGTACTCGGTCCTTCTCTAATGTAGCCTGAATTAAACGAACGAACGGATGGGCCACGATAAAACCGCGACGACAGTTAATGCGTTCCGTTTTAATCTGTGCGCGGAATCTGAGACGGTTCAATCAGCAAATAAAATGACAGTCAAGGGGAGAAAGATGTCAGTGGCAAAACGATACGGGAGTGTCTCGTGTGATTTATTCGTTTAGCCACGTTTATTTCCGTTATGTTCGAGACCGTGATACAGTGATTCCATTTGCGGTGCGCGTCTATCAATCCAAGAGAACGGAAAGCCCTATTAATTTGCTATTGCGTGATTTGTGTTCGTAAAGTTCTCTTTGATGCCTCGTAACTGTAATAGCTCACGCATTACTAAGCAACATTCCGAGAACTGTTTTCGTCTTCCGAAGAACGAATTTATGTAATATGTTCCAAATACGGAGCATGTACTTCGATAGTAGGACTGGAACTATTTGAATAATTTAATATTCGAATATGTTACAAGTATTCGAATGCAGATGAATAAACTTCGACTATTTGAGTATTCGAATTTTATTATAGTATGGTGTGAAGTGGGTCAAAATTAGCTTACAAGATTTCACCCTGACAAATGAACGTAAAGAATTTGATTTATTATAATTCACACCATACTATTTGAATACATCAGTATTCGAATACTTGGATATTCGAATACTTAAATATTCGAGTACTTAAATATTCGAATACTTAAATATTCGAATACTTAAATATTCGAATACTTAAATATTCGAATACTTAAATATTCGAATACCTGGATATTCGAATACTTAAATATTCGAATACCTGGATATTCGAATACTTAAATATTCGAATACTTGGATATTCGAATATTCGAATACTTGGATATTCGAATACTTGGATATTCGAATACTTGGATATTCGAATACTTGGATATTCGAATACTTGGATATTCGAATACTTAAATATTCGAATACTTGGATATTCGAATACTTAAATATTCGAATACTTGGATATTCGAATACTTAAATATTCGAATACTTGGATATTCGAATACTTGGATATTCGAATACTTGGATATTCGAGTGTTAAATTATTCGAATAGTCACAGCCCTATCATCAATCTCAAGCTACATGTGTATAAAATAAAACGTCGTTTCATTTTTCTGTTTCAGATTACCTGGTAGATAAACATCATGCACACCAACGGCCGGCGAATTTTGCGCGGCGTGATGGTCGATCATGCATAACTACTATATTTATGGTTAAAAATCAGCAGAAAAAACTGCAGCTTCCTCAAAGATGCATCAAAACATAGTCCAAATTTCAGATGAATGGAATCGCTGGTTTCTTAAAAAAAAATCCCAAATTTTGCTATGCTTTCAGTCCGAAGAATAAAAAATCTATATATCCCTAATAGTATTCCCCCTTCAAAAGAATCAATTTTGAACACCTTAATTTCTGACCTAGCTTACCTCTGCCATCCTCAGAGACCTTTTACACCCACAAATCTGCATAAACTATCCATGTATTCCTTTCGTCGATTGTCCCGGTCTCCCACGAAGAAATATGACCGTCTTGCCATCCCACATTATCACCACCACTTTTCACCGCGAAACCTTTCGAATGCTTTTCACCATTTTCTGCTCCTTATCTCGCGCCTCCTTCGAGTTCTCGTAAATCATGCGCGTGAGTTTTGCAAAGGGGAGCCGGGGACATCATCCCGTGACCGAAACATGCAGCGCCATAAATTTCAGGCTCTGCCACTTTGTTTGCTTCGTCATAAGTGGCACAGCCGTAGCCAACGCGGCGTTAAACTGCAGCCAGTCATCAATCTCGACATCCTCAAAACGTGCTCGGACCAAGCGGAGAGAAAGGGATTTCATTCGGATTGTCTAGAGGTGTGACTGGCACATTGCAATCATAGTTCCCCCTAGAGTTCCTTCGAGGAAAGGTTCTCACCATATCCACTGGAGTATCTATTATATTTCTGCTAAATGAAGATGAAACAGTCTGCTGTTTCCACGTTCCTGCAGAGTAGTCGTTCAAACACGTCAAAACGACGTTTCATTTGCTCCCTCGGTTTCAATTCGCCTTTACACACTCGGCAACTGTGTTTTCTAACGTTACATGACAGTCGGACGGTTTGATCTCTATTACAAGTATTTATTTTCATGGGACGCAAGCCTGTGCCGGTAAACGCTGTGCAGATACACGATAAACACGCCGATAAATTGAAATGATATTTCATCGTTCGCTTTGAAGTGCCGTCAATTCGAATTGTCAGGCTCGTAATAAGCGCGGCTTAGCGTGTTTTTGTTCTCTTATTAATCGCTGATTAAGAGGCTTTGATTGCATCGCAAATATTCGCTTTCCACGGAACAGAGCCAGTGGCCATCGTCAATCACTGCGCTCCCGATGTCTATCTGAATAAATCACGATGTCAATTGACTTGTCAACTTCAATTAGCGCAACTTAGCCGGCAGATACGTTTTTTCTTCTGATATCGTTCGACCAGCGAAGATGACTTAGATATTAATAAGAGTACACTGCATGCTTAAGAAGCGCAGTTTATACATCCTGCAGGCAAAATGCGTCGTGTTACGGTCTTCTATCGTTTATTTTCTTTAATCTCTACTTTTCTTACTCTATACTTTTCTCTAGTTTCTAATAGAAGAAAGCTGTGAACGGGTTTTCGTTCATTTTGAGAAACTCATACTTCAGTGATAAGAACAGCTTTGATAAGAAGGATGTATTGAATAAATTATTTGGGAAAACATGCATCCATTTAAATGGAAGCTCTGTATGGGACGTTTGCAAATTTGGGCATCGGATTATATATTTTGGGAACAATTTATTTTTGGTGCCTAATGGAGAGATAATAGAACTGTCCAAAATCGCAATTTCAGTATAAGCTTATTAGTTTCAACTTCAACTCTTGAAACTCCAACGTGAAGAGAAACTATACTGTAAGTAGTATAAGTCCGTGGCTATTGTGGTGTACAAATGCTTAACCCCTCAACGACCACCTCAGTATCTGGTACGGACCCTAAGTTTTCCACTGGTCGCCCGCCTCCGTATCTCGTACGGACCCTGTAGTTCAAGCGGCTGCCGCGTCAATACCAGATACACTGGAGACTGTCTGTACAGTGATGTTTCAGTGACGAGGCCTCAGGTAGCAAAGTGACGTTTTCGTTCCGAGGGCTCGGTCGTTGAGGGGTTAACCCCTAACGGGGTTATACCTAGTCAGACGGCCGAAAAGAGGCGAATATTTAAGATTTCGTTAGCATACTAATGTATCCTCAGATTGACGGAGAGAATTTTCCGAAATATTAATTTAAAACAAAATAGCGGCTATTTAAAGTTGAAATCCTGATTTTTTTCGCGTGATTTTTGCGCGAGAAATCAGGATTTCAACTTTATATAACCCTCATTTTGTTTTAAATTAATATTGCGGAAAATTCTCTCCGTCAATCTGAGGATACATTAATATACTAACGAAATCTTTTTTGTTTCTTGATTTCAGATAATCTGGTTCCGAATGGCAGTGCCCACCGCAAACCCAAATTTTTAAAAATGCTTCTTGGATGTCGGTTGTTACTTTATTATCGAGTGTTCTTTACCTTTTTAAATTTACCTTACCTAATATTGTAAAAGAGGGTCGCGACTCAAAAAAGATTCGGAAACACTGGTAAGGTAAACGTACCTATTATGAAACGCTTTTCGATGGGGTTATGCAATTGTCATCTAATTTATAAAATTTAGTGGGTTAGCATTGAAAATTTGCATACCATTCGATAGGCCATTGTTTTGTGATTATATAATGAGCCATAAAATGTATATTTATTATAAATAAAAAATAATATGACTAACAAACTAAATGAAGGACCTGTACGTATTATGAAACACTGTTTTCGTACCATGACCCGGTGTTTCATATTCAATGTCCCTATTATGAAACGCCCCGTCAGGTTAGGTTTTTGATATTTACTAAAAAAGTTTGAATTACGCATACTTACTCGTATTTATGATGAAAACGTGAATATAATATATTTTATAAACGCTCTAGGGCAGATTAAATAATGAACTATTTCTCTTTTTCACTGGAAATATCTAATTATCAAAGCTGAGGCGTGTGTTTCATGAACTGGTACAACTATGTGAACACGGGTCCGTGGTCTTGGAACACGCTTCCGAACCGTTCCATAAAGCGGGACATTCAAAAAATTGAAGTACACAATATGAAACGGTTATTTTTATCAATGAATTACATTAAAACCATTTTTTTGTAATAGATTATTGTATAATAATACTTATGTTGGTGAATTTGTACAGAAAAGAATGTATAAATATCGATAGAATGTTTGGCAGTTGCTTATATATGCCATAACTATTTCTTATTTCGTTATTTGTGATGCTGTTTCAAGAAGGGGACATGTTTGGGAAGGTGTTTCATAATAGGTACGTTTACCTTATGCAGTTATAGACTCCCATAGTAGATACCTGCCGAATAAGACATTCGACGGGTAGATCTCACCACAGATATCACTTTACAGGCCACATCTAGCAACTATATATATATATATATATAGGCATCATCATTAATAAGCGTAAACCTTCATATTCATTAACCACCGTCATTCGATGCCACGCCGGCGGATAAAATGGCGAAAAAGAGGGGTTCGGGGCCGAAAAGCAATCAGCGTTTCGCGCTTCCCATCGCTGGCAAACGGTTCTGTCGTTTATGCTACGAAAGGTTAATGCAGTGCTGGTAATAAACTCGCGCGATATGCACGTCGATGCACGGCCGGAGGTATCATATCGACCATCCAGCGCTTGGGAGCTTCTTCGGGGGGGTCGAAAAATTCCATCCAGGCATCTTATCATCGTTAATTGCCGTTTAGAAAGCGTACAGGTTGAACCCAACGAGGGATCGCGCCGCGTCCAAGCGCGCGAGGAGAAATCTCGCGGGGCCAGGGTAAAAATCCGCCAGAAGCTGCGGGTCGCGGAAAAATTTTCGCGGATCGACGTTAATTTATGCTACCGTTCCGCGGCGGAATTTATTTATGACAAGGTACGGCCAATATGTACCGAGAGTTTCCAGCTGGGAATTATTGCAACTATTAGGGGATAGATAGGCTCTTAGAAACGCAGCCAGTATTTTTCAGGTATTCTTTTGGTGAATGCTTGGTATCAGGTATGGCGTATGCTTCGAAGTAATTTTCGTTCTCTGATGATCGAGGTTCCTCGGCAAACTTCTGATTGCAAGTGTGGTAGTTAGGGTCTTCTAAAATAAAGTGCAAAAACAATCTATATTTTAAGATGTTATTCCGGTCGTTTACTTCTAAATTTTCAAACCTTCAGCTCGGCAGGTTCGTTCAGAAGTAGGGCTGGGACTAGTCGAATAATTTAATATTCGAATATTTTACAGGTATTCGAATGCTACGAATAAACTTCGAATATTTGAGTATTCGAATGTTATTATTCGAATACTGATATATAATCTTGATTTATAATTCACACCGTACTATTCGAATACATCAGGATTCGAGTACTTAAATATTCGAATAGTATTCGAATACTTGGATATCGGAATAATATTCGCCAAATAATTGAGCAACTGAAGTATTCGAATATTCGAATACCGAAAAATTCGACAAATAGTCCCAACCCTATTCAGAAGAAGAAGTCTAACCTACTCCAATTCCTATGATCATTTCTTAGTAGAGATACAGCAATATTATAATACGAAAATAATGCTTCCTTTCATTTCTCATATGAGGCATTCAGAGCAACAATGGTCCGCCTCCGATTACTTTGAATTTTGTATATGTTTTAGAAGACCGAGAAATAAGATATGTGTTTTTTATAGCGGCCCGTTTTCATACTTATGGGGTGAAACCAACTTTGTAGTATGTAACAGTTTACTGTAAAACTAATCTTCACGAGTTCATACATATTTTCAGAAGAAAAATACTAAATGAAATAAAGATTTATAATTTATATTTTGTATGGACTTTAGTTATTTTATTTTGTCCCCCATTTGGTTTTGTATGCAGTGTATTTTATTGTGCTGATTTTTGTAGATCCAGAAATATTAAGTGAACTCAAAAATGGTACGGATTTTAGTTATTTCAATTTCTTTTATTTGTTTGGTTTTGTATAGATACAGTATATTTTATTTTGTTATATTTTTGTAATTGCAGAAATATTTAAAAAAACTGAACATTTTCAAAACAAGTACTGATATTATTTTCCATTTTAATTATATTTTTTTATGAAAATTCGAAAACCGGTTTAACCGTTTTTTTTTAATATTGCAATTCAAAAACCGTTTTTTTTCAAAAGTCGGTTTTTGTATAAACCCTAGATGTCACCACAAAATGTCAATGCAACAAGTGGTTTTATTACGCCACATGGTTTTAAATTGAAAAAAAATTCCTATTTTATACGATTAGTAGAACCTATTGGAATAAATTAGTGTTACTAACTCAATTTCGCAAAAACTGTGGGTCATTCCCTTTTTTCCTCCCAATGCCTCTTTGGTCCCACATTTGAAGCACCACTTCCCAGCATTCCAATACCACTACTCACTCGCACACCTCCAGTCGCTGGATGCTCAGAGATCCGCCATTAGCGCGCCACTATAAACAATATAAATCCCGCAATATAAAAACACCTCATCATCAATCATTTCTTCAGAAGCGAACCTCCTTCTTCCACGTCCGCTCCCCTGAAATGATTTCTTTCCTGGACGTTAAAGGCCTGCTCGCGATAAGTTTCCAACGCCTACTTCTATCGACACGGATACTCGTATCGCGACCCATGGTTGGGTGTATCGTGTGTCTTGAGCGAGCAACTTTGTAGACCGACGTGGAAAGAGGCTCACCAAGCCTGAACCGTCAGACGCGCAGAAAGAGACGACGGCAGAAGAAGCCCGCAGAAAAACAAACATCGCAGCGGAATCAGAAGCTGAAGTCAGCGGAACTCGACAGAGAGGGATACCTACACTCGACAAAAGGAGAATTAAAAATAGAGAAACCAGGATGAACGTATTAACGCGCGGAGGAGCGGGAGGCTGATTGAGTGGAGCGGGGAGGAAATACAGGGCAGAGAGTAGTGGGAGCTAAGAGACGGCAACTTTGTAGAGCGAGCCGTTTACGATCCCCTCTGGCGTCTGCATGATCGCGTTAGTGAGACGTTAACCAGAGACGCGTCTATGGCGGAGCCAGGGTTTCAGCGCTCCGCACGTTTATCGAACCCGAGGCTATCAGCGCCCCCATCGCCAGACTCCCGGTAATGGCGACGGTGTTCCGTCATCCATCTTCCGTGACCCTTATATTCATTCCGCGGTGGCCGGCGAGTTTTCCGTAGAAACGCAATTAACCGCCGTTGGAAAACTAATTTTCGCGCCCAGCTCCGTATACAGGCTGTGTTAATTAGAGGCATCGCTGACGCGACCGACCTCTTGGACGCGATCCGTGCCACAGGGCGATAAAGCTGCACGGATCGTCCTCGAATAGATTCGCCAGGCTACACACAGAGTGTTTCGCGATAGGTGGTGAAGCTTTTAGGGGACGATTCTGTAGGTCCAAATAAGACGAAAGTAGAGAATAAGATTTTTTAATTTGGCTACGCGTTTTTTAGAGATTCGGCTTTGAATTTTAGCCGAGCACGCGTGCACCGAATTACAGTTTTAGGCGCCTGAGGGGTACGCGGAGGGAAGTAGAACGGCCTACGGAAAGCGCGACGCGTCCCCCTTATCTCCGCCGCGTGCCCCTCGGGCGGCGAAACTGTACACTTCGGTCCTCGCGTAATTTGATAAAAGTCGAAGTTAATTTAAGGGGACTAGGCAGTCGAAAAATCGATTTTTTTATTGCATTTTCAGAAAGTGCTATCTTTTTTTAATAAAATGCCGCTTGGTTTACAACTTCGTGGTTTATAACTTGGTTTATAACTATTGAAATTCGCAAATTTGTAGATTTGGCACCTAAAAATGTCAAGCGGCAACCTATAGCGTCACCTTTGCCCAGAAACTTTAAACGCGTTATGCTTGAAAAATTTTTTCCCTTCATTTTTTCCTGATTGCGAACGAATTGAGGTTCAGATTAGGGCTGGGACTATTCGAATAATTTAATATTCGAATATTTTACAAGTCTTCGAATGCTACGAATAAACTTCGAATATTTGAGTATTCGAATGTCCTGTCTGCACCAAACCTTAACATTAAAGTGTAAAAACTCTAGTTTCCCGACTGACAAATAAAACCACAAAGCTGGAAGTAAATATAATCAATGGTTTTCTTTTAACAAATTCCCAAAGATCGCATCATTTTTCGTCCGCCAGGGTAGGGAAATCCCTTAAGGGGAGGTTCCGGTCTAAAAGTCGATTTTTTTTATTTCGTTTTTCGATTGTTCAACCTTTCAGGAATACGTGTTTAAAAGGATTTGTTGAAATTCGTAAAATTCTCGAAGTTATAGGCATTTGAGTAGCGCAACAACCGCCCACTCGGCGCTCAGGTAAAACTTTAAACGCGTTTTTCTCGAAACAGTGTTCTCAAAACGGTGGGACCTGTATCTCCAAAAGTTATTATCCGATTCGACTGAAACTTTTTTTGTTTTGAAGAATATACTTCTGGCTAGGGGGGAAACCAGACAAAATTACAAAATAGTGAAAATTTATAATTTTTAAAGGCGTGAAAAGGACGAACAGTATAGGGAAAAAGTGATTTCAAACTTCAAGTATCGTTATTTTCTAAAAAAATGTCATTTTTGTAATTTTGACTGGTTTCCCCCCTAGCCAGAAGTATATTCTTTAAAATAAAAAAAGTTTCAGTCGAATCGGATAATAACTTTTGGAGATACAGATCCCACCGATTTCGATGATTCTTTTGACGCATTGACTTTAACGACTCCCCAGTGCCGTCTGCAATGATTAATTACAAAACCAAAAATATATTTCTATAATTTAAGACATCCTCAATGCAATGCAAAAAGTCCCATTAAGTTATATGTAGTAGTTTTCCTTTAATTAATTCCTAAAGATCACCTATTTTTTGGGGCTCTAGACCGGAACCTCCCCTTAAGTGAAACACCCTGTACATTTATCGGTTGCAAATAGAGGGCTACAATTGGTACCCCATGAAAATCGAATTCTTGAAACGTGTATCTTAACCGGCACATATTTATTAACTACATACACCTTTCCCTCTCTGATTAACAAAACCAAAATTAAAAATCCTTGAAATCTCTGAATATTTATAATCTGCACTGGAAGTGGTTGTAGTTGCATACAATGAACTCTTCTTCGCACATCGCATTTCCACCTCACGCAAAACTGAAATTAACATCAAGCAGTCGAAGAGCCCCGCGCTCCCACCTTTGATACGCCTCTGCGCACGAACCTGTGATTAAATGGTACAGCCTTCAGTGGTTTTCGAGAGCAACCGCATTCGACATGTACACATTATGTAGACGCACACAGAAGACATAGTTGCACCTGCAATTCTCATTTGCCCGAGATCTGCTTACAACGAAGCCTCATAACACAATCGCCCAACGACAAGGTTGCTACTAACCGAGAGAGAGGGGAGGACCTGCTCGGCTGCCTGCGATTCACGTCTGAAATCGGGTCGCTGGTTGATCGAATACGCTGCCTAGTGAATTTCACGCAGAACTACTGACGCCGTTCGATTATGCAACCACGGAATTAATAATAAATACAGCGGTCGGAACGCGAGCTACTTTCTACTCGCAATGCATCATTTACGAGGCTTCGATAGTCCTTTGCGGTTTATTTTCTGTTTATGTGCAACAAATATAATCCAATATGTTGGGAATGTGCTGTGAAAGTGCAATAAAGATCCTTTAGAAATTGACAGGGGTGTGCCGTTGTTCTTGTGTTTGTGAATTTTGTGCGTAAAAACGTTTGGCAATTTTGGGGTGTTTATGGGTAAGTAGTTTAGCAGGTAAAGGGTTAAATACAAAGTGTGGTGGGATTGAGGGAAATAGGATTTTTGCAGGATGTCGTGATTAGATAGATGTTTGGTAGATTATGTTGTGTTAGTGAATGAGAGGTGTTCATTTTGGTTGTTCGACTCTTTTGACGCGAATCTTGGTTTACCTGTAGGATTACAGGGTCCACACCAAATTCTCATTCTCCGCTTCTATAGACCCTCTAGACCCAGAAATTCTGGGCCAGAATGGCATCGGATAATCTGTCTTTAACCCTTGGGCGACGTGGAGCTTGACCACACGTGACGTTCAAGGTCAATGCTTTCCAATAATTTTATTCATGCACACCTTAAAATAACCATTAAGGAGAAGATGCCAAATGGGGGAAGATGCCCAGCAACCATAACTTAGAACATTCAGATTTTCATAATTTAGTAGGGTTCGTTTCATAGTATATAATTTAGATAACAAATAAAGTTTGTTGATTTAATATAAAATATATATATTACATTTTTAATGAATTTAATAAGAAAACATAGGTATATTCCTCCCAAGTACCTATTAGAATCTGATCTAGTTGTGATCAGACATGTAGTTTTATATTTAGGATGGGTTGAAATAGACCATGCATCAGACAGGCATGGGTTGAATCATCTCTAAAACACGTTGTCCATAATATCCATATTCCAACATCTTCATGTCCCCTTGCATCAGCATCCACAATTATACACCCCCTTAGAAGCAAAATACCATCAAGCTACATCCCTTCAAATCATTTCTAAAACATATTACACCTAACACCCACACTCCAACATCCTCATCTCTCCGTACAGTAGAAGTCAAAGGAAAGTTTGAAGTGTGAACAGTAGCATAGATAAGACGAGGTAGATAAGACAAGGATAAAATTTATATCCCATAGACTGATAGATTGGGGTTGCCAAAATAACCCAGTCATACCAATTAAATATTTAACGCCTGGTATTACGTTATGCAGACGAGCAAAGGTATGAAGTTTAAACTATCTTTTGACTACCACTGTACCCCAGTATCCACAAATATCCACCCCTCAAAAACGAAATACCACCAAGCTATCTTCATGCAAACCATCTCGAAAACATATTGTCCCTAATAACCATATCTCAACATTCCCATCTCTCCATATCTCAGCATCCACAAATCTGCAGGGGTGGATTTGTACATAGGCTAAGCAGGCTACATCCTATATGCCTATTTGCTCAATATGCGACTAAAATATTAAACTTAATAATTTCAATAAATTCGAACATTGCGACAATTTTTTTTTTTTGGTAATTACTCAGAAACGCGTCCACAATAAACTGTGACAAGTACGGGTATAATGATTACTTGGTTCCTAAGCAATCCAGCAGCAAAGAAACCATCGCTTTTTCTTGTCCAACAGTCCTGTTGCGGCACCTCAAGAAATTTGTTGATCAAGATCAAACTTTCACAGCTTAAATAACATATTAAAAGGCAACTTGTGCCCACTATTAGAAGTCATGGATAATAAAAAAAATTTTGCCTCTATATTTCGCTCCACCCTAATATACATCCTCTGAAAGCGAAATACTCTAAAACTACCTATATCTCTCTAAATCACCCCTAAAACATATTACACCCAACATGCACACTCCAAAACATGATCCATCCATCAGCCTTGAAACCATCCCCGCGCATCCACACCTCCCAGCATCCTCCTGCTCCCTTATTCCTTCTCTAGCGTTCACAATATTCCAACAGCAGTGTCGGCGCGCCCGTCATAACAGAATCCCACGTGGCTGCAGCCTTCGAGGAGGCGATCAGGAGAGACAGGAAGGTTAGTTTCCATCGCGTCACGTCGCTCGATCAGCGCCTCTAATCCAGTCCGTTCCCTGGCACCGGATCGCGGATTCTCCTATCAATTACGCAGTAGGTCGACGTGCAGCCAACATTCATTACGGGCAGAACGTTTCGCAAACGCGCGTGTCGCTGGATTTATGGACCGGGGCCCGAGCCACGGAGGCTGAGCGGGACGGAGTTATCGCGACGGGCCATCTACCAGGTTGTCTTCGGACGGGAACGGGCGGCTGAGCTACGATCGTACACGTACAAGCGACGCTTATTGGTACGAGCTTTACGCTCGCCCGCGAACTGGTGGATCCAGATGCGTCCCGTGATCGATCTACCGGCTCGTGTTTCAGGAGCGTTCGGCTAAAGAGTTACATCGAGGACAACATCCACTTTGGCTACACCAAGATCTGCCGGGGATGCCGGTGTTCGTGCGCGTTTTTCCTAGCGTTGGCAGTGTTTCAATGATTCAGCGCCTTCGGGTGATTTCTAACTACTGGGGTGCTGCGGATGTCCCTTGAATATTTCAGTGCTTGAACGTCACGCTCCAATTGCGGCTGTACCGTCAAACAGAGTAACGTTGACCACAAAGCTAGATTTTAAGTCAGATTCGTTTAGTATCTGATTATTGTCAGACAAAGTGCCTTGGGTAGATTTAAGGGGCAACATACACCTAGATATATAAAAAAAATCGATTTTTCAAAAATATTCTTATTCGATTGTATATCCATTTATCTGTGATCTGTGAAAGTTTGAGTGGAAAATTCGTAAAATTGACGAAGTTACGCCTATTGGACCCCGCAGCTGTGTCTCCCCTTGCGCGCAGGTATACGGTCACTGGGCAATAGTATTGTACGAGCCAGAAGGGATGAAATGGAGGTGTCAACATCTCAAGAAGGTGAATTGTATGGTCCAGGCATTGATGATTCAATGTAAGTATGAAAATTTATATTTATGCCAATTTTAGGTACGCTAAAAACTTTAAACGCGTTTTTCTCAAAACGATGTTTTTCAAAACGGTAACCATTATATCTCAAAAACTACTAAACCGATTTACTTGAAATTTTATACAGGCATTCTAGATATAATTATCTAGTTTTTCACGTAGGATTTTGTTTCTAAATACAATAGTTTACTTTTTATCAATTAAAGACTCTCATATTTTCCACTTAAAAATCGACTTTTATGAATAAATATCTGCCATTCTGCAAAAAATTGAAAAAACAAAAATCGGCTACGACAAGTACTAGTTTTTTTCGCCTCCTTTAGGAAGAATTTTTTCTTTTTTGTTTCCGTTAAGAAAGATCCAAGTTACACCGGTTACCGCAGATACCTTCATTGAAAAATCGTTCTGTAGAAATGGCCACCCTGCTGTTCCTATTAAAAATTTCTTATTAAACATTTAGTATTTTATAGACAGGAATATAGCATTTCCAATGTACTCAATGTTTTTTTAATAGAAACATCTATTGAGCAAAAAAAAAAATCTGAAAATCCAGCCTACATTTCTACCTCCTAGGTGTATGTTGCCCCTTAATTGCTTAGTCCAAGATGTATTTGTCTGAGAATAATGCCTGTTATAGGTACAATGCAAGGTGTGTAAAATGTTCGGACACTACTTCTTGAGAGCATTCTTCTCACAATTATTGATATGTTTGTAAAGTTCTGTTTGTTGATTTGTATTCTGCATGCAATTTTTTACTAGAAAAGTTTTCCTTGTCTTGTTTGTTCGCGTAGATGAGCGAAAATGAGAGTACCACCATCATCGAGTTGCAGAAGAAGGGGATGAAGACTGCTGAAATCGTAAAAATTCACCAGTTTTGAATCCGATGGATTTTTCGGTGTGGTCAATTCTGGAGCAGAAGATCTTAGGTCTGCGTTTTAATTCGAACGAAGCACTCGAAGGAACAGTGCAACGCGCATGGGACGCAATCGCCCCAGAACAATGTGCGACCATCGTTAAGAATTTTTACAAACGACTTAGAAAGTTTGTTGCGACTAAAGGGAGTAATTTTGAAACATTTGTAGTAAATCTTTTTGTTACTAGTCTAATAAAAAACTGTCAACTTAGTAGTTCATGCTGAAATTTGTAATTTACCTGCAGAAACGTCCGAAAAAGTCTCCAAGCATTCTATACACCCTGAAGTAGGTAGATGCTGGAGGAATTTGTTTCAAAATTTAGTTTTGACGACAAAGTTACTCCATTTGACGGTATTGCAGCATTTACATACTGAACGTTTCTTTTAATGGTACGGCAGTACAGTTTTCGGTTAAGTAAGAATTTTTGGATTAAGAAGTAGGAAGTAGGAAATAAACTGTGGCTCCTGAAATGTTCTGTTGTAAGTACGCAACTGTTCGAATGTATTTAGTACTGGAATAAATAATTAACAATTCAGGTCATATTTAATCATTCAAGTGTAGTTCTATTCGAATGCGAAGTGTAGAAAAAATTGATAAATAGTCCTGGTCACAATTTCCAAGAGTCCCTTATATAAATCCAGGTATATTTGCAGGTTTGCAACCACGCTTGAGAGACAAAAGACAATTATTAAGACGACATTTATTTGCTAATTACTACCACCTCTGCTCACTGATCAGCGTACCCTGGAAGGTAAAGAAGTCTCGACTCGTACTTCTACATAGAAAGACAGAGGAAGTTTTCTTATCTAACTTCAATCCTCAAAGTCCTAGACTCCCATTAAGTTTGCTTGGACAGAGTGCTCATTAGTCTAAGGACTAGTGAGCTATGCAACTCAGGGTACCACGGGATCGACGGTTCCCCTCCTGAGGACATGCTTCTGGGGTATAAAACCCCATGATACAAGACCCAGGCCCTGTGGGATCACTTTCTATATTCTATACTCATTTGGTGGACACTGTTCGCGGATGAATGCGGAGTGCTAATCACCAATTAAGGACCCATAGTTATAACGATTTTTTTGTATATGTTAAAGAAACAGTCGCAGTGACTAGTTCGAAGGGTTTGACATGCACTTCATAATATATGAAGGGTAAGAGGAAAAACATGGAATGTGACGGAACAGCTTTATGGAGAAAATTGAATTTTAATACTTTAGTCCACCAGTAAACAAACAAGGTTCATTGAATGTATCTGCATTCTTCATAACATGAAGCTTATACCCTAATTAGGCATCAGAAAAAAAATAAGCAATAAAATAATAATTGTTTTACCACGTAAGATTCGCATTTCCTTCACTTGCTGAATGAGGAATGGGCATCTCTTAATAAATTTTCCTCGCAGGAAAGATGTCCATTCCCTTATATTAATTTTTTGTTTCACCTTGGCGGCAGAAGCTTACGCTTAGGCAAAGAGCGAGAATATTCCATGTTTTGTTCTGGTGCAGAGTGGAAATTTCCACTTAGTTCCACTTGCTACCAACAAAATATGCTATAAATAGCAGAATCACGAAAAAGTGGACTTTCTCAAGTTTTCCCCTTACTCTATGTATCGTGCGACAAATATTGTGGAAAATATCAATCATTGGGTCTAACTTATCATAAGTAGAAATAGTAGTGTATTATTGTGGCACTAGTAACGTTGGAAAAAATGGGGGCAGTTCTATGTAACAGTGTTAGTGGCAGAGAATCCCTCTGAAGGAATAAGGAAAAGGGCGCAGAGGAAATGGGGTGAGAAGAAAAATGATAGATGGATCTTGTAATTTTAAAAATTGTCTGGAATGGATAACATCAGGTTGACCTCATTAAGGGAACAGTAATAATTAGGGTTTATACAAAAACCGACGTTTGAAAAAAAACAGTTTTCAATTCCACTATTCCCAAAAACCGGTTAAACCGGTTTTCGAATTTTCACAAAAAAATATAATTAAAATAGATAATAATATCAGTATTTAGTTTTAAAATGTTCCGTTTTTTTAATATTTATGTAATTAGAAAAATATAACAAAATAAAATATACTGTATCTATTCAAAACCAAATAAATAAAAGAAATTAAAATAACTAAAATCCGTACCATTTTTTAGTTTACTTAATATTTCTGGATCCACAAAAATCATCACAATAAAATGCACTTCGTACAAAACCAAATGGGGAAAAAAATAAAATAACTAAAATCTGTACAAAATATAAATTATAAATCTGTGTTTCATTTAGTATTTGTCTTCTGAAAATATGAACTCATGAAGATTAGTTTTACAGTAAACTGTTACGTACTACAATATGCTTGTGTCCGAGGCGAATTCAAATCAAAATGATAACGTTTTTAATCAAATAATCAATTCACTTTTCCATATTAAGTCTAGTATATAAAACCAATTTTTCAAGATTTAAAAACCGGTTTTTGAATTTTACAAAATTATGAAAAAACGGTTTTTAAATCCGGTTTTTAAAAACCGACAAACCCTAGTAATAATATTCCTAAGGAAGTTGAAATCGTCTCCACTTGGTCACTAAAGATGCAGGCATTGAAGACCCTTCGAGAAATGGACCTGGTCATGAGCATGTCTTCATCAACAAATCTGAAGATGACGAGGATACTCCCTGTATCCAACCACCTACAGATTATTCAGTTGCTGAAGAACTCTAACACACCTAATCGCAAGGAATCATTGTCCCCAAATCAATGACGAGTTAGCCCACAATTGAAATCAAAGAATTCCTGTGAACAACTAGTAAGTATATCGCGTACCAAGTTCAGCCTGAACCAAATACTTACAATATCCTATACAGTGCCTACATTTCACAATTCCCACCCCGTGTTCTCTGAAAACGCTAAATGGCAAGTGACACTCTACTCCCCAACACATTGACCGCCGCAGCAAAATTTAAGATTCTGCACAGGAGTTTAAAATCCCACCGTGAAACCTGATCAAAACGTTGAGTACGCCATGAATTCCTCGTTTCCCCTTGCTTCGTTCCAATACCGAATCGAACCATGCGCAAGTCCCTTGAACGAAAGGTTCACCTGCGTCCAATCTCCCGCGCCAATGATCCACGTGGCGCGGAGCGTGTTAAAGCCCCGCAGGATCCGTAGCCCACATCTCTCGCAGAACATAGATAAACCACCTCGTTGCCCCGTTGTGTAGTAACACGATTCCGCGAACACGAGGTGTATCGCCCGGTGTAACGAAACGCACGCGATAAATGCACAGCTGCCTGAGACTCTTCTAATTAGCTGCAATCTGTCTTCGTAAAGCAGAACGAGAAAAATGGCGCTACAAGGCACCGCGTTAACGCCGACTGCGATCCGTTTTCACGGCTTCTCTAACCCATATTCCCGCGGCAACGGCGACGTAGCGAACATCGCCGTGGCTGGCCGCAACTCGATCGATCGCCGCAAGAAATCGCTCGGGGTTCGCGTATTCGTCCGTGTATCCTGAATCGTCTCGATCGTTTCTTGCGAGCGCGCAACGGCCCACGCAATCTCGCGGGGAGGATCGAAGGAAACGACGCTTTCCTTGCTCAACAGTGGAGCCGATGGCGGTGCAGCTAGTCGTCCATTGGTTTTGCTGCAGAATGTGATTGTGATTGGGATGTTCGCAATAGTCAAGTCTTGGGGATTAAAGAAATATTGGATGACACTGCGAGGGCATGGGACACATGGTGGTGCAGAGAGAGTGTATTGGGGTAGAAGTAGGAGGACTAGTAAATTAGGATTGAGCGAGGTACAGTAGAGCGTCAATTATCCGAACTGCTTGGGACCGAGGTGATTCGGAAATTCGAATTGTTCGGATAATCGAACAGTTCGGAGAATGAAGCATACATGTACTTTAAACAGTTTATAACTATAGGAATTACACCTAAAATTAGGTACTTATTAAATACAAGAGTCCTACTGCGTTCATTTCTATTACGCAAAAATCAATCAATCAATTGGTAGCGCTACACTGCTTCGAAGAAATGGTGGTGATAGCCATGATGCAGCACTGGTTCGGTTAATCGAGGTTCGGATAATTGACGCTCTACTGTATTGCAAACAAGGGTGGGAGTTTGTACTGAAATGAAACAGGTAGGGGTGGAATTGTAATTGCTAGACTGCGAATGTTTATGCGAATGCATATATTTATATGCAAACATTATTTTGCATATTGCATATGCTTTGTTAAAAGACATATACTATGTTAAAAGGCATATGCACATATGTTAAATATTTCTTTTATATCTGCATTATCTTTTGTAGGACTTTGAGTTGGACTCGGTAAGGGAAAGTAGCCGGTACGGCACGGACAGGACTAAAGATGGCGATGGTTTTCAGTAGACTCAGTCACAATGTTTATTTCTTTCAACGTGCCTCCTTGGCAGCGTCTGATCAACGACTGCCTGTTCCTTCTTCCCGCTTGCCTTACATACAAATATGCGACATGAGGCGAGACGTCGCCGGTGGCAAGCGGGAGATTCGAATTTTATAGTCTACACTTTCATATCTATTAAAGAGGTTCGACAATTTTTTCTCTCAACACCCGAAAATAGTAATATTATTAATTTTCATTTTTTATTTTATTTTTGTAAATAGGTGGTTAAAACTTTTAATGGAAACGATGCCGTCGCAATTGCAACTGCTCAAAATGTTTTCCAACAGACACAAGTTGCTCAAAATTTGTCGTTTATTGAGGCACACTTACAAATTCTTCCAGCCACAATAACATAATTGGAAACTGTCGGTCTACCCTTAACAAGTGCATTGAAAAGATTCATGTACTGTATTGATCAACTAAGGATTGTACCAGGTAGTTGTGGTGAACAAGTTCGCGCGAAAATAGGTGAAGTTTTCAAAAAGAATCCTGGTTTGTTCGAAATATTTAACCTCGGGAAGATATTAAGCGATGAAAATGTATCAACAAATATACGAACAACGCTATTGGAGCAAATATAAAAATACACCCGTTACATCCTATGATGTAGAACGTTCGTTTTCAGCATATAAGTTAATCTGAACTGATAAATGGCAACAATTATGCGTTAGAAACATGGAAAAGTTACTAGTAATTTATTGTAACGCAAACTATTGCAGAGTGTTTCGAAAGATAGTGGAGTAGATAAGTTCAACTAACAAGGAGAGGTTTTTAGCTATCCGCCTCCGGTTGTGTTGATTTTTGTATATAATTTAGAGGACTGAAAAACAAGATATACGTGTTTTTTTACATTGTCCCATTTTCATATTTAGGGGGTTAAACCACCCCTCAACGTTATAAGATTTTTTAGGTATCCCCCTCAGATTGCTTTGGTTGTTTCATATATGTTTTAGAGAATCGAAAAATAAGAAATACATGTCTTTTTATTTTTTATCATTTGCACGTTTAGGGGGTAAAACCACCCTTCAATATTCACAAGAAGATACACAAAAGTTCCTACTGTTTTGTACTTATTTTCAAGTATATCTATATTTATTATGGCAGTATTTTAAGCCTTTAGATGTGTTCTTACAACTGCAATATATACATACGTAGAGTTTTGTATAGCAGTAAACGCGAGGATTACTTTACGCGAAACATCATGCGGGTGACTTACACCAATATGAATCTCGGCCCCCATATCATTCCGTGGTAAAATGGGAAATGGGTTCCGTAGAATATAAATCTCGTAAATAGGAAGAATTAAAAATGTCGAAGACGAGGCTACGTAACTACATGCAAAACTATATTCTTTTTTAAATAAACCTGTCAAGCTTCTAAACCGCATTACGCAATAGAAGAACCAACGCCAAAATCCATCATGTTTCACTCAATTAAACCCCGACTGCGCATTAACGTTCTTCTTCCCCGTGCGTGCTAATTAAGTTGCAACGTAATCTATTAACGTTTTCCGCGCGTGCGTTAATTCACTTGCAACGTGATTAAAAAAGTAACTTGAACCGCGCCCGTTAAATAGTTCCCCAGCGTGCACGCATCTTTAATGCAGCGAAACGAGTAGATATACCCGTATACGTGTATCGAGGCAGATAATTATTATAATATATATCCGTTTCGCGAATAGTTAACCTTATCCGGGGGATAAACGCCTTGTGACAGTAATGATACACGCGTATGCACGGTGTGATCGCAATTATGCCGTAACTGAAAGTGAGAGACGTATATTTAGGCAGAAATTGTTTCATAATGCCAATGTAATGGAAGCTGGCTGTAACGAGGCTCGCGTGTTTGCTTCTCACATTTCTTTCAGACGAAGCATAGAAGTTTCTTTCACGAGCACTAGTTTCGGCGTTATCGGCGGGCTGTTATCTTCATAAACGTTATTTGCGATATGTAAACGAAAGTTTATCAGCAGAGCCACGCGAGCCTTTCAATGGATCGCGCATGTGCAACCGAGCGAATGAATTCTTCTTCCCCAAAATATCAGGAACCCCCAGAGGGACACCATCAAAATTTGAGGTGGCGAATAGCAGCGCTGCGTCGGTGTGCTTTAACATCTTGTGCAAAACACTTTCTTCGTTCGGGGGAACATCGAAAATATTGTGCTGCCAGATTTGATGGGACATTCTTCAAATCCGTGCAGCACATAGAGCGTTAAATACCCTAACTATAACAAAGCTACTGATTGGAATGCAAAAGAAACGAGAAGACAGCTCATCAGAAGCAGTTTTCCAAAGGAGAAGTCCTGCCATAGGGAATCTCCAATAAAAGACTCTCGTGGAAGGTAGCATCTCACAGAAGAAGCCTCACCAAATATTATTTCGGGGAGAGAAGCCTCGCCAAAGGAATCTCGTCACAAACCCAATTTTTCACGCCTCCTCTTCAACGACCGGATTAATTCGCGACAGGAAATGTTATGACAGAGAAGGTGACCGTGGACGCGCCACAGCGGCCAGCCACTGTCATCGCAGTCACAGCGACGAAAAACCAATATCTCGCGGGACCGGTGCCATCCATCATCGCGCAACTGGACAAAAGGGGCTTTCGTTGCAACACCAGGAACCAGCTTTAACTTGCCCGCGCGATTGTCCGCAGAAGACCTTGCCGTGTCCGGGGACACGTGCACACGAGCGCGCAGAGGAAAATGCATGTTTCCGTCCGCGAGAACAACGCCGCCAGCCAGCGAAGCATGGAGGAACAGCGACGGGCCGCACAATGAGGGGGCCGGAAAAATATTGGGTGGACGATACTAGGGCACGCTTGGGAGAAGATAAAAGGTGAGGGGCAAGATATCCGGAGTGAGACGGGGAGGAAGAGGGATGCATGGGAAAGCTGCGAGCTGAGGAAAAGTGGCGACACGGTGCTTAAATCAAAAGAAACGGTAGATATCCCGGACTAAGTGAAGGCTCGACACTCTGCCGGGTTGGCTGCTGGGAGTTGCAGCGCGCGATTCGAAAAACGACGCCATTTACTGTTATAGTTTTCGGGTGATGTATGACGATTTCAGGTATTTCACATGGATCGCCTGAAAGGGTTGACAAAGAGAAAGAAAACCAGAAAGAACGACTACAGGGAAAAGTAGAAAGACATGTGGGAGGTACACGCAAGAACATGGAAATGTATCCGAAAGAAAACGCACAACTGAACGGAGGAACCAATGCAGGAGGAAGAGCACAGTGAAACATAGCCGCAAATGCATGAGGTAGGCCGCAGTGAAAAATAGGAAGAGATGAAGAAGCTGGACCACGGCTAAACATAAGGACAAACGCAGAAGAAAGTCCGCAGCGCGCAAGGGCGAAGAGTCCGAGGACGAAGAGGAGGAGGCGACTCGGCGAGGGAGCAGGGAGAAGAGAAACGATCTTCGGGGTACAGCCGGCAAGCGTCTGCTCGGAAAGAGTTCCGTCCGGCTGGAAACTCTGCGGTTTCTTAACGGTATTGGGAGTTACGTCGAACTGGATATATATCGGATGTTCTTAGAGGGACGAAGAGGTGGAAGCGCATATGTAGGTCTCGCACAGCGATTGGTCGGGGCCCGCGCTGGCGGGTAGGACACGCTGCGCCGTGTCTGTCGGGGCCCGGACTCACCTGTTGCACCTGGCTCGGCGTGATCACACACCGGAACCCCCCCATGATTTTGGAAACTGGTCTTGACTATAGACTCCGTGACCCATATTCAGCGGCGTTCTACGAGGCGTTTAGGTATTAGTGGACGTTAGAAGGGATCCACGAGCAATGGCGAATAGGAATTCCGCGGTATTTTTAACAGTGATCTCGACTTGTCATTTTTGTTTTCACGGAGAGTTGATGATGTGCCTGGGCGGCAGAGAGAAATGAGAGTTTGTTGTAGCCGGTCGGAGAGTAGCCGGTGGGGAACTAGAATGTACCTACTAATAGCGAGGAGAAGAATGTACTGCAACTTTGGCCGTCACGATCTTCCTGATTGTGTACTTTTGCTCGTTTTGGGGTGCTAGTGGATGGTAGAAGGGACTTGCAGGTTGCAGGTGATGGTGAGGAGGAATTCCTTGATAATTTTAATCGTGATGTGAACTTGTCGTTTATATGACGTGTCTAGGGAATAAGGAGAAATGGGAAGCTATTGGAGAGTAGCCAGTGGCGAACTAGAATGTAATAGAAGTCGTGACAATACCTTGCATGTTTGGGAATTATGGGCTTCGGAATTGTATACTTAATTTATTTGGGCAGAGGTGGTTCGTGGGTTTTCACGAACAAGTGAATAGTAATTTCATGGTATTTATAACAGTGAACTTTAGTTATAATTCTTCGTAGGACAGGAAGAAATTGTAGGGTGTTGCAGTGCAGTGAACGAGGTAGTGTGGAACTGGATGTAAGTTAGGGTTCGTCGGTTTTTAAAAACCGGGTTTAAAAACCGTTTTTTTTTCATAAATTTGTAAAATTCGAAAACCAGTTTTTAAATTTTGAAAAAACCGGTTTTATATACTAGACTTAATATGGAGAATTGGATTAATTATTTGATTAAAAACGTTAACATTTTTACTTGAAATCGCCTCGGACACAAGCATATTGTAGTACGTAACAGTTTACTGTAAAACTAATCTTCATGAGTTCATATTTTCAGAAGAAAAATACTAAATGAAATAAAGATTTATAATTTATATTTTGTACGGATTTTAGTTACTTTAGTTTTTTCCCCCATTTGGTTTTGCATGCAGTGCATTTTATTGTGCTGATTTTTGTAGATCCAGAAATATTAAGTAAACTCAAAAATGGTACGGATTTTAGTTATTTCAATTTCTTTTATTTATTTGGTATTGAATAGATACAGTATATTTTATTTTGTTATATTTTTGTAATTACATAAATATTAAAAAAACGGAACATTTTGAAACTAAATACTGATATTATTTTTTTTGTGAAAATTCGGAAACCGGTGCAACCGGTTTTTGGGGAATAGTGGAACTCGAAAACAGTTTTTTCCAAAAGTCCTAATGTAAGTACCATAACATTGGAAAATAAATTTTTTCTATTTCATTTATGTTACGTGGTATCTCAATGTGAACTGAAAAATAGAATTCCCTCACTGTGCAGTTACCTATTTGATGTCTCATGCTTCCCTACACACTTTGACGATAGGTAATACAAAAGAATACAGACTGCAAAGCTGCAGCAACGAAGAAGCGAGAGACAATTTAAAGCTTTTTTCAGCCTCAAAATTCCTCTTTGGTGCTTAAATTATTAAAATAAAACTATGATAACAGCATCGAAAATTCCACTGAGGTATGTACATAAATGTACCACAGTGTATGACTTTAAGATATTACGAATTCCAGTGGAATAATAAACTAGCATCTTCCTCTCGTGACCCATATCGCTTCCGGATCTATAGGGTATCTACTTATTACTGAAGTTAATGGAAGAAGTTTCAGATTCGAATGGAATGCAACAGTGAGCAGGTATAGTGTTGCATCGCGGTTGCTTACGATTTTGAGAACTGGTTTCAGCTAGATACTTCGTAACCCCTATCGCATCGAAGTTTACGAGGTATCTACATATTCATTGAATTTAATATTATAGCTAAAGGCACCTGATGGTTTCACTGGAATGTAAGTCAGCGTGTAATGGCAACTTGAAGCTATTTATGATTTTGAGAACTGGTTTTGTCACATCTACGGTCGACTGCGAAACGTCGTAATATTCTCAAACATAACCTTATCATGCATGGAAATTATACATTTATAGTAATTATTATTGTAATTGAATAATTAAGGATACATTCCAACGAACAAAATCAAACGAACTGAGAAGCTTTCCTTATTTTCGTTTCTGGTATTTGGTCTTACGATTTCCAGTGTGATCAGTAACCTACAATTCTTTCGCGTGCGCATAAGCGAGGTGAAAGACAGTAATAGAGGATGCTGGGACTTGTACTCGAGTTTAATGATGTGCAAATAATGGCAAAGTGAAGCCTTTTGATCGGAACTACTGCTCTGCGTGACCTATATTCCTGCAGATTCTGCGCCCAGGTATAGGAAAATGGTGGTGTCGGAAATTCGATGAGTATTAGTGTCGAAAAGGTAACTTTACAGGGAAGCCATTTGTGATTTTGGGAGCTGCGCTCCCTGTGACCGACATTCTGCGGAACTTCCCCACAGGTGGGTACAGTAAATGATTATTTGAAAAGGATCTTCAACAAAACCATCATTAACGTATTTATGTGAACATAAAGGATTCACAGCACAATTCACTAGAGAATTCACTAACGATTCACCAGCACAAATAGTGTTCCCTCTCGAGAATTCTTTCTAGAAAATTTCTCTAGAAATTTTATAATTGCTTATTTCTTATTTCTTATTTCTTATTTCTCGCGAAATGCTGTTTTTATCGAGAAACTTAAATCTAGGAAATCGCGAACGTATAAACACATCTACAATTTATAATAAATCTTATTTGTAATATTAGAATTTATATGAATTACAATACAAAATCTCAGTAGAGAAGATTCGACATTATTTACTGGTGAAGGTGCTTTTAAATTCTTATTTAACAATTTTGAAAAATTGTGTGCCTACTGAATTAAGTAATGAGTTTCTTGTGGCTATTAACCCTTCGTTGACACACCTCTTTTTTCGATCAACTTTGACGTACCTGAGTGGCTCACACCCAGAGCAATTTTTAAACGACTACCATTCTCATTTAAAGAATGCAATTTTTATGAAGAAAGTAATGTGCCAATTTCAAGGTCTCTAGAATGTATTCCACTAGTTTATTTATTGAAATTTTATCACAGTTTTTATACAAAAATTCGAGATTACAGTGTGACAACCACGTTCGAAAAAGTAGGTGTGACAACCGAGGGTTAAACAAACTTATTAAATGTCTCAAGTAGGTATATATTAAACATTTATTTTACAAGAAACATTAAATTTTCAAACATCGGGCCTGAAATTGATAAATAATAGGAAATGGATGTAAACACCTGAAAATATCTAGGACCGTCAAATCCACATCATACTTGATTAAGTCGTCAAAGGGTTCATAATTCACCCGTTACATCCAGGCAAGAAACTGCTCCTCTATGAAGCTACTGCATCCTCGTCGGTCCCTTCCTTTTGCAGCACCCTTTGAACTCGATTCCGCTCGAATAACGAGCCATTCGCGGGTACACGGTAATAACGGAAGAGTGTGTCGCGTTTATAAATGATTACCTACACGGACACGAGGCTGCAGCGTGGTCACCTGTTGCGAACGGGCTCGAGGGGGTCAGGAGCCCCTGACGCCTCTCAGCCAGCTCCCCTAGTGAATTTCCCTCTAGTAGCTCGATTTGTTCCATATCGATCGAGCGTAATGAAACATCGTTGCAATTAATCGCCACGATCGTTTGCCCGGGGCTAGCAGCGCTTCAACTGCTCGTTCACAGGAAACGCCAACGTTTTTGAGGCTCTGATTGCAACTGGCCGCGAGCCTCGTTCATTCGCCGCTTTAGCCGTGCACAATTAGATGTAGAACACCCACGCGAACGGCGTTCAACACGGCGCCTTCAGGAACGAATTTCGTTGCCCAGAGAAGGCTGCTATCCCGTTTCGCCGTTACTCTGACAGCAGAACATCCTCACGGACGCGGAGATTTTATGAGAGGCGTGAAGATGTGGGTGTGTGTAATACTGCAGTGATTTTATTGGCGACAGAAGCTCTCCGACGTGGTCCACTATTTTAGGAAGAAAATGTGGGTACTGAGTGGGTTATTATTACCTGCGGTGTGTTTAATTATCCAGATCTAGGTTGTAACCGTTCCTCGGTGAAGATGGGTCTGGGTTTGGTCTGGGTTTGGGTTAGGTCTGGGTTTGGGTTAGGTCTGGGTTTGGGTTAGGCCTGGGTTAGGGTTATGTCTGGGTTAGGTCTAGGTTTGGTCTGGGTTTTGCGTGGGTTTGGTGCGGGTTTGGTCTGGGTTTGGTCTAGCTTTGGTCTGGGTTTGGTCTGGGTTAGTTTTTGACCCATGTTGCGTCTGAGTTAATAAACGACTCATAGGGTGTGCCGAATGCTTGCAATACTATATACTTGTAAATCCCATGTAATCATTATGTCAAATTCGTTATACGGAAATTGTAAAGATGCAGAATAAGTATATAGTATACGCTTGTCCCTCGATTAACGCGGAGTATTCGCTACGCGTGGTCTTCTTTTACGCGGTTGGGAATCGCATAAATGGAGTCTGCCAGTTGAAAAAAAGAATACGTAAAATATTTATCTTACATATTTGCACAACAGCAATAATAATGGGAATTCAGAATAACAAATTAGAATTTCATTCGTTGTCGCTGTCAGGGCTGCGCCTACTCCAAAGCAGTCAACCATTTCTGCTTAATTAGTTCGAAGTAATACACAGAGAATAGAGAAAACCCGTAAAGGACTAATACGTACATAAGCAGAAAAAACTAAAATAAAGAATAATAATATCCAGATAGGAATTAAGAAAAAAATGCAATGGAAGTTGTACTACATCGAATTTAGCGAGAATTATTAACCGCCGCCCTCAGTGAGTGCTTAAAAGAATCTAGTGAGTCGCAAAGGAAATCAACTGAATGTGCAATAGGGTCAGAAGATCTATATAACACATTTTATTTATGCCAAAGGTAGTAGAATGTTTACACAGCATAAATAGAGTAATATTCCGTAATCTGCTTCTAACATTGGAACCATTTCACTAGTGAAGAAGATTCGAGATGAAGGCGGAGATGTTTTGTTGGTGATATCACTACCCATACAGCACACTTCGTAGCGGCAACGTTGCAGGATGGTTGCAGTAACCTTGCACTTGATTGCAATGTTGCATAGTAGTTGCAGCACAATGTCGATGTAACGTTGCTGCGACGTTGCCGTGCAACATTGCACGGGGCGGACATAGGATTATTGCTGCATAGTTGCGGCAACGTTGCGTGAAACGTTGCAATCTTGCACTGCAACCATCCTGCAACTTTGCTGCAACTAGAGTGTGCTGTATGGGTAACGATGACTCCAATTAATATTTTCGTATGACCCGACTGGGGCACACGAATTACTAACAGTAATTAAATCGTAACTTAGTACTTATGCACTCATTGTATTACACATATCTACCATACCTGAATGATACCTAGTACTTTCCTAGTATACGTGTGGTATAAGACGTTTGTTTATACCACTCGATTCTATTGAAACAGAATTCCTTAGGAACTGAATTAATCGACATTCTCAATCAAAAAGTAATGCCAATAAGCGATTAATGCCAATAAGAATAGAACTCCCTTTACCTCGACTCGTGAGCTGCAATTACAAACGATAAAGGTGATTCAAAGCAGTCGATGAAATTTGTAGGCTTCGGGACTGGTACAGGTTCAGAAATTTTTCATTTTATTATCTAAAGTAGATACAGAGCCGAGGAATAAATTATGCTCAGCACTTTCTAAGAGGAAAGAAAAACTGGTATGAATGCCAAGTAGCTTGTCAACGACCTTATCGATGCCTATGGTTTACTCTATTCGAGTTCATATGCACGAACTGCAAAACCGACGGGTTAACGATGCATGCAACGCAGCCAAAGAGCAGCAAGGAACGCTCGATGACGGGAAGAAGTCGATTGGATGCTGCATCGACATCTATATAATTATTATGTCTGCCATGATTACTGTGCGACTATTAGGACCATAATGGAGGCCACACCGATGTCACCTGCTGTGAGACAGTGTTATAATTTGAAACGACTGTCTTTCAGCGACGAAGGATTCGTGAATCCATGTTTACTAGAATCTTCTCTGTCTCTCGCGATGTGTATCTTGCCTCTAAATTATGAATCATAGGTTCTCGATCACTTTGCATAGCATGATAAAACATTTTCTTACTGGTGAATTTAATGAACGAACATTTTCTATCGATCACTCCGTCTAAACGTCAATGCATTAATGAACTTGAGTGAATGTACCACGTGAATCGCATTATAGAACGTCAGTTCTGTGCAACAGGGTTTTTAATAAATTTTCTCATAATTTTAGAACGTTCGAAGACTTTCTATACACTAGCGGACAAAAAAGTTATTTTTTAGATGGAGAATTTAAAACTGTATAAAACCCAGTTAAAGTTGAATTTATTTAACTGACAAACAAAAGTGTTTTATGACATTGAAAGGGATAACACATTTTTGGGGCCGACAAAGAAGTTACCACATTTAGTAACTTTTTAGGTTGTCTTAAAAGCAAAAGGTGCCCTCACAAAATATTAGATTTTTTTTATTAATGTTCAAAAGTGGTACCTTTTTGTTGGCTTTAAAAATGTGCTGTCTTGTTTAATGTTATGTAGGGTTTTTGTTTGTTAGTTAAATAAATTCAACTGTAACTGGGTTTTATACAGCTTTTAATTCTCTTTCAAGATATGTATATTAGGCACATTCTGCAGTTTTAAGTTGATATTAAACAGTAATAGACGTAGGGTGATTCGAAAAAGTGGTAACTTTTTTGTCCGCTACTGTACATACATATATTTCTAATGAATTCCCGAAATCCTTATGTTCAATTTATTTGGATCTAAAATTTGGATTAAATTATTGAATATTTCACCCTCATGTTTGTTATTCAATACACCTTCAAACTTCAATTCCTAAGTTTCTGCAAAAAGACTACAACTAAGTACCTAGTCTAATCATTTATATTAGTCCATCTTAAGAGAGCCACCATATAAAAATGTTAACCCTCTCAACCCAAATCCCATGCTTAACCCCAAGTAAATACTTAGTAATAAATGATCAAAGGCGACATAATTAATTTCTCACAATAAATCCTACACTTTACTGAATACCCTATTCTCCTATATTCTGCAACCTTAACTATTAAATCTTAACAACTTAACCCTTCTTCCTTATTTAACAGGTTAAAGGTTAAGTGAATAGCATTTTACAGCTCTACTTTGCCTTTTGTGTCTCTATCTGTGTGCTATCAACATTCCTCACTGTATAGTATAGGGTGTTCCGTAACCAGTGGTGCTAGCAGAGGGTGTTGATTTCACATGAAAACATAAGTCAGAAATGTAGAATAAAACTTTGTGATAACTCGCTTAGTTTTCTAGAAAATTGACAATGTATTTCGGCCAGGTGCGCATGTACCAAAGCGCAGGTTTAGGCGCCCGAGGGCACGCTGAGGTTAAGGGTACGCTTCTCCCTTAAAGGGGGATTCTCGTCCAAGAGCCCCAAAAGTAACTAATATTTAATATTTTTTTTAAAAAACTGTAAGAAAAATATTTTCTATGTCGATCCTTCTTATTATTTATTAATTATTGTGGAATCTTATCCACCTCTTCGACGATGTAACTCCTGTTGGCGGAATATGTAACACTTATCACAATTCATCTGATTGCAAAATAAATAGAAGTTTCTTAAGGTTAGATAGTTAAAGCTGGTGTTGGTCCATTTAAAGCGTTTGAAAGAAAAAGTAAGTTTTTTCCTCAGACAAATTTTTCATATTATTCTTTATATCGACGAAAAAAGTATTGCAAATAAAGACTAAAATTCAAATTTTAGGTCCAGCAGCAGCGTAAATTATTTAACTTTAAGAAAATTCTCTTTTTTCTGCAATCAGGTGACTGTGACAGGTGCTGCGCCCAACGTCGAAGAGATTCCACAATAATTCATAAATAATAAGAAGGATTGACGTAAAAAAATTATTTTCTGCCAGTTCAAAGATGCCTCCTTATATCCCAATAGAGTTTAATGCAATATTAATATGTAATACTTTTTTCAACAATAATTCATCAATTTCGGGGGCTGTTACACGAGAATCCGTTATAATTTTTCAATAAACAAATACTTTTACACTTTTGAAATAAATTCCCAAAGAATCGTTCTGCTTCTACCTCCTGACTGCAAGTAACCCCTTAAGGTGTTGGCAGTGCCAAGTTGGCACGCATATCAGTTCCTTGTCGTCAGTATCTCAGTGGTAAAAAATATCGTTTCCCTGTTTTGGAATGAAGCAGTTCGGTGGGTCTCGCTTACAGTGACGAGAAGCGCTTCCCTTATACATACATATGTATGTATACCTCAGCGTGCCCCTTAGGCGCCGAAAGGTGTATTTCGGTGCACGTGCATTCGGCTAAAGTTCCAAGTCAATTTTCTTGAGAACGAAGCGAGATAAGAAAAAATTTTATTCCATATTTTCGACTTACTTTCTCATGTAGAATCACCACCCTTTCGCTTGTACCACCGGTTACGGGACACCCTGTATTATTGTGTGCAATAAAGACGTACTACGATTATTTTAAAGTTAGACTGGTAGTTGTAGAATAGTTCAACCCTTTATACTCCAAGTAAGCTTCGCAGGCAATCAAAATTTAAATTAAAATTACATACTCATATCATTGATACAGCTTGCGAAGGTCGGAAGAATTCGTGGCTCGAATATTATATTCTTTTCTATCCCAACGTCCTGTATTTACTAAGCGAAGCAATCAGTGTTGATATTACAATAACGGGAGCTAAACCCCTACGACATTCTCGCAAAGTATCGAGAAAAACGCAACCCGTAAACATCGTCCGCCCGTGGTCACCAGAGTGATCCCAGAGTCGCTATCTTTTACGGGCCCAATTATCAGAGGCCGCGGGACGCAGCTCCTCCCATAGTTTTCCTAACGAAGCGGCGAGGATGACAGCCACGGGGCCTGGCCGAAATTAGCAAAAGCAACGAGACTAATGACCGTAAAGAGGTACCGAGTGAACCGTTAACGTTATTAAGAAATATCCACATCCTGCTTCTGTCTGGCCGTGGAACGGACACCGTGCTACTGGCTGAAGAAGCGGACACAGGAGGAAGAAGAGAGAAAGCGGTACAAAACAGCGCGCTGCACGTCACTAGACGGCCCCGCGAATATTATCTGGCCGATCTGGCGCAAAAATCCGCCGACAACGGGGCATCCATTTCTCGTTGAAGCGTATCGATACCGCGGACGTCTGCTATCGGCTCGGCCAGCCCCCTCCGAGATCTCCTCCATTCTAGCCTAATGGACACGATTAATAGGCCCCCTCGCTAATTACTCCGTTATCGCCTTTTTCTCCCAGGATTGATTCTCCTCTCCCAGCGATTCTGTCGACGGCCGGCAAGCGATTATTAATCGGGCTGCCGTCGGGAACAATGAGGGGCGATGGAAATTGCAAACAGGATTGCAGACGTCTCGCGCGGCCATTGTTCATCCCGTGTCGGGGTAACGGTGATCGGTGTTCGCCGCGATTAAAACTGTGACATTCGTGTCGCTTTTTGTCAGCCACGCGATATCCCGCTGAAACCGCGATGAGTATCGCGTTAATGGCGATTAACGGAGCAAGGAGAGTCCCGATCGGGGCGCGGTGGCACCGTCAGCTACAGGCCGGCGCTTAATAACCGATGGGACAGCGAGCAGCGATATATTAGGAATAACAGCCAGGCGCAGGGAAACTCGGTCGATGGAGGGAGGTCGATGGAGGAGAACCAGTCTGGCCAAGTAGGCGTCGCATCGGTCGTTAAATCCGCGGCTCGTGACGCCGATTATCCTGCCACGGAGCGGTGGCGACGCCCGCAGCTTTTCGCGCCATCGGAACCAACTCGCCGCGCATCCGTCTTCGACTTTATCATTCGCGGACGGTGTGGTAGCCAGCAACCCCTCGACTCCTCCTTTTTGCCCGATAGGAAGGTCTTAATCGAACAAACGTGCAGGCGTATCGCGGTCGTCCGTTCCGCAGCGCCGATGCACTTCCTTTATCTGCAGACCGGACGAGCGGCATTGCTGCGATAGCTGGGCCCAGCAAAGAGTAACCAGCAACGGGAGGAAGACGACGGTGCCGTTGCCAGTTTATCCAGCCGGCCGCGAAATTGACGGCGCAAAACGGTTATCCGTTGCTCCTGTTGAAATGGAGGCTGATTCCAGGCGGACACACAATTCTCCCTCAGCTCCTGCGTGGCTCTCTTTACTCTTCATCCTCCGACCAATCACTAGATCTCCCGTACCAGGCGATAGAGTCTTCCCAACCGTTGGCAGCCGTGCACACTGGTTTGCCCACTCGTGCCGGAGCACGCGAGCCGCATAAATCCTGACCAGCAGTGTCTCAGCAGAAGACCCGGGGTTTTGGGCTCGGAATAACGTGATCGCTATCCCTTCTTCTGTTCTTGCCACGGCGAATGGCAGTCTCTCTCTCATTCTAAGCGATAAGGTGATAAAGGCGAATCGAAAAGATTCCCAGTCTGGAAAGAAGGTAACGTTCGGTGTTCGGTCCCGAATCATCAGCTCCTTTCGAGACAGATCTGACTCGAAGAGCGTCGCGGGGTCCAGCGTCCGCGCCTCACCTGAACCGTGTGCGGCCGCCGCGGCCGGGCTAGTCGCGCGGTTCCAGGGCAACAAATAATAATCGTGAAAAGAGGAGGAGCGTGGAAACGAGGGGATTCCGCGGCCACGGGGCGATCCCGCTCGCCGCGTTGTACACGCGCTAAACTGGTATTTAAAGCGGTTATCATTTATCGCGAAACCGTTCCGACACGGCGATCGCTTCTACCGTCGGGGTCCTCCCTTTTTTCGTGTTTCTTGTTCGCGCTCGCACACGTGTAGCCAGGCGTGCACGTGCTGCCACGGAGATCCAGCCACCGCGCTGGCCACGAACGAGGACGGGGGAAAAACGGCGACGGGGGACTTAATTGCGGCATACCAGCGCACGTGCAGACGTCGATAACGCGCATCCTTCCCGTTCTCTGACATCATCGATCAGACCTCCGTTTCTCTCTGCCTTTTTGCCAGTCCTCTTCCGCGCGCCGTTCGTTCGCTCGATCAACCTGGATCCTCGCGCCGCGCATCGATGATTTTTCGCGACCACGGTTATTAGCGGACGGTGAGGGGGCATTTTTACGGTGGCACGCTGGTTGGCTCGCGGCGCGATTTTTCCTCTTTGGGGAACGTCCAGCGGCTCGAGCCTCTAATTGGTCGAGCCACATCTTGGCGGACTTGTTAGACACAATGGCCAGGTACGATCTACCGTTTCTAGGGATCGATGGATCGTGGCGGCATTTGCGCTGCTGCGGGGAATGGTTTTGGCTGGGTCCTTGACGAGGGGACACAGACTTTGCTTCTTGATGTTTCCTTGGTGTTTGAAAGCTTTGCAATGATGAGGAAGAAGACGTGCGGGGATTTTATTCACAGATGAAATTTAATATATTTATGGTTAGGCTTGTTGGCAGTGGTTACGCTGCAACTTCGCCATTTATTCTAATGTGCCGTACATTAATCGTCTGTGAAATATTATACATTTATTCTGTACATTCCTATAGAGTAACGAAGAGGATTAATAATAATATGAATATTCGTATTGCAGTGTAATTTCTGGGTATACGATGTGCTTTATTTATTTAAATGTTTTCTTCATTTGTGCTCACTTGTTTTGTCTTCTCCAATGGTGGCAAAGGTCCTTGGCGTCAAAACATGCCCATTGAAAATCATTATATTATATCTGGATAACTATAAATAAGTGTTTCTGGTATCTTGTACCTATAATTCCTCTCCTGTTTTTCCTCTTTCCTTCATTATACACTGCAAGATTGTACAGTGCATTCTACTGGTGCAATTGAGAGACGTACCCTGAAGAAACCTGGTTATCACTGGTTCGCAATATTGGCGATTCATTGAGAAGATACTATTCCATAGGCAACCACAGAATGAGTCTCGTTCGATAAGATCCATAGAAGATTTGTACCTTTCATATAAAATAAACTTGTAACATAGATGAAGTAATCTACCAAAACTGCACCCCCCAGACTGATAATCGTAATTAAATCTGCTCCAAACGAGTTAATTAATCGATGCACCATAAAAATTCGATACCCATTATTAGGATATTTGTACACAGTTCAGTTGGCTAAAGGCACAGATACCTGCATAACTGTAATTACGAGTCTCTGTCATGAGAATACAGATGAAACTCGTTACTATCCAGTTATAGAATACGAGATCAACGGAAGCAATACTGCAGCAAAAATTGTAATGAATATTTGTACTCATTAAGGGGTTACATCCACCTAGAGGTCCGGAAAAAGCATACAAGTTTAGGAATTTTTTTTGAGAAAAGTATAAGGAAAATCATACACAATGTTTTTCTACTAAAAGATACATCTTTTAGCTATTTTATTCTAAAGCTTCATGAGATATTATTATTAACTAAAGGAGATATGGGTTTGGATGTGAGACGTGTTGATGCATCTGAAAGCAAAAATACAAATAAATTTGAAAAATAAATAACTTACAAAAGTACCTGACGTTCTCCGAATTTTAATATTGTATCTCGGTAAAAAAGGGCGACCGTTTGAAGTTGAAATATTGAATTTCGTGGAAAAAAATTTCTTTTTTTTTAAGAAGGCTTTGCAAGTATTTCCTATGGTGCAAAATTGAAAACAAAATTTAAAAATATGAGAACGTTAGGTACCTACTTTTGAAAATTATTTATTTTTAAAATCTATTTGAATTTTTGCTTTCAGAGGCATCGTTTAGCGTAGGGAATGTCCATCAGCTAATTCTTAAAAAAAACACGACTCATATCCAAGCCGATATCTCCTTTAATTAATAATTATAATGAAAATTTAGAATAATATAGTTAAAAAATGTATCTTTTACTAGAAAAACATTGTGTATGATTTTCGCTTGTACTTTTTCAAAAAAAAATTCCTTTCTTAAAAGAAAGGTACGGTCGATGAAATAATGTGATGATGCTGCTTTCGCGATGGCGATCCATCGATTGTAGATCGACATTGATGATGCAGAATATTCCACGATTGATAGTACGTATTAGGTAATTTCATTCTAAAGTCGAATAAAATGGTGCCAGATGAACTATAAGAGAAAACACAACAGCATTAAATTTCTGTTCCAGCTGACAATGATAGCCTGCAATTACTTCCGCAAGCGTATAAGTTTTCCATAATCATCTTCTTAATCTATTTTTGAGAAACTGTTATCTGTACGGGCATGAAACAATTTGTGTGCATCGTTAGAAAATCAATGAACATGTAAGTACGTGAAATTTGAGAACAGTCCATCCAGTATTTTATTCGTCATAAATTCCTGAAAATACTTTCGAGCTTCCGAACAAAAAACTCCCTAGAAGGGTTACCAAAAATTCATGCGAATAACTCCGGCATTGAAACCAGCAAAAGCTTCACACTCGCGATGTACAACATAATTAGTCGGGCGGAACAGCGGAATAAGTGGTTGGAATTTTAAAGAGCCACACTCGCCCCACCCGCCCAAAATAAAGAAGCACAGGTTCCAGGGGGGTGGCAGGATCCACGGCGGTCGAATCGCAATAAAAGCCAGCGGGGTTGCACTCTCGTTGCAGCGAAACGGCGACGGCCAGTTCCTGTGGCGCGCGAGCAGCTCGCTCGGAGGGCAGGGACCCGGCTTATGCGCGCGTCGAAGTCTCCGTGCAGCGAGAGGCCGCGCGGCCAGCAGTAGGTCGAGTTGGGCCCGAAAAGCTCGCGCTAAGGCCCCACGTCCTTGAGAGATCCTGCAGGCCGTGCACGGTGCGGTGTCCAGCGGTAGACCGCAGACCGTACGTCGTTGCACTGGTGTTAACTCGCTCGCACACACCTTCGCGAGCCTGATTCAGACGTGCGCCCGCGCACACAGATCAGAGGGTACCACACGGACGGCCCTCCGAGTCGGTGTGCCGTGAACGACACGTGCAGCGGCATCGGCGAACGTACATGCACACGCAGGCGATGGTACCAGTGGTATCGTCAAGAGGTAGAATGGGGGGGTAGCAGGACAGCCGAGAAGGAGAAGAAGGAAAGAGGTGGAGGAGGACGCCAAGGTGGTGGTGGCGGCAAGGTGTGCGGCGGGGGTCAGGAGGGGCCTTCTGACATAGTGGTGGTACCCTGCTGGGAGTAGGGGGTCAGGGAGGGCGCGGGGAGGGGTCCAAGTACCGCTATACCTGGAGTCGCCCCAGGCGGAATACATACCTACCTACCTACCTAGTATATATTCTCTTGGCTCGTTGTACCCGTTGTCTTTCCTCTCTGTCTAACATCCAGCCGCCTCCTTTCCACGCAGCCGACTCGCTGCCCCCTTTCGTCCGGCGTGCCCGTGCCCAGCGAGGTATACCGCTGTAAGTCCACCATGATGCACGCCATAGAGCGCACCGCGGCCACCGTAAGACATTGCGGCAGCCAGTGCCTTGCCTTGCCTCGCCGACGTTCGTCGTGGTGCCGCCGCGGCCGTCGTCGTACAGAGTCGCCTCTGCCTCTATTCTTCCTTCCACGGTTCTCCACGTTCTCGTCTCTCGTGCCCTTCCTCGTTCCCCCGGCGTCATACGCGGCATCCGTTCGTGCACACCACGTCGCACGCTCATCTGGACGACGAGCGCGCGACGCTGCGCCGCGCGGGATCGTCGCCCGGAGAGTCGCTCCATTAGAGGAGCTGGTGAAATCGGGAAATCGGTGCTGTCGATTCCGTGCCACGGATTTCTCGCAGTCGTCCTTCGGTAGAAACCGACGCTCCGCGCCGCTTTTGCGCCGTTGTCGTCGACTTGCGCCGATATCCGCTACCTCCCCAGGGAACAGTAGTCAATATCACAGCGTATCCAGTGCTCGCACCAGTCGACGTGCCAACCGCTCCGCCAGCGGGAGGGAGACGATAATTCGAGCGACGCGGGCCCGCGGGGCCCGAGTTTCTTCCCGTTCCTCGCGACATCCGGCTTCTCGCCGAGAAAAACAAATTCCAGCCGTCGGACGGTTGCGCGCTCGTGAGAGGAGAGAATTCGAGGAGATCCAGGAGCCGAACCCGTGCACCAAGCCAGCCACGAAGAGGAACACGAAGAAGGTTCTCCTTCTTCCCCACCTTTTCCTCCGCCACTACCAGCCGCTGCCTCCATCGCCTCCTTCCTCCACCTCCACCACGCGTACAGTCGTACGGTCGCCGGCGAGCAATACGGTTTATGGCCGCGTGACACTATTCCGGGCAGCATCGGCGTCCACGAACAGCTGGATATCCACGTTGGGATCGCGTCCACCAGGATGATATCGCCTCTGCCGCGGTAGCCGTCGCGTCGATCGTGGCACCCGTGCACCAAGAGAAACGACCGTTGACGACCCGCGCGCGCAGGGGGGACGACACTGGTCCTGTGCAAGTCGAGGGGGGCTTTCCATTCCGTGAGCAAGCGAACCGACGATCATCGCCGGCCGTGTTCTCTTGCCCAGCATCGCTCTGACCGTAACAGTTGCACACCGACAGGGCGGCGGAGTGTCAGTGGTTACCAGATAGAGGACAGTGGCTTGGTGGCGTCGCGAGGCAGACGTGTACCGTGACGCGCAAAGGACCAAGAAACAGTCGCACGAGCATCCAGGTTGCTGGTGATCCCGGCAGACGAGGCTCAAACGGAACCATACGTGTCGGTGTCGATCGCGAGTGAGAGTGTTTTCCGCGTGTTGGAGCGTCCGTGGCGACGTCCTGGGCCCCCGCGAGACGTCAACATCTGGTACCGTGTATCCGGCCGCGCGAGCGCGCGCGCGTCCCGTTCTCGTTGCGCACGGTACGGACCCGAGTCCCCCAGCCAGAGGGTACGTCGGTTGCGCCCTGGACGTTCAGCAACTGACCCGTTTCCACGCTGGTTCCGCGGCCCCTGGGCATGTCCTCGCGGTGCCGTTGAGCCGCGCGGCCGCACGCGCGCGCACACACGTACACGCGTGGCACGGGAGCGTGTGCGCCGCGACCACCATCGATCTAGCCAAACGGACTTGCCGCTGGGTCCCCTTGTTCCCCCGTGTGACACCGTGCTACTCGTTAACCAGCGAGGATCATCGAGCCGACCCGCCAGGTAGCATCATCTCGAGGGACCACGGTACCGTCGCGTCCAGCATGCCGTGCACACCAGCGTCCTTGTCGACCGTTTTGTGACCGTTTCGATACACCGTGGACCACGGTAGTCTTCTACCGCGGCCGCTGAGGTCAACAGCTAGAGCACCAGTTCAACGGAGTCAGCTGTCGGCCGAGGATTATTCCTGCCAGCTATCCCGTGGACGTCCATCTTCTATTCGCAGAGGTTAGTCACTCTCCCAGCTCGTTCCGGTATAGTACACACGCGTATATACGTGCGCTGCCTGTGCGCCGAGCCCGCGCGTGTGTGCGCACTCGCGCTGGCGCGCATGTGCGTGGACGTTGCGCGTGTGCGCTGCGGACGATCGCGCGAGCGTGGCCGCTCTGGACGTGCCCGCTGGATCGTGTGCGTTTGATCCGCTCGCTCGCGCGCTCCCAGCCAACGACGTCCCGTGTGTGGGCAGACGATCACGCGGTATGTGTGTGTGTGGGTGTGTGTGTGTGTGGATGCCACGTACGTGCGCGCATCGCGTGGATACCCGCGGTGCAACGATCGATGTCGTACGCTACCGTGTCTGCACGTACGCGACCACAGATGCACGCACACACACAAGTCCCGCCGTGTTTATTCCGCGTTGCGAAAGCGACGCGCGCAAAGCTGCCACTACGGCCCAGACTCGAGCGCGATTTTCCGTGGAAGCGTGCAGAGGATCGGGATCTTTCACCGCAGGGGGAACTTTTCGTCGTCTGCCCGCCATCGACGAAACGAGTTCCGTCGCGGACACGTCCGATTGCGCCGCGAAAGCGACCGCGCGAATAGGAAAGTCGCGAGTTTTCGCGGTGGGAAAACGTGCGCGAGGAAACGCGCTGCCTCGACGCCGAGATCGACCGTACTGGTGATTCTAGACTTGCGAAACGCAAGGTTGCGCAACGGAAGTTCGTTTATCTGAAATTGCGGAACGGGAATGCTGATTGTCGATCGATCCTCGCGGAGAGAAATGTTTGCGTGGTACGGGGATTCACTCGTTTTTTAGGGAAACTACGAGGTTCAGCATGATAGGAGTGCAAGGGGCGGGAGGCATCGATTGGGTTTATATTTGGAGTACAGTTGGCGCGCAGCATGCGTAATGATGTATTGACACGTGCCACGTGGGCCAGTTGTGACCCATGATAATTACTGGAATGAAAACTTTCGTTGAATCGGTAAGAGTGTGTTTTCATTGGACGTGCAACTATAGGCGAAGAAAAGAAATCTGAGGGCACGCAAAATTTGTTACAGTTCCTACTGCTCTATAATTCAATACTGGAGACTAATTTCTGAGTTTCTAATACATCTGTTAAGCGAACAGAGTGGATTACTCGGGTGATGGGTTAAAAAGAAAATCAAAGCTATAAACTGCGAAAAGTCTTTGCTGCATTTTAAATTTCTCTGGTGCTCGATTACCCAAACGGAGTCTAAGTTCCTATCTAACTCCTATCCCTAAAACTAAACAATTTCAAAGAGAAAGCCTAATTTTTGTCCGCAGAAGCTTGCCAAATCTCAAGATTCGATAAAAATCATAAATCTTAACCCTACTCTGTCCCTCGGGTCATTTTTGACCCAACTGTGTTCTCATTTTTTACCCACTCGCCTTTTCATTTCGTTAAGGTTTCCTTTAATTCTCAAGAAAATGTAAGAAAGTTGTTGCTATATAATATGTATATTTCTCATTCCTTGGTATTCCATTAAATGTGGTGAACTGTAGATTGTAGCAGGGTTAATCGCTAAGATTTCACAGAAACGAATCAACACAGTGGCAAACCACATATTTCATACAAATGAAAAAATTCCCAACACATTACGATCGCCACGACCAACCTGACAATTCACGAGCAATCGAAGTCAGTCACGGTGATCGACGCACCTGCCGCGTTTTGGCAGCGCGCAATTAATGCGCGTTAACGCGTCCGTAACGTGAAATATGGCGCGTAAACGGTTCGTATTGTGCCCCACCAACCGGTGTGACCAGGCGCACACGCGAATAAATGCCGCGTGGGATGCGAACGTCGTTCGGGATCCTCGAGATTTTCGAGTGACAGTAATTTCAGTGGCGCGTTATGAGGAACGTCGCCAATGAATGAGATCCTCGACATGACGCGGCCGTCTCGTACGCGCGTCGAAAGGACTTATCAATCATCCTTTTCGAGCGTCGCTCAATCGCTCGTGATTGGATTGTTTCGAAACGATCGTGCAGCAAATGCACGACACGAATCGAGCCAGCGCTGGCTCTGATGAAACAATATCAATTTTATAGCGACAGGCTTGGAACGAAGGGACAAAATTGTTTCGACATTTGTCACGCGGTCGACGCGCACGATTCCGGTAACGGCCGCGAACCAGTTTGTGCGGGGCGAAATTCTGCGGATGGTGTATTGGAGAAATTATCGTTGATCGTGGAGCGGATGTTTGGAACATGTGGTGCGAGTTAGTGATCACTGATTAGTAGACTGCGGATGTTTATGCACGTAATATATGCAAATATGCCACATCTATTTTTATCGAATTTGTTAAGGGTAGACCGACAGTTCCCAATTTCTTTATTGTGGCTGGAAGAGTTTGTAAACGTGCCTTAATAAATGTTAAATTTTCAGCAACTTGTGTCTGTTGGAAAGCATTCTGGGCAGTTGCAATTGCAACGACGTTATGCCCGTTAACAGTTTCAACTACCTATTTGCCGAAATAAAATAAAGAGTGAGATTTTACTATTTTCGGGTGTGAAGAGAAAGAAGTGACCCAATTTCTTTAATTTTATCGAAATTGCTTATGTGTATCGGGCGATTTTAATGAATGACTAATTAGTCTTTACTAATGACTTATTCTATCGCCTGATATTAACATTGGTAGTCATCACTAATGTCACGTAACGGATCGATAATTCATCTATGATTGCAACCAAATACATACAGTGAGATAGATATAAAAGAAATATGTAACATGCCTTTTAACAAAGCATATGCAATATGCAAAATAATTTTTGCATATCAATAAATGCATTTGCATAAACATCCGCAGTCTACTGATTAGTGTAGAATTTTGCAGACAGCTCGAGCAGATTCTGTGTAGCAATGTATTATTGGCTTGATGGTAAAACTGACCAAGTACACTTTTTTCCAAAAATATTTGGCACTGTCGTGTATTAAGGGCTGCAGAGATATTCAAATAAAAGTTAAAAAATCACCAAACTTTAAAAATGAAAACCAAATTACACTCAAACACAGCCCAAGTGAAAAGGACCTCGCAGCTGCCAAATGATCGATAACCATCGCATTATCGTGGTTCCTTTTGGGTCGGGGGAAGAGAAACATGGCGATGACCTACTGGCTTGCGCGGTCTCTGAGGAACAAAGGTGCGCGGTTGCGCTCGCTTAAGGAGGCGGAGATCTAATTTCACGCCGACGTTGCACAATCCTGGACGCGAATATAAGCGAGCCGCGGCACGTCAGACTCCTGCAGACAAATCGATTGATCTTATTCAAACGGCCGGCGAGCGGTTTCGTGCGAAAATCGCGCCGCGCTGAGGTGCGGGGACGCGCACAGTGTCCTGGCACGGTTTTCCCCAGCTGGGTCATGCAACTCTCGTGATTGATTTATCGATGATCCAGGAGCACCAGGCGTTCCTTTATTCCTTCCCGTTTCCCGAGAAACCTTTCCTCACCGAAAGAAAAATCTCTGTAACGAGCGGCCGATTGAATTTTACGTTTTTGCCTGAGTTCTGTGCACCGCGACACCTGGATGCCAGGTAAATTGTTGCACTCCGCGCAAGAAAACAGTGGGATTTCTCTTCTTCAGTTTCATGGTTTCTCTCGACTGTTTTCTGCTCGAAAGGGGGCAGGATTCTTCGATTTCGGATTTGGTTCAGTGCTACGCTTTGGATTAACCCTTTGCTTATTATTATTCTTTAATATTAATAAAAATAGTAGGTCTTCTTTACTACGCACTAATGCAAGAATACCTACAAAGTGTTGTGGGGGAAGAGGTAGGGTAAAGGACCGAATCAGGGCCGGCGCAAGGATGGTTGGCGCCCTTATGCAAGAAAATATTTGGCGCCCCCAATTTTTTGCATCTGTTTTCTATTTAATATGTTTTGCCTTTACGAGGTGCAATAAAAAAAAGAATTACATTTAAATTTTGTTTATATGGGAGTTGGATTCCTTTATTATTAAGTCTGCGATATAGTTTTTAGCGCCTCCTTCGGCTGGCGCCATTATGCAGCGCATTACTTGCATAATGGGTTCTACCGGCCCTGGACCCAATTACTGACACCAAAACAATTACTGTCACCTTAAGCTATTTTACTAAAAATAACGAATAAACAAACGTTGTAAAGTCATACAAAAAAAGAATTATGTAATTCAACCTATAATCTATACTATAGCTTATTTATTCGTTATTTTAAGTAAAATAGCTTAAGGTGACAGTAATTGGTTAGATGTCAGTAATTGGGTCCTTTACCCTATGTGTAAAGAACGAGGTTCAGGGACCTAAGAAAGCTTTGTTTTCTTTCATTGACTGAAGTAAATACTTGCGCAGAAGTAAGTCGAAATTATAGAATACTTTTTGTTCGAATTGGGCTTTGTTTTCGAGAAAATCGAGTTTGAAAAAGTACATACACTTGGTTAAAAATTAAGCTTCACCATCGAATCAATTTTCTCAAGAACAAACACGTCATATGAAGAATGTTATTAGGTATAGAATTTCTCTCACAGTTGTACCATATTTGCTGATAAATTCTGTTGATTCTTAGTCAGATGCGCGTACACCACGCGAATTTGCAAATCGATTTTCTCGAAAACGAAAGCTGATACACAACAATTTTATTCCACATTTTCGATTTATTTTGTCCGAAGAATTGCCGTGTGCCTGGCGTATGTGTGTGCAATGTAATCAAGCGTGTTTGAGAAGTTTTGGTTTTCGGTTCCGAAAGTAGTTAATGTAAAATTATGAAGAAGTTCGTGGTGGACAATATCCGTTTGAAGCTATTTATCTGCAGCCACAAAAAGTTAATAACAAATGTAACAGCGATGAAGGAGAATTTGAGATTCCAGATTCGATATCCTTGGGTATCCGAGGCAATTTGTACAGCTGGGGATTCTAGAGTATTTACTTGTAAAATGTAGAAGAGATACAAAAGGCGCAAGAAGGTCGTTTGGTTTCATACAGGTTGAGAATTGATTTACATTTTCCTGGCGATATGTACAGAGTTCACATCAAATTAATCACTTTTCACTTCTCACACTAAACTTCATGTCAAAGGACTTCGATACAAGTGAAACCACATTATTATATGATCCATATGAAATTAGATAGGAGTAGGAGTTACGTGATCACTTTGCTGGTTTCGAATTTGTTTAAAAAATACAGCGCGTCAAAGTTTGCGACTTTTGCCTATTCTCGCGAAAAGGAGCTTGATAAACAAATTTTTATCTCCAAAACTATCAACAGTACAGTGTCCAATTATTCCTTATTTCAATCGAGAAGAATACACCTTCCCGAATAAAATTTGTGTGCAACACAGAAACCTTGTTTTCAAACACAATAATTGCAAATCAATTCTTACTTTGATGCCTTTCGAGTGCATGGATCGAATCGCGGCCGCTGTTGCACGATTTCGCGACCAACAATGAACAATAACAATAACCCCCGTTAGCAGCGCACGTATCGAATTATTTACTCGCGAGTCGCAGCCGCTTTTACCGTACCCTTTGGTATGAATCTCTCTGCTCGTGCACCGATCGTATGTCGTCGGCCGAGACAAAAGCGACGATACGTTATGCAAATGAGGGGTACGTCAGCGGGAGATTCTCCCCTCGATTTGCATTAAGCTTGCATCGAACGGCAGGCTAAGTACTTTCACCGCCCGATTGTCTAAATCCCGGAAAGAAGGGTTGCGGACGCGAGGAAAACGGGCACGCGAGGACATTGTCTTCGATTCTGCGCAGGCCTCGAGTGTGAAGTCACTTGGCGTGAAATAAAGATGCACGGTGTGTTGAAAAAGTTCGATGAAAGGGAGAGGTGAAGCACGCTCGTGTGTGATACGTGAATGTGAATGTCGATGGATTTGAATAGATTATAGATCGTCTTTGTGAGAGGCGTTAGGACGAGAGTCGGTAAGATTTGAGTGATTTTATTGGCGCCGGGCGCCACTCCACTTTATTAGTGTAGGGATGCTGTAGGAAATTATAAACACTTTGCTCTTGGGTAAAATAATAAATCCGATTATTTGAATTCGCTCGCTGTCGTTCGCTGTTGCTAGCTCTTGTCGAACTGCCCGGGCCACGCTTCGCCCCTCCACGCCGCAATTCCAACGGCTCTCCTAAGGACGAGGAGAGGTCGCGCTTCGCGACCGTTTGTTATGGTCTGTGCTCTTTCCACGAACCTGGTACAACGCGTTTCGCTCGCGATAATTATTTTAAGAGGAACACAGGGATAATGATTATGTAGTTTATCGACACCTGGAGAGTCTTTAATATTGTGACTGGCGTCGGCGTGTTTCCGCGTCGATATTTTTTGGGAAGCATCGAAAGCATATTTAAGAGCCTATGAATTTTCATTCTGGAAACAAATCAAGCTCAGAATTCGCTTTGTACACTCTGTAAAAAAGTTTCTCGGCAGAAGCGATCGCAGGGAAAAGCTTGGCTGGTATAAAAGGGCATTTCTTAAGACCTTGCGTCGCTCAAAGTGATAATAACACAGATTATGGTTTTAGTGCTACTAGTGGACGTGGATTGCTAAAAGCAACTAGTGATCACGTGGCATATAGTCGGGACTCGTGCTAGGACTTATTCAGAGAAACAACAGCAGTGATGGAATTGCATTCTGAAATCTGAAGATTGTATGAGTGTCTGTGGAAAATGGTACATACTGAATTTGGTCCAATAAGGGACGATAGGAGGTGCGTTTCTAACTTTGGAAGAATTTCAATGGTGAACGGGTGTTTCGTTGGTGATGTCGCTAACAGTGACTCTAATTAATAATTAAGGGGTAGATTTTAGTGTGACTCACCTGGGACACATGGATTTGTAATTAAACGGTAATCTAACATGCACTCATTACTATAAGTATTTCTCGTAGCTAAATGGTACCTATTTAGTACTCTCCTAGTATATGGTATAAGACGTTTGTAGTTGTGAGTATACATAGGTAAGCATATTGAAACAAAGTCCCTTAGTAACTGGATCAATCCAAATCCTACCACCAATTTCTGTGACTCTGTTGTGATTAGGGTAAATCCGGGAGACGCGGTCGACCTAATGTAAAATGGCTATTAAAATGAATGCAGATATTACTTATTTTATCAGAACAAACCTAATATATTCAGAATTTTATGCTGATTCAGAAAAACTGGTCGATATTTGCTTTAAGACAATATTTACTGTAAGTCGGGTTGAAAACTGAAGTCATGATATCTGACCACCTCTCCCGAGGTGTCGGGAGAAATGGTTTTCGTCGTTGGCAGAGACCATTCACATAATTATTCATGGAGAAATAACAAAGAAGAAAGCAAAATTATTTTTGAGTGAATACAACTACAGATTCATTTATATTTAATTTGTTTACGCTAAACAAGTAAAGAACACATCAAAGTAAAAGTGAACTACCTACCGGCAATTAGCAAGGCAAATGAGTACAAAAATGAACGAATAAAATAAATAAACAAAAATAATAATAAAATAATGATAAAAAATAAAAAAATAATGAAAAAATCATAACTCGACCATCTCTCCTTTCTGCAGCGAGAGATGGTTTTCTCGTTAGTTTTGAGAGGAAGAGTTACTTAATATGGACAAATATTTTCTCTACTATCTCATTATCCCAAACATTAAACGGAAATAAACTTAGAAGTATATTTTAAAGAGGTTAAATGTAACCTCAATTTACCTTTTATAGCCTATAAATCCAGAAAAATACAGAAGGAAGCGAAGTGACGCTATTCATTCAACTGTTTGGTTTCTAAAGAAGTAATTGGTCTGCATTTCAACGCGTTTTTACAAATAGAGTCTGAAATATAGCGACTCGACCAACTCTCCGGCCTGACCGCATTTCCCGGATTTACCCTAACCTCCAGATAATTTCTACCAAAATAATTTTGATTAGGCGAATCATATTCACCAGTAAAATGATTAATAACAAAGGCTGACTAATAGCAGCACCCATAGCGCAAATAAGAATAGAGTTCCCTTTATCTTGCCTCGTGTGTTGCAATTACGAAGTATATACGGTGATCGAAAGCACCGTGCAAAATTTATAGACGCCTAAGCTGGCACAAGTCCACAAATTCTTCGTTTCTAATATTATCTAAAGTAGACACGGCTACTTTGAGCGAGGGAATGACTTATGCTAAGCACTTTCTAAGTGGGAAAAACTAGCATGAATGCCAAGTAGCTTGTCAACAAGCTTATCGTTGCCCACAGTTTACTCTATTTGAGTGTACACTCAGGAACTGCAGAAACGATACAACAAACGGTGCGTGCGGCGCAATTGGACAGCAGCAAGGAGAGCTCAGAGGTATGAAACCGTCGATAGTGAGGTGTATCCATGTGTATACGATTATGACTGTCATGATTACCGTGCGACTGTTAGTAACATACCATATCTATCACCTACTGTGAAACCGTGCTATAATTTAAAACACCTGCCTCTCGATTATGAAGGATTTGTAAGCCCATATTTATGAGAATGTTTTCTTTCCAACAGGTGCATAACACGCCCATAAAATTTCAGGTATTGGATTTCAATCAGTGTACAGTAGAATACAGAAAGTTTAGTATACATATTCATCTAATGAATATTTCTCCCTGGTTTTCGGTCTTATTAAATTCAATTTTTCTTCGGATCATTTTAGTTTTGATGAATTTGAATTTAGCTTCCTTCAACTTTTGAGTGACCTGTTAACCTGATTACTTCTCTTCCTCTTTCCTTTATTAACAGATCGGTTTGGTTACATAACGCGGTTCCGGGCGCGCTGTTAATTAAAGATTAATTAGAAAAATTTTAATACACCTGATGGATAAGAAAGGCGTATTATACATATCCATTAAAATAAAAGAGTGCTCAGGAGGTTTCACAATTAATTACGATGCAAGAAACTGTACCGTATCGGACAGGGAAGATTCTATTTTCTATGTGCTGCAATGTTGTTCTCGGTTAATGTTTAAAATCTATTAAAAAACAATGCTTTCGAACAATTGTTACAGGAGGCCGTCCTTAAATTATGAAAGGTTAATTTTGGTAATTTCTTACCCCTTTCATCGCCCAGTATCAGAATTTGTGAGATTTTATATTTCACACCCTCTCCGTCTCCCAGTATAAAAATTTGTAAGATTTTAAAAAGCTTTACGTAATTTAAGGACAGCCCCTAGACCAACAAAATATATATTTGGACTCATAATAAATGTTACAAATGTTAAATGAAACGATTCGTTTACTGTTACGGTGGAATTGTTAATTGTTATGGAAAGTACGAGTAAAATAAATAAAAATCGCTACAATAACAAAAAAAAGAATAAATGAAACGTAAAGCCACTTATTGAAACGCACTTGCGTGCAGTATAAGTAGTTTGTCTTTTGGGTTAAAGTACTTATATAAACAAGCCCGACATACTCTCACTTAGCACCTCGTAAATCTATAATTGATGTGCAAAAAAGTACACGATTGATCGCTTTCCTGAGTGTGCAATTAAATTCCATTGGCTTTCACGAGAATCTCATATCTCATTTAAAGTCACAACAGGAAGAGAGGGAGGGGGAGCGGAGGAAAAAAACGCATCAGCATGCAAAATTACAGGACATTATGAACTGGAATCGTTAAAAGAGAAATATTTTATATTTTCGCTAATAAGCGATGCGCTGACGAGCAGGTGGATCGGCGCTAAGATAATTTTATGCGACTCTTAATTAACGCTTTAACCTCTTTTCATAGAGATTTCAAGGTTATAAATAGCTTTTATCTCGGACCGTTTTTCTGGGTAAAATTGCCATTTGCGGCAAGGGTGGTGGATCTTTTCCTTGTAAAATGATCCGATGTGAATTGTATTGTTTATGTAACGAACAATTCAAGTCAATATCTGTCGATATAGATTTGATTAGAAGTCCGATTAGTCAAAGACATATTTTATATTCACATGTGAGAGATTTGCTATTATGTGTGGCATATTTTGAGGAAATTCGAATTGTGGGTTCGCTTTGGCAAGAAGGGTCATACTCAAAACTGACATTCGAGTGTGAAATAATTGTTCGAAAATTTGTTCATCCACAGACTATATTCTTGTCAGTTATAAAGGCTACTTCAATAAATCTATCACTGACAGATTTGCAAAAATAGGAATATCTTGTCTACTGCTGATTTCCTGGTAATCCTTTGTATAAATTAACCAACCAGATTTCCTGATTTAAATAGCTAACCACATACTTCATTTTCCTTGAACGAGTACCAAGTGAAGAAGAAGAGTTGAGATGCAAGTTTAACTCAGAATCTTTAACAATACAATCCACACTCTATCAATCATTACTATCATTGCATATTGAATCCTTTATAATTAATAATAATAAAATCACGCCACGTGAAGTTGAGATAACATATGTATAGTATTATGTATACAAAGTAGCCACAAACTTTTATTTTACAATAAAATGTATCCTAAATGAAATTGAAATGTACCTGTTAATTTATGTACTATATAAAATATCTACCAATATACCGACAATTTCGGTAGTAAAGGGTAACTATTGACAGAACCAAATGGGCATCAATTAATACGTTCAGTTAAACGAATGGTAATACCTTCACGAGGAGATGGTTGCTTTAAGGAGGTACGATACCTCACTTGCGGGGCAGGCGGCGAGAGGGGTAAGCCAATGCTTATACATGGGAGCTCTGCAGTGATACCAATCTTAGATAAAAAAAATTATGTAGACAAAAATGTTATTTATATGTCTATTCCTAATAAAATCATTACTACACTGTTTGTTTTGGAATTCAATTAAACAAAAAGTATGTTTAATGCAGCTAGAAACACAATATTTTCATGAAAAGAAGCGTAAAATATGCCAGTGAAATGCGGCAACGTCGCTTTGCGTCCATCTTTTTTTCCCTTTCCATCTCACACTTGTGGCGTCCTTTTGCGCGTTCGTACTGGTTCGCAACAAATTACGGAATGCATGTTTAGAGCGTGGTAGTGTTTTTACCAATTTTTACTGTATCCTTTGTACAAGTATACATTGTATAGATGACTATCCGGCGCACAGCGTTGCCACGTTTCAAACAGTTCCTTCAGGCAGTTCCAAAAATACGAGCACATTGATGTCTATTTATTCAATTATTTAATAAACCGTACGGTTCATGTCCGACTTTCTTTTTTAGAATTTCATAGGAATACTTAAGCTTTTCATTGCAACATTTTTTAGGACTTTCTCACTATTTTTAAGGACTCTGTGTAACATTTTATAGAAATTTTATCGCTTCCCCCATAACAGCCTGTGTATAAGAGAGCAACTTTGATTTCAACTTTTTCAAAAACCGTGCGCTCAATCGACTTGAAATTTTGACACAATGTGGACTACACTTTGAACATTAGATTAAACCACTTTTCAAAGATTTCTCATTATTTTTGCTCCGGTATCGAACCTCCTTAACACGTAACCTGTGATTGTCGAAATGATAATTCTCAGTAAATCCTACAGCCCAATTAGAAATCAAGCGTTCCCAGAAACGATTTTGCACGTACAACGCCCTCGAGAATTTCTCAATGGCGGACGAAGCGGTGTTGCGCACGCTCGATGCAAATAAGTTCGGCACACGATGATCGGTGAAAGTGAATTACGATTACCCGGTCGGAAACGTGCTTTCCTCGCGCTTTCAAAAACTGTACAACCATTGATTAGAGCGCCCATCGGCGGATCTAACAATGTTTATGGCCGCCACTCAGTCGTCATTGCGCGCGCGCAGGAAACAGGTCTACAGGGTGTAACTAAAACAGGTGGCCAAGTCTTAAGTAGTCTGCTCGCCTGAAACTGTTCACTGGGTCATTTTTTTACCAAGATCACCTTCAGGGAATTTAGTAATAATTACAGGCAAATTAACTAAGAATTCCGTCCACAGTAAATGTAACGGATGACGTAACACATTATTTAGCCCCTTGGACGAGTAGAATTATATAGACAGTCAAATTTGTTTTCATCAGTTGAAATTCATTTTTTTTTTTGAGAAAAACTATTTTCAAAATTTTGTTCACTCAAGTTGGCAGCACTTATTGTACCATTAAACTTTTGTTTGAAAATTGTTTTCTGTCTCTTGTATCTTAGGAGTTATACCCGAAAAAGTGCTAGAGTGTATATGATTTTGAGGTTAATTTCCGCACCCTTAACGCTTTCGCTGCGTAGCTAAATTTTCGGAGGATTATTGAAAAGTGTCAATTTTACATCTATAAAAAAAGGTTTTAATATTCAACATTTTTTGCATTTTACATGTTTATCACAGTACAAGTGAATACATTTTTTTAATGCGTGGACGATAGTCGAAATCCGCATCGAACGGGAATGTAGCGGGCTATAGTCGAGAAACGCAGCGAAAGGGTAAAAGAGCAGCAATTGGCACGAATGAAATATGCCGTTAGTCTTGTCTTAAGTCACTCTATAAACCCATAACGTTGCGTGTCAATTGGTGAATAGGTAAGGGTTCGCGGCGTTCCGTAGTTATTCTTACATGGAATACAGTATAGATACAAACACTTCTTGTTTCCGTACTTTATTAAACAACCTGCTGAAATGGAATACCATCGATAACAGCGCACGCCTCGCATCGAAGATTTATGACTGTTAAACAGATTCACAAATTCCTTGAGTACCTCGCCTTTTACCGCACATGTCGACGATACAATTCTGGAGAAATCGTGCGATAGAAACAGTATGTAGTATCATCGAGGAGGTTCTTTAAGATGCCCCTATAAGTGAAAATGCACAAGACGCGCAGAACAAGGCAACGCGAAGAACAAAAAACTTTTCCTCTGGGAAACCCTTTTTTCACCGCAAATTTATATTGGTCGAAAGCATGTATCAAATGAGGTGCAAAAATATATTTTTTTTAGGTTAGGAATTTAACCGTTGCAAAATTAGTACGTTAAAAAGACTCTGAAAGTTTGACCATCTTACACTAATGTACTCAGAACAAGTTGAAAAGTGGAATGCGTTGTATCGTAGAAGTTGTGAAAACTATGGAACCGATTTTCAGCTAAATACTTTGTTGTCAGACAATCACCGTAATTGTCACAATATCGGTTAGAAAATATGTCAAAAATTCGCAACCTCTTTCGCCACATAACTTTTCAACGAAAGCATTCCTAAACTCCAAAATGGTCTGGGTCAGGTCTGGTTAGGTCTGGGTTTAAATTAAACTCTATACATCAAGTACACTCCGTAAATATAAGTTTCGACCCCGAAGAAAGGTTTCCCAGAGGAAAAGTTCACGTGATGTAATTATTAGTAAGAAATAAACTTAACCATGTTTCGTGCTTAAGATAAGTAAAATATACTCCTAACTATTTCACCATATACTTTAGTTACACCTTGTACATGTACACGTGAAACGCGCTAGGCTAATTCTTCATTAAGCCACGGACGTTCCCCGAGTCCATCGAATTTATTAGTTCGCTTTCAGATTTAATCTGAGAAAGCAAACAAACTCGAATCGCACACAATGTGCAACACGAAGGAGAGTCGCTTTGCGTGCGCGCGCGCACTCACGTTCGACGGCTACCGTCGAAACGAATAATTGCTGAAAAATTCCTGGTCTCCATCGGCCGCGACCGCCGTGCTATTAATTAGCCATAAAACACAGCGTAATGGCGAACGTGTCGATCGCGAGACTAGCCTGTCTCGTCTGTGACACGCGGTACGAATCGAAATCGATCCTATCGAGTCGTTTGCCCCGACGAGCGCGTTCCTTCGGCGGTCAACATATTTTCCATCGACTCCATCCGTCGACGGGGCCCCACGTTATAGAAGTCCCTTTCCGCGTGGATAATCGTTGTTTCTACTGGGCGCTTTTGTGGATGACGAATTATTGTTTACATGTTCACTGCTTTCCTATTTTCTGTGCATCTTCTTTTTTTAAAGATGTGTTGTTGATGCTAAGCGAATGTAGGAATAGGTATCGTAATTCATATATATTTGGGAGCCACGGAAAAACATGACCTCGGGTGATCCGACTTGAATCCACGATTAGTGATGGGATCCGAAGCACTTCGAAGCGCTTTGAATCTGCCTTGTATATCAGGCGACTACTTTAAAGCACTTCGAACATGATTCGAAGCTTAAAACTCTTGATAAGTCTTGAAAGTTTTGAAAGTCTTGGAAATCTTGGAAGTCTTGGAAGTCTTGGAAGTCGTGGATGTCTTGAAAGTCTTGAAAGTCTTGAAAGTCTTGATCGTCTTTGAAGTCTTGAAACTCTTGCTTCAAGGCCTGGGTAGATTTCGGACCCGTATGTACTTACATATGTACGTCCACCGCCGACTCGCGGGACAATACTTACAGTCACAAACCGCGACCCTGGCGAGACCCTCTGGCCGATCAACCTGGCTAAGTGGTTTTTAGCAACTAGATGTTCATTTTCAAGAGTTTCAAGACTTCCAAGAATTTCAAGACTTTCAAGACTTTCAAGACTTTCAAGAATTTCAAGAATTTCAAGACTTTCAAGACCTATCAAGACTTAAGTCTTATCAAGTCCGAAGTCTTATCAAGTCTCAAAACTTATTAAGACTCAAGTCTTATCAAGACTCCAGTCTTATCAAGACTCAAGTCTTATCGAGACTCAAGTCTTATCGAGACTCAAGTCTTATCGAGACTCAAGTCTTATCGAGACTCAAGTCTTATCGAGACTCAAGTCTTATCAAGACTCAAGTCTTATCAAGACTCAAGTCTTATCAAGACTCAAGTCTTATCAAGACTCAAGTCTTATCAAGCCACAAGTCTTATCAAGTCTCAAGTCTTATCAAGACTCAAGTCTTACCAAGACTCAAGTCTTATCAAGACCCAACTCTCATCAAGTCTAAAGTCTGATCAAATCTCAAGTCTCATCAACTCTCAACTCTCATCAAGTCTCAACTCTCGCCAAGTCTCAAGTCTCATCGAGTCTCAAGTCTCATCAAGTCTCAAGTCTCATCAAGTCTCAAGTCTCATCAAGGCTCAAGTCTTATCAAGGCTTTCAAGAGTTTCAAGCTTCAAATCATGTTCGAAGTTTTCATCATATATATAAATAGATTCGAAGCGCTTCGAAGTGCTTCGGATCCCCTCACTATCCACGATTTTACGGATCCTTTGTGCATTGGCCAGACGCCTAACCAATGTCGCCAATTACCTCTGTTCCAAACACTTTCCTAACATTAATACTCTCTTGACACTCTATAAGTCTTTGGTTCGTTCCATATTAGAGTATGGCTCTGTGATCTGGTCTCCGTATTAGAAAAAGCATGTATGATCGAAAGCGCACAACACATGTTTCTTAGACTTGTTTCGCGCTATACTGATATGCCGATGCCCGTTTATTGCCACGACTGCATTCCCATTATATCGCGTCTCGGGTTATTGTCCCTTGAACGCCGTCGTATTTCTGCCGATCTGCTATTTATATATAGGGTAATAAATCATATCGCCTCTCCTAACATCCTACATATGCTAAATTTTCAGACTCTTTTGCGACGTCTCAGAAGCCATACTCTTTTTGCACTTGAGCAGCATCGCAATCTCCATGGCCACAATAACTGCTTCAACTGTCTGTGTCTAATCGCTAACCGTTTCGGCGACTCACTCGATTTCTTTAATAATTATTTATATTCATTTAAACGTACCGTTAACCTAGCGATATGCAGAATATAATACTCTGTTTTCTCATCACGCCGCATAACTTTATTTGCATTAATTTCTGTTACTGCTTTTTCATATAGCGAGGGTTGTAGATGTAATTGGTACTTAAATAATTGAAACCTAAGAAATTGGTATTTTTCATACATTTCCATGTTTTTTATATTTGTACACAGTGCACCATCACGAACAGTTTTTTTGCACACTTTGCTGCGACGTATTTATGTTGTAATATATGATTAAATTAAATCAGTAGTGAAAAATGTGATGTAGTATGAAATTTTTATTGTATTTATACAAAACTATATTAAAAGTAGCTAAAATATTGAGAAAAGTTTTTTCATCACAGGCCTGTGTAATGCATTATGAATCCATGTTTCATGTTTCAGTGCAGGAACACAACTAGGAAATTAAACTTAACATGGCCCTGATTTGCACAGGCTTATGAAGAAAGCGAGGATTAGTACTTTGCACTGATTGCGTTTTATTCCCATTATGGAAATTCTACTCTAGTAAATTTTTTTACTATCTGTGGCGTCGTTTTCTGTTAAAACTCGAATAAGGCATCTGTATGCTACAGTTAGCTCATTTGCACGTAATCTTTTAAGTACCTTCAACCTTCGTAGCTAACAGTTCCTCATTGTCAGCATTTGAATATTTTCCTCCTCGGCGCATTATAATTAAATCGGCTTATTAGTGTACTGTTTTATATTAGAAAGGGAACCCATGATTGAGCCGTTCAGAGGACAAATCGATTAACTCCACTTTCTGAAATATTTAAATTTAAGTGTCAAAGCACTTGGTTCAGTCTTAACTTTTTTTATTTATAATAAATTAAAATATTTCAAAAAGTGGAGTTAATCGATTTGTCCTCTGAACGGTTCAATTGTAAGTTTGATTAAAACATTAGACGCAATAAACACAAGGACATGTTCCCCTTAAACAAAACGAACTAAAATCTAAATCAGTGATTTTTATCACGATTAAATCAGCGAAATAGCTAACTAGGTGATCAAATGCTCATTGGAATTATAAATTACTTATTATTTTCATAACAAATTTAAAAAATTGGGTTAAGTTAGACAAGGAATCAGAAAACTTTAAACTTAATCAAAACACAAGGAAATTTATCTGACTTTGACTACACTAATCTTCCTTATACAAAAGGCCAACATTTTGTGGAAAAAAACCACTTATACCACGACAACTGCAATTTGTTACCATGATACTTGCCAATAAGTTTCGTTTAATTTTGAATGCTTACCACATCGTTCAGTCGGTTGAAGACCATCGTGAGTCACCGTATAGGTGAATTATTGTTCATGTTTGCCAGATGTTTTTTCTCACAAAACTACCAAGGCATTTTGCAAATAAGTCGGTCAGATTTGTGACTGGTATTACCAGTCATGGCATTAATCTTCATTTGGGAGCTATTTGTGCATCATGAATTATTACACCACTTTGCGTATATTCATTCCTTGTGGATGCTGAATGGCACCGTTTTGACAGTGACTTGTTATAAATTCAGAATAAAATTCATTAAATCAATGAGGAACAATGTCATTTAATTTGCATGCGTTTCTTCCGCCATTCATTATTCCAATTTTGAGACAACCGAACTTGCCAATAATATCATTGCTTCGCAATTAATCATCATTGTATGTACTCTGAATCAAGGCTGGGACTATTTGTCGAATTTTTTGGTATTCGAATATGCGAATACTTCGGTTGCGCAATTATTTGGTGAATTTAATTCGAATGTCCAAGAATCCAAATACTATTCGAATATTTAAGTATACTAATACTGATGTATTCGAATAGTATGGTGTGAAATATAAATGATGTTCTTTAGGTTCATTTTTTTAGAAGCTTTTATTTAGTTTTAGTTGTAAGTTCGTTAGTTTGTCAGGGTGAAATCTTGTAAGTTAATTTCAACATATCCCAAACAGCACACTCTCGTTGCAGCAACACTGTGGAAACGTTGCTGCACCGTTGCCATAACGATGCAGCAATATTGCAGGAACGTTGCCGTGCAATATTGCACCGCAACATTGCCGCAATTTGTCCACCCGGCGCAATGTTGCGCGGCAACTTTGTAGCAACGTTACAGCAACGTTGCAACATGGCAACTTTGTGGCAACGTTACAGCAACGTTGCAACATGGCAACTTTGTAGCAACGTTGCAACATGGCAACTTTGTAGCAACGTTGCAACATGGCAACTTTGTAGCAACGTTACAGCAACGTTGCAACATGGCAAGACTTGAAACTTCACACACACATACATAGTTCCGATGACAATACAATATTTTCACTAAAAAGCAGGAAATACTTCATAGTAAATTTTTTTTTAAAACAAGCTTTTATGGAAATGTACTAAAAAGGAACCGATAATTTTGATACCGGCCCAAATGACTGCCCGAGAAGAATTCCCTCATATGACTAGAAATAAAAGCGTGAAAATATTGTATTGTCCTAGGAATTACGTATGTGTGCAAAGTTTCAAGTTGATTGGATATGTTGAAGTGGATCACAATTAGTTTACAAAATTTCACCCTGACAAAGTAATGAACTCATAACTGAAACTAAATAAAAGCTCGTAAAAAATGAACCTAAAAAACTTGATTTATAATTCACACCATACTTGATGTATTCGAATAGTATTCGAATACTGAAATATTCGAATAGCATTCGAAGTTTATTCGTAGCATTCGAATAATTGTAAAATATTCGAATATTAAATTATTCGAATACTTTCAGCCCTACTCTGAATTACGTTTCCAATTAACCCTTTGTATCCCAAATTGTTAGGTCATTAATCGAAGTTCAAGATGGCATGTAAATTAACAGGTACATTTTAATTTTATTTCATAAACATTTTATTGGCAACGAGGTATAAAATTGATTTCTTATAATAGTTTGATATGGAACTTTTAACCGAATAAAACACATATAAATAATACATGTTACCTTAAAATCACGCTGCGTTATAAAGGGTTGAATACTTCACAAATATACAACAAGGGATGTTCGGTAACTGGGAAATTCAAAGGAATTTTAAACTATGTAGAAATGTAGCTCAAGTGGTGCTAATAACGAGTTTTCATATTACCGCGAATATCAGCAAAACCATAAAGACGTCGACAAAAAGGTTACTTCAAAGTTTCATGGTTTTTGGTACCCTACAATATGGCGACAAAGAAAGATGGGACCCTGTATTCGCAAGGGGTTAATTCCCATGAACATTACTTCACCGTACCTACACAATATCAATTTCAGGTCACAGATTTCCCCGAAAGATGCATGGACCTCTAAGAATAAATGAAAAGTATACCTATCCAAGTTTGCGTCATAACAGATATAAATTCAGCTGCCCTCACAAAAAACAGGTAATCAAGGAATTTTGAAAGTCAATCGTTCATCGTTCCATCTTCACCGCCGTGATTGCGCGCGGCCATAAAATTAGCTGGCTGCACTTTCTTTTAATCCGAAAACCGTTTCCCGTCCGCTCGTTTATTTTATTCCCCGCATGGGATTTCGCCCCATCCATTCGTCCGTGTATTTCCATTCCGTTTTATTGACGAATTTATTAATAATCACCGACTTGTGCATGGCTTACAGCCAGCGCTCGATTTACGCCGTTTCACTTCTAATTAAACAGAGAACTCTAATCCCCTCGAATGGACGCCTACCGCTAACTCGCTAATTATATAGAAACTTTGAGGACCGTGCAGCGGAATCCGCGCAAAAAATTCGATTTCGAGTGAACACGAGAAATCGCGATCACTATCATCCGTGGAACTTGTTCTTCCCCCCGGGTTGATTCTTTTAATTGAGTTTTCCCAGTTGATAGATAACTCGGCTACCGACCGCGCCGGGCGTAATTAAAATTAACAAATAACCGTAGCTCCGCTTATCTGCGGACAACTATGGCGTGTTCGCAAATCTCTTGATAAGTGGGACCACTGTATTTATAGCCGTGGTTCACAGATAACGAAATTCCAGATCGACTAGTTCCCCTGCAACGAGTTCCGCCAACGCTGCAGCTATCGCTTTGCATTATTCCAATTTCTATCGGTAGAGCACAGCCAGCTGCCCTATTACGTTGCCTGCGACGGGCTGAACAAATTCGGTATAAGCTTCCTGAATTCTGTCTGCAAGTGTAGGTAATCTGCTGTCGATGAGTCTGCTAGACAGCAATTTTGAAGGAAGGCAGAAAAGGAGCATTGAGTTTATAGAAATCTGTCGGAGATGATATTAAGATTTCACGGAAGATTTATAAATTCTTGTAATACAAATTTGTTTAACCCAAGTCGTTTAAAGGTCTTGTGATGAGGGATTAATATTATTAAGCCCCTTTATTGCACAAACAAAATAAGCAAGAGAAAAGAAAAGAAGAACAAGACTAAAGATTGTTCAGTCTAAAGATTGTTTTCCAATCTAGCCTACCGCGATCAAGGGATTTATTTAAATGGTAGCTGAATATCCATTTGAAGGAATGCAGATGATCTTCAGGTTCTGAGAAATGTGATATTTAAAAAGGTGTTCGGGCAATCGTGACATTTTCCCTCCTCCGTTTAAACTTTAAACCTCTGACAAGGAGAGGTTCCCTGGTGTCCGCCTCCGATTGCTTTGAATTTTGGATATGTTTTAGAGGGCCGAAAAATAAGATATACGTGTTTTTTTTAAAGCGGCTCGTTTTCATATTTAGGGGGTGAAACCATCCCCCAAAGTTATAAGATTTTCAGGCGTTCATCTCCGATTGCTTCGGTTCTTGGATATGTTTTAGAGGACCGAAAAATAAGAAATACGTGTCTTTTTATTTCGGCGTGCTTGAATTTTTAGGGGGTGAAATCGACCCCTAAAGTTCATAAGAATAGTTGGTGTGCGCCTCCGATTGCTTTGAATTTTGGATTTGTTTTAGAGGACCGGAAAATAAAAAATACCTGACTTTTTATGTCTACCCGTTTGCATGTTTAGGGGATGAAACCATCCCTCATGGTTATTAATTTTTAGGTGTTCGTCTCCGATTGCTTTGGTGTTTGGATATGTTTTAGAAGACAGATAAATAAGAAATACATGTCTTTTTATTTTGGCGCATTTGCATGTTTAGGGGGTGAAACCACCCCTCAAGTACATAAGGGTTACAAAATTATGTTAAGTAAAACTTCATATAAATTTAATTTGCGTCATAATCATCCAAAAACCAAAGCAATCGGAGACGAACACCTGAAAATCAATAACTTTGAGGGGTGGTTTCATCCCCTAAACATGCAAATGGGCCAAAATAAAAAGACACGTATTTCTTATTTTTCGGTCCTCTAAAACATATCCAAAAACCAAAGCAATCAGAGATGAACACCTGAAAATTTTATAATTTTAGGGGTTGGTTTCACCCCCTAAATATGAAAACGGGCCGCTATAAAAGAACACGTATATTTTATTTTTCCGTCCTCTAAAACATATCCAAAATTCAAAGCAATCGGAAGCGGACACCTGGAACCTTTCCTTGTGAATGCCGTTGAAAGCAATGGCAATTCGTTAAATGATAAATGCCTTTTGGATTTTCGAACATTGCAGTGGTGGAGATTTCCAAGTATATATAATTTTCATCTATATGTACAGAAAAGCTCTTGTTCCTTGTCTTTTAATAACTGGAATTCAATTTGCACACTTCTGTGTACTCGCTCAGCCTCCACCCTCCTGAAATAAGTACTCGGAGTAACGACACGACGCAAGTTTCGGCCGCTTTATTGAGCCGGCGTGGAGCGTCAAATTATTTCGCCACCTAATAGCCTGTAAAACGTTATAAGGAAGTAGTAATGGCTCGATACATTGCGATAAGACGAGTGTCGATGGTCGTCGGTCGTGTTGCACGCAGGTGGCATGGGCGGTGGCCCGCACCGTTTCATTTTTACGAACGCGTCGCGACTAATTCACTGGCTGGCGAGCGGGCAATTAAACGAGGGCAATTCGATCTTTCCCGATTACGTTCGCACAAGGTCGAATCACGCGAGCTTGGATAGGCCGTAACACCCTTCTTTGCGTGTGGTGACGGCAGAGGGCAATGCCAGTGAGTGTTGAAATGGTAATTTGTTTTGCAATGATGAAATTACAGCAGTGCTTAAGGGAGAGTTTAAAATTCGAAGTGTAAGCGCAGTATAATTCAAACAGGAATTGTGTTCCATCGTTCATATTATGGACGAATTTTCGTTAATAAATTAAATTCTGGGGGTGCGGAGCCTTTTCTCCACTACTCCCTAGATTCCTGAAAACTTTTTACTAATATGTTGACTGCGTAAATAGGCTGAAGTGTACGCAGAACTCTAAGTTTATTAACTTTATTATTCTGTTACCGATTAAATGTTGGTTAAATATATTACATTTGTTGGAAAAAGACAGTGATTATTTTATTTTGAACCAGCCACAATTATCTTCGTCGCTATAGAACACTAGCTTTACTACTCGGCTTCGCCCGAAATTTAGATACCGAATTTGTAAAAAGAAAATTTTTTTTTAGTTTTTTTAAATGGTCACATTCATTTGGATTGGTCAGACATAATAAGCTGAGGCACATTTCGTGATCCTAGGGTTTATCGTTCGAAAGTTTTTAGGTGACAGACAAACACACAAACGTATAGAAGCTTTCTGCTTTATATATTAAGATTTTTAAGAAATGTGAGCGCAGTTGCGAAGAGACTCCAGTATATATAAAAGGGAGTTTAAAATGTGAAGCGAGTATAATTATTCGATAATTATTTTACGTTGTGGTGAGTCGAGGGGTAGTCCAGAATAGATTAGTAGAAAAGATGGGGAAACACCCAGCTTACTGTTGAGTGTATCTATAAATATATGTGAGATCATCAATTTTAAACTTTCTTTTGAACCATCACTGTTGAACCATCAGCTTGATTATACGTGTCAAGAGTCTGAAGTTAGCGACGTATGTAAATGGCCCTCTTAAGGAATAGGTAAGTTAAGTATTTCCTGTGGATCCATAGAATTGTTAAAGTGAAGTGTGAATTATCGAGAGCATTGGCTTCGTTAGGTTTTAAATTAATCTTCATATCACGAGAATTTGTACGAGGAAATTATATTCAAATATAAATCGAGTTTTCTGTCCCCTTTGTCTTTGTTGCCTGTATGTTGACAGCAGATTATCTCCTTCTTTTTCCATTAATTAAGTTTTTAATCGCATTCCTTTTACTAATCTCAGCCGGTTCTTTTATGACTCGATGCACTTCTGATATTGCAAACACATATTCTTGTGTGAATGAATAATGGAAGAGGTTTATATTCCGTGCAATTATTAATGAATTTGATAACACATTCAATGGCAAATAAGCTACTGGCAAAAACATTCTGTATTGCTTATTTGTTTTTTTTATTGGAAGAATAAGAACACCTGACCAATAAAAGGAATGTGTTGACTAACAGAGACATTTACCTCGTCAGAAAAGTAAATAATTAAAACTCATCCACAGAAACAGAGGAGACAGCAGTTCCGCCAGTTGCATCCTGGCAAAAATAAAAATCCTATTTCAGGCACCATTCAACAGACTATCTCAACTAGGGCTGCGACTATTCGAATAATTTAATATTCGAATATTTTACAAGTATTCGAATGCTACGAATAAACTTCGTATATATGAGTATTACAATGTTATTAATCGAATACTATTCGAATATTGATGTATTCGAATACTATTCGAATACTGATGTATAATCTTGATTCATAATTCACACCATACTATTCGAATACATCAGTACTCGAATACTTAAATATTCGAATAGTATTCGAATACTTGGATATTCGAATTATAATCGCCAAATAATTGAGAAACTGAAGTATTCGAATATTCGAATACCGAAAAATTCGACAAATAGTCCCAGCCCTAATCTCACCATTCAAATATTAATATCAATTTAAAAACAGAAAACAGGTCCAAAAAGCTCTTCGTAAATAACACAAAGAGTCTCGAGACTCAGCTGCCTAAAAACAGCTCGCTCGATAACCATCGGTGCAATTCCATCAAAATTTCCAATTCCCACAGAAACCAGAATTGCACAAACACGGTGAAAGATTGGTCGAACTGAAACTGCCCGATAATTTACGTGCTTATCGATTAATTGAGTACTTCGTCGATTACAATCTCTTCGAATCAGAACGAAAGCGAATTCTGAAGTTTAATCAACCCTGGTAAATGTACTGGCATTGCTTTCCCTCGTTGATTCCAATTTATTCGTGCGAAACGTTATCCGAACGGGACTGGTCCATTCCAGTCTGAAATAAAATGGGGGGGAGGAGGGACAAATATTTTTAAAGAAGCAATGAGCAACGATACATTAAGTATACGGCCGCTTAAATCGCGGGCTCCAGCTATTAAAGCCACCAGAGTTAGCCGTGTACGCAGCCGAATTATTTACATGCGCATAATTAATTATGTATACGGGGGAAGCGCGTGCACGCAATGCCGACTGGCTAACCGTGAAAAGTATTGTTACATAAATCCGTGTTGACACGGAGGATGCGCTTTTCATGGTTTCTGGGAAGCATTGAAGTTTGTGCAAAATGAAATTCGATTTTAGGTAGAAATCGTCTGTGTACTAGTTGAAGTGACACTTTGGGTGGGTAACTATGAGTTTGAGTGTAAAACGTCTTTGCTTTATTAGTGTAATTTTAGTGTAATATTTATATACACTTGAGTGTCCTATCCTGTCCGATCGTTCTCGAATGGGGTCGTCTTTAAGGACTTATGCCTAGTCAGCTTTTCGAGAAGATTAAAGAATAAAAGTAATTTTATTATAGAGAAACATTAAAAAATAAACGAATAACAGCTTTTCTCGCGGAAGCTGTTTTTATAAAGGCGTTAAAAATTCAAAAACGTTCTGTTAATATATGGTTGAATTCAGTAGATGAACCAAGGTTTTTTCAAAAAATTGATTTTTGACAAAATGGTGGCCGTTTAACACAAAACCACGCTTTTTCGATGAACTTATTTATGTGAACTGTTCGTTTTTTGTTAATTGAAAATAGAGCTTTTGTTAAAATAAAAAATCCTTCGTACATCTACTATATAGTCTTTGATATATAAAAGAAGTCTCCAGAAGTTTAGGCCAATCGATAAAGCGGATTCCGAAATATCTTGCTCTCACCGATATCAAAAGAGCTTCCGCGAGAGTGGCTGTTAGTCGTTCATTTTTTAATGTGTTTCTATAACAAAATTACCAAGACTCGATGCATGTATATACATACTTTTAAAGTATGCGAATAGTTGTAAAAAATATACAGTAGATATTCCACAAAAAATTCCTGAAATCGCGTTCTTTTACTAGGCATAACCCCTTAAATTACGTAAAGCTTTGGGGGGAGTCGTGAATTTCTTACGCTTTCTTACAAAGGAGGGACAGGGAGTGAAGGGGGAACACCACTATGACGACCGGAAGAATAAACCTTTTTTAAGAATTTTTTTCATGAATAATTTACAATTTTCATATAAAATTTTTATTACCTACAATGTCTTAAGAGCCTATTAAAAAATGAATAGAAAAACACGCATAAATTTTAATATATTAATTGATCTTCTAGACCCCCTCATAAAAAGCATAGGCCGCTGGCGGGATATGTAACTTTGAAGCAGCATGTCCGAAATCAAAATTAAATCCTTTATTACAAACTATACGAGTGTAGTTTCCGTTGCACCTGCCGATTTTTTAAACAAATTATTTTTGTAAAAATGGTAGCACTTTAGGAGAAAACGTTTTGAAAATCCTTAAGTAAGATTTACAGTTCTTCGAAAGTATTTAAAAAAAATTGTCTTCGATCACAAAATCCGTGCGTGCAACGAAAACTACACTCATATAGTTGCTAAACTGAAAAAATGCAATGTAAAAAATATTGCGTAAGAAAGGGGGAAGAGGGTTGGAATAAAAATTCTTATACTGCGGGAGGGAGATGGTAAGAAATCGCCAATATTACCCTTAATCCTCTTCTTCTAATCACTTCTAATGCTCTACGGGCGGGATCTGGGTCAGCTTGGACTCACGCACAACGTCACCGAGCGTAAAGGTTACGTTATGTTTTATTGTTTTCCTGTATTTTAAGCAGGATGGCGTTTCAAGCTTATTTTGCTTACATTGCCCAACGAACTGCAGTCCCATTTGTTTCCCTCCTCTCTCCTTCGGGTCCCAGCAGTAGCCGCGCACCAGGAGAAAAATGGTCTCCCATCTTTCTCCAGTACACCGCCCCGCGATGTTGAGCGTAAAAGTTAGGTTAGGTTAGGTTTTTATTTTCTCCCAGCTTAGAGTTTCTTCTTAGACTATATAGCAGATGGCATTTCAGGGCACAACCCTATATAGCCCAACGAACTTTGGTCATCAAAAGCGTAAAGGTGAATGTCGAATGTGTGGTTCCGCCTTAACATTAAATGGTGTTAGAGAACCCGTCAGAAATAAAAGAAATGAACCGCTCCACCACGAAGAAAGTTGTCTGAAATGTGTCTACTAGGATAGTCCCTGTTAGGCTTAAGCCTAATCCATTTTATTGGGGTACAAATCCTCAAGCGCCACGGCATTAAGAATACAAAGAAAATCAATACAGTAAAATCGAAGGGAACTGTACAGCCATCTTCCTAATAGAATTAAACTCCAACTGAATGGCTAATACGGCGCAGCCGCATACGAAAATTATACAGCACTTCTTATGGGGGTGCCATCGAAAGGTATTCACGCTCCTTCGATGACAAACATATAAAATTCAGCGACGAATTCCAGATCGTAAATTTCGCTTTTAGGACTGGCCAGGTTGGAGAGGTTAGGGTGTCTAGGGTTAAGTAGCCGGCCAGGTAAACCTGTGATTTGTGAACGCTGGCGAGGGTGTAGCGGCGCCGGAGGCGGTGGAAAATAACTTATTTCCTAAAATCGCGATTTCGTCCCCCACGGAAGGTGTCTAACGAGGTGGAGGCTGAGTCTGAATTCCGAAAGTGGCTTTTATATCGTTCCGCGAGTCTTTTATTGCACGAACCGCGGGGTTGGGATCCGTTGGAGGCAGGCCTGGACGTCGGGGCGCTCGTTGAATTTGGATGAAGCTGTTATTTTAGTTTCGTTTCCTCGGGAAACCGTGCATGGAATTTTTATAGTTTTCGACCATAGCCTGGGACAGGTCGAAAACAGCCAGATTTTGTTCGACCGCGTCGCCTATTTTCCTTTTTTTCTCTCCTCGAGACGGCTGGACTGCCTTTTAGCTCTTTCTTTATCAACGCGCATAAACTCGATGGAAACGCTGCTCGAAGGTGAACACGTGGATATCGATGCCTAGCTTGGCATTTTCGGGGGGCCGAGTAAAATGAGAAGAATCGGGAGATATGTTGCCTGTCGTGTGGGTGAAGATCTGGATGGCAGTATCATAACTTTTGTTTGCAACAGTGTAACGGTGTAAGGAGGAAATTATTTTAGAATACAGTTCCTTTGGGATGGGATGCAGAAAGGAAATATCTCGAATGGAAAATTTCTGAGAATCAGTTGCTGGACGTAAGCTGGTCGGAGAATGTGGGAATCATAAAATAATTATTTGCCAATAAAATATACGTGAAATGTTAAGTGGAAAGTGGAGGGAGCAGGCTATTATTTCGGAATGAGATTCCCTTGAGAAGGCAAATAAAACACCAGCACCTTCAAAATAAAATTCTTCTGAACCAACTCATGACAGTAGCAAATATGAAATTCCTTCAAAACAGAAGTATTCACTTCAACATAAAATTTCCCCAAAAAGCAAAATGAAAGCTACCAATTCCAAAATAAAACTCCAAATCAACTCGCTTTTGGAGCTCCCTACAATTACAAATTCGGAATTCCACAGAAACCAGAATAAAAGCCAGCACCTTCGGAATAAAACTCGCCCGGCCCATCGCAACAGCAGCGAATATGAGATTCCTCCGAAGCAGAAGCTTTCTGTTCCCAGAAGGTACAGAACCTCGAAGCCACCACTTCACAATGCAGAGCCACAAGGACAAGCTGAATGAAAAGCAGAACGGGAGAAAACCGTTCCAGAATGGAATTCCTTTCCGCTTTCGGCGCTTCTGAAAAAACAAGCAGCCGAACGAGCGGGTCCGGGGTTCCACGGGGCGTAAAGATCCGGTTCCTCGTGACTGCTGCCCGCCAAGTACAGTTTCGATAATTGCAACAGGTGCACGACCTCGGGCGAAAGTGTGTCTTGCTGCTCGAAATCGATTATTCAACGGGGCTGGTCGGGACTTGCGGCCGTGGCTTCCACCACGAGCGTTTCCAATTACAACGGAAAAGTCTGTCCAGGATCGTGCATCGGCGGCCTTTAATTACCTGGACCGGCGATCCTGATCGTCATCGTGAACGAGCCACACACGACGAAGTATTGTGCCTTCCATACGCTGCTGGAAATATTTACTGCATCACTGGGATATTCAACGGATCATCATTATTTATACCTAGTTGTGGGATTTCACTAATCCTTTTTGCAATTTTTTCGCACAGGTCGGGAATGCGATATTTTAAGAATTTTCAGACTGAAATATGTTTAAAAGGATTGGAAACTTTTCACTATGACAACGACGAGTCTGCTTGTGTTTTTGTTATATAGCTGTGTAATTTTTAGTGATTTTCACCCGAAGGCAGCAAATATTTAAATTACAACATTCTTAAGAATATCAAATTTGATTGATTCTTGCAAAATATTTTGGGGCTGCATACCTGATTTTCAGGCTTGGACCCAAGATTTACTATTCTCACTGCTGGTAATTGATACATTACTTAGGGTTAGTAGTAGTATTAGGAAAATACTGTTAGTTGATGGAGGCACTGATTTAGCGTTCAATATGTTGCTCAAAATAAGTTCTATACGTGGATTTGTAGGTGAATGCAATGAATGTTTCCACTATTTTGTTTAGTGATGTTGCAACAGCAATAAAGCCTCGTTCGCATTAATCAAGTTACTTGACTTCAAGTCGCTTGGGTAAAAGTAACTTGAAACTAATTTACATTGGTAAAGCATTTACGTGTATTTACTTGACTGGAAATATTCGTGACAATTTCTTTCAAGTTTCAAGTGAAGCAGAGATTCTTTCAACTTTACTTGCCTTAAAATACAATTTGACTAATGTGAAGAAGGCTTAACGGGGGAGTTGAAAGCACCATTGAGTCTCTTACAAACCAGCCAAGAAACCAGAGACATGATTATCATAAATTTTTTGGACAACTGCGTTGCATTTTTTTAAGGCGGGTTTCCTTCGCAGGTCAGAAAAACGTGGGTATTATTTAGGAATTTATAGAACAAACTACTGGGTAGATTGTCCTTAAATTGTGCATAAATTTTACAAGTAAACAAGAATCGTTATAAAATCTTTGAAGCTAAATTCTTGAAACTATATTTTTCCCGTTTGCGAAAAATTAATAAAGACAATATGTACCTTTACTTCATGAACTAAAACTATAATAACATCCACAATAGTTTTTCTGTTTCATTTTCTGAATTTTCAACATTTTATGTTTCTTCCAGCTCAAACTAGGGCTGGGGCTGTTCGAATAATTTAATATTCGAATATTTCACAAGTATTGGAATGCTACGAATAAACTTCGAATATTTGAGTATTCGAATAATAATGTATTATCGAATATAATTCGAATATCCGAGAATTCGACTATCCGAGAATTCGAATATAATTCGACTATCCGAGAATTCGAATATAATTCGAATATCCGAGAATTCGAATATAATTCGAATATCCGAGAATTCGAATATAATTCGAATATCCGAGAATTCGAATACTATTTGAATACATTAGTGTGAAGTGGATCAAAATTATCTTACAGGATTTCACCCTGACAAATGAACCTAAAGAACTTGATTTATAATTCACACCATACTATTCGAATACTTGAATATTCGAATTATATTCGAGTACTAGGATATTCGAATATAATTCGAATACTCGGATATTCGAATTATATTCGAATACTCGGATATTCGAATTATATTCGAATACTTGGATATTCGAATACTCGGATATTCGAATTATATTCGAATACTTGGATATTCGAATTGTATTCGAATACTTGGATATTCGAATTATAAGATTCGCCAAATAATTGAGCAACTGAAGTATTCGACCATTCGAATACCGTAAAATTCGACAAATAGTTCCAGCCCTAGTTCAAACCACAAGACTCATACTTACCAAAATTGTCCTTCCAGTTCACAGTAGCGACCCGCAAATACTTTCTCAATTGGGACAAGTTTTTTAAAACCATTTTTAATATATGTTTGTACGAACACGAAACAATTTGGTGCATTATCCAAAAGCCAAAACGAACATGTACCTACACAAAATTTCAGGATACTTCATCCGGTAATTTATTCTGTGTACCTATATTCCCAAAAATACCCATGTTTTTAAACAAACCCAGTTCTCAAACAAGTTGCTAAGAACACATTGGATGACGTGTAACATTAAGACTATTGCTTTATACGTCACTCCACCTAGTCTTGGTGCACTTAGTGACCATATCTCTGCAAGGCGAAATAGAGGAGCAGGAAGGGCGAGGATCTCATTTATACGAGAGATTTTCACCGTGTCGCCCACAAAACGAGGCGTTGCCTGTTGCACCCCGCGGTGCAGCGCGATGCAACCAGGCGCAGTCTACCGAAACGCAGTTACTACGCTTCGCTCGGTTTGCATTGTTCGATCTGACGACCGAGCTTTGTATATGCTGGCAGAAATGGGGGGAAACAGAGAAAAACTCTTGTAGACGTTTTGCTCCTCTGCTTGGGACACTTTTCATAATTTCTCGAGGATTCGGTGTAGAATTCAATTCTAACGGGTGTAAGCTATGTGATCAAAATATTTCATAATCTTCGTAATTAAAAGTGTGGACTTAAACTCGTTCATACGATTATGTAGCCACCGAAAATTGTTCATTTGAATGCAAATCCTTCCACGAGACTTTCACATCAACAAAAGTGCCAAGTAAGTGCCAAAAATCAGAGTTTTCAGGAGAAAGAAAAAGCTTCCCTGACTTCATATTATTTACAAAATTTGATTTGCTTTGATTGTTAAATATGCTTAAGTATACAATAATCAAAATACATTAGCAAATTTTTAATTTTTTGCATTAATACCTATAGTCCAAATTCATGAAAAAAAACAATTGTATTTGTAGAAAATCCATTCACTTAAATTTGCAAGCACTGTAAGTGCCAACTCTATCCTCCTATCGCTGAATTGGCTCTTACATTGTTTTAACTTATTTCCAAAACGAAATCGCATTCAAATTCTGTAGGCACTACAGCATTACCCTTGGCACTTAGAACATTTTCGGGTAAATTTTCTTTAAATTTCGTCCCTTACAGTGTTTTCTACAATGACTCTTCAATCATTATCTGAAAAACCCCCCTGCGTTACCTCGACCTGCGATTTAAATTAAAACAATTACATCAAAACACTGTTGCAGAATCCTACTATTACGAGTAATATCTACCCCAAACCCCATTCTCAATTCCATGTCCTCGCAGTTTTGAAGTTCAAAACTGAACACGGAAAAACACCCGCAAAATTCGCTGAAAATATCGAGGTCACCCATCCGCGCGTGAGCCAGTTGTAAATTCAAGTAAACTTAATTAAGCGACCAGATTCCACTTTAAGATGCCTGTCGCTTCCTTTAATAAACCTACTGATCCCGAAAAGAAGCTATCACGAGCTGGTAATAAAACGAGCATCTTCCCAACATCCATATTTATACATTTTTTGCGCACTTTTTTCCATCCATATTCCTACTTCCCGATAACGTTGCACAGTCGGATGAATTAAATCAGAGACTTAGCCTGGACTTGATACACGAGGCCACTATTCTCAGGGCGGCCTCCAGCAGTTCTTTTAACGACGTTAATAACCGCTTCGTTCGTTTAGTGACACGATAAATGTTTTAACCACGCGTTTTCCTTGTTTTGGAAACGACGGTAAGGCTTTGTTGGTGGCCGCCATGGGGGCAAGGCTGAGGGAGCCCGACGATATCGATGAGCGATAAGGATTATCGGAGCAGTTGCACCCCGCGGTGCAGCGCAGCCTACCGGAGCGTGGTTATTACGCCTGGATTCTTTCAGCATTGTCCGATTTAATCTGCAAAAGCTTCCAATTTGTACGAAGAGAAGACAATGCCCGCGGGAGGCCTCTACAATACGGTAATTTGCACGCGCCGTTTGCGCAACGGCTGAGGATCCAATTTGCCCCGCGTTGCCGATGAATCAATAAATCCACCCCGTTGAAAAGTTAATCCCGACTTCCCGGGATTCCCCTTAAATTGATCTCGGCGATCGTTATTCAAATGTATTCATCGAGCTCGCCGAAGATCTGCGACACGGATGGAGGTGAGCGTTAGGTACCACTGCACGAATGCCCGTGGGTGGTGGACGCGGGGATTATCGCGAATTGGGAAATTGACGGTTGAAGTATGATGGTGGAAATTTTATGGAAATTTCTGGAGAAACTATTCACAAAGAATTTAATGCGAAATAAGTTTTAGGGTAAGTAGGCTGCAGCCTAAGGCGGTGGATTTTGGTGAGCGACAATTGTTTGGCAAAAGAAATTAAGAGAGGTTTAGACACAGAGGCTTGAGACAACTTTAACCCGGCGTTTGTAAGGTGGGGTGCCACGGACCCCGCAAACAATTTAGTGAATACATTAAATTTAATTAAAGATATGGATTTCTATAATAACAGATATGGATTTCTATTATTAGTTAAGTATTTTCAGGTAATACAAATTTAATTAAAGATATGGATTTCTATTATTATAGATACACTAAATTGTGAATACCATAAATTTATTATTATAGAAATCCATATCTTTAATAATTGTGAATACCCTAAATTTAATTAAAGATATGGATTTCCATTATTATATATTATATTTCTATTATTATAGAAATCCATTATTATTATAGAATTATTATAGAAATCCATACCTTTAATTAAATTTAGGGTATTCACAATTTAGTGTATCTATAATAATAGAAATCCATATCTTTAATTAAATTTGTATTACCTAAAAATACTCACGTTATTAGCATCACTAAAACTACATTTCTGCAAAGATTCAGATATTTTTTAATTTTCCAGTTACCAAACTTCCCTTGTCAATATTAGGGCTAGGACTATTTGTCGAATTTTTCGGTATTCGAATATTCGAATACTTCAGTTGCTCAATTATTTGGCGAATATAATTCGAATATCCAAGTATTCGAATACCATTCGAATATCCAAGTATTCGAATATCCAAGTATTCGAATAATATTCGAATAATATTCGAATATTGATGTATTCGAATAGTATGATGCGAAGTGGATCAAAATTAGCTTACAAGATTTCACCCTGACAAATGAACCTAAAGAACTTGATTTATAATTCACACCATGCTATTTGAATACATCAGTATTCGAATACTTGGATATTCGAATAGTATTCGAATACTTCGATATTCGAGTTATATTCGCCAAATAATTGAGCAACTGGAGTATTCGAATATTCGAATACCGAAAAATTCGACAAATAGTCCCAGCCCTAGTCAATATACATCAATGTATATATCAATTGCGTGAATTTGAAAACCGAACAGAAAATGAAGACAAATTCAACCAGACCGTAAGTACACTTCTGCCTTCTCCTGTAAACGGACCGTTCGATAAGATTTATCTCCCGGGAGCCGCCACGAAAGAGAACAAAACTTGAGCCTCTAATAACTAATCGTAAATATCCATCCACCCAACGGAACGTTTGCAAAGCAACAACTCCATCGACGCGATGTGAAAGCGCGGTAAAAACGAGCACAGGCGCGCTCATCTTCGAAAACGAAGCCAATTAAGCTTCCTAGCTTCGCATCCCTGACATTAATCAAACCGATTGGCGATGCACGTCGATCGGAGCTAATTATAGGCGATAAAATAGTCGAATGGATGCAACAGTTTTCTTTACTGGCCGCCTCACTGATTGACTGCAAGAAGAAAAATAACGATAGACGCTGCTGTTGCATACCGAGAGCCGCGCCACTGATAACAGAGGAAGCTTTTCTCTGGTGGGTTCAGCTTGGTTACGACTCCGGTGCACGCGAGCATTTCTTTCACAAGCACACGTACAGGTCGTTGTAAATCTGACGCGGTAGGTACAGCTGGCTTATAGGTGAACCACTCGGCGGCTATCAACCTGGCAAATGTCAGAGTACCCCAGGGGTGGTAGAACCTGTCTTGCCACTCACACAGGCGCGACCGTTGCGTTGAAAGTGCTAGACGAGTCTGCAGGTAGAACAAACGCTTGGAGAAATACGTCTCCTTCTTTTTCTCGTGTCAGCTAGCGGTGTTTATTGATCACTAGGTGAGGATCACTGATATTAGGTGGTCTCTGAGCCAGTGTTGCGATAGGAACACTACGAGGAAAGCTACTAGGTGGTCGTTCATGTACCCATACAGCCCACTTCGTTGCAGGAGTATTGCAGGAACGTTGCTGCAATATTGCGTTATTGCAGGTTGCATTGCAATATCGCTGGAACAATGCTACAACATTGCCGTGTTATATTTGAGTGGCAACGTTCTTGCAATGTTGCAGGAATATTGCGCACACGTTGCCACTGCAATGTATACAGCACCCTTCGTTGCAGAATCATTGCCGGAACGTTGCAGGACTACATATTTGTAATGTTGCCGCAACTTTGCAAAAATACACACCTACAATATTGCGAAGGCGGACATAGGATTGAACTTGCAACGTATCTGCAATGTTTTGGTGCAACATTGCAATCTTGCACCGTGTCATTGCAGAGACGTTGCTGCAATGTTATGGTGCTGTGTGGGTAGTGGTATAATCAGGAAGCAGGCGATCCTTGTGCAAAAGTGTAGAGTAAGGTCGTTTCCTGCGAGACTTTCTTTTTCGAGAAAATCAATTTTGAAAATTAGTTCGTTACCTGACTAATTGCAAGAATGGGCGAAGTGCAACAATAATACGACGCAAATGCAAATGAAATGAATCATTAGGCAGAAATAAGTTGATATTGTGGAATAACTTTTTTTTTAATGAGACTGTGATTTCTAGAAAATCAAGTTTCACGATCTATTGATTGTGTACACGTGCACTTGATTAAAAATTGGTTGCACTTTCAAATCAATTTTCTGGAAAACAGTGCCCCATTTGAACAAAGTTATTTACTGATAAATCCTGTTTAATCGGGTGCAAGCGTACTTGACGATTTTTGAAAATCGATTTTCTTGGAAACTAAGCCTCGCACGAACAATATTTATTCTACACTTTTGACTTAGTTTTGTTCGAATCACTCTATGCCTACTTGTACCAACATTTAATTTATATATACAGCTTAATTTATATACAAAAAGGAGTATGTCTTGATTTTTAAATATAACGTATTTTTATATGAAAAAGATCATAAAGACAACCCTATTTGACACTCGGTGGTTGGTACCTAAATGATACCGATTGGCAAAATACCTCTGTTTCTGACGTTAGAGACACACATTCTGCGTCCCTCGTTATTTGTTTGTCACGTCTTAATATTTCTGTGTACACAGAGAGGCAGACACAGTTGTCTGAACCTCGCAGGTCTTCACGTGTCAGTCACGACGAGGGAAAGCTACTAACGAGACAGAAAGGACCAGAGACTGCTTGGTGCTTTCTGAACGTCCATGTCACTGATTATTTCGTATAAAATGGCGTTGAAGTAGGCCACTGGTGATCGAGATCAACTTCGAATATGAGCAGTTGAACTGGTGGATGGATGAGATTGAGTGGACTGTAGAAGTTAATTAATTTAGCCTGGGATAATTTATGTGTTCCATGACATTAGAGAAAATAGCATAATAATATAAACAACAAAAAATTCTGCTGATCAGTTTTTTATAAATAATGGGTTTAAATCACGAATATTGTGTTAACCAAAAATAATGTTCCGTTAAGAGATGTGAAGTCAAAAATACCTATGTTACTTTCTTGTGATGGTGGAAATTGTCTAGTAATTGCAGAAAGACACGAGTACTTTACAATTTAATCTCGTTTAGTTTCAAAATTAATTTTGGTCGCTTTTTTTAACACTGTGGTTTATTCGCCCAAAGAAATCTTAAATACACATTTCCCCAAAACCAAATCAAAGTGTCTTAAAAATCTGTTAAATAAATTATTACTTGACGGAGGCAGCATTATTATTATTCCATTTCAAATACAGCAGATCTTGCTCTCTAAACTCTTCCAATGACATATGTACATTTTACTCTTATAGGTACTGATTTCAACACATAAAACACAGCCTCGTAACCTTCCCTAAAAATAGGTACATTAAATCGTCAAAATTTAGCATAACTAAACACAGCATATCCCACCAACAAATGACCTAACTACACGAGTATAAGTGCAACGGGCACACAATTAATTTGAATCGATTAGGAAACTTTTTGAACATCCTTTTTGAACATTCTCGTGTAACAGCTCCAAAAGTAACTGATATTTACGAATTTTGTTTTAAAAGACTATTGTTAATATTGTATTAAAACTCTTGTGGGATATAAGGAGACGTCTTTCAACTTGCCCCTTATTATTTATTAATTATTCTGGAATCTTGTCAACCTCTTCGACGATATAACTCCTATTGGCGGGACGTGGAACACATTACAGCCATCTGATGGCAAAAAAAGGAAAAGTTTCTTAAAGTTAGATAGTTTATGCTGATATTGGCCCAATTTAAAGGGAAAAAATGAAAAATTGACAAATTTATAGCGTCTGGAAGAAAAAGTAACTTTTTCCTTCGATAAATTTTTCGTCGATATAAATTCTTTATATTAAAATATTAGATCCAATTTTTGGCGTAAATTATTTAACTTCAAGAAAATGTTCTTCTTTTTTCAATCAGATGACCGTGGCAGGTAGGTACTACACGTTACGCCAACCATGTCGAAGAGGCTAACACGATTCCAAAATAATAAATAAATAATAAAAAGGATCGACATAAAAAAAATATATCCCAAAAGAGTTTGATGCAATATTAATAATAATTTTTTTTAAAAAGTCATAAATATCACTTACTTTTGAAGCCTGTTACTTGGGAATCTCCCCTAAAAACCACAGTTATTCCATAAATTATTAAAACACAATTTTTAACAGTACCATATGTTCTAACGTGAGTTCACCACGTCCAAATACAAGTTCCATCGAAATCTATGACAGATATACCAGATATCTCACCCAAGCTTCTATTCAACAGACACGCCCCATGTTTACTTGCGAATAGACACGAAACGAGTCGTTAACAGGTGTGTGCGAGAAAGCAACAAAGAGGACAAGAAAAAATTCTAATCTTCCTTTTGTGCCTGGCGCTTAAAGGAAGTCCAAGGAAGGACGCGTGAAGTCATCACCGCGAGAATCGTCTAAACCAGAAATTTCTTTCTTCTATAAACCTTGATCTTTGTTAGTCGCAAATAAAAGAGTAAACATATTTATACTGACATAGGAAGCGACCTGGTCATTAATTTCCACCTACCTTTCCAGATGATAATCTCAGAAATATTCATTGATTCCGAAATGACCATGGATACCTACATCAATATGTCCAAGTCGTTCTAAATTCAATTTGAAGTGATATATGTCACAATTCATTTTCATCATGGGTAGGCCTGTAACGAATATTCGAATAATTTAAGTATTCGAATATCAGAAAATTCGAATAATTTCTTCGAATATTCGAATATCAGAGAATACGGATATTCGAATAATCTAAGTATTCGAATATTCGAATATCAGAAAATTTGAATAATTTCTTCGAATATTCGAATATCAGAGAATACGGATATTCGAATAATCTAAGTATTCGAATATTCGAATATCAGACAATTTGAATGATTTTCTTCGAATATTCGAATATCACAGAATACGGATATTCGAATATTCGGAGGGACCGAATTTCGGATTGTATTGAATACGAATTTGAACCTGAAATATTTGTACACCCTTTAAAAATAATTATCAAATTAAGGGTTGGTGGTAACTTGAAAAAATATGGATTTTTTTATACTTATTTTTATGCAGTTTTGTAGATATAAAAAAAGGAATGCAACTTTTGTTTAAACTTCTTTTCGATATCTCTCACCGTTCTCGAGATATGCGACGGAAAATAAAATTCTGTTTTTAACTCTCAGATGTGTAAAACATATGTGCCAAATGTGAACGATTTTCGTGCAGCGGTGTAAATTTTTATTAGAAACAAACAAACAGACAGAAAATGAATTTCATATATACAGATTATTATTCGCTTTGTAAATGCCACCTTACTCCTAATTATTCGAATATTTACATCTGTAATCCTGTACAGGGCTTTGGCATACTTCCACGCCAATATTTTTCTGTGCAGCATCGAAAATACCTATTGTCAGAGAACCTATGATTGTTTACTTTGAAGACATATGGACGAAGCTAGGAGCTCGCTATACACACTTTGTAGAGGGGTATTTTTCGAAAAAGTGTTAAGGAGATACTCAATGCGATGTACTGTCCAGGAATGGAGTATCCCTATTGTAATTTTTTTTTAAGGAAATAGTAACGAAATTAGTTAAAGACGCAGATATAACAGTAATACTCATTGCACTTAATTACTACATAGGTGCATGTAGCTTCTACTTTGGTTACAGAATCCAACACCGAATTTAAATTTGAAGGAACTCTACATGGCGCAGGCATTCTCACAAAAAATTGATCGAAATATTTCCCTTTGGAAATATCATAAATATGTAAAATCAATGAAAGTCTAAATCCAAATAAGAAGAGTAATATGTACAATCTTGAAACTTCTCATAAATATTATTCCAACGACCACAAAATGTCTGTTGAATAGCGTCACAGGGTAGCACACGAGACTTATTAGTTTTCAAGCCAACGACGTCCATCATGATTGGAAAATAATATATTTCCTCCGTAGGATAACACGATAGAATGAAGCCAACGAGTTTCATCAATTTCTAGTCTCCTCCTCAAAATACATTTAGCAGCATGAGTCACCGCTTTCTATAGGAATGTTAACGGTCAGCGTATGCTGGATCACAGGGGAAAAAACGAACTCATCGACTTCGATCAACGTGCATGCTCCGATAGAGACTTATTTTCAGTGATATGTATTGGTTCTCATACCGAGCTGCACGAAACTACGGTTAGGCTGCGCGAAACTGCCGGAAAAAACGCGGCTGCGGTGAAATTAAAACTACTTCTTGCGGCCTTCATAGCTGTGCCTTAACGATTTCACGAGGAGAACCGTGAATGATCGAAACATATTTTCTTTTTAATACGGTGGAGTCTCTGTTATACGAATATACCTACTATTCGAATGTTGTGTCATCTATCCGCATATTGAAATATTTGTTTCTTTTGTCACTTGAACGCTGACCTATTCGAAACTAGGGCTAGGACTATTCGAATAATTTAATATTCGAATAGTTTACAAGTATTCGAATGCTACGAATAAACTTCGAATATTTGAATATTCGAATAGTAATGTATTCTAATAGTTTGGTGTGAAGTGGGTTAAAATTAGCTTACAAGATTTCATCCTGACAAATGAACCTAAAAAACTTGATTTATAATTCACACCATACTATTCGAATACCTTAGTATTCGAATACTTAAATATTCGAATAGTATTCGAATACTTGGATATTCAAATACTTAAATATTCGAATAGTATTAGAATACTTGGATATTCGAATTATATTCGCCAAATAATTGGGCAACTGAAGTATTCGATTATTCAAATACCGAAAAATTCGACAAATAGTCCCAGCCCTATTCAAAACTTCCGTCATGCGCCTTAGTATTCGAGCGTTCTTTTATCTGAACATTCTAATATTCCGAAGTTCTGTTGTCCGAGTGGTGAAAGGTGTATTCGAAGACAAACAACCGAAGGAATTTTAAAAATAAAATAAAAGTAATAGCGAGGATGTCCGATTTTTAATATAGCATTGCCTTGCAAAAAGGTGGCGCATTTAAAAATTTTCATGCAATTTTACGCTCGAGCTTACTTACAAGGGAAGATCCCGAACCCGAAGATTCAAAAAATTCTGAAACTTTAGGAATATGTAGAGGACTTCCTCCTGAGTACAACGCAATTTTTGTTTACTGCCCAGATTCACTCGAAGGGGGTGAAATTAACCCCTGAATATTCGGTTATTTTGTGTTATAATTCGCGAACTATAAGAGAAATAAAAAAGTTTCAAAACAGAAGTTACTTCTTTTGATTAGATGTATCATTTGGTAAAAAATATTTTACAGTTCACGAGTTAAAACACAAAATCGGAAAATAACCGGATTTTCAAGGGTCAATTACACCCCCTTAGAGTGAATTTTTTCAGCAAACAAAATTGCGTTGTAATCAGAAGGAAATTCCTTACATATTCGCAAAGTTTCAGAATTTGTTGAATCTCCGGGTTCGAGGTGTCCCCTTATTAGCTCAAATCTGTGTACCTGTATAGTTCCATTAACTTTCGAGATATTGATCTGAATTGTTTACGATATAAAACTTCAAACCTTTCAAGTATGTGAAAATAAAAGAATCTACTCAACTTTTTGCCTCTTTAGGTAGATGTGACTCCTTAAGAATTTCTGATTTACAAAACCACTATCATCTCGATTCTAACCCAAATCAATAATTCACCTGTGCCAAACTTAAGGTTACCCGAGAAATCACCTCGTTAAGAGGGAGCCGTGTTTCATCACGGAGGTATCGAGATGCGTAGTAATTAAACCAAAGATTAATTGGTCTTCCGACTGGAAATCGGTCGTAACGCTATGGCCACGGAATTCTAGAGGGCTTATGCAACACGTGGTTGCAGTCATAACGCTGGCGATCGTAAGTAAAATTAATGTAACTTACGATCGCCACGCTTTAGCCAGGCTTAGGGCCGACAGAGAGCTACTGGTTTAGCTGGTTTACGTGTACACGTCTGCAAATTAACTTCTCTGAATTTCATTTTCATTCCTCCCGGTAGCCGTAGAGCCCTCGCGGCTTAACATTTCCCCGATTAAACACATCCGTGTAATAATTTCACCGCTATGTTCCTGGTTCGGGAAACTAATACGCGTGTCTGGTAAAAATCCAGGGACTAAGCGAGAGTTAATTGGGAGAAGTAGTTTGCGATCTTACTTTGAAAATACTATGAGCTGGTTTTAGGTGATTATCATAGATATGTGCCTCTTTATTCCATGCCTAGTTATACGTGCTATATAGAGCTAAAATTTCCTATCTCGTAGTTACTGACAGAGGCCGTAGCGGCAACGGAACGAGGCGCACGATAATCCTCAAGAATTCCTGCAAGAAAAGAATGCAGATAAAAGTATCAGTATTTAATACGCAGGTGTTTTTAAGTAGAGAGGTGCGCATTATTATTAAATGTGGAAGCATTAAAGTAGTTTGCGTTGTTTCTATAAAGATTCGCGAGGAGTAATATAAGGTGAATGTCCCAATTTCTGCTCATTTAAGGGGTCATGCTCAGCCAGGAGGCCGAAAAAGGGTGGTTTTTGGAAATTTTTTACTCAAAAGCTATAACACATTTCTCAAAAAATCTTTTTTCCTTTTAAGGATTGCATCTAGCACCGTGCATCGAAATTTTCTTATTTAAAAATATTTATCAATAACTAAGTTATTGTCCAGTCTCTCATTTTAAAAGTTTTTCGTTGCTCATGCTGCACTTTGATTAGCCCCAAGCTCGTGCAACACTCGCGTAAATGTTCAAATAATTTAGAATTATTTTGTTGCAACTGTAGTGCAAACGTAACGCTTAAAATAATAAGAAAAATACGAAATGAGCAGAAATGGGGACATGAGCAGCAATTGGGACATTCACCTTAATTTTAATGTGGACGAACTCAACAAATAGTGTATGCAATTTACTATAAACCACTGCAGTAGAATCATAATAATTATACATGACGATTGTTTATGTTTGGTTGTACGAACGATGATTATACAACTGGGCAATCCACAAATTATTATACGACAATAATATATACTAATACTCTTCATGCACAAATTGATCGGTCGTTTGAAAAATATCGATTATTCAATCGCGGTGTCCATTAATCATCAAGTCCCACTGTAATCCCCAGTTCAAAGCTGGAGGATCATTCCAAACCGTAATCAACAATTTTGAAAGTTCCCAGATACCGAAACGTTCCGCGTCAAACTCTAAAATCTCCCGTCCCGAATGGCGCTAATTTCTTTTACGACCAGGGTCAGCGCTAACTCTTCTACGAGCCCAAGCGATTTAGCAGTCGTAGCACTAATTCCGTTCGTCATCAGGACCGTTAAAATAGCATTCGCCATAGTGCTGGGCGTGCATGTGTGCGCGTTTGTTCCTTTTCTCCTGTGGCAAAAAGCGGCTCTCTAATTAGAACAAAATTCTTTTTCGTCGTGGTCGAGGGGCACACGGTGTCTGCAAATTGCGGGGCCACAAAGCCCCTCGAACACGTTGTTACCTGTATTCGCCATCGCGTCCCAGATATTTCCTGGTTAGAGAAGCACGTCGAAGACTTCGACGGCAGACTGTACGCGGCGATCCCACGCTTGGAGATGCGTATCTCCGTCTCGTTTGGTGGTTTCCCTTTGTTTTGGCTGGTATCGGCCAACTTCCTGCCGTTTTCTACTCCTCGGGCCACGCGCGTTACGCAGCCTTCCTTATTTTTCCTCTTCGCTCGCACGGACAGCGTGGCAGACTCGAAAACACTCCATTTGGGTCAAATTTTGTATTCACTATTACTATATAGTATTTTTTTAGAAGTCCCCGTACTTCTTGTTTCCATATTTCTCGAGCCCTTTTTCTTTCAAATTTTCCATATATCTTTTCGAATTCTCCATAGGTACCCTTTCATTTCAAAATTTTCTATACACCCCTTCCTTCTAATTCTTTATATCCTCTTCCTTTAAAATTCTCCATATTTTCTTATTTTCAAATACTTCATGTCCCTTTCGTTTCGAATTTTCTACACCTTTTTATTTCCAAATTTTTTCAGATCCTCTTCTTTCCAAATGTTCTATATCCCCCTTTCTCCTAATTCTTCATAACCTCTTCCTTTAAAATTCTCCATATCCTTTTATTTTCAAATTCTCCATATCTCTGCCGTTTCGAATTTCGTGCATCTTTTTATTTCCAAATTTTTTCAGATCCTCTTCTTTCCAAATTTTCTAAATCCCCCTTTCTCCTAATTCTTCATAACCTCTTCCTTTAAAATTCTCCATATTTTCTTATTTTCAAATTCACCATATCCCCTTCTTTTCGAATTCGTCATAGGTATCTTTCTATTAGCAAATTCTCAAAGTTCTGATGGTTCGAAGGTGGTGATTGCCTTTCGACATACCGAACAGAACGAACACTCGACACACTGAGTTCGAGTGAAAAACGAGCGAGCAGGGTACTTGAATTTTAATGCCTTGGTGATTTAGCGACATTCAATTCTCACTTAATCCCCTCTTGGCTACTGGTTATTATACGGATGCCTCTGCCAATCTTCGGGATTTCAGGCTTTAACACAGATTCCCGGAAATTTTGAATGTTAATAGGTTTTATTATACACGGTGGGATTTACTCCTTCCGACTCATTCTAAAAACGTATCTAGGATCACGGCAAATAAATGGCTGCCAAGCGGAAAAAGAACCACTCAGCCTCGTTACGACTCCGCCAGTGATAAACATGATTTCACATCTGCATCCTTAAATGCTGAAAAGTTCCTGCTCCACTTTCACTGTTTTTTAGATCATCGGGTAACGAGTATAGCTGCTGTCTTAAGCACACTCTCGGTACCTCGATTGTGGAAGCGTTTTACATTGATTTGGAATTAATTTCTCAATATTTTCGCATACAGTTGGCCTGTACTAGAGAGGACTTAGAAACCTCTGTCTTTACCTAGCGAACCCCCACACATGTGTAAACACCCTGTATACGACATTTATTACTTCATTATACTACGTAAATAAAATTCGGGAACACTGTAATTGGGGCTCCATACCGGGACATATCTTCCATAATTGGGGCTCCATAATATAGGCACTCCTGTTTTGAAGGCTCCGTAATAGGTGCAAAAACATGTTTTTTTCGTTTGACCGGTATTCCACTAATTTGTAATTATTCCATTCAAAATTGTTTTTAGAGGGTTCCGGAACCATTAAACTTACTAGAGGGCACGAAAAAAAACAATTATCCATAATTTGTTATCATTTGCTAAACAACGAAAAGCCAGCAGAGCCACTAATCAGTCCGTAATTGGGCCACTTAACCTACACTTGTTTGGCACTACCGAGCGGCCTTGCCGATTGGCAAATCCCGACGTAGTGGGAACGTGGCTTTACATATTCCTTTACACATTGTAGCAGACGTCCTACAGTTCAGAACCCACAATTTACTTAATTTCCCTCAACGTCTCCAACCAGCATCCCCCACTGACTCCAATAGGCCCAATCTTGCAATTAGGCTAGGAACAGACGAGCGTAACGCAAAATGTGCTGAAAGGAGCGTTATGATCGGTCCATGGAGTTCAACTTGTGTTATGGGTGAGCTTATGCTCGCATGAAGCTCGCGCGATGCTCGTCGGCATGCTCGCGATTGTCGACACACTAAACAAACATATTCGACGAGCCTCAGTTGTACCAAGCTCGACGCTCAGCTCATAGGCAATTCCCAGCGAGCAGAGCATCTCACGAGCCGAGCATTTTAACCGTTCGTTGGTGAACGAGGACCTTTACACACGTCTGTGCCCAGCCTTACACGGTTCAAGCTGCACAATTCAGAGCCTACAATTCACTCAGCTTCCCTCAACGTCTCCATGCCAGCCGGGCTCCCTTCCGAACGCACCAGGCTCGACACCACAGCCTCCTCGTTAACGCGATCCGCTATGATCACGATCCGCCGGGGCCCGGCCGATGTTATCGGCCGCGCCATTACCCGGCTCGTTAGAATCTATAATGGAGCGTGGACGATAATTCGCTCGGGGTCTGAGTGGTCCCAGGCGTTTCGCGCGTGGACAGCCGCGCGGAGGTGCGTGCGCCCGCTCTCGGGAGAAGTTACACGCGGGTAATGGGGCCCGATTAGATAACCACGTCCCTCCCCGTGCGCCCATGCATTATCGTTCGTGCAAACGGAACGGGTGAAACGCGGCGAGGAATGGGGCCCCGCGCGTGGGCCCACTGGCGTGGAAATCGAGTCTCTCCTGGCGGACGCGCGATATTCCACCGACGGGATTCCGTAATAGCCCCTTAGGGGGGAAAAATGGGAGCCCCGGCACACCGGGCGAGTCGAATGGCGGTCATTACCGTCTAACAACGAGCGTGATCTCCCGTGCCAGTTTTCCCTTTCCTTTCACTCCTCTCGTTCGCCCGTGGTGCCGCTCCTTCGGACTTCGGTGCTCGTCCTTCGGCTAACCCTTTCGCGACGGCTCGATCGGAAACAGGGTACCGCAACGGTTACAATGTAGCCGCGCTTTAAGGCGTCCTTTTGGGCCCGTGGCTGCCTACGGGCATCATGCGGGCCCGATTAGACCCCCTCTTCCTCTTCTGGGGTTAACGCTTTGTGAGCGCGGCAGCGCGCAAGGAACTCTGGGATACAGGGTTTTTATTGCTGTGCATTTTTTATTACTTTGATAGCTTAAATTACCAAGAGTATCAAAAATAAGGAAGAATTTATTGTGGCTTAAAATTTATGACCCATAGATTGGAGGATACTTTAAGGGGTTATACCTAGTCGGGAGTAGGGCTGGGACTATTTGTCGAATTTTTCGGTATTCGAATATTTCAGTTGCTCAATTATTTGGCGAATATAATTCGAATATCCAAGTATTCGAATACTATTCGAATATTTAATTATGCGAAGATCCAAGTATTCGAATATATAATTAAGCGAATATCCAAGTATTCGAATACTATTCGAATATTTAAGTATTGGAATACTGATGTATTCGAATAGTATGGTGTGAATTATAAATCAAGTTCTTTAGGGTCATTTGTCAGAGTGAAATCTAGTAAGATAATTTTGACCCACTTCACACCATAGCATTCGAATAGTATTCGAATAATAACATTCGACTTTAGTTCACTATGGGAGATAATTTTTTTTCAATTCGTGATACTAACTTAAATTTCTGCTTACATTTTAATCTTTTCTCCATTACTACAGATCTACAGAAACTGCAACGAATTATCAGGTGTCATTGCGCCTTGTGGCAACACAATATACACAAGCCTATTCAATGTAAGAGTGGTGAACTACTTAAAAAAAAATTATTGCAAAGCCAAAGAAAAAGATACTGCCACATTGCTTAAAAAAGTTTCTAAACATTTAAAGAAACATTGCATCGTCATCTACACCATGCCAAGTATCTTATCCCAACGGTTTTGTTAAAAGAGCAATACCGTTACAGAGCAGCCTTTTTATTATTTTCTTTTTCTTCCACCTTCCAAAAGAATTCTGGTCATCTTTTTGGGTAGTCTACCCAGCACAATACACGTTTCCTGAGGGGACCACGGGGGCCATTAATATCAAGAGGGTTCACTGGCCTGGGCCCGGGCCCACAGGTTGCTCTTATGGCGGTACACCGCACGATTGGATTAGGGACGCGCGTACCTGCTCCATAATAAAAAAAGGAAACCGTTTCCTGATTCTCCCGATCGGAGCGCCTGAAGACTGTTTCGAAATGAACTTTTTCGAAGAACAAGCCTCACCGAGAGAACAGTCTCTGACGTTAGGCGACTCTCCATAGACGAGGGACTTATCGAAGGCAACAGACAATGCTATTTTACTATCATAAAATAATATACCGTGTAACGTCGTAATACGCTGCTTTCCAGCCGTCGACTGAAATCGAAAGGTGCAATTTCAGATTATGAATAATAGTGCTCTGAACGAGGAATCTAAAAAGTTCACAACGTTCCTCGGGGCACAAACTTGTCTACGCGAGTGATCACGAGAATCATTCTATCTTGCACATTTTCACTTCTGCAGGCACTTGATCGTTGCAATTTTCCTGCCTGGTACTTCTCCAATTGAAATTCATAGAGTGGTGGTCGAAAGGGAATTCGAAATGTGAGGGGCAGTAAAATATCATACTTTGATCAGAAGGTGGTGTATTCTATAGGTTATGGTGGCATCTTAAGTATAAGATGACTATGGGGCACCATGTGCAACCAGAAGTTGAAGAGTCGGTTGGCAAGTGAAACATCCTGCAATTAAAATATTTTGTTTCATTAATGCGAATGAAAACTTTCTAGCACCAAATTCATTTCGATGTTTGCTTGTGTATTAAGGTGATTCGTATCCTGTTATGAAATATCGTGCCCCACGATTTTATTTAAAGCGATATTAACACCATCAAAATTGAAGTACAAGAAAATAATTATTTTTCAGTTTTTAGTGCATTTTAATTTAGTTTCTACTACATTTTTAATAAAATCGTTTAACATAGCAATTTGTTTTATATATTTTTTATTCTCTAGTTTTTAGCGTTTGTGGATTTACATTTCACAGCTCAGACTTCTTTACAAATATCTTTTACTGTTGCATACAGTTTAACAGTTTGCTTAAACGTTGTAGTGCTACAGTCACTAAAAAATAATTATTTTCTTCTAAGTCGTTTGGATTTTTAGTTATGGGTTATATTTATTGATTTCACCCCCTGAACATAAACATCAGCGAGCATAAAAAAATGCGTGTCGAACATACTCTACCTCTGCGTCGGATATCATTAAAATCGGCGAATGTCAAGTTGATGATATTCCTGTCGGAACACAAAGACAATAACTGCCTCCGATCGAAACGCTTTTAACCTGGCACTGATCCAGCGCGAATCGTGAATGAAGCTGGCGATGTACGTTGACAAAAACGTCGGCCCCAAAACTGCAACACCATTCTTTCATCGTCTGATCCGCGGGTGCATCGTTATTCCAATACATAAAACATGAATTTCGACGGGGGGATGCGGGGCGCGTCATTAGCCGTCAAACCGTCCCTGGCGATGCGCAGCATCGATTCTACGCTTCGTTATATTGGATGCATATCTTCGGCTGCCTCGTTCCGCTTGTCCCCGATAATTGACGACTTTATGTCGAATACAAACACCGTCCCGATATCGGTGGTCCCGTTCATCCTCGGCATTATCCTTGCTGAACATCTCCCCCCGGGCCGGCTGCGTGGGTTCACCCGTTACGCGTTATGCAACCTCGAAACTGCACACGTTCGATGGATCGTGCATCTCTCGATAAGCAGCATCGTTGCACCGGAGGCATGCAGTGGCATCGAACAAAGGAATCGATTGCTTGGCGTTCCTCGGGCAGCGAGATGGTGATGGACAAATGAGCAGCGGGTGGTTCTACAAGTGGCCGGTTTTTTGTGCTTCGTGAGAGAGATTTTGACGAAATTTGGATATGGCGTAGTGTATGTGAAATTAGGGGGAGTTTAAGTCATCACTTTGCTGATTCCGAGTTTCTTTGAAAGATACGGGCGGTCGAAGTTTTACGAGAGCTCTTCTTGACTTTCCTGGGATTCTATGCGCGAAGGCGTGGTTCAAAAATATTTGGAAGTTGTAATCCTAAAGGACAGTTGATAAAATAATATGTTTAGTCAATATACGTCTGCATATTAACTCTTAAAATTTTTAATTATTAGCAATAGGTACCTATAGCACATTTGAAGAAATGATTAGAGACTTTAATGCTTGATGAAGCGTGACATCGAATCGAAACGAAGGAGGGGGATATTCTTGCAGGAAATTGCAAGCGAATTGATAAGAAAATATACATAGCAGCTAGATGTTTATACCGGAGACTCAAAATAACAGTTATTTTAAAATTTGTTTGGAAAAAATCGTTAAGTAAAAATTAATCTTTATTTAAATGAGAGGCGGTCATCAATGAATCTTAATTAAATTTTTCAAGAAATAATATGATTCAAAAAATTAAATGCTAATCACCACTAAAGATAATAACAATTGACGCCTGTCAAAAGTAACCACCAAATTTTAAGGGCTTATAATTGTTATTCGTAAACAAAATGATTTAAACAAAGATACTAATTCTTATATCATAACTTTCCAAATTTGGATTATAACAGTTATGGTATCTGGCTTTTACTATATCTTCCTACGAATTGGCGAAGTATTTCGGATTACTTATTGACTGTTTAACGTGCCAATTTTCCAATTAATTTTCTTTCTTATTAAATTCTGGTTCACCTTCACTATACACTTTCTTATAATTAAAAACTATAGTGGCTATTTCCATATCTGTATTTTCCAACTCGCATCCCATCTTTCCCATATTTTCTGTCGCTTTTCCTGCTTCGTACACTCCATCGTTCGCTGGAGAACAGATAAGAAACCATTACCTACCAGTTTTCTGGTCGCCATGACCTGTGTAATATTACATGATTCACGAAGAATTCCAGTCCCTCCTCTGCCCACACTTCGAGACTCCATTGAGAGCTACGGAATACCATAAAACACTGCCGAATGCTGATAACCGTTACGAGTTAACGGAATTCCGTGGTAACCTGATATGCATTACATTAATCCGTGCATCACATTAATTCAACGTTTCCAATGGGCACCTAATAAAGCATTCACTATACAATTGACGAGCTGACCACCCCGCAGAGAGAATCACAAAAATCACGAGTAACATCGACAAATTTCCATACTACCCACTTTCGAGGCAACTGGGAGATCTTTGACAACGCACTTGCATTATAATTCTTAAATTCACCAGCCCCGGGGGCATGCTTGGAATAAAATTTACAAGTGTTTAATTCAATGACTGGACACGATGATAAATTCCTCTTTTACTGACTCTGTCTTGCGGATGTGAATCAGCAGCTGCTAATATAACGTGCTGGTGGTAGTAATCTAGTAATTGATGTCGGGTAGGCAAGTTTTCATTTGATTTTAGAAGTGTAACTCATAATGGAACATAAATGTTAAAAATGTTAAAGGTGGTATGTGGAATTACACACAGCGAAAGTGAGAGATAAAGTGGTGTGACAGCAAGTGGATGGAATATATTTCTTAAATATCAATAACCACAGTGTCTACGTGGAATAAGAAGATACGAAATGATATACAGAATTGAGGTTTACATTTTAGTGACTCAAGCCGTGTTCCCATACAGTACACTTGTTGCAGCAACGTGGCAGGAACGTTGCAGTGCAAGGTTGCAATCTTGCACGCAACGTTGCAGCAATAATTCTATGTCCGCCTCCTGCAACGTTTCGGGTAGTAGGGCCAAAAATATAAATAACGGAATATATATATAATATATATGTGTGTGTGCAAAATCATAGAAGTATAAAGAAGCCCGTGTTTCTTTTTCTCAAGAAAAATTTTTTCCCCCAAGGGGATTCGCGAACCGGCGACCAGTAGCGTCGTAGGCGAACACATTACCGCCGCAACTACAACCACTGATTGATAAGACTGCTAACGTATTCGAACTTATAGGTACTCCTACCATGCAAAACTTTAAACACAAATTATTCAAAAACGAAGACTCATTTTGACAGACTCCATTAGGGTTTTGTAACACTATGTAGCTATGTACTACAACTTCCACCCTGTGTCATTCTACACATTAAAATATCTCCTTTGTTTTTAACGATACGAGAAAATGTCTCAGGAAAAAAGATTGCTAGACAAAAAGGACAACATATTAGACATGGTTGAATTTGTATTTTTATTGAAATCTTGAAATTTCGGGAAATATAACCATGAGAAAAAAATCGTCTTCGTCAGAATAATTGTCTCTCTGAAGCAAACATTTATTTCCTTAGACATTTTCTCGTATCATTAAAAACAAAAGTGATATTTTAAGTTTAAATGGTAGTTGCAGCAACGTTGCGGCAACGTTGCAGGAACGTTGCCGCAATACTGGCGCAACGTAGCAGCAACATTGTGGAAACGTTGCTGCGATGTTGCCATAACGATGCAGCAATATTGCAGAGACGCTTCCGTGCAATATTGCACCGCAACATTACCGCAACGTTGCAGCAATAATTCTATGTCCGCCCCGTGCAATGTTGCGCGGCAACATGGCAGCAACGTTACAGCAACGTTGCGCTGCAACCATGCAACATGGCAAGATTGCTGCAACGTTCCTACAACGTTGCCGCAACGAAGTGTGCTGTATGGGTTGTGGTGATCTCAAAAAATTGGGTAGCTTTCAGAGTCAGCAGAAACTAAAAAAACTATGAATATTTAAAGTTCGTATCTGTATTCTAAAACCTTGTACAAATTTCTACCCTGAAAAGTCCCAATAATCGCACCACTATAATTCTACTTCCTTTCAAAGTCCTCCAAGTTCTCCAAATCAATTCCAGAATACTATTCCACAATCTGTATCCACCAACGAGGAACGAATGCCTAAAACATTTACCCACAGGATTCACTTCTATGGGACTTCTACACCCATTGCGTATCTCCAGATTCTAGATAGAACATCGACCGATCAAAAGTCCCCGACATCCAATCAGCCATCGGCAAGCTTCAGCTTTCGATCCAGCGTACCTTCTACGGTGGCCAGAATAACGGAGCTCGTATTTCGTGGAATCGAAACTGAATTAGAGATAAATAATGCAATGATAATGAGGTATGCGGCTCCGCTTATAGGCTCTCGTGCACTTTGCCAGCGTGAAGCGTGCGCGTGGGCTGTTTTCTGGTGGGTTGCGCAACCAGAGGCCCAGCCGTAGCGGGGCCCGGACTGGGTCCCCCTTTGTGCCCGAGTTCAGCGCGAACTTAGCTGGCAAATCGCTTAAATCAACGTCGTTCCTACTGCCATATTTAGAACAAATAATGCCGCAGGAGACGCGAAGAGCCATACGCTTTCTTCCACGCGTCTTGAATCCCCTTTTCCCGCCACTTTAACCTGACCTCGGGGACCAGTTGAATATCAATTGTTCCGGGTCTGCAGTCAAGGATTCTGCTGACGACGGGGTTAATGATACGTTGAATGGAATTATTCAAATTATTGAAACTATACATTGCACTATTTAAATAACTGTTGCACAAGTATCATTCCCTAAACTCCAACATCCCTACACTACCAATAGCCAATGGCCGCACGAAAAACTAATCCTCCGCACAAATCTCTAAGCACCTTACACAACATCACCGAAATAACTTTACAATTACCAGCGGCCATAGCCGTGATGGAGACACCGGTTCTCGTAAGATCACCGAAGTTTAAACATCACGGGGCGGCGCACAGTGGGGCACGTAACATAGGACTCGCGGAAAAAATCTCATAACTTCGGTGTTTCTCAATATTTTTGAGTACTTTTTTTTTACATTAACCGGACGCGTTAACCGGATTAACCGGGTTACTCGAGTTATAGATATCTTGCATTACCCGGTTAGATGGATTATTTGACGATACTAAGTACTGAACCGGGTACGGGTTAGGGTTCCTATCCCTGGTTATAAGCCTAAAAATCTTAAAATCTTAAAATGTTCATTTATAATGAAAAAAGGAATGTTATTTAAGTATTGGTAAATAATTATGAAATATGTTTTCTCTGTATCGATTATAGTAACAATACTTTATTTATAATTTTTATTGTTATTTTATTGTTTTTTTATTATTTAATGATCATAATATTACATGTCCATACAAACTATAACTATACAAAAATAATAGAAAATAGAAACTGGGCAAAAATAGCGAGAAATACCGCTGTGATGAGTTTCTGCGAAAACGCATGCACAGCGCACTTGGGTGATTATGTATTAATAACAGTCAAACTTGCAAATATATGCAGCCAATTTTTGGAGGGCTGTTAGTAGTTGGTATCTGCTGTCAATTAGTACTATCTAGAGCCCGGAGGAAGGCGGAGCTTTTTTTATAAACCTAAAAGTGTTAATGAAAACCTGAAATACTAGGTAGCTTCATTTGAAGTTGTATAGTGGGATTACGGTAAAGAATTTTCGAAAACTATTTATGTCACAAATAAGCTGAGACTATACACATTCGAAATATATGTGGTAAAAAAATAAAAATATTTAGAGGAATTGAGAAAAAATTCGACAATCTGGTACGAATATTGACACGTTTCCCGTTAGAAGACGAAAGGTCAACTTCAGATCAATTTTTCTTTGCAATTAACATGAATATGACATATCTGTCATATAGGTTAGATACGTTGGTCTATTGGCTATCAGGATATAGTGATGGATACATAAAAATACAACTTTCATTTTAAGACTTTTTTCCTCTCCAGCCCCACTGTGCGGCGTACTGGGGAATGATGGGTGGGTGACCACCTGTCACCCGGTGCGGCGCTGCTGCTGGACCCGAAGGAGAGAGAAAAATAAAATGACCATTGCTCGTTGGGCAGTATAAGCAAATGCTTGAAACGCCATCCTGTGTAAGAAGCACAGGAAAACAAAAATACAGATACAAAAAAGATAACTTTACACTTTATCACACCCATCAAGAATCACCGGCAATGACACCCAGAAGCAATTCGAACTAATCCGAAAAGGTGCTTCCCGCGTTTACAAATCCCTCGGAGCCTCCACTTTCCAACTGCCGCCAGGCAAATGGAAATAACCCTCAGTCGCCTCGATTAATAACCCTTAGAATTCGCCAGATGGCTGCAAGATCGTGGGTTGCTACGATCAAATCGCTGCCCCAGTTAGCAGTACCGCGAATATTTTTGATTTAACAGGTCGTAAACGTCACCGTGCAAAAACTATACGCGCACTAAATTGGTATCACTGGCCAGCGATGCCTGCGGTATGAAGCCATTAAAACCTGCGCGATTCGAAGCCCTCGTTAGACGGGTTTCGCCTAATTATCAGTAGCAGCGGCCACGTCGAACGGTCTGCCGCCGTTTTTTTTCTTGCTTTCTGCACAGAAGTCGGGCACACGCTTTGCAAGTGTCAAGCAAGTCTCTTGGTAAATTGAGTGGAAACGTGCCACCCTATATACAGGGTGTTTTTATGCTTAGGTATTATGTTTATATTATTCCGTTAATATTACGTATGAGATATTATTTGTGTAATAATAATAAGTAGAAGAAGAAGAAGTCTGGAGACTAGGGCAAGGTGTATTTCTTCTTTTACACGAAGATGCGAGGGATTGATGAAGGGAAAATATTGAATGTCATGATGAGGACAATTTTCTCATGACATAATGTTGGGGTCTCCTTTGCAGAAATCGAAATTTTTTATTATATTGTATGTAAAAGTAGAGGAAGTGCTTTATATCCACAAATGTCATAAGCCCCTATTATTTACGGTGTTACAAATTAGATAGCGTTAGTTGTTTACTAGATACTTCGGTATTCCAAATTACCAACAGTATTCCAAAACAGGCTGCACTTCCTCTAATAACGTTGGCCATTTAGAACGAAATACTTTACCAGATATCTCAAAGTTTTCACCCTCTTTTCAAGTTGAAATTTCATGTACTTGGTGATGTAGCACTGATCACAGTAATCGTGGGTACCTTTTGATTCAATATTGATACATTAAAACTATGCAATTGCTCGAATGTCAGTGTCGTGCAGCTGAAGAATGTGACGAAAAATGTCAAGAAGAGAGTAAGAAAATATTTGGAGCGCAATGGTGGCACGTTTGCAATAAAGTAACCTCTCTTTAATCTAAAGTCAAATTTAGTAAAGTACTTTTTAAAATGAATTTATAAATATGAGGAGAATGGATTCGTGGAGAAAAGCCAATGGTTCCACTTGAAAAAAGTGCAAGTGCAAGTTTCTACGAGCACCCTATATATAGGCAGGTCGCGCAGGCTGTGCAGTGCGCAACCAAGAGAGCTGCGATTGCAGGAGCGATCATAGAGCTGGCACAGCGTCCGACGAGGACAAGTTTGCAACCGTCAGAGAGAAATTTCTGCAGAACTGCACCCAGCCATTTCTTCCACGACGACATACGATGTCGCAATCGTAGCTCGAGGGGGTGAAACAGAACGATTTGGTCGCGGGGAGACGCAACTGACGGTGAAGAATATTGTGCTGCATCCGAGGTGGTGCGAAATAAGGGGGTGTGTCACGGCAACAGAATGTTTTTTAGTGATAAAGTTTGAGAATGTCAGGGTATAAGTTTCTATAGAAATGAATGGTCTGGGTTAGGGTTAGGTTTGGGTTAGGTCTGGGTTAGGTCTGGGTTACAGAATGTTTTTTAGTGATGAAGTTTGAGAATGTGACGGTGCATCCGAAGTGGCGCGAAATAAGAGAGTGTGTCACGGTAACAGAATGTTTTTTAGTGATAAAGTTTGAGAAAGTAACGGTATAAAGTTTCTATAGAAATGAACGTTCTGTGCTGACCTGGCTTTGTATTTTGATATATCTTATAAAATTAGAAAATTGGGGATAAGGTGATTAAGAAATGTTTGTAGGAAGTATCCAGTGAACATATAGACAAAATGCTCATTTCGCAAGTTATACTTTTTAATTCATTTTTAATCAATTTTATACGACTATACAACTCTATTAGTGAAATTAATCAGTTGCGGTGTAAAGGGAAGTCAGTTGTAGAGCAACTGGAATTAGTTACATCACTGTATATTTAATAGAAGAAGCAATGGACAACTGATTCTCACAGGTTAAACTAAAAACTCACTCCCCTATTACTTCAACTTACAAACACTACCTATCATACCCAATTCTACCGATCACCGGAACACCAAATTGCTCTCACTCCTTCATCCCTCCCCGAACTCTCACATCCCACTCACTACTACCGTTACTCGCAACACCTCACGCACTCCGACTGGACTTCCGTCCACGGTGTCCAAATCCAATTCCGCTCCGCTCACGTTGCACAACGCTGCTTCAAACACTTTCAACCAAAGGGCGCAGGACTAAACGTCCGAAGCCGACGAAAAAGGCAAGAACGAGTCGAAACGGGAGACCATTACGCGCACAGGGGAAGCCACTAGAAGGAGTTGTTAATGCATCGTGATCGTTCATCGTAAAAACTTTCCACCACGCAGCTACACGCTGAGGTGCAATGGTACAACGGTCTGTGCGCGCCGCTGGAGCCTACGGCGCTGCGAGACTGGACCGGACCAGTCTCGACTATTATAGGAATGGAAAATGCAGCGGGGACTGGATATACTGACCCAGTGTTCCGAGCCGCGGCGCAACGGAGTGCATGGAACTGGATGCATCCTCGCGCGCAAACGATAAATTTCCCGTGCCTCTTGGCGACTGGTATCGAGTACACGGCAGCGTTTTCTTCGTCTCGATCTTATTTTCCGTTCACCAGGCTCATTACCCCCGCGGTAATTAACTGCCAGTCCTAGTGGTGCCGGAGTTAGGGGCACTCGTGATCAGTGTCGGTCTCTTGTAAATGCAAGGCGGTGAGCGAACTTCCTTGCTATTTACTCCTCTTATACCGGGTGTCGCTCAACTAAAATATTTTCAAAAATATCTTGCTTGAGTCTTATTAGTTTCAATGCTGGGTTGCAGGCCTTTAAGACATCCTCATTTGTTTTATACTGCTACAGTTTGCCAATTTTTAGTCCGGTGCGCGCGTACGAGTTTTTAAACATGATATTTTATAGTCCTTACTTATTCTTTATGTAGAGATAATTTCCTTTTGTATTGTGCCGCTAGGTTAGCGACACCCCGATAGGTGGATTGAATTACTAGTTCGATTGATGTGAAATTATTTTTTAATCTGATTATTCGTTTTGTTGAGGCATTTATCTGAGCGGTCAAAATCTATAGGTATGAAATAGAGAAGCTCTCGCGATAATTTACTCTTCAGTTTTGAGCCGTAGGTATTTTTGAGATTAGGAGCAGGGTGATATTATTATTATTATTATATTCGGTATGTCGTTGCTGTATGTTAAATGGAAATTTCGATTGTTGATATGTGCAAAGGTGTAGAGCTGACGAGGTACAGATAGAGGTCTGCAGTCTTTCATTGAACGCGTTGACTCGAGGAAAGTGGAGAAATGTTATTTCCACGAATGAAACGTCAGCTAGTCAGCCCAAATGGCTGGAGTAATTACCGCCATGATTTATGAAGAAGGGTTATTAATTCATCGAGAAACGGATGAAGAAAGCATCATAGCGCGCTTCAGTGGTGTGTATCGTGAAAGGATTGAATTAAAGTTAATTAAGAGGGAAATGAGCAGCGCTGATTGTATACGGTTAATTGGCAAGCAAACACATGCACGAAGAGTTGACAACGGAAAAGTTGACAGCACGCACGGATACATGCAATCAGAATACGTGTGCCTCTCCTACATGAGAAACAAAAGACTCATCAAGCTTATCCAGACCCATCCGAATTTTTGAGAGTGGTTGGATCCCGACAGTTTTCAGATTCGAACACCACTCGCAGCGATTCAAAACAAGGCAACGACTGACTCGCATAGAACATTTGTAAGGGACTGCATCGAGTGGCTATTAGGGCTGGAACTATTTGTCGAATTTTTCGGTATTCAAATATTCGAATACATCAGTTGCTCAATTATTTGGCGAATATAATTAGAGTATCCAAGTATTCGGGGAATATCCAAGTATTCGAATAGTATTCGGGGAATATCCAAGTATTCGAATAGTATTCGGGGAATATCCAAGTATTCGAATAGTATTCGGGGAATATCCAAGTATTCGAATATTTAAGTATTCGAATACTGATGTATTGCTTTTATACTGATGTATTCGAATACTATGATGTGAATTATAAAGTCAGGGTGAAATCTTGTAAGCTAATTTTGACCCACTTCACATCATACTATTCGAATACTGATGTATAAATATTCGAAGTTTATTCGTAGCATTCGAATACTTGTAAAATATTCGAATAGTCCCAGCCCTAGTGGCTATTGCTGTCTAGCCTAGCGCAATGCATCAATGTTCCACTACTGTAACATCGTCAACATACACAACCACTCAAAAGTTCGACCTGCAATCTTGGCATATTGTATTTCCTACGCATTTCTCAAGTGATTTTTGTAGGTACCATTACAGCATTTAATGTATTTCTACCTGTACCTACGTAGGTAATAGCAGTTTACGACGCTGTAGGTCCCCATGTCCCTTTACGACTTTATGACTATGAGATTCCTCTTTTCATAAAGAACACACAAAAGTTTAAACAGCTTTAAGCTTTAAATATTATTCTAGTATCACTGTCCCATTTAGGCAACCCCCATCTATGGGATATAAATTTTAAGATACAATTCTTCCCAATCCAACTATCTTATTCATGTTACTGTCCACAGTTTAAACTTTCTTCTAACCACCACTGCGGACAAAAGCTACACAGTCTACAGTAATGCAAACGTCAAACCTTATTACATTTATTTTTTATTCCCTACCATCTACCCTTATTAATCGAAAACTATGCCTATAACTGTTATATGTAATCAGTGTTATACAATAAACACAAAACGTGAGAATATTTTTCTGAATAACGGATATAGGTACGTAAACTTTTGAGGGACAGTGCAGGTGAGCGCACGTTTCTGTAATTACAGCTTGCGCTGGATCACATTAACAGGGTAGGCAGGCGCGAAACTCGAGGATTCGTCCGGCATTTTTACACTCCTAGACGTGGACGTCGGGAGTACTGTCCGCCGTAACGAGTCGCGGCGTATTTATTAGATGCATAATTCGAGTGTCGTGGCATTACAGTGACGGGGGATGAAGGGGGACCCCAAGTAATAACCCGCCGTTAAATATTCCCGGTCGAGACAGACGCGAACGAGCTGTCGAGCATCCGGTGCAGAACAACGGAGCCTGGAAATAAATCTCGGAAACTCGAAATGTCAGAGTGCTACTAAAAGGCCGTGGTAGCTTTACGACGCCGTTACAACAATGGCGATCCTTTGCGTCACCGAGAAATCATTCCGCGCCGATTGTCATATCGTAATAGCCCTTGGGGTGTATCGTGATGTTTTGTGTCACGCGAGGAATAATCGAGGCGTTAGAGGGAAAAATTTCAAGAAAAAGGAATATATTCGTTGGAGGAAAATGATAGGAAATGGTCGTTTTTGGTGCCATTTTGGAAAAGAAAAGTTATTCTGCATAATAAATACGTTTTTTAGGTATAAATAATTTTTTTCATTTGAGGCTTTGTGGCTTATTTTCATTTATAAACCCATTCTAAGCAGACAGAGATAAATAATAGTATATAATATTGATAAGGAATCAACATTTCGTACTCAAAGAATATTCAAAGTCGATTTTCTCAAAAACAATATCTCAAATGAGAAAAGTTTAATCTATAATTTCGACTTATTTTTTCATGTAGAATCACCCACTCTTCGATTGTACCATCAATACTAGAACACCCTGTGCATTCGAAATGTGATGGGGAAAGGTAGAGGAAACGAGTGTAAATGAAGATCACAGGGGGAAAATATGATAAGTCACATTTTCCGTTTTTTATAGGGGGAAATTTTGAAGTCGACCAACCCCATATTACCAAAACTGTGTTTTGGGATTAAATATGTGTTTTTGTCATCCTTTTAAACATTTAACAAAATATTGATTGCCGTAACACTTCTCACGTCCCTGTTCTTTTTACGAAACTGCGTGGGCTTATCAGCTGTTTCCCCTGTTAATAATTATTCTTAAATTGTCACGTAACTTCTTAAATTCAATCAAAGTTTTCCAATGGCTTAATATTTAATATTGGAGTTTTTTGTGGACTTTAAAATTCTCTCCCCCTTTTAACTATAATGTGAAAGTAAAATACTCCTTCTTAGCCACCAGATGGCCTCAAAATGGGAAAATCAACAAAAATAGACTTATCATGTTTTTCTCCTGTGGTCTCCAAATGTGAAAGTATTACGTGACTGGTCGAGTAATTTTTGCGTAAATTACAATATGTCCTAATTCTACATAATATACCTACTATATTCTAATAGAATATGTTTATCTCCCAAAACATAGATAGAAAATCCCAAATCGCTCTGTAATAAACAGATTTCCCCACCAGTTTTGCATGAACACCAAAACACCTAAAAGTGAATCCTACATCCATTACTCAGTCAACTCAGAAACTGCCCCAAGTGAATCCCTAAAACCCTCAAACCCGCATATCCCACAATTCCTTTAAATATCCTCCAAATACAACCACCACGCCACCATCACCACAAATTACTTTCGTTCGTTTTTGCACCATTCCGTCCGACCATTAAATCGAATCGAAATTCCATGCAGCCGAACGCAACCGAGTTGGTACACCGCAGCAACTTCCCATAGATAATTTTCTCCCCTGCCGCGATGGATGATGGATACTGCATTGCTACAGAATCTAGCTTTCAATGAACACGCGGCCTCGATATAGCACACGGCCGCGGATGCACCTTAATGACGTCGTCCTATCCGCGTTGGCACATCGTGTCCAAGCAGAGGTGAGTCGCGCGAAAATCTGCAAGTAACAGCTTAATACGTCTCGATCGCGGCCAAGCAGCGATCGAACTCGTATAATTTCGCCAATGGGGCCCATATTTTGCGAGGTTCTTTCGCGATCGATCTCACTTCACGAAACACTTCGAGTTTCCACTAGGGCTGGACTATGTGAATAATTTAATATTCGAATATTTTACAAGTATTCGAATGCTACGAATACACTTCGAATATTTGTGTATTCCAATCTTATTATTCGAATACTGATCTATTCGGATACTGATCTATTCGAATACTGATCTATTCGAATACTGATCTATTCGAATACTGATCTATTCGAATACTGATCTATTCGAATGCTGATCTATTTGGATGCTGATCTATTCGAATACTGATCTATTCGAATACTGATCTATTCGAATATTGATCTATTCGAATACTGATCTATTCGAATACTGATCTATTCGAATAGTACGGTGCGAAGAGGGTCAAAATTGAACATTTACTGTACTTTTTTCTTCTTTCCACGTCGTGCAAAAACTTCAAAAAATACTGTTCTCTGCGGAATTGCAAACTAAAATGCCACAAGTATTGAAGGGTTATATCTAGTTAGGCGGCCGAAAAGAGGCGAATGTTTGTGATTTTCTTTTGGAAAAGCGAAAGTGTATATTTCTACAGAACTTTTTGCACTCAAAAGAGCAACATTTAAAGAACATTTGAGAATTTTTTCGTAGAAAAATATTTACGTTTATAATAAAGTAACATCCAAGAATTCTTTTTAAAAATTTGGTTTTGCGGTGAGCACTGCCATTCGGAACCAGATTACTTAAAATAAAAAACACAAAAGATTTCGTTATTATATTAATGTATCCTCCGATTAACGGAGGGAATTTCCAAAATATTAATTTCAAACAAAATGGTGGCTATTTAAAGTTGAAGTTCTCAGTTTTTCGCGTGATTTTTGCATGTCTGTTACTTTATTACAAACATAAATATTTCCCAACGAAAAAATTACCAAATGTTCTCCAAATGTTGCTGTTTTAACTGAAAAAAGTTCTGCAAAAATATATGCTTCCGCTTTTTAAAAAAAAAATCACAAACATTCCCGTCTTTTCGAGCGCCTAACTAGGTATAACCCCTTAACACAGCGCGATAGAAGACTCTTTTCTCCCCCGAATTCTCAAGGACCCACCCCTTCTTAAAGTACCTACAGGGCCGTGTCCACAAGCGACACGCTCTTGTGGGACAGATTGTGTGTATAGTGCCTCAACGAGCTATAGTGACTTAGGTGTGAAGTCACACAGTGTGGTCTTAACCGATACCCTGCTGGGGATGGGCCGCCAAACGTGCCCCCTACTACCTCTTTCAGGAACGTGTTTAGAGAAGACCAGGACAAAACCAGAGTCCTAAAGGGTAAAATCTCCAAAATTACTCCAAGATATGCAGTGATTTTAATTTAAAATAAGTTGTTAATATAAAATAATTTATATTACAACTGTTCTAATGCAGCACATATACCTTAATAAAATGGATTTGTATTTAATACGTGCTGACAATGAGACAATTTTTAATAGCCAGTAGCAAAGCTTAATTGATGTCTTTTAATAATGATAAGACCCTGCTGAGAGGCCTCACACCTAAGTCACTATAGCTCGTAGAGGCACTATACCTACCTCGAATTCATTGCCTCCTGTTTTATATCACCCTGCACAAAAGTGCACAAATCTCACAGAAACCTAAAACTACCACTATGGCACTCAAACCACCTGGAGAATCAGGGAGCCCACAGAACCTCCTTCTCCCATCCACCTCGAAAAGCAATCCCCCCGCCGCGTGACCCAACCGGAATGCAAGAATCCGCAGTGCAGAGGTTACCGTAGCTCGTTGTACCGCGGGCAGCATACCCGCAGAAACGCGAGACTCTCTCGAGGCAGGTTTTATTTATACCCTGCCCTTCGACCTCCGCGTTTCGACAGCGACCGGCAAAAAGGCGTTAATGCCTGCCCAATGGAGCGGAATCGATACACGCCGCGCGGCTATTAACCGACTATCGTTCCGTGCAACAGGACTGGCGGTCGTCAATAGCCCAGGCACCGCTAATCGCTGCGATCTCACCGCGGCTGTGTGTACATAATCGATTAAGATAGCGATTAATTCAGTTATCACGTCGGGGACAGGACACCGGGGACCCGCGCGCAGAAGCGAGCGATGCGAAATAAAAATCGACGAATTAATTAGCGACTGTCCCGTGCACGAGGATCTTATCTAGCTCGTTTTCTCGTGAGCAACGGAGCAAATTCAAGTGCTTTTCAGGGAGTGGGAGCCACTTGGCCGTTGGTCGCGTGGTGGCAGCACTTTCGGAGAGAAAATTCTGAGCGACCGGGATGCATCTGGATTTTACGAAGTCTGACCCAATTGAGATATGGAATTAAGAGGCGAATATTTGTGAATTTTTTTTCAAGAAGCAGGAGCGTATATTTTTACAAAACTTTTTACGCTTAAAAGAGCAACGTTTAAAGAACATTTGATAATTTTTTCGTAGAAAAATATTTACGTTTATAACAAAGTAACAACCGAGATATAAGAAGCATGTTTAAAAATTTGGTTCACCACTGCCATTCGGAACCAGATTATCTAAAATCAGAAAACAACAAAGATTTCGTTAGTATATTAATGTATCCTCGGATTGGCGGAGAGAATTTTCCGAAATATTAATTTAAAACAAAATGGCGGCTATTTAAAGTTGAAGTTCTCATTTTTTCGCGTGAGTTTTGCATGATTGTTACTTTCTTATGAACGTAAATAATTTTCTACGAAAAAATTACCAAATGTTCTTTAAATGTTGCTGTTTTAAGGGCAAAAAGTTCTGTAAGAATATACGCTTCCGCTTTTTAAAAAACAATTCACAAACATTCGCCTCTTTTCGGCCGCCTGACTAGGTGTAACCCCTTAAGAGGGTAGTGGACACTATTGGGTACGTAAAATCGTTAGATTCTTTGACGCTAAATTACTTTAATACCAAATAATTGTTATAGTCGTGCTTTTCACAATCTATTGTGGGCATGTTTGGGAATAATTACAAAAAAAATCGTCGGAATGTATAAAATTGTCGAAGTTATTAATCGTTGAAGTGGTGTACATCGATTCAGGTGAGCCAATCATCCGAAAGGAAAATCCTTTGGGGTGAGTACATTATACACCAAAATCTACAGATCGAAATCTTGCCGATGAATTTGAACAAAAATTGTGGCAGTTACACACGAATCAATTTTTCCCCACATTTTTACGGAAAAAAATCGTCTTTAATCGGTTATAAAATGCTTTACACACATCCAATGTTGATGCGGGAATTCCATACTGTAGAGGAAGGAATTCTACACGTCCAGTAAAAATGTCAAGTGAAAATATTCATTGCTTCCACAGTTATGATGCACACCGTGTCTGAAAATGGTGTTTCGAGAAAAACGGCTTTATAGTTAAGTTCCCTATGCCAATACCGCTCTGCGAGGCCGTTAGTCGACGGTGCACTCAATTACGTTCGCTGGTGTAACTTCTACAATTATTTGAATTTCTTCCTGAAATCTTGTTTAAAATGTTCATAAAGGATGACATTCAGAATCGGTAAAAAAATCGATTTTCTGAAGCTGAAATAGTCCACTACACCCTTAAGTGTGTTAACATCGCCCTACTCCGTGCTTTTTTCAATAATTTCTTTTATTTAAATTAATCTGATCCTCCTTATTTTAACATAAATTTGGGCATTGAGAGCAAAAACGGGCCAACCCACATCGAAAATAAATTAATTTTTCCTATTTTACATGATTAGTAGAGACTAGTGAAATACATTATTGCTACTAACTCAATTTTGCAAAAAATGTGGGTTAGTCCGATTTTGTTCTCAATGCCTCAATTATACTAAATATCGTATAGCTTATGTGCACATCGCTTAAAAATAAAAACCAACTAGTTTTACATTGATTTATTGGGGGAATCCTATTCTTTGGGCTAAAAACATAGCAAAATTAGGGATTTTTTTTAAGAATCCAGCGATTCGATTCATCTGAAATTTGGACCATGATTTGATGCGTCTTTGAAGAAGCTGCAGTTTTTTTTTTATTAATTTTTAACCATAAATATTGTAGTTGTGCATGATCGACCATCACGCCGCGCAAAATTCGTCGTCCGCTGGTGTGCATGATATTTATCTACCAGGTAATCTGAAACAGAGAAATGAAAGGGCGTTTAATTGTATACATATGTAGCTTGAAATTGATGAACCAGCAAGAAACAAAAAACTTTATAGAGCGGTGTGGAGAGTTTTCTAATTGAAAGGTCTGAACCTTTAAGTTTTGCTATCCAATTTTGCCTGAATTTTCTTACGTAACACAAGAAGTACAGAACTTAGCGGTATTCTGGTTCATCAAATTCAAGCTACATACCTACGTACAAAGTAAAACGCTCTTTCATTTTTCTGTTTCAGATTACCTGGAGTTTTGCGCGGCGTGACGCATAACTCCTATATTTATTATTAAAAATGAATTAAAAAAACTGCATCTTCTTCAAGGATGCATAAAAACATGGTCCAAATTTCAGACGAATCTTAGCTAGTTTCTTAAAAAAAAATTCCTAAATTTTGTTATCTTTTTTGCCCATAAAGTAAAGATTCCCCCTTAAATGACTACCCCGTTTCGTCATACCGAAAACGCAGCTTTGCAAAATGCCAAAACTAATTACTAAATTAGAGGTATGCTTAGAGCAAAATAGAATCTACCAATGTGGTCCTGGGCAAGCTTTCAAGCCCTAAGCACCCTGTTTGGTCCAACTCTCCCCTACTGCCCGTTGCAGTGTATATCAATCATTTGTATCATCCTCACAGGAACAACTGCTGCGAGAACAAAAAACCTCCCTTCTATCAAAGCCAGACAGTTACGACTTAGGAAACGACTGTGACGATAAGAAAGCCTGGTTGCCTGTTAACGGTCGAGAAGAGCAGAAATGCCCGCCATATTTCAGCAACCAGTAGCCAGCTTTTCCAGCGGCGAACGCGCGCAAGAACGGCGCAAGGATCGTCCAGCTTCGATTTCCTTAGTACGTGTAGGTGCACATACACGCGCTTCTTGCCGTCAGGAGCGCCAGCTGCATTGTGCATACAGTTTTCGACGGACAGAAGGGAAAGTGCACCGCTTCGAGGAATCCCAGCAGCGGTACGCTGAAATCGTAAATCGAAGAAGTCCCGCGAGCAGGAATACCCCGCGTGCCTGCAACTTTCTCGTCCCTCGACTCCAGCTCTCCTATTTTGGAGCTAGCCCAGAATCCACCTCGACGCGTCCACGCTGCTCCAGCGTCTTTTTCCGCGAGTTCCCGAGTATTTGTCCTGGGGTAGACGAGTTACATCGTCGCTCGAAATGTTCTCAGCATTGCAGAGGATTAACTAAGGGCGAGTTTTCATTAAGCTAGGTTTCCCTGTACGCGACTAGACGCAACGTCGAGAATTTCAAAGTCGATTTTCTCGAAAATGAAGCGCGATATGAAAAAAAGTTACTCTTCCTTTTTGTCTTGTAACTAGTAAATAAGTCGAGGAAAAGGAATAACATTTTTTGATATTGCGCTTCATTTTCGAGAAAATCGACTTTGAAAATCTTGACGATGCGTCCAGTCGCGTATAGGGACAACTACCCTAATGAAACTCACGAACGATTTGGGCGTAAGTGGAATTCGCCCTAAGTAGTCCGTCGTGAAAATTTCCCAATTTTTGGTAATAAGTCTTCGATCTTTGTGATAAGATTATTATTAATATTTCTGCGAAAATAAATTGTACAATGTATTAGTTTATATATATGGAATGTGGACGATACGAGTGAATTCGCTTGCAATGATTCGTCTAAATTATTTGCATTCACGTTAAGAAATACAAAAGACTACTATGAAAAAGGTTGATTACACTGGAGACGTTTCTGATCGACAACTGACCCAGTTAACAAGTTTAAGGGAGAGCGTTGTGGGGTTGCACAACCGACTTTAAAACAGTGAATTCTATCCCAAGCCAGCGTGACCTAGTTGTAGCACCGCTGCGATAAACGGTGCAAGTGAACAGTACTTGCTACCAACGACAAACTATGCGCAACCATTTGTTTTCGCGCTGCCTTTAAGAGTCCCACGCGCAATTAAGCCTCGGCCGTTCCGCCTAATTACATAATGGCAACGTTCTTTATTGTATTCACAGAAGACTGTGCGAAATCGCCCTGCAACAGTATTGGAAGCTCATCGTGAAATCAATTTCTCATATTTTATCTGTCTGATACACTTCTTGAAGATATACTTGATTAAGCTGGGTGTGATAATTAATTTATTAATCTAATTTTCCTCAGTTTCAATCTAATATTGGTTCTCATGAAAATTCTGTAATCTGTTTCGGAACACTCGAATTTTCATTTCGTTACCAATTCTAACGGTTAGAAATTCTGTTTCTTTTAATTCAATTCGTATGATGCGAATTAATTAATCTTCGACTGCTGACCTTTCATGTTTCAGACTCTTTCAAGTTTGACAGAAGCATTTTTCACCAAAGCTTGAATAATATTAATATGTGCAAATATTCCTAGTTTTACATCCACTTTTTATCTAAATTCAACCATTCCAATGTAATGGGAATGACTACTGTATCCTTAATGGAAGTAAATATAAATTTGTCGCATTAAGCGTTTGGTTAAGGCATTTTGCAGATTGCCGTTCGTTCCCTTGAAATGCCAACGAACGCAGTAACTGGTCAAAAATCGATGCAAACGGTTGTTCGACGTTTTTTTATTTTCGACTCAACGGCAACGAATCGTAAAACGCGAAAAGGTCGTAGACCTAGGAAATCCAAATTTTATGGACGGGACAAGACAGTTAACGCGCTGAGTTATTAGCACATGGGCTCATAATACATAACAGTAAGTTATGTTAATTCCCGTCGAGAACCCAAGTCTCACAGCCAAATGCATTTGCGATTCACCAATTATTAGGCGGGCCACTCGAATAAAATTATAGCAGAAATTGCACATTAAGGATTAACAACTGACATAAATAACCAAACTTGTACATGGGATTTAAAATCACTCCATCAAATTAATCTTCGATTTTGGGAATACGAAAAAGCGGTCACCATTATGATCGAATCATGGTTGAGGGATTAGATGAAGGCAAGACTTTGGAGAAATATGTGGGACAAAAGAATTTTTGGGACGTTGATTTAAAATTTTTATTAATTTAGGGGCCAATGCTGCAAATGGGTTTCTATTAGGAATCTTTGCATTCGTCTCAAGACACATGTAGGTTTCTACGGCGAAGATCATCGCGAAGTTAATTTAGTTTATCTTTGGAAAAATGTTTTAAAAGTATTTCTACAAGCTGCGAAAATATTTACTCAAACAGGAATGAAAATTTTTTGAAATTACAATTATTAAAATTGGAGAGTGGGTACTGTAATTACTTTGATCTAAGGCTGGGACTATTTGTCGAATTTGTCGGTTTTCGAATATTCGAATACTTCAGTTACTCAATTATTTGGCGAATATAATTCAAATATCCAAGTATTCGAATACTATTCGAATACTATTCGAACATCCAAGTAATCGAATGCTATTCGAATATCCAAGTATTCGAATACGATTCGAAAATTTAAGTATTCGAATATCCAAGTATTCGAATACTTGGTAATACTATACTTAGGAATACTATTCGAATATTTAAGTATTCGAATACTGATGTATTCGAATAGTATGGTGTGAATTATAAATCAAGTTCTTTAGGTTCGTTTGTCAGGGTGAAATCTTGTAAGCTAATTTTGACCCACTTCACACCATAATATTCGAAAACATCAGTATTCGAATAGCATTCGAATAATAACATTCGAATACCCAAATATTCGAAGTTTATTCGTAGCATTCGAATACTTGTAAAATATTCGAATATTAAATTATTCGAATAGTCCCAGTCCTACTTTGATCACCATTGATAAGTCCAAAATGCAATGAATTCTACACATTCCCATACAAAAGTATTTTCCTTTAATAAGTAGCATTTCCTCATTTTCTGTTTCCTACAAACTAATAGGGTATCTAACACATTTGTTTAACCTCGTCAAAATTTTCGCACAACTCGAGCTAGCCACTATAAGCCACAGCATAAAAAGGGTAACTAACGTCACGATTATTACGAACCTCGTACTCCGAAAATTGGAACGATCATCAACGCATTAAGCAGGCGTCCAACCTGCCGTTATAACTGTCAAAATTGATTATCGAACAGACGTAATCAATTTATCGGTTGGCCGCCTTCTGGCGCGCACGAAACGCGACATAATTCATATACCACCCCCGTTAATTGCGCAACGCTTTCATTCGACGCACTAATTCATATAGCGCGGCAACAGCTGGGCTCTGGTTCTCTTGGCCATCGTTAAGTGGCAGTGGACACGTTTCATTGCCCCTTAATAACGTTATCGTGATATACGATAGAGATACGGATGTTCGAACCGCACGTGTGCGGCAAACCTGCCGACGATAAATCGATTTTTGCAACGCGTCCGACCTGCACGCTGTAATCGTTCCTTTCGCGTATGAAGGTGAAATTCGGTCTCCTTACGTGTAATGTCCTTTTAAGCTTCACGGAAAATGACCAAAGATTCCATCCGTGCTTTTAGCATTTTTAAAAAATTCGTCTTTTTACAGCAATCCAGCGATTTTACGAGCAGCGAACATGACAGGATTATTTTTATTCCAGGTGTGGAGTTACAAAGGAAACTTTGTATCGCCGTGATCGAGGAGAGGTCATCTTAAATGGACTTTACACTTTTACATCAACGCCTGGCCACGACCCTTAGGATGAATTGAAGGACTCGCGATTCATGGTGCTTCGAGGTATGTGTTCGACTTTTTAGTAGAGACTGCCTAACATTTATAGCGACGCGAGGTTTTCTGATATACCCCCTCAAAACGGACACACCTTTCAAATCACAATTCCGATTATTTCCAGAAAATATAGAGGAGAAAATATACTGACGTGTTAAGATCGTGGGTGACTAAAATGGCCACACGTATTTTGTCGAATGAAGAAACCATTCGTAGCTTCTTCCACCTCCTCATTTTTATCCGTTGCAAACGAGGTTTGCCTGCGTTATTCGAGAGTATAGAAGGGAAATGGCTGATCGTTATTTTCTGATGATTATTGTAGCCTTAAAATTAATGGGAATAATCGCACGTATTTAATACGGAGAATTCTGACGCGTCAGCATTCTGCGAAGTGCTCCTTCCAGCTGCGACGCGCGGTTTCTGCGGTGTAATTATTGAATAAGCTGTCGTAAAAAGCGTAATAAAGTGTAGAAACATTCAATTGCACGCGGCGGAACCTTATAATAGGCGAGCACGGCTCGTGTAACGAGAAAAGAAAGCGTGGGTCGATCTCTTACCCCGGGGCAGTGTTTGATTAATCCCACGCAAGTCAATTAAAGAAACGGACAAAAGTTTCGACAACCTTGCGCCGTTGTAAGCTATTCGAGAAGCCTACGTAAACGTCTATCGACGTTTGACTCGATGAAACTGACTGACGCGGCTGACTCGTACAGCGTAATTCGTATTCAGATGTAAATATTTTTATAAATATTCCTTTTTTTGGCATAATAGTTTTAATCTTAGAAAAAAAGAGAGTTAGTATCACGCGATATTTTATTTGTTAGTTTCTTGTCCACGTCAGGTTCGTTGTTTCCTTTTTGGAGTTTTGAATTATGGTAGGGTAACTCGGGGTAATATGCCACCGCAGGCAATATGCCACGTCTTAATAATTTTTTAAATAATGCACAGATGGCGATACATTTGCACTAATTCCGTTCAATTTAGTGTAACTGCTAAGACGACAATAGATTTTGGCTTTTACCTTCTTTTACTTTTAGTAAATCCTGGTAAGTTATAAAAGTATCGTCTTGATCTAATTTCACACTGTAACTAGAATGCAGATTATACATTTGTGTGAACAGTTCTACAAAAAATCAATAGATTATGATAAAGCATACTATAACAAACAAATTTTATAAACTCTCACATATCCGTTAAAACTATATACTTTGCGGAGAGATTTTCAATCCTTCTTTTTATGGCCGAGTGGAGTAATATGCCACTTCTGGCATATCTTTATAACTCTTTCTATTTAATGCCATCGAGTTGTTTTTTCGTATTAGAACCGTGCCTAAGAAGTATGTATGAACTTCAAACCGTGCTGCTTGGTCAGACGAAAGTTTAAAGGAAGCCATTCGAATGGTGAAGAAGGCTCGTATTACTATGTAGAACATATTTGGGAATGTAGATATTATATTATTACAATAAAAAAGGACCTAAATGTGCCTGGGTAAAAACTGCTTGTTGCAAAAAGTGGATCCACGAAGACTGCGTAGAGATTGGAGACTGTATAGTTTGTAAGTAATAACTATTTTTTCAAATATATTTTACGTTTCATTGAGTTCAAATATTCGTTATTAGTTACTAATAGTTTGAATAGTTTAAAATATTGTTGATTCTCAAAAATTTGAGTGATTAGTTCGCACTTCATAGCTTGTGGCATGTTACCTCAGTCCTTGTGGCATATTTATCCACCACTTGGGTAACATGCCACTTTCGAGGACTTTTGTATTTGTACGTTTCTCATTGAACTATAAAAGTTACACATCTCTACTTGTTAATCAATACACAGAATTACTTACACTTTCATATGGTTTTATCTGTTTCCCTGTATCTATTTATATTTGCGAGTTATCGCGTTTCAAAGCTAACTGTGGCATATTACCCCGAGTTACCTTAAATGAAAAGAGCCTTCTCTCGGTCCAAAATGTAACGAAATTACTACATTGTAGTTTGTTAAACATGGTTTAATATTCTTATTAAAAATAGTCTATCTTCATCAAAAGAGGTATTTCGATTCTAACTACGAAAACGCTTTGTCTAACTAAAATAAATGATTGAATATCGAGTCACCGCGTCGTTGAAATCTCCGCATAAGCGATGCGCGGCTCGGAGACTTCAACGCGTGAGCAAGAGATGATGCATCGCCAGGAACGTATATACAGAGTGGGGCATAATTCATGATGCGACAGAAAACGAAGTTGTTCTTTGTGTAAAAATAAATAAAAAATGAGAAATAAAGGTTTGAAGCTTTGTTTCTGAAGAAATCGAATGCGAAGATTCGTCGAGCTCCTACGCGTGCAACCGACAAATATTAATTCCGAGTGACTTTTTAAACACAAATATCTCGAAAATAGATGACCAGTTTCACCGAAAAGTTCTCGAACGGCTCGTCGAGCCCTACAATTTTATATATGATTCATTTCAAAAGCGCGTTTCCAGTTCTGGTCCTCTCCTCGTAGGGGAGACCGGGGTAAAGTGAACCTCGGGGTAAAATGTGCTTCCTTAATTTGTTCTTTAACTATAGAATATATTTACAAATTTTAGTGACGTAATAAATGTATCTAATATAAGAATGATAATCATACACATTCAGATATCGAAGAATGTAAATTCATTTAAAAATTAGAAATTAATTTTTAGAGACTTTCGATTGGTTTTCTTATCCATTTAGCTTTTCGGATAAATGAGTCATAAATGTGTTATTTTAACTCCAATTTTTTTCTGCGTGTTTAAAACAAGCTTATAAACATACATGTACACGCGTTTGCGAAAACATCAATCCTAACATTATTAAACAATTAATTTTCCACTGAGTACATATTCGGGGTAAAGTGACCGGGGTAAACTGAGCTGCAAATGGCTGATAAGAACCGATGCGCAAGTGATGTGCGCAACATCCTAACTTGTCAGCTGGCTAGAAAACCACGCGGCGTGGTGGAACAGAAACTAACCTCAAAAAAAATAAAAATGAAAAATCTGTTACAGATTTTGACAACCGCGGTGCAAAAAAGTCGGAAGCTGCCGTGCTAAACACGTCATTTCAGTGCAAGGGGTTAATATTTACCTATAACCTTCATTAAAGTTCTTATTTTGTTGCATCTCACTTTACCCCGGATAGGAGTTTATCTAGTTTCACTTTACTCCATGTATGGGGTAAAGTAATACCACTTGCATCATTTCTTTCAAGTTGAATTTTAATGTACTCTAAGTTTATTTTAAGTATTGTTATTCGTCATTTATCAATAGTAATGTTTAAATTATATTATAAATCTATTTTCACACATTTTTATTGAAAGGCAAAAATTTTATTCGACTTCAAACTTTTCCGGACTCACTTTACCCCGGTCTCCCCTAAGTATGAATTCTGTGACCACATCGTCATCAATTTTTATTGCAACAAAAATCCATAAACACATTACAACAGTACATGATTTAATCCACATTATGTTGACCCAAATCGTTGTGCCCAACGAGTCTTTAAAAATCAATTTACCCAGAAACGAAGCCTCGTTCGACGATATTTAAATCCTCGCTTTCGACTTACTTTTAAATAAAGAATCGCCCGCCTCTCGGTCGTGCCACGAATTACGCCTTGTTCCATATATCCTCGAGCCTGCGGGACACTGTTCCTAAATATCGATTGCGAGAACGTGGCAATTACTCGCGCGACATAAAGTTCGCGGCGAGCGTTTCAAGAACGACGGCGCAATTTCGCGCGGGCAAACGCAATCATCGGCATTTAAGCAACAGTTTCCGCACTACTACACCATCTCGTGCGCCATATAGACCGTAGAAACGCTTCGTCATGCCCTGCACACGCGCAGACACATTTTTCACGTCCTGCAGTCTCCCTGCCTGGCACTTGAACGTTGATAAATATTTATCGACCATCAGGAACATTGTGTGAATCGCGTGTAAAAGGGAGAGAAAAATAAATGATCCAGTCGAGTGGACGAAATGAATTTAAAGTACCAATTGTTTACGTGCAATCGTGGCCGGCAGAGAAGACAGAAGTTCGTTAGCTACGAGTGATATTTCAGCTATTAAAGTAGTATTTAAATATTATCTAAATAAGGTTATCAATCTTTTGCACTTTAAGTATCTATGCTTCTCAGGGACAACCAAGATTTAAATTACAGTTACATTTACAATACTGATTAAAAAGGGTTCGTGATTCGTGGAATTAAATGATTTGTCGATTTTGAGATTAGGGGAAAGTGAGGCGAAACCAGGTGCCTAATGTATTTTTACTGCTAGCAAAAAGTTAAACGGTAAAATAAACTTCGACAATTCTAGAAATCTTAAATGAACCTTGCAGAATCAGAAAGTTTTTTAAATTTAAAAACCGGTTTTCGAATTTTACAAATTTATAAATAAAAACCGGTTTTTAAAAACCGACAAATCCTAATCGCAGCTCTTGTCTTAGAAAAACAATAATACCAGTCTGAGACGCGCACCCGGTTTTGCCCCACTTTCCCCTATTCTACCACACTCTTTTCTATTTCGAAATTCTGTATCACGACATTTATCAGAAATCAAGCTTTTATCAGTCAGAAAACCCTATTTTTCAATTCGATACTGAAATCAAAGCAGTGAAAAAAGCGCCTAATATTACGAATCCTCATCATTCTTTATGACCCTACCAGAAATCTGAATTACCTACCACCATGGCACGAAACATGTTAACTTTTCGCAGCCAATGATCCTATATATGCGTTTAACCAGTGCCTGCGGCCCGTGCTGGGAACGCCGGGTTCCGCGAGTATTGTTAACAAATGAGACTGGAGGATTTCCGCGCACACGAGGTGCACCGATCATTTCAACCTTCATTTCCAATGGGTTAAGGATAGGGCTGGGACTATTCGAATACATCAGTATTCGAATACTTAAATATTCGAATAGTATTCGAATACTTAAATATTCGAATAGTATTCGAATACTTAAATATTCGAATAGTATTCGAATACTTAAATATTCGAATAGTATTCGGATACTTAAATATTCGAATAGTATTCGAATACTTGGATATTCGAATTATATTCGAATACTTGGATATTCGAATTATATTCGCCAAATAATTGAGCAACTGAAGTATTCGAATATTCGAATACCGAAAAATTCGACAAATAGTCCCAGTCCTAGTTAAGAAGTGTTGCGCTGGGCAAAAGATGTCTAGCCAGTAGACGAACAGGTGAACCGTAGTGAGGCAGGTTAAAATGGCCATAAAAGCGGTGCACCACGTCTCTGCAACGGGCTAAGGACGCACAGTGAAAACGGTTAATGCGCGTCGATTAATCGCGTATCGCAACGGCGAGCATGGTTTATGAGCCACGAATAGATTTCGTTCGATCGTCCGGCGGCTAGAATGCGCCTTTTTCACCCGGCATTGTAGATTTAATTACGCGCTCCTTGATCGTTCTTCTGCGTTCAGCGGCCGATAAATACGTACACCGGCCGGATTCTGTGGACCTAGCCGAGGCAGAAAAACGATCAAAGTACCTTTTCGTTCGCCTTGGTTGGGTAATTGAACGCCTGTAGACGCCGGTACGAAGAAAAAGAAGCTGGGGTTCGTGATGTATCTGCCTCGAGACGGCTGGAGTGGAAAAAGTTATCGGATGATCGCGTTTTCTTCTTGCGCACCACGCTCTAAATAGTCGCTGTTATCGGTGGACCGTGCTCTTTATGTTTTGTCAATCGTGCCGTTCACTTCGATCTGCACGGGCGTTATCTGCTGTCAAATTATATGGGCCACTTCTGGAAGGCACGTAGAACCATCGAGCCTCCGATCCGGATTAAGATTGATCGGTCTAGGATAGCCCGGCGTGAACTGCGCTTGCGCAACTTCACAGAGAAATTTATAATAGTGTGTACTTTTCGACATTATTTCTATCGTAACTGGGAGCATGGAGTATGGAATTGGGTGAAACGCAATGATTGCTCTGAGGATTTTATATAAAAATGTTTGTATAAATGTTGGTTGATTTGGAGGGTGTATGGTATACTTACGTATGTAATTGAATTTACTGTGGGATTACTAAGTATTTATTGTTAATGACAGAGATTTAATGGTGTCTTCATTTGTTTCAAAATAAATCATGCAATTTAATTCAGGGTGAAAAAGTTCCGAAACTCAAATTTTAAAAAAAATTCTGTTGGAACTTGCATGTTTGATTTAAGAAAATATCTGTTCCTGTGGAATTTTTATTCAAAGACATGTTACCCTTAGGAACTTCTTTAGAAAGTGTTCTCATGTAACAGATATTGTAGAACCTATATAATAAACGTTCCATGGAAACAGTTGTATTAGAACATTTATTAAAAAAGGTTCCGTAAGATAAGGAAAAGCCCTGAACTATTAGGTACTAGTTTTATTTAACAATATAATATTATATTATATATTATTATAATTGATAGTTTCATAAGAAGTATTGAACAGAAAAGAGAACTGGTTAAGAATAATACCTAAGTAATTGTAAGTAGTATTACTGACCATGAGAACTGATTTGGTAAATGACGAGTTAACTAATTTTCCCTAGTTAAATCTTCTTCGCATGGATTCAATTTCGATAACCAGTGACCACCACAACTGTTTCGTTCCTCACACTGCCGATACCCAAGTGTAGGTATACCTAGTATAGTGATGTGATTAGGTATTGCAAGCATTTAATAAATGGAGCAAGGATTTTCATTCTCTACTGGGTTCTACCTTTTCCTCATGACGAAGAGCTTGACGTTTCGCGTTTCAACCGAGAACGTTGAAAGAGAAGCCCAGGGGTTTGGGGCCCACGGTGCTCGCGACCGCGTCTGACCCAGATTTTTCTGTTTGCCCGCTCGGCTAGATTACCGATAATGATTAAATCGCCTCGCTAGTTTCGTGGAACGGTCAGCAGCCACAAAGACAGCAGCCTATACCTTTGCCAACTGGGTCTCTACCACCTATACACGCGCACCATTAACGATCCTGACACAAAGCCGCGCAAGCGGTTACCTACGTGCACGATCGGGCCCCCGGCGTACCTACGCGCATGTACACGGTGTTCTAAACTTGGTGGTTCAGAGGACAGTGTTAAGTCTGCTGAGTGATTCGTGAGCTGATTATTGAAAAGCTTTCGTTAAGAGGCACCGAGCATTTTTCCACTTCGAAATTCAATGGGGTAAAATGATTCCTGGCTGTCCTGTGGCTATTAGTGGTGCTGTTTCGTAATATCGATACCTATACAAAATTTCACCCCCTACGTCGTCAAGTGTCGCACGAAGTGCCATGTAAATATCAGCGCTGTGTGTGTGCGTTATAAACAAGAAAAAATCAAAATTACTGCCTTTTATCTAACAAAGGAAGATCGCGAACCCGAAAATTCAAAAAATTCTGAAACTTTGTGAATATGTAGGGGATTTCCTCCTGATTACAACGCAATTTGTTTTTGCTACCGAAATTCACTCGAAGGGGGTGAAATTAATCCCTGAAAAATCGACTATTTTTTCGTGGATTTAACGATGATTCAACAATAATTTAATGTATGTTTCGTTACCGAATGTAATAATTTGACGTTATATTCAACCACTGAATGTGTGTTCCCTCTCATGTAGGGTAAAATGATCGCAGGAATCCCAGGGGGTGCACGACAAAATTTGAGTCTGTGTAGCTGATCTTATTTTCTTATGTTTGTTATTTGATTTTAAGTATTTCTGCTCATTGATTATGTACCAAAAATTATCTAAGATTTGATTTTTTTCAAAAATTCTTTTAATTTATTATGTTCGCATATTTTGTGACTGAGTTTAATTTCTGTTTTTATTTAAATGCTTCTTAGTTCGTCTTATTCATTATCAGTAGGTACAAAATGATCCTAGGGATCATTTTCCTAAAGGATCCCTCGTAGGGATCATTTTATACACATAGGTATCCAAAATGATCCTTTAGAATCTAAAGTTTAGATCCTATGCCTTCACAAAAATGCGAATAAAAATTGTAATTGATCGGGTAGCTAAATTTTAACTAAGCGAATAATAAGATAATTAAGCTAACTTACAAAAACTACTTTGCTTTTATTTAAATAATGTGCATTTGTATTTTTTATATGAATTAGTGCGCCTAGTTTCTCTAATTCGAAACCTCGAAATAATGAAGTTTCAGACCATCTTTCGAGGTTATTCCACCTGATTTGGAGGTTAAAAATGGCGTCACTCGGTAGGTATATATAGAAATTTTGGCAGGTTAGAGATCACTCCACACACTTACATAGTTTTGTAGTTTATATACAGTGGTAGTGAAACAAATTTAAAACTCATGTTTCTACATATTTACCTATGTACCTTAATCGTAGGCTTTAATTATCATTTTAGTATCACCATCCAATTTATGCAACCCCCAATCTGTAGAATATAAATTTTAAGATACAATTCTTCCTAATATAACTATCTTATTTTGAATACTGTCCACGGCTCAAACTTTCTTTTGGCCACTACTGTGTGTGTGTTGCTCATTAGGATAAGCAAGGAAGTGTAGTAAAGATGGGTCTAAAAACCAGCAGTTTCCGACTTATAAGTAGCAAAGCTGATCATAAATTTTGCGGGGCTCTATGCAAATAAAATTTAGAATAAAATTTACAATTTCTTTTTTATATAAACAGTTAATGCGTATGGTACGCACAAATTCAGTTAATACCTCAAATAACTTAAAACATCGCCACAATTGCACTGAAGATATAAGGAAAGTAACTGGAATTTATGACCGCGCGTGAACCGCCATGAGGAAACGCGTCGAGGCATGCATCGAAATTGGCACAAGATACTTAACATCCGCAACGATGAAATGAAATTTTTCCTTTTAACTCTTAAAACATTGATTTCCAAATCTATATCCCACACAGCATCATAACATTGCAGCAACGTCTTCGCGATGACACGGTGCAAGATTGCAATGTTGCACCAAAACATTGCAGAGACGTTGCAGGTTCAATCCTATGTCCGCCTTCGCAATATAGTAGGTGTGTATCTTTGCAAAGTTGCGGCAACATTACCAATATGTAGTTCTGCAACGTTCCGGCAATGATTCTGCAACGAAGTGTGCTGTATACATTGCAGTGGCAACGTGTGTGCAATATTACAGAATGTTGTTGGAGCGTTTCCACTGTAACAATACACGTCAATGTGCGCGCAATAATGCAGAAATATTGTAGGATCGTTGCCACTGGAATATTGCAGTTGTAACATGTGCGCAATATTCCTGCAATATTGCAAGAACGTTGCCACTCAAATATTGCACGGCACTAGTGCAGCATTGTTCCTGCAATATTGCAATGCAACCTGCAATAACGCAATATTGCAGCAACGTTCCTGCAATACTCCTGCAACGAAGTGTGCTGTATGGGATCTGTTAACGCTGTTTTCTTTATTCTGGTGAGTAGGTACTACAGGTATGTTCCCAAAGTTTCGACCACTAATTTTAGAACAGCTGGTATTAGAGTCAAAAGATCACGCGGCAGCCTTCGTAATCTACTGGACGGCCACGATCGTATCTCGATCGCGTACGCCAAAGAAAGGATATCCGTGAAACGAGAATTCTGCCCCATTAATATCGCCGAGAACACATTATTGATTAATGGACGCCAGGAGCGCGCGCGCGCGCGCCTACCTGATGGGCACACGCTATCGTTCATAGGTATTTGCTCACTTGTACGCTTTTTCTGTTCTCAAAAGTGTGAACAGCTTTTACAGGAAACTATAATAATAACTAGTAGGCAAATACACTACAAGATTCCTTCTCGGGGAAATCCTAAATAGGCAAAAAGTTAGATAAACAAGGCTGTAAATCGATTTTGGGCCCGAAAGATTATTAACAAGGGGAGGACACCATGTGGTAGACACCGATTTTTATGAGCCTTGGCACGATGGATGAATAGAGATATTTACATGGGAATTATTAAAAATTTCATAGTGGCCGCGGGGTTTTAGTGGGTAAAAATCCCACACTACCCTGGCGCCCGCGGGAGATTCCCTTCTGGAGGCATCGGGGTGGCTCTCCACGTTAAAAAAAACTTTATAATTTTTCTCTTTTATAAATTATTTTTTTTATAAATTTTGTTTAACTTGGGGAAATCTTCAAAAGGCCCCAACTCCTTCAGAGGGGAATCCCCCGGAGGCGTCAGGGTAGTGTGGGATTTTTACCCATTCAAACTCCACGACCACTATGAAATTCATTATTTCATGTTTATATTTTCTGGAAAGCCTGGAAAGTATTGTCAGAGTGTCTTCGAACGCTCAGGACGAGTTAAGCAAAGCGTTCATCGTAGCAGCAATCGCTCGCAAAGGCCTGACCAACTTGAAGGGCCATTTTTTCAATTCCTTGTGCCACTCAAAGTGTTAAGAATAATAATTAGCTATTATCCCAAGATCTTACGATACGTCGAGAATTCTTATTCGATAGAAAAAAATGCTTGTGCAACAAATATGTAAAACTCTTTGCGTGGCATTGTTAATTGCCCGACATATTTTGAAGTGATTGTAGGGTGAACCACGGTTGCACGAGTGGGCAAATTTTACGAGAGCTAATACGCGTATCGATACATCACGGAACACGCATTCATTAGAATTCAATACTCGATTTTATTGCGTGTTTACTACGCCAGCCTGCTTGCACAGTTACCAGCGTCTGATGCACGTAAAGGGGAATTTATTGTATGATAATAAATTAACGTGAAATCGGATTAATTGCGACGCTTACGGTTGTGTCGTAAAAAACCGTACAGCTTTATGAAATCCCCGGCTCGATGTGATCGCTTTTTAACGTCACGGATTTTACCTGACTGGCTTGGATTGCTCAATCCGCAGCACGCGAAATTCTGCGCCGACACGAATTTATCTCCCCGCGGTTATAGGCCATTTATATCCGTCGCGCGATCGTCGGGGGGGAACTGTGAGATCCACGATCGGGAACATGACGGTGACTGAGGATATTAAATGCTGAAGGCGATCCTTTAACCCTTGAACAACGGGAACGGGTTCCATTTTCACCCACAATAGAGATTCGTTCGTAGGATTCTCAAAATGAGTCTTAGAAGCAAAATAATTAGTTTCTTAAAACAGCGCTGGTGATAAGCAGTGAGTGATATTACTTTAGAACGGGTCCTGATTGGGCTAAGTTATGCAGAAAGCTACCAACCCACAAAATGACAAAACATTAGTTGAACACAGTGTGGATCCTATTATTTTGTGATCTTTATTTTGAAAAATTACCAACCCATAAAGCAACTCTTACATTATACAATTATTAAAACTACCGAGCCATAGTTCTATTTTAGGCTAAAAAAACTAAAACTATACAGAATATTTAAAATAATATTAATTATACTACGCACTATTACATAATTCATCGGCGCACTGGATATTTTACTTATCTTAACTAGGTTCAATCTGTTGTTCGAAAGGTCCTTGAGATTCCTTAAGGTTTCTTGTCCAAATTGTCTTAATATCGACATGTAAAAACTTCCCTTTGTTGAAGAAGTAGGTATATCTGTTTCGCCATCCATAGACCGAACCAGTGCGGCGATAACAGTTATATTCAGTTTTTAAAAATTCTTTACGGTCGAAATTCTAAATCATTTTATTTAACTATTACATAAGCCATTAAAAAACGTTGTAAAATAATAGCAAGAAATAAAATATACCCAATTGGAATTAAGCTACCTTTTTTATTTAACAATTAAAATCTTTAAACTAAATTTTCTCAATTTCAGGTCATTGTGGGTTGGTAGCGTTCTTCATAACTCGGCCCAATTGGTCCTGCATTCGTCGTGCAAAGCATAATATCGATCTTACGAAATTGTAGAATAATTTCACTAACAATACGAATACTTTTCATCTTCAAAATTTATTTGATCAAAATCGATTCAAACTCAATTGGAAAAAAGTTATTCCACTGTTTTGGCTCTTTTCTTACCCGGAAACCATCTCTTCATCCGAAACCTTAGGAGGCTAACATTCGCCAGTCTCTTTCACTTGAGACCCAGTCAATCCCGTTCCATCAAAGATACGTCGGGATCCACATGAGCCATCAATCTCCATTTAATTGATCTATAACCTACATGCGTCCTCGTTCGCCAGACACACAATACTCAGAGATAATCTCTCCGTACGGTCATGCATACGCGGAATTAATCCGTACAAGCAAGCCGAGCATGATCCGCGGACTGTATCGCGTCGCATTAAGTACAAATCACGAATTTCTCGCGGAAGCGTACGGCAGAAAGAGAGATCCTTAACTGCAGGAGCACGACGGGCCCAGTTCAGTGGCTGTGTGTGCCAAGCCCACGGCGACGATCGGGCCAGGTTGGGGCAACCAAGTTGGTAAACCAGCCACGGGGGCCTGGCTATTGCAGTTCAGTTCCAGCTCGGCTCATGACAGCTCCAGGCGATGTAGGCGTACGGATAGCTTTCGTCTGGGCTCCGCCGTTCCCCAGCACGGCCACGGGGTTGCTTACGCAAACCCGGGACGAGAGAACTTAGCCACGTTCGTTGTGATAGTATTCAGTTCGACACTAGGGTTGGTATCGAGTGCTATTTGAGTAGTTCAGTGTTTGTTGTAAATGTTCCTTGAACGCTGGGGTATTTAAATACTGTATTTGAATTAGAGTTGTATTCGAATACTACAGGAGTAGTATTGGAGTATGTATTTCAGTGCTCCATTTGAATTAGAGCTCTATTTGAATTACTATACTCGAATTAGAGTTGTATTTGGATACTACGCTGGAACTGGAGTTGTATTCGAGTGTTATAGTTGAATTAGAGCTGTATTCGAATACCTACCATATTCGAATTAAAGCTCTATTTGAATACTATACTCGAATTAGAGCATATTCGAATAATACCATACTCAAAGTAGAGCTGTATTCGAATACTACACTGGAATTGGAGTTGTATTTGAGTGTTATATTCGAATTACGTCTGTATTCGAGCATCTGAATTCTTTTTTCTGATGTAGTCTCACAGTCAAAAGTACATTCAACTTTTGTCTAAAACATCCTTCGACACGTCAAATAGTTTTAGGATAAATACAGAAATGTTATTTCTGTAGGGAACTAGGGCAATGGTGTTCCACCTCCTTAAACCATTTTCAAGAAACAGAAAATTCCTTTCATAATATTTTGTAAATGCGGCATATTTTGTAACTCATCCCGGTTTGAATGGAAAATAATTTCGCCCTCCAAGTGTTCCCCAGTATGAACACAGCCAGTGGAACATAATACTTGAATCTTTGAAGATTCGGATGATATTCGATAATTCCAGTATTCCGATATTCTAGTACACCTCTGATTCAACTGCAATATTTGAATGTTATTTGATGCATATTCGAATGAACCACCACAGAGAAATTCAACAAATGGTTGCAAACTTATTAGCCACTAGTAAATGAGCTAGATTCGTAGTAGGGCTGGGACTATTTGTCGAATTTTTCGGTATTCGAATATTCGAATACTTCAGTCGTTCAATTATTTGGCGAATATAATTCGAATATCCAAGTATTCGAATACTATTCAAATATTTAAGTATTCGAATACTATTCAAATATTTAAGTATTCGAATACTATTCAAATATTTAAGTATTCGAATACTATTCAAATATTTAAGTATTCGAATACTATTCAAATATTTAAGTATTCGAATACTATTCAAATATTTAAGTATTCGAATACTATTCAAATATTTAAGTATTCGAATACTATTCAAATATTTAAGTATTCGAATACTATTCAAATATTTAAGTATTCGAATACTATTCAAATATTTAAGTATTCGAATACTATTCAAATATTTAAGTATTCGAATACTATTCAAATATTTAAGTATTCGAATACTGATGTATTCGAATAATAGTATTCGAAGTTTATTCGTAGCATTCGAATACTTGTAAAATATTCGAATAGTCCCAGCCCTAATTCGTAGCCGACTGCGGTCTACCTGACGTCGAGGCCACGTTCGATTCGAACAAAATCGATGCTGTCTTTCCCTTCCTTCGACTCCCACTCGCTACACGCGCCCCTACTATATCATCATCGGATCCTAACGGAGCAACTGCATTTTTCGTTCGAGACGGATTCCTGGGAATCTTTTCGCGGCACGTCTTTCCTTCGCCCTGGCTTTTCTTCGATCCAGTTTCGAAAGAGGTACGCGCGCCGCCGATGCTCCACTTTCTTGGTCGCAGGTGCTTGTGATCGCTTTGATACGATTGTACAGACGCGGCCGGAGTGAGAGGCGTGTGGAAGTCTATGAAGTCGTTAGGGTTTAATGGATTATTAATGCACCACTTTTATTGGGAGCTCCGCGGACGGTAGCTGCCACAATCGTTGAGCAATGGTGGAGCATCAAGAGCTCGAGTATGAAGCCAGTGTATCTCATCCGTTTGGGGAACGTGGATTGATGTTCGAGCGCTCGGTGACCTTGTAACGGCCGTGTTCTAAATAGTCACTGATTGAATGGGTGTCCGAAAGTATACATCGTGGTTTGAATTTGTTTTATAAACTGATTTGATAGAATGCGGTGGGGATACTGCAAATATTGGAAATACTGAGGGTATTAGGGATACGGAGAATTAGGGGCATATGAAGATTGTTGGAAATATTAGAAGTGTGAGGATATGGAGAATATGAAGACTTTATGAAATTTTGAAAGCATTGAAGAATATAGAAAATATGAAGAACGTTGGAAATGTTAAGAGTATTGAGTGTGTTGAAAATCTGGAAAATATTGAAAATATGAAAAATCTGAGTAATGTTCAAAATATGGGAAATGCGGAGTACAGTGTTGTTCCGCCTGGGTCCCCTGATTCGTTAGTTAGAAGTACATTTCTATCCCTACTACTTCTTTTGTACCTAGTTGCCGCGGCAAGTTCGAGTGACTGAGAACGAGCGAGAGGGTACGCGATAGCGATAAACCATAAATTTCAGTCGAGATAGCGGCGGCACCCTATGATTGAAAGAAGACGGCAAAGAGCAAAGGGAAGCCGAATACCATATATGCCGTTTCATTAGAGGTTTGGCCTGCCCCCCAAACATTGGACTTATAACAAGACAAAACTGTATGTGAAGAATATGATGAATAGCTATGAAGAACATGACGAATCTGAAGAATGTTGAGGATCATATGAAGTATATCATAAATATGGAGAATATTAAGAATATTAAAAACACTAAAATCATATGCAAACCAAGTCGAAATTCAATTCTACCACATTGAACCAATGGCCTTTCTCGTGCTCACCAGGACATGGATATTCACTAGGATATATTTTTCAAAATATATGGGCACACTTAAGAATTGGGTCACTATGTTGTATATGCTTCATATGAACAAAAAATGAGTATGACCGATCAGTCTACACGCATACCTACTAGGACTGGGACTATTCGAATAATTTAATATTCGAATATTTTACAAGTATTCGAATGCTTCGAATAAACTTTGAATATTTGAGTATTCGAATACTTAAATATTCGATTATTCGAATACTTGGATATTTGAATAGAATTCGAATACTTGGATATTCGAATAGTATTCGAATACTTGGATATTCGAATTATATTCGCCAAATAATTGAGTAACTGAAGTATTCGAATATTCGAATATCGAAAAATTCGACTAATAGTCTCAGCCCTAACGCATACTGGGTCGGCAACCGATGGTGAAGTCCCCTTTGCACTAGGGTTTAAATAATCCAGTAATAGAGATAAGATATTCCGTTATTTCCTGCGTTGACATCGCTATAACTAATCGCGCGTCTTATTGTACACTGTTCAAGGTACAAAATGACGTACGTGCAAAACAATTAATCCTTTAGGCTGGATACCTATTTCCACGAGTGTCCTCTCGCAAACTCTTGAGATCGTTATCTTCATCAAACTTTAATTCACAGACCTCTATCAACCAAACATTATTCCTCTATTTTCGCAGTACTGCTATAACCCTCTAAAATATGTAGGTAACCATTTTCACTATTAGTTCACCTACAATTCAATCGAGGCCACTTCGACTAAACCGATCACACGACTCCTCATAGGCAAAAAAAAAAACGAAAAAGGCGTGATCTGATTCCACTGGACAAGCGAATCGTGCCAATTGCCACCATTTCCCTGCCAGGCACCGAGTGTCCAGAGGCGGGCAAGTAGGTACGAAGTGACGAAACAACGCGAGAGTTCCCCCAAGAGTCCCGTGATCGATCAGCACCCAACGGGCTCTAGAAAAAGAAAAATACATTACTGTGGGAACAATTCACTGAACCAGCGATCGTTGTTACCCTACTTAAGAAAACACGTAGCCATTGTATATTCGTCTACGCCTCCACTTCGCGGGCCCGTTTATTAGCTCGTTAGAGCCCGGCGTTCGTTAGCTGGTTTCGCAAATTACCTCCAACCGACGCTTTCAGATCGCATGCAGATCTTCGAGTTCACCGTTTCGAGACAGTTTGACAGTTAGAAGCGTAGGAGACAGTCCAGAAGAAACACGATAAAATTATGAAGAAACATGATATCGAAGGATGGACGAAGGTCGTGCAGGTGTTGCGGTTCAAAGTCACAGCAACGTGTATTCGCACGAAATCGTTGTTATAATGAGCACCGTCGTTTCCTCGTCGCGGCAAAAACGCGCGCTGGAAAAACTTCGTTTCCTCGTCGAGCGGGGAACGAAGGTCGCGAATCGTGCGAAAAACGCCGGGGCGTAAAAATACACGAAAATACCGCAGAAAATCCACAAGGATAATTGTGACGAGTGAGGGAGAGTGTGCTAACGCGCCGACGCGACGGGCACGTCACTGTTATTAGCGGTTTCGTGAATCAGAGGCAAACACTCGGTGGTTTTAACGACATTGCTTTCTCACGGAGCGAAATGTGGGTGTTATAATTTATCCGCTCTTTTTATCTTTAATAAAAATTATTTCCATGGTATTTTACACTTATGTACATCAATTTAAAATGTCACCACTTTGGGCCGTAGTCGCAGTAGATATAAATGATAATTTCAGAAAATTTTCAAGGGCCCATTGTTAGGGACTCATATCTGCAGAAAATTCGCGTGGTCCCATTGCGGGAACTCATGAAGGTTTCAGGAAATTTATATCCCTTCAGAGTAGGGACTCAAGATAATTTCAGAAAAATTTCATGGGCCCACAGTGGGGCCTCATATCTGCAGAAAATTCGTGTGGTCCCATTGCGGGAACTCATGAAGGTTTCAGGAAATTTATATCCCTTCAGAGTAGGAACTCAAGATAATTTCAGAAAAATTTCATGGGCCCACAGTGGGGCCTCGTATCTGCAGAAAATTCGTGTGGTCCCATTGCGGGAACTCATGAAGGTTTCAGGAAATTTATATCCCTTCAGAGTAGGGACTCAAGATAATTTCAGAAAAATTGCATGGGCCCACAGTGGGGCCTCATAGTTTTAGAAAATTTGTACAGCCTGAGGGTGGAGATTCGCGGTGGTTTCAAAATCCTTACACGGTCCCAGCGTAAGCAATGATAGGTTCCGAAACTTTACACGGTCCCATAATGGGGGACTGACGATAAAGGAGGCTTGAACGTCCGTTTGACAGTTTTATTAGCTCCGTGCAGAAACGCAAATGAAGCGGGAAAAGGGGAGTATTAGCGCCGTCACGGCGATAATTTGCTCCCAATTAGATTATTAGCGGTCAAACGGACCGGTTGCGACGCGCCAGCTTTCGTGGGCACAGGCTCGGCCCGTGGGGCCCATTCATTACGCTAATAATCGTGATTAACCATTATCTCACCCGCCTCGATCGCCTCGAACTTCTCAGGCTTCACTTTCTCCTCTGCGCGAGTCCCGTTTGATTTTAACGAGTCCGGCATTCCCGTTGGCTTTCCACACGTGAGAATATATCGGCGATAGCATCGTTCGACCATAAATATCATTACGCTCCACGGCCATTTACGCGTTACGCCCGCGTCCATTTTCTTCCGCGCCTCGCCTTTAATGATATTTACTACCACGCCGCCTGGAAACGCGCGGCCGTAGCAATTAATGGGACTTGGCGCGATTTCTTTGGCAAGATCGCCTGGCCCGCGACAAGTCGCGAAGATAACGCGATCGAGAGTACGCGTGAGCTTCGATTTTCATATGCTAATCGCAAGGAGAAGAGAAAAAAGGGTACAGGCGAAGCGTTCGTGTGGCACGTGCATGCAGTTTCTATTCGACATGGACTTTCTGGGATACATTTTGAAAGTAATTAACGACAGCAGTTTCAATTGTTCAACTTAGCGTTTAAATTGTGTGTTGCTGTGTTGTAGGGCTGGGACTATTCGAATAATTTAATATTCGAATATTTTGCAAGTATTCGAATAATTTAATATTCGAATATTTTGCAAGTATTCGAATAATTTAATATTCGAATATTTTGCAAGTATTCGAATGCTACGAATAAACTTCGAATATTTTAGTATTCGAATGTTATTAATCGAATACTACTCAAATATTGATGTATTCGAATACTGATATTTTCGAATACTATTCGAATACTGATATTTTCGAATACTATTCGAATACTGATATTTTCGAATACTATTCGAATACTGATATTTTCGAATACTATTCGAATACTGATATTTTCGAATACTATTCGAATACTGATATTTTCGAATACTATTCGAATACTGATATTTTCGAATGCTATTCGAATACTCATATATTCGAATAGTATGGTATGAAGGGGGTCAAAATTAGCTTACAAGATTTCACCCTGACACATGAACCTAAATAACTTGATTTATAATTCACACCCTAATATTCGAATACTTAAATATTCGAATACTTGGATATTCGAATTATATTCGCCAAATAATTGAGCAACTGAAGTATTCGAATATTCGAATACCGAAAAATTCGACAAATAGTCGCAGTCCTACTGTGATGTGCTTGCATGAGAGATCAATGCATGGTGGAACAAGTTTGGTTTCGCGTCGTCAAGCTCCACGATAGTGGAAGAATGATGGTATATGCCATTGTTTCGCAATGTTTAGTCTAACTGTGCCGAGAAGAAATGATTCTGTAATTCAGAGGTATTTTCATAAAAGACAGAAGATTTTCTTGAGAGATTTTGGAATAGCTCTTGTTATTTCTTCTTCCAAACTGTATTTCTTTTTCATTCGAGATCGAGGATTTTTAGTTACTTGCTAATGGTAATGTTATTACATAAACACTACCTACTGTCGCTATTGTACAATTGACACTAGAGCTAGAAGACTTTGTCGACTTCGTACTGACAGTGTGTAGGCAATAGCCAATCACGGATTACCAATTATGATTGACAAGCATGCTTGACAGTCCACGTACACTTTAGAATACATGATCTCGTGTATCTCTGGATTTGCAACTTCCCACGCACACAAGACACATATGAACGTTTTTGTTACAAGGGATAATTCTGAACTGACAATCGCCGATTTGGATGAAGCTTGTACGAAGTAGATCTCATTGTCAGACAAAAAACCAACAGATATTTTGGATATTGACAGATGTCAAACTCATTTGAAACGAAAGAAGTTTAAAAGCGAAAATTCTACAGGAACATATCTTTAATCACCAAACTGATCTACTTAACCAGCCTTTAAAATACCATACCAAAGATTAATACATCTTTCCTACAAAGTACTCGTCCATTGCCAAACGACGTCAGCTCGGCATTCTCATCATTTCGTTTTTTTCTCCAACAAAATACATCCACAAAACACCACTTCCGTCTTAAAATCTCTGAATGCCGACAATCATCCGTCCAGATTCGCGTCAACCGTGTTATTTTGCACGACAAAGTGAATCTCAAAGAGGTGTTCGTAAAAACGGCTGACATGAATCGCCGAGAGATTCGCTAAGCAAATACGAGCAGACGAGAAGGTAGTGCAAAAACGATAATTAAAGGCAAAGCCAACACACCGTGGACTATACCACGGGTTTACAGAAAAAAAACCCAGTATCTGGTTCGGTGAGTCTGTTCCATTAACGGCCGTGGAATTCCACGTTTACGTCGAGCGCCTTCGTGGAAATGGAGGCGAAGGTCGGCCCGGAAATTAATTTTGGGCAGCGAGGCCCCAGTGTCTCTATACACCGGAAACTGGGTCGCGTAACGGTGAAATTCGCGCCAGGACGAGGATCCTTCCCAACGGAACTTCCGATTGCTCTTTGAGCTTTGTTCCAAGCGCGAAATCGTGGGAAGGAGCTTCCTACGCTGCTTTGGATTAATTTCTCTCAAGAACAATGGAGATTTTGTGGAGGCCAGTTCTGAAGACATAGGGCAGCTAATGGTAGCACCACCAGGATGGCACAACTAGGACAGTGTAACTAGGGCAATGTAGATAGGTTGCCGCAACTAGGGCAATGCGGACAGGGTGGAACAACCAGGCTGGTGCGGCTAGGGTCGTAAACTAGGGTGGGTTGGCTAAGTTGATGCAACTAGGGTGGACTAGTTGATGAAGCTACTATTACTGCGCGGAAAGAAGGCTCCTGGCAGGCGGTGCAGACCGCCGGTATGACGATTGGTTTTTGCCACAGTTTGGTGCACACTTATAAAGGCGGGGCACACGTATTTTTGTTATTGGCGGAATTGGCCACATCTACTTACTACAATGTACACAGACGGAGGTTCAGGCGGAGTTAGCGACGGACTGCACTGTCTGCCAGGAGCTTTCTTTCCGCGCACGAATAGTATATGAAGAACTATTTTGGAATTTTCTGAGAAATTTTGTTCATTGCTTTGAATGTTAGATCAGGGCCTGTGCACCAGAGTTGTTCGAGTGTTCGAAAAAAGCGAGCCGAGCCTGACTCGGCTCAAAGGACCGAACCGAGCCAAGCAGGTACCCGTAAAAACCGAGCGGCTCGAAAGAATCGAGTACCTACTCGAATTTTTTCGAGCGGCTCGAAGAGAACCGAATACCCGATTTTTTTCGGGCGGCCCGAATTTACTTCGAGCAGATCGGAATTTTCGAGCCGTCCGACTGTGACGAGTAGCCTGAAAGCCTGAACGTTTCGAGCAGTACGAATGTGTCGAATATTTTAGGTTAGGAAATGTGTATCTACTGGAACGTGAATAATGGTCCTTATTAATGTGAATAATTAAAATGTAAACTGCAAATGAAAATATTCTATAACTATTGAAAATAAGTTAATGCCGTGTAGAAGTCGACATATGTATCACATTATGCCATATTAAAGTAACAAAAACTTTGACAGATCATGAATTGCCACTTCGCTTTTTTCTAAACTACATGGCGTAGAAATGTCATATTTTGCGAACAATTAGATTTCATCTAGAAACACATCTCTTAATTTTGACTATACTTAATTTGTACTTCATAATCGTTTCTTTATTTATTTATATTTATTCATTTTTTATTAACCGGTAACAACCTTTGTTAACAGTGACCCGACAGAAATCCATATACGTGTAATGTATAGGAAAGAGGCAAAAAATAAAGGAAATGTAAGAAGAAATGAAAGGATAAAATATAGAGAAGTATATGAATACGTGCATACATACATGAAAAACATGAAAAAAGAGTGATTCGAATTTAGTACGTACTTATTTTCAATAGTTGCAGAATATTATTAATTACAGTTTACATTTCAATTATTCACATTATTAAGATCCATTAATCAGGAATTTTTTACATTCCAGTAGATACACATTTCCTAACCTAAAATATTCGAAACATTCGTACTGCTCGAAACATTCAAGCTTCAAGCTACTCGTTCCATCTGCTCGAAGTACATTCGGGCCGCTCGAAAAAATTCGAGTACTCGGTTCTATTCGAGCCGCTCGGTTCTCTGCGAGCCGCGCAAAAAATTCGAATTCTCGGTTTTCTTCGAGCTACTCGGTTCTTTCGAGCCCCTCGCTTTTGTCGAGTACTCGGCTCGGTTCGATTCCTCGAGTCGAATCAGACTCGGTTCGCTTTTTCTGAGTACTCGAACAACTCTAGTGGATAGCGACAGAAGCAGTAATGTTAAAAAACACTGTTGCACAACAAAATAACATGCATTCAGATAAACGCTACACACGCTATTTGAAATTTTGCGGAAATGCTGGGTCAAAAAGTTCACATAGGATGAAGCTTTCTTTCGAAGTAGAATCCATTTGTTACCTGAGACATGGTAAAAGATAGAATAACAGGAAATTTTTTTAACAAAACCAAGCCTACCCGTTCTTGAATAGATACCTATTACTAATTGCAAGAAAGGTTATCGAGGAGAAACAAAATTACTTACGCACCGCATAAGTAAAATTATATTTCATTTACGTACGATAAGGGTTAAAATTATAAAGAGAAACTTCCTGCATTGCCCCACATAAAAATAGAGGCGAATGTGCTACAAGTGCCTGGCGATCTTCGAAGGAATATCGCGTTTCCAGAGGCGTGTAAAGGATTGGAAAGCCTTTCAGCCCAGCAGGGACCAGATCACTTTCGGTTCGACGGTGATCTCATTCAGTTGACACGACGAGATCAGGTTGCTGGCCTTTCGCGAATTTTAAAATCACGCCGAATGTGCTACACGCACCCGAAATCCAGTTACTGTACCGCACGACTGACCATACTGGAAATTCCCACAGATGGGGCCTCAGCATCCTGATTCTCAATATCAGGCTGTTTTCTTTCGTTCTCATCTCTTGAGATTTGGAAAGATTATTTCATCAAAACAGCATTCTCATTTTGTTAAAAAGTTGTGAGCGCACAGCGTGCGCGATAATTTGTTGCGGAACAAACTTTGCAATTTATATCACGTTTCACGCCATTCAGATTAACAATAAAAAAGAACCGCGAAGGTCTATGGTTTTTATCTGTGACATTGAATTGATAGAACTTTTTACAGGAACGACAGAAAAAGGAGACGCCGTACGTGCAGGAAGTGAATTTTAACAAATAGTAAATGCAAAGTCCGGTTCAAGCTTCCTAGTGGGGATAACTTTTATCATTACGAACTGGTGTGGCGACAGTTAAAAGGATAACTCTGTCGCGGAAGTAACGAAATCGTAGAAACTTCATCTGCCGACTTCTATTCTCAAAACTACATTTCAGGGAAATTTCGTACACGTATCTAATCAATTTAATTTTCCTGACAAAAAGGAGATACTTTCTCTTCGGAACATACAAATACCTATATTCCTTGTCATATTAGAAGGAAACTGTTTCACGCATATAGAATGAGCTCATTGGCTCTGAGGGAGCGTTGGTTGCGGTATAGCCAATAGTAGCGCAGAACAGGTCTATGCGCAGGTTCCTTCTTATATGACAGAGTATATATATGTGTAATATCATAAAGCTTTGTACGAAAAACCTGAATATCTCAAGAGCAGTTAATTCACAGACATTCATCAAACCTCCCTATTACTTCAGAATAGGGCTGGGACTATTCGAATACTTTAATATTCGAATATTTTACAAGTATTCGAATGCTACGAATAAACTTCGAATATTTGAGTATTCGAATAAACTTCGAATATTTTAGTATTCGAATAAACTTCGAATATTTGAGTATTCGAATAAACTTCGAATATTTGAGTATTCGAATAAACTTCGAATATTTGAGTATTCGAATAAACTTCGAATATTTGAGTATTCGAATACTGATGCAGTCGAATACTGATGTATTCGAATACTGATGTAGTCGAATACTGATGTATTCGAATAGTATGGTGTGCAGTGGGTCAAAATTAGCTTACAAAAATGAACCCAAAGAACTTGATTCTTGATTTATAATTCACAACATACTATTCGAATACTTAAATATTCGAATAGTATTCGAATACTTGGATATTTAAATTATATTCGAATACTTGGATATTCGAATTATATTCGCCAAATAATTGAGCAACCGAAGTATTCGAGTAATCGAATACCGAAAAATTCGACAAATTGGCCCCGCCCTACTTCAGAACAGATGAAATGAATTTTTACTTCTAATTTCTAACGAATCAGTAGGTACATATTAATCTGGGACACCCCGCGCAACGCGGATGGTAAAAAAAATACGATTAACGAACGCCGATGGCACGGGTAGCGAGTCTTTTATACGATCGATAATTTAGATTCGCGTTTATCGGCCGTGACTGGGTTCCTCTGCCATTCACGTCTGCTCTTAATCCAATTCACAGTATCGTTTTCGCCTCGGTTCCGCCCCGTATTGCCCTAAATGCCAATCGTCAGAATATTCCGCCACGAGTGCCGTAAGAGCCTGAAACGGCCATTTAAGCTGTTAATGCGGCGATGATTCGGGAGAACGACGTTGATCGACAGACAGCGTTTTCGCCGATGGACGAGTCTCTTACGGTTCCTTCGGCGGTTTTGCTGCGCAAAGGCTGGCGTGTGTGTATACGCACGTGCAGCGTTTCTTCATTGGGAGCAGCGAACTGAGTTACAGTTACCAGGCTATATCGAATTTTAATCGAAAAACGAGATCGCGCCTGTCGGGGCGTAGACTGGCCTCGTTGGCCTAGAAACTGGAGGGGCTCGATTCCCTTCCAGGAGAAACAAATCGCCACCATCCATTGGGACTTTGCGCAAGAATGCAGAGAGCTTGTTCATCAGCGCCGTGGAGCAGGTTTGTGTCGAGTGCTCGGTACCTGGCGTGCAGAATTCGTGGAATGAGGGAAAACGAGAGGGAAGAGGTAACAAATTTCAGGATAAATTCTTTCCATGTAAGTGGTTCTGGTGAAAAATTACTTTGAGTAGTTCATATGAGTCTATGGTTGAAAATCAAGTGGAGTAAGATTCAGAGATGTTGGGGGTCAAGCATCGACGAGGTACGAGTCTAGCATTGCTACTCCAACAATTACGACTTTGCTTTAAGACTCTTTGTAAGTCGTGATTAAAATATGCTGGAGCATCGTTGTTTCTGACGATTAGGTTTCTCCTGATAGGCAACGTTACAATTTTTTTCTTCAATCAAACTCATAGCTGTATGACGATGGGTCGAGGGCGGAGTTAACAGGAGTAGAAGTTCCTTGTCTGTAGTTAGACATATCGAGTTTAGAAAAGAACACGCATAGTCGATGAGAGTTCAAATCATTTTTCTTCAAATTCTACCTGATTCTAAAATTTTCCCTATCCTCGATTGTGCCATGAATTTTAATACATAACAGCAGTTGGAGACGAAGTATCAAGTGTCACCTCGGAGACAACATTCAGTGTACATTTTGGGTGCTAGTACCTTGAGGTAGTGGATATTGGGTCAGTAGGATCCTGTAAGTGGCAGAATCCTCATCTGCTGACTTCTACTCTCAAAGGTATTTACTTTATAACCACTGAAGTATACTACACAATCTGTTCTAGGGTTTATACAAAAACCGACTTTTGAAAAAACCGGTTTTCGAATTACATTATCCCGAAAAAACCGGTTTCCGAATTTTAAAAAAAATGTATAATTAAAATAATAAATAAATATTTGTACTTACTTTAAAAATGTTCAGTTTCCTTAATATTTATGGAATTACAAAAATATAATTAAATAAAATATACTGTATCTATACAAAACCAAATAAATAAAAATTAAATTAACTAAAATCCGCACAAATCATTTAATATTTAATATTCATTTAATATTTATGGATCTACAAAAATATAACACAATAAAATAGACTGGATACAAAACCAAATGAAACAAAAACCTAAAATCCGCAGAAAATATAAATTTTTTACAGTGGTACCAAATTATAAATCTTTATTCCATTTAGTATTTTTCTTCAGAAAATATGAACTCATGAAGATTAGTTTTACAGTAATGAGTAGACTGTTACATATATACTACAATATGCTTGTGACCGAGGCGATTTCAAATCAAAATAATTAATTCATTTCTGCATATTAATTATAAAATATAAAACCGGTTTTTTAAATTTAAAACCCGGTTTTCGAATTTAAAAAATTCATAAATAATAACCGGTTTTTAAAAAACGACAAACCCTAATCTGCTCTATCCAATCCCACCGAATGCAAACCTCTAATATGTACTAACAATTTCATGAAAAAGAAGATAACCCATGGCCTTACAATTAGTACTTGACCACCGAGAATTCACAAATTTCCATCCTACATGCGAAAAACTTCAAAAACGACATTCTCACTTAAGGAGGTACGATACCTCAATTGCGGGGCACGCGGCGGCGAGAGCGGTAAGCCTATGCTTATACATGGGAGCTCTGCAGCGACACCAATCTTAGATAAAAAAAATTATGTAGACAAAAATGTTATTTACATGTCTATTCCTAATAATAAAATTATTACTACATATTTTGTTTCTGAATTCAATTATAAAAAAAAGTATGTTCAATGCAGCTAGAAACACAATATTTTCATTAAAAAAAGCGTAAAATATATGAGTGAAATGTGGCAACGTCGCTTTGCGTCGATCTTTTTTTCCCTTTCCATTTCACACTTCTTGCGTCCTTTTGCGCATTTGTACCGCAAAAGTAAGTTGACATTGTATTGGGAAATATTCTGAGAGCGCCATCTACTAAAGTAAGCTCTGTAATCGGGTCAATCGCGTTACAGGACTGGTGTCACACAAGTATTGAAATAGTGCAATAATGTTTTTGTCATTAAATAGTCTGTTAAATTTTACAAAATCGATCATCAAACAGTCGAAATTCCTAATACTGCCAATTACATGTGACAGCAAACCCGATTAGACTACTTTACTTTTCGCCACCAGGTGGCGTAGCGGAGGTAAGAAAATGCCAATACATCACTGCTCGGCGTACAGCGTTGCCACGTTTCAAACAGTTTCTTCAGGCAGTTCTAAAAATAGAAGAACATTGCTGTCTATTTATTCAATTATCTAATAAATCGGCACGGTTCGTGTCCGAGTTTCTTTTTCAGAATTTCGCAGGAATATCTAAGTTTTTCATTGCAACATTTTTTAGAACTTTCTTATCATTTTTAAGGACTGGTGTAAGATTTCATAGAAATTTTATCGCTGCTCCCATAAGTGCCTGTGTATAAGAGTGCAATTAATTTCAATTTTTTGACACAATGCGGACTACACATTGAACATTAGCTTAAAACACTTTCAAAGATTTCTTATCACTTTTCTGATCACTCCACTAAATTCTGCTCACCCAGCAATCATACTACGCGCAACCAGTCAACAGACCCTCCCTATATCCCTCACACGACTTCCATTACACGCGATGATTTCCCCATCGTTTAAACATCATGGCTGTCAGTGCACATGACGAAGCAATAAATTCTTGCGCTGGCACGTGTCCGAAATATCCTTTGCTCCTTCGCGTACCCCCTTCACGCACCCTGCACCCCGACTGCCTGTCAAGATCGCGATTGTGTGAAAAAAAAAGAGGGAAGAGATTTTGCGAAGGGGGCCAATAAAAACGGGGAATAATAAAGGAACGACGTATTTTCGCCAGCATTTATCGGGCCAGTCACGGCGATGGTAACGAATAAAAATTTATTCGGGCGTCGAACCGCTCGTCCCTTAAGGTCGGGCTGAAATACTGTGTTCGGGGGACCCCGTATCTCGTCACGGGTATAAATCCTCGCGGGGGACGCGCACTTGCGCGCGGTATACCGGGTGAGCATCAAAGCGCGTCAAATGTATTCGGCGCGATCCCGTCTGACCGCAGATTTATTAGGGCTTTGCGTTACGTTGGGCCCGACGGGCCGTAACTCATTAGGCGGGGTGCCATTGCCGCCCGTCAATGTGCCTCTTTGCGCGCCCGCGCTACTGCGCGCCTCTGCGTGGTCGCGCCGCGCCGTGGCGAATCAGAGTAGCCGCGCGCACATTTAACCCCTTAACGCGCTCATTCTTTTCGACTTAATTAATAATACATGGACAGCTCTGTTCTTTTGGAAGAATTTTTCAAACCTTTGCGCTGCAAGTATGCCTTTCAGGTACAGTGAAGCTTAAGGTAGTTCCTGAATATTCTACTAAATTCAAGAATTCCCTTAAATTTCGTTCAAAACTAATTTCGAATACAAGAAACCCTTGTGCAATGTTTAAAATCGATTTACCACATAGTTATCGGGAAATCGTTCATTAAAGTTGATGCATTTTAACACAGTGGCATACGGCAGAGTCGGAACAAGGGGGTTATAGTTTCAGTTTTTCAAAATTGGCACAAAAGTACATCGAAATGTCACGAAATGAATTTATTAATTTCTGCGAAACTGATCGCATGGTTTCTTCGTAAATGCCCATACAAAATAGGTTTACTTGCAAATTTTTTAGAAATTACGTAGAGCAGTCAACGTGGCAACGTCGCACAATCGATATGTTCAGACATTTTAATAGCGAACGACGATTCAAATTCGTATGAACATTTTTTCTGACATTTTGGTTATAAAAGACGCTCCGAATGTATGCGACGTTGTCAGATGCTGCTGCTCCAATTCCCTACGCTAACCAATTTAATATTCCACTTTCGTATTACAATTATTTATATTAACATTGAACTTTTTAAAATATATATATAGAGGATGTTAAAAATTATTATTATTCTTTCTTTTAGTATCAGACTACTTTATATTTAACGTTTATTACCCAACTCTAATTTGACTAATATAGTCAGTTAGGAACTACCTTAAATGAAGCTTTCGCGATTTTCAATCGTTTGGTGTATATGTAGAATACAACACCACTAAAATTTAACAGTTTTGTTGGAAATTAGCTTCAAATAATTCTCGCTGCTATAAAAGTGATTTTTAGTTGTTCGAGATAAACCAATATTCGAAAACGGGGATACTTAATAAGAAGATTACCGCAAAATTGTTCGTTCCTCATGTGGTGGCTGTTATGGCGATCACACTCAGGACTGCGCGCTACCAGAAACCGTAGACACACCTGTCCTCTACTTGGCTCGATTAGTATTTACATATGCATAGTGTATTTGTGGCGCGAGCTCGACTGCTTCGTATCCTCAACATTTTTCAATCAGAGCAATATTTATTCAGGAAGGCGGATCCTTCTCGCTTTAAAATAAAAAATGAATCTACTAAATCCGACACATAGTTTCCGAGATAAAAATTCATAAGTACAACCTGAAAATAGGCAAAAATCGCACATTCAAGGCACTGTATTTTTTAAACATATTCGAAATCGGCGAAGTGATGACTTAAACTCCCCCTAATTTTACGAGGACTGCAACATATTCTAGTTTGAACAGAATCCCAGTCATCGAATTTAATGTTATTTCTTAATTATCATGGATAAAACTGTACCATTTAAGGACTCCTGTTTCATTTGCAAAATGCTAAGGCTGGCTAACATAGAACTCACTACACTCTTAAAATTATCAAATTTAATATTATTATTATTATTAAACGACTTTATTGCACCATTAAAATTAAAATTAAAATTAAAATTAAAATTAAAATTAAAATTAAAATTAAAATTAAAATTAAAATTAAAATTAAAATTAAAATTAAAATTAAAATTAAAATTAAAATTAAAATTAAAATTAAAATTAAAATTAAAATTAAAATTAAAATTACAATGGCGAGTAGGCGAGGTTCAGCATTAACTGCTGCTCTACAACCTAATCTAAGATATTATAACCTACGCAAAGAAATGCTACCTTAGTACAACTTGTCATCTCTGAATCAATGTAAAGCTTGTATATATTTATAAATATTTCTTGACAATAAATAAAGTTAAATCGTACAATGCATACTAAATCGAATAGAAATCACTTCCTTATTTCCTTAAAAACATCCTTTATTTACCCGATTAAAGCGTCCCTCCCGATATCTACACGTTTACCAATTTCCACACGGCTGCATTCGTTCGCCGCGGCGCTCACCTCGTGAGAAAATATCGGATCCTCGCGCGGGATCATTAAATATCGGTTTCTTCTTTCGATCAACCAACGAATCGTGCCCAACTGGATCCGATTCCTTTCCTTTTCCAACGATCTTTCTCGTTATTCATGTACGGGGAAAGAAACTTCACCCGTTATCAGCCTCCCGGTACGTATGCGCGGTGCCTACTGCCGCGATACCTGATTGATTTACGTCGCTACCCGTACGTATCGCGGCGCAATTACGCGCACACTAATAGCCTGTATTATAAACAATTTGAGAATTCTTTTCGAGCCGTTAGAACGTGATTTATCGGCCGCCGGCGTGCAGGCATCTAACGAAGAGCAACAAGATTTACGAATCGAGGATAGCCCTGGCTACGTTGCTCAACGCAGTCTTCCAAATACGACCACTCGATTTGCAATAAATCAATCGACGTCGAAGATAAATCGATTCCGGTGTGCTCCCATGATGTGTTCATTCCGCGATATAGTAGCTAAATAGTCAAGGACTTATACAGGGTGAGCGCATCGTAATAGATCGAACCCAATGTGTTAGTTACGTGGTTGAAGGTTTCGCTAATTGCTACTGTATAATAGTTGCAACGGTTGTTGTTAGTTGGGGATCCTTTGATTTTTTTTTAAATTTTCTATCTTATATAAGTAGACCTCTGATGAATCTGTAGTGGTCTTTGGAAGTATTCGAAAATTTATGTATGAAAATTTTGACAACTCAAATGTAAATGGAAGCAAATGCTAAGATTGTGCAGGTACGCGAATTTTGGAGATAATTCGACGACAGTCGCGATAAATGTTTTGTCAATGCAATAGGTACATGTCGTAGGTTTATTTTCCAATTTTACCTGAGACTTGCTTGTTATTATAGTTACCATATCACTATTCAAGAACTGTATTACAATTGTTTTAAATTTCATATGTAAGCGTGTACATACTTTCATCCCTGCAATATTCTAAAATAACACGATTGATACTTTAGAAGCCTCAACTAGGTACGGCAGTGTAGCAAGAAGAAAAATGACCAACTATATTTTCATCCTACTTAGGATTGGGGGCACTCTAATACTCGGTCAAACAAATATTCCTTCCCTGATTTGCAATGACTTCGACCTAGCGATAATAATTTCTAATAAGAATTAACGGGCGCTGACATGCTGTTATCAGCGATTAAACAAGACAGTCTTTACGTTCAGGTGTGCCCACTTAAAATAATTCGCGCTTATAAGAACACCCAATTACTATTTCTTCGTGTCCAACCATAAACTGCAGCTGTGCCCATGTCTGACGATAATAATTTAACGATCCTTCGTGAGTCTTCCGTGATTGTCGATAATTAGTGCACTTAACCTGATTCGATGTCACGCGTGGTAGTGGAAAATTCGAGTACTTAAACGCATGATTGCGGAGATTGAATAAATGCACTAGGAAGTTATGCGACTCTCGTCGGGAAAAGAATCGAATATAGGGAGATGCTATAGTTGGAACAAACATAGGTGGACGTTCTCGGCCACTAAAGGCCCATCCCAGAGTTGGGCAAAATCTAATTACAAATTACAAATTACAAATTACAAATTACAAATTATGATTAAACTGTAATTGTGTAATTGATTACACATTATTTTCTGTAATCGTTCATGTAGATTGTTGACAAAGCCAAATGGTCAACTACGTAAATTAACAATTACAGAAAATAATGTGTAATCAATTACACAATTATAGTTTAATCCTAATTTGTAATTTGTAATTAGATTACATTTTGCCCAACTCTGGCCCATCCCCACCGTGTTGGCTGGTTCTTCCCATTCTAGCTCGCATAATCTGTTACTAACATAATATGTAGCAATACAAATCTTGTCTACCGTAATTAGCATTGCAGCACAGTGAACTTGAATAGTTAATTAATGTGTTTGAACTATATATATTCCTACCGATGAATAGATAGGTAATTTTTAATTTATACTGTAAAATACTACTTCAACGATCAGTTTTTCGAAAGATGTTGAAATGAACAATTTGATGTTCGTCAATATAAAAGTTTAACCATCATATGAAGTACTAATTTACTTTCGAAATTGTGTAAGATTTTGCCACTCAAGATGGAAACACTTTTTCGACAATGCATTCGAGCCATTCTTTGGAAAAGTGTACCAATGTTACGATCAGTGCTGGATTAACCAATAAGCAAAATAATGCCTAAGGTATCGGGAGAAAGGTGGCACCATAGAAATTTTCTGAATTTTAAAATCTAACTTTCGTTAGAAACACTTGTTAGTTAAATTATCGGAAATGCCTAAGAAATTGTACATTGCGTGCCAGTGATCACCTTGTATAAGAGGGATTCCAAATTTGTTGAGTGCTTAGGGTCTAGGGCCTAGAAGTAGGGATTGCAAACCGGTAAATCAGCAAATTGGTTTGAAGTTTTTTTTTAACTGATATTTACCGGTAAATCGATTTAAATACATAATTTACCGAATTATTGGTAAAAATTTAACGAATTACCGGTAAATATTGTATGTATAGCAATGTAGCGCATAATTCCGTCGATATCTTCTACGTTATCAGTGAAAAAAAACTTCAAACTGATTTACCGATTTACCGGTTTATAATCCCTGCCTAGAAGGTCTTAATCATTGAATAAATATTCTCGTGATAAATCCATGGTTAACCTCTTCAGGAACAGATTATTTGTACTTGCAGTAAAAACGACCTTATTTTCCATATAATGCGTTGCATTTATGGGAAAATGTCATCGTAAATCTTTATTCAGGGTTTGGAGTAAATTGAATTACATCATCTCCACGGTACAATATTTAAAATAACACAAAAGCTAAATATAAGTACTCGCGTCTACAGTATTTCTGAAGAGGTTGAATATAAAATGTGATCAAAACGCACCAGATGCTGCCAAAATGATGACTCAATATCTGGAACCATCTGGAGCACAGGGAATTATTCTTTAAACGTCCACCTTCAACTTTCTTTCTGCTTTCAGTATCCGCTTTAAGCACACAAAAATGAACTTGAATGACTTAAGTAACAGAAAATTAAAAGAAGAATGTGAATGACCTCGACTATGACTATGCTAACAAATTTAATTTTTATTTCTGATCTATCGACTGGATTTAATTTTTCGCGCAACACAAAACTGCTCGCACCGCGCACTAATCGGGGGGCATGTTCACTGTGACGCCACCTACAGCAGACTGACCCCCCCTAGTAGCGAATTCTTTTTCTACCCCTGAGAATTTCGTTCGAGGCGTAACGACTCTGTTTATAAACTTTTCGAAGCGAGCAGTTGTGCCTCGACCAAACTCTACATATGCGAAGCAACGTGCTCACTTTCTGAAAGCGAAATATTCCTGCGAATATCATGGCTGCTAGTGAATAAGAATTTTTGGAAACATTGAAGTTTCCACTTTGAGCAAGATATACCAGCTGTGCGAAGGACCTTAATATTCTCTTCACTGATGAAATTACAATCAAGGTATTTTCTAGAGAAATAAATAGCCAGTTTAGCAAGGGATACAGTATAATAATATTTTCCTATTTTTGATGAAGATGTGAAGATCATTCTTGTGTTTTCAAATGCGTCATAGTTCCTTTTTACCACACCATAACAAATTTTATGACGATTTCACTGATTAGAGATTGAAAATTCTTGAAAAGCACTGTGTTTGTATTCGTGGCCCACCTAATTTTATCATCGATGTAACATCCATAATGGATTAACACGTATTCAGGAATTGAGAATGTATTTTCAATAATGGATTAACATCTATAATGGATTCAGGAATTGAGAATGTATTTTCAATTCCTGAATACATGTTAATCCATTATGGATGTTAATCCATAATTAGGAATTAAAAGTACATGTTAATCCATTATGGATGTTAATCCATAATTAGGAATTAAAAGTATTCAGGAATTGAGAATGTATTCTCATTTCAGAGAATGTAATCAATAATGGATTAACATCCATAATGGATTAACATGAATGTTGATCGTAATTAGATTACATTTAACATGGATGTTAATCCATTATTGAAAATACATTCTCAATTCCTGAATATTTTTAATTCCTAATTTTATCATCGATGATAAAATTAGGTGGGCCACCTGTCTACCTATACTTGGATTTACACCAATAATTAATAATGTAAGAATTGTAAATGAAGTGATGAAAACCGTCGAAAGCAATTCCTTATTTTCTCAAATTTTATTAATTTATTTCTACAGTCTATTGCTATTACGTGGTTTCATAGCGTATAAATTCGATTCAACCTTGTGTTTTAACGCTATGCGCTCCAAGTAGGCCTTGGGTCAATGCGATGCTTATCACATTCTCAGAACAATAACTTAACAGAATAAAATGTGAGGTAATTCTAGAATTATTCCGCTGCAATTGATTTTGTATCAACTTTCACCTTCGAATATCGTAGTTGATATGCATCGACATGATGTGGAAATAAATCAGAATTACTGGTCGAACATGGTTCAAGGAACTTCTATTGCAAACCGCTGATATAATACTAAACCCTGAAGCCATTTTGTCGTTTCAAACGTGTTGTAATTTTTACGGCAATGAACAATGGGATGAACTATGCAATACAATGACAACAGTTTTTGCAGTCTAAAAGATAATTGTACACTCCTTGAACACACAGATTATTGAATGTTTAACAAAAAAATATCTTTCACAAGATATATGTGGAATATGGTTATAGTATTAATTTTATAAAGTCATATTCTGCAATGTAAAAAATTCTTGTAAATGAAGTAACTAAATTCATGTTAAATATTGATGGAATATTAATAGTATTTTTTTAAACAAAATAATATTTCTACTACAATAAAATAGAAAAGGACACAGCATTCTACTTTTTAGAAAGCTTAAAATTGTCAATGTTTGCATCTGAATATTTTTTATCCAGCATATTAATACACTAAAATATTAATTGCAAAAGATGAAGCTAAATTTTCACTTTCTGGTATCTGCACATGTACCAGACCTCAATAAAAATTGAACCATTCTAATAAAAGCTAAATTAAATACTACAGAGTAAATAAATAAATATTCGACAATCAGACTACATAATTAGTTACGGAAAAAATTGATAGCCACTACCAACAATATCAATCAAGCCCCCAATACTTTAATCATTCTAAGAAAATTAAATCATTTAACAAATTAAAAACAAGCTACATAATCTGCTACATACATACCACTCTACAACATTAATCCCTTTTTAACCTTTCCCCTGTGTGTAACTACATTACACAGGGCATACCAACTGTTCCATTTCAGAAGGAAGAACATACGTCCGCAAGAATGCAACATAGTGTGCATAAATTATTATAAACTCCCGTTAAAATACAATTTGCAGCCGTGATAGCCACAAACAACTGCAATAAATAAGATCAAGTCACACAAACACCAAACGTCAGCCACCTCGGGCTGTCAGAACCGTAGAGTTTATGTCATCTTCACTAACTCTATCCTGAACATCAAACACATGGAAACTACTAAGTAGACCACAAAGATTGTTTAATAGGGTGGAACGAAATATAGGGGCAAAATATTTTTTTATTATTCATGACTTCTAATAGTGGGCGAAAGTTGCCTTTTATAAAGTTATTTAAGCTGTGAAGGTTTGATCTTGATCAACAAATATTTTGCGGAGCCGCGAGCCACTCAAAAATTTATATTTGCTGATTGTGTGACTTTTGAATGGCTTGCGGCACCTCAAAAAATTTGTTAATCAAGATCAAACTTTCGCAGATTAAATAACATTATAAAAGGCAACTTTTACCCACTATTAGAAGTCATGAATAATAAAAAAAATATTTTGACCCTATATTTCGTTCCATCCTATTGTGTAATCGTTCAAACTTAACAAATCCCTAAAAAACATACTGCCATTCACCAATTTCACGCTCCATCGACCTATACATATATACACACAGCGTGTACCAGAAAGATGGGAACTCCGGACTAATTCGGGAGCATGAAGTTTTTGAAAAAATCGTCAGACAAAAGTATTAGGGTTTGAAAAGAGGCATCTGGTGGTGACCTCCATTACGACCCAAGGGTCAAATATAGAGGTCATCCCAAGGTCAACTTGATTTTTTTAAATGGGAACCCCTATTTTCAGCAGCAGTAATGAAAGGAACGTAAAGGTATGTTTAACTTTTGTCTGAAAAATTTTCTTCGAAAGCTTCATACTTCCAAATTAACCCGGAGTTCCTATTTTTCTGGTATACCTTGTACATACAAACACTTTGACTGCCACTTGAAACCTTATGCGAGAATAGACACTGCGTCCAACCACGGAAGGGGTTAAAGACGAACCTTCCATTCTTAATCTGTCACTGGAGTCTAACTTATTACAATCGAAATCCTGAAGATGTTACCAAAGTTTCTCCACTACATTGTCCATTACATTTTCTCACGTTCCAGGACGCTCCGCGGCGTTCGAGAGCGCAGACCCACCATATCGCGCTGCGTATTTCACGGGGAACAAACAACGTCGTCGCGAAGTTAATTCACGCTAATGTTCCCTTCTGCCTGTTGAGTATCGGGAGGCGACCACGGACAAACTTGAGCCGAAGTTAATGGGCAAATTACTTTTCCCGCGGATAACGGCCGTGGGACGGGATTTATGCCAACCCGATACGCGGCGTACACTCGAAACGGGGCGCTCTGGTTCGCTGCGCGCGGGGCGGCGCGCGCAGACGGGCCGCGGGAAAAAAGGAATCGACAAATTGTTTCGCGGAGCCGTAATAAATATTCATGGGCGGCGGTGGGCCAGCGATGAATACCCCGGGCAGAACGATAAATCGAATTTACGAGGGATGAGTCAACGAACCGTTCTTACGCCGGCCGCTTCCTTTTTCGATATGATGCACAAACAGGCCACGCTGAGCCTTTCTTGAACGTCGTCACCGTATCGCCAGACAATAAATAATATGTACCGTTGCCGGCGGTCGGGCGATCTCATTTTTCGCCTTTCACGTCGCACAAGCTCCCCCTCGCTTAATTAAATGCCGCATTAAGCGGCCACAAATTCGGTGCGTCTCGCGAGACAACGGATACCACGTGACCAGCTCGCGTGAGTGGATGATATAACGTCTGACTTTTGCTGCCGCTTCTTTTGCGCTGGAGGGTGGTTAAATTCGAGGAGTGAGGTGGTGGAGATTGTTCAGTAAAGTAGTTTTGGATTCTAATGAGTGAATTGAATGCCCCCAGTGATCGAATGGAGATGTAGTAACCCATACAGCACACCTCGTTGCAGGAATATTGCAGGAACGTTGCTGCAATATTGCGTTATTGCGGGTTGCATTGCAACATTGCAGGAACAATGCTACAATATTGCCGTGCAATATTCGAGTGGCACACGTTGCCACTGTAATGTTCCAGTGGCAACGATCCTGCAATGTTTCTGCATGATTGCGCACACATTGACGTGCATTGTTACAGTGGCAACGCTCCAACAACATTCTGTAATATTGCGCACACGTTGCCACTGTGATGTTCCAATGCCAACGATCCTACAATATTTCGGCAATATTGCGCGCACATCGACGTGCAATGTTCCAGTGGCAACGATCCTACAATATTTCTGCAATATTGCGGGCACATCGACGTGCAATGTTCCAGTGGCAACGATCCTACAATATTTCGGCAATATTGCGCGCACATCGACGTGCAATGTTCCCGTGGCAACGCCCAAAGGTTTTCGATTCGAATCCGCCTGGGGAAAAAGTTTTCTATGAGAAAAAGACACGCGGGCGTTATACTACTACGATTCTGCCTACACACATTCATGTCGTCGCGTCCCTCACTGCCCGAAACGTTGCGGCGGGACTATTGCTATAAAATCGCTGAAACGTTGCGGGAATACACTCCTGCAATATTGCTAAGGCGGACATGGGAGTGAACCTGCAACGTCTCTGCAATGTTTTGGTGCAACATTGCAATCTTGCACAGCGTCATTGCAGAGGCGTTGCTGCAACGTTATGGTGCTGTGTGGGAATAAATACAAACTATGAAATGGAGAGGCTAATATTTCGACGGTGCGAATTTCTGCTCCCCAATGCTCTGTGTTGATTTTATTTTAAAAACACAGTAACAAAGTAATATGATATTGTGCAAACTTGATACAGGAAATGAAGGTAATGCGAGTACCTACCCCTACCCACACAGCACCATAACATTGCAGCAACGTCTCTGCAATGATGTGGCGCAAGATTGCAATGTTGCACAATAACATTGCAGATACGTTGCAGGTGCAGTCCTATGTCCGCCTTCGCAATATTGCAGGTGTGTATTTTTGCAAAGTTGCGGCAACATTACAAATATGTAGTCCTGCAACGTTCCGGCAATGATTCTGTAACAAAACGTGTTATCACTACAGTATTGCACGGCAACATGTGCGCAATTTTGTTTGGGCATTGGCACTGGAACATTGCACGTCGATGTGCGCGCAATATTGCAGGAATATTGTTGGATCGTTGCCACTGGAACATTACATGGCGATGTGCGCGTAATATTGCAGAAATATTGTAGGATCATTGCCACGACAATATTGCACAACAATATTGCAGCATCATTCCTGCAATATTGCAATTCAACATACAGCAACCCAATATTGCAGCAACGTTCCTGCAATACTGCTGCGACGAAGTGTGCTGCATGGGTATCTTTCTGAAGAGCCCCAAATATGTTCCACGCTTTTTAAACTCTGGGATCTCCGAAGTGAACAAGAATATACCTACTCAAATGCCTCGAATTCTTCCTAAATACCCCACACAACGTTGAGCATTCCATCAAACACCTCAGCAGTCCATAAAGCGAAGGATGAGCCCGATGTCGAAACAGGAAAAGTTTCTCTCCCATTGGTAGTTAAACTCGTATCACTGTGAACCTTCGATCTCGATCCAGCGAGATGATTGTCTGACTCATCGTTAGACAACGCGAATAATCATCGCTACACGTACGGCATTATAACGAAGGATTGAGAATAACTTCGAATGTCCGCAATCAACCGAGACGCGGATGCGCGTCGAGAAAACGGATCTGCGTGTGATTCAAAAGCATCGCGCATAACTGTACATTATCGGCTTCTTTTTCCTTTTACCCTTCCCTCTGCGGGCCCCCTTCCCCTTTCTGCGGCTAGGCATTGTTCGAATTAAGGGTCAGCGAATATTCATGAAATTATGGAGGCCCCCATCTCCGACCGCTCTGCACGCACGAAACTTTCACGTCGTTAGTTCGTATACCCTTATTTTCGTGAGCGGAACGCGTATCCGCTGCAATGGTTAGAGTTCGTAAATGGCGTTTTATCAGGCTTCCAGCTGGTGCATCGTTAAATGCGGCACTCTCACGAAATTTAATTAAAAACAAAAATTAAAAAGGCCTTGGACCCAACTACAGTTTTGTCTAAGGGCAAATTTAAGGGTTAGACTCAATAACAGCCTTGTTCGTATCTTTGTTAAAAAAAATTTTAACAGATTTCTGAAATTAAATCTACTCTGATTTTTGCTCTTTTTGTTATTGTACCTACTTTTTATGTGGTGTAATAAAGTCGTATTAATTTCATGGCCCTATTTGTGTTTATTATTAATTTTGAAAAGTATCTGCTTTAATCATCTGTGATCACACCTTCTTATAATCACAAACTGGTCACATGGGGTTCACTACACCCCAGCGTCATTTTTGAGTTACCATTTTCATATTTTTGAATCTGTTACCTTTTGAGTGATGTAATACTTCAAACGTGCTCTAATAATATTTTTCTAGAAATGTAAAGTTTGATATGTTGAAATTTGTATTTGAAAAAATAGTTATGGGTAAAAACGATTTTTTTGTTAAAATTCGCCAGAGTTTTAAATTTTATTATTCAGGTCTAAAGACTTAGAGAAATATTGGCAAATACATATCCTGGAGTGCCATACGCCCAGTGTGACCTCGAAGCGTTGAAAATACTGTATGCCCACTTAAAATTTTTTAAGTTTTGGAGATTCTTTAGCTGAGGTAATAAACGTAGTTTTGAAATTTTGCCACGAGAACAGCGAAGAATATTTTAAGATTAGTAGACACTTGTTCCTTTCAGCAGACGTCGTAGGTCGTTATGTGCTTGGCTTAATTAACTAGATGGCTCATTTGCCTGTGACTTAGCGCTTGGAAGCTTGGAGAGATGCTGTTACGTCTTTCAGCGGAGTCTGTTCTTTTTACAAAAGAGATTGGGCTTTATTAAATAACTTTTTTAATAATTTCACATGGTTATAGCTTAAGTATATATGTTTGTATAGAGGCATCTTGTTAGACACTCGAATGGACATTACACGTTGGCGATAGTGTAACATGGTTTAAAGTAAACTTGTATGTAAATGGAGATTGTATCATCGCAACTGCATAATGTAAATTTGTGTTTTTTAAACTCTGCCCCAATAATTTTGAGGTCAATACTAATAGTATCCGACAGAAATTACCCTTTTAATATATGGAAGTCATTCAGGTATGAAAGGATTTAATAATTTCTTGCTACATTGGTTGCTAAAATTAAACACGATTTACAGGTTTAGTAAATTAGAATCTCCAAGCTTGTTATGTATTATATATGGATAATTCTTAGTTGCAATATTTTAGAGAATATATTCCATGAAAATTCAGGGTACTTTTAAATTAGAAAAGAAGCTAAAGGATGAGCCACTTTGCAATAAAACCTTAGTTAATTTAGTTCCAAAATATAATTCTTTATATCTCGAAAAGGAAACTGCAGGTTCCAAATTGTAAAGTACTTTTACTTCTTTTTGGCATTAGCAGCTTGTATCTGTATTTAACTAGCCTCATACAGTTCAGTATAAGCGTCAATCATTCAAGTAGCAACTTTAACCTGTCAAGCAGAAATAACAGACAACGTTCGGTTAAAAAAGAAAGGGTAATCAATACCATTTACAGCACAGGAGAAACTAAAATATTAAGTAAGAGGAAATTGTTATTTCTTCATCCTCCATTACATCTTGAAAAATTAACCTTAGAGATTCTACATTCACATGCCATTTCTATACTTCTCTCGCACCGCAGATCTATCCTTTGAAGTATAAACGCACACCTTGGAATCACCTACTACAGTAATTTACAAAAGAATAAACCTCCCCAGCATTACTTATTTCAAACCGCCGTTACATCAGCAGTTAGATCGTTAAGGAATCATCTGAAACTCATTAAACGTCACGTATATTCCCACACTTCGTCCCGAGCTAATACAACTGCGACCCCAGAATAATTAATAAAAGACGTAGTCGGCTGAAAAAAACATCAAACGCTTAGTGACTATGAATAATGAATAAATCTTGCGTTACTTCACACCAGGCGGAATTCGCGCGACCTGATTTAATTAACCGACTTAAAAAATATCGAGAAAAAAACTTACTTGAATTAATGAAAATGAAAACTTGAATCTCAACTTCTCGGAGGCAGTTCCCAGTACATTTTCCAATCGCTTCGCGTTATATCGACGCGACAGATCGATGCCACGTTGCCCAGTCATCTGCTGGATCATTGTTTCATCGTTGATAAAGTCATTCCACCTCATTCATAACGATGGTCTGCCGATGGCATGGAAAAAAGAAGGAAGTCTGACGACCACGCCAAGCGTAGGAAACATAAATCAATGCTCGATTCGCGGTTCGGTTAATTAAAAAGCATGGCCGTACATCCATTGACTAATCATACCTAGCAATTATTCGTCAAGGACACTGTAACCGTCCAATGGCAATTAAAATCCAATACGCATGAATCAATATAAAACCACAGTAAGTATCCTTCTTTTGCCTATGTTCTTCGCCAGCGTCGATAAAATGGTTGCGCGTTATCAGGGAATTATTAATAATGGGGATTCCGGTATCCTAGTAAAGATTGAAGACGGAATCGACGGGGTGGATACTGGATGTGCATTAGGGCTGGGAATATTTCTCGAATTTTTCGGTATTCGAATATTCGAATACTTCGGTTACTCAATTATTTGGCAAATATAATTCGAATATCCAAGTATTCGAATACTATTCGAATATTTAAGTATTCTAAAACTGATGTATTCGAATGGTATGGTGTGAATTATAAATCAAGTCCTTTAGGTTCATTTTTTTACAAGCTTTTATTTAGTTTCAGTTGTGAGTTCGTTAGTTTGTCAGGGTGAAATCTTGTAAGTTAATTTTGACCCACTTCAACATATCCAATCGACTTGAGACTTTGCACACATACATAGTTCCGATGACAATACAATATTTTCACTAAAAAGCAGGAAATACTTCATAGTAAATTTTTTTTTAAAAACAAGCTTTTATTAAAATGTACTAAAAAGGAATCAATAATTTTGATACCTGCCGAGATGACTGCCCGAGAAGAATTCCCTCATATGACTAGAAATAAAAGCGTGAAAATTATATTTAAATATTCGATAATAAACTTCGAATATTTGAGTATTCGAATGTTATTATTCGATTATTTCAGTACTCGAATATTTACGTATTCGAATATTTCAGTGTTTGAATATTTCAGTATTCGAATATACTGAAATATTATTATTCGATTATTTCAGTACTCGAATATTCGATTAATAACATTCGAATACTCAAATATTCGAAGTTTGCTACATTCGAATACTTGTAAAATATTCGAATATTAAATTATTCGAATAGTCCTAGCCATAATGTGCATGGCATTTGTGACTTTCCCACAGATCATCAGGAAGATAGTAAATATGTATATCTGAAGAAATCAAATTCAATCAGCGATAACAAAAATGTAGAAGCGCTTATTGATGGATCATCGGATATTGTGTGCTGACATCATGAACGCGGTGGGGATATTTCAGGAGCATCGCGAGAGGGAGACGCGTCCGAACAATTCAGCGAGAAAATATCCCCTTTGGGACTGATAAATGGAGAAAAAGAACGCCCAGACATCCGTGACGATGATATTCTCTGCTTTTAACTTCGTTTTAGTTTCGTTTCTCACCATTATTCGCGCGACCCTGTCCTTGAAACGGGTTTGCAGCCATGGTTTCAGCAACGGCCCCCGATTGAGTAATCACGTAGCGGTACCTTGACTATCCTTGCCCCGTATTTTGGTTCTCGCGTCGTTGAAAAGTAATTTCTCGATCGTTCTTGTGCCATGAAATTCGTGATTTTCTGTATTTGCAGTAGGATTATTTTGGTGGCCTGTACTTGAGCTCCTATTTCGTTATTTTTACTGCAATTTGTCTCTTGAAAGTAGGAATACCAGGAAGTATTTAAAAATTTAGTAGAGTTGAGTCTGGTGATGTCCAATCTCCAAAATCGAGTAATCTTTTCTAGGACTGATAGAATGGTGAAGACAGGATTTAAGAGGTCATTCCGGTTAGACGGGTTGAAAAAAATCGATTTTTTTTTCAACATTTTTCGAAAGTAAGTTTAAATTTTCATGGAAAAATTTCGATTATTTTAGCTTCTACAGAGGCATTTTGTAGGGAGCGCAGAGGCTCGACCTCTATTGATGAAAACTTTGAACGCGTTCTTCTCGAAACGTCATTTGTCCACATCGTGAAGGTAAAATCTCAAAATCTATCAAACCGATTGCTTTATCAATTTTACTGCTCATTTTGCACAACTGTGACTCTGGCAGGGACTACAACCAAGTGTTTTCATTGAGTCTAACCTACTTTTAAAATCGAAAATAGCAAAAGAAAAGAGCCGAAAAAACATTTTGCTTGCATATTTGCCCGCTATTTTGCTAATTTTTAAGATAAATCACTAATTATAGTTCGAGCGATAGCGGCAGGCATACCGATCAACAATCTGTTTGGATTTTTGGGTTCAGATAAGTCTAACAGCTGAAATCGTCTGCGCAAGCGAGGCATATATTTTTAAACATGTGATCAAGACCATTTTCCAAAAGCATTTGAAAAGCAATAATTTTATTTTTATATTTTTTTATTTACGGTAGAAATGTATTTTAATAAATAGAAAAAAGTTTTATTCCATTACTATAATTAGGTATTTTCGTCGCAATGAATTCCTGAAAATCGCTGAATTATTCGGCGCGCTAACCAAAATTAAAATTCTCAAACAAACCTAGCCATAATCCACCATTTACAACAGATTCCTTACAGGAAATTTCAACAACTTCTGTTATACTACCTCCCAAGTTCACCGACAAAGAAGTCATACACTTTATAATACATTTAAACACAATCCCTTACTGCTCTTTCCTTCAAATCCACAACTTTCATTTCAAGAAACCTCAAATCGCTCCAAAATATCAATGCCTCACTCACACCAACAAAGTCCACAATTTACGAAATTCCAACAACCTGTTCATGACAAAGGATAAGGAAGTCGCAACAGGTGTCGAAATCATTTCCACCAGAGATGGGCAAAATTTGTATTTAAAAAAAATAATGAATAAAAGTGAAACAAATTATTCGCCATGCGTGGAATAAAATTAACTCGGGTTAACGGATGATAATTTTTTAAACTTTTATTCGTTACTCAAAATTCTATTCAGATACCAATTTTGCCCATCTCTGCTTTCAACCCATCAACTTTCGATTCCTCGCCTCACCTGCCGCATACTCAACAAAGCCTCCGTCAACGACTCAGATCATACTTCACCCTCCACTCACGCGAGAACGAACCTTCTATCCTCGTTTGGGCCCCAAAGCTGCCCATAGTGGCGTCAGGTTGGACGCGAGGCCACCTTATCGCGGGCACATTTTTATCGTGTCGAGCTCGATGTAAATCGGATCTGCTGGTGGGTGTTGCTATATACATCGAGCCCCCCTAGTAGTCGACGGATATTACGAGTGGCCAGAGTCGCAAGGACGTCAAGATCTCCGGCAGGTATCGCAGATTTATGGGTCTCTATCGGATCTCTGGCTTGTATCGACGCTGTAGATCGACATCCATATTCGACGTCTATCGCTCGCAGTCCGCGGAGGGTACACGTACACGGAGTTGCACGGGCGCGCGCGTGTGGGCCTCTTTTACATGGCACGGCTCCTTATAGGTGCCCGCCACGGGAACACGGAACTCTTACATCACCGTCGATACCTCCGCTCGCAATTATCAGCCTATCGATACACCCTGCCATGCAGGCTTCGTAACTTTGTTAATGCTGGCGGTTCTCAACTCGACCTGCCGCGGCGCTTATCGCTTCTAGGACCAGCTGTTCCGCGATTAGGCGCGTTTCTTCTCGGCCGCCGCTTCGGAGAAAGTGGAAGGATTGACTCATTAACCCCTCGGACTTGGGTCACCTGCCCTGCAGCGGTAGGTTATATTGAGTTATAATGTTTGGCCTGAGATGCTCCTTCGAAGACTGGAAACAGATAAGTAGTAATGAAGGTGATGATGTTTTTTGGGTCAGCCTATCGAGGTTCTAGGTACAGAGTGTCTGGACAGTTTAGCTCAGATTTTATCTTAGTGAGTGGGTACTATGTTCCGAGTTGGTTAGGTTTGGACAGCTTCAGGGGGCTACTAGAGAACCTTCAAGTAGTGATCCTCTAGATCACTATGTTCCAAAATCGTACATGAGAGTGGTAGCCCCCTGGACGGCTTCTTTCAATTTAAGTACGACTGCAACAATGCAATCTGAAATTGGAGAGTACGAACATATAAGTAAAATAAGGCTTTGAGTGAGTCTTCGTGTAAAAAGGAATCGGATGTGCGAAATAAAAATCATTGTTAGCTAAATAAATGTATTAGCTTCAAAACTTTATAATTTCTCGGCGTGGAGAGAAAACAGACTCTTGTGGCATGATTTTATCCCGCAACTCTTCAATTATCCGTCTCTGTAACGTTAGAAGCAAGAATCGCACTCGATGCTTCTTAAAGACACCCCCTGGGTTTTTGCGGGTTTGGCGCCTAAAAATGATACAATTTTTAGGCATTTTTTTCTGAATAACCGCACAAGATATCTGGATGAAACTTGTTATATTTTATTAATCTATATTTGCACTATAATTTCCCTTTTTTCTTGTTTGGCTGTTTTTAGTGTTTGCGGCGTGCAACGTAGCTCGTTCAATTATCGGAAATCGAAAAATCAAATGGTTTCTTAAAGCTTAGGTCTAAATCTAGTGGCCCCCCTAAAAATATTAAAATAAAAAATGGAAAATTTCAAACTGGCGTGTGTTTGAATAAAAAGTTACGATTTTCGACTAATTTTAACACCTATTTTCTTTAATTAAAATCGATTAGCATTAAGTAATTGTGAGTGGGGGGTCACTAGATCGAAGTCAAAGCAAACAAATTTTAGACAAAATGACGTCTAGTTTTTTTTTCAATCGCGCTCGCCAGTTTGAGAAACGGTGTTTCGAGAAAAACGCGTTTAAAGTATTGTATTTCCCTTGAACATACCGAGCGTAGAGCGCACGACCTGCTTTGCTTCTCAATGATATAACTTCGGAAATATTTCGAATGTCTTTATGAAATATTAACTGAAGATTCTTAAAATGTTATACTGTCAATTGATATATAAGAAGAAATTAATTTTCGAGACCCCAAATACGCAAACACCCCTTAAACACAAACGGCGGAGTCCGTCATGTAAGTTTGCGCTTTAATTGTGGTCATAATCATTAGGTGTATGTCAATTTGCAGTTCTGATCCATAAAATATTACGAAGAATGCGAGTTTTCCTCAGGAATTCCGTGGGTAGCTCGTCGGAGTCGTTAGAAATTCACCGATTTATGTAATCATTACATTTCGAAAGTTTTTCACAGTTGCTAAGCCGGCTCCATAAATTATACTAGCTGCACACAACAATGTTGAAAGTTTTACAGTTCCTCGGTGAAAGAGGCACGTTTTGCGTGTCGAGCTATTTAATTGTACAATGCAACCTACTTTTAATAAGACTTGCCAATACCGCTGGAAAGAAAGGGAACCAATCAACGACTAACGATTTAAACGCGAATATATGTATTAAATCTGTCATGGAACGGTGCATGTTAATTGCAAGCGCAATCGCTGTGTTCCAGCATGTGCAAGGCTTAAGCCACGTTCCTACGTGCTTGACGCACGGTGGAGAAGACGCTTGAAATACTCAAGGAGGATCGTTTTTCAATTATCTTTTCCACTGCTCACGTGGGAATGTGGCTTTATCCTAATTTCGAATCGAGATCATACATTACTTTTAATCTTAGTTAACCGAAGATCTGTTGACTATTTTCTCTCATCTATACAAGACACAAAGAAGAGAATGGTATCTCGTTGGTGCAAAAATTGAAATGTAAAGCTCCATTCCCACGTGTGCAATATAAGAAGCTTAAATCAGTTAATAGCCGTGTTGCACGTGGGATCGTGGCTTTACTCTAACCTACAACTACAACTCACGACGATACATTGCGTTTTGGGCACTGTTAACATCATGAATCTTACAAGAATATTCTGCCGCTTCCATACAAGAAGAAAAGAATTTCTTGCGAGCACCAAAGTCGAAGCACATAAAGTCACACCTCCACGTGTGACACAGAGTAAACTCGACCCACTGAAAAATGCGCTAGAGAGGTGTGTTTCCAGTGTGTTCTACGCAGTTTGTCGCGCATGTGGGAAGGTGGCTTAACTGTAAACCTCGCGGTGGAGCACGGTTTTCACGTTGAACGCTGCCGCGACGGTACCCGATACAGTTACCAAGTTCAATTAAGCAGTGCCTACGCGTCCTGGGACGATCTTCTCCGCCGTGTGCAACAACCGTGGTCCACATTTCACTGATACACGGTAAACACCGATTGCCACTCATCGAGGAGTTTGCAACATTTATCGACAGCTCGTTACGCAAGCGAGCTGGTATCCCTGGCATAACGGAACGCGGGGACGAGCGCCCCGACTGAATATACGCAGTTTAATTCTAAGTTCAATCCAGGTGCATTAAATAACGCGTTATGTCACGAGGCTGGCTCCCACGTGCCAGCGTAACTGCGAATATTCATCTTAATTAAACATCATATCGGACGGCCCCTTTGCTCCAGCGAGTCCACCGTGGGACAGTTTCTGCAAAGGTGTTGCGTGACCGACCATTAAACGTAGCCACCGCAACTGTTGGAAATGCACCCTATTATGACTAGTAGGACCTAAATGTTTGTTCCAAATATCTTTATTGCTTCCAATCACTTTCCGTAAGAGAATCTCAGAGAATACCACTTGCAGCTTAGGATGCAGAGAGTGACCGCTTATTAATGGCACTAAATAGTTACATACTTTTCCTGAACATGCCGTATTCTATTTCATTCTGTTTCTCCATTATACACAAGAAACTACAAAAGATTTGGTAACATTTTCCTCCACTAGGCCACCTATCGCTTTCTTGTCGCGCGACGACTAGGGCTGAGACTATTTGTCGAATTTTTCGGTATTCGAATATTCGAATACTTCAGTTGCACAATTATTTGGCGAATATAATTCGAATAGCCAAGTATTCGAATACTATTCGAATATCCAAGTGTTCGAATACTATTCGAATATCCAAGTATTCGAATACTATTCGAATATTTAAGTATTTGAATACTATTTGAATATTTAAGTATTCGAATACTGATATATTCGAATAGTATGGCGTGAATTATAAATCAAGTTCTCTACTTTAGGTTCATTTGTAAGGGTGAAATCTTGTAAGCTAATTTTGACTCACTTCACACCATACTATTCGAATACATCAATATCAATATTCAAAGTTTATTCGTAGCATTCGAATACTTGTAAAATATTCGAATATTAAATTATTCGAATAGTCCCAGCCCTAGCGACGACCCATCGACGAAACTTAGACTTTCACGTGACCAGAACGTTGCTGCGGAGATTCGTTAATGAACAACCAATCACGGATGCCGTTAATAACCCGCGACGCGTATTTTTTCGCCTCGACCCGGGTCTAGAATTATCGAAAACAAATAACGGTCCGCGCGAACTTTGGAGGAACTTTGCGTCTGTGAAACCGGTACTTATCTCGATATTATACAGCGGCGTGTACCGTTGCGTAACTTCGCCTCAGATGTGTAGACCGACTGCCATTTATAAATTTTCTGGCCGCTTATGCAACGCGGCCGCACGCCAAACACCGTGGAGCACCGTGGCCAGTTTATTTCCTTGGCGACGAATTTTCGTGCCGGGCGTCGAGGAACCGAGAAATCGGCGGGGTGGCTCGGTACCGCGCGATTTCACTCGCCGCCTGAGAAACGCGAAGCTAATGCCCGCGGATAACGACTAACGCGTGGATCGGCTGGAAACACCGTGAGGTGAAATCACGTACAAAAAAACAGTTAAAAGTGACATGGAGTTGAAAATTATATTCCAATGTTTTCCATGCGTTTTGTGGGGTCTTTAGTGTTTGTAATTTGGTAGACATCTGTCGCTATGTAGTAGGGCGGAGCGATGCTATTTGGGCGAAAATTTAAATTCAAACACAACTGTACAAAAATTTTGGAAAAATATTCATGTCTGCAGGTTCCTTTTTCTCTTAAAAATGTAAGAAATAAGATTCACATTATGAATTTTTAAAATTTAAAATTGTGTACAGTTGTGTTTGGTTAATCAAAAGGCAACTATCCCACACCCAGGCCAACTGAACATTCACATTTAAATTTTCAAAATGTAAAAAATAAAATTCACATTGTGAATTTTTACATTTTTAAGAGAAAAAGGAACCTGCAAACATGAATATTTATCCAAATTTTTTTACAGTTGTGTTTGGTTAATCAAAAGACAACTATCCCGTACCCAGGCTAACTGAAAATTCAAATTTAAATTTTCGCCTATACAGTATCGCTCCGCCCTACTATGTAGTACCTAATACTTGAGGAGGATTCTCCATGGCGCGGTAAATATTGCCAATTTTCATTCCTTTTTGTAAGTAAGTAACTACGAGGTTTTTGGCAACGGTTCATGGATATAGATGCTGATATAGTATTTCAGTTCTATTAAATATAAATTTACATACTATACCATATGAGAACCTCTCTTTGGACATGTTGCAAGCTAAAAGCTGATGACTTTACAAATGCTTGAGAGGATTGCGTAAAACTTTTTCCATACTCTCTTTAAACGTGAGTGAATATGTGAAAAAGAGGTAAAACTTTTTATTTGTAATCCTTCTTGGCTTTCAATCTCAAAGAGTAACCGAAAGGTGACGCAGCAAATTGGTGTACTTTCTTAAGGGGAATTCTTGTGTAACAGTCCCAAAAGTGGCCGATATTAACGATTTTTCTTTAACAACCTATTATCAATATTGGATAAACTCATTTGGGATATAAGGAGGTATCTTTAGATTTACGGAAATTATTTTTTCTATGTCGATGCTTCTAGTTATTTATTAATTATCGTGGAAACTTGTCAACCTCTTCAACGATGTAGTACCTGTCACAGTCATCTGATTGCAAAAAAGAAAAGTTTCTTAAAGTTGGATAGTTTACGCTGGGATTAATTTAAAGGAACAAAATTGAAAAGTTATAGCGTTTGAAGAAGAAGTAACTTTTTTCCTTCGATAACTTTACTTTATATTAATCGAAAAAGTGTTATAAATAAAAACTGAAATTAAAATTTGATGTTCAGTCGCAGCGTAAACTGTCTAACTTTAAGAAATTTAGGACAGGTGTTATACATCACACCAACATCGTCAAAAATGTTAACAAGATTCCACAATAATGAATATACTTATAATACGAAGGATCGACAAAAAAATGTGCCAGTTTAAAGATGCCTCCTTATATCGTTTTTTTTAAATCATAAATACCATTTACTTTTGGGGGTTGTTACACGAGAACCACCCTTAAAGCACTATGAATTCCGTAGTTTATGGTTGTTGACACAAGATTTTCCATGGGACTGTGTAAGAACTAGGGCTGGGACTATTCGAATAATTTAATATTCGAATATTTTACAAGTATTCGAATGCTACGAATAAACTTCGAATATTTGAGTATTCGAATGTTATTATTCGAATGCTATTCGAATACATCAGTATTCGAATATTTGGATATTCGAATTATATTCGCCAAATAATTGAGCAACTGAAGTATTCGAATATTCGAATAGGTACCGAAAAATTCGACAAATAGTCCCAGCCCTAGTAAGAACGCCAATTTCCACGGGCGTTCTTCGATTTTAACGCTCTCCAAGCACCAAACAATGTCGTAATGTTCCCCAGACGTGGCTCCTCATTATTTCGTGCGAAAGGCTCTTTTGCTCTTTTCCCCCGCGCGCTCTTTACTTCTCTTTCCACTGCGTAGCCACGATCGTACGACGACCGTTCGCATTTTCCTCGGCTATCTATTTAGTGTTCACGGCGGCATGGAAAGTATTTCATACCGAAACAGGTCGCGAGAAATATTATCAGACTGGAAACACGTTCGACGAAATTTTCGACCGACTGTGAGTCAAGTGTTTGCTGCAACTACCGCGGAATCGTCTCAAAACTAACCCAAAATTTCTCCATTACACTCATCGTATAAGTTTCACGTGAGTGAAAAGAGGTTAACTAACAGAAGCGATTAACGGTCCCTCAATGACGGACTCGGGGTCCAGTTTTACTCTTCCTATACCTCAAGCTAAATACCTACTTGCGTTGCTAGCGGTGTTATTCATCAATATCAGAATTTTTAGATCCCACACAGCACCATAACATTGCAGCAACGTCTCTGCAATGACACGGTGCAAGATTGCAATGTTGCACCAAAACATTGCAGAGTAGTTGCTGGTTCAATCCCATGTCCGCCTTCGCAATATTTTAGGTGTGTATTTTTGCAAAGTTGCGGCAACATTAAAAATATGTAGTTCTGCAACGTTCCGGCAATGATTCTGCAACGAAGTGTGCTGTAAACATCGCAGTGCCAACGTGTGTGCTATATTACAGAATGTTATTGGAGCGTTCTCACTGTAACAATACACGTCAATGTGTGCGCAATATTGCAGAAATATTGTAGGATCGTTGCCACTCAAATATTGCACGGCACTATTGTAGCATTGTTCCTGCAATATTACATTGCAACCTGCAATAACACAATATTGCAATGCAACCTGCAATAACGCAATATTGCAATGCAACCTGCAATAACGCAATATTGCAGCAACGTTCCTGCAATACTCCTGCAACGAAGTGTGCTCTATGGGATCACGCAACTCGAATCTTCTTTCATTCTAATACACGCGGCAGATTATTCTGAAATGCCAATGGCATTGAAATGTATCTCTATCCGACCTTTCTGGCTACCTGACTTAAGCTTCAACCCGCACAATAAGCTTACAAATTTAGTGACAGGCCTTCCGACTCGTCCTCCACACATGTTACATCACCACCAAGTTCCCAGGATTATCCAAAACGATATTTATCCAGCCTTCAGCGAATCGACGACGAATGAGATCCTTAGCAATAGGCAGACGCCAGTGAATGAATACGTGTGTGCCAGCTGATTGCCCGGATTCCTTGGTAGCTGTTGAAATGGCTGCGATCCCCACCGCGAACCGTAGCAAAGATTCATATTTTACACGGTGGCACGCGGTTTAATTCCCGCGGAGAGTCGTACACAGTGAATTACATCCGCGAGAATGTATTTCCCTGGTCCCCCGCCTGAACAACGCCGATCGTCGACAGGTATTCCCGACAATTACGTCTGGCGCGATACAACTAGCTTACGCTTGCGTATCACGGCCCTCGCATGTCCTCGTATTAGCCGTGACTACAATTATGCCGCTCCGTAACGGTATCTTCGTTTTCTCAGATGTCCTTCCGCGGTGCATCCACCGCGTGCGCTACACCTACTTTGCATTCCCCGCTGTTTACAAAACCCTCGCGCGATACACACCGTTGGGAACGTTTATTGCAGCAGCCACGGCTCCAGGTGGTGGGCAGGATTTCTGTGGCTAAATGTGTAAAAAAGTTATTTATTTAAACAATATCATTACACCAATAGCTAAGATCTGTGAAGAAAATGTTCACAAATATCCGTGCACAAGGTCAAGTCGATCGGTTGAATACTTTTGGAGTTACGTTGCCCGCAAATTGTAAAACTGTCGTTTCGAGAAAAACGCATTTAAAGTTTCCTGGTAACCTGGTGCTCTACAGCAAAACCGGCTGTATCCGCTTTAATTTTTCGAACTTCATTTTGCGGCTTTGCGAACATATTATCGTGATGTTCAACTATTGATTTATGCAAAAAAATTAGGCAGCACCAGCTTCCCCCTTAATCCAAACACCCCTTTACTGAAACCACCTAACTCCCTCAAAGTTCCTCAATTCTCCCCAGCTCCTACATCACTCGCTCCCACAGAACAAAAGTCACTAAACAAATCTCGACACCCAAGATAAAATCTAAGAACGCCCCACCTGGGGTACCAATAAATATTTATTGTCAAAATGCCAAACCACGCGTTTGTATCAATCCTCCGTTGTCGATGGAAAAACGAGGAAGAAGCTGAGAAAATCGTCCAAGGCCGTCGCTCGACGTGCACGTGTTCCCGTGACACCTGTTCCCGGCGATTTGCTCCGATGATTTAGGGATTTACATGATCGAACGGGCGCGCCAGCGCGATGTTGCACTCGGCGTGGTGTTAGACGCGGAACGACTCGTTCCCAACGAGAACAAGTGGTCGAGTTTAGATGGGGAACGGCCTTAATACGACTTTAATGCGAGTCCAAGGCGTTCACCCCAGATCTCCTTCCCCCGGTTTCCTCCTCACCTGTCGGCGACCCTCTTCCCACCTGCTCGCTTTGCCTACGAGAAACTGCGTCGCGGGCTATTCGATGACCCCCAGCCTCCTCAGCCCCCTTACGAAATCCGTGGAACGCGGTAGACGCGGGCAGTCGCGTGAAACCGGATTTTCACCGCTGGGACAGGTGATCTGGAGCAAGTCGGGCCCGGATTCTGTGAAATCCGATCGGCTTTAACGGGAATCGAAAAAGGGGATGGAAAGTGGCCCGGTTGGCAACAATGACGGCCGACGTTTTGGTCGGCGTCACGCGATCGAACGTGTTCCTCGGAGTTTCTTTTTAACTTTTGTTTCTGGCTACAAATCAATGGCAGGGGAGTGAAATCTGTGACGAATGCAGGAGATGGGAGCTTAAAGTTGGCGGGTCCGGGGCACTTGAGGTGGAATGTTGATTTAGGAAGCATTATCTGGTCGAAGGTGAGCGGCGCGGATCATCGAATTTGTGAATGTGTCTGTGGGATAACTTCGAACTAAACTATTGGAAATGAAGTGTAGAAGCATTGTAGATGTGTCACTTCCCATACAGCACACTTCGTTGCAGCTGTATTGCAGGAACGTTGCTGCAATAATGCGTTGTTACAGGTTACATTGCAATATTGCGTTGTTACAAGTTACATTGCAATATTGCTGCAATATTGCTGCAATATTGCGTTGTTACAGGTTACATTGCAATATTGCTGCAATATTGCGTTGTTACAGGTTACTTTGCAATATTGCTGCAATATTGCGTTGTTACAGGTTACTTTGCAATATTGCAGAAATATTGCGCGAACATCAACTTGCAATGTTCCAGTGGCAACGATCCTACAATAATCCTACAATATTGTGCGCACATCGATGTGTAATGTTCCTGTGGCAACGCCCAAACAAAATTGCGCACATATTGCCGTGCAATACTGTAGTGATAATATTGTAGAATCATTACAGTAATATTCTGAGGAAACTATGACTTTGACAAAATTTGTCGAAATATGTACATGACGTCGAGTGGATTCTACAGCATGTTTCATTTAACTAGATACGCTAGAATTTCTCGTTGGCCGTTGAAGATATGAAAAAAGTGTTATCGTGAGAGTTGTTTGCACGAGAAATTATAGAAGGGATTTGAAGATCAATTAAATTTTTTTAGATAGAGTAGGGACTATATATTTTAATGTGTGAAATTATTATTATTATTAAACGTCTTTATTGCACAAACACGTATATACAATCAAGCAAGAGACAAGCGAGAAGAAAAGACAAATTCAATGGTTCGGTCTAACGACTGTTTTCCAACCTAACCTAAAATGACACCGAGTGAAAGTTGTAGTGCGCACCTATAGTGTTACAAATCCCTAATGGGGTTTGTCAAATCCAGGGTGGCGAGGAAATTGGTTACCCGGCGGTAGCTAAAATAGCTACCCACGTCCACGCATGCGCGCAATGACGTCACGAGCGTTGAGCCAATCAACGCCAAGATGAAAATCGCTGGAAAATTCGCGACGCCAGCGCCAAGTCATGCCAACTAGCCAACCAGCATCGCGGGGAATCGGTTGTCGACGCTGGTTGGTTGCGGCCTCACTTGGCTTGGCTAGTTGACTTAACTTGGCGCTGGCGTCGGCTAATTTTCATCTTGGAGTTGATTGGCTCAACGCTCGTGACGTCATTGCGCGCATGCGTGGACGTGGGTAGCTATTTTAGCTACCGCCGGGTAACCAATTTCCTCGCCACCCTGGTCAAATCAGCCTTCGCGTTTTAATAATTTGAGTTTAAAGTTTTGCGCGGTAGGAGTATAAGTTCGAATATGTAAGCAATCTTATCAATCAGCGGTTGCAGCTGCGGCGGTAAAGTGTTCGTCTACGATGCTACAGGTCCCTCGTTTCGAATCCCCCTGAGGAAAAAAATTTCTATGAGAAAAAGACACCCCGGCGTTATACTACTACGAAGAATCTCCGAAACGTTGCGAGAATACACTCCTTCAATATTGCCCAGGGCGGACATAGGAGTGAACCTGCAACGTCTCTGCAATGATGCGGTGCAACATTCCAATCTCGCACCGCAATATTGCCGAAGAGTTGCAGGATCATTGCCACAATTTTGCCGTTTCGTTGCAGAATCATTGCCGGAATGTTGCAGGACTACTTATTTGTAATGTTGCCGCAACTTTGCGAAAATACACTCCTACAATATTGCAAAGGCGGATATAGGACTGAACCTGCAACGTCTCTGCAATGTTATGGTGCAACATTGCAATCTTGCACCGCGTCATTGCAGAAACGTTGCTGCAATGTTATATTATGTGTGGGTTAGGAGGAAAGAAAATATCTTCACAAACACAAATATATACTCCTAACCAGTAGGTGATATTTAAAGATATTGTAGTCTGGAGCTTACGTAAAGACATATCCTAATCTCACACTTTCAGCTAAAGCTTCCTGATATTATCTATCTCACGTACTTTCGACCCATTTTAATCAAGAACTTAATACATCAACCCCTCAAAATTGCACCAATTTTGAGAAGCCTCCAAGAAAACCACAGAAAACTAAAGAAACCGTGAACCATACCAACTTAAATAACCTGTTAACCCGCGCATTTTCAAATCGATTGTGCTCCCTAGCAGGCTAGTAACAAATGGCAAAAATCGAGTTAACTCTCCTTGCCCATAGCAAGTATGAACATGTCTTAATGTTATTTGCATTCTTCGCAATTCTTCAACATTAGTAACGAGTTAACTCGTCTTGCCCAGTGAAGAAGCATTTTCAAATGACGAGTTAACTCGTCGCCGCCGGTTAACAGGTTACACGCGTCCCTGATTAAATCGTTCCTCGAGCACGGTCATTTAATCACGCCAAGACGAGCGTAGAATCCTCGTCGTCCAAAACCAGTGAACTCTAACCCAACCACCTCGCAATCATAAACAGTGGCGAGAAATGGAGACGTCACACAGAGATCAAGCACCGTCACTCCTCCCAAGGAATTCGCTCCACGAGCAAAGCCCACCGAGCACCATAAATTCGTTATCTCGAGCCAAGGCACAGAAGAGGCCTAACGGTGCATGCGCCAGATTCGTCCAGCGGTCGAAAAATTCTCGTCAAGCTGAATTTATCAGGGCAGGGAGCAGTGATGAAGGTGCGCAGTATGGGACACGGTGAGCGTCATCACGAAACGGCGGATGTTGGCCACGGTCACGTGCGTCGCCAGTCGAAAAAAGAGGAGATAATCGAGGGAAACAGAGGCGTGGGGTGGGACGACGCGTTCTTTCACGTAGCACGGCCGATAGAACGACGCTGCGTCGCGGGATTTCGTATGCCGAAGAGAGAACACCAGGATCCCTTGCTCTCCTCCAGCGGACGTGGATCAGGCGTAGAGGAACGGATGTTGGGACGACTTTAAATGCATCCTGCGTGCCGCCTCTGCTTCTCCTCTCCTCTTTTTCTGCCTCCCCCTTGCTGCCTCCTCGCCACGCCGCTTGGTGGCGGCCGTTTCCCGCCGTGCCTCTTCGCGTCGCCGCTTTTTGCTTTCGTTATTCGGTAAAACGCCTCTTTCGAATGGCAGCGTGCAAAAAGCGTGGTAATAAGGCTGGAACGCAGGGTGGGTCGAGCTTCGGTATCGATGATGCAGGATGAATGCTGGTGGGTATTGGTGAGTTCTACGGAATACACGGCGCAAATGAAAATGTAGTTGGAAAGGTACTTTTGCAGGGTAAGTGTGGGATATCTGTAGTGTTGGGATCGTGGTGGGTGCAAAAGGAGAGTGGAATTATGGTTCGTTTAACAAGTGTTGCGAGGTACAGTGGGTTATGGGAGGATTTGGAAGGGAACTAGTGCTGGGTTGGGTCTGACTTGGCTTTGTGGTAGCAATCAGTTGGAATTGAGGATATGTAGTGGGTTTCGAGGGTTTTAAAGCACAAAATGATATGAAGAAACAGGATGAGAGGTATTTATTGCAGATATTATCTCCTACTGGGACAATTAAAAATCAAGTTCTTTTCACTTGGAAACGCCTCCATCTGGGATAAAAGGACTTATGATGAACGGGGAACACTTTTTCTCGAAGAATGACCTACTTAACAAATTAACAAAAATTGTCCTCCACCCTGTTACAATTGAATCTCGTTCTCATTTGTTTGAAGACTGAAAAACTACAAACTGGTTGTTGCTAATACGTATGTATGTATTTCGTACATTGGCATCAAATGTGCAGCTGAACCGAAGACAAGGTTTAACATGATGCGCCTCAGCAGAAGTCAAGTAGGGCTGGGACTATTCGAATATTTTACAAGTATTCGAATGCTACGAATAAACTTCGAATATTTGAGTATTCGAATATTGATGTATTCGAATACTGATGTATTCGAATAGTATGGTTTGAAGTGGGTCAAAATTAGCTTACAAGATTTCACCCTGACAAATGAACCTAAAGAACTTGATTTATAATTCACACCATACTATTCGAATACATCAGTATTCGATTACTTAAATATTCGATTAGTATTCAAATACTTGGATATTCGAATAGTATTCGAATCCTTCGATATTCGAATAGTATTCGAATCCTTCGATATTCGAATTATATTCGAATCCTTCGATATTCGAATTATATTCGCCAAATAATTGAGACACTGAAGTATTCGAATATTCGAATACCGAAAAATTCGACAAATAGTCCCAGTCCTTAAGCAGGGGGTTACCACTCTCATTTACTATTTTGGAACAGTGTTTGAACTGCCAACTAGGCAACTTCAATTTTTTCGAACTAAAATTCAATATGGCCGTGATCACGTGTTCATGATTCATCTGTAAAGGCTGGAACAGACACATCAATCCAATCAACAATCCTATCGAAAAATAAGTTTTATAAAATCAGTTTAGCAGTAACAGGTATGTATATAGTTGAATATATATTTTTAATGTAGTATATACAGTGACATATCGTAACATAGCTCTATAAAAAACATTATAATTTAAAAAGATATTCTACACACACTACATTAAAAATATATAGTCAACTATATACATACCTGTTACTGTCAAACTGATTTTATAAAACTTATTTTTCGATAGAATTGTTTGGGTTTCGTACGGTACTAGCTCGCATCAATCAACAATTTACAAATGCCATGCAACGCATATCAATGGCGTACACAGTAAAGGCTGGAACAAACGTCCAGTGATTTAGTCGAGTAGCGAGTAATTTAGTAATTTACCATTGTTTTATTTAGCTACTCAATTAAATTTTAGTGTCCACACACGGTAAATTACTATATAAATTACTTGCTACTCGACTAAAACACTGGACGTGTCTGAACCATCATGAACACGTGATCACGGCCATATTGAATTTTAGTTCGAAAAAATTGGAGTTGCCTAGGTGGCAGTTGTAACGCTGTTCCAAAATCGTAAATGAGAGTGATAGCCCCCTGCCCTAAAGTCAAGTACATAGCATTTAACTCTTGTCATCATAACATACGAATAACATTTAATCGCAGAACAGACGACCTTGACCATCACGATTTCTTCCATCACTCGTCATAACGGCCATTTCCAGGGAACTACGGTTGCGAGGGGCATGTTCACCACGCCGAGATTTCCTCGCTGAATTAACCGGCTAATTACGCGAGGTTTCGTAAATGGACGTCCGGTCGAAAACGATCGTTTCTCAATTTTTAAGCCGGGCCCGGGGTGCTCGATCCAGGTTGCCCGTCGCGGAGAGCACAGTGCTCGCCGGACCGTCGGTGCTTACCCACTAATTACTAATTAGCAATTAGACCCGCGTACGTACATCCGAAGCGGGCTGGTTTTCTAGGCCAGCCAGCCAGCCCCTATGAAATCCTCGCGTTCCTGCCTAATCGTTGTTCGTGCTGGAAGCTGGACGCGCCTCTCGTGCCGAGTGTCGCCATTGCGCGTGTTACGCGTGCAACTAGCCCGAGCACGTTGCACGCTTTATTAATAATAATTGCTGCTTTTATGCGGCAGCTGACCGGTTTTCTTTTTCCCCCTAGCCTCCTGGGCCGTCGATGAACATCCATTGAAATGGTAAACACAGCAGAACTACCATTGGCTAGACTAATGCGCGCATCCTCTTGGAGGAATAAAGGAAGCTTCTGATGCTAGGAATGTTGCTAGTTTTGTTTGACCATGATCATTTCTCGGTTTAGGATAAGAGAATGTGAATATTAATTCTGTGTTTAGTTTGTGAATTTTCTGTTTCTTTGGTACAATTGGTGTGTATGCTTTTCCTTTGGTACCTAGCAGATCTCTGTAGTGAACTGAAGTGGTAAAAGGTGTGTGTGAAGACTACAGTGTGAAGAAATGATGTTCGTACAAATATGTCTTTTTAAGATACTGAACTATGTCAAATTAGACTGCTCTTATACCTCAAGCCAGTGTTTCCCAACCTTTTATGCTTCACGTACCCTCTGGAAATGTGTATATAACCGGCGTATCCGTTGTATAGATAAATAAAAGTATAGTTACAGTGTAACAATGGGAAAAGATAAAACAAATATTGTGTATATATATATAAACATTGAATTTTGAATTCAAAATATATGTAATTATATGTCGATAAACACAAGGAATAATATAAACAACTTAACATTCGCCCGGAACACACAGGGTGGCACTATTTCACAGTTACTAAATAGATCTATCGATTTCTGAGCCCTCACGACGTACCCCCCAAACGAGTGACCCAAAAATGAGGCCTGTTTTGTGGAAGCCGTGTATTCTTTAGTCGCTGAGTGACTCTGTACTAGCGACATTCTCGCAATAGAAATTACGAATTTTGAAAATCTAAGTTAAAATTCGTTAATAGCAGGCAGTAAAATCCCTGGGAACAATTTTTTAATTATCGGACTCACATAAAAGTCCGTACATCAAATCGTATGGGTTGGTGCATTAAAGAATTTTCACTTCTTTCACCTCCCATATCTCAAAAACTAATTGTCACCTCAACTTGAAAATTGATTGCGAGGGATGTCTCATCACAAGGTATCATTTGGCACAAAATTCAATTCCAAAAGTCGTGGGACCAAAAAGAGGCTATTTTATCGGTCACTCTTTTACCGCGTGCCCCACGTTGGGAAATACTACCCCAAGCTATCTAACATCTATCATTCTTAACACCACTGGCTGTAGCTTCTTCAATGCCACAAGAACCTTCTTCCCATTCCAATTGTTCAGTTCCTCGAGTTCCCTTTCTACATTTATCACTAACCATTCCAGTTTAAAGCTACTGTCACGTGTACGCGGCTACTCTACCAGTTTCGTATTAACTTTTCACGATAAGAATCAAAATTGCATCCTTGTACCTGATACGCGCACATAGTCACACCTTGCAGAGAATTTTAAACGCTTCAAGCTTCCAGACACTTGCATTCGAAGCCTGTAGGTATCGCATCACTGCGGCGCACCTGTTCGCTCTAAAAAGCTGCGCGTTCTTATCACCGATTGCAGTCGATTCTTATCAATAATTCTTGTTCCCCGGTCAGTGACAAATGGAGTCAATCCTTCCTTTAGCTCAATTCCCGGCAATGTCAGAAGCCCTAACGGCGCGCGGGCATTATCGATCGTCCAAGGATATTTATCCATCTGTTAAATCTCCGACATTTAAAAGGTTCCCGCTATCTATCCGCCGATGTTTCAAACGTCCCGCGATTATTTATTGCGACGCAGGCAGTCAGAAGGCTCCGCGCTATCTATCCCAACGCGGTCGTTTAAAGCGTTTCGCGTTATCTATCGCAGGCTTGGCAAGCTCGAAAGCGTTCTCCGTGAAAACCACGCGATGCTGATGAAAGTATCCAGCGTAAAAATATGAAAAACTCCTTGCCAGCAGGCCTGAAAACAGTCGGGTGCCCGATTAAAACGCGCCTCGACTCGCTTTCTCTGATTTCGGTCCCGCCCCGAGCTCGTCGATTCATCGGCAAACAAGCGAGGAATTAAAGTTCGTTCGCGAGGAGGGCTAATTGCGATCCTCGATGCTGGGTCTGATTCATCGTGGCTTGTTCCAGCCAGGGGCAACGAAAATGAATGCATTTGTACGAGTGAAATATTTATAATATTTATTTTGAGCATAATATGGCAACAAGTCACTAGAATGATGAATGTAACTATCGATGGTAGTCTAATTATAAATAATGTCTGTTGTGTCACGTTATCAGTGAATTTAACGTTTTGATAATCAATTCCTTCCCCAAGGTAAATTGGAGTTTCTATAAACAACACAATAAATGTTAGTATAGGTATATTTAGTAGAAAGAGGATTTAGAGTAGGGCTGGGACTATTTGTCGAATGTTTCGGTATTCGAATATTTGAATAGTTCAGTTGCTCAATTATTTGGCGAATATAATTCGAATATCCAAGTATTCGATGTATGGTGTGAATTATAAATCAAGTTCTTTAGGTTCATTTGTCAGGGTGAAATCTTGTAAGCTAATTTTCACCCACTTCGCACCATACTATTCGAATACTGATCAGTATTCGAATACATCTATATTCGAATATATCAGTATTCGAATACATCTATATTCGAATATATCAGTATTCGAATACATCTATATTCGAATATATCAGTATTCGAATACATCTATATTCGAATATATCAGTATTCGAATACATCTATATTCGAATATATCAGTATTCGAATAGTATTCGAATACATCAATATTCGAATATATCAGTATTCGAATAGTATTTAAATAATAACATTCGAATACTCAAATATTCGAAGTTTATTCGTAGCATTCGAATACTTGTAAACATTCGAATATTAAATTATTCGACTAGTCCCAGCCCTAATTTATAGGCGTACTAAATAAGCAATAGCGAGATCTGCAAGTGAGTAGAAAAGAGGCTTGGTCAACTTTGCTACCGCTGTATATGCTTATGGAATTACCGAGTGACTCAATTTCATTCTACCATGACGTGTGTGCAACGAATATAATAAGACAACTTCTATTTTCATTGAATCAAATTCCCTTCAGTCGTGTATACGATACAGAAACAATCACTGGTTTCTCAAGTAAGAACGAGCACAAACAAGAAGCACATTACACAAATAAAGCAAATTCATCAATTACCATACACTTCATCTCTTCCAACTGATATATTTCTCAACAAAATACGAGAATATGATCCAGTCACATTGGTCCGCAGCGCAAAGTGTCTTCGAAGAACCAACTTTATGGTCCACTGATTGACTTTCCGGAGCCCTCAATCATCCTCCGCAATATGAAAATTAAAGTCGAGCCTCCCTGATCGAAAATTAGTTAAACCCACGCCCAGCCGCAATCGGCAGACAGCCAATCGATCTTATTCTTTCGCGATCGGTGCGTGTCTGGATTTAGCAATGCGTTGATTTACGGCGGCGATGCTAAGCCAAATAATTATTACCATCGCCACGATTTGTTCGTTTGTAGGTTTCCGCCGCGAGAAAGCACTCTCAGAACCGAATCGAACACGTACGTATCTTGTACCTGCCAGGCATGCAGGCAAAAAGCCGCGGTCTTGCGCGAATCGGTGCATTAGCGCGTATCACCATGCACGAGCTGAGCGTACACATGCGCCACGACTCGCGATCCAATTAGCAGAGCGGATCGACGATCGACTTTTCTCGTTCGGCGGCATTCTCCAGGCTTATCCGCCCCGCTTAATTAATTGCTGGACGCGTAGGTGCGTATTCGGCATTATTCTAGTAATGAAGAACGATAAACTACAGTGGTGGTCAAAATAAAGTTTAACTTGATCCTAGGCTTTAAGCATTATTTTGCTATCACTTTTATATAAATTTTCATATGAATTTTAAGATACCATTCTTCCTGCTGGAAGTATCTTCTTTTAGGTACTGTTCACGGTTTAAATTTTCTTTTGACAACCATTGTATACTGCTGGCGAACATTTCCGAATCACTTGCCAATTTTCTTTAAATTATATATTATAGCAAGGTTGCTTCTGCTCCCACAGTGATACTCTTAACGATGATTGCAACTAGGGCTGTAACGCATATTCGAATAATCTAAGTATTCGAGTAATTAGGAGGAGGGCTGGGACTATTTGTCGAATATTTCGGTATTCTAATATTCGAATACTTCAGTTGCTAAATTATTTGGCGGGTATAATTCCAATATCCAAGTATTCGAATAGTATGGTGTGAATTATGAATCAAGTTCTATAGGTTCATTTGTCAGGGTGAAATCTATTAAGCTAATTTTGACCCACTTCACACCATACTGTTCGAATACTTGAATATTCGAATACTTAAATATTCGAATAGTATTCGAATACTTAAATATTCGAATAGTATTCGAATACTTAAATATTCGAATAGTATTCGAATACTTAAATATTCGAATAGTATTCGAATACTTGGATATTCGAATACTTAAATATTCGAATAGTATTCGAATACTTGGATATTCAAATACTTGGATATTCGAATTATATTCGCCAAATAATTGAGCAACTGAAGTATTCGAATATTCGAATACCGAAAAATTCGACAAATAGTCCCAGACCTAATGGGGTGCACAGCTTTGTCAAAGTTGTCTCCCTGATTCTGTATGTCGGTCTGTATGTAGCAAGCTGTAAGATAGCATTCAATAAGTACTACTAAGAATGATAATAAATTAGAAAAATGTGCATACAGCGCATGAGTTACAAGTCCTTCTAACACTAACAAGTAATAATTTCTCCTATAATTTATTGCGACTTGTCTGGCGTACAGACATGCATAGGTACAACCTCTCCATCGAGAGTTAACTCTGCTACAGTTGGATTTGCAACATTCACCGTAACCAACAATCCTGAACCGCAGAATTGCAACCAAATTCGAAAAAAAATATACAGAACCTTAACACGAATCGTTGGAAGAACCATTAACTTTCGGATCCAGCTTTTTTGCCCATTCTTCCAGTACAAGATCATTGCGTATCGGGCTAAGAACGCGACTTGGAAATCGAAAGTGAATCTAGCAAGAATTCGTAATAATTTGCTCGTCAAATCGATCTCCCGATACAACTTCCTCGTTTCGTAATCGACATCGTGTCGGGCGCGTTGCATGCACGTGAAATTGCGCCAACTATTTCTTGGGCACATTATAATATAATTGAATAAGTAAAAGTGGCCAGAGCTTCCGGTGGTCGCCTCTAACCGTACCACCTGATCCACAAAGTGGTCTCGTGTTTTTCTCGTTTCTCCATGGAAAACGATCGGCCATCCATGAATAAATACAATCTGGGAACTGACGAGGCGATTGTGCGAGGTTCGAGCCATCAATAAACCAAGTTTCGCTTAATACTTTGAGTATCGTAAGGTTTGGCGTAGAACTAACAAGGGAAGATCCCGAACCCGGAAATTCAAATAATTCTGAAACTTTGTGAATATGTAGAGCATTTCCTCCTGGTTACAACGCAATTTTTGTTTGTTGCCCAAATTCACTCTAAGGGGGTGTAATTGACCCCTGAAAAACCGGATATTTCCCGATTTTGTGTTATAACTCGTGAACTGTAAAATAATTTTTTTACGAAATGATAGATCTAATTAAAAGAAGTAACTTTTGTCTTGAAACTTTCTTTCTATCTCTTACAGATTGTGAGTTACAAATTAAAATCGGAAAGTAGGCGATTTTTCAGGGGTTAATTTCACCCCCTTTGAGTGAATTTGGGCAGCAAACAAAAATTGCGTTGTAATCAGGAGGAAATCCCCTACATATTCACAAAGATTCAGAATTTTTTGAATTTTCGGGTTAGGGATCTTCCCTTGTAAAACTATTAAGGGAAGACGGCGACATCTGGGACACGAATTGCCTCGTTGTTGGGTGCAACACTCAAGCGTTTCCAAAATATTAATAAAAAAAAAGATAGGTATTGTTGCGGTGAAAAACTTAAACGATAGCAAAGTATTTTTCATCATTTTATTCCTTAAAAGATAAACTACTATTTTTTAGACTGTAATATTCCTGACATTTATCGTAAAAAGAAATGAAACAATAAAATTCACAACACCATGCACATCTAATTAAAGATATATGGCCACAGATAGATTTTTGAATTTTATAAGTAGTTTCTATTGGACACTATATTTGGTTTAATTTAAAAATACGCCAACTACACGGCTTATGGCGAGCCGCTATCAGTCATTCCAATAAACTGTACTGCCGTTTAAGTTATTTACTGCATCAATATCATAAATCCAATCTACTATCCTCTAAGCCATACACAGATGCCCAAAACACTCGACAACAATCCAATTACCTTCGAGACAAACCGTTCAAAATCCAAACTCCCTCATCCCCTATATTTTAAAAAGGAAACCACTTTAAGAACGAACATGTCCCAAATGCGAGCACAGACCCTCCACTGTTCATCGAGTCCAAGCTAGGACTATTTGTTGAATTTTTCGGTATTCAAATATTCGAATACATCAGTTGATTCGAATACTATTCGAATACATCAGTATACTATTCGAATACTATTCGAATAAATCAGTATACTATTCGAATAAATCAGTATACTATTCGAATACATCAGTATACTATTCGAATACATCAGTATACTATTCGAATACATCAGAATACTATTCGAATACATCAGAATACTATTCGAATACATCAGAATACTATTCGAATACATCAGAATACTATTCGAATACATCAGAATACTATTCGAATACATCAGAATACTATTCGAATACATCAGAATACTATTCGAATACATCAGAATACTATTCGAATACATCAGAATACTATTCGAATACATCAGAATACTATTCGAATACATCAGAATACTATTCGAATACATCAGAATACTATTCGAATATTTAATTATTCGATTATTCGAATATTAAATTATTCGAATAGTCCCAGCCCTAGTCCAAGCTCAATTATTGAGAGTCTTTGCTGCAAAAAGGAGGCAGCTCGAAATTTGGAGAATTCACCCAGTCATACAGAATAAATATTTCTGTGTTTAATACGTAGATTTTAATGGGGTGAAATACTTTCCACTAGTCGTGCAAAAGTTAATACACTCGGAGCTGGCCCCATCTTGTTGCAAAGTCTTCAATTGTGCAACGAACGTGTACCGTTCCGCGATGATCAGCACGCATCAAAATACCTTCCCAAGCGGAGCAGGCTTTCCTCTTCGAGGTGGCCTACCGCAAACACATTCAGTAGCTGCCGAAGTATCTGTTGCAAACTACCGGTGCAGCTGTGCTCGACCTATACACCGATGGCACCGATATTTATACGTATATCTGGCCGCCCGTGTACTTGCCAGTTGCTTCACGCGATACCGTGCCAGATTTACCAGCGCGCTCGCGTACACGCCTGTTCAGCCTGGTCTGCAATAAATACTGGTTTCTCGAGCCAGCTCAAATATACACACACACATATATACAAACACATATATATGTATATCTGTATATATAATGTTAATACATAGCCTATGGTAGGTGCACCAGCAAGTACACACCCACGAATCACGCCATGATCGCAACGGAGCGCCAGGAACACGGACGGTTGCTCAATACTTTCGTCGGGACGCATTTTTCCGCGCGGCCGTGTTTTCCGTTAGGAAATATGCGAATTCCCTACGAGCTCGTATTAATAACAGTTTTCCAGCGTCCGTGGAACCAGTTTCCTAAGAATCGCTGGAATACCGATTAACGTCGGCCAAGTGGCACGTCCATGGAGCATTGCTGTCGATTAACGCGGGCTCACGCCACCGCTACACGTAAACGCGCATAAACATGCCCGCGTGTGCTCGCCTCTGTTTCTTGTAGCTTCTCCTTTACCAACCGGTCGCAAAGTCTTTCCCGACTTTCGCACGAGATTCATTTTTGAATAGCAAGCACCATGGCCTTCCCAAGATTCTTTCCCATGGCGCACAGTGGTCTGTCCAATAACAGTCTAGCGGGATAAAAGTCACAGGTCGTACATACATCATCAGTAAGGTGGAAATGTTTTTTTATTTAATTGAAAAATACCATCCACACTGCTTTATCACCGTTGAAACGTTCACCTCGGCCTCCCAGGATTTTTTAAAACCAAAATTCGTATTCTGGGGTTTCTTAGATTGTAGACAGCGAATATGAACTGTGTTTTGTAGAGAAAAATTGCTTGCAACCATGTTATTTAGAATGTATTACACATTTTAGCTAGTAATATCAACGTTTTTGAAGTTGGAATATTTTAATTATGAGTTGAAAATATTTTCAGCTATAACTTTTGAATATGCACCCGATAAGCAAATAGGACAAAACAGCATACAAATTTTCAGGTGCCATGAAATGCCTGGAAATCTAGAGTTTTCCTAACGAAAGCTATTGAAAAATTCCAGCATTTTTATGATTATATTTTAATTCTGTTCGTTGGAAATTAAATACTCATGCCTGAAGCTTGATTTACTACTTGTACTTCTGTAATCCATTATTCAAAATACTAACAATTTAAATCGCGATACAATTGAGCACTTTTGATATATAGCTGATATATCAGCTGTATATCAATAATAAAAAAGAATCATTTCACATACATATCATATTTGATATACAGCTGATATATCATATTTGATATACAGCTGATATATCAGCTATATATCAAATATGATATGTGTGTGAAATGATTCTTTTTTATCATTTAAGATCAGTGGCGGCTTTGCAGATTTGGCTCCCCTAGGCTAACAAGCGTCTGCCGCCCTTTCCGCGAAATAACCTCACATATTTTAATTTTAACAAGTCGAGGCAATTTCGAAATTAATTCAATATGGCAACTCACATATGAGTTATTGCTAATTCGCTATATGAAAAAGAGGTGAATTGTTTTTAAAGTTGTCTCAAGTCTCTGTATTTAAACCTTTCCCAATTTCTATCGCTCAAAATTTACCGCCATAGGCTGCAGCCCACTTAGTCTATACATAAATTCGCTCCTGTTTAAGGTTATGAATCATTTATATGAGTTATTAGCGCCTGAATTGTACAGGGTGCTAAAAAAGTGATGGTCACTGCTTTCAGGGGTGAATGCACACCTCTGGATTGGTGGAGATTTTAAAAAAAACTTGCTGCAAAATTATTGATAACATTGAAAATTAATGTTGATACTTTTCAATGATTTTATTAGCTTCACTCCTCTGTTCATTTGTTTCTCTGTATATGTTTGGTTCAAATCTTGTAGCTGAATTTTAATCCACTTCCACGAATCCAGTAGACTTGGAATTTTGCAGGCGTACACACAGTTATAATGATAATACAAATTTTAAAAAAAACATCCTCGAGGGGGTGAAAGAATTGCATCCCCTACGACTCCGTGGGGCAGGATATTTCATAACAGAATATGAATCAATTTAATACAGAATCAAGCATCGAAATGAGCGATGAAATATTCTGCCCCACGATTTTATTTAAAGTGACATATCACCATCGTAATTGCAGTATAAGAAAAGACTTATTATTCCTTGAAAAAAAAAATTTTGATACGAATGAATTAATCCATGTATTTGATGAAGACGTATTTTGAGAAAACGGTGCGTGCGCGACATATGGTTCCTTTTACATTTGTACTCCTTGCAGCGAGCGGAATATATTAATGTAAAAAAACATTAATTTTCAATCTTATGAAAAATTTTAGTGGTGTTAATGAAGGAAAATGCAGTCAAATCAATACTCATTGTAAAACGTTCATTCGAATTTTCACTATACGTATGCAGAATATTAAAAATTAATTTGGCGAGCTCATTCCTATAAACAGACCAAACTGTGAATTATGACCAACTTTATTGAATTATTAATTAATAATACACACCATTATTTTCAAGTCTCCTGAAATATTTCAGTATTCCAAAACTTTCAAATCTTTTAGATTAATACTCTTGATGTCTAAAAGTTTCGACGTGCTTTTAATTTCGGAAAATATTCGGCACATAAATTTCCTTCACGATTCCATCTGCTTGTAAAGTAATGGTCGTGTGAGTAAATTGCTTGAATACTTGCAACACAGAAAATTGATTACCCATTACTTATGAATCATTCGATGCCAGCGCGGATGTGTTGAGATTGAATGGATTCGATTCCCTATCGGTACTCGGCGAAATGTAGTAAACGATTGAAATTGCTCAGTCTGGTGAGTAACGCCGTCTCCATCGCAACACCGCGGTTATTGATAACTTGTTACAGTCATGTAATAAATCGAAACACGATATTGTAACTACAGTATCACTCCTTAATTCTTTGCAGGTATCAAGAATTCGCGTTCCACGAGCGCGAGGTATATTTACTGGCTATACCGTATCAGCTGAACTTACAACTATCGACGATAAATCCATTGATATTTAGATTTCAAATTAAATTCTTTCTGCTGAATTCCAGCCGCCACTTTTAACCATTCCGATGGTAAATCTTCGAGTACTGATACATTTCATAAACATTTTACATAGTTTACATCCCCTAGTTTACCTACAATTAGTATTTCTTGAACTAATGAACCTATTAATGAACTACGCGCCTTCTGCTAATTAAGAAGAACACCCCTTTTAATTAACTTATTATTCCACAGGTTAATTAGGATTTTTTATTACATTTTCTTCTTCAGATCTCTTAAAATATGTGACGGCAATTGAGCGCAAACGTACAACTAGGTACTTATAACCGCGCTTTTCTCGAGTAGTAACACTTGCGTAAATGGTTAACATACTTACCTTAAAGGGGTTGGCGATCTTTTACGCCCTGCGTGACGGCATATTCTCGGAGGTGTGAACGTGGCAATGTATCGAGAAATTAGTTAGGACGCAGCTAAATGCACTCGTCGGTTATCCCAGCATCTGGGTACCCGCAGCGTAGCCGAGATCACCGATCGCTTTGAATTAATGTCGGCCCTCAGCGCCGCGGCGGGTACACACGCAACGCGTTAATCTCGCGATCTAGCACTTGGCGAGTAGATCCACTCGCTTAGGTCGAATAATTACGCGATCGCCTTGTTCCCCTGGAAGCTGCGACTTGCTGCGAACGAAATCGCCGTTCCTGATCACTGCAACGCTACGAGGGATCTACGAAACCCTTTCTCCATGAGTTATGCGAGGTTTCTGTACTTAGATCACTGGAATATAATTTTTTATTCGATATAACGTAAAAGTGAGAGTAGGGAGAAAATCTGAGTCCCTGTGATGTTTGGAGGTGAGTTCTTTGGGATCATCATCGAGTAGTGAAAATGTGTCCATTGGGATTGTTTTTAAATAGTATTCAAAGAGTAAGGATTTTGTGAGTTTTTTTAGAAACTTGGAATGTAGTATTTGGGTTTGAATTAGGGCTGGGACTATTTGTTGAATTTTTCGGTATTCGAATATTCGAAAACTTCAGTTGCTCCATCATTTGGCGAATATAATTCGAATATCCAGGTATTCGAATACTATTCGAATATTTAAGTATACGAATATCCAAGTATTCGAATATTTAAGTATTCGAATATCCAAGTATTCGAATACTATTCGAATATTTAAGTATTCGAATATCCAAGTATTCGAATATCCAAGTATTCGAATACTATTCGAATATTTAAGTATTCGAATACTATTCGAATATTTAAGTATTCGAATATCCAAGTATTCGAATACTATTCGAATATCCAAGTATTCGAATACTATTCGAATATCCAAGTATTCGAATACTATTCGAATATCCAAGTATTCGAATACTATTCGAATATCCAAGTATTCGAATACTATTCGAATATCCAAGTATTCGAATACTATTCGAATATTAAATTATTCGAATAGTCCCAGCCCTAGTTTGAATAACGTTAGTGTAATTATCGTAAACAGGGGGCATTGTTAGTAGGGGGTAATATCGGCAGTTCATTAAATATGTATTAAAGAAGGAAGGGATAATAATTTTATGCATTTGAGGGCCAACCGTTTAGCAGCGACGAGGGAGGCAGACGCCGGGTCATTCTTGACCCGTGCTAAAATTTTCGTAATATGTAAAATTGTAAAATTGTAAATTATTACACCACTAACGGATTTTTAAACGACACTAAATAATACAGAATAGAGAAAAAAGCAGAAATTTGCGGAGAATAAATAATTTTTCTTTATTCGCTATCTACACAATTTGCATTATTGTACGAATTTTGCAAATATGTGTTTTACATATTATACATTTGATTGGAAACTCATGGTCGTTGCCATTACTCAGAAGGAAAAGCGATAGGTTGCAGCGAGAAAAATAGAGAAATAAGATACTCGCCGTGCTCGGAAAAATGCAGAGTTGGGCAAAATGTAATCTAATTATATTCTGCCCAAGTGGAAAAATGCAACACTATATAGAATCGATTATCTGGCTGTGCATAAACATGCATAAGGGACGGATCAAAAGTGACCCGACATCAACTGAGCAAGGGTTAATATATAACACTTATATTAAAACTAGCCTTTTATTAACCAACCCCACCCAGAACCACAACAAGTAAAGCGTGTTTTACATTACCTTAGAAACTATACTAATTCCCAGTTGCCATTATAACCTTAGGTCTCATCTCCAGGTTTGCCAGACACTTCAGATACAGAGATCCTCTGACGTTCTTATACGTTGCCCTTGTTAGGACTCGTATGTCCAATATGCCTCGATCATTTGGAGCCCTAGGCCTCCTAAACTTATTAAATTAATCGAAAGGGTGCAGCATACATTTTTGAGGTTCGCCTCACGTATCCTAGGTAGTCCTATGGATAGAGTCGATCATGATTATGGCTCAGCACTTGCATCCCTTAATATCGCGACTCTGGAAGATCGTAGGCACATTGCGGACATGATTTTCCCCTACAAAATTATCAATGGCCAAATAAGTTGCCCTGACCTGCTTGCCTTAGTTGCGTTCAATGCTCCGATGAGGAGCTTGCAGTCTAGGCCTCTCTTTATATCGAGTCTACCGCTAGACGTTGCGCGACCATTGCTGTAAAATCTCCGAAACGTTGCGCGACCATTGCTGCAAAATCTCAGAAACGTTGCGCGACCATTGCTGTAAAATCCCGAAGCAATGTTGCAGAAATATCTACTGCAATGTTGCACAGGGGCGGACATAGCAATTTACTTGTAACGTATCGGCAGCATTCCGTGCAATGTCCCAAATATTAAACCGCAACGTAACTGAGACATTTCTGCAACAAATGTGCTGTAGGGGCCGAAATATCAGTATTACACGATTGACCCCATTAATAGAGCAATGGTATTGCTAACCAATACTTGGGTGGCATCGACCCCTTTCTGGGCTCCCTTAATGCGGTCAGGACGTTACTACATAGGAATATTAATAACCTAACCAGTATTAGTTAATTTATCCGTTAAGTTTACTTATGTAGTTTATTATCTACTTATTATTGGTTAATTTATTGTTCAGTCTCTGTAAACCGCATTTGTCTTATGTATTTTGTATACCATTGGGTTCCCCCTTTAATTAATAATAATAATAATTATTCTGATTGCATTCCTATACGAGGATACCATAATCCTCCAATTCCAATAAAAACTCTCCCAAGCGTCATTCAATTTAATACAACCTAACGAGAAATAAAACAGCAAACCCCATCGCGAAATACAGCCGCCCACCAAAAGCCAAGATTCCTCGCCCCGCAATTTCGACGAACAGTCCCACCATCTGCGAGCTCCTGCCAGCGAAACCTATTCCCAAGGAGCGCTCACGAGCGACGACCTCCGCAGCCTTTCTCGATCGCGAAAATTCCACAGAAGTTACCTTCCCCCCCAACAAAGGGGCAATCAATAAGCGCTGCAGTGCCCACAATGGAGAAAAATCGCTAACTACAAGGTTTCCACCGTTTGCCAGCCGACGTGCAAATAGCTCGTACGCGCTTCGAGCGCATAGATCAGCGTGCGAGTTAAATGCGTGGTGCGCGGTGTCTGCCGAGGGTTTTAGCCGCGGATACCTCGCTATCCGCGAGCCGGTGTATGATCGAAGGATAAATCGCGCGGACGCACGACCACCTAAGTGAACGCTGGTAACGCTCGAGGAGCCGTGAGCGCGAGCGCGGCCGCGTGCAGTGACGCTGGCGTCGGTATCATTTATCTGGAGGACACGGTTTGCTGAGCGCGGCGAGGGGATGCTCGATAAACCGCGTTATTTATTGCCACCTCCTAAAGGTGCAAACCGACGGATTAGTTTTTTGCACGACCGTGTCCGGGGCTGGAGAAAAAAACTGCCTCGCCGCGAGCCGATGATTTATGGGGGGGAGCGATGCGCGCCACTTGGAGAACCATGCGCGTTCCGCGACCTGTTTCAGGGAAATGGCTCGAGTCTTTCTATATGCTGGGTACACGCGTGGACTTCGCAGGTATTTCAGAGACTTTTGTGGAATACTTGGATGGGAGTGATTTGAGCGTGATGAGGAGGGATCAGGGGTGGATTTATATGAAGGCTGCAGCCGAGGTAGGTGGGGTTTTAGGGGTGGCAAATTTTGAGTGAAAGAAGTAGAAACATTTTTTAACGCGGAGGCTTAAGACGACTTTGAAAACAATTCACTTTTTTTCATGTAGCAAATTAGTAATAACTCATATGTGACTTGTCGTATGGAATTAGTTTTAAAATTGTCTCGACTGTTTTAAATTAAAATATCTGATGATATTTGAAAGGGACGGGCGGCTGATCTTGCTAGCCTTGAGGCCTCAAATATTCGAAACCACCCCTGAGAGGGATTGTGGGTTAATTGCAAGGGGGGTTTTCTGGGGAGGGGAAGATTTTGGTTGGAGGATCTTTGGCGTCACGGGGTGAACTGCTTGGATTTCAGATTTCGTTTGGAGAGTTGAGTAGAATAGTAGAATAAAGGAGTTTTTGTGGGTTTTTATAGATTTCTTATTGGGGTAATGAATGTGTTGTTGATTGTTAGGTTTTTGAGCTTATTAATTCTTATAGTTGTTCTTTTCTGGGTTATGTATTAGAATACATCAGTATTCGAATACTTAAATATTCGAATAGTATTCGAATACTTAAATATTCGAATACTTGGATATTAGAATTATATTACTTAAATATTTATACTTAAATATTCGAATAGTATTCGAATACTTAAATATTCGAATACTTGGATATTAGAATTATATTACTTAAATATTTATACTTAAATATTCGAATAGCATTCGAATACTTGGATATTAGAATTATATTACTTAAATATTTATACTTAAATATTCGAATAGCATTCGAATACTTGGATATTAGAATTATATTCGCCAAATAATTGGGCAACTGAAGTAGGGGAGAGGTGGGATGAAAGGGACACGTATTGAAAGGGACATTGCAATTATCTGAAAGATAAAGGATCTTCCCACGACGAAAGTATTTTCATTTTGTAGCAACACTAATACATGCCCAAACACGCCTAACTGCAAGTCGCTGCCATTTCATAGATGGCGGTGATACACGATTGAATTTTTTCACGCTTCAAAGTAAAATTTTTTATGTTTTTTCGAAACGTTTTGCCAAGTTCTGTTACCAATGACTGATTTCATTATTATTACATCTGGACTGATATTTATTCAGGAACAATAAGACATATGTTAAATAATCTTTTGTTTAATATTGTAACTGTAGGGATTAGATTTTCAATTGTGTTCTCATATTTATGAATGGGACACAAGAAATATTTATGAAAGGGACACCCTTTTCCTAAGTATTCCCTTCAAAATCTTACTATGATAAACCGAACATTGGTATTAAAGGAATATTTACCACACATCAAGATGTTTTTGATCAATTTTGGTGCCAATTAAGATCTTTTAATTAACATAGTTTGGATTAATTTAAGGATTATGTGTTTGGTTTTTAATGAAAATATTATCCATTGTTTTTTAATGTGAGGATTATTTTTTGTTATTTAAGTATATAAGCTTAATGCTTAATGTAAAGTTTGTTACAAATATTTTGGCAATACCGTGGTATTTATGTATGTAACTTGCGAAAAACGTCGACTTTGTAGACTTGTCGACATCAATACTGCGATTTCGGTACCAGCAGAAATAATAGTTAAAAGAATAATATTAATATTACCTTGTTTTATTACACTGTCCCATTCATAAACACCCATGTCCCTTTCAATACAGCCAATTTATGAAAGGGATAAAACACACTCTTTTGGAAAGCGAAAAATAAGATATGTAAATATAGAGAGAAGCTCAATAGGACCGTGTACTCTTATAGCCAGATAACTGGCCTTTCTAATGTGACCAATTAGAACTCGAATGGTTATTTAGTTTTTATACAATCTGGTCCTAAACAGAAATGTCCCTTTCATCATCCCACCTCTCCCCTATTCAAATATTCGAATACCGAAAAATTCGACAAATAGTCCCAGCCCTACTTTCAACGAACCATACAAAACTTAGCTGTCCCAAAAGCATCGCAATTTAACACAAACAAACTACAAGGAAATAAACTGAAAAGCATACGATACACTCCAATCTCCCATCCCCTCAAAATCGACTTTCCCCCTTTCAAACACATTGAAACGCAAGCCCTTCTCCACATCCCCTCGTTTCCTAATCGAAATCGCGGCACTCGCTGCACCTCCGTTCTCGGACGCGTGCACCGCCACGTGCATCGTCACGCACACGTAACCAACGCGCAACCTGGATGCACTTCATCCACCGCAATTTCCATACTCGTATGGGAAACGATTTCCCCGCTCCTCCCTCGTCCTTCTCCCTGCCTCGTTGCAGCTGATACGACGTGCGTACATCGAGAGGAGAGGATTACCGTGTCTCGTTGTAGGCGTTTCACTATGTCGGCCCGCCGCATCTGGGATCGCTGTCCTCTAACGGGACGCGATGCAAATTCTGCCAAAGCTCGGGGATAAAGTCCTCCAGCGTGTTCGTGGCTTCGTGAATTTCTAACGAGTATCCCCCCCTTCAGTCGAGGGGTGTTGCACGGAAATTGGCGAGGTCACGTTAATGCCCGTTTTCCAACGATCGGCCGAGAAATTTCTAATGCCCGCGATCTAAAGTGGCTCGGAGCTGATAGTCTGCGGGGGAAGTCGATCGAGGAGGACGAACGTACGTTTGAAACGGTCTGCGTGTGGGCTTAAAATTTTTAGGAAGGCTCCTCCGATCTGTGAATGCGTGATCTTCTAATTCAAAGAAGGGGGTTGAGGACGAAGGGGAAGCGAGAGACGGGGATTACTCTTCGAGGAATTGTGATTATGTTGAGTTTGGTTTAGGTGATTTGATGAACCAGAATACCGCTAAGTTCTGTACTTCTTTTGTTACGTAAGAAAATTAAAGCAAAATTGGATAGCAAAACTTAAAGGTTCAGACCTTTCAATAAGGAAATTCTCCACACTGCATAATAAATTTTTTTGTTTTTTACTGGTTCATCAATTTCAAGCTACTTATGTATAAAATAAAACGCCGTTTCATTTTACTGTTTCGGATCACCTGGTAGATAAATATCATGCACAACAACGGACGACGAATTTTGCGCGGCGTGATCATGCATAACTATTATACTCATGGTTAAAAATTAATAAAAAAAAACCTGCAACTTCTTCAAAGATGCATCAAAACATGGTCTAAATTTCAGAGGAATCGAATCGCTGGTTTCTTAATAATTTTAGACCAAAGAATAGGATTCCCTCTCAAATAGGAGCAGACAGATTATTTGCATATGCAGCTAATGAAGTTTACCAATGTATTCGAAATTTTAAGAAATTTAACGTTTGGCTACAAAATTTTGACCAATCTCATTGATTGCCCGGACATTTTAGAACTCTTCAAGTTTAATGCTCCACCAGGAATATTTAGAAAATACTATTCTATGTAATCGTAAGCAAGCACGCCACTGGCTTCGGGGAACGCAACACCATCGATCGTCTATGTAAACTGGCCAATAATGTCAGTCATCAAACAGACTTTTTCTTGCACAACTCACCTATCTCCTTTAAAAACCAAATTATTGATACGTTGCGAAACGCTGGCTGCACCTTATAACTTTGTTTTTCCTACACGTACTTTGTACATAACCAAAGGGTGATTACCCGTTTATATTAATAATATAAATATAAAAACAACAAGTAGTAGGGCCCTGGCGCCCAACCCCCGGGGGCTCGCCTCGCTCGCCCAATCCCGAATAAAAATAGCAAATATATTTCAAAAATAACCCTAACTAACCCAGACCTAGCCGTGATCTTTACCGCATCTTTATGATTTACAATAACCCTATTTTAAAGCGTTACAAAGAACTTGCCCATTAAAAACAATGGCTTCCATGATTTTTTGGTTATTATCTTAAAACACAACATGATTTTAAAATTCGAACAGTATTCCATTCAACCTAGACAAATCTAGAAAAGGAGGACACCAAACATGTTTTAAATAACCTCCGTTTAAAGCGTTTCACAAATCGTGACACGACTTCCGTGATGTTTTAGTTTTTAATTTTGAAACGACACATGAATTTTAAATAACAACAGTATTCCACTAAACCTGTAGAAATGGCGAAAAGAAGGACACCAAACACATTTCTGAATTATTAATAATATCCCCACTTTATAGCGTTACAAAAATCGTGACAAAATCGATAAAAAACAAAGAAATCGTCGTCACATATGATTTTATATTTAGATACAGGGTAGATAATAATAATAATGAAATATTTACTAGAAAAACATCAAGTTATTCAACAGACTTCAAACGTGCTAACATCTCCTCAACCCCAAGTACCTAAACCTGACCATCTTTAAACACACAAACAATGTTTTGTCATTCTCCCTTATTTTCTACAATCCCCTCACATCTACTAAGTTTTCTTATTCTTATCCATTCTTTTTGAAAATCCTCTTGAACTTGTTTGAAAAAATTCTTCAGTTAGAATTTCAACTTCCCCTCCTAGTTTCATCCCTCAAACCATCTATGACCCTGATTTACACTAACAATCTCTCTATACACCTGACAAATACTTTTCCACCGCTACAGTTGCGTCGTTTTCCTTCTCAAACTCATATAACGTAAAATGCTAAATACATTCCTACGCCATGTCCATTTTAAACGCTCACCATAAATAAATTATTCATTATCCGAAGATCCCTTCATAAGCTGATATTCCCACCAAACAGATAACTGACGCCGCTGGTTATTTCCATTGTTACAAACTCAGCCCTCAGAAAGATCGACTTACTTGTCGGATGACCGAATAAAAAAGCGCGCAGCTAGAAAGGAGATGCGAATTCCTCGCGGATCTAGCGTCCAGCGTCTACTCCGCTTTCTAGGTGCTGGAATCCCAGGGATCCCATCGTGGTAGCACGCTCTAGCCGTACGTTCAGCTTTATACGCGGCCAGTCCAATTTAAATTTGTCCAGGAGCGAAAGGATCTCCTGGTTGTCTTTTAACGGGACCGAATGCAAAGCAGCCCGTCGGGGCGCGAACACGTACAGGCTGCCGCGCCCCTGATAAATTTCGTCCTTCTCTCTGCTCGAGTTTCACGTGCCACGTCCGTTCTATTCGCCCACGATCGGGCGTAAAAAGCGACGATGGGAATACCGCTTTCAGGTATTCGGTTGGTGAATATGAAATTCCCCATCGCGGATAGCGTGAAAGTCCCTTTGTTTATGGCGGGGATGCAATAACAATTGCTAACGTTGGTTTGCAGCTCGAGACATGTCACGGAAATTAAAAAAATGAAATTACTAAAACAGTTACAAAGCAGAAGATATTTTCATTCAAACTTCTCTACACGATTCGGCAATTTCGTGTGCAGCAACCTGATAATATCTATTGTGTCGTAGAATTAGGAATATTTTGGGAAACTGTTATGAAGGGCCTCGCCTGATTTCTAGGCCCGCAATGCAAAGATCGCGAAAGAGTATCCACAGGGGTTAGAATAAGGTGACTATTTTTTTCTTGGGGTTTGCGGGGACATGAGATATTTTATTCGGGACCACCACAACTCCTCGCAGACTCGGTTGCGCCGTTGCCAAATTAGTAGAATTTGAATAGCAAACTCGTGGCTTCGGTTTCATAGTGGTTATTTTGTAACTTTACAGAAGAAATACAGAATCGGGGACTATAACGGAAAATCTGGGACAAATGATTACCTTAAATTACAAAAAACACTGAGGACACAAATCGTCTTCTGGGGACGAATGGTCACCTTAGGTTAGAATTCTCTTCCTGATGGGTACTTACTCTTTTCAAATTTTGAGTAGGCCAAGGTTTTGAAGAATGTTTTCGACAGGAATTCGTTCCTTTAAACATGGCTTAAATGTATTAAGCCTCTAGAGTCTACACTGCGTTTCACATTAGAGCAAACTGGGACACACTGTTGATTGGTAGTAAACCGGTTGGGAAAGTCTAAACTCTAAATAGAATAAGAATCCTATGAGCCTGTATTCCTCGACTTGTCCGCCATTCATTCTGTATGCCGCGTGCCGCCCGCAATAGCCAATAAGATTCGACACTCTGTCAAATCTCTATGGGAAGGACGTTGGCCTTTCCTCTGGAAGAGGATAGCAATATACACCCGACAAAGACAACGATTACTCTAGGCCCACCGGTAAGTGGTCGAGAGTTATTGGCCAAGGCGTAGGGAGCCGCGTAGGGGAAGCATCGATCACGAGCCTGGAGTAGCGGCAACATCGCAAGTTCTGGCCTCGGTCACAAGGCGTCTTCTTTATAGTCTGATTTTCGAGAGTTGAGACCTGAGGCGGGTCCCTCGGACGGAGCGTGGTTTAAGGAGGAACCAATGGGACGCTACGGATTGCGTGCGGCGTTGCCATAGTAAATCCGACTATAGTACCCTTCGTGGCGTCACACTTGGTCGAGAAAGACCCAGACACCGCCAGCCGAGGGTTGACACACCTGATCCTCTTACTGATAGCATTGACGTTATCACTTCCAACTATAGTCTGATTTTCGAGAGTTGAGACCTGAGCCGGGTCCCTCGGGCGGAGCGTGGTTTAAGGAGGAACCAATGGTGGCAACGCCGCAAGCAATCCGTAGCGTACCATTGGTTCCTCCTTAAACCACGCTCCGTCCGAGGGACCCGCCTCAGGTCTCAACTCTCGAAAATCAGACTATAGTAATCACCTCAGCATGTGTGAATCTGAAGTATAGACGCCAGGTACGTTTTAAGCCCTTGGAACAAGTGTTTGAACACCGATTGGCTTGGGGATCCTGAGAAAACATTGCACCAGTCTCATCACTAAATAGTCAAACGCACACCAAGCGAACTGGCGATAATATAGCGATACTGTGAGCTTGTCCGAGATTGAAGCATTGCCTGAAATGTGTAACACGAGGAAGCAGCAACGCCTCGTGTTCCCCTGTTCCACCAAATCGTTCCATATCGGGCTACGTTCCCTAACGGGATACCCCCTCGACGAGGTACAGCCTCTCCAGCCGCTGCGTTCCCCTGTTTCCCTATTTCTCGCGATAGTATCCGCGAAACTGCGTGCAAATGCATAATGCACCGCGTCAGATCACTCGGACAGATTTCAGCTGACAATAAATCAGCGCGATACGCGGGCCACTCGATGTTCCGGGCGCGATCTTCGCCGTGGATCGCGGCTGCAGATGGAAATAGGGTGGTTCTTTCTGCGTGGCGCGCCATCCACAGGTATTGCGGCTAACTTACGGTCCACTCGAGTGATATGGAAGGACGTAAAGCGAATCACAGGTATGGCCACGTAAATGAAGAAGAATAACTAATTGTTGCTTCTTGATGCCTGGATTTGGATCACTTGATCCATAATTTTAATATAAAAAGTATGAAGAAATGTGTGAATGATTGTGTTTCTGGCGATACCAACCACCGAATGTGTTCCCAGTCGCTTATTTTAAGAGCGGCGTGTACTTAGGTGGCCATAGTTCTACATATGTACATGGGAATGTTAAGGCTTGCAACGGCCCCCGGTCTATTTTGACCCATTCGTCTTCCCATTTCTTTAACCCTCCTATAGCCCTCGGGGTATTTTCGACCCAGTGGTGTTCTAATTTTTTTTAAGTCTCTTCTAATCCTGAGAAATATATAAGAAACGTGATATTCTTTTGTACGTGTTAAATGTACAGCTGAACTGAAGATCACGGCAGGGTTAAAGTATTAATATTCAAAAAATATGTTGGAAAAGACCCTACGCAGACTCTTAACTTGCGGACAAGTGTATTCACATCATGTTGATCTACAAAGTGCAATTGCGATTTTTAGAAGTTCGAGGATTTTCGTTCATTGTCCTAGAGTTGTGACGTTTAAAAGAGGGTTCCTGGGACTCGCAAATAGAGGAAACATTGAGGTTAGAAGCAGACTTCTGTCGTGTGCTTCTTATATTTTGAGAGATTGCAAATGCACGAATATCTTGAAGGCAGTTAGTATTTTGAATTCGACACAGAATTCATAAGGTTGTAAACGATAAAAAATATAGGCAAGTGGTTTACATGTAGGGGAGATCGGGGGTAAGATGGCCATACTAAGCGAAAATACGTATAAGTTTTTATTTCTTATAAAAAAAAGACAGTATTTTAGCGAAACAATCTTACATGCGTTACAAGTAAAAGTATGTATGCAAACAAAAATAATTTTACTGTTATCTTTGGTTTAAAATTAAAACCTAATTTGTGAGTAAATTGGCCATTTTACTCGACTACTGTGTATGGTGGTTCACATACTAAGTCGTCCAGCGTGCTCAGGTCAGGTAAATCCTAGGCAGCATTGAAGTTCTTCGTGTTTCTTCTTAAGGTAGTTTATGGAATATTGTACTTTAATGAAACATCAGCACAAGATTCCCCTTCTTGTATGTCGTGTAATGCAGCTAACAAAGCATCTTGTGCTCAAACTCGTCTGCTTGATTTTTTAATTTAATTTTTAATTGTAAAATTATATTAAAAAATAACTGTAAAATACATCAATTATATTACGAATGAATCATTATATAGTAAGATGAAAAGTGCACCATCTTACCCCTGCCATCTTACCGTATGTAGATTTTGTAGATTAATAATACAGATATAAAATAAAGACATCGAATTTTTTTCCACCATGTGATATTCTCCCTGCCTTGTATAAATGTCAAAATTAATCGTCCATGAAAACTTTATATAAACTGCTATTCACTAATTTTTTATGTCAACTTCTTATAAGTTACACGTGTCAAATCGTGATTCCGCTAGAACTTTCTATTGCGTAATCTTTTGTCTACATTATCATATGCATAGATCGTGTACCAAAGAAAATCGACCTGTGTTACCAACAGATACAAAAAATAACAGTGCCCATCTTACCCCGATCTCCGCTACATCACGAACACCAGTTGCCATGAAAGTGTCTTTCTCGTGTAAAACAAGCTCTTACAATTTATATTATAATCACCCCCTACATAGTTATTACAAAAATAATCTGCCCAATATGTACTCGTAACTATGATATCCGAACGTTATCTCGTTTCTAATTTAATCAATCCCACACCATTTCTATTTGTTCACAATTTTATAGTGAAAATATGAATGGAACCTTAATCGATTTTTCGTCTGTTGCAGGAACAAGGATCGGCGTAGAATGTGTGCGTCCAAGGAGGTTTAATTTTATCGAGTAAGTTTTTAAAACGCCTACCATTGTTGTAGAATAGCTGCGGCCTTTGGCCGGGATCGAATTCTTGCGGTGATTTTTCATTCGTGGCAACACAATAAAGCCGAGACACGCGGTGAGTCGCCGCCGCTTAGGTGTCACGGATCACTTGCCACGAATAACTGAATTAGAAAAGGAAACAGTTAGTAATGAGCGCATAACAGGCGCGGATTAAGTTGATAAAAAACGACCTTTCATGGTTCCGTTCGCAGGATTCGATGAATCGACGTCTTGCAGCACGAAACGATGTAGGAAGTAGTTGTTACGTAAGGAAGGCTGTTCGATTTATATCGGATGGTTCACGAATCCGTGGCACGAACTTTAGATGTGTATAAGCCGCTTTAAAATTCATTAAAAAGTGTGCATTGTCATGGTTCGAAAAACAACAGTTTTCGAATTATAGACCACATTCTTTTTATTCATTAAAAGCGTTTGACTTTCTTTGTGGCTAGTTGACGGAATGAAAGGATTTTTCATCCATTGTACGTTGATAACATAACCGAAGCAGTCAGATGTACATACGAATTGATATTGCAGAAGTATTCGAATACCTATTATTCGAATATCCACGTATTCGAGTACCTAGTATTCGAATATCCAAGTATTCTAATACTATTCGAATATCCAAGTATTCGAATACTATTCGAATATTTAAGTATTCGAATAATCCCAGCCCTAGTGGAAACGGATGTGAATTCCATGCGGAATAAGGTGGCAAAAGTTATGAGTGCTAAAATAATTTATTATAACTGTTAGGACTATCGCAAGATAGAGCTAAACTCATAAGTGCCAATTTCGCTGTGGTGGAAAACGATGAAAGTGCCAGCAATCTTCACGGCCCTCTAAATCTGTAAAGGTTGTAAGCACTGAAAGTCCATTCCGATAAACGACCAAGTTGAGATAAACGAGTGGTAAACCATGTAACGGACAAAATGAACAGACAAGCCTTTTTTGTTTGTACTGAAAATGTTAACTGCTGGCACTTACGTCGTTTACCATTTCAACACTTCAAGTATCTTACTCCAAATATACTAATTTTAACCTACTGTGTTTTCACTTTATATTTCTATAGTGATTTGCTTACGCAGTTACCTGCCCAAACCCTTATTTGAAAGAGCTATTTAAAGTGTAGATTATATAGTACTCCATTTCACAAAGTGAAAGCTTGAATAACGTACGCGATGGCCGATGTATTAAATAATAGTCTTCACTTAAACGTAGAATATCAGAGTTTCATTTCTAACCCTAATAGTTTATGAGAAAATAGTTCGTATACTAAGTATACTAAACAATAGTGAGATTTGTAGAAGTTCAGTAGAAGGAAAGTAAGGAAATAAGTCCTTGGAAGATATTTCAGTGCAAAAGATACAAAAGTCTCTCTTGCTCTTTTTCTCTTGCTCTCACCCCCTACTATGGTTCCATTTCATTAAAAAATATTCTCTGAAAAAGATTAATGCAATCGGACCACAGGAAAGGGTGCCGACCAGGCCTTAAAGTTTAGAATTCATCCATGGTTTGGATGTAAAGAATTTCTCAAAAATGGTAAGCCCTATCGAAATTTTGTTGAAATAATACTAAAAGAGCATTCAATTTTCTACAATTATTGTATATACAATTTTTTCGTGCTTCCAACCATTTTCCATGTAATAGCGTTTAAATATACAATGGTCCGCACTACGCACGTACAGACAATACGTCACGCTGCGCAGGTGGTACGCGCAAGGTGCGAATCTCTCTATATTCAAACGCTATTATCTAAAAAATGGTTGGAAGCACGAAAAAATTCTATACAGAGTATTTACAGAAAATTGAATGCTCTTTTAGTATTATTTGAACAAAATTTCAATACGGCTTACCATTTTTGAGAAATTCTTTACATCCCAACCATTAATGAATTCTAAACTTTAAGACCTGGTCGGCATCCTTTCCTGTTGTCCGATTGCAATGATCTTCATCAGGGAATATTTTTTTGTGAAATGGAACCACCATATTAGGGGATGGGAGCAAAGAAATACAAAAAACAAATTTCCATTCGCTATACCTATAACCTCAAATATAAATCAGAATTGAGTACAAGTTAAGGTGAAATAATCCCAAGCTGCAAAAGTTGTTAATAAAACCATTAACATTTCGATTGCCATGACTGCCAGTTGATCAGCACTTCGAACTTACAAATTTCCCCCAGAATCCTTACATTGCCAAACTTCTAAGCACCATTGCTCTCATCATGAGTGACAAATATTAACTGGAACGTTGCATTACGATATTTATATTTTAGCTACTTGTCGCGCCTCTTATACTCACTGTGTTCCGTCACCATTCCCATAATCTCAAGGTACTGCGCTGAATATAAAAAGGCAGCAGCCCCACTCAGACTTTCCTGCAGAGCACCCTGCAGCTAACATTGCCTAAAACGGTAAAAAGAGTGGCAGTTGAACGTTTAGCAAATGTACTCGACTGAAGCGAACGGGTAAGGTGTAAGCAGACATTAGCCTGGAATAAAAGGTTCCGTTGCCTCGGGGAGAGGCGGGTTGGAAAACAGAAAACAGGAGATTCATCTGAATAATCTGCATACGAGTAGGCAACGTGTCCGTCACGGTCGCATCCCGCATACCTATCATATCAGGCCGGAGCCTCATTTTTTGTTCGCCTCGGCGCATACAATGCCGCCGATTTCGTAAGTGTAGCGTGGCGATCGCCAAGTGTTTCAGCGCGTTTACGCGCGTGCGCGGAAGGAACTGGGCCGAGCATCCGTTTCCTTCCAGCGATTACGCGTCCTGTTGCTCTCTTATCGGCTTCCAGCTTCAGGCTGGCCGATTGCTCTTTGCGGGAATTTTCATGCATCCAGTTTAGGAAACGAAGGGGTCCAGGGAAGGAATGTTAGGTTACTGCGACACCAGACACTTTTGTAACTCAACTGGTGTTCCAGATACCTATATTCATTTGGCAGAGATGGTTTAAGAAACGCAGAGAAAGGAAGAGAATGTGTGAATATTCTCGAAACTCCGGTTGTGAGTCAACGAAGTGTCTAGTGTGAAAATGCCCTTAGATGGAATAAATTATTCTTAGCCCTTAGATCAGGGATGGCAAATACGTGGCACGCGAGAGATTGTCGACGTCGAAAAGACTAGAGATAGGTTGACAGAGAAAGAGATAGGTTGACTGATATAAACGATCCTGCAAACAACATGAAGCGAGAGACTTCTATAGTCGGACTTACTATAGCCTGATTTTCGAGTGTTGAGACCTGAGGCGGGTCCCTCGGAGGGAGTGTGGTTTAAGGAGGAACAAATGGTGGCAACGCCGCACGCAATCCGTAGCGTCCCATTGGTTCCTCCTTAAACCACGCTCCATCCGAGGGACCCCGCCGCAGGTCTCAAGTCTCGAAAGTCAGACTATAGTATTCATATTGAAATTTTAAATCAGTAGGAAAATGTTAATTTAGGGTATCGGAAAGTTATTTTGTTCCCCATACATGTCTGCCGCGGATCTATACTGCCCGTAGTAACTGAGTAAGAGACGACTATATAACTGCGGCGTTACTTTTAATGGTATCATCCTAGACTCTGGAGTAATACTTTTAAGCCACGTTTAAAGGAACCAATTCTTGTCGAAAATGAAATGAACATTTGTCTACAAATTTCTATCATGCAGAAACAGTTTTACGATCGAACTTGCATCCCTCCCAAAAGAACCGACCATCCGAGCGTAGAAGCAAGTGCGAAATAAAAGTAACGGTGCGCTTCTCGATACCGCAGATGTACCTATCTAAGTAGCATTTCTGACGGAAAAGAATTGTCCAGCCTTTGGGCCTGGCATAGACCTTTGGCAGGTAGGTATCTATTTCAACAGGCAAGGCCCCCCGTGGCGCCAGCAAGACCGACCCCGGTCCTTGCTACTTCAGCGGGTTTTCTTCCAGTGAAAATCAGTAAATTTGCAAGCGCAATATCTCAAAAACCAGTGGAAATCAAGTGTATACATTAATGCTTATTGAATTTGTCTTGGAACGCACTATCAACTCACCTCTTCAAAAAACGTAGTGCCATTTAAAAAACCGAACTTGACCATCGTATCTTTTAAAATAATAATCGAAAAAAAATTCGTCCGCGCTAATAAATTAGCCCCATCGAACCATGCAAGTCCACATTTTTTGAAATTTTTGATCTCTAATTCCGATCTGCTACGAAAGAGATTTCCGATCTGCTACACAACGTGGCAACGTCGCATGAAGTACGGAGCGGGCATTGGGTCTCTCCGGAACCACGCGCGCCGGCCTAAAAATACTATGACTAATTTTGATTCAGTTTAGATACATTTTGTGCAATTTATTTACGTGTATATAATATATGTACCCATTTATATTATACAGTATTGTGTATACATATTCTGATGGAGGTGGATAGGGGGTCCATTTTGACCCATACTATAATTTCATAAGCTTTCAAATTAAATCTGCATCTTAATATCTTCTAAAATTTGTATTTCTTTATAAAGTTGCTACAAGTGAGTAATAAAACACTGAATAACCGCACAACCTCTTCGCTAAGCAAAGCGAAACATGCCCCGGAAACAGTACATTTCTGGGCTATTCCTCGCGTAGTTTTGTTGCCACGCGATAATATCAAATTCTCTACTCGGACATTCCAGCTACGAAAAGAGCCTTTGTCCTACAATATTATGCAGCGACATTTCTCCGTTCTACTCGAGAGGACCTTCACGGGACGGGTTGCCATTGCGCAGGGGACGTGGGTGTTGCGTTTCAATATCGTAAAACGGGAACGTGTATTATTGACTGCTAATAACGAGCAAAGCACGTTGTGTATGCGGTGCGTTTTTACTCGTCGGTTTTTTCCCTCACGGCGTCGCCCCCATTTGATCAACCCGTTTTACGAGCACCCTGAATCACCTCAATTGCCCCTTTTAAATTCAATAGCTCCGATCTTGTCACGAGGAGAACAGTTCCCTGGCCAATTATCGTTCGCGTCTGTCTCTCATCGATGCAATCGCGCACGCGGCACGTTTTATGCGTTCTCCTCGTGGCAAAATTCTTTTCCGCGCCGATGGCAGTGTCCCCGACGCGCCGTCCAGGATCCGAGCCTGTTGACGTGCAAAATGTAATTATTTATTCGTGTTAACAAATTAGACGTCCTTTCTAATTTATCACAGATGAGGGAAAGAGTTGCTACATGGAAGAACCTAAGTTTCGTTTGACTACTGAGTTTCACGAGAATTTAACACAGCTTCCTCATTGCTATGCACTCTTACTGATTCCTAGACCCATTTACGACTATTCAAATTCTGCATCATAATATTTCCTGATCACATTTAGTACTGAGCTACAAAAGAAACTTCAATCGAATGGGAACGTTGCCGACGCGAAGATAAGAACGTATTGAAATTACTCCATCATTCAGATAGCAGAGATCCTGCTCCATCAAAACTTCTAAGGGGTTTCGCGATTTCTTCGAGAAAGATAATAAAATCGGGGAGTGCAGCGAGGAGACGTTGCTCGAGATAGCTATCTCTGTCCCTGGGCGCGTGTAATTAAAGAAACTCCGGTCGGCTCAATTAAAAAATGATAAAACTGGTCGCAATTAAGCCGCGGACCCCTTAACCTACTTGCCAGCTAACAATCGGACGCGAGGACTGGGGTGGCGAATGCCCGCGAAACCGCTTCAAAGTTAAAACACACATCCGGGCGAAATATCAATCTCGTTCGTCAGTGAAATTGCCTTTCTGCTTTTCTTTTTCGCTCTCTCCCCCTTTGGAGATAAAGATCACCGGTGAAATGCCGACACTGGGTTTCCTGACCAAACTGAACAGTTCTGAGTTCGCTTCCTGCGGAAGGTAGCAAATAGACGGCAGGGAAAAGTCTTAACGGGAATCCAATTACTCCGTCTATGCGTTCCTTGCTTTCGAATTGCTACAGTGTGCTGATTCTTGTGTCACTCTATCGAAGAACTCGGAGGCTTGATGTGATCAGGAAGTGTGTACGTACATATGAGCGATTACAAAGTATGCTTGCGTATTTGGAAGTGGTATTGTTGGGAAACGATGATTTGTATTTAAGGGGGAAGGTACAGTTAAAAATAACCGAAAAATCTAATACAATTTTGATTACTAAAAAACTAAGTAGAACATTCCCTCGACATTTTGAGGTAATCAGAATTTCTTCAGACCAGTCTAGTCAGTACATCGAAGATAAATTCAAATAAAAGCCCCTGAATCGTCATACAGTGCAACTGAATTGGAAGGAAAATGTGTATTATAGTGACATCAACACATTTATTTCTTTTTCCTTCCTAAATTTATATAGTTATATATAGTTAGGTACATTGTCCTAAACAAAGAAAGTGTAGCCTTTTGAATTAGAAATATCGAGGGGCTGACGTTGGTTCACCGTCATAAGAGTTTTTGACTGCATGTACCGTTTTCTCGGAAACTACTGAAGCGCTTTTGATAATCTTTTTTAATTTCTTCAGAAATGATCGAATACAATTTGATCATTCGATTTAAAAAAAAGCATGTGCAATAATTATATTTTTGAGCGTTTAAGGGGTTGTTCCGGTCTAGAGCCCATAAAAATAGGTGATCTTTAGGAATTAATTAAAGGAAAACTACTACATATAAATTAATGGGACTCTTTGCATTGAATTAAGGATGTCTTAAAGAATAGAAATACATTTTTTTTATAATAAATAATTAATCATTGCATTTTTGTACAAATCAACGGTCATTTGTATCTTTTGGTCACGTTTTGAGGATTTAGGACCATTGCACCGTACAATATAAAATGGATTTTCTGAAAAAGGGGCAAATATGGGCAAAAGTTATGTGTACGCTATAACACCTGAAGCATTGTTCTTAATGACAGAGCCCCGAAGTTAACTTTATCTCTAGCTAAATATAAATTCACCAGTGGTCGTGACAGGGGGTGCAATTTTTTAATTGAAATTTCATCCCTTCACTGCTACACGCCTCAAATCTGTACCAAAATGTAGTATAGGACTGTACTTATTACTACCTACTGAACCAGAATTATTCTACTAGTTTCAAGTGCACTTTTAAGAGTCACAAAGAGCACCAGCAATTTCACTGAGAGAGTAACACTCCGACAATACTGATCTTTGGAATGAGCTGTAGCGAATGATGACAAACTTACTTTCCTCTAACTGTTGGTAATTAGTAGCCAGATAGGTGATGAAAACGGTGGTCGGGTCTGAAACCATAACTGGTGACTTTAGAAATTAGGGTTTTGGCCAGGTTTTCTCGATTTTCAAACACTGTGCATTGGTGTGAACTAAAAAACAATGCCAATAGTAGAAAGATGAACGTTAAGAAATGAGAATTTATAGTGGTGATATTTATAGGAGCTGCGATGCATCAATGAAAATTTTTAACTGAAATTAATCTATCTGCCACAGGTACTAATTGTAAGAACTGTATTGATTTGCCAAAACAACTCCCCTTAACTTATTACGTAGAACAGACACATTTAACTTCGCTTGTAAGCCATTTCAACCCCCAAAATTGACTAATTCCACTCCTTCTTTATCTCACCTCCAACTCACAGCGCCCCTACGTACTGTCCACAACATTGCTTCAGGGTAAATTATAATCTACTATTTAATTACACTCCCACAGAAGTGTTAAATCTTGTATTATCTATGTGCAATGTTCACAGTGGTTAAAACGACTCAATACACCTGCAGTCATTTCCCCATCCACTGAAGATTTCCCTACCCATCCAATAACCAATCCATCAGATTAATAGTAAATCGACCAAAATCGGTCCAATCTGAATCCCCAAAATCCAAGTCAACCATCATAGAAACACTAAATCCACCGGATGCTCATGAGACACAGCGTCCCCATTCAAACCACCCAAAACACTAATGAAACACCTTTAGGATGCCTCCACTAGCACCGCCGTCTCAGAGCCTAGGTAATCAAGCAAATTAGTCTAATAATCACCTGGCGAAAGCATCGAGCTAGCGATAAGGGAACGAAGCGATTGTCTGGAACCGCGGGGACACGATTTGCTTGGGTAAAAAATGGCGGCGCAACGGGATCATAGCGAAGACGTGGGTAACAAGGACATGAGGATCACGGGAATATCCCCCTGAGCCACGTTCCAGGAACGATATTTATCGTTGCGGAAGGGAAAAGAAGTGCTCCTTAGCACAATGACAACAGAGGAACAATCGGCGGGGAAGAAAGCAGGCCTTGAATGGAAACGGGGAGGGAGGCAGGCCGAGGTCGAAAGAGCCGTGCAATTAGCAATTACTGGCAACAGACTGAAATTAATGTCCGTGGAGGGGAAGGAATCGATGTACGACGAATCGAGAGCGGTGGGCTGGCGTACCGTATTAAATCAAGAAGGGGTCTCTGATTTCTGTACGCCAGGGCTGATATTTGTTGGAAATGCTGTCTGTGGTTGGTCCAGTCTTGCGCACGTTGTGAGACGCGTGACGGAGAAGTGTATCGATTGGAATGTTGACGTTGATATTTGATGGTGGGAGTTCTTTCGCTATAATTGGACTAGTTTTCTAGCCTGTCTTCGCCAGACATTACTATCCTGTATAATAAGGCGCGTAAGATAACCAGAATTTTTGTTGGAAACCCTCCTAGAAACAATTTTCGCTGCGGAAGACGAAATTTTACAACTTTTCAGAAGGGTCTCTGTACCTGTCTAATTGGTATCCTGAAGGGCATTTCGAGGGGCCTAAGTCACATACGTGACCAGACTCACTGCCCGCCAACATTTGAGATCCGCCTCCCCTAGAAACGAAATAATTCTCGATATTATTCCAACAACTAATGTGCGACAAAGTCCCCGAATCAAAGAAGTTTGTGGAGCATATTCACTCTTACAACAACGCTTTTTCGTTTGCCTCCATGAGAGCCCAAATAAAGGGCGCGTTTCGACTATGCGTTGAGCGCGCGTTTGTATCTCCACCACTTTATGGAATCCTTCGGTCGAGAGTGAGAGAACTCGTGAGCCAGCGAGAGAGGACGAAAGAGTCGACACGAAGTTACCGTCGGCTACGAAAGAGAGAAAGCATGATACTTTGTCCCACTTTGTCTTTCAAATACGCGTTTTAGGCCACAGGTACTACCCGTTATCGAATTTTCCAGGTTTTTTATTTTTTACGGCATCTTTGGGCGCCAAGGAAACTTCATGCCGAATCTGAACGTTGTACGTCATCGGGAAGTACGAAAAAAGACTCTGGAAAGATTTTGCTAACAAACGAACATCCACGTTAAGCGTCTTATTATATTGGATGGGTGTTGGGTTGGTATCCGGAGCTTTTCAGAATGTGCGTAGGTGGTGTGCTGTGAATCAAAATGGAGTGGTGGAATTAAACCTAATATTGTGATACTTAGAAATTCTAAAACGTCTAAAATTCTAGCAAAAAGTTCTTGCCATCGAATATTTTAAACTGCAAATGCTGAAGTGTTTCTAAGCAGTAGGTATGCTTTAAGTATAGAAACATTATTTCATTTTCCGAAAAAGAATAATCTGCGACAGTAGGAATTCCGGTCCCAGAATGCAGAATTTATGACCCTCGCAGGCCCACGTATTATAAGGAAAATTACCAAATCACTGCAAAACGGAAATTAAGCAGGGATTGTGGTAACCGTAACCCTAAGCCGGTTGGGTTCTCAGTACCGTAAGCCTAACCCGCATAACCAGGTAACCCGAGGCATCCAGGCACAGAGTTACCCGGTTAACCCGCTCTCAGAGCGGGTTACAGTGATACGGTAGAGGGCGTAGTTTTTCCCTATTTTCGTGAAATCGAGCTGTACTTATGAATTTTTATCTCAGAAAGTGTATATCGCATTAGGTTCATTCTTTTTTTACTTTAATGTAGAAGGTTTTGCCTATTTGAATATGTTTTTGAAATTATAAAATTATTTATGTAACGTCGAATTATAAACAAATTTTTATTTTGCAAATTTCTCCTCGAGGGTGGCATGTTCCTGAATTTGAAAAAATGACAATATTCTTTGAATTTCATGTATAATAGTTGTGTTACAAAATACTATTTTTATTATAAATAAATAAATCACCTTTCGAACTTCTACAGAATTGTTACGCCGTTTGTTATAGGCCGTTCATACACCACGGTGATGCAAATTGACCAAGAAATGATTTGCATGTAACGTCGTAGGTATAACTCCAGAAAATTCGTCATATTTTTCTTCGAGAGATTAAAAATTAGACCGAGAAAGAAAACCCTGCAAGTGATTGACGTCATTGCGTGCAACCCGGTTCTTGTTAAAATTGCAGTTGTATCGCAGCGGTGGACAAGCGCGGAGCAACCATTGGGATTGGCAAAGCTGCGATACGCTACCTGGTGGCGACCTACTCCTTCAGGTTTTGATTTTCGCCACCAGGTTTCCCAATTGGATGCCAACATTGGGATTGGCTAAGCTGCGATACGCTATCTGGTGGCGAAACTCAAAACCTGAAGGAGTAGGTCGCCACCAGGTAGCGTATCGGAGCTTTGCCAATCCCAATAGTCGGATTTTGGACGTAGAATGACGTACATTACTTGTAACCCGCTCTGAGCGGGTTAACCGGCTCTCTGTACTCTATGGGAGCCGTTCCTTCGGGGTTACTACGGGTTACAGTAACCTTCCCTCGTTTATCCAGATTCGGGTTAGGGTTAGGCGGCGGTTACAATCCCTGAAATTAAATAAAAAGGAAAAACACTACAACAGTATCATTATTATATACCGTTATCACTGTGAAATAATAATAGTGTATTCTGTTCCAAAGTATTCAAAGTATCGAACAGAAATAATGTAAATGCACAGCCTTGCAGTAAATTAGACACTTATCTGCGACCTCGGAAGATACCAGGTGTAACAACGATTCAACACCTGTAATTGGTCATCGACAAAGTTATCAGTCCAGGAAATAAACTATTTCAGGCAAGTTTGTTGCTCGCGCCGCATGTAAATTGGCAACGAAGAATAATGTGCATATTAGCCACGCAAATAGACGGTATAAAAACTGGTGCCGTTGAAAGATTTCGAGCCACAAACGAAAGTGTTCTTGAAATAAGTGTAAGAAAAAGAAAGAATCAATAGATCGCCGATGTATCGATACGTGGTGCTATCCCTGCTGTTGGTGGCCGTTGCTTGTAAGTTTTCATAGAGTTATCCAGAGCGTTTAAATTCACTATTTAGAAGTGAATAAAAAAATATAATATTGAAGTAATATTTCGATCTACATACTTGGCTCTTAGTTTATTTTAAACCACTCTAAAGTAGTGTAAATGGAATATGTATGTCTGAGTTGCCGCTTTGTTCCACAAAATCAATTGCACTCACAAGTCTGGGTCTCTAACAGTAGACCCACTTTTGTATCCAGAAGTGTGATAATTATGTCATAAGCTTTACTGTCTTCTTTTTTAAATACCTACTCTGCATCCTAGTCCATGATTATAGAGTTCATTATACGTTAAATAATTGTGTCAACACTGGGGGTGTGCGGGTACCCGAAATTACGGGAGCCGATTTTCTTGAATTGTGAATCCGTTTAATTCACGTAATTATTATTAAAGACGTTCACGAGGTTACCACCGATCACGGTCCAGTGGTGCATTGCCCAATAAACGAAATCTGGTCGGAGTGCGGACTAGATTGTGAAGCAACTTGCGATATGCCAGGAGGGATCTGTATGTATATAGTAAGTGTGTGCCACGCTTCTTATCAATTATACCGTGAAACATTTTGCAACACTAATTTTCATCATATTCGTGGTTTAGACGGATGAAGCGATATGCAGACGTAAACCGGGCTGTGTATGCGTAACAAACTATGTCAGAAATAGAGAAATGGTCTGTGTCCCACGTTCAACAGTTTGCAAAACTTGAAACCACAAAAAAGTTGTCAATATGTAGCTATACTGTGTTACTTTTGAACTATCTGTAATTCTATGCTCGACTGTATGTAATAAATCTGCTATTAATAAATGTTGTGTTCAACCAGAATTCGGTAAGCATGAGACATGTTTTGCGTACCGCCATTTTGTAATAGGTTAATGTATGTACTTATGTATGACGAAGTATGGATGATACTTTAAATAGTTGTATGGATAGCTCAGGCAAGGTGTGGAAGTTGGTGTTTTGATGTTACATCAGTTACATCATGGTAATTTTTAGGCACACAGATGATTTTTCAAACTTGTCTTAGCAAGTGAAAATTTGTCGTATCTAGGTGCAATGTTCAATGTAAGAGTTTCCTACTTAGTCTTAATACAATTTAAGGATAATTTCTTTAAATTATTCGCCACGTAAAAGCAATAAAGTAATTCAAGTGATTCATTATCTCAAATATTTTTTTTATTTTGTATTTTAAATCATTTTTCTCCAAGTCTGATTGTTACGTGTCATCCACTTCTGAGTGGATACTCAAGGATACAAAATATGTTAAGACCAAACAGATTTGAAATTAGTGGGAAAAAATGAATTCTACAACAGGCTTGGGCAAAAATGATTTGTAATAGAAAATAAGAGATTATATTTGAAATAATAAAGTCTTTGAATTACTTCATTGCACCCACTTTAAAATAATTTGGAAAAAATGTAGTTGAAGTAAGTACGTATTGGCGCACTAGAATGTTCACTTTATGATCCTCGCGGACCCACGTATTTAAGGCAAATTCTCAATTATCTGAAAAACGGAAAAACAAATTAAAAAGACTAGTACTACACTATTACCACTGGAAAGTGATAATATTATATGGTGGGTTCTGAAGCCAATCTGTGTAAGTCGATCAGCATTCAAACCCAAGTAAATAAGGATTTTACTTTTTAAAAATTAGTTGGAAAAAAATGGCAAAGCTAATAAAGATGGAAAAAGCGATTTTTATTATAAGATAACATACAAATGAACTTGACGGCACGAGAAACAAGAGAAAATAGTCATGGTTTTTTAAAAGAAATCAGATTGAAGTAAACAATTTTGACTGATGTCAAATGTCCACTGGAAAATTGTAATAAGTCCTTGTCAAAGTATCTGAAAAATATACATTAATATTATCACAAATTTAATATTTATATTCAAAATACATGTTAATAAATATGCGTATAAAAATAACAAAATTTTACAAAGTTTTCATTTCTCTTACCATCATCTCAATCAAACCAATTTCTTTCATTCATTGTTCAAACTTGTTCATTCATTATTCAATTCAATTGTTCATCAGGTAAATATTCGAATTAACTATTAGAAAAAGGGTGATCTTTTGATAGCAAAGAAACAATTATTTTTTAAATAACAAACGATAAACCGTAAACTTGATACAACTTTAAAGGGACTTATAGTGATTGTCGTCGCAGTAAATTTGCCTAGTAATTCCGTGGTAAGTACCGTCATCTATTGCTTACGTATAAAATTAGTAATTATTAACAGAACCGACGTATTTGATAGATAAACTGAGAGTTTTAACAATAAAGAGGATTTTCAACAACGTAACTCATTTGCAGGGAAGGTTGGACTTACCCTGATTGCCTTCTGAACCCTTCACATACCATTATCACTAGGGAATAATAATAGTGTATTCCGCTCCAAAGTATTAAAAATATCGAACAAAGATAATGCAAATGCACAGCCTTGCAGTAAGTCAGACACTTATCTGCGGCCTTGGAAGATACAAGATGTAACAATAATTCAAAACCTGTACTCTGTTATCGACAAGGTAAAAATTCTAAGAAATACTCTATTTCAGACACGTTTGTTATTCGCTCCACATGTAAATTCGCAACAAGAATTTACATTATCTCCCTAATGACGACGAAACGTGATGTTTTGGTAGATTCAGTGATAACGCTATTGCATATGTTCAACAAAAATAGAGAATATAAAAACTGGTGTCGTTGAAAGATTTCGAGTCACAAACGAAAGTGATTTTGAAACGAGTGGAATGATAAGAACGAATCAATAGATCGAAGATGTATCGATACGTGGTGCTATCCCTGCTGTTGGTGGCCGTTGCTTGTAAGTTTTCATAGATTTATCCAGAACGTTTAAATCAGAGATGAGCAAAATGTAATGTAATTACAAATTTCGATTGAAACGTAATTGTGTAATTGATTACACAACCATTATTTGCTGTAATCGTTAATTTAGGTAGTTGACCAAAAATTTCTGAGTTGCTACTTTGTTCTACAAAATCAATGGACTCATAGTCTGGGTCTCTAACAGTGGACCCACTGTTGTGTCCAGATGTATGATAATTTTGTCACGACAAGCATTACTGCCTCCTTTTTCAAATACCGTGCATCCTAGTCCACGATTATGGAGTTCATTGTGCGTTGAATAATTTTATCAACACTTGTGGCACACAGGTTGGAAAGTTTTTGGCGTGAAACACGCCGACGTCACGGAGAGTATTAACAGAAATTAATGGGCCGTGTAAAAGATATTTTGTAAACGACATTTTTAGAAAGCTTAACTCGTACTCTCTGTCCTTCAGAACTTGATCTTCTCGCCCCTAGAAAATCCTCGTTTCTATTCTCACAAATAGGATTGTATCCTCAAATTCCTTGCTCTGACCAAGTGTTAGTTTCTATTCCTAGGCCTCTAGATGTAGGAATCAAGGAGTTGTGAATCTGTGAAATTGCGAATCCTCATTGTTTACCATAATTCTCGTAATTATAATTCAAGACGCTCAGAAAGTTACGACCAGCCCCCATATAGTGCCGCGATGCCCAATAAATGAACACTGGTCGGAGTGCGGAACAGATTGCGAACCAAGGTGCGACATGTCAACTGGAATGGGATGGTTATGGGGAAAAGTAAGTTTGTGACACGATTCTTATCAATTATACCGTGAAACATTTTGCAACACTAATTTTCATCATATTTGTGGTTTAGGGACGTCTGATAAGCAGACCTGGCTGTATATGCGTAACAAACTATGTCAGAAATAGAGGAGAAGAGTGTGTCCCACGTTCAACAATTTGCAAAACTAAAAACTACAAATAAGTTGTCGATATGTATACTGTGTTACTTTTGAAGTTCCTGTAATTCTATGCCCAACTGTGTGTAATAAATCTGTTATTAATAAATGTTGTGTTCAACCAGAATTCGGTCTTGAACATACAAAATATAAGAATAATGTAAGCATGAGACCTGTTTCGCGTACCGCCTATTTTGTAATGGGTTACTGTATGTACTGTGCTTCGATGAGAAGACGTCGCGGGAAACTTTAGTGTCCGAATGGTATATTCTCATAGACCCGCGTTCTCAATCACGCATTGTTGCTATTGGCCGACGCGACAATGTTGATGAATACAAAGTAAGTGAACGAGACACAGATGCTACCGGCCAATCTGAGCGAAGAACTCGTCTTGATGATGATACGATTTAAATGAACGCTGTTCAACCTATGGTCTGGCGAGTAAGGGCACCCGGCGTCAGGGTACTTAGTGAGGAGTTTTCCCGTCAGCCAAAATTTCAGTGGAGGGGAAACCCGCCCACGCATGCGCGTGATGACGCCGTGACGTCCAACCAATCGACGCCAAGCTGTATACCATAAGAGTAGACCTACGCCCCCACCGATTTGCAACCGATCTGCGCAGCTCCCACTTGGAGCTGTCCGTATACGAGATGAAAGAGAGAGAGTTTCGCGTTCTTCTGTCAGTCCTTCCTGCTTGAGAAGCGAATGTCAACGTTGTGTTGGAAGCGATAGGCTAGATTAAATCTGTCTTCCTGTAGTCCAGAACCTCGCGAGAGTTCCTTACTTCCTACGGTATAGCCGTGTGTCCATTTCCCGCGCCGGTCCACCTTCCCGCAAAGTATATTCGTAGGACTGCCTTCCTAGGCCCGGCCTCCACAACCGCGTGCGGAGGCGCTAGGTCCAGCAAGACCCCCATCGTCAGGGTTGGTGTAGTGGAAAACGCCTAGTTATCCCTAGCTCCTAGGCAGTTAGCGCCAACAGTCTTCCCTGAGCCTCCGTTGCAGCTCCCTTACTCTCTATACAGTCGCCAGTCTGAATTTGATTAGCCTGTTGTCTGAAAGAGTCATCTCCTCCGCCACCTGCCAGTCCTTTATTGCTTGGGCTCTCTTTCCGGAGATCAACGTAATATCGATTACCTCCTGCCTACTGGTGGTAACAAATGAGGCTTTGCAGCTTTTGTTAAGAATCGCCAGCTCCGTGTTCGAGAGATACCCAACCATAGCCATCCCTTTCTTGTTGATAGTGGTGCTGTCTCATATGCTGTGGCGCTCAATAGCATTGCACCCCATCATCAAGTATAGCTCTCTCATTAATTTATACACTAGGTATACTGAGCACCTTCTCCGTTTTCCCGCCCATTCTTATCTTTATTGAGACCGCTGTGAGATCCCTTGTGCAGGGTTCCCTCAGCGTCAGGGGGTTTATTGTCCTGCTCACATAGGCACAAGCCCTTGGGCCTGGATCTCCGAGCTCCTGTATTACGACGCCCTGTTTCATATCGAGACCTCCTACACGACTCCTGATTGGCCACAGTTCCTGTATGAGTACAATATCTATGTGCTGCCACACTATGCGGTGCCAGAGCAGATCCGCCGCCGCTTTGCAGTGCTGCAAGCTTATATACGAAAGGCGGATGCCTCCTGCAACCCTTGTGTTTGTAGTGCTGCAGGGGAGATAGATTGTCCCATTTTAAGATTCATTTCTATTTCTCCATTCGCTTCACCGTGGTGGCTTTTTCTGCCCCCCCCGGCCGCCTTAACGTGTTTATCCCACAAAGCCTCAGTGATGGTCCTTTGGACCCCTCTCTGGACCTCCCGTTTTCACCTTTCTCACCTCGTGGGCTCTCGAGGCTCTCCCTCTCGTCACGCGGGTGAGCACGCCACCCTTCTGCATGACTGCACGAACCCCCCTCGATCTCCGCCGGCCCCACTGTGGTAGCTTCCCCTGAATGCGCGGGTGATGATCCTTCCTCCGAGGGCCCTTCTTCCGCTGTCTTCTACATGGCCTCAGTCTCATTCGTTAAATTTGTAATGTTTTGGTCCATGTGATTTCCACAAGCGTGCAGAAAGTATGCGGTACGCCCCCACAGAGCCTGCTATGCAGGGGTAAGCCTGAATACAGTAGAGGGTCCTTTAATACTCCAAGGGCATTACAGTAGTCCCCCGTTATGAGTGCGTTTTTTTCCCCCGTTGACAGTCCGGCGACTATCCCCACCATTTCTTGAAAGCCTGCGGACAAGAGTGAGAGAACCGGACAACGAGCGAGATGAAACGAAAGGGTCGACACAGCCACTGGCCGCGCGGAACCATGTCCGCAAGCCACTATGAGTCCGCCGCCAGCCCCGTTCGTCAGACTAATAACGGGGGAGTACTGTATTCGTGACACCATAACACCGATGCCATTCATCCCTGAGCACCGTTGCTTTCACCTCGAATTTGGGAGCTGGTCCGCAGCGGAGCCTTTGCTTCCCCTATGTAGCACTGGCTAACCACCACCATCCACGGTCCCTCCTCAAGCCTCCTGCCCGGTCACCGTGTGGCGATTCATTCGGCGACGACCAGGCAGCCGTGTTCTGGCCGGTTACCTATCCGCCACTTGGGGACACATTCGGTTGGTGCTCCACCTAGGTCGACACAGGTCGAACTAGTTCCCCGACGCTATTTACGGGAGTTAGGAAACGGCCGAGACAAAAAACAATTGTGGAGGAAGAACACAGGCCTTGAATGGAAAGGTGGAGGGGGCGGTCCGAGGTCGAAAGAATCGTGTACTTAGCATATGCTCGAAACAGACTGAAATTAACTTCCGTGGAGAGGAAGAAATCGATGTACGACGTATCGAGATCGGTGGGCTAGCGAACTGTATTAGATAAAGAAGGGATTTCTGATTTCTGTACGTCATGGCTAATATTTGTTGGAAATGCTATCTGTGGTTTGTTCAATTGTGAATTGTATCGATGAGGATGCTGTCCTTGATATTTGATTGTGGGAGTTCTTTCGTTATAATCGTAGAAATGGATGGGTGTAGGGTTGGTATTTGGAGCTTTTCATTGTCTGTACATGATTTGCTGTGAACCAAAATGGAGTGGTAGAATTAAACCTAGCATTGTGCTACTCAGAATTGTGCTACTCAGAAATCCTAAACCGTCTAAGATTCTACCCAGAAGATCTCCCCATTGAATACTTGAAACTGCAAATGCTGAAGTCTTTCTAAGCATTAGGGATGCTTCGGTTTTTTAGGTAACTGTGTGATTTTCTGTGGAGCGCGGAGGTAAATTCATGCAGAACCACTGTTCCTTTTTCTGAAGAAGAAGAATCTGTCACACTACGAAAGAGGACCTCGGAATGTCCAATTTATGGTCCTCGAGAACCCAAGTATTAAAAGGAAAATTCCCAATTCACTGGAAAACAGAAAATCAAATAAAAAGGAAAAACGCTACTCTACTATCATTAGAAACTGATAATATTATATACCATTATCACTGGGAAATAATAGTCTATCCGGACTCAACGTATTCAAATTATCAAACAGAAGTAGTAACGCAAATGGCACAGTCTTCTAACAAATTAGACACTTATCTGCGGCCTCGGAAAATGCAAGGTGTAACAATGATTCATCACCAGTAATAATCGGCCATCGACAAAGTTATCAGTCCAGAAAATAAACTATTTCAGGCAAGTTTGTTTTTCACGCCGCATGTAAATTGACAACGAAGAATAATGTGCATATTAGCCACGCAAATAGATAGTACAAAAACTGGTGCCGTTGAAAGATTTCGCGTCACAAACGAAAGTGAATTTGAAACGCGTGGAAGGAAGAGAAAGAATCAATAGATCGCCGATGTATCGATACGTGGTGCTATCCCTGCTGTTGCTGGCCGTTGCTTGTAAGTTTTTATAGATTTATCCAGAACGTTTAAATGCACTTTTTAGAATGGCACAAAAAATATATAATTCAAGTATTATATCGATTTACATACTTGACTGATAGCTTATTTTAAATCACTCCAAAGTAGTGGAATTGTAATATGTATTTTTGAGTTGCCACTTTGTTCCACAAAATCAATAGACTCACAGTCTGGGTCTCTAACAGTGAATCCACTTTCATGTGCAGAAGTGTTATAATTTTGTTGTGGCAAGCATTACTGTCTTTTTTTTTAAATACTCTTTTAGAAAGATTACTTAATGAGAGTATAAGATGTTCTTCGGAAGTTGATCTGCTTGCCACTTGAAAATCCTTGTTGCTGTTCTTAGACACGGGATTGTGTCCTCAAAATCCGTGCTCTGACCAAGTGTTAGTTTTCATTTCTAGGTGTCTAGATGTAGGAATCAGGGAGTTGTGAATCTGTGAAATTGCGAACCCTCGTTTTTTACCATAATTCACGTAGGTAATTATTATTCAAGGCGCTGCTATACGTGGAGGACATGGTCCACGCATCGCGGTGTGCGGACGAAATTGTGGTGAAATGTGCGATTATCAATACGAGATCTGTCGAAACGTTGTAAGTGTGTGACACGATTCTTATTAATTACACCGTGGAACGCTTTGCTACTCTAATTTTCATCATATTCGTGGTTTAGACGTTTTCCACGGCATGCGGTGAAAGTGGCTGTGTATGCATACCAAACTATGTAAGAAATAACAGCAGATTCTGTGTCCCATGTTCAGCTAGCGAAACTTAACGCCAGAAAAACTTGTCGCTATGTATACTGCGTTTTGAACTTTCTGTAATCCTATGTTCAGCTATATATATAACAAATCTGTTAATAATAAATGTTGTTTTGAACTAGAATTTTGTTATGGACATGTGAAATGTTAGAATGATGTAAGTATGTACCTCTATTTTTTAATGGACTACTATGCGATGATTCGAGGTATGGACGATATTTAAAATAGTTGTATGCCTCGGCTAATAGTTAGACCCCTCCGCATGCGTTATTCGTGCGTGCTCAGCCTGCTCAGCGTATGTATACGCATTCAAGTCTGGATCCGGCTTTAGATTCTACATAAATGTTCTACCCATCAAATATTTGAAACTGCAATGGTCTTCGAGAAAACTGCAATTTTCTGCGCAGCTGAAGGAAAATATAGAACCATTATTTAATTTTCTGAATACAAAGAATCTGCCACAGTAGGGTACATGTGCCTTATTTCGGCCCCTATCTAATAGTCAACCTTTTCGGAAATAAATTGCTTAGAAATAAGAAATTAGGAATAAAATCTTATACATTTAAACGAAACAAAGATCAGTGTACTCTCTCCTTCGAATGTGGGAAGTTTCATGCCTCTAGCAGAAACAATGATTGAACTGCGTAGTTGACGACTGGTGAGTCAATTTCAATTAATTTAGTACCATAGGCGACACTTGGAAATAGTCTACAAGTACCAACACTAATACGAAGTTTCTTATGTTCAACTTTTGAATACGCAATTAACATTCGAATGAACTTTTCGTGAAATTATAATTGTATTTAAACTTAGGTTAGTAAGCATTTTTTAAGTGGCCGACTATTGGCATTCAAAATATAAGGAAAACCAATAATCAACCGTATTTACCAAACCAAATAAAGCTCACTTTCCTGAATCATCCGCTTTTATTGTTTTCCGCCAAAATTGATGTAAAACCAGTGGTCAGCCGTTATAATTTAAATAATTAGAATTTTCAGAAAAAAATATTTTTAAATTTTGAGGACACACATCATGAATTTTGAACCACTTAACATTCGGTTAATGCATATTAAAATACGCTTGTCCCTTTTATACTTATTTTTAGTCGTTTAATGGATATGGTGCCGCCTAAAAGAATTATTCATGGACGGGTGAAGGAAGGTCCTCGACAGATGAGCCCAAATTCATTTCTAACCAAAAGCGAAGAAGAGGAAATCGTAAGGTGGTCAATAGACCTTGCAAAATGTGGATTTCCACGCAAGAAAGAGGAGTTATTAGATAGTGTGCAACAAATTGTGGTAGATTCAAAACATAGGACTTCTTTTAAAAATGGCCGCACGGGGGGAAAATGGTATAAGCTTTTTTTAAATCGGCACGCTGAAATAGCACCTCGCGAACCTAAAGGAGTAACAAAAGGAAGAGGTTGTATTACGGAAGAATATATCAGAAAATGGTTGTTTCAAATTCACACGAATATCTTTAACAAATAGATGCGGAAAATGTTAAGACTGACCCGGCTAGGATCCTTAATGGGGATGAAACAGGGTTCGCATTGTGTCCCAAAGGAGGGAAAATTCTAACTTCAAAAGATTGGAAAAACATCTATGATATTAAAGAAAGTGGTGAGAAAGAGACATTAACAGTATTGATGGTATTTTCTGCTCATGATTTTTTTATTTTACTCAGAAAAATTCTTATCGGTCAATTTTTGTTCACACTTCATCGTAAAATAAGCAAAAAATTCCTAGTGTAATAATTTTTTATATAAATGAAAAAATATGGATATAACACCAGTGTTAAACCATGCATAAACGTACCTATGTATTATAATGCTAAGCCAATGCTCGGTTTTGCTGAATGTTACACTAGTGTTACATACATTATTATGTTCGATATGAAATTTATTAACAAAGGAAATCCGAAATAATTGAGAGAAAAATTAGCATCTACCTGGTATTTTCAGTGGTCCCGGCGAAATTAAGACTTGTAATCAACAATACGAGACAGTGTATCACAGTAGAATTTCTACGGATGTACTTCTGCCCTCAGGACACTTGTTACATATGGTAATAGTAAAGTAACGCTTTAAAGTTCGTGAAAGAGCCCCCAAATGGCGTGCATGATTCTTTTAATTATATTATATAATATAATTAAGATAGTAAGGGCTAATCGAGGCATTATCTCTCCAATGATTGTTTACATACGACCACCAAAAGTTGTTATTCAGAATATGCCAGAAAAATGGTTTTTAGTAGATCAGAAACAAGTTGGATGCGTAGCGACATATTTTTCGAATATATCGCAAATAAAGTAAATGCTTGGATTGATGAACAAAATATTACGCGACCCGCAATTTTATTCATTGATGGGCATAAAATAATATTATATGCTCTTCCGCCTAATACAACTCATATTATGCAGCCTGCGGATGTGACTGTATTTAAACCACTTGAATCCAAGTGGAAACATACTGTCAGACAGTGGTTAAATAAGGAAGACAGTGCAAACTCTGACGTAAAAAAACAAAATTTTGCACCGTAATTACAAGATGTCGCGAATGATCCGACACTGATAAATTCCATAAAAAATGGATTCCGAAAATGTGGCCTGTTTCCGTTTGACCCGAACTTAATAGATTATTTGAAATGCATACAAAATTACCACGATGAATGGTTGGACAATAACAATGTCACCCACATTTCAAACAAAAAGTTGAAAATAACGATAGAAGTGTTATCAGCTATGAAACCACGGCTGGATGAAAATGCAAATATAAATGTAATATTATCAAAAATAAAAGGCTTGCAAGCCGGATCGAAAGAAACTGAAACTGTTTCTACGTAGGACATAGAGGAGGATGGTACATTAAAAAGAACTGAGACGCCAGATTTCGATAAACCTGATGCGATCACTTTTGATTCGACAGAATTTATATATCTTGATGATCTGGATAATAACAATATTTCACTGTTAGATATAAGTGATGCGTTTATACATCCTGAATCCGAAGAACACGAAATATTGGAGATACCTGAAGCTTTTCATTGTCTGTACATGATTTGCTGTGAACCAAAATGGAGTGGTAGAATTAAACCTAATACTGTGCTACTCAGAATTGTGCTACTCAGAAATCCTAAAAAAGATCTCTCCATCGAATACTTGAAACAGCAAATGCTGAAGTCTTTCTAAGCATTGGGGATGCTTCGGTTTTTGCGGTAACTATGTGATTTTCTGTGGAGCGCGGGGGTAAATACATGTAGAACCACTGTTCCTTTTTCTGAAGAAGATGAATCTGTCACACTACGAAAGAGGACCTCGGAATGTCCAATTTATGGTCCTCGAGAACCCAAGTATTAAAAGGAAAATTCCCAATTCACTGGAAAGCAGAAAAACCATAGTAGTGGTTATTGCGACATTAAATAAGAAAAAAAATAAAAAGGAAAAACGCTACTCTACTATTATTAGAAACTGATAATATTATATACCATTATCACTAGGAAATAATAGTCTATCCGGACTCAACGTATTCGAATTATCAAACAGAAGTAGTAACGCAAATGGCACAGCCTTCTAACAAATTAGACACTTATCTGCGGCCTCGGAAAATGCAAGGTGTAACAATGATTTACCACCAGTAATAATCGATCATCAACAACGTTATCAGTCCAGGAAATAAACTATTTCAGGCAAGTTTGTTTTTCGCGCCGCATGTAAATTGGCAACGAAGAATAATGTGCATATTAGCCACGCAAATAGACAGTATAAAAACTGGTGCCGTTGAGAGATTTCGAGCCACAAACGAAAGTGAATTTGAAACGCGTGGAAGGAAGAGAACGAGTCAATAGATCACCGATGTATCGATACGTGGTGCTATCCCTGCTGTTGGTGGCAGTTGCTTGTAAGTTTTCATAGATTTATCCAGAACGTTTGAATCCACGTTTTAGAAGTGAATAAAACAAGATATTATTGAAATAATAATTCGATTTACATACTTGGCTGTTAGGTTATTTGAAACCACTCCAAAGTAGTGTAAATGTAATATGTATTTCTGAGTTGTCGCTTTGTTCCACAAAATCAATTGCACTCACAGTCTGGGTCTCTATGAGTAGACCCACTTTTGTATCCAGAATACTGACTTCTTTTTAAATACTGTGCATCCTAGTCCACGATTATGGAGTTACGTAAAGTATTGTGCCTTGTGAAAGATATTTTGCAATCAACCTTTTTAGAAAGCTAAACTTATTCTCTCTATTCTTCGAGACATGATCTTCCTGCCCCTAGAAAATCCTTGTTTCTGTTCTGACAAACAGGATTGTGTCCTCAACATTCTTGCTCTGACCAAGTGTTAGCTGTTATTCCTAGGTTCCTAGATGTAGGAATCAGGGTGTTGTGAATCTGTTACATTGCGAGTCCTCAATGTTTACCATAATTCGCATAATTATTCTTCAAGTCGCTAACGAAGTTACCACTAGGGTGGAACGAAATATAGGGGCAAAATATTTGTTTATTTTTCGTGACTTCTAATAGTGGGCAAAAGTTGCCTTTTATAATGTTATTTCAGCTGTGAAAGTTTTTTGAAGTGCCGCGAGCCATTCAAAGCACCTCAAAAAATTTGTTGATCAAGATCAAACTTTCACAGCTTAAATAACTTTGTAAAAGGCAACTTTTGCCCACTATTAGAAGTCAGAAATAATAAAAAAATATTTTGTCCCTATATTTCGTTCCACCCTAGTTGCCACCAGCACCACTATAGTGCCGCGATGCCCGCCATGCGAGCAATGCCCAAGAAATGAACACTGGTCGGAGTGCGGACGACTGTGTGAACCAAGTTGCGAAAATCCAAATGGAATATGGACTGGAGATAAATGTCCAGTCATAGTAAGTGTGTTACACAATTTTTATCGATTATACCGTGAATCACTTTGCAACTCTAATTTTCATAATATTCGTGGTTTAGAGGGATGTTCCGATATGCAGACGTGACCCTGCCTGTATATGCGTAACAAACTATGTCAGAAATAGTTGGAATTTCTGTGTCCCACGTTCAACAGTGTGCCAAAATGAAAAAATATAAAAAACTTGTCGATATGTATACTATGTTACATTTGAACCTGCTGTAATCCTATGCTCAGCTGTATGTAACAAATCTGTTATTAATAAATGTTATCTGAACCAGAATTTGGTCTTGTCCTTGCAAAATGTAAGAATAATTTAAGCATGAGACGTGTTTCGCGTACCTCCATTTTGTAATGGGTTACTATAGGTGTATATGTAGGTGACGAGGTATAGATGATGCTTTAAATAGTTGTATAATGTATAGATAGCTCAAGCGGGGTGTGGAAGCTGGTGTATTGATATTGCATCATGGTAATTTTCTTTTTAGGCACACAGATGATTTTTCAAACTTGCCTTAGCAAGTTAAGATTTGTCATATCTAGGTCCAATGTTCAATGTAAAGGTGAAATCTGACGGCACGTAAATAAGCGAGCCGAGCCGCCCCGAAGCGGCTCGCCCAAGATCGTCAAGGATCGCCCAGGCTCGTGAATCGGCGATCCATGAGCGTTCTGACGGCGCGGGACTCGGTGAGACGGCTCGGCTCGCCTAGGATCGCCCAGGATCGCCCAGGCTCACGAGTTGGCGAGCCGTGAGCGTTCTGACGGCGCGTGGGTTCGGCGAGTCTCGTGCCAGGCTTGCCGATCCACGTGCCGTCAGATTTCACCTTAAGAGTCTCCTAGTCTTAGTACAATTTAAGGATAATTTCTTTAAATTATTCGTCACGCAAGAGTAATAAAGTAATTCAAGTGATTCATTATTTCAAATATTTTACTTTTATTTTGTATTTTAGATTATTCTTGTCCAAGTCTGATTATTGCTTGTCATCATCTCGTTCCAACTTCTGAGTGGAAACTCAAGGATACAAAATATACATATGTACCTATTAAGATGAAACAGATTCGAAATTATTCGAATAACTTAATTCTACAACAGGTTTGGGCAGAAATGATTTATAATAGAAAATAACAGATAATATTCGAAATAATAAGTTATTTGAGTTACTTCATTGCACCCACCTTAAAAATAATTTTGAAAAGCTCGGTTAGGTGATGTCGGGGACACAAACCGCAGTTTATTTCGCGTGAATACTCGGCCCTGATGTTGGATTGTGGAATGAACGATGTAGACAGAGTAAGTTTGAACGATTATATTGAAGTTTGATATTGATATTGAAGGAGTAAGTTTGATATTGATATTGAAGGAGTAAGTTTGATATTGATATTGAAGGAGTAAGTTTGATATTAATATTAAAGAATTATTTTATTGATTATTGAAACTCACATTCGAATGACACCACTTTCGCTGTTCTCACTGGACACAATCCGAAGTTATACTAGCCCAAAGTTAGTATAGTGCCGGGCACGATACAATTCTGTCATTATTTACATATTGCGGACCCCCACCCACGCTCAATGCGGTTACGCACCCGGTCCAAACGTCATCTTAGGTAGCGACATCCTGCGTCTACTCGGCGCTATATTTCTTGCTTGAATGTTGCTTTTAGTTTTGAAATTATAAGATGAAATATTATCATCTATTTTTGTTAGAATTTTCCAATTTTAAAGACACATTCACGTCAAAAAGGATCTCAAACCCAATTTTTATAATATTTTATTATTTACTATATATACAAAGTAATGTTTTAAATTAAAACTAATAAGACTATATGATTGGTTTCAAACACAAAAAATGTTTTTTATGATGGTCTGAAATAAGAATCAACTGTGAAGACCGGCCAAAAAATAATTATGGAGTAATACAGTTTTTTGTTTGTATAAATAGCCGTTGTTATAATTGTCGCAATTTTTGCATATCATTAATTTTGTAAAAATATTAATTTACGGCTGTTTTCTTTAATGAACAAAAACTAATTCTACATTTATATAATAATTACTTATTTTGGGGGGAATACATTTCAAAAAAATCTTCAGCATTTTACGTTATTGGGTAACAGTTATTCTTTTAATGCGTTGCATGCGCGCGTATACTTGCCACGCTTTGTTTACTTTTTTAAAAACACGTAATTTATCTTTTGTTTGCTAGAACTCCGACTGTTTATTTACTTTTGTTATGTAGATACTGTTCATTATCTTACTATGGCGATGGTACGTAATATTTTGGGTGTCAATGACAACATATGTCAAGGTCGAGGTCGTCGGTGATTCCTCCCCTAAAGTAAACATTTACCATATTTTGGTAGATCCTGCGATAACACTATCGCGAAAATATAGAGACGGATAATGTGCAAATATTTGTCACGAAAGTAGGCAGTACAAAAACTGGTGCCGTTGAAAGATTTCGCGTCACAAACGAAAGTGAATTTGAAACGCGTGGAAGGAAGAGAAAGAATCAATAGATCGCCGATGTATCGATACGTGCTGCTATGCCTGCTGTTGGTGGCCGTTGCTTGTAAGTTTTCATAGATTTATCCCGAACGTTTAAATCGACTTTTTAGAATGGAAATTCAAAAAGATGTTATTGAAGTATTATTTCGATCCAAAGTAAATGTCCCAATACTTGGACATTTAAGGTATGGCGGAAACACGTTGGAGAATTTTTCAGTTATATAAGTCGATTTATATAAAAGCGATTTTGCAATTACATGATAAACCGTGTGTACTTTAGGATTAAAAGATAAACATATTATTGATTTGAATAATTTTGTAAAATATTGAAAATTCATAGTCGTTACAAAGGCCCAATACTTGGACAACTTAACTACGTCCCGGTGTCCCGATTTTACTGCCCCATTACATGGACACATGATGAAACGTCAGCAATTTGGATGTTCTCTAGAAAAATTAAATAAAAACACCACAATAGTTTTTTGCTTCGGCATAATTCTTCTGTATAAATAATTCATTCAAATCGGTAAACAAACTTGAGTAAAAAGAATCTATTGTTGAATGACTAATTTCAATGTTATGTGTATTCGTGCATAACACGAATTTTACAAATTAAGTAAATATGATCATTAAAAGGAGATAACAAGAATAGAAAGTAATAATTGCTAAGGTGTTAAGTAATGATTTTAGTATTGTGTCAACAATAACGCGTACTTATTTTACAGGTTGCACACTGTTTAGCAAATCAGATAAGAGCAATACTAAAATGATGTAAACTGGAGAGTTCGAGAAAATTAATTCTTTTACGAGTATTACAAGTTTACTAAGAAAAATATGTATAGGAATATATTGTATTAAATATTTGAATAATTGAATAAAATAGTTCATTTACGGATAAAGCGAACATTAAATGTAATAATCTGTATTATTTGCATTAGTGTCCAAGTACTGGGACATGTCCACCTATTAGGACATTTAATCGCTCTAAAGTAGTGTAAATGCAATATGTATTTCTGAGTTACCCCTTGGTTCCACAAAATCAATTGCACTCACAGTCTAGGTCTCTAAATACATGTTGCAGTGAAACATTGATACATGTTTCATAAAACTTGCATCTTGCTCACGCGCCTAGCTGGTAAGCAAGATGCCAGTTCCGCTTCTGATGCTGAAACACGAAAACCGATCTACAGACGTAGCAACATGTATGATGAAACCTGGGAGTCGATGCATGTATCGGCGTTGCACTGCAACATGTTTCAGCGTCTAGAGGGCCCCTAACAGTGGACCCACTTTAGTGTCCAGATGTGTAATAATTTTGTCATGACAAGAATTACTATCTTCTTTTTTAAATACTGTGCATCCTAGTCCAGGATTATGGAGTTCATTGTGCGTTAAATAATTATTGTGCCAACGCTTTGAGTGGCGCACAGGATTGAAACTTCTTGGCGTGAACACATGCCGACCTCACACAGAATGTATACAGAAATTATTCTGCCTTGTAAAAGATATTCTGTAACCGACCGTTTTAGAAAGCTTAACTTATACTATCTGTTCTTCAGAACTTGATCCTCTCGCCCCTAGAAAATCCTCGTTTCTGTTCCCAGAAACAGGATGGTGTCCTCAAAGTCAGTTTTTAGTCCCGGGTCCCTAGATGTAGGAATCACGGGGTTGCGAATCTGTTTAATTCGCGTGATTATTATTCAAGACGCTCAAGAAGTTACCACCGACCACAGTCCAGTGGTGTATTGTTGCCCATTGAACGAAACCTGGTCGGAGTGCGGAGAAGCTTGCGAAGCATCGTGCGAATATCCAGCAGGGCGCTGTATAGATATAGTAAGTGTGTGACACGCTTCTTATCAATTATACCGCGAAATACTCTCCAACTCTAATCTTCATCATATTCGTGATTTAGAGAGATGTAGAGATATGCAGAATCCTACCTGGCTGTATATGCATACCAACATATGTCAGAACTGACAACGGAACCTGTGTCTCGCGTTCAACTTGCGAAACAACGTAAAAATCTTGTTGATGTATATGCTGCGTTACTTTTGAACTTTCTGTAATCCTACGTTCAGGAATGTATAACAAAACTCCGTTATTAATAAATGTTGTGTTCAACCAGAATTCTGTTTTGAACACGCAGACTGTGAGAATAATGTAAGTGTGTACCGGCATTTTGTAATCGGTTACTGTGCGATGACTTGATACTTAAATAGTTGTATGGATAGTGCTGACTGGGTGTGGAAGTTGCTGGTTTAATATTGCATTATGTTAATTTTCTTGTTAGGCACAAAAATGATTTTTAAAACTTGCCTCAGCAATTTAAATTTGGTAGTACCTGCTCCCTCTTCCTCTTCATTTAAAAGTAATAAAGTAATTCAAATAATTCATCATTTCAAATATTATTTTTTTATGTTGCACAAGTCTGATTATTACCTACGTGTTATCCACTTCTCACTGTCAGTAGAATCTAAAGTTTATAAAATATGTCAAGACGAAGCAGATTCGAAATTGTTCGGAAAAACTTAATTCTACAACAGGTTTGGGCAAAAATGATTTGTAATGCAAAAGAGAAGAAACTATTTTGAAAGATTAATTTATTTGAATTACTTCATTGCATCCGCCTTTAAAATATTTTAGGAAAAAGTGAAGATACCTTTTTCAAGTATAATAATACATTACTATTATTATTATTATTATTATTATTTGATAATTTCCGGACACTGTTCTGTGGATCGAGCCTTAATTTGGAGAGCACATCGTGAGACCGGTCCTAGTCAAAACTCAAGAAGCCCGTGCACGGCTATGTACCACCAGATTCTCATGCGGAGGCGGTCCTCAGCAACAGCTATCTCTGAGCCGCCATCCCCTCACACTGCGTTACTAATTGGAGAGGAGTTTCGTCGCCCTTTCCACACCAAGGGCACCAGGATACCTGCCCGATCCCGAGGCACACCAGGTGCTTTCCCGTGTGTCCTGTGACTATCCCCAGGAGCAGTCGCAACTGCAACCTCCCCAAGCAGATAAAAGTCGCCCCCAGCTTCCTGGAAGGTTTTTTTCCAGAGCCTTCACGTGTCCCATATGTTGGATTTGCTCGTAGAGCTGATCGAGTTGCTGTCTTGACCAGCACCTCGTCCATTCCTTCACCATACCCATAGAAACGCATAAAGTGCAAAACTCTACTACGTGCCCCGCCTCAAGCTCTATCATTCGCCCCTTGATTGCCTTTGATTCCCGCATGTCTCGGAACTCATAGTAATCTGACGCACTTGTTTCATGCCAATTGCGTCAACGCGTCCACGCAGTCTGGCAGCACTCCGGATCTCACCATGACGTTCCGTAGGGATTCGAGTGCGGCCCGACTGTTGCTGCAGATGTAGATGTGTCCTCGTAGCTACTATCCAGATTCAATCTGGCACGGCCCCGAATGGTCTGCACCTCCGCCTGAAAAACGATATGCCCAAGGCGTCGGGTCTTTTCAGCCTGGACCTCTTCCATCATAGGAGGTCCAGTTCCGGTTCCGGTTTTGGTCTGGGAGCCGTCCGTATACCAGATGTCCCCCGGAGAGAGTTTCGCTTTCTTCTGCCAATCCTTCCTGCTTGAGAACCGAACGTCGAAGTTGTGTTGGAAGCGGTAGGCTGGATCGCATCTGTTTCCTTGCAGTCCAGAGCCTCGTGAGAGGCCCTTACCTCCTGCAGGATACCCGTGTGCCCATTTCCTGCGCCTGCCCACCTTCCCGCTAAGTATATTCGTAGGGCTGCCTTCTGCATAGAAGCACGGTCCTCCCTCGATCTCCGCCGGCCCCACTGATCTTCCGTTCTCACCTTTCTCACCTCGTGGGCTCTCGAGGCTCTCCCTCTGGTCACGCGGATGAGCACGCCACCCTTCTGCATGAGAGCACGACCCCCCCTCGATCTCCCCCGACCCCACTGTGGTAGGGGGAGATCGAGGGGAGAGATCGAGACCGCGCTGAATGCGCGGGTGATGATCCTTCCTCCAAGGGCCCTTCTTCCGCTGTCTCATTCGTTAAATTTGCAATGTTTTGGTCCATGTTATTCCCATAAGCGTGCAGAAAGTATGCGGTATACCCCCACAGAGCCTGCTATGCAGGGGTAAGCTTAAATACAGTGGAGGGTCCTTTAGTACTCCAAGGCTAAACATTATTCGTGACACCATAACGCCGATGCCATTCATCCCTGAGCACCATTGCTTTCACCTCGGATTGGGAAGCTGATCAGCAGCGGAGCCTTTGCTTCCCCTCGGACTTGATGAGCTCCCGGGGTTCGCTTATAGCACTGGCTAACCATCACCGTCCACTGTCCCTCCTCAAGCCTCCTGCCCGGTCACCATGTCGTGATTCATTCGGCGACGACGAGGCAGTCGTGTTCTGGCCGGTTACCTATCCGCCACCTGGGGACACATTCGGTTGGTGCTCCACCTAGGTCGATACAGGTCGAACTAGTTCCCCGCTGCTATTTACGGGGGTTAGGAAACGGCCGAGACAAAAAACAATTGGCGGGGAAGAACACAGGCATTGAATGGAAGGATGGAGGGGGCGGACCGAGGTCAAAGAGGAGATATAATAAGAGGCGTCACTCGACAAGGACAGAAATAAGCTAGGGAAATCACTAGACAACCAATTTAAATGCCCATTCGGCAATGATCGCTAAACTTCGGCAATGATCGGTAAACTTCGACAATAATCAGCCAACTGCGGTAAGGTACATTTAGTCGATTTGAATATACCGCTCGAATAGACAACCAATTTAAATGCCAAGGTCAAGTAAGGACTTCAAAGGTTCCGCCCGGAGTGACGCCTCTTATTATATCTCCTCTTTGCCGAGGTCAAAAGAATCGTGTAGGTACTCAGCAAATACTCGAAACAGACTGAAATTAACTTCCGTCGAGAGGAAGAAATCGATGTACGACGAATCGAGATCGGTGGGCTAACGTACTTTATTAAACGAAGAAGAAATTTCTGATTTCTGTGCGTCATGACTAATATTTGTTGGAAATGCTATCTGTGGTTTGTTCAATTGTGAATTGTATCGATGAGGATGCTGTCCTTGATATTTGATTGTGGGAGTTCTTTCGTTATAATCGTAGAAATGGATGGGTGTAGGGTTGGTATTTGGAGCTTTTCAGTGTCTGTACATGATTTGCTGTGAAGCAAAATGGAGTGCTAGAATTAAACCTAATACTGTGCTACTCAGAATTGTGCTACTCAGAAATCCTAAAAAAGATCTCTCCATCGAATACTTGAAACAGCAAATGCTGAAGTCTTTCTAAGCATTGGGGATGCTTCGGTTTTTGCGGTAACTATGTGATTTTCTGTGGAGCGCGGGGGTAAATACATGTAGAACCACTGTTCCTTTTTCTGAAGAAGATGAATCTGTCACACTACGAAAGAGGACCTCGGAATGTCCAATTTATGGTCCTCGAGAACCCAAGTATTAAAAGGAAAATTCCCAATTCACTGGAAAGCAGAAAAACCATAGTAGTGGTTATTGCGACATTAAATAAGAAAAAAAATAAAAAGGAAAAACGCTACTCTACTATTATTAGAAACTGATAATATTATATACCATTATCACTAGGAAATAATAGTCTATCCGGACTCAACGTATTCGAATTATCAAACAGAAGTAGTAACGCAAATGGCACAGCCTTCTAACAAATTAGACACTTATCTGCGGCCTCGGAAAATGCAAGGTGTAACAATGATTTACCACCAGTAATAATCGATCATCAACAAAGTTATCAGTCCAGGAAATAAACTATTTCAGGCAAGTTTGTTTTTCGCGCCGCATGTAAATTGGCAACGAAGAATAATGTGCATATTAGCCACGCAAATAGACAGTATAAAAACTGGTGCCGTTGAGAGATTTCGAGCCACAAACGAAAGTGAATTTGAAACGCGTGGAAGGAAGAGAACGAGTCAATAGATCACCGATGTATCGATACGTGGTGTTATCCCTGCTGTTGGTGGTAGTTGCTTGTAAGTTTTCATAGATTTATCCAGAACGTTTGAATCCACGTTTTAGAAGTGAATAAAACAAGATATTATTGAAATAATAATTCGATTTACATACTTGGCTGTTAGCTTATTTGAAACCACTCCAAAGTAGTGTAAATGTAATATGTATTTCTGAGTTGTCGCTTTGTTCCACAAAATCAATTGCACTCACAGTCTGGGTCTCTATGAGTAGACCCACTTTTGTATCCAGAATACTGACTTCTTTTTAAATACTGTGCATCCTAGTCCACGATTATGGAGTTACGTAAAGTATTGTGCCTTGTGAAAGATATTTTGCAATCAACCTTTTTAGAAAGCTAAACTTATTCTCTCTATTCTTCGAGACATGATCTTCCTGCCCCTAGAAAATCCTTGTTTCTGTTCTGACAAACAGGATTGTGTCCTCAACATTCTTGCTCTGACCAAGTGTTAGCTGTTATTCCTAGGTTCCTAGATGTAGGAATCAGGGTGTTGTGAATCTGTTACATTGCGAGTCCTCAATGTTTACCATAATTCGCATAATTATTCTTCAAGTCGCTAACGAAGTTACCACTAGGGTGGAACGAAATATAGGGGCAAAATATTTGTTTATTTTTCGTGACTTCTAATAGTGGGCAAAAGTTGCCTTTTATAATGTTATTTCAGCTGTGAAAGTTTTTTGAAGTGCCGCGAGCCATTCAAAGCACCTCAAAAAATTTGTTGATCAAGATCAAACTTTCACAGCTTAAATAACTTTGTAAAAGGCAACTTTTGCCCACTATTAGAAGTCAGAAATAATAAAAAAATATTTTGTCCCTATATTTCGTTCCACCCTAGTTGCCACCAGCACCACTATAGTGCCGCGATGCCCGCCATGCGAGCAATGCCCAAGAAATGAACACTGGTCGGAGTGCGGACGACTGTGTGAACCAAGTTGCGAAAATCCAAATGGAATATGGACTGGAGATAAATGTCCAGTCATAGTAAGTGTGTTACACAATTTTTATCGATTATACCGTGAATCACTTTGCAACTCTAATTTTCATAATATTCGTGGTTTAGAGGGATGTTCCGATATGCAGACGTGACCCTGCCTGTATATGCGTAACAAACTATGTCAGAAATAGTTGGAATTTCTGTGTCCCACGTTCAACAGTGTGCCAAAATGAAAAAATATAAAAAACTTGTCGATATATATACTATGTTACATTTGAACCTGCTGTAATCCTATGCTCAGCTGTATGTAACAAATCTGTTATTAATAAATGTTATCTGAACCAGAATTTGGTCTTGTCCTTGCAAAATGTAAGAATAATTTAAGCATGAGACGTGTTTCGCGTACCTCCATTTTGTAATGGGTTACTATAGGTGTATATGTAGGTGACGAGGTATAGATGATACTTTAAATAGTTGTATAATGTATAGATAGCTCAAGCGGGGTGTGGAAGCTGCTGTTTTGATATTGCATCATGGTAATTTTCTTTTTAGGCACACAGATGATTTTTCAAACTTGCCTTAGCAAGTTAAGATTTGTCATATCTAGGTCCAATGTTCAATGTAAAGGTGAAATCTGACGGCACGTAAATAAGCGAGCCGAGCCGCCCCGAAACGGCTCGCCCAAGATCGTCAAGGATCGCCCAGGCTCGTGAATCGGCGATCCATGAGCGTTCTGACGGCGCGGGACTCGGCGAGACGGCTCGGCTCGCCTAGGATCGCCCAGGATCGCCCAGGCTCGCGAATTGGGGAGCCGTGAGCGTTCTGACGGCGCGTGGGCTCGACCAGTCTAGTGCCAGGCTTGCCGATCCACGTGCCGTCAGATTTCACCTTAAGAGTCTCCTAGTCTTAGTACAATTTAAGGATAATTTCTTTAAATTATTCGTCACGCAAGAGTAATAAAGTAATTCAAGTGATTCATTATTTCAAATATTTTACTTTTATTTTGTATTTTAGATTACTCTTGTCCAAGTCTGATTATTGCTTGTCATCATCTCGTTCCAACTTCTGAGTGGAAACTCAAGGATACAAAATATACATATGTACCTATTAAGATGAAACAGATTCGAAATTATTCGAATAACTTAATTCTACAACAGGTTTGGGCAGAAATGATTTATAATAGAAAATAACAGATAATATTCGAAATAATAAGTTATTTGAGTTACTTCATTGCACCCACCTTAAAAATAATTTTGAAAACCTCGGTTATGTGATGTCGGGGACACAAACCGCAGTTTATTTGGCGTGAATACTCGGCCCTGATGTTGGATTGTGGAATGAACGATGTAGACAGAGTAAGTTTGAACGATTATATTGAAGTTTGATATTGATATTGAAGGAGTAAGTTTGATATTGATATTGAAGGAGTAAGTTTGATATTGATATTGAAGGAGTAAGTTTGATATTAATATTAAAGAATTATTTGATTGATTATTGAAACTCACATTCGAATGACACCACTTTCGCTGTTCTCACTGGACACAATCCGAAGTTATACTAGCCCAAAGTTAGTATAGTGCCAGGCACGATACAATTCTGTCATTATTTACATATTGCGGACCCCCACCCACGCTCAATGCGGTTACGCACCCGGTCCAAACGTCATCTTAGGTAGCGACATCCTGCGTCTACTCAGCGCTATATTTCTTGCTTGAATGTTGCTTTTAGTTTTGAAATTATAAGACGAAATATTATCATCTATTTTTGTTAGAATTTTCGTAACTCTCGACTTTTCGTGCATGCCCCCAGTACTGTTCCAATTTTAAAGACACATTCACGTCAAAAAGGATCTCAAACCCAATTTTTATAATGTTTTATTATTTACTATATATACAAAGTAATGTTTTAAATTAAAACTAATAAGATTATATGATTGGTTTCAAATACAAAAAATGTTTTTTATGATGGTCTGAAATAAGAATCAACTGTGAACACCGGCCAAAAAGTAATTATGGAGTAATACAGTTTTTTGTTTGTATAAATAGCCGTTGTTATAATTGTCGCAATTTTTGCATATCATTAATTTTGTAAAGATATTAATTTACGACAGTTTATTTAAATGGGCTTCTTTTTCATGGGATTATTAATTTACGGCTGTTTTCTTTAATGAACAAAAACTAATTCTATATTTATATAATAATTACTTATTTTGGGGGGAATACATTTCAAAAAAATCTTCAGCATTTTACGTTATTGAGTAACAGTTATTCTTTTAATGCGTTGCTTGCGCGCGTATACTTGCCATGCTTTGTTTACCTTTTTAAAAACACGTAATCTTGTGGTGTTAAACATTTACTTCGATACAATCTTTTGTTTGCTAGAACTCCGACTGTTCATTTACTTTTGTTATGTAGATACTGTTCATTATCTTACTATGGCGATGGTACGTAATATTTTGGGTGTCAATGACAACATATGTCAAGGTCGAGGTCGTCGGTGATTCCTCCCCTAAAGTAAACATTTACCATATTTTGGTAGATCCTGCGATAACACTATCGCGAAAATATAGAAACGGATAATGTGCAAATATTTGTCACGAAAGTAGGCAGTACAAAAACTGGTGCCGTTGAAAGATTTCGCGTCACAAACGAAAGTGAATTTGAAACGCGTGGAAGGAAGAGAAAGAATCAATAGATCGCCGATGTATCGATACGTGGTGCTATCCCTGCTATTGCTGGTCGTTGCTTGTAAGTTTTTATAGATTTATCCAGAACGTTTAAATGCACTTTTTAGAATGGCACAAAAAATATATGATTCAAGTATTATATCGATTTACATACTTGACTGATAGCTTATTTTAAATCACTCCAAAGTAGTGGAATTGTAATATGTATTTTTGAGTTGCCACTTTGTTCCACAAAATCAATAGACTCACAGTCTGGGTCTCTAACAGTGAATCCACTTTCATGTGCAGAAGTGTAATAATTTTGTCGTGGCAAGCATTACTGTCTTCTTTTTTAAATACTCTTTTAGAAAGTTTACTTAATGAGAGTATAAGATGTTCTTCGGAAGTTGATCTGCTTGCCACTAGAAAATCCTTGTTGCTGTTCTTAGACACGGGATTGTGTCCTCAAAATCCGTGCTCTGACCAAGTGTTAGTTTTCATTTCTAGGTGTCTAGATGTAGGAATCAGGGAGTTGTGAATCTGTGAAATTGCGAACCCTCGTTTATTACCATAATTCACGTAGGCAATTATTATTCAAGGCGCTGCTATACGTGGAGGACATGGTCCACGCATCGCGGTGTGCGGACGAAATTGTGGTGAAATGTGCGATTATCAATACGAGGGCTGTCGAAACGTTGTAAGTGTGTGACACGATTCTTATTAATTACACCGTGGAACGCTTTGCTACTCTAATTTTCATCATATTCGTGGTTTAGACGTTTTCCACGGCATGCGGTGAAAGTGGCTGTGTATGCATACCAAACTATGTAAGAAATAACAGCAGATTCTGTGTCCCATGTTCAGCTAGCGAAACTTAACGCCAGAAAAACTTGTCGCTATGTATACTGCGTTTTGAACTTTCTGTAATCCTATGTTCAGCTATATATATAACAAATCTGTTAATAATAAATGTTGTTTTGAACTAGAATTTTGTTATGGACATGTGAAATGTTAGAATGATGTAAGTATGTACCTCTATTTTTTAATGGACTACTATGCGATGATTCGAGGTATGGACGATATTTAAAATAGTTGTATGCCTCGGCTAATAGTTAGACCCCTCCGCATGCGTTATTCGTGCGTGCTCAGCCTGCTCAGCGTATGTATACGCATTCAAGTCTGGATCCGGCTTTAGATTCTACATAAATGTTCTACCCATCAAATATTTGAAACTGCAATGGTCTTCGAGAAAACTGCAATTTTCTGCGCAGCTGAAGGAAAATATAGAACCATTATTTAATTTTCTGAATACAAAGAATCTGCCACAGTAGGGTACATGTGCCTTATTTCGGCCCCTATCTAATAGTCAACCTTTTCGGAAATAAATTGCTTAGAAATAAGAAATTAGGAATAAAATCTTATACATTTAAACGAAACAAAGATCAGTGTACATACTCTCTCCTTCGAATGTGGGAAGTTTCATGCCTCTAGCAGAAACAATGATTGAACTGCGTAGTTGACGACTGGTGAGTCAATTTCAATTAATTTAGTACCATAGGCGACACTTGGAAATAGTCTACAAGTACCAACACTAATACGAAGTTTCTTATGTTCAACTTTTGAATACGCAATTAACATTCGAATGAACTTTTCGTGAAATTATAATTGTATTTAAACTTAGGTTAGTAAGCATTTTTTAAGTGGCCGACTATTGGCATTCAAAATATAAGGAAAACCAATAATCAACCGTATTTACCAAACCAAATAAAGCTCACTTTCCTGAATCATCCGCTTTTATTGTTTTCCGCCAAAATTGATGTAAAACCAGTGGTCAGCCGTTATAATTTAAATAATTAGAATTTTCAGAAAAAAATATTTTTCAATTTTGAGTACCCACATCATGAATTTTGAACCACTTAACATTCGGTTAATGCATATTAAAATACGCTTGTCCCTTTTATACTTATTTTTAGTCGTTTAATGGATATGGTGCCGCCTAAAAGAATTATTCACCAATATTCGGAAAATGCGATTCGGAACGCCATGAATGCCATTCGCGATGGCGTCACTATTAGGGAATCGAGTAGAATTTACGGAGTATCTCGCGGTACTCCTCAGGATAGTCCATGGACGGGTGAAGGAAGGTCCTCGACAGATGAGCCCAAATTCATTTCTAACCAAAAGCGAAGAAGAGGAAATCGTAAGGTGGTCAATAGACCTTGCAAAATGTGGATTTCCACGCAAGAAAGAGGAGTTATTAGATAGTGTGCAACAAATTGTGGTAGATTCAAAACATAGGACTTCTTTTAAAAATGGCCGCACGGGGGGAAAATGGTATAAGCTTTTTTTAAATCGGCACGCTGAAATAGCACCTCGCGAACCTGAAGGAGTAACAAAAGGAAGAGGTTGTATTACGGAAGAATATATCAGAAAATGGTTGTTTCAAATTCACACGAATATCTTTAACAAATAGATGCGGAAAATGTTAAGACTGACCCGGCTAGGATCCTTAATGGGGATGAAACAGGGTTCGCATTGTGTCCCAAAGGAGGGAAAATTCTAACTTCAAAAGATTGGAAAAACATCTATGATATTAAAGAAAGTGGTGAGAAAGAGACATTAACAGTATTGATGGTATTTTCTGCTCATGATTTTTTTATTTTACTCAGAAAAATTCTTATCGGTCAATTTTTGTTCACACTTCATCGTAAAATAAGCAAAAAATTCCTAGTGTAATAATTTTTTATATAAATGAAAAAATATGGATATAACACCAGTGTTAAACCATGCATAAACGTACCTATGTATTATAATGCTAAGCCAATGCTCGATTTTGCTGAATGTTACACTAGTGTTACATACATTATTATGTTCGATATGAAATTTATTAACAAAGGAAATCCGAAATAATTGAGAGAAAAATTAGCATCTACCTGGTATTTTCAGTGGTCCCGGCGAAATTAAGACTTGTAATCAACAATACGAGACAGTGTATCACAGTAGAATTTCTACGGATGTATTTCTGCCCTAAGGACACTTGTTACATATGGTAATAGTAAAGTAACGCTTTAAAGTTGATGAAAAAGCCCCCAAATGGCGTGCATGATTCTTTTAATTCGTGTAACACGGGTGTTACACTGTGATAGTAAGGGCTAGTGGAGGCATTATCCCTCCAATGATTGTTTACATACGGCCACCAAAAGTTGTTATTCAGAATATGCCAGAAAAATGGTTTTTAGTAGATCAGAAACAAGTTGGATGCGTAGCGACATATTTTTCGAATATATCGCAAATAAAGTAAATGCTTGGATTGATGAACAAAATATTACGCGACCCGCAATTTTATTCATTGATGGGCATAAAATAATATTATATGCTCTTCCGCCTAATACAACTCATATTATGCAGCCTGCGGATGTGACTGTATTTAAACCACTTGAATCCAAGCGGAAACATACTGTCAGACAGTGGTTAAATAAGGAAGACAGTGCAAACTCTGACGTAAAAAAACAAAATTTTGCACCGTAATTACAAGATGTCGCGAATGATCCGACACTGATAAATTCCATAAAAAATGGATTCCGAAAATGTGGCCTGTTTCCGTTTGACCCGAACTTAATAGATTATTTGAAATGCATACAAAATTACCACGATGAATTGTTGGACAATAACAATGTCACCCACATTTCAAATGAAAAGTTGAAAATAACGATAGAAGTGTTATCAGCTACGAAACCACGGCTGGATGAAAATGCAAATATAAATGTAATATTATCAAAAATAAAAGGCTTGCAAGCCGAATCGGAAGAAACTGAAACTGTTTCTACGTAGGACATAGAGGGGGATGTACATTAAAAAGAACTGAGACGCCAGATTTCGATAAACCTGATGCCATCAATTTTGATTCGACAGAATTTATATATCTTGATGATCTGGATAATAACAATATTTCACTGTTAGATATAAGTGATGCGTTTATACTTTATACATCCTGAATCCGAAGAACACGAAATATTGGAGATACCTGAAGCCAAAGAAAAAAGTGGAAACGAAAACGAAAACAAGGATCCAAATTGTAGTAATATAGTGTAAAATCATAAGTGATATAAGAATTAAGGCCGGAAAGGAAAATGAAGAAAAGGATAAGACTGATAGTATAATACACAAAGAATCCAATTAATAAAGCAAATGAACGAAAAAATGACTGAGTCACGTTTCAACCGACTCGTGTGGTGCACGCTTCCAGCAGACGTGCGGTATAAAGGCAAACGCAGTAATTTATTTCTAACTTTCCCAGAAGATGGTCGCAACTATGACCGAAACGTTGGAATTTATAATTAATTAAATTGCACAACTGCTTTTATTACGTTTAACTGACCGAACCAACGCACCGATATCATTCTCATTTATTGGAATTATTGAACGAAAAAATACTACTGTTCAAAATATGCCAGCTGCAATATCATCCGAAGCATATCGTGCTTTTTTGCAGCAAAAAGAATAACAGAAATAGGAAAAAGAGCTACGAAAAACAGAAAGAAGAAAAAAAGATGTGTTGGTAATACTCGTAAAGTAGCAAAAACGAGCAAAAATGAAAGGAAATTAATTAAAAAGGTTGTATATAGATACTGAAAGCATGCAAAAGTGCGGAATGTGCAATAACGAATTGAACAGTGATGCCGAAGATGATGATGAAAAAAATGTGGGCTGCGACAAATGTCCCATATGGTATCATTTAAATGCACTGAATTCGTAGGTCACGCTTATGACGAAATCTGTGATACACTTGTTTCTTATGTTCCTAATGATACACATTATCAGTAAACTAATGGGTATATCCTTACTCGACATTTCTACAGAAATGTTTAATTTTTTTTTGTTTGCTCCCAAGAAATAAATGTTTAAGTTCTGTTGTGTTTGTTGTGTATTGTAACACAGAAATAAAGATTTATGTTTCGTTTTTTTTATTAATTTAGTCAATTTTAATTAGCTATACCACCCTATACTATAGATTGGCTGTTACATATATTATAACCTGATAGAAGGACCTGGCTAGTGTTCTTGATTTCTCCATATGTTTTGCTTCTCCAGAAATAAAAAATCAGATCATATTTCTTGAGAATTCTCGAGAATTCTCGAGAAATTAAGAAAAATATTGCAAAAATTATATTTTTGGAATAATGTTGATAATATTTATCAAAAACACAAGAAAACTGTGACTAATTATTCATTCCTGTCTAATTTGCATGAAACTTGTGTAAATGAAAAAATCGATATTAAATATAATTGATAAATTTATTTATTTAATGTAAAATTTGTGCAAAGCAAAACAGAATTTTTTTGTTTTTAAATTGATTTTTAAAAAGCACAATGCGTCTACAAAAAATGCGTCTTTTGGCTCTTTTTTGAAGAAATTCTGGATCATGCAAAAATTTAATAAGAGATACAATAGCCTTATCTCCTCTTTTCTATATTTCTTGTTTAATAGCCACAAGATACTCATTGGGTACTTAATTCAGAATACAATTTTTCTAAATTTTTAAATAAGAATTTAACAGCACCTTCAGCAGTTAATAATGTCGAATCTTATCTACTGTAAATTTTCTATTGGAATTCATATAGGTTCTAATGTTATTAGTAAGATGTATTATAAATTGTAGATGTGTTTATATGTTCGCGATTAACTAGTAATACACAATTTGAACTAACTGAAAATTCATTTCCGAAAATAAATGAGACTTATAATATTTTTCCTAGACTTAAGATTCTCGAGAAATTACAGTATTTCTCGAGAAATAAGAAATAAACAATTATAAAATTTCTCGAGAAAGAATTCTCGAGAAGGAACACTAGACCTGACTAACTACTGGCACATGAAAGGCTGGAGTTAGGATTCTACTGGCTGACTATTGGTAAAAAGGACGTTTCTGAATATTTTAGATATTTTAAATAAAAATTGTTATACTATACAAAAAATCATCCAGACATTGGAAAAATAGATACTTTAAAGAATTTAACTGTCAATAACGCATTTAAAAAATAGATACTTTAAAGAATTTAACTGTCAATAACGCATTTAAAAAATAGAATATTAATAATAACAACGCGTAACATGAATTTCCGCTTTCCCTTAAATGGCCAACTACTGGCACAGTTACCCCACGAATTGGGGCCGCAGAATGTTCAATCTACGGCCGTCACGGATCCACGTGTTGGAAGGAAAATTCCCAATTCCCAGCAAAGCGGAAAAACACTACACCAGTACCACTAGGAAATAATAATAGTGTATTCTGGTCCAAAGTATTCAAATTACCTATCGAACAGAAATAATGCAAACGCAAGGTCTTGCAATAAGTTAGACACTTGCCTGCGGCCTCGGAAGATACAAGGTGTAATAATGACTCAAGACCCGTAATCAGTTATCGACAATGTTAACAATTCGAGAAATAAATTATTACCGGCAAATTTGTTGTTCGCGCTGCGCACAAACTGGCAACAAGGAAGTATTAACATTATCTCACTAATAGAGACGAAAGGTAATGTTTCGTAGACCCTGGGATAACACTATCGCGAAAATAAAGACGATGACCAATGTGCATATTTGTCACGGAAATAGAGAGTATAAAAACAGGGGTTGATGAAATATGTCGACTCACAGAGGAAAGTGAATTTGAAACGAATGGAAGGAAGAGAACGAATCAGTAGATCGACGATGTATCGATACATGCTGCTGTCCTTGCTGTTGGTGAGCGCTGCTGGTAAGTTTTCATAGATTCATCCAGAACGCTTAACTCAACTTTGTAGAATAGAATTAAAAAGGATATTATTGAAGCAATAAATCGATCCACATAGATACTTGGCTGTTAGCTTATTTTTAGCCACTCTGCGTAAATTCAATATTTCTATTTCTGAGTTGCCACTTTGTTCCACAAAATCAATACACTCACAGTCTGGGTCTCTAACAAGGGGAGACACCGATTTTAATGAGCCTTGGCACTTTGGATCTATGTCGAAAATAAGTAAATAGGTGTCCGAGCGTTTCAGCCAATAGGCCTTAATAATAGAGATATTTATATGGAAATTATTAAAAATTTCATAGTGGCCATGGGGTTTTAGTGGGTAAAAATCCCACACTACCCTGGCGCCCGCTGGAGATTCCCTTCTGGAGATTCCCTTCTGAAGATGTCTCCACGTTAAAAAAAAACTGTATAATTTTTTTATTTTATAAATTTTTTTATAAATTTTTTTTAAGTTGGGGAAATCTTCAAAAAGCACCCCAACTCCTTCAGAGAAGAATCCCCGGGGGGCGCCAGAGTAGTGTGGGATTTTTACCCATTGAAACCCCACGGCCACTATGAAATTTTTAATAATTTCCATATAAATATCTCAATTATTAAGGCCTATTGGCGGAAACGCTCGGACTCCTATTTACTTATTTGCGACATATATCCATCGAGCTCATCGAAATCAGTGTCTACCACATGGCGTCCTCCCCTGGTAAGTGTAGACCCACTTTTGTATCTAGAAGTGTGATTATTTCGTCACGACAAGCAATACTGTCTTCTTTTTTAAATACTGTGCATCCTAGTCCACGAATACGGAGTTCATTGTGCGTTGAGTAATTGTGCCAACACTTTGAGTGGCCCACAGGATGGCAACTCATTAGCGCGACGACACCCCGACGTCACACAGAGTGTTAACAGAAATTATTGTGCCTTGTAAAAGATACTTTGCGAACGACCTTTCCAGAAAGGTTAATTTAATTAGAGTATAAGATGTTCTTCGGAACATGAACCGCTTGTGAATCCTTGTTTCTGTTCTTAGACACAGGATTGCGTGCTCAAAATCCTTGCTCTGACCAAGTGTTAGTTCTTATTTCTAGGTCTCTAGACGTAGGAATCGCGGAGTTGTGAATCTGTTAAATCGCCAATCCTAAACGTTTACCATAATTCACGTAATTATTATTCAAGACGCTCAAGCATGTGGACGAGGACCACGTCCAATACCTGGACCCAACGGTCCAGAGATACCCAACTGCCCAATGAACGAATACTGGTCGGCGTGCGGACGAAATTGTGATGAAACGTGTAATGTTCAATATCCATTATGTCGATACATTGTAAGTGTCCGACACGATTCTTATCGATTATACCGTGAAACTCTTTGCAACTCTAATTTTCGTGATATTGGTGGTTTAGATGATTTTCCCGATATGCAGACGTGAACCTGGCTGTACATGCACATCAAACTATGTCAGAAATACTTACAACGGAGCCTGTGTCCCACGTTCAACTTGCTAAACTGAACGCCAAAAAACTTGTGTACATGTATACTGCGTTACTTTTCAACTTTTTGTAAGCCTATTTTCACCTATGTAACATGACTCAACCAGAATTCTGTTTTGAACATGCAGAATGTAAGAATAATGTAAGTGTGCACCTGCATTTTGTAATGGGTTACTGTGGGAGGACTTGAGGTATGGATGATAGGTACTTTAAATACCTAATTGTATGGATAGCTCAGTCCGGATATGGAAGTTGTTGTTTTAATATTGCCACATGGTAACTTTCTTTTTAGACACACAGATGATTTTTCAAACTTTCCTCACTAATTGAAATTTTGTGATATGTGCTAGGGCTGGGACTATTTGTCGAATTTTTTGGTATTCGAATATTCGAATACTTCAGTTGCTCAATTATTTGGCGAATATAATTCGAATATCCAAATATTCGAATACAATTCGAATATCCAAGTATTCAAATACAATTCGAATATCCAAGTATTCGAATACAATTCGAATATCCAAGTATTCGAATACAATTCGAATATCCAAGTATTCGAATATAATTCGAATATTGATGTATTCGAATAGTATGGTATGAATTACAAATCAAGTTCTTTAGGTTCATTTGTCAGGGTGAAATCTTGTAAGCTAATTTTGACTCACTTCGCACCATAATAACATTCGAATAATAACATTCGAATACGCAAATATTCGAAGTTTATTCGTAGCATTCGAATACATGCAAAATATTCGAATATTAAATTATTCGAATAGTCCCAGCCCTAATATGTGCCAGGTTTCGTAGCTGAGTACAATATAAGGATAATTTTGTTAAATTATTCTCGCCTTAAAAGTAATAAAGTAATTCAAATAATTCGTAATTTCAAATATTGTGTTTTTATGTTGCACAAGTCTCATTATTACGTGAATCCACTTCTCATTGTCAGTAGAAACTACAGTTCACAGAATATGTGTAGACGAAACAGATTCTAAACTGCTTAGAAAAACTTAATTCTACATCATAATGTTTGAAATAATCAATTATTCGAATAACTTCATTACTCCCAACTAAAAAATAATTTAGAAAAGGTACCCTCATTTTGTGCCAAAACCAAATAAATCAGTTCAACCTGCTTTATTTTACATACATATAGGTACCTTTTTCAAGTAAAATAATAGATAATCTTACCAGTGTTCGCTATCAGGATTATTCTGGTCGTAAGCATTCCCTCTGGAAGAACGCAGCATTAGAAATGACACTTACTCAAATATGTACACCTAATATAAAATAAAAAATCATTTGATTACTGACTAAATAACGAAGTAATTCAGACTTACTTATTTCCTGGTTCAAATAAACCTAACCTTTGAGTATTTGAAAGTAATTTCTAGTCGCATAAAGTATTACGCGAATAATCATTTCTAAAATGTTTTATTCAAATAATACCCAAGCCTGTTCTACGGGTGTCTTACGCATCCGTTGTTTATCAACAATCGATGGCTAAGGAGAAGGTTTACCACGTAATTAGCAATGTGGCCTTTGAAAGCGTCGTTGCGTCACTGACACTGACTGCCAGCCAGGCAGAGTTGACATTGACATACGTTGCGATTTCAAAGTCAGATCCGTCAGGATCGCTCGGGACTCGTCGTGAGAGTTTTTTTTTTTCACGCAGCCGAGCACCTTGAACGGCCACGACAGAAAACAACTGAGAGGGAGACAGAGAGAGCTGGGGAACGACTAGAAATATCCTGCAAAAAAGAGGGACGGGAGAAAAAGTGGCGATCCTTTTATTCCCAACAAGAATAACTGTGAAGTGAAGTATGTCGAAACGATAGCTTGTGTATAGAAATTACTGCTACACAATGAGAAAACTGAGAGGAATATTGATGATACTGCTATTGACTATGTCGTTTTTATTAGCTTCCAATATTTTATTCGCAAATTTAATTTGAAAAAAAAAGAGAAATGACGAATTCTTTTACTGCAAGATGTATTTTAAATAATATGCATTCGGAATGGTACTAACAATAAACGTAAGACGAGCTTTCAGATATTCAGGTTTCAGACCCCATCACCGGGCTATCACATGGCTACTAATTATCAACAGTTAGAGGAAAGTAAGTTTGTCATCATTCGCTACAGCTTATTCCAAAGTTCAGTATTGTCGGAGCGTTACTCTCTCAGTGAAATTGCTGGTGCTCTTTGTGACTCTTAAAAGTGCACTTGAAATTAGTAGAATAATTATGGTTCAGTAGGTAGTAATAAGTACAGTCCTATACTATATATTGGTACAGATTTGATGCGTGTAGCAATGAAGGGATGAAATTTCAATTAAAAAATTGCACCCCCTATCACGATTGGTGAAATTATATTTAGCTAGAGATAAAGCTTACTTCGGGGCTCTGCCGAGCAAAATTTCTTCTTCTGTCATTAATAAAAATGCTTCAGCTGTTATGGCGTGCACAAAACTTTTGCCCATATTTGTCCCTTTTTAAGAAAATCCATTATATGCTGTACGGTGCAGTGGTCCCAAATCACCAAAACGTGACCAAAAAATACAAATGACCGTTGATTTGTACAAAATTGAGTATATATTAAGGTTTTCGAGGTCGCTGATTACGAATCTGAGGTGAAAATAATTGCAAAAAACAAAATGGCGGAGCCAATATGGGAGACACGCATATCAGAAAAACATCAGATTTGGTCTCAATTTGGTATCCAATTAATTTCAATATAATTTCACCAGCATTCTTGACAGACATTTTTACAAGTACAAAGAACACCAGCAATTTCGCTCCAACAACACTCAACTTTCAAATAAACTGTAGCGAGTGATGACAAACTTATTGACTTTAAACAGCAATAAATGTTGAAATAAAAATATTTTAACATTAAAATAGTGTTTTCTTCGAAGATTACAAATATTTTTTGCAATTTTGACTTAACATTCGTAATTAGCGACCTCGAAAACTCCAGGCTACCGAGTTTAGACCAAATCTGATGTTTTTCTGATATGCGCTTCCGCCATTTTAGATCCGCTATTTTGTTCCTTGCAATTTTGACCTCGGATTCGTAATCGGCGACCTCGAAAACTCCGGGATACCAAGTTTAGACCAAATCTGATGTTTTTCTGATATGCGCTTCCGCCATTTTAGATCCGCTATTTTGTTCCTTGCAATTTTGACCTCGGATTCGTAATCGGCGACCTCGAAAACTCCGGGATACCAAGTTTAGACCAAATCTGATGTTTCTCTGATGTGCGCGTCCGCCATATTGGGCCCGCCATTTTGTTCCTTCCAATTTTGACTTCAAATTCGTAATCAGCGACCTCGAAAACCTTAGTATTCTCATTTTATTACAAATCAAAGGTCACCTTCATGTTTTGGCCAGGGTTTCTCGATTTTCGACCAGTGTGCAGTGTTGCCAAGTGTATATTTGTAATTTACAAACATCACTTCGTAGAGAGATAATAAGAATTCTGTGTAACTGGACTTTCATTTAGAACTCAACTGTTTCAATATCAAATAATATAATAGGTAATTTGATCCACCCGCTGTACCTACCTTCTTTCTTGGAACGAAACTTTCACTTCTAATGAATATCGTGTGCCACCGGTGGCCCACGTGGCGCGGCACGCGTTACCAAGACTATGAATAAACCAGTGGAATCAAATTGTGAAATAGAAGATGGCGAAAAGTCTAACACGCGCGCACTAACTTTCATCCGCTGCCGCGAAGCAATCAGCACAATTACAAAAAGCACGAGGGGTGTGCTTAACGGAAAAGCATTCTGTCTTCTGGCATCCCGTAGAAAGCACTCGAGCCCGTTTATGGCGGCGCACGGATGATCGAATCGATCGGAACGAAAGTAGCAAGCTAGCCAAGCGGTACTTTTAGAAGGATAATTGTCAGACGCTCGAGAAACGCAACGATGATCGGAAAATGAAGCTATAAATTCCTTAACCGTCGCGCTGAAGGAAAAACGGATGCAAGCGACGGACTGGTTACGAAACCGGCAAGCAAGTTGCTGACACAGATCCAAGTTCTGTAAGGTAATGGTTTTTATTGAGATCGCAGAGATCGTCGTGGGTAAAAAACAAACGGTACGATTATCGCGATGATTTGGTTCCTCGACTAGAAAGTTAGTGTTTAATGGCTTTCAGGAAGGTTTGCAGGCATAGAGAATTCTGTGAAATTCGTGGTGACACGAGGGTAGCTGTGTTTCACGACGAACCAATGGTTCGATGGTGAAAAGATAACTTATGTTCGATTCATTCGCATTTGGTGGAGTGTGTTGTTTACGAGTGAGGAATAATAAGGAAAGGTGGCGTGTGACATCTTCCTTTCTATTTCTACGAAAAACAATACCCCCCACAAAAAAGAATTCTTGATAACTCAGGGTCTAACCCAGACCTAACCCAGTCCTTTTAAAAAAAAGAACCACCCAACCGCCCCACAGTGGGGCATTTAGGTTCGAATCGCGGCACAAAACATTTTCTGACTGAAATCATATATTTATCGTTAATTTTTTCATTTCATTCAGTTATGACGTATACTTGTGGTCCTGTTGATACAGAAAAATTAATGAAATTTGTTTATTTAAGAGGGAATAGTACTTTTTTGGCCTGAAAATTAAGCAGTCTTTATGAATTTTTTTTCTATCTGAAACTGAAAAGCTAGAGAGATGGGGTTTGTTGCAAATGAAAGATCACTGTTTGACAGTATTCAAAAAATGTTTATTAAAAAAAGGCACCCTCCCTCCCTTCGCTATAATCGCTCAAAGTTGGCACCCGAACACTGAACTCCACTGAACTCTCGTTCAAAATAAAGAATGAAACTTGGGAAATTCAGTAAGGTATAATTTCAAAAATATCAGAGATATCAAAATCAAATTTGGCACACTTCAAATACATACCTCAACACATAATTCCACCAAACATTAGTTGAATTAAGCAAACAACAAAACTATAAATAACAATATTCTGTTCGGAATTGCAGTCTTTGTGCAAAAATAACGGGTCATGGACCCCTTCTCGCCCCTCTAACTACCCCAGTAGCAGCTAGCAGCAGCCAATTTTTTGTACGACAAAGGTAAGGCTTTACCCTTTCCAGTGCGACCAGTAAGAACACTGAACTCCACTGAACTCTCGTTCAAAATAAAGAATGAAACTTGGGAAATTCAGTAAGGTATAATTTCAAAAATATCAGAGATATCAAAATCAAATTTGGCACACTTCAAATACATACCGCAACACATACTGCCACCAAACATCAGTTGAATTAAGCAAACAACAAAACTATAAATAACAATACAGGTTCAGAAGAGTTTCGTGGTTTTCCTCTTTAAAACCGTGTAGTCGCGTTAAAAATTAATGAACGTGAAAAACAATCAAGCTACATTATCACCCAAATATGCAGTCAACTACCTGTAAAAAAATGTGCAGTTTGGCGATATTTTTGTAAAAGGACTTAGTGTCGCGTTTCGACCCGAAATGCCCCACTGTGCGCCCTTTCCCCGCAGTGACCAGCCCGGAAACGCTTATGCAGCATTAAAAGTCTAACGGGTCTGGCCAGGTGTTATTTACACGCGGGGGCCTCAAGAAGGGGGCCCACACGCCCCCATTTTTAACCCTAAAACAGGTCCACCAAACAACTGAGGAACGAAGTCCTCACCCCAAAACCAATCACAAATAAATAACACCAAAACACAAACACACCCCAACAACAGACCAGCTGCCGTCACTCTACCCTAAATCCCACCCAAACCATCACAAATTGGGGGATTCACCATCCTCGCTAAGAGGGTTTCTCGCAATCGCGTCTACCCCGAAAATATTTGGCAATGCGTCCCCATCCAAAGGGCCACCACCCTCCAATTCAGACCTAACCCGGACCTGACCCAGACCTAACCACCTAAATCCTCCAATCTCCGCGCCGATCCCCAGCTCACGAATCTATCAACACCCAAAAGGAAACACCCCCCCAAAAAAAGAAAAAGATCACCGCGGACGATCTCAGAAGCGTCGAAAGAAAGCTCAATGAAAACCCGGCGAACCAGCGAACGCCAGTCGAGAAATCGTGTCGTAATGAAGCCGTAGACCTCGAACGTGGACGTGTTATTACCGCGTATAAAGGGGCTCGTAAAAGCTCGCACCGTTTCCTGACCCAGTGATAACCGTAAAGGGACGCTCGAGGATGAAACGACTTTGGACCCGCGATCCAACTGCAGATTAACCCTGGACCCGTTCATATTTTTCTTTCTTTTGATACACGATCGATTCGAGGCACGTGCGTGCGTTTCTCTAAGGAGATAACTTTCCAAGGCACATCGGTTACGTTTGCACGTGGTAAGGATGGGAATGGCGTTGTTCCGCGTGTGTTTCACCGTCGACTTCGATTTCACCTTGTCCGCCAAGTCCTTTGACCCGACTGGACCAAACGCGTCTGTGTCGCGACACAATGCTGTCTTGTACCGATAAATAGTGGCTCGTGCACCACTTACCCATACGTTCGAGCCTTTTTGTAGATCGATCTTCGATGTATGATGCGAGGGAAGTTCCTGGTGGCTCCTGTTTCACGAATGGGACTGATGGAGGCTATTACAGTGGAAACGTATTCTGTCACCCTTTAAAACGGAATAACTTGTTTAAAATTGGTCCAAAAGACTTGAGTTTTTTTTTAGAAGCAAGAACGATTGGTTTGCTAAGTGAAGTAATTCGTTGTTTTGAATAAAATTGGAATTGGTTGGAATAACGAAAAAAATAGTAAATGTCTTCTTTTCAACTTTTTTTGTCTGTGCTCGTAATGAAAATTTAAAAAATGCCTTTTATAGATTCAAGTAAGCTGTATGCGCGCTGAAAATTTCATCGAAATATAAGTTAACGCAGTTATGAACTACAAAAGTTATTAACTAAAATTTATCTGTGTTCAGTGGATATTTGTGGGGCGATAACAAACATTTCCGAAATACTTCTTTGTCATTTCAAAACTAAGGTCATCCTGAGTTTTTTAAATGAAAGCGTATGATTTTTCCTACATGATATTGCAGGGACATTAAGAAGAATTCCACGAGTATCGTAATGTAACACTTTTATTTATATCTAGTAATATTAAATTTAGAATAGTGAAAGTAGATCTTAATAAAAGTTTCAGTCAAACTTATCTATACTGAACACACTTTAACTACAGGTACTCCTGCTATTATAAATTTGATATTACTGTAATTTGATATAATATAAAAAATAATCATATGGTGCCATTTAAAGAACTCAAGGTAGCCTTGATTTTGCTATGCAAAAAAATATTTCATAAATTTTTGTTGTCGTTCGATATTTCCTGTTGAATACAGATAAGTTTTAGTTAATTACTTTTGTTATCACATTATCCTAAACGGTTTGAAATCGTGCGTTGTTCTATAAATCTTTGTACCCTTATCGATTGTTTTGCAGACATTTAATGTAAGTAACAGGGGGATTACAGATACTAAGTGAAGGAAAATGTATTATTAATTTATTCTATCCTTTTGAGTATTTTACTTGATCCGCTTTTTAAACAGAGGAAATGGAAAACAAATTATGGAAGAAATTACTACAAGCTTTTCTGGTCGATGAAAGTTTGCAAAATTAAGAGTTATCAGATTTAATAATTTTTGAGATCCTTAGATGGCCTGACCATCAAGACATCACGAATCAGATTGCTAAGGAAGTTATGCAAGGTGTTTCATGAAATATGGGCACAATTTCAGAAATAAATTCAGCATGCAGAAATAATGAGAAAGAATTGAATAAATGTTTTCTTAATAATTCTTGTTACAAATTGAATTAATAAAGCTTGAGAGAAAGTGCTTTCATCTAAGCGGCACGAATTAGTAAGTTATCAGTTGTGCAACTAGTTGCGCCAGCTCAGGTTGTAGCGAGAATAATAGAAATACAAAAATGTTTGTAACGTATGAACAAAAATATGACAAATATTTACTGGAAGTGCTTCCATTATTTCATTATGCCAAACTGATTCCCAAAGTTGTGTTCATAGTCACTTTATGTAGCTACTAGGGTGACGAAACTTTAGAGACACTTTTGAAAGCTGAGGAGTTACAGCTGGTCGGATCAAGTAGTATCAACCGTAACATATCAGACATTTCCAATTGGCCGTGTACATATTACCTACTGATCGTAGCTCATCGTTCTGTAGTTGCAACTATAATTATTAGAATATAACAATTCTTTTGCTAACAAATTTTGTATATACCTTACAATAATAATAATTTTTACCACGTGGGCTACATGAAACGGTCTGGGTCCTACTCTCCATTTCATCGCGAAGAAGTGGTAAGGGAAATGCATGATAACAATGTACGAAAATGAAAAGTACATCTCAATGTGCTTTTATTAAAAGTGTAACACCTCTGATCCAGGTAACTATTAATTGATATTAATAGTTACTAAGTTAATTGATATTAATAGTTACTACTCAAATAAAAATACAATGAATTTGCCTGTAGGTGCTTTTATTAAAAGTGTAACACCTCTGATCCAGGTAACTATTAATATCAATTAATAGTTACCTAACTATATTAATTATGATAATAATATTGATATTAATAGGTACCTGGATCAGAGGTGTTACACTTTTAATAAAAGCACATAAAGGCAAATCCATTGTACTTTTATTTGAGTAGTACACGTTTCTTAATTTTCTGTTGCTCGCAAATATCATCTGTTATTAGATATTACTACTGATGAGCTCTATAACGAGCAGGATGGAAATGGTAATAATGAATATCTTAAATAGCACGTCGTGATTCCTCTTGGTTGACTGATAAAGTGATAAGTCCTTACACAATAGATTCCAGATAGCTACATCATATAATTCATTATCCTGCAATTTATATCAAAGTAATTACCTAATATGTATTTGATTTTCAATTAAATTCAACACAAAACTATTTCATTTCTAAAACCCCAATTAAATCCTAATATAATTTATAACGAAATAATGACCTAATCTTTAATTTTCAATTGAATCTACATAACACAAAATTATTTAATTTTTAATCACTTCAATCACTTCAAAAATATTTATTTCTGGATCTCTGTTTATCAAGACTTTCTTCTTCGCTTCTAAGAGTACTACATGTGCCTGTTTGCGCCATCTTTTTCCTTCATGTCCACCTATAAAGATGAACTGTGGCCGAGAGCACAAGTGTAGTGACGTGATGCCCATCCCTCACCCCAAAACGATATTGGTTACAATAAACCAAAATTAACATATAATTGGCACCGGCTTGAAACAGATGCTCACTGATCCGGATATTTTCAACAATGTGCTTACCTTCCTTGAAGACATTGGAATCCGACAACTGATTTAGCGCCTGTGTTTACCAGTACCTGAGATGTCTGAGCCCCAGGAACATTTCTCTTTTTTTCTTTTTCTTTGTTTCACAAATTCATATGATGACTAATTAAACTTCTGCATCCAATGCAGTCGCTAATGACCATAGAAGTAGATATGACTCAAAACGCTTAATTAATAAAATATTGGTTACAATAAGCCATTCTATCTCGTGTCCTCAAATACTTGAAAAACTCACTTTTTATGCACCGGAGCGTTGCCTTAGAAAACATACTCTCTTCCTTCCTGAGGTACATCGAACACTCTACGGCTACTATAATAGTCTTAATCGACTTCTAATAACTTCTAATCGGTACTGTAATTCTGTTGATTTCTTTATTAATTCCTATAATTCCTTCAATCACTCTGCTTTGATCGCTGTTCGTAGTTCCCATGCCCCTTAACTTTTACTATTGTTTGCTGTTATTATTATTACTATGATTTTTTTATATCTATTTTGTCACTATCACTAATTAATCTTTTGCGCTTACTTCTCTGCTTTTGTTTCTTTTAATTATTTTCCTTTTGTACTTTCTAATTGTTTGTTCTATGCTTGTGTGACTGCGATTTGTAATAATTAAATAAATTAAATTAAATAAAATAAATAAGTGGACTTCCATTATATCAGTTACCCAACGACATAGGCAACCCTCTTCGCGGCTGCCCCTGGCACTCTTCACCAGAGATGCTCCTCGGCTACCAGCCACTTACACACGCTTCACGAAAACGTTCTGTCGCGCGTCCCAGTTGTACCGTTCTTGAAACAACTCTCCATCCGCGGCCCTACAATGCTAGCTTATTAATTCCTGTCAGAGGCGAACAACGGGGACCCGGTTTGCCCCGCGAATCTCTCTTAACCGTAATACGGAAGAGGCGAGCCGCGATGAGGAGAAACGAGTCAGGCCTCTGTAGCCGGCTAAAATCTAACGGTGCCGTTTCTGGGGTGGCAAAAACCGCGAAGGCCTCGTCGCTGGATGAATTCGAGGCGCGCTGCGGTTTTACTCGTCAAATCTGGAACGAATCAAACGAAACGGTGGCAAAGCGGGGAAAAAAACCTCTGCCTTTGGGCGCTACCGCTGGCAATTAGAAAATCCAGCAGAACCAGTAGCCGGGCGACAGATGTAAAGCGACGAACGCGCGAGTGTTCCGATGATTTTTGCCGGCATTCAGTTGACCGTTAGGAGAAGATCCGTTGAAAGAATGCCCAGCTCGTGGAACGCTCCGTATCCTTAGATTCTTAGAGCGTTTTGTCGCGATCGGCGCGTTTGTCATGGCTACGCTTTGTCGGCCGTCGCGGATGCCGCTCTGGGACAGCAATTATAGGGCTGCCTCGCTGGTGTGGTCATGCTTTCGAAGATTTTTAATGTTACTTGCAAAGTGAAACTAGATTATTGGGCAAGTAGTGGGACAAGTTTGGACACCCCATACAGCACGCTTCGTTGCAGCAGTATTGCAGGAACGTTGCTGCAATATTGCGTTGTTGCAGGTTGCATTGCAATATTGCAGGAACGATGCTGCAATATTGCCGTACACCATTGGAGTGGCAACGTTCTTGCAATATTGCAGAAATATTGCACACGCGTTGCCACTAGGGATTGCAGACCGGTAAATCGGTATGAAGTTTTTTTTCACTAATAACGTAGAAGATATCGACGGAATTATGCGCTACATTGCTATACATACAATTTTTACCGGTAATTCGCCAAATTTTTACTAGTAATTCGATAAATTATGCATTTCTCGATATTTACCGGTAAATCGATTCACCGGTAATTTGCCAAATTTTTACTGGTAATTCGATAAATGATGTATTTCTCGCGATTTACCGGTAAAAATTGTGTGTATAACAATGTAGCGCATACATGTAGCGCATAATTCCGTCGTTATCTTCTACGTTATCAGTGAAAAAAAACTTCAAACCGATTTACCGATTTACCGGTTTGCAATCCCTAGTTGCCACTGCATTGTTCCAGTGGCAATGATCCTACAATATTCTGTAATATTGCGCGCACATCGACGTGCAATGTTCCAGTGGCAACGATCATACAATATTCCTGCAATATTGCGCGCACATTGACGTGCAATATTGTTAAGGCGGACATAGAAGTGAACCTGCCACGTCTCTGCAATGATGCGGCGTAACATTGTAATCTACCACCGCAATATTGCCGAAGAATTACAGGACCTTTGCCACAATTTTGCCGTTTCGTTGCAGAATCATTGCCGGAACGTTGCAGGACTAAATATTTGCAATGCTGCCGCAACTTTGCAAAAATACACTCCTGCAATATTGTTAAGGCGGACATAGAAGTGAACCTGCAACGTCATGGTGCTGTGCGGGACGAGGGAATTTTCTGTGCATCGGTGGCATGATTGAGATAAGGTAAAAGGGACGGGGAATAGAGTGACCGTACCTAATATCGCCTAGCACAGCGGTCGGCAAACCGCGGCTCGCGGGCCGCATGCGGCTCTTTGGCCCCTTAAATGCGGCTCTGCCACAAATCAATAACATCATTATTAAGTATGATATCAAGTTTTATTCGGTGTACCTATAGTTTAATTAAGACTTAAAACTTAAAGTAAAATAAAAAATCATTCGACTTGCCCTCTCGAAATGATTATACTTTTTGGAACAATCATAATGACATATATATTTCCTTGAAGTATGACTCAAAACCTTTCGATTGATGTATAATAAAATCCATGGACCTTTTTTGAGAAAAACTACATATTAAAAGAAGAAAAACCGGTATTTTCAGAACAAGGACGTCTATTTTTAAAAATATCTTGAGCATCAAAAGATCTTTTACCAAACTATCGATACATTCCATTTCCTACTTGTCTGACGAATTGATTAAAAAAAATTGTTTAAAATCGTGCAACAGATTCTAGGCAGATTCTAGCAGATTCATATAAGAAAATTCTAGGTTGCGTAGACCCAGTGTGGTAGAAACGTTAGGAAAGTATAGTGTGGTGTTTGAGGGTCAAGAAATATGGACTTGGTCAGTTTTACCAACAAGTCAACGATAGGTGGCATGGTGCGGATACAGAGCTTTTGAAGTCCATGGGACTTCTAGGTCCAGGAAGATCTATTTCACAAGAATCTTTTAGCATCACAAGGATGGATATATTATGTTCAGGCTTAAAGGTTGAATTACAAGCGAGCAGAAATTCCTACAATGCACCTGGGGGAATTTATTTGCCACGACTGCGCGTGAGAGCTAAGAATGGAAGCTTTTGATAACGTTGGGTCGTCAATGTTCTGCGTTAATTTGTGGCATGTTCCTTCAAACTGAATACCTACATTTAAAACACGAAAAGGCCCCTACAAACAACTCCTCCATACCTCTATGGGCGAATTCCACTTACGGCCGAATCAACCGCGATGAAAATCACGAGCGTTGCGGACGATTTGGGCGTAAATAGATCGCACCCCGGGTCGCACTTGCCGGTCCCCGCGCATGCGCGGTACTTCCAGCATCCGTTGAACAGCAAGTGTCAGAATCCTGGCAAGTGATTAGCCCCGAAAGTAAACAGGCCAATCGCGCCCGTATCAGATGTCGCGGCTCGAACGCGGCATCGGGACCACGTCATCCTCAACAACGACACCCGCTAATTTGCCCATACAAGCGTCATGCATCGCGGTGGACGCCATAACGTGGCGGTTTCAATGCGAACGAAACCGATGCCGGATACAGGACCCCGTCGAATTATCTCCTCACGCTGGAGCCCTGTCGAAAGCGTTGCCCGCGGTAATTACCCGGTTCGCGGCGATATCCGGCTTGATATTCGAATCTGGGCCCGTCCAGCCTCTGAGCAGCCACATTTCACACATCTGACCCCGTTACGGTCGGACTTTTTTCGACACTTTGCGCGTGCCTCGCTGGGCCAACTTAATCCTCAGCGAGCGGCTGACTGGCCGAGCTGACCGCCATCGCCCGTATTATCGCTGGGGCCCATTTACGGTTGGTTTATCGTTCTCGTTTCGCGCCCAGCTGGCTTCGGACGGTCAACGTGGAACACGGACATGGCAGATGCTTTTATTCCCTTATTATGCGGGATTACCCCTATTGCTTTAGGGGATAGTGTGTGGAGAGAGGGGCGTGATTGGGAGTCGGGCGCAGTCGTGAGGGTATGCGAAATGTACTGTTGGGAACGTTCCTACGATATCTCTATGGACTCTTGATGATAAAGTGTCGTTGTGTGGACACCTGTGTATCAAATTGTATTGACACCTAAACTCCTTGTCATATCAGCAGGAACCCGTTTCACACATGTAGAATGAGCTCATTGGCTTCGAGGAAGCGTTGGTTGGGGTATAGCCAATAGAAGCGCAGAGCAGGTCTATGCGCAGGGTCCTTCTTATATGGCGGAGTAATAAGTGATGCTAGGGTTGCTGCAAAAGTTTCGGGAATGTATCACTTCCAGTGCTGCCACTCAAATGGTAATGTCATTATCGTGAAAGTTGACACTTTTTAGGGTAGAGGGCGTTAAAAACACAAAAAAATATTAATTTCAGAAGTGCATAAATCTTAAAGGAGAATATTTTGAAAAACAATAAAACCACTTACTTTCCCGAAATTTTTGCAGCAACCCACGTATCTATTTAACCCTCGGTTGTCACACCTACTTTTTCGAACGTCGTTGTCACACTGGGTCAATTTGACCCTGCCAATTTTCAATCAGCTGTTATTTAATAACTATTTGTTTAGTTAAGTCTAAAAAATTGTGAGATAAAGTTTGAACATTGTAGAATATATGCCCATCCTTGAAAGTTGACATTTAATGTGTCATCATGCTTAGAAAAAAATTTGAAGCAATAAGATTTCCGACAAAAAGTGTTTTGCTTAAAAAATTGCAGGGTCCATTTGACCCAGCGTGACAACCGAGGGTTAAAGGGAAAATTTAAAAAATCTGAAACTTTGCAGAAACGTAGGTCGAGTGATGCTAATAACGTGACTATTTTTTTATTTGACAATAAAACGGCCCTAAGGGTAAAAACACCCCCTCGAAAAAATAGTGAATTTTTTTCTTGAAATATAGAGTTGCCGAACTTCCCTTGTTAGAAGTAATAGAAATAGTACTGTGGATTGATTTTAATCAATATGTTTCACCTTTCTAAGTTTCTGTGAACTTATAAACGGTGCACTATCCTTTCTATATCTTGCCCTATAACGTCACCCCCTGACTAATGTATATCCACAAACCTTACGCCTCACAGCATTTCCTATTTTGAAAGCTGATCTGATTCAATATAATTCCAGTAGAGTACATCATTGTGATTTCTTCTTATCTTGTCGTCATTAGGGGTCTCCCTACTTTGACAACCTAAAAAGGAACGCGAAATTCGGGATTTTTTTTAAGAAAAACCCTCAAATTATATTAATTGGAAACTTTGTGCTTATAATTGTACATATTTGTGCAGCATTTTAAAACCAATTTAATTAAATAAACGGTAACTCTGAATATAACCACTATTGTTGCATACAAATTTTTGTTTTCATATTCTCTAAAGATTGACAAATAAAGCCACAAAGCTGGACGTAAATATATTTAATGGTTTTGTTTTAAAAAATTCGCAAAGTTCGCATCATTTTTCGACCATCAAGATAGGGAGACCCCTTAAAGTATTGATAATTCACCATTGCATCTTGGATACCATTAGTATCAGTGTTTTCACAAAGCTCTACATGAAAGTATCCATGATAACACATCCATATTTTAAATGCCATATTCATTCAACATACGTTCATATCGCGCACTGTATGATCTATCCGCGTCAATTGTTAGTCAATAAGTATCCACTGATTGATTCTCTGTACTCACGAAATGCTTAGCACCTGATTCTGTTAGCGATAGCGTCGATACTACTATCATTTAGAAATCACTCTGGCAGGCATCAATCTGAAATGTCGGTACCGAGCACAACATACATTCACTTTCAATTGAATTATTAGCACAGAGCTTCGTGATCGTGAATTTTATGGGAATAAGATTTTCCAGCTGCCATGGCTGGCATAAGTATCTTTCTAAATGCGGCGTGCAATATGTAGCAATAATAAATGAACACGATTATATAACGAATGCTGGAAGAAAAAAATTGCAAGGTTGTTTTAAATATAGGGGCAGTGACGAGAGAAAAATACAGCCACGATCTTTCACGAACGAGTATTACTTATTGCGGCAACGGCAAACGGAAGATTGGCCGGTTGGTAACTTGATAACTCAGCTAAATGTCAAGGATAGTTTGAATTATTCTTTTGCTTTTTGCGCCGTAGCGTTGCGAACAAGTAAACTTTTCTAGGATACGAACCCTGATTGAGGTCGATGAGTAATGTTCGCGCGTGAGGATATTAATATTCTACTCACACTAATTGCAGGATTGTCCATTGATGTGGGCTGAACTATATGGAAGATGCTGGCGCTGTAGAAATTAAATACTTATCAAAAATACGACGAGTTACGTATTATTTTTAAGTCCCAGTATCTCGTTCATTTTTTGAGTTCGGATATTTGATTAATTCTTCTCTTATTATTTTTACTAGAGTGCATGTTTTTATACAGTACATCTTCAAAATGAGTTAGAATTCCTAAACTGACCTGTTAGCTTAAATAAATGTTATACAATGATATTGTCCAATATCGTGTGAAAGTGGGAGAATTCCTGATTCGTAGAATTCAATGAATTATTCATTTTGAAATCGCTGTACTATACTGTGCCCTACTCCAAAGTTCTGTATTTCCTGAGTGCAGCAAAGTAAAAAATGTCAAGTTGATTGTGCGGATAAATAACTACTTAGGAGTGCAGAGGGTTAAACGAAGTACTTTTTTGTCACAAAAGCGTGGGCTTTCACGCATCATTCCACCATAACTCGAACTCCTTTTCATAAAAAGAATGAAAAAAGGTCGTATGATATTCGTCCTATTTGATCTTGTTTCCAAGCTACAGGCAGTTTTGAATTTCGTTGTTACATATTTAGAGAAGTTGCTCAGAATGACCACCTTGGACTTTAATACAAGTTCTAAAACATTTCAACCAACTCACAAGGTAACATATAAAATCCGTCCACGTTAATTTTAATGAGATCTCGGTGAGAAATAGTCATAGAAAAATATTCAACGAGTACTTTTTTTATCTGTAATCGTCTATACTAAAGGGGAAAAACTAAGAAACAACCCTAAAATTGGGGGTCGAACACGTATTTTATCAGCTATCTTGGAAACTACTTAGTTTGGGAATAAATTTCTTTTTAAATTCTGTGTTTCTGAAAAAGAAATTCAGGCAGATAAACAGCTTTTAGAAAAAATCAGTTATTTAAACAATACACTAAACCTTAAAATTTTTCGCCAATTTCTTTGACAAAATTTTAATAGATTCTCATTTGAATTTGTGCGTGTAGACTGAAGCAGAATAAGAAATACACATATTTTGGATGTTTGATTTTTTGCATTGGAATAAAGATTATTATAGGGGAGAAGTGCTATAAAAGGGACACTTTTGTTTAGCGTCCATTTCTGACAATATCATTAGGTAGGGTAAATGTCCCAATTACTGCCAGTGTCCCTATTACTGCCACTTTATTTATTTTACTTAATGAACACGCAACGTGTAAAGATAGTATAGAAAAAATTTATCATTAAATTGGGACTCTTGTAATAATTTACAGTTTTCTATTCAGTTCACTATTCTTTATACGTTACGTTTTTATTAAGTGAAATAAATAAAGTGGCAGTAATAGGGACGCTGACAGTAATTGGGACATCTACCCTATACGAATTTAAAAAACAAGTACATCAATAGAAAGCGTGTTTATTTCCCTTCAATAAAAGTATATTACAAACTCGTCGATTGTACTAGAAAATAACAAAAGTCCCTTTTACGACTAGATGGTTTTAAATGGGACAGTATAAGTCATGAAAGGGACACGTTAATAAAAATAAACTTATTAACACGGTCCGTGCCACGTGTACCACCGGTGGTACACGTTAAACTTTATCTTCAGGCCACGTGTACCACCGGTGGTACACTCAGACATATTTATTTAATGCTCTGAAATATATGTTTATGACAAATTTAATTGTGTAAAAATATATTTCTACTAAAAGATTGAAGCATTATACAAAATGCAGTATAGAACAAAGCACATAAGTTTGTTTAATTGTTATATTTACAATAATTAATAATTACATGTAATGGTTGATTTTGTTAAAGCAAGAGATACATAAAAACGGCTTTTTCGGACAATCGCTACAAAACGTCATTACTCTTATAGTTTTTAGTCTTGCTACTTCAGTATCAAATTTTTTTACATTCAGTTTATAACAAGAACTTCAACGTTGTCTAGCTGTCCTCGCTTTCCCTCGATTGATGATATAATGAAATATTGTGTGATAATATATCAATCTTTAGTCGAAATATCAAATGACCTGAACGACAATTCAGGCAAAAAGGGCTTGGCACGGAACGTGTTAAGTATTACAATTATAATTGTAAATCTTAATGATACAAAACAATGGAATCTATGAAAAAATTAACTCTTTGTACTATAAATCATCAATATTTTGTCGCTTTGAATAGTCACTTCACTAATTCTTGAATTTGAAACAACACGCCATCAACTAATAATTGATAATTTAAAACAATGTAATTTATGTATCAGATGATGCACTAATAACTTTACAGGAAAGGAAAATATATATAGTGTCCAGCAGTACATGTGTATGAGAGGGACAGCCACGAAATGGTCGTCCCATTTAAGACTTGTTATGCTGTCCCTTTTAAGACTATAAGTGAGTTTAATATAAAATAACCTCAAAACAAAGTAAACAATCAATTAAGCTTACCTATCAAGTATTTTCGTTTCTGTTGAATACAGGCTATTTTAATGATATAACACTTTCACACTTTGTATATATCTTGATCTCAGAAAATCAATGAGAATTTTACTTTTACTGCCGAAAAACATCAACCGTGGATTACTACTCTGTTGCAAGTGAGGCCGCAGTGAAGTTTACGTCAAATGACTGGGCACTAGTGTTGTCATAAACAGGAAAATAACTTGCATGTGCAATGCGTTTAGAATTTTGGCAATTCGATTTGTCCCATTTAAGACCGGTCCCTTTTATAGCACCTCTCCCTTACTTATGCGTAGTTTAGTCTCCGAGCACTTAGATATCGTCTCTTGAATAGCCAGGATCGATACCGCAGGTATAAATACGATAACGAATGATAAATATTATTCATTACCCTCGGTCCACCCCTGAAGTTATGCCCACGTATTTTAGAACAGCCTGTATAATTAAAATTGATTCCCTTTCAAAGCGACCCAACCTGCCCCACAATGGCAACTCCGCGAACGAGCTGAGCAATTAGGTCAGTTCCGTTTGAAAAACCAAAGAACACACAAAGTAGCGTCGATACAGTTTCCCTCGGTCCCCCATCGATTCTCGTTCGTCCCCGAGCGATGAAAGGGCACTATGGGCATGGAAGCCACGCGGCTTGCGCAACGCGATCTAGTTTCGTGGCGACGATAGAAAAGTAGGCGATGAATCGATCCTGCGGCCCGAAGTTTCAGCAACGCGGGCCCCATCGCCCCGAGCCAAAGGCCCCCTTGGATCGTGAAGTTCGTCGATCTCGCAACGATTTCACGGGGCAGAAAAAAAGAACGCCGCACGAACGACCGTTCGCGATCGATCTCCTGGGGCGTGCCGCGCGGAAACGTCGAAATCGACTAACGAGAATCGATAAACGCCGCGGTTTCTCTGAATTCGCGTTCTTTTTTGCGGTCTGCCTGATTCGACACCTGTCCCAGCTTTCCACGCCGCGCGATTATTATTGACAAACTTCCTCCTCGTTTCGTCGATTTCCTCTTTTCCGGGGCGTTAGAACTTTGCGGTATTTAATTGCTTCGGGGGTTGTATCGCGGCAGGCTTGAATTGAATTCTAGACTTTGCAGCAACAAGGGGGTAGCTGCAAATGTATTAACTTTTGGGAAACTAATAAGAACCGTGTTAAGAAAATATTTTTAGACACATGTTCAAGGTATTTTGCCGACTTAAAACTTGCACATTAACCACTTCACACTATTGCTAAGCAGAAATATATTTTCTCTATGGCAGGGTGAATTTTGAAAGTTTGGAGCTGCCCCCTTTTTTGCACCAAATTGCAAAATTGCAACAAAGTATTCTGTGATAAATTATCGTTTAGTTCCTAAACATTTTACAGAAACCTTGGAACCTTGCGAAGAAACCCCTGACCCATTCCTTTTCCTATTCATATTGAAAATTCATCGACATTTAATTCTCTCCGTGACGCAAAGAAAGATGACGTAATCCATTATTCACAAAGATACATCATGTTGAATATTTTAGAATCCCGTTGAGTGTCACCGAGTCCTGAAAAAATGTGGCCAACTTCGACTAGCCTGATTGTCTGCTAGATACTCGAACGATTAATGCTGGCGTCGGTCCAGCGTTTCGTGTTCAATGACACAGTTAATCGAAGGGAAGGAGACGTTTAGACAGACAGGAAAAGTAATCCCCTTTTCGATATCCAGGCTATCGGTTTGTATCAAGCCTGGTCAATTGTTAGCAAGTCCAACGCGAAGGCTTTAGAGCACGCGTAAGGTCATCGATTAAGATCTACTTTTGCTATTCACGATGACGAATAGAATGCTTGGTGGTGGTACAGTTAGACAGTAGTAGCTCGAAAGAAAAATTAACTGAAGAAACTGATAACTTTTACCACGTCTGTTATATATCCTTGTAACGTTGCCCTGTTAGACTTCCTTGCATCGTTAGTTGTACTTACAAGCAGGTCTAAAAAGTAGGTCGAGATATTTAGTGGTGTATAGTATAGAAGTGCACACCGTCTGTGGAATAGAATTTGGGACTTTCTTCTTTTTTAGCTGGGAACAGATTTGGAATATTATTCAGATTATCATGTATTACTCAAAACTACTCTCAATCAGCTTCAATAAAATTATTCGTTAATCTTAAATCTTTCATATTAAAATATTATTTATCAAACTAAAAGGACGAGTATATTATCCTACGTATAAGTGAATAACACACTAAGACGTTAATATATCCCAATAAAAAGAATGCAACTGGCCCACTCCTTTCAATTCATCCCTTCCACATATCTTATCAACAGCTTTGAAATATTTCCTACTAACATGAGAGTAGTAATATGGTAAGATACTCGTTCTTCCTCGAAGCAAGTAAATGCACTTGCCCTAGCAAAACCAAAAATCACTTTTAGCTCTAAGAAGCACTTTTCTTAACAAGCGTTTTCTAAGCACTTTTCACCCAGTTCAGTAAATGTTTCCTCCCTAGATGTAAATCCTAAACCCTTTCTCTCTAACATTCAAACATCATCGTCGGTACTATGATTATCAACTTTACCCAAGTTAATAAAAAAACGTGGTCTTAATTCCCCAAAATCACGTAGGCATCCGATGGCCCAACTGAGCTCGGGTGCCAGCTAGGAACATTTACTGCCTACAGACATTTTCACAGAGAAGCATTCACGGCGTGTCCACATAACCACAATACAGCTAAAATGGCTAAACCTGCATCGAATAAAAATGATTCTGCCAAAGTTTTTCGACCACCTACCCAGCATTGAACTGAATTTCAGTGAAGCTGCGTGTCAGCACAGACTCTAATCGATCCATAACCTCAGAAGCGACGCTGAGTGCGCGCGCACCCGCTCCCCATGCCCCCTCGCGATCAGGACGGATGATCTAGTGCACGAGCGATTCCAGGACTCGGTTTCGCAACGCGGAGAGGCCGTTCCGTCCTCGGACATCCGGGTGGCGGGCAACGAGTCGTAGTTGCAACGGCCCCCTCGATCAATTGTTATACACCGTGGCTGGCATTTAACCGCGGTGCACGAAGCGTGGCTCGCGCACTGTGCACCGTTGCCGGCATTAATTTGGTACAGTGCGTTGCAGTATGATAGCTCGCGGAAAAGAAGTTGCGCAAGAACGCTGCTTATGCCTCATACCAGCCGTTGCAGTTGTGTGGGGGGGGGGGGGGGGCACGGTTACGTCTGCGCGCCAAGTTTCTGGTCTTTATGCGTCCCCCTCTCTCTTTCTCAGCGGTCTGCCTTCGGTATCTATTCTCGTTTCTTTCCCTCCCAGCCACCCTCTCATTCTTTTTCGATAAATCTGTCCCTCTTTCTTTCGACGGACTCGGCCATTTTTCTCCCTCTCTCCTTCTCCGCGTTTCTCTGTCTGCCTCCGCAGCTCGCGTTCCCCCCATCTCGGCCCCCTCCACCCTCTTGTCTCTTTAAGATACGCGGTGCCTGATCGCTGTACCGGCTCGCCGACTAGCTGGCTAGCTCTATAGTAAATTTATACACGGCCACGGTGCGTTCCCACGCCTAGAGCATGCGAGAGAGCCCATGCTCTTCGGCCTAATGCCCGCCTGGTACCGATCCTGTTCCGCTGGGGCCCCCGTTCGTCGCCTAAGGAAACGCTGGAAAATCTGGGACACGGTGTCGCGGTATGCGCCATTGTCCTCGGAATTCTATGGGATTCGATAGCCGCGACGGTAAATCGTCACTATTGCCCGTCGCCCATAGGGTTTTGCAACTTCTGCCGCGATCTGAGTTGATCTGGTTTTCGTGTGACTGCAATGTGGGGGAGATGGATGGACGAATAATAATCGTTGGGTAATAGGCATGATCGAATTAGTGGACCCTGTTGAGTTGTACAGTAGGCATAGGTTTTTGCTGTAAAATAGATTCTGGAGCTGGATTAACTTTGTATTATTAATGAATTTTAGGAAGTTTGGGTTTGAGGTTATATAGTTGTCAAATTGTATATTTTGTAAATGGGACAGCAAAGGCTACGTTTTGTAGTGTGTACTGTCTTAACCTATTTTTAAGAGTAGGTATCATTAAACCTTATACAGCACTCTTTCTGGGATTTCGATGTGTTTTTTATACCAAGCAACTCAGACCACTGACACCTACCGCAAAAAACGCCGCATTAAAGAAATGTGAAGAATCCTAAATGAATATTGGTTTTTAAAATCAGCTGTTGCTCTTTGATTACAGTTAAAGATGCCTAAGTACGTTCTAATCAAGCAGAGTCCAACATGAACAAAACCATATTACTCCGCAAATATCACGTTCTTTAAACCCTATAGAACACTAATCTCACACACCTGATAAATGATACAACACCACATTCTGCGAATACTTCAAAATCTATAATAATTAAGCGTTCCTAAACCAAAAATATTATTAAAAAACATTTTTAGTACTTTAATAAAACCAGAACCAACATCCAATTCTCATTGACGTTCCAATTCCGTCTGTCCAGGTCGTTCTCCGAGTCCAAGGATGCGGTGGGCGAGGAGGCACGAGTGGTACATCTGCTGAAACGCTTTCATAGACACTGCACAACCAGCACCGCCAGCCGACCAGGGCTACTAGTGGCCTGACCGTGGGCAAGAAACCACGAGGACGAAGTACTTAAAAGATTCCATGGATCTAACGGAGGCGTTCGCCCCGGGAGGGGGCGGGGAGGACCTGCCAAAGACCGACTTCTTCGACTTCGTTGTCTCCCCACCCCCACACTGCACGTCCGCGGACGGCGTCTCCGACGAGGAAAGCTTCCTCCATCGTACCACCTGCAGGAGCATCGGTTACCTCCAACAGAGCCACGAGGACCACGAAACCAGCCGTGACCTTCATGGCTCGCCGTTCATCAAGGAGACCAACAACAACACTCTCACTGCCCTGCCCCCCGTTTCGACCATCACCGGCTCCCTCAGCCACCACCATCACCACCACCACGTGAGGGCACACCACAACGCCTGCAACGTCCAGCAGAGCAACGAGCAAACGCCCATGGACCAGTCCGACTGCGACTATTGGGGCACCGACGAGAGCAAGGAGCAGACCTGCAACATACTCCTGGAGGATCTGAACAAGTACTGTTGGTCGGCGCACGCCAACGCCCAAAGCCACGGGAACGATACCGTCAGCGTTCACCAGGCGTCCAACGACCACCACCAGGCAGTGGGTCGAGGATGTTCCGCGAATGACAGACAGAACACCGATGGAGCTATCTACACGCTGACCGTGTTGAACAATGAGGCCAACTCGATGGACGCGTTAGACTGCTGCAAGAGCCCAGCGCCTACGTCCAGCGACTCCTGGACACTGCGACCTAACCTGGACCTGGATGCTATACTCAGCATGGAGCCAGCCTCTACTGAGCAGGATCACGACCAGACGACGAATGTCAGCGATGTGTCGCGGACAGTGAACGACAGGTTTCACCCTGATCGATTTTCCGTTGCATCCTCGCAGTACACCACTGACGACAGCGGCTTCGTCGAGAGCAAAGAGCTGTGCGGTCGAGGATCGTCCAGTAGCGGCAATTGCGCCGGCGGCGATAATAACAACGACTGGAAGCTGTCTGACCAGAACCTGCAGGAGGCCGCCGCTGCTGCGGCCGCAGCTGCTGTCGCGGTTGGTACAGGAGACTCTGCTGAGAGTCTTCTAAGAAGCGCTCTTCAAGGCAAATTGTATACAGGCCCCACACAAGTGGTATCTTCCTCGTCACCGTCCAACCAAGCCTCTACGATCTCGATGCCAGTGGCGAGTAACGCGGGTCTGCAGATAGTCTCTGACCAGCAGCAGCAACAGCAGCAACAACAACAACAGCAGCAGCAGCAGCAGCAGCAGCAACAACAGCCCGACGAGTCCATGCACGCGTGCACTGATGAGGATCTGTTGCTGTCTCAGCTGGATCAGACCACATATCGTCCAGGTGACTACGAAAAGCTGAAGAGCATAGCCAACGAGGTAGTGGAGTCCTACTGCAGCCTGGAGCCTGTGTGCAACGTCTCCGCGACAACCACTGTGATGTACACCCTGGACCCAACTAGTGGCAGCTTGGGCACCATCACTCTCCCAGCGGATTTGGGCCAAGTGAGCACAGTCACGGTCGTCACAGCGGCGCAGCAGGAAGTTCTGCAGCAACAACCACCCCCTAGAGCCGAAGTGGAACAACAGCAACCCACCAATCAACTCCAAATAGCGCCCTCGCGAGTGGTCACCACGAAGGCGCCGAAAAAGTACTGTAGACGCGCGAACAGGAACAACAGCAACGCCAGTGCGACCAGCAATGGGAACAGCGGCTCCGAAGCAGCGGGTAACCCGGGTGGCCAGCAACAAGGCGCCTCTGGGGGGTCTCCTGGCAGCGTTCAGCGTAAGGAGCGATCACTGCACTACTGCAGCATTTGCAGCAAAGGCTTCAAGGACAAGTACAGCGTGAACGTGCACATCAGAACGCACACGGGGGAGAAACCTTTCGCCTGCTCCCTCTGCGGCAAGAGTTTCCGCCAGAAAGCGCATCTGGCCAAGCACTATCAGACCCACGTCACACAGAAGCCCAGCGTCCAGCAGCAGGCGAGTGGCAACAGCAGCAACAACGGGAACAGTGGGAACCCAAGCCCGTCTGCCGAGGCGACCCCCACGACGGCCAGCAACGTGACGAACAGGAGTCAGCCGCACCAGGTGTCGGTGGATCCGTCGGGGAACGCCTGCAATCCACCCAGTTAGTCGACCTCGGATGGATTCTGCTCACTGGTATCGCGCCTTAGCGTCAGACTCGACGTACACATTGGATATTGTGCTGCCACTCATTACTCTTGGTGGCGCGGTGCGAGTTTCCTTCCTCTTCTGTCTATTCTCTGTTCCTCACTTTAGCTTCTCTCCCCCTCCCCCCTTACATCAGTTCACCGTCCATTCTGATTCCGACGATTAGAATCTTCGTTCGCACAGTGTCGACCGAAAACGATTCACAACGAACCAGGCTACAGAGCGAACCATGACCAATGGCGACGGTCGCGCGACCGGCGCTATCTTGGACGGCCTGTCCGTTCCGCGATCGTCTTAGAACGAATATTAGCGCCAATGACGAACCGCGGGGTTCACCGATATTTATTCAACGAGTTACGCGCGGCAGAGCTCGTAAGTTATGCGAGAAAGCGCGAGCTTGTGGCATGCAAACGCCTCTGCCAGCGCGATGGCTTAAGGCGGGATCTCCTACCTGCGACTGGTCGCTGCCGGTCGCAGCGACCCCACTAGTGCAACGGAGAAATAGATGCATACTTCTCCCTTGCACTAGTGGGGTCGCTGCCGGTCGCTGCGACTGGTCGCAGGTAGGAGATCCCGCCTCTAACGAGCCACGTCCCGGAACTCACTATGTGGCGATGCCTCGAACGCTTTCTTCTTCAACATCTCTGTCGCCTCCCTGTGCCGCGCGTAACCAGGTTTCTGTCGATCGTACCATAAAGGTCCGTTCAAAGTCGCGTGTCGTGAATTTATCCACGGCGGAGCCAAGTCGTCTCTATCGCCAGTCGAGGATTTTACGTAGGTGACTCATTTTTGTAGGACGTCTGGAAACTCTGATTCAGCTTTACGTGTGTTTCGAGTTAGCTTCAAGTATTTCGCCTCGATCGCATGGGCAGTTGATAGGATTTTCATGTCGATAGTGTTGACTTTAGCGTGCTTGGACTGGAGATACTACTATAGACATAATACGAATGATATTATTAGTCTGCGCATGCCGTCGATAAATTCACGAAGGTAACTTAATTTAAGCAGGCGACAATGGGTCGTCATTTATTTTTTTACTATCATAATTAATTGGTCGATTCGTCGACTCGACGGTAGCTGCATTTTGCGCGACTCGGCGAAACTGTTGTTCCTAGGACGACTGATTGCCGTCCGACGAGAAACGACCGCGTCGACGATCGAACACGATCAACGATATTTAATACCACTATGAGATATTAACATTAAAGAGTATTTTATATCAGTGCTGTCCACGGGTTGGTATGAATCCTGTTCTCATGTTACTATAAGATACCTAGTAAATTGTGGTACGACTGGGGAGGGGATTAATTCTCATGAAGAAGCGAGTGAAAAGTATACAGCAATTTATTTTCATTGTAAATTTAGTTTCTGAGAACAATCAGTTGCACTTTTTTCATCATACAGACTTTACTATCTCTTCAGTGCAAACACCTACTTTAATGTAGCTCCATATGTAAGAAGCGACAGGTAACCAAGTACCAAAGTCGTAAGCAGAAAATATCTAACATACGTACAGTAAAGTAGTCCTATTTTCAAACTCCCTTCCCTGAAAACTAAGCCACAGATGAAACAAATTTGTTCTACACTCTTCGCTTGTTTCTCCATAATGAATCGTCGCCTGAACATTTACACTACAATTTACTAGACACCCTTATGCAGCGAACTATAAGACCTGGTGCTTACTATTGACTGAGCACCATCCATGATTTGACTATATCGTCTCAAGTTACTGAGGAATCAACACTCACGTCCCCTGATGCAAGTCAGTACCATTTGCAACATCGATTAACCTATCAATCTTGAAAAGGTCGATAGCATGTACTAGGTCTAACCCTAGTGTCAATGCACCCGCGGACAGCACCGTTTTACACAGAGAGGATTTTTCTTTATATTGTTCTTTCAAACGGTAGACTAACGGATGATAACATAGAGTCGGTAAGTACCAGAGTATCGAGAGAGGTATATAAAGCTTTTAAGTAATTAGTAGCACGAGCTGTGATTTAGATACATACTCAACGCGCGAAGGCACGCGTGCCCCTTGGTAATGAGCACCCGCGTCCCTCGGCGTCTATTATTCGTAAGGGAGTAAAAGCGAGACGTTCGACTCGAGCGTTTCGCGAGGGAACTCGACCTTCGAGCACTCTTAAGGCCCACCCCCTGATATTTACACGAGCTTCTCACGAGTCTCGTGGCAAATCCCCCTTCAATGCGTCGATTCGACAGAACTATCGATCTGGAGTTAATAGAATCCTCCCAGCCGTTGGCTGGAACCCTGTCAATCGCCAACCTTCGAGCTTTCCACCGTGTCCAGCCAAGCAGGCCTGGAAAAGCGAGTGTTAGACCCACGAACCGGAAGAACCACGCCGTTCGCGGCACTCTTCTCTCATCCATTATCGCGACCCTCGTTACCGGTGCCTTAGAAATAAGTCAGAACGCGAGTACTCAAGTATAAACTTCTTCTTAAAGTTTCTTTTTAATTCTTCTTATTCTTCAGCTCGATACTGCCCACTATCATTCCCAGCGATCGGTTCCGCGGGGATCCTGCAAAGCCATTCGTCAAATCGTAAAACGGGGCAAGCTCGGCGCCGCCACAGAAACTCACCGCCTCGCGGAATGTAATTAGCCTGTATTTAATAGCTTCGGTGCGGTTCCCTCGGTGTTTAAAGTCGCCTCCGTACTGTTCCACAGTCGCGAATCCCTCGGCTTCTGTTCTTCTCTCTCCGTTCCTCTCAGCCTGCCTGTAGGCTAGACACGCTTCGCTTCGTTGCGCCATTGTGATGAGATCGAGAGGAGGAACGAGTAACGACTGTTTTCATTAATACCGCGTTTTATCCCAGCTCGTAAAGTTTGATTTCCAATTAACGGGCGCGTTGCTGGATGTCGAAGGACGAAGGAGCGGTGCCTGCCGACTTCATTTCTGGAACGCGCGGATATCGAGACCGCGAGGCGAGAATCGTAAGTTCGATCGGAAAAGCAATCTTGGGTCTGAGTAATAGATGTTTCGTTTGTAATCGAAGACGAGCGAATGCTTTGTTGTGGGAACGTCGTTCCTGTCGCTGCAAATAGATGGCGACAATTATTATCGCTCTGGCCTGTGTTACGTCACTTTCTGAGCTCTCGAGCCCGTTTGCCAGCGACGATGAAACTTTTACGGGCCGACTCGTCGAAGCATCGATCCTTGGAAATTCCTCGCGAACGTCGTATCTGATCGGAGCGATACGATCGCGTACGTTAAACGTGGAATTTCTCTTTTGGATGTGCTGCACCGCGGTATGGAAAAGTCGAGTAGGGAATTCACGGGAAGAAAGCAGCTTGGAAACGTTTTCGAGCCACTATTGCGTAGGAAAATTAGTAGTGGTTTCTTCACAGTGCAAGTGGGATTGGAGGTATGGTTGTGAAATATAGGACGATGGAGTTTGGGTGTATTTTACGAATGTATTGGTGTTCCGAGGGAAACCTTCCATGTTGTGCTAGGTATCTTAGCAGATTTTGAGTATTCCACTATGGGGGATCGAATTCTGTGCAGATAAGAGAACAGTGAATGATTGCGAGTATAAAATTTTAGAGGGTGTTTTAGACAGTGGGGAAGGACGTAAGTTTCAAACAGTTGAGGACATTTGGTTGAGTTCTTCATAGCCGTGTATCCACTTTTAAAGAAATATCTTTTCACACTTTTTATATCTTTATCTAAGGATCAAGGAGGTGCTATGATAGAAAACTACACACTTGTTAGTACACTAATCAGTAGGAGTGTGTGAGTCGTCCCGAGGTTCGGGCTCCTGGCCGTCGGGACGGGTCGGAAAATTTCGGGCGGGATCGGGCGGGGTCCTGATACTTTCATATTGCTCGAGATCCCGAAGTGTTCGGGATTCTGAGACTCGATTCGGGATCCCGAGACTCGATTCGGAAGCGATCGGCTCGAAAGCCAGCTATTAACAGGAGACCGAGACGCAAAGAATTATGTATCATTTAAGTACATCAATACCAGTCATAAGTCTTTACCTTTCTGTCTCCTGTTCAATCATAATTTGTATCTTATTATTCATTTACATATATATGTATTTTCATTGCTACCAATTAGTCTGTGAATACTAGATATGTCCATATACGTACTTAAATAAGACGTATGAAATAAAATATTTAATAAAATATCATTTTATTAAGATTTTAGAATATTGTCGAACTAAAAATAGTCTTCCTCCCAAGTTCTGAATATGGACAAAGAATAGTATTCCTCCCAAGTTTTGAATGTGGTATTTATTTAGCTCCGTAGGTACATGGACAATATTCAGTACTCACAGACTATTTGGCAGCAATGAAAATATATATGTAAATGATATATATGAAAATAAGATACAAATTATGATTCAACAGGAGACAAAAAGGTTAAAACTTATTACTGGTGGTGATATAAATGATACACATAATCCTTTCCGTCTCCGAATTTTGCCGAGCCGACCTGAAATCAAATTGCCCGTTCATGGCGGTCACCTGGGAGCCCGAATCGAAGCTCGGGATCCCGAAACTTTCGGGATCTCGAGCAATCCGAAAGTATGGGGATCCCGCCCGAAAGTTTCCGGCCCGTCTCGCGCCCGAAATGTCGGGTACCCGCACACCCCTGCTAATCAGTGCGGCTTTTCATTCAAGAGGTATTCAAACACGTGAAATAACCAAAAAAACCTATTTCAGATATATCTATTCAACTCACCTTCAAGAAACAGGGAAAGATGGATAATATGTCAATATTTCCCAATTAATTATCACGTGCCACAATAGTGTTTCGCGTGGAAAGGCTCCAACGCTGTAATTGAAGAACCCACCTTTACACACTTTTTTCCTAATTTCTCTCTTTCCAACACTCCAACTTTTCTGTGACCAATCAATTGTATCAAAGAGAGAGCTCAACTTGAATAAAACATCCCTCTACAAATACCTATAGTAGATTCTGAAGTCTAGGAGCATTGGAAGCGGTAAAAAACGGTAAAAGACGACAAGAACGGCAAAAACGGTAAAGACGGGAAAAAATCAGTGGAAAACGGTAAAAAACGGTAGCTCTCTACGGAAAGAAAACACGAAGCGGAATACGTTCGACGAAGCAACGATACCGTGAAATCATATTCGTGTATCGGCCGCGACCGCTACGCGATGCGTAACGCCGCCTGGAAAAAGCGAGACGAGTAGTTGCATCGCGTAGGTCAGAGTTTCAGAGAGAGAGAGAGAGCCCGAGGTTGTTACGAGCCGCGCCAAAGTAATTACACGTTGCAACGCGGCGCGATATTGCGTTACACGCGTACCAGCGCCAGGAAAAACGATAAATTCCGTTGGAAAGCGGGCCTTCGAAGGATGATCGGCTGGGCCAGTCGCGCGCAACGTTTATAGGCCCCTCGCCGCGGAAACTCTCACTGCAGCAAGTTATCCAGAGGAACGTGATAATCGAGTAGGATGTGGGATGTCGGCATTCTTGTAACTAGGGTTGCAGCTATTGGAATACCGTCATCTGGGGCGAGATTGTGCCAATTTTCTGTATACACTTACTTCTGTGTTTATATTATTTTGATTTCACACAGGTCTAAAAAAAATTAAATTCTCCTTTTGCGCGATTTCTTTTCATGTAACGCGGTCCATTAATTTTAATTCTAAAGAGAAATATTCCTACTCACTGTTCTAGGAAATTGCTCCGCATTAAGAGAAATTCTTAAATTTGCATTGAAGGCTGCTACACACTGGCATTTATATAAATGTTTTGTCTGCTTTTTTAGCGACAGTCACTTTCCCATTCCGACTTTATCTCGTACGGAGTCGGAAGAAATGAAGCTCGAGGTTTTACGATTTGTTTGCATGATTGCTCTATTCTTTGTTGCACGGATTTTTCAGGAACATATCTGTCGTGTAAAAACAGAATTAAGTGTATTTTGAAAAGTTTTGGAATATTTGTATTATAAACTATATACACTGGGAGATAGTTTTTGGATTTCATTTAACAAGAAAAAATTGTTATTATCTAATAGTGGGTAAGCCACATACGTAGACAATTCTTGGTACATTCTGACCCTATGGTGACTGATTTCCAAAATGTACAACAATGCCACAGTGAATAAACAAGGACAGCTGTTCGAAGAAATTAAATAGAGTCGAACTAAGTATCTACTAGAATGCACCACAATTAGGATCTTCAATTTATGCTAAAACAAGTGATTTATCTATATCTACCCCTGGTTACAGAAAGTGATACCCGATGACGGTAATTCAATATTCCAGTATTTTATAAGTATGCATTTCTGAAATTCTATAAAACGGAAGGAGTCGTCGATTTTTGGGGGAACTCGTGTTGTCAATTCCCATGTCACATTAGAATTTTCTGGTGTTTTCAAATTAGTTTCCAGATTACAAAATTATTGTGTTTGTCGCAATAGGAATATGAATTAAATTTTGTTACATTTATGGCAATAGAGAAGTTTCCAAGGTTATTTTATATCGATAGTGTGGAATCAAGGAAATATAAGATTTGTAGAGAATTCAGGTAATATGGTAATAGAGTCAGCATTCGATTTTCAAGGATTGGCATGTCCAACCATTCACGTTTAACAGGAGCAGCTGCTTGCGCATAAAATCCAACGATCTTCCCATGTCGTTCTACGTTTCATGGGTCGTTCTGGGAACTTTTACGAACTCTCGTCGAAGCAAATTTATGTCGCATTTTACGATCGTCTCTTTTTCTATGCTACGTTTCGTAAATAGCTCCAGTTGATATTTTTCTGCACTGCTTATCAATTTTCCAAGACTCTACGAGGCTTCTTAAGATTTCGCCACCAATTTTAATAGATACCTCGGTGAACAATTACCAATCTGTACAATTTTCAAAAAACTTAAATAATTAAAAAAAAACAAATACTCGTTATATAGTCAGGCACCTAAAATGAATCGCCCAGCAAAAAATTATACCGAAGGAAGTTCATTCTGCAACAAATATTCTTTATAATAAATTATATAACTTCTGGTCACTTCTTTTACGAACAATTCTTGCTTCTCGCGGTGAAGCAAAGAATTTTGCCGATTTGCGGCGCAAGGTTTATGTACAGTTGCACTAACTGTAGTTGGAAGATTAGTTTGACCCGCGGATTCCAATTTTTCTTTACACTTCACTCGTCTTCGGCTACCCATTGCTACTCGAAGTGTTCAGACGTCGACTGAAGTTTTGTGGTTTCCCCTCGAATGTTTACGTTGGTCTCCGAGACCATACATGGTAGGCAATTTTGCCAGGCAACTATTCTTAAAAAAATATTTTCTGTTGCAAAGGACGTTGCTCTATTTCTGGTCACTCCTTTTGCGGTCGCGGAAGACTGGTAGCAATTGCGGTCGAGGGAACGATTCGGTGGATTCTGCAGGGCAACGTTATTTGCTGACGCTCCACTTGTGGTTGCAAAATTAGTGCGAGCTGTGGGCTTGGACTTTTCCTTAGCACTTTCCACGAAATTATCAGTGATGGTGTCTGCGTGAATCTATTTCAGGAAGGTTCTTGTCGTTTTTCCGAATGATAGATTACTTTAGATTGAATAACCATTTCGAGGTTCATAATCTTTGAAGATTTTTCCAAGATATTTAAGCTAAATTGCATTCGAAATTATAGGGAATTAAATTCTTTGGAAATTTTCAAATGCTACACTGAATTTTTTTATAGTTTCACAAAAAGTATCTAAATTTTTATGATGGCAAATTTCGAGCCTTTCAAGACAACTTTCTCCACGTTCGTGTCTCATAATGTCTCAGTAGTGTCGACTTTTCACTGGTTTCTCAGTGATCTCGCACGCATCTGCATGCACCATTCTACTCGTAATAAAATTGAGTTCCTAATATAGTACTTACATACTATTATTATTATCCTAACGTATGCAGTAGGGCGGAGCGAAATTATATAGGCGAACATTTAAATTTGAAATTTCAGTTGGCCTGGGTGCGGCATAGTTGTCTTTTGATTAACCAAACACAACTGTAAAAAAATTTGGGGAAAATATTCATGCCTGCAGGTTCCTCCTTCTCCTAAGACATGAGTATTTTTCCAAATTTTGTTTACAGTTGTATTTGGTTAATTAAAAGACAACTATCCCGCACCCAGGCCAACCGAGAATTCAAATTTAAATTTTCCGCTCCGCCCTAATATGTAGTCCTAATATACTATTAAGCTACTCAAGACGATGGATAGTCTAGATTTCTACAATATATCCCAAACCCTTAACAAAACCATTGATCAACCTCAACCGTTACTACTTATGCTTCTAAAGCTGTTCATCAATAACGTGTAGATATGCACAGCCACAATTTAGTCGAATAACACGTTCCTTAGCCAACCAATATCTTGATCATTTTAATTTAATTCTACTCGACCAGACACAAGCTAAAAATTTACCTGACCAATGGGAACGCTTCGCATTGACTCGTTCTCATGCAACCTTGCTAACAGAACTAGATCTTATCAAGATACTTATACGTACTTCAGTTAACTCCAAGGCACTAGCCAAAGACTTCCGTAGTCGCAAATCAGTCCAATTTGATACGCACCCGTAGGTGGAGCATTTGCAAATAGCATCAACGCCATGGATTATGGTTTTTTCGACCACAAACTGCACGAATTTTATCTACACACGTAGCAGAACCGGTCCACATTATTCATTACTTAAAATTTATTGCTAAAATAGCAAAGGCAGGTATAACGTTAGAACTTGGCAATATATTCAGAAAAACTCTTCCTCTAAGGTATCTCGATAATATCAGTAACGTTTCAACGTTGATTCCAAAGCCTCGACTAATTTTACGACGATTGAAAATTGCTCTAATTGTATATTCAATCGCAAAACGGTACTTCTGAAGTATCTGCTTATTTGTTTCTACAGCAATGATGTAATTCATTCTGAAATTCCCTAAATTCTCCAAAGATTTATGACTAGATTCTCTAGATTCACCACTGACAGCTTAGTTTGAAATCTTTTAGAAGTAAATTGTTTAGAAACTTACAAATGAGAAGATTGAATTTTCACCAGTACCAATAATTTTGTCAGCTTTGAAGCTAAGGAGAAGAAGAAAATCTCGATCACAACAAATCGCACTAATTCTATATAGGACATACAATCTAAAAGTGATACCTCTTCGTTCCCTTCTAAAATTCCCCAAATTTTACAAACATTCAGGATTGCAATCTCAAATCTCGACATTCCTCAGATGCATAGCCAGCCAGCTTAGCCTCAACTAATTTTTCACTCCACTTCGCTGAAACCTCGAGGTGTAGGCTACCGTTCGCCCGCGGGTGCGCGCCATTTTATTGTTCCGGCCGCTCGTAACGTTTGTCAGGAGCACCCCATCATGTGTAATAGAACGAAGCCCAGCGACGTTCCAACTATGCCTTGAGACGCGTTTCACACATCGATCTTCTCCGATTTCTCGGCGTTCACTAGTTGCCATTAGTCAGCTGTGCGGACTACATCGGCGCCGAAGAGGCTCGGGGAACGTTCGCGGCATCCGATAACGCTACCCGGGCGTCAGGAGTGGCTCACCGATCGTCAGGATTAGCCTCAGATACGATTTACCGTTTCCCATCGTGAAATATTATCAATAACGCACTATCCATTCGACGTTCCACCGATTGCCCCCGATAATGTCAAGGTAATTGCTGATGGGTCGATAAGCTTCGCTCCCTAAGCGCTCTCTTCTCTATCGTTTCAAGCGCTCCCAGATAGCTTGGAGTCTAATTAACCGAGTCCGAGGGGATCATCTGGGATTACTCTTTAAGCCGTGGTCTACTCGCCTTGTTTCCCTGTCAAACAGCAGATGAAACTCCTTCCTTGAATCTTCAATTCCTGGGGCGCAGCTTCCCACGTAAGTAGCTGATCGCAGCTTAACTGTTTCCTGCCATCAACCTGCCAGACATCTATGAAACCTACATCTTGTATCCCACTTTGAGGCACCATCAGGTGGCAGAAATCTTTGCAATGTTCCGTTCAAGAATTAAACAGTCGCGTCGCATCTTCCTAATGCTGCAACTATGGTCCACGCCTAGCAGTTGAGTACTGCACACAACTACCACCGGGACCCGTTCCAGCGCTGAAATCTTGATAGAGAGTAGCAAAGAGAAGAACCCCTCGGGTGTCAGTAGCCGAACGTTAACACGCCATGGCCCCTTTTGCTGCTGGATGTCGATTAGTCGCTCTGCCGTTCATCGTTCCCCGGCTCATCGGAGCCGTTATCGAGGGCTGATGTGGTAATTCGCTGAGCTCGATGTTAATGACGCGTGGCCAATTTACAGGTAGAGCCTCGATGACGACTGCCCAGGCCTCGGACGGCCCGTTAGGCTCGTTTGATATCTCGTTGCATTAACGACGGGAAATTCTTTGATGCTTTCATCGGGCGCCATCAGGCGGCTGCGTGGCGCGGAGAAAAACGACGCCACTCGCCGGGGACGATAAATTAGCTCGCGAGCAAGAAAGTGTTGCCGGATGATCGCGTCTGTTAACCGTTTCCACGCGAGATAACTTTTACGATAGCGCGTTATCAGCTTGTAATTTGGAGGCTGGCCATTAGCGGGACGAGTGGGACCAACTGACCCCTGCACGCCTTTCATTCAGCAGACCCTTCTTCTCTGTAGTAGATGAGTTTGGTTCAGTATTGTGTAGCACTGTGAAGCTATTAGGTAGGTGCAGAAGTTCGTTCGCTCACTGTCGAGTGGTGTAAGGTGTAGGGAAATCTCTCTTCTTGCAGCTACTTGTGCTGCGCGCTGCTGAGAAGATGTCTAGCGAGACTACCTCTTTGTCACACGGAGCTATGCGATCCGATTCGTCGATGCCATCGTGTCGGACAATAATGGTAATACGCGTCCCCTATCTCTACGCCTATGGGGATATAACTTCCGCTTGCCATCTTCTCAGCAACGCTCAGTCCGTTTACCAGAACTGGGGTTTAGAACAACTAGAAATATCGGTTTCATGAGATATGAAGATGTATGTGATTACATGGACGGCGTTAAAAGGGTTGAGAACTGAAAATTAGGGAAATAGTAGGGTTAGTGGAAGAATTAGTTTTGTCTTTTTGAAATCGTTAGGGACTTGCTACCTTCTTTTCTTCATCGATAAAAATATAATAATGTTGCAAATTGTTTGTCAAACGGGATCGAGAGTCTCATAAAACTGGTATGTGCGACAACAATGAAGTAAGAGTTATCGAAGAAATCACGATGATACTTACAAATAGAAATTTATTGTCAAACGAACTGTAGAAATTTAGCACTGGCCCACATAGCACACGACGTCACATCTATTTTACGTCTGTGTTTGGTCTAAACGGCTTACGACCTTATTACGACGCCTTTAAGACGTCTGCGTCTTTCAGACCACTGTCTTCAAGGGTTAGCTACCGTCAGGAGGTAGAAAAAGAATCGATTCTTTGGGAATTTGTTTCGGAAAGTACATGCATATTTTTATGCAATGGTTTTTTAATTCAGATGAGGGACACGTTAACAGGTTATTATATTATGTTTTGGCATAAAAATATTTTGTTATTGCAAAATTACAACCGATTTCCCGGAAGCTGTTTTTAGACCAGTGACCACGATTTCTCCAAAACCGCTTCACCAATCTTTCTGAAACTTTGTTGGTTTCTTCTAGACATTCATATCTAGTCTTTAATCGAAGCATTTGTTTCTTCAATGCATAGTTTTTATTTTATGGATGAAAAATGAGTGTTTTTCTTACGACAATCGATCATTTCACTTTAAACATCTGCCACTTTGTCACCGATTAATATTTTATGAAACGGAACGATTAAGGACTAGATAAACTATTGTACTAACTAAATCTCCTTCATCTTTTTCTTTCAGATAACCCAGTTCCGAATAATGTTGGGCACCGCAAATCGTGTTTCTAAAAACAGCTTCCGGGAAATTAGTTGTAACTGTGCAATAACTAAATATTTTTATAACAAAGCATAATATAATAACGTGTTAAAGTGTCCCTCATCTGAATTAAAAAATCATTGCATAATGATATGCATGTACTTTTTGAAATAAATTCCCAAAGAATCGATTCTTTTTCTACCTCCTGACTGCAAGTAACCCCTTAACACGACTTTACGACGTCTGTGTGCTATCTGGGAGAGCTCTCATTATCTGCATATCCAGGTATCCGAACCCCCTTTACAACTAAAAGCTTGTTTTACAGAGCTATTAGTGTCCGAAGATCCCATTGTCGAAAGATATACCTTCCCAGTGAAAAACTTCAAATGTTTCGTATACCTAGTAACTCATAAACTATTACAAACCTAATATGAGTATCAAACTTGCTACCACGAGAATATGTACAATTCTCGCGAGCAAACCTGAAGGGGCTAGAAACTCTACCTTCTTCCTCGAGCCAATCACATATCCATATACAACAACACCCCGTAAAATAAAACTGTAATATTCGCAAGCCTGAGCGTCAGTAACAGCGCTTATTTATTGGCAACCATTCTTGTCCTGCGGGTTGCGCGATCCAGGGGCGAGTTTATGCTTGTTTCCCGCCAAATCTCGTCCGACCCGTCCATTCTACTTGATTAAACAGTCATGCAACCGGCATTAATCGAGACGATCTGGTCCGTGATAACGAATGCTCGCAACAATTCGCTACGGAAAGTACTTGTCTCGAAAATGGCGACCAGGCACCGCGACTTCGTGAAGGTTGTCGCCGATCTAAAAAGGCGCGCGTAACGAGAGTTAAAATCACCAGTGTCTCTGCAGCTGATTAAGCTCCGTGTGCAGGGAGGGAGTTCCAGGAAAGCCTCAACGTCCACGACATAAATATTCTAATTAGGCCCGCGCATAATTAACGGACGCGGAACGGTGAATTATCGTAATCGTTAGGCAGTATTTTCATACGTTATCGCGACAACAATATCTTGTACCAAGGTATCTCTTTATCGCATTAATTAAGCCCAAGCAACGGAACAGGCTTCTTGGAGAGTCGGCGGGGACAGTTCCGTGTGATCGACGTGTACGTATAAGAGAGTTGATCGTAGTAGTCGAGTCATTCTTAACCTGTTAATATGAAAGGGAACTCTATTCGATTTCAGTGGAGAGATATACCGATAGGAACTTAGTCGGAAGTTTGTAAAAGCAAGTTTGCAGATTTACGTGAAAGCTAATCAGGATTTGGCATTGTTTCTTTAGCTTATTTTGAGAAACAAGATGAAAAAAGAGGGAAGGGTGAAAAATTATCCTGTGTGTAGAATAATTTAATTGTCGAAGAAATTTCAATATTACTTTTCAGCAATGAAGTTGAAGGGGAAAGGTTGGAATTTTTTTTTATAAAAAATTCATTACCGTTCATTAATTTTTCCTAGTCGAAGATATTTCTGTACTCCTTTTTTAGCGATTAAATTGGAGCAACGGGGATGAAAATCACCCTCTACCCAGAATCTGCTTGGATTTATAATTTTAGCTGGTTGAGAATACTTTCGCATTCCTTTTTACTCGTAACAATGAAGTGCTGGGATAACGTTAAACCTGTTCAAGTTTGTAGAACAACAAATGCTAATTGAAATATCTTGGCAGACTTAAATGGTAACAGAAAAATGACGCGAGTATTTAAGGGGGGAGCTTATATCGATGCAAAAATGTTTATGTGGCAATCCAGTAGAGCATGTTTCTCTGAAAACAGAATTAATTCGACGTTGAAGCGTTTTATAAATAGTCATAGCGTAACTTTCGATATGCAAAAGATATTTGCATCGCATCCTTTGTGTCGAACGCAGAGCATGCCGTGTTCTTAGGCACTAATTATTCAGGAATGAAGTGTCCTCACGAAGTGACTTGTGACATTTAAACGGGCACAAAACATCGATGGAGCTGTCTTCAGCAGCATTCATTGTTGCTTGATACATGAAGATAATCGCCAATAATCGTAACGTCCATAAATTACATGAGCAGAAAATATTAATTCTCTTTTAAAACGTTAAAGAAGCAGCGAATATAATATTTCGTTAAATGTAGCTTTTGCTACGGGCAGAGCAAAGTAATTTGTTTTTAGTTTTTTCTTAGTACTCCGGGGCATTTCTGGGCGAAAAGTGAGACAGTTAACAAGTAGGTCCATCGTATTGTGCAAGAAATGACACGAGACAGAAATTTGTATCGTTTGCCTATTAAGTTTTTACTAGAATTTGCATTTATATTTTGACATTTCACATATGCAGGAAATTCTAATATTTGCTAGAAATGGACCACTGAAATATCTTCAACCACTTCAACGTTACTCTTTATTAGTTAATTCTAAACATCAAAAATGTCCCTCCCTCGCTTTGAACTTCACAGAAAACTAACGACAAACCTTAATAGCTTTCCAGTACTCCTATAATCTTGCAGAACGACAAAAAGAACCCACTTCTGTTTATAAAAAAAATACAGGGAAAGCAGAACAAATTCTGAAGTTAGATGCATTCAGTGCACCAGTGGGTGAATCTCGATTTTCATTACTAAATATCTTGTAAACTACTAGGTAGGTGTCTGCATTAATACCTACAAATGGGTACAAAATATTTTATTTTCCTATCCTTTTTCTTCCTTTCGTAGTCGATAGAAGGCACTGATTTATTCTGGTGGCACTAGTTGTCACAGTATTCGTCCCCCTTTTTTCTTTACCATTTTGATTCTTCTCTTCACTCTCTAGCTACCTGTCAAATTTCGTCCAAATCGATGAGCTACACCTCACGTGGGCCCCTTTTATAGTTCACAAAATGGGCGTATTAAGAGGGGAGTGAAGGGGGTGAAAGTGATAGTGCCCTTGACAGTTGACAACCAACAGTTCACGGATGTATCGCAATAAGAATAGCTTTTGCACACTAGTACCACAAAATATTAAACAACTTGACCATACCAAGGCGATACCACTGGCAGACAGTGGCGGATTTAACAGGGCGGCTGATGAGCAGTTGCCGCCTAGGCCCCTGCACAGAAGGCATCGGCAGGGCCCCATGACCCAAAAAAATTATGATTAGGTATAGGTATCCAAACACTACATTTTTTTCGTACTACTACACTTGGCTCGTTTTTAGTAAACTACCTCTTCATTTCCTCGAAAAATGGGACCCTGCCCAAAAGGGGCCCCATCTTAAAAAAAAATGATGATTTTAACCAAACACTAGATTTTTTCTGAACAACTACACTTGGCCCGTTTATAGTAAACTACCTCTTCAGTTTCCCGAGAAAATGGGCCCCTGCCCAGGACACCTAGGGCCCTAACTTAAAAAAAATGATGATTTTAACCAAACACTAGATTTTTTTCTGAACAACTACACTTGGCCCGTTTCTTAGTAAACTACCTCTTCATTTTCCCAAGAAAATGGGCCCCTGCCCAGAAGGCCCCCTAGGGACCCATCTTAAAAAAAAGTTATGATTTTAACCAAACACTATATTTTGTTCTGTACTACTACGCTTAGCCCGTTTTTACTAAACATAACCTCCAAAAATGGGCCCCTCAGAACGTTTGCCACCTGGGCCTTTTTTCTTAAATCCGCCACTGCTAACAGACCTTTGTTCTATTTACAAAACGCAACTGCAATAATTCTTAAATTTCCAAAAGATCTTCAGCAAACATAACTTCAACCCCAAAACGTAATCCTCCCACCCAGAATATCAGCATTCCATTCATTACGCTCATATGGCCGCCAATCAGAAGCCTAACCCACTTTCAACGCATCGCTAGTACCTAATTCCATAATTCATACTTGCTGCCCCGGTATTTTTAAGTAGACGTTACTCTCCCATCTTCCTTCTAATCCCCGTGATCGAACAGCGCGGTTCTCAGAGCCCCTCAACCTCCCTCCCCAGGTTGGCTTGCTCGAGCTGGGACGAGGGAACAGAAAAACGCGTATCGTCGGTGCTCTAATTAATGGAGCCAACCAGCGAGGCAGAAAAAGCGTCATCGAGTTCTATTTGCGAGGCAGGGCCTGCATCAGGGCGCGGGTAATCGCGTGTGCCCGTGATTACGGGCCCCTTCCTCCGTGGCCTCTCCTCTCTAAATCGTGTTAGCTGAAACTAACCACCGCCCGCGAGATCGCCGCCAAACAAACGATACGCTTCCACGGGGCCCGATATGATGAGACCTGCCTTATAAGGCGTACAACCGGTGTTTAAAGTCACCAGCGCCGCGGCTTTCACCAATTTCAAATCAGATTGCGAACCCACCCGCCAGCCACCTAATCGCCGTTACCTCGAGCACGCTGGGAATTCCGCTTGTAATCGATCCCCCGCGATTTCGCGTAACACGGAGCGGTCACTTGGCCTGGGCATGAAGTGTGCCGTCCGTTGAAGGGACACGAACCCAGGACCGCTTTAGCGTCGACTTGCTTGCTCTTTTTAACCCTTTTCGGTGGATGTGTTCTGTCCGTGCGGGAAACACCTATATAGGGGTGTTTAGGATGTATGGTTAGTAGGTAGGGCTGAAAGGTTCCCACATTCCGCGAATGGTGAGAGATGGAACGTTTCTGTTGAGGGTTAATTGTGAGGAGAGTGTTTTAAAGTTCGGCGATGAGTTGGTGATTGAAAATGGGGACGCTTGTGGAGTAGGGGTTTTTAGCTTTTTGGGAAACATGGCCCCGTTCCCAGAAGAAAGTTCTCGAAGGAATAGAAAGGGACATATTATGGCCTTTTGCCTACATTCGAGGTTTACAGAAACCGTAAATTTCAGTGAGTGGACTATAGTCTGATTTTCGAGAGTTGAGACCTGAGGCGGGTCCCTCGGACGGAGCGTGGTTTAAGGAGGAACCAATGGTGGCAACGCCGCACGCAATCCGTAGCGTACCATGGGCTCCTCCTTAAACCGCGCTCCGTCCGAGCGACCCACCTCAGATCTCAACTCTCGAAAATCAGACTATAGTGAAAATGACGGTTCAATTTATTTCCCCCTTCAAATTCTCACATCCCGTGTAGTGTCAGAGGACTTTGACGAGGGGACCACGTGGTGTGTTACAAACCGAGTGTAATGGAACTTTTCAATCAGACAGAGAGCCAACAAATATTTGACCCATGTTTACTACACTTTAAGGGGTCTCCCTACCTTGACGGCCTGAAAAGGAGCAAAAAAATTTAATTAAAAAACGGTACCTAAAACTTTAAACGCGTTTTTCTCAAAACTAGTTTTTTCGAATTGGTTAGGATGATATCTCAAAAACCAATCACACGATTTACTGGAAATTTGGCATATATCTTCAGTAGATGTCCCATTCTCGTTATTACTAAAACTAAGTCGGTTTTTGCAAAATTAGACTTTTGCGACTTAAAAAACCAGCGATTTTTTTTGCTAAAATCAATGCCTGTTTTAGAAGCTGCCATTTTTTTTTAATTTTCAGTATTTAATCTAGTTAATTTTCTCATTTAATCTAGTTCAGGCGATAGCCACACTCATACAGATACACAAAATTTTAAATTTTCTACTTCAAACAACTACAACGGCTGATTTTATGCTAACAACGCGCTTATGATTTTTGTAAGGCGCTCTATTTGAAGCACTATAACTCCGGATAAACCACTATTTTTACATATAATTTTTTTTCATATTCTCTAAAGATTGACAAAAAAGCCACAGAGCTGAAAGGAAATATATTTAATCATTTTGTTTTAAAAAATTCCCAAAGTTTGCATCACTTTTTGTCTGTCAAGGTAGGGAGACCCCTTAATAGTACACCTTCTTTCTAGTACGCTTAATTAAGCTTGGATTTTATGCAGCATACAGTACTGTCGGTACAAACAGAATTACTTTCTGCCCATCTAAATTGATTTCTCAAGACAGTAATGTAAAGGGCAAGATTCAACAAACAGTTAACTGCGATTAGATCCATCTTCACTTTCTTCGAATTAAATACATTTAATTATAAACCGAAGTGCTCTACCTTTTCATCTCAGACTATGTCTGATGAAATTTTACGAAACCCAACAAAGAATCCAAAAATTCAAACTTCACAAACATATTCTTTAACAAATAATAGTAGTCGCGAATAATCCCTGCATTTCTTGTCGAGGTTTGTGAAACGGTGTAATTCGAAGAAACCTAGGTACCAAGTGAAACTTGGCGGAAATTATTCAGCTGTGCAGACAGAGATTTTTCAGTGCCTTGGCATCCGAGCCGCAGTGTGGTCGACTAATATACCGCTACAGCGCGTTAACCTTCTGAAGGTAGAACGGAGGTGTGGCCCACCCCCGTCTCTCCGTAAACACGAGGTATGAGGTACAACAATGGTCCCCGTAGATGGAAGATTGCACGGAAAGGTGCAACGTTCACGTGCAAAGGTCGCCACAGTTGAATCGAATAAGCGGGGATAATGTCGCAGGTCGACTATGATAGCTGAATTTTTATTTAAAAAAAAAAGGAAAAGGTTTGCATAAAAAGAATACTGAATTTCTTGCTGGAAACGCCAGTCTGCTTTGTTTGAAGAAACATGGGATTTGTTTGAACTTTGTTGATTTCTTGAAATTGACGAGATGCAACAGAGTTAAGCTCCAAGAGTAAATGATATTTAAGAACTTTTTTTTAAAAAACTGTTGGTCATATTGGATTAAACACTTTTGGGATATAAAGAAGTATATTGAAACTTGCAGAGAATATTTCTTTTGTTTCGATCCTCCTTATTATTTATTAATTATTGTGAAATCTTGTTCACCTCTTCAATGACGTAACTCCTGTTGGTGGGATGTGTAGCACTTGTCGCGGTCATCTGATTGCAAGAAAATAGAAGTTTCTTAAAGTTAGATAGTTTACCCTAGGATTGGTCCAGTTTAAAGAAAAAAATGAAAAATTGAAAGAGTTATAGCGATTGAAAGAAAAAGTAAGTTTTTTCCTAAGACAATTTTTCAAATTATTCTTTATACCGACGAAAAAAGGATTATAAATAAAAACTAAAATTACAATTTTAGGTCCAGTCCCAGTGAAAATTATTTAACTTTAAGAAAATTATTCTCTTTTCGCAATCAGATGACTGTGACAGGTGCTACACCTGACGCCAACATCGTCGAAGACATTCCACAATAATTAATAAATAATAAGAAGAATCGACATAAAAAATATTTTCTGCAAGTTTAAAGATGCCTGTTTATATCCCAATAAAGTTTAATAGAATATTAAGAATAGTTTTTTTTGTAAATCATAAATTTCAGGGACTGTTACAGGAGAATCCCCCCTTAAGGGGACCCTCCGGTCAAAACCCTTAAAAAATAGGTGATCTTTATGAATTTTTTACAAGACGAGGTTATAACATATCCTAAAAAATATTTTTTGCATTTATTGATACACTCGTTACGGTGCAAAACAATTTACTGTTTCACGTTTTCGGTCTTGATGCATTTTCTAGGTGGCGCTTAGTGCAGGCGCTGCCAAAAAGAGATGCTTAAACGGTAACCACGAAATTTACTCACAAAATCGTCGAAAGTAAAAAATTCAAACAATTTCTTAAAATTTATTTCAATGGCTATCGCAACATCCCTTGATGGGGCAAAAAGGACCAAAAATACGATATTGATGCACATTTGAATGAAGTAGTGCAAAAAGGCGGGCAATTTTCCGCATCAATATGCAGATAAATAAGAAACCCGGGTTTCAAAAAATTATGGTATAGGGTGCTGCGACAGCGAGTCCAATTACGAATCAAACGCCTCAAGTTTTTTTTTAATCGGTTCATTAGTTCTTCTGAAATCGTGATTACCGTTTCGAAATATCGTGTTTCCAGAAAAACGCGTTCAAAGTGTTCTCTGCTCATACCTGCGTTTGGAGCTTAAATTAGTTATGTGACTGTACAATCTATACCGTGACGAATTTTGGTGTGAAACTTTCACAGATTTTCTGAAAAATTGTAATCGTAGATTTTTTACATAAAATTTAATTTCCTAATTTTAATAGAAATATGTATGTGGCCAACCTCATATGATTTTTTAAAGTAACTTCAATGCGAATTTGGATCTCCGAATAAATTGTATGGGAGTCTCTTATGTTACGTATTCATGAGAAGTGTACTTTGAACCACGAAAGGCAACCCTGAAGAAATGTAACGAGCGACTAATTGAAAAATTCATGTGAAAGAAACTTTTTCAGGCACTTGTGTACTTAATTAACTACTAGATTAATTAGATCGTATCCTAAGTAAGGAAGACAGCGATTTAGCTACAACTTCCATTTGCAATGGGTTCAAATTCAACCCCACCATTGAAAGAAACTCGAGGGCCTTAATTCCTGAATACTTTAGAAATGAGACGATTCGTGGAGGCTCAGAACTCCCTCTTAGCACAGAGCTACCGTGAATTTGGTAAAAAACTTCCTAAGTGCAATTTATTAGCAAGAATCGTCGATGGTAATTGAATGATCGTAAGAACAACCACCCTTTAACTCCCGAAATCGATGATGATAACACGTTCAGAAAGTCGTCGCGCCGATTTGTTCTCGTTGAATAATACTCAAGGTACCGTTGTATCATACGATAACCCCTTCCAATTATTCTCTTAATTTAACGTTACTCCCCCTTGTTTTTATATATATAGAAATATATTTATATACATATATATATATATTTTTTATTCTCACTATTTCCTAGTTCGTACTATTTTAATCGTAGACGATAGGGGGAGCGGGCAATGTTGATAACCCTCCCCTATTAAGGTGACGAACCCGATTCCAAGGTTACCATGGTAACGAAACGTATCTGCCAAGAGATATCTTTCAAACGACACGATGAGTAAGTAAATTAACGAGTAAACAAATGAATAAATAAATACTCAACTAGGCTTGCACCAAGTCTGAGCAAAGCGACAGGCCAAGCTTGCGCGGTAATTAATTATAACTATTAAGGAATGATAGATTTTTACTACCCCTCTTCTCTCTTTCCTTTTTTGTCTCTTTTTTTGTACGTGTTAATTAAATGAATAATATCGAAACGGAAGTTTAAAAGAGCCTCGACTATGTATATAGGAAACGTATGTGTTGGCCTATCCAGTACAAAAAACCAGATCGTTATAATATTATAGATCACGGATTATTGTGTTATGTGAATAATTACATTCTATGTTGTTAACATGTTTCTACACGTGAACAGATACACAGATATATGTACGGATATATATATATATATATATATATATATATATATATGTATGTACACACATACATACATAGATATGTATGGATATAATGTTAACGCAGCTCTCTTTCTCTCTCCCCTTTCTCCTCCCCCCCCCCCCCCCCATTTCCCTTATTTCTATCTCGTTCTTCGCAACTATTCGTCCTTCTACCTTTCATTAATCGTTTCCTCTCGCCATGCAGCTGGAGAAGACTATTTGTAGAGGATCGTTTTTTGTTTTGTACTTAAGCGTGCCCGTACGCGACCGAACTATGTTTTGTACCACGCGCAGAATGGCAATAAAGTAGTTGACCAATTCCTTTTTTTAATCACACGTGTTTCAATCTACCCTCTCTGTCATGTACGATCCATTCTTCATCTTCAGTGGTGCCTGGATTTAAGAATGCTTCACTGATTCGGCGTTACCTCGAGGGGAGAACCTGGTTCAGGACGCTGAAGAAATGTAATTTTCGCGAATTCTATTAATACACAGGTGAGTACAGTACAGCAACTATAAGGGTGTTTTAATGTATAGGTATTTATACAATACAAAAGAAAAATTTAATTGAAAAATGTCGAGTTAATCGCGCCGAAATTGATTAATCATTGATGTACCTTGCCACTGGAATTTGTGAAATGGCGGGAAAGATGGAGCCTGTATTTTTTACCCGAAATAAACAAACTGAAATTTTTCTTAGTTTTCGTGAACTTACATTGGCGATGAAATGAAAAAAAAAATGAAGACTCTCAAGTTGACAAAATTATGGGACTTTAAAGAAAAAGTCACGGTTCTGCAGACAAAATTTCGATGTACTTATGTAAAAAGTTTGGTTTAATTTAGTTCTTTCATGAATGTTAATTCTTCGACGATGGTTGATCAGAATTGAACTAAAAAGCCCCGGGAAAAGTCGATCGGTTAAATAGTCTTCTTGCTACCTCTCCCGCCAAACTTGAAAAATGTTGTTTTGTGAAAACGCGTTTTAAGGGGGTATTCTAGTCTAGACACTCGTTTCTGAAGGTGATATTTGGAAATTAATTCTGGAAAACCTATCGCACCTACAGGGCAGGGGTTTTGCGCACATATGTAGTAGTGTTTGAACTATCAACCCAAATTTTTGGAATGCATTATATTGAAATTTGTACAAGTTACACGCCGAAGCGCAGGTCATGTCATCAAAAACCGGCGCACGAATTGCGGCCGTCTTAGTCATCTGAAACGAAAGTACCAAAGACTTTTTTAATCTGTATGAGTGTAGTTATCGCCCGAACCAGATGTAACCAAGTCCGGACATTGTTATCGAAATCGCAGCTGTTTAAAAATTTATATTTGATTTTTTCGACTTTTCTTAAGCTAAAACGAGGCGTGAGAGAGGTTGTATTAAAACTATTGATATAACTCTGGTTCGGGCGATAGGTACACATTCACTTTGAATGTGTGTCAAATTTTAGCTCAATCGGTCCAGTAGATTTTGAGAAAAATGTGCGCCCGATTTAAAAAAATTGTTTCGAGAAAAACGCGTTTAAAGTTTTTAATGCAGTTACGACCTACACGACTGAAGTTACAATAGATAATGACTAATTTCTGTAATTGACCCCGAATCTGCTATACCCAGGACTGTAGAGGAAGCCTTCCTCAACTTAAAAAAAATCATGTTGGGCAGCTCTTTCTTCTCTGCTGGCAGTCATAGCCTCTTTAGATACAAGAGTCGATTCCCTCAACTATACATATTTGTGGTTCATCATCGTAGGGCGCAAGAGGTAACGTATTTTTTAAATTATTCCAAGATGTTCTGAAAGTGGATTACGAAAACTATGGCTGGATATCAAACTGCAACGATATCGTCAGTCGAAAGGAGAGGTTCAAGCTTTGACGTTCGCCCAAAATCAATAAATAGAAAATTGTTTTATCGTGTATTAATCGCTTAAGACTAAAACAGTTCTTAAATCTAACAGACATCACGATGCGTGTTCTCACGAAAACCAAAAGGGGAAAGAATGACAAATTTTCATAAAAAATATATTATTAAATTCCCATAAATACGAATATTCATATTACCAAGAAGCACACGTACATATTTCCATACAACAGGTAAGCGTTGCGGAGTTCGCTCTCAACTGTGGGACAGAAGCTCGATTTCCACGTGTACGGCAGTTCTTAAAATAATTTATTCACCAATATGAACAAGTGGATTGTGTAGCAGGTCCTCGACGACGATAGGAGCGCAGAATCGATACGTTTGTGACGGTTCGATTAATTCTTACATGTCCGATTACGTTGTTTACGCACGGTACACGATAAATATACGAAAAAAATGCCATTAACCACCAGTAACCGCGCTACGTAATTTCGTCATAGAGCTGAGTAAAAAATATTTCTCGATTCCCTGATTGAGTTGCAGTTAGAATAGCTCTCTACACATTAATGACCATACAATACATCCATACGACTTGAAAATCATGGAACACAGGAGGCTTGGTCTTTACGTCTACCACATTTCTAAGTTACTCTTACCTTCCATCAGTCTCACATTGCTGTTCATTCATGGACCCATTTAATAACCGTGTGACAACACGGAATTACAATTTGCCACGATGAATTTCATTGGATGAAAGCAATTTAATTCAAATGGACACCGGTCTGAAGCTAATATAACAAACGTTTTGCAATCCAATAATGGTAAATACTAGAATAAAGATGTTCATGAACAGTGACGGATTTAAGAAAGAATGCTCAAGTGGCAAAGGGCTTAGGTGGTTCAGAGGGGCCCATTTTTTTCGAGAAAATGAAGAGGTAATTTACTAAAAGCGGGCTAAGGGTAGTAGTACTGAAAAAAATATAGTTTGGATAAAATTATAAGTTTTTTAAGGATGAGGCCCTGGGGGTCCTTCTGGGCAGAGGCCCAGGGTGCAACTGCGCATCGGCCGCCCAGTTAAATCCGCCACTGTTCATGGAAATTCTCACGATGGCTTCGCGTGTAACGAACCAATGGCCACCTGTGTCCCGCGTGAATCAATTCTGAAGCTTCTGTGAATGGTTTTGCGCGAATTCGGATTGGAATATCAATACTTGCATCGCACAAAATAGGGTATATTGTCGAAGCGCGAGACTCATCGAATAATATCCGAGCCGTTTCACAGGAGTAGTTTAAAGAACTGTTCGAGAGAGAAGCGCAACCAGTATGTATCCATCTAAAGCGTGTGCCTACTTTCCATATGAATTGACGGTGCAGGGACGGGGGTTGCAACGAAAAACCATTAAGGTACGTATCAGCGATATATTATTATGCGTTATAAAAGTCGCTGTGGTGCAAAGCAAGTTCCATAAAATAAGAAATGAAATGCCATCTTCTTGAGTAACAGGGCCATTCCCCCTTGCAACGCCTGCGCTTGCCAAAGGAGCTCGAAAGAAAATGTCAGTCACCTGACACCAAGAGATCCTCCACTATCAAACCGAAGAGACGAAGAAAGGCGAAAAAAGAACACAAAAAGATCAGCGAACTTCTGTTTCATCCTTCATCAGTTCAATGATCCTTAAAAGCTCAGCCCAACGACCACTAGCAACGAAGAAAAAGCTACTGTTTCATATGAAAACGGATAACAACGTCGCAGTGTATTTCGATACCGACAATACGAGCAACTGACGCTGCGACAATCAAGTGACGGACAGATTACTCGAGGCGTAGTACCACGCTGATCGTGTCTTGTTAAGCCAACCCCGTCGAAACGTGTTCCAGTTACACTTCCCCGTGGTCGATTTCTCGTATACGATCGATTGCACGCGTTGATCGCCTAGCCCTGGTTAACAGCAGTTGCGGTAGAGAGTGATAGGTATTAGCATAGAGCGAAACACTGGCATCATGGACCGACGCGTCAGCATGTTACGCAGAGAAGAGGCAGAGAAATCAGTGTGGACTCAGGAGGCCAGCTCTAAGACAGAAGCTTGTCCTCGGGGATCATCGGGCTGGTCGCAGAGGGCGCGGCGGATGCGCGTCTCGCCGCCTCGGATTCTCGGAGGGCGTCGTCGAAGCTCTGCATTGAAGTAGATCTTGAAGGCACGACTTTGGTCTGGAAACAGTAAATCAGCGATTTTACGTCTGCTTCAGTCTCTCGAGAGATTTGTCGTGGACAATAGGCGGTGATGGCGGAGAGCGTTGTATGTAAGTCGTTGGGATAGTTTGTTGGTGGCAGCACTAGGATCTGGGGTTCTTGGAGGGTTTTAAGGATTGTAAGAGTAGATTTAAGGAAGGGTGATTTTAACACTTTGGGTGGCTCAAGATGTTGAGAAATGCCCCTTCAAGTTGGGTCGGCCTTTCCGAGCGATTCCTTCTGCTAAGAAAGTTTAAATCATTCATGTAAGTAGGCGTAGGGTGACCTGTCCAGTGAATGAACACTTAAGCTGCATGTCTGTTAAAATTAGTATTCAAAAGTCGTTATTTAATCCCTTGAATGTTATTGTTATAAGCGAGCTGTTTTATTACTAAAGTCAGACATCCCAGAACACAATTCATGCAATGTTTGATAGTTATAACTTTCATTAAAAGTCTGGCAAAGGATTAAATAAAAAATAGGCCAATGACCAGTGAATAAACATAAATTTCTAATGAATGAACAGGGGTACCCCAGTGAATGAACGGGATAAAAACAGTGGTTAGGTTTCCAATGTACTTAACGGATTTTTTGTGTAAATAATTTTTCATACTCCAATTGCAATAATATTATTGATTTGATACTTTACTAGTCTTAAAAGATCATAATTATGCATAGTTGAAATTTGGTTTCTGGGGTGGGTTAACCGAGTCTCCACACTGGCGGCGAAAGTGTCAAGAGAAAAAGTAACCGGGTAAGCTGTTCATTCATTGGTAAAGTAAGAAATGTCCACGTTTGCCAGTGAATGAACGGCCGCGAGGACAACTATTGAATAAACGGAATTAATGCCGTATAAGTTATAAGTAAAAAGGAAAACGCTTTTCCGAGATGTCTGTGGGTGTCCACTCTAAATTTCGGTGTAACTTTCAATGTGAAATGAGCGCGATAAGCGTTCATTTTTCGTATTACATAAGCAACGTTCATTCACTGGACAGGTCAACCTATGCGCATATCCTTACATAATATCGGTAAATCGCTAATTCTTACAGCCGTTATTTATGTTTACCTGTATAACTGAACCAACAATCTGCGATAAATTAGTTGACATTATTTTAATTCCATACTTCCATGTTATTATAAATTATTTTAATTTGCATTGCAATGAATGATGAATTTGAATGTCTCGTGCGAAAGAGCCTTTAGTTGCAAACTAATTTCAAAGAATCTCAGGACGATGCACTTGGAAGAGGCAGTTATGATTTGGAGCATCTTCTTTTTAATTTAGTCTAATTAATAAAGGGAGATACAACGTTTAGAGCCAATTCTTCACAAAAATCTAGCCCCAAAAGGCTCCATACAATTCCATTCTGCAATTTATTCATAATCATTGCGTTTTCACAACTTCGCCGCAATGCTTTTCGGAAACTACTCGTATAAATCGTGGTATCTCTCTGGTCGAAGGGAATTCCTTATACTGAATACCACTTACCCTGTCATACTCGTCAATCACTCCGCAACACATTCGCCTCTGTCGTGTCAAAACTATCACTCGTTACACTTCACAACCAGACACAAATGAGACATCAGCAAGAAAACATCCAATCAGTCAAGCAAAAACATGCAGAAGTTACATACGTTATAACTTTTATACCAGAAAAACACAACGATAATAGATTTATAGTCAATTTTTATCATGTCGACGCGACGCACCAATTTTCATGCCATCATAGCATAATATTTAGTCTCCTGACTTATAAGGGTGATTCATAAATACACGTGAATACTTCAGGCGGCAAATCTACATACTAATACAAGTAAAAATATTCGTCAGTCACTCACTAATACATCACAGAAGAAGGAAGAGCAGCCAGGATGTGTCCACAGTGTGATGAGAGGCACTTACCTTCATGTTCTCGTAGGCAGAACCAACTCGTTCCTCCAACGAACGGAAACTGTCAGAATTGCGCATCTGGCCCAGCCTCATGGACAGTCCGCTGCCAAAGCCGCCCAAAATACTGGTAGTTTTCTCAGCCGTGGTCTTGAACACTGACTCTGTCTTCTGGAACCTATAGAATAAGAAGAGGACGATGAATATTCATTTTACCCATGGGACTTGTTCTGTATCAGGTCGCGTTGTTAACGGTGCTTGGGACAATTTTAATAATTCAAGTATTCTAACAGTTCATAAGTACTCGAATGTTGCGAATATTCCTTCGCTATTGCAGTATTCTAATATTACATTAGAATTAGGGCTGTACTTGAATAGATGCTATATTAGGATTAGGGCTATGTTTGAATACTGGAGTTGAATTAGCACTAATTTTTCTTTACTAATTTAATTCACCGTTCAAAACTGAGTAACTCTGGTCTAACTTTGGGATTAATTGAGGCGATTTCAACGGGTGAACCCTGAAAGTGTTTCATCTATTGAAGTGAAGAATAGAAAAAAAATCCACTCACGGAATGCTCCTCTGTAAGTACTAGGATATTAGAGGATTCAGTTCGCATTCGAATATTGAAGCACAGCCCAATTCAAATTTAATACGCGAGCACCACAATATTCGAATTTTATTCGCAGCATATTCGAGTCCTAAGAATGTTTGAATATAAAAACAGAGAAAATTCTACTAGTCCCAGTCCTAGTTAATGGCCACGGACGGCTTGCTTGGTACTCAATAATGATCAAGCCAATGATACCATTGCTCATGCATTTGCTTGCACACCGACCACAATGGATTAATCACAGCATGCCGTGTTCGTATTATATAAAGCTTATGTTTCTGTCATTACTTTACGCAAGCGGCTGACACAAAATGCTCTGCCCGCGACCCGAGGTCGATATGTGTATACCAGTTTTCTATAGAAACTAATCAGCTTAGTTAACGTGTCTCTTTTTCTCTCTAGTCTCTTTTCACAGTGTCTTATTAGCTCAGGCTGTGTTAATTATGCTGTGCTATGCAAGAGTATGGTAGAAAAATTTTAGGGCATGTAGTGATTCTAAAAATAGACAAATAATATCCATCAATGTGGATCTAAGAATCGGTCTTAATGGAGATACAATTTAATTTATTTGTGAATATTAATTGCACATGAGTTATAATACATTATTAAAACTTTGATTCGTACGGTGTGTAATATTTAATTATTTTGCTGATACTTTCGATTGTCAGACCTCAACTCTCCGGGTTCCTTTTTACCGCAACGCACATTTAGTTTCTTATTAAATGCTGAAGCTTAGAAATACAAGAACAAGTGATTTCTTCGCCCCAAGTTCTTAATATAAAACGATCGCCACAACGAATATTATAATCTGTCTGTAAAATAATACAGTACAAATCCAGAGTGTGATACAATGAAAGGCAGACGTATGGAATGTCTATCGTAAGAAATCGACGTATGTAAAAATACGAGAATGAAATCTCCGTCAGGATTGACTTGCAAACTGTTCGTTTTGTCCATTTTTTTTGGTAAACATTACGTGGCCCTAAAGTCATTAATCTTCCTTCCACGCCACACTGCATGCACAGATACTCACATCAATAACCTTACCACTCGAAAGTAGGGAGATCGCACGCTAAAATCGGTGCAAGAGAATCGAGCAAAAACTGTGAGCCAAAATTTCTCGAAAACTCGTGTAAAACACAATAAAGCAGAAGGAGAAGAAGCGTTCTCTGGTACACGCGCGTTAATGATCACTGTCGCGGAAGAAATGTCGAATCCTATGGAAAGTACAACTAGTTTTCGTACTTACAAAATGTTCTCGGAGACTGCCTTGGTGAACTGACCGAGTTTCTCGCCGACGTTCTGATAACTGAATGAGAACCCAACCAAAAGGTCAAAGAAAAAGTGTTTCCTACATGTCTGGAGGGCAGAAGTAGCAGAAAATAAACGGAAAAGGGGTGTGAAGCGAATAGGAGATCGGTAACCGCCACCTCGCGTGATATTACAAGTAGGGCTGGGCCTATTTATCGAATATTTCGGTATTCGAATATTCCAATACTTCAGTTGCTGAATTATTTGGCTAATATAATTCGAATATCCTAGTATTCGAATATTCAAGTATTCGATATTCGAATATTCAAGTTTTCGATATTCGAATATTCAAGTTTTCGATATTCGAATATTCAAGTATTCGATATTCGAATATTCAAGTTTTCGATATTCGAATATTCAAGTATTCGATATTCGAATATTCAAGTTTTCGATATTCGAATATTTCAAGTATTCGATATTCGAATATTCAAGTTTTCGATATTCGAATATTCAAGTATTCGATATTCGAATATTCAAGTATTCGATATTCGAATATTCAAGTATTCGATATTCGAATATTCAAGTTTTCGATATTCGAATATTCAAGTATTCGATATTCGAATATTCAAGTATTCGATATTCGAATATTCAAGTATTCGATATTCGAATATTCAAGTATTCGAATAGTATGGTGCGAATGATAAATCAAGTTCTTTAGGTTCATTTATCAGGTTGAAATCTTGTAAGTTTATTTTGACCCAATACTGATCAGTATTCGAATAGTATTGTGTGAAGTGGGTCAACTGAATACTGATGTATTCGAATAGTATTTGAATAATAACACTCGAATAGTATTTGAATAATAACACTCGAATAGTATTTGAATAATAACATTCGAATAGTATTCGAATAATAACATTCGAATACTCAAATATTCGATGTTTATTTGTAACATTCGAATACTTGTAAAATATTCAAATAGTCCCAGCCCTAATTACAACGGATATGATGAATATGCAGGACAAGTGTTGGGCATGCGTTTTGTTTCTCGCGCTCTTTACAACCTGAGAATCCTTTTTTTACCAATCGGACTAACAATATCATTACCATAACTGCAAAATCGGATGAAGAATAAACGAAGCTCGAGAAAATTCTTCAGTGAACATTAACGTGCGATTCCACTGAGGCAATCCAGGACAACATGTCGCATAAGACCCGTTCCACGGGTGACGTTTTGCATGCGGAAAACAAGCTGCGACAATGTTGCACGTTGCCAAAAAATTGTCTCAGTGGAATCCCTCCTTTACTAGCATTATAAGTAGGTACGCTAACTAGGAACGCTTTGTGACTGAACAATTGAAAATTGTCATGGACGAAGGAATTATAGCAACCTTGATGCCTCTGGTGGCGATAAGCTTCTCTAGTTGTACTTCTAACCGTGTCGTGAGACTCAGGCGACCAGCAGCAGCGTCGTAAATAGAATTTGTGAACGACTTTTTGAATCGTAAATTAAAAACTTCAATAGTTTGTTCAGTATAACATATTTGACACTCTGAGTGTCGCAAGGATTAGAAAAATGCCCCTTCAAATCGGTCAGGCCATTTCGAGATATCATTTAATGAACACCGGCGTTTAATTAAAATTTAAACTTCTATATTGTCTACTAAATCTTCGTGGAAGAACTATCAATGTATAGGCGAGGTTTTTCCAATGAAAATAAGTCCAAATAGGACCTCATTCGAGCTGTTACTAATTATATATCATTTAAATCACCCCCAAATTCCGTAGACCATTTACGCATCGTGTATGATTAAAAGTAGCCAGAATTAGGTCGAGGTTAGACTCATTTTCACCAGGAAAACCTCATCAATCCATTGCTGGCACTTTCTTCGGAATCTAGAAATAAAGAATCTAAAATACAGAAATCCCAATTTTCACATCAGGACAGGACCCTGCTGCTGAAAGCCTCGTGCACAGAAGCACTAGTAGTACCGAGCAAAGACTCCACTAGTGCAGGATGAGGGTGAGAGATAAAGAGATAGATGCGTGCTGATGATGAATAAGTGGTAAACGTACACTTGGCTCTCCTTAACGTTTTTCAACCCCTGATTCATGTCTTCGGTGATCTCCTTCCAAACACTGATGCCCAGCTTCCTCTTCAGCTCCTGGGAGACCCGGATCTTGTTCGCCAGAACGTGCCTCAGGGTCTGTATCTCTTCTTCGACCTACGACAGACAGTGTCCTTGAGCTTCATCGCGGAATTGTCAATGTGTTCACTAAGACTTCGTCTGCTTTGGGCCTTGCAGAGATATGGCAACCAAGCGGAGACCCATTCGAGTAGTATACATATAAAATAATACTCTTGGAGAATAAGATCGAGAATTGCGAAAATTCCCGAAATCAGCGATTTTCGACCTTATTCTGCGATCTTTAAAGGTTTGTAGCTTAGAGCAACGTTAACCGATTTTGATGAAATTTTAGACACGTGTACAACATACTTCAATCTACAAACGGGGTTTGAATTTTCATTGCAGGCTCACAAAAAAAGTTTCAAAAAAACAACCTTTACTATTTTTGTTGCTATTCCGACCAATTGCATTTTTTTTTCAAAACGACGGAACACGTCACTTAGCAAACTAATCCTTCTAGCTTCTCAAAAAAAAAACTCATGTCGTTTGGACCAATTCTAAAAAAAGTTATGCGATTTTAAAAGTTGTAAACTTTCTTTCGTCCGCCACTGTATATGTGACGTTAATTTTTCACGAGAAATTGTATGAAAAACGTGTTAAGCGACTGCTGTCACTACCAACTAAATAGGTACACCTGAATTTCATTTATGAGTTACAAAAGTGTCACGCGTAAAAGGGCCATTATTCCCTCCATGGCAAATGGAGGGTCATGGACCGCAAAATCCCTCGCCAGTCGTATTTCACGATTGTGGCTGTACACTGTTTTCCGAGGGAAGATAAAGAGCTCTGTCGTACGTACTTTGGCCAGTTCTGTGCTCCATTCTTCCTTTTGGCGCTCCTGCTCCTCCAGGGAAAGTCCTTGCAGCTCGCTCACCACGTTATCCGACGACGGCGAAATGTAGCCGGACGAGTGAAGAGTTGCATCTTCTCCTGCAAAGCAAGAAATTACGTTAAGAAAGCACTTGCGCGCATTCACCAACAATGGGAGCCCATTAATATAATAAATAAATAAAGTTCGTGTTGATTGGGTTCAAATTTTTTGTGTATTTAGTGCACACCGTGTATAATAATGTATTAAATTCACAGGCTACACTACTGTTACTTAATTTTTTTTAAGGAAATTGAGTTCCAAGGCTTGTCTTTAGAAATTGATCTACTTCTAATATCGCATAACTTTTTTAAAATTAATCCAACCGGCTTGACTTTTTTTGAGAAGCTAGAGGGATTAGTTTGCTAAATGATGTGATTCATTTCACAGATTCAAGTGCATTTTTTTCAAAACGACGAATCACATCATTTAGCAAACTAATCCTTCTAGCTTCTCAAAAAAACTCAAGGCGTTTGGATTAATTTTAAAAAGGGTATGCGATTTTAAAATGCGGCCGAATACTTTTGCACCCCACTGCATGGATGACATCGAATAATATATGATAAGATGAGGGATCGATTCTATCCGACGATTCTTGCTCTTTCGTCGTCGCCTTTAGCATGCAAGAACTGGAGAGATCAATGGATGTAATCGAAGGACTCACGGATATATCCATACTTATACAGCTGGATTGCGCAAGTGATAGATCGCTTTGGTCTAAGGGGATAGATTAGTCGGTCTACCTATCTTATTACGTTTGAAATATTAGATTTCATGAGCTGGGGCTTTTGTGCAGTTCGTGGATGGAAAATAGAGCTTTCCAAGAAAATATTTTCTTTCCACATTACTGTAGTTAATAATTGCACACTTTGTATGCTAATTATCAGTGTTTCGCCTGCTTTTCGTTTTTTCACATTAGCCACTGAAATGGATGACTTCTTTGAGGATAATTTATGCCGAATTCCTTATTAATGAAGAATGGGAATTTCGACATCAGACCTTACTAAGTAGCACTTTCAAGATGATTAATTTTTCAACTGCAGTGCACAATAGTTTCTTTACTGAGGCATTCGCTTTTCTCAAATAAGGTTCTTGTTCATCATTGTTAATTTTCTTCTTCATCATTGTGTGTGAATCGTAATATTCTTTCAACTTTTGAGAATTAATAATTCTTACTATAGTGCCAAAATATTTCCATCTACACCGAGGATTTCAAAAACATGCTATGGTACCCCTTTGACCTTAGATTTCCCCCAAACTATATAACCATCTCTTTAATTTAATATTCCTTCCATTCTGCAAAGTAGTTTAATAACAAAATCACTTAGAAATAAATCAAAACTGTAAAATAAGATTTTTTCGTCCGAAAAAATCGAAGAGAAAAATTGCGACCTGTTAAAGGAGGCAATTTCATTTAACCAAATTTTTTTACTTCGACCTGTTACAGAACATGAGACAGGGACGATAAAGGCAAGCTTACTAAATAGAATATAAGTAGCTTTTTTTATTTCAGATGAAGACAACGAGCGCAATCATATTAACCGTGAAGGAAGAATTATTGAAAGTAATCGCACATGAACACCTCTAACATAGTACATACCTACATATTTGTTACTTTTTAATGTAACGGCAAGGAAGTGTTGGTAAAATGTTAGTAAAGAACTGTATAAAACCAGAACTATGTAGACCATTTATTTTGGAAAGAAAAAATTCATAAAAACTGCCCATTTTTCACACACTTTCCAGTGAATAGGGTAGATGTACCGTTTGTGGCCATTGCACTGTTTTTGGCCATTTGCATAATTATTTTATTTTTCAATTGCTTGCAGATCATTATTATACGGAGAATTTCACATCATAAATATTTTGTTTAATATACCGCCTGAAATATCTGTGGTTGTAAGGAAAAACGACCCATGTCACAATTTCAAAAAATTTGAGTTTATGCATTAATTCAACTGTAGAATATTGGATGTATGTTTTTATCAGACAAAAAATGCATGGAAACGAATTTTATACGTTGAAAAAATAATGCAATTTAACCGAAGTCCAATATTCAATTAATACGCATTTGGCAAAACATTGTAAGTCCACAAAATTTGGAGAATACGACTTATCTTTCCATTGTGATCGCTTTTTATTTTCTATTTTTATTTATCTGCATATACTATAACGTATTTTGTGTAAAATAAAATGAGCAAAATTATATTTCATATTTTTATTTTACTAGAAACAGCACACTATGAAATACCAGTGATACATAAATGTGTAACTTGTATTTTACAAAAAACAACGCAAAGCACAGAAGAAAACGAAAGAAGACAAAAAAAGAAAGTAAAAGAAGGAAAAGTAATCTTTTCTTTTCTTTTCTTCTTAACGCCATTTTGAATTTTTTTAGGTTTCGTATATTCCTTGTTGTCGAAAAGTTAATATAAAATGATCTAATATCAGGATCAATAAGTGATAACATACTTAACAAATCCTTTTTCTTTTCTTCGGATATACATACTTAAAGGATCGTCATACAGCAATTTTAATTTTTCACTAAGAAGTCCATTAAAATCTTTTTTTAAACATTCTAAACATTCTTTATATAATATAATACCATATTCTTTGGTATACCTTAACCGTCTTACATTTTGCCATATGCAGCGGTGATCATCCAGTGGACTTGTGTCGTTCTGCCTAAAGTGTATGTAAATTATTACTATTTTGTTCATTATTATTTACGTTAATTATACGAATATTGAATATGATGCAAAGTGAAAGAAATATACGTTTATATCGTAAGAAGAAAACAAGGAAACATTGCTAATAAGAAGAATTGGTGTTTAGAACTTTCAACGACAATATCTCGAAAGTGAAAACATGTGACATGGGTCGTTTTTCCTTACAACCACAGATATAAGGTTACATTTATTGCTTACACCGAAAAATATTATATTTTTTAAGAAGTGGCCAAAACTGGTACAATACTTTAAAGTGGCCACACAGGGTCTACCTCCTTAAGGGGACTAGGCAGTCGAAAAATCGTTTTTTTATTACATTTTCCGAAAGTCGGTACTATCTTTTCTAAATAAAATGCCGCTTCGTTCATAGTAAAATTTGCAAAATTGTAGATTTGGCAGCTGAAAGCGTGAAGCGGCAACCTATAGCGTCGCTTTTGCCCAGAAACTTTAAATACGTTTTTCTCAAATATTTTTTCTCTTCATTTTTTCCTGACTTTCCTGAATTGAGGTTCAGTTCGACTTGGAAAAAATTACAGGATGTGTAAAACATATGCCATTTCCAACAATGATGGTGCGCTACCAAAATCCGGTGACTTCTTAATTTTTTTAGGAAAATCTCGAACTTTTACGGACCCTATAAGAGGTTTGCCCGGAAATTGCACATGTTTTACACATCCTGTAATTTTTTCCAAGTCGATCTGAACATCAATTCGTTCGCAATGAGGAAGTAATGAAGACCACCTACTTTCGACCAGAGTTGGGCAAAATGTAATCTAATTACAAATTGCAAATTACGATTAAACTGTAATTGTGTAATTGATTACACATTCTTTTCTGTAATCGTTCATGTAGGTAGTTGACCATTCGGGTTTTGTCAACTATCTAAATGAACGATTATAGAAAATAATAAGTAATCAATTACACAATTACAGTTTAATCGTAATTTGCAATTTGTAATTAGATTACATTTTGCCCAACTCTGCTTTCGACGCACTTAGAGGAGTACGAACAGTTTCCTCCTCGATCCATTATGAATTAAACATGCCAATTAAAACAAAATTAAAGAATTGTTTCTTCAAATTCCGTACGGTATCAAGAATCTTCGCGTTTTTACGTAAAAAAAATATATGCGATGTGAAAGTGAGGAGGTGCGCCGACGGAAAAAATAAAAGAATATCCTTGCGAACACCTGTCTACCGTCGAGCACGTGCATAGATACCTGTAGAAAGAAAAAGAAGGAGGTGCTTCTTTTTGCACCTGAAAACAATTAAGAACGAAGCTCCATTTTGTATCTCCTGCTCTTCGGCTACGCGTACATACGTACATCCTGGATATCATCGATTTCCAGACGCCACGGAAACTTTCACGGGTGCGGTGAAGCAAAACGACGTTGCAAACAGCAAGAACAATTTCGATCGAGGCTGTGCAAAGAAAGTCGAGCTCGACGAAAGCCATCATGAGGATAATTAACGTTCACACCATTCATGGTTCGTTAAAATTCGTAGCAAGAAAGAGGATACGTAAATTCTTGAGAATTACTTGGTTGCAACGTGATCTGTTCATAGAGAAACTTTGAAATTTGTGGTATGGATAGGTAACTCCGATGAGGATTTATTTTTCTGATATGTTAATACGAATACTTGTGGAGAGTGCAGCCTTTGCTATTTCATTGTTTTTTCGACTGACGTGAGAAAGCGACAAAAATGTTTCCTTTCTTATGTAGAAAATACGATAAATGGGTTTCTACGGGTGTCAAGGTGAAAATGTAAAGCCACATTTCCACGTGTGAAACGCGCAGTAAGGTCGAAAATCGCTGATTTCAGGAATTTCCGCGATTCTCGTCCTTATTCTGCGATCTTTAAAGGTTTGTAGCTCAGAGCAACGATAACCGATTTTGATGAAATTTTAGACACGTGTACAACTTACTTCAATCTACAATCGGGTTTTTTGAATTTTCATTACAGGCTCACAAAAAAAAGTTTTAAAAACAACCTTTACTATTTGTGTTGCTATTCCGACTAATTTCATTTTTTCAAAACGACGAAACACGTCACTTAGCAAACTAATCCTTCTAGCTACTAAAAAAAAAACTCATGTCGTTTGGACCAATTCTAAAAAAGTTATGCGATTTTGAAAGTTGTAAACGTTCTTTCGTCCGCCACTGTAATTCATTGTATACCAGAGTATGATGGTGGGAGCGCGGCTTAATATCGAGTTCGGGTACCGTTGTTCGCTGGAATTCGGTAGTAGCGACGCAGCAGAACCCTGATACAGTTCTCACTTTCATATTTTGCAATTCTGTCCTACTTATGGTCGTTCGTGTGCTCCTTCCAATTCTTAGTTCACGCAAGAATGTCTAACAATGCGAAAATGTATGCACTAAAGTATTTTTACAGTATAAATTGAAATAGTGCTTTGGGGCAATGAGTTCCCGAGGAGAAACAACTGAAAACAAAATGTTTCGCTGAGGGGAATTTTCAATGCAAGTGTATTAACAATAAATCCAATAAAATTCACGATGGCAAACAAACAGTGGATTGTTTTGTAAACGAACTGCAATTTTGGGTTCCTAAATCGAAATTCATGACCTCCACTAATTTGAGGAACTTGTTAGCATTCTACTTCTGCTTTCTGCTGACGAAATGGAACTTTGAGAAGTATTAGATTATTTTTTCGCAGTGAAAAAAAATGTAATATAGTGGCATAAAAATTGATATGAACAGCTGCAAAAAAAGAAAAGTATTCCTCATCTATGATTCTATATTTTTACACAAACACCATATTTCATAACGTTTGCAGCATTATAAACTGTCCCAGAAATAGGTGAGCAAATTTTGGAAGACTATTCTACTCACTTTAGTGGCAAACACACGCTATACAATCTAATATGTGGAAATACATTTTTTTCCAGTTATAAAGACTTTCTATCTGTCTTGAAATTCCACGAAAACGCGTAGAAAGTTGGAATAGATTTCATCTTCACTTCGACACATACATGCAATGCTAAGATGATTAATTTGATCGAAGTACCTATCACTAACACAGAAGAAAAGAAAATATCTTTGATCCTACTTTAACTACTAGGTAATGGTTGTCACAACTAGGCAACAAACACTTTGCAGATTACTTCAGAATTTAGCCTTCTACATCACCGTCATTCAAAAATAACAGAGCCGTAAAATTGAGGGTCATAAAAGCTTTTAAAAATGTCTGCTGGTTTCATAGAAATTTGCACTTCTAAATGCAAAAATAACCTCAGGCTTGCTCCATCACCTACCCTAGTAGCATTTTTGGTTGGCCAACGGCAGCCAACAGTTGGGAATTAGTTGGGATATAGTTAGTGTTTTGCCTACAAATTCCCAACATAGGGCCTACGGCAAAAAATCTTACGACAGTTTCCAAACGAATATTCAATGTTGGGCCTACAATTATTATGGTTGGTTAATTAACAAAAAGTTACGACAGTTTGCCTACGAATATTCAATATTGGGCCTACAATTACTATGGTTGGTTAATTAACAAAAAATTTACAACAATGATTAAATGTTGTCTTATAAACGTCAGAAAATTAGCTACATCCAAAAACCTGTTATTATATTCCAAGGTGTGATTTTTCTTTTGTTATTTATAAATACGTAATGAGCACGTCTGTCTTAAGACGAATGGGACATTTTAAGGAATTAGTCTAAAGGTCAAATTTAATGATGATGTTTTGCAGAATATTTCGCGTCACTGCGCAGTTTTTAGAAGCAATGAATACCTACTAGTTATGTAACTAGAATTTAGAAATGTTTACAAGGAAATGTGTTGGGTAGGTGCGAACAGCGTTTGCTTCGTCAGCGGAAAGTTTGGGTTCGATTCTCCTCATCGTGAATTTTTTTTTCCTAAATCAGACCTGAAAAAGACGTCTTTACGATGACTTTTGAAGTTCTCCAAGACGTCTTTTGGAAAGAAACCTTCCCAGATAGCACACCTCGTCTTAGAGACGTCTAGTTTATGTCCATTTTAGATCTGAACGTCTTGATTTGTAACAAGACGTCTCTAAGACGTCTTTAAGACGCCTTCTGGACGTCTTTAAGACTTTACCAGACGTTGTGCTATCTGGGTTTAGTTGGGCCTATGAAAAGAAACCTTCAGTTGGGCCTGCGTTGGTTACAATCGTTGGCTTATTTAAAAATAGCACGACACTTCAACAGTTGGCCAACGGATAACACGTTATTGGCCCAACAAACTCCCAACAAATAAATGCTGCTACCCAGATAGCACAACGTCTGGTAAAGTCTTAAAGACGTCCAGATGGCGTCTTAAAGACGTCTTAGAGACGTCTTGTTACAAATCAAGACGTTCAGATCTAAAAAGGACATAAACTAGAAGTCTCTAAGACGAGGTGTGCTATCTGGGTAGGGTACAGTTTGTTCTCAACTTGCCTTGATGAATTTATGGTGTAATATTTGAATTAAATTAGAAGTGAAAAACTACTGAAACCACAACTGATGTGGCCTGGCGATCCAGTATTTACACTCTGCTAGAAATTTCTAATATTTACCTGCGCCAACCGTTATGGCGACCCTAAAGCGTTTTTCGAATGCAGCACCCGAAAATATATTAAAAACTGCTAAAATATAGAAAGAACTTTCTTCATCGCATGCCCGTGTAATTTTTCTCCAGGATCATGCAGACCGCATTAGTCTCGAACCTCCAGAAATGTTCTAGCGTGCCCCGAATTATACTGTGCACCTTTTACCAATTCGAGGAACTTCTTGTAATTCTGGCTGTTGCTGATCTTGGCCAGATAGGGCTTCGAGAAGTCCTGGAATATCACACGGACCGATCTCCTTTTCTTTCGTCCTCGACTGGTGCCGCCATCCTCCCCATCCGCAGTAAGGAACTGCGTCTCCACGGACAGATTCGCGTCGTCCACCACGATCTCGTCGATCTCCCCGTTCGAGTCGTGCCAACAGTGGACCACCAGCTCGCCACCGTCGTCGCTGAGCTCGTCGATGTCGTCGAAGCTCGGCGTCGCCGTCATATTCGAGTAGTAAGCGTCCTCTTCGTACTCCAGCGACTCGAACTCGTGTTCGTTTTCGCTCGGACAGTCCTGCTCGCCGTGCTCCTGGCACACCCTCCATCGCGAGCTCTGCTTCGATGACCCCAGACGATCCTCGACCTTGTCGTTCCTCTGCTTTACATCCGGCATATCTCTTTTCATGGCTGCCCGATTTTACTGGCCAGGCGCGAGCTTCTACACAAAATTCGGAACCTACGGTGTCTCCGACAAGCAGATCGGCAGGGGTTCGTTTAAAGACTCCTTGACGATCGGTTGAGGCATTGCAACACCCACGATCGTTCCTCACCGAATCTTGATGTCCACTTGGAAGCTTGCACAGAAAGTATCCGCCACCACAGAGGAGCCTTCTGCCTCGCTGCTTTGTTTACCGGTCACCGTACCCTCCTTTCTGCCTCCTGAACCGTAGAAACAAGTTTCCTCCACGGGGAAACCGTTCGCCAGTCGAGTCCCGCTTCGAGAGCCACGAATAGCAGGACTTCTGAGTGGATCTCTTCATCCAATGATCTTTAGACCCACAGTTGTTGCTTTCTCGTTCGAATCACTTAAACGTGCCTCACGTTCACTAACAGTAAATGTTCCAAATTACGTTTATAGAATTTTCGCGACGTACAATTCGAGGTGAAGCTGTGGTGCACGTTTCGGTGGGAAGATGGACGATCTGGACGATAGAACGTTTAAGGTAATGGGGGCAAGGAAGATCCACTATCACTCTCAATGACGAACTCGATCTGGGCGACCACGTGCACCGATCGGCGCGTGCTGGTGACGATCACAGCTGGCACGATCGCTCTTCGTTTTCCCGACGCGAGGAGAACGCAGGCTTCCGCTCTCGACCGGCAGCGTCGCCAGCGTCGCGGCCGCCACGTATCCAAGAAGGAAAGAAATCCAGGCGCAGTCGCTCCTTCCTCCTTCGCGAAGAAGGTGAAAGGGGGCCTTAGGACTTCCCCACTCTGCTAGACCTTTACGCCTGGCCTTCCTTGCCTGGCTGCCGACGAATCAAAACACACTTTTCCCGCGTTGATTGCTTGTAATGCTGCCACCTGCCAACTCTTCATCTGAAAGTGCTCGCTATGTGCCTCTTCGTGCTGATGAGGGGAGTGCACTAAGCTCTGCTAATATTTTCCACATAATGGGTGCCCAATATGTATATTAATGTTTTTAATACACAGGCTGCGCTATTGAAAGGTTTTCGAGACAATCGAGTTTAAGGTTTTCCCTTTGATAGAGCCTCGATGTTTGCTTATATGTAAACGAATTAAGTTTTGTTTATGCAAAACTGTAGGGGAGACCGGGGCTAGTTGTTACAGGGGCAGGTTGTTACAAAGCAGTTTGAATTTTTTTCGCTTGGACTATCACTTCGAAGTGGCTGTTGTGTTTCAACCATACACACTTGTGTATGTTGTTTGTTTGTAGCCGGTTCACGCGTTGTCACAGAAATAGTGGTACAAATCTTCTGTATCAGCTGGAAGTTTAAGTTAATTGGCCAATGAAAAATACATAACTTCATGGACATCTGACGACACTTATAACTTAAAATGCGCACGTGGCGTAGGATGCGTGTATCAACCATGCGCTACATCTGTGGCGCCAACTCATTTTATGGAAACAAGGTCACAAGAAATTATTTGCGAAGCTGAATTAACTTTATGCTTTGAAAAAATATAATTTTTGTAGAAAATTCTTGGTTTTACTCTTAAATGTGGCAAAGTTAAATGAGAAGAATTTACATCGCGTACTAAAATCCGAAATATAATTAGGGACTGCGCTTAATGACATTTCTAAGTAAAGCTGGGTTTACATTAGTCCTGTCCAGTGATCCAGTCCAGCACTGGATTGGAACTGGAATAATGTAAACAGTGTGTTCATTCCAGTACAGTGCTGTCATTCCAGCAGGTTTCGACTGGATCGAAAGTCCACTTTTCGATCCAGTGTTTACCCCCTGCATCGAGAAACACAACATTCCAGCATTACTGGAATCGTCTACGCGGCTCATAAGACTGGAGACATCGACAATAATGTAGGCATCGACCAATTTCCAGTCGAACCACTCGCTTGATCCAGCGACTGAATTAAGACTGGAATAATGTAGACATCGACTCAATTTCCAGTCAAACCACTCACTGGATCCAGCGACTGGACTAATGTAAACCCAGCTTAAGTCTTATATGAAGGGTAAGGGGAAAAAACGAGGAATGTCCATTTTTCGTGACTTTGCGATTAATAGCATATTTTGTTGGTGGCAACTGAGACTATGGAACTATCGAATCACAAAGGGTTATAAAGTTCAAATACCTCCGTAAAATAACATTACCGTTAATAACATTACCATTAGGTATGTAATGCACGGGAACAAAACACTTAATTTTTCGATAAAGCTGTTTTGTGACATTCCGTTTATTCGCTTATCCTTTTTATGAAATAGTTGCTATCTCGTGCAAGATACGGGGTAGGGTTTATACAAAAACCGACTTTGTGAAAAAAACAACGGTTTTCGAATTCCACTATTCCCAAAAAACCGGATAAACAGGTTTACGAATTTTCACAAGAAAATCTAATTAAAATAGATAATAAATATCAGTACTTACAAAATCAGGAATTACAAAAATATAACAAAATAAAATATGCTGTATCTATACAAAACCAAATAAATAAAAGAAATTAAAGTAACTAAAATCCGTACCATTTTTGAGTTTACTTAATATTTCTGGATCTACAAAAATCAGCACAATAAAATGCACTGCATCCAAAACCAAATGAGGAAAAAATAAAATAACTAAAATCCGTACAAAATATAAATTACAAATCTTTATTTCATTTAGTATTTTTCTTCTGAACATATGAACTCGTGAAGATTAGTTTTAGAGTAAACTGTTACGTACTACAATATGCTTGTGTCCAAGGCGATTTTAAATCAAAATGTTAACGTTTTTAATCAAATAATCAATTCATTTTTCCAGATTAAGTCTAGTATATAAAACCGATTTTTTTCCAAATTTAAAAACCGGTTTTCGAATTTTACAAATTTATGAAAAAAAACGGTTTTTAAAAACCGACAAACCCTAATACGGGGAGCAAAACGCCTTCACATTATTATTTTTTTTCCACAGAATCTTCAACTATCAACAAATAATTATCTCCTAGTCTTACAAGATTATTGCAAAGACATTGTGTGTTTCTTAAATGGACGACTATGTTCTTCCTAGTACCGTGAAGGGGCAAGAAGAACGAAAATCATTTAAAACAGTAACCCAATCAAATCTTCTTGAAATAACCCATGGCTCCAAATTGGCACCTCTAATCGAAAATGACCTCACACCAACAAAAGATAAAAAAAAGTCAAAGAAATCATATCTATATTCTCATAAAAATCGTATAATCTATAATAAAACAGATCTTGCACAGAAAACATTGTTTCTAATTCACTTCGTAATCAATATTAACGAATGATTTTTAAACTTTTTCTACGAACCAAAGACAACAATTTAGTACACTTTCTGGATATTGTAACACCACACTCCTACGATATCCTAATTTTGTAATTTAAAATGCAGCAAGTCTAAACATTCATATGACAATTCCAATTTCATCATCAAAATTCCGATCCAGTGTTCGCGTGACAAATTCTATGCTATTACATGTTTGTAATACAAACATTTTATACACAAAGGAAAATAGATCATACTGTGCTCGGGAAAAATGGCGGATAATCAATTCTGCCCCTGCCTTTCTCGTCACGAAACATTGCATAATATAATACTTATGAATATGGCTTGTAATGGACGAGTGAAACGAGACAGTCACGCTCGACGTCCAAACTATTAATGACTCTTCCTTCGCTATCGCGACACGATAGCACCAGTTTCTTACAATTCTATCTCGCCCGTCGACTGGTTCCATAAACGTTTCACGGCAGGCGAAAAAGGGGCCCATAAAAGGGCAGAAACTGGATCGAGACTGGAAAAAAGGAAAGAGATGCCTGTTCGTACGATGGATTTTGTTGGATGAGGATGACGGAACGGAATCCTCGACGGTTCGTTGACCGCGCGGCAGCGTCTCGAGTTCCCTCTTCCGACGTAAAAATTCAAGTGAAATGTAGCGCCTACTAGCCACGTTGTTACAGTTACACCGAATTATTATTATTGAACTGATAGTGGCAGTGGTAGGTGAAAGTAGAGCACATTTATGTAACCTTTTCTTGAAATGAACTACCTACACCACTTTTCTTCCAAGGAAAGAAAAGAAATGAACGAAAACTTACTTTCATCGTGCCAAAGCACTATACCAAATTTACATGAAATTTCACACAATGAAAAGGGGGAAAAACATGTTCGCTTAAATTCTTCCTTTCAACGTTTCATCATATCGAGTTTCACGAAGAGAGGAGAATCCTTTGAAATCGAGTTCTAAAGTGTCCCATTTTCGATTTCTCTGATTGGACCAATTTGGTATTCTTTCACTGAATGACTGAAGCTTCCATTAATTTATGAATGTGGGTTTAGAGGGAGAAGTGTAAGACAGGAGCGATAACAGACATCCTTCTTCGATATCAACGAGCGTCGTAAAGCGAACCTCGATAGGATAGAACCTACAGTGGCGGCCATTATACAGGGTCAGCGTTTTATCCTGCAACCCGCGCTCGCGCGAACTTGTAAAATGGCAACAGCGCCTCTCGGACGCATTCCACTATACCCATGCACCAGCTCGGCGTTCGCAGTGCTACCAGCGACCGCTCGACAGCAGTGATGCCCGAGCTTCGAGAATTTTAGGATAGTCTCTTTCAAATCAACGTCGCAAAGAGCTATTGGGAATTTCTCGGGCCCAGGTAATCGAGCCGCGCGCTCCGCTTTTATGATCGGTTTACCACTCGCACCCCAGATTACTGTAATGAGGTTTGAAAATAATGTCGACTGATCTCGTACCCGTCTCAATTTAAAAAATTTTAGCTACGACAGGGTTGTTTCAAAAAACGACATTAACGGAAGCCGGTATAGGCGTGGCGTTGAGTAGTTAGAACATTCAGACACAAAAATTCTAGAAAAAAAATTCACCGCTACAATCAAAGACACGTCCCATTAGATACCCCTTACGTCCGGTCTATGCGTGCATTGCATTAAGGACAAAATTATAAAAAAGAAAACCAGAACAATAGATTCCTGAGGTCTGCAAAACTGACACATATTTGAATAAAAATTTAATTTCTCAATTTATGAAAGTAATGATGCAGAAACAACTTGCCTATTATTTATCAACGCCATGATTTTTAAAAAGAGCATTAAATACAATATTAAATAAACAGTTTGCAAAAGCTTTTCACAAAGATTATGGTCAAAAAATTGATCAAAGAAAAGTTAAGAAAACATAAAATATGTTAAATTATGCGGGCCAAATTGCATTCCGATATCTTTTATGGTTAAAAAATTACACGAAAAAGGCCGCAAATCCTTCAACCCGGGCCGGGAAATTCTGAATAGCTCCTTGCGACGTTAATTTGAAAGAGACTATCCGAAAGTTCTCGAAGCTCGGGCATCACTGCTGTCGGGCGGTCGCTGGCAGCACTCCGCCACGCCAGGCTGGTGCATGGTTGTAGTGGAATGCGTCCGTGAGGCGCTGTTGCCATTTTACAAGTTCGCGCGAGCGCGGGTTGCAGGATAAAACGCTGACCCTGTACTTACGTACACCCTTTAAATCAGAATAACTTTTTCAAAGTTGAACCGAACGACTTGAGTTTTTTTAAGAAGCTAGAAGGATTAGTTTACTAGTTGACGTGTTTAAACGTTCTAAAAAAAATTACAATTGGTCGGAATAGCGAAGAATATTGATTGGTTTTTCAACTTTTCTATCTGAGTTTGTCTATCTAAATTTTCTATCTGTGTTTTTCTATCTAAATTTGAGTAAGTTCTAGGGGAGAGTTATGCAGTACCAGCCAAAGCTAGATCTCGCTTCTAATGTTAGTTAACTGCATGTCGATTGAAAAATAAATAAATACTAGAGTCCGTAGCAACGTATTCCGGCGACGTTCTTTTTCTTTCAGTATTACCTATCAGAGTTCTAAGCATTTATCGTTTACGCTGGTGTTTCGGACGACAAAAGTTATTTTTCACAGCTGATTTCTTATTTCTCAGGTAAATAAATAATTTTGTCATATTACGGACATTATTTTTAGACTATTAGCTGTACATAAATGCCCTGTTTTCCTAAAACTTTGTCCACGCGCTTGTCGTCCAGTACCGGCCAATTTTTTTATTCTTTCCTATAATTATAGTCCATAGATTTTTCTTCTTTGTTTTTCTGCAGAAAAATGTCCGAAATTAATCAGGAAAAAAAGAAAATGGACGCAAACCGTTGTAAGTGCGACTTTGAAAATGATACTATGAGACAAAATTAGTCTGAACTAAACGAAAGTACACTTAAACCAGGTTTTGATGAACAAATCACTTAGTGCATAATTTGCAGAGAATTGTTCAACGAAGATTGGGTGCGATGCATCAAATTCAAGAGTTGGCCTCACGTGGAGTGCACAGGCCAAGAAAATATCGATCATTTCACACGTGACATTTGTAGATGTGCTTAAATAAAAGTTTTATTCTACTTACAAACATTTTTACTAACATTATTAATTACTTGAACCTTACAATCTACTAACTATTTAAGTAGTTGGCCGGTACTGGACGCCAATTTTCCGTTTGCTGCGAATTACAACCTTTTTATTCCTGCCAATTATTAATCTTTATGATAAAATCTGAGACAAACAATCTGTCCCCTCTTATTAAGCACTATTTGCACTACAAATTACTTCTTTGAAATTTGATTTTTACTAACAGTACCCCAAGTTTCACTACAAAAGCTGAAAGTGGCCGGAATGTAATTTTTACCACTGCCGAAATGTGATTTTCACCACTTTTAACTGTTTGTAGCTCATAGCTACATTAACCGATTTTGCTGAAATATTCAGCATGTATACAACTTACTTAAATCTACAAACGAGATTTTTACATTTGCATTACAGACTCAAATAAAAAAAATTGAAAAGACGAGCTTCCGTATTTTCTTCGGTATTCCGACCAATTGCATTTTTTTTCAAAACGCCGAAAAAGTTCAACTAGTGAACTAATCCTTGTACCTGCTCAAAAAAACACTCAAGTCGTTTACTCCAACTTTAAAAAAGTTATTCTGTTTTAAAGGGTGTACACAAGTATACATATGGCCGCCACTGTACGTAGAACCGGTTCATCGGCTTTCGTTTCAATGCAGTTCTAAATACGGGCCTACCTGGTTAACAGAAACCTCAAGGTTAACGGCTGGCTGTCGTAATGACACAAGGATAAAGTGACCAATCACTGGGAAATGTGCGAGATGAAAATTTCATAGCCACTTTGTGATTTCAATGATTTCATAATAATTTTTAGGTGAATTGAATTTCAAATTCCTCGTAGTAAAACTTATCGTATTATTTCGAACTTAAGAGGGGTCTTACTCTTGAAAATGATTTTCAAGTGTTTCACGGTACGGCAACAATGTTTTTAGAGTAGAAAACTTTTTGCGGTGGAATTGTGTACCTACAAATGTACTTGTTTTTTTAGGGGAGTGTTGTTCCTTAAGCGAGACTGAATGCAATCCTCTTGTAGCGATGAGACAGATTGAACGCCTGTTTGTCTGAAGTTCCTCGAAGCACACAACGCAGGAACCCCCCAGACATCACCACTAACATCAGTTCGAGGGGAGATCGATAAAAACTGCTGCGCTAAGTATTCACCAAGTTAAGAGCTTACTGCTAAAGCTAGCGGCAACTGAAACCGATAGACACAAAGGGGGAAGAAGTTCAACTTCTTCAGGCATCGATACAATATCTTGTAAACTTCTCACCGAGTAATCGTTACTTATCTCGTTAGTAAATGATTCTTCCGACGACCATGTAATAAAAAAATACACTGAATTCCAATATCCTTATGGTCCCGACACCAGTATAAATAAACAAAAATAGAAAAGGTAGCAGCCCCATCAGTACGCCAGAAATAGAGATCTAAAAACGAAATCTAGGGAAGGAAATCGAAGTGGTGCTTATATAAGTTGCAGGGTATAATTTTCTTCCTTCCAAACCACAAAACTAAAGTGAGGGAAGAGGATTTTTTGTAGGCCGCACAAACTCGAAGAAGGAATTACTGCAGTTATCGTAATTTTGGCTAGGACAAAGTGACCAGATATTTTCTGTTCCAATGTGGGACAAGCAAGCAAGCAAAAAAAGGTTAACAAATCCGTGAAAGTAAAGCATTTACAATATATTTAAAAATACATTCTTGTGATACATTGAAACGAAATTAAAAATATTTCGTTTTTCACAGCAAAGAAAGTAGAGAAAGCAGTAGCTTTATGCCACTGCCAAAATGTAAAAGGTTACATGTCCAATCCGGGACACTTTTCAATGTGGGACAAAGGGCTCAAATGCGGGACGTCTGGTCACTTTAGGCTAGGACCTACCATTCTTTTTATATATTGGCTTAAGCATGGCCAAAATAGGCAATTTTGGTATGTTCAACCTCAATTTTCTCAAAATCCTGACGTGCTACGCCATTTTTACAGACAAATTCGTTTTCAGCGAGCAGAAATTCGTCGGAAACGATATATTTCATTAAGGTTATACAAAAATCGTATTTTTTGTCGGACAGTGTTATTGATTACAAAATTACTGTGTTATATTTTCTCCTATTTCGATATTTAGCAATATCTCTAGTCAATCTGTGAGCTAATAAGTTGGTGTGCGATGGATTAACTCATTCTGATAAGGAATACCTATCGCTGGAAATTATCTTATCACTGTACTTGTAATAATGGAATCGGCACAGGTAATCAGGGCCGGCGGAACCCATTATGCAAGTAATGCGCCGCATAAGGATGCCAGCCGAAGGGGGCGCTAAAAACTATATCGCAGACTTAATAATAAAGGAATCCAACTCCCATATAAACAAAATGTAAATGTAATTCTTTTTTTATTGTACCTCGTAAAGCAAAACATATTAAATAGAAAACAGGTGCAAAAATTTGCGGGCGCCAAAAATTTCCTTGCATAAGGGCGCCAACCATCCTCGCGCTGGCCCTGCAGGTAATCGAAACTGTACAAGCGATGTTTATAATTAACCGTGAATTCATGCCGTTACTTTGTTCAGCTGCTATTTGCATTTCCACGGTCCAACAATCGCAGGCATATTTGTGCATCCACGTGAAACTGAGGCTGAACTCTATTCATCGACTTAGAAACATGAAGCAGAGTCAACAATACAGGTTGTTGTTTGTACAGAGCGCAGTGTGTTGAAAAATTATTAGCGTAGACAGAAAACGAAGCACTCGGGAAATTTTTTACTTTTTCATTCTCGAAAATGCGCAACTGGAAATATTTATTTTATCACCCATATGAAATACTGAAGTATTGAATACCTAAATAGTTACTAATCATGCAATAATATTCTCCTAATAACAAAATTAAAGGAGGCGTGAGTGTAAGGGAAAAATAAGTAACAAGCTCTAATGTATAACTTCTATTCCTTCAATTTCACAAAATTACTGGCAGAGACAAATTATTAGATGATTATAGATCATTACAGACACAAATGGTGGTCTGGAAATAATAATTGTTTGTTTATGAAAGAGAAGCATTTGATTTATTTTGTGGTTGCAAAAGGAACAAAAAATATAGGCACGCTTTTCAATCGCAAGGGTAATTAGGTAAATATAGTACCTAATTACGGAAAAATTTTGACCCTCGTTCTGGCATTTAACCGCTTTGATAATTCCACTCTGCAATAGTATATGGTATAAAAATAAATAAACTAGAGGTCTGAGATATATTTTATTTAATTACTGTGAAAACTCAGAACTTAGAGCAGCCCTGGCCAACTCATGGCTCCAGGAGCCGTTATTTTGTGAGCTCACGATCAGAGCCGCAACACTGTTGTCCCGTTAAGCCGCGTATTCACCTGTGCATTCGGCGCGCACCGATTTTTTGCTCGTTCGGAGTTCAGCGCGCGTTCGGGGTTGAGTGAAATTTGCGGCGTCCATTTCATGGTATTGTTCGGACCCGAGTGCACGCTTTGATGGACCGACAGCAAGCGGATCGGCCCGAACGCGCGCCGTGACGCGTCGAACACCGAACGAGCGACAAATCGGTGCGCGCCGAATATACATTCGGGGGAATGCACAGGTGAATACGCGGCTTTATGGAACATTTCTATGCCCGTTACTTTTGTTGTAGTCGCCGCAGCGAGTGCGAGAGACTGAGCACGAGCGAGAAGGCACACGACACCCACAACTGACAAAGTCATAAATAATGGTCGGCACTGCTACAACGTCATATCTCTCTGGCACCTCTCACTAGCCGCGGCCACTACAAAAGAAGTAGCGGGGATAACAATGAGTTCTTTTCACGACCAAAAACGCGGTTGTTTTTGCAGCAGCACTGTATAATGTAAAAGCTAAAAAGAAGCATAGAATCAGTGATTTAACGTACAATATACAGTATTGTCTCGTTAGCGGCTCGGTTTGGTGTACACGTTACGGACTTTTCGCTATCCCCACCACTTCTGCCTCACTCTTGTCCGGCGAAGGTGAGAGCGAGATGGAACGAGAGAGAGTCAGGGGCACTGGAAGCGAGCGAAGACGGTAGGAGACAGACGACGTGTTGATGTTTTGTCTCGCTCCCTCCTTCTGATGCCTGACACTCCGTCCTTTGGGTGCGCGACGGGCGTGCGCAATGGTCGTGAGCAGTTAACGTCGACACGAAAACCGCTTCTGTGCGAGCATAACGCAGGCTCGGCTCAAGTCTCTTTTGCGCCCTAGGCGAACTTGTCAAATTGCACCCTTTATTATATTACATTTATTTGAACTTATTGATGACCTTACTCTGCATTTTTATTCGTAGTTTAAAACAATTGCAGTACAATTTGTAGTGCAAAATGGTATTTTCATTGTTAATATTGTTGAAAATAAATTTTTAAATAAAATACTACAGATTGTACTGCAACTGTTTTAAATTACGAATAAGAATTCAGTGTAAGGTTATCAATAATCTCAAATAAATGTAATATAATAAAGGGTGCAATTTGACAAGTTCGCCTAGGGCGCAAAAAAAACTTGCGTCGGGCCTGCGTTATGCTCGCACAGAAGCGGTCTCGTGCCGACGCTAACTGCTCGCGACCATTGCGCACGCCCGTCGCGCAAGCAAAGCGTTTCTCTCACTCCCCCCTTCGGCCAGAAAGAAGCGAGAAACGTTGGCACGGAATTAGGGCTCTGATCACGATACGGGCTCAACGCCGGTCCCGACCAGCGAGCCGCTAACGAGACAATACTGTACTAGAATTTTTTAAAAAAAGAGTTCACAATGACAAAGTGTAAAAAATGTGTTCAAGAGCACTTATGCTGTGGTCACATGGTCAGAGGGAAACCATTTTTGAACACCATTAAAAGAAAAAAAGGAGAAAACATAAATAGTGCAAGTACGAAGCAAAGCTCACTAAGTTTTGGTATATTATATTTTGAATTAAAAGCCAATATAATGTGTGAAAAACGAATAATTATAGAAAGGTAAATAATTAAAGGAACCCAAATGAAAGGTGCAACTAAAAAAATCTACCTATGCAATTCATTTTCTGATTTACTCTGCACAAATATAATTCTAATAAATACAGGAAAATTACGCATTCCAATGGAACTACTTTCAAACGATCGTTTCGTAATAATTTGCCACTCAGACGCAAGGCAACAATTATTCTTGACAATGGCTACCAGCACGACTGGAACAGTTACAGTGGAATGCAAGTTTGAATGTTAACTTTCACTTCCCTTTTTTATAAAACCGTTCCAGGAAAAAAAACGAGCACCAAACACAGCGATAGGGTCAATGATTTTATAGAAACTGTAGAGAACAAATGGGAGCACAAGTTACATCGATTTTCGTTGAAGTAAAAACATAATCGACGCTGACTCCTACTATACAGCTCTGTCATCGATTGAAACGAAGTGAATAATTGATTGCAAACTAGAAGAGAACCAGAAAACTGTTTTATTCCCTTAAAATGAAGCTGTTGCTTCTAAACCTTACACAATCGAGGAAGAAGCACTGAAACCATTCGAAAAGTTGGACGAACCATCATGCAGCATCTAGTATACAGTCTTAACTTGCCTCCAAGTCACCACGACGTTTTTACTAGACTACTGGCAACCTTAACTAATCAATCCTACACGAAGAACTATGCTATAATTCAAAGTGTCGACGATAGATTGGCAAACATCCAGAAATTCATTTCTCGAAGTAATACTAAAGAATCTCCAGAATCCTCGAGAAAACGCACTCTACAACTTCCAAAGAAGGATACCTTGAACAGTGACGTAATTGCCAACCAACTTCGACAGAAAAACATTTTTTTAGCAGATACAGCCAACTAAACAATATGGCTATAGCTGCCGCAAATGCAGAACGGAATATGGCCCAACTTCGCATGGGCGGCCATTCTGCAAACTAATCTATCGTCTTTTGCGAGTGTGGGCTAGAACAGAGCTTATAGCGAGGCTTTGCCGTACAAGCATAGTCTGATTTTCGAGAGATGAGACCTGAGGCGGGTCCCTCGGATGGAGCGTGGTTTAAGGAGGAACCAATGGTGGCAATTCCTCCTTAAACCACGCTCCGTCCAAGGGACCCGCCTCAGGTCTCAACTCACGAAAATCAGACTACAGTATTTAGTACCATATTCACAAAATATTGCAGAAATGTTCAGGAAACATGCCAACCACGTGAAGTGTCGCAACTCTCCAGCATGCGTTCGTGGTAGCTGAATCGATATGTTCTATCCAACTGCACGTACATACACGTGACTGTAAGAACGATTTTTCAAGGGTCGATATAAGATTGCAACCAGAACGACCACGAATCGCAGCGTTTCCGCGAACACGACACCAGCGGAATCAACTTTGATACTTTCTCTTTGGTTTTCTCCAGCATAGGCAAATTACGTGAATTTGCTTCGAAGTTTTCTGCTGAGTTATATTCCAGTGCAACGCGATCGAGCTAGCGAGTCAAAGGGGTAAAGACCGGCACTGGGTCCCGCTGATTGATTCAGGAGTAGCTGGAATTTTAATAAATCCGTCGACGATGCTCGGACCACGCGGAGATTTTATAGGACCCACGCTTGCGGCGAGGGAAAATATTTGCATTGAAAATAATGAGGCTGTTAATGTGAACGAGATAGGAAGACATATGGGTAAATGGGGGAGCGGCAGCTCATGAAAGATAAAACGCTATGACCATAGGCCATAGCGGGAGCGAGGCTTGAAACTGTTTGACGTAGGTCACGAAAATAGGCTCCGGCGGAATCATGAATTTGGTGAATAGCCTGCGTCGCGTAGCGACGGTCGTTTCTTACCTTACAAAGCGTTTACTAGTTGTAAAAATAACTAACGCTTGTGGAGTTTAAATGCTAAGATGAATGAAAGTTCAGTGCAGGGATTTGATGAAAATATTACGGATATATGTAAACGTTTGTTCCTACCTAAGTAGTAAAAATGCATTATGAGAATATCGCACTCTACTTTAGTATGTTCAAGATCCAATCTTGTTGTTGTAACTATAATACTCCCAGTATAACTTTACAAGTAGTTTTTTAGTACTCTCCTAATACACTCATAATAATCTAACAAATATGATACTCAAGTACTCACAAGGGAACATCCCGAACCCGGAGATTCAAAAAAAAAAATTCTGAAGCTTTGTGAACATGTAGGGAATTTCCTCCTGATTACAAAGCAATTTTTGTTTGCTGCCCAAATTCACTCGAAGGGGGTGAAATTAACCCATGATATTCGGCTATTTTCCAATTTTGTGTTATAACTCGCGAACTCTAAGAGATAGAAAAAAGTTTCACGACAAAAGTTACTTCTTTTAATTAGAGCTATCATTTGGTAAAAAAAAGTATTTTACAGTTCGCGAGTTATAACACAAAATTGAGAAATAACCAGATTTTCAGGGGTCAATAATTTCACCCCTCGGAGTGAATTTGGGCAGCAAACAAAAATTGCGTTGAAATCAGGAGGTAATTCCCTACATATTCACAAAGTTTCAGAATTTTTGGAATTTCCGGGTTCGGTATGTTCCCTTGTCAGTTGCTCAGGCATTAAGTGTACTCATTTTTCCCAATGTATTTAGTGTACTCATTTTTCCCAATGTATTTAATGTACTCAAGTGTTCCTAGTAGCCTAAGTGACAAATGTACTCAAGAGGAACGGGTATTCAAGTATTCAAGATACTCTTAACCTAGTAGTGCCTACACTAGTACTTAAGTACTCAAACGTTCCAGTGAACAATGCACTCAATGCAGATACTAAAATACCCAATGAACTGAATGTATGGAATTACTAATTGTAAGTGCTTAAACGACTAAGTGTATACCTGCATAATTATATTGCTATACATTATAAATATTCGTTTCCCAATACTTTCAACTATCCCTTATTCTGAATTTTTTAAAAATTGTGAACAAGACCTAAACACTATCCAAAATCCAAGCATTCTGCCTTATAAAAATTGATATAACATTCTGTAAAGTTTGTATAAAAATACTAGCTTTGTAATGGTAATGAACTTGTAATTTAATAATTTATACGTATGAATGGAAAGTCACAATCTACACGTAAGTATATCACGGAATACGCAGATAAATATTTTCACGATAAAATGTACTTGTGTCGCGACACTAGTGTCACTCCACCCATATGTGATAGACATACGAAACGACATCGAAGATGAACTTTACCTATCACCATTTCAAAATCGTTATCTTTCTCAGCTGCCCGCGAGTGCGAACTTGCCGGATACATGATACAATTTTTAGTTTTCAACACAATTGCGTGTGTTTCATCGAGCGATGAATTATTTCCTCTAATTAGCGTGATACTCTAATAAGAGGACTTAATAACCTATTCGATATACGAAACATATGGCCTGCTAGAAATTCCCAATATTCCCAATGCTATCGAGTATCACTGAAACTGCAGTAATAAGAGATTCGCAAAATAATCTTTTAAATAATAATTCATATGTACGCGTCCACTCAATTGGCCAGTAAAAGTATACATTTTTTTTATACAATTTACATTTATTAACATTCTACAATATGGGAAAAGTATTTCCTACTGCCAATAACAATCAATGTTTTCAGTCAAGTTGTAGACCCACATCAGTCTTTATTTATATGCTATAAATAAACAAATTATTTACTATTGGTAGTAACACTGCAGTAAGTTTTGATCAAAATGATGAAACACGAAATACCTATTTAATACAAAGAAAAATAATTGTTTCGTTTATAGGTATATCCAGTAACTAGTACTCGTATTGTTTGTACTTGGGTTCCCTGTGCTCTTTTTTACCTACCACGTTTCCTACTACCATAACAAGACCTACCATATTTTTAATAACAGACATCTGTTTGTGTTTCCAGTATGATACAATTTTAATAAAAACTGAGACCTTGATTCAATATAAGACCGGCACTTATGCCCTCGCTTACCACTTAAACATACACATGAACACAAACTTGACACCAAACAATTGAACTCAATAAAACGTATATTGAATCGCAACGAAACAATAAACTTCTTTGCAAACGAAAACTAACTATGCACCTCCATCGAAACGTTTTGCGAAAATCAGTTCCCCGTTAACGAAAACAAGGAAAATCGTAATGGCGTTACAGCAACTAACATCTGCCACGAGTCGAGAATAACGCACAGGCGTACTACGCGCACGTATTTGTCGTACAATTGAAGAGGTTATGGCAGCACGTCTCCAACTGTGCGTGCAATATTAAGACTCGAATTAACGTTGACATTCCTGACGTTACAGCGTCGCGAATCTTACCCGTGTTTCACGAGTAAATACTAAAGACAACTTGCAACAACCAATAACACAAGACTCAATATGTCACATAACAACGCCACGCAGAATTCAAAGATGCATCATTCCATTGACAAGCGGAACTCCCACGATAAAGGGATCGTAATTATCGCGTAGGATCGATCGCACTCCAAACTGCGCGATGGGCATGTTATGTGGCACGAAAGGATTAGTGTCTGTCGAATGAGGAAAAATCAGAATAGGTTAGAACGCGGTCGCCAGAGCTGCCATGTCATCAGTGGCAGTGTTTCAGTAATCTGTGGCTTAATGTTGCAACGAACGTGAGGAAGATTCGAGTAAGCGAGTTACTGTGACGAAAATATGGAGCACGTTAGCACAGAGGACGATAAGAATCGCGACGGGAGTAGCGGCGTCAACGATCTTACCTGTTGGTACGTTGGTGCTCATTTCGTCGAATCGATGCTTCCTGGACTGATGCTCCCTTTCGCTCGCACACAATCCACCACACGCGAACAATCAGGGGAACAATGATACGCACACGTTTTTCCGCGAGAACTTTCGAAACGGATACTGTGACGTGTTCCCCGGTACCGGACCGAGATCGATTCCCTCCGACTCGCTTCTGATCTGAGGAACAGCTCGGCGGCCATCTTGAAAACAGTGGGCAGACCGCGCCGCCGCACGGTGCACGCGGTACTAGCGGACGCGCAAATGTTGCGTTTGAATTTCAGGCGGCATGACTGTGGTTGGGACTTCAGATTTCGACTATATCACTAACGCGAACGAAGTCCCAAAGGGAAAATAAATGCCTTTGTATATTACTTTTGGCTATTTATTAGGGTTATAATGACTTTAGGGTACAGGAAATTGCAAACCATTTCAAGAAATGGCAATGAGGAAACACCTGGGACACAGGTACATAAAATTATTTTAAATAAAAATTTAGTTTTCGAATTTTGGATACTGTGAGCTGAACATGAAATAATGCACTATAGCTGTTTAACCGTAACAACATATATTCAACAAATAACAAGAATAAGTAAGCTAAATACAAAGCTGTTGAAAACGTCAATGCAGCGCGATGTGTTCGGTACAAAGTCGCGAGACGTTCTCCCCTCTTCGTAGGCGTCTAACGAACGCCCCAAAACTAAGGGGCAGGGAAAACAAATTTCCCACGCGCCCCAAGGTTGCGAAAGAGGACACGCTGTCCTTAGCCTTCACCAGAGGCTCTAGCAATCGTCATTTTTATTGCCACCAAGCTCGACCACCCGAAGTAGGCACTCGAGCAACCGACCGTCTTTGGCCTAGGAAATAATAAAACTTTCCAGGACTACAGTCCGCTACAGAATAAAAGGCAGAAATTTTATTCGAAACTCATAAAATATAAATAACCCAGAGTTAGTTATTATTCGAAGCCCCGTAAATAATGTTTTCATTCGACGGGAATTCATCCGATGCTTCGAATAATCTTCTCACTTTCATTTATGTTTATATCCGAAAGTTATTTAAAGTTTAAGTAACTCTGGGCGAGCCTTGAGCGCCTTTGATCGAAGCCGCCGGCTCCTCGTCGCAACGGACGACGTGTGACTGACGCCGCATTGGTTATTCCTACGGAACCGGTCACACGAGCGTCGAGTTGTCGTCCGTTTTCAGTGAATTTTATTACTGCTATAATGGATATTTACGTTGTATTATCTGAAATTCAGAAACAACCTATTCCAGGCTTGGGAATTAAGTGAACGCAGCAGGCGATTTTCAGAGGCAACGCCTCCTTTCTCCCGCCACGCGTCTTGGCCTCCGCGGCGGCCAACCAGCGTGGAGCACCACAGGCCCGTACCATATGACCCGCGCCTGGCGCGTTGACAAAACAAAAACGCATCGACAATCGTGCTCTCTGAGACGATGTGGAAACCTACTGATACAATGTCGCCCCAATACGCCACGCGCGGTTCACGTGGAACGGGCATGAGGTGCTCCTAGATGCACGGCCGCCGCGGGGGCCAAGACGCGCGGCGGGAGAAAGAAGGCGTTCCCTCTGAAAATCGGCTGCTGCGTTCACTTAATTCCCAAGCCTGACCTATTCTATGGGATGCTTCAGATTCTGAATATAAAAATAAATTTAAAAAAACCAAGTGTGGTCAAATGTTGCGGCTACAGTAAGTCATAAGTTTGAAGAAAAAACCGACACGGGGAAAAGGTTGTTAGTTAGTAAAAAATAACGAATTATATGCTTAAAAATCGCGATTTCCGTATCGTCCATCCCGTTTGTACAGATACATACTGTCGACTGATGTGAGAGACTTTTCTCAGTTACGGACGATAAAGTTAACGCTCGTGTGACTGGGTCCACGACGTCCGTCGCGACGGACGTTGATTTTGACGAACGTCGAAAAAACGCTCATGTGACCGCAGCCTCACCCGTAGAATCTGCAGCGCGGAGTTGTTCGGCGATGTGACATCGATTATACAGAAACGGGATTTCTTTATTTTTCATCGTATCAATATGAAAGTGACACCAATGGATTCTTTGCATTCTCCCGATTAAATTGACAAAACAATTATTTAAATCGGACTGCTTTTACGAAACGGGCTTTCAATCCTACAAATTAATTTTATGCGTAATATCACAGACCAGGTATAGAATAGACCTCTCATCCTATTGTCTTCAGTGTCTCCGTTCTGAAGTACCGATATTCTGAAATAACCACTGGTTTTCGTGCGCCCTCTTCGTTTTTCGAGCGGTGGGTGCGGGCAACATAATGTGTTTCTAACTTTGACCATCGACGAAATATTTTGTCGATGGTGGTAGGAATTAGAATTCAAGAAGTGGAAATTTAGGTCATTCGAAACCCGCGATTTACAAATGATTCTGTTACAGTAACAATTTAAAGATCGTTTTATAAACGTATTCCGTGCAACGACCGAGAAAGAAGGATCACAACAAATCAAGAACACATTCGCCTTTTAACCTTGCTGTCGTATTCGGGTTTATTAAACGCGAAATAAATTTATTTATCATAAAAATTTATATAAACAACAACATTATTTGTGGAAGACATGCTTTCACAATGTAACGTGGAATACCACGCCAAGGAATTGTACCTTGGTATGTTCAATAACGTGCTGAAGCAGAGAGGACTTTAAAAATCGTCAAAAACCCACCAGTTCGAGTATCTCGCTGAAATATTCCAATTTGCACTTATCCTTCTATCTTAACACTGTACTCGTGTTCTGTATGGTACATTGTACCATAGTATTGCAAGTTAAAGAAATTCTTATATGTAATTAGAATATTTAACAATCACAGCTATCAGCTCGGTTCTCACCGATTACCAGGTCTCACCACGAGGAGGTTGCTGCGTTTCGAGACCCGTAGAGAGATAGATGGAATCAAAGTTCCATCGATCTCCCTGTACATGAAACACTACTAAACCAAAGAGATGGATGGACACACAAAGTTCCATCGATCCCTTCGGTTTAGATGTAGAATCTAGGGAACTGCCAAGCAATCACTCGATTAAAAGAAATTCAGGAAAGAAGGAAAGACGAACGGTAAGAATGAAAGGAGTATTGGACGGCGCAGTTTCTACCACCCTGCTGTCCGAGTCGAAAGGGAAAAGCGCTCGGCGCCTCCCAGACGATTCCTCTTGCACCGTGCGACTCGCCAGGAGCACTAGCTGTGACCTGACTTGAGCCGACTAACCCGGAGACTGGGTATCGGACCGGGTGACTTACGCAGGCAGTATACCAAAAGGTACACTCCCTACGCCCGAAACTTTTCCCTTTCGACAAGAACACCAGAGGATGAAACCGATCCACCCATACCGATTCCATGCTCAGTCACTTGCTTCCGGAAACGAAAACAGCGGTGACCTCCTCATCCGAGATGAGGAGCCAATATTCGAGCAACAAAGCTAATGATTTAGTGACTACTTCGCAATTTTACACGGGACCTTAAATACTTCATGTTATAATACACTTTTCACTATCACTTTTCACTATTACTTTCCACTATCACTTTTCACTAGTTTCTTTTTAAATATTTTATGTTATTAAATCCATTCCCCGCGTAACGGTGAACCTGAAAAGCTGAAACAATCAACTGCTTTATGTTAGTAACGGTGTGGTCGGCCTGGAAGGAAATTAAGCAAAAGCTTATTGAGTTGGAGCTGATCGAGATAATTTCGACCTATAGAAGAGCACGCACGAGCATGCAGAACCATCGCAGAGATAAGTACATGAAGGAAAGAGCAGAGAATGTAGACCCATCGATGAGATGCATGACAGAGTAACAGAAGTCATACAAAACCATCGAAGAAATCGACGAAACGAAATGAATCATGGACAACCATCGAAGAAATCCACGAAATTAAATAAATCATGTCAAACCATCGAAGAAATGCATGAAGTAGAATAAACCATGCAAAACCATCGTTGAGATACATGAAGGAGAGCAGGGAAGTAGAATAAACCATGCAAAACCATCGATGAGATGCATGACAGAGTGACAGAAGTCATACAAAACCATCGAAGAAATCCATGAAATTAAATAAATCATTTAAACCCATCGAATAAATGCATCAAATAATCATGTAAACCCATCGAAGAAATGCATCGAATAAAATAAAATGTATGAAATATGACAGATCATGCAAATCCATCGAAGAAATACACGAAATAGAACGACTCGCGCAAAAATCCTTGAAGGAATGCATGAAATCGGACAGATGATGTAAAACAATCGAAGAAATCAGTTACAAAGGGAGGGGAATCAGTTCTGACCTTGGCAGAACAATAAATATTTAAATGGCTTAACGAACCACAAAATTTCATCGGCACCAACCGAATAAGGGTTGTAGCAGGTTGGCAGGGGGCGGGGTGGGGCGGGGGGAGAACCAGGGTTGAAACCCTGAACAGGTCCCCGGACGTCCTCCAAGCTCGGAGGACCGACGACGACTGAGTACATCGAGCTCCGTGAGCTCCCCACCTAGACTTCGAGAAACGATGTCCTCCGATCAAAACAAGGACGACGGTTATTTACAACTGCGAAATCCAACGAATTCTCCGGTAAAAATGGATTTTCTGCTAAAATATCCATTCCAGTGGCTATTGCTATGACAAATAATGTTAACAACATTTACACTAACCGCCCGGTATACATTATTATTAACTATGATCGATAGAACTCGAGATATCAAGAAATTAGTAGCATTTGGCCTTGGATTTGCAACTACGCCGAATGAATTCTCTTTTATTCTCAATGTTTAATCGTTCGATACATTAATGTTAATGCTTATACATATCACATAGTATTATTTATAATGTATAAATACATTTTAGTTGAACCTGGTGTAAATGAATCGTTGCAGGAATATTTATAATACTTCGTCGATGTCAGTAACTAAGGGGGAGAAACAGGTATGTCACTCATATTTCTCCAAGTAACGAGTATATCTCAACGGAATCCTGTTAAAAGGCCTCCCACATGGTCCAGTAATCGATGAAATTCATGCACGAATTGAGAAATTGTGAAATAAAATTTTGTCTAGCCCTGAGAAATTGAATTGAGAAATCACGAAATAATATGCTCCATGACATGCACACACTTCACTGAACCGATGAATTTCTCAGGGCTAGACAAAATTTTATTTCACAATTTCTCAATTCGTGCATGAATTTCATCGATTACTGGACCATGTGGGAGGCCTTTTAACAGGATTCCGTTGAGATATACTCGTTACTTGGAGAAATATGAGTGACATACCTGTTTCTCCCCCTTAGTTACTAACATCGACGAAGTATTATAAATATTCCTGCAACGATTCATTTACACCAGGTTCAACTAAAATGTATTTATACATTATAAATAATACTATGTGATATGTATAAGCATTAACATTAATGTATCGAACGATTAAACATTGAGAATAAAAGAGAATTCATTCGGCGTAGTTGCAAATCCAAGGCCAAATGCTACTAATTTCTTGATATCTCGAGTTCTATCGATCATAGTTAATAATAATGTATACCGGGCGGTTAGTGTAAATGTTGTTAACATTATTTGTCACAGCAATAGCCACTAGAATGGATATTTTAGCAGAAAATCCATTTTTACCGGAGAATTCGTTGGATTTCGCAGTTGTAAATAACCGTCGTCCTTGTTTTGATCGGGGGACATCGTTTCTCGAAGTCTACGTGGGGAGCTCACGGAGCTCGATGTACTCAGTCGTCGTCGGTCCTCCGAGCTTGGAGGACGTCCGGGGACCTGTTCAGGGTTTCAACCCTGGTTCTCCCCCCGCCCCACCCCGCCCCCTGCCAACCTGCTACAACCCTTATTCGGTTGGTGCCGATGAAATTTTGTGGTTCGTTAAGCCATTTAAATATTTATTGTTCTGCCAAGGTCAGAACTGATTCCCCTCCCTTTGTAACTGATTTCTTCGATTGTTTTACATCATCTGTCCGATTTCATGCATTCCTTCAAGGATTTTTGCGCGAGTCGTTCTATTTCGTGTATTTCTTCGATGGATTTGCATGATCTGTCATATTTCATGCATTTTATTTTATTCGATGCATTTCTTCGATGGGTTTACATGATTATTTGATGCATTTATTCGATGGGTTTAAATGATTTATTTAATTTCATGGATTTCTTCGATGGTTTTGTATGACTTCTGTCACTCTGTCATGCATCTCATCGATGGTTTTGCATGGTTTATTCTACTTCCCTGCTCTCCTTCATGTATCTCAACGATGGTTTTGCATGGTTTATTCTACTTCATGCATTTCTTCGATGGTTTGACATGATTTATTTAATTTCGTGGATTTCTTCGATGGTTGTCCATGATTCATTTCGTTTCGTCGATTTCTTCGATGGTTTTGTATGACTTCTGTTACTCTGTCATGCATCTCATCGATGGGTCTACATTCTCTGCTCTTTCCTTCATGTACTTATCTCTGCGATGGTTCTGCATGCTCGTGCGTGCTCTTCTATAGGTCGAAATTATCTCGATCAGCTCCAACTCAATAAGCTTTTGCTTAATTTCCTTCCAGGCCGACCACACCGTTACTAACATAAAGCAGTTGATTGTTTCAGCTTTTCAGGTTCACCGTTACGCGGGGAATGGATTTAATAACATAAAATATTTAAAAAGAAACTAGTGAAAAGTGATAGTGGAAAGTAATAGTGAAAAGTGATAGTGAAAAGTGTATTATAACATGAAGTATTTAAGGTCCCGTGTAAAATTGCGAAGTAGTCACTAAATCATTAGCTTTGTTGCTCGAATATTGGCTCCTCATCTCGGATGAGGAGGTCACCGCTGTTTTCGTTTCCGGAAGCAAGTGACTGAGCATGGAATCGGTATGGGTGGATCGGTTTCATCCTCTGGTGTTCTTGTCGAAAGGGAAAAGTTTCGGGCGTAGGGAGTGTACCTTTTGGTATACTGCCTGCGTAAGTCACCCGGTCCGATACCCAGTCTCCGGGTTAGTCGGCTCAAGTCAGGTCACAGCTAGTGCTCCTGGCGAGTCGCACGGTGCAAGAGGAATCGTCTGGGAGGCGCCGAGCGCTTTTCCCTTTCGACTCGGACAGCAGGGTGGTAGAAACTGCGCCGTCCAATACTCCTTTCATTCTTACCGTTCGTCTTTCCTTCTTTCCTGAATTTCTTTTAATCGAGTGATTGCTTGGCAGTTCCCTAGATTCTACATATAAACTTAAGGGATCGATGGAGCTTTGTTTCCATCCATCTCTTTGGTTTAGTAGAGTTTCATGTACAGGGAGATCGATGTGAAAAGTGGCAGTGAAAAGTGACAGTGAAAAGTGATAGTGAAAAGTGTATTATAACATGAAGTATTTAAGGCCCCATGTAAAATTGCGAAGTACTCACTAACTCATTAGCATTGTTGTTCGTTTATTGGCTCCTCATCTCGGATGAGGAGGTCACCGCTGCTTCCGTTTCCGGAAGCAAGTGACTGAGCATGGAATCGGTATGGATGGATCGGTTTCATCCTCTGGTGTTCTTGTCGAAAGGGAAAAGTTTCGGGCGTAGGGGGTGTACCTTTTGGTACACTGTCTGCGTAAGTCATCCGGTCCGATACCCAGTCTCTGGGTTAGTCGTCTCAAGTCAGGTCACACCTAGTGTTGCTCCTGGCGAGTCGCACGGTGCAAGAGGAATCGTCTGGGAGGCGCCGAGTGCTTTTCCCTTTCGACTCGGACAGCAGGGTGGTAGAAACTGCGCCGTCCAATACTACTTTCATGCTTACCGTTCGTCTTTCCTTCTTTCCTGAGTTTCTTTTAATCGTGTGATTGCTTGGCAGTTCCCTAGATTCTACATCTAAACCGAAGGGATCGATGGAACTTTGTGTGTCCATCCATCTCTTTGGTTTAGTAGTGTTTCATGTACAGGGAGATCGATGGAACTTTGATTCCATCTATCTCTCTACGGGTCTCGAAACGCAGCAACCTCCTCGTGGTGAGACCTGGTAATCGGTGAGAACCGAGCTGATAGCTGTGATTGTTAAATATTCTAATTACATATAAGAATTTCTTTAACTTGCAATACTATGGTATAATGTAACTTGGAATGTTGTTTGATTGTTCGTACCGGACCCCAGAACACGAGTACAGTGTTAAGATAGAAGGATAAGTGCAAATTGGAATATTTCAGCGAGATACTCGAACTGGTGGGTTTTTGACGATTTTTAAAGTCCTCTCTGCTTCAGCACGTTATTGAACATACCAAGGTACAATTCCTTGGCGTGGTATTCCACGTTACATTGTGAAAGCATGTCTTCCACAAATAATGTTGTTGTTTATATAAATTTTTATGATAAATAAATTTATTTCGCGTTTAATAAACCCGAATACGACAGCAAGGTTAAAAGGCGAATGTGTTCTTGATTTGTTGTGATCCTTCTTTCTCGGTCGTTGCACGGAATACGTTTATAAAACGATCTTTAAATTGTTACTGTAACAGAATCATTTGTAAATCGCGGGTTTCGAATGACCTAAATTTCTACTTCTTGAATTCTAATTCCTACCACGCGTAGCGTTACAATCTGAGTCGAGACTTCACCGGTAACGTTGCACGTGACACGAAAATGGTAAGGGGGCTCGTGAGCCCCCCGAGCGTGTGACACAAAATTACATTGCGTGATAGGTCTATCCTATACCTGGGCTGTGCTTTGACGCAGGTAAAGCTGCCGGTATCACCGAGAAAAGTGTAGAAGCTGTGCAATTCGGGGTGTCTCGCTAACTCGGTTCACCTCAAATATCTAATATTTCAAGCAGTAAGCGAAAATATTATTTATAAAAGTTCTCTGGTTGTAAGAAACACAAAACACGGTGAAACTAGTTTCTTTACAGGGATAGAGCGGATGTGGAGGTCAATTTTATTTTTTCAAATGTACTGCAAATTTTTTATCGTCAAATTCAATAGAATAGCGAATACTGAGTATGAAAGTACTAAAGTGCATTAATCCTAAAACTTATTGTTTCTGAGATATTCAACATACGAACGTGAAAGGGGGCTTTTTTACTCCTGAAAGTATAAACATGCCGTGTGAGGCGTGTGTAATAAATCAAATGAACGAAACTTAATGTAAATTCAAACATATTGATCTATTTATTAAAACATGATACAGAAATTAAATAAATAATTCAATTTATCACGCAGCAGAATATAATGAATATTCCAACCAGTTCAAACAAGTTTTTGGAAGTATGTATTTGAATTCGTAGAATCGCAGCACGCCGTCCCGGAAATTTCACTCCTCTTGTCTCTCCAAGCGTTCCGCTCGACGCTGTGCGCTTGGGATGCCTGATCCAGCGTGCTCGTAACAGCTTCAGATATTCGACTCGAGATATTGAGTATCACGGCCTTTAGAGTTCAATATCAGATATTAATCTCGCAGTCGCGTTCCAATGATTATTCACTGAAAGCGCCAAGGGTTAAAATTGCCTGTGACTTTAAAGCACTTCTTTATCTCTCTCCCTCTAATTTAGCGTACTCTACATTTAAGCAAAGAAAGTCTCGGCGAAAAAACTGATTCCCTCGCATGCAGAGGGTTGTGTGCAGTGGCGGATTTAAGAAAAAAGGCCCAGGTGGCAAACGTTCTGAGGGGCCCATTTTTGGAGGTTATGTTTAGTAAAAACGGGCTAAGTGTAGTAGTACAGAACAAAATATAGTGTGGCGGCAACTGCTCATCAGCCGCCCTGTTAAATCCGCCACTGGTTGTGTGTCTAATTGTGAGTTGAGGAAATGATGCAATAGTAAATTTATAGTTTAATGTAAATGCTTCAGTTATAAAGCGATAGCACAGCATTAGATATTGCAAAACTATAATAGCAGAAGAAACGAGGAAAGTTATTAAGTTACTGTGTAATTTTATACATTTCTTTATTTGTAAAGGCAGTAGTAATTAAGATGTAAGTGTCTGAGATTTATCGAGTATGCGAATATTGTGTTCTATTGTATTACAGTGATTATTGAATGCTTTGGGATGGTGTTATTGTTTAATGCGCATCAACACCTTCTCAGACTTTATTCTTCGCGTCACACTGAATTAAAGAATGTAATTTTTAGTTGTTCCAGCCCTTTATGAATGGCACCGAAAGTAATAGACCCGCTGTACTCATGGGTGTCTAATATTTCACCTCATCGATAGTAGAATACGAAATGCAATGTGATCAAACATTGGACCTTGCATTTTAAGTACAACGTTACCTATAAATATCAAAATACATGCAATTATACTTTGCATTCATCCCAATTTCAAGAATAAAGTCTGCGCACCCTGTGTTTGTACATCATTATTTTCCTGCTTTGCGCTCTCGATTTAGGTACCTCTTGACTTAATTGCCACGAATATACAAGCTACTCTGTATGTATCTGTTACGTTGCAGTGGAGGGAACAAGCGGGGATCTTTCTTTACAACATTTATTTCTACTACCTATGTATCTATGTACAGTTACATACACTCGTCTATGAAACGCAAATACAATAATAATCTATAGCACGAGAGCCCGATGGTTTGGCTCTTGTGAGTCGGTATTGGCGCTTTACAAGGTGTACACCTATCATTCCGGTTTAACGACAACTGGTATCCTCGACGGATGCAAGACGATCGTTAAGACGTCCTACGGAAGCGAAAAGATGTTCCTTTTTATTCCATAACGGTCAATTCCTATATGTGTTACGATATATAGCGTATTGTTCGTTTTAAGGTAATACTGATGGGTGCTAACTCGCGTCAGCATGATGCGACTTCGTGTACAGATAGCAGCGCAAGGATGTGTATTGATAACGTATTTCGCTTTCGTGTCGCTACGTGGCAGCAGTTAAATAATTAGCCTTCAATCTCAAGGAAAATCTTCGCCATGAAATATCTATCTTGTATCCCGAAATGGGTGGACCAAAACGAGATATTTATCATTTCAATTGTGACCCGTGCCGTTCCTAGATCTCACGATCGTTTTAGTTCTCTGGTAAACAAGAATGACCAAGCATCTCGAAAGGAACCTATCACGAAACGCAAAGGTACTCCTCGATTAGCCTAAAATACTCGCATTGAATACACACGTACACCTACTAACTGAGTGGTATCGCCTATCAATGGTTCCTCAAAGTGTTTCACTGATACGGGATCTTTTACTAAGCGAACACACTGAAATGATCTCTTACGGTGAATCTTAAGGTCCCATGGGACGCTCGGTGCTGCTAGTTGGGTCGAATGTGCTTTAAACTCGTACTGGCCTAAGTGTCCACATATCATCGCTTAGGCGAATCGTTAATAAACCGTGACCTCTAACACTGCTGGACCACAGTTACACACTAACGATAAGCTCGAACTAAATCCTATTGTATTACGCGTTAAGCTGGCAGAGATTCGTGAATACGTGCCGTTAAAGATACCGAAGGAGCAGTTAGCACGTTATCGTTTCGCATTGGCACCGTTGAGTATCAAACATTCTGATCTGCCTATCGTCTAGGGCGTAGACTCTGCGCTATTTAACACGCTCGCTGTGGGAGTTAACACTTCGCGCTCTAAAGGCAATCCCTAGTTGCTAATTCAGCGCAACGACCCGAATGATGGAGTGAGTGGCCAAGGTGACGGTTAGTGCGATTGTCTTTTATCGTTGCACTGCGGATCTGTGAATCTATAGCGCGTGAACGTCACATAATGCTGCGGTATTTTATCGGTTGCCATAAAAGGGCAATTAACGTAGGTATGATAAGATAAGCTACGAGTACAAAGTGTGAATTCGGGATTGACGTATCTTGTATAATTTTCTAAAAGATTAGACAATATGCATCATAAATATTAAAGATCCAGAAATATAGGAGTTATGATTTGCAATAGGAGTGCACGAGGTTCGAGTCGCAGAACATGTTCAGGTTTTGTATGTAGTTTACAGCGTGCATAGTAATGCACCAAACACACAGAGCTTATTGTTGATAAATATCTGGCAAAATGGAGTTGAGAGTTCAGTCTTTTCCAGACACTCGATGTATACACTTATACGTAAGCATGAAACCGTACCAGATGTAAAGGTGAAATCAGACGGCACGTGGATCGGCGAGCTTGGCATGAGACTCGCCGAGCCCACGCGCCGTGAGAACGCTCATGGCTCGCCGACACGCGAGCCTGGGCGAGCCGAGCCGCGCCAAGCCCACACGAGCAAAAGGCACGGAGTTGGCGTGGAATGGCTCCGACTCGGCGAGCCTCTGCGAGCCGAGCCGCGCCGTGAGAACGCTCATGGATCGCCAATTCGCGAGCCTGGGCGAGCCGAGCCGACTTGCCGAATCCCCCGCGGGGAGAACGCTCATGAATCGCCGATTCGCGAGCCTGGACGAGCCTAGGCGAGCCGAGCCGACTCGCCGAGTCCCGCGCCGTCTGATTCAGCGTTCACAGCGATTAATTGTAGTGATTGGAGAGGGAAACACCTACAGGAGTGATGGAAATGTGTGCGTGAACTGATGCCAACGCCAAGCCAGTCGAGTGGCGCCAACGCGAAGCTAACCGCGGCCAACCAGCGTCGACAACCTATTTTCCGGCGACGCTGGTTGGCCGTGGTTAGCTTCGCGTTGGCGCCACTCGACTGGCTTGGCGCTGGCGTCAGTTCACGCACACATTACCACCACTCCTGTAGGTGTTTCCCCCTCCATTCACTGCAATTAATCGCTGTGAACGCAGATCTGATTTCACCTTAAAGCCGAGTGCATCCACCGAAGCGGACTCACGTCCCTCAACGTCCGCGAGCATTTTGCGCAGCCGGTGGATGCTCGACTTACAATACAATATTATACAATGTATACATTAATTCCAGATGTACGGACACATTTTTACTTATTTCTCATTATTCCTACGATTAGTTATCTAAAGTGGCCTCGTTCTTAGGTATAAACACATATACAGCATTTACAAAAGACAGAACTCTGATTTCCTCGGAAAATGTTAAGTAGTACCCTCCGTGCGTTTTCTATTAGTTTCGTTGCTGCACTATGAACGCGCACGATATACACATGTCCTTCCCTTCAGCGAACGCGGTAAAAAGAATGAAAAAAATATGAATCGGTTCTACAATTACCAATGTCAATGAATAGTTGGAAAAGAACTGTCTGGTGAGAGTCTGGAACTAGGCAACGCCGGTAAATTAATCAGAGCCTACCTAATATCAACGGATGTTAAGGCATGGTTAAACATGTGCAATGCGCGCTGCAGAACACCATTAAAAGGGGCGATTTTTACCTTGTGCAACATGAAGCCGCGCACGCGAATGGTTGCGCGCATCGTCGAATGCATTAGAAAGAATTGTACAGTCTTCCACGGGAAAGACCTATCCACCTCACTGTTTTGTTGTCTTGACGCGAGCAAGGACCTTTGGACCCTACTACCCAGATAGCACACAGACGTCTTAAAGACGTCCTAAAGACGTCTGTTTCAGACTTTCAAGACGTCTTAAAGATGTCTGCTATTGTCGTAAAGACGTCTATGGACGTTTTTTCACGTCATTTGTCAGGAAACGGTACGTCTTTAAGACGTCTTTTAAACGGCTTGTAGACGTCTGTAAGACGTCTTATAAGTACTTAGTAGACCGCCCGTTGACAGCCGAGAACAATAAAATCGACGGGCCAGATAAAAAAGTATTACCAATGGTTTTTTTTTTAGGATTTCCCGATGAAAATGAGTTCAAACATGGAGTAATTCTGTCCATTTTCAGTGAACGTACCGTGTGCCCTAATTATATATTCATAATAAAAAATAGACCGAATCGCTTCGTGTTTGGACTCATTTTCGTCGACATAAACTCTCCAATCCATTGGTAATACTCTCATCCAGGTGTAATAAGAAATATGAACATTTTTATATTCAATACCGGATGACTGAAGTCACTTATTTAGTGGTAACTACTTACTTTCCATGCCTCGGATCATGGAGAATTCTCCGGTCCCCAATTTTTTTCCATAACCCGGAGACGTATGTGTTTGTTATCATGGATTTGAAACCCTAAATAGGGTAGAAATGCCTAATTTTCAAGCTCATAATATTTGCATGACATTTGTTATGATTTTCATCAGAAAAACATAAGGAATCCATTGGTGTTACTTTCTTATCGATACGATAAAGAATGAATAATTTCTTAATACGCGGAAATGAATATTTCCCATTTTCACCCTCGACTGCGGGGCGCGCCGACCTCAATTCGCTGTGGTCGACCGAGGATTCATACCTATTTCAGAAAAAATTATTTATTCTGTATCGTATCGATATGGCATTGGCACCCATGGATTCCTTATGTTTTTCCGATGAAAATCATACCAAATTTAGTATTTAGCCCACTAAATGGGGTTATTTTTAACGAACTTAAATGGAGATTATGAAAATCAATTTGTCATCTAATTTCTTTCATTATGCTCCGAATTAGGTCGTTCTTGTTTTTAGTTTCATCGGCGAAACATAAGGAATCGACTGGCGCAGTGTTCGCAGAGATCTGATGAGAAATGCGGAAATCCTGGACATTTCTTACTTCTCAATGATATTCCAACCCCTTCGAGGGTCGAAGCCATAAAATTTGGTGCGGCACCACGGGGGGTTGACCTCGCTACGGGGTACGCGCGCCATTAAGGTGGCATCAGATGGCACGTGGATCGGCAAGCTTTGCGCGCGAATCGCCGAGCCCACGTGCCGTGAGAACGCTCATGGCTCGCCGAGTCGCGCTCGCCAAGCCGGCTCGCCGAACCTGGGCGAGTCGAGCAAGCTCGCCGATCCACGTGCCTTCTGATTCCATCTTTACAGATGTATGGACGTGGTTTTCGCTGCGCACAGTGTTCGGCCGCGCAATGCGCACCGTTGCACATGTTTAATCGTGCCTTTACGAAAACAGCGACGATCATTATTATTGCTCGTTCTATGCGTGGTTGTAAAGCCTTCCTCGGTGACTATTTAGGCTAACCAGGCGGCGATCACGGTTTCAGCTATCTTCCCGTGCGTACGGTCGCCCTAAATTGTTATCGTACTTTAAATACAAGTGTATAATACAGTCGCTGTATGTACAGAAACCTACCAGTCGAAAGCTAATGGGTATCGGTTATCCAGAAAGGAGGCTCCTTAGTCCACATACGGCCAGGCTAAAGCAAGATGCACACAAAAACGAAATAGCAAATCGTGCGTTAAGCAAGAACATTCGATGTATTTGTCTACGCTTTACATTATCTCTGCATACGGTACCATCATTGCCACATCATACGCCACACCACCCGTCACTCTACTTTCGCGTGCATCTTGCCTAACGATTGTTCGTACTCTTTTTTTCTTTTTTATAAAAATAGTGTCAGAAGTGATCTCGTGGCTACGCGTTACAATCGTAAAAACGAACATGTGAGAAAGATACGGTCGCTGCGATTTTCTTTTCCCAAGTGGTTCCCAACGAGGGGGGTTTCGAGCGGAGGCGTGCAATGACGCTTTCAACGGGGCTCTCTCGTGTTTGTTATAAAAAGTTTACGGCGATAGTTCTCCGCGGTATGTACAGCAAACGTCGGATAACGGATGGACTTTGTGCTTTAATCCTGACGAGCGCGGGAAACGCGCTCGACGTTCCTCCGCCACGGTGATAATCGTGCGAGAATGGTTCGTTCGCTGGCACACGCGGGATTTCACATGTAGACATCGATCTATAGGCGCTTATATTAATCCACGCGATCCCCCAGTGCTGCCATCTTCATGACAGCCATGTGTCTCGCGTCTCAACAGCGATCAGCTCCGACGCGTCCACGCGTTTCCGCTTCCTCGTCGAAACGGCTTGCCTAACTTCTGCTAGCTTCCTCGACCGTTCTCGACAAGCGAGCACTCGAGCAAGCTTGGCTGTCTATCTACAAATGTGTATAGCACGTACGACCCGCATACGGAGTTACCTACGAGGCGTAAGCTAGCTTGTATGAGTTAAGGGATTCCCGGGACTGATTCTCTCTTAATCGTCCGAGCGATCGCTTTTGCCGGAAAAGCTTTGTACAAAGCGAACTTTGACCTTCCTTTGCTCTCAAAACCAACATTCGTGGACTCTCGAACAATACTCTCGATAGTTGCTAGAAAATATCGACGTGAAAGCACACCAAATTGGCGAGAAAACACGCCGAAGTCACTAAAACATTGTTAGTGTCAATTTTCAGGTTATGTTCAGCGATTGTATAGTAAAAGTTCGAATGCTGTCGATTTCACGCGAACGAGATGTGTATGCGACACGAAACACACTATCGCGAAGAAATCTATGTATGGAACGTGCAAAAGAAAGGATTCGTTCCTCGCGAAAGAAGAGTTACGTTCGCCCGGGATAATCGGGCGATTCCTAACCTGGAAAATCGATTGTGCACTGTGCAGCTGGTATGGATTCCGCGGAAGTGAATGGTAATTTTCTGTGATGCATAAGAGCTCTTCTCATTTTTACCGTTCCCTTTGGCTTCGATAGGTGTGGTCGAGCGTTTAGGTGCCATGCTTACACCTCGTACGAGCTAATTAATTTCTAATATTCATAGCTATGACAGCGACACAGACAGTAAGATTCCCTTAGATCGATTAGAAAACAGCGTTCGACCAACGGTAGAAGATTCAAACCATATAAAACGTTAGGGCAACCAGCTTAATATTCTCTACGCGCTGTAGCATGAATTTTGCACGAACTCTTCTCGCCGTGCAAGCGCGTAGCTGTCGTGTCGGTTGTTGTTTGTTACGGCGGGAGAGGGGTTCTCGCGTTCATTAAAATATATCTTCCACGTTGGAGTAATTGCGGTCCCAATATCCTCCGCAGTACAGCCAGTCCTCCTGGCCCGTGTACGGATTGATGCCCCATTGAAACCACCTGTAGCGCAGGAAACATTTACACACTGTAAGTACATTAGGTAAGTATATCTAACATAAAGACGTCAGGGGCGAATCTAAGATTTTCTTGAGGAGGGGTGGCGTAAGTCTGAGAAATAAACCAGGGACAGGGTGGCCTGGAAAGTGGCTACCGGCGGTAGCTATTTTGGAGTGGGGACAGCTACTCACGTCCACGCATGCGCGCAATGACGTCACGAGCGTTGAGCCAATCAACGCGAAGATAAAAACCGCTGGAAAATTCGCCGACGCCAGCGGCAAGTCATGCCAACTAGCCAACCAGCATCGCGGGGAATCGGTTGTCGACGCTGGTTGGTTGCGGCCTCACTTGGATTGGCTAGTAGACTTGACTTGGCGCTGGCGTCGGCTAATTTTCATCTTGGAGTTGATTGGCTCAACGCTCGTGACGTCATTGCGCGCATGCGTGGACGTGGGTAGCTGTCCCCACTCCAAAATAGCTACCGCCGGTAGCCACTTTCCAGGCCACCCTGACCAGGGACCTTTCCAGATAATATTTTCCTGCTAAATGAAAGTATTTTTTTGGAATCAATTTATCATATTCTCTCATATTGCTAAGTTAAAATAAGTATTTTGCAAATTAAAATAAGTATTCTTCCCTTGAGGGAGGGGCGCCCCCCCCCCCTCTGAATCCGCCAGTGCCAGACGTCCCGGATCGTGCGAAACTGTCCCGAGTTTCAGTTGTTTCTCCTGCATTGAAAACTGTTCAGAATAGTGTCCCGGATTGGACATGTAACCTTTTTAACATTTTCGCAGTGGCACAAAGCTACTGTTTCCTCTACTTCACACAGTATAAAGAATTCTATAAGAACATTTCAAGTAATGAAGATTTATTAAAAAAAATTCGCTCTGCGGAAAATATCTGTAAATAATGTATTTATTTAATATTCTTTATATTGGTGGTTATTTATATAGTTTATATAAATATATGTAGTTAATTTTTTGTTATGAGAAAACTGTTTTTAATTTTGTTTCAATTTATCAAAAGTATGTCTTTATTATACATATTATTAAGTAAACTAAGAAAATGGCATTCTCAGAATGTGTTAATATATTTTTTTTACACGTTCGGCATTCCAGCATAAAACATCTGGTCACTTTAGAATCTAACATCACCTAAGCAGCACTTAATATCGCCACTGAAAAGAATTTCAAGGAATCTTTACAATCTGAAGCAGGCCTGCCCTTTAAGCCTGCCCTACACGATGAGACTTGTCTTGAGGCATGCCTTGAGACGAGGTCTCATGTCTCGTGCTAGCAAGGTGGAGAAAAGAGGAGAGAGAGACTTGTCTCGAGACATGTCTTGAGACAAGTCTCATCGTGTAGGGACCGCTTTAGGGTGCAAATACCTCCTCAAGTTCTGGGACCCGGGCAACAGCCGAGCGCGGGACGGATCCAATGTTACCCGTTGCGAGAGTTGCTGGAGACCTGCATGAGTGTGCGTCCATGTAGGCTCGTACCACACATGGACGCACACTCATGCAGTTCTCCCGCAGCCCATGCTGTGGTTAGCAACGTAACAGTTCCGCACTCGGCTGTTGCCCGGGTCCCAGAACTTGAAGAGGTATTTGCGCCGTAAAGGGCAGGCCTGGCTGAAGATTTGTTGAATCGTGACAATTTTACATCACGTTGGGAGAAGCTAAGTTTAAAAATTCTATGATTACATGAATATTTACTGGGAGCATCTAATTAATCACATGCTTCAGCGGTAAACTTGTCGTTTAGCACGCCCTTCACCGATTTTGATCACCTTGAAATATGTTGTGGGGGCATAATTCTGAACAACTTTTCCCCAAACTTCTTACATTCCAAGATATTCGCAAAAAAATTTGGTAAACTTTTCCTCATGGATTCGAACGGAACTTTTTTTAATCATTTTATCACGGTCTCTCCTCTGTACAGTATTTCTGTTGACTTAACGCTCAGGGGATGATTCACAGCTTATGCGAAAAATTGAATTCTTTATTCCTCATCGAATCGATATGGCATTGGCACTCATGGATTCCTTATGTTTTTCCGATGAAAATCATACCAAATATCGGACTATTTTTAATCAAGCTAATTTTACATTATGCAAATCAATTTTTCGTGGAATTTCCTTAATTATGGTCAGAATTATGTCATTTCGGGGCCATTTCCATGCGGAAAACATAAATAAGGAATCGATTGACATTCAAGGTCCTGATTTGTACTTGTCTTGCTTTTATCCACAAGCGATTAGATATCTTTATTTAGATTTCAACAGTTCTAACCTGACGTACATGAAACACAAACAATTTCGTTTTTATGTAAGGTTAATCAGAAACAAAAATAGCAATCCCTCTTCAATTGAGAACGATTTCAATTTGGGTAGGCGAAATAAGGTGCACTTACCCTATCAACGTTATTCGATATCTTACGGAACAAGGGTACGATTGTGGGAATTGTTAACCTGTTAACCGGAAAGGTTCTCAACCAGAAATTCCCTCTGTGCGTGGACCGACAAATGAGCAAAGACGAGTTAACTCGACTTGTTCAGAGCAAGTTCGAATAGGGTAGATGTACCATTTGTGGCCACTTGAAGGATTTCCGTACCATTCACTGATACATAACTTAAAAAAGAATACGTAGACAAAAGTAAAGAATATATAAGTGTAATCCAAAATATACAGACAACTAAAATATTCTAAGTTGAACAATATTTTAAACATAATTATTTAAAATATCATTATATTATCGTGCCAGAGTGTTTTCCACCATTTGTGGCCATTTGGGTAGCATTTTTGGCCAGCAGGCTTTCCATTTGTGGCCACTTATAGAATTGGTAATACGCAAGACGACCCATAGTAAGAATTGTAGCTTTTAATTCATTACAAATGTTCATTACTGAACAAATAATACAATACTTGCTGCACAAAAATAATATTAACTGCCAATATCCTTTTTACTTTTTCTTTTGGTAGCGACAGGTTTTGCTGTTTCTTGCAATGCGTTTTTGACGTCGCCTTCAGAATAGTTGGCGAAGAATGTTCTTTTTGATCGTTGTCTCTTCATTTTAACAGTTTTCGTCATTGAAATTGTTTTTATAGAATTTCTCTTTCTACGTCCCATTATTATCTATGGCACTTAAAAGTATTAAGTCTACTTTTCAGAAAAAATTCAATTAAACTTTAGAAGAATTTTTTCGCTCACGTCATTGTCAATACTATTGTATAATAATTTTACAATAATTAGGTATTGTACGATCAGTTGCTAATTAGAATGCCTACTGACCAAAAATGGTTGTACCGTGGACTGTTTATGGCCATTACGTGGCCACAAATGGTACAATTCCCTTTTCGATGTACCATTTTTGGTCAATGCCTAATTCCAGTAGAGCTTAGGTTATATCGTTGAAATTCTTTTTTAAATCTCAAAAATATTTGTTTTTTAATATAAATATGTATGTATAAAACTTCATCCATGCTCTTGTTAAATACAATAACTAATTGTTTCCTTACCAGTCGTATGCTAAGCACCGTTTGCAAGGATGTGGAAAGTTATCAAAGATTTGCACATTCACGTATGATTCTTAAATAAAACGGGACAACAAAACTGTAGAAAGTAGTAGAAATGGTGTCAACATAATCCACCCTTAGACAGCTTTATTCACTGTAATGAAAGTAACCTAAGAATACTTAATATATCGCAATAAATAAGACAGTGGCCACAAATGGTACATCTATTTTTCTTAAATAAAATGATTTAGAATTTCGACCGTAAAGAATTTTTAAAACTTAAAAACATCTATTTTTCTGTATTTCTGTTATAATACAATAATATAGCGACGAAATTGAAGACAAAAATTCCGGAATAAACCGGAACTTTATTAATTATATTAAAAATAATATAAACACGATAGGGGCAAGGCAAAAATAAAAAGGTAAAGTTGCTTGTTATTGCAATAGAAAACGAGAAAGCGAAGCGTAAATAAGATAAATAAATATAGTGATAAATCGTCAGAAGATGTCTTTCGAAGTGGGAATGGAAAATTTTAAATGACGAGTTAACTCGTCTTGGCCAATAGCTGACGAAATTTATCAGTTTCATTATGCCTGTATCATCATGTATTTATTTATTCCATACCTGGGCGTCCATTCCTGTCCCTTCTTGTGCTTTCGAGCTTTACGCGACTCCCGTTGCTTATCCTCGAGCCTCGCCTTTTCGGCCCCTGCGCCATCGTGGTCACCGTTCTCCAATTTCCTGATGTCTGGCCTCAATCTGGAATCCGTCGGGTACACCACTTTCTCCAGCGCTGGTGTCAGTTCGTTTAGCGACATCGCGAACGTTGTGAACTGGTAATACTGAAAGCCGATCCGCAAATGTTAAACCACCGAGCGTGTGCACCGATAAATTTAGCTCCTTTGTTGATTGCAACCAGCGTGCATTGACTTGCCTCTGAACTATTGGGCGGCCTTGGAGCAACTTCCCAAAGGGTAACAGATCCAGGGATATCGTCGATCGTTGGAATGTCTTCTCCATCCATACTTGCTGATGGATCATCGATAGCGTCCTTAAATAAAACGAAAAGAGATTAGGCATGTGGAGGCAATGGATGGTGCATTATTTCTGAAATCTACGAAATTATGTGGCGAGAAAATGGGTTTTAATCAATTTTGTTTTGTGATATTTTTCGAAAGAAAAGTTTCGAGTGCTTCGAACTTTATTAAATGCATCATATTTGGGGACTAGAAACTTTGAAACAAAATTTCTGGATTTATATCTTTTTTTTATATTTTCAGTGACTTCTTTAAATACGATAACTACATTCACGCGCACTGTCTTTTCGAGGAGTGGAACAGCTGTGATTAATATTTTAAGTACCTGATGGGAGGGCTTAAAAGCTCCGACCTTGAGACTGTGCAGCTTCGCTAGGACTTTCTTATGCCCTGGGCTACCCTGAGGACTCTTTGCTTCACGCTTCACCCTCTCCAGAGCTTCTTCGTACGCCGAAGGCTGGCACACCTTCATCCTCTCTGTCCATTTTCCGTAAAGGAACAGCAGCTTCCTCTTTCTGGACAGAAAACGAGTTTCTTCGAACGATTTCTCTTGATCAAAAACGACGTTCCTTTTCATCGACACTTTACATAAAGCTCCACACAGTAGGGGAGACCGGGGCTGGTAGGCCAGTTTTTCAGTGTTTTTCAATGTGGTCGAGATATCATTAAACCGGTTAGTATATTTGATAGGGCATACATTTGGCTATCTGATTAAATTATTAAAGTTGGCTGAATGTGACAACAATTAAGGTATTGTAATTTTTGTTAACACCTTCCTTGCTGGTCAACCAGCCCCATGATCGGGGTTGGTAGACTTACAGTATGGGGTAGGTTGACTATAGGTACAATTAGTTAAGAAAATGTTATTAGCAACTTATCTCAGTGGCAATACAATAACACAATGTCACAAGAGTTGTTTCATTATAAAATATTAATTATCTTTCCTTCATATTTTAATAATAAACTGTAAATTTTTTCAACTTAAACATAAATTATAATGTATTTATAACATAGTGAAATTTAATCAAAAGTAAAATCGCTTTCGGAATAACAAAATAACTTTTTATTCGAATGTTATTATTCGAATACTATTCGAATATTGATAATACTATTCGAATATTGATAATACTATTCGAATAATATAGTGTGAAGTGGGTCAAAATTAGCTTACAAGATTTCACCCTGACAAATGAACCTAAAGAACCTGATTCATAATTCACGCCATACTATTCGAATATATCAGTACCTATTCGAATACTTAAATATTTAAATAGTATTGGAATACTTAAATATTGGAATAGTATTCGAATACTTAAATATTGGAATAGTATTCGAATAGTATTCAAATACTTGGATATTCGAATAGCATTCGAATACTTGGATATTCGAATAGCATTCGAATACTTGGATATTCGAATAGTATTCGAATACTTGGATATACGAATTATATTCGCCAAATAATTAAGCAACTGAAGTATTCGAATACTCGAATACCGAAAAATTCGACAAATAATCCCAGCCCTAGTCCCAACATAACATAAAATTTACAATTGACGAACAATTGCTGTGAAGTAAAATCTGCATCTACATATTAAGGGAATCTCTGCGCAGTTTAATAGTTTAAAATTATTAAAACTCATTCATTTCTCCCCGCTACCCGTATATGTAGCTATGCCGCATGCTCGAAAAGAGTCAGTGATCATGATGTGGTGTCTTTATCGACGCAGCGCGGAACGGTCGGCTAACGATTCGCGATTGGACTGCCGATACCGAGGATCGTTTCTAGTCATACTGATCCAAGTGATTATAAACTGTTACCAGCTTACTCTTGGTCCGTTATAAAGCCTTCGACACGGTGAAGGTCCTTCCCGTTGCAACTGGCGCTCTTGAACGAGAGTGATGCCTTTAAGTTCGCTCCGCCGCTTTGTTTGATATCCAGCGAGCCGAGTTGCTCCATCCATAATTGGCCCACCAACACGTTATGAAGTATGCAGTTGATGTTCTGCCAAGTGTACGCTTCCTTCCATCTACATGCACGATTCGCCGTTTAATAACACTTTTCTGTCCACCGCCATTCAGCATAAGCTAGCAGAAACTCGAACGCAAGCAGCGCATAAGGCACTCACTTGGGCAGTTCGACGGTGACAATGCCTTTCGGATGTATCTCTATCGATTTACCCCAGAATTTCAATTTTGGGTGTATACTGCCGTGGAAGATGAAGTCCTCGCTATCGGCGTGGAACGCGGACACTGGAGGATGATGGGACACTTGCTCGCAAACTATCCTGAAGGGAGAATTTTTGTGTTCTATACTTATGACTTGATAATCGCCTTGCGTGAAGGATCACCTCTTTTCTTCGAAAACTTTGTCTTAACTTCTTACTCAGGGAGCTCGATTTATTGGCATGGAGATATTACCTTTAGCAGCCATTAGATACTGAACGAAAAGTTTAAACATAATCCCCTGGACTTGTATAAAATTGACGTAAGTGGAGTAATTAGTGAACCTTTTGAAATCTAGATTACTGTAAATAATTCGCTTGTAAGCAAGGGAAGATACCCAACCCGAAAATTCAAAGAATTATGAAACTTTGGGGATATGTAGAGGATATATAGATATGTATCATGCATTTTTTTGCTGCCTTAAATATCCGACTATTTTCCGATTTTGGGTTATAACACGCGAACTGTAAGAACTGTAAGTTACTAGGGCTGGGACTATTCGAATAATTTAATATTCGAATATTTTTCAAGTATTCGAAAGCTACGAATAAATTTCAAATATTTAAGTATTCAAATACTATTCGAATATTTCAGTATTCGAATACATCAGTATTCACGCGTTTATTTTTAGTCATATGAGGGAATTCTTCTCAGGCAGTCATTTGGGCCGGTATCAAAATTATTGGTTCCTTTTTAGTACATTTTAATAAAAACTTGCTTTTAAAAAAAATTGTACTGTAAAGTATTTCATCCTTTTTAGTGAAAATCTTGTATTGTCATCGGAGCTATGTATGTGTGCAAAGTTTTAAGTCGATCGAATATGTTGAAGTGTGTCAAAATTAACTTACAAGATTTCACCCTGACAAACTAATGAACTCACATCTGAAACTAAATAAAAGCTTGTAAAAAAATGAACCTAAAGAACTTGATTTATAATTCACACCATACTATTCGAATACATCAGCATTCGAATACTTAAATATTCGAATAATATTTGGATACTTCGGTACTCGAATAGTATTTGGATACTTCGATATTCGAATAGTATTTGGATACTTCGATATTCGAATAGTATTTGGATACTTCGATATTCGAATAGTATTTGGTTACTTCGATATTCGAACAGTATTTGGATACTTCGATATTCGAATAGTATTTGGTTACTTGGATATTCGAGAAGTATTTGGAAACTTCGATATTCGAATTATATTCGCCAAATAATTGAGCAACTGAAGTATTCGAATATTCGAATACCGAAAAATTCGACAAATAGTCCCAGCCCTATAATTTACCAAATGATAGCCCTAATTAAAAGAAGTAACTTTTGTCCAAAAACTTTCTATCTATCTCTTACAGTTCGTGACTTATAACACAAAATCGAAAAGTAGCTGGATTTTCAGCGGTCAATTTCACCTCCTTAGAGTGAATTTGGGCACCAAAAGGAATGCCTAATACACATCTATATATCCTCAACAAATCCCCAAAGTTTCATAATTTTTTGCATTTCCGGGTTGGGGACCTTTCCTTATTAGTTCCAACTTTGAGTAGGTATAAATTTAATATAACCCGAACGAGGTTGCACTTTGTACGAGAACTGGACAAAGGGTGAAACGACACGTCACAAATAAAAGCACCACAAATACAGATCAATGTAAGCTAGAAGGACATACATCGAGGGATGCTCGTATTCCATAAAAAGGGGCATTTATGATTTGAATTTGTTCCAGTGAATTCCCGCGCCCTCGTACAATTCTAGCACTCGTTGCACAACGCCGCGGTAAGTAACAACGGTGGGCAAGAAGTCTTGTAACCCGCATGCTCGAATAGTTACCGGAAGTCCTCGTGCTCGAGTTCGTACGTCTCCCCCAGTATGGGATTGAAGGGTTTGCCAAGCCTCTCCCAGTTCGAGGCCAAAGCGCTGACAGCAAAGGCGGCAACGTACTATAACGTGTCACAACGAACGATATAGATCGTCCTCCTTCCAGATGAATGAATATTTAATGGTTCAAAAGCTAGGCTCACCTGTAGCCTCCCGATGGGAGTCTCTTCCTGAGCCGCCAGCTTGAGCAGCTTGGCATACTCCATGTACTCGGCAACGCGTTGGAGGAAGGAGAGGGGTTCGTTAAAAATGACCGGCATGGCGATTTTACTAAGATCCTTACCCAGTGACAGCACTGAGCAGAGATTCACCTCTGAGTGACCGGGAACTGGTAACGTTGCTCTTAAAGAAATAACGATATCCTGCTGTTATGATCTGAATAACGATCTCTATCGGCGTAAGTAAAATACAGACTACTTGCACTGATGTTGCCTATCAGTGTACACTAAAACAGTCGAATATAATACTTGAAATTCAGCACAAGAATGAACCGAGGCGTGTAAAAGCTCATCAAAGTAACAGGCAAAACGTAATCGATCGCCCTACAAAGGAATTGTTTTGGCAACAGCACGCAATCGAAATCAATGAATCAGCTACAATCTGACAGGCCACGGACATCGATTACGTCATTCAGAATCAAGCCCAGCAAACAGCGACGATTGTTGACCATCAAACCTACGACCCATTCGATCCCAACACCCAGGAAGTCTCGCGGAACCGCAACACTCGCGATCTCAGCGAGCGCATCGTTATTGTGCTTTGCCAGCAGGCACTCGTCTTTATAGAGCAACAATCGTCGGACGCTTAACAAGGTCGTCGCGATGACTGAAGGTCCGTCGGCCACGGTATCCTTCAGGTGCTTCTAAGAAGCGTCAGCTCCGTCGCGGTCCCGATCGAATAGTCGGCCTTCCCGTCGAGAAACTAGTCCCGTGCATCACAGCGACGTGAACGTCACGCACCTGTGCGGCCCCTGTATCCTTTCGTTGGCCATTATACGGGGCTGTCGTGAATATCGCGCGGCCTATTGTCCGGCTGGGTAACGGCCCTTATCGCGGGATGGGACTCGTCGCGTCCTTTGATCCACCCTCGCTTGCTGGCGATGTCCCGACGACCAACAACATCCGGCGATTACGTGAACCAAGGGGGCTGACGGGAACGGGTGGGATGGTTGGATCGCATAGCTCGGTACCTTCTCCTCTGACAGGCCTCCCGCGTGTACCCTCCTCCTCGTGCACAAAGCGACCAGCCACGAAAGGACCGACACGGGCAAACAGGGTGGAAAAGGCAGAGGCAGAGGCGGCGGGGGAGCGGAAGACACAAAGACGTCGCCTCGCGTTCTCCAGAAGGTGCACTGACTGTTATCACCGCGACATCGTTCAGAAGCCGTAGGGGCGTAGGAACGTTAGCGAAGCTAGGTGTCGGCCCAACGGAACACCTCGGTCGGTCGACATGTGCGTTCGCGCACCGTGCCACAGCGGCTCCTAAGTTTATAGCGGATGACGGAACTCGCGATCAGCTGTACGCCCGGATACTGCACGTTGGGTGTGCGGGCGTGACACAGGAGCCCTGGCGCACCCCCTTGTCCCTATCTGCGTCCTCCTCGCACCCTGCCGCCACCCGCGGCCAGGGCGGCACAGCTGTCTCTTTCCTGCCGCGCTCTGCCCGCCAGAAAATATCAATAAATCCGAGCATGGTTGGTGTGGGCCATACCTTGCCCATTCCGTTGGACGTGGCGTGCCATTCGTTGCGCCCGGGACCGCGCACGCGCGCTGACCGGCGCGGCCGCGCGAAACGTCGCTGGTCGTCGGATTTGAATTTTCGTAGCAGCCGACCGTCGTTTCTCGTCGCGATCGTCCGGTCTCGCCGCGTTGCTTGGAGTGCGACGATTAAACGGCCGGTCAATTTACGCCGTTCGGCGCGGGGGGAATTTTGTTCGGCGGCTAATTGCATCGTTGCTGTTCGGGGGGGTTGTAACGACATCAGGAGGAGATGGCTCGATAACAGCGCTGATGCACGGTGTAATTGATAAAGTAATCACGTTGTTGTCGTCCTGTGACTGTAACTCGATTTCGATCAGCTCTGAGGGGGCGCGTAGCAGGCCGTTGTCGCTATGACGGTAAATGGCTCTCTCGCGATGTCGATATTCCTCCCGCGAATATCGTTCGTGCCACGCGCCTATTTTGCCAAACAATGGCACGCGACGAAGCTTTCACTGCAGTTTCAATGAAGTATGCATGGCGCGTGTTGATTGAATTCGTTCCCTGTTTTCATGGTACGGTAGCGACTGGGTGATTGTTTTATCGAAAATTCCTTTCGTCTTTCGTGGACGAAGATCCGTTTGCCGGTCGGGCAACGTAATCGGATTGCACAATACTCCGGTGGGATTATGGTTATCCTTTAAGTGCATTACACGCACTCGTATTGACGTGCACTGAAACGGGGATTAACCCTCGGCTGACGGATACATTTTGACCCCTCCAAAATGTCGAACCACGTCTGTTACTTGTTAGTATTATTTCTCGCAGAAAATAAGGATTTTAGAGCGTAACATCAGATTTTAATATAGAAGCTTATTCTGGGGTACGAATGAATATTATTATGGGGTAAAATAGGCTCTGCAGCAGGGCGGAGCGAAACTATATAGGCGAACATTTAAATTTGAATTTTCAGTTGGCCTGAGTGCGGGATAGTTGTCTTTTGATTAACCAAACACAAAAAAAAATTTTGGGAAAATATTCATGTCTGCAGATTTCTTTTTCTCCTAAAAATGATCATATAATCATATAATCATTTTAATAAAAATCTATATGGAGAGAAATGGATTATTTTGCAATATCTTTCAATTATTAGGTACCTGAGTCATTGTAATAGATTAATAATCTTTAAACTTTCATTTACCGAAAATTAAGAAAAACGTTCTTGGTCAGTTTTACCACGAAGCTGTATGTTCGAGAATAAAACAATTCGAACTGTTTCTTTAGTATTATTAGACGAATGGAATTACCATTGAATTATAATAATACTAATGCACATAAATGAAATTTATTTGAAATATCTTAAACAGGAAATGGGATCGTTTAAAAATGAAAAGAACATCGATAAAAATCTATATTTTTGTATTGCCAACTGACGAGTCTCGGGGAATAACAGTGGTATAAATGTTTACTAATCTTTCACTTCGTTTCAAGCAATTAGTGCACAAAGCATGGTATTCGCATCAAACAACAGAAATATGAAGATACGTCTACTCTCCAACGTTTTCTAAATAAATATACCACTTTCATTCCTGAAGACCATAACAAGGAGACGTTTAATTTACTGAATACTGAACACGCGAATACTTTCGTGCACAATTGCACGCAATGCACAAGAATGTGAATCACAGATCGTTAACGAGTTCCCTCTTAATCTTAGGATGCCTTTATGCAAGTTTAACTTGTGAGGCCATTCCATACCCCTCTCTTTAGGTATTCACAAATGTAATCATGTATAAATTGTATCGTGTTCTGAATGAAATAAATTCACAGGATCTATGTCTTTTCATTAAAAAGTAGATATTTAATCAGGTTACAATTGCCAAGTCATACATATGCATCAATAGCCAGCGCTGGGGAAAATAGATTTTTGAAATAGATGAATAGAAATAAATATTGTTATTTCTTCGAGTTATACGGGATTCAACAAATGAACTTTTCTTTGAAATAGTAGTTACATAAAGAAATAGTAATAGTATGCGTTTATTTCATATGCCTTGCCTTTCAGCTTTTGAAAGGGGGTATACATTTATCTCTACAATATTATATTATATTTCTATTTCTTCTAGGGTTTATACAAAAACCGACTTTTGAAAAAAAACAGATTTCCATTTTTCACAAAAAAATATAATTAAAAAAGTAAATAAATATTTGTACTTATTTTAAAAATGTTCAGTTTCCTTAATGTTATGGAATTATAACAATATAACAAAATAAAATATACTCTATCTACATAAAATCAAATAAAAAAAATAAAGCAATTCCAGAATCGATGATAATACATACCATTTTTGAGTTCATTTAATATTTATGGATCTACAAAAATATAACAAAATAAAGTACCTAGACTGCATACAAAACAAAATGTGAAAAATCTAAAATAATTAAAATCCGTACAAAATATAAATCTTTTTAAAGGTGGTACGAAATTATAAATCTTTATTCCATTTAGTATTTTTTTCGGAAAATATGAACTCATGAAGATTAGTTTTACAGTAAACTGTTACCTACTACAATATGGTTGTGTCCAATGCGATTTCAAGTAAAAATGTTTAATTTGTCGAATTTTACAAATTTTTAAATAAAAACCGGTTTTTAAAAACCGACCAACCCTAATTTCTTCTCTTCTTGTTCTTTTTTGCGCTGTTTTCTTCTGCTTATTATCTCCCTCGTTCATTCCGTTACTTCTTCAAATATATATTTTAATATTAACTCATACAAATACTGTTGTGAGTATTTTATTGAAATATATTAAAATAGTATTTCAAATAATAATATTTCAAACAAGACCTAGTATTTCAAATAACGTCTGACTGACTGACAACACAAAAAATACATACCTGCGTTCAGAAGTATTTGCAAGAAATATTTTCCCGAATATATGTAATTTTAAGAAGCGAGCGACCTTTTCGATCCCCTATTTCCCATTTTCGAATCCGAGTGTAAATAGTAAATAGTAATTGCTCATGATTTAAGCATTAAATGAAATAGCATTTTCAAACAGTATTTTATTTAAGTCTTAAACCTTCGTTGACACTCTGGGTGTGAGCCACCCATAACCTGTATTTACGCCTGTACTTTCTATATGTAAAATAAATACCTTTTTTCCAAAGCCGACTTACAAACTATTTTTTCTCTCAAAACATTATATCTGAACAATAACTCTGTAGATTTTTAGCTTCTAATATTGGAATTTCTAGAAGCTACAATTTTTTGACAATTTTCTTCGTGTTTTCTCGACACATGGTAATCTAGATTTTTTTTACAAAAACTGTGATGAAATTTCAATAAAAAAAACTATTGGAATACATTCTACATACCTTAAAATTGACCCATGATTTATTTCATAACGATTGGTTTCTTCAGATAAGAATGACAATCGTTCAAAAATTGTTCTGGATGTGAGCCACCCAGGTTGATCGAAAGAAGAGGTGTGTCAACGAAGGGTTAAATGAACTAGTATTTTCAAACAATATTTGCTTATGGAAATATTTCAGTTTATAGTATTTTGTCTCAAACCATTCTAAATTTTCCCCAGTCAATATCTCATCTACTAAAACCTACATACATGGACCCCACCGGCGTAAAGTTTGGAAGTACTTATCGAGCATCATTAAAATCCTGGTACACCACAAAATGTTTTCTAATTCGAAGTTAACACTTTTAGTGGTAATTACAGTGTCCCTGATTCCCATCATACATTATATTAATATCTCATCACGCAAAAGGAATAGGTACTTACTTACACGTGCTTCTAAGTTCATGAATCATGATTGTGACATGTACAAGGCAAACTTTACAATAGATCATAGCCTGTAACTATCAATTCACTAGGTAACACGCAACAATATACTACAATCCTTATATCTTTTTACCTTATAACGTAACACAGGTACCAATTGCTATCTAAAAAGAATATTAATCAAAGAAAAGAAAACAAGTGATAGATAATCTAGAAACACTGGGTCAGTCGAGACCTCAGAAATCCTCCCAGAGTCAACGTCCCTTCATCCAGCAAGGCTTACCGAGATTGCCCCCTAATCTGCTCGCAGCCGGCTAATTAGCGCGAATTAATGGCGAGGCAGGTATTTACTTAGTTCAATGGCCCTGCGTCTATGCGGGCATCGCATCGGGATAAGAATGAACCGAATCTCTATTGATTCACCTGGAAACCAAATCGATATCCGTACGAGGCACAGGGGCTCACTTCGTTACAGATCGGCCAACTTTCGTCGGATCAACGGAGAGACGAGCGGCCCTCGTCGGTCGTTTCTTCACGCGACGCGGCTAAAGAATTCGTCATTCCTGGTTCCGCGACCTGTTCGAACGTCTCTCCCAATTATCGCTATCAGATGAACGATTCCACCGACGTGAGTAGCACTCTGCACAAATTGAGCCTCCCGAAAGGAATCTGAAAAGAAGTGCGTGTAAACACGTGCAACTGTCGCGGAGACACACGTTTCTTCTTTATTACTGAAATATCTGGATGAAGGTGTCATGGGTGGGACGTTTTAATTGGAGCTAGGAAGATAAACGTCAAGTTTCTGTGGCTAATCCGTCTGCAGGGGTAGTTTTGTGTCTTTTCGCAGTGATGTGTCGCAATGGCTAACGAGGCAGAGAAAGAAAAGAAGGAAATTGAAGATACCGCGTGGATTAAAGTGGAACCCGAGGGCGAGGAAGTGGGTCATGAGTCGAAGGAGGAAGCTGGGAAGAAGCCTCGCACCAGGAAGTACCTCACGAAGCACATGAAGCTGTATCCAGAGTTGTACAGAAGCGACGTCTCCATACATCCAAGTTACACGACGTTTAAGAACTTGCCCTAGTAAGAATGACTTCGTTAATAGACACAGATGCAGTAGTTTCGCGACACTTACTCTCGCACAGCCCCTTCTGCGTCAAACTTGAAGTACACTTCCCCTCGTAAATCCTCGCGTGGTCACCGATTACCAATAATATTAATCAACCACCAAACAGACTTTCTGTCAAACAACTTTAAACAAAGCTAAACTGCTTCCCATCGTCGAATCAATCTTTAACCCTCTGCAATCTTTCCCTAGTCACAACTATGGGAGATGGAAAAATATAATACAGTGGTTTCAAACTCACTAACTTCTTTAATTCTACTAATCCCGAAGATGTCCACTGTAGCAAGGTTCGGTGACACTAGTGTGCGACTTAAATCTCGGGTGTTCTTGAAAGAAATTCTTCAAGTGCAGTGGTGTAAGCCTTGCTCCGCCTTGCTGCACTTTATTCCAAGCCTGAGTTACTTTGCCACCACTGTGTTTCCTCGCTGTTGTTTTGCAGGCATTTGAATAACGCTACGATGTAAGAAACTGTTCTGTAGCTGGGCCAATGGTCTGAATGTCTGATTTGTTAAAAGCCTCGTCGTCTGTCGGCGTCGCGGGCAGAGGATCAAGCGGCAGATCAAGCGCCAGCTGATGCGCGACGTGATGCATTTCGCGATGATGCAGATGTTCGCCATCGATAGCCTCAGAATCGACCGGGACTTCAGCGTCGGGATGCCACCGAAGACATTGATCGTCCCGGATTTGGCAACCGTGAACGAAAGGCGTCGCATCAACGAGCTCCTTCGTTTCTCATGATGAATATATTTCGCTGCGCGTCAGAACCGATTTTGTACCGACGTGTGAACGAATAAAGCTGCATTTCACCTATGCGTTGAGTAAATTGGTCGAGTCTGTTTTCGCTCGGAAAGTGGACCCTCGCTTACGCGAGGCTTGCGCGCGAGATCGAGGAGGGAAACAAATTCAGGTCAATCGGAAACAAAGAAAGCAACTCTTCTCCAATGTTGAGCGGTTACGTTTTTGACGTTCGCAACATCGCAACACAGGGGAGCTGTGACTTTAGTATTTTTACTCTTGTTATGAAATAGTGCGATGTTTCGTAACAAGTACCAGCACGGGCTCCTGTCCGTTTTGTACAGCTGCGGTTCGACGCCATTGGAGTTATGGGGCATGCACGTGAGTTTAAGGATAGATTTGTTTGCAGAGAGGAATATTCTGTGGGTTTTATTGATCCCTCAGTGACGGAGTAGTTTGAACAGATTGTATCACACAAGTACGAAATTCGTAAAGCCGTGCATCTTTGTAACTGAATAGCTTAAACGGGGGAGAGGATTTTTGCAAATCGTTCAGTGACTGGGAAGTTTGATCTGACACTTTAATGACAATTCATATTTTATTACTTTATAGAGGTTCTCGCTAACTGCCGCGTATTTTTATACGTCTCGACGCAATTTTCTCCTGTCCTGAGAACGATACAAAGGGATACTTTACATTAATTGCATCGGTTATTTCAGAAGCCACACATGAGACATGTTTGGCGAATTTCAGTTAGGAATATATCTTTATACAGGTTGCCAAGACGCATTGTTTGGTAGGTATAGAAATGGCACATATTCCACTCAAGGGGTTGTACCTAGTCAGGAGGCCGAAAAGAGGCGAGTGTTTGTGATTTTTTTTTGAAAAAGCGGAAGCATATATTGTTACGGAACTTTTTGCACTTAAGAGAGCAATATTTAAACAACATTTGGTAATTTTTTCGTGGAAAAATATTTGCGTTTATAATAAAATTACAAGCGACATCTAAGAAGCCTTTTTAAAAAGTTGTTTTGGGGTGAGCACTGCCATGCGGGACCAGATTATCTAAAATCAAAAAACAAAAAAGATTTCGTTAGCGTATTAATGTACCCTCTGATTAACGGAGGGAATTTTTTAAATATTAATATAAAACAACATGGTGGTTACTTAAAGTTGAAGTCCTGATTTTTGCCCGAAAACTAGGTGTAACTTACCCTCCTCTGTTAAAAACAGCTTCAAAGATTGAGTTTAGTGCAGAAACGATATTGTATTTGAAAGCACGTGTAGTTTATGCAGAGCTTCGAAGAAAATGACACTTTTCTTTATTCTTTTATTAACATTGTGAGTATTCAAACGAATAAAATGTGGGGGTTCACCTTCAAGCTGGAAGTTTTTAGTTAAAAGCCACCAAAAAATCTTGAAAAAGTGGTTTATTGCAAAGACGATACATGTGAACATTTTTCCAAATTTTTTTGGTAATTTTCTAATGGAAGATTTGGTTACCTAATTTGTCAGAATAATGTAGAAACTTTTAATTTAAAATATACATGTATTTTTCACTGATTTTTAGGGCAAGAATTATTGGAATGTAACAGTTTTTATCGTATTTGTTAAAACCTGAAAAATGTCACATACCTGCGTATGTTGTTTCTGAAATAACCGATTCAATTACACTTGTAAAATATATTGCAACTTAAATATATCCTAGTTGCATGCTGTTTGAAAGTTATTACACAGATGGATAGAGTTTTCTTAATAATCTTCCTGGTATATTATTATAGCTACCAATAAATCTTTTTAATCCTGCTGATACTCCTTATGTCTATTCAGCAATTCTGCAAAGCTTGTATTAATCACATACGAATCGAGTACTGTTTTATTCAGTAAATAGAAATAACTTTTACCCTTCTTTATTCTTGTCCGTCCACATTTTACCATTTCATTAATTAGAAATACAGGCTACCTAAAACCAAATCATTGATAATCCCTTGTCAAACTTATATTACTTAAATAAGCCATGTCAAAACAAGTGTTTCACTACCCGTACAGCACACTCCGTTCCACGAAGGTTGCAGGAAGGTTCCATGTGCGTTGCCGTGCAATGTTCCACAGGGGCGGACATAGGAGGATTCCTGCAACATTCCAGCAATGTTCCGATGTTGCACCGCGACCTTCCTGCAACTTTCCTGGAACCTTCCTGCAACGGAGTGTGCTGTATGGGTAGCTACGAAGACTGTCACTGAGGAGCGAACCGTTCACTGTAAACTCCATTCCTCGACAAGCGCAAAGCAGAGTACAATATTGCCTCTCGTCAGTAACAGATAAACCGGGGTCGATAAGAAGTACAAATAGTGCAATTCTCACCAGGTGAAAAATGGTTACATTCGAAGGGTTTCCGACGAGGAAGTAAAATCGCTGGCGCTGGAGTTGGCGGGTACCAACGTGACGACGACTTACATCTTCAGCCCCCCTAATCCCAAGCAAGTCCTCGCCATTCGACTTCCCTTTCTGATCATGATCATCAAGAACATGAAGAAGTACTTCACGTTCGAGATAACAGTAAATCTCTCGCGTATACAATTCGCACTTTCAGCTCGATAGCAAGCTTAACGAACAAGGTGGCGTCACTTGAGGAGGGGAAAAAAAGAGAAACCGTGTATCGTTTTCGCCCCGCTAGATACTCGACGACAAGAACATGCACAGGAGGTTCCGAATGAGCAATTTCCAGAGCGCCACTCGAGTCAAGCCCTTCTGCACGTCGATGCCGATCGGCCTGTCTGGCGGCTGGAATCAGATTCAATTCAACCTGGCAGATTTCACGCGAAGGGCCTACGGCACGAATTACATCGAGACCACACGCATGCAGATCCACGCGAACTGCAGGATCCGACGCATCTACTTCGCGGACAGGTGCACACGCTCGACCTATTTCCACCGATAGCGATAACATTGTTACTGCCGCTTTATCGGAGACAGTACTCCACGGGCAAGGAGACCTTCCCAACCCGTAAATTCTGATTCTGATGAAACTTCGTGTGAGCAATTCTTTTTTCTACGGAAAGTCACTCTGACCGGGTGAAATCTGCTCTTAAAGTTCAGGAACAGCCGATCGGAATGCCCGCAAACACTGTGGACCCGCAAGACTTGACCAGTTTCCTTGTGGGTTACTTCGGTTTTATGCAAGGATCACAAAATCCGCCCATTCGAAATATCTATGTTATTTTAAATATTGAAGAAGAATTAGGGTTTTATGTTTTCGAGAAGCTCATCGTACGGAAGATTTAAAAGATAAGTAATTCTTTGAAGTGGAATGACTTGGTAGCTCGAGGTTGCCATTTTAGATCAGGGGATGCGATGTGGAGACAATTTTCAAACTTGGATATCTAAGTAGGAAACAGTTGATTTTAGGATGCATGTACCATAAGAATCTACAACTTTATTGAATATTAGATACCCACCACGAAAAGTAGCTATTGCATTTAAAAGCGTAAAGTTGACTTTGAAATATCTTCCACTCATGACAGTATTATCTTCAATTTCTTTCCTAATGTTTCGAATAGCGGAGGTATTTCTGGCGAGCAGAGTTCGTGATCTAATCTCATAATCATCTATGAATATATTGTTCGACAAATTAGTGTACTTCAGGAGATATTTCAGATTTCCCATGGAGGTAAAGTATACTAAACAATAGTGCTACCAGTTCGCATTTCTTCGTTAAGGGGTCACATACGTTTCTCAGCGTTAAAAGTAGTCAATAGGCCTGATGAATAAAAACTAAGCAATTCCTACAAGTAATTCCTTATTAGCAAAATCAATTGCTTAAAAAGCAATCACTTAAACAAAAAAGGAATTTCTTATTTTCATATGAATAAAAATCATAAGGAATTGCTGGTTTTGCTAGACCGTATAAGTAAATGGTAGCTGTGATTGCCGGTAACGTTCTCACTCTCTCTCGGGCTCCCCTTTAAAATCTTCAAGTTTATTTAATAAAGTACAAAAGTTTTCTTATTGAATTAGTTTTTTCAGTTTTTACATATCAAAATCAAATAGTTAAAATACTTTATTATAGTGCCGTTGCTTAAGTATTATACATATAAAATATATACTGATACATACTGATGAAGTAATTGGTCCTTTAAGCAAATGTTAGCATGGGGTACAGCAGTCTTAAAAATTCTTAAGGAATTGCTTATTTAGCAAAAGCAATTGCTTCTTTCATTGATTGTAAGCAATTCCTTTAAGCAATTCCTTGGCAGTTTAGGAATTCCTACAAGATAAAGCAAATGCTTGCGTTTTTCTTCACATGAATTTAAGCAATTCCTAGTAAAATATTAAGAAAAAGCAATTGCTTACACTTTATTCATTAGACCCAATGATTGCGAGTGATTCAGGGATAAACTAATAATCCGATTTGTTTAATTCTTTTTGTGTTTATATACCTATGGTTATATACCTTAAGTATGAGAATTGGAAAATTTTTAAAAATGTGGGTTTTTCTCGAAACATCATTTTCCAAGACGGTGGACATGATAGCTGCCTCACCGTTCATCCGACTAACTTCATTATTTACACACATATTCTACATAAGATTCGCTATCCGGTGGCGGTGAGCTTTTTCAATTAAATTGAACCATTTTTTACTAACAAGCAACAACGTACGACTTTTATAGCGAAAATTACGACCTTTTTCTTCTAAGTTTTACCATTGCCGCAATTTTTTTTTTTTTTTTCGAAAAAAGAAGACGTCACCAGATAACTACGATCCTAAAGATTGTTAAAAAATCGGAGATTTTTTATTCAGACCGGTCGTACGAGCGGCGCCAGTAAACGTGTTCTACGTCACTGCACGCAGACGCCACATTTTTAAACATTTTCCTATTCTCAGACCTGTTTTATAATCTATAAACATGCACCTATACAACACAAAAACAATTAAACCAATCGGACTAATAGTTTATACCTGGATCTCTCCCAAACATTGACTACGTTGTAGTGCCGAGAAACGTATATGACCCCTTAAGGGGGCATAGTACTTTCTTTGCCCCAAAATTTAAGCCTCTTAATGAATTTTTTTCTATATATGAAAATGAAAAGCTAGGAAGATGGAGTTTACTGCAAATTTAGGATCAGGGTTTGAAAGTATTTAAAGAATTTTTATTGAAAAAAACATCCTCCCTCCCTTCGCTAAAGTCGCTCAAAGTTAGCCCCTCCGCTTTTTTTTTAATAAAAAGTCTTTTAATACTTTCAAATACTTTCAATAGCTTTTCATTTTCATATGGACAGAAATTCATACAGAATGCTTAATTTTCGGGCAAGAAATACCTAACATCCAAAGGTACAGGCTAAGTAGGCTGGAGCGTAGGATGACAAATTTTGGGAACCGATAAATTCTGTAGAGCGGCAAATTTTGGGGAGCAACAAATTTCGCAAAGCGGTTAATTTTAGGGAGCGGCAAATATTGGGAAGCATCAAATTTTGCGGAGCGAAAGAAGGTGGAAAAGATTTAAACACAGGCTCGAGACAACTTTAAAAACAATTCACTTTCTTTTCAAGTAGCGAATTAGTAATGACTCACATGTGAGTTGCCATATTGAATTAATTTAGAAATTTTCTCGACTCTTAAAAATCAAAATATTTGATGATATTTTGCGGAAAGGGCGGCAGACGCTTGCTAGCCTAGGGGGGTCAAATCGAGCGCCATCCCGTAAAATATGAAATCTTCAAACACCCTATTTTAGTAATTTGGCAATTTAATTATTCAAATACATTTTTGAATAATTATTACACTCGAGGAAGAAGTTAGCGCATGAAAAAGCACATCCTGCTATACTATTTAATACTTCACAGTAATATTAATCAACAGACTTTATTCGGAAGACAAGCTACCAGAAGACTTCAAGCTCTTCTTGCCAATTCATCGAAGGAAGTGTGTCCGCGAGAAAGACGTTGAGAAGCCAAAAGATGCGAAATCAAAAGAAGAAATCAAAACTGAGGAACCACCACCCTTCGAGATAGGTAAAGCAGAGGATGATGACGAAGAAGAAGCTGAGGAAGCATTAACAGAAGAATCGATCGAGGGGGATCCTGCTCTTACAAAACAGGCACTTGAGAAAGTTGTGGCAACAACGGAGGACGAAGAAGAGGAGGATGAGGACGAAGCCGAACAACCGGACGCGGGTGATTATGAGGCTGAGGATGAAGATGCCGCAGAGGACGAAGCCGAAGAAGATGCTCGCACAACGCCTCCAGGAGACGTCACGGAAGAGGAAACTGAAGCGGAGCAATCAACCGCCGAAGAGGAAGAAGCAGAAGCAGCAGTAGTTCAGTAACGAACACATGACGCATAGTGTAAATATCGATTAATAAATAATATTTATTCTTACGTGGTCTGAAGAATTTAAAAGATTCCCTACTATACTCGAGATGCTTTACATTAAAAATTAAAGATGGAAAGCTGGAAGAGAAACATCTCGATAACAGTTCGCTAGAAATCCATTGCAAAATCCATTCACGCGACGCATATACGTTCTTATATCTTTAGAAGTTTATTACATACACAACGTACAGAAGAAACAAGATGTATACAGTTCTTTAGGTCATTGTTTATGATTTCCGTATACCGTTTTTAATCAAAAATATACCGTTCTATGTTTAGTATTCACTGCAAAGGTCAATTAAAAACGATTCAACATTTTTATAAGAAACAAATCGAAATCAGTGTCCCTATGTGTACATCATACGATAAAATAAAATGTAAAACAGCTGGTTGGACCTTTATCGTTTATTAAGGAACGTCGTAATCATCGTCCTCTCGTTTCCTCTTCATAGAATCTTCCATTTCTAGTTTGATAGGTGGTCCGGTTTGCCCCGATGAGATTTGTATCTTTGGCTTCGTTACCTGCGCCTTCACTGTACCCGATCCTGTATTAGCTAAAAATTTAAAAACTTCTGTGAACCGGCAACGAACGTTATATCTCATTATTGCACCTTAAGTAACTTGTCATACGTGTTTGGCTTTTCAATGTAAAATGGATCGAGGGAACGGGAGGTTGGGAATACAGAACTCGGAAGGGATCTGGGGATGAACGTACAGCGTAAAATGTATTATTCCAACCAATTTTAAACGTATTCGTGCACGTAACTGACCCGTCGAGAATTTTAAAACTGGCTTCGGTATGGAAATAGTCTGGGTCCTGGCAACCGTCGCGAGCGTTCCTGGTCTTTTAACGATAGAAAGCCCGGTCTTGTTCCCTTCCATTTTGATCTTAGACTGGCCACCTTGGATGTTATTCCCGACTATAGAGTGCAACGGTTTCCCTACTACTTTCTTCGTGGCGTTCTTTAGCTTGTAGTTTGTCGCGTTCAAACAGTATCGATCGGGCGGTAACCTCAAGCCGTTACTCGGCTTAACGAACGGAAGCGGTATATTATTCTTCGCTCTGGCCACGTCTAACAGTACGTCTCTCGGCGGTGGGTTCGTGAAAGTACGTTCCAGCTGCATTTTCACGGCCAATCTAACATCATCCAAATCAATGAACTTCTTCTTCCCGTGATTTGCGTAAATTCTACTGTCGTCCAATATACAGGTGACATAACCTACAAAAGTTAAATACATCGGATTATGTACCTTGCGTGATTCTTATGAAATAACATAAGTTCGGTATAAGTTCTTTTACATCCCACGCGAAACTTCGACGATCTCTAATAAACTCTGCTCGCAAAATACTTACGATACGTAAATTCGAGCAGCTGATTTATAACCTTCGGCTCGTAGTCTGTTATTCCCATATCTTTCATTATCGACATTATCACTTGGGCGTCTTTTGGAATATGTTTCACGTGACTCATTGTCTTTGATTTTTCTGTCATTGTGTAAAACACGTTACTGTTATTGTTGTTGCACTACGCGCAACAACCGGAGATCACGATTCCGCGGATTTTAGGTTAGCGTTGCGAGGCATAATTAGACGAGAATCGTGAAGTGGGCGTTGCAGGACTACCACGCACAGGGAGCCAAATTTGTATTGTACATTGAATTAAAAATATTTGTAAATTGCATTAAAACTGACAATGTAATCGATAAATAATTGCTGTTTCTTTCATTGACAAGAGAATCGGGTTTGTAAATTCAACGAATAATCATACACTTCGTACCACGCGATATATTTTCTTCGCCGTCATTGTGGCAATGGCTACCGGAGTATACTTCAGTCGAATTTGCCTAGCGAGTTCGTGGCTTGCCGTCAAACTGTCTTTGGGAGTTTTTACCGAAGGAATTTATACCACATGAGAAACAATATGAATATCACGTCTGCAGGTAAATAACTTATTTCAAGTTTCACTGCTTCGCGCGTCTTTGAATCGCGTTACATCGGTATTTGCCGGTAAATTTTCACACAAGACTTGGGCATTGTTCGTGCAATGATTTGCAAGTCTCGTGGACCATAACCTCTAAATTTGTGTTCGAAGTATTAGACGCAGCGGTTTATTTGATTCTAAATCGTCTTTAGTGTTTCAACGCACCGTTTAAGTGTCTCCAGTAATTCATTTTAATGAATAAACGTTATTTTCTTCAGCTGGTATCATCTCCCTGCTGGAGGAGCCGATGCCGGAGTTGAAGGTGTTTGCTCTGAAGAAGTTGGATATGATAGTGGACGAATTTTGGCCGGAAATTTCTGAGGCCATAGAGAAAATGTATGTTACTTAAGTGTCACGCTTCGTGGTGCTACGAATTATCTCCGGTAGTTGTTTATTTACGAGTCGTTGTGTTTCAGCGAGATTCTTCACGAGGATAAAGCGTTCTCTCAACACGACCTAGCTGCATTAGTTGCTAGCAAAGTGTATTACCATTTAGGAAGCTTCGAAGATTCTCTTACTTATGCCCTCGGAGCTGGGGAGCTCTTTGACGTTAATGCTCGTAACGAATACGTTGACACTATTATAGGTACTAATCTCCGATTCGTTTTATTAATACAGTATTGTCTCCCTGAGGGCTCGCTGGTCGGGTACCGCTGTTGAGCCCGTATCGTGAACAGAGCCTTAATCCCGAGTGTTCGTTTCTTGCTTCTTTCTGGCCGATGGGGAGAGCGAGATGGAACGCTTTGCGTGCGCGGCGGGCGTGAGCGCAAAGGACGGAGTATCAGGCGTCCGAAAGATGGAGCGAGACAAAACATCAACGCGTCGTCTGTCTCGTACCGCCCTCGTTCACTTTCAGTGCCCCTCGCTTGCTCTCGTTCCATCTCGCTCTCGCCTGCGCAGGACAAGAGTGAGACAGAAGTGGCGGAGATAGCGACAAGTTCACAACGCGTACAGGAAACCGAGCCCATAGGGAGACAATACTGTAATGGTTGACTTTGTTGGATTCTGTGTACACATCCAAGTTTTGTTGCAGCTAAATGCATCGACTATTATACTCAACAACGTGTCTTGGAAGCGGAAGGGAAGCTACCGCCAGGCAGCAAAGGCATCGATCAGAGATTAGAGGGAATTGTGAACAGAATGTTCCAGCGCTGCTTGGAGGATAATCAATACAGGCAAGCTTTAGGTCTTGCTCTCGAAACGAGAAGAATGGATATCTTCGAAGCCGCGATTATGCAATCGGTGAGATAAATTTTAGCTAGTTCGCGTGGCGTCTGCGGTGTCCAGGTTTCTGATTTATGTACCGAACCGTTTTTATGTTAGGACGACGTGAGCGGCATGCTATCCTATGCTTTCCAAGTCGTGATGAGTCTTATTCAGAATCGAGGCTTCCGCAACACTGTGCTCCGCTGCCTAGTAAACCTCTACCGTAATTTGGGAACCCCGGACTACGTGAACATGTGCCAGTGCTTGATATTCCTCGACGATCCGTTAGCCGTTGCCGAGCTGCTGGACAAACTGAGCAAAGGCTCGCAGGATTGTGTTCTGATGGCCTATCAGATTGCGTTCGACCTGTACGAATCAGCGACTCAGCAGTTCCTCGGGCGTGTTCTGCAAGCTCTTAGGGCAACAGCTCCCATCCCGGGAGCTCTCATAGTTAAACCGATTGTTAAACCAGCCGCGAAGGCTTCCGCCGATACCAACTCCGAATCTACAAGCATGGAAACCGAGAGCAGCACCCCTGTTCCGGAGGATAAGTCTCAGCGTAGCGTTGAAAGCTTGGTAAGTCCCAGTGTTCAGGAAATATACCCTAATATTACGGCCCGTCAATATCATTCATCCACGCAGAATGCCGAAGAACGTGAACAGCAAGAACGGGTGGACGCTTTGTCCAGCATTTTGGGCGGGGAAATTTCCATCGACTTGCATCTACAGTTTTTAATTCGCAGTAATCACACCGATATGCTGATATTAAAAAATACCAAAGACGCTATACGCGTGTCTATTTGTCATACTGCCACCGTAATCGCGAATGCGTATATGCATTCTGGAACAACTAGCGATCAATTTTTAAGGTAACTATATTCATCCTTTTGCTCAGTTAATTATTCAGTATAATATCCTTCGTAAATGCCATGTCTCAGGGATAACTTGGAATGGCTGGCTCGCGCTACGAATTGGGCCAAGCTAACGGCAACAGCGTCCCTGGGCGTGATTCATAGAGGTCACGAACAGGAAGCTTTAGCGTTAATGCAGTCTTACCTGCCGCGGGATACGGGCGCGGGTGCTGGCTATTCCGAGGGAGGCGGTTTGTACGCGCTGGGACTCATTCACGCGAATCATGGCGCGGCGATCACGGATTACTTGCTTGGTCAGCTGAAGGACGCACAGAACGAGGTTTGTGCACGATGATTTGCTTACCTCGACGTGTAAGTATTCTATCGAGAATGCGATGTGTAACGTTTCATTTGTTGCAGATGGTGCGCCACGGTGGATGTTTGGGTTTGGGGCTGGCTGCGATGGGGTCGCACAGGCAGGACGTATACGAGCAGTTGAAGTTCAATCTTTATCAAGACGATGCTGTTACTGGCGAGGCTGCGGGTATTGCCATGGGTATGGTCATGCTGGGGTCCAAATCCACCCAGGCGATAGAAGACATGGTTGCGGTGAGTCGAAAGATGCAGGCTTTGTTTATACGCTAATTTTATTTAGGCACCAGTCTTGAAAGATAAAGATAATATCAAATTGAAATAGATGGTATAGTATTTATTGCGTAATAATATTTTGATGACTGGAAAGGGTTCTTGACTATGATTTATTATTAACTACATGTATGTGGGTAAGTATTGGGTTTTTACATTTTTTCCAATAATTTTATCAATTTTCTGCTACCCTTTTTATTTCTACATACTTATCTATATTTCGATTACATTTTCAATTTTTTTAGCACGAAAAGATTAAAATGAACTCAAGTGGACCACTTTGTAGTTGCTTTTGAAAAAAGCGGTGCCCATACGGTATCCACTATTGGACGGTTTCTGATTATTTGAAACAAAAAATTCAAAAGGATTCCTTATTTGTATGTCCTTGACTATAGCCGGTACCAGAATGATAGAAAGATATTGAAAATTTAAAAATTGACGGCAGTTTGAATATTGAGTTTCGATTTTCACACATTTTTTTCGACTTTTTGCGGCTGTCAGAATGAAAGAAATTAAATATTTTCACACAATTGTGGTAGGGGGATAGCCACACGTGTGCTGAAGATGTATGCAGAAGTTGACCTTCATTGGTCAAGTCAATCTTGAGATATCGTGGACACCAGTCCGAAAAACATGGTTGCAAGAAAAACGTGTTTGAAAACATTCAGGCTTTTTTTCTCAGTGAATACAATGAATAACAATGTCAAACTTTTTTTTTCATTTATTAAGCTATGTATACGGAGCAATTTTTTAAATACAATTTTAATTGTGTTTTTTCAATGTTATCCGGAGTTCAAAATCGCGCCTTTGAAAAGAAATACCTCCCTGGCGGGAGTGATTTTAGCTCGCAAACTCATTTGAAACAAAAAACCAAACTGATTCTTACTCATTATGAGTATCGCTATCGCAGGTGCCAGAATTAGCCACGTAAGTCAAAATTTAACAAAATTGCGCGCATTCAAACTTCAAGTAAAAATGGAAAATTTCGAAACTTCAAGTTTGAATGCGCGCAATTTTGTTAAATTTTGACTTACGTGGCTAATTCTAGCACCTGCGATAGCAGTACTCATAATGATTAAAAATCAGTGATTTTTTTGTTTCAGATGAGTCTGTGAACTGAAATCACTCCCGTCATCTTTTCAAAGGCGCGATTTTTAACTCCGGATAACATTGAAAAAACACAACTAGCTTTAAGCTAGGTGTCCACTTGAGAGTAAAACTCGCGCTAGAAGCTCTCGAGAGTATTTCTCGCGTGTGGACACTACGTCCGAGAGTGACTGTCGGAGAGCGACGTTCAACTCTCAGACAGCGGACGCGTTGCAACTTGCTCTCGAGTGGATACATAGTAACATGACTATCGGAGAGCTACCTTCGCAATTCGAAATTGTTTCGTATTCTGCGAGTAACTGTCGCGAGAATCGGTTATAAGCATGACGTCTCGAAAAGAATGGTTGCAGGACGAAACGTTCAATTTAATTGCTTCATATGAGCAATATCAAATGTTGTACGCGACATGTCGATTACATAAATCGCGACAAAAAAAATAAAATATTTAACGAATTTGGGGCGAAGTTTGAACTTGGGTCGCATTCATGCGTACAAAATTTCGAAACTGCTGAGCATCTTCAATATGCAGTTCCCTTGTAAGAGTTGAACATGCGCCTAATTCTTGTCTACGCTGAACCCATGGCCTGACCCAGCAGTTTCTCTTTCTGCGTTGCTTTCTCCTTTTTTTAAACATATTGTGAGCAATAATCAAAGCCCTAAGTTTTTGCATATCCATAATCACGGTCTCACTTCGTTCGTAGCTTAAAAGAAACTAAAGAGAAACTGCAAAGAGTAGACACAGACCAATTTCCAGTGGGCACGGTTCTGAGAGTTCTATCGGATAGTAAGTCTCGGCGAGTTTTCTATCGCCCATCTGAGAGTAAAAATGTTCGAAGTTGCTCTCAAATGGACACACAATTTGAGAGTACTCTCGAGAGCAACTATCGAGAGAAACTCTCAAATGGACACCTACCTTAATAAATGAAAAAAAAGTTTGACATTGTTATTCATTATAGGTATTCACTGGGAAAAAACCTGAATGTTACCGAATTTGCGGCGTGATTACCAGAATGACCCCTTAAAAAAACAAAGGGCACCGTAAAATTTTGGAGGCATCTCCATTTAAAGAAGGTTTATGGCCATCATATTATAAGATGTCATCGAAACAGAATAAGTTCTATTTGAAACTTATTTCTTCGAATAACGAATAGTTTGGGAGGTAATCGTGGGTAAAGATTAAAATGGGACAGTCTTGTGCATCTACACTGTACTAAAATTGAACTGTACTGGCATTAAGCAACTGCAAGACCTTATATTTATTAAGTAAATTCGATAGCACCCGAAATCAGGAATTATTTAATAAACATACTCGCCTGAACTTCAATCTTCCACTGTTTTGCTCCATAGATTTATTAATATTTAACAAAACAATCGAAGAAACTATTTACTAAAGGGATTGTGATCGCTAGTAAGACCATAAACTGTAATATCAAGCTTTATAAAAAAAGAACAATTTATTATAACATAAATATCTACATTATGATACACTTAAACAATCTCCTCTTTAACCTAGCGCGTAAGGTGGATGATTAGCAGTCCTGAAGTAGTACGAGCCTCTTGCACTATCAAAGGAAGAAGTATAAATTCAATGTAACGGCTGCTTACAAAGCTGGTATACACCCAAAGTCACGTAAAAGTATACAATCTAAAACTTACTTTGGATCGAGATTAGAACCACCCATGTATGCTCGCGGTTCACCATTCTTTGAATCACCAGGGAATCCCCTTGGCTTGGTAACAGATTCACTGTAATACTGGTAGCTGCGTCCATGTGAGCAAGTACCTGTTTGATAAAACGTGTCTTCATCATCACATGCACTAAAACCCTGTTCACATTTTGCCCTCCACTATTTTTCAAAGCAACTTTCCATCTGTCATATTTGAAACTAATAGAATCTCTTACCGAACATGTCATTACGGCAACCTGGTTGGTTACTTCCTCCGTTGGCATAGAAATCGGAGGTGCCAACTGCGGCACTTATCCCCAATAGACCAGCACATGTGTGAACAACTTGAACGTTTCTCGCGTGTGAAGAATCTACTCTTCCGTCAGGGCCCTTACATTCGAACATTGGGTTGGCTGGGTCAAGAGCTGTAATTATAATTTCGGGCTGAAATTTTAATTTCTACTCACATTACAATAACAGTTTCACTGCACAAAGTGAAATTCCATCGTTAAACGGAATATTCTATTCTTATAACACAAACATCCTCCCAAAGAACTTCATCTTATGAAGCAACCCTTTTACAGACGTCGGTTTCAATTTTTTTTTAAACTGATAGAACTTTAGGAACAAACAAAGAATTTATGACAAGTAAAATTCACAGTTATATTCATATTTCCCAAGCTCGATATTTTCTGTTTCTACTTACCAATAACTTCGGCGACCAAACTAGATCTTGAAACGATTCGCGCCGCCAAGCTGGCGACGTGGGCGCCAAGAGAGTGGCCGATTATTTTCATGTTGGATGGCTTCAGATTCGCTTTTAATCGCAGGAAATTTATGAAACTGGCTACATGTTCAGCCACTGTCGGTACACTCTTTGCAGGTGTCGGGTAATATAAGCTATTGGATATTGCACTCCAGTCGATGACGATGACGTTGCAGTCCAGAACCTTGAGGTATGCTGGAGGCAGATCACATCTTACTTGTCGAGGAAATTTCTGCTGAAAATTGACGATAGGACTTATTTACGTTACCGTCGCGCACCAGGGTGCAGGAGGATTTATCACCAGCGCTCTTCCAGCCGTGAGCAACCACGATGGTCGGCCTGTTTGGGTTCCAGGCGCTCCTAGTGACGCTGTTGATGTCGTTCGTCGCTATGACTTGTCCAACCGTTGGGTTTCTCCTGAAATGGAGAGTATGTTCATTGGTGAAGTTAATAGTTGATAGATCAGTTAATGAAACTTAATTGAAAGCATAGGTTATTCCAACGTTTGATACACCCATCCGTTGAATTTGAATATTGAAAATCTTGGTCAAAGAAGGAAGATTCAAATCATTTGATATATTATTATAATTTCTGATGAATATGTAGGGATTTAAGAAATCAGCTTTAGAATCCATTGAAAGGTCCTATTTGATCATTGTTCTATGATGCTGTCATTTACATGTCTTGTTCGAGTATAGCTAGAAAATTATCAACTTGTTCTTAATTGTGTACTTGATAGCCTAGTACAGGACTGCCCTTTAGGGTGCAAATACCTCCTGAAGTTCTGGGACCCGGGCAACAACCGGGCGCGTAACTGTTCCAATGCTACCCGTTGCGAGAGCTGTGAGAGAACTGCATGAGTGTGGGTTCATGTACGAGCATGGACGTCCGCACACTCATGGAATTGTCCCGCAGCCCATGCTGTGGTTAGCAACGTAACTGTCCCGCGCCCGGCTGTTGCCCGGGTCCCAGAACTTGAGGAGGTATTTGCACCGTAAAGGGCAGGCCTGGTCTAGTAAATTGTTTCTACAACGAGGGAAATTAATCTTCAATATTACGACTAATGGTATGAAAATCGTTTGCACTTTCTAGGATGATTCTGCAAGATTCCTGATAAGAGTGAATATTGAAGGCACCAGGGTTCAGTTCGTGTTGTAGTTTCACACATGTGAAGGAAAAATGCAAGAAATATTTTCTCACTAGGCTTCAAATAATCCTTTATCGAATTTTAAACTGCCTTGTAGCTTATAAAAGATTTCCATCGAGCCTAAATATCTGACGAACAATATGCTGTCATTCGTTTCAATTTCATCAAAACCTTTCTTACTTCTCGACTCTTGAAAACCACTTGTTTGATTTAACAAAAATTAAGTCCCATTACTTCTACAATCATTAGTACCTCCCAAACATATCCTTCTTCCATTCTTATAAAAGTCGATTCCACTTGTTTTTCGAAATTCCCCATACTGTTAAGTTACAAAAGTCACACGAACTCTGTTACGTTCTAAAATTTTAAGGGAGGGAACATCGGAGTAACTTTCTCTCAAAGAGAATTAAACAGAATAATTCTAACCGTGTGTAAAGTGTGTAAACGACGGAATTTACGTTGGCGATTAACGTACTAACTTCCTCCAAACTCAGTGGTTCATAGTTGAGCTGAACTAGATGCGGCACGCCATCTCCATCTGGGAAGATCGTGTAGTTGGCCTGCATCAACGCTGTGAGCAGGGTTGGATAGACTGAAAATATATTTCACCCTGTTAAAAAGTCCCCTACTTGCCTGTCTGTCGATATATTGATATATAATCTGTGTACGAACGCATAGCCAAAGCTGTTGGGGCAACCATTTTTGATCCGGTTGATGCGAACCACCACACAGCACAGAATAAACGGACTACTTGGCTTCTGTGCTTTCGGCGTCGCTTCTTTTATAGTTTCAAGGGAAACACCGGTCGTTCACTTGGGCATTTGAACGTTGATAAGACGGAATCACGCCGTAGGATCAGTTACGAGTGTTTGAAGGACAGTGTGATTCTGATCAGTTCTGATATGTCTGTCAACGCGTGGTTGCGAAATCTTTGAAGGCTGCCCTGTGACAGGCTTGACTCTGGCTTGTGCCTCAATGCAGGAATTCGAACCCTAACCCGTACCCGGTTCGGTCCTCAGGATCGTAGAGTAACCCGCCTAACCGGGTAAGAGAAGACATCTATAACCCGAATAAGCCGGTTAATGCGGGTTACAGTAATACGATGAAAACAATTATAATTGTAACCATGTTTCCAAACAGTAATCAATTTTATTTTAATATCAGACACTTCTTGGTAGGGTGATGCGTGCACATAACAGTAATAAATATGCGGGTTTAACGCGGCCGCGTCGAATTCGCTGGCGTCTGTCGACGGTGCTGGTTTACAACTCTGTTGTTCGATGCTTCGGTAGTAGGTACCGCACGAACGAGATCGACTGTCGACCAGATGTCGGGACCTTTGCCTATTTTCCAAGTCTAAGGTGTCGAAAATATTCGAATGCTAGAAAATATTAAAGAACCACACTTATTCCTTCCTTAGCTTATGTTTGCTCAATTGTATGACATTGTTGCTAGAACAATAGCAAGATAGGACTACTGTCAAGGAATCTCGGAATAGGTGCTAAATGAAGTGCTAAGTCTTGAAGTTTACGGAATAAAGTATAAATTCCGTTTCTAACAACCGTGTAAAATGAATCAATCTTGCATGCATTATGTAGGTACTCGTATATCGTAAACGTTGTGTTTTCATTTGATCTGAATATTGCCTGTAGATGCACATATCACTCACTTGCCTTAAGGGGGCATTGCGCCTTGTTGGGCCGAAAAATAGGTAATTCTTTCTGAATTTTTTGTACTAAAACGGTTTGGCAAATTAATTTGAGGTTTGGCAGGCTGTGGTATTGTATCTCGAAATATTGTTCTGAATTTTTGTGTGACAGTGAAATAAAAACATGGCAGTTACAGAGAGAGCGTTGTAAAATAATCGGGTGGCCTTGGCGTTGACGAAAAGTACTTCGGTTATTCGAAACACAAAAAGGAAAAGAGATTCTTAAACGAAATGAATGTGGCTATGGGTGGTACCTAGTAGATTTATTGCCGTAAGTATCTGTTACCGTTCTTTTTTATTTCAAGAAATTTTCCCGATTTTGAGGCAACACCTCTCTCAGGCTCAAACCAGGGTGTTTCATCTTCTTCAAAAGGCTGCCATTTTAACATTTATTTTATTTTTCTTAATGCATTTACCAATTTACTTGTCCCAATTACTGCCAGTGTTTCCTATTAATGCCACTTTATTTATTTTACTTAATAAACACGTAACGTGTAAAGATAGCGTAGAAAAAAATTTTATCACTAAATCGGGACTGTTCTTCTTATTATTATAGTTTTTTATTCAGTTCACTATTCTTTATACGTTACGTTTTTATTAAGTAAAATAAATAAAGTGGCAGTAATAGGAACGCTGACAGTAATTGGGACATCTACCCTAGCCACATTCATTTCGTTTAAGAATCTCTTCCTTTTTGTGTTTCGAATAACCCTTACAGTACATTTCGTCAACGCCTGGGCCACCCGATTATTTTTCAACGCTCTCTCTGTATCTGCTGTCTTTTTTGTCACCGCCACACAAAAATTTGGAACAATAGTTCAAGCTATAATAGAACAGCCTGCCAAACCTCAATTGAGTTTGTCGAACCGTTTTTGTACCAAAAATTCAGAAAGAATTACCTATTTTTTGACTAGACTAGACTACTTAGACTGTCTTATTTTACTAGTAACTCGCTTTTCTAGAATTTAAGAACGGTTCCCTTGTGGTTAGTATGGGTTACAGTAACCTTCCTTGGTTAACCGGGTCTGGGTTATGGTTACGCGACGGTTCGGATCCCCGCCTCAATGTTTGAGTGTCGAGAGAATTTATTTTCGAACAAGAAAGAGAAAAGTGCGGGAGGAAGTTAATTCTGAATGGGCAGATTGAGGAGTTGATTCGAGGGGGATTGAACTCGAGATAAAGTTTTCCGTTGTATAGAGACTTGAGGATTTAAAATAAATAATCTGAAGATAAATTGTTAAGTAGTCTGATGATACGTAGAGGTTGGAATTAAATTGGATTTTTACCCTACAACCTTGATGTCTCCGCTTCTTCTTTCTGGTCAAGTGTACACAAACATCGTTCAACTGTCGCAAACGCTCTTTGCGCAACAACTGTAATCTCCCGTGTTTGTATACCTTTGTATTTCTTTTATAATTCATTGGCTGAAAATGTGTGGGAACAGGTGGGTGAATGTGTTTACTTTAAGTGGTAAGATATACGTTATTTTTACGGACTTACGCTGGAGAAGTTGGGCCTTAAGAGTTAAACATTGATGAGTGTCAAAAGAGTACCTATATTACGTAATGCAGATCATATTTTCACTAGGAATCTACGTTATTGCGAATTAAAAAAAAACACATTTTTCGTTGTGCGAGGTTGTGATTAATTGTAAAAAATTTAACCCTAATTAATGTTGCCGACTTTAATAATGACTGAAATCCCTTCGTATATAATATTTCAGTTTGAACAAAATCCCTGACATCGAGTGCAAAAAGTGATCGATTTGCCGTGGAATGACGCTAAATAGAATAAGAATCCACTGAGCCTGTATTCCTCGACTTGTCTGCCATTCATTTTGCATGGCGCGTGCCGCAATAGCTATTAAGATTCGACAATCTGTCAAATCTCTATGGGAAGGACGTTGGGTTCGCCCTCAGCAAGAAGATAGCAATATACACCCGACAAAGACAACGATTACTTTAGGCCCAAAGCTAAGTAGTCGAAAGTCATTGGCCAAGGCGTAGGGAGCCGCGTAGGGGAAGCACCAATCGCGAGCCTGGAGTAGCGGCAACGTCGCAAATTCTGGCCCCGGTTCCCAGGCGCTTTCTTTCGTTAATTCGACTATAAATCTTCTGCAGCTAAAGGAAAATATTATACAGGCATTCGAACAAATAAAGCGTCAAAACACTATGGCCTCAGTGCACCACTCTCTGATTCATAGAACAAGGATTTACATAGTGCATACAGTTTCAACAATTTATTCAGTGACGTAAATATAATGAACCAAGCTTTAGAAAACAGAGAACAATTTATTATAACATAAACATCAACAATGTGATACACTCAAACAATCTCCTCATTAAGCAAGCGCGTAAGGTGGCTGGTTAGCAGTCTTGAAGTCGTACGAGCCTCTTGCCCTGCGAAAGGAAGAAGTATAAATTCAATTTAACGGCTGTATACAGAGCTGGGATATACCCCAAGTCACGTAAAAGTATACAAACTAAAACTTACTTTGAATCGAGATTAGAACCACCCATGTATGCTATCGATCCACCATTCTTTGGATTACCAGGGAATCCCCTTGGCTTGGCAACGGATTCACTGTAATACTGGTAGCTGCGTCCATGTGCGCAAGCACCTGTTTAATAAAACGTGCCTTCATCATCACATGCACTAAATACGCTGTTCACATTTTGTACTCCGCAATTTTTCAAAGCTACTCTCCATCTCTCGTATTTGAAACGAATAGATTCTCATTAAGTCATTTTTCTTTAGGAGGATGGCTGCAACATTTCGCCAGCATTCAGGCGCAATGTTGTTTAAAGATTAAAAAACTTCAATCTTACCGAGCATGTCATTAGAGCAACCTGGTTGCTTACTTCCTCCGTTGGCATAGAAATCGGATGTGCCAACCGCGGAATTCATCCCCAATAGACCGGCACATGTGTGAACTACTTGAACGTTTCTCGCGTGCGAACGATCTACTCTTCCGTCAGGGCCGTTACTTTCGAACATTGGTTTGGCTGGGTCAAGAGCTGTAATTAAAATTTCGAGGAACCTGCTTAATCTTCTCACATCGCAATAACAGTTTCACCGCACAAAGTGAAATTCTAGAACCTCGAACATCCTCAAAGAACTTCATCTTCTAAAGCAACCCTTATATAGACGTCGGTTTCATTTTTTTTTCAAACTGATAGAACTTTGAGGACTCTCAATTTCAGAATTCGGTCCGAGAGGCCCCCTGATTTATTTCTCTTTGGTGTGATAAGTAAGTGTGCAAAATTTCACCTCGATCAAACAACTGTAAACGCTACCTAATGGAGCTCAAACTGCGATCTTGCAAACAGCTGTTTTTTTTAAATATACAACCCTGTATGTAAGCAAATGTGTGATGGAACTGGAATTGGGACTATCAATTTTCGGTATCTTATCGACAACTTATTAATAGTTAACGATATATCCATAATATCGTTAAGATATCGCTAAGTGATGGAAGAACAAAGGTGGTACAAATTTTCTAAAGGGGGACAAAAGAAAAATAATAAAAAAATGAAAGAAAGTTTATAGTACCTATATCGTAACGTTAAGCTTCTTGAGGCAGGGTTCAGAAGAATCCGATTGGCGCAAATTTTTGCATATTTACTTAGCACACCCAAATGAATAAAAATAGCGGCGTCCCAACAGTTTATCGCACCGTCAATTCTAAGGGACACCCTATCTAGGGGGTGTCTTGATAAATAATATTCTATTCTATTCGCTGTTTGAATTCATTTCAATCAATTCCCGAAGATTGACGTAGGTACTTTTTGCTTCCATTTCAATCTTGCCAAATGGTCGGACAAACAAAGCAATTTATGCCGAGAAAATTTCACTGTTATATTCTTATTTTTCAGACTCGATATTTTCGGTTTCCACTTACCAACAACTTCTGCGACCAAACTAGATCTCGAAACGATTTGCGCCGCCAAGCTCGCGACGTGGGCGCCAAGAGAGTGGCCGATTATTTTCATGTTGGTTGGCTTCAGATTCGCTTTTAAGCGCAGGAAATTTACCAAACTGGCTACATGCTCAGCCACTGTCGGTACACTCTTCGCAACTTGCGAGTAAATTATGTTATTGGCTATTGCACTCCAGTCGACGACGATGACGTTGCAGTCCAAAACCTTGAGGTATGCTGGAGGCAGATCACATCTTTACATGTCGGGGAAATTTCTGTTGAAAATTGACGACAGGACTTATTTACGTTACCATCGCGAACCAGGGTGCAGGAGGATTTATCACCGGCGCTCTTCCAGCCGTGAGCAACCACGATGGTCGGTCTGTTTGCGTTCCAGGCGCTCCTAGTGACGCTGCTGATGTCGTTCGTCGCTATGACTTGTCCAACCGTTGGGTTTCTCCTGAAATTTAGAGTATATTCATTGGTGAAGTTAGTAGTTGATTGATCAGTTAATGAAACTTAATTGAAACCATAGATTATTCCAATGTTTCATCCACCCTTTCGTTGAATTTGAATATTGATCAAAGAAGGAAGATTGAAATCATTTAATATATTATTGTAGTGCATGATGAATACAGGGGGATTTAGAAAACTTGCCTTAGATTGTGTTGATAGCAGGGATCGAAAAAGTTCTGGTACTTTTCAGTAGGTTCTATTTAAAACATGGATCGCGGAACTTTTTTTAAAATGTTCTCACATTATAAGTTCCCAGAAGAACCGATAAAATAAAAGTTCTTAAAAATAACGGTTCTAGTTGGAATGGAACTAATAAAATATAAAAATAAAAAATTTTCTATAACAGGAACAGATATTTTGTTCACCAATATTAAAACAGTTCTCAATCGTTGTAACAAATACTGAATACTATTCAATTCTATATTATAGAATTTCTATGTATTTCGGTTCATGTAAGTTATAAAAAAATGTTATTTAGGTATTATTCTTGACTAGTTCTCTTTTCTGTTTAATACTTCTTATGAAACCATTCATTAATACATTTCTAATGTTATGATTTTCATACCTTTTATGAAATAAACATATGAAGAATATGATATTATATTGTTAAATAAAACTAATACCCAATAGTTTAGTACTTTTCTTTATCTTATGAAAACTTTTTTTAATAAATGTTCTAATGTAACTTGTTTCCATGGAACTTTTATTATATAGGTTTTAAAATATCTATTCCATGAGAACGCTTTTTAAAGAAGTTCCTAAAGGTAACTTTCTTTTCAATAAAAATTCCACAGAAGCAGATATTTTCTGAAACAAAACAATTAAGTTCTAACAGAATTTTTTTAAAAACGAGGGTTCGAGAACTTTTTCGATCCCTGGTTGATAGGTCTTATTTGATAGAGATGGGCAAAATTTTAATGTAAATAAAATTTCGAATAACTAATAAAAGTTAATATAATTATTCATCATGTGTCGAATAATGTTGACTCGCGATAACTGTATTCAACGAATAAAATAAATTTTTTTATTCGTCGAATGTTTTAACTTCAGCGTCGAATACATTTGTCAACTTCAACTTTATTCAGGGATTGAGGCCTGGCGCACGTGTGACAATTTATGTAGTATCGCCCCATGACCGGTGCTCGGCAGCTCGAAGCTCAAAAAAATTATTTGACGTCGAATAAAGTAAAAGTTACAGTTACTGTTAAACCTAAAGTTGAAGTATTTATTCGACGCTGAAGTTGAAACACTCGACGAATAAAAAACTTAACTTTATTCGTCGAATAATCGAAAGTTAAAATAACTTTTATTTGATCCGTTATTCGAATAATTTTTTATTTAGTTACTGCTCAATTCTGCTATTTAGCCATTGTTTTATGATGTTGTCACTTACCTGTTTCGTTCAAGTGTAGCCACAAAACTATCAACTTGTTCTTAATTGTGTACTTGATAGCCTATTTAGTAATTTGTATCTATTACGTGGGAAGTAAATCTTCAATATTGCATATAATGGTATGAAAATGGTTTGCACTTTCTAGGATGATTCTACAAGATTCCTGATAAGAGTGAATATTGAAAAACTAAAGAACGTCATTTCGTTTGAAGCTTTAAACACTCTGAATGAACGCCACAAGAAATATTTTTCTACGATGCTCTAAATATTCCATTATCGAATATCTAAGTGCCTCGTAGCTTTTCCATAAAAGATTTTCATCGCTTCTAAATATCTAACGAACAATATGCTGTCCTTCATTTAAATTTCATCAGACTGTTTCAACTGATGTCACACATCTATTAAAATTAATAATCTTACTTCTCGACTTTTGAAAACCACAAGATTGATTTAAAACAAAATCAGTCCTCATTACTTCTACAATCATTAGTAGATTTCGATAACACATCCTTCTTCCATTATAATAAAAGTCGATTTCCACTTGTCTTTCGAAATTCCCCATACAGTTAAATTACAAAATTCACACAAACTCTGTTACGTTCTAAAATTTTAAGGGAGGAAAAATCAGAGTAATTTTCTTTGAAAGAGAATTAAACAGAATAATTCTAACCGTGTGTAAAGTGTGAAAACGATGGAATTTACGTTGGCGGCCAAGGTACTAATTTCGTCCAAATTCAGTGGCTCATAGTTGAGCTGAACTAGATGCGGCACGCCATCTCCATCGGGGAAGATCGTGTAGTTGGCCTGCATCAACGCTGTGAGCAGGGTTGGATAGACTGAAAATATATTTCACCCTGTTAAAACGTCCCTCTACTTCCCTGTGTGTCGATATATTGATATATTATCTGTGTACGAACGCATAGCCAAAGCTGTTGGGGCAACCATTTTTAATCCGGTTGATGCGAATCACCACACTGCACAGAATAAACGGACTACTTAGCTCCTGTGCTTTCATTGTCCCTTCTTTTATAGTTCCAATGGAAACAACAGTCGACCACTTGAGCACAGCAACGTTGATAAGATGGAATCACACCGTTACATCAGCTACTAGTGTTTGAGGGATGGTGTGATTCTGATGAGTTCTGACATGTCTGACAACGCGTGGTTGCGCAATTTTTGGCGGCGGCCCATTGATAAGCTTGACGCTGCCTTGTGTCTCAATGTTTTAGTGTCGACAAAATTTATTTTCAAACAGGAATGAGAAAAGTGCAGGGGAAGTTTATTCTTAATGGACAGATTGAGAAGTTGATTCGAGGGGGATTGAAGTCGAGATAAAGTTTTCCGTTGTATAGAGACTTGAGGATTTACAATAAATAATCTGAAGATAAATTGTTAAGTAGTCTGATGATACGTAGAGGTTGGAATTAAATTGGATTTTTACCCTAAAACTTTGATAATCTCTGCTTCTTCTTCGTGGTCAAGTGTACAGAAACATCGTTCAACTGTCGCAAACGTTCATTGCGCAACAGCTGTAATCTCTCGTGTTTTTATACGTTTGTATTTCTTTTATAATTCATTGGCTGCAAATGTGTGGGAACAGGTGGGTCAGTGTGTTTACTTTACGTGGTAAGATATACGTTATTTTTACGAACTTACTGTGGAGAAGTTGGGCCTTAAGAGTTAAACATTGATTGAGTGTTAAAACAGTACCTATATTACGTAATGCAGATCATATTTTCATTACGAATATTACTTATCGAATTGTCCAGTTTGTGCGAACAATTGTGACTAAATAAGAATGAATCCTTTTTTACGTGCTATTTGTCGGTCATTTCTAGTTTCACGTTGTGCAGCATCCATCTCGAATCTACAGCATTGCGAATTGAAAGATACTTCTCGTTGTGCGAGGCTGTGATTAATTATAACAAATTTGACCAGAATTAACCGTCGACGACTTCAATAATATTATACTTAATGGTACAATCCTTTGATTGTGCTTAATTACTTCTGGAGAAAAATTACGATAGTCGTTATCTCGGCTATCGAGCGTGATCGTACGATGGAAAGATTAGGCGATTGAAAGTTGTATCAAACGTTTATTGAACTACTGCTTCAACGAAGTACAAGTACTAGATGATGTTTCCATTATAATCAAGCTACTTATTTTTTATACTCGATACATTTTTGTGGACATGTTGGATGTAGAACTGTATGAGATACTTGTATTAGGGTAACTCAAATTGTGATTTGAGACTACCTGGGCTCATCAAATCAAGTCAAATATTCGCTCTTTTGGATAGTAATTTAAAGAGATTAGGGAACTCTTGTACTACAATTTCGATGGTGTTTTTTTTTCACTTTAAATAAAATCGTGGAGCAGGATGTTTCATAACAGAAAATGAATCAATTTAATACAGCATCAAGCGTCGAAGTGAATTTGTTGTGAGATATCTTGCTCCACGATTTTATTTAAAGTGAACAAACACCATCGAAATTGTAGTACAAGAAAATAATTATCTTTTAGTTTTTAGTGCATTTTTAATAAAATCGTTTAATATAAAATTCTTTTTTTATATATTTTTTCATCAGGAGTACCTATGATTATTGCAGTGCCAGTATTATTGCAGTTTACCCTAATTCATAGAAAAAAATACAGCTTTTGTAACTCAAACGTATTTCGGTAAAGGACAATCTTCATTTGTCAAAGCTAAAAAGAACTTATCCTTTCATCCACTGCAAATCTTAACCCCGACTCTCTCCTTCGAAAATTACCTTTACTCGAGTAAAGAGGAAATCTCAAAGGGAATATTCACCATTGAGACTGTGAATAAAAACAGATTTCCATTAATTCACGATTGAATAGGTCATCGAGCCACCATTGTTAGCTTAGCGAAAAGGAAATGTGGGGGCTTCGTAGCGGACCTCGATTTTTCACCATAACGCGCAATATTTTGCCAGGAGCTTCCGTGCATAATCTTTGTCCATTTATTTGCGAAATTCTCGGCTTGTCTGCGAAATAACCGACTCCGCGGTGGTCCTCGTATTTCTTCGTGAGACGATTACCTCCGTGGGACACCGAAATCCACTTACTGCCGTTGGAAAAATAGGCGCAGGGCAAACTGCCGGAGCTTTGTCAGTGTTGTCCCACCCGTATGAAGTTTCGTCTCACCGCGAGCGAGCTGTTGGGTTGCAAAATTCTGGGCGATGATACGCCCGTTATCTTCCGAGCAGATTGTCATGTAACGTTTGAATGCAGCATTGATTAAAAGCTGGTCAGGTGATCGAGGTACTAGAGGAATGTTTAAACTATCTACCTACTTCTACCATGTCTGCGATTATTTCTGGTTTTTTAAACGATTTCATTCAGCTTCGATCCCCTGTTTGTATGTATGGTTCAAATCTGGCAACTCAAATTTAAGGGGGAACACCACTGTGACGGCCGGAAAAGTAAACCATTTTTAAGAATTTTTTTTCAGGAATTAATTCACAGTTTTCATAGACAATTTTTATTACCTACCTTTAGTACGCTGTCTTAAGAGTCTGTACAAAAAAATAAATAGAAAAACATCCATAAATTTTAATATATTAATTAATCTTCTAGACCCCTCCACGCTAGCTGGTCGAAGGTGTAACTATGGAACAGCAGGTCCGAAATCAAATTTCATTTTTTCTTTATAAAGTATATGAGTGTAGTTTCCGTTGTACATACCGATTACTTACAAAATTTATTTTTGTAAAAATGGTGCGCTTTAGAAGGAAAGTTTCGAAAATTCGCGAATAAGATGGGCACTGTTTCGAGCGTATTTCAAAGAATTTGTTTTCAATCAAAGAATCCGTACGTTTCACTGCAACATGCACCAGCGTCTGGATCTGCCTTTACATACTTAATATTTTTTTAACCTAGTTTTCAATATGAACAGTTTCAAAAGCGATGTTTCATCGCGCGCACAAAACCGAGTTAAATGAATTATACAAACCTTTATAAGAATTTTAATAACGAAAAAAACAGTGCAAAAAATATTAAATAAGAAAGGGAGAGGTTGGAATGTAAAATTTTAGGAGTACTTATACTTGAGAAGGGAGGGTGTAAGAAATCGCCAAATTATCCGTGGGTAATTTAAGGACGGCACCTTATTTCAGATAATGTATTTTCCACCATTATTTATGAGTTTCTCCATCAATGTTGAAGTTGTGTCGTGCCTCTTTTATAAAAATCTTCCAATTTATCATTAACAAATGAACTTATTGCACTTTTTGTGGCCTCGGAATTATTGAAGTTTTTCCCGTATAAACCCTTTTGTAGCGATCGGAAAAGGTACCAGATCCGGGGAATATGGTGCATGAGGATTAACTTCGCATTGCAGTTTCGATTTTTTTATTCCGTTGCTATCGCCACGTGTGATCTCGTGTTGTTGTGGAAATAAAGGACACCCTTTCGATTCACAAAGGATGGTCTTTTAATTTGCAGTTCTTGCTGTACTCTTTCACGTTGTCCGTAATATAAATCAGCATTGATAGTGGTATTTGAATTGAGTAACTAGTAGGTATGTATTCGTAATACATATAAACCAAGTGGCGATAAGTATTTGACTTCCAGGTCGCGGATATCTAGGCAAATGTCCAGATGTTACATTCTATCTTCACATTATTAAAATGTCCGCGATATGAGTAATGGAATGTATGAACACATCATTTTAGCTGTGTATATGTAGTTGTGTCATCTTAAGCGCAGATGGAAAGCACCTTTATGTACTTGCAGCTCATTTTAATTTCACATCTTCTTTTTATTTTGTACTTATTACTATCTTCTATTTTTTGTGATTTATTTGATAATAATCTTTTCCGTCCTCGACTTTTTCATGTACTTGGCGCATTTTTTACTTTTATTGAAGTCTTTTATGGGCATCTACATATACATAAAATCCTCAGTTTAGTTACAAATAAAAAACAGTTTGATGATATACAAACAGAACGCAATTCAAATTTCGGCAACTTGTGTTTGAGATTGCATTTTGGTTGCAATTCAATGGTACAACGATACATATTTGTAAAAACACGTGGCATCTCAAATTTTGACAACTTACCTTATTTGACACTCGCCAGGTTATACCTTGACGCCTGACGGTAAGCTGTCAAAATTTAGAGTAGATTGCATAGTGAAGATAGCGATTGACGAACGAAACATGTATTAGTACGTTTCGGCTGAAGGTGTGCGTGTAACGCGTATACGTATTATGTTGACGAAAATTTTTACTGGAAAATAAGAAGAATCATAAGAAAAGTCGACCGATTTTATTGAATTTGGTATTATTCGAAAGCTTATATGCGGTTTACACCAGAAAAATGCCTTCAAATTTAGGATATATTGCAGGCGTGATAAGATATTAATGAAATAAGTTTCAGGTAAGGTTGGATTAGCCGGGCGACGAGTAAATTATAGCGGTAGCGACAGTCGACATATACAGGGTGTCGAAACATGTACTTGGCGTCGAGACGCTGCCGCGTCTCTAGATTTTTCTCTATGCTTCCCCACCCCGTGATAATTCTTTAAACGTATGAAGCTCAGATGGCGTCGCGGGACTGATGGTGGTTCCCCGGCGTGCGTGTTGGAAATTTTGGGCCTGAAGATAGTGGCGACACCTGCGTACAGTAACGGCACTACATTGTGTTATATTAGCGATCTTCTCGAACGAGACACTCGACATAACTACGATCGAACTTCGTTCGCCTCCGGCGGAGGGGGAACGTCGTGATTCGATAGACAGCGACGTTTGCAAAGTCGTTTTAAATTTTAAAGTAGCACACGCGACAGAAGACCAAGCACGTTCCGTTCATGTATAATGTATATAAGTATTGCAATTTCCCTCCGACAGGGTCTTTTTCCCGGCGAATTTACCAATAAAAAATACAACAAAAAAATACAAAATACAAAACACCATAATGTAATTAGACGGCCGTATTTTAATATGGTGGAAAGTGGAAAGGCGTAGTAGAATACGAAAATAAGCTGCTGAGTGAGCACACCTTACCCTTACAGCCTTGCATCATGGCTTAAACAAGCAGTGCAGAAACCGCGTAAGGTGGTTGATCAGCAGTCGGGAAGTCGTACTTGCCAGTTGCTCTACAAGAGAAATAAGTATAAATTAAACTTTACGGCTTTATATAGGGTAATTGTGGGAGAGTTGCCGCACCTTGCACAAAATTGTCCATCTGTCTAAATTTTGCAATGAAAATTTTTTCCAAGGATATATATTATTAGTTGAACCTCTTATTCTACTACTAGCATGAAAAAAATAAAAATTTTAATATTTGTGCCCCTTAAAAAATTGAAACTAAAAATCGTTTTTAGAAGAGATGCCGCACACGCGGGAGTGGTGCCGCATTTCGAAAAACGTTTAATTTTCCATTTAAACTTGCTAATTTTAGCCTTTTATTTAAAAAAATAGTAAAAGCAAAGTAAAATGAAACATCTTTTTAATTTATATAGTTATAAAATACAATAAAATTGGAAGAATAAATAGGTATAGATATTATTTCTGCTTTTCTAAATTTAATTGTCTTTTCTTCTTCTTTCCACATTCATTACACATGAAGTAAAAATGAAATGTGAAAAAAGAGTAAAAAGCCCACAAATATGTTTGGATTATCAGATTTGTTATGAAGAAATAAATAATTGGCCTTGAGATATCACGGTATCTATTTTGAAACATTTTTATGTATTTGTAACATTAAAAATATCATTTATTCAACTTACCCCAAATGTCCGGGGGAGACGCCGTACTTTTGTATTTCCAAGTACTATGTCAAATGTGACCTATTCTGGCCGAGAAATATTCCACAGAGTTCTTTTAACGTATTACAAAAGTTATATCACGAAAGACCATGAATTTTTAACTGCTACGATAGCAAGAATAAACTCGACGTGTAACTATTGAGGCAAAGTGCGGTAGGTTTACCTCGGAAAATAGCAAAATCTTTAAAAGTAATAATGGAAACACGTTCGCGCTTATTAATCGAATCTAAACTAACAGCCTAAAGCAAATAAAATCGACATTTTTTTACCGATAACCCTGAAATACTGAAGATGTGGCATCTCTCCTAGTGCGGCATCTCTCCCACAATACACCCAAAGTCACTAAAACTTACTTTGGATCGAGAATGGGTCCACCCATGTGTGCTTGCGGTCCACCACTCTCTGAATCACCAGGGAATCCCCTTGGCTCGGTAACCGATTCACTGTAATACTCGTAGCTGCGCCCATGTGCGCAAATACCTGTAATAAAACGTGTCATCACCATTACATGCACTAAAAACCCTGTTCTCATTTTGTGCTCCGCCATTTTTCAAATCAATTTTCCGTCTCCCATATTTGAAACGAATAGACTGTCATAAGTCACTTTTCTTTAGGGGGGTGGTTGCAACGTTTCGTCCGCATTCAAGCGCAAGGCTGTTAAAAGTTTCGAAAAACTTCAGTCTTACCAAACGGGTCAGGTGAGCAACCTGGTTGGTCTTTTCCTCCGTTGGCGTAGAAATCGGATGTGCCAACCGCGGAATTCATCCCTAATAGACCAGCACATGTGTGAACAACTTGAACGTGATTCGCGTGTGAACTATCTACTCTTCCGATCTCGTCCTTCATTTCGAACAGTGGTTTGGCTGGGTCAAGAGCTGTAATCAAAATTTCCAGGGACCTGCTTAATCTTCTCACATCGCAATAACAGCTTCACTGCTCAAAGGGAAATCCTATCCTTAAACGGAATATTCTATTACATCCTTTTACGGGTGTCGATATTAGAAATTTCTTAAACGTGACACGTCTGAGGGGTGTCTTGATGAATAGAATACTATTCTATTTACTGGCTGAATTCATTTTAACTTCTTGACTGCGGCGCACTCTTGGAGAGAACCATCAATATAGACGGCGCGATATTCGCATATCAGTAGCTGCGACTGGTTGTCCACTGACTACTTAGGTCAGAGCTGCACAGGGAGCCTTTCTCAGCGCCTAGCGGCGAGCAACCGGCCGTACGCCGTTACTGAGGATAGAATCAGTGAGGAGAACTGCAGTAGTGTAGGTGCGAGCTCGTAGGCGCGTAGCGTAGGTGCATACACTACTGCAGTTCTCCTCACTGATTATACCCTTAGTAACGGTGCATGGCCGGTTGCTCGCCGCTAGGCGCTGAAAGAGGCTCCTGTGCAGCCCTGACTTAGGTACTGACCAAAACAGTACGCGGAGATTCGATAGCATTCTTAGGGATTAAAAAAATAAATAATTGCAAATAAATTAAAAGTATTCAGTTTTTCTTTCGTATATATTGATAGACTTGTGAAAGCGTATATACACGCCTTTTGTAGTCGAAGGGTTACAGTGAGCCGCATTAATATTCGGGCACAGTGGTATTTGGAAATATATTGTTGTGTATCTGTAGTAATTCTGCAAATAAGGGGTTCGTTGTTTTTTATCATTTAGTACACTTACTCTAGTTGCTAACAACGTACGATTTTTTTTATTTAATTTATACACTTTTCATGTTAATCAATGGTAAACGAAATAATGCCTAATTTTGACGTCGCCAAAACATATTCGGACACTCTGCAAAGTATAATGCTTTTATGTAAAATATACATATACTTTAACAAACTTAAATTACATAAAAAATCGTACGTTTTTAGCAACTAGAATAAGTGTACTAAATCGTAAAAAAAACAACGAATCTCGTATTTCCAGAATTATTACAGATACACAGCAAGATATTTCCAAATACCACTGTGTCAGAATATTAATGCGGCTCACTGTAAAGGTACATCCAGACGCTGATGCAAGAGTCGTGAAACACTGATGCATGCATCACGATACAGGTTTCATGACTCTTGCATCTTGCTCACGCGCCTAGCTGGTGAGGGAGGTTAAGGAGGTGAAATCAACTCTGAAAGATTTACGTCACTTTTGCTTCCATTTTAATCTTGCCAAATGGCGGGACAAATAAAGCAATTTATGACGAGAAAAACTCACAGTTATGTTCGTATTTCTCAAGCTCGATATTTTGTGTTTCCACTTACCAACAACTTCTCCGACCTCAATATTTTGCGACACGATTCGCGCCGCCAAACTCGCGACGTGGGCTCCAAGAGAGTGACCGATCATTTTCATGGTGTTTGGATTCAGGTTCGCTTTTAATCTCAGGAAATTTACGAAACTGGCTACGTGTTCAGCCACCGTCGGTACACTCTTCGCGACTTTATGGTAACGGATGCCATAGGATATTGCACTCCAGTCGATGACGATGACGTTGCAGTCAAAAACCTTGAGGTATGCTGGAACCAGATCACATCTTACTTGTCGAGGAAATGTCTGTAGAAAATTGACGATAAGGACTCATTTGCGTTACCATCGCGAACCAAGGTGCATGAGGATTTATCACCAGTGCTCCTCCAGCCGTGAGTAATCATGATGGTTGGTGTGCTCCCGTTCCAGGCGTTCGCTGGGACGCTGTTGGGATCGTCGATCGCTATGACTTGTCCAATTGTTGGGTTTCTCCTGCAATGGATTTTTATTGGTGAAGCTAATAGTTGATAGATCAGTTACCTAACTAAACTTAATTGAAAGCATAGATTATTTCAATGTTTGATACTCCCATTTGATGAATTTGAATATTGCAAATCTTGATTAAAGAAGGAAGATTGAAATCATTTGGTATATTATTATACTTTATGATGAATACAAGGGGATTTAGAAAACCTGCCTTGGATTGTGTTGATAGGTCTTATTTGATAGAGGTGGGCAAAATTTTTTCATTTAAATACAATTTCGAATAACGAATAAATTTAAAATAATTATTCGTCATGTGTTGAATAATGCTGACTCGGGATAACTTTATTCGACTTAATTATTCGTCACTTATATTTCGTTCGTGTATAGCTACAAAAGTATCAACTTGTTCATAATTGTGTATTTGATGGTACTTCGAATATTTGAGTATACGAATGTTATTATTCGAATACTCTTCAAATATTGATATATTTAAATACAATTCGAATATTGATGTATTCGAATATCATTGGAATACTGACGTATTCGAATACATCAATATTCGAATTGTTATGATGTATACATCAGTATTCGAATAATATTTGAATACATCAATATTCGAATTGTATTCGAATACATCAATATTCGAATAGTATTCGAATAATAACATTCGAATACTCAAATATTCGAAGTGTTGTCGTAGCATTCGAATACTTGTAAAATATTCGAATACCGATATATTAAAATTAAATATTTGAATAGTATTTGAATACTTGGATATTCGAATTATATTCACCAAATAATTGAGCAACTAAAGTATTCGAATATTCGAATACCGAAAAATTCGACAAATAGTCCCAGCTCTACTTGATAGTCTAGTAATTCGTTTCTACTATGTGGAAGTCAATCTTCAATATTGCATATAATGGTACGAAAATAGTTTATATTTTCTACGATGTTTCTGCAAGATTCCTGATAAGAGGGAATATTCAAGACACTTTTCAATTCATTTGACGCTTCAAACACTCTAAAGGAAAACACAAGAAATATTTTCCCACTACGCTCCGAATAATCGTGTATCGAATATCTAAATGCCTCGTAGCTTTTCCATCAAAGATTTTCATCGCTTCTAAATATCTGTCGAACAATATGCTGTCCTTCGTTTGAATTTCATCAGACCCTTTCAACTGATGTCACACATCTACTAAAATTAATAATCTTACTTCTCGACTTTTGAAAACCCACAAATTCATTTAAAAAAAAAACTACTTCTAGAATCATTAGTAGATTTCGTATCCGTCACAATATGACTACTAGTAATTTATATGTATATCAACATACACCTCCCGAACATTTCCTTCTTCCATTATAATAAAAGTCGATTTTCACTTGTCTTTCGAAATTGCCCATACAGTTAAGTTGCAAAAGTCACACAAACTCTGTTACGTTCTAAAATTTTAAGAGAGGGAAAATCAGAGTAATTTTCTTTGCAAGAGAATTAAACGGAACAATTCTAACCGTGTGTAAAGTGTGAAAAAGATGGACTTTACATTGGCGGCCAACAAACTAATGTCCTCTGGAGTCAGTGGATCATAGTCCAGCTTTATTAGATGCGGCGTGCCATCTCCATCAGGGAAGATCGTGTAATTGGCCTGCATCAACGCTGTGAGCAGGGTTGGATAGACTGAAAATATATTTCACCCTGTTAAAACGTCCCTCTACTTCCCTGCGTTGATATATTATCTGTGTACGAACGCATAGCCAAAGATGTGTGGACAGACATCTTCGATCCGGTTGATGCGAACCACCACACGGTTCAGAATAAACACTCTACTTGGCGTCTGAGCTTTCAGCGTCGCTTCTTTTATAGTTTCCACGGAAACAATGGTCGACCAGGTGAGCACTACGACGTTGATAAAACGGAATCACACCCTTGGATCAGCTATGAGTGTTTGAGGGACAGTGTGATTCTGACGGACTCTGACATGTCTGACAACGCGTGGTTGCGAAATCTTTGAAGGTTGCCCTTTTGCAACCTTGACGTTGACTTGTGCCTCGATGTTTTGGTGTCGAGAGACTTTATTTTCGAACAAGAAAGAGAAAAGTGACGCGGCAAGTTTATTCTGAATGGACAGATTGAGAAATTGATTTGCGGGGGATTGAAGGGGATTTGAGGATTTAAAGTAAATATACTGAAGATAAATTGCCTGGTGATACGTCGAGGTTGGATTTGAATTGGATTTTTACTCTGAACACTTGATCTCTCTGCTTATTCTTTGTGGTCAAGTACAACAAAGATCGTTCAACTGTCTCAATCGCTCTTTGCGCAACAAGTGTAATCTCTCGTGTTTTTAAACGATTTTATTCAGCTTCGATCCTGTGTTGCTTTGTTTGTATGTATGGTTCGAATCTGGCAACTCAAATTTAACTAACTTCCAACTATCAAATTGTCTTGAATCTTTGCAGGTGTGCGTAATTTGGATGACAATACAATATTTAAAGAAAAACATTAATCCCGAACGGGTGAAAAATTACTCAGTCATCAATAAATATAACCCATAACCACAATTCCAAACTACTTGAAATCAGCCACGCGCATTCTTTACGAAAACGATAAAAAGCCGCTGCGTTCGGGACGCCAGTCGCATCGCGATTACTGAAAATACACAATTTATCGGGAAATGATCCGTCACGTATGTACGAATTGTAAAACTAAAACTTTGCACACGTTGGTAGTATATCACCGTCGAAATTGTATTACAAGAAAATATTTCTTTGTTTGTAACTTCAGCACTATAGCGTTTAAGCAAACTTAAACTCTTTACAGCAATAAAAGATATTTGCAAATAAATCTGAGCTGTGAAATGTAAATCACCGAACACTAAAAACTAGAAAATGAAAAAAATTTATAAACAAAATTTTATTTAAAGTGAAAAAGCACCATCGAAATTGCTGTACACGGAAAGAATTCTTTTATACTTTTTAGTGCATTTTAATTTAATTTTTGGTGCATTTTTAATAAAATCGTTTAACATAATTAATTTTTTCTATATATTTTTTATACGTTTGTATTTCTTCTGCTATTCATTGGCTGAAAAATGTGTGTCGGAACAGTTAGGTGAATGTGTTTAATTTACGTCGTAAGATATACGTTTGTTTTACAGACTTACAGGTGGAGCAATGTGCGTTAAGAGTTTAATAGCGATGGAACGTTAAAAGAGTATATTACCTATTAGTATAAACAAAGCCCCGAAATAGTTAAATGCGCGCGTACCCACGAATATTTCTTTAAGTTGAATTTTCTCGAAAACTTGAAAAAAATGTATTCTATATTTTCAGTTTTTATTACAGGTATGTAGGTATCCTCAGCTCAAACAGTTGTGGCCGTTTGAGATTACGAGGAAGTCAGAATTCCCAAAAGGCCGCGCAACAGAGCCGAGGGTACATACAATCACCCCTTGCCCGATTGTACCACCCGTCCCACTCCATCCTGTATACATTCGAATATCATTAGCTGCTCCAATTGTCTCAAGCTTGGGATCATTTAGAACAAGCCACTGATTAGTTTCCTTCAATTCATCGCTTGGAAGTATCCCGCTTATACTCCAAGTTAAATTAGAAAACTCGTCAGACGCAGTGTCCTTAAGGGGTAATGTACTTTAGAGCCGGGAAAAGCAGCCTGATTTTGAGAATTTTTTAAGCGAGTATAGTGAATAGAATTCAAAATTTGTCCGGAGGCTTTCATTGTAAATACCTTGAAGTGTGATCACAATTTTTTTTATAAATTTTTGTAGTACAGAATGGCGCCGCCACAACTCAACAAAAGAAGCTTCTTCTGCAAAACAGTGTTCCGCGGCCGGAAAGATTTCTCCTTCAATTTTTGACCTCGAACAAAAAACCAAAAATGTTTAAATTCTATATAAGACTATCTCGGGAAGTACACGAGGAAACTAAAAAATACTGCTTTTTTGTAAGAATGGTGCGTGATTGAACAAAATGTTTCAACAATTTCGAGGTTATGGCAGTTCCGTGTTTTGTTCAATCACGCACCGTTCTTACAAAAATCACTATTTTTTAATTTCCTCGTGTACTTCCCGAGATAATTTTATATAGAACTAAAAAATTTTCGGCTTTTTGTTCTAGATAAAAAATTGAAGGAGAAATCTTTCCGGCCGCGGAACACTGTTTTTCGGAAATAGTTTATTTTCTGAAGATGTGGCGCCGCCATTTTGTATTACAAAAAATTAAACAAAAATTGCGATCATACTTCAAGGTATGTACAATGAAGGCCTTCAAACAGATTTTGTATTCCATTCACTATACTCGCATAAAAAATTCTTAAAATCAAGCAGCTTTTCCGGGCTCTGCAGTGGCATCACCCCTTAAAATAAAACGTTCCGCTTCGAATGCTCATCGACGTCAGTATTCAAGGAATCAATACAAAATCTCAACATACAAGGCATCTTTCTCGGACGATGGAGAACCTTTTCCAGAATACCGTTCTGCCACAAAACAAACGAGAGGAAAGCATTAAACAAAGTCTTCGAACCTCGGTACCCCTCCGCGACGAAGAAATTATATCCCGAGAAGCGAATTGATTTCACAAAGGCAGAGGTTCGCTTGCTCCCTTCGGGAATATTTTTCTACCAAACTAGCTGTTCTTAAAGAGCAGGGAATAAAAAGGTGAATAGGACCGCTCCTTTGCGACCGAGGCCGGGCTCCCTTTAACAGAATGCATCCCTCTAACGAAGTATCTGCTATTTCTCGTTCATGCGACAGAGGTAGTAAGATTCGTTCGTAACCATTACAAAGAACCTTTGTCTCGAGCTCTTCGCTTAATAAAATTTCTGCCTACAACAAGGGCGGGGCTAACCCCTAACTTTCTTTGTCGGAAAGTTTCACGTTCCCATTGTTTCTTATTTTTTTCTTTTCTTCTCTACGCAGTATGCCCAAGAGACGCAGCACGAGAAGATCCTTCGAGGATTGGCCGTCGGCATCGCGTTCACCATGTACGGGCGGCTGGAGGAAGCTGATCCATTGGTGACTTCCCTTTCCGCCGATAAAGACCCGATACTGCGAAGGAGCGGCATGTACACGCTGGCGATGGCCTATTGCGGTACAGGAAACAATCAGGCCATCAGGAAGCTTCTGCACGTTGCCGTAAGTTCTCTTTGCCAATCTGGTCTTTGGCAGCGTTCTTTTCGATGGCTTTTACGCCTCGGCTGCTTCTGACGCTCGCGACCTTCAATAGGAAAATCGATGTCGTAAACGGCACTACGCGCTATCAGATTTATGCGGGATTATATTGTCTGCGAGATAACGCGATGACGATTAGAATTACGCGTCACCGACTGGATTAATTATCGATGCGTAGTTAGTTGTGCGATTAAGAAAAACGGCGGAGATGAATGGTGTAGTATTGCGTTTTGCTTTGTTATTGTCGTGAAAGCTACTTAGCGTGTAGAAATGTCGGCCGCTGCTCCGTGATCCGTTGGCTTTTTAAGCGCCTGGGACTTGCAGTGCGTGAATTATGAAATGGCGGACCGTCACTTCGGGCGATTTAAAATGATTTAGGTTGCATTCTGCGCATTGAAGTTTTTAGTGCTGATAGGGGATGCACGGATTCGTGTATGCTCTCTAACAAAATAAATGTAGGGATTATTTCGGGATTATAGGTACACCATTGGGAGTAGAACATTTTAGAGATAAAAGTAGTACAAAATTATTAAAATTGTGGCGCGAAATATATTTTTAAATTAACATTCGTTTAGTGGCTCGTAGAAAGACACAGATTCAGGATTTGTTTTAGAAAAAGGCATAGGTGGAAGTCGTGCCAGGTTTTATCCAGTGAAAGGTATATTTATCAATTCATTTTCACCAATTTGGATTAAAGAATAATAATAAGCCCAAACAGTGTATCTGGTGACAAAAATTCGAACGGATTTTGAAAATAAATTAAAAGTACCTGTACATTGGAGACCTAATAGAGAATAATTTATAGTTTTTATTAGCAAATGATCGTGGGAAGCTCATCTTGAAAAGAACACCGAACATGGTTTTGTTTTCAAAGTAAAAAATTGTGGCCCTCGGACAGTATGTACATTCGATGCTTCCTAAAAAATATCGACGTGAAAGCAATTGGGTGAAATTAGCTCCCATCTTGTGAACAATTAAAAGATTATTGTTGTACTGGTTTGTACTAGTTTTGTACGGGCTTGTACCGTTGAGACTTTTCTAAAAAAAATGGTATACACTTTCTAAAAAAATGGTTAAAACTTTCTTAAAAAAAAAATTGTTCTAAACTTTCTATGAAGCTTAGTAAAAATATAAATGTCATTGGTGTCCAGGTATTGGGACGTGTCCAGTTATTGGTACTTTTACCCAACGGGTAGAATCTATAACCTCCTCCATTTTTGAAGTCGGTTAATAAATGAACTAAATTTGCGTCTTTCTTATGGGCTGCTAGGTACATGTAACCCCTCAACTGGTCGCTCGTTGATGCAAACATGTCTTTAATCAGGTTTCTGACGTGAACGACGATGTTCGACGGGCAGCAGTCACCGGCCTGGGATTCCTCCTGTTCAGGTGAGTACCTGCAAAGAATATTCAAGCCCCATAATATCGATACGACCCCGAAGAATGCGAATTCTTCGCGTTCACGCCCCGCTCCGGTTTTATCGGTGTCTATCTAGAAATTCCATACTTGTGGTGTTAACCTAGATTCACACCTTTAATAATGTCAACGAAAGTTATTTGCGCACACCCTTCGAGAGCTGTCCGCAAATATTTCGAGAAAAAGGAGCAGCCACCCGAAGCTGTGGCGAACTTTTCATATTTATATGTTAATTTCGCCGGGTACCATCGGATCCCATGGTTCCCTGTTAATAATTTATCGCGCCCAGGAAACTGGGAATCTCTTCGTTTAATACACTTGCCAGCTTCTTTGCGATCATACGCGGCGAAATAAGAGAGGATTATTCCCGTGAATATTTCGCTGGCGGCGCTAAATCCCCTTTCAAGCCGATGGTTTCTGGAATTGAAATGGGGAAGTACGATTTCCGGGGCATGGAGGTTCAATTTGATTGGGACAAAAGTCTCTGGCGCGGGGAAGCCAGTGAGGGATATAGGAAATATAGGTGCAAACTTAATGTCGAGTGTCGTTGGATTGACGGGGTGTAAACGTTCTTCAACACTCGAATAAGGTAAATGTCCCACTTAGCGACCCTGTAAAATATTTACATATTCAAAGTATTTATCCCAGCTACTCATTAATAGCCTATCATATGGCTGGTTCTTTTCTAATTATGATCTTGTAAGACTAGTAATGTAGCAAATCAATAATATTATTGCAATTGGAGAATGAAAAATTATTTACACAAAAAATCCGCTAAATACATTGGAAACCTAACCACTGCTTTTATCCCGTTCATTCACTGGGGTACCTCTGTTCATTCATTAAAAATTTATGTTCATTCACTGGTCATCGGCCTATTTTTTATTTAATCCTTTGCCAGATATTTAATGAAAGTTATAACTATCAAACATTGCTAGAATTGTGTTCTGGGATGTCTGACTTTAGTAATAAAATAGCTCGCCTATAGCAATAACATTCAGGGGGATTAAATAACGACTTTTGAATACTAATTTTAACAGACATGCAGCTTAAGTGTTCATTCACTGGACAGGTCACCCTATTGCACAATTACAACTGATTTCCCGGAAGCTGTTTTTAGAAACACGTTTTGCAGTGACCAACATTTTTCGGAACTGGGTTATCTGAAATAAAAAAACGAAGAAGATTTAGTTAGTACAATAGTTTATCTAGTCTTTAATCGTTCCGTTTTATAAAACATTAATCTGGGACAAAATGGCAGATGTTTAAATTGAAATGATCGATTTTCGTAGAAAAAACATTCATTTTTCATCCATAAAATAAAAACTATGCATTGGAAAAACAAATGCTTCGATTACAGACTAGATTTGAATGTCTAGAAGAAACCTACAAAGTTTCAGAAAGATTGGTGAAGCGGTTTTGGAGAAATCGTGGTCACCGGTCCAAAAACAGCTTCCGGGAAATCAGTTGTAATTTTGCAATAACAAAATATTTTTCTACCTGTTAAAGTGTCCCTCATCTGAATACAAAAACCATTGCAGAAAAATATGCATGTACTTTCTGAAATAAATTTCCAAAGAATCGATTCTTGTTCTATCTCCTGACGGTAGCTAACCCCTTAAATTCACGTAGAGCTGCGTTGTCTGAGTTACTTCCGCGTTATAGTAAACTAATACGCAAGTTGTGTCTAACAAGGGTTGTTCGACAGCTCAAAAATTCAAACAAATTTGAAACTGCAGAAATTTAGTTCAAGTGATTCTAATAACGATACTATTTTTTATTTCGAGAGTGAAATGTTCCTAGGGATGAAAGCACCACCTCAAAGAAATTGTGAGTTTTCATATTATCGAGAATATCTGCGAAACCGTAAAAGATATAGAAAAAAGTTTAATTCCAAGTTTCATGGGATTGAATATTCTACCATATGGCGATAAAGAACTCTGAAAAAATTAATTTTAAAAATTGAACCCCTTTTTCGAAAATTCTTTATAACCATATTGTAGGATATCAAAAATCATAGAACTTTGAGTAGAATCATAGAACTCATAAGGACATTTCGGTACACACGTGCTTCCAGAAATTGGAAGCTCCGTTTTTCTTGTTGGACACCCGGTTTAAGGTGGAACACTTGAGTAATGGATGTGGTGGAAGAAAACAAAGTTAATGAGGGAAAAATTGTTTGAAGCTGCGTGATGCAATCACAGTTGCCAGTGCTTTCATTTAAGGAAACATAAGCAATCAGTTTAAATTGGCACGTGTACTGAAAATGAGGAAAAAGGAGGGAAAACTCCCCGTCGATTAGGAAAATTGCGACTATTTCGAAGTAGATCTCTGTGTTATTAAAAATACAAACGGAAACTAATCCACATTCAGATCTGCTGTTCAATAATCATTAAGCATTCATTTTGAGGTCACATGCTAATTGTTAACACGCTGACCTTTCAGATATTAGTCATTCCGCAGCGTGTACGTGCAAATAACTAATGGTTAATGACACAAAGTACTGAATATGCGGGGTGTCGCGTAACTATTGGTATAAATTGAAGGGTTGTGATTCGCCACAAAGAAAATGTAGATTAAAATTTGTTGATTTTTGTCTTCTTTTTGAGAGATAGAGATTGATTATTCATTAACTGTGTGCTCGACTGATCAGGAATTTGCAGAGTGCTGTAGTAAACATAGTGTAATTGTGAATAAAGTGAATTATTGTACAAAAGTGAGTCGAAATTGTAGAGAAATATTTTTTCCAATGGGACTTCGTTTTCGGGAAAATCAATTTTAAAAATCCACCGAGCACATGTGGATTTAAATGCCAGTTTCATCTTCAATATCGATTTTCTAAAAACCGATGCTCTGTTTAAAAAAAGTTGTTCCACAATTTCGACTCATTTTTTTAATATGTATGGACTCATTTTATTCGTAGCTCTACTATATTTACTGCTATATTTTGCCAATTCTAGGTCTGTTATACGTATGCTTAATGGATCTTCAATGTCAGCTTTTCTAAAAATGTCCAATCAGAAAATGTTATTTCTCATTTTTTAAATATTTTTTGAAGACCCCCGGTTATTAGAGTCTCTGTGCTTCTTTTCATGGGATATATTAACCAATTACGTTTGTATTTATATTTCCAAAATAACCCTCAAACTGAAACTCAGATAATATTTACGTGGCGATATTTCCTGCCTTTCATTGCTGTGTTTCGTAGAAGCTGCATATTTCGTTCGTTCCAGTTTACCCTTTTGAGTAAATGTTAAACGAAATGTCAAGAGGTGTTTCAAATTATGAATGAAATTACAGTCTGTATTTAAATAAAACCACTGAAAAGCGAACGTGTTGGGGTAAATTGTGGGATAAATGTTATGAATAAAACTTTGTTGGTAACAGTGCATATTAAGGGGTTAGTAGGCGACCTTGGATGAAGCACAGTTATAGTCATTTTCGGCAATTTTTTTTAAGGAGATAATGAAATAAATGGAAAATTCAATACAAACCAGTTATTGTACAACTCTCGATGGAAAAACTCGTATTATTTTTCGTACAAAATGGCGGCTGTAGAGCCGTGATATCCTGCATAAAATAAATTTTGAGGGGATTTTCAACGGACGATTCGTATTGAATTCGTAAGATTTAAAGAAAGGAACTTTCCTTGTAATTTCAGATTGAAAATATTTCTATATTTTTTTAAATATAGGTATCATGAAAAAGTATGGAAAGATTCCCTACAAAAATTAATAAAAATTTCACGAAACTCGTCAAGATTTTAATTACATCAAAATCCACCAGGCATTCATATGTGGATTCTGTTGAACTCAATAACACTTACCAATCATTCATTCAAAAAAAGGAGAAAAAGATATGAGGACATCGACTTTCATATCTTTAAATTCCTCAATAATCATACATTTAAACAGTTGCATGAATTTTCTCGAAGATATCAAAATGATAATAGGACCATATTTTTAGAACTTTACCTACATAAATGATATAACGCCTGACCTTGAGATAACAGCTATCTGTCAATGTATACTATAAATCCAATCATCTGAGTGAACCCACTCGCGTATGAAGCTTACGACAATCGTGTGAGTAGTTAAATGACAGGTGCTTCGAGTCGCTGATTAGTCGAATGTAAATGAGCGTCTAATTGGTCACGTTGCTCGAAGGTGCAACGCAGATGAGAGTCTCTTATGTCGGCAATCTCTTTGCTTAACGATCTTCGATCGGCGTTGCTTCTGAAAGAGTTTTCCAATATTCCTTCGATCATTTTTATAGCAGTCTACGATTCTTTTTCTGGCAAAAAATTTATAAAAAAAAATTTATAAAGTTTTTTTAACTTGGAGACATCTTCAAAAGGCATCCCGACGCCTCCAGAAGGGAACCTCCCGCGGACGCCAGGGTAGTGTGGGATTTTTACCCACTAAAACCCCACGGCCACTATGAAAATCTTAATAATTTACATGTAAATATCTCTATTATTAAGGCCCATTGGCAGAAACGCTCGAGCACCTATTTACTCATTTTCGACATAGATCCATCGTGCCAAGGCTCATAAAAATCGGTGTCTACCACATGGTGTCCTCCCCTAATTAACCGACCGCGATCTTCGGGGCATCGGCACCGAGGGCGATACATAAGTAGAGGGAATGGACCGAACTGAGAATGCTTTGCGATGTAAGGGACCATGGAGCACAATGAAAGATACATTGCTACAAACAAACACAGCTTAGTTCTAAGAGTTTTCTACATGAAATTACCAGACGCGCTGCGGCACAGAATACCGCCATTTAGTACCTTCCACTTCAAAAATTCAGTTAAATTTGATACAGTACTTCAATAGCCACGATTTTGGTGTTATACGTGTCCTATAATAGTTAGCCAAGCATACCTCGATGAACACTGGCATACAACTAAATATGTAAATGATATCTCTAAACACTTAAAAATGCGGCATAAAAAAGCGCGACGCGCCCGCCGGAGGGTTAAGATTTAATACACAACATAGAACTATAAATTAATGTCGACATGTGTTCAAATCGCGAGCTGAACCGGACACAACTTTCGCGGATAGAACGGATCCATCTGAACGGCCTGACCAACTTGAGGAGATACTTTTTGTAGGGATGCTGTACAAAATTATAAACACTTTGCTCTTGGGTAAAGTAATAAGAACGTTTATTTGAATTCGCTAGTCTCTCGCTGTTGCTAGCTCGCGTCGAACTGCCCGGGCCACGCTTGGCCCCTCCACGCCGCAATTCCAACGGCTCTCCCAAGGACGAGGGGAGGTCGCGCTCCGCGACCGTTTGTTATTGTCTGCGCTCTTTCCAGGAACCTGCTACAATGCGTTTCGCTCGCCACATTTTTCAAAACATTGCATCAATCAAGGTGCCACAACTGCAGCATTGAGTATAATTATCTCTGGTCAATCGACGAGGAAAAAAATTAGAGCACTAAGGGTTAATCTCTCTCCATGCTGAAACCTTTTTTCATGACTCTTCGACGCCGACCTCCCATATTTTACTGTTCCACGGTGCTAACTGGGAGGAACGTTTATCTCGAGCTCGGTGCTCCCTCCCGGCCATTTGGAACGTGCGAAACTTTTTTAATATGTCGACTTATTGCGTATCCGGCGAATTTGATCGACAATCGGCCGTCGAAGGCACGAACAACCCCGACGTCGACCGAGAGATCGATAGTTTTCATCTCTCAGAATTTGACGGATTGAAAGTTCCTTTCATTTCCCCGTTAGTTCGTCCAATTCGCCTCCCATCCTCCCTACCTTCCTGCCCCGGCGTTCTCGTTCCACGATTTCACGGTGCAGTTTTTCGCGGTCGAGAGCCCCGCCGTTAATCCGCGCCGACGTTTTCTATTAAACAGAGGACGTGGAGGGATCGATCCCACCCACCGGAAGTCCCCTTCGAGTCACCGGTTCCTTGGGCACGGCGACGTGAAGCCGCGATAATCGGCGCTTCTTCTATCTCCTTTGTTTCATCCTTGTTTGCTTGATTTGCTTTTGAAATACTTGTTTTCGCGACGAACCCTTTGTGGGTTTCTTGGAACCCCAGTAGGGGCGATCGTCGCGCCACTCTTGGGGTTGGCATTCTTATTTGGCGCTTCGTTTTTGGTGTGGTCTTTAGGATTTGATATAAGGGCGATTGCAATAGTAAGGAATTTAATTATTTTTTATATACTTAAATAGTTATACTAATCAATAGTGTTCCTGATTTCTCGATAATTTTTCTTTCTCGAGAAATAAGAAATTGGGTTATACTTCTTGTGAATTCTTGAGAAATTGAAAAAATATTACAAAATTTATATTTTTGGAATTATGTTGATAATATTTATCAAAGACATAAGAAAACTTTAACTAATTGTTCATTCCTGTCCAATTTGCACAAAACTTGTATAAATGAAAAAACAGATATTAAATGTAATTGATTTTTATTTAATACAAAATTTGGGCAAAGCGAAAGAGTACTTTTTTGTTTTAAAATAAGTGTTTAATCTATTTCCTTTCTTTTTCTTGTGATAAAATTTGTAGCTGTAGAAAAATTTATTTGGTTTTGAGTGGATGTTGGGTTAGTCGTATGTAGCACATAAAAAAGTTACTCTTTCTTTTCGACTTATAATAAGGAAATAAGTCGAGAAAAAAGAGTACAATTTTTTGATATCGCGCTTCATTTTCGAGAAAATCGACTTTGAAGTTCTTGACGTTGCGTCCAGTCGCGTACAGGAGAACCTAGCTTAATGAAATCACGGGCAATTTGGGCGTAAGTGGAACGCACCCAATGATGGAAAATTTTGTATTACCGTAAAGCCTCGTTCACATTAGTCAAGTTTACTGGGTTCAAGTCGCTTGAAATCAGTAAATTAGCCTGTTATTCACTTCACTTGAAACATCCTTTCAAGTTTCATGCGAAGTAGAGAGTGTTCCAACTTTTCTTGCCTTGAAATAATACAACTTGAACAGTGCGAACGTACGTATAAGTGTGAACTTAAAGTCCCGAAGCGACTTGAAGCCAGTAAACTTGACTAATGTAAACGAGGCTTAATAATTTTATTATTATCGAACGTAGCATCCTTCATGCCGAATACAATATTCCATGCAATATACTGTGACAAGCGAACTGAACGATACTGCAGCTACCGTGCGAATGCCACGATTTGTTCCTATGTTTTGCCAGACCGCCCGAGGGTACTGAAAATCAGTATATATCGCGACACTGTATCTCACGAGAATCGCCTTTTGAACGCTGCTATCGCTATAGGTAATACATGCACATATATACTATCGGTAGATATCCATCATACGTGACTCGTGAAACACGTATCGTCGTGTGAAAGAGTTCATAATAGGGAGGGCGGGTACCTTTGTAGATAACTGTACTGATTTTGTGCATTTTAAACTTACAATTAGTAGAAGAGATTCTAAAACTTTAAGGACTTTAAAAGAAGCCGTAATTTTAAAACCGATGTGTTTATGCAAGTAAAATTGTTTGAATTAATTTTTTCTACAAATGTTTTCAGTTCATTTAGAACGAATATCAATAATTTAATTAAAGCAATTTGAAACAAGATTACACTTTTTATTATTTTTTTTTAGAATTTTACATTTTTTTATTTTTTTTTAGAATTTTACACGTTTCTGTTAGTTTTTTTAGTTCGTCGATTATAAAATTATATGAAAATTCCAAATATTCTCGTTTTTATTGTGCCACGACAAAAATAAAGGCTCCATTTTTCCCGCCATTTAACCATTCTAGTGGTGAGGCGCATCAATGATTAATCAATTTCGACGCGATGAGCTTGAAATTTCTCAGATAATTTCTCAATTAAATTTTTTCTTTGGATTGTGTACATATATATGAAAACGCCTCTGAAGTTTTTGGAAAGATTGACTTTATTTTTCTTTGTTAAAAAAATTCGTAAGAATCGCCTTTTTTCAGCGTCCGAAACCAGGTTCCCCATTTAATATCGGTGTTCCTCTTCGAGACAGCGCGGCGCGGGGCCGATAAAAGATCGCTTCGTGAGCGGCGGTCATTGTTTTCCCGCTGGCGGAAGGATTAGGGATTCTGTCGGAGTTATCGCGCCGTCGAGAGCCCCGACGCGACGGGCCTGCCTGGTAACGCTGTCAAGGGGTTTTTATTGTCCTTTAAACGAAGGAGTCGCGTGTCAAGTCACGATTGGAGGATTCGTTAAACCATCATCCACGTTGGATTCGCCTTACTCCGTTTGCCCTTCGAATTAAAGGGCCCCGTTGAAAGTTATAGAATCTGATTTCTGTTGGGGTGGCTTCCGTTTCATTGTAGTTAATGGAACAGACCTATCTCGCGTTATACATTGCCATTTCGTACGCTGGATCGTCAAGGAGTCTGATAAAGGAAATTCGATAATGTGAAAATTAAAAGAATGTAGTATCTACTTTGCAGAAATGTAGTTCAGGTGGTCCCAATGAAATAATGGTGGTGAAACAAAATTATTTGAAATACAAATTTCATACAATTACAATTTTGTGACACACCTTTGGATTCACTCTCTACAAGTAATGCACCTTCCCCAGTATAAAGTTAAACACAAATAATATGAAAACTCAATTACTTTGAGTGGGTGTTTCTACCAGAGATGGGCAAAAAATTATTTGAAATAAAAATTTCTTGCCCATCCAAAGGTGTGTCACAAAATTGTGATCAATAACGTAATCACGTCGGCTTCAATATAGGAAGCAATCTTCAATTGAAATGTTATTTGACGTTATAAGACAAAGAATTAAGGAGATCTACTATCTTGGATGCATGAAACTCTTAGGTTTATTTAGCAACGTTTGTCATTTAAATAATGGACTGTATAGAAAATCTCATCAACCGCATTTATTATACATCTATTGAAAATTAAAACAAATTCTGTTAAATAATCACAATTTTTCTGCAAACACTCACCATTTCCATAGAAATGTTTATTTAGAAGTATACCTATGCACTTCTGTAGTTCGTGTCATGTAGAAAATAAAAATTGTTCGTTCCTTGTTCTCGGATTCATCAGGTTGCAGAAGATGTTTAATAAATGCTATAAAGTGAAGATTTTCTATTCCAATTCATTATTTAAAAGAAAAATATCTAAATATACCTATGTTTTTCATGCGTCCACAGTGGCACTTCTTAAAATATTTGACGCAATTTAAATAAAAATTCACAATAGTCTCACAAGGGAACATCCCGAACCCGGAAATTCAAAAAATTCGGAAACTTTGTGAATATGTAGGTAATTTACTCCTGATTATAACGCAATTTTTGTTTGCTGCACAAATTCACTCGAAGAGGGTGTAATTGACCCCAAAAATCCGGTTATTTTTCGATTTTGTGTTATAACTCGTGAACCGTAAAATGATTTCTCCACCAAATGATAGATCTTGATAGATAGACTTGAAACTTTTATTCTATCTCTTACAGTTCAGGAGTTATAATACAAAATCAGAAAATAGCCAAATTTTCAGGGGTTAATTTCACCCTCTTCGAGTGAATTTGGGCAGCAAACCAAAATTTCGGTGTAATCAGCAGGAAACCCCCTACATATTCATAAAGTTTCAGAATATTTTGAATTTTCGGGTTCGGGATCTTTCCTTGTTGGTCTCAATCTCGTTATCGAGACGTCGAAGTCCCTCAAGTTGGGTGCCCCTCTCCAGATTGATGCGTTGCGCGCGCGAAAGGAACGTGTTCGAATTCTTCTTTCCGGCGGGTCCAATGAATCTCGATCCAGCGCGGATAGTAGGGTGCAGGGTCGACTAGAAATTTATTAATTGAAAATACTCGATCGATCTCGCTGGCTCTCCGAATAGGAGGACCGTCGGTGAGGATAAATAGTCCCGGACCTCGCCAGAACGAAAGGGGTCGTTAACGATCCTGTTGCTGGGCGAAAAATCTCGGGCGAACAGGTCGAGGATCGTGACTCGAGAGTCGAGGGATGCTTGGAGGGGTGGCGTCCGCACCCCCCGCCCGTTTCGGAACTTTCGATCGCTGTGAAAGCAAACTTCTGGCCGTCCGGCGAGACACTCAAAGTTGTTTCGAGGGATTTCGGATTTCACGTGTTACCGTCGCGTTTCCGGCTTGAGGACTTCCGTGCCGGCGAGTAATCGAAAATTTACCGCGTCTCGGGCTCGGAAGACGAAGGGTGAATAAGACATGGGCCGTGGTCGAGCATCGAGACGGTCTTAAGTCGCGTATGCACGTCGGCCGTAGCGGTATGCGTTGGGTCGTCGTGTTAACCTCGGTGTTCATAAATTTATGAAAACATTACACGTGCTGGATGGCGGTGTGAAAGTTTGATGTCGCGGATCATGGTCCTGGGACCTTTGTTATTTCGATCTGCCGCGTTTCGGTGGACTTGTAATAAATTGTATTTTTTATGCACTCGTTGCTGAGAACAGATCAGTTTTTATTTCAAGGATTGTGGGCATTTGACAGGGAAAATGCTTTGTATTGACTCTCGGTTATCACACTGGGTCCAAATGACCCAAAATTTGACTTTGAGGTGAAATAGCTTTGAGGCTTCATTGAAAATAGTACTACTAGCGCCATGTAGTAGTAATTTATTGTATCCTCTGCAGGTAGAGACGCTTCCCGAGGGTGGAGATTTTTATTTATCAAATTTTTTGCATTAAAGTAGTATATATATAAATACTGAAAATTGAAACAGTTATCATTTTTTAAGGAAAAGAACTTTTTCTATGACACTTTTTCTTTCAAATTTTTTTTTCAATGTGATATTGTAAATGTTAATTTTCAACGATGAACATATAATATTCTACAATGTTCAAAGTTTATCTCAGAATTTTTGCAACTTAATTTAACAGATAGTTTTTAAACAGCAGCGGGTTGAAAATTGGCTTGGGTCGAATCGACCCATTGCGACTAAGGTTTGTCTGTTTTTAAAAACCGGTTTTTATTTATAAATTTGTAAAATTCGAAAACCGGGTTTTAAATTTAAAAAAAAACGGTTTTATATACTAGAATTAATATTCAGAACTGATTGAATTATTTAATTAAAAACGATAACATTTGTTACTTGAAATCGCCTTGGACACAAGCATATTGTAGTAGATAACAGTTCACTGTAAAACGAATCTTCATGAGTTCATATTTTCAGAAAAAATACTAAATGGAATAAAGATTTATAATTTGGTACCACCTTTCAAAAGATTTATATTTTCTACGGATTTTAATTATTTTAGATTTTTTCATTTCGTTTTGAATGCAGTCTACTTTATTAAAATGAGTACAAATATTGATTTACTATTTTAATTTTTTTTTTGTAAAAATGGAAAACCGGTTTTCCGGAATAATGGAAATCGAAAACCGGTTTTTTCAAATGTCGATTTTTGTATAAACCCTAATTGCGACAACTATGTTCGGAAAAATAGGTGTGACAACTGAGGGTTAAAATTTTATTCCTGATAATTTGTAGTTGCTTCAAATAAAATTAAAGGGTGTTCAGAAAGAAAAGAAAGTTCTACAAAGGAAAATCAATTGTTTGTTAAGTCAATTAAAAACTGGTTCAATTTCGAAGGCGCTATTACGAGTAATATTATTGACACACATGTATCGTCACAATATTTGCTAAGTTAAATGCTCCACTGTGTGCCATTGAATTTCGAACTGTTATCGACCGAAGAGTGGTCTTCCGATTTCCCACGATTTTCCCTGATAGCGTTCCACTTGACATTTGAATATTGTATCGGAGATTGTCAGCAGACTCAAGCTAAGATTTATTTTCTACCTTAATCGAATATTTCACGATAACAGAACTTCTTACACAGTGGAACCTTAGTAATCCCCTGCAGACGAGACCCAATCACCTCCAATTATCGGGAATTCGGATTAAACGAAGGACAGACGCACTCGATATCAGAGAAGTCGACTCAGGAGCAAACATTTCGAAGGACAGAAGCTTATCAACGAAAACACTAATGAGAATTCCTTCGGTATATCTCGAATTGAGTGAATTATCTATAGCCCTGGTGGACACGGGTCCATTTTAACCCGTTCCAAGTTTAAACTACGTGTCTTACTTATTATTAATATTACTTCTCGATGAAGATAAGGATTATAACAAAATCAGAGTCTAACACTATAAGAAGCTTATTTTAAGGTGGGTGAATGAAATTCTGGGTTAAAATAGTCCTTGCGCCATTCATTTTATTTAATTATTGTATCAAAAGTTTCGTTCCTGCAGAGACCACCAATTTTAACCACGTTTGTTAGGAATTGTGAATAAATCATTAGTAGGCCTATTGAGAAGAACGTAGGACTGGTAGAACGAAAAGGTGTGCAAGATTTATGACGACTTCCTCGTACGAACGCAAAAAGCTTTCAGACGTATTTAGGCAACGTTGGATTCTGTGTGCTCGATTTTAATTAACGCTGGTAATCGGGGGATAAATGTAAATTAATTTCTCCGAGGGCGAGACGAGGATTTCCATCCACTAAATGGGACCCGCGAATCGTGACTAGATTACTCGACAAGCCCACCTCTCCTCGTCAAAGTGTGTCGATTGATTCCGATTATGGATCGTTGAATTATGGACGCCATTATTTATGCACATTACACGGCTGTGTCCTTACGGACGCGAAAAAGATTATACTAATAACACGAACTAGCGTCGCACAGTGGGGAAATTTCGCGATTTTATGGCCAAAACCACAAAAATACATTTTTGAATTCGACAAAATAAATGCAAATGTCAATTGCAGAACTAATATGAGTATCAGATGCCACCAATTTTACTGTTAAATGGTTTAATACAAAGCTCGTATATACTCGCAAATGTTTATGTTCATGTGAGGTTAGACCGATCGCAAAGAATTAATCCAGATTTTCAAGTTGCTTCAAACACTTATATTGTGTTATCCAAAGATCTGAAAATAATTTGAAGGCATGGATTCAATGCCTGGTGGTGCGTAAGATATCTTTCTGTCCTCAAAACAATTACGTTTCGGTTTTTAATACGTAATTTATACAATTTTTAAAGCAGTGTTTTAGAAATAACCGTTTCATATAAGAATCAATTTTCAATACATAAAATAGTTATCAATCCCATAATATCCTGCAATGATTTTCATTTCTATTTTACGTTGGACTATTTTAATTCTATAAATGCAATTATTAATTGATAACAGTTGCTAATCTTGTAATTATATGCACTTTTTTTAAGCACGATCCAGTGTGTCTTGTCTAACATACGACATAACTGTGACCGAGACTGGTTCACAAGTTATACATTACAAACCTTCTTATTCTTTTTTAAACGATTTTATTCAGCTTCGATCCTCTGTTTGACTGTTTGTATTATGTATGTTTGTCGTCAGAAGCGATAACCCTTCTGCTATGCTCTGCTGCACTGTAGCAGAGGCATGCTCTAACAAAGAAAAAAGTGTATAAATGTAAATAATAAAAAAATCTTTGTCGTTCGTAATTTTTGTAAGTGCTGTTTTTCGAATAATTTAGTTTCTCATATATTAGAACGTAAAAGTGCCGAATTTTATATATTAAAAATAAGTTTTGAGGTTTTGACCACGAGAATGGATTCTTCAATTGGCATTTGTATTAAATTTGTAAAATTCAAAAATTTCATTTCTGTAGTTTTGGCCATAAAATCGCAAAATTTCCCCACTGTGCGTCGATTAAAATGTTTTCCATGTTACCTTTTCTTTAATTTCTTGTTAATTAATTGCATTTTTGAATATGCATTAATTACACTAGTTTACAGCCATTTTGCGCAACAAATGCTACTATTTTTCTCTTATGGAAAATGGCACGCCGATGCCGAAAATGAGGTCAAAATTGTTTCTATGGATACGTTTTCAAGGTATCGACAGGAGAACCTTTTACCTGCCCGTCAAAAAGGTGATCCCACATAATTGCGAATATCTCGTGTTGCGAATAACCGAAATTATCTCAAATTAAAGATAATTAAATCACCTTCTCAAAAAAAAACTCAAGTCGTTTGGACCAATTTTAAAAAAGTTATGCGATTTTAGAGAGTGTCAACTTACTTTCCGTTGCGACTGTAAGTTCTTGTAAGATAATTGCAAATTTCTTGCATATTCACACAATCAGATTTCTTCAATTTCCTACTCCAAATTTTACATCGAAACGAATTTTATGCTTTCATATCAAACTCATTTCTACAGAATAACACGTTCAAAAAAATCTCCCCAAATTGATGCCTTAGAATTTCCCCTAGTTTTACACGAGATTTCACAAGTTGTCTTGAATAATTTAGATGATATACGGCAGAGGAGCAACCAAATGAGTTCTGATTAATCGTCGTGGCCTACCATGGCGCCAGGAAGCCAGGATAATATACTTAAAGTGACGCGATTATCAAACTTCCCCTTCTAGGGAAATCTTCGTTTATTATTACAGTACGTAATGCATCATTCATGTTCACTTTGTGTCAGCTTTAATGTCAAGCTCGTTTCCCGCACTATCTTGTTCCACCTATTTTCTTAAAAAAAAAGATCACGAAAGTAGCCAGTGAAAAACTTTATGTTCACTGCTCCCTTCAGTTTTGAAAAATAAAGAGCTCGAGAGGTTGTACTTGTTACGTTCTTCCTTAGCAGAACAATAGAGCATTCTATTGTTACCTGCATAATGGAAATGTTTCGCGGCAAGTCATATCGAAATGAATTAATCATTGCTAATAAAGCCAGCGAACAAAAAGGACTCGGATCTCCCCGACCTCTTACATTATTCTTATCAACCCCTTCGATGCTGTGGGCGCTGCACTGAGTGCCATTAGCGTTTTTTGTTGTTTAATGAATTCCTCCGGCACCGTGGGCACGTACGTACGGTCGAAAGTCGTTCTCCCTTCGACTTGCTTAAGTACTCATCAATTCTCGTGGATGGCAGGTAGCTGCATTCATGATAATTGCATCTATTTTTCTTTCGTGCTGAAGAAACGCTTCGAAACAAACGTACTAATAGGGAACGTCGCCCGACTGTTACACGGCGATTTTCATGAAACACGGCGTACAAATTATAGAGCAGGTACGTCGAAATGAGATGGCCAGTGGTAAAAGTGGCACACGCCACTGTTTTATGATTTCAGAGGAAAGCAAGTTGAAGGAGAAATTGTTTTCACAGGAAATGCAATACGAAATTGTAAATATTTTGGACGGTGATTGAATTAGATGGTGAATGATAACTATTGTCAAATTGTGGCTGAAGGATTATTTTTATAGGAAATGCGGTACGAAATTGTAATTATTTTAAACGGTACTAGAATCGTGTAGATGGTAAATGACAACTATTATCAGATTTTAGCTAAAATATTAACCTTATTGGATTAGTCTTTTCTCGGTTCTGCTCGGCGAAACGTAGGTACATGCTATTACATCAGGCGATGGTGGAGTTACGCTACATTGCTGGATCGAATGGACGGTACAATGAAAGGAAAATTTATGCATTTGTGGCGTGTGCCCTTTTTCCACTGGGCCCCTCAAATATTGGACACATTTTTTTCAGCGGCGGAAATTTAGGTTTAGAGAGTGAAATTACTCTGCAATGTTGGGGGTTGGGAAGCTTCTAGAAAACAGGGTTATGATCCAGAACTATTGAAAGAGAAGTAGATATTAGTTAGTTAGTTATTTAGTTACGGTTAGGCTTATTTTACTGCAGCCTCGCCCTTTACATCGCTAGTCTTTATGTATTAATTTTCTTTGTATGTCTCAAGTAATAAAGACGAATAATAATAATAATAATAATAATAATAATAATAATAATAACAACAATAATAACAACAATAATAATAATAATATCATGCACGTAGACTAAGAATGTGAAGAGGTTTCGTTGAAATTTTATACGAAACAATTCCACCTGGGTATTTTATTTAAATACAGTAGTGCATCGGCAGATATCGTCCTTACTTCTGGGCATATAAAAATACTCCTGAGGGAAACGTTACATTCAGATCAGAAGAGCAAATATGATGATAGGATAGTTTCTCTCTGGGTCAGGAAGTTGTCTCTTTTCGGTCGTCGATGGTCTTTTAAATGGAGTTATGCCTATATAGGTCTGCACCTAGGTATAGATAAGAGACAGCTTCCTGATATGTTGGGTAAAGTAGCCGAATATGAGACACATTTCTTAAAAACATCATAACTCTTGACTGAGAACACTTTTATTAAGGGGCTAGGCTAGTGTGACGGCCGTATAATACGGCAATCCTTGAAAATTTTTTAAAGAAAGACCATTGAACTTTTCAGCTTGAACTTGGTGGGGTTACATAATGAATAATCCAATGAATATATTATTGATTTAAAATGACAAATAGATAAGAAATAATGAAGTTTATACACTTCACAAGGTTTGCTCACAGCAATTGGGGCCTGTTGGGCCATTAAGGAGCCCGACCTCCATGGTGTTTTCCAGAGCCGCGCGGAAGGGGAACTCGGAGCCAATACTTCACCATTACTTTTAAGGGGACCGTTCGGTCCAAAAATCGTTTTTTTTTATATTTCATTTTTCGAATGTTCAACCTTGTAAGAATACGTGTTTAAAAGGATTTTTTGAAATTCGTAAAATTCCCGAAGTTATGGGCATTTGAGTAGCGGCAAATGCGTGGGTAAAACCCGGCCACTTGGCACTCACGTAAAACTTTAAACGCGTTCTTCTCGAATCATGATGTTTCCGAACGGTAGACAGCATAACAAAAGAAATTCTTAACCGATTCCAGAACACTGGGTGGCATTTCCTTCGTCATTGAATTCACTATCGCATCAGCCTTTGACCATCAATTTTAGAGCTCATAGTTCTTCGTTATTAACATTTTTAGGCGCAGAATTACCCCCTTTTTCGCATGTTTGCGTTAAAACGTGTACCAAACATCGCCATTTTGCTTTATTTGCCTTCTCAAAGGCTGATGCGATAGCCATTGAAACAACCTATAAGAATATCTTTGGTTTTTCGATTTCCGACAATCTCATTATAGAAAAATGAAAAAAAAATCGTTTTTATATTCTTGAAGAACGAATAAAGAAAGACCATAAAGTTTTTTTACTGCAAGTTGCATACTTTTTTGGAAAAAAAATCACAAAGATCACCTATTTTTCGAGCGTTTTGACCGAACGGTCCCCTGAAATATTTGCAAACAAAGTAAAATAGGGTTTACATTGGACAGACTTGGGAATACATTGGACAGACTTGGCAACGTAATCCCTCGTATCAAATCAAAACAAAATGATTCGTGCCTTTCTTCAAAAAGGATACTTTGATTTTTGCATAGCATTACTTTATTCTAAGCACGTTCAGCAATGGCTCAAAAAAGTTACAATAAAATTCTTCCATAATGAAGTCTCCGAATCGCAGCAAAAAGTAGATGAAAATATTATACAGTAACATACAAGAATGAGGAAGATGACTGCGACTTTTTCCCACCCGTGACGCCACCAGCACACATTCACATTTACACAAAACACAAATGAAAAGATCGCGCGCAAACAACTCACACATACGCACTCAGGCACAACCACAGTACATGCGCTAGTGGCGCCATCTGCGCCGAGCTTTGCGTCACCTTCCCCATTGAAAAGTGTGACTTACCTTGTTATTCATGAATGCGACACGCCACATTGAATATCAGTTGATTTCGTGTGATCATAGGCACAAACTACAAAAATAATTGCAATAATCATGACACTATGGTGGCAATGTTAAAACTGTCCAATGTCTCCCCGTGTCCAAGCTATCCCCGGTCTCCCCTATTTATAATAACAGTAATAGTGAGTATTTTCCAAATTTCTCTCTCCTCCTGGAAACTTCTCCTCCTATCTTCCCATACAATATACTACGCAGCAAAGAATTAAATAGTCGAGCGTAGAAAAGCGGACAAACTGATTATCCCCATCTCGTGCGTCCTCTACAACAAGTGGAAATTCCTGCAAGTGGAAGTAGTTCGCGTTCAAATAAATTTTTGGCGATTGAACGCGTGTCACGCGACAGTATATCAGCTGATTGTGAGCGGAGTAACGCCCAGTAATGTGCTGCCTGAGTATACTAATCAAAAGCTCTGGCGTGCACATAGAGCCGGGCATATCAGCCATCGAGATAATGTCGTCTCAATCGGGCACGCAACGACCAGCTGAAAGTACGAGTTTATGCAATCGTCGCTGTAGGACAGCTGGTAAATTACATGAAATTACAATGCCTCGTTAAAGACGAGAAATCCTTCGTTAAGGAATAAAACGACGATTCAGAGAAAACAGTGGAAGGGAACGTAGAAGGCAGAGAGGGTGGAATGAAAAAAAATGTGATACGAAGTTGGAAATATGTCTCTTGGCGTTACCCGCGGCTGACGGAAGCATCGGCGACCATTTCTCACTCGCATACGGCGAAAATAATGAATTTCGAACGGTGTGTAGGTATTCTACGCTCTGCTAGGGGTGGCGTTCGATTTGTCTCGATGGCGAACCGTGCGAGGACTATTATCTGGCGATCGATAAAGTTCGCGGACGAAATCCAGGAATATTTATTTTAGCGAGGACATCGTTCAAAATTGTTGTTATCATTAGCTCTAGCATTGTACTCTAATGGGCACGATGCTTGGAACAGTGCGGAGGAACCACCCTTTAATTTCTCGATATGTGTTTACATCGCCGGGGTTTGCAGTGTGTTTTGTGGAATTTCATTTCCAGTGTTTGGAATACAGATTTAGGAAACTTAGAATATCCATACGAGAATTGAAGAAACTGCGACGTAGATGATGGAAGCCGATGTCTCGTGTAAAATTCAGGGGGTGGTAAACACGATCGTGCGTTGATAGCTATTCCAAATGTCTTTTGAAAAATTCGAATAGATTCTAGAGGGAAACTTCTTGAAACTCGAGAGATTCTAAGATGGTTTGCAAGGGCATCTACTACCACCCATAGCCACATTCCTATAGTTTAAGAATCTCTTTTCCTTTTTGTGTTTCGGATAACCCTTGAAGTACTGTTCGTCAACGCCAGGGCCACCCGATTATTTTTCAACGCTCTCTCTGTATCTGTCAGTTTTTTTTCAATGTCACACAAAAATTCAGAACAACAGTTCAAGATACAATAGAGGAGCCTGCCAAACCTCAAATTAATTTATCGAACCGTTTTTGCACAAAAAATTCACAAAGAATTATCTATTTTTCGGCCCAACAAGGCGCAATCGCCCATCAAGCCCGTGCCGTGAAGCTGTGTCGGTGGCCGAATTCTTGTTTTAGGCTTTGAATTTCTGTTAATGAAAACGAACGTTTAATGTTCTTGAAAAGATTCAGAAACCCATTATAAAAAAGAAGAATATTTGAATTACGAAGCGTGGGAGAAGATTTCACAAAGTTTGTTTTTCAAATATTGAAAATTTTATTTTTTCTGACTGATCGCATTAGCCCTGGACCCTCCAGGTGTCTTTGGAATTTAAGCGTAACGTATCTGGCATAACTGTTCTATGGGATCGTCTACTAACGATGACGGAATACGGGTCAAAATTGACCCACTTTCGCCGGTGGAGAGTTGAGTAACGAGCTGGCCCGTTAAGGTCAACATACCCTGAAATGGGTAGGTCAGGGTGGATCGAAGGTCATTAACTTATCACGCATGGAATCAGGAGTTGGTTGGTTCGTTCTAAATTCCGTTATCACGGGCACGTGCGAAGATATGGAGAAGTCCGCCACGTAGCCGCCCCTATCGATAATGAAACAATTATTTACGCGGTAACGACGTTTTCTTATCGGCTTATTTGGCTCCGTGTTATCGCCCCCGCCTTCCTGTTTCCTCGGTAATTCTCAGCCGAGCACTCTCGAGCGAACGTCACGTAACAATCCAACGTTCTTCTCCGTCCGCCATTTCTTCAAAGAAAGCTGGTGACGTAATTAATTAGAAGGTTATGCCAGTTATCTTCGCTAGATGGACGGACAAAAACTTATCGGTCTTATTCAATACAGTGTATATTTTTAATTAGGCAGGCCAAGGGTGTAATAAAGAGTTAAAGTGGTGTGTCGAATCTCCCATAGGCTGTGATTTCAATATTTCAGAAAAATGAGCCTCGTTCATTTTATCCATTTAAAGCGTGATTAGGGAATACAAAAATCCCGGGAGTTGATATAACTAATTCCGAGGATTTCGGGATTTTTAAAAAATCTAAATTACTTTATGAACACGTGAAAAATATAGAAATAAATGAACAGTCATTTCATAATATTAAGAGCAGTACTAATAATAATGATTTATTTAAATAATAATATTAAGCCGCATATAACTAACTAAACTATATTTATTTTTACAATGATATTCTCACTTTCCGCTATTTTTAAATCGCAGCGAGTTGCAAATCGCTACTTGTCTGAACACGTAAAGTCGAAACATTGTACACGTGTACTTACTTTAGATGCTTTGCCGTTTCTTAGTTCGCATTTCCAAAAATCTTCATAATGCTTACTGATAGTAGGTATCTTCTTATCGAGACTTTATTATTCTCCATTCTTCTACTGTTTTTATTGTTAACAATGATTTAAGCTTATGTTTCAGACTAATGGTAGAAAGTAATTTTGTTTACCTTAAATAAAGATTTAGAATTTTAACACATTTTAATTACTGAAATTTTCTATTACCCAATCCCGGGATCAGTCCCGGAATCCCGAGATAGGCTTTAAAAGCTCCCGCAATCCCGGGATAGTAAATACTGACCGGGTTTGTATTCCTTAAATGTGATCCATGTGACGTTCATCTGTAACAGTGAAATATTTATTTTCTTAAGTTTGTGGTTGGAATTCATTTGAGTATAAAGAAAATTTAAAAAGCACAAGACAGAAACGACGGACGAAAGAAAAATAAAGAAGATAGGGAATAAAAGAAACAAGAAAATGTATAGGTACGATAAAGTTTTTTTATATCAGTCTTCGTTTCCGGAAAAATCGAGTTTCCAATTAGTTTCGTTTTGAAAAATCAGCAGAATTTGTCAGTAGATATGGTATAACTTTGACTGAAACAAGTCGAAATTATAGATTAACTTTGGCTTTGTTTTCGAGGACATTGATTGAAGGTAGAATCGATGTTTAGTCAAGTGAACTCGCGCTTGATGGAGTTGCAAATCCGATTTTCCCGAAAATAAAGGCTCGAGCGAAAAATGCGAGGGCTCGTATAAAAAAAATGTTATTTTACAGTTTCCATGTATTTTTGTCGAAAAAACCACTCTACGCCCTGTTGTCACACGCTTAAGAAGCCACTAACGTGACGAATACACCCCATACGCGCGGACATTGATATTCCCGAAGTTTTAACGAAGTTCTGCCACTTAATGAGGTCCGGCAAGTTTGCGGGAAGTTATGATATTCGACCACAGTTTGTGGCTTCTGGTTCATCTTGATTATCGAGAAGTCCTAATAATAAAAGTAATTTATTCGCCGCGGGAAATTTAATCTTGCTCGCGGTGGAAAATGGCGAGGGTACGTGGGGAGCATGGAAGCGATCGGTGAAGACTTTTCGGCCGTGAGCTTTCAAAATTTCAAGCTGGTCTGTGAGATCTTGCTGCATGCAAATGCACACTATCGTCCATAAGTCACCAGGCACTTACACAGTTGGTTATAAAAGCACTATTTTATAATATGAAGGCTTAGGGTAAAGAGCACAATGGTTGGCCACTCAACCCTCGGTTGTCACACTGTGTCAAATTGACCCTGCAATTTTTGAAGCAAAAAAACTTTTCGTGGGAGCACTTATTACTTCAAATTTTTTTTTAACCATGGTGACACTTTAAATATCAACTTTCAACGATGGGCATATATTCTACAATGTTCAAGCTTTATCTCAGAAATTTTTAGACTTAATTTAACAAATAGTTTTTAAGTAACAACTGATTGAAAATTGGCAGGGCCAAATTGGCCCAGTGTGACAACGACGTTCGAAAAAGTAGGTGTGACAATCGAGGGTTAAGAGTGTCACATAAATAACGAATTATAAATGTGAATTTAGTAAATTTGAAATGGAAATCAAAATAAATGAGTACGTAAAACCCCTAATAATCTAAAAATAATTATGGTTGATAAAAAAAAATCAAGAATGTATACGAATATACAAAAAATGTGTTGACTACGAAGAAATATAGTTATTGGCATGATCATGGTAGGTAGTAGTTGTCCGATCGGTTCGACAGTGATTGGCCGCTATTTGACACATAATATAACCTAAAGGAAAATGTTATATGATTTGATGATAGAAATGGGATTAAAATTATTGAATAAAAGTGGATATATCTTATGTATGTATGTGTTTATTAAACATAAATAAATATATTTATTCTTATACATCTTATATTTTTTCAGTTATTATCTCTGACAAGGTATACTTTCTTTGGGTATCTTTCATTGCTTATATTTATTGGTTTCGCTCTTTATTTCCAATAGTATTCTCCTTGTTACTAATTTTCTCTTTTTTTATTGTTTTTCTCTTGCTGCTTTAGCAACTTTGCTAATTGTTTTGCTTCTTTCATTTTTCTGCTGCTTTTTTCTTTTTTAAAATTTCGTTTTTAATTCCAATTTAATTAAATAAATTTAATAATCAAATTGAATTTGAATGCACCAATTAAAATTCAAATCACAAGAAACTTAAAATATAACTGTACAACATACCTAATAGTACTTCTTCTTTTTATTTAATTGTACTGTAATTATGTAAATGTTGAATCTTTTTTTAAAATTGACCGTTTCAATACCGTTAATGAATAGAAGTAAATATAACAAAATAGAATAATAATATTACTCGAGAAACTTGCATTTATTTTCCAATAACAACTGTCCACCAAGTGATTGTTTAAAAGGAGCGTTTGTTGCAATCGAACGTTTTCCTATCATTAAATAGTTCGACAGAAATTGTTGGAGTAAATATACAATACCAGAAGACTGTCGAAATATTTGTAGCAATCTTCGCGAAGCATTTCCACAATTTTCCAACTTTCGGTGAAAGCTTCTAGAAGACAGTTTCCCAGCAGGTGTTCCCTGCCTTCAAACATAAGTTACTGGCGATGAAAGTACTTCCCTCAGGCAACAAGTTTCCCCCCACGAAAACACATCCGCGAGGCTCGGCTCGCGCGTTTTCCACGGGTTTAGCGTGTACGCGGAAAGCCCGAGATTTCCTCGGCGAGCTCCTGGGATTTTCACAAAGTCGCCTGGAAGTTCTCGCGACAGACATCACCCTATTTCCATATTCCCGATCTTTATCGATTTCTCGGTGGTAATCGAGTGGCCAGCCACTGTGGATTTCCATAATCCCTGGCAGATATGTCGATCACGTGGTTATTTCAATATTCTTTTGTGGAAGCACGGATAGAAAAGTGCCTTGTGTTGTTAATGCTTTATCCGCTGTCGTTGCGTCCTGAGTTAGTGATTTCGATTTATTATCGAGCTTCGAAATAAGAATTCGATATTGTTTCGTGTTTGTTAACGATAAAATTGTACCGTCTAAAAATGTTTACTGTACTGTAAAAATGTATTGCGAAGGTTCTCAGAATCAGAGAACTGGCGAATCTAAGAATTCGCGGCAAAAAATTTCACCATTTACAGGTCGTTTATATATTTTTAAAATACAGTTATGAATAGGGTTTGTCGGTTTTTAAAAACCGGGTTTAAAAACCGTTTTTTCATAAATTTGTAAAATTCGGAAACCGGGTTTTAAATTTTGAAAAAAAAAAACGGTTTTATATGTATACGGATAATATGGAAAAATGTATTAATTATTTGATTAAAAACGTTCACATTTTCACTTGAAATCGCCTCGGACACAAGCATATTGTAGTACGTAACAGTTTACTGTAAAAATAAAAATTTTCAGAAGAAAAATACTAAATGAAATAAAGATTTATAATTTATATTTTGTACTGATTTTAGTAATTTTAGTTTTTCTCCCCATTTGGTTTTGTATGCACTGTATTTTATTGTGATGCTTTTTGTAGATCCAGAAATATTAAGTGAACTGCAAAATGGTACGGATTTTAGTTATTTTAATTTCTTTTATTTATTTGTTATTGTATGGATACAGTATATTTTATTTTGTTATATTTTTGTAATTCCATAAATATTAAAAAAATGAACATTTTTAAAATAAGTACTGATATTATTTTCTATTTCAATTATATTTTTTGTGAAAATTCGAAAGGTGGTTCGACCGGTTTTTTTTGTATAGTGAAATTTGAAAATCGGTTTTTGTACAAACCCTAGTTATGAAGGTAGGTACTTAGAATCAATGAATAGTTTGGATTATTAAGAAAAGTCGACGTTGAGTCTAAGAATTCGATACGATTTCGTATTTATTACCGCTATAATTGTACCACTCGAAGAACTCTATTAAGTTTTAAAAATTGAGAAGCGAAGGCTTTCAAAATTACTTGCAGAAAAGAAATTGTAATTCCTATGATCACATGAATTGGGTAGTAGTGTGAAAATTACTCGGCTAAAAGTATTTTCGATAGACGTGCGAATAAATTTCAGCTCAAACAGTTAAATATACTGAACTCATTTCTGCTAAAAGAATAAAACATTTATCAATTTTACCCCACCAGTCAGTAACCAACCAATATCCTATTAATTATATGCATAATCCTACGTAGCAACAACAACAGACGCTCCCCTAAAAATATCCAAAGAATCGCCCACGTTTTCCCGCAGATATTCCCGTTTGAAAATGGCTGGCGCCATAATTCACGGCGATTCCTCGTTTCAACCCCTTAATGTGATCCCCGACGATCGTTTACCGGAAACAGGGACTCGGGAACTTCCGATAGAAAACTTGCTCACGTTACGATGGCCTCCGCGGCTTGTGTCTCGAGTCCTTTCCGTTCGAGAGCCCTCGGGGAAATACAGGGGCGCACGTTTCGCGTCCACCCCCTCATCGATTTCACGTCGCCCGAATTTCTTTTATCTACCCGGGGTCAAACCGTTTCCCAATACACTTCTCGCGGCTGGTCCAACGATCTCCTGTCACGGACGACGATACAGCTGTCGGAAACTGTATTTCTTATTCCCGCCGGTGGTCCTCTGTTCCGCCTAATAAATGGGGGTAGGAGAGAGAGAGCACAGTGATGCTGCACAGTCATGCTGCCATCCCCCCTGGAGGGGCTCGGCCGATTTCCATGCAGGAAACTAATGAAATATGAACGTTTTTCTTGCATTGGTCAACGCAGAGGACGTTTGTTACATATTGTGCATAAACTACTTGCTGTTGATGTCCATTTGTTACGGGGAGATTGTACAATAGTATACTGCTGGACATTATTTTTTGCCGATGGGTCACGCGAGAAGTTATACGAAATTCATGTAAAATCAATAGTGTATCGTCTGGTGCATAGATGGCATTGTTTTAAATTATCAATTATTAGTTGGAAGAAAATGGAATATTGTTTGAAATTTATGAGTCTATAAATAAGTGTGAAGCGACAAACTTGATCGTGAAAAATATGTGTCACAATAAATTAATCCTCGTTATAAGTTTTCTAAAGTTGTACTTATGTAAATTTCATGTCTTCAAATTATTTACTTCTTATATGATTTTTAAAAATTGTATGTATGCCTTCTCTTGGGCATTTATTTTTCAATTAATATATAATATAAGGCAAAGAATAGTGTCAAGTAGTATACTAGAAGAATTTAAATTCGAGGATTGTGCAAAGTTGTTGACTTCTGTATGACAGATAGAGTTGGTGGGAAAAATGAGAGAAATGAAGGCATGCAATAGGGTGTTTTTAAGTGGTGGAAGTTGGAGTCGTGTGATTTGAGCAGAGAGTATGTAGATTGTAGATAGTAGTTTTTGGGTTATGGAGTTACTAGGTTTTAATTAGAGACACTATAATAAGAGTCTGGCCACCAGCCACTGTCCGCCACTCTTAATCACTCTTAACAACTGTTAGAATAGGTATACTATTGATGATTATGATTTGAAGTATATTTTATAATCATGTAGTCGGATCTTAAACGGAAGCACAAATTTTGTAGTTATGCAAGTTTCGAAGTAAATAAGCTATAGAAATCTAGGAATATTACTTACAAATATTTTGTGAAGCATTCTGTTAGAGTTCAAGTAACCACAGACAAGTAGAATAATAAATGTTAGATTTTACGTAATTAAAGTCTAAAGTCTATCAGAAAATTTTATCAGGGAGCAGCATTTTATTCAAATATTTATCAGTTCCAACTGTATCTAAAAATAATTATTAAGAGAAAGTAAAGGAGATTAATAAATACCTATAAAAGGCATTAAAGTGAATCAAAATCGTCACTTAAGTATTGGGCGAAGAATACGAAATTCGTATAATTAAAAATTTTAAAATACAGAGATAGAATAGAGCTAAGTAATGAGATTAACGAAAGCACTGGTTATGGTTTTACTAGCGAATTTACCTACTTTCAGACGTGGTAATGAAATAACACTTAAGTATATTATGTTTAGGAACTTGTTGCGCCAGAAAAACGGTTTATGGTATTTTTACGTGAAAACTGGTTGAGTTTAAAAGGTTTAATTATGCCATAATGCCGCGTAAAGCTGCCGTGGACAAAACTTTGGCCGCGTTTTCGCTCGCTTGGAAATACGGAGAATATTACTTTTTTATCCTTTTTACTGTAATTCTACACACTGGTTGGCGAAACACTGGCCAAATGGGAATGATATTCCCACCGTAGGAGTGTATTAAAATTTGAAGCTTTTGTCTTTCACTTTAGAGAGCCATTCGCACATAAATTATGAAAATGTCGCGGCTCCAATTCTGTCTCCCCTTTTATGGACGTTTAAAATAATGTATGAAGTCCAAGACTGGCTACGATAAATTCAAATGTGATTAATATTTAATTCTATCTCCTCCTGGAGGGTATTTCTATAAACGTTCCCCAATTCAATTTCGTGAATGCGATCAATGCAATTTTTCTATAGTATTAGCGTTTTTATATTATGAACAATTTCTTTCTTCACTATCAAAGTAGCACAATTGCTCTTATTTGGCAAATCTTCTTGTATTTACGTCGACGAACACGGAATTCAAATATTTCGACCTTCATTTTCAGTGGAATGAGTTTCTTTAAAATCATCGAAATTCTCTTTCATTTGAGGAGATCGTTAATTTTCAGTTGGAGAATTTATCACGGTTGGTCAATTTGTCAAAATGGAAATGCAGGAACAGTGAATGATTGACTGCAATTCAACTTAAGTTTGTGCAATTCTAAACATTCACACTGGTAATCACAGTTTACTCTCTCCTCCAAACTTGGGCTGGGACTATTTGTCGAATTTTTCGGTATTCGAATATTCAAATACTTAAGTTGCTCAATTATTTGGCGAATATAATTCGAATACTGATGTATTCGAATAGTATGGTGTGAATTATAAATCAAGTTCTTTATGTTCATTTGTCAGGGGGAAATCTTGTAAGCTAATTTTGACCCACTTCACACCATACCATTCGAATAATAACATTCAAATACTCAAGTATTCGAAGTTTATTCGTAGCAGTCCCAGCCTTACTCCAAACACACACTAGATCAAATCTCTATCTACATTCCTTCAAATATCCACGAAAATGGCAGAACCATGAAAGGAACTCAACACGAATCCCCTGGTACTCCTCATTATTTACCGTAACTAACTCCAATTGAATCTGTCATTTCAGAAACGATATACCTATGTGACATTTTCCAACTTTTGAAAAATTGATAAAAACTGTTTCATTCAATAATTCCTGCCCTAAAAATCAGTGGAAAATATATGTTTTAAATTAAAAGTTTCTACATTGTTCTGGCAAATTAGGTAACGAAATTTTCATTCGAGAACTAACAAAATACTGATACTATTCGAATACTGATACTATTCGAATACTGATACTATTCGAATACTGATACTATTCGAATACTGATACTATTCGAATAGTATGGTGTGAAGTGGGTGAAAATTAGCTTACATGATTTCACCCTGACAAATGAACCTAACGAACTTGATTTATAATTCACACCATACTATTCGAATACCTAAATATTCGAATCCTCGAATATTACTTAAATATTCGAATAGTATTCGAATACTGGGATATTCGAATTATATTCGCCAAATAATTGAGCAACTGAATTATTCGAATATTCGAATACCGAAAAATTCGACAAATAGTCCCAGCCCTAGTGGTGCTCAAAAGAAAATTTAATACTCATTTTGTCTAAGTGTTATGTTGGTATCTCTGGTCTATTCTAGCAACCCCCAATCAATGGCATGGGAACTATCTTATTTTTGTTACCATTTACAGTTTAAACTTTCTTCTGACCACTACTGTATGTACATCGTTTCTGCACTAAACTCAATCTTAGAGGCTGTGTTTAACAGAGAAAAGCAGGTGGAACATGTGTCATTTCTATACGAATCAATGCGTCCTGTTAACGTGTATAAAGATACCAATGTGTCTAACTCAAAATCACCAAGAATGTCACACGCGTCGTTTCTGAAATAATGTAATTGACCTGTTTACTCAATAAAAGTTTCGAAACAGTCACCTCCGTGCCAAGGTACTCATCTAAATCCCAAACACACGACAACAAACTGGCGAACCTATTTCCATGCCTTCCCCTCATAAATTGGAATCGAAACAATACTTTACATCGCGAACTTAGCATTCGTCGACCTTTTTACCCGAAATTATTCCTCAATCGTCTGGAATCCAGCGAGAGTAACGCTTTCTCGGAAGTAGATTGCGTGCGTTGCATAATCGTTCGTGCAACATGTTTTCACGGCTATTACGGCGTTTCATTAGAACGATTCAAGGTGAGGCAGCTTAAGGTCCAAGTTTACGCAAATTCCAAGCCGCGCCGCGGCTCCGGAGCCGCTTATTCTCGCGGGCGCAATAACAAAAAGGAAGGGAGAAACTCTGCCGTGTCGATACGACCGATTAAGCAAGGAAATGGAAAACAGCTCGACGTAAATTTGCATTAATGGCACATGTGCGTTCTCGGGGTATCGATTTTCTCCGCCGTTGTGTTCTTGCTCTTCGACGATGTTAGACGTTGCTGCCGGCCACTCGTTCTCATAGAATTGGAGCATGTGCAGCAACCGAAAGCAATTTCGATCGTTGTTAAGAGAAATGGCAAATTGCGTCAGAATATTGAAGTTCTTCTGTAGCAAACCTGAGGTGCCAAGTGTTCCTTGACACTTTGGTGGAAGGTTTTGAAAAATGCAATCACCTAGGAAAGCTTTAGGCATACAGAGTAGAAAGCGAAACCTTTGCCTCTGTTGTTTTAAAACCAACCATTCGGCAACTCTCGGACAGTAGTTTCTCAGGTGTGCACAAGATGCAAGTCCCTCGGAGTGGAAGCGCGCCAAGCACAGTGTTAAACAGAATATAAGTCTATAAGTGGTATAAGACAAGCTTTAGAGGATTCTTGTTAATAGTATGCTAAGCGGAGCAAGGATTTCCATATTTTACTTCGACACGAATAGTTGCGATAGAGCTCAAAAACACTTTCATTTATAATCAGTTTGAAAACTACAATGTGTATAGAATATCTGTGAAAATTTGAAGTAGATTATTTGACAAAGGACTTCATTCAATTGATAATCTTCAATTTTGAAAATTTATTTAATTAAATTTCTCCCATACTAGTGGAAATAGGAAAGCAATTTTAATACGAAAAATACTAAACAAAAATTTGTGGGATTTAATAATAATAATATATAAGTTTTCTCTCCCCAAGTTTTATGAAAGTTTTCATCTCCTGAATATAAGTTTCCGCCGATAAAAAATGTGCAACAGTGAAAATAGAGGTATTAAGCTTACTTTTTTCGTTTACACTCTTCATCAGAATTTCAGTAAAATCCGTCTGTACCGAACACGCACAACTGTTATTTCCTCTTTTGTAAATTTAACACTATTCCGAACAGAAGTGTTACTCCGAACAGAATGTATTTGAAAAACTCAGTGTCCCGTTAATTTCACTTCGAACAAATATTTTCGGAATATTCTTTATCATTTTATATTATCCACTTAATGCAGAGAAATGTTGATTAACAACTGTTATCCGATTAATTGCAGAGTGGATATAAAAAGCGATAGAAGTACTAGATTCTTTCGTTTATTTAACCCTCGGTTGTTACAGCTACTTTTTCGAACGTCGTTGTCACACTGGGTCAATTTGACCCTGCCAATTTTCAATCAGTTGTTACTTAAAAACTATTTGTTAAATTAAGTCTACAAAATTCTGAGATAAAGTTTGAACATTGTAGAATATATGCCCGTCGTTGAAAGTTGATGTTTAAAGTGTCATCATGCTTAAGAAAAAATTTGAAGTAATAAGAATTCCGGGAAAATGTGTTTTGCTTCAAAAATTGCAGGGTCAATTTGACCCAGTGTGACCAGCGAGGGTTAATTAAGAAAAGATCAAGTACTATTATTTTGTTTATCTTCTGTATTAGTAATGTTTTTTAAAAAAATCTCCATTCGTACTTTCGGCTTTTTTAAATAAACTGTATCACGGACTTTCATCTTTTCTTATAACACAAAACTTTGTTACTTAATAAGACTTTAAAATATTAAAATAAACACACTGTAAGATTATATAAAATACTGTGGTACTTGTAAAAAATACGCTTTGATACATTTCGTTAATAAATAACATTATGATAAATAATCATTAAACAATTGTTTTTTTTTCAAATTTTTATTTTTCATACAACAGCCTGTTTTGTCTCCAGTTTTCAATTACTACGACCACACTTCAATTTCCAATATTCTGTTCTATTAAAACAGTGAAATTTGTAGTCCGAGGACAGGTGGTCCATTAGTGTGGCCCTTTTTTCAACGCGCGATTTCTTTTGCTCTTACCCCCTAGTTTATTTCCATTTCATAAAATAATAGTCCATGAAAAAGGTCATTGCATTCAGAAAGCAGGAAAGAGCGTCGACCAGGCCTTTTTGGAATTCATTCTCTGTCTGAAATAGTTAGCAAAGTGAATGGTAAAGTGGCGATACTCGTGAGCATTCTCCATTTCTTTCGATTCAAAATAGTCGATGGTAGATATTACGACGCATGCCCAATTCCAGCTAGTTTCCATGCAAATAAATATTTCATTGTCGATCCGGTCGTGATAATAGTTGGACACTTGAGCGCGCGGGCTGACACTGCCGGAAAGCTGCCACCGACATCCGCTGCGAAGTCGAGTGGCCTTTGTTTCCCCAGCTTTCTGGGAGCGCTTGAAAATTCTGCCAGCATCTGGACTGGTCGTGCAAACATTATTTCCTGTTTAGAGGGCAAAATTTTTGTTCGCTTCTACTTGTGCTTTCGACCTTGGATGGAATAATCCTCGGACGCCTGCGAGGAACGTTCGTGTCTTGAGGGACACTGTCTGCTTCACCCGGTCATTTTTTTCCATTATTTAATGTCGCATCAACCAGTGTGGGTTATTAGCGACCTAGGGTCTGGTCTACAATTGGTTGCACAGTTTGGTATGCCTTAGGTAATAGTCTTTGTATTGATTCTTCGTTGTTTAAGTGGTCCTCTAGGGTGGGCCTTTAGGGTTGTAGTTTTGTCTACAGAGGTAGTATTTCCTGCAATATAGGATGATGTGTTCCACTGAAAGTTGTACTTTGCACAAATCGCAGGATGGAGGCTCTTCTCTGTTAAGGGATCATGCTCAGTCAGGATGCCGAAAAAAGGGTGGTCTTTGGAAATTTTTTACTCAAAAGCTATAACACATTTCTCAAAAAATCTTTTTTCCTTTTAAGGATTGCATCTAGTACCGTGCACCGTAATTTTTTTATTTAAAAATATTTATCGATGACCAAGTTATTGTCCATCACTCGAAGGTTCTTTCAAAATCGGTGACCAAAATATTAAAAAAAAACATTCAACCGATTTACTTCAAATTTTACAAGCTTACTATATGAACAATAAACTAGTCTTCGAACAAAGGATTTTTTTATCCGATGCTCGAGATAGCTGTTACTATTTCACTCGATTTTTAATTAAGCGATACCCGACACTAAATAGCGCAGCAGGGGAAGAGGAAAGCGTGGAAAAGGAAGTTGTCATTCCATGCTTTTTATTCCACGAACGTTCTCACGTGATCGCGTTCACGTGGCTCTTTTGCATTCGCGGAGTCTTAATGCGGTTGAAGCAAATGCCACGGGTCTCGACGTTCCTTCAGGCTGCCAGCAGCGAAATGCCAGGGAGTTCACATTCGTATCGACAAAATTCAATGTATGTACGCGAATACCTTCTCCACCCCTTGCAAGACGCAATTCTTTTGTTTCGCACTGCATTTCTACCCGTTCTTCGTTTATCTTTGAATTCTTTTCACCCCGGGGGACTTCTGCGACCTTTGCTAAGCGCACATATCTCAAAATACATTCGCAAGTTATTTTGTCTTGATTAATTACAAATTACTTAACTTTAAAAATTACAAAACCGTGAATTTACTTAACGAATTTGCAATGTAGGTAATAATATATTCTAACTAAATACAAAGACAAATTTCCAAATTAATCCGATTGCTTTTTGGATAAATTTGGGGAAGGTTTTTTGTTTTCTTTGTGCAGAATTAGCTGGGTAAAATAGTCGATTGTAAACAATTATAACCCTTAGAAATATCCCTCCAGCAATACCTCCGCACTCGCCATAACCCATACAGCACACTCCGTTGCATGAAGATTGCAGGAAGGTTCCGTGTGCGTTGCCGTGCTATGTTCAACAGGGGCGTACATAGGAGGATTCCTGCAACATTCCTGCAACGTTCCAGAAATTTTCTAGCAATGGTCACATAACGTTCCGGAGATTTTCTAGAAATGGTCACGTAACGTTCCGGAAATTTTCTAGCAATGGTCTCGCAACGTTCCGGAAAGTTTCTAGCAATGGTCAGGCAACGTTCCGGAAATTTTCTAGAAATGGTCACGTAACGTTCCGGAAATTTTCTAGCAATGGTCAGGCAACGTTCCGGAAATTTTCTAGTATTGGTCACGCAACGTTCCGGAAAGTTTCTAGCAATGGTCTATTCTACTAAATCTACATCTACAGTTTCTGTAACAAAAAATTTTGAGAGGATTCTTAATTTGTACGAGTGTCACTATCACCCGTAGCTCAATGAACAATTTTTGTTGGAAAAAGTTTCCCTTCACAGACGTATTATTTCCCGTAGAAAACCCTGTGCAGATCATCTAACTTCGCCTAATTCAAATTTGGGAAAACTTAAGCTCCACGTTGGTAAAAAATGACCTCATAAAATAAGCTCAGCTGAGATGATTGTAAGGGTACCAGGATTCTGTTCTCATAACTTTGAAAAACCGATAAAATAATATTTCATGCTCCACAATGCACCGACGATCGCAGATACCCCCGTTTCAAGCATCTCTCTAACAAACTGAATACCTGTGAAAAGAGATGATGTTGAAAAATCGCTCGCCTCGAGTAACGCGGTGTTTCTCGACTTCGATGTTTCGCAATTTCCGTCTCTAGTGTCAATGGACGATTCGCATCACGTTACTCTATTCTCACTGCAAGCACACGTATTACTTCAGGATGGTATTCCCATTTGGCGCGCCCTTCTTTGGTGCTTCTTACCACATAAAATAGGGAAGATTGCAAGAGCAGGAAATTTCGAATTTTCTGTGTGTATATATACCCATATTTCAAGAAAGAACATCAACACTGCGGAGGATTTTGTTTGTGTAAGGTAAAAGTACCAATAACTGGACACTTGAGGATATCAAAGTCGTATATCTTAAAAATGGACTAAAAATAAATGTCCTTTTTAACAAAAGTGTCAATATTCAGATAAATGTTACGTCTTTCTATCAAATGTGCTACTAAAACCGTGTTTTCAGTGCGTTATTTCAATTAAATTGAGTAAAAACACAAGTAGTTATGTGTACCAGTACATGGACAATAGAATTCTGATTTGTCCCAGCATCCCATTTTTGGTGTCCCACATTGGAGAAAACACAGACACTTTAGCGGTTCGACAATGCGGTCAAGCATTGGGACTTCCCCTAAGCGTTCAAAATGCTGACAGGCCGACCAACTGGACGGCTGGTCAGTTATTGGGACAGCGTGCAGACGACAAGATTATTATGTACCGGTACATGAACACGTATATTTTTAATTAAAATCAACATTAACCGATCAATGTTTTGTCTTGTATGTAACAAGAAACTTCTTAAGATTCTGTACATACGTTTTTTTTCTCAGAAAAACGTTATATAACGATTATTATCACCTTAACAACTAACTGTATTTTTCTTAAGAATTACTTAAGAAATCTACGCAGGATTCAAGTGCATACACCTCCGATATTTAAAGACTGTTTTATATATTAAACTTTACATCTGGGGCTTTCTTAATTTTTTATATAAGAGATCAAGTTTCAAAATAACATATATTCCCAACAATATTGTTCTAATATTTCTAGGGAGCTTAGTAAAAATATAAATGTCATTGGTGTCCAGGTATTGGGACGTGTCCAGTTATTGCTACTTTTACCTTATATTTCCAAATACAAAAAAGTATATCGAGGCAATCAGAGACTCCAATTAACAATTTTTACCTCGAAGCTATGTAATTCCCGTATGATCCTTTCTTGACAAACACACTGTTCCTATAAACCTTTCACAGTAACCTAATACAATACGTATGATTGATAGTGTGGGAGGATAAGGTATTGGGCCTGTCGCCGTGCTACAGGTCATTTTTCGATAAAATGAAAGCGTCTACTGTAATAATCCCCTCCCGTGTCGATGATTAATTCTTCGAGCGAGAAGTCGCGGCTGAAATTACACGGCACAGCGTTCGTTTACGGGCGAACAGATTAATTGGCCAGCGGTTCGTACCGAATTTGTCAGCCGTCGAAGATCGATCATTATTTAGCCCCGAGAGCTTTATCAGAGTCTGCGTTCAGCCGCGAGTTCGGTCAACGAAGCAGAGATAACTTCTCCAACTAATTGTAAGACGTGATTATTTACCAACGATACGCGCCTCATCCTCTCCTTGCACCAACTACGATTAAAGCGATCGCTGTAATTAAGAAGCAATTTGCGATTATCAGCTGTTCAAGCGGAACCAGCCGTTACTTCCTCCGGTAACGCTGGAAATCGGCTGTGACAAATTGCAGCGGACGAACGGATCTTCGGGGACTTACTACTGACTTGAATTGTAATTTTTGATTGTCAGAGTGATTCGGGTTTTCATTTCTGTGTCAATATGTTGATTTCGCTGAAGTGGCGATTGAAAAGAAGAATAACTTTTGGTACTGTAATTCTCTTTTCGAAAGAGATGACACAAGTCTGCGATGGAAAAACTTTTTTTCAATATTTTAGCCGTTTCCAATATATTTTTGGGCGCTGAATTCGGAAAACACAGCTTTAGGGTTGTCGTAACGATTGGTGCAAGGTAAATATAAGAATTTAGTTAAAATTTCTAGGAGTTTGTAGAAAGTGGATCGCCAAGCCACACCAATTAGTTGTGAGTTAACTAATTTCTCACTACTAATTTTATTCAATCGCATATTACAACATAAAAACGCCAAAGCAAGTTGTGAAGAAACTATACGTGGTGCAACAACTCTGAGATTATTTTTACACATAGAAGTGCAAATTCCTATAAATTCAGCATACATTTTTAAAAAAAGTTCTTATGACCCTCGATTTCGCGACGCTGTGTTAATTTTACAGTGACCGAAGGGATCGTTAGAAGCTTCTTTTACGTTTAAATTGTAATTCTAATATTGAGAAACATTTATGCATTCATTGAAGTGGTGATTGGACGCAAAATTGATGACAGCTTCCACACATTTTAATTGATTTAAGAAACAACGGATACGATTCAAACAATTGAAACAATTAATACAGGCGAAACAATCGAACGAATAACTAAACAAATAACTAGAATAATAATTGCCGCAGCCGACGTGATTGAAACAATTAATACCCGATATTGATTGAAGCAGAGTAACTAAAATAACTGAAGTACTCAAAATGATTGAAATAACCGCAGTAATTAAAACAGGCAATATAATAAAATACCTGAAAGGCATCCATAAAAAGTAAACTCAAACGAACATCAACGTTTCAAATTATGTAATAATTATTCATTTTCAATATGTAATCCACAATCTTTAAAAACCTTCAATAATAATTACAACTTGTAATAACAATAATCGCTACGACCTCAAAAAAAAATTAAAATAAAACATCCATTTACTCTTTTTCAAAGTAAACTAAATTTCTACAAACTTGTTAATACATAACATTCCCCTCGATCAATATTTGAAAACTTCACAGTGCTTGAAAAAGCAATTCACCAAAACGATCATCCTACTCAATAATTCCACGAAAATCGACGTTTTAATTTACAGATCGGTGCTCGTGAAGTAAACGTAAATATGCGCCGCCAAGTGTTAATCGAGAGTTCGTGAATATACGCGATCGAACAAGCTTTTCCAACTTTCCCGATCCCATCCCCATGGTCCTGCTCGTTAAAATGCACGAGCAAAATCAGTAACTTCCGCTGGGGGCCGTCTGTTTTCACGGTGCTCGAAAGTCGAGAAAAACAACCCTTAAATGGACTATCGACGCGCTTCCCGCCAGAGAGAGGGAGAGAGAGAGCCGCGGGGTGCTTTAAATTTCCATTGTCTTCCCGCAGATGTCGCAAATATTGTTTCTGTAAATAAAAATATCCTCCACCACCCTTTACAACGGCCCTGTACCCCCTAGGAAAACGAGCACCATATCCAAACAAGATCTAAACTTCTCTGCTCGGCGATATTTCCCTTGCACTCTCGCGTTTGCCGGCTTTAGGGGATATTTCCATTTGGAGAGTCGAGGAGGTCGACCTTTTCTTTTATTAAATGTTATTTCTTGTAGGTCAATATTGTGAAGATGCGTTAGTAAGATTTCATGGTAAAATTCGATGAAATCATAGAGTCAAAGAAATTGAACCCCTACGTAGTGTAATAAAATGATATGGAACGATCTCAAAATCATGTGTGTAGATCTTTTACCCTATAAATTAATTGCATTCATGGCAACAAATACAAAAAAGATGGCTTGCTGAAATGCCATTAAAAATGCAAAGGCACGATTACTGTAAATATATTTATAAAATATTAATAATTTATTTAAAAATAAAACTACAAAATCGTTTAAAAGGTATAGCAAACCATTTGTATTTTCAATAGTTATTTAATGAATAACAAACAATATTTACACGAACTATTCACAAGCATTTTATTCATCAATATTACATTAGTAATCAAACCATCTCCTTGAATCAAACATCTCCTTAAATAATCAACCATCCTCCAATTCCCACCCTTCAAATTAATCATCAGATAATATCCATACTGCATATTACTCGTGCACCATCTACACATACCAACGAAGGAAAAAATGTTACGGTACACATTCATAAAGTAATCCCTATGATAATGAAATTTTATTCCGTGGTCTATGGCCTGGGGCTTCCCACGCAATTATTGCAGGCCCGTAAGCCGTGCAATTTTTTAATCTTCCAGCCGTTCCGAAAGCAGAGCGAAGTCCACTCTCGAAAAGGAAGAAAAATGTCAGTCGACAGGGAGAATTCATAATGTTTAGATGGACGAAAGAAAATTCTCGTCAAAATTGAATGTAGGGGAGACCGGGGATGGTAGGCCGGTTTTTTAGTGTTTGATTTTTAATAAATTATGTGAACGAAAAAATATCATTAAATGTAGTCAATTTTTCCATAAACGCTGATAACTGTCAATAAACGTGCGATCGCGGGGTCGGGCATAAATGCATGGCATAGTAAAAGTGCCTTCTTTCTACAGTAAATCTTTCCGCAGTAGAGCATACAGTTAGTAAAAAAAGTTGGACGCTTTTTAAAATCGCACAACTTTGTTAGAATTGATCCAAATGACATGAGGCTTTTTTTAGAAGTTAGAAGGATTAATTTGCTAAGTGACTTGTTTCGTCGTTTTGAAAAAAAAATCCATTTGGTCGGAATACCAAAAAAAAAAGTAAAGGTCGCTTTCTAAACTTTTTTGTGGTGAGCCTGTAATGAAAGTTCAAAAAAATCCGTTTGTAGATTGAAGTAAGTTACATACATGCCTAAAATTTCATCAAAATCGGTTAATGTTGCTCTGAGCTATAAACGCTTAAAGATCGCAGAATAAGGTGGAAAATCGCGAAATTCTTGAAATCAGCGATTTTCGGTGCAAAGTTATTAACAATTAGTCAACCTACCCCTTGCGACAACCAGCTCCGGTCTCCCTTACTGAACTCACCCCCGTGTTTCTAATGAAACGAACAGAATCGTAGAAAATCATACATTTCGAAGTCTTCGTAGCTTCTAAAACAATTTAAGGCGACAGGCAAAGCAAACTACAAATAACCCTTTGGAAATATTTGCCGTAGGTATGCTTAACCCTCGTCAAGCGGCACAATTTTACAGCGTTAACAGACAGCAGAGGCATAATTGCACCCTCTCATATTTTATATAAATATTCTCACTGTCGGTATAATTGGTACGAGAAATTGATAACATTTAGTCTCAATGAAAATCAATAAAAAAAATTCCCAAATTTTCTTTTATAATGTAAATTATGTATTTTTTTACTTTTTTATATTAAAATAACATTATCATTAAAAAAAATCGCAAACATTTTTTCTTGCATTATCTTCATACAAAATATATGAGGGCACCATTGCGCCTATGCCGCTGTTATGGATGCAACCCTCGACCCGACTCCCTATCTCGGGACGGGGTTGAGATGTTTTTCTGAAATTTGGTCTATGTAATCTAGACCAAAAATTTAGAGATGCCACGAAACTTCAGTCCCAGCCGGCTTCTCGAAAAAAAGTTATCGCAATTTAAAAACGCAAAAGTTACCATTGTACCTATGTTATATGACGAGGGTTAAAAAAGGCTGTGTGACTGAACAACCCAAAATGATTAGGAAATTAGAACGTAGAACAAAAAAAAAAGAAATTTATATTAAACAGAGCAGATTACGTGACAGGTTAGAAGACTTAGCGAGACTATATTTTTGTTTAAAGTAAACAGGGGTGTCATTATAATTACTTTTTCACGAAACAGAATCTCTCTCTCTCTCTCTCTCTCCCTCTCTCTCTCTCTCTCCCTCCATCCCTCCCTCCCTCCGTCTGCTACACGATAAGCGAATCCCGGTTAAACTTCTTTCCCTTTCATCCCCCTTTCTACCCTCTTTTTTCCACTAGTCCCCTTTCGCCCTTTACCTTTCGCTTCTTCTCACCCCCGCGGCTTTTCCATGCCCCCCGCGACACCCGTTTCGCTGGTACGGTCGCGTCGAACGCGAGTAAATTGATTTTCTGTATCGATAGCCCGGGAAATCGATGCTACCACGCAACTGCTGGGTATATTTTTGACGCCGGGCCCCGTATAAATTCGCATTGCTCCGTCAAAGCGGTCACGTAATGCAGTTTCCATGTCTGTCCTTGGCAACAATGAATCGACCCTGGAAACCTTCGTGGGCACGTCAAACGATTTGCGAACGAAACAGAAGGAAGTTTCGGCAGCCCTTTTTGCTCCCTTTTTTCAACCGCCCAAAAAGCCGCCTTGCTGGCTCCAAAGCTGTTGATTTATTTCTGAAAATGCTCGTTTAACGGTTATTACCTGAAGCTCTTCGCCGCGATGGCCTGTTGCTTTGTGAGGGGACGATGCATCCCCCGGTCCCACAACCTTCTAGAATTTTTTCAGTGTCGTATGCTTTTTCCCGTGGCTTTGGAATATTCAATATTTCAGTGTCTGGGTGCTTCCATTTTCTGCCGAGGTAGGGGCATTCTCCGGATCGTTTGAAATACTCTTGGAAGCTGGTTTCACGCGGTTTTTATGTGAAATAATTGATAATTGGGGGACATAAGTGGAAGGTAAAAGGGGTGTGTTTTCGTTATTATTTAAATATAATTCTTGTTCTCTGCTTTTGTAAGTCTTCTCAAGCCTACTTCAAATGTAAAATTTTCTGAAAATTTATCTATTTACAGAATTACGGAAATGCCCAAGTCTCACAAGGGAAGGCAAGTTTGGCAACTCGGAAATTAAAAAAAAAACTGATACTTTGCAGAAATGTAGTTTATGTGTTTTCATATCAGAGTTGGACATTAACTAAATAAAGAATTATTTAAATAAGGATCAAATAAAAGTTACTTTAGCTTTAGATTCTTTGGCGAATAAAGTTAACTTTTTTATTCGATGAGGATTTATTCAACGAAGAAAGTTAATTTTCTTATTCGACGAATAAAGTTACTTTTTTATTCGTCGAGAGTTTCAAACTCGGCGTCGAATACATTTTTTAACTTTAAGTTTAACCCGAGTTAACTTTATTCGACACATGACGAATAACTTTTTGACTTTTATTCGTTATTCGAAATTTTATTTAAATAAAAATTTTGCCCATCTCTGTTTCATATTATCGTGAATATCTGCGAAAGCGTAAAATTTTCCAAAAAACGTTCGATTCAATGTGTTATGGCTTTCGATATCCTACAATTTCGTGATGAAGAATTATCGGAAAAAAGAGTGGCAGGGATAAATTTTGAAGAAAATAACGATTTTTGCAAATTCTTTATCGCCACTTTGTGGGACATAATAAACCATAGAACTTGGAATTTAACTACTTTTTTATATCTTTTACAGTTTCGTAGATATTCACGTTAATCTAAAGATTCACCATTTTTTTCTAGGGAGTGTTTCACCCTTTGGACCGTTTTATTGTCGAATTAAAAAATAGCTACATTATTAGCATCACTTGAGCTACATTTCTGCAAAGTTTCAGATTTTTTTGAATTTTCGAGTTGCCGCACTTCCCTCGTCAGTAACAAGATTAAACGGATCAAGCGATTACAGTAACTTCTTTTATTGCCCTTTCACGTTGAATCCCCTCGAGCCCCACTAATTATTTTTTTTATCATACGTAAGTGCATACATTTACATAACCCTCATTAATGCTCGCACATATTTCTTCCCCTGCAGACATTTATACATTACGAATTCAGAACTGCACGTATTTGTTATCCAAATTTATTCTCGTATTATTCACTTCACGATTTCCATATCCTTCCATAATTCTCATTATTAGCCCAGAATATTCCACGTTACTTCTTATGGCAGTATTAAATCACCAACCTGTTAAACAGTAATTATTCAACTACACGATTTCCAAATATTCCAACCGTCCCACCCCCGTTTTCTTCAGATCATTAATTCCCTCCAATCCACCCCGTGTCTCCACCCATACAGCACACTCCGTTGCAGGAAGGTTCCAGGAAAGTTGCAGGAAGGTTGCGGTGCAACATCGGAACGTTCCAGCAACATTGCTGGAATGTTGCAGGAATCTTCCTATGTCCGCCCCTGTGGAACATTGCACGGCAACGAACATGGAACCTTCCTGCAACCTTCCTGCAACCTTTATGCAACGGAGTGTGCTGTATGGGCAGTGATAATCAGAGAAGAGGGATTTCGATTTACCTGTTAATCGAAAGAATGAGAGCACGTCGAGGTGCTCGGAGGCGTAATTCACCCCAGTCACATTTTTCATCCCCTTGATAGGAAATTAGCGAATGTCAGTGTTGCCCATGTTCTGTAGGTAACTGTTTAATGACGTTCGAAAGGGTCAATTATCGGGTGGACTTGTTGGCGAATCATGGAACGATCCGAACAGGCTCGACGCGGAGGGATCGTTTCGAAAGAATGGCCGATCATGGGGTGGAAAGGTGTGGGAAAGTCCGAACTGTCGCTACGCGTAAAATTTGCACGGGTGCACGCAATTGTAACATCGATTCGCGAACAGTTTCGAAAGGTTGTATGGCTGCGGGCTGTTACATTGGTACGCCATTGTTCGCAGCCTGTTACAGGGGGTGGTGATGTGTAACTCCTTCTATTGGCCCATCATTATTGGCCTCGAGTGGTTTGGCGGTAAAGGGACTTGCAGGAAAACAGTGCCGTGATGGGGCAAAAGTTGGGCAACTATGGGAACAGTTTACTTTATTAAATGAAGGATGCGGAGGAAATACCCATAGAGTCGAAAATTCGAAATTTTACAGGAGAAAGCAAATAAATTTTGAAACACTATAAGTCAGCTAGGTACTTTTGTACCTTTCCCAGTGAAAACATTTCTTCAACGTTGGTTTGATGTTTCTTGTTTCCCCCTTGAACTGCAATAACATTAGATTTTAATTTCCTTGCGAAATTAATTATTTAATTAAACAATCACTGGACAATCAATTAGGGTTTATACAAAACTGACTTTTGAAATAACCGGTTTTCGAATTCCACTATTCCCAAAAAACCGGTGTAACCAGTTTTCGAATTTTCACAAAAAAATATAATTAAAATAGAAAATGAATATCAGTACTTATTTACAAAAATTTCAGTTTGTTTAATACTTATGGAATTACAAAGGTATAACAAAATAAAATATACCGTATCCATACAAAACCAAATAAATAAATAACAATTAATTTAACTAAAACCTGTACAATTTTTGAGTTCATTTAATATTTATGGATCTGCAAAAATCAGCACAATAAAATACACTGCATACCAAACCAAATGGGGAAAAAAACTAAAATCCGTACAAAATATAAATTATAAATCTTTATTTCATTTAGTATTTTTCTTCTGAAAATATGAACTCATGAAGACTAGTTTTACAGTAAACTGTTACCTACTACAATATGCTTGTGTCCGAGGCGATTTCAAGTCAAAATGTTAACGTTTTTAATCAAATAATTAATACATTTTTACATATTAAGTCTAGTATATAAAAACGTTTTTTTTTTAAATTTACAAACCGGTTTTCGAATTGTATAAATTAATGAAAAAAGCTGTTTTAAACCCTGTTTTTAAAAACCGACAAACCCTACAATCAATTGATCCTGAAATCTTCAATAACTTGTGACTCACAAACCGTTAGTTGTTCCCATTTACGACTTACCCTGTTTAATTAAATTACCTACGCAAGCGACTCAATGCTATCATAGTCTCGTTTTCACATTTTTTGGGCTCTGCTGGTTTTTCCCATGCACCCTTCAAATTGTTTAGCCTTCTACTTCCGAAAATTGCTGGGTGTTCGTAGATATTATAGTTTGCATATAAATTCACAGGTACCTTTTAATTTCATTTTAGGAACATTATACTGTAAAATAGTAGAATATGGAACTTTTGCTTATAAAAGTTCGTACTGCACGGATTAAAATTTTAAAATAAATAAAGTAGTTTTTGTGGTGTAAAAATGAGGCTCAGCTTTGCTGTTGTTAGTAGTTGTAACCTGTAAGAATCCCTACTAATATATAAAAGTGAAACAATGTCCTTCTTTCACGCCTAAACGGCTGAACGGATTTCAATGAAAGTTTGAGTATGCATTACATACGTCCGAGATTAAAGTATAAGCTATTTATTTAAATTTTTTTTATTTTGGAAACGTCATAAATAATTCCCGAGTGGAACCGGGGCACGGGTCATCTAGTAGAATATAAATATTAATTGTCAATTGTTTTATTCATTAATTATATTGAAAGGCAAATGTGACAATAACAGTTTCTATTTAGCCCTTACGCGGTAAATATTTTCTATAGTTTCATAGTTCATGTATTTTCATTTATTCTGTCCTTTGTTGCAATATCGACAACACAGGGTGAAAATGGAGTTATTAATGCTTTGAACAGCGGTGAGGATTTGTGGTTTTTTTTGTGGAGATTTGCGAAGTATTATTGAAGAGGAATGTTTGCAATGTTTCACAGATTTTTCTACAAAGCCAGTGCAAATTTAAACTGTACCTACTACTCTTACTGAGTCGCGTTCATCATTCTGTAAATAATAAACTATGTAAAAACTACTTATAAATTTCACCTATGCGTAAATGTACAACAAAAATTACTCCCCTTCAGGGGAATACAAATAACATCAAATACCATAGTTTCACGTGTCTAAACCATATAAATTTTTTTTCTGTTTCAGGTAAGCGATCAATACATCCAATTGAAGTAGAAACGTAAGTCTTCGTTTCTAATTTTTTACAGAGCTTTAAATCACCAAAACTATCTATCAATTTTCTTAATTCAATCCTCCATTTCTGTGGTGAAATTTAAACTTAAATAGTGAAATGAAAAATACGTGGTTACAGCTCAACATTAGCAATTTGTGGGTATAAAACGTAAAAGTACATTTTCCCCTCGCCCTGTTAATACTCAATTAATTAATTAATATGACTAGAAAGAACATTAATTAATTATTGTCTATGTAGAGTACAAAACAGATGTAGCCTGCGGAGTATTAATATAATACACCCCCTGTACCAAAATAACAGTAATCAAATATCACAATTTCATAATTCTGCTGTCACATTCGTGCAAGCGCACAGCAGTGCCAGTTTCATCAACATTTTATCATAAATAACAATTTTGAAGTTAATATTATTTGTGTGGTAGGTGCCATACATGAAAGCTATATTTAAATACGGAATATTCAGTAAATCATGATATAATCTGCTAGCAGATAAAATCTTCATGGAAAAACGAGTGAAAGGTATGGAATAATATTTTTCGATTCATCGCATTGTTTCTGAGAAAAATGGTTTTGAATATGAAGCCACGATAGTGTGAATTTACTTAAGGGGGTACACCACCTTGTACGCCTAAAAGAATAGGTTTTCAAATTTGTTTCCTCGGGCAATTTTCCAGTGAAATATCGGGATCTTTTTAGGAGATGTTAGGCAACATTTTAACTTTATATTCATACATTATTTATATCTTAAAGTTTCAAAATGGTGGAGTCATACAACATTGTCTACCGCCATGTCTTCTCAGCTGACCCCCAGAAGCAAAAGCGATTGGAACATAAAAATTAAAAAATACTGTACTGATCTTAAAGAGAAATAGATTTTCTTGAATGTAACATACGATTTTTTAATAATTTTAGAAAATAAGGGATTGGCTTCGTGAAGATTTTTTTTCTCTGAAACAGTTCAGCTTTGGAGGTTTATAAATATTAAACAAATTAAAACATGATACAAACCGTACGCTACACTGAAGAAATTCTATTTTTCTTCAAGTCAAAATAAGAATTTTTATTTTTTAAGTTCCAATCATCATGCTTCAGATGAGTCTGTGAGCTGAAATCTTTACCTGCAGATAACATTGAAAAGACATAATGAAAAGTGTATTTAAAAAATTGTTTCGTATACATTCCAAGTAGCTTAATAAATTTAAAAAAGTTTGACATTGTTATTCATTGTATTCACTGAGGAAAAACAACCTGAATGTTGCCGAATTATTCGGCGTGATTACAGGAATAATCCCTTAATATGTATTTCACCTATACCATTTTCTAAAAACAGAGCCTAAGTTGGTGTCTATGTTACACGTAACCTCTCAAGCGTGTTTCGCTTTATAAAAGTGGTCCACGAAAACGTAATAATTTTGTAGCCTCCATAGCCTTCGGGAGCAACGAATATTAAAAATGGAGCCTTGATAATCCCACCAGGTAATTATTTCGCCGTTACGTTTCCATCACGCAGAATTCCCTAAACCTCTTCTCTCTTATCATCTTTCTTTGCCAAACGCCGGATTTAATTATCGCCGCGATTCGAGCATTCATTCGCGGTTTTCGCAACGAATAACCTTCCAGAAGATCGATTGTTCCCACGATCGACCTAATTTTAGAGGTCTAATTACTCGAAGACGGAGACACTAGCAATTGGACGGAGTTCTCGTGCTCCCCTCGAGCCGGCGTATAACTATTACTAACGAGAGGTGAGGCTTAATTAACGGGGCGTTAATTAAGATTAAGGAAGATTAGACATTAGCCAAGATTGCTGGTGACGAAAAGAATTATTCACTCGGTGGGGGAGGATAATCTCTGGGAACTTTGATAATCTTTTAGTAATCCTTCCAAGTTTCTGCGATTAAGTTTTCATTCGTTGCATTCTAATGAGGAAATAGTTGTCACGAGATGTGATTTATGAATATAGTCTCCTGATGATCTTTTTTCGGAGGCTTTTTAAAAGGGGCTGTGGTCGAAGTACTATGAGATTGTCAGAAGGAATGAGGAAAGGCTACCGAAAAAGTTCATTATACACTCAGAATTTAATATTTGTAGAGTACTGTTTACATATCCCACACAGCACCATAACATTGCAGCAACGTCTCTGCAATGACGCGGTGCAAGATTGCAATGTTGCACCAGAATATTGCAGAGACGTTGCAGGTTGAATCCTATGTCCGCCTTCGCAATATTGCAGGTGTGTATTTTTGCAGAGTTGCGGCAACATTACAAATATGTAGTCATGCAACGTTCCGGCAATGATTCTGCAACGAAACGGCAAAATTCTGGCAATGATCCTGCAACTCTTCGACAATATTCTGGTGCGAGATTGCAATGTTGCACCGCATCATTGCAGAGAAGTTGCAGGAGCGTTGCCACTCCAATATCTCTGCAATATTGTACGGTAATGTGCGTGCAATTTTGCTGGGGCGTTGTCACTGGAACATTGCACATCGATGTGCGCGCAATATTGCATAAATATTGTAGGATCGTTGCCACTGGAACATTGCACGACGATGTGCGCGCAATATTGCAGAAATGTTGTAGGATCGTTGCCAACGAAACATTGCACGGCAACGAACTTGCAATATTACTGCAATATTGCAGGATCTTTGACACTCCAATAATGCACAACAATATTGCAACATCGTTCCTGCATATTGCAATGCAACCTGCAACAACACAATATTGCAGCAACGTTCCTGCAATACTGCTGCAACGAAGTGTGCTGTATGGGATGCAGCGACTAACGAAAATATTCGGACACTTTTTAACATCGTATAACTTTTTTAAAATTAATCCAAACGACTTGAGGTTTTTTAGAAGCTAGAAGGATTAGTTTGCTAAGTGACGTGTTTCGTTGTTTTAAAAAAAAAGTCACTTGGTCGGAATAACAAAATAAATAATTTAAGGTCGTTTTTGAACCTTTTTTTGGTGACCAAATCAGCGATTTTCGAGCTTGTATTTCCTTATTTTTATACTAAATACATTTTTAAACAATAATCCCAATAAAAAAACTTTGGCAAGAAACCTCCAAAATATCCATTACAGATTTCCCGATTTTTTAAAAGTTTTTGTATATCGACATTCTAAAACTCCTTTGCTCGACCATCCCACAATGGACGCAGAACAAAGCACCGCGTCGTATTTTGGCGAACAACGATAAGCCACGGGGTGAATTAATCGCAACATTGCCTCGATACCAATAACGCCAGATCGTATCGAGCAGTCGAACATTTATAAATCGACAGCGATTACTCATCAAATTTTCAAAGCACCGCGGTACCTGTAAATCGTGGCAACGATTAAAACAACTGAATGAATGAAATCCCGATTTCGTTGGTCATCGATGACGTTTACCGCCCTTATTTACGGCGCATCATTAACCGCGGGTTACACAATCGCGACTCCTCGAATTCGGTCTCGATACTGTTCCAGCTATTGGCCCCTTTGACCGGTGGAATTTCGAATGTAACGAGCTCGTTGGATGCGAAATTTCCCCGATCCAGCTCCTGGCTGATCGGCAATTTCAAGTTACGTATGATAAATCGATTTTCGTTAATAGAACTATTAGTATCTGCAGGAACTGTGGGATACAAAATTTATAGGTACTGGAATAACAGAAATAGATTTTCCGTATTGATCTACTGTATGCATTCTTTCTTGTTTTTTTATTTCCAATTGTGCAACTATGCACTGAGAAAATCTGACATGAGTGTAACAGCAGTGGAACGAGCAGTTTTGGGTGGATCTCAAATTTAGTGATTACACATTTGGGATAAAATTCTCTTGAGTATCTGACAGAAGTTATATTTTCGTCGACAGAATTATTAACCGACGAACCTGGGGGTACTTTTGTACTGAAATCTATACACATTTTATGCAGACCCTTAACTCGGCGTTGGTCAGGTGGAGTCTCACAGACCCCAGATATTAAATTGAGTATAACTTTTTAACAACGCGTGGCAGTGTTAAATAGTTTGTCCATTATATAAGCTATTTAGGAATTATATTTTTGTTGAAAATTAAAGATGTTTAATTACTTAAGTATTTTTGGGTAATCAAAATTTAATTAAAGATATGGATTTCTATAATACACTAAATTAATAGCGGGGTCTGTGGGAGCCCACCTTACTACTCTCGTTATATTTCGTAATAGTGAGACAAATTTGAATTACGCAATAGTGAGGCAAATTTTCACGAGTACATCAAGAAGTCTGTTTCAGTTGAAAACTTCAAATTTACCAATCAAGCATCAGGGATAGACTTTTCATAAATATCTGACAAAAGTAGAGCGATCAGATTTGACTTGAAAATTTCAAATTTGACTATTAAACGCGGAGGAATTTTTTTTATAAATATTTTCATACGTGATATACCGTCAAGGACCCAGTTCCTGATCAGAACCCAATTCCTGATCAGTTTAGGAAAATAGACCAAATAAATAAGCTTATTATGATACAAATTTTTTCTAACAAATTACTGAATAATTATGAAGTACTTTGAAATTTATACGCAAAATTTGATAGCTTATAGTAAAACGTGCGAAGGTGATCAGAAACTGCTCCCCTTGCATTTTTCACTTTCAAAGTTAAATTATAAAATAATTATTATTATGTGTGCACTTTTTTTAATACCAAATTAAAGAGAAAACACAGATTTACTGAAATAACAAAAATCTTTTAAATTCGGTTAAGTTTTCCCTTTACACGTTTAAACACCCGCGGTAGTTACTCTTTAGTGATCAGGAACTGGATCCTTGACTGCACAGAATGGGTCAAAATTATCCTTGCATCCACAAGACAAAGGCAAACGTGCAACATACACTTAAAACGTAATCGTCAATAATTATCCAACTACTTTTGTGTCAATAATTATTGGTAGCTAAACGATGGCGTAAGTGGTATACGGTACAATCGCGATATTAATTTGCCCATGAACGTTATTTTCGAACAAGCACGTCCACGTTACGTCCTGCCATCTATATTCCCCAATAACGACGCGAATCTTATTACAGGCGCTGGCGTGTGCCCAGTAAATTGAACTGGACTGCGTAAATTAAAGCGAAGCAGCACTTTGCCGCTGTGGAGGGAAAAAAGATGCATTTTCGATTTCCAGAACGTGGTCGTATCTGCCCCCCAGCCCCCAACGAATAACTCACGGTCGATTTCCGCGGTGGTGGTTGAATAGGAAATGAATCATTCGGACAGCTCACAAAACGGGTGTATATTTATTAGGTATAGGAGACCAATGAATTATTTCCTTCGTCCTTTAATGCGTGAACGAATTTTATAGAGAAACATGAGGTGTAAATATGATTTTTCTTTGAGGTATCGGAAATAGACCATTTTTTTAAATTCAGTGGAATAATTTTCGAGAAGGTTAGAGGCTTAGACATATTCTTTAGAAATGTACGTGAAAATACTTGTGCTAAGTTCTAACTAGATTATATGTTTGGTCGTAAGCCCTGTTTTTCTTAATATTTTTAGCAGGTCAAAAAGTGGGGTTATTTTTATGAAATTTTTTTCGTATAAAAAACATGTTTAAAACTCAACATACACACCTTTTTGTGTATAAAATGAGCTGTATACTCTGCAAAAAGAAATTGGATATCTTAAGAAATGATACCATAGCAGGTGGACAAAAACAAAAAATCAAAAAGATTCTTAATCAGTATATTTGTCGTTGTCGTCGGGACCAAAAATAAATAAATTATGCTGAAAATTGCCACAATGGCGAATGCTTTAATTGAAAAGTCCGAAATTTAATTATTTTTTCGGTATTTTTTCATATAACAGAAAATATATTATTTTTAAAGAAAAAAGAAAAATATATAATTTGCAACAGAAAATATAAGAAACTCAACATAACAATATAATGTTGATCCCGACGAGAGTTACTAGTATGTGGACTATCCTGTAAAAGTTTCAAAGCAATCGGCCAAGTAGTTGTTGAGATTTTATCTACGCCAGGTGACAAGAAGTAGATTTCAAGAAAACCGCGTTTAAAATTGCCAGGGTCTCGGAGCACTCACGGCGAGGGGTGTACAAAAAGGGCTGAATAAGCCACAACCTACGTGAAATTTCTCTTAAAAAATTTAACAGTACATTCTCAAATATATATTTTCGAAAAATAAAAATAATAAAATCGATTTTTTTTTAAAGTGTCAGAAAAATGTCCCCTTCACTCGGCTTGGGCAAAGATTCGAGAGTAGGTATATGTATACTCGGACAATACTTTACCTGCAACATCGTGCACGCACAGGGTTGTAATTTTAAGTCTGTAATTTATACTATAAGACGCAAAAAATCTGTTTTCTTTAACAAACATGTTTAACCGATTAAATTTCTTAATCTTGCCATTAATTAGATAGGTACTCCCAATAAATATTCACGTATTCATAGAATTTTTAAACGTACCTTCTTCCAGTGTGATGTAAAATTAGCATGACTCAATAAACATTAATATTATCAAGATTCACTAAAATACTTCTGCCCTAGGAGTTGCTCAAGTAACGTAACTATAGTACGTCTTCCTACACACGCTTACCTACCATTTAGTTCAGTTCATTACCACCACACACCAGCACTTTCTTCACGATACATTACGTGCTAGGCGATAGCAACGCACTCACCCTAGCCGTTTTCCAAACCGTGTGTTGCATTACGAATTTCCTTTCGTTCACTGCGAAAATAAATCAAGTGAATCAGGCTAATCTTCCCAGTCCTAATCTGAAACAGAACACAGGGTTGAGCTTGGAAATCCTGCATTTCTCAAACCCTCCATTACATTAGCATTGCAAATTGGTGAAGAATCAGCTCCCAGTTACATCGAATACCTGGCGAACGGTGATCAATGTTTAGGCCTGGAGCACACGATTCCGTGCATTCTTCGATGAAACTGCATTCGAACAGGTGCTCCGAAATACATGGGTGTCCTGATGGAAACGATTCCTCGAAGGAAGTGATTCTGATTCGCCTGTTATTATTCTTTCCTCGAAATAAACCTCCACTATAACTAAGATACTGTAATTCAGGAAAGGAAGAAAATGATTTTAAAAGTAAGACAGAGGGACTGAGAAAACAATGGGAAACTGCCACAGTAATAGGCAGTAAGGACATAGTACAGAACAATAAGGAAAGCAGGGCAGCAAATGGCATAAGAAGTGGTGGGTGTAATAGTAGCAATCATTTCTTTTCTCGTAAGAGGACAGTTAATATCCTTTGCATATCGTTAGTAGGGCCCTTTCACATGAAACACATCTGTGTCTGTCATCTCTGTTATAACTAGAATTTCAGGTATATTTACTTGGCACACAAAGGAATTTTCAGACTATTTAAACAGAGAATAGCAGAACGTCATGTACGGGGTCAGCGTTTTATCCTGCAACCCGCGCTCGCGCGAACTTGTAAAATGGCAACAGCGCCTCACGGACGCATTCCACTATAACCATGCACCGTCCTGGCGTTGGGAGAGCTGCGAGCGACCGCTGGGTCGGTGCATGGTTGTGTGGAATGCGTCCGTGAAGCGCTGTTGCCATTTTACAAGTTCGCGCGAGCGCGGGTTGCAGGATAGAACGCTGACCCTGTATTCTGTATTCTTGGTATTTTCTTGCTGAGATTCATAGCAAGTAGGCGCAGCTTATTTTATGGCATCGTCAGTTATTTGTGCTGAAATGAATGTTTAAGACGATAGCAATTTTGATTCGTCACACCTCATCTGATCCATGTAGACTGGTGATTTTAACGAGGTATTACTAGAAAATTAAATGCTTAAGGTACTTCCTAACCAACTTTGTTAGTCAAATTAGAGTTGGGTAATAAATGATAAATATAAAGTAGTCTGATACTATAGAAATAATAATAATAATTTTTAGCATCGTGTATATATATTTTGAAAAATTCAATGTTAATATAAATAATTGTAATGCAAAAATAGAATATTACATTGGTTAGCGTAGTGAATTGGAGCAGCAGATCTGACAACGTCGCATTCATTCGGAGCGCCTTTTATAACCAAAATATCAGAACGGTTTCGGTGCAAAGGTAAATTTATTAAAATAATAATATTGGAAAAGAAAATTCGACAAACTTGAGAAAATTATTTAACAACAATAAATAAATTTAAGTCACAATTATATTATTTAATATTTTATCTACAAATTTCAGATAACAAATATGACAATATAATTAGCCTTCACATGATTTTGAATCGTCGTTCATTATTTAAATGTCTAAACATATCGATTCTCCGACGTTGCCACGTTGACTGCTCTACGTAGTTTCCGAAAAATTTGCATGAAAACCTATTTTTTTATGGGCATTTACGAAGAAATTATGTGGCCAGTTTTGCAGAAATTAATAAATTCATTTCCTGACTTTTCGAAGTACATTTGTGTTAATTTTGGTACACCTCTTGAATATAGTTTTCCTGTTTCAGAATAGAAACTGAAACTATAACCCTCTTTTTTTCGACTCTGCCATATGCCACTGAATTAAAATGCGTCAACTTTGCTTAACAATTTCTCAAAAACTATGTGGTAAATCGATTTTAAACTTTGTACAAAGGTTTCTTGTATTCCAAATTAGTTTTGCACGAAATTTGAAAGAATTCTTGAATTTAGTAGACTATTCAGGAATTACCTTAATTACAATGAAATTTAGCGTCTCTTTCCAAAACAAAAACAAACAAACATTCACATGAAGGAGAGAGAAGTGGAAGTGGCCATGCGAAAAAAAGAATGGGTCAATAAAACCATTCAGTGGAAACTAAAAACTATACCTCGTCGATAACAATTTATAGATATGGGAAGATCAATGTCAACAATTTGTATATAAACACAATTTGGTTACGGGCTGGTCTCAATTGCTGATACTTACAATTTATGTACATACGCAACTCCTCAGTTTTGTTTCAAATTGGTAGTAGAAGTGCTATTAGAGTTGATCATAAATAGAATATGTAGCGAGTAAAGCACTTGTTGCTTGTCGTCCATACACATGTTACGGATACACTTGTACTTGGTACCTATGAATGCTATAGTCAGAACACGAGTGACTGGCTGCTCAAGACCACTGAGGAGCCCCCTCCTGAAGCTGCAGAGCATGTTCTCTTCAAATAGAGGTGCAACTTGGCTTTTATCATGATCAATCAATTATTATTCCTCCCTCTACAGTATTATAATAATGAGAATATTTAGCTTAAATCATACAAATCCTTTCCCTTTAAAGTTGTTAATCCTCGCTTGGCGCATACAGGGTCGATTCGAACTCGTCCTAAATATTAAAATCACGTATGAAGATCACAGAGGAAAAACATGATAAGTCACATTTTCCGTTGTTTATAGGGGAACAATAAGTTTAAAGTTTAACACGCTGTCAACCAACCCCATGTTACCAAAACTGTGCTTTTGTTTGCTTTTCAGATTAAATATGTGGTTTTGTCACCCTCTGGAACATTTCAAAAGTATTGCTTGTCACAACATTTTTTATCGTTGTTACAATTACGTTTATTAATAATGGATTACTGTTACAATAATAGAGAGTAAAATATGAAAAGTTCTAGAACGTTTTTAGGACAAAGAAGAATATATATGGTATATCCCAAGAGGGGAATCCCGCTTGGCAAGTGATGGCGTTCTCAGCGCCATCTCGTAGAGTTGACAATATTCAACCAAAAATCGTGGACTTGTCAGCTTTTTCCTTTGTTAATAATTAGTTTTGAAGTAATCGCTTCTTAGGTTACCCATAAATTGTCATTTAACCCTTCGCTGACACACCTTCTTTTTCGATCAACGTTGACACACTGGGTGGCTCACACCCACAACAATTTTTGAACGACTGCCATTCTAATCTAAAGAATCCAATCGTTATGGAAAAAATCATGGGTCAATTTCAAGGTCTCTAGAATGTATTCCAACAGTTGTTTGATTGAAATTTTATCACAGTTTTTGTAAAAAAATTCTAGATTACCATATGTCGAGAAAAAACGAAGGAAATCTTCAAAAAATTGTAACTGATACAAATTTCAATATTACAAGCTACAAATCTACAGAGTTGTTGTTTAGATATAATATTTTGAGAAAAAAAATAGTTTGTAAGTCGGCTTTGGAAAATACGTATTTATTTTGCATATAGAATGTAGACTATTTCGGTAATTGAAAAAAAACCAGAGATTTTCATATAATCGTTTTATTTTTGTTCAAGAAATGATGGAAAATTTTTATATATTATATTTTTCTGAGAAATTATGATTAAATTTATAGATTTTCCTGAAATTGTAAGGCATGGTGCTGTGTATTGTAATACATAATGCGCAATTAATATAATACATAATTACTATCATTCTAAGGCCTTAGCTCTTCGCGGAACGGTCGTAACACAGAAAAATAACGCGAGAAACGTATGTTCCTTTTTCTGGGCGGAGTAAAAGGAAATTACGAAGTTAACAGGATCGACCGACAGACACAAAGGAGGAACAGCTGGGAAAGCGAAAGAAGCACTCGCGAAAGTAGACGTTAACGTCTGTTAGACGTTCAGCGCGCCTCCGTCCCTCTCTGTGGCCCAGCTTCAGACGCGAGCACTCGAGCTGCAAGTGCATCTGGCGCTGACTCGAGCTTAAGCTCGGCTCATCCTCGTCCGGCTTTGATCGTACTCGACGCGCTGATTGACGCGCAGAGACGTAATAACGCGAACGGCCCTTCTACTCCGCCGCAAACAATCCTCCCGCTGTTGAACCGCCCGTATCGAATACCTTGTTTCTCCAGCAACGCACGATACTCTTGTTCCAGAACCTCCTCCCCGCTTCGCAGTATCATTATGCAGCCTTTGTCTTTGTAAACACGTGGAAGCAACGCATGTCAGCCACGCGGACAGGGAATAATCGTGCGGGGTTCTAGCTTTCTCGGTGACTCGTGAGATTTACTGGTTTGGTGAAAAACGTGCTACGCGCACACTTGCGGCCCGACTAGGCCAGGGGTCCAGGCTTGGAGAATTTACCACGTTCTGAATGGAGTTACCCTGAAGTTTTCTTTACAGTGATTCAAGGGACATTCGGATGTTGGATGTTGAATATACGCTGCTGCACAGTGCGTTGATACGTGGACAAAAATTGATAAATCAAATATTTTGCAGGGTGATATTTATCAACTAATATTTACATCAAGATGTTCAGGAATCGAGTTTGGTTTTGGTTGCTAGATTACCGTAGTTGTTTACGATGTTATTTACTATGTTAACATAGACACTAATTACTTCAACGTGGTCGAGGTACTTTCTTCTTTTTATTTAGACCTTAAGAATATTTATTAATCTTGGCTCACTTTATTAACCATGGATTCTAGTATTATGGGTGTTTGTGCTTCAAAATTATTGTTTAGACTTATGGCCTTACTGATCCTTAGAAAACTTCTTTGTCCCGGGAATGAAAATTGTATTGCAACCGATTTTTAAAAAATACGTAAAAAAACGTATGTGTGATTTTTTTTATATTTGGTCCGCCTAACTTTATAATCTATGAAAATAACGTCCTTATCTGTAACTACCTGCGATTATTTGAGAAATAATTTTTTTTAAGAAGAAGTTTGCAGATCAAGAATTCTATTATCTTTGAAAAGTGGATTTCTTTAGACCTAAGCTAAAAAATTGATGGAATTTATGACCACATTTTGGTACTTTTAAATATAAATGAGTGTTCGGAAATGATTGACATCGATTTGAGAAAAAACTGCGGTCTTTTTACTTGACTATTCGTGGGTCCAAGAAAGCAAATTATATATTTAAAATATTTTAATGATAAAATTCTAATTTCAAATGCATGTGATAAAAATAATTTGATGAAAAGTGTTTTGAACAAAAGTTAGTCAGTATTCAGTTGCCAACAAATTGCAAAAGTAAATATTGATAAAAATCTTTTTATTAACAGCTAAATAGATATGTCATCAAACAGGGTTAAGCTTTTCAAATCTCAATACCCCCAGACTTTTAAATCTACTTCAGTCTTCAAATAGTCTCAAATTAACCCAAAGCTGCGTATTCTTAGCTCGTTAAAACAGATTGCATGGCAGCATAGATGACAGTATTAAGATTTTCAAAAGTCTGAATATTCCCCAGATTCTCAAACCTGTTATCGGCGCGAGACAGTCTCAACCTGTCTCAAAACGCCACACATCGTTGATTTTTGAAAAAAAATTCACAAGGTAGCGTCTTCAAATCCTGTGAATATTCGATATCACTAAATCATCAATATATTTCAGTTTCAAAGCAAAAATTTGCAAAGGAACTTATCGGAGTTCTGTCCCACTTCCAGTGTAAAAAATCCTGAACCATTTCAAGCGAGAGTAGATTCTGTTTCTTGCAGAGAAGCAAGTGTTTTTCTCTGCTCGTTTTGTGCCTTACACCAATCCACTAATTTAATTCCAACTGACGCCAAGATTAAGAGAGAGAGAGAGAGAGAGAGACAGAGAGAGAGTTTCTGCCGTAGACTGAAATCAGCGATTATCCCCCAAACCGACGTCGCAAATCTATAGCCACCTGCAGTGCGCAATAAATCACTGGTTCGGAATAGCCTATTCGAACGGAACAATGCGACTAAGAAGAGTTTAAATCGCGCGATCAGATTTCTCGCGGAATTTACGACCTCCAGTGAAATTTGATCTGGATTAAGCAAAACCATAAACGATTCATCTCTCGAGGATTTCAGTATCACTAGGAACCTAGTCACTTAGTCACTTTTCCAAGAGGTTGATCAGTTCGAATGCTCGAGATTTAATAACCTTTCACAGTAAAGTAGAGTAATTCTAATAATGGGAAGTAGATTTAGTAGACTCCCTGTTACTTTCTCTTATTGTATTCCCTGGGAATAGTAGTCGCACTCCCTAGTAGCTTATTCAATTATTGGCATAAGACACTTCTGCGATTCACGACAGGTATTTAAGATATATCCACGCATTTTTTTATTTCTGACAATTTTCATTAAAATAACTGAACCGTCACGGATCTGACACGTTTGAATTTGGGCTGGGACTATTCGAATAATTTAATATTCGAATATTTTAGAAGTATTCGAATGCTACGAATAAACTTCGAATATTTGAGTATTCGAATGTTATTATTTGAATACTATTCGAATACATCAGTATTATTATTCGAATACTATTCGAATAGTGATGTATTCGAATTCTAAATCAAGTTCTTTAGGTTCATTTGTCAGGGTGAAATCTTGTAAGCTAATTCTCACCCACTTCACAACATACTATTCGAATACATCAGTATTATTATTCGAATACTATTCGAATACATCAGTATTATTATTCAAATACTATTCGAATACTGATGTCTTCGAATAGTATGGTGTGAAGTGGGTCAACATTAGCTTCCCTGACATCAGTATTCGAATACTTAAATATTCGAATACTTGTATATTCGAATAGTATTCTAATACTTGTATATTCGAATAGTATTCTAATACTTGTATATTCGAATTATATTCGCCAAATAATTGAGCAACTGAAGTATTCGAATATTCGAATATTCGAATACCGAAAAATTCGACAAATAGTCCCAGCCCTACTTCGAATCCGTCTCAAAACTGTCTGATGGACTTAAAGGATCATCTTTCAAAACATGAACGAACGTATTAATCGAGTCAGGCATCTGTGTCGCATACATACAAAAAGTAGTGGACACCGAAGTAGTTATCGCTAAATAACTAGACGAATTAGCATGCCCAAGAGGGCAGTGCAACCCGCAATTTCCAGAATTACACGAGGTATGCTAATGTAGTGCAGTTACATCGCAGCTTTGCACTCTGGTAATCAGAATGGCCTGCTGAGAATTAACTGAGCGGAAATTTCGTGTGTACTCCCTTCAAAATTCATCGGTTTCGGTATTCCTCTAAGGGCAATCTTCGTCGTCGCCGAGTTGAGACAGGTCGAGCTGCTATGGAATTGTCATAATTGGCAATCCTGCGCAATTAGCTCGGTCTCGGGTCCCTTGTCGGGCAAGAAAGATTTCGAGGGCAATCTTCTTGGCCCCAGTTGGTTAACCGCTGTTCGGAAACCGTTTCGAAGGGTCTGTAACGAATTCGGTAGCCGAACGCATGGATACTTATCCAGGGGAATAGTTGATAATTTTCGTGACCCGAATGCTCCTTTTGTAGTGTAGTATAGATATTGTAAACGGGCTAATGGTAAATAAGACTAGAAGTGGTAAATATTCTCATTCGCAGGCGCGAAAAATAGTGCTTTCTTTGGAATATTTTGTGGAAAACTAGTAAGTTCAGTCAAAGAAATAGTTTCGTGTGTTGTTACTGGGTGTTCATTGTGTTGTTCAGTATTTTTTCTTAGAGCACATAAACATGGAGGAAGCATGCAGTGGGTGAAAATGTAGACGGAAAAGGATACGTCCGTGTACGAATGTGAAGAATTAGGATCAGTTGCGGAGAGTAAAGAGTGGCCCAAAAAATAGCCTCTTTTTGGTCCCACGATTTTGGAACTGAATTTTATGCGAAACGATACCTTATGATGAGACATCAATCAAACGAAATTTTCAAATTGAGATGACAATTGGTTTCTGATATATGGGAAGTCAAAGAAGTAAAAATTCGTTAAAGCATCAGCCCATACGCTTCGATGTACGGACTTTTATGTCAGTCCGGTAATTTAAACAATTATTTCCAGGGGTTTTGCTGACTGCTAACAACGAATTTGAACTTAGATTTTCAAAATTCACAAAAAAAATAAAAATCAAGAAATATAAATTACTGTGTAGTGGGTGCTTTTTTAATATTGTCTACCATAATGAATCGGCCATTGTGAGTTTTGCTGACTGCTAACAATGAATTTGAACTTAGATTTTCAAAATCCACAATGGCCGATTCAACATGGTGGACGATATATTTAAAAAAGCACCCGCTACACAGACATTTATATTTCTTGATTTTTTTCGTGAATTTTGAAAATCCAAAGTGAAATTCGTTATTAGCAGTCAGCAAAACTCACAATGGCCGATTCATTATGGTGGACAATATTAAAAAAGCACCCACTACACAGTAATTTATATTTCTTGATTTTTATTTATTTTTTCTTCGTGAATTTTGAAAATCTAAGTTCAAATTCGTTGTTAGCAGTTAGCAAAACCCCTGGAAATAATTGTTTTAATTATCGGACTGATATAGAAGTTCGTACATCGAAGCGTATGGATTGACTCGTTAACGAATTTTCAGTTCTTTGACCCCCATATCTCAGAAACTAATTGTCACCTCAACCTGAACATTTGTTGTGATTGATGTCTCATCATAAGGTATCATTTGGCAAAAAATTCAGTTCCAAAATCGTGGGACCAAAAAAAGGCTAAAAAGGCCTCATTTTTGGGTCACTCTTTGCTTTGAAGGTAGAAGAATTTTCTTCAACTACGTGAAACGATTTATCTTATAATACGTGTATATGGGTTAATACATACGTATGTATCTATATGTTTCACCTGTCAAATTTTCTTATGTTTCAGAGTGTCATTTAAATATTATTAAAATATCAATTTTCAACCTGTCCAGTTACAAATAAGAGATGAGAATTTTACACTTAATATATCAATATTTACTCATGTACTGTCTATCATAACAAGATGCAATTACATTTTTTTACATAGAAACGGAAGGAAAGAATGGGAAATATTTATTCCCTCTCGAGTAACTAAAAAATCCTCGAATAAATATAAGCCAATTTTTATAAATAAATATAAAACAATCCCCTTACAGAAATTCGAGTAGTTGAGTATCAGTCGTATTGATTTTCGCTGTCTATTTGCGCGAAAAGTCTACCAGAGATACGCAGTCGCATGCGTATAGATCATTAATCAAGTAATTGCGATCCGACGTTATTAGTTAATGAATATCGCGAGAAATTGTTACACTATCGTGCACGGTCGTGCTGTCGAGGAGCGCCAGAGATAACTCTATTTGTATTGTACTTTCGTTCAGAGAGAAGATAAATTGTTGCGTCATCTATCACAGAAAACCTGACATCGTTAAAAAGGTGAAATTGACCTACATGGCCTGTTGAATAATTATCCATTTCCCTCTATCACTTTGGTATGCAGAGCTCCTTTGAATGTATCATATTTTCTTAGAAATGGATAAATCTTCGATTTTAAGTAGTATAAAAATGGATAAGACATACTGAATGTCATTTTAATATTTTACTTTCACCTGATATTGTATATAAAATCGAGGATGTGATTGCGTGACTCTACTTAAAGGGTCTCTAATGTCTTCTAAGCCACGAGTGATCCTACCTCTGCCAACCTATGTATAATCCAGACATCGCTTCTTGCGACTACCACTTGTTTAGATCGATGGCATCATAAAGTTCAAAATAGATAGGTTCAAAATTGGACGAAGACTTTATAGCCTTAAAAATGAGCCCTTATTTCATCGAAGAATTTAAATTTCACCAGAAAAGTGGCAAAGGGTTGTAGACAGCCAAGGAAAATACTTTGATTCAGAAAACAATATAAAGGTACATTCTCGACAAGCACTGTATTTTTCATCCTCCCCCATTGTCTGGCAGAAAGGTAAATAGGTGGTGCAGAAACAGCAAAATGCCGGGTACAAATGAAAATACTTTTTACTTCTATACTCTGCTTATTAACGTAACTGTCTGCAAACAGAAATAGATCTCCAGTAAGTTAGAACATCGTTCCAGCATTACGAATAACCGTCGTTCCCAAAATATCCGCTCCACAGCGTTAATACTGCCACCTGAAATTGCGTTTTTTTTTCAATTCCATAGGACTGTATTTTTAGAAGAAGTTTCGTGAAAGTCCTCTCAGAGCAGGGGCCGAGAGGAGTTCCCGAGACGCGCGAATATGCAAGATGCGGGGAGTGCGATAAAAGTTCTGCCGGGAGGGATGATGACACAATTAGCGACCAATAACTTCTAAGAAAATGGAGTTAACGCGGAAAAGGAAATTAAATTTTAGCTACGTCCGCCTGACGCTTGGGGGTTACTCGTTGCATCCAGAACTTTGTGTTTTCCATGTCAGTTCAGAAAGTTCTGGCCGCTTATAAAATTTAGCGTGCGTAAAATTCCGAAACTTCGAAGAACCCCGACTTTGATCCCGACTGTTAATTAGCACCGGAAAGAGAAACAAAACGACGCAGCGAGTGAAATTAAGCATCAGTTACAGGATATCATTTCTACATATTTTTTAATTTTTATTATTTTAAGAATGCTCGCCATTTCAAAATTCCAAAAAATTATTCAACGGTGGCACATTTAGAAAGTTATATTTTTAAAATTAAATTAAAGTATAGGAAAATACTGTAGGACCATTTTATGTAGCCCGCGGTTATTGCGTTTGATGTGGAAACGCGCAACATTTTCAGAAAAATTGTGTACGATGCTCGGAAGTTTTAAAAAATAACGATGCGGTTAGTGTCTGGCAACTGTTGCAAGAGAATCAAGCTGGATGGGGAGGGGCTCTCAGTTTTAGGTGCGCGAGATTGCTGGTACGTACTGAAATTGCTGGTATCTGCGAATTTATGTTTCCCAGGTTCCCTCGAACTACGATGGAGCCGTAGTGTCTGAAAAAATTCAGAGATTTCGCGAAGAATGACTGCGCACGGTTATTGCCTGGTAGCTGTCGCGAGAAAGTGGAGTTAACGCGAGGAATGAAATTGAATTCTCAAAATATTCTCCGGCTGCTCGTGAGAGACTGTTTTTATCGTCTTGTATGTGGTGTTGTGTTTGTGGGTTATTCCTATCTAGAAGCTGATTGTACTTGGAAATTTTTGCGTTTCTGTCAAACCCGGATTTATTTATGGGGTCGGGAATTTATAAGATTACAGCAAACCATTTCTTGAGAAATTAGATATACTTAAATAAATAAAAACGGGTGGCCATTTTGGAGTTTTTTTTAAAGAAAGTATTCACTTCTACTGATTCAATTTGCCTTTCTTTAAAAGTACATTTGTTGACGTTTAGATCAATAAAAGTTGATAGAAAAGTTTATTAAAAAAGACACGTAGAAATGAAAGTAAAAAATTAAATGAAATTCTAAAGTAAAATAGCTGGTTAGCTACATAATCGGAAGGAAATAATTTTAGGTTCATATAAATTGTCAGGTGTCCAAATCTAGAATATTGCTTTTGGAAATATTTCTTCGCTGTTCTATTAGGAGGAATTAATGAAGCACTTGGTAGAAGAACTCGACCACAGTCAACCCTTCAGGGGTCAGTCCACTGAGAAGTGATGAAAAATTGTCATTTTTTAGGATTTAGTTTTTAGTAAATGGAATGTCCAACGTACATAAGGTTTTGTATACTTATTAATACACTTATTGACAGTATAAAAAGAAATCTATTTTAAATTTTTATAAGTTTTTTTTTAATATATATCACACTGATGTGTGCGCCTTCAGAAAGCGATATAGTGTTGGTTCAGGTGATTCCGGGAGAACGACGCATTTGAAACAAAAAACTCAAAGTGTGTTGTAATTATTATGAGTGTGGTTATCAAATACTGATCTATTCGAATACTATTCGAATACTGATCTATTCGAATACTATTCGAATACTGATGTGTTCGAATACTATTCGAATACTGATGTGTTCGAATACTATTCGAATTCTGATCTGTTCGAATGCTATTCGAATACTGATGTGTTCGAATACATCAGTATGGTGTGAAGTGGGTCAAAATTAGTTTACAAGATTTCACCCTGACAAATGAACCTAAAGAACTTCATTTATAATTCACATCATACTATTCGAATACTTAAATATTCGAGTAGTATTCGAATACTTGGATATTCGAATTATATTCCCCAAATAATTTCGCAACTGAAAGTATTCGAATATTCGAATACCGAAAAATTCGACAAATACTCCCAGCCCTAATGTGGATCAGAATGAACCCCGTATCCGCTGTCAACGGTCAGCTTACCCACCATCTACGAATTAAACGATCTGATACTTCGTTCAATTCCCAGTGTCCATTACCCGTTGCCCAGGGAAGAACCACAGAGTTAACCACAACACCGTGAACCCTTTCTCCCTTCACAGGCGTTCGAAGAGCACTTCGTTCAGTATGGAATAGAATCCTTGGCCCGTGATTTCGTTGGCCGGCGAGCTCGTGCGATATCGCCACGACCTGGCGGGAAATGTGGGCCGAGCTCGAATTCGCGGGTATTGTCCGTGGGTGATGAAGGGTGGACGGAAATGGTTTTTCCTACGGTGTTCAGTCGACCTTTCTGCCGATTCGCTGGCACGCGGGAGCTCATCACGCCTCGAGAGACCATTTTCGCGGGCCGAGAGTTAATTAACGTCACGTCGAACGTGGGTGGCGCCCCTTCCGCCCCCGCCGCCCTACTTGCTACAACGTGTCTCTTTTAGCAGTCGTTACTGAAATCCCTGGGAGCCGTTATTTATAGCTGTTTTCTTCGATTTGCTTCGGGCCAGTGTTTGCCGAACACTCAGCTTTGCTCATTGCCCTTCCACCTCATTCCCGCCAATTTTTTCCTCTCACACGTCGCCTTGCCTCGTTCCCAGTCACTCGCTTCACTGAGCAGTCTTCCCCCCTTGTAAGACGCTAACTCCAAACAATAAATTGATTTCTCCGTTTCTTTCTTCCGGTTTCCTTTTTGTACATCGCCTGCTTTTTGGGTCGAAGGTTCCCTCTCTGCTGCAATGCAAAATTTGGCGAGAAATACACGAGTATCTTTGTTTAGGTTTTGAGTTCCTAGAATTTTTTTTTTTTAGTTTTAGTTCTTCGAGGTCTTTAATTATTTTAAGGTATGCTGCAACAGGTTTGAATTATATTTGCGGGCATTCAGGAAAAATAAAGTGTTGTTTTTCTTGCAACAAAGATAATAGATAATATTTCTTGTTAAATAGCAGAGAATTATAAGGTTTTCAAATATCAGAGGGGTTGGAAAATTGTGGAACTGCTTGTAACTCTGTACTGCTGGGAATATAGGGTGAAAGCACTAGTAGTCAACCACTTATAGCTAAACCCGAATGAAATGTTCTAAAAAAATAAACAATCAATGTTATAGAATATATAAAATGTATTGAAGTAATTGAAATGTATTTAATGTATCACTAAAAATTTTGTGTGAGTATAAAAGTTCGGGAAAAATAAATAATTTACGTTAAAAATAAAGTGTCCGAATGGTTTAATAATCGACCGCTTAACTCTAAAAATCGACCGGTCCGATAGCTAGTAGTCGACCACCTTTTTTTTAATATGAAATTCAAAATAGGTTATGTGCGCATTGCAAACTAAAATTTATTTTTAAGTAGAATGTGCAACAACTGCAAATAATTAATAATGACAGGAATAATGCGTAATTAGAATAAGTTCTTTTAAAAACTTTATCAAAATTTTAATAAAAAATATAAATTATATTTTTTCAAATTTAAATTAAATTTTTTGTTTTTACGATAGAAAGCAATAACAAATTTGAAGTTTTTAAAGTATTTTAAAGTATTGTTATCTATAAATAAATTATATAAACTTTGTAGAACATAAATCCATAAGAAACGAATATAAAATGTTAGTGGTCGACTTTTAGCGTTCATTATGACGCAGTTAGCTTCAGAAGTCGACTGCTGTGGTCGACTATTGAAAATTGAAACGGAATGCTGGTCCAGTTACCGACCTCCCATAAATAAATAAATTATCCCATTTTTTTTATTTTTTAAGCGCGTATAAAATTGTTGATGCTTTTTTAACGAAATAGCATCATTTTCCTGTAAAAAAATGTATAGAACTGAATTACATTTGTCGTTTCTATTCAAAGCGCATTTATGCTTCTCGTGTTTGAAAATAGCAATGGCACATATACAATCAAAACTAGTTTACAAATCATTTTAAAAGCATTTATTTTTGTATACCTATGAAGAGCGCTTTTTGTCGTGTTTTAAACATAGAAATTCAAAATATAATATAAAATTGTCATTTAATAAATGCTTTATTTTAGTACTTATTTCTTTAAGCTAAACAATAAAAGTGTTCGACTACTAGAGGTTGGCCGACTACTAGTGCTTTCACCCTAACATTTCTTTCTTATATTTAATAATATTATTTTCATAATATTCTTTGGGCACAATGTTTATTTGGTGTATAAAAATTCATATAATACATCCTCGTTTTCAAAATAAAAGCCACTGTCATCCAGTGGTTACCCACCTTCCTGCTAATTATTTCTTGGCCTTTGAAGCCAAGAAAACAAAAGCCCAGTGTCCTGTAAACTTTGCAAACATTGAAGACTCGTCCACTCTAAGTACAAATGTCTTTGATGTCACAGATAATCCAGTCTTCGAACAAATTACACTCAACAAGCGTTTTTCTTCGAACGTCCTTGTCTTTCTTCATCGACTGAAGATTTCCTTTCACGTCACCTAAGTTCGTTACCGTTCGATCAAATGTACGCCCACGCGATTTGCAGCTAATTTAACTTCTCCTCTGTTTGTCTTTCATTCTGCTTATATTACTTGCTGTTTCTCTTTTCGAGCCACCTCGAAACCCGCCTGCTTTTCTTGGGTTATTGATGAAATTTCCCTGGCGATCAGTGGGGGCGCATTAGAACGAAGCAACTTTGCATTTCTGACGTTTTATCGCCGCAGACGGCGAGAATACGCTGCAGCCTCCTTTAATATCACTGTGCGCCGATTCTTATTGCTTCTCCTCGAGCATTGTATCAGTTCTCTCGCCCTGCTCGGCTGAGTGAGGGCTACCAAGTACGAAAGATTCCTTTGGTAACTGAAAGTCTTAGGGGGACCCCACCCAAAAGCCATTAAAAAGTTTGGGATTTTTTTGTTCGTATGAATAAAAATATTGTGCCTGGATTTTTTACATAGTTTTAAAGCAATCTTCATTTTGCTAGAAAATTTTTTTTATGGAAAATTCTACAAAATCGCGATGAACAAAATGTCTTCCCGGAACACTGCAAAAGAAACTGACCCACACTCCCGGGAATGACTGGATCATCTAAGAAGGAAATACTAAAGAGATATATAAACTGGAATATATTATCTTCCATGTAGCGACTGACAAATTGGCCGGTGCAACGGTCAAACCGTCTATAGTCTGATTTTCGAGAGTTGCGACCTGAGGCGGGTCCCTCGGACAGAGCGTGGTTCAAGGTCTGCGCACACATATCCGTTCCGGCGTGCCAGTGGTAAGAAGAAGAGACCCTCTATGCCCCTCCTTAAGGAGGAACCGATGGTACGCTACGGATTGCGTGCGGCGTTGCCACAATTGGTTCCTCCTTAACTTTTGGAGGGCCGGGCTGGCCACTATAGTGGCCACCTAAGAATTTGAATTCTTTGCCGGTCATTTTGGTGGTATATATGCATAAATTTTATGTAAATAAAATTAACAATTTCAATGAAAAAATCCCGGCCCTCCAAAGGTTCAACCACGCCCAGGTCTGAGGGAACCGCCTCAGGTCTCGACTCTCGAAAATCAGAGTATAGGGTAAAGGACCCAATTACTGACACTTTAAGCATTGACTCTGACTTTATCTTATAGTTTTGTACTTATATAGACTAAAAGTATATGTTCTTCTTGTTATTTATTATTGTTTAATATGTTTACTTGATGAACAAAATTTGGTGGATCTTAAAACATCCATTTTTATGTATAAATTCATCAATTTCAAAAATATACTTGGGTATCTATTACTGACACCCTTCAAATGTATTTGAATGAATTACTGACACCCCAATTACTGCCAGCTAACCTAATACTGTTTATCTCATTTTAAGGTTATGTCGTCTCATGTACATGAGCAACTACTGCTATGACAGTAATACCAAAATGCTTGAAACGCTTGTACCAATCACTGTCACCGAATTAATAAATAAACAGACTTAATGAATCATTGAATTTTGATCGTTATTACTTTCTATGATGCTTGTATTATCTAAAACATTATATTTTGTTATGTTAATACCTTAAATATTACAATTACAGCATTTTCTTTAACCTCTTGTTTTCTCTTTTGCTAGTAAGGAAGTCATCGTTTTCACTCTCCTAATATCCGCTTAAAATGTTTGATCGTTTCATCCAAATTAACGAAGAAAAAATTAAGTGCTGTTTTTTTAATCGTATAAATTACAGTTTCAATTGTATGTTAAATTTTTTTTATGTATCGTTTCACAAGATTATTCGATATTTCAAGTAAAACAGCTTAGGGTGACAGTGATTGGGTAGGTGGCAGTAATTGGGTCCTTTACCCTAGGTAGCCCTACTTCAGTAAAACGAGTAGGGATCCGCGTAACTCCGGTGTCGGTAAAAAGTGTAAAAACCGTAGCGGTGCTAGCTTTACAACCTCCATTGACTCGACGCTCAGAGGTCGAGTCTCGTCGTGGCTACGCGCGAACACACAAGGTAGTCAAAATTGAGGGTAATGGTATAGATAGAGGGCAACCTCACGGATTTTGACGACCTTGAAATATGTTGTCAAGGACGTCATTCTGAACAACTTTTTCCTCTAAACTTTTTGGCGGTCGACCTTCGTTTTCGAGATATTCGCAAAATTATGTTGCTACCACTACATTAAATCCGATCTGTACGTGCATGATGCGGCAGCATGTGCGTCAACACGAGACCACCGCTTATCTGCTGTTTCGGCATATATACGTCGCAGTGACCGGCAGGCAACGTATATACCGGGTAAACTAAAAGGTTCGAGTTAACCAATTCCACGGTGGACTCGAGGTGGTGGTCGGTCGCCGGGGGTATTTGTTATAGTTTTGGCCGTCTCACGGCGCGTAAGCGAGTCCACCGTGGATTCAAAGGACCCTAAAATCAACATTTATCTACTTTTTTTGCAAATATCTCGAAACTTACGGCCAGGCGACAGTAACATATATAGAGAAAAGTTGTTGAAAATGACGTCCTTGGCACCATATTTCAAGGCCATTGAAATTGGGGGTGGTTCCTCTAGTGTGAATATTTATCAAAGATGTTTGCAATTATCTCGGAAACTAAGGTCGACCGCCAAAAAGTTTAGAGGAAAAAGTTGTTCAGAATGACGTCCTTGACAACATATTTCAAGGTCGTCAAAATCCGTGAGGTTGCCCTCTATCTATACCATTACCAAATTGAGCTGCTTCATCATGGTCACCTGTCCCAGAAACTGCAGAACGATTTCATTTAGATTTCCAATCTACTCAGAATTTGTTCACATTCAACGCTACCTGTAACTCAGTTTCAGCAAATTACGGAGCTGCCTCCTTTTTGCAGCAAAGTCTTCTATTACGGCTTCGATTGCTGTGATCGATCTCGTCCTGACTTTCATCCTCCCCCATGTTGCACAAAGCTTGCCGCTGTAGGATCGAGTCGCTTGATCTCCGCCCGTAATTTCGGTGACGAGGGCGAGACTGGTTACCGTGAAGAGTCGACGAACGAGAAATATTTGCGAGGCGAGACCCCGCCTTTCTATTCACAGGCACGCTTTGAGTACGCAACCCCGAAGAGACACGTCCCTCCCCTGGGAATCGCGTTTTTACCGCGGCAGGATTCGCGCGTACACGCGCCCCGGAGAGCGAAGACGAACGTTTTCAAAAGAGCTCCATACTGTTTCTTTGTCTCTTTGCTTCCCTGGTCCTCTCTTGCGCGTCTTTGCTGCAGCTAGCAATGTGCGGCCTTTGAAGTTGCTGCCTGCGTATCGTTCGTTTCTTCGTGCCTCCGACGGTCCACTGCGCTGAGAATGGAGATGAAGAGGCAGGTGTATGATTAATGGCTGCGGATCGACAACGCGACCCCGTTTGTCTTGATGGAAATGGTTTGTGTAGGCTTTTGAAATTCGTTGGCACACGGATGTCGCGGGGCGCGCCATTGGCTAGATAAGGTAGAGTTGCGGTACTGTACGGAATTGGAAGTGGAAATGGGTTAGAATGAGAGGTGGGCTTAAATTGATCTGATAGGTATAGCTAAACAACTTTAACTTGATCAAATGATTGCGCTTGCGGAAGCGAGAGCTGGGGGAACCGGTCCCTACACTCATGAGCAGATTTAGGAGCGATGGGGCCGTAGTGATGCAGGGGGAACCACCAACAGGAGCGGTAGTTATGCGTGCGCGAACTGACGCCAGCGCCAAGCCAGCCAAGTGGCGCCACCGCGAAGCTAACCACGGCCAACCAGCGTCGACAACCTATTTCCCGGCGACGCTGGTTGGCCGTGGTTAGCTTCGCGGTGGCGCCACTTGGCTGGCTTGGCGCTGGCGTCAGTTCGCGCACGCATAACTACCGCTCCTGTTGGTGGTTCCCCCTGCATCACTACGGGGCAACCAGCGTCGCCGGGAAATAGGTTGTCGACGCTGGTTGGCCGTGGTTGGCTTCGCGTTGGCGCCACTTGGTTGGCTTGGCGCTGGCGTCAGTTCGCGCGCACATTACTACCGCTCCTGTAGGTGGTTTCCCCTGCATCACTGCGGCCCCATCGCTCCTAACTCTGCTCATGAGGTATTCTGCTAAACAGGGATTTACTTTTTGAAATAGACAGGTGAGACAGCCAGTTTCACTACCTTTTCAATTAGGAAATAGAATCGTTACCTCTAATTATTACTGACGATTAGTGTCTTGGAAGGATACAGTTCGTTTATCGACGTTCCAAATGGGAAAGTAAAGAAGCACGAGACCCGCTTGGACGATTACTGCGGGACCAAAAGAGGTGCAGATTTTACCACTGATTAAAAATTCGTTTTTACTTTTATCCCACCGCGGAGAAACGAAATAATGGGATTCGTGAGTAATCGATGGCAAGGATATCCGAGTGATCATCCGGCTGCCTGAATATCCCGCGTCGAAAGGCTCCATTCGAACTGGCTGACCTACTTCTTCGTCTTCATCGTCTAATGCGAATTGATTTTCGGATATTAAACGTATAAAGTGACGTACCCGGTCGGCCATCGGTTTCCCTACCCCTTTAAATTAATAATCGGCCATCAGGTTTTCTGTGGTTACGCGCCTGCAATTAGCATAATCGACCCTTGGGGCAAAGAGGGACGGCGATGTTTGCGTTTCGAGCAGCGTGAAAGAAGTTCATGCGGGCCTATCTTCTTGAATTCCGTGGAATTAAGTAATCCTTGCGGGGAACGAGGGGTTGGATGCTGATAAGCAAGGATAAACCCCTTGCCACAGGATTTTTATGAAGGTTATAAACTCTACAGTTAACTTGCATCGAGAAAAAAAAGATAGGTACAGTAATCAGTAACTTGTGAATTGTGATCTCCATTCTGCACCTGGCTTTAGTGTGTTTCCACATCAATAGTTGCTGAAAGCTTCGAAAGTAGTGTCCTAAATGTTTACTTTGAAAACCAAAAGCTACCTCAGAGTTTTTTTTTGGAAACTTTACCGCCTCAACAATCTTTGTGGCAGTTAAATTTGGTGTGAGTCATTCGGGAATACAAATTTTAATTTCTATATTTTGCATTAGATCTTCATGAAGGATAATGAATTATCCCAAACTGGACCTCACCCAGACGAGCTTTAATTACTGCTAATGTACCATTGACCTGCAAAATTCCGAGCTGATTATAATTACATGTAACTAACGATTGCTTTGAATTTTGGATATGTTTTAGAGGACCGAAAATGAAGATATACGTGTTTTTTTTATAGCGGCCCGTTTTCATATTTAAGGGGTGAAACCAACCCCCAAAGGTATAAGATTTTCAGATGTTCCTCTCCGAATGCTTTGGTTTTTGGATATGTTTTAGAGGACCGAAAAATAAGAAATAAGTATCTTTTTATTTTAGCCTGCTTGAATGTTTAGGGGGTGCAACCACCCCCAAAGTTCATAAGAATAGTTGGTGCCCGCCCCCGATTGCTTTGAGTTTTGGATATATTTTAGAGGAGCGAAAAATAGGAAATACGTGTCTTTTTATTTTGGCCGGCTTGAATGCTTAGGGGGTGAAACCATCCCTTAAAATTTATAAGGGGTAGAAAATTGTGTTGAGTAAAATTTCATATAAAAAAGCATATCTAAAAACCAAAGCAATCGGAGGCGGCCACCAACTATTCCTATGAACTTTCAGGGGTGGTTTCACCCCCTAAACAACACTCAAGCCGGTCAAAATAAAAAGACACTTATTTCTTATTTTTCGATCCTCTAAAATTCAAAGCAATCGGAGGTGGACACCTGGGATCCTCTCCTTGCTTGTTAGAACAGTAAAAAATAGGTCGTGTTTGGGTTCGTTTTCATCGGAAGCACCTCGCCCATCCAATGATAGACCTCCGGTGAATATCTAATAGAAGATAATAAATATAGTACTTAAATTTTCAGCAGGCCTGGCTGACCTGAAACTGTATTTCACCAAACCTTGACCCACTCAAAGTGTTGATACACTAGCAGCAGCTTAAGAATCCTCTAACTGCTTCTGTTTTTTTATTGAGTCTATGTACGTAACGACGTCTGCTCCAGACGGGTTGAAACGGTTCTAGTAGAAATAACTGTTTCAAACGGTTATATGACGGTGCTTCACAAAACAGTTATGAAGAACCGATATTCTGAATATTGAACTGAAATTCTGACTAAATACTATACCTACCAATTTCGGTTATGGTTGTAGAACCGTTCTTTTTTTCGGTTCCAAGACCGTTCTGGAATCGATTCTCGTATCGATTTTACAGTAGAAGAAGTGGTGTAAATATAGGCTAGGGCCTAAATACGGGCTAGTTGAAGTATTGGGTCACAGTGGGTGTTTGACTCTATCGCAGAAGGTGTAAAAGTACGACTGAGGAACAAAAGGAGCTGTGAGAAACAGATAATGGCCCGCATTTGTTCGGTTAGCGTATTGTGTTGAAAAACATCTTAAAAGAACGAACGAATTTTACAGGTATGTTTGCTTTATTTTTTTAACAATAATCTGGTGAATTAAGACTTAATTTGCTATGAGCAGTAGATATATTGTTGACATTGTAAGCTGGTTTTAGCATCATTTTTATTAATAAACAGCGTCGCGTAGTATGACTTTCAGCGACGTTGAAATTCATCAGAGGAAGCACCCAGCCTGGGTGACGAGGATGCAAGTTGCATGTTTTGCGGAGGACTTTTGATGAATTGTTCTCAGTATTATATGTGGGCACACAATGTTTGCGCAGGTGTTGAAATAGATGCATCTGTGACTACTGTAAATACACCATCAGCATCTAAGATTATTTTTTTTAGCATTTTGGACATGTTTTAAACAAACTAAATCTGAAAATATGCAGCTATCACTGTTCGTTTAGATTATTTTAATAGTAGTCCATATTTAGACTACACTTTCAAAAATGAATATTCCTACTGTTATTTTAAGTATAGAATTTGAAGCAAACAATACCTACCGTGAACTGGGAAAACATTGGCATGTTTTTGGAACATTTTGCTATATAATATGAAAATTAACATTTTTACATTTGCTTTAAGTATCCTATCATAACATTGCATCTTTTATGAATACACTACAAGTGTCAAAATGCATGAAATTTTTGTCCTTTTCCTTCTTTAATACATGTTATGTACCTGCCAAAAAGTACACGTTTTACCACATCTGAACATACATTAACACTTATATTTGTTTCTTTTTATGTTCAATGCACTTTATTTTATATTTTCTATTATAACATTGCATCAATAACATTGCTACAAGTATGAAAATGCATAAAATTTGTTTCCTTTTCCATTTTAATAGATGTTAAGTAGATGCCAATGTTCCCCCAGTTTATGGTACTTTTGTTCAGCTTATTTCAACTCTTAACATATAGATTCAAGTGTCGCATCATTAAAATCTTAAAAGGCGTGGCAAAAATCTTGAAATAAAAGTGCTAGCCCAAATTTAAACCACTTCCTTTAATTGAAATCGCTAGTATTACGTTTGCAGATTATCGTTAAAAAAATTAAAACCGACTTCAAAAAAACAAAAAAAAAACACTATAAAGTAAAAAATAATTTTTCTCTTATTTCATCTACGACTCTCAAATTTTGTAAGTCGACGTCAGATTTACACAGTCCAAATGATGAGGCGCGAAGTAAAATATGGGAGAGTTGTAGATTAAATAAGAGAAAAATTATTTTTTACTTGTTAGTGCTTTTTTATTTTTTAAGTCGGTTTTAATCTTTCTTTAATTTTTTTATTTTTAACTTTTTAGTTTTACATATATTGACACAACATGCTGAGGAGATATGCGCTTACGTACATAAAATAATAATAATTAGGTGACAATAGTCTGTATTATTAACTAGAACTGACAAAATGTTGGGCCATCGCCCTCTTTCGAATAAAAAAAAGATCATCAAAATCGGTCCATATGTTGAAGACTTATGCAGGGACAAACATATAAAAAAAAATACATAAGGGTCGAATCAATAACCTCCTCATTTTTAAAGTTGGTTAAGAAGCATAAGCATTTTTCAAAAGCATTATGAAAAAAACCTGAAATAAGTATACATGCCATTATTTTGTAAAGAGAAGCATGTTCTTTAATGTAACTGCTTTTCATGAAACAGTTAAAAATAATCGGCAAATGAAATTTGTCTTATACCTATGTTGATTCTTTTTCATCGGTTCTCTTTGACTTTCGACTGATGCGCGGCATAAACACGAGTAACAATATTGGTCGTGATGCAGATGGTACTAAAAGTTGAATATAATATGTAGTATTTAATAAAGTTGGACTGATTTATATTTCCATGGGTGTCTGTTACATTTTTTACCTCGTTTTTTTAAATAGGTTGAATTTATCATGAGTATTCTCTAAATCAAGTTTTAAGCATTAAGCTATCCGTTTCTTTTTTAATTCATGAATATTCTTTGTCGAGATGGTTACTAACTAATAAGCGTGGAATATTTTCCATTCCCGTAACAGACAATTTTATTTATAGCTGGGGTAATAAAAGTTTCATTGCGTTTCCCTTGTAATTATGTAAATTTTCTGATATCTTTCGCGGCAGTTTTATTTCCCTACCTATACTCAGGGAGCGTATCATTTTTAAAACAACGACCTTCGTATCTAAACGAGTGGGTCACGTAATCTGTCCTAACCCTTTCTGAAAATAAATGGAAAGTGCACCTGATTGTGAGTAGGTACACTATGAATACAATGATTTAAACAGTGATGAGAAAATTCCAATGTTGCTGCAATAGGACACAAACTTCTGTTTTTATTCAAATAGATTTCTAACGCGATAGGGAAGAGGTTTGAAATTCTTCATAAGCAAGTTTTACTTCAGAAAAGGAAATTCAAAGCTGGATAATTTGAGATTTCCTTTTGACCCTGGATATTAAACACATTTAAGAAATATTTAAAAAATTATTTTTTTGAAAGTGCGCCTGCTTCTAACGTGGTATCAAAGAAATCTAAGCAGTTAAACTTATAAATATTCAGATTTTTAACTAGTTTGTTAATTTAATATTATGCAACGTAAAAGTAAAAGATATCTACACCAAATATACTTACATAGATATATACAAAATATACAAATAGTACATAAGTAAAAATATGAGCCCATCTCCATTCTCCCGATACATCTACTCAAAAAAATATTATACTGGAAATGAAGTGATCTTCTCTCGAGAACATCAAACTTAACAAAAATTGGAGGTCTCTGCCACCAAAAAATCTAAAATCTAAAACCTAAAACCTAAGGTCTAAGAGCTAAGATATGAAATCTGAAATCTGAAATCTAAAAACTAAAATCTAAAATCTAAAATCAATCCATTCGTCCACGCTAGAAGAAGCAAATCATAGTCCTTCATTTCGAGAGTCCTAGAATCTTTCCCTAACAAACTTCTCGTTGGCTTCTTGCGAAAACGGACTAAGTACTTTACAGTAGCTTTCAATTATTACCTGTTTCATTGCAATAGATTGAACTTCAAATTTACATTAACCGAAAATTACGAAATGTAGACCTGGTTAGTTTTACCAACAAGCCAACGTTGTTCGACAACCCAAAAGTCTCCTTTCTTCGTAATCATATTGCAAGAACTACTTACTTCCTCTGAATCTCGAAAGTGCTCCAGTGACCTAATACCCACACCTAGTAGTTACCTCGTATCCACAGAGTGAACCGTGACAGACGATAGCAATTACGTGCTGCGGGCCACGCAGTTGTGAAGAATTTATTCGGTCGATGCGAGGCTTTGATAGGCGAAGGGTGATCACTGTCACGTAGGGGGTGGCGCGTGCATACACCCGCTGGCGCAGCGTTGCTGCATACGTGCAATCACACGAGCAAATGTCGTGTCCAACAGTGTCCATATCGCTGATAACTCTTGCCTCAGGTACGGCCGCGGTAGGGGAAAACGTTAGGATGTACTGACGGTTGCCATTCCACGCGCGGGGGTCGCGAAGGAAACTTGGTCTTTGCTCGGGGGGGTGGAATGATTTCGCGCTCCGGGTTTCTTGAAACGTGCCAGCTGAGTGAGCTGGTGAGAGATAAACCAATTATTTGCCGTTTGGGACCAGTGATGGATGATGGATGCACGAGGGTTGGGAATTTTGGCAATTCCGGTTAATATTGTGGAAAATATACTGATGTAAAGGAAGGGAGTTAACGTTGTAGAGTGCTAAGGGTGGTATTGGGTATATTGGTATGGCACAATACGGAGGGATTCTTCATGGATAAACAAATTCAGAGTACGAAATAACGTTTCTGTAACTGGGTCTTGAGTTATCGGAAAGTGGCCTTGAAGGTGCGTCAAATTTATTTTGATAATTTGATAAGTCTCGCTGTAAATCGTGGTTTGCTATTCTTAGTTGCAAATAGTTTTAATGATAGATTACAATGGATAGATTTGTGGTAAGGTGGGGTGTAAAGCGGAGGTATTGAAACATTAGGGGAAAGGTGGGATAGTTGATCACAGTTTTGCTTTTTTATTAAAATATAAATAATCGTTTGCTTTGCTTGTATTTAATTATGTAAGTTGTAAGTAAGCTCTTAGAGTATTCTCAATATAAGGTAAATGTACCAATACCCGGACGCTTAAGGGGCTTAAGGAATAGCGGCAAAGTTTGTCTCCTAATTTAATTTGTAAAACCATCATGAAATAAAAATAATGTTGTTGAATTATTGAAGATAACACATTATTATACTATCGGAAACTGAGAAAAAAGGGGTATGTATTATAATAGACGGGTTTATTAATGAACATACGAAAACATGCAGATGTCCCAGTAAGCGGACAACCTAAAACTGCATGTCCCAATACCTGAATTATATCGTCCCAGTAAGTGGACAACCTAAAAATGCATGTCCCGATATCTGAATTATATTGGTACATTCACGACATTTTTGTACCAATAAATAAACTTAGACTTGTTTAAAAAAATATTAATTTTCTTGGAAGTTTAACCATCTTCAACTAAATTTAAATCTATTTACTATTATAATGATGTGTTATTATAATATAAAAATAAGAAATGCAGTCAATATTTTCTTAGTAAATGAGTGGCGTGTCTTAACAGAAGCCATAGAAATTTATGTTCATTCACTGGTCATGGGCCTATTTTTTATTTAATCCTTTGCCAGACTTTTAATGAAAGTTATAACTATCGAACATTGCTAGAATTGTCCTCTGGGATGTCTGACTTTAGTAATAAAACAGCTCGCCTATAGCAATAACATTCAGGGGATTAAATAATGACTTTTGAATACTAATTTTAACAAACATGCAGTTTAAGTGTTCATTCACTGGACAGCTCACCCTACCAACGTTTGTAACTACCGGAAACTTGCAAAATGCAGTTGATTCTGACGTGTAGTCATTACGGAATCTAATACCTTCACACCCTTCAAGCTTAACACCTGAAGAAATTCACCTGGTCCTTTCGAATGATTGTTAAACTACTTTGCGCGTCAGATTTACGCGAAGTAACCTTCGAATGAATCGTTTAATCATACGCGGTGCTTTCAAGAATGAATGCAGATTAATCGCACTGTCGCTCATAAGTATTTGCCCAGATACTGTTTACCAGTAGACCAAGCCAAAACATAATTCGAGTATTGAAAAGAATTAACAAGAGTTAGTAGAAGCTGTCTGTTTTATGCAAAATTAACTGCCATAAAAATTCAGAGGATATAATCCTCTTAAATTTAACTTCCATTTTTTTTAATGCTATCTTTTATCAACCTTCTGGAAGAACAATAAAGAATCTAACCCAGGCCATCAGGAAATCTTGACACAATTACTATACACTGTTTACAGAGTATAGAAAGCAAATGCAGCATAGAAACTTCCCACTGAATAAAGACCACTGACACTATGTACTTACTAGTAAACAGTTCTAAAACACCAATTTTCAACAATCTTCCCCTTCATCTTTCTTCTTTTTAAAATACCATTCGTACATAAATCTCGTGTTACATTTCGGTGGAAATCCTTATTCTAATACAAATACATATTCAAAGAATTCCACGCATTTATGAGAACAGAGAAACTACATTGCTAAGCAAATACTTTCAAGCGTCAGGGTAGATAATTATCTCAACCCTAGAATACTAATGTTTTCCGGTATACGGTATATAGTTTGTAATGTGTTCTTCAGTGAATTTGATTTTTTATGAATATTTCAAAATCGTATGTTTTCCACAGTTGTTTCCCTTTTTTATTTGCAAAGTACAGTTCAAATTTATTCAGTAACAGTGCTAGTCGGACGCAGGGATGGGGGTGCTGGCAGAGCAGTAATTCTTGGAAGTGTTAATTCTAGGGTTAAAAACAGTCTAGCAGCTCTCTTGCTACAGGCTGCTATTTCAAAATGGGGACCAAATAGCGACGAATGGTAACGTTTCCATGAAACGCCCAGGCACGCGACACCATCACGTGTCGAACCCTAGTAGCTAGTTTATGAAGCGTTATCCGTGTCGATTTTCGCGGCGCGATAACGATTAACGCGCGATCACGCGGGCCTTGTGTTATCAGCGTAATAATTCTACGTGGTTACTCAAGTACACCCCGCGTATTTCGCTTCTATTAACATAAGCGTACTGTCTCCCCTCGTTCCTAGCCAAGGCTCACGTTTCCTCCTGGGTTTCCCATTTTGAGAAATTAACACTTCGAGCGGCACAAAGTTTAGTGAACTAGCGTTTCAAGTCAGCTCGGCCTTTCCTAACGATCACTTCTGCCGGAAATGTTTTGTTCAGCTTCCCGTGGGCTTTGAACACATGCCACCACTAATGAGAATTTTAAGTTCTATATTGCCTTTTAAAGCTTCATGAGACTGCTCCCAATGAATAGGCGAGGCTTTTCCGATAAAAATGAGTCCAAACACGACCTTATTCGGGATATCTTTAATTTTTTCGAAATTTGAATTTTACGCGTTTCAATTTCATGGACATACTTTACGTGTAATTAGAAATGACCCGAATGTGGTCGAGTTTGTACTCATTTTCATCAGGGGGATTTCGGCAATCCATTGGTAATGCTTCCGTCAAGATCTAATAGAGAATATAAAAATAACTATTTTCGTTACTGGATGACTCATCTGAAACTTGGCAATATTCGGGAGTACTTGGACAATGCTTTCGATGCTTTCCAGAAAATATCGACGTGATATTACGTTAAAGCCACGGCAGAAGTCTCTCGGCGGAAACACGGCGTGGAATTAGGGAACCCTGCTTCTAAATAGAATGTAATCATTTTAATATTTAATCCTCGAACTTCGAAAGACTCAGTTGCACGAAACTTTACACGGAATATTTATAGTTATTTTTCGTACAAATTCGCATTCTTCCAACAATAGAGCACGGCTCGCTATGAATTTTCATTCCTTCTTTAGAATCGTAGCAGCTTTTACTGGAATCATTGAATCTTAACAATTTTTGGTTTCATGCAAAATTTGTGCTGGTTTCGTGGCAGTTGAGAAGGCAAGACTTAGAGGTACACTGAAGATTTGCAAGGACTATAATTGTCTATTAAGTTACTGTTATGCTGAGAAAGCGAAAGATATAACCCTTTAGGGACACGAATAAGATACACTTCCAGTAGCTTATGATTCCCCTTAATTGCGAAACAAGTTGTATATTTTCAATATAAATACTCGTTTTTTAAAATAAAGGGGTATAGACTAAAATAATTCCGGATGTACTGCGTCGACAAAGAGTTAAGCATCAAAGTTCAAACACTCTGTCGGTTTGTTTTGATGCTTCTTCGAAACAGAATTATGGATTAACTCGGAATTTTAATATTTTGTGTTAATGTCCGATTTAGGGTTTGTCGGTTTTTAAAAACCGGGTTAAAAAACCGTTTCTTTCTTCATAAATTTGTAAAATTCGAAATCTGATTTTTAAATTTTGAAAAAGCCTTAATAAAACCGTATACTAGACTTAATATGGAAAAATGAATTAATTATTTGATTAAAAACGTTAACATTTTGACTTGAAATCGCCTCCGACACAAGCATATTGTAGTACGTAACAGTTTACTGTGAAACTAATCTTCATGAGTTCATATTTTCAAAAGAAAAATATTAAATGAAATAAAGATGTATAATTTATATTTTGTACGGATTTTAGTTATTTTAGTTTTTCCCCCCATTTGGTTTTGTACGCAGTGTATTTTATTGTGCTGATTTTTGTAGTTCCAGAAATATTAAGTGAACTCAAAAATGGTATGAAGTTTAGTTATTTTAATTTCTTTTATTTATTTGGTATTGTATAGATACAGTATATTTTATTTTGTTATATTTTTGTAATTCCATAAATATTTAAAAAAACTGAACATTTTATAACTTAATACTGATATTATTTTCAATTTTAATTATATTTTTTGTGAAAATTCGAAAACCGGTTTAACCGATTTTTTAGGAATAGTGGAATTCGAATACCGGTTTTAACAAAAGTCGATTTTTGTATAAACCCTAGTCCGATTCTGATACTTTACTATCACTTAATTTCATTCGCTTTTCATAGAAATTCACATGCATTATGATTTTTTTTCTATCACCCTCCAACATTTCGTCTTGCATTTTTTCATTTTCGCTTCCCCAGTTTTGCTTTCCATTTTTCACCCCCAGCACCTTACCTTCTTCCCGCCCCCGCACAAGATTCCCATTTCATCGTTGTAGAAGGGAAATGGCGCATTGACAACGTAATCACGTGAATGAAACACAGTTGTTACACTCGTTTCACGGAATTCTGGTTCGGAGAAGCATAAATTTACCATTCAGGGGTATTGATTGTCGTGTTACCTTCCCGCTTCCTCGACCAAACGGAGCCACAGCCTGACTCGGAGACACGAAGTCCTCGTTTCCCTAGTTAAAAACTGCTATTGCATGTACTTACGCGAGAGTTGTGTATGATTCCCCTCGGACGATTGTAGAAGCACTCGAGCTTTGCTCCGAGGGTGCATATATTCTTTTCAACCTCGAGGCGAAGCGCTATCGCGATCAGTGGCCGATATTCTTCAAGTATTTGCGAAATCTTTCAGATATAAAGTCCTGGCATAATATGGATCTTCTGCTATCCACATCGAAGTGGCTTGGAGTACATCGTTTGTTCAGAAAATACATCTAGATTCCCTTGTGAGAAAATAATTCGACAGGGCTTCTTTGAGACTTCTTTTTGTGCAGTTCAAACAAAAACTACACGAGTGAAATACATTTCTCGTAGAAAGGTAAATGGTATTCTCGCTATTTCTCATTGGTGAGCAACGTTTTTAATACAATTTTCGCGCGAGAGGAAATGTAGGGAAATGTTGAAGGTCGCTTTTTTCGGAAAGAGTAAGTTTAAATGTCACCAATGAATTAATTAATGACATTGTTTACGTGCAAAACAAACAATCGAGTGGGCACACTTGAAGCAAATGGATGTCAAAGAGGAAAAGGGGAGCACTTTTGTATGTTATTTTTGAATTTCCTGGAACCTGTGCGCCATTTTATTGCGACATCAATTGCAGGCTAAGCTCGTGTGCGGTACGAGAATGTTTTGATCGCACGTGAGCGTCCCTACGACTGAACATACACTAAAGAATATTATATAATAACAGTACGAGGTTAGTCGAGCATTATTCTATAACAGTGTGGTGTAGATTGGACCAACTTTAGTTGATACTTCTTGAAGCTCGAAATGTGTGTTGGAGTTGGAGTTGAAAATCCGTGAGAAATCAAAACTGAAATTATGAGGGAAACATTCTAAATATTCTTCTAAATTTTTCTTGTGCAAGTATGTAAAAAGAGCTTTTTCATGAAACTCATGTTTACGTAATCGTCTGAGTGTTTGATATCAGTCATCGGGTGCGTTTGTGCAAACTTTCGTGCTGTTGAATAAGTATTTTCGTTGAATTGGTACAAGAGTATAATTAACAGCTTGTTTAATTCTTTCCAATCTAACTTGTCGATAGTCTCGGAATAAAAGTTTTGAGCACTAGTAACAGAATTTGCGATTTAGACTGTCTTCCTCTATTATTCAAATATTAAGTAGTTATCTAAAAATTTGATTGTTGATTATATTGATATCTATTATCAAAGGAAATTCGATTCATCGATTTAGAATATTTAATAGTTGCCACCATTAGCTACAACTAGTTAATTAGTACCTAGTAGTTGATTTATTCCACCTTCTGCCAAATATTTATTTAAAACTTCTGTTTTTACTCCAGTATTCTGTAATGTGATTCAGATATTAAGTAGGTATCTAAATATTTGATGATTATATTGAAATCTATTATCCAAGGAAATTCGAATCATCGATTTAGAATATTTAATAGTTGCCACCATTAGCTACAACTAGTTAATTAGTACCTAGTAGTTGATTTATTCCACCTTCTGCCAAATATTTATTTAAAACTTCTGTTTTTACTCCAGTATTCTGCAATGTGAGGTTTCCTTTCGTAAAAGTGGAATTGTTTCGATATTCAGCAGAATTGATTAGTGAAACGTTGCTCCTCAATAATTTGGAGGCAATCAAGACTCTGCTTTGCTTCGACAACAATAACGAACGATTTCATCGTTTGTGGGTATAATGGCTGTAAAGTATCGAGTCCGTTTTACTTCCGTGAACAAAAATTAATAGCTATTCTCGTTTTGCACGAACCTTTTCCCATCGACCTGCTCATGGTCTGCTATTATCCCCTCTTCTCCATTATTTCTCCCCCTGCTACCCTCATTTCTTCCTTCCCAGTTAAATCTGTCTCTCGCTTTCAGCTGCTACCAGCCTTCAGATTTCCTCTTTCGACTGTTTCATCCGTCCTCATCTAACCTCGTTTTCTATTTTCCTTCCTAAAATTTTACCTGGCATCGCCACGAAGTCTTCGAAGGCGTTCTCTGTAGGACTTCGCTAAATTTATTTAATTCGAGTTCTGTTTTGTGTTTTCCAAAAGAAGTAGAAATTTCGTTTACGTTACATATAAATTTGCTTCTAGTAGGCAATGTTAAGCTCCTTTTAAGGGGTCAGTCCACTGTGACGGTTTGAAAAATCAAGCTATTTTTAAAGATTTTTTTCTCCGTAGATAATATATAACGCATAAATCTTTTTGGTATTTATTAAGCTACTTTTATATTATACAAAAACAATGTAAAAGAATTTTTTCAATTTGTTTTAAAACTTTAAACGCGATTATCTCAAAGCAACATTTTTTTCAACTGGCGCGATAACCTCACTCATAATGATTACAACGCACTTTGAATTTTTTGTTTCAAATGCGTCGTTCTCCCGGAATCACCTGCACCAGCATTACATTGCTTTCTGAAGGCATTTACATCAGTGCGATATATATTTAAAAAAAAACTGTAAACAATTTAAAACAGATTTTTTTTATATTGCCAATAAGTGTATTAATAAGTAGACAAAACATTATTTACGTTAGACATTTCGATTGCTAAAAAATAATTCCTAAATAATGACAATTTTTCACGACTTCACAGTGGACTGACTCCTTAACTGACTGAAACCATGATGTTGGGGAAATGAAAATACTGTCGATATTCTGCACACTTAGATATCGCTAATGCCTACAAGATTTTTCAGTATCAACATCACTCGTAACAAAATTATTAACACGTTCCGTGTCACGGTGAAAATGAAAAAAGTGGATCGCGATATGTAGAAATAGTAATTGCGTCAAGTTCTTTATAATTTTAGCTCCTTTTGTTCCCTTTTGATTTCGACACTGAATTGAGAATTACCATTTTCCATTGAATGAAACGTTCACGCTGTGGCAAATATCGTACTACTGAACGTGCTAAAAAAGTTCGTATGCCTCTTTTGCCTCACATTTTCTCCAAGACTAAATTGACTTAATCAAAAGCACCAGAATCATTGGAGTATCCTTAAATAATCCCTGTTTCTTCAAAATCCGCTGCACAACTGTAATTCCAACCCCTCGAGCGATGTACTCCAAGACATACCTAGACGAGATCGTTGAAGCTTTTCCCGTTTCGCGTAGAGGAGAGAACTCCGACCTTCCCTCTACCGTTTTTCTAAATATTCGGCATCCGCAGCTCTACATTTGCTCGGAGCACTTCGGATAGCCATTTAGATAAAAAGTCAAGGTTCAAGGATATTAGTTTCAGGCGTAACGGTTATACCAGTGACGCGAATAATTACATTTGTCCCTCCTTTGAACGGCCATGTTGCTGTTAACGCTTTACCAGCCAGCGTTTTAACGCGAAAATGTGAAATGCACTTTTCGATTAACGAAATAGGGGGTCCACTTTCTTCTGAACGTTTGATCCTTGGAATATTCCAGCGAAATCGAGACCATTCTTTGAATCGTGTTTTATTAAACCTCCTAATATTCCATGCCCAGAAGGATTGCAATTAATAGCTGCGAGGAGCTGAGTGAATTGTAGATTATTAATTACGTACGTCACAATCGAGTCTCTGAAAAGTTTCGCGATTAAAAGTAGGGGACTGGGTTAGGTCTGGGTTAGGTTAATTATGAGACGAGTGTTGGATGATCGTGATAACTGGCTGTCGTTTAGGCGGTTCTGCGATGACGTTATGACGAGTAAACAAAAATTTTAAGGTTTGACGAAAAGACTTGAGATCGAGGGGGACGACCCATTAGATGGGGAAGGCCTTCGCGACATGTTTGCTACCTGATGTAGGATTAATGGTGTGAGCGGTTTATTCATTTTTTTGGGAATGAGTTTTTGTCCACGTTTTAGCGGTGAGAGCTAGTTTATCCCTGGCCGTTACTGGTTTATCTCCTCTTTTCTATATTTTTTCTTTAATAGCCACAATAAACTCGTTAGGTACTTAATTCAGTATACAATTTTTCTAAATTTTTTAATAAGAATTTCAGAGCATCTTCAGCAGTTAATAATGTCGAATCTTATCTACTGTGATTTTCTATTGGAATTCATAGAGGTTCAAATGTTATTCATAAGATGTATTTAAATTGTAGATGTGTTTATACGTTCGCGATTAACTAGTAATACACAATTTGAACTAACTGAAAATTCATTTCCGAAAATCAATGAGACTTATAACTCTTTTCCTAGACTTAAGTTTCTCGAGGAATTACAGTATTTCTCGAGAAATAAGAAATAAGCAATTATAAAATTTCTCGAGAAGGAACACTAAACATTAGGTTTTCATTCATTTGCGCAATTAATTATTTAATTACGCAATCACTGTTTCTTAACTCCTCGCTACCTTGTCACTCAGCTAGTTCTTCCCCTTCACGACTTGCCACGTTTAAGGGGTTAGCTACCCTCAGCAAAGTCAGAAAAATCGATTTTTGGATTTTATCATTTTTTCAAAGTATATCATCTTGAAAATGTTTTCTGTAAGTTTCAAGTCGATCCGATTAAAATTGTGGGAGATATACGACTTAGAGTGTACGCGCCGCGAAGTGTACCGCCGACCACAGGTAGGCTGCACTTGAAACTTTAAACGCATTTTTCTCGAAACGGGTTTTTCGATTGCGGTGACCACGATTTCTCCGAAACCGCTTCACCAATCTTCCTGAAACTTTGTAGGTTTCTTCTAGACATTCAAATCTAGTCTTTAATCGATGCATTTGCTTCTCCAATGCATAGTTTTTATTTTATGAATGAAAAATGAGTGTTTTTTTTCTACGAAAATCGACCATTTTACTTAAAACATCTGCCATTTTGTCCCAGATTAATATTTTATAAAACGGAACGATTAAAGACTAGATAAACTATTGTACTAACTAAATCTTCTTCATTTTTTTTATTTCGGATAGCAGATACCAGTTCCGAATAATGTTGGTCACCGCAAAACGTGTTTTTAAAAACAGCTTCCGGGAAATCAGTTGTAATTGTGCAATAAATAAATATTTTTATACCAAAACATAATATAATAACGTGTTAAAGTGTCCCTCATCTGGATACAAAAACCATTGCATAAAAATATGCATGTACTTTCTGAAATAAATTCGCAAAGAATCGGTTCTTTTTCTACCTCCTGAGGGTAGCTAACCCCTTAAATTACCTGTGAAAGCAACGTAATGCGATCATAATCCCGTTTTCACATTTTTCCGACTCTGACGGTTTCCCCTCCTGGGTCCTTCAATTGCTGTTGACTCCAAGTCCCGTGGCTATCAAGTGTGACTTGATATTGCGAAGAATGCAAGAGTTTGGGAATAGCAAGTGGCCACACGTAGTATTGTTAAACACTAGGGTCTTTATTCCTAAAGAGTCTGGCCAGGGAACTGAAAAGGCTAGGGTGCCTTCTGGCAGGAGGAATATGGCGAACCGCATAACACTTACTCCAAAAACGTATTTCTTCTTTACACCCAGCAAGCAAATCTAACACCAGAAGGGGACCTAGGAATGTTCTTTGTCAGCTGAATCGACGCGCATAATGGAAGGTGAAATTCGTGTTAATAAAGTGTCACTGTAAATTAGAAGCGCGCTTTCTAATCCCTCATTATTTCATTCTAGGGAGCACGATGAGCTCCTGGAACGTATTTCGAACCTACGAAGTTAAATAGAATCACAAATTCGGGTAGTGAGTCTCGCGCAACTCTGGAAAAATATTTACTGCGAACATGGTCTGCCTTAACCTTCTACGGTTCGACCGTGTATTTAATTGTTATCAAAGAACGAGTAACGCACATGTTAATAGCTACGGTTGTATATTTTTGTCGAAGTCAAGAGGGAAGGTACAGTTCAATAAGAACAGGAAAATAATTACTAGAAGAACCTAGAACATTTCCTGGACATTCTGAGGCCATCAGAAATTTTCCCGAAGAGTCTATGTATGTAAAAAATAAATTCAGACTTGGAGAAGAAAATGTGTATTATAATGATATCAACACATTTATTTCATCTTTTCTTCTTATAGTTATGTAGTTATATATCGCTGGTCTCACCTTGTCCTAGAAAAGAATATGTAGCCATTCGAGTGAGAAATGTGGGAAGGATGGCGTTGGTTCAGCAATTCTAGCGTCATAAGTGGTTTAGCCCTTCTTCGTTCAAGAGTAAGCTGTACAGATTTTTACGTCAGGAAAACCCTATCAGGCCATAGTTATAATAATCATGGTTTCTATTCGGCTCTATCCGTTTCTCATTCTCGTAATAAGAATTAAATAATAACAATCTCCTGTTAAATAGTGCTTTTGTGTCACCATGTACCTTTTTCTCGGAATCGTTAACCTTTTCAGAAATAAATCGACTACAATTTGATCGATCTTTGAAAAAAGTATGTACAATAATTTTAGTTCTGAGGGTTTAGAGAGGCAAAAAAATACCAGGTTTACCGAACCTGTATTAAAACTCACGCAACCAAAATCTTCGATCAAAATGTAGTCGATCGTATGAGAGAAATGTGAAAAGAAATTTGTTTAGAATATGTTCACTCAGTACTGAGTAAAAGGTACCGACACATAGGTGGCTTCACTCTTACCAACTGTATCCTCCGCTTGGAAAAACTTTTCGAAGAAATGGGATTGGGTCGAAAAGAGACCCGAAGGCCGCAGTAGGTGCAAGGAAATGAGAATCTGATTGAGTGGAAAAAGGCTGCGGGTACGTAGCGGAGTTAAGTGCTGCATAATGCACGCGTGCATGTCGATTATATTCATCTTAATAGCTTAAAAGGTGAATTCCTTCCAGTAAAGAGTTCAGTGCGATAATGGAGGGGTTCAAGTACCCAGGAACAGGCTTTTAATCCCGCGAAATGTCCCCAGTCCGCAATGCGTTAATGTAACCATCGATTCAAGTAGAAGTTCGTCTCACAACCGTGTAGCAGGCAATAAGGAAGCAGCATTTCTTGAGATTCTTCAAAATCCTCGCATCGCAAAATCTCAGCTTTCCCAGTACTAATGCCAGGCCAGTAAAGCGTTAACGATCGGAGGATCCCGTCGCCCACGTGGCGATGGTAAACATCGTCGAGATGCAACGACACCGTGCAGTCGAAGGGAAAATCGTCCCCTTTGTGATTGCAATCGAGTTCCAGGAACAGGATTTCTGGGGTTGGGGGTGGCTCGCAATCTTCTCGACGATTTCAAGCATCTCGATATCACACAGAACACTGGACGCAAGGCTGACTTGCCAGCCTCTGATCCACGCCCAATCGGCGAGATTCACTTCGTTCTACGGAACTCTCATCGCGCCATCCATTCGCACACTCACGCGCAGCAGGTAACTTTATTAACGTCTCAACAATGCAAAACGCGACTACTATTTAGGCTTATGAATTATGTACAAACAGTCGCCACGACGTGCTCGATTATTTCGTTTAAACCACAGCTGGACCTGGTCTTCGAATCTCTCTCTGTCGGAGTATTCGAGCAGCACGAGTATTTGAATATACATCCGATGGTATTCGAATATTACAGTCGAATTAGGACGGTACTCGAATTATCAAATACAACCCCAACGAACAGTTATTACTTAATAGTTAAAATACTACGGAGTAGTATTTTCCAGCGCAATAAAAATATATCAACAACGTATTTTCTATGTGGCTGCTAATAAACGCCCCGAGGCATGAAATACTCTCTGAGAGCTCGCCAATAGAAGTAGGTTTCTCCAAAAAATTGCAAACTAAATATTTGTCGACCGGGAGGTAATTTAAACAGAACCTGTTCGCTTTTAAGCATAAAATTATATCAGAAGAGGAATGTCACGTCAGCTCTAAATCGAATGCATAATAGTATTTGAACACTGGGATATTCAAGGTGTATTCGTAACGTTCGAGTACTTATCGAGTATTCGAGATTGAATCATTCGGTTAGTTCCATCTAGCCTCTGGAATTTGACTTTCGATGGCGGTCCCCTCTCGCGACCACGTTCCATCGACTCCGAAGGGCGCTATTACGTCCACGGGGCGATAAATAATTCGAGCAATTTTCTGTTTACAAGCGCTTCTAGCCGGGGCACGGGGCGATCGAACACTCCATCAGGCTCCCAGTCGACGTTATGGGCTCGCCTGAGAAATCGACCGATCCCAGGGCTCGATTTAAAATTTTATCGTGACCAGCCACTCGTGTAGGCGTAATTCGCCGAAATGGTCGAGAGTTCTCCGCGACGGGAAGCTCCTTTTGTGCTTCCCTCGGGCGCGTTCGGTTCACGCCCGCACTCGGCGCTTAGCCACTCTCCTTTTCCCGCTTCGAGGTCAAGAACACGCGCCTGGTATCGACTTCTGCTTTTGTAGTCAATTTCGTCGAGTTAACGCTTTGGCAGCCGCTGTCGCGCTGATATGCGCGAGTTTAATCCGCGTCGCCCTTGCGGAGGGCGAGTCATGAGTTCTTGCCCAGTTTATAGCTTCCTGTGCCTTTCTCATCGAAAAAGTGAACTTGACAGGAACCTACGCCTCACCCTTCGGTCACCAAATTTTATTTCCCTGACGCAGTTGGTATTCACATTCCCTTGCAATAATACTTCCAGCTGCTTCGCGCGCTTCGTTTTAGCCAGTAAGTGCAGTGGGGAGCTGGCGAGATTCGGCCCGAGGGAGTTGGCAATATGCCCACCAATAAGTGACACTATTAGCGAATAACGTGCGTAACAAGGAACAGAGACAACAATCGCCTGAATTTTCAAATAGGCCTCGCATTTCCTTCGGATCGATTCCTGCCTGCTGCCAACTGTAAGAATCAGACAGCTTATTGGTAGAGAAGTGTTTCAGTTCGTCCAGGAAAGTGCATGAAGTTTTCGGTTCAGGATTTGCTGGTCTGATCGCACCAGCTATTATTCAACGCTATAGTCAGAACAAGATCAACTGGCCACGCAAGGCCACTGACGTGCGTTACTTCCGCCTTGCCATTTACCTACCCCCGCTTCGTCTCTCTGTCAGATAAAACAGAGCTACAAACACGATGTCCAGTGAGTTTTGTCTTCCGCGGACAGTTGATCTTGTTCCACCTGTATAGTTTCATGAGGGAAACGCGCGAAGGACACCAATTTGGCTCAAGTACCGCACATACAGTCTGTATTCGCTATAAGCTCACGGCTGAGGACCATCGACGAGCTCACAGCGTGTAGAGGTCACGTTTCTGACGCCGATTTCCTTTCACTCTTGTTTTCGATAAGACAGTAGCTCACCCACTCCACACAACTACCAATATTGGCGGCGAAAACGACGAGCTTATAGCGTGAGGGTAAATCGATCTTATAGCGAGGGATTACAGTAATTAGGATACCTCTCATCCCCTTTATTTCTAATCGATCGAGCATTAATACAAGCGGAATGGAACAATCTCGCCATCGCATGAAGAATACAAAAATTCGATGGGAACTTACTTGGGGGAGATTTGATGAAAAGCGCTTTTGGGCATCGATTAATTCACGCCTGGCGAATACAGGGTCCACTCGGACCCTTCTTAAATATCAAATTACATATACCTATTGCTTAACATTAGCCGCACTTCTTCGGAAAGATAAGAATTTCAGATCACAAGATTGAACTCTAATACAAAAGCTTATTTTGAGATGTATACGAATGGGATTGTGGGTCAAAATGGACCCCGCGTCTAACGTACGATCAATCTATCCCCCGTCCGAGAGTTGAAGCGAGGGCGTCTCTGCGAGAACTTTCGAATATCGCGCGTGCAATGGGGGATTCCTCTCGTCGGCAGGCGATATAAATTCGACCTCTCGAAACAAATGGACCGATAACAATTCTCGCGGAAGTGGCATTAATTATCTCTCGGCGACTCGCGTTTATGGGCGGCCATTAATGGCCGATTCGCCGTGGATGAGGGCTCCTCAACAACCCATCACGGCTGATTTAATACTTCTCGCTCCGCACTACTCGTTAAAAGTTTGAGGAGCACGTTCATTAACGGGGGTGGACATTTCGTGAACAAATTACGGCAATTCTACGCGCTAGACCCTAATTTCTTGATAACGCTGAAGAGTTCTCGACGAGCAACGGTTAATGTCAACGAGCCACTCGGCCGTTGTTGGTAAAACTGCGCGGCTAACAGTCGGAGCGGACAGTTTCCGTCGCGTCAGGTCTCTTCCTGGACGATCCTCGATCGCCTTGGCGCGTGTTTTCTACTCGATCGTGATCGCTGAGCAATTATCAGCACTCCTTGCTGGATGATTGAAGCCTCGTTGGCGAAACTCGAGTCCGCTTGTCGCTCGTTAGGAAGTCCTCCATCCTGATAGCCTGTTCTCCGAATTCCTAAATCGTAGTTTGTGGAAATAGCCTTGTTCCCTCGACGTTCTGATTGCCTCTTGCATCATCCACTGAAAGATCAGACACTCGCCAGGTTCACTCACAAAATCTTAAGCGTTAAAACGTCGGCTGCCGCGGAGTTCTTACTTTAAACATCACTATGTTCACTTCTCCTACAGGCAGCTTATGAAAGTGATGCCAATCCCTCGGGGGAGGCTCTCGAACCTCTAGTGGAAGATCAAATGTTCATCATGGCGCGCAGTTCACTTGAAATTCTTCATTCGAGAATCAAAGTGTTTCGCGCTTTGCTATCTCAATCCGTACCCTGCTTCATGGTCTACGATTTCGTAGCCATCACGGAATGATCGTCGAACTCCGAATCCGAGGAATCTCTCAACTTTCACCTGCCCCTTAATACCTAATTACCTTCTCCGTAGGAAGCTTCTCGAATTTTCGTTCGATGAATCGAACCTTCACGGTTCATAAACACCGTTCACCGTATCTCCAGTCCACCTCTCGTGGGATCCACGATTTTATCAATAACGTTCTCCACTCACTATAGTTCAGGTTCACGAAATCGACTTCTCGATAATGTTAAACTCTGGTGACGGCAATCCCCGGTGTCCCGGGGCCGAAGGCCTACCTTGACGGCCTCCACGTTTGGTTCCTGTACCTGCAGAGCAACACCTTCTTGAAGGCCTGTCGGAACACCTTGTTGAAGATGGTGTAGAAGATGGGGTTGACCATGGAGCTGGCGTAGCCCAGCCAGGTGGCCAGGTCGAAGATCTTGTGATCGATCTGCCTCTCGCAGTCGGGACAGACAGCCGGGATCAGGTTCAGGACAAAGAATGGCGCCCAGAGAATGACGAAGGTGAAGAAAACTACGCCCAGCACTTTGGTCGCCTTCTGCTCGAGCCTGATGATCCTGCCGTGCCGGGAGCTGTTCCGCGATACCACGCTGCTGGTTCTCGAGTGATGGCTACGAACCGGACCCGAGTATCTGTGCAAGCAGGGGGAGGACGAGTTGCTGCTCTGTTTCGAGCTGATGCTCGCTGCACCGTTGTGGGCTCGCATCGTAGCCGCCCGCCTGATGGGAATGGCCCTTGATGATAATAGGGTGGTCCTTGTGTTCCCTGTAACGTCAAATGATGGGAGGAATTTTTAGTAATGATTCGAGAGGCGATATTCATGGTGTTTTCTTTGTAGGAATTCTTTTTGGTATTTTTGGTATTGTCGAATATGATTTCTTGGAATTTTCTTTGTAGTAATTTGAGAATTTTTGTTATATGATTTGCTGGTGTTTCCTTAATGGGAAGTTTTGGTATTGGCTTTTGGTATTTGGTCTTGTCTTGTGAGTTCACTAACTAATTCACTAACTGATAGAAGCATATCATACAAACTTTTGAGCTTACTGGGTTTATTGTAGGGTGATGAAAAAAGGGTTTACCAGCAGATTATTATTTTCGACTTCTCCTTTGCTCCATCACTAATCATGGATGAGATAATACTAAAGTGGATGCAAATTCTGACGTGACTAGCGTGACGACGCTACTTCTAATGATTTCAAGCTTATCATATTTAATCTAAAGTATGTCACGCTTATAACTAATTTTATTTCCCGGATCTTAAACAGTCAAACATTGTTACCACTTTTAAAGAATACTTAAATCATCGATATAATGAAATTTCTGGGCAAAACTTTCAAGTTCAACATTATATTCAAAACCGAATAATTCTCACATAAATGAATTGAAATCTGTCCTCTCCACTCAGAATTAAATTACTTTCAACAGGAGCAAGTAGCACGCACATCTCCAGTCCCGCGACGTCTGCTGTGGTTGAACATAACGCTTAGACGTAAACAGTAGACTGTTATGCTTCGTAGATTGCCTGTTTGCTAGAAATAATACGGAGTTTACTGTGGCCAAAATTGGTTCAGTGTAACGTCCATGTGGAAAGCAACGTATGCTAAAGGACTATGAAACTGTAAACCACTCACGGACCATAAACCGTGTTCCGATCGAAAGCTGCTAAGTTCCTGTCAGGGACTCTTTTAATGAGCGATCAATAATTAATCCTCTCACCTAGCCGCCCATTTTCCATCCATACCATTTCGACGAACGCAGCCTCGCCAAATCACCAGGATTCCCTTACTTCCACCCATTAACCCTTACCTGGCAAATACCGGGTTCGTTTGGACCCATCTTGAATTTCAAGCTACATGTGTTACTTGCTTTTAGTTAGACTTAGTAGGTATATACTTCTTGAAGAAGGTGAGCATTTTAGCTGATAACAAGATGAGGACCTAACTGCGAGGCTTACTCCGTAGTGTATATGAACGAACCTATTTATTGGATAAAATGGATCCCGCATCCGACGCATGGCCAAGCTATCCGCGCGTGAAGGATGAGTTGGGAGTTAAAAGGTGGAAAACGAGGTATGCGTTTCGTCCTGGGCCTGCGAGTGGACTCATTAGTAAGACTTTACCTAGCAGACCCTGCCTTAGAAAGTTCCCAACCCGAAAATTCTGATTTTAATGGAACTTCGTGTGAATGTAGAGTATATTGGAGTATGCAAGGCACATTTTTTCGGCGGGAATTCACTCTGAAGAGCTCAGCCCTTAAAGCCGGGGATCTACCTGAGAGCTAAGCTATGCTATGCTATGTCCGGCTGTGGTATAAAACATAAAAAACATGGCACAGCTTAGCTTAGCTTTTGGTGGAAACGGTTCCACAAGGATGTATTGAAGCTAATTTTTTAAAACTTAGCATAGCATAGCGGAGCTTAGTTTAGCGTTCAGGTAGACTCCCGGCCTAGAGTTATCGCGTTTTTCGATATTTTTCGATTTTTTAATATAACTTTATTTCTAGTTTGCTAGTGTTATAGAGTATAATAGACGGGGCAATTATTATATTTATAGTTTTGTTGTATCTCGCACCGTTACAAAGTTTTATTACAAAATTTAAAAAAAAACGCGATACTTTTAAGAGCTGATTTCACTCTTTTAAAGTGAATTTCCGTAGAAAAAATTGCTCCTTGTCTACTCCAATATGTTTCCTCCAGAATTTGAAATTCAGTTTATTACAATGAAACAGGTAATAATTTATTGAGAACTATTGCAAAATACATATGACTTTCCCCATATGGATTTTTATTAATCTATTGTTGATAAAACACTTTGAAAGTAATTGATTCCATTAGGGTGGAATGATGGACCTGTTCGGTTTTACCAAGAAGCCAACGATATTTAGGAATCGATGGTTAAGTGGGAACTTGCGAAGGAACGGGATCGGTTGAAATGCCCCCTCGTGGCGAGTGCAGAAGTATCGTTACACGCGGTTCAAGGATTAAAGGAACCTGCAGCGACTCCTTCGATCCTCGAATCGAACCTTCATGCTCGATCTTCCCAACAAAGAGAAAAATTCGAATATCTAGAAACCTACCTAAGCTGGATCCTCTTCGTCCACCCCTCCAAGTGACGATCGAGTTGAGCTCGTAGTTTCTGCTAGGCTCCATCCTGCCGCTGTTATTTCTCCCCAGGAGCCCCGCCTCGAGATTCCTGCCCGTGATCGGTTTCATGGTATCGCTCGAGACAATCACGATTTCGCTGGAGGGTTGCGAGGGCGGCTTCCTCGACGACTCCCCGAAATAGGGGCACGTGCACGGTGGTGGCAGCGCGATCTCGCCTTCCTGCCTCTCGACAGGCTTCCTCTGGGCGGCGTCCTCGTTGGACGAGTTCTTCGTGGACGCCGAGACCCGGCCAAACACGGGCTGCTCGTGGAAGCTGAACGACCTCTTCCTGGGCGTCTTCGGCGAGGCCGACTCTGCGCGCTCGAGGTGGGCCTCGTTGAAGGTCGAGGCCCTTCGCCGGTGCTTCCAAGGGGTTGGCGAGCAAGGGTCCTCCTGCGCGGAGAGGCTGGTCCTTGAACCGGAAACGCTGCTGCCGCCACTTTCACCGCTTCTGTAATTTGGGGACGTTAGTGGCTGGTTGCAGGTGGAGCAACAGGGGAATGAATTTTGGATGGGCTAGAATGCTATGAGACTTGGTACTCTTGGTTTGGATTTTGAAGTGAGTCGCACAGTAGTGTCTTGACCTCAGTACCCCACGCAGCACCATAACATTGCAGCAACGCCTCTGCAATGACGCGGCGCAAGATTGCAATGTTGCACCAAAATATTGCAGAGACGTTGCAGGTTCATTCCTATGTCCGCCTTCGCAATATTGCAGGTGTGTATGTTTGCAAAGTAGCGGCAACATTACAAATATGTAGTCCTGCAACGTTCCGGCAATGATCCTGCAACTCTTCGGCAATATTCTAGTGCGAGATTGCAATGTTGCAGCGCATCATTGCAGAGAAGTTGCAGGAGCGTTGCCACTCCGATATTTCTGCAATATTGTACGGTAATGCGCGTGCAATTTTACTGGGGCGTTGCCACTGGAACATTGCACATCGATGTGCGCGCAATATCGCATAAATATTGTAGGATCGTTGCCACTGCAACATTGCACGACGATGTGCGCGCAATATTGCAGAAATATTCTAGGATCGTTGCCAATGGAACATTGCACGACAACGAACTTGAAATATTCCTGCAATATTGCACGATCGTTGCCAACGGAACATTGCACGGCAACGAACTTGCAATATTGCTGCAATATTGCAGGATGGTTGGCACTCCAATAATGCACAATAATATTGCAGCGTCGTTCCTGCAATATTGCAATGCAACCTGCAACAACACAATATTGCAATGCAACCTGCAACAACACAATATTGCGGCAACGTTCCTGCAACACTGCTGCAACGAAGTGTGCTGTCTGCCTCGAACTAAAGTGAGCTCTAGCTCCCTACTTCTGTTCTTGACACAGCGGCGAATGAGACAGACTGCCTAGAGGGCACTCACTGTCAGTCTCTCGCGCTCATTCGCGGCACACCGTGTGCACCGAAATCTCGGGCACCAGCCGCACTCGCACAATGAACGAGCCAACCAAAGTGAACCTTGTAACTTCGCATGTAGGCGCTACTCCTCGCTTGATTAGCTCTCACACTGTGTGGGCGCGGCTGGTGTCCGAGATTTCAGTGCACACGGTGTACATATCTCGCATTCTACACGACAGGCCAATAAAGGCAAGTCGAAAAGACTGCCTGTCTTGGAAGGAAGTGACGGTTCGGGACTGAAATTGTAGTCATTGATTAAACTGGGTCATCCTCAACCGGGGACGTCTCTCTGGTATTTTAGAATTCCTTATTAAAGATGATTACAGGTGAATTAAATATTGGGTTGAGCGGAAAGTTTTTGCGTTCTCCTTTTATTAGATATGACCGCATTTAGTTGATTTCTTCTACCACTCACTATACTCTTCCAAGCACTCAGTTAGGAAGGCGGTTAACAATTCTCGTTAACTTCTATTAACCTTCATTGTATTTTTTGTTTTTGATTATTTTCTATCTAGATACTATTTCTTTCTCTGCTTTTATATATTAGGCATCTACTGGTTTTCTCTATTTTCTATGTACCAAAGGGTTTAGTAAAAAAAAGTTACTCTTATAAAGTGTTTCAAGAATACACGTTGGAAGCACATTAAATCTTCGTCGCAAGTTCTCTAGTGGTGATGCGTCGATTCATGTCAATTTTGGCATGTAAATCATCCTCATCTTCGGTCGCTCAGAACGCGGTGCACCATCTAGCCCAAAGTCGCCTGATCAGAATTGTTCAAACCACATTTGACACATCCGCACTTTAACGACGGATTTTCCATGGATTTCGCAAATGTTTTTACTGTTTCTGTGACTAGTGCCTCCTGAAAACTCATCAACATAGTACGTGTCGAATATGTACTTTACTATGAATTGAATTAGTTTATGAAAGACAAAAGAATACTGGAATTACTAAGGGATTATGTAATAGGGCGTTATAACGCGTAAACTTTCCGTTTAACCCAATAATATCAACTGTAATAGTATTTACTGCTTTTGTACTAGTGGAATTTTTTAGTTGCCACCAGGAATCAACTTATCTCACCCAACAAATTTTCCAATGACGAGTTAACTCTTCTCCACTCGTTAACAAGTAAAGGGAGTTTGTGTAGTTATTGATCTTCTTCTTCTGTTTGTTCTTTTCATTTAAGAACATTCTGGAGACTTCGTTAATAGATTTTCTGGTGTATATTGGGAGGGATATCAGACTGGCACTATGCACAACGAGTTAAGGGAGAAAGTATAGATTTTCTGGGAAGATAGTACTGTTGAACACAGCACATCTGACTGTTATAAATTTTCAGAATATAACAGCAGCATCGAACAAAATTCCAATATATTAATTTTCCTGCAAGAAGCAAGATTATTGGATGAAGGTAGTGCACCCATTAGAAAAAGGAGACCAGTCAACCAGTCTTTATGATTATTAGTTTCTGTCACAAATACTTATTACATAAAATAACACATAAAATATCCAATATTAATGGAAAAAGGACTAACCCAGACCTAACCCAAACTTAACCCAGACCAGTCTTTATGATTATTACGTTCTGTCACAAATACTTATTACATAAACTAACATAAAATACCCAATATTAATGGAAAAAGGACTAACCCAGACCTAACCCAAACCTAACCCAGACCAGTCTTTATGATTATTACGTTCTGTCACAAATACTTATCACATAAACTAACACATAAAATACCCAATAGTAATAGAAAAAAGGACTAACCCAGACCTAACCCAGACCAGTCTTTATGATTATTACTTTCTGTCACAAATACTTATTACATAAACTAACACACAAAATACCCAATAGTAATGTAAAAAAGGAAGTCAAGAAACTGAATATGTATACCCCTCAATATAATTTCATTTCGACAATTCAACTCGCACTTGAACATCAGCCGCCAGTATTAGCTGTACCCAATACTATAAATATTACCCAGAGTCCACTTGCCCATAAGAAACACACACTAGAACCACATTCCCTATCTCAATCCTCTAGCCTTACTTTCTTTTAGCCAAAAGAAAAACTAAAACCCTACCTTTCTTTCCCCTAATGGTGAGGAATCACGCAGCACACCAAATTGTACAGCGAATTAGGGCTGAAAGTGGTTCGAGACGAGCTAATGCAGCTCCTAGTTGCCGAGGGAGAGACACTTCATAATAGTTTATCGCATGCTGAGACAGCGACGCGTATTAATCTATGGACAGGTTCTCGAAAGGGAGTGCATTTTTAGATTATCCCGGTGTCTCGTCGCACCTTTTGCTCTTTTCCCCGCTCACGTGGAACGTAATGGATCGCGGGATCGGAAAAAAATGCAGGAGCCTGGCGTTCTCCCTGCTGGTCGAGGTAAAGGTCAATGGACACTGGGGTCGTTGCTAATAAATCGGACACGTATGAAACGCAGCCGCCATTTTCGACGCGTTCTATCCATTATTGGAGATCACCAGGGCCATTATACCGTTCTCTGCCCGCGACTGGCGTCCCAGTGTCGAGAGAAACCTGGCGATTACAGATGTCCTTAAATTTAGGGCAATTAGAAATATATCATTTGTATTATAATTCCCTCGTTCTTGCAGCCGTTATTTATTTTTAGCTCCATTTCCAAACAATTTGGTGGAGGAATAATAGAAACAAAAATGGAAATACATTGTAGTAGAATTGAAAATAATGAAAACACTCTCTTGTATCAAGAAAAGAGCAATTTTTAAATCGCCCAAACTGTATAATAACACGAAACCACTCGATAAACGAGAATCTCCCATTTCCTCCCGTATAATTTCGCGCGGCAACTCGAAGGCTCTTTTCAAAGCCCGCTCTGGAATGTTAAGGTCTACCCGTTGGAGCGTCAACGAGCGACGATGATACGAACGATTGCCTGCCGTTGAAACCGTATCCATCGACCGACAACGGAACGGAAACACGATGTGGAGTGTCGCGTCGACGATGCGAGCCTGCCGTGTTTTTGATTTTCCCGGGAAGCACTCAAAGTATCTTCAATCGTTCGAACAGGAAGACCATGATCAACGGCCCGCCCGCCGCAACAATTTCCACCGTTAACAATATCCTATTCGACACGGCTCCAGCTTCAATTTCAAAAGTATTCGGGGTGCTCCCCTATTCGTGCAGGTCGGGTCATCCAGGCTGAAATGTAGGCCCTACAGACGCAGAGGAGCACTCTTTCCCCTGCGTTCGTCGTGTGCATCGATTGTATCCTAGTTTCATTTATTTTCGATCTATGGCCGGAGTTTTTTGTATGCAGATTTTTCAGGAGGAATTGAGGAATTCACATTTCCCAGTGCGTTCAGTCGATATTTTCTGTTAGGAGGTACTTTTAGTAGCGCGCTGAACCTGTGGTAGCATATTGGGGGAGAGGTTTTATACGAAATTGGTGAATTTTGATTTTTTAAGTGACGAGTTGGAAATGATTGATGGTTGGTAATATTAGGGTGTATTAAGGTGGATGAGGTAACTGGTTAGACACTGTGATCGAACGTCGCACAGTGGTTCGAGTGTACTACATGCTAGCTGGACAAAATTATTTTTTTTGTTGGGTTTATATGGGGTTTATTATGGGTTTATTATGTCACCAAAAATATTAAGGGGTCATGCCCAGTCAGGAGACCAAAGAAGGGTGGTCTTTGGAAATTTTTTACTCAAAAGCTACAACAGATTTCTCAAAAAATCTTTTTTCCTTTTAAGGATTGCATCTAGTACCGTGCATCGTAATTTTTTTATTTAAAAATATTTATCGATAACTAAGTTATAACCTAACCCAGACAACTTACGTTTAAGTTGTATGCTGTTTGAAACAGTGTAACGTGGAAATGACCGCTGCAATTATGAATAACTGAAATTCACCACTGAATTTTCCAATAACAGAATGCGACAACAAAGTTGTTTCGAACTTAAATAATCCGAAGTGGCAAGTGTCTAGTTACTTGGAGTCTTGATGTAATTTAGATTCGCTTCCTAAAGTGTGGAGGTTCAATTAGAGATTGCATACTCTGCATTACGGCGCATTCCTTCTTGATCCCCCATCTCTGCAATGCGAATGGCTCGAAAGCTTTCCTGTTTCAGCAACACGGTAGACTATTTCAAGAATTTCTTCAATAATGAACTTCCTGGAGCATTAAAAGCCGCGAACTCGACGAAGAATTTCTTATCGATGGTGTTGCACAGTGCTTCGACCCGTGAAGCTTTATGAAATAACTTTCTCAGAGGTAGGTATGGCAACCGATGCCTGTTTGTACTCTGTACAATGAATTTCAGTCTCCCTTTACAGTTATTCTGTAATTTAGGCAGATACAAGCCAATAAAAGGGAAGAATCTTTGCAAATTCCTTCTAAATATTTTTCAATTAAAGCAGTTCAATGTAGAATGTTTCAAAGAATCACATGCAGTTCCATTACGAAAATCTATCACCTTCAAATCTCGAAAATTTAACAAATAATTTCGCGTTCAAATACTTCTTTTCGCATAGACAATACTGGAAAAATGTGTTCCAGCAACGACAATTGTGTGCACAATTTTTATAGTTACACAATCGATAAAGTGAATGATATCCAACCTATTTTGCCCAAGATATCGAGAACTGAATAGGTACCTGATCGACAGAATACATTCCCAGTGCTGATATTAAGGGGACCGTTCGGTCAAAACGCTCGAAAAATAGGTGATCGTTGTGATTTTTTTTTCCAAAAAAGTATACAACTTGCAGTAAAAAACTTTATGGTCTTTCTTTATTCGTTCTTCAAGAATATAAAAACCATTTTTTTTTCATTTTGCTATAATGGTTCTAATTTTACGTGGCGCTCAGTGCACTGCTGCAATAAAAGAGGCGTAAACGGTAGACAGTAGAACTCGACGTAGGATTGTCGGAAATAGAAAAACCAAAGATATTCTTATAGGTTATTTCAATGGCTATCGCATCAGCCTTTGAGAAGGCAAATAAAGCAAAATGGCGATGTTTGGTACACGTTTTAACGCAAACATGCGAAAAAAGGGGGTACTTCTGCGCCTAAAAATGTTAATAACGAAGAACTATGACCTCTAAAATTGATGGTCAAAGGCTGATGCGATAGTGAACTCAATGACAAAGAAAATGACACCAAGTTTTTTGGAATCGGTTAAGAATTTCTTTTGTTATGCTGTCTACCGTTCGGAAACATCATGATTCGAGAAAAACGCTTTTAAAGTTTTACGCGAGTGCCAAGTGGCCGGGTATTACCCACGCATTTGCCGCTACTCAAATGCCCATAACTTCGGGAATTTTACGAATTTCAAAAAATACTTTTAAACACGTATTCTTAAAAGGTTGAACATTCGAAAAATCAAATAAAAAAAAATTGATTTTTAGACCGAACGGTCCCCTTAAGTAAGATAATAGGTACTAACGTGTTAAATATTTGACTGATGCAATAAGTATTATTGTTCCAGCAGTATAAATATTGTTTCTCTAGTCCTACAGAATTCGAGAAAAAATTGCGCAAAGTTTCAAGTCAATCCGATGAAAATTGTAAGAGTAATTTGACACGCCGTCTAACGGTGTTCCTCCAAAGGAATGTATTTTGGCGCCACCTACAAGAGATTATTTTTGACTTTTTCAGTTTCAAAAAATGTGCAATCACAGATTAAAGTTACATTAATAAATGACTAAAACCGAATTTGTTTCTGCGCATTCTTTGTGTGCAAAAAAATTCATGAAATATTCCTCCAAAATCGCAGTCAAAGGTGGTATCCTGCCTTAAGAATATGCAATAACTGTTATTGCTCAAGAGCGTTACGTACTTTCATCCATTCCAGTCCCAACACCTTTATACCTCTTATAAATTAATCAGTGGGCTTCTGCGATCATGAACCATCGTAAGAGAGTGACAGTGTCTCGTGGATCCTTGCAACACCCTGCACGTAAATTCAAGCGTATCTCGTCAGCTTTCAATTTCATGCACAGTCCACCCCGTCCCGCTACTAGCGAACATACGTTCCTCAACTAACTCGCGCGCAAGTAACCGGCAATACATGCAATATTCAAGTGACTCAATAAACACACCCGTAAAAAGTGTATTTTCGGCGGTCGAGTTAGGCGAAACACCCTGTATACGTCGCGGTTGCGTGGCCCCGAGAGTGGATTGCACTTAGCTGCCGGCATTCAAAGTGCAAAACGGGGCTGCACTTGTCTGGTGTCCGCACTTAAGTAAACTGCTCTTCCCCGCCTGAAACTCTCTAATAAAGGAATGCACTTAACCGACCGGCCTGAACGCGTTCCCACAAAGGATTCGTTGCGCCTTCGCTCGGGATGCCCCGTCACTTTGACGCTCTTTGAAGTCGGCCCCTCACTTTCGAACAACTTCGCCGAGCTTCCTAATTGTCCTGAAAACGGGCCGCGGCTTTTTCCCCCGTTTCTGGGTAGCTTTCTAGCTCCTCGACCTCCTTCCTCGCCTCTCCTTCGTCTTCGAAACAATGATTCAATTAACGCGATGAAGAGGATTCTTTGACGTTTCCGCGCGCCCATTCCTTGACCCCGCGGTCGCGTTTTTAATTGCCTTCGTTACTAGTGGCACGTAACCCTCGAGCGGACGGGTCACTGTTATTGGATAATCCGCCGAGGGTGTTGGATCGCGAGCAAGACAGGATGCCTAGGTTGATCGCTCACTTGACCTCCCGATGCTATCGTCAAATTTAGGTATCAACTCTACAGTCGAATTTATTTGCTCGAAAATTCGACGGCAGATCTTTTCCTCGATGCTGCACTTACTGAGCTCACAACTGTGGGGTAAGATAGAATATAATATAGTGATTTCGAAATCAACAATGTAACATTTAATTCCGACGAGTCACCAATTCTTTTAATTCAAACTTTGGGGTGTCTGAGCGGCGTAGTTGATCTGCAAAGGGTTCACCCTGCTGAAGTGACTTGTGGAAATGTAGTAATGCAAAAGCAGCGGAGGCAAAGTGGCCGGGACACTTGAGTATCCTGCAGACAAATAAGAAATTTCAGGACTTATTCAGCATTTCTTTTTAGATACTTCAAGCTTCTGAAATGCGTAGCAATATGAGCAAATAACTTCAACCCTATAGTAGGCGATGAAAAACAATTTCACACTAATGCCTATATCTCTGCCAGCCCTAATACTTATTTTACTACATAACTACTTGTTAGCCTCTCTGCTTGAAAAAAATAAGAATTTACTATAAAATTTACTATAAAATTCACTATAAAAAACTGTATAAACAAAATTCTAATGTGGGGTTAGAATTAACCCCGTCCAAGGGTGAAATTACTTTTCCTTTTCAAAACACTAGAAACCACCTTTATCTTGATGAGAGGAGTCGTGTCTGTCCGTCATTGTACAGCAACATTTGATCTACCGTGTATCATTATCGCTGATGCGTTAAGGGGAGGAAAGTCCTAGTTCCCACGAGGCTTTCTCCCCCGAGAAAGTACGAGAGAGTGATCCCATCCAGACCAAGGGTCGTTTTCACTGACACGATCTTCGTCTCAGCGAGTTACCATAAAGATAACAAAGGGATCCTTCCTTGCGGCTAGTTTGAGGCGATGTCGCACAATAACAAATTTTTATCATTCGATTAACAGACACTGCAGGGATTCGAGTAATTACTGTCTCGTTTACACACTCAACATACTAGGCCACAGACTTATATGTGCACTTGTGCTGCATAGTTCATGCTTGCCGCAAATTGAAGACTTCGCAGCTCAAAGTGTATTAACTTTTAGAAAGCCAATTAAAACAGTGCTAGCATAATATTTTTGAGCGTTGTGTTCAAAGTATTTTACCCACTTGAAATCTACATATTAACACGGCACTTGGCACTACTACAAAGCAAAAGTATATTTTCTCTGTGACATTCTGAATTTACAAAATTTCGAACTGCCCCTTTTTGCACAAAATTCTATAAAAATCCATATCCTTATCTCGGTTGATTAATTATATTAAAAACCATTATTATGTTATAAAGACTCTGTATTAGTACACGAAAACATAGCAGAAAACACGAATCTATACAATTTTAGACAAATTACTGTCAAATATGCTTCTTTCTTTCACCAAATCAATGATAGGGTCCAAGTACTCGTACCAGCATTCTTATAACTTGGGACTGGATTATCAGATCTGCCTCTATTTATCCAGATTTTGTTTACATTCAACTCTACTTGCATATAATTCAATGTCAGCAAATTATGGAGCTGCCTCCTTGTTGCAACAAAGTCTTCAGCTGCAATCTTTCGACGCTACCCCTCCGTTTCACTAGCTCTCAACAGTTCGTCTAGTGTCGGTTTGTTTTCACGCCGAGAGACTTACACCCCGTACACTACTTCAGCGTGTTTTCACGTGGGAACCAAGCAAAGAACTCGCTTTTCACGCTTAGTACAGAATCTTCCCGACGAACGCTCGGAAAGGCCTGATCGATTTAAAGAAGCGTTCTTCGAAAACTTGCGCCACTCAAAGTGGCAACACATCAATCTACACTCCCCCAGATTAATTAGCATTCGATTTCACGCACCCTCAAATCCAGACGCTGGACCTGCCATTTTTCTTTCTCGTGACTCCAGATAGCCCACGAGTCCATAGCCTTCCACGAAGGAAAATAGTCCGAACGATTTCGATCTTCGAGGCGTCCTGGAGGAATTCAATTGAACGTCCATCTCGTGGACAGTGGATTCGCGTGTTTCTCCTGGACCTCGATCATCGATCGACCACAGTGGTCCTTCCACGTCCCTGTCGATTCCACCCTTGACAGGACCGTTGCAATCAAACTTGCCACGACTCGATGTCGCCGGCGAGGTCGGGATATTCAAGCCTGGATCTCCTAGTATTAGGATTCCGGCCAGATATCTGATTTTACGAGTGTTATGAGGAAAGAAGATTGGAGGTGTTCGATCCGTCTGACTGAATCGAAACTGATACCGGCGGAGCTGGAGCCGAGGATCTTGGCGGAGCCTGGGCGTTTTCGGAGGGACTGGTTTCCCGGCCGATTGCAGGGAGGAGAGAATCGTTTTCGAGGCGATAAGAGGGTGCCTGATCGATGAAGATGGCCCTGCGGATTCGTCGCGAAACGGGGAGCTTCCTTAACGAATCTGTTGTCGCGTGATCGGGGTCTCTTGAATGCCTGATCACTGTTGTCGCTTGGAGGAGGTAATCGAACGTCTGAGGAGTCGAAGACAGCAGGGGAAAGGGATTGGGGCGAACGGAACGATGCGTGGGGTGTTTTGGTTGAAAATAGTATTGGGAAATACATTGGATTTGATCGTCAATGAATTTTTGGGAATCAGGTGAATCTGCGGCTGTGTTTCTTGTATGCAATTCTGCAGGGTTTGATAACGGAGAAATATTACCCTTGGAGATTGTTCTTTTATTATGGCGAAGAATGCATTTTGTGGAAATTGTAGGAAACGAACTTGAAATGTTTTATCATCTGGTAGTCAGAGAATGGTCTACAATTTTAATTTCACCGGAATTCTGGCTGTTTTTTGGATGAACTTGTATTAGAAGATTCATTAAAACGAACAGGAAACTGCATAGTTAAAATCTTGTCAGGGCACGTGCGTTTTTCCAAGCAAAATTTAAATGGCAAATTACCAGGCAATTATAATAATAATAATACGTTTATTAACCCTTAACTGGTATCCTGGGGTCGGTCATGACCCCAAGCAAGCGAAGTTCGCTGCAAAATTGTTGGTTGTCTAAGTTTGTAAACTGAATTTCTACTTAATTTTATAATAATAGCTTAACTTTCTACGTTTCTGTTATTTTATACATTGCCTAAGAACAAAATATTCATGGAGGTTCATCTAATGTCGATTTTAAAAATTTCTATGTGCTTTTTTATTTGGGGTCTGCCGTGACCTCAGTATACCAATTACGTTTGAAAAAACAGTATCCCAGTTAAGGGTTAACGGAAGCCCTTTGATACATAAGTGAGAAAAAGAACTAAAATAAAGGCGAGCACAACGAAGGGAACTTAAGTAACATTGAATAGAGGACGCGTGAAAAAAAAATCATAGCAACAGTCAGCTGTTGACGATATTGAAGATTGATTGTTTAAACGAGTTTAACGAGCAGTCAAAAGGGTCAGTCATACCGGACTAATTATTAACATGAGAGGCAATACGATTAATAGCATTGAATTTACCCAACGCTATCTGATGAGGTTCGATGTAAAGTAGGGAACCGGTCAACCGACTCGCACGTTCCTAGCAATGAACGTGATAATATTTTAATATAAAAGCATACGCAGTAATTTTTTCTTTTTCCTCTTTATCTAACTCTCCTTGAGAATGCTCATAATCATTGACCGAAACGTTGGAGTTTGATAAAAATTCTTAAAATTACAAAATAGTTTTTATTTAAGTATTCAATAGACTGAACCAGTGCGCCGATATCAATATCTTTTCTAATTAGAATAATTTATACATTTGAAATTCAAATTAAATTACGTAAAGTAGGGAAGTTCGTCTTATATTTCTAATAGGTGCATAAAATTTAATAAGTTGAAGAATACCGGAACAGTCAATATTGTCATTAAGCAAATTGTATATAAATAACAGGTCGCAAATAGTCCTACGTTTTTAGCGTTATCAGCCTCAATTTAGCCAGTATTGGCCGTTAAGTATGGCAAGCGATTGGCATGGGATCCTTCAACTTATATCACATAGAACGAAGGAATTTATGTTGAAGTCGTTCCATCATGACAGACGGGTACTTGGAATGTTGACACCAGATGAGATTTTAGCGTTTTCAAGATGCGGACGAGCTAACGAGATATAGAGAAGTTTAATCGTAGAACTGAGTGACGGGAGACACGAATCACATAACCAAGCATTCTGAGAGCCTTGCCCACGATAAACTGGCAGTGTTCGCGGAAGGATAAGTGTGAGCTAAATACAATGCCTAGGTCCTTGATTCTATCGGGGGCGGTGAGCTGGGCAGAGCTGAGTAGTTATAGTCAAAAACTATGATCTCCCTATTACGACTGAAGCGAACAACGTTACACTTGGATAGGTTCAAGTCCACTTTGTTCGTAACGCATATCAACAAACAATCCCCATCTTGTTAGAAACTCGATAAAACAATTCCACACAGCTTTTTTGCTTATCCTTTTCTTCAAACTACGTTATTACGTTATTAGGTTAAGTTGAAAAACAGTCCCTGACTGAACTTCGCCTTTGCTTTTATCTTGTTTACTTTCCATTCATTGTTTTCTGCTTGTGTTGTGCAATAAAGACGTTTAATAATAATAATAATAATAATAATAATAATAATAATAATAATTACTTTTCCGAATAGTGTCTAATCGAGCAAGATATCTTGTACCCAGAACGTAGCACTCTCATAATTCAAAGCTTCATGCCCTCAAATCGATTTGAGGCAAGGTACCTCTCGATTCCTGCGAATAATTAACGACGAGTCCACCTCAACCATTACTCCTCCCCCACATCACCCTCTCTCTAAAAAATAATTAATAATCTCCCACCAACATTAAACTCCTCCAAGTCTGACGGACCCCACACCCCAATTTCGAATATCAAAATAACATCCATCGATCGAGGAACGAGCTCCCCTTTCCACTCCCAGATTTTCTTGCTAAATGGCGAAGCATGTTAATCGATAAGCAGCATATTTCCACTCTTAACTCGCACAGCTTTCCTCGACAGTTGGTCAACATTCGAAAGCCAGCGGTTCCGCTATTTTTATTCGCGGAAAGGAGGTTTCGTTGTCGAACGACCTAATAAAAAAAAAAAATAACCGGTGGCTCGTGTTGCTAATTAGGGGCTGCTCGAGCTGTGCCCTCACGAAACCCGATTCCGAACGAGACGACGCTATTGTTACTCCCAGATATAATTCCGATACACGACCCGTTTTGCGGCGAGCCACTGGCGTCACGATAATGTCGGAGCGAGCAGGGGGAGGAAATCTCGTCGTCGATAACAGTAAACAACGCAACGAGCCGATGTCGTAGTTGGTACGAGATTTGGAAATATCCAGGGCTGGCTGGCTGGCGTAACGTGGTGTTTTTATGCGCCGGGGGCAGCGGCAGAGGGTGCGAGTAGCCTTCTTCGACACGCCTCGCGCCGCTGCACCCCGGAAAGCTTTCGAAATCTCGAGCACGTTTGCCGAGTGCTTCCTCGGGGGTGTTGGATTCACTGGCGAAGCTCGATCGCTCGCGATGCAAAATTGAAACGACGCGAGAGCGAACAAGCCGAGGGCGAGATTTCTTAGGGATTCGGTGAAATACTCGCCGATGTTATTTCTGTTTCCACGGGTGAACCTTGATTCGGGGGATTCTTCGGAATTGTATTTTAATGCTTGAGTTTCTTTTATTGGAGGCAACGACGCGGCAAGATGAGCTACTTGACGTGTGAGAATTTAAATGGGAATTAGTGGCAAAGCTTCTCCGCATTGAATAATGCAGCCACACAACGCACGTGCTAATCCTTCCACTTAGCGGTGTGCTACTTTCCATCTACTTAAGGGGACTAGGCAGTCGTTTTTCGTGAAAAAGAGACTGTGTCCTTTAATTATTTGTGAAAAAATGAAAGCGCATCCAGATGTATCCTTTTACCCAATGTTTATTACTACCATGCGGATTGAAAAATAAATGGTAAGAAATATATATGTGTTTTAAAAATGGCGCTGCAGACGGGTAAACATTTTAACGTTGTTCCGTCGTTTTGCCTTAATATCGGTCTTAAAATGTGACACAATCCGATTTTAAAGGTGGGATTCTTATTTGTTGGATTCATAGTTTCCGGTCAAACCTATAAAAACAAACATTAAATCAATATTATGCGATTGGTGGCTGAAAAACGGCGATATTTCCGAGAAAAATTCGTTCTTGTTTGTGCGCTACTAAAATCCGGCGACTTTTTAATTTTTTGATGAAAATCTCGAATTTTTACGGACCATATCAGAGGTTTGGCCGGAAATGGCACATGTTTTACACATCCTGTAATTTTTTCAACTTGATCTGAACCTCCATTCGTTCACAATCAGGAAAAAAGCAAGAGAAAAAAAGATTTCGAGGAAAACGCATTTAAAGTTTCTGGGCAAAGGCGACGCCATAGGTTGCCGCTTGACGATTTTAGCTGCCAAATCTACAATTTTTCGAACTTTACTAGAAACCAGGCGGCATTTTATTCAGAAAAGATAGTACTTTCGGAAAATGCAATAAAAAAAAAACGTTTTTTCGACTGCCTAGTCCCCTTAAGCAGAAATTTTTTTATTTCTAATTAAACCTTCGGCCTGAATAGTGCCTTTGGAATTGGAACGCTCCGATGTTGAAAAAGAATGTTGCACACGGAACAGGGCTATTTAGGCTAATTTTAGCCACTTTGTAAATATTTCGCAGCAAATCTTAGGTCAAGAGGGTATTCCACTGTGAACGTTCGAAGAATCTAGCTATTTTTAAAGATTTTTTTCTCTGCAAACACAACATGTAATGAAATAGATTCTGGAATCGCGAAATGTGCGCCAGCTCATTATTGCTGACAAATCCAGATGAACGTGGCTATTTAAAAAAAAAGAAAAAATCAGAATCTAAATTTCGGGCGAAGCTGAGTAGTAAAGCTAGTTTCTTATATTAGGCACGATATCCGAAGGTAAAAGTTTCTGCAAAAATTACAGACCGTAGCCGCAATCAAGGAATAAAGATAAAATATTTATGGCTTTTTGAGCAAGCAGCATCGAAAAACCCGGATCACTGCAAAAAATCCCTTCGGACGCCCTAAAAGAGAGGACAAATCCGGGGAAACATATAGTGGCCACCTAAGAATTTGGATACTTTGCCGGCCATTTTGGTGCGGTATATATGCATAAATTGTAAGTGAATAAAATTTACAATTTCAATGAAAAAATCCCGGCCCTCTAAAGGATAAAAAAATACGCATCTCTTAGATTTTGAGCTTAACAACATATTTCGTGGAGAAAAAAATCAGCGCCGGACTCCTCGATAGTGTTTTTCCTGCGAGAGTTCCGGCCGCAGCATCTCTTTGGGTGGAGAAACTGTCAACAAGCACGGGAACAGGAACACTGACTTTAATAGTGCGCCAACATACGATGCTGCCAATAACTGAATTTCAGCAAATTATGGAGCTGGCTCCTTTTTGCAGCGGGTCCTCAATTTAATCTCCGAGGCAGGCCGGGTAAAGGAAGCTCCTCGTATATGATCCCCGTCAAACGCCCGCGCTTCTTTTTCCCTTTTAATTAGCGCCGCCGGTTCATCCCTTAAAGGGCAGCTGAAATTAATCCGCCGTTCATATCGTTTCTACTTTTCCCGGCGGTTGCTGCGAGGGCGTAACAAATAGCCAATCTCCTCAGCTGGGGAAACGGGGCCAGAAGCGTCGACCTGTTACACGGCGACAATTTTATATAACGTCTTCCCGGCGGAGTGATGGGTGTTTAAAGGCTCTCGCCTCGCTACGTGCTCACAGGCACGTTGGGCGGGACACGCCATCCCATCGGTCTGGGACTTAATTCTTCGCGAGCGCGTGCTTCTGTCGAGAAATGACGAGCAATCGGCTCGGAGAATAAATTGCAGCCCGCTTGCAACTCCCACGCGGATGGTTCCTTTGAACGGCTCCTCGATCCTCGATTCTTATTTGCGCGCGACTGCTTCGTGTGAATACGCCTCTGCATGGATTCGAATCCATCGACGCGCATTTCTTGGGTCTCAGGATTCGGCCATTTTTCTGGGGGAATATTGCGTCTTGTTTTTTTTATATTTTGTAGCTTGTGTTGCGGTTCCCGGTTGAGCGTGTGAAGGAAGCTAACTGTGAACTTTGGAAATGCTCTGTGTATTTTTTGTTAAATAAGGATCGCTTTTTGGTAGTGTGTTACAGCTTGCAATGGTTTCGTTTCACTTAAGGATGAACTTCAGTGACAATCTTAGCCAAAAGTTAATCCATTTCCAAGATAAGGCTATTTCCTGTGATAAAAACCAGTCAAAAATAGCAATGGTGTATTTTTATCGCAAACTAAGTTGAATTCAGTTTTTCTTTTTTATCTTATTTTGTCAATTTAGTGAATATTTGTTTTTTATCATAAACTTGTTTGTTGTAATGTACCTGAAATGCAATTACTAAAAATGAAATAATCAAACTATAATTCTCCTTTTTACTTACATGAAAAGCAGTAAAAAGTGTGCCAATGTGTTGTGTTTGGTGAGTTTTTATTATATGTATCTTAATTATATTAATAAAACTCTTATATATGAATAATTTTCAGGATTCAGAAATCCGATGTTAAATTGAAAGTTAAATAATTTAAAAAATACTGAATCAATTTTTCTAAATTTTTGGGGGTTACTATTGCATAAAGATTCATGCCTCCAATTTTCAAAGATTTTCCCTTATTTTGTATGTTACCGAAGTTCATCGTTAAAGTATACTCCGCGGTTCAAGGATTTAATTCTTGTGATAACTGCTAACAATAAGTGTCACTTTAACACTTCCCCTGTCAGCATATTTCAAATTTTCTTTAGATTCCTAACAAGAGGTAGCAATCATAGAAGCATAGCAGTTCTGTAGAGATTGTTCGCCTGTTCCGTGAAAGTTTCATTTCTAATAAATGTGAAACAAATTGCAAATAAGAAATTAAGATCATGTTAAGTTCTGCTGAACGAAAAGCTGAAAATGGAGGATAATCCAGACGGCCTTACACCTTCATCTGCAACGAAACCATTACCATTTCCATTATGCATGGGAACAACACAACGGCGCCAAATTCCTTAAAATTGGCACACCAGTGGGAAGCCTAATTCTCCGTGGTTAACAAGATGCGCATATTTCATCATCTTGGAACAGCCTCTCGCCCGAAGAGTTAAGGGAGCTATCTCACGCTCCATACTTCATGGAGAATCGCTGAGAATCTGCATACCACGAACGCTTGAGGGAGTGTGAACTTCCAATATTATCGGAAAACCTTTCCATAGAGAATCCAGAAGTGGTTGCAGCTGAATACAACACTTTGCTATCGGGAACTTAATTCGTATCTTGATCGACACTTTTGCAGAACGATCGACGCTTTTGCCCCGTTCTATTCTGCTGGGCCTGAAAGCCGTTTCACACGAGACACTCTTGTGACACTCTTCGCTTGGTAAAGAGGTGAACTCCACTCCAATTGAATTGCTCGTCGGTGAACCCGAGATATATTTAGTCAATGCGGTGCTCATTAAATACAGAAATAATGTGGCGGAGTAATTTCGAAGTCGATGCTTGATTTCATTCTATAAATCCCGAATAGGACCATTCTTCACAGCTTCGGTGTCTCTCTTAGGTATACTTGTAGTGCAATCAATAAAAAAAAACTAGAAACCGAGTGAGTACAAATTGACCATTAGTTAGTTAAAAGACTGAGCACACCTATTAGTGAACAAAATCCTTGAATTTTGGCTATTTATCATGAAATGTTCTTTTTGCCAAAATACCCACCTTATTCTGATTACTGTATACTTTATATAATTTTGACATTTTCACAAAAGTGTCTTGTGTGAAAAGCCCATTACCCTTCGCCATCTTTCGTTAGCCGTCCGTCTTGGTCGTTCGGCAAATCCCCGTTCTCCTTTGCACCGTGCGCGCTGTGTCTGCTGAAGGCTCAGGCATGATTCCGGGGAATCCACCTGAATTTCTCGTTTAGTGAGTTGTCGGGCCTGCACGCGGCCTGGTCGAACGGTAACGAATAGCCAATCTCCGTGGCGAGAATAACGTCCCATCTACACCGCGGCTTCCCGTTCTCGCGACGGGCGGCGAGACCACTTACGTGCCACCGGGACTAGATCAGGAGATGACGGTGGCGTCGACCTGGAATTGGAACGGAAGTCCTGGAACTTGGTGTAACGATCTAAAATGCCAGCTCTTCCGGGAAACGGTGTCCAAAAATCGAGCACGCCCGTCGCCCTCCTTTGGATCGTGTCTCAGTTCTAAAGGAAAGGCTAGACTGCCTCCTCATTGATATAAAACAGTGCTTTGGTCGGGGTGGTGTTGAATTTTTAGTGTTGCGGGTAGCCGATTGTGGTGAATGTGATTGACGCTTGGAATTTGAGATAACGAGGGATTACTAGGGAAACCTTTAAATTGATTGCTCTGTCAGTTGCGTATAACTGACACCATCAATAAAATAATTTGAATTTCGGCCGCATAAATTATTTTATTTGAAATGAATGGCGAAACAATCTCACATACAACAAAGGAAAGTTTTTTCACTTCAATATCAAGACAGCTTGGACCGGAAATTGTTAAGAATCTCAAGGAATTGTCCAGCAGTGGAGCAAATTTGGCTAAGACAAGTAATAGAATATTGTTTTTATTAAAATGGAGAAGGGACCGAACCAGTGCGCCGAAACAACACTCTTTTAATTGACACTATTAATGTTGGAGGAATTCGTATTCACCAGCAGGACCTAATGGTGCACGGGATTCCCTCTTAGATGCCTAAGACATGATATTTGTTCAAACATTTCGTTGCACTTTACCATTGTAATCCCGTCTCAAGTAGAGCTGTTACTACCCGACCCGCCGGGTACGCGGGTACCCGTGAAATACCCGAGTAGTCAAAAATTACCCGGCTACTCGGGTAGACAGAAATTATCTGGCTACCCGGGTATGCATGAGATACCCGAGTAAATGAGTTAGTTGAGAATTCCGATTTGACAGCCGATCCTCTTTCGACTATCGATCATTTTCGGCTAACATCACTAATGAACGGAATAAACTTCAAGCAATTATATGTGATATTGTCTGCGGGTTATGATTATGAAATTATGACTATGATACCTAGAATGTCTTTTGATTAGAATGTGAAAATTGCGAAATGTCGACGTTCTTTCAATTGCTTGAAGTTCATTACTGATGTTAGCCGAAAATGATCGAAAGTCGAAAGACGATCGGCTGTCAAATCGGAATTGTCAACTATCTGATTTACTCGGGTGTCTCACGGGTATCCGGGTAGTCGGGTAATTTTTGTCTACCCGGGTATCTCACGGGTACCCGGGTAATTTTGTCTACCCGTGGGTCTCATCGGGTACCCGGGTAATTTTGTCTACCCGTGGGTCTCATCGGGTACCCGGGTACCCGAGTACTCGGGTACCCGGGAAAAAAGAATAGCTCTAGTCTCAAGCGACACTTCTACTAAAAGACACTTCTGCTGCAGCTGTAGCAGTCAGTGATCAAATAGATACTTTCCGAAACTCTCTGCGAAGCTAAACTTCTCGCTCGAAGTAAAAATACTTTGCCCCTTTCCCTGCACGTGCTTACGTGCGAAGTAACCTCACTCTGAGGACCAACATGTCTAACTCGTACTTCTTCGCGAACTCTACTTTCATTTACGTACACATGAGCCCACTAATACTCGCTAACCAAATATGCCGTCGCGAAACAATCCCGCGGGACCACCGAACCAGTGCGACTGCCCTCGCATTCCCTCTAGTCAGTAGTCACGTCAACCCAGTCCCTTTATTCTCTGCCAACATCCTCAAGCTTTCAGCGCGCCTCCACATCCATTTACCCAAGGTGCAGCCGCGCGCATAATCCCGGGGGTTGATTAAACAGAACATCCCCGATGCGTTCCGATTCATAATTGATCGGATCTGGCAACATGACTTCACCCGAAACGTTGCCGCGACCTATACGCCGCGGCGTCGAGCGGGAACGAAACGCAGCCGTAGCCCCGGCAGAGGCTCGAATTCGAGGTAGCCCGACGTGATATCGATAATACCGCGTTCTCCTTGGCTCCGCGTTTGCGTCGCGGCCGCGTGTATTCGATCGAACGAGTAATTCCGGCGCAATCTCGTTTATGGAACAGGCAAGAGACAGCCGAGGGAATCCACGGTGATCTCTCGGCGCGGAATTAAAGCAGCGCGAATCAATGTCTCGCGCGCTTGGAAATTGAACGTGACTCTCAAGTAATCCCGCGGTTCGGCGAAGCAGCGGAATCCCAGTTAAAAATTCAGACCGTTCCCGGTGTCTGCGTTTAACCAACGACACCTGCCTTCTGTCTTCATCTTTGCCTCGTTACACGGCTGGGATCCTGGCCCGCACTTATGCTCCGTTGGAAAGTAATGGGAACGACGAGACGCTGAGGCGCGGATTACGTCTTGGACCGGGGCGGATTCTGTTAACCTGTCGGTACAAATTCCGGATTCCTGCGAGGAATCCTAGCCCCGGATTTGCAATTTTACGTGTACTATTTCAGCGAAGGGGCTCTTAATGCCGGAATTGCAGAAGGAGAAAGAGGAGTCTGGAGAAGTGGGTGGGATCCGAGCTGTTAACCTTCTTCACTTTCAGTGCTACTATTTATGTTACGGAGAATTCGCTCTTTTCAGGTAATATGTTTCCTCGATTTAAGTATCAGCGGAAATCGAAGTGTTGCAGAAATTACAGTGTTTCCGGGGGGTTTGAGAATGTTTGAGATCTAATTTCTATGGAGTATTGAACATTTGGAATTCGAATTTGCAGAGGATTTAAAGAATCGTGATTTTGACAAAAACACACAGAGGTATATGATTTAAATAACACCATATATTTTAGCCACAGAAATTGATTCCTCCCGTCCCCAATAAACTTGCAACACAGAATATTGGAGAAAATCCATCTATTCAAAAATCCAAAAATGTGTAACGTTACTTAGGAAAAATGTAACGTAACTTTTCCAATACCGGAAAGAGAAAATGAAACCATAGTCGCCCAACGTCCACCACCTAATAAACACCACTAAAATTATTCCAACAGCATGAAAAAGCTCAACATCGTTCCTCCAAGAACTTCAAAGATATCGAAACTTTACTGTCCACATCTCCTTCAAATTTCCCACCGCAAGCAGAGCTTTAACCAACATTCGCGAAAAGAGGGCGCCCATCTGGATCCCCGAGTTCTGTCGAGAGTTATCAACGAGTATCGCGAGTATATATTTCTGTGGAGCGAGACGGCCAATAAAACGGGATTCGATCCGAGATATCGACATCCCGCGACCAATTTCCCGACGGCACGTCGCGTTGGTTTCGTGCACGCGAATGGCTGGCAGGAGAAACGCGGGAAACATTCCGCGCGCTCATAAATCTGTCGCGGGTTTCGAGGCTTCTTCAGCGCCGGCGGATCCCCCGATGGGATTTCCACGGTGTTCGGAAATCGGGCCAGCAAAACGTCATCGTGATGGCGGCAAAAAGGATACCATCTGGAGCTAGTCTCCTATGACAGGTGTTTCTTTTCGTTTTGTGACTGAACAAGTGGTCGACAGGCGATTCCTGTTCACGCGGGGGGTTCCACGACGAGTCGATCGGCTTTGGCACTTCACGAACAGGGATTTTGATGCAACTGCAGTATGATGTAGTCCATGGGAAATTAGGGGGGGTTTAAGTCATCACTTTGCTGGTTCTGAGCTTGTTTGGAAAATACAACGTTGCCAGAGTCTATAAGTGAATGTTTCCTTCTCGGGCTCAAATTGATGTGTTGATAGTACGCGTTGGGTATAATAGTGTGTTAGACGTGCAGGCTGCTCTAGTCAAAATTTTGCGAATGATCAGGTTCAAGAATTTATTTTTCCAGTGCCAAACTGTAATTCTGATGTATTGTGTTGGAAATTGCTGTTTATTCCGAAAAGATTAGTTTGCTCACTTCTTATGACTTCTAAGTATTTTTTACTATTTCAATGAGTACTACAAGCTTGAACATTTTTTTAATACCTTTTGGAAACACTCTGCACTTCTTTATCCCTTTTTTGTTATTTTTGTAATCTACAATAGACGAACTTTTCAACTTCATTTTTTCTCTAAATGTTGAGCACTGCACCTAATGCGTTTGACACATTATTGTAAATAGTAGGTATGCGCCAATTATGTACAAAATTTGAACGAAATCAGTGACTCGTACAGTTCCTGATGTACTTTCAAAATCATAAAACACGATTTCTCGGTTTAATATATGCCCCGATGAATATGGATTACGTTGAAGAATAGGCTAGATAGGTACCTGTTTACAGCTGTTGAATAAGCAGTTCGATTTAACTCGATTATATTGCAAATTAAATAACAACCAACGTCGTTAGAGTAGAACATGAACATGTATGCGTTTGTTCTATTTTAATCATTGGTTAAGATACTTTAGTGGACGGCGATAGCACCTTCATTCCGAATTGGGAACATGAATTGAAAAGAAAATCTTGGCTGCTCTTAATAAATTTGAAGGGAGTTGAGTTCTTTGAGCGCCAGTTACATAAAGCAGAACTTTCTTCAATAAGCAATCCCTATTTTCTGGGAACTTTGTTCCCCAACTTGCGGCATTTTTCATGTAGAAAGCCGATTGAAAAGTCGAAGGGAGTCAGCACTAGGGCCGGGGACAACTCTACCCCAGAAATATAAATGGCTTGAAGTGAGATAAGCTACTAATCCACCAGGAATCCAATTTAATAAGGAGAGAAATTTAGATGACCGAAGGTTCATTTCTTCTGTATAAAATACTCAGCACGTAGTTCACAAAAACATTGTGTTTGTTACAGTGATGTAAATACAGGTCACACCCACATTTGTTCACGAAAAACTTCCACGTTCATTCGACCACATTATGCGTGTAGTTTTACTTTTTATATTTAATTATAAACCAAGTGATGGACCAGTCTAATCTCTGGGTTTTAACGCAAGTGCTATAGCGCAAGTTTGGAGTGTATGCTGGAGTGTACAATCCAAAAGGTGTCAGTGTAAATCAAAAGTGACAGGCTTTGGAGTAGAGCGTGGTATTTCCACCGAGATGGAAAGGTTTACACCACGCGCCAGCCTATATCATCAAGTTCCTGCCGTACTCAGATCCTATTTGTCTCTCGTTGGTGTAAATTGCAATTAACAATACAACAATACACTGGTATGAAATTTTTTTGAAAATACGAAAACCGTCATGGGAAGACAGAGGTTGAGTTGGCTGTGTAAAATGCTTTGAATAAGCCGGGCCCTGCAATCCAAACATGTCGAGAAACCGTACGTGTAAACTGGCCTATTTAATCTAGGCATCAAGAAACAAAAGCAAGGTAGTGACTTTCGCAATTATTTATTCTTCTTCATTTAAGCGAACATACTTGTGCTTCAGTCTCCTTCAATTCAGTCTAAAAAGCATTTCACTGTAGCAGTTATGATCTTCGAGTTTATCGGTCAGGTGTGCCTTCAAGACACTTAAAAAAGAACGTGGTATAAGCTGGGTATTGAGATATTAAAGCGCTGACAACATAAAAAGATCCGCCAGTAGGATCTACACTTCCTACAAATGCCCTAATTCCAGTACCCCATCACATCGCTACTAAGCAGCTCAGCTTAACATTGACAAAATTCTGGCATGACACATCTATGTATCTATCATCAGCACCTAGGACATAAAACAATAGAAATACATAGTGTTGGCATACTTGGATAGTCCAGATATAATCCAGAACTTGACCCAGAGTTCTTCTAACTAGAGGAATTGAAGACGATTTAAAAGATAAAACTGAGACCCCCGACGCAGCGAATAACGTGCTGACTTCGTCCCACGAAGTAATACAAGGAGCAGCCCGCGGAAGAGGTGGTTCAGGTAGTAGAGGGACCGCAAGAAAAAATAGCACCTCACTACTACCATCCATAGTGAAGGCAGCCCTCAAAGTTGGGGATCGATGCATTTCACCAAACATCTTTTTTCAATCGCGTCTTTGGTAGAAACGATTGTCGATAAAAAAAGCAATACGTGACGAATAGTTTCCTACGAACAACTTCTCACACAGGTTTCATAAAAATCGACGTGTATGGGTTCGATATGTTCCTTAGTAAAGTGGCTTCAGTGCCACCCGAAGCGAGACGCTCTGCAACAGACACGTTCGCCAAACGCATCCAATTCATCAGAATTGGTACACATCCACTCATCGACTGGTAGCCGACGAGTGGACCTAACCCAGTTCCCGGAACCCTTATCGGCCAAGTCACAACTAAACACTCCCCGGCCCTCCCTCGAAATTCCCGTCCCAAGATCATTCGATTACCGCGCAATCAGGGCTGAACCTTACCCATGGCGAAAGCTGCATTGGTGCGACTGATGCGGCTGGTGGTGCTGGTGGTGGTGGTGATGATGTTGCACGGAGTGCTGGGGGGTAGATCTCGGCGTGGCGGTGGGCGTGGGGCTTCCTGGGCTGCCGATGCCCTCGAGGCCTCTCGAGAGCTTGAGCATCTCGGCGCCGAAGGCGTGAAGGGCGGACATGGCCGACGGCGGTGGCTCGGTTTCCGGCAGCCAAAGTTCGTGGGTGTCCAGGTTCGTCAGTTCCGTGTCGGTGGAGGTGCCGGAGGTGTGCTGAGGGGTGCCCCCGCTACCTGCCGAGCCTTTGCTCAGCAGAAACCGCTTCCAGGTGCCACGTCTGTCGAGTCCTGAGGACACGCCGTCGCGGGCAATCAGATTACGCTTGCGTGGCGATCGAGTCCAGGGAGGGATGATTTGTTTCCCTTCTGGGTGATGTCTGGGGGAGGGGGCAGGAGGATTATGGGATAGTTGGGTGTCGAGTGGTGGACGTTTGGAATGTTTGGAGCAAGTATTGCGCCTGGCAGGGATTCAGTGGTTAATCTGAAGACCGGTTGAGTGGTTTGCGGAGGTATTCTTGAGGGTACGGGGTGCTGAAACTCTGCTCTGTCACTTGTTATAGGGTTGGACTATTTGGTTAGAGTTTTAAATACACTAGTGGGCTTAGAGTACTAATGGCGGAGAATGGTGTGAAATATGTGCTGGTATCTTGACTTAAAGAGAGGAGTTCAGGGTGCTACCTGCACGCAGGTATGATACTCTTTGTATCTTGCTGGCTGGAAGAAATTGCAGTGCAGAGTTTTCGAGCGATTTGGGGGTGGTTTGGGTTATAGTCTTAGGGCACTTTAAAGATTGTTTGGAGATCAAGGTTCTGAGCTTTGAAGGATCAAGGTTGTTTGATGAATGCAATTTTGGAGGAATTTACACAACTTTGGTCGATCTCAGATCCTTGGAGGTTCTCGTAGCTTCAAGGAACTCGGAGAATCCAGGATTATTCTAGACTCCTGGTTTTCAAAGAATTTATTGTGGTTTTAAACTGCTAATTTCGTGGTTCAGTGTTGGACGATTCTAGTGTTTCTGAGTTTATTGTTTCTAGAAGAACTGACCCTGAATTCAGGGGTGTAAAAAAGTACAAGATTTAAAAAGTTCAGAATTATTTTAAATCTCTGGTCTCCGAAGAGGTGATAGGAGGATGAAGCTGGTAATTGTAGGCTCTACATTAAAATATGTGTGACATCAGTATTGGCGATCCTTCGAGTAGGTCACCCATTACTGAAGACTTACTGTCCTCCTTCTTAATTGTTTAGAACTAGCAACACCTCTACTGTAATTACATATTCCGAATTTATCTCCAGTACACTTTAAATACTCTAAGTCGACCATTTAAAAGCTGCAGTCTATCAAATATTGAGCTGTCCATTTCACAGACAAAGTGGAGAAACTAGGACACCATGGTGGGTAACGAAATTGCAAATGCACAGTCGCGCAATTTCTTCCTTATATTATCGTGTCATTATGAAACGAATGAAAGTTCAAGGAGCTTAAAACACTGTCGAGCGGAACGCAGGACATGTTTCCTTTGCTACTTATTTAGCACTTGGCTTCACTTTGAAACTCGTCCCCTCTCTTCGCTGATTACATTTCAAATGGTCGAGGGAGGTGACGGTCTTCGGTGTTACTTCTCTGAGCTGTTTATATAAATTCGTCCCTGCTCGTACATTTATTCTCCGTTCCTCAGCTGAAATTGCCTGAAACGAACAACCTATCTCAATTTACGCGATACCCCACAGCGTTAGTCTTGAATAATCGACGTTGTTATTCATCTGTGCCCCAATGAGTTGCAAACTTGTTTTTTTTTAGAGGAAGGAAAATTAACAGCGCTCCAGATTATGTGGTCTTCGCGGTAGTACCTATCAAATAATTGAGAAAAATTAGTTTTATTACGACAAAAGTGAAAGTTACAACACTTTTAGAAACTGTTGACTAATTGGCAGTGGTTGATTCATTTCATTTTTGCTCATCGAATTTTATGGAAATATGTTTTCCATCAGAAGGTCACTCGAAGGGACTAATAATGACGTAATAGGAGAAGGGACTTTTGAAAATATTAGGTATAAGAAATGGTGAATCAGTACCAACCTAAACGTGCGTCTCCACCAGGGTTCGCGCACTGTTCACGAACAGCATGGAAATTGAATTTCCTAGGAATCGGCTGTTCGCGAACTGTTCGCTGGTGAGGACCCACCTTAACACAATATAAATACATGGCGTTATAGAAATTCTTACACAGCGAGATACCTTTCTTCTTCTTCTTCTTCTTTTATCACTACTCTTTTCATAGAAACTCATATTCAGCAGAACTAATAATGAAGGAAAATGAAAGAAACAGGGGAAGTTGACGCATTTCTTCTTCTTGTACCCCAACTCGAATACCATTCTTCATAGCACAAATATAATTATCCCGAAATTATGCTTTTCCGTCAGGCCCTCGCTATTTCTCGCGTTAAACGTTTGGTAAACGTTTCTGTGGTAGCGTAAATTCTACGTTGTCGCGGGATAAAGGTATCCACTGGGGAGGTCTGCCATCCTTCCGGGGCCAACATTTCCGTGGGAACATAGCTTTGCAGCTGAAACTGAGCCCGTTAAGTGTTGGACCAAACTGCATCCTAACCTAGCTTCCGCCGTGGTGCGCCTGTTCCTTAAGTTTCGGTATTTACGCGGCCCTATTACAATCTCTAATGAATGATCAGAATTCGCCAACTACCTGGTTGTAATTCGAAAGCGTTTCGTTTGCCACAAAACGATTGGCCCACATTTTGGGGCCCAGGGGACAGAGCAACTAGACATCCTGCTGCGTTCCACCTTCTGGGAATTACTTATAAGGGTTGCAAGAAATATGTGATTCACACTTGGCCTTGGTTTGCGAGATATTTAACAATAAACACTGTGCACCAAAAATTCAAAGGCCAAAAATGTATGAATATTTTTTTGTTTCTCTTGTGAGCATTGAAAGAAATAATTTCCAATTTTAAAGAAACAATTCTGAGACACTATCTACGGAGATTATTATTTAGATCGCAGAATGCTTCAACCCTACTAATTTTGCGCGAACCCACTTCGCCCTGCTTTGATTTATGCCTTCCAAGTATACGCCTCCTTCTTTGGCCCCGTGCCGCCTTTCTGTATCGATTAATTTCGGCCGAACGATTATTCGGAAGCAGACTTTTTAACGTACCGTGTCACGTCCGCCATCTTTGCATAATGGGGTCCCATTTGCATGTGCCCGTGGTGGGCAAGTCGCTAGCCAGCGACATTGCGACGTTTTCTTATCGCGGACGGCATGCGGGCGTCGCCAAACGAACAGATAAGGGACCTCGTAGGCCTCGATGGGCGAGAAAACCGATCGTTTTCAATCCTTCGTGCCTCGAACGTCAATAAGGAGGACGCGAACTGGAGGGGGATGGTCAACATGGCCCTCTTTTTCACAAGCCGTTGAATTAATAAGCTGCTTCACGAATGAAAGCTTCTACCGTCTGCATAAAATCACAGATTCACTTGAACCTCAAGGTATTCACTTTCTGGAAGGTTCAACATATCGCGCGGACTGTGAACAGCCTCTCGCGACTTTCCACGCAAACTCCACTTGGTTCAGTGGAGACTACGGCTGGGACTATTTGCCGAATTTTTCGGTATTCGAATATCCAAGTATTCGAATACTATTCGAATAAATGTACTATTCGAATACTTCAGATATTCAATTATTTGGCGAATATAATTCGAATATCCAAGTATTCGAATATAATTCGAATATCCAAGTATTCGAATATAATTCGAATATCCAAGTATTCGAATATAATTCGAATATCCAAGTATTCGAATATAATTCGAATATCCAAGTATTCGAATATAATTCGAATATCCAAGTATTCGAATATAATTCGAATATCCAAGTATTCGAATATAATTCGAATATCCAAGTATTCGAATATAATTCGAATATCCAAGTATTCGAATATAATTCGAATATCCAAGTATTCGAATATAATTCGAATATCCAAGTATTCGAATATAATTCGAATATCCAAGTATTCGAATATAATTCGAATATCCAAGTATTCGAATACTACTCGAATATTTGTGTATTCGAATATCCAAGTATTCCAATACTACTCGAATATTTGAGTATTCGAATATCCAAGTATTCCAATACTACTCGAATATCCAAGTATTCCAATACTACTCGAATATCCAAGTATTCCAATACTACTCGAATATCCAAGTATTCGAATACTACTCGAATATTTGAGTATTCGAATACTGATGTATTCGAATAGTATGGTGTGAATTATGAATCAAGTTCTTTAGATTCATTTGTCAGGGTGAAATCTTGTAAGCTAATGTTCACCCAAATGAATACATCATTATTAGTATTCGAATATCCAAGAATACATCAGTATTAGTATTGGAATAGTATTCGAATATTAACATTCGAATACTCAAATATTCGAAGTTTATTCGTAGCATTCGAATACTTGTAAAATATTCAAATATTAAATTATTCGAATAGTCCCAGCCCTAGTGGAGACCAGCCAATCAATTTTTCTTCTAAATTGACCCTAACCTAGAAATTCGAAGTCAATTTTTTTTACCATAGTGTGTTCTACGCACTCATAGGATAATTTTTCTTACCCCATTCACACTTTTTATCCTCTCAGTGCGTAAAGCATAATTGTGCCGGTGATTATGATAGTGGTGTATTTTGCGATTTTGTTGCAAAATAGCCGCCAAATAAGCAATGACCTGATAATGTCACTTTCATAATGCGCCGCGAAAATTTCACGTTCATTTCGAAAGTGGTGTGAGTTCATTTGTTCTCTGTAAGTAATTTCTGAGAAAGGAAATAATTACATATTTTTGTATGTGGGGTAAGAAAAGAAAAAAAGAAACGCGAAACATACTTAATTATGCCGAAAATATGAGAAAAGTTTGGACGAATAATGGTAAAAAATACATGACCAAAAATGGTAAAAGTTGTTAGTAGCAAAGTATTTGAAAATAAAAATTGCATTTGTCCGAAAAAATATTGAAATTTATCAAGTTGTGAAGATCGAAAAACCACGTTTAAACACTTTTGGGATTTGGGAGACATTATAAAGCACATGTTCGTACAAGTTACTCTTAAAATTTTTAAATCATAGATACATTTCTTCGCAACAGCCTAAAAATCACGACGCAAAAAATACAGGACTCACCCCACTTTCATAATCACCAGCACAATTACAAACAAAGTTGGATATCGAGTTTCTGGACAGATCTCCATTAATCCAAGCCTGCGGAATTATCTGTGAAAGCTGCGACGAGTAAGTCTTTGAAATCAGTGGAATGTACAGTGAATTTGGGTTGGGGCATGTAAAGCTGCACATAGACTTGCGCAGCACGTAAGTCGTTAAGGATAATCGAAGATTCGACGAGTTGTAGTTCGACGTTCATTGGTTGAACCGCGGAGCTTTTGTTTCACCTTTCGCGGCACGTGGATCGTTCTGAGCGACGGGGAGGGGACTCGCAGTTGTCGCTTCCCAGGAACGATTAAGCGCGCATTGTTCGGGGGCTGGTGATTTTACGAACCCCGGGATCGCGAGAACGACGGAGAAGCTCAATGGTGGTTGAATCGTGGAGCGATCACGAAGCTCCTTGTAATTGCTGTGGCTGGCTGTGGATCAGACACACAGGGGGTGGAGCGGCTCGATCGACGGCAAAAAGCTGGCCGAACGATGTGAAATATAGCGGCCTGGCGATAAATCACTGGCAAATTTCAGGGAGCAGAGAACGTTCAGTGAATAAAATGCTTTTAGTTTGCCCCTTCTTTTCTGCCGTTAGGAAGGAAGGCATTTTCCCTGATTTGTGACCAGTATGCAATTTCCATGTAATTGGTGGAATCCCGGTTCGTTGGAACGTCTTCTTTAATCCTTTACTGGGCTACGATAACATCTTAAAGGGGTAGTTTCGTGTCTGGAGTTAACGAAGTCGATCTTTTCTTGCGTTTTCTCTGCGATTAGAGTTTCGAAAGTACCTATGCCTCTGAAATATTGTATAAAAATTCGAAGATTTGGCGAAGATGGTTTTTAGAATGGATACTTTTGTTTTGACCTGAATTTTTATATTGGTTATATTCCTGGGGTATTAAATTCACTAATTTATTGAATATAGGTGGTGTGTTGTATTTCTGAATTTTTGAGAATTTCTGATACCAGACTCAATAATTGTAAATCACTGAAAGCAAGCTTTTTCTCAAACTCGTGACCGCGATATCTCAAATGTCCATTTTGAGAACGTGCTGAAATTAACTCAATATATAAAAAAAAATGTTACAAGAGGTGTAGTGAAAATTACTGTTGCCATTCAAGTTCCCTCCATTTTTTATTTTTGCTCTCTATGAATTTATTTCGATAGGTACTAAAAATACACTCGTATAAAATAAGAATCGCATTCATTATTGTATTTCTGATTACTGGACGAGCTCTAATGATGCTCACTACTTGTAATATCATTTTCGACTTTGCTAATAATTTATATACTGGTACTGTGATTTATATAATAAAAAAATTCATACCATGTTTTGCCTTCCTAATAAAGAGGTTAATTAGTGGGGCTAGATTAAAAGATCATTAAATAATCACACCATCTGTATTCCGTCATTTCATGCTGTTACTGAATTTAATTCTTGAAATTTTTGCACCTACATACAATATTGCGGATTACTTCGATAGTTGTATCCGTAATTACTGTTCAATATGATAATTAGCCCTGTATCACTGTGTTAATTCGTATCCTGCCTACGACTCTGTGTAATTTGAAATTATATTACAAAACGCAGCATCTGGTTAATTAGCATATTTTAGTTACCGATTCTAATTGGCTGTGATTAAATGTATGCAGTACAGTGTAAATCGATTTGGTAATTACTTTTAACTGGCTATGCTTCAATGTCCTCTGACTATTTATTGATCGCATCAAGCAATCTATTAAGCTGCACACACTGCAGTTTAATAGCAACACACAAGTGAATCAAAATATTTCTCCGAATTTCCATTCTTAGGAACAAAACAACTAATTAAAACTTTTCCTTATCATTGTGGTACGGTAGAAATACAATAGAAGTAACAATCTTCCATCCATAATTTTTTTTACTGCACATTCTTCCAAATCTACGTCTGCTTCCTGCCATTATTAAAATATAATCGAACAGCCTAATAATTATTTGACGAAGGAAAATTGTTTTCTTGCAATGATTTTTGACGTCTCGATGCATTTTAGCAAAGATTATATACTAGGCACTGTTTATATTTGGTAACAAATCTCCATGCCACGAAGTGCACAAATCCCGAGAAAGCTTCGAGTCCAACAATCCTTCACGAGCCTTTTTGCCTTCCGTTTTACAGACACTTTGGGCGCGCGTTGCGCGGCCACGAAACGCCCACGATTAATTTGCAAGTTAAATTGGTCGACGCAAATCCTTGAGTCGAAAGAGGCGTCGGTTCGCGCCCCAATTTGCCAGTGCATCGGCTCCACAGAAGTTTTGGCAGTGTTTTTTGCCATTCGCTGGTCGACTTTTTGAAAAAAAAAAATGGAATTTCGGCAACTTCTCCCACATTATTCGATTAATTTGCACACCGGAATTATTGGCTGAAAGTAAGTGACTTCTCAAAAGTGACTAAGATTCATTCTTAACAGTCAGAATATTTTTAAACGATTACAACTTCAATCTGTATTTTTCTGCTTGCAGAGATTTTTTTTCATCTTCATTCTGAGCCCAGAATTTTTTTAAAATGTCTCGTTACCTTTATTCCAATATAAAGTTAATAGATATGTACCTACTTATTTGGTGCACTGGTGTACAAATGGAGGCAGGAGATGGGCAACTCAATTATAGTACAAAGAACTTCACAATAATTCAAACAAAAAATTGAATTTCTCCAAAGACCAGTTTTTAGCTAGATTTATCAACCCCCGTTTATCCTCCTTTATAAAACGTACTACAGAAATAATAACGAATCCGGAATTCGGAAAATTATTAAAATTTGGGAACAATACGCTGATTGCGATACTCCACTCTAATTCAATCTGAGGGCGGAAGAAATTAATCCTCAAAGACCGAACTATTCCTCCGTTACACAACTTTTTAAACAAAGTTCTATTTTTCTAATCTCGAACAAAATTCATTATTTTATCACTTAAATACTGAAACTATACTTCTGAAACATCCCACAATTTGACGTCAAACAGAAAGAGTCACGGGAGAAAGAGTCACCCATAAATTCCACCCTCGCAAATAAACACAGCGAACTAAATGTTTTTGGTATTACAATTTCTTCTTTTAAGGGGACCTTCCGGTCTAGAGCCCCAAAACATAGGTGATCTTTAGGAATTAATTAAAGGAAAACTACTGTATATAATTTAATGGGACTTTTTGCATTGTATTAAGGATATCTTAAGTTATAGAAATATATTTTTTGTTTTATAATTAATCATTGCAGACGGCACTGAGGAGTCGTCAAAGTCAAGGCGTCAAAAAATTGATTCAAATCGGTGGGATAAAACTTTTTTATTTCGAAGAATATAGTTCTCGCTAGGGGGAAACCAGAAAAAATTACAAAATTACATTTTTTTAGAAAATAACGACTTTTCCCCTATATTTTTCGTCCTTTCAACGCCTTTGAAATTTATAAATTTTCAATTTTTTTCAATTTCACTGGCCTATCCACGAGCCAGAAGTATATTCTTCGAAATAAAAAAGTTTCAGTCGAATCGGATAATAACTTTTGGAGATACAGGTCCCACCGATTTCGAGAACACTGTTTCAAGAAAAACGCGTTTAAAGTTTTAGGTAGCCGCCGAGTGGCCGGTTGTTGCCCAGGCAGTTGCCGCCACTCAAGTGTCTATAACTTCTGGAATTTTACGAATTTCAACAAATCCTTTTAATATCATATTCCTAAACGGTTGAACATTCGAAAAAAAATATAAAAAAAATTGAAAATCTACTTTTAGACCGGAAGGTCCCGTGAAGATGGAGTCACGGAAAATATTCCATCACTGATACAACTCTGTATATCCTTGCTATCGAAATACATTACTTTCGTATAAAAGGATCCTCCCGCATAAGTAAATAAATAAATACATAAACAAATCTCCCCTCCACCCTGGTGATAATTAGTCGCCAATCTGGACTGCCGATTTTTCTCGTCGCGCCGTTTTCATCCTCTTTTTCGTCACCGCGTGGCCTCAGTCCGTGGCCTCGAAATCTGAAAAGGGATCAGTTCCTTCTGTGCAGGGGCACCCGCCACGCTGCAGTAGCGAACAAAGGAGCCATCCAACCTATAGAACTCTTAATCGCAATCTCCGGCGAATCGGGGCTAGCCAAAGGCTGGGAAACGTAGCCAGATTACACCGAAATTCTCTATAACACTCTTTCTTGGCGTGGCTGGGTCGAGAGATAGGGTCGACGTAGGTCCTTGTTCGCGTGTATTTCCTGTTCGACTCGTGGTTCGATCTTCGTTCGACTTCTGATCCTCGATTAGAAATGCTTCCAAGCGATTCCCCGCCGCTGATTTCGGCTTTGAGCTGGCTGAAAGACGAAGCCAGCTTGCGATTGCATCCTTTCACGCGTTACGTTGTTTTTGTATCCCGTTCTGCTTCGGATCTACTCGGGCCTCGTGTTCCCTACAATCGTGCAACGGAGAAAGTGAGCCATGGTATTTATCCGTCCTTCATATTTTATTCGTTTAGCAGCGTCCGAAATACTGTCTGGATCTGTGCTTTGGTTGGCGCAAGGTGTTCCTTGGTCATTTTAGGAGGCACTGATGTGATATTTCTAGAATTATTAAGCAATTCGGATTTCCAAATCCATGCCCACGTGACTCTAGTAATTACGGTATCCAATTGGGTCCAATAGCTTTCATTGCCACGTGGGTTGCCGCTATATTGCGACGAATCTTCAGCTTCAGCTCGCGCACATATCGAGGTCCTACTGTAATTAGGTAAATTTTTGTTACTATTTCTCTGCGAAGCTTATCTACGAATTCATTCAGTTCGCACAGCTTAATGGAATTAGATTGAGTTTAGTGGAAACGAGCAACTCTGCTTGCACGGAGAGCGGCGCGACAATTCGCCTTGTTAACTGCAGGCGAGCGTGAGCTTGCGCATCAGAAATGTCGAGCCAACGGGACAATGCGTGAAAGTAACTTTTGACATTTCATTCTTTTACGAGGAACGCCAGGAACGCGGGAAAAACGCCTTGTTTGTCGGAGATAATGCCGGCGCGCGGACAAAGGAAACGGAAACTGTGTCTAGCGTTAAAAAGATACGAGGAACTGTTGGTAACATACTGTCAGGCAAGCGCCTAAATGTGTCGCGGACAATAGTGACGTATCTTCAGTAGAACTGCAAGATTTCTGACGAATCTGGATTCGTAAACATTTTCAGTGAAGCAGCTGCATTATTCTTTCTGTATTCTGCTGAATATTTATTTTCTACCTTCCTTGCCGGAAGCTTTGCTCGTTTACATACATTCAAATATCCTTTCGCTTCGTTTGTAATAGCTTTGCTTGCTCTTGTAATTCGGTTTGCCTTTTAGCAAGTGCACTGTTCCCTCTTGTTTCACTTGTTATGAATCTGTAAATGGTGAGCATCGCTCTTCAGATCTGGAATTTGCAACGGGGGCGATTTTTCAGCCACTAATTTGCAGTTCATTTCATTCGAATTTCAACCCCCTCGTCACTGAAATCTTCGATGCCTTGAACGTTTAATTTTCGAATTAATCGACACACACTCGCTAGGAAAAGAATGACGATTCATTTTTGAAATTCTGCTTTTAACTTGCGCCTTTGACAAGTATTTCTAGTAACAAAATAGAAGTAATTCTCTCTGAGAAATTGCGCGAAATTACGATTCGTTAATCACCGCGAAGAAGCATCACGGTTCTGTCGTTCGACCTGCGATAATTCGATAATCTGGCAAACCTCGAGATTTGATTACATCTGCGAATCTTTTGGGAATACACTCTGAAGCAACGAGGGGATCGTCTGACCCCTTCTGCACACATTATGTTTGACTAACCTCGAATCAAGCTGCCTCACCTGCACAGCAATTAATTCGTTTATTTGGCAATATCTCGTGGTGTTCAATCCCATTGTACACCAAAGAAACCAAAGCATAAAATGGATAAAAGATCATTTGTTACAATGAGCTTTCGATAACAGAATGTAGTATTCTTCATGAAGTACTCCTGAGTAAATATAAAAATAAAAAGTAAAATGATTAGGTGACACATGGAAAATGGGAAAGTGTGAAAGGTTGAGTCATCAGTGAAATAGGAAAGTTGAATTATTTTAGAAGTAATGTAAGAAATGGTGCGCAAATCTCAGAAACTTATACTGGACAGTTCTTAATAGTAGTTAAAGAAAATAGGTAAAAATTATCGATGTATACCTATGCTGAGCAAACTCCAATAAGACATTTCATGAATATTCTCAAAATGGAATGAAAAGTATTTCAAATATTCCAGATTCTTTATAAACAATTTCAGAAGATTAAATCACAACCCTTTGCTTGGGGAATTTTTTCTTGAATAATATTTTTCTATTTCCTTATTGTTTCCAGACTTGAAAATTACCAATCTCGTTGATCTCAAGTGTCACTAAAATTTACACATTTTACACTACTTGCACCTCCTAATCTATATTTCTCAATAAACGAAGGCATCCCATTTTTCAATTAACTTATCAAAGGCCCGCCGTAAATTTAAAGTAATATATAACGAAAAAATGAACAAAGGCAATCTCTGCATTACTTCTACAAAAATTATGCAGTTAATCAAATCCATCCCCAAAAAAGCAAATCACAATGGTCTCCTTGTGAGTTTCGTCCCTGCCATTTCCTTATCGGCTACAAACTTCAAGATTATTGATCTCATTGGCTCGCAATAGACTTCCCTTCCAAAATTCAGCAAAGTTGAAGAAATTCTTGCAGCGTAAATATCTCAGTACTGTACATTTATCGCGCGGGCAGACAACGTCGCCCTATTCATTGACCATAACCACTGAACGCCTATAAACGCCCCCTATGCGCATTTCATTGAATTATCCCATATTTATAAGAACCTGCGTTTGTATGGCTAATCGCTTCGCAGTTCGGACTATAGAGAGTGAAATTGTTATTAACAACCAATTCAACCGCATTTGGATTCGCAGCACTTGCAAGTAACCGCCATTTTTCATCCATTGCTCGCAGCATGGGCCACATGCTTTTCACCTCGAATTTCTTCTCAACAGCGACTGCTGCGCTACGCGCAAGCAGACAAAAACTTGAGATTTATTCTTTACAGAAATGTGCTCTAAGCTTCGTGTTTCAAAACGATATTCTCGACTGACGAGGGGAGGACACCACGTGGTAAACACCGAGTTTGATGAGCCTTGGCACGATGGATCTATGTCGAAAATCAGTCAATAGGTGCCCGAGCGTTTCTGCCAATAGGCCTTATTAACAGAGATATTTACATGTAAATTATTAAAAATTTCATAGTGGCCGAGGGGTTTTAATGGGTAAAAATTCTATACTATCCTGGCGCCCCCGGGGGATTTCCCTCTGAAGGAGTCGAGGTGCCTTTTGAAGATTTCCCCAAGTTAAAATAAAAATGATAAAAAAATAATTTATAAAAAAACATTTATAAAGTTTTTTTAACGTGGAGACATCTTCAAAAGGCACTCCAACGCCCCCAGAAGGGAATCTCCCGGGGGCGCCAGGGTAGTATGGGATTTTTACCCACTAAAACCCAACTTTTAAAATTGGAAATTTGAAATTTTTAATAATTTACATGTAAATATCTCTATTATTAAGGTCTATTGGCTGAAATGCTCGGACACCTATTTACTTATTTTCGACATAGGTCCATCACCCCATTGTGAGATTAATCGACTGATCTGGACTATTGATCTTCCAATCCACAGAATTAACTTCCAACCAACAGCGTAACGCGATCGCCATTTACTTAGCTATTACGAAGGAAATGGCTCTCGTCGGTCTGCTCATTCGCGAACGCAGAGGTTATCTAGCTCGTTTTTCTTCTCTTCAGCATTCTTGGCGAATGAACTAACTATGTCTGCACTGGCAACAACGCCTGCAAAACAAAGTGCCGTTGAAACCCTATCTTTTAGAATCGCCTATTCCTCCGTTCACCCAGTACTAAATAGGCTTAGTCCGTCGTTGCTCTGAATGCCTCAAGTTAGAGCATTAAACACCAATTTCATAGTTACGTCACACCGGTTGCCTCTATTCCAAAATATCAAGATTAACCGCCGTGTTTGGACAACAGATCGGGCTCAGGTTGGCGACGTTCTCCCTGACATCGATACGCCTGTGGGGCTTGATTCTCGTTTCTTCGCCCGACATTCATTTCTTCGCCCGAGTTCCCGTGTCAGGATCGTTTTTCAGGGCCAGAATCGCGACAAAGGGGCCGGGCAATTTCTGTCGAGTCGATCGATGGCCAGGATTATTGGGTTTCGCAAAGCTGGACAGCCAAGACGCGGCTTTCCAAGAGGGATGCTCTTCTTCAGGGGCTTCTTCAACCGTGCCCACGCTTTCACCAGCGGATCGATGCGATGGAAATGAAACGTTCGCGCTGGATAATAGTGTGGCTGGCGATCGGGAATCGTATTCGACTTTAACACACGTCATGTCGCGTGTCGTCCGCGCGTCGTTAAAGCTCTCACAGTAATGAAACGTCATCCGTTTTTCGCTCGTTTATTTATTTACGCGGGGCGTTTGGTGATTGGTGGCCGCTCAAGTATCAGTGTTATGGTTTTTATCAGTCATTTCCGCGTGTTTTCGGGTGGAAGCTAGGACCGCGATGGAATTAATCAAGGATGAAGCAGGTCGTTTGATTTGTCAGAGTGGTTTATTTCAATTCGATGGTGTTCAGCGTTGAAACGTATAAGTTATAAGTTTACCGACCTGGATAGTTTTGAAAATCTGCAGATTTTAGAAAGCCACCGTGTATTCTTTTTCTTAAGAGCTAGAACCTTCATGACCCTTCTGTCAAGCAATATGGAGGTCTACTCAAATAACAGAATGGTAGAAAGGAAGATGAGGAAAGAAAAAGCTATAAATACACGATAAAAAAGATATATGTAGAAAAGTCTTAAACACAAACTCTTAAGTTTGTCAGAATTTCAATAGCACAATCGTCAAGGGACCTGACTATGAAGTAGTAAACCTAAAAGATGCATCGTCGTGGCAGAACCCTAAAAATTAGCATCCCAGAATCCTCAGATTAGTAAACACTCTGAAGGTTCTGGTCTCTTGCTTTGCCAGTGACACTTTTCTGTGAACCAATATGGAGACCTACTCGAAAGACAGGGTTGTGGGATGAGAGCTAGACAAAGGGAAGCGGGAAGATTCAGAGATACACAATAATAGGCATCCTCGGGGATCCAATCAGAAATGTAACAGGTCAGTGTACCTGGTAATACACTAACCTCCCGGGGGTGGACCCTGCGGGCCACCGAGCCATCCAGAGGACCAACCTGCCGCTGCTCCCCCGATATTCTGTCGTTGCTCCGCCAGCAATCTGACCGTCAACGCGTACGTAAGCAGCATCACGCCCAGCGGTATGTAAAAGCAGATTATGCTGCCGATCAACTTGTAAAGGGGGTCTGGTATCTGGCATGAACCGTCCACCAGCACGGAGTCGTCCTCCTGCAACACGGCCAAACAGGATTATGTATTTAACGTCTCGTTCTCTACGATCTCTGTCGCGGTGTTGTACGCGGGGCACAGGACTTTCCCTTCCGTTGAGAGATTAATGTGCTTTTCATTTGTAAACCGAGGTTCGATGACGTAGTGCCAGGGATTTTCGTATCTATAACATCGATTCCTAAAACTGGAAGGCCATATAATGGTACTACGATTTGTCGTGTGTGACACTGAGAGACCATGGCGTAGTATTACATATCTTCGTATCTACAACTAGAGGTTGCTGACGTAGTGGCACGTCTCTTCCTAAGTCTAAACCTGAGTCTAAATCACCTGCTAACTATACCACCCAAGCCACAGGTGTTTTCATTTCTAATCTATCCTGCATTTCGTCTATCATCAAGCTCACAGTCGATTTCCTTCTCTGTTCCAGGACACCGGAACAGTGCCCCAGCGTGGTGTCCCTGTTGGCAGAGAGCTACAACCCCCACGTGCGATATGGCGCAGCGATGGCCCTGGGTATCGCGTGTGCTGGCACAGGATTGAAAGAGGCGATTGCTCTGCTGGACCCAATGACCAACGACCCTGTGAACTTCGTCCGCCAAGGCGCCCTGATCGCCTCCGCGATGATTCTGATTCAGCAGACGGAATCGACCTGCCCGCGCGTCAAGGACTTCAGGGCCCTGTACGCCAAGGTCGTCGTGGACAAGCACGAGGACGTCATGGCGAAATTTGGCGCCATTCTCGCGCAGGGCATCATCGACGCCGGTGAGTTGCTCTCCTCTTATTGCTAAACGACTCTTTGGCCTCTTGATAACGTTAGTCCATGTCTTTCCTGGGTTCACCTAACGTCGGAGGGAACATGATATGGACACAAAAGTCCGTCGTAGTTATCGCAGGCCTTGTTACGGAGATGGAAATGACATCGAAGATCCTTTGCACCAAGGGTCGGGCAAAAATTGTTTGAATTACAAAATGAAAAAGAGTATTTGAAATAATTTTGATAGGAAACAGCCATTAGTGGTACCACTTGCGAAAGAAACATTCTAGCTGAAAAGCATAAAGAGCGTTAAGAAAGTTATTAAAAAAGAGTGCAAATGTGACTATGGACGCTTCATCGCTAGCTGCTGTTATGTAGTTAGCAACGATTGCTCGAGTGTTAAATAAGGATGAAAAGGAATACCCACTTAAGTGTAATCATTGTCACATTTGCACTCGTTTTTTACTTCCTCTGCGCGACTGCAATAATTACAGTTTCTCTACAAGTCGATTGATCTTGCCTATTTTGACGGCGTTATCAAAAGAGTTTTGAAACGTGCTTAGCTATTACTAATATTCTGTAAGCCGTGGATATTCATTAATCCTCAGGCATTCAAAGAAACCTCCATCACGACCACTAATAAAAGACACTACCAAGGTGTCGGGCGCTGATTTTTTCTCATTAAAATATGCTGTTACGCATAAAGATCTAGGAGACGCGATTTTTTTTATTTTTGCCAAATGTCAATTTTAACGGGCGAAACCGAATTTTCATAAAATATCAGCATTTTTCCGAATAAAGTCTTCTGCCACTATAAACGCCAAATATCTATTAAATGGCGTGCATTTAAAAGAGATACATATTACAAAGAGATATATATGTTAACAAATGCAAAAATGACAATCGGAAGTATGGGAGACTAGAAAACCCTAAAAACACCTTTGCATTTTCTTGCGCATGAAATGGAGCAGGTAAACAATACATGGTGTTACCTAATTACAGCTGTCCCGTTATGCAAGTTTGATTTGCTAAATTATAAATTCTATAAGCTCTGTCACCGCAACCTGTGCTAAATATTTTGAGTTCGTTGTTGCTTTCACTCAGGAAATTATGAAACACAAATGTTACAAGTGAATGTTAATATTTTTATGCTGAACAACATATTTGATCGGCGTCGAATAGCTCGACAGCGTCCTTTGTGAGCTCATTATCAGAGTGACCGACAGAGCCTGACCTAGACCAGCAGCGTTGATTGTTGCACACTTGCGCATTTGCACAGGACAATGACAATTGTTCCAGGTGGCCGTAACGTGACAGTGTCCTTGCAATCGAGGACAGGCCACACCAACATGCTGGCGGTGGTCGGTGCCCTGGTGTTCACCCAATACTGGTACTGGTTCCCTCTGGCCCATTGTTTGGCGCTCGCCTTCACCCCGACCTGCCTGATTGCCCTGAACTCCCAGCTGAAAATGCCGAAGCTGGAGATCCGCTCCAACGCCCGTCCAAGTGTCTACGCTTACCCGGCGCCCCTGGAGGAGAAGAAGCGCGAGGAAAGGGAGAAAGTGACGACGGCCGTCCTCAGCATCGCAGCGAGGGCGCGCCGACGTGAATCGGAGAGGCGCGCTCGCGACTCCCAGGAGAAGATGGACGTGGTTAGTTTCAGCGCCTTCGAGTGATTTCATGATAATTAAAGGTGGATTCACGCATGTCAGTCCCGTGATAGTTCAGTGCCTTCAGTGTCAGTAGTAAATAATATCGCGTCCCTGTTTTGGAATGAAGCAGTTCAGACTTATCCGTACCAGTTACTGGCGCAAAAAGTCCACTGACACGAGACTGATATGTTTGAATCCGTCTTCATTGGTCTACGGATCGGAAAGAGTTCGAATTATGCATAATTAAAACTAGCCGGAACAAGGTCGTGGTTGGACTCTCGTAGAGATTTAATAGTCAATATAGAAGTTTAAATTTCTCGGTTGAAGAATCCTCAGCTATTCTCGTCACCGCTGTTGCACCTTGGAAATGTGCCGTCTAGGTTGTCACAGTTTCTCACACCTCGTAATCGTGGAGACAGTCGCCTCTTGGCGCCATGATCGATCGCCTAGCCGTCGTCGCGACGACTAAGGTCGCGCTTGGCGCTTCCTCCTTCTAATTTCCGTCGCTTAATTTTTCATCACAGGACCCGCCCGAGACGAAGGAGGTTGTAGAAATGCTGCCGAAGGAAGAGAAGAAGAAGGAGAAGGAGACGGCAGAGTCTCTGGCGAAGGAGAAGGAGGAGCGGAAAAAGGAGAAGGAGAAGGAGATGAAGGAGGCTAAAGAGGCCAAGGAGGCCAAGGAAGCCAAGGAGGCCAAGGAGGCCAAGGAGGCCAAGGAGGCCAAGGAAGCGAAAGAAGCGAAGGAAGCAAAGGAAGCAAAGGAGGCGAAGGATGCAAAGGACGCAAAGGACGCAAAGGAGGCGAAAGAGGTGAAAGACGTGAAGGAGAAGGTGGAGAAGAAGGGCAAGGACGAAACCGAGAAAGGAGAGAAGGAGAAGAAGGAGGCTGAACCGACCTTCGAGGTCCTCCAGAATCCTGCACGTGTCTTACGACAGCAGGTGAAGGTGATACAGCTCGTCGAGGGCGGCCATTACGTGCCCGTCAAGGACATACAGATCGGTGGTATCGTCATGGTGAAGCACATACAATCGGACACGGAGGAGGAACTCGTGGAGCCAGTGGCTGGTAAGCCGATATTGCTTTTTAGAATCTAACACATTTGTACTCTGCGTGCAGCAGGTATGAGTAACAAGTAGGGCGGGTGGGAGTTCCGCACCCGGCGTATGGTCAGCGTTTCAGTCTCCGTGCTCCAAGTATTTGGTATATTGTGCGAAAGGGTCCTAAAGTGAGCAGTTGCCTTTCAAGGGAGAATCAATTTTAACAGCATTCATATCATCGTTTACTTATTTATATTCTTCTTTAATCATTGGCAGGGCCTCGTTCATCGCAAGTATGTAGGATAACAGAGTTTACATACACTTGACTCAGAATTGATATTATATTTTAAATCGTTTGGTTATCTTGAAAGCAAAGCCTTGCTCGACAAAAAGCTGTTCTAAAATTTGGAGTTATTTCTGCATGAGGATTAATTTCAGCTACAATTTGTACCGTATTTACCGTTGCATTCTGCCAAATTCTTAGTCAAACAAACAAATACTTGCGTAATTTTCTGAAGCGTAGAATCACCTTCTTTTTGGTGTTCCCCGAATTTGGGCCCACGCTACATGTAGTTGTGAGCATTCGTACGTCAGGTGTCTTTCAATAGAAACACAAAATTGACACCTTATTGTTTAAACACTGGGCAGTATGCGTCCCTGGGCATTTGCCCCCCGTTATTCTGGTGCGCCCTACCGTCTTGCCTCTCTACTTGCTGCTCTCGCGCCCTCGTTATATACCCTTCTTTCGCTGTGCTTCGACGACTGGCACGGTCAGCAAACGCGCTTGCATCGCGTCAGTCATCGACCTATTGCGTTTGATTATTACCATTCTGTTACAGCTTTCGGCCCGAAACCCGACGAGGAGAAGGAAGCAGACCCACCGGAGCCCTTCGAGTACACCGAGGACTAGATACCGTCCGCCGCTGAACCTTTGATCGTGGCTCCATCATTGTAACGCGAGCCACTCGTATAGTTCACAACCTGTAGGAGGAAGAGAGGAGAAGAAACTCTGTCGCTACATCCTACAGCGATACATTCTTTTTTAATTTCATATCGTTGACCCGCTATCGAGAGATCGACGCTCTCTATCGTCTATCGTCGACCCGCTGTTCCCCGATTTCCATCCAACTTTTAATAAACATATGATTTTGCTCTGATCGTTAAAGTGTCTCATTTACTCGAAACCTGCCCGCTCCTTTTGAATAGCCGTAAACCCTTTCGTCCTTGAACATTTCAACTGGCGTGGGCGTGTTCTCACGCCAAGGGATTTACATACTTTGCTCACGGTTTGCACGTCGATGTGTTCTGAAAATTATCAGAAATATTTCTCGACAACCCTGAAATGTTAGCTTGGAATGAGTTTAGCAGAAGTTTCTCGGTAGGAGCGATCGCTTGGATTGGTCTTACCGATTTGAAAGCGCATTCCTCAAAAGGTTGCGCCACTCAAATTTTTAAACAGTGCGATGATGCTCATTATGTATCGGTAGAATTTTTTTCAAGAATTACTGGAACGGCACTCTGTGAAAGGTAAGGGTGAATGTGATATTTATTGTAACTGTTACATTCTGTTGGTGGTGAATGTTAGAAAATAGATAGGTATAGAAGGAGAAAAAGGGGGCACCTGCAGTGCAAAAGATTTGAAGTATTAGGCGGACTCATAGTGACTTGCGGACATGGTTCCGCGCGGCTGTGTCGACCTTTTCGTCTCCTCTCGCTCGTTGCCCGGTTCTCTCACTCTCGTCCGTAGGCTTCCAAGAAATGGTGGGGATAGTCGCCGGACTGTCAACGGGGGAAAAAACGGACTCATAACGGGGGACTACTGTACTATCGGTTCTGTCATGGCCGTCTGTAGTACAGGCCGGCACATAGTGAATTTGGCAACGCTGTCGTCAGTCTTATTTGAATTTTTCTGAAGCCTTTCGCGCGTTATGTCCTTAGAGCATATAAACAAGTATTTGATTTCAATTAAGATTCAAAGTGTTAAAATGTTAAAGTAATTTACTTTTCAATATAAAAGTATGAAAAACAATTACCGAAGTTTGCTGACTCGTAGTAATTTGAAAATTATTAGCTTGAATCATTAAGCTATAAAAATACCTGGAGAGTGAACATAGGGAAATAGAAGATCACGGGTGAACCTATCCTTCTTCCTATTACAGTACACCCCCGTTATGAGTCCGTTTTCTACCCCCGTTGAGAGTCCGGCGACCATCCCCACAATTTCTTGGAACCCTGCGGACGAGAGTGAGAAAACCGGACAACGAGCGACAGGAACCGAAAGAGTCGACACGAAGTTGCCTTCGGGTACGAAAGAGAGAAAGCACGATAGGGTAAACGATACAGTTATTGACCAGGGTACAGTAGTTGACCACTTCAAATTTCTGCCGCCATAGTGTAATGAAAATGCGCGCTTCCGCATCAATGATGCAATTTTATCAGAAAAGACAGTTCTACCTTTCGTTTCAACCAAGAATCGACGATTTCAGTACAAGCATTGCGCCGTGAGATCGTCGGAAAGGAAAACGTGTAATTCCCACTCTCAAAGAAGGTAAGGGCTTAGCGGGCATCTTTAGAGCGGCGACTTGTTTAATGACTGTATAACCATTGTTCAATTTTGTTTGCCGTGAATGCCAGTGATCACAATAGGTGATAAGGGCCCAATGTTCACATTCGTCATACGTCCAGTCGTGTAGAACGTGATTATGCTGTGTTTTGGGGGGTGTTCAATAACTGGTTCGACGAATGCACAGTAATGCAGTTATTGACCACTCGTAATTTTCGTGCTGAAAGACCGCGATGAAAATTGATTTAGATCTTTGGAGGCACGGGGCAATGTGCCCTGCTTTTATATGGTTTCGGGGATGCACCTCCGATGACTTCTGATTTTTCATTGGTCCGGGGGTCGCACAGTGGGGCATTTCGGGTTGCAACGCGGCACAAAACATTTTCTGACTGAAATCATATATTTATCGTTAAATTTCCCATTTAATTCAGTTAGTACGTATACTTGTGGTCCTATTGATACAGAAAAATTAATAAAATTTGTGTATTTAAGAGGGCACAGTACTTTTTTGGCCTGAAAATGAAGCAGTCTGTATGAATTTTTTTCTATCTGAAACTGAAAAGCTAGATAGATGAGGTTTATTGCAAATGAATGATCACTGTTTGAAAGTATTAAAAGAATTTTTATTAAACAAAGGCACCGCCCCCCCCCCCCCCCCCGCCTTCGCTATAATCGTTCAAAGTTGGCACCCGAACACTGAACTTCACTGAACTCCCGTTCAAAATAAACAATGAAAATTGGGACATTCAGTAAGGTATAATTTCAAAAATATCAGAGATATCAAAATCACATTTGGGACACTTCAAATACATACCTCAACTCTTAATCCCACCAAAGGTTAGTTGAATTAAGCAAACAACAAAACTATAAATAACAATACAAGTTCTGAAGAGTTTCGTGGTTTTCCTCTTCAAAGCCGTGTAGTTACGTAAAAAATTAATGAATGTGAAAAACAATCATGCTACATTATCACCCAAATATGCAATCAATTACCTGTAAAAAAAGTTTGCAGTTTGGCGATATTTTTGTAAAAGAACTTAGTGCCGCGTTTCGACCCGAAATGCCCCACTGTGGGTCGGTAGAATAATTCGGAGGTCAAAGCCGCTTGCCGAAAGAAAAACAGAAAAGCAAAAGAAGAAAAAGAAAGAGGCTAAGAGATGCAAAGAGAAGAAGAAGAAGAAGAAAAAAGAAAGAGCAGGTGAGAGAGAAATTTAAGAATAAAAAAAGCGAATGAGAAGCAAATGAGACCGCGGCAAAGTGCACGGCATTCGTCGTGAAGGGTGCACATGAAATTTACCCTGCCCCAAGACAATATGTCTTTGATTTTGATATGGTGACAGGTGCATTTAATAAAAATGATTTTACAGTTAAAAATATGCCATTTTCTTTTATATTCAGTAAGTGGTCAACAACTGTACCTAGACCGGTCAACAACTATGCCACGACCGGTCAATAACTATACTTTTCAGTTGTGTTTCTTTATAATAGCATAACATCGGAACTACTGATTTTTTCAAACTTTCTTTGGTGTTATAATCATCGTCGATGCTTTTCATTCCGCCTGGTACAACAAAATTTCACTTATAAAATTTAAGTAACTTATTCCATAGCGTTTACCTAAACTGAAGCTCTTAGGTGGTCAACTACTGTATCGTTTACCCTACTTTGTCTCGCTCCGTCTTTCAGCTCGAGCTCGGGCTTTTCGCGAATATTTGTCACACTCGGCTGTCGCGAAACGAATTACAATAATGTATTGTAAATACGAAAAGCGCCGATGCATTGGAGGGGCTCGCGGGCCGAGCCCGAGCTCGAGCTGAAAGACGGAGCGAGACAAAGTATCATGCTTTCTCTCTTTCGTACCCGACGGCAACTTCGTGTCGACGCTTTCGTGTCCTCTCGCCCGTTCTTCGGTTCTCCCACTCGCGCCACTGGCCGCGCGGAACCATGTCCACATCCCACTATGAGTCCGTCGCCAGCCCCGTTCGTCGGACTCATAACGGGGGACTACTGTATCCCTCTCACTTTGTACAATCTGCGTTATGTATGTTTTTGTGTACGCTATACATCCATAGCCTGTTGTAAGACAGAGATAGGTTCACCCGTTACTTCCCTCTTTCTTGGGCCGGCCGCCATTGCTCTGTTCACTCTCCAGGTATTTTTATAGCACAATGGCTTGAATTGGCTTGAACGAAAGAAGGGGCAGTAAAAATTATCGATATTTTCACCAAAATTATCGATACCTGTAATTATTAGTGTTTGAAATTTCAATAAAAAATATCGATATATCGACAGGCTTATATATACTACAGTAGAGCGTCAATTATCCGAACTGCTTGGGACTGAGGTGATTCGGAAATTCGAATTGTTTGGATAATCGAGCAGTTCGGAGAATGAAGCATGCATGTACTTTACTCAGTTTATAACTATATGAATTACACCTTAAATTACTTATTAAATACAAGAGTCCTACTGCGTTAATTTAGATCACGTAAAAGTCAATCAATCAATTGGTAGCGCTACACTGGTTTGAAGAAATGGTGGGGATAGCAATGATGCAGCACTTGTTCGGATAATCGGCGGTTCGGTTAATCGCGGTTCAAATAATTGACGCTCTACTGTACTTTCAATCTGAAATTGTCGTTCACGAGATACATAGGTACATATCGCTATACATATGTAGTGTGACTCACGCTTGCAGCGCCCGGGATTCTGATCTGATACATTTCGCCAGTCTGTAGACGGTCAGTGACGTGTGACGTGCATTCATTCTATCGAACGAAATGAATAAAAGGTACACAGAAGAATTCATAAAATCGGTGCAACAGAAGACAGAATTATGGGATACTCAGAGCAAACATTATCATGACAAATTCCGCGCGGAAGAATGCTGGAAGAGCATCGCCCGCAAGTTCATTAAAAAATTCGATCTTTACCCTGAGGTGATGCAGAAAAAGATGTGTAAGTATTTGAAGTCCTCGCGTTAGGTATCAGGATATATTTGCAGCTCACGAAGAAAACACGACACGATATTCGGCATCAAAATTGTAAATTCAATGAAGAAAGTAGTTCGCTCCATTTCAGTGTTTTATATTTCCTTGTTAGCAACTACACAGTGACAAGTGTGTTTATCAGTTCATTTCATCGTCTATCTGCAAGGTCAGCTGCTAATCAGTACAGGATGATGTATGAATCGGTTGCCTCTTCAGAAAAGCAAGGCGAAAAGCGATGAAACCGATCTCATTTAACATATATACATACGCCGAGAATAGGCAAATATAATAATATTCAGTTAATGGACAATTGCTTAGCAAGCTACCCAAAAATATTTATCTTTTTTTATTGTGTATTTTACGGTGGCATCAACTACATTTAAATGGTTATTTGCGAACTATTTATATTGTTCATATGATTCAGTGGTTTTGCTACGAAATATGTACGTGTTTTTAGCATAACTTTATGTAAAATGAATGTGTTTCTTCTTTTAGGCACCGACTACCAACGAAAGTGGAAGAACATTGTCAGTTCAATTAAATCTGAATTAAGAAAGCAACACGCTGAAATGTCAGGCCCAACTACGTCGCAGAGAAAACCGTATATATATTTCGATAACCTCAAATTTCTACTTCCATCTCTGAAACATGAGCAGTAAAATTCTTCTTAGTTTTGCGTTTTGTAACGGGGTGTTCTCATTTTCCGGGTCAAAGGAATATATTTTTTCATTTTTTGCATTCATTTTTATAATTTCCAGTATTAAGAACATATTTCTGAATGATATTTGGAAAACTCCGGACAATGAATCATTTTATAAAATACACTTGACTCTTTAAACATGATTTCCCCGAAACAATATTTTCCAAACTGGCAAAAGTATATTGACATAAAATTTTAACAGATTACGGCGCACGCATTTTTCCAGATTAGGTGCCAGAAACAGCTGAAAATATGAAATACTTTATTTACAGTCAACAAAGATCGACTACATTTTTCCTAAATTGTTTAGGAAAAAATATTTCTTTTAAAAGGACGTTAGTTTGAATGTTTTCGACTTCCAATGCTTATTCTAAGGCTCCATATCAATACTACACACTACAATTTAACGCACATCAAAATAGGACACAGAATATAGTGCAGATACAATTTAGAACACGTGGAGTTTAACGCACATTTTTTTAGTGCACATCAGGATAGCGCATAGCAAGATTTCACACACATGATAGTACGGTAAACTTGCCGATGAACCGATGGTATTATAGTCTGATTTTCGTGAGTTGACAGCTGAGGCGGGTCCCTCGGACAGAGCATGGCTTAAGGGGGTATAACCGTTTGAAAGTGTCAAAGATCGGATTTTTCTTTTTACACATTTTCATAGATTGATGTTTTAGAAATGTTATAATAGATATATAGTATTGGTTGGGGCTAGGGTAAAGGACCCAATTACTGACACCTAACCAATTACTGTCACTTTAAGCTATTCAGATTTCACCCCTACGCGCCCGCGAGTGGGCGCGCGCCCCCTGCCCCAATCTAGGCACAATGTGAAACAGTGGACGGCGACGAGAAGAGCGAGGGCCCAGTTCATCGGCAAGTTTACCGAACTATCTTTTGCGTAAAATCTTGCTGTGCGCTATCCGGATGTGCATTAAAAAAAATTTGCGTTAAACAACGTGTGTTCGAAATTGTATGTGCACTATATTCTGTGTCCTATTTTGATGTGCGCTAAATTGCATGTGTAATATCGTACTGTGTAGTATTGATGCATATCAATAGGCTCCATAGCCTATTCTAAGACCAGACTTCACTAGACTGGTACTAGACAGGAATTTACGTTAAATTGTTGTGTCAGATACAGTGTACGTGAGATTTTTATTCCGCCATCGAACGATGATTTTTTTCAGACCACATTTTTTTCCAGTTCATAGTTGGATAAACAGAAAATATCAGGGAATAAAAATATCATATATTATAAAATACAAAGTAAAGTAACTATATTCTACAATCACATTTTAAAATCTTAATTCGATCGTTCTAATATCTTTATTGCAAAAGATGTTTAAAAAAATCACATTCTTTTTCCACTCGCAAATGAGAATACCACCTCAAGCCCTTGATGTTATTGGATAGTGTTTAAATTTTCTTCTCTTTAATTGTTCAGCCCTGATCTGTTTTATACCGTGCCAAGAGACGAATTGAGGAATCAGCCGAGGTATGAAAACAGTGGATATTGGAACAAGCCAACAAACAAAAAGGAACATAGAGATCAAGAAGGAATGTCAAACAAGAAATCAGAGAAACGGGCCGACAATTCAGAGATAAATAAAGCCTTAAGAGAATCATTAAAGCGTAAAATTCAGCGAGAAGAGCTTCTGCAGGATGAAGATATATTATTTTTGATATCGCTCCACAAATATTTAAAATTAATTCCACCCCACAAGAAAATGGTGGCTAAGTCACAGCTGCTTATGGTTTTGAATGAGCACAATAAACCGTAGATATCTTTCCGCGAAACTTTGTGGATGCATGGGCATCTTCAGTACTTACATACTCATTCAATCAGCGTACACTAGGCGGCAGAATCGGCTTCCCTTCGGAAATTTGGCCACGTTGCATGTCACTAGAACCACTGAGTTATACCTAGTGACATGCAACGTTGCCAAATTTCCGAAGGGAAGCCGATTCTGCCGCATGTTAACTTAATGATCGATAGCAGCGTTAATTTCGCGATAAGTTTATCAAGATGCAAAATACTTTCTGTTAAAAATAAAGACAGCTTACTGCGAATTGTATTTCTTTATTTCTCGTAATCTGTTATTACACATTGATATTGAACTTTTTCTACAATTTGTGTTACTTATGTTGTTAACACTATTTACACTATTGGCGCTGCTCAAGTACTCACATTGAGTACTACAAGCACTACACTGTTGACGTTCTCTATATTTTTTGTCAATGTTCACACTTCTCACACTGTTGGCACTGCTGATGCTACTCGCGCTACTTAATTACACTATATCTACATTTGTACCTCACTTGCCATATGGCTTAGTAGAAATCGTAGAATATTACAAATGTACAGTATTGTCTCGTTAGCGGCTCGATTTGGTGTACACGTTACGGACTTTTCGCTATCCCCACCACTTCTGCCTCACTCTTGTCCGGCGAAGGTGAGAGCGAGATGGAACGAGAGAGAGTCAGGGGCACTGGAAGCGAGCGAAGACGGTAGGAGACAGACGACGTGTTGATGTTTTGTCTCGCTCCCTCCTTCTGATGCCTGACACTCCGTCCTTTGCTCGCACAGAAGCGGTCTCGTGCCGACGCTAGCTGCTCGCGACCATTGCGCACGCCCGTGGCGCACGCAAAGCGTTTCTCTCACTCCCCCCTTCGGCCAGAAAGAAGCGAGAAACGTTGGCACGGAATTAGGGCTCTGCTCATGATATGGGCTCAACGCCGGTCCCGACCAGCGAGCCACTAACGAGACAATACTGTATTTTGAGCTTCTTCTCATACGCAACAGGGATCCAAATTGGTTTTAACCGTCCCAAAGTTGGACTAAGTTGCAAACCTGTTTTCCACATCTCTCAGCATTACAACAAAGTTGCAAACCGAGTTTACGCTTCTCCAAAAGCGCATCGACGACATTGCAAACGCGTTGTTTGCTTCGTCTGAGGCTACTAATCGATTTTGGGCTCTCCGTGTTTGTAACAAACATGGAAAGCGGTTTTTGTTTTCTGTCTCCCTTACAACAATGTTATTGTTATGTTGTTAAGCATCGTGTATGTTGTGTGTAAATGGTGCATGAATATTGTTGAAGAAGTGCCGTGAAAAGGGTCATTTACGCAAAATCCATCACCTTTGCACTCCATGTCAGGTATTTTGGCAACCTTGAAATATTACGTAGTACCACATGAAATTACGAGGAGTTTAAATCTTCATTTTGCTGGTTCCGAATTTGTTTAAAAAATACAGGTCGTCAAATTTTGCAATTTTGCATATTTTCGTGAAACCGGACTGTAGGGAAGAATTTTTATCTCGCAAACTATTTATCGTATTCAGTTCATTCTTTTTTTATTTTAATCTAGAAGGCTTGGCGTATTTGAATTATATTTTTTGAAGCTGACAAATCATTTTTGTAATATGAAAAATTATAAACTTTTTGTTTTGGAAATTTCGCCTCGAAGGTCCCGTGCTTGTAGAAAACTGCTCGGAAACATTCTAGAAATGTAATTTGTAGGTGGTCTGGGTGAGGAATGCGCTCATATTTTTCGAATTTAAAAACACGTGACCCTGGAGGTGAAAGTTGCAAAATAAAAATCTGTTTATAATTTTCCATATCACAAAAATGATTGTTCAACTTGAAAAAATATTCAAATAGACCGAACAGCCTATATTAAAATAAAAAAGGAATGAAGGATTAAAATAAAGAAGAAAAATTCGTAGCTACAGCCCGGTTTCACGAAAATAGGCAAAAATTGCAAAGTTTGACGGCCCGTATTTTTTAAACAAATTCAAAACAAATTCGTACAAGTAGGTAATTATAAAACGAAAAACATCGACTGCCAATTGAAATATGATTTTCCACAAGCTGCCTCTACTCCAAAATTAGTTGGTCCTTCCTGCATCCCCTAGCGTCACGCAAGTAATTATTCTCTGCCACTGCAAAGTTGCAAATCAGACGATCCTCAGCCTGTCGGTGGAGCTTCCTCCGTGAGTTAGCGGATGTAGACCGAATGATCCTTCCGCTTCGCGTGAGAATACGCCGCAATTCCTTGCAAAAACGCCGCCTCCTTTAGTCGCGTGCATCGCCAGAATACGTTCCCTTCCACTTCGAGACCAGGCTTTCTGTACGCGGTACTTACAATGGCGTGAAGATTGATGACCGGACGTCGGATAGACGCAGGCGAGTTATCGAAAACTATATGCTCTATTGAAGCTACTCCGTCCTGGCGTACTATGTGCGATTTCATGCGAATTGAGTACAAAGCGATCATTTGTTCCACGCTGATACTTCCGGATGCGAAGAGCTAAAAGACGAGTCAACTTGATAGTGGAGGTATACTAAACAAGGTTTATTTAGAAAGGACATAGCGAGGTCGTTAAAGCTGGGAGACTCACGAAGTTTACAGCTTTGCGGCTTTGAGGTTTCGCTACAAGGAGTCTGGAAACCTTATCTCTACAAAAAATGCCAAACTTCTTGTTCCAAAACAAGAAGCTTGTACAGTGTACACTTTGGGATTCTCCTAACTTTTACGATCTCGCTATATCCCTTCCAGCAACTGTACAATTCAGATCACCTTTCATAAATGGTATTAAAGTTCGACATTTCCAGCGAAGGAAACTGGTAGCAAGATGGCGTTTGCTTGGAGGGCTTTGGGTGGGTATTTGAGAAAAACTCTTAGACCTTGCGTAGTAGTAAAAATCGAATTTTTGGAGTTCTGCATAAAAGGGCATGAGTGTGACAAATCAGGCGAAGTTCACAGTCAAACGTGGCCCTGAAATAAGGGACGAAAGACACATTCAGTGTCTTAACCTCTCAGTGTGGTATGACGAGCGGGACTCGTCTTAGGAAAACTGTCCGCAACGGCGGTATGACGAGCACCGCTCGTCAAGGGACGTGAAGCGATGGCGTAGTGAGTAGGGCTTGGGACCAAGGTCTATTGGAAACCCGAATTAGAGGTGTGCTATGCTCTTCTCATATACATTCTGTAGGCCTTGGGAAGGAGATTTTGCCGCGAAGAGGGCCTCTTCAAGCGAGTGGCCATTTGGAAGGGATGCAAGTCCGATTGGTTAGATTAGGAGGTGTGACAATACTTCTTCAAGTCTGCTATGCAGTAACGCCTTAACAGCAGGGTTTCGGTTTATGCAATTCATCCCACAGTTAGGTAGGCAGGGTGGTGAGGAAATTCGCCAAGCGGTAGCTATTTTGGAGTGGGGACAGCTACCCACGTCCACGCATGCGCGCGATGACGTAGCGACCGTTGAGCAAATCAACGCCAAGATGAAAAACGCTGGAAAATTCGCCGACACCAGCGCCAAGTCAAGCCAACTAGCCAACCAGCATGACTTGGCTTGACTTGGCGCTGGCATCGGACGAATTTTCATCTTGGCGTTGATTGGCTCAACGGTCGCAACGTCATCGCGCGCATGCGTGGACGTGGGTAGCTGTCCCCACTCCAAAATAGCTACCGCTTGGCGAATTTCCTCACCACCCTGTAGGTAGGTACTGTTCTGGGCGAAAAGCCTCCACGCTGAAGGGTTATCACGTTGATCGCCAGTCATCAATGGTTCAAACGTACCTATAACTTTTTCTTAGACCACGTGCAATAAGTAAACTCTTAAATTTGCAAACTTCTAACTTATGTTACTGCCATTAGGAATATTGGAGAATGTTAAGGCACGCATCATTATACCATGGAATACTCTTATTTCTGACAATACGCATTTGGATGGACGTGCGTGAGCGGAGAACGTGGGATAATTACAAGGCTGTGCATGGTTTTGGCGTGCTTTCATGTCGATATTTTATGAAAAGACTCGAAAGATATTGCTTACACTACACAGGTCTCCTTCGGCAACTTTGCTGCTCGTTTCTTTTGTTCGAAAGCTCGGAACCACGAAGTTTCAGACCACTTTTCGAGCTGATCCTGCTTGATTTCGAAGTTGAAACGGTTTTGGTACTTTCTCTCTACGATTATGGCAAAAGAGCAACTACTTACGTACAAATCTTAATTATGACTCTTTTTGCAATATTGAAAACGGTTTGAAAAGTTGCAGCTGGTAGTGAAGTATCCTGAATCGTAGAAATCAGACGAAAGAAGCTCCTCGTTTGAGCATCTTCCCCCACTTATTCCTAACGTAATAAACAGGAAAATAATGCTAAAAAGATTTTCAGTTTCTCATTCGTGAAAAGCGTGTGAAAACGAAGATTTCCATTTGCGCGCTTCAGCCTTTTGGTACGTGTTAAAACTTGCTTGCCGGCCGCGTAGAAAAAGTGGGAAGTATCTTCACTCCTTCGTACGAAAAAAGAAAACACCCGATTTCTACTTCGCAAGAGGAGCTTTCAGCTAACTTTATGAATTGAACTTTTACTTGGGCGACGAGAGTTTGAATTCCACGGGAATGCAAAGTCGAAATTCGTTGGGATATTGACTTCGAGTGTTCCCTTGAAAAATTCAGTGACCCAATTTTTCACCGTGCATTTTCCCACAGAAATTGTATGAATTTAAATATTTCAACTGCTTCGCGCTGCGTCTTCTTGATTTTCGATTTCGCAGTTTTCCATTGGGATGATTTCTTAGTATTTCATCTTATTAATGGATTTGACTCTTTTTATTGTATTGGGTTCGACTCATTTATTATTCTTACAGTGGGTTTCATGTGATCAAACTTGCTTCTACAATTGTTTACATTTGTGGCATTGGCAACTAAAAACGAAGATGCATAGCTCTGCAGTTATCACGTAACCAGTAAGAAATTTGTTTGACGTTAATCAGTTTTAAGGTATCACTTATTTTATGTTCTTTTGGATTTCGAGTAGGTAGTAGTACCTAATAAGTAACCACAATAACGGCAATAATAATAATAATATTAATAACAACAATAATAATAATAATAATAATAATAATAATAATAATAATCATGATGATAATAATGATAATAGTGATAATAATAATAGTAATAGCAGTATTAGTAGGATGGGTAGTGGTTTTAGTAGTGGTGCAGAATATTAAGGCTGCTAGTCGTACTTGTAGTACCTATGTAGTACTAATACTGGTAGTCACATTAGGAGTATTAGTAGTGTGTAATATTGGTAGTCAAAACAGTGGTAGTGATACTGGTAGTCGTAGTACCACTTAGTAATAACATAATAAATTTTGGTTACAAATGATAGTAATAATACTGGTAGTTGTCATAATAGTAGTAGTGATATGTATTGATAGCCATTAGGGTTGGTCGGTTTTTAAAACCCGGTTTTAAACACCGGTTTTCTTTTATAAATTTGTAAAATTCAAAAATCACTTTTTAAATTAAAAAAAACGATTTTATATACTAGAATTAATATGTAAAAATGAATTAATTATTTAATTAAAAACGTTAACACTTTTACTTAAAATCGCCTCGGACACAAGCATATTGTAGTTAGTCGTAGGTAACACTTTACTGGGAAACTAATCTTCATCAGTTCATATTTTCGGAAGAAAAATGCTAAATGAAATAAAGATTTATAATTGAATATTTTGTACGGGTTTTAGTTACTTTAGTTTTTTTTCATTTGGTTTTCTATGCATATATATTAAATGAATTCAAAAATTGTACAGATTTTAGTTATTTTAATTTTATTTATTTTTTGGTTTTGTATAGATAGGGTATATTTTATTTTGTTAAATTTTTGTAATTCCATAAATAATAAAAAACTGAACATTTTTAAAATAAGTACAGATATGTATTTTCTATTTTAATTATATCTTTGCGAAAATTCGAAAACCGGTTTAACCGATTTTTGCGGAATAGTGAAATTGGAAAACCGTTTTTTTTTTCAAAAGTCGGGTTTTTGTATAAACCCTAGTAGCCATAATAGTAGTAGTAATGGTAATCGTAATGGTAGTAGTAACATAATTAATTTTTGTTACAAGTGGTATTTCAAATCTGTAAGAACTTTAAAACCATAATAACAATTTATATTCCTTACACCGTTATGTTCCACGAAATGACCACTCAGAAACGGATCGATCCCGCGCATTTCAAAGATTTAGGTGCGCCTTTAGAGGCTCGTTTTCTGCTTGCCTTTAGTTCCTGCAATTTAAGGCGGAAACGCGAGTAAGAAGAAAGAAGCATAGGTTTCGTGCCGCACGGAAAGTTCACGAAATGCCTAACAACGGTTCCACAGACGAGGCTTCGGAAACTTGAAAATACCGGATATGCTACCAACCCATTTCTCCTACTTACTCGTATCTGAATCTGAAGCCTGTAATAAATGCATCTTATATACCAATTTCTGTTAACTACTGATTAATTGTCAGATTATTATTATTTTCCAGATATCTGTTCTTTAAGACAGCATTGCTTAATTTCGAGTCACCGAATACAACATTACTACTACTACTTACTATTTTTATTCATTTGTCTTTTCCTAAACCCACAACTATAGTAGATAACAATATTATATTACCCTTAATAATAAAAACGCTAAGAACCAGGACATCCCCAGAGAAAAACTCGAATATACTGTGATACACTTGAGGGTACCGATGTCTCAGCTTGTAAGTCTTGTAACACGTAGTACCATTCGCATCATCAAGGTTCTCTGCTACACTGTGCCTTGCAGAAACCCAGCGAGGCCGTAAAAGCATTAGGGGGCGAAATCAGTAGTGTTTTCTCTTAAGTCAACCGAGTTGTATATGCAGCATACTTATTGGTCACTGGTACTTTAACAGTCTGAGTGGCGACGGCGTGTTTTCACGCTGAGGGATTTGCATCTTGCACATGATACATTTCACGCCGATATCTTCTGGAAAACATCCAAAGTACTTTGAAAACGAACCAAACTTGGAGTTTGCTTTCTAAAATCCTGCGTCACTCAAAGTCCTGAAGCGTCTAAGGATACCGCTGCTTGACATTAATAGTGGTATAACTCAGAAACTGTACATTTTGCGGGAAATGCAGTTTAAAATTTGCATTGGATTAACAGTTGAATGCTGATCATAAAATCAAAATTAGCATTTTTGGATTATCCCAATGTCAATGCCAAGCAGCGATAGCCCAAATGAGTGCAGTTTTATAATGCGTGATGAAGGACACATTTAGTGGCCTGTTCCCTCGTGGTGTTGTTTTACATACCATTTGGTTGAGTCTCAGATTAATCTCTATTGTTCAGGGGTTGGAAACGGCTATGATATCGGTTTCTGATCTCGAAACATTTAGAAGAACCGAAATAATCTTGAAATCTGGTGCGAGTGAGAGGTGTACACCGGCGCATGCGCATTGCGAGCGATTGGGAATCCCTCGTTCCACCTCTCTCGCTCGCACCATCGAGAATGTATCTCCTTCTCTCTCGCACGATGTTGGCGACAGTTTCGAGCTCTCAATGAGACCCCCATGTCTATATGCTCTAAGGACATAACGCGCGAAAGGTTTCAGAAAAATTCAAATAGACTGATGACAGCGTTGCCAAATTCACTATGTTCCGGCCTGTACTACAGACGGCCATGACAGAACCGATAGTGCAGTAGTCCCCCGTTATGAGTTCGTTTCTTTCCCCCGTTGACAGTCCGGCGACTATCCCCACCGTTTCTTGGAAGCCTGCGGACGAGAGTGAGAGAACCGGACAACGAGCGTGAGGAAACGAAAGGGTCGACACAGCCACTGGCCGCGCGGAACCATGTCCGCAAGCCACTATGAGTCCGTCGCCAACCCCGTTCGTCGGACTCATAACAGGGGAGTACTGTATTATATTGGTTCCATAACGGTTATAGCTATTTATATCGGTTATACAATAAACTGTCGGAACCGATACACACCTACATTACTACTATTAAAACCGATATATAACTATTATGGAACCGATGTAACATCGGTTCTATAGAACCGTAACCGAAATCGATATTGTCAGAATATCAGCTCTTCGTAACTGTTTCAGTCAGAACTGGTATATAACAGTTTGAAACAGTTATTTTCGGAACCGTCTCAGTGGCCCAGTACGTCCCGTCACATCGTGACGTCCACTGAAAGGAGCTGTCGAGGTTTTCGTGCAACGTGTCTCACCTTCGAATACATTAGACTGAGAGGCAGGCTCATGGCTATACTGAGGATCCACACGAAGATGATCTTCAAGGTGACCCTCCGTCTGGTCTTGTTACGACCGAACTTCATGGGGTAACGTAGACTGAGGTATCGGTCCACGCTGATGGTGCACAGGTGCATTATGCTTGCTGTGCAGAACAACACGTCCAGACAGATCCATACGAGGCAGTAGACGGACGGCAGGGGAAAGTATCCTAAAACAAAGATGAACACTGTGAGAGTGTGATTTGGAAAAACATTACTTGAAATTGAGAATGAACTTAATATTTCAGATACCGAGTTATTCGTATCACTTTAATATCTCTATTAACCCTTCGTGGTCACACCTTCTTATAATCACAAATTGGTCGCATGGGATTCACTGCAGCCCAGCGTCATTTTTGAGTTACCATTTTCGTATTTTGGAATCTTTTAACTTTTGAGTAATAATTGTACATTCGTAATACTCGTGCATTTAAAGAAATAGTTGTGGATAAAAACTTTTTTGGGGTTAAAATTCTCCAAATTTTTGAATTTTATTATTAACGTCTAAAAATGTACAGAAATATTGACAAAGAGTTAATCAAAAATATCTTCTGGTCAAATCCGATTATGTATTATTTGAATAATTGGTTGTCAATTATTTTCGCGACGTTTCGGAGATTTTACAACAATGGTCAAAAATGGTCAATCAGCAAATTATTCAAAAACGAAGGCTCGTTTTGACAAACCCCTTAACATCTCCCTAATCGTGGAGCCGGATATCTCACAACAAATTCATTTCGACGCTTGATGCTATATTAAATTGATTCATATTCTGTTATGAAATATCCTGCGTAGTAGAAGAAAAGATTTTTCTTAGTTTTTAGTGCAATCTTAATACAATTGTTTACCATAAATTTTGTTTATGTTTTTTATTTTATATTCTTTAGTGTTTGTGGATTTACATTTCACAGCTTAGGCAACTTTACAAATATTTTTTGTTGCTGTATACAGTTTAACAGTTTGCTTAAACCTTATAGTCCTAATTAAGTAATTGTATTAATTACTTATATCACATATTGTCCATGTCCGCATATATTCCCTCGGAGGTTGCCTGTAGAATATAAGACTGTATTCTGTGTGTCGACATTTCAGGAATGCTCCGCGTAGGTTGCCAGTGGAAATATATAAGTCCGTATTCTGTGGTCGACGTTGCAGGGACGTTGCACACGTAGGTTGTAGCGCAGTATGTGCGCAATATTCCACGGCAATGTGTGCGCAATATTCCGCGAGTATTGTACTGCAGTATGTGCGCAATATTCCGCGAGTATTGTACCGCAGTATGTGCTCAATATTCCGCGAGTATTGTGTGCGCAATGTTCCCGAAACATTGCACAAACGTGGCCATTGCAGTATTGCACGGCAATGTATGCGCAATATTCCCGAAACATTGCACAAACCTGCTCATTGCCGTATTCCATGGCAATGCTTCCACAATGTTGCTGTGAAATTGTAATGCAACCTGCAACATTGCAATGTGCAGCAACGGTCCTGCAACGTTCCTGCAACAAAGTGTGCTGAAGGGGGCACTTCCTACTCGAATGGAAGCATGGTTAGCCAGCATCGACCCCTGGCCCTTGTTACTCAACCTACCCCGATTCTTGTCACTTTTCGTGTTACTTTATTTTCTCGTGGCACGTGAAGTATCGCTGGCAAAAAGAGGTCAATGGGTCACCTTGAAACGAAAAAATCGACAAGTCGGGGGGCAGAGTTGATATCTTCTGCCTCTTCATAGCTTTCGTTTCCTTCATGTGACGTGCGACGCGATTGAATATATTGTTGCACACTTGAAATTAGATTTATTGTAATTCTTGAATAATACACATATGTACAAGGAGTACGCTAATGTGTATCGATTGTATCTCAATCGTAACACTATTAGTATTGTAAGTTTAGAAAGAGAATCTTTTTGTTCTCGGTTTTCAGTGAAAATTTCGAAGTTATCTTTTTTTCTTTCCTAAAAAGATTGAATTATACAGGGTCTTTCATTTCAAACAGACTATCTAATGATCTTCTTCAGTTGTGGGGATATGAAAAACGTTTCATATGCAATTTGAATGATTCCAATAGCGGATATGCTGTAAGGATTATTTTCTTCGGAGTTTTATAGGTAATCTTTGCATTTTTTAGGGTTTGATTGCCATAAGCATGGCCCTGTCTTAAGATACGCAAGCGTATTTTAAAATTGATACCTGCTTTAGGTAGGGCGGCCTGTATTGTAATTTCGAAATGGTGTGATATACATTCTTCTGTGATAAAGAAGGGAAAAAGTGTATCATAATGGTGTTTTAAATTCGTGATTGTACAAGTTTAATTTTTATTACGAAAAAGCAACAAATTTTAAAACGTTAAATATCCAATATCATGCTAAGTATTTGTTGTAATTAATGAAACTCTATGTTACTTAGATTGTTCAATGAAAATATCTGTGATATCAGCTTGGGGATTGCCGATCTAATTAACGGGGTATACCCGTTTGAACCCTCGGAAAATGTGTACATTTTCTGGATTTTTTTACAAGTCAACGCTTTGATGCAGATTTCCCGTTTTGTTACTATCTTTACCAAGTATTATGAACTACTTAAAAAAAAAGTTTCCGTACAAAAACTATTGTTTTTCGGAAGTTATGGATACATATCCGAAAGTCTCCCGATTTTAGACGCCTAAACGGTGGGCCTGAAAACAGCTGTATGTCGTGTCTGAAATCAAATATAATACAATCTTCTTATAACGTATGTCAAGTTTATGCATCACGGCGCACCACAACATTTGAGTCACATTTATTAAATTTTGAGGAAATTTGCAGCACGGCGACTGCAGGCTCGCACTCGGGGCGCAGGTGGCCATTTCGAGCACTTCTTATAGGTAAAGGTAAGGAGTTGCACAGTACTGGAGTATTAAAATAGCTGCAACTCGGAAATAAGGTCAAATAGGGCACATGTTTATATGATCATTTTTCATCGTTTTCGTGTCCTCCGTTCACCGTTGAAGTGGGTCCCACATGTTAAGATATGCCCTGTATAATACCTGGCTGCCTTACGAGGGTTATGAGTATTCTACTTGCTGGTCTTAGGGTTGCCACCCTTTTTACCGGAAAATAACGGAACTTTGCTTTAGTGGAGTATAAAAAAAAGTAGGCTCGAAAAAACTAAAAGTACATTTTAATCGTAGTAGGTTTTATTTCTTCCAAACATATTTTTTACTGCTTTTAGCATTACAAAGCAGATTTTTATCATTTTTAAATAACTCAATGGCATTATTGCACGCTGTATTCATATTGAAATATATAAATAATTTGTTCTTTATTAAATTAAGGGCCTTCTTTCTCTCATCCCGCCACTTCACATTCATGCCAGAGAAAACTTTCTCAGTCAATGCTGAGCTGGCAGGAACAGACAGAAGATAAGAAATTACTTTGAAATTATCATGGTTTGTGTATGTTTGGGAACTACGTACAATAATATTCCTTTACGTTTCACGTAATATCATTTCGTAAAATAAAGTATTTTCGCATACTTGATTGTTATTCAGAAGTATAGAGTACATTTACGTATAATAACGTAAGATACTTTATTTTAAAGTACGGGTGGCAAACCTAGCTGGTCTCCATATCCAGTGTGCAAACAGTGCACAAGAAAGACCCCAAGAAAGATTTATTCTCATTGTTCACCCATTATTTATCCATTGTGGTCTTGGTATGGTTTGCACATTATTATTATTCCTTAAGAAACAGCATTTAACGGTACTTTTAAAACAGTATGGTTTCCCACACAGCACCATGAGTCCATGACATTGCAGAGCAATGTGCCTGCAATGATGCGGTGCAAGATTGCAATGTTACACCGCATCATTGCAAGGACGTTGCAGGTTCACTTCTATGTCCGCCTTAACAATATTGCAGGAGTGTATTTTTGCAAAGTTGCGGCAGCATTACAAATATGTAGTCCTGCAACGTTCCGGCAATGATTCTGCAACGAAACGGCAAAATTGTGGCATTGATCCTGTAACTCTTCGGCAACATTGCGGTGCGAGATTAAAATGTTACACCGCATCATTGCGGAGACGTTGCAGGTTTACTTCTATGTCCGCCTTAACATTATTGCACGTCAATGTGCGCGCAATATTGCAGGGATATTGTATGACCGTTGCCACTGGAACATTGCCCGTCGATGTGCGCGCAATATTACAGAATATTATAGGATCATTGCCACTGGAACAATGCAGTGGCAACGCGTGTGCAACATTTCTGCAATATTGCAAGACCGTTGCCACTCCAATAGTGTACGGCAATATTACAGCATCGTTCCTGCAATACTACAGCATCATTCCTGCAATATTGCAATGCAACCTGCAACAACACAATATTGCAGCAACGTTCCTGCAATACTGCTGCAACGAAGTGTGCTGTATGGGTTAATGGATTCTATCTACGTTTAAAAATACAATGCTTAGCCACAGAAAACACTGCTCCAAAGAATATCAATAAGCCTCACCATTTTCCTTCATAATATCGACAACAATAAAATAGTTATTAGCCCTCGATGGCTGATCCGAGAATAGAAAATAAGAATTTCGGATCATATCGAGATTAAAATCTATCGTAAATACTTCTACTCGTTTATCCACCATCCAAGGGTTAATAATTCTATTCAACAAAGCAAGATTAGTAACGAGTAGTAACATAACCTAGAAAATACATGGCGTTAGATCAAAACCCGGGAAGTCCTCCTAGGATTAACTCAATCGGGGATTCGTTACAAAATGATCGAATATTCGAAATTCAATCGGCGAGGTGGAAGTGCAACGAGAATGCAAGTAAAGTTGTAATTTACATGATCGTGGCCCCGTTAATTGCCGATTCGTCCGTCCCCCCGTCTCGTGGTGTTTACGTTTGCCCGTTAAACGAATGGCGCGGTGCAAATTTGCCAGCGCCCTCGGTAATCGTTTTTCTTTTGTTCGTCTCGTCGTCGACGGTGTCCCGTGCTCGTGGTACGGGGTCCGCGCGATCGTTAAAATTAAACGTTGCCCCCCCTTCGAACTGAAGACGACCGCGACCCACCCTTTAACGACACCGCGCGTTCCTCGTAAAAGGAAACCGTGCGTCAAATTTATCGTCAACCCTGCATTCACAGACGATCGACGAAGTGAGCAGTAATAATAAAAATAAACGACGGTGTTCAGCTTGGACTATGTAGACGTCGAACAGGGCAACTTGTGGAACCCCCTGAACGATGTAACGTTTAGGAATCTACCCGTTTTATTAGATATCGTGCTAACAAATTCGAAAAACATCGTTTTGGGAAAAACGCGTTTAAAGTTTCAGGTACCGTTTTTTAATTCAATTTTTTTTTTAATGTTGCCTAAATATGTACAAATATAGGCATACAATTTTCAATTAATATGATTTGAGGGTTTCTCTTTTAAAAAATCTCAAATATCGTGCTCCTTTTCAGGCCGTCAAAGTAGGGAGACCCCTTAAGGTAGTATATACCGATACGCCTTGAGTCAAGTGCGTGTTAGATCGTCCTTTGACTTCCGGGGTGATTTGATTTGGCAACGTAGCACGATTGATTGTGTAGTTTTCTTCTGCTCGCTTGAAGCTTGAAGTTAGCATTGCATGTTAAATGTTCAATAATTTATAAACAAATGTTATAAACATATGTTACTTGCAATAAAATTTAATATTTTTGAATAATTGTTATTTTTATTATTTCGTATAATACTATTTTATTATTTATGTATTAATTCATCTAATTCTTTTAAAATTCTGATAGAAAGAGCGTCGAGTATCACTTGTACATACTAAGCGCATTTCAAACTGCGCGGCCTTACCAACCTCTTTGCGACGTTTCCAAATCGTGCGTATGATGGCCCAGTGAGCACAGATAATTTTATTCATTTGCTTATATTAGCTATAAAAATTGGTGAATCAACATTTGGTTACATGCATTCTGTTTATGGAATATTAAATCTATATTTCTCTCAGTTTCATCAAAAACTGAACTGGCTATTAATGTGAATTTTTGTTGAAAACGCCATTTTCCATAAGACTACGTGTTAATAGTGGAAACGTAAAATTGTTAATAACTTTTTTCTGGGTTGGTGTAGATTTCCCAAAATTTACATGAGTCAGTGTAAGGTCAAAACAAACTACTGTACAAAGTTTCAGAAATTTCTGAACAGTATTTCAAAACCGGTTGTACTACATTAATAAAAACGCTGCTGATGCTGTTGAAATGATTTCTTCAGATTGGGCTGGGAAATTCTACTGCACACGGCATACTCACTAGACATAGCTCCAAGTGATTAAGACATATTTAGGTCATTAGGATTAATGCCTATAAATATCAACGAAATATTGACACAGCAACTAAAACATTTCGAGTTTTAGGGTAGATGTACCAGTAAATGAACACGTACCAGTGAATGGACATTTTATATTAAAATGAGGAAAATAAGTTATTAAAATAAGCAACTAATTAATTGGAGACTTCTTTTAATTTCTTGCTTCGTATCCAAACAATTTTTGCAGCACGCGGAATCAATCGCGCTGCAAACATAATTTTATAAAACTGTCCATTCATTAGGCTTAAGTGTTCATTTATTGCCACACTTTTGTAAATTTAGACGAGGCAGAATAAATTATACGATGAAATAAAGCGGGCTGGACTGATGGCGGGATGAATAATCGAATGAATTACTTCGCACGAGAAATTTTAATCTGGCCGTCCGAATCTGTCACCGCGTGTTCGCTGGGAAAGAAATCTAATTTTTCGCCTCGCGCCTTCGAATTCGTTTTAATGCCTCGCAAAGAGCTCCATTCTGCTTGTCACGTCTATCTTTCCGCGACTCCGCGGACGAATGGGAACGACCCGCGACAAAATTTAAATCGAAAAAGACCCGTCAGCCTCGTAAGCGTTTCACAGGATTCGCTTATTCCTGACGGTGATTCTCGGTGGTTGAAAGCTCCGCGCGTCTATTTCGGATGTCTCAGGCGGTTCTCCGGTCAACTTTCAAGTGGAAATCAAATAAGTAATTCGTCATTCGATAAGCTCACGTGATTTCGTCGATTCACGTTTGGCCAAGTGGCCCTGTCACGAAGTCCTTTCTATATTTGAAAAGATGAACGTTTCAACTGTCGCTTTTGGAATTCGTATACCAGAAAATTCTTATTAACTTTTTAACTCTAAGTGTTTTGAAGCAAATGTTGATGGCATCGTCTTAATAACGTTAAATTATATCCTCCAGTGGCACAAAACGCTGCAAAATAGGTTGATTTCTTTTTGAAAGATTGAAGTGAAAATACATGTTTCATACAAAAGATCTTATTTCCAAGGATGGCATAGTGAACTAATTTTTTAGTCTAAAACAAAACGGACATATTTCCTATACTCATCTAGGAAATTATAATGAATTCGAAACAAAAGGAACTTAATTCCATAGACTTACCCAAACATTTACTAAATTATTTTAACAATGTACCCACTGTCATGGTACCTTTGGACTTATACGTAGCAAAACGTTTATTTTGACCATACACATATTTACTCCACATATCAAGCGTTTGAAACCTTTCACCTTTAGTTGCTTCCACTTTTTTACAAAGTCAAGCAAGTAATGTGTACATTACGAAAGGACTTATTTCCAAATGTGTTGATAACAAAAGGACTTATTTCCAAATGGTTTCATACAAAACTTATGAAGGCTTATTTCTTATAGTTATCACCAAAATGGCTTATTTTCAAACGTTTTTTTTAAATCACTATTAAAACAATGTCGCTAAAAACATTACCGCTATCAAATGGAAAAATAAAATGTACGTGTACTAATAACAAAATCTTGTAACTAGATTTTTTTTAATAAACGTAGGTACCACAGTTTTTTGCGGTTATTGAAAATTTGTTCTGTGTGAAAATCTGCCCTTTTCTAATATGCCAATATATTTTTCGCTATTCACCCGGGTTATCTAATAAGAAATTCTGTTGCATTTATGCTATCTTGATCCAAACGAAATGCCTATATAAAAATCATTATTTATATGCGTGGTAATATACCTACTTATGAAACAACAGCAAATCAGTTTCTTTCTTTCGTTTTCAGGTGCCAGGAAATATAATGCATAATAGATAGTGAAACACTGCATTTTTCTGGTGAAACATTTATTCTCGATAATAATAGGAGGTTACACGCAGTATAGTTGGTTTTACTTCATCTCAATTGCAATAATATGCGAGAATCGAAAATCTTGGGATGGTTTCACGGTTATGAAACGCAGTGTGTCATTTTTTATTCATTTCTCTCTTCCATTATCGCCTTCCAGAACGTGGCCACTCGCGCCCCCTCACAGGGAACGCTTTCATATCAGCAAAGTCAATCGTGCCGCGGGGAACTTTGTTGCTGTCATTTCACGCACGCGAAAAGTCATAAATGTCACGGCAGTTGAATCCGTTGGCCTTGCGGGTCGAAATATTATCCTGGTCGCATGGAAATATTCTCAGTAATGAAAGGAGGGCTCGCGGGGGAATGGAGAGCGAGAGATGCGGGCCACCCCGGCGCGAACACGCGTAGGGGATGCAGCGCGAGGCTGTTACCAGGAGGCAGCACGCGAAAGTTACTTTCGCACGATGAGAAAATTGAACGCAAAGGCTCCATCGCGCCACTGTACTGGCGCGCTCTTCTTGCAAGGCCAGCATCGACCGTTGGCAATTAAAGTTGGCCCGCTTGCTCGCGTGAAAAACGCCCCCGCTGCAGTGAATAATATGGTGCGCCCTGGAAGTAGAACCACCTGGATCCCCGGGTGCTTGGCAAAAACTGACTGGTTGCGTTTTAGGAATTGAACTTTTCGTTTGTAACCATTATGCGGGGTTCCGGAACTTTTGGAACAAATTAGCGCAGCGTTTCCAGGAGTACTAGTGAGAAACCGAAGATGCGTTGTGTGTTAACCTTTAGACGGAGTGGCTACTGTGCTAGTCACGTTAAAATTTTGATACTTTGCGGAAGCTTGAGTAATAACACTTACAATTTCAATGAAAAAATTCGTTTGATCACCCGGAATCAACTCCGTTATTTTTAGAGATGTGAAAACCTTTACTTGCACAAATTGTACAGTACCAGGGGGCTATAACGTCTAATATTCTTTCGGCAATATTCTGAAATCTCTTCCCAATTTAATTTCTTACTCAATTCTTTTCCTTTTTAAATTCTACACTAAAAAGCACGCAACTACGTAGTGCCTACAACAGTTGGCAAGACATCGACCGCTTATGAAGCCTATGCAGAGCACGTGTCTTTCTTTGTACTATTTCACCAGGCGACCAAATTACAACTGAAAGGGAAGTAAGCAAATGCTGTGTGTATTAAGCTTATTAACTCTATGTGATACCACATCCAAAACGATCCTCATTATTTGTCCATACACAATTAGAATGTTTCCCAGAGCACGAGTGATCAATCCTTCTTTTCAATCTTTCGCAAGTCATAAAATGCACCAAAAAAAAGGCAGGCTGTCATCTTGCACTCGCCTAACCGATGACCACAGGAACGTATTAATTCTCCGAGAATACGTTGCAACATCTCCCCCACAATGCCCCTGAGTAAAGTGTCAAATGGAATATCTGCATGCGAATTGGTGCATCCTGGATTGATGTCCCCGCGAAAAATAAAACTCGTGGTCCAGGAAGAGGCGAGGAAAATCTACTTTTAATTGCACACGCGATCGATACCTCGCGGCAAATCCGCTCGCGTCGGTTTATGATCCACCCTTGACGGAACGATTTCTCTGCCAGCGACGAGTATAAATCCACCCCTAGTGCGTCACAAAAAATACTGAAAGATATATCGTCGTTTCAGTCGGAAACGACACTGTTCCTTCCGCTCTCGCCCTAGTCTTCTTTCTCATCGTTCTCCCCGGGCTTTCGTTTCTCTCTTTCGAACGGGCCGCGCTAAAAACGAACACGCGGTTCGATCGATTATCCGGGGAATACAATGGGTTGGAACAGTCGACCATGAAGTTTTGATGGAAAGTTGCGGGACGGGGGGATTTATTGTTACAAACGATCGTGTAAATTGACGTGGATCACAGCTTCATAAATAACATCCTCGATGGCCACGGGATTCCCGCTGTCGCGTTGGCTGAATTTTAAATATGCCGCGCGGTTATTAATAATCTCTGCGGTCAGCCAGCATGGAATACGGAGCGAATCAAAATGATGAATCCTCACCAGCGCCAGCCACATAGGGGACCGTTGTAAATCGGGAAAAATTCCGTACAGGATTAAGCAGTGTTCTCTTTTGAGTGGGCTTTGGATTTCGGTAGTGGGAAATGATACATTTTTTTATTCTGGGGTGAAAGGGAATGGAACATTAAAAGGTAAGTCCACTCACAGGGACGTTCGGTTATCCCAGCGAAGTCCAGGTGGGCGGTCCGAGGACGCTAGCATCCATAGCGTCTTCTACGTGCTGCGTGGAAGGGGGTGCTTGAAGCAAATAAAGCGGCGGGCATGCCACAGATAGGGGAAACTCTAGTATAGTCTAATTTTCGAGAGTTGAGACCTGAGACGGGTTCCTCGGACGGAGCGTGGTTTAAGGAGGAACAAATGGTGGCAACGCCGCACGCAATCCGTAGCGTACCATTGGTTCCTTCACGCTCCGTCCGAGGGACCCGCCTCAGGTCTCAACTCTCGAAAATCAGACTATAGTGTGCCCTTAGGCCCTAAAGATGAAGTTCTACGGCGCGTGCTCGAGAGTGGGCTCGGCTCGCCTAGGTTCGGCGAGACGGATTGGTGAGCGCTAGTCGGCGAGCCACGAGCCGTGGAATTTCACCTTAAGAGTACGAGCCTACACGCACATTACTAGAGTTTTCCCTATCCGTTGCATGCCCGCCGCTTCGTTGGCTTCGAGCACTCCCTTCCACGCAGCACGTAGAAGACGCTATGGATGCTATAGTCTGATTTTCGAGAGTTGCGACTTGAGGCGGGTCCCTCGGACGGAGCGTGGTTTAAGGGGGCAGCCCACTGTAACGGTCCGAAATGTAAGGGTGTTTTCGGGAATTTATTTCAACCAAACAACGCAAGTAAATCAATGTATTGCTTAATATAGTTAATAATGTACATATCGAAGGGTAAGAAATTTTTTTCAATCAAATTCATAAATCCGTTTCCTGTATACTCTTCGTCAAAATATGCGCTGCGGCAAAATCGTGCTTGTCACGTTGACAGTGCCCAAGCCATATAGTTAATCCGAACTCAAAAAGACAAAAATATTTAGAAACTAGAAGCCTATATCTAGTAAGTGACCATCAAAAAAAGTAAAAATCGCAAAACATTACAAAATGGTGGACCACTGAAAAATAATCATGTTTTCGGGGTACAAAATTGGGGAAATGTTGATAAAAACAATAGAAGCAGGTCGTTAATTGAAAAAAAACTGGAAAATATTATATCACCGTCAATTTTGCGAATTTCTTCATCAAATTTGGAGGGACCATTCTTGAAACGTAGGTCTTTCAGAAAATGTGAAAAAGAAAAAATCGATTTTTCCGATATTTTACAGTGGTCTGTCTGCCCCCTTAAGGAGGAACCAATGGTGGCAACGCCGCACGCAATCCTTAGCGGACTATTAGTTCCTCCTTAAATCACGCTCCGTCCGAGGGACCCGCCGCAGGTCTCAACTCTCGGAAATCAGACTATAGCGTCCTCGGACCGCCCACCTGGACTTCGCTGGGTTACCCGAACATTCTGATTTCTTTGAAACTGTGCAGGTTTGTAGAGGACCTCAATAGAAAGTATCAGACCATTTTTCGTTTGTTCTCATTTTCGGTTCTTCAGTATTGTGAACACCCCCTAAAGGTTCATGAGTGTTTTCCTGTTTTCCACTATATCGTGAAAACTATAGTAGATAAAAAAATGTTGTAAAGAAAATATAATGGTTTTTCTGCTGTATAAAACTATGTAATTGAATTGTTTAAAATTTGTGATGGGGAACATTTTCCTGTTTAAATTGCAAATTTTAAACAACTTGAGTACAGTCTTATAGGCTATAAAATCCCGTTAAGTTTCCATTCTAATAATTTTTTTGTATCTACTATAGTTTTTAAGATATACAGGAAAGTAGGAAATCACACATTAACTTTTAAGGGGTGTTTCACCTTGAAGGACCGAAAACGGGCACAAACGTAAAATTGCTTTATACATCTATTGAGGTCCTCTACAACCCTGCACAATTTAAACAAAATCGGAATATTCGGATGACCGGACCTCCCCTTCAGTAGGGTAGGATTTAAAGTTAGTTAATTATAGAACAGCGGTAAAGTGTTCCCTTCACGATTTGTTTTAACATCCATGTCACACGAGCAATATTTATTATAACATTATTAAGAAACTAAAATTAAGAAACTAAAATTAACACTTTGGCTAGCACTTTAAAAAGTGTATAATTAAAAATAGTTCGAATGGGGTCGAGTTTGGACTCATTTTCATCAGAAAAATCTCAGCAATTCATTGGTAATACCTACGCACATATTCAATGAAAAATATGAAAATTTTAAATTCCGTTCGTGGATGCTTCATTTGCACACAAACCGATTTATCGCGGTCGACTGCACGAGAGCAAGGGGTCGCTCAGCTGGCACAGTATAAAGCGAACTTTAAGCTTGGTTTGGTTCCAAACCAAACATTATAGTACCCTTCAGCAATACCTTCAATGTTTTTCAAGAATTATTTTATTTTTTCATTTTATTTAGTTAGTTAACGGGGAGTACCCATTAGTTACCTACTTACAACCATTATTATAATACAAAGAGACAGTACACGTATAAACAGAAAAAGAAAGGGAAATAGTTAATACATGCAGAATAGAAACGATGTAACATTGACGCTATGAGCTACCAAATTATAATAAGCTTATAGTTTGCGTTTTAAGCCTTGAAATGGATCCCCTGAACAGGTTTCGGTGTGAAATTACGCCAGAAGCGCGTACAGGATGCAAATCCCCGGGTGTGAAAACACGGCGACGCTAGTCGATGTAGTTAGGCAAGTTTCTTGAGACTTTATAGAAGAGAAGAGACGTTGACCTGTGAGACTGTTTAAAATTGTAAAGAAGTTGGACATTATTTAACAGTTTTATTACTCCTTTCACGATTAGAACGCAATTCTTGTTTGCTACCCAAATTCACTCGAAAGGGGTGAAATCAACCCCTGAATATTCGACTATTTTCCGAAGTTGTGTTACAACTCGCGAACTGTAAGAAGAAAATAAGTATTACGACAAAAGTCACTTCTTTTAATTAGATCTATCATTTGGTAAAAAAATTATTTTACAGTTCACGAGTTACAACACAAAATCGGAAAATAAAAGAATAAATTCAGGGATCAATTACACCCCTTTAGAATGAATTTGAGCAGCAAACAAAAATTGCGTTATAATCAGGAGGAAATTCCCTACGTATTTACAAAGTTACAGAATTTTTTGAATTTCCGGGTTTGGGATGTTCCCTTGTGAGTATTGTTCGGTATACATTTTAGCTTCTGTTCACGCGATTTTGTTTACACCCACTCAAACTTGAATGAATGATAGAACGGAATTCTGAATGATTGTAGGGAGCGCCTTCATTATTCTCTACCACCCTTCTGTGTCCCTCAGCGCCATCCGTTCCCCTATCCAGTTCTTCTGCGTTGTGTCGCCGTGAACAGAAGTCCTCGAGTGGCGTGAAATCGACCATCACGTGTAAAAGAAGTTTGGAGCGCGGGAACGCTGGCGAACGACCATGACTTTGGTCTCCGTCGGATCTCGTTGCTCGTAGGCCGTTGCATATTGCAACAGGCGGTGCAGCGTCGCGCGGCTGCATTATTAAGAAGTTGGTGTGACGGTAACGGTGACATCGTTCCCGTCGCCGCAGCTGTGGCCGACGGAAACTTTCGTCGTCGAAGGGAATCTAATAAGCGGGGACAAGTAAATTAGGCGGGCCAACTTTTAACTAAGTAACTCCGTTCTCAGCGCAGTCGCGCTCTTTTTCTGTCTCTCTGCCCGGTACTAACGACCCGGCTGGGGTCTGTGGTCGTGGTTAATCTCTTCAACATTTAATTCTATTTTTGTATACCTATTAGGTCGCCGCATAAGTTCTATTCGCCACTTCGTTTATACTATGAGTGCACACTATGAGCTACTCCATCCAAATACAACTACCCGTGCTGATTTGTATCGTCAACAGTTTGAAAGAGTGCAGCAAGAACTACAGATTAAAAGACCATCCCCTGTGAATCGATAAGGTGTTCAAAAGAAGAAATATGCAAACTGCAATGGGAACTTTATCCTCATCCACCATATTCACCGGATTTGTATCGTAATAGTCCAATAATTTCGCGACCATAACGAGTGCAATAAATTCTTTTTGTAATGATGAATTTGAAGATTTTTATAAAAAAAGGCATAACACAACTTCCACGTAGATGGAAAACGATCATAAATAATGATGTAAAATACATGAAGTACCGAAATAACTATATATCCTTTGACATATCGAATCTGTAGAAGCAGAGGTGTAAGATGCGAAGAATTCCGACTGCAGCGCCGCCTGCGGTGGAGTAAGGAATCTCACTCCACTCTGTAGAATAATATTCTTTGGTAGTTTCGTGCTATGCAAGATGCGAGGAATTGAAGATTTTCTACTTCAGCGCTCCGCTTGTACATTGTTGCCAACAAAGCGGAGCGCTGAAGTAGAAAATCTTCAATTCCTCGCATCTTGCATAGCACGAAACTACCAAAGAATATTATTCTACAGAGTGGAGTGAGATTCCTTACTCCACCGCAGGCGGCGCTGCAGTCGGAATTCTTCGCATCTTACACCTCTGTGTAGAAGACCTATTTTAGCGCACAGAATTTATGCAGAAACCAAATATTAACGAGGATTGGGTTCTTTTTACACAGGAATGAATTATAATAACCCGAAAGTAACATTGAAATACTAACAACATGGGCAGGGGGAAACAGACTTATGAACGAACGATTTTAATTTGCTGAAAGATAGTTTCTGTGACGTCGACGTGTTTTCACGCCGACCGAACATAATATGTTCATGAGAAACAACTGATCCATTGGCGATTTCGTCCCGGGCATTAGGAACAGGGCCCATGCGGCAAACGCGGGCCTAGGGATCCTCTAGTAAGGGATCGGACAACGGCCGCCATGTTTGGGAATACAGGAAACCGACTTTTAGAAGGCGGGATGATTCGAATTCAACTATCTTCACCCATTTGGCCGGATTAATTGCTTTAGATATGATTATCCACAATTAAGCAGAAGTTTTATACAGAGTGTTTTATGGCGATACATGAATAAAGACAGGAGCGATTCTTTATCAAAGTTGATACCGATTTAGTCTAAGCTCGAATAAAATGTTTACTATTTTCAAGATATAAGCTTTTACAGCAGAAAAATTTGAATTTCATTTTCTATATTTCTAAGAAATTATTAACGTTGCAGGGTGGGAAATCTCCAAATGCATGACATAAATGCGAAGTACAAAAATCTGAGGTGACGCTGAGTGACGCTGAGCTTCCATTCAATACTGAACTGTTTTAGCCGGAAGTATCACGTCATTCCCAACAATGGCGGTCGACTAATCCGCAGCCTCGGGCGCTTTGTCCGATCCCTTACTAGAGGACCCCTACGCGGGCCCAACACGGCCCTGAAATGAAGGTCGCGGGGCACATTTACCGCTCCAACTTGCTAGAGTATCGCTGGCATCCCTCGGTTTTCCCTCAGGTGCCTACCCGAGGTCCCTCGGGCCGGATGGGATTTTACTACCGGTTTCTTTTGTTCAAAACCGCAAAATCTCGAACTTTGAGGCCATTTTTCGAGGTGATCCCATCTGATTTCGAAGTTAAAAATCGTATCAATTGATTCGTCTTGACGAGATCTTTTCAACGGTGTATAGCATACGCTGTAGGCTCGTAGGTCTTCTAATCCCCTCTGCGACTTAACATTGTCCTTTGGCAGCGGATAAAAGTTCGCACCATTCGAATTTCATTGTTTGAGTTGTGGCAGTTGCCAATGGTGATTGACCGTCAATTGTCAATCAAGGTAGGGTCAGCAGCGTCGAATCATGTAGCTGTGTTTCGTTTTGTTATCGTACAATGCGGTAAGTACAGAATTCGTTAGTTCCGATGTAATATTCTCATTTTTAGGTATCAATATTATTCCTATAAATTGATTAGTAAATATTTTAATTAATATGTCGTCTGAAAGAGCTGAAATTCTTCTATTCAGAAGCACTAATAGAAGTTTTCAGTTCCCCTCACAGATAACAGGATTGATTAAACAATGGAAAAGTAGCTGTGGGGCAAGAGTTTGCACAATGCAGTGGGGCTAGTGTTCGAATGCAAATTTCCCATTTAAAAATCTGCTTGAAGTAAACGAAGCAATGAAAAGAGAATCTGAATCTGGACGTGCAAACAAATAATTAGAAAAATAAATAAAATAAAGAAAAAGTAACATCTACTTCTGAAAAATTTTGAAAGGAACAAAACAAATCGGTTCCAAAAAGAGAACCTAACCCAACGATAAATTGGGTTAAAATATAAATATATACCATCAACGTCTATGGAAAAAATAATTTGACCTGCCTGTGGAGAAGAATACACTGATCCTCCAGAAGACTGATGCCTGCGCAAACTACGAAGGTGGGAGTAATGTTATGTGCTATTACTATTACCTTGATTAAAAAAATGGATTGTAAACTATTGCTCGTTTTGCTATATTACCACAACTATTGTACTTATGCAGGAAAATAAAACACTTTTGTGAAAATTTCTCCTTGCGTTAAAGAAAGTACCCCATAACATGCGAACTTTTGCCCCACGTGTCGGATAAACGTTGGCATTTCACACTTTTTGGAAATATTTATTTTTGTATATATATTTATTTTATATGACTATTAGTGTAATACCAAGGATTTCAGGGAAGTTTAAACTTTAAGTGCGCACTCTTATCTCACTCTACTCTACTCCTTTCCAAGCTATTAACCATTCGTCTATTTAGGAATTATGATCGTTTTGAACATCTCTGAGATTAAATTTCTTTAAAAGAAACGAAAACATTTTTCGCATATTTTTTATTAATGTTCTACATCTGTTAACCTTTCGACGATGTTGTCATGGATTGTTACCGAGAAATTCAATCACGAATATTTATTAATAATTTCGGTGTTTATTATATGTTTCATAAGGTAATACCTACTTAACAGCAGGACTTGCGAGCAGAGTGTTGCTCGATTCGTATTAAATTGAATCTAATGACAATAGAAATATTGGAATGTGTAGAATCAAGAATTTCTATTCCTACGAAATGGGACAGAATTTTAGGAAATTAAAAAGTGTCAACGATGGATCCTGAAGAAACAAGAAAAATAAGGAAATTAAGATTTGGTTTGCACTATAAGTTCGTCCACAGCTCGCCAATCTCGAGATCCAATATCCGTAGCAGAGGTGTTCATAGATTTATTAACCACAGCACCATTCAAATTTCAAAGCAGTGTACCAGAGAATATTAATAACACGATTCGGCTACTTATCCAATATTGAAGAATAATAATTACCGAACTATAGGAGCAAGCATATCAAACTTCTATTTCTAACGGATAAAACACCATTTCGAAAAGTGAAGAAGTATTAAGAACAGATACTGAAGGATCCAGAGAAATAAGAAAATAAAGATTCAAGTTCGTCCATAGCTCTCCTTCAATTTCATAACGCAATATCCGTAGCAGAGATGTTCGTAAATTTATTAACTACGGCGGCATTAAAATTCTAAAGCAGTGGACCAAAGTATATTAAAACGTTTCAGCTATTTATCCGATATTAAAGTTGCGAGTGGCCGCGTTAAAGTGGTTCGCCGCGCCCCGCACCTCGAGAACAGAAAATGATTGCCAGAGACGAACGGAATAACGGGGGACGCGAAAATCCGATTTACGTGGCGCGGCGGCGAAAATCACGGCGTTGCCCCTCGCGGGAGATGAATTTCGCGGCCCTGTACCGAAATGACAGCGGTTAATGCACGAAGGAGCGGGGAATTAACAGAGCTGCACGTGTCGAACAGAATTACCGCGCCTCGGTGAAGCTGCATATTCATGGCTCTGGTTTATCGTTGTTTACATACGATACTGCAGGGCACATTATTAACGAATGCTGCCTCGTCTCGGGATCCTCCGTTGTTCGAAATTCCTTCCTCGAAATATCTTCACCCAGCGTTCCATTTGCATTCGAAAATACAACTTTCGAGGTTTGCTCGAAGAACGAGTTGTTACGTACATACGGAGACTCCCCGTTATCGTTTACTTTAACCCTCTTGGGGGGTTCTAGAATGCGCACGCCTGGATGCAGCTACGCTCACGCGACGCGACCAGATCTTTCCCACGGAAAACTTTCTCGCGAAAGACCAAGAAAAACCAAGTGGTGTAGCCCCGCCACTTTTGAGACTGATCTTTCTAGCATGAAAAGGGGTACGAAAGCATACTCGGAGCTCAGTCTTAGTCTAAAGTTCGCAGATGATAGAAGCTACGTATAATATGAAGATCGGGTCCCATTCACTTTCGAGCGTCGTTCCAAACCATACAGTATGTAATTGACTGTTAGGCATTGCTCACAAGGAGAGTATTTTAGGTGTCCGCCTCCAATCATTTTGATTTTTGGATATGTTATACAGGACCGAAAAATAAGAAACACGTGTTTTTTATCTTTCCCCGTTTTCATATTTGGGGGGTGAAAACTGCGTTCAAAGTTAGGGTTGAAAAATCATTTTTGTGGAATATCTCGAGAACTATTAGAGATAGGGGAATAGTGTCAATGGACGAATTTTGTGTCTTTGAATGCGAAATATGACTGACTCACCAGATTTTCAAAAAGTCCATTTGTTTAAATCATACATAAAAAATTGTTATTTTTTTGAAAATCTGGTGAGTCCGTCATATTTCGCATTCAAAGACACAAAATTCGTCCATTGACACTATTCCCCTATCTCTAATAGTTCTCGAGATATTCCACAAAAATGATTTTTCAACCCTAACTTTGAACGCAGTTTTCACCCCCCAAATATGAAAACGGGGAAAAATATAAAAACACGTATTTCTTATTTTTCGGTCCTCTATAACATATCCAAAACTCAAAATAATCGGAGGCGGACACCTAAAATACTCTCCTTGTCAGTTTCATCTTCTAAAAGCGACTATCGCATATCTCAGTAGGGTGGTCCTTATATGTATGGAAAAAAATTAAATTTTTTAAAAATTTCTTCTGACCCTCTCAGAAGCTTCCAAATAGTTTAAAAGAATTTCGTCTAAAATTGTATTAAAATATATTAAGGATTAAAGGTCGCTCAACGGCAATGAAATATTACTATTTTGGTATAAATTTAAAAAAAATTTTTTAAAAATTTTTGTTTTCCTTCACAGCTTGTTCTAACTGGTTGAGGAACTGGAGAATTGGATGAGTTTCGTTGTTATAAGTGCTAGGACCAATATCTAGTATGGTACCCGGTTTTACTCAGGCCTCGGTGTAAAATCGTAAAAACGGATCATATTTTAAATCATTATTTTTTTGTATTTTTCCTTCTATTAAACAAATTGGATATTTACTATTATTTAGAAAAGAGTTTATTCTAATCCCAATTTGTTTTTTACTTAATAATGTCAAAGCTATGAGATTTTATTCTTAACGTCCCTATTTTGCCCCGATCTCTCCTACATGCGAAATATAAAGTCCTTGAGCGACCTTTATATATCAAAATATACAAATAAAAAATACGGAGGTACTTTTTTTTGTCAAATAGAAGATTTTAAAAGGGTCAGACAATATATATTTTAAAGTTGAAAAATAAGGACCACCCTAATATCTCAGTGCATCGAAACCAAGTAATGGACTTACCTTACGCGACAAAATTACACTCTACCATTTGTAAAAGTCCTACAAATAGCTTGAATATACTGAGACATTTTTTGTATCTTAGAGTCCTCCGATTGAAACCAAACTCAACCTTCGATTTGCAGTTCAGCTAGTAAGCCCACAACGATACCTTTAACCGCTCGAGGTGTATCGACCTAAAACGTTACGAGACCACATTAACATTCCTAAGTGGCCCCCGTTGTGAATCAGACACTGGCTCGTCCACGGCAACCAGCCTCCTAGTGGCTCCCGGTGATAATCAGGTACCGGCTAGTCCACGCTTTCTTACTTCTTACGACAGGATCCCACTCAGGGGGCGGAATCTCCAGCAAAAGTTTTGGATCCGTATTTCAACGCCACCTACACTATGAAAGATTGTTTAGAACTAAAATTCAATATGGCGACCCATACCGGGAGAATTGAAATATGCTCAAAATCTGCGTACTGCAATGTAGCATAAGAGATACATTTGTTGACATGTTAAGAAGATTTGGATATGAAATTCAGGTGTTAGAGACAAATATTTAATTAAATTTGCAATAATTGAATGTAATTAAATATTTCTCATTCGCCTGAAGTTTCTTACCTAAACCTTCCCCATTTTTTCAATTATTATTGGCATAATTGGACATTATTTTGCCAACAATAATTGATAATGCCAACAAATGTATCTCTTACCCTACATTTTGCATAATATACTTAATTGTAAAAATACAAGTAGCGGTAAGGGATAGTTAGTGGCACAGATTTTTCTTTTTAAAATGTTCTTTTTATTTTTAGCATATATGGTAATTAATTCTTTTTACAATATTTGCTATATCGAATGCATGCTTCCTTCGTCAAGTGCGATTTACCTCTAGGACCCGCATCCTTACCTTTTAATAAAAGATTGATTTTTGTACACCAACGTTTAATATATTGCACCGTTGTATTGTGCCTATTTACACTGCTGTTAGAATTACAGCCTGGCACCACACATCGCCAATGAACTTTTTGTTCTGCAAAGCCAAAAATTAGTACAATCCAAAAATATAAGCTTTGAGGTTATGAAAATCATATATGAAACTTTCTTACCTGCCACTCTTTTTGCAGTTGCTATTTTTCTGCACATTCATTTTAATTATTAAATACTATTCTTAAACGAAACTTAACTGCGACACTTATCTATGAAACTTATATACTTCAAAATATCACACAAATTATGTTATAATAACACTTAAAAACCACAATTGTTGATGGCGTTTCACCAGTGTAAAGTGTGGTAAAGTGTAACGAAACTGAACGAAAATTTGTAACACTTTGTAAGTTGGAGCTGTTTGAAACGTCGGTCAGCGTTGCAAGTGAAGCCAAGCGACGCCAAGCCAAGCGTAAGCTGTTTAGTGTGCGTGAACCTCGCCAAGCCGATCGTGTATGTACAGACACAAACACAACTATACCGCGATACTAGCGCCCTCTACGCTCTGAAAGTCTCCTGCTTCCTGTCTAAATGCTATTCCGGAAGTTCCTATCTTAGATTCCGACCCCTGATCCCACTAGTCACTAGTGCAACGGCGCGCCGCGCACGACGTTTTCGTCCACTTGAAAGTGTTTAATTTACGAGGCCGCGCGCACGAAATGGGCCTGGCGCCGCACGCGGGTTTAGACACTTTCAAGTGGGCGAAAACGTCGCGCGCGGCGCGCCGTTGCACTAGTGGAACCCTGCCTTAAGCGGCTCCCGGTGTAACCAGGCATCGCCATGGTGTCTCCTTGAACTCACCTTCCTAGTGGCTCCCGGTGTTAGCCAGGCACCGGTTCGCCCGCAACTAACAAACTCAATACAGCAACTCCACTCCTCAGCTTCGCAGCCGTCCTTCTTGATCTTAGCTCTCGGCTCGGAACAAGGTAAATAAAGGTGAGATGTGAGTATAAATTTGCTGACAATGTTGAAATAAAATGTTGCTTTGGTGATTTTGGTTCGATATAGTTATTTCATTTCTTTAAATTGAGAATAAACCTACTTGAGCCATTTGGTTTTTAGCTAAAAAGTACGAAGGACAGAAACTGTCCCTCACAGTCTTTGCACGGTTCGATGGCTTCTTTTCTTAGAAATAGTTTAATTTCGTTTCGTATATCAGAATTTTCTTCCAGATACATTAGTCCCTTTTGTCTTTGGTGATGGTTTCTCAATTGCTCATAAAATACGAGGTGTGGCAGAACAGTAATGAGACCTTTACCCCTGCAAGACCCCACGGCAAGGGAACCGAAGTAGGGTCCACGCGCTCGCCGGCGAAGATGCGACGGCGACGAGGCTTACATATAACGAGCCCGGCCATCCGAATTGATAGCTCTCTTGAGTACTGGCCGCTTTACTGCCAGATACCGTAGAGCAGGGACGCTCACCACTTTTGTTTGTAACCGAGGTGTGCCACTGTCGACCTTAGCCACGACTATGCCATTAAGTCCAATCTTGCGACTTTGCCTAAACATAAGTGGTATCGCTGCTCCCTTCGGCCAAAGGCCACATTGCAACGGGCATCTGACAATGGGTGTAAACGCCACTGGACGCGCCAAACTTGACTATCCAAGGGCGACTCTGACTCTGCTCCATGATCCTCTAAAACAAGCCTGTCCACGGATTTGCTCGCGCGAGGAACCGCGACTTGCTCTTCGCTCTTAAAGTCCCCCTCAAGAGCGAAAGGCTCCCATGATGGGGTACAACCGTCGCTCTTGCCTTCGCTCGCAAACACTCGCGGTTGGTCTTCGAAGGCAAGAGCAAAAGTTGGACAGACCTGCTCTAAGATCACCCGAAATCGAAGCCGCGACTCGTCGGGCTTCCGCCGAACGCGCTACCGCTAGCATTCACAGCTCCGCCGCCGAACCAGGAGACAGCCGTGCACCTAATTTTGTATCTTAGGAAGAAATAAACGTTGTTAAAGTTTAAACCCACTCTCGTTCATTCGTCGGACCCTGACATCCCCCATCATCGACCACCTCACAGCAGAGACGGTCACAAATCGGCCACACTGGTTACACTGTATTTGAAAGAGATTTACAAAACCTCATGATCACTTTCAAAGTGGCTCCCTCCGGAGGCTATACACTGTCGGAAACGCTGTTCCCACTCTTTGCAGCAGTGTTGGAAGTCGTTTAATGTTATCGCTTTCAACTAGTCTGTCGCGGCTGTTTGGATGTGGTATTTACCGGACACAGAGCTGATGAATAAGGGGCTGTGGAAGCACTGGAATGCCCTTTCGAGACAAAGATTCGGTGACCGATAATGCAGAGTGACAGTATCCCGCACCTGTCTGCAATGTTTGGCGGGACACGGATCGCGGCCAACTCTTTTCCGTGGTCTTTCAAGTACTTCACTTATTTCCCTGCAGACTTCCTTCTTTTCCCCAAACTGATATTCGACCTGGAACGTTGAAGACAACTGAAATATTGGACGAAGTTTCCAGCACAACGAAACAATGTGACAATTGCAGCGCATAGTCAGAAGGGAGCGCATGAACGCGCGTTATTTTCAATTCTTAAATAGCTCCAAACGTTGTGCGGTTCCCGGCAGCTGACAATGCCTACTAAGGTCGTGTTCAGATTTATTGGCCGGTGAGCTTCGTGAGAGGAAGTCTCCTACCACACCGCTTGCCTGCCGCGGCGCTCCTTTTCTCAACGTTCTCACTCTCTCTCGGGCTACGCCTGCTCGTCGCGCGGTGAGGATTCGGTGCCCGTGACGTACGCACACATGCATCGAACCATCCTCACCACTTTAACTACATAGCGGGACACGATTCCGAGTAGTCGTTTCTCGCTTCTTTCTTGCCGAACGCGAGAGCGAGATGGTACGAGAGCGCGTCACAATTCGTCGCGAATAGCTTCGTAAATAAACAACAGCCACGCGGCTTCGTTCAGGCGGAGCCGTGCAGCGTTCCCGTTACCCCACCGTACCCTTCGGGGGCCAAGCAACTCCAAGTGACGAATCCACGATCGTCATGTGGTGGTGGCTGATTTCTCCTCACGCGCTGCTCGCGAAACCGAACTCACCGGCCAATATATATGAACACGACCTTAAGTACATGTAATCATCTTCGAACAAGTTCTTCTCCCGTCTACGTTTCTTGTATCCTTCTCGTCGTATTCTATCAACTTATACCAAACTCTTGCTGTGTCAATCACCCAGTTATTTCACTTTTTGATTATGTTAATATCACGAATGGCCCTTGTTTCTCTCCTCGACTTTCGCCCGTAGTCCAACGTATATACAAAATTCACATCATCGCTTTTCCTATACCTAATGCCCGTAAGTTTGACCACATCACACCACCACTACGTTGCTGTAGCTACTTTAAGAGCAAGCAGCGGTGGATCCTCTGCCTCTGCTGCCTTGTCCACAAAATACTTCAGTTGGACACACATTTATCTGAGGGAACTGTTATGCAGAAGCAGTTCCCTTTATGCCAGTAATGCGCCATCCACTAGTCACTAAATAGACGTTGTCTTGATTTGTCCGTGCCAGCCCATAGCACTGTTAAATTTGCAGTGTCCTTCTGCTATGTATCTTCCTACTATTATAATTATATTCCTCTGGAAATTCGTCCATCGTCATGCCTCTCGTCTTGCAAACGTACTTCCCGCCACTTTGTTCTGCTCCACTTTCCTTAACTTCCTATAATTCTTAGTTTTCTTGTCTTAACAAAATTATGTCAGAGATTACTGGACCGTTTTGAATAAAATTTAGCACGAATATTCTTAAACTGTTTTTTGAAAAATGGCAGCTATTTAAAGTGAAGCTAGTGATATTTTACTTAAGTTTTCATCTTCTTTTGTTAATAAAAAGCAACACAAGACACTAATCGAAAGTACTAGAATATAATCATAAGAATATGCTTGCAAAATTTTATTCAAATCGGACCACTAATCTGCCAATCCTCTAATAAACCAAAAGAATTATTATTATTATTATTGTTATTATTACCAATTAAACGTTTCAACGAAACCGTGTTGTATTACTATCACGTCTAAAGAACCCAGTTGCAATGGCGTCTTCACATAGAGGACTCTGCTTGGTCTTGACGTTAACACGGGGTAAGATCGAGGAATAAGCAACAAGCAGACCGTGTTCAGACGTTCGCGTTGTATAGTTGTCGAAGAGTAAGTGATCGGTGATTTATAACGTCGTCCATTCGGCAATCTATTTCTGGATTTGCCAGAACAAATATCCCATGGGTCGGTAACCGCACGCTACTGTGGATATTCGACGGAGCGAGGACATTCTGGGAGGCGGCGAGGTATCGAGATCGATATATTGGACTGTGTTCCTGTGGCTAAACTCGAGCATGCTACCCTTGTCGGCGGGCATTCTTTCTTTTCACGAGACGAATGAGTTCGAATGAATCCGGGAGAGGATCCAGGCGATTACCTTCCGCTATATTTAGGCTCGAACTGTGATCATAATTCTCTTCTTCCCTCGTTCCTTGTTAAGTTCGCCGATGCACCTGCAGGAGATTCGATGAAGGAAGGCTGCATTATTACTTGCCCATTATTACTTGATTTTTTTTGCTTCTTTTGCAGTATGGATGGAAATTTTCAGAGGGTGGCTTGGGATGTTGGAAATGGAAACGGGACTTTTTGCTGCATCCCTTTTTTGTTGCAAGGTTTTGCTATATTAGACATTTGGGTTGTTGTGCCTACAAATTTCTGAGCTTGAAGAATTGTGTTTCAAATTTGTTTCTTTCATTGTACATTGGAGAATGTGTGAGACTATGGAACGAATAGGAAACGTAGGTAGTAGGAGTAGCCTTCGTTTCTCACGAAGTGAATTCAAATTGATTGGATTCTTTAAAATTGGTTGCAATGCATTCTTTTAATTAGGCATGATCTTTTGGTAGCGTTTTCGTGCAGCTTCTTAAGTACTCCTGTGTGTAAAGTAGGGGAGCAAAACCTTCGGACATAGGTTTAGATACTAATTCAGTGCATAACCGATAAATTGTAGTGCTTACTTTGCGAGATATAGCGAGTGGCGATATTAGGAACCCGGGCGATATTAGGTACGGTCACCCTGTATATACGACACACGAGTTAGAATGTACGAACTCTATCTTGTAATAAACCAGCCTAACCAACAAACTCCTCAAAACTATACCACTTCAAAGCTGCAAAATGTAAACCAACCCATCAACGTTACAATGGTAAAGTTGCGAAACCGTGAGAACATAATTGACTTCAAAACTTTACCACATACGTTGTGGACCAATGTGTAAAATCATCCATTTAGCTCAGATTCGCAAACATTGCGGTCTGGCGACTTTACCATTGGAACAACGATATATAACAATTCCAGGTTCAAAAACCAATATCAAATATCCCGCAGTCGCAAACATACTAAAAAAACCTTTTCCTCCCATAAATTCACCTCAGACCATATCCTCCCAGGACGAATGAACCATTACGCCAGCCCTCTCCCTCAAAAGATTTCATTAGGGCCTACAATCCCCAGCAAACCGTGATACGGGAGCACAGCATGGCCGATGTACGACGTTTAATAACAGGATCGCGTTGGAATAATTTCCTGATGCCGAGGAAATATTCCGTGGCGCGTTTAATCTGAAACGAATCCCCTGAAAGCCCTCGTGTAGACCCCTGGCCGGTCACGAACGCTCCTCGGTCCGTGGTGTTTCGCGTAAATGGGAACGGAAACAACAATAACGGAACGTCGTTCCGAGAAACCTCTCGCCCCTGCACAGAAAAACTACAGAAACGAACAGCAGGAAGAGCCGGGCGTTTTTTCGAATCGTACTCGCGTGCACGCGAATCAACGATTCGCGGAAATCACGTGTCGTCGCTGCCTCCCCGGTGATGACTGCGCGATTACGATCACGTTGAATATTGCCGCGTAATTGCACCGACTGCGTCGAACGGCGCGCGCCTCTGACGTTGGCGAATTCGATGCTACCATTTTGGTGTCGACGGTGGGTATGTACCTATCTCTGCTTATCTGAGTGAGGCCAGCGGCGTAGTCGATCGGGAAACCACGGTAGGATCTGCGGAAGCGCATTCTGCGTGAGAAACACGCCTGGAATAGGTATGTTGTTTTCTTATGTTCATTTTGGAGAAAATGCACTGTTGGGGTGAGGGAGAGGGGTGTACAGAACTGCCAAGTACTTGAAATTCAAACCGAGTAAAACTGTCTTCTTCGAATCGAGCCATGTAGGCACTCGATTATCCAAGTGATACCGTAAACCGAGGGAATATTAGTACGGGGTAATATTGACAGTTAGGTAGTTAACATCCCATACAGCACACTCCGTTGCATGAAGGTTGCAGGAAGGTTCTATGTGCGTTGCCGCGCAATGTTCCACAGGGGCGGACATAGGAGGATTCCTGCAACATTCCAGCAATGTTGCGGTGCAATATTGCACAGCAAAGTTCCAGCAACATTCCTGCAACGTTCCGGAAATTTTCTAGCAATGGTCACGCAACGTTCTAGAAATTTTCTAGCAATGGTCGCGCAACGTTTCGGAAATTTTCTAGCAATGGTCACGCAACGTTCCGGAGATTTTCTAGCAATGGTGACGCAACGTTCCGGAAATTTTCTAGCAATGGTCACGCAATATTTCGGAGATTTTACAACAAACAGTGTACTAATAATTTTATTAGGAATAGACATGTAAATAACATTTTTGTATACATAATTTTTTTATCTAAGATTGGTATCACTGCAGAGCTCCCATTTATAAGCATAGGCTTACCCCTCTCGCCGCCTGCCCCGCAAGTGAGATAACGAACCTCCTTAAGGGGAAAGCCTTCTGTAATACGCATAAAAAAGGGACAAGTTTGGGAATTTGGTTCAAAGTACCAGTGGAACGAATCTGTTTCAAATCTCTTGGGATATGTTTATGCACATGTTGACAAATTAAAATGATTTGTTATGTTACAAAATGACCGTTGGTTATGGAGTATTTAATACACCGTCGAAGTTGCAAATCGGTGTAGGTTCTGACGTTGTGAAGAGGCCCGCCTGTATGGAGGCAACAGATGAAGATAATCCGGTACTGTCCCAAACCTGAGGCAAAGGACCAATACCTAACCCCTTAACGACCACCTCAGTACCTCGTAGGTGGGCGGCCAGTGGAAAACTTAGGGTCCGTACGAGATACTGAGGTGGTTGTTGAGGGGTTAGGTAAGAAGAAGAGGGGCGTAGAGGGTCTCTTCTTCTTACCACTGGCACGACGGAACGGAACTGACACGGAACGGATATGTGTGCGTGGACCTTTAAGCCCTATTTCGGACACCGCCCGGGAAAACAGTGGGGCTTTTCATTCCGAGGGCTCGGGCCTCATGGTCAGTTTTTCGTCTTAGGGGTCGGTCGTTGAGGGGCTAAAGGACCAGACCTAACCCAGACCCAACTTCCCGTAAGATCCACCCGCTACACCTTTCCCAATAGATCTTAGCATTAAATCTTCTCGCTGAACCTTCTCGTTACATCTTCCTGACACAGTAGTCCCCCGTTATGAGTCCGTTTTTTCCCCCGTTGACAGTCCGGCGACTATCCCCACCCTTTCTTGGAAACCTGCGGACGAGAGTGAGAGAACCGGACAACGAGCGAGAGGAAACAAAAGGGTCGACACAGCCACTGGCCGCGCGGAACAATGTCCGCAAGCCACTATGTCTCCGCCGCCAGCCCCGTTCGTCGGACGCATAACGGGGGAGTACTGTACATCTCCCCAGATAATATTACCGCCAAATCTTTCCCGCCTGATTTTCCCCCCAAACCTTCCCGCCAAAAGGGGACACGATAGTGCCCTCGAGGAGTATAAAACCCCCGGAGCTCCACTGACGCCAGAGTCTCTAGTAAGGTAAATGTCCCAGTGGTTGGACGTTTAAGGCGAAGGTTGCGTTACTATGACTTTTTATAAGTAAAAATAATATAATTTGAACTAAATGTTTTTCCAATCGTTAGACCGAGTCTTTTTCTTTCAGGAAATGTAGTATAGAGTATCATTTATATAAAGAAAAATATTAAAAATTATAATTTATAAAAGAATTTACGGCATGTCCCAGTGATGGGACTTAGCTGTCCCAGTGTTTGGACATAAAATAAAATTGAATAAAAATCGTTGCTATAGCAATAATCGATATTTCTTTATACTACGGAATTGCATTATGTTTGAAAACAAAAATAAAAATAATATACTGTACAAATAAAACCTCATTATAATTTTATAACCTCAAATATTTAGGCGCGCGCGTGCGCACGCATGCACACGACCATGCACGCACGATTTAGGTTAGATTGTTCTTTGAACAGAATCTAAAATTAATGACTAAAATATGTAAAAATAAATAAAAAATATTAAATTAAAGACGTTTATTAATATTTAAATGCTTAAAACTACTTGCAGCAACGCAATAACACTGGCACAATGGTATTGATTCCAAATTAACTCGCGTCCAAACAGTGGGCCACGTCTCCAAATGTGGTGCAGTCATTGGACAAAGCGTCCAACAAGCGTTAAACAAAAAAAAATCATTTAAACACACATGATTATCAATTAAACAGACTTTGATAAGTCTAAAAACCTTTACTTAGTATAGAAGTACGCTCGACGTAATATTTACGAACTTAAGAAAGACCCTCTCAAGCTTAGTCGAGCACTTAGTATGGCTTGTCATGATACATTAAGTTCGTGATTGCTACACAATAATATTTCTTTTTCAATTAATCCATCATGTTTCCGAACTGTTTTCATGATTTTTAGTATAAGAAATAAACACGGGTAATTATTTTATTTCCTGAAATTCGTGAATATTGTTTTTAAATTTAATATTAACAGAAATTCACAATAGTGTCCAATCACAGGGACGTGTCCAACCACTGGGACATTTACCTTACGGACCACAGCCATAGACGCGTTACTTTAAGCACGATTCTCTCTTGTATTGAAAATCCTATCCGCTAATAAACAACTACATCGTTACTTGGAAAACACGAATGTTTTCTCTACCACGTAACAACGTCCGTTGTACTCAACTACAACGAAAAAAGCGAACAGTTTCTTGTTGCGTATGAAATTACGCTGTCGATGTAGCTATGGGAGCAGAAAAACGTGTAAAATTGAGTAAATAATGAGCTTTTCAGCGGTGGTACGCAAGAAATGGCTAATTTCACATTTTCTCGTTCGATTTATGGAAAAAAGTGGGTAAAAAATTGTTTTCGATTTTTATTTAGGTACATCAACGAAAAGATGCAATAAACTGTATGTGCACACAAGCGCAACTCAATTGGTTGAATAGTTTTTGAGCCATCGTTTACACTGTGTTATGTAAATGTGAAAATAGTGTTTCCGAGAAAAACGCGTTCAATGTTGTTGCTCCTGCTGCGCGCACAAAAATGGTCCGTACGGACTTTTAGGGCTTATGAATATGTTTTCCGCATGACATACTATCGATTAAGCCCGCGAAAAATCGATTTTTTGGACCGATTACAGAAGGCTCCGTTAGCCTGGGGTTTATCAGCTTGTTAGTTAGGGGTGCGGACGAATCTGGTTGTAAAATCGGGGAGCCGCTAGGATTATTGTGCACGGGGCTGAACCTGATGCGAAATCAGGGAGCTGTTGGATATGGACGAATCTGATGCGAAATGAGGGAGTCGATGGAATTGTTAGTTATGCCTTGTGACGTCCCGGCCCCACCACGGTATCGCAACTTACTTAGTTCGATTAACCTAAAAAGATTAGGTTACTGAAAATACGAATAATTTTTCAAATATAATATTTACCTGGTCCGATGAACCGCGAGATGAAACGCAACAAATCACAACAATCACAATCACAAAAGGAACAAATAATATTCTTTTCGCCTGTCTCGCGGATTCGCCTCCGTCAGCCACCAGCCACGCTATCGAATGTTACTGAATAATACGTCGTGCCTCGTGGCGTGGTGACGCATACAATCGACCGCTCTCCTCTCGATCATTCGATCGTTGTCAAAGCAACGCATTATGGCGATGCTAACAATTCAGATCGCCTATATAACCACAAAATATCTTACAATATACATACGTGTTTTAATTTAATATTAATAAATAATAGATTTAAATAACCGTAACATAGAAAACGCACACAACGCGACGGTGGCGAGACCACAGTATATCAGTATCGATTCCAAAAAGCACCTTTTTCTGAATTGATATTATTTTCACTTCCTTAAACTAAAGTAGAAAAATTTAAAGGAATAAATAAATTCCATGACTACATACAACAAAACCTTAGTGGGCCAACTATGGCCCGACATCAACAAACTGCGTTTTATGTATATACCATTCCATATAAGAGTAGATGTACGCCCCCACTGATTTGCAACCGATCTGCGCAGCTCATTGTAAATTTTTTGTTAATTAACCAACCATAGTAATTGTTGGCTCAACATTGAATATTCATGGGCAAATTGTCGTAACTTTTTGTTAATTATCCAACCATAATAATTGTAGGCCCAACATTGAATATTCGTTGGCAAACGGTCTTAACTTTTTGTTAATTAACCAACCATAGTAATTGTTGGCCCAACATTGAATATTCGTGGGCAAACTGTTGTAATTTATTTGTTAATTATCCAACGATAATAATTGTAGGCCCAACATTGAATATTCGTTGGCAAACTGTCGTAACTTTTTGTTAATTAACGAACCATAGTAATTGTTGGCCCAACATTGAATATTCGTAGGCAAACTGTCGTAACTTTTTTGCCGTAGGCCCTATGTTGAGATTTTGTAGGCAAAACCACTAACTATATCCCAACTAATTCCCAACTGTTGGCAACTGTTGGCCAACCAAAAATGCTACTAGGGTACATACATAGAATAAAAGGCGTCAAAAACTTTACTTCCGTGCACACGTACTAAGTAGGATAAAATTAAAAGTCAATTTTCTCGAAAACGAAGCGCGGTATGAAAAAATGTTATTCTATATTTTCCACTTATTTTTCATGTAGAATAACCCCGTACTTGTTGTGGGCAGTGATGATTCAGTACAAATAGCTTTTCCTATACATATTGCAGTCCGATATACATATGTTTCCCGCTAAATAATTGATACATTCTTTTAATATATAATATACATTTTATTATAACGTCACTTTCGGTGGAAGAATAATTGGGAAAAGGTGGTCTAAGGAAAGAACTTGAGGAACTACAGGAACAAGGCGCTACACCCACTATTGCGTTTAAACCCGACACGTGGAACAATTTGATTGATCGATCAGCTGCGTTTGTTCCCCGTGTGAAATAGATGGACACGCACCATTTCATTTCGATCAAAAACATATATCTTTTCGCGTGGAAGGCTGCACAATAGACAATGTTTGCCAAATTACCCAGGCACACGGAAGATATATCGTTGCGGCGACCGAGTCACGTTGCACCTTCAAGTATATATACCGGCTAGTTGATTGCCTTAGGCATGTTTCTGAAGATCTTTGCTTCATTAACACACAACTGTCCCGAAGATGAAGCTCGTTCTCTCGTTGGTCCTCGTCACCTACGTGGCAACCGCAGTAGAATGCGGTATGCTGCCGGTAAGCCTATCTTTGCTATACACCGAAACGAATACTGGTCTTTAATTGTACAGTCGTGGTTACGATTTGGATGCAGGGACGCTAACTGCAAGGCGATTTCCTTAATTCACTGACTTTCTTGGGCTTTCTTGGGGTTAGATACAAGGGTTTTTATATGTAAATCTGAGGTCGTTATGTTTTTCGTTGTGCTCGTAGGACTATAAGGTCCCATCTTTATACGACGATTCACCTTCGTACGCGACTACACCCGCATACGGGACAACAGCTGCATACGCTGCTCCGGCCAAGTACGAGACTCCAGCTCCGTACGCTGCCCCAGCCAAGTACGAGACTCCAGCTCCGTATGCTGCCCCAGCCAAGTACGAGACTTCAGCTCCATATGCTGCTCCAGCCAAGTACGAGACTCCAGCTCCATATGCTGCTCCAGCCAAGTACGAGACTCCAGCTCCATATGCTGCTCCGGCCAAGTATGAGACTCCAGCTCCGTACGCTGCCCCAGCTAAGTACGAGACTCCAGCTCCATACAAGGCTCCAGCTATGTACGCGACTCCAGCTCCATACAAAGCTCCAGCTAAATACGAAGCTCCAGCCAAATACGAGGCTCCAGCCAAATACGAGGCTCCAGCCAAATACGAGGCTCCAGCCAAATACGAGGCTCCAGCCAAATACGAAGCCCCAGCCAAATACGAGGCTGTAACTGTGATCCGTAAAGAACATGTAAGACACACTTTATGTTAGTTGAAGCGCCGTGATTAGAAGAAACTGTCATTTCATTTTGCTCGATGCATTTGCAGATCCCCGTGATTGTGAAGAAGCATAAGAAACATCACCGTCACATCATCTTGAAGGTAGGACAGATTTTCCTTTAATTCGGAAAGGCACGTTACCAAAAAATCTGTTGGATTTGCAGGAATCCGGCTCCGGTTCCAGCTCCGATGAATCCGACTCGTCGTGCGAGTCCAGCGAGTCTGCCTCATACAGCACTGAGAATGTAAAACCCATTCTTTTATTTTACAATCGCCGTGCATAAAAACAATTGTCATTTGCCTATTTTGTTTGTTGCATTTGCAGGTCCTCGTGAGGAAGCATAAGAAACATCAGAAACTTATCTTGAGAGTAAGACAGATTTTCCTTTAATTCCAATATCACAGTTACAAAGGATAAAAAATGCACGTTATTTTTTGCGCTTGCAGAAATCCGGCTCCGATGAATCCAGGTCACGCGAGTCAATCAAATATGTCGTAAGACCCTCCTATAGCTCAAAGCCCTCATATAGCCCAATGCCTTCTTATAGTAGCGGGAAGGTAAACACACATTTTATTTTACTACAACCGTGGTGTGTCAAAGAAACTGCCATTTCACATTGCTTTTCGCATTTTCAGGCGTACTAAGACAGTAATAAGACGAACATAACGCACTTTCACTGGATAGCAACGGAAACGAATCTTACCTCGAACGCGGTATCGACGCTAATATGTGCAGAAAAAACATAGTTATGGAAGCTATGAAAGCAGCTTTCATTATATAATATGTAATATATGCCTTAGGCATTATTATGCGTTGTAGTTGTTCGCAATAAATTTACTTACCGCAGAAACTCTGTCGATACTTTCGTCCATTATTCTACAACCGACTCGACTACTTAAGTTGTAGGGATTTAAGTATATCGAATGGCATCGTGATTCGACTGATTTATACCGTGAATTATCAGGAATCTATTAACGCCACTGTCGAGAAATGGCAATGAAAAATAAAGAAGTGGAAAATTTAAGACGGAAATTAGGAAAATCCAGAAGATTGCAGGTAATACGCGCCTAAATCCTTTCAAATTCCTTAGACCTGTTACCCACAAAGAATATTTTTCTGCTCTCTCTCTCTCTCTCTCTCTCTCTCTCTCTCTCTCTCTCTCAAATCATTTTCAAGCTCGCGTGTGAGGAAGGAAAACGCCCTAGAACCCCTCCTGCCATATTTCCAATAATGTGGGGAGCATGATAATTTTATTATTTTCCTTCTTTAACGCACATTAAGTAGTTGCCAATGTTCCCCCAGTTTACGGCGCTTACCTAATTGTAAGTGTTGGAATGTTAGTTTAGCCTCGTAGCTTTATCATGCGATCCACTTTGAGCGGTAAAGATGTACCTATTTCTGTGGGTTTATCTTACATTGTAAATCCAAATAATGGCTGGATTCCAATAAAAGAACTCTGAGTAAGAAATAATAAAGCATATTCTACAAGTTCGGTCTTTACAATTGTTTAGGGTACCTATAATTGTCGCGGAACCTACTTAATGCCACCTCTGTAGTTTCTAACGCACTGATAAAATCGGGGGCTCTCAACGTACTTCACGTACTGTACGGTTAAGTTGAATACTCGAAGGAATATGTAACTCGTTCTCGTTAGCCTCGTTCGTCTAAACGTACTACTTAGTGTCGACGAGCGCCAACAGAGGTCTAATCTTCTCGCTAGTCCTAATTCCCAATCTCCAAATTATATAAGTTCCAAATTATATCCTCTGTGTCCCCGTGTGTGTCTAGGGCAGGGGCCGTCAGCTGTAGCCCTACTAATGAGTCTGGCTGACGGTCCCAAGACAAAACCTGCACCTCTTCTTTTCCACCTCGATCCCCCAACGCCAATCCACCCGCCCCGCTCAGTTACTCTAAAAAGCGTAACCGGTTACGCTTGCGCCGGAGGCGACGGGGCAAGATCCCTATTTACATTCCGGAATCAATCAAAATCGCGAATTCTGGACGTGACACCTCGTGACTCTAAATTAAAGTTTGTTGCAACTCGAGCGGTAATATTGTTGTATCCGTGGATACGTTCAACTATCGTTAGAAGGATCACCAGATAGAATAATGGGTCTCAATGACTTCCTCAATTTTACCAATGAATAACTAATTTTCTGTACATTGAAAATACAGTCTTTTGTGTACAAGTTTGTTTATAAATGAGTTAAAGATTAAGTTAACAATATTGCACGGTGTTGGCACATCGGCGATGCGGGGTTTAAGAGTAGTTAGAGGAAATTGACAAATAGAATTTTAACCGAACTCGCGGATGTTACAGGGTTAACTGTAGATTCGAAAGGGAGCTCGATCTCACTGGATACAATCAACTCTTAACGAATCTGATACAACGTGACTCCACGCGTAACTGTACAGTTCTGACCCGGCAAGGGTTGAAGTTGCAGGGTTTATATAGCTCCCAAATGAGTGGGGGATTCACTAAAAATCTCTATATAAGGAGATCCTTAGGAGTCCTCGCGCCACGCTCCTGTTTCTAGCTGCTACATATCCAGCTGGTCGGGATCATGCTCCCCACGTTATTTGAAATATAACAGAAGGGGTTCTAGGGCGATTTCCTTTCCCACATGCGAGCTCGAAAATGATTAGAGACGGACAACAGAGAAATATACTCCGTCCGTAACAAGGTTCATATTTTACATTCTTTTATTCTTAAGATATAGCAACACTTCTGTTCTTGAAATAACCTCTTTTATTCATAGGGTGAAAGCATTAGTAGTCGACCACTTAAAGCTAAACTCGAATGAAAAGTTAAAAAACACAATCAATGTTATAAAATATATAAAATGTATTAAAGTAATTCAAATGTATTTAATGTATCACTAAAAATTTTGTGTTAGTATAAAAGTTCGGGAAAAATAAATAATTAGCATTAAAAATAAAGTGTCCGAATGCTTTAATAATCGACCGCTTAACTATAAAAGTCAACCGATCCAGTAGCTAATAGTCGACCACCTTTTTTTAATATGAAATTCAAAATAGGTTATGTGCACATCACAAACTAAATTTTTTATTAAATATATGTGCAACAACGGCAAATAATGAATAATGACAGGAATAATGCGGAAGTAAAATGAGTTCTTTCAAAAACTTTATCGAAATTTTAATAAGAAAGAGAAATTTTTTTTCAAATGTAAATTAAATTTTTCGTTTCTACGATAGGAAGCAATAACAAATTTTAAGTTTTTTAAAGTATTCCCTGCAAGTTCAGACTTCCAGAAAAGGAAGAGATCGAGTAATTCACTTTTACGTGAAAAATCATATCAAATCCATTGTAATTGATTTTCCTCAATAAATATTGCTTTAGAGCTGTGTAATTTCTCTTTCAACCTTCTCTGCTAATCTGAATAATGATTCCGAATGCAATGATTAATATTTCACTCCAAAAACCAAAGAACACGCAACCATGGATGACCAATAATGACACGGCTGCTGCTGAAGCTTCATCGATGATGCTTGATTCTAATAACAGTCGCGGTCTCATTATTTTATTACCCTCGCTGCCCGCGACGCGCTGTCAACGGGGGGCATTGTTAACGAGCCTGTCGCGTTTCCGTTGAATCGTGGGGGAGGGGAGCGTTATAAGCGTAACAATTTCAATTTCAGCGAAAGCCATGGAAACCCGTGTTCAGCCGAAGCCGCAGAACAGCGCGAGTGTTACAAATCGGAAGTGTTCTCAGCGAGCAGCCGCTGTGACGTGCAAGTAGGGTGGTAGCTTCCCTTTAATTGCGTGACACAGCTAGCACTTTCATTAACCCGCGTTTCTACGCTCGTCCGCTGCCTGTTCTCAGCAATTGAATTCTTTGCAAACGCCGCCAACCGGTGGTTTTTGGCGGGGAATAGAATACACAGAGCGTTTTGTGGGTAATGCTAAGCAGAAATGTTTCAGACAAAAGATGCTTTATGTTTAATATATTTTGTTTATGTTATGCTTTATGTTTTATATATATAGTACATATATTTATTTTAATTCAAATTATATACAGGGTGCTCTACGAATCGGTCCCCACGACATTTGAACTGGTTCTGATAGTTAAACAGAAAAAGGTTTCGAATAGAAGTTCATTGCTATCATAAGAGGGATTTATTGAAGTAAAGAAAATTTGGAATGTATCTTTCTTGCGTAAGAAATTAGTGTTATTTTGTGCTTTTACATGACATCATACTTTTCTTTACATATTCTTATATGTACCACATAAAAAGTTATTCACTTTGAAGGTATGTATTAGGGCGGAGCGATACTAAATAGGCGAAAATTTAAATTTAAATTTTCAGTTGGCCTGGGTGCGGGATAGTTGTCTTTTGATTAACCAAACACAACTGTAAACAAATAAAAATTTTAAAAATTCACAATGTGAATCTTATTTTGTACATTTTTAAGAGAAATAGAACCTGCAGACATGAATATTTTTCCAAAATTTTGTTACAGTTGTGTTTAGTTAATCAAAAGACAACTATCCCCCACCCAGGCCAACTAAAACTTCAAATTTAAATTATTGCCTATATAGTATCGCTCCGCCCTAGTGTGTATATAGTTCTCACTAAACTAAATAAGAACTAATGCCTAACAATCAATATTATCGGAAATGTAGGCGACTCTTCGTTTCGGTAACGCGTTTACGCGCGTTAAATATAGACATCACAGATAAACATAGTAATTATCAGTCAACTTCATTTATCTCCATTCAAATGTTTCGCCCAGCGACGCACTTTTCCTTTAATTCTTCCATACACCAACCCTTCATCCAACTCCAAATTATATTCAGCTTCGATCTGCATCTCAGCATATTCACCTGCATTTACCTCTGCCTTTGCGGAGCTGCCTCTAATTTCAGAAATTTCACTGCTCTGTCTGCTAACGAGGTATATGTATACATACCGGCGAAAAGTGACGTTCGAAGCCAGTTTTCAAGTACAATCGTCTGTCTCTCGACGCCAGCTTTAATGTTTATCCCCGTACAAATTAAAATGCTCACCGTAGATAAACGCTCGGCGAAAGCTTTCATCGCGCAACATAATTATGCCTGTAACGAAGCCCCGCGGAATGTCAGCGATGATCGTCGAAACGCTCGACTGAAAGGAAGAACGTCACCGACTGTCTAACGAGCGCACGGCGCCTGGTTCCTTGGCAAAAAATTGCGCAATAAAAATTATAACGTTCGTAAAACGCTAACGGTGGTCGCAATAAACTCGACGTGGCCATCAGAGCGTGCGGAAATGTAATACCTCTGAAAGTCCTTTTCCGCGATTTAAGTTAATAAACGGCCACGAACGCTACCACCCTCCCCCGCCGCGTTTCCGTGAAATTCCTATTAAACCATCGTCTCTGCGAGGAACTCGCATTTGCATTTCGAACGATGTTTATCTTAATGGGATTTTTTCTTGAAAACGTACGCGTTCCACGAGACGAATTACCCGATCGAATTTTTAGCAACTTTAAATTAGATACGAGCCGCGCTCGCACGTTTTTCCCTGGTAAAGTAATGGTGTTTATGAGAACCATTTAGTTGACGGCATGGCGATTAGTTAGTCAAGTTTATCGTAATTTTTCTAAAGTTAATTTCTGGGATAATGGCTGGAGAGTTGTCGAGCTGGTTGCATGTGAAAGGGGTGCATCAACCCTTGTGACTTTCTGTGGGGCTGGGGAACTAAGGAAAATGGAAAGTATACTTAATATATTGAGGCACTCTGTATCATAGGTGTGGGTGACGAAGGGACCTTGCACCTCGGGGAATCGCTTCTGGGAGAGCCTTTTTAGCCTCAGCGCTGGTGAGTTAGTTTGGGACTCTAAGATCGCCAGTTCTTGTCGTGACGACGTACTATTGAGGTACTCTACCTTGCAGAGATGTAGCGACTAACCTGGCTCACACTCAACTGGTGTTTAAAGCGACATCCCCGAGGGTACAAGCCACCAATTGCAGGGTGAGTCAATAAGAACTGCCATCTGAAATAACATATACTGATTTTAGCAGAAACTGTTTTGTATGAAATATATCGTATTCGGGGCGACTCGTCGAACAGACACATTTTCATTTTTTTAAATCGTATATTTCCCATCCCTCAAAATTCATAAGGGGTACAAAATTGTGTTGAATAAAACTTGATATAAATTTGATTGGCTGCATGGAGGATGTTCTTGTCGTCAGTCACCGTTATTAGGGGGTGAACTACCCGTAATCGTTTAACTGCGCATTTGAGAGACTTGAAACGTGTAAAAAATTCATAAAATTCTTAAAAAATCTTAGAGATAGTTTTCTTTAGGATGACACATCAGTGGTTCTATGACCTCCCATCGCTACTGACAATAAGAGTTTAACCACCCCTTGGATATTTTACCCCCTAATAATGGCGACTGGCGACAAGTACATCATCCATACAGAACTATGAGGGGTGGTTTCACTCCCTAAACATGCAAATGGGCCAAAATAGAAACACAGGCATTTCTTATTTTTCGGTCCTCTAAAACATATCCAAAAGCCAAAGCAATCGGAGGCGGACACTTGGGAACCTCCCCTTGTGAGTAGTGTTGTAATGATTTTAGTCGAAGGTCGCCGTTTATTAAAAATTTATTATCAAAAAAATGTTAGTGAAAAATAAAAAAGTTTCCGGATAATATTTACATTTAACACAGCGTAGTTGTATAGTAAATCGAATGCTCTTGTTTACCGTTCTTACTGAAACCTTTTTTATCTCTGATCGGTAGCTGGTTGGGGCTAGATTTGTTTAGCGGTCCCCCATGATGGGGGCCGCCAACATTTTAGAGATTTAAGATAAAAAAGCGTGCTTCAGATCTAGCCCCAACCAACTACCGATCAGAGATAAAAGGAGAAACACAATGAAGCTAACCTATAACTTGTTAATAAATAGCGACCCTCAACTGAAACCTTCACAACACTACTCAGGGTAATGACCTTGCCAAACCTATTAAAAACTTATCGAAATCGGGGGTAGCTTAATTGTTGTGAATATTTGCCAGAACTGTAGGTACTGTATCGCACGTATATCAAGTTTTCCACGCAGTGGAAACGTAATCGGTTTTCCGAAACTCGTAAACACTCGCTCGTGAAACATTTCCCCATGGTTGATGAAAGCATAATTCAGCTAAATACTCCCAGCAGCGGGGTATAAAAGAGCTGGCCATAAAATGAGCTGCAATAATTACAGCAGAAACGACGCGACGGTGTTGCTGCTTGTGAAAGGCAGGGGTGCAGCCAATGGTTGACAAATAATATTTGAATAACGTTCGTCGCGTGTGTCACGACTTCGTGAACCGACGTGGGGCGCACAAGGATGATTCATTAACACAGGGTGCGGTAGAAATAGCGGTTTAACCAAAAATATGGTCTTGAAGAATGCAAGGTGGAAGCAGTCGTGGAATTAAGCTTTCTTTCCAAGATTTAAAGATATGAAGCTATGGAAATATGAAGATTTAAAGATATGGGTCTAGACGACTGGGATGTGCAGCTACTTAGGAAATTGCTGATTTTGCGAGTCTAATGGAGGATTTTCAGAATGCGAGGCCACATAAGAGTGATTTTAATTTTGAGATATGAACCTAATTGCGTCTGTTCACTTTGTGGATTCATCATTGAGATACTACGATTGTATTTTTAACGGTATACATGTAAGGCATGACTAATGAAAACGAATGATGATACTTCGTGAGGAAATTAGCTCAGTGTACTTAAAATGAGTCAAAAAAGTATTTGTGCATCTATTTTTTTTGCAATAACTTTATACAAACAAGTGATACACTTACAAAAACTGTTTCCATTAATAGTGTTCTATATACTTACAGAGGTTATGTACCTACAGATCTCACAGTTTGCAGGTTTTCACATTTTGTTTGTTATCTCATATTGACATGACATAAATACATTTTGCGATTCGTGGATATATAGAGAAACGTTCAAAGAAAATTTATGACAAGTGCCAGCTCATTCTAACATATTATACACCCTTTACAGGATCAAATACGAAATTTGGGCCCTTTACCCTATATTATGATTAATATTTTGTATGCATTAATTCTTTAATAATAAATCAACCAATTCAAAAACTATTTAAGAAAGATATTTCAAGATGTTTACCTATTAGTAATTTGTAATTAAATATAATGCTCTAAATGTCCGTATTTCTGCTCACGAAAAATAGCGATGTACGTAGGTATTTCTACTCACCATTTGTACCAATTTCTGTTCACATAATATGTTGCCTTTTTAGGTCAAAATAAGTTATATATAACACAACAGTAAATCATAAAATAATGATAAACAAAAAATAAAATGCCTTCGAATAGAAAATTGTGAGGTTATGTTACTAAAAGTGTGGTGAGTAGAAATGCGGACTTGACCCTAACCCTACTATTTTCTACTTAAAAAAATTAAAAGTAGTAAAAACATCTAAATCCAGAGCACAATAAGTATCTGTTTTTGTTATTAAATAAGAATATTTACTGCAAAAACTATTTTCTGCCCAATTATCGAATACCAATAGTGACTCTGTTCCTTAGCACAACCAGCTAGAGCACGATCGAAAAATCATGAGTCTCTCGTTTGAAAAGTTTTTCGGTGCTTATACTCCACTTTGATTAGCCTCAACCTCGTGCAACACTCGCATAAATGTTCAAATAATTTAGAATTATTTTGTTGCAACTACAGTAGGTACAAACGTAACGCTTATAATAATGAGAAAAATAAGAAATGAGGGCCTTACTTCATGGCATTTATTGGTCCCTGATAAATGCAATATTCCTAGCACCAAGTTCAGAATTATATTTTCTCCAGACAAATTTCTTCCCATCTGACTATGAGCCAAGAATATTGAACTTACTTTCGTCTGAGAAGATAACACGTTTCCAAACTTTGATAGGATTATTTCAGTAGCTTTTAGCGAAACATAGCCGTTTTACTCTGTTCGCATTATTGATGAATGGTTTCTTTCTCGCAGCTCCGCCATATATATCATCAGAATGCAAAACGTGTCTAATATTTTGGGGACACACATTCTTCCCTGATATCGACGCGACATCATTGCACAGTGTTCGAGCGCTTACAAATGGATATTGCACATTATCTCTGTACACAGTACACTTTTATATAATGGAAACAGTTTTAGTTAGTGTATCACTTGTTTGTATAAAGTTTTACAAAGAAACTAGGTGTACAAGTACTTTTTTTTACTCATTGTATGTACAGAATAATATTTCTGTTAGCAGATTGCTAGTTTTGCTAAGAAATGAATTTGAAAATTTATTGGATTGCGTTTAGCTACTATATTTGTCAGAGATCATATTTTACTTGTCTCTATTTAGAAATAGCGTGAATATGAGGATACGCTAAATTGAGTGGGACTAGGTTTAGCCATCTTAATGTACGTATAAAACAGAAAGTTTATGTTTGTGTGTTTGTCTGTCACCTAAAAACTTTCGAACAGTATAAATTCTTGAATCACGAAATGTCTCAGTTCATTACACCTGGCTAATCCAGATAAATGTGACAATTTAAAAAAAAACTAAAAACTTTTTTCAACCACAATCTAAATTCCGGGCGAAACCGAGTAGTAAAGCTAGTTAAGTAATAAATGCTAAGATCTAAGTAAGTTGGAATATTTCGTTTTTATTAAGATTTAATAAGACAGAAATTGTTGGACACACTGTCTAGGTTGTTGCATATAGTGTCTTCCTATATCATTGCATAAGTAACGCAAACTCCTTTATTGAGGAAGTCTCCTCATATCAGACGGGGAACCGTAAAGCTGTCCTGTGTTTCGTACATCTCGCAGTTGGTCTGTCAGTCCTCGTCCATAAACCTGGGATCTCTGGTAGAATCACGGGAACAGGGTTATTAGCCTGAACAGGACAAAGATTCCCAGGGGGTATCGTAGGTACGTACCTGGAATTTATATAACGGAGTCGTAAAAGCTGGGAGAATCCCAAACGAAAATGTTAAGTCCAAGAGGGGATTACTGAAGCTTCGAGCGGACAGTGATTGTTATACACCATTGGAAAGATCTCTCCAAGTCGAGTCGATTGATATCATTTTTAACTTCGAAATCAGATGGGATCACCTCGAAAAATGGCCTCACAGTTCGAGATTTTGCGGTTTTGAACAAAAGAAACTGGTAGTAATATCCATGACCTTCGTTTCAGAGCCGTGTTGGGCCTGCGTTTACCCCGTGGATCCATTGGCTTTCGTACTGGGTCCATGTGGGATCCCCTCTTGGACTTAACATTGCCCTTTACAGCTTTGAGGCTTCAGACCAAGAGGTTTGGCATTTTTGGGGGAGGTTAGGTTTCCAGACCTCTTGTTCCAAAACCTCAAAGCTGTAAACTTTGGGATATACTATACCTCAGGACCATTACCTGATAGCTTCGCACCAACTCATTCACGGGGTCACCAATCTCTATTCTGCCTTTCCTGCAAATTTTGAATACCCATTTCCAAACACGCTTCCACCAATAAGGAATTCTTCCTACCACCTTTCTCTAAAAATCGCACTCCTGAAAACCAACCGGCAGTACCAAACCAGAACTCATAGAAGCTGCATCAGAACTCATAAGAACTAATCCGTATCTCGATCAAGAAGTCAGTACAATGTCAACAGAGTTCATAGAACCAAAGTGAAACACGTTCGTTCTGTAAACAAAAATCAGTAGCTGGGAAAATACGAACGTCTCCGATTATGACTCATTTGTTGGTTACACATTAAGTGCTATTTATATTAAATATACCATAGGTGTTATTTGTTACAAGTGCGGTGCTCTCATTTATTTACCTCACAACAACCTCGATACCTCCCTTCATAAACTGTTCAGTGAATTCTAGTAATAGTTAAACATTGCAAGAAAGTGACAATGTGGCTTAGAGATTTACAACTTCTAATCAAGTGGCGCTCTGCCACAACACTCCTGATACTAAAACATAGTTTCCAAAATTCTTACACACAGAACGTTGAACATGCCATTTTAAAATCAGCAACGATTAAAAAGTTTAATAGTTTCCATTTCTTTGCAATAGTCCAAAAGAGTCAGCTATCAAATTGCGCCAAATTCTAGCATTGAACGAACACAAACATTTCAGTTCGTGAAATTTGACCTGGCTCCGAATTAAACTAGATTGAATTATAACAAAATCACAGCTGGCTTTCTCATGAATCGATGGAGTTCATTCAACTCGTCATTTTCGTATTTCAAATCTATGTGCGGATTTGATTTTTATTTGAGATTTTATTTTAAAATCAATGAAAGATTGTATTGCAAAATCGATTGGGAATTTTGTTAAAATTTCCGTGATGATTCGTTCTGTTCTCCAGATGAAAGGCTTAAGTTAAATTGAACCAGTCAGATCATCGTTGTCGACACTATCGATCTCACTTTTTAAATCCAAGGCCATTGTCGGCGAACTTTGTCCATTATAGTTGAACTTAATTGAAGTTCCTGGGAACTTCCCTTCGTCGTTTTGAAGTGTAAAATCGATCCTGATGAAGTGTCTCAGGAACCCCTTTTATCTTACTAAGAACTATTTTAAAGTAACTCCTAAAAAAGCTTTATAAACCACTTCCTCTTAATACAAAGAGTTTGTTATTTAATATCAATATAATTAATACAGACAGACAAGTTCCGTAGATATAATTTTTGGTTTTAGAGTCTTAGAAACCCAAAATAAAGAAATAATTCGCCAATGTATAATTTTTTACTTTTCTATTTGTGTTTGCAGCCTAGTTCTACTTAAAATTTCCTAATTTCAGAGAAAAATTTTCATAAATTTTTAACCACGTGATAGCACAAATTTCTCCATATTCTCTGCTCTCTGGGGCAAACGAGAGAACAACGCCGATTAGATTTTGTGCTTGTAGCCTAAGTAGGTGCACTTAAATTTTTCTAAATTCAAACAAAAAATTCCATCGATTCTTTAAATAGGTATGTGTTAGCATAAGTATTTTTGTCGGTGGTACTATGCTTGTTGCGATGAGGAAAAAATTATGCGTCGCAAATATCCGCACATCACGAAAATATCTTCCCTCGTTCAGCGTGCGCGACAGAATCCGAAGGGAATCCCCACGGGAGAACAATATTTTTACCTCCCGTGGAATGCTCCAAATGACACTGAACCAGAGAGGATAATCTTGCATTTGACAGCGACAAGAAGTCTATCTGCTTGGGTTGACGGTGGCCCGTCTCAGCGAGCATGACAAAAACAGGGCATAAAGTTCGCACAGGATAGCAGAGAATCTTGGTATTACATAGCTTCCCCATTCTAATGGAACACATATTTTTCGTTGGCTTTTTCCTCCGCGAACGCATCGCTTTGTCCACCATTGCGATTCCTCCGTGAAGTTTAACCACGGGAACGTGACAATTAGAAAAATAACTCGTCTACGAAATTGCTTTTTCTCGAGGTATGAGACTAACCTAGAAAGTATAATAATGTAATTACAAGTGCACATACAGTTACTCACAAAAGTATCCATCCACCCTGTATGCAACATATTTTACATATCAAATCGACTTCAAAGTAAGAATTCGCAATTCTGAATTCACATTAACATAAACCTTCATTAATATACTTTTGTTTTGGGTGCATTTAATTAAAAAAAATTTCAGTTTATTTAAAAAAGTACTGTTATCCTTGGAAGTAGTAACGGTTGGTCGCGCAAAAAAAAATATTCGCCCGATTTCAATATTTAATATATTTAATATAAGTTAGTTAATATTCCTGCGATTTTATTACCTACTAGCATGCCCCGTGTCGGCTTCGCCCGAGTCATTAAGCGTGGACTGATTCATGTTTATTAAAATTAAAATCGTTTAATGAAATTCAGTATTTTGAGAAAAAGCTTCATTTCCTCATAATATTTCGGAAAAAATAACATTCTTGGTAAGATGATTTTCGCAAGCGAGAAAGCAAAACGGTGGGGTGGGTAGGTCTTTCGAGACCTACGGGGCCCAGTAGACCGCCCGTTGACAGCCGAGAGCAATAAAACCGACGGGCCACATAAAATCTTCCTGTTTTTGATAAGTGTTAATAAAAGTATTACCAATCGATTTCTCATGTCTTCCCGATGAAAATGGGCCCAAAAATGATATAATTCGGACCATAATTAAGGATATTACGTGAGAAATTTGTTTGCAGAATTCAAAGCCCGTTTCGGTAAAAATAGTCCGATTTAAATTATTTTCTGTCCAATTAATCGGGAGAATCCATTGCCGTCACTTTCATATTGATACGATGAAAAATAAACAAATTCAGGTTCTGTAGAATCTGACCGGTACGCGACCGCGCGCGGGCCAGGCCGCAAGGCCTTTCGCCGGTTAGTCGTTTCCTCGATTAAAAATTGAATGAAAGCTGAAACCACGTTAGTCACAACCCAAGAGCTAAAAATCCTTGAATAACCGGCATCGGCTCTGGCGTCACGCTAAAGCTAAGCTAAATCATCTTTATTCACCCTTTGACTAACGACTAACCGTAAGAATCTTTTAACTAGATGTTATCTAGATATTAGCTTTGCCCAACTCCAAATAAATCTACAAAAGCAATTTGTACCACGACGATCATTCTGACATATATATTCGCGGTAATCCAGTTCTCTCGCGAGAAAGCGCTCGAGAAGCTTCGCCACCTGGTGGTAACATCGCGGTACTGCTACGAGCGAGGTATCGCGCGGACCAAATATGCGCATGCGCGTGTGTAGTAGACTATGGTGATAAAGAATTTTCGAAAATGTGGTACTTGGGATAAATTTTGAAAAAAATTACTCTTTTCAGAAAATTTATTGACACCATATCGTAGGATATCAATAATTATAAAGCTTTGAGTTAAACTTTCTTCGATATCTTTTACGGTTTCGCAGTTAATCACGGTAATATGAAAACTCACAATTTCTTTGATCGGGTGTTTTCACCCCTAGGACCGTTTCATTACGGAAATAAAGAATGGTTACGTTATTAGCATCACTTGTACTACCTCTCTGCAAAGCTTCAAATTCTTTTTAATTTTTTAGTTGCCAAACATCCCTTGTTAGCTGCTATACAATTTTCCACCACCGTTTTCACGGCAACATTCGCCTGTCACGTTACGCGGGAAATTTCTTGTTATCGTTGCAGAGCTATGGAAGTTTATTTTACGACGATGTATAAAAACCTCGCAATATCATTGCGGGGAATCTTAATCAGTATATCAGGATTTCAGAGTTCTCAGTGCAAGGGGTGCGCATTAATATTCGATGTGTACAGTTGTAGGCCATGAACACAGTATAAAAAATGTGGTTCGCGATAAATTGCAAATGCATTCGCGTATGCAACTTCGGCAATGAATATGCATCTCGAGTGGATCGTAACTGCTGGTGTTATGTGTATCGAAAACATGAATATTCCCCATCAATTTCTTGATATGCAGTGTGATGAATTTTAAAGGTGTGCCCGTGTGCATACATATGTATAATGTGTGTGTATTCCACAGGATGGGTCAGTAAAAACTGTTTTTTTACGGATTTTCAGGGAACACATAACGCAACCTGGCACGAATGTAAGTGCTTTTGACAAAAATTGAACGAAAATGTGGAATACCCTTTTTTTCTACAAGCTTTTGATTTTGGGGGTATTTCATTTTGCAAATTTTCGCGGGATGACGTAGTTAAGTCAGTTTAGTGGCGTTCATGATAGGGTTACCATATTTCTTCACCAGCAAACCGGGACATGTATATAAAAAAAGGAGAGAACGATTTTTTAAAAAAAATAGCACTTTTATTGTAGTGATTAAAATATAACATAGTACAATGAAAAACTTTCTCAAAAATAGAAAATACGTTCATTTACAAGCAGCAGATACCTAAAATTCTGATTAGGTAACTGTCACAAATTTTCGCAATATTTCAACATATCACAAAGAAACCCGCAATTTTTCAACCCTGTGCATTCAAGCTTCTCAAAATTCTCCTGTAATTCCGAGAAAGCTTTAAAAAATATTTTCGATAACACGGTGGATTCAACATCCGCACCTTTTAATCAGCGATTATTGAAAATTCCTCGTGGAACTCGTGGAAACGTAACTCTGCAAGTTTCTGTGCCCGGCGACGGCAGGCGATTAATTAAATCTCGCTAATCTCACGTCTGCATTGCTGAACGGTATTTAAAGTCAAACGGCTGCCTACTCGGCGAAAGATAAATTTGCAGTGCGGGTGAAATCGACGCTGACAGTACCGGAACGGGCTACCGGCGACGTTGAAGAAGCGGAGGACCCGCGCGGTTTCGTTATTCAGTGACACGCCAGCGCTGTAAGGACTAAGGAGGCAAGTAAAGAGGCGAGACTGGAGCGGCACGGTGACATTTAGAATTCAGAAAATAATGGCACCAATTTGCCCCGAAGGGTGAGCAGAACATTTTTAGGGGCCGCGGGATATACCTAACCGTCCGTAAATTTTTAAACGATAAAGATGGATGACGAGCGTAGCTGCATTGAAAATTGTATTTCCCACGAAATGGAACTGGATAATGGTGATCCACGCGTCGCGATCTACACACCGAAGGGTGTGCACTGAACGTCGACTTGCTTCCGCGGGGAAGCGGAGAATTCGTGGACGGTCGCCTGGGAAAGTCACGATGATCCTTTACCTTGAAAGAGAAAGGCTTCCTAGTATGAATATAAAGGGACGGCGGAAAAATGTGAAACAAAACTGTGAGAATAATAATAATAATAATAATAATAATAATTCGTCTTTATTCATCACAAATTACATAAATTGTGCGATAAAAGGGCGAGGTTCAGTATACCTGCTGTTTTGCAACCTAACCCCAAAGTTAATATAACAGAAGTAAAGCTAGTGAAACAACAAAAGAACAAGGAAAAGAACCAAACAACAACAACAGGGAAGTTACGGATAATGGACGAGAATAAAGGAGCGGGCAGCACATTTAACAGCAGGGATAGAGGACAGAGAACGAATTTCCAAAGGGAGAGAATTGTAGTAAAAACAGGATAAATAGGAGAAAGATGCCGTAAATTTGACCGTACGATGAACAGGCACAGCCAGATCATTACCACGCCTAGTAGAAGGTGCATACTCAGAGTGCATAGAAGAGTTACTGCAAAGTAATTCACGCAGATAGATAGGAGTCCCAGATTCCAGAGCCTTGTGTACGATGCAGCACAGGTGGAGGATCCACCGCTGTCTGACATTGAGCCAGCCGGAGCGAAGAAAAAACGGCGAAATATGGTCAAACTTACGGACAATATAGGAATAACGAAGACACGAGTTCTGGATACGTTGGACTATAGACGAGAGACGGGTGGTGGATGGAAAATTAAAGTTTTATCTGGCGGTTAAATGTGTTGAACGGTATAGGGTAAAGGTACCAGTTGACCATGTATCAGTAGTTGACAACTTTTCAGAAAAACGTGAAAAATAAGGTTTTTAGATGTTTTTAAAATAAGGTTTTAGAAGTTTTTAAAAACCTTATTTTTCACGGTTTTCTGAAAAGTTGTCAACTACTGATAAAAATTGGTTTTAGAAGTTTTTAAAAACCTTATTTTTCACATTTTTCTGAAAAATTGTCAACTATTGAAAAAAACTTATAAAAACCTTATTTTTCACGTTTTTCTGAAAAGTTGTCAACTACTGATAAATAAGGTTTTTAAGAACTTCTGTCAACTACTGAAAAATGAAGTCTGTGTCTCTTCTTGTCAACTACTGAAAAATAAGGTTTTTAAAAAAATAAGGTTTTTAAAAACTTCTAAAAACCTTATTTTCCACGTTTTTCTCAAAAGTTGTCAACTACTGATACATGGTCAACTACTGGTACCTTTACCCTAGGTACTTGTAATCTTAGACAGTCCTGACAGTTGTTTTGTTCCCAGTGGTGGTATATGTAGAGTGTTGGTGGTGCACCCGGTTGTTTACAGTCTGGAAATTGAATTTTTGAAGACCATCACGAATGCTCCTTGTGGAATGGTAATCTTAAACGTGTTCTTCGTGGCCCTTTAAATTCTTATGGTTTATGAATTTATGATTTGGAAACTTGTAAGGGGATGCGAGTTTCTATGCGTGGCATGATGTTACGTGCAATTCACAAGCGCAGTAGAGACGATAGAAGGTAGGACGAGTTTGAAAAGAGTCGTTTCTTAATGGAAAAATTTTACGGAATAGAAATTTTATGTAGATCCTTGGATACACGTTGCTCAAGTGGGAACGTAGCTTAAGGTTGAGCCGCTAAAAGGGAGCAATTACCTTGTTTTTATCAAATATAATTCCACTATAAGTCCACTCCGAAAACGAAAGCTTTTAGGAATAATCTACTTGCTCCACTCAGGGCGGACGTCTATCTTGAAGTATCATAAGTCACGATTCCACGTGCGCAACACGTGAAGTGGAAGGCACTTGAAATAACTTAAGAAGTTTTAGGAAAGCGAAACTTTTAAAGTTTTCTAAAGCATTCAAGAGTGTACGTTGTGTGGATAGGTTTGAAATACGATAAAGGACGCAATTATATTATAATTATTTTAGAACAACTATGCTGCTTGAGTTATTAAGTGCACAGATTTATGATTATTTCTCCCTGTTGATTGTAGGTTATAAGAAACAGTGAACACAAAATTAAGCATTACATATATTATTCAGGAAACTTATTAAACGATTTTATTTAACTTCACTCCTCTGTCTGTTTGATTGGTTCAAATCTAGTAACTTAATTTTAACCCACTTCCACAAATCCTATCGACTTGAAACTTTGCAAGCGTACGTATGTAATTATGGTTACAATACAACAATTTATAAAACTCATCCCCTGAGGGGGTGAAAAAAATTCCATCCCCTACAATTTTAACGCATTTCCACAAATCCAATTGACTTGAAACATGATCAAAATAATTGTAATTTGTTAAAAATAAAAATTAATTGTTTGTTCAAAATTAAATGTAATTTGTAAATGTTCCAATGCACCTATTTCTTTTTAAAGTTTTCAAATGAATATTTGTAGAATTATTCAAATCAATTGTAAAATGGATAATCACAGAGTTCGTATGATTTTATTTAAAGCCACATGTCACCACCGAAATTATAGGGCAAGAAAATAACTATTTTTTACTTTTTAATGCATTATTGATCAAGTTAAATAAAATCGTTTCACTTAAAAGTTTTGTTTTAGGGGAGAGTTGCCAATATCGTACTGGTCACCTAAATCGTACCTCATCAATTTCTCATCAATAAAAATATCAAGTAAATGCGAAATGAGGAATAGAAACAAAACCTTTTGAGCTTACACCTTATTTTGTGCGTGCTATAAACATTTTAAAAAATCAGGTATGATTCATGTAATATTTTACCAGTTTATCCTAGCTGATAATAATCAAACAATGCAGTTTTATCCTGTATTTTTGAATTTTTCTAAAAGCGGGTTTAATGTAGAATATTTTACATTCATTTTATGTGCATATTACATTCATTATAAAGTTTAAATCGATATTTAGAAATAAATTGATCCTGTTTCCTAAATCGTACCACTACCATCGTACCAGTAGGCTTTGAGAATAGGTTATGTCATATAGGTTATGTACAAATATCATTTACATAGGTTATTGCGACCTATGTGTAATCTATATCCACACGTATATATATAGATTATAAAGTAATGATTATTATATTTATGTTGAATATATTCTTCTTTATTTGCTATTGACGCTATTTTTACAAGAGGTACGATTTTGGAAACCGAGGGGTACGATTTAGGAGACCGGTTGCCTAAATCGTACCTTTTACAGTATGTCACAAAAAGATTAATAACAAATTAATTTGTTCTGAACTAAAGGTTAAGCATATACCTAATAGTAGGTGTCTAAAAGATCAAGTTACAATATCCAGTAGTCGCTTGCGTTGAAATTAGTACCAAATATGAAATATAACGTAAAATATCTTAAGTGGTATGATATAGGCAACTCTCCCCTATATATCTTTTAAACCAATAAACCCCTTTCGAAGCATCTGTAGAAATCTTTCCCTTTGCCTTTAACGAACAAATTCGTTGAAAAATTTCTACAAACCTTCACCAAAAGATCTACTACAATGTTTATGCAAATAATTATAGTAATCGATCGTAGTAGGTAACAATCCTCCTTGCCTTCGCATTATTCTTTATCACGCTGTTCAAATGAACATTGCAAGTTTTTGCACAGAAATCGAGCGAAGTCGATTGTTGCGGGTGGCTCTTGTGCAGATAAAAAGAGATCCCCGACAGACAATCGTCGCGCGAATGGAGAAAAATGGCGAGTAAAGCTGTCGCCGAATCAACACCTGCGCCACCCCCTGTTTCCGCCAGTTCGCTCGAGTCCTACTTGAAACTTGGCAGGGACTCTCTGGCGACAGCTTTGCAACCTCGCTTAAACTTGCAGCGAAAACTTTGTACTTAACGCTAGGAACGACGTCGAAGGGAATGGAGATGCATTTGTTGCAGCGGGCGAGCGGTGAAGCTCGAGCACGTTACAGGCACGAATCTTGTGCCAGATTCGTGTCAGTGCTGGTTAATTAAAGGACACGAGTACGTTATGTCTGATCTATTAGGTTGGGGTTAATGAACGACCGTCGTAAAAATTTGCAAGTAGTGGTTCACTTAATCTGATGGCCGTGGAATTAATCCTCGATTTGTGGTCGCTGGAAGAATTAATTGAAGGGCGGATGAAGTTATTTCGATTTAAGGGTTAGACCACCTTGGCCGGGTCGTGAAAAACTTACTTCATCTAAATAATATAATTTGAATTTCGACCGTATAAATTGTTCTAATTAGAAGAATATTGATTTCGGCGCATTGGTTCGGTCTTTTGAAAATTACTTCTAAGTGAGTTTTAAATAGAGATTTATTCAAGTTTTCTTTAAAACAAATATGGCGGTCGAGAGAATATCATTACTTCCGGTGAACAGATTTCTGAAGTAATTCTAAAATTTGAAATAATTCTGAAATGATTTCTAAATTTTAACAATGGAATATTAAATAAAACTAAGTTGCCTATGGTTCAACGAAGGATTTTTTTCGATTGGTTGAAGAATAATAAAGTGGCGGCACTTTCAAGCAATAAACTCATTTGCGTGTAAGAATGAAGAATTGAAAAATTACAATATCGAAAAAATCCTATGTCGGCTGATAGATAACTTACAGTTCGTAATGGTCCAATTTATGTTACTTCCGACACATAGAATTTTAGTAAAGGAAAAGCACAATTATTTGCGGGAAATAAGATGGGAATGTTGTAAAAAAGCAGATAAAGAGAAATGTGAATGGGGCGACAAATTGGAGTTGTTTACTTGGAATGATCATAATTTTGAAAGAAATGCACCAACTGTGACAATCCAACTGCCACTTTGTAGATAAAAGTTTGTTGAGGTTATGTAAGTTCTCAATGATAAGCACTGTTATTACAAAAGAAAAGAACACCTTTATTATAATACTATTTGGTTAACACAACTGATAATTAGAATATAAAATAATAGGAACTTTAGTGATTATGTCTAACAAGCTATGAAATAATGGAACGTAAGGCTCGCGTAGTTGCCTTGTTGCTTGCACGAATGGAAGTGAGCCTAGCCGGAAGGCCACCTGTGACGTAGATACAAAAAGAACATTCTCGCTCTCGCACATTTCAACAGGAAACCAAAACCGGAAGCTCCGAATATTTCCAACAAAGTTCATATTTTTACTGTACGGAAAAATGTTACTAACAAAGGGTTAATTAAGAATCATAGAAATCGCTAATTTAACGATGCACATGTTCAAGAAGATATATTTAGAATAATTATACTCTAACTTACGTGTTAAAACAAAACATAATGTGTTGAACACGAAGAAAAATTGTTATGCTTCATTTTCCTTTTCTTAAAATGACAATTCTTTAGTAGAATAATTACAGAAAACGGATTTGTGGGTAAAATGCCAACATTTGCAGACACATCTCGAAAATATTTGCCGACAGGAGAGGCTAGTCAATCACGATTTGCTGCAAAGACATATTGTGATCTGAAAATTATTTAATAAACCCTGATACAAAAGGTAAAAAATTAATTTACTTCTTCATATTCAAAAACTCACCTCTTCCAATACTAATTATACATATATAATTAAATTAATTCAAAATAATTACTAAAACAAACTGAAATTAAATAATTTTGTTTAAATTAATTATTACACCAAAAAATAAAATATAAATCATTAAATCAAAATTTTTAATATTCATTAAATTATTATATTTCAGTGTAAAAGAAAAGTTTTAATTTTAAACTAAAATTTTCCACAAAATACACTTTCCAGTACATTCACTATGTTACGACTTTCCTCACTTATAATGAGAATGACGGGCAATTTGTACACTAATTAAAATTATCTTCAATGGATTTAATTTAATAAATTTACTTTTAAATCCAATTTCAAAATTATATTAAAATAACTTATCCAAAAATTAAATTTCTTGTAATTCACGAAATCTATAATAATCTACATTTTCACTTGAATTTCTATTTAATGTAAATATTTCAAAAATGAATTTGTTTATGCGTATGCATATACCTACAAATAGATTATCCGAATCCCTTCACTATTTTTTACCAAAATATTTACCCAAGTGTCTAGTGAAATTGTTTCTACTATACTTCACCGAAAATTCATACACCGACGGTTAAAATATTCAGAAAACGCGCGCCCCTTAACGAGGCAGTATTCGTCGAAAAATGGAGCGCGAGCGTGGAAAATAGCTTCCTCGGCGGAAAATAGCTTTCACAGATAAACTTGAATCAGCCGTAACTGAGATTACAGAAGTTATTCTAGAAGTTGAGGGAGGATGGGGGAGGGAGCACTAAGGACAAGAATCCTCCGAGGTGTGGGATTCTGCGCAGCCAAAACACAATTTGGAAAAGTTTCAGAATTCTAATAAGCACATCGCTTGGTCGAGAAAAGTGCACGTGGACCTCCATTTTCTGGAAAACAGCAAAAGACTCTGTCAGATGCGTCTACTTTCGCTTCCAATATCACTCAACATTTTCCATATTATTTTTAATCGATATAATACAGTTTCAGAGGTCCCATTAATATTGAATTTTTTATCTGCTGGTTAGTCTATCAGTCTTCGTTTAAAAATGGAGAATTCTATTCAGTGGCCTCGGTAATGAAAAGAAACGGCGTGTTTTGAAAGGAAACTTTTGAAATTCTGAGGTGGAAGAAGGAAAGAAATGTACCATTGGTGAATATATTCCGTGTACTAATTAATCTAAGTAGTTGACGTTTATTTATTAATTGGGTGGATTTCTGCGTATCAGTTTTTGTTTATAAACAATGATGTGTTACTGTTTGCTAATTTCGATTTGTTACTTTGTGCATACTTTTTATGGTCGCATCAGCTACATAAGATTTCAATTTTTCTGATATATGTATATTCTTAGCGAACAACTATTCCTAGTAGATCGAATATTTTCTGCAGACTGTTTTTCACGTACTGCATCATATTCTGAAGAATTTGGGTTTCAGTACAGTGTGGGTTCAATTGTGAAACAGAATTTTGCAACGTGATACTCATTCCCCAGCGTTTCTCAAATGCCTACCTTCCATAACACTATTTCATCACAATCACTCCTTCAATAATGGGATTACTACAAGTGTAAGTACTTACTTGTTGAACTAAATAAACGCAAAACGGAAATAAGTAGTTGCTGCAAAGAGTAGCTTAAACGAATATCGATATTTCTGTGAATAAAAGCGACTTTAAGAACCTGCATACCTAATATTATCAATGCTGACTCATTGTCAGAATTTCATATAATTACACACACAATGAAGCAATTAATTCAAGATAATTAAAATAAACATATTTTTCTTATTTCTTCCATTTTGACTTCAGTTGTTTGCCTTCCTCGCTTCCAGAGCACCTTTCAACCACGTCTGCGCTGGTCTCCTCTTTCAGAAAGTTTAATTAGTTTTGAAAAAGACCGCACTTGGTACTCCTCAGGCTTCATACAGACTTATCGAGTTCTCTGAAAATTCCTCAGCACGTTCATACTGGCGACACAAACCTTATCGAATGGAATTATAGAACCGTACCACCGCTTGCATACTTCCATCTATTTTCCGCCGAGGCTCGATAAATGGAATGGAATGTTATTTCCTTGGCTTTGTGGTTTTCTTCCTTAATGCAGTTCCTTGTCACTTCGTCTAAGAGAATGTGGAACGCAGCGACCCTTCATAAAGGCAGTGATCCATTCCTTGGACACCGAGCCAGTAGTCCAAGAATTTTTACGACCACACGTATTTCCCGTGAAAGATGGACTGCCAACTTTCATTCCACACCTCGTCACGTCTCGAATTGCTCCTTCGAGAACCGCCCGAGTGCTTGTGAAAAGTTAACGCGTCGACCACCATTATCCCCGGCAGAACGATGTGTAATTATCGAAAACTTATTTCGTCACAACACGCCGTTTCTGCTGATTTCCGTACTACCATGCGTAGGTACTGTGGCGGACGAAAGAAAATGTACAACTTTTAAAATCGCATAACTATTTTAAAATTAGTTCAAACTACATGAGTTTTTTAGAAACAAGAAGGATTAGTTTGCTAAGTGACGTGTTTCGTCGTTTTGAAAAAAATGCAATTGGTCGGAATAGCAACAAAAATAGTAAAGGTTGTTTTTTAAACTTCTTTTTGTGAGTCTGTAATGAAAATTAAAAAAAAAACCGTTTGTAGATTGAAGTAAGTTGTATATGTGTCTAAAATTTCAAAAAAATCGGTTAACGTTGCTCTGCGCGACGGGAATCAAATTCCTGTAGATGAAATTAGTGAAGACATACCAATCGAAGATAGCCTCACTGCACAATAGCAAACACTCTTATGGAATGATGAAAAGTATCTTCGTATTGCACCAGGAATAACAAATATACCATACAGTCTACTTTTCAATGAACATGCAGAGGAATAAAACTTATTCACATTAACAAAAATTAACGGTTTTGATATTTAATAAGAAGTTTCACTTCTAACGCGTGAGAGTTCCACGCATTGATTTTTTTAAAATTTTTGTAATACAAAATGGCGGCGCCACAGGTCAGCAAAAGAAGCTTTATTTGAAAAACAGTGTTCAGCGGTCGGAAAGATTTCTACCTCAATTTTTCACCTAGAACAGAAAACCGAAAATTGTATACTTCTATATAAGATTGTCTCGGGAAGTACACAAGGAAAATAAAAAATACTGTCTTTTGTAAGAATGGTGCGTGATTGAACAACAGGTTTCAACAATTTCGAGGTTATGGCAGTTCCGTGTTTGGTTCAATCAGACACCATTCGTACAAAAATCAATATTTTATCAATTCCTCGCGTACTTCCCGAGATAATCTTATATAGAACTCAAAAATTTGCGGTTTTTTATTCTAGGTCAAAAATTGAAGGAGAAATCTTTTCGCCCACGGAACACTGATTTTCAGAAGACGGATCTTTTGTTTAACTGTTGCGCCGCTATTTTGTTTTAAAAAAATTTTTTAAAATTGAGATCATACTTCAAGGTGTGTGCAATAAAGGCCTTCGAACAAATTTTGTATTTTATTTACCATACTCGCATAAAAAATTCTCAAAACCAGGCTGCCTTTCCGGCCTGTACAGTGACATTACCCCTTAACAATTGTTTTATATCTGCTAGGGTTTTCAATATATATATAAAAAAAATTTCTACTCCTTTTACATTCAGAAGGCTGTGCTTCTCACTCGTAATTCCGCTTCTAGAGTATGCACCCGTTATAATATGGTCTTCAAATTTTGCGAAATGTGGAACGTTCCTTGACAAGGTACAACATAAATACCTCCATTGTGCATTATATAAAACTTCTTGTCCTACCATACTACCTGTCGATCACAGATCACGACTATACTCCAATAGGCTCAAAATGGTTACACATCACAAAAAAAAGAGTAGTGGCTGATCGGACTTTCCTTCCCAAAATTTTAAACGGCCACATCATCGGCCAACAATAAGGTCTTTTTTTTATTCAAACCCACGCTTTTAACACCAAGGATTGCACATGTTGAACCTCTAACAAGATATCCAACCTAGCGAATAAATATAATTCCGAATTAGATTTCTTTAATAACTCACTAGCGTCCTTTCAAACTGATGTGCATAAAATTGCTGTTACTGATTAACTGAGAGCTGTTACTTCGGCGACACTTTGTATAGATAATGCCTTATGGGTATAATAATTATAACTATACAATTTGTATACCAAGAGCTAGTTTTAATAATAAATAAGTAAATAAATAAATAAATAAATATGAAGTGTTCAATAAATATATATGAAGTGTACAAATTTAACACAAATTTAATACAAATAAATATGAAGTGTACAAATTTAACACAAATTTAATACAAATAAATAAATATGAAGTGCACAAATTTAACACAAATTTAATACAAATAAATAAATATGAAGTGTACAAAAACAGCTTCACCAGATCCATCCACAAACGTCCCTTTTTGAGACCACTGCCACTCAAAACACACCAGACTCGACGAAACGGAAAAAGGGGTTGGAAGCGTAAGTTCCTTCCCATTTGCGACGCATCGACGATTAACAAGAAGTCGGGCCACCGGAAACGAGGTAACTCCGAGTCCACTCAGACACCTGCGTATTAATCGCGGTAGAATTTAATGTCCCGTTTCTATCCAGACGCTTTTTGCCGCGTCATGGCCGTAATCTCATTCAGACCGCGCGGATTAAGGCAGCGCTAACTGTGCCAGTGCTAAGAAGCTTCATCGATGGTTTCTTCCGGGCGAAACCCACGGTTAAATGAAAGAACGCCTAATGAAACTGTAATTAAAATTTTCCGCTGGTATCGGGGGCAGTTACTTTTCTGCGCTTATTTATTATACTCGTTGGAACAAGGAAGTTTCCATATTTTTTTAATAGTGTTCCTGCTGCTTCTTTGAACAGGTCGTCAGGATACTTGAAAAGGGTCCTCGAAACCCAATTTTACAGGAAATGAGACAAAAGTTTACTGTCCATACAATTAGTGTTAGAACAATCAAACTCGACTGTGTTATATTTTGATTAGGCATCTTGCGTTCAGTTACATTTCATTGATATCAGAAATTATTGAGGTTGTCGAATTTCATTTTATGTTGCCTGGTCTTCCAAGCGACCGTGATTAATTTTCCTATCAACATGTTTCATCCGATTAATAAAAAATCACTTTTCAAAAATACACCACTTAAACGTTGAAACTGCATCATGATATTGACATTTTGCTGATATCATCTGATTATTCCTATGCATTACAATTTACTGATGAAACTATTAATAATATAATAAACATTAGCATAACATATATATAGTATAATAAATTACTTTTAACTTCCACTTAAAAAATTTTAATAAAATATACATATATATATAATAATAACTATATTTATTATAAATCTAGTATTCATTATAATTCCAACATTAATCATTATAATAAATATTCTATCTACTAAATTAATCAACAAAAATCGAAAAAAAATAACACCATTTAAATGTGGATATAATCCACTAACGAGACCACAGTTACCATTTTCAATCCAATTTTTCTTGCTTACTCTAATATTCTTAATCTTTGATATTGAAATTATCCTAATTATTCCAACATTACCATTAATTAAATATAAAATTATAATATCAACAAAACTAACATTTTCCTTATTTATATTAATTCTAATCATTAGTCTATGAATTGAATAAACATTTTCTTACCTTGAATGAATCAACTAAAAGGATATTAGTTAATACTTCCCCTTTTCGAAATACATGATATCGAACAGAAAGCTTGAAGAATTATTTAAGAGCATAATCCCTTCAGGGATGGTTATGTAAAACATTTTATTTTACAGAGGCTGGCCAAATTATTATACTCAAAACATTTTCGTCAAAATCAGTGCAAGTCGTGCCTGTAATTAAAGTAACAATGCGTGGATCTTATTGTTTCTCCATTTATTGATTAGCTACAACATTTTATTGTTACTGTTATTCTTTCTATAATTATTATTCGTATTCCTACTCCCATAGAATTCCAGCACATCTCATCAGATTTCCATTCCACTTACAATCCACCTGACTCCATCACTATGCAACGCATGTCCCTGACTCTGGGCCATAGACTTTTGAATTCTTAAGTCGAATATCGCGAGACTCCGTGCACCGTGGGAGTTTTAGTACCACCCCGCCATCTCCTGTTCCATCCTACCCTCGAATGTATTGTGCACCAGATATTCGGCCGTGTTCTTATCACGGTTCCACTGGTTATTTCAGTTTATACACGTGTACAGGGCGGTACACGTGCCCCAGCAACAGAAACACAGTCGCTGGGGTGATCGAAGGAAAACAGTTTTCCATACCGCCTCGGCATGCGGTATCGATGTGCTTTCCCGTGAACGCTGGAAATACGTTTTATATCGCGAAAGAAGTCACCCCCTCCGCCCGCTGTGGGACAAACGACGAGCTTGTATAATAACGCCATCTCGCTGTGGGGGGAGAACGAAATACTAAATGAAAGTTCGCAGGAAAATCAAGCGGGGAATATGGCTACGCGGAAGCGAATTTATGGAAGCGGCGGATGGAACTTTGCGGAGTAAGTACCTACACCACTCACAGTACGTAACCGACTTGTAACTGATCTAGATTTACTGCCTACCGCTGCCAGGTCTAGTTCGGTGGTAGGTTGAGGAATTGTTGGTCAACAGGATGCCCTCGCTATATGTGTGGTAAACAACAACTTTTTAGTGTTTCTTTTTACACGAGCACGTGTGTGGGTCATGCGTGGTAAGGTGAATGTCCCAATTTCTGCTTATGTGCCCATTTCTGCTCATTTCGTGTTTTTCTTATTATTATAAGCGTTACGTTTGTACTATAGTTGCAACAAAATAATTCTAAATTATTTGAACATTTAGGCGAGTGTTGCAACGAAAAACTATTAAAACGAGAGACTCATGATTTTTCGATCGTGTTCTAGCTGGTTTTGCTAAGGAACAGCGTCACTATTGGTACTCGATAATTGGGCAGAAAATAGTTTTTTCAGTAAATTGTTCTTATTTAACCCTCGTACAACAAATGCAGGGCCATTCTGACCCAACTCTGACAAAGTCTATCACGATGTTATATTTGTGTTGGCAATGGCAAAATATAATATATGATGCCTAAATTGTAGTAACATTATTTGTAAAAATCATACAGGAGATGTACCTATTTTATGTACCAAATGTATATGAATAATTTTTTTTGTATTTATTTATTAATAAATTTTAGTTAATTTGAGAAATTTTACTTATTTCATTCATTTTATATTCAATTTTCTTTTGAAACCGGTGTACCACAGAAATGTTGCTACGGGTCAAAATGACCCTGCATTCGTCTCACGCGGCCATATTCACCATTCGTCTTCCGAGGGTTAATAACAAAAACAGATACTGTATTGTGCTCTGGATTTAGATTTTTTTATTATTTTTAATCTCTTTAAGTAGAAAACAGGTGAGTAGATTTAGGGTCAAGTGAATCACCGTCATGTCCGCATTTCTACTCACCACACTTTTAGTAACATAACCTCACAATTCAATGTATGCTGTAACCCCTGTTTCTATTCGAAGGCATTTTATTTTTTGTTTATCATTATTTTGTGCTTTACTGTTGTGTTATAAAACCTCTCTTTGAAAGATGTAACTTATTTTATCCTAAAAAGACAACATATTATGTGAGCAGAAATTGGTACAAATGATGAGTAGAAATACGTACATCGCTTTTTCGTGAGCATAAATACGGCCATTTAGAGCATTGTATTTAATTACAAATTACTAATAGCTAAACATCTTGAAATATCTTTCTTAAATAGTTTTTGAATTGGTTGATTTAGTATTAATGAATTAATCAATTACTCTGCAAATTTTTATCACAAACAAATTTTGTACACCTTTTTTATGATCAGTAACCTTTTAAATGAGCAGAAATTGGGACATTCGCCTTATGTAAAGTTTTATTGTGTTGAAGATAGCACTGGTTTAACACTTTTGTTCTTTCGAAGACTACTTACAAGGGAAGATCCCGAACCCGGAAATTCAAAGAATTCTGAAACATTGTGGATATGCAGGGGATTTCCTCCTGATTTTTGTTTTCAATTTTTGTTTGCTGCCCAAGTTCACACTAAGGGGGTGGAATTAACCCCTGAAGATTCGGCTATTTTTCGATTTTATTTTGTAACTCGCAATCTGGGAGAGATAGAAAAAAAGTTTCAAGACAAAAGTTACTTCTTTTAATTAGATGTATCAAATGGTGAAAGTTGTATTATTTGTTTAAACAATTTACAAAAGTGTAAAAACTAAGATCCACATTGTGAATTTTTACATTTCTAAGAGCAAAAAGAACCTGCAAATATGAATATTTTTCTAAAATTTTTTTATAGTTGTGTTTGGTTAATCAAAAGACAACTATCCCGCACCCAGGCCAACTGAAAATTCAAATTTAAATTCTCCACTCCGCCCTAGTGCACAGGGTGGAAATCCCTCGGCGCGAAAACGCGCCCACGCCAATTGAAGTGTTGAATCACGAATTAAAAGAGAAGGAAGACTCCTTTGACTACTACAGGTAATTTAACAATTTCGGACAACCACGTACCACATTTACTCCTCTCTTACGGACGAAGAGCCTTATTACATTCAGTAGTCAAGGCGGCCTGGCACAAACATTTCGCGAAACTTCTGTCCGCCTTTGAACATCCACGCGTTCAAAGTGGTCACCAGCGAAATGAGCGACTCTGAAGCACGATGAATTCGAAACTCGGCCCGATGGATCACGGCGAATGAATGCTAAGAACTGAAACGGGACTCGGGAAGATTAAACCATCGGAGCATTAATACCGCCACTTTCAGAAGTTTCCCCCGTTTGCACGACCGACCGTATTGCGTGGTCTGCGACTCGAGAGAATGGTTTGTGACCCTTCGATCGATAGGGACTGACACCGGCCAAGTTTCGCCTTCGAGAGCTGAAACTGCGACCATGGAGCGAACTTTCACTTTATCTATCATCGTTAAAGCATCGTAGAACAAGCTGGTTGAATCTATGCAGCGCAAAATGCGACTAAAAATTCCCAAGCCTTTTACCGCTAATTCCCACTCTGACTTCGATGAAATGGGTATAGGAGAGTGAATAATTAACAGATTTCTGAACCTCGGGTGGATTAGAGGGAGAATATTCGTGAAAAATGTAGCATTGTGTTGATGGTCATTATTTCTATATAATGAGTAATTTTAGAGTGCTTTTACGGAACTAAAAAACGATTGAATAAGATAATATGAAAAATATTTCATTCAAATAGAATATTCACGAAATATTAATATATCCACGAAAATATCGTAAGCAATAATCATCAATTACGGCAACTAAATATCAATTTCGAATAAAAGTTGTAAAGGAAAAGTGATGTTTTTGTAATTGGCAAATTGCCTATTGTTACAAAATTTTTTTTATTACATAATTTATACAGATCTTTACACTTTACCGTAATCACCATTAACAGCCCGACGGCGAAGGTGGGTCAATTTTGACCCGCATCCCATCTTTGTTAGTATAAACGATTCATAGACACACATATGCACAGGATATGCATTATAAGTTTCCGAACATCTGCTCAGTCTGTACAAGACGTGTTTACAAATTTTGGGCTACATCTATACAAGGTGTTTTAGCAATTTTATGCACGTGAATTATTTCTGTTATATTCAAAATTTCATAAAAATTTGGGGGGGATCTGCCTGTAGTAATAACAGTTTTATTCTGTTGAGAGGAATTAATCAGATGCATTTATTGTTGTAGATCGTTGAATTCGACAAATAAAGTATTGCAAAATTGTTTATAACATTGAAAGTTAGTGAAACTTTTTTTAGATCAACGTGCTCTGCTCAATGAGAAGAAAAAAGTTCAAAAGAAACCACATGCCGCAAATGCACCGTTTCGACGCAAAAAATTGTCAAAGTTTAGACAAAAATGAAAGTGTTTCTCACTCTTTTTGCGTTGAAGTAAAAAAAACTTTAACATTAATTTTCAATGTTGTAAACAATTTTGCGGCAAGTATTTTTTACAAGTGTCCAGTGATCCGTAGGTGTAGATTCACCCCTGAACACAGTGACCACTTCTTTTTATACACCCTGCAACATGTTACTTTTATGGCAGGACAAGAGTTTTTCGACTTCAGTTATATAAACTGATGCTCTATAAATAGTGAATCTATGCGACCGCCTTGTAAATCCAGTTACATACATAGAGTTCCAGCGTTGTGTCTCTAAAGCTTGAAAGGTGAAGCCTTAGCAGTCAGTGGTAGGAACGCGAGAATAACGTTAGTCAGACAGTAGTAAGCGACGAGCATTAGTCAGCCGTGAGCTGCGTGGTCGAATACATAGTTCCGCAGTGATAACTGTGCCGCATTAGTCAGGCGGGGCGCAAGTATTTAGTAGCACCGTTGCATTCACTGCGTTGGGGGCGGGGCAGGAGGGAAATGCACATAATACCCGACGGGAATGTTATCGCGTCGATGAACCATGTCAGATCCCTTGAACACCCTTAAAAATTGCCTCGATACCTACTTTTTATCGGCGAACATTGAAAAACATGCGTTCTGTCCTGTCTTACTTTATAATTAAATATTATTATATTTTTTAAGATAAGGGTTTTGTGCATACATTTTACAACTACGCCAGAGTTTTCTGAAGTTATGTTTTAAGTCTCATAACGATCCGTTAATATTGATTCAAGTTAGCGAAATTTATGTTTAAAGAAATATTGACTTTGGACGATGAAAACATGTTTGTTTATAATTTTTAGCCTCGAATAGTAATAATTGGATAAACAAACTGTAAATAGAAAAAATGTATGTCGTGGCGAGCTTTACAACACTATATTTTTTAAAATACTGTTTAACAACATTTAATTTTCTTTCTTAGCGTTTGGGCAATAATTTTTCCCATTTTCGAGCGCTATTCCCCTTATTGCACCCGACCCTTCATTTAACGTAATACAAAAAATTGTAAAATTATTGTGATGTATATTGACTGTAAAATTATTTATTTCGGGCAATATTCTACAATTCCTACCCAAATTGTACGGAAACAATGAACAATATCCTAAATTGTGACATCAACAATAAACAATATTCAATTGTTGTATTCTATAAAAAGGGAATGTTCGCAGTATTGTGATGTGGAGTAAAATATAATAACAATAGAAATGATATTTAACAATGCATCGCGCCAATCAAATAACGACAAGCGTTTCTACGGAATTAGCGATCCGTTGTATTCAGCAAGTGGTTCAGAATGTATTAGTCAGACAGTGGTAAGCAGTATGCAACGCTCGACGGTCAGTGATAGCACAATAGATTAATCGACCAATTGCAGCCAGACGACTACACTCGTCAGCAAGCTAGCAAGTTGCATATCTGGGTTGATGCGATGATCAGTGCATCGTTTCAGAAATGTTTCTTAAAATTATTCAAACTTTTGTACGTCATCGAATACAAATGTAAATTATTATTAAAAATTTACAGAATACATCAATCAGAATGGCAGAAGTACCTCATCTTTTATAATATTTGAAATTTATGCGGATGATTGCGTATGCATTTTAATATGCAGGTTTGGTAAGCATAACTGGACCTTCATGTTAAAAGAAAGTGCTTCTTGAATGTGATCTTAACCAGAAAAATCGTGGAAGCATATACAATACGCGGGGCGGAAAATTTAAATTTGAATTTTCAGTTGGCCTGGGTGCGGGATAGTTGTCTTTTGATTAGCCAAACCCAACTGTAAAAAAATTTTGGACAAATATTCATGTCTGCAGCTTCCATTTTCTTCTGAAAATGATTATATGATTATATGATTATACATATGATTATGCAGACATGAATATTTTTCCAAAATTTGGTTACAGATGTGTTTGGTTAATCAAGAGACAACTATCCTGCACCCAGGCCAACTGAAAATTCAAATTTAAATCTTCGCCTATATAGTATGATTATATAATCCTTTTTAGGAAAAAAAGACACCTGCAGATATGAATATTTTTCCAAAATTTTTTTACAGTTGTGTTTGGTGAATCAAAAGACAACTATCCCGCACCCAGACCAACTGAAAACTCAAATTTAAATTTTCGCCCATATAGTATCGCTCCGCCCTAATATACCATCAGGTATAAAATAATTATATGTCGCGGTTTTTACAGGCGATTCTATAGACTTGGATCAGCGAGGAATTGTTAAAAGAATATGGCGTCAAAATATTTTTATTGCGACATGTTCTGCTCACTGAGATAATGAAAAGTGTGAAAGATCGCATGTAAATTATCAGGCACATTTTAATCTAATTTCATAAACATTTTATTGTAAAATAGATCTTTACGAGTCCTCTGTTGCCAATAATTAAATATGGAACTTTTGTGAATTAGCCAACCCGCAATATAAGACACAAGTATTATATGTAATCAGAAACCTTATAATCACACAGCGTTATGGAGGGTTATTAATTATTATAGGAAGAATGTTTCAAATAATGAACAAAAAATGATTCGTTATTATTGAGTAAAACACGTTACAATAAACAAAAAATTGGCCTTGAATTTATAGGTCAAGATGAATTTTGCGGCACATTGTGAAAAGGATGACAAATTACTTTTTTTACATCCTGTACAGTTTTCTATTTTTAATATGTATCGTAGTTTCTTATGTGTAGCATTATGAAAGGTTTAGAGATTCTTCTTGGTACATATAAATAATACAAAGATACACAGATGTTAGTAAATATTAAATACAAAATAAAAAACATAAGTACTATACTTCATTTGAAATGCTATCTTCCATATAACAAGCTAATGTATCCACTAGAAATTATAAATATGCAAACAAAGAGGAAAAAATAGTTCGATCTGAAAAACTTTATCTGAAAAAGTAAGGGTGTTTTTGGGAATTCATTTCAACCAAACAATGCAAGTAAATCAATCTATTTCTTAGTATAGTTAATATGTACATTTTGAAGGGTAAAAAAAATTGTTTTCAATCAAATTCATAAATCCGTTTCCTGTATACTGCGGCAAAATCGTGCTGGTCGCGTTGACAGTGCCCAGGCCATATGGTTAATCCGAATTCAAAAAGACAAAAATATTTAGAAACTAGAAGCCTACGTCTAGTACATGACGATAAAAAAGTAAAAATCGCAAAAAATGAAATAATAGCTGACCACTGAAAAAAATCATGTTTTAGGGGTGCAAAATTGGGGAAATGTTGATAAAGAAAAATAGAAGGGGGTCGTTAATTTTAAAAAACTGATCGCTAGGTAATAGAGACGGATTTTTCGTACAATAAATTCCCTTGCTCCTGTCAATTGGACGTATAGTTTTCTCTGTAGACTGTCAACGCGCTTGAAAAATGTAATTCTAAGAAAAACGCGTTCGAAGTTTCGCTCGGTTCAGTCGCTCGCTTGACATCGCTTCACGGAGAATACTATATCTCCGTCAATTTTGCGAATTTCTTCATATAATTTGGAGAGAGCATTCTTGAAACGTACGTCTTTCAGAAAATGTGAAAAAGAAAAATCGATTTTTCCGATTTTTTACAGTGGTCTCCCTTTAAGTAACCTAACTTCTTGCTTTCAGAACATCGTAGAAACTTTACATCATTACAGACTGTAATCGAACCTATCTAATACCTTCGTGTGATTTCAATATCCTAACCTATCAGGTTTATGCGTCCACTTTTATTTCTGAAAAAAAATCATATTATATTATATGAAAAAGCGAAGCCCTTCGAGGAACAAAATTTACCACGCAAAATTATCCTAGATCAACGACTGATAATATTCATCACTGCTTCTATTAACTGTTTCACGAGCAACTCCCCCTTGCAAGCCCCCATCGAAATCTTCCATTATTCGCAGCGTGAACGGTGGTAAACGTAGGCGATAAGTTCGATCCGAGTAGAAGAGAGTCGATAAAAATCAGCCATTATCCAGGGAAGTCCACGATGGCAGGTGAAAAGGTTGAGTGTCTGGACAGAGTTCCAAGTCACTTCGCGAGATTAATCATTATTATCGAGAAAAGTGTCAGTCTGAACGGTCGGTGACACGCTATTGTCGTCAATGGATCATTAATAATCGCTTCTCTTTGCACACAATCACGTAGCTCTTTGGGAGACTTGCGTTCAGGACACCGATTGAAGACTTTGCAGCAAGAAGGAGGCAGCTCCGAATGTATTAAATTTTGTAAAATTAATGAAAACAGTGATGACAAAATAGTTTCAGAAATAAAATGCATCGCAAAAAACTGTGATCAGTAGCTGGTTTGGCCCCAAGGGGGGCCGCCAACGTTTGGGAGATTTCCATATTTTTTAAGTGAAACTTCTTTAGCCGCGGTAGCGTAAGTTTGCTCGGGCGAAACGAAGAGTGAAACGAAGCCAACCAAGAAGCCGAGAGTGTGAGAGGTGAAACGTTCCTACTCTATTTACCTCCTACTAGAGGTGTGCGAAATCCCGAAAACGTCAGGTCGGGTCGGGACGAGAATTTTTCTCGAGATCGGGACGGGTTCCCGAAGGTTTCGGGGTTCCCGAGAATGTCGGGATTTTCGAAAGTGCCGGGATTCCCGAAAGTGTCGGGATTCGTATTATTATGACTGACTGATGTTTGTACTTTGGAAAATCAACAATGTCTCTACACTTTCTTTTACGATGCATTGAATGTGTGATGTCGAATTTATTAAACGGGTCCTCGAAATTTTTCGGAATCCCGACACGACCCGACCCGTCCCGACCTCGGTTCCCGACATTTTCGGGTTCTCGCACACCTCTACCTCCTACACAGACATGACAGAAGTAACGGGCACGTGACGTAGTAAGGAGTAGTACATACACTCTGCTCAAACGATTGTGGCCGATCGAGATTCGATTGTGGGACAGCTTACCACGGTTGGCTTTTTTTTATCGCTAACACTCTACAGTATTTCATGAACATGGTGCTTATGTGCCCTTTTTCCTTAAATCGTTTAAATCAACCCACAACATAAGAGAGGGCACGGAAGACCAAGACCCGGGGGAGTCGACGGTAGCCGTGGAGGCTAAGGCGGCTGGCCAGCGCGCAACGAATCTGAAGATCGCGGGTTCGAGTCCCGCGGCCGAGAGGCTCCCTTTTTCCGTGGCCCTACATATGCATATGTATATAATATACTAAGGACATTACTTCTGTCGCGTTTAGATTAGCTGTATGCTGTTTTGTTATGTAGCGTGATCGACACGCAGCTACACTAGTCGCTGAGCGGTCGCGCTGCCGTGCTGTCGTGCAATAAGTACTTTTGTTTCATAGAGGATTTTGTGCAAGTGAGGAAATATGGAAAGTGAGGCGAGTATCGAATCCGCAAGGAACGAAGCTAACTTAGGAAAGAAAAAATTGATTTGTATGATAGCTTGCTGTAAAGAATCGAAGAACTAATATTTACTCAAAACATTACATTTTTTGTTTATTTTTGTGCTTCATTTTGTGTTTTCTTATTTAAACAATTTATAAAAAATGTGTAACTAAGTATTTAAACAAAATTAATTTTGTTACGAATTTCATTAGAGTTAGCAGGTCGGTAGAGGAGAACAATACTGTGGTAAGATTAAGTAATAACCACTTGCTTGAAACTTATAAATAAAGATGCATATCATTTTGAAATCATGATTACTGTTTTCAGAACATTTGAAGAATACGATAACTACATCCTTACAAAAAATTGGATTTAATTGCATTACTTTTTATTAAGTTATACTATACTGAAAATTTTGATAATGATTAAAATCGATTTCCTTGAAATGGCATTTTGTCGTATGTGCCCTTCGCCATCAAATGCCTCAATTCAAATTCGCCACGGGTTCCCGTTGTCCAATCACTTTAAAATTTTGCACATATCATTTTCTCACCAAGTGTCATAATTTAGGGGGGTAAGACAAAACGAAATCGGAAGTTGAAAAATAAGGACCACCCTACTACTCATTCAGATCTAGACACGGTCGAAGCTGATCGTTGCGTCTGAATGGAAAGCATTGGAGACGAATCCAAGATGTGAAACGAGACTTACGGGCAGTGAAGACGATTTGGAATGGATTACCAAGGATTAATGCAAGACACACTGAGTTAAGACGTTCTGCAGGGAATTTGACAAATTTGGATCAATTTGACACGGGTCAAGCAAGCTTCGAAGACATACAAAGGGATCTAGTAAGCTAGATCGAGCAAGAGCGATTTGGTCAAGTGAAATTAACCCTTCGTTGACACACCTCCTTTTTCCACCAACTTTGACATACCTGGGTGGCTCACACCCAGAGCAATTTTTGAACAACTGCCATTATCATCTAAAGAATCAAATCGTCATAAAAAAAATCATGGATCAGTTTTAAGGTCTCTAGAATATATTCCAATAGTTTTTTTTATTGAAATTTAATCACAGTTTTTGTAAAAAAATTCTAGATCACCACATGTCGAGAAGAAACAAAGAAAATCTTTAAATACTTGTAACTTTTACAAATTTCAATATTAGAAGCTAAAAATCTACAGAGTTGTTGCTCGGATATAATATTTTGAGAGAAAAAATAGTTTGTAAGTCAGCTTTGGAGAAAGGGTATTCATTTTGAATATAGAAGGTACAGAGCGTCAAAATCAGCTTATGCGTGGCTCACACCCAGAGTGTCAACGAAGGGTTAAAACCGCTCCAAGCAAGGTACGATGAGGATCCATTTGAGTTCTATGTACTCAAGATCAATTGAAGGAAACCACAGAAAATTTGAGTCATTACGATTGGATTTACACAAAACGATTCGTAAATGCAAGGCAAAAATGTCATTTGAACGTAGGTCGCACATAGGTACCTACTACTGTTTCTTAGTTTTGGAAGATAAAAGGAAATGCTCTTAATTTAAATCCATTAGACTTTTGGGATCATATAAAATCTATTATGCATACCGCAGAGATTAATAATGAATTCTATGTTCGAATAATATTTTTTTATATTTTCAGTGTGTAGATTCACCCCCTGAAATATTCTAGCGGATTTATGAACCAGCTACTGTAAATATTGAAGCTAGTCGTGGCAGTTGCAGAAAGATTTGAGTCATTCAAGCCACGTTAAAGGCGGATTAACCTGATTGAAACCGAGTGGCAAAAAGTGAAACTTATTTACAACACCTGGGGCAAACCTAGAACGGTCCAGAGGTGAAAGGCGTTGAAACACATTCAAGTGTACTTAAACAGCTCGTGTTCCGTGTTAAAGCGGAAATTCCAGAGATGTGTTAAGAAGGATGTAATATGATTAGGAGAAAATTGAAGTGGAAACGAATTAAACCAAATGGAACCTGGAGTAGCGTAGTTTTATGAGCTAAATCGATTTGGAAAAAGTGGAAACATTAAATTTGAAACGTTCGTGGCTAAATAAATCAAGATAAACTAAAATGAAATTTGAAGAGTTTCAGCGTTGATCGAATCCTCTTGAAAGCTATTAAAACTATATGGTCGAAATAAATACTTACATTTATTCATCAAGTATACGGATAATTACACATATACCAGATAAAATGTGAAATAAAGTAGGTACTGGCAGTCGATGGAAATACATGTAAATTAATATATATCTAAAGAAAACAGCGTGAAATATCTCTGAGGATTAAACTTTTGAATTAAAATACAGATCCATGGAAATCCGCACTATTAATCGCATTACCAGCAGAGTTGTAGATTTTAATGCTAACACCACTGTGAGGAATATTCGCCTTAATCTATTGCTCTGCAGAATGTGGTATAGTCTGATTCTCGAGAGTTGACACCTGAGGCGGGTCCCTCGGACAGAACCAATGGTACGCTACGGATTGCGTGCGGCGTTGCCACGTTTTTCGGCAGATCGGCTGTCTTTTTCTATCTTCAAACGTATCTGCGTCTCTCCCATCGGCTCGGTGAAAACAGCCCCTGCATCTGCCAGCTACGTACCTATTCCACGCCATATCGATGAATCTTTTCAGCCGTTGTCAGGAATTTTAATCACAATGGAGTATTATGTACCCAGTTCAGTGGAAATTATGAGGAGGTTAAAGTCGCCGTTTTGCTGCTTTCAAATTTATTCAAGAAGTACCTACAGTATCTCTTCTATGTATTTTATAGCATTATTAATAATTTATAGCATTAAGCTCATTCTTTTTTGTGATTATTTAGAATCATTAGTCTTTCGGAGTAAATTTTTCAAATTGAGAATTCATTTTTCCAGGATATAAAATTGTAAACAAATTTTCTTTTTGTAAGTTTCTACTCGAAATCACTTTTCCACAAATGTTTCAAAGAATATTGCCATATTCTTGGCAGTTTATTAATTAAAAATAGTGTCCCTCTAGAGCGGCACTGTTAAAATTAAAGACGCAATAAATTGTTGAAGACAGCGGTGCGCCGGATGAAGTTATAGGTATGTAAGCATGCAGTGAGCTTTACTGTCAGGGTCACCAGCCCATGTCATTCGCATTATATATTATTTCACCGATGTGTGCAAACAAAATCAGTATGTCTCGTTACCCGTTCATCACATAGAATAGCACACATACATTTTTATACAGAGGGTGTATCCTTCAAGTCGTCCGCTATTCATTCTGTTCGCCGCATGCCTTCCGCATTCTCCAATAAGTTTCGGGCCTCCTATCTGTCACCATAAAAACGAAGTTGGTTGGGCCCTCTCGAAAAGGATAGCGATAGATGCCCGACAGAGCAAACTATAGGTAAGGACTCACGACTAAGCAATCGAATAAGCTATTGGTCAAGACGCAGGGAGTAGGGTAAACACCAAGCCAGAGGAACTCCCTTAACGAGCCTGAATAAGCGGCAACATCGCAAAGAAGCAAGCCCCGCCCGCGGTGTCAACTCTCGAAAATCAGACTATAGAACGAAGCACAGAACTGCTTCGTTCAGAGACCTATCACACCTAAACTCTCGACGTCCAAGAACCGACAGTGAAGCCGCGAATCCACCGGGAAGCTAAGCTAAGCTGTGCTATGCGATGCTATGTTTTAGCTTAGCTTTTGGTGGAAACGGTTCCATAAGAATGTATTGAAGCTAATTGTTTTAAAACGTAGCATGGCATAGCATAGCATCGCATAGCATAGCTTAGCTTCCCGGTGGATTCCCGGCTTTATGTGGCGGCTCGCCGCACCAGTAACGGCTCTGGCCACCAGAGGCGCGAGCGGCGCTGGACCGACGCTCGGTCGAGCGGCACGAAGCGCCGATCTCTGTCTTTTCAGTTTTTCTTACAGTTCGGCAAAAACATCTTTCTGCGACGTCACGCGCTTGTCTGTCTGTCTGTGCGTGCAGTACCGTTTTCCTCAGGAACTCGCTCGTGCCCAAACTCTGTATAGTTAGTAATAAGTATATATATATAAATAGTAATAAGTTAGGATAATTATGTTAGTCAAAAAGGTGTCATGTCATTCCCCCAACTCAACTAAAATTTTCAAATTATATGATATCATTGCATCGGCATAAAACCCGCGCCAATGAATTTTTCAGATTTTCCTGATTAAAATGAATCCAAACACAATGTTATTCGGACTATTTTTAACAATATTCAAGTACAATGCTTTCTAACATTCTGTAAATCAGTCTTACATACCGTAGCATTAAAAATGGTCTGAATAATATTGTCCTTGGACTCATTTTAATCAAGAAAATTCCACGAATCCATTAGCACCACTGTTATGGAGATGGACATGGAAAATAGAGTACTGGAAAATTCAGTATTAGGTATGTACATGATTCATTCCGAGCGCCGAACTTATTGTTATCGCCACTTGGTTTCCTCGTAGCAAGGCTCGACCATAAATCCTAGGCAAGTGTTGATAAACTGTATTCCATACAAGAGCATCCCGACGCCCCTACCGATTTGCGACCGATCTGCGCAGCTCCCACTACTACCCACTGTTTGAACCGCACGCGATTGGTTTGCAAGGAATAACTGATACATCCCAAACGCGGGACCTGACCGTTGTCAACGTAAACAACGTCTCGCACGAAAAGTTAACAGAGAGAGTAGAGGGCCGTGCGACGGAGAAAAACATAGGCGGTTAAGTGGGGAGTCGGGCGTAGCAACGATCGCGAGGGTCGTGCCTGCGCGAAACCTGGATGCTCTAATGTGGAATACAGTATAGATGCGGTGGCTTACCACGGATAAGTGCTCGCAGCTGCCTAAAGTAGGTATTACGTTGTTTCCAACTCGATGTTGGTGTTTTAAGAGTAATATTACGCACAAAAGTGTTTATAAAAAGAAGAAGATACGTGGGAAAGTTATGATCGTAGATGCTTCCATGAACTATCTTCGAAGCTTTAAGAAATTTTTTTGTTTGTTGATTTTAGATAATGTAGATACAAGGCGTAATAAATTCCAGAGATGCGGAACTTTTTTCTGTATCACCAGGAGATAACCACCAAGAGACAACAGTATTAGATAAAATGTGCAAAATAAAATTTATTATCTTTAATGATGTACAAATACATTCTAAAAAGTTTTTTAATACTATGAGGTTTACTTTTTCTTAAATAAAATCCTAAAAATGACCTATTTTCGGAGTGATTTGGTGGGATGTATTCAAGGGGTTACACCTAGTCAGGTGGCCGAGAAGAGGCGAATGTTTGTGAATTTTTTTGAAAAAGCGGAAGCGTATATTTTTATAAAACAATTTACACTTAAAAGAGCAACATTTAAAGAACATTTGGTAATTTTTTCGTAGAAGAATATTTAATTTTGTAATAAAGTAACAACCCACATCCAAAAGCCTTTCTAAAAATTTGATTTTGCGATTAGCACTGCCGTTCGGAACCAGATTATCTAAAATCCAGAACCGACAAAGATTTTGTTAGTATATTAATGTATCCTCTGATTAACGGAGGAAATTTCCCAAATATTAATTCAAAATAAAATGGCGGCTATTTGACGTTGAAGTCCTTAAATAGCCGTTATTTAAAGTTGAAATCCTTAAATAGCCGTTATTTAAAGTTGAAATCCTTAAATAGTCACTATTTTGTTTTAAATTAATATTTGGGAAATTCCCTCCGTTAATGAAAGGATAAATTAATATACTAACGAAATCTTTTTTGTTATTGGATTTTAGATATTCTGGTTCCGAACGGCAGGTCTCACCGCAAAACCCAATTTTTAAAAAGGTTTCTTGGATATGAGTTGTTACATGATGTGTTACTTTTTTATAAACGTAAATATTTTTCTACAAAAAAATTACCAAATGTTCTGTAAATATTGCTCTTTTAAGTGCAGAAAGTTCCGTAAAAATATAGGCTTCCGCTTTTTCAAAAAAATATCACAAACATGAGTACTAGCCTAGGTATAACCCCTTAAGGGTTAAAATTTAGTGTATTTTAAAACAAGTATTTGCATAGTGATCTTGAATAGACATTAAACTGAATCTCATTCAATTAAGATAGGATAATTAATATGACCATTAACGAGTGTAAAAGGAAGCAATTAGCGTTACAGCATGATTAAACACTATCGAATGAAGTCGAATCAAAGAAGAAAGTGGATCCAGATAGACAGCAACGTTTGAGCGGCTCTGGATGGATCTAGCTCTGTCCAAGATCGTCTGATTTGATTGAAAGGCGACTGAAGATAAATCGAGAAGGGTTGTTGCAAGTACGGACATTCTGGGGCGGGTCGGAGCGAATCAGAGGGGATTAAATGCAGTTTAGAGGGATCGTTGCGCGTTCGGGCAGATTGCCGCGTAATCGATTCAAATCGAGTTCCAGTGGATTCGAGAACATCGAAACGTGACGTTTTCAAAGCAACCGTGTTCCACGACATAGTCGATGGATTCCGTTTGTTTTAGAGATACCACGACGACGGCGGTGGAAATTTTGATCATACGTGCGTATTTGGTGCAAGAAATATTTCTTTCCGCACATTGTACAATAGGAAATGGTACAATTTTGGTATTCCACATACACGTAGTTTAAAATGAAAGAAACAGTATCACTAATTTTAAGATAATTTAAGGGAACCCTCCGGTCAAAACGCTCGAAAATTAGGCGATCTTTATGAATTTTTTACAAGAAGAGGTTATGACATATCATAAAAAATATTTTTGGCATTTATTGCTACACTCGGTAGGGTGCAAACAAAATTTTTGTGTCATGTTTTCAGTCCTGATGCATTTAATAGGTGGCGCTTAGTGCAGCGCTGTCACAAAAAAATATCAAACCAGTACTATCTTTAAACACTTTATTTTTAACAGATGTCGTGCTTAAAAATATTTTACCGATATCTTATCCACTGGAGGTAGAATATTCTATTAAATTCTCTAAATCTTTGCGTTTTTCATCGGTCACTCCTACCCCACCTACCAATGGCGCTTTTCGCAAATCTTCCACTCCTAGCTGTTTTCATTTTTATAGTAGTTGGTTTCCCATTATAACTATAATATACATCTATCTGCCGATTGGGAAAGTAAACGATGAGAGCCACTTGACTTCAATTTATTTTTTGTAAATATTTGTCAGGCGTCAATAAACTTTCGTAATCTTCGATTTCGCATTTTGTTGCACCTACTAATTGGAAAGGGGGATTTCACGCCGTTCTAATTAGCTCCACGTATTCTTCATTAGTTTCGATTCTTTCTCACATCTTTTTTCCGTACAATTCAAAATTCCTGTAAAACAGTCGACAAAAAGACAAAGCCTTGAACCAAATATTTTCCACAGAAGATATATTCGCTGGTCTCGATTGATCAAGGATTAACGCGGCGGCGAGCTGTCTATTGCGCTTTAAATCTTTTCGTACTTTCCTGATAAGTTAAAGCGTCGTTCCCTTAATTATCCCAATGATTATCGGTTTATCCACGATTCATTGTGTGCCTTCGAGATTTACCTGGCAATTCGACTTTGTGGAACTCGGTTATATCTCGACCGTTTGCACGATGATTAAAAACTGGCCAAGAATCTGGTCAAATATTTACGAGGAAAGTTCCTCGCCAAACCTTCGAAGAACCGATACCTTCGTACTGAGCAAAGCTTGCGAATAAAATGGTAAAAGTTCTCAGTTTGCCACCATAAGTTAATCTTCTCTGAGTAGTTTCAGAATGTGACGACGGGATTCTATTACATATTGATAAATTGCGTGTATTTAACTCAGATTCTCTTTCAACTAAATCCAACAACATTCACTTCAATTTAATTGTTCCGTTCTTCGACGAAATATTTTGTCTGGCGTTTTAGACAAGGATGTTTAGTATCCTTCGAGCCGCCAGTGTTTCCAGCCCGAGCACTTGTCAATATCTTTATATCTTAGAGGGAAGATCCCCAACCCGGAAATTCAAAAAATTATAAAACTTTGGGAATATGTAGAGGATATATAAAAATTGCGTACACCTACTATGTATTACGTTTTTTTTTCTGCGACTCTAACGAGGAGAGTATCCCAGGTGTGCGCCTCCTATTACTTTGAATTTTGGATATTTTTTAGAGGACCGAAAGATAAGATATACGTGTTCTTTTATAGCGGCCCGTTTTCATATTTAGGGGGTGAAACCACCCCTCAATGTTATAAGATTTTCAGGTGTTCGTCTCCGATTGCTTTGGTTGTTGGATATGTTTTAGGGGACCGAAAAATAAGAAACAGGTGTCCTTTTATTTTGGCCTGTTTGCATGTTCAGGGGGTGAGACCACCCCTCAAATTTCACGAGAATAGGCGTTCGTTGCCATCCTCTGAATGCTTTGGTTTGTTCTATTTTACTCAAAGTTGGTAAAGATGCAAGGTCCTCTTGTGCGTCTATAATGAAATTTGTTAAGGAGAAAGAGCAATCTTTTTGGTTACTGCGTTCGATATTCGTGAAAATTCAACGAAAAGCTCATCTGAATGTTATGGAATGCCAATTAGAATTAGCAAGTTGAATGATTTTGGTAAGCCAAGCTATCTGCAACCTTTTGCATCCATGAGATGTAATTATCATAAATATCTTTATTAAAATATTATTAAATAAAAATAATATTATTATTTCAACTAACATTGAAATATTATTTTCTACTAACATTGAAAATCGTTTTAGTACATTATACGACCTTTAATGAAGGTTCCATCATACACTGATAAAAAATATATTTAAAAACAAAAATGATTCCAATATCTTCTCTACACCACTTAATACGAACGAAAAACATTTTCTTCCCACAATTTTTCCCGAATAAATTTCTGAAATAATGAAAGTATTATAGGCAAAATATTTCAGATAAAAGAGTTAGGCGGGGCACCCTGCGTTTCAACATAATTCAACAGTGATTGATGCGGAGTTCATCGATCATTATTAAAAAGCAGGAAGCGATTCCAAGCGCTCCAACCCCCGCTTCTCATCCAAAGATCGGCTAACTTATAAAAGTAATGAAGAGGCATTCTATTCATAAGTTTCGAAACTTGAAAAACTGTTGCGTCTATACGATAATTGGGAAAACACGTATACAGCTTCCGGCTACACACGTAACTGCACACTTGAGCGGTATACTTGTACAAATTTATTGAACAAGTATACCTGATGGCCATGCAGCCTCCACGCGGCACAAGTACACTTGAACAGTGTACGCTTGAACCATGTGACGATGGACGACGACGAGGTGCTCGCTTTAGCTTCCTTCGCTTTAGTTTTGAAGCGAGAAAACAACGTAAAAAACGTAGCTTGTGGTATGAAGACTGGGTAAATAGAAGGCAAAGCTATTCACACACTAATCTATTAAATGAACTAATAATTTACCCTCATGATTGGTGTAACTATTTGCGAATGGATGGAGAAACGTTGAGACTTTTATCACTTGTCACCCCTTTGATTAAAGGGAAGGACACAATCATGAGAAAGCTATAACTCCACATGAAAGACTGCTTCCGACTTGAACAAGCCTGTGCTTCTTCTGCACACGCTCAAGTATAGTGGCTCTACGAGTTATAGTGACTTAGGTGTGAGATCACTGAGTGGGGTCTTAACCGATATCCTGCTGGATATGGGCCGCTAAACGTGCCCCCAACTACCTCTTGCAGGACTGTTTTTTAGGGAAGACCAGGACAAAACCGTGGTCCTAAAGGGTAAAATCTCCAAAATTATTTCAAGACATGCGGTGACTCTAATTTGAAATAAGTTATCAATCTAAAGTAATTTATATTGCTACTGTTCCAATGCAGCACATATACCTTACTGAAGTGGATTTGTATTTAATATGTGCTGACAATGAAACAATGCTTAATAGCCAGTAGCAAAGCTTGAGTGTCTTTTAATAATGATAAACAGTATCTTCAATTTCTGTTTTATTTTATTAAAATCAAAGTTGTAACACTTAATCTATAGGGCCCCGGTTTTGTCCTGATCCTCCCTAAACACAGTCCTGCAAAAGGTAGTAGGGGGCCACGTTCAGCGGCCCATACCCAACAGGATATCGGTTAAAACCCCGCTGAATGACCTCACACCTAAAGTCACTATGTATAGCTTGTAGAAGCACTATACATATTTGCGCGCACACGACCTGTGCAAGTATACAGTTTAAAAGTTCAAACTGTTTCGTGTCGCTTGTACCATCAAAATACTTGTGCAATATTACCATACACATGCTCATGTATACATGTGCAATAAATTTGAACATGTATGCTGCTCAAGAGTGCAGTTGCATGTGTAGCCGACGCTAGGAACAAGTGGCGCTTGAAACGCGCGCAACAGAGTCCCTGCGTGTGGACCCCGGTTTACGGTGGCCCTGTTCTGTCTTAAGGTGGAATCAGACGGCGCGTGGATCGGCAATTCACGCGCCGTCTGATCGGTCATGGCTCGGCTCGCCAAGCCGACTTGCCGAGCTAGACGAGCCGAGCCAGCTCGCCAAGCCACGCGCCGTCTGATCGGTCATGGCTCGGCTTGCTCAGGATCGCCAAGCCGACTTACCGAGCTAGAGGAGCCGAGCCAGCTCGCCAAGCCACGCGCCGTCTGATCGGTCATGGATCGCCGAGTCGGGCTCGCCAAGCCGACTTGCCGAGCCGAGCAAGATCGCCAAATCCACGCGCCGTCTGATTCCACCTTTACGTTGCAAAGGGAATCAAAGACTAGCGACAGCTGTAATAATATAAATATCGAATATTAATAAAGGGAGATTTTGTCAACGGTAAATCCTGTGCATATCGCAACAGTGGACCTAATGAGTCCCGAAACGAGGCGCAAATCGTTGTTAGTTAGAACCACGCTTCGTTAAGCGGTCTCTAGACGCTCAATATTATTGTGCAATATATTGCACAATATTTTTGCTGTGTGCCCTACACGGCCAATAATATTGTGCAATATTGAATATTGCACAATATATTGAACGTCTAGGGGCTGCTTACGGTCAATATTTATCTCAGATCAGGACTGGGCAGTGATGCCAGAATCGTGGGACGCGGGACCAAACGCTTACCCCCATTAGGACCTACCGTCATTCCCCACTTTCTTCCCATCGCACTGCACACAAGCATATCCCTACCCTTGTCCATGTGCTCGGCAGCCCAACAGGCAGCTCACACGGGCAGGAGTAAAAATACACAAGCAATTTGTGTTCCTTATGTACAAGTTGTCCGATTTACATGACATGTGGTATGATATTCATCAGAAAAACATAAGGAATCCATTGGTGTCACTTCCATATCGATGCGATAAAGAATAAAGAATTTCTTACTACGCTGAAATGAATATTTCACATTTTCACCCTCGATTGTGGGGGGTCGACCTGAAAGCGCTACGGTCGGCCGAGGATTCATACCTGTTTCAGAAAAAAATAATTCTTTATTCTTTATCGTACCGATATGGAAGTGATGCTGATGGATTCCTTATGTTTTTCCGATGAAAATCATACCAAATTTCATGTAAATCGGACTATTATTAACGAAATTAGCTTGAGGTTATGGAAATTAATTTTTCATGGAATTTCCTTCATTATTTTGCGAATTACGTCGTTCTTGGTGTCAGTTTCATCAGCAAAACATAAGGAATCGATTCGCGTCGTTTTCGCAAAGATCTGATGAGAAATGCGGAAGTCGAAGATTTCTCACTTCTTAATAGGCACTCCAACCCCTTCGAGGGTCGAAAGCCATAAAATTCGGTGAGGCACTGCGGGAGGTTGTTCTCGCTACGGGGTACCAGGCGGCATCTCTTTGACAGGCGCACCGAAAGAATCACCCTGTACATACCAGTGATAATCAGTAAATTTGCAAAACCAGTTGAAATAAGGTGTACCTATACATTCCATGTTATTGAATTTATCTTGAAACGCACTATCAAGTGATCTCTAAAAAAATAGTTTCATTTGAAAAAACCGGACTTGACTATCGTATTTCTTAAAATAATAATCGAAGAAAAAATTCTTCTGCGCTAATCAATTTACCCCCTTGTACCATGCAATTGGATATAAACAATTTCTTTATCTCCAATACGTTAGGAAATATCCATCTGTTTACTGTTCCCGCGGACACCCTGTATATTGAATTAAAATATAAAATATATGTCGGAGAAGGTAACCACTTAATCAGCTACGCTACGATCTTAATTAACAGGTCTACCTCACGTTACTTTTTCCCCCACGCGACTCACACAATATATTGTACAATCTTCCAATATGATCCACAGACGGTCAATATTATTGTGCAATATTCAATATTGCACGATAAATATCAAAACCGTTTTGATTCACGCAATATATTGTACAATCTTCCAATATGATCCACAGACGTTCAATATTATTGTGCAATATGAATATTGCAATATATTGCACAATATATTGAGCGTCTAGGGGCCGATTCTCTTCTTCATTCACGCAATATATTGTACAACCTTTCAATATTATTGCGCAACTTTTCAATTTTATTGTGCAACCTTCCAATATGATCCACAGACGGTCAATAATATTGTGCAATATTGAATATTGCGCAATAATATTGAACGTCTACAGACCGCTTTAGACCTGAATGCGAGCGATCCAACGTCGGGGCGCGAAACATTTGCCCTCGTTGCGTCGCGCACCGCCATTGTTTGACGTCCACGAGTTGCAGCTGTTTCATTCTGCACATTGGCCCATCCCCAACCTTCCCGATGTTTCACGCCGAATTCGCATTGTCCCAGCGTCGAACGCGTGGCGCGTAATTTTCTGCCAAATTGGAATTCGCGGAAGCTTGACTACCGCCCGTGGCGGGATTAATTGATGGGCTCCATTCTCGCGTCGAAATTAATTGTAAATATTTTTGCTTCCGCGCGGCCCATTCCCGTCTCCGCGGCCGAAAATTTGCGGGAATAACTGTTTCATTGTTGACCCCGGAAAACGCGGTACACAATGATCCCTGATGGGGCTTATCGAGGAAATACTTGTTAAATCTGTTGCTTTCTTCTCGGCAATTTGAGTGGTAACTCCCGTGGATGGTGTGACAAGCTTCTCATTAACCTTGAAATGCATTCCAGACACCTGAATAATTACACAAACGTTAATTTATCTTCGCATAACGAATTCAGCATTTGACATTCCACAGATGCTTCGAAATTACTTTATTTGCATCAACCTTGTGTGTATGTATGTGCAGCTAAAAAGACCCAGAATATCGTTTTACCCTTCTTCGTAAATAATATTTATGAACCATGAAACTAGTATAGATAAGGAAAATAACTAATGTTTCCCATTCCACGAGATATTAATAAGATGTACACGCTCACCTCTCCCACTGAAAACTGTCCAATTCGATAGCGTCATTGCGATCCACAAAAAGCACGTACTTTTTTAACTACCAGTCAGCATGCATATAATATTCCCGCAGAACACGCAGACCCCAGTCAACCATTGTGTCTGCAGCGTGCACCGTCACTCAGTTATGATTTCGATGTCACAACAATAAATATACCTACACCCAGTCCATGTGCTTCCTTCTGGGAGACCACATAGGCACGATGGAGAAGTTGTCCCTTCCTAAACAGGGCCACCTTCTCCATTGTGCCTAATGTGGTTGTTCCGAGGGAATCATGTGAACTTTGTGAGTGTACCATGCCTTGCAGAGATACGTATAGTGGTTAACCTGAGACTGTCCCAAGTGGTTTCTAAAGGAATATTCTTGAGTGGTAGGCCATGTAGGCTCGTACCATGAGTCTATACTATACTATAACTTAGCTATACTATACTATAGACTCGTGGTACGAGCCTACATGGACGCACACTCGTGCAGTTCTCTCACAAATCTCGCAACGGGTAGCAATGGAACAGTCCCGCGCTCGGCTGTTGCCCGGGTCCCAGAACTTCAGGAGGTATTTGCACCCTATCGGGCAGGCCTGGTCTAATGCGATGGGATCAGTTGGAGGAACAGCGATGGGTGTTGTAGGAGGACGTAGGTATCTTTCTAGAGCGACAGGCAACGCGGTGGTGTTAGTTAAGCAAGTATATTTGCTATTCACGCGCGTTCAAGATGGTAAATTAACTTGGGACAGTGTTGGGGCTATGTTGACTACTTTGATACAAACAGCTAATGTTGACATCACTACTGACATCTTGTGTGCTATGGTTTCAATAGCATTGGTAGCTATAAGGTCTGGCCTTAAACTAATTTTACTCGGGAAGGATGGTACTTTCGAAAAATGCATCAGGAGGTATTTGCACCCTATGGGGCAGGCCTACAGATCAGGGATGCCAAAAGTGCGGACAACAGGGACGGGTTATGACGTAGTAGAGAGTAGTAAAGGGGGAATCCTCGCATGGTGTGCACAAGTCGTATAGTATATGAGGCAGTCAGAGCAACAACGGACTAACCCACATTTTTTTCGAAATTGAATTAGTAGCAATAACGTATTCCACTAGGCCCTACTAACCATATAAAATAGGGAAATTTTTTTTTTAAAGTGGGTTAGTCCGTTGTTGCTCTGACTGCCTCATGTATAGTGTTATGAGTTGGCTGAAAATACGTTCATCAAAGCAGCCGTCTAATAGTAAACATTGGGCCCGTTCATGACTCGGACGCCTTATCAAAAGGACACAAGGATCGCGTCACGGCAGACACGTCACCTGGATGCGCTACCATGGACGCATCACCCTGTACCCCACCACCAAAAAGAGTACATATCATCGGACCCTCAAAACAAGAGTAGTTCAGTTCTAATACGCGACTCTAAGACGAGCAATCATTATCATTAAGCTACTCACGCACAGCAGAGTGTTCGAGGATATTCTTGTCTTTCCCTGATTTAATTAAGTGTACCTTATTATTAAAGTTACGTGTTAGGAATAAGAGTGTAATTAGTAAACCTGAGGCCTCCTAATCCACTTCACTTCATAACAATAGCTATGGTTGTCAGAAGTAGAGACCATCAGGGACGAATTATGCCGTATCAAAGGCGGATCCAGAGGAGGGCGATAGGGGCGATCGCCCCCCCCCCCCCCCCCCCCACCCCCAACAGTAATAAAATAGAAAAATATTGTGACACTGTGTACTATTCGGTATAAATAATTAATGTGAATTTAATTATTTAGATTATAGTATCAGATAGAGATATTAAAATATAAGCGAGGGGGTAGGGGCGAGGGAGTAAGGATGGGGGGTAAGGGAGAGGGTAAGGTAGGGGGGCAAGGGTGAGACGGTAAGATTGAGGGGGCAAGGGCGAGGGGGTAAGGTTGAGGGGGTAAGGGCAAGGGGGTAAGGGTGAGGGAGTAAAGGTGAGGGAGTAAAGGTGAGTGGGTGAGGGGTGAGGGATGAGGGGTGGGGGAGTGTGGGTGAGGGGTTGAGGGGGTGAGGGGGTGAGTAAAATATAATTACACACGAATTTTAAATCTTGTAAAAGAAGGTTCAAAAATGTTTTTAGGTACTTTTACATATTTCGCCCTCTCCAAGAAAGGCTCCTGAATCCGCCACTGTGCCGTATCGCGTCCCTACTTCTGGCAACCCTTGTACAGATAGAGTCCGCGTTCAGTTCTGACCCGGGTTCTAAAAGCTGAGGAGCTCTTGTGCTTCCGACTCGGCACGTCTGAGAACAGAAGTATAAGCCCAGATGTGGAAAGATGTGGCTCAGGCCTGGACGCACCCTAAGGACGTCGCCATAACGCTGAACAGATGCACAGGTCGCAAGCAGGAAATAGTTGGGCCCCTCGAGGAAGCGGCCGAGCGATAAGTAATTTTTCTCAATTACCGGTCACAAAGCGTCTCGAGGAGGCAGTCGCGATAGGAGAAGTTGGCCGGCGATAATTACCTCCGTCCCTTATATCACGAAAAGTAGGCGCCAGTAGACGTAAAGTGATTTATATCATTAATTCCTCCAAGGTGGGGGAAAGGTATCGAGGCCGTGGACAAATTTCATTATCCACCCGGGACCGTCTATATTTAACGCTCTCTGCATTTGCATTTAGACCGTGTCGCCAAGGAAATTCCGTAAAGGATACGGATTTAACTTCCCCACGAACCGTCGATTTTATTCTTGGATCGACGAAAACTCGCGTCGACCGTAACGTCGTTAAACGCCTGCAATTAAAGCGACTTTCAGGGATCCCCCTTGTAAATTGGAAGCTCCGAATGGCGGCGTAATTTCGATCCTCAAAGATAAGCGACCCCGGCTGCCGCGCGGACGGGACATTTAAGAGTTGTCCCTTTGTAAGAATGATTATTGCGGAATGTAGGGAATGCAAGGAAGACGTAGAATTTTGCAAATTATTTAAGATTCTTTGAAATCTTCTTGCTCCGGAATTTGTCCTGCACTTTCAGGTTAAAATAAATCGACGTCCGGTGGCTTCGAGCGAATCTGCTGGTGCTAAGCGTGGCACGTGACAAGATATCGATAAAGGATTGTTCTCTGGTTGGAAAATCGTTTGTCGACACGACGAAACAGCTAGCTAAATTCAATTTCCCAGACCTTGAACGCATCGGCGAGCGTTTCAGCGATTCGTCGACTGGCGTCCCGGAGACTGTCATCGTAAATATAACGCATAAAGCACGAGCGTGTACGAATCACGGGCAATTGACGCCGATCGATCCGTTCTGTATGGGGTGAAAATGTAGGTGGCTAAACCGTGACACGTCGACAGGCACTGCCGTACGATTGATCTTCTGAGCTTACAAGGGAATTCGATTTGTCGTGTATACTTCATCGTACATATGTGTAATTTTCAGTTACAAGTTATTGAATTCGAGTTTTCGTTGGTTGCCAATATGTGAAAATGTTTGCACTGAGGATGTTTTGCTCATTTTAAGAAAGGAGAATGGTCTCGGTGCCTTACGAGAAAGTGGTCCTTGAAAGACTAGTATTTGTAGCACTACATGTGTAACACTGTATATAATAGTACATGAAATAATGTGATCTATTTATTTTCTTAATATTTTTTACGATATTTGTTCTTCATATTCTAAGGCAGGGCTAATACCTACACTGCGTTCCATATAAGAGCATACCGACGCCTCTACCGATTTGCGACCAATCTGCGCAGCTCCCACGAATCTGACACACGCGATTGGTCGTAGCATTTTCGCGATTGGTCGTAGCACTTTCCCTGCCGGTTTCCTACCAATCAACTCTAATGTGGAACGCAGTGTACGTTGCTTTAATCGGTGGAATAATCATTCGTTTGATCTTGCTTCATCATCCAAAGGGGTCATTCTATATTAAATCGACTTGTTTTCGTACTTGATGAATAGGAATTCCGATGAAACTGAAATATGTGGTATTCCAAGTGAAATAAAGGTGTGTTTAAGTGATCAACTTCTTGGTTTTGTATTTGTTTAAAAACTACGGAACCTCAAAGTTTGCAATTCTTGCCTATCATCGAAGGCAAGTTACATAAGAATTCATAAACTTCTACATCCTGTATTTTGTAAACAAATTCAAAACCAACTACATAAATGATTATTAAACCCTCCCTTATTTCACGTGTACTATGCCATATTCCATTGGCATCGAAATCCATCTGCGGCAAGTGGAAGAAATGGTCGATGTGTCATAAAGTAACCAGCATAGTAGCTAACTTGGAAAGCAAAACTACCTTAGAAAAACTTTCTTGAAGAAAAAGAATAAACATAAAAACAATGTAATCAAATACTAATCTGAGAGGAAGAATAGTGAAATAGAAATTGTGAAATGAAAGATGCCGGATAAATTTCTGAGCAGAAGAAAAGGACTACCTATGTAACGAGTAATGGTTTGCTGAGATGCGAATCGTAGTCTGCTGTGACACTGGTACCAAGCTCATGAAATCCTCTGGAAGACTTATTATAGAAGTTACTGTGAAATTTATCGCCGAATTCATTGAGAGATCCATTAGGGGACTTACTGAGAGATTCATCGTACAGTCGACCGTGATACTGTAATCTGACACGATTTGCTTCGAAACTGTTATGTCTAACTGAAGAACTATTAAGGCCAAGACTTGTAGATACTATATGTCACTGTTCAGAGAAATTGTATTCTATCAAACATTAACGCGTGAAATCTTCATAGGATGTAATTCATAACATGTGGGGCCCACTGTATGATGATCAGCAGGCACAAAAACAATGAAAATAGTTCTTATAAACATGTACCCTATTTGACGTTGCTTTCGAGTTACAGCCATTTCTAAGTTTGACCACCGCGGTCGGCTCTACTGTGCGTATGGGTCTGTTTCAACGCGTGCCTCCCGCGTGTGCGTTCGAGCGTACGCTACCGCGCGCTCAGCTGACTCGTCTTTAAACTGTGCGCTCCGGAACTTGGACCGCTAGTATTCAACTCTTAATATCTCGAGAACGAAACCTCGGTTCCCAAAACGGTAAAGGACTATTCGATGCCTTTTTGCATCGGGATATCGCATGTTCGGGATTGTCCCTCAATTTTGGGACACCCTGTATACTTCAGAAGTTCACATGCAATTGACCTGTTAATCTCTCATTACGGAAAACAAATCCTATTACAAACAGTTTAGTACAATTAATTACATATGCTATCTCTGTTTGCCATTATGTATACTGAAATATCGAAATGGCTACAACTCCGGACCGGGGTCAAATAGGACACACGTTTATATGAACTTTCCTCACTGTGTTTGTGTCCCCCGTCCCCCACTGACGCGGGTCATTTGTAATGCTGCTGTTCTCCTCCATTCTATTTGACATGAACTCATTTTTACTCATCCATATAAGAAACACTTCTAGAACTACCTAACTTTATTATCCGCTCTGAATTCTCGCTTTCATTTTCTCATCCATTTACAAGTAAATGAATACAGATTCAGACGAAATGCACTCGAGAAAAGCAGCAGATTTAATTTCGCTGCGATTTAAGCATCGGGGAGATATAATACCCGCGTGATTTCATTAATCAAAAGAAACGTCGACGAACTTAAGGACTTGAAGACGATTATGTTCTCTTTTGCTTCCATAAAATTTAGTAGTTCCTTATAATTACCATTGATCGAGTCATTTTCACAGAAGACTCTTCAAAAGGAAGTAATCGCAGGAAATTTGTACTCGCGGCCCTCCTTTGACGCGAAATCGCCCTCGCACAATTATTCCCAACGGGGGTTACTTTCGTAGAACTATTTCTCAGGAGAAAAGCCGCGGGAAATTCGCGCTAACAGCGATCCTTTTCTGTCGACAGTTCTGCACGACGATCAAATTCCCCTCTTCCGCTTTCGTCCTTCCTTTCTGCGTCTCTCGAGCGCGAATCGCGTTCAGTCATTTTTCACTGCACGACTCGAATCCTTCCGTTTCTTCGGGAAGTGATCCTCGGGAATGAAATAGCACGGGCGAGCGTGTGCCAAAGGAAGCTCTGTGACGGGTAAATATTTTACCTTGCTCGCTGGCGAGAAATTCACTCGAATTAATCGATCCCACCAGTGAAATCGTTCCTTTTGACTGGTGGACAAGAAGGAGCTTCCGCGTGACGCTAAACGAGCTGAAAGCGATGTTTGGGTGCCCGAATACGGGCTTCATGAAGAGTTCTTGCATCGTGCCAATTTCCCTCCTTTCATTCAATTATTTAGTACGAAGATGAGTTGAAAATAATACTTATGAAATATCAAAGCTTTTGATGCAACTTTGTTGATTTACAGGGGCTATCTAGTATACATATTAACGTGATAGTGTTCCGTAGTAGGTAGAGTAGGTGTAGTATAATTATAATAGTAGAGTTTAGCGTAAATATCAGTATTCCCTATAGTCTGATTTTCGAAAGTTGACACCTGAGGCGGGTGCCTCGGACAGAGCGTGGCGTTTTGGGCGGCGCCAGAAAACATGTTCTACGCCACTGCCCGCGGACGCCACATTTTTAAAAATTTTCCAATTCTAATACCTGTTTTATAATGTATAAACGTATACCTATAAAACACAAAAAGAATTAACCATTCGGACTAATAGTTTATCCCTGAATTACTCCCAAACATTGACAACGTTTTAGCGCCGAGAAACGTATATGACCCCTTAAAGGGCGATAGGGCCCAAACGAAGCACACCATTGTTCTTGTTTTGAGTCACTCTAAAAATCCACAAAGTTGCATTCCAATCGGTGAGTCCGGGTTCGCGGTGTTCCCTTCTGAGTGACAGAACGAAATGTATACGAATGTATAGGAGCTACAGAAGGGGGTGAGAGTTTTAAAATTCTTCACCTCATAAATCACACAGGTCTGCGAAACATTTTAACTATAGCCAAACACGACTATTTAGTTAAACAACCTTCGTTCTACATATCCATAAGCAAGAATAGAAAAATACTATCTCGTAGCAACCACCACCCGCTGCAACAGGCTCCCTCCGTCATCCTGGTGTCGCGTCTCCATTCTCAGCGAACAACACAACCCCGCCTGAAAGCCAGCCAGCCGACATTCCAGATTTATTCATATTTATGCGCGTCCCCGGGTTTTAAACGCGCCCCGTGCATTCGCGTGCAACTTTGAAATGTAAATGGCGGAAGGTGGAATTCGGTCCTCGAGACACGTTCCGCCTGGATTGTTTGTAAACGTCAAAGGAATCCCGCGATTAATTTTCATGCCCCCGCCACTTTCTTCCTCCCACTACTCCCCAGCGCCGCCTTTTTCCCCAGACTCTGGCCGGATTCGATTGGAGTCACGTGACGTCGTCATAAATTTCGAATTAAGCAGAGGTTAATATGCATGCGGCTGTAGAGCTGTTGTGGTTTATTATGGAAATCGTAGCCTTCGTTCGTGGGGCTGCTGGTGTTATGGGAATGCCCAAAGTTTAACCACGTGATTTATGGGATCTTGGGAGGAAAGATTGATGGGGTGTGATCGCTGATGGGAGAATTTGATGTTTTCTTTACCCAGTGGCGCGTTAATTAATTGCGGCACAGCTTTTTGCGGAGTTTCATATTTGATGGTACAGGTCAATTATTATACTCCAGGCGGTACAGGGTAAATTGACTACGTAGACAAGTGTGTTTGCTGAATTAGATTGGTTTTGCTTTTCATTGAATCCTTTATTGGAGTTTGCTTCAATGTGAACATAACAACGTGGACGGGTACAATACTCCCCAATAAATAAAGGAGTTTCTGGAATCTCACGAACTATATACATCTTTTTCGTACATTTAAAAGCTTTACTGGCCGTTACATGAGCTTGTATAGAGCTGAGTTTGATTTCAGACTTACGCTTTTTTAGGAGTGTTTTTATCGCTAATTTGATTCGGTGTATGTAAATTGACGCACTTAATAATAATAAGATCAGAATTTATAATTTATTGGGACTTCCTTACTTTTTCCTTATTTTTGTCACCCGTGACAGTGATATAATAATATAGAAGATCTCCAGTACATGTATGTTTTGCTGAGGTAGAATTTAGCTGGCTATAAGGTACGTATGTTATTTTATACTTTTGTAAATAATGAGACGAGAAGGGGCATGATGGGGTAATCAAAATGAGAGTTACCCAATCATGCCCCCACAAACCAAGAAAGAAAAATAAAAGTTTCCCATTATTCCAGGATGATTAGAAACTACAGGCGGAAGACGGACCGAGGAAAATGATACTTCTTTTCTATTAATTAGTTCAAAAAAACTGATTCCCTTTTGGAAAGGTGGATAAGCTGCCAAATATGTGGCAAATGGGCACATTTCTCCTGTGTTGATGTAGGAGATGAGGAAGACAAAGCCACACATGTGTGCCTCCTCTGTCAATCCAATAAATAATTACTCTATATATAGTATATACTTCATTTATATTGTTTTTTAATTGGTACCCCATCTCACCCCACCGGTGAGGCAAGATGGGGAGAAACAACTTTTTCTGAATTTTTTATTTATTCCATTGAAACCTGTAAAACTTAGCTTGATTCACAGTTAAACTGAAAGACTTATTACCAAAGAATGGTTCAGACATAAAATTCATTAGTTGATTATGAAAGTCTGTGTTTTATTCATCATCAAACCTTAACTACTCCGTCTCACCCCACCTTCCCCTACTGTGTTTGTCATGGAAAATGTGACGTCGAGAAGAGAAGAGATTCCTTTACAATAAGAATATTAGGAAGTATTTGAAACATTAGACATTTTCAAAGCCCTGAGAATGAACGAATGTTTGAGTGAAGAAAATTATTGCAGTATTTGATCAATCTCCCGCTGCGTTGAAATAAATAAATGCCTAAACGAGTAAAATCTTGCTTCTATAAATCTCTAAGAATTTGTAAAAATGACGATACTTGGAACCACATATCGATTAAAATATTGAATTTTTTGGCTTGCTTCGCCAACCTAGCTCGTAATAAGAGACTAGAAAAGTAGGAGAACGCTTGTGAATTGAAAAACATGTTCGAAACTGTTTTAAAAAAAGGTGCACAAATTTTCCTGTTCACTACATTTCGACAAAATCCTTCCGAAGTCTTCTTCTAAGCTCGAAATTCAACATTTTTAAAGGGACACTGGCCACGTGAGAGCATTATAATTACACGTGTATAATGAATAATATTTACCAGTCACTTTTAAACAACCGTCCCATTTCTAGTCGATTAATACTAAGTGCTAGCAACAACCAATTACCAATTGACATTTGCACCGTGTGCGCAGCGTTTGCCACAAAACTGACCGCAATTATCAACGTCCACGAGATGTCTGCTGTTAACTGTCCTATATACAGACGATGTCCTGTATACATACGCAGGCATTCGCCAAGCTGGAATGTGCTATGAAGCCAATAGAATGTCCACAAGAACCGCCCCGTAATTAACACGCGATTATCGCCGCTTAAGGACACCCTGTCAGGGAATTAATTAACTGTGAGGAAAACAATTGGAGGGTTACAGCGATCAGAGAATCCTCGAAGCATATGTATACATGTAGTATAATTTTAGTGAGACAAATGAATGGTTAGCGTAAAGACCGTCAAAAAGAAACTACGAAGGAATATGTAGATGCTTTCAGCGGAAATAAAGTAAATGAAGTGACTCCAAATTAGGCTTATCACCCCTTGTATATTAACCTTTAGAGGGCCGGGCTAGCTACTATAGTGGCCATTGAAAATTTTTAAACTTGGACTAATGTTTCTAAGGGTTTTTGATATCGCTAATCGCGATTCTAAGGTCAGAGTATCGAAAGAGCATCGCAGAAACGGTATTGCCAACCTAAACAAGCCTAAATGAATAACAGCAGTTAGATTTATATATTATTATTTCCTTTGGCGTTACCCAGAGCTAACGACGTGGACGTAGAAAGTTTTGAAGCTCTTTTTTGTTTTTGGAATTTTTTGTGTTATGTTTGTATTTGTTTTTTTTTTAGTTTTCTGATTTTACTATTTATTATGCGAACTACAGTCGTGCAACTCGCTAATGCCCATGCATTATAGAAAATGAATAATTAACGTGTATGCTTTCCTTCATTCCGTTTACAAGTGCTTAGAGCTTTCCTGAATCTTGATCCGAATGACTCCACTTCTCATCTGGCCAAACCCTCTCGACTAATAGCAGGAAAAATTACTGGATAAAAACCAACGATGCAATTTGTGCTCATTACGACAAACTTCTTACTATCTTATCTTACTATCTTACTATCTTACTATTATAATAAAGCTACAGAAGTACTGAACCAATCGTTACGAAATTTTAACTACAGCATCCTTGAACAACAAGGACGGACATAGGCTATGTTTAATCACGTAAAATATAATTAATCTATGTAATTATGTACATAAAGAAGTCATGACTCGGCCGGCTGCGATGGATACTACGCGACGCGCCCGCTAGGGGGCGATCGGGCCGAGCGCTTCTCGCAGGTGGAATACAGCAGTTATGCCTATAAGAGACATTTGAGACTTGATTTTTATGTTCCCACAAAACTCAAAACCTATTGTAACGATCTTCCTCAAATTATAACATGTTATTCCTGGATACTCTAGGACGGACATAGGCTATGTAGTATGTCTAAAAAACGCGTTATTAGCATGTAATTTATATGCAAAAATTTAATGTGCATAGCTGTTTTCCATACCACGTGACCTGTGCATATACGATAGTCTACTTCGCGCGCGCATTCGCATATTCGGTTCGCCCGATATATCTCGCCCGAGCTCGACGTATGCAACACTAATGTCAGAAAATCATCTTACCAAGAATGTTATTTTTTCCAAGATATTATAAATAATAAAATCTGAAAAATAAAAAACAAATACAAAAATAACACAAAAAACTCCAAAAACAAAAGAAAACTTTCTACGCCCACGTCGTTAGCTCTGGGTGCCGCCAAAGGACATAATAATATATGACTGTAACTGCTGTTATTCATTTAGGCTTGTTTAGGTTGGCAACACTGTTTCTGTGTAAAATTTCGATACTCTGACCTTAGAATCGTGGTTAGCGATATCAAAAAACCTTAGAAACATTAAAGTTCAAATTTTTAAAATTCCACTAGGTATATGGCCATACCGTTCGCGGCCGGACTGGCCACTATAGTGGCCACCTAAGAATTTGGATACTTTGTCGGCCATTTGGGTGGTATATATGCATAAATTTTAAGTAAATAAAATTTACAATTTCAATGAAAAAATCCCGGCCCTCTAAAGGTTAAATTATATACACACAAATACATATATTGCGTACGCGTATTCTTCACACCGTGATGGGAAAAACCTAGGCGTAGGTACATCACGCGGCAATTGAACTGTGAGTTATTTTTAATGAGACGAAATACTCTCGCTTTAACAGTAACAAGTTGTATTTGTAATAAGGAAAACTGAGGCGGGGAATCTGAATTTTGGCTGAATCAACAACATAATTAACTAATAACTGATGTGGTTATTTCTGTTGGTATGATTTCTAGGTTTAACGAAGACGTATTATTATTATTATTAAGAATTAAGTGCACATGTGTAGAAGGTGTATGCTCTTTGACCGTTTTAGGACCGATTTATTGTCGAATTAAAAAATAGTTTCATTATTAGCATCACTTGAGCTACATTCCTGCAGTTTCAGATTTGTTTCAATTTTCGACTCGCAGAACTTCCCTTGTCAGTGACTAAATATATCTGAGATATATATTTGGATAGTGAAATGTCCATTCGAAATTGCAGATCAAAATTAATAAATATTCGATGTTCAATATCCCATGTACGATCACGTAATTTATACCTTAAATTTCAAATTATACAAATATTGTTGGGGCAAAAGTTGTGTCAGAAGAAGTTATGTAGTACTTACAACGTTCTAGAAAATGGGAATTACACAGCAAAGGAATTCAGTGATCTTAATGAAGCTTTGCTTATATCTAATAACCACAAATCCCAGCCACAACTTTAATTAATCTCACAAGAAATCGAGCAGAATATCCTTCGAGTCGCTTCCCTTTGTCAGAAAGTTCCTTTGGTCGTAAGTTTTCGATCCCTCTAATTTCCAGAGGAGTAATTAACGCAATTATTAACGTTTGTCCGGGAACTTTCACCCACTATTTAATGTGTACCTTCGAGATTCCAACGAGGAAATCCGTTTAAGGCTCGGTGCAGATAAGCGGTTCGCGGCCCAACGCGTCGAGAAGCGGGTTCGACCAGTTCGACGTTATCGTGGCCGAGATTGCATGCCTGGCTCGCGTGGAGGATTGTCATTCATTTTTTTCCAAGGGACTCCGCGTAGGTAATTGGAACGGGAAGTGTTGTCTAATTGCGCGATTCCATCGGCGTATAATGGGCTGCATACAGCGCCAAGAATTTGGCGTGATAATTGGAGAGTTAATAAATCATTGTGCAAAAGCACGGAGCAGATAAGTAGAAAGTGAATTTTTAATGATATGCAATTAAATCGAGTATAATGAAGAGGGTGCTTTTAAATCTCCAATTACACAGCGTAGTAAATTATTTTCAACAACGTAGCGGTGATCGTTCGTTGATCGCGGTTATCATGTGATGCGAATATTTTTGTAATATCTATGCGCTGATATTTAATTAATACGATCTCAATTTGATATGCAAGATGTGCCGAGATAAATGTTTGAAATTATGTTTACGCTTTGTGATTTTTGGGAACAATTGGGGGAGGAGTGTATATTTTCCATTTCCCATGTAAAATTTTATTTACTGAAAATGAGATGTTTTCTTTCTTGTATTTTAGGTGAAGATTAAGAGCATCTTTGGTCTGTTTGAATGGGATAATGCACGCTCTTGTTAATATTTTGTTAAAGGGAAAGAGAGAAGAATTCAATGATTCTATACACGTAATATAGATACATATAAAACATTAAGGGGGAATCAAGGAAGTACTTATTGAAAATTTTTAAGATTATAAAATTGTAACTCTTCAAGATCAAGTGTTTATGTTACTGACAAGGGAACATCGCCTACTATGACAGTAATATGTCTATTCGATTCAACATATGTAGGATATGCTTTTTAATGAAGAGATACTTCTACATCTAAGTACCATTCGAATAAATACAAAAACGGTTTAATATAAACTGGATAAAATACCAAATACAATTTACGGACTACTATGATAGTAATATTCCTCTTCCATTCAACCCTACCGAATTTAAAGCATCAATTCTAATTTCCTCTTCCTCGAATTTAAAGCATCAATTCTAATTTCCTCTTCCCCGAATCGCCTCGTCAGTCCAATCATACCATAAATTAGCGAAACGACCGATAGAACGCTTTTACCAACATCAAAATCACTGGTAATGTATTCGGTACATTGTACGTGGCCCGCATGCCGTCGTTCGATTCACAATTAACTGCCCATCCTTGTGTTCCCCGTTGCTTCCAGGAGAGGGAAGTTTGGCCAGGATACACAGAATGCTCTGCTGAGATATCGAGACTCGACACTTTCGTTCCACGACCCTATCAGACTCTAAATGAGACTCGATACAAATGCTACACACCTGTCCTAAATCAGCAACTAATGTGTAATTGCGTACTACTAGATTGCATAATACACTTGCCATAAAACGTGCGTCAAAGAAGAAAATTTTACAAGGTCCCCTTGTGAAGTGATTTACTGTAGCTTTTTGCGACGTTAATTTGAAAGAGACCATCCTAAAATTGTCGAAGCTCGGGCATCACTGCTGTCCAGCGGTCGCTGGCAACCCTCCGAACGCCGGGCCGGTGAATGGTTGTGGTGGAATGCGTCCGTGAGGCGGTGTTGCCTTTTCGTCTGTTCGCACGCGCGTAGGTTGCAATTTTAAAGGTGTGTCTCCACTAGCGTTCGCGAACTATTCACGAACAGTATGGGAATTGAATTTCCTACACTGCATTCCACAATAGAGCATACCTGCTTTGCGCAAGCACGACCCTCGGGGGGCGCTGCTACGCCCGACTCCCCACTTAACCGCCTGTTTTTCTCCCTTGCACGGCCCTCTACTCTCTCTCTTAACTTTTCGTGCGGGACGTTGTTTACATTGACGACGGTCAGGTGCCGCGTCAGGAGCTGCGCAGATCGGTCGTAAATCGGAAGGGGCGTCGTTATGCTCTTATATGGAATGCTGTGTAGGAATCATCTGTTCGCGAATTGTTCGCTAGGTGAGGACGCACCTTAACGGATGACTCTGCAGCTTCGTAAAAACAGACGGTTCATTGTGCCCTACAGTAACAGAATTTATGATATCCTCTATAAGTCAGGTATAGCAAGGAATTCGTATATATTTCGCGAACGTGTATCGCGATCGCGTCTTGCCTATCGTTTCGCAGATCGATAATATACATCGAACAGGCAGTACACAATACAAGACTGCGCTGGATCGTGGAAAAAAACATGTGGAGTCGACGTGGAAATGTGAAACCAAACCCACTGTCTCTAAGTAGTGCCGAGTACCGTCAAGGACCCAGTTCCTGATCACTTAAGATGCAAAGGGAGCAGTTTCTGATGAACCTAAAACATTTTACTATGAGCTATCAAATGTTTGCGTATAAATTTAAAAATACTTCATAATTATTTAGTCATTTTTTGGAATAAATTTGTATCGTGATAAACTTATTATTTGGTATTTATATACTAAACCGATCAGGAATTGGGTTCTGATCAGGAACTGAGTCCTTGACGGTATAACCTTCTGACATGCACGAAGGAGCGCACTCCTTCCTTCACTCCGGCGTTCGCGTACTTTGCGTGGCGCGCCGGCGTGTGGCGCGCGAGGGTGTCCGTGTAAAGGGCCCTAAAGTTCATGTGCATTCTCGCGCTACACGCGCGCACGTAAATCAAATACTGGTAGGGGTAGCTAATCTTGCCAGTGAAGGAGAAAATTTATGGTGATGGTGGTTATTCGATCTTCGATGATAGATTTTCAACGCGTCCCTCTCTGCCGTGTAATGGATATAGCGCTATCGATTGGAAAGATACGATAGTCGCTCTTACGCCCTTGTCGATGTTGAATATTCATAGTTCATCTTCGGTATTGTTCTCTAGATTATTCTCGGATCAGGGGCCTTTACCTTGATAAGCTGCCTCGTGATTGATCCGATTTATCGAGCTGCAACTCATCAAAGTTCTATGCCCGGGCCTCGATCGAGTTACCAACGCTGCCTTTTCTTCTTTGTTACAAGGAAATTGTGGCAGTTGAAAGTACCTACTATGAATTAGCCATCATGTAAATTCTGCTTGTAAGTGATTTGTTGTACACGACACATCGAGGGAGAGATAACATATTGCCCCATTGAGTGGGACAATCATTCGTTTGAACATATTTCATCAAAGGAGTCATTCTACGTTAAGTTGATTGGTCCTTGCACTTGTAAAAAGGAGATTTCGATAAAAGTCAAGTATGGCCATCCCACATGAAACTACGTGTGAGAGGAGGGGTTTACTCATAATTTTATCTACCTATATCGAACTTGTTTAAGAAATATATTACGTCAAAGTTAAAAATTTGTATAGAGCCTCATTCGCTCACTTATTTTGAATTGCTGAAATTGCACTCATGGGTCACAAAAGATAACCAGTTTTTTGTTGCGATCTTTAAATCTAAGTTCAATAGCGTCTTTTAAAGCGGTAAGTTCACAGAAAAAGATGGTGGTGGAAGCCCGGTAGTAGAATTTAACTTTTATAAGAGTACGTCCGAACATAATTATTATTGCATATCCAGTGCCAATTTGTGTTTTGGCACCGCCTGTGACTAAATTTTTGTCACACAAAATTTATTGTTAAATATCTCGTGAACTACCGAGTATCTACACCATTGCCCTTTCATGGGTCCAATATTTTTCAGTTCTCTATTTACCTTCAAAATTTGTTTAAGGGGGGATTTTCGAAATTTATGATTTTTTTTAAAAACTATTGTTAATATTGCAATAAACTCTTTTGGTATATAAGGCGGCATCTTAAACTTGTAGAATTTTTTTTATTTCGATCCTTCTTATTATTTATTAATTATTGTGGAATTTCTTCGACGATGTTGGCGTCAAGTGTAGCACCTGTCACAGTCATCTAATTGCAAAAAGAAGAAAATTTTCATCAAGTTGAATAATTTACGCTGGGACTGGACCTACAAATTTAATTTTAGTTTTTATTTATAACACTTTTTCCGTCGTTACAAAGAAGAATATGAAAAATTTGTCGAAGGAAAAACCTACTTTTTTCTTTCAAACGCTATAACTCTTTCAATTTTCAATTGTCTTCTTCAAAGTAGACCAATCCCAGCGTAAACTATCTAACTTAAGAAACTTCTATTTCTTTCGCAATCAGATGACTGTGCTAGGTGCTCCACCTCCTGCCAACAGGAGTTACATCGTCGAAAGGGTGGACAAGATTCCACATTAATTAATAAATAATAAGTGGCAAGTTTAAAGATGCCTCCTTGTATCCCAAAAGAGTTTAATCCAAAATGACCAACAGTTGTTTAAAAAAAAATTCTTAAATATCAGTTACTTTTGGGGCTGTTAGACGAGAATGCTCCCATAAGTTTGGAGTGCAACTCTTCCTGTGGCCCCCTCTTAAGTGTCCAACATCAAACAATCATATTCCTCAAGATGTCATGTCACCTAGGAGTCCCTATCCACGATCTAAATCGTCCCAAGCATAAGTTTGTTCCAGTTTCTACGGTTTCCTTGAAACAACGGCTGGGAGCACGCGTAGCACGCAGCCCTTAATCAAAGTTATTACGATTCGTAAAAACTTTATTCGCGCAAGGTCGAGGCATCAAGGAGCATGGCAAGCCCCCAAGGCACAGCTCTGTCGAACGCGAATTTCCCGGGACCAGGGATGGCCTTTATTAAATTTTTTATTTGCCTCCCCACTTGGTGAGGGGTGTTAGAAGAAACGCGCGCGCATACACGCACATGACAGGACCAACACTGAATTACCCCGTGGGCAAAGACGTTTCATGTAGCTGCACGCTTCAGCGTCGCTTCCTCTTCCGCGAGATATTCATCATCGCCGCATTATTAACGCGATCGTCTTGTGCAGGAGCTTAAGCTTGGCTAGAGCTTCTTCTTGGGACTTGTAAAATATTGGTTACGATCCCACCGATGGAATTAAATTATCATGTGCAACAGACAGGAAACGAAGTTATTATTCATAACGATTTACGATGGGTGTCCTTTTCGAGCCTAGAGTTTCTAAATTCATAAATACGTGGTTGAAATGTTTGGGGGTTTTGAAAACATATGCATAGGTGCCTTGGCAGTTTTGGGAAACGATATGTTTTCTTCTAGAATAGTGTAAAGGAGTCATTCTAGGACGAATTGGTTATTTCTTGCACGCGACGTTAAGGAATTTGGATGGAACTAGAGTATAATACAGTTGACGTGAAATTAGGGGGTGACCAGTTTAAGTCACCATTTTGCTTCTTTTGAATTTGTTTATCAAATATAGGGCGCCAAAATTTACAATCTTCTGCTTATTTATACGAAGGTAGACTCTTGAAAAATTCAAACTTTGATGTCCTTTATTTCTCAAATAGAAATTCCTAATTTCATGTCAACTATGTCACATCAAAATCTCATCGGAATCTATTGAAAAATACTAAGTAGTAACACTTCAATTTGTTGATAACGTTACCCAACATAAACGCTGTAATCAATTACTCGTTAATCAAAACTGGTTCAAAAATGTATGTTTTACAGGAATTTGAACTTCTATATGCAAAAATAACTTAGATTTACCCCATTAGGTACACATTTTTCACAACTTCCATTGACGATTGTACTGAACTCACAACTAACTGATGTGGCTTGGCGACCCAGCATTTATAGTTAAAATTCTAGTACGTACATATGTATAATAATACTTAAGTGTGGTATGAAAATCTGGTTGACTTCTTCGAATTCAGCAGGCAAAACTATATCAAAAGTTACAATAATCAAGTCACCATGTACTTACGATACAAGTAACGTCTGATTACGTCCACAGATTAACGAGCCTTCGGCCGCGTCCAGATCTGAACCGAACGGCGAACCGAACGCCACTTGAGACTCCCTAATGCCGCGTTCCTACGTGTGGAACGTATATTTCTAGCGATTTTCGCCAGTTTAGACGGAGTCTCGTGGCTCGCGACAGCTGAAGATTGAAGAACAGAAGGTGTTTAGAGTAGTGCAGACCAAAGGTTTGCCTGCCATATGACACCGAGGAAGGGACCTCGGGACCCTCGACCAAAGGAAAGTCAGGCTTGCTGTGATGTTCGAGCTGTTCCCAGCCGATGTCGGTAAAGTCCCGAACCCAGAGGTGTAAGATGCGAAGAATTCCGACTGCAGCGCCGCCTGCGGTGGAGTAAGGAATCTCACTCCACTCTATAGAATAATATTCTTTGGTAGTTTCGTGCTATGCAAGATGCGAGGAATTGAAGATTTTCTACTTCAGCGCTCCGCTTGTACATTGTTGCCAACCCTGTTGCCCTGTTGCGCTGAAGTAGAAAATCTTCAATTCCTCGCATCTTGCATAGCACGAAACTACCAAAGAATATTATTCTATAGAGTGGAGTGAGATTCCTTACTCCACCGCAGGCGGCGCTGCAGTCGGAATTCTTCGCATCTTACACCTCTGGGTTCGGGACTTTACCGACATCGGCTGGGAACAGCCCGAACATCACGGCAAGCCTGACTTTCCTTTGGTCGAGGGTCCCGAGGTCCCTTCCTCGGTGTCATATGGCAGGCAAACCTTTGGTCTGCACTACTCTAAACTGGCGAAAATCGCTAGAAATATACGTTCCACACGTAGGAACGCGGCATTAGGGAGTCTCGAGTGGCGTTCGGTTCGCCTTTCGGTTCAGATCTGGACGCGGCCTTAGAATCTTCCAAATCTTCTAAATCAATAAGAACCGACATCCAACTGTGGTATCCTTCCTTGAAGAAATAATTATCCGAAAGTAAAAATAAAGCTGTAACTCAGAATCAGCATCATATCAAACATACACTTGTCTCAACATTTTCCTCATTCTCGCAGTTTGAATTCCTCACTGCAATACCTTCCACATATTACGCAACACCCTACACAATGAATATTTATTCATCGTCGAACGCAAAACACCTAATCAATTACACGAATCATTACACAAAGCACCGTTCAACATCCACGTGCCCGCCACTCGCACTCACAACCCCTTACGCTCGTTTCAGTCTCACCACGCGCACACACACGGCTCTGCAACAGTAAAAGCGAATAACGTCCTCGAAAATTGTTGCTTGTTACGGTAATTTCCCTCGTATTCCGCGAACGCTTTCCTCGCAGCGTCTTAGAGCCGGAGGACGCAAGCGACGGTCGTAAAAGCGTAGCAGAGAACAGTAACAAACAGGCGTGCATCGCGGAGACAGTGCGGGGAGAGTAAGTATGACAACGGATAAGGGGAGAAAGAATGAACGATGGCGAAAGAATGGCACAAGAGGAGAAACTGTTACAAATAAGAGAGAATTGTCTACAGCTTATTAGAGTGTTTCAGAACACTGTGGTCGCGCTGTTTTATCGTGGAACGTATATGCTGCACCATAAATGCGAACAATATTCCACGGAGATCTTTTCCCTCACGATGCGTTATTCAAATCCTTAGATGGATGCTCGTGGCATTGAAAGGGGTAAACAAATACTGCTGCAGGGATGCTTTAATTGGTCTTCGTGTATAGTTTGATCTTCGGGAAGCCACTTGTTTGGCACATTTTCGCACGAAGATACAAATATCTACGCATCTATATGTGCACATCACGGTAATAATGTTTGTTTGTTGTAAAGGTTTTTTTAGATGAGTGTCCGTAGTTTCAGAGAATCTGGGCGCGTATTTGTCAGAATAATGTGGATGTGGTAATAGAGATGGTTGGGGACTGCTGGAAATCTGTTGTAGCTGCAGGTTTTTGTTAATTCTTGAGTAGCCCATTTGTAGTTTCATCGTTGCTGTACTGTGCCCGGATGGAAAGAAGTCGGTCGAGAAACTCTAGGGTCCGAATAGTATATCCCTATTGGCCGACGCGACAACGTCGACGAATACAAAGTAAGCAAACGGGACAGGGACGGCGGCAGCCAATGCGAGCGAAGAACCCCTCTTGCCCCTGTGACATTTCAACCGACTTCTTTCCATCCGGATACAGTACTTATGTTGCCTACGACTTGAAGTCGATTTATATTATCCGTTCGGTGGAAACGCGGCATAAGCGGAAATCCCAATTGGAATGTCTGTGTATTTTTGTGAAGTTTTTATATGGTCTTAATTTTCAGTTATATCAATGATTATAGATTTCTCATTAGGATAGAACATCTTGAGTACCTATTAAGTCTTTTATTTTAAAAATATTCAATGAAAAAGAAAAGTAGACATAAATGTATTTTGTACTTGTTTCGGATGTGATTTAACAGTAGTATAACAAGACAAGATCTGACACTTCTAACCGTGGCGCGCTGAGGGGAGCGCGGAGACGGGGGGGAACTCTAGGGGAGCGATTAGTCCTGACTCAACCGCCTCAGGAAAACTTTTCAGGCCTGGCTCGCCGCCGGAAGGGATGACCTTCAAGCACGACCCACCGTCGAAAATTTTGGGACCTGGTCCACAGCACAAATTTGTCCCTCTCCCCAGGACCGATCTATCAAACCAATATGTAGCAAAGGCTGAAAATAGTAATGCCATAACCCTGCGAAATATTAATAATTAATAGAAGCACCTCGCACACGCGTAAAGTAGAGCGAGGTAAATGTTCGCAGCGGGTAAAAGAATTTGATTGTTTGAGTTGTGGCAGTTGCCACCCACACAGCACACTTCGTTGCAGGAACGTTGCAGCAACCTTGCGATGTTGCGCAATATTGCTGTAACTTTGCAGTGCAATATTGCACGGGGCGGACATAGAAATATTGCTGCAACGTTTCGACAATGTTCCTGTAATGTGTGCGCAATATTGCGGCAGCGTTCCTGCAATATTGCTGCAACGTCGCGGTGCTGTAGGGGCAATGCTGATTGACAGTCAATTGTCAATCAAGGTAGAGTCACCAGCGTCGAATTGTGTAGCTGTGCTTTGTTTTGTTATCGTACAATGTGGTAAGTACTAAATTCGTTAGTTCTGATGTAATATTCTCATTTTTAGGAATCGATATTATTCTGAGCAGTAAATATTTTGATTAATATGTCATCTGAAGGAGCTGAAATTCTTCTATTCAAAAGTATTAACGGAAGTTTTTAGTTCTCGTCACAGATAACAGGATTGATTAGACACTGGAAAAGTAGCCGTGGGGGCAAGAGTTCGCACAATGCAGTGGGGCAAGAGTTTGAATGCGAACTCCTCATTTAAAAATCAGCCTGAAGTAAATGAAGCAATGAAAAGAAAATCTGAATGTGAACGTGCAAAGAAATAATTAGAGAAACAAAAAAAATCCAAAAAAATAACGTCTGCTTCTGAAAAAATTTGAAAGAAACAAAACAAATCGGTTCCGAAAAGAGAATAACCCAACCAACACCGTCTACGAAAAAATTAATTTGTCCTGCGCGCGAAGATGAATACACCGATCCTCCAGAAGACTGATACCTGCTCCAGCCACGAAACTGGGGGTTATTTTATTTGCGATTACTGTTACCTTGATTAAAAGAAAATGAATTGTAAACTATTAGTTGTTTTGCTGTATTACCATAACTATCGTATGTAGGAAAATAAATCACTTTTTTGGAAATTTCTTGTTGCGTTCTTTACCCCACAACATGCGAACTTTTGCCCCACATATCGCGTAAAAGTTCGCATTTGACACTTTTTGGAAATATTTATTTTATATAAGTTGTGACAGGTAAATTACACGAAGTCACTGCCTATCGAATAATAAGTGATAGTAGTTGTTTCTTACGCAATGATACGATTATCAGTGCAATACCAAGGATTTTAGAGAAGTCTAAACTTTAAGCGCGAACATTTATTACCTCACTCTACTTGTTTCCCCAAAGCTAAGGCGTAATTTTCAATTTCGAGCATCTACGCCTTTGCATCTCAGTTATCACAATCACGTATCAGTAATACGTAATATAGCCGGGGCCAGTTTAGTCGTTAAGAACTGCGACCTCCTTGTTGCATGCGTACATCCATATGATGTGTCGTATATTCAAGTTCAGTAGGGCAGTTGGCGATCAGCATTGTACTGATCAACGTCGCTTGCCGCATTGCACTTCGTAACAAAAGAGAACAATGGTGTCTACATGTGTGACTTTAGCCGTGGGTGCTTTAAGCATAGTGATATTATATTTGCTGAAGTCGTACACCTATTGGAAGAGGCGAGGAATCCCGTCCGCTAAAGGAGTAATACCATTGCTGGGTCACGCGTTACCCTTACTGACTGTGAGGTCCAGTTATTTAGACCTGACTAGGAAGCTGTATGGAGATTTCAAGAACCGTAGCATGGTTGGATTCTACAAATTCATAAATCCGGTACTATTAATCCGTGAACCACAGTTGGTGAAGACCGTCTTGCAGACCAACTTCTCAAGCTTCCACGACAATGCGGCCGCGCTTGTGCCGGACGCGGATCCTCTATTAGTCACGAATCCGTTTTTCTGTAACGGCGATGCGTGGGTGTCAGGAAGAAAGCGATTGACCTGGGCGTTTTCCAGCATGAGGCTGAAAATCCTTTTCGTGGCTGTCAGTGAGGTGTGCAAGAAATTCCAAGATTTCTTGGACAGGCGGCTGAAGTCTAGTGGCAAGTACGAGGTCGAGCTGAAATATCTGTTCTCTAAATTTACGGGCGAAGTTGTGGCGAATGCTGGTTTCGGCATCGAAGGATACTGCTTCGACGATGAGCCGCGTCCAACGGCTTTCGACAGAATCGGCGACGAGATGTTCAAGCCAAATGCCATAACCGCGTTATTGCAATCCATTCTATTTTTCATGCCCAAGCTCAATAAAATATTGAGAATCAGTTTTCTCCCGAAGAGTCTGGAGAAGTTCTTCCGAGATTTAGTCGACGAGAGTCTCGAGGTCAGGAAAAAGGACACCACGCCGAGGAACGACTTCCTTCAGCTAATGGCGGACCTTGAAAAGACGAATGACGAGAAACTGAGTAAAGATGTTCTCACTGCCCACATGGTGTCTCTCTACGGCGATGGGTTCGAGACATCCAGTATCACCCTCAGCTTCATTGGCTACCATTTGGCAGTGCACAAAGACGTCCAGGAAAAATTGAGGGCGGAAGTGCAGTCCACGATCGCCAAGCACGACGGCCAATTAACGTTCGAAGGTTTGAAAGAAATGACGTACATGGATCAAGTGATGAACGAGTCGCAAAGGTGTTGCACCGCTTTTGGCATCATGAGCAAACTCTGTACGGCGGAGTTCGAGCTGGAGGGATCGGATGGGCTGCGTTGCCGCGTGAAGCCTGGCACGGAGATCGCTATACCCGTGTGGGCTCTGCATCACGACCCCGAGCACTGGCCTGATCCGGAAGTTTTCGATCCAGATCGATTCAGCAATGACAGGAAGCAGGACATTCAAAAAATGACCTTCCTTCCTTTCGGGGAGGGGCCAAGGATGTGCGTCGGAATGAGAATGGGCCTGCTCCAGTTAAAAGCTTGTTTGGCTAGCTTGATGAATAACTACAGACTAGAACTGTCGCCGAAGACCCAGTTGCCTTTGAAATTCTCACCGGCATATTTCCTAACAGCGCCGATCGGAGGCTTGTGGGTGTATATTTCCAAACTTTGAGTGACATTTCTCACGGTCGTCCTACTTATTCTATGCATGTAACGTAGCTAGACTATTGCACTTGTAATATTCATTACACGGTTTACTTTGTCACGTGAAATGCGCGATCTTGTATGAAAATAAATGGTACGAGGATATCGTTAGCACCTCCCCACGCTGCTCGCATCATTAACCATATTGAGTCTAGCTTATCGTCACATTAATGTAAGGGCAAATAAAACAGTCTGATGACCCGTAAAACTACAATATGTTTATTTTCACAGTTCTCTCGTGCGACCACGTTACTGGGCCGCTACGCACTAACTTCGACACGCGCTCGTTGTTCGGCGTTCGCTCGCCTCGCGGCGCTGGCACATGGCAGCCATGCCTTATTTGTACTGGGTCAATATACATAATGTGTTATTGTTATAGGAAATCGCTTTCTGACCCTGAAACTGAAGACGCATCTCTTATGGTGCTTCTACATGAGCACTTGTTTCAGTGTTTGTCAACATCACTATCGCGCCGCCACTATTTTTCACTGTAAATTGATTGTTTCAGTACTTCTTGAGATTTTTGTGTACATACAAACAAACGCTGTAGCTTTATTATAATAGTAAGATTGTGAGGTTATGTTACTAAAATTTTGGTGAGTAGAAATGCGGACATAACAGTGATTCACTTGTCCCTAAATCTACTTAATCACCTGTTTTCTACTTAAAAAAAAAATTAAAAATAGTAACAAAATCTACATCCAGAGCCCAATACGGTATCTGTTTTTGTTATTAATAAGAACTTTGACTGCAAAAACTATTGTCTGCCCAATTATCGAATACCAATAGTGACGCTGTCCCTTAGCACAACCAGCTAGAACACGGTCGAACAATCATGAGTCTCTAATTTTAAAAGTTTTTCGTTGTTTATGCTGCACTTTGATTAGCCCCAAGCTTATGTAACACTCGCATAAATGTTCAGATAATTTAGAATTTTTTGTTGGAACTATAATACAAACAGAACGCTTATAATAATCCGAAAAATGCGAAATGAGCAGAAATTGGGACATGAGCAGAAATTGGGACATTCACCTTATATCCTCATTTTTTCAAATTTTTCAATTGTTTAGAACAATTGCAAAATAAATGGTTAAAATTTTGTTTCTTTAAAGTGAAATAATTTATATTAGATACTCTTATGTGTCCACTGTAAGTTCCCAAATACTCATTTTCCTCAGTTTCTTAGTTCAATAGTTGTAATTTATTCAAGAAGGATCGACTCTACATTTCAAAGAGCTGTAAGACCCACAATTCTTAAAATTTTGAAAAATCCTTCGAGATACGTTTTGTATATCACTAAAGACTGCAACATATCCAAGTTTCACCAACATGCGAAATGTTAATCCGAAAAGTGTCTGATTTCGGGTGGAATGGCCTTTACCTAAAATAGAGAATGATCTCATCGAAATGTAAATATCCTATTATCCAAAAATTCCCTCATCCATACAGTTGCATCCCTCATATTAGCTTAAATAATGAGGAATCTATCGTAGCTGAAGCAAGCTGCCAAGAATCGACTGGGAAATTTAGAACAGCCCCCATCCTGTCTGCGTGCCCTCATAATTATACGCATATGATCATTCGGAAGATTACCTTTATTCGCGAGACAACGATTTATCTTAATTTACGATCGACCATGCAGCGCAGTTCCAAGCGTGTAAAAGTTCGATCCCACAGAAGAGGGGCAGTATTGTTAAAACATTCAGTCGGAAACAACTTGGGAAGTGGGTGAAAAATGGAGACTCGTGGAATCGGGGGCGCTACAAATTGGCCACTTACATTCCCGACAATTTCGCCGGCATTACTCTTCCGAATGTCTATGGGCATCTCAGCAATTTCTGCGAGGTTGGCGGACGTGCCCGTACGTCTCCCGTTCCTTGCCCTCTCAACCACTGAAAACGTCCATCCACCTTGCACCTTTACAGTGCCGTTTAAGGACGAGGACACTGTTTCTCTTCCTATTGTGTAAAGTGAAATCGGTGCCGTTGTAAGGCGAGCAAATTTGAAACGATGCCACTTCGAAGTTACGCCAAACAGCTGGAAATGGCTGAAATTATCGTTGTGTTCGCGCGGAACGTGAATTATTTCGAGTGTGGGGTCCGTTGGGCAGGTGTAACTATAGATGTTCAGTAAGTGGACTTGCAATTAGTATTGCGTAACTATAGTGAAATTTCGATGAAAGTTCGACTAATGATGGAAGTACTGGGCCAACTATCCCCCCAAAAATGTGGAAAAAGTATGGAATTCTATCGAATCTAAAATAACTGAAAAACTAGTGCACAACGTGCGACAACGTCTGAAAAGCGTAATTTTATTTTATTTTTATTTTTTATTTTAAGTGGAGCCAAAAGTGGCCTAAATAAATATTAATATAAAATAAATTGCGTAGGTATAATTAATGTCGTTCGAATACTTTTGTGATCCTGTTTCAGTATATCTTCGCAATAAATTTTTCATAACTTCTACAAATATTATCCGATTTATTTCAAATTTGGTATGTATATATAATCTCGATACTTGTGTCTTATAGTAGTTACAACACTACTTTTAGAACTTAAGTCTAACATGTATATTTTCATTGTTTTCATGTTTAATAGCGAGCGTTCGAATACTTTCGTGGCTGACTGTATGTAGGTATAAGACCGAGTCACCTTACCCCCAGGGCCATCTCATCCGAAATTACCCTACAGTAAAACAGCGTTCGAGAAAATCGGTTAGCTCGAAAAAAGATCGCTGCAACAGTATCTTTCATCGCAGAAACCAATTTCCGGAAAATCCGGAAAAGAAAGTATTCCCAGTGCTTTTACAAGATCTTTAATTTATATACACCTATATTACCACGTTAAGAGAAAATAGAAAGTAATACTTCAATCGCAAGTTCAAACCATCCTGCGCCATTACTAATTCAAGTACCACTCAACTACACCCTGACTTTGAATTTCTGTTAAAATTCATGTTTAAAAATTCCATTCATCAGAATTTCTTTACTCCCAAGCTTTCAGTTGTCTAATACAGTAAGGCTTCCAAATACGACATTTATAATTTGTGGAACACTAAAATAACAGAATGACTGAATAACCCGACATTGTAAACAATTCAGCTATAAAAGGCTGAGGTAGTTACCACAGACCGTGTTTACATTTCTGCACAAAGCCACCTTTTATTTTCTACTTACATAGTTAAGACGTAGGCTAATGTTATTCCAGGGGTCGGAAACGCGTAATAAAGCAAAGTGAGCGGGTATCCCCGACTTGTTACGAAGTTAAGTCAATTAAGCGGACTTTAACCGTGACCCAGCATTTGGAAGGGCAACAAAGGTACCAACTTCGACTCCCGTGGCCCTTAAAGTTCAGAATAGGGCTTTATGTGGCACAGCCGGGGTCATACGAAATTTTATACGACCAACGAGAGACAGATAATTGATTCCGGAATTTTAAGCATGGTCTGTTACGAAAAATGTATCAAAATTCAGGGAGCCCCGTTGACAACGAAAGCAATCAGGCTGAGCAAGTTGTTTAGATACGTGCTCGTGGTGTTCGTTCACATTTCTTCAAAATAACATTCTTTTTCTAATTATGGCAGGATGATACTTGTCGAAAGATACTTGTAAAATCAGCCATTCTGTAAAAAGGCCTGGTCTTTTCACCCCAATTAGGCTGACAAATCATAGCCTTTTTGTAATACGTTTTTAGGCTTTTATGTGGGTAACCTTTCGAAGTAAAAAACCAAATTGATATTTAATCTGTGAAATCTGTGAAAATACATTTCACCCCCTTTCACCCCCTTAAGGGATGATTAGAGCAAAATTCTGAAATTAATTTTTATGGATTTGTGTGGATAATCTTTGTATTAAAAAACTGAGCTGATATCTAATCGAGCAGAAGAGGGCATTATATTTAATTACAAATTACTAATAGTTAAACATCTTGAAATATCTAAATAGTTTCTGAATTGGTTGATTTATTATTAAAGAATTAATCAATTACTCTGCAAATTTTGAGCACAAACAAATTTTTTACACCTTCTTTATGACGAGTCCCCGGCGGGAACTCTATTTTATAGGTACTATGTACATATGTAGAGAAACCCGGGCAACGCCGGGTACTTTAAGCTAGTAAATGTATAAAAATGTGCTGGTTCCTTAATCATGGGTAATTATAGTTTGATTTTCGAGAGTTGAGACCTGAGGCGGGTCCCTGGAACGGACCGTGCCCTAAGGAAGAACCAATGGTACGCTACACCGCACACAATCCGGAGCGTACCATTGGTTCTTCCTTAGGCCACGGTCCGTCCGAGGGACCCGCCTTAGGTCTCAACTCTCGAAAATCAAAATATAGCAGTAGGTATAAGTAAGTACCTGCGACGCAAACGGTCGAACCGCTACGAACAGCGCCACGTCGCCCGATGCTACCTGGGTTGTTTCATTGAAATGCCTATAACTTCGTCGATTTACCGAATTTTTACATCGGCCTTGTTTTATAATATTTCTAAAACGTCAATCTATGAAAATATGTAAAAAAATCCGATTTTTGACACTTTCAAACGGTTATACATCCTTAATTAAGATAAAAACGTTTTTTCGACTAAACGATGGCGTTTTGTAAAAAGGCTGATTTTACAATTGTCTTGCGACATGTATAAACTTTGGTCGGTCAGTATCATCTTTTTTATATGGAAACTACCCCTGAAAAGAACGTGAATTATATCTGTAGTTCTGTAGGAAATAATTAGCTACAGGTTTGTTTGCGACTAATAATGTTTCATTGCGGCTAATAATGTTTCATTGCGACTGATAATCTAAGAAAAAAATTGAACAAAAATCAACTGAAAAAACGGTGTTTAAATATTTTATCACAAAACCAGTGTAATATTGCAGAGAGTGGAGGATAACACATTTTCAATTGTACAAAAATAAATCAATCCTTCTTCAAACAAGAGTTTCGAAAGTTTACATAGTCGATTTAACCGGGTCTGCTGCAATAAAACAAAAACAACTACTTTTTTTCCATATTTTCATTTATTAATATTCAATATAGCCCCCCTCCGTGTGTGTACACTGTTGGCAGCGGTTCAAAAGCGATTCAAAAGTGTGGGCAAGTTTCTCGACTGGTATAGCCTTTCAAGCACGCGTCACGGCCTTTTGAATGTCGTCTATGTCGTCAAAGTAACATCCTTTCAATGGCATTTCGAGTTCCGGGAACAGAAAGAAGTCGCATAGAGCCAAATCTGGCGAATACGGCGAGTATTACAACTTTCAACACCGTGACTTGTGTTCGTGTTAAAAACTCGCGCATATTATTATGGAGCGTTGCCTTCGTTGTCGTGCAGTAAAAACCAGCTTCCTGGCTCACGGTATTCTGGTCGCACACGGTATATTTATTATTCTTATTATTTATTATCCATTTATTTATCAGTTTGGATCATTTTAGACGTGCGGGCCATCTGAGGCCTCCGTACGTGATGAACATTATTTATGCCAATCAAAAACTCGCGTTTTTGATAAACACTCATCACCATAAATTTGTTGCAACATTTCGTAGGTTTTTGTGGCAAGTTTTGCGTGAAATTTAATAACAACTTCGTGATATTTTTACGGCGTCGAATTTTTTCAACTGTGACGCCAAATATCATAACGCAACAATCCGGCATTTTATTTCTGGTTCCAACTCCTTTGGTTTATAGAGGAGGGATATAGCTAGCTTCCAAACGATATACACCACCAACAGATGGTGCAATGTATACCAAATTTATAATAACGATCTCGTTCGTAACTTGGTGCACTATGGATATAAGGTAATTTAGAATTACAGGTCAGGCGGGCAGGGGTAGTAGGGGACGATATAAAACAATTTAAAAAAAAATTAGTGTACAGAAATGTCTTTTTCCACTATGCCCGCTGGTACTTGTAACAGAAAAATAGCAAAGGGTCATAGGCAAATAAAATACTTTGATTAAAAAGACTTGTGATATATTTTTAATGTGAAGGAAGACTTTAGTTCAATAAAGCGAATAAATTTTTGCACCGACCTAATAGTAACATATGTATACAATTATGTATAGTGTTGGAATGCAACGATATTTACACGTATTCACATAGAAGCAGGATAGCAGTTGGAGACCGTTGGGCCTCTTGACGCCTGGGGTTTTCCCCCGAGCTTTTGTCTTGTTTCTAGGAACGCAGTTAACTCAGGGAAGAATGCGGTGGCAACGGTTTTTTCCGTTCAGTCTGCACAGAGCCTCCATGGTGCAGAGACATAATATCACGCAAACAGTTATAGCTAGCAGAGTTGTATTTTACCACTGTACCATCAACATCACTTATTGTTAATAAATATATTATTCTATATTTTACCAAAGTCTAACATATAGTATACACAGGAGGGATAACTTTTTCATTAAATATGATTAAAATTAATGAATCATTGCGTAAGTATATGAAACATCATGTAGAAAAGCGCTGTTCGGCCTATGTTGTAGAAAGTGAAACTTTTATTATTCAAACAGGAGGGATAACTTTTTCATTAAATATGATTAAAATTAATGAATAATAGCGTACGTGTATGAAACATCATGTAGAACAGCGCTGTTCGGCCTATATTGTAGAAACTTAGAAAGTGATAGTGCGCTCGTCGTAATTTTAGCAAAACAAGCAAGGAACGCGTGTTACTATATAGTCAGACGGTTAAAAGATGCAAGTTTCGGGCGACTGCTAACGAGCAACCCTCTAAAACCCTGTTACGTGGAGAGGCATATATAGATATAGAACTCGCCACTCACGGTTGTGTGAGGTGGTAGCGATGCTTTGAGGAATGTTATAATACGTGTGTACATTAGGGCAGAGCGAAACTATATAGGCGAAAATTTAAATTTGAATTTTCAGTTGGCCTGGGTGCGAGATAGTTGTCTTTTGATTAACCAAACACAACTGTAAACAAATTTTGGGAAAATATTCATATCTACAGGTTCCTTTTTCTCCTAAAAATGATTATATGATTATATGATTATATTGTCGCTTTTAAAAACCCGGATTTAAAAACCGGATTTTATTTATAATTTTGTAAAATTCGAAAACCGGGTTTTAAATTTAAAAAAACGGTTTTATATATTAGAATTAATATGCAGAAATTAATTAATTATTTTGATTTGAAATCGCCTCGGACACAAGCATATTGTAGTATACATATATGTAACAGCCTACCTGTAAAACTAATATTCATGAGTTCATATTTTCTGAAGAAAAATACTAAATGGAATAAAGATTTATAATGTCGTACCACTGTAAAAAAATTATATTTTGTGCAGATTTTAGTTTTCTTTTTATTTGGTTTTGTATCCAGTCTATTTTATTGTGTTATATTTTTGTAGATCCATAAATATTAAATTAACTCAAAAATTGTACGAAATTTTTATTTATTTATTTGGTTTTGTATAGATACAGTATATTTTATTTTGTTATAATTTTGTAATTCCACAAATATTAAGGAAACTAAACATTTTTAAAATAACTACAAATATTTATTTATTATTTTAATTATATATTTTTTGTGAAAATTCGAAAACCGGTTTTACCGGTTTTTGGGGAATAGTGGAATTTGAAAACCGGTATTTTCAAAAGTCGATTTTTGTATAAACCCTATGCGCTACCGATTATATCTATGTATACGTGGGATAAAAAAGTTAAAAAAAATATCCAAATATTACTTCAAACATACCTTAATATGCAGGCAAAACGCCAGATAATATAACATTATAGATTTTATTAAATAAATTCTCAAAGGTGACGTTGAAAAACGAGCGGTTACACTAGAGTACCCCCTGAAACACATTTGTCGCAGAATTAGAATTTACTATCTGCATTTGGCAGATTTCTGATCGACTTTGAGATCTTTCCAGGCGAGATATTTCTGTAACTTACAACTAGCATCTCGAATATACACACTGCAGAAATACCTAACCTTAGTTTGGAGAAGTTATAAAGAATCAGGAACCATTTGAATTTTTCCAAATTACCAGTCACGAGCAACAAATGTGCCTCGTGTAATCTTTTTATTACTCTTCTTTCTGTACTTGTGAATCTCTCGAATTCCGGTTTGAATTGCAGAATCAAAGGTTAGACCAGCACCTCAGACGCAAGGTACCATACGGAACGCTATAGCGTGGTGATTTGATGCAGACGCGGTTTAGTTATAAATGAGATCTCGACGCCAGTGGCATAAGTCCAAGAACGTCTATTCTGAGGTTTCAGACGTTCTGGAACCTACATGACCTTTATTGACTCTTTTCCCCTGCATCATCTTTCATCGGCTACTTATAGCGGGGTTGCACGAACAGCATGGATTTTCAATGGGATCAAACGCAAGGTCTTCGATTCCTCGGTTCGCTTCTGTGAGGTTGCACCACTTTCTACCTCGACCCGCAGATATCAAATTTTCAAGAAGGTTTCCCAGCACAACAATAGGGATTTCCTATATAGGGTGTCCAGCACTGAGTGGCACAGGCACGAAGGGGGTAAGTTTACATGCAGAAAGCAGTCGGATGTGTAAAATAAAATTTCTCACAAACGCCTTGGTTTTGGAGAAAATCGAATTTGAAAATTCTACAGGAAAAATATATATTTTAGCAACATTCACACCGCCTGTGAGTAATTTTTATATCAATAATAGATACTCTTTCCACGAATGTTGATAATATCTGCTATTATTGCATTTTTAATAGTTACAGATAAAAGTTGCTACCCCATTCTTCATCCCCTCCTGTAATTACTATTTTTGTATAATAATAATACTTGTGGTCCTTTGATAATAAAATTATAAGAAGAAATTATGAAGTAGAACAGAAGAGTAAAAAACAGGGAAAGTGTATAAGGGTACGTTTATGTTGGAGCTAGGAAAGCAACTATAACACAGTCGATCAGAGCGACGATAAAAGCTGCACGAAAATATCTTTCTTTGATGTGTTTATAGTGCAGGTGTCATAATAGTACTGTTTCAGTCGTTTAAGGTTTCGCGAAGATGGACCATTTAGATATGAGTGATTCTGAAGAAGAATTATACTAATAGATACGAATTTGGAGAGTTTCATCATTTATACAATGACTTAAGAAAATATCCTCAAATTTTGTTTTAATATATGGGAATGAAAATAGAAACTTTTGATTACATTTTGTCCAAGACATTGGATAAGATTAAATAAGAAAACTATTTTTTTACTCAAAATAATACTGCAATACTGAAACCTTACAGTGTAAGTATATAATGTAGCCGACGATATTGTTAAAGCTATTTGTGTCTTGTATAACAAAATAATTATTGATGTGGAAGATATTCAGCAGCATTAGTAGATTTACGAGAAATTTCAAGAGAATTAAATGTGAGGCCTGATTTTGGTAAGCCAGCTCGTGCTGCCCAAAACGTACGTGATTTATTTAAAACTTACATATGTAAACACTTACTGAATATCCATTGTTAAAAAGAAATATTTCTTTCTCGACCCTTTTATCGTTGGTCATCAGCTAGCAAACGTTGCTCTGCTCCCTGCTCCAATGTATATAAACATAGAGACACTATAATAAGAGCCTGGCCATAAGAAGGCCACTTTTGATTGGTCCGCCATGTTTGGGCAAAATCCCACGAGAGAGAAAGAGATATACACCATTTCACTCTTAACCACTCTTAACAACTCTTACGTTTATGGCGGTATTTTACTTCTGTTTACTTCACGTAAATAGGTATATACATATATACTCTGTCATATAAGAAGGAACCTGTGCATAGACCTGGCGCGCGAGATTTATATATATCGTCATAACTTCTACAATTATTTATTAATCAGTGTGAAAATTGGTGAAATCTTCCTTGAGTTGTTAAGAGTGGTTAAGAGTGAAATGGTGTACTTATATTTCTTTCTCTCTCATGGGATTTTGCCCAAACATGGCGGACATGGGCTCTATGTTTATATAGAGACACTATAATAAGAGTCTGGCCACGAGAAGGCCACTTTTGATTGGTCCACCATTTTTTGGTCCATTCCCGCTGATTTTTAAATCTGTCAATTATACAAATTTTAATTGTAACACATTTTTAAAAAAAGATATGTTTGAAAGTTAATAAAAAATGTTTTTTGTCATACTATTCTAATTGTTTGTAATATCTATTTATCTGAAAATGTGCATTTGGGTAGTAAATAAATAATGTATATATATATTCATAAACACTTTCTTAAACATAACCTTTTTTGGCCACTTTTGATTGGCCCGCCATTTTTCATCTATTCCCGCTGATTTTTAAATCTGTCAATTATACCAATCTTAATTGTAATACTTTTTTAAAAAAATATATGTTTGAAAGTTAATAAAAAATGTTTTTTGGCATACTAGGTATTCTAATTGTTTGTAATATCTATTTATCTGAACATGTACATTTACGTGAAGTAAACAGAAGTAAAATACCGCCATAAACGTAAGAGTTGTTAAGAGTGGTTAAGAGTGAAATGATGTATATCTCTTTCTCTCTCGTAGGATTTAGCCCAACATGGCGGACAGTGGCTCGTGGCCAGACTCTTTATGGGTGCGTTCCACTTACGCCCAAATCGCCCGTGATTTCATTAAGCTAGGTTCTCCTGTACGCGACTGGACGCAACGTCAAGAACTTCAAAGTCGATTTTCCCGAAAATGAAGCGCGATATCAAAAAATTGTACTCTTTTTTCTCGACTTATTTCCTTATTATTTGTCGAAAAGAAAGAGTAACTTTTTTTCACCCCATACTGTCTCTAGAGACTCTCTACATAAACAGTTTCATTATAAAACAATATAATGTATTTCAACGCTTCGCTCTTATCGTCGCTCTGGTCGTTTATCGCAGCTCCAACATAAACGTACCCTAAACCAGAAAAGCCGACAAAACACAAAAGCTAAAGAACTTTTTCGTTTCAATGGAACGGTAACAGTGAACCATCAAACTAAATGCCCCATATACCTACGCTAAAAATATCCCAATTAAACGACGGAGGCATCCAGATACATAGTAACTTAACCAAATGAAAAATTCTTCAGCAGTTGGAGTGGCTTCGCAGTGATCAGGTCCAGAGTACGATACAATCATTCCTCGCGGAACACTTCGATTCTCTCGATCGGGCGCCCAATGGAGTGGAAAGGATTTAGCACTGAGTCGCGACAAATCGTTAAGACACGGCTGTAATTTGTCGCTCGTGAACAGACTCTAAGTGTTCATCGAGAATCACGCTATTCTTCTCGACAAATTACAGATAAATCTCTCCGGCAACGGCGTCTAAGATCGACTGACTTCCGTCGCGAACCCTCGTGCCTCGAGAGATCCTGGGACGTGCCGAGGGTCGACGGCGATGTCGGCTCAAAACTGTGGGAATCGAGTTTGTCGCTGCCGTCGTGCAGCTTTATCATAAACAGGGGAGAACTGGGGGGACGTTTAGCAGGAAGGAGCAGCAAGGATGACAAGCTCGAGTGTTGCCTAGAGTCACGTAATTGCAAGTTTCCGAGAAAGTTGAAGCACTTGGGCGGTGTAGTGTCAGCTATCGATTCGACAGTTCTCCAGGTGCCTGTGAGCGAGATTTTGGAATCCGTTGATGAGAATTTGATAAAATTTATAGGGTTAGGGAATAATGGATCGTCGGAATGAGGATTAAGGGAATGGCGAGTGGAAGGCATGCTGTGGGAAGTTGATATATTACTTCAGATATATTAGTTTGTAGCAGAAATAGGAGGTCTCAAGAATTTAGATACGCTTCGAATTTTTTAGAGGTTTTGGAATGTGAATGTGGTAGGATAAAACGGAACGGCTGGGCAACACGGGACATTAATGTTTTTCTTTAATAATGGCTATCCGAGTATAGGTAAATGACCCTGGAGAGGCGGAGACATATGGCAGATTTGCTTTTTGTTTACAATCTCATAAGTAATCACATCAATTGCCTTGAAATCTTGGTACAATACATATTCAATTTGCCTAGTAGCGATGTGAGGCATCACACTGTATACGCTAGCTGCAATTGCACTGTTAGAATGTGTATGCTCGCAAATACATAGATACTGCCATAATATTCACGCATGTTTTGTGTATACTGGATGATTAATTTGCAATGCTGATGTTGATACTGTATTCTAATATCTATTCATTTTATTTCATCCCTTTGTAAGAATGTGTGTGAGACGGGCACCACGACCGTCACGTAGGCCCGAGCGTTCCGAAGCGGGCGCATAGCAACAATGCCCGCCAACAGTGCCTACTTAGTCTTTTATTCCCATCTGTTATTAACAGGTGGGTTAGGTTGAAAAACAGTCCCGGACTGAACCTCGCCTTTGTTTTTGCCTTTGTTTACTTTCTCTTCGCTGTTAATAATAATAATAATTAAAACAAATAGTCATCGATTCATATTTTCTCGTTCCTAAGAACAATCGAGCTTTCTAATCCCGCACATAATTCCCCAACCTCCACCAATCCCATTGAAACATTAAATACCATCCCCCAGTACACTTCACAGAGACAAACAATTGATTTCTCTACATCAACAGACGCGGTCGCGTCTGGAAGCTAACTCCCCTTCCCGTTCCCCCTCTACCCATAGGCACACTGAGCGACCATGTCTTTATATATACTGGAAAGTACGCGAAATTGACAGGTCACCGCAGCTATTTTGGCCTTATTATCTTATGTTATGACATAGTCCCGGTGTCTTACATGATCAAGCGAATAATTTGTATTTTTCGAACCCATTTGTGGTTTTACTTAATGTATCAAGCTTTTTTTTTTAAAAGATTAAAGATTTTTTTCTGAATTAATGGTCATTTGACGAAAAAGACAAAAAGCCGCTACGTTCGGATCGCTAGTAAATATCACCTAGCTAGTGTCAAACCATCATAACCTGCCAAGTGTGAAAAAACGTTAGTTGTCAAAATTTTTGAAATGTCACGAATTTTTCCATCTTATAAGACAATTAACACGGTAAGTCTCCAAAATTTTTTACTAGACTTTTTATGTAGAGCTTATAGAATCCAATTTTTTTTAATAGACTTTTTATGTTGAGCTTATAGAAACGAAGGGGACGCACAGACTTGGAACTTTGTCGGAGAAGGTTCGACAGAGAAGCATCTTCTTTCGCGCAAATTTCTGGAAACTTGTCAAATAAGGTAAACCGGCAAAATTTGTCTAAGACATAGCATTCAGAATTAAGAACATTATGGCAGATTGCTTGTAATGTAGAGCAAGTCACATTAGTGAAAAAATTACGCTGAAAACACATCTCCCTTGATGCTTTTCAATCTTTTGTGAAAGATATTCGTAATAATACTTTCAAATACACAGTAGTTCCCACACTATTCATTAATTTTATTAGTTTCCCATTAACAATATATTTATTTCAATACACCAATAAACGTACTAAATTAATTTTATTATAGCCACTGTGCGTTAAAAATATATTGGATCTCTTCGTTCATTTTCGCTGAATTACCATTAGTATTTAAATTTCCTGCAACACGACCTTCTGCCATATACTGTCATCTCCTTTGGACACATTAGGTAGTCTCTACACTTAATATAGCAGAAGGCGACTCTTTTCCTATAAGTTCTACGTTAAGTTGTTATTAAAATGTGGTTTTTATATATTTGCATATAATCGAAGTAGAAGAGAAATAGTAAATAACCCTGCTGCATGAACAAATACATTAAGCACATTTTTATGTATAATTTTATTTTAGAGTTACAAGAAATATGGATGTAGAAAATCGAATTTTATTATGTACGTGGAAAAATGTACAATTTACACGAGAAAATAAATTGGGACATAGTATTGTACAAATTAAGCGATTTAATTAAACGATTATATTCAACTTCGATGCTCTGTTTGCTTCTTGTATGTTTGTTTCATTTCTGAAAACTCAAATTTAAACCACTTCCATCAACGAAAAAAGTATTATTTGTACTTCTACGATTTCAAGCCTTTCTGAGAAGCTGGCCTAAGATGCCAAATTATGAAAAAAATTATGAAATTCCCCCCCCCCCCATAAACATGACTCATGTATGAAAGAAGCTAATTCCCTTTAATTCTAAAAAAATATTAAAAAAGTTCAGATGCAAAGATTGGGAAATCAACTTTGCTAATTCCAATTGTATTCTCGTTCTCCGCTCGAACACTGATTACTCTGTCACTTTTTGTACTTGACATTCCTTTATTGGCCACAAATCAATTCAGTGCTCAGATTTTCAGCTTCGGGAAATAATAGGGGCACACTGGACACATCAAAACTTGTTCAATTATTCCCAAACCGTTATCCTTCGCTTCACGTCCAATAACCAATCAGAAGTAACACATCACATTCGAATGTACATTATTTCTCCTTCTAAGTTTAAATTGCACAGAGATGAGAGGGGACAAAAGGGCGAACGACATATTATTGAAAAGTTATACAGTATCGGTCAAAAGAAAGTTTAAACTGCGAATGATAACAAAACGAAAATAGTTGTAGGTATTATAGATCCCATAGATTGGGGGGTTGTCAAAATAGACCAGTAATACCAACATAATAGGTAGGGAAACTGTACAATGATTGGCATCCTAAGCGGAAATCCCAATTGGAATGTCTACCTTTTTTGTGAAGTTTTTATATGGTCTTAATCTTCAGTTATTATCAATGATTATGGACTTCTGATTAAAATAAAACATCTTGAGTACCTATTAAGTCTTTTATTTTAAAAATATTCAATGAAAAACAAAAGTAGGCTTAAAAACACAATCATTGGCACCCTAGAATTTGAGGTTATATAGAAAAACATATGTATTTAAAAACGAAGTTTAAAGTGTTTAAAGAGACTATTTCATTCACTATTAACTACCTACAACACTTATTAAATCTGTATTTCAATCCATTACTTAGTTATAAAGCGACAAAATATACTTACCTACCTCTTATCAAAATTTTAAGAAAACGCCTAAAACTTAGGCGTTCGTCCCACTTTCTGGTGTTGCCAGATGTAAAATGTGTGGTTCAACTACTGGGTTTTGCAGTGTTGTAGGGAAAGGAAAATAAGAGATTGTAAAAAAGTACTTTCTAAGGTTCTTCTTCTTAATATTTAACTTTTTAATCAGGTGTGCCAATGATTAGTGCAGTGTCAGCATTAGTGCAGTTTACCCTAGCTACGTACTTAAAGCCCAGGTAGTATTAAGTTAGTTATGCAGATGTGCAAAAATATGAGTTTTAAACTTTCCTTTAACCACCACTATACTGCCCTCTTTAGTTAAAATTTCCTATCTAACAGTTTGAAACAACCGAGAAAACTGAAGTTTTATCATTTATTTTGTACCGTCCTTATTTTCCTTCATTCAAATTAAATTATGTTGTCATTATTTCGTGACAGCCTAATATCATTTTTTTGTAATAGGTGTTCCGGCAGGTGCTGTATTATTAACGAACCAATTAATTAATTGTTTTAGATAGGATATTATAACCATTTGGAAAGAAGTTAGGTTAAATACATTATACTGTTTATACATCTTTACGAAGCACGTAGAGTTCTCTAATTTTACTTAAAAGGTAAAAGATGTGTGGAACTTCAAATATTTCAACATACCGTAAACTGGGGTGACTTTATTTTATTTTATTGTGAAGTAATTAGAACATATGGTGTTTTGTAATCGATAGCAATAATTTTTCCAAGGTCAAACGAAAAAGACAATAGCGAATTCAATCATATGGTAGTTTTTCAGTCAGAGTAAAAAACTGGGCAAAGTCACCCCGGCGGGCAAAGTCACCTCAGTTTACGGTATCTCAAAAAATGAAAGAATGCTACAGTTTAACTGTGGAGGGCAATATAAAGCTTCACTACAACGTCACGATCTGGCTTTTCAATCAAACGTGGAATTGAATTGCACGAGTGCTGGGAATGTGATAGTGGACAAGGATAACGCCACACGAAATCACGTTAAACATGACAACCGACGTCAAACTCACCAGCTTGTCTCTGCATAATTAATTTTATGCGGTGAGCAGCTCCGCCGAACAACACCTAAATTGTTTCGAACGAAAACGTTCAGCTTGTTCAGCACCATCACCCTCATTCCTCGCGGATTGTCCTCCATGTCTCGCCGTTAATTAACGTTAATAATTGAAACTCTTGTGGGAAATTTGAAATTTAATTGCAATTCCAATGTTCAATATATTCCACTCACTGTTCAGATAAAATAGTTTAGAAAATAATCTGATGGAAATTAGTATCGACTGGTAAAACACGAAGCATCGATGAAAGTGTCTCCTGTGCCACTGAATCTTCATTCAGCTTTCCTCCATCTTTGCGTTTAGTGGCAGAGATAAGGTTACGTTCGAGTGTGCAAAAGTATCGGAAAGAATACTGTTCGTTATTGAAAGATACAAGTAGCGAATGGAAATCTTAACAATTGAATTTTTTTTAGATTCATTTTGTAACTTGGGATATTGACTTGACTTTGATATAAACGATCGAATTTTTCAGAATAAAAATATTTATACGAATCACTTATTAGGAGATGTTAAGAAAATGTTCTCGTATTACACGTGTAAACTAAAAATTGCTGAATTGACCAAAGTGGGCGACGTAAGCTGTTAATGCAGTCGAAGAGGTTTCACTTGCGCTTTAATCCCAATGTAATAACCTCGATCGCTGATTAAAGGGCCGCCTTGAAAGCGGATTACAGTTATAATCCTTCCCTTCGAGACTTGACGTACCTATTTAACAGCTTAATACATTAAGTATCACTCTGTGTTCGGCAAGAGCTTTATTGCACCGTTTAATGGATCCTTGAACATCTTAATGGGCACCTTTATCTTATGTTCGCGCGAGAGTTGCTACTAAAGTGTTTCAATGTGTGAGTTATAATAAAGATGATCTAAATAATGACAATATTTATAGTCACTGATCTTGACCGATGTATGGGAAAAAAGTGGGACACGTATTTATATTAATTTTTAAATACTTCTATAGTATGTTAAGAAGTTTTATGAAATTTAAAATCTATTTTCTTGTTGGCGAATTCTGGGACGCGTTTCGTATACGTTTTAACGGTTTAATTGGTACTCTAGGTCCCTGGGGTGTGTAATAATAATGGGGCCAAAGAAGTGAAGCCTTGTAAGAGATGATAAAGAGCATATTTGCTGATTTTTCGGTGATTTACACCACGGTAGGGTTAGGACTATTCGAATAATTTACTATTCGAATATTTTACAAGTATTCGAATCCTACGAATAAACTTCGAATATTTGAGTATTCGAATGTTATTATTCAAATATTTGAGTAGGTATTTGAATATTTTTATTCGAATATTTGAGTATTTGAATATTTAAGTATTCGAATATTATTCGAATATTTAAGTATTTTTTAAGTATTTTTTTTTCATTACACTGAACAAAGACATTACGCTGAACAAAAAATGACTAAAAACCATATATTTTATGCAACAGGAATGTAAATACGAAACACACTGTAGAAAAATACTAACGCAGCTGCTTATAAACATTGATTTTTGTATGGGAAATATCGGGGTGCATATACACCCCTGTACACGGTTAAGCGCTCAGGCGCCTTTGAAACCTACTACTGCATTCAAATTCAGCGATTCCAATCAAATTTGTATGAAATTCTGTGTGAAAAATATCACAGATAGCATTCCTACAAGAATACTTGGGAAAGTTTCCAATTCGGTAACTTTTTATTTACATTTTTGTTAGCTTGGGGTGTGTTTGCATCCCCGTCCACAGAATGAAGGCTAATCAATTGTCACGGTTTGAACCAGCGTTGTCGGTTCGACTGTTGTGTGAGCCTGTACCTGCGCGCGTCTCCTGCGCGTGCGCGCGCTAGTGGCCACTGCTCCCCGTCAGCTGTTTCGGCGTCAAACCGCGCGGCCCGGTAGTTGCACCGCCAATATTCAACTGTTAATATCTCGAGAACGAAGCCTCGCATTCCAAAACGGTAAAAGACTTTTCGATGTCTTCATGCATCAGAATATTGCATGTTCTGAATTATCCTTCAATTCTGCGGCACCCTGATATGTACCTAATAAACGCTCGCCGTTGAAAACTTGCTTCAGAAGAAATTCAGCTTCCTTTAGAACAAATTTCTTTCCGAAAGCTTTAGGATTTACTAGAATCAAAGAATGAAAAGAAATCGAATTTTCCTTATTGTCAGAGGAAAAGTCGCCTGAAACCTTCCGATTAAATAGAAGTAATCGAACAAACCCTTGTCATTGAAGGCTTGCCCCAAGAAAGATCAAGCTTTTCATAAAAAAAATCCTGTGAAAGTAAGCATACATAAGAAATTGAATTTTCTTCATAAATAGATGAAGTAGATCCATCTGAAAGCTTGTGAATCAACCAGAATAGATCACAATTGACATAGCCAGTCCTCGCCATAGAACATTTTTTCCCAGAAACCTACTCTTAAAAAAAATCATCTGAAATCTTCAGATTAAACAGCATAAATAAAAAAGAATGCCACGTTATCGAACATTTGCCTCGAAAAAAATTAAATATTTCCTAAAATAAACCCTTCTGAATGCTTGAGAATCGAGCAGCATACACATAACAAAAGCTATAGTGATCGAATACTTGCCCCCCCCAAAGATCAAACATTTCCTAAAAAAATCCCCCTAAAAGTCTCAAAATCGGCCGAAGAATCGCTCGTCATCAAACACCATCCCCAGAACAGCTGTGGAACGACCCGCCAAAATAACTGCAACCTTACCTCGTACGAGTGTGAGGATGCCCAGTGGCATCACCAGGACGGCAACCATCAGGTCCGTGATCGCCAGGCTCATCAGAAAGTAATTGGTGACGTTCTGGAGCCGTCTCTCCTTAGTGATGGCAAGGCACACCAAGATGTTGCCAGCAGCGGTGCCCAGCACGAGTACGAGGGCCAGCATCGCCCACCAGTTGTTCAAGCCGCCGCTCTCGATGCCCAACTGCGTTCCATTCACCGATTTATCCTCGTAATCGCTGTCGTTCAGTATCCCAGACACCGTGAACCGCGCTATGCCGCAGCCAGAGCCATTCGTGTCGCTCGCCACGGCGAGCAACAAAAGGTCCTCGTAACAGGTGTCGACGACGGCCTCGTAAGGATCCGTGCGATCGATCCTCTGCATCGACGAGCCGATCATCTCTCAAGGAAACGGCTGATCCCCGGGTAGCTTGCTCTAACAGCAACCAAGCCCAGCCTTACTCATCTGTGACGACGAACGTTCACGTTGCAACTTCCGATTCGTTCCTTGGATCACGCACGACGCTCCGCGCTCCTTCTTCTGTGTCTTCAAGGTGGTTGACGATGCTTACCGACAGTCTTTTACGCGCACTGCTGAGGAACCATGATTATCACTCGAATAGCAGTTTTTTAAACTGCTGGAGATGCTGACTAAAGTCGACCCTAGGATCGGTAGCTCGTTCCGTGATGTTCCGTGACGCCGACTATAGTCGGCACCCGTAACGAAAGGGTTAACTATGGATAGGGTAGGTGTTTTACTGGAAGATTTTCATGTAGTGGGAGGTGATTAAACGTTTTAGTGATGCAAAGTGAAATAGTAAAGTGCAGTTGAAGGGAAATGAAAGAAGTTAAAGGGGACGAGGTTCCTGTTATGATAGGGGGACATGAATGGATGTCGACTCTTTCGTGACCTTTTTTCAAGCAGCGTTTGAAGACTGTGGCGGTGTTCCTTGAATTTGACAATGGTTCTATTCGCGGAACGAGGGTTTTGGGAAACTTAAGAACGTTTGGAAGAAAGACTTTTTCAGCCCCCTGGGATATATGCTTCTGAAGAAAATTCAATGTCAATGAGGATGGACTTGCTGGGTATTGCGAAAGAATTTATATTCCTAGTTTATTCAGCAAACCCCTTTCATCGCGATGACGCTAAGAAGAAAATCTGTTTGACAATTTAAATAATAATCTTGAACTTTCCGAGTTTTTAAACACTAATTGGAGGTTAGAACGAGAAGGGGAGGAATCAACTGAAAACAAGGCGAATTACTGACTAATTCAATTGATAAAAGTAATCATGCAAAAACAAAATTATAAATTCAACACCTAGCCTAGAAGACTCAGTACATAATTAAATCTTTATGCCTTCAAGTACAATTTTCATAGGTCGATCTGAAGTGAGAAACAGATGCACTAATGGAGCAGAAACCACTGCTTCTGTTGCAATGATTCAAGGATTCGTATTACAGGACAAACAAACCGCACAGACTCCTGAATAGAGACGAACGAATTAGAGATAGAGGCGAAACAAGAATTCCTATAAACGTGCGACCTATTCGACCTCGTTTCCAAGCTATCTCTACGTGCTTATCTTTCCATCGACCACTGAAAATGACAACCTTTCATCCGAATGAAGTCCAGCGAGTGTCTGACGAGTGATCCTACCATTAGTTCACTTGTCAGAGTCCCCATCTATTCAGATTTCCAGATATCGAGTATCAGCCAGCCGTTCAGTGGAGTAGGTTACACGAAGTTTGCGAAGATACCATCGCGAAAGCACATTTTTCGATTATCATGATCACAAAAACGACCTCGACGCGACGGAAACTTTCATGGCCGCGTTCATTCACCCTCCATCGATCCTTCCGACAAATGCCACTCACTATTTGGCAATGAACTTACATACGAACTCGTTGAAATATTTACGCGCCGAAGGGACATTGAGCAATTTTGTTCTTCGCTATGCGCTGGCCGGTAAATATTGGCTTTTCAAGGTCATTCGACTTTTTCGTGATTTTGCTTTTTATTTCTGTGCCTGAGGAGAACGTCTACTTGCGTCTTTATACTTTCTGCTTCAAATGAAACGGGTAGACTAATGGTGAAGGGGGATGGAATGGGAAATAGCCAAGAATAAAGCTTAATGACCTTCGCCAGATGATATCTTTTGCCTAGAGTTTTCTTTAGTTAAGGCTTTAGAGGTATCTAATTTTCTTGTAGCTTCGTATGTTCATATCAGAATGGCTTCTACGCCACTTTCTATATTTGAATCGATGATCAGTTAGATTTCTCGTTTCAATATGATGGAAATCAGCTGTCGTGGAGGTGAGAAACTTTTGAAACATAGTTTGCACTAATTGTACTGTTGGATTCAAGAACGGCCTCGGGACACTCAGGTCCTTTCTGCATAAAACGCATAATTAGATTCCTCATTCTTTTCTACATATGCCCCCTAAATTTCAGGGTCGCATCTTCATAGCCCGGCAAGGCAGCCTGAATTTGAGAATTTTTTATGCGAGTATAGTGAATGGAATACAAAATCTGTTTGAGGGCCTTTATTGGACATACCTTGAATTGAAGTATGATCACAATTTTTTTACAAAATTTTAAATATAAAATGGTGGCGCCACGGGTCAAAGTAAGAAGCTTCTTCTGAAAAATAGAGTCCCGCAGCCGGAAAGATTTGGCCTCCAATTTTTGACCTACAACAAAAAACCAACAATTTTTTAATTCTATGTATATAAGATTATCTCGGAAAGTACACGAGGAAATTAAAAAATACTATTTTTTGTAAGAATGCTGCGTGATTGAACAAAACGTTTCAACAATTTTTCACGTCACTTTTTATTCAATCACGCACCATTCTTACAAAAAACAGTATTTTTTCATTTCCTCGTGTATTTCCCGAGATAATCTTATATAGAATTAAAAATGTTTGGTTTTTTGTTCTAGGTCAAAGAGTGAAGGAGAAATCTTTCCGGCCCCGGAATACTGTTTTTCAGAATTCAGCTTCTTTTATTGAGCTGTAGCGCCGCCATTTTGAATTAAAAATATAAAAAAAATTGTGATCATACTTCAAGGTATGTACAATAATGGTCTTCAAACAGATTTTGTATTCCATTCATTATACTCGCATAAAAAATTCTCACAATCAGGCTACTTTCCCAGGCTCTACATACAGTGGCATTACCCCTTAAGTAGGCACACTGGCAAAATCAGAGAAGTGGGCGCGTGGGGTTATCACTGTCAGCAGTCACCCTAACTTCTTTTAAGGGTTATAATTGACAGAGCTATGGTAACTTCTGTGAATCGATGTTGACTAATTATTATTGACCCTACCTCACGTCTAACCTAAGCCAAACATACCCCAACCTGAACATGACAATAAATAAGTAATAAAAAATAATGTTAAAACAACTTCTTTTCTATATTTCTCCATTTTATGCAAAGAGGGCCTGAAAGGGCAATAATTAAAATTAATTTCACTGATTAATTTATTACATAATTCCGATTGTAATAATGCAACTACAACGGAGATATATCAAATTTTTAAATACTATAAACAGTTTTACAACAACTTCACTATCTATAAAAAAGATCTAACTTGCTTCCAATTTTTTTTAAGCATGATGACACTCTAAATGTCAACTTTCAACGATGGGCTTATATTCTACAATGTTGAAACTTTATCTCAAAATTTTGAAGACTGAATTTACCAAATAGTTTTTAAATAACAACTGATTAAAAATTGGTAGGATCAAATTGACCTAGTGTGACAACGACGTTCGAAAAAGTAAATGTGAAAACCGAGGGTTAATTAATTCTTCGTCTTCTAAAAAATTCCGACTGTTTGATGTCAAATTTGTCAAATTTGACAGACTATCTATTTAACGACAGAAACCTTATTGCGCTTTTTCAAAACTTGTGTGACACCAGTCTTGCCCATGGGCATACTGAAGGAGGGGCAGCGGTGGCGCTTGCCCCCCCCCCCTGACACAGGAAAAAAAAAAAATTAATTGTTGCTCCAAAATTACATTAGTATATTACAAAGTAAAAATAAATGAAATTGTGAAGTAATTCCGCATTACACGACCCCGGTTACATTGGTTCCTACCTACGTATATAAATTGTAATAACAAAAATTGTTTCACTATTTATTGTCCCCCCCTTACACCTCTTGAATGAAATCCTAGCTACGCCCATGGTCCTGCCCCGTCCTGTCTTAACCCGATTGCAGAGCTTTCTGACCTAGATGGCGTTTTCACAGTATTTGCCAATTATCCATCATTCATCACCCGACAGAAATCGCGCCGAAATGCTTCCCCATATTTCGTAAGAAACTATCCTTTCGTCTACGTTCACACAGCTTCTACGTTCACACAGCTTTTCTATCGATTTCCACGTGATCGGTGTCCCTTCATCCATGTTTCTGTCAATACTTCAGAAAAATCGAACCAATACCGCCCCGTGAGAGAGCAAAACGCTGTGGACCCCGGAAGCTTACGATCTATCAATACACTTCAAAAAATATCAGGCGACGCGATGGCACGATAGCAACAAGCGTTCCTTGATTTCCAGCGGGGGAAATAGTGGATCAAGCTGCGAGGGGCGGGTTATCCTTCATTGCCAGGCGCAGACCAGCTGCATCATGCAACCCCTGCATTTATATCGCTGCCAAGGCGGTAGCAGAATCGACGAGGAGGGAAATGCTCTGGGCAAAGTGCACCTACTGGTCCCGAAAGTATCGCGCCCGATGTTATCAGTTTTCAAGAGCCTTTCATTCTCCAAGGAGCGGGTCACGTGCTGGCAGAACATGGCGAGCTTCCTAATGGCGTTATTTGAAATATCATTGCGAGTAACGTGTTACTTTATCTTGCTGCTATGTCATTTTTCATATCATGCGGATATCATGTTACTCCATTTTGAGGAATAAGTTTTTAAGTAATAATAGTGTGCCTGACACTGTGAAGCAGTGGCCGGAAATATTTTAATTTTTATTTGCTTGGTGCATAAGTAAACGCTCTAAATGTATGTAGAATCCTTTTATTTTACACTATATTATTTCGATAATTATTATCGCGTAGTCGACAAAAATGATGTAAATAAGGGGATTGTAGCTTTACCTACAAGTCTAAAACCGTAGATCGACAGAGCACACGTGCGACATTGCATTCCTCTTCTATTCCGCTGAGGGAAATCGGTTGCAGAAGGAACTGCAACTATTTTTCAGACTCATGGCGAAGGTATTTTATCTGGAAGGGTATGTCGAAATGGGTTTACGAGATTTAAAAGTGGTGATTTTGACGTTGGTGAGAAGCGTCGTTCTGTACGTCCTCGGGAAATGCAAACGATCTACAGCAGCGCTGTCCAGCGTAGGGGCCCCTCACGCGCCTGCTTCCCCTTCCAATCTTTCTCTCGCACAGAGACCAGCGCACTTGTAGATCAGCGCTGTCCAAGGTAGCTCCCGCGGGAGCTTGGGGTTCTCCCACTCTCGCCCGCGTTGTCAAGGAGACCGCGCGACGCTAAGAAAGCTGCCATGACGGGCTAGCTAGACTAGCGTTTCCGCGGCTAGCGTCACGTGGTATCCCTGACAACGCAGGCGAGAGTGGGAGAACCCCAAGCTCCCGCGGGAGCAACCTTGGACAGCGCTGATCTACAGGTCATATGGGGGCGAAAACCCTGCACAGTCATCGTATGAGCTTTGAAGACAGTTAGAGTCCGATCATTTAACAGTAATTGGACGCTTACATGCAATGGAAAAGGTGCGAAAGGAAGACATAACGATGAAAAACAAAATTACTTATGCACCAACCTAATACACAGTGGGAGTAATGTGGCTACAAAAGGACAAGACGACTGTTAACAATATTCATATCGTTTAGTAGGTTATGCCTTTCGCGACAATTCGCCTGTATTTTGATTATATTCGGTTCAGTTTTATGTAAAATGCTCACTTTGAAGGAGGTCATTGTTATAACCGCTCAGCTGGAAAATGTGCGATCGGAATTTTGAAGAACGAATTGCAATTTAATTTTCGAGAAAACTCGGGAGGAATGAAGCAGAAATACTGGAAACGTTCGATGTGGCGTCATGCGGGTTTTCATAATTTCTAAAATTAAAAGCCATCGCAATTAAGATATCTTTGGAGGATTTCCTTTGTTGATTTCTGCACGAAAATCGCGAATAAATGCTTAGTGCATAAAATTGGGCAGAGAGTATTTTAAAGGAATAAAAGAATAAATAATTTAAAAAATATTTATCGCTTCTTTACAACCACACCTGGGTCCTCTTTTAGGTGTCGCTTATAAATGACTGACTGTACCTGAACTTTTGTAAGATTGATATTGGTCTTGAATTTAAGGGTAGATACCTACTTCCCGGTGAAAAGATAAAAAAATTTGTTTACATATTTTCATTCTACATCTTATAAATGACCAGGTAAAATTTTAGAATGAAGTTCCTGTTGGTTGAATATTGTCAACTCTACGAGATGGCGCTGAGAGCGCCATCACTCGCCAAGCGGGATTCCCCTCTTGGCATACACTATATATATTCTTCTACGTACTACCTAAAACATTCTAGAACTTTCTTCATGTTTTTACTCTCTATTACTGTAACTGTAATCCATTATTAAAAAACGTAATTGTAACAGTTCCTAACGGTACAGATTTTACAGGCAGTTAAGGGGGACCATAAGTGTGACGCCCTTAAAATTAGGTGTTTTTTGAAGATGGATTGTGACGCAGGTATAATAGATAGAAATGTGACTTTTCCTTTAATTATTAATATATTTATTGCACTAAACCAAGAATAAATATTAGTTTTAAACAAATAAATACATAGAAAATAGGCCGCGCACGAGCAAGTCCTCGTCACCAGACGAAAGCGCTTCGCGTTAAAAAGTACGTTTTTTTTCGAAACACCCTTTTGCGCACTATCGCCACTGTAAAAAATGCAATTATTTACCGAATCTAAAAATTCAAACGGGATCCTATTCGTAATTACACTCGCTTTAGCCTTACACACTATTATGAATTTTCAACACCCAATTTTTTTGCGGACACTTTAGTGCGAAAGAATTCATTTTCCGGCACTAAACATATGGCATTAATCGTCCAATTTTGTTACAACAATGAGTGTAAGTAAGGCGATATGCACACATGTGCAATTAAGGAATTTCTTTGGTTTTTTTATTTTAGATGATCCTGTCTGGACTTATTATGGCGATAGTCCAGGCCTTTTTTACAACGCACAGAATACAAAAATGAAATAAAAAGCAATTTTATACTCTACACTTGTAGCAGAATAAATTGCAAAAACTTTTATACTGTATACTTTTTTCCAAATAAATTATAAATATCACCTATGTTTTCGCGCGATTTGAGAGAAAAGGGGAAGTGTCCTTATGAAAATACCAAACTATTCCCCCGAAACTTATAAGATCTGCTGAACTCTATGTGATGAACGTGTCTTCATTGCCGACGCTGGGAAATACTCCATCAAAGACGGAAACATGTGGTTCCGGTAGTAATGCGTATTTATAACTTCACGAACCTGATCGTCCAAATAGACAAAATTATCTAGCAAATCGAAGCAAGTAATACATGTATTACTCTGGGCTAGCGGAGATCTGTTGAAAACAAAATTTATCTTGACCACGAAATTCAAAGACCAATTCTTTTTATTTTAATGCGTTCTATTCCTTGGGAGGATAAGAAGCGTCAAAGGAACCATTTTTATCGCTCATTGTTTGAAACATTCTTTGGAACATAGTTCCCTTGACACTTCTCTCGTTTCAGTGAGTGAAACACATTACAAAAAATTGACCCCGACTTTCAAGGTCAAGGTCAATTTTGCGGTAAATTTTTTTAACACGTCTCTACCGATCCAGAGGTGTAAAATCACCTGTGTCAATTATAACATGTAACTATTTTGCACCTTGTAGGCACAATACTATACTGCCTTATACTTTAATCCATGTTTCTTCTAAATGGTTTGTTACCAGCCTCTTTTATATTCTTCTACTCCACTATTTCTCAAAGTGGGTGCTACCGCCTCCTTGGGGGCGTTTGAATTATTTAGGAGGGCATTAGGCATTAAGGCAACTGTAAACAATTTTTGGAAAAATATTTATGTCTGCAGGTACCTTTTTCTCTTAAAAATGTAAAAAATAAGATTCACATTGTGAATTTTTAAAATTTAAATTTATTTACAGTTGTGTTTGGTTAATCAAAAGACAACTATCCCGCGCTCAGGCCAACTGAAAATTCAAATTTAAATTTTCGCCTATATAGTATCGCTCCGCCCTACTGTATACGGATTGCAAAAAAAATAAAAAAGGAAACTGTAAAATTAGCCCCAATCTCCTCTACCATCACTTTGTTTGAAGCCTGTACACGAAGACCATGATAGATCAAGGCAACAGGACGACCTTCGTTTACGAGTGAGATGCTTACCATCATATCACGAATAATTGAATGATATCGGAGCTTCAACGATCGAACACAGTCGGTTTCAACAGCGCGAAGAAGAAAGAGACGAATGTAAGGGTATTTTTATTGTCTGGTTTCAGCGATCGTAGCGTTAAGGCTCTAACGATTTAATCTCTCTTTCCATTATTCAGGCTTAGAGGAAGTGGCGCGTAAGTGGCGTTGTTTCGCCTAGCTGCAAGTTCGTGAAACGCGATTTTCTTCGCTCGGAGAAACGTTCGACGTAATCCGACTCCATCTATAGAATCCTGTATACGATCGCGCGAACGTTTGCTTTGACGTCTCGCGGTTTTTAGACGAACGGAGAAATACAGAAATTTCAATTCAGGCAAAGTAAATCTTTCCCAAATCACAGAATCTCGATCTGCCTCGAATCAATGCTATTCGGGTTTTGGTTTGTATACAGAGTGTTCGCTAATTTGTGATAGAAATCTTCTATACTGACAAGGAGAGGTTCCCAGGTATCCGTCTCCGATTATTTTGGTGTTTGGTTATGTTTTAAAGGCGCCGAAAAATAAAATATCGTGTCTTTTTATTTTGGCTCGTTTGCATGTTTAGGGGGTGAAACCGCCCCTCAAAGTTTTTAAGGGATACAAAATTGTGCTGAATAAAACTTGATATAAATCTCATTTGCGTCATAACTTGCTGTATGGATGATGTTCTTGTCGTCAGTCACCGTTATTAGGGGGTAAACTACCCGTAATCGTTTATCTGCGCATTTGAGAGACGCAGTAAGAAAATTCATAAAATTCTTAAAAAACCGTAGACATAAATTATTTTAGGGTGACACATCAGTGGTTTTATGACCTCCCATCGTTACTGACAGTGAGAGGTGAACCACCCCTTGGGTAGTTTACCCCCTAATAACGGTGACCGGCGACGAGAACATCATCCATACAGCAAGTTATGACGCAAATGAGATTTATATCAAATTTTATTCAGCATAATTTTGTACCCCTTATGAACGTTGAGGGGTGGTTTTACCCCCTAAACATGCAAATAGGCCAAAATAGGAAGACAGGCATTTCTTATTTTTCGATCCTCTAAAACATCCAAAAACTAGAGCAATCGGAGACGGACACCTGAAAATCTTATAACTTTGAGGGGTTTCACCCCCCAAATATGAAAACGGGCCGCTATAAAAAGACACGTAGGTATATCTTATTTTTCGTTCCTCTAAAACATCCAAAAACCAAAGCAATCGGAGGCGGACACCTGGGAACCTTTCCTTGTGAGTGAGCCTCGGGAAATAGGACACCTAAATATCTCTCTTAGATTTGGAGATACAAGACAATGTTATAGTGTCCAAAATATACGGCGGTGTTTAAAAAACTATCTATCAATGAGCTTCAAAAGGCATAGAAGATGACACCAAATGAGAGATTAATTGTTAACCACATAGTTGCCTTCTTGAGCAGTGCAACTCCGCACTATAGGTAACAGTTTCTTCAGAAACAAAGTGTTAGCCAAGATGGGTTCGACCACCATTCCTTTGGAAATTGTAAAGAAGAATATCGTTGGCTTCTTGGTAAAACTCACCAAGTCCATATTTCTTAATTTTCGTAATAATTGAAAGCTATTGCAAAATACATCATCTATTCTAGAAAACTTAAAAAGTAATTGCTTCCATTAATCCTTAAGGATTTTAGGATGTTTTTGATCAGTTTTACCAATAAACCAATAATATAAGGTAGATGTAGGTACCTACTCATTAAACTCAGAGAAGAATGTCCAATTGACATGGGTTGAAAAAGCGATTCACTACTTCTAAGTATTTTTTATTTGCCAGGACAAACACGACATACGCGTAAACTCTGTATACTGATCGCCTTACTTGAGATCAATAACACAAGTAATGCAAAGAAAACCCACGTGCAACCCCTACTTCGAAAAATTATCATAGTGATGTAACCAAGAATTTAGCAACAACTTAATCAGCCACCATTTCTGCATCATTTCTATGTCACAAAATCTATGTGTAAGCAAGTCAATAAAACACCTCCTGCTTTATCTATCCCTAACAAAAATTATCAGCCTCGATATCTTCCACACCGTAACTTGAATTCCCCTCCAAAAATCCTCGCATATGCACAGGATGAACAGTCTAACCCCAAGATAAGAATAAGACTCGTTCCAGAAAGCTTCACAATTGGACACGCGTGTGCCTTTCGCATTCCACGAATACCGAAGAGTCACCGAGACTGAACAGTAGCTTCCTTCGACTGGTGGAATTTGATTACGTCGAAAAGGACAGGTGCGAGGAAGCCATTTTCCACGAGGCGTTGATCACCGATAATTAATTCGATAAAAAGAAAAGGTGAAAGACGCGCAATCCCAACAGTCACAGCAACGAAAGTTTAATTAAATCGTTCGAACGGTGACGCGAAGATGAACGTCGACGATGGGTCGTTACGTTTGAAGTACTGCGTTTAAACCATAAAGCCCGCTTGATCACGCTTGTTCGTTAACGAACACGTGACATTTTCATCGCCCCCGTGGTTGTTCGATTTACCCCAATGACGCGCTTGAATTTTGATCGGCCCACGCGCGGACTTTCCACCGTCGGACTTTCACAGTCTGCCCCACAAGAGCGTGTCGGCGATATTTCTGTAAATATTCATATATTTGGAAGAAATTTTATATGAGTCGAATCTACATATAAAACATTAATGCGCCCTTACTTGGTAAGTAAGGGGTCGAATCTCCTCCATTAGCAATTATAGCTTGGCACCGTATTGGCATACTCTCGACTAATTGTTCAGCGTATGCTACAGGTAGTGACCTCTATGTATATCTTCCGAATATGGTGTACGAGTGTTCTTATTTTTGTAACGTGTTTCCCTCTCAGCTTGCACTTCATTATGGACCACAGATTTTCAATTGGATTTGCATCAGGGGATTGGGATGGCCAAGGTAGGTCGGTGATGGCATTTTCTGCTTTCCATTTGGTACAGATGCGACTTCGATGTTTAGGGTCGTTGTCTTCTTGCGAACTCCATTTGTCCTCAGTTTAATCGAACCAATGTTTCACTGACGTGAGAAGCCCCCTTTGGTACAGTTTCGCAATTTTTTGTGCATTTAGATTGCCTGTAAAGGGACATCCAGACGCTGATGCATGCATCACGACTACGCGCCTAGCTGGTGAGCAAGATGCAACAGTCATGAAACCTGTATCGTGATGCATGCATCAGTGTTTCATGATTCTTGCATCAGCGTCTGGACGTACCTTTAAACGTGCACAAGGTCCCGACACCCCGTGCGTTAAAGCAACCCAAACATGCACCTTTATTGAGTGTTTCACACTTCTTTGTAGCATTATTTTTTCATGGACAGACCAAGCATGCTTTATAGGACACCAGGCCCAAAACGAAGATTCATCAGTGAACACTACATTACTCCAGTCACGATCACTATTTTGATGAGCCCACGCTAGACGATTTTTCACATGCTTTCTTGAAAGTAACGGTGCGGACAGTGTACTCCGCCACTTGACACCATGTTCGTCCAAACGCCGTTTAATTGTCATTATACCGACATCTATACCTCTTTTTAGCTAAAAATACTCGTCCTTTGCGCAGTGAAAGAGTAGGATTTTTCTCAAAAAGTCGGAGAACCATTTTATTTTCTCGGGTATTACTGCTTTGCTTTAAACCTCGACTTGGAAGGTCATCCACACTTTTTGTCTTCTTGCATCGCTCTACCCACTTCTTCACAAACTGCGTCATTTATGCATGTATTTAGCGGCACTCGTAAAACTCAATTTTCGTCCTTTTGGGTGACAGCATAAGAATACCGCCTCGAAAGCTCTGTTCTTTTCAATGTCGCAAACCAAACTGACAAATGTTCAGCCAAGGCGTTTGTTTACATTATCCTTATCTCCCCCTCATCAGGTGTCAGGTTCCCAAGATATCACCGACGCGCTCTTGTGGGACAGACTGTAACCGCGAAATGACGCCTGACTGATCGAAATCGACGTATCGATGGATAAGCTTAATTCCGTGTTTATGAACGCGTCGCGATTTATCGATTGGAAGCAGGATGGTGTGATTCCCGTTTCAGCTCTGCTGATGAGTAACCACATTGTGTGAAAATTCTAACCTCGTGAAATTATTAGGAGTGAACATTTTATTGGAAACGAATGTTCGTATTAAAAATGGAAAATTGTATTACATATAGAAAGTTTAATGTGGTTTTAGAGTAATTGTTAGGTAACTCTGGAATTTGGTGGACGCGAATTTAAACTTGGTTGAATAGAGCAAAATTGTGGTATATTTTATATTAATTTCATCAAGGCGATAATAACGTGGATTTGCAACATTTTGTATTTTACTCTTCTTCGGAATATGCACTGCACACAACGTGTTGAAATATAAATCTTCATTTTGTAAATGTAAAGAATCCAATATAAATGACGAAAGGTGAAAACCGGGAAGATAAATTACTTTGCGCTAAAGGTGGTTCAATTATCCGCAACTCTTTGTGTAATGCAGACGTAAGACACCCGGCGATTAACTGTTAATTTGTGAAATCAATTATACAACTTATTAACTCGCTGAAAACATGAAAAATTCTATTCATGTTATTTCAGAAACTTCGAAAACAGGAATACATTTTCGTAAAGTTCCACTTTCTTCAAATTCCAAGGAAATTCTCCTCTTGCAAGTTGAAAAGCGTTCAAATATAAGCGGAAGAAATCTCAGTAGAAGTAAATAAAAACCAGGAAAAACGCATCACTCTGCACTGAAGTTAATCGAAGTTGTCTATATAGAAGCAAACCTTCAAATGTATTTGAATTTATTAAGTGGACACTTTTTAATCAAGAATGAATTAAAACGACTGACAACATCAGATCGAAATAAACGAAAAACAATTGAAAGGTGAAAATTGAATACAGTAATTAACACTACTGTATAGCATTACTGCTAAGCTAAAATTTGCAATAGCCCTATCATTCACTGGTGCGACACGAAAACACGAAGCTCGACTCTTGTTAAGGATAATCGCACTTTCTTCGCGGAACGGCGTGTACCTGGGCAATTTTCCTGCACGGTTTCGTGTTGCAGATGAAAATAAACGAGGCTAATTTATTATCGTCTCGGCCAGGGAGCGAAGAGCCACTCGGTCGGATTAATTTATTAGCGCGCAATCTGGAATTTGAATATTCACGAGCAGGGCGACGAAAAATACCGCCGCTGTGCTCGAGGGCCAAATATCCGGGCGAACACAGTGTCGGTAGCAGGCACATTGAATCGTAACAATCGCGTTTTCTGAAGAACAGGGAAAAGGATTCTCCGCGCCGCGTCGGCGTCGTTGGGAAAATTGTGGCCTCGTGGAGCCTGGGTAATGAGGAATATTGGTTTATCAAGCATGAGAGATTGAGATTAGAAGAATGTGTAGTGAGCGAAGTAATAGAAACTAATGGCCTCGTGGAACTCTGGAATGGGAAATATTATTTTATTAAGCATGAGAAATTGAAATTAAAGGAATGGATAATGAGCGAGTAATAGAAAATAATGGCCTCATAGAATTCTGGAATGGGACACTAGTTTATCGAGAATGAGAAAGTAAAATTAAAAGATAGCATAATGAGCATTTGCTATTATTTAATAGAGAATAATGGCCTCGTGGAACGATCAAATAGGAAATATTACTTTACTTTAAAAACTGATTTTTAAAAACTATATCGAAGATGTGGAATAAAGTTTCTTCCCCCGACTGCAAGTTTATGAATAAGAATGATGTTGCATTTTCGCCACACTTTTTCATAAGGGATCATAGGTACCTGTCATGGTTCACCTTTTATTTTAGTTGTTTCCAAAATCCTGACCTTCACATAAATCAACAGAACTACAGAAAAGCTTTGTCAGCTACTTCAGCTTACATTTTAGGAATAAACAAATAGCAAATAAAGGAAACCACTCTATTATTTCCCAGTCTACGGTGTAGAATTCGATATCCCAAGGAGCAATAAAAAAGTAACAAAGAATCTGCATTCTACCGGCAACTAGATGCGCCCAAGTAATTAATAACCCAACCGCGGATCGAGTTTCGCGCGAAATAATAGATTATCATTCGGCGAGGGGGCTGAATAGCGCCTTCTTCCTGCACCTTCCCCGTTCCGTCCACCCCACTTCCGCCATTCTTTCATCCTTTCAATCGGCAGGTAATTATCCTGCAGCAAAAACGCGACTAGGAGCTCTAATTCTCCTACAGCTCTCCAACCTCCGATTCATAGGCGATCAGATTTCTCTTAGACCGAAGCCCTCCACCCACCACAGAATTTAATCTACAGCCACACTACGTTCAGGAACGATGAGGATGAAGTAGTCAAGGAGCAGGGGGCAGCTATTCAATTGCACGATTCTTCAACGACGAAGAACCGATCTCTCTTTATCACAAGTTGCCAGCTCTTCACCCAGCGTGAACTATTTACCAGAACCCTGGAGTGAACAGCTGCACAGAGGATCACAAACACGCACAGAGCTGAGCCCCAAAAAGATCTCGATGAAACCGCCCGACAAGCCGAGACACGGAGCTACAAGGAAACATGCTTTTCACATCCGACCCCGAAACTTGAACGAACTACTTTCGGGGTTTGCCGTGGCAACGCGAACCACGTGCCGCACGATGGCAGCCCGACCGGCCCGACTGCTTTCGATTCACGGACGACAAATTCCACCGCTGCTGCACGCGTCTGAAAGCGTAGGGGCAGCAGGGTCCGCGGCGAGCACACGCGGAATTTCGCGAGGAGGCGAGAGGAGCCGCGCAACGGCCAGCGATCTACTGAGGCGACGTTATCGCGGACTACTAGCCCACTGGCCCCCATTCCTAGCTGCGCCCCTTCTTTCCGGCGGCGCGTATCACCCCCTGTGCTCGCGTCCAACCCCAACGGCGACCCTCTCGCTGCGTTGAACCGCGCACGATAGAGCGGGACGCGCAAGCGCGTCGAGCCGCGCCGCGTCGACGGACTGCCCACCGACGTGTTCGCGCCAGACCGCGGACACCTGTTCGTGCCTCCGTTCTCGGAACTCTGTCTGTCGCTTTCCACCCGCTCCTTGGCAGAACAGCGACGAGGGTGGGAAGGGGAGCAGGTTTTTGGGTGACTGGGTCGACGTCGGTGGTGAAAGAAGAATATTTAGTCTGTAGAGTGATTTGTGACCGAAGAGTGTGCAGGGATTGCTGCATATTGTGGTTCGCGGAGGTATGCCAGCTATTTAACTCGGGACATACTCCAGTGGTGTGTATAGCGGCATTTCTCAGACTGTGAATCATGAATTGTGTTTTTTGTTAAGTATCACGGGGCTGCGATTATATGGTTATATCCAACAATTTTTTATTTGCTTCGATCCTGCTCCGCTGCGACATCAAACTACTGGCTCCAGCTCCGCTTCATACTCCAGGTGAAACGTTGGCACGCGGCAACGCCGGCGATCAATTTCGCAGTTTTGGTTGTTTCGTCGCGCTTGTGTTAAAAATAATATAATATTTTTTCATCATTAAAATTCAAATAATAAAGAAATCTGGAGCAGTAAAAATTTTCGGTGCCCTGGCTCTGCTTCTGCTCCGGTCAAAACCACCTTGCTCCACTGTTTCGCGCTTCTGCTCCGAGCTCCGGTACAACCCTATGGTTACATCTGTATATATTTCCAGAGAGTGTAAAGTACTATTGCCCGATGAGAAGAAGACCGACTACCCACAAGCTGAAATGTCACAGGGGCAAGGGGAATCGCCCGCTCGCTCCACCCTATCCCTAGGGTTGCCACCTTTTTTATAGAAAAATAACGTACATTTGCTTTCGTGGGGTATAAAAAAAGTACGCTCAACAAATTAAAAGTACATTTTAATGTTATTAGTTTTTATTTCTTCCAAACATATTTTGTATTGCTTTTAGCATTACAGAGTAACTTTTTTTTATTTTGAAATATCTTCATGGCATCATTGCACTCAATATTCATATTGAAATGACAGACAATTGTCCTGCGCGTAAGTTGATAGTTCACTACGTAGTGTGGTGCGGTGAAATTTGGAACTAATGATAAAGGTTATGTGCAATAATATTGCGTTACCTTTCACGTAATATCATTAATTGTGAAATAAAGTATTTTCGCGTACTTTATTGTTATTCAAAAGTATAGAGTACATTTACCTATAATAACATAAGATACTTTATTTTAAAGTACGGGTGGCAATTCGGTGGTTTTCGGTTCTTAGCGGCTGTCCATATCCGCGGGCTGTCGTTATTTGTTTCGTTCGCGTTCTGCGTTACGCGGCGGACTTTGTTGCAAGGAATTGGGTGGAGCGAGCGGGCGATTCCCCTTGCCCCTGTGACGTTTCAGCTTGTGGGTAGTCGGTCTTCTTCTCATCGGGCAATAGTACGAGGCGTATCGTCAGATCGTGTTGAATCGTTCTGTGTGTTTAACATGTTCGACGCAATCGAGACGCCGCCTGTGAAATGCGGTCTGTTACCCGTTTCCTGAATGCGAGAAATTTGAAACCGGCTGACACTCGTCGTCAAGTTTGTGAGCCGTATGGAGAAAATACCGAGAGTAATTGAATGATAAGGAGATGGGTTAGAAACTTCAATAAAGGAGGTGAAGATGTGCGTGACGATCAGCGAAGCGGCCGACAGTCTGTGGTCGACGATGACATACATGTAGTACAACCACTCATCATAGTCAGTGTCATTTTTCGAAGTGGGGATACAAAAAGTGGTTCCCCGTTATGACAATTGCCTTACTAATGTTGGAAACTACATAGCAAAGTTGTTTAAGGGATTATGCCTACTTAGTCAGCTTTCGAAAAAGAACGCGATTTTCGGGAATTTTTTGTGGAATGTCTACTGTATATTTTTTTACAAGTATTCGCTTATTTTAAAAGTACATATATGCGGCAGCTCTCTGTAATTTTGTTATAGAAAAATATTAAAAAATTAACGAATAACAGCCACTATTCGATTATTATTGACCTCCCAAGCGGAGTTATAAAATGCTGCCGGCGAGTAGATATAATAAAGACTCATATTTTTTATTGTTGTTTATTTTTTACTGTTTGAATATTTTGAAGTATTGTTCTTCACTGTGTACTCGGGGTTAGGTATAAAAACGGCGCTTGTTATTGCTGAACCTCGCCTTCCACACCATTCGTACTGTTCTTTGTCGATAGCTTTTCTCCGCATTATAGCGATTATTATTAATTTAATCACCTTCCATTAATAAACGACGGTCGATCGACTTGGAGCGTACCCAATTTAATCTTATCGCTCGTATAGATCGGATGCCGTGACACGCGACGCGAACAGGGTGCTATCGAAGTATCCACACGTTCGAACGTCGCGTTGGGGCCCGATGCGGCTGTTCCGCTCTCTCCAGGGCGGAATTTGCATAATGCGGCTGGATCGGTGCGGTTACGGTGCCGCTTAAACGCCGTTAAAGCATCGACTCCCTTTTCACTTCGTTGTATCATCCAGTTTCGAGGGCTCTCGCCAGCTCTATCGGCCCCTTTCAAGCGACACAATGAATATTTTCGGACTTCCCCCTCGCTGAGGGTTCTGTACGTTCAACTTCATTATTCGAGACGTTGTACACTCTCGCGTTTCTTATTTGCCCAACATTGGGAATTGTATTATGTCATCTTCTAAATTACTATCAATTTTACTTTCATATTTGGATGAAAACGTCGTTACTACTTGGACAGTGGACAGTGTGACAGTTGGCTGCGCGGCGATTGCTGGGTCCATGCCAAACCATAATGTATGTAATTGTTTTCATAGACATTTAGAATAAGTCTTGCTAGAGTTTGATCCTGATAGAATCCAAAATTCCTATCAGAAGTGATACTAATGAGCAATAAGCAACATAAGTAGATGGGTCTATTTAATCCATTTGGACTCAGAGTCCGTTGAGCGAGAGTTAAAGCACCGCAGGTTTCCCACTTCGTTGTATAGCCCGGTTTCGAGAGCTTTACTAGCACTTTCACTCTACTTTCAAACCGCACAATGAATAATTTTGATTTTCTCCTGCGCTAAGGTTTCTGTACTTTCAACTTGGTCATTCGAGGTACTCAATGGGCGTGTTTATTATTTATCCTCCATTATCAGTGGTATTAGGACATCCTACAGATTTCTTCTTATTGGATAACGTAGTTACGAAGCTAATTGAGATGTACAGATATTGGGATCTGACATGGGGGCGGGGCCCAACCAAGATGGCGCTGATAAGGTTACAACTTACACTGGTTGTATATGTGGTGATGTGGTTCTTTATAAAATATGTTAATTTCCATGCGAAGCATTTGTATTGTATTGTATTGTATTTTTGTTTTTCCTGTGTGTTTTTAACACACAGGATGGCGTTTCAAGCATTTTCGCTTATATTGCCCAACGAACGATAGTCATTTTTTCCTTTTTCCCTCCTCTCTCTCCTTCGGGTCCCAGCAGCAGGGATGCACCGAGAGACAGGTGATGGTCACCCATCCTTCCCCAGTACACCGCCCCGTGATGTTTAACTTCGGTGATCTTACGGGAACCGGTGTTTCCATCACGGCCATGGCCGCTGGTTGCGAAGCATTTATGATTGGACAAGTGGAAATCCTGCTTAAAGAAATTTCATACAAGACGAACGGGTGTTACAAGCAGGATACATAATTAAATATGGAAAGAATGAGGATGGTAGTGCATAGTCCGGTCGTCAGTTTTTCAGCACCTTGCTTACAAACTTCACAACTGAATGGAAAACCATATATTACTGTAAAAGTGTCCATACATGGAAAAAATTTGTCTTCTGTTTGTTCATGTAAAGCAGGCTTAGGAGAGCAATGCAAGCACATAATAGCCACATTGCTGTACTGTCACCGATGAGTTCATAACCTCAAATTAGCAGTGAGACTAAGCACACTTTCATAATGCAGTAACTTCATATATTTTTAATGCAAGTTTCCATGTTTTTAAGTGCACCATTTTCTCTAAATTACCAAATACATTTTCCCTGTATACAAAGTGTTCATTTGGCGTTGGAAAACAATGAAAGCGCAGATCCAAATTTTTATTTGCTCGACTCTCACATCCTCTCACTGCACACTTAATTCTGTTTTTTTTATTTAGAACGCGGAGAAAAAGTTCCGACCTCCATATCAATAAACAATATAAATAAGTAGGGAACTTTAATTTTGTATAAACAAAAAAGACACCGCACCCCAATGCAACGGCACAAGAAAGACCGGGGACTGATATACTCTACGAGTGCTTCTACTTTTCACCACCAGATGTCATGGTGACATACGTCAGATCCCAATACACGTTTTAGGAATTGAGACTTTCGTTTATTGCCCTGTGACATTAAAACACTTCGTTAGGGAGCAAATTCCTAGTTTCATAATCAAGCTCCACGCCCAAATAGAATCAATTGTCAGACTAAATACGAAGAATTTAAGCATTTATAAAAATCTTCATTTAACATAGGTTATCTTGTCGCGAAAAGTGGCAATGTGACGAGAGGAACTTCTGTGTCCAGCTACCCCCAAATAAAATCTTTTTGTTACACATATTTAATTTTCTGATAGTATAATAATACCATTCTCACATCACTGTACCACATTTCGTTGGTATCGTAGAAGAGCCAGAACGTTCGAATTAGGTTTCCAAATTATCGGGCCGATTTGGTATTAACTGTAATGAATGATGTGATTTTCGTGTGGCTGTGATGGAAACGGATGCGCTGCCAATTTCGGATTTCGATGGCTTTAAGCGAATTAGTATCAGAACAAGTTTAATCCATGATCTATCAAGGGATACGTAAACTGTATCAGAGAATGATTCTTATACGACCCAAATTACCGAACGAATTGACAGTAACTTGTACTGTTTCTCCACTTTCCTCGTTTAATAGATTTAATTAGATTTTTATTGGGGATTCATGTATATAGTATCGGTTCAAATGAAATTTAAAACGCGGTAACATTATAATTAAGATGAAGTACCATCATTTGACAAGACGAATACACATTTACCACTCTGTGCGCCATACACAGTGGGAATTTTTCAGATTAAATTCTTCAAATTGACATTTATACCTATACATATGTATTCAAAAATATAAACCATGAACTTTCTTCTGAACGTCATAGTGAGGTAGATAATAAGATGTGAAAGGACTTGCCAGATTTTTTTAATAAAAATAGATCCCTCTGCTAACGGAGCGTTTAGACCGTTCGTCTCCCACTTCGACAAAGTTCAAGTTTAAAGGGGCATTCGTTTATGCTTATTCGTTTATATCGTTGAAGTGGGCCAAACGAGCAGTCGTTCGTTTATTTAGTCTAAACGCACCGTAAGGAATCAGTATCAAGCTGAGAAATTTATAACGTTCTGTGCCATAGTTGGGGACGTAAATCTGACACACATGTCCGAGAGTTAATTAATAAGTGCGGATACGATTAGAACAGATTTTAAAACATAGAGTTAGTAAAAAAAGTATTTGGACGCTTTTTAAAATCGCATAACTTTGTTAGAATTGGTCCAAACGACATGAGTTTTTTTTTAGAAGCTAGAAGGATTAGTTTGCTTCGTGACGTGCTTTGTCGTTTTAAAAAAAATGCATTTGGTCGGAATAGCAAAAAAAATAGTAAAGGTCGGAAAAAAATAGGAAAATTTTCACAGCACAGACTTCTTTACAAATATCTTTTGCTGCTGCATACAGTTTAACAGTTTCCTTAAACCCTATAGTGCTAATTAAGTAATTGTATTAATTATTTATAGGTATCACATATTGTCCATGTTTGCATTTATTCCCCCGGAAGTTGCCTGTGGAATCTAAGACTGTATTCCTTGTGTAAGCATTTCAGGAACGCTCCGCGTAGGTTGCCAGTGAAATTATGTAAGTCCGTATTCTGTGATCGACGTTGCAGGAACGCTTCACATAGGTTGCGAGGGCAACGTAACACCGTATTCTGTGGTCGACGTTGCAGGAACGCTCCACGTAGGTTCTACTTAGAGTAAACAAAAGAAATTGCACATTTCGGACATGACGTTTTATAATAACAATACTGACCATTATTGCCCGCTTACCGCGATTGCCCCATTCTCCCCTACACCACTTCCATACTCACCGGCACAATATAACAAACGGAGAAAACCTCTATTCTCATATTTTAGTTGAAAATCGCGGCCTTTCTAGCGCTCATCTATCTTCCTGAAACATCGGACGCGCTCGGCAGTTCACGCGTCTAACGAACTCTCGTAATTACCAGTCCAGTTCCGCTGTTTCTTCCTGAGCAATCAAGGCAAGACTCCGAGTGTCCGCGAATGCGATTAATAAACTATGAAAATGCGAATAAGTTTTGAAATTGTGAATAATTATAGTTAATATCATTTGTTATCGTGGGGGCCATTTGTCGACCCCGTATTTTGGAGAAAAAGCTGCGCCTCTCGCCAACTATTCTTACAAAACCACGAAGTGACAGGTGACGAAGCTTCCCAAACTAACCATTGATTTTTGGAAACATTTACAACTTGCATTTTCTAAATGGCATTGCGATACCTTAATTGTACATTTTCACTTGCGAGACATACATTAGTACCTACCGATTTTAACGTGGCTTGATATTTTTCGAAACATTTCCTTCGTACCTATAGCGGATAGCCTGAAATAACTGGCCCTCTTGGGAACCCCAGTGCCAGCGGACATTGGGGCTCCCAAGAATCCCAGTCATTCGAGCCTATCCTACGGATATGAGCCTGCGCCGCACACTACTACAGTTTTCGCTATCCGTTGCACGCCCACGTTATCGTTGGCTTTCGAGCGCCCCTTCCGCGCAGCTCTGGTAAACATCATGGAGCTCGGGCTCCTTAATGACCTAACTGACCCCAACTGACGTAACGTAAGACAGGTTATCCTCCAATTTTTCAGATCATATCGCATGTTTGACCATCTAGGACATACGGAATAAAAACCTGACCTTTTGCACAGTGTTTAAGGGTAGTTTTAACTAGCAAAAAACGTGGACATAATTTCCTTTGAAGTTTGAAAACATTTCATGTTGTGTACAAAATGGAGAATAGGCAATTTTTGGTGTCATTTTCAAATGGATTGTATACGATGAATACAAATTCCATTAAATTGGTAACTACAGGCTGTGAAAAGAAAATTTCTTAACTTTTCAAAATACGTGTGAAACATTTTCTACGATCATGCGTTCGTAAGTTGTAGCTGCTCAAAGTGAAAAGTACCTTTTTTGTTTCAATCGCGAATAACGCGGTCAATAAAAATCACACAAAAAACAAAAAAAAGGAAATTAAAGAGAAATGTTTGCTCTATAAGAGCCCTCTATTGGATTTACTTGAGAAAATTCTTTTTGACCCGTACATACGTTCAAAATAGGTAAAAAAGTTTGAAACATTGTATCTTGCGGTTGATGTTGTTAAAATAATATCATAATGGATGAAAAAAAATTGAGTCCTTGATTCAAAAACTAGAAACTTCAAGCGTTAAAATGCTTCTTTTCAAATATTTTTTGCGACCATTTTTCACGGAGGTCACTCATTTGAAAATGACCAAAATTATCGGAAAATTATAACTTTAATACATATAAATTGTTAATCTCAGGCTCCGGAGACCATCTTTTATTCGGGGAGGTAGACGAATTTCACACATCCGATTTCATGCTTCACAGAGTGTTTCTGGCTTTCGGAATTTGACAATAGGGGATGAAAAGAAACGGAGATAACACTAGCCATTAAGAAGTGAAAATGCCAAGTTCCGCATTTCTCATCGGATCTTCACAAAAGTGACGCCAATCGATTTCTTGTGTTTTCCTGATTAACCTTTAACTGGTATCGTGGGGTCGCTCATGACCCCAAGCAAAGTTCCCTGCAAAAGTTTTGGTTGTCTAAGTTTGTAAACTGAATTTCTAATTAATTTTATAATAATAGTTTAACTTTCTATGTTTCTGTCATTTTATATGTCGACTTTACAGATTTCTGTGTTCTTTTTTATTTGTGGTCTGTCACGGCCCCAGTATATCAGTCACGTTTGCTAAAAACAGTATACTAATTAAGGGTTAAAATACACCAAATACCGTGTAAATTGGGGCTCTGATTAACGACATTGCATAAAAAATTAATTTACACAATTTAAGGCTATATTTGTTAAAAATAGTCCAACTTATATGAAATTCGGTGTCTTTTAATCACGAGAATGCCAAGAATCGTGTAACTTCCGTATCGATGGGGTAAAAAATAATATTTGTACATGAATGTTTTGGTTGCTTCTGAACTTATAAAAAAGCAGTTAAAGTCAAAGACGCGTAATTTAAAGGGGCAAATGTGGGGATAGAAAAATACTTTTTTTTAAGATACTATTTCTACAATTTTCAAGATTTTCACGTGTTTTTGGTTTCCATTAAACCATGTGTTTTCTTAATACTTCAATTTTACGGTGACTAAGGAAAAATGCAATGAAATATATTTATGTATTATTTATTTACATACATTCCGACTGATTACGAGATGTTTGATATAAAATTATGGAATACACATATAAAATCACACGTCACTTACCATCTTGCAGAAGGTAAATCGTTGGAGCTTTGTACTATGCAAAATACTTTGCTTTGTCCTATGAAAGTGCACTAACATTTTATTGATGTAAGAAGCTCTAAATTTAGAACGTGAACCTTGTTTTCGTAAAAGAGGATGTCAGAATAGTTAAAAATTCCATCGTCGTTACTAGATGTTCGAGGGGCGTGAATTTAACACAACTTACATTATGTTAAAATCGATGTCAATGAAGGACGTATCTAGGTGTTTCGGTAGACTGCGACACCCAATAAAATTAAAGCAGGGAAGGGGGAATCTCGCGCCTCTAACGGGGCAAACGATAAGGGAAAAATGTAAATAGCGTTATGCGCGTCGGGGCAAGGTTTGCTCGCCGAACACGAGATGATAAAATGTGATGTACTAGGCAAACTAGCGGAACGTTTCGTTAATGCAGCGCCAGCCGTGAAAGAGCAAAGAAGGTAGGAAATGAAACGCGCGATGCAGGAAGTTACAGACGGTCGACAAAGAGGTCGCACGACCTCGCCGAGCTTTCGAATCGTGCTAGGTTTTATATTCTGTGAAACTCTTCATATCCGTTATATTCTCACGCTATTCCTGGCCATAATGATTCTCCACCCTTTAAAACTTCGAACGCGGGAACGTGAATGGAATGGAAAGAAGAAAAAACACCGTCGTTCCTGCGCCCAGACTCCGTAATATCTAACGAACAATTTTATCGTTCGTTTATTTTGATAAGCTTTGCGATAAATTCCAGCGTTTACCTCAATTGTAGAATTTGCTTTTGATTTTTATAACTTTGGGCTAATAAAATTTACATTTCATAACCAATTCAAGCCCTTCTCATTGTCTTCATTAGTTTATTGACACGAAGGAATATTGTTTTTGGAACTCTGAAAGACGAGCTTAAGAATTTATCAGCAGTTGTGTTGGACAAATACATAATTATATATATACAATATACAGCAGTAGCGAGGTTTCTAGTGCGCAACTGCGCATGCCCATACAGAATTTGGTATCTTATGCCTTGGTTAAGGGGTTATACCTAGTAGGGCGGAGCGAAAAATTTAAATTTGAATTTTCAGTTGGCCTGGGTGCGGGATAGTTGTCTTTTGATTAACCAAACACAACTGTAAAAAAATGTTTGAAAAATACAGGTTCCTTGTTCTCCTAAAAATGATTATATGATTATATGATTATTTTTAGGAGAAAAAGAAACCTGAATATATGAGTATTTTTCCAACTTTTTTTTACAGTTGTGTTTGGTTTATCAAAAGAATTACTATCCCGCACACAGGCCACTTTATATAACGATTGCATAGGATATACAAATACATTGCAAATATTCGTCACATCCTACGAGTCATCTATTATCGAAGACGGAATTACAGGTCAAAACTGACCCACCTTCGCCGGCGCGGCGGACAGTTAAATGCATTCTATTTACCATTGCTAGGGTCCCACCCAGGGTTCACGGGAAATACCCTACCGGAGTCCGGACTCCCATCGTAGGGACAGGGAACGCATGCGCGCAATGCCAATCAACGCCTCGGGAAACGATGGGAAACGAATCGACGCCAGCGCCGCCGGTAAAGCGGTTGTCGACGCTGGTTGGCTGCGGCCTCACTTATCTTGGCTAGTTGGCTTGGCTTGGCGCTGGCGTCGTTTCGTTTCCCGAGGCGTTGATTGCATTGCGCGCATGCGTTCCCCTCCCTACGATGGGAGTCCGGACTCCGGTAGGGTATTTCACGTGAACACTCCCACCGGATACAGCGATAATTAAATAGGCTTCCAGAATCGATATAATCTTGCCACTGTCATTATTCCATTATTCAATATACATTTTCGTTTATATCCGCTTCATGAATCTGCTACCCTGATCGAACACCATCAGAGGTTACAAAAAACATCTCTTTCTCCCCACAATAATTACAGACAGAAGAAAATCAATCAACATTCAGTGACTTCGCGGCCCACCATTGGTCTGAATAAAATTGCGTCGTTTCATCGATTACGAAGCTCCTCGAACATAAATTCAAAGGATTCTACACCGTGGCTGTCTCGAGACGTTAATTCGACTGGAACACGACTGTATCAATACTATGAAAGCTCGATTACTTAGCTGGACAATAAGTACGAATGCAATTTCATGTTCATGCAGCGGCCAGCGTTTTCTTCCCTCTTGAACGGCTGAGTTGTCATTTGATTCGTGCAATTTCACATTTATCAAGATTCGCATTAGCGTGATTATACTCTCGAACACACTGGGCTAGTTTCCTGCTTTTGTACCGTCAAGCGGGCGCGAGTGCTTTTATACTAATTATATCGACTTAGTGAAGAAATAAAGCCACCAAGTTAGTGGAGGAACTCAAAGACAGTGGCCCAATGTCTCTGATCGAAAAGTCGCCACCTAACTTGTTGCTCGAGGCTCGTTCGTCTATAGTGTAGTTTAGTTGGAAATTGTAATTCGTGGTTGGAATTGATTCAAAATGAGGAAATAAAACTTCTACTAAATTTGTGAAAACTGGTAGTGTGCCTTTGCTGGAAGCATTGAATCATCGGTAACGACTAAAATATTTTATTTTTGTTACAGGTGCAGATTTTACGGAATTTCTTCTTCCTGGTATAGGTATGTATCATTCAGGGTGTTCATAACTTTGTTTGAACATCTCACAGTAGTGTTCGCAGTTCAAAATTTCCGAGCAGAGATAAGGTGAAGATTCAAACTCTTCTGGTATTGTACATATTATTTATAATAAACGATTCAAATAAAAGAGTAAAGCAGATTTACTTTTTCAGTCTCTTATTTTGCAGTAAGTACAACTTTCCATACTTCTTAAGGAGTTATTAACGCATCGATTAACTTCCTATCATTAATAGAGGAGAGGTGCTATAAAAGGGCCACTTTTGTTTAGCGTCCATTTCTGACAATGCCATTTTAGGAATTTAAAAAGAAGTACATCAATAGAAAGCGTGTTTATTTCCCTTCAATAAAAGTATATTACAAATTCATAAATTTAATAGAAAATAACAAAATCTTTGATTTTGAAATAAGTGGGAAATGTCCCTTTTGCGACTACTTAGTGTTGACATAAACAGGAAAATAACTTGCATGTAGAATATAATAGGGCTAGGACTATTTGTCGAATTTTTCGGTATTCGAATATTCGAATACTTCAGTTGCTCAAATATTTGGCGAACATAATTCGAATATCCAAGTATTCGAATACTATTCGGATATTTAAGTATAAATCGAATACTGATGTATTCGAATAGTATGTAGTAGTTCTTTAGGTTCATTTGTCAAGGTGAAATCTTGTAAGCTAATTTTGACCCACTTCACACTATACTATTCGAATACCTACATCAGTTTTCGAATAGTATTCGAATATTATCATTCGAATACTCAAATATTCGAAGTTTATTCGTAGCACTCGAATACTTGTAAAATAGTCGAATAGTCCCAGCCCTACTGTGTAATGCATTTATTTAGAATTTTGGCAATTCGATTTGTCCAATTTAACCTGTCCCTTTTATAGCACCTCTCCCCTACTTTTCAAACATTCATTCTACTCTTCCTCTGGTAGGTATACTTTCTAATCACGAGTTTCAATGGCACAAAAAATTACATAGGTACAAGAAGATATCATTGTTCTGATACTATGAGAGGGTCTTAGCACTATTCGAGTTGGAAATTAAGGTCCCAAATTCCAAGAGAATTCATTAATCACGCATAAAATGTGACAAGCCCAAGAGTGCGTAGCACCGAAAACATTATTTTTCACAATTTTATCTTTAAAAATGACTTTCATTCGACTCCTCTCTCCCAAATTAGTAGTAAATACAACGTTTTGACTGCACCCCACTAATATAACACAAGATACACATCTGGTGCTGTAAACAGGCCCACCTCATCTGAACTTCTTTTCACCCATAATTCCACGTCATTCGAAACTTAAACCCTTCCTCCACACCCCGTAAAAATCACGCCAAGGTCGAGCGCCTTCGGACATGGACAAATACCAGCTTAAGATCTGCCCCCGTTATCGCCGCACGAACGAAGATCCATTGATGCGGGTTCGTAGATCGCGGTGTCGCAGGAGCGACCTCGACCCGATCCTCGCCAAGATCCATCGAGCTCCGACGACAACCGCCAAGCTAACGTCCGTAAGTAAGTTTAACGCTTTCCCCCGTGAAGGCGGAATAACGTGGAACACGGTACCTCCATTACCAATCCTGCGTAGCTTCTGATTTCTGGTCTCACGAAGGGTCACAGCGTCGACAGGATCAGCAAAATGATCCATTAGAGGGCGCTTGGTATCTGGCTAAATCGCGACTTCATGTCTTTAGAACACCTTATCCCAGACTCCAAATATATTCCTCGACGTTTGCTTGCATGGTGGCATGAATACTTGAAGTGATCAATGAAATCAATGAAGTGTGGCTAAGATCGGGGTAGAAATGGAAGGGGATGATTAATTGGGTAAAGAGTATTTACTTAGTTGAAAGCGTGAAGTGATTTGCTGTTTCGTAGGGGTCTTCGTCGAATCGTCGGAGTACACGTTATTGATGAGATACCTAGGACATTTTTTATTAGCTGGATTGGTCCACGGTAAATCGGTCCGTTCGCGCACTTGGTATCAGAAATTTTATTGAGATTTAAATATGATGTAGTTCAGGTGAAATGAGGGGGGTTGAGTTACCATTTTATAGGGGGTCAAAGTTTATAACTTTCGCATATTGTTGTGATAACAGACGAGGAACGGAATTTTTATATCTCAAACTGTCGATGACATGAAGTTCGTTCTTTTATCTTAACCATGAAGGGCCGCACAGTGGGCGATTTTGGCAATCTAGCTTTACTAAATTAATAACTTTTTACTGGCTTAAGTTTTTTTAATATCTTTTTAATGTCTTCAGAGTATGTTATAAGTATAAAATTGTAGTCATACTCACATTTTTAATGAAGAAAAAATGGTCAAATGTCACTTTCGTCAGACGAATCATGTGAATCGCTGGAATTTGATGGATTCTGATCTTCATTTTTTTAATAATAGGCTGACATCGGGGCTTATATTGTGTTGTTTGGATGATTTGAATGAAAAGGCGTTGTTGCTCGATATTTTTGGATCAGATGAAAACAGACATCTATTTAATATGTCTCTGTTGGTCTCATTTTGAATATCCCCAAACTCACATCGGTCCGCTACCATGCTTTACGCGTCCACCGCTCTAATCTAGCCCCAACCAATACTAATACCATCGGCTGTGAAACAGTCGACGGTAACGAGAAGAGCGAGAGCTCAATTCATCGGCAAGTTTACTGTACTATCTGCTGCGCGAAATCTTGCTGTGCACTATCCTGATGTGCACTAAAAAAATGTGCGTTAAACCACATGTGTTTTAAATTATATGTGCACTATATTCCGTGTCCTATTTTGATGTGCGCTAAATTGCATGTGTAATATCGTACTGTGTAATATTAATATGCAGCCGAAAATACAGTGTGGTCTTTCTTCTCAAGGATTGATCTTTCGGAATAAATTTTTCTTTCAACAGAAAATTTTTTCCACATAAAAATTGTAAACACTTTGGCTTTGATTTCAGCAATCCTCATCCTTTCTATACCGAAAGACATTTGAAATTGATCCATTCTCGAAATACAGCATAAATTATCTTCTTCAATTTAAAAATAGCGTATGCCTCGTCTTTAATATATGAGTTTTATTGGGTGAACGGCGAATTTTGAGCGAGTGAAGTCACAGGTGGAGACGGCATCGATTATCTGTCACAAAAACACCACTTCGCGAGTCTTCCCGCATGAGTACTGGACTTCGTCAATGGCCGATAAACATCCCCTTTGGGAAATCTGCGAGAAGAAGCCAGTCGTATGAGATGCACACCGAAAAATGTTCCCTGCATACGCAATCGTGCTTTCTCGATCAAAATTTTATCCTCCAGTCTCATCCATAACATTCTCTGCAACGCTGTCTGGATTTCATCTGTTATTCTATGAAATAGGAAAGATTCCGTGGAGTACAAAGTGATAGATATTCCATTCTTCTTAAAGCTTCTTCGTAGATAAAAATCTCCTGTAAACAATGAGGGAAGAATAACGTTAGGATTGATAAGCAGGTGAAAATATTTCTTTTCCCGGCTTACTTTAGAAGTTTCTTTAGGAATTGTGCGGAAAGTTACAAAACTGGAGGAAATTGAATCTTAAACCTCCTCACCGATTCTAACCTTAGCAACGAGACAGGCGGGTTGCTCGCAACTAGGCGCTATAAACGGCTCCCTGTGCACCCCTGGCCTAGGGACTAAGAGGAACCTACCTACCAAAGTTCATGGTCATAGGATCAATGGTTCCAGAGAAATCGTGATGAGTGAGCGAGTGAGTCAGTCAGTGGTACTTGAATCTTAATATATGAAGCAGAAAGTGTTTGTGCGTTTGTCTGTCGCCTAAAAACTTTCGAACGGTAAACTCTGGGGTCACAGAATGTGCCCCAGCTCATTATGCCTAGCTACTATAGATGAATGTGACTATTAAAAAAAAAATGGATAAATTTTTATTTATATTAAAATCAGAATCTAAATATCGGAAGAAGCCGAGTAGTAAAGCTAGTTTTATATATTACATAGGTTTCAGGTAAAATGTCATACGTATTCTGCATCACCACATCATATTCTAATATTCTAATAGAAGAGCGCTTGAATGCCACTATTTGCATAATGGATTCTATTGTACTTCAAATACGTCCTGTATCAGTACGTTTCAAACTTATGGAACATTCAGAACTCCAGCTGAAACTGTACGCACGAAATGTGTATAATTCAAGTCAAGTTACGTTCTTAGGCCATACCTAATCCAGAGAACAGAATTCTACTCAGTTCTCGTGAACTTTATTATTTTCAGACGAACGTCCTCTCACACCTTGCATACACACGATCGCATTACCTCGTGCTCTGCACATACGTTACACTCTTTCTCTCCGTTTCTCCTTAGTTTCTCCCTGGAAGTACCCTAATTCGCTGAGCCCTGGTCCACCCTCTCAAAGTATAGTTTAATTTTAATTACGTGCTATACTTACGCGTTCATTCTTTGCCGGGTACATAAAATGAAAATATAGAGATAGAAACTATAGCTTTTGTTTCCCACTCTCAGGATTTGTTGATTGTGTTTGCAGTATTATGTAACTGAATTCGTGAATGTGTTTTCGTTGATAGGTATTTAGTATCTGTTTTTGATGATGTGAAATATGTCTAATTGTACGAGAAAAATTACCTAATTTTGGGAGGTTCGAGAGAGGTGGATATGATGATAGGACAACATTTTCTTTTAAAAATATATTTTTTTAAGATTTCAAGATGATGAATTTATTTTTTAAATCGAAGCCTAAGTTTCTTTAGGATCGAGAGGACATCAACGACTTCAAACAAAATTGTATTTATAAATGACTTTGATTAGCGAAATTAATGTTAAACTGTTTTATAAGTCTTGACTAATTTGAGGGTAAGGTGCACTCATTCACTTTTTTTTTATTCTTAGATTTCTCTCTCACCTGCACTTTCTTCTCTTCTTCTTGTTCTCTTTGCATTTCTTAGCCTCTTTCTTTTTCTTCTTTTGCTTTTCTTTATTTTTCTTTCGTCAAGCGCCTTTGACCTCCGACCCTCGGACCAATGGAAAATTAGAAGTCATCGGAGGTGCATACCCGAAACCGTATAAAAGCAGGGCACATTGCCCCGTGCCTCCAAAGATCTACATCAATTTTCATCGCGGTCTTTCAGCAGGAAAATTACGAGTGGTCAATAACTGTGTTACTGTGCATTCGTTGAACCAGTTATTGAACACCCCCCTACAACACAGCATAATCACGTTCGACACGACTGGACGTATGACAAATGTTAACATTGGGCCCTTGTCACCTATTGTGATCAATGGCATTCACGGCAAACAAAATTGAACAATGGTTATACAGTCATTAAACAAGTCGCCGCTCTAAAGATGCCCGCTAAGCCCTTACCTTCTTTGAGAGTGGAAATTACACGTTCTCCTTTCCGACGATCTCACGGCGGAATGCTTGTACTGAAATCATCGATTGTTCGTTGAAACGAAAGGTAGAACTGTCTTTTATGATCAAAGTGCATCATTGATACAGAAGCGCGCATGTTCATTAGACTATGGCGGGAGAAATTTGAAGTGGTCAACTACTGTACCCTGGTGAATATAGTTTATTTATTCGTTATTTTAAGTAAAATAGCTTAAGGTGACAGTAATTAGTTAGGTGTCAGTAATTGGGTCCTTTACCCTATAACTGATTTGATATCCGGTGATTTACATAAGCGTTACAGATAACGACAATTCTACGAAACAATAAAAGTAAAATGGAATAGCGGAGGTTGCTATTGCATTCCTTAATTTTCGTTGTTTGCAAGATTTCTTTGTAATCTTTTAAAGTTAAAGTTCAAATCACCACGGTTTAATGTTATTCGATTAAGCTGAACCTTTACACATCGCTATATTAGATCAAATGAAACAAAATTAGAGGGGGGTCCCATGGAAAATTTGAATTTTTTTACTTAGTAAATAAGTAGCACCCTACTATACACATTATGTTAATATTTTCCTTGGATACTATAAACACAACAGGAAGACTTATTAATTAATAAAATCCACACTATTAATTTTACCTATACATATTATCTTAACGTTTTCCTTGCACATTAGAAAGACAACAGAGAGTGTTATCGGTTTATATAATTATCACTATTAATCGTACACGAATAATGGCGGACTCAACTATTATTACCGTAACGTGCCACGGCTAACTTCATCGCCCACGTAATTGTTGCAAGGGGATTCAATTATCCATTGTTCCTTAATTTCATACCACCTCGCTGTCCCAAAGGAAGCCTTTCCCTTCAAGACAGCTTCTGTGTTATATAATGCCCGGGCAAAGTTTCCCTATAATAAGCTCTCTTATGCCCTCTATTATTTCAGGGCACTGTCTATGCTGCGCGGTTACGCGGCCAGCTGTTCAAAGGAATGTTTATTGGGAACAACTGATAAGTCATGAAACGTAATTGGAATTGAAGTGACTATGGCAGGGAGGAAAAATGTTAATACATGGGAAGGCCCATATTCTACGACTCTTCACTATACCAATCGAAGACTTTGCAGCAAAAAGGTGGCAGCTCCAAATGTATTAACTTTCGGAAAACTGATTAAAATAGTTCTAATTATATTGATAAGAATATTGATTTCGGCGCACTGGTTCGGTCTTTTGAATACTTAAATATGTAAAAGCTATTTTGTAATTTTAAGAATTTTTATCAAATTCCAACGTTTCGATCAATGATTCTGACCGTTCTCAAGGAAAGTTAGATAAAAGGGAAAAAGAAAAATTACTGAGTATGCTTTTATATTGAAAAATTATAAAATTGTCACGTTCATAGCTATGATTTTTCTCCGATATCAAATCTTCTTAAGACCAGCTCTCCCAACCGTTGAGCATTCGGTAAGTGGAATACACCGTTATAAGTCAGACGGTGATTTCCAAGTGTATGTAATATCTATTGAGAGGAGAGATTGTCAACCGTTATTCCACGACTCTGCTGTGTTCCCATATTTCGAGAAACAAGAACATTAAAAAATTTGCTCTCGATTGCACCCTTCATTTTTTACCATGTCTACCCACAAAATTGTATTACATAATTTGAGAGACGTCACAGTATAACAGCTACCACTTTTAGAAACAAATAAATATTGTATTTTATGGGAACAATAATCTTAATTCTAATATTTTACCAAGAAGAATACAAAAGAGTACTCAAAAGTAAGCAAAGGATTTTGGAAAGAATCGCCAGTTGTGTTTTTGAAACGAATCGAAGGTTGTATTCTCAACGAGATGATAAATCGTTCAAAATTTAAAGGTCAATTTTTTTCTATCGCATGCACGAATGCTTCCAAACGTGAGTGCCAATTTAAGGTATTCCCAAACTCTGGTGACCTAGATTTCGTTGATCGTATACCAACAGCGAGTAGGGTAGCTTCGTTCAACCGATACCTTGATCTTTGACTGGGAACTGCTCAAAGTTCAGTTTGCAAATAAAACTGCGAGAAACCCATTTACCCGAGCGGCTGTCTGGACGTAGTTCGTCAAAGGAGGAAAAGTATCGAAACTGTGGAAATGAAAATTGTTTGTAACTCGATTTCTCGACAGAATAATAGACCGCGGAGGCGGCTGTATCTAGATTACTCACCTCGCGACTTTGACTGATTTTGAATTGAAATATATTTAAAGAAGTACAAATTTTGACAATTCTGTCAGGTGTAGAATACAGGGTTATCCACCGAATACTGGCGGCGCTCGCGCGAGTACAAATGAGAACGGCAACAACGCCACACGCATACGTACTAGCACAATCATGTGTCGATACATCCGCCATCTATGAGTTGTTGCCAAAAGTATAGGTTCGTGTAGATGCCAGTAGAGAGCACAAGGCGCTTTTCACTGTCTGCCCAGATAACTTTACATTTGACGTAACCGACGGGGAAGAAAACGACAGCCTTTTCCCTCAGAAACTGATTGAGAATGTTAGAATGCTTGTTGAATGATGAAACCGTGGATGATCAACAGGCAAGGCCCCCCGTGGCGCCAGCAAGACCGACCCCGGTCCTTGCTATATCAGCGGGTTTTCTTCCAGTGAAAATCAATAAATTTGCAAGCGCAATATCTCAAAAACCAGTGGAAATCAAGTGTATACATTAATGCTTATTGAATTTGTCTTGGAACGCACTATCAACTCAACTCTTCAAAAAAAATAGTTGCATTTAAAAAACCGAACTTGACCATCGTATCTTTTAAAATAATAATCGAAAAAAAAATTCGTCTGCGCTAATAAATTGGCCCCATCGAACCATGCAATTCCATATTTTTTTTATTTTTTATCTCCCATATGTTAGGAGATATTCTGCTGTCCAGTCTACCGTATACTGGTGCGAGATCGCAACGACGCCGCATCGCTCGTCTTGCTCGTCTGAATCGGACCTAAAAGATGAGAGGTGATACTTATTTAAGGATTTTTATAATTCTCGATGTAATTGTTTTTGCAGCATTGTTGCCAGAAGCGTTGTATAACGGTTGCCGATGCTGTATATGTATCTCGGCAACTGGAACATGCCCGTACCTTAATCGGGTTTATGCAACAAAATTACCCTTATAAATGGCAACAGAATTAGATACTGCATCTACATAAATTCAACTTGAAAGACACAATGGAACGTTCCCATTTATTTACTCAGACATTTTTATATTCCGTAGCACGATTGTCGAAGCATCTGACGAGTGACGATGTTTCGATCGATTGAATTAAGTTTTAAATAAAGTGGCTATGTTAGAAAGATCTGCCTTCGTGTTCTTTTTAAATTTTCAAAACCAGAAATTCTTTGTCCAAATTTATACTAACTAGCAAAATATACCCGCGCTTCGCTTCGGGCCTAAGAGATATTAAGGAATCCGAGAAAATACATTTTACCCCTTGTGCTATTTTAGAGGGCACAAGCGAGGAGCGACTTTGTAGAAACGGCAGATCGAACTTGTTAGCAATACAGGCAACATCCGATCTTAGGAATTATCCAGAAACTGTTTCATTCCATTTCTTTCCTTCATTGAAATTCCCGCGCAACTCGTGAGCTGAGTGCTTCAGCGCTCCACGGGCACGGTCCCGCCGGAGCCCAAGTAATTTGTCATCGAACGACTAATAGTAAATACATTTGTGTTTACTATTAGACGGCTGTTTTGATATACGTATTTTTAGGCAACTCATAACACCAGTTTCACGACGCAAGCATAAACACATAGCAGCCATTTGAAACTACTACTATGTGACGTCACGAACCTTCTCGACCAATCAAAATCGTTTCTTCGCAATACGGAACATTTCAAGCTTTATCAATTTTTAATCTCATTTTTTAATACTTAACGATTTATAATAATTAAAAATGTTATTGTACATTTATGGTGGATATTCAGGTATTGTAATTTTAGAGGTATAATGGTAATCTCGGATAGGGTGAGCCTTGCTGCCGAAAATCGTGATTAGTCAGGATTGTACTTACTGGATTACCACCAATTGCGTGCGTTACGTACGTCTCGAACTCTCGAACACTCCGAGCTGAACCGTCGCAGTGCACAGGTACAAATCAGTAGAAACAGTGATTTAAACACTAAGAAGAGGTATGTAATTATGAACAATTATAATTTCAAATTATCTCCTTCGCGGAAATCGATATATATAAAGACATGTCTTGCATGCTGCAGACGAGCGAGTTTTGTCGCGCGGGCATTTCTGTCGTGTAAGACTAATAAAAGAATAAGATGCAGGAGATTAATGTTTAAAATGTTAAATTCCTCCGAGAAAGTATAACGATGCGTCGTCGTCGACAACGCGATACATTCACGAATGCTTCTCAGTTCTCGGAAAGACTTTGTTTATAACACTCTCAAGTGTCGATTTTTCAATGCTTAAGTTGACGACCTCTAAATGACCGTTTGGGAACTCGCTCGTCTGTCTCGAACCTAAAAGTGTCCCGTAATTTCTATCCTATCTTGTTGAAAATTGATTGGCGAAGTTTTCCCGACGGAAATAACCCGAAACACGACATACATCGCACTAGTTTTAATAATAGCCAATTTGAATATATATTATCTTGAATAATGATCGGGGTAAGACGTACGAATTAAGATATTGTTAAAACTACCCCCATTTGCCGTATTTTGGCTCATTATTGGTACTATTTCCAAAAGATGGAACGAAAATCATAGAAATTGAAATTTTCATGATTGGATGATACTAAATTTAGTATACATCTCGCGACCCAGTACCGGTCGTCCGATCAAGTAAACGAAATATTTTGCGTCGTGTCTCTTGTCGTCCGAGGACTTGTTCCTTTATAATGTATTTCTGTACGTTCTTCAGTCGGGCATGGCATGTTGTAAGCCGTGTGTTGATAAATATTGAAGTCGTAATCAGTGACGGATTTAAGGAAAATGGCATAGGTGGCAAACGTTATGACAGGCAAAATTTTTATTTGAATAAACATTTCGAATAACGAATAAAAGTTAAAAAAATTATTCGTTATGTGTTTTATAATGATTACCCGGATTAACTTTATTCGACGCACGACGAATAATTTTTTTATTCAATGAATAAAGTTAATTCTTTTATTCGTCGAGCGTTTCAACTTCAGCGTCGAAGAAAGTTTTCAACTTCAACTTTAACTTTAGCTTTAACTTTATTCAACGTCGAATAATTTTCTGCCGTACCTACTTACGTGTGAGCCTGCCTCAGACTTGCCGATTAAGATTTAAATTGTTCGCGATACGTTAATAAAATTATTATAGAATTGAGTTTTCGGCTGTAAGTTTAACCAGTTACTCCGACGTTCCATCTCTTCATTATATTTCTATTTATTTGCCAATCGTTTCAGTGTGTATTAGCAATCCTAAGATGTCACGACGACCCCCTATACATTCGAGAAGTGTTACTTCGTTACGGCAGGACTATTTTACAGTAAGAATAATATCTATGTGAATAAAGTTTTCGTATATGTACCAGATGTTAATGTTAATATTTTCTTTCTGGCGTAGGCAGTGTCAGGAAGAAGAGAATATCATGCTTCCAATGAGTGTGAAAGACGTGGTACATATTGTTGGACTATGATTATCGACCTAACGCAGAATGAACATTCTATTGATCTGTCGATGTGAATTATTTTAATTACAGAATCTAGATGGTATAATGTGTGGCAACATGCTGATCGCTGCTTGAACCTTATTTACCTCTTTATGGTTAAAGTGTTCCTCTTCGATTCGTGGTTGTTGAGCCGATTTTCCAACATCAGAAGATGGCTCCCGCAGCAGAAAGGCTCCAAGGTGCTTTGGATCGCTCTACTGCCATTGCTGATTCTAACTGGTAAATTTTCACGGCCGTCAAGTTATTACTTTAATATAAAACTCGTATCCATATTTTCTTATCGGTCGTATTCGCCAACAAGATTGAGAAATTGAATATTTGCTGTGGCATCTTCGGGGAGACCGGCAAAACCTATCCTGGCGTTTGTTTTTCTTTTTGTTTCAGGAACTTACATCGTGAGAAAAACAGTCTGTTATTCGTCTGGATTCACTGCACAATGTTCCATATGATACCACTGAGACGATCCATCGCGTCTTTAACGATATTATCAATTTAATGTGTTTCAGAAACCACTTACTTGCCGAATATATAAAGAAGCTTGAGAATTTACTAAAATATCTTGTATCCAGTGTGAACGTGTCTTTACCCGAGATGCCTAGCATTGATTGGAATTTGGTTTGGTGATTAGCCATTACAAGTTCTTTTGTCCCTGAGCTTTTTCTCTACTAACTTTTCTTTCGTGTATTTTATAGCAATTATTTATCGCTTAGAATAAAATCAGCTAATTAGAGTCGTTTCGATGCATTGTTGTAGATTTAAAAGTTTTACGTTACCTTGCGGTATTTATTATAACGATGTCGTTTATTAACTTTTTATTTCTCATTTCGCGTATTATACTAACCGATCCTGATACAAAAACCTACACCTTATACACTTCCATAAATGCCATAGCAGATACAAAGGGCGTACTATTGCATTACATATATTTCACATAGATTTTGTAGACGGTGTTTTGCAGTCATTCGAGATACGTGTCTCTTATCAGAATTGTTGGGGGGCTACTGTGTTATGGTGTGTGTAAAAACACGTTCATACATGATTTAACGCGATTGGTAGACACACTTACAATTACTATTACATACCTACTTGTATGGTATTTGAAACATCTTATTGTTAGTGTCATATGTATAAGCAAAGACCTGTCGTAATGATTCAAGACTAACGAACGGATAAATTAAAAGACGGGAGAAGGATAGAGGAAGTAGGATTGCTTGACTGGAGTATTTGCGCTTCATGGGGAACATGTCATCGGAATGGCGAGTCTCTTCGTCTATCCTTCTCTCGATAGTTGTATTTACCTATATTGTAAAAAACCGAGAAAGTCTAACAGTAAACGTTAAATATTTACATTTCAGGTTGCTGGTGCTTGACGTACCTTCCAGCGTTCTTTCTCTCTACCAAAGTTCTAACGCGACAGATCAGAGGTGCATCGGATCTGTTAACCAGCGATGAACGGTTACCTTCGATGGAGAGAGGATTTGGAAAAGCGGCCAACTGTTTTGACTTGATAAGTGAAAGATTAGACAGCAGAATCAACAGCTTGGAGGATCGAACTCTCCAACAGCATGTAAGAGACATAGACTTTACATGGACTTTTATACATAATTAGCTATATTAAACGTTTAATGTATTCAGAATCTCCTTTCAAACATCAGCGAAGCGCTTCAACAGCTGAAGGATAGTGATTTCGATTGGTCGAAACATAACGTAAGTGTAAACATATCGTTTGCAAAAACAATGGAATTTTCGATCGCTTCAATAAATCTAATATATAAGTACCCGAGTACGTGAATGATTCACGATACCTGATTCCTTTTAGAATAAAATGTTACTATTGGAAAAGAGGTTGGAAGAACACGACTTGCAATTCAGAACATTGAAGGAGCTTTATTCAGAGTTAAAATCGTGTTGCTACACCCATACGAGAGAAAAAGACTTGGCCAATGTTATACGAAATTTAAAAAGAAATTTCTTCGCAGTTCCATACAATATATCTACGACCAGTAGCAGTATGCTAACGGACAATCGTGTACGCGAAATAGTTCGAGAAGCTTTAAAAGTATACGATGCGGACAAAACGGGACGTGTCGACTACGCTTCAGAATCAGTTGGTAAGTGAAATGACAATCGATTTCTATTATTGCATATGACTCTTGCGCGATACCCGTAGGCGGCGAAATTATTAGTACGCGGTGTACTCAACGGTACGACATAAAAACCAGGGCATTCAAGCTGTTGGGATTCACGCTTTACTATGAAAATAATAATCCACGGACAGTGATACAGGGAAATCCATTACAGCCGGGTGAATGTTGGCCCTTTCAAGGATTTCCGGGATACTTGTTAATTAAACTGCGTAGTTTCATTTACGTTACTGGATTTACGGTCGAACATGCACCAAAATCGATTCTACCAAACGGGGAAATGACAAGTGCTCCTAGGAAGTTTAATCTCTGGGTAAGCCACTCGGTTTCAGTCTTTTCAATTCAAAGTATATTATAGTTGCGTGCCACCTTTTCCTCCCTTTCTGTTTGAAATTACTATTTAACTAATCGCTGGCGCAGGGTTTTGTCGATGAAAATGATCCAGTACCTGTAATGTTTGGTGATTATGAATTCGCAGCTTCGGAGGAAAGTTTACAATATTTTCTCGTTCAAGTAAGTCCTACTATTTTCAATACAACAACGCGACGACTACTTACCCCCTGCACCCTTCTCACCGTTTCACGTGCCTTTTATTTTCATGTTGTAGAACAGTTCAATCGTCACACCTTACAAATACATCGAATTAAGGGTGCATAGCAACCACGGCCAGCTCGACTATACATGTTTGTATAGATTTCGTGTCCACGGGAGGCCGGCATAAATCGTACTAGACCAAATGTACAAAAATACGTTTCTTTCTCGTGTTGCTATTTAGGGTAAGTAGCCCAATTACGGACTGATTAGTGGCTCTGCGGGCTTTTCGTTGTTTAGAAATGATAACAAATTATGGATAATTGTTTTTTTTCGTGCCCTCTAGTAAGTTTAATGGTTCCGGAACCCTCTAATCTACTACTCTATCTTCCACCGATCTACTAGTCGACGAGCCGTCCGAGAGGGAACAGCTGACTAATAACTTCCGCCTGCTAATTGCTTGCTTTGCTTAGAAAACGCGCTTTGCTTTGTTACGAGAATCGTGCCGATTCCACGTGCTTCGCGCTGCTTAAAACTAAACTCGCTAACCGTGCCGGAAAGCCAGTACCGCTGTTACTAAATTAGAAATAGTTGTGTTAATAATTGTGCTCCAAAACTCTTTATTGTATATATCTGTAAATTAGTATAATTTAAGATTAAAACTAGTGCTTAAAGTAAAGTAACTTAAACTAAAGGAAACCTCACGAGATCCCGATTCCCGAGACGAGCGCTATCCGTTAATTTCCTAGTCAAGCCCCAATTACGGCGTTCCCAAATTTTATTTACATATTTAATATAATAGTAATAATATAAATAATTATAATGGGTAAATAAATTTACACTTTACTATAATATAATTTGTAATAACATTTACGTATATTTATTTTAATTGAGATTAGTATATTTTTCATTAATATAATATTATCACAGTAATAAGAAATGCGTCACTTACACACTATTTCTAACAATATTTATTTTAATTGAGATCAGTATATTTTTCATTAATATAATATTATCACAGTAATAAGAATTGCGTCACTTACAAACTATTTCTAACAATATTTATTTTAATTATTATTTATTTTTTTATTTTTTTTATTTTTTTATATCTCTCAGAGCATTTTCAAGAGATTCCCTTTTATAGGTTAGGCGTCGCACCTTTGGTTGTTTAAAATAAATAAATAAATAAATAATAGTAAATACAATTTTGGTATTTTTTATAAATTAAGAACCTATGTAATCACTGATTATATATACATACATTAAAAAGTGCAGTAACTATTAATTTAATATAATTTCGGTGTCAAATTCGGTAAATGGTCGAGCTGGGTCGAGTCCGCGAATGCTGTACCGATTACTGACTCCATAATAGGAACTTATTCAATAAATCGGTACCAATCACGGACTTCCGTTTTTATTAGGTAAAACAATTTTAAACTGAAGATTATTTCGTTTTATAAGAAATATCTACTAATAAGTAAAAAGTATATGTTTATCTTTACTTACTTGCAGATGCGACTTCTTAGCACTTTCACATAGCTGTTTGATCAATATTAAAATACGAAATTTAATAAATATAAGAGTTTAAAGTAAAAATGTTTTAATTCCCCGAATAAAATCAGCGTTGAACTTAGTTAAAAAAAATTATTTCAGGTGTATAAATACAGTGTTTTAATTCATAAAGATATAGTTACCCCACCATAATACGGACACCATCCGTGATTGGGCCACTTACCCTATGGTGTATCTTAGTGCAAAAGTCAAAATATCATTGCCAAACATATTTTTAGTTTTACTGTATGTATATAGGCGGAACCACACTATTATATAGCGATTTTCTACCCCACCCTGGTGGTGTCGTTTTACAAAGAACAAGTAAGTAAAACGACTCCGCATACTTTTTGTTCGTGAAGTGAGTTTGTGTAATAACTGTAATAGCACGGAAGTTCACGTCACGTGATAAGAGTGTGTTCCGCCTTACGGTTTTCACACCGACATCCCCGACACGGACAAGTGCGAATTGCTCCATTGTAAAGCAAGCAGATGATATTTTTTAATACTGGCATCGACGGCATGCAATGTAGTGCAATTCCACCACCTCCTAATACAATAGCATGTACGTTTCGCCGAGTAGAATCATATGAAATTTTCTTCACGCTGAGAAGAAACAAATCCCTAGTGGAAAATGGGGCCATGCCCACTCGGCTCCTGGAGAACACGTGACAGATCTTATATTGTTTTCAAAATGTGAATTTATACAAAAGAAACATAAAAATAAGTGTTAAAAAACTTTCTCATAATCAGAACAAATAGAAAGATAACGAAAGGAACATTAAACCACCTTGAATCTATCACTGCACAGCGAACTGGCCAGCTGCAGACGAGCGATTGTTTATGCAAACAAGCAATTATTTGCCGTGCAATATCTGATCCCAATGCAGAACGGTGTATACCAGCTATGAACCGAGCTCGTATCGCTTGCCTAAAGATAAATATTGCAAGGTGATTTGCGTACAGAGCAGTGGAGTCTGTTGATATTCGATTGAAACCTCAATTATTCATTACTTGCGCAACGTGCACGAATGTAACTGCTACTTAGTCGGAGGGGATGAATAATTGGCAGTTAGAACGTCAAGAAGAGCGATCGGGATATGCATAAGTTAATTATAAAGTACATTTTCGGTTATGAAAAATTCGTAATAATTCGGTAAAGACCTACGTCAGACTCGTGATGATTAAATCAGATTTGGAACTAGGGCAAGTCGATTTTATTATTTTTATAACTTTGACACTAAAATGTTTAATATTGTAAAAATTTGGAGAATAAAATTTATCATTATTATGAAAATTCAATTTTTAGACATTTTTTATAGATATGAAACATGCTTTATATGAAGTTTGAATTCTTTTTTAAACTGCTTGCAGCATCTGCAGAATAATGTTAAAAAAATAATTATAGTTTGATATTTAATATTTTGAATTTTTCGTGAATAATCAACATATTGGAGTGAGCTTTCTTTAAGAATTCAAATAAACTATTATACTGAAAAAAGGACGGAAACTTAATTTAGCATTTGAAAAAAATTGTGTTAAGCGTGAAAACAAGTGCCTATCAAAATAAAGAATGATTGCAAAACCAAAGCAAATAAGGATTCATCCACTAAGGTATGAAATTATGATAGAAAACTTAAAAACATTATTTTTTTACTAATGTTAAGTTAATCATATTAATTATCAGAAACGCTGTTCTTTCAAATTTAGAGAAGTATCTTTACTAGCTTCAGAAACTCTGATTATGTGTAACATATAAGTATAAATTTCTCAAACCCCAGTCGTTTTTTATCTTTCTCATCATATTCTCCATTTCTATCCTTCTGGTTCTCCACTTTATATTATTTTGTACCCTCTATGTACTATACACGAAATTGAATGAAGAAACAAAAAAAATGATCGAAAATCTCAAATTGCTTGTTTTCATCCTCTACCTCCAATCATTTATACTATCTACAATTTACGAAATTCGAATGTTTTACGAGGAACATATCACTCAAAATCACATTCAGAACTCCTGCAACGAGTTGATGTTCATCATCGTTTGCACATTAATAATTACAACATTAAGCAATATTTAAACTGTAACCACACTGTTGGTCCATCAGCAGCAAATCAAGTCTATATTAAATCTGCTTTCCATCCCCTGAGCTCCTGGAATTTGGCGAAGCGTGTAATTTGCCGATATTATGGTAATTCAACGAAATTTATGTGTACAAATTTAGCAACAATTTACGAACTACTGGCGTATTTGAAGTTGCGCTTTTCAGGAAACGCGACGACCAGAAGATTCAATTTATTTATACTAGCTGCGCATGTGGGAACTGTTCGAAGCTGTAGGACACTCCAGAGAATGTTTGAAACATGATCACTGAGAAATATTATTAATACTTCTGTAATTAACGTTAGTAAACCAGTGAAATAAAATGTAGTTCGTTTTTAAAATGTATGCATTAAATTGTTTAGATAAAGGGGAAATCGTTTTAAATTCGTTCAACAATAATAGTGGTGACATCTCTCGAATATCCAGCAAAATAAATTTCATCAACAGACGATGGAAGCGACTGGAAGCTAATTCCCCTTCGCCCTCTTCCCATAGGCACACTGAGCGACTGTGTCTCTATACAGGAATGCTAGCGAAATGGGTGCGACCCCGCAGCTATTTTGGCCTTAATATCTTATCTTAGACATAGTTCCGGTGTTTTAACATATTCAAGCGAATAATTATTATTTTTAACCCATTTGTCGTTTTACTTAATGTATCAAGCTGTTTCTCTAAAAGACAAAATAATTATTCTCAATTAATAGTTATCGAAATGGTACTTTTCCAGTCAGAGTTTTCGTGACGTCACGTTTTACTTCTACACTTGACGCCAGTAGATGTCGCCATTCGAAAGGAGATTGTGGGCTTACTGATGCCACTAACGAAAAGTGAAGGTGCGGATGAACACGACGTTTAGTAAATTTAATGTATTTCAGGTACAACAGTCTTATAATTGTAAGGTAAGTATAGGAACACGTTTTCGTCATTAAAAGCGAAGAAGACTAGGAAACAATCGCTAAAGCTGTGGTCGTTCGTTAGGTAGTTGACTAGACCGTGGCTCTGTAGCGACTTGAGTGGTTAGTTCTTTTGCCTGTAGGGGCGTGGTGATTAATTTTATTATAGTAATTAGCGGGCCGTTGTATAAGAAAAAAATCCGCATCTCTCTTAATCCACTACTGACTTTGAATCGTTTTAATGATTTTAATTGAATTAGTCTCTACCAAAAGTTTTTATTATCTTCGATCGTAAAATGATCTTCATACGGCCCGCTAGTTACTTAAAAACGAAGCTGAAAATCTGAGCACTGAATTGATTTGTATACAATTCGAATTAGCAAAGTTGATTTCACAATCCTTGCACTTGAACTTTTAAATTTTTTTTCGTGAATTAAAGGGAATTAGCTTCTTTCATACATGAGTCATGTTTATGGGGGGATTTAAAGAACGATATTTTACCAAAAAAAAACCTCGTATTCATCTGTTGCTTTTTTGTTTTCCCTTTTGCTCTCAAATATAATGTATTTATTGAACAGTGCCCAGCAGTGAGTTGTAATATAAACAATTTTTTCCGTCTTAAATTTATATTTCAGTTAGTCCTTGTTTCATGAAACACACGTGAACGTTCGCAAAAATTCGTGAATATAGTCATCATGAATTTTTTCAAATACATATCACCTTATGAACGAGATATTTTTATTAGAAAATAGTTTTCTTTCAATTAGAAATTTGTTATCGACTGTTTTTCTCAATATTGGTAGTCAATAAGGTGGAAACGCGTTATTCGTTGCTGGTAAAGTTAAATGTGAATATTTCAGATGTAGAGCAGTCAAAACTTATCCATGGAATGTTATCGGTAGCGTACGAGGAACAGGCTTCCCTCCATTTTCCACCAGGTGGAGCCCCGTGAGTAATTCCCCACCGATGAAGATGATTGATTTATATTTGGGAGACAAAATTTTGTTATCAGTACCTACTGCTACATTATAGTAATAGACGACTAATTTATTTCTAGGTAAAATTAGTTTTAATGTATATATCGGAATTTATCGATCTGATTTTATTCCACGTTATGTGATATATTTGGTTCCATTAGTTCCAGATAATTAGAGTAGAGTGAGGTAAGAGTGCGCACTTAAAGTTTAGACTTCCCTAAAATCCTTAGTATTACACTGATAGTCATATCATTTTTTTTGAAGAGGTGAGTTGATAGTGCGTTCCAAGACAAATTCAATAAGCATTAATGTATATACTTGATTTCCACTGGTTTTTGAGATATTGCGCTTGCAAATTTACTGATTTTCACTGGAAGAAAACCCGCTGAAATAGCAATGACCGGGGTCGGTCTTGCTGGCGCCGCGGGGGGCCTTGGCTGTTGAAACAGATACCTACCTGCCAAAGGTCTACGCCAGGCCCAAAGGCTGGACAATTCTTTTCCGTCAGAAATCCTATTTAGGTAGGTACATCTGCGGTATCAAGAAGCGGGTGCAATATCCATTACAGCGTATTAAGAAATTCTTTTCTTCATCGTATCGAAGGGGAAGTGACGCCAATGGATTCCTTATGTTTTTGTGATGAAAATCATACCAAATATCATGCAAATCGAACTACTTTGACACAAGCTGTTTGTATTCCTTATGTAAAAGTTGTCCGATTTACACGACATTTGTAATGATTTTCATCGGAAAGGCACTCGAACCCTTCGAGGGTCGAAAGCCATAAAAATCGGGTGAGGCACTGCGAAGGTGTGTCCTCGCCACGGGGTAGGCCGCATCTCCTTGGCGGGCGTTGCTCCAGAATTACCCTGTATCTGTTTAAAAAATAAAATAATTATTTATTCATTATCGTATGGATATGGAAGTGTCGCCAATGGATTCCTTGGGGTTTTCCAATGAAAATCATTACAAATGTCGTGTAAAGCGGACAACTTTAATCAGAAAAACATAAGGAATCCATTGGCGTCACTTCCCCTTCGATACGATGAAGAAAAGAATTTCTTAATACGCTGTAATGGATATTGCACCCGCTTTTTGATACCGCAGATGTACCTACCTAAATAGGATTTCTGACGGAAAAGAATTGTCCAGCTTTTGGGCCTGGCGTAGACCTTTGGCAGGTAGGTACTTATCTGTTTCAACAGACAAGGCCCCCCGTGGCGCCAGCAAGACCGACCCCGGTCATTGCTATTTCAGCGGGTTTTCTTCCAGTCAAAATCAGTAAATTTGCAAGCGCAATATCTCAAAAACCAGTGGAAATCAAGTGTATACATTAATGCTTATTAAATTTGTCTTGGAACGCACTATCAACTCACCTCTTCAAAAAAAATAGTTGCATTTCAAAAACCGAACTTGACCATCGTATCTTTTAAAATAATAATCGAAAAAAATTCGTCTGCGCTAATAAAATGGCCCCATCGAACCATGCAATTCCATATTTTTTTAATTTTTTTATCTCCCATATGTTAGGAGATATCCTGCTGTCCAGTCTACAGTGGGACACCCTGTAGATGGGTAAATTCATAGAAATAACAATTATATCCCGCTGTATGCACGTATCTACTTCCCCACCTCACACAAACAATTTCTGTTGACAGATTAATGAATGGATTCGACATCAATATGAGCAATAAGCTTTTCTCTTCCTTGATGAAGCTGATACGGCCTGATAAAATTGAGATTGATAACGCGACGGCGTCATCGGCCCTCGACACCCTTGGCTACTCGGTTGAGAAGCTTATGTTTGAGGTGACAAACATTTGTCTGTTTATTTGCTAAATCACCAACAGTTTCCTGTTGCAGCTGATGCACCCATGCAGTTTGCTGCTGACGCGGTGCGCCTGGCTTCGTCAGATCTACGACTGCGACAAAATTTTTAAAACAGTCAAATCCAACGAAGGCTTCTGCTGTGGCTTCAATTATCACTTCGATTTCTCCAATGACTACGAGTACATAATTCGGAAATTTTCATCCTCAATATTTTCGTATCTATCTTCGTGTATGTTGCAGTTTTAATATCCTTTCAGCGACGAAAATTCAGGGCTGACGAACCTGACTGCAACGGCGGAGGATTTCCAAGTGTATAATCCCTCTGAGACTCTGCCAGGTGTTGGGAAAATTTTGGTAATAATTCATTAACAAGTCTTGCGTTTAAAAGGTTTCTTGGTCATTCGTGTAAAACTGTATAGTCTATACCTATCTATCGATTGTAATTATTATTAATAGAATGTACATATTTCAGTTTTTAAAAGAAATTACTCAGAAAATTTATTTGGACTCAAAAGTTCGCAATATAATCCACAATTCAGGCATTTACTTAGTCACGTTATTATTAAAACAAAAGATGGACGTCTAGGGACGATCTACGTGCAACATTTCGACTTCCCAGCGAAAAGCATTTTCGTTAATTTCCTACTACATTGATTTAGCAGGAAATCAAGACAACTCTAGATACAATTTTCATCATCCATATCAAAGTTCATGAACCAATATATAGCAATCTAATGTTTCAGCATGTACCAGGAACGGGTCGTGACATTGGTTTGTCGGTGGCATTGAACATCGACGCTGAAAACTATAAGAGCTCGGTGAGACAGTTCGTGGGTGCCACCGTGCTTGTACACGACCCGATAGACTATCCAGATGTCGGTGCACAATCCTCCACTGTGGTACCAGGCCATGTGATGGCCATGGCACTTGCTGGTACCAAAATAAAAAGCTCCGGGGACATTCGCAGCGTGCCCCTCCGCAAGAGGATGTGCCTGTTCGATGGCGAGGTACCAATTAGACGCTTTCAAGTGGCGATTCTTGTGCGCAATTTCTATTGGCAATCCTTCCATTTCAAGTTTGTCGTTTTGAAGGCAAACTTATTAGTGATTCTTTTTATAATAGCTTTATTGCTGATGTTGCTCTAGTCTGAATTCGCGATTCTACGAGGGTTGGTTGATAAGTTGGGTCGCTAATCTTCTAAAATAAGTTTGGTGAAGTAAAGTCAATTTTTTTCTGTTCAAAATTACGAGTTTATTTTTTAACATAGTCATTATTTAGTTCGACACATTTTTCGAAAGCTTTTATCCACTTTTAGGAGGTTAATACATCACGTATATTTCATTATGTATGTATGCATGTTGACGCATAACTTCCGTAATGTTCATGTTAAATAGGTGGGCCTTATTACCCGCAGTACAGGAAATAAAGCCCGGTTACAAGGTTTTTAAAATCCTATTAATTTCCGTATTTGTTGTGTTCATATATTGTTACAAATATCACAGTGTATTGTTTAATGTCCATAGATTTCTATAAAAAAAGATTAAAAAATATGTACAAGTTTTTTTTTCAAAATTATAGAACCTTAGATAGGCCTTATTACCCGAACTTACTGTTTTTTTAAATAGAATAATACTTCTTTTAGCGAAAAAGTACTGATTTTATACGCACATTTATATCAATTTATAATAATTTTTTCAATGTTACTGACATGTAAAATTTCTAATATACATATTATTCTTAACAAGAATATTGAACGAATGTAATCAATTTTGGAAATACCTGCTCGACATATGTGTGAAAATGTGTCGCGATTACAAGTAGTATTAGTTTCTAAGAAGTTTGTATGCAACACGCTGAATGAAACTTTGAAACTGCACTTTCTCGGAACAACTATTCTCGACAGTATTCAGGCGAATTTCCATGCAAGTTTAACGTAATATTGAAAATTGCTAACTCCATTTTAACAGGAACCGAAGTAATCTTTCTTAACGCATTTCTTCTCCGAGACAACGTATGTTCTTTTATATCAAACAATTATGATATATAGGTAATATTAATTTGAAAATACTAACTTCTGATTTTCTTCTTCTTTTCTTCTAATAAAATTGTAAAACGTGATTTCTTGTTTGCTACTTAAAAATTTAGCAAAACCGAGAAATATTTTGTCGTATTTTTCAGAAACCAAGCTTCTGTAAGGATTTGTACGTGCTTTGAGTAATTTTTTACAGAGTGATTCGAACACTACTAGGGATTGCAAAATTACCGACTTTTTCAATTACCGGTAATTCGGTAAAATTTTCAATCCAAACCGGGTAATTTACCGGTATTTTTTAAAGTATTGAAAATATAAGAGTGATTATATTGTAATTATTGATGTTGTGTAACTGGACTGTTTGTTCTGTAGAAAGAAGTGGTCATTCCAATAGATTTTAATTACGACGCTGTTCTTTCTTTACAGAAAGAGAAGTAATTGCCAGGGTCGGCGCGAGCATGGTCGGCGCCCTTATGCAAGAAGATTTTTGGCCCCAAATTTTTGCACCTGTTTTCCATTTAATATATTTTGCCTTTACGAAGTACAATAAAAAGAGTACATTTACATTTTGTTCAAGTGGGAGTTGAATTCCTTTATTATTAAGCGTGCGATATAGTTTTTTTAGCGCCACATGTGGTGCATAATTTCCATAACGGGTTCCGCCGGCCCTGGTAATTGCTGGTAATTTAGAATTATTATATTAATCTTTGGACAATGAGTAGCTTGACAATAGATGGCGCCTACGGGGTCCATTTTGATTCAAAATATAATTTCATAAAATTCTCAGGATAAACTTTTATATTAAATTTTGAAGCTATTGTAATCTAAAACTCTTACATTCTTAAAGTAGCAATATAGATAATTAAATCACTAACATAAGTAGTTTCATATAGGTCCATATCGATCTATTATCCGCCTTGCGAGTGTTAAAACCGTAGAACACTCAAAAAGAAAAACAATGAATGATTCTTCAATTTAAAGACTGAAAAACCTTCCACGCGAAGCACTTGCTGACCATTTTTCATCCCATTTTTCTCCTTTCTTTTTAATCCAAGTTACTTCTGTCAAACAATTGCACACTGATAAAAACATTTATTGCATCACTGGAAAAGTCCTCATAGAGTACACACTCTTCACAACTACCTACATGAGTTATAAACGAATTGGCATTTAATTTATAATACCTACTTAGCATTGAATAACTAGTCAACAATAAGTCAATATTTTTCTCCCAATACTAATATCGATTAAGGGGGTATTCTACCCAAAAATTCAATTTTTTTCTTTTGATTTTGTAATAGTTTAGGGTTTTGAAAATATGTCCCTAAAATATTAAGGTGATATTCGAAAAACTCCCAGAGTTATAGGGGCTTAAGGCAGCAACGTCGTCGGCAGTCGTTCCCTCCACTCTTGTATCTAAAGAGGGTATGACTGCCAGCAGAGAAAAGAGAGCTGCCCAACATGATTTTTTTGAAATTGTGGAAGGTTTCCTCTACGGTCCTAGTATAGCAGATTAGGGGTCAATTACAGAAATTACAATTACAAAAACTTTAAACGCGTTCTTCTCGAAACAATTTTTTTAAATCAAACCTGAACCCATTTTTTTTATCTGCGTATTTGAATGACTTTCGTTTTTATTTTATTATGCAGAAACCGAATCTTTGTTATAGTACTTTCCAGTAGGTTGTTATAGAATACATATTCTACTTTTAAAAAGTGTATCGAATTTTAATAAAAGTGTTCTCAGCCAAGAGTTATGATGTATTTAAGAAATTTATTTACATTTCTGTATCTATATGTTGATATATTATACAACTTTCATATATTTTATTTGCATAATATTTTGACATATTCTTTTTTAATATTCCACTGACATTGTAGTAAATATATCCGACAGCGAATCTGAAGTAGCAATCCTCCCTAACGTCTTCACCAATTTACCATATATAGAATATAGATCATTGTCACAGCAAGCTTCTTGTCCGTTTGCTCCCTAAATTAGAAGGCAGGAAGTTATACATGTGTGTTCCCCTTCCAGACGTGGCTTGAACACGAAGAATACCTCGTTCCTGTACGTGTACTTCCGCGACGGTACGTACCTCGAGTATCGCAAGCAGACCATCCTGGGGTGGGACAGTCTTCTGGGTAAGGTAAACTTTCTCGAAAGATGTCTACACGTTCAAGCTATTTCCCTGTCGCGGTGTAAGAGGCTAATAGCCGAGAATGGCTGGGAAAATAAAGTAAAATCGGGGGTGAAGCTCGTCGGGGAACTAAGAACGTGCACGGCAACTTCGACCAGGAAGTGGTGGCAATAGAAAAGTTTGCAGGAGTGGAGGGAAGAAATTGCGCTTGATATTCGGAAGCAGGGGGATTCAGCCCCGCAGACGACTTTTGTAACTCGAGCAATTCTTGTTCGCTAAATGAAGAAGAAGATTACGTTCAATTTGGAACGAAGAAGAATTCTACCTTCCTTCAAAATCATTGTCGAATAGGGTAGATGTCCCAATTACTGTAAGCGTCTCTATTACTGCCACTTTATTTATATTACTTAATAAAAACGTAACGTATAAAGAATAGTGAAATGAATAGAAAACTATAATAATAAGAACATCTCGAAAAATTGTAACTTCATCTTAAATTTGTTATTTCTAAGTGTATGTAAATACATAATTATAATTTCTAAATCAAGGAAAAATTTCAGCTTCTTTTGGGGGAATCTTCGGACTCTGCCTTGGCGGTTCCGTGATAAGCATGGTCGAGTTTCTTTACTACGCAGCGACAGACGTGGTAGTTCGCAAGAAGAAACAGAAGTTACCGAATAACTTATCACCAGCTACGAAATTATTTGTCTCCGTGCCCATGAATAAAGGTGCAATAAAAGGGCACCCAATGACGAACATGGATCAGAGTGCATTCCTTGCTTGGAACGAACAGTTTTCTCGTCGAAATAAGGAAGTGCTGTTCAATTTCAAGAATAACAGATTTCAAAATAATCACGAATAATGTATGACGAGGATAAACTTTACGGTTACTTCTTATTCGAGTACTTCAATGCTCGTATTATATTCTTCTTGGAACAAATAGGTGCTGACTTGAACGCCTAGTTGCAACGTCTGTATTAAAGAACTGTTATTTATTTTATTATGGAACAGAAGCTGTAGCATTTATTATCGAATAATTAAATTATCTTCATATTGAATTGTCTACGGTATGTACTACCGAATTTATTGCAAAGGATACAGGGTTACATGTGGCTGCTTAGCGTGAATTTGATGACACCGGGGCATTCTGTTTGTCGTATCGCGGATGGAACGCTGCTCCTAATGGCCGTGCTCCCTCGAATGGGTTTGCTCGTCAACAGGCGTTTCAGATGAGATAGGAAATGTCGGCTGAGCAAGCAGTAGAGGATAAAATTGACTGAACTCGATATTGTGTTAAGAAGAGTCGCGTACATGCGAAACCTGTACAAAACAAGTACATAACTACTATTGTCAGTGGTGACCTAGAATTTCATTAAGGTAGTTCCTAACCAACTATGTGAGTCAAATTAGAGTTGGGTAATAAACAATAAATATAAAGTGGTATGATACTATAGAAATAATAATAATTTTTAACATCATCTATATCTATATATATATATGTATATATACTTATTTATATTTATATTTATATTTATATTTATATTATATTATATTATATTATATTATATTATATTATATTATATTATATTATATTATATTATATTATATTATATTATATTATATTATATTATATTATATTATATTATATTATATTATATTATATTATATTATATTATATTATATTATATTATATTATACTATTATATAAAATTGAAGTTGCATACTTTGAAATGCGGTTTTTCAGTAAATATGAGTTGTACCTACAAGTGTGTTACATCACTTTGTTCGTCTTGGCGAAGGGAAGGTTCTAACGTTTTCATTTTTTTTAAATAATGATTTTTAAATAATAGTAGATCGCGACGCGACCGCCAGGCGGCGACCGCGCTAGCGCTTCTCGCTTGCGAAATGGCACCGCGGCGGGAATAAGTGGCCGAGGGCTCTCGAATTTACAGATTGCAGATTATCAGAGAATCAGTCATGCTAATATCTCGGGCGAAGCCGAGACGGGGGACGCTAGTCCATTATAAAGTTACAGCCCTACATAAGGAGACTGATGATCCACTGTCGGTACCCTGACCCTATGCATTCGGTAACGTCGTGTTTAAATATTACTTAGTAACAGTGCGAGATAGAACAAAGCTTTAAATATCACACTCCCAAAAAAAGAATAAAGTTACAACATATAAATAAACGGGATAACTTTGAGAGCTGATTTCAATCGTCCAGAGTGATTTTTAGGAGAAAAAAAATCAATATGCTCTAAGTTCACCCGAAGTTTCGTTAAAATCAGAATTTACGGGTCATAAACGTTTTATAAGTCGATGCTTTATTTTGCACATGTCCATTTTAGGTTGTCTAGAAAAAAAGCGACACTCACGTTTCCATGTAGTGTTCCGAGATCTTCGATGCATCTCCCCCATAAAGAAGAGATAAGGCGCTGCGTCGCGACGCCAAATGAGTTGGCACCTCGCCCACGATGAACACAAATACGATGCCAACTAGCATGACAGTCATCCGTGCTTGATCCTGAACAAAGATATTGGTATTCTGCAAAATAGACCGTCTCAGAGATAAGCGCAACTTACGCGCCCTTTGAAATGGGGCGTTTCAAAGTTCACTCATTTATACGGAACTCCTTCTTTCTTGCTTGAGATTACAAACGAGATTACTTGAGATTGCACGAGATTACAAAATTCCAGGAAACATAGTTGCAGAAGATGCAGTGCATAAAGTTTCACGAAGTGCAGATTAAAAAATAATATCGTCAATTATATTGTCAGGAGATTGTAGATGGGGTCCTCCGTGATGGAAGATCAGAATCATCAGGTACCTTATATGTAAGTAAAAAATTAACGAAGGAAAACCGTGGTGAACATGTAATTGCGCAGTTTTTGCCCTCTGCATACAGCTACATTGAATTCCAGCATCAACAAGACCAGAAGGATCATTTAAATTTAATAAAACGGAGTTCTTGCCGCTAATAGTAATTGATTTACAATAAAAATGTTGACACTTTGACTGCCACGGGGATGACTACTAACTGGCACACCGATTTACAATCTTTCCCCAAAGCAAAGTCGTGAAAATATTACCCTCGTTAAAAATAACGTGAAATATTAAATGCATCACTCGTATGATGAAGTATTTGTATTTTTTCGTAGTACAAACAACTTAGGGTTTGTCGGTTTTTAGAAACCTGGTTTAAAACCCGGTTTTAGTTATAAATATGTAAAATTCGAAAACCGGGTTTTAAATTTAAAAAGCGGTTTTAGCTACTAGAATTATTATGCAAAAATTAATTAATGATTTAATTAAAAACGTTAACATTTTGATTTGACATCGCCTCGGATATTGTAGTAAAAGTGTACTATAAAACTAATCTTCACGAGTCGGGCAAATGTTTGAAATGAAAATCCAGATAATGAATATACCGGAGATGGAGAAACTATTAATCAGGGCAATGTTCTGAAAGAAGCCATGGAAAAATGAATTCACAGGTTTCCTGAGGAACCTGAAGAAATATTATCAAACCCGAAGACACCGAAGGCCGAATTTGCAGTGTTTGACGCAACCAATATAAGTACAAAGAATTTAGATTTATTTTTTGATGCCCTGAACACGATAAAACCAAGTTCAAAAGCCAGTGAGAATGTTTTATATCAGGCAATCTTGTATCTAAAACAAGAACAAGATTAAGTCGTCGTTCAGTGGACATTTTATGTTTTTTGAAATCATATTTCCTGAAGAAAAGCCCAAAATAAAATAAAGATTTATAATTTATATTTTGTACGGATTTTAGTTATTTTGTTTTTTTTTATTTCGTTTTGCATGGCGGATAATTTATATTGTTATATTTTTGTAAGCATAAATATTTCAACCTAAATAACTAGAAAAATCTTTTTACTGCTTTAATTATATTTTTCTTGCAAAAAAATCGGAAACCGGTTTTGTTGGAATACTGGAATTCGGAAACCGCTTTTCCAAAAGTCGGTCTGTGTATAAGCCCTAGTACAAACTTACATGGACCTCTCACTAAAGTTCTTAAAATATACAATTCTCTTAAGAAATGTAATGTAGGAATCTAACTACTGTCGAGTAAGATATACATATTAAATATTATAAACGTGATTATGTAAACCGGCAGCTTGTAATTTGTAAATTGCATGCTATACGTATAAACTACATTTGTTTTAAAGCAATAAATAAATAACTATGAACTTACATAAACGTGAGTGAACGTAAAACGTGGAAGAATATCACAGCAGCCAACGATTTGATTTCTAAAATGAGATCGTTGGCAGTTCACCTACCCTCAGGCGGTTCCCTTCACGCACATTTTTGCGCTGCAGCACCAACTGCCTCTGCTTCAGAGTCCTCTTGACGGACTGGCACATGATCACGTTCGCTACCAGCAGAAGAACGGCAGGTATCATCCCGAACATCACGAACTGCAGCCAATTCTGAAGATCGTATAGCCTGCAAACCCAGGTTTTCATTCCGCGGTGCTTTCAGCTGAAATTGAATTCATGGCAGGAATACCGAGAGCCCCAGCAACGTTGCCAGGGGGAGGGCGCCCGCGCGGAAAAAAATCCTTCAACCTGCAGGAAATGTTGGAAATAAAAATGCAACGCTGAGAATGCTACGCAATGATACTACCTACACGGACATGGAACGCGAAATTGCTGGAACAATCGCCTGTAAGTACGGACAGAATCGAAAGTCACGTGCTCGAATCCTATAGCAGTATCTACTTAAAGAGACAATCACATTACCCGAGATAGGATAGTGTTGAAGCCTAGTGGAATGTGCTACAACGAAACAGGGAAATCGTAAACCTGTTGATCGCTTTGGAATTCTATGACAAACTTTCTGGATTGTATAGGAAATAATTGATCGGCGGCTTTGGGGGGTTTGTCTGAAAGGAATGAGGAATTTGGAAGTTTGAAAGAAAGTGACAAGATATACCGTCAAGGACCCAGTTCCTGATCAGAACCTACTTAGTCCTAGTCACAATTTCCAAGAGTCCCTTATATAAATGCAGGTATATTTGCAGGTTTGCAACTACGCTTGAGAGTTAAAAGACAATTATTATGACGACATTTATTTGCTAATTACTATCACCTTTGCTCACTGATCAGCGAACCCTGGAAGGTAAAGAAGTCTCGACTCGTACTTCTACGTAGAAAGACAGAGGAAGTTTTCTTATCTAACCTCAATCCTCAAAGTCCTAGACTCCCATTAAGTTTGCTTGGACAGAGTGCTCATTAGTCTAAGGACTGGTGAGCTATGTAGCTCAGGGTACCACGGGATCGCCAGTTCCCCTCCTGAGGACATGTTTCTGGGGTATAAAAGCCCCATGATGCAAGATCCAGGCCCTGTGGGATCACTTTGTATATTCTACACTCATTTGCTGGACACTGTTTGCGGATGAATGCGGAGTGCTAATCATCAATTACGGACCCATACCGTCAAGGACCCATTTCCTGATCAGAACCCAATTCCTGATCAGTTCAGGAAATAAACCAAATAATAAGCTTATTATGATACAAATTTATTCTAACAAATTACTAAATAATTATGAAGTATTTTTATATTTATACGGAAAATTTGATAGCTCATAGTAAAACGTGTGAAGGTGGTGAGAAACTGCTCTCTTTGCATTTTTCACTTTCAAAGTTAAATTATAAAATAATTATTATTGTGTGTGCACATTTTTAATACCAAATTAAAGATAAAACATAGATTTAGTGAAATAACAAAAAATCTAAATTTTGCAAAAAAACTAAAATTTGTTAAATTTTGCCTTTACACGTTTAAAACCCTGCGGTAGTTACTCTTAAGTGGTCAGAAACTGGATCCTTGATGGTAACCCATACATATACAGTAGTATGAAATTAAATTAGGGAAACAGGTTGGAATTATAGGCTGGCTGTTTTTTATTTATGACTTGAAACGTTTAACATAGATCCGTGATAACATTTTTTAAAAACTCCAAATTGCTCGGAAATCAATTACATGAATTAAAGACACAAATTCAATTATATATTGTTAAAATTCACGGCAGCTGCAAACCCAGACGATAAAAACATAAACTTGGGAAATCATCGAAATTATAAATCTACAGGTAGAAGATATTGGCGGTAGGTTCATGTTCGAAAGTAAACAATTACGCCAGTTTCTATCACACTCATTTACTCACCACGAGTGGAAGAATTTCGTAGTTACCAAGTCCCCTCGCTCATTGTACGTATAAATGAGGCAATACGGAACGTTGAACAAAATGGCGAAGCAACCGAAAAAGATCATCAGCTTCCGTGCCACTTGGTAGTCGCAGAACTTGGGTGGTTTGCATCTATGCAAGCTTAAAAGAATAAGTACGTATTACATAATCTTATTTAAATTTTATCAAATCTGCCTTCACCCAGAATAAGCGTCAAGGACGAAGAAGCGGCAAGAAGACCATTGGGGGCCATTGGACGAGATAAAGTTCGAAGACAATTATAAGTTGGAAAAAGTTGCGGGAAAATTAGCTGCAAGATGTGGTGACGACGATAATAACGAGGTACCTTAACATCGATAATAATTATTGCTGCAAAAGTTAGGTTCCAGTTGGAGAGAAAAAAATGACTGATAATTACTTATTAATCCTTCAAGTACGCCTCCTAAGCACGCGCAAGGCTAAGGGCCTAGGCCAGGCCTGCCCTTTACGGTGCAAATACCTCCTGAAGTTCTGGGACCCGGGCATGGTGGTATATAAAGGTGATGCAACAAAGCCACTTTTCCCTAGTAATAGTGTCTTCATAAGAGTTTAGTACAGATTTTATGTAGCAGATGGCGTGTGTGCATGGATCCCACACAGATAGAGTCGACTTTGATTGTATAAGTGTAACGACGCCACGCTACCGTGTTCCGTGTACTGTGTTTCTTATAGCGAATTCGGTATCTCGCACTGACTCTGTGCTGATGCCAGAAAATGAGTTGGATTGGTTGTTTCTGATAGAGGCGAAGATAGCTCTATAAGAATCCACCAATCCAAGTCATTTTCTGGTACTAGCACAGAGTCAGTGCGAGATACCGAATTCGCTATTATATAAAATATTATTTTAACTAGCACTATGGTTAAACGGTGCAAAGTAGAGAATTGTGGTTCTTCTGGAAAAGAAAAAAATATATCTATTTTTGCAGTACCAAAGGATACAATTCAAAGAAAGAAGTGGTGATCTCCGATTGTATGATCTCCGTTGGCTAACAACGAAATTAACAAAATAACACTAAACACAGAAATATTTTGGCAGCAATACTGCTGGTAAAATGATAAGGGTTATATACATATATTATGAGAAATAAAATTTTGGATGATAAATATATAAAATACATGGTAAACATGTACACGAAATTCATACATATAACCTTTACAATAATTTAAAATTATTATTAATAACCATTTCTGTTGGGTATATATTCTTTACATTTCAAATTTACCGCGGTAACGCGCCTCTTAGAGTTAACGCCACCTGGTTAGTATTCTGCGAATTAAACTGTTATGAAGACGCCGTACATGGTCCTGTCAAACCACCTTTATATACCACCCTGGACCCGGGCAACAGCCGAGCGCGGGACTGTTACGTTGCTAACCGCAGCATGGGCTCCGGGACAACTGCATGAGTGTGCGGCCGTCCATGCAACCTCGTATATGGACGCACACTCATGCAGTTCTCTCACAGCTCTCGCAACGAGTGGCATTGGAACAGTTACGCGCCCGGCTGTTGCCCGGGTCCCAGAACTTCAGGAGGTATTTGCACCGCAAAGGGCAGGCCTGGCCTAGGCACAGGTCGATTTTTTGCATCGCTGTAGAAGGGCAACTGAAACAATTGCCAGCGATTGTATCGATGCAAACGCGCGACTAATAGGAAAGGCAACCAAGGGTGCGTTCCACTTACGCCCAAATCGCCCGTGATTTCATTAGGTAAGCTAGGTTCTCCTGTACGCAACTGGACGCAACGTCAAGAACTTCAAAGTCGATTTTCTTGAAAAGTAAGCGCGATATGAAAAAAAGTTAATCTTTCTTTTCGTCTTATAATAAGGAAATAAGTCGAGAAAAAAGAGTACAATTTTTTTATATCGCGCTTCATTTTCGAGAAAATCGACTTTGAAGTTCTTGGCGTTGCGTCCAGTCGCGTACAGGAGAACCTAGCATAATGAAATCACGAGCGATTTGAAATCAAACTGCAATAAAAAGAATCTGAAGTTATGAAGAATATAACACAACTACAAACTATTTATCTAGAATTCTAGAGGGTGGTCCACGCAACTGTAATTCTTCATACCTCTTGTCTGCTTGCAATTAGAAGAAAATGTTAGAGGACAAAGGTAAATGGCTTTAGACCATATTTTTTTCACTGCATCATTTTTTTAGACGGAAATGTATATTTTTTGCATCAGAAAGTATTAGAGTGAAGTGATCGACTAATGATTAGTTCGTGAGATATTTTAAATAAGCGTCTGTATTAAATAAAATTCGCGAGAGAAAATAATATACGTTTCCATTTAAAAAGATGATGAAACTGTAAAATGCACCGTTACACTTGCGAAAAATATATGGAACTAAAAATGTTGTCCTATTTAAATGTAGTCCCATTCGCCTGTTTCCTCTAACAGTTTCTTCTAATAGGAACTTCAATTATTGCGTGGACCATCCTGTATAATTGAGTAGTTCTCCTAAAAATCTGAATAACCACCGTCACGGAAGATGTTAACCCGCAGCTGCCATAAATAGTAGTATTAAAAAAAAATTAAACTGTGATGAATAACAAAAATAACATAGTTCAGACACAATTTCTAGCGTTCACCTGAACACAACGACCATCCTGTCGATGGTGACACAAACAGCGGCCCAAACTGTGACGTTTGATGAAACAGAGACGACAGGCAGGTGAACGAACACGTCGAACTCCAGCCATCCTGTTCTGCACCAAAAGACACCCCTCGCCAGCCCAGAGAACAGGAGCATGGAACAGGTGACGAGATCAGCTGTGGCAAGGACTATAAAACGATGGATCAGATTCCGTTTTTGCCCCTCTTCTACCTTCGTTAGGCGAATAAACCTTTTTTCTTCTTAATCTCCGGGAATTGGGCTTGAAACTGGGCTTTGTTGACTTTACGAAAAATGTAAGATATGGGGGCTGGAAATTCACTGTCCAACGCGAATTTTGATCTGCAATATCCACTGGGTGATATATATTCTTTTCGTCAAAATGCAAAAATATTGCGAAGAAACTTTTCTTTAAAGTTTGTAGGCCATTTACAACTGAACTCTGCCCTATCCTTTAAGACTAAATGGGACTGAAGTATGAAGAATCGTATGAAGAATCGAAGAAAATTATTTTACACCTCTCACTTGCTTCTTATTTAGCTCCACTGTCTTTCAGTAAACACCCCCTGTAAGTGTCTCCCGAATGAGAAGAAAGGAAACAAGAAGAAACTCTTTTCTACAAAAAAAAAGGCACGAGAGTTCCACTAGGAATCGATATTAAACTTCTACGTCTAAGCGGCTTGAGGTGCGATCTTACCTGTCAGGTATGTGAACACCGATGCCTTGAACTTTCCGTCGCAGAGAACGCGAAGAATCAAAGCGTTCCCAACCATTCCCAGAAGGGAGACTATAGGAATCGCTACGCTGTACACGATTATACTGTGAAGAGATGGTTCCACTATCCACAGACTGGTATCGTCGAAAATTATCTGGCTATCCCCCTGTAAGGATCTGTAACAAGTCATATTTAAAGAATTAAAATTTTATCGTTTCTCGTTGATCGATTCAACTTTTACGATCAAACGACTCCTGAATAATTCTTCTGAACACAGAAGCCACGTTCGTTCAATCAGGTTCCTTAGGAATACTTAATGTTTTTTAACTAAAAATTATTTTACATCTGATTTTGCTGCAAATTTCACTCAACTCTACGCATTCTGGGCATACGATATTAAGGGTTGGCAGGCAAAAAAACGTGATTTTCAGGAATTCTGTGTAGAAAATCTAATGTATATTTTTTACAACTATTTGCTTATTTTAAAAGTATATGTATTCAGCAAATATTAAAAAATGAACGAATAACAGCCACTCTTCCGGAAGCTATTTTTTTTGCGGTGAGCACGGATCATCTGCAATCGAAAGGTGAAGAAGATTGAAGATTCTGTTAGTATATGAGTTGATCTAGTTCGTGAACGAAGGATTTTTGTTTTTGATGAACACACTATTTTTAATTCACGAAAAACGAACAACTCAGACATCGAAAAATCATGATTTTGCGTTTAACGGCCGACATTTTGTCTGAAATCATTTTTTTGAAAAATCCTTCGTTCACGAGTCAGATAAACTCATATATTAACAGAATCTTCTTCACTTTCTGATTTCAGATGATCCGGTTCGGAGAAATTGTGCTCACCGCGCAGCGCTATTATAAAAACAGCTTCCGCGATAGTGGCTGTTATTCCTTCATTATTTAATATTATCCTTTAACAAAATTCCTGATGGTTGCTGAATATATGTACTTCTAAAATAAGGAAATAGTTCTAAGAAACATAAACCACATTTTTCACACAAAAATTTCCGAAAATGACGTTCTTTTTCGTCTGCCAACTAAGTAGATTCTAGTAAAAATACTTTTTTTGGAGCGTCATTCTACACTTGACAAATATTTATTATTTTCTGGGTGTAAAATTAAGGTTTATACTTTTTCCACATAGTAGAAATAAAGTATAACGTTTAAACTTTCATTTTCCCTTAATTCTTTGTAAAAGTAGTTATATGAATGAATATCAAAGTCGATGCTCTGTCCAAATACTTTTTTTACTAACTGTATGTAGAGAAACCCGGGCAACGCCGGGTACTTTAAGCTAGTCCTTAATAAACGCAACAAGTTCACAGTTCAAAGTGTGAACACCGCACACGTGTAGAATGATCGCGCGCTGACTCGTGCCGTTTATTTAATTATCATTCTATCGCCGAGAATTATGCAGCCTATTAAGCCACCCCAGCTGCGTTGAACGTGACCCTCGGCGACACCGCGTATTTCTCCCCATTTCGCCTATCGGTTTTTCATTAACGTACGTGCCGACGTGAAACCTGTGCATACTTGCCTTTTGCAAATCACTGGCATTTGTCCAGAGTAATTCGTGCAATTGGACGTCGTCCTTGTCGACTGATCCCCGAGGACGCACATATTACAGGAACTTTTAGGTATCACGATTCTCGAGTGACGCGAGGAAAATGGTGCTCGTTGAAGACGCCGCTTAAATTGCCGGGGAAGAGAGGCGGATTAGAATTGCATCCGTCTTTTCAGGCGCAACCGTGAATTGAACGCTGATGAAGTCGACGACAACTCGAGCCTCGTTTAAAAGCCATCAAACGATTTGCATTCGCTCGAATTTTCTTCGCGGGGTCTCAAAAAGTCGTGAAGAGTCTTGTGTGTCGGAGGTAGCTCCGAAGGGAATGCTCGATTTCGAAGCTCACTGAAATCATTTGTGCCACGTAAAATTCAGAGCACGCGGTGCAGATGATAAAGTGGCAGCGTCAGGTTTCATCCTGGATGAAATTAATAAGACTGCTAGCAAGATGGTTTTCCTTTCCTATGTCTCTCGTTGGGTGGCTGAAAGACGGTGGAATAATATATTTGGCCTAAATGTTGAATTATGAATACTTGTAGAGTGGAAGACCCAAAGGGGTTAACAATGACAAGTAGTAGTTGTCTAATTATGAAGGAGAAACGTTCGATTTAAGTTAATCTTACATAAAGAACGTGAAAATATAATGGGCATGCAATATCCAATTATTGAAAAATTCCCATTTGTCTAACTTTCGCACTTTTCCCACTCTATAAAATTGATGTACCTATGCCCGTTTTAGATCGTATTGTGTTGAGAAAATACTAAAGTGCGTCATAATAAAGTAATTTCGCCAGGTACTAGACCTATTCGATAGTTTGTACGAATTCCACTTATATTTGTGGTAAAAGTACTCTTCGAAGCAACCAAATTTATCAGCAGATGGGGAATATAAACTGCAATAGCTTAAAAGGGTAATGCCACTGTAGAGGCCGGAAAGGCAGCCTGATTTTTAGAATTTTTTTGCGAGTATACTGAATGGAATACAAAATTTGACCGAAGGCCTTTATTGTATATGTCTTGAAGTATGATCAAATTTTTTAAAAATTTTTTTGATACAAAATGTTGTCGAAAGCAAAGGTTTATTAAAAAAAAATGGTATATAACAATTTCGACTTATTTCTATCCAAGAATTCATTTCATCAGCAGTTGTGCCATCTTTATCGTTGGATTTTATATTTATGTTGGAAATTAATTTTATTCTGCATTTTTTAATTAGTTTTCTCGAAGGAATCCCCTGTATAATATTTCAATGTTAATAATTTCTTTTCGTAATGAAACATCTTTCAATCCAGTCTCCATTGAAATCCAAGGAACTCCTTCCATGCTGGAGTCTACTTAAGCTTCGACTTTAATAATAAAATGTAATTTAATTGGAAGTGCTTCAATCACAGTAGGTACACAATATTATTTCATCTTGAATAGCGAGAAAATTGCAATTAGTGTAATTTTTATCAATCACTGCTATAGTGTTACCCTGACAAAGTTGTTCCTCTAATCCCTTGATGAATTCACACGATTCAATTCTGAAAATATCACGAGACCGCTTAACACAATTCACGAAAAAATTCGTTACAAGATTTGTCAAAGGAGTATGCTCGATTACTTTATTTTGATCGACGTTTAGACGTATCGATCATCGACAGCGACAGGCACAGAGTAGGCACTGTTAAAACTCGTTGGGAACGAAGGTTTTAATGGTTCTAGGAGGACTCAGATAAGTTTCTGATAATAGATACGCAAACAATGGGCTTCAAATCAATACTCGATGAATCCTGATTCGTCATTGGACCGATTCTCGATGCTTCATTTGGAATGATTTATGAGGTACGCAAACAAAGGGTGAGCAGTGTTACTATGAAATTGTAATTTAAATTGACGAGTACGAAGATAATCATATAATTTATGAATCTCACATATTTTCTGTTGTAAAGCGTTGTAAAAAATAAATGGAAATCGATTCAGAAATGCTTACTACTTAGGTTTGATAACATTACTGTAGAATAGGTCTGTTCAATTTGTAAGAAACTCGGAAGGACTTTATAAAATATTTTTTAGAAGAGCTTAGTTTTAGCTAAGTAAAAAGTTAATCTATTCTATGACATTGTATTATTTCACACGTCCTAAAAAACGATGTCTATTGATTTTAAAAGTGTGAATATATTCTATTCCTAATAGTTAACGAAAGAAGACAAACGAAAGAAGACAAAGAAAGAAAGTAAAAGAAGGAAAAGTAATCATTTCTTTCACGTACAATGTTTATATTTTGTTTTGGAAGAACTACTTAACTGCGACACGTTCTGCCTAAAGTGTATGTAAATTTTTACTATTTTGTTTATTATTATTTACGTTAATTATACGAATATTGAATATTAATACAAAGTTATACGTTTACATCGTAAGAAGAAAACAAGGAAACATTGCTAATGAGAAGAATTGGTGTTTAGAACTTTCAACGACAATATCTCGGAAGTAAAAACATGTGACATGGGTCGTTTTTCCTTACAACCACAGATATATGACAAATATAAATTAACTCCTGGCAAAATATACAACTGTGACGAGAACGGAATATGGAACGTTTCCAAAACAAAGTGTAAAATAATAGCACAGAAAGGAAGGAAACAGGTAGGGGCGTTGTCTTCTGCGGAACGCGGTCAGACTGTAACTGTCGAAATTTGCTTTAACGCATGTGGTTCTTATATTCCTCCGCTGATGATATTCCCCAAGCAACGAAAGAAACCCGAACTAATAGACCATGCTCCGCCAGGAATTATTGCAGAATGGTCGAGGTTGGATGACCAGTGAAATATTTGAGATTTGGCTTAAACAGTTTATTCAATTTTCAGGAGCCACACCCACAAATCATGTGTTACTTCTTCTTGATGGACATACAACGCATACAAAAAACTTGGAATTTACAAAACTATACCGGAAAAACGGAGTGATAATGCTTTGCTTTCCTCCGCACTGCACCCACAGGCTTTGGATGTGTCCTTTATGAAACCCTTAAGCGTGTACTATGACCGAGCTGCATCTAATTGGTTAATATTGCACCCAGGCCGATAATTACCATGTATCAAATAAGCGAAATTTTTAATCAACCATACTATGTTAACTGCTATAAATGGTTTCAGAAAATGCGGAATTTGGCCGTTCAACCAAAACCATTTTTCAGATTCTGACTTTATTGCTGCAGAAACGACAAACATAGCGATTGCTGCAGAAACGACAAACCTACCGATTGCAGCAGAGTCTGATACCGCCTCAGGTCAGGAAAATGCCCCTCCTGTTTTCAATCCCGAACCATGATGTTCACGCAGCTTGACGGACAAAAATTGTGATAGAGCACGTATAATTCCAACACCAGTTGGAGCTGTTTGTCGGAATCTAACATCTTGCTTTGAAAAATACTTCGCCCAAAGACATTTTGCCAATTCCTGCAGTTCAACGGACAGAGAACAGGAAGAATTATCGCCGGGGAGAAACTGCAATTCTCACTTCTACTCCGTATAAAAAGGAACTCGAGAGTGTAAAACGTTCACAAAATGAGAAATGTTCTAATCCGAATGATCCTCGATTGAAGAAGAATGCGAATAAACTGAAGAAAAAAACAGCAAATCTACAAAATCAGTAGAAGACGACTGCGAATGTTTATATTGCCATGATTTATACCTGCAATCCACAGAGGGTTGGGTTGCATGTCAACTCTGCGGGCGGTGGTTTCACAATTCCTGCGCAGGGGTGGACGAAAACAATTGTGCAGAGATTCGCATTTGTATCGAGTGTGAAAATACTTAGGCAAATCGTTTTGCCCCATTTTCGGTACTCCATTTTACCCAGCGGTAGGGGCAAGACGGTTTTTTTCGTCTATTTTGTAATGTTTAATAACTTATAGTTGTATTTGGAGTAATAAAGATTTAATTAATAGGTACAATCATCACTTTATTTGCATTTTTCCTTAGCTTCCCCATCATGCCCCCTCCCTCTACGTGCTTCTTACCAATCATACTATCCTTCTATTCCCATTCTCTATTCTCCTCCGAAGGTAGGTATAATCAAGGCGTGCTTTTGAACTTCAAAAGAGCAAGAGCAGCGCGAATCGCGCTAATCGCTCAGAGGGATTAGCAGTTAGCACAGTGGTCACCGGACGTACTAACACAAAAACAGTAAAATTAAATCAAATAACGCGCCACGCGAATCCCCTTTTTCTGGATTATTATGGTGGTGCATATGAAATTGTCGTTTTGCATAGGAAAGTTAGAATGAAAACATTTTTCGCTTTTTAACTATTTTATTTTTTTGAGTGTCTGTAATATTTCTTTAGTCGTAAGCCAGCGTCAGCAATTCTTCCTGTAATTTTGCTGTAATACTCAGCACTCCAGCAGCTTCATTACAACTGTGACGAACTCACGCGCTGCGTTAACCCGGAAAATAGTTCTCCCTGCGGCCGCGAGGCAGCCGCGGACGCCACGTCATTCTCGCTGATGAAGACAAGCGGCCGCGGTATATAGAGCGCCATGCACTCTAGAACCGACAGCTCGATGCGACGATTAAGCCTTTGGTCAAATATTCGCTACGACGCTCTTTATAACCGCTAACCTCTTCGTACCGGCGATGGACCGAATGGACCGAATTCGAAAATTGGGGCGTCCATTACAACGGCGGCCAGGGCGCTGCGGAATTTCTGAACCGGCTTGGTGACCTTCAGCAATGCTACCAGGTCAGCCGAGAGGATGTCCTTGAGTGTCTTTCAGAAATTCTCAAGGGGCCAGCGCTCACCTGGTACAGGCTCCGACGGAGCGAATGGCAGTCGTGGGAGGACTTCATTACCGACTTTCGGGCCTTCTTCTTCCTCCCTGCCGACGAAGAGGCGATCCAGTGCCGCAACCAACGAGATGGCGAGCCCGCCCGGGCCTATATATTGGCCACAATGGAGCTGATGGTCCAACATGACAACTACCCGTCAGACCGGGAACTAGGGCAGATCATCTATCGAAACCTCCGCCCGGAGTACCGCGAATATATTCGGCGGACGGACTTTTCGACTCTACCGGAGCTCATTAAACTTACGAAGGAGTACGAGAAGATCCAGAAGGCCATGGCGGAGCAACGCCTGGACCAGAGCGCGCTCCTCCTCGGAGGAACAAGCTCACGGCAGACCCGGACCAGTACAACCGGGAAACCTGCTGCTGGAGGTGCGGGCAGTGTGGACACCGCCGCTACGAATGCCACCGGCCAGGACGTATCTTCTGTTCCTTTTGCGGCACCGAGGGCTGAACCACCCAAGGCTGTACCTGCCATCCGGCGTTGGAAAACTCCACGGCGGCCGGGCCGGACTGACTGACTCCGCGTTGCTAGCCAGCCTCCATTAGCCAGTAAGTTATATTAAGATAGCTATAAGGCAGGCTAAGCATGTATATACCGTTTAAGATTTAATAATAAACCAGTGTGTAAATCCAGGTAACCACGTTTTGATCATTCGCCAAACCCCGACATATGTACCGTCTGAATCGGCAATCAATCCCCTTTTCTGTCACACCGGACCCTCCGGAGGGCGGTCCCAAACCTATGCACGCATTTTCCTTAATTCAATCTTCCAAATATTAAACGAGAAATTCGGGTGATGTATAACAGGCAGAGATGGGCGTTATTTAAATAAAAAAAAATATATATGTAACGTATTAAATAAAAGAGACGTGCTCTGTATTTGTCGTCAAATATAAATAACCCAGAGTTAGTTTTTATTCGATGCGCCATAAATAATTTTTTTATTCGACAGCAATTCATCCGACGGCCACTGCTAATGTTTTCATTCGACGGAAATTCATCCGAAGCTTCGAATAATGTTCTCACTTTCATTTCTATTTATATCCGAAAGTTATTTAAAGCTTAAATAACTCTGGCTGAGTCTCGAGCGCCTTTGATCGAAGCCGCACGCTTCTCGAGCCGAGCGACGTTGTATCATTCACCCATCTAAACTCCAGCGCGGAGTTGCTCGGCGATGTGTCATAGATTCTACAAAAACGGAATTTCTTTATTTTTCATCGTATCAATGTCACGTCCTGGGTGGCGGTGTTTAGGACAACGACAATATGGGGTTGTATGGGAACGTTAGGCACGAAGACCAGCTTCGTAGCACTTGGCAAGTAGGAAATCAGGCGCGACGGCGAGCTTCGTAGCACTTGGAAAGTAGGAAATCAGGCGCGAAGGCGAGCTAAGTAGCACTTGGAAAGTAAGAAGTCAGGCGCGAAGGCGAGCTTCGTAGCACTTGGAGAGTAGGAAAATTTAGGCGCGAAGGTGAGCTTCGTAGCACAAGGCAACCAGGGAAGGTTAAACAATAATCGCGCATCAGGGTGACACCCGTTAGAGCACACGTGTGGGTATTTAAAGGCTTGGTAATTGGATTTACAGCTGCATTAATATAAGAAGCCACACGTAATATTTTTTTAAATAGACGTAGCCGTATGGTCGTGCAAGACCTAAGCGAAAGTAAGCCTTGTAAACACTGTAAGAACTCCTGGCGTTCGCGAAGCAAGATCAGCTGTTGCAATAGCTTATTATGATTTGAAATCTCCGTAACCGAAGGATCACTACAATAAGTCGAAGCGTTATTTAAAGTAAGAGCGTTTATTTAGTTTAAAGCGCGAGAATATATACCATGCACTATCAATGCAATAGCGGTTGGTTAATATAATAATGCATTGAACATTAAGCTTTGGCATAGTGGTCGGCAAACTCATTAGTCAACAGAGCCAAATATCAACAGTACAACGATTGAGATTTCTTTTGCGACCCAAATTTCTTAAACTAAGACTAAGAATAAGGCACATTTTGGAGAATTTTTTAAAGGAAAGTATTGAGTATTATAATTTCAAACTTTGTACTTTTTTTGGCCTGAAAATTAAGCAGTCTTTATGAATTTTTTAGATATATAGATACACATATTATGAATAGATGGGGTTTGTTGCGAATGAAAGATCACTGTTTGAGAGTATTAAAAGAATTTTTATTAAAAAAAGGCACCCGCCCTCCCTTCGGTATAATCGCTCAAAGTTGGCACCCGAACACTGAACTTCACTGAACTCCCGTTCAAAATAAACAATGAAAATTGGGACTTCAAACACGTACCTCAACACTTAATCCCATAAAAAATTAGTTGAATTAAGCAAACAACAAAACTATAAATAACAATATTCAGTTCTGAATTGGAGTCTTTGTGCAGTAATAACGGGTCATGGACCCCTTCTCGCCCCTCTAACTACCCCAGTAGGTACCGGCTAGTAGCAGCCAATTTTTTTTTAACGATAAAGGTAAGGCTTTACCCTTTCCAATGCGACCAGTAAGAACACTGAACTCCACTGAACTCTCGTTCAAAATAAACAATGAAAATTTGGAAATTCGGTAAGGTACAATTTCAAAAATATCAGAAATATCAGAAATATCAAAATAAAATTTGGCACACTTCAATTTACATACCTCAACACTTAAATCCCACCAAAAATTAGTTGAATTAAGAAAACAACAAAACTATAAATAACAATACAAATTCCGAAGAGTTTCGTGGTTTTCCTCTTCAAAAGCGTGCAGTCGCGTTAAAAATTAATGAATATGAAAAATAATCATGCTACATTATCCCCCAAACGTGCAATCATATATATGTAAAAAAATTTGCAGTTTGGCGATATTTTTGTAAGAGGACTTAATGCCGCGTTTCGACCCGAAATGCCCCACTGTGCAGCGCCCCTTACAACTATCCTGCTGTCCTCTCCCCGAACCATTTCCCGTTTAAGGCCATAGCCTCCCCTTAGAAGAGGAGTTCCTCGGGCGCGGAATTGTTTTCTTAACTTTGTTCCGAACCGTGTGTTGTAATAGAATAGACAATAAAGGGTGAATAACTCGAACTTGGCTGTGTGATTCCACCTTGCATACATCCTACAAGCCAAAGATGTGCCACATTTACTGATCAATTCTTCTGATTTTGGTCAGACGCGTGGATAAGTATCTTACGAATTCACAAGATCGGTTTTCTCGAAAAGTGCTCATATAAAAAAAATTTATTGTACATTTCCGATTTATTTTCGTTCAAGGAATAACCACATGCTCGATTGTAATAATAATAGGAGTGAATACTTCGTAAAAGCTGTTAGCAGTTGTCAGCAATAGGTAACAATAAGACTAGTAACGAATACAATCATTCTCAATCATCGAGCTTAGCAAATTGGCTTGAGCAATAGCTACTAATTGTCGAATGACAAGGAAAGGGCACCAGTGCCGAGGAATAACATCCACGACATCGACGTCCTAAACTCCTTCCCCCTATCGATCACCGAATTTTATTAAGCGCCAATTAGAAGCCGTGAGCTCATCTTAATTATTTCCAAGCATTAACGAACGTGTTGTGATGTATCCATGGTAACAACCGCGATTATAGCTATCGATCACCTGGCTCGACCTACCTTTCATCGCTCCCTCAACGATAAATTGATAGCAGGAATATTTCGGCCAGCTCCTCCATATACAACGAAAATGGCTCACTGGTAATTGGGGCGTGATAATTTTATTCCGAGAAATGAGTGATCAATTTTTTCCTTGATACATTTCGTTGCTCTATCCACTTTCTCTATTCCTCTGCTTTTAATTTTCCTCCATTTGAAATACCTCAGCGTCAATATCTGCTTTTCAATACCAAGGAGGTATTTTCATTTACGAATTGAAAAATCAGTCCTTTAAACATTTTTTGCAGTAAAGATATTATTATTGAAGGGGACAAGTGCGGTGAAAGGGACACGTATTGAACGGGACATTGCTGACAAAGATGAAGGATCTTCCCACGACAAAAGTAGGTATTTTTGTTTTGTAGCAACACTGTGCATGCCCAGCCACGTCTAACTCCAAGCCGCTGTCATTTCAAAGCTGGCGGTGACACACGGTTGGATTTTCTCATGCTTCAAAGTAATATTTTTAGTATTTTTTTCAAAACGTTTTGTCAAGTGCTGTTACAACTGATTTTTTTATTGCTGCATCTGGACAGATATGTGTCCAGCCTACAATAAGTGAAGTGTCAGGTATCTCTTGTTCAATATTGTAAATGTAGAGATTAGATTTTCAATCGTGTTGTCATATTTATGAATCGGACACAGTAAACATTTATGGATGGAACGTCCATTTTATAACTGTCCCCTTGAAAACCTTACTATGTATGATCCTGAATATATAATTATATTTTATAAAAAAACGCAAATTTTTTATATTTTTCCACATTTTTTACATATGCTGTTTAAATATGCTATTCAAAAAACGAATTAATACCACTACCGTGATATTTATGTAACTTAAGAAAAAATTCGATAATAATACTGTGATTTTGGTATCTGGAGAAATAATATTAATATTACCTTGCTTTATTACACCGTGCCATTCATAAAATATCTATGTATGTCTCACTCAATACAGCCAATTTATGAAAGAGATAAAATACACATTTTTGAAAAGTAAAAAATAAAAGGTAAATATAGAGACAAGCTTATTATAACCACGTATTGTTACAGTCAGATAACTGACCTTCCTAATTTTCCCACTTACAATTAGAAGCAGAATGGTTATTTAGCTTTTTTACTATCTTGTCCTAAACAAAAATGTCCCTTTTATTCCACCTCTCGCCTATGAATAAGTTCAGATTTTCACACAAGATCTTAAAATATAGTTACTTTACTTTCAGCTTCTGTCTTTTCAAGATATGAATATAGTCGACATAATATAAGAGTCGCTCAAGTATGATCTGTGAAAAAAGTATCGTTTGATGATAGAATAAAACACTCACCTTCGTGTGAAACAATAATTTCAAGAAAATTCTTCTTACAATTACATAATATGAGTACGGTGGAGTCTGTTAGTATATAGAATAAGCATTGTGCGTCAGAAACTTTTAAAATAGCGTCCTTTTAAAAATAGAGAAACGATATTTGGGGAAAAATGCATTCCATAATTTCAGTTGATTCTATTGTCAAACCTGGAGAAATATGTGTGCTCCAAGCTGTAAACTTTCAATTCAATATCCTTATTGGTTTGGGCGATATGATTTACGTCAACTCGGAAAATATCGCTTCGGGAAAATCGCGTTTAAAGTCTGAGGTGTATTGCATGCCCGAATTTAAAAGTATTCTTTTAGGAATATATTCTTCATGCTTCGAGCTAAAAAAATGCAAAAAATAAAAAATCGATTTTCCTGACGCGGTAAATGAGAATACCCCATTAAGTAAACAGCTGTTTTATCGATTTGCACGTTTCGTCGATCCCAAATGAATTAATTGTGGCAATCATTAAACATTCACTCTCTTTTCCAAACGTCGTTTGGCTCAAAGTTGTAGATATAGGTATAAGCGTGGCTCAGCACTGGTGGTACAACCAAGAATATGGCAATTCTTTGCGCAAAAATTAATAAAAATGCGAAATATAATTTTTCTATATGCCTCATTGTGTTCGAGAAAATCAATGTTGAAAATTCGTCACGCATGCGCGCACTCGACTAAAACGCAGCAGAATTGATCAGTATATGTAATGTATTAAAACCGCGAACAATACGAATCGTTGTGTAGAAATAATTTGAAATTATAGAATATATACTTTTTTCTCGAATCAGGCTTTGTCTTCGAGAAAATCGTGTTTAAAAATCCATCGAGTACGCGTGCATTTAACTAAAAATTCATTCCCCTTTCAAAAACATTATCTCGGGAAGAAAGCCCTATTCGAAGAAAGTTATTGTACAATTTCGTTTTATTTGTACATGGTTTTTCACTTAACCCAGACCGCGCGCGCGAATACAGATGAACGGTCAAGTACTGTCAGTCCCTGTCCTAAAGAAGAAATTGGATTTTGGATGTACTAACGCCTTGCTCAGGAGCTCTGCGTCGATCTCCCCTGAGCCTGAGGCAAATGTCGAGGCGATTGTCTGAGGAAGGCCACGCAAGGCATCTGTTCTCGCGTGCGCGGCTTCTCAGTTAAGTGGATAACCCTGTACGAGAGAATTCATTTCACTGTAATTTCGCTCAACGTCTGCTGATTTGTAGCCAGGTACGTGTATTGATTCGTAATTTCTCGAAAGCAGAGGCTCATATACAAAAACTTTATTCAACATTTTCAATTGGTTTTTACGCAAAGATTCACCCTATATACCATCCGTCCTTATCCAGCGTGTAGACTAATTCTTAGGAGACTTTCAAATCTGTCGATGAAAATATGAGATGGCTTTTGCTCTCATTCGATTCATATTTCTCTGCTGAACTATACACTTCCTCGTGTTCATCGTTTTATTCGCAAATGCACAGTTACATGCCCAACTACCTTTGTTGCCGATGTATTACACTGGATAGATATCATTTTTACTACTTAAAATTTGTATACTCCTCTTTTAATTACAAGCGACGTGATAATTGTAAAGGGACAGACGTTTTAAGTGCGATCAGTGAGTGATTCTCTCACTTCTGTTCTGATTTAGCGATCTTCAATCCCCTACAGCACACTTTGTTGCAGGAACGTTGCACAACCGTTGCAGTACATTGCAATGTTGCCGTTTGGTTGCATTGCGATATTACTGCAATATTGTGGAAACATTGCCGCGGAATATTGCAATGGGCACGTTTGTGCAATGTTTCGGGAATATCGCGCACACATTGCCGTGCAATATTGCAATGGCCACGTTTGTGCAATGTTTCGGGAATATCGCGCACACATTGCCGTGCAATATTGCAATGGCCACGTTTGTGCAATGTTTCGGGGATATTGCGCACACAATGCTGTGCAACGTTGCACTCGTAACCTATGAGCCCCGTTCCTGCAACGTTCCCCACTGAATACAGAATTACGCGGACCGTTTCTGAAATGTCGACGAACAGAATACAGTCTAAGATTCCACAGGCAACCATCGAGGGAATATATGCGAACGTGGAAAATATCTGATACAAGGAATTAATACAATTATTTAATTGACACATAGGGTTTAAACAAACTCATAAACTATATACAGCAACAAAAGATATTAGTGAAGAAGTGTTACATGTGCCAATTACTGCCCGTGTCCCAATTATTGCCATTTAATTTATTTTATCTAATAAAAACGTTCCGCACTGTCGAGTGCAAATATATAAGTCCGTATTCTGTGATCGTCGTTGCAGGAACGACGCTCATAGGTTGCGAGTACGTTACAACACTGTATTTTATTTGTCGACGTTGCGGAACGTTTTTATTAGGTATAATAAATTAAATGGCTATAGTAGGGACACTGACAGTAATTGGCACATGTAACACTTCTTTACAAATATCTTTTGTTGCTGAATATAGTTTAGCAGTTTGTTTAAACCCGATGTGTCAATTAAATAATTGTATTAATTACTTGTATCAGATATTGTCCAAGTTCGTCTACGGAGCTATAGGTCATGGGTTCGAATCTCACTGAGATAAAAGAATTTTCTATTTATAAGAGACACACGGACGTTATACTACTACGATTCTGCACACATTCATGTCGTCGGGTCCCTCACAGACACGGTATATACTACCGATATTTTTATTTTTGGCCCTACTGCCCGAAACGTTGCGTGACCATTGCTGTGTAATATCTCCGAAACGTTGCGCGACCATTGCTGTAAGATCTCCGAGACGTTACGCGACCATTCCTGTAAAATCTCAGAAACGATACGCAACCATTGCTGTAAAATCTCCGAAACGTTGCATGACCATTGCTGCAAAATCCCGAAGCAATCTTGCAGAAACATCTCCTGCAATGTTGCACAGGGGCGAACATGGCAATTTACTTGTAACGTTTCGGCAACGTTCCGTGCAAAGTTCCAAATATTAAACCGTAACGTAACTGAGATATTCCTGCAACAAAGTGTACTGCAGGAGATTGCACTGGGTTTTTAAAACCATTTTAGACAATATTCAAAGATAAGTATGGCCTATTTTCTATTGGCAGAGTACTTTCTAAGGACGAGGGAATGTCTAATTAATTACTGATTTTATGGAAAAGTTCTGCAATAATATTCAGAAAGTTTGCTAAGTGCAGAGCAAGGTGACTTGGAAAAACAGATGAGTCAGCAGTGATGAACCAGTGTTAAGTGGGTGACCCTAGTTAAATGTTTATATTTAAACATCTACAGTTACGCACAAAAGTATCCGTCCACCTTATACGTAACATATGTTACATAGTAAATCGATACTTTCGTTCCGGGGGTGCATTCGATTGGAAAATTGTACACAGTTTATTCAAACAAGCATTATTATCCGCGGGAGTAGCAAAAATCGTGCAAAAAATATCCTCACAAATTCAATATTTAGTTTATGTAAACGTAATTACAGCTAGTTAATATACATACTTTTAATATTTCTAGGATTTTATTACTTTAATCCCCACATAGCACACGACGTCTTAAAGACGTCCATTTTACGTCTGTTTTTGGTCTGAACGTCTGACGAACTTATTAAGACGTCTTTAAGACATCGGTGTCGAGACGTCTTTTAAACGACCTTTTTAAGTCGTCTTTAAGACGTCTGTGCCAAGACGTTTTTTAAACGACTGCGTTTAGACGTCTTAAAGATGCATATGTACATAAACAAGTCATGACTAGGCCGGCTCGCGATGAATAGTACGCGACCGCCAGGCGGCGCCGGGCCGAGGGCTTCTCGCAGGTGGGATACAGCAGTCATGCCTATAAGAGAGCCGAGCAGATCACATACCGTCATTCTCGAGTACCGGTGTTTTTTGACGAAGGAAATTTATATTTTCGACTTGAACTTTAATATGCCAAAAAATGTCTCGATCATTCGCTATTGCAAGACGTTCTTCTTTTTTATGAAGAAACGTAAATATTGATCAGCATGAAAATAGACTTTCTCAAATGAGAACAAGAGCAGCTACTCGACGGGCTTCCTTTTTTCAAAATACTTAATTTCATTAACAGATATTAATTCTAATCAACACGAATCAAGTCACGCTTAATATCTCTGATATCTCTTTTAAAGAGCTGCAGTAGGCCTAATAAGTCCTTACGAAGTCGTCTTTGAGGCGTCGTGAAAGTCTGAAATGGACGTCTTTAAGACGTCTTTACGACAATAGCAGACGTCTTTAAGACGTCTTGAAAGCCTGAAACAGACGTCTTTAAGACGTCTTGAAAGCCTGAAACAGACGTCTTTAAGACGTCTTGAAAGCCTGAAACAGACGTCTTTAGGACGTCTTTAAGACGTCTGTGTGCTATCTGGGGATCTATAATATGCATAGATTCAACTAATCTTCGGTGAAACTCCGGCTTGTCTGGTTCCACTCTTCCAGCCAATTTTTGTAGCATTTCTTTGGTAGGTGGTATCAACTAAAAGTACAGGCAACCCCGGTATAACTAGGTGGTTAGGCTCCTAAACAGTGCAGTGTTATATTAAATTCGTGTTATACGGGACTAAGAACAAGTACAAAAACCAGGATTAGGTTCCAAAAACTAACAGAAATGCAATATTTTGCTTTCATAACTATCAGAAATACATTTATGAATAATATCAATAATTGGTCAAATATATTATACATTAATGATAAATAATACACGCTCATTTTCCATCTCTGCTACGTACAATTAAACGAAAGCGTTTTCTTTATTGCAAAACACCTTTATCTTCTGCAACCTATACAGATTTCTCTGATTTAAAAAAATAATTTATTTTCGTTTGCTAGCATTTCTCTGCCAATTTTCATAAATTTTGTAATATAAAGCTGATCATTCTTGCATTTTGCATTTTGAACTTCTGTCAGTGGAAAGATCCGTATTCAGAAGATAGAGTTCCTACTGTTTGGCTAAGTTTGTGCATTCGTATGTGATTTTTAGGGTAAAATTTAGAATTTTCTAACTATGCTAGAGCGAAACCATGCTATAGCAATACCGTTTTATACAGGGGTTTTCTGTATATTATTCAGAGTTTATATCAGTGTGAATTGTAATGAGTAATTCTGAATTTAATATTACTTAAAAGAAAAATATTTTATACGCATATGGGGTGAGCGGATACTTTTGTGAGTAACTATATTAGTGATAGGTTATTTTGGAAATTTTGAACCTATATTTCCAACACTACCGTCAAGGACCCAGTTCCTGATCAGTTTCGGAAATAAACCAAATAATAAGCTTATTATGATACAAATTTATTCTAACAAATTACTAAGTAATTATGAAGTATTTTGAAATTTATACGCAAAATTTGATTGCTCATAGTAAAGCCTGTGAAGGTGATCAGAAACTGCTCCCTTTGCATTTTTCACTTTCAAAGTTAAATTATAAAATAATTATAATTATGTGTGCATTTTTTTAATACCAAATTAAAGATAAAACATAGATTTACTGAAATAACAAAAATCTTTTAAATTTGGTTAACTTTTCCCTTTACACGTTTAAAAACCCGCGGTAGTTCCTCTTAAGTGATCAGGAACTGGGTCCTTGACGGTATGAGTAATACTCAAAGGACAACCTGCCTATAACAATAGATTACAGTTCCAACTACAGACAGAATATAGGAAGGGTGAGTGTTCTTCTCATTGCCATCGATTACCCCTCGTCATCGGACACTAGCCAAAGTAACGAAGTACCGGCTCCAATTAGGGACAGGAATTGCTAGTCCTGGCAGATTCCTTTCACTATCTTCGTCAAGGGAGATGTCACTGACGTGCGTTTCTCTTCCGTCATCTTAAGTAATGTCCAAAGATAGGACCATTGTCTTGGGAGCCTGCCTCCTTCTCGTGTCGTGCCCTCGAAAGGGCCACTGCTCTATAAATAGGTGTTTGCCCCTTCTTTTCAGCTACTTTCATAATCCTCCTCGTTCTACGCCTCGTTGCCAACTTTTTTTACCCAGCTTCACTTCAATGCTGCTAACACTAGGACGGTGATGGCCGTTGGTGAGCTTGATCCGTGGATCGAAACTGAAGAAAGAAAGGTTTTAACGTAATTCCACGAAGACAAGCCTAACAGCCAATAAACGAAAGACAAATAACAAGGTATTCGTTCCGAAAATTATTACAATTGATAGGAAGGCAATACCTGCCAAGTTAATCAATATTGTGCCGCACAGAGGCAATGTCCTACTCCTATTGGATACCCTGGAAACTAAGGGATTGTGTACCTTGTCAAAGAACGCAGGCTCAAAGGGATTTCCACTGAATCCTCGAGGCAGCTAGAAAAAGCTTCTCCTGCTTTCTGTGAAAATCCCACCTTAATAATACTGGATTTCGCTGTTAGATACAATTTTTCAGGAAACGTACTGGAATCACAGTGCAGAAGTTCCTTGAAGAACTTCCTGCGATTCTCTCAATTTGAACCATTTTCGACTTCTCAACTCTACTAATCCTATTGTACAATTAGTTTGCTTGCGAGAGTTTAGTTTGCCACATCCAATTCTAGCGGTATTTGATTAATCATGGGGGCTAATCGATAATGACAAGCAGCCATTTCCTTTATTGCATTCTGACCAGGAACGACCAAATGAGTTCCCAGACCGTCGTTCGGGCCGTGAGGAATTTTATTTAATTTCAGGATGAGTCTCTGGCTATCAGTGTCTATGCATCGATCGACCCTGCTACCCCTTATCTCTCTCGATTCTCGAGATCTGTCTCACTGTCGAATCACCTCTGTGTCCTTTCGCCTAGGACGTTTATTTCCCTTCCTGCCTTCACGCCTGCGCCGATTTCTTTTGTTGGAATTCCCTCTCTGCCCACCGAGTGACTGATTGTTACCGATTCCTCTTGTGTGGCTTCAAATAAGGACACAATAGGCAAGGGATGGCGCAATTTCTCTTTCACGCGAAGCACCATTGACGTCTTGTAACAAGCTAGTGTCCATGGGGACAAGAATGAGAAGAGAAAATAGTTAAGACCCTGTCTGAGGTGTATTTGCGCAGAGTTCGTCCGCCATCTCAGGTGGAAGGAGCTTCTTGTGAATATATTATATAGTGGAATCTCCGTGATCTCTTTCGTGAAATTTTAGTATAAAGTGGAAACTCTTTTGTCGGATAGATTCATTTACTGGGCGCTGCTAAAAAAGCAAACATAAAATATAAAAATTCAGTACTTGGAGTTGGTTTGCTAACTCAATTAGGAGGAGCTTTCAGCGAAACTACAACCTCTGGCAATAAGTTTTGAACCAAACGCAAAGATACGAAACTAATGGGAAATATAGTGAGTCAAAAAAAGTATTTGTACACTTACAATTATGATAGAAAGCTTATGATTATTTAAGTTGTACATCATGATTAATATTTTGTATGCATCCCTTTTGCTTCAATAATTGCTTGTAGTTTTCTTGGCATAGATTCTACCAGTTTCTGGGTTATTTTCCTTGACCGTCTTGGCCTCTCATCTAGAATCACTCGTCGTTAAATCAGTCTTATTAGATACTAGCTTTACTACTCGGCTTCGCCCGAAATTTAGATTCTGATTTTATAAAAAAAATTGTTTTTTAGTTTTTTTTTGGTAAAAATAGTCACATTCATCTGGATTAGTCAGCAATAATGAGCTGAGGCACATTTCGTGATTCCAGAGTTTATCGTTCGAAAGTTTCCAGGCGACGGACAAACACACTTTCTGCTTTATACATATATTAAGATTTTTCTTTTTTTTACTTCTATATCCATCAGGTGCTATACATTTTCTATAGAATTAATATCAAGGGATTGTGGTGGTGCAATCAATTGTTTGTGAACATTGTGTAACAATCCTTCTCTTGTTTTTTTAGCGGTGTGCTTTGGTTCGTTGTTTTGTTGGAAATATGTATAAGGTTCACTTACAAGGGAAGATCCCGAACCCGAAAATTCAAAAAATTCTGAAACTTTGTGGATATGTAGGGAATTTTCTCCTGATTACAACGCAATTTTTTTGCTGCCCAAAATCACATTAAGGGGGTGCAATTAACCCCTGAAGATTCGGCTATTTTTCGATTTTATTTTATAACTCGCAATCCGTAAGAGATAGAAAATAAATTTCTAGACAAAAGTTACTTCTTTTAATTAGATCTACCAAATGGCAAAAGTTTTATCAATTGTTTAAACGTATGTGGCTATTCGACTTTGAATGTAATTACTAACCTTGAATCCTTTATTTATGTAACTAAGTTATGATGTTCTTATGTCGGAGGACTGTTTACTACCAATTCCATGAAATGAAATACAAAAATAAAACCCCAAAATTTGGCTTTTTGAACACGTGCCGCGACACTTGAGGCGCCGCGATAACGTCGCGATTATTACAAGATCCTGTCCTCGGCGATGCGAGCGAACGCAAGTCCACAATAAATTCGTATTTCTCGGCCATTACTCTCTGTCGTGCCCAACGACGATTTAGATTTTTCTTCGCCTCCTGTTTGGACTGAAGGCGAACAAACGCAATGGGGAGGAAAATAAGCTTGTGATTTTTATGGACACGCGATTTATCTTCGTCCGTACTTTCTTTCTGGCGTGCTCGTCCTCTTCTCACGCAGTTTCGTGCCCCCCACTGTGGGGAGAATATTTTTTTTATACGATCCGAATTCCGTAACTCTCAGCTCTCGTGTTTAGGGTGCTCCTTGGTCATTAAAAACGAACAAAATTTACGATATTTTGACGGGGGCACATGGTAAATATGATAGCGAAGGGTATGTCCCAAGTTTCTATATTCGTGAGAGCTTCCTTGCTGACTTACAGGCTGGTAATAAATTATTTGCGAACTCTACTAATTATATTGGTAAAGAAATACTTTCCTTTCGAGCTGAAACTTTTTAAAGTTGTATGTTGGGGGAGGTGTCCGATGTAGGGCTCCTTGAGCCAAGTGACCTGCTTCATGGCATGTTCTTATTGGCTGTCAAACGTGTTTACGAATAAATAGTTGGACAGTAGAAGAATTTTTGCTGATGCTTTTTTTTCTATTTAAAGCCATAAATAACCATGCATAGATCATCCAACACTGCTTGAATTATTTAAGTGGACTAGACAGTCCAAGCGCTCGAAGATCAAGTGTTTTTTTGCGAATTAATTAGATAGAGGTGAATACAAATTGTGACGAGCACTTCTGGGTAATGTTTATTAATATTATAAACGCTGAAAATTTTTTTTTTGGGTAATTTTCACGTGTATATGGCGGCGCTACAGTCGCCTGATGTGTGACTTGAAATTTTTACTGCATGTTCAAAATACAGTGGCGGACGAAAGAAAGTTTACAACTTTCAAAATCGCTTAACTTTGTTAGAATTGGTCCAAACGGACATGAGTTTTTTTTAAGAAGCCTGAAGAATTAGTTTGCTAAGTGGCGTGTTTCGTTGTTTTGAAAAAAAATGCAATTTTTTTGCAATTATTAGTCGATGGCGTCTTGTTTCAAATTTATGAATTAGTGCAGTGACAATTCAAAGCTACAAAATATTGATGATTTATAGTACAAAGAATTAATTTTTTCATAGATTCCATTGTTTTGTATCATTAAGATTTACAATTATAATTGTAATACTTAATAAGTTTATTTTTATTAACGTGTCCTTTTCATGACTTGTACTGTCCCATTTAAAACTTAGTCGTAAAAGGGACATTTCCCACTTGATTGAAAATCGAAGATTTTGTAATTTTCTATTACAGTTGGTGAGTTTGTAATATACTTTTATTAAAGGGAAATAAACACGCTTTCTATTGACGTACTTGTTTTTTAAATACCTATAATGATATTTCGTACAGTTTAGTGCAAAAAAGGTGCAGCTCCAAACTTTGAAAATTCACCCTGCTCTATAGAAAATATATTTTATGCTTAGTAATAATGCTAAACGTTGCATTAATATAGTATATACAGCTTTCGAGTGGTCAAGATACTTTGAACATATGTCTGAAAATATTTTGTTAACATCGCTTTTATTATTTAGCGCTTCTTGCTGCAATGTCTACAATTGCAATCGAACTAAAAACCAGACAAAAATCTCTCTTTCCTTCTTTCCTTTCAATAAGGACCCGACGATCCGTCAGCGTCGCTTACATCGTTTCTCACCATCAAAGAAAGACACTCTACCCCTCGGAGAGGGCAGAATCCTCCAAGGGGATCGTGTCTGAAAAGCATCCTCGACGCCAACCACCTTTCATCTTTCGAGAAACACGCGGCGATCGCGGCGGAAGCAGGAGGAAAAGCTGTGGTAGGCAGGCAGGCCAGAGCTGACGGTCACTTTCACAGTGTTATCGCGTGCCTGCTGATTCGCGGAGCACGGGGCAGGGGGAATTCTCGAGGGTGAGTGACGCGTGCGCAGGCCACGCGCGCTTAGCGGGGTAGAAATGTAGAACGATGAGCAACAGCCATGCGAGCCTCAGTTTTCGCCAGGGTCTCGTCGAGGTGAAGCTGTCGCAGCTTCGTCCCGCGAAAACACCGCGAAAGTATTCCTTAATTCTCCACCACGCAACGAGCGCGTCAACCTCCATCGCGATAAAACCAAACACAGTTCGACATGTGAGCCATAAAATGACATAGAAAATCGTTCGCTGTGTCGTCCTGGATCCACGTGTGAAGTGGCGTCTTCGATCGTGCGATCCCTTCGTACTAGCGCCTTCCAATGCTTGGATACACGCAGGAGCTTTGTTTAGTTTCTGTGTGAGAGAGTTGCATCGATGATTCGGGATTGCCGAGTACCGAGATGAATCAATGAGCACCTGGGTCGCGGGGTTTTGTTGTTTGTGTGCCGTTGGGAGACTGTTACATTCAGTCGGTTGGGGTTTTCGAGATTGCCGGAGCAGATTGTTGAGTTTCGGTGGTGTGCTAGGGTGCCGTTGAGTTGCTCGAATGGGGCATCGGGACGTGTATCTGGAGAAGTTGACGGAAAGTAGTCTCCTGTGCGGTTAGAGAGATCTTAGTGTCTCCGCGTTGTACTGCATGGCCACGTCAACAGTGTCGGGACACCATGAAGAAGATGTTGGGAAAAATTCTAAGGAGCTTCTTGATCGAGTTTCCATGAACGCCTGCCCACCCAGCAGCTTCCCAGACAAGTTTCAGGACTTCTTCGCCGCGCTGAACGAGGACTCCGACGATCTGCCCAGCATGCTCGAAGACAAATTGATACCAAGGTAAAGGGTGCTATGTTGTGACCTTGCCTCGGTCTTTGAAATTGACATGGGGATTGGAAACCTGGAAGGAAAATTCTGGTTGCGCGTCAATGCTTAGGGAGCTAAACCTGGATCAGTTATGTTAGCTTATTATTATTATTATTTTATTATTATAATTGTTACTTATAATTCTGTAGTAATAGTATTTTATTTGTACTAGTTTCCAATGAAACATACGCAATAGTTTACTATTTAAAACGTCAGATTTGGTTTATGTTTGAATTAGATACCCTCTGCTATATACACTATTATATTAGTTTTTATATCAATTATAGTTTTAATCTGAGGTTTGGTTTAGGTTTGAAATAGGTACCTTAGTAGTTTAAATGTGAGGTTCCATTTGAATTTCAATTAGATACACTAATGGTACTTGTACACTATTACACTCTTTTCTATCGTAATATTTTTATATACTACGTTGATGTAGTCCAAGTATTTTTCTGCAAAGAATGTCAGGTTTTGTGTATGTTTGAATTAATTCTCGTGCAAGGAGCGGTACTGTGTCCACCGACGATGTAATATTTAGTTCTTAATAGCCTAACCCAGATTCTAGCAAAGTATGGTAACTTTTATTATACTTATTATTACTAATTATTACTTATTATTATAAGAGAAAGACAGACCTGGGTTATGAGACAGAGGTTACGCGAATAAACATGTTGCTCAGGTTTCATCGTTCGAGTCATAACCAGTTTGAAAATTTAATCCAAACATACCAGGTATTGTACTGCGCGTTCCAGAAGCTACTACGTATTTTAGTGAAATGGAGTAGATTTCAAAGAAATATCCTCATGAGATAATAGACCGAGAGCCAGTGAACATTTTTCTTACGTCATTTTTTAATGGAAATAATTTGTATTTTATGAAATCGTGTGTAGATACAGACGATAACGGAAACCATCGTCTGGCAGTAGGGCGTTGAAAGTGCGAAAAAAACAGTAAAATTACGTCATTTTTTTAATGGCTGATTTTTTGTGTGGTAATTAATAACATAACGGTAAATTATAAAAAAATGTTGCCAGACATTTTTATTCGAACTTACGGGGTGCAAGACGTTCATAAAATTGCATTTTTACAATGATCACTTACGTCATAGATAAATGGCTGTTTCTTTTTTTGAACTTTAAGTTAGAACCCCTTTAACACTAATATGCAATTGCCAGACGAAAATCACGGAACTAACACCTTGCCAGACGTGAGCAAATTCTCTGCCGGCGCGCACATCGACACCTCGACGCTACACTTAATCCATTTCTGTAATACTTCCTCAACAATTATATACGTTTTCCAGACGTATATATCGGAACTAACATTTTATCAAACAGCTGCAATGTGAAATTTGCATACCCTTTCGCTGTTGGCGTGGGGGCGGATGAGACTTTGATAGTGTGTACAAGACATTAATACCGAGATATTTCTATGGCAATGATTTGATTTGCTAAAAGGAGTCTAAATTTAAGATTTAAACAGAAAATAATATTTACACTGTTTCAACTGTCGTAAACGACAAATAAAATATTGAAAATATTAAAAAATCTAGGAAAATTTAGTTTCTAAAAAATATAATTCAAAACAATTACCAGACCGACACATGAATTGAAATACAGGAAGAAGCTCACAAGCTTTCAGCGAAGTCACTATACTTACTTACAAGGAAACATCCAGAACCCGGAAATTAAAAAAATTCTGAACCTTTATGAATATGTAGGAAATTTCCTCCCGATTCCGACGCAATTTTTATTTGATCCCCAAATTCGCTCTAATGTGATTTAATGGACCCCTAAAAATCCGGTTATTTTCCAATTTTGTGTGATAACTCGTGAATTCTAAAATATTTTTTTTTACCAAGTGATAGATCTAATTAAAAGAAGTAACTTCTGTCTTGAAACTTTTTTTCTATCTCTTACAGTTCGCGTGTTATAACACAAAATCGGAAAATAGCAAAATTTTTAGAAGTTAATTTCACCCCCTTCGAGTGAATTTGGGCAGCAAACAAAATTTGCGTTGTAATCAGGAGGAAATCCCCTACATATTGACAAAGTTTCAGAATTTTTATGATTCAGGTTCGGGATCTTCCCTTGTTAGTCTAAAACCTATCATTTTATTTCAGAAATTTCATTTCTTTTTCTGAATATTCCCAAACTCTTACGCGATTTACTTAATTTCATATAAAATAATGAGCTTGTAACTAATCGAAAATCCCCGCGCCATAAATAAGTGGTGCATCTCATTCTTAACCTTATTACTAGTTCTTGTCAGCTAACAAATATTAAGAGCTCCTCGTAAAGAAGCGAGGCGAACGCATCACGTCGGAAGTTCAATTTTCTTCCATCGCAAGAATTTCACGCGCCGCTTGCGTCGTCTTTTCGCCCGTGGAAAGAGCCGTGGAACGCGTCCCCCGCAAGTTTTAATGAGTCTGCTTTAAAAAGGGAACCAATATCCGATGACCTATTAGTCAGATTTTATTTCAGCCCGTTCGAACAAATCAGTCGACGGAAGCTTCTCCTTTCCGACAGCAATTCCGCTGCAATTGTTCCACAAAGCTATAATTGTAATCCGCGAGTCACTCGATTAAGATTCCACTGGCACAGTCGATACTGTCCTCTGAGAAAATAGACTCGCTTTAATCCAGCCCCATTCGTCCACGATGGACATTTAATCCCCTATTCGAAGTCGCTCGTTCTCGCGCACTTACGTGGATAATTAGGTGCAATGAATGGACAATGTTGAATGCTTCGGCGGAACAGTGAATTTATAAATCCAATGGCCATAGGTAGTCACTGCAAGTTGCAACGTCAGTTTTTTTATTTAAATCGTCAATTCTGGTTCTAACAGTTTGAGTGGCGCAAAGTTTGGCGGAATATATTTTCAAGTCAGTCGGGCCTTTTCGAACGATCGTTTCGATTGAGTAGGATAGTCGAATGATAATGGCGCTTTATGAGTTGACTTGCTAACAGTGAGTGTAGGACTTCTCTACAATACTAAACAATCAGTTGCATTTGAAAGATGAAACAACCGGGTGGACGTAAACCACGAAACAATAGTTGGAATTTTGGAAAAAAATCTAAATTCAATCATAAATGTCAAAATATTGGAATATATTCATGGAAAATAAAATTAGTAACTAAAATTTTACACATTTTTAAAATTATTCACTATTTTCCGATTCGCTTCAAGGGACTAGGCACTAGGCTAGGCAGTTGAAAACCCGATTCTTTTTTATTGCATTTTCCAAGTAATATCTTTTCTGAATAAAATGCCGCTTGGTTTATATTAAAATTTGCAAAATTGCTGATTTTGCAGCTAAAAAGGCGGCAACCTACAGCGTCGCCTTTGCCCAGAAAATTCAAACGCGTTTTTCTCAAATATTTATTTCTCTTGGTTTTCGCCTGGTTTGCGGATGAACGGAGGTTCAGATCGACTTGAAAAAATTACAGGATGTGTAAAACATGTGCCATTTCCGGCCAAACCTCTGATATGGTCCGTAAAAATTCGAGATTATCATCAAAAAATTAAAAAGTCATGGATTTTTAGTGTTTTCTCTACTTGTTTTACACGTGTGGCTTAGTCGATGTTCCCATATCTCTTTATGCCTTGCTTCTAAAGCCTCTTCAGAAGGAACACCGATTGGTATATCAAAAAACTCAAATGGCGGCAACCAATCAGTGGCACGCCATCTATCTCTATCCTGTTCAGCGCACGCTCCCAGAGTTATTTGAGCTTCAAATAATTTTTAAATACAAATAACTTTCAGCAATTTTTATTTCAATTACAAATAACTTTCAGTAATTTTTATTTCAAATAAAAATAACTCTGAGTTATTTTAATTTTTTAATTAAATAATGCCCATCGCGAGTCTGAATCGAGTCGTCTGGACGAAATTTAATTTCATTGTCACGATTTAATTTTCTCTAACGCCTAAAATTAATTGCCTTTTAAGCAAAGAATTAATTCAGTTACGCAAACAGCGCATACCACTTCCATGCTCAAAGCATTCTCTAGAATACAACTGGAACCAAAAGGACTGATTCCGCGAATCTACAACGTCCTGTTAGACTTGGGCATACTCCCCGCTGTGAACTTTCAAATGAAACTGATTAGTCAACAGCCATTCCACCACCCTCGCTAGACTGAACCACTCGCTGGAAGGGTTGATTTAATTGGAGTAGGGACTTCGTGAATTATGACACATTCGATTTTCGATGCTGCTTCTTCTGACAGTATGTGAACGTTTACGAAATTACACAGATATGTGGGTAGGTAACGTACCTATAAACACGGGGTGCTTGAGAAAAAGGAGTGCAAACTTTGGAGCTCATAGATTTTATTCAGACAAGTAAAACAGCCCCAATAAACATAGGTCTCACAGTTAATTCTTATTCAAGTACATAGGCTGATGGCGATACATGTAGTAACAAATTAGTAGTTAAATTGAAAGATAGTTAACCCTTAAAGGTCTGGGTTAGCGTAACCCAGTCTGTCAGGACAGCTCCTGCAATTTCTGAACGGTAAGGTGTGGGGAGTTAGGGCTTTGGGGAAAAAAGTTTGATACTTCTACAAATTTCTCACACACCCACAGGATCGCTAGTATGACTGAAGCAGCCGAGTAATATCATTGCACATGTACGACTGTGATACGTTGTTTCAGATGTTTCAAATTCACAGTAGGGGTAGAGACAAAGACCTTTAAAAGAATGTCACAGGGTGTTAAATCGGGACTTGTTGATGACCAACGGCTGAGTGGCAAATTGCCATCACCTGCCCGTCCAATTTAACGCTCTGGAAGATTTTCGTCGAGGTAATCTCCCACGTCCCTGTGCGTGTTAACATATTCAATAGTTCTTCTCTCTATAAAATGTTGAAACTATGTATTTGTTTTGTAATAACCCTGTATACTTGTGTAGGTAAGATAGTTCAACTGTAACCTATATGTTACTTCAAAGCATATGTGTGCCTACTTTTTTACCTACTATTTTTATTTATTTCTAAAATTTTATTTATTTCTAAAGGGTTAGTTCCTTAACCCTCGGTTGCGAATTTTCAATCAGTTGTTATTTAAAAACTATTTGTTTAATTAAAGCTCAAAAATGCTGAGATAAGGTTTGAACATTGTAGAATATATGAACATCGTTGAAAGTTGACTTTTAAAGTGTCATCATGCTTAAAAAAAAATTTGAAGCAATAAGATTTCCAACAAAAAGTTTTTTTGCTTAAAAAATCGCAGGGTCAATTTGACCCAGTGTGACAACCGAGGGATAAATCAGTCTCGTTCTTACATTTGGATCCGTACACAAGATTTGGAAAAGTCGAGAAATTGTGAACCCAGTTTTCTCACAAAGTTTCAAGTAGTGCGTTGTATGCATTCAACACATAATCATACATGGCGTGCACTAAGTAAGTACATACATATATTGACAATTTGAGGCAAACCTGTAGCTCGAAATTTGCGCACTTCCCTTGTCAGTACAATACTACAACAGATCAGTTCTATGATACTAAAATGATGTCTCATACTTTTCAGTAACAGTAATTAATAATTTTAACCAGAATATTCTTATAAATGTGGCGTTATCTCCATGTCAGATTACATGTAATAAACCAACTTCAAAAAGAAAGAGGTTCTCAATTCGATGTGTTTGTTTGTATATGTATGTGTTACGTTTGTCCGCGAATTTCTCCGTAACTACTGAACCGATTTTCGTGAAACTTATTGCATTTAGTTTAGCTGCAACAAACTTAGGTCATGGAGAAAGAATTATCAAAGTCGGTTAAGTAGTTTTGCAGTTACACCAAAAAGAAGAAATCTGATTCATTAATCGACTTCGTTATTATAATTACGAGCAGCGCTTTTTGTAGGCCTACCCATATTTTTTTAAATAAATGTAGTTATATGTATAACTTAAATAACTAAAAATTAAAAATACAAACAAATAAAACCGACTTAAAAAAAATAAGAATGCACCAAAAAGTAAAAAATAATTTTTTTCCGTATTTAATCTACAACTCTCAATATTTTTAAGTCAGTGCCTCATCATTTGCACTGTGAAAATCTGGCGCCGCCTGAAAAATATTGAGAGTCGTAGATTAAATAAGAAAAAAATATTTTTTACTTTTTGGTGCATTTTTATTTTTTGGAAGTCAGTTTTATTATTTTAAAAATTTTTTTATTTATTGCTCAAAGTTTCGCTAATACCTGACACAACCACAGACGACGAGTCCTGCTTGCCTCTCCGGGCGGACGGCGCATGGTGGATCGCTCGTCTACAGGCGTCGGAAACCTACATTTTTTAAGGCTTATAACTCAAAGATACAACAGAATTGGACATATATTTATAAGATAAAAGAAGTTTTTTATTGTCCCCTACCATCTGCCCGATTAACTTGTAATTCTGAATCACCCTATACATATCAAGGCTTTTCTTTTGATATATGAGGCAGTCAGAGCAATAACGGACTAACCCACATTTTTTTCGAAATTAAGTTAGTAGCAATAACGTATTCCAATAGGTTCTACTAACCATATAAAATAGGAAAACAATTTTTTTTAATGTGGGTTGGTCCGTTGTTGCTCCGACTGCCTCATATCTTTTAATGCCTTGAACCTTTTGACTGTGGCGCACTCTCCGAGAGAACCATCAACACAGACGGCGCGATATTCACATATCAGTCGCTGCGACTGGTTGTCCACTGACTACCTACTGACCAAAACGGTACCCGGAGATTTGATACCATTCTTAGAGGTTAAAAAAATAAATAATTGCAAATAAATTAAAAATATTCAGTTTATCTTTCGTATATATTGATAGACTTGCGAGAGCGTATATATACGCCTTTCGTAGTCAAAGGGTTAAAGTCCGTAATCAAAAAGGCAATTATCTCACCTTGTTCTACATTTCAACATTTGCATTTATTGACAAATATCAACACTTTCCATTTCATTTTATTACGCTTGATAAATCCATTTCCAGTTCCATTTTTCCTCCATTCGCTCTAAAGCACTTTGCGAGTCGGCTTACCGTCAGTGGAACTTCATTAAAGTTACATTCACTGTTCGGTCCAATACATTCAATGAATCCCACGGACACACCCCGACGGTGTTTCGCAACATCTCGATGAACGTGTTGAGTTGCAAAACCGAGTGCACGACACGACTGTGCTAAACGATGCACTGGATTCCAGACCAATTGACATATAACTGTGTAATTTGTGACATGATTGTTTCATTATAAACAGATAGAGAGATTCGGCCGGGAATGCAGACGCATTAGCAGAGGAATTTCGAGATAATTATTAATGAAAGCGATTTGATTCTCAATGGCCATCGAGACGCGAGGATTTTGACATTTACATGGATGAATAACGAGCAACTGATGTCCCAAGGCGATGACGCCAGCGCCAAGCCAGCCAAGTGGCACAAACGCGAAGCCAACCACGGCCAACCAGCGTTGATAATCTATTTCCCGGCGACGCTGGTTGGCCGTGGTTAGCATCGCGTTGGCGCCACTAGTACTAAGTTTTACCTTGACGCTAGCTGTTGCAAAAAAGTTATGTCTAATTAAACGTCCACTGTATTATAAAATTACCTCTTTGTTCAACTTGTGTCCTACCGAAATCAACGATGGTGTCATTGACTTAATTCATGTAATTTATTTGTTCAGTATGAACATAATCAAGTTACAAAATTGCGAATTGTTTTTTAATTTGCAAATACTTTAAATTTTACTTGTAAAGCCGCGTATTCGCCCCGAATATGCATCGGGCGCGCACCGTTTTTTTGCTCGTTCGGTGCTCGGTTCGGGGATCGTGCAGTGTTCATTCACAACAGTCCCCATAAGCACCGATCATGGATGAAAATATTGCAATAGCCAGTGCTATATAGTTTCATCGTGTTGTGTACGCTCGCCGCGAACCGAACGCGCGCCGAACGAGCAAAAAATCGTTGCGCGCCCGATGCACATTTGGGGCGAATGCACTGGTGAATACGCGGCATTAGATAGTGCATTTGTAACTCAAAATTGCAGATGTTCTGTTCCTCAACTTTCGTGTTGTAATTTTCATACAAATTAATGGTATTTACCTACAGAAAATTCTTGGTGGTTCTGGTGCTTCTAACTATCCTACTATGGAATTGTATTGAAAAAATTCTGTGTGCTTAACGTTCAAAAAATGACTTTTTTTCCTTTATTCAAACCATTGTGCGCCGGCCTCGTCGACACGCATGCGCACTCTTTCACAAAGATTTATGTAACATTTGAGCAGAATACGTATGAAGCACGCTTTCCAATATAACTGGAGCTTTCTACCTCTGAAACTGTAATTTCAAACAGTGTAAACAAATATCATACATTATAAATTAACTGTTATTGGTACTTTGGTCAGTTTCAACAACGTAACGCTGAACTAATTGCAGAATGTAAATTGCGAAATCAGCCCAGTGGATCAGATTTGTTTTGGCGCAGGCAGCCAGAGGTCCATAAACTTCTAAGCATTCTGAATGAGATCAGTGCTTGTGCTTATGCGTTCCACGCACTATCTCTTGCAAATAAATTGCGAAGGGTACGAGGAAGTATTATGTTCGCAATATGCAGTGTGCTCGTTCTCGAATGGCACTTCCTTGGAAACAACCGTTAGGGCATGCATTATTGCATCTCTAATAATATTTGAGTTTCACAATTTGTTTACAACAGCGTTCCTCAACTTTTTCACACCTGCGAACCGGGGATAATAATTGCAGACATATTTCGCGGACCGGTTGACAGCTAATACAGAAATAAAAACCAATGTAGATAGTGTTTTATTTATTAAATCTAATGCTATAAAATCACAATTTCATTTCATTTATTTTTTTTATTTAATGTAGCGGCTACATGATTCGGGCGAAATTTTTCACAGACCACCGGTTAAGGAACATTGGTTCACAATGTTCACATTACAAAAGCAACTGTTTCGGTCTGAAAATGATTAAACTAAGAGGCACAAACTTCGTTCGATTGGTAATTTCGGAGATGAAAATTGGAACGAGCAAAAATTGTAAACTTTTACGTCTTGTATTTTTTAAACAAACTCGACACCAGCAAACTGATGACTTAAACCCTCGCTAATTTTACGCTAACTACGTTACATTGCAATTTTATTCTACAAAATTCCCTCACATTTACTGTAAAAAGTGATCGATTTCAGCATGACCCCTCTGGGAAACGACCGCGCAAAACGACGAACGGTAAATGGAGTGCTTGCGGCAGTTCAGGGATGGATTGGAGCTAGCTGTGACCAAGAACCATCAGGACTTCATCGCGAAATCACATTTCCCGTGCTCGTTCCGAATTCGTACAAGTGTGGGGCACGCGACGACGGCCTTTCATGTGGAAACGAAGCCGTCTCGAGCGGAAGACTCTCAGACTCGGGTTTACGCTGCTAAAGCGATTTCATGCCGGCCCGATATGCGACAGATAATTCTTGACGACGGCAGGGGAACAGAACGAAGCGCAGCTATCAGGCACGCGCGAACGAGCTCTTAATTTAATTAAAGTTAAACTAGACCCAGGATCCCGTTGATACGCAAACCTCGTATCAATTAGTCGTGTCTGCCTCCTTTTTTGGCAAACTTCGATCGGCGTTGTTAAATAGTTCGTCTGGGTATTGTTTGTGATTTGCTTGACGGTGAGCTGTTTAAGAGGTGCTTTCATCGAATGCTTCGCTTTTTGAGAGTGTTTTTCAGGATTTAATATAAAGAAGATTGCAAGAGCAAATAATCTGAAAATTTTCTGAGCTACTTATTGGAGTTTTAAGCACAGAGAAATTATTTCCCAATTATCGTATACAGAGTGTTTTACCTAAATTTATCACCTGAAATATTTTTGCAATATTTACAAATGTTTCCTATAAGAGTCGCATAGTTGTTTGGGACCCTATTGTATAGTAACAATAGTTTTATTCATTGTAAGTCAGAGGTTCACATAAGCGTTGAATTATAAGTCTTATTTTGATAGGTTTAGGAACACAGATAGTGTTAATAGCTGTAAACAACTGCAATAGTCTAGAAACAGAATTTGTTTAAAGAAAGAGTAGAAGGATCCAAAAAAATTTACAGAAAATACGTTTCCTACGAAAAAACAGAATCATTGGCCAGGCGAAGGCAACGATTGGCCGATCGTTTGGCAGTTATTGGCCACTATTTCATAACCTATATGTGACATATACCCTACCTAATTATGAAATAATGTAAATGTAAAAAAAAATTAATTGATTCGGTTATATAGAAACATAGGATTTAAATGATTAAATATAAATGAGTATATTTTATATGGGTAATGTAATATTATTAAATTTAAAATATTAGTTACTATTGCACCTTCTTTTAATAGCGTTTTACATTGTATTAATAGCATTTTCTTTTAAAACCTAACCTTTTAACATCACAACGAAGAAGCGGCCAAAGTATGGCAACTGGCGGCCAACAACTGCTTCACTGTTACTATGACTGTTAGCTACTCATTGGCCTCGTGGCCAATGACTGTCCTAAGACATTATTTACATTACAGTTCTTGGCCACTAATGTTTGCAATAATGTATAATATTAATGAATAAATAACCCTTTTTTTATAAAGTTCAAACCTTTATTTGTCTATATAACGAATATGAGACTTATATATATATAATAGTTTAATATATACTTATATATATATTTGACTTATATATATATATAATTTAATGATCATTGTCTGATGTAACCGTATGTTGTTTAATTCAATCACTGTAGTTTTCGAGCATCGATTTCAAGTTGTCTATTTTTTACACGTAGTATAACAATGAGTAGCGAAATAGTGATTGCATTCGACGCATGAAAGTACAAGGTATCTGAATATGTTCATTATAAAAGGCATAATGGACATTATTTCTTAATATTTATAAAAAAAAGGCCAATCACTACCAGGTGGCCAACAATTACACTGTTTACCCCTATTACACACCTAAACGCTCCGTTCCCATTACTCCAGCCGCTCCCCACTCCGTTGGCAGACTCGCTTGTCCTTGACCAAGCTCGGAGCTCGGGCTCTTGGCCTGGCCGTCTCTATAGTCTGATTTTCGAGAGTTGACACCTGAGGCGGGTCCCTCGGACAGAGCGTGGCTTAAGGAGGAACCAATGGTACGCTACGGATTGCGTGCGGCGTTGCCACGTTTTGCGGCAGATCGGCTGTCTTTTTCTATCGTCAAGCGTACCTGCGTCTCTCCCATCGGCTCGGTGAAAACAGCCCCTGCATCTACCAGCTACGTACCTATTCCACGCCATATCGATGAATCTTTTCAGCCGTCGTCAGGAATTTTAATCACAATAATTTTTTATTAATATCTCGGAAACTAATAAATACCTGAAGCTACAATTTTAGATTTAGTGTCCACACCCCCTCCCCACCCTTCCCCCCAAACCTCATGTCGATCGGCCACTGGGCCATTCGGAAGTACAGCCCTTTCTTGTATTTCCCTCTCGGATGATCTAGTCATTCTCGGGATAGTGGGCCAGTCACCGCTGTTTTCTTTGCAGTGCTCCGGGAAGCCATTTTGTACAATTTCTCATATACTTAACATCTCTTTATATTCACAAAAAAATGTCAATAGCAAACACAAACCAGAACGCCAAAAAGAGTTGTTATTTCAATGCACGTTTTATCAACTGCAAACCATCTCCTGATCCACCAAAAAACAAAAACGAAACACAGATTGGGGGAAAACACTCATCAGCCACTTGAACCAGCTTGTTAAGATTGCCCGGTCGCGTGGTGAAAAGAAGGGACCAATTACTTTTTGTGCTAAGTCATCGTTGGTCTTTCAGAAAACAGGATACCTCGAACCCGGACTCGAAGAGCAAGCGATGGAGCAAGAGGGCCTTTCAGAGACGGAGCAGCGAGGTCGAGGTTCGTCTGCATCGCACCTCGTTGACGGGCAGCCAAGGTCACGCGAGCGTCGATGGCCCGAAATCACCGACCCCTTCCAGACGACGTAGCTCGAGCATAGCAGTGGCCAGACCTACACCAGACTTGCACAGGTAATTCATCGATTGGTCTCAATAGCTAGCTTGTTTTACAAACAGCAAGACGCGGTAGGTTAACACCCCGAGTGGCATCGGCGTGTTTTCGCGTCGATACTTTCTGGGAATCATCGAAATTTTGTATTAGCTTGCTGTACAAGTTCTGATTTTTCTAAACAGCCTTAAGGTGGGAATCCACTGAGGCACTTTGATGGCAACTGGCAACATCGTCGCGTCTTTCTTTCGCATGAAACACATGCAATCATGGACAGTTCCTCATCTACGTGGAAGTTATGTTATGCCTTTTTTTAATACAAATCTTAAGATTTATCAGTAAAGAGAAGGAACTTATTGCACTTATTGTGGCCTCGAAATTATCAATGTTATTCCCGTCTGAACTGTTTCTTAGTGATCGAAAAACGTTAGAATCTGTTGGTGCCACATCCGGGGAATGTAGTGGATGAGGAATAAGTTCCCATTGCAGTACCGATATTTCTTGTTTGCGTTGCTATTACCATGTGTTGGTCTTGCGTTGTCGTGGAGGTACAGGACATAAGGGATGGTTTTTTAATTTGCAGTTCTTGCTGCACTCTTTCAATTTGTTGGCAATATATGTAAATCAGTGGCGGACAAAACTTATCCCGCAACCTAATATTATTACAGAGTTCGCGAATGTTTAGTACTCTGAAAAACAACTGACAATGAGTATGATGTTCTCTTTGTACTTTCCTTCGATGAGTCACCCAGTAATGAAAATTTTAATTTCTATATTTAATATTAAATCTTCACGACACTGTTATTTGTAAAATGAGTGTGAACCCGACCTGGTATGGGCTAATTTTAATTGATTAATCTATGGAATTCGGAAGTGAATCGAATTACGTATAATTGAAAGTGGCCGGAATAAAGTCGTATTTAACTCGTCTTCAGCGAACGTTTCACCCCTTTATTGGCAGTACCGAAATGAAGATTTAATAGACAATATGGAGGTTTAAATTTTCATTAGTGTCGGCATGCTTTCAAAGCGCGAAGCATGCTAATCGAAAGTTTCCCACGAGAAGCGATCGCCTGGAAAGGTATGACCGACTTGAAGGGGCACTTTTCAAAACTATGCGCCACTCAAAATATTAAATACGATGTAGTACTCGAATATGAGGTAAAATCTATCATAAAAACTACTGTAATACGTATAAAATTGATTCGTTTATGAAGAATAGGAATTAATTCATTATTCCTATGTTCGAATAAAATTATACCAAACTTTTAGTCAAAGCACAAAATATCTATTATGGTTCAAAATCGATATATATTAATCATTCATTAACACTCAATGACTCATTAAAGATAGTTATTAATATTATGAAAATTTGTGTTAAAATATATTGGAAATATGTTCAAACGTATATTAACGTCTTAACATGTATCTAAAATAATTTTCAGGTTCACATTTCAAAAAATTGTTGAAATAATTTTTCTTTTTTCGAAGGAAAATAGTGGGGCCTTTTTTACGTCAGAGTATTACACAGTTAAGTTTGCGCGGCCAACTGTCGCTTCGAAAACTTCGTTTTCGATCTGAACTTTTTATATGACGATGCGTACGCAGTCATTTGCGTTTGTACTTTCTTAAACACACCTACCTCGAGAAAGTGGAATTAGTTTGAAACTTTCCGATTACGCGTGCCTCCATTCATGACGTTATTACACTGACTTAATTTAAATTTATTCTTAAAAATAAAAAGCGTAATATTCATTACGCCGAGTACAGCTCCCTATTATAATATATATATATATAAAGTTCAGATGCAACGCAGCCATTTTTATTTCTCCAATTCTGCTTCTTATACTGTGCAGTTTATTTGTTACTTGTAAGTTTTGTTGCTGAAGTAAATTAAAACATTGTAATGCAGACTTGTCAGACACATTATTTACGTAAATTAAACAAGTAAATGCAGAAGTTTGTAGGTACTTATACACGCGTAAAACTTAAACTAATATTTGTGGCAGAAGGCAGTAATAATTATTAACGTAATAATCTTCCCTGATTTATACAAATTTAATGAACGTAATGTATAAAATTATTTAGTTGTAATTTTATTTCAATTTATATCATATTTCTCGCTAATAGGCAGTATGGTTAATTACTTATTTACTGTAACAGAATTATTTAAATATGAAATATTAATTCAGTAACTCCGATGCATTTCTTCCATTTTTCTTTCTCGTTGCTTTGATGCTTCCCTTCATCTTTCGAGCATCGATTTCAACATTCTTCAAACTCTTGCGAGGTGCAGAATTTAAATAAATTCTACAAAATAAACATAAATGTGCAAGACAGTGTGTTTACTTGGAAAAACATAAAAGTGAAAATTTAAAGATATCCTTGAAACTTGAAATTATCCCTCAATTGTTAATATAGCGGTATAATCGCTGCCCAAACTTGACGCAGGCAGTTGTATAATCGCATCTTTGTGAATTTCATTGTCTCAACACCTTTCGAAAAATAATATATTTCAGTAAAGTAATCTTTTATTTTGTTGCTCCTCCATTGAAAAAGTTCAGATAAATTGTATCACGTAGATGCCTGGTGTTGAGCTCTCTTTTTTTTGCTTCATTGCAAACCTTATTAAGGGGCAGCCCTTGTACGAGGCTGGGTGACCAGACGAGCCACAGTTGGCGCACTTGAAGGCCTCCCTCCCATCTTGTAGGTTGATAGCACACGCACCTGGTTCATGCGATTAGACGGACTTGACGCATCTATATGTATTGTAGGTGGCAATTCTTGCCAGCATGCCCAGGCCTTTGGCATTTCTTGCATTGGAATAGGGGCTGTCTTCTAAGATGCTCCCATTTCACCTTTTGGTACGCTATGGCTTTAACTTTGAACAGCTCCGACATCTTGCTGTCCGCCGAAAGCTGTATTAGGTGGTGGAATTTCTCAGGCTGGTTTTTGTCAAATGAGAACCTGGATATGGTTAAAATTTCGGTGTTGGGAATCCGGAGATCCAGAATCTCCTTGATGTACTCGAGATCAAAATTTTCTTTTATCCCCTTAACAAGGATGGATTTTGGCCTACTACCCTTCGGCGTATAAGTAAAAAACTGGGTGCTTAGCTCGGGGAGTTTCGCAACCAAAAGTTGATGGTGCTCCAGGGTACTAGATTATGGTATGGCTCCCAGTATCAGTCTCTTTAACCGTAATTTTTGGCTTAGGAATATTTAGCGAATTGGCTATGCCAATGATAACCTCGAAAGTGGTGCCACTAGTATATATCGACGGAGGCTTGGATGTTTTGGCCGTCTTTGTCACCACGACTGGGGTGTCGTACATCTCTTCAGTTGCTTCGACGCCCGAAAAGGGCGAGAATCGGTTGTCTTCATCGATGGGGGCATCGTTTGCACCACTCGCAAGTAGGTTTGGAGATCTGCAGGTCTTCCTGGGAGTTATCCAGCCATCTGCCGATACAGAAGAACATTGGGGAGTGTTCGCGCCATGACCACTGGCTACGCTAGGCGTTGGTGGTTTGACTGCGCGGGCCACTTTCAGGTTAGGGATGATATTGCTGGTTGTTTTCTTGGCAGCGTTTTCTTTAAGGAAGCTCTTATAAAGCTTGTCGAGCTGGAGCGAATGTAGTTTCGGCGTTCTCGCCTCTTTTAATCTTTTAAATGGCATCCTAGGGGCCTTACCACTCTCTGCTGATTAGGGAGAGATGCCACGTTTACCGCCATGTGGGGACGCTATTGGGCCTGGCGTCGTTGGGGCATTCCTCAAGAAATTCCCCGGAGCACAGAACAATTTAATGAAGCCGCATAATTATTGCCGTTCGCACTTGCATACAATATCGCTACCGCCATAAGCAGAGATCACTAAGACAAAAGCTATAGGAGAGCTAGCGGGCAGACGACAGTCACGGCTCGTGTCCCACGCGACACTCTGTTCACAACTACCCAACACACTTCGCTATAAACGCTTGTAATTTCTAGTTCAATAACTAGTATTAATTGTTTATAAAAACTGCGCAGTGACGCGAAATATTCTACAAAATATCATCATTCGACCTTTAGACTCATTCTTTAAAATTTCACATTCGCCTTAAAATAGACGTCCTCGTTACGCATTTATAAATAAGAAATGAAAAATCACAACTTGAAATATAATAACAGGTTTTTGGATGCAACAAATTTTCTGACGTTTGTAAGCCGACATTTAATCATAGTTGTAAATTTTTTGTTAATTAACCAACCATAATAATTGTAGACCCAACATTGAATATTCCTATAGGCTAACTGTCGCAGCTTTTTGTTAATTAACCAACCATAATAATTGTAGGCCCAACATTGAATATTCCTAGGCTAACTGTCGCAACTTTTTTACCGTCGGTCCTATGTTAAGAATTTGTAGGCAAAAACACTATACCCCAAGTAATTCCCTACTGTTGGCCAACCAAAAATGCTACTAGGGGTTGAAAGCCCATTTCGTTAAAAATAGTCCGATTTAAATTATTTTCTGTTCAACTAATCGGGAGAATGCCAGGAATCCATTGGTGTAAGTTTCATATTGATACGATGAAAAATAAACAAATTCAGATGCTGTAGAATCGATGGCACATGGCCGAGCAACGGCGACCGCGCGCGGGTCGGCCCGCAAAGGCTCTCGCCGGTTATTCGACCTTCTAGTATAAAGATACAATGAAAGTTGAACCGTCTTTTGAAACCCAAAGTGAAAGGCCTTCGAATAAACGAAGTAGTCTTTCGCCATTGGAGGAATTCCCGTTGAATAATCAGCTTCATCTCTGGCGCTTTGAATAAAGATATTTATCTTATTCGATCTTCGAATAACGGAAAAAGATGAAGTCTCTTTATTTTAACATTTCTGTTATTTCAATCACTTTTAATACAGATAATGCCCATCTCTGCTGCGAGGTAAGCCTGACCGATGAGTCCACTAGCAGGCCCAGGTCGAAACGCAACATTCCTTTTCGCCCCTTCCGTCCTACCTACCAACCATTCTTCAACCCTCGCCAAACATCCAACTTATAAACACTTCACCATTTAGTCGCTCTGCCCCCTCGAATTACGCTCGTCCCAATTTCAAACGTAGTCTAGCTTCTAGCAATCGTACGAAACTTAAATCACGACTCACAACATATAACCTTCGTGAACGACAGGTTTCTGCAAGCAGAGGCTGGCCCATGGGGTCACCTATCACCTTCGCCGAGAAGTCCCACTAGAACCCCCGCTATTAGCCCAGGGGCGGCATCGAGCTCATCCCACTTGAGCCCAGGGGCGAGCCCAGGTGGTCCCAGTCCAACCAGCCCAGCCGGACCAGCTGGTTCCACGTCTGGGTCACGTGGACCTGGACCGAGGCAGTATCGTGGAAGGACCAGTAGCATGCCAGCAGTTCCGCGACACAGGGTGAGTCATTATTCGTGTGCATCCTTTTTGTACGAGCACTCTGTTGTGGAAGGTGCCGGGGTTCCCGATTCTCACTGAAAATCTCGTAATGCGTCTTGGTCGTCCTTCGCTGTTGTCCGACGGGCTCCGATGAATCCAGTAAAGGCAGCCACACACGGTCCGGCCGGCCTGTCAGTTCGGCCTGCGCAGGCGAGACTGTGCAGGCCGGCCGGATGGTGCATCCACAAGCTCCGGCCGTTTCAGAAAAAAATAATTATTTATTCTTTATCGTATCGAAGTGGCGTTCGGTTCAGATCTGGCCGCGGACTCAGGCCGACCAAATCGATTTTCGAATTTGCTCCGGCCGGCCAGCTCCTACCGAAATCTACTGAATGTATACTACAGGGTGATTCTCCAGCGACACCTGTCAAAGAGATGCCGCCTGGTATCCCGTCGCGAGGACAAGACCCCCCAGTGCCTCACCGAATATAATGGCTCTCGACCTTCGAAAGGGTTGGAATACCATTAAGAAATCAGAAAGGTCCAGGATTTCTGCATTTCTCATCAGATCTTTACGAAAAGGACGTTTATCGGTTTCTTATGTTTCGCCGATGAAACTAACACCAAGAACGACATAATTCGGACCATAAGGAAATTCCATGAAAAATCGGATTATATAATTTCAAGCTGAATATGTTAAAAATGGTCCGATTTACCTACATGAAATTTTGTATGATTTTCATCGGAAAAAAATAAGCAATCCATCGGTATCACTTTAATATCGATACAATAAAGAATAAAGAATTTCTTAATACGCTGAAATGAATAAATCCGTTGAATAAATTAATAATAAATGAATAACAATGTTTAACTAAACTGTAGATTTCGTCACAATTTCTAATAGTAGGTACTATTTGATTTTTCCTTATGATTGGAAACTAAAACTTTCCCCAACAAGCGATTTAAATCGTTTAAAGAGCATTAAATAACTACTACTAAATAAAACATTACATTAAAAACTACTAAATGAACAGTTTTCAATTTTTTTATAACAATTAAGTAGAAAAAAATGAAGAAAAAAGCATTGAATGAACGTACAATATATTCAATTATAAATCATTAGAAAGGAATAATTGTTTCATTTTATGTTTCTTGGCGCTATTCCGATATCTTTTATAGTTTAAATGTTATATAACACGAATGTTACTAACTATCTCTATCCCGACCACTGTGCGGCGTCCGGCCGACCTGCACAAGTCGGCCTGCGCAGGCCAAACTGACAGGCCGGCCGGACCGTGTGTGGTTGCCTTTAAAGAGTTAGGACTCACCGTAGGATTGAACAAGGTTTATTCTGTCCCGATCTGGGTTACAATGACACTAGGACTGTCGCGTGTGAGCCTTGCATAGAGTCTGACCCGTCGTCACTCGTACATCGTTCTGATGTCCTAATTGGGGTGAAGCGGGATCCATCGGAGCATCTGTCTTTAGCCCGTTTTTTATGTTTCGCCATATGCTGACGGTTCTCGCTGCGCATCCGAAATTACTTACGCGGTCGTGCCGGATTTCGATCGCTCGATTGTGGCAATCGAAATGTGCGCGGGGTCGTTGCGCCCGGGTGTCGGTTGAGTAACAACAATTCGAAAGAATATTGCCATCAATCAATCGAACACTATGCTTCGGTAACATTACTTGAGTTCCAAGGTAAACAAGTAGCCAATACAGGTTTGGAGTTCATTAGGAAAATGTTATGTGAAGGATTAAAACTATTCTTTGGTGTTATTAAGTGAAAATTTGAAATTCTTCTGAGCGTGTATAGATATAGATGCCAAACAATAGAGCGGTTGGTGGAAGTGGTTACGAGATACGTGTACGAAAAACAGTACTTACAATTAGTGACAGGTCTGTGGCTGCCAGGTGCCATACTTATCGCCATTCCCAGACAACTCGGGCTCTGGAGGTTTCTTCTGTTCGAGCATGGACATTTATAAATCTCACTAGGGTAAAGGACCCAATTACTGACACCTAACCAATTACTGTCACCTTAAGCTATTTTATTTAAAATAACGGATAAATAAACGTTGTAAAATCATACAAAAAAAGAATTATGTAAGTCAACCTGTAATCTATACTATAGATTATATACTATAATTTATTTATTCGTTATTTTATGCAAAATAGCTTAAGGTGACAGTAATTGGTTTGGTGTCATTAATTGGGTCCTTTACCCTATTGCTTAACATACCTGTAATTGATTAGCAGTCTCAATATAAGTTTGTAGTCCTTGAAAATATTCTTGGACGGTAGCAGTCAAGGTTTTGGGACTACCAATGCACATGTGTTTACTATTCCCCTTATATGTTCATACATATACGATCTTAAAACATGGGTCAGGCTGATACAATGATTGTAGGAAGGGACCTTCGAGCTAATGACCTCTTAAAGAATCTTCTTCTAGTTTTATGAAACCCCGATCGTTGTTCGGAGACAGAGAAAACTTCGTGTCTTTCGAATGTGCTTCGAATTTAGAAGTTTTCCGACCCATAAACGAGTGAACTTGAAATGATCAGCCAAAGGACATACCAACTCTTGAGAGCGAAAAAGTCACGTCTGTGTCGTAAACCACGGGGCGTGTTACGAACCTTAACAGCTTCTGTTGCCTAGTTAATTCCCTAGTCATCAAAGATGCCTCACGTTTCGTAGTACAAGCTGTTCGTCGGGAGGTATTGGCAACGAGGCTATACATATAGCGTTTAACCGATCTGGCATTTGCTCAACAAAAACTGATCTTTCGGAGTTAATTCGCTCCAGTGACGTTTCTTCGCCACGCTACTTCGCAAAATCGTAAGATTTTCTACGCGGTAGAAGTGTTAGACGGGGGAAGAAGTAGGTGACAGTTTCGCTCGATGGGAACGGCAATTGACATAATGTCGATAGTAAATGTAACAGCAAATCCGAAGCTGATAAATTCTGCACTTGAAAGAATTCGTGACTTAAGCAACGACTGCCTCTTGGCTTAAAATTGCTTTTGGATGCGAATGGCAGCAGTATGTCACGTTTAAAGATTTTCCTTAACGTCAGACTTATGATTGATATTATTAGATGTCGTAGGAATTTTGTAACCTTCACATTTTATTGTCACGTATTAGTGCATAATTCTAGAATAATATTTTGGAAAAAATGCTTAGGATTTTTGTGATATTATTTGTCCATTAGGGGGTGCCTCTTATTTTCGACTTTTGAATAAGGGGAAAAGGTGCTCCTGGGCCCTTAAATAATTAAATCATTATTTAATAGCTCACAAAGTCAATTTTATATAATATCCTCCAAGTTATTGATTAAATAAAAAAATATGTCAAACAAAAGTTGTAGATCCGGACAAGGAGCATCTTTTATATTGTATTACTGTTTCTCGTGCGACAAACGGTTTTCGAGAAAATCGGAAAAACTAAAAACAGACTTGTTTTTCTCAAATTTCGAAAGTTTAAATGCTTTTCGAAAACTTCTTATTTATCAAAGCGTACAATGAAGTGGAATTTTTTTTTCGAGGACTATTTTTTAACATTGATGGGGGGCATATACCGAAGTATGCGAAAGGGATTAAAAATTTGTTTTCCTTATTTTCAGTGTTTGATATGTCATGAATGTTTCTTGAAAGTTTGGGACCGGAATTTGGGTCTATATTTTCAATATTTTTTAACTTCATTTTTTTCAGAATTTCGCATTACAATTTACTTATTACATATTTTACGAAACTGTTCCCGTAAATGGAAGTCTTCCATAACTTCAAATTGTAAATATTCATCCACAATTACAATACTTATAGATTAAACATAGATTACAGTGTCTTCCTAGTGTAACGGTTGAAAAATTCAATTTTTCCGGAATTAAAAAAAGAAACAAGTATTGCACGTATAATTTTGCACGTTTGTTGCTTTATTCTATAACTTTTCTATAACTTTTCGATAAAAAATATGCATTTATAGCGGACTAGGAGCATCACGAAGAGAAAAATATCCTTCCAGATATCAGACTTGATATTGTAGTTATTTCAAACACACAATTCGGAAAGATTGGTACTCCGTAGACGTATGGCTATCGTCTGAACATATTTTTACTCACAAAAATATTTGTTTGGTCTTAAAAAGTGATAGAATAAAGTTACGAACGTGCAAAATGATACGTGCAATGCTAGCTCCTTTTTGTAATTCTACATTGTGTTTGTAACCCCAAAGTTGCGATTGAAAAATATATTTTTGTACTTTAGAATTACGCGTCATTGTAATTTTGAATTCCATTACAAGTAAATCACAAAATACATTTTGAACATTTCGTTACTTTTATAATTATTTATTCACAGATTCGATTAGTAAAACCTTCTAGAACGATTCATCGATCCAAAGGGCGATGAAAAACCAATCTAGCTAATCAATTATAATTGTGCAAAATAATGCTATCACTAACTGAAATTATAGTAACTTCTACTTACAAAGGGGCTGTCCTTAAATTACGTAACGGTAATTTTGGCGATTTTTCACCCTCCCCCCATTTTATATTTCAACCCCTTTCTAACGAAATATGTTTTACATTGCATTTTTGTATTTATTAGTTATTACAATTTGTATTTATTCTTTTTAGAGACAACTCTGAATATTCGAGTAAACTTCCATATTAATTGCATTAATACAATTTTAATTGTAATAACAATTAGAATCATATGGACTTAAAGTTTGTCGCTTGTCCATGGATTTTGGATCCAATCCCCAACTGATTCTGTAACAGGGAGTGAATTTGTTCCGAGGGAATTATTTTCTGTGCTTTCTTCAGCATCCACTTCGTACTCAGGAATCCACTCTCCTTTTTCTGCTCCTCTGTTCTGATCTCGTGACATACACAGAACTTCCTCGCTGCGCCGAGCTTCTATACGGCATTTTTATTTCACGATTTAAAACAAAATATCTAACGTGTGTGCGATGAAACATCGCTTTTTAGGCTACTCATATTGAAACTTCGGTTAAAAAATATTACGTAAGACGCTACCTGAATCCTTCTCCCCCCTGTAAGAAAACGTAAGAATTTTGCGACCCCCAAAAGTCTTACGTAATTTAAAAATGACGACCACATACTCTCAGTAAAATACTGTAAAATGGTACACCATGTACATACTCTGTAACGAATTCTCTGTGTTCTCCAATATTGAAAATTCACTGCAGGGCTGAACCATCCCCTTTAAACTCGCAAATTTTCATCTGTCCTCCTAAAAAACTCGGTGGAAACTACTTCTTCGTTCACAATGGAGGTACACGCTCGAAACAAAATCGATAACGTTCTGGTTTCGTTAATTTCCGGTTCCATTGGCATTGACGCTCGGAAATATCAAGTGCGCAATATGCTTTTATAATATGTTTCCATTAGAACGAAGAGTGCAGTCGATTATTGTCATTCTTGTATTCCAAAAAGAAGCAACGGCCAGTGCAAAGGAATAATCTCGTAACAATATAAGTAATATACGTAAAGTTGGTAATAAAATAGCATAAAGTAAAATGGTGCGAAATATTCAAAACGCAAATTAATCCTCAACTCTGTTATATAATATAATAATAACACAGTAGAAAATTTAATGAAATTAAATAAAAAATACTTCGTGGGTGTGAGTTTAAGCTATATGAAAAGTGTTTAGCCAATTCAGTCATTTTTTAATACAAATGTTATAAGGAAAGAATACAATAATGCAATAATTGCTTGTATTTGTTTTAAGTTATGATTATCATATTCGATTTTCTTCGTGTGTCACATTGTTTTTCCTTCATATCTAAAATACCTACTTGGGACAATTTCAGTCAAGAAATTGGAATAGATTATTAGTCTGCTGAAGATATAAACTTTATTTTAAAGGTACTCTTTGCAAATTGTAAAACATCTGGGTTGGTTAAGTTTTCGGCAAATCCCGAAGTTTAATCATTGTTAGTATCATTCGAGGAAATAAAATAATCTCGGTTTAAAACAAAAGTAAAAATAGAAAGATGGGGATAAGTTTATTGCAAAATTTCTGAAGAAACTATCAACCAAAAATGTTCGAGTGCTGAAAATACATTCATAGGCAGAGAACTCGACATTGCATTAAAAATAGTTTTCAGTCGCGAATATCAACCAAATACTGCTGCCAGACGCCTGAAATAAAATACGTATTAAAGAATATCGTTGAACCGCCGACCAATTAATTTCCTTAAAATTAAAAATGCACTTTCGTAAGGCAGCTTCTTCAACAGTACATCGCGCACTCCTCGATCGAAAGCAAGTCTTTTAAAATTCCGTTTCAGATCACATAGATCCGATACACAGTGGCTCACAGCCATAATCGTACACTCTTTAAAATCGCATAACATTTTTAACATTGGTCCAAACGACTTGACTTTTTTTGAGAAGCTAGAAGGATTAGTTTGCTAAGTGACGTGTTTCATCGCTTTGAAAGAAAATGCAATTGGCCGGAATAGCAAAAAAAAATATTAAAGGCCGTTCTTTAAACTTTCTTTTGTCAGTCTGGAATGAAAATTTAAAAAAACCGTTTGTAGATGGAAGTGTGTTGTATATGTGTCTAAAATTTCATCAAAATCGGTTAACGTTGCTCTGAGCTATGAACGCATAAAGGACGCAGAATAAGGTTGAGAGTCGCTGATTTCGGGAATTTCCGCGATTCTCGACCTTATTCTACGATCTTTAAGCGTTTACAGCTCAGCGCAATCACTGATTTCGGGAATTTCCGCGATTCTCTACTTTATTCTGCGATCTTTAAGCGTTCATAGCTCAGAGCAACGTTCCGATTTTGATGAAATTTTAGACACGTATACAACTGACTTCAGTCTACAAACTGCTTTTTTGAATTTTCATTACAAGCTCACAAAATAGTTGAAAAAACGACCTTTACTATTTTTTTGCTATTCCGACCAATTGCATTTTTTTCCCAACGACGAATCACGCCACTTAGCAAACTAATCCTTCTAGCTTCTCCAAAAACACTCAAGTCGTTTGGACCAATTTTAAAAATGTTATGCGATTTTAAAGAGTGTACGATTATGGCTGTGAGCCACTGTAGGTACATATTGCGTTGCGACGCGCGTACATGCAAGTGTAGTAGAAAAACCATTGGGAACCCTTTCAGCGGTAAAGTCTTTAATCCTTCGAATATTTCACTGCTCTATTACGCAGTTTGAAACTCATGTACAGGATGTTCCCGTAACTCGGTTACCAAAAAATTAGGGAGATATCTCCATAATGTTCTTACAGTACTTTCATTCTACAAAAAAAGGAAAAAAGCATACAGAGAGTCTAGGCAAAATTGAATTTTAAGACTCTTAACCTTCTGCATCAAATTTAACAATCCCGATATCTCTTGTTAATGATATGCAACTTGAACGATTCACGAGCATAAATATTTCAAATTCAGATTCAGAATAATAATAGAACACAAGCAGTTTCATGATAATTCATGAGTAGTAAAATACAGTCCTGTTACCAAACTGCTTTAAGTTCAGGTCAGCTTCAAACATTTTCGATAAGGAGTCGAAACACAGTGTTAATTTTACACTTTGACTGGCAAAGATTCTCAAGAATGCACCTTCATTCGCTTCTGCTGGGAAAGTCTCGTACACCTCGCCCCGCACTTTGAACATATGCTGACACTAATGAAAATTTAAACTTCTAGGTTGTCTATGAAATGTTCATGGAAGTAGTATCAATGGATAGGCGAGATTTCTCCGATAAAAATGAATCAATTTTCAATTATACGTATTTCAAATCTCGCCGGAAGTCCGTAAGCCAATTAGTACATATGCCTATGTACTTAATTAATTAAATATACTTGGACTCTTCATCAGCAGGCTCTCGTCAATCCATTGATAACACTTTCACGAAGATCTAATAGAGAATATTAAGTAAAAGAAGTTTTCAGTATTCCAGTTTTCAGAAAGCAGCTACGTGGAAACACGCTGAAACCGTGCGCAGAATAGAAATACCCAGGCGTAAAAGCACGCAGACGCCACATAGTGTTAATGTAATTTTAGAGAGATAACTTGTCATTTAAAAGATTCTCATAGCCCCACAAGTTGTCGGGGCTCACAGTAGTTTTAGAGAAACATAAAGAATGGTCAAGGGGGTACTGATTTGCTATCAATAATGACAGTTTAATATCAACGATCACAATATAGACGCGAAACAAAGGCGCTCTAAAATCATTTAGATAAAGAGCGTTTTTCGAAAAGGACACTGGGACGACGAGCGTCCCGTAGCAGTTCACCCTTCAATTTCAAGGCCCAGGCCAATTTTGTGGCCACCTCTCGTTACATTCGCGCAGTCGATGTTGAACGATAGCGACAGCGTGACGTTGTCGTCGAGCTTTTGCTGCAAGCTCATGCCCAGCTGAAGATCACTGTTGAATTTGCAACGGAAGACCGACTGTTCGTCGATCTTGTATCTGGCCCCAGCACCGAGAGTCCAGTCATGAACACCACCACCATTTCTAGCTAGGATGTAGTTGACAGCGGCATCCCAGTCGGGGGTCACTTGAACATACGAAGGAGAACTTTGTTACTTTGTCGTTTCTTCTAAATTCTGCTTCAGAAGCTTTGGTTTGTGGGTGTGATTTGTTAAGCTCTCTTAATATGTACGTTCAGGACGGCAGGACCCGGGGAGTCACCGCAAGCAAAACGTACATAGTGATAAAACAAACCAGGGCAATGTAAAAGGAGTATATTTCGATTTTATTTTATTAAATGAGTGTGTGCTGTATAGTTCATCGACATCAGGATACGATTTCGTAATCATTATTGAAACAATATATAGAGAGCAATGTTTTGGGGGTAGGTGTAGTGCAATAGAATGTATTTTGATTTTCTTTTAAATTAAATAGAAAATTAATGTACAAATGCAATACAGTTTACAAACATATACCTGCGATTAAACATATTTTGAATATGTTATATAAATATACAAACGGAGTTAACATACTCGTGAAAACTTTGTGCTATGCTGCCAAAACATCTGCACCTGCATAATACTTCTCGGAAATATTTTTGTTCGGGTGAAGAATCATTGTGAAACACATTTTTACTAGTTATGTATTATCGAAAACCGTTTTGAAAATAATCATCTATTTTCGTGAAATGATTAATGTCTACGTACTATCGAAAAATGGAAGTATGTACCCACCTACAACACAGGGGGAAAAGAAATTGTATAAAGGTGACATAAAATAGTGACATTGACCCACCGGTGGGTCACTGCATATATTTTATTATTTTCTGCTTAAAAATTATATACATATATATTTTTTTTTACATAAACATATACAATATATATTAATATATATATATATAATATTATATAATATTAATATAATATATACAATATAATATTAATATGATATATTAATATATATTCTATGTTTATGTCGAAAAAATAAGTGTTAACGACAAATCGAACCACTTGGCCGTTTGGAGGCGTTCGGGAAAATACGTCCTGAGCGTGTTACTTACATATTTGGTAATAATAATAATAATTTGTATAAGAAGTATCCAGATTTGTTGTGATATGGCAGATGGTCGCGATAATATGATTCGATATTAGAATATTTTTAATTTCCAAGTTAAAATTTAGAGGAGAGTGCAAGGATGGTTAAAAGAAAGGTGGATAATGAGAAAAATAATAGTTCGATAGGAATTTTGCGAAAATTTTGTTCTATTACCTTTTTTCAACAAAATTCTATATTGTTAGTTCTTCTAAAAGGTAATATTATTATATGTAGTCCAGAGAATAGGGGGAGTGAATTCCATAGAATTAACCAGTGTCATCAATATGATAAGTAAAATATAACAAATCTTATATCACATTATGAATTTATTTTTGCACAAGGAAATCAAGGAATAACCTATTTTCTGGTTGTACCACCTTTTTTTATACCATCGAACCTATATAGACCTAACTCAGACCCAGTACAACTAATAAAAAAAATTAGTAGTAGAACAATTATTATCAAAAGGTTAATCCTATGAAAATTAATGTTCCGGAACGATGGTTAGAGAAACGTCGCATCATGCGTAAGCAATGTGCTGTCATCAAAATAGATTACAGCTACGCTTCAATTTCCATATTCGAGCTTATCGTCAGACACTCACAGGTATTGGCATTTCATGTAAAGTTTAACGGCCCAAAATGAACGGCAATCGTGAAGAGATGGGTGTTGTCATTGGACAACAAAATTGAAGTTATCGACAGTTTGTAGGAATATCAATAACCATCTAATATGCATAGGAACAAAATTACAATACAGGAATTTAACCAAGTATGATATAGAAAATCCTGATAATTTTATTTCTAGTACAATCTTGTTAGATCCTCCGAGCTCTCGGAATCCTAATTATTGCAGTTAAACTCATTACAAGGTTTACTTTATTTTTTTGGAAGACGCTAATTATGCTTTCACAGAAAATTGTTCCATATACCTATAGCCGCCAAGGAAATTAAGTGATTATGTACAACTAACTAGAATAATATGCAGGGTGTTTCAGAGAAAGGATCGCAAACTTTTATAAGGGTTGGTTGAATTGCAATACGAACATCGTTAATTATGACAATAATTTTCTATAATGCTTCGTCTGGCAGTGAGTGAACGTATATGAACGTAGACAAATATGTGGATATTTCAGATACTGTATAAATATAGAGCATTTAAAAAATGAGTTATATATTAATTGTTCGTGAAAATCAGCATTTGTTTTTTTTCAATTGAATGCACCCAAACAAAAATTATTATATTAAATTAATTCATAAGCTGCAATGCTCTCCATTTGGGGATCACGTATATTCTTCTGAAAAATAGAAGGTGAATAACTGAAGATAGTGAAATATCACTATGGTAAAGACATACCATGGATAGTATCTCTGGAAAAGCTTGAAAAAGATAATGGCTGAAGCAAATGGAGAAATGTTGGTATCGTTTATGAGGGACGAAGTTGAAGTTCCTATGGGACAGTTAGTATTCACGACACATGGATGGCATAACTAAGCCTGACTTTTTTTTATTAAAACGGTAGTTAAGGAACGCAAAAGGTTTCATTGGAAACTTCGTTTCAAATATATTTTTATGTGGAGGAAAAAGTAATGCAGTTCTTTGTTCATGCAATCAATGTTTCTCGATCAATAGAATTCAGAATATAATATCTTTTCTTAGATACTTCAAAGTAGCAATGAATATTCAACAGCCATCAAAAGTTTCTCGTAAAGAAGGATGGGAGAAAAAAATCCCTTCGACTTAAATTAAATCTCTGATCTTGCTTGAAAGATTTCAATATCGCGAATGCAGTTTAATGCAAAAACTTCTGTCGACAGACAGTTTCGTTTAGGGGTGTGCGCGTACCCGGAATTTCCGAGCTGAGCTGAACTCGGTTCGATTGTTCGAGCTGACAATGGGTCAAGCGTTTGATTTTTCGAGCTGCTTGAAATTGTCTAACTATTTGATAAAAATGCGAGCTACCTGAAAAACTCAAGCGACTCGAATACTCAAGCCCTTGTAAGACTTCGAGTTAATTGGAGATGAATTTTCAGCTCGAAAACTTTCGAATTTATCGAATATATTCGAACTGATCTCCAACTTTCGACTTACAGTATTGTCTCGTTCAGGACTCGATTTGTTGTACACGTTGTGGACTGTTCGCTATGCCCACTACTTCTGTCTCACTCTTGTCTGGCAAAGCGAGTGAGGACGGTACGAGACAGACGACGCGTTGATGTTATCTATGCCTCGCTCCGTCTTTCGGATGCCTGGCGCGATGGTCGCAAGCTCTTACCGTGAGCACGAAAACCGCTTCGCGAAATCTTGACGCAGGGCCGGCTCAAGACTTTTTTGCGCCCTAGGCGAACTTGTCAAATTGCGCCCTTTATTATAATACATTTATTTGAAATTATTTATGAGTTTACTCTGAAAAATTAAGCAACTGCCTAGGGCGTTTAACAATGGGCGCAAAATGGTATTTTCATTGATGCACATTTAATGACAGTTGCCTGTAAAGTATGTGCGAAACATGGGATGCGAATCCATTGCCCGGAAAGTCTTATAGCTTTTATCATGTTATTAGCATTATCCATGATGAAGTAACAACTAATTTTGTGGGAATCAATAACCCACTCGTTTAAGGACTCACAATCAATGAGAAACTGATTTAAATTCTTACTAGTATGCGATACGGTATGGCGAATGCTGAGCGTATACTTCTTGAGACCTTCAAAATGGTTGCTATAATAATGGATCGGTAATGAAATATATATATTCACCTGGTACACGCGAAGTCCATCCATCCATAGAAAATGATACATATCATCCTAAGTAAATAAATAAGCAAATAAATACATACAAATACATATATACAGTAAATTTTCATTATAAGCTCATCCCGATTATGCGTTGTATGCTTGGTCGTTATCCCCACCATTTCTTGGGAATTTTCGATTGAAAGTGAGAGAACCCGAGAGCGGGCGAGAGGAGACGAAAGAGACTCTCCACTCACGCACATTCTCATTCGCGGCTCGGAATAGTCGATGCTATGCGTTATAAGCTCTCCGCCAGCCCCGAGCGTGGAGACTATAACGAGAATTTAGTGTACATATGTAGGTACAACTAGAGTTAGAGAATGCATTACCAATTAATAATAAGTGAATGAATGAATATATTATATTATGAACAAAAAAGTTCAAAGATTTTAAACCACCTCAGTTAAAAATAACAAAAATATAATTAAATGAAAAATTTTAAGATCGTTTTTACAAGTAATGTAAAATAAAAAAATTGTCAGAATGTTGAAAATTATTCAAGTTATTTGACGCTAAAGATGGTCCCCCGTAGCGCGCAGCTGCAATCGGTGTACATAGTCCCAGGTGAACCAATCATCTAAAAGCAAAATGCCTTAGGGTGAGTAATTTCTACACTAATAGTTATCGTGTAAAAGTTTGCTAGGCGAATTTAAACAAAAATTGTAAAAGTTACACACGAATCAATTTTTTCCCATAAAAATGTGGGGGAAAAATTGATTCGTATCTAAGCAATCCAACCGAGAAGAAACAGTCGCTTTTAGTCGTCCAATAGTCCTATACCCCCTTAAGCAGTCGGGTTTTTTAAATTTGGTTAATTGTTTTTTTAATTTTTTTTTATATCCTAGGACATTCGGAAGGTCAAGACAATTCTAAGGATACCTCATTTGTCCAAATCGGTGTATCCGTACAGGTTCTAGAGCGCAACATGGATATACGAACATAGCCCGATAAACACAATATCCTCCTTTGCGCGCCGCAGTTGGGTAAAAACGTGGCAAGTGGAGGAAGCAAAAAAAACGGGGATTTGACGTCTCGCTGCCACGGACACGGCCACATGACCCACTAGGTCCGGGATTATTTTCTCCGTCCACCCCCGTGTTTTGTTTCCTTTTTTAATGCCTGCGTAAATACATGTGGTGTCCTGTGGGGCGCAAATCGGGGTATTATAAAATATGCATAGAAACGTTGAACAACGGCTCGTTTTATCGCCAACTTCGATGCGCCGCGTCTATAAATACATAGAGGGTAGGCATCCCCGGGCTATAATCATTTCCTGGCAACTTTTCGACCGTGATCACCAGCGTTGCTTTCGTGGGGCGGACGGGCTTCGCGAGTAAATTATGCCCCCTACCCCCCTGATACTCCCCACGCATCGCGGCGACTTGTTTCAAGCGAATCGAAATTATATTTTGCGGTATTCTCGTCGCGGGGTGTCGAGTAAAGCTGACCTGGTTCACAGATCGAATCGGCACGTTGTTTGATCAGTATGCAATGGTTCGCTCTTTTCGAATCGAATCGACAGGATTTGTAGGCTTTGGACACCTGGCGAGCAACGTCCTTGCAAGTGTGGTTGCGTTCGGAATGGCAGATCGTGGACATTGAACGAGTAATAGAGTTGCAATTACGTAGGGAATGTAGGGATCCCATATTTCTAAAATAAACGACCAGGACACTTTCAAAGAAAGTATGATGGAGCGGGGGTTACATAAAAAACAAAATATACCATTAGTCAGAATACATTTAATTCTGTTTCTACACGATCCACAGTGTCGCGGCACGTGTTCAAAATTTTTATGGGCAAAAATTTGAGTTTTAAAATTTTGTATTTCATTTCATGAAATTGATAGTAAACACTCCTCCGACATAAAAACCTCATAGTAACATAAATAACGGATTTAAGGTTAATAATTACATTCAAGGTCGAATAACCAAACGCAAGCTGCCACCGACTACACATAGGAAATATTTACCCATAGCATTTTTGTTGTATTTATAAGTTCTTTTCTTTCTTTCTTTTAAATAAGCAAAATATATCCTTCTTTCATTTTATTAATTAAAAATTCTTGCATTTAATGATACGGATACGTACCAGTGGCTCAAATTATTAGGTATTATTTTTGTCGCATCTTCTCAATTCTGGAGAGATTTAAAAAAAACGAAACATATCGATTCTTTCATTTTTTTACTACAATTAGTTCTTTCTATGCCCTTTAATTTGGTATAAATTGTATCTGCTCCCGAGTGCTCCCACATAAGAAAAAATACACATAATAAAACGACAATAACTAGACAAATCTGTGCTAGAATATTTATTTTTAAAAGACACTGAGCTTTGAATTCCTTCAGATTCAACTGACAGAGACGAAGATGTGTAATAAGAATGAATATTTTAAAATTGATTATCAATACGAATTATTTAAAAAAATAATTTTATTTTTTATATATTTTTCATATGTTTGTTATTAATTTGCGTTTAAATGTATTTTAAAAAATATATTTTTTATTTGTTTTACTTTTATTATGTTCAAAAATATATTTCACTGAATTATTTTATGTTGAAAATTATTTTGCGTATAAATATGATTAACATATCAATTATATTTTTTTCCCTATATACTCGTTACATTGTGCGATTGGTAGGTTCCCGAAAATGTTGTGTGAAAGAACCTGTGCGTATGAAAAAATGGAGCATTGTACCTATCCAGGCTGCAATCATACCCACGCAATAATACAAACAAATCCTTAAACCTCGAACTCAATTTTTTTCTGACTGCCTTGTAATAAGTCGTAAAAAACAGACAAATCATTAACTTGACAGTGTACAGCAGCCTTCAATTCAAATTCTAAGAATTTCTTTTAACTCAGAGTCATCTCCGTTAGTTCGAATAATCGAATTCCTACTGTAATAACAAATTGGGTGTTTCATATTGGCAAACAAAAATGCAAGTAATCTTTTCTTTGCACCAACGCCGCAAATTTCAATATTCATCGATTAAAACTGATAATCCGTCGTCGATAAACGCACCAGCAGCAAGGCACGGCCTTATCGACTTCGGTATTGTGCTGCATTCGTTATCTATCCGTTCAAAAGCTTTCAACACCTTGTTCATTAATTCGCGTTCCCCAGACTCGATAACTGGAGGGAAGTTCAGAGACTTTCATTAACGTTGAATGAGTTATCGAACTTATCGACGAAAGTGGGTTATCGAAGACACAATTTTATATGGCCGAAGTTTATCGAGAAGTTGGTGTTGAACAAAATTCGAAATCATTCTGGCAAATGAAGAATAATGAGCGTGGTGAAAAAAATTGTTTACGAAATTACCATGATACAACAAACAACAACAATGACAACATATAATAATAATAAATTGGGAACATTTTTATCTAAGATTATACTGTACCGGTTAATTTTTTCAGAAAAGTATTCTATAATGTCTCTGTGTCGCCATTAATCCCCTCAGAAATCAAAGAAAAGACCAGAAAGAATCTGATGGACTCGGGGTTCCGAAGCAATCTCGAAAGAAAGATGAAAAATCTGTTTGAAAGTAGAAAGGCATTCAACGTTAACGGCGTAATCTCATGGACTTGCAAAAATGGCTTTTATAGTCAAAGATATGTAAATTCAAGGTGCACCGTTCAACGAAACTGCAATCTCTGCAATTTCCCAGCACGATAGGTTCATTTTCAAGAGTTCCGCCCTTCTACATTCTTGATAGTCGCAATTTCGAACCAAGACCGCCTGCGAACAAGGGGCATGTTCCTTCGCGAGGCAAACAGGAAGTCAATGAATTTAACGGAAGCTGTGCTATCTTTCTGCTGTTGGTCGACGCCTTTTTGAGAAATTGTATGAATCTTAACGAAACGAGCTGTAGAACCTGTACTTACGCACGGACCATACGCGTGGGTGTTAATTCGATCACTTTTGTACCTCGATGTCAGGGATTTTGATGACATTGAAATATATTGTAGTGCATATGAAATTATGAAATAGATGTCCTCACCGTTTACAGTTTCTGGCGATTTCTACGGAACTTGACTTCATAAATGAATTGTTATCTCCGAAACTATTGGACGTGCGCATTTCGTTTTGCGTTCGTTTTAATCACATAGGATAGGCCCTTCCCACTTAGGTTTTGTTTTGTTCCGAAAGTCATGTTTGCAACATAAAAATATTTTTATTTTCATTTTCGTTCTTAGTCGTATTTTAAAAAATTTGAAAACATTATGTTCTTATTCTGTGGTCGTTCCCCTAACTATTAAGCTTTCTACATAATTGGCGAACACTCTTAAATTGTACTGTTGGATGCAAGAAGATCCTCAATGCCAAAAGTCAGTTTCCAGAAAAGTATCTGTAAACATTACGAAGTTCGATATTTTGTATACATAGTGAAGTTGTTGTAAAATTGTTTATAATCTTTAAAACTTTAGTATATCTCCTTTGTAGTTGCATTATGATAATTGGAATTATGTAATCAATTAATCAGTGAAATTAATTTTAATTATAGCCTTCTCAGGAGCTTTTTGCATAAAATGAAGAAATATAAAGCAAATTGTGTTTTTTCGCAGCAATATGCAATATGAGCAATATGAAAGCATCGGGGCCCCGCCCGATCCCGCCCGAAATTTTCCGACCCGTCCCGAGGTTCGGGTTCCCGGCCCTCGGGACGATCCGCACACTCCTATTATACAGGGACAGCGTTTTATCCTGCAACCCGCGCTCGCGCGAACTTGTAAAATGGCAACAGCGCCTCACGGACGCATTCCACTACAACCATGCACCGCCTCACCCTAGCAACAGAAACCACCAATGGTATTCTCCAACTTGTCCACGTTTTACTCTGAATACCATTGACTCGCCAGAAAGCTCTGGTACCTTGTACGAACCACTTATTGAAACTTCGTCGACCTTGAATGTAAGGATCGATCAAAGCACTGTATTGAAAGTTATGCCACCATATTTATTTTCCTTTTCATATGCTCGAGTTCATTTTGATTGATATACCCCGACCCTTTTAAGTAGGTACCTACCTTTGAAAAGGGACAGAGGTATAGTGAGCACACAGACCATTTCTTTCGTTTCATTAGATTGGACGATCGATTTAATCATTCCCTTCAGAATGTCAAAATTCTAAACCCCCCCAATACTTTGGACTTCGAGGAGAACAACTATTGCCTTCAGCAGAAAATTAGATCATTTTGATCGGTTCAAGATTCTATTTCCCCCTTAAATACGTTTAAACTTCAAAGAAAAGCAAGAATTACATTCGAGCACACAATTTAGAGCAGCAGAAAAATCGCCGAGGCAACGGTCGTATTTTCGGAATTAGATTTCTCTCTTACTGCTTTGTGCTGCGAGTACTGCCAGCAGGGTTTCCGGATCTGTGCAATTTTTAGGAAAGCATTGGGGAACTGTGGAGAATGTATTGCTGACTAAAATGAAGATGAGGTGTTATACCTACATATGATAGCTGGTTCGAAAGTCAACGTTATACTTCACATGCTGCAAGTAACCATCACAAATAGAATTTATACAAAAACTGACTTTTGAAAAAACCGGTTTTCGAATTCCACTATTCCCAAAAAACCGGTTGAACCGGTTTTCAAATTTTCACAAAAAATATATAATTAAAATGGTAAATAAATATTGGTACTTATTTTTAAAATGTTCAGTTTCCTTAATATTTATGGAATTATAAAAATATAACAAAATAAAATATACTCTATCTATACAAAACTATTTAAAAAAAAGAAATACGAACGAAAAACACTTCGATCTTGGACTACTGGTCACAGGTGTTTCCGAATTATTTTCACAATCTTTCTAATTCCCAATTTTAGAACATTACCGTAGAAAGGGCGCTAAATTTGTTTTAAATATTCGATTGTCAACACTCGTTCAGCGGATGCAAGCTCCAGTAGAACCCATTCGAAGTTATACTTACTATATAATTATTAGTTATTACTTTCACTGCTTTAACAAAAAAACAATTTTGGATTATAGCAAGTCAACATTGGAGTGGGCCTTATTTATACGTGTGGACATTTTTTTTTGTATTTCTTTGCTCTCGCTCCCTAGAACGGTGTCATTTGATAAAAAAAATAGTCCCTGAAAAAGTTGATTGCAATCGGACATCAGGAAAGGGTGCCGACCAGGGCTTAAAGTTGAGAATTCATCAATAGTTTGAATTTAAAGATTTTCTCAAAAATGGTAAGCCCTATCGAATTTTTTTTTTAAATAATATTAAATGAGCATTCAATTTTCTACAATTACTGTATATATAATATTTTCGTGCTTCCAACCAGTTTTTAGATAATAGCGTTTGAATATAGAGAGGTCCGCACTGCGCGCGTATACAGGGCCATTAATTTGAAAGAGACGATCCTAAAATTTTCGAAACTCGGGCATCACTGCTGTCCAGCGGTCGCTGGCAGCCCTCCGGACGCCGGGCCGGTGGATGATTGTAGTGGAATGGGGCCGTGAGGCGGTGTTGCCATTTTCGTCTGGTCACGCGCGCGTAGGTTGCAGTTTTAACGGATGACCCTGAAGACAATACGTCACGGCGCGGCGCGCGAAGTGCGGACCTCTCTATATTCAAACGTTATTATCTAAAAAATGGTTGGAAGCACGGAAAACTTATATATACAGTAATTGTAGAAAATTGAATGCTCTTTTAATATGATTTGAACAAAATTTCGATAGGGCTTACTGTTTTTGAGAAATTTTTCAACTTCAAACCATTGATGAATTCTAAATCTTAAGCGCTGATCGGCACCCTTTTCTTTTGTCCGATTGCAATAATCTTTTTCAGGGACTATTTTCTTATGAAATGGAACCATCTTAGGTGGTGAGAGCAAAAGAAATCGCATGTCTAAAATAAGGGCTACCTTAGTCAACATCCACGATAAAAGCTTATTCTGATAATTTTATGGATTAAACTCTCCTGTTGGTCTAAATGGACGCCGTATCAGCTGTCCTAGGATTAGTTGGCTATGGGAAGGGTAGTCGAAGTTTCTTACCTCTGTATAAGAGAGAAAGTCCGTACTCGACTGGTATCAGAGTGCATCGTAAATGGAAACCAACGTCCCGATAGCTGAAGGCCATGCCAATATCATTTTTCGTCATTCTGTTGGTTTCTGTGCTATAGCCACCTTGGTAGCCGATGAGGAGACCTTTAATAGCGGTCACTATGGAGCCCAGAACGCTTACGTTCGACTGCAGATTCGTGGCTGTGAAAATAGAAGGTTTCTGCGCTTTAGAACTGGTAGACTTTGAGATATTATTTCAGTCTGATATTTGTAAGGATATTCTAGAATTATATATTTTTCCATTAATCTTCGCGTAAAGCTGCAAACAAATCTATGGCGACAAAATTACGAGGAAATGTGATTAAGGACGCATTTGCAAAGTTCTAAGACAAATTCCAGAAGCGCCTTGCAACATTCATGGCAATAATGTAATGAATGCTCTTTTAGAACAGCTCTGTGTCAGTTTGTAACTGCGATATGTTCTAATTTCTTCCCTTTCGATGTATCACTGTGAAGGAGTCACGTTCGCGAACGTTTAAGTTATTTACTGTATCCATATATGTACAAGATGAGTTATTAAATTAGAATTACTACAAAGTATCCTGTTTGAATTAAGAGGCAAAAGAAATCGTGGAAAATATATTTTTGATGGCTTCAAAGGAACAACGCATCGAAGATCATTTTTTAAATATTGTTATATACTATTTAAATTTTATAGTGTTTATTCTACTTTAGGGAATCCCTAACCAAACTAATACAATGGTATTATATTTATGTACTGGGAAAGTATTAAATAATTATGTAGAACAACATACTTTTATCCAATGGTGGGCATTAACTATGTAGATAAAAGTTTGCCTAATGGAGAATCGAGCGGAAGACAATTCATTTTTATTATCCTTTATTCGAAGGGCTTCAGTGACCCAGATTACTTTCTTTCGACAAATAATAATAAAAACTTTTTCTCATTGGTAAGGCAAAGTTTAATTAACCCTCCGAGACCACAGTATCAGTGTCACCCGATGCAGACACACATGGATTAACGTAACCCAGAGCGCCTTTGTGCCTATACATATCTCTGGATGTACGGCACCGTTTTTAATGTTTTTTCTTTTGATCGATTCGTAGGACTAGAAGGAAAACGAATATACATAGCGGATTTAGTCGCGAATCATTTGGTACTCCAGATGTCTTGAAAATAAAGAGTTAGTGAAAGTTCTGAAAAATTTGTTTTTTATCATTTAATCAGTTTTTTTTTAAAAAAGATACTAGGGTTTAATTATACAGCAATCGAGAGTATTGTGTTAGAAATAAAGTATTAGAAGTAATTTCATTGATGGCTTTGAAAATTTAAAATGGCGAATGAAAAATGGTGGTCACGGAGGACTGAAATGTAGTAAATCTGGGAATGAAATGCAAATGCATATATTTAATGAAAATCGGGTACAAAAATGTCAAATAATACGATGGAATGAAAGAATAATTTCTTCCATGAGTATAGTAAAATTGACAAAATGTATTATTTATTTATATATAATCTTTCAAAAAGCATGTATTTCACTTTTGGTAACTCACAAATGCTGTACATATAATAAATCGCCGAAGAAAAAAAAATATTCCCTAACGATTCAGGCACACTGGGTGAACGTAACCCAAGGACTACCTTTGCAATGATTTTACTCGGCTGCTTTAGGCATACTAGCGATGTAGCGATCCTGTGTGAGGGGATTTGTAGAAGAGGTATCAAACTTTTTTCACCCAAAGCCATAACTCTTCACACTTTACCGTTCTGAAATGACACGTGTTTTCCGGACGGACTGGGTTATCTAAGCCAGTGTTAACAGTCTCCGAGGGTTAAAAATATGCGTGACACTTTTTCAAATGATTTCGAAGGACGGACATGACGAACATAATTTTTGTCTCTCTTATTTGTCCTCCCATTCCGTATATTTCAATTTAATTGAAAGACCCTGTTTTATCAAACAAAAAATATACTATAAAAATTTTAATAACTATGAAACTACCAGGGTCAATGCGTTCTTCCATTGAAATTGATTTAAATTCTGTTGTTCCTCAAGTTCTGCTACAAGTGAATCACCCTGTATTTTAGAGAAGATATTTTAATAAAGAAATTTTCATTCACGATTTTCTTCGCTATTTCGAACAATTGCAATTGTTTTGAAAACGACGAAACACGTCACCTAGTCACCTAATCCTTCTAGCTTCTCAAAAAATCTCAAGTCGTTTGTACCAATTGTATAAAAGTTATTCTGTTGTTGAGGGTATCTGAATATTTTTGTGATTCACTGTATATGTTAAAAGAAACTTTTATATCTAACTTCGATTCACAAAGAAGAAACTGTTTAAGCTCGAGGTAAAATTTGACTTATACTCGTTTGCCCGCTAGCCACAGATAAACCTTGATCAATATACTTTTTTTGGGGGTGCATTTAATTGCAAACTTCTACACAGTTTATTTAAGAAAAAAAGTAGCCAAGTATTAATGGAAGTAGCAAAGATTGTGCAAAAATATATTCGCTCAATTCAACCTGTAATTTATACAAACGTAATTACAATAAGTTAATATTCTTCTAATATTCCTGCGATTTTATTATAAGCTGTAATCTATTGTGCATAGATTCAACTAATTTTCTGTAAAATTGGAGCTTATCTTGTTCTGTTCTTCTAGCAAAATTTATTTGAGCCTTTGTCTGGTAGATGGTACTATAGAGCTAAAAATATATTAATCAAGGTTCGTACCAATGTAAATTATAATGGATAATTCTGAATTTAACATTACGAAAATAACTATACACGTTCATTAAGATACATGTTTCCTTCGAAGAAGTCTGCAACTCCATATAAAGTTTTGGTAAACCTGCCGATGAACTGGGCCCTCGCCGATTTCGACGAGCTTCACATATGTTGTCAAAGTCGTCATTCTGAACAACTTTTTCCTTTGACAATATAGTCGTCCTTACTTTCCGAGATATTGAGGAAAAACTGTTGCTACTACTAAATTTAGTTCTTGCAATTTTTCATAATTTGTAATATCATCAACGTCATTGCTGCGCAAAGATTAAATAAAAATTGACAATTTTTTAAATTTAGACATTTCAACATTTAAATTTGTATAATATAGTTAATGATTAAATATTCCATTGCCAGACAAATTTCTTATCCGCGCAACTCTCTATCAGCCCAGATAATAAAGGTTCCATTGCGTCTCATAAAAGGAATTCGAATATTTAAAAGAGGTTCATAAATCATATGAATAGGCTGGGCTAATGGATTGAGTCCTGTTTCCGACTTAACATTTCAGTTACGGATTTACCGCGATGATACGACTGTATCGGCCGAAAACATGCCCCCTCCACACTCCATAGTTAGTTCGTAAACATCGAACCTTCCCCGATATCGAAACCGTAGTCCTCAACGTCAGTTTAAGTTTAACGCTCGTACGACGCGAAGCACTCGTGAAAACATTAAAATTGTAGTTAATATCCGACTAATTCTAACTTGTCTGTTAACATCCGTATAAAATATCACTTGCGAATTAGTGGCAGTGTTCTAGCTGCGCTGACGAACACAAGACTGCAGCGCATGAAGAACTGTAAGTGTTAAATAAATTCTTAATGGCAGGTAAAAAGTCATCATTACACTGGCAAACGTATGTTAGAATTAATCGGGAGTGCCCGAATGAATATACAGGGTGGTCCACACAACTTGCACACCTCGAATCCCTAGTAGCATTTATTTATTGGGAGTTTGTTGGGCCAATGATGTGTTATCCGTTGGCCAACTGTTGAAGTGTCGCGCTATTTTTAAATGGGCCAACGATTGTAACCAACACAGGCCCAACTGAAGGTTTCTTTCCATAGGCCCAACTAAAGGTTTCTTTCCAAAAGACGTCTTAAAGACGTTCAGAAGGCGTCTTCAAGAACTTCAAAAGACATCGTAAAGACGTCTTTTTCAGGTCTGATTTAGAAACAAAAATTCGTGATGAGGAGAATCGAACCCAAACTTTCTGCTTACGAAGCAAACGATGTTCGCACCTACCCGACACATTTTCTTGTAAACATTTCTAATGTCTAGTTACATAATCAGTATTCCTTGCTTATAAAAACTGCGCAGTGATGCGAAATATTCTACAAACTATCATCATTCGATCTTTACACTCATTCCTTAAAATTTCACATTCGTCTTAAGACAGACGTGCTCATTACGTATTTATAAACAACAAAAGAAAAATCACAACTTGGAATATAATAGCAGGTTTTTGGATGTAGCAAATTTTCTGACGTTTGTAAGACAGCATTTAATCATTGTTGTAAATTTTTTGTTAATTAACCAACCATAGTAGTTGTAGGCCCAACATTGAATATTCGTAGACAAACTGTCGTAACTTTTTGTTAATTAACCAACCATAATAATTGTAGGCCCTATGTTGGGAATTTGTAGGCAAAACACTAACTATATCCCAACTAATTCCCAACTGTTGGCTGCCGTTGGCCAACCAAAAATGCTACTAGGGATAATGTAAACATCCTGCAACCCGCGCTCGCGCGAACTTGTGAAATGGCAACAGCGCCTCACGGACGCATTCCACTACAACCATGCACCGGCCCAGCGGAGAGCTGCCAGCGACCGCTAGGCAGCAGTGATGCCCGAGCTCCGAAAATTTTAGGAAGGTCTCTGTAAGAGATGGGTAAAAAATTATTTGAAATTAAAATTTCGTACACAAATTTTTATTTCAAATAATTTTTTGCCCATCCCTGGTCTCTGTCAAGTTAACGTCGCAAAGAGCTAGGTATTGGGAATTTCCCGGCCCAGGTAATCGAGCCGCGCGTTCCGCTTTTATGATCGGTTTACCACTCGCACCCCAGATTACTGTAATGAGGTTTGAAAATAATGTCGACTGATCTCGTACCCGTCTCAATTTCAAAAATTTTAGCTACGAAAGGGGTGACCGCGGCGCTATACCCTTGTACGGAGAGATTTTTCGCGACCTGCGTGTAAAAGCCACAATAATGGCGCATCGTTCCAAAAAATGACATTAACGAAAGCCGTTATAGGTGTGGCATTGAGTAGCTAAAACATTCACACACAAAAATTCTAGACAAAAAAATTCAAACACCGCTACAATCAAAGACACGTCCCATTAGTTACCCCTTACGTCTGATCTAGGTATGCACTGCATTAAGGATAAAATCATAAAAAAGAAAACCAGAACAATAGATTCTGAGGTCTGCAGAACTAACACATAATTGAATACAAATTTAATTTCTCAATTTCTGAAAGTAATGATACAGAAACAACTAACCTATTGTTTATCAACACCACGATTTTTAAAAGCATTAAAGACAGTATCAAAGAAACAGTTTGCAAAAGCTTTTTACAACAATTATGGTTAAAAAATTGATAGAAAAAAAATTAAGTAAATGTAAAATATGTTAAATTATCCATCATTAAGAGGGAATAATTTTTTCTCATTTTTCGGCGCAAATTGCATTCCAATATGTTTTATAGTTCAAAAGTTATACGAAAAAGGCCTCAAATTTTTCAACCCGGGCCGGGAAATTCTGAATAGCTCTTTGTGACGCTAATTTGAAAGAGACCGTTCCAAAATTCTCGAAGCTCGGGCATCACTGCTGTTCAGCGGTCGCTGGCAGCTCTCCGAATGCCGGGACTGTGCATGGTGTAGTGGAATGCGTCGGTGAGGCGCTGTTGCCATTTTACAAGTTCGCGCGAGCGCAGGTTGCAGGATAAAACGCTAACCCTGTACAGTGAGCAACGAAAGTATTCGAACGCCCTGAAATGAAAAGTTTGAGGCTTAAAAAATATGAGTCCTATTACGAATTATAAAATACTTTTATTTCTATAATAACACATAAGTGTCATGATTATACATGTAAAATTTGAAGTGTCTCTGAGGACGTCAACAATAGGTATAAAACATTTCTTGGTAACATCGACTAAATGACCGTCACAAAAGTATTCGAACGACGATCCTTGTAATACAAAACAATCCTTGAATATGATAAAATGTAAACATTGGCGTTCTCAGTTGGTTTTTCACACTTCCCGTGTTCAGTACTGTGAGTGTTAATAAGATTAAAACAGTTTTGGTAATAATGTGCCGAAAAGTATCAGAAACAAGCATCACTGGCAGGAAATTGATCATTAAGTGGCATAATTCAAGGCAAGAGTAGTAAAGTAAATCTACCGGTTACTACATAGTAAACAAGTTAAAAACCACTGGAATCCTTCGAAATAAAGTCCGTTCTGGCCGACCTGCGACGTTAACGAAGAGGGAGGAAATTACAATTGTGCGTGGATTGCGTGGAATCAAGAAGAACCTAAGAATTTCTGGTCCAAAACTTGCAACACTAGTCGCTGATAGTTTTAAAAAACAAGTTCATCTCGAACTTTGTCGAAGAATTCTTCGTGAAAATAATTTTCATTTCAAACCATAGCAAAGTTAATAAGCAGAAGAGACTAAATTTCGCTAAAAAGTATGTCAACCAGGATAAGGACTTTTGGAAACGTGTTATTTTCACGGACGAGAGCAAATTTAACGTATTTGGTTCAGATGGATGTCATAAGGTTTGGAGATTAGCAAACAGAGAGATGGATCCTAAAAACCTACGCCCAACCGTGAAGCATAGGGGTGGATCCCGAACGGTATGGGGGTGTATGGGAGCCAGTGGTGTTGAAAACCTCGCTATTATTGAAGACATATTAGACAAGTATAAATATATGCAAATATTAAAAGATAATTTGGTGCAAAGTGCGGAAAAATTAGGGCTAGAAGGAAATTTTCATTTTCAGCAGGATAATGATCCGAAACATACCGCATATATTGTTAAACACTGGATCATATACAACGTTCCCCACATTTTAGAAACAACCCCACAAAGTCCGGACATCAACCCCATAGATATCTTATGGGCAGAAATTGACAGACAACATAGTAAATATAATATTAGTTCAAAAGAAGCATTAAAAACCAAAATTTTGTAAGTTTGAAGTAATATAAAACAAGATATTACTGAAAATTTGGTTGGCAGTATGCAACGACGTTTAGAAGCTGTGATAAGTACTCGGGCTGCTTGGGGTGGTCCGACAAAATATTAAAACACTACAGTTAATTAAAATATCTATTTTGAATTTAGTCGTTCGAATCCTTTTGTGACGGTAATGTAGTCAATGTTACCAAGAAATGTTTTATAACTATTGTTGACGGTATCAGAGACACTTCAAATTTTACACGTATAATTATAATACTTATATGTTATTATAGAAATAAAAGTATTTTATAATTCACATATTTTTTGAGCCTCAAACTATTCATTTCAGGGCGTTCGAATATTGCCGTGGCTCGGTGTATATGCTTGTAACAAATTGAACTTAATATGCTATAAAAATGGTAATATTTTGGAGTTCGTTGGACGCGAACGAGTCCTATACGAAACTCAGAGTGAAAGTAAAATTTCAATTACGAGTTTCAAAGAACAAGTGGTGATTTCATTTTGTCATTCATATCGTACGCCCAGTACCAAAATGACGGAACACTCCTAAAATCATGATCACTTCCTCCCATTCAATTCTGAATAATGTAAGTATTATAAACGACTAACAGATAGAACAAAGCGCGTTGACTTTCTCTTTGGCACATGTGGCCCCAATTTTGAAGCCCTTGTCAGCCGTCTCTGGATTGTAATTCAATTCACACTTTAAACCAACGTCTGGTACAGGGGTCCCAAAGAGACTGTACCCCACCGCAACGGTGCCATCTGACGACCATTTTTCCAAAAAATTCCCGTAGTCCATCGTCTTGTACTCTGCGTCTGCGGTGCCAGCTAACTGTTGGCACAGTACGAACGAATAATTACTTTGAAATGGATTGACCGGTCAAAAGGGGGCTGGCGAGTTAACTCGTCACTTGAGAACGCTTTCGATTCGGACGAAACGAGTTAACTCTTCACCAGGACTTAACCCGACGCTGGTGAGGTTGTAAATGTAACAAAAGTGGTAAGGTGGGGTCCCACAAACACACCCAAATAATGTATGTGCCTATGTGGGGAAGCTACACTGAGGCACGACTCACTGCCACGCGTTGTTAAAATGTTATAGTCAATTTAAACTTTGTTGGGCTAACGCCGGGTTAATCACGCCCCTGCAGAAGGATAATTAATAATTACGACTGATATGTAATTGTTCATTCAACTACGAATTATTTTCTGCAATCGTTAATTATGACTGACCTGAATTACAATTGTAATTGCAGGACAATTTTATTATCATTACATAGTCAAATGATGAGTGATTTTTATCCAAATGTGTTTATAAAAAAAAGACTTATTTCTTATAGTTTCCATCAAAAGGGTTTCCAAATGTTTTTTTTAAATAACTATTAAAACAATGTCGCTAAATTTGAAACATTACCGCTATCAGATGGAAGAATAAAATGTACGTGTACCAATAAAGAAATTTTTTTTAACAAACGTAGGTACCACGTTTTTGCGGTTATTGAAAATTTGTTCTGTGTGGAAATATGCCCTTTTGAAAAAATCACTCCTCAATTGGTTAAAATGCACGTGTAAAATAGTGTGTCAGTTTGCAGTTCGTGAGCATGGATTTTTTTCTATTGCTATCTTTAAATACATGTGCAGTAGAATGACTCTTATTTACTCTTGGTGAAATTTTTTTCAAGATTTTCTTCGCGGCACCTCCAAGAATAGTTTCAAATAATAAAACAAATCTGTGTAAAGTTTGAGCCCAATCGGATAAGGGGAAAAGGTGCCCCTAGGCCCTTGAACATTTAAATTATTATTTAACAGCTCACGAAATCGATTTTATATAATTATCCTCCAAGTTATTGATCACACCAAAAAACATGTCAGACAGAACATGTAGATCCAGGCAAGGAGCTTTTTTTATGTTGTATTACTTTTTCTCGTGCGACAAACGGTTTTCAAAAAAAGTCCGAAAAGCTGAAACAAAAAACAATTTTTTATCAAATTTTCAAAGCTAATATCCTGCTCGAACACTTTTTATTTATGAAGGCGGAATAAAAGAATTGTAATTTTTATTTTCGAGGACTATTTTTTAAACATTTAAGCGGGGGAGCATATATCGAGATATGTCAAAACGATCGATCTTTTTACATATTTTCAGTGTTTGATATGTCATGAATGTTTCCTGAAAAATTGGGACCGAAATTCCTAAAGATATCGAAGATATAGACAATAAAAAATACACATTTCCTTTAGTCTTCAGAAATAAGAAATGTTCGAGATGCATTTAAATTTTCAAACTTTGAAAAAAATCGGATATAAATTCTTGCACTTTTTATGCAATAAAAGAGAAACTATGAATCAAATAAAAAATCCGCGCTGTCAAAAAACTGATTAATAGTGTATCATATAGCCATATAAAATTTGAAGTAAGTCGGTGAATAGTTTTTAAGTAAAGATTTTGAGAAAAATGCATTTGAATATTTCACTCCTGATGTCTAAATCTTCGATATTTTTGCGAATTTCGGGCACAATTTTTCAGGAAACATCCATGACATATCAACCACTGAAACTATGTAAAAAAATCGATCTTTTTGACATATCTCGGTATACGCCTCCCCTTCTTAAAGGTTTAAAAAATAGTCCACGAAAATAAAAACCACAATTTTTTTCGCCATCACAAATAAAAAGTGTTCGAGAAGGATTTCAACTTTCAAAATTTGAATAAAAAAAATTGTCCTTTTATTTCAGGTTTACGGACTTTTTTCGAAAACCATTTGTCGCATGGGAAAAAGTACTACTTACAACATAAAAGATACTCTTTGTCTGGATCTACAACTTTTCTTTTACATGTTTTTGGTGTAATCAATAACTTGGAGGATAATTATATATAATTATATATTTGTGAGCTGTTAAATAATTATTTAAGTCTTGAAGGATCCAGGGGCACATTTTCCCATCGAGCTCCAACTTTACACATTTTTTTTACTATTTGGAACTATTTGGGGGGGGGGGGGGGTGTGACAAAGAAAATTCAGAAGTCGAAAATGAGAGCCACCCTAATGGGCAGCACTTACCTATTTGATATTCTGTACATGTTTCAAAAGATTGAAGATTATGTAAAAGCTTCGTTGTATAGTTATTGTTGTAAACATTATTATACTCACTCTACACTGCGTTCCACATTAGAGCATACTCGTTTCGCGCAGGGATACACTGTTGATTGGCAGTAAACCGGCAGGGAAAGTGCTACGACCAATCGCGAAAGTGCTATGACCAATCGCGTGTGTCAGATCCGTGGGAGCTGCGCAGATCGGTCGCAAATCGGTAGGGGCGTTGGTACACTCTTATATGGAACGCAATGTAGGAGTTTCATGTGCTTTTCAAGAGGATTTATAGATTTCTTCACTTGTGTGGAATATCAGGGAGTGGTTGAAAATGATAGATTGTAACGAGTTACTAAGAAGTCTGTAGGGAATTTCGTTATACAGAATAAAATATAAGAAAGGTATAAGCCAAAAGAGATGTTTACGCCTCAGCTAGAAACCCCTTGAAGCGTTCACATCCATTTTCGAACTGCCTATCTGCATATATCTTTCCATTGTCTTGAAGCTTTATGAATTAATTCAACAGGAACAAATTATTCGTAAGAAAAAAGAGCCAAAAGACATACGTAATTTCATACAGAAATCAGAAATTTGTCTATTCTTACTTTTAATGCGTCGCAATCCAAGGCCAAGGTGCTGCCCATTTCAAAATTCCCGCCAGTCACCGTCTTGAAGTTCAGTTTGATCAAGCTCTTGCCATAAAGGTAGCCCGTTTTGAACACCTCCCTCGCGTTCTTCCCCAGATCGGTGAAATTCGGCACAGACATGACGTGTTATTTTGAAAAGATTCACGGCGAGTGACGTGCTAATGGTCAATCGAGCTAGCTGTAAAAAATTGGATTTTTACTCCTAAAGGTTAAACTGTTATAATTGTATGAAATAATGATCGATGCAAAGTAAATCTCACGAAAAAAAAAACAAAATACCTTGCTCGAAGAAATGAATCACTTCTGTCAAACTAATCTGTTATTTCTGAAAATTCTAATAAATTCTAGGAAATTTCAGTGAATTCTAGTAACTTATAAATCGTAGTTCTTTTACTCCAAAGTCACACTGTACAATATATCGAGATATACGGTGGCCATTGGAATGTGCAAAAACCGGTTATTTTATTATAAAAATAAATCGGGGATAAAAAGAATTCATACGAGGCTTCGTTTCGAGAAAATTATATTTTAGGATGGTTGCCATTCTAAATCAGATACACGCGTACCGATTCATCGCCATCTACCATCGGCGAAACGCACGCAAAACCTCATTAGGTATATAAAAATTCTGTGTAACTGCAATTACACGAGGAAGGCAGTTGAAATTTTAAATTATCATCTCGACTGAAGTCCCTACTATTATGTTTACAAACAGACAAGTTAACAAAGTGATATGGTTTCAAAGAAGACACTTTTAGGTTTGGGTGCTCCAAAGGTTGGAAGGTGGCCTCCACGGTGATGGCCTCTGTTTCTTTTAATGGAACTTTAATGGTCTTTTTATCACTATTCATTGCTAAAAGTGTAATTATCACTTTTAGCCATGAAAACCTGTGACTGCAGTCAATGCTACTTACAATTCCCTTGATACCTACCTAATTCCATTTGATCCATCTCCCCCTGAAAATAGTAATGTAAACCTAAACCGTGACTCTAATTCCTAGTGCCTCGCCCTCTATAACTCCAAATCCAATACGACAGAAAGGTGAGCCCCGTTTCATGCAACTCCGAAACAAATCCTTCCCATAATTGTGTCCACGGGACATTATTTTTTATCTTCAGACTGATTGTGAGTAGAATACCTTTCGATTGTTCGATCGCCTATTTCGAAAACACCTTCTACGTGTACCTTCTCTGAAATCAGTACGCGAAAAGCTGTATTATTCGCGCAACGGGCGTTCAGCTGGACAAACGTCGAGGGGCCATTGCAAAAACAACCTAATCTATTCCGCTTCGGGGTGGGACGTTGTCAGAATTCAGTGACAAGGCTTGCAGCGTGCAAAGGTTAAGGGACACTCACTAGATCGTTTCGTCGATGCAATTAAACTCGACGGTGGTTAACACGACGATCTCCTCGATGACCAGCCACATCGCCGCCCTTAACCCGTCGCTGAAACGATGGATGACCAGTTGTCCAGTTCTCGGGAAATGTCTCTGGCTGCCGTTTGACTCTTTTTATCAATTTTCACACGGATCAAGCGATAACACTACCACTGACGTTTCTCACGGTTAATGAACCGCGAGCAACATCACGAGCGTTCATCGCGGAAGGCGGCGACTTGACATAATAGGTGTTTGGCGATTTCATTTTAAATGTATACCTATGTATATCATTGGTTTTCTGTTTCAAGGGATATTACTCTTAAGGTAGTTCCTAACCGACTATGTTAGTCAAATTAGAGTTGGGTAATTAACGATAAATATAAAGTAGTCTGATACTATAGAAATAATAATAATCATTTTTAACATCATGTATATATATATTTTAAAAAGTTCAATGTTAGTATAAATAATTGTAATACGAAAATGGGCACAATTACACACTCACATATTTTATATAAATATTCTCACTGTCGGTATAATTTGTACGATAAATTGATAATATTTATTCTCAATGAGAATCAATAAAAAAATTTCCCAAATTTTCTTTTATAATGTAAATTATCTATTTTTTACTTTTTTCTAATAAAAGAACATTATCATTAAAAAAATCACATTCTTTTTTCTTGCATTATCTTCATAAAAAATATATGAGGGCGCCATTGTGCCTATGCCGCTGTTATGGATGCAACCCTGGACTCGACCCCCTATCTCGAAAGGGGGTTGAGATATTTTTCGGAAATTTGGTCTATATAATCTAGACCAAATATTTAGAGATGTCACAAAACTTCAGCCCTCCTCGGGTTCTCGAAAAAAGTTATCGCAATTTAAAATCGCAAAAGGTACAATTGTACCTATGCCGTCTGAGGAGGGTTAAATTGGTTAGCGTAGTGAATTGGAGCAGCAGATTTGACAACGTCGCCTACATTCGGACTGTCTTTTATTAACAAAATGACAGCAAAAATGTTCATATGAATTTGAATCGTCGTTCGCTATTTAAATGTCTGGACATATCGATTGTGCGACGTTGCCACGTTGACTGCTCTACGTAATTTCTAAAATATTTGCACGTAAACCTATATTTTATGGGCATTTATGGGCTGTTTTGACGTGGAATAGCTCGTGCGTGACATGCCCATCCAATAATAAAAGGACTGGATCATCCACTGTCGGTTTCGCAAACTTGCAGAAATGATCAAAGCACACCGGATAACAAATTTCCGTTTGCGTCCATCCTGACGGATGAAACACAGCCAGCGTATCAGGAGGGCAACCATCTTTTAACTTCAAATTTATCTTTTTCCTCGGAAATATTATAAGCGGTGGAATAAAATTTCCTGCAGCATTGCAGCAGAATACGCACGTGATTGTTTGACCACGTTCTGCTGAGACTAGTCCTCCTACTTGTCTCTTTCCTTTAATACTAATTACCTTTGGTATAGGGTTGGGAACCGTGGATATACCAGACTCGTCAATATTGTAAATTCGACTTGGTGCAAAGTTATATACATTTAATAAATTATCTAATAAGTCATAAAACTTATTAACTAAAATTTTATTGAATCCGGATGCTCTTGCTAGTGAGGTTTTCTCTGGAGTCCACAGTGTTAGTGATGGGTGTCGCTTCATGTCAGCTATTTTATTCAGTTTATTAAATCTATGTTCAATTTTATGAGCTTCACCGCAGTCAAATGCCAATCTTTAAGCTCCATATCAAAATATATTCTATCCATTTCTAGTACGGGAAATTAGGACAAAACCGGGTACCTGGGTAAAACCGGGACGTGTTATTATTTTTTAAACTGCCTTACCATATTTTAAATCGTAATTTTTTTGTATTTGTTATTGTATTAAAAAAATGTATATATACTATTATTTAATGAAGTGTTTAGTGTAATGAATCCTAATTTCAATTTCTTTTTTACATTAATAACGTCAAAGTTATGAGCATTTATTCTTAACGTCCCGGTTTTGCCCCTACTTCCCCTATATGTTCTAGCAATATGGTTTCTAGTTCTGGAGAAGAGGTGCATTTGAATCTACCCAACTTGATATCAATGTCATTTTCATTATTATTTATATGTTCTTTCAGTCTTCTTTTTAATGTAGGTACTTAAGGGTAGATATGTTGTAATCTTTCGATGCCTGCCTTACAGTTGTATTTGTGGATCGAATTTGTTCTATGGCAATTTTTAGACTATTTTGATGCCACAATTGCATTTCTGTTTTTCTTTTATAGTTCCTCATTGTATTCTAAAAAAAACAATAAGAACACCTGTAAGTAATTATCCATATAACATTTCGTAAATTAACCTATTTGTATTTCACAGATTTGAATACAAATTAATAATATCTAATATTTAAGATGAAGTTGTCATTGTATTTCGATGTCATGGCAGTAAACGTAGCTTAATTAATGACATAATGAAAAAGAAATGAATTTATATTACCTGATATATTAAAAATAATTATTTACGAAGACGGTGTATCACCACGCCGCGTCTTTTTCTAGCCAGCTGATAGGTTAGGATACCTACTGCGTAGATCACTTGCGCATCGGTTCGTAGCAGCCATTTGAAGCTCACAATCAGTTTACCCCGGTCACTTTACCCCGAATATGTACTCAGTGGAAAATTAATTATTTAATAATGTTAGGATTCATGTTTTCTCAAATGCGTGTACACGTATGTTTATAAGCTTGTTTTAAATACGCAGAAAAATTTTGAGGTAAAATAACACATTTATGACTCATTTATACAAAAAGCTAAATTGAAAAGAAAAACAAACGGAAGTCACTAAAAATTAATTTCTAAGTTTTTAAATGAATTTACATTTTTCCATATCTGAATGTGCATAATTATGATTGTTATATTACATACATTTATTACGTCACCAAAATTTGTAAATATATTCTATTGTTTAAGAACAAATTAAGGAAGCTCATTTTACCCCGTGGTTCACTTCACCCCGGTCCCCCCTAGGGTAAAGGACCCAATTACTGACACCAAACCAATTACTGTCACCTTAAGCTATTTTGCATAAAATAACGAATAAATAAATTATAGTATATAATCTATAGTATAGATTACAGATTGACTTACATAATTCTTTTTTTGTATGATTTTACAACGTTTATTTATCCGTTATTTTAAATAAAATAGCTTAAGGTGACAGTAATTGGTTAGGTGTCAGTAATTGGGTCCTTTACCCTATCCATGCTGCTCCAGCGATTTTCTTTGCTATCTTTCTCTTTATTAGATACAGATGTGCAAACGATAACACAATATCCACAGCTTAATAATATCGCGAAGCTCTAAAAAAATCGACGTATCTTACAAACAATGAATATGCAGATATATCTATTTAAAACTCTCGTTTTTCATCTGCTACTTATATTGCGTAGTTAACTGTATAGATATACTTGTGAAACACCCAGTGTAATATGACCAGTTACCCACAATTTATTTGGAAAAGCAAATACCAGCAATAGCAACGTGACAGTCATCGAATTCATCACTTCGAATATTTGCTGCTCTCGATAGCAGTCTAAGAATTGTCTCCATCCTCAATCCTAACACATCATCTCAGACTTTTATGCAAGCAGTTGCAAGGAAAGCAAGACGTCCCTCCGTTGCTGGCGAGAAAAGAGGAAAAATCCAGGTCGTCCTTCGTGGAAAGGAGCTGGCTCGCGATGGGAACGGAAAGATTACACAGAGATCCGTCAGAACGGATCTTTCGAAACGTCGACAAGGGGCGACTTTGTCCTCGAATCGAATCGACCCGGACCAACAACGTCTACTTGGCTTTACCGTCTGTCGCGCGTAAAGCGTTCCTGAACACAGGACCCGTGGATTCGATGAAAGTGGAAAGTAAAGGGGACTCCAGTAGGGACACCCAAGAACTTGGAACCAAATCTGAGTTTGCAACTTTACGACATTGTTTCCACGTCGATCGTCTTCGACCTCCTCGTCAGGTCGTTTGAGTTCGACACAATGTTTCTTCAGCGTGGCTCGAGAAAGTTTCGTGGATAGTGGCTCAACAAGACGGACGGCCAAGGCAAGGAAACAAAAATTTATCGCGAAGCTAGGCAAAGCTGAGGATCTGCGAGCGTGGGAGTTAAATGTATGGCGGATTTCGTTTGTTCGGGATACTTTGAGGGAAACTGTGATCTCGTTCATTTGGGATTTGTGCTTTTTGGCCTCTGGGTAGAAAAACTGACAACGAACATTACCCAATTGATAGGCTTAGATTTTGATCTAACTCTGCACACGTGTAGAGCACCGAATAATATTAAGCGCATATTCTTTTGTAACTGCTTCAATTCGTGTTTCCCGGGGTAAATGTAGCCCTCGAAGTTGGGGTGAGAAATCTATTTTACCAAATGTCTAGGAACTAATGGAGATAGAAACAAATGTTAAATACAAAATTTGCTTGTCTTTTCATAAAGAATTGCGTGATGGAACCAAATTTTCTGAGAAATCATTAGTAGCGACCAAAATTAGCCATTATATAGAAGTAACCGAATTGATGAATTTATTTAGATGAAATTATTTAGGAATGGGGAAAATGAATATTAATTAAACGCAAGCGCAGTGTCTGATGAAGTTGTGATGTGGTAAAAAATTGTATCCGTGGTGTGACTCCTTGTAAGAAGCTAAACAAATTGTCTATTTAAAATTTGTTTTCATTTCCATTAGTTTTCAAGATATTTCGCAAAATACATTTTTCATCACCCACTTTGAGGACCATTTTCATCCCGTAAACATTTTGGGCAGCTATTAAAAAATCCGTGTCTCTACATGAGTGCAGAGTTTGATACAAATCTAAGCGTGTCAAGTGAGTGACGAAATAATAAATTTTATTGGCAACGACCTTTGTTTTCGTTGAACTATCTTTTGTGTTTTTATCTCTTTTTATTAATGTATAATAAAGAAGTACTATTATTGTAAATGGAAATGTTGGATAAACATAGGCTCCTAATTAAATGTGGCCATGATTTAAAATTTTGTAATACATGTTTGTGTTTAAATAAGCATGAGTGGTCATTTTGAATTAACATAGGTGGTATTGTAATAGCAGAAACGATCGTTGCAAGTATAAAGGAAACGATGAAAAATTTGTAGCCAAGTTTTCCCTGTATCATTGAAACTTTGAACAAAATATAATTTATAATGGGATTTGTAATGCAATATTCATGGAACACTTATCCCGAAGTAACTAATTAATTGGCAAATTCTGGAGATTGGTATTACTCTTTCGAAGGCCTATTTCTAGGTATAAAATAAATACTTCGAAAGAGTAATATTTTGAGAATTAAACAATTAATTGATTACTTGGGAGTGAATTTGGAATTTTAAGATTCGGAAGAGTTGATATATTACAAATAATTAGTACACAGACATAAAATTATTAGAACGTTTATATTTCCTTACGGAAATGTGAGTTCTATTAGCCAGGCAAGATTTTATCTATTGTTCTGAAATACACTGTAGGTACACAGGGTTTTATTAACTTCGTAACAGACTTTTTACAAATGTATGAACGATATTTTAATAATTTATTTATTTTTCAAGTTTTATTGTATAAAAGGGTTTGCCATTCATATGGAGAAGAGTAATTTAGATCTGATTTAACATTACAAATGGTGCTGTAATTTGAGAATCTTGTTCATCTATGAGAAACACTTGTCAGTTTCAATCAATTCTACCTACATATTTAAAATAATCTTCGAAATATTGCACGTATGCAAATATTACACGTATGTACCTACTAAATAATTCAATGCGTCATCACATGTAAAAAACTGTGAAAAGGTATAATAAAATGATTATTTAGAATGTCGGAGAGGCAAAACATACTCAAAGGAGTAAGGGAAACGAGAGTATATATGGTGAGACATTTTGTAACCAACTTCTTCGTAACTTTTCACGAGTACATTACTTCAGAAATTGTTTCGAGTAAAAATTAAGGGGTATTGATAAAAGCTTTGTAAATTTCGTTAATGTTTTAATTGTAAAACTTGCAATAGTGTACAAATTACGCAGTAATTTCATGCAACTTACACCTAATTAAGTCATTCATATGTTTGTGGTGGAAAACGTTTATTTGTACCGTGAAATTTACTAAACAAATTATACAGAGATCATTAATAGAGGTTTAATAAACTCTGAGTAACAGAGTTAAAGAACCATCCTGTTTAGTTTGTTCACTAAGAAAGTGTTACAAAAATGAGTTACAAGGGTGAACGAATATTTATAACGATATAGTTATTTGTAAAATTGATTCTCTATTTTGTCAGGCGTCACAATTTATATGAAATATTAGAAGAATGAAAAACAAAAGTACTTTGTTGGCGCAATATTACCACTCACCAATTCAGAAATGAATGACTGATTAAGAAACAATTAATAGAAGTGAAAAGTTCACTATGAATACCAATAAGTCAATTGTGTTACTATAATAACTGATAATTACTAGTATCCTGAAATACAATTTATTCTCAAATTAACAAAAAAATTACCCACATAAGAAATCCACAAGAGAAGAAACTTTTTTGATTAATTATTGCATTAGCTCCAGTGTTGCATTAAACTCATACGCAAGTCTCAATGCAAAAAATTTACAACAATGCCCGTTAATTCTCATAATGGACACGCCAATGCGCCAGGGTTCACTTTCACCTTAATCTCTGTTCGTAAGTCTGCCTCAGAGATTATACATACATTCTTTATCAGGTCACGAGGCGTGTGAAATATTGATTCGATAGAGGGTAAGAAACGTGTCTACCGAATCACAGCCACTGCTGTCAGAGGTTTTATAAAAAATAGGCGTACGTTACGCAAAATACTCAACATGAATCCAAAAAGTTATTTGTTGCCCGGGTCCCAGAAATTCAGGAGGTATTTGCACCCTTTGGGGCAGGTCTGCTCTACGACCATCCGCCTGCAGGTACTCCACAGAAATAGTAAGCGTGACAAGCACGAATAAAATTTTTAAATTTTTTGTTTTAACATAATGAGAATATTTCCAACGTATGGATGAGATATTTCTAATAAAAATTAAACTAAACACGACGTAATTCGAACAAATTTGAGTTCCGCTGATAATATATAATGGTTTTATAATATCAACATTTTTTTATAGATACTAGTCAATAACAGATTTTCTGGAAGAAAAAGATAAAATTTTTGATAGGACGTGATCCGTGTTCAAAGCTTTGGGATATTACTAGGAAATAAGGAGAAAGTGTTAACGACATATATGAGCATTTATAACTATTTATACATAGGTAGAACATTGCAAAAAGAAAATCGATTGTTTAAGAGGTTCATACATAAATTCTCGCTATGGGCTCATCTGAACTATTTAAGGTCGGTTTATACAGCCACCGAGTCCGTGCCGTGCCGTGACGGGCCGGGACGAGCCAAGCTCTGGACGAGTGCAGAGCGTGCCCCCGTCCGGGGCTAGGACGAGTTCCGGACCGGTCCGAGATTCAACCTATCGTGGCGTATCCTCCGCAGCGTTGCCGGATTTCTGAGCTGATAATGTTCTGTCATTAGCTTCAGCTTGCTCAGAAGGGAAGATCCCGATGTGTAACTCTGACTTTTCAATGAACTTTTGCAGTCTGATAGGGCTTCACATACTGAAGGTACTGATACATAGTTTATTGTATTTTATGAGATATTGAAAGTTAAATGAATTTTTAAGGAAAGGAGGGGCCTCCTCTCTGTGAATTCGTCGGTGGAGGAGGAATCCTCTTCTCCTTGATGAAATAGGGTAGGAAAATGAACATCTGGTTCTGAGAAACCATTTTTCCCGGTACCTCGGGAGAGGAGGTCAGATGACATCACTTCAGTTTTCAACCCGATTTACAGTAAACCTGTTATATATTGTCTTAAAGCAAATATTGGCCAGTTTTTGTGAATCAACATAAAATTCTGAACATGTAGGTTTGTTCTGATGAAATAAGTAATATTTATATTAGTTTTAATAGCCATTTTATATCAGGTCGACCGCTTCTCCCGGATTTACCCTACGTCAGGTGTGCACAGGGAGCCTTTTTCAGCGCCTAGCGGCAGGCAACCAGCCGTACGCCGTTACTAAGGGTAGAGTCGGTGAGGAGAACTGCAGTAGTGTAGGTGCGAGCTCGTAGGCGCGTGGCGTAAGTAAATATGGTTGAGTTCCTTGTGGGGCCCCAGTGCAGAGCAGGTCCCGTAATATATTTCGGTGAGGTCATGAAATTTCCAAAACATTTGCTACTGCCGGCATTTCGTATGACTTGACGGTTCGACTTTACTGATAATAAAACAATTATTGCTAATAATACTTATCTTTTCAGCGTCACATAAAATAATTAGAAAGTTAATAATATAGAAATAAATAACTCGGACACAAAGAAAACAAAATTTTAAGTAACGATATATATCATTTATAAAAGCTAGAACATGATATATGACTAAATATATAGTACATATCTACAGTACGCATCTGGTGCTCATGATTGCACTTAGTGATATTTACAAGCAGAAAGTTGCATAACTAATAAATTTGAAAACGTAACAATATACGCGGGAGTTAAGTAATATGCAGTATGGTCAGCTAATAATAATATACATATATCATGTTCTAGCTTTTATAAATGATATATATCGTTACTTAAAATTTTGTTTTCTTTGTGTCCGAGTTATTTATTTCTATATTATTAACTTTCTAATTATTTTATGTGACGCTGAAAAGATAAGTATTATTAGCAATAATTGTTTTATTATCAGTAAAGTCGAACCGTCAAGTCATACGAAATGCCGGCAGTAGCAAATGTTTTGGAAATTTCATGACCTCACCGAAATATATTACGGGACCTGCTCTGCACTAGGGCCCCACAAGGAACCCAACCATATTTACTTACGCCACGCGCCTACGAGCCCGCACCTACACTACTGCAGTTCTCCTCACCGACTCTACCCTTAGTAACGGCGTACGGCTGGTTGCCTGCCGCTAGGCGCTGAAAAAGGCTCCCTGTGCACACCTGCCCTACGTGTTGAGAGCATAAAATCCAGCAACGTTGAACATGGCACAGACTCGGCTCGTCCGGCCCGTCGTCTCAACGAGCGGCCACCGAGGAGCCGTGGAGTTTCCACCGAGCTCGGCGGCTCCTCGCCGTCCATGATCTTAAAGGCTCGGCCCGTCACGGCCCGGCTCGGTGGCTGTATAAACCGACCTTTATGCGTTAAGCGTTCGTCGCTATCCCCATCGCATCCTGGAATCCTTCGGTCGAGATTGAGAGATCCCGAATACGAGCGAAAGGGGACGAAAGAGTCGCGCTCATGCGATGCTCATTCTGGGCGAATGCTCAGATGAACACGCATGAGATCAGTTCTTGTAATCAAAATGCTACCCTGTTCACGAGAATTTGAATGCGCGCACCAGATTGTCTCTTTAAGTAGGCACTACTGTATTTGATTCTCCGTGTTTCCTTAGCTATTTGATATCATAACAGCTAACCGTTAGGTTAGCGTTAGATCTCCAATTTTTTTCACCGTGGGGAAATATTCAAAGGGGGTAGGGTAGTGTGGGATTATTACCCACTAAAACCTCACGGTGGCCATATCGCGCGATAGAACAGCACCGGAACTCCGAAGAATGCATTGCAGTGTTTCGCACAAAACGGGATAGACCCTATTGAAGATATGCGAATTAATCGATTTCAAATTGTCATTTCCAGACGATGCTCGCCGAAACGAAACGCGGCGGTAGTGGCAAAGAGGGCGAAACCGAGGATGGCGTGGAATATTACAGGCTGAGATCGTTTTCCATAACGGCGAACGGGGTCTACAATCTGGGTGACTCGCTGAAGAGTCGTCGTAGCAGAAGCATCAACAGCGTCACGTCCTCCGGCACTAGCTGCAGCAGCACCAGGGAGGTCAGGTTGCTGAGGTGAGAATACAAGGAGCGGCCGAAAAATTACTAACAAGGAGACTACGATGGGTCTTCCTTGCAATTTTGATCTGGTGGCACGGCAGTGTCGGCAGCGCGAGTTTTGCCAAACTATTTCGCTTCTGTGTTGAAAACAAAACGCGACTTACCACTTTTGCATCGCGTGGAATGGTCCGGTTTTTGTCCTAGACCCTCAGTTTTGGAAATAAATTCAAAGGTATCTGCAAAAATGGGTGCATTTCGGGTGTCATTTTCCCTTTGATCGTTGTTTAAACATATTTAAATGTTCATACTGCAATAATAACTTACACCGTTGAATTCGTGAGGGTTCATAGATTAATTTGATGCAAAGAGCAACCGAATAACTATTACCGTTTCGACACAAAAGATATTCAAAGTTGAAAATTTGCAGTTTTTTTTAAATCGATTTTCTAAAAAACTGAAGGTGATAGAGCAATTCTGCTTGCGGATTTGTATTCAGGGCGGAAAACTCTACAAGAATCACCCAGCGGATATTGCAGACAAAAAATCTGTTGGACAGTGTATCATGGATGCCAGTTTCAAGAACATGATTCTGAGAAAAACGAATTCAAATTTTTCTGTGCGCTATTGACCTACGTAACAATAATATCTACAACACTTGTCCTTAATTTGCAATTCTTGCATTGATTCTTCTTTCTCCCTCTATTTGACTTTTTTGTCTTTCATAGTAATGTTTATTACAGAGGTAACGCTATTTCAAAGTATCATAATACTTTTGTGAACCCTGAAATCCCGCGTGTCTCAAAATTTCAACCCCCCTCCCTGTAACTTCGTTACTTAGTTGTATTTCGGCATTTTTAGAAATACCCTCTCAAAATATTAAGCTTTACAAAAGTTTGAAAAAAACAATATTTCTGGTCCCCTAAATGGAGACACCCCCTCAAATATAAAATTTCGAATGAATCTGATAAACGATTGGTCCAACAACCAAAGATTAACATTATACTGTGACTATACAACACAAAAGCAAATAAAATTATCGTTTCCCTTTGTTAGTTTCTTTCAGTATCTTCTGTCTGTCCTTTTCTCGTTCTTGCAGAACAATAAAAGATGGTTCAACGAGGGTACTGATTAAATTCCAATACTAACAGCTTAATACCAGCAATCATAATATACATGTTCAAACCTCAGTACCCTCGTTATTTCGTCGAATTCTAGAAGAATACATACACTGCCCAATTCTCAAAATATCTGGCTTTCAGAAACTGTGTTTAAAAAACATAAATTATTGTTGCCCTCCAAATGGTAACGCCACCTCGAGAATAAAGTAATTAAATCTAGCCACGCGGCTGTTACAATCACGAAATGTTTTGACCTGGATGTCGAAATCCGCCACTTGTCTGCCTCTCCCGGAGCAATTAACAGCGGCCGCAATTACACCCGTCGAGCAATTACACGCGGTGTTCGCGGTCGACGGAACGAAGGTAACGAGTGATGGAAGCCAAAAAGATACTCTCCTCCCCTCGACGTTGCCTTCACTTAAACAGATTAGAGAGGCCAGCTTGGCTTTCTTTCTTGCATTTTTCTCTGGTTCGCCTCCTATAATTTTCCGCCACATTCTCCGTCGCCCTCTCCGCCGGAGTCCCAAACGGTTATCCCCCGCGTCTCGCCGGATGGGCACGCGGATGGATATCGGTGAAACAAGACGTCCCAGCAAGTGCCCTTCTGCGAGGGAGAACGGTGAAAATGATAAGAAACGTTGTCTGGGGGTTGCTGGGCGTCGAGGGTGCAGACGTACAGATGGAGTAAAATTGGCTGAATCATGGTTGATCGCAGTAGGATTGGATCTTCTCTGTTAAGGAGGCAACATAGAGGACATTTTTTAAAAATGTGATTGTAAGAAACACAATAATTTACTGTTATTTAATGAACACTATTTAATACATTTATTTAGTTTTACACAGTTTCAATCTAAAATGGGGGTGACAGTTTCGATGCACACTATTTTAATTTTTAGTAGACAGTGTGTAATAATTAAATGGTAAATGATGAAGGAACTTGACGTGACAGACAAAATGCATTTTGCGATGGTGTATAGTTTAGTTAGTTTAGTGATCCTCGCGACAATTGCTTGGAATTTCATCGCGAATATCTAACGATGGCACTATGCACACAACTCTAATTACTCGGCACAGGTATAATTTAAATGTGCGGACTTGGCTTGCGATTTTAATTAATTTAGGGCGCTGTTTTAACAGAGATATTAATATGTATGTGGAAGAACTACAGTCAGAGCGCAAATCCGCTTCACGTTTACTATTATAATAGCAATTAACTGGCATTCCAATTTGAACAAAAAATTTGCTACTTGCCCCTTGGAAATTTATTCTGATATTATTCGTTATATATAAATTAGTGACTTTTTCAAAAAAGTGGATAATGTATTTTAGTCTAATTTGAATCTACACTTCATCTATTCTCTTCTTTTATTCATGTTAAGCAATTATTACTTCGGAAATTGTTAAAAAATAGGGCTCTCTAGCTCCTCTTGTTGAATTCTACCACAATATGACTCCATTATGGCGTATAGCCGTAAATAATACCACGTATTTGACTGGACATTATAAGACAAAGTGTTACAACGAATTTTCAATATGGGGAGACCGGGGCTAGTTGATACTGACGAATTATCTCGACAACGCATATATGTAGCTCCATTTGAGTGAGTGTGAAGTATGTTGTTCAATTCGTTAATACGATCCAGTGTCTGTGTACCTTGCCGTTAGCAATCGTTTTTGAACTCTTTTCATTTCTATAGAGAAAAAATAAATAGTTGTGTTCACTTTCCAATCCGGCTTGAGACGGGACCTATAGAGAATTTTATAACCCGAATTAATTTGGCATCACATTGAGTCTTTTGAAGGTCAGGTAATTACGTTATGTTATTTTGTTTATACGGTCTACATTTTTTTATGGAGATGTTTGTACATAATGACTTCCTGTGGGGTAAGTTGATACATTTTCTCTGGGGCACGTTGATACTGTGTATCAATATTTTCCCCGACTACTATTAATTGGATTTTTTCTCTCTTATTTCTAGGAAAATGGTTCGAAATTAGATTCAAAAGACAAATCGTGGCGAAATGTCGGAAGATATTTTTGGAAAACTGTGTGTCGCAATAGAAAGAGACTCAATATCATTATATAGTCAGAATGAGTTTATTAAGATATATTAACAAAAAAAAGACACTTCACGTTTATATCGTTCAGTCTGACAATTAAATTCAAATAAAAATGTTTTTCTATGCTTGTTCAAAAATCTGTTTGGGTTTTAGAATACGTCTTTGTTCATTTTTAGTCTGTATTGTTGGAGAGGTGTCTAGGTTAAAATTTTATTTTTCAAATTTATTAGTTATTCATTAAACGGATAGCCCCGCAGTGGGGTATATTGATACATTTTGCCTTCGTCCAAGTAACATTTTTCATTCATTTGGTATGTATTTTTTAAAGTTTTCGCTTACTGTATATTAAAGAGGAAGGACCAAAGTGTATTATAGCATATTTGTTAATAAGTAATTACTTCAAATAACAATGAAAAAAATTGAAAACCGAATAACGTATCAACTAGCCATGGTCTCCCTACCTAAGAAAATAGAGTATGTACCATCAATATCCTATTTTTCATCTGTACACCTTGAATTAATGTCTTTGTCCTCTGAAATGTTACATATCCCAATTGCTAAGAAAAGATGTAATAATTTAAAGTCACTATCGTTTGAAAAATTGTATCGACAGATTCCAAGTGCCTAGAATGATGGTTCTGAAGTTTTGTTTGTTACCTGTAAATATTGCAAATGCTAAGGGAAAAGTAAGAATTGCGGAGAAAATAAAAATGAATTGCGTTTTATCGGTGTGTTGTATAGGCTTGACCTCGCGCCATTTTATACTCACAAAGGTCATTTCAGTTTCATAAAAGTGAAAGATAAAACGTCAAAAAGATAAAACGTCGCAAAAGTGGAACAGACTGCGATAAAGAGGACGGCGGACGATCCCTCATTCGTTCGTTTCTACAAACCGTTGGGCATTTTTATTCATGTATATTTAATGTGAGAGCAATGAAACGTTAGAAACGTGTCTACCTTCGTTTCATACTTGATTCTTATAAAAGATTATCGTTAGGGGCGTTAGAGTTCTGGGTCTGAGATGACGTAGTGATGTAAACACGCTTAAAGGAGACGGGCTGATTACAGACACTACAGTTTCACTTGATACATCAAGATTTCATTTAAGAATCGTTTCCTCGGCGATATAGCAATAGAAACAATGGATAAAGATATTAATTTCAAGTAGAATGTAATTCTCGAGTGGAACGTCGCCCTATAAGTTCATGTTAATAATACGTTTCCTAGTGTTAACATTTCTTTTGTTATGTATTCCAAAATTTTTGGTACATGAAATTTCCTAATATTTTGAACATATAGTATTTCTATTTTTGTAATAATTCTAGATGTGTTTTTTAAATAATTATCTTGTACGATATTGCGATTTTTTAAATTGCATAAAAATTTACGAATCCGTGTTATTAGTTTAACAAGTTCAGATTGAAAAATTTGCAGCATGAAGCTGTACATTCTCTACGTTATTGGCAAATTTCTGGTGGAAACTACAAAATTTGAGTTTCTTTTCAGAGGACAACAATGGGTCTTGCAAATAGGGGCGCCGCGCCGATGTAAAGGAAATACGCGTTCAAGTGTCAATTTGAATGCTACGTCAAAGCTGTTTGCCCCAGAGAGAAACTGCATATTAGAGGGCCCAATAAAATATGTCAAAGTCGGGGAAAAATATGAAGCACAGTTAACAAACTATCCTTACTAACATATAAAAGTGAAACGTTGTCTGCTTGTTTGACGTTCTTTCACGCCTGAACGGCTGAATGGATTTCAACGAAATTTTAAATATACATTACATACGTACTAGATTAGATTATGAGCTGTTTATAAATACTCGACACATGTAAACTTTTCATGTAGGAAACTTTTTTTGGTGTCAAAACTTATATTTATGGAAAGTACTTGTATAGAGTTTAATGATACTAATTTGGAGGTTAGGAATGTTTTCGTTGAAAAGTTTTGAGGCGAAGAAGGTGGCGAAATTTGTACGTATCTTCCAGCCGATATTGTGACAGTTACGGTGATTGTCTAACAACAAAGTATTTAGCGGAAAAAGGGTTTTATAGTTTCCACAACTGGTTCGACGATACAACGCATTCCACTTTCCAACTTGTTCCGAATGTTAGCATACTCAGCTAGCACACAGACGTCTTAAAGACGTGTTTAAGACGTTTGTTTCAGACTTTCAAGACGTCTTAAAGATGTCTATTTCAAACTTTCACGTAGAGGTGTGACTATCGATAAAGTTATCGATAAATGTCGACAAGATCGAAATGTTATTGATATTTCGATATATCGATAATATCATTAAGATATCGTTAAGGCGAATAGAGGCAGCAGAGGTAGAATCACAACGTATTAATTGTATAATAAAGTCATTCAGAATCTATTTATTTTTATTTGAACTTATTGCAGGCAATATATTAGTGTATTTTGGCTGTAATCTTGTACTTCTGTCTGTAAGAATTTGTATTATTTATATGTTTATTGTAAATTATATATTATAAATATAAATATAACACAGATGTATATTTTTTAAAAATTATATCGTTAAAAAATATTTAAATATTCAATTCGTTTTTTATTGATGCAATATTGTAATCAGTATTTGATTTATTTTGTACTTTCTTATCAAAATTTGCCCATACAATCTCATTATACCTATATTATTATGTGTACCTATTATTAACATATCGTTATGTTGTTCGGCTGTATATTTCAATTATTTCGGATAATATCGTACTTGTATATTAAATTATTTTTTACCGTTTTAACATATTCCTTCGAATCGAAAGCGATATCTTTATACACATCGAAAGCGATATGTTTATAAGTACCTATGTATATGTATCGTTGTGTTACAATGTCTTTAAAATTGTTATTTGCAACGTTGCTGCAACAAAGTGTGCTGTATTCTACCTCACCCGCTTCTATTCGCCTTAACGATATCTTAACGATATTGTCGATATATCGTTAAGTATCAATAAGATATCGATAATCTATCAATAATCGATAGTGTACACCTCTACTTTCAAGACGTCTTTAAAACGTCTTCAGAAGGTCTGCGTTAAGAGAAAACAAAAATTGGCGATGACGGGAATGGAACCCAGACCTCCAGCTAACGAAGCAACCTTTTTTTCAACAACATTTATTAACAATTATAATTGACACGTAATATGGAACTTCATAAAATTTCGATAAAGAAATAACGAACTCTTCTGGCAATCGTGTATACTAAGGTCGGTACCATATACATATGTATTGGCCGGTGAGTTTCGTGAGGGGTATTCTTCTACCACACAGTTTGCCTGCCTCGGTGCTCCTTTTCTCAACGTTTTCTGACTGCCTTTCCTGTTATCCGATCGAGCTCAAAATTTACACGGATTTTTTTTAATTATTTGGAACTATTTTGGTGCCCATATATTTTGAAAAACATATCCCCATTTCCTAATGAGCTGGAACATGGCACATAAGAATAGAATGTAGAGGAACGTGGAAACATAAATAATTCCCGAGTGAAACGTAAGGGTAACGGGTCAGCTAGTGGTTCATAAAGTTACCGATAATTCTTCATACTTAACAGTTTAACCGGGAATGAAATTTATAAAATTTTTTCACAATTCTCCGCGATTCCTACCTAACACTCCAAACTTCGTACGAGTTTCATTTGCAAAAAGCCATTCCATGTACCTAAGTAGTTAAAATATGCAGTTAAATCAGTGTTGAATCACTTAAAATAAAACTAAATGGGTAACTTTATGATTCACTTGCACTCCGAACTGCATTTCAAACAATTCTAAATCTGTGACATGGCACCAATCAATACGTTCCAACATCTCATGTATCCATTCCTTCTACATAAAAAATGCACATAACAAAGTATCTAATAAATCTTTGCAAACTTTTCTGTTCCGCACAAATTTTACCTTAGGTTGGTACTACGGTCCTTGGACCTTTTTTTACCCAAACGCATTTTCATTTCGTTAACTCAATTACGGTCCTCGGTCATTTTTTACTAAAACGCATTTTCCTTTCACTAGCCTCGATATTCACGCCACCTTGTTCGCCAGTAACATTCCTCGCTAATGCTCCTCGACAGCTGACAAGGGCACCCAAAATAATTTTTATTTTATATTTTATTGATACCTCAGCTACTTATCGATAAGTAGAACATTTCCTCCGTTCGTGCCCCCGAAGAATGCAACTTGTCTCCTTGAACTCTAACGAGGACCAAGGAAACATCGAATACCCTTTCGACGTAACGTAAAGTAACGACGCGAGGGATGGCACTAAAGAATCAGGAAGAAATGCAGGCAGCTCGCACAATGAACTTTTCTCTTCTCTTTCTTTCGTGTCGCTCGATACAGAGTCGGTGAAAGCCGGCCACATTGTCCCCCGTCCCTTATTTTTTGCTTGCTACGTTTCAGCTCGGCGTCGCAGCTTTCTGGCATGGAGGCCGAAGAGGAGACGAGCAACGAACGAGTGGCCACTTACAAAGTCGGCATGCTGGGCGCGTCTGGGGTAGGGAAAACCGCCCTCACCGCGCAGTTCACCACCAGTGATTACATTTGCGCTTACGACACGTCGCTTGGTGAGTACGAGGACGTTTCCTGACGTTTCTGTGACGTCGACTTGAAATCATCGAATAAATTTTTGCTACAGCTTCCGCCGAGATCTTGCGTAGCTTGATATCGCGTGAATTTTAGAAGAGAATTGTTGTATGTGTTTAATATCTTTTTTTAAAGGGCGCGGCGGGGGGAGATGCAATTAAGTTGCTTGATATATTTTTTAGGAAGAATGTGGAAGAGTTAGAGATTTACTTGTATCAATGAAATATTTGATCGACTGCGTTATTCGACCCATTTCGAATAAATATTGTTCAAAAGTTGTTTCTTCGTTATCGAATCTATTTATTTTATTCATATGAATTTGGCGTTGCCTTGCAAGACGATGAATCGACAGAAAAAAATATTCAAAGTTGAAAATTTGCAATTTTTTTCAAACTCCAATTTCTCAAAGACTGAGGGTGAATGCCACAAACGGTTTGCGGATTCGTTTTCAGGACACGAAAACCTATAAGAAACGGCTATTGAATGTTACTAGTCCAGATGACTGTCGATCTGTGATGGACATTATTTAAATAAAAAATTCTGGAAATAACGTATCAAATAAAAGAGACTTTATCTTTATTGGTCTCGAATAAAAATAACCCGAGTCAATATTTATTTGTAGCGCCACGGATGAATCAGTATGTTCGACGGGAATTCATCCAACGGCCACAAATAATTTTTCTATTTGTAGCGCCACGGATGAATCAATTTATTGGACGGGAATTCATCCGACAGCCACAAATAATTTTCCTATTTGTAGCGCCACGGATGAATCAATTTATTCGACGGGAATTCATCCGACAGCCACAAATAATTTTCCTATTTGAACGCCTTACATCCGGAGCTGCAAATAATTTTCTCGTATTTATTTGTATATTTATTCGAGAACTATTTCAAGCTCAGGATAAAAGGCGTTGAAATAAAAAATTATTTGTGGCCGTCGGATGAATTCCCGTCGAACAAACTGATTCATCCGTGGCGCTACAAATAGAAAAATTATTTGTGGCCGTCGGATGAATTCTCTATGAAGGATTTATTCGCGAGGAATTCTGACTCGCTCTCGTACCAGCTCGCCTTCGGCAAGAAAGAAGCGAGAAACGGCCGCTCGGAATCGTGTCCCGCTATGCAGTTAAAGTGGTGGGGATGGTTCGATGCATGTGTGCGTACCTCACGGGCACCGAATCCCCACCGCGCGACGAGCAGGCATAGCCCGAGAGAGAGTGAGAACGTTGAGAAAAGGAGCACCGAGCAGGCAAGCGGTATGGTGGGAGAATTTCCCTCACGAAGCTCACGGACCATATATCTGGCCCTTACTATAGTTTCCTATATAACCGTCCGTAGATCACATGATATACCCACAGACCAGGTATGCAGGGCTGCACAGGGAGCCTTTTTCAGCGCCTAGCGGCGAGCAACCGGCCGTGCGCCGTTACTAAGGGTAGAATCAGTGAGGAGAACTGCAGTAGTGTAGGTGCCGGCTCGTAGGCGCATAGCGTAAATACATATACTGCAGTTCTCCTCACTGATTCTATCCTTAGTAACGGCGTACGGCTGATTGCTCGCCACTAGGCGCTGAAAAACGCTCCCTGTGCAGGCCTGACTGGTATAGGATAGACCTATCACGCAATGTAATTTTGTGTCACACGCTCGGAGGGCTCGCGAGCCCCCTTACCATTTTCGTATCACGTGCAACGTTACCGGTGAAGTCTCGAAAGAGATTGTAACGCTACGCGTGGTAGGATTTAGAATTCAACACGGGTAAAACTAGGTCATTCAAAACCCGCGATTTACAAATGATTCAGTTAGAGTAACAATTTAAAGATCGTTTTATAAACCAATTTCGTGCAACGACCGAGAAAGAAGGATCACAGCAAAACAAGAACACATACGCCTTTTAACCTTGCTGTCGTATTCGGGTTTATTAAACGCAAGATAAATTTATTTAACATAAAAGTTGATATAAACTACATTATTTGTGGGACACATGCTTTCATGATGTAAAATGGAAAACCTCGCCAAGGAATCGTAACTTGGTATATTTCAACGAGGTGCTGAAGCAGAGAAGATTTTAAAAATTGTCAAAAACCCATGAGTTCGAGTACCTCGCTGAAATATTCGAACTTGCGCTTATCCTTCTATCTCAACACTGTATTCGTATTTTGGGGTCCGGTATATTTTATTCTTACATTCTACCATGGTATTGCAAGTTAAAGAAATTCTTATATCTAATTAGAATATTTAACAATCACAGCTATCAGCTCGGTTCTCACCGATTACCAGGTCTCACCACGAGGAGGTTGCTGCGTTTCGAGACCCGTAGAGAGATAGATGGAATCAAAGTTCCATCGATCTCCCTGTACATGAAACCCTATTAAACCAAAGAGATAGATGGAAACAAAGTTCCATCGATCCTTTCGGTTTAGATGTAGAATCTAAGGAACTGCCAAGCGGTCACTCGATTAAAAGAAATTCAGGAAAGAAGGAAAGACGAAAGGTAAGGATGAAACGAGTATTGAATGGCGCAGTTCCTACCACCCCAATGGCCGAGTCGAAAGGGAAAAGTGCTCGGCGCCTCCCAGACGATTCCTCTTGCAGCGTGCGACTCGCCAGGAGCAACACTAAGTGTGACCTGACTTGAGCCGTCCAACACGGAGCTTGGGCACCGATGCGACTCGCCAGGAGCAACACTAAGTGAGACCTGACTTGAGCCGACTAACCCGGAGACTGGGTATCGGACCGGGTGACTTACGCAGGCAGTGTACCAAAAGGTACACCCCCTACGCCCGAAACTTTTCCCTTTCGACAAGAACACCAGAGGATGAAACCGATCCACCCATACCGATTCCATGCTCAGTCACTTGCTTCCGGAAACGGAAGCAGCGGTGACCTCCTCATCTGGGATGAGGAGCCAACAAAAGAGCAACAAAGCTAATGATTTAGTGACTACTTTGCAATTTTACACAGGACCTTAAATACTTCATGTTATAATACACTTTTCACTATCACTTTTCACTGTCACTTTTCACTGCCACTTTTCATTGCCACTTTTCATTGCCACTTTTCACTGTTTTGTTTTAATTATATTATTTTACTGTCTCCCTTCCCCGCGGAAGGGTGAACCTCAAACTCAAATGCTGAAATAATCAAATATGTTATATTAGTAATGGTGTAATAGCCTTGGGAGGAACCTAAGAACATACATAAAATCGAATAAATGATGCAAAACTATCGAAGCAATACATAAAATCGAATAAATGATGCAAAAACATCGAAGCAATATATAAAATGGAATAAATGGCGCATAATCATCGAAGAAATACATAAAATCGAATAAATGACGCATAAACATCGAAGCAGTACATAAAATCGAATAAATGATGCATAACCATCAAAGAAATACATAAAATCGAATAAATGACGCAAAATCATCGAAGAAATAAATACATCAAATCGAATAAATGACGCAAAACCATCGAAGAAATCAGTTGAAAAGGACCAAAACTGAATGTTGACCTTCACAGAACAACAAAACTCGCATTAGTTTTCAACGAACCCCAAAAGTCGGTACCAATTGAATCAGCTACCTCGGAGCAGGCGGCTGACCGAGTGGGGGAAGGACCAGCCTTGAAAGCCTGCCCAGGTGTCCAGCAAGTTCAGTTGGAGTAGTCAGCGCTGTGTCCCCCAGAGATCCAAGAGACGCAGGAGGCTCGGGGGGTCCTGGTGGTCCAGGGTGTCCAGGGTGTCCAGGGTGTCCAGGGTGTCCAGGGTGTCCAGGGTGTCCAGGGTGTCCAGGGGGCCGGGTAGTCTAGGTGGTCCGGGAGCTGCCGCGTGCCCGGAGGTCCTGCCGTCCCGGGCGGCCGACGACGACTGATAGTCTAGGGGTACGTGTTAGACTCCCCACTGTGGGGAACAACAGCCGCGATCACAACAAGGTCGACGGTTGACTTCAATTGCGAAAACCAGTTAATTATTCGACAGAAATTGATATTTCTGCTAAAATATTCATTCCAGTGGCTATTACTATGAAAAATCATGTTAACAACATTTACCTCAACCGCCCACTATAAATAATTATTAACTATGATCGATATAACTCGAGAAATCACGCAATTAATAACATTTGGCCTGGACTTCGAATTCGACAGAAATTGATATTTCCGCTAAAATATTAATTCCAATAGCTATTACTATGGAAAATCATGTTAACAACAATTACCCTAACCGCCTAGTCTAAATAATTATTAACAATGATCAACATAACTCGAGAAATCACGCAATTAATAACATTTGGCCTGGACTTCGAATTCGACAGAAATTGATATTTATGCTAAAATATTAATTCCAATAGCTATTACTATGAAAAACCATGTTAACAACAATTACCCTAACCGCCTAGTATAAATAATTATTAACTATGATCGATACAACTCGAGAAATCACGCAATTAATAACATTTGGCCTGGACTTGGAAATGATTTTCTGCGCCAAATGAATTCTCTTTTATTTTGAATCTTTAATCGTTCGATAAATGAATGTTAATACGTATTAATGCTTATACGTATTACACAGTATTAATTATTAATGTTACATTTTACAAGTAGTTGAACTTGTTGTAAAGTAAATGAATAGTTCCAGGAATATTCGCAGAAATATTTCGAAGAATAATTCTGAGTGACATATGTACATACTTGTTTCTTTAGTTACTAGCAGTTACTAGCATCGACACACTATTACCGAAGCACTTCAGGTTTTTAACCCTTTCGCGACGGCGATGCTAGCCGTCAATATACATATTACACACATATGTATTTTGCAATCGTTTCGTGGACGTCGAATATATCCGACGCTAGGCATTTTGGATCGCCTTGCGGACGTCGGATATATCCGACGCCGGGCTATTTGGGATCGTTCCGCGGACGTCGTATGTATCCGACGCTAGGCGCGAAAGGGTTAAACGTCCTTTAGTTTCTGAACAAAATCGAGCCAAAGCGCAGCGCAACGAAAGCCTGCCCTCTATGTCAAACTCTCGCTCTAAACAAGTCACACGTATACAAGCAGGCACACACTTTTCAGCATTTCAACACATTTCAGAGTAGTTGCTGAGTTGGACGCTGTTCATGAGCAGATGCTACTACATTCAGTCCTCAAATTATGGGTCGGTAACATAGTTTGGGTGGCGACACGAACATCCATAAGGTGATAGGTCTATCCTATACCTCGTCTGTGATATACCTACCCCAATGTTTTTTTTTCTATTTATGCAATAAAATCTTGACTTCATCTTTAGAATAAACGGATTTCGTGAAACCCCGCCTCACAAGTTAAGGATTAATGCAAGGGTATTTTCCTACATCGTTGCTACGGAGCTGCAGTCTTTACGCTAAAGTACAGAACAATAGATGTATGGATCAAAACTCACGATACAGGCTCAGATCATATCTAACGTCTGCCTTCAGAACTTACGGCTGACCTTAAACAACTTGGACCGTTCGGCTTCTGCTGGTACATGCATATTTCAACATCTTGGAGCGCACTTCGGTCGCGTCCCCTAATTAGGCGACTAACACTCTGCGGCGAAGTGCCCTTCAGGATGTTGAAATATGCACACCACGTTAATCATCGGTCCATACTTTATCGAAGGGCGTTTAGCAGCCAGGTATAAGCTTTCAAGCTCTCGGCGTCAAGTATGATTGGGAGGTGTTCTTCTTTCGTCGAGAGCCTGAGTGTGGTTATATTAAAACGAGTCAGTACGTTTCATTACGGATGGGTAAGTTATTGCTTCATAAGGGTGAGGAAGAAGGGGCATATTTTAGATGATTGAGAATGGTTAAGCAACATAGACAAGTTCTTTGACTGATTTAAGATTGATAGGCACCTTCTGATCTCGGAAATTGCTTTACACCCAAATAGCATAAAGACATCTTATGTATGTGCGAAAAACGTCCGTTCCAGATGCACATGTCCCCTGTACGTCCTCGTTAAGCTCTTTAAATGTCGTAGGAAGGTTCTACTCACAAAGCGGTACGTCCTGAGGTCGTGCTGTGCCAACATCCTCAAAACGTTTTCCGAATGTCCGAAAGTAAAGTTAAATACGTACAAACCATTATCTTAAAGACGTTTTACAGACGTCAGGTATGCATTAGGACATTAAGACCAAAATTTGACGGGAATCGAATCCAGACTTCCAGCTTACGAAGCAACCATTTTTTTTCAACAACATCATTTATTAACAATTGTAATTGATAACACACTTGGAATAACTTAACCTATGTTAAATTAATCGCAATCTTAAATTATTCCCCCGTAATTATAAGTTCCTGCTTCCTATGTAGCTCTATCCTATATTATAGTTTCTTTTATGGATAAAAATCTCCCTTTTCCTTTACTTTATCATTATGATGTTTGAAATATCAAATTGCAACCTTTAGATTAACTTCGATTATTTTACAGGAAAACTAGCATAAAAAATATGTTCTAGATAATTGCCTCTGCTCATCGCCTTTTGATTATGTAATTAATTAAAATAAGTGTCATTAAATTATTTTCTTGTCCTCTTTCTCACTCGCACCGTTCCATTCACTCGCGCACACACATTCATACTTTCGCCCTTACAGGTATTATACTTACAGAATATTTCTAGATAAACTATACCTGTAAGTCTTATTAGTTGCTCTCATGCACTTCTTTGGTGAAATAATGGTAGCCTTTGATATGGAAGTTTATGCTTAATTCTAAATGGTGTATTATTATATCCAATATTGCCTATATTGTCTAAGAGTTTATTATCATTCTTCAGTTTAGTAGTGTACAATTTTTGGGACACTTCCTTAATATAATCCCATATTAGCAGCAACTGTGCAGAGTTGGGCAAAATGTAATCTAACAAATTACTTCTGCCAGCTGCACACCACGCTCTCCTTCTCATCCCACTCTTCGCAATACGTTTCACTTTCATTATTTTATGAAACAAATTCTTAACTATATGATACTGCATAAAAGTATATTAATTAACTCCATGGTTCTTACACTAATATAAATTCAATAAGCTTCGTCGTCATCACTAGATAATAAAAATACTCGTCGATCTGAGAAAAATTTCTATTACTGCTTTATAATACTGATATGTTGTAATATTCACAAAAAGGAATAAAGTTTCTCCTAATTGGGAAGAAGACAAACCGATACGTATTTTTGTATTAAATTAAGCATGTAGTATGAAGTAATAATTACTTATATAAAATTATTCATTCCCTATTATCGTCCTTGATATTTCACACTCGCCCTGAATATCCCTCAGTAACATAATGAAGAAAGTGTAACCCTTATCTCTTCGAGTCAGACCTTCTACCCCTAGTCTGCCTCCGAGCTAAAATATCGATATTCACTTTATAAAGTCCGCGTTAAAGCTGCCAGAGAATACACTCTGTCACGGTAACAGCTTTCCTTTCGTCCAACCTATCGCTACGTAAAGTTTGAAAGAAGAACAGGGATTTGGGTGAAAATTGTATTTCTTAGGGAGAAAAGTACAACGGCAATACTGTTCCTTTCAAATGATATCAAATTTTGAAAATTTAGGATATTTTGGAATGATTTTAATTTCAGAATAATGTATCGGGCAAAAGAAACAGAAGTTTCCGATAGATATAAAAGTTAAAGGCATAAATTAAAGGGAGAGATGATGATAAGATTTATAGACCTTCCATCGGAGAGAACTTAAAACAATGCCATGAAGAAAAAGAAAATGGTGAAAAATGTCTGATGATCATATATATATATATTTTCTTAATTTTTATAATGGTTTTTAATGCTTTACAATATGCTAAAATCAAACGCTAAACCCCAATTTAATCGGCTGATTAGTTTGTCTACAATTTGCATCAGAAAATTACTTACTTTTGCGGGCCGTCACAATAGTCTACCCCCTTAAGGGGGTCGTCTTATGTCACGGCCGTTTTTTTTTTCACTTTTTGGGGAATTTTTTGTTGACGAACCATGAAAACACAATATCTTGGAATTTGTACTACATATTTATTAACATTTGAACAGTTATTCAGAATGTTTTGAAGTTAAAATATTGAGTGGAATTGACTTTACAGCTCTCGAAAGAGACAGGTGCGAAAAAAAAGTTGGTCGACGGCTGACATGATTCCGACTGTCCTGCTCATCTGAAATCAAAAAGTCAAACGGCACATTAATTTGTAGACTTGTGGCTATAGCCGGTATAGCTTTTCTTTAATATTTTGAAAACTCGTTGACTAACAGCGTGTTGAAAAAAAAGGATGCCGATTTTCGCAACGATTTGTCTGTATCTCTCGTAAAAAAAGGAATTTTTAAAAAACGGTCCGTTCATGCTTAGAGAATGTAGGAGCAGAGGGGTCTGCAAAATTTGATCACAATTGCACCAATATAGATTGAGAAATAATGTACACCGTTTTGAAAAGTATCGCTCGGCACGCAGACATTCGAGTCTCTGTATCTCCAAAACCCAAAACTAAGCTGTATTTATATTTCAAACCTTTTGCATGATATTCTAGAGATTTCAAACTAATATTTAAGCGAAAAAAATATTAAATATAATATCGCGAGTGTCTTTCGTCTAAACGTGCTAGACTAGGAATGAGCCCCCGAGTGTGGATTCATGGCCCTTTTTATATGGTGGATTTCGGCTAGAAAGTAGTGGGGACATGAATGCCTTAATTGAATATTGTTTTTTTTTCGGGGAAAACTTGGGTTGGCCCACACCACTGCAGGAAACGCTGACCCCGCCGGGTCACGTGCATTCCGGGCACCCGAAAGGGTTAAACTTACTTGTTTGAAATAAAAGTGTAATTAATGAACCTCGTAACACAAGTAAATGTTATAGCTGTTAAAATGTCTGTTTCCAGACGAGGAATACGGGCAGAAGAACGTTTCCGTGATGCTGGACGGCCAAGAAACAGAATTGGAGATCATCGACCATCCAGCGGCAGAGATGTCAGTGAGTACCTATAGAGCCTAATCGCTTAATAATTATTTTGTAGCGCGGTTACGTGGTAAACGTGGGAAACCGAGTATTTTGTATCTAGTCGGTCTAATCGGAAGAATATTACGCGCGTTACAGTACAAATTATTGGTTAATAATTTAGAGAATTTTGTTTGGTATCGGGAATCAAAGATCTGGCCCTATACAGGCCCGCACTGAGTTATTGTTAGGGATGGATATCCATGTTACGGAAGGTTTGACAGTAACTAAATTTTTGCTCAAATGTGAATGATTTTCCTTTTATTCTTTTACTAATGAGTTAGAGAGGCTGGGGAGCCAAGGGAAAATCCCAAAATACTGGTTATACCAGTGTATAATAAAAGTGTGAATAAAATACATGAAATTAATCTCTTTACGTGAGACGACGCTTGCCGATCAATTCCGAATTACAATATTTAAAGATAGAATGCGCAACTCACCCACTTTATCGGTACACTTTAAAACGTATAAATTTTGGCCGTTTGTCTTTGAATAATATTCAATGGAAACACCTTTCCCTGCCTGGGAAAGAAGGAAATCACACTCGCACACTATATATATGATTAATACAATATCAGTTATTAATAATAAGCAAACGCAAAATAGATTTGAGATCTAACTGAAGGTTGATCTCAGCGCAACTGCTTTTTTTTAGCGTAACGTAATAGTTAAACGAAAATATTTAATGAATTTAAAACGCAGATCTATAAAATTGAGTAAACGATGAAGTTAGAACACGTTTAACGTGGAAAGCTGAGTCCATTCACTAAAACTTATGAACCTCTGGCTCGAAATAGAATTTAAATTAAGAAAAAGAAATTACTATCCACGGACACTCGTCACGCTCTCCGCGACTGTACGACAAAGAGTGACTTCAGCTTCGCGCCCTCGGGCGCGTCCAGCCGCGAGGACCGTTCCGAGATAAGCTGACGCTGCAATCCTAATCATGCCCCATGCATGATGTCATTAGGTGTTCTCACCTTCATCCTTCTATACTTTATACTTGTGCGCTACCGGCGCCAAACAGCGTACTCTCGTCTTCACGCATTCTCGCACTCAGATCACTCCTTTACATTGATGCGACGATTCGACGGTCGGGAATGCGCTCGACGAGGTTTCACCAGAATGCTATATAGATGCATTGTCAAAACGCACCCCCGCCGCTTACATTTAATCAATGTCGCGAGGTATGCGAACCACTGCTCATTTTTGAACGAACTACTGAGAACCACGCTGATGCCTCAGCACAGTCCCACGCTCAGGGTACAGCGCAGCGACCAAACGTCGGGACGACGACGGTCCGTTTACCGAGTATTCGTTTTCAAAGATAAAATACAGTAAGCAAAAGTGCGCTCGACTAGGGATTTCCCAGAACGCTAAGCGTTGTCGAAGCACTTTGCCCACTAGCAAAAGAAAACGCAACTAGAGATAGATTTTAACAATTTTTGAAGTTTCGGGACGTAACAATTTCCATGGCAAAGAGGAGTTTTTGCTCTTCGTTCGATTATGCAAACTCCATTTTTTGCTTTTCCACTCGTCTTCTCGTATCACGTCTGTTTGGTAGACGCTCGCTCGCTCGCCCGTAACAAAATAACTATTTTGCCCGTTTTAAAAAGCTAAACGCGTCTCGGCTTAACATCTTCTTACCTGTATCCGTTGGAGGTTCGCGAGAGTGTACATGACCTACGAAAACACAGAGACTTTCTAATGTGCTATATTTAGCTTTACAAAACTAATGATATACAAAAATTGCGCCAATTGTAACAATGGCTATTTATACAAACCAAAAATGTATTAAATAATATTAAGCAGATATATTTTTATTTTATACTAATCAATATTTCAATACCAATAAATAATTTATTCAAAATACATGGCGCTTTGTCCCGAATTTGTGTTGCTAAACTGAATAAATATGTATAACGAATTGAAAAAAGTCCTGTTTTAGGGCTATCGAGGGTGACCGACCCCCTTAAGAAAATTATGAGGATACGTAAAGAGTATAAGGTAAATGGCTCAGTGTTTAAAGAAGGCCAAATAATTAAAAACCACAAGAAATTTTGTTAATAATAACAGTTTTACTAATTTGCACCGTTTAAATTGATGGAAATATAATTGCAAAATGGATTAGCATTATACATACACAATTATAAGCTTACATAACCGAATAATTATATCATGCAAAAATATTATTGTACAGTAAAGCTTAAACAGTTTCAATCTCGCTTCTTACCTGATGGGCTCAAGCAAGCGAGAGAATATTTTTGTTAATGTTGTAATTACTTATTATTTTATAATTTTTGAAATAGTACAGTAGTTTTGGAGTTATTAAATATTGAAGAATTGAAAATTAATTGGATCTCTTACTAATTTCTTGTTTTTAATATTGAAATTGTTGCGTTTATCCACTAATACACGAAAACATGACACAGACCAGTTATTAAATGCGTGTTTAATGGTGTTTAAACACTGGTAGAGCCGCCAGTACTCAGTGAATTTTTGAGATTATTAACATTTATTGTAATAAAGTAATTATTTTTTGTACCCTATATATTTACGTTAATAATAACTATACAAGAATATAATAGAATTTGAATTTCGACCGTATAAATTGTTCTAATTAGAAGAATATTGATTTCGGCGCACTGGTTCAGTCTTTTGAGTTCTTAAATAAAAGCTATTTTGTAATTTAAATTTTTTTTATCAAATTCCAACGTTTGACCTTAGGTAGCGGATGCGAGTATAATCGTGTACGCTGTTGGAATGTTCTGGAACATATTATCACTTCCGTCGCGGCGCCATTTGAAATTACCCATTCAAACAGTTAAATTAAATATATATTCAATAATTGGTACACTGACAATTAATAACTGGGACACGCTATGAATTTCATTTAATTAACGGGCCATATGAACAGTTTCATGTTTTAATTAATTTAAAACTTTCCCTGTAACAAATATAGATTCTTGTTACTTTATCTGAAAGTAGAAATTTTACGCTTTCGAATAATCATATTTAGTTATAATTTTATATTGTTTAAATATAAAAGAAATTGCAATTCTCTCAAGTGCTTCCTTCACTGTTCCTCCACTGGGCCATTTACCTTAAGCTTGAAGCACTTGGAATTTCTGGGCATCGATTGCGGTTACCTTTCTTCACCCTCTTGGTATAAGACATAAATTTATGAAAGTATTCTCCGAAGGGGCTCCAAATTAAACGGGGCAATATAGCGGGCTTCACCTGGAAGAAGACAGGAAATTAAATCCAGAAAGGGGAGAATTGGGACACAAAAAAACAGGTGGTTTAGAACTCTGAAAATCTAGTTGGCGCGTAAATGGATTTCGAGCTTCCTAACTTCTTCAAGCTGATGTCGAGAGTTTTTGGGATCGTATTTGTCGGAGGATAACTTTGTTTCTTCTAATCGTAAAACTTCTTCCCCACGTAGTACTCTCAACGACGTCATTGATTAAGAGGTTAGGTTAGACTACTGTAACCCGAAAAAGTAGGTAATCTTCTAATGCAAATTATAGAAAAATTAATCATTGGATTAAATTGCGGGTAGGCACTTAATTTTAGCACATTGTAAGGCATTAAAAACCATTATAAAAGTTAAGAAAATATATATATATATAGATATATGTTACGAGGTGGCTCCGAACTGACGGTCTTTTTTTACGGAGGGTAAACGGTGTAGGTACCTCCTAACTCAATCTTCGATTATCTGAAAGAAGAAAACGAAATTTGTCTATTAAGTATCATGTAATGCCTAAGCATTAACGGGCTCGTGTTTTAATATTTTGAAAAAATTCTTCGACAAGAATCGGAATTCTTATCTTCAATCTGCTGTTATTCAGCGAATTTTCAAAATATTAAAAAACATGTCCTATAATGCATAAGCATTACATTATACCTAATAGAAAAATTTCGTTTTTTTTTTGTTTCAGATAATCCAAAATTGAGTTAGGAGCGGGGCTTGAAAAATGTTATAATATCGATTTCGGTTCTCCAAACGGTTATGAAGAACCTTTATACATATATATATTTATTTATTGCTTTAAGTCGAATGTGGCTTATACAGCAAGTACAGTATACATGTAGTTTTTAAATTATACAATTTTCGAATTATCAGCTACGAATTTACATAGTAAGATTTACCCTATTGAGTATTTAATATTTATAATTTACTTGACGGTAGTTAAATTCTTACATTACATTCCTTAAAAAAGTTATAGATAAGTTTAAGACCTATGATATCCGGATCGTACAGAAAAGAACTAACACATAGTGGTAGGTCATACTTGCGACTGATGAGCAGTGTTAATAAAATTGAGCGCTCATCCTCGTATTCTGGACATTGCCAGATAACATGGTTCAGGTCTTGAGATTCTGCCCCGCAATGGCAAGCACTGTTAGATGTAAAATTAACTCTGGCTAAGGAAGCGTTTAAGTTATAATGGTTAGAGCGACATCTGGTAACAAAAACTACAAAACCTCTGGGGAGTCCTCGTCTAGTATACCACGGCTTACCCTTATCCTTATGAAAAAAACGAAAGTAGTATATGCCTTTAATTAGGCCTTGCTCTTTGACTAGGGTATTGGTGGACATTCTTGCTTGAATTTTAAGGTCACTAAATAGGTCAGTAAGTGCAGCCTTGATACCTGGTGTGGGCGATTCATGTGCCGCTTCCTTAGCCAGTAGGTCTCCCTTTTCATTACCAGTAATTCCTATATAGGCTGGGATCCAGACGAACTTAATAAACTTTTGATTATTATTGTTGTCTACAAAGGTAGTTCTGTAATGATCTGATCATAGACCAGGTATAATGAGGCGTTTGTGATTAACACGAGAGCTAATGAAAGCTCCGTGGTAAGTAGGTATAAATAAGAGAAGCAATCGCGAGATCTGATTTTCATCAAATATTGATATTAAAGACACCTGTTGAGCGTCGATGCATATAATTCCGAAAATATCAGACATTTTGCGTTACAAAGCGACGCAGCTGTAGCTTCGAATCGTCCCGTGCATCGCAAGCAAAAGCGCATCGTAAATCATCGCGTTTAATCAAAGAAATCAAGGATCGCATTAGTCCGCGCTATGAGACGGATAACAAAACGCTGTAACGCGGGCACGATCAAGCAGTGGGCGGCGAGCGTTGGCGAAAAAGGGGTAAAGCCTTTCTTTGTTCGCCGGGAAACTATGGCTCCGAATGTTTGCCCGGGCCGCGTGGAATATGCAGCGCGAGCGATAAATAAATAGCAAACACGAATCTCGGGTGGCGGTTAGAGAGGGATAATTGCGAGTCAAGTCGATCGATGTGGTGAACCGAGGCGGAACGATCGGACGGTAGGTATTGGCGATCCAATCTCACGATCCCGACCCTACGATCAGCCCTTCGAATTGCCGCCCTACAACCTACGTAACTTTCCAGCGACGCGTGCCCAAACTTGCGTAACGGCTAGGGAATACAACCCCGGGATACGGTATTCCGGGATCACGCGATCCCGGCTGTTTTTTGGATCTCAGATATCCCGGGAGTTGATATAACTAATCTCGAGAATTTCGGGATTTTTTAAAAATCTGAATTACTTTATGAACACCTGAAAAATAAGCAGAATAAATAAACATAGTCATTTCATTATAATAAGAAGAATAATAATAACAATGATTTATTTAAATAATAATATTAAGTCGCATATAACTAACTAAACTATATTTATTTTTACAATGATATTCTCACTTTTCACTATTTCGAAATCGCGCGAGTTGCAAATCGCATCTTGCCTGAACACGTACAGTCGAAACAGTGTAGATAGATATGTAAGTACTTTAGGTGCTTTGCTGTTTCTTTGCTCGCATTTCCAAAAATCTTTATAATGGTTTACTGATATTATCTACGTAATGAGACTTTATTATTCTTCATTGTTCTACTGTTGTCATTGTTAAATATGATTTTAGCTTATGTTTCAGACTAATGATGGAAAGTATGTTTGTTTACTTTAAACATACATTTAGAATTTTAACACATAATAAATCCTTTACAAATTACTGAAATGTTCTATTACCCAATGTCAGTATTCCCTAGTAACGGCGGACCCGCCCAGCCTCCCATCGCGCTCCTCGTTTTGGAAATGCCGAAAAACTCTCTTCGATCGGCTCGATCTCGCTTCCGGCTCCGCGTTTCCACCAGCAATAACAGTTTCCGGCATTTTAATCGTATTTACGGGCCTGACGTAGCCACGCTCGCTGCGAAACAGTGCTGTGTCATTTCACCGCGCATAGGGGAATGAATCAACTCTCTGCATGCGAGGGAATCAGTTTTTTAGCCGAGACTTTCTTTGCTTAAATGTAGAGTACGCTAAATTAGAGGGAGAGAGATAGAGAAGTGCTTTAAAGTCACAGGCAATTTTAACCCTTGGCGCTTTCAGTGCCTAATCATTGGAACGCGACTGCGAGATTAATATCTGATATTGAACTCTAAATATCTCGAGTCGAATATCTGAAGCTGTTACGAGCACGCTGGATCAGGCATCCCAAGTGCACAGCGTCGAGCGGAACGCTTGAAGGGGACAAAGGGGTGGCATTTCCGGGACGGCGTGCTGCGACTCTACGAATTCAAATACTTCCAAAAACTTGTTTGAACTGGTTGGAATATTCATTATATTCTGCTGCGTGATAAATTGAATTATTTATTTTATTTCTGTATCATGTTTTAATAAATATATCAATATGTTTGAATATACATTAAGTTCCGTTCATTTGATTTATTACACACGCCTCACACGGCATGTTTATACTTTCAGGAGTAAAAAAGCGCCCTTTCACGTTCGTATTTATTGTTTTATTATATTATATCCGCGTTCAACGGCCGGCTATCCGAAATGAACTGAGCATACTAGCTTCGAATATGTTTCATAATCAAAGTAACAGGATGGACAATGTTGAGTATCTCAGAAACAATAAGTTTTAGGATTAATGCACATTAGTACTTTCATACTCAGAATCAGGGGTTGAAAACAGTTATGATATCGGTTTCGGTTCTCGAAACAGTTATGAGAACCAAAATAATCTTGAAACAGTTACAAGTGAAAACGGTTCTGGCCTATATCGGTTTCGGTTCCGGTTCTACAGAACCGATATTATATCGGTTCCGTAACGGTTATATATCGGTTCCGTAACGGTTATATATCGGTTCCATAACGGTAATACATATATCGGTTATACAGTAAACTCTCGCTATGGGCTGGGCTCCGAACATCGAGCAGTTTCCCAAATACGTTTGTTGGCCGCCCGTCAGCAGAGACGTGCGGGCGCGGAATCGCGGCTCGCGAGGCCCGCGCTTGACGACGCGTCTGTTGATTTCTGCGTAACCGATACATAGGTACTTTACTGTTATAAAACCGATATACATATAACCGTTACGGAACCGATATATAACCGTTACGGAACCGATATAATATCGGTTCTGTAGAACCGTAACCGAAATCGAAATAGCCAGAAATTTCGGTTCCTTATAACAGTTATTCAGAATATCGGTTCTTCATAACTGTTTCGGTCAGAACCGATAAATAACAGTTTGAAACAGTTATTTTCGGAACCGTTTCAACCCCTGCTCAGAATTCGCTATTCTATTGAATTTGACGATAAAAAATTTACAGTCCATTTGAAAAATAAAATTGACCTCCACATCCGCTCTATCCCTGTAAAGAAACTAGTTTCACCGTGTTTTGTGTTTCTTACAACCAGAGAACTTTTACAAATAATATTTTCGCTTACTACTTGAAATAATAGATATTCGAGGTGAACCGAGTTAGTGAGACACCCTGTATTACACAGCTTCTACACTTTTCTCGGTGATACCGGCAGCTTTACCTGCGTCAAAGCTAGAAACACATTATGTTGCCCGCACCCACCGCTCGAAAAACGAAGAGGGCGCTCGAAAACCAGTGGTTATTTCAGAATATCGGTACTTCAGAACGGAGACACTGAAGACAATAGGATGAGAGGTCAATTCTATACCTGGCGCGTGGTTAGTTTAAATTATTGACATGCATTTAGCAACGAAGAATTCAACTTTTGAAAATATTGTTTAATAAATAATAACTCCATCTAATCTCCAAAAGGAAACACGTATACCAATTTTAATCTACATAATTTAAGTACGGTATTTTAATGTTTAATAAATTACCGACCGAGTACTAAATAAAAATCGCGATCGGAAGGTATGTAAGCTGACGCACTCGATGTTTCGTAGCCAACCATCCAAACGTGCTGCTTTTCGTCGCTACAAACGGACCATGCTACTTTTCGTGGCAAACCGCTCAAACGTGCTAGTTTTCGCAGCGAAAGACGAAACATGGTATTTTCCGTAACAATGAACACAAACGTGCTGTTTTTCGTAAGCAAATTGAAACGTGCTCCTTTTTGTAACGCACGTTGAATTATAATTGCTAAATGTAATGGCCAAATCTAATTGCAGGATAATTACAATTACGTATGTTATTATTAATTGTATGACGACTACATAAAGACAAATTTATGTTTATAAATGGCTTCTTCGTTTGTAAAATTTGCCTAGGTCGAGGCATTCTGTTCGACATACAATCCAGATGTGTACGTGGTCGTCTATTCCGTGGTAGACAGGCCAAGCCTGAAGGTGGCCGAGGATACTCTACTGTACCTGTGGAAGAACGATTATATGGTGAACCACGGCGTGATCCTCGTTGGAAACAAGGTCGACCTCGAGAGGAAGCGCGAGGTCCCATCGGTTGGTGAGTTACTGTAATCTATGTACAGGGTTATCCACTGAAGTCTGGCAGCGCTCGTGCGAGTACAAATGAGAACGACAACAACGTCACACGCATACTTACTACACCATCATATGTCGATACATCCGCCATCTATGGGCTGTTGCTAAAAATATAGGTTCGTGTAGATGCCAGTAGAGAGCACAAGGGGCTTTTGGCTGTCTGCCCAGATTATTTTACATTTCACGTAACCGACGGGGAAGAAAACGACAGCATTTTCCCCCAGAAACTGATTGAGAATGTTAGAATGCTTGTTGAACAACGAAACCGTGGGTGATTAACAAATATTCTAACATTCTCAATCAGTTTCTGGGGAGAAATGCTGTCGTTTTCTTCCCCGAGCGTGTGACACAAAATTACATTGCGTGATAGGTCTATCCTATACCTGGTCTGTGGTATCGACATATGATGGTAGTAGTAAGTATGCGTGTGACGTTGTTGCCGTCTCATTTGTACTCGCGCTATAGACCTGTCCGTCTATGTCCGTAGTTGGCCGGCGTTTGGCGAACAACTGCGGCTGCAAGTTCATCGAGACCTCCTCTGGGCTGGCCCACCATGTGGACGAGCTACTGGTCGGCATCCTGGCGCAAATCAAACTCAATCCTCAGCGGCACCGAGATCAAGCGAGCAGACGGAAACGTAGCAAGCACCGGAGGCGGATCCTGAAGCACCTGCTGGGTTTCAAGAGGAAAACCAAGAGCTGCGAGAATCTCTTCGTTCTCTAACGTTTTTCCAGGGGGGGGGGGGGGGGGGCGATTTGTTTTGTATTAACCGAATCGACTATGTATTCTCCGTAAGATAAGGCGCGCATACACAAGGGAGTATGGGGATGCTTGTCTAGGTTTTCAAAAAAAATCTACTGTCGATGGTACTAGAAACAGTGACGTCTTACGTTAGATTGGCTGTAAGTTAGACTTATAAGTCGTAAGTTAGTAGCACGGTCATAAATGAAAGCACGTTTTGATTGTTGGGTGAAGTGTTTGAAATGAATGGTATGAGGGGAGAGGCTCACAAAGGGGCCATATGAAGCGTGACGCCTCAATTTGAATGCAACCTTGTAAATAAGTAAAGAAGTGGTAATTATGCAAAATAGGTGTTTCGTCATTTCAATGAATCTGGACATGTTGAGAAACTCAACATTCTGAACAACTTTTTCCTATACATGTTACCGCCGCACGACCTTCGTTTTCGAGATATTTGCGAAAAACTTCTGTTGACTTATTCCGACACAACGCATTCCACTTTCCAACCTGTCCCGGGTACTTACTAGTATTGGTTGGGGCCAGATTAGTGCCGAGGGTGCCCGCCAGCTTGCGGGCGCGTAAAGCATAGTAGCGAACCGATGTGAGTTTGGAGATTTGAACCAGCAACTTGCGAATGCGACCCATCCTACTATACAATATATTTCATTGAATAATTTACTTAATAACTACTCGAAATTAATTATTGTCGAATTTTGATCGATAAGTGCAAAATTGAATTAATACTGACCCCACGTTAACATTTCCTTTTATTTGATTTTTAATTACTGAATTGAGATTATTTTTTAATTATTTGTGTGCATTAATTAGCCAAAAATTAATCGATAATATTAATTCTGTAAAAACAATTCCGTGCATTATTAATAATGATAATCTTAAATTCAAATCACTTGTAGGGGAAATTAGGACAAAACCGGGTACCTGGGTAAAACCGGGACGTGTTATTATTTTTCAAACGGCCTTAAATTTTGCCGCGTCGTTGCAGCGACATATTGACGCAATGTGCCTTATTTTGTCAACAAAAGATGATTGTGTTACAAGCGTGCTTACTAAGGTTATATCGTATTGCGTGTTTTTGAAGGCTCTGATCTAAGTTTCGATAGTTAAGAAACTTCAACACTTTTGACAGTGTTCAGGTAAGTACTTTTTTGTGTGAATTATGTTAATTGTTGCATATTAAATTGTAAATAACTAAGACAGTTTGTTTGTACTTCGCCCTGGTATTGTTGATAATTCGTGATATTTACAAAATTGTATGCTGGGGTAAAACCGTACGGGGTAAAATCGGGTACCCGGTTTTGGGTAAATGTGTATAACAAAGCAAAAAAACGAGGAAGTTATCAAATTTAAAACTAAATCTTAATAAAGGACTACAACTAAAAAGAAAAAAACACAAAATTAAACAAAATACCGAAGGATGATGATAACAGTGGTGATGAAAACATGTCGAAGAATCATATGGTTCATCGAAATTGAACGAAGGTTGGGTGCAGTGTACAGTTTGTTGTAAGTGGGCTCACGAAGGCCGCACTGGTTGGGGGACTGAAGAATTGGACGAATTCCGTTATTATATATGTATATGATAGGGCCAGTTTCTAGTATGGTACCCGGTTTTACCCAGGCCATGGGGTAAAACCGTAAAAACGGACCATATTTTAAATCGTAATTTTTTTGTATTTGATATTGTATTAAAAAAAATATATATATACTATTATTTAATGAAGAGTTTAGTCTAATGAATCCTAATTTAAATTTCTTTTTTACATTAATAATGTCAAAGTTATGAGCATTTATTCTTAACGTCCCGGTTTTGCCCCTACTTCCCCTACTAAATAACATTGAGTGTTTATTAATCCATAATATTTATAACGCAAATTTCACATTATTATTAACTTGTCAATAAATCAATGAATTATTTAAGCTTTTCTTCCACTAGTTACTTAAAAGGCTTTCACTTGCAACTCAAACAGTTTTTAATCATCCTATATTTCTCTTAACAACGAATAAGGTGCCAGTGATTTCTGTTAATGATGGTCCAATTGTCCCATGAATCATGGCAATCCCGTCGCTATATTTAACCGTTGGACATTACCTGAATGGATTTTTATTAACCAAATGTCTAATAAAAAATTTATTCGAATATCAATTTTTATTAAAGTATTCCGAATTTACTCTGTTAAATTTACGAATAAAGCAAACATGTTTCACTAGTAACGAATAATTCTTCGTGTAAACAACAACCTTCTCGAATAAATTTTTATTGGAATAAATTCTTACGTACTCGAAAATTTATTTGAGAAGAAAGATATTCAGATAGCACTTAATAAGGTCGCAAGACAGTCAGACCAAAAACAGACGTAAAATGGACGTCTTTTAGACACCTGTATTAGGAAGTCGTTAAAACGTCTGTTTTAAGACGAATGTGAAATTTTAAGGAATAAGTTTAAAAGTCGAATGATGATATTTTGTAGAATATTTCGCGTCAATGCGCATTTTTATAAATAATTAATAATATCTATATCCTTAGAAATTAAACGTGTTTACATGGAGGTGTCTTGTGTAGTTGTGAAAAGCGGTTGCTTCGTAAGCGGGAAGTGTGGATTCGATCCCCGTCACCCCTAAATTTTGTTTTTTATGGTCTAACCCAGACCTGTTGAAGACGTCTTGACGACGCCTTCTGGATGTCTCTGATTGTAAGACGTCTTTTAGACGTCTTTAAAATGCTTTCGTTTTGTAACTACCCAGATAGCACACAGACGTCTAAAGACGCCCAAAAGATGTCCTAAAGCCGTTCAGACCTAAAACAAACGTACAATTGACGTCTATAAGACGTCTGTGCTATGTGGGATATGGACCCCTGTAAGACGCCTTTAGGACTTTACCAGGCGTTTTTTAGACGTCTTGAAACCCTGGAATGGACGTTTTTAAGATGTCTTTGTGCTATATGGGTAATTACTAACGGCGTTCTTTATCTTTCTAGTTCATATAACTACATAATTATAACTATTTTTCGACCACAAATGATCTCTTAAAATACAATTTTTTTCTAATTAAATAAAAACAAAAATGTATCCTGTACTAACGAATTGATTTCACTTAAAATGAAAATTGACTCGTTACTCTCGAATTTATTTTCAAATTTCACTCGAAAGTCGCCAAAAACTTGGCAAATTTTGTCACTTTTTAAAAAAATTACAAGTACATACATGCATTAAAACATCCTGTTTATCGAATATCGGGATTCTTTCAGTCACGTCAATTTACGTTTTTCCATTCTGATTTCCTAGGACGGGTCACGTAAATTTACGTTTGTGCTTGAATTTGTATTACGCTTTGAATCCTTGCACAAATACCTTAACGCCTCCATGCAGAAAATGAAAAACTACATCCACAAACGATGCGATGGAGATAGAAAGAAGTTATAACCATTTAAAATATTTCCTTTGAGAACCTTTTTTTCTCTATCTCCAACCATTTCAAAGATATCCATGCAATTGGGTCAGTTTATATAAAATAATTTTCAATAAATTGGATTTATTTCCCTGTTAGATTCTTTCATGTATTCCGGACTAAATAACAATGCTATAGTCATGACACATTTGGAACAGTGGGATTCGATAGGCGACCAACCAGTGACGCATAAATTTGGATCTCTGTAATTTTATGCGACATATCGATGTAAACGCGTCGTGTCTCTCTGTATGATGATAATTACGAAATACAAAACTTGAATGAATGTACACAATGAAAATCGAAAGCAGCACCGAAAAAGACAGTAACGATTAAACATTATTTATTAACAATGTAATCAATTTTCTTCTTTTGCAAATTAGGCACTGAAACTTGATTTGAAATTATCCACCAAGAGAAGCCTTAGCTTTCCCTTAGGAAAAGAGAGATGGAGAAATTTCGGTGTTTAAAAAACATTCATTGATGATTCATCGCGAGTGAAGCGTGAATATCGTTTATCCAACTGCCAATCCAATATCGTTTATGCAACTGCCTCTTTATTGATTCATGTATATAAAAAGTGAAAATTATGTTCTCTTTCACTGTAAAATATTAGACACCCGACTGATATTGTTGTATAAAATTTTCAGGATTCGTCGTAAACTAGACTCGAATTTAAGCAATTAAAATATTGGCACTGCATCCAACGAATCTATCGCAACGTACTTACTTGCCGTTATTTTTAAGCTTCGATTCGAGGGACCGTAAAAAATCTGAATAAAGTTCTTGCGTAAATGGAAGTGGTCGTTTATTCGAAACACAAGCAGCGACTCTACAATGTACTTTATAATGAATGCATTATATTTCATAGTGGAACTTGGTCAATATTTAACAGCCCTCAGCAGTAAGGATCTAGAAACAAATTTTACATCAATTACATACCTTACCAGGTTCAAATTTTTATATATTATTTTTGTTTCAAGCACAAACACATTTCCCCCTAGATATGCACAATGCACATGCACCACTACGCTTAAATATTATACATGTATCCCCTCCTACATTTAAAAAAAAAAATACTTGTTCTGGATCAATAGAACGAAACGATTCAATTAGTGTGCAAATCTGAACTAAAACGTATCCATCTATGCTATTTTAGAGACGACCAATTTTGTACATTTATGACCGCTGAATGAGAATTCTATATATTCAAGTGGAATATTGATCAAATGAGTGAAGCCCAAAGCTCTCGCCTCCGCGAAATTAATGCGAAATTTTGTGAAATGGAACAAAAATTCACACGTGGGCTTGCGTTTCAGACTCACTTGGGTAACATGGCAATGGGCAACAAGGAGGGCAGCAGGGTTTTGGTGGTGGAGGAGGCGGAGGACACTTTGGCGGCGGGGGTGCAGGCAAAGGAGAGGGACAACAGGGACCAGGACACATGGGCGGCAGACAACAGGGTGGTGGTGGACAAGGGGGTGGCGGGGGCGGCATTACACACGGCAATTCTTCGATTCGCGGTGGTAACAAGATTTTACACGTGGGTGGAGGCAGTACAATCGGGCACTTACTGGAAAAGAGATATACATAGGTTACCGAACAGTAGTGGCGACTGCAAATGCATTTGCCCCAAGACAAGCATCCCATAAAATGAAGGTTTGTGATGATAGCCATCCATGATGAGATTTCAGATTTAGCAGATTATTTGACGTCCAGGCATTAGGGGAGACCGGAGCTGGTAGGCCAGTTTTGCAGTGTTTGATTTTTAACCCTCGGTTGTCACACTGGGTCAATTGGGTCATTGACCCTGCAATTTTTTAAGCAAAACACTTTTTGCCGGAAATCTTATTGCTTCAAATTTTTTTTAAGCATGATGACACTATAATTGTGAACTTTCAACGATGGGCATATATTTTACAATGTTCAAACTTTATCTAAGAATTTTTTAGACTTAATTTAATAAATAGTTTTTAAATACCAACTGATTGAAAATTGGCAGGGTCAAATTGACCCAGTGTGACAACGACGTTCGAAAAAGTAGGTGTGACAACCGAGGGTTAATTAATTATATGGACGAAATATCATTAAACCGGTTAGTATATTTGATAAGGCATACATTTGGCTATCTGATTAAATTATTTATTAAAGCTGACTTAATGTGACAACATTTAACCCTTCCATGCTGGTCAACCAGCCCCATGATCGGGGTTGATAGCCTTACAGTATGGGGTAGGTTGACTATAGGTACAATCAGTTAAGAAAATGTTATTAGCAACTTATCTCAGCTGTAATAAACTAACACAATCTCACAAGAGTTGTTTCATTATAAAATGTTAATTACCTTTCGTTCAATTTTTAATAATAAACTGAACTTTTTTTAAATTAATCATAAATTATAATGTATTTATAACATAATGAAATTTAAATAAAAAATAAGAACTGCTTTCTGAATAACAAAATAACAATTTAAACCTTATTAACGTTATTAGTCAACCGGCCCCGAGTGATCATTTTGACTTTAATCTATATAACCTTCAACTATTTATGTATAAACAAAAATACTACATCAATAGATCGTCTAATAAACAAACTTTAAAATAGTCCCTTAACATTTATTCTATCGTAACTATATAGGGCGTGAAAACGTAAAATCTGGAAGAAAAGATATTTACTTACGCAGTCAATTTTTCGATAAAAGCTGATAACTGTCAAAAAACGTGCGAGCGCGGGGTCGGGCATAATTGCATGGCATAGTAGAAGTGACTTCTTTCTACAGTAAATCTTTCCGCAGTAGATCATATGTCGGTGCAAAGTTATTAACATTTAGTCAACCTACCCCTTGTGACAACCAGCCCCGGCCTCCCCTACTGTTAGTACCTAATACACTATGCGAACTCCTACCCGCCCCCGCCTCCTCCCTCAACCGTTTTAATGTCTCATACAAACCTCACAATTCCCTCCCATAGGGCACGCAACATTGCATAAAAATCTGAGTAACATTTCCATTGCAACATATCCATGCAAGATTCAAAATATTGCAGGAAATGTTTCGAAGATGTTACTACAACATCTCTATACTTCTTTGCAAGATTGCGGCAATGATTATACAACATTTTCAGCAGTAGTGTCGAAAATATAAGTTGCAATCATATTATTATATATTGCTGTAATAATGTATAATATATTAATATCATTATCACAACAAACTGAAAATGGTGTTACCCTGTAATGTCAGTAAGAGAAAAAGCGAGGAAGCGCAGGAGGGGATTCGAACCGGAGACCGCAGTACCATAGTCGAATACTTTATTGCCGCAGTTACAACTATCGATCGATAATATATGGCTTACACTTATGTAATGGAATTCTTCAAGCGTGCAAAACTTTAACTTCGATTTCTCAAAAACGAAAGCTCATTTTTGTAATCCCCATTAGAGTTTTGTAACGCTAGGTGTACATACTTATACTACCGCTTCCACCGAGTGTCATTCTAAATATAAACATGTATAGTATTCCATTTAAAAAAAATTAAATTGATCTTCAAAGCTCCTCAACAATTTGCTATAGAAAAAAAAGTATTTACACAATATAATATCCCCCTCCGTACCAACTATCATAAGAACAATTTTTTCATATCTTCAACGGCTGACGAGATATTCTAGCGTATCCAGTTAGTGGAAACACACTGTTGAATCCACGCTACGTTATGTACCTACATATTTGTCGAAGTGCTTCAGAATATGTATTGCTGCAATGTTTTCGCAATATTTTCGATGCTGCATTGCGTAGTAATAACTTCACAATGTTGCGGAAATATTGCAATGGTGTCTTATTACTGCAATATCGTAGCAATGTTGCTGCAATATTAAGTGCTGTATGAGTTGGTATACCTGGAATGTAATGTATGTATGTATCTAAATAGTGGGACGAATTCAACGCTTAGGAACAGTAATATAAGTTTATATAAACATATGTTGAACTTCGTTTTGCTTCACACTTACAACGAAATTAGTAAAATAATAAATTTTATTCGACTGTTTATGAAAAATGGTAGATATTTTATACAGGGGCTTGTTGAAACCATATGGTTCAATCTCTCCATGAGAACACTATTAGTTGCGTATTAGAACATAAATTATCGTTTTTAAGTGTTGAATTCATCCCTTAAGTGGGTCTCGCATATTAAGTTATACGCTGTGTACTCGTCGTCAATAAAAAACGAATTTATTCTGTACAATTGTTACTTGAAAATTTATAAATAAAAAGCTCCTTATTATAGTTTTATAAAAGCTGCCACTTAACATCAGGAGCAAATGCAATATTTGTAAGTTTGATGGACCAATGGCGGTTGTTGAAAGGAAATTAAATACAAAACCTTTGAAAATCATGGTGGACAGTAGCGTGCTAATCTACAGTTGCGTTAAGGCAAATGAAGTAACAACCGATTTCTTCACCTTCAGTAATCTTCCAGTTAGAATTATGTTCCACATAACTGCCAAATGATAGAATCCTACTGGTTTAGAGCATTTAAATGCTCTAAGCCAATTGGTCGTTCACTAACCGGAAGATTACTGAAGATGAAGAAATCCGACGTAAGAGATTTGACATTTATTTACACTGATATGCATTAAAGTATTTTAAAGGATTATTTAAACTATGAAACGCAAATCTGTCGCTTGCCTTTTTAAAACAATAAAGTATATAGTCAGATCAAAATCTAACAGAGCAAAAGTGATCTATGACAAGGCTTTGGAAAATGAATGAATAAAGGATAATGATCAAAGGGAAAATGTACAAACCAGCAATCGATCGCGCAAACTAGATATTTCAGTTCCTCCATATTGTTCCAACATGATTCCCCATTTTTATTACAGCGGTTAAAGCTCATTTTGAATTGAACATAGGAAATATGCCACTGCGTCTTAATTTACTGCGTCTAATTTAGGGTCTCCATAAAACTTGATTAATTTTCAGTTGAATTTCTTCATGTTATTTATCGAAATATAATTTTGTATTTCCATTGAAAACCGAAGGGGACAACCTGGGAATAATTGCAAAAAGGGTCTAAACCATGGTCGAATCGCGAATGGCAAGAAAAAAAAACAAGTGTTAAAGAAACTGTAGTCATCTGTTTGAGTTTTTACTATTATCAAGATTTTTACCTACAATACTGCTGTTAAATATTGAAATATGTTTGAATAGTATCATAACTGTATATTTCAGATTTTGTATGCCTTGCATTACTAGCAACGGTGAAAAATACTTATTATTTTGAACAAGGCAGAAGAGGAATAAAAAAACTTAAAAACTTAATAACTTAATGGGTACAGCTTCATAATCAATGAAACCTCGGCGTTCACAACTTGTAATAACGCGTTCAGAAATTATTCAATAATTTTGATTTAAATTTTTTTATTTTACTGCAATTTTTTTGTCAATCTTACAAAAAGGAAATTTGTTTGTTACTATATCTCTTAGTTGCTTGTTTAAAATAATCCCATTGTAAAATGCGATATCCAAGAATTGTTTCATACATAATCCTAATAAGCATTTACTAAAGAAATAAGAATTATGTACAGTGGTAAGTCTGATGATGAATTTTCAACCAAAGAAACTTTCATTTCATTTCGTTGAGGATTTTAATTTACAATATTCTAGTAACAATATCTCAAGCATAACTAAACATTTCTTAACAAAATTCGACGCATATAGTAAAATCAATAAATGCTGTTAAAGTCTATAAAACTGTTTATCATATTACATATCATTTTTTCCCGACAGGGTATACATTACAGATATATTTTTAACCCTCCGTTGACATACCTGGGTGGCTCACATCCAGAACAATTTTTGAGCGACTGCCATTCTCATCTAAAGAATCCAATAGTTATGAAAAAAATCATGGGTCAATTTCAAGGTCTCTAGAATGCATTGCAATAGATTTTTGCTTGACATTTTATTACAACTTTTGCAAAAAAATTCTAGATTACCATGTCTCGCGAAAACACGAAGAAAATTTTCAAAAAATTGTAGCTTCTACAAATTTCCATATAAGAAGCTAAAGATCTACAGAGTTGTTGTTCCAATATAATATTTTGAGAAAAAAAATAGTTTGTGCGTCGCCTTTGGAAAAAAGGTATTTATTTTGCATATAGAAGGTAGAGCGTTAAAATCAGTTTATGGGTGGCTCACACCCAGAGTGTCAACGAAGGGTTAACATCCAGATTAAAGAAATTTTAATGCAATGCATCTGCCAAAAAAGAAGAGTGCTTAACGAAAATTAATGAGAGTAGCCTCGATTCTACCCAACAAAATTCGTCCCATTTTCTTTCACGCTGCAGATTGGAAAAATAATCTGGTGAATAAAATTTATAAAAAAATTGTTGAATGCAGTAGTATTCCTTTCATATATATAGGACCGACAACTATATTTTTTGGAGCACCAACGTTTAAATGGGCGATGGTGATCGCAGGAATAGGGGACCTTAATCGACCCCCCAAATACAATTTCTCTAACTGAAACTGCAAGTCTTATTTTTACATGTGTCGATATTGATATTAGAATATTGAAATACTAATTATTTGTCCATCAGATATTCGCTAGTAATTACACCAAAGCGCTATAACCTGTTCAGCGTAAATGTGTTCACAAGTTTAACCGGAATGTATAACTTTATAAGAGGGCTTCGATATGAAATGAAGCAGGACGAAAAATGATGTTTCATAACAGAAGGTAAATAGAATATCATGAAAACAAATGGTTAGAAAAATATACTCTTGTACGTGTTTATTTTAAAATATTATTTCACAGTAACGCTAACTATTCGAATATCATCGTAAGGCTTGTCAGTTTTTGGATTAGTTTTCACTTGGCTGACGTTTTGTACCACTTCCATTCCCTTTACTACTCTTCCAAATACTGTGTGCTTATTATCCAACCAAGGCTGCAAGAAGTATTAAATTACAATTAGAAAACTCTGAACTCTCATCATCGCGTCGATGTGTAATAAAACGTATGACACAAAAGAATCTGGCTTACAGTTGGCATTAAAGTAATGAAAAACTGACTGCCGTTTGTGTTTGGTCCTGCATTGGCCATACTTAAAGTGTATGGTCTGTCGTGCTTTAAATGTGGCTTAAATTCATCTTCAAATTCACCTCCCCATATACTTTCCCCGCCGGTACCAGTTCCAGTGGGATCGCCAGTCTGAATCATAAACCCTTTGATTACTCTGTGAAACACGTGTCCATTGTAATAACCATTTTTCGAATGAACACAGAAATTCTCCACTGTTTTTGAAACTTCTTTGCCGAATAGATTCAGATGAATGTCTCCGAGAGTGGTGTGAATAATTGCAGTGTCAAAAATCTTTTGCACATTGGCAGCTTCGGTAGAAGAAATGATGTCCTCTTTAGATGGCCTTTCATTGAAAACATCTCTGTCGCATTCTTGACTTTTGGTGTCCTCTGGCTCCCTTCTTGTAAACATATAAAATCTATTCTTTTTATAAGCTGTACAAAATAGGGTGGGATCGGGACGATTCATTTCCAGTGTTGGATTCTCCGAGGCTTCCATTTCAACGGTCAGAGCAGCTGTAGTTCTCCTTGCTTTTCCCTTTATTTTTTTTTAAAGTATGCACAAATTATTTCGAAGGAAAATTTAACTACAGTGGAATAGGAATACCGTCCTTCTCTCATTGCATAAATACCTGGAATAGGGCTAGCTGCATAGGACGAATATTCTCAGGTTTTCCCATGATTCTAATACATCGATTTGTATACAAATTTACAAGCTTCACACCTAACATTGTGCTGTACAAAATCATGTAACCAGATTCATCAAAAGTTATGTTTCCCAAATTTGTTTCCGTTTTATCCAGCTCCCTTTCAACGGCCATTCTGGAAAATTCATTACCATCGCAAAACTGACACTCCAAGTTTTACTGTAGCTTTACTTTCAGAAGCAATTATACCTCCGCCCAAATTCCATATTAGGTAGCTGCTGCGTCATTTGTTGCAATTCAGAAAATCTTTGCAGCGTTTCGTCCAATACCCTATACAATTTTCCAGTACGAAAATTGAAAACTCTGACTTTCCTATCTCCGCTGAGGGAAGCAAACTTTTTCCCATCTGGCGACACCGCCAATCCACACGGATAAGTCTTATTTTTTGCAAACTCGAATAAATCTGTGTCCAGCTTCGAGTCGAATGTAACACATTTGGGAAACCTGTATTCCACTTTGGGTCCTGTCCAATATTCCAGAATTCCTGCTTTATCCACAGAAATGCATGTTTCGTACACAGGATTGTACTGCGGACAATTAGAATTTGTATAAACATCGTCACGCAAAATACACGGAGTACAATGCTTTTCTTACTTTCATAGCGACAACAGGTTTAGTATGTAGTTTCTCGAACACGTGTAACGGTATCTCCGATCCTTGTCCGTCGTAAATGAATATTTTATTCGACTCTTGAGCAGAAATTGCAACAGCGGATATCGCATCACCGGGTGAATATATCCACTCGCAGCAAAGTGGCACAAAATCTAGCTTTATCATGTTAATCATATCTGAAATAAAATTGCAATTCATCGAACGATTAAACAGTAAGTAAACATCAGAAAGTATTGGAATGTGTAATCGCTATCCAATGCTTACCAAAATTGATAACATCGAAGATTTTAATTGTTTTATCTAAACTAACTGTACACGCATGAACACCGTTGCAACTAGCGGCCATAGACTGTATAGCCATCAGGTGCGCACGAAAATGTTTTACAAATTCTATGAGCTCTTCTTGCTTCTTCCAGAATTTAACGTGTCCATCGTAGCTACCAGTTACCACGTAATTCGATCTGTATTAATACATGGGAACGAATTAAATCACAATTATTGTTGGCGCAGGACAGGGAATAACACATTAATAAATATAACAACGAATACTGACTTTGTCACTAAGATATGAGTAATTACGTCTCTGTGCATATAAGATTTTTCGTAACACTCGCAACATGGTAAGTTGTCTAAATACACTTGCTCGTATTCTAGAACTGAAATATACAACGGAAAGTTTAACGAAATGAATTTGCTGCAATTAACGCATTGCGAGCGGAAGACTGTGATCATATTTATAAGTGTTGTGTGCCTGCGTGCAAAGCGTTAGAGATAAATATACGAAATGTCATATAGAAGGAACTTTTGTATAACTCGTTTCAATAAATAATGCAACGAATAGGGATAAATTCGATAATACTATTTTCTTAAATACATCTGTAGGTACACTGTATAATTGTGATATAAACTAACTGTAGAGTTTCATGTTAAGTGAAAGAAAATGAGAGGCTAGTTGAACAGCATACGAGTTTTATTTAATAGTTTCATGTACAAAAATATCAAAACATCGCAGTAGACTTAACAGATATAGCTTGTATGTGTGAACCTTTCTGTTTTTTTTGAGGTGCAGCTTCTGAAGGTAGTGGTCCTACCCAATCATCCTCGTTATCACTTTCACCGTGTTCTCTTTTATTAATCGACATTATTATTGAAACAAAATGTAAACTACGTTCCGAGAAATACCGACTTTATTTGGGATTAAGGGGGTAGACACGTCACGTGGTCGGTGGTCTGGCCGATTTGGCAGGTCGGTATTACAGCAGGTTTTTTCTGCAGAGAAATGGTAATACCCATAGATGCGCTGCTGCCTGGTGCACGCGAGAGGGAGTTGTTTGCTATTTCTGTATTCTATTCTGAATAAGGAAAGAAATACTCAGCTGTTGCGTTGTACCATCGACGAAGAGAATTCAAGAAGTGGAAATTTAGGTCATTCGAAACCCGCGATTTACAAATGATTCTGTTAGAGTAATAATTTAAAGATCGTTTTAAATTCGTATTCCGTGCAACGACCGAGAAAGAAGGATCACAACAAATCAAGAACACATTCGCCTTTTAACCTTGCTGTCCTATTCGGGTTTATTAAACGCAAAATAAATTTATTTAACATAAAAATTTATATAAACAACAACATTATTTGTGGAAGACATGCTTTCACGATGTAACGTGGAATACCACGCCAAGGAATTGTACCTTGGTATGTTCAATAACGTGCTGAAGCAGAGAGGAAATATTCCAATTTGCACTTATCCTTCTATCTTAACACTGTACTCGTGTTCTGGGGTCCTGTACGAACAATCAAACAACATTCCAAGTTACATTGTACCATAGTATTGCGAGTTGAAGAAATTCTTATATGTAATTAGAATATTTAACAATCACAGCTATCAGCTCGGTTCTCACCGATTACCAGGTCTCACCACGAGGAGGTTGCTGCGTTTCGAGACCCGTAGAGAAATAGATGGAATCAAAGTTCCATCGATCTCCCTGTACATGAAACACTACTAAACCAAAGAGATGGATGGACACACAAAGTTCCATCGATCCCTTCGGTTTAGATGTAGAATCTAGGGAACTGCCAAGCAATCACTCGATTAAAAGAAATTCAGGAAAGAAGGAAAAACGAACGGTAAGCATGAAAGGAGTATTGGACGGCGCAGTTCCTACCACCCTGCTGTCCGAGTCGAAAGGGAAAAGCGCTCGGCGCCTCCCAGACGATTCCTCTTGCACCGTGCGACTCGCCAGGAGCACTAGCTGTGACCTGACTTGAGCCGACTAACCCGGAGACTGGGTATCGGACCGGGTGACTTACGCAGGCAGTGTACCAAAAGGTACACTCCCTACGCCCGAAACTTTTCCCTTTCGACAAGAACACCAGAGGATGAAACCGATCCACCCATACCGATTCCATGCTCAGTCACTTGCTTCCGGAAACGGAAACAGCGGTGACCTCCTCATCCGAGATGAGGAGCCAATAATCGAGCAACAAAGCTAATGATTTAGTGACTACTTCGCAATTTTACACGGGACCTTAAATACTTCATGTTATAATACACTTTTCACTATCACTTTTCACTATTACTTTCCACTATCACTTTTCACTAGTTTCTTTTTAAATATTTTATGTTATTAAATCCATTCCCCGCGTAACGGTGAACCTGAAAAGCTGAAACAATCAACTGCTTTATGTTAGTAACGGTGTGGTCGGCCTGGAAGGAAATTAAGCAAAAGCTTATTGAGTTGGAGCTGATCGAGATAATTTCGACCTATAGAAGAGCACGCACGAGCATGCAGAACCATCGCAGAGATAAGTACATGAAGGAAAGTGCAGAGAATGTAGACCCATCGATGAGATGCATGACAGAGTAACAGAAGTCATACAAAACCATCGAAGAAATCGACGAAACGAAATGAATCATGGACAACCATCGAAGAAATCCACGAAATTAAATAAATCATGCCAAACCATCGAAGAAATGCATGAAGTAGAATAAACCATGCAAAACCATCGTTCAGATATATGAAGGAGAGCAGGGAAGTAGAATAAACCATGCAAAACCATCGATGAGATGCATGACAGAGTGACAGAAGTCATACAAAACCATCGAAGAAATCCATGAAATTAAATAAATCATTTAAACCCATCGAATGAATGCATCAAATAATCATGTAAACCCATCGAAGAAATGCATCGAATAAAATAAAATGCATGAAATATGACAGATCATGCAAATCCATCGAAGAAATACACGAAATAGAACGACTCGCGCAAAAATCCTTGAAGGAATGCATGAAATCGGACAGATGATGTAAAACAATCGAAGAAATCAGTTACAAAGGGAGGGGAATCAGTTCTGACCTTGGCAGAACAATAAATATTTAAATGGCTTAACGAACCACAAAATTTCATCGGCACCAACCGAATAAGGGTTGTAGCAGGGGGGTGGGGGGCGGGGTGGGGCGGGGGCGAACCAGGGTTGAAACCCTGAACAGGTCCCCGGACGTCCTCCAAGCTCGGAGGACCGACGACGACTGCGTACATCGAGCTCCGTGAGCTCCCCACGTAGCTTCGAGAAACGATGTCCCCCGATCAAAACAAGGACGACTGTTATTTACAACTGCGAAATCCAACGAATTCTTCGGTAAAAATGGATTTTCCGCTAAAATATCCATTCCAGTGGCTATTGCTATGACAAATAATGTTAACAACATTTACACTAACCGCCCGGTATACATTATTATTAACTATGATCGATAGAACTCGAGATATCAAGCAATTAGTAGCATTTGGCCTTGGATTTGCAACTACGCCGAATGAATTCTCTTTTATTCTCAATGTTTAATCGTTCGATACATTAATGTTAATGCTTATACATATCACATAGTATTATTTATAATGTATAAATACATTTTACTTGAACCTGGTGTATGCATGTCATGGAGCATATTATTTCGTGATTTCTCAATTCAATTTCTCAGGGCTAGACAAAATTTTATTTCACAATTTCTCAATTCGTGCATGAATTTCATCGATTACTGGACCATGTGGGAGGCCTTTTAACAGGATTCCGTTGAGATATACTCGTTACTTGGAGAAATATGAGTGACATACCTGTTTCTCCCCCTTAGTTACTAACATCGACGAAGTATTATAAATATTCCTGCAACGATTCATTTACACCAGGTTCAAGTAAAATGTATTTATACATTATAAATAATACTATGTGATATGTATAAGCATTAACATTAATGTATCGAACGATTAAACATTGAGAATAAAAGAGAATTCATTCGGCGTAGTTGCAAATCCAAGGCCAAATGCTACTAATTGCTTGATATCTCGAGTTCTATCGATCATAGTTAATAATAATGTATACCGGGCGGTTAGTGTAAATGTTGTTAACATTATTTGTCATAGCAATAGCCACTGGAATGGATATTTTAGCGGAAAATCCATTTTTACCGAAGAATTCGTTGGATTTCGCAGTTGTAAATAACAGTCGTCCTTGTTTTGATCGGGGGACATCGTTTCTCGAAGCTACGTGGGGAGCTCACGGAGCTCGATGTACGCAGTCGTCGTCGGTCCTCCGAGCTTGGAGGACGTCCGGGGACCTGTTCAGGGTTTCAACCCTGGTTCGCCCCCGCCCCACCCCGCCCCCCACCCCCCTGCTACAACCCTTATTCGGTTGGTGCCGATGAAATTTTGTGGTTCGTTAAGCCATTTAAATATTTATTGTTCTGCCAAGGTCAGAACTGATTCCCCTCCCTTTGTAACTGATTTCTTCGATTGTTTTACATCATCTGTCCGATTTCATGCATTCCTTCAAGGATTTTTGCGCGAGTCGTTCTATTTCGTGTATTTCTTCGATGGATTTGCATGATCTGTCATATTTCATGCATTTTATTTTATTCGATGCATTTCTTCGATGGGTTTACATGATTATTTGATGCATTCATTCGATGGGTTTAAATGATTTATTTAATTTCATGGATTTCTTCGATGGTTTTGTATGACTTCTGTCACTCTGTCATGCATCTCATCGATGGTTTTGCATGGTTTATTCTACTTCCCTGCTCTCCTTCATATATCTGAACGATGGTTTTGCATGGTTTATTCTACACTCCGCGACAAAATGATAGGACACCCCTGGATTTTTCATATTTCTCAAAACCAATGATGTATACCAAGATTTTCTATATAGGCCTATATAGAGTATGGCTTCTTTAATAACATGCGAAAAAACGGCAACTGTTTAAGCTATTTTTCAAGAATTATAATCATTTACCTGAAAAACGCGTGCGACAAAATGATAGGACACATTGAAGAAAAAGGATAATTTAAGTCAGAAGCAAGGGTTTTAATTGAATTTTAATAATGAATCCATTTTGTTTGTTCGGCGTCGTATGTTTTTTCGGTAGCGCTAACAGAGGCGCTGGGGTCGCGCAGTATGGGCAACCTAAACCCCAAAAACAAAACAATAACTGGCGGTAATAAAATGGGACGCGGTACACAATTAAACAAAACCGAAATAAAAATGATTTTAAACTTAAGGCAAGAAGGCACAAGCCTTTCTAAAATATCGAAATTAGTAGGCAGAAGTCGAAATGTGATTAGAAATTTATTAAAGAACCCTAACAAGTACGGCAAGACGAAAGGAAAGGGTCGCCCACGTGCCGTAAGTGAGCGTGGAGTGCGTGCAATTGTTAAAGTTGCGTCTAATTCGATGTTGACATCACGTCAAATTGCACAGGAAGCTGGTGTATCTACACATGTACGAAACGTGCAACGTATCTTACAAAAATCAAAAAATATTCAAAGAAGAAAAATTAAAAGAAAACCACCTTTAACGAAGAAACACATCGACGACCGAATGGTATTTGCTCGACAACACATAAGTTGGAGGAAAAAGTGGAGAAGAGTTATATTTTCAGACGAAAAAAGATTTACACTTGACGGACCTGATGGCTGGTCATACTATTTTCACGACCTTAGAAAAGATCCACAATTTCAAATGAGACGCCAAATGAAAGGAGGAGGTATTATGGTTTGGGGAGCGATTGGGTACAAAGGAAAGACAAATATTCGGTTTGTGAAAGGAAACATGAAAAGCCCAGATTATATGAAGCTTATAAACGAAGAAATAACGTTACATGCACGGCGAATAAGTGGAGAAAAATTCATATTCCAGCAGGACAATGCAGCCGTGCATACTGCCAAAATTATAAAAAATTATTTTGACACTCATGACATCAAAGTTTTAACATGGCCGGCAAGATCACCGGATTTAAATATTATCGAGAACGTTTGGGGGCAATTAACTCGTTATGTATATCGAGGTGGAAAACAATTTAATTCCTTGGACGAGTTAAAAATCGCTATTGAGGAAGGCTGGAATTCCATTTCAAGAAAATTGTTAAAAAAGTTATACAAAAGTTTACCTAAGAGGCTATTGGAGGTTATAGAAAAAAGGGGAAAATGTACTCATTATTAAAATTCAAATAAAACCCTTGTTTCTGACTTAAATTATTCTTTTTCTTAAACATGTCCTATCATTTTGTCGCACGCGTTTTTCAAGTAAATGGTTATAATTCTTGAAAAATAGCTTAAACAGTTGCCGTTCTTTCGCATGTTACTAAGAAAGGGATACTTTATATAGACCTATATAGAAAATCTTGGTATACATCATTGGTTTTGAGAAACACGAAAAATCCAGGGGTGTCCTATCATTTTGTCGCGGACTGTACTTCATGCATTTCTTCGATGGTTTGGCATGATTTATTTAATTTCGTGGATTTCTTCGATGGTTGTCCATGATTCATTTCGTTTCGTCGATTTCTTCGATGGTTTTGTATGACTTCTGTTACTCTGTCATGCATCTCATCGATGGGTCTACATTCTCTGCACTTTCCTTCATGTACTTATCTCTGCGATGGTTCTGCATGCTCGTGCGTGCTCTTCTATAGGTCGAAATTATCTCGATCAGCTCCAACTCAATAAGCTTTTGCTTAATTTCCTTCCAGGCCGACCACACCGTTACTAACATAAAGCAGTTGATTGTTTCAGCTTTTCAGGTTCACCGTTACGCGGGGAATGGATTTAATAACATAAAATATTTAAAAAGAAACTAGTGAAAAGTGATAGTGGAAAGTAATAGTGAAAAGTGATAGTGAAAAGTGTATTATAACATGAAGTATTTAAGGTCCCGTGTAAAATTGCGAAGTAGTCACTAAATCATTAGCTTTGTTGCTCGATTATTGGCTCCTCATCTCGGATGAGGAGGTCACCGCTGTTTCCGTTTCCGGAAGCAAGTGACTGAGCATGGAATCGGTATGGGTGGATCGGTTTCATCCTCTGGTGTTCTTGTCGAAAGGGAAAAGTTTCGGGCGTAGGGAGTGTACCTTTTGGTACACTGCCTGCGTAAGTCACCCGGTCCGATACCCAGTCTCCGGGTTAGTCGGCTCAAGTCAGGTCACAGCTAGTGCTCCTGGCGAGTCGCACGGTGCAAGAGGAATCGTCTGGGAGGCGCCGAGCGCTTTTCCCTTTCGACTCGGACAGCAGGGTGGTAGGAACTGCGCCGTCCAATACTCCTTTCATGCTTACCGTTCGTTTTTCCTTCTTTCCTGAATTTCTTTTAATCGAGTGATTGCTTGGCAGTTCCCTAGATTCTACATCTAAACCGAAGGGATCGATGGAACTTTGTGTGTCCATCCATCTCTTTGGTTTAGTAGTGTTTCATGTACAGGGAGATCGATGGAACTTTGATTCCATCTATTTCTCTACGGGTCTCGAAACGCAGCAACCTCCTCGTGGTGAGACCTGGTAATCGGTGAGAACCGAGCTGATAGCTGTGATTGTTAAATATTCTAATTACATATAAGAATTTCTTCAACTCGCAATACTATGGTACAATGTAACTTGGAATGTTGTTTGATTGTTCGTACAGGACCCCAGAACACGAGTACAGTGTTAAGATAGAAGGATAAGTGCAAATTGGAATATTTCCTCTCTGCTTCAGCACGTTATTGAACATACCAAGGTACAATTCCTTGGCGTGGTATTCCACGTTACATCGTGAAAGCATGTCTTCCACAAATAATGTTGTTGTTTATATAAATTTTTATGTTAAATAAATTTATTTTGCGTTTAATAAACCCGAATAGGACAGCAAGGTTAAAAGGCGAATGTGTTCTTGATTTGTTGTGATCCTTCTTTCTCGGTCGTTGCACGGAATACGTTTATAAAACGATCTTTAAATTGTTACTCTAACAGAATCATTTGTAAATCGCGGGTTTCGAATAACCTAAATTTCTACTTCTTGAATTCTAATTCCTACCACGCGTAGCGTTACAATCTGTGTCGAGACTTCACCGGTAACGTTGCACGTGACACGAAAATGGTAAGGGGGCTCGCGAGCCCCCCGAGCGTGTGACACAAAATTATATGGCGTGATAGGTCTATCCTATACCTGGTCTGTGGTTGTACTCTACAACTTGTACTGGGTTATCCACTTGGCTCATGGACCTAAGGTCCATGACTTGGCTGGCACAACCCGAACACATCGGCCGCAGTGATACCAGATCGGGGACGGGTTTCCTGCGTAGTCTACGCAGCTCCACTACGCAGCTCCGGCGTAGTGTGCATGCGAGGTGGGGGAAATTCTCGAGGGAACCCGTCCCCGATCTGGTATCACTGGACTCGACGAAAGTCGACGAAAGAGTGACCCAAGAAATAGGGTAAACCAACCAGTGAATGACTGAACTGTTGAATGAGAAGCCCAGTAAATGACCGCATACTTTTATTAAGAATTGTACTTATTAATGTTTGTTTGATACGCGTAACTAAAAATATAGGATATTAAAAGTCTAACTACACTCCATTTATAACCATATAATAATTTTTTAATTTATAATTGATATTTCTTTGCCTAATGGTCATTCACTGGTATGCGGTCAATTACTGCTTGGTTTACCCTAGCCTCTTTTTGAGCCCACGATTTTGGAACAGAATTTTATGCCAAACGATAGCTTATGATGAGACATCAATCACACTAAATTTTCAAGTTGAGGTGACAATTAGTTTCTGAGATATGGGAGGTCAAAGAAGTTAAAATTCATTAACGCGTCAGCCCATACGCTTCGATGTATGGACTTTTATGTCAGTCCGATAATTTAAAGAATTGTTCCCACTGGTTTTGCTGACTGCTAACGAGTTTGAACTTATATTTTCAAAATTCACAATGGCTGATTCGGTTAACGGAAAAAAGCATCCACTACACAGACATTTATATTTCTTGATTTTTTTTTTTTTTTTCGTGAATTTTGAAAATCCAAGTTCAAATTCGTTATTGGCAGTCAGCAAAACCCCTGGAAATAATAGTTTAAACTATCGGACTGACATAGAAGTTCGTACATCGAAGCGTATGGTTTGACGCGTTAACGAATTTTCACTTCTTTGACCTCCCATATCTCAGAAACTAATTGTCACCTCAACTTGAAAATTTAGTGTGATTGATGTCTCATCACAGGCTATCATTTGGCACAAAATTCAGTTCCAAAATCGTGGGCTCAAAAAGAGGCTAAAACAAGCCTCATTTTTGGGTCACTCTTTGGCTGAAGAAGAAGAATTTTCTCGTACCGTTTCTGACTGATCCATGAGACGATATTACGATATCTCTGTCATGCGTGGACCGATTTGATTGCTTTTGGTCTTGATCGAAAGCTTATATGCGATTTACACAAGAAAAATGCCTTTAAATTTAGAAAATATTGCAGGCGTGATGAGATATTAATGAAATAAGTTTCAGGTTAGGTTGGAATAGACGTGCGACGAATAAATGATAGGCGGTAGCGACAGTCGACATATACAGGGTGTCTTTCATGTACTTGGCGTCGAGACGCTGCCGCGTCTCTAGATACCTCGTCCGTGTTACTAACATTATTAAATATTCTATGTATAATTTTTGTAAAATTCAAAACGTGTCAAATAAATAAATATAACAAAGTATGTTGAAGTATGTTTAAAATAAGTTTACTTTGTTAAATTTCTTTTCCCTTCAAAATAATTGACTGAGATACAGAAACTTTCTGTATGACGGTACACACACTTTTAAATTGTATACAGAATGCTTACAAGATAATTGTATGCAGTCATACAGAAATTGTATCTCGGTCATTTCTCCGGTTCAATTAATTTAAGTAAGGTGAACCGAACGCAAGTTTCCAATTTACCGCCCTCGATTAGTTTCCGTACATTTCGGTAGATGGTGCTGTACACGGTAATAAATAGTAATAAATAGAGATCCTCTAGTATGATACATCAATAAGTCGTGGTCGAGGTCGTGTTGTCGGACACACGAGCACACACGAGGGTGAACGGCTCCAAACTGCTCCAAACGGTGGAAACGCACTGTGAAACACACCGGGAAACGAGAGCTGTGCCCGCGTGGATTCTACTTATGTTCTCCAGTCTTTCGCACGTGACCAGGAACATGGCTGCTAAGGTGCAACACTTCGATCCACCGAGCTCGGCAAGCTCCGAAAGGTGAGCGACACCGCATTGCCGATCTCTCGTCCCCGAATAAACTATGAAATTTCTGCGATCAAGCGATGACGGGGAAGTCTGCTCGGACGAGCGTGAGATATTCATCGCCGACGAGATGTGCGACGATGCTGAACATTACAGGCGGTCCGATATCGCGACACCTACGCCGCAATCCCCGCGACCACCTTCCACTGGTAAGACAGTCAGCTAATTCATCACTTCCACTGACCTTCCGATTAATTTGATAATCTTACTTTACAATGTTACGTTCTCGACTATACCGTTAGTGACATCGTCCTGCAGCGAATCTCGGCATTCCGTCCTCATCTTGATAGTCACGTAGATCGTATGCTAATTATTTACAGAGCCAGAGACTTGGAGTACTTGCATTTGGCAAAGAAGACATACGTGGTACTCGGAAATAGAAACCTTGTATAATTTAAAGAAGACAATCAAGACTTCCAAAAGTACCCATTCCATATTGCCTCTGTCCTCTCTTACTGTTCCTTCCAAACAATGTCGCGAACAAAAACAGTTGTATTCGTAGAATCAAGTAATCTCTTCCCCTTATCTTCCTCTCGCTCGACGAGTTACGTAACGTAGTCTTTGCAAGCGAGACGATACGTAGAATAGAATAAAGAAGGAGATATTTAATCGCACAACAGGTTCGCAAAGATCGCCGAAATCGAGGAGGCAGCGCACTACCAGTTTGTCGCAGTCTAGTAAAAAGACCTCGGCGGAGTCGATCCTTAGAAGTAAAACTAGAACGATATACACAGCTGGTAGACCGCCGTGGTACAATTCAGCGGGGCAGCAAGTCGAGCCTTTTGTAATAGGTTGGTAATGTGTGTATTTCGTTGTTTCGAGACCGCAAAAGGGTATTCGTTATTATTAATAACTCCGTTTCAGGTATCTGCGGCGGCAGCGCGTCCGGAAAGACTACAGTCGCGACAAAGATCATAGAATCCTTGGACGTGCCATGGGTAACTCTCCTCAGCATGGACTCGTTTTACAAAGTACGGAGAACTGGTATTTTCTAATTAGATCGGTTGTATCCATTGATATTAAAAATAGACCAATGGCAGTGCGATTAACTTCTGGCACAGGTGTTGAACGAAAACCAGCACGAAATGGCAGCTCGCAATGAATACAACTTTGATCACCCCGATGCTTTTGACTTTGAGCTACTGAAAACCACAGTGCAACGTTTAAAGGAAGGTAGAATGGTGGAAGTTCCTATTTATAATTTTGTAACCCATCGCAGGGAAAGTAGAACCGTAAGTTTACGTTTAACGAACGTATTTGGCACGCCTGTCGAACGTATCTCGCGTTTACTGTATTCAGTCTTCCTTGTTCCGCAGAAAACAATGTACGGCGCCAACGTCATTATATTCGAGGGAATATTCAGTTTCTACAACGTCGACGTTATGAAGGTAAGCCGACGTACTGTCGGGAAAGCAGAATGAGTGGTGTGATCACGGAAGACGCACTAAGGTACGAAAGCGAAAGCACAAATTACCACTGATCTGCTTCCTTCGATTGGTCAAGATGTGCGACATGAAGGTGTTCGTTGATACCGACGCTGACGTGAGGCTCGCGCGACGATTACGTAGAGACATATCGCAAAGGGGAAGAGGCTTGGAAGGTGTCCTAAAGCAGTACAGCACAATGGTGCAACCCGCTTTTTACTATTATATAGCGCCGTTAATGGTTCACGCGGATATTATTGTGCCACGTGGCGGAGAGAACGAGGTGGCGATAGAACTTATAGTGCAGCATGTACATACGCAGCTTCAGCTGGTAAGATGATAAACTGTTCCCCAAATATTGGTCGCACGCGTCGCGTTTACTTATTAGCGTTCCTTATGTTTAGAGGGGTTTCAAACTCCGGGAGAAATTAGCTCACTCGTATATTGGTCAGCCATTGCCGTCTTCCCTCTACCTGCTCCCAGACACACCACAGATCAAAGGTCTACACACATTTATAAGAAACAAGGAAACATGCAGAGACGAATTTATATTCTATTCGAAACGTTTGATACGTCTGGTTATCGAGTACGCGCTGTCCCTTTTGCCTTTCGAGGTGAGCGCGAGGGAACTTGTAACAAGTTCGTATCGATAGCTGTTTTTCATTTTATATCATCGTTTACATTTATTGCCATGTGCTCGCAGGATGTAACAGTAGAAACGCCCCAAGGAGTATTGCACCAGGGTAAACGCGGGGCCACGGATAAGATATGTGGCGTTTCCATTTTGCGCGCCGGCGAGACCATGGAGCAAGCGGTTAGGGATGTATGTAAGGATATTAGAATAGGGAAGATACTTATCCAAACGAATCAACAAACTGGAGAGCCAGAGGTAACTATTGCTCCTGCAGCCTATTCTCTTCGTCGGAAGCATAATAATGTAAACGAGTGAAACGTGTTGTAGTTGTACTACCTCCGATTGCCAAAGGATATCAAAGACTACAGGGTGATACTGATGGACGCGACAGTGGCAACGGGTGCCGCTGCAATCATGGCTATCAGAGTGTTGTTGGATCACGACGTTGCCGAGGAGAACGTGTTACTCGTGTCTTTGCTGATGGCGGAGTCCGGCGTGCACTCGATCGCCTACGCGTTTCCACGAGTTAAAATCGTCACGTCCGCCTTAGATCCTGTGATAAACGAGAAGTTCTACGTGCTACCCGGTATCGGTAACTTCGGCGACCGTTACTTCGGGACCGAGCCGTCTTCGATCGAGAATTAACGCAGCTGCTGAGCATCTCAGTCTCGAATTTACACGGTTATTTAATCTGTTGTTATAATTCAAATACAGTAATCTCATATACCTTTGATAAAATTTTTGCTGCACTCGCGAGCGTGTGTAACATTCGGGTAGCTCGATTATCCACGTCCACAAATTCGATAATCGAGCTTTCTTAATTATGCGTTAAAGCGGCGTTGTGTTGACGTTACCGACAACCTCGCCCCTTTCGGCGGCAGCAGCGGCAGCGGCATTACTGCGTAATTGCCTGTAGCCTCGAGCGCTCGCCCGACGGGAACGACGCCAAGAATCCAAGTTTCCTGTACTTGCGCCGTTCGGCTGTCCTAGGAGATACGTGATCAGCTTGTCGAGAGCGGCCAAATCTTCGCTGGTGCTATCAGAGTTCCCTAAACCCTCCGGCGGGCGACTGCCGGATACAGCCTCCCCGGTGTGCCCAGTACTCGTAATGTTGCTAGCAATGCCAGTCGGGTGGAGGCCCAGTTTTGGTGTGAACTGCGTAACGTGCATATGAAATACTCGTATCATTTCAGGTGCTTGAGCTATTGTAAAAATTATCACCGATTCCAGGCATTGTAAAGCGTTTTGTATACCTCTTCTGGGCCATGCTGGCCGTAGCTCAATCTTTGCACCTTACGGAACGTGTCGTCGTTTATGGCCTCGCGTACAGCTTCATTCAGCGTTTGCTCCAACGCCCTTTGCTTTGGTTTGCTCAGCCCGTCGTAATAACTTGGGGGATATGATTCTCGTTATTTATATTATTTGCGAACGTTCTATTATAACTACAGGGTATTTCGTCAGTGAATTAGTACTATGCTCCGGCGAGAAGAAGTCTGGGAGAAACTCTGGGGTCCGAATAGTATATCCCTATTGGCCGACGCGACCACGTCGATGAATACGAAGTAAGCAAATGCGAGCGAAGTAGTACAGCCCCTCGCCCCTTATTCCTTTCAACCGACCTCTTCTCGTCGGAGCGCAGCACTTCTCGAACATCTCTAGCAGCGTTAGAAGAACGCTGCTTTGAGCCCTCGAATGTTACATTTTTTTTCAGAACAGTACCACGCGAAATTTGTGGTCTAGAATCCATTCTTATTTCGTATTTCCTATTACGTCTCGATCGCTTAATTCCAGGATACCCTGTAGGATGATTACGTAAACCGTTTCAGTTACCTCGAGTCTATAGAGCTGTTATCTCGTGAGATATTCTTATCACGAACCAGGCGAATGTCGTGCTCCCAGAAACGACGCAATTCCGGCGTAGATGTGTACGGCGCGGCCACTTCCTTGATCTGAAAGGAAACTGTGCTTGGTAATCTCACGAGAGGCGTATTTTAATGGTTCCCAGGGGTGGAAGGATAGAAGCATTATAGAGACTGAACATATGTAAATCTGGCATTAGAGGTACTTAAGGGGAGGTTCCGGTTTAAAAGTCGATTTTTTTTATTTCGTTTTTCGATTGTTCAACCTTTCAGGAATACGTGTTTAAAAGGATTTGTTGATATTCGTAAAATTCCCGAAGTTATAGGCATTTGAGTAGCGGCGAATGCGTGGTAAAACCCAGTCACTCGGCACTCACGTAAAACTTTAAACGCTTTTTTCTCGAAACAGTGTTCTCAAAACGGTGGGACCTATATCTCCAAAAGTTATTAACCGATTCGACTGAAACTTTTTTTATTTTGAAGAATATACTTCTGGCTAGGGGGGAAACCAGACAAAATTACAAAATAGTGAAAATTTATAATTTTTAAAGGCGTGGAAAGGACGAACAGTATAGGGAAAAAGTGATTTCAAACTTCAAGTATCGTTATTTTCTAAAAAATGTCATTTTTGTAATTTTGTCTGGTTTCCCCCCTAGCCAGAAGTATATTCTTTAAAATAAAAAAGTTTCAGTCGAATCGGATAATAACTTTTGGAGATACAGGTCCCACCAATTTGGATGATTTTTTTGAAGCCTTGACTTTAACGACTCCCCAGTGCTGTTTGCAATGATTAATTACAAAACAAAAAATATATTTCTATAATTTAAGACATCCTCAATGCAATGCAAAAAGTCCCATTAAGTTATATGTAGTAGTTTTCCTTTAATTAATTCCTAAAGATCACCTATTTTTTGGGGCTCTAGACCGGAACCTCCCCTTAATAGTACTACGTGTACAGCCGGTTGCGAGATGCAAGGCGGCAGCAGCACGGTCTCTGAAATTATCGTGAAAATTGCACAGCACGATTTCTGTAATCTCGCGAGGCCATCTCTCGAATTTGTCGGGGGTCAACTATTCCGACCTTTCTTTACCTTTAACACGATTATCGCCGTGATGAAGATACACATCACGTTGATGAAGGTCAAGCAAGCGCTGATTATACCGTTACAGAAGAATTCGACCGGTAGGTAATCTGTGTAAATGTAGACGTACGAGGTGTTGTAGTAGTCTGTGTACGATTCGCCTTTCATGTGAGGCATTTTGATCGGTCGATAGATCAGCCATATGCATCCGAGCGCCCAGAATAAACCCTGCAGAAATAAATAACGTCGATTATCGCAATTGAATTAACACCTGTCTATTAGGTAATCAGTTTCAGAGGGAGAGAGGAACTCTCGATACCAAACGCTCTTCCCATTTCCCGCATATTAACCCTCGGTTGTCACACCTACTTTTTCGAACGTCGTTGTCACACTGGGTCAATTTGACCCTGCCAATTTTCAATCAGTTGTTACTTAAAAACTATTTGTTAAATTAAGTCTAAAAAATTCTGAGATAAAGTTTGAACATTGTAGAATATATGCCCATCGTTGAAAGTTGATATTTAAAGTGTCATCATGGTTAAACAAAAATTTGAAGTAATAAGTGTTCCGACAAAAAGTTTTTTTGCTTCAAAAATTGCAGGGTCAATTTGACCCAGTGTGACAACCGAGGGTTAATAGACCAGCATCACGAATTTCTCGAATGTCCCGGAGAAACATGTTTCAATTAGAAGTTCCATTAGAAGTGATCGATAAATAAAAATGATATTTACGGAACCCCATCGACTTCACTTTTACCATTCAATTTCCTGTAATTAACTGGCTAGTTGTTACTCACGCAATTCACCACTGGAGGTAGCAATGAAGCTGATATGGCGACTCCGATTAAGGGTCCGTTGCTTCCTTGTAGCAAAGCCACGGCTACTCCAGTGCCAGACGGAAGGGCCCATAACACCCCCATCCAAAGGGACCTATAATTGCCTCTGGGAGAAAAAGAAGCTTTTGTTTTATCAAATCTTCGCTGTCCAATTTTTCCCGGCGGTGGTTCCGCGTGGAGGAACCGTACCTGCCTTTCATTTCATCGGTCGGCCAGTCGTTGTAACCCCAAGGCATCTCGGTTGTGCCCAAAATCAAGCCGAATATGAAACCGAAGAGAATGGAGACGAATATGCCGAGCAGCAAGCTCTTCAAGCCAACGAATTGGAGCTTCCTGTCGGCTATGATAGTGCCGAAGGTCAACGACATTACGGGGCCCTTAATGGTAATTAGAGAAATAATATGCACGATGAACGAAAAGTGGTATAATTGAATCATATCGTGTCGAGTGTTACCATTAACGGAGACACCAACATAGCGGCGACAACGTTAGTTGCACTGTTCTCGATGAGACCCAATGCTGCGAGGCAGCTACAGAAAATCATACACAATTCTATAGATACAGTAGATAAGAAGAATGTAAATCAGAGATTGCAAGTGTTCACAGGATGGCAGTGATTATCAGGAAAATATTCGGAATCCCGCTTTTCTGCTGGCAATTCACGCAACAAGCTTAAGGGGGTATAGGACTATTGGACGACTAAAATCGACTGTTTCTTGTCGGTTGGATTGCTTATTTGCATTTTTCACAGTTTTTTTATATACGTTTTTACAAGTAATGTAAAATAAAAAATTGTCAGAATGTTGAAAATTATTCAAGTTATTTGACGCTAAAGATGGTCCCCTGTAGCGCGCAGCTGCAATCGGTGTACATAGTCCCAGGTGAACCAATCATCTAAAAGCAAAATGCCTTGGGGTGAGTAATTTCTACACTAATAGTTATCGTGTAAAAGTTTGCTAGGCGAATTTAAACAAAAATTGTAAAAGTTACACACGAATCAATTTTTTTTTCCCCACGTTTTTTTCGGTGGGGAAAAAAATTGATTCGTGTGTAACTTTTACAATTTTTGTTTAAATTACTCACCCCAAGGCATTTTGCTTTTAGATGATTGGTTCACCTGGGACTATGTACACCGATTGCAGCTGCGCGCTACGGGGGACCATCTTTAGCGTCAAATAATTTGAATAATTTTCAACATTCTGACAATTTTTTATTTTACATTACTTGTAAAAACGTATATAAAAACTGTGAAAAATGCCGGTATGGTGATTATTTGGTATCTAATCAATCCAACCGACAAGAAACAGTCGATTTTAGTCGTCCAATAGTCCTATACCCCCTTAATGGGGGACGCCTACCTAGAGCGGTCGACAGAATGCGCTTCTTTGGGATTTTTTTCTAGAAAAACCGCTACACTTTTATTAATAACTATTCGTCTATTGTTAAGAGTACATCTAAAGGACAGTTCAGTATTTTTTTGCGTTAAAGAATATTAAAAGATTTGAGAGTTATAGGCGATGACCGGGATGTCCTTTTTTTTACCGTTTTGCGGTGACCATCGCAACTAAATGAAAAATTCGAATAGTTTTAGGTAGAGTATGAAATTATCTAGGAGCTATCGGAGGGATTTTTTTTCTTAGTTTTTTTTACACGCCAAGAAAGGAACGACTTTTTTGTTGAAAATCGATGGTTCAACTTTGCAGCGCCGACATTCTGTCTCAAAATAATTTTTCCAAAATCGGGCCCGATAGCGCCTAGATAATTTCATACTCTATCTAAAACTATTCGAATTTTTCATTTCAGATGATTCTGCTGCGATCTACGATGGTCACCACAAAACGCTTGAAAAAAGAAGAACATCCCGGTCATCGTCAATAACTCACAAATCTTTTAATATTCTTTAACGCAAAAAATACTGAACTGTCCTTTAGATGTCCTCTTAATAATAGACGAATAGTTGTTATTAAAAGTGTAACGGTTTTTCTAGAAAAAAATCCCAAAGAAGCGCATTGTTTCGCCCGCTCTAGGTAGGCGTCCCCCCTTAAGTTCAAAAGAATAAATTACTTTTGTCGCCATTTATATTTGAGTGAAATTTTTCGTAGGTATTCGTTAAATAACAAAAGCCTTTTGTTCCATACAAAATTTAATACTCACAAAGAAACAGTAAACTGAAAAAGAACACGACTTCATCTCTCGCGAGAAGAGAACGGAGTTTCCAATAGGGGCGAAGGGAAAAGTAGGAGAATAATTCTTACTCTGCTGTCAGTACCAGCGCTACGTAATCGAACGTGAGATCGCCCCCGCTGCGAACCCCATCAACTACCTGTTTCACCGTCAATTTCGAACGTATCGATTCCACGAACTCCTTCCAAGCGTTCTTCCTCTCCTCCGATTCTTTTCGCCTGAAAGAAAATTGCTGCCTTACGCGATTCTTCTGACGAGCATTGTCTTAAATAATTTTCTTCCTAAAGGAAACCTTCGTGCTAAGTCGCCCTTAATAGCCGCGGCTCCATAGCTCCCCAGGCCGCTGTACGTGCACTGGGTCGGGATCACGCTGAAAATTATTTAACAGCAAATGAAGGGATTCGGAAAGTTACACGCGGTTCGTTGCAAATTACAATCGGGACGTATCACCTCACAATGGAGTTCATTTTCACGCCGATTCCCATTTCTGTCAGACAGTGCAGGCAATTTTCGCATGGCTCCCCGGCGGGCACCGGAAATATCACCTGTCCGTGGAACAGAATTAAATAAAGAGGAACAAAAGCGGCGAGTTACATCTCTTACCTCGTAGTACATGTTCTCCTTGTCTTTGCACCAAACCACGTGCTCCACCTTAAGCTTCTTCAGCAGCTCGTGCAAGACCTTTCGCAATTGAGAAAAGGAGACATAAGATGCAGATTAGACCACCTTCGTCAGGCCTAGAAATACCGCATCGAAAGAAGTGAATTTGTCACTTGGAAATCAATTCCCAAAGACGCGGCATTTCTTGACCTGGTGAAGGTGGTCTACCCGAGGGGTAGCTCGCGTAGCGATAGTTTCTCTTCTTCCCCCTTTCTCCCGACTTCTTCTATCGAAAGTATAAAGCGCGAACAATACAAATACACATGTCCCATCGCACTGATTTTCAGAACTAAGTAGAGTGCCTTTTTATCTCTCGAATCATGATACCGTTTCCATGGAGACGAAAACAGGGTTCCTGGCGCGCAGACCGGAAGCCCGGCGTCCTCGAGGACGAGGATGTAGTCTGTCATCCAAGTCGTCGCCAACGTCGGCATCCTCTGGCTCATTGTCGTCGTCCAAGGTCAACAGTTGAGTCCTACTCCTAGTTTCCTTGATGCGCAGGTCCACCTTCGAAGCCGCCACCGATTTGCCAGGCTTCTCGCTCTTGGCCCGCTTCACCGGGACACCGAAGATCAGCTCGTGCTCGTAGCTCAGAGTAGGTATGCACACTAAGAACACCACGCCGCCTGGCATTATTATTCATGCGACAAAAGATTGCTCGGTCCGCGCCACGTTTTCGCGATTGTCTGCCTCTTTGCGATTTCGCCCAGTCCGTACCGAACCGGACGGTCGAGGCGTCGGTTTCATTAACGAATCGCTAATCACTTTATTGCTTCGGCTCTAATTAGCTGGACGTCCACATCGAGCCAGTCGAAGCTTAAGTGTCTTGCGCGATCCTCCTGGAGTACTTAATTTTATTCCTTCTTTAAATTTGCATTGCTGAAGAGCTGCGGCATCTTTTGTGTCGAGTATGAGGGACAGAAGGGATTCGATATTAATGTTGGTAATTAATTTCTGGGTATCTAGGTATCATGGCTGTGGCTGTCTTGTCGATTCTGGAGAGGAGAAGGACAATCGTGCTGCCTCTGGGTCCATTAAGTGCGAGCAGTGTTCCAGGCAGTGGCGGGTTTAAGAAAAAAGGCCCAGGTGGCAAACGTTCCGAGGGGCCCATTTCTTCGGGGAAATGAAAAGGTAGTTTACTAAAAAACGGGCTTAGTGTAATAATACAAAACAAAATAGTTTGGATAAAAGCAGAATTTCTTTTTTTAAGGATTGGGCCCTAGAGGGCCTTCTGGGCAGGGGCCCATTTTAACCGGGGTTAGTGTGATAATACAGAATAAAATATAGTTTGGATACAAATCATAATTTCTTTTTTTAAGGAGGGGGCCCTAAAGGGCCTTCTGGGCAGGGGCCATTTTTCGGGAAAATGAACAGGTAGTTTACTAAAAACGAGCTTAGTGTAATAATACAGAAAAAAATATAGTTTGGATACAAATCATAATTTCTTTTTTTAAGGAGGGGGCCCTAAAGGGCCTTCTGGGCAGGGGCCATTTTTCGGGAAAATGAACAGGTAGTTCACTAAAAACGAGCTTAGTGTAATAATAGAGAAAAAAATATAGTTTGGATAAAAATCATAATTTCTTTTTTTAAGGAGGGGGCCCTAAAGGGCCTTCTGGGCAGGGGCCATTTTTCGGGAAAATGAACAGGTAGTTTACTAAAAACGAGCTTAGTGTAATAATAGAGAAAAAAATATAGTTTGGATAAAAATCATAATTTCTTTTTTTAAGGAGGGGGCCCTAAAGGGCCTTCTGGGCAGGGGCCATTTTTCGGGAAAATGAACAGGTAGTTTACTAAAAACGAGCTTAGTGTAATAATAGAGAAAAAAATATAGTTTGGATAAAAATCATAATTTCTTTTTTTAAGGAGGGGGCCCTAGGGGACCTTCTGGGCAGGGGCCCAGGCGGCAACTGCTCATCCGCCGCCCTGTTAAATCCGCCACTGGTTCCAGCGGATGAGGATCGCGCTGGAGGAAGGGGACGTAATTGGGAATAAAGGTGATTAAAAGTCCTTTATTTTACGAAATAAACATTTATTTTAACAAATCAACAGCGTAAAGACTAGCGTCTAGAGACTAGTCCGACGTCACGTCCGACCTAGGTAACTAGAGGCCACCAGGAATATTCCGCGCGAAGGGAAATTTTAAACTCACACGCGATTTTTACGAAAATTGAACTCGTCCGCCCGATTCAGAAGCATTCCTGTCTATTTCAAGCCAAGTGTGCGTGAAAAATATCCCTTAAACAACGAGCCTGAAGGAAATCCTAACGAACGGTACTCCTAATTGACAAGAACTAGCCTCGCGTCCATCGAAACCGGGTCGAAAACGCATCTGCCGCCTCGAGTTTCGACAGGCTCAGAAATATTTGTCCCCTCGAACGTGCACGGTGATTCTCACTTTCGCGGTGTGAAATGCAGACCCGACGTGTACGCGAGGAAGCGTGTCGAAAGCTTAGAAATTAGAACAGCTGACCGGTTGAAAGAGAAATAGTTGTGCCGTAGATCTCTGCTATTAATTCTACCCTCCGCTGGGATTTTTAACGCGGCTCCGCGCGGACAATATTTCTAAACCCGCGTCCCGACCCGCTGACGCGTGCCGGTAATTTATTCTAACCAATTAAACGAATAACGGATCGGCGTCTCGTTCAATTCCATAAGTACATAGTTGAGTGCCGGTGCAGAATCGCCACAAATCCCCCGAGCATCCCTTCAATTCTCATAAAAATCCGGAATTCTAGAGTTTCCCTTGGCACCTTCCCCGCGCTAGCTGCACACTCCGACACGCCCGGCGTTCTCTGTCCCCTGTCCGATAAATGGTGGTAATAATAGTCGTCGTAATAACTCGCTACGTTTGTCCGCTAAGAAAAGTGTCCCCTTTTATATTTACACACGGTGTTATCTCTCGCGCGTTAGGTACTCGCCTACCACCGATCTCTCCGCGTCTCTTCTTCTACTTGAGACTGTTGCTCGTTTATTTGCTTATCCATTATTAGTATTGTTATCTTCTTTTTCTTTCTGTTTAAGGCCATACTTAAGGAGAGGAGCGCTTCGGCAACTCCCGTATGCGTCCATCGCCGCGAACGGCTTGGACGATCCTCGAGGGTGTAAGGGTGTCGTTCCGTTATCTGTACGGTGTTGCGGAGTGCTCGGTTCGTTAATCTTCCGGCTCCTCGCAACTCTGAGCGAAGCACGTTGCTTTATTATTATATAGATCCTTGTCTCGGGTGGTCTAGGAAACGGTCACGCGAGGATCGTCGTCGGAAACGTGACCGTCCGCGAGTGTTTGTCACACCGATGGCATCGGGTCTCTGCAAAGACTCGTGCAGATTTTCAAATAGATTTCAACGATTTGCCCCAAAGACTCGTTCCCCTCGATTGGGCACCGAACGAGCGATTCTCGTTCCTTTGTATCGCAACTCTAGAGGCTGCTGAAAAAGCAGCTCTGTGCAACGGTATTTGCATACTAAACGAGGCAGTTCGATGATATTCCAGGGTACAAAATTCGCAAGAATCTCTGCAGGAACTCGTTGCGAGAGCAATGTTAGTCTCCGTTGCCGAGGACAGGGAAGTCTCTTCTATCGAAGATCGCGCTTGCTTGCGACCAAAGAATTCTTCCCGGAAACCCCAGAAATAATAATCGGCTTTCGATCAAGCGTGTTAGGTGCGCATAGAAGAGCGTTGTTAGCCGCTTTGAATCAAGACCCAGCCATCTGTGTTTGCACAGAGAGAAGAAGCGTTCCAGACTGTACAGGTTTGTCCCTGACGGAGATGTCCCTGTCCCCGAAAGTAGCGGGAATATTTAGCCGGCCCGTTTTCACGCGCGTGCACACGCGGAAGAGCAACGCCGCGCGATCTAATTCTAGACACGCGTCTGTAAACAGTGTAAACTGAAGAGTAAGTCGCGCACGGTGATCCCAGCGTCTCGAGCCGAGCGTCGGACGCCGAGTAGTGTTCTCCCAAGAAAGAAACTACACGCGCCTCCGTGGGTCGCGAACGCAACCAGAGGTCATGCCGTTCTTCTTTGAAAAAGCCACCCCTTCTTCTCTCTCTCTCCACTGACGCTTGGGTCCATCTAGGAATCTTAAGGCCACGATACCAAGACACGAGCGATCCTCCTACAATCGTCGCGCGGGAGATACGCGATGTAGCTGTTCGACGCTCGCCCCGTGAAAAATGCGGGGGCTTTAGGAAATGCTGCACGCGCTCCCTGTCGAACGATCTCTCGGCACGCGGAAAAGCAACAGCGACGAAGACCGACGTTGCTCGTCCGGGATAGGAAAGTCCCCAGGGACGACTGTCGTACAGAGGAAGCCCCGAAATGGACTACGATGAACCACTGCTTCGTGGTTTGGAAATGGTATCGGTTAAAAAAATATCTTTCTCTCTAGCTCTCTCTCTCTCTCTCTCTCTCTCTCTCTCTCTCTCTCTCTTGCTCTCTTTTCGCGTACCACTCGTCGAGTACTCAAAAGGTTTCGCGCACAGTAGACCGTGTATCAAAAAACCGCAGTCGCGGAGCGCCAAAAATGACGACGGAATCATCCCGTAAACGCACCTGTACGATCCACTCGAAGGGCTTATACCTCTCGTCTATCTATCGAATTAATGGGGAAATAAATATTCCTCCCGTCCCTTTCCCCCTGGATTAACTAACCTCTATCCTGCGCACACCCGCGTACACCCACCGAACGACTGTGTTTGCTGCCTGCGAATGAAAGCCTCGGTAGTCAACGAGGATACTTTCCCGTCATCGTGGTCCTGCGATCGAAATTATCGCGCGTTCGGGGCGCGACTCTTGTGGCCGAAAGTGGTCAGAGTCGCGATGGAAAACCGGCAGGGTTTCCCTTTCAAACCGGGGCGCTGGGTCGTCGTAGGAGCGACGATAGCAACGAGCGTCGAGGGGGCCGCCGCCACGGACGACGCAGTCGACGCTCGATGTCCGCGTAGGACGACCTCGTCTGCTCCTCGACGATCCCCAAGGGTCAAGCATTCTCTTCCTCCTCATCGATATCCTCCGACGATTCCGAGGAGGACGCTATGAGGGCGGTCGAGAGGCTCGGCACCTGGGCTGAGTAGGGGAACGAGCTCATGCGGAGCCTCTGAGGGTGGTTCCAGCATTCCGGCAGGGAATGGGAACCGTCGTACGCCCTCTTTTCCGAGCGGGCCCTCTCCATGGAGCCCAGCTCCATCATCGACACCCTTCTAGCGGGCCCCCTCTTCCCGTCTGCAAGAACCAAATTGTCTACTTATCCGACTGTCTCTGCGAGGCTAAACTACTTTCTTGTCTACCCGTCGTCATGGTCCTGTAACATTCATTTCCCTCTCTCAATGATCGTCCACTTGTGCGCTTTACTTTCCTATTCTTTACCTGTGCACGGAACGGGTTGGAAATACTGGGCACGGATGAGAAACGGATGGTGCATAATCACCCCTTAAAGGGAGGTTCCGGTCTAGAGCCCCAAAACATAGGTGATCTTTAGGAATTAATTAAAGGAAAGCTACTACGTATAACTTAATGGGACTTTTTGCATTCCATTGAGGATGTCTTAAATTATAGAAATATATTTTTTGTTTTGTAATTAATCATTGCAGACGGCACTGGGGAGTCGTTAAAGTCAAGGCGTCAAAAAAATCATCCAAATCGGTGGGACCTGTATCTCCAAAAGTTATTATCCGATTCGACTGAAACTTTTTTATTTTAAAGAATATACTTCTGGCTAGGGGGGAAACCAGACAAAATTACAAAAATGACATTTTTTTAGAAAATAACGATACTTGAAGTTTGAAATCACCTTTTCCCTATACTGTTCGTCCTTTCCACGCCTTTAAAAATTATAAATTTTCACTATTTTGTAATTTTGTCTGGTTTCCCCCCTAGCCAGAAGTATATTCTTCAAAATAAAAAAAGTTTCAGTCGAATCGGTTAATAACTTTTGGAGATATACTTAGTTCCCACCGTTTTGAGAACACTGTTTCGAGAAAAACGCGTTTAAGGGGTTAGGACACAGTAACGGGCCAAGAAAGCAGACGATTTTTAGACGACGATAATAAGAAAAATAAACAATCAATTAATATAAGTTTTTGTATTTTAGTTCACTATATTATGAACTATAAGAAAATCATATAATAGTTACAAAATACCATTTGTACGCCGTGCAATGTCTCCATTTAAAATGTCCTTTTTTTTCGGGATGGTCAACTGGTGGGTCGGATTCCGGGAAACCCCGAAGAACTGTATCAAAATCCCCCAAAATATCATAAACTATAATATATTTCCTAGGCATTGACGATCCAACATTTCAATTTTTGCGAAAATTGACAAAATGGCAGATGTTTTAAAAATAGTGGTCAAATTTCGATAAAAGTGTGTGACCTTTTTGTTTATTATTTTGTACAATAATCAAAAAGTTTAAAATGTTGGATCGTCAATGGCTAGGAAATATATTATAGTTTATGATATTTTGGGGGATTTTGATACAGTTCTTCGGGGTTTCCCGGAATCCGACCCACCAGTTGACCATCCCGAAAAAAAAGGACATTTTAAATGGAGACATTGCACGGCGTACAAATGGTATTTTGTAACTATTATATGATTTTCTTATAGTTCATAATATAGTGAACTAAAATACAAAAACTTATATTAATCGATTGTTTATTTTTCTTATTATCGTCGTCTAAAAATCGTCTGCTTTCTTGGCCCGTTACTGTGTCCTAACCCCTTAAAGTTTTACGTGAGTGTCGAGTGGCCGGGTTTTACCACGCATTCGCCGCTACACAAAATAACTTCGGGAATTTTACGAATTTCAACAAATCCGTTTAAACACGTATTCCTGAAAGGTTGAACAATCGAGAAACGAAATAAAAAAAATCGACTTTTAGACCGGAACCTCCCCTTAATTCTTCTTGCACCGGGCTTCGGTTTTAACCGCTCGAGGACCTAATTATTTCGCGCAAATCGGGCAAAAATTCCCCGAGTTTTGTTATTACAGATTTAGTATTTCTTTTTTGTTATTGTACCACGTATTCGAACCCATTCTGTGCGTACAGAGTGTCCCATTTCATTTCGATCTATCGACACATGCATTCTTCATATTCTTCGGACTTGTGTAGGAAACAGTTTGGAATCATTTCGAGGCCGCTTTAGATTTTCATCTGCCTCTGTTTTCTAATCGACGCGCGCGAAACGGGACAATCTCTGCAGAGATTACTTCGCTGAATGTTCATGTACGTGGGGAGCCTGCCACGGTTACTCACGCGAGGCGTTCGAGGGTGACTCCGACTGCTCCGTCTCCGTCAGCGTGTACTCGTCCGGCTTCTCTTCGATGTCCTCGCAATCGATGCTCGCCGAGCAGATGCTCTCGCGACGGAACAGGCCAATCACCGATTGCACCTTCGGCTGCTCGATCCCACCTTTAATTGCGAAGAAATCTTAATAAGCCGCACGATCATCCACGGCGGTTCATTCGCCTTCGTTACTTGAAACGCCGCTGTGGTTTTTAACGATACGGAGAACCGTGCGAGGAAAGCTCGTTTCTTCTTAAAGAGACGAATATAATAATATATGATGATAATATAGTACGGCGGTCTTTAAATTTAAATGATCTTGATTGAGAAAAATTTACTTTGCTACTCTTTGTCGTATAACGTTATAAAGGGATATTTGCTCCTCCGAGACCGACGTCTGTTTCCCCGTCAATTGCTCCGTGCCATTAACAGCGACGAGGGCATTTCGAGTAATCGAAATCGGCGGAACACCGTACACGTTGCGGATAAGTGAAAAGCAAGGTGCTCGACAAAAGAACATATTGGAAACGCGAAAGGGTGACTGTTCTCAAAGGCTGAGCGTTCGAAATATCCGCGAACAGTCGGGATTAATGATGCATAAACTGATCGTGTGTGGGGTGCCTGTATAAACGTGTGGGTGAACTTGAAAAGAGAGGGGGGGATTGGGTAACCCAAAAAATCGAAGGCAAAAACACATCTCTGTTGACGTCGAAAAAGAAAACGACACAAAAGTCGAAACGATTTGATGCGTAACATTTACATGTTCTCCAACCGGAAGTGGGTGTAATAGTGATCCGGGGTTAGTATCCTCCGGGTTCGTAAGCTGGCATGTCTTCACATATACTCGTCCCCTGTAAAGTAGCGGTTTTCAGCGTTCGCATATCTGTCTTTGGATATACAACCGACCGAGTCAAATCGAATTCTCGTTTCAATAGACGTGGGACTTTAATGGGTTCTGGATCCAATCGAAACGTTACAAAAAAAAATGACCAACAGAGTGGCATCGTCTCTTAAACTCTCGACTAAATTCAATAACCTGAATTTGCATCAAAAACAGACTTGCGATACAGTAGGGTGGACCTGAAACAACGTGTCTAAACATTATGAGATCGTGCTGCGTGTAGATGTTTGGAAGAGGGTACTTTCAAGGGGTTACCCGACCCCCGTCGACAAAAATACTTCCGGTCCGAGGTTCTCGAACAGTGTTGAAGACTATCCAAGCTATCGGAGCTTACGGTTTCGCAGAGATTCGAGTGCGGCGTGTCTAATGGACATTGTTGTCGATTAGCTGTACAATGAGTCAGCCGATGAAATCAGTGTGTCGCACATTTGCACTCGTATGTTGCGTCGATACTATCCTACGTCTGTTTTCATGGTATGATGAGCAATTCACGATAGCAGGTGTTTCTCTGTGACGACAGTCGTACCTAGGAACGTTGCAGACGGAGAACTGTAAGCCAGGTACTCCTTGTTGGAACACCAAGCAGGAAACTCGTTCTGTTTAATTGGGTGTCCAGAATTGTAGTCGTCTTCCCTCTTCCATGGTAACATGGTCTCCGTGGCTGTGGGCGTGGTTACCCTGTAGGTTTCTGCGAAACCACCGAAAAGTATTCGTCCCGCTGCTTCTTCTTTGTATCCCAGACTCCACTAACAATTAATTCAGAGAACCTACCATCGCGTCCCAGCTTCATATCAGCGTCGTCCGTGTTTATGGTGTCCATCGAGGTGGTCGTGGTAGCGCCGTGGTGGTGGTCCGCGTTCACGTTCGACGAGTCTGCGGGAAGCAGCTCGTAAGAAATTTGACTATGAATAGAGGGCGTAATTAACCCCCCCCCGCCCAATCAAGTCCACGGAAAGAAGACTTTGACGAGTCTGAATATAGGGCGAGGAGCTAATTCCTCAAAGAAATCTGGATCCCGAGGGAATTTTCTTTGAAAGTTCGATGCTCTAACGAGACCTAAAACTTGGTCCAGGTTAGGCGGGGGAAAAAACGAAGGCGAAATTCTCACCGGAAGTGCGGGCCGTGAAAGTTATGGCCGAGTCCCAGTCCTCTTTGCTCGAGGGCTTTGAAGTGTCCCCGTTCTCCAGCTCGTACAGCACCCCGTTGATGTAATCTGGCGGCGGAATGAAAATTCACGAGTATTCAAACGAGCCTTTACGCGAGCGGGCATCGATAGCCTTCTTCCAATTTACCTTGGGTGAACAACTTCGTCGAGCCGTTCTGCTGGAACTCGGGGAAACTCACGTGATTCTGCTTGCCGTCCTGCGACCGTGGAAGGGAGCGGTTTTAATTACGGGAATAGACGATTCGTGAGCCGAATGAGCGACCGGGGGGATGGGCGTGTTCTTACTTTGAGCAACTTTTTGCTGCGCTTGTGACGGTGCTTGTGCTCTCCCATCATCCGCCGTATGTTCATGTGCATCTTGTAATTGACCTGGGTGGAGAGGTCGCGATCGTTGACCGCGTGCCGGCTGTAGCTCAAGCGTCGATGCTGCAATTTCGTTTCCTTCTTTCAGGGAGTCTCTTTCCATGTTCTTAGAGGGTGGTTCCGAGATAGTTGGCTGAACTTTGGCGACGCGCTCGACCCCGTTAAACCCGCGGGACGTTCGCGGCCAAGTGTCCATAACTCTGACGGAGGGGTGGCCGGTCCCCCACGTTCGCGTGACTGTTCTTTATTTTTCGGGCGGGCGGAACGAGCTCCGAAAGTTCAGCCGTTTCTCTCGGAATCACCCTGTCTCGGTGGCGGCGAAGGAGAAGGGGAGCATTTAGGGTCCGAACTCGATTCTTTCCTCCGGTACTAGTTACTCTAGAATCCTGTATCCACTATCGATTTCTACTTGGGGCAAGCGGAACGTCTGCCATTGCCCGAGCATGTATTCCTCCCTTGTCACTGCGAATTTAAAATTCTGAATTCGGTCGAATCTCCTGCATGGCAGGAGCGAAACCCTTAAAATATATTCCTCTGATAGAATCTCGACGCCCTCGAATGCGGGGGCACGAAGTAGGGCCATCTTTTTTCTCGTCCACGCGAGATAAGAATCGATATGTCTGAGGTCTCGTTGTGTTACGATCCCTTGCTAAACATTCCCCTCCTCTTCCCCTTGTCAGCGAATTTTTCAGGGACGCGTGCCTATGTATGCAGATCGTCTGCTAGAGTGGAGGGTTTCTTACCCTCTTGTACGGTTTGCAAAGTTCCTCGGCCAATAGATGGTGGATCCTGGCGTCCGTCAGGTCCTTCTTGGAAGGGTTGTACTCCAGTTCTTGGAGATCAATATTCCAGCCCGCTTCGAGCTGGCTGCAACTCGGACTGGAAGGAGAAAGAATGAGACTGCATTTTATGACGGGCTGCCACTTGAAGATCGATACCGTGCCTCGAGGAGGGCTCGCCGCTCAATCGAGATAGAATGCTGACTTATCTTCGGCTATGCGTCTCGTGCAGGCCGGGCACACACGGGCACCATCGTTTCGCGAATGATCAATGCCGCGGGTAATGACGCCCGAGTGGAATTTCCTCGATACCGCACGCAGTATTTCACCCTCCCGCGTTCCGCGCTCATCTCGATCGAAACGATTTTAAAACGGACGTTGCCAGGGGTTGTTACGTAATTCTGAGAGTGTGATATACAATACAAGCTCCTATTTTCAATCAAACAGGAATTGGGATTTACTTTTTTGCTAGGAATCTTGTTTTTTTATTTTTAGAGGTGATCCAGATTCAAGGGGGTTGATATGTCTGTGTAATTTTGTTGGATTGGCACTCTGGGAGGAAGTAGCTGGTGACTTTTCGTCCTTTCAAGCAGTAAGCTACTTAGTAGTTTCAGGCTTTTAACCCTCGGTTGTCACACCTACTTTTTCGAACGTCGTTGTCACACTGGGTTAATTTGACCCCGTCAATTTTCAATCAATTGTTACTTAAACACTATTTATTAAATTAAGTCTAAAAAATTCTGAGATAAAGTTTGAACATTGTAGAATATGTGCCCATCGTTGAAAGTTGACATTTAAAGTGTCATCATGCTTAAGAAAAAATTGGAAGTAATAAGAGTTTCGAGAAAATGTGTTTTGCTTCAAAAATTACAGGGTCAATTTGACCCAGTGTGACAACCGAGGGTTAAGAATCCGTTTAGTCTCTGTACTGATCTGAAAATGTATCTTAATTTTACAACTGCTGGTCATTGCACCACGGTAATGGCCCGAAAAGTAAAGGTATCTTTGGAAATTTATTAAAAGCAAACTACGCGGTGAATCTTTTTTAAACTTTCAGGACTGTTTATCGGATATTTAAGTTATACGAATATCTATTTTTTAAATTCATTTAAAGCAGATTTACAAGCTGTACAGGACCAGTAACTTTGCGCTGCAAAAAGTCTGGTTGACAGTTTTCTGACGAAACGGTGCTTCTAAAATCAACAGACCGAAATGTTTTAGAAACTGTAGGTATGCGTCTGCATATGGCTATGGCACGCCGGGAGATTTTTTTGAGTGGTCGTTTCCCTTTATTTTTTTTTTAACCCTCGGTTGTCACACTGGGTCAAATTGACCCTGCAATTTTTTAAGCAAAACACATTTTCTCGGAACTCTTATTACTTCAAATTTTTTTTTAAGCATGATGACACTTTAAATGTCAACTTTCCACGATGGGCACATATTCTACAATGTTCAAACTTTATCTCAGAATTTTTTAGACTTAATTTAACAAATAGTTTTTAAGTAACAACTGATTGAAAATTAGCAGGGTCAAATTGACCCAGCGTGACAACAGCGTCTCGAAAAAGTAGGTGTGACAACCGAGGGTTAACGAAAGAGGTTAATTTACTAGAAGCCAATTTTACAATTCTTTTCGGAGGTTTGCCATTTTGTAATTTTTAAAAATTTTAAAAATCGAACCCGTCTTGCCATAGCCATTCGCATATAGTTTCTAAAACCTTTTGGTTTTTGTTGCTCCCGAAGAACCGTTTCGTCGGAAAACTGTCAACCAAGTTCCTGTACAGCTTGTAAATCTGCTTTAAATGAATTTAAAAAATAGACGTTCGTCTAACTTAAATATCCGATAAAAAGTCCTGAAAGTTTAAAAAAAATTCATCGCGTAGTTTGCTTTTAATAAATTTCCAAAGATACCTTTACTTTTCGGGCCATTACCGTGGTGTCCCTCCCTAATTCACTGGTTCGGTAAGATCAGCGATTCAAGTTAAGAGTACTCGCGTAATTACTTTAATCATTCCCAGCAGTCCCTACATTCCTAATTCTCATTCATGGCATCTGTCAACGACCACCGTAATCAAGATTGATTCTCTCCCGTGTTAATTATGTACAACGTTACGTCCAAGCAGGATTAAACCGAAACCTCACTCGAGATCGTCGCGATTCTTTTCCTTTAATTAAAACTTTCTTTATAATTAACGCCTGCCCCGCTGGACCGTCAAAGGGACACAACGCGGCAGGCAATTCTCTGCCAAAGAGACCTCTGCGCGGGATTTGTTATCGTGAAAAATAGGGAAAAACGAAAACGGGTTAAGCGCGAGGAGATAATTCAGCGCGGTGCGGATCGAAGGGCACCGTTGGCGGAGAGTAGAAAGGAGAGAAAAGGATATCGTACCTTCCATTGAATTGGCCGGTGTGGCTGTAGTTGCGGAATATCGCGGACATGCTCTCCGTGCCGCTGATGTTACCGATCGTCGAGGCGTTCCTTCGGATATAATCCAGGGCGTCTTTCATCGCCAGCTTCGAGTACGTCTCCAGTATCTTGGGCTCGGCGCCGCAGTGGTCCCTCACCAGATACGGTCGTATGAATTTATTATCGAACCGCTTGAACCTGGGACACAAGAGAAAGAACGAAGGGCGAACAGAAGGGACGATAGACGAACGCCATCGGTTTACCAACGACGCTCGACGGCGAAGGAACTCGCGCATACTTGTCGCGTAGGTGGTAATTGCCGTGTTTCCCCACGATGTCCTCGATCCCCGCCATCACGTGATCCATTATCTGCAAAACAGAAACGTCATTCCATTTCTCCCCCCGGTGTCTCCTTTCTTTTTGTATTCGCCGAGTCCGAGCACCGCCGCTGGTTATTCTATCCGTTATCCGACGTGATATAGGTACGGCTAAGAGCACCAACCGCGGAGCAACCCGGTTAATTTACTCGTCCATTGTTCTTCGTTTTGACACGTTCGTTTATGAACGGTGACCGGTCGAAAATCAATGCGATCCCCGGATGCCCACAGAAACACACACACACACACAGAGAGGAGGGCAACGATTATTGATTCCCCTGTATCGCGCGGCCGGCTATTCTTTTTCAATATTTACTTTAACGATAAGAGCGTGCACCACGCCGTGGCCTATAATTTATACACGCGCGCACGGCCCTGTCCGGCTCTTCGCTCGCCCCGTATTTTTATTAGCCGATCGATCTCGCCGTTGTCGCATGAAATGCCCGTTAAAAAAACGTTACGGTCGGTCGTGTTGCAAAATAGAAGAGTGACGGAGGCACTAGGCACGCACCCGCTCGTGGATCCTCTCGTTCATGGTCGGCTTCTTCTTCTCGGCCCGTTTCACGTTCAGGATCTTCACCAGGGGCTTGATCGTGATGCCCTGGAAACAGATTCCCCTGACAGCTCCAAATCATTCTGAGATAGCGGGATTGCGCGTGAAAAAAAACGTAGCAACGAAGGGGAATGACTGGTTCTCGTGGAAGTCTCGCCGAAGGGACGAGCACAAGATTGGGATCTTATTTTTAACCCCGGGCGCGCTGAACTTTATATTAACGGTGCCGGCTGGTTTCGTTAAGAAGCTTCATAATTATTTGGTGCGGGGGAGAGCGGGAACAAACGTAACACTTTTTACATTTGGCCTAGCTGCCAATTACCTCTTAAAGATATAATAACGAAAATTATGCCTTAAGATAGTGTGTTTCTTCGTCTATCGTTTGACCACAAATTCAGCCTTCTGCGATAAGTAGTCAAAGAGTTATGGCAATTTTTGTCCTGCAGGGGTAGGACGAAAGTAACATACTATGGGGACGAAAGTAATACTAATTATTCTGAGGAGAATTAAGTAGAAACACTTCTTCCAAAGCAAAATAGGATTTTTTTATCAGAAACGATAGAAACAAACATTTAAATAAACATATTTTAAGTGGGCGACGATAAAAAAGCATAACCAGCTTCAAACGTTTCTCTGATACAGTGTACCTATTTGATTTAATATGGAATCTCGTGTAACGGCCCCAAAAGTAACTAATATTTATGATTTTTTTTTAACCCTCGTCAGACGGCATAGGTACAATTGTACCTTTTGCGTTTTTAAATTGCGACAACTTTTTTTCGAGAAGCCGAGGAGGGTTGAAGTTTTGTGACATCTGTAAATTTTTGGTCTAGATTATATAGACCAAATTTCAGAAAAATATCTCTACCCCCTTCCGAGATAGGGGGTCGAGTCGAGGGTCGCATCCATAACAGCGGCATAGGCACAATGGCGCCCTCATATATTTTTTTGAAGATAATGCAAGAAAAAAGAATGCGATTTTTTTTAATGATAATGTTCATGTATTAGAAAAAAGTAAAAAAAATAAATAATTTACATTATAAAAATAAAATTTGGGAAATTTTTTTTATCGATTCTCATTGAGAATTAATGTTATCAATTTATATCGTACAAATTATACCGACAGTGAGAATATTTATATAAAATATGTGAGTGTGCAATTGTGCCTCTGTCGTCTGTTAACGTTGTAAAATTGTGCCGTCTGACGAGGGTTAAAAAACTATTGTTAATATTGGATTCAACTACTCCCCGTAGTGACGTGTTACTTTTGTCCCCAGACATGTTTTTCAGCATAGAACTGTTATAATTGTTATAAAGACATTATCTAAGAACGCTCTAACAAATAATTGGATCAATGTTTATAGTTTAACTGTGAATATTAACAAAAAACCAACAGAGGAGACACTTATCTGAATGATCGAAATAACGAAATCAGCTTGCTCGCGGTATACGAATCGTCGCATTGCTCAGCGTCACTCCGCGAAAGAAAAGAAACACTAAACACGCGTAACTATGTAAAGGAAACGTTTTGGAAACTTTTGTGGAAGACGGGAGAAGGCGTGTTACTTTCATGACGCCGTCACGTTTGTCCCCGCTCTCCCCTACCTACCTATTATTTTGTTAAATGTCTCTGGCTTGGTTAAAAAGGGTTCGTGATATAGGTAGGGTAAACGCGCCAATAAATGAACACTTAAGGCTAATGAATGAACGCTGTTATAGAATTATCTTTGCAGCGCGATTGATTCCACGTGCTGCAAAAATTATTTGGATATGAAGCAAGAAATTAAAAGAAATCTCTAATCAATTAGTTGCTTATTTTAATAACTTATTTTACTCGTTTTAATAAAAAATGTCCATTCACCGGTACGTGTTCATTTACTGGTACAGCCAGCCTAGGTATTTTCAGAAATCTCATCTCTCGCGACTATTTTCATTCATTATCCACCTACTCCCACGATAGAAAAGTCTCACGTAAAATCTAATCGTGGATTTAAGCCTTTAGACTTCCGAGAGCTGTCTCAAAAAACAGGAAGAATATTTCGAAGTGAAAATCGTTCTCGTGCGCGTTCTTCCCTACACATTTACGTCCGCTAGAAATCGAACGCCGAAAATTTGAATTCGACGCATTGTGGAAGCGAAGCTATCGATAGCGCACAGTCGAGATTGCCCATGGTCTTGGAAACAGAACCCTGGCGTGCCGGCTCGCCTTTTCTGCATCGATAATCGGCGCCAGCCAAGGATGCGGGGCGAATGTCGAGGGGTGTGCGAGTGTGCGTGTGTGACGGCGCACCATCGATATCGTGTTTCCGATCGATTGCGCGGCAAAGTCGATGGTGTTTTTAGAACTAATGGAGCCGCGGAGAGCCAGCTCCGCGCCGATCGCAAACAGGACGCGCCTTCGGGATGAAAGTGGGTGTTTCTTTCCCATTGCTCTTTTTTGCGCGACGCTTTAACCTTTTCGCAGTCTAATTGCGTTCGTATTCCACTCGTTTCGCTCTGGTTTTAGATCCACTTAATTCCCCGTCCCGGCGCGGCGCGGCTGAATGGAATTACACTATCGGGAAATAGATACTCTAAAATAATTGCGTGCACCGGTAACAGGTACAAGTATTCTGAAACGAGCGCGTGGGAGAGGGTGTGCGCGGCAACATGGCAGCCTTATCATTTCTCCATGCCGGTTATAATGTAAGGGCGGTCCGTTTCCTTCGGCTCGTGTTACATGGCAAGCGTGCATTAACGAAGAAAAGGGTCCTTTGTGCGGTACACCCACCCGCCGGCGGTATTACCGGGGCGTATCCGCGTGTTTCCACCAGACCGTGCGTAGACTGTCATAAAATCCTGCGGCGAGGTAGACGCCAGTTTATCCGCGGTTGTCTGTGATGACAAAGTGGCCGAGGCGTGTAATAGAAGTTGGTATATCCCGTGGGTAGCGCGCGGTATAACGGCAACACGAACTGTGATAACACGCTTTGATGTATCCCCCTCTGCCCTGCGAATGCTGTTTTGCAAAACATCGTTCGGTAGCGGCCGCAATCGATAAGCCGGCCAACCAACGAGCATTCCTTGGGACACGTCAGCAGTGCGCGAATAGCTAGTTTCCCAAGACTGCGGGTCCTGCTTCAAGGCTCGCAGAGATGGGCAAACCTTTTGTTTAAGTAAAATAACGAATAATGGTTAAAGAGATTATTCGTCACTCGTTCGTTAACCCTTGGTTAGGTCTCTTTGACACGTGGCGAGTAAGCTTTTAACTTTTATTCGTTATTTTATTTAAATAAAAATTCTGCCCATCTCTGCTATTAATTTTTGCGAGGCTTCTGCAGCTTGTTATCGTTGGACCTTGTGAGCGATGCGAGCACATTCGAGGAGCTATCAATGTTTATCGATTAGAACTAACTCGGGGAGATTTTGCAAAAATGAATCCAAGCTCGAGGAGTTATCGAGGAGTTCCCTGGTTTAAATCAACAGTTCTCGAGGTTTGCTTGTCGGGAACGCCGGGGGCCTCGGAACCCTGAGAACTACGCTTTGAGGGATGTTGATTCAGAGAATGGGGATTTTCCAACTATTATATCACCCTCTTTAAATCGATCAGCCTTTATTGTTATTCTTTTGCGCGGGCACAATTGCATCGAGAATACCGGGCTGCGCTACTTTAAGCACCACGCCCCGAGTTATTATCTTTAACTATCTCGATGGAGAGCAATTCAAATTTAGCTCAAAGCTTAAAAGCGACGAATGATCGAACGAAGTCTCCTTTTTAACTCAGATGTGAACGAACTTATCGCCGCATTAATATACTCGACTCAAAGAAAATTCAATTCCCTCGAACGAACTCCCTCGGTATATCTAGAGAAGTGTATAAAATAGCAACCTACATCTTAAAATACGAAGCTCTCAATAAGATTGCAGATAAATTAGGATTCTCCTGAAACGTGCAACTTCCGAGTAGAACTCGGCCCGAAAATCGAGCTTCTCCTAAAAGAGGCCGCCTCGATGGAAATAACTTGTTCCGAACAATGCTCTTGCCAAAGGTAAATGAAGCTTAATACCTGCCTACACCGATTGCTTCTATCTACTCAAAACATTTTCTTTGAAAGCAAACATTCTCCGAGACGCTCCCTCTAAATCCCGCGTCGTAGGCACCTCTCAGCCAAGAATCCCGCCCAGAATTATTTACAAAGCCGCTCGACTTTAATCAAACACCCCCGGCAGCATAAAAGCCAGCGCTAATGATTGTAAAAACTGCCGAACGCGCATTGGGCTCGAGCTAACCGCGATGGGTCAACGTCGCAAGAACACCCCGTATCCTTTAACTTTTGTGTCCCAAAGGGGAGAGTGGGTGGCACCGGCGGCTGGCGGCATGGGAAAAGCGACACCGGCTGTTTGCCAAGGTGATGGCACGATATTTGATTTTCCAAACCGCCGTGCTCGCTGTCCTGCCCTTTCAACGCGGCCCCGTCCGTCACGCCTGTCCTTCCTTTTACCTGTATGAACACGGTGAAGTAGATGACCGCGATCGTGGTGGTGACGAACATCGGCTGCAGCGGCACGTGTCTGGGGTCGATCAGCAGGACCAGGGCGAACGCGACGGCGCCCCGCAGGCCGCCGTACGACATCACGAACTTCTCCACCTTGTCCAGCTTGTGCAATCGAAACTGATTCGCCACCGCCGTCAGAACGATCACCCCTGCAAAAACATAGCGTTTCGATCGGTTTGAGCTGCGACGATACGCGCCCGTGCACACGTAGGCCTGTATGAATTTTTTAAGCGTCGCCCGCGCCGCGCGATTTAGCGGCGAACCGTCGCCGGGAAGCCGTAAGCTCGCGACAGTAAGCCGCGATGTAAAACGGGAGGAGAGAGAGAGAGGGACGAGTCCCGTTAAGCGGTTTCTCGAGATTCTTCAGCTTCGGCGGGATTCAAGTGGGAAGAGTAAATTTCTTAAGGGATTAATAGGATCGCGGAGTAATTTTCATGCTGCGAGGGAAGCGCCGGGGGGGGTAGTGAAGGGTTGCGATATGTGGAACGCCTGTTCGCGAGTGATTGATGGTCCCGTGCGTAGTGTTGCTGCTTGGGAGACCTCTGTACACTTGGATTACGAGAGAAGTACTTTTACTTCCAGCGGGGCGCAGACGTTCCATACCTATATAAGGTAAATGTCCCAATACCGGGACACGTCCCAATACCTGGACACTAGTGCAAATAATGCTGATTATTACGCTTAATATTCGCTTTATCCATAAAAGAATAATTTTATTCGATTACCCAAATATTTAATAAAATATATTCACATACATATTTTTCTTAGTAAACTTGTGACACTCGTAATAAAAATAGATTTTCTTGAACCCTCTGGTTTACACCATTTTAGTATTGCCGTTAGCTGAATTGCTAAAGAGTCTTTACTTTTTCTTAAGCGAATATTATTAATAATGTTTAGTATATTGGTCCAACTAATACATTTTTAGGAAAATGGTACCTTGTAGTATTATTTTTCGATTGGAACATTAAAATTAAAGTTCTTATTAGTTTTTTATTCGCGTGTCTATCTACTGGTACAGTGAAATCCTGGAACGGCCCTGAACCTGACCATGAGTGCAGAGTATAAAATAAGTACGAGTTATTGTTGACACAATATTAAAATCATTATTTAACACCTTAGCAATTATTACATTGTATTCATTGTTATCTTGTTTTAATGATAATATTCAATTCAATATTCATGTGTAAAATTCGCGCGTCACACACGAGTACACATAACCTTAAAATTAGTCATTCAATAATAGATTGTTTTTACTCAAGTTTGTTTACTGATTCGAACAAATTACTTATACAGAAAAAATATGCCAATAGGAAAAACTATCGTGTGGCTTTTTTTAATTAATTTCCCTAGAAAACATTCAAATTGCTGATGTTTCATCATGTGTCCAGGTAATGGGACAGTAAAATCGGGACACCGGGACATACTAGGGTAGATGTACCAGTAAATGAACACGTACCAGTGAATGGACATTTTATATTAAAATGAGTAAACTAAGTTAATAAAATAAGCAACTAATTAATTAGAGGCTTCTTTTAATTTCTTGCTTCATATCCAAAGAATTTTTGCAGCACATGGAATCAATCGCGCTTCAAAGATAATTTTATAAAAGTGTTCATTTATTAGCCTTAAGTGTTCATTTATTGGTGCCTTTACCCTACTTAAGCTGTCCAGGTATTGGGCCATTGTAAGGACTATGAATTTTCAATATTTTACCAAATTATTCAATCCAATAACGTGTTGGTTTTTTTTAACGATAAAGTACACGCAGTGTCCCATGTAATTGTAAAATCGTTTTTATATAAATCGACCTGTATAACTGCAAAATTCTCAATCGCGTTTCAGCCGCACCTTAAATGTCCAGGTACTGGGACATTTACCTTGCTACGAGCCAGTGTAATCGAGATCCCGGAACAATCCTCTAAAAGCAAAGGGTTCCAGGCTCCTGGTCCAAGTAATTTACTGGGCCGGTCCTCCCCCTCCTTTACCCCTATAAAATTTCCCCGAAATCGCACGAAAATCCGTAAAGCATCTCTTCCTCTCCCCCGTGCCAAGAGCTGTCACGGAGCTGTCATCGGAGCGAAAGACCCGGCGCAAGAAACGCTATTCTTGGCACGGTCGCGTAACGGGCGAACGACACGCCGTATAACCAATGATCGGTTTAGCTTAAGGCTCTTATCTCGCGATACCATTAAGCGACTCGAACTTGTCCGAATCGCGCGGGGGTATTACGCTGTGTAAATGGCGCCGCGACGTAGCGGAGCGCGGTGTCTTCAAGGCCCGGCCTTGGATTACTCACCGACGATCCGGTAGACCGAGCAGAAGACGATGGTGGTGAGGACGAACCACGTGTTCCAGTTGTGCCTGTTGTTGACGGTGGCCACCCCGAGGAACATGAATATAATGGTCTCCGAGCTGCTCGACAGCATTTTCATCGTGTATTTGACGGTGGTGTGCGACTTGTGCGATATATTGGCCTCCACGTAGTTCTTCATGGTAATGCCGCAGAAGGTGATCCTGGCGATAAAGAGGTCACGGGTAATGGGGAGCCAACGGTGGGGGGGTGGAGCAGCGTGTGCGATAGCGTCGGCCGGGAAACTCGAGTATCGATCGACCGGCCCGCCGTTTCCTAAACGCAGTCGAAATTAATTCGGACGTACGATCCTTGCTCGGCGTTTACGGAATCGACGTTCACCGGGGACAGTGGTCCCTCGGTTTATTACATGAACGTGACTCCTTGTTGGCCGGGAGGGGGACGAGTGCTCGGCTCTATCTCTAACTTAGGTCATCCGATTTAGGATCGAGGGGCGACTCTGTGTAACTGTAATTAGGGCTTTGAGGACTCGAAATTCCATCCTAGCGTCGGCTCTCGGTAACGATGGATTAGTCGTTAGCGTTCGCGGTCATCGGATATTGGTTGCGAAGGCAGATTTCTTGGCTAATTTATTCGCAATTAGAGTACCTCCCGGCGGTTCTGCGCGAGCGCAACATGAGCGCGTGCACGTTGGAGAATTGGCCATGAGCCTCTTATTTCTGAAGCACGCTTTATTCGCCCGAGAGTGTTTTGATATCCTTCAAGTACATTTCGGGGACGGAATGCTTAGTTTGCTTTAGAGGCTATGATTACCAGGCGAAGAATAAACGAAGTGGCTCCTCGGGCGAGGACAGTATTGCGAGTTTTTGAGATCTAGCAAGTGGAAGGACTCTGTAATTTGTCAGACTTGGAACCCTTGCGACGTTTTAATCAGCTGGAGACGCGCGGGACCGAGAATTTTGTCGAATATTAACGTTCTCTGCTTCAAGTGCATAGGTAGTTACCTATTGGCTACTAAATTCTGCGCGGTACGAGAGTTATTGTTTTTCTCGGATTCGTGGTATTGTCGATGATTCCGCGCCGCCGTGTACGATCGCGAAGTGCTCCGCTCCCAACCCCCCATCTTTTTCGTGTTAGAAAACGTGACTTCCATTCCTTCTACTTCAAACTTCTTCGATGCGCGGGAGATGCGAGATATTGGAAACTCCGTGTTGCACTGTCCATTACTACTTCGTTGTTGTCGAAGAAACGATGAATTATGCATAAGGCGGTGGCGCGGCGTTCCTCCTGATCGCGGAACTTAACGCGGCAACTTCTCTTCGACAACTATTACGTACGGCTCGAGGGTGAGTGATGAAAATATGAGGGACTCGGATGCCAACCGCTACATATTTACAACGCCGAAACTTGGGCAAGTGGTATAAGTTCGGAACGGGAAATATCAAAATATCGTCGCATCGTGAGTTCAGGGAAATCGAAGTGGCACGAGCTCGGAGCAACACGTCCCGAGGAACGGAAGATCCTGAGCCAGGGTTGGGCATTATTCGAATAAATTTTTAGTCGAATAATCTTCGAATAAAACGAAGTTATTCGAGAACAACGAATGTATTTTTTATTCGAATAATTAGAGAGAAAGAAGAAAAGGGAGATTAACGTAACCACAACCGAAGTAACCGTAATTCAAGAGCTTTGTAAAAAGAAAAGAAGACTCGATTTTATTCTTTAAACATATTTTGGAACGCACCAATAAATGAACACTGAAGGCTAATGAATGAACACTTTTATAAAATTATGTTTGCAGCGCGATTGATTTCACGTGCTGCAAAAATTGTTCGGATATGAAGCAAGAAATTAAAAGAAGTCTCTAATTAATTAGTTGCTTATTTTAATAACTGATTTTACTCATTTTAATATAAAATGTCCATTCACTGGTACGTGTTCATTTACCGGTACATCTACCCTAATGGATTTTATTGATCTCGCAATAAAAATATTTTTATCCGTTCAACTCGGATCCCTCGAGATTAAATCCTGAGTGCGCCACTGCAGATGTTTGTTAAAAAAGATTACGCTTATGTGAAAATATTCCGGAATGGAAAATTGGTATCCGACTCTCGATCAATTGGATTTTATTCATTCGCCGAAATTCCCAGGCCCGTGTGTTAGGTACCTATTAGGTACTTTGCGAATGTTACATCTCAAGTGTCCCGAGCAGCAGCGGGTCATCGCTTTATTAAGTAGAGCCCGTGGCATTGAGATACATGCGCATTCGAAATGGCTCTATTTGTCGGTCAAACAGCCGGGGAATTCCGTTTAATCGTATATAGATAAAAATCGACCAGATTCGACCAAGAACGAGCGATTACGGGTTAAGCATATTTGAACAGTTATTGCACAGAGCGTACTTCGCATCATGATCGATCATCCGCTGGCTCCACTTCACTGGGGAACGTGTAAATAATGGACTTAACGAGAATCACACGGCAATTGTGAGGCTTTAAGGGGTCTGCGGCGCGGCGGGAGTTTTCAATTATTTCAGTTATTTAATATTGTCGAAACTTTGGCCGTGGTCAGCTTAATGAATTACCGAGCAATTAGTCAGTCCCTTTTCCTTCCCGGTACACCCACGGTTTAGCATCGAAAATGTACGCTAACGCTGCTTCCCGTTCCACCCTCTGCTCGTCGTAGATCGTAATAACGCTTAATTAACGATACGCCGTTTATGGGCTGATTAAAAGAACGCGGATCAATCGCCGCGCTCTCTTATTGTCCGAGATCATGCACGCTTTGGTAAACGTACGTACGTAGCGATTCGCGTGAGAACCAGAGAGCCGTTTTCCGAATTTATTGCGAGATATAACTGAGGGCGTCAAGAAATGCACCCCGAGCTCGCCTAATAAACCCCTAGCGCCCGTACCAGACACGTGCGGTGCATTCGACTTTATTGGTGCGAACGGGCGAAATATCTCGGCTGGTGATGTTAACTGCCCTGCATATACCTATTGCCTTTTATGTATTCTCTAATAAAAAAAATTGTCGTTTACGATCCCAACTTTCCTATAAAGCGCGATATACCTAATATGGGGTTGCATTAATTTATAACCGAAGTATCGCCCTTATCGTCTAGATGAATATTTCTCGAGGTTCCTCGTTACTTCTCCATTGATATTCTTCCGTGCACAAGGATACCAAAATTCTCCCTTTCAAAACGAACAGCCAATTATCCCTACAGAGGGTGGCCCCTCAATTGGCCAACGAAGATTCATAATTTGACTCTCGGCGTATTCAGAAAAACCTTTCCCCACGTCGGGCGCCTTTTATCGGTCATTTCGAGCGATACGAACGGTACCTCGGGCCCGAGAGATCGTTGCACTCTGGCGGCCCTCTGGGTTAGGTCTGATTAGAAACTGGAGGGATCTACTTACGCCAGTATACTCGACATGTGAAAAATCTCAGCGTTCAGATAGGCCAGGTACGCCATGACGAATATGAAGATGGGCTCGATCACGCGAACCTGGTGGGTGAACCTCGTGACGAAACCGGTGGCGAAGCCCCATATCACCCCTATTATCGTCCCTCCGATCGCCACGACGAAGAAGGAAGCCAGGCCCGATAACAAGTCCGTGTAAAGGATCCTCGACGGTCCCATCTCGCTGTAAGCCTCGAACATGTGGTACAGCACCTGCGTGTCGTTAAGGAAGCACAAGCTGGCTCAGGTGTTCTCTTAATCGAGCGATTTAGTGGCAACGTCACGAACAGGAACAGATTTTTCAGCCCGCGATTAACACGCGCGTGTCCGAGCAAGCTTTTGCAGTTGACTTTGTCCTTCGACATCTGTTTATGGCGTTGCATTGATCAGAATTGAAACTGATGTCAGTCTATTCGCAATTTTTATTTTTATTGACAAGCTAAGATCCCCAATATGAAGATTCAACAAATTATGAAACTTTGGGGATATCTCTAGAGGATATACAGGTGTGTATTCCGCTCTTTTTTTGCTACTTTTTTTTGCACTCTAAGGGTGTGAAATTGACGCCTGCAAATTCAGCTATTTTTCAATTTTATGTTACAACTCGAAAATTGTAAGAGATAGAAACAAGTTTTCAGGCAAAAGTTACTTCTTTTAATTAGGACTATCATTTGGTGACTTGCAGTTCTTGTGTTATGACACAAAATCGGAAAATGGTGGGCTTTTCAGGGGTTAATTTCACCCTCTTAGAGTGAATTTGGCAAAAAGATTGAGGAAATTGCAAGAAATATATCCTCTAAATATCCCCAGTCTCATAATTTGTTGAATCTGCGTGTTGCGTATTAAATTGATCCTTGTGTATTGAATCGGGCAGGGTGGTCAGCACGTTCCGAGATATTCAGGGAATAAATAGATCATTTCTGTTCTTGGGGACGTTAAGTTAAGTTAAGAGGGGCTACTTACAACGGTCACGGCATCGTTCAAGAGACTCTCCCCGAACACTACGATGTACAGGATCTCGTTCACGTGTATTTCCTCGAATACTGCTAATACAGCGACAGGATCCACCGCGCTGATCAACGCTGAGAAAAGGAACATGTCCAACAGTGGTGTTTCGCAGCCAAACAGGCCGCTCTTGCCTAACACCCACAGTGACGCACCTGTAAATAATTCACCACAGCTGACGATATTGATCCTGTCCGTGTGAAACTTCTCTACAAAGCCCTGGCTAATGAAGAATCGACGTGCACGCCAAACAGAATAACAGCAAATAATTGTACCAAGTAACTTCCTTACTATTTTCTTTCCAAAAACACCTTTCGAATCACGTTTCTCATTCGAAAGCGTTATGTAAGTGACTTTTAGTAATTGGATTCTTTAATTAATCAGGCTCTTCAAATTATCAAACATTTTATCTTATTTTTTATGAAACCGGATTCCAATAACTGGCTCGAAAGAATTGAAGTGGAATTTTATCTATGCAAATAACAGATATTGCAAATCATAAACGGCTGTGATTGACAGGCCAAATTAGATTAGATACGAAAAATTCGGCGACAAATAATGCGACATAACGATACGATCGTTGCGCGCCGTTGACAAAAATAATATCCTCGCGACCAAGGCGACGCGTTTGGCCGACGACCTCGAGGAACGATCTCAGTGATTTTTCATTCGCCTCCGATATCCGCGTTGCCTCGCGGCGAAAGTACGCCGATAATAATAACGAAATCGCGTAATCGGTTCCACGAATGCCGCGGGTGGGGTTAGGTCCACGTTGCATCTTTAATTGCCACGGGCGTCGGCGTTCCTCGTCGCGCAGAGAGAGGAACGGTCAGTTTCGCAACCACCGGGGCGAACTTTTAGCGAGCACGTTGTGCCATAAACAGAAATCGCGTGGGCGGTTCGACGTCCGCGCGTTTTCCCTCTCGACGCGAGCTCGCGCGTGCTGCTCTATACGAGCTGATTATGAAATACTCGAATCAATAGAGAAGCATATTCAATGGGCGGAATGCTCGCGAGAAGCATCGCGCGAAGGCAGACGGGGAAACACTTTCAAGTCCCCGCAGGAACCCTTCGGAAGACCAACGGTACAAGTGCTATCGTACGTCCTGAAATTGTACTAAAGAGCAACGGTGTCAATGCCAGTTCGAGGTTCACTCTGTTGGCCTTCTGCGTTGCCCCAAAGTGTCTATACTAATAATAATACAACTTTTTATCACCGCGAAAGTTTTTCACACCGACAGTAATAAGCTCGAAGTTCACTCGTTTCTCTCGCAGACCCTCGGTCTATATATTTCTCCCACGCCGGAGGCAGACAATAATATAAAACGAGCCGGGCCAGAGGAGGATAGTATTAGAAGAATCGTGATTTAAGAAGAGACACCGTTTCGCTTTTACACGATTTACCAACCTATCGACAGCGTGTTAAATATAGTCCCGACCACGGCGAAGAGGAGTATCGTCCCCAGATGGTCGAAGAACAGCCGGTTGGGCATAAAGTAACCGGCGTCCAGGATGATGGGCGGCAACATGTACAGGAAGAAGGTGTCCGGCGTGAGTGGCGACACGTGGACGCTGCTCGCCTGGAACAGTAAGACACCAACGACGACGCCGACAACGATCAGCAAACAGGACTCCGGAAAGATCTTGCTGAGCCTGGGCGTCATGTGGAAGCCTGCACGTACAATGGTAACATAACGGAGGGGAAAGGGAACGGAAGAAAGCCCGCGGCTTCGTAAACTCTTTCGCTGCCGCCTGGTCTGTTTGCAACCGACCGTGTTCAACTGAAAATCACTCGTTACAATCGTGAGGTTACTGCGAGCAAAGCTGGCGGTCTTAAAGGTGTTGAATTAACCGACGTAATAGGACGTCGCCGAGAACGAATCACGCGAAACTGATACCGATACAGTAGGGGGTGGTGCATTGAGAGCCCTCGTCCCTGAAACTGTTCCCATCGTCAGTTGTCCCTCCGACAGTAGCTCACCGTTCCTCGCAGCAGCGTCAGAGTTAACCGCGGCAATTACCAAGGGAACCGACAACAGCCAAGCGCCTGCCGAGGCCGGTCGCGTTGCAGGCGTACCTATTTTCGCGATGCTGGCGAAGAAGATCCATATCCCTATGACGAACGGTGTCTCCACGCGGTGAAACTCCACCGACATGATTTTGTATTCCGGCACTCGTTGGTTCGACGGATCACCGTTGGCCGGGTGAGAGGCTAGATGAGACTCTACCGGGTGGTTGTCGCCGGTGTCAGCTGACAAGCTTCGAAAGGACACGTCGTCGGGCAGGGATCCGTCGACGGGCCCCATGGGGCCGAAGCTCTTGCCTGGGTAGGGCTCCCTCAAGTCCCCGGGGAACTCGTGGTCGTCGACTATGGGCCCGTGTATCGCGTAGTCGTTGACGGGCACGCGTTTCTCCGGCGGGGCATGCTCCGGAACGGAATCGTAGAACTTGACCAAGCCTGCCTGGCCGCATTGTGGCCAGGAAGCGGCTAGGAGGATCAAGGCGAGCACGATCATCGGGGAGTCTGCACGTGGAGCCATGACGACGTTACGCGTCGACGACGATGCTGCTGGCGGGGACTGCGCTCGTCGACCGCGCTCGTCCACCGTTGCTGAGTCACTCGCTGTACCATCAGAAGGGAACACACCAGCTACGAGGGGACCTGCAGGGTACGCGGCTCCCGCCGTGCAGGGGATCCTCGCCCTCGTCGCCGCCTCGCTAAACCCTTGGCTCCTGCTGCTTCCCCCTTTCACCTCGCGCGCGATTCCCTTTGCATTTACACGGCGCGAGTGCCTCCTGAGCAATGCCTCGAGTGGAGGCTTTCTCGTGTCACACGTGGAAGACGATCGTCTCGCGGAGATCGTTTAGCCTCAGCGCCGATATCCGTGCCGCGCGGTTTCAGCGGAGTCTGAAAGTGGCCGAGACGTTGGCCCTTATTGCTTTCGTGGCAGGCATCGACGATCTCGTCACACCACCCGGGACTCTTGAACTGGCCTCGTTGATGCTGTTCCCCGAATCACTGTGTCGATCGGATCGCGACGGTGCTCGCTCGCGTAGCATAGACGCTCCGGACACGCTTCTGTACCGCTTCGATCTTTCCCCAAGCGCGTTCTATATTTGCATCCACGGGCGGCCCTTTTCGGTGGCACCAGAATCTCCCTGACGCCGTGTCAACGAACCCTCGTGGAGGACCCACCTACGCTCCACCGACCACATTCATTTTCGTGCCCGTTAGAAAAATACGCTCGCCTAACAATAGAACCCACTCGAGTGCGGGATTTGTTTTGGTACTTACCGTGCCGCCGTTGCTGCCTCGAGTGTGTCCCGCGTTTATTGGCCGACTATCGACGGGCCGAACTCACTTCGTACGCAGCTGCAACAGTGCTGGCTGGAGATGAAGCTTTCGAGCCTCCTCTTGGCCCGCACAAGATCTTGTTTACACCTCGTCCCTCTCCAGTTTCACGTGCATGAACCAGAATCCACGCAAGTCACATAGCAAACGGAACGTTTCCATTCCCTTAGTCCTGGAGCCAGTATCTCATCCCGAGGAACATGGAAGATCCCTCTGGTCCCCGCCAGAATCTCGACGACTCTCTCCGGATCCTTTTCACAACTACGTTTCGCAGGACTCCTTTATCCTTTCCCCGTCGAGTCGCTGTCCAAAAAGGACGCGGATCCTAACGACGACGGAATCCCACCCGGTTCAGGTCTCGGACTTCCGATCAGGGTGGCGCACTCCTTGATCCTCACGCAGTCACTCGACGATGCAGCGGCCTCTCAAGGACAATGTGGAGCCCAGGAAACAGGAGGAGCCCGTCGCGACGCGGCAGCGACCATTCATCGTGCAGTCATTGGAAGTAGCGTTCCCCTAGGTTTCAGCGCCGCGCCGCCTCGATCGACCGTCAGAGCAGCACTGGGCGAGTTAAGTCGTCGACAGGCTGGCCAGTTCGGGAGCCACGTCCAGCACCATGGCCACGGGAGCGCACAGCTAAAGGCACCAAGAACGCTGCCAAAAACGTGCGTAGCTGGCTGCGAGGCTACCCATGACGTCGTCACTGATAGCCGATGGATGCGCGCTGCCGCTCCTTCTCTCTTCTACTAAGCTCCGACTCTTGCTCACCTCCGCTCGTGTCCCTCCGTCTCTGTTCGCCACCAGCCACCTCTCGCTCCCTTTCTGTCCCTCGGCTTGGCTCTCCGCGGAAGCCTCCAGCCAGCTGATCGTTGCCGGAGCCCGCGCAGGCGTCGGGACGCCGCCGCGATATAGCCGCGCGTGGCGTCGCTGGGCGTTCTTGCACGCATCGCGGCGTCTCGGGGATGTAGTCGTTGAGGGTCTCGCCGCTGGGGGCGGGCTGTCGCGCGGCAGCCCCTTCCACCCCGGGAACGGGGGGATGATTCGAACGAAATCGAATAGCGCGATGTTAGGCTGATCGATGACGATGCCTGCTTTCAAGGTGGGACAGACACTTGGGTAGGTCTGGCAGTTAAACTGGCAAGCTGGCCCGGTGGCGGGTAGGTGGGGTAGGTACATCAGTTCGCTGCGGAGAATCTGTTGATAATGACGTCTTCTGCAGCGTAGAGGAAGCTGCCTCCTATTGACGCGGATTTGTCACTCTTAGGTAATGTTGGGATAATTGTTCGCAGGATGGAACTTCTAAATGGATGATTTCTTGCTCTGCATTTATCAGACTTGTTACTCCGCTGCCCCTGTAAACTCCATACTTTCTCTCTACTCCTTTGATCTTGCCTGAAATGGAATTTTCATTGTTGAATCTGTCAAGAATGCCCGCCGTTGTACGGCGACTTCTGTTCATGATTTTTACAATTTCGCGACGCAATTTTCCTTGATTGTGACGAAAAGTCAATGGGCCCCGTTGTTCCATTGTACTTTGCTCCTTTCGGTCTTGCATTCAAGGGAATGCGTCGTGAAATGCAGTAATACAATGAGACTGAACTAACCTGATGTTTAACTAACGAGGAACCCCGAAAGAAGTTTAGATCGAAAACGAAGTTCCTTAAATTTCCATCTCTCCTCGAACACCCAGATTTCTATTTTCTACCCTTTCCTTAACCATCAGAATCCCCTAAAGAATTAACGAAAAATCCTTTCCCGGCTGTTCGCGATCGACGTCTTCGCCACACTTGGAGACTCGCAAGTAGAAACAGCCCGTATGCAATCAGACATACGCTATTTCGTAGAGCACAGCTCTGCTCGCATTCATTTTTCGACGCACGTTCGCTAAATATTTTCCCCTCAATTTACTCGGAACTATTTACCTTCCAACCCCCGGAATCATTCCTCCGCCAGCGCGTGTATTGTTTCATAAAAGAATGAAGCGATCCGCGGCGGAGGATCTAAAGCCCGAGCGGCTGTACGTGGGTAGGTGAATCGTCACATTCTACATATAGCGGATCACGGAATCCGGGGGAAGGCGACCTTAAACCAGCCCCGTCACGTCGTCGGATCTCGGAGACACCTTTACCCTTGACCCTGTCACTGTTGCGCTAGCAAAACTGCTCGGCTGCCTCGACATTCAGCTCGCCAGCCTTTTCGATCATGCTCCGCGCGACCTACCCCTCCTGGCCGTGGTAGCCTACTTACGTTTTTTCCGCGCCGCGCGGCGGGGCTGAATCGTTTCATGATTTTTTAATCGGAGGAACGCGAGCGAGGGCTAGAACTTTCCCATTCGACGCGAGCACGCTCCCGTACAGTTATCGCCGATGCCCGTTCCGTTTGTGCTCGAGTAACGCTGGCGATAATTAAATGGACACTGCTTTTCTAACGACGTCCGTTCTACGAATAAAAATGAGCCTCGCGGTTCCCTTTTGTCCCGTAATGTGCGCCGCGGGAATAACGAATGCCGCCCGTGATTATTAAATGGAAGACGGTTGTTTAAGTTATTTTTGCAGCGCTCAGGGAAACGCGATAACGCTCTTTATCATCGTCCTTCGGTTGGCGTTTCTCAGCCGAGAGTGTGGAAGGCGGAGTGGTTGGTTCCGCGGACGCTGAGCGCCTGTCGAGGCTCGATTAATTATCGAAGCTTTTCAAGGGCGCTTGAAAACAATTTTTTTTTTCGGGTACATTGTATTTTGCCTGCTTGCCGCCAGATAGGAGCGAACACTGTTTATCGCTGGGTCTTCTTTGCGATGGTGTTCGTAAGTATCGCGATAACCGTAACGAGGGGCACGTTAATGATCCTACCCAGCAGTAATCGTAAAATTGAGAAGCGTGCGTCGGAGTGTGCATGAGTGGTTCGCTCGAAACGGTGTTGCCTTCCAAGAAAGGGGTCATCTCCCTATCTTTTATTGCGCGAGTGTTGCACGTGAGGGCGTATTAATTAAAGAAGAAACAGTTTCCGAATGCAAACTTCCACGTGGCAAAGGCTGCCTTTCCAACCGAGATCCCACGCGCCTTTTTCCTATTGAAATCCATTTTCCCCGATCACAGAGATACCTGCCGTCATTCACGGTTTTCTCGAAACACTTCCTCTATGCATCCTCTAAGGCGAAAAGTGATGAAGCGCGTTACTTTTTTAATACTCCCGCGCGAGTCTAAAGCATCTCGCGAAAATTAGCCGGCGAACGAAGAAGAATGGACGAAGTTCCGCGGTGGAAAATTCAAAGTGCAATATCTCGGCAATTAAGAAAACCATATCCATGTATCTCACCTGGTGTTCGACTTAATTCCATTTGCCAGTGCGCCTCGGCAACAAAGATAGAAGCGGCGTAATTGCGAATAATGGAATTGACCCCGAGAACCGGGGAGAAAGTGGCTTTGGTAGCAGAATCCTTTATCGCTCGTTCCCCTTTAATGAATCTTTTCCTTCGCGCCCGAGCGAACCCGACCGGAGTGATCGGCGGCGTTCCTCGCGGCCCCATAAACAAATTGATAAGCAACGGAGTCGAATCACGACAGAGAAGATATATATATACATTCCCGTCACAGCGATTGTTTAACGAACGCGGCGAGCATTTAAATCGCGACGAGGGGCTTTCAGATAACAGCTTATTCCGGCTGCTTGCGCGGCGAATCTATTATCAACGGCTAGGCCAGATCGCATCTGGTTACGACCACGCTTGACGTGCTTTATTTGCAACGGCCGGGATGTAAGCGGGAGACCCAATTTCTTCCCGCGAGTTCCTTGCTTCCTTCGTCAGCCGCTCGGAGTGCCGTTGATGGCAGCTATTCTCCGTTGCGCGGAGAAAATGGCACCGTTTCGATTTCGATGGCGTCCCTCTCGCTCGTACATAATCCTGTCCTTTGCCGTGGCCGAGGAACGGCGCGCTCTCGATCATAAGAATGCCGCCCGTCTCTTCGGCACAAGCCGCGGGATTAATATGCCGGGCCGCGTCGCTTGGGAATGACGCTGGTCAAGGCTGCCCCGCACCGCTTACAATTCGGACGCGCGAAACGCGCGGCTCGGAACTATCGCCGGAGTTGGGCTCTGGATCATTTCGGGGGGAAGGAATTGAATTTTGCGGGCGAAAGGAATACGGTGTAGTTAACGCGGAGCCCTCGGGGGAAGATGGGGAATCAGCTGTTGGAACGATGTGGTGCTGAAGTATAGTTAGTTGAGGCGAAACGTTCGAACGTGCAATGTTTCCTCCGAATATCAGCGTGCTCTGGAAATCTCATATTTCGCTGGCTTTTCGATGCTTTTCACTTCGATTACCAATTACACGCGAGACCCGCACACTTGGTCGCAAAGGTGCGATTAAGAGACTCGCCCTGCACGTATCGGAGAAATTCATATTACAAGAATGGTTAAATCCTTTTGCTATACGAAGTGTATTTAACGCGTTATCAGGCGACACCCCGAGGGCTGAAAATGTGGGGGGAAAAAAAAGTTCGTTTCGACATTGTTAGCGAAAGTTTTGAGTTGGCCGTGCAGTTACCAGCGTTTTCGACATTATTGATCTCTCTCTCTCCCTCTCTCTCTCTCCGCCGGCTGTTACAGAGGATGGTGTGTTTAACGCGTTATCACAAAATTTCCAAGCATATTCCGGCGGATTAAAATGACCAGAGGTGTAGTTTTAGCGTTAATGAAATGTTGAAAATACCTTGCAATTATGAGAATTATTATTGATCGCTCGCTGGGGTGTACAGTGCTATCTGATGCATTCAATTTATGGATATAATTCTGGAGAATCAAAGGGACGGGAAATGTTCGCTTTTAGTATTAACGTTGGAAATGCCTGGCACCCGTAGTAACTGTTAATGTAATCAAGTGCGCGTTACAGTACAATCGTGTTTTTCATCGTCAAAGCGACGGGGAACAGTTCCTCCCGACATCGACGGAACGTTGGAATTAACGTCGCGCGTCAAGTCACTCAATACGGTTGTCGCGTCGATTATAGTTATTTACCTTGATCCTTATCCGTCCGATAGAGGAGGAATGATTTCCCGCGGCAAAGTACGAGCTCGCGCGACATATGATTCATGCTCGAGCTGATAACGGCTATTTTGGAAACAAGAAGTTCGCGGACCCGCGTTTATCAAACCGTTTTTGCCCGGCTCCCGGCTCTAAAACGTACCCGCGCGAACTTTCCGACAACTTCGATTCATCTTGCATAATAGTATCCCCGTCGCTGCTCTTCTTTTTTTTGCTTGTCTATCCGCGACCAGCATCGGTCGGGCCGGTGAAAGGATAATCGATTCGGGGAAGAAGATAAATTCACTTTGCCAGATCACGATAAATCGAAACCCAGATGCTATTTAACTCTCTATTGGAGACACTTTGCTCGATGGATGGGCAGACGCATGAAATATTGCTGCCCAAATGGAAATAGGAACTTGGGGAATCAATTTTGGGGAATCTTTGGGCTTATCGATCGGTTAATGAGACTGGGCATTTAAATAGACAATTCGACGCGGGAATAATGTAACGTCGTTATTTAATTCGACGGTTAATACAATGTCGAGGCTGTCTGGTGTTCTGCTGTTATTATTTAAAGTGAATGGAATGTGCTTGAAAGACGCTTGCGCGTCGATGCACAGCGTAAGGAACTCGTATAACATGTAGCTCGCAATTCTTTGCTGTCTGCAATAGAATTTGAGAAATGGCGGTGTGCCTTCGGTGTAGGGTATCTCTACGTCATCAGTTTCCGTTCAAGGCGACAGGTTTCATTCCTGAAATGTAGTGCGTGGCTCGTGCCTATTCGAGGCACTTGGGAAGACCTGCCTTAAAAATATCCTTTCAGCTGTATCAATTATTTTACTCTATCGAGAAATACCGGCGTGCATCTTGCAGACACGTTGCGCCAATTGCACAGTAATCAATATCGCGACATAGGTCTAATATCGTCGCAGGGAACCTCGCATTGCATCCTCCAAACAGGTGCAACTATTCACAGAACTAACAATTACACCAGAAACATCTCTCTTTCTCTACTTTAAGGGGTTAAAACGTTTTAGGGGTTTTATTAAAAAAAAGCAAATAGGTACTTCTTACACATGATTTATTAGTCCATAAAGTGCACGAAAAATTTATTTACTTGTTTATTTATTTCTTTGGGCCACTACGGAAAAATGGTCAGCATTACATCTCCTTTAAACATTGATGGATCTGAAAAGTAAAATGTTATGGGTTGACGAGCCATTGTTTTATATTTTGGCCCTGTCAACCCGCAACATTATTTTATAAGAATATCATTTTATTCTTCAGATCCATCGATGTTTAAAGGAGATATGCTGACCATTTTTCTGCAGTAGTGCAAAGAACCTCAAAGATCATATATTATTTAATACAGAAATGATTGTAAATAAATTTTTTCGCGCACTTTATAGACAAATAAATCTTTTTTTTTTAAATAATACCCTGAAAAAATTCCTAAAATCATTCATTTTAACTAATCCCACATAGAATGGACAGCGAGGTAACAATAAAATTGAAGTGCAGCATAAACGGTGGCCGAAAAACTCAACAGCAACCACCCTCTCCTCACCACGACACCCCCCAATAAATAATGAAGACAAAATTTCACACCACCGCGCAGAGTGGACCACCTTGAAGCGCAAGCTGCGCGAATGGAGCCGGGACACCCAGTGCATGGTCGGCGGCGTATAACCAGACTGAATCTTCTTTTAACCGACAATGGACGATCGGGGGGGGTAGGGTTGGTCGATAGAAAGCGCCGTTCCGGCCGCAGATTTTTCAGCAGGCTTCACGAATGATGAAGTGCTCCCACGGCCCGTCTGACTTACATCCTCGTTATCATACGGAGACAAATCGGAGCAAGACGATAAAAGTGTAACGCGGGCGAGCCGGGGGCGGGGTGAAACTCTCGGGCTACCCTTACCTACCCCGCGCCGGCCGATATCGATTTTACGTTATGCCACGTGCAGCCTTGACTGGCCGCGCGTATTTTTCGAGATCGTGCCGTGAACAGCATTCGAGATATCCGGCACCGTGTCGCGCGCGCGTTCCTGCACGTCCTCGGGAGCCGCGCGGGGAAGGTCGTCGATAAATTTCGCGCGCCGGGCCAACCCCGGCTATAATTCGCAACTTTTGCCTGGCGAGAGCTGCGGAGAAGAGGCGTTCTTCGGGAGTTAACGCGCGATACCGCGGGCACGGAGCGTTAGGGGTGGGATGTGTGCGGCGGGGGGTGACTGGAGTCTGGCCCCGTTTCCAAAGTGCCGGGGGATTTACAACATTAATTTTCGTGATGGACAAGTACCGGCTAATGGCACTTTAATGACCGAGAACTCTATTGAATCGTGCTCGTTGACCATGCGTACCACCGTGACGCATCCAGAATCAAGATTTACCCCCTCGTGACGCTGATCAATGACCGACTGACTTGTCGAGGAGCGATACACGGGACCGAGTGCTCGACGTTTGCGGGTCCTTGGGATTCCTTGGCGTCATGCGGATCCCCTTGAGTCTCGGATAACATCTCGTCGGAGGAGTGGCTCCTCTCCGCACTGAAATTCGCGATCGCGTTTTGGAATCGACCGCCGGCGCGCGGCAAAACTATGTTGTCGAACTTTGCATTGTCTTTGACGGATTATCGCGGAGCTCGGCGGGAAGTTGGCGGGGTCGAAGTGAACGCGGGGAGTCGTAATAAGTTATCAGATCCGAGGGACGTTTAAAGACCCCGAGTCAATGGCGGTCGCCTACCCTTAACTCGGAACGCCGGGGGTTTTTAAGGAGTTTAAGGATCTCTTGTTATTGGAAACCGCTGCCGAAGGATAAAACAGCAGCGCGGGTCAAGGTAACCGTGCCGAGATTGCGGCGTAAGTTGTCGAGATACGTTTCTGGGACCCATGCTCATTAAGACCTTCCTCCTTTTCTTCCTCAGACGACTGGCACGTGATCTCAATGTTTCGTCGCATCGTTCTTCAACAGCCCGCGGAGAAAGCCGGAGCTTTTCCTCGCACGGCAGAGGGGTGCGAGATTGTGTTATTTAGGAAATAAGGATCCGAGGAACGCGTGCGTTGCGGTGGCTGCTAGGGGTCGGCACGGGAGTGAGTGTTCTTAATGGCGATCTGTATATTGCCAGAGTGGAGCTCAGAGCTCGGGGGTTGAAAGCGAATGGCGAACAAAGCGAATGTATGGGGAGTATTAGAGACGGTTGGAGTCGAATGGTGTTATATCAGTGTTTATCTCGTTGTTCGAACGGCCTTGTTAAAATACCTGAAAACTACCCCCGCCAATGAATCGCGTTTTATTTAAAAGAGTTTCCGGATTGCACGAAGTTCGCCATAATCCGCGCGGCTGCTGGCATTGCAAAACAAAGCGCGAGTATTAAGGGGTCAAAGTAAATTCCACCACGGGTGGAGAAATCCTTGCTGGTTTTTGTAGGTTTTAAATTTCATTGGGCAACTCCTCGGGTCATTTTTTAGGGGGGCGTTGTCGAGTAAGCCGTCGAGAGGAGGTGACACTTCAACGCGGCCACTTATGCCCGCAAAATCCAAGAGTTGACGGAGCCTGGGCGAGCGCGGCACTTTCTAAGTCGATTCCCTAGGAAACGAAGGTCTCTGCGAGAAATATTCATTCCATATCTTCGATTTACTCCTCGGGAATATCTTCCTACATAAGTACACTGTGCGTTTTTTCATGAATTATTTTTGCACACAAAGAATGCGCAGAAACAAAATCGGTTTTAGTAATTTATTAATGTAACTTTAATCACAATAGCTATTTATACAAAGAAAAAAATGTATTAAATAATATTAAGCAGATATATTTTTATACAAATAAATATTTTAATACGAATAAATATTTTATTCAAAATACTTGGCGCTGCTCTCCGAATTGGTGTTGCTAAACTGAATAAATATGTATAAATTTCATTAAAATCTTTTTCTTTCTCTCTTGCCTCAGTGGTGTCTTGTCTTGTTTTATTTATTAACCAAGACAATTGGACCGAAACGGAGAAATCAGGAACACTACTAGCATTTGACTTAATTGGATGGGTAATTCAGCATTTCATAGATTGTATTGAATTTGAAGCCTCAACTGAATAAATGTGTATAAATTTCATTAAAATCTTTTCCTTTTTTTCTTGTCTCACAATCAGTGGTGTCCCCTTGTCAGTGGTGTCTTGTCTTGTTTTATTTATTAACCTTGGTTTACAGTTCTGACAACCTTATTAACAATTAACATTTTTTCGGAGAGCAGCGCCAAGTATTTTGAATAAAATATTTATTCGTATTAAAATATTTATTTGTATAAAAATATATCTGCTTAATATTATTTAATACATTTTTTTCTTTGTATAAATAGCCATTGTGATAATTGGCGCAATTTTTGTATATCATTATATTCATACACGACAATGTTTTTAAATGGGATACTTTTTGATGGGATTATATACTTGGCGCATGGGATTATATGTAACTTTAATCTGTAATTACACATTTTTTGAAACTGAAAAAGTCAAAAATAATCTCTTGTAGCTGGCGCCAAAATACATACCTTTAGAGGAACACCCTTAGACGGCGTTTCAAATTCTGCTCTGTACAAGGCTCTTAGAAAAAAAAACAAAGAATGTTCCTATTAACAACAATATTTTCTAATGCTGTACGTAGGGATTTTACGAAATTTCGATTTTTAAGAAATTGGCGGTCATTTTAACGAAAAAGTCAATTTTTTAAGGTAAAAAAGTTTATAAAATTCTGCACCAAAAAAAAAAAATAACAACGCTACAGCAAAAGTCCTACGTACATCATTAGATTATACCACGGGGAAGAATTGTGCAAAGTTTCAAGTCAATCCGATGAAAATTGTAAGAGTAATTTGACTCGCCACACAGTGGGGTGAAAGACGCTAAAAGTTGGCATCAATTCCTAGGCGTCATGAAAACTTGTGTTAATTAAATAACTTAATGAAACGCGATTATTTTAAAGTAAATAAAACAAAAGATTCCTCTTTTAAACTTATTTAATACATTTTTGTACATATTTAATAACACAATCTGTGAAACCTTTTTACTTTTTTTTTTGATACGGCAATGCAGTGATCATATTAATGATCATGTGAATTAGTATCACTGTCATCATATTCATTATCAGACTGCAACCGTGTAGTATGATCATCACGACTTATACCTGGAGGCAATAATAAGTTTAAAGCTTCTTTGGGCAGAGATTGACGATTTTTTGGGGGTAATCGTCTCTCGCTGGTTATTACGGGATCTGAACTTAATAAAAAGTGATTTCAAATATCCTGATTGCCAAAAGACATTATTTTCATGAACTCGGAACCTTTTTGAATAGTTTGAAATTTTAGGGATTCGAGCAAAAACGAGCAGAATTTGATAGTTAATCTCAGTTCTTTGATAATCAGAGATGATAACTGTGCAAACAACAATGCTTGATAAGACTTGGAAGTTAACGAAATGTTTAATTGTTCGTGTAGATCAGCTATGGTAATTAAGGTTATACGAGGCAATTTTGAATTAAACTTTATGAAGGTATTATTGCTTGCCGCAAACGTATAACAACAAAAAGTAATTAAATAAACACCTAAAATTGACGTCTTCATCACGAAACAGAAGTTTATGACACAGAAAACACAAAAAATAGCTACGCAAAATCGTTTGATAAATCGCTTGGAATAAACATGTAATAGAGTTCCTACAACTAACTGTTTTTGATCGACTCGGGTAAGGAAGGAAGAGTTGCAGCAGGCTGTGGATATACGTATTATTGCGCACACATATTCCAACTATATACCAGGGATAAAAAATCAGATATGTAAACATTCTTTTGTATTTCGATTTTTTGCCAACTTTTAGCAACTCCAAAGGAATTTATTTTGGCGCCACCTACAAGAAATTATTTTTTACTTCTTCAGTTTCAAAAAGTGTGTAATTACAGATTAAAGTTACATTAACAAATGACTAAAACCGATTTTGTATCTGCGCAATCTTTGTATGCAAAAAAAATTCATGAAAAACGCCTCCAAAAATCGCAGTCAAAGGTGGTGTCCTGCCTTGAATTACTTCAAGCTCTCTCAATCTCGTCTGTCGAAAGAGTAGAATAAAAAATAGACAGCTGATTATCGTATCGCACGCTCCATGCGATACCGCCTAACTTTCGTTGCACAATTTCTGCATGCAACGAGAATTTAACGAGCCGCCGTACGTCTCCTTATTATTCGACTCGCCCCATACAGGGTGCACGCGAAAATTGCTTCCCTCTCTTAGAAGGGTAATACTTCAATCCATTACACGCCGACAAAGCAGTTTTTCCTGAATTTAGCGGGAGCTAAACTCTCGCCAGGCCCTGCGTGCACCTTCCGCGCGAGCGTGCCGCATACTTGTCCCCGCGACAGCCAAATAACTGTGACGATTCCGCGGAGAGGCGCTCCGAATGCGGAGCGGTCAAGCGCGTTCGGATGCACTTTAAATCGCGGCTGCTCCACAATATCCCATCAAGCTTCGAGCAGAATTCGCCCCGCGACCGTGTTTCTGCCGCTGGTACACGGGGGATCACGGAATTATTCCAGCGACCGGTGCGCGCTCGCCCTCTGAACACCGCGGCCGCGGCCGGGAAACAGTAAATTCCCGTCCGCGGGGTCGCCTTTCTTTCCGATTTCCCCGTCGTTTCCCCGTAGTTGATCACACTTTGATCAACGGCCCGCCCGTTAATCAAGGCGTAAACTGCGCCTCGCGGAGGGCTGCTGCGCTGTTTCTTTCTTTGCTGCTTTATCACGGCCGAGAGGGCCGCTCTCATTTCCAGGTTCAAAGGACCGGCACCGGTCCCTTTTCGCGGGGCTTGTTTTCCTTAATACTCGATGTAACACGACCTCTCGCATTCTACGCCTCGTTTCTTTGATCAGAAGGAAGACGCCGGCCGCGGGTGTTTCAGCCGAGCGAGCCTGATAACGATAACGAGGAGGAAAGGAGCTCAAAGGCGCGTGAAACGAACTCCTGAAGGAAATATTTTAGAACGGCTCTAACGCGCTCTCTCTCTCTCTCTCTCTCTCTCTCTCTCTGTTACGCGAAATGGCTCGTTTGCGTGTCAGACCGGCGGTCTTATGAATTTATTAAGTGTAACTCGAACGGCCAGAGGCAGCCGGGCAGAAAAATTACCGCCCGGCGTGAAAAATGTACACCGCCAAAGCGATATTTGTAGAAATAGGGCCGGGCTCCCTTCGCTTTCGGGCGAAGGTCTCCGTTAATGCCGCGGTCTCTTAACAGCGAATTCAAACCACTTCTACCGGGAGGCTATTGATTTCTCCCGGGTGGAAATTGTCTTTTGAAAAGATCCCGATTCACGCGACCTCCTCCGCGGATTTATTCTCGGGACGTTTATGAAGTCGTAGGCAGTTCGCAGGTACATGGTTCGTTTCACCGGAGCATTAATCGTCTTTTATTTACCAGTGTTGCACTCGGCGAACATTTCCGCGCAAGTTGTATTCACTTTCTCGCCTCGAGAACGATTGCCTCGTAATTTCTTTACGGGGATCCTGTAGAAGTAATTTGCAGCCAAGCGGAAACAGGCGTGCAGATCCTTTTCCACTCTTGCCTTGATGAAAAAAATTGCGCGAAAAATTGCCAACGCCTCGTCGAATATATCTGACACCCGGTCGCAGTTATGCGACCGTAAACAAAATGCACGAGTGGCCGGCGGCGGAATGCTCGCAATTTTTCAAAAAAATTGCCCTCTCCGCTCGGGAAAAAGCGCTCGCAGTGGTCACTACTGGATTGATCTTCCCGCGACCCCCGCTGGAACCGGCTCGCGATTCGTGAATGACAATCGGTTTCGTCGATGCCTCCGCACGGCGCTCTTCGACTTCGAACGGGAACAGCAAGGACGAAGGGGAAGACAAAAGGACAAAATCGGGGGAGAAAAACAAAATACTCCGCCGATAGCGGCAGGCGTGCAAAACAACTTTAAATCGCCGGGCAAAACAATACGGGAACGTTAACAGTAATTAGCAGCGGCGGTGGAAACGAAACCCGAGGCTGCTGTTAAATGCGCGCCGCCAAGTAAATCAAGGCGGCTCGCATCATTTTCTAGGAGGAGCGGCGGGTGGAGGAGGGCCCAATTACCGCGGATATTCTTCGCGAACAGCGGGCCAAAGGCGGCGGCGCAGCGGCGCACAGTGGTCGAAAATCGAGAAAACCTGGCCAAAACCCTAATTTCTAAAGTCACCAGTTATGGTTTCAGACAACACCACCGTTTTCATCACCTATCTAGCTACTAATTACCAACAGTTAGAGGAAAGTAAGTTTGTCATCATTCGCTACAGCTCATTCCAAAGTTGAGTATTGTCGGAGTGTTACTTTCTCAGTGAAATTGCTGGTGCTCTTTGTGACTCTTAAAAGTGCACTTGAAACTAGTAGAATGATTATGGTTCAGTAGGTAGTAATAAGTACAGTCCTATACTATATTTTGGTACAGATTTGAGGCCTGTAGCAATGAAGGGATGAAATTTCAATTAAAAAATTGCACCCCCTGTCACGACCACTGGTGAAATTATATTTAGCTAAAGATAAAGTTTACTTCGGGGCTCTACCGGGCATAATTTCTTCTTCTGTCATTAAGAGCAATGCTTCAGCTGTTATGGCGTGCACAAAAATTTTGCCCATATTTGCCCCTTCTTAAGAAAATCCATTTTATGTTGTACGGTGCAGTGGTCCTAAATCCCCAAAACGTGACGAAAAGATACAAATGACCGTTGAGTTGTACAAAAATGAGTATATTAAGGTTTTCGAAGTCGCTGATTACAAAAAACAAATTGGCAGAGCCAATATGGGAGACACGCATATCAGAAAAACATCAGATTTGGTCCCAATTTGGTATCCAATCAATTTTTTATCTATTTCTCAGCAAGTCTCTCCTTCACTTGTTTAATTTCATTTTCGTTTCATACATATCATAGCAACCAAACCATGTTTGGTGGCCTACTGATTCTGCTTGTGGCGAAATAGTATTTCTGGAAGTGCGGTCTAATTATATATAACAACACTCAACTTTCAAATAAACTGTAGCGAGTGATGACAAAGTTATTGACTTTAAAAAACAATAAATGTTGAAATAAAAATATTTTAATATTAAAATAGTTTTTTCTTCGAAGATTATAAATATTTTTTTGCAATTTTGACTTAACATTCGTAATCAGCGACCTCGAAAACTCCAGGATACCGTGTTTAAATCAAATCTGATGTTTTTCTGATAAGCGCTTCCGCCACTTTGGATCCGCCATTTGGTTTTTTCCAATTTTGACTTCAAATTCGTAATCAACGTCCTCGAAAACCTTAGTAGACTCATTTTTTTTACAAATCAAAGGTCACCTTCATGTTTTGGCCAGGTTTTCTCGATTTTCGACCACTGTGCGGCGCGCGTATTCACGGTGGCGTGCGCCCTTTTCACTTACCGGGCTTCATTTCATTAAGGAGACATCTCCCCGGCGGCCGGCTGCAACGATCACCGGATCGGAAAGGGACCCCGGCGTTCAAGGGGTTAATCGTTCCCGCGGACGAAGCGTGTCGCCAATACGCGGAGGATCGTTCGGTAGGGGATGAACGCGGGAGGGGCAGGACAGTCCGCTTAAGCAATCACATTTTCAACATCTTAATACAGACACGTCACCGTTTCTCCCTTCAACCCCCCCTCGCTTGCTCTCCCTCTCACCCTCGCCTCTCTGCGTTGCCTCTGTTGGCTCTCGTCGCCTCCTTCGTTTCTCCCCGCGGGGCTGGAGAGTTTCACCGCGCAAGGGGAGCGAGATGCGGGGAGAACAAGAGGCGCGGGGGCTAAATGGAACCGGAGGGTGAGAAAGAGAGCGGAGGGAGGAAGGGTGGGAATAACGGCGGCTGCGGAAGTTTTCGCATTGCACGTAAATTACAGACGACATCGATGCATCCCGAGGCTTCCTATATTTGCAACGCTCTCCCCCGTGGAAACAATCGCGCGCGCGGCCGACTTCGATACTCGAGTAGCGAGCGGAGTCCTCCCCGGTCCTCTTCCTGGACCCCGGCAACCGTTCGTTGATTTAGCCGGGCAACTTTAATCATCGCGCCGCCCCTCCGGTACCCACCCCCCGCCGGCTAATTTTATTCCGTAGCGAGCGGGCAATCAATTTAATAAGGGAAGTTCGCGCCCCCCCGCCCCTGCGGCGGGAGTCTTATTTTCTGATTATATAAGGCACCAACGCCGCGGAACGTTTCTCCGCCGGGGACGCGTCCCGCATAAACGGACCGGATCCACCGTTGCCGGCGGTTTCGCGGGGGGATAAACTTGCCGCCCGAGATTGGACTTTACTCCGGTATTATTCGCGGCTGAATTGCGAGTCCCGTTTAGAAACTCCTCCGCTCCGCACGCTCGCCGCACACTTTTTTCACCGGCTTATTCGCCGGCCACCTGGGCGTTGCTCGAGCCTCTGTTTGTCTCGATACCCGCAGCTTCGGCCGGGTGAACGCGGAGGAGAGTCGAAGGGCCTCGACGGGGACATGTATTAGCAAGCAACTGGCTGAGAGAGCGACTCGAACGGGGGTAATGAGAGATTGCAGCTGGACAAAAAGTAGACGGAATTGCCTGTCCGCGGAACAGGGGAGAATCCGCCGGCATAAACCACGGTGGAAACGGCGCCGTCGAAAGTCATTAGCGGGAGTTTGGCGAAGGAACGACGCCGGGAGCCTCTGCCTGCGCCTAATGAATAAATACAAATCCATTTCGGGCTAAATAAGCCCGAGCGCCACGGCACCGTCTGCACGACGATCCCGGATTAGCCTGACGCTGCAGCTTAAACAATCACATTTTCGAGGCCTCGAACAAAGGCCGCCCTCGTCCCTCGTTATTTTCCCCTTTTCCGTTTAGACGACAGCGGCGAGACAGGGTGCGCACACAGACGAGAGCGCGGGCTGGTGCTGGCGACCGGGCCGCGAGGGCAGCGCGGAACTTTCGCTGGAGGAAGAGTTAAAAGCAGGGAAAACGCGTCTATCCGCCGGATTCCGTAATTGAATTAACACACCAGCCCGCGGATCGTCCCTCCGCAAAGGGGCCGAAAATGCCCGGCTGGCTTTCACCGCGCGCGCGCGCGTTCGAGTGGCCAATTTCATCCTTGGAGCTGCTTGGCCTGGAAGCGCTATTCTTCGTCGTCCGACGCGGCCCCGCTGCTCACCGCCGAGGAAGTGCACGAGGTAGCAGATAAAGTCGGATAATGGAAAAACTAGCGGGGGGGTGAAAAAAGCCCGGGAAACGGCGCGGAGATGGAAGAGGGATAAGAGAGCGAGCGGGTCGGTGGAAGTTTCGCATCGGGCTTGACTGGCTATTGGTTGGAAAAACGCGGGGCTTGAAAGGGAGCCTGGAAGTTCGCCTTAATCAAAGCAACGAAGATCCGAATTTGAATCGGGCATCCCGTACGGGGGAGCGGCTGATTATTATTTTTCCCGTCGGTCCGCGAGCATCCTCGAACTTTCTACAAAAGGATCCCCCATTCCCCGCCGCGCCCGCTTTCTCTGTTCGAATTAAAAATCCAACCGTCTAGCTAGGCTAATTAAACTGGACTCCGCCGCCGCCGCCGCTTCCTTTTTAACTGTCGTTGTCTAATCTACTTTAAAAGCAAACAGAGTGCGCAACGCCTTTGTAACTCCTTGCGTCTGTTAATTAAGCCCCGGCGAGTTGCTCCAGCTGCAACTCGGGTGGATTTAGCGTGTCATGGAATTCTGATTATCTGTCTTATTCACTCAGCGACCACTCCTCGATTTCGTGGGTGTTACGGCGCACAATTTGAATATCCCCTTTCACTCGCGTATCGACGAAACTATCGTCCCTCCTTTAGATCCGACGTAATAAGGTCGAAGCGTTTCCCGATGACGCGACAGCCTCGTACGTCAAACAGTCACGCGAAAGGGTTGCAAACGTGACGCCCGATCGAGTCAGCCAGCCCTCGGCCGTCTGCTCCGCCGGCGGAACACCGGTAAACAAACGCAATTGCACGTGTCCCGTCGCAATCCCGTGGAATCTCGTTGCCTCGTACCGCTTCCTGCCATCAACGCGCGTCGGCGGTTCGGTTTGCCGCGCGCGAAACGAGTTTTGTTGCGGCCCGTGTCTCCTTAACACGGCATCGCAGACATCACGGAAATCCCCGAGCAGTTCCTTGGGGGCGCGCAGAAAACACCCCCGGACGCGGGGGTTAAGAGGGGGGTGAGGCGGAGCCAACGGCGACAACATCAGGTGGAAAGTGAACATCCCGCGTTCCACCATAAACGTCAGAGTTCATTTCGCAGCGAGAAACGAGTTTCGCCGTCTCGTCTCCGCGCGAGCCTCCCTCTGGCCCCTATCGCGGGAATGCCGACGCAGTTCCTCGCCAGCATCGAGCACAGCCGCCGTAAACGGGGATATTATGAACCCGGGGAACTCCGCGTTCCGCCGTAAACACGTCCCGGTTCGCTTCGCATGGGAAACGAGTCTCGCGTCTGGCGCTATTTTTTCGGGGCCAAGCTTTCGCAACGCCGTCACGGGATTACCGGGGTTGGTTTGTCGAATACGCAGGGAAATATAACGGGGAACGCCGCGTTCCGACATAAACGTCGGGGTTCGTATCCAGCGAGAAACGAGCCACGCCGCCGACTCCTCGCGCATCTTCGGCGGCGGAGGTTTGCAATTCTGTTACGGAAGTTCTAACACGGTTTCTTAGGAACATTGGGCACGGACCGTAATGAAAATATCATGAGCCGGGAACGCCGCGTTCCACTGCGGGCGACCGGAGTTCGTTTCGTAGGGGAAACGAGCTTTGTCGTTGTTTCTTAAGGCGAGGTTTATAGTACCGAGTTGCTGGAATCTAACCAGGATTGCTCGCATACGCGTGGCTCAGCTTATGAGCTGAAAAGATTGCGAACTGGGAACTCCGCGTTCCACCGCGAATATTAGAATTCGTTTTACCGCATCGCCCATGATTCGCGAAACGTATTCGCACATCCCAACAAATCCCACTCGGTCCTTTGGAAATAGTAAATGTTGCCCAGGACAGTATATTATAATAAAAACGGAACTCCGCGTTCCGAGACGAACACCACGAACACCGCTCGTTTCGCGCGTGGAACCGAGTTTCGTCGGCGTGCGTTCGCGAACCAGTATTTTGGAAATATAGAATATCGCTCGGGGCAGAAGAAGGGAAATCCCATAGAAAGCGAAGTTGCCGTTCCTCGAGCGCGAGCGCTGCCGGTGTCTCGGTTCTCTGCATAGAACGGCGCTTTGTCGTGGCGCTATTCGCGACGCTCGCGAACGTCACAGAAATCCTCGACACAGTTTCTTCGAACCGTGAAAGAGTTTCTGAAACAGTAGGGAACCAGCGACGACGATATCCGCAAGAGGAGAACTCGGCGTTCTGTTACAAACGGCAGCTTCGTTTTGCGCATGGTGGAGCCGAGGGGTTTTGTCCCGGCGTCATCGACGGGGCTCGCTGACCTCGCCGGAAGTCCCGACGCGGACCATTCCGAAGTCGCGAAAAAATTCGCCGAGCCAGCGGGATAAACATTCGCCGCGTAGAACGCTCGCGTTCCGTGCCCGCGAGCGTCGCTTAAAAACGTATCGTTTCAGACGTTAAAATCGTGGAGGACCCTACGTGCTCTCCCGGAAATATTGCAGATTGCATCGAAGTCTGGGAGGAAAAGGCTGGCCGACGAGTGTAACAAGGACGGAACGCCGCGTTCCATGACGAACGGCGGCGTCTCGTTCTTGCGCGCGGAGCGGGTCCCGTTGCAATTATCGTTTCATCGACGCTCGTAGGCGACACGGGCCGCGAGCTCGCGGCCGAGACTCCTAAAAAATGCGGAAAATTCTCCGCGAAATGGAAAGACCGAGGAACGACATCGTTACGATGAAAAGCGATTGCAAGTTCCGCGGCGGGAAACGGCCGCGGTTTCGTATCGTCGCGAGAACACCTCTGGGCTTCGTGGTCCCTTTTCGATGGCCCGTGCGTCGGAGACACGTTCCGCTGAAAGGCGCGGGAATTTTTCGGAACCTCGCGTTCCGTCAGCGAGGGAACGTTGCGTGGTCCGGTGTCTTAGAAACGCGGAAAACACCGCGACAGACAGGGGGCAAGCGGGGGTAAGCCGGCGGCGACAACGTGGCGAAAAAGGAAGTCGAAGATAGGGAAGAAGGGTGGCGATCGTGCGCCGCGAGAAAGTTTTGCGTGACACGCCGCAACGGCTGTTATCGTTTCGCCCCCACCGCAGTGGCTCGCAATCGAAATCTGCTGCGGTTGGAATTACCGAGTGCTCGCGAAACCGGTATTGTATCTCCACTTAATTGTACGAATCAGCCAATCTGTACCTGTGTTTCTTTATTTTATTTATTTTAGTTTCGTTCTAACATCTTATTCATTTTATTAATTTGGTTTCATTATTTTGGGTAGTCACATCGTTACTCAGAAGGCCGCTATTAATTCTCATTACAAGCAAGGTAAAAAGGGAACTCGATTTCTGTTCGATGATCTCAACACTCGAGTAGGAAGGTACTGAGATCACTGTGCAGACGATTCTGGTACGCGATGCGAGGTCAATTCTCCCTCCTGCAAATCTTCAATCTATTCAGCCATTGTCTTGCTTCGAATGGCTTCGAATATTCAAATCTGAGAAATGTCAAGCATCTGTGATGGGTCTTGAATGTTTCAAGTCTGTGCTGGAAGTCTCGACGAGTCTCTCCTTTGCCATTCCTAGAAGTAACTATCAACCCTTCTGATGGCACCTTTATTAAACATCGAATGAGCAACAAAATAGGATCGAAACACTGCGAACCCATCGAGACTTTAAACGTCTTTCAGATTCTACTAATAATCCCGTCGATCGGAATTTTCCGTCCCCCGTTGAAAATGACGCGCAGCGTCTTCAAAGCCACGACTGGGTTTCGACTGTGAGCCACTGTGCGAGCGCAGAGCCCCGGGGACGGAGGGTTGTCCCGTCGTCGGCCAGGGGTTGCTCGGAATCTATCGGCAGGCCAGATTTCAGCCGCGTGTGCACGCGAGCCGCTTTCGACGGCATTGTTTTCTGTGGAACGCCGTGGAATATTCGTGCCGGCTTACGGCTGATAAACACGTGTAATGGAAGAAGGACTGAGCTCGAGCTCTGGAGAAGGAAGATGGAGGTGATAAAACTGTGGCTGCCGGAGGGGAGCGTAAGGCAATTCCGCGAAAATAATTTCCCTTTTCAATTGGGACGGTATCTTAGAACTCCCTGGAACAAGTCTACCGATTCGAATTAAAGCTCTACGTTACGCAAGACGTCGGAGCAAATAACGATATCAATAGAATCCCTCGATCCTGCCTTCACTGAATGGGTATTGAAGATACAGCGAGAGTCACATAGGGCGCGTGCAAGAGAGAGAGAGAGAGAGAGAGAGAGAGAGAGAGAGAGAGAGAGAGAGAGAGAGAGAGAGAGAGAGAGAGTTAAAGTTTGTGCACACGGATTTATAGAATATTCAGAATGCACATGTTTGAAAGGATGTATGCCTGGATAGTAATATTAATTGGAATAGTATTTGGTAAAGAATACTCCCTCCATTTTGTTTTTAATACACGTGGACAGGTGCAATCGATAACCCTTTCCCCGGCTTGATACGAGCTTATCGATCCCCCCATTTTGCGAGCCTCTCCGCCTTCCGTTTTCAAATCTTCGTTCCGAAACAGGCGACAGTCGGATGGGGCGAGGTCCGCAGAGTACAGTGGATGAGTCAGAGTTCCAGCAGCGAGGATCGAAATTTTTTCCTACGTCGTTCTCGTTATACGTTAGGGTCTCGCGCTGTCTTGGAGCAGCAGGACAGCGATCCGGATTATCTTCTAAATAATGAATCGAAAAAAAGTGGAGATATCGCTCGTTTGCCGCGGCACCGTCGCCACTCAAAATGTGTAAATTCACGCGGGGAAGACGTTTCGAAAGTTTTCCTTTAATAAAACGTAAATAACGGGATCTATAGCTTCTCAGCGTCCGGCCGAGAAATTTGCCGCTGGATATCTGAAAACGGAAGAATTTCGAGAGCCTCGTCGGTATAATGTCGACCGAAGGGTGCAGAATTATTTTCAATTACGAATTATTATTATAAATCCCTAAAGAACCCAGTATTTACTATTACCTGCTACAATTTTGTTCCTTTTCCACTCCGCAACTGAATATCGCCCAGTAGGTACCTCGATTTGCAATGATAAAATAACGTGGCGACAGTGGCGGATTTAAGAAAAAAGGCCCAGGTGGCAAACGTTCTGAGGGGCCCATTTTTTCAGGGAAATGAAGAGGTAGTTTACTGAAACTGTACAGAAAAGTATAGAAAAGAAATATAATGCTTGGATAAAATCATACGTTTTTTTTTTAAAGACAGGGCCCTACGGGCCCTTCTGAGCAGAGGCCCATTTTTCAGGAAAATAAAGCTGTAGTTTACTAAAAACAGGCTCAGTGTAATAATACAGAAAAAAATATGCTTTGAATATAATTATATATTTTTTTAAGACAGGGCCTTAGAGGGGCCTTCTAAGCAGAGGCCCATTTTTCGAGAAAATAAAGCTGTAGTTTATTAAAAACAGGCTCAGTGTAATAATACAGAAAAAAATATGCTTTGAATATAATTATATATTTATTTAAGACAGGGCCTTAGAGGGGCCTTCTGAGCAGAGGCCCATTTTTCGAGAAAATAAAGCTGTAGTTTATTAAAAGCGGGCTCAGTGTAATAATACAGAAAAAAATATGCTTTGGATATAATCATAATCTTTTTTTAAGGATGGGGCCCTGAGGGGCCTTCTGTGCAGGGGCCCAGGTGGCAACTGCTCATTGGCCACCCTGTTAAATCCGCCACTGCGTGGTAATGAATATTCATGCGCTAAAACGATAGATGCGAATCGAATATTATTATTATTCGTCTTTGTTGCCTACTCAGTAAATGTATACAAAGAATAGAGAATAAATATACCGCGGTACAATACGGTTAGAAGCCTAACTAACCGTAACTACAAAAGGAAACTAAAATTACAACTAGGAAGCAAGAAAGAGATATTAATAATTCATTAAGATATGTGGCGTGCCCAGCGCAGTCTTTAATCCTTTGTAACTCTGAACACGAAGTTCAAATAACGTGCGATCGCGTAATATTTTCCCTCATTTTATGGCCCACATTTATGCTTTAAAGGCATCGACACGGAATTAAGAATCAGCCTGCGCGGATACCCTATAATTCAAGCCCTCGAGTGTCTGCTTAAATGTACTCCGCAACACGCCTGGAAAATATCGGTTGTAGGAGTGAGTAATTCGAAGGCCATTACGTATTATTTAATGACTTCGAAACCCATTGTTGCGAATCACGAGCCTCGTTGATTTCCGCCAGTAGGTGTATATAGATGCCGGGCTCTGGGTACGCGGCGAAATAAAAGTCTGGGGAGAGAGATTTAAATCAAGGAGCCGGAGTAGACCAGAAATGGAGCCTCCTTACTCTATCCATCATCCTGAGAGAGGACGTTATTGAAAAATGCGCAATCTGCGGGGGAGGTTACGTGTGACGAGGCGCCCGTCACGCATGAATCATCTATGCGGCGGCAAATTTTCCATTCAGACGGGGATTATTATTGCAAAAAATGGCCCAGGGTACTGGAGACTTTGATGGCTCTCACGGCACAATACGGCTGCGGTCTAGTTGCAAGTACACTCGCGGGCGAAATATTCCACGGCCCCGAATATCCGTTCGTCCTGCCTGAAGTTTGGCATCGCACACTTTGGAGGCCGAAGCGGCGCAAAAGGATACCCGGCATTCCTCCCAGAATAATCCAACGTCGAATCGCCCGAGAGCCGTTAATAAACCCCATTATCCGCCTTCAAAGTGTCCTGCGCCGCGGGTGTATAGCCAACAGGTGTTTACGCGACGAAATTTTCTCAAAAAATAGTAGGGACCGTTGGCTTTCACCCCGCGGAAGACGTTCACCCGCGATCGAGTTTATCCGGGGCGATCGACCAGCAGCTCGTAACGATGTTTCGATAACTTGGACGAAAGTTGGGGTTCGTTCGTGTTTACGTATCCAGTTCGGATTTAATAAGTTTCAATGTTCCATCAGAGGAGCGCGAAACGCCAGTCGGACGACTACATAGTTCACGTTTAATCGCAGAAAAAGACTGTGCTGGTGGTGGAACTTGGACGGGCGTGTTTCACCCCCCCTCGAACTAGTTCAATTTCCAAGGAGGTCCAAAAAATTCTGCCCGTTTAAATAGAAAACATTCCCTCTCGAAATGCTCCCTTGCCAGCCGCAGACTTCCAATCCCCCGGCCTCTTAAATACCGACACAGCCGCGCCCGGAGTTAATCAAAGGATCGGACCGTCAGGATACGTAAAGTCTCCCTTTCATCCCTCCCCGCCGCCCGTCCCTTATCGGCCGGCGTCCTTTCCTTTTCCATCTTGCAGTCGCGGCGACGGCGAAAGGAGTCGCGCGAGTATCGGTGCTCGAGGCTCGAGAACAATAGGGTCTCCGGGCACAAAGGGCAAGGATGCATCCGTGCCGAGAAGAAGGAAGCGCGACGTACGAGTCGAGCGTGTTCGCCGCGTACACGGGGGAAGGAGGGTGCGTTCGTCCTGCGAATATACACGCGAGCCGTGGTTTCGGAGAGGGGCACGGACTGTGTGTGCGCGCCGTTGGTGGGGGGTGGTTGGCCTATCGGCTCGGGGTTGCTTGGAATCTATCGGTGGGCCAGATTTCACTGACACAGTCTCCGGCTTACCGGCACAGGCGAGCGATCCTCTCCTCGCGCGGTGGTGAAAGAGCGATAGACGCGGAGGCAGTGCAGAGAGAGAGAGAGGGAGAGAGAGAGAGAGAGAGGGAGAGGGAGAGAGGGAGAGAGAGAGACGTTTGGTGGGTGAGGCGCCTGCGCGTTGCTCGCTGGAAGCGCGCTCGCGCACTCGCGTCGCTCCTCGACGTCCTTTTGCGAGGAAATTGATTCTGCGCGAGACGACGGACAGCCGAGGGTTGCACTCGCCAGACGAGCCGGGGGTCCGCAGACCGCGCACACACCGCAACGGGGAACCATCAGCGTGCGCCAGCCGACAGCCACCGTGACGGCCGTGCGACGGCCGCTATTATGTAAGGGGGACGTCGTCGGGGCGCAACGACACAACGTGGACACGCGTACAACCCCCGGGGAGCAAGCCGCGAGGGGGGGTGCGGGGGGCGACATGCGAAGAGACGGGTCGCGCCGGCCGCGTTACGACGATACACAGGCGGGCGCCGACGGTGATCGCAACAGCAGCAGCAGCAGCAGCAGCAACAGCAGCCGTCGCTGAGACGAGCCTCGTGTGCACGCGCAAGCCAGCGGATCCTCGATGGAACTGAAAATCCTGCTGCTGGTTCACATCGTGGGTGAGTGTCGCAAAAGCATACCTACATCCTCCTCCGGTGCGTGTGCTCGCGCGCCACGCGACAACACCGACCCCCCTGTCTGCCTGGCCTCTGTCCCTCCGTCCGCTCAGCGCTTGACCCTCGCCACTCGCGCGGTCCTCGCGGGCCGTTGCCCCAACGTGTCCGCGTCCTGTATGGATTAGCAAAGTTCCTTGCACTCGGTGATCGCCGCGCGATAAATAGTGCCGATCGACTGGCCGCGTTCGGCCCGCAACGTGCTCGAAACGTGCGAGGGTAAACGTTGGCTGCGGTGCCTCGTCGGCAGCCGGCAAGCCTCGCTAACGTTGCCCTCGACGTCCCGCTTCCTTCGGTTGTTTTCCCCGGCTTTCCTGACACGAGGTCGGGGCGAAGGGTCGACGGGGTGGACGGGCGAGATCGGGGGCATGAATTTTAAGGACGATTCCGCCCCGGGCACCGGCGTTGGGTTGTTTCGCGTCAAAAGCCTGTGCGGCTCTTCGAGGGGCTTGAAGCACGGTTTAATTCCAGCGTGCCTGGCTCGCGGCCGAGCTCTTTCAAATCCCGTCAGCCACGCGCAAGGTCGCTCCTCTCTCCGACGGGGGGCTTTTCGCGTCGCGACGTTTTGCATTTTTCAACGCCGAGCAGCGCGCCGAAGGGTCGAAAGCGCGCGGACCATGGGAAAAAATAGAGGAGCGAGAGGATCCACCCTAACGGGACGAAATATGCGCTTGCCGCGGCCGTCGACCGGGAGGCTGCGATCGCGTCGGGGTCTCGAGGAATTCGTCGGGATCCTGTTACCGAACCGATAACCCGCGGCGTTAAAGAACGAGCACGTGAGAAAATCAGCCCGCACGCCGAGCGAAAGATTCGCCCGTCGACGCTCGATCCTTGCCCGGTTCCCGTGAAATTACGTAATTTCGCCACGTTTCGCGTGGTTGACCGACTCCGTTCGACCGACTCTTTGCTCAGGGGGCGGGAAGGAGGAAGGGAGAGCAAGCGAACGAGACAGGAGGAAAATGAAAGAGTAAACACGTACAGCGCGCAGAGAGCAAAGGGTGCAACGGGGGGGGGGGGGGGGTAATAGAAAAGGGGGGTGAAACCGCGGGGGCGAAAAGTCAGATGTCGAGGGGGAGCGTATCGGTCGGCCACGGGGATCGTCACCGCGCGGTTAAAATATTTGTCCCCGCTACTATTTATTTGCCCACGCGAATTGAACAGCTAGATCGGGCGAGGATACGTTTGCGAACCGAATATCCCGTCGACAAACAACGCCGCGGACGACGGGGGCGCGGAAAAAATTACTTTACCGCGGGATAACCAGTCGGAGGAAATGTAGCCGAAAAATATAAAAAAGAGAGTCCGCGGACACGGAAACGGGGACAGGGATCGACAGAGGGAAAGAGCGGCTGAGAGCGAGAGAGAGCGAGAGAGAGAGAGAGAGAGAGAGAGAGGAGGACGGGACACACAAAGACGGAATCGAGAGGATTCTTATCCATCGGAGCATTGAACTCGCGCGGGGGGTGGAGATGGCTAGACCGAGAGGCGACGCTGGAGGGTCGCGGCTCGTAAAACGAGCAGGCGTTTCCATAATAGAAATTTAATGAACTTGACGAATAATTGTGTCAATGGATAATTGCATTAATGCTGCTCGAACGGGCACACCGGGCTCCGCGCCGCCTAGTTCTCGCTCCACTTCGCTCGGTCCCAGCGAATCACGCCCTCGCGCCCCCGTTCTCGCCGTCACCGCCGCCTTCCATCGGCTCATTTCATTGCCACTTTATTGAATTTTTTTTATCCAACCCCCCCGCCCCCGCCCCCGCCCCCGCCCTACCTCTTCCTTCCTTCCGGCTCGTCGCCCACGGAGGAGGAAACTCGACTCGGAAGAGCCGTATCTCCCGCGGACCGATCGAACCGTATCCCTCGATTTTACGACTCGGACGCCGGCAACGAGCTGCCGATGAGATCCATGGGGCTCGCGGCGTCCTGCACCCTCACCCCCTCCCCCGGCACCCCCCGTTCGTCGCGCGGCACGCGCGTGCAACGCCGCACACACGCTTCCCCCCCCCCCGAGCCTCGCGACGTGAAATACGATCGCGCGGCAACGAACTGTCGATTCCGCTGCGGCGATTCCACCGCGCGACGCCGCTCCTCTCCTCCTCATTCTTCCGTCGCGAGATTGTTTTCCTCGCGCGCGCTTTTTGCTCGCCTCCTCCCCCTGTCTCTTCCTCTGTGTACACCGCTTCCTTTTTTTTTTTAGATCCTATCTCGCTAACCCCCCCGGGTGACTACGCATGCCCTTGCAGGGCGAATGAAAAATGCAGAGAGAGAGAGAGAGAGAGAGAGAGAGAGAGAGGGAGAGGGAGAGAGGGAGAGGGAGAGGGCTGGGTCCCGTGGTGTGTCGCAACATCGTCGTCGACAGCTTTTTTTCTTTCGATTCTCAGCTCCCTGCGCCCGTTTCTTCGGCGTTGACTCTTTCTTTGCCTTCGCTGCTCGTTTCTTTCCCTCTCGCCCTCCCTGCCCCGGTCGTTTTTCTTTAACGAGTCGGCTACGATTGTCATTTTCCGTGCGGCGTCGCGGCAAGCACCCCCGCGCCTCCCTCCCGCCGTTGAATGGGCCGTCGCTTTAAACGCGGATCGTCCCTTTATACGGATATGGAGTAATTCTCTCGGAGCGGCAGCGACCCGATTTATTCAGAGGCAGCCGGTGCCCGCTTCTTACGCAACGCTGGCAATCCTTCGTCCCTCTGCCCCCTCGAGACCGGCGGGTCCCCTTCGCCGGAGCGAGAGAAATTTTGCCTTCTGCGGCGGGCGAGAGACGCTACGCGTCGGAAAGAATATTCTATTCAACCGGGGGACTCCTGCGGGGGCGGGAGAGAGAGATGGAGAAAGAGAGGGGCCCGTAGTCACCGGGCACGGTTTAATTACTTCCGAATCCACCAGTTCTGTTGTTCGCGCTAACAAAACAGCGCCGCGAGATTTATCGTAACGACGCCCGGGAACAGAGCTTCTCGTCGACTCCTCGTCGCCGCGATACCGCGTACGGAACGGGTACAGCGGAGTTCTTGAGGCGTACCCGGGCTCTGCGTCGAGCCGCATTTTAAGGGGGCACGTGCCACCGAATTTGTTTCTTCTGCTACTTGCTCCGCCAGCCCAAAGCTGTCTGCTCGACTTGACGAGCTAGATTGGCTTTCGCACCCCGCATGGCACCTGTTCGCCAACGTTCGCTCTGCCCCCTTGCGAAATTCTACGTAACTCTTCATCATTCCGATTAGCGTCAAGGATTTAAGATGTTTCAGCGGGCTTCGTCCATCTTCGTTTGCGATGGGATGCACGATGGATCGGCAATCGGGAGTATTTTCACCGGCAGCAGTCGTTCGGGGTCTCGAGCTTCCGGTAATCGCGGGGTTATTTTTGTTCGCCCCCTGTGTTTTTCAGGAATTATTCCTCGTTACGAATGCGCCGTTAACGAATACGAATCTTTAATTCATCCCGTACATTCTCAGTCACGTTCAAATTAGATGAATGAGGAAGTGGTAGCAATCCTGAAAGCGGACACTCGTTCGTGAAAATGTGGTTGCGCACCTGCGCTCCGCGCGGAATAATAACATGGCCGGTTTACAAAACATGTTAAGTGATATTTACTGACCGCGTTCGTTACAATTCACCACTTGCCGCGGATCAAAATGTTTCATTTATAAGTAGCTACCTGGCTTTAACGCCAACCTTGTGCAAAATGGCTTTTTAGCGAGCGCTGTTAATTCAGGACCAAAGGCCACTGGCAAACGTTATTCGTACTCGTGTGGTTATTCGACAAAGCTGAAGTGGCTGCAGAAAGGAGCCCTTCAACGTAACTCTTCTCATCTTTAAAAGTTATTTATAAATTTCGACCGTATTTAATTACTATATATGCTTTCGGCGCACTGATTCGGTCAGTTTTAAACACTAAAAACTAGCTATTTTGCAATAATTAATTATAAAATCTTTCAACGTTTCGATCTTAGTTTAGATCATCTTCAGGAAAGTTTAGAAAGTTTAGAAACAAAAATAAAATACTGCTTTTGCTATTACATTGAGTCACCGTGCTATTGCATTACGTGTGACTCCCGAGTCGGTTGGAATAAGACTAACGTATATCGCGAACAAAACATCAGTCCACAGAAGGTGAGAACAAGGTAAATACCGTTGACAAGCGGGGCTTGGGATCTTCTCATCTTTGTTGATATCTTTACCATCAACGGCCCTAATTAAGGCTCGGCGCTAGCAGACACGTAAACGTGCACAGTTTACGCCGGATAACTTTGACGGAACATTACTGGCCACGCGTGCAGCAATATCGTCTCCACTCGATTCCGAATCGCCCGAGATATAGTCGATAAACATCGCGTAATCGTTTCAGCGAATTACATCCACCATCCCCGTTAGAAAGCCGAGCGTAAAACCCATCCCCGTCGAACAGCGAGTGATTACAGTTAGGCGAGGAATATTCAAAATCGATTCCCCTCGAAAGCGTATCGAGCGCGTTCGGGCAAAAAAGTCGCCGCAGCTTTTCGATTTACCATTTGCGCCAAGTGCCACCCCGGTGCTACCGCAGCATCGCAGTGCACGCTCGCAACGCCCACAATACGTCTCTCGCCGTTGCGAGATATAATCCGGCGACGCGATCCCCGATCTCGCTAATTTGTCCCGCAGTTTATCTTCCAGCCGGGGACACTCGAGCCCCTCCGAACTCTCTAGGGGCCGTTTCGAAGCTTTCAAGGCTTCCATCGCGTGAATCGAGAAACCTTTCCTCGACTAACTCTCCCTCACCCGGACGGCGGCAGCGGCGAGAGCTGTTTCTGCTAAATAGCCCCGGTCCTCCCGCTTTAATCGTCGTCGCCTCGTAATGAATTCGCCAGGCTTTTCTTAAGCGCGACGTCGGGGCACGGCCCTCCCCGCTTCTGCTGCCAATTGCATCGACGATTAAATTACGACGGCCGGGCAAAGGTGAGCCGGGCGAAGTCGCAAATGAAATTCCCGGCGAACGGAATCCGCCAGAAATCTTAACGATCCCCGCTATCTCGTCCGGACCGCGTGCCGGCGACGACTTCGACCGAGGTTTTCAAGGAAGTCCGTGTAATTTAAATCTCGACCGCCCACCCGCGCCCCCTCGCGCGACGGTAGCGCGGAGAAAGGGGCGCGCTTAAAATGCCTCTGTGTCCGATTAAATCTTAACAACCTAATTTCCCAAGCCCCGCGTTTACCTCGATTCGATGTTCCAAGGGGGTGGTGGCGAGGGGTGCGTTCGATCCCCCGCTCCCCGTTCTTCATCCCCATCGCTCTATTTTCTATTCCTCCCGCTTTCCCCTCTATCTGTTTCGTTCTCCCTCCGATCGCCTCGCTCCTTCTTTCCACTCTCCGCTTCTCCTTTTCTTTTATTTTCTTCTATTTTTTTTTTAAATTGAAACGGGGTACGGGACGCGAGAACCAACGCCGCGGGGCGGGGGCGAGAGTTATATACGTACGAGGTCACGGGAGTCCCGGCGCATCGGAAGTCACTTCTTTTTCCCCCCGGCATAAAGTGGGATTAGGGTCGGTAATCTTGTGCTCGCCGCGGGTTACTCGCGCGAAAATTCTGAGAGGATCGTCGCCGGGGCGAATTAAAGGCTTCGGCCGCGGCGAGTGTGTAACGCCGGGGACGTTCGGTGTGCCATCTTCCCGTTGGCTGTTACATCGAGGGGGTGCGCGGCAAACGGGTAACCGTAATTACCCATTTGGCTAGGTCTGGGCATAAGTAGTCGCTATTGTAGCGTCAGTATTGGCCGTAATGCGGAGTGTTGCGATAGCTAATGGCCGTTGCTTTAAGAATAAGGCTGAAGGGGTAGCGCTGTTACGGCGGGGGATGCAGCAAGTCATAGCTGAGTGAATGGAACGCTTTTGTTCCGGGGCGAAACAGGGAATAGTGGAACACCGAGCTTTACTTACAAGGTGCAATTAACTTTGTGCGTGGACTGCTGAGGCCCGCCGTAGCAGGTACACTTCCATTCGCAGTTGTCAAAGTATTCTGATCGACTGCAACGTCAACCGCGGCTACGCGCACCCTCATTTTCCGCAATACTGCTGGGGCAGATGAGACCCGAAGCCGCCATTAAAAACACGCTCAAACATCACGGTGGAATCGTATTGACCTCGCCTGCACTTAATCATCGGATAGAGTATGGTGAACACACACGGCCGTCAGCCGGCACACACGCAAAACGTGTCCGGAATGCAATCACACAACATTTGTATTCACTGTCAGACTCGTATTACCCCGTTCGGCTCGATAGCCGCGGCGCATAAGGCGCGTGGCAACTTATTTCGGGATTCGGGCAGTGTTTTAAATTCAGAGAGGGAATATATCGCGGGCATCTTTATTCATAGTATAGCGAAGTGTGTGTATATATATATATATATGCCGGGTGAGGGGGGCAGAACTTACGAGAAGAAAAGCCGAAAGTCATTATCACTATTTTGCCCGCGGAGAGCTTACGGAGACAAATGTGTCTAGGGCTTACGAGTTACGAGAATCCCGATCTGACCCTGTTCGCTGGTTCTTTGCAAATTGATCAATGTTATCGCAGAGATCCCGAGTTAACTACCGTCACGTCGCAATGCACTTAATTAACGTTTGGGATATTAAATTATATTATCCTCAAATGGGAGAGTTGCCTATATCGTACTACTTAAGATGTTTTACGTTATACTTCATATTTGGTACTAATTTGAACGCAAGTGACTACTGGATATTGTACCTTGATCTTTTAGGCACCTTCTTTAGTTCAGAACAAATTAATTTGTTGTTAATCCTTTTGTGACATACTGTGGGCGCGTTCCACTTACGCCCAAATCGCCCGTGATTTCATTAAGCTAGGTTCTCCTGTACGCGACTGGACGCAACGTCAAGAATTTCAAAGTCGATTTTCTCGAAAATGAAGCGCGATATCAAAAAATTGTACTCTTTTTTCTCGACTTATTTCCTTATTATAAGTCGAAAAGAAAGAGTAACTTTTTTTCATATCGCGCTTCATTTTCGAGAAAATCGACTTTGAAGTTCTTGACGTTGCGTCCAGTCGCGTACAGGAGAACCTAGCTTAATGAAATCACGGGCGATTTGGTAAGTGGAACGCACCCTGTAAAAGGTACAATTTACGCAACCGGTCTCCTAAATCGTACCCCTCGGTTTCCAAAATCGTACCTCTTGTAAAAATAGCATCAATAAAAAATAAAGAGTAAAATATTCAACATAAAGTAATGATTATTGTATAGTTACATATACATGTGTATATAGATCACACACAAGTCGCAATAACCTATGTAAATGACATTTGTACATAACCTATATGACTTTACCTATTCTCAAATCCTTAGTGCGATGGTAGTGGTACGATTTAGGAAACAGGATCAATTTATTTCTAAATATCGATTTAAACTTTATAATGAATGTAATATGTGCATAAAATGAATGTAAAATATTCTACATTAAACCCGCTTTTAGAAAAGTACAGAAATACAGGATAAAACTGCATTGTTTGATAATTATCAGCTAAGATAAACTGGTAAAAAGTTACATCAATCATACCTGATTTTTTTAAATGTTTATAGCACGCACAAAACAGGGTGTAGGCTCCAAAGGTTTTGTTTCTATTTCTCATTTCGCAATTACCTGATATTTTTATCAACAGATGTCGTTTATATTCATTAATTAATCAGGTACGATTTAGGTGACCAGTACGTTATTGGCAACTCTCCCCTAAGTGTGTCCTGAAATGGATGCTTAGAATATCTTAAACCTTCTTTCGATCCGTATTGAAGGAAAGTGTGGCACTTGAGGTATAGACCTTTGACAGGCTTCTCCAATGAGATTTGTCTGTAAGGTTTAAGTCCCCGTTCATAAATTTAGCAAAAGCCCCGTGCACAGTGAAGTGCCGGCACATTTACGGTATTGGAAACGAAAATAGTAGACAAATTCCTGGCCGCGACAGCTGCGTTACTTCCTGTTTGAAACTCGTAAAGAATGCAATGCCGCGAATGCACTTCTCCTACCGACATGTTTACTATCAAATTTGTAGCGAAATATAAAGTGTCGTGGAGGAGATTTACTATTTGGAGCGTTTACTATCTTTCTTGCATCGATTGTCGCCTCTTTGCTTAACACTTGGTGGCTGGATCCGCGGGAAACGATTACTCAACGACGAAGCTATAGGAAACACACTCGACACATTGAGCTTCATAATTCAGAGACTACCTATATTAGAGCATGATATTTTGATCAAACAAGATGAACCTCTGTAAAATTTTAACTTCGTTATGAAACATGACACGAGCAGCTAAATTTTCTCCAGAGAGGAGCTGTCTCAGAGGTACCTAAATAAGTTTAATAATATATTTCGAGAACATGGCAAACTGAAAAAATGGGGACTTGATCGCTCATCGAATATTAATTTGTTAATTGTGACTCTTCCGCAAACAGCCTACTTAGTTTGAAACAAAAATAGGGACCCCTTCTCTTTTACGTTATATATATTAACCCTTAACTGGTATCCTGAGGTCGCTCATGACCCCAAGCAAAGTTCGCTGCAAAATTTTTGGTGGTCTAAGTTTGTAAACTGAATTTCTAATTAATTTTATAATAACAGTTTAACTTTCTATGTTTCTATCATCTTATATGTCGACTTTACAAATTTCTGTGTCATTTTTTATTTGTGGTCTGCCACGGCCCCAATATACCAGTCACGTTTGCTAAAAACAGTATACCAGTTAAGGGTTAATTTTAAAAATCACGGGGGTAATAAAAATATAAGTGGAGCGAACGTTGGATTCTTCTGGACGGCAGGTGCCAATCCTATAAATTGAACTGTCCAAGTTGTCGAAGGATTCTAATAAATAATCGATAATTATAAGATCACTAGGCACTTTAATAGATAGTCCGGCCATTTTTAAAGCGAGTTACATCTAGATTAGTAGTCCACAGTATATGTTTAGTGTCTGTGTGACGTGTAAATTAAATATTTTATTGGTAACGTCCACCATTTGTGGCGTGGGCTCTTGCCTTCACTTATCCAGTAACACTGTCCAACACGATTTTTGGTCTGCAATATCCGCTGGGTGATTCTTGTAGAGTTTTTCGCCCAGAACACAAATCCGCAAGCAGAATTGCTCTATCACCTTCAGATTTTGAAAAAAACTGCAAATTTTCAACTTTGAACATCTTTTGTGTCGAAACGGTAATAGTTATTCGGTTGCCCTTTGCGCCAAATTATTCTATGAACCCTCTCGAATACAACGGTATAAGTTATTATTGCATTATGAACATTTACATATGTTTAAACAACGATCAAAGGAAAAGTGACACCCGAAATGCATCCATTTTTGAAGATATCTTTCAATTTATTTCCGAAACTAAGGGTCTAGGAGAAAATCTGACAATTCCACGCGATGCAGCAGACATTTTTCCTTCGGAAATCATCAACAAAAGTGGTAAGTCATGTTTTGTTTTCAATACAGAAGCGAAATAGTTTGGCAAAACGCGCGGTGTCGACAGTGGTAGTCACGCGCGTTAAGCGATTGTGTTATAAATTGAAAAATATTTTTCGAGTGTCATTTTCCCTTTGATAATTGTTTAAACATATTTAACTGTTCATAATGCAATAATAACTTTGTATTCGGGAGGGTTCATAGAATAATTTGACGCAAAGAGCAACCGAATAACTATTACCGTTTCGATACAAAAGATATTCGAAGTTGAAAATTTGCAGATTTTTTCAAAATCGAACTTTTCAAAAACCGAAGGTGACGGCGACAAACTGTTTTCGGATCCGTGTTCAGGGCGAAAAACTCTACCAGAATCACCCAGTGGATATTGCGGAACAGCAAAACAAGTTTCATTTCGTTGGACTGTGTAATTTCCATGGCTAGAACTAAGTACGGTGGACATAACTAATACAGTTCGATGAGAAGGAATTTTATGATTGGCTCTGTGCTGTGTAAAGAGGAATGGGATTACTCAGAATTGGGACAAAAATGTCACTTCTAATAAATATATCTAGCATCGAGCCTGATACTCCAAGCTGAATTATTCAGATCTACAATTTTGAAAGTAGATTTTATCTGTTGCAAACTCTTATCGTAGCTCACCTGTCGAGTTGTTCGGAATTCGTGAACAGAAGGGTAAACGTGATACGTGAACAGACGGGTTAATCAGAACCTTATTACATTTCGGCAATATGGTAGAATATATTCTTGGTAATCTTCGCGCGAAACGGTGTCTTGGATGAGAATGATAGAGCAAGACAGATTTAACCTGAATCATACAGTGACGCGTGAGCTCCTTCCCACCGGATTGTCACGTTCGGTAATTCAAATTAGATTTGTATTTTAATTCTTGTATTAGCGGTGAAGAGATTCCAGCGGTCAAGGGGTCATAGAGATTTTTGTACCATGGGCAGTACAGGTACTATTAATACCACTGCAACCTATTTCCCAAATTCACAGTGACAGGAGGTACTTAACCTTTCGTTGACACTCTGGGTGTGAGCCACCCATAAACTGATTTTGACGCTCTGTACCTTCTATAGGCAAAATAAATTCCTTTGTTCCAAAGCCGACTCTACAAACTATTTTTTTTTTATCAAAATCTGTGTAGATTACTCTTTTGTATAATCTGTCAACTGCGTTGCAGCGTTTTATGTTTTGTGGTTCGCGGACTGTTTATTTTCTTTGTATTTACCTGTTATAATATGTATTCTAAAGGGTTTTTTCCCGTTTAAAATAATAATAATAATAACAATTATTATTATCAGCTTCTAATATTGAACTTCGTAGAAGTTACAATTTTTAAAAGATTTTCTTCGTGTTTTCGCGACGTATGGTGATCTAGAATTTTTTTGCAAAAACTGTGCTAAATGACAATAAAAAGAAACTATTGGAATACATTCTAGAGACTTTGATATTGACCCATCATTTTTTCATAACGATTGGATTCTTCAGATGAGAATGGCAGTCGTTCAGAAATTGTTCTTGTCGTTGATCGAGAAAGGAGGTGTGCCACCGAACGGTTAAAATCCGCTTAAAACTTAGTAAAAATAAGCACGCCACTCTCCCCTAAAATATCCACACGCAGAGTTAGGAGAAATCGCGACGGAGCTCGCGATCGTATCTCCGAAACGTTCGTGTCCTCGCACCCGGTTCGTTGCATCCCTCGTTCGCGACCCTCGGACCATTTTTCCGAACGACTGCATGCCGAAGTGACAAGGTGAGCCTGCCAGACGTACGAGGAACGATAGCCCCCGGCGGGAGGGGCGGTATTAAAACGAGAAACACCTGTCTGTTGCAGGAATTTGCTCCGGTTTGCGAGAGGTGCGCATCCAGATACCGACGGCCGTGGAGAAAGGTAACTCGGCGACACTGAACTGCTGGTATGACACCGAGGGAGATCCTTTATACGCCGTCAAGTGGTACAAAGGGGGTCGAGAGTTTTATCGCTACGCCCCGAACGAGACCCCGGTCGTCAAGACTTTCCCCATCGGGAACTTGACGGTGAAGGTGAGCATCGAGTAGTCCCTTCTTCCCTTCTTCCCTTCTCCGGCCTCTCTTTCCACCCTCCATCCCCCGTGCCGAGCTTCGGTGCCCCACGGCCCTGGTCCGCCGAATCTTCGCTAGGCCGAGAGAGAGACAGAGAGAGAGAGAGAGAGAGACAGAGAGACAGCGAGAGAGAGAGAGAGCGAAGGGCGGACGTCGCGGCGACGAAAAAACGCCGCTGGGCTGCGGGAAAACCAACGTCCGGGGATTTATCGTAGTCGGGAAGTTGGATGGAACAATAACTGAACGTTCTAAAATATGGCGCTGGGAGATATCGACCCCTGCCTCCCCCGTCGCTCGGAACTCGGGGAATTCGGGGAATTCGGGCTTCTTAATGAGCGGCAACAGGGGGCGGGGGGCGGGGGGGGGGACGCCTCGTGGCGCACCATCATCGATTCCACGGGGGGGGAATTACTATTCGCGAGCCCATCCCTCGGTCGTTGGTATTTTTACGACCGCCGGTGCGTTCGGGGGATCGTGTCAGAACGTTCTCGAGACATCGACGTCTCTATTGTCGTGACACCTCCGCGATTATCACCGACGATATCGTAAACACGCCCCGTTCTCGTGCGGGGATGCTCGTCCGTCAGTGTCTGGGGGGGGTGGAATGAAGACGTGTAAGTCACACCAGTCGGCGAAACTGCGGGACTTGATTTAGTGGTTGTGGCCGTTCGCGGCAGACAGCGCGTAAGAATATTTCAAGTCGGTATTCGACGTTGGAATTATCGTGGCCGATTTCTGTGGGCGCAGGGGCGGGTTTCATGATTCGGGCGCTCTTCGCGTTAGGTGCCCTGTCTGTGAAATATCTTGAAAGACTCGAGACGATTTTAATACTAATTCGATGTAACAACTCAGGTATGAGTTGTTGCTGATTTGCTACGTGAAAAAAGTGAATTGTTTTCAAAGATCTATTGAAGCTTCTATCACTCTCGGTTTTAGGGAGAATGGATACCTACTTAGACATTTTATTTTCTCGTCGATGAGAAAATAATAAGTTATAGGCAAAAATACTTTGCCACCTTTTTCAATTTCTGTCGCCCGCAATTCGCCGTCCCGAAAATACCCTGCCGTGGGCTGCAAAAATCGTGAAATTGGTTTTTAAGGATTTGGGTGTAACCTTTGTAAATATAGACCTAATTGATTCCAGTGCCCATTCAGCGCACTTCGTGGCGGCAACGTTGCAGGATGGTTGCAGTAACCTTGCGCTTGCTTGCAATGTTGCACAGTTGCAGCGTAATGTCGATGTAACGTTGCTGCGACGTTGCCGTGCAACATTGCACGGGGCGGGCATAGAATTATTGCTGCATACTTGCATCAATGTTGCGTTGCAATATTGCACGGCAACCGTCCTGCAACTTTGCTGCCACATTACGGCAACGTTGCGCCAGTACTGCGGCAACGTTCCTGCAATCATGCAGCAACTTCCCCGCAATGTTGCTGCAATGATCCTGCAATGTTCCCGCAACGTTGCTTAACCTATAATATTTAAACCTAAAATATTTCCGTTGTTTTTAATGATACGAGAAAATGTTTAAGGAAAAAAATGTTTGCTTCAGGGAGACAATTATTCTGACCCAGACGATTTTTATTCTCAAGGTTATATTTCCCGAAATTTCAAAATCATCAATGGTTTTTTTAATGGGATAACGTATTTTCATTACTGCAACGTTATAGCCAATAAAAATACAAATTCAACCATGTATAATATGTTGCCCTTTTTGTCTAGCAATCATTTTATTCCTGAGACATTCTCTTGTATCATTAAAAACAACGGAGATATTTTAAGCTTAAATGTTCGGTGACTCACCCTGTATATTTTAATGTGTAGAATGACACAGGGTGGAAGTTGTAGCACGTACCTATAATGTAACAAAACCCTAATGGAGTTTGTCAAAATGAGCCTTCGTTTTTGAATAATTTGAGTTTAGAGTTTTGCACGGTAGGAGTATAAGTTCGTATACATTAGCAGTTTTATCAATCAGTAGTTGTAGCTGCGGCGGTAAACTGTTCGCCTACAACGCTACGGGTCACCGGTTCGCGAATCTCCTTTGGGGGAAACAAATTTTCCGTGAGAAAAAGTAAATACGGGGACTTTGTACTTCTATGATTTCTGCACACATTCAATATCGTCGCGGACGTTATGTATATTTTTGGCCCCACTGCCCGAATCGTTGCAGGAGGCGGCCATAGCAACGTTGCAGTGCAACATTGCACGGGGCGGACATAGAATAGGCTTGTATCCACTAAGAATAATTTGCATGGATTAGAGTCTCTAACGATTAATCATGATACAGAGGAAACAAAAAAATAAACTATTTATTATGAAAATTAAAGTTTGGTAATATTTTCTGGAAATTAAATTCTGCAAAATTAGGCATTCAGTCACGTGACAGTGAACACCAATCAGAGAGCATGACGTCACGCCGTGCTAAATACCAACGCCATTGTATGTGTAATGGACACAAGGGTAATTGAACTACCTTTTTATGAATAATATTTATAAAGATATTTATTCAACTAAATTAAAGATATTGGAGATTCAACTGTTTCGAACTGGACTCCGTGACTGAGACTGGTGGCTTTGGAAATAGTAATGCTACTGAATAAGAGAATGCAATGGGGTTTTAAAGGTTTAGGAATGTAAGAGAGGGGATGACGGGATAGGGCAGAACTGCAGGACTTTGGGTAGGTGACGCATTGGCTAACATGACGATGGGTCGCAAGGATGACGCGGTGTTTACATTTACGTAGCATAACTCAAAAGTAGTTACTCTGATTCATGTTTGCAGAGATAGTAAAGGGTCAGTACATTACATATGTTGTTGTTGACAGGTTCATATAACAGGTTATTTCGTAAATAATTTGTTTGGCGTCTTTACAGTTGTGCTTTTACACTGGGGCACTATACAATACTTGTAGTACGAGGAATTCATTTTTACTTAAAAACAACACCGAAAACTAACAATAGCAATACACAGACACGATCGTTTAGGTTTGTTTTACACGGCGTGACGTCATACAGGACGCCATGACAGTCTGGCGCGTTTCCGAATCAAGTTTAAATAGGTTTTTGAAAACGCAAAAAGAATCATGTAAATGTACGATTTTTCGAAAATAAATACAGTTTTCGTGTAGAATAGACATGAAAATAATGTTTTAACCAATGTCTCAAATTCAGTCAACCAGCCTATTATTGCTGCATAGTTGCGGCAACGTTGCAATCTTGCACTGCAATCATCCTGCAACATTGCTGCAACTAGAGCGTGCTGTACGGGACAGGTACGCCTACATTTAGAATTATCATCAATTTATTACAAAAATAAATCACCGAGTTCAATAATCTTTCGAATCACGCGGGCAAAGAACACGCTAAACATTACATTGTACGCCTCCCTCGATAATATACAACTCTACTTTGAAACATTTTTTCATACAGCAAACAGTTCGCAAGTAATTTAAGGCTGCAGAGTTAGGCGACTCTCCCCGTGTAACCAGCAGCGCCAAGCTACGAGCGACTGCACTACTTCCCATCGTATCTTTCATTATTCAGAGCAGTCCATCACCGCACTCCACGCAAAATTCATCCCCCAAAGCGGAGTGACTCTCGGCCACCAAAAAGTCAGCTCCGTCCCGAAATTCCAGCCAACCGGCCGCGCGGGGGCCGTGTAAACAATTCCTCGTTTAGCGCGCAAGTGTCGCGTTGTCCCGCACTAAAAACGCGTTGTAAAATTACGAAACCTCAGAGCCACCCTTTGCAGCCGGCCTCAATATATCCTCCTGTAGGTGGATGTCGCGTTTCCCAGCGAAGCCTGGGTCTCGCGCGGTTGCCCGCCCAGCCTGTGCCCCGACTGAACTCACCCCCCCCCCCCCCCCCCGTCGGGTCGGCGAGAAAAAGCTCGGTCTACCCCCGGCGGGGCGAGGGGCGGCGGAGGGGCGAAGGGTCGGTGCACAGAAATAAATCGGCGACGTGTCGCGAAATTCTGCGCGCGACCGGTCGACAGAGCGCCGTTACCAAGCGTAATGTTGCTCGTAAACCGCGCAGAGCGGCGAGGGAGGGTAGGTGGATTTCGCCAGAGCGTGCGAATCGTTGGCAGGGTGTGCTCGGTGAGACCGAGTGACACATCGTCACGGGAATCGATATCGCGAAGAGTCGACGCTGGTCCAGTATCGTCGTCTTGCAATGGCGAGTGCTATTCGTCGTCGGACGAAACACAATGCCCGAAACGGCCTTTGTCTTCCGGTCGATTGATCGATGTTCCCGCGCGGTGCATCGTCGCCGCGTGGTACGCCCGTTGTTTTCCCCTTGTTCCCCGTCTCTCTTTCTCTCTCTCTCTCTCTCTCTCGTTTTTTGCTTTTTATTCGCAAACCGCCTCTATGCCGCTGCAAGTCATAAATTTCTGGCTGGCGAACAATTCGGAGGTCGGTTGGAAGACGCTGGATAGGCGAACGAACCCAAACGGACCTGCTTTTCTGTTGCAGAAAGCCGACAGCAACTCGACTAAGGTCGCGCTGACGAACCTGGAACTGGAGGCGGCCGGGGTGTACAGCTGCGAGGTATCGGCGGACGCGCCTTCCTTCCACACGGCCATAGTTTACGCCACCATGAATGTCGTTGGTAAGAGGAACGTCGGTTAGCGAGCCGTAACAGAAGGGTAATGTTGACCCACTGGTGCACGGGTTGCGTCCCTGGGAATCGCGAGGAACTGGAAGACAGTTCTTCCAGTTACTTCAGTTTATAGCTCGAGAAGAATTAAGCAATAATTTTGTTGCTTTCCCAGTATTTCGTCACATGCAGTAGTTTTATACGATAAATGGAACTGTCTTTATTAATAAAAATATAGACAAACCGGTGGGTGCCTACCCGTGCACTTGCGGGAAAATTCTTCAGCCGTGCGGAGGGTTCGGTCGGCGAGGGTATTCTGGACTAACATGGGAAGCTCGGCAACTCGAAAGTTCAAGGAAATCTGAAACTCTTCAGAAATGTAGTCCAAGCGGAGCTGATAACGTAACTATTTCTCGATTCGGCAATAAAACGGCCCTACGGGCGAAAACACCCCCTGCGAAAATGGTGAGAAATTAAGTTTAAAGTTCTATGGTGTTTTGTGGCTTATAAAGCGGCGATTAGGAATTCGCGGAAATCATTATTCTCCTCAACACTGATCCCCGCCACGTTTTTTCGACAATTCTTTATCATCATATTGTAGGATATCGAAAGCCATACAACTTTTAATTGAACTTCTTATCGATATCTTTTACGGTTTCGCAGATATTCACGATTATACGAGAGCACGCCATTTCTTTAAGGGGGTGTCTTCACCCTTAGAACCGTTTCATTGTCGTTTCATTTCTGCAGAGTTTCAGACTTTCTTGGTTTTTTTCGAGTTGTCGAGCTTCCCTTCCAAGCTGCACGCTGTTGGTGTTCTACATCTTTGGAGACATAAAGTAGGGGATGAAGAGGGGTGGATTCTACACTCTTCGGACACCAGTACAACAGTATAGAAGCGTACCTACAACTAAGCATGCTCCTCGTTCGGTGGCTGAGTTTTCGAAGGCGTCTTTGTTCCCGCCAGATATTCCGGAGCCCTAAAATCGGTAGCATTCGATCCACCGGCGACGGTGCCACTATCGCGGCACACTCCTCGCACCGGAGCGCGGCTCGACGACGCGAAATGCCCGCCGCGGACTTAACATTCTCCTTTACTTGCGTAGCGGCAAACAGAAACGACACGTAGCACGTCGTACGAGGGAACCGAGGCGCCCCAGCTCGCGCACAGTTCCGAACTGCGAATTAATACCAGCCACCGGCCTGGGGTGGACTTAAGGGCTTACGCGAATCGCTGTGGACCGAGCCGAAGATAATACTGCGGGTACACGCGCAGGAATGAACGGGAATTAGGTGTTTTAGGTGGAGGGGAATTAGGTTAACCGTCATTTCACCTTTTTCGCGTCTCCTTTTTTCTCTCTCTCTCTCTCTCTCTCTCTCGGCCCCCGAGCGATAGCAGAACTGGGTTGCCGAGGATAAGAGGAGGATTCGCGTTGACAGTTCCAGGACCGTCAGTGTTGCTCATTAATTTATAGGACGGAGGATGACAAACGGGCCGGGTCTGTGCAGCGCGAAAGCTCAAAAACTGAGGTGGATAACAAAGCTCGGGGGTCTGGGTTAAAGATAGTCCTGCCGCGTAGAGCGTGTAACGCTAACGTTTACGCTTCTCGCACGGTAAATACACTACCGGCCATAAATTCGAGACCATCTCCTTCATTGTCGCGCCTTGAATATGGGTTGGGAGCGCGGGGGAGGTGGGTGGAGCGGAGGGGCAAAGAAAGCAACGAACGAGCGAGAGAGCAAATAGCTAAAATTACCATTTCGCTGCATCCACCTATTATATAATTGCCATTTATCTGACTGTAGTGCACCGCTTTAATAATCGCTGTACGACGCCATTAGATTCTTCGGGTATGCCCATTGTCTGGGCTAAGCAACGGGACAAAGAAGCGAGGAGCAGGCGATAGAAGTTGGTGCATGCGGGCCGGCGGATCGGAAAATCTTTGGACAAAGACCGGGGCCCTTTGCAATCCCGGGGAAAATGAAAGATGCACGCGATCGAGAAGTTAATAGAAAGGCTGCCCGAACTTGGCAGTCAACTGCCACAAGTATATTTTTCCTTTCGAATAAATGCGGCGGCGCCGGCCAAGTTCGGCGAGCAGCGCGGCGCGCAAATTATTGAGCTTCCATTAAAAAGAAGGCTGCATTCGTTCCATTAAGGGGACTAGGCAGTCAGATCGCTCGAAAATCAAGTATTTTTTGCGAATTAATTACAAGGAGATGAATACAAATTGTGACTTGTACTTTTGGGTAATGTTTATTAATACTATAAACAGTGAAAAAAAAATGATTCGAATAATATATACATATGCATGACAGCGCTACAGTCATCTGATGTGTCGGCATTTTTTCTGGAGTCGCTGTAATTTTGCAGTGATTTTGGCCGTGAGAAATTGAATTGTGACGTTTTCTCTGAAATTTACACTTTGCCCTGACCCCCATTCTGCCCTGAACCTATTGAAAAAGAAAAAAAATCAAAATTATATAAATAGCGGCTATAAAATGGCAAATTTTGAAGAAACGTGATTTTTCGCCAGGGAAAAGAGCCATTTTATTTTTTTTTTGTCAAAACAGAAGTTTTCACAGACTTATGCTTAGGTTTAGGTCGTAACAAGACATGTTTTACATATGCTCGATTTTTTTCAAATTGATTCGGACCTCCGTTTTTTCGCAAAACGAAGAGGAAACGCGATTCTGAGAAAAACGCGTTCAAAGTTTCAGAAGAGGAATTAATCTACCTGCGTGCGCGCAGAAACGGTTTCTGGCGCGCTCGACCTTTTCGACTGTAGAATCCTTAATTTTGCGAGTTTTGACATTAACCAAACGACATTTTACTTGGGAAGGGTGGTGCTTTCGAAAAATGCAATAAAAAAAATCGAATTTCTGACTGCCTAGTCCCCTTAAGGGGCGGCCTCGAGCTGGGCGATCGATAATATACGATAAACAATAATTAAAGTTCACTTCCGCCCGCGGGCCGTCGAATTTCCCTAAACGTGGATATTCGGCCCCGCGTCGAAAGGGTGCACTTCGGTTATTTGTATTAATGTTGTGTTTTAATTGCAGCAATATTTAGACAAGGCCGGAGTTGTTGTCGCGTGCGACGTGTCGTTTAAATGTTAAATTGCGCGTGACGCACGGGGGATCGCGGAACGTCGGCGAACGGACGGCTCCGGTTGACACGGAAATTGCTTGGCGTTTCCATGTTTCGCATTTACGGGCGCATAAGTCGGAGGGAATCAGGACTCACCCTCCCGAACAAGGGGCCGAAACTTTTCACGGTTCCTCTGCCTTCCGCGAGTCTCGACTCGGGGTGGAAAAATTGCGAGCACGGCGAGGCTTGCCGCGAAGGGATCTCTCCCGGCGCGGCGCCGCGAGGTGTTGTTAATTTTTACGCTCGGAACACTTCCGTTAGAGAAACGTTAGTGCGGCCACCTTCGCCGGAGAATGAAAGTTCTCAGACACTTTACGCCCCCTCGGCCGAGAATATTACGCGGCGAAATTTTTCCACCGGAACATGGAATCCTGCACGGAAGCGCAGGCTATTTTGATGAAACGCGGCGCCGCACAGTGGCGAATTTGCCCGAAAAGCTGGCCAAAAATGAATCTGCAATTCCCGTGCAAATTATTAAAATATTTTATTGTAATATAACTCTAAGAAGCTAAAAGTATAATTTTTTAACGTTTAATGTTTAATTTGTTGTTTTAATTATAATTATATTATTAAAAATATTAAAAGTATTGTGGTTTGTAGTTTTTAGTCAAATAATTACGCAGTCATTACTGAAACATTAATATTTGTATATATTTTAACATTATTATATCGCATACTTATACATAAATATTTATACAAACATTTGGTACATAGCACTGATGATCAACGAGATGCTTTTCTTGCGGAATTTTAAACGTTATAATTACTAAGTGAGAGCTCAACCGCAATGTTGTCACTATTAACTTCCGTCTTATTTTGACTCGCATAAATATCTGATGAAAGTGCTATCTGTAGGTGAACAGTGCATGTTTTATGTATAAATGAGTTTCATTGCGCGTTGTAGCATACGTCACTTCTGTAAATCTTCCCGAATACACCTTTACTTCCGAATTTCTAATTGCACAGTATTCATATGCAAAGACTGAATGGATCGGAAATTATACTCGTATCAGTGTACACAAAAATGAGAATATTTGCCAAAATAGCAATTTGTTGCAAAAAACTGCAACGGGGTCTTAAAGTGCATACCTTGAGCTTTCATTTAAAAAAAAGAATGGTGCTTGAGCTCGCTTGAGTTGTAACTTTTTGCTTACGAATAAACAATAAATGAATATGCTTTCAGTACTTGTTTATATGAACTTTTACAGACTTCACATTTAAAACAATAATAGTGTATATGATACTACACCACAATATATAATGTTTATTTTGATAGCTGGACTCGATAATCTGAAAATAAATCTCAAAGTAGACCTTAAAATTTTGAGCGTCAACTTTGAACTGACACATCTCAGCAAGGGCTGCAGTTTATATATTTACATTAGTAAGAAATTATGCACAAATATGTCATAAATAAATGGCACTAATTGGATTTAGCAAATTTAAAACTTTTACATTCTGATTTTTGGCCAGCTTTTCGGGCAAATTCGCCACTGTGCGCCGTGCCTCCTGTTTCGAAATTTTTAACGAAGATCGCCTCGCCGAGAAACAAGTGCCGGATGTTCCGCGGCTTCGCGACGAGACCCGCCCCCAACCCCCCGCCTTCCCCCCGTGTTTCAACTTTTAATAAATCCAGAATTTTCAGGGAACAGTAGCGAGACCTGCGCCACACACGGAAAGAAAAAGGATCACACGTTTTTTCCTATCTACGCGGAATGTTTCCAATCTCCACGTTTCGTCCCCGAAGGCGGCCGCATTTTTCACGTGTTTGTTCCCCGATGAGTGCCTCGGCAGTCACTCGAATTTCCTTCTTTCTTTTTTCTATTTTTTTTTTTGCCCCCCGTATAGAAGAGAAGCGAAGACAACTCGAGGGCCTCTCGCGGATAAAAGCGACACGGAAGGATGTTCTGCTCAAACGTTCTCGTTATCCCAGATAGAAAGGAAGCTCGCAGGAATCGTCTGGCGCAATCGTACGCCTGTACTACTGGCGCGCCCGTGCGAACTTCCCCCCCGGCTTTCGGGCTTTCGACCCGCGGAAATGCAAGCGAAAAAATATCAAACGAGGCCCGTTCGGAGAACGCTTCCCTCGCTACCCCCTCGGAAAATATTCGACGGCAGTCGTGTGTCGGCGCGGGGGAGGCGGGAAGGGTGGGTCTGAAAGAGCAGCCCGGCACAATGGTGTCTCTCTTACGAATACATTACCCCGATATCGAAACGCGAGCGCGAATTGCCCGGCATAAAAGAAGAATTTTTCATCAGGCCGCGCCGCGGAGGGCGGAGGGGTATCGGCATGTGCATCCGGGAATCTTGAAAAGTTTCCACCCCCCTTTTTGCGATACGCGCACACCGGGGATAAGGGATGACGCAGAGGGTGGAGGGGCTAGAACGTCAAAGCAACGTTTCGAACATGCCTCGCATACTTCCGCCCCCCCCGTGTATACCAGGCGTCTCTTGTTCCGCAGAATTACCCTCTCAAAGGCCGTCGATACACGGGCTAAGGAGGAAATACCGGATTGACGAAATGCTGCGTTTGAACTGCACATCCGGACGGAGCAAACCCGCGGCCAATCTCACCTGGTACATCAACGACCGACAAGTACGGCACCCGGTATACCTTACCCGCTAAAACAGCGACTTTGTGCTCGCGCAAGGCGCCCGCCCAACCCCCGGTCTCGCGCTCGAAACGTTCCCGCGAGCGCGGCAGAGACGAGGACGGGGCTTGTATTTTGAGGCTGCCGCTTAGATAACCGCGCCGCTGAAAACGATCGGGGAGCCTTCAAACGGCCTTAGAAATCGAACGAGCCGTCGGGGAGAGGGGTGTCGCGCGTGCACGGCGGCCATTTTGAATATTAGGATCGGGGCGAAGGGATTCGTTAAGGGGTTACACCACCCTGGCGCTCGGAAAAATAGGTATAAAAATAAACTTTTTTTTTGACGCTGCCATTAAGTATATAAAATGATCTTTATTTTACACATATATATAGTAGTTTTATGAACAATTTACAATATTAACGATTAAAAAAAAATAAAAATGGCGGAGATATAAGCCGATAAGTAGGACCCCCTTTTGAAAATCCTTCCTGATGGTGTACTTGATTTCTCTGATAGGCATCGTCTGAAATATAAAAAATAATTTGTTTCTTATTTAAAAGGGCAATAGCTAAAATGTGACAGAGGGAAAAATTTTAAAATTTTTTTTGAAGAAACGACAGCTGTTTGAAAAAGAAACTCAAGTTTGCATCGATGTTAAAAAGTTTAAAAAATGTATAACTTTCGAACATGGCACCCAATCACAAAAATCCTATGATACATTTTAGCTATTACCCTTTTAAATAAGAAACAATTTATTTTTTATATTTTAGACGATGCCTAACAGAGAAATCAAGTACACCATTTTGAAGGATTCTCAAAAGAGGGTCCTACTTATCGGCTTATATCTCCGCCATTTTTTATTTTTTTTTAATCGTTAATATTGTAAATTGTTCATAAAACTACTATATATATGTGTAAAATAAAGATCATTTTATATACTTAATGGCAGCGTCAAAAAAAAAGTTTATTTTTATACCTATTTTTCCGAGCGCCAGGGTGGTGTAACCCCTTAAGTCAATCGGTAGGGGGCCAGAAGTTCGGTAAACGAAAGAACCTGGCCCGAACGTTGGCTCAGGAATTTCATCGGTGGATGCACCTCTTCTGTGTACAATCTTCGAGAATGGATCCGCCCTTGTCTTCTCGATTTCTTTACCTTTCCTCTCCCGTTGCTACTTGGAATTTTGAATTCTCCGCGCTGCAGGGACGGTCAAGTTGGCTGGGGCTATGTATACATTATATAGTCGTTTCGAATATTAGGTTCAGAGATACATACTTGCTCAAGCAGGTATGTATCTGCTAAGTCGATCGGTAAGGGCGGTACTCGAGCGGATGAAAGATTCAGCTGGACTGCTGGTTCAGGAATTCGATCAGCAGGAAAGTTTTCCCTGCTAGAATTTTCAGAAGTAGAATTACCTTTGGGCCCCTAAGTTTCTCTTCATCGGCCGCGCGCCTGCTACCTCGAATTTTCAATTTTGCGCGCGACGCAGGGCAATTGCGTTTATCAAAGTGATTCGGCTGTATAAACCATTTCGAATATTAGATTCGAGGAGGGAAGCTTAACTGACTGAAACAATCTTCCGGCGAGCGAGAGATCCGGGCTCGACTTCCGGCCCAGCAATTCTGCCGATCGATTCCCACCTTTTTTCCTTCTTCGTCCTCTTCTTCTTCTTCTTCTTCTTTTAATACTTGCTGCAATCTTTGTTTGGAAATCGTCAAGACAGTCGAACGAGGGCGGAGGAAAAGTTCTTCCTTTTTTTCTTTTACTCGACTATCGTTCTAACGAAGTGGGCTGTTCGACCTGCAGACGAATGCTCTCTCCCCGAGTCTAATCTTCAAAATGGCCACCACCCCTGCGTGTGTCGGGTGATTCGGCGAAGTTAAGCGGGATAAATTACTCGCGGAGTGAATGAAACGACGCATTCAGCACGGTTATTAGTTTTCTAGTCTTAAACACTCGACGCAACGGTAAATGGGGATTTTTGCTAATAATTAGATTGCAGGCTCCCCTCGAGTTCGCGCAGTCTCTTCGTACAACGAACAGTTTAAGAGCAATTTAATGTCCTCGGCGGGTTAAGTGACCCTCGTGTAACACAGCATTATTTCCGGCAAGTTACAGCTTTTAAACTGATGAACATCTTGCCGTCTAGCGAAGTCACTTCGGTAATCGATCTTTTAATTACTTCGAACGGTGCCGCATGCCCTAATTTGCGAACAAACGGCCGAAGGAACGGAAAAGAACAGGACGGAAATTATATTCCTCGCAGAGACGAAGCGCGGCAGCGCGGTCTCGCGACGAAATTTTTTTTGTCCGTCGATTTTTCCGCACCTATCCCCGGGGCGAATTAATTGCAGATCGAACGAGGCGTCGGAGATTTCATTTGGCAGCGGAATATTTCGCGACGGGACTCTTCGAAATGAGTTTGCCGACACCCGCTCCTGCGATAAATAGCGAGCATTTCCAAATGGCCGTTCGATTGTTGCAGTGCTATAAAAAAGAATGCAATCCAAGGTCCGGCGACAGTGACGCAGCTATCAAAATACATACAGCCCCGTCAAACAAATTGTCAGTCAATTCCTAGCTGGACGGGTCCGTGTCGAAGTGCATTGTTATTCAAAAATTCTGCACTATCCTGCGCGAAGAGGGGGTCGAAGAAACACTGCTTCTGTTTAGTTTTGCCACTGTCGGCGTTTTATCAACCCCTCAGCAGTGGCTGCCGCCCGAAACGATAACAGGGGCCGTGAACCGGAGGGTGGAAAAGGAGGAAATGTTTAAGTTGCCCTAAAAACTGTACGCCGTAAGATAACACATTATGCAAACTCGTGTGTTCGGTCCACGATTTTTCTACGATAATCCAACGACGGGGATTTCCGATCGCGACAGAAATACGAACCCTTCGCGGCTCGAGTAGATCCTTGGGGCGCATGAAAATTTACGCCAATATTAGCTATGGAGTTTGCTGTCGGCTGTAAGCGAGACGCTTCCTGATACACAGAGAGTAGATATGTATATTCCTACCCGCCGCGGCTTCCGGCCGATGTTTTATGCAATGTTGTCTCTTTACATTTTGAGTTTCACCGTGGCTGTTCAAACCGGCTTGCAACAGGGAGATTTCAATTGTCGAGCTTTATCCTAACTTCTTACATAGCATCAGGCGTTTCCTCCTTTTTTATTTACACACAAGACGCTTTGAGCGGCTGGAGCTGACTGTGTCTCTTCTCTAAGCGACAAAGACAGATCTGTAATGTGGGGAATATTTCTCGGTTCGACAAGATAGGTAGGGTAATTATTGGAGAGACGCCGCACAGTGGGCCGGATTTAAAATTTGGTGCCTTTTGGGTCTTTTTTTTAAGATATCGGAATAAAATTTGCGCTAAAAAATAGGAAAAAATTATTCCTTTCTAATGATATATAATTTAATATTTTTTAAATTTATTTATTTATTTATTTTCCAATTTTTTTACTGATTTGTGATAAAAAAAATTAATTCTGTTTATTTGGTACCTTATTTAATGCCCTATTCAGTAGTTTAAATGGAATGTTCGGGAAACTTTTCGTTTCCAAGTTATAAGCAAAGGTCGAATAATAAATGAATGCAGCCAAATATCGTGTTGTTTGAATTAAACACCAATATTTTGCGCTAAACATCATCTTCTATTAGTAATTAATGTAAATGATGTGTTGAAAAATAATTCTGAATATAATGAGGAAATTTACGATATTTTTAAAAATTGACAAGGAATATCTTCCAAGTCCCAACGAGTCCCAACTTCTAATTAAATGGAATATTTTCAGTACACCCTCTTCTACATGATTATGTAAAAACCACATCCCACTTCGTCCCACTTCGAAAATTAAATTTTTCTATCGTAAATTTCCTTACTATATTAAGAATTATTTTTCAACACATCATTTACGTTAATTACTAATAGAAGATGATGTTTAGCGCAAAAAATTGGTCTTTAATTCAAACAACACGATATTTGGCTGCATTCATTTATTATTCGATTTTTGCTTATAACTTGGAAACGAAAAGTTTCCCGAACATTCCATTTAAACTACTGAATAGGGCATTAAATAAGGTACCAAATAAACAGAATTACTTTTTTTTATCCCAAATCAGTAAAAAAATTGAAAAATAAATAAATATATAATTTAAAAAAATATTAAATTATACATCATTAGAAAGGAATAATTTGGCTGCATTCATTTATTATTCGACTTTTGCTTAGGTATAACTTGGAAACGAAAAGTTTCCCGAACATTCCATTTAAACTACTGAATAGGGCATCAAATAAGGTACCAAATAAACAGAATTAATTTTTTTTATCACAAATCAGTAAAAAAAATTGAAAAATAAATAAATAAATAAATTTAAAAAATATTAAATTATATATCATTAGAAAGGAATAATTTTTTCCTATTTTTTGGTGCAAATTTTATTCCGATATCTTAAAAAAAAGACCCAAAAGGCACCAAATTTTAAATCCGGCCCACTGTGCGCCGCACCGAAAGGCAGGTATTTCAGGGTTGTCGGGAATAAAATACAGCTCTGTCGTTTCTATTTGTTTTAGGCTGTTGGTTTGGTCTCTGCCAGCAAAAGGATGCCTTTGCTTTTGATTTCTTAGGGGTGATAAATATTAAATTTTCAACACTATGTGGGGTAAGCTTGCCTAAATCGTAACCCTTAAGAACGAATGCTTATTTAGGGAAAATGATAGAAAATTAGTGACAATCGCCTGTTTATTAATAGAAGAGACAGTTTTCTGAACTCTTTGAATTAGGCAAGTTTATCCTATCCGTGAAAAAAGTTTCCATTTCCAAGATTCGCTTAGGTATTTAGTGAGAATTTTGCATAACGCGAGGTAACTCTCCCGCAATTACCCCGTCTATTTTGTTCCCTCTGAATTATAAAAGAATTCTGGGTCGCCCCAACCACCCGCCGTCGCCCCCCAATAATCATCGCGGAATTGCAATAATTAAATCATCCACCAGCGATCGCTATTCCGCCAAACCTAACCCAAGGGTAGGCGCCGGTAATTCAGAGCACATCACCCCGCCCCGCTGTTCTCACATCATTTGACAGGCGAAAACGCCTCGTGCCACGTACGCGCCGAGGTAAATTAGACGTGGCTTCGGCGACGGGGTGTCGCGCGACACGGGCGAACCGCAAAGGGTTAAAGCAACAATCCTTAAACGTCGAACGAGCGAGATTACTCCGGCGCGCTGGTGGCGATTAGCAAATTCCCGTCGTTGCGGCGGATCGTCCGATTAATCGTGGAAATTTGTCCCCTTAAAACGCCGACGGTGGCTTAACTCGCCGAATTAATTATCGGAATTAAGTCGCCCGCCAACCTGTCCCGCCCGCCCCCTCCCGCCGCCCTCGCGGTACCGTGTTACAGGGAGGGCGGTAGCGGCGCAGAGGGTTGGCAGACGGTGGGGAATTTTAACAGACGTTCCCCGGTATAATCGTCGGGGATCTACGTTTAAACGGCACGCACGTTACCGGCTCCCGTCTGTGCAGCCACTGAAGTCGCACGTCCGCACGTACAGCCCCCTGGACACGAACGAGTCGGAGTGGCAGGTCTCCCAGATCGGCCTTCAGTTTCTCGTTACGCACGACCACTTCACCAGCGGCAAGCTGAAGATACGATGCAGCGCCTCGATCTACGACATATACTGGAAGAGCACCGAGGTCAGCGCCGAGGAGGACAGGCCCAGGGTGATCCATTACGAGCCGGCCGCCACCATCGTGGGCATCAACTATCTGCAACCGCCGCCCAACTTCCAGACGGGACAGAAGAAGCCCGACGGCCACGTCGGGGTCAAAGGTAACCGGCTGCTCTTTGGTCTCGCGAATTTTTCTTTCATCCGGCGGAGATTAATTTCGGGAAGATTAGTTTTTGCCGTCTGTATTTGCTGGGGGGACGGGGACGCTCTGGGTAACAGATGCGCCCCGGTGTGGCGTTGAAGCATTCTGCTCGGGGATGTCGCGCATAATGTAAGTTTTTGGTTGTCCTGGTGGGGCAGCGGTTAATCGGGTATGATAGATCTCCAGAGTGCTGTCCGACTTCTTTGTGCCGAGCGCGATTCGCTGAGCGGTGGGATCCTCTTGGTAGGTAACGACACTTTCGTCGGCCGTGAATTTCTGCGGCTTTTGGGGGGTCGTTGATTAATTAGGTCTGATAGGTCCCGTGGGTTCTATTGTACGCTCTTGAGGCTTTCACTGCTCGCTCGGACCTCCGTCTACTGTTTAGTGCTGCTAAATGGGATTCTTGACCGGTAGCTTTTCAGGGTAATACTCTTCTCCCTATGGAATTTCTGGTAATCAGGTCTGATGGATCCTCTAGCATTTACTTAGCCGACGTTACGGTACAACTTTTCATAATGACCCCGCCTCATCCGCAAACTTCTGTACTGATTAATTAATGGGTCCATGGTTCCTCTTGCAACCTGTTGAACCCCTCGTTGCTTATTTAATTTACGACGTAAGTTTCGATACCAAGTGTATTTGATGCTAAAGCATTATTCGCGCGATTGGCCGTTTAAAATTATCTGCGAGGCACTAGCAGCCGGTACGCTAGCTAATAGTAATAGCAGACGCAGGTATACCATTTATTGCTGTCTACATATTGGCAACGACTATAAAACTCCGAAAAAGTGGAATTCTCACAGTATCGACGAGCTGTGTGCAGAAAGTATGTTGTTCAGCAAATTGTAGCGGTACGATGAACAATGGATATCGATTTAACCCTTTCGCGACGGCGAGGCTGGGGCGCGGTACGCCGCTGAGAGCGGGCCGTCGCGTTATTAGCTCACACCGTACACGTTAAGAGTTTCTCGCGTTTCTGGAGTTCCCAATGTGTCCGTGTAAAATCTTATAGGAGTTCGTTGGTATTGCTGATTAATTACCTTACGTTTAACTATGATAATCCACAGAAAGATAGAAAACAAAAAACTTGACTCGTTCCAGAAACGCGACACGATTAGTGGATGCCGGATATAACCGACGGGAAGTTAGTTAGTGTGAAGCATTTAGTGGAAGCCGGATATAACCGGCGCTAGTCGCGAAAGGGTTAAGTTTTCAGGAAGTGCCAAAAAGTGGAGCAAATAAAATTTGCCATTTGGAAATTTAGAAACGATGCACAGTGGTCCATCTTATTGATGACCTAGCGGGACAGAAGTTCAAAATCATGACCCATCCAAAATGAATGAATCCTTGTCATACCGCAAGCTACTGAGCCAGAGATATCGGAATGATATGGTATGCAAATTTGTATGTATTTTATAAAAATGACGATTTTCCAAACGTACGCGCGCCGTTTGTTAGAATGCATCAGAATCAGCTATAAATCAGTAGTGCTCCGTTGTATCGCAATTTAAATTGTTAGTATCTTACAAAATGGTCAGCAATCGTACTAGTAAGTGGTACATGAAGTTTCAGCCATGAATATTTTAATTTCCAACGTACAGAATTAAAAGATGATCATAAAAATTGTGGATTTTTTCAAAAGCTTTCGTTGGAAAAGCTAGGTATCCTGGAACCTCGTGGAACCTAGAAATTTTTGTGGGGTTTTGTTCTATTTGCATTATAGAATACATATTGACAAGTTACAGCTGCAAATATTTGCAACTCTGCATTATTAAACTGTTTGTTTATTTGTAAGGTTAAAATCTAGAAACTCAATTTTAACCCACTTCTAACTATCCAATTGGCTTGAAACTTTGCAGGCGTGCGGAGTATATCACCACCGAAATTGTAGTGCAAGAAAATAATAAATAATACAAATAATTATTTTTCTACGTATCCCCAAAGTTTCATAATTTTAGGAATTTTCGTGTTGGGGATCTTCCCTTGTGAGGGGTGAACGTTTTAAGGGTGATAAAACAATGTGGATGGTGTTTCCCAAACATTTTCATCTAATTGATGATTCATGGACGAACCGCGACTTTTGTCCCGCTAGCTTCTTAATAAACGGACCACTGTGCGATGGATAAACAAGTAGAATGGTTGAGAAAATTGAATAGGTATCCGCGATAATAAGAAAGTTGTAATAGCTTGCTCAAAACATTTTCGTGAAAATGATTACTGTTTTCCAGACGTAGACACTATTTAGCAAACGAGTCTTAAGAAAAAAATGCAGTTCCAAACAAACAATCCAGTGAATTTTAAGACATGTTTAAACACAATGTTGCAAAAAAGCAGTTGTCCTACGCATAAATATGTCCATAAAAAAAATATGCGCGATCCAAAATTCCCTTTGGTGGATAAGGCGATAACCTACATCACACCAAATATTTTAAGAATATTTTCAGGGTTTTTAATTCAGGCGATCCCGTCACGAATAATTTTTTTTGTTCTTCAAATATGTAGTAACCATATTCAAAAAGGTTTTTTACTGTCTTTTTTTTAATACAAGAAGAATCACGTATTTTTCAAGGGTTTCAACCGGAGGGTACCCTTAAATAAACTTTTATACTACTGGTTCCATGTAAACATGTAGCAAAATGCATAGATACCTGCGTCTTCTATATTTGGTAGGTAGATTTCTTTGCCAATACGCGCCAAGTTCGTAGCCCACTGGCACCGAAGCGCAACAAGCATGTGTCCGCGGGAAGCCCAACAGTACCTACTTGCGAGAGTAGCGGAAGCAAACCAAACAGAGGTAGAAACTGCTCGCGCCGCATCCTCGAAGATAAGTCCCTGCAGCTTTATAATTGCTCGGCGAAAAGAGCAGGGGGGTGCAATTTCCCCGAACTTTAGCTTCCCCGTTTGGATGCTAATTCAAGCCGACCGGTGGCCCAGGTGCGCGGTGAATCTTAAGCGAAATAGATCTCCCGGCCGTTAAAGATGCTCGCTCGTAACGTGCCAATCGCGTCGAATTCCCTTTTCCCCCGCATAATACGGGCGTGATGCATAGCCGGTCGAGTATCCGCTTGTTTGTCCGTCGAGCGGTTCGGCTAATCTGACCGGCCGAATTATCCTGGTTAACGTCAAATAGCTCGGTGCGCCATCAAATAATTCGTTTCACGCCAGATAATCCGAGGCTGCGGCAAGGATAATTCCCTACGCATTCCAGGATTATTTGTTGCGGCTTTGGATTGTTTGGCGTCAAGTGAGCCGCACTTCGCCCCGCCGCGAAGCGGCTTCCACTGAAAACAACGGCGACGACGCGGCAAAACAACAATGGATCGACGACGATGACTACGACGTGAGGGGTGGTCGCGGGGTGATGGTAAAAAAAAAAAGGAGGAGTAAAAGTAAATAAATCGATGAATGGAGAAAATAAAAAAGAGCAACGAAACTGGCGATATCGGTTTCCCCCTCTCGATACAAGCGAAGTTTATATAATAACACGCCGGTCGTTATTCAATCGAAATCGTATCATCGGGCGAGGGCCCAAAGAGGAGCGGGGTGCAAAAAAGGCACGGTTGAATTCGGCGATCGCAGGTTGCAAAAAAAGTTGGTTTCGTTATTTGAGTTAGCTGTTCGCCTCGTTATAGACCGGCTTCTAGTTTCCATTCGGGGCCAGCCTCCCGCAACCTTCCCGCCCACCCTCTGGCCTTCAACCCCCCCGTTTCTTTGCGCCTCGTTGCGGCAAAGCAAGTTATCAGATAAATGGAATATATGCTCGTTAGATTCGCGATCATCTCGCGGGTCGCAGTCCCGTTGCATCGCGAAACGACGCTCGAATTGATCCACCCCCTCCCCCGGAGCCCCGCAATTGGAACGATAAGGTACGCCGGGGACGTACAGCGGCGCGATAGGGCAGGTTTCGCAGGGGTGACGGCGCGGGGAAGAATTATGGACGATAATCGTGGCGCGCGCACGGATATCGCGTCGCGTTTACTTTTGCTTCGTACCCGCACGATCTTGCGAATGTTCGCGGGAAACGCAGCTCGGCGCTTGCACCCCCTCCGCGGCGGTCCCTTTAAATTTGTCAAATTAACCGGGTACGAGCGAGCATTTGTGAAACGCGCGATTAACCGTGTCACAATTAGGCTTCATTTACACGGGGGCGAGGCTGCCGCGTTACGGCCGCGGTTCAGTCGGCCGCGGTTCGTTCGAATGTTATTCGAGGACACGGAGCGTGACTGGAGCAGGTCGCGTTAATTCATTTCGCAGTGCATTGAATAATATTCGATCGAACCGTGACTGGAGCGGGATTGTAACCAAGTGAATCCAGTCGACTCGGGTACAACTGTCGCGGTGATTCTTTTGGGGTCGTTGCTTCGCTCGGGATGATTAAAATTCATCGGGAAATATGGTTTATCCGAAATAATGAGAAGGGTCTGAGAAGGGTTTGTGCTTCTTTCGCTCGGAGACGCGGAGTTTCGAAGAAAGGGTTGGAAATTTTTAGAGCCCTCGCAGCGATGACTTTGATAATCAAAAGGGTCTTAATAAATACACCTCTGCTAAGACTAATATTCATCGAGATATAAGCTAGGACGGAGGTAGGAGCGTGATCAGTATGTTTATAAAGCATACACCAGATTATCTCTGCCAAAGGAACACCTCGAAGCTAGAGAAACACTACTTACATTTGCATTTCTTTACGGCGAGGAGATGAAATTTCCCCTGCAAGTGGAGAAAATCTCATAGAACACCTGCTATACAGGCAACACAGAGGGGCTTTCCACATCCCGCTTCAAACCGTTCGTTCACTTTCACGAGCTCCTCGAATATTTCTATGCCGCTGTAATTTCATTCCGTATCACCGAGAGCTCATTACAGCGGGCACCGTTACAATTACGGAAGCGTTGTTTATTTGCAAACCCGGATGCAGGTACACTTCACCTGCTCCGCGACGCGTGCAATTGAATCTCCCGGCGTTTCTTTATCGCGCAAAGCAACCGGGATCGAGAGGACGGTCGGTGGGATATGAGATTGAGCAATTGCGAGCGGGAAGAGGATCGATTGCCGGTTGATTAAGAGGCACAGTCGCTTGTGATCGTATTAAAGACGACAAAAAGGACGACAATTATCGTCGGTCGCGGTCGCGGGGCCGTCGCGGCGCGAGAAGGGCGGGCATTTTTGTTCGCGGCTCGCAGGAGATCCGTCATCCATCATCGGCTCGTAGAGGTGGAATCGAAATTCTATGACCTACATCCGCGGCGCGGCGGCCGGCTATTAAAGCATAAGCGTTCTCTCAATTTGAATTTTTTCCGTCATTATGTCTCGAAAGCGCGGTTTTATTACTCTCGATTCTTGCGCCGAACATCGCTGACTACAGGGATATATTAGCCGCGAGGAGGGAAAATGGCACGAATTAATTCCGGAACTTCCGCCGGTCGCCCGGCACGCAAGGAGGATCCTCTAACACGACGCCCGGCGAGCTTGCATTTCCGACTTCTGCCGCTTTGTTCCCCGGACAGAACTGACAAAAAGCATCGGTTAGCGATTTTATCGACCGCGGCGGGGGCAGGGACTCGGATTTCTCTCGCTGAAATTCGCAAGAATTCAGACGGCGAAGGACGCTGCCCGATGCAATCTGTCGGCGAGAATTGTTGCCCGATTGTTATGCAAATTCGATTTCAAAGAGTCGCGCAGCTGTGCCCGTTTCGCCTCACGGTCCCGCGACTTGTTCGTGCAATTTTGTGCACCTAAACAATGATTACTGGAAGCTCCTCTACCTTCGAGGATGCTTGTACGTGATCGTTGCCCCTTCAGAATTTAATGGTGGCGAAGAACGTTCGAGTGGAGGAAAATGGATCCATCAGATTTCCCGTTGTTGTTTGTCGCTATAGGTGTCTACACATATATTTCCAAGGAATTTCTCCCAAGCCTGGAACCTTCGTACGTTGGTGAATCTACTTGGTGTACCTACTCAAAGGAGGGCTAAAACTTGACTTCTGTGTTGAGGGTACTCTACCCTTAAAATTGTTCAGAAAATATGCTGCAGAATCTACAGGTCCACGTCTGTTCCCAAAACACGTTTTCTTAAATAGGTCATTCTTTGTGAATTTTTTCTACCAAAACGGTTCGACGAATTAATTTAAGGTTTGTCGCGGCTGTTTTATTGTATCTTGAACTATTGTTCTGAATTTTTCTGTGACGGTGAAGAAAACATGGCAGATTCATTTTTTGTATCACACAGACAGTCACAGCTACCAACAGTCAGCAGTATTAGATAAAATTTGCAATTAGATAGATCTTCAAAGATGTAGAAATACAGCCCAAAAAGTTTGTTGTGCCTACGACGTTTACTCTTTTCTAAATAAAATCCTAAAAACGACATTTCTGGGCTGATTTGATGGGAGGGTATCCTTAAGAGAATCAATATGTTTCACGGGGGTGAAGGCAGGATACCACCTTTGACTGCGATTTTGGAGGCGTTTTTTCATGAATTTTTTTCCCTACAAAGAATGCGCACAAACAAAATCGGTTTTAGTCATTTATTAATGTAACTTTAATCTGTAATTACACATTTTTTGACACTGAAATAGTAAAAAAATACTCTCTTGTAGGTGGCGCCAAAATACATTCCTTTGGAGGAACACCCTTAGACGGCGTTTCAAATTCTGCTCTGTACAAGGCTCTTAGAAAAAAAAACAAAGAATGTTCCTATTAACAACAATATTTTTTAATGCTGTACGTAGGGATTTTACGAAATTTCGATTTTTAACAAAATGGCGGCCATTTTAACAAAAAGGTCAATTTTTTAGGGTTAAAAAGTTTATAAAATTGTGCACCAAAAAAAATAACCACGCTACAGCAAAAGTCCTACGTACATCATTAGATTATACCACGGGGAAGAATTGTGCAAAGTTTCAAGTCAATTCGATGAAAATTGTAAGCGTAATTTGACACGCCGTCTAACGGTGTTTCTCCAAAGGAATTTATTTTAGCGCCACCTACAAGAGATTACTTTTTACTTTTCCAGTTTAAAAAAATGTGTAATTACAGAGTAAAGTTACATTAATAAATGACTAAACCCGATTTTGTTTCTGCGCATTCTTTGTATACAAAAAAAATCATGAAAAACGCCTCCAAAAATTGCAGTCAAAGGTGGTATCCTGCCTTAATAGACCTTCGTATAAATTTCATAACTATAAAATAGATGAAGATCCTCGTTTAATAGTGCCATCGAAACAGAGCTACAGCGTCGTAAACCCGTTAAACCCTGATCTTCCCAGGAGGATCAGCTGCACCAAGTCCAGCTGTTCAAATTTCAACGAGCTTGCGCTCGCAAGAGAAAGTGTCCGAGTCCAGCTAAGCGGAAGCCTCAAAACGTGAACTTTCTTCACCGCCGTTTCTAAATTATTCCACCTAAGAAGCAGCGCTGGCTTGTCCGCGTAACAGCATCCTCTCAAGAGGCATCTCTTTCTCTAGCCCACAATAAAACCATCCCCGAGGCTATACACCCAACGGAAAATATAGACCGCGGAGAGTTGAAGTCCCCGGAATACTCTAGCACGAGCCTCACACGCGAATTGGCGCTGGCATTCCGAGTATATAGTATCATGATTTTAGTGTCCTGTTATATTTACTACGCGCGGGGTCACGGCGCGCGGAAGGGGGTGAAGCGCCACGGGGGCCAAACGCGTCGACGACGAACTTTGATCCCCAATCGACCTGTGTCTTTGTTCCAGTTCTCGGCTCGTCCACGACGGAACAAAGGCTACCGTGTCTGCGGCTGGTCCTGGGTCTGCTCTCGTTTCTTCTGATCGTCATTCGTTAACCGTAACGCAATTAAAATACGCGCGCTTTGGAAGCTGTTTATGTAAATCGACGTGCTTGTAAGAGAGTTCGGGGGCCCGGAGCTTTGTGTGTGAGCGTGCACCTCCGCCACGGGATCCTCGGTCGCCCTCTGGCGACAGCTGACGCAACGGCGTGAAACGACGAGGAGCGGCGAGCAGGGTGGCCGTTCTCGGTCCGTGGTGACGAGACAGGCGTCGTGCGACGTTCAGTCTGGGAAAAATCGACGGGGACGGAGAAGAGAGAAGGCGCACGGAACGAGACGGAAGATCGGCGGTGGGATGCCCTTTCTCGGCCTTAATTCGTCCGATCGACGAGAGCCGTCTAAAACAAAACGATCCCGTCGGGGGAAGAAGCGGACGTAGTCCAGGAGAGGCTCGAGGAACAGCCGAAGAGTATTTTATTATTAGGCCGCGTGGCTGCTTCCTTTCGGCGAGACGGTCCGTCGGCGACACGGCGGGCACGAGTAAGTACGTGCACGCTGCGTCGCGTCGCAGGAGAAGGACACTTTTCGTTCCGTGGCTTTTATAACCTGTACGTTTATTATGCACACGCGCGCCATCTGTCTCGCTCGATCTCAGTCATCTCTAGCTCTTTGTATCCGTGCCCGATCGAACGATCGGACTCGCTCGACGACGCTCGCCGGCGTACAGCGGAAGGTGCGCGGAGGAGATGTACCTGAATCCCGATATTTACATTCGCGTTGCCATTATTCGTAGCGCTCGCGCACGCGAGTAACGTCTTTTTTTCCGCGCGAAATCACTCCGCCCATTGGTAAGCTGGCGCAAGAATCGGCGCGGAGGACGGTGGGGAATGTGTACGGCCGGGAAAATAACGCAGGAGAAGGGAATGTTTTTATGCGATACTCGAGAGCCGAGAGAAATGACGATCGTTCGTTACCGAAATTTCATTCCCATTCGGTCCCGCTCGCACAATCGACGTCCCATTCGACGCTTATTACGCATTCAGTTTATTAAATTAATACATCTCGCCCGTTCGATTCAATGTATTCCCTTCGATACATTTGTCAACCGCGTTCGACACGCCTCTGAACGGTAACGAATAACAAAAGCGATTTACGTCACGTTCTGTTTACAATGAATATATATATATATATATATATATATACACATATAGGTATGTATGTATGTATGTATATATATATACTTCCTAGTTCAGCTTCCGATGAGAAGGTTGTTCCCTGCTGACGATGGCACACACGGAGTTAGCATTTTCTTCGCGCCTGGTCGTCAGACACTTTCGTTACCACCGTTTCCTTTTCTCGCGACGACGGACAGGCCATGGGGAGAGGCTGAAGGAAGAGGACAAAAGGGAGACGAACGGGAATATGAATGAAACGATGAAATCGTATATTATGTATTATATATGTATATGTATATTATGTATTAACAAGCGATGTGTGCTAGCATTAGTTACGGGATTTACGGTTAAGAATCGCAACGACTGACTAATACTCTACATGATTTTCTAATTGTAATAAGTATTTTTGAAAAACTGTCATCGTTTCTATGTAGCCAGCGCGTGCGTTGTAGGGAGCGTGTTTCGACTTCGAGATTTAGCCAAAAGAAAGAGAGATGAGAATAAAAAAAGGAAAGGAGCGCGTGAGAGCCGGGTGTAATTGATATTTTCGAACGGATGGGTATATGGGTATAATGCGTCTCTAAAATAGATTTAAACGGAAGAAAAATGTGGTGTAATGTGTCAGACGTATCTCACGTATCCGCAGCATAGGTTCTCGATTCTTTGTGTAACAGATAAGAAAAAGAAAAATGAAAAAAACGGGAGGAAGAAAGAGGGAAGCTAGTCGAATTCTTGCCAATCGTTTGGTATCGATGCTCATTATGTTCCTCAGCTTGTCACCATACGGAAGAATATTTATGATAATAATAACGATATGACCACAGAGAACCGTGTTTGCTTCGTGTCGCCGTGCTGTGCACACGCTTCTCTGGTTAAACCTTGGCTCGGGTACAGCCGGCGAGCGTTAATGACAAATTCGCTTCGAATCAGATCCGAATGTTGTTCATTCAAGGAAATTGCAATTCCAGGGAACTGTAGTGCGCGAGTTAAGGTGTAATTCGAGAAGCATCTCCTGCCAGATGACCCCCATTCCTCCGACGGGTAGCGCCGAACCCGCCGGCCGCCACTCTCCCGGCGGCAAATCCCCGCCGAACCGTTCCGAGCGTTTCGGCAATAAATATTATTTTATCGAGCGCCCGCCGATTGAATCGTGTTACTGCCGTTATTACTCTATTTGTTTCCGCATCACCGGTAATAACGCTGATGAAATAATTCAATTACACGTTTCGCATCCGATCACCGGCGCAGCGCGCCGCGCGTACAGCACGGCCGCCTCCTAGCACTGGCCCCTCTATTAATCCTCGAAGATGCGCTATTCACAACCGGCTAATCCGTTTATTCTTTCAAATCCGAAACCCAATATCCCCTTCCAAAAGCGCGCCCGAACGTTTTACGCTTTATGCTTGCCACTTGCACCCGCGAAGACACGCCGGCGCGCGGAACCATTTTTAAGGCCAAGAGGATTTTGAATTTTCAATATTTCTTCGGAAGACTGAAGCAGATCTGAGCCGGGCCTTGATTAAGTTCGCTTAGAACGGGAATTACTAACGGCGTTCTTTTAAAAAGCACCGTTTTATTAGGCACACTAATACACCGACAGATGCCGAAGAGAGTGATTCGTGGAGACAGTAAGTTGAATTTCTATTTTATTCCTAACTCTTTAAAATAATTTTGCAGGTCACAGCTTTTGAGCAACTTGCTTCGGGATTGGTGTAAGTAAGGTTGCCCCTTCGAGCCTGCTCCTTTTTTTAATCTCGAGCAAATTGACCCCATTCTGCCTTTTACGCGATGAGTATTTTACTCTGCCAGGGGAGGGTCAATAATAAGAGAGACGTAGGGTCGTCCTTTGAGCTTGGTGTTAGGAAGCGTGGAGGAATTATAGAAAAATTCAGAAGTATCTTGGAAATAGCATAAAGCGTAACGATCTAATATATTGCGCCCCAGTTGCAATCCCTCTGTATTCTTTGACGGCTGCAATGAAAGTAACCATGTAGTCAGTCAATGTCTCTCCATTCCCCGTCCTCTGGCTCCGGCGCTATTCATGAGTCACCAACCCTTGTTCGCGGTGATTTATTGGTCCCAGGGCTCGTGGTACTTGTTCTTCAAAACTTTCCGAAAAGCTACATCCAAAAGTTCCCCAGCTGGGTGACCGCGTACAACTGCTGGAACGAGGGCGCGCTCTTTATTCAGACTTATGGTACACATCGACGTATCCAGCGACATGTCAAGGGGAGCAACTCTGAATCAGACGGACACGGTTGTAATTCGATACGGAAGATGGAGGCGTTTCTATTCTAGAAATGTGAACGAGTGGAAATGCATTCTCTACTTGGCCGTGGATATTGCTTCTCAAATTGGAGTGAAAATACTTGAAATTGCACTTGATTCTCCTTATTCTCTCGCAGAGTCCACGAACAATCCACCCTCCCGGTTCATCTCTTTATTACCGCAGACTTTATACCGGAGTGACTGCGAGTATCCTGGCGATTCAACAGTAGATATATCATCCACTACTGGCTTTTCTAGATTCTCCTGATTTTCCGTCCTCCCTTATCTTCCTCGGACGAACATCAAACAACGTTAAACTCGTGTCTGATTACTCCAAAAATCTTACAACAGAAACAGAGACCTCCGGCATTCCTCTCCAAAAGAATGATCAGAACAGTTCTCATTGTATATAATACATAAAACGCGGTACTGGAAATGTTTACCGCATCTCTTTAATATTTAACGTGCATTCCCTGGCACTTCGTTTAGTATCAATATCCGAGAAGCACTTTTGCGTGACTGTTGTCTAAAAATAAGTTGAATAATACAGTATCAATCAACGTAGTTATGAAGCTTGTTTCGCGGCGTGTCGATTCGCGATGCAATAAATATTTCCAATGCCGTATAGAGAGCCGCGAATATTAGCAAAGTTAAATCCAACACAAGCATATGCACCGCGAAGCACGCGATAAAAGAGGATCCCTGAACAAAGCGGAACCGCTGGGCCCATTCAGCGCACGTCTCTCGGCACGGATCCATTCCCTTCGCCCTTCCCCTCGTGTTTAACGGCGCAGGCGATTCTAATCGATGGCCCGCGCCGCGTAAACCAGGCATTTTTACTTGTACCGTCGCCGTTCCGATTTTACAATCAAATTAAGCGTTAATGGAACATATCATGAAGCGTGCACGCGCTGCCCGGGATTGGTGAGCAGATAATACGGGCCCGTGCGCTCGTTCCCCAGAATGCAATCGATGATTCCTCCCTGTGTACGTGGGGGGTGTACACACGTGACAGCCGCGTGTGGGGAAGCCCGGCGAGCCGCGGGAGGAGAACAGATGAAACTCCTCTGTATGCGTGGCGCGCCCGTGTGTACAGACACCCGCGCAGGGTATATATATATATATATATACGTAGGCGGGTAGGTGCGAGCGCGACCACGGTTGCCTGGAGACGGGAAACACGGAGGAGCAGAGGGTAGGACGGGAAATTGGGCTACAGTCATGGCTCCATTTGGGCGGCACGCGGGTTTCGTGCAGAAATTTCTCATCGTCTCTCGATGATCAACACCCGCGCGATCCGTCTAGAGCCCGTATCCATCATCCCGGATCAGCCCTCTCGCCACGAAGATGCCCGTCCAGACTCGGACCGCCGTGGGATCCTCCTCCGACCTCCCTGCGGTGTGCGCGTCATAACCTCCCCGTGCTTGCGAATTTTCGGTGCGACTCGGTGGCGGCGAGAACCTCTTCTCGATCCGTATAGAACGATCGCCAGCCTCCCGACTGTGAGTTAAGACTTCTATCCCAACTCGAGGCGAAACGACGCGGCCTAATTAGTGGCTAAGTGTGTCCTTATGACGTGCAGTGGTACACAGCCTTATTATTGGTTCGCCACCCTTGGATCTTTTTATTTTCGCTCATGAGACGCGGCATTGGGTGGTCTGCTATCGGTGGTGCAGAGGTGGTTCCCCTGAAAGATGTCAGTTTTTGCAAATGGGAATTGCTTTCTGGGGGACATAGTTCGCAGATCCATCGGGCAGTTGGGCTAGAATATTCTAGTGTGTCTTATTGCCGGCTGTATTCTGCTTGTTTGCGCAGAGTCTCTGCAAGTAGCGTTTGCAACAGTAATATCAGAATTATATTTTAGCTCGTGGAGGACTAATTTTTAAACGCATATATTTTGAGCTCGTTTTTTACAGATGTAAAGTGACTATGCACAGTTGAGGGATCTCCGTACCTTGCGCGGATGAAAAATGATGCGAACTTTGGGAATTTTTTAAAACAAAACCATTTAATATATTTACTTCCAGCTGTGTGGCTTTATTTGTCAGGCTTTAGAGAATATCAATTAAAAAATTGTATGCAAAAATAGTGGTTATATCCGGAGTTATAGTGCTTCAAATAAAGCGCCTTGCGAAAATCATATGCGCATGGTTAGCATAAAATCAGCCGTTGCAGTTGTCTGAAATAGAAAATTTAAAAATTGGTGTAATTTATATGAGCGTGGCTATCGTCTGAATTAGATTAAACTGCGGATACCTACTGAAGAGTAAGAAAAAATGAAGTTTCTAAAACAAACATCGATCTCTGCAAAAAATTCGCTGGTTTTTTACGTCGCGAAAGTCTAATTTTGCAAAGACCAACTTAGTTTTAGTACCAACGAGAATGGGACATAGACGGAAGATATATACCAAGTTTGAAGTAAATCAGGTGATTGGTTTTTGAGCTATCATGCTAACTAATTCGAAAAACATCATTTCGAGGAAGACGCGTTTAAAGTTTTAGGTACTGTTATTTTTTAATTAAATTTTTTTTAAATGTTGCCTAATTATGTACATCAATTATAAGTATAAAGTTTTCAATTAATACCTATAACTTGAGGGTTTCTCTTAAAAAAATCCCAAATATCTTAAAATTGTATGAAAGTTATCATGAAAACATTATAAGTAAATAGTGAGAAGCATTCAAATCTTGTTGCAAAAGGAATACCTACGATAATTTTTGGAAACAATTTTTTATTATTACTAATCGTCTTTATTAGTCTAATAGGAGAAGCCTGAATATTTAGAAAAGGTATAGACACAAGACTCGCGTAAGAGTGAAGGCGAGGCTGCAGTAGTAACACTGTTGGCAAGCCTAACCGCGAACTATAAACTAAATCAAAGTAGGGACAACAAAACAAACATTTTCAAAACAGAACAATACATTTTCAATATCACGTTAACATAATAACGCTTTACTTGAAGTGTTATCTCTGTAACCCGGCTTGAAGTGTAACGGTAGACGCGTCCAGAGCCTGAAACAGTGATATGTCTGATCACGCACTGGTCGCTTCTACTTGCCCGTCTTGTGTGGCATGGACACTGCTCCCGCGTGTCAAAAGAGAAATTACTTTTTCTTCTCTTACCCGCTATTTCTCCATTACACCATGGTACCATTATACCGAGCAATGGCGTTCACCGAGCAAAGTTTTGAATATACAGGGTGGGGCACCTAACTCGAGGACTTCAAATTACTCGTAAATTACTTGGCGTGCGAATAAATGTTTAAAAATAAGTTGCATGGTATCAAGAGGCACTATTGCCTTATATGCCCCCCTTGATACCATGCAACTTTTGTTTCAAACATTTTCTCATACGGCAAGTAGGTGATTCACGAATAATTTGAAGTTGCCAATGTAGATGCCTCGTATGTATACTTATGTATAATTATTTCACCATCACAAAAACAGTTAAATAACTGCCACTTAAGGAAATGCAGAAATCATCTACACAGAATTAATTTGATGACACAACGTCCTCTGGAAAAATCTCGATTCCCCGAGTTTCACAGATATTAACTTGCAACGTTCGTAATTTTATACTCTTACTTGTTTGATGTTTCGAAAATAAAAAGAAACTTGAAAAAAATAGCCTATCGTTTAATCGAATCTAGGACAAGCAAAGAGACAACGTTTTACTTTTACATATTAGTGGGGATATAAAAAGTATCTCCCGCGGCTACAACTCAGAAACAAGATCGTACGTTTGCGCAAACTTTCTTCCACACGTTCTCGCGCCGAATCGAGGCCCGGCGCAATTCGTGCCAATAAGGGAACACCCTGTATATCGAATCGGATTCGTTTTTATTCTCCTAACGCGTCACGTGGAGGCTCGCTGTACACTCGGCGTTTCATATGCAGCAGATGCGCTGATCCACTCACTGATGAAACACACGTCGCTCCTTTTGTCCCTTGTTCTGTTTCCCCGTTGGTTGTTTTCCGTATCTTCGCCGTGTTTGCCCGCCGTTGCGCAATTTTGCGGCTCGTTACGATACACGCGCGCCGCTCTTGTCAATTTCTCCATAATGCGTGGCCGAGTTCCTTCCGTAATTATGATTGCGGTATTTATTATTGATGGCGCCATTAACGCGTGCTTGCATATTGCAACTGCACGCAACGCGTCGCGAGCGGAGCATTGTTTTCCATAACTTGTCGTTTATCTTTGGCGCGGAATTAGAATTTTTGTAGGCGCAAATTGGATGCAGAGTAGAGGGCGCGAAGCCAGAGATTTTGGGGGCATAATTTCTACCTCGGTGGCGTTGAAATATTATCTTGGAATAGAGATGTATTTCTGTTTCTCAAAATATCGGTTCACCGCCTCCGAATTAGAATCGGAAAATGGTAGTTTAGCGCACGATTGAGCTGTGAATTATTAGCAGCTCATTTTAATGGAAATCCATTATTATTTTCATCCCTCTTTTAAAACGGACGAAATATCGTACTCCGCAGAAAAGTACAGATCTCGAATGCAGGATCGTAATTAGATGCGTCCCGCGCGCAGAAAAAGCAGCCCGATCGAAAGTAGATGCGCATAAACGGCCACAAAACAATTTGGCCGCGGTCCAGTCGAATCGGTGACACGTCGCAGCTCGTGTAGTGCGGATTTGAGAATTTGCCTACGAGATTTTTGGACCACTGCCTGCGCCACTATGGAGATGGTATCGATGGAAAGTGAGTGCCGGCAAAGGAATCCCATTCTATTTTCATGTCCGCATTAATATTTAGCAACCGTTACATGCACGTCTGCGGCGGCTTTCAATGCGCTTCTATGAAAAATATATACGATCGCGAAACAAAAGCAATCGTGTAAAGCTTTCAAAATGAAATTTGCTTTATTTCTACACGGGATAGGACGTAATTCATGGTTCAATAAAAAGGGGTTGATTCCGTGGAAAATTTATCGAAAATGTGGAATAAAATATTTTCGCGCGACATTCAGTTTTCGAGGAAATCGCTCTCCAAGATTTATTGGGCAGGAGCACGGTTGTTTGCGGTTTGGCTAACGCGTCCGTCAATTGCTGGTTATTTCTACTTGCGCGTCAGTGTTCGTATACGTTCCAAGTGGTATGGGATCCATAAACGCGATGTTACAGATTGCTTGCCTCTTACGATCCTAAATTATTATATCCCACTCGGTCTTAGCTTCTAAATAACTTGGTCTCCAAGATAGCCACCGTACTTCTTCATTTTTACTCGTGGGACCGCATTAAGGGTTTCAGTCTACAAAGAATGAATTGAATGCATTTCTTAATTAATAGAAGTAAAGCTTCACGAACTGAAAGCATTAAAAAGTGAAGATCTATCACAACAACGTGGGCGATTTCGGCAATAATAATATTAACATAATTAAACCCAAAGGATCTACGATGATCTTTTACACTGTAAACTATCCACCGACTTAACAGAAAATCTGCCAAGGGGTCAGAATGAGTTGTTTTGTCATTTCATTTAATCGTTACTCATTTTAAACAGGTATATCGTATTTTCTCAAATTTGTCATGACTCTTATCGAAATACCTACAAGTATAAATGATTGATTCTGTAAAATAGTTTTCTTCTTCCCTTGTTTTTTTCATAAAATGTATATCTGCTATATGTACCTACATATACCGAGAGGGATCCTTTTAACCCGTTGCGGAACGCACGTAAACTTTTGATTTCAGAAGTTTCTCATAATACTTCCATAAATAGTTTAAACACATGCATCCTGCTTTCAGTTCTTTCCGTGTCTTTCGCTTGTTCATAAAAACAAATTGGAAAAATTGAAATTCAGGATTCTATTTAAAGTTGAAATCCCGATTTTTCGCGCAAAAATCACGCGAAAAAATCAGGATTCGACCACCCGACTAGGTTTAAACCCGTTAATATCGCCGAAATCCAGTGGAAACATCGAGCGATGGACAGCCGCATGGGTCTGCCGTTTGCGTGAAAACCTCGCCGCACACTTTCGATTAGTGCGACGCGAAGAAGCGGCCCCGAACGCTGATGGTACCGCGAACTACCGTCCCTCCAAACTTTCGCCCGTTGTTTTCCATGCGCGTAATTAAAGCCTTTATCTGCAATGTCGCGTTTTCTAACTGGGACACAGCCGAGGCGGCAGCGCCTTTAAACGTAGAAATCTCGTTACTCCATTATGCGGAAACTTCGTAGGCATTGCTTGCGCGGCTGGTAACGCTAACTCTTGCAAACTATCCGAGCAGAAACACGGTAATGAGACTACATGTCAATGGATGGCACCACCGATGTATAAACTCGAGTAGCTGTCTTGCAGGGGATCCCGGGGCCGTGCTTGCCGCTTCGCGCAGCTGCTGCCTGGCCCGCTTAAAAATGTTATCGCCCCGTGAATAATGCACCGTTGCCGAGGCTGGCGGCCGATTGGACGGGGATAGGGAATAGGAGTGGGCCAGCCGCGCACTGTCCCGTCCAACGATTCGGGCGAATACATTTCGGAAACGCTGGCCTCGTCGCTCGTTATCGCGAAATATTCAACGGGGGCTTCGTTATTGATTCAACCCGTCAAGACGCCCGCGCCCGTGACAAAACACTCGCGCCGGCTCTATTTTCGCGCCGTTTGTGCCAGACAGCCGTTGCATGCACCGTTCTCGCCGAGTCGATAGCACGCGCACACGCGTTGATAATCCTCCTCGGGAACGGTGATTCGCTCGTAAGCGTGCCGCCCGAAGTGTCCTACGAGGCATTGCTTCTCCGGCGCGCATTCTGACAATGAGCCCCAAAGCTGCCGGGACCGTCGAGCCTCGCCGCGCCTCGGAGGTCCGTTCCTTCCTGAGACAAGGCGGACTTCCCTCGGTCTTTGGATCTCCAGCGCAGCGGAACTCTCGAACGGATACTCGCGCATCGTCCCGCGGCACGCGTGCATCGCATCTCATTGAGGCGCAGGTGTTACGCGACGCCTCGGCGGGCACGTTTCTCGGCTGGATTCCAACGGCGCGGACTGACCTGGCAAACGGGACGCCGGCGGCTCGACGATCGCCCTCGCGGGACGCGTAGCGGCAGAGATACTCGGCAACGGGGCAGGAAGATGAATCAATAAACGCGCCTCTGGCCCGTTACGTGTTCAATTTTTTCGAGCGGCGCCCGCCTTCAAAGGAGGGCCGCATTTTGTCATGCGACCCGCGACCGGTATATCGGGCCTCTTCATAAATCAGGATCGATGGATCCGCGGCCGGAATTTTAATTCGGCGACGGGTGCTCGCTTCCTGCCACCCCGTCGAATATTTACAGGGGCGCGGCGGGGCGGGGCGCGGGCGCAGTTTTTGTTTCCGAGGACGCCAAGTCGACGCGCATTATGCGCGGCTGCATTGTAGCCGCGGCGTCACGGGCCGTCGATGTGACGGCCGGCTATCAGCGCGCCCGTGTCGCGTACAGTGGAGGCTGATTCGCCGTGACGATTCCCGCGTCAAAATATTTTCCTTCGACGCTGGGGGAATGTGACGTGCGCTCGTCCGCCGGGGCGATGAATAATAGCGGAGCCGGAGCTTTAGCGCGGGGCGCTTTCACAGGGGGTGGCTCTCGCTGCGAGGCGATTGCTCGCGGTGGATATGACTCCAGGGTGGTATACATATAATAGGGCGGTGTCGGTTAGTAATAGATCAAGGAAGGAACGATTAATAACAGTGTGGGTGCCTTACTCGGTTCCGTGCACTTTGGTAAATTACTATTATTATTTTTTTTATTATTATTATTATTATTATTTCGACGGGAGAACCCTTTAGTATACAAAGCTTAAACAGTTCAGAACAATAAATATATATAAAATAACGTAACATAACATAAACCGAAAAAATTAAATCGAACGGAAAATATAAAGTAACGAGAAAAACATAACAATAAAAACGACGTCATCGCCATACAACTAAGCGCAAATTACAGGGGTGGTAGTCTCCTAAGTACCAGAGTCCTAAACGAGGCAAAGGAGGTTAAGAAAATATCTAATTCCGCAGGGCACTGGTTCAGCTCCTCCATAGCACGATTAATGGGATCGGCAGAGTAATAAAGATACTTTGGGAGTAATAAATAAATTATGATGACCGCGCTACCAGGTGCAGGCATGTCGCTGTATTACATTTTTCCCGCGGCATTTTGGGTTGCACACTCTGTTCTTTCGGAGCGTTGTTATGCACGGCGTGCGCCGGCTGTCCAGAAAATTCCAAGCGAATCGATGGATATGCCACCGCACCCGCACCATCCGTACAGCCACTCTACGTGTATCACAGTTGACCGCGATCGTAAGTCGCGGGAGACTTGTTGACACTTGGACCCCGGCATATCGAGGGCCGAATTTCCCCACGGAATTGTGTTTTTCGCGTCGCAGCCGACGTCCGCGGTAGCCCCGACATCATTTTCAGAGATCATCTGGCCGGGAGCCACGCTGCCTGGGCGTGCGGGCGACGGTGCGGTTAAACTGGAAGCGTATGTTTCGAGGGAAAACTGGATTAAAAATTGTCGCGGTGGCCGGGGCTTGTGGATCGCGTAATTCTCGCGCAAAATATGCCCGCCGCTCGGCGGGACCCGAAGATACCGGGCCGAGTGCGAAATCCCGGGAATCGACGCTGGAAATCAACAAGTAGGTACCTAGCCGAGCGGTGAGCGGCAGGGTTTCTTTCTCGTAAAATCGACGCGGATATAATCGTATATACGGGTCCGTGCACACGATAAGGTCGCGCCCGAGGAAATGTCTCTGTTTCACGGGCATCTTATTATTGGCGCTCGGTTATGAAACTCGCCGCGGGGCACGTTCCGCGGCACGTGATCGCCGATCGGCTCGTTCCTTTCAGCAGCCCAGATTTCCGCGCCGGCCGCGTAACGACGTTCCGTCCTCGGATACAAAATTCAGCGGGTAACGATCGCTCGGTCTTGGCCGTTAATTAACTGCTTAAACACGGCGCGTGTATCGAAGGTCCGGCGCCCCTTTGGGAATCCGGGTTATTTAATTTCACTGCGATACGGTCGAAGAAGAAATAAAGTATGTAGCTCGGAAAAGTGGCGGATATGAAGTGGCGAATAAATAACGGAGGCGGAGGAAATCGGAGACCAATCAGTGGATATGAATTTTTCGAAATAGCACGGCAAGGCGGTGATCGCTCGGGGGTATTAAACTGAAACGAAAATAGCGAGGATTGGCGGCGGTAAATGTCAGCTGGAGACGGAATCGTTACTTCATTAATTGCCACGGGTATTTTCAGGGCTATCCGAAATATCACACTCCGGCGAGCACTTCCCTGTGCCGAGATAAGAAAGGATTAAAAGCCCGCTCGGATGTTGGAGATCGAACGAACTCTTTATTGCGAGGGGGAGGCTCTGCGAGGAGCGAGATAAATCATAACGGGTCTCTTCTTCTTCCTGAATCGTGTCGTCGCACAGTGTTACGCGTAATGGACAAAAGTCAAGAATCCGAAGTGTTTGATCCACAAATTCTTGTATCTTATAATGTTAATAAAGGAACGTAGGTTTCAATGTTACCCATAACTTCTGCTGAATTTACTAATTTGTTGTCAAAAGTGATACTAGAAATTCATTACAAATTTCGGTGCATTTTTTCAAACACGTGCCATTGGCAGAATGTTTATGCTTTTCATTTGCTTTTTATAAGTTGTGTTTAATACTGTCATACCTTCAAAACTGCCGAGTCAGTTTTTTACAATACTAACAATTTGTACTAATTCTTTATGTTAAATGTTTATCAACTTCGATGGGACTTTAAAAAAAACACCAAAAAATACCTCCCTGATTTTTTGTATATTAAATTTAGGGATCATTAAACTTTATATTAACGTCAATTTAAGACGTTCACCGCTCCGGCCCTTAGCGTAGTCGCTGGGCTCCCCTCGTGCATAAGACCCTTATGTGAATCTACACATCCGATATGCTTTTTCCAATTGTTTATACGATATCTACCATGACTTTTCCATTCTGGACGCTGTCTTCAGTTTTAAAATAGCAGTCAAACGCGATACACGTGTTAAAAATAATTGGATAAAAAAATGTTTCGAACAAAAGTTAGTCAGTATTCAGTTGACAACAAATTGCAAAAGTAAATATTAATAAAAAACTTTTTATTCACTGAAAAATCAAGATCGGCTTAATTTTTTTAATGGAATTGTATATTTTTTTATACACCAATCGATGCATTTTTATATTCTCTTTAAAAAAGTATTAGGGTACTTAGGACGAAAACTGATTAGTTCAGAAGTTATGAGTTTTGTCCCGAACGCCCATATACGCGTAACACTGTGCGTCGGTGAAATTCGCCGGGAGAATGTAGCTACCTATCGACGTGTTTCTGCCTGTTTTGCGCGCGGAATTAAAAAGCGTCGCGTCGAAATTCGGGACATCCCCGTTGGACGGGGCTCGGCGTTCTTGATCGCGAACTCGACGTTACATCCGGAGAATGAAAGGCTCGTTGAGAAGGAATAATGGGCCTTTGGAGGAGTGGCAAGAATTGATCGACAAATTTCTCAGGTGTTTCTAGAATGGCACGGGGGCGACAGCGGCAGCGGGGTCCTCTAAAATGAATTCGATGGCCGCGATCAATGGAGCGGCAAGGGACCAAGAAGGTCTCGAGTGTCGCGGGAGGTGTCATTAATTTCGTCGGACATCGCGGAGCGCGACAATCGTCGGGCGAGGTAACCTTTCCGTTGGTGGAGACGCTGAGCTTGTTTGTTCTATCGCCACTCGACGATGAAGCGGCGACAGGATTACATAGATCCAGGGACCGTTCGTGTCCCCGTGTCTAGAAATTCCTCCGATATTTCACGGGGACGGGCATCATGGCGGCGTGACCGGCTCAATTGCGATCACGTGACTGGCCGCGTTATCCGCGAATTCTAAGAGCTCCTTCCGGCAACAGTTGCATAATTACGATTGACAATGGGGCGGCGAGCGGACAAAGCCGCGGCATTTTTAACGAGTTATTTTCTCCGAGATTGTCCGCGCCGTCTGAGCTATTCTCGGTGCATTATCTCGCGGGGCTGAGCGCGCGAGTTGCACGGCGAGCGGAGCCAACGATACGGAACGCGTTAGTTTATTAATTAACGGGGCTTACGATATAATCGCGGCTGGGAATGAAATGGTACCGCGCGGATGAAAGGTGTACAATGCATGGCGGCATGATAAAAATCCGGGCCATTTTTGCGAGATAGGTTGCCGGCGTCGGGATAAATAATGGAACGAGTTTATATCAATTCGCGAATGTGAACGTTTTCCACTTGCAGATACGATCCGCGTTTCGAAGCGCGCGTGAAAACGCCCGCGGGCCGCGCAACCCTTATTACACCGCTGCACTATGTACTAATACGAACGAAAGTATTTCACGCGCGGAGACAGTTATGCCTGGACCTCGTTCCCGTTGCGAAATCGAGGTAGAATTATTCCGCTGCGAGATATCAGTTCACCGTTGCCGTTTCAAGCGCGAAAAATCGACTGTTACTAGCTACTCGGCAGCGTGTAAATCTCTGAAAGAATATTCAGGGATATTTGCACGTATTCCGCCGGTGCTTCAGCGATTTAATGCAATTATCATCGCCGCAAGTATCTTTATCGAGGGCGGATAAATGATACAGGGGAGTCTTACAAAACGTTGCGCACAGCTCATTAATACTTCGATTACCGCGCTTCGATTTCATTTAGGTACCGTAAAGTGAGCCTTGGGGTAAAGTGAACTTTTCGAATTACGTATTTGAAAATAGAATATATTCGCAAGTTGTGGTAATATAATAAATTTATATTTTATATAATAGGAGGATGATAATTATACACACCCGGGTATTAAAAAATGTAAGTTCATTTAAAAAATGAAAATTAACATATAGGTATTAAAATAGAAGGTTTTTTAAATGTTAAAAGTTCTAATAAAGTTCGTTTCGTAATTATATCCTTAATTAAAACTCGTGTTGTTTCAGCTCACTTTACCCCATACCTACACCTATATGGGGATCGTTTTGGTTTTTTCTTTTCAAACTGAATTTTAATATATGTTAACAAGGGGAGGACACCATGTGGTAGACACCGATTTTGATGAGCCTTGGCACGATGGATCTATGTCGAAAATAAGTAAATAGGTGTCCGAGCGTTTCTGCCAATGGGCCGTAATAATAGAGATATTTACATGGAAATTATTAAAAATTTCATAGTGGCCGCGGGGTTTTAATGGGTAAAAATCCCACAATGCCCTGGCGCCCCCCGGGAGATTCCCCTCTGAAGGAGTAGGGGTGCTTTTTGAAGATTTCCCCAAGTTAACAAAAATTATAAAAAAAATGTATAAAAAAAATGTATAAAAAAAATGTATAAAGTTTTTTTCAACTTGGAGACATCTTAAAAAGGCACCCCGACGCCTCCAGAAGAGAATCCCCCGGGGGCGCCAGGATAGTGTGGGATTTTCACCCACTAAAACCCAACGGCCACTGTGAAATTTTTAATAATTTCCATGCAAATATCTCTACTATTAAGGCCCATTGGCTGAAACGCTCGGACACCTATTTTGTTTGAAGTTACTTTAGAGAGACTGAAAAATAACACCACACTATAAACACAAATATGGTTTATTATATAATCAGCACACAGTGTATCCACGTGATAGTATAATTTGGTAAGATATAAAAGTATGTAGGGTAAATGTGCCTTAGTTCGGCCCCTACCCAATAGTCAGCCTTTTCGGAAATAAATTGCTTAGAAATAATAAATTAGGAATAGAATCTTATATATTTAAACGAAACAATGATCAGTGTAATCTCTCCTTCGAATGTGGGAAGTTTCATGCCTTTAGCGGTAAAAATATGAACTGCAGAAAGCTTCATTGTGTTGGCGATTGGATGGTTCACTACTGATGAGTCAATTTGAATTAATTTAGTACTATAGGCGACACTTGGAAATAGTGTATACCAACACTAATACGAAGTTTTTTATGTTCAAATTTTTAATACGCGATTAATAACATTCGAATTAACTTTTCGTGAAATTATAATTGCATTTAAACTTAGATTAGTAAGTATTTTCAAAGTGGCCGACTATTGGCATTCAAAATATAAAGAAAACCAATAATCAGCCGCCCCGGCTGGGTACTGGATATTGGTAAGAAATCGCCAATTTAACCAGTGGTCGGCCCTCTACAACACAAAACGGCTGACGACTAGACGATTGGTCTAGAAGTCGGCCGTTATAATTTAAATAATTAGAATTTTCAGAAGAAAATAAATTTTTAAATTTTAAGTACACACATCATGAATTTTGAACCACTTAACATTCTGACGATTAACAATAAGTATACTATACGGTGACTGATACATAATATAACCTGATAGAAGAACCTGGCTGACTACTGGCATGTGAAAGGCTGAAGTTAGGATTTTACTGGCTGACTATTGGTAAAAAGGACGTTTCTGGATATTTGAGATATTTTAAATAAAAATTGTTATACTATTAAAAAAATCATCCACACATTTGAAAAATAGATACTTTAAAGAATTTAACTGTCAATAGCGCATTTAAAAAATAGCATATTAATAATAACAATGCGTAACTTGAATTTTCGCTTTCCCTTAAATGACCGACTACTGGCACAGTTACCCTATAGTAGAAAAGAATTAACTTGAAAAGCCAGGACACGATATGCACAGTCTGGTCACATTTCTTAGACTGACTACGGTCGTCACTTTACGTTCGAGCCAAGACCCTTCGCCCCCCCCCCTTTTCAGAATAGAGGAAACGCAGCCCCGTAAGAATCGTTGAATTCCAACATATTTACTTATTTTCGACATAGATCCATCGTGCCAAAACTCATCAAAATCGATGTCTACCACATGGTGTCATCCCCTTATAAGTTAATCTGAAGCACTGCTACTCGTAATTCGTCAACAGTAATATTCAAATTATATTATAAATTTATTCCGACACATTCTTATTCCACCTTAAACTTTTTGGCCCACTTTACCCTGGCCTCTCCCAATTAAATCAGGCCTCAATTACAACAGATTCCTGCACACGAAGCCAAGACACCGCCGTTCCTTCATTGCTAGCAAAAAGAAGCTAACATTGCCGCCCGCAAGGAAGCAGGATTCAAGCAGAATGAACCCCCTAGCTAGCATTTCCCCAAGTGTCATTTCTTACTCTCGCCAACAACGTCTCGATTACACCTTTCATAATGCTCCATTACCCCCGCTGCGCCGTGCCCCAGCAAGAAACACTCATTCGCGCCGCAGACAAGAGCATCTAATCGCCACATCGGCACTCTTTTAATGGCAACCACTCGGTGTTCATGAAAATCACCTCGATCCGTGCGCCTCCGCTCAGCGCGAGGGGCAATAAGGTTTCCAGGCTGCGGCCCCCCTCGCGAGATTCCTCGCGTGTTGGCAGAGGTCTCGGTTGCGGGCACCGAGCGTTGCGAAAGGAACGCAGGGGGACGCTGATAGTGGGAGCGTCGGCTAAAGGAGGATGGAGGAGTGGGAGCGTGGTAGCGTGTGACGGCGAATACGGCGAACGGCGCGGCCGAGTGGAAAAGGAGGGATGCCCAGCGAGTATCGTTAACCGGTATACAAGAGTCCGTTCTCCAGCGTGCAAGTGGCTAGCGTGTTAGTAGCGCGAGTGAACCCGTTCGACGAGCAAGCACTGCCAAGCAGCCGCGCCGCGCGAACAGTGAGTTCCGGAGTGCTCGGCCGAGAAAGGAAAGCAGTGCGTACGGGGGTGGGGGTTGGGGGGGGGGTGTCGGTTTCGATGAGTCCCGTGGACACATCGGGCCACGCTTCTATTTCCGTGCCTGGGAGAGCCTGCCTCTCGATCGGCGCGCGGGGCAAAGAGGACGGAGAAGAGGCCGCGCGGAGATCTCCGACGCGGTAGACCGGTCCACTGGCTGGCAGGAATCCTTGCCGTTGCATATACGACGAGGTACGTGGATGGTGTTGCCGGTAGTTTCGGCCGTAACTCGTTACGGGCCCCGGGAGTTCGGGCGTGTGCATGTATCTCGCGCCGGAATTTCCAAGAGTCCTTGGAACTTGCGCGGAGTTGGCCCGTGAGAGGGGGGCGCAACAATGTTAATCGCTACGGGTACCCCGAAGTAACCGTGGCCGGGTCACCGTGACGCTGTCGTTTCTGCCGCGCTTAGTTGCCGAGGTTGACGGTGAATGGCTGCCGCCGAACCGCTCCAGCAACCAGCAAAAGTACAGCGTGTAATATCGATGCCGCTGTAATCCCGCTGCCACGGACCCGGATGTTGTGTTCTTCGGGGACGGCATGTGTCGTTCACGTTTTTTGCAACATCTTCCCCGCGTGGAAGGAAGACGCTTGAGGTTGCACAGTGTCTGCAGTGTCTCCCTAGTGAGCTTCGTATTGGCTCGTGAATCTCATATCTTTTACAGCTTCCAAATAACTATTCGTCTTTAGCCCGTCAACCAAGTCAATATCTTCTTGTATGTTCGAATGCCATTTGACAACAACCAGCGAGCTCCTCTACCTCACCTTGGCCATTATTTCTCCCGGAATACCCGGTACACCGCGCGATACTGTAAACATTTCTCGGCTAGTATGAAGAAATCGGAGAAGAAACGGAGTACAGAAACGGTACACTCGACGATCCCGTGTTTACAGAAACCTGCTCGTCACGATAGGACGAACGAGCACCGCGTCTGTTTCCACTTATTCGGAGCGTTTCGCGGCGGCTGGAGTTGCACGATTCGGTAATTTCCTCTGACAGGGGCTCCTCCCGCCGGCACGGGCCGTGTATCGACAGATCACAGGGGGGAGGGGGTGCTGTTCGCGCCTGGTTTTTAGGGATCCATCGGGGGGATGGGGTGGTTATATCTACAAATTGATCTCCGCGATCCTCGACGACGATAAACCACTTTGCGAAGAATATCGACAGGCGTGCTCGATTTCCAGCGTGCTATTGTTTCGCGGCGGATACAGCTTGCTCCGCTATCTCGATTGACGTTGCGCCCGCCGCCGGAGGAAAACCCGCACGTGCTTCACGCACGTGCGAAACCCCCTCGGACGATTCGCCCCGATCGATCAGCAACACCTACGCGGCTCGTTATGAGGGAAAACGCGGGTTCGTTAAGTACGCGTCGAGATAAACAGTCGGGCGATGCATGGTGGCACGCATGGCTGGCCTTGAACGGAGCTACTATACCGCTGGCTGCTGCGCCGTGATTATGGCTCTGGATGCAGCCAAGCGACGTTCGCGGGTAACGCCGGGCAAGTGCAAGAACGTTGACACCAATTGCGGGTGACTCACGGCGGGCGTTCTTGCTGCGTTCTTTGTTTTCATGCGCGCGCTCAATTGGAGCCGATCCACGCACAGAATCGTTCATCTTGGGGATCGCCAAGGTCTGGGTTGTCAAACGGACCCTGATGAATGGCGGCTAAATCATTCGGGATTTAATTCGTTTTCCGTGCATGCACTGAGCAGTACCGACAGTACAGCGTCAATTATCCCAACGTCGATTATCCGAATTAGTATTGCATCATCGCTATCCCCATCACTTCTTCGAAGTACCTATGTAATAAGTATTTATCGCATTGGCGCGCTCGGGATAAGAATATTTTTAATGCAAATTTAATAAAATTCTTTAGGTGATAGTGAAAATTGATTTCAACATTAAAAATCAAGCTTTCTTTTGTTCTCACAAAGGTGCCCGGGCCCCTCGCTCTGGGTGCGCCAGTGATGTATTGTACACATATATGTATATTTCGCGTAATATACATTACATTTCAAATTACAGCAGTAGTACTCTTGTGTATGCTAACAAGAAAATAACCGAATTTTTAGGGGTTAATTTGGCCCCCTTAGAGTGAATTTGAGCAGCAAAGGAAAATTGCGCTGTAATCAGGAGGAAATCCCTTACATATTCACAAAATTTCAGATTTTTTTAATTTCCAGGTTCTTATCTTGCAAGTAATTTTCGCTTTTATTCCTATAATTACAAACTGGGTAAGTTTGCATTCATTGCGAACTGTTCGATTTTCGGAACCACCTGGGTCGCAAGTAGGGGAATTGTGCTCAAGTTTTTTTTTTTTTATTATTTAAATCTCATAAGAGACTTATTAAAACAATATTACAGGTAATACATAGTATTTCAGGGAAGATACAACAAAATGAAAAACATCAGTACAATGTACATACAGAAGTATACAGTAAGGTTGAACCATTATTCATTCTAGATACTCAGATTACAATTTTTTAAAAAGGTTAAAATGTAGTGGCAAGCTTTAATGTTAGGAGCAGCAATTAACGATGCGACATCGAGTGGTAAATGAAGATTCATTTTACGTAGATTGAAAATTAGTTTCATTCTTTGAACATTATATAAATTACATTGCCATAGGACGTGATTAAGAGCTTCGTCTTCAAGATTACACTTGCATTTAGGACTATCAATAAAGCCAATACGAGCTAGGGAAGCGGCCAAGTGATAGTGATCCGCTCTGCTTCTGTTTACAGTAACCATAAATTGTGCTCAAGTTGACATACTTTTTGTTCTGAGGCAAATATCTTAAAAATTAAAGGTGGTATTAAAATAAAACCAAAGAGCAGTCTTTATCTGTTTATTAATGGACCATAAAACACCAGTCTCACGACTCCAGCGATAATAACAAAAATAAGAGAAATAAAAAATGACATGCCTGTGTATCTGTGTAAGTTGACATACTTCTGTATAAGATGACATACTCTAAAGCGAGCTTGCTCAGTAGGGACCCGTAGACCTCCTCGCTGTCGCTGCAAATATTTCGCGTTGGTTTGGCGGGTGCCTATTTATTGGTGCACAATTCGCAAGTGAATTGCTTTTTACGTCTGAGTACTGCGGCACATAAGGTGTGGCACCACCGTGAGCACAACTGACAACACACCGTTGCAGCAGATGCAAGCTGGGATAGAAACTGAATCAATCGTACTTTATTCTGACACAATTCGTTGCAATAAATGCAAGCTGGGATCGAAACTGAATTAATCGTACTTTATTCTGAACACGTAGGCGCTGTGGGGTAAGATGACATAGTATGCCATCTTAAACCGACGTTCATTATGTCATCTTACCCAGATGTGAACGAAACAATGTATTGCTTTCTAGTGACAAAAACTTTATGATTTCTTTCTCAGCTGTACAGTATTCATAATGCAAATTAACGCTACTTTACGCAAAATTCGTCTAATAAATTGAATTCCTTACCTGACGGGTATTTTCGTAACAATACATAAATCAGAATAATTATTTTTTCGGTCACAGAATCAGACAACTCTCCAGCACGTCTAAACGTGCGTCCGCCGGTGATCATACTATGTTGCACTATTGGGGAAATCTACTAGCCGATGAATAAAAATCAATGCCACGCTATAATATTTGAAAAGATAGTAATGGTATGTCATTTTACCTCACTATGTCAACTTAAGCACAATTCCCCTAGGTACTTCGGATAAGTAATTGACGCTTTACTGTATCTTCCTTTGCGTTTCAAACGTTAGAGTCATGTAGACAGACTATCCTACTTGTCAAGATATCCATTTCCAAATGCCACGAGCCAGGTTCCGATCTCCCTGCCGTCGAAAATTGACAAATTCGCTCCGATCGCGAGTCGACGAAGGCAACGCGGAAGAGGAGCGATCGGAAAGCTTTGGAAGCCTGCCAATCGTATCTGATCGCGGCGCTGTCATCGGCGATCCATTGCTTAATCACTGGAATGCCCACTGTCGATCGGGGACGCAATCTACAGCGCGCGTCGGATAACCGGTGCACCGTTCGTGTTTACCTTTATCTCGAGGCACTGTGACATCGCTACGTACCGTGGCCAACGGTAAACGTCGGCTTTATCGATATTACCGATGAAATAGAGAGAAAGCGAGCTATCGCGCACAGCAACAGGAGCTGGCCTGGTGCGTCCGCCGATTCCCCTGGCCAATTGCGCGGCCATAAAGGCACGAAGGAGCTGCCGCCGTGGGCAGACGAATCGTCCACTTGCACGGAGCACAAAAGGAACGGGCGAGACGCACGCCTCGACCCGTTTCCTCGTGTATTCCACGCGTTCTTCCGCGGCACATCCTCCTCAGCCTCTTCCCCCCGCTATTTGCGCGGCAGCCTCGCGTGTCATTCTTCGTTGCCTCGTGAAATGAATTTTTCCTTAGCCGCCCGCTGCTCGTGACAAACAGGGCTCCGACATTTCGTTTACGATCGATCGCGCGGGATCGAATGGCCACGGTAAACGGCACTGGCCTCTCGCGATCGATGCTTCCCTTCCACGAACCACTCCAACGATCTATGTTGTTTTCCTGTCTTCGCGGCCCTCCTAGCTCCAGAGAGACTCGACAACGCGCGATAGAGCGTCCCCGGAATTGCATCGTATCCGTGGAACGGTTCTGTCGTCTTTGCGCCGTGTCCTCCTCGCTTCCATACCTACTGAGAAAACTTCGCCAAAGATAGATTCTCGACGATACGTTTATCTCGCTGGCGCTCGGAGATCGCATTCAGAGGTGAATTGCGGCGGAGGCTAGCCTTGAACCAAATTGCAGCTGGGGACTGGTAGAGTAGAATTGAGCTGACAGTGAAATTGTGGGTTACGATCGAACTCGCGCTGAATGGGGCACGTAGCCGTAGCGGAGATTAGTTAGTTCGGTTAGCAAGCCACTGATACCGGACTCCAAACTGGCCGGCCGAATTTTCCATCGCCGGTATAAATATGTGCCTGGCAGTGAAAGGGATACGAAGGGGCCTGGAACGCGTGGAAACGCAACCTCGGAGTCGCGTAGTGATTCGCGACTCGTCGTTCTCCCTTTGTGCGCGGTGTCGTGTAGAGTTACAGCGGCTCGCGTTACGAGGCTCGTAAAAGTAGTACAGATTCGCGGTCGCGGTAATCGAGCAGCGATTCCGTGGGGGACGATCGCGTCGCGCGTTTCGAAAGAGCCCCGCAGTTTCAGGGCAAACAAGCTACGAAATCCAGTCCGGACCGGGGCTTCATGAATAATTGAGCGCACGTCGCTGAGCCATTGTAACGTTAAGCGTTAATATCGTTGCGAAACCTTTGACGCGCTCCGCCAACGACCTACATCTCTTTTCGTGGGCCGCGTTTATGCGAGCTGCTCTTTCCGCGAAATCTTCCGCGGCCATTCGCGGTTTTCCCTCGCGCGGGAACACTGGCGGCCGTCGGTCCCGATTTTCTGCTGAATAAAGATCCCGGGTGGAAGCGGAGCTGAACTGTTGCGGGAAAATGCGAGCATCTCTCTTTCTGTGCGTCTAAAATCTCCTTCTAAACAGCTACTCTAACTAAAAGCAACTGAAGTCGATATGAATGCGGAAATTAGTGAATTTCTGTGCCAGGTGCTTTGGTGTTCCCCAGCGAAGTCGGGAATACATATGTTTGTCTGGCGGCACCGAGGCTGCAACGTTTTACTTTCTGGCTTTCGCTAGTATCGCTGAGGTTGCGAAATTTATTTTGTATCTCGCAGCTTCTGTGCTCTTGATAGGAATTATTGCTGTTACAGCTATCTCTCGTTTCGATATGTAATTTCATTTTACGGTTTATCACTGGACACCACGGTCGAGGCGAGGGTTTATTTAAAAACAGACTTTTACGAAAACGAAAATAATTAAAACGGCAAAAAATACTTATACCTACTAATTTTAAAAAAATCTCGATTCATTTAATATTTATGGAATTACGCAAATATAACAAAATAAAATATACTCCATGCGAAACCAATTGAAAGAAAACTACTTAATATAGGTAACTAAAATCCGTACAAAATATAAATTATAAATCTTTATTTCATTTAGTAGTACTTTTCTTCTGGAAATATAAACTCATGGAGATTAGTTAGTTGTACAGTAAACTGTAGGGTTTTGGTACGGATATAATATTGGCACGCTTGGTGATAAATAATACTTAGGTATCACTGTTTATTGGAATGTCGATGTAGATCGCTCTCGTGAGACTCCCTGCCTGGGCGCTTCCACGTCGGCGTCGGTCTCGAAAGGCTCGTCGCTAGGACGAGGAAAGGTCGCGATTCGCGACTGTTTGTTTTGACGCGCTTGTTTCCTGGAACTTACTGCGACGCGTTCCGCTCGTCACAAAACTTTTACTACATACATATGCCTGTCCCCGAGGCGGTTCGAATTCAAAATGTAAACGTTATTAATTAAATAATTAATTCATTTCTACATATTGATTCTAGTATCTAAAATCGGGTTTTTAAATTTAAAAGCCGCTTTTCGAATTTTACAAATTTATAAAAAAAAGAACGATTTTCAAATTCCTCTTTTTAAAAATCGACAAACCCCAGTTGATATAAAACTCGATAGGGGGGCTGGGGGCCATTTACGTAGCGATTATATAACGGGTGTATTTTTGGGAACTGTGTTTCTGTTCATCGCCACGCTTTCTATTCGTAGGTACTTCTCCGCTGTTGTTATCCCATGCAATCACGCACGGCGTGCAATATTAATATTCGCGCGATAAAGCGGACGTGTTTCATACAGGCAATTGTGTAAATAATCAAATAGGCTGCGCGCCGTATCTACTTTGGCAAACAGAAAAATTCTTAGACGCGATTACACGCGACGGTCGATCGCGCGGACGTGTGTGGCTGTAACGGGTGGTCGTCACAGAAGGGTGCGATACCTGTGAACAGTTTAAAAGATAAAGGCCGTATATTTATTTGCAGTGCCGCGAAACTGGAATATAAATGCGCGATACCTACCTACTGAGTAACAGCGAGTGCCAAACGCTCCATAAAATTCTGCAGTTGTGCTGTTGAGCTGTCGGAACAACACCTGTGCACTTGTAGGTACTTTAACCAGATTCAAATGTCTGAAGGAGTATTCGGAGAAACGTTCGCCCGCGGCCGAGAACACTTCACTCAATGGGCCGCGAATTGCTACATTATTTCGCGTTTAGCGCTAATTTCCCGAGGAACGGGCGAGGTCATAGCGCGACGCAAAGACTGAATCGCTTTGCACCTACGCGCGAGACGTCGCAGCCGGGGATTATTAAAGTACCGCGAAAGCGCAGCTCGAAGGATTCCATTGAAGACAAAGACGCCACAAAGATGAAAACCGTCCCTACCATTCGCCCCACAAACGGAGCGACGGTGTTTAAAATACCGTTCATTGTACCTGAAAACAATGTGCCCCGTTAAACGGGAGCACGCTGTTTGACCGGTCCGCCCACTTAACGTATTTTCCGCGGCGAGCGCGCGCACAAAGGAGCGTTCCATTCGAAATTATATCATCTCGATGTTGCGCAAGGCCGATAAAGGAATGATCGTGGAACGGTGGAAATAATTAGCTACCTTCCTGTTTAAATCAGGGGGCGAAACGTGTCTCGTTAAGGTGGATCCGTCGTTCGAAATTTCCGTGGACGGGGAAAGCTACGACCCGATATGTTTTTATCTCATCGAGATAAGCTGCGCGCGACGATAACATCGCTGATCCGTAAGCCCGTGCAAAGATTACAACTCGAAGCTTGTTACACAACGCGCGATCCTCTCCGCTGGAACGTTGTGCAACGGCACAAAAAAAAAGCTTCGCTTCCAGCTTGCTACGGACTCGACCTCATCTATGGATCATACGTGACAAGGATGCTATTATGAGGCATTCGTTGCACGCGAGCGTCCTTGTTTTTGCAGCCCGCGAATGGCAAAAATGTGCGCGCGACTGTTTACCGACCTTCTGCTGAAAATCCGCGCTGAGAATTTTGCTCCTTTGCTGGGAAATTTGATGGGATCAAATATTTCAACGGCGTGGCAGGGACGGTGATTTGGATGAATAGATGAGGGAATGATTTCTTCGACCCGCAGACACTTGAGTGAAATTTTCAGTAAGAGTTTATTGCGAGATACCTGCACCTTTTACAATTAGTTAGAATTGGAGCACTGGCCAGAGTGCTGTCTGGCAGAGATTTGGTGTGGTACATATTACGTTGAGGTTTTACTGAATTGCTTGGGATTGGCTGGAAGGGTTTTTATATTAAGGGTCCATTCTACTTTGCTGGTCGAAAATGGGGCCTATTTTCATGTTTGTTTTTTTTTTCAATAACTAATTTACGGATTTCGATGTTTTTTGGGGGGTTATTTTTCATGTTTCCAAAATATAATTACAAATGTTTGGATTTAAATCGCAATGTTTGTGCCTCAGTGAGAACACAGGCCCTCTGCGGAAGTTCTTGTCGGTCTTAAAGTGGTACTAAAATAATATAAATAAACTGATTATTGTCCTATAGGGGTGTATATAAAGTGGGATAGAATTATCCATGTATCAAAAATAGATTTTGTTCCATCCATAATAAAGCATTGGGAAAATGGGCAGAAAATCCAGAATTTGTTCTTTACAAGATGGCTATTTTGTACGCACTGTTGATACATCAATAATTCTAGTCCACTTTATGCGTATACCCCTATAGGACACAATCATTCTATTTTTATAATTTTAGAACCACTTTGATGCCGAGGGGGACTTCCGCAATGTTCCCACTGCGGCACAAACATTGCGACCTAAATCCACGCATTTGTGATGATATTTTGGAAATATGAAAAATAGAATTCCATGCAGTAAGGAATAATAAATATTTAACAAAAAGAACAGCATTAAAATCCGTATAATAGATCCTGAAAAAAATTCATGAAAATAGACCTCTTGTTCGACCGGCAAAGTAACATGGACCTAAAACCAATAAGCTTTGGAATCCACGGTCATTTTAGGTGATAAGATATCGGCAGATATCACAATAAGTTGCGGAAGTCCTGTAGGTAAGCCTCCGAGTCTTGGAGTTGTAGGTTGCATCGGCGATAGGATACAGTACTGGGAATAGTGTAGGTAAATAAGTATTTCTCATAAATGATCTTAACTGTTTATAGCTGTTAAGGAGTTTTCGCCAGCGACAACTCAAAGACTTTCCTTGACGAGAACAGGCAGTCTTCCACAATCCACAAGCCTCGACTCAAGACTAGGGCTGGGACTATTTGTCGAATTTTTCGGTATTCGAATATTCGAATACTTCAGTTGCTCAATTATTTGGCTAATATAATTCGAATATCCAAGTATTCGAATACTATTCGAATATCCAAGTATTCGAATACTATTCGAATATCCAAGTATTCGAATACTATTCGAATATCCAAGTATTCGAATATCCAAGTATTCGAAATCAAGTTCTTTAGGTTCATTTGTCAGAATGAAATCTTGTAAGCTAATTTTGACCCACTTCACACCAAACTATTCGAATACATTACTATTCGAATACATCAGTATACATCAGTATTCGAATAATATTCGAATAATCACATTCGAATAATATTCGAATAATCACATTTGAATACTCAAATATTCGAAGTTTATTCGTAGCATTCGAATACTTGGAAACTATTCGAATATTAAATTATTCGAATAATTTAATATTCGAATAGTCCTAGCCCTACTCGAAATCAGAGATGGATAAAAAATTATTTGAAATATAAAAATTTCGTACATAAAGTTTTATTTCAAATAATTTTTTGCCCATCTCTGCTCGAGACTCACTGTACCAAACCTACATACCTATGTACATCGCATCGTCGAAATATATTTTTATTAAAATTAATCCGTTTCCTCTACTGCTTTGATTCTTACACCTAGCGACGATGCCTTCGCTTTGACTGCCCTCGTGCATTCTTATGTTGCGCTCCCCATGATTCACACTCTTGAGCTCCGGTCACCCAAACTCTCCACGTGCATTCGGAGAAACCATTCAAACCTCACACTCCCGACATATTCGATACCGTATCATAAACATCCTTTCTGGGTCCCAATCGCTCTGTGGCAAACATACCTACTTTATCAACCACAGAGTCTTCGCACTCCCGCAATATTTATCGCGTTGAATAAACGCGTTATGAGAGAATAGTACAAAAATGTGTAGCTCACTATCTGTGCCAAAATCGTTTTAACAATCATATTGCCGTGAAAATTCTGCGTGCTATGTACATTTGAGAGTGATGCAATAAATATTTCCAGTATAGGTAGGTGTTATTTGTATTCTGGAGCGTTTCTAACAATTTCCAGCTCCCAAAAAAGTGGCATTTTTATTTACTTAACTTAAACGGTGGAGTACTACCTATATAATTAACGTGGTGATGCTCATTCATTCGAGGGGAGTATTATGCAAAAAGTCTAGTTCGTGCTAGCAATGCACCATCCACTATTTAGTATAAAGGTAATTCGAAAGATCAATGAAAAACTAGGCCGATACTGATAGAATTGCGGTTTATTCTGCAAAGAATGTGTCGAGGTCTCCAAGCGTCCGTTCGTTTTAGAGACTCCGCCAAGACTGCCCGCTAGTGATGGCGATCTTTTGTTGGATCGATCTAAAATCGATCTTTTTAGAGGAAATAAGATCGATCTTTCACCGATCTTTTTTCATTCTGATCTATCAAGGATCGATCCTTTTTTCTTTAGGATCGGTTAAAAAAGTGCAACGTATAAAATATGCTATGTAGCCTATAATATTTAAAATATAAAATATATAATATAATACATAATGCAATATATAATATAATATAAACTATGACTCTATACTTATTTCCTAGTCGTTCCTGTTTTGGTTACTTTATTGCCCAATTGTCCAATTAGTCAGTTACATCTTAATGTTCAATATTTGATATTTGATATTTTTTTAATTATTTATAACTGAATAAAAATCTGAAGAATCTAAGGATACAATTTTTTCGATGGACATTATAAAAAGAGACAACTTGTGTATGTATGAAAAGTTATCGTTAAAAGTACTATATTATTACTATATAAATGTGACCAATAAGAGCGAAAATAAAGTTAAGTATCCTTTTTAGGATCGATCTTTGAAAATCGATCTATTTTTCCACGATTGATCGATCTTATCACCGATCGTTCATAAAAGATCGATTCTTAAGATCGATCCGATCGTTGTCCAGGATCGCCATCACTACTGCCCGCCTCTGAAGTCACGGGCCCAATTGTTTATTGGAAACAGTAGATAACCGGCGAAGGCGTCGGTGTTTCAGGGTGGTCGCCGTAGCCGTGGTAGCGTAAGCAGACCCACGATGCCTCGACCAGCCTTCTCCGCTCAGCGCCGAATTATCTTACATTAGTTAACTTGTCTGCGCCAGGCCATCGAACTGTTAAATTTACGGCATCCTTCCCATACGTATCTCCCTACGATTATAATTCTATTCCCCTGGACATTCGTTCAATGTCACCTCTCTCCTCACATAAACTGCCCGCTCCTTTGTTCCCACCCACTATCCTTAACTTTCTTACACTTGTTGTCTCTTTGTCCTCGATTTGCCTGTCCATCATTCAGCTTCAAGTCTACTATTATGTACAGAATTAGATTTCAACACGGTATTAATGACGAACCTCGCCCATTCAACACTTAATTATAATCGGTGATGTAACAAAGACATAATTAAAATATCGAAGCAACGTGCGTTGAGAGTTTGACACAAGTGGCTCTACACTTACCACGGCTGTTAATTAACAATCTGGATAATTTTGATAAGAAAAGTAGCGGCCTGCCTCCTTATCGTAGATTGCTTAGAAGCAAGTTGATTATACTCGCAGCACCTACACGTTTCTTCAATTAAATTCCACTTGCACGCACTGGAATTGCTGCCTCATCGAGAGTAGTAGCCCGAAGCAGCGTGCAATATAATTTTGCAGTAAGTTGGTGGAATTCTTGCGTCAATACGCGCAGATACTACGCCCGGCAAAGTGTACTCCCTCCGCTGCTGTCAGGCACAATATTGTTAGGAATCGTATCTCTACGTCAACCAGGTGACTGTTTTGACCAGTTAAGCTATCCCGGTCCCCTATAATCCCTTCTGCCTAATTCTAGCACCGAGCAGCCTGTCGTCCACTGTTAGTTCCCCGGCAAATGAACGTGAAAGGTCCGAAGCTCTGGTCGGCAAGCCAGGCTCCTGGTGGAGTTCTGTTTACAACAATTCCTGTATACCCAACGATATTGCATACAACAGTTCTTTTCACTGAAAAGCTACAAGATAAACATTAGGTAAAGCCACGCCTCCCGCTTCCAAGAATCTCTACACACGCGCTTTTTAACAAATTAAATTTTATCTATCATCCTAAAAAAATCTATATAGATAAGTAATAAATCCAGCGACTCAAGCCACAGTTCCCTCTAACACCACTCTGCCGCGTCGTTCGCAGATATCCACGCCACGCACCGACAGCTAGAAGAAACTTTGATAAGATAACTTGACAAGAAGGAATTACATTCCGCAGCAGTACCTAGTCACTTTAACATCATAACGACCCTCTCCGTACGAAACACCACAAGTATCACAGAATAGAATGCAACTATGCAAAGCGCGGCCGAACTTCCTAGCCCCTAGTCCCCTAGTGCATGTCGTACAGAGTCAGATTCTCCGGCTCGCTTCCCTCCAACCACCGGGCGGTTCCCAGGCTCGTGCAATCCTTCCTTCCTCCTAAGAAAAGCAGGTATACGTACACCCCGAAAACCTTCGCCGAGCAATGCTCGGGAACCGGGGCCGAGCAAACAGCCAAACAGCCGACTCCCACGCGTTCATCCAAGTACCCGGAGCCTTCCATTCCCTTCGCCCGCTTACAATGAAGTACGGCCGCGTGGGGGGGCTGCGTTTAACCTGAAGAGCAAGCAGGTGCGTCCGTTCAGCTAGCTCGGCTAGCGGTGCAGTTTGCCTGCGGGAGCGTCTGGCGGACCACCTTCGCGCGTCGTTTCCATCCGCGGTGTCCGGTTTGCACGCGGAAATTCGCCCGAAACTCGCGTAGCCACCGCGAGCCTGGCCGCGCGACCTGGTTACTTGGCCCCCTGGCGCACGAAGATCACGGATGCACGGGAAGTCCGGATCGATCGCCGACAGCTGTGCTGCCCGTTGAAATTCGCGGGACCGCCGCTGCCCGCCGGTAGATAGGTGCGTGTAAATTAATTCCGAGCCGCCCGAGCAACGTTCCACGGCCTGATGTGTTTAATCGCGCCTCGCTATTCGTCATTATCTTCCGGCGATTTGCGGCCGGATTAATTAGGCCGCGCCCGGGGTCCTTTGCGGCCCGGCGATTCCGCTGATATTTTCGCGGAAATCGCGGTGGAAACGCGGCCGGAACGCCTCGGCTGGCTTTCCAGCTCGAGCGGGGTCGACTGTTTTTAATACGCGCGCGCGTGCAATGAATATTTCAGGTGGGATTTTAATAACGGCGCGCAGGTAACGCGCTCACGCCGCGGCTGGGGAACGAATCCCTTTTGAAAACGACGCGTAACGGCCGGGGCCCATTGAAATTCCGCGAAACTACGTTACCCTAAACGCGTTCGCCGCGCGCGCGGCTTTGGCGAAAAAATTCTGATTTCGAGGGTAGTGCTCTCCGCGTAGCGCCGAAGACGCGGGGAGAAAGGCTTTTGCCGTGTTGCTCGTGGAGATTCAGTTCCGCCGAGTGGAGTCGCCGTGTAGTGAATTCGAAGGGTACATTTCTCTTGAAGCCTGTTAAGACCTAAATAAAAGTTTGCAGTGCATTCTAATATTGTAATATTCAAAAATTGTCGAACTGAGAGCGGAGGTCCAAGGACCTCCTGAGATATCCTCGGGAAATTTCGAAGCGAATATTCCGCGGTAGCTGCGGGAATTTAATTTATCACGCGTTCGTTTAGGTACTTTGAAACATGCCAGTAACGAAATAATCCGATTCCTCCGCTGAAATCTGCGATTCCGCGTGAATAGGAAAGTCTGAGAACGCGGCGCGGGCTTTTGCGCGCTCGCAGAATCCATTACGCCGATTGCAGTGACGTATGATCGTAAACGCAGACGCCAGGCGTATTTCAGGGTATTAAGCGTTGCGTAAATCCCGGTTTTGTTTAGTCACGCTCAGGGCGCCGGTGTACAAGGGCTGGGCGAGAGGAAGGGAGAGAGAGAGAGAGAGAGAGAGCGAGAGCATCGTTCAAGAAAATCGTCCGATATCGACATCCGCTTGCTCCGCCTTTCAATTACACGGGGCTGGTTTACCCCGAGGGGGTTGGCGGATGGTAAACAGAATCGTACGTTTCTTTTTAGAGGCGTTGCTCACGGCGATTCGTTTTTCCCCCCACGGCATTAATTAGCGGCTTAATTAAACGAAGTTCGCGATCGTGCGTTCGCGTCTCTTCCGGTGGTTTACAAGGAGAGGCAGCGGCATCGATCTTCCTCCTCTATTTTCTCCTCTTTTTTCTTCTCTGATAACTTTGAAAGATAAATTTGATGTATCCGGATGTACAGGAGGCGCGAACTCCCGGCTCGTTTTCACTGTTCAGCGATAAGTGCTGCTAATTTACCTCGCAAACCGGGGCAGATCCATCTCGGGTGTCCTGTTTACTCGCGGCGACACTTCTTCGAGCGTATTTCCCCAAATTACGATGAATCATTTTCGAGGCCGCGCGGGGGGTGCAAGAAATATAGAGCAGGCAATTCGGTCGACGGTACTTTACGTTCACCTCGGCCGCGAATAATGTATCAGGGGTAATAGACGAGGCGTAAGAACACGATTTTGCACGTGCATTATTTATGGGGTGCGGTGCTCGAACCCGACTTGGGGCCCGATGTATCAAATATGATATACGCGCGACGATTAACGCGTTAGAGGCGACGGTTTTCGTCATTGTGAGTCTGTCACGGCCGGTTCCAGGTGGGAACGTGTATTGTTGCTGGCTGGGCAAGGGACGTGAATGCTGAGCTATCCGATGACTATGAAATGTAACTAAATGTGTAACGGTGTTTAAATAATAGGTATCTGAATTAACTTGACAATAAATGTTTGAGTAAGTAGACGCGCTGACGCGAACAGAATGGGGGTGATTTTAAACGGGAAATAATAATAATAATAATAATAATTCGACTTTATTCGTCACAAAATTACATAAATTGTGCGATAAAAGGGCGAGGTTCAGCAAACCTGCTGTTTTGCAACCAAAGTTAATATAACAGAAATAAAGCTAGTAAAACAACAGGAGAGCAAGAGAAAGAACCAAACAACAACAACAGGGGAGTAACGGATAATGGACGAGAATAAAGGAGCGGGCAGCACATTTAAAAGCAGGGGATAGAGAACAGAGAACGAATTTCCAAAGGGAGAGTATTGTAGTAAAAACAGGATAAATAGGAGACAGATGCCGTAAATTTGACCAATACAGGGCATTTACGGTAATACAATATTACACAAGAAAAATTAATTTTAATACTTCAATGTTATACATATATAATAGAATAGATTATAGCGTAAGGGCATAAATAGATTAAAAAAATTTTATACAATTTTGTATATTTTCGACTTTTTTGGGGTTTTCGAAATCCATCGACAAATTCAGAAAAGTCAGTAAGATTCAGATGTGAATTAGATGTAAATGTGATTTTTCTAGAGCATAGAGAAACAGTCAAGAACTATTTGTTGCATATAAAAACTGAAATGTCACAAAAAGGGGACATACAATATTTGTGCACTAAGCCATCGATACGTCCTATACTTAGTTTTCGAGTTATATCTAGATGATTAAACGAATCGTACGAACTGCCTGCCTCGTGCCTCAGCGCACGCTACTGCACGCCTTGCTACGTCCTGACCTCATCTAATATTTACAAACAATATCCATCGATATGAAGTAGATAAAACTTCGGGCAGTCAGCGCTTTGTTCTTACGAGTGATTACTTTCGTGTTAGTGGGAACTGGCAGTTCGGACTAGAGCTGCTTCGAGACTCGAAACAATCGAGCCGAGCCGAGACCCGAACGGATTCGGGTAGCTCGATTTTCTCGAGCAGCTTGAATGTGTTTCGGGTAGCTCGATTTTTTCGGGTAACTCGAATGTTTCGAGCCGCCCGAATATATTTTGGGTATCATGTATAATATATATTATACATCTAAATTTATATTCGGTGCCTACAAAATGTTCCAGCTACATCAAGCTGCCATACTGCACCATACAGTCGACTACCTAAAATATATTCGGGCGGCTCGAAACATTCGAGTTACCCGAAAAAATCGAGCTACCCGAAACACATTCAAGCTGCTCGAAAAAATCGAGCTACCCGAAACATTCGGGTTACCCGAAACCGTTCGGGTCTCGGCTCGGCTCGAAAAACCGAGTCCCGCTCGATGCGAACTTCAAGCTACTCGAATGTTTCGAGTCTCGAAACAGCTCTAGTTCGAAACAGCTCTAGTTCGAACACTTTCTTCAATCTTAATATGTAAAGCATATGTTTGTGCGTCGTCTTAAAACTTTCGAACGGTAAACTCTTGGATCACGAACTGTGCCTCGGCTCATTGTGCCAATGTTTTTTATTTCTATAAAATCAGAATCTATATTCCGGGCGAAGCCGAGTAGCTAGTATAGCTAGTCATCTATAATTCGGAAACTAAGGTATATAGGACGTATGCTCGTGTGACGTTATTACTTACCTATACATATATTAGAAGGTATGTTGATTTACCCACTCGATTAATAGATAATATTTATTAATTATTCGCATGCACCGTATTAACGTGTATTTATGAATCCCCGTATATATTGAATTAAACGCATGGGGAGTTCGGTCTGAAGCTTCACAAGAAACTGAAACTCAAAGTAGGTGTAATCCGAAAAGCCCAAAACTGTGAACTGAATTCCATTTCTAAATAGCAAATAGAGCCCCCGTCCCCCGCCCCGCGCGTTTATCACATAATTAAACAAGCCGTGCCTCGACCACCTGAATGAAATCTGATGGAAATCGGCGAGTCCAGCCTCATGCACCCCCTTCGTCGTCCCTTTTCTCATTAGGCAAGCAGAATTCTTCGTTCTTGCCAGGAATTCGATTCTGAGAGTAGGGCCGGGCACAATGATAGAATATTGATCATCCGGCATCGTAGTCGATAGTGCCGCGACCTTTTCTGGCTGGGAGGGCTCGAGGTGCTCCCGCGAGGTTAGCGGAAGTCGCGAGCATCCGACAATGGTGTTACGGCGAAGACACCCGTTGTTAACGCGCGCGATGTGTCGCGACGGCAATCGGTGAGTCACGATCCTGGTTAATTCCCCGCGCGTCTACGGAGCTGAAATGAGTTCACGGTGATCCCGGGCTCGGTCTGCCCTCGTCCTCTCTCGCCCATTGTCTCCGCTCCGGAGCCGCGGAGCGCGAGCTCTCGGGCTTTCCGTGCACGTACACGCTCCCGCGTTTTGTAATACACCGCTCAAAATACACTGTGTAAAACAATTAGCCAGCCACGTACTCCCTGCAATTCACTGGGACAGGCCGAGTCATCGGGGACCAAACGAATGTTACTGACGTTCGGCCCTTATCAAGATCGCAGGCAGTAGCCTCTTCAACGTTGCAGTGGGTCTCTCGGATTAGTTGTGCTTCTCTGTTTGAGGAGTTTCCGAACTCGGTCGCGCGCACGCGAAGAATTTTCTACGGGGCCCACTGTAACAGGCATCTCTCACAGATCACTTTAGATTAATGTGTCTAAATATTGGATTGGAGCGTGAAAGTTCCTTTGTTTATGGTTGGCACCAGTGGCGGATTTAACAGGGTGGCCAATGAGCAGTTGCCACCTGGGCCCCTGCACAGAAGGCCCCTCAGGGCCCCATCCATAAAAAAAGATTATGATTATATCCAAAGCATATTTTTTTCTGTATTACTACACTGAGCCCGCTTTTAGTAAACTACAGCTTTATTTTCTCGAAAAATGGGCCTCTGCTCAGAAGGCCCCTCTAGGGCCCTGTCTTAAAAAAAATGTATCATTATATCCAAAGCATATTTTTTTCTGTATTATTACACCGCGCCTGTTTTTAGTAAATTCAGCTTTATTTTCCTGAACAATGAGCCTCTGCTCAGAAGGCCCCCGTAGGGCCCTGTGTTAAATAAACGTATGATTTTATCCAAGCATTATATTTCTTTTCTATACTTTTCTGTACAGTTACCCCCTTTTAGTAAACTACCTTTTCATTCCCCTGAAAAAAATGGGCCCCTCAGAACGTTTGCCATCTGGGCCTTTTTTCTTAAATCCGCCACTGGTTGGCACATTGGCCCACGAGTCGAGAAATGCCACAGAGACTCAATAAAGTAAAATAAATGAAATAGCTAAAATCGCAAGAAATATTTTTATTCAAACTTCCCTGCGCGCAGCATATTTTATATGCAATAACTAAAGGGTGTTATGGAGATGCCGTAGACAGAGGGCGGAATTGGAAATAAATTTTATAATATTAATTCCATTAACCGACTCGTATGTCAAAAATTGTAAAGTATTTGAAGTGGAAGATAATGTTTAGGTTCCTGCGTTCCTCTGGTTATGAATAGAAGAATAGATTATTGGAGATTAATGAAATGTTATAGCCGATTTCAATAGCTAGATTGTTTATCGAGCGTTTGGCATGTGTAGGGAGAACAGAGCTCATGAATATGCAACGCTCCGTTTGAGTGAGTGGCGCTCTAATTATACCGAGTAGTCTATAAATTCTGCGCTTGAACCTTCATTAGCAATTCCCAAGAAGTATTTATTCTTGCATTTTTGGAGATGCTGAAATTAGTTCTGTGTAGGACATTGCCAAGTGAGAGATTAGTGAAAAGATCCCGGGCGGCTTGCATCGCTGGAAATGTTTGCTCGGAGTATCATTGGCGAACTTTGTTGCATTACCGCTTGTGTAATGCAAACGAACCTACTATCTTCTGCATAAATTCAGTCAACAAGTGCACTGTCAGTAAACAGATACAGGCACCTATTCGCGGTGCTTGTTTGAATAATAGTAAACAACAAGAGGTAAAGACTAAAAATATTCATTGATTTGCACAGCAGCTTTCATGAATGGTGCAGAAATTTATCAATATTCCTCTTGTTGATCGTATACAATTATTCGGGAGCTAACAAATTCCATTGTTGTTGTAGATAAAATAATGCAACACTTGTCGCCCATGGTACGCACAAGTTATAACTCGTTTTATTCAAAATTACATTTCCCAAACTAATATTTTCTCTTTTCCAAGTCATACATCCCCAAAGAACTCTTACGCTGCTATCAAGCAGCGATTCTATTTTATGCTTGTGATTCACAGTTTGGGAACTGTGAATCCACTATCCAGAGCTTCGATTTCCCACAAATAACCCATCCAAATCTTCTAACAATTATCTATTTCTAAGAAGATAGAACTTGAATCTCGCTCGCAAAAAGTACAAAAAAATATTCTCGAGTGAAATGCTGCAAAGGGCTATGAATATTCAATCCATCTAAGTTTTAAATTCACTGCATAACTTCGTCAGGAATCTTTCCCCGGTAAGAATTTATTGTCGCCGATTTAAACTGGTCGATTTCTCATGAATAAAATTAAATACTGCCCGCTAATTTCGTCCGGCGCTCTAACACACTTATTCCATATTAAGTGCACGAGATTTTGAGCCGTTGAAAGCGTACCCTCCCCGATTCATTCGGTCCTCGGATCAGTTAATACAGTCATACCACGCCAGAGACTCGCAGAAGTGTCTCCTCGCAAATATCGCGGGTACTAATGGTATTAAACGGAATTAATACTATTGGGCCGATTGGAACCTCCGTGCGAGAAGGGCACATTTCGATCAATCAAATCTACGCAGGTGCAGGCTTAATTTAGTAGATACGTACTCGCGTTGCAAATCATTCCGGGCCTGCCTGCCGATCTCCAGAAATCTGACATCGATCAGAAGCGAAGGTGACAGACATCAGAAACGATACTAATTCAATAAGCTGCCGAAGATTCGTCGTACGCTAATCGCGACGCAATCGGCCCGAAATAAATCCCCCGTCAGAGACTAGAAAAAAGGACGAAGATACCGCGGTGATTTTTCCAATCAGTCATTAGCCCGAAGCCAGCAATCAAGTATCTGGATCTCGGAGAGTCTCGAACACGCGAAAGCAATCGAGGCGGAGTTCGGCTTATCGGGTGGACACAGTTTCCGTCAGCGGAATCGAACGGTAACCGTCCCAATTAAGTCCAGTTACGGAATCGCGATTTTTATCGTTTCAATTCCCACTTAGTAATTCGGCGAAGCGTCGCGCGCTCGCAGAAAATTCTCGGCCACCACCGCCTCGAGCGTGGAACCGTGAAAAGCAAAGTTTTTCCCCGACGCCGGAAGCGGGGCCAACCCAGCGACAGTCGCTCTCCTCGTACTTGCTCTTTTTTCTCTGCCCCTCCTTCCTCCCTCGTTTCCCTCTGGCCGACGACGACGATTTATACAAGTCGAATCCTCGTCGCCGGTGACTAATAATACCGGGAATAAATGACGGCCAGCGTGCCTAATCACTGCTCTGCTACCGATACCGCCAGTGGCCAGTCACAACGACGCTAATCTATTTCGCGTTGCCTCGGCGCCTTGGACGTTGCGACACCGTCGTGATAACGAATGCTCGGTAGCCTCGATTATTAATTTCGACTAATTGTTGACACTGTCGCGGGACGTTCGGCTGTCAATGCTGAGTGGAATATGGCTGCGCGCGATAAGAAGGCTATCTCGACGCCGTGATTGCGTAATCATAGCTGACGGTGAAAGAGGATTCTTGTGACTCGCAAGTGTGCGTGCGTCGAAATCATCTTGGGAACTTGATTTTCTAATTTTTATATCTATTACTTAGTTTTTTGGGATCAGTGTAATTTGATTTATTGTATGGTACAGGCTGTTTGTCGTGGAGGGAAAGATGCGTTACTTAAAGGGAGTAAAGTATCCTCTTAATAATAATAATAATAATAATAATAATAATAATAATAATAATTCTTGTTACATCTGCCATGTTAATTTGAAAGCGCGTATCTGCTGAAAAAGTGGTCCTGAGATAAATGACGTTTAGTATTCCATGCTATGTCATCGGTATGCTATATAAATCGGATTAGGTTAAATATTAAATCTGGATAAAAAGGTATCTAAATATTTGTTACAAATCCGTAAAATATGGCATAAACACGACAAATGAAACTTTGGTAGATACGCCGGGAAGCAGGCATCGATTTCAAATACGTCCGAAATATAAACTGTTATATCTTCAGTTTTAATCCCGATATGGCTTTATTATTTAATATATATATCTGCTACCTGGAGGAATAAATTGAGTTATTCCTCCAGGTAGCAGAAAAATAGTTTATCTATATATATTATATGTACATATATATATATATTATATAATAACTATATATAATAACTCAATTATATATATATAATAACTCAATTATATATATATAATAACTCAATTATATATATATAATAACTCAATTATATATATATAATAACTCAATTATATATATATAATAACTCAATTATATATGATATAATAACTCAATTATATATGATATAATAACTATATATATATATAATAACTCAATTAAATATACATATATATAGATAAACTATTTTTCTGCTACCTGGAGGAATAACTCAATTTAAGCGAGAGTTGCAGATACGCCCTTTCGAATTAATACGGCGGGCATATGTAAAAGGAGACATATGTAGAGTGCAAAAGGCGAGGTCCAGCAGTCAGCTGTTGTTAACCTAATGACTTAAAACTAACAATGTATACGGAAATAGATGTAGATAGCAAAATAACGTCATCGCGATTAAGGACTAAAGCCATATGTGTGACGTTGAAAATAGCAAGAGTAAAAATTAATTGCTATTGTTGATACTCACCTAATAAAGAATAATTTCACTGCATGTTTGAAAGATGACACGGTGGATAGAGAGCGAATTTTAGATAGCTTTAAAGGATAGCTGTAGCTTCAATTAAACTACACATTATATTATGAGAATGCCTACCATTTAGTTGGAAAACAGGGGTTAACGAAGCTCGGATATAGTATAATTGCATATTTTCATTTTTTACCTGTCACTGTGTGTATTACTTTTAATTTTAGTTTCATTCAATTAAGCGAACGCGTGCCATTCAGCGTACAGCGAAAGGATAAAATTTTATGCGAGTCGGTATTACGTTGTGGTGATATTAAAAACATTTATCCTCGAGGCAGCGTTCACCCGCGTAAATTCCCGCGATACCGATCTGCACTATGACACCAGGGGACAGATCGATCGAATTGCTGGACTCGTTAGTCTCACGCAACTGTCATTCCTGCAATATAAAAAGTTTGTCCTTACCGCGTGGCCTCGGTTCGCTCGCAGCGCTGTCTCGTCGACTATTTTGAGAATCGATCGCCGCCGAGGTACCGGTGGCCGCCAGCCGCAGAAGTGCCTCGTTGTGAGAAGGCCTTTACCCGGCAATCCCTCGAGATGCCCGCGGCGCAAAGTGGTCCTGACTCCGATTAACGATCCCCTTTGCAACACCGAAACAATCACACGAAGGAAACCGGCGCGCAATTACCGCGAATCTGCGCAAAAATGACCGGCCGTCCGGTCCCGTGAACGTTCCCCTGCTTAATCGCCCTGAAATCTCCCGGCTAACCAGGCGCGATCAAGAATAGGGAATAATGCAGGCGGTAATAGTCGTCGGGAATCACGGGACGGCGCGCGTACAGTCGTCGAGCCAATTTGCAAATAATTCGAAATTTACCGACCGCCTGAACCGTGTCATTTGCCCGCGGAATATTTGATCGCCCGATCGAACGATTCCCCGCTGTCGACGGATGAAATATTCCGGTCGGGGAAAGACAGCTGCATGTGTCGCTCTTTCATGAGCCGCGCGGACAAAAGGCTTTGCAATAGGCGCCCGCTGTTTTGGCAGGCATTTCATTTTTGGGCCATTTTTTTAAACTTCACTCGTTCAGCTATTTTCAACTGCTCGAAGGGATTGGGGGGGATTTCAGAGGCAATCGGAGATTCAGGTAGAGCGATCCAAGACGCTTTACATCTTCTACATATGCGTGATTGTGAAATGTAATATCACACAGCATCATAACATTGCAGCACCGTCTCTGCAATGACGCGGTGCAAGATTGCAATGCTGCACCAAAACATTGCAGAGATGTTGCAGGTTCAATCCTATGCCCGCCTTCGCAACATTGCAGGTGTGTATTTTTGCAATGTTGCGGCAACATTACAAATATGTAGTCCTGCAACGTTCCGGCAATGATTTTGCAACGAAACGGCAAAATCGTTGCCACTGGAACAATGCGCGCCAATGTGCGCGCAATATTGCAGAAATATTGTAAGATTGTTGCCACTGGAATGTTGCACGTCGATGTGCGCGCAATATTGCAGAAATATTGTAGGATCATTGCCACTATATGGAACATTGCAGTGGCAACATGTGCGCAATATTGCAGAAATATTGTAAGATTGTTGCCACTGGAATGTTGCACGTCGATGTGCGCGCAATATTGCAGAAATATTGTAGGATCATTGCCACTATATGGAACATTGCAGTGGCAACATGTGCGCAATATTGCAGAAATATTGTAAGATTGTTGCCACTGGAATGTTGCACGTCGATGTGCGCGCAATATTGCAGAAATATTGTAGGATCATTGCCACTATATGGAACATTGCAGTGGCAACATGTGCGCAATATTGCAGAAATATTGTAAGATTGTTGCCACTGGAATGTTGCACGTCGATGTGCGCGCAATATTGCAGAAATATTGTAGGATCATTGCCACTATATGGAACATTGCAGTGGCAACATGTGCGCAACAGTACAGAATGTTGTTGGAGCGTTGCTACTGTAACAATCCGCGTCATTGTGTGCGCGATATTGCAGAAATATCGTAGGATCGTTGCCACTGGAGCATTGCAGTGGCAACGTGCGCGCAATGTTCCTGCAATATTGCAAGAACGTTGCCACTCAAATATTGCACGGCAATATTGTAGCATTGTTCCTGTGATATTGCAATGCAACCTGCAATAACACAATATTGCTGCAACGTTCCTGCAATACTCCTGCAACGAAGTGTGGCTGTATGGGTTGTGTGATTCTTGGGAACTCATTCAGCCGGGCAGTAGTATTGCTAGATAGATTTTGGACGTTGTTGGACCAAGAAAGCGTGGCAGTTGAAGTCGCCCTGAAAGCGAGAAGAATTCAACCGAGCAGACCTACCATTTTCCATCGTTGCGGATTGATTCGTCCCCTTGATTTTCCCCGTTATCAGGAAATACTCTATCCCACGGACGTATCGCGGGAATAAAGGACGATTTAAAGAGACCGGTACTACCAGGCTCGATCCTCCCGAAGATGGCTTCTCCGGTCACCTTTCGAATTTACTCCAATTGAAATCATTATCCCCTAACAAAAGCTAATAAGAAAAAAATCTTCTAAATAGTAGCTGCTATCCGAGGCGCAACGGTTGAAATCCACGAGACTTCTGTCCCAAGATTTTCATCAGAGATACCCAGCCCGAAAATCCGGAGGGAACCTGGCTCGGCCCTTGAAAGGAACTTCTTCCCCCACGGCGCGGGCGGAGCGGAAGTTCTTAAATGCCGAGGCGCGTAATCAAGTTACACCCCCGTCCAAGGGACAAAGTGTCCCATAATTGGAACATTCGTTTCCCTTTCCCCCCCGAGACGGGGCCCGAAGTTCGTTAATACCGCGACCGGTTAGCGATCAAGATGGTGTTCGCCGACACGCCGCTCGCGCGCCAGTCGCGTTCATTTCTGACGGGAAGAATCGTGCTGCTCGATTCTAGGTGACACGGCCGCGGCAGTTTTCACCGGGGCCTCCGCGCTCCGCCTTGTTTTCTTTTCCCGCGATCCTTCCTTTCTTTCGCTCGCCTCTTATCTGGCGTACCAATAACCGGGTATGTGTGTCGCTCGATAAGTTGTATTGTTCCTGCTGGCTGGTCGCGTCGGGCTTATCGGGAGTAAAACCGGCTCCAGCGAAATTCGTCGTGCAAACTTTTTTTTTCCCCTCCCCCTTCTCGCTGTACCTGTTCCTCAGCCGCGAACTACCCCCCGCCGTTTCGCGTGCGATCGAAGTTTAACGAGGCCTCCACTGTCACCTGGCCGCGTTCGATTTTTTCTAAATATCGATCCCCGGCTGCACGAAATGTAAATGCTACTGGCACCCGAGAAGGTAAGACTGCCCTGGCCGTCGATGCCCGAGTCTCACTCGGTTATTTACTAAAATTGGGTCAAGCCTCGTACCCCCGCTTGCTCCTCTTTAAAATTATTAATGAACAGGTAGCAGCTTCGCGTAATTAATTGATTTCTGCGCTTCGTCCTTTTAAGCCAGCCGCTTTTCGGTTTCTCAAGCGCCAGTCAGCCGGTGTCTAGTCTCTCTCTCTGTATTTTTTTTATGGCGTAGCGTGTAGAAGAGGCACTCTTCTGACCGAGACCCGCTTCGGGGCGTGTATTCGGCGCGGGCAGCCACGAAAATGGAAGGTCCGCGTAAATGTATGTTGAATTCCGCGTCGGTGGCGAGTTATAGCCATTCTTCTGCCCGAGGAGCGTCCGTTTTACGCGCGGATACTCGAATATCCCTCATAAAGGATCAACCTGAATGCCATTAAACTTTAGCGGCCATTGAGAATAAATGTGGCATTAATATTTCCCCGCGCAGAAGTAGACAAAGAATGCCGCACACCTTTTTGGACCGCGCTCTCGCCGCCCAATTACCGACGCGCCGTTTCATAACCACAATTCCAATAATTAATCGGTGGACGGAGCTTCGGCGGGGCCGGTTCAGCCCGACGGAAATAAAAGCCGGCGCTCTAACTGTCCGATGCTATTCGACTCCGCTAAAAGCAGAGAGGCAACAACCCCCGCGGAACATTAGGTATACCAGTCGTTCCGGCCGCGCCGTGGCGTGCAGGCTTATTCGATTAATCGATCGAAACTGACGTGACCCGCGCGGATAGAGCGAGAGAAGGATGTCTCGGGAAATATTAATGACGCCCGGCGAAAAGGGTGCAAAAAAGATACATTCGTTTTTTGTTTTTACGCTCGGCTCTAGCTTGACGGGGGAAATGCTCTCGGTGGCGTTTCCTGCTTGACAGTAAACGATCTCAATCGTAATCGGCGAATCTGTCGATTTCCGACGTCGTTCCCGTCGTCGATACAGCTTCGGAGTCTTCCTCTGGTCTTGCTACGGACATAAAGAATGCAAAATGACGACTTAAAATGAAGACATAAAATGGTTGCAAAATTCGAATACACATAAATTGTTTATTCGGAATTTGATAAGGCGCAGGAAGAATATAGGTGTCTATCTGTGAAATCTGAGCAGTGAATTTCAGATTAGTGGCGCGTTACCTTCTTCAAACTATTGCCGAGCTCGTCACTGAATATTTATACGGGCTGACATATTTCACTGTCCTACTTTATGTTTTTCAATTTTCTAATCGGGTCGTCCAACGTGTAGCATTATCGAACTCTCCGTCGCCATTTCAAACTGCATAGCCATACAAAGGAATTATCCAAATGGAAAGCCAGCCATTATGATCGGGGGAGTCAATCGAACACCCCTTACTCCTAGGAAGGAGCAAATCAAAACCAATATAAATTCACAACTATAGCGGCACGTTTCAATTGAATTATAAGAAAAAAATTGTGCGCAACGATCAATCATATCAGAACTCATCAACATTAAGAGGTATATTTCACAAAATATGGCCATTTTTATGAATTTAAAAATAAAGATATACGTCTTTTTGCGTATAAATTAAGCTGCATCCTCTTCAAAGGGAAATTTGATATCTTAAGAAATGGTAGCCATAGCAACCCTTTCTCCCAGGGCCTCTTCATTGTCACAGCATTCGCGGTACCAAAAATATCGCAGAGATTACTCGACCGATCTGGATAAAATTTTGCACGAACATTCTTAAGACTTGTGCCTAATTGTGGAGATTTTGAAAAGATTTATGTTTTGAAAAATAGCAGCTACTCAAAGTCAAGCATTTGATTTTCAACCCAAGCTTTCATCTTCTTTTGTTACCAAAAAACAAAACAAGACGCTAATAGGAAAATCATCTGGGACAAGTACCTACTAAATTATAGTTTGAGGAATATTCGTGCGAAACGTTATTCAGGTCCACGGATCTCTGAGATATTTTTGGTGCGGCAAATGCTGTAGGTATGAGCAGGCCTTGGGAGAAGGGGATGCTACGGCTCCATTTCTTAAGATATCAAATTTCTTTTTGCAGAGAACAGAGCTTAATTAGGCCAAGTTATGCAGAAAGCAACCAACCCTTAACGATCTGAAATCGAGTAGATTTAGTTTGAAGATATGAATAGTTTAGAGAAGAGTAGCTTCATTTCTTCTCATGGTTTTACAATGTTTTTTAATGGTTTAAAGTTTTTGTTTCCTTAAGCCTAAAACGGAACTATGGCTTGGTAATTTTCTGCAAAACAAGGATCACACAATTATAGGATCCGTACTGCGTAGGTATAACTAATTCTTTGTCATTTTGAGGATTGGTAGGGTAAACGCACCAATAAATGAACACTTAAGGCTAATGATTGAACACTTTTATAAAATTATGTTTGCAGCGCAATCGATTCCACGTGCTGCAAAAATTGTTTAGATATAAAGCAAGAAATTAAAAGAAGGCTCTAATTAATTAGTTGCTTATTTTAATAACTTATTTTACTCATTTTAATATAAAATATCAATTCACTGGTACGTGTTCATTTACTGGTACATCTACCCTAGCCTTCTGCATGACTTGGCCCAATTTCTGCACAACAACGCGTACATCTTGACTTTTAAATAGGACGTTTCTGCATATGAAAAAAAAATCATAAAAACGATCCTATTTTTCTTAAACCTGAAAGAACACAACACGTGTAAAGGTCGATTTATACTATGCGCACAGACCCGGAGCGTATCCGTTCAGCACCGATCAGAAAAGTATTCTATAATGCAATTTGTATATAGGTGTTTATACATATCGTATCGTATCAGCACAGACACCTACCGACATCGGTCCGGCCATCCGGCATTCTCGCGAAGAATACTTTATCGGATACGGAACGTGTCTGAAAGTGTCGGACCGTGTCGGTGCTGACAATATGCATATGTTTCGGTTCCGTTCAGACTTCAGACACAACCGTGACAGCAAAAAGTTAACAACCATGCAACAATATTCACAGTCTTCACAAGGAACATCACATATAGAAATTCCATCGACTTCATACTCCACTCTAACTGCCACTACACCCACCAGTAGTTTTTATGAGCAGTTCGGTGGAGAATATCAATAATATTACTTTATTTATATGCTTGTTATTGATGATTGTATTTATGAATTGTTATTGAAAAATACTTGCCTTAAACATACTGCTAATTTTTCTTTTGGGCTAATTGCTTCCTTAAATGTCGTGTTCTTCTTTCTGAGAGAATTTTCAATTTTTCCCAAAAGAAAATTGAAACTATATTCCTATTTTTGCTATTACGTGCCTTTACGAAACGCTTTCTGTTAACTGACTGATCGGTACCACCGATCGACGAACGTATAATATAAACACTCGTGTCTGTGTCGGAACGGAGCCGATACGGAACGTTTCGGTTCAGTCAAAACATTGTTGCGGGTTATTGGATACGAATGTTTATATGCACCGTCGCGATCAGTCACAACACGTATATGAACATTCGCATCCAATAACCCGCAATAATGTTTTGACTGAACCGAAACGTTCCGTGTCTGAACGGATAATATAAATATAATATAATAATTCTTTATTGCACTGTAGACTTTACAATAGAAGACATATATAAAAAAAGCGAGAAAGAGAAAGAGGAAAAAGGAAAAGAATAGTTATTTTTTAATAGCACATATAATACTAAATCTACCTTTAATCGAACGAAGCTCCTCCGTTTCCGGTGTTGTCTATCGAGACACTTAATTCCGCGAGCCTTTTATCGTCAACTTATCTCGCTGGTATCTACTTTAAGAACACGCGTGTTCCGTCGCAACGTCTGCCCCGATAACATCTCCATGCCCGCGGTCTCCCCTGTCGAGTGCATCGACTCGAATCCCGCGGATATAACAGAACATCGTCGCGTTCGAGCGACACGCAGAAACGTCCGTGCCGTTGCCGTTCGCCGGCGCGCGCGCGTGCCTGGTGTATTTTCTGGCCGACTCTAAAGAACTTCCGTTTTAATTTATTCCCGGAAGCCGGTGCATCCGTGACAGCGGGGCCTCAGGAGGCGGGACAGGATCAGAAGGAAAAGTTTGCCGGCTGTTTCCAAGGATTACCTTCCCCTTCGTCGGGCATGGGCTGCTGCGGCTGCTCGGACGAGCCCTCGTCCAAGGTGGAGCCCAGGGTAAGAATTATTTTTTATGATTCCGCCACAGCACGGAAATCCCCGGCCAAGTATTTTAATATAAAACTTGAAGCTTTGCCTCTTGTCACGGTAAACTGGTTCCTCGTGGCTGCACAGCTGGATGGCGTCCTTTGAACCGTGCACTGCCACCACCCCCCTCCGATATCTCGTTTTTTACCCCATAGATACGCCGTCCGCCGTCCGCCGTAAATTCGAGGCCACCCTTCTGACGGATCGATAAGCAGGGAATGAGAAAAAAATTGTTTCGTACCATCAGACGCCTCGCGGAACCGAAACGTTTGACTAGTGATTACTTTGAGGGATTCGTATGTAAATATTGTCGTGGTCGCTCGGGTATTTAGGTAGTTTCTCTCGGAATTAATTTATGGCTGCTGGAAAAAATGTCCGGGTTAGGTTATGCAACTTATATATAGCCCAACGAACTATAGCCAATTCTCTGGATAGTTGAATTTGTTAATTGTGGTTCAGCCTGCACCTATACCTACGCGCGGATCCTGCGCTTGTGGTTCTGCGTTCGAAAGTTTTTATGGAACCGCTGGGCGTTAAACTTGACTTTTTCCGTTTGAGATAAAGCAGAGGGAGGTTTAAGAACCGGGGGAATAAAATCCTTGGCCGGGATCTATTGTTAGAAATAATGAGATACGGGTAACGTCCTGGTTTAAAGTTCTGTAGACAAATAATAATCATGGGGCCGCGGCGTTCCAGTTTATATTAAAAGGCTTCCTCATTTTTTTCCGTTCGGAAGAGCGTGGGTACATCATACTGTCGTTCCTGGAAGGACGGTGGAATTCATGAAGTTCTCCAATTTGAAAGTACAGATAAAAATGTATACATTAACTTCGTAGCTACTGAAGTACAACGCGCAAGTTTCTAGATTAAAATTCTTTAGACCGGGCTCTATTATAAAGTTTCCAAGTTTTCGTAAGAAAAACAAGTCGAAAATGGCGCCGCGAAGGGGCAATTTAATGGGAGCCTTGTCCATGTTTAAAGAACGCCGGTGTACGCTTCTGGCGAGCGAACGTGTCTGTTTTTATCGTTTAAAAGTCTTATCGATATCAGCGCGGAGTCGTAGATTGCAGACACGTGTCCTGCGATTGGCACGTCAAACAAGATCGCCCAGTATATTTCTAGCGGCTGTTGATTAACGATCTATCAATTAGCGCGTACCGAACCATGCATCGGGGCAGCGAAATATTTCAAGCTCAGCTCTCGTACCTGCTCCGACTTGCTTTTTTACCGTTCGAGGGCCAACGAAATTGTTCAAAGCAAGTGCCGCGGCGCGCGCGCGCGGAACAGAAACCTAACAATAACGTATGACATTCATTCCCTGCGCTTAAAGAGCTATCCTCAATTGTCCCCGACCCAACTAAAACGTCCAATTAATACTCAAGTTCATTACCGCGCAACGAGCGTCGCAGACTCCACTAACCCCTCGTTTATCCTCTGAACCAGCTCCACCCCTATCCACCCGTATAAGCCGATCTTCGGGCCACGTGACTATGTATATTCCAGGCAGACAATATTGGCCACTCAAAGTCAGCTTGTGAATCATGCCAAATACCACCCTCCATTTCTAAGTTATGCTAGCTCCTCCCTCGCTTTCTCTCAACCGCAGAGGACGTCTGCTCCTAAATTTGCATTTTTTCTCTTTAAAATACCACGGTGTTGAAGGAGTGTAGAAGAAGCAGATAGTCGAGTGAAAAAGGTAGAGTTGAAGAAAAATTAAATTTTGCTTTTTTTCTACAATCGTGGAGAATCGCTGTTAAAAAAGTTAAAAGATTCGGAAATACGAGAATGGTAGGTGAGAAATGACGCTAGGGTGCAGTGAACCCCATGCGACCGATTTGTGATTATAAGAAGGTGTGACCATGGGGGGTTAATGAAATAGTCAAACAGCCAATATTTTCTGCTCTGCGAATGAAATATGGTTGTGCTTTTGAGGAGCGCGAAAACAGTTGGTGGAGGTACAGATTTGCAAAGATAGAATGTGTATGAAGCAACGTTTTCCTTTCGATGCGCGGAATCGATCCGGAAGGGGCTGCACGATATTTTTATTAGCACCCTGCGCGCCGCAAAACGCGAACGACTCGCGAGGATGTTATCAGTACGGGCACAGTGGTGTGCTTTTAATAAGGCGGAGAGGAATTTAATTACGTTCCAGACGCTAATGCAAGGTCACCGTCAAAGAATCTAATTAATTTAGGGTGGTGGCTGCACGCGGTGACTGACTTGTAACAGGGTTAGAAGTTCCCTTGTGCCGGCGAAACGGCGCAGATTCGCTAAAAGCATTAGCCCCGCGCGATTTCGCCGGCTGCAAAATTCCCCGGAATGCCGGCCACAAACGACGGGTTCGGCTCTCGTTTCTTTACCGATCGTCGAATAAAAACGGTACACGGTGGCTCGTGTGTGCGGGGGCCGCGTTAAGTCGGCGGCGCGGCGCTCTTTCCTGAGGGGGTCGAAATTACATTTGTAATGAATGGGGACATTCATTGCGCTGCATGGGCGTAAACTAATCGAAAGTAGAAGTGTCAAGTGAACCGTTACGAACGGGAAATTTGAAAACAGTTCTCGTCGTTAGTCGCGGCGGAAGGGTCGAATTGATTTCCCATGAAACGTTCCTCGATTTATTAATCCGTTTGTTAAAAGGATACAAGTGCTACGCAAGGTGGCAACAGTAAAGGTATTATATAACAGAGGATAGGGCGCACGGCCACATCGACGTGTGGAAAGGTAAATCCGGGAGACGCGGTCGGGCCGGAGAGTTGGTCGAGTCGCTATATTTCAGACTCTATACGTAAAACGCGTTAAAATGCAGACCAATTACTTCTTTAGAAGCCCAGCAGTTGAATGAATAGCGTCGCTTCGCTCCCTTCTGTATTTTTCTGTATTTATAGACTATAAAATGTAAATTGGGGATACATTTAACCTCTTTTGTTCCCACAACGGTGTACAGAATCGTATTTAAAATATACTTCTAAGTTTATTTCCGCATAAACAATGCAGCCAAAGTTTTGGCCATATTAACTCTTCCTCTCAAAACTAACGAGAAGACCATCTCTCGCTGCAGAAAGCAGAGATGGTCGAGTTATGATTTTTTCATTGTTTTTGTTTATTTTTTAATTTTTCATAATTATTTTATTATTATTTTTGTTTATTTATTTTATTCATTCACTTTTGTATTCATTTGCCTTGCTAATTGCCGGTAGGTAGTCCACTTTTTCTTTGACGTGCTCTTTAATTGTTTAGCGTAAACAAATTAAATATCAATGAATCTGTAGTGGTATTCACTCATAAATAATGTTGCTTTATCCTTTGTTAATTTTCCATGAATAATTATGTGAGTGGTCTCTGCCAACGACGAAAACCATTTCTCCCGGCACCTCGGGAGAGTTGGTCAGATGTCATGACTTCAGTTTTCAACCCGATTTACAGTAAATATTGCCTTAATGCAAATATCGACCAGTTTTTCTGAATCAGCATAAAATTCTGAACATATCAGGTTTGTTCTGATAAAATAAGCAACATATGTATTAGTTATAATAGCCATTTTATATTAGGTCGTCCGCGTCTCCCGGATTTACTTATAGGTACTTCTTCGTGCTTCACGTGCTTCGTACGACACAGATATATCTGCAAGAGAAACGAGTGTACTTTAATTCATCTGCCAAGATTCTTACTTATTATCACTATATATCAGGGATCGAAAAAGTTCTCGAAGCCTCGTTTTTAAAAAAATTCTGTTAGAACTTATATGTTTTGTTTAAGAAAATATCTGTTTCTGTGGAATTTTTATTGAAAAAAATGTTGCCTTTAGGAACTTCTTTAAAAAGTGTTCTCATGGAATAGATATTTTAGAACCTATATAATAAAAGTTCCATGGAAACAAGTTACATTAGAACATTTATTAAAAAAGTTTTAATAAGATAAAGAAAAGTACTAAACTATTAGGTACTAGTTTTATTTAACAATATAATATCATATTCTTCATATGTTTATTTAATAAAAGGTATGAAAATCATAACATTAAATGTTCTAATGTAACTTGTTTCCATGGAACTTTAATTATACAGATTCTAAAATATCTACGTAGGTAAGTATTACAAATAAATAACACATTCAGAATATTAATTTAACTGTAATAATTATTAAATATTGTTGTAGTATCCATTGAATAGTATTTAGTATTTGTTACAACGATTGAGAACTTTTTTAATATTGGCGAACAAAATATCTGTTCCTGTTATAGAAAATTTTATATTTTTATATTTGATAAGTTCATTTCCAACTAGAACCTTCATTTTTAAGTACTTTTATTTTATCGGTTCTTCTGGGAACTTATAATGTGAGAACATTTTGAAAAAAGTTCCGCGGTCCATGTTTTAAATGGAACCTATTGAAAAGTACCAGAACTTTTTCGATCCCTGCTATATATGTATACCATTTAGTAGTACCATTTCAAAAAGTCAGTTTTCTCTAAGAAATTCTACTGTAAATTCATGTCTACATATATCAATTATACTGTCGGATGCAAGAAGAGCCAAAATAATGAGGAATCTAATTAGGTATGCGTTTTATGCAAAAAGGGCCTGAGTGGCCAGCGGCCGTTGTTGCATCCAACAGTACAATTATTACAGTCACCATAAGGTGATACCGGTCAATGAATAATAACAATTTCGACAACCGCTCGAAATTACTGTTATTCTTTCGTCACCGTTCACGAGTCCCAACATTCCCCCGAATTAGAGACGACTGATCATTTATATTCGCATTCCGACCAACCTCAGCCCCTCGGCTGTACTCGCCCTAAGTACTCGCGCGAACGACCGCACAGGCGCAAAAGAGCCACCGGCAGCCTCTAATTTCGCGTTCGAAAAAACGAGAGAAGGCGGCGCGGGAAAAAGGAAATTAATTCGATCGCGTTTGACTGGGAAAAGTGAGAAATTATCCGAGCGTTAAGGGGCGGGGGTCGTCAAAGGGTGGCCGGTTTAATTCTGCCGCTCGCCGGCAGATATCACTCGCGAATCTCGCGGAAAAAGTGAAGCGCGACACGCGTACGCGCGTGTAATTCCAGAGGTTACGTTCCCCCCCACGACGATTTTCCACGCTCTCTCCGTTTCAGACGCCGGAAAATGAGGGCATGCCGTCGAAACACTCGGAGCAGATATTCGTCACCGATCGATCCTGCACCGACATCCTGACTTTGATCGTTATGGTCGCCCTCGCCGCTGGCTTCGTACGTCTCCACTTCTTCATCCTCATTGTCCCCTTACAAATGTCACGGTACACCCTCGCCCCCGTGCGGCGAGAAAATATATATCCCGTTCTCCATTCCGCGCAGGGCTACCTCATAAGCAACACGGTGAAGAAAGGGGACATCTACCGCGTTATAAATGGCTACGATGACTGTGCAAACGTTTGCGGCCGCGTCACACCGAAGGAAACTAATCCGGAATTTCGGTGCAAGGGCGCAGACATGACGGGAAATCGGTAAGCATAAACCCAACGCCACTCCCTCGATATCCGAGCTCCTCGAGCGTCGCGCAGTTTGCAAAAACTTACAATTGGCGAGTAACAATGTTCGTTCGGATTCTCGGGACGACACTGTTATTAAAAAATGTGGACATATCATTTTGTAACGTATCACGTTGTGCGCGGGCCACCGTGACTTTTCGTCGTGCGAGTTTTCAGAAATTTAGAATGCACGAGAATGTAATGGAATATAGTTCGACGAGTATGGAATAGTTTTTGAAAGTTCCTTTCCGCATGTTTAACGATAGTAACGTTTTTATTTGTGACGCGGTTAGTTGACTCGATTTCGAGCGATACTTTTCTGCATTCATCACCTGCAGTGGCGCACCCAGAGAGGGGCCAAGAGGCCCAGGCACCCCTAAAGAAGGGCCTTTGTCAAGGGCGGATTTGGAGATTTGGCGCCCTTAGGCTAACAAGCAACTCCCGTCATTTTCGCGAAATATCAAATATTTCAATTTAAACGAGTCGAGACAATTTTTATATTACTTCTATACGCTACAAAAAGAAAGTGAAAGAGAAGTGAATTGTATTTAATGTTGTCCGAAGCCTCTGTGTTTCTTTATGATTTTTATCATCTGGTAATAAAATTACTCCAAAATAAAAACATTTTGCTACCTTTTCAATTTCTTGTGCCGAAAATTTGCCGCCCTAGGCTACAACAGCTTGATATAAATTTTTCTAATCACCCGATGAATTTTACCGAATTTGCATTGCAAATTTTTTTACCAGTTCGACTCGGCTGCCCCGAAGATTAAATCCTGAGTGCGCCACTGGCTGCCTGACTGTTGAAGAAATTAATCGCGTTGCGCGTAACGTGCATGCAAACTAAATAGAACGTAATTCAACCGGAATTAAATAAAAACGATTGATGCCTCCTATCGAGCAGTTACGAGGCATGTATTCATAACTCTGTTTGCTCACGGAAATGTGCATGTGTCTTCAATGACCGAACGGAGCTGTCACTCGACCTAATATTGGCTAAATGAATTTATTCTGCGGTCAAAGACCGGAATGCAGCCGAAGACGTAGCTTTTAATAACATCGTTTTCGCCGCAACATTGCGGCTTACTTATACGAATAGGATTCGTTTGCCTTTCGATATTAATAAAGCAGTTTGCATTTGTTTAAACGGAATAACGTACATCGTGGTGTTTTCAGTGACCTTAAACGCGTCTCGCTAGAATTTTCAGCCAAGTTTCTCTTTTTTCTTCGCCTTTCGAAACGCGCTGGTAAAAAGTTGGCGGCCCAACTTTCGCGAGTATCCCGGTGCGCGGCAAAAATATTCGCCGAATAAATTTGTTAGCGAGCTAATCCTTTGCCGGTCGAAGCTGGAGATATAATTTCAACGGCGGGATTTTCGCAGCAACGTTGAAAGTTAGTTTGCAACGTCTTTCCTTTTCGCGCGAACGAAAAATGGCCCGTCACTCACGGCCGTGTCCATTTGTCCAACAATTCGCCCTATCAATTTCTCGCTGGTAATTTGTTGCAGAATTTAAGCTGATAGAATAATGCGGCAGTGGCGAGTATAAAGTTAAACCTGTTTCGATAGACTTTTCAGTAACTTGTTTCTGTGTGCTTTTTTTCCCTCGCACCGTATATCCCCTGAAACGTGTTCATCCGACTTTTGCAACTCGGTAAAATTATTCGCTAAATGGATTTGTTAGCGTGCTAATCCCTTGTCGGTGGGAGGCCAGAATTTTCCTGAATATATACTCCTGGCAATCAGATTAAAAGTGTACTCCTAACAGACTTCAGTTTGCAATTTTTTTTAATAAAGCGAAATATACATATAAGCTTCTTACTATTTTGATATTAACACTGGCTTCGTTCGCGCGTGTCGTTCTTTCCCATCAACGTTCCATTACAATTTCGGCACATTTTATATTAACAAAGTAACTCGCCGAATATTATTTGCCGCGGCTCCTGAACATCTGAGACCGCGCGAAACGTCGCCAATGGTTTGCCTGCGGAAAGTTCGTGGGAAATAACGCCGTACGGATTCCTGGTCTCTATAAACAGCGAAACCCCAGAGGATTAACCGTCCGCCAGCAAATTAATACCGGATTTCATACGATAATAATATCGAACTGAATGTTTTACGCGGCGCCGCAATAATGAACGAACTAAGTGCGCGGCAATGAAAGCCGCAGATGATTAATATTTCGTTAACCATTTTGCGGCGTTACCGAAACGCAGTTTGGGAATCGCGGCCCGTGCGATCCGGTTAAAGGGCAATCGCCGCCGACGCTGACCCTTTTCCAGGAGAATCTCCACGGGCAACTTACCGCCGGCCGGGAGAAATAATGCGCGTAATTGCCGTTAATGCGGCGTGTAAATTCTCTCCGCGCTTTTCCGCCGGATTCTCCCAATTTCGATCGACAGTTTTCACAGCCGGCCGCGGGTTCATTAACACCGCGCTCCATTAATAATTCATTTCCCCCAGGTATCTGCTGGTGACCGTGGGCTCGGACGGGGTGAGGTCACGCAAGTGCGTCGCCAACTGCACCGATGAGTTAGTATCGCAATAATGTACAGGTCTTCGCTGAACCAGCGAGGGCCGTTTCTTTTGGTCATTCGTGCGTGGCCAGTCGCGAATAACTGCTCGTTAGATTTATTTGTCTGACCGTTGTTCCGCAGCGTGATATTCTTGAACCGGTGCGTGTCGAAGCACGCGACCGACACGGCGAATTCAGTGATCAGGAAGCTGGGCTTGGACAATTTTTACAAGGTTGGTAGATTAATTAAGTGAGTGTGACTGGAGTAGAAGGTAACTGGTTTATTGCGGCCGCGATAGACCCCGAGGCTTTCCCTTGGACGTTGCCGGTACGATGATCAATTGCTAAATAATAGTGCCGATGGTGAAGGGTAGTTGCCCTCGAGTGGTGGGGATCCAAATGATCCGCGGTGTTTCGCAGTATTGTATTTGATTGATTATTGTAAGTGAGCTTTTAATAATGGGTAACACAGCATTGGCAGCAGAGAGCAGTTAGCATTTATGGTTTAGTGTAATGTAATCCGTGGTATTGTAATAGAGGAGTTGATTTTTCGGTATATAATCGGATACAATTGTGGAACATCTGTCTGATTAGAGAGATTTTATTTAGGAAAAGAGCTGCAATTCCTCGTATTATAGATACGTATTATAGAAATTATATTTAATACTCGACAGCTAACACAGACCCATCCTAAATCATTCTTGCATTCCTTTGGCACTTTGTACTTCGCTTCGCTTCACACAGGTTACATTTTACACAGAACGATGTCTAATAAGGTGGAGTGAAATTTTTTTTTTTCGACAATTTCGCCAACACTGTATGTTTAATCTTTCACCCTATACTAAAGCATTATTCGTACCAAAAATTAATACAGTAGAGCGTCAATTATCCTAACTGCTTGGGACCAAGATGGTCCGGAAATTCGAATTGTTCGGATAACCGACCCGATATAACTATAGGAATTACATCTAAAATTACTTATTAAATACAAGAGTGCTATTGCGTTAATTTATATTACGCAAAAGTCAATCTATCAATTGGTACCGCTACACTGGTTTGAAGAAGTGGTAGGGATAGCGATGATGCAGCACTGGTTCGGATAATCGGCGGTTCGGTTAATCGGGGTTCGGATAAGTGACGCTCTACTGTAAGTTATTACATCATCCTCAGGTGGCGCATGGTAAATTAAAAAATACTTATAAAGACTATACATTTTTTATAAATCAAGTATTCTGCACTTTCCTTAGTGGCCTCTCTCGCTCTAGCAATTGTTGATTATTAGTTCTACTAACTCATGGTCGGGAGGGGGCCAGTTTAATACTGGTGAAGTAATTGGTCCATTAAGCAAATGTTAGCATGGGGTACAGCAGTCTTAAAAATTCTTAAGGAATTGCTTACTTAGCAAAAGCAATTGCTTCTTTTATTCATTCGATTGTAAGCAATTCCTTAAAAAATTAAGGAAAGGCAATTCCTTTAAGCAATTCCTCGGCAGTTTAGGAATTCCTACAAGATAAAGCAAATGCTTGCGTTTTTATTCACACGAATTTAAGCAATTCCTAGTAAAATATTAAGAAAAAGCAATTGCTTACACTTTATTCATTAGACCCATTGACAGCGAAACAGCGACTGATTTACAGATTCAATAACATATAGAATTACTTTATCCCGTCCCATCACTCGAGGGTCAATATCGCTAGCTAATATCTGTTCAACAGAAATGGTATCTAAACATTTCAGGAAGTTTCAAGGGACATGAGCGTCGCATGGAGGGAGCTGGTCTACCTGCTGCTCATAGCTCTAGGTATGCAGTTTCACCGTTATCGGTTATCTCGAAATTCCACTCATTTTTCATAAATGGCTTTCAGCTATCTCGCTCGGCATCTTAATTGCCTTCCGCTATATGGTGCAGTGGGTCGTTTACATTGTCTTAATCGGCGTGATTCTCGCCTGTATCGGTGGCTCCACGTACCTCTGGTAAGCGCCACCCCTTTGTGCCAAGATTTCATTGAGTTCCACCGCACGATTTGTCTAAGCACGATAGAACGCGTGACGAACGATGTTGCTAGGCGGTTTTCTGTCTTTGAAGCCGCATTGCGAAATGTCTTGAATGGGGAACATTATCTTGCTTCAGGCTCGCGTGGCATAAAGAGAAGAAAGGGGTGGAGGCGCACGAAATACCTGAGGACGATTCCAGCGAGGAGGCTTACATGATCTACGCGATAATAATGTCTACCGTCACTGTAAGAAACTAAAAACAACACAGCACCCACCTATTATTCGAACCATTCGATAAACGAGCCACAACTGTCGAGATAAGAATATTTCGAAGGAAACACATTCTCCTGATTGTTACTCGTCTCTCACAAATTCGCGAATTAAATACAGGGGTGGATTTGTATATAGGCTAATAGTTTTGAGCGAAAGAAATTGAGAAAGGCAAGGCTTCTGACCACTTTAAAAACACTTAATTAATTCGAAAATTGTCTCAACTCTTTTGAATTAAAAGATTTGATGATATTTTGCAGAGAGGGCGGCAGACGCTTGTTAGCTTAGGAGCGCCAAATCTCCAAATCCGCCCCTGGTTAGGTAAACGTAAACCAATAGTAAAATTGCGTAGATACCATAAATCGAAAAAGAAAATACTTGCTTCGAATAGCCCGACAATGGTCCGGATAAGGGTGGTCTTGTAAATGAACTATCAGCATCGACGAAGGACAACGCGAGTCCAGCGTTCGGCATAATTTCGGTAGTAATCTAAATGTAATGTAGGTCGTCACGCTTCTAATCGTCGCCGTAATGAGAAAAAGGATCGCCCTGGTGATGCAGCTGTTCCGCGAGGCAGGGAAAGCCGTTTACGCGATGCCGGCTCTGCTTCTTCAGCCCATATACGTAAATATTTGACGACGCAAATGGTACGCGCGCGCGCGCGGCCGGGTTTGCAGTCTATCCGAAAAAGATGAAATGACGTTTCAGACCTACTTGCTCCTCGGCTTCACCGTGTGCGCCTGGGTTTACTGCATGCTCTGGATAGAGAGCGCCGGGAACATCTACATGAATAGGAAAGGCCACATCCACTACAGAAAGGACACTCTGCTGATCGTAAGTTAATGGATTGGTCGCACAGCCGAAAGCCCCGAGTAGACATGAAGAGAGCACCGTATTATTTATCGCAGGCAACCAGGTGGTACAATCTCTTCTTCTTCTTCGTCACCTGCGAGTTCCTCCTCGGCTGTCAGCACATCGTCGTCGCCTGCGCCGTGGCACGGTGGTTCTTCACCAGGTGACACTTTTGATCGATATCGTAGCCCGTAGGTGAAGTGCCCCTTGCGAGGGACATTTCCATGGCCCCTCGCTACTCCCCACGGGAATACCCGGGGGCACGCTGTATTTCCATCCCGCGGCGCAATTAACGTAATTGTATTTAACGATACGACAGCATTAGCACATCGAGATTGAAAAGGGAGATACCCCGGGTAACACGCCCTTCCTGGCGTTCATTCTTTAACGCGCGTCGCGTTGGTCACGTAAGGGCACGGTTTTCGTACACCGCTCGACAATTATGTACGTCTCGCAGGGGACTAACGAGATAAGTTATTCTTTACTAAAAAAAATATCTGCCAAATGTGTGTTTAAAATGGCGGAACAAGTTTAGCCTTTTGTAGCTGAAAAAGCCGTGCTACGATTTTTCCGATATCGTGCCATTTGAGAATAGTAGGGGAACAGAGTGGTGTCTCCGTTACGCCGCGATACGCCTATTTTTACTTGGGCACGTCCGTTCCAAAGCATCGCGGTGGGACCCGCCGCGTTCGAAGTACAGCTAGCGATTAAAGCCCCGGAGGAATCCCATTAAGCGAACTCTTCCCGTACAGAAACAAGAAGCGACTGTCCCTGGCGGTGACACGCGGCTTCGGTTATCTGGTGGCGTACCACTTAGGCACCGTTGCATTCGGCGCGCTGGTTATCGGCGTGGTCCGGATCATAAGAGCGATGATTTCCTTCGTCCAGAATCGCCTGAAGCAATTCGATAACGGCCTGGTGAAGGGGATACTGTGGTGCTGCCAATGCTGCCTTTGGTGTTTCGAGTGTGCCCTGAAATTCCTCACGAGGAACGCTTACATAGAAACAGGTACGAGAAGCCCCTCCCTGCTGCCTCTCCTCGTCTACCCCTATCGCGATCCCACTGAATATTAAACGAACGTTCTAGCAATATACGGCTGCAACTTCTGCACCGGGGGAAAGAAAGCGTTCCAGGCCTTGTCCAGCAACATCCTAAGAGTCGCCGCCATAAACAGCGTCGGTGACTTCGTTCTGTTCTTGGGGAAGGTGATGGTGGTTACGTTGACGGTGATCGCCGGCGTATGTTTGGTGCAGGTACGTGAGCGATTGTCGTCGACTAATTCCCCGTTAACGTGGATCTTCTAACGTCCCTGTGTGTTTAGAAGAAAGAAGGGCTTCATCATCCGTGGGTGCCGATCGCGCTCGCGGGATGCTTCGCCTTCTTAGTGGCCCACTGTTTCATCTCCATCTACGAGGTACCGGTGAAATTGAATGAAACCTTGCTGCTCGATATATCCCCGCTTATTACTGGCAATATTGAACGACCATATTCCGTGCGTTACAGATGGTCATTGATACTATATTCATCTGCTTCTGCGAGGACTGCGAGAAGAACGACGGCATCGGGAGACCTTATTACATGAGCCGCGGATTAATGGTAATTAATCCTCCTGCTCTTCTATAGAAAGCTTCTTTTAATTGAACCCCCCCTCCGCTATTGTTCCAGGAGTTCGTTGAAAACAGCAAAAAAGCGCTGCGCTATATGCAGCAGGAGCATGCCGCTGCTCACACGTAGTGCGGCATCGGTATTCGATGAAAGCCGGCCCCACCGCAGCATTTGAGAGACACGAGGCACTTCCAGGATGTACCTTCGGAAACCTGAGGAGGGACTGCCGCGATAGAAACGTGATCGAAAAGACCTCGAGAATCAGCTTCGTAGGTGCATCCGTGGCCTTGGCGCGCTCCTCTACGCTGTGGCGGTTCGCTTGCGCGAATTTTCTCAACGTCCATGAGACGTTCGACCACCTCGTTTCTAGCGTACAATCACGGTGCCGCGTGGACGAGCGCTGCCATAAGTTACGGACCGTTCCGATGGGTTTTGTGGGAAAGGCGTTTTTCCTATCGCGTTTCTGATGGGAAAAGAGGAAGAGGATGTGAGATAAGGGGAGGACGAAGAGCTTCTGAAAATGGGGCCAAGGGAAGATAAAGAATTGGGCGGTGCGGTAATATACACGGTGACTTAGGAAGAAATGGTCAAGAGTTTGGAGAAGAATGTTTAGCTAACGTAGATTATAAATTGAAGAGTCCCTTGTAGAGAAAGCACTGCAAGTGCCAATAATCAAATTCTATGCTATAGTATTGCCATTGGCGCGTAGAACATTTTCCGATAAATTTTTCTTTAATTACGTCACTTACAGTGTTTTCTGCAAGGACTCCAGTATATTTGTGGGAAAAAAAACTCGCAGAAGAGAGCAGGCTTAAGGAAAAAGGATTCACAAAACACTTAAAAATGGTCAAACTATTAGGAAAAGAGAATTGTCTGTTACTTATGGCGGCATCCATGCTGCACTTGTGCTTCTATTTAAACGGCAATCTTAACGCACACGTAAATGTTCTTCCGCTACAAAGGACGAACAAAACGATCCTCGCCGTTGCCTGAACAATGACCTCTTCATCCTCGTTGTTGAAGGAGACTGGGCCCAGGAACCCAGTCGATTACGTTACGTCCGCAGCTCTCGAGCCAACGAATCGCTGAACATTCCTGTACCTAATGAAATTCCACGATCACCCAGTAATGTCACGTAATCTTTCATGCGAGTCGATCGTCCCCCCATGCCGCGTAGATAAGTCGTTTGTATTATACACATAAAGGATTCTCAGGTAGCCTCAACGGCGCGGAGTTGCCGTGATGTTATGAAATTTATAAACACGCGATATTCCTGGAGGCTCCAAAGTCAACGCCAGAAGGGTGTTAAAAATTGATCAAACGATGGCAGCGCGCGTGGAGCTCCCGACAAGATTCGCGGGCGCGATAATACGCGACTATCTGAGTAATTGCAGCCACATCGATCGTCGTGTGTACATATTTTTACACGGGAAACCGCCCACCAACGATGTATACCCATCAAGCGTCGCGTCCTTTTGATAATCGATCCGCTCACCACGAACATGTACAACGCTATTTTTTAAAACGCTGAAGCAGTGATAGTCTGCAGTTGCAAGCTGTAAATGTAAGTAAGTGTAAGTAAATGTAAGTTGTAACTCCAAGAGATAGCATTATAATTTTAATAAAAACCGCTGAAAAAGGAAGCTCTCGTGTACCGTCCATTTTTCCACCTTCACAACCACCTGAACCATCCCTCATTGATCGGTTCAATACTCTTTGGAAAATAAATACCACAAATTAAGTTCAAAATATAGACGTATTTACTACCCGCAATTATTAAAATAAGATAACGTTCACGCTCAATGTTCATTTCTTGAGGACTTTAAACCAGTGGCGCATTCAGAGGGGGGCAAGGAACTCTGGTACCCCCAAAGGAGTTTTGTAAAAAGAAAAGAAAACTGAATTCTGTTCCTTAAATAAGGAACTTTCCAAAAGAAAAGGTAACTGGATTTTATTCTTTAAATAAATTTTCCAAAAGAAAAGGTAACTGGATTTTATTCTTTAACTAAATTTTCCAAAAGAAAAGTAAACTGGATTTTATTCTTTCAATAAATTTTCAAAAAGAAAAGAAACCTAGATTTAATCCTTTAAATAAATTCTCACTATCACCTAATGAATTTTAATCAATTTGGATGAAAAATAGTTTTATCCGTTCAACTCGGCTCCCCCAAGAAGTCCCGAATGCGCCATTGCCGCAATCTTCTTAACTCCAAACACAGAGATACCTACTATTAAAAGAAAAAGAAATTTCAAATCCATTAAATGCGTCACAACATGCACGCTTGCAAGCTAGTTGAAACTGGAGAAGACAGGTCGTGTGACAGTGGGACGTGGCAGAAAAGACCAGGCAAGACACAGTGTCGGCAGAGACTCTCCCGCTGTTCGTTACTTTTTTTTCTTCGTTTATTCGATTCGGGCACACAGTTATTGCATGAATGTGATCACGTGCAACCGGCGGTAGACGCTCGTTGCAACGGATTCCTCGGTCGCCGGTGCACAAGGGTGGATCTTTTGTTATACACTCAGCTGGCAGTTAAGTTGGGCTTGGACATTTACGAAATCTAAAGCGGACATTTCGTCGTACGTATTGTATATTTCGTTTCACCCTTAATCCTCTCCTTTTCAAAGACCGAGACATGGGGGCGGGGGTCGGGGTAGGAGGGGCAGGGAATGGGTCGCGATTGAACGGATGCGCGGTAACATCGTCGCGTCTGTTCGGTGGAAAAAAGATTCACTCATACAAAAATTACCTCGGGGGAACATTGTACTATGCGTTGTAGGCGTTGCCAATCCATGGACAACTTCGACGGGACTAGCGAACATGAGTTTTAGCGGGTGAAACGGCGCGGCCCCGCTTCGCCAAGCGAAATCCTGAACCCTTCGACCCGATATTCGGCTATCAGAACGCACGGGGAGCATGCGGGATTAACTGCCGGTAACGGACTCGCTTACAGCACGAAAATACCTCTTCATTTACCATAGACAGATTTGGGTGGGCACGGTGGCGCGCCACTTCGCAAGGCTAGCTTCGCTAGATTATTCGCGACTGCGGGCATACATCCAAACGCTGTTTCGCTATCTGCAACGTACGTCTAATCGCATAGAAAGTGGCGAGCGCGTCTAATCTCCGAAGGGAAAGTGTCGTTGGTCAAGCATGAATTCACATTGGGTTCGTTAATGCCCGGTAACGAGGCGTGTCGCTGGTTCCACGCGGTTTCAGCTACGAGCAGCGAGATTCGCGGGTCATGGGTTTGGCTCTCTATTTCCCCCTCGCCCCGGAGCTACGTGAAACGGAAGCCTTAATGCCCGATCGCGGCTTGGTCGGGGGACACGCGTCGGTGCTCGAGAGCGCTCGTCGAGCGGCGAACGCGTCGGAATCGGGATATCGGCGTCGCGCTTATTACAGATTAGAGCTGATGTGACTGGCGGAGAGATCGCGAGTGTAACTCGAGGGTACAAATCATTCCTGGTCACGCCGGGTAGTCGCGGCGACGCAAGGCATCCAATCGTTCGAATAAGTTATATTGTACAATTTGCGGTCAGTCTTCGTCGTGGAAACAAACGATTCGTCCCGGGGCTAAACGCAATGAGGGGGGATGTGAAGTTAAAAAGTGAATGGGGGGGCGGGGGTCGACGATCGTCGGCAGTGACGATTGAGGGGGATCGTCTCTTCGCAGGATGTATAATAAATAAATTGTTGTATTGCGCTATATAAACGTGTGGCTCGGTACATTACGATTACGCTTGGTACGTACAAACGGCTCTCGGGCTACTCAAGGGACACGAAATATCGGCTTCGGCGAGGAATTCTTGAGAATCTGAAGGCTGAAACCACGACTGAGTGTTCTTCTTCTTGTACGATAAAGAGGACTGAATGTTGCTGTACAATTTGAATGTTAAAATGGATGCAAAGATTGCAGCCTGCCGTGGATTTTATTTTACTGAGCCTTATATTCGTAACTAAGGCCTCGTTCACATCAATCGAGTTTTATTTCAAGGCAAGTGAAGTTGAAAGTATCTCCGCCACGCTTGAAACTTGAAAGGATATTTCCTGTCAAACGAAAAACAGGTTCATATTGGTAAAGTAGTTTCAAGTCTCTTGAAGTTAAGTAGGTTGATTAATGTGAACGAGGCTTTAGGATCTAGTGGGTGGTACTCTTCGAGGAGTTCATGTAAACTGTCTTGTTGCAAGTAATTTTTCATGTTTTGTTAGCATCACATCTTTAGGACGACTCTGAAAGAGCAGTGATACCACTGTATTGCAATATCTTGGTTTATCCATACATCTTACTGTAAATAGTATATATGGAACCAAAGAATAGCCATACTACTTGTGACATGGGGCAGATTAATATTTAAATTCGCTCTGGCTTGTGTACTACCACAAATTTTTTACTAAAAGTGGCCCATCTAGACCCTATTTAAATTCGCGTAGCGTAGAAAAAGGATAGACACTCTAGTAGCCCTTTACCTCATTGTAAAATCACAAAGGAGCAATCTGACCCGTTTCTCATATTACGAATTTCTATTGGGACGTCGCTTTGAATATCCCTCAAAGGAATATCCCCTAGCTGGAAAATATAGGGGGAACCCCGCTTGCCCTATAACTTCAACATCCCAAACTCTGCCCTGGATTTAGGGTTTAGTAACCCTCTCTAGCCTTCTCTGGCCCTTTTATCTACGCAGCTTTAACAACAAGCCACAGACGATCATCCAATAACACCAACTGCAATGCTAGCAAACAATCACAATCTCTTCCAAAGGAACAAGACACCCGTAAACCTCGAACAGTACGCACTTCAGACTACTTCATATTCCGCAACTATCTCTTAAACGCATTTAATCCAAACTCAGCCCAGATCCCACGATCAAAATCAAATAGCAACATTTAGCTTCAGAAGTGATACATACTAACAGAGCCAATCAATCGAGGTTTTGACCTTCGATCCCTAATTCGTCGTGTGGTGTACATATAAAAAGGAGGGTGAAAAAACCTAATCCCTTGGGCTCGGCGAGAGCTCTGCCGAATGACCCGCATTCGAGCTTCGATGCAGACGAGCTTCGGGATCCTGGAGACTCTCCCCGACGCGTGACGATCGAGTCTTCAACGCCTTCGTCGATCGATGCAGCAGGAAAGTGTGTTCGAGAGTTGTCATGGATAACGTTCGTTTCCGGTATCGTGCTCGACTTTCACAGTCGCTACCACGCCACGTTCACTTAATGGAATCGCGTGTTTCCGTGCGCGACATGAGCACGCAGCAATGACGATGACAGGCTGTCCGTTGAATGAAAACGATGACGACGAGGAACGAGTTGCGCGCTCAGCCTGCAAGCGCACGTAGCCATGCCAATTGTACGCTTCGGCGTAAGAGCAACGTTGGCTGGATTCCTGGGACCTTGTGGTCTTCCTCTAGACAGTTATAATTTGATATCTTACAGGTCCGGTAGGTAACAGTTTGCAGGCCTCTTGGAGAGCCTTCTGCTGTACTTCCAGGGTATTCTGTTCTCCTCGGCTTCTACTTGTCGTGTTTGCAGGTACAATGGAAGTTAAGGGTGCTCTGGACCTTGTGCTTCTTTGCTAGGAGATTGTATTTGAAGGTCTCTTCCTCTTTTAAATTGATAAAAATTATAGGTCCTCGGGGGGCCTTCTGGTCTTCTTCTAGAAAATTACGATGTTCACAACTTTCCTTCCGGTTCACGATTCAATGGAAACGAATTTGGGACCCCTTTGATCTCTTCCTAGGAGAAAGTTATTTATCGTTTTCTCTCCCTGTTGCAGATATATTAGATGCAAACTGTAGATCTTTCGAAGTCCACAAACCTTACTGAGGTCACGGTATGCAAGCTTCTCTTACTCCGATTTGCATGTGCACAGCAGATGGGATTTTGTAAAATTCGTAAAATCTCCTCATCATCTCCAAAGACATTACGATTCACCATCCCTTCTTCCCGCGTGCAAACACGATACACAGTCGATTGGAACTCTCCCTTCCCTCTTCTACCTTGCCATGATTCCACAGGTGTACCACCGCTGACGACGTTTCCATGGGGACGATCCACAGGTGCGCTCGATCGAATCGTCGCTGTGCGAACTCGACGGTTGCTCGTGTAACTCGCGGAACCGCGCGAATTCCTCTCGCGTCTTGAGCGAGCCGCGCACAGTGTCCGGGAGGAAAATAGACGCCGCTTCGTAGGGCAACGGTGCGATAATCGCGAATTTTAGTAAGGGGAAGGTTGAATCGAGGACAGACAGATAAACAATAAATGTCACAGCAAGGGGAAGACCCTCCAAGGTTGCGAGATTTCAATGTCCACGAAACTGCGCTTGATTCACGTCGAAATCCACGTTATACGTTTAAAATAAAGACAATATAATATTAATCTTAGTCAATAATAATATTAATAATAATAATAATAAACTCTGCAATATTTAATATAGGTTTGTTCACACGGACTAGATACACTTCCCGCAAAGCGGACCGATCGATCGATGCGCGTTCTCCCTCCGTGACGCGACGCATCATTCGGGGCAGGAGGGGGCGGGGGTGGAGGACACATGACGCGATCGGTTCAGAATACATCGACCATTGATTCACGCCGCGTAATCGCCCCGGGGTCGTGGTTAACGATTACACACGATTGCCCGCGTTCGGTAAAGATCGCGCGCGGATAATCCATCGAACGCGCTCGACGCCCGACGAGTCGATGCTTTGGTCACGTGGCTGCGCCGTTGCGCGTACACGCGCGTCGCCCGTCGTTCGCGATCAGTCCGACCCGTTCACGCAACGGCCCCGCTGTTGTTATTATAAAATAGATTGCACTTCGTGATAACCACGCGTCCCGTCTCCGCGTTCTCAGCTCCATTCAGCGGTAATCGCCATCCATCGCAGAAAGGAACTCGTCGGTCTGCACGAGGCGTGTGTGTTGCATGTGTATACGTATGCTTTGTGTGTGGTCTGTGTGGATGGGTCGCGAGGCACGACGCGCGGGCGCGCTCGTCATCTCTCATCGTTTGTGCATCGATCTATCCCCGTGGCGGCAGCTTCATCAACAAAGGCTGCAACACTTGGACGCGTCGCCCAGGTGAATGTGGCAGACGGTGGGCAGCGCGGTGCACCCCTTCCCCACCACGTTGTCCTGGACCAGGTGAGGCAGGCCCAGGTTCTGGTTGATGTCCCCGTCGCTGCCCCGGTGCTTCGCGTCGCACCACTGGCGACGCTCCCGCCACTTGTCGTCGGCCGCGCTGCAGAACAGCATGGACTTGGGGGACGGCGGGCTGACGCGATCGCGCGTGATGCTGCCGCAGGACCGAGCCTTGTACAGTCGCCCCTTGCCGAAGATGCCCGGCAGGGGGACGCAGAGCTTCTTGTGCACGGCGAAGTAGCGGCTCAGCAGCCGTATCTTCCTGCTCTTGCACTCGTTCCTGTTCATCCCCGTGTTCCTGTTCTCCTTGTCGTTGGACGGCATCTGATTGATCGCGCTACCATTCAGATCCCTGTCGTCGCGGCAGACCTCGATCCGCTGGCACGTGTCCCGCTGCGCCTCCTGCTTGTTGTACCTCCCGCTGGGGCTGCAGTTGTTCTGCTTGTTCGAGGACTGCGACAACTTGGCGGAACTGAGGGACCAGCTCTGCAGCAATCTAGCCCCGAAGCCCTTGGCCTTCTGCACCGTGGCGGACGTCTGCGACGTCGGCTGGGGGACGCTGCTGTGCGAGCCGGTGCTGCCCTGCGACACGGACGACGACGACGACGAGGATATGCTTTGGACCCCCAGAACAGCCGAGTTCCGCGGCACGTGATTGTGGCACGACGAGGGCGCCTCGGCTTCCTGCACCTCGGTGATGCGATTCAACGACTGGCTCTCGCGCAGCCGCGTCTCCCCAGCTCTTCTCCTACCAGCGCGGTGTCTTCTGCCGAATATCACCTGATTCTCCGTGCTTCGATGCCTGCCGCCAGTAGTCGTGGTGGTGGTCGTGGTGGTAGTGCCGGTGCTGTTCCCGCTGTCGTTTCGATTCGTCTCGTTGGACGGCGTCTCCGTCGTGTGCTCCCCGTTACCCACGCCTCCTCCGCCCCCGCCGCTCCCCCCGGGATCCTGAGAATCGCTGGAATCATCGTGGCTGTCGCGCCTCGGGGGCAGAGGCTTCCCCGTTGAGGCACCTAGTTTATGGGCCCGCTTCTTCCTGCTCTCGCTGTCGTCGTCGCTGGCATCGGAGCTGGAGCAGGACGTGGTGCGCGCCTTGTGGAACTTGCTCCTCCGCTGCTGGTAGCCCGCCCTCCTCACCACGCGGTACTTAGAGTTGCCGCCCTCCGTAGACGGGACGGGCACCGTGTCCCCGTCCTCCAGGATCTCGTTCAGTGTCAGCTGAGGCGACGACGCAGAGCCTGCGCTCCCAGGGGACGGCATCGTCTTGTACTTGGGCGTCATCGAGAGCTCATTGTCGCTCAGCACGCCCACAGGGTGAAGGGGGATCGATACCGTGGAAGACTCCGTCAAGATGGTCGTGGTGGTCGTCGTGCTCGGGACATACGGCTCCAGCGTGGCCGACGACAGACACGAGTCCAGAGACGTGGCCGGCGATCGGTGAGCCCCCATCATCCACTTGTTCGCTGGCACAGGCCCCACCAAGTTCAGACACTCCGTCACCAACTTCGGCCTGTTCTCCATGGCCGTCACCTTCCTCGCCCATCCCGGCGACGACGCGTCCCCCAGACGATTCTTCAGGTTCTCCTGGCACGTCACGTCGAGATTCGTCGCTGCAGGTACTTGCTCCGCGAGCGGGTTACTCGCTTGAGGCTCGTTACCGATCCCGGACAATGAATCGGACTTGAGTCTCTCGTCCCCGTCGCCGATGATCTGCACTACGTTGCCGTCCTTCTGCGAGCTCCTCTGCGTCGACAGGGGCTTCAGGATCGGCTTCTCCGGCAACTGGGGCAGCCTCTCCTGCAGGATGTGCGAGAGCTTTCCCTCCGAGCGCGATCCGCGCCGATTGAACGAGTTCAGCGCGGAGTTGCTGCCGCGATCGTCCCGGCCCGAGCAAGAGGACACGTCGTCCTCGTCCTCCTCCTCCTGAACGATGCTGCACTTACGCGTCCGAACGCTCTGCAACGGGAACGTAAGCCATCATTCTATCCTCCTCACTGGCTCAATGCTACCATCGTTAGCTAATAGCTATACCATGCCCCATTGCTGCTAAGCCACTACTGGAAAAGGGGTCACGCGACACGTACCTGCGGCACGTCGCCCGGCGTCCGCGGCACGCTCAGCAGCGATTGGTTGACGGTGGTCAATGAATTTTGGTCGGCACGCAAGTTCGCTGCCGCATCGTCCTGCCGGCTGAAAATAACCAACGGTTACGATCTGTGTGTACCAGGTGCTCGCGTTATTAGTACCGCGCGATTTTATCGTGAGCCGTGGGATGAATGAAATAAATGGAGGAGGGAGAAGTTTCATTCACCTACATCGATCGCTCTCCGCAACAGATTTTCAGATGTCAAGTTTTCAATATGTGGCCACTGGCCAGTTCTTGCGATTACATTTTGATTTAACCCACGCTTCTTCCGAACAATGAAACCCGTCCCTCTTTTGTTATTTATAAGAGAAGCGCCGAGTATTAATAACGCGAACGCCCTGCGCGCAATCATCGCGCCTCTTTATCACGAGCCCCTGGCGCGCATACCTAGGCGAGACTTCCAGGATCTCCGGGCGAGACTTCTGCACCTGCTCCTGACGGTGAGCACGCAATTTCCTTTCGGCTAACAAGAAATACGTCGCCGTTATGTGATTGTACTCGTTCTTGTCGAGGGCGCTGCGAACAGATTGAACGAACATATTACGAACGCACTGCAGAATCCTGGAACAATCGCTGGGTTGTAACACATGAAATGTCTGCCAGCCCTCTGACGTATTTATTTGCGTTCGGCAAGAGAACAGCCAATTCCGTTCAAGGCTCTCACGTGAATCATGTTCTTTTCAAAGTTAAACTCCATCGGGGACTCGAGGACGTCATACTGCACCCTGTGCTGTAGGCATGGATCCTCGGATCCCTGACGAAACTAGTTGCAGAACTATATACTCACTCCTGGAAGTCTTAAACAGTATTAACCGGAAGAACACAGGTCACGAAAGTTTCGAGGATTTCATCGGAAAGTCAGATTTGATATCGGTGACTAAGCTGTCTACCACGTATTCAATCTACCATCAGCGGCTGAATCACGTCATCTATATCGAGGCCCGATTTAGCTCCCGAGCAAATTACTCTGCTCAAAGAAAATCCTTTTGAAGACAGGGGGATAGGTGTCCCGAAATTCAATACAGACGAAATTCAGAATCCTGTAACTCGCCAACAATGATGCTACGATCCAACTATCAAGTAGCTCGAAAAGGAAAAGGTTTGATCGGTTAAAATAGACATATAGACCAGATTTCATCTGTTACAACCTAATAGAAAGCCGCTACTTACTCCAATATCTCTTCTTTGGTGGCAATGTTACCGTTAACCATCTTAGTGATTATATGATTGTGGTGATCGTCAGATACCTGCTGCCTGGACACAAGAGGCAACGTTTCCACAAAATCGCTGTCCGATCCGATCGCCAGCCACGAATCCGCCGCTATTTCTTCGAGTCTCGCTCTGCCCTCTGGCTCTCTGACCAGCATTTTAGCGATCAGGCGCTTGCAACCGTCCGAAACATGCGGCGGGATCGAGTACTTGCAGTCCATGATCATCGTGAGGGTTTCGCTGTCGTTCGCCTCTTGGAATGGCGCTTGGCCGCACACTAACATGTACAAAATTACCCCCAGTGACCAGACATCTGGAAACACAGATGGAGGTCCTAACTACGGGATATGAAACTCATCCTGAACTGGCGGAGTACTGGACTTGTCGTGCAACTGATAGAACAGAAGCTATGCAACATTTGAACTCTGTCCCATTAGTCGAGGCTTCGATTTTTTATATATATATATATATGTTTACATTTTATAAAATAGTTGACCTATCAAAAGCTACAGCTGCACACTCAAGCTACCAAAATAGGTATTTTTTTTTTCACAAAAATTAAACTACATATTTTTACTTCCTGTGGTGGAAATCATTAGTGATTCCAGAATCGATTAATATACTTGTTAACCATAAATGTCACTATATTAAATATGCAGTACTTCCACCTCTTATACTTAATTTGCTCTTTTCAAGGGGTATTCTAATTTCAAATTGATTTTTTTATGATTCATTTTCTTAAAGAATATTGTTTAAAAAATGTATGTTATAGGGCCAAGCCCTATATCTGAATTTTTTAAATTAAAATACGGAAACCTGATTGATTCCAGATTTGCCGTGCACCTTCACTGCGTGTCTTTATCGCCCGTACCAAAATTAATTCATAATAATGTTCTTTTCCTCAATTTTTTACTCCGCAAGTTACAAAGAACATGTAAAAATCGATAGTCAAACTTCAAAGTACCGCCATTTTTTTAATAATCGATTTTTCCTTTTAGTTTGGTACTATAACCAAACTCGTCCTAATTAAGAATCACTTTGGTTTTTTTTATTTCAAATTAACAAAACGAAGACACTTTTTGCTAACGAATGCGTTCAAAAGCGTGCATTCTTCTTCCTTTCTCTCTACAAAAATTTGTAAACATTAGTGAAACGTGGATGAAGCAAAGTTTGGCGAAAACAATTATATAAAAAAGCGCGTTTCAAACTAGAATAACCCTTTAGCAGTCTAATGGACGTAATACCTACATCTTCCATAACATCCGACTACTTTGGATAAATATTAGCTTTTCCTTACCAACGGCAGGAGCATCGTAGCTGTCTCCCAGCAGAATTTCCGGCGCCGAATAAGCTAGAGATCCGCAGGAAGTCTCAAGCTTCTGGCCGGGGCAGAATCTGTTGCTGAACCCGAAGTCGGTGAGCTTCACTGTGCCGAGTTTCTCGAAGAAGACCACGTTCTCGGGCTTCAGGTCCCTGTGCACCACGTGCAACCGATGGCAGTATGATATGGCTCTGACTATCTGCCGGAAGTACGTTCTGGCCACCTGCGGTCGATCAAAAGGGTATCAGTGAGCCTGCGGCAGAGGGGAAAGACTGATCGAATCTCTCGAGCCGGAGGGATCTGTTTAACCCTTTGCAAACTAACGACTCGCGGCACTCGTTAGACACGTGACCTATTGCGATATCCGAAGATTCGTACCACGACTCAGTTTCGTGACCGAGTTAAATGGAATAGAAGATTATATTTATCTCTGTGACAGTGATGTGGGTATTCATATATCAGTGCTAGAAACCCGGCGATAATGATTCATATGAATATGTAAACAGCAGGTTCCTCCGCGAACACCACACCGTTCAAGTGCCCATCACCTGGGAAACTGTAGCCCTGAACTTTTTCTGTACCTAGACAACAAACCACTTCGAAAACACTTGGAACGTACATACGTGACTGAGACTGAAAACTCGAGTTTTCCTTTAAAATACTTGGGGCCTCGGTAGACATTCCTAAGCTTTCTTCTTTCCACTCGAACAACTGTATTTCGCATAGTTTCAAGCTCTAATTAAACTAACTTCAAACCGTCGGAAATAGTTCACCATTCGCCACCGACTCGACTCTCTTCTAGTTCCAACCTTCCAACTAACGTAAGAAGTTATTAATGATATTTTAATAATTCATCTCATTTTTCTTCTATTTTCATATCTGATCTGAATTTTCATTAACGCGTCCCTTTCACGACGTCTGATGTCCCATTTAAGACTACCTCGTCGTGAAAGGGACATTTTCTACTTATTTAAAAAGAGTTTACTATAAGAAAATTCATTGAAGACCAATAAACATACTTCCTATTAATGGACTTGCGTTTTAAATATCTATCGTGATATTATCAGAACTGGACGCTAAATAAAATCGTCCCTTTTATAGCATCTTTCCCCTACAATCTAGTTTCCACTAAATTATTACGAAGTAAACGATTCGCAAAGGCGCATCAAATATTGCTCCTGCTGGAATCCGATAGAGAACAGCACAAATGCAGTGAAGCCAGTTTAATAGGCAAAGGGTTAGCAGAACGATGTGTTCCCCGATTACTTGGCTCGCTGTTTCGTCGGAGCAGCCACACCTATGAATCAAATGTATCAATAAAGCCGTGTACGGGTAAAGAGTACAGTGGTTGGCCACCTGACAGTGATTGGCCTTATTTTGAGAAATAAATGAATATAAAGAAATACCAATGTTATGCCTTTTTTTAATGAACATATTCATATTCCTTGTACTTTCTTGCTTCGGATGTAATCAATATTGCTCCACTCATTATATACTGTGATTATATATAAAAGCAAACAGGATGACTCGGCTTTGAAGCTTGGAAATTACAGCCATTTAATCAAAAAACCATAAGAGTACAGTTGAAAGTTTGCGAATAGTTTAATGTATTTATGTTGTGTATATTTCTCATATTCGATATACATATCGATAAATAAAAGTTGAAACTTTATAAAAGAATTATTGATTTGTTAAAATTATACATATATTATGAATAATATCGGGGGCCAACAACTGTCATATGAATAATGTTGAATGACAGTAATTGGCCGGGCGGCCAGTGAGTTTTTTTTAACCATGTTAATGGCGAAACAGTAATTAGCCCCCTCTTAAAAACAGAAACAAACACAACAAATACATACATAATAAAATATATCCATTTTTATTGTATAATTTTAATCTTATTTCAATCACCAAATCAGGTAACATTTTCTTTTAGGTTATATTATGTATCCAATAACGGCCAATCACTGTAAACCGATTGGAAAATTACTGTCTTGAACATGCCGATAACTATATTTCTTCGTAGGAAACACATTTTTTGTATATTTTCATACATTCTTGATTTTCTTTTTATAAACTCTATTTATTTTTAGATTGTTAGGGGTTTTTCGTACTTATTTATAGTGATTTCCATTTCAAATTTACTAAATTCACATTTATAATTCATTATTTATGTGACACTCTTGCTTAAGGGGTTAAACCACTGTAGAATTTTCAACAAAAAAAAAAAAATTTGTTTGTTTAAAAGGTGCTTTAGGGTCTTAAAAATAATATACCAAAAGATGGAGGGCGGCAAAAATGTCTAAATGTCCAAATTTTCAATTCTACCGCAACGCTCTCGTGTATGCCCCGAGCGCCTTTGTTATAACTGCGCGCGCTGTAGTTTTTTTTTAGAGTGCGGAATAGTCTAGAATGTTAAGAACGTCTGTGTAGGGTTAGTAAAGTGCGGATCGACCGTTGAAAAGGACGCTTAAAGGTATATAAGAATCTAATATGATTTTACAGTACTTAAAACTATAAACGCGTTTTTCTCGAAACCACTTTTTTTTAACTGGCCGGAAACATAACTCGAACAAATCTTCACCGATCGATCTGAAAAATTTAACAGTATATTCAAAATTGTTTTCTCCAGCGACATAAGTAGGATTTTTTTTATATTGCATATTTTTTGTTTAAAAACAATTTTTGTGACGATTTCTTTCATGAAATTTTAAACTTTTTTTTCAAAAATGCACCATTTCGCGAAAAATCAATATATCGAAAAAATCCTACGTACGTCTCTTGCTGTTGTTTTATAGAATGGAAAAGACTTTGGTTTTTTGTTCCATGTCAAAAATTGCGGGAGTTAGGTTTCCGGCCGTGGACGCTTTAAAAAAAAACAGGCACCGACGGAGAAATGCTGCGCAGCCACCATTTTGTCATGAACGAAGTTGAAAAAAATATTTTTTGTACTTCATTACTAGAATTATAAATCCCAGTTTACAGAATTTCGATTGATATCGTTATTGCGCAAAAACAATTCCCGAAACATGCCTATTTTTTCGTGCTCTACAGTGGTTTAACCCCTTAAGGGGACTAGGCAGTCGAAAAAACGTTTTTTTTTATTGCATTTTCCGAAAGTATTATCTGTTCTGAAAGATAAAGTAAAGTTCGAAAAATTGTAGATTTGGCAGCTAAAAACGTCAAGCGGCAACCTATGTATGGCGTCGCCTTTGCCCAGAAACTTTAAACGCGTTTTCCTCGAAATCTTATTTCTCTTGCTTTTTTCCTGATTGTGAACGAATGGAGGTTCAGATCGACTTGAAAAAAATTACAGGATGTGTAAAACATGTGCAATTTCCGGTCAAACCTCTGATATGGTCCGTAAATATTCAAGATTTTCATCAAAAAATTAAAAAGTTACCGGATGTTAGTAGCGCACAAACAAGAACAAATTTTTCTCGGAAATATCGCCGTTTTTCAGCCACCAATCGCATAATATTGATTTAATGTTTGTTTTTATAGGTTTGACCGGAAACTATGAATCCAAAAAATAAGAATCCCACCTTTAAAATCGGATTGTGTCACATTTTAAGACCGATATTAAGGCAAAACGACGGAACAACGTTAAAATGTTTACCCGTCTGCAGCGCCATTTTTAAAACACATATATATTTCTTTCCATTTATTTTTCAATCCGCATGGTAGTAATAAACATTGGGTAAAAGGATACATCTGGATGCGCTTTCATTTTTTCACAAATAAATAAAGGACACAGTCTCTTTTTCACGAAAAACGACTGCCTAGTCCCCTTAAGTGGCCAACCATTGTACTCTTTAGCCTGTACAAGCATCCGCGCGAATTTCCGCAGCGGCGCGCGTAAACGACTGGACATGCCCCCAGTGGGTCGTTAGGTTCTCGCGTTGAAAATTACCCCATTGAAACTATACCTCTTCGCTGAGGCCGCTGTCGTGTCGCATGATATAATCGTAGAGATCGCCGCCATCGCCCAGCTCCAGGATCAGGTAGAGCTTCGTCTGGGTGTCTATCACCTCGTAAAGCCTGACCACGTTCGGATGCTGCACCAGCTTCATGCATCTCACCTGCCGCGGAGAAACAAAGAGGGCGAGGGGTAACAGAGACGCTCGTTCCGATGCTTGCCCCCTAGCGCGATCTGGTCAACGACCCTTTCGCCTTCCCCCCTCTGGTCGGGCCATTATCTCGTTGACCTTAACGAGATCTACAAGTTCGAAGCGGATCGTCCCGTAGATCTCTTCCCAACCGCCCGCGATGGCGTCCAAACGGATCTTACGCAATCCGCTCGTTAGTATTTAACGCACCGTACGTCCGTGCGTGTGCGTCGCGGAATGATGAAAATCACGGCTCGTAGGAAGCCGCCGGAGCCATCAAACTCCTCTCCATAGGCGAGAGTTATTCAGACGTTGGCCAATTGGATGATTTCAAAACACCGCGGTGCATTCGGTTGCAAGATACGAAACGGACAGGCGCACGTTTCTAGATCGTGCAGGTGCGAATCCACGATGAGATTCCGAATCTCAGCAACAATTAGATGTAAATAATGGAAATAATAAAACTAATGATAAAATAATTAAAAAAAAAAATTACTGAAATAGTGGTCTCGTGAGATTAAAGTCTTAGAGTGAGACACGATAGTTTCGTCTCCTCGTGGATCTGCACCTTAACAAAGCGTTCCGGAACTGAACGAGACAGTGTACCTACTCTGAATTCCTTTCGCAGATGATTCTCCTAGAAAGGCGTTCTTCGCAGCTAATTGGAAAATGTAGGCGGTTTTCTTAACCAACGCGTGTTCGCACTGTTCGCGTCCAATCAACGAGGGTTAGGTCTGGTGGGTCTTTGATCTGATATGGAAAGCTACGTGGTGGGCAAGTAGATTATTACTACCTACGACCGACCGTTTCGTATGTCACAACCCAATAGAAACCTCGCAGTTACTCCTCAACTAACAAGGGAAACAGAAGTCACATATCTGGTAGAGCAGAAGCGATTTAATTCTGATAAAACACCGGGTGGAACGTAGATATGCTTGTAAAAGCTTCACCGAGTCAAAGTTCCCCGCCATTTCGATCCGGGGTCTGAGAATGCACTGACGACTTCTAACGACACATACATGTATCTGCTATTAAATTAACGATCCAACTCCTGTCCCGGCGTGACTTGTTTCTCAGACCCCCAATAGAGCTACCTTCGATCCGTGCTTATCAAAGTGTCTTCCACAGGCGCAGAAGCGTTGAGCAGCACCAGCTGCAACATTCTACTCCGCCGAGCCAGGCATTGGATGAGCGAAATGGAAGGAAGGAAGGAAGGAAGGAATTAGCGTGCGTTTCGATTTCCTCCTCGGCCTCCTTTATGCCGTGCGTTCTCATTCACGCGGTACTTTGGCGGAGGGGGCAGGAACAAAGAGGGGAGGGATACGCGATCGTCGGGGGAGCCGTCGTCGGCTGGTATCGACGTCGACGGTGTAGCTGACGCGTATGAAAGAACGTCTAGGCTTTCCTCTGCTCTCCCTCTCACCTCCTGAAAGAGGTGCGCTCTCGAGACCTCGTCGAGCTTGCTCTTGTCGATGACCTTCACTGCGACCTTCTCGCCGGTGAAAACGTGCCGCGCCAGCTTCACCACGGCGAAATGACCGCGGCCGAGAGTCTCCTCCAGGTCGTAGAGGCCGGCGATCTTGCCATCGTAGTTGCTGTATCCCACGCGACGATGCATCTCGTGCCGCTGAAACGAGCAAACAACCGGGGAGTCAGTGGGTGGCTTCGCGGGCAACGCCTCGGGTCTCTGTCGTTTGGAAAGCGTTCAGAAGTTTCTACCTAGCCGCCAAAGAGGTATCCTTTTGCACAAGGACCTCTCTGTTGGCGTTGGCACGCGCACCACTCTTGGCAAGGAAACGCGGGGCATTGCTATTGGATCGATGGATGAAAAAGTAAGTTTCCAGGGAATCCCGAGGGTCTTGGATCGTTTTTTTAAACGTGAAATATAAGAGGAATGTGATTGCATCATAGTTTCTGCACCTATTGGATGATTGATGTAACATAAGGGAGCGCATTGACGATAACTTGGACGCATGAAAATCATAGGTTTATTTAGCTTTTCCTTTTCTTTTTAAATAATGAACTCAATAAAATGAAAAGGCACTAAAAAGTAAAAAATAATTTTTTCCCTTATTTATCTATTTTATTTTATTTCCCTTATTTATCTATTCTATTTTATTACTATCATATTTTTTAAGTCGGCGCTAGATTCACACAGTGCAAATGATGAGGCGCCGCCTTAAAAAGTATGATTTTTTACTTTTTAGTGCCTTTTATTTTTTTTTAAGTCGGTTTTAATTTTTTGAAAATTTAATTTTTGACTTTTTAGTTTTATATATATATATTATTATTATATATATATATTATATTATATATATATATATATTGATATAACATGCTGAGGAGATATGCGCGTGCGTACGTAAACTAATAATAATTAGGTGACAATAGTCTTTTTATTAGTCATAACTGGCAAAGTATTGAGCCAATACTGATGCAGTGTAAGATGGGACCACCGGGGCATCGCCCTCTTTCGAGTAAAAGAAAGATCATCGAAATCGGTCCATGTGCTGAGGAGTTGAGGGAACAAACATACAAAAAATTATACATACGGGTCGAATCTATAACCTCCTCCTTTTTGAAGTCGGTTAATAAAATGCTGATTAATGGCAATTAATACTCGAGTGTTTCCCCGAATAAAAACCAAAAACGTTCATTTTCTACGTGATATGAACTAAAGAAGAACATACGTGTATTTCAAAATAAACATTTTTATGGAAATGGTGAGTGTTTAAAGAAAAATTTGGTTACAAAAATGTCTGTAGCTAAGAATATTTTCAGACAATTATAAACCCCATATGTACTTCTTTATATTAACATAAAAGGAAAATTGCTTTGAAATTTCAAGTGAATCGAACGAACAGTCTCCGAGATCCGCGCGTCGCCGTTTGGGTAGTCAGTTGCAAAGGACACAACACCGCGTAGCGACTCTATCGCCGCTATCTGGTTGGAAATAAATTTGTTTATCCTCAAAAGCTGTATAACAAATGCCATTAATCAGATTTTCCATGAAGTTCATTATTTAAAAGAAAAAAATTGCCAAACAAAACCTGCAACTTTCTTGCGTCCAAGGTGGCACCTCCCCTTAAAACTCAAGCCAAACGCGTGCAGCGTGGCAGGAATCGCAAAAATCATTAATAAGACAATTTCGCGGAGCATCGGATCATCGGATCCGCGAGCAACAACGAACCGATTGTCTGCCTTATATAGAAAACAAATTTCTACGCCCACTGGACGCGCGATCAGGCTCAAGGTAGTCCCGCGTAGGTACTCTCACTTTTCCGTTGTACGGTTCGCTCCTTTGACGAGCTGCGCCACGTCTCCTCGTATAAGGGTAAACGGGCCGATTGCTTCCGGCGCCGCTCACTTCCGGGAGGCCGAAAGCGGAGTTTTAGGATCGATCGGCGCTGTTCGAAAGCTTTTCCGGCTCGAGGGGCCCCGTCACGCGAGGAAACAGGGTCAACCTGATCATTATTAGCGAGAAGTAATGATCAAGCGAGCCGCCGATCCACGGACGATTGATCGCTAAAAGGTTGCAGCGCGAATGCGAAAAGAAGTGGACGAAAGGAGGTCACGTACCGATTGTAATTTGCGATTCCAAGTGGGATGGTTGTTTTAGCCGCACGCGAAATTCGATCCCGAGCTTTCGATATTTCCGAGGGTGATAGCGTAGTTCGTCGGTGGAAGTTTGAGCTCCATTCCGATTTCCGAAAGCCAAATCGGTTTTGTGGTAAACGATTGTGGCTTAAGTCTAGCTGGATGGTTACAAGTATAGTGGATGTGGTTAATGCATAAACCGTCCTAATGGCGACTAAATATAGGATCATAGCAGTCCCTGAAACTTAGGAATGCATGCGATCTAAATATTGAAAGAGAAAGCACGGATGTACAAGGTTGCATGTGTATAAAAAAAGAATCATGAATTTGGTTACACCGTAATATCCTCGCGTCTCAATAAAGCTATTCTTAGCTGGCTATTAACGTCCTCCATTCAGCGCATCGAGAAATCAATATAATCGTAATCTGTGGTAAAAATAAACGGTACACTAGTAGCGCAATTTGTTCATCGATCTACTATAATATTAACACGGAGATAAAGCGGCAGCAGCCTATCTACCCTCAACTTTGAACTACGTGCATATATGTATCTCGAGCGCAACCACCCATGCTCGACTGCGAATAATCGACTAATTAAACGAGAACACATTCGTTCCGACTTTGTGCATCGGTTCCGTGAAGGAGGAAGCAGAACAAAGAGCGAATCATTTATTTTGCGGACGCGAGGCCGGCGCAAGAGACGCGCGAACGTGATATCCATTTCTAACGGAAGTTCCCTGCGGAGCGCTCGAAGTGAACGGGGGCGATCGTAAGGCAAACGCGAGAGCAGCGCTTTGTAAAACAGCGTCGTAAAAATAACTGACCTGTAAAATTTCAGGGGCCGAAATGCCCTCGCAGCGAGAGAGAGAGAGAGAGAGAGAGAGAGAGAGAGAGCCGCGACGAGTAAGGATCGTTCGGCCGAGGAGGGATCTCTGATATCGCGAGTGTCTCCCGTCAGCTGGACACGCGTCACGCCGAGTTCCGGTTTCTTTTCAAGCCCCAGCTAGGGAGCGCAATTTCTGTACAGTGTACGTCACACTTTACGTGCACGCGCGTCAAACTGAAGACGGCACGCGGACCGGAGCGGAGGCCTCCGGACTAGCGTGTGTGTAAAGCGACGTGTCAACGTTAACGGAACGGATGCAAAAATACATTTCTTTGAAGTGCACGGAAGTATGAAAGGAACGGACAAAGGCGTGAATAAGACGCGCCCACCCCTCCGCCCCCGCGGGCGTAGAGACATTTAAAATTAGACGCGGGATTCGTTGAGAATTTTCACGACCAATCGAATTCCTCGGCCGATCAACGAAACTTATCCGAGTTCACGGGGACGTGCATCAGGGCGTGCTTTCGTAACGCAGCGATACGGTTCCGTAATCCTTGCCGCACTTACATAACGCCAGACAGTACGTGTAACAAGTGAATTTATTTCTCCCTGCTTACGGCCACCTCCTCGTCCATCGATTTCAGATTTAACAAGCTTGTTTACTCGCACGCTGAATAATGACGTAAACCAGCGTGCCGCCAGTCCTGCGGCTTATTAAATATTGCCCCGACTAATTTCCCGTCATTCGCGATTAATATGGCGCGCTATTAATACGGGGGGCGATAACACGGCGGGGATTTCTTTCACCCCTTTGCCGGGGTCGTTCCAGCAGGAGGAATAAAATTCAAAATTCGTCGGGGCAGAGAGTCACTGGTTGTGTCCGGGGTAAATCTTAAGTACGATGCAGAACTGTGTTTTACTCTCTTTATGGGACTGTAATTATTCAACATTCATGGTGAGTTATAGGACCGTAAGCGGGGGTGACTTTGTGAAAATCAAAAATATCACACGAAAACTGTGCATTATAATCCCGAAGCAATGCAATAGTTTACGACAATCAATGATTACTTTTATAGTTGAGAAATAAAATTTGAAGTTCACCCGCTCAATGCGGTGGCAGTGTTTTACAGTATGAATAGCACAGGGAAATAAAGAAGTACAAAATAGCCCGATTAGTCACAAAGCCACCCCCGCATCTGGTAACTAAGGGAAATATTCATTGCATCACTCTGAAATTTACGTAGCACGCAGAATTTTCATAGCAATATGATTGATAGCTCACTTATTTTGGCTAAGATAGTGAGCTATACATTTTTGCAATAAATAAATTTTGCAACAATATTTTCCTACTAAGTAGGGTGGATGCACCATTTGTGGCCACTTTAAGGTATTGTACCAGTTTTGGCCACTTCTTAAAAATATAATATTCTTTCGTGTAAGCAATAAATGTAACCTTATATTTCTGGCGGTATATTAAATAAAATATTTATGATATGAAATTCTACGCATAATAATGATCTGCAAGCAATTCGAAAATAAGATAATTATGCAAATGGCCAAAAACAGTGCAATGGCCACAAACGGTACATCTACGTTACTTACTAATGGGTAATAAAAGAGGTAGGTATAAGTGATGCGTTTAATATTCAAGTGAGGCGATAAACATTTTCACTACTGTAGAGTAGACGTAGGTAAAAGTTCGCAGTGGGTAAAAGTTCGCACCATGCGAATTTCATTGTTTGAGTTGTGGCAGTGGCCAGTGGTGATTAACAGTCAATTGTCAATCAAGGTAGAGTCACCAGTGTGGAATTGTGTAGCTGTGCTTCGTTTTGTTATTGTACAATGCGGTAAATACTGAATTCGTTAGTTCTGATGTAATATTCTCATTTTTAGGAATCAATATTATTCCTGTAAATTGATCAGTAAATATTTTAATTAATACGTCGTCTGAAAGAGCTGAAATTCTTCTATTCAAAAGTACTAATAGAAGTTTTCAGTTCTCCTCACAGATAACACATTTTATGCAGGAAAATAAAACACTTTTGTGAAAATTTCTCGTTGCGTTGTTTTACCCCATAACATGCGAACTTTTGCCCCACATATTAGGTAAAAGTTCGCATTTGACACATTTTGGAAATATTTATTTTATATAAGTTGTGACAGGTAAATTTACATGAAGCCACTGCCTATCGAATAATAAGGGATAGTAGTTATTTCTTACAAAATGATATGACTATTAGTGTAATACCAAGGATTTTAGTGAAGTCTAAACTTTAAGTGCGCACTCTTGCCCCACAATACTCTAAGTCGTTCTGTCTGGTTAAGAAGAATCGGTCATTATCGACGTCCTATGGGGACCGTTGTCCTGTGGACCGCGCGAATTCTTGTTCGAAAGTGTGGAAAATGCGTGCGCTGCACGTGGCCGGCGAACGTGTGCCAGAAAGCTCGGTATTGTTCGATCAGCCGGGTAGCAGACAAAAGTACCGGTTCTAAGAAAAGCGGACATGGAGTCGGCGGTCTACTCTCGAGGCTAGTCTAGGTTACAAAGTTAGTCGACCATTATTTTTGGTCGAGTTGCTCTGTCACGATGTGTATTTCTACCACCCTGCCACTATACAACCGGCCAGACGAACGACGCGCGTCCCGATTAAAATGCTCGGTATGCGGAAAAGGATTTTTTACGGCTATCGCCTACTTTGAGATTGATCGCATGTATCCGTCGCGTCGCGTCGGCGTGATACGCCATTATCGACGGCAGGATATTCGAGATATCGAACCCCCTCTTGGTATTTTTGCGCGAGGGAATTAGAGGCATAGCTCCTGTAACACGCTTTCCTGCAACGTAACGATAAATTATTGCTTTTTATCACGCCAGTAGTGTGAATGTGTAATTGCGGAAAAGTTGTGACATAAGTCATTGCTCTTCAGTATTCACGTGACAGCTGGTGCTTATAAAAAGAATTAATACATGCAGTAGATGACCTCATTACTGGACATGCAGGAGTATGTTCGTTTCTGGGGCTGAGTACCATTTTGCTGATAGGCAAGGAAAGTGATAAGAAAATCTGAATTATGGGGAACACTGATAGGTAGTTTTAGTTTGTAAAGTAAGTTTCACGAAGGAATTACGTTGAAAAGTATAATCAGTCTCATGTCGGCCTCATTGGCCCACTCTTGTGCTTCATGGCTACCTTATGGTGCCATTAATTAATTCCTTAATCCTGTTTTTCCCATCCATTACGACGAGTATATAGCCTACTACTTAGATCTGTAATGATAGATACGATGATTAACATCGGTCTTCAGCGAATTCTATACCATGAAATAATTACCTTCCTAATAAAACGTTCTGAACTTCAAGCTATAATCTTCTCCTTTGATGCATCTACAGTACTGGAAATATTGATTGCATCACTCGCATATTTAGCGTGCATTCGCTTCCACCTCATTTAGTATTAGCATTCGGCAAGTATATTTGCGCGGCTGTTGATTATGCAAACTAGGGATCGAAAAAGTTCTGGTATTTTTCAAAAGGTTCCATTTAAAACATGGACCGCGGAACTTTTTTTAAAAATGTTCTCACATTATAAGTTCCCAGAAGAACCGATAAAATATAAGTTCTTAAAAATAAAGGTTCTAGTTGGAATGGAACTTATAAAATATAAAAATAAAAAAATTTCTATAACAGGAACAGATATTTTGTTCACCAATATTAAAAAAGTCCTCAACCGTTGTAACAAATACTGAATACTATTCAATGCATAGTACTACAACAATATTAAATAATTATTACAGTTAAATTGATATTCTGAATGTGTTATTTATTTGTAATACTTACCTACGTAGATATTTCTAATGTTATGATTTTCATACCTTTTATTAAATAAACATATGAAGAATATGATATTATATTGTTAAATAAAACTAGTACCTAATAGTTTAGTACTTTTCTTTATCTTATGAAAACTTTTATAATAAATGTTCTAATGTAACTTGTTTCCATGGAACTTTTATTATATAGGTTCCAAAATATCTATTCCATGAGAACACTTTTTAAAGAAGTTCCTGAAGGTAACATCTTTTTCAATAAAAATTCCACAGAAACAGATATTTTCTTAAACAAAACATATAAGTTCTAACAGAATTTTTTAAAAACGAGGTTTCGAGAACTTTTTCGATCCCTGATGCAAACAGTGTCTGATAGGTATCTTAGTTAGAAGTTGGATACCAATTAAAAAGGTTGTTTCATAGGACATGGATTTGGGGATGATGCAATAAATATTTCCAGTAGGTACTTGACAAAGAAATCGCACGAATGCCTTCCACCATCACTTCCCAGACACAAGCATTCCTCCTTCAACAATGTCCCAAGACCCGGAAACCTAGTATGTATTAACACATTATCGACACACAATTCGCATTTCACAATTGCCCAATGCAATCCCCAAACGAACAACCGATCACACGCAAAGGAGTCTCCCGTCCCCTGTTTGAAAGTTGCGGCGGTGCAAGAGGATCGAATCGAGTGCACGCCCTATAGAATCCACCCCTAATTCCTCTCCTCTCTGGAAACACGCTCAAGGGCATGTCATGCAGCTCTCTACTACCCTGTACCTGAATTAATTTTATCGCGTTAATTAATGGTTACCTGTGTCCATCCACCAGGCTGATATCCAGCGAACCCTATGGACATTGTTAAGCATCCATACGTCTATTTTTCCATGCCTGTGGATCATCCCCTACGGATAGGAGGTGAAGACACTCCGTTCCCACATTTACAAAATACAGCCACCGCCAAACATGCAGATAAGGCAAATGCAGCTGGCGACACACAGCAAAATATCAAGTTGACCCTGGCTGTTAGCCACTGCATTTAGGTACACCCATCGAAAAACCGCCTTTCTAATAAAAATATGTGTAGACCGTCGAGTCCAGGCGCCAAGGGCGGTTAATCCAAGACACTGTTAAGTACGGAGACTTATTGTTGGTGTGACAGTGTAAACCTTTCGTCGCCCCTGCAGTGGTGTGGAGTAGCCAGATTTTTCCAAGAAAATTGATATTCGAGCACGCATGCGCCTATCACTTATAAAAAGTATGCATACCCCGTAGGCCCATTTCCAGTTTAGAACGTTTAGAGGATGGAGGTTTTAACAAGATCGGGTTCTAGTCACCTTCAAGCATTTATCAACTGTACAGTACAGAAAATTGCTGTTAGACGCTGTTTATTATCGTGTGTTAAAACCGAAAGGTGGAATTAGCTTACGCGACTAAAACACTTTAACAACGGTAAAGTACTTACTTCGACTCTTTGTTAACGTATCGATGGCTTAGCGCACAAATATTGTATCTCCACTTGTAGAGTTTTTAAAAAAAGCAGGTTTAACCGTGCAATGGTATAGAAATAGTAAATGTAAAATTCGAAGGCATACAAATATTATTTTTGACAAAATGAAGTAGGTAAAAACGTGATTTTTATACAGCACGAAGAAACAGACGATAACTACTTGTTGTATATAAAAACTCAAATTTCACAAAAAATGGACACACAATGTTTGTGCACTAAGCCAAACGTTTCTATGCAAGTGCTTTGGACTCCTTTTCATTCGATAGATTACACCTGTCAGGAGGCCTTTTTAAAAAGGCTACTTGGATCTCGGTTGCAATTTTATTATAAACGTAACTATTTTTCTACAAAAAACTAACTGTAAAAAATTCACAAACATTCGCCTCTTTTCGGCCTCCTGACTACTTAGGTGCTTTAAAAACCCCTAACCCGGCGTTGGTCAGGTGGGGTCTCACAGACCCCAGATTTTAAATTGAGTATAACTTTTTAACAACGCGTGGCAGTGTTATTTAATTTGTTCATTATATAAGCTATTTAGGAATTAAATTTTTTTTTGAAAAATTAAAGATGTTTAATTAGTTAAGTATTTTTGGGTAATAAAAATTTACTTAATGATATGGATTTCTATAATACACTAAATTAATTGCGGGGTCTGTGGGACCCCGCTACTCTTGTTAGATTCCCCACGTTACCAACGCCGGGTTAAGAACCAAGTCAACATTAGAATTTCCAGTTCAGGCGAACCCACAGTGACACACAACTACACATGTATATCGTATTATTAAGTTACAAGCCTAAAGCTAACATCCGTAATGGCTCCCGTTGTTAACCAGGCACTGGTTCATCCGCAACTATCACTACTGACACAGGTAGGGTGGATGTACCAGTAAATGGACACGTACTAGTAAATGGACATTTTATATTAAAATGTGTAAAATAAGTTATTAAAATAAGCAACTAATTAGTTAGAGACTTCTTTTAATTTCTTGCTTCATATCCAAACAATTTTCGTAGCACGTGGAATCAATCGCGCTGCAAAAATAATTTTATAAGTGTCCATTTATTAGCCTTAAGTGTCCATTTATTGGCGCGTTTACCCTACCTATACATGTAACGTTACCCTGAATAAAAAGCTTAGCAGGCATATCCTGATCTCTGATCGCCTGCCAATCCATTCAGACAAGTCCAAGTCACATGAATTTGCAGAAGTTAATAGCGACTTAAATACCACGTCGCAGGAACGTGACGCGCGGTGGGCGCGGATGCTGCGCGCGGAAAAGCAAACACCGAAAGCGTTCCGCCGTGGATCGTCGGGGACGAGAAGCCTACAATACGCCTATTCGTCCGAATCTCTCGCCGCGACTGATTGGTCTTGACATTTTGCCGATAACAATTTACCGTCCCCTAGTCGTCAGCATCCCACCTGCACGTGACGCGCGCTCGTCGCCCGCCCGTTGCCCTGGTTCCGTTGCATACGCGCCTGGAATAACGAGCCGACTCCGGGAGTCGCCTATCAACCAAACGATAAAACTTTTCACGGCCCTCCTCGCCGTGGCGGCGAACACCATGGGCGAAACGGCACGCGTCGCCAAGTGGAAACTATTTGATCGATGCGCAGCGGCGTTGCATAACATCGAAGGAAGCGCGAGGAGCTCGCGTGCGCACGCGGATGCTCGCATTCCACATCGGGCTTACGACCAGTTTATCTGGCCCCGACCAGCCGCGTATCGGTAGCGCGTCGATTGGGAAAAAAAAGGGGCACCCGCGGCGCTCGTTACGCCGTCCACTCGCTTCCCAGAGGCGCGGCAATTCGATTGGCAATAGCGTCGCGCTTGCGGAGGGATGAGCGGAGTTACCATTTATTTGGGACGCGGCCGGGGTTCGTAACCGTCGCGACATGCTGACACGCGTTGAAAACAGATAATCGCGAGCGCGGGTAAATTGGATTCGGGGCGCGGTAACCGAGATGCTTAATCCGACCACGCGAACGGAATCACACGCGGGATTATCTAAAGTAATTCAATTAGGACGCGTAGTCAATTTCACCGCAAGGACACGGCGCTGGGGGCTGACCACTTCGCAACACAACGGAATAGTGTATGTACACTTTAGTGGCGGTGGCGAAATTATTGCAGTCGATTTTTCCGGATGATTTTCATTGGTTTCCTACGGATTTCTGTTGTGAATACTTGAGAATTGGGTGCTGACTCTTTGCAAACGCGACGGCGGAGGATATTACTGTTAGATATGCGGGAAATCGGGGCTTACAATGGAGATCGTCGACGCACTTGTCATTGTTCCAGTGAAAATGTAATAGCTTTCAGGAGAACGGTTCTTCCAGAATTTCCCTGATTCGGGAATGAAAGCATTTCTGTACTAAGTACTATAACTACCGTATAACGGTTATATAGGGGGCGGGGGGAGTTCTCTTAACAAAGCACAGTGGGGTGAAAACCCGCTTTTTGTGGCCAAAATTCAAAACACTGTCGTAGCGACTTTTTTCAATAAAAATATAGTTCATGTAATCAATATAACTAAAATACGATAAATAACACAAAAAATAACAAAATATATATTTGCATATAAACAATATATAAAAAAAATAAAATATGAAAAATATAAAAATATTATTATTTTAACCGCGCCCTGAACGCTACAATACCTCGATTGTCTATTTTATGAAATCCGAATAAATTTAAAAGTTGCAGGTAGTTCTTCCATCTGCAATTTGTATTCTCTCCTTTATAATTGTCTAACTAACCATTCATATAAAATAAGTCAGACGTCTAACACTTTCAAACATTATTTTAAAAACCTGCTGAAAGTTTCAATTACTATAAATATTGCACTGTTTATACATGGATTAAAAACTGCTTACAATTTACAACTTAGAACTTAAAATACATCTGCTGGCATGTATAAAACCGTTATTTAAACCTGTCTCTTTAACGTTTAATATCACTTTGAACTTTACGATTTTGTCTTCGGAACGCTGTATCTCATCACAGAATCACCCGAAATGAATAATCTTTTGCATTTTGAAGCTTCCAACGGTTGTGACTTTGTAAGAAATTTTATTTCAAAATACGAAACTTGAAAAATCCACTTTTGTCCACGTAAAAGCGGTTTTCCAGCCACTGTGCACCGTACAGCACCTAAGTAATGCCGGACATTGGCTATATCTGTGATATTTGAAACGCTACCGAGCCATTATTCCGTGTAAACTGTAGACACGATAGAAATAGTACATTGCGTGACAAGGGAGAGAAGTAAGGGATTCCGACACGTTCCAGTCGCATGTGCACAGCTAAGTAGATTGCTTTAATATTATTTCTTTCTCCTTACTTGCGAAAAACCTTAAGCATCCAGCACTAGGGGAACTTCCCCTAGATTCGTAAGAATTGCAGTAATATATTCTAAAATAAACGGGTCGAGAATCGAGCTTCGCCCCAAGTACCAATGATTCCGACTGCCTTCCAGTTATATTCAAATGAAGAAGCACAGAAGCCCACCACCAGAGGCTTTTTATACTTCTTTATAGGTTAAAGGAAGCCAGTGCCATTTTACTCGGGTGGCCCAGTTTAACCGAGAGAGGATCGGATTTAGCGACGCGGTGCGGGCAAATTGATTTCCAGATCTCTCGATTAGCCAGAAATCGAGCAGACGGGCTTGCACAGCGGGCGGGGGAGGGAGAAAAATTTCATTAGCCCGTAATTCCGCGAGGGGATAAAGAGACGAGCCGCTGATGGAGCTCGTTGGCATTAAAACGGAAAAGGTCGTCGACGAATGCAACGAGCGCTCGTCGAACCAAAGCCGCCCCTTTTCCCTGCGAATTTCATCTCCGATATCTCTGCGAGCCTCGCGAAATGCCAACGACTCGCGTGCGCCGCGCAAGCGATAAAAATAAGCGTAATGAATAATGCGCTGCCTACTTCGACTAGCTGCAGCGAATTAATTCCAAGCCTTCCCGCGAGCGCATAGACGCAAAACCACGCACGCGAGAAGCCACGAGCTATTCACCGATCCTAGCTTTTATCGCCGATTGCTAATCGCGTCGGAGATAACGACCGCCTGTGTCATCTGTGCAACCTCTAGCCGCACGCGGAAAAGTGTTTCCAGCGACGATGCACGAGCATTGTTTCGAACAAGCCCCGCCACTGTTCGTACCTGACGCAAGGATCTAGCGCGGTCCACGGTTTTTACGAGCGTACGCACCGACTGTCTCTCCGTGATACATCCGCGGCGCGGTGTTCGAAACAGTTTCGCGAACGGTTCCACTTGGACTAGTAAACCCCGAATGCGTTTACTCCGAGCAGAAAAGCTTTCTAAACTGTTTCTTGTTAGGCTTCAGGAATGCGGGTACTTTTAAACTTTCATATCGTAGCATAGCTAGACCGGGTTACGTGGACGCTTCGATAATTCGACTGTTTCGCCAAGCTATATATCAACGGTTCTCAAGAGACTCCCCATACGAACCGCAACGTCTCCATGGAATCCGAGGTGGGTACGTCAGAGCAGCGATGAGCAGCAAAAATGAGAACCTAATCTAAAAGCACGCGCTGGTCGCAATATTAAACACCTAAATATATTAAATAATCGAAGAATTTTAATTCATGGGGTGAATTTGTTATTTCCGGCATAGATTTACAATTGAAGCAAATGCGGTCCGCGGGTTGCTCATCGCCGCGTCGGAGAAAGATGGAACAGAGGTTTCACTGTGCTCCCGTTGTCGAAACGGTACTCCACGGTCGCGCGGAAAAAATCGCAGGAGGCCCCCACTGTGGGCCGATTCGCGAGGCGATAACCCATGGTAATGCGCAGTGTAAACGCAGCGGCGGGGCCGCGTAACAGGTAGCGCTCGTCGGCGTACCGTTATCGGGATTCCTCGAGAGGGAGTCCTTCGGCGGGCGAGTGTGCCACGCGCGTGAGCCTGCGGAACCGCAGCGGCCGAAACGATACTGTTCCGTCCGCGCGGCTGTAACAATTAGGAGCGATTAGAGCACGCTACTCGTCCGCGCGTTCGAACGGAATGCAACGCTCGGGCGCAGGGTGCAATGCGACGAGGTGCATGCGTGCACTCCGCTGGTATTCCAGCGAGAGGAAGACGCGGACAGGGCGGAGGGAGGTAGAAAGAGGAACGATCGAAGCGTGGACTCTGTAACCCGTATCCGTGAGAGACCGATGGTGTACAGTGCTACGCCATTTTTAGTCATATCGCACGCTTTTCCTCCTCCCGTTCCTTCCGTCTCCTTTGACCCCTTTCTCCGGCGCTGGTAAACGAACATGACGTAACGAGGCATTAACATTTCACCGACCGGTTCGTTAACCCGGCAATCGAAATACCGGCAGCCATCCCGGCCGCTGTCCCACCCGCTTTCTTTTCTTCCTTCGCGGAGACGGTCGTCGAGAAGTGTCCGTGGACTTTTTGTGGGTCCTTCCGGCGAGGCGGCGCTCTTGAGCCAGATTATTAATTGGGCTTGAAAACGAGGTTGGACACGCGGGTTTTTAATACCGAGCTGCGCAGCGAATGGTATGTAGAACCGAGTGCTGTGTTGGGACGTTATTTTATGTATAAGAGAGAGTGTGGATAGTCGACGGGAGGTTTCGTGTGGAATTTAAGAAGCGGAGATGTATGTGGCGCGATCGAAAGTATTTTGTGAAAGAAGGCGCGAGTAGCAAGTGGGCTATCTACGTTCTCCATTCCCAAGCGCTTCGAATATCTAATGGCACCGGAGATGAGGCGAAAATAGACTCTAAGCCAGATGTAGGTATTATTTAACGTGCCTAACTGAGCGCGAATAAAATATAGTACCTATATCATTTGTAACATACCTTTCATACCACAGTATATTTTGTAAGACACTATTTTTAAATGGCAAAGAAGCTGCCACGTAAATCGATGTGAAATCAAATCGGAAAACCTGATCGAGGTATACCGTATCGTTAATACCCACTACTAACAATCAATGCGACATTAAACGCCCATTGGAAACAGGTAGAATGTTACGCCGCTAATAGCTGTGCTAATAACAGAATTCAAAATAAAATGCACCGAGAGACACGGTCGAGTCTCGAAGAATTTTAGCGCACCCAACGATTCTTCAAAACTTTCCAGCGCTCGTACGTTCAAAGTGTGCACCTTGCACGCAAAACGCACATTTCGCAGAAAACAATCCGCGTTCGGGAGGTCCGAGACGCCTATTCGAGAGACGCTCGGCGTTTCAAGGTCGCAAGTCAGGTTATGTACCCGCAAGAGAAGTAAATATGGCGGAAACGGTGTTGCGGGAAGCATCGACTAGGATACTTCTCAAAACGCGTAACGCGTGCACAGTGGCCGGCTGTCATTCGCATTTATCGCGGGCGAGCAGCGCGCTGTATCGCGTGCAGCGTAGGTCGCGAATGTTTATAAACGGAATCGCATAAGTGTCAGGCACCGATATTACGATACCTAGCTAGTTGACGATCGCGCGGGTAGACGCAAAGTCGAATTCCAGTGACACAGTTCGCCAGCCGAAGGACAAGGAAGAGGAAACGAACGAGAGATCCGGCTGGCTAGAAATGGGGAAGAGAAAAGCGTAGCGTCGACTTCCGGTACGACGAGTACCGCAACGCCGAAGGAAGGCAGAGTGGGAGCGGAACGATGTGGAAAAGGGAAGAGGCGCGCGAGGAGCCATTTTTACAGGAGAGTCCACTAAATGTACCGTTTGAATAATGTTTCCACGTACCCCGTTTCGCCCGCTAGACAGAGGAATCCAGCCAGCAGCTGATTTGGCCTCCCGTCCGACGGACTGTCATTTGTGATGGAGGTTCATGCACGCGTGCCCGAACGCAGCGGCGATTGATGCACGGCACCTGAGACCGTTGCTTGGCCGATTTCACGCGGAGGGCTCGCCCCTTTGGCCCAACGTCGCGTCGTCTGCGTTCCTTGCCGCGGAATGGCAGACGGCGACGGTGCAGCCACGGGGAGCACGCCTCGCGTCGGGCGTGCACGACGAGGACGACGTTAAGTCGCCCGCTGATTGCCACTCGCGCACGCACTCACGGGCAATGGGACGTGTGTTTACACGGCACTGGCACTGTCTCTTTCCCGCACCGCCGTTCGCCCGACACAGTTAGCTCTCTTCTTCCCTCGCGGAACGACGGCGACGGCGATGACACGACGCGGAACACGGGGCCCGTAGCCCGTACACCCTTGGTCGCTGGATCACCTCTCGGCCCTTTTCGAGCCGTCCACTCTCTGTTTCTCTCGTCTCGCCACCCCAACCCGCTCCGTGGCCACCCCTCCACCCCTTCGAACCAGAGCCCGAGGAAAAGGAAGATTTGCCTGCTCCTTCCTCCGCCAACTGCCCCGACACACTTCTAAGCCTTGCTGCTCTCTGTCTCTCTCTCTCTCGCCTCTGCCGTTCACCTCGTCTCCGTCTCGCCCCGGCCTGCTCCCTCGTTTCCCCGCTGTTCGCTCTGTCTTTGTCCGACGACGTCGCACACCTCTTTACCAATCGCCTCTTCCTCGTTCCACCCGGCCACCCGGGGGCCGACCGTTTCGATCTCTCGCGCACGCCACGCACGCCCGACCGTTCGCTGGCGACCGGTGCTCGCCCGCACACTCGCGGAATTGAATTTTCCCCGAGCGATTAGATAAAACTGACGGACACCGCGAGCGTCCACGGACAGACGCGCTCGCGACACCGTGACACGGGAAAGCTGAGAAAACGTACGCGGCGGAGCACGAGCGGCCAGCGACTGCTGGCGCGTCTGCACGGGCATGCTAGCGCCACCTGGTGCCGCGTGGGGTGGACTACTGGCGCTATCTGGCTGGCGCGAAAATTCGAAATCGTGGGAAGGCCGATTAAGAGCCTCCTTTCTGGCGGGAAGTCGATTTGGAGGCTGCTTTTTTGTGGGGAGTTTGACTCGGGGGCTAAACTACGGTTGAACGGTTAATAAACCGCTGCGGAGATGAATCGAGTTGATTATGTAGATTAAAATATCATTTAGGATGCAGTATATGTGAATTATTAGGGTTCTTAATTTGAAATAGTAATGTTTATTGGACTTGATTTATGAATGCAAATTTATGGAGGTGCACCACGACGACGTTTGGTTGAATTTGTTCAGTATTCGCTGAAACAGGGATCGGTGAATACAACAGGAAACATCGTGTGGGTTATCGACTGAGTCGGTGAACTAACCCTGATGAGAATGGGAGACTGTTCAACTGAGCGTCGAGAGATGTCCGTAGCGTTTAAGAACCATTGATCGGAGGATAATTTTAAATTTGTTTTTGCTATTAATTAAATTGATTGTGTAACTTGTTATGAAAGTTTATGTGAAGTAAACAACGAGTTGTTATATTGTGCATTATTCAATATACCATTCAATAAATGTGCATTCAGTGACAGTGTGCCCAGAGTAAATTCGAAAATACATTTCTTTGAGTGTACATATTACAGATAGAACTCGCCATTACTTAACCCTCGGTTGTCACACCTACTTTATCGAACGTCGTCGTCACACTGGGTTAATTTGACCCTGTCAATTTTCAATCAGTTGTTACTTAAAAACTATTTGTTAAATTAAGTCTAAAAAATTCTCACATAAAGTTTAAACATTGTAGAATATATGCCCATCGTTGAAAGTTGACATTTATAGTGTCATCATGCTTAAAAAAAATTTGAAGTCATAAGAGTTCCGAGAAAACGTGTTTTGCTTCAAAAATTGCAGGGTCAATTTGACCCACAAGGGAAGATCCCGAAGCCGAAAATTCAAAAAATTCTGAAACTTTGTGAGTATGTAGAGGATTTCCTCCTGATTACAACGCAATTTTCGTTTGCTGCCGAAATTCACTCGAAGGGGGTGAAATTAACCCCTGAAAAATCGGCTATTTTCCAATTTTGTGTTATAACTCGCGAACTGTAAGAGATAGACAAGAAGTTTCAAGATAAAAGTTACCTGTTTTAATTAGATCTATCATTTGGTGTAAAAATTATTTTACAGTTATAACCCAGAATCGAAAAATAACCGGATTTTCAGCGGCCAATTACACCCCCTTAGAGTGAATTTGGGCAGGAAACAAAAATTGCGTTGTAATCAGGAGGAAATTCCCCACATATTCACAAAGTGTCAGAATTTTTCGAATTTCCGGGTTCGGGATGTTCCCTTGCCAGTGTGACAACCGAAGGTTAACCACTTTCAAACCTTTCACGTACCCGATAATTGAACGAAAGTCACACACTATTAAACCAGGCATACCGCATACACTAAAAGTATTCCTACTCAGTGACAAATAGGATGACTCTTATACATTCGTCGAAATAGGGCTAACAAATAAAGAACAAGCGCAACAAACACCACCACAATACGCACGATCGGTTCGCGCTACTTCTCCGATCCATTATTTCCTCCTCCCCCGTGCAAAATATCTCCATTCTTTTCCCTCGGTGCCGCCGTTTGCGCGGGTGAGAATAACTCGCGAATTAGTCATCGTTCCCATAAAGCACGGCGGAAAGTCCATAGCGTCGCGACGCAGACGCATAAATTTCCCCAGGGACGCGGAGGATACACCGACGACCACCTTCCGCCACGTGGTTCCGTGCAAAAATGCGATGCTCGACGATGGCCGCGAGCGACTTGAGTACGCAAACACGCGAAACACGCGCCGTTTCCAACGATGCCCCCCGGGATCTATAGGTCGTCGACGGCGACGGCGACGGCGACGACGTCCGCGTCGAGGCGTCAGCGTGCGGCCAAGCCGGCTCGGCGCCAAAATCAGCTCGCCAGCCGCGCTTTCCGGTCGGTGTTTTATAAATACTGCAGACACTCGAAGAGTGCAGCGAACACGGGAGCCGCTGTAAAATCACAAATCTCGACGGGCACAGTTACGGCTGCTTTGCACCACCCTGTCGATTTAGCCTCGTATCGTTAGATTTCTCTCGTACGCACGCGAAGTCGCGACAGCCTGGCTCTCCTTAAAGTGTGCCGAGAGTGCGGTGACATTTTCGCGGATTAATTGTGGCCCGGGTTCACGAGTGAATTCTCGGAACCAAGTGCCAGCGGAGTGCGCGAGTGCGTGGACGAAAGTCGAGGCAGAAGATTCTGGTGAATTGTAGGTGGTCGGGGATAGTGATAGAGTAGTGTTCTGGGAGTTCCGATAAGGAAAGATGGACTGATACTTTTGGTGACATTTGTTTCCGAGGGAGTAAGAGCATTGTACTGCGAGGATTCTTCGTACTTCTCGGTATAAACCGATATAGAGCTTTCACAGTATTTCGATTTTTGTACTCGATTTAGGAATCCTAGGCGAGATCTTTAGGATCGCGTTACCTACTTTTTTGGCCGTATGTGCCAGGAATCTATAACGCTATTCTGGTCCACGAAACGCGCACTCCAGAATAACCATCTTGTCAGAATACTCAAGAAACACTGTGCCATTACTTGACTAACCTAATTCTTAACATATTCTACCTAAGGAGGGAACCTGGTTTAGGACGCTGAGAATTATTTTCTCAGCAAATGTAAAGCGGATCTTTCCAAAACTTTAAGGGTGTTTTACTGTATATTCCGACAACAAGAAAACATTTATTTTTCTTCAAGAACGGTACATTTAATATTGCTTTATTGCGTAACGAATCTTTTCCTGAAATAAGAAAGCCCAAGTTTTTCTTAATTGACATGAATTATATAGTCGATGTATTAAAAGAATAAGAAAATAGTCTAAAATTTACTAAGTTATGGGACTTTGACGAAAAAGTTTCGACGGTTTTATGCAAAGAAATGGTTGAATTGAATTTCTACATAAATGTTGATCAGTATCTATGTAATTAAAAAGCCGCGGGTGAAGTCAATCGGTCAGATAAATTTTTCTCTATCGTGTACACAAGTTTCGGAAAGGTGGTTTCGAGAAAACCGCGTTTAAAGTTTTCGACTGTACCTATATCCGCGCGACACGCATCTGTTACGTCAGCTGTATCTATGAAGCTAGGTAAACGCACCAATAAATGAACACTTAAGGCTAATGAATGAACACTTTTATAAAATTATATTTGCAGCGCGATTGATTCCACGCGCTGCAAATATTGTTTGGATATGAAAGAAGAAATTAAAAGAAGTCTCTAATTAATTAGTTGCTTATTTTAATAACTTATTTTACTCACTTTAATGTAAAATGTCCATTCACTGGTATGTGTTCATTTACCTTGGAATTTATGTCTGTAACTTTGGGAATACATTCTCCATGAGTATTACTATCAATTAAAAAAAAAACAGGTTCCCCCTCGAATAGCGTTGAAAGCCACGAAACCGTAACTGTTGAATATACTCAGAAGTATCTACCCACGAAAAACACCACCTTTTACTTTCTGCACTCCAGTGACGTACATTTTTAAACTACAGTTTATTTTTCTTATCTCCCCGCATCTCGCGTTCCTCGGCACGCTATTTTCTCCAATCACATCGACAGGGTACTTTCTCCACGCATGCACCCTCGTGAAACATTCACATCGCGAAATCGTGTCTCCCATTTAAAAGTAGCTGAACACGAAACGATAAGGGCGTCGCTTTTCATGGGCCTGTAACGCGATACACGCGTACGAAGTATCTCTTTCCTCCGAGACGAAGTAACACCCCGCCCCGGCGAGGCGTCATTCACGAAACTTTTTCTCCCTTCATTCATGGAATGCCCGTGCCACTTTCGCAGCGCTTACGAGCCTTGTAAGTCCGTGAAAACGCGTCGTTGCCCCGCGCGCGTACAAAGGGCGCATTATCTGAAAGTTACGCCTTCGGTCTGTGGAACCGCGCGCACGTGATCGCGGTTTAAGTGACTTTCGACAAACTTGCCGCCGCCCCTCGCGTTCCTTTACCCCGGCCGATGGTTTAATTCGCAACGGGAGCTCCGGCGCTTCCGTTCTCAGCGCTCTAAACTTCTCCTACTAAAGGAAAAGCACTGTAACTCTCCGCGGAATTTCACACTCGCAAAGCCCCTCGAGCAAAATTACAAATCACATAGTCTGAAGATCCTGATTCTGTTCCGTTGCAGTGTCTACTCGGGGAATTAAGTCTCGCAGGTGTACCGGTTCTAGGAGCGGCGTTAATCGAAGCGCTGAATTGTTACGAAGACTCGATGACTGCTCGATCGTCGGGACGATCCGGGCCGCGAAACTACGTCGTCGACGGCTAACCGCGAAATGACAGACTGTGAGGATCGCGATCTCTTCGCCGACCACACCGAATCGTTAAACGCGCTCCCAACTTTTGGCTTCCGCCCGAGCCTGTGGTGCACGATCGACGACCGCCCGTCAGAATGAGCTTAATGAAGAAGGCCATCGGCGGCTCCATTCACAGGATACGAGAGTTCGAGCTCGAGAAGGTAACTCAATCGCCAATCGAATCGTCCCTGCGATGCTTCTACCGTTCCTTTCCTTCCTCGTCGATCTCTCGGCTCTCGGTGCCTCGAGTGGCCGGCTGGTAATAGAATTTTTTCCTTCCGCCGAATCAAATAAAACTGCTGGCCCAATCCAGGGGCGATAAATATGGTGAACGTAAATTGGGTAGATCGTGGATGAGACGATTAATCGACTGACCTATTTCACGGACCGGTCTGATTAAAAGCTTAACCGTGAATATCCAAGTGGAGTTAGATTTCATAGTAAAAATAACCTCGAATTGGAAATATCAAAAGCTTCAGCGAAGAGTTCCTTAAGTTAAGTTTTCCTATTATATATATATACAGTGAGTAAAAAAAGTATTGGCACACTTTTTAAAATCGCATAACTTTTTTAGAATTGGTCCAAACGACATGAGTTTTTTTTAGAAGGTAGAAGGATTAGTTTGCTAAGTGACGTATTTCGTAGTTTTGGAAAAAAATTCAATTTGTCGGAATAGCAAAAAAAATAGTAAAGGCCGTTTTTTCAACTTTTTTTTCTGAGCCTGTAACGACAATTCGAAAAACCCGTTTGTAGATTTAAGTAAGCTGTATCCATACTGAAAATTTCATCAAAATCGGTTAACGGTGCTCTGAGTTACAAACGTTTAATGATCGCACAATAAGGTCGAAAATCGCTTGATTTCGGGAATTTCGCGATATTCGAACTTATTGTGCGATCATTAAATATTTGTAACTCAGAGCACCGTTAACCGATTTTGATGAAATTTTCAGCATGTATACAGTTTACTTAAATCTACAAACGGATTTTTTGAATTTTCGTTACAGGCTCAGAAAAAAAAGTTGAAAAAAACGGCCTTTACTATTTTTTTGCTATTCCGACAAATTAAATTTTTCTTCAAAACTACGAAATACGTCACTTAGCAAACTAATCCTTCTACCTTCTAAAAAAAACTCATGTCGTTTGGACCAATTCTAAAAAAGTTATGCGATTTTAAAAAGTGTGCCAATACTTTTTTTACTCACTGCAGGTATGCGACTGGACGCAACGCGAGGAATTTCAAAGTCGATTTTCTCGAAAATGGAGCGCAATATAAAAAAAAGTTACTGTTTCTATTTGACTTGCAACAAGTAAATGCATCGAAAAGAAGGAATAAAATTGTTTAATATTGCGCTTCATTATCGTGAAAATCGACTTTGAGACTTTTCGCGTTCCGTTCAGTCGCTTATAGGAAAACCTACCTTTGGGGTTCTTTAGTGAATTGAATTTAGAGGCAGAGAATTACAAGCAGTCCTGAATGTTGAAAATTCGATGAATCTTCGAAGCGAGCCGAATGATTCAGCCGCCGTAAAATTGTCTCCTAAGTGATCGTCTTTGCTGAACGATGGACGCTTAAATTACTCGCGGACGGGCAGATAACGTAGTGGTAATTCGCGGCCGAGTTTCCAGCCACGAGCCGTCGAGATCCAGAAATAGTGGCCGCGTGTGCAACATTTACATCTAAGCGGAGCAAGCCGGGCGATCTCCTCCCGCCTGGCACTAAACCAACTCTCCCTCGATCCTCGGTTTATGACAATAAGCGACGCGGTTGTAACCTTTAACGCCTCGGCAAGTCGCACGGGGAGGCTGCTCGCGTTGGGGCCATTGTTCCAAAGGACAAGCGGTGAATCGTGATCCTCCCGCGTGTTTCGAGAGACTTCGGAAAATTGGGAACACCGCCGGCCGGCGTTCTATCGGCTCTCGGCCGCCGCGCGCCGCTTCGCTCCGCGGCGGAGGGAGACTTTGACGTGACAGAATTGTGTCACGATGAACGGGACACTTTGTTCTCCATCTGTGCTCTGAAATATTCACCGTGGAGACTGGATTTCGAGGCGACGCCAATAGCCCGGCGCTGCCCGAGCACTTTACAGTACAAACCGAAGTGAATCCAATTTAGGAAGTTGCTTCTGTCCCAGTAACAAGTCCGAGCATCCACTAATTAGGATTATCGTCAAGCCCACTCGCGGAGTCTCCAACAATTTCGAACGCAAGCATCGAGCTCGACGAGTCCTCCGCGCCGAGCTCTCCTCGCCAATGAAATACTTACAGCTCGCCGAAGTCGACGCGAGGCATCTCCACTCGTAGCGAGTGTCGCGAGTCTGCAACAGATCTCACCCTCGATAATTCACAGCCCCGTCGCATGTCCACCGTCAAACACTCTCCTGGCCTAAAAGCAGGCCGCCGCTTCTTTGAAGCGCACGGGGCGTGTCGACGACGGGTCACAGTTGCACCGCTAAATTATGCATCGGCTCCGCGAATCTGGCTTCCGGATACCCTTGCAGAGGCGGCGCTAAAAAAATCCCCAGCCGTGCGCCGAGTTACCCGGAGCCACCCCCGATCATCCTCCGTTATCTGTCGATCTCGAGAGGCGATCGAAACGTGCCCGACGAACGGGCCGTGTCGCGAGTCGAATTAAAAATAGATGGCCGAGGCGTCGTGCTCCTCCACGTTGCTAGCCGCGGTGGACCCGACCTCCTCGCGCCAGCCAAATCCAGTCGAGGGATGCGATGCAGCTGTTCCGTCGCCGCTCGGGTCCACGTCCCGTCGCGACCCGCGAGCCCGTTGCCACAGCTGAGCCCGACTTTCTTCTGGAACAGGTGAACCTGATCGACGAGTTCGATATCCTGCAGATCGTCGGCGAAGGATGGTTCGGCAAGATCCTGCTGACCGAGCATCGCAGCACCCAGACCGAGATGGTGCTGAAGGCGCTGCCCAAGGCGTACACGGGCATCACGGACTTCTTTCGCGAGTTCCATTACGGGCTGCACCTGGCGGCGCACAGGAACATCATCACCACCTACGACGTGGCTTTCGAGACTGCGGGCTTCTATGTATTTAGCCAGGAGTACGCTCCGCTCGGTGAGTTAAGAGGAATTTAGGGAATGCTGGCGTGTTGGATGTTTGTCGGTTGTTAAAACTTGAAAATTTAAACGGTCTGTTATCACCTGGTTCCGCACATCCCAGGCCTGAAACTCTTGTTTATTGTGCTATTAAGCAATTCTGAATTCGCCTTTGTTTTGTGTTCGTCGTTCTGTACATCGCTGTCTTATATTTTACTGTGTTTAAAATTGGGGCTAACCCCGTTTAACAATAAATAAATAAATAAGGGTAGATTTCATACCTACGGGGATCATGATTTTTAGCCGCTCCACACCCAAACAACTCGATTGATGTGTCGCGTATCGCGTTGAGCCTGGACCGCTTGCCCCAATTAAGAGGCAGCTGAAATTACGCTCGGCGCTTTCTCAAACGCTTCACGCTTGACATTAACCCTGTGACGCCGCTTTGTTCTTGAACGGCGGCCGTAGGAACATTAGTGAAATCAAACGGAAAGCGAATATTGTAATAGGGCGTGCGAACTTTATGAAACCATGATTACGGTAGCGTGGAAAGTTGGGTGTTCGCTGGAACTTTTGCTCTGGTGTACCTACCTACTAATGGAGCAATTTTCCATCTCGCTCGGATTATTTCTAACCCAGACATCCAAGGCAATTCCTGCCCGCAATCACTTCTCTCATTCGTGCTTCAACTTTCAGGAGATCTGACGTCCAACGTGACGGAGACAGGCTTAGGCGAATTGCACGCGAAGAGGGTGGCCAGGCAGCTGGCCGCGGCGGTGCATCACATTCACAGCCGCGAATTGGTGCACCGCGACATCAAGCTGGACAACATCCTCGTCTTCCGGAGCGACTTCTCGCGGATCAAGCTCTGCGACTTCGGCGAAACCAGGCGGCTGAACACCGTGGTGCGACGGCACAACGAATGGCTGCCGTACTCGCCGCCTGAGGTATTGCAGATCGACACTGACGAGACGTACAAGTAATTATACGCTTGACCATTACCAGCAATTACCGCGTCCCCGAGATACGCGCTCGAAGCTTTGGCTAGAATCATTAAGGGGACTAGGCAGTCAGATCGCTCGAAAATCAAGTATTTTTTGCGAATTAATTACAAGGAGATGAATACAAATTGTGACTAGTACATTTGGGTAATGTTTATTAATACTATAAAACAGTGAAAAAAAATGATTTGAATAATATATGCATATGTATGACAGCGCTACAGTCATCTGATGTGTCGGCATTTTTTCTGGAGCCGCTGTAATTTTGCAGTGATTTTAGCCGTGAGAAATTGAATTGTGACGTATTCTCTGAAATTTACACTTTGCCCTGACCCCCATTCTGCCCTGAACCTATTGAAAAAGAAAAAAAATCAAAATTATACAAATGGCGGCTATAAAACGGCAAATTTTGAAGAAACGTGATTTTTCGCCAGGGAAAAGAGCCATTTTATTTTTTTTTTGTCAAAACAGAAGTTTTCACAGACTTATGTTTAGGTTTGGGTCGTAACAAGACATGTTTTACATAAGCTCAATTTTTTTCAAATTGATTTGGACCTCCGTTTTTTCGCAATCACTGCAAAACGAACAGGAAATGTGATTATGAGAAAAACGCGTCCAAAGTTTCAGAAGAGGAACTAATCTACCTGCGTGCGCGCAGGCCTTTTCGACTGTAAAATCCTTAGTTTTGCGAGTTTTGACATAAACCAAACGGCATTTTACTCGGGAAGGGTGGTACTTTCGAAAAATGCAATAAAAAAAAATCGAATTTCTGACTGCCTAGTCCCCTTAAGCGAAGCGTCGACTTAACGACAAGTTTGGGCGATCAGTGGCCTCAAGGTGGGAGTTTATAATTTGTGTTTTCACGATTCATTGGGATTGAGGGAAACGGAAAGTGTTCAGTGCTGCTAGAGTGTGTTGAGTGATGCAATGGTGACTTCGTAGTAAATTACAGAAAGTAAATGATCAGAGCCGTGGTTCGCGCGAGCATGAATGAGAAAGAGCGTGCGCGCGCGCGCGTGATACTTATTTAGAATATTACGTTCGACGTTTTTCAGAGCACTCACGTCGCACGACGTCTGGCAATTCGGCATTGTCCTATTTGTCTGTCTGACCGGATGCTTGCCGTGGCAGAAGGCGGCGTTGGACGATCCACGGTATACCAGATATCAAAACTGGCACAACGCGACGCTCAACATAGCCAAGAAACCGAAATTATTTCAGCTGATCAGCTCGCGGGCGCAGAGGTCAGTTTCTTCCTCGAGCAGGCGCCAGCGGTGCGCCGTATTTCGACGAACTCTCTTGCCTTTCTGAAAATCGCAGCTCTTTGAATGGTCCATCCCCGCATGGAAGCTTAAACATTAATGAAACGTTGGGCTGTAGGGACAAGGAGGAAGTTAATAACAGGGGGCAGGGGTGTTTCGGGATTGATTCTACACGTTCAAATAATCAAGAGGGTTCGTAGACGATTATAGACTGCACTCTCAGGGGGTGTGAACACTGAACAGTTGAAGCTCGAAGGTGCTACTCTTTTAGCTGCGGTTTATTTTCGAAATAAGCATGCGGACGATGACGGACGCTACACCTAACTCCGTGTTGAATAGTTTGTTGTCCCAATGAGGATAGAATTATTAAATGCACCGAGACAGTTGGTTCCGAGAATTGAAAGAATTCGAGAAATCGAGGGACCTGCTGTAGTATAATCGGCAGTGGCGGATTTAACGGGCGGCCGATGAAGAGTTGCCCTAAGTAGTAGCATCTCTGGTTGACCAATAGTATCCAACAGATTGGAATTAGTTGGGATATAGTTAGTTGTTTTCCATATACATTCCAAAAATAGAGCCCACGGCAAACGAGTTATGACAGTTTGCCTAGGAATACCTATTCAATGTTGGGCTTGCAATTACCGTGGTTGATTAAGGGGAGGTTCCGGTCTAGAGCCCCAAAAAATAGGTGATCTTTAGGAATTAATTAAAGGAAAACTACTACATATAACTTAATGGGACTTGTTGCATTGCATTGAGGATGTCTTAAATTATAGAAATATATTTTTTGTTTTGTAATTAATCATTGCAGACGGCACTGGGGAGTCGTTAAAGTCAAGGCGTCAAAAACATCATCCAAATCGGTGGGGCCTGTATCTCCAAAAGTTATTATCCGATTCGACTGAAACTTTTTTTATTTTAAAGAATATACTTTTGGCTAGGGGGAAAACCAGACAAAATTACAAAAATTATATTTTTTGTAGGAATAACGACACTTGAAGTGTGAAACCACTTTTCCCCTATATTTTTCGTTCTTTCAACGCCTTTAAAAATGATAAATTTTCACTATTTTGTAATTTTTTCTGCCCCCCCCCCTAGCCAGAAGTATATTCTTCAAAATAAAAAAAGTTTCAGTCGAATCGGATAATAACTTTTGGAGACACAGGTCCCACCGTTTTGAGAACACTGTTTCGAGAAAAACGCGTTTAAAGTTTTACCTGAGCGCCGAGTGGCCGGTTGTTGCGCCCATGCATTTGCCGCTACTCAAATGCCTATAACTTCGGGAATTTTACGAATTTCAACAAATCCTTTTAAACACTCCTTTTAAGTATTCCTGAAAGGTTGAACAATCGAAAAACGAAATAAAAAAAAATCGACTTTTAGACCGGAACCTCCCCTTAATTAACAAAAAACTTACAACGATGATGCTACATTGGGCCAACCGAAGTAGGCCAACATTTAAATGTGCTCTTACGAACGTCAGCAACTTTGCTACACCCAAAAACCTATTATTACATTCCAAGTTGAGTGTTTTCTTTTCTTATTTACAAATACGTGTCTACATACCTACATTGCAGTCTGTTAATGTCGGTTTAGTGACACTTCTAACCGTTGGTCAACCGATAACACGTTAATGGCCCATTAAAAAGGCCAACAAATAAATACTTGAAAAAAAGGTATGATTTCATGGAAACACTATTTTTATTTGTTTCCCAAGTTTTTCATATCACACTCGCGTTTTATTTGTAATTCTGTTACGTATACAGGGTGTCCCAGCAACGTTTGCTACCTGGGCATTTTCCTTAAATCCGCCCCTGATAATCGAGGCGTCACTAGAACCACCCAGGTTACTTTAGTTAAAATCATCATTCTACAGCCCCATTAATCAAACACCGTTTTGCAACGCTACTTTCCCCAAAGTCTGAAGCTAATTTCCGGTCTCCCTAACGATCCTGCTCGCTGTTCCTCAGGATGTTCAAGCGACTGCTGGACCCCAAGGCTGAGAAGCGGCCCGTCAGCGTCTTGGAGGTAAACAAATACGTGGAGGACAGGTGGCTGGCGAAGCTGGGCGCCGAGAAGGCTTTGAACGGTAACAATCGATCGAAATTAAAGGCTACGTGGCCCCCCTCTCGTGCCTGCTCCATTGATTCAACGTTTGCACAGGTGGCGCCGACGAGAGGGACGAACTCTGCCCCTCGATGTACAGCTTCCACAGCTCCCTCGAGGAGAAGAATCAACTGCTCCACACCCTGACCACGTATGGGATCGAGACTACGGTGGACAGAGCGAAGAAGAAGGACCGCATCAGGGAATGGATCCAAGCCAGCGCGATTGCCGAGGAGTACGAGGAAGATGAGTCCGACTTGAACGAGGACATCCACATTCTCGAGGACGAGGACGAGGAGCCAGCCTCCATGAAGGGCAGACACTTCCCCGAGACGCGTCCCGTCGTCAAGACAAGCGAGCACAGAAGGCAGAAGAGTAGAACACACGGATCGGCGACCAGAAGGCGACAGTCCGTCAAGCCTACGGAAAGAAAGATCCCGTTCGCACCACAAGTGGCCGAGGAAAGGGAGACTATCGCGCGGTTCGCCAGCTTCCCCAACGGCGACCCGAGCCTGGCGATCTCGAAGAACGGGACCAACGGGAGCCTGGTGCCCCCGACGACACTGCAAACGCAAGACTCCACCTTGGAGGAGAGCAGATCGATCGGCAGCGCGAATGGCCACGTCGTAAATAATTCACCGTCCAGCAGTCTGAACGTTCCCCGTGACAGCTCGCTACCCACGACCAGCGGTGGCTTCAGCCCCAATCTACCAGCCTCGCAGGAGGCTCCCGCGAGCACCGTGGCTCAAGACCGGACCATGGTGACGCACGGTGACGTCGAGGGGGATCGAAGTTCGCCGAGGAGCCCGCAGATCCCGGCGAGGAGGCATCGCTCGCAAACCGCCCCGTTCCCGGGCCCGACGTCGTCGCCTGTGTTGAACGGGAGCCGAGCGGAATCGGCCAGGAGGAGCCAGTCGGCCGCGGCGCTGCCGACCACGCAGGCGGACAGGTCGGCGTTGCCTACGGGCCGGCAGGAGAGGTCGGCGTCGACGACCCAGGCGAACGGACAGTCGCCGGCGATGCCACGGGGCGAGAGGTCCGCCCCAAGGGCCGAGAATCGATCCGCGGCGCAATCAATGTCTCGAGTAGAAAATCAATCCGCGGTAATGCCGCCGGGGGTGGCTCGAGAGGAGAGTCAATCGAGTAACGCTTCGCCCGTGGCCCGAAACGAGAAGTCCACGGTCGGGCCGGCGCCACTCGCGAATCCGCTGACGATGTCGGTCGCCTCTCATCTGGTCCTGCAGAGCTTCAACGCGCTGCAAGGGATGGGCGTCGCGAGCGCCGGCGACGCGGTTAATCATCCCGGTGCCGGCTTAGCGTCGAACCTGCACGCCAGCCCGAAGAACAGCCCGTCATCCACGCCCGCCAGGATCATCACCCCGAGGAACAGCCCCACCGCAACCCCGGCGAGAACGTCGACGCCGCCGAGACCGAAAATTGGCCACAGGGTCGAAGAGACGTTTGGCTACGGCAAGGATCCGTTTGAGCACTACGGCATCGCGCAGGGAGTGATCCTGAGGGCTGAGAACGCCCGACGGGGGTCGCTCGAGAGCGCTAGCCGATCCGTCAGCAATTGAGGATCGTTGTTCGGTCGAAGATTTGGACGATGGTTGATCGGGGGCTGACGTTGCATCGTGTGCGATGCAGCTGCGTTGTCGCGCCCTGACTCAGGGTGCTCTTGCCCACGTTGCGATACGAGGTGTTCTTCCTTGCTTGAGGATTGTTAATGTATCGCATCGTCGAGATTAATTGATACGATTTGGTCCGGAGAATTGGTAGAATTTTTGTTAAATTTGTGAACGATGTCTTGTAGCTGTACGAGGATTTTTAAAAAAGGGCCCCGAGGCCGCAGGGTCGACGATAAGCTAACATATCGCGCAGGGAAATAGAAAATGTTGCGCAACAGCTGATTACACTGTCCAACGAAATTGAACTTTTTTCTCTGTTCTGTGTGACATTCAATAGCCGCGTCTTACTGATTCTTGTGCGCTGCAAAACGAAACCGTTCGTCGCCGTCACCCTCAGTTTTTGAGAATTTCTTTTGCGGATTTGTTTTCAGCGCACAGCAATCTATGAGAAGCGGTTGTTGAATGTTACAGACCAAAATGGCTGTCGGACAGTGTTACTATTTACAAAAATCGAACGAGCTACATTGCGAGCACAACCTGACACCTCACCGCGTGTTTACTGATTCTACGGGAAAGCTTGCAGACAGTGCGAGCGCTAGAAAGCAAGAGAACAGCGGGATGACGTTTCGACGAGAAAATGCGAAGTTGCAGAGGATGTTACGTAACTAGACGAAGGATCTATACCTATACGGAAACCGACCAAATCTGTCCTACGCTCACGCATACTAGCCCAGCCGACTTTGTATTAAACGATATGACACGACTGTACCGTTTAGAATGTTCCGTTTGTTGGACCCGAGCCACGACGAGGCCCACTATAGCGATTCTTTTGTTCCTCCGCGCCGATTCTTACGTTATTGTAGCTGGTACATAGAGCACGCTCCGTCGAACGATTTTCAGGATTACCTTTTCTCTTGTTGCCCCGTAACAGGATGCCGGTGCATCGTCGAAAGAAGACAGAAAGGTAAAGGCTGGGCGGAGAGCTCGCGTCGCGTCGCCGGGGCTTTCGTCCCATTTTTCAACCGTGTGTCGTGTATTTCAGGAAGCCATTCGCGTGCCTGCGATCGTCGATCATCCAGCGACAAGCAAATGAAATTTGGCACGAACGCTCGGAGAATGGCGTGTCTACGTTCTTCTCGATCGCGGAGGACGATCGAGCTCTTCCGGCTCCTCGGGCACGCCCTCCAGCGACCAACCGACGATTAACCTTACTGATCGGGATATTCGATCGTAGCTACCCCCAGGACGGTATTAGCGTAATTGAAATGTAAATATTACATTGCACACCGAGCATAGGCTCCCGTTCCTCAGGAGCAGTCCAAGGTGTGGCCGGCGGAATGTCACGTGAATTAAATGAATTGTGATACTAAATAGAGGTATGGCTTTTCAGTCGCTCCCAATCGGACCTTCAACAAAGGCTAGCAATTTCTAGTTGAAAGACGATAATCTCGGTATGTAAATGTGAGATTTGAAAGCTTGATCGCTGAATATTTTAGATCTTATTCCGTGAATAAACGAAGATAGAAGGCACGACGCGTCGAGGACAATTTTTAGACACTTTTATTCGCGGTTGATTAATTTCATGTAGCAAATAATATTGTACTGTGTCAATTTCTGTGTTAAATTATGGAGAATGATGAATGCAGGGCCCGATCTAGGTGGCGCGTACCATTTCAAAACAATTTAGTATCAAACTTATAAGTTGTTTTTAAATCACCCATTCGACAAACGCCTACAAAGAAATTTCTGTGCGAAATTATATTTTAGAATAATTATTTATAATTATAAATATACAGTGACGGACGGAAGAAAGTTTACAACATTCAAAATCGCATAACTCTTTTAGAATTGGTCCAAACGACATGAGTTTTTTTTAGGAGAATCTAGAAGAATTAGTTTGCTAAGTGATGTGTTTCGGTGTTTTGAAAAAAAGACGCAATTAGTCGGAATAGCAACAAAAATAGTAAAGGTTGTTTTTTAAACTTTTTTTGTGAGCCTGTACTGAAAATTCAAAAAACCCGTTTGTAGATTGATGTAAGTTGTATACGTGTCTAAAATTTCATTAAAATCGGTTAACGTTGCTCTGAGCTATAAACGCTTAAAGATCGCAGAATAAGGTCGGGAATCGCGGAAATTCCCAAAATCAGCGATTTTCGAAAAAAGTTATGCGATTTTAAAAGTTATAAACTTTCTTTCGTCCGCCACTGTAGAAAGCAACATCAATGTCGTCGCGTGTCAGGAAAACTCTGAGGATTCCTACTAGAATAATAGCGATTGGAGCTAATTAATTACGAAGCATCGACAGCAGTGGCGGATTTAAGAAAAAAGGCCCAGATGGCAAACGTTCTGAGGGGCCCATTTTTTCAGGGAAATGAAAAGGTAGTTTATTAAAAGGGGGTAACTGTACAGAAAAGTATAGAAAAGAAATATAATGCTTGGATAAAATCATACGTTTTTTTAAAGACAGGGCCCTACGGGGGCCTTCTGAGCAAAGGCCCATTTTTCAGGAAAATAAAGCTGTAGTTTACTAAAAACAGGCTCAGTGTAATAATACAGAAAAAAATATGCTTTGGATATAATGATGAATTTTTTTTAAGACAGGGCCCTAGAGGGGCCTTCTGAGCAGAGGCCCATTTTTTCGAGAAAATAAAGCTGTAGCTTACTAAAAGCGGGCTCAGTGTAGTAATACAGAAAAAAATATGCTTTGGATATAATCATAATCTTTTTTTAAGACAGGGCCCTAGAGGGGCCTTCTGAGCAGAGGCCCATTTTTTCGAGAAAATAAAGCTGTAGTTTACTAAAAGCGGGCTCAGTGTAGTAATACAGAAAAAAATATGCTTTGGATATAATCATAATCTTTTTTTAAGGATGGGGCCCTGAGGGGCCTTCTGTGCAGGGCCCCAGGTGGCAACTGCTCATTGGCCACCCTGTTAAATCCGCCACTGATCGACAGCATCGTCTAACATTTTATGTTGCTGATACTAAACAAACATGAAAGCGGTCGCCGAAGCCTGCTTTATTGATTCAACTGGCCACAATAAAAGTGCATCCATCTACTGCATAATTGAAAGCGATCGCGTCCCGCGCACTCTAAAAGCGGACTTGATCGCTGTTAAACGAAATCAGCGGAGCTAATAATACTTGGCCGATTAGCGGGACCCATGGTTGATACGGTACCCCATAAATACCGCTCGTCCTCGCGAAGTTTAATTGTCTCGCGGTGATAAGCATTTTTTAGTCGCTTGCCGTCGGTGTATCTCGTTGCCGCGTAATTAATTACGAATAAAAAGAGGAGAGAAGCGCAGCGATACGGCGGCTGAGGTTGGAAATGCTCGATATTCTCGACGCCGCTGCGTGTCCATGATTCTCTCCCTAGCGATGGCCTCAAGACACATCGGATCACATCGGACGTGCAACATAAATCTCCACTCGGCTCGAATGTCCTTCCACGGCAAAGCCGTTCGACCGTTGTCACTGCGTTTAAGAAACAAACTGTCTCTAACGATATCCAAGGAGATTCCAATCTTCGAGTGATAGAATCGCTGGCAAATTTTCAAACCTAATGATTCAAACGACCGTCGGCGGCTCCATCCCGTCGCTCCCGACGTCGTCCTCGGCGTCGACGTCGCCTCGACGACGTCGCCGCCGCAGAGACCCCGGAGGAGGGTCATGGGGGTACGTGTCTGGCGATATGGAAATAATTACCGGGCGGGGCGAGGCACGAATTAATTAAGAGATACGTAAGTAGCGTATATTGCGCACGAGATGCAATTACGTCGTCTTTGAATCCGCGTTGGGCACAGCCAACGCCTAGATATAACGAAGTACGAGCCACCGTCCCTCAACCCCTATGTCCGTCACCTATCACCGAAATCCATATTTACCCACCGATTCCCTCCTCGAACAAGTAACGCGCAACGATCCCAGCAATCGTTCCAAACCGTTCATACAGGAAGCCAGTACGAGAGCGTCGTGTAAGCTTAATTGCACGCGGTTGAAATGAGCTCGCATGATTGATGGTTTCGTGGGTTGCCCTGGGTAGATGGATGAAGCTTCAAGGCTGCTGGATGCCGAAGACATTAGACGTGGCCGCGCTGCAGAACGCGCTGCTGTGGGATTCTATATTATAAACGTCCCTGCTGCGCAGCACTGTAACGCGAAACTTTAAAGTCTCCGAACTCTGCGTCATAGCGTTCTGGCGTTTGAATCGCTTGGTCTGGAATCGTGGACGATCCACGTGGGCCCGGAACGGCTACCCAATTCAGGACTCCAGGCCGTCACCTTCGGTGGGCAGCGCTAGCGGACCAAAGTGCGGATGAAAATTAATGAAACCACAATTGGCGTTAATGGCGTAGCACGGCTTCCCCTGCTCAGGTCCCAGCCAGGGAAGCTTCTGCATCCTCGTTACGGCACCGCGCGACGCCGACGGCTTTCGGGGGCCCGGCCGGGTTTGTTTGAGCGCGTAGATCCGCGACACGATCCAGATACGAATTCCCAGCGTCCGATCGAACCGCTGGAACGGCGCTCTATTTATAATCGCCCTGGCCGCGCGTGTTTGCTCGCTGGTAACGCGCCGCGGATCGCTCCTGGGTCGATGTTAGTTCACCGATTCCCGCGTTATCGCGCCGGGATCTTGTCTTTACGCGCTCGCCTCGGCCTTCACGTTCCGTGTAATTACGACGGCCGTACGAATGCGAGGCTAGCCGGAGGGGGGAGGCGAATTATGGGAAACGCAACGCGCGCCTTGAAGGATGTTATCGTGACACGCGTAACTTATCAATGAGCATCGCGATTTATCGTCTCGAACGAGATGCTCGGTCGTGGCCGGCGACTGCCACCGTCCGAGTCCTCGCGCGTCGCTGTGGGTATATCTGTATCTATCTTCTTGTTGGGTACAGGGCGGTCCGAGAATGGTGTTGCGGGAAGATTATACGTTTCCATTTATTCTGTGACTTAAGGGGGAACTTATTGGTGCGATCGGCAGAAATCAAGGTTCTAACCGGGAATTTTTTGTAAGGAAATTATACAGGGCAGAGTATATTTCATATTTGGTACTAATTTGAACGCAAGTGACTACTGGATATTGTAGCTTGATCTTTTATGCACCTACTATTATATGTTTCACCTTTAGTTCAGAACAAATTAATTTGTTATTAATCTTTTTGTGACGTACTGTGAAAGGTACGATTTAGGCAACCGGTCTCCTAAATCGTACCCCTCGGTTTCCAAAATGGTACCTCTTTTCAAAATAGCATCAATAACAAATAAAGAATAAAATATTCAACATAAAGTAATGATTGTTATATAGTTACATATCCATGTGTGTATAGATCACACGCAGGCCGCAATAACCTATGTAAATGATATTTGTACATAACCTAGGGTAAAGGACCCAATTACTGACACCTAACCTATTACTGTCACCTTAAGCTATTTTATCTAAAATAACGGATAAATAAACGTTGTAAAATCATACAAAAAAAGAATTATGTAAGTCAACCTGTAATCTATACTATAGATTATATACTATAATTTATTTATTCGTTATTTTATGCAAAATAGCTTAAGGTCACAGTAATTGGTTTGGTGTCAGTAATTGGGTCCTTTACCCTATGTGACATAACCTATTCTCCAATCCTTAGTACGATGGTAGTGGTACGATTTAGGAGACAGGATCAATTTATTTCTAAATATCGATTTAAACTTTATAATGAACGTAATATGTGCATAAAATGAATGTAAAATATTCTACATTAAACCCGCTTTTAGAAAAATACAAAAATGCAGGATAAAAGTGTATTGTTTGATTATTATCAGCTAAAATAAACTGGTAAAAAGTTACATCAATCATACCTGATTTTTTAAAATGTTTATAGCGCATACAAAATAGGGTGTAAGCTCCAAAGGTTTTGTTTCTATTTCTCATTGACTTGATATTTTTATCATCAGATGTCGTTTGTATTCATTAATTACTGAGAAATTGATGCGGTACGATTTAGGTGACCAGTACGATATTGGCAACTCTCCCCTAGGTATGCAATCTTTTTAAAACCTCCAGGCTATGCAAAAACAGTTTTCTATAATTCCGATAACTCAAATTAGAATAAAGGTTGTCCTCCATTTAACAGTAGATACAGCATCAGACCAGATAATAGTCAACATTGATGAGATAATGGTGAGTGTTTGAAAAAATAGTTCCATTATTTGTGCAATAAAATATAAAATATAATATTATTCCGGATTCAGGTCCATCCGTATTATTTGAAACACAAAACTGTTTCGTTTTTTACCAAAGATTCCATGAAGAGTTCCTTTCAAAAAAAATCCACAAACAACCTTGCTTTCTACCACCGATTGCACCAGATTCCCTCTTAAACAGTGGCAACTCGAAAATTCAGATTTTAAGGGAACTTGGCGTGACTGTAGAGCATACTGCAGTATGCAAGGAGCAATTTTTGTTCGTTTTCACGATATACCTAGGTACTTAACTTTATTGTTCTTTTCGTAGCGTGATACGGCATACAAAATTGAATAGTTATTACATTTAAAGTTTTGTTCTATCTGGTAACGCTGAAAAGTTATATTAAAAAAGGAAGAAACCGCGAAAAGGGAAATTTCACTTCTTCAGAGTGACTTTCCTCCTTGCACACTCCAATGTCTTAATACATACACTTATAAAGCAGAAAGCTTCTATACGTTTGTATGTTTGTCTGTCGCCTAAAACCTTTCGAGCGATAAACTCTGCGATCACGAAATGTGCCTCAGCTCATTATGCCTGACTAATTCAGATGAATAAGACCATTTTCACAAAAAATTGTTTTTTTTTTATAAAATCAGAACCTAAATTTCGGGCGAAGCCGAGTGGGTAATAAAGCTAGTGTTCTATACTCACACGAAGCTTCATTAAAGTCAGAATTTTCGAGATAGGAGCGCTTCCTTGTCAGAATGTAGGCTATCTTATAATCTTAAGTGCTGCATAGGAAGCTACAAGATTGAATTCCCGATACAAAACCCGCTCTAATAGGTATCTTGGCATTCAGTGACGCGATAACTTGTTCCATTGACACTCAAATTCCTTCCACCTAAACCGCTCTGTAATTGAAACAGAAATAGCTACGCGGCCTGAGATCCCTCAACTTCTCACTTCCCTGCCGATAAAACACAATTCGGAATGTGGCGACGCCGCCTATGAACCGCCCTGTACAAGTCCCCCGCCAATTTGTCTTATTTATCTCTGCGTTATCCCCCTCGCTGTTGCCTGGCGCGTAGGTATACGAAGGTGCGAACCCATTTCGCAGATTATATGCAAAAACGCAGTAGCATGACGACCGGGAGAGGTGTTAATAAAATCGCAACACGGCAGCCGGGGGATAGTGTTGCCCCGGAGCCACGAACACCTGTAGGAATCGCGGGGATTTTCGAAAAGAAGCATGCGTGCCTGCTCGCCGGCCGCGTTCGTGCTGCTCGTTAATTAACTCGCAATCCGGTAATTGGCCGCGATAATAAGTCGTAGTTCTGGCACGCGGGGTCAGCGGCACGCGGGTCATCGCCGGGGCTATCTACCGTGGCTCCGTTCACCGTCGTCGCCCGCAGGAAACACACCGAGGCGGCAAAAAGCTCCTCGGGACTCCAAGTCGCTTTAATCCTTTTCGGGGCGGCTGATCCTTTTCGGCGCGGCTGTTAGCCAGCAGGGGGAGGCCAGGGGAAATTCAACGTGACCTGGAGATTATCTCGCGCGCCGGGCTAATAGGTTGTTTCACTTTTAAAAATTCACGTTAATGCCGCGCGTCATTTCGTGGGCGAAAGTCGAGGGCCGCTTGGGTGGCGTTGTGCCTTCTCTGCGGGGACGTCGGAGGTCTGTTTGCGAAGAGGTATTTGCATGTGTCGCTAAGAGGGCTACTGTGGGTTCAACGTGTTCGTTTCGGTGGGTATTAAAAGCTGTTCAAGTACCTGCGTAATGAGTATTGTAATTCTCGTGACGAAAGGGAACAAGGGCAGAGCAATGTGTGAATTACGTTAAGCGTTCCCGAAACAATCCCTCCAAATTTCTTCGTCTCATTCGAGGAGCAACGTGTGTCAATTAGCTAAAGTGGATACAAGGGAATCGTTGGTGGCTCGCTTGTGCAAGGCCTTCACCCGCTTAAGAAATGCTCTGCCGTTCCGTTAACAAGATCCAACGGATCGAAGTCTTACAGCACGCACCGAAAGAGGAGCCGGTTTCCTTGCAAGCACTCTATTTAATACGATCCGTTCACAGAATTTAAAGTTAGGTGCCTGTCGTGAATGCAACATTCATCGAGAAACTTCACGAAAAGGCTTTGCCGAGAGAAGAACAACTACTTAATTACTAAGCTTAGACGAACTGTACCACATTCGCTACTTTTACATACCGAATTCATCCCCCAAGCCGCTGCGCCGTTGTAAGCGCAAGAATGCAAAACTTTCAAACAATAGGTACCTACCGTCGCTGCTCCACAAAGGGTGGAATCCCTTCGCCACCCCCCTGCAACCCCGACCCGCGATAAACGTCCCCGCGTTATCGTCGGCGGGGGTCGCGGCGACGCGGCCGTTGAATCTCGTCGTCTCGCGTTCCTCCATTTTCATAAATCAGCAAGTAGCGAGCCGGAATGATTAATCCCGGCGTGGCCCGGGGAATGATATGCAAATACCGATCGGGAGGTCCCCGGGCGCGGGGCGAAAGTGGATGACGGAGAGGCCGTCGGCGATGATACCGGGTATCGGGGTGCTCGCGCGCGAATAATGTCCTACGGCTGTCGCGAAAGTAGTCGTCGCCAAAGCGTATGCGTACATTAGCATTTAGCAATTAGTAGGGAACACGGCGCGTACCGGCAGCCCCTGCTGTCGTCACCGTTCGACAGCGCGCGGATTAAGAGCGCGAAACGCGCGCCCCGTCTGCGCGAGAGGGGTGTCTACGCGGCTGTGTGCGTGACCGTAATGGTATAAATATGGAGTGCCTCGACTTAAACCGTGTCGCTCGCGCTTCTCCAAGGAATTTCCGGGGGCTGCTGATGCGCTTTGCGGCGCCTGTTCAAGCGTCCATGGCAAAGGGCTCTCTTTGTAAGCTCAGGTTTTTTTCGACGACACCGTTTTGCACGGGGGAAGGTGAAGATCGTTTTTGTGGATCAGGATGTTCCACGAATACGCTTGGTGGAAGATGCCTCTCTTAATTGCTGATGCGACGCGGCGACTAGGGGGTGCTTGTAGTTTGGTAGTCCCGTTTTTTAATAATTTGGTAGCTTCAACCTCTGAAGAGTGATATACCTTGAAGCAGTGGCGGATTTAGGGTAAGCAGGCCAGTAGATGGACAGTTTAGCTGATTCCGAAGTTTACATCAAGGTGTTTCTTAGAAATATCTGTTGTATTAAAATCAAAATTAAAAGCTTTGCACTTAAAAATGTACAAATTTAAAGAAAAAAGTAACTGCAAGTAAAAAAATTAATGTAGTTAAGGATAAAATGATAAAAATTCTACTCATAGCTCGTATCACCAGTAGATGGACGATAGGGCTAGCAGATGGACAGTATAGAACCAATAGATGGACGGGTGGTAAAAGGCTTATTAGCTATAGTAGGTACCTAGATTAAGTTATTTTTGGTTAAAATATAGTTTATTTCATCAAAACTAAAAACGTATGGAGTCTTCATTGCCAGAAAACGGTGCAACAGGTTATGCGCCCAGGCTGCAAATTAAGTGAGGTTATGTCTAGCCTAAAGTGGCCAGACGTCCCGGATCGTGTGGGACTGTCCCGGATTTGAAATGGTTGTACCGCATTGAAAACTGTCTCGGAAAGTATCCCGGATTGGATATGTAACCTTTTTAACATTTTCTTAGTGGCACAAAGGTGGCTTAGTGGCTTCAAAAGGTTTAATTCCATACTGTCCATCTACTGAGTTTAGGTTAGAAAATCCATATCAGTACATGGACAGTCATTTTTATAAGTTCTATCGTTTTATTTTTCTTTGTTCACGCGTTTATTTATAAATTGTTAAATTAGAATGCATTCATCTATTGCATACCTCTTTACAATTCATCCAAATACGTTTTTTATTAACTTTAAGGCACGCGATGCTGGGCAATAGCTAATAACAAAACAGTGACTCGCGCAGGCTGGCGTAAAATCGTACATACAAATACATTTTTCGCATACAAACATTTCTTTTCGATAATTATGTTAATGCTTTATAAAACAACAAACGTTTTTTCTACAAAATAAAGAAAACAATATTATAGATTAAAACTCTAGTTCTTTCAATATTAACGATTAACCAAGGATTCGTCCATCTACTGGGCCCTGTCCATCTACTGGCTTGCTTACCCTAACGGGTGGCCGATGAACAGTTGCCGCTTGGGCCCCTGCCCAGAAAGCCCCCAATGGCCCCATCTTCAAATAAAAATATTATGATTTTATTCAAACACTAAACCTATTTTTTCTGTACTACTACACATTTTTCCGACAATAGGAGCCCCTCTTTTTCCTTAAATCCGCCACTGTCTTCAAGCTTCCATCGCGAAGAATTCGCTGCCCTCCCGAAACATCAGATTTACCTACAGAAGTTTCAACTCGACATCACCCAGTTTCCACCCCCGCAGCTGTATCCACGGCAGCGTCCTCCGCTCCGCGGCCCTTCGCTTCTACTCCATTTTCCCTGAATCGCGGGGCTAAGTTCCTATTTCCACGTGCCGCGTTTCATCGTTGTCCCAATTGGAGCGCGGAGTGGAAATGTCATTCGTCACGGAGCACGTTCAGAAACGTTCGTTCTCGTTCCGCGGTGTCAACAGCCGAGCAGATACAAAAGATCGCAGCTTCTACTCGGCGCGGAGGATGTTCCTCGAATGATATTCAATTTGTTCGCTTTCTCGCCTCGCGTTAAGGATCCCGCTGCTCGGGCAACTTTTGTCCTCTTCCGCGGATCAGCCGCGACGAAGGAAATTGGACAGATGTTTCGCCACCCCCGGCAATATGAAAATCCGACCGGCGAGAGGTTGGTAAATACCTTGAGCCGCGCAATGGAATATTCGCACATTAGCGACGGGCCATTAATACGGGCGCCGTATGCGCGTAGTGGCGTGTTTCGCTCTTTAGCGGACTTGGTAAGTGGGTTACCCCCGCGCGCAGCCCCCGCCGCCGCTAATTGTTTGGACACGAAAAGCCCCGCGCGCGTAAAACACCGCTTCCTTACGTGCCCGTTCGCTTTGTTTGCTCTCCCATGCCCGCGCATCGCGGCCGCCAAATTGAATTTACTCCGCCCGCGTGCACCGTGTATTTGTCTTCGAAAATGCACCGGAACCCGACGTCGACCGTAACAATCGGGGACCCCCTTTCATCGCGCCCCTTCGTTCGGGAGTCTATTTTCGCGCAGTTCCACACCGCGACGATATCGGATTGTTCCTGAGCTTCAGTCGCGAGACGTTGTAAAGTTGAGGCGCGTGATGTTCCACGGGAATTTTGTGTAGAATTTCAGAGGTGACGTGGGTAAGTTCAAGTTTAAGTATAATACTTGGGAGGCTTCGATACGAGGGAGCATTATAGACAATCTTGAACCCCGCATCTCGAAATTGCCGGGAACCAATGGGGAATTCAACAAGTTTCATTCGCCGCGCTCGAATTTCACCCGGAAATTGTTCCCAGCACAATTAAAAGCCGAAGCGTCGCCCGGTCCCGCTGGAAAATCATTAAAACGCGGGTTTTTAGCCGTGTAATTGCGCGCCAATGGGCGGGAGATCGCTTAATCCAGATTAAGACAATGACTCCGCAGAGTGTGTCGGGAAATGACTTCCGATCTCATTAAAAATTGCAAACGTTTTCGCGAGTGGCGTTGGAAAGGAGGCTCGTAAAAGCCACCCTCGGCGCTCTATGGGCGGTGGATCGTTCCGTGCGATTGCGTCACCGATGACGGGACATCGTTAAACACGATTCCGCTCGTCTATCATTCCCGACCGTGGCTGATTGTCGCCCCCGAAAAGCTTTTAACGCGATGCCGAGGCGCGTCGCAACGCGTTACATCACGCTCGATAGCCGGCGCGGCGTTCTGACATTAACGAGCGATGGAACGTGCGAACTTTCGCCACCTCGCGCAGAAAATTGTCGCCGTCCCACGGGGGAACCGCTCCGCGGGCGAACGATAATTTCTGGCCAAGTGTGTCGTTAGAGAACGAGTGGGACGCCTCCGATTAGAAATTAGAATATCGCAACTTCCACGCGCTCTGATATCCTAATAGTTACTTTATGACCGAACAAGTTCTCTGGACTTAGACGAATTTTTCCTGCTCGCCGGAGTCACAGCTGTTAAATTAAAAAGTGCTGGTGGAATTCTCGACTGACTAACGCGCGGCGTTATCACAGCTGACGCGAATTAATTACCCAAGCAGAATTGCCACTAGCGATTTCAAGCAGAGATCCGTTATCGATGATGGGCTTTCTAAACATTTCTCGTCGGTAGGGTAAGCAGGCCAGTAGATGGACGGTTTAGCGGATTCCGATGTTTACATCGAGGTGTTTCTTAGAAATATCTGTTCTATTAGAAAAAAATCAAAAGCTTTGCACGTAAAAATGTATGAATTTGAAGAAAAAAATTACTGTAAGTAAAAAAATTAATGTATTTAAGGATAAAATGATGAAAATTCTACTCATAGGCCGTATCACCAGTAGATGAACTATAGGGCTAGTAGATGGACAGTTTAGAACCAATAGATGGACGGGTGTCTAGCTAGACGTATGAAAGACTTATTACTTATAGTAGTGACCTAGATTAAGGCATTTTTTGTTAAACTATAGTTTATTTCATCAAAATTAAAAACGTATGCAGTCTTCATTGTTCGAAAACTGTGCAACAGGTTAAGGCCCCAGAGTGCAAAGAAAGTGAGGTTATATCTTTCCTAATGTGATCAGATGTCATGGATCATGGGACTGTCCCGATTTGACATGTAACCTTTTTAACATACAAGGCTGTATGTACATCATTATGTGCATATTCATATATTATATATCTTTTTTGTTGCTTTCCATCTAAATTAAAAGAAAAATAAGGTACCTACATACACGTAAATGTGTAAACTTTTGTTTATTAAAAAAAAAACGGTTTCAAAAGGTTCAATTCTATTCGGTCCACCTACTGGTTTAAAGTTAGAAAATCCATACCAGTACATGGACAGTCATTTTTATAAATTCTATCGTTTTATTTTTCTTTGTTTACGCGTTTATTTATAAATTGTTAATATTTCGATACAATCATCTATGACATGCCTCTTTACAATACGTCCAAACACGTTTTCTATTAACTTGAAGGCACGAATACGCTGAGCAACGGCTACTAAGAATCAAGCGACTAGCGCATACTGGCGTAAGACCGTACATATAAATACTTTTTCGCATACAAAAAGAAAATTTCAATAAATATATTAATGTTTTATAGAACAACAAACGTTTTTTCTACAAAATAAAAAAACAATAATACAGATTGAAACTCTACTTCTTTCAATATTAAAGATTAACCAACGATTCGTCCATCTACTGGCCCCGTCCATCTACTGGCCTGCTTACCCTAACTCTGTTTAAATTTGCGACTAAACGCGGTGCACCAAGTGCTCTCTGTCGGTCTGCCTCTCTTTTCTACTCCAGCGGAAACTCATTTCGCCTTGCGCAGATCGCAGAATCGCCGCGCTGGGACGAGCAATTTCCCGGATTAGGGAAACTCCGAGGTAACACTGGCCAGGTATTGCGCAACTCGCAAGTGCATCCCGCAATTCTTGGTTTGAACGCCGCGCAATATGAGCAGTGATTGCGAGCTACGATAGTTTCCCGGATTACCCTCAGCACTGATGCGACTTAATTCGAGGAATAACAGTTCTAGTGGAATAAGGAAACTTGTCAAGTCCACTTTACGCGTGTCTTAGTTAAAGTCTTCTTCAACATTTTTCCCCGATTGCTTTCAATTTTCACGAAAAATGGGGGCAAAGCAGAGGTCTCGTCGGGTGATAAGGGAAAATCGATTTGGGTTTAGAAACTATCGTTTTCATTCGTGGTTGCCAGCCAGGATCAACCGCGCGCAATTACGAAGCCCGTGGGCGCACGCACCACTCGGCCAATGACACATCCTTCCATTTTCCTTCGAACGCCGGGGGCAGTGCGCCGTCATCATCATCGCCTTCGCGAAAAGGAGTCGCGGAACAATGCCAGCCGCGTCAGGGTGATCACGATTTCGCAGCTCTTCCCGTGTGCAATTGCGTGCGCGTGCACTGTATCCCTTGCATTGCTACGCTTCCATGGCTCTGTGCTCTCGGAAGCGTCGATAAACTCTTGGATTCCGTGTTTCTCGGCAGAAACGATTTACGATGGTGTCGCCTTAATTTTCACGTAGCTTTTGCAAGTAGTAGGAAAATGGAACTTCCTTTATCTTTCATGCTGATTCACTGAACCCTCCGAGATTAAGCAAATAGAGAATATCCCCGATGCAGGAACAGGCACGCTATTGCTTAAATATATTTGAGCACTTGTTAAGTTAAGGTTAAAGTGGCAAAGCTACACAGATGCTAAGAAAAGGTAGTAGCAATCTAATAAATACAAATCTTTGAATTTTTTTTGCAACATCTTAGTTGACAGTGTTTTAAATTGAAACGAAGTTCTGCCCCGCCGAGAAAGATGCGGGAATGATACAATGAGGCGATACATCGTGTAAAAAAGGAGCACTATAAATCTTTTCCCCGTGGCATGGCCGTGAAGCGACCGGTATCACTCATCTACCGTGTCTTCTCTCCTCCTCTTCCCGTTGACTTCCTGCCGAGCATTAACCGGGTGTCGGATTACCGCGTTCCATTCCTAAGCTGCCACAGAAACAGACAGCTTAATCCAGACCGATTTACCTAAGCGACTGGTCGATCGAATCCGATCAGAGGCAATGCGGCAAAAAGGATAAAAGGGGATGGATATACTCGACTCGCGTTAAGGATGCAGTCGTAGCTCGGTTACTATTCACGGTTTAATTGAATTAGTACTGTGGATATTAAGGAGTAAATAAGAGGATCAATAATCCGGGTTCAATTAACAATCAGGATGGCGATGAAATATTTATATAGGTCAGTAGCCTTCTGGTGCCAATGCTTTCCAAGCGTCATAGAATTTGCAGCGCAAACGGTTCAGTTTTCTTTATGCCTGAAAATCTTAGTACCTTTCCTGAACCTGCTATGACACTCGTTGAAAATTCAAATTAGGTGAAACGTCCGGCGAGATTCCCATGAATCAATAGAAATCCTAGAGATACTCCAAGGCGTTGGGCCAATGGGATTCACTGTAACATTCTGCGCATTGAGACTTCTTAGTGTTTTGGGGAGCAAGACCGCCAAGTGTAAATCCAGTTGTAAAGCAAATAAACAATTTCAAAAAAGCCTTGTAAAATCCTCTTCTAAATGTGAAGCACTACACGCAGTACCTACAGTAGTACCTAGTAGTAGCAGTAGTTTTGTAAATATCTATTCCCAAAGTCTTGTGAGTAGTACCTACCTACAATCTACATAGTTGAAATTGCACGAAATGGTAACCTAATCTTAACTGACCCACGAGCGAAAGTTAGTCTCTGTCGATTCCTGAGAATTTTAACCGATTATAATCCGCGCCTCGATTTCGAGCACGGCTGTAACAAAGCTGACCAAGATCGTGGATCGTAAAATGCCACAAAAATAACCACGAATTTAGCGTCGCTCGCGGCCATAAATCTCTCTACTTCCGACGCTAAAAGTCACCGGTGCACCTCGATCAAACGTGCGTACAGGGTTCTTGACCGGTGCAAGTCGAAATGCAGCGAGGGTGTGTAAGGTCTATGGGCCTCGCGTACGCTGCGCCCATGGCTATGATTCAGGGGGTTAGCGAGACGATAAAGCGGTCTGCACACTGGAAGATAGTCCTGTCGCCTTGAGGGGCAACGAGTCTCGTGTCCTCCAAGGGCGTCCGTAGAGTTTATTCCAGAGGGAGAGGCCGGCAACTTTGGGAACTGGTCAAGTTGACAGGCGACGATAGGTTGCTCATTTCAGCCCATTCTGAAGCGCCAATTTAATTCAAAATTTAAAATATAAATTTAACAACATTCACTGTTTTAGTATTAACTTAATAAGAATTAGTTTTTAAAAATAAGCGATTTTTTGGGGGGTAGATCGGATTGATGCTGGAGACTTGTTAGGCGTGATCAAAAATTTAATATACAGGTCTCTATATTTAAATATTATTCAGAGAAAAACTGGGACGCAGTCAGAGCCACAGACAGAAGTGATAGGGTGATAAATTAATAAGGTAAACGTACCTATTATGAAACGCTTTTCGATGGGGTTATGCAATTGTCATCTAATTTATAAAATTTAGTGGGTTAGCATTGAAAATTTGCATACCATTCGATAGGCCATTGTTTTGTGATTATATAATGAGCCATAAAATGTATATTTATTATAAATAAAAAATAATATGACTAAAAAACTAAATGAAGGACCTGTACGTATTATGAAACCCTGTTTTCGTACCATGACCCGGTGTTTCATATTCAATGTCCCTATTATGAAACGCCCCGTCAGGTTAGGTTTTTGATATTTATTAAAAAAGTTTGAATTACGCATACTTACTCGTATTTATGATGAAAACGTGAATATAATATATTTTATAAACGCTCTAGGGCAGTTTAAATAATGAACTATTTCTCTTTTTCACTGGAAATATCTAATTATCAAAGCTGAGGCGTGTGTTTCATGAACTGGTACAACTATGTGAACACGGGTCCGTGGTCTTGGAACACGCTTCCGAACCGTTCCATAAAGCGGGACATTAAAAAAATTGAGGTACACAATATGAAACGGTTATTTTTATCAATGAATTACATTAAAACCATTTTTTTGTAATAGATTATTGTATAATAATACTTATGTTGGTGAATTTGTACAGAAAAGAATGTATAAATATCGATAGAATGTTTGGCAGTTGCTTATATATGCCATAACTATTTCTTATTTCGTTATTTGTGATGCTGTTTCAAGAAGGGGACATGTTTGGGAAGGTGTTTCATAATAGGTACGTTTACCTTAATGGGCGTAACAAATGCTTTAAGCAAGACTGGAATAAATAGAGCAATGCTTTGATAGCCAGAGACACGCACTTACTCCCAACTACATAACGAAGTTAATAAAGTCTCTCTCCACTCCTTCAGCCAGTCGATAAAACACGTTAACCTCAGTCTGCCCAGCAGCCGAAAGCAGCGAACGCTAAAAAGTGAAAAGGAATCTGGTTAACCCAGTGTGCGCGTCGCCTAACAGCGATTAACTCGCTATGTTATGTCTCCAGGATCCTGCGCGACCGTTTTACGATCCGTCGCTCGGCGTCGCGCGAAATTCGAGACCCGGTTCTCGCGCGCGGTGCTCCCCCTGAAATGATCCTGATTTCGAGTGCCGAGGATATTTACATCGACGCTATCCCCGCCTCAACGACCGTCTCGCTTTAAACAGAGATTTCCTCGTCGATCCTGATCCCCAGATACCGGCGACGCAGGGTAGCACGGTAGCGACCGCGAAAGATGGATCGTGCGAAAACTATAACGACGCGCGAACAAGACTTTCACTTACGCGCGGGGCCCGATTATACAATCGCGCTCGAATCTTCCCTTAATTATGGCTCGCGATCAATGGGAGAGATACGACAAATTGCCGGATCTTAATTTCCCTCTTCCTCCCGACGTTTCCTTGGCGAGTAAATACGATACGAGGAGCGCCGAGGTTCCCTCGAGTTCCCTGTTCGACAGTCGCGAGAGATTCGCGAAACGGCTGGCAGTGGAAACATTGCTGGCGCGGCTTCCATCGTTAATGGCACGGCACTAGCCAAGTGGATAATGGTTTGATTTCTGGCAGGGAAATGGGATGGATATTGAGATCTCTAATCGGCGTTCCAGCATTTCGGGGATGGGAGTCCAGAAGAGGAATTGCAACAGATCAATCAAACTAAAGCCCCCTAAGCGGCCGCGTCGATAAACCGGCATCGATCACTGTTTCGTCTCGGCGATCGGGGGGTTGACGTTAACGACGGAATTCGAGCCGACGCGGAGGCTCGTAAAACTGACCTCCGCGCCTCGTGACCAACTCGCAGCGCGCTGCGGCCACGAAACTCGAGACCGATGGCGTTGAATCGAATTAATTGAAACGGCCAGCTGTTATAAGAAGCTGTGGCCCGTTTCGCCAAGATCGATCGATCGCCACGTCCAATCGCTCCCGCCTCGAGAACCAGTTTGCCGGCGGGTTTATTAAAACAAGTAATTACAATCTTATTATAAACTTATCGTCGGCTCCAGAAGTATCCTCGGACCCACTCGCCTCGAATGGAAAATTGCCCGCCGCTTTTTCCTCGATCACGTGAGCCAGATCGATTATTCACGGCTCGTTTCGTTCGATTAAAAGCCATGATTGCTTTAAGCAGGATGACGCTTTTTCCCTGCAACTAGTTCGCGCTAACTCGCAGCACTCTAACGGATATTACTCGGCTCTGTCTTTAACCTTGCAGGCTTCGACGCAATTCTAATCGCTGCCGAATTGGCAACTGTTTCTAATTCGCGCACCATTTCAGCGAACTTGAACGGGGCTTTCATTCCGGGAATAGGTAAGCACAACTTCGTAACCAGCCAGAAAAATATAATACGAAGACGCGCATTAAAAAAGTCGAAGTTGCATAAACAAAAGGTGGAAATGGTAGCTCATAGATCTGAGATAATGTGCATATCAATAGCTTTTCACCGCGAAAATTCAACTATTTCCAAGCTATGCCGCACAGTGGAGCAAACGCGGAAAAAATCCAAAATTTAAAGTTCGTATCTGGAAAAAATTATTATTGTATTTTATCCGTAAATAGTCAAAGAATAAAAACCTCTTCCCTTTTTTCCAAAAGCCAAATTTTATAAAGCTAAAATTATCAAAATTTTCCTTTGTAGCTATAAAATCTATTTTTTCTTTGAGTATTATTTAAAGCTTGTTACAGCCTATCTAGTTGGTCAATGTTTTACAACCCGCACATTTATGCTATAAAAGTATCGTTTTGAAACAGTTGCCGCCGCATAAAGGTCATTAAATGACCAAAACCGTAAAAAAACTGAATAACTAACGGGTTATCTCGCTTTAAGTTGCCGTTAATGGATTTAGTACCGGGAAGTATCAGAGAATATATACCTATAAGTTCATTTGCCTTTTCTTGCCTATTGGGTAGTTATTGGAATTTATGTGGGATGCCGATGAGCGCTGGTCGAGGCGTGGCGTGTGACGCGTCATAGTCCAGTGAAATTAGGATCAGTTTTCGGACTAAATCCCATCAAGCTAAATTTTGGTATGAACCTTTATTTGGTCGTTTTAAACAATATGTCAAAAGTCCCCATCGATTCGACTGCCGCTAAAAATTGTACAGGGGGTTGAAAAAAACAACTGTTTTTCACGAATATCTCGTTATCTAGTAGTATTGCGACAAAAATAGTTATTATACAATTTATAGCCTAGGAAATTTTCTACCAAAAAGGTCCTATGAGTTTTTTTCGTAGGAGTAACCATTTCCACGTAGGTATGTCGGGTTACCAAGTTTCAACTCCCATGCATTTGACAAGGGAAGATCCCGAACACTGAAATTCACAGGATCTTAGAATCATCTCACCCATATATTTCCAATTTGCAACCCGAAACAAAAAAACACTTACCACTAAGTGCGGAAGCTTTGGAATTATTAATTTAATTAGTTAAAGTATTGTCGTAGAGGATTTTTAATATTTAAACATAATTACTTTTTGTTATACATATTTTTCTAGAATTTTTTATTAGAACCCGTACAGCACTCGTTTTCTTTTTTTTACTTTTTTAAAACTTTTTTTAACTTCAGTATTTGTTATGAAAAAAGTATTCTTTTTTAGTTCTTTTTCGATACTTTTCTGATTATTTTTAAAGAACAAAAAAATATAAAAAAAGGTACTCGAAAATATTAAGAAACACCGAAGTTGTGAGATTTTTTCCGCGAATCCTATGTTACGTGCCCCACTGTGTGCCGTTTCTACAAAGTTTTGTCAGATACTTGTATGGTTTCAGAAATTTGGGTGGTAATATGAACCAGAGCTGAGAGAAATAGTTGATTTTTCACAGATTTCGTATCTTTTGCTCTTTTCGTAGTAATCGTATGTAAAATCTCAAAATTACGTTAGAGGACACTAATTATGTTTATTTCAGTTCTCGACATATCGCAGCACTTGACTGTTACAGATGACATCAGATGACTGTCACAGATGTTACACGTCACGCCAGCATCGTCGAATAGGTTAACGCGATTCCACAATAATTAACAAATAATAAGAAAAATCGACATAGAAAAAAAATTCTGCAAGTTATAAGATGGCTTCTTATATCCCGAAGAGTTTAATGCGACATTAACAATAGTTTTGAAGAGAAAAATTCATAACTTTCAATGTAACTGAATCGCGGAATTTCGGAGCACGTTCCACAGTGGCGAATTTGGCCGAAAAGTTGGCCAAAAATGAATCTGCAATTCCCGTGCAAATTATTAAAATATTTTATTGTATTGTAACTCTAAGAAGCTAAAAGTATAATTTTTTAACGTTTAATTTGTTGTTTTAATTATAATTATATTATTAAAAATATTAAAAGTATTGTGGTTTGTAGTTTTTAGTCAAATAATTACGCAGTCATTACTGAAACATTAATATTTGTATATATTTTAACATTATTATATCGCATACTTATACATAAATATTTATACAAACATTTGGTACATAGCACTGATGATCAACGAGATGCTTTTCTTGCGGAATTTTAAACGTTATAATTACTAACTTATTTTACTCATTTTAATATAAAATGTCCATTCACTGGTACGTGTTCATTTATTGGTACATCTACCCTATGCAAAGACTGAATGGATCGGAAATTATACTCGTATCAGTGTATACAAAAATGAGAATATTTGCCAAAATAGCAATTTGTTGCAAAAAACTGCAACGGGGTCTTAAAGTGCATACCTTGAGCTTTCATTTAAAAAAAAGAATGGTGCTTGAGCTCGCTTGAGTTGTAACTTTTTGCTTAAGAATAAACAAAAAATGAATATGCTTTCAGTACTTGTTTATAAGAACTTTTACAGACTTCACATTTAAAACAATAATAGTGTATATGATACTACACCACAATATATAATGTTTATTTTGATAGCTGGACTCGATAATCTGAAAATAAATCTCAAAGTAGACCTTTAAATTTCGAGCGTCAACTTTGAACTGACACATCTCAGCAAGGGCTGCAGTTTATACATTTACATTAGTAAGAAATTATGCACAAACATGTCATAAATAAATCGCACTAATTGGATTTAGCAAATTTAAAACTTTTACATTCTGATTTTTGGCCAGCTTTTCGGCGAAATTCGCCACTGTGCGTTCGTTTGGAAATCTCAGAATTACTCCATTGATTTTCAAGTAATTCACTCCACCCTCCTGACGTGTACTATCTCCAAGCACTCACCCCGCTCCAGCCACGCCGCGTGTCTCATCCAGCTCCGTGTATTTCTGCGCGAGATCCTTGCGTTCCTCGCTGCGCTAGCTGCACTCGGCGGCTCGCTTGCGGCAGATATTTCGCGAGGAATTCTCGCGGGACGCGGGGGCCCCGAGGGCGCTAAACGGAAACACGAGCGACGATTTCGCGGCCGGTGTAACGAGCGACGGGGCGCGTTGTTACGCATTTACAACGCCCACACACGTAGCGCCAATCTTAGCCGCATCCTCGCTTCTTTTGTTCCCCGTCCGTCGAATGGATCCGCGGCACGGTCGTCGGGCGGTGATCGGGGTTGCGCTCGAGGGGGTCGGGATTCGGCCGAGCTAATTGCAAACAAAGTGGCCCGGGGGATTATTCTCTCGCGGCCCGGCTCGATTTAAACCAGACTTATGGCAGATCGATCGACAACCCTTCCTCGGGCGCCACTGGGGAGTTGATGCCCGAGGGGGTAAGGGGCACAGGCGTCTTCCTGTTCCAAGGAGGAACGACCATGAGAAACGAGGGACGAAGGGGAGAATCGCGACGGGTCATCCGCTGCAAGCTTTTCCGGGGGGGCCGGGCGTGGATATTCTCTCCTCTACGATCATAAAACGCTCCGTGGCCAATATGCTTTTTACTGCGCGCAGATACGGCCAGTAATCGACCTACGCTTGTCAGAGTTTTAATATAAACACGCGAGAACAGGTTACGGTTCGCGCAAGTATTTATTGTCCGGGGATACTTGGGCGCTGGCGTCGTCTCTTTCACTGCTACAGTGCGTCGTAAAATTATCGACGCGCTCGGATTCTGTGGGCTGGAGCTTTGCTTCGAGGAGGAATCGAAGGAGGTCGCGAAGCATGGGTGCAAACCTCGTCTACTAAACGTTTTCGATAAATGACGAACCGAGGGAAAACGGGACTGTCGAGGTTCTGTTGCAATAAAAGTGGAAACTGTACGCGAGTATCGCCGTGTCTTTGCTGACAAATACCAGTGCGGATCGTAATTTGTTTCCGCTGTCGCGTTTAGGCGCTAACGAGCACGAGTTGATTGCTTTGCCAGTTCGAGGAGCTAAATTACGGCGACCGGGGACGGGTACGTGGAGGAGCAACGATTCGACGTTTTATGAAATGGGCGTGCGGCATCAAGCCGCGGAAAATGAGAATGATTATCTGCGCCTGAAGGATGTAAATGGAAAATCGTATTTCTTGCGGGTTGTCGCAATACCTTGGCCAACCAGAGGATCCACGGGTGGGGCAGTTAAATGCATAATAAATCTCTGTTATTTATGCACGTATGAAGACAAGCGTACGAGACAAATTGCCCGGCTCGGAAGTTTAATGACGCCCAAGTGTACTCATCAAGTTCTTTCCCTTTCCAGCCGAAATCATCGTTGTTTTTCCGAACGGAGCTCGCGAAGGATGAGAGAAATGGTATCAGCTTTTATACTCATTTACATTCGCCAGCGAATTATCTGAGAACACTTCTGGGTGACACTGTTTTCATGGCCGACTCTCCCAGCGCCTGCGCCGGTACTTTCGAGAGAAACCCCTGAATACAGAAGCTGGGACTCGGATTGTGTGCTCGGAGGCTCAGGTCAAGGGTATGGTTCCCATAAACCTGTCGCTTCTTTCCTGCCACTCTGCTGGGATGGTTCTTCGGAGTTCTTCTCCACGTTTTTAAAAATGCCACGGTGGGAAAACCTTCGGCCACAAATCACACTCTTTTTTCTCCGTGTCGGAGCGGGGCAACGAAAAATCTATTCAACGATGAACACTGAACGTTTTCCAGGAGACCACTCGCGCAAGTTAAAACGCTGTTCTTTAAGTATCAAATATTCAATGTAGGTACATACCTGTCTTTAATAGCGTGAATAAAAGTTAAATACGGTTATTTATCCCGCAGCATCTACTTTTCTTTTCCGCACTTTTACTTTGTACGCTATTTTTTCTTTACCTACTTCTACTTTACTTCACTTTTGGGTTTTCTCGCGTTTAGCTTAAAGTTTCGAGCTAATGTTGCTGATATTACTTTAAGTTGAGTTAAGATTACTTTATTTGTTTATTCTTACTTTTTTTAAGGCAGGATACCACCTTTGACTGCGATTTTGGAGGCGTTTTTCATGAATTTTTTTGCATACAAAGAATGCGCAGAAACAAAATCGGTTTTAGTCATTTATTAATGTAACTTTAATCTGTAATTACACATTTTTTGAAACTGAAAGAGTAAAAAATAATCTCTTGTAGGTGGCGCCAAAATACATTCCTTCCGAGGAACACCGTTAGACGGCGTGTAAAATTCTGCTCTGTACGTGGCCCTTAGAAAAAGAACCAACGAATGTTCCTGTTAACAACAATATTTGTTAATGCTGTACGTAGGGATTTTACGAAATTTCGATTTTTAAGAAAATGGCGGTCATTTTAACAAAAAGGTCAATTTTTTAGGGTAAAAAGTTTATAAAATTGTGCACCAAAAAAAAAATAACAACGCTACAGCAAAAGTGCTACGTACATCATTAGATCATACCACGGGGAAGAATTGTGCAAAGTTTCGAGTCAATCCGATGAAAATTGTAAGAGTAATTTGACACGCCGTCTAACGGTGTTCCTCGAAAGGAATTTATTTTGGCGCCACCTGCAAGAGATTATTATTGACTTTATCAGTTTCAAAAAATGTGTAATTACAGATTAAAGTTACATTAATAAATGACTAAAACCGATCTTGTTTCTGCGCATTCTTTGTATGCAAAAAAATTCATGAAAAACGCCTCCAAAAATCGCAGTCAAAGGTAGTATCCTGCGTTAATGTTTGTTTTGTTGTCCCTATTTTAGTTTAGCAGCCTCACCTTCACTCTTCTTCCCTATACCTTTTGTAAATATTCAGGTTTCTTCTATCGGAGTAATAAAGACAATTAACAACAAAAATACTCCAGTCACAGCATTATTATCGACCCTTTGACACTGCCTTCTATCCACTCGAAAACTAGAAAAGCAAATAGACAAACAGACAGACCAGAATTATTCCTGAATATTGCTCGCATCGTTTTCAATCTACTGCAAGCATTACCAGCGAGTACGAATCGGAAAAATCCATTCGTCCATTCCTCTCTGCTCCTCCCCGGGCTTTTAATTCCGAGACGAGCCCCCAAGTACACGCCGAGCAAGCTGTTTTTCCCCCGCCGGAATGATCTCTGTACGAGGCTGTCGACGTCTAAACGACCGGAGCACTTTGCTCGCGCGGATGCTTTTCGCGGATCGTTCCTGCCGGCTCTGGTTTTTATTCGTGTCTGACGCGGCCGGGACAGATCGGAGGCTGGAGGTCACGGGCTGTGTGGGCCGCGAGTGGCTCGTCGCCGCGGGGGCACCGAGGGCGAAATCGGGGACCCGTTTGCCTGTCAGCACGTGGAAACATGCGCGTCGCAGAAGCGGCCGTGAAACGGAACACATTTCCACGAATCCTTCCCACAAGCGTGTGCGCGCACAGCTTTTTCCGTCCGCGCCTTATCACCGAAACAAGATGGTCTTTATCGTCGTGTCATCTGTGAAGTACACCTTCCGTCCGTGCCCCGCCAGATAACGAATGAGCGTAGCGGAGGACACGGGCTAAGCCTGTGTCCCCGGACTTCCCGGTTCAACATGCATTTTTATTTTCTCCAATTCACTGAGCAGGGTTTACGTTTCCGTGTTTGCAGAGATTCGCTTGGCGCTGGGTGGAGTGTTCGGGAATTAACGAGCGCCGACTGGAGAGGTTAAAAGTCCTCGCGAAAGAAGAACCGTTAATGGGAAATCCATCGATCAGTAATGACTTTCTGGTCGCAGAATTGTTGGCAACGAAAGGCCACCCTCTGTTTCACCGATTCCTGGCTCGCAGCAACGCGAAAGGCCCTCCTGGAGACCGACTCGTTACGTTTGATCCGCGGTATCGGGTCTATATTTAGCGTGGCTTACGATCTGTCGATGTCCGTGCGTGCAGCAGAATTTCTGCGGATCGATCAGTGGGAGGGACGTCAATGACCGGTAGGACGTTCCCGGGGAGATCAGGCTCGTCGAAAAACAGCGATATCGTAAGCTCTAGGGCCAGGTTACGACGTGGCGGACAGGCGCCCCTGTGAAAATATTGTTTCAACAGCGGTCGCGGCTTTACGGCCGCGAGGATGATATTATTCCAGAGTCGAATCCGGCCTCGTTTCGTCGCGCCCTCGTGCGGAATACAGGGGGGGCAAACACAGAGGTGATACCCTTAATTGCGCGTCAATGCACCGCAGGGGTAAATCTACAGAGATCTTATATTTCGAATCGGGAGATAAAGAGGAATATGACACTCCGTGCTGCGTGAATCAATACCGCAGAAGAGTGTCCCTAATAACCGTTCCACGAAGTGAACGTAGATGAGGAGTAGAACTGCAAAATAATTTTGTTACCATATGATAGAGTTTATACTGCGGCCTCGCCTTTACTCGCCTTTACTTTCTCTGTATATACTATATCATGTTTTACGAGTAATAAAGACCAAATAATAATAATAATAATAATAATAATAATAATAGATTTAATTTAAAAAAAGTAACTTTTGCCTTGAAGCTTTATTCTATTTCTTACGGTTCGCGAGTTATAACAGAAAATCGGAAAATAGCCGAATTTTCAGGGGTTAACACCCCTCGAGTGAATTTGAGCAGCAAACCAAAATTGCGTTGTAATCAGGAAGCAATCCCCTTACATACTCACAAAGTTTCAGAATTGTTATAATTTTTTTATTTTTCTGGTTCGGGATCTTCCTCAAGAAGCCCGAGAAAACACATTTTACTGTTTTTCATCCCCTTACTAGGGACACTATTCGGTTGATGATGGAATCGCACAGATTTGTTTATACAGATCGAAAGTATATGTCACCACAGTCACATAAATGTAAATTAAAGATGCTCCCAACAGCTGGTCTGACCTTGAAAAATCAACAAAGATGGAACAGGGGAAAGAAGAAAAATGAGGGAAAGAGAATGACAACACCGTCTGTTGAAATTCAATTATCTCTATTATATGAAAATACATTATTTTAAATGACTGATAATAGATTAATGATAGATATCAATTAGAAAAAAATGTATGACAATAAATAAAATTAATGATAATACTATTGAAATCACAACAGTGGGTAATTAACCATTACATTTATGATAATCTTTTCGACAAGAAAGTTTAAAAAAGTAATTGAAGCAAGAATAATTTTCACAATGACTGCAACGAGCGAAAACTGTTTCTTTCATACCTTGACGAACGAGACAGTCTAAACATGTCACTGCGAAGACTGATCGACAGATCATACATATACTGCGCGACACTATTTTCTGCCGAATATATGATTATGTATACATTAATTGAAAAACAATTGCCCAGAAAAGGCATATACAATTTTCTTATAAATCATGTAAGAAGTAAATAAGACAAAAAAAACAATTTGAATATACGGAATTTACATACAATTTTAGAAAACTTATAACGAGGGCTAATTTGTTGCGACACATTTTTTTGACGAGAAAGTTTGTCGCTTTGAATAGTCACTTGTTTACTAATTCCTACATTTGAAACAATACGCCATCTTCTTCTAACTAATAATTATTCTCTTTCCCTCATTTTTCTTCTCTCCCCTGTTCCACCCTGGTTGATATTTCAAGGTCAGACCAGCTTTCGGGAGCATCTTTCATTTACATTTTTGTGACCGTTGTGACATACACTTCTGATTTATATAAAAAAATCTGCGCGACTCCATCATGAACCGAATAGTGTTCCTATTTAGGGAGGGAATTTCTAAAAATCCTTCCTTAGGGGGTGCCTACGTCATAAAAACAATGTACCTTCCAAATTTCACGTTCCTATAGGTCAAACGGTTTGAGCCGAGTGTCGAAGAATCAGTCAGTCACGACTTCTTCTTTTATAGATACATATATAGATGTATACGTGGTATATTGCAATTTTACTTGAATTCAGTAGTGTAAACAGAAAACTGTCGTAGGTGACCCGTGAATCGTAAAAGGCTCGAATTTACTTGATCAGGGTTCGATTGTACTTAAAGCTACCACTTTCATTTCTCGAAGTATCTAGGGTAAAGGATCCAATTACTGACACTTTAAGCGTTGACTCTGACTTTATCTTATAGTTTTGTACTTATATAGACTAAAAGTATATGTTCTTCTTGTTATTTATTATTGTTTAATATGTTTACTTGATGAACAAAATTTGGTGGATCTTAAAACATCCATTTTTATGTATAAATTCATCAATTTCAAAAATATACTTGGGTATCTATTACTGACACCCTTCAAATGTATTTGACTGAATTACTGACACCCCAATTACTGCCAGCTAACCTAATACTGTTTATCTCATTTTAAAGTTACGTCGTCTCATGTACATGAGCGACTACTGCTATGACAGTAATACTAAAATGCTTGAAACGCTTGTACCAATCACTGTCACCGAATTAATAAATAAACAGACTTAATGAATCGTTGAATTTTTATCGTTATTACTTTCTATGATGCTTGTATTATCTAAAACATTACATTTTGTTATGTTAATACCTTAAATATTACAATTACAGCATTTTCTTTAACCTCTTGTTTTCTCTTTTGCTAGTAAGGAAGTCATCGTTTTCACTCTCCTAATATCCGCTTAAAATGTTTGATCGTTTCATCCAAATTAACGAAGAAAAAAATGAAGTGCTGTTTTTTGAATCGTATAAATTACACTTTCAATTTTTTTTATGTATCGTTTCACAAGATTATTCGATATTTCAAGTAAAACAGCTTAGGGTGACAGTGATTGGGTAGGTGGCAGTAATTGGGTCCTTTACCCTAGTAGAGTTCGAACCTATCATGTCGAGGTTCGTGGTCTATTTAAAAGTAGATACCTATTGTTTCACTTTTTCCAAGTACGCGTGAACTGTTCGAAACTATCCAGCGAGATTCGCCCCTACTTCCAATACACTTCATCCCGTCACTAATGAGGAGCGTAATAATTCCACGCAAGCTCAAACGAGCGCGATCGATCCGCCGCGCAAGCATCGACACGCGGATGACGAATCGCGCGAGGGAACAAGAGCGGCCGCCCACTCGCGCTGCCGCGTTCGTTTAACCCGCTAATCCGGAGACGCAAATAATTAATGATCAGCTGCGAGGCCGCCGTCTCCCGCAGCTGTTGGCATTTGCAAAGGAGGATTAACAGTACAAGGGAATCTAATTTGAATGGAATCGAGGGCCTTCGAAAAGCCCTTCCTACGGCAGCACGCGCGGTCGCATTGTGCGCGGCCCACTTCCGCGCGGACGGTACGCGAGCACGATGCGCTGGACTGCAACGCTGTCATCCACTGTGCGCGCGGGGCAAATACGTCCTGGAACGATTTTAGGGCGACCTGGCGGCGACGACCACGATCGTCGTTACCGTTTATGGTTACCGAAACGGCCCGCTTTGTTGCCAGCGAACAGTATCCGTCGCGCACCTCGCCTGAAAGTCTTGCTTTCCATCTCCGGGCAATTCGACGCCACATAAATAAGCAGATCTCAGCTTTCTTGCCTCCCGAAAAGTTGAGGGAGTAGGTGGAGGTTTAGATTGTACGATGCGATCAATGAGCATGAATATTGACGGTTAGGTTCTTAAATAATTAGGATTAGACAGGTCGGAGGAATTGTCGTGATTAAACAGTCTACAGACTTGAGTAACAGTTTGAATATTTAATTCGAATGAAAGTTTCACACAACCGAGCGATTGAAGGAGAAGAATATTCAATTTACAGACTCGTATCTTAATACGCGGCAGTGGTAATTTATATAGCAATAGATTGCCGACGCGGCAGCGATTAATCTCCCCCCGGAATGAATGCGAGAAACGGTCCCAACGCTGGGACGACCCTTGACACGCCGATAAGGGATGGTCGTGTGGCAACGTTTGTGCGCATAAATTGCCCACGCGCGCGCGCGCAAATGTAACGATAACCGGGTAATCGGACTTTGAGCCGATTTTACATCTGTATCTTGTTTTCCGAGTGAACGGCTCGCGGTGAACAGCGTTTCCGGCAAAAAAATGGCTCGCCTCGCAGCAACGTTCGAGGAACATATAACAGCTAAAACACGGCGCGTAGAATTGTCTATAAGCCACGAGATACTCCAATATCTCGCGGCCTACAACGTGTAATTTCCAGGCGTGAAAGCTGAAGAATATAGTCGTTCGGGTGAACTGCTTATTACGAGTTGTAGCACTATAATATTAAACGCCGGAGCGTGACATCGAACGAGACCAGTTAGACGTGTTAAAAAGCTCCATCAGGGCTGCGACTCCGTTGCGTCCTTTTCGAATAAAGCGAGACAGGAAGTTGCTCCAAAAATTAGATGCGAAGTACCTATGCAGATTGAAGCTAACCATCGGCGAGCAGGCTATTTTTTCAGTGCCACACTGCCGCGATAATTACGACGTCCTAGATTTAGAGAAAACGACAGGCAATAAGCGCGAGTAGGTGGCGCGTGGCACGCTCCGTGCTAGACGATCTAATGTTAGAATCGTGGAAGGGATGCCGCCGAAAATTCGGGGTCCTTTTTCCGTCGTCTGGGAAACGTTCCTTTGCTAGACAAACAGAGGGTTAGCACCGGATCCGCCCCCCCGTAAATTAGTTTTCTTAGGCGCAATTAGTCGTCGTGGATCACGGTTCCCCGGAGACACGCGTATCAGCCGATCGGCGAGGCCTTTCGCCAGATCGGCTCGTAAATCGCTCCTGAACCCTGTCTCTCGGTAAATAACGGAGGCCAAGGATCTATTTTTGAGGGCAACTCACACGGCCGATGACATATCAATCTCGTTAGAAGATCGTGGAAAGTGGCAGCGAGTGAAATGAACGAGTGAGGAAACGAAAACCACCTTGTTGCCCTCGACAGTGAAATGAGAGACAGAATGAGAATCTAGAGCTGTTACGAGTATTCGAATATTCTAAGTACCTATTTGAATATCGGTAGAATTCGAATTTTAGATTCGAATAGTTTAAATATTATTCGAATAATTAGGTATATTCGAATTTGGATTGCACCGAATAGGAATCTAAAGTGAAATTTTGTTCATAAGTAGTGGCTTTTAAAATTATTTGTTTCTCAAATGTTTAGATTGGTATTCGGTGCATTCCGAAATTCGAACACTTTGAATTATTCGATTACTCCGTACTATTGGTTACGACTTGGTTACGTATGCCTCAGCGCCGGATTTTCCATTTATGTTGTATCGTTCACAAAATACTCTCATCTCACGTCCCGCTTTATCTCTATAGTATTCTTCGTAACAATCTTTCGTACCATATGGGTCTACTTCTCTTTCTACTAGACATCAAAGTCTCCTCTCTATACCGGTACACTCGACATCTAAATTTGAATCCTCTTTCGCCTATATTTCGGCTCATTATTATAATTCCCTTCCACCTGATATTCGCGGGCTAAATTCTTTTCCCGATTTTAAATGTAAAGCTCGACGATATATATTTGTGCAATATGCGTCTAAATAATGTTTAGATTCTCTCTCAACAAAAAACGGTTTCTATTTTTCTTCCCTAATTTTAGTTTTATTTCAATGTTACTTAAGAGTTATTTAGTTACGGTTAGGCTCCTAACAGTATTTTACTGCAGCCTCGCCCTTCACTTCGCTAGTCTTTTTGTATTAATTTTCTTTGTATGTCTCAAGTAATAAAGACGAATAATAATAATAATATTCGATTATTGGAATTGTTCGAACATTTACAGCTGTAACCGATTCTTACGGTACAACCATAGCTAGCTAATTAAGGCTTAATTCTAGAAAGAATGACACTGTTTTCGTCTGAAATTCCAAAGAATTGAGGAACATCCACTAACCCCCCAAATTAATATCACAGTACAATCTTCCCTCCCCAAATCATGACCACCTGAAATCTCCAAAGTACTCAGCTTCTACTTACCTCAGCTCAGTAATCAGAAGGAAGCAGAAGCTCGACAAAATTGTAATGTATCTCCCCATCTGTAACTCGACCCAGCAAAGATGACACACGCCTAATTAACCGAAAGACAGCCGTGCAGCATTGAATGTAACGCGGACACGCGAGCTCCTCGCCAATATGGCGAGCCCGCGGACAATCTTCCGCCGAGGAAGGCGCATCGGCGGCAATTAGGGAAATCAACGCATCGCTGTGACGCCGGTTAACGAGGGAATGACTAACGGAGATCCGTATCTTCCGGGGCAAGCCGCGCGGAGGGCCGTAAACGTCCGTCGGTTAATATGCTTTGTTTATGGCGGTGATACCGGAGGTTCGGCGAGACGCGGACCATAAATTCCACGTCGGCGGGGGTGTTTGCCACCGGTGCTGACTGCGCCGTCGGCGATGACTCACGGGGCCAGGGGGTGGGTTTACTTAGGTGTGCTCCGGGTTAAACGGCGATTTTCACCGGGGCGATTCGTAACTCGTAACGCCGTGTAAATACCGGTGGCCCAGGCGTTTCAAACGGCCCGTCTGCGTTTACATTAATTTCCAGCAGCCGGAGGTGGGGCGAGCGAGGGCGGCGGGGTGAGGAGCAACGTTATAAACAATCGCGCTCCCCCCGAGAGACTTCGTTGGCCGCCACCCTTCTCCCTTGGCGCGCTGTAAAGACGGATTTATCTTCTCTAATGGATCAGCCGCGTGGCCGGTTCCCACCGAAAGCGCGAAATTTACGTGTCAACCCTTTGAGCCGGGAGGCTGAGGTATTCTTAGCTGCGCGGTCTTCCGGCTAGGAGCTGGCGAAGCAGACACGAGCTGCTGGTTTATGGTTCTTTAGCGAGGAGCAGAAACGAGGGATGGACTCTCCGTCGAGTGAGCGCCAATGTTGTAGGTTTAATTATGTGGGAGGATGATTTGAGACGGAGGTTCGATGAGAGAAGTCTTCTTGGAACACTTTGTATCAGTCCCGGACAGAAGAATGTAGCCACTTGTTCGAGGCTCTTAAACGGAAGGGACCTTTTTTTTCTCGTTCGTACAAACTCGAGTGTGTGGTCTTTGGAGACCTCTGTTTATATTCAGCCATGATTTAAACGAGGAAATATTTACCCAAGGCGATTTTATGTTAAATAGTCACGTCCTCGAGGATTCTACGAATCGAAACATAAATATTTTTTATCGTCCCAGTTGAGTAGCAGAGGAGGCGATTCTGTAAAAAAAACGGAGTAGTTTAGCTGGTTCGCTGGGGAACGCTTTGATTCGTTTACAAACGCCTTCGCCTTGAGCGATATGTGTTAATTGGACGTGAAAGGAAATCAGCTGGTAAGAAACGAGGGAATATGGCAGTAAATGCAAAGCAAGTTAATCATTCTTTAATCAATTTCAAGTACACAAGAGAAACGTTTCTGAAACGAAGCATCTACTTAGGAAGAAATTAGCCAGCAATTTTAGGTGAAATTTGAACCACCGTTTCGCCAACAGCACATAGAGAGCTCCCAAATGACCATGCATCTAAGAACCGACCATGCCCAATGCAGTTTAACTTCGGTGATCTAACGAGAACCGGTGCTTTCTGCGCGGCACAGGCCGTTGGCGTAAGCAACAATCGACGAGCAGACAAATACAAGGCACAATTATCGACTTACCTTCGCGTTCCGTTTATCTAGCAAATCCCGGCGCCGGCGGTCCAAAGTCGCCGAGGAATCGGTAACAGAAAATTATGCAGTCGCAAGGAGGTCGAGGACAACTCTGAGGTGCCAAGAACAAACGCAAGGAAACATAAATAATAATAAAGTATATTAAAAATCGTATACAATTTTGATTTCAGTATATATATATTTATATAACGATATGGTCATCGGTCGTCGGTTACTCCGTTTAACTACTATGGCAACGTAAAAGTGGCGCAGAGACGTCTCTGCTACTTTTAAAGGTAAGAACGTAAAAGCCAAACGAGGAAAACGCACGGAAAAGATAAACAGAGGGAGACGCGAGGGTAGCTCCGGAAATCCCTCCGCGGCGCAAGCCAAGCATCCCCCATTATCCGGGGCGTAGGCGTAGAAGAGGACACGTCTCGAACGGCCGGAGTGGATGAAAATGCCGGGGACACACTCGTTACACACAGTATCTTCAATTTTATTGACAATCATCGTGACAAAAAGTGGCTTACAAATACCCGTTATAAATTCCTCCCTCTCGTTTCTTTAGCGTCGCGTTCGTTCCCCCGATCGCCCTCGGATCGTTCCTGTCATCGCGACAGCAACGCGCTCTAACTCTTCCCAATCCTCCTTCCTCTTCCTCTCCCCCCTATTCCTTTTTATCTTCAACTCGACGTCTCTCTCCGTCCCCCGGACCGTCAATCGTCCCCCGGTCCACGAACGCGACATTGTCCGTTTTCGCTCGTAACGGCTTGATATGTGACGCTAAAAAGGTTCGTTACTCTCACTACTTTACAACATTACACGTGTACGTTTCGTTTGGCAGGGGTCCCCGTTCCTGGATGCGATACGGGTCGGTGGTGTTTTTTTCTCTCTCATTTTCGTTTTTAAGTTGCTTGAGGCAGTTATCGTTTTTCAGTCCCTTTCGTCGTTTCCCTCCCGTCCCGCCCTCCCCGCGAGACATCGCGCGGGACCATCGCGTGATCCACGGAAATTTCGACGATGGAACCAGTAACAAGAAGAAGAGAGAGAATGGAACCGGGGGAAGTAGGATTGCTGCTCCCCGTCCGTTTCAACGCCGTCGAATTCTAAACGTTGCACGCAACTGGTTCTCGAGATGTCCCACGCGAAGCACCGATAAGAGGGACGTTCCGCCACAATCTCCTATCCTATCTGCTTCCTCCTCCAGCGATTATAAAAATTCGGAGATATCGACGTGTCGCGTGAAGCACGCGCGTCCTCGCCTCGAGGTCCCGTACGCGCTTACGCGACATTTATGTGTGTGTATATATATATACATATCCATTTTCATATGCATATATATATATATATATTTATGTACTTGACGATGTACTCTTGTGTCAACAGCTACTTCTAGATTGCGCGAACATAGAAACACTCGAACGTGTACGATTCTCTCATTCCTCGTTTTACCTACGGATTACTCGGGGATACACTGAACTTTCTTGTCTTTCTTCTACGACGTGCTTTGTGTTTGTGGGTCGTGTGCACGGGCCCAGCCCCTTTCGTGGGGACCGAGGAGTCGCGCGAGGTACGAAATGAGAACAGGTATTACTGGAGTCAATGGCGTTTCGTGCCTCTACGGTTCCTCTGCCTGCTACGTTCGAGACGTATATATATATATACGAGTATGTTAATATATAAAACAGTCAAGTTTGGTGGGGCGCTTCGTTCGGCGGTAAAAAGATTGTTCGACACGTGGGATTACGGCGTCGCTTACCGTGCGTAATGTACACGTCTACGGCCAGCCACACAGACCTTGTGTAACGCGAGGCTAATATCTGTGAAAGTGGGTGCCGTCATCGTTGCCAATTGGGGGGACCGACGAGGTATTTGTAAATTCTAATATACGTGGTGTTTGTTACCCTTTCAACTGTGCTTCTCGTGTCGGCTGTCCAAGGATCGCGTATCCGTGAAGTCGTGTTTGGGACTCGTGTGACTGACTGACCGTGTGTCGCGCTCTTTCCAGCCGCGTACATTCCCATCGACGCGTTCCCTCCGTCCGTGGCAAGACTAGCGGCTCCTCCGAAGCTTCCTTTTGAGGTATTCCGATCGCTAATTGATATCCATTGAGCCCGACGCGTCGCGCGGCGCTCTGCGGGACGCCTGTCGTCTTCCTTGCCCTTGCCCTTGAACGGGCTAATCAACTTTCCTCTTTTTTCGTCGTCTATACCGCGTGGCAGTGTCTCCGGGAGAGGGTCGACTTTCTGCGAAAGATTCGAGGCGAACTGAAAGAGCTCCGCGGACCAACGATAGGAAAAGGAACGCGTGTCCACCGCGACCGTGACGTGCTCGCGTCTGTACACTTCTCTGTTATGTATATCTATGGCTCGTGCCGATATATGCAAATCGTTTTGATGATAGTTTCCCATTCTCTTCCTATTTACAGCGTTTCTCCTAACATCTAAGAGCGATATTTACAGTTACGTCACCGGCATTCCTCGTTTCTTTCTCTCTTTCTAGACGTCCGCGCTATACACTTGCTCGCCGTACTTCCGACGACGGGCGACGGTGACGGCGCCTGGCCATTCGAGCCGACAGTACTTTCATTTTATCTCGTAAAAAAGCCGCATTTATCACGAATCGGTACCCGCTAATGTCGACTGGCGAACAATATGAAATTATAAAAATGAACGGCGCTAGAATGCCCGGGTCACCGCCGCCCGTCGCGCCGCGTACGATTCATTTAAACCGTGTTTCACACCTATATTCAGTTACGGCTAGGATAGATAAATAGACGAGACGATACACGTTAGACGGACATGCGGACTGTACGAGCTCCGCTACGGTATATATATTTATATATATTTGTATGTATAAGTAAGAAAAGATTAGAGATAGAATACGAGTAAGAGGAGTCCTGTCGTACATCCATTCGCGCGCTCATTCACTCCCATCACTTTTAATCTACGCATGGAAAAAATCACAATCTCACTAGAACCGGGCAGTGTCTCGAGCGCCATTTTCACGATCGCCCTCTGGGTCGACGGGTTCGAGGGTCCACGCGTCTTGGCTCACCCACTTTCGCGACTCGCGGCGCTACCGATCGCAGTGATCTCGCCCACCGTTCAAGTTCAGATCGATCGATGGGAGCACCAGCCGAAAGATCAGGGTGACGTTTCTGCCGTTCCCACGATGGCACGCGAAGGAGTCCTCCCTGAAGACGGCTGAAGAGACGCGAGGGGCGAAAAGAGCGGCTCGAGACTCGCCGCAAAGACACGTACGGGCTAATACGTATATCGGGTGGTCGAGAAGCACCGTCGCGAGTCAATCGACGCTGTTCGAAGCGTCGTGGTGTGGCGCACACGTCAGGGTTACCAGGAGGCGCGGGGCCAACGTCGCTCGGCGGGACCGTTCCGGTGACGAACGGTGGCCACCGAGAGCGGACTCAGACCTCGGTAGCCTGCGTGTAAGAGGGCGCGAGTCCGTGGGCCGGCGTGAGCGGGCCCGTGGTCGACGCCAGCGACCTTCTCGAGTATATGGTGGCCGCCGAGTGTGGCGTGTGGGGCGCCGTGTGGGGCGCCGTATGCGGCGTGTGCCTGCGCGAGGCCGAGGCGAAGGGCTAAATGGGCCCGTAGTTGCTAAGGGCGGAAGGCCTCTCCTGCTGCTGCACCGACTGTTGCTGCTGCTGTTGCTGCTGCTCGCAGCCAGCGGTGTTCATGTCGCCCCCCGCCGACTGGTGACGTCATACGTGCGACAGAGGGGGTTGCTTGAGGACGTGATGGTGGAGATGATGCTGGGAGGCGCTGGCCACGCTGCCGGGCGGCAGCAGGGCGCTGCCCGGGCCGGGCGCTGGCGGGTACGGCACTCCGACACGTCCTACGACGCCCTTGATGCTGCTGCTGCCGATGCCTCCGCTGACGCCTGTCACGCCAGCTACCATACCGCCGCCACCGCCTCCGTGACCGCCTCCTCCGCTCCCGCCGCCGAACAAGCGCCTCCACAGACGTTTCCACGAGTCGACGGTTTTGCCGCTCCATATCCAGACGCCGGACGTGATGCCTACCGCGAGCGCCATAAAGTACTTGAGCATCAGGACGGAGTACAGGGGTCTTGCCCTCGGCCGACAGGGGCACGCCAGCGAGCCTAGCCACTCGCTTCTTAGCGCCGTCTCGTACATATGGCAGGCCAACACCACCCCGGCCGGCAGTGTGTACAGAACGCTGAACACGCCTATGCGGATCATCAGCTTCTCCAGCTTGTCCGCCTTGGCCCCCGGTTGCCGTTTGATCACGGAGCGGATCCGGAACAGGCTGACGAATCCCGCTAGCAGGAAACTGGTGCCGAGCAGAAGGTACACGAACAGGGGCACCAGTATGAACGAGCGTATCCCGTCCGGCGCTACCGTGCAGACCCCGGCCACCGGGTCCCCTGCCACCCCTCCAGCCACGTACGCCGAAACCGTCTGCACCGTGGGTGCCAGCCAGGCCGCTAGATGGAAGTACTGGGAGTACGAGGCGATGGCCTCGTTGCCCCACTTCAGACCAGCCGCCAGGAACCAGGTGAACGCCAGGATCACCCACCACACCGAGGACGCCATGCCGAAGAAGTAGATCATGAGGAAGACGGTGACGCAGGCCCCGGGGCCCTGCGGGCCCGATTTCAACGCCGGCCCGTCGCAGGCGATCTCCTCGTGGCCGAGCATGTTCCTGGACAGGTAGCCGACCGACACCACGAAGTAGCAGGCCGAGAGGAAGACGATCGGCCTCTCAGGATACTTGAAGCGCTGGGTGTCGATCAGGAACGTGGTGACGGTCACGAGCGTGCTTGCGGCGCACAGGCTGCTCCACAGTGCCAGCCATACGCCCGCGAACCCTCGCTCTTCGGGGGTGAGAAACGCCCCGTGGCACGGCAGGGCGCAGTTCGGTACTCCTGCAATGTCCTGGATGATGTTCCGCGCGATGCTTATCGGCGGCGCCGGTATGGCCCCACTTACGGCCATGTCTGCCAGCCCAGCCCCGCTGCCGATGCTGCCGGTGCTGCTGCCGCTTATCGGGCCCGGGATTACTGTGCCCCCCACCCCCAGGGGTACGAGGGGTGCCCTGCATCGGCACGCGCAATCCCTCGCCCTTTCCCCCGGGGGATGCTGGCAGTTTTTTTGATTCTTGCCTGGCTTGCACCGCGGTGGCTGCGTCGTCTTGGACGGCCTGGTCGGGCGCGGTGGCGCCGCGGCTGGCAACGGGGCGCTGCTCGCCGCGCCCCCGTTTCCAAACGTGGATCCCGTGCCGCTGCTGCTGGTGCGATTGTCCTGCTCCATGCAGAGGTTGTCCGGGTCCCCGTGCGTCGGTAGTCTCTCGCAGGCCATCCTCTCCGGCCAGGAGAATCCATACTGCTGCATCAACGGCGCGCAGCCGGCTCGCGCCCTCTCGCACACGCTCCTGCAGGCTGGAAGCGGCTTCGTGTACTCCGGCAGACAGATCGGCGTGTACATCGAGCAGAGGAAGAACTTGAGGTCGGGGGAGCACTTGATCTCCACCAGCGGCCAGAACTGGTGCACCTCCATGCCGGCCTCCTCCTGGGTATCGTGGTTCAGCTCGTTCGGCATCGCCGTCAGGTTGTAACCGATACCGCGGCACATCGGAATAGTGATCTCCTCGCATCTCCCGTTTCCGTTCGAGCCTCCGCCACCGAGGGACGAGTGTCCGCCGCCGCCGCCGCCGCTGCTGCCACCCCCGACCACGCCGTTGCCAGAACCGCCCATGCTCCCAGAACCAGAGCCACTACCAGACACGACGCCCGCCATGGACGAAGACGAGGCGGACGACGAGGACGACGAGGAGCCGCTCGATACCGAGCCTACGCTACTCACTGGACTGATCGCTGATTCTAATCGAGCGTTCGGCAACGCCGCTAGCAACAGCAATGGTAAAAACGACGCCATCGTTCGGCTTGGAAGCAGCTTCCACTGTCCAACAGGTCCCATCCTGAGAAATGCTTCGCTTACTCTTGCGTGGCGCGCATTACTCCGGCCTGCAACACAGAGAACAAAATGCTCCGTTGTAATTAGCCGTCGAATTATGCGCCTTAGCCTCTGGCGCTACCTCTGTAACAGCGTTCCCAACCTTTTTTGAGTCGCCACCCCCTTTATAGTATTCAAATAACCTGCCACCGCCCAATATAAGGTAAGGTGAATTTAACGAGGTAAAGAAAACACATTAAAAATAGGTATTGCAGAATATAATTCCAACTTAATAATATTTAATTATCTTAACGCATATATTAATATACTTAAAGATATTTAGTATATTTGGTTATCTTATTTAGTGTGATAGTTGTGCTTGCATCCGAGTAGCCGGCTTTTTTATAAATGAGAAATCAGTGTTACATCATTAATCGAATATGGCGATGTAACCCTTGGAGGACGCGACTCAGTGTTTGGGACACGCTGCTCTATAATGGCAAATAAATGCAGTCATTTCGTAATTAACCTCTACAACCCTAACTTCTCGTTTAGCTGAAACTGCAGAGTCTGCGAACCAAAAGCTCCGAAAAGATTTTAGGGAGGAGAAGACGACCTAACCCCCAGCAACCCCCGTTGACGCCGGTCCCATCTCCACTTTCCGAGATATCTCGAGGCGACCCGTGCCGATCGAGTTCCGTCTCTTGGCCGGAGATCTGGCCGAGGGATCTAGACCCCGGGACGTTGATTTATGCGGCGGCAGCCGCCACCTGAACCCCCGGTGCCCTTGTTCGTTAAGGTCGCAGACGGTCTCTTAACGGCCGCGAAATAAACGACCGAATCTCGATTCGGTCGGCGGGTGGTTATGCAAATACAATCGGGCCCGATCGTCTAGAAACGGGTTATATAATGTTATGCTAGTTTGCGTCCGGTCCTTTTGCCTCTTTTCGGCGGGAACCAAACGGCGAGCTTAATTAGGACCACCGTAAGGGGCCCAGCGATTGAACACGTTTTTGTGGGCCCTCGGATGGGAGAAGTATGAAGAAATGACTATATTTAGGGGGGGCGGGGGACAGATGGAGGACGATGCGGCGAGATAGATGACACTCCGGGGAGAGATTCTGCTTCTTACGCGACGCTTTTTTCGCCAGTTTTTGTAGCCTCGGTGGCTGAGCAGCGCGCTTGATGTATGGAGGAAGCCGAGGGGGTGTAAACGTATTCTCGGTTCATTCGACGCGTTGCGATAAATATGATTAATTCATCTCGTTCAATCTCTCTCTCTCTCTCTCTCTCTCTCTCTCTCTCTCTCTCTCTCTCTCTCTCTCTCTCTCTCTCTCTCTCTCCCTCTCTCTCTGCGAATGCTATCGAACGAGCGCAAAGTCAGGAGTTTATCAGCGCGAACTATTTCTGAATGCGCGCGATGGAATGTATGAGTCAGACGAGTCGAAAGAAAGCAGACAAGTAGAGGCGATAACAATGTATCGCTGTACTTTATAATTAACCAAAGCGATAGGAGCGGGATGTGCCAGCTAAAAACATTTCACGTTTGCACCACAGATCCCAGGGTTCGAATTCACCGAAGGAACCGAGGTTCCCGCGGACTCCCGAGCGTCTACAGTCTACACCCACCGTTTAGATCGCGACGAGCAGCGGGGAACTATTGCGCTGGGTCTCCACTGTGCTTTTAATAAACAGAGACAGGCCGAGGCGCGCGCCCGGTCGCTTCCTTTTGCAACAACGGTGCTCCGGGCACCGCTTGCAATTCTAACAAAGCGCCGAACGACTGCAACGGCCGAGCGGAGGCATTAAACGGGGGTAAACGGGGTGAAGGAGGCGGACGCGATGTGACGGGCAAGACGTGTAAGCTAGCAAGGGGGCAGAGGAGAGAGAGAGCGACGCTGAAGGCACGGGGGACGACAGTCGTGGATCTTATAATAGTCGGGGCCGCGGAAAACACGTGACCGGAGCGAAATGTTATTGTAGGAGGGCGGTGTTAGTTTTACCGTTTGTTAACTGCTAGCACCCCGACACGCGCTCCGCTGCTATTTATAAGAACGCCGGCCAGTGTTGCATCTTCCTCGCGCGGAGAAGGTCTACGTGTGTGGCGCGGAAGATTGACGCGCGCAGGGAAAGGATCAGGGAAACGGGCGGGGCCCTGGGACGGCCCCCGCGGGCCCCCGCGACACGGAAGGATTGAGGAAGCTTCCTGCGAGAGACAAATCACGACTGTCTCCGGCTAGGACGAGGCGCATTTTTCCTCCCTCGGCCCGTTTCCGGTTAACCCGTTCGGTTGAGATGCCGCGCGTAACTCGTAACGCCACGCAGCATTCAAGGGAGTTCAGTTTCCTAAGAGGATTCCACTAGAGGGGACTTTTTAATGAATTTATATAAAGCTGAGACACGAGCAGACCCAGAGAAATTAATTTCTTACTTCCGCGTAAGTGCTGTCTCGTGTACGCGGGGTATACGAAACAAACTCCCAGCGAGGTAGGTTGAACCGGAGATTCCCAGGGTTTCGAGGATGTTGATTCGTTGGGGGAATGGTTATTCAGAGCGGTTGAACGCGAAATTCCGCGCGAGGAGACGGCTGAAAGATCGAGGATGTCTAAGGGCTGGGGCGTTTAAGCTTGCGATTCGTAAGTGGCCAATGGGGTCCCGGTAGTCGTCGCTGCCACGCAGCTCTTAATGAAGAGGAAAGCTACAAAAACGCTTCCTTTCCGCCAAGTCGTACTCGAGTGGCCGATGGAACGAGAATTCGATATTCATGGCCGGCGGAGCCCGTGACATCTGAATGCCAGGTCTCTTTAATCGATTTCCCGTCGCCCGGACGTGGCCAGGGTTCACAGGACCCATCGACGACGGCACGAACAACCCCCTGCACTTCTCTCTCGCATACTCGGAAACACGTGACTCATGCAACCCTCGGTCCCCACCCAGTGGACGCCCCCTTGGATTTACGTCTATGGGACACGTGAGTCTGCAGAGGTGCACCTTCCGATTAATCGACACGTGGCTAATGGACGCACAATTTTTCCTCCCTGGAAGTCATTCACCACTCCTCCATTACGAAGAAACGTTTCCAGACTTTATTCAGACTTTAATAAAAATTCGCGCGAAGGAGGAGCATATTGGAGTAAGCAAGGAGGAAATTCACTCTGAAGGGGTGAGGAGTCACCCCTTACAGTTAACGCGTTTTCGGTTTTTAATACAACTTTCTACCGGTGCGAGATACAAGAAAACTTGGAATATAAAAATTGTTCGGTTTTTATGCGCAGTCACACTTTGGAAAGAAAAATAAAGTTATACTAGGATACGAGTTAAGCACTGATTAGCTCTTGATATTACACACCTACTTCGGCGAAAGCAGGCATTAAACAAATATGGAAAAAAATGTTGTAAGTATTCTCAAAACACGTGTCTATTAATAAATGGGAAAAACTTCAATTTAATAAATATATTCTTTCTGTGACAAAGATGAAGTTCCAAACAACGGTCATTTGTGGAAGGTGGGTGTTTCGCTTACGATGGAAATTACATGTGAAAATTAAATACCTCGAGCCTTGTTTCTTTGCTGGTGGACCAAATTATTAAAACACAATTTTGCCGATAATGCTGGTATGTGACATTCTTCTAATTAGAACAATTTATACGGTCGAAATTCAAATTATATTACTTAACCGAACCAGTGCGCCGAAATCAACATTCTTCTAATTAGAGCAATTTATACGATCGAAATTCAAATTATATTATTTAAAATGAATGGCGAAACAATCTCGCATACAACAAAGGAAAGTTTTGTCACTTCAATATCAAGACAGTCTGGACCTGAAATTGTAAAGAATCTCAAGGATTTATCCAGCTGCAGATCGAATTTGGTTATTCAAAAGACCGAACCAGTGCGCCGAAATCAACATTCTTCTAATCAGAACAATTTATACGGTCGAAATTCAAATTATATTATTTAAAATGAATGGCGAAACAATCTCGCATACAATAAAGGAAAGTTTTGTCACTTCAATATCGATGCAGTCTGGACCTGAAATTGTAAAGAATCTCAAGGATTTATCCAGCTGCAGATCGAATTTGGTTATTCAAAACACCGAACCAGTGCGCCGAAATCAACATTCTTCTAATCAGAACAATTTATACGATCGAAGTTCAAATTACATTATTCCCTGTATTCCCCTATCTACCCTTCATCTCGCCCGCTCCTCTCAGTTTCTAAGAAAACAGAGCATCGTACTCCCCGATTTGAAATGACATTTCCAACACCTCAGCCCCGACCGCATGTCGCCCGCCAAGTCACCCACCTTCCAACGACTCGAACCGACGCGTGGATACCTCGATACGCTCCGACAGAGACGTGCACGCCTTTCCGATTATTAATCGCCACGTGGCCGAGTCATCGTAATTCATACGGCCGAACACGAATGCCGTGCGCGCCTTATACCGGAACACGGTCACGCGCGATACCGTCGATCGATCGTTAATCGGCGAGCAACAACGTGCCGCGCTTATTGACGCATCGCGAAGATCAGGGGGGGCCCGGGGAAATTATCGCGTTCGAAAACGCGATAGAGTGCTGGCCGGCCGCGGTGCACGGGCGCTTATTATTCCTGCCCTCACCTCGAGCAGCTCGGGTCCGCGCGCTGCTTCCTTCTACGTGACTACCTTCTGGAGGAATGCAGGGCCGGGGCGCGATCACGGTGCTTTCCCTCCTCCATTCGCGCTATAATTTCCCATTAAGGAACATTTTCGCGGGATGCCCCGGACGCTGCGCGCTCTTTCTCCGGCGAGCGGCAGAGACGGAGAGAAACGTCGGGCGAGAGAGGATGGGGATCGTGTCGGGGTAATGAATCAGTTTTAAAAGGCCTCGCCCCTGCCAGGAATACGCGCGCTTCTGCTGGCAGCGTTGTTTGGGTTATGATTTACACTTCTTCCATGTAAATTCCGCCTCGCCCTCCCTACTTCCCTGCCCGTGCGCGCTCGTCTTCGCGCGGAACAGCGAGAGGAGCCTGACCCTTGGACGCACCGCGGTCGTCTCGCGGCGTCCCTTAATCGTCCGGGATTTGTCTTTGCTTCGAATCTTAGTGCATAGGCGTGGCCTTTGGATCCTAGCCAGTGTTACGCGCGGGAATTACCGAACTATCGCTCGCCTGTAGAGCCGATAATTGCGCGGAACTTTGCTCGCTGGGGGGTTTCAAGACCTTCGGCGCTGTTACTGAAACTTCGTATGGTAACAACTAACAACTGCACCTGGCGCTGTCGAAATGATGTATCGTTTCGAGCGCAAGGGGAGCGTTAGACATTTCTCTGTTTCAGATGATTAAAGAGCAGATCAGAAGAGCAGCCGGGCTCTCGCAGAGGAATCAAACGTCGCGCAGCCTCCGTCGCTCGCGCAGAAAAGTTAAGAAGTCTACTTTTGATCGTTCGCGAGAAAGAGCAGCGATTCGTCGACGTCGGGCGATCGTAACTCACAAACGTTCCGCGAGGCGGAAAGCCGGGCGAAAAGGCTCGGGGCAGCGGCGCGTGAACGCTGCGCGACTCTGAGGCGACGTGTCCCGGGGACGCGTTGAGAAAATTTTAATTCCCGCACGGACGCACGGTCAAAGGTAACCACGCGCGCTCGCCAAAGGCTCGGAGACGAAGTCCCGGTTTGAACGACGCGCGCGGCCCAAAAGATGCATAAATCAAAGCGTTCTCGGAGATTTATGACGAGGTATGGATAAGATACGCGTCCTGGCCGCTCGTTAGTTGGCCAAAGTGACGGCGGACGGTGTCAGGTTTTATATGAAACTGCGCGTCGCGGGCATTAATCACGAAATCCGCCGCGACAGGCCTGACCCAGGTACGACGAAATCCCTCGCTCGCGTTGCCACCTTCGCTTTCGCGTCCCGTTGTCTTCGCTCGCTTATCTCGCTGTGTCTAGGTGCACGGTGAACGCGCGTCGGCGTCGGAGCGAGTTCGACGCGGAATGTTAATAATTGAAACCCGTAGAAGCGATCGGGTAGAGAATATCGACTGAGTGTCTGCCACTGGAACGAACTTGTTAATCCTGTCGTGCGCGCGATACTGTCTGCTGCTCTCCCTGGCTCTGCCGAAGTCGTAATCGAGTTTCGAAGCGATGGCATTGGAGATTCGATTAGAAGAGGATTAATAGGGGCCTCCGGAATTCTGCATATTTTTCTTCCATTTTGAATAAAACCCTAGTGAGCCCATCGTCTATTCAACGTGTAAAAGAGCATGAGATGAGAGCGAAGCGTAGAAATATGTAAGTACGTTCTAGGTATAGTTTTACTTAGATGAAGATAAAATGTAACATCTAGAGATTTGCCTAGATGTCCGCGGCCTGGAAGTCAAATACTTGGCGTGATGAATAAGAATTATTTAAAAACGCAAAATAATGAAAGTGTACTCAGATTGTCAAAGTTTTAAAATGACAAATTATTTGAAAACTTGTGAGAGGAAAGGTATCGGTGTCGATGAATGATCTTGGAATTATTTTAAAACGCAATATAATGAAAATGTACTCATATCGTCAGAGTTTTAAATTGACAAATTATCTGAAAGCCTGGAAAAGGGAAGGTATGGGTATTGATGAGCCAAGAATACCTTGCGCAGCCACGCCAAGTATTTGACTTCCAGGCCACGGACATCTAGGCAAATGTCTAAATGTTACATTTTATCTTCACATTATTAAAATGTCCGCGATATGAGTAATGGAATGTATGAACACAGCATTTTAGCTGTGCCATCTTAAGCGCAGTTGGAAAGCACCTTTATGTACTTGCGGCTCATTTTGATTTCACATCATTTTTTACAATGTATATTTTCTTCTATTTTTTTTGGTGATTTACTCTTTTCCGTCCTCGATTTTTTCATGTACTTGGCGTCATTTTTTTACTTTTGTGAAGTTTTTTATGGGTAGATTTATAATGGAAGTGTTTATATCGATGCAGCGAGCAGAGCTACCTTAGATGATCATCGATACAAGAGCGTCGAGGGCCAAATATTATCTAATTGTTCTTCGCTATTATCGCCGTTCTCGAAAAATCTTTGCAAAACCTTGAACGACTGAAATTGTAGGTACTATTATCCCAGCTCCGCTAAATATAAACACAGCAAACACAGACATTTTTCAGCAACTTTTACCGCCACTCAATCGACGTTCTTATACCTTCTATCGCAGCTTCAACATAAACGTCCCCCCTAAGCTGCATCTCGCCAGAATTCAGCCAGAAAATTCGGCATCTCTCCTCATTCAACGTGCCACGAAGACAAGCGTCTCCCTGTTCCACGGTTAGATCCCTGCGAGAATAAAAACCCACCTCCGTCGAATTTTACGCGGCTCCCCATGCATCTCCTTCTCCCCGGAACGCCATATTCGCTACAACGGCGGGAGGGCACTAAAAAGCGAGGTGAGCCATAAGAATCGTAATTCATCTTGAATAAACAGGGGACAAACAGGCGAGCGCGGTGCCCATAAACAGTGAAATGAATTCGTTCCGAGAACAGCGCCCGATCTAAGGGGGGTCAGCGGCGTTAATTATAGACAAAACGGGGCTGCAATTCGTTTAACCGGGTCCTCCTCGATCGGCGAGACGGAGGAGGAGGGAAGTCGAAACCGCCGGGCAGAATTCGAAATCGGTATCCCGGCGCGCGACGCGTCGTTACATGATGGATCGATCGGGCCCCGTCGGAATTGCGAAAGATCGCGGGGACTGCGAGCGGAGCTCGTCCGACACCGGATGACCTACGGGGTTTCGGAGAAGCCACGAAAGAAGCGCGAATAAATTCTATTCGCGCCGCGGCCCCCTTCCCCCGCGCGTTTGCATAAATTATCCTGCGGTTGCCGCGGGAGGTGGTCCCCCTTCTCGATAGGGAAAATATTTGCGAGCGTGGGGAAGCCACGTATCCAGCGACAGAATGACGATCGTTTTATTTTGCGCTTAGCCAGCTCCTCTTTCCGTCTCCCTCGCTCGCGTCTCGGATTCCTCCTTTTCTCCTATCGGTCTCTCTCCCTTCTTTTATTTGGTTCGGTTTGAACAAGCGACCGGGTTGGAGACCCTGACAGCCCTCCGAAAAATATACGAGCCGAGATATTTTCTTCTCGCCCGAGGAGTCGACGGTGGAAAGTTGTAAAATGTCCGCCGAGATAAGGAATTCGGGGGCCGTTTCTTGTTGGCAGCGTGTGATCGGAGCTTTAGGTGTTAGGGGAGCTGACGGAAGGATTCTCTCTCTCTCTCTCTCTCTCCCTCTCTCTCCCTCTCTCTCCCTCTCTTTTAGGGGGTTAAAGGGCGAGGAATAGCTGATGCTTCCGTTTCCTTGGCGCTCGAACCTTGCAACGAGTGAAATCCGAACGAAGCATTCAAGGCACCAGGAATCCGAGCAGAAACTTGGCTAACAAAGAGCTAAGAGCACGTCAGAGTGAAGAGCGGGTTAACAGACAGGTCTCCACTTTGAAACTTTACACCTCCGCGCGGTGTCGCGTTTCACGACCACGTTTCACGCCTTCCATATCAAAAATAACGACGACAATAAATTACCACCTCGATGCGTGTGGCGTGTAGGAAAAACAAGGATCCCCCGACACGGCGGATGAAGTACGAGCGTGCCCCGTTTTATGCAAACATCGAATCAAATTCTCAGGTTCCCCTGGGAACGGAATAGCAGCACAATAGCCCGGCGATTAATTATAATTGCCGTCGATCGAATGAGAGGCACTGACGACCGCGTGCAGCGGGACAAAGAGAGAGAGAGAGACAGGTGAAATATGTCCGCTGTCCCTTTAACATTTTACACGGGACGAAGATATACGTGGACGGCTCGGCGCGGCGTTACGACGAGAGCTCGCGAAAGAAACGCGAGAGCTTCGCTGCGGAGCACGCGTGTGCGCGCCCGTCCCCATGAAAAATGTCATAGCGTTTCTTTAGACGGCCGATCAATCGTTCCTCCGCGGCGAATCTCCGCGGAAGTCGATCTCCCCTTCGAACATTCCCTTATGCCTCCAAGATGACGCGCTCGCGACGAGGCGACGCCCCGTGAAAAATGTGCCCTCAGCGTGGGGACCCTGAAGTTATCGGCACCGTTCAGTCGGCCGTGAATGAGAGAAATCGACGACCGGTGTCGGTATTATCAAAACTTATTTTAACAGTCAAAGATTTGCATCCAGTTTAATCGCTGGGTGATTTCAAGGAAGAGTGATTAAATGTCCCTTTCATCCGGGAGTAAACATTGCGCCACGTTCATTCAGCGACATGCATCATTGATGGCAAAAGGAACGCGACCACCGGTGTACCGACATACTCCGCGATCCATTAAATTCCCCGGAATGGTGTGCTCGCCCACTTTTTGCCGCGGCTGGTCCCATAAAGTGCACCGCGAAAACGTGTCGCAGCCGCGCTGGGGCTATTTAGCGATCATTAACGCGATTCGTGTAAACACAAATCACGAGTCGCGTTAATAACCGGACATCCTGGTATTAATTAACGGCGGCGGTGGGCGCGACGGGAAAGTGGTCCTCGTAAATTCGAAATAACCAGTCGTACGCGATCACCGCGCGGCCCGCTCGAATTAAAAGCACGCTTCCCGGTTGAAGCGTGCCGTACGAATTCGCGGGGTTTGAAAGATTCTCGCGGATGGTTGGCAAACGCACGGCACCGTGGGTCCGTTTTCACGGGCCGGCGGGGGAAATCGCGATTAATGGGCCACGGGTTTACCATTTGCATGGAGTGGGCGATTTCGTATCGCGAATTGAAAGGAACGAACGACCGTTGAATCGAGCGAGATTCGATCGGTGGCACGCTCGCTCGCGCGCGCGCGCCTCGATCGAGTTGCATCGCAATGCTCCATCGTGTCATCCGGTCGAGTTCCGTTTCATGGATGCCGTGGCGATCGTATATCGACGGGCCGATTAAAATGGCAATCGAAACGCAGCCCAGCGATTCGATGTAGTATCAGGGAATTTGTAGGCGCGCTAGATGCAGGCGAAAGATAGCGAATGGGCGGATTTTTAACGGTCTTTGTGGCTTTGTGCGTTTTTGCTGGCTCAAATAGTAACTGGGTAGTTTATTGGGAGAGTCTTTTATGGGGATGTTCAGTGGGGTGGAGCTTAAAAGTTAAAAAAAAAAGATTAAACCATTAAACCATTTTTATAAGGTTTTACTTATACACCACCTTGATATGTTCCTTTAGATATGCAAAGACTAGAATATAAAAACTTTGGACAATACATTCGTATGTTTATGGGTAGCTCAAGTGGGTCAAGGATTATATAAATTATGAAAATTGAACATATAATGGCCATATTTTAATTTATACATTTACATTTATATTTGGTAATTTGTTAAATTTATTATTCAAATATTCACAGAGGCTCAGACATCAGACAGTGTCTGTTTCCTGCTGTCAAGGTACCATCTACTAATTGTTTTACTGAAGGGTACCCTCCGAGTAGGGTTGCCACCTTTTTTCCCGGAAAATAACGGAAATTTGCTTTAGTGGAGTATAAAAAAAAAGTAGGTACGCTCGAAAAAACTAAAAGTACATTTTAATCGTAGTAGGTTTTATTTCTTCCAAACATATTTTTGTATTGCTTTTAGCATTACAAAGCAAATTTGTATCATTTTTAAATAACTCAATGGCATTATTGCACGCTGTATTCATATTAAAATATATAAATAATTTGTTCTTTATTAAATTAAGGGCCTCCTTTCTCTCATCCCGCCACTTCACATTCATGCCAGAAAAAACTTTCTCAGTCAATGCTGAGGTGGCAGGAGAACAGACAGAAGATAAGAAATTACTTTGAAATTATCATGGTTTGTGTATGTTTGGGAGCTACGTACAATAATATTCCTTTACGTTTCACGTAATATCATCTCGTAAAATAAAGTATTTTCGCATACTTTATTGTTATTCAGAAGTATACATAGAGTACAGTTACGTATAATAACGTAAGATACTTTATTTTAAAGTACGGGTGGCAACCCTACCTCCGAGGTACCCTTAATTATACGTCAGATAGGGCACAATCTTTTATCTTTTGTCAGTTTTTATTTATTTCAATGAACAAATGAATGCATTTAAAAAAATTTCTAGCGTTCCATGCCCATCCATATAATTATCATGTGCCTACATTGGAAATTTCACCATCATTGAGCTACACCCCTAAATATAGATCAATTGTGCTTATATTCTGCTCGATTTTATTTTTTATAAAACGGAACTAGCAAAATAAGCCTCGCCCTAATGTTCAGTGGTGAAAGGTGAGTTAGGACAATTCGACCCCTGGTACTTTATGTTTCTGTGCAACGTGGGCCCCAAGTGTGCTCTTTTAAGGTAAATCTGGCCTATATCCGGCGACGAGCTATCATTCCCATTCGCAGGCAACGGTTAAGCCACGAATTCCCAGCCACCGCGAGCAACGAAGTACCTACTCTGAACGCTGTATTTCCCAATGGACCTAGAATTATCAAACTTCCCTCCAATATCCCCTTGGATGCTAAACTTTTATGGGGCCCCCCGTCGTACCGTTCTCCGCCATATTACACGAACCAGCCGCCGTATCTCGGCGAAATTGTAAGCCCATCTCTCCCGCGTGCTCGCCTCGGAGGTGTTATCGCGAAAAAGGGCGCTGGATTGCGAGCCAGGGCGTTTCTAAGATTGCTCCGCGCGCCTTGTAACAGCCCCAGATACGAAAGCCTCGATTGCTCTGTACCCGGGACGAGTTTATTAAAGACCAGCTGAGCGCTGTGGATAAAGAGGTGGGGAAAGTGGTGGCCCCAAGTCGCGAATGCACCGATAAACGGAACTATTTATTAAGCCTCGGGGGCGATACGCGAGCCGCGACGTACGGTGTGCCACGGGGCCCTTTATGCGATTCTAAAGTGCGCTTTATACGTTTCCCGAGCGCGGACGGTGTCGACCTGTTAATAACTCTATATATCTTATTCCGGGACAGGCCACGGGGAGGCGGCCAGTGGCATGCGAGCTCCTTGCTTTTTCAACCGCGTGACACGCAATGCGCGATTACGCGCGCTCGCGCGCCACCGGACCAATGGACCGGGCGGATAAAAAGCGCGCGAGGTATTCCTGATACTCGCGCCCACGTCACGGTGAAATACGGTCTCGATCTTCCCAGAGCCGGGAGCACGCATACACACCTACCCAACGTGAAATCGATCGCGACAGTTCCCGAGGATACTTGTTTCTCTTGCGGGAACAACTCACTATCTGGACACCTCCGATTTCAATGATTAAATAGGGCTTGACCATTTCGATGGCTCGCGTAGGATACGCGAGAGACTCCCAAGAGGATTTATATTCATTGAATCACTTATTAGATTCCCGAATTCGTTCCTCGTTCCTCGTTCCTCAAAATCCCATCGACTCACTTATTGTTAGTCTTTGCAGGAGCCTCTTCTGTGGTCCCCTGTGCCCTTCGTTTCGCTCTCCTCCTCCAGCCTCGAGCGTTTATCCGGAGGGTTGATATTTCGCGATGAACGAGAAGAGAAAGGAAAGGAGCGGCGCGGTGTCGCGTGATCAGGATGCAGACGGCCAGTAATCGCACACCGGAACACGCAACCGGTATTTCGGCGGGAAGCGCGGCGCTGGCTGTCGGGGCCCCTAACGAGGCCCGGCAAGCAAACGGGCCCTGGCGCGCGAGGTGTCAACTTTAAAAGTGGATCCCAATACCGGCCGCCACTTCCTGCGCTCGCATCGCGGACTCTCGGGTTTCACGCCTGGGCTGGACTCGCTCGCCTGGACGGACGGAGAGGGTTGGGGGCTCGCTCTTTCACGGACCGGAGCCGAGAGAGTCCGTGGCGCGCTAAAAAGGGCTCACCGCAAGAACGGTCCGCGGCGGCCAGAACCCGTCCCCGGTTAGCGTCCATGGACCGTAACACGAATACGTGTTTGTTTTCTCGCGGCGTGAATACGCGCGCATCACCCGTTGTCGTATCCTGTTCCCGGAGTCGACACGCGGGCGTCTACACGGGCCCGTGCCCCGTGAAAATAGCCGCGTTGCATGGGAAAAGACGCCAAGGAGCGTGCAGAGCAGAGCAGAGACGGTCTGCGGACGGCTGCGAGTTTACAGAAATTGGAGCGGAGAGGGTGCAGTGGGGATTATTGACTGTTTGCTGGTAGATTCTGGAGCAAGAAAGTCTTGGTTCTACTGTGCTAGTTGGAGAGGGAATGGTAAATACAGAGGTGGTTGCTAGGAAAATGAGGGGAACTTCTGTGGAATTATCTACTTAGGTAGGTACTTTACTGTGTAGGCACTTATTTCTTTGACGGAGTTCAACCAGATTTCACACGATCCAATAGACTCACCGTGGAGGGTGAATAATCGTCCGTTTGTCGCGATAATATTCCCGTCTTCCTCTGAAACGCGTCCCGTGGCCTAGGCAAGCGGCTGCCATCATTTCCAGCGCGAACAATAATCCGGGGGTTAATAGCAGCGGCACGCCGCGAAGCCAGGAGCGGTTCGCAGCCGCTTTTGTCCTAGCTGGCGAGTTTACAGCTCGCTCGTCTCGTCGGGCATGAGTAAACGTGGCCAGGAAAGGATTACAGTGGCCTGTCACGCCTCTCTCTTTTTCCGTTCGTTCAGAGCGCTCGTTCCTGCTCGCGCCCGCGCGCCCGCAACCAGCCACGATTACCCACCCCGCCCCCTTCCACCCTCCCCAGTCGGTGTACGCTAATTAATTAGGAGTGAATTATGGATTCGCGGGGCCCGTTAATTGGATCCGTCGCTCCTCCCGCGGAAACGACGCCGATGCGTGTCCGCTCCTCCGCGTCCTTCCTCCTCTGCTCCGCGTGGCAACCGAGAGGAGAGCGGGGCCGTGACTCCTTCGGGGCGGATGCACCAAACGACCCGGTGTGTACGTACGCTCGTAACTCGCGCGCTATCGACGTTATCGAGCGCTCTGCCGTGGCAGAGAGGCTCGCCAGGGCCGCAGCAACGGGGCAGCTAGAATCCGCGAAGGACTCGGGCCGCGTTCCCGTACGAGTAGGCAGCGATGGTTTCGAAGATACGGCAAGCTTGACGGGGTGTTTTCGGAATATAAAATTGACCGTGAGTTGCGATGGAGATGCCTGTGCCAAAAGTGCACGAAAATGGCACAAGAAGCGTGTCCTGTTGCAGGAAGCCAGTCGAGGGGAAAAGCTAAGCGCGTCCCTGCCACGGGCTCGATAGAAAGTATCGCCCATGTTACCTGGCCGTTCTCTCTCTCCGCTGTATTCTATCGCTATCGTTTAGCCAGCGGCCAGGGGAGGCGGTGACGCGCTGCCAAGTCGTTGCCACGGCCCCGCTGTTTACTTTTCACGAGAGACCGGCAGGCGTGCACCGGTCGTCCGCTGCTCGTATATACCGCGGCGAAACCAGCTCCGAAGAGGATCGTCGTCGACGGCGGGGTGGTGGTCAGGCGCGGGGACGGTGAAGGGAAGGAAGAAGGTCCTGGGCTTTCGACCTCCGCAGAGAGAGGCTTGGACAGAGAGAGAGAGAGTGAGAGAGAGAGAGAGAGAGAGGCACGAGAGACCGTAAATCATCGTCCCACTCTCCCACCCCGTTCGAAGATGACGCATCTGATGGAAAAGGGAGGAAGGAAGCGAGGAGGGAAAAAGGGAGAAAAAGGAACAGAAGCGGCCAACGAGGCGGGGAGCGAGAAGAAGGATGGGAGAAAGGGACGGGAGAGACGGACCTGGTGTGCTCGTTATACCTCTCTTGCTGCTCTTATCCGCGACGATCTGTCTCCTACCCACGGCTGCCCTTGAACCCGGGGTGCGCATCGCCCAACGAGAGGGCGAAACGTGGCCAGCGTGGCTGGTCGGTGGGATCGGGAGAGATCGCGACTCGGCGGCCCCAGCGGTCGAAGGGCAGCCAGGCTCTATCGCGTAGGAGGGGCCGCGGCGACCAGTTTCGGAGGACACTGGGCCAAGGTGTTGTCCACATGTGCCCTTAATTAGGAAGCCCGATGGAGCCCGATTTACGGCGAGGATACCGGGGCTCCCTTAATGAGGGGGTGCAGAGATAAACGGCCGGGCCGTGTCTCGTGTTTACAAGCCCTTTAAACGGCTCGTTGTCACTTAATTATGTTACGAGGAGGCGAGCCGGAGCGGCGTGACGGTGTGGTGTACGCGTCGAAGGCGGAACACGCGAGAGGGCGACCGAACGCGGTTACAGGCGCGGAGAGTGACGGACGAGCGTGACGCCGCGGAATATTCAGACGCACGGGCATCGCGTCGATAGATAGCCACGGCTAAGGGACCCCGTCGGAAACAATGCGCCCCGGAGGTGGCTCGACGGCGCTATCTTCGCGGGCGAGATAAATTGCGCGGCTTAGGCTGGAGGCTACCTCCGAGTAAACGGGGCCCGAGGCGCGTGGGAAGCGTGCCTCGCGGGACAAATTGGGGAAGCTGTCAAAGGGAACGCGAGGAATTCGTTGGCCGACGCGAAATTCGTCCTCCCGATTGATCTCCGCTTTTCTCTGGATTCCATTTCGCGATGCTTGCTGGGTCGAAAGACCCATTCCTTCCTCGCTATCTTCGGAGCGCTGTGAGTTATTTGGGAGAATTGCCGCGCAAATGGGATCACGATTAATTGAATAGAACGTATCTCGTTTAATTCCGTGCCACGCACACGATATCCCAGGCGCGTGCAAAGGCAACGTGACAACTCCTCGGGATTGCCGAATTCGCGCGCTAGGGCGATCAATTTCCTCGGAATTTCGTGTCCAGATACCGAGAAGTGTCCCCCGGTATCCGTGGGGTAACGGTAAAGCGGTTAATTCCCGACCTTCACGGTGGGTTTTTGCCGGCCCCCGAGGACCGAAGGTATCCGAGAAGGACGAGCCGCCCGGATTCCGTGCTCTCGACGCCAATGCAAATCGCTACCGATGCATCACCGAGCTGTCAACCGTTCGTTGCTTCGCGATAAACCTTCCCGGCTCGTCCGCTCGAACCGGCCCAGCAGGGAGGAGGAAAGAGGTCGTGCACGACCGACACGCACGCCTGGACCTGAGCGCGTTTGCGTACGCAGAATCGCCAAATAAAATCTACGCGTCGTCGTAAACGGCGGGACAATAGCGGTGTCGTTGGCCGACGCGATCATTTCACACCGAATTAATCACCTTAAATTAATTGGGGTTACCAACGAGATTATGATAATTTCGAGATTATCTATCTTGTCTTGAAAAGTCGTGGTAAAGCCTTCCTTCTTGTCAGATCGAATTTGCTTTCGAAGCTTGTGCTTGCAGGACGTTGAGAAATGTGTTGGTGAAGCGTTGAAGTATGGCAGCATGTTCTACAAGCAGCGACAGGAGGAAGAAGCTTGTATAAATAGAATCGAGGTACAACGATTCTTTATTGAAAAAATGTACGGGAAGATATGAAGCCCGGGAAAAATGGTAACCGGTTTGTCGCCGATAGCAGAGTGTCCCAGCCGACGATGTCTATCTTATCTGTTTATTCAAGTCGTGTTCACTATTTGAAAAGGTAGCGTTTGATCAGATTCAGTGAAATGGCCATCGACGAACGGTAGTCTGAAACGCTAGATTAGATGGGCTTTGCCGTTCCACTTCCCCTATGTTTTAAAGCAGCTTCTTTTATTTGTACAAAAGAATCTCCGAGCTTCATATATACGTTCTAAACATTCGGTGAGAAACTTCTCAACCACCGGGATGCGCGATAATCGCGCGCGGGAGTGTGCGTAGCACATAAGGAATTAAGAAATAAATTACCATTTCATCGACATTATCGCGCTGAGCTCGTTGTATTCATAACACGCTGATTACACAAGCGGAGAGGTCACTGAATATTGAAAAAATCTGCATAAAAGGCTGTAGACAGAGATACCACAGACGCTCATTAAATCAAGGCATTGATTAAAGAAATGAATGACATCCATTCTCCAGAAACCATATCGAATTATCCACTAAGAATGATTAAGATAAGTACATCTTCGTAAGAGAAAACTGTAGCTGTTTAAACGTCCAATATTTTAAGGGAGAAAAAGAAACAATAGGTGCAAAGAAATTTCCAAGTCCTCGGGGAAACTGAGATGAATTTAATTAAGACCCTTCAATCCCTGGCCGTTCGAGGATTCCATTAAAATCAATTCGACTAAAACCTCCTTGACCCAAGGCTGTCGCAAAAAATTACACCAGAACGAGGCTGCCGTTATCAGTGGGTATCGTCTCGGCTTATCTACCAGCCACTCGGCGTTCACGGTGCACGATTTTTTAATCGCTGCCGCGACCTCCAGCCGCGAGAAACCTATCGATTTTCCGTCGCCAGACACGACGCGGCGCGGCGGATCTTTTCCGCCATTATTTCGCGTCCGCGCTTTCAGGTAAATGCGAATTTACAGGTAACGAACGCAGTACACCGCGCCGCAAAGGAGCCCCTCGGTGTCCCATTCATCGTGGAACTGGAAAACGCTGCAGCGGGTCCGAGCGCGCTGGGATGAAAAGCTGACGAGGCCCTGAGCGCGTCGAACTGGATTGCGAGCTTTATTAGACGGGATAACGCGAGGGTAACGCGAGGGCAACGGGGGCCACAAGGCGCGCGTTTGTTCCATATTTCCGCGAAAAGAGCCTCCCATCGCGATCTATCGATAGGTCGGTGGAAAACGCTTCCTCGAAATCTGTCGCGATCCCTTTTAATCACGCGTCGCCGCGCCGGTAAAAGCTGCCAGGCGAACGATTAATCTTTCTTGATTCGGTGGCTCGCGCTGGAAATGTCGAATCAGGCGTTCTACTAATTTCACGTATATTTTCGGAGCGATTTAGTGCTCGAGCAAGATATCTGTGTTCAATTGGTCCCAGTCTAAGGGAAACCCAGGGCCCGATCTACAATCTAGAGTAGAGGCGCAAGCAGGGCTACTACCCAGAGCGGCAAGATTCGTAGAAGGAGAAAATTAACCCTTCGTTGACACACCTCTTTTTTCGATAAATTTTCACATACTTGGGTGGCTCGCACCCAGAGCAATTTTTGAAGGACTGCCATTCTCATGTAAAGAATCCAATGATTGTGAAAAAAATCATGGGTTAATTTCAAGGTCTCTAGAATGGTATTCCAATATTGTACTTTCATTGAAATTTGATCAGTTTTTGTAAAAAAATCTAGATTACCATAGATATGTGGAGAAAAAGCGAAGGAAATCTTCCAAGAATTGGAACATTTACAAACTTCAATAGTAGCTAGAAGCTGAGAATCTACAGAATTGCTGTTCAGATATAATATGTTGCGAAAAAAGTAGTCTGTAAGTCAAGATTGGAAAAAAGATATTTATTTTGCATATACATAGAAGGTACAGAGCGTCAAAATCAGCTTATGGGCCTTATGGATGGCTCGCACCCAGAGAGTCAACGAAGTACCTATTAAAATCAATAAAAATTGAAAACTACCTATACCTCCTACCTATACATTTTAATTTGTTTTGTTACTGCTTTTTATGAATATTAATTTTCTTAGGGTACGTTTATGTTGGAGCTGCGATAAACGATCAGAGCGACGATAAGAGCGAAGCGTCGAAATACATTCTATAGTTTTATAATGGAGCAGCGAGTAGAGCAACGAATACTATAGAATGTAATTTCGATGCTTCGCTCTTATCGTCGCTCTGATCGTTTATCGCAGCTCCAACATAAACGTACCCTTATACAGCAAAAAGCTTTTGTCATTCAAAACAAATACGTGCAGAAAAATTTCAATTACATACTGTTAAAAATAATATTTGAAAATAATGATTTTAAATTATTTTACCCCAGAGCAGCGAACGAGCTGGATCGGGCCCTGGGGAAACCTAAAACCTCCTTCAAACTCTGTCACTCATAAAACCTCAAAACACTTTTCCTACACCAGCACTAACCTACTAACTACTTCTTCGAGACGCTATCACCGATATATCGGTTCGATTAGAAAACTCGACGCCAAGTAGGTACGGCGGCTCCGATCGCGCGCCAGAAACGGCGCTCGTCGATCCGCTTCGTGCGCCAGCAACGATCCTAAGAACACCTCGTCGAACGGGGGGAGGGAGCAAGTACGTCATTATTTTGCGGCGCGCTTAAGGGAACGGTGGGTTTTTCGAAACCGCCGTTGGAGAGAAAAAAAGAAACCTGTTCGCCGGCGACGGTTTCCCCCGTCGCGACGCACCGCGCGCGGATGTACGAGACCGGAATCTCCTTGCGACGCCGGAGAAATCTTATTTCGAGCCGACCCCCGGTCGCCGCGGCCAGTCGGCAGTTTAATTGATCACGGACAAAGGCGAACTGTACCGATCCTCCGTTGACCAATAGAGGACTTTACGAGGTCGTTTCTTCGTGGCTCGCGCGCCGCTTCTTCTACAGCTTCGCGGGGAAAACATTAATTAAGACCCGCCGCGTTCCGCCGCGGTCTCGATTCTGCGGACCGGCCACGGTTATCACGAAAGCACGCGCGCGGCGCGCTGCCTCTGTCCGGCCGTGCTAAACGGAACGTCTGCGCGACGCGTTTCGAGGCTCCACTTCGCGGAACACGACTCTCCGTCGGCTCCTCGGGCCGAGTCAAAGCTGGTTTCCTCGGGCGACGGGCACTCGCAAAGAGCGCCGCGAAAGCTCAACCCTTGAGCAGTTTGCGGCTGGCCTCTGGGGGATCGTAAACGGAAATGACGGGGACGGTTTGGGCTGGATCTGGGTCCTAGAGTGATCCTGCTATGATGGGAAGTACCGTTTTCTGGATCGTAAAATGAAATTGTTAGGATTATTCTGAACGCCTAAGTGTGTTGGATTCTAGAATTCTGTAGAGCTGGGCGAATGTTTTCTATTCGTGTTTGGTAATATGAAGAATAGTGTGGGTAGATATATCGAATGAGATCCCGCGCGAGTTGAAGGTGACAGCGTATCCAACACCCACGAAGATGAATGTCTACCGAGCGGAATACCTGTCACGCTCGAAAGCTCGAACGACTGCGCAACGGTGGTGGGACTGATTCAGAAAAAGTTTGATCTGGCTGGCAGGAAATATGCGGTTATCCCCGCAGACACCGCTGCGACGGGGAAGACCGTAAGGGGAAATCTTATGGTGCGGTGACGACGTTCCTCGTTGGCACACGGTCGATAGGGCCGCCACTCCACCACCACCGTCATTCTACCCACCATCGGGGCTCCCCTTGGAGAAGCTTTCCGACCGTGTCGGTGCTATCGACCCAACAGTTTCCCGTGCGAATTACACGAGAATTTTTGACCGGCCCAAAAAAGTTGCGGCGACGCGCGAAAGATTGTCGAGGGATTCTCCAAGATCGAGAAACTTGTGGAAGAACGAGGTGAAAGAAAAGGGGCTATAAAAATAGTAGGGTAGTAGTATCAAGTAGAATTACTGGCTACCTATGATGGAGCAGAAATAAAATTGCTTGGATGTAATTAATCGCTTGCAAGTTTCACTTGGTGGTAGTATCTACCACACGTAAGAATGTTAATGGTTCCACTTTGAAGCGCACGTTCGGCAACTACCACAATTCACTCAAACGTTTTGAAATGCGATCCGACCCTTTGCTTCGAACGATTTCGACGATTTTTAGTTATCTCCTTGTTATTCTTCGCGCGATGTTCGTCGCGTCAAAAACAAAGCCGCTCGTTTCGCCCGAAGAATTCCCCGAATCGTCGTAGCGTCGAGAGACAAAAGGAGGAATCGCGATACAGCGGCGCGTTATCGCGTTCGTACTTTTTCCAAGGATTCCGCGCGTAACGCGACACCACAGGGGGAAAACAGCGCGAGTTTCGTCGGTAGGTACTCTCGACGCAGAATATTCCGACAAAGTGGCTTTTGATCCGTATCAGCGACGCAGGTTCGCCGTCTGCGGTGCGAGAGCCTTGAAAAGGCCCGGGGTAACGTTTAGCAGTTTCGAGTTACCTTTTCGACAGCGCTATTCAGGGAAGGGGTCCGTGGGCCGCGTGTTCCGTTATCGAGCGCCGCCTAAACAAATACAATGCACGGAAACGAGGCCGCGAGAGGGCCTCGCCTCTAAACACCTACCGAAAGAGCCCGGCGTGAATCGTACCCTTTATTTGTTGCTTCAATTTCCATCGCGTGTGCGTCCTCCGCGCGCTGCTCCTCCGCCGTGCCGGTGGACGGGGCACAGGAGCGAGCACGCGAGGAGACAACAAAGGAACAATTCTTTCCCTTCGACCGCTATCGCCTTTATTTATCTATCGTCCATTCGTGGAACCGAGCCGAACCACGGATTCCTCCTCCCTCGAAGAGTTACGATCGCCGATCTCGCCAGGATCCACCAACAGAGCTCTCTCCTGACCTTTCGAAGGGGACCCTAGGGCCTCCTCCTCTCTCTCTCTCCGCTTCCCCTCCACGCTGGTTTCGATGCAGATTCCATCCAGCCCGGGGCTGCTGGGCCCAGCGGAGTCGACGATCGGGGGAGACGGCGAGCGAGCGAGGAAACGGCGCGGAGCGCGGACGGGGAAAGCGAGAGGGAGAGACTGCGCCAACAACCGGGCAAACGGCCGGCAAAACGGAGGGGCGAACGGGGGAGGAGGGGAGTCGTCTCGCAACTGGTGTTAACTCGCATGGCTCGGGGAGGACGGCCACGACCACGCCGGCCATTTTTTTTCTCTCCGACCCTTTTGCGGCGCACACCCGTTATGCAGATACACGCGCGCGAGCGCTATTCCGCGAATCGGCGGCGACCCACGCGGACGAGCGGGCAAGAGATCGCGCGAATTATGCGGGAATTGTGTAACCGGGATGAAAAGTGGGCCTCGCGCGTAGGAAAGCCGCTCCGGCGTGGGTGGCAATCCGGGCGAGTGTCGCGAAACCGGGCGAAAAATTTCGCTGGAAGCCCTGTTTCTGGCATCGTCGGCCGTGGGGGCTCTTTGCATCGCTCACCGTCGCAGATAACGTCGGTGGGAGGACGTGTTTCGCGCTCGCGATGAGCGATGCGCGGCTAATTTGCCCTTGTCGCGGTGCGCCGTGTGGAATCGGTTGTGAAAATTGGTACAGTGGCGAATAAATCGGGGGGAATCGCTCGGGGAGCGAGCGACGTCTGTCGCGCTGCTCTTTGTATTCGAATTTTGCGACGACAGTGTGACCAGTGGAAGTCTTTATTTGGCGAAGATTTTATTTGGCGTAAACAAATGAAATTTTGACAAATAGAGTGACCTGTCCCAGTGAATGAACACTTAAGCTGCATGTCTGTTAAAATTAGTATTCAAATTCGTTATTTAATCCCCTGAATGTTATTGCTATAAGCGAGCTGTTTTATTACTAAAATCAGACATCCCAGAACACGATTCTAGCAATGTTTGATAGTTATAACTTTCATTAAAAGTCTGGCAAAGGATTAAATAAAAAATAGGCCGATGACCAGTGAATGAACGGGTCAAGAACAGTGGTTAGGTTTCCAATGTATTTAGACGATTTTTTGTGAAAATAATCTTCATTCTCCAATTGCAATAATATTATTGATTTGATACTTTAGTAGTCTTATAAGATCATAATTATGCATAGTTGAAATTTAGCTTCTGGGGTGGGTTAATCTAAAATCTCCACGCTGGCGGCGAAAGTGTCAAGAGAAAAAAAGACCGGGTAAGCTGTTCATTCATTGGTAAAATAAGAAATGTCCGCTTTTGCCAGTGAATGAACGGCCGCGAGGACAACTGTTGAATAAACGGAATTAATGCCGTATAAGTTATAAGCAAAAAGGAAAACGCTTTTGCGAGACGTCTGTGGGTGTCCAGTCTAAATTTCGGTGTAAGTTTCAATGTGAAATGAGCGCGACAGGCGTTCATTTTTCGTATTACATGAGCAACGTTCACTGGGCAGGTCACCCTAATTTTGTTTTCCATTTTTTCATGAATAATTATGCGAGCCATCTTTCCCAAAGACGCGTAACATCTCTCCGAACGACCGGACCCACTTCACCGGACACCATTTAGCTTAATTACTTTCGTTCTATGACCCGGTCGCGACGACTAACTTGCCCAAGCTAGCCAGTATCTGCAAGTAGCCCCGCAAATTGTTATTCTCAAAGATAGACCCTCGGAAGATAAGCAAAAGCCGAGGAAATGTTTGTAATATCAGTGACCCAGCCCACCAGCAAAGTGAAGAAGAAGATCCGCCGCATCATTCCAAGTTCTCCGATACTATTTCATCAAGCAAAACGGAGACTTTCGCCGAAACTCCACTGTTGATCCTCGACCATTCAAAGCAACGGGCCACCACGAACTGTGTACACGCATACTTGGCCCACCCGCGTGCACTTAATTCCGCGACGTTCTATAGGTCGTTTAACGCGTGATTTCATTAAGCGAGATGGATCGCGTCTTCGCCGTTGGAAAGGTTAATATCCAGCCGTCTGGGTGCGTCTTGCGCCGGCCGAGGAACAGAGACAGAGAGACGGCGAGGGGCACAGAGAACCCGGCCGTGGCTCGCGTACGTCGATTACGGTTTCACCTGCCCACCTGAAGGGAGGAAGAGGGACGAGTCAAAGGGACGGTGTCGCGTATACGCTTCCTCTCCCCTCGCGGCAAACGACTATTCGCCCGGCAGAAAAAAAGGGGGAGAAGTGGTAGGCGGTAGGGACGCGACTACGGGCGAGCTTGACGCGACATGAAAAGCGTTCTGCAGCTCCAGAGAGGCTGGGGGTGGCAGAGGGAGGAAAGGAGACGAGAAAAAGTCCCGTACACAGCGAGACACCGTTCGCCAAGGTTTTCCCGCGAAACAACGGCGAGGAACAACGCTGGCGCGGGTATAATGCTGCCTCGTTAAAAAATAATTCATTTAACCACAATGCTTCGACGATGTGCGAAAAAGCAAGTTCGTGCCCGCGCACACACGACACCCAGCCAACCGCCGCCGCCGCCTCTGGATCTCTCCTCGGCGATGCAACCCCCCTTAGCCGGGCGTGTGTCTGTCTGTCTTTGTCCTGGACGCGGGCCCCCGACCCTTTTTTCCCCCCACTGTGCTCACAATAACGCGCGGGCGGCGCGATACGGCGGGCGTTATAACAAGGGCGGCCGGAGAGCGTTTGTAATTAACGCAATAAATAAGCATCGGTGCACGAGGCAGTGGCCGCCCGCGTGCAAACTCGCGAGACGAGGCGCGATATCGCTTGGGCGAGACCGTCCCCGTTCATTCATGTCCGGCTGTCCTTGTTTCGGACGCGACGCTGAATAGCCAGCGCCCAAGAAACAGTGGGGTCGTAAGCTCAGCCGAGCGTTAAAGAAAACATGCTTTTTTTTCTAACGCCCCGAACGAAGCGCGAACGCTAGGAAAGAGCGCAGTTGAACAAGGTATCGGGTTACAACAAAGGGTCGTAGGATGTTTTTCACTGGTATAGCACTAGCGCATCGCAGATTCGGTCGAGTGCGTGAACGTAAACACGCCTCGAGCGCTCGAGTGACCGTCTTGCGGGGAAAAAAAACTTGGAGATAGGAGGGGCCGAGCGTCGTTGTCGTATTGAACATCTCAACTTGTTTCTTATTCCTCTTTATGCTATTGTAGTTTGCAGGGAGTTGGAAAAAATGGGGACTCTGGGCGCTGTACTATCGATGACCACCAGTTGAGGCACTCCGAGATCGCGGAGGGACATTGGCATTTAATGGTCTAGCTTTTAAATGGTTCACGTATAGGTGGCAGTGCTTTGATATTATTCCCTCTAACAAGGGGACACCACGGGTGCGGAAATCGCTTTTGGAACGACAGTATATGGAGGTCGTAGTACTCGTGTAGTATGAAAATACCATTTCGGCTTTTCACCGAATGGGCCTTCGTTTTCGAGATATTGTTGTTTAAAGTTTTGAACAAACGTAGTAAGGCAGATATATACCTTCTATAGTAACGTATATCCAAGAAGGTGCGTTGGAGCAACGACAGCGTGTCAGATTGTCACGCGGGCGGACGGGGTTCAAGTCCCGCAACCGCTTCACTTTTTTTTTCGAATTTTTCCCGTGGAAATATATTTTGTGGATATTACGTATCACATAGTATGTTACATATTACCCTACGCAAATCTTAAGGTTAAAAATGTATTTACAACCTAACGTATTATTCTAATCATCTCTTTCACCGGTGTTTTCATATTCTGGTCCTGCGAAAATATTTCATTCCGAAACTTTCGACGCCTGCGATTGTCGAGCAGGTAAAACACCACCCTTACGGTCAGAAGTAACGGCTATCACACTTCACCTGCTCGACAATCGCAGGCGTCGAAAGTTTCGGAATGAAATATTTTCGCAGGACCAGAATATGAAAACACCGGTGAAAGAGATGATTAGAATAATACGTTATGTTGTAAATACATTTTTAACCTTAAAATTTGTGTAGGGTAATATGTAACATACTATGTGATACGTAATATCCACAAAATATATTTCCACGGGAAAAATTCGAAAAAAAAAGTGAAGCGGTTGCGGGACTTGAACCCCGTCCGCCCGCGTGACAATCTGACACGCTGTCGTTGCTCCAACGCACCTTCTTGGATATAGGTTACTATAGAAGGTATATATCTGCCTTACTACGTTTGTTCAAAACTTTAAAACACAATATCTCGAAAACGAAGGCCCATTCGGTGAAAAGCCGAAATGGTATTTTCATACTACACGAGTACTACGACCTCCATATACTGTCGTTCCAAAAGCGATTTCCGCACCCGTGGTGTCCCCTTGTAAGCCACCTCTTACAAAGAGAAAACTGAATGTGCCATTCATTTAAATTTGCAAGCACCGTAAGTGCTAATCCTGCTTGTCCCTTACATTGTTACAATGCTGCAGAAGTGCCGTACCATCTTTTAGCAGTATTGGTCACTCATTTACAAAGGGAAATTACATTAAAATTCTATACTATAGTATTACCATTTCCACGTAGAACATTTTACGATAAAAAATTTTAATTTTAGCAGTTATAGTGTTATCCCTGCAAGGACTCTTCGATTCCAGAACTCTCAATATGACTTTAAAAACAAGGAGCACGGTGCTCTTACTACAACCACTCAAGGGTTAAGGTGTAGATTCGCCTGTTCACACTAATGAAGACACTGGTACTGGAACAGAAAGTGTGCCTAATTCTTAGACTCTAAAGTTGCGAACAATTTCCTTATTGGGTGTTCCACTCCGCGTAGCAAGCAAGCTCCCACGATCGATCAGTAATTATATAGAACTCTATCAGCGGACACCTACATAAAAATACCATACTGCGCGTTTCGTTGCATGCATGGAAAAATACGAGGCAGACTGGCTCCCGCTGAATGGCCGTACGTGGGAGTTCACCGCGAAGCGCCAGAAAAACCGATACAACGAGTGGCGCAACGAAGTTACAATACACGGCCGGGAAGGACACTTGCGAGGGAAACGGGCTGAATTATAAAAAGTGTTCGTCGTCGAATTGTCGTCAATTAAGGCGCCATCGAGGCTGAATAAATTTATAAGCTCCGTAGTCCAAAGTAGAAAGGGGGGGCAATCGATACGAGGCGTAGAGCCCGCGGTGAATGGGGAAACGATCCGCGATTCAGATGATAATAACGCGAGCCCCGTCTTCCCTTTTTCGTTTCTTTCCCATTTCTTTTATCGTTCGCGCGCCTGCGCGCCGCTCTCGGAACAATCGGTCCGAAGGCGCCCATTGGTGTAACCATTGTCCGTCAGCTGAAAGCGTGTCACGGTCTCAAACGCGCCGTTTCGTTTCCGTTTTCGCCCCCTTTCCAAACATTTTCTTCCTTTCATTAAGCGCTCTTTTCACGCCGACTCCGCGGCCGGCGACCGTTCCACCTTCGCCTTTCATGGGGTTTCACGGGCCGGGGGAGTCGCCGAGGGTGGACCAAAAAAGGCCATGGACTCGCGGGGAACCCGTTCGCATAATGGGAGCCACCTCCAGATGTAGGTTTACCGGATACTAAAGCGTGGAACGCGCTTTTTGCCCGCGGCCCAAGTGGGACGACGCGCGAAACGACGTCGATAATGACTCGGGAGGAGGAGGGGGCGTCGTCTCTATCCGAACGGGCCCGCGTGCCTCTGCCACCGGGACACGCCGGCACTCGATCAACGGCCACGGAAATATAAAAGAAGAAAAAAACGCGGGAGTAGGTGAACAACAACGAAACGAACCAAGTGACGGCTAAAAACTAGAAAGTTCGGTCAATGTAACAGGCTACGGGCGTCGAAATCGTGTAACCGCTGATCTCACCGCTTTCTACGGTACATAAAAAAAGGGACCCCGCTACTGTATTCAAACTTTCTTTGGCATATTACATCGCGAGATATAATCGCTGGAATCTAGACGTTATATTAAGGTTTCCACGATTGAAAGCTCAACCTGACCCCTCCTTTTTCGATCGTATTTCTTAGCTAAACGTCTCGCAGCTAATTCCGTACCGCGGCGGCACAAGGGGAAGCACAGGATACTCGTGTCACTTTTCAGGACCAATTCGAATTTAGATTTGACAGTGGAGATACCGAATTATCCCCGCAGAGAGACATTCTGTCGACTCCATTATTGTAAGTGAAAGAGGATCGACAGCTCCGAGTAACCTCCACCCTAATTAGCCCCCACGATCCACATTGCTCTCCCTGCAAGCGTAAGCCGGGGATGTTCGATTCACTTTAAAAGATCGATTTTTGAATCGTTTCTGAATCGAATAATGAGAATCGGTTCTCTTAAAAAATCGAAACCAAAGCATCGATTCTGCAAGAATCGGTCTAAAAATCGTAAAAAATTACATACACGTTCTAAACATCTCAGACAGTGAAGACACCATTTAATTTTATTTTCGTTTTGTATATACAATTCTAAGTAATTGTTTTCCAATTTAATACAGAACTTGCGGAATTTTGACAGAACAAAACAGACAGAATTACACGTTGTTTTAACGTATTTGAATACTGGAACCACGTGCAAACGCAGAAATATCAGCCATAAAGCTGGAACAGACACGTCCAGTAATTTAGTCGAGAAGCGTATAATTTAGTAATTTACCATTGTTTTATTAAACTACTCGATTACATTTTAGTGTCCACACACGATAAATTACTAAATTATTCGCTATTCGACTAAATTACTCGACGTGTTTGAACCAGCCTCATGGCGTGTTGAAGAAAGGAAAATCGGTTCTCGATTCTTACTGTAAAGAATCGATTCAAAAGATCGATCTTTTAACCAAGAAAATCGATCGTTCGAAGAATCGAAGCGGAATCGAACATCCCTAGCGTAAGCCACCGAGAAAGAAGCAGACATCTCCATTGGACTTTGCCTCCGCGTCGTCGCTCGATCTAATCTAGCCACCCAAAAAAAAAGAGAGAAAACCGTCGCCGCGTCGTTTATCTCCGGGCCTTTTTACGACTATCGTGCGGCTTCCTTCCTGTGTCGCGGCGCTCTCGTTAAATTTGCACCAGACCGCGCGCGACGACGATATTTGCGGCCGTATATTTTTTCCTCGCCCGCTCGGGGAGGCGCGCGTCGGCCCCGGTGTATTTATCCCGCGGTGTCTTACGAACGGAAACGCGTCGGCGATAAATCGACCGGCTTCTATCGGACACTTCGAGCATCCTTACGCGATAAGACAGCCAGGCGTCTTCGGGTTACCCGGGCGTCGCCAGGCGCTGCGACGCTTTTAATTACACTCGCCTCGTCGAGCAGCGCGTTAACACGAACCGATGACAATCAGGGGCCTAGGATCGTTGCGCGCTTCGTTTTTCACTCGGTTTCGCTGCCTGTCGCAACCGTCCATGGCTGGGGGCTCGCTCGGTTGTGACACCGGTTCGCGATCGGATCGTGCCCAGCGGATCGCGAAAAAGGAGCGAGAATCGCGGCGAAACCGGACCGTCTTTGTTTGCTTTATAGTGAGAAATCGCGGGAAAGAGCGCGGGCGCGTGCACGCGCAAAGGTAAACTGGACGGCACGCCGAACCGGGACAGCAATAATTAGTCATGTCGCTCGGGCGACGGTGTAACCCGTTGCCAAGCCAATAAGAAGCCGATCCCCGCGCTCGTTTCGCGTGATATATCGCCCGGCCAGGTGGGTGATGTCGACCGCGCGCGCGACTACGCGAGACAACTCGTCGCCGTCCTTTTTCCAAGCTTCCCCCCGTGACAGAGGGATGAATACGTTCCGCGTGGCTACCTCATTCTTGGCGTTCGAGGAGCAGGAATTTCGGGGGTGAAATATGAGCGGCGGGTAACAAATGGCGAATAACACGGGTCCGGACTACGGAGAGGAGTTGATAGCCTCCGTGCGCAATTATAAATACTGGATGTCGCTGGGCGCTGCAGTTCGCTGGAGACGAAGGGTACTTCTTCTGGGCAATCCTTTAGACGTCATCTCCGCGAGCATTCGCGACAAATGTCGAGCTCGAGATCTCACTCGTCGCGTGGAAATTCGGAAAATTAGAGTTCTAGCTATAATTGTGTGCAGGATTCTTAACGGTCCGAGCGAAGTGTGCTCCGTAATAAATAGGCGGAATGAAGTAATTATAGGAACAAAGGGGAAAGCTGTTAATTGGCAACGAATGTAATAAGAGACGAGGTGATAATTAAAGCTGAGAAGCGAGCAAACGTGCGTTTACTCGTGATTAATTACACCGCCTATCGATACGCGTTACACCAGTCGCGGTTTCTACGTTTCACGCAGAGCGATGCTGGGTAGATGCGTAACTAGAAATAGTAAGGCTGCGAGTAAGTAGTATGTATTACATGAATCCTGCAGCCTAACCGCAGGCCACCGGCGAAAGAGTCCGTGGCTCGCTCGCGTGGTCGTTGTTATGCGATACAATGTCTGCTCGCTTTTATTTGCATAAACGCGCGTCCGTCGTGTATAGACTGCTCGCGTCCTTGATCGAAGTCCTTATTCGAGACGGAGAGCTCATCGCGTATGAATAGCAGGTACGCAATTACGAGCGCGCGCAGATGTCATCGGCGAGCAAAGTTGACGAGCCTCGTTTGGCCGGGGCCCCGATTGTCGAGGATTTAACGACACGAAACCGATCCTGGGCGCTGGGACTGAATCTTTCGCGTCGCGGCTCAGCACTTTCTTTTGTTATTTTTTTTATATCTGTAGCCGCGAAACGAGTCGCGTCAGCGCCGGACGAGTAAAAATGGGGAAAGTCGTTAGACCGAGAAACATCGCGTGAAAGCGCCGCAGTATCTGGCCCCTCTTTTTGCTTGTTTTCCTTAAGGCAATTGTCCATCGATTTATCGATGCATCGGCCTATTAATACGGCCACTGTTTTTAGTTCCGCTGTGATATCGAATCGTTAGAAGCGAAGCGGGCAAAGTGTGCTTTGAAATTGATGAATTACCGGGGAGAGGTCGATTGAAATACTCTCAGCAGAAATCAAGATTCCAATATGATAACGAGACATTTCTAAACGCTGTCGAGAGTGAGACAATATCTATTCTGTCTCCTGATTTTGCCCATTTGAATGCGGCGCGCGACGCTTCTGGCAATCTATCTTTGCTCCGTGCGACCGTAGAATCTCTAATGTATCACCTCCTCGTTGCATTATAAGTAGAGACCTATCGGAGAACACAATCTCCTCCAAAACCTACAGAGTATTTCTGTTGAACGTTCAATGTTAAAATCTTAACATTAACAACTCAACACTTAACATTTATCAGCCATTAACGACAGGCTCGAGTACTTAACAACGAGCGCAACCAATCTCGAGGGCAACGTGCTCTTTTGATATCGCTAGATACGCCGATAATCGGTCTGTCGAGAAATAGATTTTCACATAATCGGCCACCTGCTCTACTTGATTCGACTCTAAACCCCTTGGCATCGATTCCACCACCTCTTCTACAGACACTTCCCATAATACACCAGTGTTCGGCAGTGTTCTAGTCGACGGCGTGTAGCCGCCGAGAGGTTACCTAACCCGTGACCAAACATTCGGGAGAATACTCGCACGTTCCACGATACCTGCCTCGAAACCATCGTCCACTTATTGCCATCGAAATGCTCCAATCATCGGCGGAGCGCGCCAGCGGCCGCAGCGCTCGGCAAGTGTTCGGCGGGGCAACAAAAGAAAAACGACTCGACTGTTTACCGAACGGGACGGTATTCCGAAGCTATCGACCGCGTTTGCATGGATGATTTTCGCGTAGGGACACGGGAGAGGAGGCTTTTACGCGCGACGGGAGGAGGCGTCGACCATCGGCAGTGGAAGGAAGGATATTCGGTAGGCATCGGTGAAATAGAAGGGGAATTGGAAGCAGCAAGGTCTGTCGTTCGGTATTCAGAATGCAGAAGGACCGAGGAGAGAGAGAGAGAGAGAGAGAACGGCGCAGGGTGGCTCGGGTTCGCGTGCATGTGTTTCTCGTTCGTCCCTATGCACGAAGTCCGGCGGAGAGGCTCGGTCGAGACAGAGGGGAAGAAGGTGGAAAAGGAGAGACAGGGAAGGAAGAGCGAGCGGCCGCAAAATATATGCTGCACGCTCGTGGATGCTCGTTTGCAGCGTTCGGTGGCGGAACGGAGACGGTCGCGGGCGGATAGCCGGCCGATCCGAGGGAGACAGACGGAAAAGGAGAACGCGGAGGCTGGTCAATGGGTAGAGAGGGCCCCGACTATCGGAACACCCTTCTCGAAAACAAAGCCGGATCTCACCTTGATTTATCGCAGAGTGCTGCTGCCGCGGTGCCTCTCTGTGCTCCGGGGTCCGGGCTAAGCCGCCGGGGTGAACTTCCCCCGGCGAGAATTAATCCATTATCAGGCTCGACGGCAGTGAAATAGCAAACAGCGGCGGCAGCAGCGGCGTCCAAGGTGGGTCGTAGACACCACCAGCCGAGTGCTAGCTCGGAGGCAGGGAACGAGGCGGCCCGCTCGTTTCCGGAGTCTCTTTTTTTCCCTTCCGACGGACAGGCTTGGCTCGCCTGAATCGTGTATACACACTCGGTGCCCGCCACTAAATCGGCCCCGTGGAACGTATGCACGGGCGATAACGTGAGTCACGTCCAACAGCCGAATGCTCTCGCGTAACGCGACCGGTGGATCACCACAACGCGTTCCCCAGCGAGCCGTTATCGTCCGCGCACAGACCGCACAGAACCGTGCACCGTTCCTACGAGTAATTTTCGTTCGGTGCGCACGCTCACGCTGGGCGACGCGTCCGACGGTGGGACACGACGCACGGTGCCGATACACACGTGCGAGTAACGAGAACAAGTCACGAAGCAACCCCGACGCTGGCCGAAAACGCACTGACGTGAATGCAACCGCGGAACCACGAGAGCGGGGGGACCTCGGCTCGCCGCCGAGTGGGGGAACGGCGTCGGGTGACTTCGGCTCGCCTCGCCGCGTCCCGTCCCCCCGTACGCTGCGCTCTACCTTGTACACTCCAGTCTACACGGCCGTAGGATACCGTGGACGGCTTCAATTTTTATCTAGATGAAGTTTTTGATAAAAGATAAGGCATTTTTTATCCGTTGTTCATCGAGCGAAGATAGCCCGTGTAATCTGTACCGATAGATAGTTTCCGGGCGAATGTACGCGACGAATAAGGATCGAGAAGGTAAAGGGATTTTGTATATTCATTTTCGGATCAGGTGTTCACTTTTAATTGTAGCTTTCGCGGACGATCATTGGAAATTTTGGGAACATCAAACAGCTAGGAATATCGATACCCATGAAGATCCAAGTGTTAGTAGAATTTTCTTAATAAAAATGTAGCGAGATTCCGATGCAAGCGAGGTATGTTATTCGCGCGCTTATTATCTTCGATTCGGCTCGTTCGAATAACTCGTTTATCTAGATAATGCCCAACTCATGCCGCCGCCTCCCGAGAGTCAGTTCCGACGTGTATTCAGCCTCCCTCTCTTCACTCCTCTCTCTCCTCTCTCCTTCTCTCTCCCCCACTATCTTTTCTCTTGATATTCACGACCTGGTGTTGGTGCACCGGCACACGCACACCTGTTGGCCGCGCGTGTGCACGCGACTCGTACCACCTTACCCTCTCGCGGCGGCCACCACACGCGCGGTGACGTCACGCTGGGCGCCGTGGCGTGGATAACGAGATGGCCCGAGTCTTCCTCGGGACCCTCGATCGCTAATTATCGTCCTAGAGGTTTCGCCTCGTTCCTCCGGCGTCGGCTTGTTCCTTTTCCACCCGTGGCTGCTGCCGCTGCTGCCGCTGGCAGACGGAGGAATCGTGCGGGTTCGAGAAGTCACCCTTCCCGCCGCGGACTGCTGGATTTTCGTTCGCCGCTCGTTCCACGGTGGCATTAATGATGTCTCGTGTAGGTACAGTCACGACCGGTTCCTCGGGACCTACCTCCCTATCAAGATCGAGTATGTACCTACTAGCGAGAGTCCCGCGGACACCCGACTCCGTGGACCCGAACAATTCCCGTCTAAGGTTTCGCGTGGCGTGTGTAAAACGCGAGGGGGGCCATTGGTCCACGGGATGACGCGTCCGAGTCCGCGCCGGCCACGATGCTTTACCACGGCCCGGGGTCAGGGGATGAGGGCGAATTCCGCGCGCAAAAATGAACGCCTCGCCCGGCGTATAAATAACGGAACACCCCCCCGGTTCCCTCTCGTAGGAGGCAGCGAGGGCACGCGCAATAAATAACGTCAGAGAGGAGCACACCTGCAGCGACAAGGCGTGTCCGATGGACGATGAAGTTTAACATCCCTTCCTCGTTTATTTCTCTGCCCAAAGCTATTGCAAGACGCGACGCCAATAAAATGCTAATCGACCCATCCTCGTTACCTTGTTCCACCCAAGCCCCTGGTACCCTTTATCCCGATTTGAGGTACGAGCTCGTCGTTATCGTCAGTGCGGGGGGGGATTTACCCTGGAAGGGCGAGCGTCTGGTCCCGAAACTTATACCAGATTGATAAAAAGGGGAGGTGAACCTTCACTTTGCCGAGCCTGACTTTCGCTTAACTGCCCGAGCGGAAGGTGCCCTTTTTGGCAGGGAGTTAATGCCAGGCTTGCGCCGCGGAAAATATTGCCAAGGTGAAAGGCCAGGATAAATCTGGCAAACGCTATTCAATTCTGGAACCGCCTGACGAGTCGCCGACGTGATTGTTATTAGTGCCTAGAAACGGGAGAATTCAGCGCGCCTTCGAAACCGTCGCGTCGCGGAAATCTCGCGAAGAATCGCGTCTACCCGTTCAGCAGGGTTCTTTGCCAGCGCAGCCCTGTCCCCTTTTGTGAGCGCGGTGTCCTCCGCGTCCCCGACCTAGCACGAAGGGAGCCTTCCCAGCCCTTAGGGCCACGGACACTTTCCCTCGGCGCTCCGGCAATAGCCGGGAAAGCGGAGGGTAGCTTCCTTTCTCCCCGAGAGCCAGGCCAGGCAGCCCGGGTGCATAGGAACGACGGAGGATTGGTTCTGATTACGATCTCGCGTCACCCCAACCTAAGGACCCGCGACAATGACGATGACTGTAATTCCGCGTACGCGCAAGGTGGTCCATTATAATCCTTCAGCCGGGGGACACGGGGCGGGGTGTGTGGGGAGGCAAAAGGGGCGGAGGACGAAAGCTGAAGGAGGTCGTTCGCTCGATGGTAACGGCGCTCCTTATTAAATCCATCGAGGTTCGTTAACTCGAGCCACGAATTACTTGGGAGCCCGGGCGATTTTCGAAAACTACGCGGCTCCGTCCTCGCGCGGTCCTCGATACGATTTATCGGCCGCGATATTAATTAACGTCCGGCGAGCGGGAAAGATCCCTTACAATGGCCGGCTGGTTGCAGCCAGGCGAACTCCGCGGCCGGCTCGAAGGCGAAGAATCTCGCGATTGTTCCGGCAACAATGCGCTCCCCCGTCAGAATTCGCCGTCGAACTTAAATTTTAAGAGTCACTGGCAACGAACGGACTTGCCGGCCGCCGCTAAAAAGCGTTTCTTCCCCCTCGCTCGAATGGGCCGCGGGTACCCGCCGCTCGGAGCCCTTACTTTCCGCGCGACGAATAATTCAAGAGAGAAGGAGAGATCCGGAGGAGAAACTGCGCAAAAGTTCCGCGTAACTTTCCTTCGTTCTCATCCATCGATTCCGCCGATTCTCATCCGCGGGGTTTATTGTGGCTCGCGGTCGATTCCTAGAGGGGTGGTGGTTTCAGTTACATTCTTCCCCGTCGGGCTAGGGACTGGGCCGAGGGTAGGCGTCAAAGCGAAAGTTTCCATAATAACGCGTTCGCGGCGATACTTTCCGTGCCGGTCGCGGAGGCCAGAAGCCCTGGCGAGCGACTCGCGAGGAGGATGGAAGGTGGAGAGTCGCGGGGGGACAAAGAGTTTCACCGAAACTTTGCACGCGGATCACGATCGGCCGCTGTTTGTGTACGTAATCCAAGTTTCCCTATTTAACGTCCTCGATAGAACCGCGCGGACCGCGTTACGGCCGTTCAACGCGACCAAATAGAGCGGCTTGCCGGTGAGAGGGGCCCGGGTCGGGACGGTTGTTTCCCCGTGTTTTTCTACGCGTGACAGAGCGCGGTCTGCCGGGATGAAGTGCTCAGAGACGGCGTCCAACGGCAGGTCGGAAATATAGGTTTTTGTCACCGGGGTGGAAGTTAAAGTCTGCTCCCCTCGGCGGAACCCTGGACTCACTGTCTTCCGTAGCCATTGTTGGGTCACGGTTGACATTCACGGCGTCCAAGCCCGGAGTCGTCGCCGCCGTCACCAGGATTCTCGAGGGAGGCCCCTCACGCTCACAAAGGATCCGTCTGGCACCCTCGAACTTCCTGCGCCCGTAGGACCTGCTTTAGAAATCCCCCGAAACCAATTTATCTTGAGAAGCCCGGGCTCCCGAGAGCTAAACGGATTTTCCCTTCGGTGGCATTACGCGCTTTTATTCGACGTGAAATTAGCTTACCGGACGCGCCGGCGACGGGATCGATCGCCGCGAATTACTCGCCGGCCCCAGCGGGAGGAGGAGCGCGAGCAAAGACGCGAGGAGAGATCCCCGGGCAACACCCCAGCCGCGATTCTAATCGCTCCCACGATAGCCTGCAAACCTCGCTGTCTTCCTGCCATTCATGCCGTGCGAATGACGATCGTCGGCAGCCTAACGGGCTATTAGCGTATTTATCTGCTTCATTTGATACATCAACCCTGCCATGAGTTCTGGAAATAGACGCCGCGGGGTAACGCACGTCTCGGAGACAATGATCCGACGAACGCAAGTCCGAGGACCGCGTGGGCCGCGCTACAGTGTTTCCATCCACTCGTCGCGGCTCAGAAAATCGCCCAGTGTATTTGCATTGCTCGATGAGCGCGGCAGAATAATGGAGGCGTCCGGAGAAGTCGAGAAGCTGCCGCGACTAGATACATACTCCTGGCGGAGAAGATTACGACTTCCTGCGGCCTATCTGCCACGGTGTGCACACAGTCGGGCGTGTATCGCGCGCGTTGTGCTGACCGGATGACAGTGTGGCCGGGTGGTCGGGGCCAGCAGATAACACGGTGGTATCGGTGCAACGAGGCTCTCCAGGTGCATACACGCTGGAGAGGGGGGGCCCCTCTGTTTTTAAGCTTTCCATTGTAACGGTTTAACGCTCGAGCAACCCAGCATCGTTCGTTATCTGCTTATGGTTGGCGATACGTTACGAAAGCGTTTTCACTGCCGCCCGTGATGGGCGCGTTTATTCCCGAGGAAAAAAGAGCACGGAAGGTGGTCGGCTCCGTGCTCCTCCTGACAAGGATTCTTCAGATACAGACGGGCCAGAGTTACGGGCCACTCTTCCGTTTCGAAACGCGCGTCTCCGAAAGGTCGGGGCAAGTAGCGACTGTCGAGTCATCGTTGCTCGCCCTCTCGAAGCTGGCCCCGAGTGCGACGAGGGCAGACGGGGCCGGGGACAGAGAGCAGAGAGAGACTTAAATGACCGATAGAATGACGCTGCGGGGTACCGTCCAGGCCCCAACCAGTTTCTGGACACCGTTTCTCGTTCGGAGGGGGCCCCACCGAAAAAAGGCGCAGTTATGCGCGTATTTCACTCGGAATGGACTTGTTTCTTTCTTGTGCCATCCGAAAGGGCGCTTCCTCCCTATTGTTTGCCACGCGAAGGAACGTACGCGACGCGCCGTCCACATTTCACAGAAGTTTGCAAACACTATGGGCCCGACCCCCTGGCTGCCGCGAGGCGAGGTGTGCGTCGCACGATGATGATGGACGAGGACCGTCTCGAGAGGCCCGCCGACCAAACAGGGCTCCGTCGCCGGGGACGAAACGTGGGCCCGTTTTTATCCGCAGGATCTGTGCCCAAGCATTGACAGCGACACGGACGCGGAATAAATTATGAAAATAAATCGTCACCCGTTCGAGATGGACTATCTATCGGGAAACACGACGCGCTCTACGTGCCTCCACCGTGCATTCTAATTTTTCCTCGGAGCCACGGCGGAGCACGAGGCTTCCTTCTCGTTCCTCGGGTTATACAGTGTGTCTAAGAATTGTGAACGCTCGCTCCGTAGATTGATGAACCGCTTGAGGAAAGAAAGGAGTCTGATAACCGTTAGACTACTCGCTTCTAGAATAACTGTTTCCACTTAGCTCCGTTATCAAATCAAATTTATACCGATAGTTCCCGAGCACCCTGTATTCCCCTGCTAGAAAATTATGCCAGCGAATTGGACGCGATATTGCGCCTTCACGCCTCCCTTGCTCCGTCGCCAGCGCAAAAGGGGGTCTTTTCGCGGGGGAACTTAATAACAGCTTCGCCCCTCGAATCATCCTCCGCCATCCTCGAAGAAACACTCCCTCCAGAGGTCTCTCGATTTCGCGCCCGCCACCGGGGCACTATCGACTCCGCCCTTAATCGTAACACTGTTTGATCGAGCGCGGAGCAGGTGGCCCGCGTCGCTCGCGCCACCGGCGGGCGAAAAAAAAGAACGGCCCCCTTAAATCGCGCGACAAAAGCCCGCAAAATCGAGCGTCGCATCTACGCGTTCCTTGGGAACGCTGTCGGACACACGGGCGAGGGGTAACTTGAGACGGTGGAAAGGGAGAAGATGCCAGAATAAGATTTAATAAATGCCACAGGCCACAGGTAGGCGACGTCCTTAGCACCGCAAAGCCGCCCACGGGGAGTCGGATTTCCTCGAGGCTTCGATGATTCTGACCGTGGCACTCGGCCCCGCGCCGCGTTCCTCGTTTTAACGACGGCTACACAGGCATCCGTTTATTCGACGTTCGACGTGAAACGGACCCCGTCGACGACCACCGTTCGCCCGCCATTAGCCCGCGAGACGTCCGCGGGGCGAAAAATCGGGATTGCGATCTTGGCGCCGCGGCCGAAAAATTTTGTATTCAGAGACTTGAACGCGTGGACGTGCAGGCGTTGCAAACGACGGCTGAAATTATTCCAATCGCCGCTAGCCACCCTCTCCCCGACCAGGCCTGCGGAACGCGTCGCTCAATGTCGCCATTCACGCACCGAGTGAAAGTTCGTGCTTGAAAAGGGGCTTTAATTCGTCCCCATTTTTATGCAAAGAAGGCGATCGCGCGGACGCCCGTCTGCCTCCGGGAAAAGGTCCGCTTTAATTCCACCCCCTCCCCCTACTCCCCCGCTACGTTTTCGACAAAGCTGCGGAGCTCCTTTCTGTCGGATCGAATAAAAACGCGAATTTTAACGCGCCTCGCCCCCGACGTGCTCGAGATATTCGCGTCGAAACACCGGTCGCCCCTGCACACCGATGAAATAGAGATCGTTCCGCGACGGGACACCGGGCGTTTCGGTGGGACGCGTGTTTTCTAACGACCAGCGCTCGCGGGGGAACCGTAAAAATTCGGGAACGGCCGGTATAGCGGGTGAGATGTGGCCACTTGTAAAATTCTATCGCGAGAAAAGTGACGGTTTTGCGCTGCATAGGTGGCAGCGCGCAATTGTATCGCGGCTAATAACGATCCTTATCGGGGGGAGATTTGTTGGGCGTTCAGCGTGTTGTTTCTTGGGCGAACCAACACGATTGAACGAATAATAGCGTTCTCTGTGAAAGTCACTATTCATTATAGCATCTAACAAGGAGCATGAGAAATCAATACGACTGGCTATGGAATTCTTCGATGCGTGAACGAACCTGTGATTTCATTGAATAATACCATCTACATAGGTATTAGGGTGGTCCTTATATGTATGGAAAAAAATTAAATTTTTTAAAAATTTCTTCTGACCCTCTCAGAAGCTTCCAAATAGTTTAAAAGAATTTCGTCTAAAATTTTATTAAAATATATTAAGGATTAAAGGTCGCTCAACGGCAATGAAATATTACTATTTTGGTATAAATTAAAAAAAAAATTAAAAAAAAATTTGTTTTCCTTCACAGCTTGTTCTAACTGGTTGGGGAACTGGAGAATTGGATGCGTTTCGTTGTTATAAGTGCTAGGGCCAGTATCTAGTATGGTACCCGATTTTACCTAGGCCACGGTGTAAAATCGTGAAATCGTAAAAACGGATCATATTTTAAATCATTATTTTTTTGTATTTTTCCTTCTATTAAACAAATTGGATATGTACTATTATTTAAAAAAGAGTTTATTCTAATGAATCCCAATTGCAATTTGTTTTTTACTTAATAATGTCAAAGTTATGAGATTTTTCCTTAACGTCCCGATTTTGCCCCGGTCTCCCCTATATGTGAAATATAAAGTCCTTGAGCGACCTTTATATATCAAAATATACAAATAAAAAATACGGAGATACTTTTTTTTTTGTCAAATAGAAGATTTTAAGAGGGTCAGACAATATATATTTTAAAGTTGAAAAATAAGGACCACCCTAATAGGTATATATGTAGGTATACTCGCAAGGGAAGGTCCCTAAGCCGGAACTTCAAAAAATATTGAAACTTTGGTGATATGTAGAGGATATTATTACGCGACTTTTGTTTGCTGTCCAAAATCACTCTAAGGGGGCGAAATTGACCCCTGAAAATGCGGCCATTTTCCGATTTTGTGTTATGACTCGGGAACTGTAAGATAAATTTTTTCCAAAGAATAGTCCAAATTAAAAGAAGTAACATTTGCCTGAAAACTTTTTTGTATCACTTACCTAAGCACAGTTTTTAAAGTATGGGCAACAAAAACATCGGTTAATGGGGATCGTGCTTAAATTACGTAAGGCTTTGGGTGGGGGGCCTGTAAAAAGCGGAAAAAAAGTATTTTTTTACAAAATATATTAGTAGCTATCGACTCACGGCGCCGATTTTGAAACTTCAGAAAAATAAAGAAATGCTGAAGTATCAATGATATAGTTAGATTTTTCTGAGAGAAAGGTCCACTTTTTTCTTTATAAATAATAACCCAATGGGAATAAAAAAGGCGTCGTAGGTCGATAGTTATTAACATATTTTATAAAAAAAATGTACTATTTTTTATTTCAGACCCGACGTAGGTACAGCTTTTTTCTTAGCTATCGTGTAGCCGTCTAAAATCGAGAGTTTCGGATAAGTATCCATACCGAAAAACAATACCTAGTTTTTTAACTGAGACTTTTTTTAAGCAGTTCATAATATTATGTAAACATAATAGAAAAACGGAAAATCTTTATCAAGCCGTTTACTTGTAAAAAAAATCCACAAAATACACAGATTTTCCGAGCGTTGAAACGGGTATACCCCCTTAACCCTTGTCGACATCTTCGGGTCAAACTTGATAACCCGTGATACCTATCCCTAAAGTTTCATAATTTTTTTAATCTCCCGGTTCGGGTATCATGCTTGTCAGACACCATCAGAGGTAGCTAGATGTAGCTGCTGGATAAGCCAAGAAATTAATCGCTCGTTCCTAAAAAGCGAACGTGCGGGCGTCAGCTCGGAAAGCGGAGAAGTGTCCCGGCGGTGGGAAAAAATGTTAGGACCCCCCCGACGGAAGTGTGCGATATCGAGAACGCGACACCCCGGTTGCGCGTAATACGAGCGTATCGACGGCGCTTCTCTTATAAATACACGTCGATATACCGCGTGTACCGGCCGTGGAGAAGAACGACGCGTGAAGAGAGGGGTGGCGGGTGCCCGGTTACGAAGAGATCTGACACGTCCGTAAATTTCGCCGGTGATCACCAGCCGCGACTTTACGGCAAACGAAACAGGCCCGCCGCCGTGTACCGTAATATTCTGTCGAATTTACGGGGGGAAGTGCGTTACGACTTTATTATGGAAGCGAGGCCCCCGGTAAACGTGGCACGCCAGCCAGCGCCCACACCATCCGACGACGTGTCTTTGTAAATTCCAGATTTTTATAATGCCGCCGCGGGCGTCGGCTCTAGCGATCACGAGTAACGTCGCGCCCGAGGTAGCGAAACTCTGGCAGCGTGGTGGGGCTGCTTCGGAAAAGGCTCGCTCGAAATCGGGCGAGCTCGAGCCCAGGAAATTGGTCAAGTAGATGCACGAGGTGGGCCGAGATATCTGGCGCGAGCAAGAAGGCGATTTACTTTATGGCGGTTAACTCCGACCGCAGCCTCCATCGCGAATTCGTCCGCGGCCGCGATACGATAACACAAGCACGGGCATGAGTAAACTGAAGATAAAATCGGCGCAAGCTCCGCTGCGCTCGCCGGCAATTACCGGTACCTGTTGTTACCGATTATCTGGCTCGTCAGTCACGAATAAATCAATACTCGCGTTATTTTCATTCCGACTTGGTCCACTGCAATGGCCGACAATAAACACGGCGGCGTTATCGAGCGGAGCGTATCTGCACGCGAGGAAGGGGGCGTATCGAATTATAAGTTACAAGCCGATTCGCCTGCCATATCCTTTCGGTGGATCGGCGCGGCCGGGGCTCGGGAAACGACCGGCGTGGGCGCGTTGCTTCGCGGCGCTCGCGAGGATTTTTCCTCCGGCGAGGCTATCGCGAACGGATTCGAAAGCCGACGTGTCGAGGGGATTACGCGATCGTTGGCGGATAACCTTTTTATCCGCCGGCGAAGGCAACACTGGTAGCGCGGGGTGATCGAGACGCGCGTCCCGTCGTCTGGCCGTTTTCCTGCGTACGTGTCATCGACAGAGGCCCGGGCGTTATTGCGCGCGCGTATTTACAGGCATGCGCCCCGCGCTCGCTCGGGCGTGAGTCAGGCCAAATAAATAAAGATAAGACACCGCGCCGGCACTCGCCGCGGAGAAAGTATTACTCGGACGATAATGTACAGTTGTAGGTTTAATGAGCGGCTACGTTTCGTATGATTTAGAGGAATGGCCAGGAGAAACCGGCGCGTGGAAAAAAGGAAAGAGGAATCGAAGGAGCAGGGCCTGGTGGTGTGGATGATTTACGCGGATCGAGATTAGCCCAGCGATACCCGGGTGACTACCAGGGCTCCTTCATAAATCGCCGGATGGGGACACTTTGAATTTCTATTTGTGCAGGGGGAGGACCCCGGGGGGATAACTCGTCAACGATCTGTCGGGAGTGTTGCGGCCTCTTCGGATGGGACACTTTAGTGGTTCGTTACCTGCGACGTACTTGCACGTTTCCCACCTTTTGTTTTATAACGTCACTGCTCTCGCTCGTAAGTGCTGGACGTGGTTGACAATGCCTCGGACAGTAGAAAGAGTCGAGTGGACAGAGGCGCAGAGAGGCTACCGTGTGCCATTGGTAGCTTTTCCTTTTAGCGACGAAGAATGACGTTATTCTTCTGCGAGGGTGTCATTATACAGCTCCACCGCGATTAAACACGAGAAATGGACAATGCACGGCTCTGTCGACAAAGCCACCTCTGATCCACCGTGCGAATGGGCCCCGGATAGCAGTCGCGAGCCGTCGAAGTGTGTTTTTCGAAAAGGCCATTCCTCGCCCCCCCTGATTCCCATCGGGAATGCGACGGACTCTTGTTTTGGCGCGTGAAAGCCACGCCGGTCCTCGTTATTTATGGGCCCCGCGATAGCGGCTCGACGAAGCGCGAGAATTTCCGTGTAAACTACGCGTATCCAATTAGATACACGTGTATACGTGGGGAGAGCGAGGTGCTCCTCGAATCGAGGCCTGTTGATCCGTGGCGCTCGATGGTCCGCTCGTGGCCGGCGTGAAACGGCCACCACGCGGGTCCCGTTTCCACGCGTCGGATTTAAAGAATCGCCCTCGCGTTGCGGCCTAATTTACGGCGACCGATCTCGCCTCTCGTTGCCACCGAGCGCGGTGCGCAAGCGTTAACCTCCGGCTGTTAATTAATGATCGCGTTATTTTAGCGGGCGAACGAGGGCCTCGCGTGCGAGAGCCGCGAGCGTTTTTCGGGGTGTTGTGACGAATGAGCCGCGGTACAGTTATCGATGGCCTTGCGTTAATAACCGCGCCGGCCACCGGTTTCACTTTCCATCTGATAAGCGCGCAGTTTTGATTAATCGCGCGGCGCGGAGCGCCGATGAGATTCTAAAGGTGCACGGCGACGGTGGCGAGGGAGACTCGAGGACGAAGGTCGACTGGATCGGAGTCGAAGCTGACGTTTAGCGACCCGCGAGAGATTATTTTTTTGGTGATCCCAGCGATTGCTGCTGGGGGGAACAAATGAATTCTCTGTTTAAATCACGCGTGCCGAAGATGGGTATCGCGCGCCCAGAACGCGCGTATTCAAGCCGAGGACCGTGCCGTGGGTCGGGCGTTGAAGAAAACCCCATGAATTATTTAAGATCGCGGGGCAGCACGTTGCGCCAGTGTTATTTTAATTCGTGGGGGTATTTTCATATTCCAACGGGCGCTGCGCGCTGACGAGGCTCGCGCTGGGACGTCCATCTTCGATCGCCGATGAATAGACATTGTGCCGTTCCTCTTCTGCTCGCACGCCCAGACGCGGACCATCGCTTCGTCGGGTTCGAGTGGCAGCCGGAAGCGAGCTCTCTTCGTGGAAGAGCACAGTCGTGGAAACGGGGGGAGAAGGGGCAGCGAATCACGCCAGCGAAGAGCAAGAGCGGGTTGGGGACGGGAAAAGGCGAAAAAGAAAACGGCGAGGAGTGGAAAAGCCGTGGGCGGGTTCGAAAACGTTTCGTATTCGTGGCCAGCGAAAACAATCGTGTCAAAGAGAACGTTCTCCCGCCCGTGAATGGGATAGCCAAACAGCATTGTAAAACATTACGCTCGACCATGCGATCCGGCCACGTATGATGGATCTGTGTGTAACGAGCATCGAGTGCTCCGTCGAGTGTGTGCCTAGCGGATCGCTCGACGATCAATTGCCGGTATATACGTCGATCTGATGTGTGTATTTGTACATTCTAATCGCGTGCTTGATACTTTTTATCCACGCGCAGTTATTCTCGCTCCCGGTGTTCGACTGGAACACTTGGCAAGGGAGGTCTCTGTAGGCCTTGGCGTGCTTCCTAGGCCTCTGTTGGACCGATGCTTCGACGAGAAGCAATATTTTCTTTTCCTAAGTATTTTTTGTATCAGTTGGGACAGCATATCAATAATGTCACCTATACACTAGGGTGGTCCTTATATGTATGGAAAAAATTTAAATTTTTTTTAAATTTCTTCTGACCCTCTCAGAAGCTTCGAAATAGTTTAAAAGAATTTCGTCTAAAATTTTATTAAAATACATTAAGGATTAAAGGTCGCTCAACGACAATGAAATATTACTATTTTGGTATAAATTAAAAAAAAAATTAAAAAAAAAATTTTGATTTCCTTCACAGCTTGTTCTAACTGGTTGGGGAACTGGAGAATTGGATGATTTTCGTTGTTATAAGTGCTGGGGCCAGTATCTAGTATGGTACCCGATTTTACCTAGGCCACGGTGTAAAATCGTAAAATCGTAAAAACGGATCATATTTTAAATCATTATTTTTTGTATTTTTCCTTCTATTAAACAAATTGGATATGTACTATTATTTAAAAAAGAGTTTATTCTAATGAATCCCAATTGCAATTTGTTTTTTACTTAATAATGTTAAAGTTATGAGATTTTATCCCCTATATGCGAAATATAAAGTCCTTGAGCGACCTTTATACATATATCAAAATATACAAATTAAAAATACGGAGATACTTTTCTTTTGTCAAATAGAAGATTTTAAGAGGGTCAGACAATATATATTTTAAAGTTGAAAAATAAGGACCACCCTACTATACACATTGATATTCAATCGCTCTATTCGTTTTGCTACCCTCTTGTACGCACGATATCATCCTCAGCGTTCAGTGTTTCCTACTCCAAGGGTTCAAACTCGACTCACAGACGTGCGCTGTGTCGGTTGCCCGTAAAACGATGAACCGATCGCTACCAGTGTCTTTACACGCGTCTCGACGAACAGGCGAAATTGACTCGACTCCACGCCAAGCGTCCGTCATTCAATTACCACGCGTCCAAGGTACATCCTGCTCGCAGCGCCAAGGATTATGCGTCGCGGGGGGATCGGGCATAAAAATCATTCGTTCGCTCGTTAAAGATTGAACGGCGCCGAGGGGGAGGCGTTGCTGGTGGACGCGCGCGGCGCACAGCGGAGGATTTAACGGCCTCGTAAAACGCAAAAGGAGGATTTTTGGCGAGGGGGCTAGGGGCGGCGGTTTCCGCTTTTCGTTGCCGGCCTTTTTCGTTCCCGAGGCGTTCTCGCCGCGCTGCTTAGGTAGACGGAGGATGAATACCCGCGTGACTCTACCTGTACGACGGCCACGGCGGTGTCGTGTAACACTTTATTCCGCGTCTCGTGTTTCCCCCGGCAATATTTAATCGATCCCGGCACGCTGGAAAATAGAATCCAGCAAGATGGCGGGCGCGAGCCCCCGTCCGAGATTTAGGGGTGGCCTCGAGGCGCGCCGGGTATCGCCCTCGCGGAGTTGGAAATAGAATCCGCGGCCAGGGATCCGCGGCGAGGCCCTCCCGCCGGGGCATCCCCGTGGAATCGAGTTGATTGATCCGTTGTCCTCGCGTCTCCTTCGTTCGCTTCCGGTCCTGAGGATACCCCCACGGGCGGAATATCGGGTCACGGCGCTGGCCGCGCGGCGCCCCTTATCTAACTGCTCTCCAACTGGTGCGCTGTAAATTCTGCTATCGGTCACATAAATAAAATGCCCGTGACTGTATTCGATACGCCCGGTTGTAGTTTCTTGCCCAGCAAGACCGCGCCGAGTGCCGGGGAGCGTTAATGCATGGAATGGAGGTCGTAGATAAATGCTGTCTACCGGAAGCGGAGTGTCCATTTAAACCGGAGAGTTCATTCTGACGCGTGGTCGTCGGAACAAAAGCCGACTGGGGTTACGAACAACTGGCCTGTGTATCATAATATGTATCGCACGATTTTATTGAAAATACCGCAAGATTCGTGTTAAATAGCTACTCGACGAAGAATCGTCTGGAGCCGCTGGACGGCAAGCCGGGGAGTAAGGGCTGTAGTCGGTCGCGCGTCCGATACCAAACTTCCTCCTCCGATAAACGCAGCGTAAATAGCGGAGAGGATTAAAGGCAGCGCGGAAAAATAATCGAAAAAGGAAGCTTCAGCGGAGGTATTGTAACTACAGTGGCGGCCAGCCGGGCTGGGGATACGGTCGGCTTAACTGCATCGGACACGGAGTGGCTCGGATTCTATTTGTTGGATTAGCGGAGTCGCCGCGGCTATCGGGCTCCGTTCCACCCGCTTCACGCTCGATATAGGACGCTGGAATCAATTATCGACGTTCACCCGGTAGTTCTCTCGCGAGCGTCCCGCGCGCGCGGCGATAAGCCGCCAGTTTATTAATTAGAAGGACGCGCGCCCGGGCCGCGCGAGTCGCGGCGAAACGAGCGGTTATGACGCGGGACGATCGTAATAATTAAGAATACCGGCCGGCCGGCTCCCAGCGTCGCTCGGGATGCTCACCAATTAACACCGGTAATTTATGCGGTTTCGAGTGAAACGCCAGGGCCCGGCTCGGCCCGTCACTCCGAGACGTCTGAATTAAAGGAATCCAACGCGCGCGTGTCTCCGGGAGTCTGTTTGTTGGATTAACTGATAGTTTTATTCCACCGCTTGCCCCACGTTCTTTCCTCCACCGCCGGTGGTTTCTCCGGACCGGTATGCGCGACCGGTGGAATCAATTATCGGCGTTTTCCATCTTCGTTCAGACGGCGGCCGGCCGGAGGGGCCAGCGGGGCCTGCTATCCGATGCCTGGGGCTGGATTAAGGGTACAGGGATCAGGCGAGCGAACGTACGAGAGGAACCACTTAGATCTGACGCGAGGCCCAGCGGGATACGACGCGATGTCCTGGACAGCCTGGGAGTGTCTAGAGAGCGTCGGTAGGATCGGGGCGGCCGTGAACGCCGGGGGACGGTGAACGAGAGAGAGAGAGAGACGGCCAGTGAAATGGAAAAGGGCCAAAAAAGACGACGCGGGACGGGGGGAGAGAGAGAAAGAGAAAGAGAGGGAGAGAGAGAGAGGGAAGCAAGTAGGCCCATGGGTACTAACGTACGGACCCATGTACCTTGTATGCCACACGCTGAGTGACTTATGACGACCGATACCGCAGCGGTTCTCATCGCGACCCGGCCGCGCATCGCGATCGCCTCAGCCATCCGAGTGCAGAACCGGTTGTGTAAGCAAATACCGGGGCCATCCCGCGCACCCTGAAACCAATCCTCCCGGCCTGGTGAATTTTTCATGCGGCCGGGTTTCGACCAACACGCCCCGTTCTTTGCACTCGAAACGGATCGCATGGCGGGGTCGAGAGGGATGCTGACGCGGGTCGAGGATCCTCGAGGACGCTCGAGGAGCTCGCGGCGATTGGGAACGTACGAGCCAAGCGAACGCTAGAGAATCGATCTCGCGAGTCGGTTCGCGAGAAGGTGAAACCTCGTGGAACGGGAGAGAGCGCAGGAGAGAGCCACGGACCGCGTCCAGCGAGACCAGTTGATAGCCAAAAAAGGGTTGGAAATTGAGCGGATCGTTTTTATCGGGGCGTTGCGCAAACTGTTTGCCAACGGCCCGCGTATAGGTGTGTTAGTCATTTTCCAATTACGCTCGATAGGCTGCCAGAGAATGTTCTCTCCGTTCCTTGCGCTCTCCCCGATTCGAGGCACATTGCGACACGCTCGGGTAGCGAAGCGAGCCAAGTCCTGCCTCCGCGCCGGTGTCCTTAAATTTCCACGACTCCGCATGCGGGCGGGGGTGCTGGGGAGTGCTAATAAAATTCCACCACTTCCCGCAGAGTTACCCCCATCGATAAACCATGCTCCACTTAAATCGACGGATATTCCTCTTCAACCCCTTTGCCTGCCACTTCAACTGCCACGTTGCCCGTATATGGACGACTAGCTTTCTACGTGTATCTCGAAGCGAGTGACAATGAGAATATCCCCGAGAGGCATACTTTCCCAGAAAAGGGGAGAAAAATTAGAGACATTCGTCGTAGCCTTCCATTCCGTTCCGCAAACTAATCAATGGAAACCGCTGGCTACTCGGGTTGGTCAGACAACGAACCACAAAACGCAGCGTTAATAATTCTCAGACCCTAACGGAGGCTCCAGTAACTGCAACCCTTGGCGAACTGTTGGAATCCTCTTTAGAAAGGAGCGTTGCTCACGGAAGCCTCCAGCAGCTTGAACACCGCTAAAGTGATTTCCTTCGCCACCTCGGCGCGCGCGCGCGCGCGTTCCGCGTCGGAAGGAAAGACGAGGAGGTGATGCAACGACAGCCAGAGCCTGTTTGGTAGAATAAATCGGCTGATATACAGGCCGGTGATTTACTAGCGATAATTCCGGGGAAACGGCGGGATTAACGTCGCCGATTCGGCGGATTTATTGGTTGACCACTGGAATTTATTGGCCAAGCACCGCCGGCGGGATCCCCTTCTCTACGAGAGGATCCGCGATACACGTGGATACCGTTAATTAAAGATGATTATATCCGCGCTTTCGATCATTCCGATACCCCTCGATATTACACGGGCAAATACGACGGGCACGCCCTTCGAGGCTCGATGCACGCTCGTCGCCGTGGCCGAGAGCTGAAAGGCCCGCAATTTATGCGTGTATATCTACCCGCATTAATGCTCCATGCCCGGTCGTCGATTTTACGAACGGCCGCGGCGGACGGCTTATCGAGCCACCGTACGACTTAATTGGCCGATGAGCGACGAGGTCGAGCAATAAGGTTTACTCGCGGAGGAGAATACGTGCCGCGCTTCCATCTGATTGAAATTAAGAAATATCGAGCAAGAAGTGGACTCGATGCACGGATGCCGAGAAATCGCGGCGGGGTAGTCGAAGCGTTAAGGCGCTGGTGTCCTTCTTGCAGTGATTTTGCATTCCGAAGGGCTAGAATGGTACCTTACGGTGACTCGTGTGGGTTTTACGGCACTCGATGGTGAGTTTAAGGCAGTGTAAAGCTCGAGTCACTTGAACGCGCGTTCATTAGTCATCCTCGCTGGATGAGAGGACGTCGAATTTACAAGTATAATAACGCGCGAATCACCGCGTTAATAGGCGGTTGGAACGATCACGGGCCCCGGTTCGAAGCCCTTGAAACTTCCCACGGGCCTGGTCATCGGCAGCGTTCCACTATCGGCGAGAGTTCGAGTCGATCACTCGACCTGCACCGTCCCACTCGCTCGCAGCTTTTCGTCAACTTAATCTCCGAAGTCCTACGTACGTGCTCCAGGAGGGCTAATCTCGTTAACCGATCGTTCCCCGGGGATAAGGAACCACAGGTACACGGTGTTCGGAGGAGCATGTGGGCGTACGATAAACATCTACAAGCAAACTTCCAGATTCCCCCGATCCCTCGACTCGCCAGGCATTCCGGAACGTTCCGGTTGCGTGGACACTGGGCGCACCATTGTCACCCCGCTCCGCGGCACCTCTGGGAGCGAATCGATCCTGCGAAGACGGCCCCCCTTACACCTGCGAACCCGTGACGCGCCGATAGCCGCGCGTAGGGGCCACTGGCGTGTCGCCAGGCCGCGACTCGGAGGCCTTGGAACGATTTCTTCGTAATGGCAGGGCGTCGTCGGCCGATCGACCGTGGCTGATTAAGCCCGGAACGGTCGTGTCCACGAGCTAGACGTCGCCCGCTCGGCCGCTCGGCGTGGGAGGGAAACGCGTAACCGTGTAAAACTCGTCCGCAACGGCTGTCCTGGCAGGGGGATTGGATTACCGAGCGGGGGGTGGTGGCGGCGGCGGCGGCGGCGGTGGCGGCGGAGGGCTGGCACTTTCCAGGGCACTTGTGGTTCTTCGTTCACACCTCGACCCTCCCTGGTAACCGTGTGCCGAGAGAACTCTCGAAGATACGAAGAGCGCGCGGAGAAAGGGAGACCGAAGGAACGGCGGAGAAACGAGAGGGAAAAGAAGGAGAATTTATCGTCGGCCAGTGGCGTAGGCCGTGACACCGTCGTGGCCGCGAAAACGCGACCGGTTGCCCGCGTGCACGATTACCTGGGCCAGTCTATTAACAATTTTGGAGCGCGTGAAGCACCCCGGCGGTTGCGCGGACTATTTCATTCCCACGTCACGGGCTCACGCGGATTTCGTACACGCGACGGGGACAAACGTAACGAGCAGGGCCGGCGGCGGCGGGGCAAGGATAAACAAAACGAATTTATCGCGTACAATGGGTGGCAGGTCCCCGAGCACTCTCACGCCAATCTCGAAATTCAAACGGCATCGCTGGTATTGTTTCTGTGGTGTATAACGAGGCCGTTGTAGCCTCGCATATATAAACGATTTCGTTGCGCCAGCTTCAGAAGGCATCGATCGACAGTTTAGGCGTATATCCGCGCCGTTTCGAGAGTCCGCTCAAGAGAGGTAGAGAGGGTTCATTGCCCTTTGCGCCTGAATGTTTGTAAAAAGGGGTGCGGGCGGATTTATGTGTACCTGCCTATATACGTATATATTTTTTTCGCCCGCCAAAAGTTGCTCGGCGGAGCAGAGGCGTATCTTGGAGCTTCGTAACTTTAATTACGCGTATTCTCGTTCCTTTTTCCTATTTATTGCCGGGATCACCAGACGAAGTGGCTGTCCCGGTTCAACCGTACAAATTATTATGCGCGAGCATGGGAGCGGCGCGCGAGACGAGGTGCGCAAGCCTGTACAATTTATTAGGGAACTTTCGTTATACCCCTGCGGGAACAATGGGGTATCTGCAGCTCGCAGACACCATAGTTTGAGATAACAAAGCGCGGGGAAGTCGTAAATCCTCCGCGGACGACAATAGTTGCGGTAATTGTTTCTTCTCCACTCCTCGCGCCCGCGGTAGATCCGCGAATAAGTAAACTCGACTAAATACCTCTTGGCACAGTGAATACGCATACACCCCGGGGACAAGATTGTTCCGGGAGTTACGAATAGATTACTGACTTCGGAAGGAAGCACAGTGACCCAGAGATCTATTTCCTAGCGGCGCTACCGTTTTCCTCTCGCCTCGCGTCAAAACAACCGAAACAAAGAAACTCCTGCATTGCGCGAAGCAGCGTGACAGCAAAGTGCTGAGGGAGCAGCGAAGTAGCAGGGAAAAAGTAAACGACACGGTTTCCCGCGTCAGGCGCAAAAGGTGCCGGAGAATCGATGACCCGGGGCGACGGGACAGCAGAGAGCGGAGCTCGTATTGGAAGAAGACGAAGGAGCCAGCAACGAGGCCCGGAAGTAGCGGCTCGATGGAAAAGGAGCCGCCCGTGGGCTAAGTGAAATGGCGCGTGCCCAGTGGATTTCACGGTGCGTTAGTTACGGTTCCTCCCTGTCGCTACCTCGCGCTCACCCCGTTCCTTTTCTCCCGGACTTCCTGCCTGCCGCGTTCCCCGGTGCACGGAGCTGGTTCCGCGGGTCGACTTTATCCGCGGCACTGGCCAGCGTGCGGGAATTATAAATGCTCCCTGGCTCGGGGGCTCGGTCGCGCGCGATAAATCTCCCTGGGAAGCCTCGGGAAGCGAAAGAAATCTTTTCGGCTGCAGGACGCGCGGCGGCGCCGCGATTTGGAGCGTGGCATGGAAGCGGGCGGGAGGGGCGAGGGGATTAATTTATCATTCAGCAAAGCATGCATAACCGAGCGCCGCGAGTCCTTGTGCGACTTAAAAAGCCCTCGCGGTAAATCGCGCAGTCTCATTTGCGGGCGGGACGAGGCCGCGGGCGTATTACGATATATATATATATAAGGAGAAACGAGCGGGCGGTGGTTAAAGAGAGGGCCGGTCTGTCTCGATGCATGCAAAGAGGAAACGTGTATACTGGAAATTTTCTTCTGTGATACTGGGGCGCGCGCGCGCGCGGGGTCTCGCGGTAACGAGCTGAAAGTTGGTAACGACGCCTTGTTACCTTTGTATCAACTCGAAAATTAAATTCCCCGCCCGCCGCTGCTTGAAGCGGCCTCTATGAAATTATATGCCGCCGCGACTGCACCCTCGAATCCCTCTGCTTGGAGAGCCAGACACGGCGAGAGCGGGATGAGCCGCGTTCGAGGAATCGGTGTGTGCATAAGTCGCGGGAAAGAGGCCGCTAGCGTGTAGCCGCCGCTCGCGGAAAGTCGCCGGGCGGAGGGAGATGGGAAACCAGAGGAAAGACGGGTGTTTTATTATTTTATTGCGGCAACGCGAGCGGGCTGCTCGCCGAGCCGCGAGACAATGAAGCGCGTGACGGGCATATAAATAATGCCAATTTATCCTCGGTTACGAGATACCTATCGCTTGCGTGGCAGCTACCAAGCACGACGGGGTACCAGCGCCGGACAGGACACGATCGGGCCACGGAACAATCCTCTGGATCCGATGCTGGATCCGGCGTACTACAGTTTGTAAAATGGAAGTGGGCAGGAATATTCACTCGGCCGCACGATGGGCCCGAGTTATTCTCCACTCCTTCCTCGCTCCGCGGCCGCTCTCCTCCTTTTGCTGGCAGATACATTAATTCAATCAGGACTCCTGATATCGCCGCCGGTCAGACTTTCGTGGCTCGTTAAGGAATGGAAATAATCGGCCCCTGAGCATTCTATCGTGTAGTAATTTGCTAGGCTGAGTGTTGGGAATGGAACTAAGGGCTGGGAGGATCGCGCTTGACGTCTCGCAGAGGTGGAACGGAGTTTCTTGGGCGATTGCTGCGAGATGGGCGTGGGACCACTTACGGGCGAGTTAGGTGGACAAGCAACAGCAAAATAGAGAAGTTTCGTATAGCTAATTCAGGCTATGGATACTGCTCTACGATATTTGTTGCCGAGTATATGATTATGTATACATTAATTGAAACGTAAATGTCCGGGAAAAGGCACATCATTCTTTTTGTTTAAATCATGTAACAAGTAAACAAGTTTGTCGCTTTGAATACCGTTAAGGAACTAGTTTCTGATCAGTTTAGAGGGGTTCCCGCTTTAATATTTATTTTTAACCTAATAAAACTTTAAATCATAAACATTTTTTTATACTAAAAGATGAATTAGTGTTTAAACTTTAAGGAAAAATTTTAAAAAGTTGAAAATAAGTATAATTTAATTATTTGTAAGGTACGGAATAATAAGGTGACTAGGAACTAGTTTTTGATCAATTAAAAATACATGGGGACTAATTTTTGATCGGGTCAGGAACTAGTTTTTGATCATCTGAAATACATGGGAACTAATTTTTTGATCAGGTTAGGAACTAGTTTTTGATCATCTAAAATACATGGGAACTAAATAATCGGATACTAATTAAAAAGAAAGTACCAAATAAACTTATTTTTAGTACTATACCATCTAAATTTAACCACTTTATAATTTTATAATGGACTAACCTAATTTTTATTCAGGTGATCAAAAATTAGTTCCACAAGTAAAAAGTGGAACTAAATAATGATCACTGACTTTTAAAGTAAAATAATACATATAATACTAAAATTCTTGCGCTACATTGTAAAGTAAACTATTGTGAGCAAAATGTATGAAAATAACCTTTAATACCGCAACAACGAGCAAAGAAATCGACTGTGGCGTCGATGGTGATCTCTTACTTCGAGCAGTAAGAGATGGCGTTCAACAGGCACTTTCTTCAAGTGGGTTACCTTACATATTTATTTTCACGAAAACTAACAATACCAGCTGCTTTCACAGACAACACATATATTTTTGAATAATCAATTTTTATGTTAGTAATTATGTCAAACAATTATTTATTGACATAAACTTAAAAGAACGATTTATTTCATGAACTGATAAAAAATTAGTGCCTGATCAAGAACTGGTTCCTTAACGGTAGTGGCTTGTTTATTAATTCTTAAATTTGAAACAATACGTCATCTTTTTCTAACTAATAATTGATAATTTCAAACAATGCCATCTGTGTATCGAATGATACACTATTTACCTTACATGGATTTCGTTGAACTTTTCGCGTGACCGATCGGCAAAAAATAGCCCGGAGTCTAGACGCTTTCTAATTTTAAGTCTCAGATCGGACCGCGAACAGGTCGATCGATAACTGTAGCAGCACATCGGCGATAGGTGACAAATTTGTCAGCATTCCGAAAATCCCCCAGTGACGAGAACCATTTACACAGCGAGTCCAATCGTGTTTTGACAAGGACTTAGTCGTCGCCGAGGGGATTTGAATCTCGCCTATCCAAACACCTTGTCCGATTAATTTCCCTTCTTCTTTTTTCCCCCACAGAGACACACAACGATATTATTTCCAGGGACGCTCCTAATCCCGAATAAGAGCGTCCCCCTGAATCGTCGATGCGTCGCCAAGGCCCACGGTGTTCCAACGGTGAACACGCGAAGTGACAGGTTCTAACTTAAGGGCCTGGGATCTTTACGAACAGGAAAACCCGTAATCCTCTTTGAGAAGGAAGGAGCGCGTTGTTCACGAATGGGTTCGACGTGCCGGCCTTCCTGAATGTTTACGGGGTGGAAAGATGCGAGAGGCTGATTCGCCTTTACGCGTCGAAATCTAAATCTTGTCCCTTTCCATGCCCGACGTCCTTCGTTCTCCCTTATCTGCCCTGTATCCTACAAGCGTACACTAAACACCGTCCCTCGGGCATTTCTCAATTATCGTCGAGACAGATTTCCCTTACAAATTTCGGTACTAACGAGTGGCATACCACACTGCCGAAGAGAAGAAACCAATGCTCGCTTCAACGATACATTTCACAATCCCCCTGACGCGTCAGCGGGCGCCGCGCTTCAACTAATCTCTCAAGCACCAGTTTCTCAGAACGAGGTAAATAGACTTGCACCAATTGACTCGTTTACCCGTCCCCCGTCGCCCAATCAAGATCAGAGGAGGCACTCGGGTCACCAAGCTGATTGCAGTAAACACTAATTCGCATTCAAGAAGCATCGAGGGGGCCGGACAGTATATACAGGAGATCGTAGCCCGTGCCCCGGCCGTGGCGTCGTTGGCCATCGAAAACCCGTGGAAAATCGTAGAAAACGTGCCCCGTCGAGGCACGAACGTGGGGCGCTTCGTGGTCCCGAACTGGCCGCTCAGCATACGAAAAGAGGCCCGCGGGGACGCACGGTGACTACTAATTATATGTGCCATGCAAACCGAAAACCACTGGACGACGGAGGCAGCAGCACGCGACGAGGGGGCAGGGAAGAAGGGACCCAAGCGGAAGAAGGACAGGGGGATGCGTGGAAAGAGGGAAACGCGGAGAAGCGAGAGAGAGAGAGAGAGAGAGGCGGAGAGAGGAGCAGGCCAGGCGAGCACGGAGGAAAGAGAACGTGGGCGAACGAGAGGGAATTTGCATGAAAATACAGAAAGTTTCGAAGGAGCGTTTCCCTTAGTTCACTCGCGGTGGCACATAGCGGGAGTCCGGGTACATATACAGAGCGTTTCACGCGAGCCGCGACTGCCGGGTCCACAAAGGCGGCGTAGGAGCTTTTCTGTGAACTCCTGGCGTTCCGATATGTATATAAGGCGGAGGAGAGAACGAGAGAGAGAGTTTTTTAACGAGCACCGACCGCGGCAGCGTTCGTTTTATGTGCGCGCGTGTATGCGCGAGCTACGCTACCGCTTTGCCGTGGCGCAGCGGTAATGGCGCTACCGGTAATATTACCCGGTGCCCTCCCCGTATCCCTGATCGCGAGCCCGCTACCCCTGCGTGCAAACAGGGAACGATACCGCGCCACCAACCGCCGCCGAATCTGCTCGCGCCGTTTCCCTGAAATCGCGTGCACTGCTCGCGACGACGCGCGACAGCACGCCACCAACTGCTGCGCCGTGGCTAGAAGGGATTTTGTGAGGCACTTTGGGGTGTATTCGAGATGCGAGGGATTATCGAACGAGCGGTTGATAAGCAGTCGCCGCTTGGGTCTCTGCCCAGAAGGCCGACCGGGGCCCAATTTTCAAAGCAAAAATTATAATCCTGGGCCTTTTGCCTTAAATCCGCCACTGTCGAATGTGACTTTCTCAAATTGCAAGGAACGCTGGTTTCGATGAAACTTGGAGATTTATATAGGGGCTGAAGGGAAGGGATGAGTTTTATCAGCCATGGTGATTCGGGGTGGAGGGTGGAGATTGCTTCCACGGCTTCAATCCTCAACCCTCGATCCAATTCATCCCAATAAGTTTTTACGAGAAAGCAATTTCGCGACACTCTTTTGCATTTAGTATTAAGGGGGTCGTCTTATGTGACGGCCGGTTTTTTTTTCGCTTTTTTGGGGAATTTTTTGTTGACGAACCATGAAACACAATATCTTGGAATTTGTACTACATATTTATTAACATTTGAACAGTTATTCAGAATGTTTTGAAGTTAAAATATTGAGTGGAATTGACTTTACAGCTCTCGAAAGAGACAGGTGCGAAAAAAAAGTTGGTCGACGGCTGACATGATTCCGGCTGTCCTGCTCATCGGAAATCAAAAAGTCAAACGGCACATTAATTTATAGACTTGTGGCTATAGCCGGTACCAGAATGAAGTCAAAATATTGGAAATTTCATGTTTGACACAGTTTTGAAAATAAAGTTACGATTTCAGTCATTTTTTTCGACTTTTTTAGCTTGAAAAAAAACTATGACAGATATGACAATGATTCTAGTACCGGCTATAGCCACAAGTCTACAAATTAATGTGCTGTTTGACTTTTTGATTTCAGATGAGCAGGACAGTCGGAATCATGTCAGCCGTCGACCAACCTTTTTTTCGCACCTGTCTCTTTCGAGAGCTGTAAAGTCAATTCCACTCAATATTTTAACTTCAAAACATTCTGAACAACTGTTCAAATGTTAATAAATATGTAGTACAAATTTCAAGATATTGTGTTTTCATGGTTCGTCAAAAAAAAATTCCCCAAAAAGCGGAAAAAAACGGCCGTCACATAAGACGACCCCCTTAAGAGTAAGAGTGACGTTAACTGTATTTAGCAGTTACGCACGAGTTTTATGTTTTGTAGAATTATTTGGTAAAATACCGCGTAGAGGGGTGTCATTTCTGGATGACTGCCTATTGCAAACGCCAATATAATCAGGGACTGTGGCAATGAACTGATAAGCGCAACATTGTGCAAGTTCAATTTTAAAATAGACCACTGCCTTTGTACAATTTTGCCTGACGCGTCCGCGGAAATGAAGCACACTGCAGCTTTGTACGCTTTGGATTGCACGGCGTACGTATTTGAAATGTATCCTTTGATGCTGTAATCTAATCGGGTAGTCGGAGCTCGCAATTTAGCAATTTCGGAAATAATTCTTTGTCACGTAGGTATTAGGGATTGCAATACCGGTAAATCAGTTTACCGGTTTCCTGGTAAATCGCGAGAAATACCCTCAAATTTTTACCGGTAATTCGATAAATTACGTACAGCAATATAGCGCATATATGCGTTCTTAATTCCGTCGACATCTACTGCGTTATCAGTGAAAAAAAAACTTCAATTACTAATAAAGACGAAAACCGAAGTATCTCATGAAGAACGAACTCTGACCCAAAAGGAAACTAAAAATCTGAATCAAGTCATAAAAAAAGTGGGCGTATTCTCAAGTAGAAAAAGTAAGGAGAAGGTAGATACAAGTGGCATATGATTTCTTAATAACTACCCGACCAACAAGTATAGAACTTGAGAGTGATCTATCCGTGGCTGAATTATTTTGTAAAAAAATTAGATCGCGATCAGGAGACCAAAGTTTTAACAAATTATGTTTTTCGCGCTTACTTGTTCAAAAGAATTGTTAAATAAAAAATATTCAATTATGTATGTAAGTTAAGATTCTTTTCATTGTTTTCGTGGTGAAGATCCATATTAACAAGTATTGCTATTAGTTATACAAATATATCTATTTTGTGTTATATCATTTTATATTTTATGTTCAGAATAGTTCATGTGCATATACTTTTTATAATTAGAGTTAAAACAGTTTTTTGTAATGTTTACTTTTATATTTTCAATACCTTAAAAAAATACCGGTAAACCGGTTTAGATTGAAAATTTTACCGAATTACCGGTAATTGAAAAAGTCGGTAATTTTGCAATCCCTAGTAGGTATGTACCTATGCGCGCGCACCAGTGTTCATTCTAGGAAAATACACACCATGGTAGACACGTTAGCTACAGAGGACCGTTCATAGATATTTACCAAAATCTCCCAGCAGCTAGCCTCCCTTCATTTCTCACCACTGTTCGCAAGGGTGGAGGGTCGAAGGAGACGTAGACGTAGACGTGGGGGTCTCCTTGGATTTAAGGAAAAACGATTGCACGTCGGATGGATGGGTTCGGGGTAAGCGATGCAAAGAACTACGAGGCCGTAGCCTGTTCTCCATGCGCGCACGTATGCGTCGAGGGTGAGTAGACGCTGGCTGAGTAATATACATTCATCCGTAGACAAGACGGATGTGGCGAGTACGCACAAAAGTACAGACTGCTTTATTTCTCTTCCCTCGTCTCTCGCCGTTCCATCCGCACGTTTATAATACTCGCACAGTTTTTCAATCCTCGCGGACAGATCTTTCTGTTGACGAGCGGCGCGGGGCAAAGTGGTAATCACGGGCAGGAAGGAGCGTCCGCTAATCGTCCAGGTCCACGCCTGGGACGCTCGCTGGCGTTAACACGCCTATATTAACCGCCATAACGCTGGATGGACGGTTTCACGCAGCAAAAAGCCGGCTGCCATTGGAACGAGGGGCGACGTAGCGGGACCGGCTAGCCGATGCTCGACTCTTCGCAGAAATTCCGCGTCCGACGGGGAACTCTGCGAGGCTCGCGTGCGCCGGAACGGTAACTCAATGGAGATGCACGCAACATTCTGGTCGTTTGTCCCCGCGGGGTCGGGAAACCGTGAAGAGGCGACATCGATTACTGGCCAACGTCGCAGTTCAGCCACTGGAATTCTCGAACGCCTGTCCTCCGGGCTGTCGTTCTCCATTCCTATTGAGCTAGTCCCCGTGGCTCTTAATAACAGCCGACTCGGGGAGCGAGAAATCAGGAGGACGATGGAACGAGACAGAGGGAAAGTGGAGAGCGCGGAAGAGTATCGAAGAAAGGATCGAAGTGGATTCCGCGGCAGATGAGGGGAGAGGGGTTGCGGGCGGCTCGAATGGCCGATATTACACCCCCGGGCGGTAATTCGTATCGAGTTTTCCGTGCTGGCCGGGCAACTCGATCGGAAACGCGATCAGGATGGCGAAAGTAATTTTCGGACGATCGGAGGCCGTCCCGTGCCGCGGGCTGATTCCGCGATAAGGAAAACGAGGCTTGTACAGGGTGTCGGTCGTAAAATTTATACCGAAACGCTCGACCATCCCCCGCCACGGCCGGGGCCGTCCTCCTCTCTTGCCGCGTGTCTGCCCGCATACAGTTCTCCAGGGGAAACCGGGGAAACGTTAGCTTTGATCGGAATTGGCAATTTGTGCGTCGATATTAATCGTCTCTGTCGTCGTCGAATTGCTCTTTGTTCGGACGGGGGAGGAAGAGGTCGTGTACCTAGTTCACTGGGAGATACAAAGTTGGGCGTATCTTGAAAATATCCAAAATTGAGGGAAATACAAAGCGCCAAAGTGGGCGCTCCGGCAAAACTGTTGTCAACGAATATTCTCTGACTCGTAATCTACAAGTAGGAAGTTGATTGGAATATTTTAACCAAAGTTCGCCAAGTTAAAGCAAATATCAATTTTGTACACTTTTCCTGATATAATTCTCTAAGGAGCGAGTTCCACCTTGTGGAGAAAACTGTTTTGTATCCGTTCTTCACTTACGATGTTCTTCACTGTCTTTGGCGCGCATTGTGCAGCGCCCACTTTGGTCTTAAGGGGACCGTTCGGTCCAAAAATCGATCTTTTTTATTTCATTTTTCGAATGTTCAACCTTTTAAGAATACGTGTTTAAAAGGATTTTTTGAAATTCGTAAAATTCCCGAAGCTATGGGCATTTGAGTAGCGGCAAATGCCTGGGTAATACCCGGCCACTTGGCACTCACGTAAAACTTTAAAAGCGTTTTTCTCGAATCATGATGTTTCCGAACGGTAGACAGCATAACAAAAGAAATTCTTAACCGATTCCAAAAAACTTGGTGTCATTTTCTTTGTCATTGAATTCACTATCGCATCAGCCTTCGACCATCAATTTTAAAGGTCATAGTTCATCGTTGTTAACATTTTTAGGCGCAGAATTACCCCCTTTTTTCGCATGTTTGCGTTTAAACGTGTACCAAACATCGCCATTTTGCTTTATTTGCCTTCTCAAAGGCTGATGCGATAGCCATTGAAATAACCTATAAGAATATCTTTGGTTTTTCGATTTCCAACAATCCTACGTCGAGTTCTACTGTGTACCGTTTACGCCTGTTTTATTGCAGCAGTGCACTGAGCGCCACGTAAAATTAGAACCATTACAGGAAAATGAAAAAAAAAAATGGTTTTTATATTCTTGAAGAACGAATAAAGAAAGACCATGAAGCTTTTTACTGCAAGTTGTATACTTTTTTGGGAAAAAATCACAAAGATCACCTATTTTTCGAGCGTTTTGACCGAACGGTCCCCTTAAAATGCACGTTATATTCAGAATACAGTATTGTAAAACTAGTAAATGGTATGAATTATTAGTCGCCCTTGAATCCAACCGAAAGGAAACCGTTTCTTTTGGCCGTTTAATACCCTTGTACCCCCTTAAGGGGTTACTCTAGTGTAACTGCCCGTTTTTCAACGCCATCTTCGGAAATTTATTTAACAAAAACTATAAGTTTATACTATCTGGCGTTTTGCCTGCAATATTAAGGTCTGTCGCTGGTATTTCTCCAAACGTACCTTAATATGCAGGCAAAACGCCAGATAGTATAAACTTATAGTTTTTGTTAAATAAATTTCCGAAGATGGCGTTGAAGAACGGTCAGTTAAACTAGAGTGCCCCCTGAAAATGAGTTGCACCGTTCATGGAAAATTTTCTAACTTTCATCGATCCTTGACCCTTGCATCAGCGAGCTACCATTCCTATGCTCCCCGCTGGCTTGACGGTTTCCTGATACGTACATATTACTCCCGCCTACAGTTGCAGATTTTCCACGCGCTGTTTCCCTCGAGTCTCCCCGAACACGAGCCCCGACAGATTCCCACGACCGACTATCATCTTTTTATGCGAATAGGGGGAATTTCTCGCGGTGACCCCGCAGTCGGGCGACATATTGGGTGATAGCCTCCGCGCGCTAATCAGAGGCATTCCCCGGCCGACAAATGGCAATTTAACGCTGTCGACCGTCTCGGTCGATATTCGAGCGACCCTTTGACCGTCGACGCTAATGCACGGCCGGCCCTTTATTTCCGGCTGTCACCCCGGCCCGACGATACGCTCCACGTCGTTCGGCACGGAGCGGTCGGACGTGGGTGCCCGCCAACCGGTGCATGAGCCTCGCTCTATACACCGCTGAAAAGGACCACGCCTCCTAGCCAAAGGATTTAATTACGAATTAATTGTGATGCACAGACGCGTGGGTAATTCTAGCGGCAGGTAATTGCAGCGCCGCTAGATACCACCCGGCACGCTCCTCCGTTACACCTGCCTCCTCCCGCCCTTTGCAAACCGCTGGCGCCCCTTTATCTCCGCGTCTACCCCTGCCAGACACCCCCGCGCGCTACCAAGTACGACTTGTTAATTATTCCCTCGATCGCTCGCCTTTCAATGCTACTGTACTCGAAAGTAGATAGGTATATGTAATTATAGAAACCACTGGGAGATCGCGATGCGCAAGTAGTTGTTAGATCCGATGTTTCAGCGAACTAGAAACATTGAAATTCTATTCTAATCGTCTCTAAGTAGTTATCGAATTTTGAAAGCCACGCAAAATATCTTTCAGCAAAAAATCTTCCCCTTACCCTTTAGAATTAAACTCCACATAGTATCGGTACTCGGACCAGGCGCACCCCTCGCACGAAATCACGCCGCTGCGTCCCCAGGAGCCCGCGTGGCGTTTCACGGAAGGGGTAGCAGCAGGACGACGCGCCCTCCGAAGCGTCGGTTTGCGATTCAACGGGGCGCGAGCATACGCGTTTTCCGCCCGGCGTTCAATGCGTCGGTAACGAGTGCATCATTGGCGCTCGTCTTCCACCCCCGCCCCGGTGTATTAACCGGCGCGGTCCCGTTGGAGCCGCGCGGCCACGGCCGGGGTCACATAATTGTGAAATAATGCGCGGGTGGTAGGAAGCCATTGTCGGGGCCTGCCAGGTGTCCCCGGGACACAAGGGAGGGGCGCGGGGACAATGCGGTCCGACGGATAACAGAATTTAATGAAGCGGGACCGCCACTTAGAAACGTCGTGTTTCGCCGGTGACAGTGTGTCCGATTCAAAGCGCTCGTTACGAGGGGGGCGATCCGTGACGAACCGTGGGGGAGGCTTCGCGTACACTTCCCTCCGGACAAAGAGGGACGCGCGCCACCCCTCGCCACCGAATGCAGAGAGAGAAAGCACTTCGATAAGATACCTTTCTATTCGACGATCCGTGTGCACCAGACACACGGAGACGTGAGAAACTGAGCGTGTCGAATCGATGTGCTCGCTCTTTAACCGATCGCCACGCGAGCCGTGCGTCCTCCTTTGCGCGTAACTGTTTAGAGCCGTTCCGTGTTGCATTAACTACTTGGGAAGTCGGGAGGAACGCATTTGCGTGAAACGAATTTTTCTGGCACTGTGCACGGGAACGTGCGGAATATTCCCGGCGCTTTTTCGAGCAAGCATGAATATACGTAGAACGGACGAGCAAGGATGCAGCAAGGGACTGAAATTTCTTGGCGAATTTCCTAGATAAAGCGAGGTCGTTACTGGTCAAATAGATCCGCACGAAGTGGCGGTGGCGGCTCATGGCGGTTTTGCGTTGACAAACCGAAGCAAGCGCAAACGTTTGCCTTGCTCTTAATAATATACACTTCGCTGTAAGTAATAAAGCTGACTATTGAAGGTAATATTCAAAGCGAACGCGGTTCAGCGAGATGTCACGGAAAATAGGAAATCTCAAGAGGATAATATAATCGCCTGTAATTAGAATCGAATGCATTTGAACGCTTTACTACCGAAAAATAAATTCGGCGCAAATCTGCCACTCGGAACACGCTGTCCTACAAGTTGCAGGTAACTAACTTTCAATCTCTGTTGAACAGCATCCAATCTCAAGCTCTCGTCAAACTCCCATTCGATTTAAGTCTTACCTGATCGCCGGCTTCGATTAGATCGTGCCAAATCGTCGCGTCCCTTCTATCTGGCGTCGTCAACAAGTAGGGATTCCCGACATAGCAGCGATTTATCGCTCCGATAACAGCTCCGATTCGCCGACGAACGCCGCGCGAAAACTGTCACTCTCTTCTGCCCGTTCTCCGCACAGTGTCCGATCTAACGATCCACGAACCACTTCGATCCTCGCCAAACTTGCCCCCTCCCCCCGCCCGCCCCCGCCTATGCCTCTCAGTCCAACGAGGGAAATCGACGCGATTTTTCCTCCATTTAACTTCACTCCGCCGCGGTCCGTCCCTTTTATTCTCCGCACTCGCACGTCGGAATCAGCGTCGGACAGTTTTCGCGAGGAAATCACCTCGGTTAACCGTCTTTTGTGCCCCCGAAACTCACGGTCGCGAGGAAAGTGGGCCTTTGCGGCACGGCACCTTTGTCCCGCGATGCACAGACGGTGGAACTACGGTACCAGCTCGAACGAGCTAGTTCTCCTGGGAGAACGTGCCCGAGTGAAACGATCGTTAGAGCGAATTAAGGGATTACCAGCTAGTTTTCCGTTAGTTTAGAGGGATTCTGCACGCGTGGTCCACGTTGGCCGGGTTGCCGGTCTCGAAGGCGCGCGAGAAATGTACGCTCGGCCCGGCGGCGCTCGCTTTTATCGACGCTCGCGAGGAGTGCGCGCGCGCAAGCGTGCACTCTCTCTCTCTCTCTCTCTCTCTGCTCTCCCCCGTGTCTCCCAGCACGCGTCCCTTTTCGCCGCTCTGCCGGTCCCTTCCCGGTCCCCTTGGACGTGTGCGCGAAGACGCGTACGATACGAGCGCGCCGAGTGTGCGCGACGACGACCGGGAAACGCGACCGCCGATAAAGACGCGTCGCATCGCCTGTACGCGACTGCCCCTTTCGCGCGGACGCTTTTCCTTCATCGCCTCGCACCATCGATCTGCCGCGACTTCCGACCTTTCCCAAGTCGCCGGCAAAACCGCACGACTCTCGATTCGCCGCCCTTGTCCTGGGAGGTGAATACGCCAGGGAGGCGGCTATTCGAACCCCCTTCGCTTGGCATGCTCCACTCGCGGCACGCGCGCTGAAGACGCTCGCTGTGCTTCATTTCCCTTCCTGAAGATTCCTAGCTTGGTTTGTTTGGGTTGTTGCGGTCGGGGTCTTTGAATGGGGACGATGCTGTCGGATGCAAGCTAGCATATTAAGTGCTACGTGGGAGAAATTGCAACCCCCTAATTGCGGCATGTGAAATGATTGCTCGTAAATTTTGAAATCTGGGAACAGAGATGTGCAAACATTTTATTCGAATAAAAATCTCGAATAGCGAATAGAAGATAAAAAATTAACTTCATACGACACATGACGGTGGATTTTTTAAATTATTATTCGTCATTCGAAATTTGTATTTAAATAAAATGTCTCCCCGTCTCTGCCTGGGAAGCAATGCTTGCTTTCGCAAAGTTGCGACCGTGCTAAACTCAGCTGCCAATGAATTCTATTTCCAGAGAAATGGAGAACCGATTGGTAAGATTACTGGACTAAGATTGAAACCCAGAATCTTCCCCTGCATTAAGAGGTACTTTAATCAGCCGAGCTGTCGAAATCATTCATCTTCCATGAGCCCGATAGCAGAGAGGACTGTCTGTCGTCTATATCTTATTCTACTTCCTCGAACGTCCTCCCCGAAACGGACCACCATTAGAGCCGTATCTGCTTTCCCGTCGGTAAATTAACACCCCAAGCACCCCAATATCTGTTCCACTTCCTCCGTCCACGAATCCTCGAGTTCCTCAGCCAGGTACCAAGTGACACGTCGGCGGAAATGAAACGGTAGCAGAGGCGTAAGAAGCTGCCGACACCAAACGGCGCCGCCGCCAGGGAAGCGTATCCGCTGAACAAATGTTTGCGATTGCTCGATTAAGAGCGCCCCGATGCCTGTTCGCTGGGCGCATTAATCTGACGAAAAAGTGCCGCGGCGTTTAACGCGTCACAATTAAAATATTTACCCGCACACAGCGACGCGACGCCAGCAATCGGTCCGCCGATTCACGGGGTTTCGTTCGCCTCCGGTCGCGAGCTCAGTCCAAGGGGATCGCCAGCCAAACAAGACACTTCCGCGAGTCAGGTGTACGCGAGTTGCACGCTCGTCGAAGGAATTACGATCCGCTTCGCGAGCAATAATCGGGGCCACGTGACGCCGCATGCGAATTATCCCATAACCCTCGATGAATTGATATTGGCCCGAGTGTTTTGCCGCGCTCTTTTTCCCTTCTCCCACCCCCGTCGGCGTTGAATATGCAATTGATTACAACGGCTGATCGGAGGGACCGCGTTTCGCGTTTCAATGGCCGGCGATTAATTCCGATTCCGCGGAGTATCGCGGTGCCAGCGTGTACGATTTAACATATTTGATCGATACCTGCGCCAGCTTCGATTATTCACCATCGGCCACGGAATTATTATCCCGTTACTGCTCGGCGAATTTAATTGGTACCGGGGCTCGGGAGGCTCCTTCGTTTCAGAGGGCTGAGCGGGGGGATTGAAAATTCTTTCCTGTTTATTCGTTAAGTGAAAACGTGTCGCCGGGCGCAGATGCCTAGCGCGACCGTACTTTATGAGACAGTAACTGGGCGTTCTCGATGTCGAGCGAGTAGAATATCATGCGCGTATTAATCGGTTGCTCGAACAAGACGGGGCGGGGGGAAGCCATCTTTATGGTCGTGAACACTGTGGGCTTAATCCCGCGAAATCTCGTCCTGTCTTGTAACACTGATTGACCAGACGTCCTCGCAAAAACGAGTCGAATGTAATTAAGATATTAATAACTCGTCGAGAGCGGCGCGACCTGCTGCCATAACCGTTGACGAGGATCCCGCGTCCCGTCCAGCGACGCGGCCTCTGATCGAATCTGCATCCAGCGGCCTTGAATCGAGAGCCGGCATTTCGAGCGAATGGAATCACCGCGTCGTCGAAAGGCACTTCTGCCAATAAACAGAAGATAATCGACGAGGATTGATCGATGTCGATCACGTGGGCCGTGGGTGTTCAACCTCGAGGATGTTGTGCATTTGATCTCTGAACTGATCTGCGGAACTATCTGACCCCGAAATGGGTCCCAACTGGATTTGAACCTGAATTTGTTAGCGATACGTGTGCTAAGGTATTTAGAGTGGGGGATGACTCTAGCTCCCAGGTACTACTTGATGACTAAGTACGAATTTAGACTTGAAATGGAAAGTGATTATCGTCAGGGATCGAAAAAGTTCTCGAACCCTCGTTTTTTGAAAAAATTCTGTTAGAACTTGTATGTTTTGTTTAAGAAAATATCTGTTTCTGTGGAATTTTTATTAAAAAAATGTTACCTTTAGGAACTTCTTTAAAAAGTGTTCTCATGGAATAGATATTTTAGAACTTATATAATAAAAGTTCTATGGAAACAAGTTGCATTAGAACATTTATTAAAAAAGTTTTCGTAAGATAAAGAAACGTACTAAATTATCAGGTACTAGTTTTATTTAACAATACAATATCATATTCTTCATATGTTTATTTAATAAAAGGTATGAACATCATAACATTAGAAATATCTACGTAGGTAAGTATTACAAATAAATAACACATTCAGAATATCAATTTAACTGTAATAATTATTTAATATTGTTGTAGTACTATCCATTGAATAGTATTTAGTATTTGTTACAACGATTGAGACCTTTTTTAATATTGGTGAACAAAATATCTGTTCCTGTTATAGAAATTTTTTTATTTTTGCATTTTATAAGTTTCATTCCAACTAGAACCTTTATTTTTAAGAACTTTTATTTTATCGGTTCTTCTGGGAACTTATAATGTGAGAACATTTTTAAAAAAAGTTCCGCGGTCCATGTTTTAAGTGGAACCTATTGAAAAGTACCAGAACTTTTTCGATCCCTGATTATCGTGACGTCACGAGGAATAACATATTTTGCAAACAACTACTAGACAGAAGTTATCTGTTGACTCCTCGAGTGACTCAAAGCTAACAGAAGCCTGCTCATCCCAAAGAGCTGCGCAGTACAGTAGAGAATGATCTCATGTTGCCTGAATTGTATAGTGGAAGCACGAGGAAACGTATTCGGCCCCTTAAGGAATCAGCTAATTCCAGAAATCGGTTGCAGTCGCATAAATTTCGACAATGTAACCCACACCGGGGGTCCCATTTGGCGGTGATAAGCGCCTAGAATTTCGTGCTGGCATTCCTTTCGGAGACAGACGCGTCATAGTAGCCCGGCCAGGGAGGAGGCCTTGGTGAAACTTAGGGCCGTATCTGTTTAGACGCAAGAGTAGCGGAGCCGCCTACTATATTACCGCGACTAATGGTAATGACGCTCGTAATTCTCGGCGATAGTGGCGGGTGCAGGGGTCGAAGGGAAACGCGTCCGAGCCCCGATACCAAATGAGTTATACCGTCGAAGCAGGTACTTAGCCCCCGATGCTCGGTATCGGTGTGTCCGAAGAGCACGGTGAATCACGCGAGTGAAGGAGCGTCGGGAGGGCGAGAAAAGGCGAAAAAGAGAGGCCAGCGGGGGGATGGACAACGGAACGATGAGGCGTTTATTTATGCAGCTTCATCAGGCATTCCTTCGGCGATACGATTAAATGCTCTGTAAATGCTTCCTCGGTCGCCCACTTCGTTCTCTCGCGTGCGCTATCGCGCGCGTTTCGGCTTTCGTCGCGTGAGCGACTAGGAAGAGGGAACGTCCTACAATGGGGGGCGCTCGCCGGCGCAGCGTGGCCAGGAGTGCTGCAGGTAGAAAAGGAAACGAGATAAGCCGTACGCTCGCGCGAACCGTCCTGATGAATAGCCCGTGAATCGGCATTGAAATCGTACGTGACCATTGTCCCGGGGACGCTCGTATCGACTTCGCACGGTCGCGCGCGCGTAAGCCTGGTATTGTAAAAATCTGCTGATGAAATTAATAAGCCGAGCTTGGTCGGCGTGGCTGGTTAGGGAGGCAGTGGATCTTGTTTTCGAAGGGCTCGTTACTCGCTGGTGAAACAGTGGCCGACGATTATCCGCGGGATTGAGAACAACCGTATGAATAATGTAAGGTAAACGTACCTATTATGAAACACCTTCCCAAACAGCATCACAAATAACGAAATAAGAAATAGTTATGGCATATATAAGCAACTGCCAAACATTCTATCGATATTTATACATTCTTTTCTGTACAAATTCACCAACATAAGTATTATTATACAACAATCTATTACAAAAAAAATGGTTTTAATGTAATTCATTGATAAAAATAACCGTTTCATATTGTGTACCTCAATTTTTTGAATGTCCCGCTTTATGGAACGGTTCGGAAGCGTGTTCCAAGACCACGGACCCGTGTTCACATAGTTGTACCAGTTCATGAAACACACGCCTCAGCTTTGATAATTAGATATTTCCAGTGAAAAAGAGAAATAGTTCATTATTTAAACTGCCCTAGAGCGTTTATAAAATATATTATATTCACGTTTTCATCATAAATACGAGTAAGTATGCATAATTCAAACTTTTTTAATAAATATCAAAAACCTAACCTGACGGGGCGTTTCATAATAGGGACATTGAATATGAAACACCGGGTCATGGTACGAAAACAGTGTTTCATAATACGTACAGGTCCTTCATTTAGTTTTTTAGTCATATTATTTTTTATTTATAATAAATATACATTTTATGGCTCATTATATAATCGCAAAGCAATGGCCTATCGAATGGTATGCAAATTTTCAATGCTAACCCACTATATTTTATAAATTAGATGACAATTGCATAACCCCATCGAAAAGCGTTTCATAATAGGTACGTTTACCTTATGACGAGCCGAGACTGAATTAGTTTCTCTGTCTCGAACGAGCGATTTTCCCAGTGAACGAGAGGATTTCCCGCGTTCTTTCCCGCCACGGGTATTTCAAGATCAACCGGACAAAGGGGATGGGCAGTCGATAGGAGATTAATTTTGTCGCAGGCCTCGCTCGGCCCCTCACTTTCGCGGCGTAATACACGGGTCAAACGAGGGTTCGTAAAAGCAACGAACCTTTTCCACCGGCAAGCTTCTCTTGCAGGGCCATACGTACCGCCATCGTGCTTGCACACAGAGGGGGAGGGCCACACGTACGAGTGCACGGTCCTTCTGGCTAGATGCATCATGTGGAGCATCTTGTTCTTCATCTCGGTGACGGTGGTGCTCGTCCACCCTCCACCCTTTCACCCCTCTTTCTTTACCGCTGCCGCGGCACGAGAGGCTCGCCCTTTCCATCCATACACGCGACCGGCAACTTTGTGCCTCTCTCCCGGTCTCTCCTCCGCTTCCCACCCCCCGAACCACCCCCGTATCTCGCTCGCTCCCGCTTACGCGACTTTTTTTCTCGAAGCTCGGGGAAGAAGAAAAAGAAGACCAAGAAGAGTAGGCGCCGAGGTAATCAAAGGGGTAGGTGTATATTCGTGGGTACTTTACCCCCTCCTCGAAACGCCCCGGTGCTCTCGAGGTACACGAGAAACACGCCGGAGCGTTGCCGAACAATCGTTTCGGGAGCTTTGAAGTTTCCTCGGCTACACGCCCCCGCCGATCCACCCTCCCCCTCCCTCGTCCCTCCCGCGTTCCATCAGCGGCGCGCATAGCGGGCAGGGGGGACTATACGCGTATGGCGTCGGGGCATGGATGTGACACGGTGCGCCGCTGATGGCGCGGCGAGGCTCAGGGGGAGGGAAATAGGTCCTGACTCTCCACCCACGTGTACACCAAGTACCAACGATAATGTCGCCGAACGCGGGATGGGACGGGGGGGTTTCTATTTTACAAAGAGGGTTACCGGGGGTGGGGTCGGCAGGACGCACGATGCTTAAGGGGCTAATTACGGTATTTTTCCCTCGGAGATTCGCACGATGGTCATCGTGGCTGGATGGTACCTGCTTTGATTTATCCCTTCGCCGTATCTCCTCTCCCTCTCTCTCTCTCTCTCTCTCTCTCTCTCTCTCGTGGGAGAGCGCGGGTGGGCTTTGCGACGATAGGTGTACTCCTGTTTCCGGCGCCGCTATCTTCCATGTCGCGACGGGCTAATCAACCAAAAAGAAGCACTTCTTCCTCCTCCTGTCTTCGTCGCTCTCCCCCGCGCCAGCTCACTCGTGTCACGGCGTTTTCGTTCGCCTCCTTTTCCGCTTCGCCCCCACCCACCCCCCCCCCGCCCCTCGCCCCTTCGCCAGCCAGCTGCGGGGTTCCCTCTTGCCGTTGCGGCGCGGGCGAGCGTTTCTTTCGCGGCCGTGCCGCGAGGAGCCTTTGCTTCCGATGCCGCGTATGCAGAAAACATCGCGGAAGTGGCCACTCATTGTCCCCGGAGTGGCAGCTCGAGTGCAGCTTTGCCGACGACGGGGTAATTAGTTCGTATTATACTCTGTGACATCGCCGGGGTCGGCCAATGAAGCCGAAGAGCACCCTCCCTTCCGCTTTTTTTCCTCTCTACCCGCCTCGCTCCGCTCTCCCTCGGCCGCGCTCCTCCTCGAATCCAATTACGATTTTGGCCCTCCTCTTCCTGCATCGGCCGATGGACGTTCCCCGTTGTCTGTATGGATGGAACAGCCACCCTCGTTGCTCTTCGCCCGGTCTCTCTCTCTCTCTCTCTCTCTCACTCTCTCTCTCTCTCACTCTCGAATCCGTGTACCGGAGCAATGGGGGGCGGGTGAAGAGGCACGAAGGCCGCGATCCAACGCGCGAGGCTGACCGAGGCCTCTCGCTCGCGCAGCGCGCACTCGAACGTAAAGGGCCGGTGAGCTACGAACATCCTCGACAAAGCTGCGCTCTCAGTTGTTACATCTTTTTGCGGCCGCGTATCGCGCGATGAGAGGACACTCCGTAGGGAAGCTCAAAGGCTGAGCGTGCAACGACCGACGACGAGCCACTTTCGAAGAGCAGAAATTGTTCACGTGGGACCGCTGGGTAACACGAGGAACTGGGATCTCTTAACTTCCCTGTGGCATTCGTCTATCAGCGAATCGTAAGAGCAGCGACATTTACATACCGGTTTCGAAACGCGACGGGGATGCCCGCGAAAGTAAACTCTCGTTAACGTCGAATCGGAACGGACACATGGTGGAACAGTCTCCTCAAAGACATCGACACCGCATAATTTTCCGCCAGAGAGAGCACGCTCGCTTCGGTGCCCTCGGATTCGAAAATTTCCCGAGGGCCAGGCTCCTGTTCCCTTCGTCTGTTCGCTCCTTGCCTCGCCCCGCGACGCTTCCCGCCAGGAATCAAGCCGAACTTCAAGGGGTCGTCGATGGCACGACGGAGGGATGGAAAAATAACACGGAGCGGACAATCGAAGCGAATCGACGCTGAAGAACCGGCGACGTGTCTAAGAAACCCCGGGAAAAAAGTGTATTCTCCGCAGCGATCCCTTGTTCGTCGGCTGTCACCGGCGGCCGTCGCGTCGCCCCTTTTTTGCCTCCTCTTTTTCGGGGTCTCGTGCATCGCGCGACGCGACCCCGCGTTACGAGCCGCCCAGCTGAAAATGGCGTCGCATGGTCGCCCGTGAGAAACGTCGCGAGAAACACCCGGGCCAGATCTACGGAATTGTTTCGGTTGAAGGGTGACCCCTCGCGCCCCACCGCGCCTGGGAAATACTTTTTTATCCAACGGCGAAAGGTAACGCGACTCCTTCACAAAATAGAGATAATGCGTTTGACAACTGGCTCTCGTTTCTTCGTGATAATGTCACACGTCGGAGATTAAGAAACCTAAATGACGCCTGACATGTTTGTCATATTCCTCGGGCTTATCTTTCACCCGTTATCGTTTCTTCGTCTGCTCTCGAAATATTCCGTGTATCCTCCAGATTCATCTCCTATGCATCGCCGTTCTCTCACCTGTCTAAAAAGGACTGCTGATCAAGGATCCCTAGGAAACGTCGCTTGAAGATTCATGAGATATAGGGCTCCAGGACCCTATGCAAATGAATCTGAAAGCCTGCCTTCTTGGAATGCCTGGATCGAAACAGTGAACGCTTTAATTAACGTCGGTGGCACCGATCAGCCGCGATACCACGGAAATCGGTACCTACGGACCAAACTATTTCACCCACGTCCAGGACACCACAGAAAGCCTGTGCATCTCGAAGGGTTTTCTATGAACGAAGGAGCAACGACCATTTCCTGCGCTAAAACGGGCCACTCGCCCCCTTAAGTCAACCAGTTGAGCGAGGCAATTCGAGTGCAAACGGTCAACACGGTCAATTCTCGTCCAACTTGTTAATTTCGTAGGAGCCAGCACTCGACAGCCGGCTGCGGCGCAGACGTCCGTACGGGGATTCAGGATCCTCTGCTTCCCCATTTGCACGCCCGCGCCACGTCTGTTTCGCGTACCACTAATACGCAAACCGAACTTCCATGCCCGTCCGCATATCCAATTGCGAGGGAACGTGAAAATTGCTGAAGCAGCATCTGGAGCATCGGCTTCGGTCTCGTTTCTCTTCGCGCTGGTAAATGAGCTCGCGAGCCTACGCGGCAGAAGCTAACCAACATTCTCGCCGGGCGGCTCGCTTCGCTCTTGAAACAATCGCGTGCACCCGAACGTGCGCGTTACGTCTTCGGGAGCTGACTCGGTCGAAATTAGTTTTGGTTCCGACAGAAGTTGCGGGACGCGAAGTCGCGGCCAGAAAAACCCGTGGAAAAGCAAATATGTCCGTTTGTTTGGTTACCCGAATTGATTCCGTGACGTCGATCGCTAGCTCGTTTTTCCCTCACCCGACCGTCGCCACTCTGGTTCCAGGCTGGCGGACATCTGCGCGACTGAATAAATCATACGAGTGATCGAGTATTCGTTTGCGACTCTCCGTCACTGATTTCCTGCCGCTCCGCCGAAATCGCCGGCAAATTTTTCCCGACGGGCGAAAAAGTTGCGTCGTTAAAAGTAAACCGAACGGCGTCGCTTTATCGCGCGATTGACGGAACAGCGTATACTAGTTCGTGGTTCTTGAAACCGTCGACGGCCTGTGGCTTTCAATTCCCAGCCATGCTTTTCCGGCGGAACTCAAAGCGAGGCGTCGAACAGTTCCAAGTTGTTGGCACGAACGGATTATTCATCACGAGTGGCCACAGTGCGACGTCCACATTGGCTTGGTCGGTGAATTATACAGGGCGACTCTTAACTGGCGTGCCAATACTCTGGGTTGTAAATTCTATTGCGAAAGATGGCCAAGAATAGAAATATCCAGGGTCGTTCCTGGCGGGGGTGCAGAAGGTGCCGCCGCACCTAGGCGGCCAAACTTAAGGGCGGCCGCAGGCCATTTATTATATGTAAAGTATTGACTAATAAGAATAATAATCGAAACTCTTTTGCATAACTGTTTAAAATTATGTACATATAGATATAAAAATTAACATTGCGTATCAAATTCTTAATTAAAAAATATTAAATTAACAAGGGTGGCAATATTGCTTTTGCACCTGGGCGGCCAAAACCCAGGAACGGTCATGGAAATATTTATAGAGTTTCCCTCTTAACTTATTTCAGAATTTGTGTATTATTCAGGGGGTTGAAACGCTTCCGAAAATAACTGTTTCAAAGTGTTATACGTACAACGGTTATGAAGAAGAACGGATATTCTGAATAACTGTTATAAGAAATCGAAATTTCTGCCTATATTGTATAACTGTTGTATAACTGTTTCAAGATTATTTCGGTTCTTATAACTGTTTCGAGATCCGAATCCGACATCATAACCGCTTTCAACCCCTGGTATTACCAAAGTTTCTAATTGCTTCAGTGAAAATGAATGTTAGACAATGCACAGCTAGAAATTCCTGTCGAAACTAATCGCAAGGCCACTTCTGTACATCCACGGCAATTCTCCACCCTCTCGATTCTCCCCGAAATTCCAAAATGCGCGGTCACGTTGCGCAGGCAGCGCGAAATAATGTGTCCAGGAATATATTCCGACACGAAGTCGTAAGATCGCACAGAGACAGGGTGTGTACGCGCAGGGTGCAAGGGGCCACCGGCTCTCACCCTTTCGCGCCCTTCTTGCAGCATTCTTCTCCTCCGGCATCGGCGTACGCACGACACGCACACGCGTCGCGCGGAAGCGCGTCGACGCTCGATGAATTCTTTGATCCGCACTGTAATTAGTTGGTGGCAAGCAACGCGGCCCCACCTCCCCGCGGCTCCGCCGTCACCAACGGAAGCCGGCAGTACCCGCGGATGGGGAAGCAGGGGTTGGGTAGCAAAAATGTTTGAGTGGCGATCAAAGTAGTACGACTCTGCCCTGTGCCGGGCTCCGGGGGGGCAGCAGCCAAGGGTGGCAGCGCTAAGGAAAGAAGAGGAGGAGAAGAAGAGGGAAGCCACCCCCGTCGACGACGCCGCCACGCGCTATTGCCGGCTAGCTTGCCATTGGCGTAGCTTCGAGCCACTTTCCCCGTCTTCTTCCTAAGCTCCTTCTTGCCAGGCTGCCGCGGATAACGGAAGGATTCGGCGGATATTTCGGGATCTACGCGCGACCGAGCAAACGTGGACTAGCCGGGCGAACGTCGATACTCCCAAGGGGGTGAAACTGAACGCTGCTCGAACGGGAGGGACCCCTCCCCGCCCCATCGGGGGATCGAACGGGACAAAGAACGGTCAAAATAATTCGAGAGAGTACTACGCCAGTGTTAGAGGGCGCCGCATGACACGTCGAGTGCGGCACTCGGCGCCCTCAAAGCACCGCCCGCCATCGTGGACGTCGTCGGCGACGAGGACGACGTCGTCGAACGGCGTCCTGTAACAGCATCGCTTCCACGGGGACGCGTATCGGTGTGGGAATTTAATGCATCCGCGGGAAGAGCGACGATGGATAAACGAAACCGCCACTCTACACCGGCTGCTGCCAGCAAACGCGGCGCGACTCCATTCTCGGATATGCACGCCACGATTTCGGGGACGGCCGACGCGCAATCATATTTGTGCAAGCGTTTTGTAACTTCCGGCTGTACGGGCGCCGGACGCAATGGCTCTCGTTTATGGAGCGCGGAACCAACCGCGCTGGAAACTGCCGGGGAGTTTCGGTGTTGTCGACGGAGGAAGACAGTGAATTTCATCTGGGAGAGTTGCGGCTGTTTGGCCACCGCGGAGACGGCTTCGCCGTGCTTCTGTATTGTTGGGGAATCAGTGGCCCGAATAAGAAGAATATTCTATTGTTACGTGTCGATCCCCGCTGTCTGCTTAAATACATTTTCTCAGTCAATACTCTCCCGCACGAACGTCGCCTTTGAGTAACCGCGGCCTACTACAGCATCCTCGACGTAGCAATATTTTCACGGATTGTATTTTCAAGAATCTGGGCGAGGAATAAATTCGTTTGAAGATTACAAGGTGGCCCAACGAAGGGGAGCACTTATCTCTGAAAACGCCCCGCTCACTTTCAAGCTTCCCTTTGAGAGGAAAAATCAGTCCATATATTGATTGGCCTGCTTGCACCCTTCCAAAAGTGTTTCTAAAGCCTCGAGTGTCCCAGAAACTACCCTACTAACGCGCGAGTCCTAGCCCGCGTCGCTAGGAGCGTCACTGCGAAATACACTGAAATCGTGAGAAAGATTTTCAATAAATGGGCGCCGGGCGAGGAAGGAATTCGTTTGAAGAAGTCAGGGATGAAGGAAGGAGCGAGGGGCCATGTGGGTGTATGCAGGCGCGTGTACACGAGCGATTTTATGCTCGCCAACCCTCTTTCCGCGTGGCGTAAACCCTCAGACACGAGAGGCAGGCAGGATGGGGTTGCACTTTCAGACGTGAATTTTCACGAAGCGAAATAAAGCGTGTTAAAGCCCGTGTTTTCGTGACGCTTGCTCGCCGCTATGCTCAAGTAATATCTTAATCCTCTTACGCGAGGAGAATGGTAACCCAAGCTCCGAACAGGCCGCTACAGAAAAAAAATGGGGCGGAAGAGTGAATTAATAGAGCGAGAGATCCACGATCGGCTTAAGCCTCCTCTGCCTACAGTTTACTTCTATTCGTTTAAGGCTGCGGACAGACTTGAGCACGAACGCGAATGAGGCAAGCCGAGGCAGAATGCGTATGCAAGTGTTGCACGTCGGTGAATTGCTCGGGGCCGTTCGCCGCATGCCTCGGGCCGTGCGCCGCTGCCTCGGGGCTGTTCGCCGCACGCTATCGGTCGAAAAAAATTAATTCGTGCTCAATGCGGGTGTCGTTCCGAGGCAGGATGTCCCGCGGCGAAAGCGAGGGATTTTTATTTACAGTGATGTTAACACAATCAAAACTGTACTACAAGAAAAGAATTATTTTTTAGTTTTTAATGCATTTTAATTTAGTTTTTACTGCATTTATAATAAAATGGTATACCATTACAATTTTTGTATATATTTTTTATTTTCTGGTTCTTAGTGTTTGTAGATTTACATTTCACAGCTCAGACTTCTTTACAAATATCTTTTATTACTGTATACGATTTAACAGTTTGCTTAAATGCTGTGGTGCTACAGTCACTAAAAAATAATTCTTTTCTAGTACTACAATTTCGATGGTGATACCTATAGTACGAACGCCTGCAAAGTTTTAGTTTTACTGTTCGCACATACATGACTGATCATTTCTCGATAAATTGTGTACTTTCGGTAATCGCGATGCGACTAGCGTCCCGAACACAGCGGCGTTTTGTCGTTTTTGTAAGTGGCTGATTTCAAATCGTTTGGATTTGTGGTTATGGGTTATATTTATTGATGACTGGGTAATTTTTTCACCCCCTCGGGTTAATTTGTTTTTAAATACCGTAGTGTTATCCAAACTACGCACGCCTGCAAAGTTTCAGGACAATTGGATAGTTGGAAGAGGATCGAAACATGTATTTTGAGGAACCTACATCTATTTTTCATGAAACAGGAGTCGCATAATTTGAAACAAATTGTCCTGACTCCCTAAAACATTCCTTCTACTTTTAACACTTTCGCTGCCGGCAGCGGCTGCGATCGGAGTCGTTTCAACGAACACCATGAATTACATCAAAATTTATTCTTTGCATTACGTTATTATAAATAATATGTATCCTCTATGATGTTATAAAAGTTTCCTCAGTTTGCCTCAGCTTGCCTCGTGCGGGGCGCACAGAACGAAAAATCTCAATTTGTCCAGCCCGAGGCATTCGGGTCTGCCTCGGCTTGCCTCATTCGCGTTCGTGCTCAAGTCTGATGCCCTTTGCGTCAGCTGCGTTGCGGACGAATTACCTCGATACTCAGACCAACGCTACTTTCTCAAGACACGGTACGCAATTCGCCACACTGTGACACCTACGACAGAAATATTCATGATCCCCGCAAGTCTCCCCAAAACTCGTGCCCTGTTCCAGCCCCTCGCACACCCTGATTCCCCGAACTTGGTTTTCGGCAGCGACAAAGGGCCACAGCCAATACGCACCCCCGGGCAGGATTCGGGGACACGGCGAAAGGTCCATTTAAATTTTAAAGTGGCCCACGAAGCGACGATCTACCGAAGTCCGTGGCCCTTCCGTGCTTAGCACCGAGGCTTCATCCCCCCCCGGGGAAGCGTTGTAACCGCGATCGATTCGCGCGGAGCGAGCCGCGCGAATTCCGACGAGCGACGGGGCCGACCCACGCTCCTACGCGGCATTAATGCACCGAAACGTAGTTACAGTTTGTAACTCTATTTTGAGGGACATGCACGAGGCACGTCGCCCCTTCCCCCGTGCGTTCCTCCATGGAGTGGATCCGCTCATCCCGGGGCCCCACCCCCCGTCGTAATATTCTGCGGCACAGATAACGTTAACGGTTATGACGACGTCGAAACGCAGGCTGGATGACGGGAACCGCGTACACTCGCGAACATAGGGTTCCTCTATACACGCGTATAATTTGAGAATTACTAACTACGCCGTCCCGCTCTTTCCCCGCCCCTCCGCGTCACACTCACTCCCCCTCGTTTCGTCGAGCTGTGCTTTCTCTCCGTCGCTTGAAACGCCCGTAACATCTGTGTCGCAATTATTCGGCGTGCGCTCTTGGAAGTGTTCGCCGGGTGATCGATCGCCGAGAGCTCGTCGATCGCTTTAAAGAGGCCTTCGACGCCGGCAACTGCTGAGGGGGGCGAGCCGAGCACTGGCCGATCACGAGGAGATGATCGGTCGTAGCCAGCGGCACGCTCGACTCCGTGAAATTGATCCGCGGATGAAGACAGATCGGAGAGGAAAGGGTGCGAGGCTCCTTCGACCGGTTTTCTGGAGGTTGTTTTGTGCGGGGTGGTCTGCGCGTTGATGGTACAAGCGGGGAAAAGGGTGTTCCTTCGTGGACGGATAATGGAAGCTCGTTTGATCCGAGTCTGTTCTGTTATAAAATTTCTAAAGTCGCCTCCCTTTACGTCGCGTTACGAGTAGGTGCACCGGCAATAGACGCAATCACCCTGAATGCGCGACGGAAGACAAGCAACGGGGAACGAGGTCTGATGAATCGTCGAAAAAACGAGTGATCCACCCCTTCGGCGATAGATTACAAGGAGCAAGGTGCACTCAGCTCGTGGACCGTAAATAACGAGTGAACTGCCGTTAACTCGATGGTCGCGCGGCGACCTGTCGTGATTTATGAAACCGTACCTAATGGCGGCCGTGGGTGTCGTAAATTAAAGGAGGAGGAACCGTCATACACTTTAATCCAGACGTTGTCTTCCCATCTGCCGCGCTGGATCATTGCGCGGGTGCCGTCCACGCACGACAAATTCTTTCCGTCTGATTAATTTCCTAGTGGGAAATTAATCACGCGGGGAGGGCGCGCGCGGAACGAACGCCGCCGCTGGCTCGCAGATTCGGTCCGTTGATCTACGGACGCAGCCGGGAGACCGAGAACACACGGGGTAGGGTCTCTCGAACAAGGGAAAGCCGAAAAGGGGGTTAGGGGGCGGCTCGAACCCTTCGAAATATTGATTGACATCCGGGTGACAGATTTCACTGGCCACACACCCTTTTGCCCTCGATGCTGCAACGTACACCGAGGCCGAGCCATCGGTCGCCAGCTCCTTCCGCGTGCTTTGTCATGCTGATTCGTTGCCAACCCCGCAGACTGCTCGGTCGAAAGCGTTGATCCGCTGCAACGTTATCCGAGGAGATCTATCGTACACAACTTCTCGCGATCGTGGTTTTGATTTGATGGGGCGAGAGCGGGGATAGACGCGCGATGGAACGTGAAATTTCGGTTGCGATTAGAAAATTAGAAATGCGAATTAAGTAATTAAACGTCGCGTGAGTTAGTTATGAATGAAAAGTAGCGAGATCCAATATTGATTGAAATACCCATACAGCACAATCTCGTTGCAGCAACGTTGCAAAAAAATCGTCCTCGTCAGAATAATTGTCTCTCTGAAGCAAACACTTTTTCCTTAGACATTTTCTCGTATCATTAAAAACAACGGAAATATTTTAAGTTTAAATGGTAGTTGCAGCAACTTTGCCGCAACGTTGCTGCAATATTGCTGCAACATTGCTGCAACTTTGCCGTGCAATATTGCACCGCAACGTTGCAGCAACAATTCTATGTCCGCCCCGTGCAATGTTGCGCGGCAATGTTGCAGCAACGTTACAGCAACGTTGCGTTGCAACCATGCAACATGGCAAAGTTGCTGCAACGTTGCCGCAACGAAGTGTGCTGTATGGGTACAGCAGTGTCGCGTGTCGGTATCGCGCTATTTTCCAGGGTTTTCCTTTCGGTCGTGTAGTACATGTACGAAAGGAAGGGGAATCCAGGAAAGGGAGTGGAAAACTCGGAGAGATAGGAAATAGGGGCCGGAGAAAGTTAACCCGTCGCAAGCGCACTCCAGCCGGGGAAAATGAAAATACGCTGATGAGGTATAAAGGATACTCGAGATTCTGTAATCGAGTTATATTTCGTAATCCCCTCTTTCGATCCCGCCCCCTGGCTTCGCCTCCATTTAGCGGGGGAATGATTATCCATAGGAACCAATGTTCCACAGAACCAGTCCCATTACCTGGAATATTCACTAGTACAAAAAACTACAGCTAGCAAGAAGTAGGGGAGACCGGGGCAAATCGGCCACTGGGGTAAATCGGCCACCGGAAGTTTTACCCAGTAGAAGTTAAAATAAAAACTCGTGTTTGCTCTTGCAAACGTCTCTCTATGTGTCTACAGTACCAACGGAATTTAATAGCATTTGAGATTATGCTCGACTCTGTAGAACGCAAAATACGTTTTAGGCAGTGATATAAAATTTTCGTGACTTGTTGAAAATTTGTCTTTATTCAGTAATATTATGGTTCTGAATTTTGAGGTGAGTATTTATTGATTAAAATAGCGGTACCGATTACGATTCCGATGATAGTTTGAGTTATTTTGGAAAATCTCTATTGTGTTCGACTGATTGAGGATAGAGTTTATGTCCGGGGCAAAACGGCCACGTAGCACCCGGGGCAAATCGGCCACTCATCGATGATGGCGAAAACGTCGAAAAACTACAATTGTAACGGATTCACCAGAAATGAAACGATTAGCGACGGAGCAAGCCGCATCGAAACAAAAAAGAATAGCAAAAACTACTCCACAGGTGAGAGAATTGAGAAAATCAGCTGTTACTTTGAATTCGGTTCCGAAAAAAAGAGCCACGTCCAAGAAAAGCTGATATGACCACCAATGTGGAATCTCAGCCTTTGACGAAGACAGGGTGTTCAACTGGACGTACGTTGCGTAAACGTAGGAGCCAAATGAAGCAACTGCCCTCGGAATCTGAAGATGAGTGAAAAATGCAACAAAATTTAAACCGCAGTATGTGTGCATTAAAAACATAAACTTCTCAACTTTTCAGACAGTGTTTTGACTCCATTGTAATTTGTAATTAAGAAAATAAACGACTCGTTTTCATTCGTGACTAAAGATTATTCAAAATCCAGCCCAAATAAAAGGTGGCCGTTTTGCCCCGGAGGAGTGGCCGATTTACCTCGGCATTTTTCGAAACGGCGATTTTACACTATATTACAAATTCTCTGGAATGACTTTAGAAAAGGGGATTGATGAACATTTTTTTGTAGCAATTATGTACTATAGGGATTACTCTTTCGGATAGTATAATTCGCATAATTGAAAAATTAAAATTTTTTAGTTAAATTCATCAATGAAAAAGAAGTGGCCGATTTGCCCTGGTCTCCCCTATATAATCCCCCTTCGGGAAACGGAATATCGCGGAGAAGCCAATACGCGCCGAGCAATTAATCTCGTGAGACCTAATTTATCGAAACGAATGACGCAATCGCGCGATGAGCCAATCCGCGAATACCTATCGTCGCTGAAAATCGGCAGCGCTCCGCGTTGGGAAGAGCAGACGGGTAGGCGGGGGGCACCGAATCAATCGAAAAATCCAATAACACCGCGTTCCTGCAAAAACCAGATACGGCCTGCGCAATTATGCGATGCGTATCAACGACGGAAGGGTACAGGTGGCGCGGAATCGAAGTGCGATCGGATTTCAGGACGGAAATGTAATTTTCATCCGGCGGACGCCACCGCCCGCTGTAGTCTCCGACGGCCGCACTCGATTTTGCGCGATATTTCGATCTTCTACCCGCGCGAATCACCCGTCCAGGCCGATCAGCGTCAACGATCTTGTCGGGCGAATATCTGAGTAATCCCGTTTCGCGAAATGTCGCGCGAAAGCGGGAGCGCGAGGCTGGCTCCGGCGAGAGCTTGATGTCTCGTGTTAGCACGTCAGCGGAAGACGGTCGCGGACAGCAGCCAGCGTCTGTTTGCCAGCCACTCCGCTATCTAATAACGTGCAATTAGCGGCGGGGGTATAATCACAATTAATACTCGGCAAGAATGACCGCTTCCAACTAAACGGTTCGATAAACAGGTTCCGGGACGCGGCCGTGGACGGGAACGGGCGCGTCGCGGGAGAACCGAATGCCAGCCGACGCTGATAATTCACCTGAGATGCTACCTCGGCGACGAAACGCGCGCGGCGCTCGTTATCGCGTAAGGTTTCTATTTACCGACGAGTTAGCCAGGTATAATCTGCTGCAAGGTGCACGATCCCATGCTGCCGTCGCAATATACCGTTATCAATACCTGGAACGGCGTAACGATTAACATAATCACTGTCCCGACGGAAACTCGCTCTCCCGCTCCGCTGCCCGGGAACGATTAACTTTTTAGCTTCTGGTATCTTGGCCTTGGATCCGTTCCTCCGTGTAGCAGCGTGTTATTAAGGGCTCCCCCGACGGGGAGGAGGGGCCCTCGGCATTACGCCACAAAATATTCGAGTTTCCCTCCGCGGATCTCCAGTATCACCGGAGGCTTTTTAGCTCCTCCGCGAACGATTCAATCGGCAGGCGCTTGTACGTAGAAAGGAGTCGCTGTGATCGTTTCACGAGACGCGGGGGCGAGTGTTGTTAATTCACGGCGAGATAGCGGAGACTGTGATCCAGGCGCCCTTGAAAGCTATGTGGTACTGTAATTAATATTTGAATTCTTCTTCTAACCAAGGTGCTGGACAGAAGTTTGCCCTTCTCAGGCACCCGCTGAGAAGTCGTTCTACTTTGATCGGCCTAAAGATGAAGCTATTTTTAAAGATTTTTTCTATGTAAATACAACACGTAGTGAAGTAAATCTTTTTAGTATTTATTAGGCTACTCGTATATTATACAAAAAAATTAAAAATAATTTTTTTCCATATGTTGTGTTAACTTAGAAAACAAATCTTTAAAAATAGCTTCATTTTTCAGCCGATCGAAGTAGAACGACCCTTTAAGCACCTAAGAATCGATCATTCCTCGAAGAAGAGACATTGACCCAAAGCAGGTTAGTGACCCACTGGTGCACTCCGAGCGCAGGCTTGCACTCCGAGAAAGCATTATCTGCCACTATCTGGCGAACTTCCGTTTCAGTAGCTCGATTGAACGCGGCGGTGTTTTCGCGGCTGGGCATCGCACTCTGGACAGCTTGGGATCGCGTTACGCCGCCGCAGACGCAACAGATAAGAAAGGAAATCGCCCGTGTGAAGGCACACGGGCGCTGGCCCGATGCGATTCTCGCGAGTCGCAGGACGATGATTGCCCCGACGGAGGAGGCAATTGAAGATGTGACAACGGCTGGACGCTTCTGAATCATGTCACACGTCAAATGAATGCTCGGAAACTGTCAACCGGCCCAATTACGTCTTCATACCAATGGCCGATCCCGACCGACCCACCCGTGTTTTCTACGCCTGTCCCACGCGCAGCTCCGCTGTGCCGAGCGACTTGACAGGTTCGATGTAAGCGACCGAAAATTATGCCGATCAAAACGGCCGTTTACGTCATCCTGTGCCACTCATCCTCGTGTCTGCAACGCTTGATCCAGTGACACATAGACGCTGCTTTATGACCCTCCGAGGCACGCTGCCACACGGCACTCTTTATTCGTCCAGACTGCAGCGATCGTGAGATTGCTACTCGATGCTGGACAAGTACGAAACCCTTCTGATCGTCCACTTAGCGCATCCTTCTCTCGAGGAGGAAACGCGTAGCTGCGCGATTATTAAGCCTCTGCGATTTTGTTGGGGAGAAAGCGATAAGCACAATATAGAGAAAGGTATTAGAACGCACGCGGTATCAGAGCGCAATGTATGCGAATAGAAAGTGTAATCACGGCGTACCGAAGGTGTGATTGAGAAATGTGTGAAAGTAGCGTAAGAAAAAATTCAAGTAGTCTCCACCATTATGTATCAGACGTTCTCGTGTAATATGTGCTTACCGTGCCTTTAAATCCGACAGAACTCGCCCGTTCGTCTGGCCTGCATAGAAATTCAATTTCACGAGATTTCATTTCAGCAGGGGCCATTACGGTAAATTGCTGTAGCTGTTCTATGGCGGGGAAAACCGTGGTGTCTGGAGCGTTTGTAACTAACAGAAAGGAACACACGTTACACCGTAACGGTCCCTGTCCTCCCGTTCTGGCCATGGTAAATAGTTGGAGGTTTGCTCTCCCGTCCCGTTAGAATATTATAAAATTACCACTTAACACGACACTTTACGAACGCGCGCTTACGACACCGCGTACATCTTAATTTACGCGTCCGCTGGCTGGCTGCAGCCAGCCAGAGAATTCACGGAACCACTCATTTTCTACGACGATCACGAACTAGCTGGAGGGCGGAGGGCTACAGGTCGAAATTTATTCCAGCTCACGGATCTACCGATAATTGTTCGTCTCCGAGCACCGTTGCCACCGCTCCAAGTGTTTTCGTGCACGCAGGGACATCCATTGCGAGCTATACGGGCTGGAGAAGTACTGGAACGAGTAAGTAGGATCGCGGCCCGTCGACCGAATGGAATTTCAAATTCCCCGCCAAACTATTCCATCGACTTTTGCCTCTCGTGCCTTGGAAGCCAGCTTTCGGCGCTGAATTTCGTTACGTTCGGGGTACAGAACATTTTAGAAAGACACTACGCAGTCCAGTGAAATTAGGATTTGTCTGGGGAATCAGTCCCAGCATGTTACACTTTTGTGCAGGCCTTTTATGGGTCTGCTAAAAATTTTATAGAGGGTCAAAGGTAAAAAATAACAGTTTCTCGCGAATATCTCGTTATCTATCGGTTTTACAGCCAAAATAGTTAATGCAAAATTTGTAGCTTAGGAAATTGTCTACAAAAAAGGTTATAGGGTAAACTGTACAATGATTGGCACCCTAAGCGGAAATCCCCATTGGAATGTTTATATTTTTTTGTGAAGTTTTTGTGTGGTCTTAATTTTCAGTTATTATCAATGATTGTGGATTTCTCATTAGAATAATGCCTCCTGAATACCTATTAACTCTTTTATTTAAAAAATATTCAATGAAAAACAGAAATAGGCATAAAAGTACAATCATTGGTATCTTAAAACTTGAGGTTACGTAGAAAAACATATGTAGTTAAAAACGAAGCTTAAAGTGTTCAAACAGACTATTTAATTCACTATTAAATACCTACAACACTTAGTAAATCTGTATTTCAATACATTACTTAGTTGTAAAGCGACAAAATATACTTAACTACCCCTTATCAAAATTTTAAGAAAACACCTAAAACTCTTTGTCCCACTTCGTGGTGTTGCCAGATGTGAAGTGCGTAGTTCAACTACTGGGCTTTGCAGGGTTGTAGTGAAAGAAAAATAAGAAATTGGAAAGAAGTACTTTCTAAGCTTGTATTTTTTAACATTCAGCTTTTTGCTTTGGAGTGCCAATGATTAGTGCAGTGCAAACATTAGTGCAGTTTACCCTATGTCGTTTTTGTGTACGACGGCTTACAAAATTTCAATCCTGATATTTTTGACAAGGGAAGCTCCCGAATCTGGAAATTCAAAACATTATAAAACTTCGTAAATACGTAGAGGATGTCCTCCTAAGTACAAGGCAATGTGGTTTGCTGCCGAAATTCACTCCCTAGCTTGCTGGGATTTATTCCCCAGATTGGCCATACCTATTTCCGTCTACTTTCACTGGACTACCCCTAATATTTGGCGGGAAGCTCAATACGGTTGAAAATGTGGTTCATGGGATTAGTAGCGCGAGGGTAGAGGTTGAGCGAACGGAGGCATAGCTGCAGTGGCTCACTGGTAAATGATCCATGTTTCATTAATGGACTTCCACTTGCACGTTGCGGAAGGTAGTCGAGTGAAGTAGGTGTGATACAAGTAGTTGAATGGCGGCTCGATATTCCTCGAAGAATGAACTTTCGCAGACATTGGAAGAACATTTCATCTCAGATGAAAGGCAACTAACCATGCAGACTGTAAGTAGTCCTGGGAGGTAAAGGATTAATCACGAGGTACCCACGGACACGTCGAAACGTCGCGTCGGTCCCCTGGGATATCGATTCCTTTGTTTCGCCCGCTGCCAGACATTTTTGCGGGACACTATTGCGGAGATGACTAAAGGGGATAGGAATCCCGGGGAGTGGATGAGGTGAGCGGATGTTGACCTCCCTTACGAGACTCGCACGAGACGCCAATAAGAAAACACAGGCATCCCCGTCGCCGTCTGCCAAGACAACAGCTTCGAGGAAACGGACGCGCGACGAATGAGTAACGGGCGCCGTCGCCCGCTTGGAAATCGGAAGTGATAAATCGTCCCGCGGATCGAACGACTCGGTGGCTACTGGTATGCCCAAGCCACGTGGCGTGCACCGATCGAACACGAGCTTCGAAAAGCGTGCCACTCGCAGGTCGCCGCGCCCGCGGCCGTCCTCCCGACTTTGTCGCCTCCTCTCAACGACCGATAAATCGGCCGTTAAACGCTCGTAAAACTCGCACCCCAAAAGCCACTTGTCGCCACTGTCGGGGACCGGGGTTGTCGCGACCGCTCATCTTCGAGGTTCCTACGGCCTGGTTAGGATGTCACTAAATTAACGACGCCACCCGCGGCGTGTCCGAGGGCAGCACGCTTTCCGCGTCCACGGGGGAGTCGTGAAAATGCCGATAAAAGGACCGGCCGGGGCCGTGCTTTTTTCCTGTTACCCGTGGTTAAGGGCCGCGCACGCTCGTTTGATCGAGTTTACGATAATGGGGCGGTGTATAAAAGACATCATAAGATTAGGGACTTGAGGGGGCGGATTGTACGGCGCGATATGTCGGGGCTGTCGCGTTTGGTAAGCTACCGCGGCGATGGTTCCGAGAATTTTACAATGGGCTGTGACAGAGCACATACAGAGGGGAGTGAATGAGAATGAAGGGAGCGGAGGATACAACCGAGCAAACGTGGGCTATCCACGGGTTCTCGTCACGTTGCGAATGTCACGAGGCTGGAACCAGGAAAAGCAACGACGAACCGTGTTCCGTGACTCGTTTCCCCGATCGCCGCGGTGTGCACTTTCGCGCGTCGTTTCCTCCCGGACAAAAAGTATCCTTGTCACGGGGCACGTACACCCCCGTAACCGCTTTTACAGGCCTCTTCGCGGCGCGGATCGATGGGCCGCGATACGAGGCCCTCTCTCTGTGCTCGCTCGAGCAACGACCCAGCGAATTCGTCGACGGACTGCGAGCGTCGGGATTTTGATGTAGACGCGTCGGGCGGATACTCCATCGATACGCCCCGAACAAGGGCGCGGAGGACAAGCCACAGGCCTCTTTACACATCCAGGCCGAGGACTTGGTAATGACAGCCAACGAGCACACGCTCTATGGATCCCCGAGCGCGTGAGACTGAACAGCCGGTGAATCGTGCTGCAAGACACTCTAGACGTCTAAAGCACTCTACATCGCCTGCCGGCCGGGATGAATTGACATTTCGCAGCGTATCCGCTGACGGCGCCCGACTTTTTCCACCTCGTCGAGGGACCCTTGGATCCTTCGCTCGAGCCTCGGCACTGTGCTTCCCGGAGCCGCGCGACGCGGTCTGAAATCTCGTTCGACGCCCTTATCGTACGATTTCTGCTCGGTTATCTACTGGCCAAGACTAGTCACGTTCCCAGCGGCAGACAGCGATAGATAAGGATAAACCAATCTGTTCTTCCTACGAGGGAACCACTCTAAAGCAAACTGTGAGGGACGCACGGCAGCCTAAACAAATCTTTCTACTGGCACACGTGACCCTTCCCTAACAACAAGACGGCTGATGTCGTTAATCTTGTTCTCAAATATGTGCTCTGATTTCTATTCGACTGCAAAATAATTCATGTTTCAACCCTACCCTCATCGATGTACAACATTTCCACAAATATCAACATACAGAACTAAAAATTGCTGCAGTTTTACTACGAGAAAACGTCACAAGGAGCCAGAGCGGCAAATTTGGTGGAAAGAGAAAATTAAAATCAACAAAAACCAATAAAATAGTGAAACTTTTGGGAAGGCGGTAAAAAAACTGCCTAGCTTTTGTTATTCAACAAATAGCTACGAAAAATTTCGCTCAGTGTTAAAAATTATATTTTAAAATAATTATTTGTAATTAAATAGGAAGGGCAGCAAAAACCATTTTTGCCCGCAAGGATCGTGCTGATTTTCCTGCACGTTATACAGGTAGATAGCAACGTTGCACTGCACGCTCTCCTAGTTCCTATCCACTAAAAGATCACAGTGTTCCCGCGGCTCTCGCGTTAAATTCCGCTCGATTCTTCAGAGAGCTGACCTAAATGCTCCCGAGACAACCGCGGGCCCTTTCAAAAAGATTCGCGGGGGCCCGGTTTGCGGCACTTGCACGTTCCGGTGGTTCGGGACAATCGGACACGTCCGTGTATAAATTAGACGGGACCTGTATCAGGTGGATGCGTCCTTGAATTATGATTTGCCGGGCGGACTAGCCACAAGGGAGGCGCGCGTGAACCGCGCGGTAACGTTCCACCGTACGTATCCAAATATTGGCCCATTACAGGATCATAATGCTCCCTCGCCTCGCGTATCAAACTCTCTCGGTTCGAGCCTCCCGAGAGTTTGCTCAGGGATGAATAAGGTAGATCGTGTGCACACGCCGCTCCGAGTGCGTTCTGATCTAGGCCACGTTTCCTTTTGTGCCCTGCTATCAGCTCTTGCACCTCGTACAATGCGATTCGAGTACATTGTCTTAACCGAGTCGAATCTCTGTTTAAGTATATACCTACTCGCCGTGTTGTTTGTTCCGTCTTCGTTGCCCCGAGCTGCTTTGCGCGCTCAATTGCTATTCCTCCGGGCGAAGATCGTAAAAATTTCTTACCGATGTCTCGTTTCGCGAGGCTCAACGGTCGAGGAGCCTCCTTTCCCATCTGCGAGAATATATACGTGGGATATATTCGTATCCTCTCAGAGAATTGCCTTCTGTATATTTCCTCCTCTTCTTCTTCTTCTCTTTTCAGTGTTCAGAGTGTCGTGCCTTACAAAGAACCTCCCTCCTCCTCCTCTCGTTCAAATATTGTGCTCTCTACAGGATCTCTATTTCCTCCCCGTTTTCAAGAACCGTATGCTCCATATAGCAACGATTTCTCTCCGAGCGTCTTCCCTTCTCAAAGCAATCCCGTCGATAGAGGAGTTCTAATCGAATCGACGGCGAGGCGGAGCTCCAAAGTGCCGGCCGGTTTATCGAGACGATCGGATCCGTCTGGTCGCGAATCAGTGTCTCGATTCGCGGCGAATTGCTTGGGAAGTGAATAAAATCGCGTAGGCGCGCAGGCCGGGTCGTATTCCAATTTAGGCCGTGTTTCCTACCGCGTCGTATTATTGATTTCCGCCCTTTGTGTCGCATGATCAAGAAAATTGCCGTCGCGCTGGCGAGGAAGCACATCAATGCCGGGAAACGAGCTGGATTGGGAGGCGGGGGATGGTGGTGCACCTACCCCGAGGACTGGTAATGCACCATCCGACGATAGAGCGACTCCAGCCTCGACTAACTGCCGCAGCTTCACGACCTTCTCGTTTTCATTATCTAACGATCGACTGGCGACCGTCGTGGAACAATTTGGGAATTTTCTCTGGAGCCACCGGGACTTTTCGAGTTGAACCCATCGAACGCGAACACGTAGAATGCAGATGAATATTCTTTTGTATTTCGAAACAGGATTTTGTCGAAAGTAAAATGCCTGTGCAGTAAAACTCTTTTTTACTTGTCGGTTTATTTGATCATGGAGAGTCATTGTTTCCCTATTGTAGCCGCTATTACGCGCCACCCTCCATGCGACAGCCATTTTCGAATACTACAGAGGCTCGGGGGGAAAGAATTTATCGGTGGCCTGTGCAATGGCCTGGCAATTTCCTATTTAGATATATCGACTGGAACTAGCAGCTTGTTAAGGGGATGTTTGTTAGACTCCATAACAAGCGGATCCTCGGAAAGGCTGAAGTACCTACGTTCTTCATTGGTTTACGACAGAGTTGGGCAAAATGTAATCTAATTACAAATTGCAAATTACGATTAAACTGTAATTGTGTAATTGATTACACATTCTTTTCTGTAATCGTTCATGTAGGTAGTTGACCATTCGGTTTTGTCAACTATCTAAATGAACGATTATAGAAAATAAAATGTACTCAATTACACAATTACAGTTTAATCGTAATTTGCAATTTGTAATTAGATTACATTTTGCCCAACTCTGGTTTACGATAGAAGCTGCATCTGGGTTCCGGTGTGTCGGATGTTGAAAGACTTTGCGCGAGAAAGGGATGCACCGAAGGGTTGTTTCGATCAAAGCACAGTAAGGAAAAGGGTGGCGCAAAGGGGGCTTGAAATTCTAAACAAGAAGTTACTCGTTGAATATATGACACCGGGATTACTTCACCGTTGAAAGAATTCTCTGGCGGGCACGGAGGGCCGCGACTTTGAATCCCAATCTGACGAATCAATTAACCCACTCCTACCCTCCCCGCGCCTAATTATAATCACGAACTGTGAACGAAAATTGATGTCCCCCGTCCCTGTGGTTCTCCGGGCCGACGAGAGCGGCAATTTAAACGAGATGATCACATAATAAAGCGTTTCGCATCGATAGAACCGTCGAGTACGATCCTCGAAAAACTAACCACCGCGTCGAGGGGTGGAAGCGGCGTCACAGGCAGATCGACAGCGGCAACAAGAGCGAGCTGAGACGGAGCGCGCCGCGGCATAGGGCGAGGGAGAAAGAAGAAGGGAGAAATAGAAACGCGCCGTCCCGTGGGATCTGTTGGGCATTGTTGAGGGGGTTGTTTGGTTCGTCGCCCGTCGTTGGAGGGCGCCACCGCATTTTCCCTCCCTCGCCACCTCTGTCCATTCCTCTCGTCGCAAGGGGAGAGGGCCACCTGTCACTTGGTGATGGATGATTCTACCCGAACGCGATCAATTCGCCTGCCGCGCGTGTACACGCCTCGGGGGCGAAGAGCCCACCCCTCGGCTCGACCGCGGATCCCTGTGCTTTCGGCCGATCTAGCGGAAAGACGAATTTCTTCGGCGGCTGCGCGACCCCCGAAGCAACGTCTGGCGAAGAAACGGCGGTGCGCATCGGGGCAGGAGTATGAACGACGTAGAAGCGGATCAGCATAGACAGCACGGACGCAGCGGATAGGGGTTGCACAAACTAGGATACACTTGCCACGCGGTGGAAATATGATGCGAACGCTCGGAACCGGGAGAGACCCCAATATGTTAGCGGGCGCGATAACACCGCCAGGGCCGCCGTCAATGCTGAAAATGCTAATGATAACGATTCATCTTTTCAGAGGGGCCGACCCCGTCTTCCTCCTACGCCTCCTCCGACCGCCGTCACGCCCCGAGACGTAATCTAATTTGCATAGTAAATTTTAATCAATCTAACCGCGAGCGACGATACACGGCAGCGCACATGCGATACGCGGCCCCGTACATCGGTGTGTATCCCCTGTGCGTGGAACACGCGGTGGATGCAAGGTACGCGCCATGCGAGGCGGCGCGGCGAGGCCGGGAGCTTTCGCCCCGTAATTACTTTCCTCTGCCGCTGCACGTCAATTCAAATTGCTTTCGAATTACCTAACGCTACGCGGGCGGGACAGAGTCGAAGCGATAGGTGCAGACACAGAGGCCTGCGGGGAAAAAAGGACGGTGAAGGTGCGAGGGAGGAAAAACCGGTGAAAGGGGTGAAAGGGGTGAAAGGAGAGGGACGAAGAAACGACCGGGGCTCTCTCCGCATCCACGATCCTCCTCGTAACAAGCTCGGGAATTACACGGGCCGGCGTTATGTTCCTGGTTACATAGCCGCGGGCGTTTAGTTGATCGGAGCTGCTGGCTGCAGTCGACCCGCCTAAAGAACCGAAACGACGGTTCTTCGGATTATCGTGCGCGACAAAAGATAACGGCGCTTATCGCGCCCCGAAAGGGGGAGAAAAATTCTGTGAAAACGTGCAGCCGTATTGTTGGGACCCGCTCCTCTGGCTTACGCCTCCTCCGCTGCCGAGTGGCTCACGGGTAACCGGATTTATAGCGGGCAAACGTTCCGCTCGGCGATAAGTCGCATTGTACTCTTCGCGGTGATAACACGCGCGGATCCGACGAGTTTTCGCGGCAATAAAGCCTCACCTTGCCGATGACGCTGCCGATTCTTATCGCGATGCCCGAGGATCGGATCGTAAATCGCGCTGCTTCGACTTTTTCATGGTTATCGGGAGATAACGTGCCTTCCCGGTCTCGCACGACGCTTACGGACGGCAGTGGTTATCGAGGAGGTTAATTGTTCTGAAACGAGCGGAACGAAATTTCACGAATTGAATATTAGAATTCCTTGGGAGACTTTCAAGCTGTTGGAAACTTACTTGTAGCTTAAATCATAAATGATTCGCGGACCGTACTGTGGTAGTTTTTCCTCCCCACGTTATAAATCGTGAGCAAGGAAGCAGTGGTCATTCCCCTCGCCCCACCGCGTCTCAAGAATATGCCGTGTGTCAAAGCACGAGGGGTGGTTTTACGTTTGCGTGATATCGGAGCGGTAGGTATCCCTGATCGATTGTCCATTTGCACGAAAATTGCGGTCGCCGCCGCACAATGCCCACTCCGCAGACCGACGAGAACCCGAAGGAAACGCTGGCAGCCAGCCGCGATCCGGCTAATTAGCCGTCGCTTAATTGTCATCGTACCTCGTTGCACCCCTATAGAGGTACCGGCAATCATCGGACCCGCTCGCCCGCTATTTATTCTGCCACCGTTGCGATCCTAACGACAGCTGGTGCTCGAGGAAACGGTCCGCGGATTGAATTTTAATAGACACCGCCGGATGAAACGACCCGTCGCGAGAGCGGGGGACGCTTAACGGGCAATTGAAACTCGCGCATTCTATAACACCGACGGCCGACCGTGGTCGCGTTTAAAAAGAGAGCAGACAAAACCGCGGAAAGCTCTGTCGCGCGGCGCAGCTGTTGTCAGGCCGCGAAACGAGAGCTGACGAGCACTCGAGAGGACAAGCTGTTACTCACCGTGAAAAGGAAACGCAGGTCGCGATGTGTCCAGAGACGAGGAGACGTCGACGAGGCCGATTGATCTCTCGTTTTCACCAAAGATCTTCCAAAATCACAGTCCGAGTTCGGCCGGAGGATGGTTGACGCGCACGCGAAACGGAGAAGGGAGCACGACGGATGGCACTTGAAGGCAAGGCTACCGACACTTTCGGTGGCGACGGTGGGTACGTTCTACATATATACGTGTAGGTTAACCTTGAAAAGGCAACCCGGTTGCGACGATACGCGAGGCTGTTTTGGGTGGCGTGCTGGTGCAGCGAGAGCGCGACTCTGGGCACGCCTCCTCGTGACTGCCGCGCGAACCAGGGAAATCGATAGAATGACCCCGGCACATGCGTGCATCGTGTCCCCTTGCTCGGGGGACCGCGTACCAGACCGTAGGAGGAAGCGGTGGAAACGGCACGGGGGACGACGAAGGAGACGAGGATGAAGACGACCAGCGGGAAGATGAAGAAGAAGGGTACTAGACGGGTCTCTCCCCCAAAGTAATGGGAATTTCTTTTCCATTTGCCGTCTCCGTCCTTCCTTTCAACCCCCGTCCCTGTTTTTCCACCCCTGTCCCATGGTCCCTTTACCCGCGCTCGGGACGCCCTTACGACTTGTCTCTTCTTCGGCCGCGCGCCGCCTAACAAAGGCTAAGGAGGTCTAGGAAAGCTGAGTTTATCTTGCCGATGAAAATGGCCGTGGTTGCTACTTAATCGTCGAAGTGGTCCGAATCGATCAGCGCGGTGATCATTCTGAAATTTACACGGTCCCGTTTGAAATCCTCGCCTCGTCCTAGACACAAGAAACTAACCGGCTAACTTGCCTTCTCCCGGAGCCGACATCCGCGAATCGGTAGGTGCCGTTTCGCGCGCGGAAAGGCGGACGGAACACAGAACTCGAGTGCACGCGTGCTAATCCAGGCGGGTGTGCGGACGCACACCCCCGCTCGCCTTTACCTTTCGCGGCGCGAAACCAACAGAATCGGCGACGATCAAAGCGAGCATAATTCTGAAACTTATTCCCGGCTAATTAAACGTGACGCGGTGAAACGACCGTGCCCGTGGAACAGAAGAGGAATTTCGGGCGTCCGCCGCGCCAGTTCGGTCCGAAGCGAGAGACCAGGCGAAGTTTAAATGTAAGACAAACACGGATAAACGCGGCTGGATAAAGTCCAAGAAATTTATCGTTTGGAAAGGCTAGCCGGTGGCGGCCGAGCGGGAGCTTGTAAATTCAACCCTTCGCCGATAAATCCGACCGTACACAACGGTAAATTTTCATAAGGATGGGGAGCTAGCTCAGGGATCAACTACGGCATCAATCATACACCTTAGTGTATCGAAGACGGGCACAGCTATTCGAAAATGTAATTATCTGTTGAAAAGAATTGATGATTTTTTCCGCTCAAAATTTCTCGCTCTCCCAGATTGTTGATTCCGTCCCTAGCCGCAAAGATCTACTCATTCCTCCATTCCACCGTAAATTGCACCAGAATAGGTACCGCAAGCATATTTCGAGTGTCGTGCGCAAACTGGCAACGAAAATTCCATCGTCTATTCCAAAGGGTATATCACTCCACGTTCAGGCGAGTCGAGCGCTCTCGCAATCATTTCACATTTGCCGTGGGTTAAGTGATAACGCGAGAAAAAAGAAGCGGACGGATCTCTTTTTACTGCGGGGAATGTTGCCGGGGGTAGGGGGCGAGTGACTGCGAAATGTGCAGAAAGGTTGGATGTACGACATCGGAAGACGCGGCGTCAAAGAGGAAGGCCCTAAAGGAGACATAGCAGGACGCGCTGGATCCGTGCCAGGCTTGCATTTCGGAGTAGGCGGAGGATGTTGCTCGCGAGTCCTTGCCAGAAAGAGATTTTGCATCGCTGGCTTTAAGCTGTGCGAGCGTAATGGCGCGGAATCGGGTGTACGCTAGTAAAATTCTCGATGGGAAAGCTCGTATACCGTTTCTCATACGCGCTGCTCGTTTTTCAGCTGCGTGCACGAGGCTGAATTGAAAGCTGCACCGTAAAGGTCCTTTTCTAGCTGTTCCTTCGGAACACGGGCTTCCTTGAGAGTGGATTCGCCATTGGTCGTAAATCTGACATCATCCCCTTTACTCCCGAATGGGGCACATAAATATCTGTAAGTATCGTTTCGGTAATCTTCATGATTGTTATACAGTCTTTTAACGTTTCTGGTTTAGTGTGTGCATTGTATTTTACTGCTCGGCGATGCAACGCTTGTAGCTTCAGCTACAAATAACAATATACAGGTACCTACTTATCAGCGATTGCACTCTTATCGCGAGGTAATTATTTTCCTTATCACGAAGAAGCACGAGCACGGAGTGGATTTGGATTAAAGTGCAATCTGAAGTTACCTAAAGCTTGCAATAACATCTGATTTCGCGAGACAAATGCAGAGGCATGGAGGAAACTATGATGACTGAGAGATTCGTTGAATTTTCGAGGGTAGAGCTGTCATTTCGACGAAGCTGTACGAGTAGGGGATAAGAACTTCTCTCTGGATATGCAGAACGATGCACGCGGGTTCCTTCTTTTGCAAAACAATCTATCCTCTACAGGTATTACGAATTTACGGTCGCGATGGGGATGGTGAAACGGAAAAAAGTTCGTTAGAGCGACTAGAGTCCGCGGTCGTGTTTACTACGAGGCATTAAAAGTTTCAACGAAAACGGCTTCCAAGTTTCCTCGGTTTTTCTTCGCGATGAAACGCTCTCCCCGAAGAAATCCAGTTTAAGAAATACTGCAGGGATATCTGGGTTACGATCCCCCGGTAAAAGTGGTACGTAAATATTTCCGCAGACACGGTCTTTCAGCGCAGGAATTCTTAATAGAATTTCGCATCGAGGAGCGAGGCAAGTTGAGGAGGAAAATCAAGCGGAATGAACGCGCTTGGCTTCATCGTCGATCGCCGCAACGTATATACATACATATAGTGCCTCTTTCTCAAATTTGATTGTACCCTTATGCTACACCCCATTAAAGCAGAAATAAATTTACTGGTCTTGGATAAGAAAACATTCATTTCCACCTAATTCAGACCATCCTTAACACCAAGCCTGAGTACTAACATTAATATTTGCCTGAGGATTATTATTTCTACTCACAATCAGGTTAATCAGGTCATCCCATGCAGCATAAAATAGGATTGATAAAGGGATTAATAGATCGTGCCATCTTACTTTCTGACCCTGAATTTCTACCAGATAATTTGCTTCTTATAAAAGATACGTTGAAACGTAACCCTGGTGAGATGGTCTCTGCGATTATCCGGGAACGCATTTTTGAAATTTATCATCCGTTAATAGTTGAGAAACGTAAAGAGGAAAAAACAAAAAAGAAATGGGACCAATCAGTTGGAAAAATACGGTGGTCATACCTTTTTGTAATAACATTTCCAATGATATTAAAAGAATGTTTATAAAGGTGGGAATGCACACCTTCTTTAAACTACCTCTTTATACTAAACAGCTGTTTCCTCCAATCAAGGACAAAATACCTGTGTCGAAAAATTCGAACATCATTTACTCAATCCCGCGCATGGGTTATAACCAGGTTTACATTGGGCAAACCTCCAGACTTCTGGAAACACGAATTTATGAACACAAAAGAAATATCTTTTCATCTCCCCTCCAACACACTGCTTTAACGAAACATTCTCTCGAGTTCGATCATAGATTTTACTTTGACAGCGTCAAAGTTGTTGATAAAGAAGCCAACCTTAATCAGAGAATTCTATTAGAAACACTACACATGATTAAACAACGTAGCGCAAATCTTAGGTATGAAACACCTAAAATACAAGACTATTACGCAACTTTACTATAAAAGTAAGGCCTAATGATGTAGTCCCTCTATTAGAATTCTGGTTTTTCTGTTTGTTCTCTTTGATCTGACTACTATTACATATAACTTCCTATGCTATGTAACTGTGCCTTATGACACCTATGAGGGATGTATTATTTACCAAATAAGCACTAATGATGGTATTGAGGCAGTGTTGCCGTGGGTTATTAGAGTTTCGTCCTTCCAAATTTATTTCAAAATCTTTAACGGTTACCGCTCCGGCATCGTTCGGCTGCCCTCTGGCTTACCGTCTGGATGTTCTTGCCTGATTTTGCAGTGTATACCTCAGTCACCGGTCCACCGACTCGCACGTCGCACGTTCATAGCTATGAACGTGACAATTTTATAATTCTTCAATATAAAAGCATACTCGGTAATTTTTCTTTCTCCCATTTATCTAACTTCCCTTGAGAATGGTCGGAATCATTGGCCGAAACGTTGGAATTTGATAAAAATTCTTAAAATTACAAAATAGCTTCTACGTAAGTATTCAAAATACCGAACCAGTGCGCCGAAATCAATATTCTTCTAATTAGAACAATCCGGTTAAGTTCTTGAATACTTCTATCACTGTGCACGCTGCGTACCTACATACCGTTGTGCTTCATTTCCTCGAAGGATGCCACCGCAGACGATTAAATCGACCTATCAATCTATCTGGCTTTTAAAAGGAAATCGCGCATTCTATAGGCGGTATACAATTTCTTTCTGTGCCGCTTATCGGTTTTCCAATATGCTCGGCAGATGCTACCGTTCCTCTGATAAGATGACCGTGCACGAGTAGCTGGCACACACGGTGGCAGTGGGGGGGTGGGGGATCGATCGGCGATTCTCCTTTTGAAGGAGCCGACGTTAACCTCGTACGGGCTCCGCCGACGCCGCGATACGTTCTCATTCCTCCCGACAGTGTGTTGGCAGTGCAAAAGGGGGCCGAAGGCGTTCTCTATCGCGACGGGTGTTGCCATGACACCATGAAACCTCCACCCCTGCCTCTAAATCTTTCCCTCTCCGCGTCCCACCCCCGCCCGCTACCCTTGTACACACAGCCCTGGGCAACTACAATTTCTTGCTTCAAATTCTCTGGAATCACTCGTAAAACACGCGGGTCCGCGGCGAGGCTATTCGAGCCGGTATTTATTGCCACCGCGCGGACACTCGTGGATCTTTTAAGCTCCGATTGAGCGCAGCTAACCGTGCCAGGATTTTTCTAGCCAAACGAGACGAGGGTTGTTACCCTATCCGACGGCTGGCCGCGCAAGGGGCCGTTATTGTCTGCTGGTGTTGGCACCCGACGGTGTAGGTACCTACATTCGAATGTGCAGCAATTATACTATATTTCAGCCGTTCGGACGATGGCTAGCCCTTTGGCAGAGACGAGGCACGGCTACTGGCGATTTTTCATCGGCGAGAGAGGAAAACCGCTTTCCACGATGTACGACATGCGATCGTCAATGCGAAACAGCGCGCACCCCTCGGGCAATTTCGAGACGACCTCGCGCCGCACCGCATCGTTATCGCGACAATTCGACCCTCGCGCCATTTCGAGCCGTAGACATTTTGTAGCCTGCGGGCGCGTTTTTCGCGACACGAGGAGGGCTGGCGATCGACGGATGTTCCCCCCTCTGGCACCGGATGCGGCGGCGGGTATTTTGTCTTCCGTCGGCACTCGAGAGCGAATTTCGAATTTCGGATGTATGCAGGAGTCAGACGTCGGCCTGCGCCTAGGAAATCTGAATTGCAAATCTGGACGCAATTAAAAGTGTATCGCGCGGGAGCTGCAGGCCCGGCCAGCCGGCGTACGGACCGCCGGGGGTCGAATCCGCAATTAAGGCGAAACATTATATAACGATCGCAGTCGAGGGGTCGGCACACCGGGCTTCTGCGACTCTTGTCCGGGGAAATTAGCGCTCGCTTAAAAGTCGCGACACGGGCAATTAATCGGCTCGCCGCGAGACACCGGCGGGAATCAGCTTCGGATCATCGGTGTACAGGTACACTGTGTACCTACAACCGATCGGCCCGATCGAGCGTTGCGTTACACTCGTGGTTGCCGATTAACGCGCGGATTACACCGTGGATGCATTTCGAATATTGCGAAGTGGTGAGACCAGCAACAGAGAATTGTGAGAAGGACCCCTGACAGGGGGATGTTTCTTAAACTGCTCGTTGAGACCCGCAGCTTGAGTTGCGACTCACTGTACAAGGAAAGCATTTCCACTTTTGCTCGTGTTCGCGCGAGAAGAGAGATAATACCGAGCCTTTGCTTAGGGATCTTGAGGAGTATAGATTATCCCTAAGACCGCAGACGTGGCGAAGAGATCCCCGGGTGGATTGGATGAAAGAGAGTGTCACAGTTCTTCGGTGGAGTAGACAAGGCTACGGTATTACTGGAAGAACGAAAGAGAAACGACGCAGTACGAGGGACCCGATTTCACCTGACTCTAATATCCCCCGCAGCCTCTCTCAAAGATGCCACTTTAAACTCCACTTCACTGCGACATCGTTAATTGCGTTCACCAGTTTCGCTTAAATAGACTTTCCCACAGGATGTAGGTTACTATAAATAGGCGCGAGGCTTACGATGCGAGCCAGTCGAGCGAGGGATTTCATTAGTCCGGAAAATTTTCGGTAGATCGACGCTAATATAGGGCACGCGGCGGGTTAGGTTCGGCCAGATATTAAGGGCGCGAGAGTCGATAACACGGAACACAAGATTCGACGGGATCGATTAATCCCGCGGGAAGGATAACGATATTGTAACCACGAAGGAACGATTCTAGCCGTCACCTTGCCTCCGAGCTCAATTATTTCGGGGCGATCGAGGGGCAAATCCGCGCCAGGCAGCCAATTAAAATCGATCAGATGTCTACGCGAACTGACGTAGAGAGCCGAATAATTGAGGAATATTCGATTCTCGTCCGCGTAACGGCGGTCTCGCCATCGACTTTCCTGTTCGACTGCTGTGCCCCGCTAGCCTGATTCGCGTTTTGCCCCCCTGACCGTTCACCCCTAATGGATCCCCTCCGATTAAACATCCGTTATCCCTGGACCGTTCGCGCGTCGTTACGAAATGCCTACGTTTATATAAATTGTACGCTATTAGATTGGACCAGCCACTAAATCCTTTTAGTTCTTTTTTCTGCGTATCTAGCAGGGGGCCGAATAATTATTGGATTTTCCACCGAGCGAGGATACTGGCTCTGTTCGAGCAATCAATGCGCTCCCGTGTCGACGAGTGTACGTTCGATATATCGCGAATGATTTCGAAAAAATAAAAAGAGGCGAAACGGGTGGTTCGATGAGAGGGAATCAACGCGATGGGAAAAATGCGCGCCCTTTCCAGCTCGGCGAATCATATAGCGCCCGCTATCGAACGTACACGGTTGTCGAAAGGGTCGCCGGAAACATCGCGAACTCGTATTTTCGGGCAGCCGGTTTTTCAGCGATGCGTAATTTTCGGATAAAATTGTGCCACCGATTGAATCCGCCGCAAAAATGCGCAACGAATTTCATCAGTTGCGATTTATCGTCGCGCGGGTTTTTAAGCGAGGGGCGGGATGGACGGTGGATACATTTTTCCCTCGTCCTTTTTTTCGCGCGCAACAAAACGAAGTGCACGAGTGGTGCGCGTCGATAACGAAAGGTTGCCGCCAATTATTCAACTGATAAAAAAAGCTGATGGCTGATGGAAAAGGTAAACTATCACGGCGGCATGGACGCTTTGAAACCATGGAAGAACAGGCAGAGGTACCTACCAGGGGAGACTGCAGTGTAAAAGCTAATCCCTAATTACCCGTGCACACGTTACACGTACATAGCCCAATGCAGATTTTAAAGTACATAGTTCCGACCAAAAAATGGCCCTAAGCTGGCTTCTAAAGCATAAATAGCCCCTCCATGCAAAATTCTAGTCCGCCTTTGCACAACCATCGAACCGTCAATGAAATCGAACCTCAAAGGTGCAGTATTTTAGTAAATTACCCGAAACCCATTAGCGTACACCACACTGTGCTTGTGTGAAAGTACCTCGAGCTGTAAATCGCGAAATTCAGCAGAATCGCCGAGTAATTTTACGGGAAAGGGCCATGTAGAATTGTTTATCGAATTTCCTTATTCGACTGTCATGCAGCATGTCGCTAATGATATTTCGAATGTGCATGAAAATTAACTTTACCAAAAATATTTCCACTCTCGAGTTACCGCTTTAATTATATTGAATCAATTATTTCGCGTGTGTTCCGCGAGTTTGTTTGAAACGAGCAAACAGTTAAAAACTGTGACAAAGCTTTTAATATCGACGTGTTGAAAGTTTCTCCGCGTTTCCAAACGAAATATGTTTATCGCTCACGTGGTACGTGTGTCGCCACTCTCGTTTACGGCTCATTTCCGTAAAGTTTATACGAGTGGAATAAAGCATGACGTATTGGCTCGCGTGTTCACGGTTGCAGGTGACGAACGCCGGACGATGTTCCTGACAGCTTTATGACGTCGCCGGAAAATAATCCGCGTTCCTGGATCGACTTCTCCGGACTGTTTGTTATTCCAGCCGAGTTTCCGTGACAGACCTGTGAATAAAGGCGATCCCTGAATACGTCTTTGGACTGCGAATTAAACTCAAAGCAGTTGCGAGCAACTGCAATGGAAATCTCCGTGGAAATTGAATCACCATTCAATCTGTATCTGACTCTGCAGACTCGGTTAAATTAAAAGTATCAATAATGCAACAGAGAAGTAAAATGGTGAATTAAACTCCTCCCGTCCACGTGCACATTGCAGTATGACTGCAACGTGAAAAGCCTATCAATTTTTCAGAACAACTAGAGTATTGTGTAGTTTCTTGAGGATCAGTGTATTCTTCTTCACACGCAGGGCAAATGATTTTTTTCATAGACGTTGATGGTTGGGTTATTTTCTTTTTGATACCGATTTGTGTTGTTCCTTTGAAAATTGTAAATGCTATTTTTTGAAAAACAGTTATTTTTTGGATTTTTGTTGCTTTGCTAATTATTTCTTTGCACGTTCGCATTTAGATTTTCTTTTCAATGCTTCATTTACTTCAAGCTGATATTTAAATAGGGAGTTTGCATTCGAATTCTTGGCCCACTGCATTGTGCGAACTCTTGCCCCCACAGCTACTTTTCCATGGTTTAATCAATCCTGTTATCTGTGAGGAGAACTGATAACTTCTATTAGTACTTTCGAATAGAAGAATTTCAGCTCTTTCAGGCGACGTATTAATTAAAATATTTACTGATCAATTTACAGGAATAATATTGATTCCTAAAAATGAGAATATTACATCAGAACCAACGAATTCAGTACTTACCGCATTGTACGATAACAAAACGATGCACAGCTACACAATTCGACACTGGTAACTCTACCTTGATTGACAATTGACTGTTAATCACCACTGGCCACTGCCACAACTCAAACAATGAAATTCGCATGGTGCGAACTTTTACCCGCTGCGAACTTTCACCTACGTCTACTCTACAGCCATCCTAAAGTCATCGTGAATTTAAAGAAATTTCAACGAGCGAGAAAACGTCGGCAGAATCTATAAAGTGCGCTGTAATTGGTGATTTGTAACCTGACTGGGGATGAGGTAGCTGAAACCAGGCCCTTCACTGTGCACGCTTGTAAATCGTTGGGGAAAAAAACAAACTCTCGGCCGCAGACACAGGGGGTGACCGAAAGTCTACCCGAGAGGGTTTTCGAAAAAAGAGCACCCGATCGACACGAAACCTTAGACGATGGGTGGTAACCGGAAACCGTGAAACACATGTCCGATTCTCACTGCCCCGTTTCTCTTCAATGTTGATAAAACACGTTGCAAAGGTACACCGCCTGGTCTCTGTATACGTATAGGTACCATGGCGGTCTCGCGAGTTTGTCGCCTGCAAACAAGCCCCGTATGCCATGCTCGGAACAATTTCATAAGGCATTAATTCCAGCATGATACACCTGGCGTCCTACCCCATAATTTCCATAATGAATCGGCCGGGGAGCGAAGCCTGCTAGAAGGAATTCGAATAAACGTCAGGGCCGCCTCCCATCCGTCCCGATAATTCGCTCAGAGAGAGAATCACTCAGCCCTATTTAGGTCCGTCGATTCGACGCAACTGGGAGACATTATCGCGCGATGAAAGCGACCTCCGCGTCGCCGGGCGTGCCCGCCCTCCGTCGGGGCAGAAATTAGAATTCCTGGCGGAAAATCAGGAAAGATTATCGTCGCGGGGGCTGTTCCTCTGGCGGGCGAAAGGAAGAGAAAGGGTATGAATGAAGGTGGGTGGGCGGCGGCGGCGGCGCGGGGAGCGAGGGAAATAGGCAACGGACTTTGTCGCGTCTTTTTGCAAGGCCAGAGGCACACGGCCTCTGAATATATTAACGAAGCCGCGCGCTTTGACGCACACAGGCCGCGACGCGTAATTTTTAATTACTAAAAAGAACCATGCCCCACCCACCCTCCCGCTCGACGGTCTTCCTCGGCGGTCCCGCATTCACGGATACCGTCCTGACTACTGTGCCCTCGTATTTATCGCAGCTCGCCTTCGAATATACGCGCGACAGCCAAAGCGAATACGCGCGGCCTTTCGCCGACTTTTTTCCGCGATCCGCTGTCGAACCTGTGCGTGCACGGAGAGAGCCCCCGCAGCTCGCTTCCGGCTGTCTGCGCGCGCGACAACCAAAACCGGGGATGAATGTAGCCGTGGAATACCGTAATTGATGCAGCTAATTCATCACGCCGCCCGCCGGCAACCGGCCTGCCATCCCCGAACTATGGAAATACCACGGTGGCCATGCGTATTTTTCCCATCGCCTCGCCCCGTTCGCGCCCCGGCGAGCGTGCATCATTTCAGCGTCGACATAAATTGACCGCGAGCATCGAGGATCGAATATGTATTTTTCTCCAATAGACGCCTCCTTGAGCCTGTCGTGTCGCATTCGAAACGATAAAAAAGAAGCAGCGAGACACTCGACGCGGGGACGCTGGCCAAAGCTCGTCCACACTATGGAACAGCTCCGAAGGACCGAAGTTTCACTTGTTTGCCCCGATTCAATGCAACCCGCTCGTTGACCGTTCGCTGCGATCGCAGGGAGTTAGTGGCTCCGCGGCGTCGTCCAGGGAAACTTCTCCTACCGTCCCTTAAAACCGGACATAAAAGCCAGGCACCATCGATCCGTCGCGCGCCTCCCCCCGATTGTCCCTGGTTTCGCCCGTCTTTTCGCCGTGCAGCCCTCCGATGCGAAATCGATTATGAAAATACGGGGGAGGCTCGAGGAAAAAGTTAGCGCGCCGGAAGCGACTGTCTTCAAGTCGTTCTCCTCTGATGCTTCTTCAGGCTCGAGGGTATTTTCTTTGAAGTCTCGGGGCTGCCATCGTCAGGTGGATAATAGCGTTTTGTTTTTCATTATCGAGACTTCGCGAGACTCCGCCGCCGCCCCTTGACGTCCGGGGGTGGAGATCGGTGTCCTGCGCGCCCTGGCTTGATATATACATGAAGCGGGACGGGGAGCTCGGAGCGGGGCCAAGGATCACCTATATTGCAATCGTCCCTCGATCGCGCGCGCGATTCATATGCCCCGAGTAACATAATACCGGCCGGCTTTATTTGCAGAGTGTGTCAGAAAAGCCCTCGGAGATTTCGCCTTTCATATCGAGTCCGCGGATGCAATATAGTCCGGGAAACTCAAAGCGGGGGACGAGTTACGGACAAATAAGGAGACAGCGCGGCGTTAAATTCGTTTCGCCCTTTGCCGAGGAGGATCGTGCAGCGGCGCGCGGAAAGATTCCCATCGCCGCGGAGCGCATGCACATATCTTGAGGAACTTTTACGCCGGCCTATACCGTTTTCTTCTCTCTGTCGGGGCAGGTGTGTAGGTATACGCGCGCAGCCCTTTGCGCCCTTGCTTTAATTTCAAACAGCGTGTCGGTAATTCCCGCATCGCAGGCCTGAAAAGTCTGAACCGTAAAATGTCCCTCTCCTCCGCTCCCCCGCGCCACGCCGCGCTGTTACGCCGCGGAGGATCTTGAAAATTCACAGTTCCGGTGTCGAAGAGAGAATTCTCGCAGGGCAACGGTGGATTAAGGGATTAAAGGATGCGTGGCAGGCTTTGACGTTCTCGTTTCTCACTTCTCTCAGCGTTTTACGACAGGAGCATCGCTATCCAAATACCTCTTCTCGCTTTCTTCCCCCGTCCTGTCCGCCCTCCCCCTCGATCTTCCTCTCGCGTGTTTCTCCTCTGTCCTGCCGTCCCTCGTTCCTCTCGCTATCCGCTTTGCCGTCGCTTTCCCAACCTTGTCTATTCCTCCACCTTTCTCCCGGCTGCAAAGCGCGACGCCACCTTTATTTCCCTTTGAGCCGCCCTTTCCCGAATTGCCTTTGCTCATTTCGCGTTAATGTTCCCCGCCGAAATGGGATGCGCCGGCATTGCAGCCGCGCTGCCGCTACCGAGCCACCGACTCGCCCTCGCGCCAAAGCTCGCGACGTCCGTGGCGCCGGTCGATGAAAGATCGACGATCGCCCCCGAAAGGACGGGGGCGCGCGGATCGTTTGAGCCTGGCATCGAGTTAACGGGAGAATCGCGGCGGAGCTCGCTGCCTAGCAAAAGGGCTTGCAAATCGCGCCGTTAGACGCGAAAGGAATTGCAGATTCCGCGAACACGCGGGCCCCACCCCCGGCTCGGTTCCGTCCGTTTGTGCGCCGCGACGAGGGAGAGGCAATAAGCCGCGCGGCATTGTGCAAGGCGCAGTTTGTAAAACGGATCTTGCCCCGATCAAACCGTCTCCGATAGGATTAATCAATTCGCGGTCGAGTGGCATTCATTTGCAAGGAGCCTCGACTCCGAAGTGTCTCCGCTGCGACGATTCTTACGCAGTATTCTTCGGCTAACAACCGATCCCCTTTTCCCTTTCCTTCCTCGATAATTACCGCTGTTAATTACCGCGACCCAATCAGCGCTCGGGTCGCAGGCACCGCGCAGCGAGAATATGGAAATGGGCTTTGTCAAGACGACTTCACAGAGGGGCCAAGTCCTCCGATCAAAGACCCGGGGCAGCGACCAAAGACGGCCACGGATTTCATGCAGAACACCGCGCATTTAAATCTTTAATTGCGCCTGCAAATCGCCGACTGCCCGCGAGCTTCTCGATATTGAGAACGCGTCGAGGGTAGGTAGGGAGAGGCAGAAGTGTTACAGTCAGACAGTATAACGCAATCGATCGAGGATTGAACTGAACAATTGAGAATTGAACCCGTGTCGGCTAACAATTAGACATTACCTGTAAGGTAAACGTACCTATTATGAAACGCTTTTCGATGGGGTTATGCAATTGTCATCTAATTTATAAAATTTAGTGGGTTAGCATTGAAAATTTGCATACCATTCGATAGGCCATTGTTTTGCGATTATATAATGAGCCATAAAATGTATATTTATTATAAATAAAAAATAATATGACTAAAAAACTAAATGAAGGACCTGTACGTATTATGAAACACTGTTTTCGTACCATGACCCGGTGTTTCATATTCAATGTCCCTATTATGAAACGCCCCGTCAGGTTAGGTTTTTGATATTTATTAAAAAAGTTTGAATTACGCATACTTACTCGTATTTATGATGAAAACGTGAATATAATATATTTTATAAACGCTCTAGGGCAGTTTAAATAATGAACTATTTCTCTTTTTCACTGGAAATATCTAATTATCAAAGTTGAGGCGTGTGTTTCATGAACTGGTACAACTATGTGAACACGGGTCCGTGATCTTGGAACACGCTTCCGAACCGTTCCATAAAGCGGGACATTCAAAAAATTGAGGTACACAATATGAAACGGTTATTTTTATCAATGAATTACATTAAAACCATTTTTTTGTAATAGATTATTGTATAATAATACTTATGTTGGTGAATTTGTACAGAAAAGAATGTATAAATATCGATAGAATGTTTGGCAGTTGCTTATATATGCCATAACTATTTCTTATTTCGTTATTTGTGATGCTGTTTCAAGAAGGGGACATGTTTGGGAAGGTGTTTCATAATAGGTACGTTTACCTTACCCACTGTTCAAACCTCCGACTTGAAGAATCTATTCCAACGGCATTTCCACCCCGCCAATAAAACCGTTTCTTCCGCAGCTGGCGGCAAAGGTGAGAAAGTTAAACCGGGAGATAATTACCGAACTGATCCAGTCAGCCAGCCAGCGACGCGAACTCGTATTAACGGTCGGCTGGCTAAATACCTGGCATTGTCGAGTACGCTGGGCTCGGTGTGCGTCTACACGTACACGGCCAGTATTGCTATCTGCGGTCGGCAATAGTGGTAGATGTGGGATCCAATCGCGAACATTGCCTTGGGGCAACACGGGGGATCCCCTCGATCGAGGAGGCGTCAGTCGTGAAACGTTTCATTGGTTCCTGGCGCACACGTGCAGGGACGCGCGTGCACGTACAATGCACACGGCTGACTGCCTACTTTCGCGCGGGAACCCGTCGCGGCGGACGTGTATCGGACGCGTTTTAATCAGTTTATTAAACGCAGCGATTCGCGAGGCGCTCTTTAACGCAGCGACGCGATCGCGGGTTGGGCGCTCCGGCTCGCTCTTCGACCAGAGGCTTTTGATCGATGCGCTTCGCGGGAAGATGATCGAAGCCTTGCACCCCGGGCTTCGTTCGCGAGAATGAACAGACGACGGCAACGGAGCGTAAATACGCGCGACAGCCGCGGCCAGCTTTGACGCGATGAATATGAATGAGAGCAGCGACGGGCACGGTCTTGAAATTGCATCGGTGAAATTCGAACGGCGCTGGGTTTGGCTCCGTGTCTACGCACCCCCTGCGCGCTGCGACCCATGGGAGAGGGTGCTGGTCGAACACCGAATACCACCACGGATATGCCAAATCGAATGTGACATTATAATGGAACTGGGCATTAGTGGTTTTGCCGGTTGGATCAGGGCACGAGTCGCCGGGGAAAATGCTGGTGGAAATTGCGCGGAGGTGCCTCTGCCTGTGTGCGATCCAGATCGTTTCTCTCCCATCGAGTCGTGTTAGGCCGCGTACAGACTTGAGCACGAACGCGAATGAGGCAAGCCGAGGCAGAATGCGTATGCAAGTATTGCACGTCGGTGAATTGCTCGGGGCCGTTCGCCGCTGCCTCGGGGCTGTTCGCCGCACGCTATCGGTCGAAAAAAATTAATTCGTACTCAATGTCGGTGTCAGTCCGAGGCAGGACGTGCCGCGACGCCATTCGCCGCATGCGTGCGGCCGATCCGATAACTTTGGATCGGCCCGAGGCATTCGGCGAAAGCAAGGGATTTTTATTTAAAGTGATACTAACACAATCAAAACTGTGCTACAAGAAAAGAATTATTTTTTAGTTTTTAATGCATTTTAATTTAGTTTTTACTGCATTTACAATAAAATGGTATAGCATCACAAATTTTGGATATATCTTTTATTTTCTAGTTCTTAGTGTTTGTAGATTTACATTTCACAACTCAGACTTCTTTACAAATATCTTTTATTACTGTATACGATTTAACAGTTTGCTTAAATGCTACAGTGCTACAGTCCCTAAAAAAATAGTTCTTTTCTAGTACTACAATTTCGATGGTGATACACTACGAACGCCTGCAGAGTTTTAGTTTTACTGTTCGTACATACATGACGTACATATTCTCGATAAATTGTGTATTTTCGGTAATCGTGATGCGACTATTTATTTAGCGTCCCGAGCGGCTTTTTGTCGCTTTTGTAAAAGAACACGAGTGGCTGATTTCAAATCGTTTGGATTTGTGGTTATGGGTTATATTTATTGATGACTGGGTAATTTTTTCACCCACTCGCGTTAAATTTTTTTTAAATATTGTATTGTCATCCAAACTACGCACGCCTGCAAAGTTTCAAGACAATTGGATAGTTGGAAGTGGGTTAGATTTGAATTGTCAGATTTGAACCATACAAACAAACATACAAAAAAAAACAAACAGAGGATCGAAGCTGAATAAACTCGTTTAAAAAGACGAATTCATAACTTTGCACAGAAAAATTGAAAGCAAATGATACTCTTCACACATTTTCTTCCTCGTTCGGTGTTGAAGATTACTTTGTACAGGTCAATGAATTTGGGATTTTTTCATCACATCAATAAATAACGAGTTATTTACGATGGATGTTGTTAGTGACTCACTCTGTACACTAATTTCCTTTCAAATTCGTATTTCTCAAATTCGCAGGCAAGCATGGAGTAATGTGCATTCTCGAAGTCCCCAAATACCTGGCTTCTAGAGAATATCATAAATGCTGGTCTTTTATTGCACATTGAAACATGTATTTTGAGGAACCTACACCTATTTTTCATGAAACAGGAGTCGCATAATTTGAAAAAAAATTGTAATGACTCCCTAAAACATTCCTTCTACTTTTAACACTTTCGCTGCCGGCGGCGGCTGCGATCGGAGTCGTTTCAACGAATACCATGAATTACATCAAAATTTGTTGTTTACTTTACGTTATTATAAATAATATGTATCCCCTATGATGTTATAAAAGTTTCCTCAGTTAGCCTCCGCTTGCCTCGGCTTGCCTCGTGCGGGGCGCACCGAACGAAAAATCTCAATTTCTCCCGCCCGAGGCATTCGGGTCTGCCTCGGATTGCCTCATTCGCGTTCGTGCTCAAGTCTGTACGCGGCCTTATGTCGTGTCCCATCGCGCGTACGTCAGGTGAGATTTAAAATTCCCTTCAAAAGAAGGTTCTCCTTTTAATCTGAATCCAAGCGAATAGGTACTGTTACAAGATAAACTTCCTCACTTCCACCGCGGCGCGCGGCTCAAACGAAACCCTTTCCAAAGTCTCTTCTTATCGGTCTAAATACCTTCTTCTTGTCCAATCTCGTTCTCCCAAAACTTGCAGATGCCACGATTTTGTTCTTATGTAAAATGGCCCGCTGTTGCAGAAAGTAAGGTCTAAAATTTTTTGGCAGGTGAACTTTTTACCTTTCTACTTCCGTCACAAAGATGGTCCCACTTACCTAATTGGGGAGTTGCCAGTATTTGAAAAAAAGGGAAAAGTAGTTAAATCTACAGATTTATTAATGAAAAGCCTAAAATGATAGAAATATTAATAAAACACTTATTAGTTTTACCAAAATTTAATAAATAAAATTGACGTTTTTAAGTTGTGAGTCATGTGATCTCAAACGCCAATCACAGCGCGTGACGTCATTGTGCAGTAAACAGCGATTTATATGTAGCGACGAATGACACTTCGTGCATTTGCTCATACAAGGTTATATTAAAAAATATCGTTTACGAGTACTTTCTAGTCGATTTCTATGGTAAGGCAACTGAAAATATTAATATTGATATAAATATAGTATTAGGTACTCACTAATTGCAACATGTTCCAATCACTCCTTACTTTCCCTAACCACAACTTTCTTTGTTTACTGCACGTTGACGTCACAAATGGTCACGTGACCATGCAGTGCGTTTTCGCGGCAATTTTTTATTTCAAATAAAAATTACATTTTTTTTCATGTTAGAGGTGTAGCAAAAAATTAATATTTTTTTTACAAGTATATTTTATCATAATGAACAGTTTTAAACACTTTTACAAATTTTGTCAACTCCCCAATTGCGAATGACCAATATGGTCGATAATTATCCGCTTCCTGCTGCTATTTCCTTATTTTCTAGCAGTAATCTGTATTTTTTCCTCTCTTCTATGCATTCTCGTGTCGCTATACTATGCCTACTCTCCACTCTTTTATTTCCTGTTCCTTCACTTTCTCTCTCTCTCTTCTTAGTTTGCATTCTCCGTCCCACCAGTTATTTCTCTCTTCCCCTGTTTTTACCTTTATTCCCTTTCGCGGTGTTGCATCTTGTGCAGGTATACGTGTACATACGTACAGGGAACAAGGATCCTACGAACCGGCGTGGAGGAACGAAGTCAGTAACGACCGCTGGGTTCGGCTCTCGAAGAATATATTGAAGTATTAAGGAGAGAATAAACGTTCCCATTACCTCCGTCGGGGATCTTAATTGTGCCGGTATTCAGCGTGCTCGCATAAGTACGTTCGAAATCGACAAGAAATAACGATCTTGTAGACACAATGCGTGGCGCGACAGAGGGGAGCCCCCTCCGAAATTCTTCGCTCTCTCTCCCCTCGGGTAATTGGTCGCCGCGGGTGGTGAGCTTGCTCTTCGTTACCGTTCACGAATGGTCGTTATACGTCCCGACGATTCGAGGACGACGCGGGCAGTTGCGCCCGACCGACGGCGCACGGGCGTTTCGATCTTCCCTCCGACCTGATCGCATTAGCCGACAATCGAATCGGCCGCGCGAGATGCGCTGTGCCGCTCGTCGCGACGCCGGATGACAGCGTGGGGGATGGCTCTGGCGCACGTGTGAGCAGTCGCAAATTAAAAGAAAGCAATAAGAGTCACTTTAGCCACGGACAGGGTGCGATCGAAGCGTCGGGGGTTCCAGCGGCAACGCGACAAAAATCCAATTTCTGCCACTGCGAGCAAATGAGTCATTTGTCGCCCGATTCGCTCCGACGTTCTAATCCTCTCGCTCGGTCGCCCGCGACGAATTCTTCCGCGGTGGACGGAGCTGCACTTGGCCGTGTCAGCGGCACGGCAACAATTTCCCCCCGCGGCGGGATCGATGGGGAGACGGAGAGACGGCGGAACCGGGGACGATCGGCGCTCGCGGTAAACGCGTCAGGCGCTGGTCCAAAGCTTCTCTCGCTTATCCTCCTCCGCTCGGGGCCGTTATTCCATCGCGGCCATCAATATCCTTTTTCTCTCGAGTACGTGTCACGAGCCTGGAGACTGACAACCGGCCGGTGACGAGGAGAAAAAAAACACGGAGCCAGTGGCTGGTCTACGTGGCGCGAGTTTGCCATTGTCGTGAAACGTCCCCGTTCCCCCGTGCCTCTCCGCGCCGCTCTAGCTCTCGCCCTCTGTTTCCCTGTCCTTCTCTGTCTCTCCATTGACAGTTCGAACAGAGGCGAAGTGTCGACGATGGTCGGGGTGCCGATCCGAATCTCGTACTCAAACGCGGACTCCATTCATGGCAGCATAATGGGGTACGAAGGAGAATGGAGGGACCACGCACACGCGTCGACGCGCCGTCACAGCGGAGGCTTTTGCACGGGATCGCCATGGGATAGGTCCTACAGATACTGCGCGCGCGCGGCTGTCCATGGGCATGACTGTTCCGCGCAAAAACGGAAACCTACGTTGATACGCGTCCCCGTTCTCGTCCCCACGTTGAATTTCCCGTTTACGTCTCTGTTAAGTCCTTCATTAACTGGCGGGGGCCCGAGGGGTGGAAACGCCGCGTTGAAATGTCGCGCTAGACGTGTCTGCGCTCACGGTGGACGCCGCTCGAACAACATTTTCTTTAGTTCACTTTGCAATTCTGTCTGTCATTCGTGACTACCCGTCACAGGTATGAAAGAAATAATACTTCTTTACAGGTATTCAAACTTTTAAGGAGCGAAGACATTATCCCGAGTAGGTATGAAATTGTGCGACCAACTGCTCCGTCAAATTGTTTGCAAGCCCGGCGCAAATTTCGACGCCGGCAGCGAGCAAATTATTAATCGTCGTTTTTATCCGTCACGCGTTATCCGCGCGAAATCCTCCCAGCGTTCGATTTTACGCGCCCGGCCGGATCCGTTCGCTAATTAAATAAAATTCCGCATTGCCCGTAAAAGTGATACCGTTTCTCCCCGCGCTTTACGCTCGAACGATACGCCCCGACGAAATGAATTCATAGCAGGCCGGTTTATAATGAATTTACGAGCGATCGCTTTATTTCGAATCGACTCGATATAAATTGTCCGCCGCGGATACCGGTGTGCATAAATTCCGGGCGCCGCGTTAAACGCTCGCGTTTCGCCGGCTGATTTACGCGGCCTGATAAATTCGCAGCGGCCGGCGGCGGCCGCACGGTTGCCAGGGCCCGTCGAATATCCGCTCGAGAACGTCTGTGTCCGCGCCGGGTAACGCGATCACTCGTACGTCCCGCCCGAAGGGGGTGAATTAAGCTGCTTCCTGACGGCGGGACGCACGGTCGGCCCCCGTGAAAACGGCACAAAGTGGACGTTTCTGAAAAGATAATGGGGCGGACGGATGCCGTGAATGCGAGTGGAGTTGCAGGAAAGCGTGTTGAGCATTGTTCCGCGTATTACGCATTCCCTGTGTCGCGTGCCTTTAGAAAAAGGAAGGAGAGAGAGAAAAAAAAAGAGATACCCTCGGTCCACGTTCCGCAAGGTAGACTAGAGGTGTGTACACGACGCCCGACGGCAAGGGAAGAAGGAAGGCCCGGCAGCACGGCCTTCCCCGTCTCTCTTCCGTGATGCGAGTTTTGTGTTTACACCACGCAAAAACTGCTGGGGAGGAATGGATGCCGCCTTGCGAGCGGCACAAGGTGAATAGGATGCGCCGGCCACCCCCGTTCGACTGCATGTCTAACTGCTTGAAAAAACCTTGGCCGTGCTTCCGCGATTCAACCGGTGAAATAGAGAGATTGCAATCTCCCTAGCGCCGCCTTTTATCGCGTGTCGATGCCGGCAACGTTCTTTGGCCCTCTCTAAATGAATTAGAGATCAAGGCGAAAGTGGGCGAGGCTCGTTTCCAGAAGGAACAAGTTCCTTCTCTCATTCTCTCTCTTTCGAGCCCGCAGCCTCCCTGCGATTAAAGCCGATTTCCATGTTCCAAGAAACGTCGAACCGTCTGACCGTCGACATTATCCGACGGCGCACAGTGGCGAATTTCGCCGAAAAGCTGGCCAAAAATCAGAATGTAAAAGTTTTAAATTTGCTAAATCCAAATATTGCGATTTATTTATGACATATTTGTGCATAATTTCTTACTAATGTAAATATATAATCTGCAGCCCTTGCTGAGATGTGTCAGTTCAAAGTTGATGCTCGAAATTTAAAGGTCTACTTTGAGATTTATTTTCAGATTATCGAGTCCAGCTATCAAAATAAACAATATATATTGTGGTGTAGTATCATATACACTATTATTGTTTTAAATGTGAAGTCTGTAAAAGTTCTTATAAACAAGTACTGAAAGCATATTCATTTTTTGTTTATTCTTAAGCAAAAAGTTACAACTCAAGCGAGCTCAAGCACCATTCTTTTTTTTAAATGAAAGCTCAAGGTATGCACTTTAAGACCCCGTTGCAGTTTTTTGCAACAAATTGCTACTCGTACACTGATACGAGTATAATTTCCGATCCATTCAGTCTTTGCATACCTAATTCTGTCTGAAATTATATTTTTTAACGTTATATTGTTATATTATTCTGTATATTATATATCGGAGTGAAGGCAAGTGATTGCATTGCAATAAATGATTGAATACTGTGCAATTAGAAATTCGGAAGTAAAGGTGTATTCGGGAAGATTTACAGAAGTGACGTATGCTACAACGCGCAATGAAACTCATTTATACATAAAACATGCACTGTTCACCTACAGATAGCACTTTCATCAGATATTTATGCGAGTCAAAATAAGACGGAAGTTAATAGTGACAACATTGCGGTTGAGCTCTCACTTAGTAATTATAACGTTTAAAATTCCGCAAGAAAAGCATCTCGTTGATCATCAGTGCTATGTACCAAATGTTTGTATAAATATTTATGTATAAGTATGCGATATAATAATGTTAAAATATATACAAATATTAATGTTTCAGTAATGACTGCGTAATTATTTGACTAAAAACTACAAACCACGATACTTTTAATATTTTTAATAATATAATTATAATTAAAACAACAAATTAAACGTTAAAAAATTATACTTTTAGCTTCTTAGAGTTATATTACAATAAAATATTTTAATAATTTGCACGGGAATTGCAGATTCATTTTTGGCCAGCTTTTCGGCCAAATTCGCCACTGTGCGGCGTCTCGCAGCCGGACGGGAAGCGCGATTTCCCTCGGCGGATCGATTATTAAGTTCGCCTCCGCTCGGTCACAATGGCGTTGCGAATAATTACTGTGTACAATTGATATTTAGTCGCGCGTCAATTTACTCGCGACTCGCCGACCGTGCACTTTCCATAGATCGCGCGGGGTCTTTTCAGGCAAAGTCACGGCGCGGGGGTGACACAAAAGGGACGGAATGAAAGTAGTTTACAGAGATGCTTTCCTTCGCCAGGGTCAATTTACGCGAAGCGGGGGCGCGGAGCGGCGACGGCGTGTCTTCTCCGAGGTCCTTTGTTCACGGTTGGCGAAATGAGGTGCGCTGCAAGGAAACTCGCTTGCCTGTCACACCGTTCCGCGATTAAGAACATCTGATCCGGTCAGCCGCGTTAATTAAGTGCCCATTTTGTTCTGCGATAATTAATTCTCGTCTTCTCTCCTGTTTATCGTACGCGTTGCCGGGTAGGTCGTTATCGCCGAGAGGGTGGATTCTTGGCGGGCAAGTAAAATGGCACTGGCTATGCTCCCGGTTGCAAACAGAGGGTGCCTCTGTAGTCCCCGGAGGCTGACAGGAAACGAAAACGTATTCGAACGTACCAGCTATTCTGCATGAAAGACCGAGCCATCCGCTGTGCCACCAACAACCGACAATGTCAGAATCACCGCAAAGTCAGAAGCTCGCTGTTACGCGATTTCCATCCCCGTCGCGCTCCGCCGTGTCTGTTTTTGACATCCTCGTGCTCCTGCCATCGCGCGGAGGATTTTTCGACGGCCCGGAAATACGATTTCACGCGGCGAACGCGTCCCGTCGAATTATATCGCGAAACGGTGCACAACCCGCGCCATCGACGTCGCTATGGATCATCCCTCTGATTTTTTTTTCCCCTCTTTTTTTTGGCACCGACAATTTGTAAGATTGCCGTTCGGGTCGGGGCAGCATTTCGCGACTGGCTGATGAAAACTCGCGGAGGCAATTCCGCGTGGGGGGGCGTCGGCCGGCTGGCAGGGCGATATTTGCAGTGGTCGGCTGCGAAATTTCAATTACGCGTGTACCCGGCCTGATCCGATTATCGGGACCGGCTTGATTACCGATTCAATTGTTGCAACGAGTGCGCCGAGGAATTTGTTCCTGTTTGCGCCAAAGCGCGGCCGACGCATCTATTATGCAGCGCGATCCTCGGCCCCCGTTGTTCGCACTCTCCGACACCTTTCCCCGCGTTATGGCGTCGCGTCGCGTCGCTCTGTCACGCGGACATCCCGCGTAATTCCCGTTTCTTTTCGCCCCCCCCCCCGCGCCGCTTCTTATTCCCCACCGTTTCTCGGGACGCGGTGTATTTCCGCGAGGGCGTTAAACGGCATAATGCGGCAATTTTGCCGGCCGCTGGCAGTAAATTCGCGGAGGTGCGAATAGCGGTAGCTCTTATCCTGGAGGGCCATTAAGTGATCTTTCCCCGATTATTACTGCCAGCCGGGGATTCCATTTCAGCGCGGAAGAGGAAGAGAGAGAGAGAGAGAGAGAGAGAGAGAGAGAGAGAGAGAGAGAGAGAAGCGCGCTGATATTACCGCCGCTGGAAATTCGCGCGGCCCATCGTCACGAGTGACACTTGACGCTTAATGCGTGCCACATTACGTAAAATTGTGTACGATTTCAGGTAACGGCGAATTTCCGTGGCCACTGTTGGGAAACATTTGCTGGGGAACGACTGTTGAAACGTGGGAGGCGGGCTTGGGGAATTTTCCCGAAGTTGCGGCAATCGGAGCGGTGCGAATTGCGGACGGGAAATAAGTTCGATTTCGTTGCCGCAGTTATGATACCCATGAGTTTGCTGTTCGATCGATATCACGATCGTTGGACCAACGATCGATATCGTTGCACCAACGGAGTTAGCTCGTCTGCCTTACCAGCGATCGATTACTTTGCGGCTGAAGAAATCGACGAAACTTTACCGTGGATCAGTATCCACGCTTCACGAAGAGCAATCTTAATTTGTATTCGCAATTAATCATTCCCACCGCCGCTGCACTTCGGGCCGAGTTAAATGAGAAAGCTAGAGCGTATCCCGCCGAAATGGCGGCAGGGATCGGCATCCCGAATTCCACGCAGACCCAAGCCGCATTCCGAGGTAATTGTGCTGGGGGATTGGAAAGTGGACACCGATGCAACCCTATGCGAAGTTTAATTATCGATCGGATTCTAAATACCCCTGGAAATCCCATCGGTACTCGTCGCGGAGCAAGCCTAATGAGAAGAACGTCCCTGACCGAACGTGACCTACGCAACGCAATCACACTGAGCGACCAAGCCAATCAGATACAATTGCCTACAGTATCCGCGTGAGATTGAAGTGAAAGTACGGGCCGACGAAATCAGCGACGGAAACTCGAGCTGCGGAGTCTGAATCGCGACGTGACTCGCCGGAAACTTCGGGGATCGCGGAGTATTCGCGGAGCGGGGGAGCGAGAGGCTCCGCGCACAAGGACGCGAATAAAAGGGCGATCTGATTTTGTCGGGGAAAACCGGGAAGCACCGCATTGCGGCAATATCGCGAGCAAAATCGCGGGGAGGTCGTCTCGAAAACAAGTGGTGCCGGCAGGGTCTTGCCTTTGGTACGTTTTAAGGAGGACAAAGGGGTGGAATGTGGACAAACGACGCGAGTATGCCCGGCGAGGAGGACGGCGAAAAGCTCGGAGAGGCGAGTAGACGAGGATCCGTTGCTAGCTGGAATGAGGCGGCTCGTGTATCCTTTTTGATCGTGTGATCGGCGTGCTCCAGAGAGGAGGATCTGGCAACAACGGCTGCAGGAGGTGGAGGAGGAGGAGTGATCTTGCAGGAGCATTGGCCACGGGAGAACGAGAAGAAAGGAGGGAAGTGGCATAGGTGGAAAAAGGTCGAGGCACGCCTGAGAGGAGGATAGAACGCGATAGAACGAGAGGAGAAGGATCGAGGCGGCGGTGGGACAGAGCCAGGCCTGGTCCAGCGCTCGTAAAACTCGTCTCGTGCTCGAGAAATACCTCGCGGTGAACTTGGAAACTTCCGGCCGAAAAGGGGCCCCGGCTCTCCTCCGCGTTTTTCCGACTCCGTGTGCACGCGGTGGATCGACGGGCGCCGCCGACGCGGACAGAGAGACAGTGCGTCGAGGGACACGAGCAACTTTCAGGGAACAATGTCCCGCCCCGTGGGAGAGTAAGACGCCGCGGATCCGCTGAAAATGCGGTGCTTCGCGCGCCAACATAATACTCGTCCACGTGTGCCACGGAAACGACGCTTCTCCTCGCCGCTACGACTCGCTTAGACGCGCTTGCTCGACAACGTTTTCACGGGTCGTCCCTCTGCGAGGTGGCGTCGACTACGAACGTCAGAGCTGGGCGATTTCGCGTTCCTCAGGTGAGCTTCCTTCGTTCAGACACGATCGAACCGTGGATCTGCGGATTTGCGCGCGACTCACGCAAGCGAGCGCGTGTTTATTTATCCCGGGGACGTTATTGAACGCGACGGGGACCAATCGATCACGCACGTGCAATACAAACATCGCGATCAGCCGTAGTCGTCGTTGGTGCGCCATTCCAGCCCGTGATTGCCTGTGATTTTCGCGAGATATACACCCGAAAAAGTAATTAAGCGACTTCGGATATCAATATATAAAGTGATCAGTGTTAGAGATCGATTCCTTGAGAAGTTGATTTATATCGGGCGGTGCGAGTGGAGCGAAGGATTCGGGAAGGATAGGCGAGGCAAGTCGCCAGCGTTCAGTGATTTCAAGCCGAGCCAGTCACGACGCCCGGCCGCTAATAAATGTTTTACGCCGCGACTTGCTCAAGCGGGAGTAAACAAAACCTACGGCGGATGGGTTTTTGATCGAATCGCGGCGCGTGGAATGCTGGATGCGATGGGGCGAGGGGATTCAGGGAGGACAAATGACCGGCAGCCGCGATCTCTCCTCCCCCGCGTATTCGCGGCGCGATCGGCGCGTTCGAAAACTACAAAACCCGAACTAATTAAAAGGGAATCAGCCAGCCGCCGTGACACAAAATCTCTGCGTCGATCGACCGACTGTGTGCAGTTGTGCACCAGCGCGCCCGCGAGAGCGAGAGCGAGAGAGAGAGAGAGAGAGAGGGGGAGGGGAAAGGCCGCGTCGCGACGCGGTGCAAATCAAATATTAATCGCGCAATTAGCGCCGATTGTACGTTAATCGGTTTTGCTTTTTTTTCGCGCCGTGTGCATCCGCCCGCGGTGACCGCGCGCGCACGGATGCAGCCAGAAAATGTTGGAGACGATGACACGCGCCGCGCTATTCACCCTCGCTGTCATCAGTCACGGCTTTATTCCTGTTTGCGGAACCCCCATTAATTTTGGATTATCGCGAATTGCTTGGATTAACGGTTGCGCAGAATCCCGCGATCGGGTGTGGTTCGATGATTAGAAACCATGAGAACTTCATTATGCAGGGTGGTTTGGGGAAAATGTTACAATTAGTGAATTCGAAATTGTGGCAGGGAAGAAGATTTCGTCGAAGAGATCTCATTGTTTAGTCGAAAGTGTATTAAGTAGTGCTGGATCCTCAGTGGCGCATTCAGGATTTAACCTTTAGAGCACCGGCTTCTGTTTTTTTTTAAAATAGTGGTTTTCAGTTTCCAAAAATTTATAATCGTGCAAAATTAGAGGACTTACACAGAGCCCCAAAAGGGGCTTTGCCGGTCCGGAACGGTAATCAAATTTTTAACATTTTTTAATTTCAAAAGTACATTAGGTCTGATGAATAAAGTGTAAGCAATTGCTTTTTCTTAATATTTTACTAGGAATTACTTAAACTCATTTGAATAAAAACGCAAGCATTTGCTTTATCTTGTAGGAATTCCTAAACTGCCAAGGAATTGCTTAAAGGAATCGCTTTCCCTTAATTTTTTAAGGAATTGCTCTCAATCGAGTGAATGAAAGAAGCAATTGGTTTTGCTAAATAAGCAATTCCTTAAGAATTTTTAAGACTGCTGTACCCCATGCTAACATTTGGTTAAAGGACCAATTGCACCTTAAAATACACATACAAATATCAAATAAATATGTTACTCACACATACAGTTCCACTAAAAATGAAATGCCATTCAATTTGCAAATATTTATACCTGGAACTTTTGTGAACACCGGATTCTTTTCGACGTGTAAAATGTCCATCAGCATCTTTTCCCAGGGTTTATATGTGATTTTATTGTTGCCAGTTTATGTCGTGTCAAGAGAGAGTAAGAACGTTACCGGCAGCCACAGCTACCATTTACTTATACGGTCTAGCAAAACCAGCAATTCCTTATGATTTTTTATCATATGAAAATAAGAAATTCCTTTTGTGTTTAAGTAATTGCCTTCTAAGAAATTGATTTTGCTAATAAGGAATTGCTTAGTTTTTATTCATCAGGCCCATTATGTCTAGGGGTTTTTCATACTGCTGTTTACGAATCTGTATTCAGATTGTAAAAATGTTTGACCCTCATGGCAGTTTTACTGACCTAAGCGAATGAACATATATCTACCAAAATTCAGAGAAGTTTCTTTTAGCGTTACCCAGAGCTAACGACGTAGACGTAGAAAGTTTTTCTAAGTATCATCTTTTCTTCTTTTTTTCCATGTGTTTATCTATTATTTTTGGATTGATTTGGGAATTATTTTATTTTGTCGTATTTTTTGTGTTCTATTGAACATGTACATATTTACCTAATACTTTAAATCATTTTTAAGTAGCATGCTTACTTAAACCCCCAAAAGGGCTTTGCCGGTCCCCTAAAGGTTAATGGCTTGGGGGCAGCCAAGTTGAACAAAAAAAAGTCATTATAAGGGACTAACTATGGATTAGGCTTGGAACAACACCCATGCCACCTCAGGGTGGCTCCTTGCCTCCCCCTGCATCGCACCTGCTGTAGTTTCTGAGACACGAAGGTGCAAGAGTCTGAATAACTACCCTCTGGAGCTGAACCTCTTTCGATAGCTTCCTCGAACGAGATACTTGAAAGCCTTTTACCACAACGCTAACGACACCATTACTGAATAGGTACAGTTCCCCCATTTCGTTAATTAATTTGTCGTTGCGTTCCCCACACAGCTGTTGGTCCGTGATCGAGACAACATGGGAACCAGAGCCGTCGCCGTGGGTGCAGCACCAGGTGCAGCGGGGGTGTCGGGCGAGGCTGGTTTAGCCGGTGTGCCAAGACTCCTGGAGGACCTGGCTCGCCTTTCAGAGGATAAAGATACAGCCGACATAGTCTTCCTGCTTGGAAGGGATGAGGCGGCAGTGTACGCTCACAGAATTATACTGCAGGCGAGGTCAGTATTCCGTGGTCCGAGTTGTCTCCACTCGCAACGAAGCGTATCGAATCGGTGGATTAATTTACTTAGGCAGGCGCGCGCGCGCGCGCTCAGAGGGCGGTTCGCTCGCGGTGCTCACAATGAGACAATTTATATTATTTTCATTTCCTCCCGATATCTTTCACCGGCCCCGGGGACGCGAACAGAGCGAGCCGAGCGGGACCGAATTAATTGTTAATCGTAATTTTTATTAAAACCGCTCGTCGACGCATCCCCTTCGATCGATCAGCGCCCGAATCCCCTCGGAGACCTCGGAACGATCCGAAAGCACGCGAGAAATCGCGCGGGAGACGAACGACGCGATACTCTAGCATAGAACCGGGGGAAATGTGCGGGCGGTCACGTGTTGCCGACGCGCAACTTGGCGAAAAATAAATACGACGTGGCGCCGCGGGACAACGGGTCTCGCCGCTTCCAGAAAATCGAGAATTAACGCAGCCGAGTGGAATATCGCGGACCCTTATCCTCGCCGCAGTTTTTGCAATGTAAATAGGGACGCACGTAGCGTAACGAAGCAACTTCGCCATCGAAAATACCTTCGGTTCACGGGAGCACGAGACAATCGCGAGTCTACTGGCTCGAGCGACTCGCTTCGCGGTAACTGCGTTACGAACTTTTCTCTCTGCCGCCGGAACCGGCGGCGAAGAAAAACCCCCGCGCGGCTAACTTTCCACCGCGGTAATCGCAAACGAACCTAGCGAAGAGGGGAATGATAACTTGGTTAAGTTCCCGAAGTCACTGGCGTCCGACGGACCTGTGCATAATTTTCCCTGTTTCGTTGCTGTTCCACGAAAGGAAGGGGATGGAGGAGGAGGAGGAGAGCCGTTGCTGGCGCGAACAGGGTCGACAGAAATATCGCTAGGTCATCAAACATCTGTTTCGGCGGGAAGAGCAGCGGCCTCCGCGTAGTTGGCGATGAATTTTAATTAAGGGGCTCGGATTGTTACGGCGAAATGAATCGATCGAACGTTCTAATTAGTCGGACAACGAGAGGAGTGCTCCGCGCGACGATTCACCGGCCGAATTCTAATTGTTGTAAGGAGAGGTCCTCGGCGGCGCGGCGCATTAGAGGGGGTCAGTCGCGAGGCGGCGACATCCCGGCGGAACAGGGCGATGCTAATTGTAAAGTCAATTACGATATTTCCGCGATCCCTTTTGATATCGGGGCGTGGAAGAGAAACGGCTTCTTTTGTCATCGTCCCTTTTCCCCTCGCCGCGCCGTCCCCCGTCCCCGCGCCGACCTCGGAAAATTAAGTTACGCATGCTCGTGACAGGCGTCCGCTGGAGGAACGAATGGACAATACGCGGCCGCACTCGAAACTCTCCGCGGCGCACTCCAGTCCGGTGAAAATCCTGACAAAGAGTCGCGATTCCCCACCCCACGGTCCCTCGGAATCCTTCTCATTTCGAAATGCGACGAAGTCGAGGACGTTGCTTCGCAAACGGAAGAAAAGGAAGTGGAAGACACGCCCCGGCGCGGCGTCGACTGTTCGATGGCACTTTAACGCGATCCGTTCGTTACCCGTCGCTTCTGCTCGGGCTCCATGACGGGCACCGCGATACCGAGGGCCAGTAGCGAGATGAAATTTCGGCGTTTCGAGGGCGAGGAAGCCTGCAACCCGTAGGTCTAATAATCCCAGGAAACAGAGATCCCGCCAGCCCGTTGTCGACGCGTAAGCTCCCCAGTAATTATGCATCCGACGACAGCGCTGCACGTCCAGATCGATCGACGAACGATCCGATAATGGACCGTGGAGAGAAGCGGGGCGTGTTCCAGCCGCACGGGAAACGAGAAGGTGTGACGCGAATTTGACTCTCGTGCGCCGGAAGCGTTGGCGGTTTTTGCACGGAAATCGACGGAGCCGCTATATAATCGCACGCTTGGTCGTTAGTAGCGGTGCCCGCGGCGACATTCAACCCTTGCCGCCGTGAAACCAACCAGCCACGACCCTCGTTTCCCCTGCGCCCGCTAGCCCCCTTCTACCCCTCCAACGTCCTCTCTCCACCAGCCGTTCTCGTGAACCTACGCTACCACCCCCGTGACACCTCGCCGTCACAGCAGACGCGCGCTGCCCTATTCTTTTCTCGCAGCGTCACTCGCTGATATTTGGTTTTCTTTGATTCCGCTGCGCGGTGTTCGCCAGTGATTAGGGAAAAGCTTCCCTCCCTTCCGCCCCACCTCGACCGCCCCTTTCCTCCATTCCTTGTTCGCCTCGTTCCGCGGCACCATCCATCAGGACCGAGCATCCGGTACCTTTATTTCTCTTCTTAATACTCTTCTTTCTCTCATCTGTTTCCAGCGTGGTTTCGTGCACGAATATTGCCGTGGCCCGCGCCAGAATTGCTTTGGCTCTACGTGCGCGTCGTCTCAGGCAGCTGGCGGGGGATGTCGGAGGCAGCTCTGCGACATGCTCGTTACTCGATCTTTGCCAGGATTTTCTGGCAATCGAATTTCAAACGGGGGAGAGCGTGCTCGCTTCTGTGTCGCAATCTCGCAAGACTTTCCTCTAATTTATGGAAATAAATGTGCAGAGTTTAGCTTTGATATTGCGCGCAGCCCGCACAGGTATCGCTTCCGAGCCGAAAGCGTAAAGGTCGAGTTCCATTCTTTCTCTTTTTCGTTCCGTTGAAAGTCGACCCGCATCGCTGGCGCGCATCTGTGCGTATTTGCGCCTGCATGTGCGGGTGTTTTTTAATTTTTTTCGAGCACTAGTTTCCCTCTATCGACACGGCGGCAACCATGTTTCGCGGGTCGGCCACGATTTCCCGACTTTCGCGCTCTCCTGTCGACGAAGCCGAGCGTTTGTTAACGCGCCGGTTATAATATCAAAGCAGCGCACCATGCACGCCTTTTCCATTTGCGTCCGCTCTTTGACGGATTTTCTTTTGATTCGATACGAAACGCTGGCACGCTTTGCCCCCTCGCGACTCGCGTCGCGAACCTCTCCATTTCTAGCACGCCAAATCTTTTCGCGTCGCCGGGGTTAATGGTATTAGAAACTGGGGCCGTTGTATCGCCAGTGACTCCGCGGGCATGAAACGTGTATTCGTGGGCTTGTCTGTTTTTCCTGCCATAAAAACCGACTCCCCGTTGTGTCTGTTTCCATTCTTCGGACAAATGGATGCTGCGGCTTCTTGCTCAACCGGGATTCTCTTAATTACTCCTCCAAAGCTCCTCCATTTCCCGAGCACCGACGAAAGTAAACTGGCCTCGTACGACGAAATATCAATCCACGATTTTTCGCTATCAAAAGAGGTCTGAAACACCCTCCGGAATATTTCCCAGGGAAGCGTATGAATGCACGCGGAAGGAAAATACGAAGGGAAGGTGCGCCAGCGATTCAGGAATAAAGAAACGGGCGTACCGTTCGTTTCTAGACTTGTCGATGTTAAAAGCCTCCCTTTTGTGTATCTAGTGCCGCGCGAGGTAGGAAATGGCACGGCGGAGAAGCCCGAGATCGAATGGTCTCCCAATGGGTCATGGGGGATCTGCTTTCAACTCGAACAGTCAGAAATGATCCGTCCCTACGAGTGCTGTCGGTTCGCGGTAAGGGAAAAGGGCGCGGGGGTGAGGGGCGGCTTTTCGATGGTCGCCATTAATTTCTAGAGGAACGAAAACTAAAGCCCCGGCTCGCGCACGTTACGAACACTCTCGCGGCAACGGAGCTTCCTGACGAAGTCAATTAAGCCCTTTTGTAACAGGAAACACTGCCAGAAGTAGTAGGCGCGGGGCTGACGAAAGGGCGAAGTGGTGGGTGACTGGGTGTTCGTTAGAAGGGCCACGCAGCCACGTTACATTTACTCTCGGGCGATTCAGAGCCGCGTGGCTCTTCTTCTATTGTCCCCCGCACCATGGCAATTGCCGTCGCAAAGAATCGATACACCATCGGATTCGTTTCTTAGGTGCAAGAACTTCACGGCCGCGAAGAGGATCGGTACGCCGGGAAATCCAACACCGGTGCGTATGCCGCACGCCCATCCGGAAACCTTTCGGCAGTTCATTCATTACATTTACACGGGCAAGGTAAATAAGGCGCTCGAACGAAGGAACAAGATTTAGGGTGGTTTTGGGGAAAAGTATCGTGGGTGGAAGATGTATAGCGAGGTTGTAAAAACACTGTACGCTTCTCGGCAACATTGAAGAATTTGCACACAGCAAGATGGATATGTGGATATTTAAGCCCATGCGATTGTTCCCTCAAGTTTGTCACCTCTTTATATTTCCTCCACCCAACATGAGAAAGTTTCCCGTTGACCCACAAGACACAACCGAGTTACAATCGTAACTTTTCTATAGATCATGCTACAGGACAGTGGCATCTTCGAGATGCTGGGACTGGCTCAAGAACTCGGTGTCGAGGAACTTTGGAGAAGTTGCGAAGAACATGTCTCCGCCACTCTCAGCCCCGGAAACGCGTGTGCTCTTTTGACTGCGGCACTGGAGGCTCAAGAGCGAGTTCCCGGTAAGTTATTCATGGCATCCTATTAAAAGTTGAAGCACCAAACAATTCCAATTCACGAACTTGCCGATTTGCTGCCGCTCGAGTGACGGAACGCGTGCAACTTGAAATGCTTGGGAATCGCATGTAACGTTTAGAATCGAAATGACGAAACGGTGAGCGTCTGGCGAGTTCCTTAGCCCTTATCAGTTTTAAAATATACCTAGTAGAGTCTATTCGCTTTCGTATTTTATTATAGGTACTTAATCATTGCTGTAGTATCTTCTATAAATTATACTAAAATTTAAGCGGTTTCAATTATTCTGTTATTTTGTTCATGGATACAAGAAAATTCATAAATATGATACTTTATATCACGGACCAGGTATAGGATAGAGCTATCACGCAATGTAATTTTGTGTCACACGCTTGGGAGTCTCGCGAGCCCCCTTACCATTTTCGTGTCACGTGCAACCTTACCGGTGAAGTCTCGAAACAGATTGTAACGCTACGCGTGGTGGGAATTAGAATTCAACAAGTGTAAAATTAGGTCATTCGAAACCCGCGATTTACAAATGATTCTGTTAGAGTAACAATTTCAAGATCGTTTTATAAACCAATTTCGTGCAACGACCGAGAAAGAAGGATCACAACAAAACAAGAACACATTCGCCTTTTAACCTTGCTCTCCTATTCGGGTTTATTAACACTAGAACTACCGACGTTTGAATGAAGCTAGTTCTATCAAAACCAGTCAAAATGACTGGTCTTTAAAAGATACGTAATAATGGAATATTTTCAAATTTATTGATTTATTACTTTCTTACAAAAGGAATTCCATGTTATATAGTACATTTTTGGGGTATTATTAACTCATCTGGGAGTTATTCTTCTAGTATAAAGTAAATTATTTGGTATACAAAGTTATAATTTAAAATATTACGAAGTGGTAATCTTTCAGGCGTAGACCCTTCTTGTATTTTTTCCCAACTGCTTCCGTCTGCGCTAATTTCATTTTGATAATCTTGTAGAATATTTTCATTTTCATCTTCTGAACTTGAAAGCACTCGAGCACGTCTTCTTTTACATAAATTCAAAATATTTTCGAATTCACTTTCTGGCGGCTCCTGAACATTTTCTTCGTCTAAAACCTCATTATCACTATTCTCACTATCAAAAAGTTCATCATCACTAGCCCATAGTTCAATTTCATTTTTTAAGTTTCTCCTACACAGTCATAGTTTTCATCATCCTCGATATCAGAGCATTCCATAGGAATGTAGTTCAGTTTTTGCAATACTTGCAATACTTGCGTTTTGCCATTTTCAGGACATATAAAATAAAACTAAAATAAAAAGGACTCGTAAAATAAAACATTCATAACAAAAACTTCAATTTACATTCTATGTATGTTTCCAGATCTAAATGGATATTTTCGAATGAATGCACTATTTTTGCTTTAGCATCATAATCGATCCGGTATTTTCCTGATAATTATCACCATCATATTGAATGGTACGCAGTAAACATTCTAAAAACGTGTGAAAAGTGGAACCCTTTTACACTTTGACATGTACCAATCTTTTTTACTGGTATTGGTAGAAGTAGCCATGACACAAAATTATTTTCATTTTGAATACTTGAAAAAAAATTCATCTTATTACTTCTTTAGTTATCGCTGCAAAACTCATAACATCATCACGGGAAAAAATGCAACATGAAGTGGGAATTTTAAAATGAAATTGTGAAACCAGTCATTTTGACTGGCATGGTAGTTCTAGTGTTAAACGCAAAATAAATTTATTTAACATAAAAATTTATATAAACAACAACATTATTTGTGGAAGACATGCTTTCACGATGTAATGTGGAATACCGCGCCAAGGAATTGTACCTTGGTAAATTCAATAACGTGCTGGAGCAGACAGGTCTTTAAAAATCGTCAAAAACCCATCAATTGCAGTATCTCGCTGAAATATTCCAACTTGCAGTTATTCTTTTATCTTAACACTATACTCGGGTTCTGGGGTCTGGTACGAACAATCAAACAACATTCCAAGTTACATTGTACCATAGTATTGCAAATTAAAGAAATTCTTAAATCTAATTAGAATATTTGACAATCGCAGCTATCGGCTCGGTTCTCACCGATTACCAGGTCTCACCACGAGGAGGTTGCTGCGTTTTGAGACCCATAGAGAGATAAATGGAATCAAAGTTCCATCGATCTCCCTGTACATGAAACCCTACTAAACCAAAGAGATGGATGGAAACAAAGCTCCATCGATCCCTTCAGTTTAGATGTAGAATCTAGAGAACTGCCAAGCAATCACTCGATTAAAAGAAATTCAGGAAAGAAGGAAAGACGAACGGTAAGCATGAAAGGAGTATTGGATGGCGCAGTTCCTACTATCCTGCTGTCCGAGTCGAAAGGGAAAAGCGCTCGGCGCCTCCCATACGATTCCTGTTGCACCGATGCGACTCGCCAGGAGCAACACTAGGTGTGACCTGACTTGAGACGACTAACCCAGAGACTGGGTATCGGACCGGGTGACTTACGCAGACAGTGTACCAAAAGGTACACCCCCTACGTCCGAAACTTTTCCCTTTCGACAAGAACACCAGAGGATGAAACCGATCCATCCATACCGATTCCATGCTCAGTCACTTGCTTCCGGAAACGGAAGCAGCGGTGACCTCCTCATCGCGGATGAGGAGCTAACAAATGAGCAACAAAGCTAATGATTTAGTGACTACTTCGCAATTTTACATAGGGCCTTAAATACTTCATGTTATAATACCTACACTTTTCACTGTCACTTTTCACTGTCACTTTTCACTGTCACTTTTCACTGTCACTTTTCATTTAGTTTTTGCAGAAGAAGCATAACAGACTATGCTTTGGTATACTAACCCTTTAGGCTGTGATTGCAGTATAAGGTAAAAGACTACTATATAGAATTATTTCCAAGGACTTTACTTTAAAGTCCAAAGGGTTAACATGCGCGCGTAAGAGAGATTCTCGTTGATCTTTCAACATATATCCCATTACAATTTCTTTCGCATATTTTAGAGATACGCTTGCATTGCTTTCAAGTGACAAATAGACTCTAAGTTTCTCATTGCAGAGATAGAAAAAGAATTGACACACGGACACGGTTTCGCCGTCGCGAGAGATCTCGAGCTGCTCGAAACACTCACGCATTGCAGTTGCACAGACCAAACGCTAATACGCGACCACCATTCTCCAGCCCCCCCCCCCCCCCCCCATTAACGGGAGTTCCGCGATCGGGGCCGCGCCTGAGGGGTCAGACTCACAGCAGCCCGCCTCACAATTAAGTCACATGCAGCTGCAATACGCGCTCCCACCACAAAGCCGACAATTTGCACAGGCGAGTGTATCGTGCCCGAGCATCTTGTGCTAATTCAAGATCTCTCCCGAGAGCGAATTATATTTCCGGAAAGAAAGAAAAGAGAATTGAAAGTAGGGAATAGAAGAGACACTATGCCAAGTCTCTAAAAGTATACTAAATGGGAAACGACACGATGCGCGGTGAAGCTAATTGTAAGCGAAAGCGAAAGCAAAAACAAAAAGTGTCACTCTCAACAAGCAAGCATACCCTCCACCCTTAAATCTAGCCTATCGCACTCTTTACAATGGGCCCTAGTGGCATAGTCTATTGCAAATATGCACTTGCGTAACTTTCGAGGGATATGCGAAAGCTAAGAATCTCCCGATTGAGATTGCAAAAGAAACTAAACGACTAAAGGACCGAAAGACGCGGCGCGACGCGAACATTCGCCCTCGATCCACCGATATTTCGTTTCTACATGGCGTACTCCATATCACGACTTTACACAGCCATGGCTAGCGTGACCGAGAACGAGCCATCTGAGACCACAGAGCGGGCCGAGGTGGACCGAAGCCCGGTATCGGCGCGATAACTAGAAAATCAGAATGGTCACGAACTGGCGCACATCATCGTCTAACAATGGTCCTCTGTGTAAAGCCGTAATAAGTTGTACCCAGCACAGCCGGCCTATGAAAGGCGAGCACACCATACCCGAAATCGAAATCAGTGATCGAAGGCGAAGTGTATTTCTAGAAGAGCGCGTTTGGCACTCTTATATTTAAAAAGAACGAGGCGGAACAGAAGTACTTATCGCTCGAAGTACGCAAGTGCATTTCTGAATAAATGTCCAGACAGAACCAAACTCACCGAATGTAGGTAAGTTTGACTCGATCTGGACCCTTAAACTAGATCGTAGGCTTCCGCTTGATAACGTTTTGCAAGACGCAATGCATTGGAAAACGTTACCAAGTCCAGGCACACCAACGTGGAGGTACCTACGAAAGTGACCCATTTCTACGAAATATTTGTGGTCCATATTCGACCAATGCATTTTTGAAAATTTGGAAAAAGGTTTACGACTAAAGTTCTTAAACTAAAACTTATTACTAGGTCTATGGCTAGTTAAAACTAAGCGCCTGTGCAAGTTCTTCCGCGATGTATAAAATTTTAGGTTTAGTGGCGTAAAGTTATTTTAATGCAAGGGAGAAAGAAATTTAAGTTCATATAGCAGCCACTTTGGCAGCAGTCATTTATTATTATACTATTATTTTATAAAGGGACCATGTGACGTCGAAATATCTGGTGGTAAGAGCGGCATTTTTTATTTCTCGTTATATTGCCGCTAGTGTGTCTTTATATTTAGAACATGCAACGGGCAAACAAAAGTAGCGAACACAGTAACGACAAAAGAGTTCAACTTCAGAAATGTAACTCGTATTCAATATATTAAGCATCCCGAAGGACCATGAAATTAAAGAAAAGTAGTTCAGAATATTTGAAACGCGATATTAAAACTTCTATCTCGAATTTAAAATTCATGTATTGTATTTTTATAGGCGTATTAAACATTTAGAAGCACACGCGTTACTATTCACGAGTACTAACAATAAGTATGAATTCGTGGTCAGTATGCTCGCTACAGCAATCATTTTGATCGATAGCATGCCGAAAGATTGAAAGAATGAAAAATTCATCCCTCTTCTACAGTTGCTATTCGACCTACAGACCAATGTCCCGCAGCTGCAGGGTCAGTGCCGAATAGAATGTAGCACACTCACAAATCACATTAATTTCGCGATGAAGAAGCAATAAGAGCACCGGTGCTCTGAATTAATTCTAGATGCGGTTGAAAAACTGACTCTACGTTCGCGTTCACATTACTAACACGCAGGGCCACTGTGCACTATGAAATCGTTTATCGCGAAATAAGCACTGATTCTACAATCGCATTGCACACGATCACAAAGCACATCACATTTGTAAACATCTCTCAGCAGTGGGAAGTAGTGTTCGGGCTCGCGTAAAATGTTTCCATAAAGGCCTCCTGATATTGGGTGTGATGCAGCAAAATCTTGTTGAACGACCTCCCACATAGTCCAGTAATCGATGGAATTGATGCACGAATCGAGAAGTCACGAAATAATATGCAGCCACATTCACTGATCCATTTCATGTACACTTCACAATGCGGGTTTCAAAAGTAACTCGATTTACAGTTGCAACCAATACACCCCACGACACTCATGCATCGTGGAACTTTCTGCGAGGCTTTTAAGCATTAGACTTTACTGTAAATTTCAGTGTTTACGGTAAACTAATACTCGGGGCAAATAGGATCCAATTAATGTTACTTCACTAGAATGATTAAACAGTGCATTAGAAAGATGCGGGAATGTCAGTAACAGCGTGAATTTTTAATACTTTTCGGCGTATGATACGTGAAAGGGTTCTACTACATGGAAAGTACTAATAAACAATGTCATCTTGCAATTTATAGCTTGCACGGACTTTGGAGAAATACTATTTTTAAGCGCCATAGTGTCTTGATCCCCGAAATGGATTTTCGGAGAGAAATCCGCGTGAGTCGTTGACAAACCGAGCCAAAGCATAGCGTAGCAAAAGCCTGCCCTCTATGTCAAACTCTCACTCTAAACAAGTCACACATATAAAAGCACGCAACACCTTTCAGCATTTTAACACATTTCAGAGTAGGGTCGGTAACACAGTTTGGATGGCGACACGACATCCATAAGGTGATAGGTCTATCCTATATCTCGTCTGTGTCTGTGTTTATACTTAAAAAATTCACATGGTTACTTATCGGCCATGTTCTTCGTCGTGTAACCGACATAGTTGCCACCCGTTGCCACCGCGGCAGCACGTATAGGGAGATTTTACGGAATCAATACTACCAATCCTCAAACCTTTGTCCCTAAGCAAGCTTTTAATTCTTTGTATGAAATCTTGCACATAGCAATTTCGCAAATACTCTCATTTTGATTTATTTTTCCAACCTGCAATAATACTTGAAAATGCTGGAAATTTTCGAGCGTATTTCTCGAAGAAAGTAATATAGTAAAAATAACTATAAAAGACTGTTGGTACGACTACGACGCCGTATCTTCCGGCGTCCGGCGCTTCCAAAGCACACGTTTATCAAGCGTTCTGTGTTAATTTTTGAAAACCACTAAAAACATGTCGTACAAGGGGCCACAGAAGGTTCAGAAGGTGATGGTGCAGCCCATCAACCTTATATTTCGATATTTGCAAAACCGTTCGCGTGTGCAAGTTTGGTTGTTCGAGAACATAAACCTCCGTATCGAGGGGCACATCGTTGGTTTCGACGAGTACATGAACTTGGTACTGGACGATGCGGAGGAGTACTATTTGAAGACGAAGAACAGGAAATCGCTGGGACGCATAATGTTGAAGGGAGATAACATAACATTAATACAAAATACGAATCCAGGGGCGAATTAATTATGGCCCGAAGCGTGGGGGCACATTTCTGGGACGAGCAACAAATTGTTTTGTACCTCGCCTGGAGATCACGTTTATGAACTGTACAGAAGAAAAGAGGAGGTCGAAACGCTCAACGAAGAAATCGTGAACACCATCGATGTTGTAAATGTGACGTTTAATTTAGAATAGTTAAGATGAACAATGACGAACTGATCGGTACAAATTGTAATTGATATCATCAGCGTCCTAGGTATCAGCACGACAGTATCATCGTTCCCTACTGCATGACGAAATTATTACTGTACTGAAAAAATCTTTGTCAGAAGTCTAGAACATTGAAATGTAACTGCGTCCTGTGAAGCCTGTATTTCATCCAATGGAGAACCGTGCGATATAATTCCATTTGTTTTACATGTAAATATTACATGACCGACCAGTTACTGTAACGAATGTGAACTCGACTTACATTTAATAAATATTTTTCAACCATAATGCACGTGTTATCGATACTCGTACGCAAAACCCTTAATTTCATATTTACCAGATAGAATTGGTTTGCAGGTAATACGTAAAGAAGAATGAATAATTTTAGAGCTCATAGAAGTTGAACACTATTGCCTGAGAGAATGAGAATATAATTACTACCGATAACGCTCGATTATTTAATACCATTTTTCTCTGACAGGTGGTAAAGGAGCCTGTTCGTCTTTCATAGAAAGATGCTTCGCCTTCATTGGGGAAAATGCTGTAGATACAGTAAAGACTACAGCATTTTGCAATCTTCCGAAGGACGCATTGGTGAAGCTTATATCTTCAGACTACCTAGGACTGGAGGAAGAAGACGTTTGGAGAGCAGTACTGAATTGGGCTAAATATCAGGTTCCTTTCCCACGAAAATATTATTCCGTTTCCGAGCACTTTAAGTCCCTTGAATTCGAAAGAGACTTAGCGCTCTGACCGTGCGCATGTCGTGCGAGGTCTCAGACCTTATGTCGCATACGATTATTACCGGGTCCTTGGGTCCTTAGGTTCTTGGATCGGAATTTAAAATTACGAGTTAAGGAACGCTTAACCGTACGGACCACGATCCTAGGCAGGGGTGACGCAGCCTACCCAACACTGGACAGAGGAGGAGCGTGTGAGGGTTAGCCAGCATTTATCCGGAGTGATAAATCACGTCCGCCTGCTGCTGATCGATAGCCAGGTGTTCGCGGAGGAGGTAGAACCGACCGGAGCCGTGCCCATAGAGCTGTCCTTGGAGAGGTACGAATTTTTCAATCCAGATCGATCGAGTGGCTCAAAATCCATAAGGTATGGTTTGCCCGGAAATATTGTTTTTCTTGGAGGCTTTCGATTTCTACGTTTTGTTTTAGGTACAGATATGCAGCGCTCCCAAACAAGTACGCGGAGATTTGGGAGGATAAACGATTGCAGCCAAGAGTGAGCCCGTTTTTTTTCCTTGGCTCGCAGATTTTATCCCGAGATAAGATGGGTTTCCAACGACTTCTGAATCAGTGGTACGGGTCACCGAAACAGAGCTGGCGTTTAGTCTACCGGTGCGTCGAATGTGCGTCGATGAAGAATTATCGCAATTAACGTAACGTACTAATCGTTAATAAATTGCAGAGCCTCTAGTCATGGTTATTCAGCGACATCGTTTCATCGACATTGCGACGGAGTTTGTCCGACATACGTAATTACGCTGGTATGTAATGCGATCGCATGAGATTAAGTCTGCGAATAACAATGCTGTACGATGTTTCAGGGAACTCGAGGAGAAATCTGCGGTGGTTTCAGCGACGCGCCATGGGGCAAAACAAATGCTAAAGGGCACTACATCTTTTCAGAAAAAGCTTTCCTATTCACCTTAACGAACAATCAAGATGTACCTCCGACAAAGTACGACATCGTGAAGAAGCCGTTTGCAATTTGCTATCACCCAGAGTAAGTTTCGTCTCGTTTCCAAGTCTACAGATAATTCTAAACAACTACTTGAACTCCCTAATACCATTGCAGCATTGGGCCAATTTTTGGGGCGGGAGCGGATTTACTCATTTCTAACAATTGCAACGTGAATACGGACAGTTATAGCAATCTTCCACACAGCTACGATGGCGAGCATGCCTCTAACACCGTACTCATGGGAGGCTACCACTTTTCAGTAGTAGATTACGAAGTTTTTACTCCTAGCCATCCGGTCTCCAAATCCACTCATTAACGGTACATAAATATCTTTTATTGCATAAGCTTGTATATATGTGGTTCAAAATAATGTCATGTAACATTGCGAGTGCAGCATAAATTAGAAATGTATTATTATAGATTAAGGCGCGAGTGTGCAATTTGTTGTTCGCTTCGGAATTGAATGAACTTTAAACGCGCACAGAGTGTATTTAACAAAACTGTAATTTTGTATACTGTTCGTACTGAAAATAAAGAATGGATCGTCAGACTTTTCCAACTGTTCGAATTTCTATCGCGCAACGAAGCTAACGTATGTGTATAAATGTCACGCGCTAACAAATAGCCGATCGAAATCGACCGAAATTAGCTTGCAATTAAGGACTTTGGCACTAGACGGAATTAAAGCATGCCAAGCAATCTTTCGTGTCCCGCATAACGAATGCCCGATACGCTTCGGTGCACAGGCCGATTCCCAAGAAGCTCGTTAAATCGCCCGTTAAATTACTATGTGAACGGATACATTCGAAATCTAATCTGTATTACAGCGGCGCGTTCGAAAGTAAACGTGAAATGTGAAAATCCACGGAAAAATGCGAACTACTGAATACGCATTAGACCATCAAACGCGCCGATGACACGGATGCACGTAAGTACATACGATAAATACCATCGTGCCTGTCCCATTTATTGTAGGCTAACATTTCAATCTCACCCTGCCCTAAGAATATGTGACAATTCATCTTTTGTATGGTAATTAACCAACACGGTATCTTCGCGAACAGCGGTTCGACAAATTATTTAGCAACTTCCTTTTAAATAGAATGTTCAATTGCTTCGAGTGCTTCAATTTGGAACGTTCCATTTTTCACAACTCCCGGTCCATGCTCCGCGATCCTGTTAGTTAGTTTCCGAAGTGTAAGTATCTTGGCGCGGTGCATTACGTTACGAACTATTCGCAGTAAGTGTTTGTTAGAAACCGTTTTTGCAGCTGAGTTGGGTAAGGACTTAGAATATTCACTTAAGGGGGAACAACACCTTGACGGCCGGAAAAGTAAGCTATTTTTAAGAATTTTTTTCACGAATACTTTACAGTTTTCATAGAAACTGTTTATTACCTACCTTTAGTAAGCTGTCTTACCTACCTTTAGTACGCTGTCTCTTACAACAGCGTACTAAAGATAAGAAAATAAAAATTTTCTATAAAACTGTAAATTATTCCTGAAAAAATTCTTAAAAATAGCTTACTTTTTCGGCCGTCAAGGTGTTATTCCCCCGCTCGCTCGCTGCACGTAATATTTGCGGTTCTGGTGCAGGGATGTTGCGAAAAGTCTCGTACACTGTCTAGTGGGCGAGCGAGTGCATTTTTCTCCATCGTAATGTACGAAGACTCGCTCCGTTCGGAAGTCGGAGCTCGCGATACGGTCGAAGCACGTTTCAGATAGAGTAATTGATACTTGAGCGTGAACTGTTGATACCTATATCTTGCGAAGTCTGCCTGCTTATGCGCGCTCTCGGTTACCGAGTATTTATGCTCCGTGAATATAGATATTCGAGCCCAAACCATGCGGGACGACACGGCCATCTTTTCTATCTCTCTCTCTCTCTCTCTCTCTCTCTCTCTCTCTCTCTCTCTCTCTCTCTCTCTCTCTCTCTCTCTCTCTCTCTCTCTCTCTCTCTCTCTCTCTCTCTCTCATAACTTATATATATTTATCCTTCTTTCAGCGTTTCGTCAGTTAAGGTTACACTCTCCCGTGTTTTTTACTCGCGTACTCTTCGCGAAAGCTTACGGAGAGTCGTTCGCGCACAGAAATTATTGCAATTACGTGTTAGTATCGAGACTTTTTATCAAAAGTAAAATCTTTATTCTTCAATTTTCAATTGTCACGGAACGTTCATTGTAACGTGATCGAAGTGCATCGGGGTATGTACATGGATCGAAGTGTAACAAAATTGTAAGTCATTCTTTTCAGTAATATATTTGACGAATTCCTACTTAATCGTATGCTTTCATATCAACTATTCAATTTTTGTCGTTAATGTTATCGTTGAATTTTTTGTACAAATGTATTGTCAACAACGGTTGCCCTAGTTTCGCGCGTTAATTTAACGTGGCAGTGAGTGGCCTCTGTAACTATGATAAATCCCTAATTCTACAATTATTTAACCATCGATGTAATGTACAGGTTCTCGGAATTTTGAATTAGTGCCCAGCTGGAGTTCAATCGACATCGATTCCTCGGCTAGCCTGGACGCTAGCACCGGCGACACAGCGAAACGTGAGTTTTGGATATCTTTCGAGTGAACGACTATTTACATATAAAGGGCCCAGGGATTGATGGGTTTGTACTTTACTTGTGAAATAGCATGGCTTTATAATTGTTATATCAGTCTGAAGCATAGTTTCAGTAACGTGCACGCCGAGAATTATATTAAGTATATCGTAACATATTTCTATCTGTAACATCGCGATCGATCGATTTACATAATCGTTTAAAATCACACAGCGCACCGTTCGAAACAGCCAGATTAGATCGCCCAGTTGTACATTGGTAACCGATACTTCGAAAGCTTAACAATTCTCTGCAAAGTTTCTTTCTTCCTGCTCATTCGCCCGAGGGATCCCAGTAATCATTTCGAACGGTGTGATCCATTAATCGCTGCCACCTGGTGGCTATGTACAAGTAAGTACTTACTGGCCCGGGTCCCGTTCGCGCAAACCTTGCCTATTTATTTAATATTTACACTTTCGTCCCCGCTTTACTCTCTAAACGAGCCGCTTCGTTACAAATGAAGCGCCCCGGATACAATACGCCCACGCGCAGGTGGGAATTAATTAAATAGAACAGATCTAGAATTGCACGTGTCCGAAGTCGGATATCTAAACACGATCAACGACGCTTTAACCGCAAAGTAAAATACTGGCCTTTTTAATGACTACCTCGGTGATCCACGATAACAAGTACCTAACAAAGCATAAGTGTATATAAAAATCGTTAACAATATCCGTTCGTTGCAATGTTCGCTCTGCTCGACGAACCGGAATCGCGTTTCGACAAACAAAAGCTCAGAGAAACACCGTCGCTTCCACCCTCTATTTACAAACACTAGGTATATACACGCACGATGGTCGACTCTAACGTAGAACATTGTATAATCTCTAATCTCGCGGATGTTCAGTGGACGTTAAATAGATGGTGCGTTGTTCGTTGTTTTGAAATTGTCATGGACACTCTTCGAAGATCCTCTGGGAAATCTTCAGCTCCCGTATCTCGTGATCTCGCCGGTCCTGGGCGTTCGGGGCGGCGAAAGCGCCGATCGGCGCGAGCCGCGCGCTAAAAGCAAATCGGTGTTCGACGAGGCTGGGCTTGGCCTCGCGGTCCAGGGAAGACCGCGAAAGTTTCGTCCGCGCGGTTGTTTCCCAAGGAAGGCCGGTGGACCCGTGGCGCGGGGCCACGAGAGTTTCACCGAAATCCCCGTGCTCCCGGTGTTGGCGGGATCGGTTACGGATCCCGGCGGACGCGACCCGGCCGACGGTTACGACCCTCTCCTCCACGGGGGGAGACTCTTCGGCGGGCGAGCAAATAGGCGCGGGACAAAAGCAGAGAGGAGGCGGCAGAGCGGCGGCGACGGAGGCGTTTACATTGGCAGGCGTCGAACGCTTGTAAGATAAAGCGGTTGGCAACGTTCTACACGTGTACGCCGGTTTGTAACGCACGCTCCGAACACGTGCACCCCGCAGTTTGACGTGTTTATCAACCGATGCACCGCCGGTTGCATCGCCGTCGCTTTCCCGCTTCCGCGAACGCGGATCGGTTCGCTCTCTTGATCTCGCTCTCTCTCTCACTCTCTCCCTCTTCCCCATCGTCCCTGGCCACGATCACCGCGAGCTAGCGCGCTCGTTAATTAAAGCGGAGGACTCTCGTTAAAGTCGATTGGCTTTTGCGCAACCAGCCATCGATCGGCGACTCGCGATCCTCGCCGTGATTACCCGGAATTGAGACGTTAATCCTTCATTCTTCCAAGCGACCGCGGGTATTTACGCGGGGCCGCGCGCGCGCGTTTAACGATTCGGCGCGAATGATTTGTCTCTGCGCGAGCGATCGGCCCGATCCGGTAATTCCTGCTCGCGGCAAGAATGCAATTAACGATAACGCGCGGTTCTGGGAATCCTGGCCGACTATCGAGCGCCTGCTGAGCGCCTTCCTGGCTGACGCTCGATGATTGGAAAGGAAGGGGCGAGAGGGGCGGCGTAATTGATTAGGATATCACGTATCCCTTTCTCACGCGGCCGTATTTGGCGGAGCAGGTTACTCCGGCGACCGCTTTCCACGGCTAGAATTCATCAGCGCCGCCTCTGTGTAAACAAAACGCCGCGCGAGCTCGTTGGATATCGAGCGAACGTTCGACTTCTCCCTGCGCTGCCTCGCGGCCTAACGAGAAATGCCACTCGAAAGTTCCCTCCCCTCTAGGACCTCGTCGTCAGGTCTATAGGCGCTGGCCTTTTCAGCGGAGGGCTGTCCCGGTCGCTCCCGCTCTCCATGTCGATTTCGTCGTCCTCCGTCTCGTCTCTCGCTGGGGTGCTCGCGGACTTCATAGACAGGTCCATAGGGTTGTCCTGGGGAGGCAGGCAGTCCGCTTCCGGCCCCGGGCTGCAGAGCGGAGAACCGTCCTCCGAGCGAGCCTTCGCAGACACCGGTGAACCCTCCACCTGTGCTCGTTGGCTCTTCAACACCGCGTCCAAGTAAAATCGCTTGTTGTACGTCTCCCCGACCTCCGCCCTGGGGGAGGAACTCTGCCTCGACGCCTCCATGTTATGATTGTGCGCGTATCTGTCGTTGTTGTTGTTGTTATTCGCGCAAGGGTCCTTGTGGTCCACGCTGATCGTCGTCGTGGCGGTAGTGGTGTTCGTGGCGGAGATCGCACTGGTCGCGTCTTCGATCACTGGCGAGTGTCGAAGGAGGTTGGAGGAGTGGTTGGGCACCAACGGGTGGGAAGCCCCGTGAGAAGTGGCGTACAGGTGATAGGGCGAGAACATGGTCAGGCTCGGGGGTGGTAGGAACGCGGGTGGCAGCAGGGACATGCCGCCGAGGTGGAAGCCAAGGGGTAGGCTCATCATCTCCTTGCTGAGAGCCGACAGCTCAGCCACGGAGGGCTGCAGATGCGAGTGCAGAGGTCGGAAGCCCGGGTGCCCCGAGAAGGCGGCCCGTCGCTCCGATATCTCCACGGAGCTGTCGCTGTTGTGCGACTCCGGGGAGCTGATGCTCGGCGACGTCGAGTTCTTGTAGTCGTCCAAGCCCAGCATCAGCACGTCGTCCTTCCGCTGGCCAGCGTGAATGCCGATGGGCGGGCTGATCGGTTTCCGTTGCTGCTGCGCCAGCTGCTGGCTTGGGAGGGTCTGCTGGTAGTGATGCTGCTGTTGCTGCTGCTGTTGCTGCTGCTGCTCTTGCATCAGACAGTGGATCTTGAACCAGTTAGATCTGCGCCCGTACCTCGAGCCAGACTTCGACATGCCCACCAGAAGGCATTTCCTCAAACGGCAGGCCTTGCAGGCTGTTCGGTTCTTCTTGTTGATCACGCACTCCCCGCCATTCTTGCACTCGGAGATGCTGCTCAGGTTGTTGTAAGACCTTCCGAAGAACGACTGGAACAAACAGAGAGGTTCTTTCGTTATCACTAACGCGACAATGCAACGGGGGCAAAGGGTTTGTTATTCATCTCGGCGGTACTAACGAAGCGAATTAAACCGAGCGGGCGAGCGTTACAATGGAAGCGTGCGCTTTAAATGTAACTCGAGGACCCGAAGATTTACCGAGAGATGTGCCGCGAGCGCAACAGCGGTGGACTACGCTGGTAATGAGTACCTACGGCAAAGTCGTTAGTTCGTAACAGCGTGCCCTCGTTGTCCCATTCATGTTGTACGAGCGGGGAAACAAGCGGCGTAGGCGCGTGCGGCCTACTGTGCTCGTGCTAATTGCCGAAATGGTGCAATTCCGCGATTCCGACATCGCTTGGCTTTCGTGTCGGAGCCGGGAGAGCGCCGGGTCGGTCCCCCTTTCGTTCGCATGCATTCTCGCAACATTTCTTTTTCGGCTTACTTAACCGTGTCTACCCGGCGCTGATGTGTTCTGCTTCGATTCGATCTGTTATCCATCGACAACAAAAACAAAAAAAGTGCCTCCCGTTCAACAGCCCACCATTACCCGCCGTGTTATTCTAAATCCATCGCGGTCTCGCAATCGGCAACGAAAAACCACGAATCGGACACGCGTCTTACGAAACGCGCGTACAATTTAAGACCTCGTTCTTTATGACAGGCATCGAAATCAGCCTCGTGCCTCAACTATGCATTTAAACTCGCCGCGTATCGCTCCGAGACACCTACGACTTCCTGCGCAACGACAGCTGGACAATTTCGCCCTTTGCGGTAATGATCAGCCTTTAAAGAGACACGACGGCCGACGTACGCGCGGGGAACCGTCCGCTTTCGCTTCTTCCGCCCGTGCGCACGCTATATTATTAATCGTTTCTGGTTCGTTTGTTCCGAAAACGAGCTCTTCCTGCGGCCCAGTGGTCCCGATGCGCGAGCCCCCGAGACCCGGCCGCGCTGTTCCACTTGCCCTCGCCGCCCAGCACACCGGCCCGCGGCCGGTGGTTTTGCGTCGTCGTCCTCGGCGTCGTCGTTCAGTCGTGTCTGAGCGCGCACCGTCTCCGACGTCGGCGAGGAGGACAAGGAGGACGGGCCACGGGAATACGCGCGACGCTTCAGGAGCGATGACACAATCGAGAAAATGCTACCGTTATTACGTGCCCGGTCCCTCCGCCCCCGTGCCCCCGCCTCTATCGCGACCGCACATACTGGGATTATGCAAACGCGGCTCCACTTCGAAACTTCGCTCGGTCGCCTTTTCATCGTCGAACCTTCCAGCGATTGTTACGGTTTCCTTTCGAAAACCACGCTGACCCGCCGCTAAATAGACCGGCTAATTGCGCCACCGTTGAACTTTCCTGGCGTAAGTTACGCGCGTATCTCTGACTCACGTCCCGGCGACGAGGGGCGAGGGCGGGGAAAAAAAACGGCGTCCAGTTGAAATTAGTTCCTCAATGGGAGCGATAATGAACCATTGTATCGTTTCCACTCGGTTTTCTGCTTTTTACGCGGCCCCCCCGTAAACCGCGAGCCGCTCGGTCCGACCTGGTATATCGGTGCCGCGCCAAGGACCCCGGTCGCGCGCTCTTCGGGTTTCACCTTTTGCCTGTGCAATCGTGAGACAGATCTACGGCGAAGACATTGTGGCCGCGCGCGAGCACGTGCACGTTTCGTCAATTCGCGATCTCGGATCGCTTCGAGCCGGTGCTTCCGGCGCTTCGCACTTGTCTGCCACAATTGTTTCCGCCCTAGTTCACGGTTACGTCACCTCGACATTGTTTCGTTTCGTTATTTTCGTTTTCAGGCCCACCGTAGCATGTCAGCTCTCCCTCCCGCCCCCCCATGAGTCCCTTCCTGCCCCTCATCACCCCGCCCCACTGCGTTCTCCACCGTGGCGTCTCGTTTGCTTTTGCGCTCGACTCGCGCGGCCCGTACACGAGACTAGGGGTGTCCACTTAAAAAAAACATCGAATGTTTTTTTCGATGTAATGCATCGCAACTACGCATCGATATTTTACGACGCATCGATTACTAAATATCGATATTTTACGACGCATCGATTACTAAATATCGATGTTTTCTTAACATCGAATACTTCTGTGTTTTGAATTAATTAACAAGTCGTAACTAGTAAAATAAAATAAAAAAATGAAAAGAACAATTCAGAATCAAATCTTTTTATTATCATTAACAGTATTTTATTTAAATGTCCCAGTGTTCCTTTTCTAAGCTTAGTGAAAATAATAGTTTGTTCAATCGTTTACCCTTCAATCTATTTCTTTGCTGATTAAGCACTAGCGCTGCTTTGGAAAACAATCGCTCAGACGGAACGGAAGTACCCACCATGGTCAAATATTTAAAAGCTATTTTATGTAATGTTGGAAACTAAATCTTCATGTTATTCCAAATCTCCAGCGGGTTCTCCTTAAGTCTTCCCACTGGACTACGTAAATAAACAGACAGTTCATCGGTTATCGTTTCTTCGGATTTAGAACTGTTCCAACTACGGTGTACTAATTTGAACAAAATCACGACATAATCAACCAGCAGCCTGGGTCATAGGTTTGATTAGCCTCGTCTGATGCATCGAATGAAATACATCGATGTATCGAATAAATGTTGACCTTTGTGATACATCGGCTTGATTCGATATATCAACTAATAAACATCGAATGTTTTCGATACATCGATGTACATCGAATATCCCTACACGAGACGCGGAACAGAGTGTTTTGGTACGTAGAAGTGTCCGTGACACAACATAGGATTGACGACTTTTTCCAGTGATTCTAAAGACGATTCGTAAGATCCGAATCCAGGTTCGCTACCGAGATAACAAGATATCTCGGTCTTATCCCGAGATTAACGTCGCGCGTAAACAAATCTGTCAGTCCATTGTGTGTAAGCTATCTCCAGTCTTAAAAAAGTCTCCTCAAAATTGCATGCATTTCAAACTACAAATCTGACGATCTTTTGCACAATAACCGTTCGGTGGTTGAACCAAAGTGCGGTTAGATTCGGGGGCCCGGTTGACACGCATGCCTAGTCAGACGTTTAACCTCGGCCACGAAGCAATTCGTGAAAGCGATCAGCGTTTCTCAGTTTTGCGAAACCGCGGGAAAGATCGCCGCCACCGGCTCGCAGAAAAAAATAAGAAACGGAGAAGGAAATTTCAGGAACGAGGTTCTTTGCTCCCAATTGGCGGTGCTGTACTTTTTCTCTCCCCAACCCCCCCTCATCGCGATCGTCACGCTGCTCGATTTCCTCTCGCACCGGCAGCTTCGAAATGATCATCGCGATCGAGAGATGCAAATCAATTACGGAAGCCGATTGCAGCGGGCAGCTTGTCCGGCCACTTTAATCGGACCTCTATCCGTCGTTGAATTCCCAAGGAAATGGAGGGTATCGGTTATTAGATTGCGGAAAGAGGACTCACCTTGCAGCCCTCGCAGGTGAAGGCGCCGAAATGGAAGCCGGCCGCGGGCTCGCCGCACACCTTGCACTGTTGGTTCATCTGCAACAGAAAATAACGGCGTTCTTTGACTTTGCTCCACGCGATACGGGCGTTTATCTGCTATCGATGGCGCGGCACCGTCTCCCGCCGGCGGACTTGCAATCCTCCTCCCCGGCGATCGCGGTGCTTCCGTTCCGGTGGGTGACGAAACCGAGGGAGAAGAAAATCGATGTCACCCTCGGGCGGTCGCGCAACCTCGTATATTCCTGGCGTCCGACGAAATCACAATGCGAGCCTTATCGCGCGCCCGCAACCGATCGGGCACGATTGAGAAAGAGAAGAAGGCTCGTTGCGCAATCCGCCGGTTTGCGCGGTACGCGCGAATCGCTGGATCGTAGCAAAGCGGTGCGTGTTACGTTCAACGAGCGGAAAACCCTCGGCGCACTTGCCTCTCCTCGCTCCCCCGCCTGGTCCCTCTCTGTCCCACCGTTCCTCCGCGCGATACCTTTCGCCTTCTTCGGCCGCCCGTCCACGAAACGGATCGCGGACCCCCGTCAGTCTCGTTTTCACACCTCGCCGCCTTTATTCCTTACTTTGTGTCGTTTCTGCCACCGCAGCCCGGCCACCATTTGCATAACGCTTCGAGCGGCCGGTTCCCGAGATTCAGGCGGCTCCCCCAGCCGCTCCGAACGATTTTTCGCTGGCGTCGACGGAACCACGTCCCGATACAGTTTTCACGACCGCCTCCGCGCACGGAATCCTAACGAGGCCCGGGCAATATGGGACAATAGCGGTGACCCACATACGTAGCCCGAGGGCACGCGGGGCCCGGTGTCACCTGCGGCGACTTTCATACATGACAGACTGTCGCTAAATGGGAAAGTAAATCTCAGCTAATGGAAGAGACATCGATTGTTTGATCAACGGAGTCTCTCTTTCCTGACCTACACCCCACAGTCGTTGACTCTTCTCATTCGCGGACGCTCGACGCCTCGAGCGTGCCTACGCATACCTTTAATTCCGCGTTCGATGCTTTTTTTCCCCCCCGTTCGCCCGCCACTCTGGCTTCCTGCATCGCGACCCGACTTTCATATCGTCCCCGGTGGATGGGTACACCGTACGCCTCTCTCGTCGGCCGACGAATCGGTCCGGTGGCAAGGCACCGTTTCACCGGCGTGATTTCGTCCACCGTCGCGTGGTGGAGAGGAACGAAGGAGGAACGAAGGAGGAACGATCTATTGGCGGGATCGTGCCGGCCGAGCGTTGCTACAGAGCATTTTTCGAATCGGCAGGAAAAACTGGCGTATCCGCGATCTTGGGCAATCGTCGCGGTTTGCTTGCTGGACCTCGACGGTTGCCCTCGCGGAATCAGGGACGGGGAGAGCGCCGGCTGTTAATTGAATTTAAATGACGATGGTATTCTCGTTAAATACAGCCCGCAGGCACGGTTGATATTTTCAGAGGGGCGCATCCACTCTTCTGTCTGCGCGGGGCTCGGCACTCGGCCGAAGGATTGTTCTGTATACTATTAATTACCGATAGATGCCGGCGTATCGATAGCGGGGAGAGTACGAGAGCAGCGCTTCACGGTGCGCCAGAGGTATCGCAACCTGCACTGATTGCAGGTGTGCATCCGGTGAGCCATTCAGGGGGTGCCTGCATACTCGAGCGTTTCACGTCGATGCGGTTGCAACGTTTAAGCCATATTGTTACGCTCGCGTGTCGCAACGCGCGCGCGGCACGGGTGATACCGTGTTTACGGGCTTAATAGAATCTCCGCGACGCGAAAAGAATGATAGATGATTTAATGTTCCTGCGGCGGATGACTTTTAATTATGGCCTCTCTCCGCGGCCACAATAAAACGCTTGATTAATTAAGCGTGGCTCGCATTTGCGTGGATGGAGCGCGTTTAGGTGTTACTTAACGAAATCGTTGCTTCTCCCTCCGCTAATGACCATCGAGTCGCTGGGACGGGGATTTAATAAACGCGGCTCGAGTGAAGCATCCTTCGCGGTTGCGGAGAAAGTTCGGTCGTCTCCGCTGGGAATGCCTAAATTCTAGACGTTACCGGGGGGAAAGTCGACGTGTAACGAGCACTTATCGACACATTTTCGTGCGATTACTCCGAGGGAAGGTCGAGGCCCGGCCCCGGCGGCGATGATCGTCAAGATCATCAGGGCGCCTCGAGCCGCAATTGTTGCGCTAGTCGATCGAGCCGTGAGAATCGTAACGACTCCTGCCGCTCGTAACTCTCGGCGCGATCTACTCTCCCGCTCGGCCCGATACACCGGCGATCATCGGCGATTCCAGGGAAAAGACAGCGGACGGGACCGAAGGTGCAACCGCCAGCACGCTTGATCGTTTCAAAGGGATCAATCCCGAGTTCCTGCGCCTGCCGCGCTCGGTGATTGTCCTCCTTTCTAGAGCTGACCTTCTCCGACGATCCTACGGAAAGCGCGGTACCCCTTTTATCAGCGACGCCAGACGCGTTTAGACGAGGCTCCCCTCGAATTAGCGGATTTTTTCTTCATTTACATGCGCGTGAAAGTCGTACCCGTTGTTTTAGCGCGGAACTATTTTAAATGACCGACGCCTCGTTACTTTCGTCGCCGCGGCACAGAGAGGCCGGACGACGGGCGTAGAATTTCCCGTTTTCTCGACGACTCACGCCTACGGAAACCAGCGTAGTTCCGTTTTCGCCACCGCGATCCGGGATTAAGCTTTACAACCGTGTTCGCGCCCGTTTATGCTTCCTTCCCCTCCGATTTTTGAGCCACCGACGCGGGCGAGATTGTAAAAAAAAGGTTCGAGCCTGTTTTTCGCGGGGGCTTGACCGTTATTCGGCTTTTTATTGGTGAAAAATGGCTCGGGCTCTATTTCCCCTGGGGCACTAAAGCGTCGAAGCTTGGCCCAGCCGGCTGGGTCATGGGGCAGGTCATTTTTTTACTGCCCCTTGTGAGCAGCAATTATCTTTGCGGGACACTTCGCGTTCGCCGCTGTTCTCGTCCGGTTTTTCACGTTCAGTCGTGCACTTCGATTATTTGAAGATCGAAATATCAAAATTGGCACTTCGTTCGACTTGCAATTAAACCTGAGCGAAATCGGTGAGGAGAATTGGCGTTCGAACGACCATCTAACCAGTTGAAATTTCGCGTCCCCGTGCCTCATCTTCGACAAAGCAGCGCGATCCAGTTTGCAGAGAGGCACTTCCGGCGTTTCGCAAACGAAACAGCGCGGCGTTCCGCAACGCGCGCTCCGCCGATCGGCCTTCGCGCGAATGCAACGTGGACCGTTTGTTTCCGATGCTATTATTCTATCGCTGTTCGATACCCCGGCCCGTTCAGATCCGTATCTAACGTATCGCGCGCCGAGCGTAGCGCTATTGGAACGTGCGTCAAATACGCTCTCGAATAGAAGCGCGATGCTTTTTCCACGAGCCGATCTATTTACGCGCATTTCGCGTTATAAATAGCTATCGCAATACCTATGTCCAAGCACAGCCGCGTGCATTACAATTCAAAGTTGAACGATCTTGATTCGAAAAGCGCGTCGCGCGTCGATTTCAGGCGAGATTCGCGCCGCCCTGGGAATGCCCCGTGTCCGGTATCGTCGAGATCAGCGACGCCTAATGAATCGAATAATTAGCCTAATCGCGGCGCCCGAGGATTCATAATAGCGGCAACGTTATCGCGCGTCGAGTTCCCAAGCCCGCGACACGGCCGTTATCGTTGGGATCTTGTCGAACCGTGACGCTGTTCACTCCGTTGTCACGATCAAACGCAAAGAAATCGGTCAGCCACACGCGCTGAAATTACGAAACGCGAGTGTCCTTCGGCTCTTCTGCCGGCGCTCGTAGCAGTGCGCGGTACGAGTTTACTTATTCGACGAAACGAACGTTCCACGACACATTAACAGATTATGGCACGGTATACGGTGCCATTAACGTCTACCGACAACGCGATACGTTTCGAATTAGTCCCGATGGGGAAATCCGCGATTCAGCCGCGATAAACCAGGGAATATGGATGGTCGTAATTTCCGCGAGTCTGATTTGACTGGCTCTCGTAAACAAGAAGATTCTCGTACCTCGAACGCGACGGTGATTTAATGCTGCGGAGGAGTCATCAACGGCAGGATCGGTTGCTGGGTCTCTTTGTCAAAAGTAACACACCGTCCAGCACTGCGCCACCATAACGATATCGCGAACTGTTGCGAATCGATTCGCGACACTGGTCACTCGATCGCAGTCACCGAACCGTCGGGTGCCGCGAATTCGCGCGAAAGTCTGCACGGAGGATCCAACGGTTCGGCACACTGACAAATTCACTCCGCCCTCGAAGCGGCGAAATCCTCTCGGCACCACGACGCGCGAACGTCCTCACTGAGTTTCGCCCGCAAAACCCGTGGAACGAAACTGTCACATCGGTGGGCGAGCAGAGTTCCTTAACCTGACAGTCGTCGGTCAGCGTGTACACTTTGCGTACGTCTCGTCCACTCGAACGTCGCCGGAGCGTTGTTGACAGTTGTCAAAACAAAAGGCAGCTCCACCCTCTTGCTCGGCAATGCCCCGATGTTCGTCCTCCGCGATGGGCAACGTCGCGAGAGAAAAAAAAGGTGAAAGCAAAACGTATGGTTCGGTCCAACCGGATAACGGAAGAAGAAGCGGCAGAAGAAGAAGAACAAGAAGAAGATTCTTGACGCGACGATGACCGTTAGGTGAATGACTTTGGAAGGCGAGGGTGTCCACGTCGATTCTTGAATCGGCCCCCACCTCCGATTATTTTCTGCGGTCCCACTTGGTTCGCCCGATCGGTCGGGCCCGCTCGCTCGCTCGCTCGTTCCCTAGCCAGGCTAGGCTCGTGCGCTCTCGTAAGTATACTTCGAATGGGCCTTATGGGCACACTGTGCGTCGGATCAGCGGAGAAGCGTGCAGGGTCCATCCGCGGCACAGGTGGGCCGCGGGTCCTCTCGTACCTTTGGTGGGGGTCACGCCGGACGACCGGGGAGATCCTCTCGGGCCGCGGGGAGGGGGCACAAGGGAGGGGCCTCACCGCGCTACCCTCCCCCCTCCTCTCCTCCTCCTCCTCCTTCGCCTGGACCTCCTACCCTCTCTGATCCCGTGGACCCGCGAGACGCAGGCTTCTCCGCCGGAGCTGACGGTATCGATAACGATCCTGCGCTACCCAGGACCTCTCCTCTCGCGCAGCAACCGGGGATCGTCGCTAGCGCTCTCGCAGCGTCCAGGCACCAATACGCTTCTCGACGACGGTAGATTTAAATCGTTAAATCGGTTGTGTAACACTGTTTCAGATGGGATTGTTCGGCGGCTGAGCGATCTGAACCGTACTGGGCAGGCTTTTTTTACACCGGCACGTTGTTGAGAATCATTTTCGTGGCTGCGTGCCTCTCCGTGGCAAGAAAGAGAATAATTCTAGTTGCATCCTGAAATCGCCTCTGGTGAATTTTTTTTCTTCCAAGCACGATACAAAGCACAGGACTCGTATTACTCATAGCACCGGTCAGTGCTAAAATTAGTTTGAAGAAATACCCCGCACTCGTGCGGAGTAGCACAATTCTCGCTACGTGTCCTTGAGGATCCAACCGCGGCGACTCGTAGATCATAGAGATCTTAATGATCGATAAGGGCTTTGGGGTTCGTGTTGGTGATATATAGAGGCATGCTCGAGCATTCGCTCGTTGCCTTTCATTTGTTCCGTTTTACATTTACGAAATGCTTATGCTCTCTCTCCTCGCCCACTCTCCTTCGAAGAGGGTGGCAGTGGACGAAAATTGTCGCGCCTCAAGAATCGGAGTGTTCGGCGAAATGTAGGTAAAGTAGTTAGTGGCGCGATGTGCCCGGAACGAGAACTCGAACTTTACCAGATACCTATGCGTTCTGGCGATAATCCACCGTAAGACAACACAACCCTGCTGCCCTTAACCGTTTATTGGGCACCCTCATTCGTGGGGAAAGTCAATGTAAACAGATCGTAAACCGTTCAAGATGTAATGCACGAAAAAAGAGCTTAACGCGGACGCTGAAACGGTTTGTAAAACACTCGTAAAGCCACTTTTTATGGTAGATGAGCGGTTAATCGGGAGTGCCTGCAGGAGGTACGTGCTCGCTTACCTTTTGTGGGCCCGGCCCGCCGGGCGAGGTACCACCTAATCGCTCCCAAGTTCTACCCTTATTTCCAGGGATATTGGAGGGGGGGGTTTCTCGGAATACAGATGACACGGTGGCCCCCGGTGGATGGCCGTCGTGGGGCAGACGGTGAAGGTATATGCGGAACAATGGCCTGCCGTTATTGTCGCGTTTTGTCCCAGAAAGGACGAGGCTCTCGTAAAATGATGATGGTGGTCGTCGGAATCGCTTAATCAGCGCCAGGTCCCTTACGGTCGGCAGCTTAGCTCTAATTAAAAAGTACGCGGCACCGCTCCGAGCGCGGCCGCTTACCGTAAAAACGTACCCATTGTAAAAACTGTCTCAAAAATTCCTACTTCCCCCGGCGCGTCTCCGCGTGCGTTTTTACGACGGGCCGTCCTACTAATCTTTATGGGTGCGAAGTGCCGTCCACCGTTGGCCCTGTAAACGTTAAAAAAAAGGCCAATACACTGATGCTGCGTCAATAAAACAGCACACGGGCCGCGGCATTCCGGGGCCATTATTTTTTCGCTCGCTTTTTGTCGCCGCGCAGCAAGGAACTTTCCGTAATTCCTTCCACACGGGACGCGAAGAAAGCGTGCTTCTCCCGGTGCTTTACCTTGAATAACAATCGTTTGCTCGTTATCGCGAACACGGCACTGATTCCACGGAATAGTTTTTAGGCCCGCGTCTTCATTTCACCCCGGGGAGGCTTCTTCCGCAGAGAAAGAAGCCTGTCAGCCCTAGGGGAGGGATCGGTTCCAGGGGATCCTAATTTGTTTAGTCCCCCGGGTCCGGCGGGATATGAATGCGTGAGATTTTAACACCAGCCTCTCGAAACGCCCGCAATCGCGCCGCCGCAATCAAACGCGATTTCTCTTCCCGATCTTTCTGCAAGTTTGTCCGGAGCCGGAGGATCGAATGCCTCGGGGTCCTGTTGCTGGCGGATGCTAGCTGGGGCGCTGCTAATCAAGGATGCAGCGACCGTCCCATAGGTGGCGCCACGTGCATCAACTCCGAGAAACCCGTGTCCCCGGCCCTCATTCAAACGAGCTAATTAACGCTTTTTCTTTCGCCGCGGCCCGATCGGACCTCTTCCCAGGGTAGCGCGGAATTCTCGTCGAGGTTGCGACAAAAACCACGGGGCGCCGATACGTTCCGAGCCGATCGATTACGGAAACCAGCCGCTGGAATGCGTGTTTCGGGCCTTTCTTTTGCAATGGCACCGTTCAACGACGTTTTCCCGCCGTTGCACCGCGATGCAGACCGGTTGATTAGCTGGTACAACGCTTCTCGCAAAGCTTAACGAACGCTGCCCTCCCATTTCGTTGATCCTGCGACGCACAGTGCACGCGCATGGTAGGGGATGGCGCAGTGAGTCGTCTAATCGAAGGAGGATGATAGGAAACGTTGCGTTTGTTTATTCGCCAGTGGCTGAGGGTTCGAGGAAAAAAACCGACAAGTTGGCTCGTTGGTCTAGGGGTATGATTCTCGCTTCGGGTGCGAGAGGTCCCGGGTTCAAATCCCGGACGAGCCCGGCGGAGAGTTTTCCTTTACTTTTACTTTTTACGAACCGTACACACTTTCACATCGTCGCGCCTCTAAACTCCATTGAGCGTAATCCGTGCGGTAATATCGCGCGTGGAATGCCCGTGCCGCTTCTAACGGTACGGTCCCATTTTTGTCGACGTTGACGCAGGCACGTTCTTTTCAGTGGCCACTCTTTCTTTTTATCGTTACGATAATTATACCTCGTCAACGGCCCTGTCTTCTTCTTTCGATCAGCCTGCTCCGTAATAGAGTCCGCTGAATCTCAAACGTTTTATGGCGAACGTGTGTCGGTAGTCGTCAGTGTTGCCGAGGATTATAATTAATGCGAGAATGATTCTTCGTTTCGGAGGCTAAAGTTCGATGTAATCCGAAAATTACAGTGATTCACGGGTTTGCTCACATCCTTGCGAATAGTGACTAATCGCAGGAGTTATTGAATCTTGTTTCTTCTCATCTGAGGAGCGGTCTCCATGGTACTAAGCACTCTTCTAAAATAATGACAAGTGCAATCGTGTCTTTACTAGGGCTGGGACTATTCGAATAATTTAATATTCGAATAGTTTACAAGTATTCGAATGCTACGAATAAACTTCGAATATTTGAGTATTCGAATGCTATTCGAATATTGATGTATTGGAATACTTGGATATTCGAATCATATTCGCCAAATAATTGAGCAACCGAAGTATTCGAATACTCGAATACCGAAAAATTCGACAAATACTCCCAGCCCTAGTCTTTACCATCTATTTATTCCCTAACATCATTCCTGGACCACCTATCTGCAGACAGATTAATCGAGCGGACAAATGGAGAAACGGTTAAGGTAATCCTGGCCGACCGATAGCAGGTCCGTTAACGTTGACGCGATTTCTAAAATCATCGAGACCTGCCGTCACAGTTCTCCACTCGATCGCGTGTCAGACGTCCGCGAGATCATCAACACCCGACCCTAAGCGCGTGTCCACCGCGACAATACTTTCTCTGCCGTAGTGACGGAAATAAACGTACGATCGTCCCCGAAACACGTTTTATTGCCTCGTCCGTGGCAGAGTTCGAAGGATGTTTTCGAAGGTCACCGCATTATAAACGTCGATCCAGCCGCTGGTGAATATCGGCGGCGATAAAATCGCCGGATCGACATTTTATGGGAAGACTCGGCGCTAGGGGCAATATAAAGGCACGTTTTTCTGCAGTAAACAGACGCGCGTACGCGGTGAGATAAGAGTGCACGGATCGTCCGCGCTCGGCCGGGATAGAGCGTTTACACGTTTTGCAACGTCGGTTTTATAATAGTCACGCGTCGTTTACTTATATTTGCTGAGCAAACAGTTTGCGCGCGCCAGGCGTTATTTATTTTTTCAATCAAGCGAGCCTCGAAGCCGTCGCTATTGTGCATCGTAGACGCGCGGGTCCGTGCGTACAATCGCGGCTAATTCGGGGCAGAAGTTTCGACACTTGACGGGCAGACGCGCGAAACCCCGGCAAGGTGAAAAAAGTCCGCGGCGATCGTTGCGCAACGATCCCCCGGAGGTACCGCGGTAACGGGGTCCATAGTTGCTTCTAAAAGTGAACGTTTGGCCAAAAATGTACGGGCGATCGGGGCCATGGCACGAGCCAGAACAACGTCTCGTTGGACGTGGCTCTTTTGGGTCGTGGGTTCTTTCATCAGCGGCCAAAAGAAACCAGGATGCGCTTCCATTCTTTGTGCCTCCATTTTTCAGTCCGGCGATTAAGTAATACGTAATTAATAAAGGCACCATTTCATTCTGATTTTTTATCGCGCACGGGAACACGTTTACAGTAATTACAGTCCCACCTCCCTCCCCGTGCGTGTCTCGAGTGTGTTCGTAATCTTGTACGGATCACGTGTACGACAGGGTCGGCCGTAAAAATTCTGAACGTGCAATTAGGGCCAAGTCGTTAATTTATTTTTCTCTACGTGTGGCCTACACTTTCAGCGCCGTCCCCTTGTTGTCCTGACGGTGCCTGGTGCGCGGACGTTGCTGTTGCCTTTTCTACTAGGCATCTACAACAGCGATTCTGTATGAATTCTTAAGTACACAGCATCGACAGCCCGCTTTATTGAAATTTGTGTGAATTTAAGAATTCCTCCGCCATTCACACCACCCCCCGCCAGTCTCTTCTCGCGTCCTCGTTTTACTGGAAGCAGATCGTCTTCCTAATTTCCCTCGCGGTCGAAGAAACTGATGATTTATTACTTAGAGAGCTACCAGCCTGCTCCGCGTCCAATTTCTCTCATTCGGCGGAAAAATGCACGCACAACCGCACGCTCGTTATCGCATCTGCTCGGGTAACTACTTGCGCACCTGCGCCTACGTACGAGCGAGCTGCTTGTGGTCACCGTAAGTCGCCCCGTGGCCACCTCTTTCAATTACCCGGGTCAGCGCGAGGTCGATGTCGTTTATGCGCCTTTGAAGGACCTGGAGCTGGCCGGCAGATTATACAACGATAAAATATCGGCACGCTGACGTTGAACGGTTTTTTACGGACGCAAGCACCTCCGCTGATGACGCCGATCGCGGCCGTGTTTTGCGGCTCACCTTTGGAACGGCCAATTAAACGGCCCCCGAGTTCTCCAAGTCGAATACAAAGGTTGCTTTCGTTCCACGTGGCGGCGAGTGCCCGAGAAAATCGGCTTGCTCGTTCTTCGTTCGTTCAGCCACGCGCGTTCGCTTCGTGATTGAAACAGCGCTCCGCGCTAACCAGCGCGGCCAACTTATCCAGCCTCGGATTGTTCGGCGGACGCCGCCGCGCCGTTTCGGCAGAAGTCGACGAGAACGGGAAGCGCGGGTTAATCGAGCCCACGGGGACCGGGGAAAAGTTTCCGCGCAGGACCAGAGGCGCATCATCTCCGCTGTCTGGTAACCTCGCGGTTACTTTCACCCCGGCCGCTGGATTCCTCAGAGCTGCACCGTGTCAGGAGTTTAATTAAGGACGGTCCAGGGGGAAGAATTCCCATGGATGCTTTCCACGGGAAGTAGGATACTCGCGCGGACTCCTCGTGCAATCCCGTACCCCCGCGCCAAGTGCCGCCGTCGCGGCTGCCTCTCAAAGTCCTCAAAGCCTCACCGACGCACTGTACGGGGCTCGCGCGTTCGTTAAGCGAGACGTCCTGGCGATCGACGCGAAACAAACACGAGCGAGAGCTAATTTGGCGGCCGTGCGCGCGATAGATGTCTCGGGGGGGGATAATCCGGCGCTGGAAGCCGCGAGGAGCTGCGGAGGAGGTTTCTCCATCCTAGGTGGTGCGTGGACGAGGTAATGTGGGAGAGGTCGGCCAGGGTCGGCCGGGGTCGTGCGCGAGGCACGCATGCCGGAATACAGGGTGCTCGTAAAGTCGCGATTAGAGAAGACGAGGCCCTGGCGTTCGGTTCGTGCGCTGGCGCGCTCGCATCGCCCGCCGCGGAACATAGGATTCTCGGAGTTGCGGGTAATGTCCGAGTGTTGGTCGCGGTCGGACGGCACTCGGGGGATCGATGCGCCGGGGGTTTCCAGCGCGGCGGGGACCCCGGGGTTAAACGTCGAACGTATCTCAACACCGTCGGGCCGAGTCGTCGAACGCGCACGTAATAAGCGTACAGAGTGGCTCGGGACGACTCCGGCCAGTTTCGTGATTTACGCAAAGTAATCCCATTACGGGCCGAGTCGCTCGTTAACGTCACCGCGACCGTCTCTACGAGGTTGAACGACGTTCCAGCCGCGGCTGGGAGCTCGCGTCATTCAAAGGGGAATTCGTTTGAGGGCGAGGATATGGGAAGACTATTTTGGCCGATTGCAACAGAGTCGGCAGATTTAACTGAGCTGTTTGTGACGTGCAAAGTGTCCAGGCGTTTAATAGCGACTGGGGCGAACGCTTGAGATACCTGCACAGGCAACATTCCGTGTAGCGTCCATTATGGAGAACAGAGTGGTTGAGGCTGTCTCTATCCCAATGGCACACGTGACCCGTGGGATATTGATAAAAATCGAGCCCGAAGAGAGAGAGAGAGAGAGAGAGGGAGAGAGGAATGGTACAGAATGCAATCAGTAATAAATCTCGACACATTCTGACACCGAGAAGCGATCCCTCCGACGATACTAGCGAAAGCGGCCGAAAAAGTACCAGCTAGGTGGTCGAGGAATGACAACGCAGAATCGGTGGAGGAGTACCATTTTCGCCCCGTCCTCCCCTCGGCTGTCGTCGGGTTCAGCCTTTCAGAGGCGTTCAACAGTATCGAGTGGTCACAGTTATTCGCAGCAAAGGAGAGGAATCCTTATTGTCCAGGTGCGGCGTCGCGGTGCAGCTCGTCTCGGTGCTCGAACGTCGAAGGAATCTCTCGGGCACCGGTGGTCGTCGAACGGAGGCCGCGTCGGAAACGAGGTCGTGGAACCCTCCGCTCGAAACTCGAGCGATGATTGAATAACGTTAATAACAGCTTCGGCAGCTGTAACTCAGCTGTTTGGTCCCTCGTACACCTCGTAACTTAGGACGCGAAGAATCGCCCGGACGTCAACGCTTCGCCGCCGTTTTTACACCTCCTTTCCTCGACGTGGCGTCCATCGCGAAAACAGGTGGCACTCCTTCTAAGCGCGATAAAAATATCCCCGCTAACGACGGCGGCGATTTAAACGATAAAAACGCGAAGATACGACGGAATGCCTTGTCAACGTTGGGAGGTTTAACAGCAGTATCTCTCCGTTTAATTTGCCGTGGAAGCGCGGCAACGGCCGCGGATGCGTTACACTGTAATACCCGATGGGGTTAAAGAGTTTGCGGGAGAGCCACGTACGGGGTGTTCAAGAATTTCCCGGCAAGTTATTTAAATCCGAACTCTCGTCTCGCGACAAACGCGCTCGATAGTCAATCGTTTTCCAGCGGTAAAGCCGCTTCTGTTACACCTGTTCCATTAGCAGTCAGTCAGTCTTCTGCGCGTATCAATTAAGCTTATTGCTTAATTCTGTCAGGGTTACAAGGGTCGCCAGACTTTGCCGGATACCTGTGCAATTACATTAAACAGATACATTTCTACGCGCGCCGGTCTCGGGTAGCGATGTTTCAAGCATGATTTACGCTTATTCGAATGCCGAAGTAGCAAACATTCCTTTTATGCGCGGTCAAGTAATTGGTGGCACTGAAGAAGCCGCAGGTTTATATTGGAAGAAGTTTTCGAACCGCAGCCAGGTGTAATTATGGCAGATTCGGATAGATCAACACTCGCGATGTAGACATTTCCCTGGGGCATCTTTCTTGCAAGTAGGCAGACATTTCCTGGAACATACCGCAGAGGGCCACAATCATTCTGCGCCGAAACAAGTGCGTCGAACACCTGTCGAGATCGATAGAAGCGCTTCCACTTCATAACTGAAGGACGATTGATCTCCAAACCCACTTACGCCAGCATTCCCACCCTCGTCCCTCCGAGTTTATGCGCAAGCAAACCTTCGATCGCGCACACCATGTATATCCAATGGGGAAAGCCGTAGCCGCCTGAATTTTGCAGGCGGCGCACCGTAACGTTTGGTAATGGTCATGAGACGCGACAGCCGGGAAAAGCGTCTCTGTCACGGCAGGTTAATATTTAGCCAGGCATCTGGGAAAACAAAGTGAAAGGAGTACGCACCGTCGTCATCATCCTTCGACGATCTTATACGACGACGGTCAGGCTACGCGCGCACAGTTATATGGCCTATGAATCACGGGCGGCGATGCCCACGTTTGGCCCGAGAGCTAATTGAAACTTTTATTCGTAATTACGCTACGGCCCACCACCCCCTCCACCCCCGTCCGGCCGGCGTGTTTTTTTCTTAACACGCTCCGCGGCTTATCCCCGCGGTAATCCCCGCCCCGCCGGTGTATTTCATCGTTTGCAAAATAGCGCCGAGCCGGCGAGGATGGTACGCCTTAAAATAGCGTCTGACATGCCCGCCGGTATCCACACTCTGGAATTACTTCGTACACTTTACCGGTGGTACTTGCGCCGCGGGTAATGAGTATTCGCTCACGCGCTCCGCTGCCGCGGCACCCGATTTTACTGCTTCGACGCGGCGCGAGGAGGATTAGATCGGACGTGATTAGCAGCGGCATTTTTGCGCGGCGGCCGTTTCCAGCTATACCCGCAATAAACACGCGCACTCGGAGGCTCGCAGCTCCGCTGCTCCCATGCGCGCCGATCGTTGCCGTTCAAAGTAACTGTTTACAACCGCGTCGATCTTAAATCAATTTCACGCGCCTCTCGAGACGCACGCAACCTCGCCAACCGCCGCGGAACGATGCCTCGATCAATGCCGCGATTAATTAGTGGCTGCGGGCAACGCAGCGTTCTGGATTACGTTAACAGACACGCGGATTGTCGATTGTCGAGCCCGAGCGGCCCGTCGATCGTGATCAGCCGCGATCCCTGGACGATCGATTAGAGACGCGTGACAGCCGTGAGATATCGCGACGCGGAGGACCCGCGGTGGATCGATCACGCCGAAACGGCACCGTCGAAGGTGCAGGGCGAACTTGGCCCGCGTCGATCCCCCTGGATAACGTAGTTTGACCGCGTCTGCCTCGGCTTCCACCGAGATGGAGATATGCATGCGGAGCGCGCGGTCAAGGCTCCTCGCAGCAACCCCCAGTGAGGTCTTCATCGGCTACCGCGACATTGAGGGATATTCCCCTCTGCACCTCTATCCCCGGGTAGCCTTCGTGAGGGATAGCCTCATCGTGAAAGCGAATCAGAGCCGATGCTAATCACTCGATGCTGGCCGCGGCAACCAAAGTTGCATTATCCGCGTGAAAAATAAAAGAGCCGGGCCCGGCTACTCTCGGCTTCATTAGCATACGCTCTCGTACGTGGGCCCTTTCGCGGCGGTTGCGCGCTCGTCATTAGCCCGAGACGCGATTAATAATTGCCCGGGACGGTTAAGAGTCGATGCTTATTTCTTCATCGTGCGTGTACGCGTCCGTGCCCCCGACCGCCCCGACCCCCCCGACCCCCCGCCCCTAGCCCCGGCGGACGTTGGCCGTTGCGTTAGGCCGGCGAATAATCGCCGGTAATTAGACCGTGGAATCCAGGCATCTTTATCACCCACGACGAGATTATCCCGGTCGTTTAGCGTCGTCGCGGCCTTTTTGTTGCGGCTACATTTTCATTACGCCTCCTGACATTATATTTCAACGGCGGAGCGGGACCCGCGTAATTCCAATTGAGATGGATCGGCCGCTCGTGAGGCCGATGCATCGCCTCTAAACGCTTTTCCACCGTGATTGATGCGTTCGAGGGTTTCTCGGAAAGCGTTGAGTTATTAGGGAGGCTTGATACACAATGGGGGAGAGGGATCGTCGGCGATAACCGCGAGATGGGGACCAATCGCAGAATGTCGCACCGCTAGCCGCGCGACCGAAGGGACTATCAGCGTCAGCATTGTCGTCGTCTTTCCCAGCACGGTCGCGGGGCTAATTAACAAATTCGCGCGCACGCTGGGGGGAAGATACGCGGGCACGGGACGCGATCACGTCGGGCTCGGATCATCGATGCTCGATGGGGAGGGCAGACCAATAGATTCGCGGCTCCTCGCGCGGGAATTATGTACATCGGTGTTGTCGAGTGTACGCGCGCGGTTTGATCATCGCGGAACCGTATTATTATTAAGCTTCTTGATACGATACCTCGCCGCGTCGACGAGGTAGCGCTTTGTAAAGGCGTCTGGTTTCTCAATTACCCGTTGCGCAACTCTTAATTACGATGCCGCTCGGTGTGCGATAATTCGTTACAATGTATGCGCGTGCTTGATGCAACTGCCACTTACGTACACGCGAGCGCGTGTATCATCCCGACGAATTTCGTACGGGGGGGACTATGTGTGCCCATCCTTGGAGGCGCGTTACAAGGACACCGGCGTCTAGACGCCATTATTCAAGCCACGGTGATTTAGAAACTGAAATACAGCCGAATATGGCTTCCTCTACCCGAGCTGAGCAAAATATCTCGATTCTTACGCCAATCGAGCAGCCGTCCAATCCTCTTGACATTACCGAAATTAAGACACGCGGTTCTGTCGCAACCGTTGAATAGTAGGTATCGGCCGAGGATTCATAAATAATCCCAGCCGAGCGCGCGGTTTATTAAAATTCTCGCGCATATTTTATGTGTATCACAGCGATCCTAGCAGCCAATGAGGAACGAGCCGCGCGCATGATATAATATCGTGGTCCACGAAAAGGTCCATTTGATAAACCCCGTTATAGGCGCGGCAGCGGCTTTATAAACGCGCCTCGTCTCGCCTTTCTCCTCCGCGAAATGGCGTTTTAATTATTACCCGGCGCATTAACCCTCGCGAACCCGTGGCCACGCACCTGCATTGGAGCGCGTGCCCCCTTCGCGTGGGCGTGCGCGAATCCACGGGGAAGACTGTTCCTCTTCGCGGAAGATTTCACTGGAACGGCGCGGCGACCGCCTCGCTATTTTTCCGCGACGCGATCTTATCGTCGAGGCGGTCTTTTATCCGCCGCGGCGCGGATCAGGCCGCGGGAACGTGTGAGAACGCCGATTAAATCGTGGCCGAGGTTTCCATGGGGGCAGCAACCCGTAGAGCTCCAAGGAGTTTGGGTTTATACATATTTTCTGAGACTTAGGGTAGATAAACATTTGTGGCCATTTTAAGGATTTCCGTACCATTCACTGATACATAACTTAAAAAAGAATACGTACACAAAAGTATAGAATATATAAGTGTAATCCAAAATATAATTAAAATATTCTAAGTTGGACAATGTTTTAAACATAATTATTTAAAATATCATTATATTATCGTACCAGACTGTTTTGTTAGATTTCTATTATTGTTAAAAGGCAAAAATGATTCTACATTCAGGGAAACGATAATGATACGTCCGTAGAGCGTCTTTTCTTACAAGACACGGCAACCGTGAAAAACAGTCCGTTGTCAAAGATGAGCTCACTTCTGTACGGTATTCCGTCATAAAAGGACATTCTTTCTGCCTATAAAATAAAGTTAAAATATAAAATATAAAAGATAAAGTCTTATTCTTTAACCCATTTCCAATATGTTTTCCACCATTTGTGGCCACTGGAGTACCATTTTTGGCCAGCCGGCTTTCCATTTGTGGCCACTTATAGAATTGGTAATACGAAAGACCCACAGTAAGAATTGTAGCTTTTAATTCATTACAAATGTTCATTACTGAACAAATAATACACTACTTGCTGCACAAAAATAATATTAAATGCCAATATACTTTTTACTTTTTCTTTTGGTAGCGATAGGTTCTGTTTTTTCTTGCAATGCGTTTTTGACGTCGCCTTCAGAATAGTTGGCGAAGAATGTTCATTTTGATCGTTGTCTCTTCATTTTAACACTTTTCGTCATTGAAATTGTTTTTGTAGCATTTCTCTTTCTACGTCCCACCATTATTTGTGGCAGTTAAATGTAACGAGTCTACTTTTCAGAAAAAATTAAATTAAACTTTAGAAATTTTTTTCGCTAACGTCATTGTCAATGCTATTGTATAATAATTTTACAATAATTGGGTATTATACGATCAGTTCCTAATGAAAATGCCTACTGACCAAAAATGATTGTACCGTGGACAGTTTATGGCCATTACGTGGCCACAAATGGTACAATTCCATTTTCGATGTACCATTTTTGGTCAGTGCCTAATTCCAGTAGAGTTTAGGTTATATCGTTGAAATTCTTTTTTAAATCTCAAAAATATTTGTTTTCTAATATAAATATGTATAAAACTTCATCCATGCTCTTGTTAAATACAATAACTAATTGTTTCCTTACCAGTCGTATGCTAAGCACCGTTTGCAAGGATGTGGAAAGTTATCAAAGATTTGCACATTCACGTACGACTCTTAAATAAAACGGGACAACAAAACTGTAGAATGTAGTAGAAATGGTGCCAACATAATCCACTCTTAGACAGCTTTATTCATTTTAATGAAAGTAACCTAAGAATAGTTAATATATCGCAATAAATAAGACAGTGGCCACAAATGGTACATCTACCCTAGGTACTTAAAACCAAGTTCAAGTAACGACAAGGGATACCGATTCCACGGTGGATCGCGTTTTTGGATATATTTTAGATTTAGAGGAAAGAAAAATAAGAAATAGGGATCTTTTTATTTTGGCCCGTTTGCATTTTACTGGTGTAACGACCCTCAAACCTCAAAGTTCATAAGAAAAGCTGATGTCCGCCCCCGATTGCTTTAGTTTTTCGATACATTTCAAAGGACCGAAAAATATGAAAACACGCATTTCTTATTTTTCGATCCTCTAAAGCATATCCAAAAACCAAAGCAATCAGAAGCGAACACCCAAAAACCTCTCCTCGACAGATTAAAGAAAATTTCAGTAGGATTTTTAAGAATTTCCTTTATCGTCACAAACATTTGCCAAAGAAAAGAGCCTCTTCTGGTTAGACCCTAACGTTCGATCAGCCATTGTCAATACGGAACAAAAGGGTGGTAAAACGTTTCCAAACTGTTGCTTCACGCGTTACCTGCGAGAACCGCGGGGCGGGTTTCAGGTAAAGCAGCAACCGTCCGGTTTCCCGGCAGCAATTACACGATCATTGGGCCCGCTAACCGTCGACTGTGTTAAGCAGGTCGCCGCTAAACGCCCACGTTGCGAGTGGCCCTGTCGTTGCTTCTACGTGCGACACCTTTCGTAGACGTCCGTTTTATCGCGGTCTAGCGAGCCGGTCTTGCTAACCGTGAAATCCAACGTGCACGCCGCCAGTTAAGGGGTTAAATACGGTAGTAAGCGGACAAGTAGCGGATTTAGATTCGCCTGTATCATTCGTCATGGGGGAGATCCTTCGTTCCACGAGGATAATCGTTCTCGCTTCGAGATACCCGGGCCTAGGCGGCAAGGTGCCGTCGAAATGGTAGCGGCTGAATGGAGCTCTCCCCCGGCATAAGCTTGTTCGTTCCCGAGGGAAGTCCGCGGCTGGAGAACACGGTGGTCCGCGCCGATGCAAATGCAAATGAGCCAGCTCGGTCCATATAGCGGGCGTGCATAGTGGGTCACATTAATCACCCCAAGGGGCCCGCCGGGCCAAATCACTCGCTTTTCGGCCCTCTCCCTCTGACCTATCCGCTTTAGCGGTCTCCCGCACACCGGCCCGCGTGTCGCAAATATTATCGCGAACCCGGGATTCTGTACGACCGGTTCCCTGCCATCCCTTTTCGAGATAATGGCAATGAGGTTAAAACGACGATGCCAGCGGACGCGGCTCCGCGAATAATACTTTGTCTTCCGTCCCCCACGCTGTTTTGTAACTATTTGTTTCGGCCGAATCCTCGAACGCTTGTTCCGTCCCTCCACGGAATTCCAGTGGAAATATCAGTTTTAGAATTCCGATGGCTAGCCCCGATTTTAAGAGCGTTTATCGCGTCTCCGTTGCGCCCCTCTGCCTCTTTGGCGGCGTTTCGCTTCAAGTTTTGGCGCGACGGGATTTCCGAATTGCGCGGCCCCATCGGTGGACCAATTACACGGGCGAAATTATCGACCGAATTGGAAGCTCGTTTAAGAGGATCCTCTGCGCTACTCTGGGTATCGGGATGCTTTGTCGCTCCGCAATCATTGAACGGGCGCTTGTGCGCGTGCAGGTATACAGGCAGCGGTGTGTGCCACGAGCAGGTTGTACTTACAGGTCCGTATTCGGCGCCACTTAAGCGCCGACAAACTTATCCGTAACTACTCCCGCGGATCGGCTCTCTCTTTAACTTGTCGACGTGCCCGCCGAACGGGGGGCAACATATCGAGAGCAAACGGCTCTTCCGGAAGTCTTATATGGCGGAGAGTTAAGTACGGACTCGAACAGTCCGGGGATAACTCTCGGGAATGGGCCCCGGGAGTGAGTACATCCAGGAGGCGACCCGCAACGCCGGAAATCGCCAGAGAGGAAAATGATGCTTTAACGAAGCAATAATGTAGGTAAAGAAAGGGTTATAGACTCGTAAGTGGCCACTTAAGCCGGTAAATGAAAGCTTCTCCACCTAACGGTCCGTTCCGAGCTTCCAATTGCTGGATCGAAAAATCATTCGATGCCGGTGATTGGTAGCCCAGCTTTCCTTATGTAGCCTCAACATCACGCGCACAGGATATCTCGTTTCGAGTGAGTAGGTACCGTAAACTGGAGGAGCACGGTGTTGTAACATTCTGTTATATTAAACCTATTAAAATTAACATTTCTACATTTATTTCAAGTCTTTTCTGATTGTACCGCAAGCGTCAAAATGCATAAAATTTGTAACCCTTTCCTTCTTTAACACCTATATGTTAAGTAAGTGTCAATGCTCCCCCAGTTTACTGTACATCGTGCATATTGAATTGAGAAAGATTGTACATGGCGGTTGAAGTTATCCCACGTTCGGAAGACGTTTGTAGATTATGATGAATAATTTCTATGCATTCGATAAGATATTCAAGATGTGGATGACAATCTGAGCACCGGTGTGCATCTGATCATCTTGCATACAGCAATTGTACCTGTAACTGCATTTTGTCTACATTCTTAGATAGCCGTTACAACATCGTACCTTTCGTTAGTCGAATGGGATATTGTGTAACTGTGATTGAAATGGTACTGGCACGAAATAGATGATAAATTATGATTAAGATAACTTCGTTAAATTCTCAATAGAATTAAGTAAACGTGTGCGTCATCCTTGCATACTAAATCATGATCTTATACGAGTAATTTCTCAAGAGTATCTTTGCAGAAGAAAATGTCATGCGTGATTGAATTTCATTTTTGAAATATTGATTATTTATAGGGGAAAGGTGGGATAGTTGATCAGCGGGGATACGTGATCGCATCAGTTTTTTAATTAATATATTGCCAATTTGTGCCTGCTGTCACGCTATCGTGGTAATGTTTGCATTATCGCAACACTTCACGTTGCAGTTTTCTTTTGGGAGCATAGAATAATGTCGGAAGCTTCGATCTTATTTGCAACCAAAAAGTAAAAATTTCGGTCTGCTTGTTCTTCCTCCTTTCCGAGTAAATTTTGCATTTTCAACGATTTGAAATATATTAAGTAAAAACAGCAATTTCTGGTCTATTAATGATATTTATTGATTGATTTAAATATTTAAGGTAAGTGTAATTTTTCATCTTTTTCAAATCGAGTGCATTGAGGGATACTTGATCAGTGTGTGAGGTGGGATACTTGAGCAGCTGAAAATGCCAGAACCATAGAACGGCTAATGAAACAGAAAAATACGGCAAAGAAAGTGAGAAGGAAAATATTTCCTTCATCATCATCTTAATCAGATGATATCTAAGTGAAATGTCTTTTAAGAATGCATTTATGTTGTTTCATGTCATAGATTTTAATTCTTCGGTTTTATTTTTTCAGTAATTCTTTCAAGTTAGTTATAGTTTACTTTCTTTTTACGATATTCCCTTTATTTCATGTTATTGACGGAGATAATAAATATTTTTTAGAAAGTTAATGTGTTATTTACTCTTAAAGTTCACTGATCAAGTCTCCCTAACCTTTTGATCAAGTCTCCCCTTCAGTGGGGGATACTTGTGCATAACGTCACTGCCAGAAAATATTGAATTTCAGTCATTAAAATTAGTTTTCAGCTCTCAAATTTGTACAAGTATATTGAGAATACTCTAAGAATTACAACTTACATAATGAAATATCTACAAACCAAACCATTATTATTATTTTAATAAAGAAGCAAAACTGTGATCAACTATCCCACCTTTCCCCTACATACAGTGAATCCGTGAACGCGTCGATTTCGAAATCTCAGAAGATACCTATCGTTCATTTGGATTGTTTCGATTAGTATAGCAAGGTGGAAAGCGCAGAAAACTGATCCCGTCAGGCCATATCGAACTCTTTTGACTGGCTTTCAACCTTATAAAGATACTCGCCTCGCATTGCTCTCGATACGCGCCTCGAGTATCTCCCATTCGGGGCAAGGTATCGCACATATTTCTTCAGCGTCCTTTTCCTAAAGAATCCGCAGCATCGTCCCATTATTCCTATTCGCCTTGCTGCGAAACAAAGCGCTCCTTTCCCCCTTAATAGTCGCAGATCTGATTGCGAGTCCTACAAGCTCGTTTCTCCGCGCTCTGGCTCGCTCCAAACGATTATTCCAAAAAAGTCTCTTCCGATTACGCGCACTTAATAGGCTCGGACTCGCACGGTAATTGCGAGGTTAACTGATTTTTAATGACGGGTCTGTCGATTGCTACCGCGACCGCGCGCTGCTTCTTCCTCGTCTTCTTTTATGCCCCGTCTTCTTACTTCTCCCTTTCTCATCGTTTCACCGTCCTCCTCTGCAAGGTTCCCACTCGCGAGCTCTTCGATTCCTTTTCCTGCCCGTTATTCTACGTTACCCTCCCGACGGTACAGTTTCTTTGACCCTGTTTAGACGAAACAATCACCGTCGTGGATCTGGTAAATCGCGTAGCATCTATCGAAGCCTCCGTAGGCCAGGTGAAACCAAGTTGTACGTAATCTAGAAATGCGCGAGGGCAGTCGAAGCCTCAGGACTCTTCCTAGAAACAAGCTGTGTTCAGAAAATATCGCTCTACATTCCCGTAACACGTTTCTCACCCACAGCCGTATCTCCATCAAGTACAATGCTGAGTGACACAGTGGCGTTACGCAACCCTCTTTGCAACGTCGATACCTGTGACTAGTTTTTAATTTATCAAACCATCCGCCGTCGTTATGAAGATATTATCCGCGCCAATATATTACGTTTATTTGATATTCAAGGATTTGAGGGCTCCCAAATGAAATACAGACCTGGTCTGGCGTTTCATAAATACTCCCGGTAACGTATTCCGAATTTTCGAAATCGTGGAGAGATTTAGGGGATCCCTGGCTCGAAGGTGTCCGGCCAAACCAGTTATTAAACCGCGGCGATAGTTCTCGATGAAATACAACCACGGAAATGGGAGTGGAACCTTGAAGACTAGCAGCGTTCGGGACATCCTCTGGGTTTTCATTCGAGCCTGAAAGAAGTTGGCCCACCGTGGGTCGATCGCTAGTCCCCGCCAGCTGACAACACTTTTCCAGGGCAGTGATATCAAGGTTGCATAATGCAATTGCCATTACGTAGCGTCCGCGTGCCAGGTACGTGTATGGTCTTCTTTAATCGGCGTGGGCGTTCTTGGTAGGAAGTCGAGTAGATCCGTGACTTTTCAGACCGTGGATTCACACGGTACTTTCAGCCGTGACGGTCACCTACTTCCAGTATTCTCGCATCCACGTAGGATTCTATGTAATCGCCTGGCCTGGGTTTAGGGTTGCCACCCGTACTTTAAAATAAAGTATCTTACGTTATTATAGGTAAATGTACTCTATACTTTTGAATAACAATAAAGTACGCGAAAATACTTTATTTCACAATTAATGATATTACGTGAAACGTAACGCAATATTATTGCACATAAACTTTTTCATTAGTTCCAAATGTCACCGCCCGGCGCACCACACTACTTAGTGAACTATTAATTTTCGCGCAGGACAATTGTCTGTCATTTCAATATGAACATTGAGTGCAATGATGCCATTAAGATATTTCAAAATAGTAAAAAGTTACTCTGTAATGCTAAAAGCAATACAAAATATGTTTGGAAGAAATAAAAGCTATTAACATTAAAATGTACTTTTAATTTGTTGAGCGTACTTTTTTTTATACCCCACGAAAGCCAATGTACGTTTTTTTTCTGTAAAAAAGGTGGCAACCCTAACTGGGATACCGCGTGGCTCACCGAAGTCTTGCCCTAAATTTCTATTCATCTTCTTCTTAATCCGCGCAAATACGCTTATCGTCGAGTCTAATAATCTAATTCAATTGAATTGAATTCAATTCATTCATAACCTTCGTAGCTAGTAATTCTAATTTTTGTGCCGAGGATGTTGGCACGGTATTCTACGATTACACGACGGTGTTGGATTACCTACTATGTATATTCTGAAGAATTCTAGCCAAGCCGAAGGTGGAAGGTTTCCAGACTGACTAGTAATTGTTGCCGCGGGTCGGGCCAGACAATGGAGCCTCGAATTTAATTTCGAACGAGGAAAGAGGCTACGCAGTCTCCTTGACGAGCAAATGATACCCCAGCGCTATTCTTCATTGACACGCAAATCGTTCTACATTTGCGTAGTGGCTTACGTGTGGGTACGACAATGGTGCCGGAAATGAATCTCGATTTTTTCTCGTCCATCATCGTGCGGGACGGAAATTCAGTTACGAACGCGCGCGATCGCGGCAGGCGCGGGGCAAAAATGATGGGCAACAATGTAACGGAAATCGCTCCTAATACGTTGACACCCATGCACATTATTACCTTAATGTTGCTCGTCGGCCCAGCCGAGGGCCTGCTCTCCGTCCCAATGGCCCATTCAGTGCCGGCAGAAGAAGTCCGAAATCCGGTCGCCGGAACGAGCCATTGTGTCGCCACAAAACGCTCGAGTGTCCTCACAAAGGAGTCGCTCGCTGCTACCGTGCGAATGTTGCAACATAACAATCCGCTGCAACGATGCGGCGGACGAACGGTGGCGCAAAGCGGAGTCAAAAACAGAACACGAGCAGCGCGCCCCCCGAGTCCCTTTTCACCATCCCCGTTCGGGATAAGTAAAGAAACGCAAAGCGTCCGAGTGGACCCTATTGACAGGACGGGTTGAGGGACTTGTTCCTTTGTCGTCGCCTCGAGAGAGAAAAAAGAATGCGCGTTATGTGTTAAATCTTCTACAAAGTAGAACATCGGATCAATCGAAAAATTGAGACCACAGGAACATGTGTTATTCTCCTGTTCATCTTAGTTGAGCAGGGGTGGATTGAGAGCCTGGATTGAGTTTGCCACCCTTTCCGTAAAATATCATCAAGTATTTTAATTTAAAAGAGTCGAGGTAATGTTAAAATTAATTCCATACGACAACTCACATTTGAGGTATTGCTAAATACTTTGCCAGATGAAAGAAAAGTGAATTGCTTTTGAAGTTGCCTCAAGCCTCTGTGTTTCAACCATTTTCAATCTCTTTCGCCCGAAAGACGTCCTACGCTGCAGCCTACTTATCCCATGTACAAATTCGCCCCTGCAGTTGAGCTTCGGCAAGCTGCGGTGCCGCCCCATACCATAATCAACGCGTACACGAAACAGCACGAAATCACAGCGTTGTTTCTCATATCCCGCAGGAGGGTTTCGCAAGAGCCGTGACGGTGTATATCAGGCCCGCGGACGGTGGGCCTAACGAAGAACGATGCTGGGGCCGTTAATAAAAAAAGCCGGCCGGGGGAAGCTTGCGCGGGATACTATTAATAAGCGTATGATAAATAATGGCAAAATTCGCGACGTTTACGAGATGTCCCCCGGTGCCCGGGGCTGCGGTTTCGCATCCCCGTGAATGCATCAAAGTTGCGGGCGCTCGGCTGCGAATATTGCGAAAGGGCAGAGACGGCCGCGTTATTAACGTCAGTACACGGCGCTGGCAATAAAACGAATTTCGTACACACGTACGTCAGTGGCGGCGGTATGCAAATGCCGGATGGGAGGCATAAAGCGGGCCGAACGATAAAATAAATCGTCCGGGGCGCACGCGATTCGGTGCACCGCGCCGTGCATCGCGCCGCGCCGTGCCGCGCCACGCCACGGCGCTCGATATACATTTAAACGACATAGTAGTCGCACGATGAAACTTTATGGACGCTATTAAGCGGCGCGCACCGAGGGAAGAGGCTGAAGATCGGGGCCGATAAAGACGTTGTCAGGTCCCCGTGGGTAACCCTCCCTTTTTCGGGGACCGTGGGTCCGGGCCGGGAAGGGGGCGGAGGGGCGCGGGACGCTCTAAGCCCCCGAACGGGGCCCGGTATCCTCGCGCCGCTGGCCCCCAGACGAGCACGTTAGTCAGGATTAGAAGGGTTCCCCGCGCTTCGGGCGGACACCCGAAATTCGTTAACGCGAAGATGTATTCATGGGTTCAATTGGGCGGCGCGGGGGGGGTGCGGGACGGCGGAGAGGAGGCAGAGAGTGGAAAAGACGAACGACGCGGCGCATTCCAGGAGACCGAAAGGAAGGCACCGGGGAGATAAATATTTAGGGCTCGTCAGTATAATCACGCCGTTGGAAGATATATTTTATTGCCGGCTCCGGGAGTACCGTACGGCCGCCGAGAGCTAGCTCCTGGCAGGTGCGACCGCTAGGTCCGAACCTGCAAGGGACGAAACGCGCTGATCCTTTCGTTCGTCCCGTGGTGGATTCTGTCTCGCCGGTTTCTCGGCAATGGAAAGGCGATGGATTTTAATCTCTCGGGTTTGATATGGAGAGTGGGGCACGGGGATATTTATAGAGCGTCCGTGACACCGGCGCTTGGAAAGAATATTGCGGCGCGCATGCACCGCGTTGCGGTACCGGGAATGTAATTAAGATGGATGCTCAAACAAAGATTAATGACGACGAAGGTATCGCTTTCGGAGACCCGGAAACGGTTGATGAAGCGAGACCGTGGTGATTTCAGGCCGCCGTGATGATCTTTCTGGAGCTACGATCGAACTAGAAATCGTGGTAAAGGTTATCAATCATATAATGGTAGACAAGTCTCTATACACGTTCTATCAAGGAATATTATAAGCGGAGGTATAGGTATTTCAGTTGGCCGACCAGTGCACTGCTTATTCTACTTGCTCATAGTTGCTCAACGCCCGTGCACATGTCAGAGCTGTTAATTTTCGGTTGAATTATTTAATCACTGTTCCTGGACGTAGTGCTAAGATCTAGAAAAGGCAGACCCGATGATTCTGTTCTTGCGACGATACACGGATACATTCCCTCGAGCGCGAAATTAATGCGCTCAGGGGGGATTTGCGGTCCCACCGTGTGTTCTTTATTTTGACAGAGAAATATTTATAACTATATTTTGGCCGTGGTCAGGAGCAGCAGCAGCGAGAGCAGGGATCACCCTCGGCCCGCCTTAAATCCGATTCAGGTCACTTTATGCAAAGCAGGCTTTGCATAGCATTTCACTCGCGACGACATGCACGGGCACGATGAGACATGCGACGATAATTCGTACGCGATGAATCGTCAACGACCCCTTATCCTCCAAACCGAACCGTGCCAATATATTCTCGATCATCGGTGTAAATTAATACCGCCGCTTAACCGTCCATCGCGAAACGAGGAAATTGGATCGCTTCGATCGCTTAGATTCAATCTATTAACCTCTTCGCAGGCCCCGTCGTTGTATCCGCGAATGAGTCACGCGCCTAGCACGGTCGCACAGTTGCCCGAGCGAGGAAACTAGAAAAATGACCGGTTAAATCCGGCGACACGCCGGCACGACTGTTTTCGCAGAAGGAGGATCTCGGGATCGCAGACAAGTGCGACGGAATCCTGGCACTGCTAGATGACCGGTTAAAGGTCCAGATCCCGCGAGGGAAAGAGAAAGAGGGACAGTAGAAACTAGTTTCCGTCCGCTTTGTCCCTTTCGTTTCACGGCCACCCTCCTCGAGGAGATATGCCGCGGGTCCCGGCTCGCGCTCGCTGGCTCTCTCGCTTTCGACCGCAAAACTCGTCCCGGACTTTGCCGCGCTAATCGACTTAGGTAGGTAAGCATATCCCGTGAGTAATATCATCACATTAACCCCGGGCCCGAGTCGGTTGCACGCATAAATAGAATCGTCTTTGGCCCGGCCGAGCGCGATCTCGGGCCAACGGGGGTTAATATAAATGCGTGTGCGCGCGAGGGGTCAAGTCCCTACGCTAGATTGATACTTTACGCGATCGCGCGCTGGCCCGGCTGCTGAACGCTGGCTCGTGCGCGCGCTTGCGTGCCCGGTATCGCGAGCTGCACGCGTGTGGTCCGCGAAATCGCCGGGTATCGTTACCGCGAGGGCGGTTGACCGATCAGTGTAATCGATTTTAAAGCGCGCGCGCGCGACACTTTATACCCGATTCCGCGAATTACACGCTATTCACGGCGATCTGCACCCGGCGTGCACGGAGATTCAATTCCCTAGGAGGACGGCCATTGAAATGTTTACAGCTGCGTGTTGTTGTATTTCTTTTTATTTGTAAACCATACCGTTGGGACGAGGTCAGTGGCATCTCGGCGGTTATTCATACCGATGCATCGGAATAATTCGCCGCCGCATGGGGCACGTCTCAATTATGGGTACCAAGCGACCCATCGGGCATCCAGCCGAGCCGGGGACCACCTTGAGGACGTCGTTAGGAAACTGTCACAAATTGGTCTAATTAGCGTTCACGTTTCCGCCGTAATGAGGCCGGATCGCGGACGGGTCGCAATTAACTTTTTGATTCGCCTCGAAGAATCGCGGAGGATCGCGCGATGTATGCTGAAGGACGGGGTTAGGTAGTCCGGAGGAGAAAGTGTCGCAGAAAAGAAAAGCAGCAGGAAGTGCGGGACGCATTTGCCGCGCGGTTAAGTTCCTCGGGGGAAAAACGTGGACGATTATCACTCGTTGGAACGGCGGCTGCTTCGCGAGGGGAATAGTGACCCATCGTTGGGACCATTTGTTAGAAGGGAAACATCGGCTCGAGAGGTTCAAACGCGAACTCCTCCGTTTATCCGCGTCGCGCTGTTTCCTCGGCTCGGCCGTTTACGTAATCCTCCCACGCGGGGAACTGGCGCGGCGCGAGAAAACTCGCTTTCGGCCCCGGCAGAATCACCCGCGGGAGATGTGTCCGAGGATAATCGTTCACGTCCGATGTGTATCACTCGGCGATGATTCATAGATCTCTTACGCGGGCCGGCTTTCCTGGCCGTCCCACATATCCGCAGGTATCCACCGGGCGCGGATGTAAAATTGCGCGCGGAGGAAATAGTGTGGCAACAGTTTCACGCGCCTTCGCGAGGATTACCTTACGCGCCTCCTTTGCAATCGCATAGGCGGCTTTCCGTACGAAATATCGCGTTCGCGTGCCATTCAACGGGACGAAACTACTGTCATTACGACTCTGTGTAACCGAGAATAAATCGGTGGCCTGCCTCCTCCTCCCCCTGCGCGTTTAATTGACCGTGCACACGGCCATTAACGATTTCGCTTTCGTTGAGGTAGATTTCGTATTGATTGCTATTGGATTGCAGCGGGGATAGCATCGATTTGGTACACTCTTTCGATGCGTTTACTACGGTTTCTTGGTTAAGCAGCCGCTTTCCTTCTGTGGTAATGCACGAAAGAGATGCTCGGATGAATAGGTCCAGCGTGATCGCAAGATCCATATACGCGATACCGATTGATTCGACGTTCGTCAAGATCGCCCGGCAAGTGATCGCTTCCAAATGGATCCACGGTACTGTTACGTATCTGTACGTGCAACGACGAAGACGACGTCGAAGTCGACCCCGACGAGGAGGATCCTGAGACAATGGGCGGCCGATTGCGCAAGATCTCCTTCCGCTGTCGGGGCACAGTGTGTTCTCCGTGCATGAGCCATGGTGAGTGTCGCAATCCTGGCCAAAGGCAGGATGTCGACGAGGCTGCCTGGTGCACGGTTCTCTGCCCATGCCGATCCTGATTCCGTTTGGACATCCTTTTCGTCTCTGTCCCCCTTCTACTCTCGGCTGCGTCGTTCGCCGTAGACTTCTATTCTCCAGATACCTCGTTCACGCTCGCATCGTCATTTGAAATATCTACTCCCAATTACCAGCGCGCATAGGTAGGGGAAGTAGGGGCAAAACCGGGACGTTATGAATAAATGCTCATAACTTTGACATTATTAATGTAAAAAAGAAATTGAAATTAGGATTCATTAGACTTAACTCTTCATTAAGGGGTTACACCACCTTGGCGCTCGGAAAAATAGGTATAAAAATAATCTTTTTTTTGACGCTGCCATTAAGTATATAAAATGATCTTTATTTTACACATATATATAGTAGTTTTATGAACAATTTACAATATTAACGATTAAAAAAAAATAAAAAATGGCGGAGATATAAGCCGATAAGTAGGACCCTCTTTTGAAAATCCTTCCTGATGGTGTACTTGATTTCTCTGTTAGGCATCGTCTAACATATAAAAAATAAATTGTTTCTTATTTAAAAGGGTAATAGCTAAAATGTGACAGAGGGAAAAATTTAAAATTTTTTTGTAGAAACGACAGCTGTTTGAAAAAGAAACTCAAGTTTGCATCGATGTTAAAAAGTTTAAAAAATTTATAACTTTCGAACATGGCACCCAATCACAAAAATCCTATGTCACATTTTAGCTATTACCCTTTTAAATAAGAAACAATTTATTTTTTATATTTTAGACGATGCCTAACAGAGAAATCAAGTACACCATCAGGAAGGATTTTCAAAAGAGGGTCCTACTTATCGGCTTATATCTCCGCCATTTTTTATTTTTTTTTAATCGTTAATATTGTAAATTGTTCATAAAACTACTATATATATGTGTGTAAAATAAAGATCATTTTATATACTTAATGGCAGTGTCAAAAAAAAGTTTATTTTTATACCTATTTTTCCGAGCGCCAAGGTGGTTTAACCCCTTAAATAATAGTGTATATACATTTTTTTTAATACAATAACAAATACAAAAAAATTACGATTTAAAATATGGTCCGTTTTTACGGTTTTACCCCATGGCCTGGGTAAAACCGGGTACCATACTAGAAACTGGCCCTAGCATATGTATATAATAACGGAATTCGTCCAATTCTTCAGTCCCCCAACCAGTGCAGCCTTTTTGAGCCCACTTACAACAAACTGCACACTGCACCCAACCTTCGTTCAATTTCGATGAACCATATGATTCTTCGACATCTTTTCATCACCACTGTTATCATCATCCTTCGGTATTTTGTTTAATTTTGTGGTTTTTTTCTTTTTAGTCGTAGTCATTTATTAACATTTAGTTTTAAATTTGATAACTTCCTCGTTTTCGTTGCTTTGTTATACACATTTACCCAAAACCGGGTACCCGATTTTACCCCGTACGGTTTTACCCCAGCATACAATTTTGTAAATATTACGAATTATCAACAATACCAGGGCGAAGTACAAACAAACTGTCTTAGTTATTTACACTTTAATATGCAACAATTAACATAATTCGCACATAAAAAGTACTTACCTGAACACTGTCAAAAGTGTTGAAGTTTCTTAACTATCGAAAATTAGATCAGAGCCTTCAAAAGCACACAATACGATATAACCTTAGTAAGCACGCTTGTACCACAATCATCTTTTGTTGACAAAATAAGGCACATTGCGACAATATGTCGCTGCAACGACGCGGCAAAATTTAAGGCAGTTTAAAAAATAATAACACGTCTCGGTTTTACCCAGGTACCCGGTTTTGTCCTAATTTCCCCTACTCCAAGCTGAGGGTAAAAACGGACCTGGACCAACGAATAAAATACTTCATTGTCGTTCGTTCCTATTTCAAAGAGTGGCAAGTGGAACAGTCAGGGATTGGGGTAGACCTCCTCTCCTCCTTCATATAAGACCCAAAGACAAGCCCATTGCCACGCAAAATACCACGGCGCGACTTAAATCACCGACAGCTTGAACGAAGCATCATCGGTCCCATTCACGGATGCCTCTGAACTCCGGCCAGGCTCGTGTGGCTTCGACGTAGGTCCAGCAGTAGACTCGTGCGTTTCGGTTTAACATGTTCGATGGTGGACTCGTAGATCCGCTGGAAACCGACGAGAGCGGCGCGCTGAATAGTGGATGAGAGCTGGGGTGCTGTTACTGGCGTGCACAGTCGCCCGTCCTAGATACGGTTACAGTCACGGTCTTCACAATCGTCGCCGGTCTTCCTGGCGCAGACTCCCTCGCTACCGGAAGCACGGCGGCAGGGAGGACGGGCGGGGGTGTGTAAAGAGGCTGCGTTTCCGGCGACGGAATCGACAAGGACGAGTCGGGACCTCGCGCCAGATGCATCCTTCGCTGCACAAGCTAGCGGTTTCTTTCACGCGCGGCGGCCGGCCGTTGGAAAACGGAACTTCGCGGCCGGTGCACACGGGCACGCTCCGTGCGACCTGTCGTGACGATGCGCTCCTAACAATACGGATAATGCGAATTTTCGTAACGCACGCGAAACGGGGTCGCGAAGATAAATCGACTGACGAATACCGGCGTGCGCGCCTCTTGCGCCCTTCTCCTCCTTCCCGAGCTCGACGAGCTTAGGAACGGAAGTGCCCGTGAAGAGACAAAGCTTGATAGCGTTGCGCGACGCTGGCCGCGGGATAGGCACCTTGTAATTCATCAATCGCGACTTCTCCACCGCGATTAGCATCGGAGGTGATCGCGGCGCGATTAAAGGACATGTCAATTACTCGTGTCCTTAATTCCTGCGATCGGGGCCCGCGATACTCGCGCAAAAACTCGGCGAATCGATCGTCACCGGGAGCCTTCGAATTATTCATCGTTGCGCCGGGCTCGTTAAGAGGGACACTGGATGGCCGCTCGTAAATGCGAGCGTTATTCTTGTTTCTTCGCGGAGGTTTTCTTCTGGCCGTGGTTTGGGAGGTGGCGCGAGGGAAGCTCCGAGGTTTTTGACAGAAGGAGCCGTGCACTCGTTCGGAGACCGGGTTTTTCGTATTCATGTATGCGGCCACGCCCCGGTAGTGCAGTACCTGGGGCCAGCTTCTTGCCCCAGTGTCTGGTCTACTTCATTAGCGTGGACCCAGCGAGCATACGCGCTTACCGGGACTTTACATATCGCATGAGTTAGCGGAGCCACCTTTACACTGATCCTTGTCTACGTTGAAACAATATTTCGTGCGCCGTGATCCTCTTCGGAGACTCGTTGGGAATTCTGTCTGGATCGCCCGTCCGGCTCGGAGTTTGTCAGCTAACAATAAGCTTCAGCGACTGTAGCTTGTATAGTGCATTTTAGATTTTCGTTACGATTTTTTTTCGTTACAAAAAGGTGGAATAATTTCTCTGCTCAATTAAGTGGAAAACATCTCTCCTTCTTCATTTTTGTCGATTAAAGGGTTATACCTACTTACAATTAGTCAGGCGGCCGAAAAGAGAGGAATGTGAATTTTTTTTTGACAAAGCGGAAGCATATATTTTTACGGAACTTTTTGCACCTAAAAGAACAACATAACAAAGTAATAATCGACATCCATGAAGCCCTTTTATCCTGATTTTTTCGTGCCAAAACTCACGCGAAAAAATAAGGACTTCAACTTTAACGGTTGTTACTTTATTACAAGCATAAATATTTTTCTACGAAAAAAAACCTCAACCCTTCGTGGCCACACGGGGTGTATCGCACCACAGGCAATTGTTTTTCTTTGCCAATATTTCTGTAAATTTTGAGACTTTAATATTGAAATCTGGCGAATTTTAAGAAGGAAAATCGCACTTCTCGACGACTATTTTTTCAACTACAAATTTCATCATAACAAAATTTAACATTACGAATGTACAATTATTATTCAAAAGTTAAATGATTAAAGGATACGAAAATGGTAACTGAAAAATGCTGCTGGGATGATTGCTCTTCGTATAAGCGTAGGTGCATCGAACGTTGCAAGGGCAGTCAATGTCCCACATTATCAGACTTTGTTAGAAAGTCGCATAGCCGTGGAGTATTCAGTCACAGTTGCCCTTTCGAACGAACGGATCTTTTTGTTACATTTACGCAAACGCACGCGGCAGGTGTTCTCGGTTTAATTGCAGTGAAACGCGGTTGTGACGGCGACCTGCGTTACGATGCTTCTAATTTGCCAGCCGAACAGGGGTACGCCGGTGTGCTAGGCTGCGACCTATCGTAAACCTCCTCTACGTTGATTTACGCATCGTTTCGCGACGCGGTGTCTCAAACGGGCTATCCGATTTTATACTTTTCTGTACGGCGCCGGTGTACCACCGTCGGAGAATTTACTACACAGCGATGCACTTTTCAGTTGAATATATGTTTCCCTTAAAAAGAAGCATCAATCGCTCTCCTCAAGTAATTAAAACTACACAGAGCATGGACAAAAGTGTTTAACAATTTAAAGACATAACGCTTCCTGAAACGAGTGAAATACTCTGCTCCATTACCACAAGTGCCAGCAATTCCTTCTGGTCACTGCATCTCGCAAAAACACGCACCTTAGATGTCTGATACACGACCCTTTCAATCTCCCGAACAGTGGCGGATTTAACAGGGCGGCTGATGAGCAGTTGCCGCCTAGGCCCCTGCACAGAAGGCCCCCGCAGGGCCCAGTGACCAAAAAAAAATTACGATTAGGTATAAGTATCCAAACACTACATTTTTTCGTACTACTACACTTGGCCCGTTTTTATTAAACTAAGTACCTCTTCATTTTCCCGAGAAATGGGCCCCTGTCCAAAAGACTCCCCTAGGGCCCTATCTAAAAAAATATGATTTTAATTATACTCGACCTATATATTTTTTTGGTACTACTACACTTGGCCCGTTTTTAGTAAACTACCTCTTCATTCTCCCGAAAAATGGGCCTCTGCCCAAAAGACTCTCCCAGGGCCCTATCTAAAAAAATTTGATTTTAACCAAACACTACCTACATATTTCTTTGTACTACTACGCTTAACCCGTTTTTAGTAAACTACCTCTTCATTTTCCCCCAAAAATGGGCCCCTCAGAACGTTCGCCACCTGGGCCTTTTTTTCTTAAATCCGCCACTGCTCCCGATTGAGTCTCCCCGAATATGTAATGAATATAAATTCCTAGCGAAGCATCGTTATTATAAAATGAAACCCCTGGAAAAAAATTCGATTGCTCAACGACACGTCGTAATTTCTACCGTGAGCTGGCATGTTTCGCACGTGCCGCTCGTGATCGAGGATGAAGGGACGGAGGACCGGAGAGGCGATCCACTGGATCGGATCCGGCGTATATATTCGTTTCCCCTCGGTGGACCCGCGGACGGACGTACGCGGGAGAGGAAGGGGGTGCACAGATCGGGACACGGCATGCCTCGCATGCCGTCGTGTCGACCCGGAGATTAATGGTGCTTTAATAACGTTAATTGAAGCCCTTAGAAGAATCGATACGGCGCCGATCGGACCGGTATCGTATCGAGATACCGATCGATCTTATGATAAATAGTCAGCGGCACTGCGGGCGACCGCTCCGACGCCTTCGCCCTCGAATGAGCACCGATCGAGAACCCTTTGCCCTTCCATTTCAACTCTTTCTTTTATTCTACCGCGCCCCGCCGCTCTTATCCTCTCTTCATCCTAAGTATCACCCCTCCGCCCACGGGGCGATAGCGCTCACGGGTTGATCCCTTTGTGCCCCGCGCGGTCGACCCGTTTCCACGTGGAAGCCAGCCCGCGGACCGGAGGGACCGTCGGAGCCGGGTGTATCGCGTGAGAATCCGCGGAGGCCACCGCGCGAACGCCAGTCTCCCGAACCGCCTCGACATTTGCGTGACAGACCGAAAAAGTGGATTGCATAAATGAACGCGAGAGGAAAGCGCGGTCGCCGCGCAGCGATCCTCTCCCCGGCAGGATGTGTGCATTTAGCCGAGATACGAAACACCGCCGCGGCGCGGCACCGAACACGGCCAGTCACGGGGCGCGTAATCCTTTCTATCTTGATAAAAGAGGCGGCCGCGGGGGGAGCCGGCCGCGATTTGGAATTGGCGAAGTGTCAGCCCGCGACCATGACCCGCGTCCGCGGTAAAACCAGCCAACAATAGACAATGGCGATCCCATGCTCCACATACGCAAAGCACGGTAGGCACGCGCGTTCGCTCGCGCGCACGAGTAATCGCAACAGAGACGCGGCTGCGCGTGCACGCGGACGATCCCGTCGTCGCTGGCAAAAGTGTTGTCGCTAATTGTTGTGGCGCAACCGGCGCATTGTCCCGCCGGATTAATCGTCATGAGAAACGTCAGAGCGAGCGTTGCCATTGTTGCCTGACAGCCGAGCGAGCCGCCGCAAGGGGGAAGAGGACGGGGCCGAGCGAGGCAGCGGTTGGTTTTCGTTGCAAGTGTTACACGGCCTTTTACAATTCGGTGTGCGAAAGTAACGTAACCGATAGACGGACGGATAGGTGGGTAGGTGGTGGGTAGTCAGATAGATGGACGTACGGATAGATAGGTGTGCACGTAGGTAGGTGCTCCTCCCTGCGGCCGCGTCGTAGTCGCCGCCGCCGCAGCGCGCAGCGGTGTGTGCGTGCGCGTCTACTAGTGCACCACGATCGGGGGCTTGAAATCAATTCCCGACGGAACGGCGCGGGGGAAAACTATTCGGGCCCGAGTTTCCACCGTCGATTGTCTTTTGTTCCGAGAATTACTCGGCCGAGTCGCGGGCCCCCGAGATCGTTGTCGGCGTGAAAATTACAGCACGCGGCGTTGCTGACAGATCGACAGTAGGCGCGATAGGTAACGCGCCGTGTCTTTCTGTCGCCGTGCATGGGACACTCGTTACGTCTATATCCAGCCGCGGAGCGGACGCGCGCCGAGGCGTTTGGTAGTGGGTGATTGCAAAAGTCTTGATACCACACGATTAATTGGATGACTTCCTTCTTGAGCCAGCGGCGTTGCTCGACGCGCCCGCGCGGGTCGTCCGTGGAAGTGGCGCGTTCGCGAGCGGTCGGTTTTTCGGACGGTCACGAAAGGAACCGGGCGGTTATATCGGGTTGCCTCGTGCCACCCACGCGAGGGCTTTTCACGCCTCTGACGCGACTAGTTCCTTTGCCGGGGCACCGAAAGCCGTCGCCGGTGTTGGCCCTTCAGATATCCCGGCCATGACAGATAACACAATGGCTCTAATACGGCGTACTGTGAAAAGGGTAAAGAGGTACCCACGACGACGGCGCCGATGAATGGTGGCCCCGAGAGAAAGAGAGGGGCTGCACCTATCTTATCGGATCTCCTTCAAGTCGGGGCGCAGCGAGCAACTCTTTGACAGTGGTGCCCATTGTTCCACGCGGTTTCTTCGACCCGCTCCGTTTTCTGCCCGCGATCCTGTCTCGCCTCGTGATCGCTCCGCGGTATACGATTTCCCTCCGACTCTTTCGTTTCGACCACTTTCTAAGCCGGCAAGGTCGCTGAAAAGTTAACCCCGTGACATTCGTTTCTCCCGCGCCGCGGACTGTCGGCAGGACTCGCTTGCCGTGACTCGCCTCCCTCGGAGTGACAATTAATTCCGAATAATCGCGATACGTACGGTCTCCTCGACTCCGTCACGCAGACACCTCGAGTATCTTATCGGAGCTGGAAAGCTGGCACGTCCGCGCCGAGGAACCGCTGCACTTGACAGAAGAGGAGCATTGTCTTGCGCGTCGACTCGAGAAGAATGGACGCTCGGTACACACGCCCACGCTTCACGCTTTTTCGCTTCGCCAGGGGGCTTTCCTCAGCGCGAAAAGAAGGCGCGCGCGCGCGCACGGCCAAATACGTGGCTCGTTGAGCAATATATCGAATGCACGACACCTCGTTGCGAGGCTCTCGTTAACGCGGCGCGTTTACCGATCGTTTCCATAAATACCCTCGGCGGGTCGGTGCTCGCGGCGGTTTTCTCGCGACGGGTAATCTCCGCTCGATATCGAAAGCGAATGCAACGCCTTCGATTACAACTATAATACAACGCCCCCGGTCGGGCCGTGCATCATCGCCGCTGAATGACTTAATAAAAGAATCCCGATTACGCCAGTCGAGATTCCAAGCGTGGCGGGCGAACAAAGGGTCGGCCGACCTCCCACCAGGCCGCGGAGCCGCGCTCTCTCAGAGATCTCTCGCGAGCGGGGAGGTGCGAGAAAAGGCCTTTCCTGGCCAGCTAATGGCACGGATTTATGTGGGTTAGGGCGTCGACTTAGCCGCTAGAAAATCTCACTTGCCCGAGCGCGAGCACCGTGACTCATACGCGTCTGCCCACCTAATCCGGTGCCCGCTCGCGCTGTTACTCTCGCGGGGACTCTGCTGGAAGGAGGCGAGCTGACAGGGTAGGAAGAGGCACAATGAAACGGGCGAGAGCGACAAGTTGGGCGCAAAACACAATGCGGGCGTGGGTCCTGGCATCAGGCAACGCGGCCAGGCGAATCCCGCGGCCCTTTCCTCCGCTCCCTTCCCAACCCCCCGGGCTGATGGCCCTCGTCTCCCTCGCGCGCGTCTGCTCCGTGTCCAACCTCGCCTCCTCGGATCTCCTACACTTTTCCTCTCGTCCCGCCGCGATGACGAATCTCCCCCGTGTCGCGCGGAACGCCGCGAGGATGTCTTGTGCAAGGATCCCGGAGCCACTCGAGCGCCCCGGGGACGCGGCTCGCGCCCTCGTTAACTCCGAGCGCGGAAAGCTCGAGCGCAGGACCTTGAAACCGTTTTCCAACCATCGAAATCGACCTGCCGCTCTCTCGCTGCTCGCCAGAGCGAGGCGGAAACGCGCGCTAGTCGCGGGGAACGGGCCGCGCGGCCTTTTAGACGCGGCCTCGTGCACGCTTTTCGACCGTGCTCCAGCCGCCGTGAAGTTTATCGGGCTCAAGAGTGTACAGAGCTGAATGCTACCCGCGACTTTGGATTTCAAATGGATTTCAGCGGATACTTAGGTCGATTGCAAAGGCACTTGGGAATCATTGCATTTCTTCACTTCGTCGCTCTTGAGTCCGCTGCTAGCTACTTTACGGGTGAAGATGCGGGATGGAAGGAAATTGGGTAGGAAGCCGTAATGCCGCGAGTGATTTGATTGCACGCAACCGGTCCAATCCAGCCGGCGATATTTATTGATATCGATGTCGCGTTAATCGTCCTTATCGAGGGCCCTCCGTGCGCACAGTATACACGGCCGATCGTCGTGTTACAGCTTGTACACTCTGAGGAATGCAGGAACATACAACTTGAGCGCCGTCGGGCCCCGTGATTTACGATTAGGTAGTCCAGAAATCGACAGTACACAGCCAATAAGAAGAAAATAAATGTTCGCAACAAGGCCTGGCGGGCACGATCTACGACTAAGTAAGCTGATACGCTCCCGTGAGCGAGTTCGATCCGGCAGGTTCTCGAAACACGGCGTGACCTTCGTGGCAGGCGATGCATCGGGAGGGCCCGCGAGGGACTTATCCGATCGAGAGTGACGAGAAACTTAACCATAGGCCGGGGCGAATGCCATCAAATGCCATCGCCGAATCCGCAATGTAAACGCGGCGTATTCGTCGATTAACGATAACCTGCACGTCAAACATCGTAAAGCAGGAGAAAAAGGAACGGGGACCGTTCACGAGCGAAACGTGACCGAGAGCGGGACGGAAAGAACGCTCCGTTCCCCGTCCAATAAAAGCTTAAAACGAAAGCTCCAAGTGATTCGTTCGCAGGGCAAACACGAAAGTCCCCCGAGCTTCGATCTTATCCGCCGCTTCTACCTGTCCGGGGCATCCTGATTTTATGATCCCGCGGGGTGGGGCCCACCTGTTTCAGCCGAAATGCTACGCAGGGGGAAAGGTGATCATCGTCCATTGTCGAACGGTGTGCTTAGGACGCGTTTTTAGCGATCAGAGGCGCCGACGTGAAAGGGGATCGGTCCCCCGATGGTGTTAGACGTGTTTGCCGGGTCGAGCCTTAGATCGGCTTCTGCATCCTCGCAATCCGCTTTGAGTGCCGCGAATAGGCTACGGACACTAATGATACTTTATTGGTTGCGCTCGGCGTTGCGCAGGGCCCCGGCAGCAGTTCGCTAAAATTTTATCCTTCGGCAAACAACGCCCCCGGGAACCGTTTTGCGGCACACTCGTTTTATTGCCACGGACTGGGAATTGGAAACGGGAGTAACGTCTCGCGGGGCCCCCCGACGGCCAACGCTATCGGAAAGAGTGTATTCCCTTCTTGCCCATGAGAAATTACGAAGGCGACACCTTCGAACAATGGCCGGTCACACCCACGCGTCATTCGACGTGACATCGTTGGCGTTACCCATAACTGTCTCGTGTGGTTCGTCATAAACTGTAACGAGCTACCGTGCACGGGCAAATTTACGGCGCCGTAAAACTGAAATTTTACGTCGTCCCCTATCGTTACACTTTTCAATAGCGCAACCTTATTAGGATGACCAATCTTCTCTGATGCAGGATTGATATACTGCGTGCTTTTTACAACCTTGCCCACGTAGTTTCGAGACTTACTAGTACCTAACCCTCGATTAGCCGGTGCCGGATCACTTCCGACCAGTCTCTTGTGAACGTCTATGTGAGCATTGTAAGCCATAATGTATAAGAGACACATTTTCAAAAAGAATGCAATATTTCCTGCGTAAATTGGGCGGACAGCGAATAAACAGAAATTGTTTATTCTTTGTGAATTTATTTTCATTCATTTCGAGTATTCTGTTCAAGTAAATTGTTTACATCGGTATTAAACGACCTAGCGTTATTTATGATGGCAAAAGGGGCCATATTAGAGCAAGGCTGCTCGAGTTACCGCAAACAGAGCGTTAGCCCATCGACGGGTTTGCGGTCGAGATTTATTACCCCCTCGGTATTATACTAATCGCGAGTGGTCGCGAGTTACCCGTGTCTGGATTTCGACGCCGGCACGTAAACATCGTCGCGCTCGCTAAATCGGTTACCATACGGTAGTGTTTGCGATGGAATTTCGCGTAGCGTACGTTCCCCCAGGTGTGTTGACGCGCGTATGCCTGCCCCGTGCGTGTCTCGCGATCGTGCATCGGCAGATGACACTTGCCGCCCCGGTCACGCACAAACTATATTCGTCTCACCGTCACAGGGGCACACGGACCGAAGTGACCGGCGGCCAGTTTGATATGGCGGCGGCGACGACGGCGATCGTGTAACGCACGGGCACACAGAGAGCCGTCGAATCGCCGGGAGCCTCGAGCGAGGGTGAAGACACTTCAGGGTCAGACATCTGCGCATCGATATGAGTAGCTCGTATACAGCTCGCAACGGCGCTCATACTTATGTTACGCTTACCCGCCAGCACCAGCCCGCTTCTTGGCACCCAGGTATGTCATGTCCGTGATATTTTTTCCAATACGCAGTTGTTGGTATTAATTGGTAACTGCGGAAGCCGTTTAGCCGCTAATGAGGCTACGATCTCGCATTGTTATTGAGCTGCTCGCGTTTTATTTGCGTGCTTGCCTCGGCACATCCTTTTAACGGGATTGCTGTATGAGTTTTATTCTTTGGGACATGGATGTGTAGAGGGACTGAGAGCAGAGATGGGCAAACAATTATTTGAAATAAAAGTTTGTGTGCGAAATTTTTATTTCAAATAACTTTTTGCCCATCTCTGACTGAGAGTTTGTAGGGAATTAGGCAAATTTCACACTCTGCGCTATCGTGTTTTCTAGATCAAGTTCCTTCGATTCTATTTTACACGGTTCATACTTCATAGTCGACTGGTTTTTACTCAGATGCGAATTCTGTAGTTTCTTTCGAATTGTATAGGTAAGGGTTAGAACGTGATCGTGCAATTCCATTTGTCACAGTTTATGAGTTACGACATGTAATGTATGTAAAAAATATTCTACATCCGATAAGAAATGAAGGAATTATTGAAAATTTTTTACCAGCACCCGATACTGGTTTCGCCAAAAGTAGAAATAAAAACTCAATAACTATGCTGTATTCTATGTAAGAGCATCCCGACGCCCCTACCGATTTGCGACCGATCTGCGCAGCTCCCACTACTACCCACTGTTTGAACCGCACGCAATTGGGAATTTGCATGATTCTCAAAAAAAATATATTTGGGAGCTCCTATATAAGTTGTATAGTAATTTTGTTTTCATAATTTTTTATTGCATATTAAGCGAGAAAAAAATTATTTGCAATATTTAAAATTACCGAAAACGATCCGGAAATTCCCGACCGTAGCCGAAGAAGCCTGTGACGTCACATGGTAGTATTTTCACACTTTTAGCATTGAAAAATACATTTTTATTAGCCGGCTGTTTTGATATACGTATACATTACTATTAGACGGCTGTTTTGATATACGTATTTTTAGGCAACTCATAACACCAGTTTCACGACGCAATCATAAATACATAGCAGCCATTTAAAACTACTACTATGTGACGTCACGAAGCTTTACGACCAATCAAAATCGTTTCTTCGCAATACGGAACGTTTCAAACATTACCAATTTTTAATTTCATTTTTTAATACTTAACGATTTATAATAAATAAAAATTGTATTGTACATTTATTGCTTATGGTGTATATTCAGGTTATAAATAATAAATTATGCAATCCTTTTAAAATGCAAATTCCCTATTGGTTTGCAAGGAATAACTGGTAAGTGGTACATCCCAAACGCGGAACCTGACCGTTGTCAACATAAACAACGTCCCGCACGAAAAGTTAACAGAGAGAGTAGAGGGCCGTGCGACGGAGAAAAACATAGGCGGTTAAGTGGAGAGTCGGGCGTAGCAACGATCGCGAGGGTCGTGCCTGCGCGCAACCTGTATGCTCTAATGTGGAATACAGTATAGGTACTACTTATTGTGTGACGAAAAATATATTTTACAATTAGTCCTCTCTTTTTAATATTAAGGCAAAGCAATAATTTGATAAACAGGTTTTTATAATTTACTCGAAATTGCTGAACATGGACCTGCGCGTCTCTTGCTACAAGGTCCTCGATTCTTCTCCGCGCTGTTGGCGATCATTGAATTTATGTGTTAAATGTCCAACCATACGTCGACCATAAATAAGGATGAGATTGCCAGTGCGTCACCGGAGGCATACAACCCGATCCTTGATCCGATGTAAAGAGTAACATTGTAGGCAAATAGCCGCCTTATCTATGCAATACCTGACAGGATTATTCGCCGGTTACTACTTCGTAAGCTGCCGTCGGAATAGGATCACGTTAGATCGGTGTGCTTCGGTTTCACAAGCCCGCCGCCCCGAGAACCGGTACTAGAAAACGCGAGAAACGAGGGAGCGCGCCGGTAACGAAAAGAATCCGATTTTTCCCCTCTCCCCGGCGGAGTCGCGGGAGCAACGCGACCGCGGGAGGAAATCGTGGAGGCAGACGCATTGTCATGTGCGGCTGGTACATACTGTACGAGTGCGATATGCAGGCTCGCATCACGTCTAGTACCCCATAGTTAAGAGTTAGAAGCCCACACGGTAGCGAACATTGTTATTCAAATCAGGCATTGTCTCCTGCCCGGCAGATGCTAATTTTTCGGTCCCTGCTTATTACACGCTCGGCCGTTTCTAATGCGTTTGGATGTAGAGCGAGCGAGCTTGCCGTTGCGAGCGGCAAAACATCGCCTCTCGTTCGATCGAGCTCGTTGGTTCGCCGTGTGACACGTGTCGACGCCTCTCTAGATGATTTCTCCGCGAACTCGTTCCCTGAGATTGATACCACTCTCCACCCCGGCTTCCTACATAATTACGACGTTCCAAGTTTAACCAGAAACAAAGGGATCGTTTGTTACGACCGGCTCCATGCGACTTTCTCCTCGGGCTTTGGTCGCGAGGGCTCGGTGATCGTTACTCCGCGTCGTGAACTTGGGGAATCGATATTCGAACCGCGTCCGCGGGAATGGCGTTTTGTTATCGCCGCGTGCCGCCGCGTGCCGAATTTCTGAATGATCGCAGAAGAGTCGTTCGCCTGAATCATGAGATTCGGGAGTAGATTCCGATTTTCAAGCTTCAAGAACCACTTACTTATATAGGTACAGCATACACCGCTTTGTCTCATCGGCAGAAGTTACAGTTAATCCCACCTCCACCGATTCTCCAGCCAACGGTGTGAAAACCGCGAGATTCGAAGCGTGCACCCCGGTTCGGTGGTGGCCGCGAGCTCGATCGTGCGGATTCGATCCGCAGGCGGAACGGTGGCGCCGATCGTGCTGGTATACGTACGTGTCAAGCGTAACACGGCTGGGCGCTGTGGGATATTTTCGAAGGCGAACGATAGAGACATAAAGAAGGGACGTGCGACATCCTGCCCCGCGGGCGGGCATTGGCGAGGTATAAATCATCCGCGCGAGGGATTGCATTTCAATGCCTCGGGCCTGGATAAGTACCGGGCGCGTAGACCGCGCCGTAGCGCCGATGCACTCGGCCAGACTGCGCTTTTATGCATCGTGCGCGACGACACTGCCACCGCTGTCTCGGAGGCGGGCATCCCTCGTTACAGATGCAGGGAGCGCGTATCCGGCAAGCCCCCCGTACCAGGACGACGACGGCCACGGCGACGGCGACGGCGACGGCGACGAGGGCCAGGTTCCTCGGAGGTAGAGGAACTCGAACATCGCGAACCCCGGCCTTTCTCTTTCGTCTGCCTTCCCGTCGTCCGTCCTGCGGGGCTGACTCACCTAACCGATTCGCAGCCAAAGGGAATCGCCGGGGCACGAAGCGGAGCGGCCGGCTTCGCCTCACGCGTGAGCCTCGCTTTGCATCCGCCGCGGTGACTCCTAGACGCACCTGCCACGCTTGACCCACGTCCGTCGTTCGCCGATTTTCCTCGGCCACTTCGGATGAAAGTGGATTTGACCGATGAGCCTCTTCTGATACGTAACGGGGATAAGAGGCGGCGTTTCGTGCACCTGTTCGTGCCACGTTTCCTGCTTTTCCAACGAGAGATCACGGGGGGAGATGGGTTCAACTGGCTGCGAGAAGACGCAGCCAGCTCCGTGAAGGATTAGGCTAATTAATACACCACGTCTGGGGAGACTGCGTTTTTCTTCCACAGACCTTTGCCTCGCGTATCTTGGGTGTTGATCGACTTCCCGTGGATTCGAGAGTTTATGCTTCTACGGGTGTAGTGGGTGTTAATGTGTAGGGTGTAGATCATTTCGAATATTCAAATTAAAGATAGTCTAGGTTCAGATAGATCGATAGAAGGATGGTGTGGATTCAAGTCACGATAGACACTCCGCAGGTGTTACGAGAGGTTGTTGTTTTTAACAAGTAGCTTCATTCCTTTTAGCGTCACTTCGTCGCACCGACGAGGAGAGGCTTTTAGGTGTCCGCCTTCGATTGCAGTGAATAAGAAAAATAAGAAATAGATGTCCTTCTATTCTGGACCGTTTGCATGTTTAAGGGGTGAAAGCACCCATCAAAGTTCAAAAGAAGAGGTAGGTACAAAAGTTCCTATTGTTAATTTAAAGAATATTGTAGCATCGTGTTGAATAAAAATTGATATAAATTCCATTTGCGCCATAAGTTGCTGTATGGATGATGTGCTTGTCGTCGGTCACTGTTGTAGGAGAGAGGTGGGATGAAAGGGATATTTCTGTTTAGGACCAGATAGTAAAAAAACTAAATAACCATTCGAGTTCTAATTGGTCACATTAGAAAGGCCAGTTATCTGACTATAACAGTACACGGTCCTATTGAGCTTCTCTCTATATTTACACGTCTTATTTTTCGCTTTCCAAAAGAGTGTGTTTTGTCCCTTTCATAAATTGGCTGTATTGAAAGGGACACGGGTGTTTATGAATGGGACAGTGTAATCAAACCAGGTAATATTAATATTATTCCTTTAAGTATTATTTCTGCTGGTACCGAAATAGCAGTATTGATGTCGACAAGTCTACAAAGTCGACGTTTTTCGCAAGTTACATAAATACCACGGTATTGCCAAAATATTTGTAACAAACTTTACATTAAGCTTATATACTTATATAACAAAAATAATCCTCACATTAAAAAACAATGGATAATACTTTCATTAAAAACCAAACACATAATCCTTAAATTAATCCAAACTATGTTAATTAAAAGATCTTAATTGGCACCAAAATTGATCAAAAACATCTTGATGTGTGATAAATACTCTTTTATTACCAATGTTCGGTTTATCATAGTAAGATTTTGAAGGGAACACGTAGGAAAAGGGTGTCCCTTTCATAAATATTTCTTGTGTCTCATTCATAAATATGACAACACAATTGAAAATCTAAACAGTTACAATATTAAGCAAAAGATTATTTAACATATGTCTTATTGTTCCTGAATAAATATCAGTCCAGATGCAATAATAAAGAAATCAGTCATTGGTAACAGCACTTGGCAAAACGTTACGAAAAAACATAAAAAATTTTACTTTGATGCACGAAAAAATTCAATCGTGTATCACCGCCATCTTTGAAATGGCAGCGACTTGCAGTTAGGCGTGTTTGGGCATGTATTAGTGATGCTACAAAATGACAATACTTTCGTCGTGGGAAGATCCTTTATCTTTCAGATAATTGTAATCCCACCTCTCCCCTACTTCTTCTTATGAATTTTGATTAACGATTTAACCCCCCAAAAATATGCAAAATTTCTTACTTCTCGGTCCTCTAAAACATATCCAGAAACCAAAGCAGTCGAAGGTGGACACCAAAAAGTCTCTCCTTGCGAGAGATCTGAAGCTTCCATATCTCATTCCATCCCCATTAAAAGCAACCACCAACGGTATCCAACTATCACCAGCCACCATTAGCCACTCTCTACTACCAGGAGCCACGCATCACGTTCACTCGAACCTCAGCAGGCGATGATCGAAAGTTCTCCGGACACACCGAGTTTGCCACGCCGCAGGAAAAGACGTGGATCATCGATCGCCGATTACGTCTGCTCTCGCTGTCCCTTTCGCGATCAGCAGACCGAGCGATTTTCCCCAGGCGCGGTTAGGTACCTGCTCCGTACCTGTATATCCGCGCGCGTGTAACGGCCGATAAACGAGCGGCGTGGTTCGCGGCCAATGGCATAAATCTCGGTTCGCGCGACACGTATGTGCGTGCGGTACGAGCCACGCACTGGGCGTGTCGCACGCAACGCCTGGCACGTGGATAGCTGGATACGCATCGGCGGTTTCCCTCGTGCTTGCATGAATCGTATGCACCGGAGCGGGTATGCGCAACGTGTCGTTGCTGCACGCATTTACACGTATTTCGTTGGGCGCACCGCGCGCGGACGCCACCGAGCCTAGAATCGGGAAAAAGAGGAGTCGATTGAGACGCGAGCAGCGGAGGATCGAACCGGTTGCGGCCGGTATTATCGTTAATTCTTCGCGATTATCTCAATTACCAGGGATTAAGTGATTCAAGGGATTGCAGGCGGAATTGCCGCGGCCTCTTGTAGCACTCGCTTGCAGAATGTGGATCAGTTAGGGGGAAAACTGTTCGCTCGCCCGTCGTCCTTCCTCCTCTCGTTCGCCGTTCTTCATTGTCATGCGAGGGCGAACGTGTTCCGCGTTAGCAGGGCTCATTGCGCCCGAGAGATAATACATCGCGAGACACCTGGTTTAAGAGCGCACAGAGGCGTACACGAAGGGTGCGCAATGCGACGCTTGGTGCCAGGGGACGTGACCAGACGCGGAGCGTCCTGTGTCGATGAAGAAGAGGCACTTGCACTCGGGATGAGTCAGTCTCTTAGAATGTACGGTGGCGTCGTGGCCGACGGTCGCACGGGAATACGAAACGAGCGTACATGAAAAAAAGAGGGATGTGGCAAAAGAAGCGTACGCTAGCCGCTGCGTTCTGCCTTTGATACGGGCCCCCCCAGCTGTCCATTCGGTTTAGGGTTCCTCTCGGCTCCGTTCCGTTCGAAACAATCGCGGGGTCTAACGCACGGTTCACTGGCATTGCATCTCTGCTTTGACGTCGAGGTCCAATTAGATATTTCAGGGAAGATTATGCTACTGTTGTACCTTGAAGCTAAATTGCAGGGAGAAGGATTAGCCTTCTAATGTTTAAACGTGGAAACTGGTGTACCGCATGTGGAGGAAGCTTTCACTGTACATATTGCAGGCACTGCGATTGGAAAAAACAGTCATCACCAGGATTGTTTCGCATGCGGTTTTCCGGAAACATATCGAGGTCAACGATCGGCCAGCCGAAGCGTTATTACGATGTGACAATACTGACCAAGCGAACCGTGATCCCCAGGCAAATTATTAAATAACGAGGTAACACAACTAGATTCACGTGCACCACGAATGATCTGCTCGCGATGCAGCGCACACTCCAATCCTGGTAGGAATTGCAATTTCATTTGTGCTCGAAGGAAGTGCTTTATGTATTTAGATCCATTTCCACCCCCAATTCGATAACTACTTTCTACAAAGGAAATTTAGAAAGTTATATGGGTCCGTACCTATTACGCAATCTTTTTGCTGCCCAAATTCATTCAAAGCCGGTGAAATTGGCCATTTCCCGATTTTGTGTTGTAACTAGCAAATTGTAAAAGATAAAAAAAAGAAGTTTTCATATCCTCTACATATCCCCAAAGTTTCATAATTTCTTCCCCTCCCTAGTAGCATTTATTGTTGGCATTTTGATGGCCAACTAATTCCCAACTTGGGGATACTGTGGGCCAACCAAAAATGCTACTAGGGCTGTTAGTTACTCAGATTAGACTAGCGATGCAGCCAACTGCAGCGACCCAGATAATAATACAATTGTACCTAGAAGCAGCTTTAATTAAGTCGCGGGACGTTACGGGTGTCTCAATCGGTTCGGTTCGATCCGATTTTTCCCGCGTCCCGTCTGGTGGGTATCCCCGTGAAATTGGCTTTGATCCGCGCGGCGCAATAAATTATTCCGCGCTAAAATCTCTCCCCGCGTAATAAATCCCCGAGTATCGATTATTCCAACGTGGGTATCACCGCTCCTATTATAGAGCGTCTATCTCGCGGTTTCGTAACATCATCCCGCGGAATGTGCTAATTAGTTCGAACGACGACCTCGCGCTCATGCGTCACTTTCCTGCATGGGATTTAATTGCGCGACCGCAGACACGCAGCTGTTAAAAGTGCCGCGTTATTCGTTAATTAACCGAGGGTATCGATCTTCGTTGGTGCAGAAGGCTCCCTGATAGCTCGGTATCGAACGTGTCGACCCTGGCACCTCGCCACGCACGCGGTGCCTCGCCGAGGAGGATTCGATTTCGTAATCGATGTGTTGAACTTTTACACGAAGACACACGATCGGCCGTCGCAGAAATGAAAATAAGGCAATAATGCCTCCCTCGTGATCGTCGTGCTGCACTTTCTCGCACTGCTGCTCCGCGGGCTCCTGAATCGGCGTCTCTCTTGCCACTCTGTCTATCTCGTTACCTTCGTCCCGTTCGTTTCTTTCAGCGCGCCGCGATGAAGACGTCGGTGTTCCCGCTTTGATTGATCCGTCAGCCGACGGTTCGAGTCGTGAAAATCTGGCGGCAGAGAGTGATGTCCAATAAGAACGGCCGCGCGGACGCCGTTTCCTGGGACACCGGCGGCTGGAAATAATGGGCGCGCAATTAAAGACGTTCTCAAGCTTCGCGGCGATTGGATTAACAGGTGGATTAGGTTTCTAAATGGCTTCCTCCCACGGTTCGCTTGCTCTCTTACACACGCGCAGGCCCGGCGTGCATTTGATCCCCGTTTTCTTTATCGCGCACGCATTAGCCGGTCGTGGGATATACATAAGCGTGCAATTAACCGCGGCGGAGATATCCGACGAGGCGCGATCCGGCCGAGCGAAAATGAAATGTAAATATAGATGTGTCGCATTACCGCTCAACTCGTGTATAATTGCCCACGATCCAGGCTTCGAGTCAATGAAATTCACCATCGGTGAGGCTCGATGACGCGTATGTATATTCAGGACCGTTTATGCAAAGTGACGCCCAATAAATATGCAACGATGTAAATGTCAGATATTTGTACCGCGTTTATGGCCGCGCCAGGACGCTAGGAACGCACGGGTCGTCGTTAGATTTCCGAGTTAAAGGGTGCAATTACTGCAATTACTCCGTGACAGAGGATATTGATATAAGGACATCCGCGTTACACTCGCCTCCCTTCTCATTAATGTACTTATGTAATACTTGGATGGTATTGCCTTGGGGGTCGATGATTGGCTTTGCGCCACCGAAATCGATAAGATTTCTCGCAACAACGCGATAGCCACGGGGAAAGAAGGTTGCCATTCGCTAAAACGCCAGGAGGATCGTTTCCCCGGGTTTTTGTCCAGCTCCAGTTTCTTCCTTTCTCCGGATCGACCCGCTCGTCAAGAAGATCCATCTTCTCGCAGACAGCGGCTACGCCACCGCGACGGTAATGGAAATTCAAATTTATTCCCACTGCCATTTGCGCGGGACGGTTCATTAGCACGGTCCGCGGTGAACAGCGCGTCTTTAACTACCTGGACGGGTCCGCGCGGCGATAATTTAATTATTACGTTAGATTTGCTAATTCGCCTCGAGGGGGTGGTGCCCGCTTCCCGAGACCGCTTTTTCCCGGGGGTGGTTTAAATAATGAGAAACAAGCTCCTCCTCTCTTCGACGGAATTCACTGGACTTCCAACCACCTACCAGCGTTCCTCGCCGACGAGTGTTTTATCGTGCAAGATTTTTTTCCTAACAAAATTACCGTCCCCTATAGAATATGCACCATCGATTAGCCAATAGAACTGTGGCGCCCTTCTCGTCCTCCAACCCCATCTGCGGCGTCCGTTCTTCTCTCAGTACAAGAGAATCCACTAACTTCTCCTATTTCCTAATTGAACGATTGGACACCTAACATCCCACTTAGTCACAGGCTCGAATTTCGGTATAGACTAAGGCTGCACCCTATTAAGTTCGGGAAGCGATAAATTCTGGGGTGCGAAAGAATTTGGAAAAGGTTCAAACCCAGTGGGTTGAAACAACTTTAAGAACAATTCCCTTTATTTTCATCTGGCGAATTAGACGTGAGTTGCCTTATTGAATTAATTTTAAAATTGCTTCGACCCTTCTAAATTAAAATATATGGCGATATTTCGCGGAAAGGGCGGGGCAGACTATTGTCAGCCCAGGGGGTGCCAAATCTTCGAATCCGCCCCTGCCTACCTATCTTCCACCGAATTCAGATGAAACCAGCATACTAGGACTCTGAAAACGATGCCTACTATCTACTTACATCCCACTTTGTTCATTCAACTCGTAGACCAAGTATACCCGTACATAGATTGATCGCAAATCGGTAAATCAGGGTATCTCCAGGGCGTACGTTCCTCGATGGTTTCTCTGGTTGCGCGCACGATTCTCCCCCTGTCGAACGGTGAAATTATGTGAGACCAGGCCCCGCAAGTACGTACGTGCGAGACGGTGGTGGGTGAAACATGATTCCTGGTGTTCATCAAAGCGGGTTGTATCGTAACACCTCTGTGGGTGTCTGGTGCCCGGCGCGCGCGCGGAATATGTATATCGTTATTTCATAATGGCCGCGGGTGGTGCGCCCGTCGCATATCATCGGGCGAGTTGCGAAAGAAATTGGCCGACCTCGTACCGCGGGAAGCAAACGTTTCGACGCGACTGGTAACGACCTGGTTACCATTAGATTGGACGGCAGCCATGAGTCACGGGAAACGGAGGCTATAGGCGGCCGCCAGCGAGAGCGCCCTGGCAAAAATTAATTATAACATAGACCGGCTGATTAATGACCAGATAAACATCGGCTTTTGGTCCACGCTCATGAATTATTCAGCCAGCATCCGCTTCAATTTCTATATGAGACGTTTACAAGTAATAACTCAGCCGCGTATTACTGTAATTATTTTAAAATCGTGCGCAGCGCCGCTGATTTATTCGCAGCCCTGTCGGCCGCACTTTTCTGCCGCGCGTCCTGGACGTTGTCGTGTAAAGTTCAAGTTCTGGAGCGATCCAGTGACATCGTCGGATGTCGGCAATGAACAACAGATATTGTCGACAGACGCAGGATCTTTTTTATAAGAATTCCTGGAGAATATCTGGACCCGTTTTTATTGCACCAGTACAAGGGTTACGTAAAGGCACTTTACGCGATAGTCATCGATAGCATTATCGTTGCCGGCAGTGCCAGTCCGCGCTTTCCTAACAGCGGACATCAGTTTTCCCGCGACCCAATTTACGATACCGAATCAAAGCAAATTGCTGCGCGTACTACTCGGCCGGCTCGCTCTCGCATGCGTGCGGCTTACAAATGCCCGACGATGGCTCCGAATTACGTAAGATTATGACATCTGTGACACAATCGCCGCACATGCGTGTGCGTAACGCCCTCCTTCCGTGACGGTCGTCGACGTCCACCGACACACTCCGCCGTGTCTGGCTGCCTCTCTGTACTTTTCGCATATTTTTTTCGCAACTTTCCGAGTTCTCCAGCGCGGCACGGTTAATTGCCAGCGGCGACACTCGCGTTCATTTTTATTCTTTCCACGGATAATGGCCCCGCGACCGCGCTGCACCGTCACCATTCACACACTCGCTCGCGTGTCATCTCGTTCGGCTCATCCTCCGCTTTTGTCATTCCGTTGTGCCTCGATATTCCGAAGCTTCCGGTCGTTAACGTCACTCTCGAATCCGTTCCTTCGAGGAGAACACTTTTGGTAACCAATAATTTAGAAACAGCTGCCACGGTGCGAAAGTCGTATGGGTTACGATTAAAGTAGATGCGTTTAATCGAATTCGAAGGTGGCTTAATAACGCTTCGGCGACTTTAGCGTGGATAGGAGATCGATTAGAACACGTGACTGTAAGCTTGTTCTGCTCTGCTGCTTCGGAAGCAGCGCGATGCAGCTTTGACAGGCGTTAAAATCACTCAAGAGCGTGACGTTCGAATGCACCAGATGCGCATGGCGTGCACTGGGCGTTCATGATTGGAAATTACGGGAAACGCTCGAGGCGGCATCAGTACCTGTCGCGGAGCAATGGCGCTTCAGTTTTGTTGCACACCATTGAAGTAGCCACGCGGAAAATGCGATCTATTTCCACACTCGGTTGTTCCAAAACATTTCTACTCATAAAACATTAAAAACAGAATAAGAATTCTATTCGTCGTGTCGAGGGAAATCGGCGCTACTCGAGTTGCATTCTGCAACGAAATCGCAACATATGCAACCGACGTATAATGACGGTAATCTTTGCAGCCTTAACGAGCGATTCCGAGAAGCTACGTTGCCCTGACCGCGCCGGTCGTCGACTTTGTCCAAAGGGCATCGCTTCTCCGTGCCGCCGAATCAAAAATTTTATGATTCCCGCCCGCGTGGAGTCCTCTTTAGAGAATATCAGTACGGCAGTTGCGCAAAATGCCCGCAGAAACTCTGCAGTTTTAGATTAGCGAACGATTTCCTAGAATAATCTAGGAGCACGTTGCGTCAGGCAGACGTTTCGCCCTGCTGCTACTTCGGATCCTAAACGTTGCCGCAACCTCAAAGCCGTCGAAAGAGCGAAACGCATTCGCGAAACGGCAGCTTTGTTCGGTCGGATGGTCGGAGGGACCCGCGAGCGCGACACAGGGAGAGATAAAGGAGCTCATCGGTAGGCCACGGACAAAGAATATGATTTTGTTTTCATATTCCGGGGGCGGGCGCGGCGTCGAGCATGGCAATGAGCCGTGCAGCCTTACGACCGGAAGCGAGGGAGGCACACGCACATCCGGCGATGAGAGACGTCTACGCAAGATACGATCCTTTCCACCTTCTTTCGCCGCGCGACGAGATTTCCTTTAGATTCCAGGCGATGACTTGAAAATTCAACAGCCACGTCGCCTCTCCGCGGACGTTCCCCGCCGAGGGAATAATTCACATCGTACTTGGACGATCCCGCTCGATAAAAACCAAGGCAGGCCCCGTTTATCTTGTTCCATGGTCTCGAGCAAGCGTGAAAGCCATTTGCAGGCTCATCTTCCTCGGACGGTCTTGCTGTTTGCCCGCGACACGCTGGAGTTTCGTAACCTCGGATATCGCTGTCCTAGGTGCGAAGTGAATTTCGTTCTGCCATTGGTATGCGAAGAGCGCGCGCCTCCATGGCCCGAGGCTTTAGATCAGTAAATACTCCTTTTAAGTGCGTTCCATTTATACCGGTGGTCCGAGGCTTCAGTAGGATCCATAGAGGAGAAAGAAATTTGTAAATTTTGCTAGCATTGGGTATAATTAACGCTGCGTTACAAACATCTTCCTCGTTCATCGTCACCTATCCTCTGAAACGGAGACTTCTCCCAAATTTAGGAGCCCTTCTGAAATTACGCGAGGGTAATTTTGGCGACTTCATATCCCTTGCCTCGACCAGTATAAGAATTCGTAAGATTTTATATTCCCACCCCCTTCCTTATGTAATATTTTTAAGCTGGAATTAAAATCCTTTTAAAGATTTATATAATTCATTTAACTCGGTTTCGTGTGTGCCATGAAACGTCGCTTTTTAGGCTACTCATATTGAAAATTAGATTAAAAAATATTATGTACAACGCTGCCTGACTCTGTAAGAACACGTAAGAAATTCGTGACCCTCCACCACGAAAAAAATTCTTACGTAATTTAAGGACGATCTCTTAATGAATGATCGACAGTGTAATCTGCGTCGCAGCTATACTGTATTCCATGTAAGAGCATCCCGACGCCCCTACCGATTTACGACCGATTTGCGCAGCTCCCACTACTATCCACTGTTTGAACCGCACGCGATTGGTTTGCAAGGAATAACTATATAGTACATCCCAAACGCGAGACCTGACCGTTGTCCACGTAAACAACGTCCCGCAAATAAAGTTAACAGAGAGAGTAGAGGGCCGTGCGACGGAGAAGAACATATAGTCCAGTGAAATTAGGATCTGTCTTCGGAATAATTCCCACCAAGCTAAATTTTGGTATGAACCTTTATTTGGTCGTTTTAAACAATATGTAAAAAACTGTTTTTCACGAATATCTCGTTATCTAGCAATTGTGCGACAAAAATAGTTATTATACAATTTCTAGCCTAGGAAATTCTCTACCAAAAAGGTCCTATGAGTTTTTTTCGTAGGAGTAACCATTTTCGTGTATGTCAAGTTTCAACCCCCATACATTTGACAAGGGAAGATCCCGAACACTGAAATTCATAAAATTATGAAACTCTGTAAATATGTAGGGGAAGTCCTCCTGAGTACAACGCAATTTCGTTTGCTGCCCAAATTCATTCCATAAGGGTGCAATTGACCCCTGAAATTTTTTTACTTTGTATTATTACTCGCGAACTGTAGGACATCGAAAAAAAGTGTTCAGGAAAAAGTTACTTCTTTTAATTAGGACTATCATTTGGTAAGTTATAATTCTTACAGTTCTTACGGTTCGCGAGTTATAACATAAAATCGAGAAAAAAAACGGATTTTCAGGGGTCAATTTCACCCCCCTAGTGTGAATTTGGGCAGCAAACGAAATTGCGTTGTACTCAGAAGGACTTCCCCTACATATTTACAGAGTTTCATAATTTTATGAATTTCAGTGTTCGGGATCTTCCCTTGTCAAATATATGGGGGTTGAAACTTGGTAACCCGACATACACGAAAATGGTTACTCCTACGAAAAAAACTCATAGGACCTCTTTGGTAGAGAATTTCCTAGGCTAGAAATTGTATAATAACTATTTTTGTCGCAATACTGCTAGATAACGAGATATTCGTGAAAAACAGTTTTTTTTCCTTTCATCCCCCTGTACAATTTTTAGCTGCAGTCGGATCGATGGGGACTTTTTACATATTGTTTAAAACGACCAAATAAAGGTTCATACCAAAATTTAGCTTGGTGGGAATTATTCCGCAGATTGGGCAGATTTTCGTCTATATAATTTCACTGGACTAATGGGCGGTTAAGCGGGGAGTCGGGCGTAGCAACGATCGCGAGGATCGTGCCTGCGCGAGATCTGTACGCTCTGATGTGGAATACAGTATAGACACCTTTTCCCAAACGAAAGGCGGCTCGACGAAATGACGATTTCGTTGCGAAGCTCGCGAAGCAGACGCTCACTGATCGGTCTCGCGTGTTGGGGGTGATTCACGCCGGTTCTTCGACGTCCAACGAGATCCGGACGCGGCGGTAGACGGCGATTTCGTTATGTAAGTAACCGGGGAAAATACCACGGCTCTCGCAATTAGGCTTGCCAATACAGGGCTACATCGATCGCGTGCCACGATGAACGAAGCAATTCTTATTGCTACAATATAACAATTGCATCGACCGCCAGGGAACGACCGTAGGATGCGTGTCGCAATTCCCTTGATACGTGCATCCGTTGCTTGAACTTTTCCAATCAACCGTTCGCCGGCGGATTTCGTGTAAAGGACCTTCTTTTCCGGGAGCACCCTTGCTTCACGTTGGTCACGATTCACTGGAAAGAAATTCGCGCCGCTTCGTTCGGAGACTATGAACCGGATCACTGACCCGATGAAGTCCTGCGGAGCTAATATCACCCCGTTTCCATCTTTCTTCGTCACGCGAACCAGTAGATCGTTCACGAAGGAGAGGACACCGGACGAGCTCGCCCTGCAAATCAGCGGGCAAATTATTCCGCGGCTCCCGAAACTCGACTCTTCTTAAAATCGTCACGTCTAAGGGTAACAGTCGAAAAAGAGGTCCTCCCGTCGCCTCGGCATTAAGAGTCCGTTCGCGGTGCATCGGAAGGATGCGGCTACCGTGCACGCATAATATGTAAATGTGTCGTAACCACGCTCGGACTACCAGAACGATTTGCACGGTGCGACGGTGGCATTAGGAGACAGGATAACGCGCTGACACGCCTGCTGGGACCCGCCACGATTTATCTGGTGGTTGTCGCGCGACGAGAAGCGCCCGAGCACCGTGTATCACTCAGCGGCAAGGGGCGCTCGAAATCGACGCACGACGCTGAGCACCGATTCGAGTGATAGATCCCCTGGCTAAGGTGAAATATACTTGGCGTAACGTGTGCCTCGCACACAGCCGGCGACTCGTGAATACTGGAGGACGTTCGTCACGTTGATTCGAACGTGTTTCCTGCGCTGGCTTTCGGGGAAACGGCAGTACTTTGCATGTCTGAGGGGGTGGCGTTTTTCCCTCGCCGGAGAAAGTTATTCTTGGCGATGAAGATGGACGCTATACCTTCGCGTGGGTTTCTCTATCCTCGTTCCTGCTCGATCTACTCTTCAGCGAGTAATGCCTGCGCGCAGTGAAAATTGCTTCAAAAACGCCAAATTATTATGCTAAATTAGAAATCCTTGTGTCCTTCAGAGGAGTGGAACAACGGAAACAGAATGTGCCTGTACACACCGAGTTCCCCGAGCATTTAAATTCGAGTATCGTTATGCGCTTCGTGGCGCCAGCCTCTCTAAGCAGTGGTGTCGTCTCGGTCGTCAGGGGTTTGCGAGAGAAAAAAACAAAGGGTTGACGTAGCTTCGTAGCCACCTGTCAGCCGAGAAGCAAGACCGGTGGCAACTGGCGTCGTAACGATTCCTCGCCTCAGCTCTGCACCTTCTTCTGCGTGGCCTCTTCCCTCTCCCACCCCCCTACCCTCCTCGTTTCACGGCGCATTCAGCGGAAATATTAAAATGCCCCCGGCGAGTCCTGCACATGACAATAAGTTCTTCGCGCTCCGGACGTGCTCTGGATACCGGCCGCTCGCTCTTAAACTACCCATCCGCGTGCACGTAGATCCCGTGGCGTTCCCTTCTTTTCGTCCATTCTTCTTCCACGGGACCGTCTGCCACGACCATAATTCGTCGGGGTGTCCCACGGGATTGAAATGCACGCGGTGCGCATCCTGTCCGGGGAAATTCAAATGAGCCAGCCCCACTCCGCCGCGACCACTGGCCGAACCGACGAGAGATTTGGAAATCTGCTCGGCCGCCGTTCTGACCGATGACTGACGGGACGCGTACACGCGGTCGAACGACGGCCAGCGAGATACTCGCGATAAATCCACCCCCCCTTGCACGACGGATGGAGGCCCCGAAATGTAGGTGGACGTAATGCGAAAGCGCTGGGCCGTGCAACGAAATTGAAACTGAAGGGTAAAGGTTGTCATTGAAATTCCATTCGGGTAGAAGCACGCTCGACTTTGGAATGATAACTTTATTAGACGATACGAGAGTTAGGGATACCTAATTCGGTGGCTCACAGAGTTCAACTTACTAAGGATCGCATCGCGGATGTACAAGGAAAATCGCCATGTTCTGAGAAGAATCGAGCTTTCTCGTTTTTGACTAATTACTAGGACTCACAAAATAACAGCACTTTTCCACAACAATACAAATGAGTTCTCGATCTTTGGAGGACTTTCGAAAGCATGAATTTTCGCACGAATGAGCAGGGAGTTTCCCTGTACGCTCGCGATGTGATAAATGAATCTGTGAATACATGTTACATATGTTTATTGATTAAAGTTTCGTTGCAACGAATATATTTATAGTAGTTTCAAAGACTCGCGCGCGATGTGTTTTCGGCTCGCGCAAGGGGTCGCGCCCGCTCGTTGGCGCCATAGTGAGCGGGCGAAACCAAAAATAAAATTCGATCACACGAGGCGACGCGTGCTTTGCAACGTGGCCCGTCTCGTGTCGCTAGCGAATCTTGATATCTGAAGCACAGGGGAAAGAATGATAAGTTATGGAGGCTGAGGGGTTCCGCTGGGAGGCTGGTGTTAAGATAAATTACTCACCGTAGAATCGATTCATTACCGCCGATTGACGAAGATCGTTCGCGGATTCCCCCTCAATCCGCGCATGCCCCCGTCAAACGGCTGTCCGCGTTTCTTAGTTTATCATTAATGTGTTACGTTTCGCGTCAGGCTAACCATTTGGTTCCGACGCTGCTCGTTAAATACAGTAGACTGTCAAGGACGCTGCAAGTGGATGTAGGATCCAGACAGCCGGGTGACTTGGAGATCTAGCAAAAGGAAACGTGACCTTCGGGAATGAAGAACTTTGAAAATCCAACTACTCAGAATCAGCTTTTATCGAGTGTAATAGGTGCAGAAACGATGTAAAATGTTGGCTCATCTTCGAAGATACTTTTCTTATTCGAAGGCCTTTCACTCTGAGCTGCGAATAACTTTCTCATCTTTAGCTGTATCTGTGTTCGAACATGGAATATAAATGCAGCTAATGATGACAAAGTATCTTCGCCTGGTCGGATGAAATCCCTGGCGCTCCGAATAAGATACTTCGGCGTTATTCGAATTTCGAATAACGGATAAAGATAAAGTGTGCTTTATTCGATTTGTTATTTAAATAACGTTTTTATCTAGATAATTCCCAACTTTTAGTTTAATCAAACACGAGCACTCTATTTGATGTGTCAATATTCATCATTGATGAGTTATTTGCAGGGGTGTGCGGGTACCCGACCATTTCGGGCTCGGGACGGGTCGGGAAATTTCGGGCGGGATCGGGCGGGGTCCCGATACTTTCATATTGCTCGAGATCCCGAAGTTTTCGGGATCCCGAGACTCGATTCAGGCTACAAGCATGACCACCATGAGCGGGCAATTTGATTTCAGGTCGACTCGGCAAAACTCGGACGCGATCGGCTCGAAAGCCAGCTATTAAGAGGAGACCGAGACGGAAAGGATTATGTAGTATATCATTTATATCACTACCAGTGATAAGTTTTTACCTTTTTGTATCCTGATGAATCATAATTTGTATCTTATTATTCATTTACATATATATATTCTCATTGCTACCGAATAGTTTGTGAATACTGAATATGTCCATATACGTAGTTAAATAAATACCATTTTCAAAACTTGGGAGGAAGACTATTTTTAGTTCGACAATATTTTAAAATCTTAATAAAATAATATTTTATTAAATGTATTATTTTATACGTCTTATTTAAGTACGTATATGCACATATCCAGTATTCACAGACGAATTGGTAGCAATGAAAATACATATGTGTAAATGAATAATAAGATACAAATTATGATTGAACAGGAGACAGAAAGGTAAAAATTTATCACTGATATTGATATAAATGATACATAATTCTTTCCGTCTCGGTCTCCTGTTAATAGCTGGCTTTCGAGCCGACCGCGTCCGAGTTTTGCCGAGCCGACCTGAAACCAAATTGCCCGCTCATGGTGGTCATATGCTTGTAGCCCGAATCGAGTCTCGGGATCCCGAAAACTTCGCGCCGGGAACCCGAGCCTCGGGACAATCCGCACACTCCTAGTTATTTGGTATGAGAAATTGAAGTTCAAAGAGTATGCTTACTGGAAAGCTTGTACGAATATCGTCTACCATACTCCGTGCTCGCTTGGTGAACTTGTACACGCATGAAACCAACGAATCTGTTTCTTTGACCGTTGGAAGTTTACTATTTATCCTCGAGTTATTAATGACTGTCCTTAGATTTGCTTCGTTGGGCTTTGTTAACAGAGTTGTAGGGGCTTGGAATGATACCCCCTTTGTCAATGGCCCATTCGATCTAAGCATTCGACACCATAATTCAAAATTAGCAGAAAATTTGTATAAAAATAAGAAAGCCTTCGGAATGGGAATGATTGGCAGCTTGCTAAGAGAACTTCAGAAAAACGAATTACCCCCAGGTTCATACTATAAACGTTAATCTATCGGGGTAAAGTAACTTATCTTGCATTTTCCCCATTCCGAGAGGCACACACCCGATTAATTCTGAAAAATCTCTTGTAAAACCATACCTGTTCTGTACATGCTGTCGTACGCAAACTGCTGCCAGCAGACACAGTGCGTACATCGGGTTCCTCATGCAATGCACGGTCATAATAGATGGCTCCTCGCCCCCCCCTTATCAGTGGGAAAATGATTGAGCACGGTAATTTTGTAATTTACGTAGAATTTGCGGTCGCGAAAGCTTGCCGAATGGCCGAATGTTTGGTTCACTCTTCATCTGTCGGAAACGAATGCCGATCGCCGATCGATGGTTCCCGGGTTCCTTCGCTCGCGACTCGATCTCCGCGTCGCGCCCTCGCGAGTCCTTCGTGAGAACCAACTCCTATGATTTTCCCATTACTTAGCCACGGGTGGCGGCAGCGGAACGATCGCCAAGGGAGCGCGTGTGAAAAATCGCCGCGCTGCCGACCGTGGCTGCGACGTTTCGAAACTTCGATCGATATTAGAACGATCCTAGAGGATCCGTTACGCTAATGACAGACTGGGAAACGCCGTGTAATCTGCGCCGCGATATCACGACTTTAACGAGTACCGAGATTACACGCTGAATCGTGGCGCAGTACGAGGTGTAATTACGCGCCGGTACATAAATGTTCGATTATTTTGTTCCACGAGTTTATTGTAGCCTCGAGCCTTTCACTTTCCCGCGTTTCCAACGAAAGTCACATCTGGAGGATTCCTTTTTTAATTCCGACAGGAGAAAGAGATAATTTTAACTCGGGTAGATGAGCGAGGGATATACAGGGTGCTTTGTCATTAGTGGACACAAGTTTGGGGATGAATTCAATAAGCTACGATGATGAAGGAGAATTGTACTACAGGCCAGTAAGCGCGAATTGAATGATATTCATTCGGTGATTATAAAGATTTATTTAAAGAGCAAAAACCATTTCTCTTTCTCATTAGTCGTGGTTACATTAGAGTAGAGCTAGGTAAAAGTTCGCAGCGGGTAAAAGTTCGCACCATGCGAATTTCATTGTTTGAGTTGTGGCAGTGGCCAATGGTGATTAACAGTCAATTGTCAATCGAGGTAGAGTCACCAGTGTCGAATTGTGTAGCTGTGCTTCGTTTTGTTATCGTACAATGTGGTAAGTACTGAATTCGTTAGTTCTGATGTAATATTCTCATTTTTAGGAATCAATATTATTCCTGTAAATTGTTCAGTAAATATTTTAATTAATACGTCGTCTGAAAGAGCTGAAATTCTTCTATTCAAAAGTACTAATAGAAGTTATCAGTTCTCCTCACAGATAACAGGATTGATTAAACAATGGAAAAGTAGCTGTGGGGGCAAGAGTTCACACAATGCAGTGGGCCAAGAATTCGATTGCAAGCTCCCTATTTAAATATCAGCTTGAAGTAAATGAAGCAATGAAAAGAAAATCTTAATGCGAACGTGCAAAGAAATAATTAGGAAAGCAACAAAAATCCAAAAAATAACATTTTTTCAAAAAATAGCATTTACAATTTTCAAAGGAACAACACAAATCGGTTCCAAAAAGAAAATAACCCAACAATCAACGTCTATGAAAAAAATAATTTGCCCTGCGTGTGAAGAAGAATACACTGATCCTCAAGAAGACTCATGCCCGCGCAAACTACGAACGTAGGGGTAATGTTATGTGCTATTACTGTTACCTTGATTAAAAACAAATTAATTGTAAACTATTAGTCGTTTTGCTATATTACCACAACTATTTCATGCAGGAAAATAAAACACTTGTGAAAATTTATCGTTGCGTTCTTTTACTCCATAACATGCGAACTTTTGCCCCACATGTTGGGTGAAAGTTCGCATTTGACACTTTTTGGAAATATTTATTTTATATAAGTTGTGACAGGTAAATTTACATGAAGCCACTGCCTATCGAATAATAGGGGATAGTAGTTATTTCTTACACAATGATATGACTATTAGTGTAATACCAAGGATTTTAAGGAAGTCTAAACTTTAATTGCGCACTCTTGCCCCACAATACTCTAATCTCTTTTTTCCCTTTTCTTTGACAATACCTATTATAATACTTACTTCGTAATTACTCTGTTAAGCGATTTGTGCGCTGAATTGCGACTTTCCACCCCATTCGGTGGGTACGTTAAAATGAAATCCGTGGGAGTTTGATTTATAAGACAACTTGAAGTCCATAGTGTAGGTATATAGATATAGCACAGTGGTAGAAAACATTGCCCACTCAGAACGGAGCACCCTGTACCCTCGTGCTCCGTGGCTCTGCTCCATTTAGAGGAATATCTCAGTTTTACAGAGCGCTCGTATTATCCGCGGAAATTGGTTCCAGAGAACGCGCGAGGTCAGGGAAGACCGGGGCCGACGCGAGGATCGCGTGCAGGACCGACTACTCATCCACACTCACGTATTAAACATAAGTGCCACTTACCTATGCCTGATCCTCACGAGCCGCGAGCATCTCCGACCGACCCTTCTCCTCCCCAAGTTTCGTCGTTGCTGATCCCTTGGCTGCCCTTGTTGCCCGACTCCGTTACGTTCCGCTCTTTCTTCCCTCGTGGCGGTTCCCGCGAAAAACGCGGAATCGTGGTGCAACTCGACGGACAGCCGTCGGCGGGCTCGTCTTCCGTATCCGTGAAATTTATTTACGCACGCGAGAACGAGCCAAGGGACTCCCAGCGAGAGTAGACGCCTGGACGAAACAGTGTTTCAGTTGAACGACGAAGAAACCTTGCAGGTAGTGTCAACCGTGCATGGCCTGTTGCGGAGGGGCAAAGTGGTATTTTTCGCGCTTTCTAAAGCGAGGGGGCGTGCCCCATTTGCCGCACGACACGGAGCCGTGAGAACGTAGGTGCACACTTGCCGACCCGTCGAGACGAAATTCGGGATTCGATTCCGTGATTACAAGGAATAGCGAGCGTTTCGAGCAGCTTTAGACGCGGTTACCGCGCTCTAAAGTGCTACAAAATTGCACGCGCGTCGTGACCGCGCCCGGCGGATCCATCGAAATGGGGGGGGTGCTGCGGGGAGGGACGAGAAACACGCTCCCAAGGATCGAGAGTTACCGTTCGATGCTGGGCGAGGATCGCCGGCGCTCGAGATGGGACGGGGATCCCGCGAATGGCTCATTTTCACCTGGGGATTACCTTTGGCACACAATCATCCGCCATTAAGGCTGTCTGCAAAAATCACGAAAACACCGGAATATCCCTTTACACGGGGCAGAAAAGGCGATCTCCGGTGCGCGCATAACCCGTCCGCGGCGGGTATATCACGAATAGCCCCGTGATCTCGCGGCATGATCTTTTAAGATCGGGAGTAAAGGAAGGAGAAAATAAGGCGATGTCGGATGATGGGCAGCGGGGGCGAGAGAAAGGGAGAGAGAGAGAGAGAGAGTGGAACGATCGAGGAACGATGCGTGTGACGGAGAGACGGAAACGGAGCAAGAGAGAGAGAGAGAGAGAGAGAGAGAGAGAGAGAGAGAGAGAGAGAGAGAGAGAGAGAGAGAGAGAGAGAGAGAGAGAGGAGGCACGAGTGCTAGATCTCGAGCAAGGATCGGAGATCATCTTCCCTCTTCGACCGCTCTCGTCCTCGATCCTAGGAGGCGGCGGGGGCGCAAAAGTACGAGAAGTGCTACGCCGTCGCTCCCGCCGCCATTATCAAATTATTCACTCACACCGTGCGCCATCTATCTTCGGGCAGCGCGATCGTAACGTGTTATTATTTGATCCTCACTTTGTTAGCGATCTGACTCTAACAGCCCCGCGATATGTACCTGGTAGATCCTGCTCGGTGATCTGGAGTACTTCTCACGATCTCGCAGGCCAGGCCGGGGCCGATCTCGGCCGGACGGTGTGGAAGCCGTTGCTGCCGTTGCTTCCCCTTTGTCGCCGCGGAACGGACGGAATGGAAACTCTCGGGGGATCGTTTAGGCCGGCGCGGGCGATCCGGTCGCGATAACGTCGGGTTCCCCCAGCCGAATAACTTATAACGATTACGGCGGTGGCAAATTTTAATATTCCCCGGCTGATGGAACGGATCGGGGATTGAAGCGCGCTAGACGAGATCGACGGCGCTGATACGGGAAACGGTAGTCGTTTTCGCGTGTACAGTTAGGGCTCCTGTTCCTTATCGAGCGTCCAGTGCTTCGGTCGTTCCGCGTACACACGCCGATCTAACAGAGTTTCCTCTGATTTTCAGCAGTACTACCGAGATTCGCCAGCGAGTGACCGTGGTATTTCCAGGCAATTGTCTCTCGATCATCTCCCGGAGCGATTACCTTGGAAGCTGCAATTATTTGCACATTCTGAATTCTCTTTGCGAATCTCATTCGTCCAATTAGGCGCGTGTCTGCTGCTTCGAAGCGTGCTGCATACATCGAAGATGTTCTAGGACGAGCATTTCCGGTTCAATCTAATCAGCCATTTGTCATCCTTTATCGTTACCTCGATCAGAGTTGCCTCAGGTAGAGCCAAACGTTAATACGGGTTCTCCGCTGCATCGGCGAGGCTCGCGCGACGACTGGTGGAAATAATTTTGCAATTACGCGAAATCACGCCGGCGATCCTCATCATGATCTACCCGAGCATCGGTCGATTTTCCCCTGACGAGCGCGTAATTTTAGCGCTCACACACACACAGAGGCACGCCCGGCCTCCGAGCAGGGCACAATTATCCGTATTTATACCGGTCGGACGGCACTAATTGCCTTGTGTAATTCTCATAATCGTAAATGCACGCGTCAAAAGGTGTTGAAACGCTAGCACGCCTCAAGGAGCCCGGGCTCGATAAATAAATCACGGACAGGCCGAGATACGTAATCTAATTCCGCGATACGGGTAGCGAGAGAGGCTCGGGCCGCCCTCCGCGCTCCTCTCCGCCGCCGGCGGCGGTGATGGAGACAGATAGTTTATGCAGAAGAGCCGCGTTCAACCTAACATTTCAGGGATCAAGGTGATCCCTACCGGGTTTGCTTGAAATGGCATCGACGCTCATTGCCTCCGCTCGGCGTCTCACGATCGAAACGCCTGATTTCGCGTTAACGCGCGGCCCGAGATTATTTCGCGGAGTCACGTTAAGTTGATACTCGCCGGGCGATAATGACTCTCCGCGCTCTACCGCGCGGAGTTCCTCCCGCTCGGTGAATCATAGGAGCGCGCCGCTACCACGCGTCCACGTCTAGCCTGGCTGCCATCTTTTAATCAGATTTTTAGCCGCCAGCCAACTGTGGGAAACTATTCAAAATAGTCGGCGTTCAATTGAGAGCACCTCTCGTCGGGTGGCATTGTCCCAGAGGGGGGAAGCCGCCTGCGCTTTTGTAACAGCACACCTCCGTAAATTCTCGAAAGATGACTCGCGAGCAACGTCGGTGGAAGACGATGAGACCGATTGAATGGGATTTCCCAACGTCTCGGCGAGGCGAGAGGCGTCGGGTCCCGGGGAAGAAGTTGTTCTTGGCACTCGATACGGCTCGCGACTGTCGCTAATAACAATGGACAAGCTGTAATTGGCCGACGCGTGCAGGGGCGGGGTGGCTGGCAGGACGTTCTCGTTTTGATTCACGCAATTACTAAGTAATCCACGGGAATTGGGTATACGTGGGTTACCGAACCCAGTGGCGGATTTAGGGAAAAGCGCCCAGGTGGCGAACGTTCTTGGACACCCTGTACTTATACATAACAGAATTTTAAATAAACACGCGCGTGTGGTATAAAAATTATGGGAAACAAAAAAGAATATAGGGTTCGGATAAAATCATAATTCTTTTTGGAAGGTGGGGCCTTGGGGGGACATTTTCGACAGGGCCCAGGCGGCAACTGCCCATCGACCGCCCGTTAAGGTAGTTCCTAACCAACTATGTTAGTCAAATCAGAGTTGGGTAACAAACGATAAATATAAAGTCGTCTGATACTATAGAAATAATTATAATAATTTTTAACATCCCCTATATATATTTTAAAAAGTTCAATGCTAATATAAATAATTGTAATACGAAAATAGAATATTAAATTGATTAGCGTAGTGAATTGGAGCAGCAGATCTGACAACGTCGCATACATTCGGAGCGTTGTTTATAACCAAAATGTCAGAAAAAATGTTCATATGAATTTGAATCGTCGTTCGATATTTAAATCTCTGAACATATCGATTGTGCGACGTTGTCGCGTTGATTGCTCTATGTAATTTCAAAAATATTTGCACGTAAACCTATTTTTTATCGGCATTTACGAAGAAACTATGTGGTCAGTTTTGCAGAAATTAATAAATTCATTTCTTGACATTTCGATGTACTTTTGTGCCAATTTTGGTATATTTCTATAGTATGGTTTTCCTCTTTCAGAAGAAAAACTGAAACTATAAGCCTCTTTTTTTGTTTTCGCCATATGCCACTGTGTTAAAATGCATCAACTTTAATTAACAATTTCTCGATAACTATGTGGTAAATCGATTTTAAACTTTGTACAAGGGTTTCTTGTATTCCAAATTAGTTTAGTACGAAATTCGAAAGAATTCTGTAATTTAGTACATTATTCAGGAACTACCTTAACGGGTCATGCTACTTTGATTGGCCGAAAAAGAAGCTATTTTTAAAGACATTTTTCTTAATAAATACAACACATAATGAATTAAATCTTTCTGGAACTCCTACAGATTAAGGCAACTTTTTTGTAGGTGTCACATTCTTGCTATAAAAAAACATTTGCAACAAATTAAAACAAAAATTAATGTTTTTGTACAATATAACAGTAGCTTAATAAATTCCAAAAAGAAGTATTTCGTAATATGTTGTATTTATTGAGAAAACAATTTTTTGAAAACAGCTTCATATTTCGGCCGATCAAAGTAAAATGACCCCTTAAATCCGCCACTAATCGAACCGCAGCTCCATTTCCTCTTTCGATAGAAGAAAGATTTATCCACGGACGTCCACCTTCAAGCAATACAAGATTCTAATGAAAATTCGGGGCATTACCCAACCCTTCCAGATTCTATTCCACCGTCGCGTCGTCCAGTTTCAACAGCAAGGAGCCTGCGTGGGCAGTCGATTAGCTCGAATCGAGGCAGGTTTCACTGACCGGGATCATCGCGTTCCATTCGAATCGATCTTCGGGACGGCGATCGACTCGGGCAAAAGCCCCGCTTAATTCTAAAACGTTTCTAACGATCTCTCCGCTTGATATTCCCGCGGCGTGCGCGAAATGGTGGCTCGGACTGGCGAGTGTCCGGTCGCTTGTCGAATTCGATCACGTACAGTTTTAACGCTTTACATTGAACGCAGCGCGTGCTCTGTGTAGAACGCAGCCGCGGTTACGAGCGGGCGCGGGTGTGCGTGTACGTGCGCGACGAGCGTACCCTGTCGAGTGTGCGCGCGGGCGAGCCCGAGCGCGAAAACGCGCGTGCGTACGCATAGAGACGAGACGTGGGTGTCGAGTTGTAAAACAAAGTAGTTTCCAGGGGACGTTCCAGCTATCGGGGGAATTTATAGAAGCAACACGTCGAGGACGATCGAGCGGGCTAGCAACCTTCCGGCGCCTCCGTCAGAATCATTTCGTACCGCTTTTACTCCCTTTACTCAGCAAATCGAGTGCTCACATCCGGAAAGTTTGATAATTGCACGGTTGTAGCATTCAATTACAGTGAGTCACAAAATTATTCGGACACCCTTTACAACAGAATAACTTTTTTAAAATTGTTCCAAACGACTTGAGTTTTTTTAGAAGCTAGAAGGATTAGTTTGCTAAGTAGGTGACGTGTTTCGTCGTTCTGAAAAAAAATTGCAATTGGTCGGAATAGCGCAGAAACTAAAACTCAATCGTTTGGACGAATTTGAGAAAAGTAATTCTGTTTTAAAGGGTGTCCGAATATTTTTGCGATTCACTCTAGCAGTTGCCAGGGCCATAGTTCATTCAACTACACACTTTTCATTACATTGGTGACGATTTTGATTCAGAAACGGAAGGATGGCGGCTTAATGGGTTGCCCCGCAGGTGTTCCGTGTTTAATTTAATTCAGATCACGCTGCTGCTCGTGGTGCACCATTCGTGGCAAAGTTTTCATCATTTGGATCGATCATTAATGTAGAACTGGACGCTCGGCTTACATTATCAAAAAATAACGACTAGAAAAGACCAAAATCAAGTTGTATATCCGCAATGAAGCTTCGGTGCACTGGCGCATTGTCGGCGGTCCGATCTGGAAATTGAATTACACAATGCCCGGCGCGCGACGTTCTAACGAGCAGCCGGTCCGTTGTCAAATGCATCCATTGCCGGCGGTTGTTTATATTCTCCGAGCGATATGCAAATCCGCGGCGACCTATGCACCTAGAAAGTGTATAATTACAGCACCGCGGTATTTTAACGATATGTTAATTGTGCAATCGGTGTCTCATTGTAATTAAATTAGTAACTACTGCGTCGCTGCACGCACGCCGTATGCCCGATGGGATCCCGAAAGGAATCACGAAACACGTGAAATCGCCGCGATGACGGTGCAGCTTGACGGGGCTCGCAGGGAACTTTCGTCTTTTGTTCCTGGCGGCCGCGGAGAGGAAGAGAGCGGACGGGGCGAGGCGATAATGTCGAACGGGGCACGGCCGGGACCTGTGCCCGTGAAAATCAATTGATATGTGTCACGATGCTCCGAAAGCTTCCTTGAAAACGCACCGGATGCGCGAGGGGGTTCGTGGCCGACAGGCATTGTCTCGGGGCTCCCTTCTTTCATCCGACCGACATGTCGAATGCTGGATGCATATCAATTTATGCCCCATCTCAGAATTCACTCTCCGCGCCTGCCACGGGGGAGAGCCTCTTTCTTTCTCTCTTCCATTCACTCCTCCCCTTTCGTACTCCCGGCGCCTGCTTGACGTCCGGCGGGGAGGCATTTCCTTTCGATATCACGTATGTCCTTACGATTCCCCGTGCACCGTCCCCGGCGCGCAAGTAAATCGGTTCTGCGGATTCTCGGAACGGGAGATATCGTCGCGACGTACAATGAAACCGCTGCCAGCCAGACGGAACGATCCCGGAGGAATTGCCCAGCCCCCCTTTAATCCCCCTTGTCCCGGGACATTCGAGATATTCCGCCGACGTTCCCCGCTGGAATTAAATCATCCCCCAGCCAGGGGGCCGCAAAACACAAGGTTTCAGCCGGCGCGAACAGAGACGTCCGATCCGCATGACGCGCCACGTCGCGCAATTAGGCGGTATGATTGATTAACGAATCGCCCGCGCGAATAATGATAGAGCTAAGAACAGAAGGGGGAGGGATGGGAGGGGCGGCGCTGGCCCGTTTGCGTTGGATAGCGCCGAGATTTCGAGGGGGTCGGAGAGGGTGGCTGGCATCGCACGGCGCCCCTGGCAGGTCCATCAGTATGCGTGGGAGTCGGCGGTTTCGAGGACCAGGAAGTGGGTGTTGCTGCACTCCATAATTCACCAGGCGTGTGCTCGCGGCTCGCCAGCCTCCGTGCGTGTGCGCGTTAAAAGAGCCTCGTGGTCCACGGGATCGAGGCGGACGGATCGTCCAAGCGGATGAAGACGTCGGCGCTAACGTTTCACCAGGCACCGTGGAAAGATACAAATGCGGACCGCGGGATCGCGTACGCCCGCGGTTATAACAAATCGTCGGCGTCTGTGCGCGCCAGCCGCCTGTACGCGTGTGCGTGCTGGTCGTTGGGAAACGACGTTCAGAGAGACGGGGGCTTCTTATAATAGATCCAATTTCACTGTGCACCGGCAACTGCGTCGCAAAAGATAACAGTCGCGAGTTACAAAAGTGTCTCCCCTTGAACAGCACTCGCGGTCCACGGCTGGTCCCTTCGTTCCCCTTCGGGCATAGAAGGCTCCGGGAGACTTCGACGCTGAACGCGCGCTATATTCGACCAACGTAGGGAAGCACTCAGAAGTGGATTCAGGCAGGGATGGATAAAATATTTATCTGAATAAAAATTTGAAATAACGAATAAAAGATAAAAAAATTGTATTCAATAAACGATAACTGGAATTAGTGGAGCCTCGAATAACGAATAAAATTTTCTTATCTTTTATTCATTATTTGAAATTTTTATTTAGATACAGATTTTGCTCATCTGTGGATTCAGGAGCCTTTCCCGGAGGGGCTTGTAATTTATATTTTAATATTTCTATCTGATACTATCACACATTGATTATTTATACATAATAGTATCTACGTAATGTCATAATATTTTTATATTTTATTACACTTGGAGGGTTGCAATTGATTTATCAGCCCTATCGCCCCCCTCTAGATCCGCCCCTTCGTATGTAGGTATATCAGTCGCGTACCCAACGACGCGCTTTCAAGTTGGGAAATTGTAGCCCCATCGCGAGTAATTAGAAAAAAAATCGCGGGGGACTCGTGCGACCAGTTGCTTCTGCGGGGACTCGTGAAAGGTACCTATACTAATCCTGTGGAGCTGGTTTGGATTTCAACGGCTACCACCGGTATTCGTGATTAGAGATGCGGATTAAAAAGTGTTTCGCGAGATAACGACGCGTTGGAGAGAACTGAAGCGAACAGGGTTAGAGGAAGGAAGGATATAGGGACAGAGGGAGCGGGTTGGATTCGAAGCAGCGACTATCTGCGATCGTAACCGGCAACCAATTACGTTTCTTGAACCGGAAAACGTCGGGTCGGGACGTATTCCAGGATGGAGCAGCCTCAAATTATAAATCAGCCGATAACCCCTCGGCTGTATCGTTTTTCTTCTCCGTTGCTGCTGCTGGCTGCGCCAGGCGCTGGACGAAGAAGGAGAGACACCGACTTCGTGGCCGGATCGTGAGGCTTTTAAGCTCATACATCACCGCGTGGGTTACGCCTCTCGTATTTGCTTAGTCGTGCGATCGGGTAGGCGCGGATAAGCGCCGAGATGAAACAATTAATAATCCCCACGAAACACCAGCACCGTGGGCCAGATGTTTCCTCGCCGCGACCAGCATCTTCCTCCTCCTCCTCTCCCGCGTCCACCGCCCCTTCTTCCGCCGCGCTTGTCCCGGTTACCACCACTGGACGGCCGAGTAGAGCGTGGCCAGGAGCGGCCGCGCGTTCCCGCGGATACGAAAACGCGGGATTCGAGAACGCCACCGCGGACTGCGGTCGCGCGACCCTATCGGGCCGGAGAAATTTTACGCTGCATTCTGTCATGCGACTTTCTCCGTGCCGCTGCGCGATCCGACAGCTCGCTTGGAATTTTAGACTGAAGCCATTAGGCTTTATACCACGTCGATAGCGCGATCCCTATCTCGCCGTGGTGGTTGAATGCGCCCCGGGCGACGTGCAGGCGGTGCGGGCAAGTAGGTAAACAAGCGAGCCGCGGATGGCAATTACGCATTTGCTGCGCCATGTATCGTGCTTTGTAGTATAATAACGCGAGTCGGTGCCTCGAACGCCGTTGTAACTTTACTCTGGTGGAGGTGTAAGTTTCCTGGGGAAGGAATCACAATCCCCGTTAATAGGCGCAGTAGCTCTGCGGCGGGGAATGGTTTAGAATCTAAACTTTATATACTAATTCCCGTGACATCGAACACGTACACTTATTCTACACTCCGCGCAATCGAATTACACCCGAATTACAGCTGCATCGAAATAACAATTGCCGCGGGAACTGAATGGCAGCTACTTCGGGACACCAGGAATCGCAAGGTTGCGCGGGGGAGCACGCGATGCGCCGACCTGAAAAATGGCGAAACCGCGGGCTATATCTCAGCGTCCGCGCTGGATATCTTAATTATCGGGCAAAAATTAATTACCGTAACGCCCACCGCGTCCGTGCACTGGAACGAAGGCGGCGAGAGAGGACTCCCGTAGGGCATTCGTGGGAGTCGAGCGACTTGCCCGCTCGGTACATCGCCGCGGTCCCATGAAATTTTAGACCCGATCCCGAAGCGATCTGTCTTGCCGCTTCTTTCTCATCGAACACGGGTGAACCTTTCGGACGGCCCCGGTAACGGTCCAACATTCGGTTCCTGGACGCGAAATATGCGCGTTTCTCACGCTGTCCGTTCGCGAGCGTAACGTTACTTTTTTTCGCGCGCGCAACGGGCCACGGAGAGACGCGGCGAAAAAGACGGCGGCTTCGTGATATCTTCTTCTAATTACGGGCGACGGTGCTTTCCAATGCCCGTGGCGATTCCCCGTATCGGCCATCGCGCGGAAACCCCGTAAAAGCGGCGTATTATATGAATGGATGATAAAATTCCGTGTCCTTTAGTGGCGGTCGCGTTGCATCTGTAAACTGGCGATACTCATGTCCCTCTCTCTTTCTCTCTCTCCATGCTCGAAGGAAGATTCATTTCCAGATGCGGACGGTTGCATTCGTACGTCTATGACCCGGTATCGGGGCTATATCGTATCGGTTAAACGCACGAGAATTATTATACGCGGCGAGGCGGTCGTTTGCTGTTGCCGGGGCTTTCGTGGAAGCGTATCAGCGACGAAGCGGCACGAACCGGGAGAGTAACACGAGTAATTTCAGCGATGGAAACGGGGCCCGGCCGGCCATGGTCTCTCGGGTGGTGTGGGAGTCTCGGCTGTTTGGGTTCAAAGGTTCGCGATTATAACATTCCGGGCATGCCGTTTCGTGTGCATCAATTCGGTACGCCAGTTCCCTCTTTGCGGAGTTCACAGCCGCGTGCTCCTCTCGCGCGGATCTCCTCTGCTCCCTCGGCTTTTTCTTCTTCTTCTTCCCGTTCCTTCGCCTCCTTCGCCTCCTTTACGCCGGCCCCGTTCCAAACGAACTTCCACCGCATCACGTGCCCCTCGTACTCTCCTCGGGGTGAGAGAGGTAGGCAGAGAGAAAGAGAGAGAGAGAGAGAGAGAGAGAGAGAGAGAGAGAGAGAGAGAGAGATGGAGGGAGCGGGTCGATCCTTTCCAGGAAGGACCTGCTATCCGGGAATCGGTAAACGCTTCATTTTCCCCGCTCTCTTTTCACCGCCAGTTTGTTATTTCTCCGCTTTATCCCACGTATCCGCCGGCAAACGTTCCGCGCGGGGTCAGCTTCTGGTTCCTTCGTGCTGGCTGGCGTGATGGCCGGACAGGCGAGGGAAAGTCGGTGGGCACACAGGGGATCGTGGTTTTTGCTGTGGGGGTCGAGAAGTGTCAATAGTTTCTGGAACGACTACTTTTGGAAGAAGGGGCTTCAAATATTAATGTTAAAATTTTCTAATGCACTTCGGGCGAATTTAACTGGTTTTTAAATGGCACCTTGGCAGTGCGCAATCGCTGTACTTACAGGCTTATGGTTTTGTTAGGGGAATCAGGGAGTTTTGAGTGACAAGCTTGCTGGGATACAAGTGAAGCAAATGTATCACTATTCGTAACTCGTCTGTCAGTGGAACGAGAGCACGAGGTATCTAGCGATCGGTGTGCAATACGTTCACGAAGAATGTGTTAAATCGTGACATTTTGGAGAGAGAAGGAACAGAGAGGAGAAAGGTTATGTCAGCGAGCTATTAGGCAAGAATGTGTCTACTCACAGGAAGGTTTAATTGGTGAAAGGGTTATTGGAGTTGCCAGAGGTTATTCTAGTTCGTTTCAGCTGCTCTCTGTCCCGATTCTGTTCAGTCTAGATGAAAACCGCAGCGCCAAACTATTCCCATTCTGACCGGTTACGCGTCAACGATCATCGCCCAAATCCTCCACCACCTCCGCTGCTAGCAGAAAAATCTTCTTCCAAGACCTCCGCAAAGACGCGAAACATCGCCAGGCTGTTCTCCGCGACCCCGCGGGGTCACGTCGACGCGAGAATCGCTGGTTTTACGAACGGGCCCCGATTTTTCCCGATCCCAACGACACGGGGCAACGTGACCGACGTGGGTCGGGATTACAATAAGGTGACGTCAGCCGAACATGTAGCCGAGAGATACGAACGCTGTTAAACTAGATCACCGCGGGATTTATAGCCAGCGTCGGTTTTTAACCAACGGCTTTATCGTTCCATTGTCCCGTCGCGTTTTGTCGGCCGAGTAATTTAAGCGGTTGGCTACGAGGTCGAAGCTCGGCGGTCACCGGCGTCGTTGTTCCCCGATTTAAATTCCCGGCGGACGCGCGTAAAATTTGATGGGGACGGGGGTTGAGTGCGGGGCACCGTTATCGCCCTACGTTCGTCGCTATTCCGTTCGGCCGGGGAGGGAGCAACGGCAGAGAAAGCCACCGATTGCGACAATCGGGGCCCAATCGGGCGCCGTTTCCTGAATACTTTGATTTAGAACGTTTCGCGGGAGCGAATCCGCCGACGAAGGAGATATGCCCCGTTCCCCGGTCGGTGGGGTCGAGCGTGTTCGAAGCGGCGCGATCCAATGATGGGCGCATAAATAACGCGGAAAATGGACGACAGCGACAAAGCTGGCGCTGATTTCGCTAGTAAAGGCAACGGCGCGCGAGCGGCGAACGGCCAAACGGCCTACCGAGATGGATTTATGCCAGCGTCATTAGGGATTAATTATACGCCTTGTCAGGCAGCTGATGCCCGGTTCTAGCGGGGCAGAGATGGCCCCGCGCCGAGAGAGTTGCTCTCATCGTGCGCCGCGAAGAAGGAGGGAACGGAGCGGCGGATCGCGACCGGGACCGAAGACAAGGAGAGGAGAGGCCCGACTTCCCTTTTGGTGTGGTGGTACGGTGGCTGTACGGGGGCCCCCGTCCTATGATTTACACCTCGGCTGGATCCCCCGTACACGCGTGTATCCTAAAGAAAGGAGCGATGCTGCGCCGCGGTTTATGTTAACGTTCGACGAATCGTCGGACGAGCGATGCCTGGACGCGACTGTTCTAACGAACGCTCGGCGAGCCTCGTAGGGCGCGAGTCCCGTGGCAAGATGAACCGGCGCCATTCCCTCGAGGGGACTGGTATAGCGTACAATCCAATACGCCACTGCCTGGGGACATTGGACGTTCTGCGAATTTTAAGCTGAGGGAAGAGTCTTCTCTCGGATAGCTCAATTAGCGAGTCAATTAGATCTTCCAGGTATTCATAGTCTGTGGATTCAGCGGTAGCTGACAGCTAAAACGCTGGTCCGGATTTGGGACCATTTTTCACGTTCGCTGAGGAGTAGGTACTACGGAGTAGAGTGCAACTCCGACGCTTTCGCGAGATCGGACAAGCTTGGTGGAAACAGCCGAGCGCTTCCTGGCGGTGTAACAGATTGTCTGAACGAATCTGAACACCGTGGCTCGATGACAGGACATAAGTATACCGCGAGGCAATTTACGTAGGCTCAATTTGCAGTCCGCACGGTGCTTCTAATTTAAACTGCGGGTTTCGGCAATCTCCGCGTTTCTCATGACGACAATCCAACGAGCTGCCCGAGGATCTCTCGATGATACGTCCGCGTTCGTCATATCCGCAAAGCTGGCAGCTCTGGCGACCGCAACGCTGGCCTATTATTCCCCGATGACATCCCCGTCCTGCTTCCCCGCTCTTCTAGTCCTCTTTGTCGTCCTGCTCGCCAACCCCTTCCTGCCGCCTGGCCCGGGTAGCGCGGCTGGCAGCTGCGATCGCGCGTAATGGAGCCTGCGAATTGTCTGATGGAAGCAACGCGGCCGCGTCTCGTTTATTGCAGCCGAGTTCTAATCTTTCCCGCGGCCAGAACAAGATTGTCTCAACCACGGCCACCTTAAAAATGGCCCCACTTAAACCGCGAGATGAGCAGGAAAGCGGTCGCCGATCTTTTCGAAAATGTAATTATCATCCGCGCGACAGTGCTCGATAATTTGATGCCTCAGCGTGCGATGAATCTTCTCGTGCTTCCGCGGTATTGCAGATAACTGTCTGGAGCGGATAGTCTTTCGACCTGTCGTCGATCCCCTGGGATCGACTGGCCTGGCAGTAAATTCTCCAAAAGAAGCTTAACGATCTTCCCCACTTCCCTGGTTCAGGTTACCAAGACGTACGTACGTACCTACATCCCAAGAGGATCGCAGCTCGATCTACCCCCGAGTCTCTGATCCTCAACCTCCAGGTTGCTGTGGTCAGGAAGAGACACTGGTGGAATCAGATTTTCGTTGGCCCACCGCGATGGCACGTAAGTGTAATAATCCTTGAGCGCGAGTGCTCGCTAGGAATGCATATTTCGCTGGTGGCTCGCCCACGTCAGTCAGTCGGTAGGTCCGATTGTTCTCAGGATATATCCTGGGCTGGTTTGCTCGGCTGGTTAGCTCTCTGCCCAACCTTCAGCCTGGATACCCGGCATAGTTCGCCTACAGGTCCTGCAAAGCGGTACTCTCTTCTCTCTGTTCCCGTCCAGAGAGACGATGCCTGGCCTCATCCTCCCCTCCTCCCTTTGTCTCGTTTCCACTCGTCATGTTTCGCCGGTCGGCGCGCACTCCTCGTGCCCTCCTTCGTCCTCGCGAGCCAACAGCTCCGTTTTCTCGCGGGATTCGCGTGTGACGCATCCCAGCCACCCTGAGAAACGCGCCCACGCAACAGCTCGGCCCTGCTTCGCGATTCCTCGCCTGCAGGCTACACCTGCCGTCTTCCTGCCTGTGCAACGGGTGATCCCGAAATCCCGACCCCCGCCTCGGCCCGCGCCCAGCCGGCATCTGCCTCCTCCGCTTTCACCGGGCGCCTGCCCGTCGTAGATCTCTGTCACCCCGGCGTAAGGTGGATTCGGTGCCGGCTTTTCTTTCGGGTGAAAGCGACCGGAGCCGGCAGCAGAAGTGTAACGCCGCGTATAAATCTTCGCGCGAGAATTATCGCGATGACTCGGTATTTAAATGACCGTCGCGCGCACGCCGGCTCGTGCAACGATTCCCGGACGCTAGAAGCGGGCAACTAATGCCCGATCCCCTCGATTACGCTCGGGCCTCGATCGCGCGCTGGGGTCGACCGTCGAAAGGAAGATCGACGAGGACGAGGTAGTGAGATTTCTTCGGCCGCGCGGAGAACCGGAGGCATTGCTCGCTAAGAGTCGCGGCGTATAGACTTAAACGAGTATTTCTCCGATGTAATTCGGCTCGCATTGTGGGACTCGGTGAGCACCTATTTCTAAGATACGTCTCCACAAAAATTTAGGCTTAGGCTCCTCACTTTATACTAAAGACACTTTCTTTCGCGCAATTTTCATCCGTCGAAACCAGGCACTGTAGGTGGGTACGCTCGGCAAATAAGAAAGAGTTCACCGAGTTTCAGCGACTGTTCCACGTACTTGATGGCACCGAATGAAATGCAAAGCAGACGGCGAAAGAGAGGGAGAAAGAGATCCGTAATACGCGTAATTACAGGTTTGCTGCACGGAGGCCCTTTGCCGCGTACGTGCATGCAGAGCAGAATTTCCTGGCAACGGCAGAGCGAGAACAACCCACTTGCTCCCGCGAGGGGGCTGGACACCACGGACTGATTTATCGACGCGTCTCGAGTGCGGTTAATTATTAATTGCGCGGAAAAATTGGATGCGGGTTCGAGGCCACGGTTCTCGGTTAGCGGCGTGCGTGTCGCGTGGAAAGCGTGCCACAGCTCGCCAAATAGGATCGAGGATATCGACACAATGCCGGAGGAAAATATCCACGGCTCCCTATCGTAAATCTGCACGGGTGAGACATATTTTATTGCGCGCTCGTAACGTATGGATGGTCCGCGGGCCCAGCGCGCGCTCGCCGTGAGTAAAGGCCCCTGCTACGGAAATATTAATGCAACTTCATCAATCACGCTGCATAAACAGTGGGGCAAGAAAACGATTTACTACTTACGATCTGACCAGCCTACCGACGAATGTATAGCACTCCCCGAACGCTCGCGGTGCCAGGAGAAACTCCGGCGAACAAGCACGTCGCGGGCCGACGAGCATCCGTCAAAATCTTTCAACGCCCCTGAGCCAGTCCAGCATTCCCACAGATCTTTCAAACGGGATCAAATTGAAACTTCACGTGCTGTTTGCGCTCGGCAAGAAAAGTCTGCGAGCTGGTGCCTGTTGCCACGCGGAGGAAACGGCATCAGCCGAGAGGATGTGATTGCGATTGGAGTGATCGATAATCGACAGGAACTCCTTCTGACAGGCTCAGAATCATACCTCCTTTTGTTATCTAGAAAGATTCAGAGATTCTCGGAGGAAATGACTTCGTTCACCCCTTCAGAGTTGTTTAGAGACTCGGTTGCTCGAGTACCTACACAGCTCCAGGGTGTGAGTAATATTAAATGGCACGGTAAACGGTAGTTACTTCCGACAGATGGACCAACTGCCGAAAAGAAAGCACAGATCTGGTTGTATCAAGAGACGATGAGTCAACCGCGATTTCATTCGTTCTCAAGCGCGTATCTGGCGCGTGCGAGAGGGAGGACGTGCGTGAGTTTCACCGAGTGTGTATTCCCATGGGGTCACACGAGAGATTTCTGGATTACGATCCAGCCTTTTGATAGAAACTTATATGGCAAGGAAACGGATGGCGTGTTCGGCATTAAGGAAGTACGTGAGTCTAGAGCGAGCGGTAGTTATGGGTGCGTTTCAGCCTGTCGACGTGCGTCTCCCTCGGGTCCTCCTCATCTTCCACGTTTCCTTTCTTTTCTGCAATTGCCTAACGTCGTCCTAAAACGGACGCTCAGGCCCGCTGGATCTTATGGGCCCCGCGAAACGCACGCACAAGAATCCTCGGCCCAGTTCAGAGGTCTCGGAGCTTCCGTTCAATCTTCCTTATCATAACTTCCGCAAGCGTGGATAGAACAAGAAGCATCGAAGCTATTGCGTCGCTGGCTCAATTTTGCCTCGCAATCAATTTTATCAGCGGATTTAAGTAAAGCCCTTCCTTATTCCCTGATGACGGAATTGGAGAATATGGCACTGTCACCTCCGCAGCGTAATTTTTCCTCGCGTGTTCGCGGAACGGAGACTTTTGCGAGAGCGTTTATCAGTAAAACCGTAGCGATTAACGGTGAACGCACAGAAAGCAGGAAGTCGTTTGTCGGATTCTGCAGCGCGAGTTCGCGCGCGGTTTTACGGTTCTCTCGGGCGTCCAATCCCATCGAAATGCCAGCGTATTTCGAACCGGATCGTAATTAACCGCCCATTACTTACCAGTCCAGCGGAGACGGTGAAACCTTTTTGTTTCTACGAATCGGTCGGTGGCGCGCGCTCGCTCCTCTTGTCTTGTCTCTCTAACGACGATGAATCCCCACCGACTTTCTAACTGCGGCCCACCGAGGCCGAGACTCGCCGAAACCAGTCATTTCGGTATCGTTCCCCTCGTGTATCAATGATTCTCGTCCACTGCCTAATGAAAGCCCGCTAACCTTCTCTAACGATCGATGTCACGTGCAATTTCTGCCGCGGTGTTTGTCGTAGAGGAGCCACCGGGTGCAGAGAAAAAACGGCACGGGAAGGGAATCGTGAAGGAGCGCTCGCGTCTCGAAAGAATGGCACCGCGTTACATCGACACCTGCTATTTATCATTAGCCCCTGACGGCCCTACGGTTATTTATGACACCCCAGAGTGTTTTAAAATAATCATACACTCATCTCGTGGAGCCGACTTCATTTTTGTTCCGCAAGCGTAAACGACGGTAATGAATGTGCTCCTATCTTCTCGGAGTCATCGCGTATAAATCACATTTGTGAAATTAGTCGGTCCATAACGACACCTGGCGTACCTAACTGTAACTCGCTCGTTCCATTTCGGGCCATTCGTGGATACTTACAGCAAAGTGGTACACGAATACTGCGCAGAATTGGTGGGTATACAATTTATCAAATTATTAACGTGTACTTCCGTCTCTTTCTCAAGTGTACTTGCAAAAATTCACGTATGTAGGGGGAGTTCCCCTAGTGCCGGGCGCTTCAGATTTGTCTCAAGTAAGAAGAAAGAAATGTTATTAAATTAAATTGGAACGTGTCGAAACCTAATTGTAATTTTTTTTGAGGATCAGAAATGCCTAATGCCCTGTATTAGGTACTACTATCACTTAGCCTAACTAAAGTTAAATCCAGCATTATTAATTCAGATCTGTAATTAATTGAGAGGAGAGAAAAAAGAGAGATCAAAGTTACCAGGCCATACATTTTTTAATACTCTTTCAAATACCTGCCACAGAAAGTCAGAAGAAGCCCTGCTTGCTTCCGACACATGCTCTCGTCCTCGGTGAATGAAGTGCTATTATTTCAGCAGGCAAGCGGAGCGACAACGATTCCAGGGCAGGCGGAGATACATCTCCTAGTGGCCGGCTAATCACGCGGAGCGTGTAATCAGTGTACTAATTAGCCGCGACGCGACTGTTGCACGGGCGACAGCCACCTGTCCGTAGTAGGGTAATAACGTCCCTCTGCCGGCGCGGAACGTCAGGCTGGATGGCAATGTCACATCTCGGAAGTCTGAGAGGACTGCGCTGCCTATTATGAACCGCGAAACGACCTGCATTAGCGTGCTCCACGTCTCGCGGCGGATCGTTTTGTTCTCCACTCGTGGCCGACGACCACGGTTGTTATGACGTTAATCGTCCCGACGCTCTTGGCGGACCGCGCTCTAATCGTCGCACGTAGAAGTCGAATAACCACCGACGGCACGGACGTACTAGCAGGACGAGGGACAAAGGCAGATGGAAGATCCGGGGAGTCGTTTGCACCTGCTTAATCGTCGGCGGAGAAGCTCGGCGAGATTAATTGTCTACTATTCATTCGTAATACGATTAGCGAATGTCTGCGGACGGGGGCGTAGGTGCATCGGGCTGATTATTCGAGTTACGTGGGCGTTGCAGGTTCAGCTCCCATTTCTGACCACAGGCAGAGTTTTCAGGAAATGTTGTCAAAGCATAGGAGATGGTAGAGGCTTATCTGCTTATTAGCGGAGTGTTGTTGCTCGAAACGCCTCGAGTACGATCGATCGCAGGAAAGGCGCGCACCCTAATTTCCCCGCGTATATCGCCGATAATACGTGACGTCATCGTACATCAGGTTCCCCGGGGTTGATTGGGTGCGAGAATTGGGGCCCGCCAATTACCCGGTGACCTAGCCGCGATTTATGGGGTCAGTCGTAACTCACGCTGGCTTTCGTACTCCCTCTGTTAGTGGGGGCCCCCTATATTCCATAACTCGACACCCCGTAACCCTCGACGTGGCTGTAGGTGGATACGTACATAGGTATAACGGATGCGCGGCATCGGAACGAGGCGCAGGATTTATTGCGGATTAAGAGTCTCGGTTGGCGCTTCGCGGACAGGAATTCGCGAGCCTCCGAGCGGCCAGGTCGGAGACACTGCCGTGAAATTCAGGCCTCCGCCGTCGATAAACCACGACGGTGTCGCGAACCCTATCTCCGTGCCAGGCGTCATTGAATCGTTTGAAAAATTCGCGTTCCACTCGCGGCGCGGCTGTCGAGATAACAGAGAGACTGCATTGTGGCGAACGTTGCCAGCGAGCTGGCCAAGGGAACAACGGCGAGACACGAGTGACAACTTCGTCATAAAGAGTGGACGAGTAACGACGATGTAGTTCCGAGTACCGATCATAAACCTGGCAAGCTAACAGCGCCCGGGGACCCGGTCGCGATTCGAAGGCATAATTCCCCGTTGGAGACACTTCCTCGCGGCTCTGTCTTTGTAGCGCGAGAGCTATTGTTGCCCCGGCTCGCACTTTCTACACAGACCCGTTCTCTAAGCTTCCTGATTCCCTCGCGAAGATCGCCTTGCTTATTAGATCCTCCGCCGAGGCCCTGGCTGATGATTTCCGTGGTTTGGACCGCCCAACCAACCTGGATCGCCTGAATCGACCCAAACTACGCTAGAGTGGCATTTATGCTGTATAACAGATCTGCACTCCGTTGGGAGTGCAAGGGAAGAGTACAGTTGAGGTGGTAGGAGTTGATCACGGTAGCTTACTCGAGTGCTATGAGCTGAGAGGTAGATTCTGCACAGTTTTTGAGTAAATAGTATCTAAAGGTGGGCACACCTTGCATCCGCAATAACAGCTGAAGAGTTCTCCTGCCTCGATCGTCGTCACCAGCTGAAGAGAGGCCAGCCAGATGCATTACTGATGAAGAGCACCCGCGTAAGACGGACGTCTGGTCCACGCGCAGGAGTGTCTTGCACGGGGGAGTATTTTTGCCGTTGGTACGAGTTTGCAGGTTGCGCGAAGCGGTCTGCGCGATCAGGCTGGCCGCTCGGGCTCGGTGACCGAGGATCCCCCTGGGCCCCTCGGGGCCCAACGGGCCCAGAGTCGCCCTCCCACTGGCCCCTGGCCCGCGTTGCATCGCGTTGCATGGCGTCCTCGTGTGGGCGAAGGGTCATGGGTCGCAGACACACCGCAGTGGCTCTCAGCTGTTGCAGATACCCCGTGCACAGGTTGAACGAGCCAGTTCTAGCTACACCTAGCGAATTCCTAAGGAAATCACGTCGGCGCGACGCCTAAACACCTGCTGACCAATGTAGCCCTTGCAACCTCGCCTGCGCGATCACAGAGGACACCTGGATCGATAGAAGAGCAACGATATATGTTCGATGAAAAAAATGCCCCTCTTGGAGGAATCGTCACCCTGAGAACCATCCGCCTCTGGTCCTCGAGATAGGTGGTGCACCTCGGAGGATGCACACCCGGACAGGCACACCGGACGAAAATCGCGGTGCGTTTGTCGCACTGGTCGGGCAATTTGTTCGCGGGCCGTCGACACAATGACGTTGCACAAAGTGCACCGGGGACAGGAGGCTCCCTCGCAGGGATCTTACCATCTAGATGGGTGACGGAGAAACCGATATGGCTGGAGATACCCAAAGTAAGCGTCTCGCGTACGATCAGGCGACGATTTCGACTGCAGATACCTCCCCTCTGTGCAATCTTCATTAGAGAACAATTCACCGTTCACGGCAGCGCCATTCTTCCCCGTTTCAAGGTGGGTGCACCGCGGCACCGTTAGATAGGCGCAGACGGTATCTCGCCGTGGAGCTCGCACGGAATCGTCAAGCGAGAACGCAACAAAGAAGAGGGATCGCCGTGGAGGGAATTTTAGGATTCCTCGGGCACCGATACGGGTTCGTGGTCGAAAAGTTATGGCACGAGAAAGGCTGCTGACCGCAGAGGGCTCCTGTCCTCTCGTGCGAAAGGTCACGCGCGGAGGAACTGACCTCCCTTCTCTCCTGTCTCCGTCCCGGTCCCTCTCGGCAGCCTGCCCTCGTCGGTCCTTGGCCGGCGGGGCGAGGCAGAGGGGAGCTACCCCAACAATTTCGAGCAACGGCAGATGGAATCTGAGAGGGGCGGGTCGAGCAAATTGAAAAATTATGCCGACGCGTACGCGACGCGTTTTTGGCGAAGATGCAAGACAATAGGATAGGGAGATAAAAAGGTGAGGACCGTTCAAAAGGGTAACGCCATCACGGTAGGCGCACCGCATACGTATAGAGGCGCAGGGCCCGTATATATCTGCGACGATCTACGGAAAGGTATATATACCCCCGCAGGCTTGACAGCCGGTGCTCATGCATAAATGCGTCAACGTTGTTTCGCTCCCTATCTACGATCTCTGCGAGACTCTCCCCGGCTGTCCGTGCGCGCCTATATCGTCCAGATTTCTGATCGGCTTATCTGTTCCCCGCGTTTCCAATCGGCCAGCCATTAAATCGAACTTGCCTAGTACCTTCCACCGCAGGCCCGCCGATGATAAATCGTGCGGTGCGCGCGCCCGCTGAGAGAGACGCGACCGTTCGTCAAGCTACAAATGGAACTTCGATAAGGGAACGCGCTTGTCGTCGCCTTTTGTTCGCTAGCTAATTGCTCGTAAATCAGTCATATCGCGCTCGGATTCTGGTAAACGCGAGCAAGCAATTAGCATCGTCGAGCTTCATTCCGGCTGTCGTGAAACATCGTTGCCTCCATTTGTCCCATTAAGCTCGATTTAGATCTCTCCTCCCCGTTCGAAGGAGGACGATGGAACCACGGTGGAGAGATGTTCCCATAACGGTAAGAGACGGTCTGATTTTCTCGGATTCCCATTGAAGAGCGAGGCGGACAGGCCTTGATGCCCGTGATCCATACGTTACCGTTTTAGAGGCGCTAGATGCTCGTAAACTCTCATCAGAGATCGAATCGAGGCGCGCTTGCCAAGTGGAAGAAGTGGTACTGGAAACGGTGGGTTAATTCGCGAGTGATGAGCTGCCCGGGCCCTCTCTCTCTCTCTCTCTCCTCTCCCTCCGGCTTCTACCAGGCCCTTTTTACCTGTGCTCTTTCTGTTTCGTTCCATCCTCGGGCCGAGCGGCGCGGTGCTCGCCTCCGCTCGCGCGAGTACGCGCCCGCCTCGCGATCGTCTGCGGGCACGTCGTGTTCCCACGGACGGGGGCCCGGGAGGAGTTCTTTCGAGTTTGAAAACACGGCAATCAGTGTAACTGCTCCTGCCGCAGCGCTATGCGTACATACATATGTATATCCGCTTGCTATCCCGTGCCAAGAACATTGTGCGGTCGTGCGTTTTCTTTCTTTCAAAGCCACCGCGATGTCGTCGGCCATGTTAAGCGGTTTTTATCCGGGGGTCCCGCCGCTGATTGCCCGCATTGAGCCGCGCTCTCCTTTGGGACCATGAGAAATCAGCCTGCTTCAACGTTAGACAAGATGCTGTAAACTTGTCTTTTCATTCAGCCTGGAATCCTGACGGGGGGGGCGAGCTTATACTTAACAGCGGAGTGAAGGGGATGCCGCGGGTAACTTACTGCGCTGATGCGACTGCCACGACTACATAGATGCAAAGTAGGGAGTAACGCCGCCAGGGATATCCCGCTCGCTATTATATTTAAGCTAACTACCATCCCCCTCTTTCGCTCCGATAATCAAGCCTTCATACGAGGATCTATGATATTAATGGAACCCTGATACGCTGCTGGGAACGGCACGGGGGCTCCTAGTCACTCATCTTACAGCTAAGCATGTCCAACGGAGCGAAAGCGCAGTGATTAAGCGCAAACTCCGTTTCACTGTGCAGTTGCTTCGTTTTTCTTACCGGTGTTACTGGTAATGGTTTCCTTTTGCAGATGGAGGCGCATACAGTATGGGAATTTCGTGCTCGAGTAGAAGGGCTTCGACACTTCCGAAAATCAGGGCAACATCCGGAAGGGTGAGTTTTAAACTCGAAACTCAATTACTTACGAAAGCTCGCAGAATTCTGATATTTGACAGTCTGCCCAGTGACAGAACTGCGTGCATCGCGCTAACTATTTCATTTATTTCATTCCCTCGAGTTTGCGTGACATTTCTCCAGTGGCGCCCCCAGAATGGGCCAAGGAGCCTTGGCACCCCCCAAAGAAGGGGCGTTGCAAGAAGAAAGGAAAACTGAATTTTATTCTTTATATACATTTCCTCCCAAGATTAAATCCTGAGTACGCCACTGCCCACAGTAAACAAATGATCTCTTACGCTATCCGCGATCGGCGAATTTGATTTCATGTGCACGACCCAACAGATGACGAATAGGCAATTAAAAGTCTTGACGATCACCTGTAGGTGTCCCTTTCCTCCGGGAGGTGATAATGTTAGAAGCGAGCGGAAGTCTTCCCTGTCGGCGAACAGAGCACGTCTTGGTGATTCATTCCCCGGCAATCGAGTGTCGGCTGGGTAACGCCGTCCCCGTCGGCGTCTCCCATGACGACCCGGTGACTAACTCCGCCGCTATGGCGTGTCGTGGAGGCCCCGATACCCGTGCGCGCTAGCGAGTCGATGGCGCAACGCAGCCTTTATTCCTCGACTTTTACGCGGGGCCCTATCCTCCACCGATGCAAGATCGGCAGGGACCACGCACACAGGTGGAGGCTGCGCAGCGTGTGTGCACAAGTGGAAGCTAGTGGTGTATGGTGCGGTGCAGGATCGGTGGCTCGTACGAGCCCCGTCTTGCGCGTGGGTGGAGACCTTCCACGAGATCTGCTGAGAAAGCGCGGCGCGGTGGTAGGCCGGCGTAATCGAATCGTCGGGTAATTACTCGATAGTCGCACCGTGTCATTCATATATCACCGGGCGAATTGGTGTGTGTCACGCGCGTCCCGGCGAGCAAGTAAATAAGGCGGACCGCGGATTTACGCGCTGCAGGCCGATCGGTATCGGCCGGCGATCGTATCGGGCCGGCGTGCGCGGGCGTCGCGTAAACGGCGATAAGGCGAGAACTAGCTCGTAAGTTTCCGCCTCGCGGCTCTACCCAAAGCGATCCCCCGTCCGCTCCGGAGCTTGTTGCCCCGCGAGCTGCTCGTGCACGAGCCAGCGCGGCCGATCTCTTAATTGATAGATGAGGAGGCGGGGGCGGATGCCGAGCTGAAGGAGCGTTGTTGGTTCTGCCGCTGATATCTGCGCCGCTGGTTCGTGGAAACCGCGAAGCCCGTTGCTTCCACGTGGGTCTTGAAAGTTAGGTAGGTATGTCTAGGAACAAGAAGGTAAATTGAAACGGTTAGAAAAGCTACGATAGGAAAATGGCAACGTGAACGGTGTGAGGCACCCCGGCGGCGTCAGACTCTCCTCGGAGTGCAGGTTTAGGATCAGACAGCCGGCAATGGGTCGTTGACGCGAAATCGAGTTACGTCGAACCACGAACTGTCTCGCGGTGCCGCATCCCGGCGGGTTGCCGCTTGCCGCCGTCGAAGTGGCGAAACGACGAGGATGCACACTCATGCACAGCATAATACGGAGCGGAACCCGAGGCGAGGCGACACACGTAGGTAAACGATCGTTTGTCCTCCCACCTCTCGATTGTCGTCTCGGAGCAGCGCGGTTGTTGCATCCTCGCGCGCTGCGAAACACGAGGGCAAAGATGGAGATGAAGGTGGAGGTGGAGGTGGCTGCCCTCGGCTATATCTTGAGTAATTGGAACACGACCTCTGTCAACCCCCGCTGACCCTAAATGGTCAGCGGAAACGAGCTTACCACCGGGGAGAGGAAGCCACCGACGGTCTTGGGCAATCGCATATTAGATGCAGATTCAGATGCAGATGGCCGTGGTCGTGGGCCATCGTGGTCTAGTAGCTCCCGCCAGGTAGAACGTTCGTGTTCGTACCGGATGACGCGTCAGCCCCTCCGTTCGCGCATTATTATACTCCCACAACGATTTATGCTAATCCTGTACGAGGATCGCGCGTGGATTACGATGAAAATAGGGTAGGAGGATTGTTTTGTTGGCCCGATGCAGAGATCCTCACAGGTTATTGATTAGTAAGGTAAATGTTTCCATCAGCCACTGTCCTCGACCAACTATAGGTGCCTAATGTGGAGAATAGCTAAGAATTGAGATTCAGGGTATTTTTCCTACAGATTTAAAACTTGCAGCGCGCAGTGGTCCAAAATGCGATTCTAGCTAAGCAAAATTACTTTTATATACCTAGGGGAAGTCGGGGTATTGCGAGCCACTTTTTTTTATTGCTACCAAACTGCTATAAAATCAAGTGTTTCTTCGAATTTCAAAGCTGGATGTTGTAGTATGAAGATTTACCTTTCTTTTGGTCACAATAGTGGAATCGAATATTTGCAAATTAGACGATTTTCAGACTATTACAAAAAATTTGCATTTTCTTGAATCTGAAAAATCTCGGGGAATCGTGAGCCACTTTATAAATTGAATAAAAATGACAATGCTTGTTAGGAAATGTTTATTCATGTAGCATTTTTGTACCCCTTTTTTTACTTTTTAGAGTCAGTGGGTCATGAAACGTCGAGAATTGCAATAAAACCGGGGGTCATTTTTGACACGATCTACATACTTTCCCTCTGTTATATACATAACAGTCGGGAAAGTAAAATTTATATTGTGCTCAAATATTACATAAACAATCATAAAGAAACATCAAACACGTAAGGTTAGCTCTTTAAATGTCAAGAATCGAGTGGCTTACAATTCCCCGAACCATTATTTTTACAACATGGCCACAAATAAATAACACAATGCTAACTTAATGTCAAATTTCTTTATTATTTCGAAAGCTTGAAGTCACACGAGTATTATAAAAATAGTTACTTGCGTGGATTCACAGAAAAGTTTCACAATAATAGACCACACACGAAGTGAAAATAATATTTCGAGATCAGCCAATTTTTATCTGTTAACAGAGCAAAGTAACGATGCGGGTGCGTACGTTCACTGATCGTGGAAATATTAGCTTATCATAAGACAAGTAAATAACAGTTGTTGGCAGCTGTCATTATTCACTAGGGAAAAAAATATGGCACTGGCACACGATTCCCCGTGGCTCACAATACCCCGACTTCCCCTACTATAAAAGTACTTATTTACTCATTTATTATTTTTAATGTCATTTCTACGTATCTATAATGATAAAAAATATGTCTTTTAAATATGTAGAAATGACATTAAAAATAATAAATGAGTAAATACTGTTAAAGTTATCTAGATACAGAAACAAATACCTAATGACAAAAATAATTTTGCTTAGCTAGAATTGGATTTGAAACCACTGTGCAGCAGTCTAGTAGTGATTTATACTTTCCACCCCTCAACCACCAGCGTCTCTCAATTTTCGATTTAGGCACTATGTCTAATTATTATTCCCCCTACATTTTCGTAATAATTCACATCAAAGGTAATCCCACGATCAATCCCATCATAAACCATAATACAGTATAATAGGAGAAGTTTGAGCTATCCTTTCGCTTACGACGCGCTCACCAATCCTTTGATTTTTAGGGCTCCCCTAATGCCCGACAAAGTCGAAAGCGCACGGTCTTAGAAACCGTCTCGGGCAATAAATAGTTACGTTCGGGATAGAATCTGGCCTGCTTCCGACAGGATTCCCACGAATCCGTGTCGGGCAGCGGCCGACAGGGTATCTCTTCATTCGTTTAACGATCCTTCGGACGCGGTCAAGGAGGTCGTCGGTTTTTCAGCTCGGGGCGAGCGTATCGCGGGGCCATAAAATGGAAAGCCGCGTGAATCGGCGACCAATTAAAGAGTCCGATTCATACGGGCGAAAAATATCGGCCGTAAAACGTCGCGTCGCATCAACGCTTAACGATTTGGCCCTTCGCCTTCTGGTCTTGTGCTTCTCGGGGACGAGTGAAGGCAGAAACGACTGTATCGCCGATAAATTAGCCGGTGGAAAAAGATCTGGGAACGAAGGCGGCGGCGTTTTTATGGAGGCGGTGCGTTTTTTCTGCCCCCCGAGTCGTAAAACATTCGCGTAACACGAGCGGAGAATGCGCGCAGCACCGGTCCCGATAAAATATTTGACGAAACGCGGATTTCACAAGTGGCCGTGGCTGGTTTCGGTCGCCTGGGAAGAACGGGTCGGGACGGGCGGGAGCGCGCGAGCGAGCATAACGGCGAGAGTCGCCCACGCCGCTTCCAGCCGTGATCAAGGAACAATGTATAACAGTTTCTTCATGGTTGTCTCGTCAAATCAAGTATTAGTCATCTGCCAGGAACGAGATTCAGTGAATGTACTCGTGCGCGCCTGTTCGAGCTGGCACCGGTTTCCGGTTTCCATTCCCTTTCCTGTGAATCTCACCCAGTAAGAGGCGAGCCGTGCGCTATTGCAAAATTATCGCCGCCTGGAATAATCCATTCCCAATGGTCGTTTTCTCGATTCGCTTTGAAATTGAAATGTCTCCTATTGATGGATCCGTGGGTATACCAGAAACCAGTCTTATAGAATCTCTTGCTGGAAGTCTTTCGGCGAAATGTCGAGACGTGTGCAGCTATAATACTTTGAGAAGGTACACAAGTTCGCGAGCCTGGGATTCTGAATGCAATTCTTTCAGATCCAAAGTTCTCGCTCTATTCAAAATAGTAACTCCACAATTATGGACGATGCACAGTTTCATTCTTGGGCACTATTTCTTGGGCCAAAAGCATAGCAAAGTTGGGGATATTTTTTTTTAAGTAGGTATCTTTGAACACGTTGCGCGAACTTCAATTTCAAAGATGTATAAAAGCATGGTCCAAATTTTAGACGAATCGAATCGCTAGTTTCTGAAAAAAAATTCCAGATTTTGGTATGTTTATATCCCTTCATACACGATTTTAAACACCGCTCTAATACTGCTAGGACACCCTCTGTGGTAGAATATGAAGTCCCAGACCCGCCCATAAATTAGTCCGAAACAATTCTGACATGAATCCGACGGCAGGCCGTGGGGCGGAAATTTGCATGCGAGCACGATTTGTCGACCCTTATATCGGGTGAATCTTATCACGCCGATCGTCTGGTTCTTACGCGAGCGGAACATTTTTCACCTTTGACCGGAGGGGTCGAGGGGGATGGACGGTCGGAGGCGGAGTGGCCACCCGGCGGGTGATTCCTGGACAGCAGGTTGATCCGTTGGAGCTGTTGGAAGGGAGGGTGCTGCTCGAAGGGTATCGATCGCGAAGTATCGGTTCGCGGGCTGACAGTGCCTGAGAGATATATATCTGAGAGTGGCTGGCCGGCCCGAGTGCCGCGGGGTTCACGCGGGGGTAACTCAATTTGTAGTTACAAACGAGCATAATATGATAATGCCTCGGTGCCCAAGCACACCGATTCACCTGGGCCCGTCTCCGCTTTGTTAGCGGCCCTCTGCTCGGCAAACGCTTCCCCCCCCAGCTGTGCACTGTCATTTGTTCACGTCTGTCAATACGTCACTGATAGGCGCACCGGTATGCCTCGTTGGGCACCGAGATATGCCCTGTCAAGGCCAATCTTCGCACGAAATTTCGTGTGCGAGCGTGAAATCTAGAATCGGCGGGTCTCTGGCTGGAGGGAGCTGAACTTGGCACGAAGCATGTTAGGGTGAGAGACGAGGGATAATCAGAATGCTGGTTTGATAGAAACGGAACTTTATGACTCAAGGGATCTGGCAGAGTAGATTATTTGATAAGTAGAATCTGCTATTAGACGCATGGTGAATATTGGTGATTTAGCCTGACTGTTAAGATTGCTCACATACCTAATTATGTAAACATATTTACACTTTCCGTTGACCACCACTGTATGTGGGTCACCGGTGATGTAACTTGACTTTTTTAGTGCAATCGATGGGTTGGTGAAGATGCTGTGAAAGCGAGCAGGCAAGGACAGAACTCGAACAGGCTTTTTTTCCTTTTAATTCAATGACGTCTTCGGTATCTCTCTTTGCAGAAACAGCACCTCCTTTTCTCGACTATATGGATCAATATATTTACAATCGATTGCGATAGAATTCATTTCCTTCCCAGTGAGAATAACCATAAACTCTTCGTCGTGAACGCTACACAGTGTTAATTCACAATCTCCCCTGGCGTCTATCGCTCAAAAACTGCGGCGCGGCTAATAGTGCGTGTAATGTACACCGCTACCGGCGACCACCGCGCGAAAAAAGGACCGCGCTCGTCGTATAAATCATTTGCCGCGTATGGTATCGAGGCCGATTCGAAAGTACAACGCTTGTCAAATTGCTAAACGGTTAATAATACATCGGCGGCTATACTACTTTCCGCTCCTTGTTCCCTCGGCTTTCTTCACGATTTCGCCGCTCGAGCAGAGCCGTCGGCTCTGGGGTGCGCGTGATTTAAGGCGCATCGTAAATAGATAATAATAAATCGGCATCGCGGTGCCCATTTGCTTCGGGACCAATTTGTTAGGATCGCTCGCCCTCGAGACCCGAATGTACAGGGTCATCCGTTAAAACTGCAACCTACGCGCGCGCGCGAACAGACGAAAACGGCAACACCGCCTCACGGACGCATTCCACTACAACCATTCACCGGCCCGGCGCAGCGTTCGGACAGCAATGATGTCCGAGCTCCGAAAATTTTCGGATGGTTTCTTTCAAATTAAACTATTTTTTAGTTACTTCGTGGATTCTGATTTTTTCCGAGTTAATTTATACGTTTTCGAGCGTGCCGCCGAGCAGTATTATTAACGATAGAGTTTATTTGTTTATCAATTGCAAACGTTGGAATCGTTAAATTACAAACTGCTACGTGATACACTTGGATATTTTCATTCGCGTCGCGGTGCAAGAAAGGAGGGTGAAGAGTGATCTAGTTTCGAAGCTGTGCGTTCACCCAAGTCTGACGGTACTGTTGTAGATATGCACATATTTTGAAACGATGCAGAAATGATTTCTTAGAATTATTAACTTGGAGGAATTCTGTATCCCTCGTCAGGTGAGGGGTCGTCCTTAAATTATCTAAGGCCTTTTGGGAGGGGAGGTAGCGTCTTACGCAAAATATTTTGAAACGAGTTAAAGATGAGAGAAGAGAAGCAGCGAAGAGTAAAAAGAGTTAAATGAATTATATAAACCTTTAACAGAATTTTAATAACCGAAGAAATGCAACGTAAATAATATTACGTAGGGAAAGGGAGGAAGGGGGTTGGAATATAAAATCTTATACTTGGAGTGGGAGCTGGGTATGAAATCACCGAAATTACCCTTACGTAATTTAAGAATGGCCCCTAATAGTGGACGACGGAAATGAAATGCGAATTCATAAGAATTGAAGAAGCTTGGTAAAAGCATTCTTGACAACTGCCGCAGCAATTAACGTGTCAAAGCATCGTTCCCACGATGGGCAAATTGTAGAAAGCTGACGTCTAGCTTAGCAAATGAAACGTTGCAATTTCGACGAGCACAAAGTATCTCCGCGAACCTCTTGAATCCCGCAATCCGCGGTTGCAAGGGGGGTCGAAACAGGTGACGACCGCCGGATCGCTTAGAAATCGATGATCCGCAGCTGTCAAGCTATTAGCACCTCGCGCCGTGGGTCGTTATCATTATCGGCCGACGTCGGGGGAACGATTTTAATTCGCGTTTCACCGCGTGGCCACTCGAGCCGCTGCCGTACAAGGAAGCAATCACGGTGAAACGTAAAATTGACACGGGCCGCGCGAACCCCGCGGTGGTTTTCGCGAGGGAACAAGGCTGGCGCATGGAAGGCGCACGGGTACACGGGTCCCGTGGCTGCCACGGCGGATCCCCATCGTTCGTTAGAATCGAGATTTCGCGGCGGGCCCCGCCGTTTGACGCGGCGCGCATCGGACGTCTCCTGTCCTTCCTTCCAGCGAGAGATTAATCCTTTAGAAAACTGGCAATCGGGATAATGGCGGCACCGTGGGCCTCTCACGCACCGATCCTCTACGTGCACGCGACTTTCAGATCCGCCGTGCGCGTTATGTGTAACGACGACGCCGGAGAAATTTTCATTTAGCTTGCAGCGACGTGTCCCGTTCGTTCCACTGTTATCCAACGAGCCGTGTTACAACAGACTTCCCGGACAGGGATCGCGCTTCGGATGCTTTACGACGATTGACGCCGGGGCCCTGACTACTTCGTTACACATCGTTAAGCCACGCTCCGCCGCGGATGATTCCCAGCGCTTTCACGAGCCCCGTTTAACACCGGCTCACACGTGAAATCTTATCATCATAAACAAATCATCTGTCGATGGGGGGCTCGCTCCTGTCGCGAGCAATCTCCTGTCGGTGTCTGCCGAGACGCCAGCGTGTTCTACTTGATTGCTCGCGGAGCGTCGACGGCCGAGCAGTTTGTTGCCCGTGGTCGACTTTTAAGTAGATTGTGAAATGTAATTGATTTAGTACTAATTCACTGTACGGTGGATCAATTCTTTTGATGGATCACCCGGCGCTATCTTGATTCTAAACTTATAGTTGAATTAAAGCTGAATTGAGGAGCTTGCAGCAAGAGGGGCGCAACTCTATGCACGTTTCATGCAAATCCGATAGCAAATGATGTTGGTTTTGTTTAACTAATGAAAGTCCATTTATGCAAAAATTATCTTTTATGTTACTGCTCTGGAATGCATGAGAGGACAGGGCTGTAATGTTTATAACAGGATGTTTATAGCGATAGCATGCCCAACCGATAGAGTCCGTGTGCTTGACGGATCTCTCCTCAAGAATTCATTCTGCCGAATCGTTTCATTCTATAAAGACGTTCCAAGTGTCCTGAATAAAATCAAGATTTAAAACTATTAATGTGTCTTGAGTTTCCATGGCCTAATTCCAATAAATGAGTGATTTATTGCAAATGAATAAAAATACAAATATTAATATTAATATTACTATTACTATTAAGAACAAGAAATACTAGTATTAATATTTCGGAATATATTAATATTTTTATTATAGAATACTTTTCCGCCAAAAATAGAAGTAAAAACTAATACCAACTTATCGCGTGAAAATATATATCTTTTAATTAGTGTTCTCTTTTCAACGTTAAGTCAATGCGATAATATTATAAACGATCTTCAATTGGCTGCCCCCTTGCCTGCGGGTAACGCATCTAACGTTCTCATCCTCTTAGGAAAATCTTTAACGGGAGAAAGGATGAAACTTTTTACAATAGTTACGAGCGATGTACGTGTTGTGGTCTGAAACGCACCGTGCCGCGATGTACCCACGGCTCTCTCTAATAAAGTTGTCGCGAATAGGTTTCACATAGCGTTTCGTTGTGGGGGCTTGAAGAAAGATGCACGGTACACGTCGATGTGACAAGGTTCGAGCCTGAACTTACAAGGAGAAACGAAGTTTATCGAATTGCTTTGGCCTGTTCCTCGTCTTCCTTCTCGAAACCGAAGAAAGTCTTTGTTGAACGCTGTCAACGTCATAGACATCCAGCCTTGAATATTGGGCACGGAGGGGTAGCCTTTGTTCGATATCTAGTTACTTGTCAGCCTCCTTTTTAATCCAACATCGCGGCTGTCTTAACGAGCAAACTGCGTCTCAATTATCGATCGGTTGATTTGCGACCGAAGGTCGTCGCAGGTTAAAGAGAAATTTTGAGCAGAAAATTTACGATCCCCGCTCTGCTCCGTCCGCTTAATTAGGCGTGGACTAAAAGGACGGGACGTTAGAAAGTGTACGCCGAACACAATAAACGTCTGATACTACCTTCCAACGCCGAATCCTCCATGGGGTGTGCCGTTCTGAAGTTTCATATCGGAATGCTTGTGCTCGATTCGTTTTTAGAGAGTCGAGCAATAGAAGTATGTGGAAAACGAGACGATCGGAGACCTAGAGACACTCTTCCTTTCAATAGGCGAAGGAATTTGACAGAAAATGTCCCTGGATGGACCCGCAATTATTCACGTGGCTGAAACAGTGTCGGTAAAGCGCGAGGCGTAAAGTGAATCGAATTATCGAGTGGAAAGGGGTCGACTGGAGTTGTCGGTCGCCTTGGTCGATAATTCATTATCCCGGAGCCACGGTCTCGTCTCATTTTCGCCGCACGGGGTCCTCGATCACGCCTAACGGCATCGCATCGGCGTAAATACGTTGCGTAATTAATTTCGCGGCAAAGCACGTCTCGCCGCGGCGTTATATTTATAGCGGTGCATTAACCCGGTGTGTTTTATGCGTCGACCGAGGCGAAGCAGCGACCGTGGCCTCGCGTAATCCACGAAAAGAAATGCGGGAGAAGAGAAATGTTGAAAAAATATATTGCCGCGCCTGGGGCAGCACGATCTATCGGAGGGGTAAGGGGAGGAAAACGGACGCAATTTCCAGAGGTCAAGGGACCGGGTGAAAATATCGACAGGGGGTCAGGTCTCGGGTTAGTTAATGCGCTTTCTGTTTCCCTTAGCCGTCTTCTTCCTCCGTTCTTCTTTTTCCTCTCGTTCCCCCGTCCTTGTCCAGCGTAGGTGTGGAACCTCGTGGCAAGTCCACACGGTGGACCACTGACTGCGCACAATTAGGCCTCGGCGCAGAACGAATTCATCTTCGTTGGACGCGCGAGACTCCGACCAGTTCGGCACGATCGATTATCAATCATTCTACCGCGATGCCCTGGTCCACGATCCGACGCTCTCGAGGGCCGCGCGCGCGCGGGGGAAAAAAGTAGAACCCGGCTCGTACGCGATCCACGGCCCGCGGGGTGTACCCACCCCCGTAACCGGCTGCTCGTCGGGCTTCGACGTTTCCTGATGGACGTTTCCAGTGCCTCACGGGCACGCACGTCGATCGGGATAAAGTGGCTGTCGGGATTCATAATGATTGGGCCCGGGTGCGTTGGATTTTATCGACCGTGGGCCCCGGAAACTCGATCCCCGCCGTCGTGATTTATCGTCGGGGCCATTTTCGTGGGGCATCGCCTTGATTTCGAGGACCGGCGTCCCCGTGATCCTTTTTCGACGGCCTTTAGCGAGAGACTGCATCGACGGAGGCTTGTGTAACTCTGCTTTTTCCTTTAAGGATCTTTCTCCTCGCTCGGCGATGTTTTCCACATCGAATGGAAAAACGTGTCGACAGGGTTGCATCTCTGGTGGCGTCGTACGGTGGCTTGATTGATGGAAGCTTTCCAGGAATATGGGAAAAGTCTGTCCGCGTGAATGTAAATTGGACAAACCGTGGACAGACGCAATCGTCGAGGTGCAGGCCTTGAGTAATCCGGCGAACCTGTCGCCTTTCGATTGGGAAAACGGGGGAGGAGCAGAAGCTTGGTGACACCGGGGGATTTTCCATCACGGACGATTTTTCGTCGTTTCGTCGTAGTTTTAGAGATTAAGGGTCATTCAGCAAACCCTAAAAACAAGAGCAGGTTTGTATGTAGACTGGGTAGGCTGCAGCCTAGGGGGGCAAATTTCGGGCGAAAGACACTGGGAAAGGTAGCAATATGTTTATGCCTGTAACTTCTTATTTCTTCATAAACTGAAATGTCACACCGAAAGTGAAGGGTGATCTTCAAACGCAGAGGCTTGAGACAAGTTTAAAAACCATTCACTGTTTCTCCAAGTAGCAAATTAGCGGTAGGTGATATGTAAGTTGTCATACTAAATTAATATTAAGTGTCTGAACTTTTTTAAATTAAAATATTTGATGATATCTCACGATAAGGGTGGCAGGCGCTTCTTAGCCTGGAGGCGCCGAATCTCCAAACCCGCCGTTGCCTAAAAATGTTCAAAGGACAAATGCTTCGAGCACATTCGCATGAATTACGCGTAGCTCTTCTACCTGCACGTTGTTTCCAACGTACAAGAGATGACAGGAAAATGGCAGAGGGTCGATAGACGTCCCAAGTGTTCGAGCCCCATGGGAATTCATCTCAGGAAACGATCCTCGGATTGGTAGGTTCCGCGAACCGCCGGTACTCTCCCGATGGCCAGGTTAAAATGCATTTACGTAAGTAAACACCGCGCGGATTGGCCGCGTGCCCGCGAGAAAAGAGCGGCCGGAGTAGAGGAAAGGAAACGGAGGGAGAGCGGCCCGGGGGAGAGGGCACCATTGGAACCGTCATGCCGATGTCATTGTAGCTGGTGATTTATAGCCGGTTTGCGCCGTGCGCCGTCGTCGCTGGAAAATCGTTTGCATTGCGCAAAATTTAATAAAGCGATCCACGCATCGACATCTCTCCCCCTCGCGGCGACGGAATGTCTGAGAATTACGAAATCGCGGCGAGATACGCACTGGATCCGCTGTTTCGTGTCCGACGATCGCCGTTGGGGAAACGAAGTGTGCTCAAGAAGCGACGCCACCTTCTCCTGGGACCGAAATACCGGGGCCGGCGTCGATGTAGCGACGATGTTCTCTGATAAGCGTGTCGCGAGCCCCAGTGGCTCTGTAATTAATAATTCCGACACCTGGGGACAGTGATAAAATATGCATGAAGCTCGAGAGGTTAGGATCGACGTGTCTTCGAGACTGGAACCCAAACTTGTCCTAGACGTAGGCCCAAAGTGAAAGAGTACGGATACTTTCACACGAAACAAGTGGATCGAGTCAACCATATCACTTACAATCAGTCACGTCCCTAATATCAGTCGCTGGTCTTCTTCTTCGCAACTAGCTGGAAGTCTGTGTCGCTTTTAACACTCTCCAACCAACCACCATAGAAACCAGCTGCAATCGTTATGACATTGGATTACCTCTTAACGCAACGGCGCCGCAGGTTGGTCCATGCGACGAGAAACGAGAAAAATCGCCGGGCAAAGGTGAGACAGGTCGGTAGTCGCGTAATGGGTCCGCGCGAGGCATCGAGATAGAGTCGTCGTTGTCGCAGCCGCCGCTCGGCAAACAGTGATAATGGTCAGGATTAATAAATCCCCTTTTCTACGGCCATCAATCGCTGCGTGCCGCGGCTGGGATTGTTAACACGTTCCTACTCGAACATCCACGATAGAAATATCACTCTCCCAGGCGAGATACGGTAGGTTGCGAGTGGTTCGTCTTTTTCTCCCCCTCTTGGTCCCACCTTCCTCCTCGCCGCGGCCGTCCCGGTCGTCGTCGTCGTCGTCGTCGTCGATAATCCGCGTTTAGACGCGATAGTCGCACGCGGACGTTCTCGCTTGACAAATGATCATCGGCCATTCGATTCGCATGCTTTCTATTTATGCCCCAGCCGCGAAACCCCCGGCCAGTCGCGCGTCGTGACGTAATCGGCGAAACGAACAGAAACACGACAATGACGCCTCCACCTTCTCGCCGACACCCGGCTCACACCTTACGCCGCAGGTAAACCGCGCCGTTGACTCCGCGAACCGAGAGCGTGTGCGGGGGTGAGCCGCGCGAAACCCATCGGACTTACGTGTCTCTCGCCGCGCGCCAATCAGCGAATACGAGTCAGCGATGAAATATTCCCGAGGGCCGGGTATCCGGCTGCAAACCAGCGCCCTCGACACCGTGGGGAGACTTTTTCACCGGCGTTCCCGCCGCGCCGAGTACCTGGAACCCCGTCTCCAAACGACGCCTATTTCGCTACGTGATCAGGGAGGGCGGACGGCCGCGTGCTCGTTAAAAAGTTGTCAGAAAGTGTTCTGCGCGGCGGGCCCCGGTCCCCCTGGCGACGCCACCCGGCGCCTTTTTGCGGCCCGATGCTTCCGTGCGCGTAATTCCCCCGGCGGGGCAACGCGATATAATAATCCTGCGCGAAATCTCGCCGTTCCACGGCTAATTTGCATACGGGCGAATGGTCGTTATCCCCCGTCCCGGCTGGAGCACGCGGGGGCGGAGTCTCCAATTTTGCGCGAACGGGGCCTGATCGCGGGCCCGGTTGGACGGGCGGGCCCGCATCCGCGCCGCGTAATCGCGCCGGCGAAAAAAGTTATTACGTTTTTTGCGGGTCGTCCGAGATTAAAAACGGCCGGCGGCGTTGTAATTGCGAGCGATAGGGAAGCGGCACCCGGTGGCTGGCTACCGGACGTCAGCCGGGGCTCCTTTCTCCCCCGTCCACCCTCGGGGAAAGGGAATACAATTCCGGGAGGAGGATGCAGGCGAAGCAGGGGACCACTCGGAGAGGATCCTCCGGGCACGACCGCACAAATTACAGGCCAGCCAGCCAACGGAAGTCAGCAGAGGTGGACGTAGAAGCTACGCACCGCGGAAGTCGGATGATACCCTTTCGTCTTCGTGATCGGACGTCACGAAGTTAACAGCTTTCCCGATTGCGTCCACTTCGGCGAATTAACTCACGGGAACACGGTCTCCTGTACCTAGCTACTGCCTCCATCCACGACACGAATTACCCAGCGAGTCACACCCTCGGACGAGCTTTTTAATGTCTATAAAGCTTCCCCCTGCAGCTCTGTCCTCGTGATCGGCATTCGCGTCAGCTGCTAGGACTACAGTGTGTGGGTTTATTTCAGAATTATCGGCCGATCAGCGGCGTCCATCGTCATTCTGCAGGCAGAAGTGACTGGGGGAGGGTTGCGGGCAGGGTGGGGGGTCGCGCGGCGGTTGAAAAGAAACGGCAAATTTTCACTACGGCTCGTTGCTCGTTCCCCGCTCTTTTACGTAATATGATTTTCAATTGCACACGCCCATCACGTATCACGGCGCCTTTCTATTCATATAATCTTGGCCGAGCGTGTGCACGCCGCGCAGCAGCGCGGGGGGCGGCAGGGCACTTTTGATTATCGAACCTCGACTGCGGCGGGGAGAGGCGTTCGCGCGCGGGCATAATACCAACATATACTGGCTTCTTAGTGGGCATGCATTATAATGCATCTACAATGCACCGGCGCGGTGCGCATCAAAGCCGGCTACGTGAGCGACCACGTACCTGTGTACGAGCAATGCCCGAGCGCTCATGCTGCCGATACCGAGCGGGCTAATGGCCGAACGATCCATCCCTCGGTGATATTCTTTCTACGTTCAGCTTTTCCTGGGATTTCCTCTCGACGCGGGAGCTTTCGATGCGAGCTTCCTCCTTGGGGATTTTCCATGGGAGTTGTCAGGGTTTCGTGGATTTCCTCGGGGTTTTATGGTTAATATTGCTGATGCGAGTAATTAGAAATTGGAGTTCGTTGTTAGTGGGCAAATGCGTAGGGTGGATATGCATGCCTGCATCCGCAGACTTTTTTGAAGGCTCTAAGGGTAGTTGCAACGTTGGTGAAATGTTGGAAGAATATCTCACAAGGAGAGTATTTTAGGTGTCCGCCTCCGATCATTTTGATTTTTGGATATGTTATATTTCGCATTCAAAGACACAAAATTCGTCCATTGACACTATTCCCCTATCTCTAAATAATAGTTCTTGAGATATTCCACAAAAATGATTTTTCAACCCTAACTTTGAACGCAGTTTTCACTCCCCATATATGAAAACGGGGAAAAATAAAAAAACACGTATTTCTTATTTTTCGGTCCTCTACAACATATCCAAAAATCAAAATGATCGGAGGCGGACACCTAAAATACTCTCCTTGTCAGTAGGGCGTGGCAAATGCCTGAAAGCCCCAAGCACCAGAAATTTCGACTGATAATCTACTTCGTTTGGCTACTTAATCTTGAGCTAATTTTCGTCTCTTTGTACGTTCCAGACGCAACCCGTTCATCTGGCATGGATCATCGATGGCCTACAGTGGGAATCGGTGAGTCGGTTTACATCACAATTTTTTTCTGTTTTCTTTATTTCTTATCATTGTAAACTAAAAGGTAATACACCCGTGCAATAATAAGGACACATTTCATGCGCTAGCGTCAAGATTCGGGTTCGACTACTAAAAAGTAAATTCCCACTCCGAAAATTCTGGTTTCAATGAAACCTCGCGCGAATGTAGAGCACATTGGCGTATCCGAGGAGCAATAATACTTTCAGTTGAAATTCACTCTAAGGAAAATATACACCAAACTTCATATTAAGACCGAAGCCCAAAGCATCGCTGCGAGTCCAACGCGTTTGTCAATACGAAGGCGCGTCGCGCTCCCCAGTGCGGTACAAAATCTCGCAACCGATGGAACGTTCGCCCACTGACGGAAGGACTCTCTCTCGTCAGAGCCTCGACTCGCATCGATTCCCCGATTCGCGTCCGAGGGAGAGGAACAAAGGGGAATCTCTTGCCGCGCGCCCAGTGACCCAATACCGCGCGTACCGATCGGCTCTGAGAAATGGTCGGCAGAAACGATCCCGCGGAATTCGCGGACGAGCACGCCGGCGCGCCGAAGAAGGCGAATCCCTCACCTATATATATATCTCTCTCTCTCTCTCGCAGCCGGTTCAATCAGAAGTGGCGCCACACGGCTAAGAAGGGGATGGTCGACGACGAAAAAGGGAGAAGCACGGAGCGAAGATGGAGAAAGAGGCAGCGACGTGGTGAAACGGGGACGAGGCGGGGACCCGGCGCGTAATGCGTTGGCGTCCAGCCTCATAATACGGTAGCGCTGTGTATCGACGTGCAGGCGCACGAACAATCACGAACGGAGGTAGAAAAAGACGAGCAGGGAGAGAACGAAGGGAGGGCGGAGGGAGGGAAACGTGGATAGGAAGAAAGAGGGTGACGCGGGGGAGTGAAACGGCGAAGCGAAACGAACGAACGAACGAACGAATGGAATAACAATCCGTTCCGGCGGTCGGATCCCGTGGCGGCGTGTGCTAACTAATGGCATTCAAAATTAGTCCTACCAGCGGCGAAATTATTGAATAGGATCCCCGAGTGACGCCCGACGGCACCCGACGCGACGTGGACGAAAGTTTCTCGGTGGAGCGCGGCCCACGGTAGCCGGAGCCGTTCCTCGCGACCGCAATTGCGCGGCCCTCCCAGGTTCCGATATTAGTTTTCGACCTCACGTCCTGCCTCGTCGCTCCCTCCTAGCCCCCTTGGTCCTCCGTTCCTTCCGTCGCGAAACGTTTAACTGGTTATTACGGTTACAGAGCGCCGCGCATCCTCGCGCGGATAATCTATATCCATTTTTGCACCAACCTAGGCAGTCGATCCCTTTTCCACCGTCCCATCCGCGTTTGCACTGTCTCGTTGCTCCTTCTCGTTCTTTTCCCCTTAGCCGAGCTTCCTCCGGCCGCCCCGTCGATTTCGTGGTAATAACGCTGAACGCAATCTCCACTCTGATGATAGATTCAGGGGCTGCAGTCTCTCGGCTCTGCTCTATTCATTCATTTATTCCGTTTCCAATCGAGAAGGTAGTCATTTACACTGTGCCTAGGTAGGTATGTCTGAGTAGTGCCGCGTCGATTATCTGCACGCGTCACATCGGAATTCAGGGAATGGCGTGGAATAAAGCGGTATTAACGATGGCTGGATTCATCGATCGACTCGCGGCTCAATTGGACATGCACCGGCTGATTGCCGCCCGATCCAGCGAACAGAGTCGGAGTAACGAAGCCGCCTCGCAGCGTTAATGAGTCTTCCAGCTCGCGTTAGATCCGTTCTAGCCCCCCGCCTCCCCCTTCACCGCCCTCTGTTCACGAAGAACGTTTCCACGCGATTCATGCCCTTTCACCCTTCATCGCGTCCAAACGAGGTCCCGGCTCCTCTTGCCCCTCGTTGCCTCTCCCTTGTCCAGGTTCGTTTCGGCCTGCCGACACCTTAACGCGTTCTAAATGCCGGTGATGAGATCATTTATCATCGTACGAAAATGTGAGGCTCTCCCTTGGCCTGGCTGCGAGCCTAGAACCACGCTTCCGCGCTTTGATCGCCTCGTTCCCACGCGAGTCTAACCAGGAGACCTGGCCAGGAATCTCATCCTCGTCCAACGTGTCCTGATTTTCCTGCGTCTATCGACTCTCGGGGACGATGGCCTTCCTGGGGGGATTTAATCGTATCTGCCGGAGCACTGAAAATTCGAGGGCAGGAACCTTGCCTCGATGAAATCAGGCACGTAGATTTGGTCATAGAGATATCTTTAATTGTCAGCGGAACCCGTTATGTAAGTTATGCGCCGCACATGGGGGTCAGCCGAAGAGGGCGCTAAAAAACTATGTCGTACAATTTTGGGGCTGTAAATTGGGGGTGCCAAAAGTTTTCTTGCATAAGGGCGTCAAGCATCCTCGCGCCGGCCCTGCGGTGATTATCCTCGAATTTCACTCGAATTCGAAGGCAACGAATCCAGCGGACACGTTGGAATGTTGTTTTCGAAAACTGGATGGTGTACCGGCGGAATTCCTCGTTGCACGAGTCGAAGGCGAGCCCATTGTGGACAATCGCGCGATCCATTGACCAGAGGATTACCGTTATTACAGCCAACTTTCATTTGACTCTCATTATACGTTGGTTCATCCGCGGCGGTGCTCGTACGACGGATCAACGCGGTGTTGCGTAAAAGCGATTCGACCCGGGCCATTTTCGCGCGGCGATTAACGTCGGTTCACGGGCGTATCGCGTTAATGATCATCCTTGCTCGCCGCGGTTTCTAATTAGTCACACCCGCGCAGGTGTATCACGTTTAGCGAGCTACGTCGATCGGGTTGCCTCTCTCGAGGCTGGTGTCTCTCCGCAGAAGAGAAAGCGCGATGCGTTCTCTGTGATTTCGCGGGCAAACGAATTCTAATTGAACAACACAGGCTAATGGCAGTAACAGTCCTCTCTTAGGAGTCTCTGTTGTCGCAACGACAGGCTGTCGGTCTAAAAATCCACACCAAACTAGCATCCAAGCGAATATTCAACTTGGATCTAACGTAGACGTAACAGAGATATGAATAGAACCCTTGTGTTTTGAAAATGGGAAGAATTCCACTTGGCCGTGTTTAATTCACATTGTCGAAAATTCCCTACAGGTTCCCCTTTTTAAAGTAGAATAAAAAAGCAATAGTAGCGCCTAAGTAGTGAGCAGTTGTCGCCTGGGGCCCCTGCAAAGAAGGTTCACTGGGCCCCATCTTCCAAAAAATAGGGAATTTGCATTTAAAAAGGATTGCATGATTTATTATTTATAACCTGAATATACACCATAAGCAATAAATGTACAATAAAATTTTTATTTATTACAAATCGTTAAGTATTAAAAAATGAAATTAAAAATTGGTAATGTTTGAAACGTTCCGTATTGCGAAGAAACGATTTTGATTGGTCGTAAAGCTTCGTGACGTCACATAGTAGTAGTTTTAAATGGCTGCTATGTATTTATGATTGCGTCGTGAAACTGGTGTTATGAGTTGCCTATAAATACGTATATCAAAACAGCCGTCTAATAGTAATGTATACGTATATCAAAACAACCGGCTATTAAAAATGTATTTTCCAATGCTAAAAGTGTGAAAATACTACCATGTGACGTCACAGGCTTCTTCGGCTACGCTCGGGAATTTCCGGATCGTTTTCGGTAATTTTAAATATTGCAATTTCTAATAATTTTTTTCTCGCTTAATATGCAATAAAAAATTATGAAAAAAAAATTACAATACAACTTATATAGGAGCTCCCAAATATATATTTTTTGAGAATCATGCAAATTCCCAATTATGATTTCATCCGAACACTATATATTTTTGTTTTCCATAATTTTCATAGGACAGGCGCGTACATTTACTTGTAATTCGGTTATGTTCACAGGGTGGCCCGGAGCGTTTGCCACCTGGGCCTTTTTCCCTAAATCCGCCATTGGTAGCACTCCTGTATACCACTTTCGATAGACTTAATTAGGAAATTGTACATACACCGTAGTGTTCACGAAACTTCGCATTCTCTGCGACGAATATTCAGAAGTGATGATGCCTTCGATGTGTTCCGTCGCCATCGGGCAAAGCTGTCCTTTGCCATCCCTATTTCCGTGGAAAAGGAGAATGAGCGTGTGACGAGCCGCACACCACGAAGCGCAGCCTACGCGACCCACCGAGGAGAGAACCTCCAGGTCGTTGCAGCCTCGAATTTGTTTGAACGAATCCGCCGGGAGCCCGAATGAGAGCTACAAGTAGCGTGTCTCGCCCACGCGCGGCTGTTGAAGACGTCGGGGCTCGTCGGGCGCTGTTAGCGCGCCGCTGTATTTGCATAATGCGGAATCGAATTAATGGATTTAGAGCTGACACGGATAAATATATCTGCGCTGATTCGAATTCACGCTGCTCGCTGGTATTCAGCTTTTGATTAGGATGAATGTGGGCATTGTCCCGCGGGTCATTCGAGCGGAAAGAGAATACGATAATCGAACGTCGAAAAAAGGGCGCTGCCGAGTGAAACGCCGCAGACGCTTTCGACTTTCCGAACGATCATCGTCGGCGAAACAAATGGAGGAATATTAGGGCTATCGATGGAGACATCAATCACTATTAAGCATGACCGATCGTCGGAGTCGCTTCGGACGGAGGTGATTCGAACTGGTTCTGGGTAATACCAATCGGACGATAGAACAACGCGCGCCGGGGGCACCGATTATTAGCAAGCTTCTACGTCATTTAGGGCCTTCCATTGCCGACGGAATGTTTCGAACCGGAACATCAATTATGTACGCGCGCGTAGATCGGTCGGGGCAATAAAGGTTGATAAAAAAAAGCCTCGAAGGTTCCAGCATCGTCTGCGGATGATTATCGATGCCCAGGCATTAGAATTCTGAACCGTGGAGTCCCGAATGTGGCAATAAACGGAGAAACAACATTAGAGACACCGATAGCGAAATCCACCGTTACTTAGAACGTCCGTTCTCCGGGGCGACCTGGTGCTACGTGCCCCGTCTATATATAAAAGATCATTAAATCGATAAATAGCGAAAAAAACTCGGCAGAGGTAGCGATAGCTGAAACCACGGCTATAAAACCAGCCACGTCCACTAATGCGTTTCAGACTATAAAGTTCCAAATAATGCCAGTAAATCAGCCGAGCAATAAATAGTAGGAGAAAAAAAAAAGGACCAAAGGTTGCGATAGCAGAGTCCACTGCCGCCGAGGCTCCGATCCGCTAGAGCACCCTGAAGCGTAAGGGCCCCCATTACTTGTGTCCACAATGTCGAGGTATTAACCCGCTTCAGCTGAATGCTCGCCGTGCCACCTCTCTATGCTGGCGACCTCCGGTTCGCCGTTGTAGAAGAGGCAACGGTAGAAAAAGCCGCAGGAAGGAAGATGTACAGGTTGATTCACCTGCTATCGAGTCGGAGAAAGGGCCTAAGTCACCTAAGAAACCACCTCTACTCTCTCAAACACTGAGCTAAGTATTAGAGACATCGTTCTTGAGGAATGGCTGATATAAATATAACAACGAGATCAATATCCTCGACTAAAACTCATTCAAACAAAAATACTCTCGATGCGTTCTAACCCATCACTACTTTCGCCAAAAAATGCCCAAATGTCTGCATAAATCATGAATTATCCGGACAGGAAAAACCGTAGGGTTCTCTTTATCTGTAGAATCTTCTTCAAAGTGAATCGTTCCTTCAATGCTGCGATAGCTCGAAGTAGCATTTCAAACGAGAGCTGCATAGCATCCACAAGACACTCCTGGCTGTTACGCCGTCCTCTCAGTACCATATCGCTTTTGTTGCAAACATGTCCTCGCGGAACATGGTTTACGAGCCGCTCGGGGGTCTTGAAGTCAGGTGAATCAGCCTGTACACAAGAGGAGGACCAGAAGTTGGCTCGGTCGTGGGGCCCGCGCGGTGCCCTGCCACTTGTCCTGGAATTCCCAGGGACAAGTGGCGGTCCGAGTGGGTCGCCTTCCGCGTTCGCCGGCGGATGCGCTCAAATTCTATAGGCGTACTCCAGATGGAGAGTAAATAAGGCCGCGACGAAGGACTGTCGCGGCAATTCGAGCGATTCCAGCCACGTGCACCGACGACCAGAAGCGGTGGCGACGCTCCCGATACCCCCGGCTTCTGCCGGCCGTAGAACGCGGCTACGCCAGCCGATGCGTGAACTCCGCGTGCCACGTGGGATGCGGAAAAATGCCGGCCAGTTTATTGGAATTCACTTTGTGTTACCGCACGCGGCTGCCGATAATGATCGTTCCGCGCGCCGCCGCCGCGCTCACTTGTGCCCACGGTTCCTTTTGAAGTCGCGGAGCTTCGCGGCGCTTCACCTCTGCCAGTGTAATGACTTGTAATACAATGTAGATTATCTGGATATAGATTAAACGAAAGGAAGGAAGCGCTCGTCTATTTGAAAGCGGTCGCTCGAGGAATCTATTACCGGGGCGAGAGAGGAATTTAAATCCAGCGGCGGTGGCAGCGCGAGCTCAATGTTAAGCTGGCTAGTCGATTATCGAAAAGTAAGATGGCGATTTCACTGACAACGAATGGAATAAATATTCAATGAAGAAGCTTGGTGTAATGGCTAGGTAAGTAGCACCTACGCGGTGTATTATAGGAGTTTAGGATATTGTGCAAACTTTTCTGACGTTTTCGAGCGTTCGACTATCGATCCCCCGTGGTAGAAGGATATCCTGCTGGTAGACTACGCGGGTGCACATAGTACGACAATGAGTCTACACGCTGCCCACGCGCGCGCGCGCATGCAGTTTCGCAACGCTGCCGATAATAAGGATAATAACTCGATTTTATTGCCCACCTTTGCCCTTCCCTTACTCTCTTTTCTCCGTCCCAGGAAGACATTTTCTAACGTCTCGACGCGCCCCTCTTTCGCCGCGGCCGCACAATGCGGTGCTTTCGTGTCGTTCCACTTACGTTATAATATACCGTGGCATCGGTAAACGCATCTCTGCGATTTAATATCGGGTACGCAGACGCGCGGAATTGGAGTAACGAAGTTGGTTTAGTCACGAGCAGCGGCTCTATTTCTCGTCAGATGGGGCATTAGCCCTCTGACGTTCCTTGGCTTGAATATTTAACGCGCTTAATCTTCTGTGTCACGAAATTTCCTCTCCTCCACTCCTACGCTTAATTACCAAAGCTTCCACTACACTCGCATTCAGGTACCAAAATACGAGGCTCTGTCTCTGTCTCACGTTTTGCCAGAATCTACTTCTTTTGGCATCCATGCCACTTCACTGTTAGCAGGAGCTTCTGTGCTCGCACTTTAATAAATTAAGTGGGCCAGCATTTCAATTACTAATTGACAATATTCGTTGCTGTGCCTGTATCTCTATCCCCGTTGCATGCGCGGAGTCAAGGGGCCGCATAGAATCCAGATGAATTTTCGCTGTTATGGAAGAGGCGCCTATCGCACGCCAGCATTCACGATGAGCCGACAATGCATTCTGTCACGGGCAACGAGAGGCGTAAACACGCTGCCAGCATAAACCACCAACGACGCTGCAAAGGCACGGTCCGTCATGCAGACTCGGCCTCGATTTTCCAGCGCCGTGGCGAGCTTGCGTCACCGTGAAACATTTCCCAGCCCGTGACACTTTATAGCGTACTCAATTCGTGTAAGTTTCGCGGGATTTCCTCGAGGTACTTTGCCGCCTGCGACTTGGCGCGGCGCACCATCAATAACGCCAGGTTACGGCGGGGATTGTTGCGGAGTTCATATTGTGAAACTAACTCGCCATATTTAACGAAAACCCGCAGACAAAGCGATATTTCAGAATCGTTTATATGGTTTATGTAAACGATGCGAATATTCTCAGAATGATCCGAGGGATTACCGAAACCCCGACTGGGATCCCTAAAGGCAGCCCAGCTTCGTCCAATCGCGACGATGCCTCCTGAATGGCGTCGCTCGCGAATTGCGAAACCCGATGCCTCGCTGTATCATCCGTTAGGAAGCAGCTAACGGGATAAATTCGCCGCGTGTCCCGCGGTTTTTTGCGCTTTTAGAAAATATATGTGACGCCGGCAACAATAGCGCGCCGCTAGACGGGGATCGGCAGGAGAGAACCTGTTTAATCTGATTCCGCGACGCGATTGTGCTCCGCGGCCGCGCTGCTACATATTAGCGTTAATAATTCACGATTTTACGGCCGCGGACTCGTGAAGTTGGCATTATCGCCGGGCCCCGGGCACGCTGCTGGCATAGTTAGCACCGGCACGCTGCACGGTGCACGCCTCTCCTCCGCCTCTCGTATTTATGTGTCTTATAAAGACTCGAAGCGGGTGTAAATCTCGCGGGGAACGCGGATCCACCAAAATCGCGTTATTTTTACGACGGGTGGCTCGCGGAGCAGTGCCCGTCCAGGGACGGGCTTGATTCCCTTTCCTCGTCACGTAGGTGTGAATCGGATATTTCTTGGGGCGTCAGACGCGGAGCAAGTGCTCGGCTATGCGGGGCTGGCCGAGCGAAAGAAACAGGGCTCGTGCAACCGTGAAACGCGATACACCGTCGATACCGGGGCCCGATATCGATCTCCTTACATTGTGAGGAGAAACAACGATCCCACTGGCCAGCCGTGAAACGCGTCTAGACCCGGCGAAACCGTGGGGGAGCGTGGGTGTTGACTTCTTCGGTGGCGAGGCGGCCGCCAGTGAAACGCGAACGGATACGTGGTCCGGTGAACACGGAAAAATGCTAATTCGGAATCGTTGCCCGATTATTCATCGATCGACGTTATCCTGCTCGTTTGTTCTCCCGCGGTTCATTTCGCCGGGAACGCCGCCGGTGTTGCTGTAATTTACGTACCACCACGCGACCCAGTTCGGTGTTCTCCAACGGGGCGATTGCGTTTCGAAATCTTGAGCACATTGTGCTGGGCGTTTTAGTGGCTGATGTGTACTCCTTGCTCGTGGGCGTTGCCAGTCGAAAGGGGTGAGATATCGTTGGGCTGCTAATTGGATGTTTAAACGTGTTACCACTTGGAGTGTACACAGTTTCGTGGGAGTTGAATTTCCAGAGAAATGCAGCGATTCAAATTTTCGAAGAGAGTTGGGGCTTGCTACTTTCCGAGGTTGTCCTGGGCATTTTCACCCACCACAGAAAAATAGATTCAGTGTTTCATAGTTGCGTAGCTGTTTGCTATAAAATTCCAAAGAATTCCATGTTTCTGCACTTGGATTTCGTATCCATCTAGGTACCTACTACCAGTGGCGGATTTAACAGGGCGGCTGATGAGCAGTTGCCGCCTAGGCCCCTGCACAGAAGGCCCCTGTAGGGCCCCCTGATAAAAAAAATTATAATTAGGTATGGGTATCCAAACCCTACAAATTTTTTTCGTACTACTACACTTGGTCCGTTTTTAGCAAGCTACCTCTTCATTTTCTCGAAAAAATGGGCCCCTACCCAGGACCCCTAGGACCCAAATTTAAAAAAAATTACGATTTTAACCAAACACTATATTTGTTTCTGTACTACGACATTTGGCCCGTTTTTAGCAAACTACCTCTTCATTTTCTCGAAAAAATGGGCCCCTACCCAGGACCCCTAGGACCCAAACTTAAAAAGAAAATATGATTTTAACCAAACACTATATTTTTTTCTGTACTACGACATTTGGCCCGTTTTTAGCAAACTACCTCTTCATTTTCTCGAAAAAATGGGCCCCTACCCAGGACCCCTAGGACCCAAACTTAAAAGGAAAATATGATTTTAACCAAACACTATATTTTTTTCTGTTCTACTACACTTGGCCCGTTTTTAGCAAACTACCTCTTCATTTCTCTGAAAAATGGGCCCCTGCCCAGGATTCCTAGGACCCAAACTTAAAAAAAATTACGATTTTAACCAAACACTATATTTGTTTCTGTACTACGACACTTGGCCCGTTTTAAGCAAACTACCTCTTCATTTTCTCGAAAAAATGGGCCCCTGCCCAGGACCCCTAGGACCCAAACTTAAAAAGAAAATATGATTTTAACCAAACACTATATTTTTTTCTGTTCTACTACATTTGGCCCGTTTTTAGCAAACTACCTCTTCATTTCTCCGAAAAATGGGCCCCTGCCCAGGACCCCTAGGACCCAAACTTAAAAAAAATTACGATTTTAACCAAACACTATATTTGTTTCTGTACTACGACACTTGGCCCGTTTTAAGCAAACTACCTCTTCATTTTCTCGAAAAAATGGGCCCCTGCCCAGGACCCCTAGGACCCAAACTTAAAAAGAAAATATGATTTTAAGCAAACACTATATTTTTTTCTGTTCTACTACACTTGGCCCGTTTTTAGCAAACTACCTCTTCATTTCTCCGAAAAATAGGCCCCTGCCCAGGACCCCTAGGACCCAAACTTAAAAAAATTACGATTTTAACCAAACACTATATTTGTTTCTGTACTACGACACTTGGCCCGTTTTTAGCAAACTACCTCTTCATTTTCTCGAAAAAATGGCCCCTACCCAGGACCCCTAGGACCCAAACTTAAAAAGAAAATATGATTTTAACCAAACACTATATTTTTTTCTGTTCTACTACACTTGGCCCGTTTTTAGCAAACTACCTCTTCATTTCTCCGAAAAATAGGCCCCTGCCCAGGACCCCTAGGACCCAAACTTAAAAAAATTACGATTTTAACCAAACACTATATTTGTTTCTGTACTACGACACTTGGCCCGTTTTTAGCAAACTACCTCTTCATTTTCTCGAAAAAATGGCCCCTACCCAGGACCCCTAGGACCCAAACTTAAAAAGAAAATATGATTTTAACCAAACACTATATTTTTTTCTGTTCTACTACACTTGGCCCGTTTTTAGCAAACTACTTCTTCATTTCTCCGAAAAATGGGCCCCTGCCCAGGACCCCTAGGACCCAAAAAATTACGATTTTAACCAAACACTATATTTGTTTCTGTACTACGACACTTGGCCCGTTTTTAGCAAACTACCTCCTTATTTTCTCGAATAAATGGGCCCCTCAGAACGTTTGCCACCTGGGCCTTTTTTCTTAAATCCGCCACTGCCTACTACCGCATGGCATTGGCTCCGCCACGCACCTCTACTCACTTTTCACATATTACAAGGAGAAATCTATCCTCTTATGAACTGTCCCTTGGCGCTGAACTTTTGCAGAGTGGCGGTACGGGAAATTGCGACAATCGAGCGAGATTACATCGCGACAAATCGCGGTGGCCGACTGTCAGCTGGTCCCTGTTTGCGACACTGTTCGCCTAGACGGGCAGAGTCGATTAAAAGCAGATTTGTTGAGGTTCCACGCGTGCTCTGCCTGTTTCGGGCGAAAACGATTAAACGTTGCGGCTGCTTCAGCCGAAGACACGCGCGGCTCGCACATTTATTTCGCTCGCCTGAAACCGTTTTTCCGCGATGTGTCTGCGCGGCCGTTCACGCCGACCCGCGCCACTTTCACCGTTGACTAACGTTGTTTGTAATTGCAGAAATTACCCTCGCTCGAGTTCCACTTGGAGTTACTTAACAGACTGCCCACCACTCTTTCGGATCACTCTCTTCCACCGCGATCGAACGTGGCAGATCTTCTTCATTTCCGTTGCGTTTAGCTTTATTCAATATCGACGCTGTACAACGTTAGTGGTTAAGAATTTAAAGAGCAATTAGGAGCGAATCGATTCGATTTGCGCGGCCTTGGTCGTTTCTCAAGGCAAGTCACCCCGATGTTTCGAGGAGATTGCAGGTAGCTATGGCTCGAGGCGGTCGGCTGGCGCCTGGCCGGCGTTTCCTGGCCTGTCATTACCATACGCACTCATCCGTTGCACGCACGGGTGATCGTGCGTGAGCACGTGCACGCGTGGGAGTCGGACCGACGTCGAACTGTCTCGTGCGATCTTGGAACCGCGAACCCACGTGGCCAGCTGCTGTTGGTCCAGTCTGAAATGTCTCAGGAATTTCTGAATCGTTCCCCTCGAATTAAGTAGCTCGCGAGCTAGTTTTCGTTAAAAACTCTACAAAGGATAACTTACAATTAGTGACATCACCATCAGAGGCTTCCTAATAGTTAGGTATGAATTCCCAGGCATTATCTCAGTTGCAAACTTCTGCACAGAATACGTACTTGCCATTCGCTAGACGTCATCCAACACCCGCGACATTCCACGACATTCAGCCACCACCGGCAGCCTCGGGAAAGCGAGGAAGCCGCGCTTTCCCCGGGCAGAACGATAAATCGAGCCGGTGGCGAGAGCGTCGCGAGGATCGTTTGTCCTTTCGAGCTGGCCGCTCGTGTCCGCGATCGATAAAACGAGGGAGCCGATGATAAATTTCGTGGCGCGAGCGGATATCTCGGGGATCTGCCGCGGCGTGACGGGGCCGGCGGGTTGCGCAACCACCTAACAGCATTGTGTGCACGCGTCCTCCTCCGCGACGCGTCGGTAATCGGCGAAATAATGCCAATAACCATTTGTACGTCTCCATTAACGGTGTCCATCGTTCGTCGGCGCGATGAGAAGCCGCCGCGGAATGGAACGTGGCGAACACGCGAAACCGACAGCCGGCAATTTATGAAGTATTTTTAAGCGATCCCGTCCGACGGCACGCTGACAATGCTTCCACGTCTTTATTACCGGCGTCGGCGATGAGTATGCATCGGCCGCGGTCGACGGGGACGCGCGGGCGAGAAAAAAAGGAACGGCGAGAGGGAAGAGAGACGGGATCGAAGGATCGCGCACGGTCGTGTGAAACTCGACGAGGCAATTTGCGGATGATTTTCGAGCGGACGGCGGTGCCCGAGGAGCACGTCGCGCGGGTACCCGCGGCGAATAAGTGTAGTGGACACGGTCGCCGAGGTGCAATGCCAACCGCGGCCTTTCACCGAGGATGCACCTGCATTCAGGTGCATCGGGTCGGCCGGGGTGTAGGGAGACACGGCGCGGCGCGCCTTAATGGTAATGCGCCGCGTTATTAATCGACAATGGGCCCTGAGAAATGGGCGACAATTACGCAGCTGAGCTTAATTTGTAATTTCAAGGGGAAGTCCCGATACGGTTAATGAACGGTATCGATTCCGCTGCAATGAATTTTCGAGCAAGTAGGACGCCTCAGGAGGAGCAATTAATTTCACCGCGCGCCGATGCGAAGGTGAGCAGGGACAACTAGCCGACATCGACTGTCACTTAGGTCCCGCTTAAGTGTGTTTCCTCGTTTGAGGAGTTAAGTGTCATCCTTGGCCAGCGGCCAGCGCCGCTGAGGAATTGATGCTCATTCTTTCCGACGTTTCCCAATTACCAGCGTCGTATTTTATCGCCGTACCTACTCTTTAAGGACTATTGGCGCTTATCTACTCCGCGGACATGTCCAAGGATCGATAGGATCCAAGGGACTCTTAATTTAACATTGGTCGCGAAGCTGAAAAATTCTATATCCACCGGTCCCGCTTCAACTGTCTCCGAACATACCAATCTTGATACGGCCGTAAAGGCGCGGGTCAAGCAAAAATGCCGCCGAGAAGCGGCTCCTCGCGGGACGTAGGTATCTCGCGAGAGACGATCTAGCCCTCGCGAGCGATTCGACACGGCTAATGCGCCTAGCCCGGCGTGTTACACGCCGTAATGTGTCTATTTCTCAAGTCCCGATGACGAGGCTGTCGAGCGGCCTTCCGGCACTCGACCTCGATCGCCAGAGGGCTCTCTTCGCCTCCGCAGGTTAAGGTAACCGCAGTAAGGGAGCGCTATCGCGGCGATTCGCACGATCGCGAAATGTGTCGGGATCTGAATCGCGTATACACTGTGTCCGCCTCTGATTGACACGCTTCCGTTAGACACCGAGCTGTCTCGCTTAATGGGGTATGCTCGTCGAAATCGTGGGCGCGATACAATCGGCCCTGCCGCTTCGAGCGCCGAGGATTCGTCGACGAAACTACTTAACGCGATGGAACAGACGAGCACGATTTCGAGGAGCGCCGCGAGCGCGGCGAACGGGGGCATCTCGAAGTGGAAGCGGAATGTCTGATGAATTTCTGGGTTTATCTACTCGCCCGGTCAGCCTGGATCACTCGACGCTGTGGCCGAATTGATGATTAGGTGTATTCGCGGTGGCACGTTTCCTTAGTCGCCGCGCGAAACGGTAATCTTAACGAACGAATTAACATGCGAATGTTGAAAAATGATATTATACCGCATTTCTATGCGAGCGACCGGATGCTTCGTTCGAGATTGATTGGGCAACGGGCTTGTAAAACACACGCCGTTCGGGTAAACAAACCGATAAAAACGATAGACACCTGAAAAGTCCGCGCCGGCCGGCAATAAAAGTTATACGAGCTTCGGGATATTTAAATTAGAAGCGTCCGTAAAGATCGAGCCACCGATAGACGGGATGAATCGAGAGGCGAACCGAGTGCCACTCGGATCTGCTTGACCTCCATTAATTTCCCTGGCTATCGGTTCGAAAGTCACAGGTGAGACGCGGTTCGCGGATGTGCTTTATGGGGGGCGTAAATCACCGGCGTATGCCGGCCGAACGCGTTGCGGAAACTGGCCGAAATCGCGGCGTTTCCTCGGGCTCGCGTGCGCGAGATTCTCGGTGATCCATCGGGCACGGATCGGCGCGGCGATCCACGCGCGATAATCTGTCGAGCAATGGCGATATGCGGGTTCATCTCTCTCTCTGGAGACGCGTAAAGGTCAGCCTCGACGTAAAGGCCTCCGCAGACGTTCCACATTACCGTGCCCGTTGCCATTTCTGGCAAATAGATCCGCGGCTCCTCTCCTTTTTCTTTCTGCCGCGAGGCGGCTCGCTCGGACGTCGCTCGAGATATTCAGTTCAACTGTGTCGACAATGTTGTTTATAACGCGCAGCGAGATCGAAATTCCGAAATCCACCACGCGATGCGACGAATCAGCGTGCACAAGAGCTCACATTTGATATCGAGGCGCTGCGTGTTATTTCAAGAGTTAGCTAATGGTTAATTAATGGCGAGACAAAAGGTGACGTTAAGAAACATCGCGTCGTACATCGTATTTCGTGTACTTCAAATTGCATTATCAATAACCCGACGATATGATCAGCGAGACCTATCGACAAGTTATCGATATCTTATCGATAATCGTCAGCAGTACGTCTATCATGCGCGCCGCGCTCCTCTCGTTCCTTCTCGCGCCTCCTTCCGCCCGCAAATGTCGATTCCGCGCCCCCGTTGCATCCCCGCTACGCTTATCCCTCGAGCCTTTCTCGCGGATCGTCGCTCTTACGCAATCGCACGTATCACTGAGCCGGCGGCTTGCATAGGTGAACGACGATCCCGTTGATAGCCGCTCGTGTTCTTACCTTGATTCGCTCTCTGGAAACCTGTTAACGCTTAATAAGTAATGGACTTATTCGCCGATCCCCGCTGTACCCTGTCGTTATATAATCCGATCTCCCGGCTTCGTTCGCCGTAACGGATCCTCCCTTCGCGATGGGATCGTCGTATAATGAAGACACATTGTTTTAATTAAATATCCCTCGCCCCCCTTTTTCTTCTCCCGTATCAATGATTTTCTTTGCCGAAGATTGTATCGAGTGACATTTAGCGCTGGACGATAGGCATCGCGCGCGCGCACGTATATGCGCACGCTTAAATCGAATCGATTTACGTACACGCTGTTCGCGAGATGTATCTCCGCTCACAATCTCGCCGCGGCGTTAATTATTTCCGTTCGCATTATACCGCATGTTAATTAACTGTAACGGCGTGCACGCCCCGAAAAATAATTTCAGGCCTCGTCGCCTGCGCGCCGGCGTTGATGGGCGTGCACCAGAAAATCGCTCGCGCGGACACGTGGTAATTAATTCGATGCGCCGCGTCGGATCGCGTTATCATTATTACGCGCGTGATCGCGCCGTTATCGCCGCGTCCGATCCCTCCGCCCGTCGGCGGATCGAGGAAGACCGGTGCCAGGGCAATTTCTGCGTGGCAACATTGTCGAATATACCCGGGGTAATTATTATGCCATCGCGGGAAATATATTGATCAAGACTCCCTTACGGTAATTCGTTTACGAACCCGACAGCTTGATGTATACTAGACATAAACCTGCCGCAACTTTTCATTTTCCCAGCTTATCTCTGCATTGTTCTGCGCGTAGTTTTCTGCCCGCTTTTTCATAATATCCGCGGTGCATGGTAGACCGAAGAAACTGATCGAGCAATAGCAACACCCCACCGTTGCGTAATACGCGTGACGTTATTACGAATCCTTCCTTCGGAGGATCGAGCGAGGGCCTCGAACGATACCCGGTCCTGTATCGTTACAGATACTCGCGGCAGCGTACACGCCCAGCGCGGAGCGTACGCTCCGATCGGATCGGTGAAACGAGACAATTGTTCTTGGAGTGCCCCGGGAGAAATGAATGACTCGAGGTTCCATCATCTGTCTCCATCACTCGTCGCTTCTTCTCGCTCGTCCTCGTGAATAGAGCGAGTCGGCATTTAGGGAAGGAGGAGCAGAAGGATCTCGATTCGGTAAAGGGTGGAGAGACTCGGCGGATCGATCTTGCATACCGGTTCAGGTCACGGGAACACGAAAAGGTGCATTCACACGCACTGCCACCTGCTGTCGCATTAAGCCTTCTTCTTCCACTCGCGTGCAGTCCCGAGGGAATTAATACGAGCAGCTTTCGATTCTCAAGAACTCTACGCGGAGCTCGCGAGTGATGGAAATCGGAATAAGATCCGGAAGGACGGAGAGGGCAAGAATGCTCGCGAAAAGGGTGAAACTCGAAAGCAACGCTCGACGTAACGATGCCAGGAGTACACGGAGCTGCGCAACGCTAACAAGTGGCGGGCTGAAGAAAACACAGGAGAGATCGATACATCGGTCGAAAGTGAAAAGGCGATTACGAATAGAGAGAGAGAAAGCGATGGCACGCCACGCGTTTCGCGTGTTACCAGCGGTGGCGATGGCCGTTACACTTGAAATTGCCCCGTTGCCTGGTACGCCGTGGCGTGCAGAAAAATCGCATCGCGATCGGTTCTCGGGACGCGATCGGGCGCGGGCAACCCAGGCAAATGTCAGGTCGTGACTTTCATGCGGTCTACCACCTGCCATGGGATCGGTAAGTGCGTCGTTATTAATGGCGTCCCGATCCAATCGCATCCGGAATAGGCGTAGGTCTTCGAGCGATGTTCTCGGCTTTTCCACTTTCTATATCGGACCTTTATCATCAATATTCCTCCCCGCTACTTGGCAGTCGCTTAGAGGTACAGGTGCCCCGACGAATTTAAATATCCCCGTGAAAAGATAAGGAACAAAGTGCAATCGAACGTCTATCGAGAACAGAAACAACCGTCGTACTTCTTGTCTAGACATTTGCTTCCACTTTTATAAGTGCTAAGTTCGCCAAAGTCTTTCTCCACCTCTCTCTTAGATCACTCCATACAGGTACTCGAATCCTCCAGAATGGAGGTTCGCGAATCTTCGCAAAGTTCGTAGTGGATTTTCAACGGAATTCGTTCGTAGGAATTCATTTCCTATTACAAACTACTAGACCTCCTGCATACAGACAATCAAATTATCTCCCCCTCGATCCCCGGCTGGCTGCGCTCGAGCCGCCATTCCCGCAGTTCACTAGAAACCGCGAGATGCCAGGGAATGTGAATCGTAAATCGCGCGATCGTTTCGCCGACCGGCGTACGGAGCGTGGCAAAAAACGAGATTACTCGGAGCTGATCGGGTCCTGTCACGTGTCGGAAGCGGGGCGGCCTCGCGGGGCGCGCTCCGGACAGCTCGGGAGATCGAAGCGGCCTCTTGCGCGGATCGCCGCTCGCCGAGGCCGTTTTAATCTCCCTCGAGGTCGACTTTCCGCTACACCCACGCCAGGTGTCATCGATATATCACGGCCGGCGCATTCGCAGCCGCGGCACGCTCTCAACGCCAGCCCGAATCTCGCCTCCAGGCGAAGATTCCGCGTTGTTCTCGATTCGAGAGAAAACCGGCCTGCCCTTTTTTGGGCCCCGCTCGTAAAGTGACGCAACGCGGGGACGGCCGCGCTCGGGTCGATCTCGAAAGCAGGGCGCGGTATGGATCATCCCGAGGCGGCCGTAAAGACGCGGCGGCCCGTCCCTTATTGTTGCCCTCGTAACGCCGAAACGCGAGCCTCGCGCTGTGCTGTTGCGCGACAGGTCGTCCGCGTGGGAGTAGCGCTGAATTACTCAATGCGAACAATACGCTCGTACATCCACATTGGAGCGTGTCTGGAGCAGTTTCGAAAGTTTCCGCGACACGGTTACAAAGGGAGGTGGCGAGTATCGTTTCAGAAACTACTGTCCTCCCTATTTAAGGGGGAATCTTATTTTTTGGGCTAAAAACATAGCAGAGTTTGGGATTTTTTTTTAAGAAACCAGCGATTCGCTTCATCTGAAATTTGGACCATGTTTTGACGCAACTTTGAAGAAGCTGCGGTTTTTTTTCTATTAATTTTTAACCATAAATATAGTAGTTATGATTGATCGACCATCACGCCGCGCAAAATTCACCGTCCGTTGGTGTGCGTGATATTTACCTTCCAGGTAGGTAGTCTGAAACAGAAAAATGGCGGCGTGATGCATAACTCCTTTATTTATTATTAAAAATGAATATAAAAACAGCACCTTCTTCACAAATTTTGCTATGTTTTTAGTCTCCAAAATAGGATTCCTCCCTTAAGGAAGATCCGCAGAGCCTGAGAGTCTAACGAACCGCTTCGAACTTGAAATCCTCTTCGTCATTGAGCGACGACAGACCCCGTAAGAGTACCTACATTATCTGGACCATCTGTCGGAGGCGAAATCTCTTCCCCTCCTCCCGAACCTCTTCCATCATTCCTCCTCCCGGAGTCCCGGCATCGTACGATCGTCTCAGCTGGTGCATCCAAGCTCGGTGGGCACGGAGGATGAGCAGCGTGGACGATTTTCAGGCTCGCCACACGAATTCCCCCGATCGCTTATCTGCGAGCGTCGGAGGAGGCCTGGTCGTGGTCTGGAGACGCGGAAGAAGACGGAAATCGTGCGATCGCGGAATACGTGGCGCGGGCACGAGAGAGAGAGAGAGAGAGAGAGAGAGAGAGAGAGAGCGAGAGAGAGAGAGAGAGGGCCTCCTCCTTCTCCCGGGGAGATGCCGTGGGTGCTCTCTCGCTCGGTCGCGGGTCCCTTCTTCTTTTTCCCAGCCGGGCGAGCGGTTGCGATTCCGCGATTTACGATTCGCTCCCCGCCGTCGCGGATTCCCGAGGACAGGCAGCGCGACGCTTTATCGACCGCTCCGCCGTAACCTTTCCATAACTATCGCGTCTGTTGCCGTAGATCAACGGTAACGCCGCAGCGACCAATTTACCGAGCGACCTCTCGGCCGACCTCCTCCGCCAGGCCTCCTCTCCGCGGTTAATACACGTACCTCGCAAATATATATCCATCGCGATGTATAATCCGTGCAGGCGTATACATCGCCTCGCCTCACCCTGCGCCCCGCGGCAGGAAAATCGCGCCCGCTGACGCAACGCCCTCGCGTAATACACCGCACCGTACGCCGATGAGCGATTTCCCTCGCCGATGGGTGGCCGATCGACCCTACCGCGGCACGTCGATACCGTCACGTTAATTACATTCGGCCGACTCCGACTCCTCTCCACTCAATCCGGCTGTTCGTGCATCCCGCGAGCGCAACGGCACCGTCTCAATGATTTATCGCCGGGGGAGCAAATTTCGTCGGGTCTTTGGGAGTGGAAGCTTTGGAAATCGATTCTCCACTGGGGGGACACTTGCCACTCCATCTTCTGGCTTCTCAAGATACCTACCGTCGCGTATTTTGGCGAAGCGAATCGAAGAGATTAATAATTAATTAATTGTCGCTGCGCTTCGGTGCGTCGATTCTTTATAAACTTTTCTCCTCGCTTCGCCGCGGGATATCCTGCAATCTTTCCAATCAAACCTCCACCGATCACTCTCGATTTTCATCAAATTCGTCCATCCTCTACTGGCTGCTACTCCATCATCAGCGTGCCGTTAAGCGACGCGGCTCGAAGCACAGACGCGAGCCGCGGTCGTCCGGCGTGTATGTTAATTGCGCGAAACCGACGAAACCGCGATCAGCATAATGAAACGGACAATCAGCGACGGGGGAGGGGGCCCGGCGGGGCCCGTCACGATTCCACATTATAATGCCCCGTGGGCCGTCGTGCGAGCGGCAGCACACCGGTGGCCCGGGCTGCGCGCGTCCCTCGATGGACGGATAGGCGAGTGCATTAGATCGGGTACACGTCGTCGCGGCATGTCGTGGGCTTTTTTTAGTTCGTCGGCCGCACGAGAAAATCTCCGCCGCTGCCGGGGGAGCCCGATCGAGACGTATGTACACATCGAGCTTTACGATTGCCCTCATACATTAATGTAAACGCTGGTCGGCTACCGGCGAGGCCTAGAGGCCGTAGGAGACCAACACAGTCAGCGAGAGGCAGGAAGTAAGGAACGGGGGAGGTGCCGCGGGGGGCCGTAGGAGAGAGAGGGAGAGAGAGAGAGAGAGAGAGAGGCGAGGAGGCACAGTGAGGACGGAGAGGATGTTCGCGATCCGATTCGCGACCCTTCGCCGATCCGGACGGTGGAACGACAAAGGGGACGACGGACGCGGCGCGGCGGTCGAGAGCGGCATCGACGACGAGTGGAGGCAGCCTAGGAAAAAGAGGAGAAACCCACGGGCAAGAAAGCGCGCGCGTGTGCGGCTCGCAACGGTGAAACCGGGCGCGTTGTTGCTGTTGTTGTTCGGTTTGGTAAAATCGATTCGTCGCGCGCGATAGATGGATGGATCGGCAGAGGGGGGGGCCCAGGACGCGGCAGGCGGCAACTCTCTCGGAAGCGATCCCGCGCTCGCGAGTACCTACCGACGATATCGCGAACGACAAGCCGGGAGAGTCGAGAGAGGCCTCGCGCGTTTTGCCAGTCGCGAAGCTTTCCCCCGCGAATCGAGATAGCTCCGCCGGCCGGAAGGAGATCTTGCCTTATGCGAGCGCCTCGATGTATGCGCGTGTGTTATCCGTGTAAACGGCGTACACAGGGGCAGGAGAGGGTATAGGTACACCGCGCGCGCGCAGAACGGTTGAGTTCGCGGAGGAGACGCAGCCCTCGCGACCGGCCCATAAATCAGGCTCCGCTTCTTGCGCGCCGATCGTTTGCCATCGCCGTCGGGTCAGAGGGGAGCTTGTCGACGATTCTGCTCAGCCGTAGTCTTTCTGTTCGCGAGCCTGAACGGTTTCAAAGCTCCGGGACGCGGAATACTTTTTTTTTCCTCTCTTTCCTCACCCCCCCAACCCCTCGATCGCTCCCTCCCTCGGCGCTGCTGCCGGCGGGCTCGTCCGGGAGACATCGCGATGGACCGTGCGACTGGAGCAGAGCACGATTAACGCGAGAGAAACGGCGCATTAATTAGAGGAAGTGGTTCAAGAGAGAAAATGATAGCTCTCGTGGCATCCTAATGCGAGCAGAGATCGGTTACAGCGCTGCATATCGAGCCTTTCGGTTCGATGCGTCGTTTGCGGGGAGGTGATGGTGTTGCTTTTGGTTTTGGTGTTTTCTCGATGAGGATACACCCCCGTTTGCGAGGATAATTGAAAATTGGTGTTCCTGGAATTTCGCGAATGGGGCAACCTGCTGGAGAATATCGAATGATTAATTCCTGTGGCATGGAGTCAGTCGAGTAAGGGTGCGTTCCACTTACGCCCAAATCGCCCGTGATTTCATTAAGTTAGGTTCTCCTGTGCGCGACGGGACGCAACGTCATGAACTTCAAAGTCGATTTTCTCGAAAATGAAGCGCGATATCAAAAAATTTTACTCTTTTTTCTCGACTTATTTCCTTATTACAAGTCGAAAAGAAAGAGTAACTTTTTTTCATATCGCGCTTAATTTTCAAGAAAATCGAATTTGAAGTTCTTGACATCGCGCCCAGTCGCGTACAGGAGAACCTAGCTTAATGAAATCACGGGCGATTTCGGCGTAAGTGGAACGCACCCTAAATGAAACTGTATCTCGTTTTGAACGGGATATTACGGCCTCGAAATTTGATTTGAATGTCGCCCCCAAAGATTTTCCAGCATATCTGACGTAGGTTGAGAACCGCGATGTCATCTTCTCGCTGCAGAGCCGCGAAGAGGTCGCATTCGAGAGTGGGGCTCTATGATCCCGTGCTTGCATAGCACAACCGGTTGTCTCTTCTTTTTTTTCAATCCGCACTCTCACCCCGTATGCGTGCGCACGATAACGGGCGAACATGCGGCTCTACCTCGGCCGATTCACACGCACAATGACTGGGATACTCGTAATTGCCGGTAATATTCATCATTTAATGGTCTACTCGGGGTCAACGCATCTGGTGGCCTCTGCGGTGGAGCCATTGCCCGGATTTTCGAGTAACGAGAATCAGCAGCTTGGCCGTGGGATTATTTCCGCGGGAAAGTTTGGTATTCCACGCATTTTCTAACAGAAGCCATCCTATCGGCCTATCCGATCCTCTCGTTTTGAGGACACCGTCCCAAGTATCCCACTAGTAAGGATTTCCGTCACAACTTCTTCTGTAAAAGATTCTCAACCTAATTAACTGGAATATCCAATCAATTTCTAAACACATCGCTCTACCAAAGCACCAACTACCAAGTCTCCCACGCTGACCAATTCGATCACCAACACCGTCAGAGAATCGAAAAGCAATAGTCAGCACTTGCAATCTTAACGCTCCACCGGAATACCTTGCCTCCGCAGAAAAATTCCCTTCGGTATCCTTAAAAGTACTGGACGATGCACGAGAAGAATTTCCACGAGCAGATGCGGCTGCCGTAACGCAGAAACACCCTTCCATGCCGTAGATCAGCGACGCGCGGCTACGTTTATCGTCGATTAATTATCGCGATATTCTCCCCCTCTTAGGTTCGCGCCACTTCGATCTCTCGATCGGCAGCGGTCAAGGACACCTGACGAGTCGCCCCCTCGGCCTACCGGTAGTCCCCGGCGTTGAAGAACTGACCCCCGACCCGCGGGGCTCTTTCGCGTAAGCCGAGAACTGGTAAAGCGACGTAGCGGCCTCGGTTACGACAGGTCGTAAGACTACAAGCGTGTCTAATAGGTCGCGATAACGCGGCCCGATGATATCCTTCGGGCTGCATCGCCTTCGGTGTGGTCCGCGTAAGGTCCGCGATTAAATGCCCACGTCCCAGTCCTAGACCCTTGGCTGCTCGGGAAGGTGTGACCGCGGCCTCTGGTAGCCACGCGGACTCTGTCTCGCCTCTCGATTCGCGTGCTGCGAGTGGAGGTGGACGGTGGAGGTGCTACGATAACCAAATTAAAGTTTGCCGCACGAGGATACGCCGAATTAGGAAACATCCGATTTTTTACAATGTCAGGGTTTTCGAAAGATACCTCTTGTCACCTCCCAGAGGCAAGTCCATAATGTCTCCGTTTATCAGCGCCGTACGGCGCGCTCGGCTTCCCAACAGACTGCCAAGACCGTTAAGAAGTATTACATTGAAAGTAACTGTAGCAACCCGGGAGTAATTTCAGGCGATGAAAGTAAGTTGGATAATTTACGGCGCCTTATCGCAATTGCCCTCGCATTAAGCGAGCGCCCGGGCATAAAGCTCGAAAATTATATCCATATCGGGAATTTACGAGGATGTTAAAACGGCCGGACGTATTAATCGGGGCATTATATTCGGCGAATTAACGCGGCGCACTTAACGCACGCCGGTGATTTCCGATCTCCCTCCGCGCCTCTCTTCGCCGGAACGGCTGAAATGAGATTCGCGCGCGTTTCCGCGGATGTTATCCCCATTGTCGGCGCGCGCGTATCGCCTGCGCGGGATTGTTTCTCAATAGGCACTCGGCTCGCGCGACTTTGTGCCCGCTCGCGAATATCCAGGCGAAAGTAGAAGCGCCTCCGCCCCCTACTCCGCTGACCGGTCGACTGGCCAATTCGAAAGTTCGCCTTTAAAGAAGCGTAAAAATGTTTACGAGGCGATCGCTGATAACACCTGCGACATTTTTCCTTTGACGGTGACCCCGGCGGGGGGGGGGACGTCGCCAGGGACGCTCGCGACGCGAGCGGTCGGTCCTGTTTTTAACGACGCCTCCGCGCCGCGACCGTTACAACGGGGCGAAGCTCGGCAAGCTGGCGCACTTTAAGCCCCGATCGCTTCTGAAAATTCATTTCTCGCGCGGCGATAATTTAGCGCGGGCCCATTATCATAAAATGTGGAAGGCCCCCGGGAACGGCGTTTTAAGTTATGAAAGCGACGGTCGCCGGCGGGCAGCATTAAAACGCGCGGTTTAATCGCCCGCCGCTCGCCGATCAATTGCCAAGATTATTTGGAATCGTATCGAGGACGTCGTGATCCGGGGCGCCCCTTCAACGTCCACGCTCACCGGCGCGTGGGTTCGGCCACGGAATCGTCCGGGACTTCTCCTGTTGGGCTATTAACCTTTTAGGGAGTAAAAGAGAAACGGTCGGGCGAACTCTGTGCGCACGCGGCGCATCAGGTTCGTTATGGAATTGAATGGCACCCACAGTGCTCTACTTTCTCCCATCATCTCGGGCCCAATGTTGCCTGAATCCGAGGAACAGATTCGCAGAAGCATCCGCAGCTTCGAATAGCGTGAATTACTTCGAGGATGCTTCCATTAGGTGTTTACGGCGAAGGTCTTTCGTCACGTTTTCTCGAAATCGTCACGATCGTCGTAATCGACGTGTAATCCGCGGGTCGTTCGGTCTCGGAAGCTAGCTGGCATTCGGGGACCGCCGGCGCGACGCTTTCACTGGCGGGCGGAGATCGAAAAACGAGGTACACCGTGTTGCCTGGTGTTGCCGATGGTGCGTGGGCGGCTTGCCTCGCGGAAGGAAGACCGAGAGTGTCACGCGAGGCTCCGTTTCCACGCGTGCTGCAATTATCATTGTGCCGGTGTGTTACGCCACGTGGCACTTTTGCACGCCACGCCTTCCGCGGTAGCGCGAGCGAGCGAGCGAGCGCGCGCGGGTCGCGTGCCAATTATAGGAAAAGCGACTTTTTCGTCCCACCGATTGCAGCGGATTCCTGCACGGCCTGCCGTGTCAAGGTGCGTTCGTCATACGCGAAAACAGGTCTCGCGAGGGAATTTTTCTTTTTCAGGCCGTGGAAAACCGAGTAGATTGAACTGCAATCCTCCTGGCCCCGTCACGAGAGAGACCGTTTCGGCGAGGGATCGAAGTCGGAGTTGCGGAATTGCGCAACAGATCCCTTAGTACTGTTCCGTTTGATACGATTGGAGAGGGGAATAGGTATATAATGTCTAGATGAGCAGCTATCGACTGGGCTTTTGCCCAGAACGCCCCCCAGGGCCCCATCTTCGAAAAAAGAAAATTATGATTTTATCCAAACACTATATATTTTTTGCACCACTACACTTAGCCAGTTTTAAACTACCTCTTCATTTTCCCGAAAAATGGGCCCCTCACAATGTTCGCCAGCTGGGCCTTTTTCCTTAGATCAATTTTCTACAGAAATATCCCAATTCAAAGCTGCATAATGTCACTAAAGATATGAGATCTTAAAGAAACAACCCTTATTAAATCATCCACCCTTTTTAACAGCAAAGAACCAATCTCAGGCATTGCTATTCCCCCGCTTCTCTTTTATAATTTGGCTCGCCTTTGGGGCAGCGTCGACGTCGCGACGGTGACGAAATAAATCGGCCACTCGGCAGGCCGGGCTTCGCGATGTAACACCGTCACCAGGAAAGGGATTGCGGTCGCAGGGCGAACGAGAACGCCAGGGTGTCGGGGTTGCTGGTCAAAGTCGCGACACGCTCGGTGCCCTCGGACCTGGTACAATCGTGAATCCAAACGAACGGCTTTTGAAATCGGATCCGCCAGATATTTCTCGACCCGGGGCCCGGGCTATGGCCCCGTGAAGGGGGAAAGGGCGAAAGCCCCATCGTCTCAGTTACAATTTGTGTTCGCACTTAAAAGAAACATTACCTGGTGGGACCGGGTCGAGGATAGCGCGGACGCCTCGTGTGTGGTCCTACATAACGCCCTCGACCGTATCTCGAATCGTTCGTTACCGATTCGATTGGAGTCGCTCGAGCCACCTTCCCGCTCCCCGAGCGGAGACGATCGGCACTGTCGCTTAAAAACTTCGCGCCCTCTAGCTATTAATTTCGTCTTCGGTCAACGACCTCCTAGCAATACGTCCAATTCACCACGATATCTACTTCATGATGGGAATCTGTGCGGCTTGGAGCAGCTGCCTTTGTAGCCTTGAGCAACCAGTCGATTTCATTTCGACTGTAATCAAGTAAATTGAGAATTAAATCGAACAACAGAAGACGTGATACCTATAGGTGTTTTCAAATAACCAGAACTCTTCAACTTTTTTTTTCCCGGATAAAAGAAACCCTGAAACTACCTTCCGTGCCGCGCATTTTCGCGACCAGCAAAGGCGCCACTGATCGATATACTCGCCGCACAATAATTCGCGCGACTCCGAGCCGGGAATGCGATATGCGGGTTACGTGATATTTCAAGCGACTACCCACTCGAGGCATCGAACCCGCTTTTAAATCAAACGAACTCGGTCAGCGAGCGAGTGATGTCATCCGAAAGAAGCGTGTAGCTACGCCTGTACAGACAACGTTGGTATTCCTCTCCTAGCGTCGCGCCTCTCCGATCTGCTCCCCTTTACCCTCTCCACCTTTTTGTCAGATTTTCACCTGGATCCTCCGAGGCGACAATCTCCCCCGCTTACGCAAGTCGATTAGGCTCCACGCACCTCTCGTTCCCACGAATTTAACAGAGCTGTAAACCAGCACAGGTCAGGTTCCTCCAGCGTCCGTGTAAATAATGGCACCTCCGAGACCGTCCTCCCCATTTGAATAATTTTGTAAGCAGCCCGATTGCATCGACACGGCCTCGGTCACTGCCGAGCTTTCCACGAAATCGACCATCCAGGATCGGGACATCTATCTGCGAGCATTCTTTCGCTCTGATTCTTTCTTTGCCAGTCATCCGGCCGCGAATCCGAATTCCTGGCCGTCCGATCGGGGCATTCCCGCGGCCTGAAACCTGTCCCCGATCGCCGGATCGGCCAATCTAGTCGATGCATCACTCTCGTTCGAGAGGAATCTGGAGGAACGAGGGGGGAAAAAAGGTGGCTCGCAGCCTCCCCGGCAACCCGAGCGCGTTTACGCGCCTTTTTACGCCCGCCCGCTCCTCGATTATTTACAATCGTACGATATCGATCGCGATATAAACGCCGCGGCGGAATGCCACGGAATTCGGCGCCGGAACCCCAAGCGTGGCCTGAGAGATCGCGGTTCGAATTGCAATTTCATTCGCGGGCCCGGTCGTCGCGAGGCGACGCTCGTAAAACTCGCGCCAGCGGGCGAGATTGGCCCCCAAAACTTCGCCGTGCTGTTCCCGACGACGAGAGCTCGCTGTTCCTCGGGGATAACAGATCGACTTGATGGCGAAATAACGGCGCGGGAGCGCGAGCCAGTTTCGCGAGGCGGATTACGGTAAACGGACCACTCGTAATGGCCACGGGTATCGATAAATGCTTGCGATCCACGTGCAATATCGGCCATCGTCATCCCAACACCCGAGGATGTGCTTCGTGGTGGTCCCTACACGCTCTGCTGCGAGAGCCTCTGATGCAGGAGTCAGCGAAGAAATAAATTTCAATTTTAATTTCTAATGGGAACGGAATTAATTTTGGAGGCTGCCCTGGGCAATCTCGTAGCCATTTCACAGGGTTCGTACCACGAACTTGTTACATACAATTGGGAAGAAGGTAACCGTGAAACGTTGCTCGAATTGCTTCGATCCCGCCGCTACTTTCTGTTCGCCGTGGTTTTTACCGAATAAGAAGGCTGTCCTTTAGCGGCGGGAATTCTTTTTCATGCAGCTTGATTGCTCGATACTTTTCTAAACGAGGGAGAGTTCGAGTCGACGCTCATTAAAAGGCTTCACGCGAGGCCGATCGTTTTCTTTTTCGATGCGGTACACATTGCGGCTGCTTAAACGGCGCGCTTCTTCCGGTTGAATCGTGTTTAGGGGAAGCTTATGGGCTCGTTAAACTTTTACCTTCTTAATCACCTTTCGTTTTTGTTTTGGTGACGTGAGCCGGCGAGTCTCTTTATTTCGAAGAAGGCACGCAATAGTATCACTGCCATAGTTCCGTAGAATAAATGTCTACGCTCACTTCGTAGTTCCATAGAGTTACCAACAGTTTCACTGCCTCTCTTTTCTTCCACCACGTGTTCCCGACGTGCCCGTTTACAGCCGCACTTTCGATCCGATAATAAGATCTTCATCAGTTGAACAACGATAGTAAGCAGCTTCGTAATCCAATATAAGCTCCGCGTCTTCGTAACGACGTAGCGCCCCGCGTGATTTAAACTGCCCGGCACCCTCGTCCCTTTAATATCCATTAAGATACAAGGGGACACGCGAGGAGCGGGACATCATACATTTCCCCCCGAAGTACATCGTTCCTCGAACTACCGGTTTCGAGAGTAAAACCGTCGTACCGCGCGCGAAATATCCGCGTTAAAAACGGCGCGGAGCGGCGCCACAGGGGAAAGGAGCCTGCGGTCCGCGTCAGGGCAGCCGTCCCTTGCCTTTAAAGTAAAAGTAATACCCCGATCTGCCCTAAATTAAAAGGTTATGAGTAATAACGTATTTCAACGAATTACACCTTTTAATGGAACAGTGGCTTATCGCCTCGGCTCCTCTGATATTTTACGTCTCTCAGTCTCTTTGAAAACCAGGACGACGTTCCCTTCTCTGTACCGTTCGTCCAAGTTCGCTATATATGTGTACGCATATATGGAAAAAAAAGAAGAGAAAAGAAAATCAGAACGAGAGAAAGAAAGGAGGCAGAGAGGTTTCTCGTGAGACGCTTCTCGTATGAAGAGGCTAAAGGAGAGGACGATCCCGCGCGGCGGTTTCGAAATCGAATTATTTATTCCCGTCGCGGTGCGATATTGGGACGGGCGATCGTAAAACTCGAGGCTCGCCTGATGGATCCCAGTGTCCTCGGGCCTGTAGAGGCCGTGGACTGCTTCGGATAAGGCCGAAATTGATGGCGGAATAACGGCGCTAAATCGCGACCGAATCGCGTATAATTAGGCTGGGTTACAACGTCTGCTCTCTTCTCTTCGACGAGATATACAGGGTGTCCAGAACTGTTAGTTTACTCTTTTATTTGCCGCGTTATTATATTACACCGCCTCTGGTGCGCGTGGTTAATTACTCGCTGGGAACAGCGATGCTTCGTGCAGTTTACTTTCGAAGAATGGCACTGAATGCGAAAAGAAATCAAGGTGGCTAGCACCCTATATAAATTGGTGGAGAAGATTGTACGACAAATTGGTAAGGAAGTAGTCAAATATTGTACACCTGAACGATCTCGGGAGGCATTCGAATTAATTATTTAACTGGAGCCGAGCTTCGGGAAAGTATTCGAAATGAAACTGTCCACCGACTTGGGGACCTGTATTGTTCCACAACAGTTAACCTTAAAGCCTCGCAGAGCTGCAGTTCAAAGTACCAGACAGTTACTTGGTCCTCGGTCAACGACTCGTCGAAATCACGGAACCTGTAACAGCAATCCCGCTAGCGAACCGATTGATCCCTTACGATTCTTAAACAAGCCACATTCTGCAACTTCCTGGACACCCCGTATACGCGCGTGAGCCACGTGTAATAACGCTCACGCGTGTCGATGCGGAGCCCCATACAAGCAAAAAGCATCTTCGGCGAAACTGTCCCCGTGTCGTTCGGAGCGGCGCGAAGTAGAGATTAATAGCGAAATTATACCATTAAGTAGATTTTATACGTTGCCGGCCGGAATAAAAAAAGTCACCAGTTTATTTGCATGCCACGTGGGAATCCGTCCGGCCGGATTATTGGCCGATTTATATGCCGCCGTTAAAAAAATCCGCAGTGGAGGAGGAAGCGTGTCCATGCTCGTTTGCGAAAGCAACCGAAACGAGAGCCGCCCGGACTCGCGTGTTACGTACGAGAGAAATTTCGCGCTAGTCCAGACGGCGTTATGGCTGTTTATCGCGGACGATTCTATCGTGGTGATGTACGGCGACGCGTCTCGGAGGAATTAATCGAGCTCCGGCGCGATTCCTGGCCGAGCAGCTTCCGCGCGGGTACCCAGCGATTCCGGCCATTTTCGGAAGCGCGCGACTAATTAGAATAAATTCTGAGGCCACCTCCCGCCAATTAACCCATTAATCAACCCCAGGTGGGCCGACTTTCCGTACTACTTTCGCGCCCGATCAGTTACGGGAGAGTTGCCAATATCGTACTGGTCACCTAAAAGGTACCTCATCACTTTCTCAGTAATTAATGAATATAAGCGACATCCGATGATAAAAATATCAAGTAAAGGCGAGATGGGAAGTAGAAAGAAAACCTTTCGAGCGTATACCCTATTTTGTGCGCGCTATAAACATTTAAAAGTAATCAGATATCACTGATGATGTAAGTAACTTTTTACCAGTTTATTTTAATTGATAATAATCAAACAATGAAGTTTTAGCCTGTATTTTTGTGTTTTTCTAGAAGCTTGGAGCTCGTTACAGGTTAAACAAATAATATAGTAGGTGCCTAAAAGATCAAGCTGCAATATCTGATAGTCAATATCTTAAGTGGTACGATATCGGCAACCCTCTTCTACATAAGCCCCGACCAGGGGGCCGGTAATTCTTCCCGAGTTCCCGAGGACCATTCAACTTTTTACTCCGTTCCATCGAGTGTTCCCACACCCTTGGCCATCAAACAGCCGACTGCGTATCGTTACTCTTTCCTCCCCTTCCAGCAAAAACGCCGCGCGCGCAAGAGAGTCTACAATCTCTTACACGAATCTCCCTTGAATCCTCTAGCTTCCTAGAAGCACCTACGTCTTATGAATCTTATCCAGGGCCTTGCTTCACGCACGGTCGCTGGCGATAGCCATAAAGCAGGCTTGAATCCGCGAGCATGCGCGCGATAAGAGGGCGCGAGGGCGCCGTGCGACGCGTTGACGGCGCGAGACGCGAAGCCCGCGGCCGCGCGTCAAACGTCCATTCGTTAAAGAAAGCATCGACTGATCCGCCGTACTCGGAAGAGGCAGCCGCGGTGCCGCGATCAGCAGGGCGAGCGCGCGTCCAATTACCGACGGGGCCGACGTGTAATACGAGCTTTAATGTCCCGGTGGTAGCGGCTTATTAGCTGGCGGAACGGCTCGGCGGGAAGGAGAGTCGGATCGGTCGGCCGCGTAGTCGCGGGAGAGGCGACACGAAAGAACGGCGGGGCCGGTGAGCGACAAACGGCCGCGGAGGCCTGGCCTCGGGAACGAGGCTTTCGGGAAAAAAGAGAAGACGGTACGTGGCGAACGCAACCGTCCTCGGATCGACAGATCTATGGGGCCGCTACTAGTTTTTCTCCGCGCGGCGGCCTCGATCTGACGCGATCTCGCCTTGACACCGGCTCCGCCGCTTTCCGCCCCGAGCCGGCAGGCCACCTTCCGTCGCCGATCGTTTGCCTCGCGCGGTAAATCGCGTCTCGCCGAGTTTTGGAAGAACAGTGGAACTACTTAGGTTGTCCAAGTAACGAGGTACTTGGGGGTTGGGAAGTTGTGTGCCTGCATCGCAGATCTGGCTGGGATATTGATGGAATTTTAAGGCAAGATCGGGTCATACGCCGCGGCACTTTGAAAAATCGATGCAATCTCTGAAATAAGTATCGTCATCGTTCCGAAGCGTCGAAAGCAGGGAGGCGAGCACGGTGTATCGATAAATCAACGGGAGTGCTGGCAAATGCTCTCGTCGGTGAGGGCGTGCGATAGGTACCCATACAGTTCTCCTGGCTGCTTTATATGAATCGGTTCGGATCGTCGGTCGAAAGAAGAGCTCGTAAGTCGTGGCTCACGGCCCACGATACGAATCGGCTTCGATGTAATATTTAGCTCATCGACGCTCCCCATATGCTGCCGACCGGGACGAGAGAAATGCATCGAGGGACCCGGGGGAATTGCGACGGTGGCCCAAGGAATAATGGCCGAGGGATCGAACGTTGGACTAATCGTAAATTTAGCACCGATACGCCGCAAGATCGATTGCCAAGTTGTTTATTTAGGAATGGGTATCTACATTCACTGCTGCATAGTCTTATACACATAGGTGTCTGATCAATGTTCTATCTTCGGTTCACCAAATTCCATGCGAGTAGAAACATGGACACTCGCAGCTTAAGATGCAGAGGTTTTCTAGGAAGACCAACGTAGCTGGTAGCTCTGCCCCGAATTAAGCCATCCTTCCCAAAGGAAGCCAGCGGAGCCGAACGATCAGCGGCCTCATCAACTTTCCCTCATTCTACCAGAAAGGCAGCCGGTATTCCGCGTTCCCGCAGCCGTAATTGCGCGTTTAACCGCAACTGCACCGAATAAACGGCCAAAAGGTAGGCCCGTGGCGGATCGCGCGCGAGCAGTCGTTAAGCACAATGCATTCGCGAGGAGGAACACACTCGCGGCGAGATCGGCGGTCGTCCTTTCTACGTCCCCCGCGCCGGTGTCGTAACTTACGTGGCAGATGGCGATGATCCGCGGCCGGCGAGGAAGAGGCACCCAACGGAGATTAGATCGATTTTTCACGGTTGCGAGAAAATCGCTCTCGAGCGCGGCTAACAAGCGCCAGATGCAAATCTCCGGCTGCGGGGAGAGAGAGAGGAGCGCGCTAGTCCGCGCGAACCTGGCTGCCCGCCAGGGAGATAATGCGCCGGGGTCGGGATGAAAAGTTGGAACTAGGGGGCCCCCTCAACTAGATCCGATGTCCACGGGCTTAATCATCCCGGCGAGCTTGGGGACGACGCGGTGCGCGCCGGCTGGCGGAGCGGCGCGTCGCCTCGCTAATACGTTAACGCAATTAATTATCTGAAATTTACGAGCACGCGAGCACAGGCGAGCGGTCGCCCGGCGAACTCCAGCTCAGATAACAGGTCGGTCACGTGCTAATATTTCACCTGGCGGCGGCGGCGGCCAAATCGTAACCGCCTGCTTATCAGCCTCCGCGAAATGCCGGATATCGAACGATTTATGAAACCCGAGCGGGGATGATTTCTTCACCCCGATCTCGCCGGTGGTCATCGATTGCGCGTTGGACGCCGGCGTTTTCGGGACGAACGTTACCCTCGATCAATCATTTCTGGAGGCTTCAGCTCGTTAAGGTAGATGGGATTGCGAAATGTGGCTAATTTGAAAGTGGCTTGGCCCGAGACAGGGTTCGATCAGGAAGTGAGTTGGAATCGACGCGAACTTGTACCGAGGTGGACTGTTAGCGACTGACTCTCTCGCACGCATCCTCGTGGAAATGTTTTCGAAGAGCCGCTATTATCGTCGGAGATTTAGCCGTGATTGCCAATCCAGCGTCGTTCGAATTCGCCGGCCACGGTTTACCGTTTCTGTGTCAATGGTACGTCGTGCTGCGCGTACACGAGGCAGGCACGGCTGATAGTCCGAGCCAGCCGCAATTAATTTGAAGCATTTTATGCGGCATAGGCGTGCAGTTTATTACGAATTTTAAGCAGAAGCATCGCTCGCGCGGTCGCGCGCGCGCGCGCGCACCGGCGTGTACCCAGCCGCGCCGGCGAGCATTACGATTGCAGCGGAGATGAATCGTGTTCCCACAAGACACGTAGAGGGATTATATAACCTTTGATCTTTCTTACAACGGTTCATCCATTGTACAGGTTCTTTCTTCGAACCCGCCGCGGGTTCTAAATTATTGCCTAGAACTTACTTAAAGAGCGTAGATTATTATTTATCATCGTGATTTACGCAAATGACCGAACATTTCAAGTCACCAGATGTTTACGTTTAATAGCCGCGCGCGAGCGCTCGGCGTCGCCCGGCGCGTTGCTCGCGAGCCCGTTCAGCCGCGCGACTCGTTAAATTCGCCCGATCGGTATCGGATTGCACGCCTACACGTCCGATAGGCACCCAACTCGCATTCTAATTCACTCGTCGCCGGCGTAAATCACCTTTTTAAGCTTACCCTCCTAATGCATCCGCGGCTGGGAAATTTTACGTTCTCCGCGCGACCGATTTATCATCGAGCTCGATACTTGGCTGTGACAGCTCTTGGTTACTGCGTCAGCGACACCTTGCTCGCCGCTCCTTGTCTAATTCAAGTTACATCGAAATATATTAACGATTACGTTGACACTGAGTGGCCAATAAAAGAAATCTGACGAAGGAGAAGGGTCAGGGAACAAGTGTGTAAAGACTAGAGCCGAGTTAAAATCCTCGAAAGCACGGACCAGGCGAGGAGAGCGTTCTCCAGTCACCGAAATCACGCGCAGGTTCACCGAGAGCAAAGGTCCTCTGATCCAGATGTGGGAAGCACGCGTCGCGGACACCTTTCATCATCGTCATCATCGCCGGGCGTATCTCGCGTGGTCATCGATACCGGGACCACCGTTGCCCTGTGTCGGTGTGGAGCGACGCCAGTCGTGGGGACGTCGATCGTCGATGTGCGCACACCGATTGGTAAGCGGCTTGATGACCTAGCCACGATCGGGCCATCACGTCCGCGGTGTGCTCTGGCCATCAGTCGACTCCGCTCCATATAATTTGGAGCGCTCACGTGACCCTGAAACGACCAGGGTCAACGCCACATTTGTAATCTTCGAGACGCCGGCGCGACCTGTTCGCACGTTGTTCCCTCGTCGCGGCAGGTACAGGACGTCAACGAGGACGGTGCCCGCGAGGGCACCATGCCTTCATGCCTGAATCGCTCTTTGTTAACGGGCATAGGCCGGGCTCGTGGATTCGCGGTGACGTTTCTAGAATTTACTTATTAATCAGTGACGGGGACGTCGAGGACGGGATCCCTGAAAACTTCTACGGATATCGAAAAAGTCTGCACGATCGAAAACGTGAGCCGCGAAAGCGAGCGACTTGAATGCACAAGTTGCAAGGACGACGTTCTTATTCTAAACAGATCCGAACCTCTCCGGGAACCGAGATGCGGGAGCATAAAAGACGTGCAAATAAATCGCTGGGATACTTTATGTCTTTACCTTCGAAGTGAATCATAGAAAGAAGGTCATGATGTGCATCAGCGAGGTCGCCGAATACTTCTGGTATGCATGCCAGGATCAAAAGCTCGAGCATCTCTTGCAGAACTGCAAGCGGACTCGGAGGTTTCTCTGTTGAATCTCAAAAGTGTTTATCGCACCGAACGTCCCGAGTTTCTCTGAGATTCTCTCGATTAAACGGCACCGCTACCGAATACTTGGATCTTCCGAACAGCTACCGAAGAATAACCTTAAAAAGACAAAGGATTATGCATCTCCGGCTCCATTTCACTTGCAGCTGCCCCATTCTCGCCCCAATTACGCGGACCCCTGACCTCTACGTGATCCCTTGGAGCAGGCATCGCGGTATGATTTATCCTTACATAGTTGCTGAGGCCGCAAATGATAGATCAAGCACGCGGCGTCTAATTGCTGGATGATCCCGGGCGGGATCGCGGCCACGCGATCCAGACGCCACTAAATCACCGGGATCAATTACCCGAGAATATCTCTCTCTGGCGCGCGAACCGCCGATGGATTCTCGCCCTCGCGCAGCTGCGCTTTATGTCAACATCGCCTGTTCTCGGCGGGCGAGTGGACGCGGCGGAATTCCCTTCCGATAAGTCCCGGAACGGGCCCGGAATACCGCGCGCTCGTTCCCGGCCGCGTGTCGCCCGGCGACATTTCGCGTGCGTGCGTGTCCCGCGACGCGCGACGCAGCGAGGGCCGAGGGCCGCCCGATGCCCCCGTCCGCCGCGCTCGAGCGTCCCGCGCTGCATGGCCAGGAATTCTCGATCTTCCGAAGAAATACGGGTGGAAAGAGTGCGGAGGGATACGGTGAAGGGAACGGGAAAGGGAGAGGGCCGTCAGAGCGACAAAAGCGGCGAGGAAGGATCTCCTCGGCAGCGTGGCTCTGGCTCTCTGGGAATTCCAGCTGTATGGTAGTCCGCTCTATATATATATCAGCCGGACGGGGGACATATTTCGAACGCGTCCTATTTATTTATTTTATCCGGCGGGAAAGGGTACGCGGTGAAGCGGAGATTAAATTCTCCCTACGTACAGCGAGGGGAGGGTTAAGTTATGCATCTCGGTCGGTCCCTCCCTCTCTTCGGGACTTATCTTCGGGGCATCTTCTCTTCGTACACACGTACACGTATATGCCTGCACGTGTGGTTAGACGGCCGGGGCTCTCTCCGACACGGAATGCGCCTCGCGGTCGGCTCGTTCGCATCCTTAAATCACGGATTAAATAAAATAGCTTGCTAGCCGGAGTCAAATGAGATGTCAGCGCAGGACCCACCGCCCTCGTCTGGCCCTTCTAACAGACTGCTCTCGCTTTCAGTCCCTTCCTCTCGTGCGACGCTGCCCGTCGCGCCGTACGCCAACCCCTCGTTTATCCTTTCCCCCAGCGCGGGATGAATAGGTTTCCGCGGTTTGCCGGGAAACACGGTGGATCCGCGATCTAAGGAGGCGAGTTGATGGAACAGCTGCGAGCGGGTTCGAGACCACAGAGCCGGTGGAACACGCGAGGAATTTCCCTTTGAAGTGTACGCGGCTAGACGAACGCTCGTCCCTTGCGAAAGATTTTCACGTGCGCACGAGTGTCCTTAAGGCGATCGTCGCGCCGTTGCGCCGGCGAGTAGCGTGTAACGACGGCTCGCGTAGCTCTTGTTGCCGGTCGAGGGGGCCCCATGTTGCACGGACGCCTCCGGGTACTCGCGGGGAGGCCCTTTCCACTTGCCTGGGTATCGGTACCCGGTGTAATTGGAGCGATCGGCACTTGTTTTCGCACGGCACGATCACGAGCGGTGCCGGCGCGGCAACCCGACCTCTCCGCGGTACCGGTACTCATTACGCGGCTTCGACACTCCGTTGCAACCTTCCACGGTGTATCCCCGTTACGCTCGCTTGCCTCGATATTGAATACCCCCGCGCGGGCTTTGAGCTACGACGCTCGAGCGGCCGGCACTTTTAGGCCCTCGTGCTTTATAGCTCGCGGAGTTTCCGTGGGGGTGCTTGATCGATGATGCCAGCGCCCGCTTATTTGTCGTCCCATTCAGCTGTGCCCGATTGCGCGGCCATTGGAGAAACGTGACCAGAAATAATTAACGCGTTCGTCGCCACGGTATTTTATTCGCCCCTCCCCTCGCCCCCTAGCCGCTCACGGTATTTTCAATCGCTCCACGGGAAGTTTATGGCGTCCCAAGTGGTAGAGTCAACGATATCTCAGTCGTCGACGTTTCCTTTAAATGGCACCGTACGCGTCCTCGGACGAATCAGTTTTTCTCGTTGTTCCGCGAGTGCACGATAAAGGGACGTAACACCGATACCGCTCGTTCTCGTGCGAGGCACCGAAGGGAAATGGTGGAGGTGAAACATTGAATCCCCCGTGGCACCGAAAGCGGAAGGAAATAAAGAGCAGGAGGATGTCGGGAGTTACGAGAACGCGTTGTCGTAAAGATGAAGGCGCCTCCACTCGTGGCTGCTCCCTTCGTCCGAGGACGTCGTAACCGTCCAATTGACTCCCGTATACCTCGGAGGGGGCATGATTCAGCCCGACCGACTGCCACGTTCGCTACCGCCGTCGACTCGTGCTGCTCGTGACCCAAGTGCCTCCTCTGAATCCCCCTTTTGCGATCGATCGCATTCCCACCACCGTATCTCGAGCATTAGGGAAGCAGGCTGTCCAGGACGTCAGCCTGCCGCGGCTTCTTCCCTTATGTAAGCTGCCTGTCTCAAAGATCGCAGTCGCTGCCATTCGAGGGTTCGAGGGAACGTGTCTGACTGACGTAGAAAACTCGGGGACTGATGTTTAAGAGGGTTTTCGAAGAACTGCACCCTACGCTCTTGATTTCGTTACGAACAAACGTTAAACCAAATTTGCGGCGCGAATTTGCACGCACGAACGATCAAAGTCTTTTTTAGCAGCGGCAGAAATTCGGGCTGAGCGTAAGAACAGGATAGCCTCATGTCGCGGGGGAAAAATGAAAGGCCATGGAAACCGAGTGTCGTAATTTCGATTTCACTGTCGAAAAAATCGTCATCGCCGGAGCGATGCTCGGTCGTTAATTAAGCGAACGGGGCGAATCGGTCGGCGTGTAACGGGTCGGCGTGGTTTGGCGCAGATGCGCGGGCAGAAGACACATTCTCCGCGTAAAAACGAGCCGGTGACCGCGTGCCTCCTCGGCGCTGCCCCACTTTTCAGGTCATCGACGGCCACGATTGCACAACGTAGGTCCGGAGGTACGAATCTCCTTACACGTGTACGGGAGAGCGGCCGATTTGCCTCTCTTCAATTTTCCCCGGCGATCCTTTCTCCTCCCTCGAGTTATGTCGCCACGGACGCGTAAATGCCTCGTTACGGTTCGCCCGGACCAAGGTGGTAATTAGAGCGGCCTGGGACCCCGCTGTTCAGCTGGCACGCGGACCGCCGCTCGCCTTTTTCTTCGTCGTCCTCCTCCGCCTCCCACCCCGGCCCCCATTTTTTTCTCTCTCGTCGGATCACCGCCGCCACCTTTCTCCGTCGAACGACCTCGATGACCTCCATCGCCGCGCGAGAGCGTCCTCCTCTCAGGTGCATCGTACGCGATCCAAGATAATTAGCCTCCTCGATCGAAACGGACGCGTCGACGCGCGAGATGCTCACGTAATCGATGCGAATCACCCTCAGTAATGAACTTCTGCGAGCGCGGGTTTCAAGGATGCCGCTCGCGGGGATGCTAACCGCTGGTAAATGAATATTAGTCCGCTGCGCGGGTATCGTTCGTTCGCGTGTTTGTGAAAAGAATACATTTTGAGTTAAGCGAGGGCGGGTTAGAAAGTTTGAGCGTTCCATTGTTTCCAGGAGCTTAAGGGGTCGGTCTTATTTAATCGGTCGAAAAATTAAGATAGTTTTAATCATTTTTTCTCCCTGTAAATACAACACATAATGAAATGTTCTTTTTGGAATTTATTAAACTGCTCTTATATTATAGAAGAAAAATTCAAAAAGAATTTATCTTAATTTTCCGCACTCGGGCATGTGTGAAACAAAAAATTCGAAAAGATACTTGATCTGTTTGAGTGTCGCTATCATCCGTAGCCCAAATAACAATTTTTGTCGAAAAATAACCCAGAAAAAGGGTGTTTTGCCAAATATTTTTCAAACCGGCGCCATTTTATTAGGTTTAACGTGAAAAAGATCGTCAAAAATAGCTGAATTATTCGGCTGATGAAAGTAGAATGAGCCCTTAAGTTAGAGAAGGATGGGTCTGAGTTTTTGTTAAGAAGGGGAGTTCGAATTGCGTCGCGAGTTGCAACATCCTCGAAAGACTCGCGTTGGGAAAGGGACTCCCGTTTTCGAGAGGATCCTCATTACGTTACGAAATTTACGAGGCGACGGTTCTTGGACCCGCTGTTGAGCATTCACGTTCGTCGAACGGTGAACCTACGGCATTTCTGAAACTTCTTGACCTCGCCAAGAGGCGCGTTTGCACGCTCGAGAATTCGTAGTCCTCCGCGTCGCGTAACGGGGATGTCGTAAATTCACTTTGTTCTATTTATTAATTTGGGACACTTTTACGAGCAGAATCTTGGAAGAAACCGTTGCGAATGAAAATCATTTTGGAGGACGTTTGGATCCGTGCAAAGATTAGTGTACTACTTAATGGCTGAATTGATATGTATATCAAGCCCGAAATTAAGGAAATCAATATTCCACTCATTTCTGGAATCAATATCAATCAAAGCACCGTTGGAATCCGATTAAAATGCAAATTCCCGGCTGTTGCCAGATTCGTTAAATGGAAAGATATTTCTATGCTCGCCGCAGATCACTGTTCCTCCACCGAAAGTGAAATATCTTCTACGGCATCTCTGGGTTGGGCCCGAAATCCTGATCTCTGAACTCTAACTTCATCAAACATTCAGGAGAAACGGTATGCCCGAGACGCGAACGTCCTTAATTACATAAAAATTCCCCATATTTTCGTCAGATACTCTCATCGAAACTTTCCCATTCATAGACCATCCACCTACTTCGGTAACCACCAAACCAAAATGATCTCCCGCGCTATCGATCGCTAGATCGATCTCCCGGAAATCTCATTTTATTTCGTACGCCGATCGATTATCGGTGTGCCACCCCGGTCACATTCCTCCGTCATATTCGCGCTAGCTAATTGGGCGGCTCGAAATTGCGCGGCGTAATTGCAGGAGGTGGCCGCGACATTCGGTGGCGCGTTTCGGTGCATATTTCAAGGTGTATCCAATGAGGAGAGGTCCCGTTGGTTCGGGAGATTCGAATCTAACGGGACGCGGGCAGCCACCGAGATAATGACGCCCGTTGATAAGATCGATATTACGGCGGGGAGGAGGGCGGCGAGGCGCAGGTGGATACGCCGCTGATGAAATACGCGGGCGAGGACACGCGTGAAAGCAAGGTCCGTGCACGCTACTAATGGACGTGAAAACAAATTACGAAAGGGGCCCAGCGACCGAGAGCCCGTGCATAAAGCCCGCCTCGTAAAACTGTAACGTTAATCACGGCTGGAAAGGTTCCCCGGGTGAATTACGGGCCTAGGAATGGGTGTCATGGGGGATTCACGGTGATCCAGATTCCTGCCGAGGCATCGTGAGAGTGAGTTTTTCACGGGCTTGTCGCGTGAGCCACCTTGACACGCGTCTCGATCGTTTCAGCTGCAGGGTTATTTAGGTTGGTCATTAAAATTGATTGCTAGGCCGTGGCCAGTGTGTGTGGTCTGTCTAACCGAAGTAGATACACATTAGCAGCGTACACAATGACTATGCAGATTTCGATAGTCGCTCCTCCTCCTGGGTAGGTACTCAGTGGCGGATTTGAGGAGAAAGGCCCAGGTGGCAAACATTCTGAGGGGCCATTTTGGGGGGAGATAAAGAGGTAGTTTACTGAATACGGGCCAAATGTAGTAGTAAAGAAAAAAAATATAATGTTTGAATAAAATCGTAATTTTTTTTTAAAATGGTCCGCCACTGCAGGTACTCTATTCATGGGAAATGTTTCATCTCGATGGATAAGTGCATATTGTGGTGATATCACTTCAGATTCTACTACTTAGTTCCTGGATTTGTTATTTGTGACAGATGATTACAAATACCACAGAGATTGGAGTAAATTCAAACTTACCCATTGACTGACAAGGAGAGTATTTTAGGTGTCCGCCTCCGATCATTTTGATTTTTGGATATGTTATAGAGGACCGAAAAATAAGAAATACGTGTTTTTTTATTTTTCCCCGTTTTCATATTTGGGGGGTGAAAACTGCGTTCAAAGTTAGGGTTGAAAAATCATTTTTGTGGAATATCTCGAGAACTATTAGAGATAGGGGAATAGTGTCAATGGACGAATTTTGTGTCTTTGAATGCGAAATATGACTGACTCACCAGATTAACAAAAAAATAACAATTTTTTATGTATTATTTAAACAAATGGACACTATTCCCCTATCTCTAATAGTTCTCGAGATATTCCACAAAAATGATTTTTCAACCCTAACTTTGAACGCAGTTTTCACCCCCCAAATATGAAAACGGGGAAAAATAAAAAAACACGTATTTATTATTTTTCGGTCCTCTATAACATATCCAAATATGAAAATGATCGGAGGCGTACACCTAAAATACTCTCCTTGTGAGAAGTCTGTCCCATTTCCTCCTCTTAAGCCGTCCACCTCGAGCAGGGAAGAAACTTGATCGAGCACGAACTATCGATCGACACGGCCGATAAAGGCAATCTATTATTTAAGAAAAGAAAAAGACCCCACGCTCGCGTTCCCCGTAGCGATTTAGATTTTTCTATTTCCAATTTCTCATAATCGCCCACTGACACGCTCCAATGAAGTCATACACTTACCCGCGTGTCTCGCGCGGTACGCCGAGGCGATCGATCGGTGCCACGGTTCTCACAGTCCCGCCGCGGGATCCCATTCGATCGAATATTTCATACCCATTCCCATTCCGGCTTCCGTGGCTGGATCGCTGCTCGCCGATGAAAGTGCACGCGCGCGTGGGCCCGCCGTGCACGCAGGAAATGCAAAGCACGCGACGTGCCAGCCGCGGGGATGTGTCTCGCTAAAGTCACCGCGGTAAAAGTGTTGCTTCATCCGTCTGACCTCGACAGACATACATTCATTGCATGAAACCTTAAAAAAGAACACAGTTCTCGTTGCGATCATTCTTCAAGAATCTTCTGCTCTGAAGGAAAGGGACTTTGGTCCTGATTTAATTAGATTTTATTAGATCGCATGTATTTTAATTTCATAAACCACCTTGCAACTCTGTCTCATTCCGAGTCGCTTGAACTCTCGAGCGCGGTTTTTCGGCAGCTTCGCCGATCTCTCGGAAAAGACACTCCGCTCGCGGCAGGATAATAAAGCCAGTGGTTTGTAGCGTGGCGCGCGGCTCTGCCCGCTGGGAAATGCGCCCCAGTAATAATTCCTAAGGAGGATGGGAATCCTCCTTTCTCTCTTTCTCCTCCGAAGCGCGTTCGCAACCGTCCCGGCGCGTCAATTAAACCGTCCCGGGAGAAAACCGAGGGACCTGATTTCGCCCGCCCACGCGTAGGACGCGTAGAAAGTTGCCCGTGGCCCGAGACGGGAGAAAAATATCGCCGGCGTTCCGTCGTCGGACGCAAATCAGCCCTCGGCTGTCGCAACGTTCGCCGTTGAATTCATATTTTTTAATTAGCCGGACTTATGGCCGGCGATCACGTGCCGGGCACGGGGCACTGCATCATCCTCTGCCACGGGGAATATCTGTTCCCTTTTTACCAGCCGTGCCCGCCTCCGTGCCTCCGAACGCGTCCGCTCGCGTCCCGGCGAGAGAGGAGTCGCGTGGAAATGTTTGCTCGACCGAATCTCAGATTCCAGCGCGCCGCCGTCGATAAATCAACGACAAATAGAAACGTTCCGTCGTCAGAGGACTTCTTGCCCGGCGGAGCTCTCTCCTGCCTCTCACAGGGGACATTACCCAAGTGTCCGGAATCGATTTTGCGCTACTTGAAACGTCCTGCCGATCACCAGCCTGCGCTGAAACATTTGAGTACTCACGGGTGGAATTGCTCCGTGTTTTTGCTCTGGATCGACCGTCTTGTTTGCGACATTCGCGTAGAAAGGAGGAAACGATTTCGTCGCATTTGCACTTTGAAGTGTCTCAAGAAATTGGTCATTGATTCGTTCCACTTTTCCCTCCGGACCTGACTCACTTCTCCCCGTTCCTTCGTCCTTTGCTTTGCGTTGTTACTTCCCCTTTCTTCCGTTCCACGGGTGACGTTCTTGCGATGCTCCCGCGACTATGCACTTTAGCAGGTTGTCGAACTCGACAGCGAGACCGCTTATCTGCCGACCCGTTTCTTAATATCCATTCGCGAGTCGCCCGTATATTTTCGTTCGCGGAACGTCAAAGTGGCCTGACCGAATGGCTGCTCCGTGGCTCGTTTATTGCACCTTTAAATCGGCCGAGCCTTCGTTCCGTCGTGGTCCCGGTTCGTTAATCGCGTCCCGCGAACGGAAGATTCGACGATTATGCTCGAATATACGATTGTATCGGGACACATGTTCCCTTCGAATGGGATTCTAACTTGTAACTGCGGTTTTATGATGCTCCCGACGGGCGCCACGGACATTTGTCCCATCCGTGGGGCGTCGAAGTGGAGAAATAAGTGGAGGACCGCTCGAGGGTGCGATCTTGGATCAAATCGCGATCCACTTTCAGTTAATTAGAACGAATAAAGACGACCATTCCCTTTCGACCTCGGGGTCCACTTTGCCATGCCTAACATTTCCGAGTGCCAAAATAAAAAATGAATAAATAATTTCCTCCATATGCCCCAAAGCCAGAATAGAAGCTACGAAACGATGGTCGCCAATCGCTAAGGAACGTCACTGAACGAAAAAGGCGAGCAAGTAGTCAGAGTCACGGACCAGACAGGCGCATTATAATTATTACATATAACAAACTGCCGTTTAATCGCTGCATACCAGCAGAAGAGAGACGGCATCGAGGACTCGTTAACAGGGCTCTGATCCCATAATCCACCTCGGTCCTAACTCCCCTTCTCGCTCTGCCGTCAGCGTCCCGTTTCCGCTACAGATAAGGGGCGAGCGTTTAAACCGCGAGGAAACGACCACGGCGGGCATTACGATCGAGAAAACCCCTTCCTCCCTCGAAAACGAGCTGCGTGCCCAAGCACCGTCTTGGTTTACGAGGTCGTGGCCAACCTCGGAGAGATACGCGGAGCCTCTAGCGTTGGACACGCTGTGGGGACTCATTAAGGGGCGCGCGGCCGGGCAAATTTTATTTTCCACGGCGAGAGCACGACGCCAGGCTCGAGTTTCCCGCGGCGACCGAGAGCCGCGATATATCGCTCGGGGACGCGTCCCACGTTCAGGGGCGTTATTGCGTGGCCTGGGTCGATCGGCGAAAGATTCGGCGCGATCTCTAATGACGGTCGAAACCGCGACGTTTAAGTGCCAGGCGCGATAACAGGCGGCCTTTCCCGTTTACGAGGGCTATTAAAAAAAGCGAGCCGTGCGTGTATCGCGAACAGTGGGGTGCAAGCGTTCTCCGCGGCGGACAGACTCCGCACGGAACGTGGCGACGCGCAGGAGAGGGAAGGGCTCGGTATTGAGACGACTCCGCTCTCGACCTAGTAAGGGGGTTGTTTACGAGGCCATATAGCCGCTGATATTTACAATGATGTCGCCGGCGGCCGCTTAAAGTGGCCGCGCCGAGAGGACGCCCCACTGGCTTTACGCCTGCCACGCATCCCCCTCGCTGGACCTTAAATATCGCTCCCCGGATCGGGATTTAATTCTCCAGCTGCGGTGCCTAACGCTGATTGGCAGTTAGCAGGTTTAATCCCGCGGCTGGACCAGTCCCGCCGGCTGCTTAGTACCTACTTATTAAAATGATGCGAGAAGGATTGCTCGGAGGAATCGTTCCTTAATCGCGGCCAAGAGTCCGTGGCGTTGCTGGGGGGTTCTCTTGGAGGGCTATAGAATTTCGGGAAATTCGGTGACGAGCGTGGAAAGCTTGTGTCGTAGATCGGGGAATGGACTTTCCGATTTTTGGATACTTTTGTAGTTTGTAGAGGGTCGTGCAGATTTTGTGTTATATAAAGTTAGGGGAGAAGGTTGTTTGACGCGAAAACTTGGAGGGGTACTGATCTGATGTGGTTACTGATGAAACTCTGGCCCGAGGGAGGAGAAAATTACCAATTAGATGAATAACCAATTAAATTTTCAAGCTGGGGCCGTTCCTGGTCGAAAGCAACGCGCGACAAACGAGCACGGCGATCCTGATTATGATTCGAGGCAGACGTCCACCGACCGGATAATCCCCTGGAACGAATTGTCTCGAAAAGGGCACGCAGAAGATCGGTGCCCTTGATCGGTGTGCACGCTTTGATCCCGCTTCGCAGGCCTTCTCGTCCAGTGACGCGCGCGATCCGCAAAAAATCGGCAAGAAACTTCCGCCTGTCTCTAATGGCGGAGCTCGGGGTTTACTCGGAATCGATGGTCACCTGGTCGATCTCTGGTCGATACTGTTCCATTGTGCGTGCTCGATTTCACGGAAGCTCGCAGGGTTATGCGATTAGTGGTTAATGATGATGAATCGGTTGCACCGCCAAACAGGTAGCTAAGGGGCTTAAGACACTTCGTATTTAGTCCTGTCTATTAAATTATGTTCAATATTTTATTCGCATGTTAAGGGGACATTCTACTCTCTCGGCCGAAAAATCGTCCACTTTTCGGTGATGGTTTTTATAATGAAGTAATCACTTAATGTTTTCGAATTTCTGGGGGTATATTTTACCACTCTTGAAATACAAGAAAAAATCATTGTTGTTTGTTTATTTCATTTGTTTACACAAATATTTCGCAGTTAAGTTGGCGGCATCAGAATTGCTGGCGGTTGAAATTTCTGACGACTGGATCATCAGAAATAAAAAAACCAAACATATTTTTAATCCGCAGGAGTATGGTTATCGCGCTTACCGCGAAAGAAAAATTTTGGACCAACATTATTAAAATGGCGTTCGATCGAAGTTGAAAGTACCGAAAAGGGCATTTCCTTTCTGTTTAATAGATATAAAATGTGAGAAAATATTAAAAAATCTTAAGATATTTGTGCTAAGCGGGAAAGCCACTAATGTGTAGAATAACATATTAAAATTTTGGATTAATTGGTCATGGAGTTTTTTTTTTATCATATCCGCCAACCAAGAAAATGCTGTTTCGAGAAAAACGCGTTTAAAGTTGTGAGTACTCAACCGGCGCGGTGGAAAGTACCAGGCTGCTGACGCTACAAATACCCATAACATTGAAAATACATCGAATTTCGCTCCAAAAATTTAGGAGGATATTGTAGAAGGTGCATTCCTCCGAATTCAGCAAAAAAGAAAATCGAATTTTTTAGGCCGAGAGAGTAGAATGTCCCCTTAAGTAAAGTATACAGGTTGCCACCCCTAAAATTCTCAGGCTCCTTAGCCTACATACAAATCCGCCCCTGGGCCTGTAACCTCGGTTTCCTCGCTTCAAGTGAATATTTCCTCCATAATCCAGGCTTGCAGGAGTAAAGTTGCATATTCACGCGTGCCCGTGGGTGGCAGTGGCCTGTCCAGCCACCAGGAAGTCGAAGTAAGCGGCATTGCAGATGAATCGAGGGATCTACCTGCGACCGATCGGGGCTTGCCGACGAGAAAATCCTCTCGGAGGTGTCGCGGGACCGTTTCGGTCGTGGCTTATTAATTTGCATACGCGTTTTTCAACGGCCACTCAGCACGAACGTGCCTCTGGCTCGTTCGCCGTCCCTATATGGTAGACGCGAGCCGCTACTGTCCGCCGCTACCAACTTCCGATTCTGTACGCTCGTCGGAGTACATCGAAATATACTTTATATCACCGCGATACCATCTGAGGACTGATTTCGTGTAATGATCCATCGGGCCACCAGCCGCGAGCCTCATCTGTGCTTTCTCTTTCGTCTGCCTGATGAGGACACGGGCTTTTCATCGTGGAGACTTTTTGATCGGCTCCCCGATAACGCACGAAATTGCTCTTTAGATCACTGATGTTCCCCTTTGTCTGTGTACGTGCTCGCCTGGCTTGGAATGTAGGGCGCGTGGGGTTGTCGAGGCTGGTGGTAAGGCGATGTATCTGTTGGAGGCTGTAAATAGAGTGTACTCTTTGCTATTATAACGCGATTACCAAATTCGAGATTGCGCTGTGGACGTAAACCGTGCTCAGGGCCCGATCTAGGGAGGAGGATCGCCAGCAGAGGAACTGAAGAGAAAAGAGAGAATTAAAATCAGTTAAAACCAATACAAAGGCAAAACTTTTCGTATAAGCGGTAAATAAGTAGGTAATAGCTACTAAAAACGAACGTACTCGAGGTTTTTCCACTATAGGTTCTGGATGGATCGTAAAAATAAGAATGCAAAGGAGTAGAGTTTTTACGACTTCGCGTGCCTGTTTATCCTGATTCTGCGTGCCAGTGTCTGGATGATGTCACTCGAGAAGCATCGTCGCAGAAGTGGCTTCGATCCCGTATCTATTTCTTGAGGAGCTTATAGAACAAGAGAATTGATAGATGAAAATTTTGCGCGATGCTATAAGATCGTCTTCCCACCTCGTGTTTTCAGCGCACAGTAGTTTCGGCAGAGAGGAGACACGAAGCGGCTTCGAAGGAAGTCTGGTACGGTAGGGACAACTGCGTGTTCAGGCTTCCTCTCAGTTTAAAAGGCGATTGCGGTTAACGCGGAGAACAGCGCCCATAATTTATCGCTACCATTTAAAGCGCTATATAATAATACGCTGGGGTACGACTATTTCTTAACGTCTCGGCGGCGCGCTGTGGCGAACAGAAAGGGAACAGGAAAGACAAAACTCGGAGGAAAGCGGTGGATGCTTAAGGTACGAAGATCTTATAAAGTACGAACACGTATGCATAATAATTACCGGGGGGAAAGTTATTCAGGAAGAAGATTACTCCGAAAAGATGGGTACACTTAAATAGGACTCCTTTCTTTTCGCAGCCTTCCTTACATCCACTTAGCCATTCGAGCGTGGACCAACCTACTCGAGGACATCTAACACCCTCTGTTTCAAACAAATTCCATTACACCTCCTCGAGTCAAACACATTCAAACTCCACCTTTCGATCCGCCATCGTTATCGTCTCGCCTTTGCGCAAACATCCATTTCCCCCGCGATGCGGAGCGGAGAGGCGAGCTGGAAGAGCAACGCTTAAAGGTAGCTCGTGTATCTGGCACCGAGTTCGCTGGATGACTCATTAACGAAGGCTGTGCATCGCGTATTGCGGCATGCACCACTCGCGGTGCACTTGGACGCCGCACACACGGTCACGCGCGTGCATCCGCGGCGAACACGCTCGCAACCGGGTCGTGCACCTTTTCTGTACGTACCGGCGGTGATTGGACAGCGGATAGGTGCGAGACGATCGTGGGTAGACGGTTGCTTTCCGATCCCGCGGCTACCGCGGTAAATAGATCATGTTCTACGCCGGCCTCGCGGAGGGACGCGTGGATCGAGGCCTGTTCCTGGATCGGGCACTGGTACCTGGTAATCGTCCCTATCGCGATCGTGTCGCCCGATGCTCCCCTTTGATGGGCCGCGAGCGTGAAGCATCCAGATTCGATCACGCGCCGAGATCGAGTATCGATCTTATCGAGCGCATGATATTATATTCTCCGGAGCGAATAATTACGAAGACTTTGAAAGACTTTGTGTGTTCGTATGGTGCTCCTGATCGAAAGAAGAATAATTTTCCTAGATGAATTCCGAGTGCTTTAAATGCGCGTTGAATGGGCCTTGTCTCATTCCGCGAATTCCATGAACAATCGGAAAGATAAGCCAGTGTCATCGCCGCTCCACATCGCGAACAACCAGCGACACATCGGGGCCCAAAATAAATGAAGTCAAGCTCCGTTGCGCGCGTATCTCGGGCACCTTCAACTGGTTCGACAACGAATTCTTTATGCAAATCCGTATCGACGACATCGGGCGATTATGCAAATTTTTTTCACTGCACCACCGACAGATCTCGTTCTGTTCGTTTGTCCCCGCGTTCTTTTGTTCGTGCCCCTTCAACGAGGCATGCATAAAATCGTCTTCGCCGTGATCGATGACACTTGGGATTTGCAGCAGAGTTTTGCTTTCAGATATCGATCTCAACTAAGTTATCGCGATCTCGAGCAATCCCCGCCCACCCCGCTGCGGCGATTCCTGTCACGTTTACCAGGAATCTGCGCCGAAATCTTCGCCCCGAAATGAAATTTCACGATGGGCCACGAATCCTTGCCCCAGACCTGAATACTCTCCGCTGGTCCACTGTAACCGTTCGTCACCCGCGGCGACGACAGCGCAGCGCGCGATGCCCTTATCCGAAAAATACTTTCGCCGCTCGCGGATCGCCCGTAGGCCCATCTTCGTTCGCTCGTACCCTCCCCCCATGCCGTTTCGGGGCCGCGACAAATTGGAAATTACCCTCTTGCGGGCGCGCGCGCGCACACGGTCGCCTCGATTGAGATTAATTGATTTTTTCAACGGCCGTGCTCTCACCGCGTCCACGGTCGCCCCGGTTGGCCATTTTCGGACTGAAATCGCGCGGATCGAGATCGTGAGAACCGTGACGGAACGCTAGAACGCCTGCGGGAGGAAGAAGCTTCTCGCCTCGCGGAGGAAAGCGGAGGCTTTACGTCACACGAAAGTATCGGCCGGCCGTGCCGATGATCACGATAATCACGATAAGATGGGACGAAAAGAGGCGAAGAAGAAGGGAGTGCCTGGAAACGGCGACGCTCTCTCGACGCCTGTAATTGCTGCCCGCCGAAATTGGACCTGGTTCACTTTGCCAGAGCTGGCCTACGAGAACAAGTTTCGCCGTGAAAAGAATCACCGTGCAGCGATTTTTTAAGTGGCCTTGATAATTAAAACATCGTTCCAGCAGCCTTTTCAATCGTGAGGAAATATATACATATATATATATATTCTAATGATTTTGAATACAGAAATTTTGGTGGTAATTTCGGGAGCTCCTGGGTTGGATTGTTACCGCTTGGAACGTGGAAAACCATAGCGCCGTAGATCGGATGAAGTTAGCACTCGAGCGACGCGAGAGCAGTAATTTCCTATTCACGCGAGAGGTTCATTATAAACACCGAACGTCCCTCAAAGGCTACAATTTCGCGTAATTTCGTCCCGGCCGATCTTTTATCGCCGCCGATCCACGCTCGCCGATTAGAATTGCACAGGCATCGCCGTTCCGTATCGTCCTTGATAAACGAAAGCGCCTCGTTTCCAACGACACGGCTCGCGAACGCTTCTCATCGCCTCCGTCGTTAACCGAACAATCTGGTTAATAGTTACCGCCTGCGTTATTGCCGTCGTCGCTCATTACCACGCCGCTGCGCTCGCGCGTTTCCATCGGCGACGCTTTGAAAAGGGACGCGCGAAGGGGAGCGTTTCAGCCGGTGCCATTCAGGCAGATTTCCTTTATTCCTCGCGCTCGTAATCATTCCACCGCGTCTTCGCCTCGGTGCAATCCGCGCTCAATGGCGTGTACGCTCTGTGTGGTATTGGGCATCATTAAAACGACTCGAGCGCTCTTTCTGTCACTTCAACCCACCCTTACGTAGCCTGGCAAGGTAACGATTAGTCTGTGCACTACTATTAACATCTCCTTCAGGGTCGAATCTCCGCGAAATCTTCAAATCTGCTCGCGCTAGCTTCTACGTGTCTCCTAAGTCATCAGCTCCAGAGCACCCGCACCCTGTAAAGTCCACTTCAGACGCAATACCTCCGAGGCGATAGACTCGCTCGACCTGCCCACTATCAAGAATCCCGATCTCGCTCCCTTTTCCACGACCGGGACGTGGATCCGCGTTCGTCCGCCTTTCGATGCACCTGCTTCGGCAGGCTGGAAGAAGCGCGCCGCCGTGTCCCTTCCCACGCGAACGCGGTAAACATTAATTGAAATGTCACTCCCGCCGCGACATTTTCACCTGGCATTCGCCTGGCTTGCTTGCCAGCCGGCTCGAACGGCAACGGCAGCGCCGTGTCACTTCCTGGTGCACCTTATTAAACTGAAAATTAACATAGGCGGCCGATATGGTCGCCGAGGGAGCTCTCTCGCCGAGAGAGGTGAGTCTGGGATGGCCGGGACGAGAGGCTCGCGGCTAGGGCAGAGGGGAGCGAGAGAGAGAGAGACGAAGGGGAATCGTGCACCGCCAGGGGGAAATTTATCACCATAGAAGCAATTAATGGGATTTTTCTGGGGCCCAGCGCCGGCCCACGGCTCACGAGCACGGTCCCCCGTTCCGTACAACGTGGTCACGTCTCCTCGCATACACGGACCCGGTCTCGGCTCTGTGTGCACAGGGGCCTTATGTAACGTCGTCGTCGGCCTGATATTAAGGCCACGGCTGAGAATGCCCGTCGAAATCGTCTCCCTCCCCCCCCTTTCCCGCTGTTCATTAGGGTGTCTGAATAAATGAGCGAGGCGAAGGCTGGCGTTGCTCTGGCCGCTGCTCGTCACGGTGGATGAATTCCTCGGGTTGCGAGATTAGGGATTCGATTCGTCTAATTGAGGGCTACGAGTGGCACGGCGCGGGAGTACTCTGATGGATTTTGACCTTTCCCGCTGACAAGGCTCCGGCTCGTTTCGACGCTCTGCACCTAGTTAGTTTGACACACCGCGCGGGATTGGCGCTGCGAGTTTCTGGCAGCTTTCGCGTTGCTTCACGCTAGCGTGGGTGTTCCGTGTGCAGCTCCGAGACTCGGACAGAAGCGTCTGCACTCTGATCATCAGACGCTGTACTATTACCGCGAGGCATTGTCAACGTGGTCCGAGAGAGCGTGCACCTTCCACCCTTATCGAGGCTTGAAATCGCGTCGCGAGGGAATACCTTGGACGCACCGAGAGCCGCTTGCGGACTTCTCTTCTCCCCTTATCGGCACGGTCAGCGAAACACCGCCGCGGCCGGCGTTCACCGTGGCAAAAATGATGAAGTCGCGTGCTTTCGCTACCGAGCCTCTCCCGATCGGTGCCCCCGTACGTGCACGTGAGAGCCGCGCAATCACCGCGCGATAGCGGTCTCCGGTGCCGGCCGAGTTTGACGTTAATTGGCCGTAATTATGGGGCGAACCGCTTAATTAGGTGGGCCCCGGGTCGACGGAGGCGCCAATCCCGAAATTTATCGACGCACCGGGACGCTGGGATACGGAGGCTGCCTGCATCGATCGCCGTGATCGTGGAAGAAAAAACGAGGAGGAGGGCCCGCGGAGGTGTGCGTATAAAAAGGCGGCGGAGAAAAAGCGCGGCAGGGGCCGGGGGGGACAGAGAGGATCTCGCGGCTGGTGTAGCCGCTATCGGCATCTCGCGATCTGTGCCGCGCCGGGCAGAGGTGCTAGGCGCATGCGCGGGCGCTAGTGGACGGCGTTAATTAAGCGACGCCACCGCTAGAGCTCGCACTCTAGCGGCCTGCGCGCGCGCGCGCGCCCTCGCCAGCGATGCGGCCGATTTTTAGCGGCGGTTCGCGTGATTTTTTCGAGACGATCGCAGCCGCCACCAGGCCGCCCCTATCTGCCGCTCGGAATCGGAAGCACCTCTCGCTCGCGCTAACCGGAGGAGGAAGAATTCGAGGCGCGCGTTCCCGCCGCAAAACCCCGTGCAGGAGTCCCTTGTACGGAGATAGCCGTATCGGGGCCGGCTAATCGCGCCGCGCCGCTCCGTGTCCACCCATCTGCACCCACTACCGGTTCACGCTCAAAGGTATCGGCCGAGGATCGAGACCGCGGGACCACGAACGATTTACCGGTATCACGCGGGAAACTGGCCGTCCCTCGTGCTCCCGACCGTCATCTCTGATCGTGAGAAATCTGGAGTTTCAGACGCGCGAGAAGCGGCCGTCTGCGGGCTGTGACATTCGGAGGCAGTATTATATCATACCGAGCATCTAGAGAGGGGAAGATTGAAAGGTGTATTGAGAAATCGACAGTTTTGTAGTTAGCTCAGGCCACTTCGTGGAAAGTGTCACAGAGGATGCCTAAGGGATTCCAAAACTGCGAAATGTCAAGGCCGATGGGCGATAGGCACGCGTCATTAGACCGTCCATGCCCGATCGATCAAATTATTAATTTTCCTTAACGAGCTGTTACTACGCCGTCGTCACTTCGTATCGACAGGCGCGAGGGCAATAAAACTCTGCTGGCATTCAGGTGATCAGGAGGTTGGCAGGGGGTCGAAAGAAAACGCGGAGAAACGCTCGACCGCCTCGTAGTTGCGTCCTCGTGGTCCCGATGGCCTGGTAACCAGAGACAGATACCAGCTAAATGTCACTATGAGGTTTACCTAATCGAACGATTGGTTCGCACGACTCATCCCGTTTCGTTTCCATGACCGGCTAACTGGTCTACCGGCCATTATCGTCACGCGATCTCTCACACAGCGATTTGGCGCCCGGCAGCGGGTGCAATCTGCTTGCGACTATGTACAGGTTCCTCACAAAGTCTTCTAGACTGGGAACTTTCTTATAAAGGGACTGAAAAATGGCACGAGACATGCCTGAAACTCTAATAGACATCTAAGAAAAACTGTAGAAAATGTCACCCAAACCGTGAACTATACAATAATTATTCTGCCAGAAAACCATAATTCATAATTATCAATAAACACCGCAGCGTTACGGTCGTTCCATCAGACACAGTGGATGTTCGGAGAGCCGCGAGAACTCGATTGCCGGGCAATCGAATCTCCGCTGTGCCCCCGTGCTCCACAATTGCTAAGGTCGTGCGATCGGTACGTGGCTGATTTCGGGCGATCGGCTCGCCACACGCGCTCCACGGAGCAGAGGACGAACTCCGCGCAGCGCCGTGTAAAACGTCGGGACGTCACTCGTTTTGACGCTGTACAAGACCGCGCGCGAGGCGTTCCGCGGCTGCCACGGAACACGAAACACGATCGTGGAGGCAGCAGCCGATCATGCCGATCGCAGGGCGAGTCACCACTCCTTCCCCGCGTAAGGTGACTCACTCGCCACTCACCCGATATCCCAGAGACGGTATCTCGCCCCGAGGGTGGGGAAGAAAAAAATCCCGTGCTTCCCACGTCCCGAAACTCGCGGCTGCGTCTCGACTCGACCCCGCCCCGGGCGATATCTCGTCTGTCGCTGGGCCATAAATCGATTTCGATCGGACATCGGTAACGTCCGTGCCTCGGGACAGAGGGAATACGTCGGACACGGACTCTGGGTATACGGCCGATGCTTATCGGGCAATTTTATTGTTTCGCAGATAATAAGTCGCGCGGAGACACGGGCGCTGGCCGGCTTTTAACGCCTCGACGTCCGTTTCGTTAAATTGAACATGGACGAGAGATGACGGGACGCTGGGACGTGGTTCTCGATTTTCGGTTCGATGCCCTGTGCTTGCGATCCCGTTGGCACCGCTTTCAATCGTTCGTTGACGGAATAGGGACTTCTAGGAGTCAAAGCCAACCCCCGTGTTTTCGAAAGTTGTCAGGGTCTATTGCGAAAAGCTGGAAAATGAATCTTTCCAATCGTTAATAACACGCACACTCTCTTCCTTCGTCTGTGACTTTTCATCGCGCGAGTTCGATCGTGACGCGAGTGAAACAGCCACGTTCCGATCACTTTCCATATCGCGTTTATTAAAGGGATCAGGCGAGAAACGGTCAAGGATCTCGCGTTCTCTCAGGGCCGTGAAAGTTCCTTGACAGCCTAGACCCGAGGAATGGCGCATCATGAGAAACCAGCCGGGGCCTTTCGGAATAGGGAATCGATTGTCGTTGTCGATACGATTCCACGGGCTTCGCTATTGCGACCGTGCGGGCTGTACCGCTTCATTCCAGGGAAGTTGGCAGCGTTCTACCGGTAATAGAGATCCAACGGCTCGATACGATGTGTACCAAGTTTGTACTCGTATGTTCAATCGCGTCAATCGACATTCGCCGGGCAATCGATTTCGCGCTCGGCGAGCGAGTCATGTGAATTCCTTCGCTCGAATGTAACGAGGGCTTTCTACCCCACGGAGGCGCGTAAACGGACCCTCGGCCTTCAATTGTCAATTAAAATACATGGGAGCTTCGCAATATCGTTCCCGCGGACTGTTATGCGAATAGCGCGGGGCATAGAGCAGTCCCACGTAGCTCGAGCACACAGTTCCGTGTTCCAAACACTCGAAATTACAGGCCAATTCATCACAGTTATGTCATTTCATGGCGAACGCGGCAGGCAGATCTCGCAGCACGCTCGATATGAATTAGAAGACTGTTGAATTACTATTTACCGGTTTTTCTCACGATCCCGCGATAGACCTTGCTCGAAGGCAAGCATAACGCTACACGGCGACCGAAAGAAGTCAGGAATCCCGTAATCCGCGGCATCTTTGCCAACTAAAGGCCGGGGGTGGTGTTATTCCTGGCCTCCGAAGCCGACAATTCAGACGCCATTGAACCCCGCGCTACCAAAACGAATCCACTGAACTCTCGGCCTGATAATCCACCCGTCTCTTGGAAATAACGTCATTTAAACATTCCGTATACGGTGTGTCACTAAAGATTAATACGTAACAAATTAAATTGTTCCGAACAAAAGCTTAAATAGCTAATAGTAGGTGCCTACAACATCGGGCTATAATATCCAATATTAACTTACGTTCAAATTAGTACCGAATACGAAATACCTATAATTTAAAATATATTAAGTGGTACGATATAGGTAATCCTCCCCTATATTTACGCAGCATCAGCCGTCTTTCTTGTAGGAGCTATCTCTATATCTCTAAACAGGCAAACTCTTCCTACGAAATTACCAATCTCGATGACACCCCCAAGTAGCTTCCTCCCACAATGTAAACCTTGCGAATCAGCGTACCAAGAAAACGCTCTACACATACATATTCTCGATTAACTGGACTAAACGACGGGGGAGCCCCGAAAGTTGACTCGATTGTCTGAAAATCGGACTCTCCCTCCCTTTGCCAACACGCCCCGGCGGCGACCGCTTCAACGAGGTTGCGAAACGCCGCATTTTCTGCGAGCGCAGGGGGGAGGGCCCCGCTGGAACTTCCACGAAGCCGAAGACAAAAGGCGCGGTTGCGTGGAGCCGCGAGCGCATGTCAATGCTCCGGCAATTAAACCTTGTTTGGCGCGAACTCGCCGCGGCTCGTTTTGTCGCTCCCCTCGCGCGTAACCGCGAGGCCTGTCGGCTACGCCACGGGAAAGTACTCGCAGAAGCGCCGCGCTGATTTATTTCCGCGCGCGCGCACCGGCTAAAACCGCCGCGCCGTTCCTTCGTTTTTTTGTCTGTTCCGCGCGGAAGATTTGTACGCGCCATCGTTGGCCGCGCGGCGCGCGTCCCGCCCCGTGCGTCCGTTTGTCCTCGCCGTGCGGCTGCCTCGCCGCGCACGGGGATGGTAAACTGGAGCAGCTTTTTGCCAGCACCGAGGAAAGTCCCGCTCGGAGGCCTTTTACGTACCTGCCCGATCCGCTTTGCGGTAAAGGTAGGGAGAGTGATTTTTCTCTCCCGACCGTCCGACATGTCACCGACGGTCGGATTCGGCCGCGATTAAACGGCGATTTATCAGCCACATATTCGTGACAGTGATAAATGCCGGTCGGCCGCGCGAAATCGGGTCAGGAATCGAAGCGCGCCGGCGGGCCGCTCGCTCGTCCGCGCGTTCAAGCCCCCGGGACCAACTGTACGGGGACGCTTGGGTCGCGTCCCGTTGGTCGGGCGTGTGGCGCGTCGCTTGGCCCTGTGTTTTCGACTTGTTTTGATCGCTACGTGATGCGGGACGGCTTGTGGGCGAGGGTGATGTCAAATTGGTATTAAACGATGAAGGATTGGGGGCTTGGAGAGTATCGGCACCTTGTGTTGTGTCGAGCTGATGCAGTTTAATGCGCGTATCACACTAGCTGCTGCGGCCGTCGCTCGCGGCTGCCGCTGCCGCTGCGGCCGGTGTCCGACCAATCACACACAGGCGGCGGTTGTTGCAGCCAGCAAAAGATGCCTGAACATTACGGATACTGCTGACACTTTCTCTAACCTGTTTTGAATGTCAGCGCGAAAACCCTGCACGCTGCCGCTGCGGCCGGCGTCCGAGTGAAGCAGTCGACGCTGCGGCCAGGATAGCCGACGGGCTATTTTTCCGAGTCGCAATGCTCAATGCTCTGAACGTAGTGTCTGGTTGAAACATATCATGGCCGCAAGCGACGGCCGCAGCAGCTAGTGTGATTCGCGCATTATGTGGGGTAGATGAGAGCGATGCGTCGTGTAGGCACTTGTTTAAGGACGCGAGCAACGTGTCGGATACCGATCATTCATCGAATAATCAGGCCCCATCGGTGCAATTACCCTTAAACATTTCTCCCGATCGCGATCGCATTTCGTTCCATTTAACACAAAGTGCCTTCCTGGAATTTATGAATTCCGTAGGGGCAGCGGCCCATTCGACACGAAATTCCTTCACCTCGGGCCAGCTGGCAGGTGAGAGACTCTCGGGCGGAGGGCTGCAATAAATTCCATGCCCCTGGGTCACGGTGTACACTGGCCACAGGTGGGATCCAGTTCGGCCATACGTTGGAACATACATTTATAAAAATCGACTTCCCATTCGACACGTTTACACAGTAATTTGTAGAATGGACTTTCCGTCACCTTAAAACCACGGAGAGATCATCTACATTTATGAGACACAGCTGCTGGCGCGTTTCGTAATCAATATCTCACTCCGTTTCAACTTTTTCTTAATACCTTAAGAAAGTACTGCCTTCGGCGCCACTTTTGCACAAATTTCCAGCTCCCAGTATCAACTATCTCCCACGTGTTTTCTCAGCACCCGGTGATTGTTGATCCACCTCGTCTCTCCGTTCCCCTAATCGCTTACGCTGGCCTCTCTCGCAGCGGCGATTCGTTCTACGCATCGATGCCGAGAGGCGTCCCCCGCGCGCGATGCGTTTCGCCCCGTTCCGAAGCGAGTGAATCGTGCTGGGATTATTACACGCGCGAATAATGCGCAGGCACGTAGGCACGCGTGTCACGCGCGTGATTAAGATTTTCTCATTACGCGGCATAACGCGCCGTATCCAGCATCCTCGACCCCCTATTAAGCCACGAGGCTCCGGTTTTCCCGGTGGAAGCACGGCTCCATGGCTTTTCCACGAACCGCCACGCAGCAATTATTCGCGGCGATATAGGTACCCCACGGACGAAAATATTCGACGGTGAAAGCGCGCTGGTCGACGACAGCGGCTTGGGTACTGGAGCAACTCTTTAACTTCTTCTCTTTCTTTTCTGTCTGGTGAAACTGCGTCCTTTACGACGTGGGAGATCATCAGATGCACCTTCGGTGGCTTTGACATTCCTCTTGAAGAATTTTACTTGAACATTTGGGAGTTTCTTCGGGTGCACGCTTGTGCCCTTCGCTGTGGACTGGCTTACAACTTTGTTCGTGAAGTATGAGAATGAAATTCCGATTTTAAACACCACCAAATTGTTCTGTATTTGAGATTGTTCCTCATAAGTTCGTGAATATGTGTAGAATGAGCTTCAACGTCTATTAAGGACGCCCATCGTCCTCTTCCTCTGAGTAGCCAGGAAAGGGTTCGATTGAGTAACCATAGCAGGAACTCGAGTGTACTGGGTCGTTCCCATGGGCTATCAGCAACTAGAGGCGCCGCGTCCGTTCGATAACATGTGTCATGCTCTCTAATTAACGATGTCTAGCGAGCGCAGTAATTTGTGAGCCGTTCGTAGGACGTTTTTTCCATTTGTCAAAGCGATCCGCGGTGGAATGCTGCGAATAAACAGCGTAACACCACCTTAACGATCCCCATGGATTCTGTGGATAGAATAGAATTATCCACCTACCGAACGTCCTAACCCCCGAAGAAAGATTGATTACGCTGTTAGGCCACTTACGCTTTTTAATCCCATCGAATTTTAGGAACTCGTTGGACTTCCCGAGAAGCATTATCACATTGACCCCGTTTACTAACGATTAAACTGCAATCACCTAGTTCCCAGGTTCGAGATACGTGCCACGTAGACTCGTAGAAACCTGTGATTCGAAGAACCATCTTTTACTTTTGGCAACTCTTTCGAGGAACTTGCTTTTACTTTTGGACCGGATGACTTGTAGATTCTTCGATAGCGTTACGTGTAACCCGGCAGCTTTTCCCCGTAGATTCCAGAGATCGTACGAGTGACAAACGTACCCAGCATGTTGGAGGGCCTTCTCGGAACTTAGGCAACACGGTGAAACGGAATTTCATTCCGTTTAATTTCTTCGCTGACGATACATATGTAGATTAATTTAACCCACGCTGAAGGCAACCCATTCAGGGTACTAGTACTCGAAGAGAGCCATTACAATCTAAACTGTCAGTCCAAAATCTACTTGGGAGCCTCGGGCATCAGACACCAAGTCACTCGATACTAAGAAACGCGGTCTTTTCGAGTTGACGAATGGATCAATATACGTGACGTTAGAGGGCGTTTGGACTTCGCGGAGACACGGGCGCGTCAATCCAGCGGAAATTCTCACGACCACGAAACACGAGCAAGTGCGTCGATCGTGGATGGACAGTGGACCGTTCGCCGTTTCTTGCGCAACGATCCAGCGATTCGTCTTCTGGGTGACGACGATCGATCGGTGCGCTCGTTCAATTACTCCGCTGTGTGCATTCTACGCGAGCGAAGCCAAGGTTCAAGGACGTGACTGAATGCGTTCTACCAGCCTCTGGTTTCGCCAAGTTCCGGTATCGATGAGTCACTCAGCGCTACGCTCAATTATGTGGGTGATCTTTGGATACGTGTTGCACCGGCCGAGAGACAAGGAGAGAGAGAGAGAGTGGCGAGATGCGTTTCATCATTTTCGTGGAATGCGAAATAGCAATTAGACCAGCAGCCTTGTTTTCCTGACGTCTGCCTTTTAACGCGAGCCGCATTTCGGGAAAGCTTTTGTTTTCCTGTTCAATATTCACTGAATGCTTCTGGTCTTGTCCAGGAATCGGTGGTTCATAATTCGCTTAAGACCACAGGTCCTCTTCTAACTGACCAGTTAAACAGTTACACTCAAATCAGTTAATGCAACATCTTCGTGCGGCAGAAGAAGAGATTTCCCTGGACCAGCCAAGAAGGGAATCAGCAGGCCACCACTGATTCGAGAAAGGAGGAAGCTCGATATCTAGGACCCAGCGGCCGGATGGTGGCCGGCGTCAGCGTAACCACTTGAACGCGCCTGTAGTCGCATTGTTCGCCTGAAATTGCGCATTAATAGATGAGAACTGGGTCTGCGGCGGCTGCAGGGCTACGACGATCCGCTAACCCGCCTTCACCTCTTTGCGTAATCGGCCGGCGGTCGTGCCCCCGGTCGAAATACACGCCGGGGACGCGGCTCCGTGCCTCTCTCGTGTAATTCGCAAATTCCACGCTTGTAACGCTCCAGGCCGGCACGGAGGATTTCTCGGGTTTATCCTCTAAGAACCGTGTATTACACATTTTTCAAATTACGTTCACGCGAGCCGTCGGTGTACCGTTTGCCCTTAATCCAGCCGCGGCAGGAAACATTTATTATTCCATGAGAACGTGTTTCGCGTAGTGTCTTCGGCGAAACTGTTATTTGGGCAAGCCGATCGTCGCAATTACGATGCCTCATCGTGTCGGCCTGGTCTCATCGAATTATCGTTCCTTTCTTCCAGTTTGGAAGCGGTATACTTCGCGGCACCCTGCTTTTGGTTTGCTCGCGGTAGCCCGTGGTGGAAATTTTTCGGCTATTTTTCGTTCTATCAAGCGTGTAATGTAGATGCAGCGTCTGAGCTTATTTTATTGTGCGATGACGAGGTGTAAATCGGAGCTAATGCCCACTTAGGTGGTAATTATTTTGAAAATATCCTCGGTCGAGTGTTTTATACTGTTCGAGCGGTGACGAGAAGATTTACGATCATCCTCCAGCGCGGTATAGAGCTTTAGAGTGTGTTAAAAAAGGCGAGTCAACAAGTGCCGGTTCTTTTCAGCGGAGAGAAGGCTCGGGCGGTTGTTTTTGCGTATGTTTAACCTTTGAGTTTAATCAAACTGTCTGTAACGTTTATTAATGCTCCAGAAGGAGCTGGCGTCTCGCGTTAGCGGAATCCCTGTGACGCGTGAAAGTCGTTCAAATTAGAATCGAACCACTTCCCATGATTAAACGATCCGATTGAAAGCGACTGGCGATCAGGGCTGTCATTAAGTCGGCTCTTCGTAACCCACGCCGTTGGAAAGGTTGCCAGCGCGCTGACTTTTAAATGACAGCTCGGATCTAAAGAAAAAAAAGAAGCGATGAAGAGGAGACGAGAAAGAAGGCAGAAATGTAATCCACAAACGTCGGAAGAGGAGAACAGCTGGCTTTTTTTAAGCGGCAAGCGGAACGGTGGATGCCTCGTGGCGACCAATCGCGCGCTCCGTACGATATAAATGATTTATCGCTGTCTAATGGCGTCAAACGCCGTCGTTTGTTTTTATCTGTAACAAGCTGTGAACCGGCCACCTAGCATTGAATATGCAATAAGGCCGACTTGACGACCGACAGCGACGTCTCGCATCCGCGCGCCATTTATTGTGTCTGCATGGTTAAACTTTAAAATTCCCAGGGAACGAAATTAATTTCTTTCAATACGCTCCTTCGTCTGACATTTCTATCGTGCCCCGGGTCCTCTCTTCCTGCTTTGAAAAAGTGACACCTAGAGACAACATCGCTAATAGCTGTAGCAGCGCGAGCTGAAGGCTCGTCATCGCCCGTCATCTCCAGCCGTCATCGCGAGAACTCGCGGCTTCCCAGGCGATCGCCCGCGATCCACGCGTTATTTTCAGCGCCGCTAATGAGTAACAAACACTTTCCCCTATGAACTAATCGATTAAGAATCGGGACAGCGAAGATCGAGTATCGCTCGCAGCCATGACGCGTGCGCATCCTTTTATTTCCCTCTGTTACAAGGATCACCGAGGGCGTCGCGATGCGCTGGTCAGTCCAACTCACCGTGCACCTTGCGTATCTGCTAGTTTCACCGGCAACAACCTCCATGTGGATCATTCCAACGAATCGCAGCCCCACAATTAAGGGACCAATTAAGGGACCTTGTCTGTGGCTCGTTCGGGCGGCGGAGGAAAAAAAATTGATCACGTGAAATCAAGGTCGCGAACGTGATGGGCTACCGGTTTGCATTTGCATAATTTCGGGTCAGCTGCGCCGGCTACGTCGGTGCCGCGGCTGGCTCGGCGAATGGGAGGAATGGAACGGTCGTGACGAGTTAACGGGGTGGCAGGAAAGGGGAATATTGGTGGAAGATGGAGTGGTAAAAGCATCGTCGATTAATATTGTGGGATCAGTAAATAAGAGACCTCGGAGGTAGGGTTGCTTCGATGCTAGTAAATACAAGTAAAGTATCGATACTTTTCGAGGATTTTTGGTATCGATAATTGTTTTCTAGTGGATGCGGGAGTTTTTAGCCACAAACACCGTAATTTTTCACGCAAAACATGGACCAACAATTTTTTTCTATTGATTCTTATTACTTTCGGAGTAGTTGGCAGTGTAAAAGGAAATAATTACAGGAATCCTGGCACCATGGATAATGCATAAGTCATTTTTTTACGAAGAATAATAATCCATTCGATGCCAATATTTAAAGATATCGATACTTTCCCACCCGATTAGTATAGATACTTATATTTCGATCCAAGTAACGAGTACAAGTATCGATACCATGGTGGTATCTGCGTTTGTGGAGTTGGTTAGGTGACTGCCCAGCACGCAGAGGACCCGAAGATCGTAGGTTCGAGTCCCCACCGCCCGAGGCTCCTTTTTCCCGTGGCTCTCGAACACATAGGAATTACAAGACCTATTCCTACGATATCGCCGAGGAAAGAAAGGCTCGTCGTGGCCGTTCACGGATTTCGATCGCGCGGCGAGGTGCAAAAGTCAAGCGAGCCGCGATAAGGATCGGGAAAAGCGATCGATCCCAGTTGAACGCGACGGCGTCCTTGAGCATCCGCGAAATGCAAAGTAACTGGCGAACGACGTTAAAGAGTCGTGGGGCAGAGATCCAAGGACACGGGACCGCGAGAAGAAACGATCCTAGGTTCAAGGTGGGACTGCAAGACGATCTTGTTAACTTCGAATTCATTCGTGCCCATGGGCTGCATTCTTTATTCAACAAACGTCACGTCCTGCATGTAGCTGCTGGCGTTAGACGAGGTGAACCAAGGGGCAAGTGGAATTCGCGGAAACAGCGCCGAGCGCTCGTAAGATCGACATTATCGGTCCAATAAATGACAAGTGATGAATGGAGGCAGTTTTTTTTAATTACGGCAATAAACACTACAACGTCGTCTATTTGCAATGTTAATCGAACACGGTGCTCCGACGCTGTTTCCTCCGCGCGGCGATTTGAACTCGCAGCCGTGACCCTTGGAGGACTGTTAGTATCTGTACTCTCTAACTTCGCGATTAGTTTATTAAACCAATGAGGAATGATTGATGCCTTGAAACGTCACCTTGATCTTGGATTGCTTCGAGCAGTTCTCTTTACCGCGTCGATGTCGCTGCGCGTAACCGGTGCCAAAGCTGAATATTCTATCCATTTTTTTATTAGCACTTCTCTCAACACGATTGGACATTATCTAATCGGCAACGAAGCCTGAAGCCCAATTCGGTCAAAAGCCTGGAAACCACGGCAAAGTCTCTCGAAGGCTATCGGGATGACTATAAAACGATGTTGTCAGCGGAGACGATCGAGACGATCGCCGAGTGGTGTAGCGACGTAACGGTCACTGGATGCGCGTTCCCGTGGGCCATTCTAATATCAAGGACTCCGAGACACACGGACCGCGGGGACGGAAGAAGGGTGAGGGCGGTAGGAGCAAATGCAATCGACCCCTGACCCGGCACGCTGAGACCTGCAGGATATCTGACTCATGACGCGCTCGGCGTCCTATCGCGGCGGCGCGGCGCGGCGCGTCATCGCGCGTACTCGCGGGGCTCGTCTTACAAAGTAGAATGGGGAATCCTCTCCGAGTAATCTCGAAAGGATCCCGCGGCCCGCCACCGTTAATCCCGATCTGCCTAATAATGGTAACTTGAGCGCGGACCAGGGTGCAGATGCGATGCGACAGATGCAAGACAGTGTTCCCATCAAGGTTGGGATAAAATAATTGCTTGGTGTACAGGGACGTGGTAATTGGAATATAATTTAAATGATGAGCAGAGGACTAATCAACTAATTGGATTGTTGCACATGGGGTTGGAACTTGAATACTTCGAATGCTGGAGGATTGATGGTTCGTGGAGTTATCGTAAATGGCGATTCGGAGACTCTCAGCGTCACTGGAGTTTCACGTTTTCCCCGTTGAGGTTATAAAGAATGGGTGATCGAATCTAGGGGATGGCACTGGGGTCTCGCAAAGCGTGAAAAACAGCGGGACGAGCGGCCTACGTGCTCGTGGATCGCAGTCGAATGGTTATGACGTACGGGACATGATTATTGGCCGATCGGAATAATAATTGTAATCATCCGAGGGAGATAATGACCGGGTGGCGACGGAGAACTTGTACGCCCGAGGTGACACACGCGACATACGTGACACGCGGTCATTCCTCACCCTCACCTTCTTCGAATAAAATGTCGTGTAACGGACCGTGGAAGAAAGCGAGACCATTTTTCACTGCTTTCTTCCAGCTGATGCATCTCGTCAGAAATGATATTCTGTCATTATCCTGACACAATCAATGGTACCAATTACCCTGCGCGAGTGAATGTCACGGAAGGTCAAAACACCACTGAATTAATTTCTGTCATTTTGCGAGCACTTAAATAGAAATTTGAAAGTAGCCCAATGTGCTCCATATAGGAGATGAAGACGTGGTCTATTCTAGTCTAATTCTTTTGAGAAACTCTGCCAGAGATACCCCTCAATTTTACATACAAAATTTCATACAGAAATGGACTGTTATAATGCAGCTAAGGCTACCTCTACCACCAGCTAGCTTTAATAGCCTTTAAAGCTTGAGTCAACGAGGTGTCCGAGTTCTCAGCACTCAGAACGGACGTGGACGTTTCCATAATCGCCTCTGTATCGTTCGATACCTGGGATCGATCGTCGAGCACGCTGTTCCCCGTTTGCCTATCAGAAGCATCGTCGTTTCGCCGGGTAATTACACCCAGGATAATTTGCAATACGCGGTCTTGTCTATCCCTCGTCCTCCTCGGCGCATTGTTTTCCAACTCGGTCAACCGAGATGTCCTTCGATCGAGGATCGCCTGAGATAGGATCGAAATCTCAGGGTCGCTCGGCCGCTCTCAGGACTCTCTCGCGCTAAACGGCTCGCTCCGACCCAGACATCCACTGCACCTTCCTTTGGACACCTGTTCAGGAATGTTTCCCTTCAAGCTTCGCGACGAATGCGCTTCTTCTCTCTTCAGTAGTTGGGAAACTCTACCGCGCTTGGAAAAATTCTACTTTGCTGAATTACCAGGTCACCAGATTACAGGATCAGTAAATTTTCTGTCTCCGGGATCTCGGTGACTGAGCATGATGCACGTTGCACTTGATTTATCTCACTATTCTTCAAGCACTCTCCGACACTCGTGGACACAGCATTATCCATAAATTTCCCCGGACGAACAGTTAAGAATTAGTCCTCCGGATGATGGGGATCCAGGGACGAAAGTCTCCCGCGACTGATGATTCGCATCTCGAGCCGTTCGTCCCGTAATAAGCGTATTACAATTCCCCGCTCGTATGCGCATGTTAATGGCGAATCGTAGGCGCACGTAATTGGAGAAAATTAAGACTCGCCGAATGGGGGCTGGAGATGCAGCAGAGGGTCGGTTCAAAGATTGTGCCCTACAAGGACCTCTGGCTCGTGGGTTCGTACCATTCTGCTACTCTTGCTGGTCACCGATCTCGGCACGAGGAAGAGGAACGGAAGAAAACGGCTACGAGGTCCTCGCACCCGACGGATTTGAACTTTGGATAGTTGACGGAAGTACGTGGCAGTAGCCAAATCGTGGCCAAATTGACGTCACACAGTGGGTTAGGTTGACACATTATTTAAATCTTCGAAAGGTACCGCAGAGTCTACCGGACTTATATTATTCGCGAGCAGAATGCATTTCCCTGGAGAGCGACAAACGCAATTTCGAGCCGACAGACTGTCAGGCGAATGGGAATAACGAGTGCGAAAGATCGAACGATCCCCCCCCGTTCGATGTCAACGATCGACTCGACACGCGTGTTCGCTCGATCGACTAGTGAATCAGGCCTGCGTGTCAGGAAAGTGGTACGAGTCGATCTTGGAAACATAGTTAGAGGGAAGATCCATTATTTGCTTGTCAGGCGGGAATATTACGATGTAATAAACGTGACTTCTCTGCTGGGGAATAAATTGAGCTTTCATAGGAGACGTAGGAAAAGTGCGCGCTTCCTGGAAAAATCGGATGGCATCGAAGGCTGGAATATAAATCGTGCTTCGAGTCGTCATGTTTTCCTGCACGTGTTGCTTGGAAACATTCCGCTACTTTTCCTCTACTTTCCGCGAATAGTCGTGGTACGTATCTTGTCGTTTACGAATTAAGGGGAAACAGGAAGAAAGAGTACAAATTCTCTGGCCGATCGTTTAAACGGAACAAGTCGAGAGTTTAGGCTCTTCGGTCCCGCACAGATCAATGCGCTTTCTTAATTACGCTTTACACATTACGGTGTCGTTTATTTTCCGCAATTCCCTCGCCTCTCCGTGCATCAATCGCCGACACCAGCGTCATTAACACGCCTCTTGATTTATTGCTCGAAAAAGAAGACGGAGCACTCGCTGGATTTCGGTGCGCGTCGATAATACCGTGGCTAATAACCCTGCCGTGCAAGAACCGGCGACTCGATTCGCATAATTCTTCAAAATTCAAGGCCTCCTCGCCTCATCTTCCACGCGCAGGCGTCTGTGCTGGGACAAAGGATCTGTTTCAAGAAACTTGTCGTAGATCCCACGAAAGCTCGCGACCGCCTCTTGTCGATTTCAAAGGAGCTTCGCGAGAGTTTGAAGAGCGATTTTAACAGAGAGTTCGAAAAGCAGATCTAAATATTCCGATTTCAATCTCTTCTGTCTACCGTTTGTGAAAACAGACTTTGAGAATAGCAGTCGTGATTCAATTTGCAATTTCCTCATCGTCCTATTCCCCCACGTAACATCCGCGAAAACTTTGCGAGTGCTGCACAATTTTTGGCCGCGGGCGACAATCTTACGTTTAATCCAGCGTACCAACTCCTGTTGGGCAATGTTTTGATGATCGAGGATCCAGCGATGGGCGCACCGGCCGCACAATCCGATCGACCTTGGAGATCGGGTCCGCCACGATCGAAACCGGCAACCGATATTAAGTCGAACGGAACGCTAATTCGACACTTTAAAAGCGAGCCACAAGCCACGGTACGTTCTTCGCGAGCGGCCCTGATGCGCTGGCCTGAGGTCGCCTCGTGATGGTGACATCCGACGTGCTCCGCCTATCAAAATCGTCTTCAGCTCGCGAATCTACGGTCTGGGGAATCCTGCGATGCCTGACCCTGATCGAATTCCCGCGGAATACTCAATCGTGAATTTCTGTCGTTTGTTTTGTGATGTTCCTGTTGATCTAGGTGCCTGAATTCCTGGTCGCAGTGTCCAGTAAAAAATATATAAATAGAAATTTCGCTTTAAGTTAAACGATATTATTTAATTTGATAAAAAATGCAGAAATCGCGATAGCATTAACTATAAGTAGGCAACGCAGCCACTTTTTTTTTGTTTTCGAGAAGAACGCGAGAGGCTGATTTCAAGTCGATTGAATTTGTGGTTATGGGTTGAAATTGTAGGAGGTGCAATTTTTAAAAAAAAAATTGTATTGTCATCATAACTACGTACGGCTGCAAAGTTTCAAGTCTACTGAATTGGTGGAAGTGGGTTAAAATTGAGCTTCAAGGATCGAAGCTGAATAAAATCGTTTAACTAATAATCAAAGCATGACAGACGAGCTTGAATTAGGTGATGAAATAGAATGGTGTATTTAACGCGAAATACTCTGAATAACTGTACTAAAGTACTTGTCTTCGCTAAGCATTGCAAGTTCCCCAGAATCCACCCTCCTTTCTCCAGGAAAACGCCCTCACCAGCCCTATCTCACGAAAATCCCTAGAAACTCTGTCTACTTCCTACAAATCCAAAGCCATAGAGCCTTTCACTCTGGAGCCTGCGAGTCTTCCAGTCCTCTTTCCCATCGACTTGCAATGGGTCGTTGAAGCGATTACTCCTTACATCAACGTCGTTACTTTTATCTGTATTCCGCCTCGGTCACCCGCTCCGCCGGCGTCATCTCGAGCACCCACTCGACCAAGATAGCGGAGCGAGTGGAGTGCTCGCGCGGGATAATTGTATCGCGGCCGCTCGAATAGGTATGACACGAAGATACACGAGAACATGCGGTGGACGCGGGTCGCCGTGGTTTCCCAGCCACCTTGTTATGCGCTCCAGCTTTTATCTCTCGCGTGTCCCGCGGTGACGAAGCCGACCTGTCACTCGGCTGCATACACGGGGGACGAAAGATCGTGATTTTATCGCGCGACCGCTTTTGCATACGCCGTGGTCGCGCACGCGATGATATTCTCGGTCCCGGGTGACAATAACGCGAGCAGGTACGCGCGGGGCGCCGCATGTCCACGTCGACGCGGATTCCAGGTGAATTTCCCTCCTTGCCTTTCGATCGACGAGAAGATTCGTTGAGGACGCGGTTCACGTAGTGCGCCACGAGAATGGATTTGGGTGTCGATGCTTCCTGAGGAATTCGGGGCGAGGAAGGAAGTCCCGATAATCGAAGCTGATATTACTTCTCAGCTGATAGGTGTGCTCGCTGGTCGCGGATCTGTAATACTCCGTTGCAAGTAGTATGCGCGTGCACGGCACGGACTGTAAATTAAAGTTCAGCGCGATGGCGTCAGCCGCTGTTTTCCTTCCACTTTGCATACGTAATGGCTGTTAATCGGCGATCCTCGGGCTCGTACGAATCGGGGCAACCTTAGACGGCGGCGGCGTTGACAACAGGCGCGTACAAAAATAACGTTTGAAAGCGAATCGGGGAGAGTTCAAGAGCGAAGGCCTTTGCTCGCTGAAGGAAGAGAGGCAGACAAGAGGGACGGGGACAATAGGCCTGAATGTAAATGCAGGGGACGTGAGTGCCATCCCGATTCGCGTTTGTCGTTCGACGAACGGAACGAGAAGCGATGCTCCGTCCCGTCGGGGCTTTATTCGCCGTCGTGAATTCAAGAATCCCAAACGCGACCACTTCCTGTCCCTCCCCGGTGATAAATTTTCATCGCGAGTCGCGCGCTGTTCGTGGAACGATTTTTATTGCACCTTCTTACCAGACGTGAAAATTCATCCGTCGTTGTCTCGTCCGGCGACGACAGTATCGAACGACTCGATAGTAAACCTGGTATGTACGTACCTACATCTAAGCCTATGCAGAGGGAGTGAGAGCACGATTCTGAAGAATTCTACGTTCATTCCAATTCCGCACGCGTTCATCTAATCTCGGAGCAGATAGGCGACAGCTCCAGTTGTAATAGCACCGGTGAATGGCGGGCAGAGTGTCGGGCAAACTGCACTTTTTTGTGTCAAAATCGTGGAACTTTCGATAGAAATAAGACAGAGGAATGAATCTTTTTCGAAGGTAAAGCTAAGATGTTGCAGGATAAGGGAAAAATATTGAAGAAGTATGACAAACAAGTTTTGACCTTGGAAATCTATGTGAAATTTGACATTTTCGAAGAAAATTGCGGTTTTCCCGTTATAGCGTGTAGTCGAAGTTTTTCGTCAACTTGTCATACTTTCTCATCTCTGCGTCTTATTTTGCACGCGAATTTCTACGATTTTGACAGAGAGAAGTGGAGCTTGTCCCACTGTGGGGCGACGGTGGATCCCGCTGGCGTGCACGCGTTGATTACGCGGCGTGTTTGCGAAGCCATTAGAAGGCTCGTTACGTGTCATTGCCGGGGATATCAGCGGGCCCCGTGGTCCTCGTCCTGGCGGTTGTGTCCCATCCGGCGGTATTCCGAGGCGGTGCGCGCCGCGAACACGAAAAGTCCGGGCGGCTAGCGCGCGGCTCGCGCACAATTATGCATCCGCGGAAGACAGAACATTAATTTATGGTTGAAATAAGGGGCCGGCGTGTGCGCGCGCGTGTCGGCGCGTCTGTTGCCGCGGACGAGCGTGGGCGCCGTGAGTGGCTCGCTTAAAACATTTCTCTGGTTCAGCTCCTCTGGCGCGCACCTCCGACGAGCTCTCCGGCCCGAGACACGGCCGCGTGTTCGTTATTTGTACCCACGTATTTATATGCATATATAACTACCCCGCGCATGCACGTATGCAACCAGATCCCGGTTATATTCGCAGCGCGCGCACGGATACACACGTACCTACGATCGGGGGACAAGCGTCTTAAACCCTGCTCCTCTGCCTGACGATCGGACGTTGGTCGTCTCTTTGACACCCTTGGACGTCGGGAGGGAGGATGATGGAACCGAGGGGGAACAGGGTATGCGAAGGATGCAGGAAGCAGCAAGTAGAAAAGTGCAGCAGGGAGATCTGTCTTTCAACTTTCAACCCCTGACTTTTTTGAGGGAATGCAAGTAAAGTGGAAAAGAGGGGTAAGGGAGATAAAGAAGATGTGTCTTTCAACTTTCAACCCTTGACTTTCTTTTGGGGATCCATCGTTCCGTGGAGTTTATTGGAAACCCTCTGCGGGGGTGGGAAACGTGCAAGGGGTCAGCAGCGAAATTTAGACCACTGTGAAGCAGAAGTATGAATAACAGAGTATAGAGGGGCAGGAAATAAAAGGAGGAAGAGGAGGGCGGGAAAGATGGAGGGAGAGAAGGGAAGCAGAGCGAGGAAGGGAGACACGGCGAGTCCGTCGGGGCGGACGATTAATAACCGAGGTGTTTCGAATAAATTAAAGCACTTACTTATCTCGCGCTCGCGCGAAACACCGATAGCGCGCGGCCCGTGGTCTTTGTCGTAACACGACGGACATATTCGTTGGATTCGTTCTCACCTATTCACTCCGCGCGCCGTGTCGAGGATTGCTTACACTCGGCTACCTGGGTGGTTCTACGCGTCACAGGGAACAGGGGACGATGCATCCGATGCATCGCGCGATCCGCGAGGCCCGCGAGACACATTAACCTTCACTCTGTGTACTAATAGTTTAACGTTAACCGTGTACAGGGGTCTAATTGTACCCCACGCGTTTTCAGTCCCAAATGTACAGAAAAAACTGTAGCTGCTTAAGTATTTGTGAAGTTTTATTAATTTTTAAGAAGATAAGTGTACAAAACAGTACATAGTTAATTTAAAATACAAAAACGGAGAATAGTTTCTAAGGCACCTGGCCAGCGCGCAACGAATCTGGAGATTGCGGGTTTCGAGTCCCGTCAGAGGCTTTCCCCTTTTTCCGTGATCCTACATAATTTACTACAAAAAATGACTAAAAACCATATATTTTAGGCAACAGGAATGTAAATACAAAACATACTGTAGAAAAATACTAACGCAGCTGCTTATAAAAATTGATTTTTGTATGAAGAATATCGGGGTACATATGGACCCCTGTACACGGGTAAGCGCTCAGGTGCCTTTGAAGGCTACTACTGCATTCAAATTCAGCGATTTCAATGAAATTTTTATCAAATTCTGTGTGAAAAATATCAGAGGTAGCATTCCTAAAAGATACTGGGAAAGTTTCCATTCGGTAACTTTTTATTTACGTTTTTATTAGCTTGGGGTCCGTTTGGACCCCTCTCCACAGAGTGAAGGTTAAGGGAGCTTGTGAAGCAATTAGGTAACGATTCACTCATCAATTCGCCGATTCTCATCTTTCTGCTCGAACAATATCTTTGACACACATGCGCAAATTTCAGAGGCTATAATTGTTTCGTGCACTGCTATACTTAAGGGGACTAGGCAGTCAGAAATTCGATTTTTTTTTATTGCATTTTTCGAAAGTACCACCCTTCCCGAGTAAAATGCCGTTTGGTTTATGTCAAAACTCGCAAAACTAAGGATTTTACAGTCGAAAAGGCCTGCGCGCACGCGGGTAGATTAGTTCCTCTTCTGAAACTTTGGACGCGTTTTTCTCAGAATCACATTTCCTCTTCGTTTTGCAGTGATTGCGAAAAAACGGAGGTCCAAATCAATTTGAAAAAAATTGAGCATATGTAAAACATGTCTTGCTATGACCCAAACCTAAGCATAAGTCTGTGAAAACTTCTGTTTTGACAAAAAAAAAAAAAATGGCTCTTTTCCCTGGCGAAAAATCACGTTTCTTCCAAATTTGCCGTTTTATAGCCGCCATTTGTATAATTTTGATTTTTTTTCTTTTTCAATAGGTTCAGGGCAGAATGGGGGTCAGGGCAAAGTGTAAATTTCAGAGAATACGTCACAATTCAATTTCTCACGGCCAAAATCACTGCAAAATTACAGCGGCTCCAGAAAAAATGCCGACACATCAGATGACTGTAGCGCTGTCATACATATGCATATATTATTCAAATCATTTTTTTTCACTGTTTTATAGTATTAATAAACATTACCCAAAAGTACTAGTCACAATTTGTATTCATCTCCTTGTAATTAATTCGCAAAAAATACTTGATTTTCGAGCGATCTGACTGCCTAGTCCCCTTAAGGGAGGTTTCTGCCTTGTTGAGCCAAATAATGTTCGATTTTTCACCAATTTTTTGTGCGAAAAGTATTAAATATAGAATCTTGATATTTGGTATGTTGACTAAGCGGTCTATATTGAACATAAAAATATTTTTTAAAGTTTGACAAAATATGGTAGTGGAAGTGGGATGAGCCATGTGTGTCGGTGCGCGGGTGATGACATTCTTCGCTTGCGGAAGTCGTAAGTCCCGGACAGGTGATCTGAAGCAAAAAAATGACACATATTTTTACTTCGTACAATATTGTGTAAAAGTTGAACTAGAATTATCCAAAAATATTCAAACGTTTTTATTTAATGAACAAAAAACTGAAAAAATTTGTGGCAAAAAAAACAAACTTCCCTTCGATCGCTCACTATTGTCTTATTTTCCAATTTTTCTTCTTGATTCTAGTTCAACTTATACACAATATTGTACAAAGTAAAAATATGTTTAATTTTTTTGCTTCAGATCACCTGTCCGGGACTTACGACTTCCGCAAGCGAAGAATGTCATCGCCCGCGCACCGACATGCGTGGCTCATCCCACTCCCACTACCATGTTGTGTCAAACTTTAAAAAATATTTTTATGTTCAATAAAGACCGCTTAGTCAACATACCAAATATCAACATTCTATGTTTAATACTTTTCGCACAAAAAATTGGCGAAAAATCGAACGTTTTTTGGCTCAACAAGGCAGAAACCTCCCTTAACTGAGTTTTAGTAAACTATTAAACTACTTAATAAACTTTTCTCTAATCCCGATCTATCCATAGCCCCATTTACTTCTGCAGGGCACGCTGCAGCGTCCAATTATTCTCAATCAAGTTCCCTTCTATCTGTGTACCTAGCGAGAGCACAGGCGAGCAAATCGGTGGATTCTAATAACGCGTTCGGAAAATGAGTGGACGACGGTTTATCACGGATTCCCATCGTTCGGTGGAATCGAATCCCCCTGTCTCGACGGCGTTGCCTCATCGCGGCTGTTCGGGTTCAAGATTCTCTCATAGATCGATCCTCGTTGCCGTTGCGACGTGCATGCGCGGAGTCCATCGGCCGATGGTAATTAACCCATAAAAGAAGAGTGGAGGAGAGTCCTCCGCTCCGCCGCGCCGCGATCGCGGCTCCTCGCCCGCGCCGGTGTGCACGTGTGTGTGTACGTGCACACAGCCCGGGGATCACCGAGACAATGGAGCGAGGCGTTCCAATCGCTTAACGGTATAGAAATATCCTCGCTACTCGGCCGACAGAGACAATCGCGGGGCCTGGAGAGCAGGTCGACGACGTCTTATTCCCGCGGCTAAGGTCGTACCCTTATACGACCGTGTATATAATACAGGAGGCAGAGCGAGACGGGGTGGGGTGGAGAGAGAGAGGAGATGGACGAGAGGCTTTAACCCACGTCGTGCGGGAGCCGGCAGGTTCAGCAAGGGTTTTAACCTTGAGGATGATTAGAAAGCAAAAGATCCCACCGTCCTCCGTCGGTTCGCGCGCTGGATCACGACTCGTCCTCGCTCCTGCGCCCTCTCCGCCGCTTAGCCCAGGACTTCTAACGTCGTTACGCCGACGAGATATCTGGGGCAGAGCACCTTGGATCGCGTGTGAACATCGCGAGGCAACCGAGCCGCGAGCTGAATCCTTGCTGATCAATTTAATTATTAGGGGAGCACACGCGCCTCCTTTCTTGTAGCTCGCTTCCAGGTACTTGGCGAGGATCAGGATCAAGTGCTTCTTGGCACTGTCCGCCATCGTCTATCATCGTTGGGGTAGCAGGGAGATTCGTCGTGCTGGAAAGCGTAGATAAGTGCGGGGAAATTAATTATCCCCTATTTCATTCCAATTCTACCCCCGTGTTGCCGGTTCGAAAGTGGAGTACAGCACCAGAATCTTATCTTCATGAAAGCTTCAACGTAGACGCGAACCTTGACGACAATTTGCGTGCTAGAGTGTACACTGTCACATCGTGTAATATTGACAGTATGATTTAAAGTATGCCGCGTTCCCGATAGTGTCTCGTAATCGGCTCTCTGCATAATCCACACTCGGCTTTGCGCGGCAAACAATCGATCGAGCGGCGTCGTTGTTGCAGCCGCTGCCATAAATCGGGACTGGCTACCGGTAATTACTGGCTGCGAGATTCATTCGGCATAATTAATGGTTTCTCGTGGGCGGCTTGAATCGCTGAGATCAGCAATTCTGAGCTTGCTTTGACCCTGCTCCTGTATCGTGCAAGAATGCGTGTGGTTTTCTAATTTTAGAGGCATTCGTGGAGTCTCTCACGGAGCGGATCGGAAATTCTGCTGAAAATTCAGCTCTAAGGTAGTTCAACCTGAATTCGCTAGTATTTAGAAGAATCTTATTAAGGGTGCGCAAGTTCTTTGGCATCTACTCTATAGGAGACGATGATAACAACCGCTTCCTCAATAAAAGCCAACCAGTTTTTAAGTTATTCGTGGCAACAACTTTCTCACGCGTTATTTATCGCGCCCTAAAACTCCTGTATATCACTTTTGCTCGAACGCAATGTAATTACAAAAAACTCGACTCCGTTATAAAGTGACCGTTGTCACGGGAGATCAAACTTAGCGACTGGCTACCGATGTAGCAGACCGACAGGTTCAATTTATTGTTTCGAATTTCATCGTCCCGCTGCCACTTTACGAGCACTCCACTGATCCCCGCGTCGGGTGGAAATTCATCCTGTCACTTCTACACCGTCGCCCCGTTCCCTCTCGGCCCGTCATCTCCGCCTTAGAAATCGGTTTGGCGAATCGAGCAACATCGGTGGTCCCCGAGTCGCTCCGGCGAGGCCGAGGAGTCATCTTCGTCAACAGGGAGTCGGACGGCTCGGGAGGTGCAGAAAAAGGAGGATAGGAGAAAGGGATGAACAAGAGTGGCCGAGAGGGGCCCGCTCGTGGCACACGGGGCAGCCGGCAAACGAGGCGATTTAAATGTATCGAGAATCTGCGACGTGGCGCGAAACGATCGCAATCGGTCATCACGCCTCCACCAGCATTCCGATCTCGACGCAATACGTCGGAGAGATTCCTTTGTCGCGTCGATCGTCTCGACGTACGAAACGTGGAAGAACCATGCCACATTCCCGATGCCAGCCGCTCGTTGCAACACATGGACGTAGGTGGAAAATGTTACGGGGAGACAGCAATTCTGCAACTCGGCGAGACATTTATAACAGTGTCCCCCGAAACCCTGAATGCTCGAGAAAGAATTTCAGCAACCACCCCTCTGTCCCTCTTTCCCCCACGACTACAATATTCTGGACTAAAGCTGACTAGAGCTCGCAGAAGCGCCTTGTAGATTTCAAAGTTCCCCTATCACGGTCGTCCCTTCGTTAGACGTTAATTCAGCAGGCCCATTGTTTCGCGTGGCGAGCGCGCAGCTCTAGGCCCACGTGGCCGTATATCACCCGCGATGCCGGCCAGCGGGCTGAAACTATCGACGACACGATCGAACCATAATTTCTCCCCGGGCTTGTTAATCACATCGTCCCCGCGGTATCGTTCGTGTTGATCACTCATAGTTCACAAGCGGCGGCGAGAGGCAGCGTGCGTGACACTCGTGACGTCCTCGGTGCTTTTTAAAGCCTCTCGCTATCGCCACGATCGGCGCCTCGGCTCCCGTAACGTTCGAACGAGAAACGAATCCACCTGTCGACAGGTACGCCCTTATCGTGCGCTCGAATCGCCACCTTTGATTTAATAAGACCTCCGCGCGATGACGCGGAAGCCTGACGCGCGAGCCGGCGCCGGGGCGACGACGTCGTCCCCCCGTCGCCGTTCGCGCTCGCTGCCACCGAAAGCCGATTTCTGGCCGCGGCGGACCGACGTCGGCCGTGGAATGCGCCACGTAGAATCTATCGGGCGTCTCATTTGAATTCCGCCGCGGTATCGTTCCATCGGAGGACCCGCGGAGGTATGCGAGGCCCTCGAATCGCGCGTTTCACGATTTCGCCGTTCAGCCCTGTTTTCCTCGCGGTCCGCTTCCTATCTGAGCCGAAGCATCTCGCTGGAAAGAGCGCTTATACGTTTCGGGAATTCCTTCTGGTGAATTATTCGCAATCAGCAGAGTGCACGGGGAGAATCGCAGTTATTAGCGGCTTTTATTGTTTTAAGAAGAACGTGAAATTATTTAGAAATTGGAGAATAATTGGAGGGTCGGGTGCAAACAGGGCTCGACTCACAAGGAGAGGTTCCCAGGTGTCCGCCTCCGATTGCTTTGAATTTTGGATATGTTTTAGAGGACCGAAAAATAAGGTTTACGTGTTTTTTTATAGCGTCCCGTTTTCATATTTAGGGGGTGAAACCGCCCCCCAAAGTTATAAGATTTTCAGTTTTTGGATATGTTTTGGAGGACCGAAAAGGAAGAAATACGTGTCTTTTTATTTTGGTCTGCTTGAATGTTTAGGGGGTGAAACCACCCCACAAAGTTCACAAGAATAGTTGGTGCCCGCCTCCGATTGCTTTGGTTTTTGGATATGTTTTTCAGGTGGTTTCACCCCCTAAATATGAAAACGGGCCGTTATAAAAAACACGTATACCTTATTTTTCGGTCCTCTAAAACATATGCAAAAACCAAAGCAATCGGAGGCCGGCACCAACTATTCTTATGAACTTTGGGGGGTGGTTTCACCCCCTAAACATTCAAGCAGACCAAAATAAAATGACACGTATTTCTTACTTTTCGGTCCTCTAAAACATATCTAAAAACCAAAGCAATCGGCGATGAACATCTGAAAATCTTATAACTTTGGGGGGTGGTTTCACCCCCTAAATATGAAAACGGGCCGCTATAAAAAAACACGTATACCTTATTTTTCGGTCCTCTAAAACATATCCAAAATTCAAAGCAATCGGAGGCGGACACCTGGGAACCTCTCCTTGTCAGTGGTGCTCGAAAATTCGAGAAAGTATTGTCCAAACGCTAAGAGAGATTGGATTGTATTTTAAAAAATATACCGTTGTAAAGCTCGCCGCGACACACATTTTTCCTATTTACAGTTTGTTTATCCAATCATTACTATTCGTGAGAAAAATTATAAACAGAAAGATTTTCTTTCGAATTTTGCGAATGTTTCAATATCCTCCTACACATTCGCAGAAACAAACCTCCTCTTTCTGCTTCTCGTGAGAAGCTTCCTTGGTTCTCCGTGTTCCTCTTCAACGCGTCCCAACGGAAATGGCAAATTAGCCGCTGTCGAAGATAACGACGACACCGTCCTCTGTTTCCTCGCAGGTTCCAGAAGAAGCGCGCTTGAAATCGTTATCCTCCGCGCGCGCGCGCGCGCGCGTGCAACTGATTGCGTGGGCGTCCGTTTGGGGCGTGCATTATCCTGCTGTCGTCGGCCGTCGAGCCTGACTAATGGGAGAAAAAGCGTCGTGGCGGACGGTGGCGGGCACCCTGGCTTCATCCTACGTGGGAGATCCTTACGAGCGTGTAATAAGTTCCCCTGGACCCTCTCGCGGATAAGCATGTCGTTAAGGAAGAAAGGGAAAGAGATCGTGGCGTCTTCCGGCACGAAACAGGCACCAGCCAGATTTCAAGGGAGAGAGAATGCAGCCTCGCGAGATTGTTACGAGCCATTTTGCGTTTTACAGCTCGGCCGGTGCACCGCGAATAGGCGATTCTGCGCCGCTCGCAGGCGGACGCATTTTAATTGGCATTAACAAAACACACGCGGAGGTCGGAGGATCGATTCCGAGGAGGAATCTTCTTGTCGGCAGGCCGATGGATCGGCTTCCCATTGCGGAAACGTGGCTCTTTCTTGCGCGGCTAGGCGAGAGAGTTATGGGGGTTGCGGGGCATACGCGGCTGATGGACGTAGGTGTAAGTATATAATGGTATTGGTGGTCGCGAAATGACGAAGCTTAGAGCTGATTGTCTTTCAATTCAGAGAGAAGAAATTATGAGAGAAACGCGAAGCGATTGAAATCATATTTGAGTCCGTTCGCGGTGGAATTTTTCGCGTCCACACCGTTGGACCTAAGTAGAACAAAAACGCAAAAAGTTTTGTCATCTGCATACTTTTTCTCAAAATATTGGGAACCCCTTTTTGCAAGAATTTCTATAAGAAGTTTTCTAGCAAAAATTGATTTGTTTCTGTATCACGACACGAAACTGATGAAATCGTTCGTTCCCCTAACGATCTTCGTGATCCGTCGATTGATCTCGCTGCCTTTCGCGCACACGACCCACCCCAAATTACTCCTGCACGGTGCTCCGTTCAGAATCAAGACGCCGAAACCACGAAGAAGGGGAAGAAAGCTACGAAAGGGGCAAAGAGGAAGAACTGAGCAGTATGCGCAAAGAGGAAGACGGAACACGGTCTAAAAACGTAGAGGACCCTTCGAACGCTGCGCGACCGCGCGCAAACGCTCCGTGTCGAGATGGTACGGCGTGCACCGGCGTGATTACAGGGTCAGTAATTAATATATTGAGCGGTAATTAATATATTGGTCGGGCTACGCGGGCAACGTGTTATTAGGGGACCCTTGGAGGGCAGAGGAGGGGTCCTCCTCTTTTGCGGCGACAGATTCGGCTGTTTGGTCGCCGCAGGGGTTCGGGTACCCTTCGGAGAGGACCCCGTGGGTCACCCAGCCCCTTCGACTCTTCCGCTTTCTCCTCCCACTCTCATCGATCGCCGATCGTGACTCAATTTATCACTGATAATTTGCGCGATACGAATCCATCGCTGTCGCGAATAAACGTCCGCGAAGTTATTACTGCGCGACGGTGGCAGATACGCCGCGCGATCGGGAACACGCATCGCCTCCTCATCCCGCCTGCCTTTCGTATGCTTGACTGTAATTTATCGATCGGCCGCCACCGATAACTTGTCCCCTCCTCGCTCGCCTTCTCCTCTCTCTGTCACTCTCTCTCTCTCTCTCTCTCCCTCCCGCGCGCTCCTCTCCGACGGAGACGGGGCCCGAGCGCGTAATGCAAGTTGGTAAATTACTGAGACGCGGGACGCGATGATTCGGGGAAATCCGAGCGGCGTCGATGGAATTTTTAACGAGAGATCGGGTGTCCCCCGGACGGGGGCTATCGCCGGGAATCAGCCGGGAATTACAAGTTAATCGAGGATCGCCGGGAGATCGTACCGTCACCTCCAAAAGCTTGTCCTCGGAGGAGGCTTGTACCCGTAGCTTGTACAAGCATTCTGCACTCTGCTCGAAGTGTAATAACTCTTAATGTTGGTGAACGGGGTGGGCTTGTACATAGCGACATTAACGACTGCTGAGGTCTGAATATTAAATCCAGAGAATTTAAACGGAGTCTTGACAGATATCGAACTAATCTCGTCCTCCACCGAGAAGAATATATGGATGGTTTAGTGCACAAATATCGTATGTCCTCTTTTTGTGAAATTTGAGTTTTTATAAGCAAGAAATAGTTCTCGACTGCTTCTGTATACTATCTACCCAGAGTTGGGCAAAATGTAATCTAATTACAAATTGCAAATTACGATTAAACTGTAATTGTGTAATTGATTACACATTCTTTTCTGTAATCGTTCATGTAGGTAGTTGACCATTCGGTTTTGTCAACTATCTAAATGAACGATTATAGAAAATAATATGTAATCAATTACACAATTACAGTTTAATCGTAATTTGCAATTTGTAATTAGATTACATTTTGCCCAACTCTGTATCTACCTCACGAATTTGTCAAAAATGATATATTTGTTTAAACCTGTTTTTCTCGAAAATGCTAAAAATGGACATATAATATTCGCGCACAAAGCCACCGATATATTAGAGAATGATCGCTGAAGCATTATTGAATATTTCTTATTGATCCCAAAGACCAGCAAGAGAAGCAGCCTTCAACCGAGTAAAATACCGCGGTGTCGTGCAGAGTTGATTAACCTTATATCTCGACCGAATCCTGTCCCGCCGTTTTCCGTTTTTATCGCAGCCCCCCATCGATCGGTCATCTCGAGCGACGTCCCCGCTCGATCCGCTCGATTTTAGCCAAGATCGAAATCGCCGCGGAGACTCGCGGGGGCCGCCCTCCCTCCGATTCCCATTTAAATGCGAGCGAGAGCATCGGCCAGAATAAATTATCCGATCCATCGATTATTTCCTTACAACACCGCCGGCAGCCCCTTATTTAGAGAACCCGCGGCCGAGTCGCCCCCCTCCGACGCTGGGAAGCGTCCGCGCGCTCTCAGAATAGGAGAAATTCCCTGACAATCGTCGAGGCCCGCGCGATCCTTCTCCCAGATACACATCGGAGCGCGGGGCTGCGACGATTCCGGCCGACGGGGGTCGCGGGAAGCGGGGGAGGAACGCAGACATCGGATGTCGTCTAGAAACGCGGCTCGAGAAATCGCGGAAACCGTGCCGATTGGAAAGGTCAGGCCTGCGACAGTTTCGCGGCATCGTTTCGAAGCCGCGAGACGCCGCTGGCGATAACGTTATCGACGAAATCAACTTTCATCTAAGATGTGGGCAATTATTGGAGGTTACGGTGATCTACTTGATCCTTCAAGGGATTTCCGATAGAGCCTTGGCCACAGGGGCGGATTTGTGTACATACTAGGTAGGCTGCAAATTTTGAGGGGCGAACCGGCAGATTTTAGGGGGCTCGCAAATTTTTTGGAGCGAAAGCTTTTGGGTGAAATGAATTGGAAAAGGTTTAAACACAGTGGCTTGAGACAACTTTTGCAAAAATTTACTTTCTTACTATTGAATTAATTTTGTAATTATCTCAACTCTCTTGGATTAAAATATTCTCTCCGAATCCGCCCCCGCTTGCCCGGATGGGCGGAAGAGAGTTTGATGCTGCGACAGATAAGACGACGGAGGGAAAGTTTTGAGTGTAATTGAAAATACTTGCCTCTACGTGGCACGGGTTGGCTCATTACGGGGTATTCCGTTCGAATTGATGCACGCGAGTATCGCTGGGATGATTGAAAGCGTTTGGGATCAAAGTTGAAGGCTTTCGAGTAGTATAACGTATAATATACGCGACTTCCACGTACGTAAGTGGTATTAGTCCGAAATGAGACCTTTCGCTGCTTGGTCACAGAATTATTCAGACAGTATGTGGAATAGAAAAAAGTGTGGTGTACAGAACGCGTGGAGAATTTGGCCAGGGAACTCCGGTTCGTCGAAGCCGATCGTGGCAACGAAGTTTCATCGGCCGGGAGACATTCGCGTGCAGGGAAGATCGAGGGAGCTGTCTCGTTGCCGGGTTCGAAGGTGTCGAATGATGAAACACACCGCCGCAGCCGAGGAGTCTCGTCCATCAGCGAAATGACGTGGAATTAGCAGTTTGGAACGGCGCGGGGACGGAGAATTTGAATTTCATCCGCGGACGCGTGCACGCGCTCTCGCAGGGTAGCATTAGCGCGCCACGGTGAAAGGCATCGAGGACAGTGCGATATTATTTGCCTTTTTCCCTTTACGCCTCGGATCGTTTCCTACGAGTACTCGTTGCTAGTGAACGTTCCGATCGTAATTCCGCGGCTCACCTCAAGCTATCGATGACTGTTCAGCAACCTGTTCGAAAGGTTGCGCCGATTGCGGCTCTTACCTACCCCACGAAATCCTTCCCCTCCGTTCCTCCGTAGATATTGTAACCTGTAGATATGAAAATCGGCATTCCCAGCGGTCTGGACTGTTTAGAAGACGGAATCCCTTCGCGTAGAAAATTAATTAAAGAATTCCTATTGACGTGGATACAGCAACTGATCACAGGCCTGAACCGTTATCCAGCGCGCAAGGAGTTAACAAGACAAGCAGACATGCGCTCGATCGTCCCATTAAATCCGCATCCCTTTCGTCGCCAGTCGAAACACACGTGCCAATGAGAGCGCGCGCGCGCGGAGAAGGAGCCGAACAGTGAGGCACTGGCTGCGATAGCAGGTAATCCGTGATTAGCAGCGCGTCGATTGCCTCGTATCGGTGATCGGTAGCTGGATCCCGGCGATATTTCAAGCGGATCGGGACCGGTGGACGGTGAAACTCGATCTCGGGGATCGAGCGCATGAATCCCCCATCGGGAAAGCCTCCTTTGAGGAGCCGGCAGCCAGCGGACGTACGTACCGCGAGGCCTGGATATCTTCCCCGTCCTCTCCCCTCCGGCTGAGTGATATAAAACCGGCGACCGGGAATAAATACACCATTGCGGGAGTACAGGGCCCTAAATATTCATGGGGTACGTGGCTCGATCTCCTTAGCGTCCTCGTTCACTGCCGTTTGAACCGCGGGTTCCACGGCCGTGGCGGGGAACGTCACGTTTGTTACGACCGCGGGGAACTTTACCATTGGAAATCAGCGGACGGCTTTGTATCGTCTTGATCCGATCGACGTTACGAAACGCGCCACGTTTATTCTTGTACCGTTGGCCTTTCTTCCTCTTCCCCTTTTCCCCGAGATTAGCTACATTGCTTCATCCCGCTGGGCCGTGGTCGCAGGTGATTCGAAGCTGCTTGCTCGACGGCTGCTCCAACCAGGGGTGAGTACTTTTAAGGGGGCGAGGTTTCGAAGGGTAAATAAGTAGTTCGTCGTAAACAATTTAGAATAAACAATTTTATTTCACAGGCTTTTGCTCGCATTATTCCCGGGCAAGCGTCACCTCGCCATCTAATTAAGCCGCGAACGTGGAAAACATAATTCTGACCGTTCGCGGCCTTCGTCGATACGTAATAACGTTTTCACTCGGGCCCCGTAAGTCATCGACGAATTAACCCTCACCGTGTATCGTCAATCTCTCCCATTATCTTAATATCCTCCATCATCTGTGCATCCTCCATTATCCACTCGCATTTGACTCGCAAATCAAGATCGTAGATTAGCCATCGAAAGCGGCGTTTAGCATTAAACGATGTTTAATTCACATTATCGTAAGAGAGAAAAGCCCGGCAACTATGCGCGGTTGATACCCCAGCACTCCATCACGGGATATCCATGGAACTATCTTTTGTATCTCGAACGTCATCGAATCGTGCAATACATTCGCACGCATAGACATAGGAGCTAATTAATCCGCGGCACGTTTCACGTGGGACTTATAATGTATTTCAGCGTCCTCTCCCGCCGGTGAGCACTATCCCCTGTCGCCGGTCGCATAATCCCGCGTTTTTGTGCCGCGAGCGCGGCTTTTCAAATGCAATCAGGATTATTTCCCCGCGGCTCGACTCCAGCAGGCCGGTGGCGCAACGGTTCGGTCAATTAATTCGCTGAAATCAGTCAGGGCGATAATTGAACGGCTGACAATGGAGAGGCACGATCGAAGGCGAAACAATTTGCCATCGCGACTGGTTAGCGCGCGACGTTGACGTTGAATCGTTCCCGATTTCGAGCACGACGAGCCGGCCGCTAATAAATTAACCGGCAAATCCCTGCGGGCGAGTAACGACGCGCGGGGGGAACGAACGGGCGTAATTAAGTCCGCTCGTAGTCGCGGGGCCTTCTTCCCGCTGGATAAGCACGACGAGCGTCGCCGTTTCTTCTCGCTTTTCTTCCTCGGCGCGTCCGTCACCTGGCCCCGCGTTAATCTCCTTCGATCCGCGTCCCGGCTCGTGCGTGAAGATGAAGCGTGCGGCGACTAGCACGCCGGATCATCGATCTTTACGGCCCGCGGGGCCATTTTTACGCTGTACAATTGAGTTACGTTTATGACGGATCGACGCGCCGCGCGTGCAACGCTTTACGCTCGAGGTGCGGTGTTAAAGGGGGAATAATTAAAAGGGGAAGGTGCGCTAGGGGGACGATGGCGGAATAAAGAAATCTCAGACTTCCTGTGTAGTTGTACTGTATTATAATTTTTAACTTTGTAATGAGAAACAAATTGCAGGTCACACTTTACACTTTCAACCTTACACACACCATGTTCTACATTTCACAATTTACTATTTACACTCCACACTTCATAGTCCATACCTCACACTTTACAGTTCATAGTGCATATCTCAAAGCCCACACTTCATCATTCACATTCCACGCTACACTTCTTGCAACAGACAATCTGCACATCACACCCCGTACAGCACACTTCGTTGCAGCAGTATTGCAGAAACGTTGCTGCAATATTGGGTTGTTGCAGGTTGCATTGCAATATTGCAGGAATGATGCTGCAATATTGTCGTGCATCATTGGAGTGGCAACGATCCTACAATATTGCAGTAATATTGCAAGAACGTTGCCGTGCAATGTTCCATTGGCAACGATCCTACAATACTTCTGCAATATTACGCGCACATCGCCATGCAATGTTCCAGTGGCAACGGAGCTACAATATTGCGCACATATTGCCGTGCAATACTGTAGTGATAACACGTTTTGTTGCAGAATCATTGCCGGAACGTTGCAGGACTACATATTTGTAATGTTGCCGCAACCTTGCAAACATACACACCTGCAATATTGCGAATGCGGACATAGGACTGAACCTGCAACGTCTCTGCAATGTTATGGTGCAACATTGCAATCTTGCACCACATCGTTGCAGAGACGTTGCTGCAATGTTATGGTGCTGTGTGGGACTTTACACGCTACGCGTCACAATTTATACATAAGGTGAATGTCCCAATTTCTGCTCATGTTCCCATTTCTGCTCATTTCGTGTTTTTCTTATTATTATATGCGTTACGTTTGTACTATAGTTGCAACAAAATAATTCTAAATTATTTGAATTATTTGAATTGAATTTGGAGCTAATCAAAGTGCAGCATAAGCAACGAAAAAACTTTTAAAATGAGAGACTCATGATTGTTCGACCGTGTTCTAGCTGGTTGTTCTAAGGAACAGCGTCACTATTGGTATTCGATAATTGGGCAGAAAATAGTTTTTGCAGTAAAAGTTCTTATTTAATAGCAAAAACAGATACCATATTGTGCTCTGGATGTAGACTTTTTTACTATTTTTAATTTTTTAAGTAGAAAACAGGTGATTAGGTTCAGGGTCAAGTGAATCACCGTCATGTTCGCATTTCTACTCACCAAAATTTTAGTAACATAACCTCACTATTCAATATCTGCTATAACTTTATTTCTATTCGAAGGCATTTTATTTTTTGTTTATCATTATTTTATGTTTTACTGTTGTGTTATAAAACATCTGCATAAAAGATGTAACTTATTTTAACCTGAAAAGACAACATATTATGTGAGCAGAAATTGGTACAAATGGTGAGTAGAAATACGTACATCGCTATTTTTCGTGAGCAGAAATACGGACATTTACAGCATTATATTTAATTACAAATTACTAATAGTTAAACATCTTGAAATATCTTTCTTAAATGGTTTTTGAATTGGTTTATTTATTATTAAAGAATTAATTAATTACTCTGCAAATTTTCATCACAAACAAATTTTTTACACCTTCTTTATGACTCGTAACCTCTTAAATGAGTAGAAATTGGGACATTCACCTTATATCCTAAATAGTACATTGTTCGCATATCGCTCAATACAAAACACACAGCACACTGCGCAAACACCGATCTTCACTTAGGAACTTCATAGTCATCAAGTTTCACGAAGTTGATATTTCACTTCGTGTGGCACGAGCTACCATAAGATGTTAGGTCTACCTCACACCTCGTCCGCGGCAGCCCGTAATCGAGGTGACGTCGGCGTAGATCCGATTATAGCCACCGGTAATACCATTTCCCCTAACAGACGGTCCCGATAGTTTTGATCCACGTCGAAATTTCTCCGCACGCGTGTTTACGCCGATTTACCCACGCGCGCCGTCTCTTCGGTTTCCCTTGCCGGTCACCGCGAATGGTCATCGGGCACGCAACCAGTAGCACACGCGACGCATTAATCCCTCCATTTTTCCAACGTCCAGGCATTAACCTTTAAAGTAGAGGACGCGCGATCGCCCGCAATCACGCGTGGCCGCCGTTCAAGCTATCCGTTCCACTTTGTAGAAACACGGCTCCTTTACAGAAACCCGGTCCATCTTCCTCTCATCGTCTCCGTCCCCGAGCCACGCAGGAGTGCTTCCAGCTTTGACGATTTCGACACGCCAACGAAGTCTGAGAAATGGTATGGTAATTGCGCTCTATCACGCGCGTTCGTTTCCTAGGCCCGTGTATTTGCTCTCAGCTAGAACCGTCGGTGCCTTTAATCTGCTCGCAGAATGCAAATGGGGTGGGAGCTCTGGCGAATCTGAGCACCATGCCTGGCCCTGGCGGTATTTGCCCATTTTAGGCAGAAATGGCGAAGATATTTTCAGAGAGAGAGAGAGAGAGCGTAGGAATCCCGCGGCGGAGGATGATTTAATTGCAAGATCATGTTCGCAGGAGATTCGAGAAGGGCATAAAGTAACGCCAGCAGGCAAACTCGCCCGATGCGTTCGCATTGTTAATGTCAATCTTCGACAAGAATAAATAAGTCAATTACAATTCAGCGAAGCCTCGAGGCAGAAGAACCAGTCCCAGAAAAGAATAACGAAATCCCACCGCAACGTAAAACCGTCCAGAAGCGCTCGTCCCTCTTAACGCGCATCTCGCGGCAAGCACGTTTGCGCAGAATGTACGGAAAGCTTGCGCGGAGAAAAAGCTGCGAGTGGAAAAGCGGACTTTACGATCGGCGCGCAAGCATTCCCGGGATACTTGCCACGGAATCGATAAGGCACTCGCGCCTATCCCCCGGCGTGGTTGGACAGCTTCTAACTACTCGCCGCTTAATAGTTCATAAATTCGCAATTCGCAAATCATTTCGCCGCGAGCGGCTCGCGTGTATATCGATTCCTCGCGAGGCGAATCGTCCGCGGGGAGCCCGCGGATCGTAAGATCGCAACGAGCGAGGTGTCCGGTCGTTCCGCGGCGATGCTCAACGATCGTACTCGCGCCGCGGAGCCCTCGAGACCAGCGCGAGTGAAGCTTTGACGGTCGTAAGTTCCCGTGTAATGACTTAGAGGATTGGGGCCGCCGCATCGCCGGACGTGTAATTTACGCGGCTCGTAAGTCGCGTCGTCGCGAGTTCCCGGTTAAAACGGCTCGGTTACAAAGTTACATGCCTCCGCCTCTAATAGAACGCCTCGTAATTTCGACGCTAACGATCGAAAGCGGATTACATCGGGGGAATACCTAGTTTCGCGCAATGTCCGCGCGTGAACAAGTTTGATCCTTGGACGGTTATAATCGCAAGTTTCTCCCGAACTACCCAAAAGGCCGTGGAGAAACCGTGGCGGTTAGTGAGCTTTGATGAGGGATGATACCTACTGCGATCAGTAAAGCTCTCAACAGTCAGCATTCCTCTGCGCGCAGTCACAGCGGCTGGCCAATGGCGTGTAATAACAGAAACTTTGAGCATCCGCCCGAAAAGGGGTGCAAACGAATTGCCCGCTCCCGCGGGTCCCACCCCTCGATTAACTTCGGACGTCGACGCGTAAACTGCATCGGTTGCCAAGGCGATGATATCGCGGTATACTCTTTATCTGGCGAAATATCTGGCGATAGTATCTGTACAAGTGCTCGTACATCCCCATGGGACGCACACCTTGCGCTGGCCTCGGCCTGTGCACGAGTATTAGCCCGGCGAAGGCGTATAAGCTCGGCCCTAAGTGTATCTATATGCATCGCGGCCGGTGCATCCCGCGTGCCTGTTATGGGATGCGCTGGCGTTGCACCATAATATTATTAGATAAACGGCCCGCTGCTAGATAGTGTGTGCTTCTATATGGTTTACATAAGCGTCTGTGACCCCTTCGCCTCGCCAGGGCCTCCTCCCCCGTTCCTCCCCTTTATTCACCTTTCCCTTCGCCCTTCGTACGCTCGACGGCGCGGTCGGCCGTGTTGGAGGCTCGGCGTATCGCGCGGAGAGGCACCGAGGAACTGGCAAGCGACAAGTGCGATCTTCCACGTCCTCCCCCTCGGCCCCTTCGCGCCTGTCCGTCCTTATCCCTCTGTTGAGACCGTCGTGCCGCCTTCCTCTGCCCCGTCGTCGTTCATCTCTGAAGGGTTAATGGGGTTTCAGGGAAATTGCCTCGCGCCTAGCGACGGATAGGAACTGCGCTCCAGCCGTAGGCCCCACGGGGAAGTTGCCCGCCTGTCGTTGAACCGAGGAAACTAATCGTCGTACGCAGCACCTCGCTGAGTCCAATCTACCCAGGTAACCTATAGGGGCCCTCGATTACGGAGGGAGCGCACGATAGACGCTAACGAGCGACGAATTCGTGGCGCTTTCGAAAAATATCGCGCTGTCAGCTCCCAGACGGAGGCCTACCGTTTGACGAGGTCCACTAACTACGACGGGGAGCGATATCGAGGGCCCGGCACCTCGAGTCCCGCACCAAACCACTCCGTCGTCCGGTTCAGGAAAGTCGGTGAGTTAGCTAACGTTTCTAGCGCCCGCCCGATTGGAACGGAGTCGCACGAGTGCCGCGTTTCCAGGTGATAAAGCGGCGGCTTCGATTTCCACGAGATACCACGCACACGCGCTCCGCTGGCTGCGTGGAGGAGCGGCGGACGGGGCCGGATCAGGAAGAGCAGAGGAGAACGATGAAGAATGTTCCGGCAGAGCGTCGGGTCCTTCGGATCTTCATTAATAATTACTTCTCCTCCGACGGATCAAGTTTCTCCGTGTGCACGTCGTGCTCCCCGCGCCCCTTCGATCGGGAAGTAACCAGATGCCACCACCGACGCAACGGAAACGCGGACGATGCCGCGTGAAAGCACGATGAAGCCATCTCCGTGGCGGGCGTGCGTGTGCACCACGGCGTCATTAACGAATTCACGAGGAAACTCAATTAGCGTAGAGAAAATCGAAAGCCGAGTCGAGTTGTTTCTCCGCGAGGTACAAACTCCACTTGTTGCTTCTTTTCTTTCATACCAACCAGATATCTTTGACGGAATGTCCAGGAGATCTGCTGTTTATAAATTTCTATCGTTCCATCGCTTTGGTACCTCCCCTTAAGTTTCTATTATTCTCAAGTTCCCACCCCATTTCGCTGGTTACCCAGTTACAAGAAAGCAACGTCACGACTGCAGATGGTACGTTCCTTCCTCACCCTCTGAGCGTTCGTCCCAGATCCTTGCGAGGTTCACGACGCGTAGACATCGACTATGCGCCCCCGCAGTCACGTTCGCGCTGAAACGTGCACGTGCAAACATAGACGTAATGGCCCGCGGTCGGGGAAAGAGCGCGTTGCGCGAACCACCACCATGGGCAATTGGATAATTGCGAGCGTTTGAACCCCGGGCACCGCGTGTACCGCGCTGGGGATCCTCAAAACTCCACTTTCCCAGTAAATCCCTATTCCAAAGCGTAAAGGAGAGAGCAAGAAGCAGAAACGACCGCACAAATGCCCTCCCAAATCTAGGGACAAGTCTGTCGCAGCGACTGGTTGCAAGAAAAACCATTCACCAAGCTTTTAACTTTGAACCTGCTTACACGCACCTGGCTGACCCGCAGGACGCGACCTTGTTTCGCAGCGGAGGATAGACGGAAAACGGCTACCGTGGATCTGGGTCGAGGGGGGATCGATCGAGGCGCGAGATCGGCGAAGAAGGAAGCCGGTGGCACGGCGCAATCGCGAGATTTCCGTGAGAGCCGACGTGATCGAAAAGCCAATATCGGTTGCGCTCGATCCCGGCCGGCCGCAGGGAGAAACCAGCCTGATCCGCCTAATGAACCGATCGCTGTATCGATTAGCGCCGGTTAAGAGCGATCGATTGCGTGTCTTGTCAAATTTGTCAACGGGTGCGAACCGACCGCAGACATAACGATCCCGGCGGCCGACTCGATCCGCGTTCCGTTGCGAAACCCGTGCCGCGATCGCGAACGAGAAGCCGAAAGGAGGGAGGAAGAGGGACGAGGCCTCGATCGCGGGACGCGTGCCGAGGTTGGTCCACGATTCTGCGGGAAACGAGGGAAAATTTAGAGGAATCCCGGAGGTTGCATTCTGGAATTAGTCCTCCGTCGATCGGTGTCGAGATCGGTAATAAAGTGCTCGACAGTGAATTCGAAATTGATCCTCTGACTAGAAATGATAGAGGAGTCGGACGGTACGAGCCGAGTCTATAAATCATCCTGCATATGATTAGATCTGTACCGCGGGGAACAGACCGCTTTAGACACGATTCGTTACGAGGCACGGAGTTTCGCGAAAACTAACGATGCCCGGTGAATCCTGAAACGAAGTTCACCCCCGGTGCACCTGACGCGGGCTCTAGACCGATCTTCCGATTAGTTCCAGCGAGGTACCACGATCGACGGTGATCGTGGGCCCGGCAGATCGGCAATCTGGCCCGAAAATTCGTGGCGGCGGGCGTAAAACGAGACGCCAGTAATAAGACGTTTCATTTTTCTACGGCTAAGTGCCGGTTGCATCGGGAGCATGTCGGGAATGCTCGAGGACCGTGGTACGCATCGCGAGTCCTCCTTCCTCCCGGGGAACAGCCGCATGCAGGCCGGCGTGCACGTTCGCGCTGGCCGATCGGCAATTTACGATCACCGAAGGGCGCTAAACGCGAGCCTCGCGACGTCTTCCTCTTCCCTCGGTAACATCGGCGCGTGTACGCGTGCACTCTCGCCCGCTGGTGTGCTCGCCAGCGTCCGCTTGCATACGCTCGGTGGAAAAGGGAGGAACTCAAGGGGGAGGAAGAGAGACGGGGGTCCAAGGAGATGCGAGCTTTCGACGCGGCCCAATTACTTTAAATTGAGTTATAACCGGATCAAATTGCCGATAATTGGCGATTGCATAGCTTAATCAGGTGCCACCCCCCTACCCCCACGTGTTCCTCTTCGTACCGTTGGCCGGTCCGACACGTATGAAGTTATTCCGTGAACTGGGAGAGGGGGATTCTTAGAGACTGGCCGAGGGAAGAGAGTACGCCAGAATAGAGGGACGGAGAGGATGAAGACGAGGAAGGAGAGAGAGGTCCAGATTCCTCCGTTCAGAGAGCAACCTTATACTTCAACAATACAAATTGCTGATTATGCGCCCGGCTTTTACGTGCCTTCTAATTGGGCCGTCTTGCCTCTTGGGAAAGATCGACCGATCGCACGATCGGCCCTCGTTAACCCCTAACGCTCTCCGTGCACGCCAGGGTTCCGTTCCTACCCCTCTTGCCCCCCTCTGTCTCCCTGTTCCCCCGCTTCTTGCCACGAGGATAGCGAGCAGCGTCGCGGTTGCGCCCAGCGGTCTCCTCTTCCTCGGGATCGTCCTCGGCCGCGCCACGCGTATATGGGCATGCAGGAAGTCGTACCACGCGCTGGACCAGTTTCGAGCCGTCGTTCCTTTTGACTATCGAAATCTGGATCGAGGGGACGCGAGTCCCGTCCGTTGATTTCTGCCCCGTCGACCCCTCTTTATGGGGCCATCCTCTGGACGCCAGGCTTTCACTCGGCACTTTTATCCACCGCGGATGGCGTCCCTGCTGGTAAAAGCGAAGGGAGGGCTCGAGTATGGACAGTCCTATCTCCAAGCACCAGCGCGAGCATAAACGAGCGGGATTTCCTCTCGCTGGATCGTCCGGCCAGGCCGCGCCATTAGGATAATTTTATTGGGCAATTATGGGCGGGCGCGGCGGTATCGCCACGCACGTGCGTGCATTTTGTCGTCCGGTTCGGGCGCGATTCACTTATTTAGCGAAGCGGATGGGGCAGTTACGGTTATCGAGATAGTGGGCTTTAAAGGGAAACTTCGAATGGAGGTGCTTTGGTGTCTGATAAGACGGTGGCTTGAGGTAGAGGACTCCCGAGATTCATTTAGTGGCTTCTAGTACTCCAGAGGAATCCAAGTCCACGCGCAACCCTTTCAGTGCACTGCGATTACGCAAGCAAGTGCACTCGGTGCATTAGAATTCAACCTTCGATGCCACATCCGATACAAACACTCAGTCCCCGTCCAGACTCAAGAGTCCTCGGACCAAAGAAAAATATCGTTCGATCGCGGTTTCCTTGTAGCCACTCAAGCGGTAACGCGCGCGCGCGCGCGCGTCACACGATGGCTTTGTGAATTAATAATCACGCGAGCACGTGGCTCGTTACTCGTCGTCGCGGCTGCGCGTAATCAATTAACTCGCTCATTACGCTGCTCCCTCTCCCTTTAAGCGGTCGTTGGTTCGCTACGACGAGGGAAAAAATGGCCGGACACGGGACCCCGAGGCTGCGTTTACACGGTGCACCGCGACTTCTTATTCGAGCCGCGTAGAACGCGAGTAAAACGGTCGATCAATGGCTCCTCGTGTCCGCGTTCGGGACGCGACGATCTTCTAGGTCCCTGGAGAGCTGTTGACATCCAGCTCCCGTGCGCTATGTTGGCCGGCTCGCGTATTTTATACCGAGCGTCTCTCCTTTCGGAGTGGAGCTTCCCTCGGCCGCGGGAGAGAAAAGGGGTCTCGAAAGGTAGCCACTGGTGATCTCTCTGGCCAGTCTCCTGCGCGACTTAAAGGTCTTCCGCGGCGACTCCGAGAATTTCAGCAATGCACCAGTCCCCCGTCTGTTTTTCCTTTGTGCAAATGAACCTGTCACTGTCTCCATTCCCGCTCTTTAATCGCCTCGGCTCATTAGCCCCTGGCATCGTGCACGGCAGCTTGTAGGTACTTTAAAGGACACCTGCGGGTCGACTCGGAAGCTTCAGAAACGTATTGTTTCTCTCTGCTTTGGCCCTGTGCAAATGAACCCACCGCGCTGGTGAGAAGAAGGCCATGACAGTTTTTCTACCGTGGGATCGTCGAAATGTATTGGTACCTACCACCAGCACAGAGCGCCTGGGTAGTCTTTCAATGGAAATGCAATTGGAAAGCACGAACGAACATCCCATTAGGGGCACGCTCGATCTAGATCGCTCCAGTTTCTCCCGCAGCGCGGCTCGAGCTGGCAGCGCCGATCTCTGGAACCCTAACCGGTAACCCCGTCGATATTTCACTCGGCGAGAGGCCGTGGCAACGGATCTCGAACCGGGGCAAAATCGTCCTGCGTGCGCCAGTCGTTGCCCAACTCATGCATAGAGTCATGACACGGGTGTAAGCGATTGCTTATTGCCCGGGTGGTGCAACCAGTCGCTTGCGGACTGACGCATTGGCTCGAGTCTCGCCCGTTTGTTATCCTGGATAGCCGTGGTCTACACGGTACCGTAGTACGTGTTCAAGTGCTCCGCTGCTTCGCGAATGCGATCCGCGTTCGGTCCATGTACGTGCGCGCAACGGTCCCGTAAGGGTACCTGTACATCGCCGCGACATTTTGTCGCGGCGAGCGGTGGAGATCCTTGAAAGGGGTCGATTCCAGTGGAATGCAAATACGTGGATCCTGGAACACCCTGGGACGCGCGGAAGCAAGTGACGATGCTCTTACCGTGCTCGAGAGGATATTGACACCTGCTTCTAAGTGCCCAGGGACAGATTTAACGGGCGTCCGCTAAGCAGTTGCCGCTAGAAGACCCAGAGCCCCATCATTAAAAAAAAATTATAATTTTATATTTAAACACTATATTCTTTTTCTATGCTACTACACTGACTCCATGTTTAGTAACTACTTCTTCATTTCCCCCCAAAATGGGCCCCTCAGAACGTTTGCCACCAGGGCCTTTTTCCTCAAATCCGCCACTGTAAGTGTCCCATGGACTTCAGGTTCAAGATATCTACTGTTCATTCGCAAGGGGGCACAATTTTTATATCTCTTCTGGTTAAGCTAGCAATGAATTATTTTTATAATACTTTTCTCGAATCGATTCTGTTTTTTCATTCCTACTCTATCAAGCTCCTGTCGCCAGAGTTCCTTCAAGCGGAAGGAACACCAAAATCCTGAAAGTACCCTTAGCGCTGCTTCGTGTCAGTGGGAACGCGCCCTAAGGTGCAGACCCAGCGCCCCGTGGTCCGACAGATCGACCGTGGCGCAGCGATTTTTTCGGCCGCGCCAGTTCCCTCGCGGCCGGTACCTACCGCGAGGGCCCCTTGTCCGGCCGAGCGTCGCGTATACATTACGCGCGAAATGAATGATCCGATATATGGGCCGTGATACGGTGAATTATGGGCGGCAATAAAACGCGGCTCGATGAGTTTAGAGCGCCGTAAAACGCGATCGCCCCGGCATCGGGTTTTACGGCGGAATTGGACGATCCGCGGCGGTCTGGCTTTCGCGGCTTACGTAAAGCTATTATCGCGCCGCGGCATAAAACCACGGTCGATTAGCATCGATAATCGACGCTGGCTGAAGACGCGCGTCACGTGGACTCCGGGCGAGCACGGCGGCGAAGGGGGAGAGAGGTGCACCGTTCACGTGCGATCCGGACGTGGAAAGAACGTTCGACCTGCCAAGGTCAGCCGCGTGGGCAGGTATCCGTAACTCTGCGATTTTGCAACGATCCCGCGCTTCCTGTTGCAAACTGATTGATGGCGGCGAGCCGCTGGGTCGCTGTATATAGGGTGTCAGGGACAATGTGGGATCCTCTGCCTCGCGATCGAACGTAAATAACGATGTTAACGAGAAACGTGCCGGTAAACGTACCATCCACAACCATTTGCTACTCAGTTGTAGAAAATGGAGCGGTGCTAGCTGAAACCCCGAAACGTATCCTAATTCTTCAATTTGAAATGATTCACAGTAAAATTAAATTATGCTCAGACTTAATGATCTCACCTTTCCATTGCACGCGCGTCCCGCTGCGGAGGAGTTCATCTTGGGACAAGGAGGTGAAGCGGAATGGGAGTTGCAAGAAGTCACACAGAGACGTGTAGATTAAACGAAAAATATTTAATCTCGCGATACGTTTAGGTACTGGCCGCTCGTGCTTCACCGCTTACACGCTATTATGTACAAAATGATGAGAAAGAAGAGAAGAATGAAAGTTACAAAAAAAAGAACACAGAGAAACGTTCGTCTTTTACGCCAGCCGAGAGGTCGTACACCAAGCTGAAGCATAGAAGCGATATTGTGATTCGCAGACGACTCTCCCCCCCCCCTACCCTCCCCTCCCTCCCTCCCGCGTAACTTATTTACAAGATGTACGTTTGCTTTATACATGGACGTGACGTCACTTCTCCTCTCGATCGTTTTATTTACTGGCCTTCTCGTCGCGACAGGGTCGCGGATACGCGAGGAGCGCGTTTCCCAGCGTCTCTGCCGTCACCGCGCCCGGACGCTCCGATGTACGACAGAGATGGGAACGCAGGTGATAGCTGGAAGGATCGCGACGTAGCTGCACAAATCCTACGCGGTCCGCTCGTAGTATACATACGTACATACACGATATAGAATATTTATATAAATATATTATATTAAGGCACTCCACTACTGGCCATTATATCCGCGACTCTCGGTTCTCTTTATACAGAAGACTTATGCTATTGAAAACGCATCCGCGCGCAGAACTCGCGACTACCCCAGCGACGAGCGGGGTGTGAGAGACGATGGAACCAATTGATGTCAGCGATTCGATCAGACCGTTCGGGTTCCAGCCACTACCGTAATAAATTAATCGAGCGACACCTATGTACAGATTTGAACACAGTTTCGTGGCGGCGTCGATCGTTAACCCCGCAAGGATCACCTCTCCTGGCGCTGTCTCTCGCCGCGCGAATGATCGCTCCGACGACCCTCGAGCGTGTTCCACTCGCTCCGGTCTGCCTCCGTTCCTCCAACCTTGCGCGCACAGGGAGCCGACGACCTTCGCGTTTCACGCTCCACCCGTCGGTATTTGCTCGAGTTCACCAGCTCAACCCTTGCACGAAGGACTCTGTGGCACCCACTGGTGCGCAAGAACTCGGGACCAGCCCGTCGTGGGCCTGCCAGGTCACCAGGGGCCTCACAACGACAGCGGTAACTCCGCCGGCCTCTTCACTCCCAGCGTCAGGTCCAGCGGCTTGCTCTTCGTGGTGGCCTCCTCCTTCGCGGGGCTGTCGCGGTCGCGCTCGTTCTCGATCGTCCTGTTGTCCTCCTCCTCCGACTGACTGGGCCGCGGCGAGCTTCTGCTCGATCTCACGCTAAGATCGATAGGCTCGTCCTGCTCCACGGCTAGGCCGCCTGGACTGGGGCTGACCAGCAACAGATCACCGCCCCTGGGCGAGTGCTGGGACGTGGCTGGCGTGACCAAGCCCGGCGGTGGGTACACCAGACCCAGGCCCTGATGCGGGTGATAGCCTGTCGTCAGGGTGACCGTGGCGTTGATCTTCCTGGGAGGGAACTCGCGCTCGGACAGAGTAGGGGACGCGGCGCTAGCCTTGAAATAGCTCAGCGCCGAGTTACTCCTCGACTCGGTGTCCTGGCCATCGCCGCCGTCCACTGACGACGCGCCGCTGTCGCTGGGGGTGTCCGCTGCCCTCTTGTACGTCGGCAGGAACGGCCGGAACACGTCTGACGGGCTGGACGGCACGCAGACAGCGTCCTTCTGAGCGAAGTTCATGGGGAACATCGGGGAGCCTGGGTGCTGCTGTTGCTGCTGCTTGTAGAAAGGCGGCGGGCTGGTGTCCCTCGGTGGCGTGCCTGGGGGCTGCTGGGGGTTGCCGCTGACCCGTTCACGCTCCTTCTGCCACGCCATCATGCGCAGCTGGTTCTGAAGCGCCACGTCGTCGGGGTGTGGAGACTTGTTGGTCCTGTCGCGCTCCTGCTTCATCATGGCCACGTGCAGCAAGTGCGACTGAAGGGCCAGGTCCTCCTGACTAGGCGAGGCGCGGTCCTTCGCGTCCTTGTACATCCCGCTGCCCTGCTGGACTTGTGGCTGGGGCAGGAACGCTGGCAGAAAGCCTGGTCCGAAAGGCGAACCTGCGCCCGGCGTCACGGTCACGGTGTGCCCGCCGTTCGTCTGCTCCTGCAGCAGGCAGTGGATCTTGAACCAATTCGATCGACGGCCGTACCGGGAGCCCGACTTGGACATCCCGACTATCAGGCACTTGCGCAGCCGGCACGCTTTGCACGCGGTGCGGTTCTTCTTGTTGATCACGCACACTCCCCCGTTCTTGCACTCGGATATGCTGCCCAGGTTGTTGTAGGTCCGGCCGAAGAAGGACTGTAAACAGCAGAAAACGGAGCGGTGAGTTACGTAAACAGATCGCGATGGAATCGGCGCTGCTAGCGTCAGACGCCAGGAATTCGACGTTGTAGGTAGGTGTCAAGGAGACTCTTTTTCGCGTTTCGCGTCTTTTTTCCCCTCCGCGGTGATTTAATGGCTGTAGCCGCTTGGAAACGATCGGTGAATATTATTCTACATCGGCCATGCATGAAACTTCCACCCCGGTGGTCCGATCGTTTAGCCCGAGATTTATCTCCTTGCTAGTCAAGCTTTTTACCGTTCGATCGCGACTTTTAGCGAATAATTTCTCTCGGTTGCTTCTAATAGACTGATCGAGCGCGCCTCTGCGGAGCTGGGCTCCGTTTATGACACCTAGACGGCTTGTGTTCAGTCGTTGCAACCGGTACTGCGCGATGAAACGGTGCCTGAGCGATTTTAATAGCGTCGTCTTTATTCCAGTTGATTGGGGAAGTTGCAGACTTGTTAGGTATTGACAAGTTTCATTACCGTTTCATAATCAAGGCTGCGCACAAGTGCGTACAGTGATAATTTCAGTTCTATTACTTGCTTAACACTCGGGTATCTATCCGCGCCTAGTTAGCCTAAGATGGTCTCCAAGAAGTTTAATAATTACCCTACAGCATCCACTTGTGCCAAGTATTCTGCTAATGGAACAAACTCTGAGGGTACGATGCTTACCATTTTCGCGAGGGATCAAGTGTACGCTTGAGAAAGGGGCTTCGTCAGAAGTAGATCTCTCGACGATAAGAAATTTGCCCAGGAAAGGCAAGCCATCCTGGTGACTTCCTTACAGGACTAACTCGCAGAGCTGGCAAAGTTGTAACAAATAGACACGTGTTGAACCGCGCAGAATCGTTCTTTTCAACGAAGGTTCCGCCAGACGCATCTGGCACGAAGGGTCGTCCACTCCATACAAAGAATCCGCGCAGGTCACGCGTTCTCCAACGAATTAAACGTCAGGATTTAATGTCACGCGCGTCACGAGAATTAGCATGCCTCTGCCTAGGAGGGCTGGCCGAACAACAGCGTGGGGGTGGCAGGGTGGAGCAGGAGATGTAGAGCGTAGACGTTGGCGTGGCTGGCTCGTAAAGTTAAACGCCTGTCGGCCGACAATAAAACTGCCTCGGAGAGTCCTGCCTCGAAATGCTGGGCGCATCGGGCACTAATTTACGGCGCGCCTCTCCTGTGTCTTTGGGCGACCATTTCGCGTTTTCGAGGAACTTATAAACCACTGCTTCTTCGCTCGAATAAGAAATACTTTCGAACACCTCAGATTCTAACATATCAACCAATACATTGCAGTTCTTTCACTAACATTAGACATGATCAGAAGCGGATTTGGAGATGAAACGCGAGATTTCAATTTAAAAGAGTTGAGACAATTTTAAAATTAAATCAATATGCCAGCTCACATATGAATTATTGCTAATTTGGTACAATTTGGAGTCAAATGTTTGTAAAATTGTCTCCAGCCTCTGCGATTAAAGACCAGCCGGCCAAAACGGTGTAAATAAAAAATGGTCCTTTCTATCAAATTATGTTTAATATTTTATTCGCATATTAAGCGGACAGGCATAGGCGTATGTTGCCTCCCCCCCGAAATTTGCGGTCTACTTGGGCTATGTAGAAATTCGCCCCTGGAAAAGATCCCTAATTGAACTTCGTGTTAAAATTACTCGTCCAAATTTGGCGTGTAATCTTGAACCCAACACCGAAGCATCCGTCCCCGCGTTTTCTGCGGCCACGCTGCCGCAGCCTGCCATTTCCTGCCGTCGGCAATTTGTCAAACTTTCCCGCGCCGCTTCACGATCACGGACAGGCGATTTTCCCCCGAGGTGGCGTTTTATATGGCGTTACAAATCGCCCCGAGATTCCGGGCATGCCGTCTGATTTGTGATAATCCCGGGTTGCCCATGACGGACTTGTCGCGACCGGCCCTAAATGGCGAGCGTTTCAGCTCGCCCCGTAGATTTTCTGCTGATTCGTATATACGCCGTATGTACGTGATTCGCGACCGGCCGAGGACCGGCAAAAACTTGAAAAGCCGCGCGAACCACGCGCACGCACGGCCTGTTACGCAACCACGCGAATCCCGTTGTCCACCTTGTTTTCTGTCTACGGTCAAGATACGCGCAGCTGACCGTAGCAACGGCCGACGCAATCGCGCGATTGTAAACATGCCTGTACGCCGCCCATCCGCTCGTATTTCTCCCAACCGGCGGATATTATCTTCCCAGCGACTCGAGCCGAAAGAAAAAGCGTCTGAAGCTGCGCACGCGGCCACGAGGATCCCCACTGGTCTTCTATCAAAATATCAATCGCCGGAGTTTCTCCATAAAGCCATTCAGCTATCGAGAGGATTTAAAACACCCATCGCGATCCCGACCGCGAGGCGCTTTCTAACGGAACGTCAGTGCGCAAAGGACTCGCGGCTTCCTCCGATAACGCGATATTCCGTAATCCAGGGAAAGTTAACCGCGGACATCCGAGCTCGGACAATGAGCGTTTCGTAGGCGGAAGCGATCGGTACGGCCACCCGAGGCCGTGCTGGTTTTTCGCGTGCACACACGGCACCGTAACCTCTTTCACACAGTGGCGGTGACAGCCAAGGATCATCTGGCGTACGGGAGCCGTCTCCGCCGCGTCCGACGTCCCCAGCCATCCGAGATCGCCGTCGCGAGATTGCCGTCTACGCGGGTACCGCTTCCATCCCGCGATCATTACCAGTTTGTCAACCTCGCGGCGTTGTCCTCAGCGACATCGATTAATCAACGCCGCCGATGGCCATCGGTTCCGCGCGGGACCCTTCGGCGCACAGTTTCGCCTGCCGGGGCCGCTTAATAAACACGTGTACACCTTCTGTCGGCCGAGCCACCGAGCTATTCTAATCGGCCAGAAACGAGCGGCTTTCTCACGATCGCGTACACCGAAGGCCTGCACAGGTGACTCACGGACGCAACCGTGCGACGCGCCGCTCGAGCGCCGGGAGGTCGGATAATCTCGGGGCATTATCGAGGCTGAAATGTGGGCCACGCGATCGATCCATCGCGGACACTTCCACGCGGATGAGTCGACGGTCCCGTTTCGGGACGCGTACCGCTACGCGAGCTTTCGGCTTTCCGAACCGTTAGCGAGCCGCCCACGTGTGCCGCGCGTCAGCCGAAGAGAGGCTGAACGTTTCCGGTATGCAAAGTGAATTACGCTCGCTCCGAAATGGCCCTCTGGCTTCATTCTGCCGTCGAGGGATTCCCCGGCTGGGGTTTCAGAGACTTTCAGCCGGACGATGCTGTATTCGACGTTATTCCAGCGTTAATGCTAGGACGATGTCTCGAGGTTACTTGAGAAGCGCTAGAGCCGCGTGGGAGTGAGCCGAGGATCGAAAGACACGGCGTGTTATGGAATCTTTTCGCCGAGGAGTTGCAGAGCCGGCTGGTAAAGGATGGACGCAACGATTCTCGGTCAACGATTTAAGAGCGTCGATCAATTTCGCGAGTGGCATGGGCGCTCGGTCGCCGAACACGGGCAACGTTCCCTCGATCCGGCGTCGGGAATGCGATTGGCACGGCGTTTGCTAAGTCGATCGCTCGCGCTGCTGGAACAATTTCCTCGTGCGCGGGGAGAGCGAGGGAGAGAGGAAGAAAAAAAACACGGGCACGCCGATAGTTTCCCGCACGTGACGGGAATCCAAGCGGCGAGCAATCGGCGAGCTATTTCAAGCAGAACTGCAACCGGCGACGGCGAATGGTCGAGCCGGTGTTCTACGCGCGGAATTCGAGTTCCAGGAACTCGGTGTCGACGGGCAGATTCGTTGGCCGACGGTTCCGCGAAACGTCGCGTCCTTTATCCGCGCGACGAGGGCTAATTGCGCCAGCAAACACGACTTTCGCGGCCGGCAGACGTTCGCGGATGTCGTCGCGAGTTAACGCGATTAGGTTAACGCCTCGAGGTTGAAGTAATTTTCACCCGCGACAATCGACGGTCGCGAGGATGCTCGATTTTGCGCGCTTGGAACAATGAGCTGGACTCGTGATTGCGATTTTCATCGAAACGTCCCGTGATTCCGTTCGATGGGATTCCTCGTGTGCGATCTGCTGCGCGGAGTCGGGGAGGAACGTGGCGGACGAGAGATTTTCGTTAGGTGACTGTGGATTCAAATAATTAGCGGCTACGCGGGTACTAGGGAAGACTTAGAGGGCCTACCTGGACGGGTCATTTCGCATTCCCACGTCCTTAATATAGATTCTTGATGCGGAGGAATGAAGCGAGAGGCTCATGGGACAAGGACGCGAAAGGCGAATGAAAAGGACGAGGATACAGAGAGGATCGAAACATGGAAGGAGGCCAGGCGTTCAGAAGAGACGAAAACGGGCAGATAAAGGCTGCGCCTCCCGTGGGGACGACGAGGAGGTCGCCATACAGCGATACCTGCGCGCAACGGAGAAAACTGTCTCACCTGCACAGGTGTCTCGGCGATTGTAAAGGAGCGGTGCGCAGAGAGGGACGGAGGAACCGATTTTTTAGCTGGGTTTTTGACGCACGAAGCGAGCTGCGTGAAAAGCAGCGTTCTCTCTTGACGAGACGAGGCAATGAGTCATTGACTCTCAGACGGTCCTCGAAAGAGACGGTATTCAATCTTGGAGAAGCTGCTACTAATTCTAATTACTTCGAGAGGTAGTTTTGGTACCGTGAAAGAGCGTACAAAACTATACCTACGTTTCTTATATTTAAAGTTTCGTTCCATCTCGCAAAAAAAACCTTAAAACTTTAAGGGCTGATTCCCTCTGCCAGAATGAAATTCCGTAGAAAGAGAAGATTGTCTCATTAAAAGTATCATTAAAATCAGAGGCTCGGGGTTAGGAAATTTCGCTTGCAAGTAAAATCGGAATGCGGCGTCCGTGACCGTCGCAGTGGATTAAAAAATCAGACCGACGACACTCATCCGACCAGTGGCGAGACCGCAAGACCGGTCATCGATGCGTCAACCGTCGTTAACCGCCAATTTGCCCGCCTCTGGCCCCGAGAGGAACGCGTGACTTCGGCGCAGCAGCGTGACCCTGATACGCGCTCGCGATACAGGCCCCATCGACCAGCGCGCTGTTCCGCGGAACGCGCGTCATCCTCGCTCGAACGTAGGTATATCTCCGTGGCCTGCTCTCCGCGTTTCCTTCCTCCGGTGACTTTCCCAGCGGGGATGACTCGACGCCTCGCGCCAGATCTGGATCCCGTGCCCTGGCACCGCGTGGTACCATCTGCTCATCGCCGCGCGTTTAATAATTACCCAGGCCGGTCCCGGTGACGTACGCCCGCCTCTACGCACGGCGGACCATTTTCCGCGGAAGGTGGGAATCGCTAACCAGCCGTTCCACGTAACGACTTATCTAGATCTCCGCGTCTATTTACAGGCCTTAGCTGCCAGGCGTGAACAGCACGTTCCAGTCTCGCGATTTTACTCCGTTTCTCGATGGTGGCCGCGCATGACTGGCCACGCGGTATGATCGACATTTAGCCAATTGATTCCTCGCCGCCGGGTCTCCGGTTTTCCGCGTGCGCCGGGCTTCTCGCCTCGCCGACTCGTCGAGTGTACTCGCCCGAGGAGATTGTCACCTTTCGAAACGGAGAGTGAACGGATCGGGGGGGACGTTTTCCACGATTCGGACTGTGGGATCGGGTTCAGCGTGCGGAGGATTTTTGGCCGGGATCCAAGGCGTTTCTGTAGAAACGGGATCGCTGAAAACCGATGGACTGCCTGACGTCATGGTGACCGACGAAGACCTTGGCTGACGCCGCGCGCTCTGAATGCTGAGCGCGGCCTGCCACTCTCGTTTTCGTTTCGACTAGCTGGCCGGTGCGTTACCTCCTGTTTTCGTAGATCGATCGTGGCGATCGGTGGGAATACAGAGTTACCATTCGACAAGGCTTGGTGGGGAATAAAGAGACTCGCTGTCGACGAGGAAGCAGTTCGCTGGGACGATCCAGGGCGGTTCTAGCGCGTTTATGGCGGACTCGAAGTGACACAGAGATTTTTAGTGCCCCGTCAGGAGACATCGACGCGGTTTAACGCACTTTTATGACACGGAACGCTCGCGCGTCGTACGGTACAGCGGCGATTGAATTGCAGATCGCGCAGCGACAATTCCTAACTGCAGGAACAATGAACGACGGTCATTGTATGCTGATTCCCTCCGTCGCGATTTTGTAAGTTCGTTTCACCAGCGCTACGTGCGAGGAAATGAAGCTTAGGGGCCGCCGTGAAATCGATTTTCGCTTCGGTTTCAGCTTTCTTTAAATCCATTAGAAACTTGAGAAATCGAGAGCTCAGTATTTCCAATGAATATACTCAAAAGCTGCTTCGATCCGAGACCTCCTACGATCAACAAAAATGTCCTGTTCGTTTATCCTGCCCAATAAAATGTCCCCGGGGACGTGGAAGATCCTCGGGGAGGGTATTCACGCGGCTCGCAGCGGCGTCGTCTGAACGCTCTCCATCAGGAAGTCATCGATCTTCCCGCGGCGAGACGAGCCCGTGTTTCAGCCGCCGTCTCTCGCAAGCTCTCGCGTCCCCCGTTCGGGGGCCCCGCGCGCTTTATGGTCGCGGCCAAGATCGTACGTCACGGACTTTTCCGCCGGCCGGATATGGCCGCGGGGAATTTGTCTGCGCGCGAGCGATTTGCTTACATTAGCCGGGCTCGATCCGAGGGAAGTCGAACGCGACGACGAACTATGTGTTCCGCTGGATCTGCCGTCGGATAGCCCGGCATGCCGTGGATTGATGCACGGTCCCGCGGGAAGATAGAAGAGTCCGACGACGACGGGCGCATTGTAGCGAGGCGCGCCGCGCCGCGGCTTGCCCGCTCCGGAAAGGGGCACAGCCGCTCGCGTGGTCGGTGCGCGCGAGAAAAGCACGGGCCAAGAAGTAACCGGCGTACCGATCGTCGGATACCGAAGAATTATTCCCCGTGCCGAGGAAAGGATGCGCCACGGAAGAGAGACGAGCGTCCGATGGAAAAGTTATGGCCGAGGCGGCTCGCGCGAGAGTGCGTTTCACTCCCGTCCCTTTTCCCCCGGCGGGTGCAATCGATCGGTCGAATCTGTGCCCCCGCTGGGACGCGGGTCGATCGTACCCGATCGAGGTAACCCGAGTTTCACCGGCGCGGATTTCGTGGGCCAGCGAGGCGCTCGACGCAGCGCCGCTGGAAAAGTCTCCTCTCCCCGAAAAGGGTAAGAGAGAGAGTTCTGGGAGGATCGGCCGCGCACGAGGAGCGTGATCGATCGCGCAGGACCGGTGATTTATCCGTTGCGTGCGCGCGCGGGAAAATGTCTTGCGTCTCTCGCGTGGATGTCGCGGCGCAAAGGCCGCGCATACCATTATCCGCCGGCGATCCGCGAGATGGATTTAATTGCTCGATCATATTCAGACAGAGGGTGGGAGGGCAGGAGGCACCGGGGAAAATGTCGAACGATCGACGGAGCCGGGCTTTCGCAAGACGGCCGATAAATTGTTCGGCTTCGGCGACTGCCACCGATTGTTTATCGAATCGCTACTGTGCCGTTGCTTAATCCAGGCGTAATCCGCGATCGTTCTCTCTGCCTACGTTCTCTATTATGTCCCCGGGGCAAAGAGCCTCCATATCGAATTTCGCGCCGCGAGGCAGAGCCAGCCGGGGGCGGGGAGGAGGGAACAGGAACCGATCGCGTTGCTCCTTTTCGTCCCAACAAATCGATGGAACTGTCGTTACTGATACAAAGTAACGCGAAGACGAATGTACCAGATAAACGTCGCGGCGTACCGGCGCGGTGGAACGCTAATTTTCGAGGATCGATGTACGCGAAGAGCCGGCGATAACGTGTCGCGATACGCGCAACCAATCTCGCGAGAAGACAATACGGTGTTTCCTCGTTACACGAGACGTTGGCGCACGAGGTACGAGCTTACTCAATCCGAAAGATCATCCTCGATGCACGCCACCGTCGCATGCAGCGTCTATGGGAGTCGACGGGGGTCACGTGAATCCGATTCACCGGTGATAATCGTTCGACGAACGCTTTCCACGGTTGCCTCGCGTTCGATATTTCATCCGCGGCCGGTTCTCGTGACTAACCAGCCCCGGCCACCTCGTTTGCGAACCAGGAACGACGATTGTCTCGCGGACAGACAGATTTAGCAGACAACGGGTCGCCGCCAACGTAGACGCAACCCCGACGCGCTTATTTACGAGGCCGCGGAACGCCGGACGTCTCGCCTCTTTCGCTCGCTTCCGGTGAAAGCTGGATTTTGGAGCTCCGACTTGTGCTCGAAGTGACCGTTCCGGGTGCCGCTGGCAGGTCGTTGCATTCGGGAAAGAAAATAAGGCAAATATGCTGCTTTTAATAAGCCCCATCTTGGGCTGAAGCATTCTCGTACCCGTCTCTGCCGAAAGTCAGCCGACGACACGCTTCCAAGCGACGAGGACACGTAGAGCAGCGTTCAGGTGCCACTCACTTGGCAAGACCACTCGACCGTCCAAAGATCCCCGGAGTTTGCTCAGGAAATTATCAAGGAATCTTACAGATGTTTAATCAAAGAAATCAGCATAAAGAAGCAGCTCGGGAGGCCAAAGTTTCGCGTGTCGATGTCATGTCGACAGAAGCGCTATGCAAATGCGGCCATGAGGCACGCAATCGGCCGGGCGAAACGTATTCACGGAGCGGCCAGAAACTTGGAACGATTTCACGCGCAACTCATTATACGCCGCTTCGACAGTTGGGCCCGTCATTTTCGTCGCTTTTTCGTTTAAAACGCCGCCAGTTTCTCCATTCAGAGGAGGTCTTCGCGAGTCCTTTTCCCCGCGAATTGGACCCGGTCGAAGGGGTTTCCAAGAGCGAACCGCTTCGGGGGGGAATTCGCTGGTTGCGTCAATACTATCGGTGTCTCCGTTTGCGCAAGCTCGATCGTTCTGAAAAGATCGGCCGCGGACGTGAGCGCGGACGTCGCGGTGCCGACGCCGGTTGCGCAGGGCGACGGGGAACCACCGAGAGGCGTCCCCTGAATGCTAAAGGCGATCCTCAAGGGCGCGACCACTGTGGTAACAGATCCACGATCGCTCGGGCGTGAACTGGGCCACTGGACGATTCCTTTCGTCGCGGCTTCGTCTTTCGAGGCTTGCTACATCTAACCAGTGAAGTAATTAGTATGAAAGGGGCGTGTAATTCTGATGTATGAAATGGTAACGGCTGGACGCAACTTGAATTATGTTATAAATATCAGAATTTCGAGGCGGGGATGCCGAGAGGCAGGCGAGACAGACTCGCACCGCGTCGACGCATCGATAGATCGCGATTTATTGGCTCGTAAAAGGAGCGTAAAGCGGACGTCGCCGCGATTTGGCCCACATAGTACTAGGAGCAAGGTGCTGAACGTCGCCCGTTTCCTCATAAATCCCCGGTTTATACGAGCGTAGCGGTGCGGTTCGCGGTTTCCTCCCTGTGTGTCACGTTTTACGCGCGCCGAGGTCAGGCACCGTCGAGGTTAGGCGCCATTTCCGGTGGGAACCACCGTTGGCTCTTGAACTGTGCGAGATGCTCATACCAGAAGGTGTCGAAAAATTATTTATCATTTTTCAGCTTGAGGGTTCGACTTGATTTGGACGTTCACTGTATAAACACCACAAATAGAGTTCCTGATGGTACCCAAAGCTGACATTTAGGTGCACCAAAGGTCCGTGCCTGCCTGGCGAAACCCTGCTCCTCAGAGAGATCAGCGCGGCTTGTTCGTTCCATGACATCCGGCACAGACGAACGCTTTTATCGCGGGGATCTATTTGCAGCGGCGGTATTTAAATGGCTGGCAATTAGGCGACGTAATAGCGGCAGTTAAGTTAAGTCGAAGTCGCCAACCGAATCGCCTCGTACAACGTTGGCCGTAGAAAAGGATGCCGCGGAAAAGAGCGGCGGTGGAGGCGGAAGAGGATCGGTATCACCGGGCTCGGATTCTCCGCGTGTGTTAACACGCGCCACCTTATTGCCGGGGCTTCTAACGTCCGCTTTATGAGAGAGCTAATTGTGCCGGCGCGGAGATATCGCGCGTAGATTGGCTCTATAATCGAGTTTACGGCGCTGGCTCCGGAGCCTGGCTGTACAGCCAGCCGCGATGCAAAGTGCCCGCAGGTCGAGCGGAGTTTCCGTGTCACCTGCCTTCGATTTCGCCGCGGAGTTCGAGAGGTCGGTTCAGAGCGGCACGATCCGTCGTCCGTGTTAGCTAGCGCAGCCATTTCGGCGCTGACGGCAATGAAAGTTTCTTTAGCTGGAACGTTAATTTCATCGTCGATAAATTTCGAAGCAGCTCGAGCTAGAAGATAATGGAGGACACGAGCGCAGCCTCCCATCGCCGTCGTTATCCCACCGTTTCGGTACCGTGCCCGCGCGAGCTGAACTCTCGCCAGCACAGTTTTCCCATCGAAATTAAGAAGCAATGGGAGAACGGTAAACGGCGTCGTCGGCCATTCATTCACGTCCGTTTGGCGAGGCAGCGACAGTTTCGCAACCGGCGGCAAGTCGTCGACGGCACACAATCGCGGCGGCGATTCTTGGGTTCGTCGAAAGTCGCGGCGTTCCAAGTTTTGCGTAACCGCTCGAGTTGGTCGCGGAATCGTTACGATTTGCGGCGACGGAACGGAAGGGAGGGGGGTTACCGATTCTCACCGGTGGCTGGCGGCCGCGGATAAAATACGGGACGTGACAGTTCTGTCTAAGGGACCACGGAGTCGATATATTCTGCCGCGAGTCGACTGGACACTCCCAGCGAAGCAATAAAGCGCCACGGTAAAAAACGAACCGGTCGACTAATCTGTCGATCGTGACGGGAAACGCTAATAGGCGAACGCGTCGCGAAATCGTCCAACGCTGTGGAAATCGACCGCCTAAACGGTCGAAACCCAAGCGTGCCGGCATCAGCCGCCTATATGTGCGGTAAAACGGTTTCTAGGTGCTGTGCCCATTGTACGCCTCACTGTCACTTTTATCCCGCTCGAAAGAAGAAGTGTCCTCTTTACGTGTCGCTGACGCGCTACGTAAATTGCATAAAGTGCTTTGATAATCCATTTCCTATGACGTAACGATTCGAAAGACTACCTCTGCCTGCTTCGATATCTTTAAGCCAATCCAATTATATTTCTCTGACGTTGCTCTGATTTTCTAGCTACTTCAAACCTGACAAACATTCGAACCAAATCGCCCCCATATTTTTATTTTAATTTTATGTAAAATTTGCATCAAATCAGTGACCCAGTGCTCGGCGATTCGGAACCTGAACGCCGAAACGTTCTCTCTTCCTCGGGACCAGGTGCACCGATTTGCGAGGCTCGACACGCTCGTCTCGGTGCCCGGGCGGGAGACCGATTCGGGGATTCGCGACGCGTTGTGATGCAAATGGCCCCCGAGGACCATTGTTTTCCGCCCGATGATTATGCGCGACCGACATCGCGAAAATTTCGTCGACGGCTGGTTGGCCCGTGGACGCCGTGATTCACGAAGGCCAGCGAAGTTATATTCATCGCGCGACAATGAGGCGACGGATCGAGGACACGCGACAAAGCGGAGACGATTTCGCGGCGGAACGTGGGTCGCTGCTTTTCACGGGGCCCTTTCAATTTGCGACGGTGTTGTCCGCCGCTGCTCGAGCGGCCTCAGCCTGGAATCCGAGGGATTTCCGGCGGGGGAATCCGAAAAGGCACTTAGCCGCGATGGAAGTGTCGAGTTTTCCGGTGTCGCGGGCCCGGTTGCATCAAGAGTGCAGTTCACTGTGAGTTTCTAGGAGGAGGAGCGACGATTGCACTCGCACGTGCTGGAAAAATCGAAAGGGGGACGCGGAGCCTACTTCCGACGACTTCTCTTTGGTCCCTTCTCAGTTCTTCTATTTAAACGAGAAATATCCAGAAAAGAGTGGCGGAGACAGGATTTGGACTTTGGGATGTACACCTATGAAGAATTCCTAGTTAAATGGAGAAACTGCCTGGTTAATCGTGTCCACAGAAATTATCTTCTAAATCTAGTCGTGTCGAGGTAACGGATGATTCGCGAGGTTCGTTGGAGATTGAGAAAGAGGAGTCGAATCTCGCCGAGGCTGAGGACCGGATCATACGTTGCCTTTCGTACATCTCCGAGATTGTCGCGCCACTAAAAATGGAAGAGATTCCGAGCGGAAAAGGGGGGCAAGCGGGGCGGAGGGGAGGCTCGTCTGCGATGTTACGCGGGGAATTCAAGGCAGTCGTTAGTATGCTAATGAGTGTCCCCGGTTCCTCGATTCGCTCCCGTAATGCACGGCCCGGTAAATTATTTCAAATATTTCCCGAACGACCAGCGGGGCCCCGGTCTCCCTCTCATCCAGCTGCTTTGGCTCCGTGAGAATGGAACGCTTCTGCGTTGACACGTACGATACCAAATTGAAAGCGAGCGTAAATAAGAAGATGGAGACAGATTACGTGGAATTTGTTGGGCCTTGCCACGAACGTGTCAATTCTGACCCCCTTTTTTTCGGCTTCTTTCGAACCGTACATGGAAAACTGGTTGATGGTCGCTCGGGTGCCACGAACTCGACTCGAAACACACCTCGCGCTCGGTAAACTCTAACAGCTGGAATTGCCACGGCTAAATCCGGGGTAAGATTAATTGTTACGACGCGAAGCGTTGCGTGGCGTTGTTGATAAGGTTCCCTCGAAAAGAAGAAGCACCTGGACGATTCTGAGGGGGTCGGGGCAGCGGGGGGCACGCTTACGTGTCGGTGTAGGATGAAAGATCGGTCGCCGGGGTCGAGGTGCCTTTAATTCTCACCTCTGGACTTTCGTGCGGCTCTCGATATCAGGGCCCGATGGCGCCGTTATATATCCCGCGATAACATCGAAAACCGCCGTGAGAGCAACGCTCCAGCCTCTCTCGACCTCCGGAGTACGTAGTTACGCCGGCCAGCGACGTACACGGCACGATGATAATATTAATTCCCCGGGCAGCAGTATCGTCTTTCATCCGAGCCAGGTCGCGCGGCGATCCGCGATCATTAATTAAACATTCAATTCGTATGAGAAATTTTCGCGCGCGCGCGCGCGCATGATCGAACTGCGGCCTCGCCACCGCGAGGATTCGCTTGATCGATGTCGGATCAGGGCGAGAAAAATGTCTCGGCAACGATTCCCCCGTGGTAACGGTAACGGCTGCTCAAAAATCGGGCTATAACCGTTCGCTCGTAAACGAACGCGCGATGGCGCAATTGGCCGTCGAAAACGTGAGAAATTAAGCCAAGGAGTGGATGATGAGGTATCGGCCTCTGTAACTCTGGCCTTTGAAATATTGCGCAATTCGTATCACCCGAGAACGGCGTCTGTTTTTCAATTAGAAGTCCCCTTGTGCCACGCTAAAGTCCCAATAAAGCGTTAATAAACACGTAAGTGCCGCCGCCTTATCGCGGAGGCATCCACGAGGAGAAGCCGAGGAGAGGGCAACGGGGGGGTAACGTCTGACGGGGAGAGCGACCAGAAACGAGCCGATGCTTTCGAAGCCGTCCTAAGATACGCCACAACATAAATCTGTATCGTATAGAGCCGCGGCCGTATTTTCCCTCGCTGTTCCTAGTCCACAAAGAGAGAGTCTAATTTACCTAAAACGCGTTATCTGGTGGCTCGGTCTCCGAGAAAACCGTACGCACGCGGCAGAAACAGAGACAGCCCGTGGGCCCGTTGTTGCCTTAATGAGGTCCAATTACTATCGGATGGGTCACTTAGTATGCGGTACCGATATTCCACTGGTGCACCACATTAGTGGGACGAGAGACGAGAGCAAGGGTCAACACCCTTCGGCCAACTAAACGCGGCTCCTAACGAGACTCCGCTGGATCGTCCTGTCGTCCCAGCTGTACGCGTTCCCGCGCGATCGCGGACGCGCGCGCGCGCGCGCGCACGTGCGCCGCGGAATCCGCCGATTGAATATTATTCGCGGCCTTATCGATCGCTGCCGCGAGGGGAACGTCGAAGGACATCGCGATGAAAGCGCGGCCCTCGTTTTGCTCGCTACCCAGCGGTTGCACGGGAAGCTGACGTTCGGAGGCTGGAGTTTGTCGTCGAGCGCGATGGGGGGGAGGATTTCTCTCGGGCCTCGAAGGTTCGCTCGATTCGGAAAATCTTGTGCTGCGCGATGCTCTACGCTGTGAAATGGATCGGGTTTAATTTAATGCACCTATTTTTTCAAACGTAGTTGTCACACTGGGTCGATTCGACTCGAGCCAATTTTCAATCAGCTGCTGTTTAAAACTCTGCCACCAAAACTCTGAGATAAAGTAGAATTCATCATTGTAGAATATACGTTGATCGCTGAGAAATTAACATTTAAGGTATCATCATTAGGGTGGTCCTTATTTTTCAACTTTAAAATATATATTGTCTAACCTCCTTAAAATCTTCTATTTGACAAAAAAAATATCTCCATGTTTTTTATTTGTATATTTTGATATATAAAGGTCGCTCAAGGACTTTATATTTCGCATGTAGGAGAGACCGGGGCGAAATCGGGACGTTAAGAATAAAATCTCATAACTTCGACATTATTAAGTAAAAAACAAATTGGGATTCATTAGAATAAACTCTTTTTTAAATAATAGTCAATATCCACTTTGTTTAATAGAAGGATAAATACAAAAAAATAATGACTTAAAATATGATCCGTTTTTACGATTTACACCGTGGCCTGAGCAAAACCGGGTACCATTCTAGATATTGGCCCTAGCACCTGTAACAACGAAACTCGTCCAATTCTTCAGTCCTCAAACCAGTTAGAACAAGCTGTAAAAGAATTTTTTTTTTAAATTTATACCAAAATAGTAATATTTCATTACCATTGAGCGACCTTTAATACTTAATATATTTTAATACAATTTTAGACGAAATTCTTTTAAACTATGTGGAAGCTTCTGAGAGGGTCAGAAGAAAATTTTGAAATATTTAATTTTTTACCATACATATAAGGACCACCCTAATCATCATGTTTAAACAGTGGTGGGATTTTCAATGATGCCTCGAAGATATTCCACCTGAGAGGCAAATTGTGGGTCGCTTTGACACAGTGTGACAGCTGAGGGTTAATGGAGTGGAACCATTGAAGAGAGAGGGGCACGATTTTTGCTATCAATGGTGTAACAGAGTACGAAAACTTCCTCGACGTGTTTTTGCATGTCACGATTCCTAAGACAATCGCGTTGTTACCCGTCTCCAAAGGGGGCCGATCTGAGATAATCGATTCTCCGCGCTCGATTCTCCCGTCCACTTACGGATTCGCACCGGTCGGACGTTTTTTAACCCCGAACGTCCCATTCTCGCGTCCATCGGGATCGAACTTTCTCACCTTTCTTCTTCGTCGATGGCGCGACGTATACGTGCTGGTCGTTCCTTCCCGCTATTCGTCACGGCTTATTAACCCTCCCTTTCCTTTAAACTGGAGTGGAGGCGACGCGGGGTGACTCCGAGGCGACACGGAAGACGTGGATCGCGTGTTCCACGGTCTCCAACTGGTAACTTCGACGCGTGGAAAGCGATGTCGCGAGGGATTCATGAGAAATGCACGCGCGACTCGATCATAATCGAAAAACGTTGTTAATTACTTTTGAACGGGCAGAGTGTGACATCTTTGTAAGAGGTGTTGTATCACTTCCTGCAAATTTTTTCACTCGATCAAATCTGCTGCTTCCCAACAACTGGACGTTGGAATAATTTCCTATCTGGTTCTGTGTAAGATTGTACCGATAGTCTCGAGTCTCTGAGCAACGTTGCAAGTGCGAGAGGTGTGTTAAATGCTACTCCGGACACGATCGAAGAGGATGATTAAGTGGATTGTCTCCTTACCTTGCAGCCCTCGCACGTGAACGCTCCGAAATGAAAACCAGCCGCCGGCTCGCCGCAGACTCTGCACTGTTGGTTCATCTGCAATTATAGAAATTATGTTATTCGAAGGATAACGACGGATGCGTCAGTTAGGCCTGCTCATCCTTGGGAAGATAAAGAGACGAGGTGGCCTGGCGGAGGAGAGGGTGGGTCGAACCGGTTCTTCTACGTTCGCTTCGATTTTTATTCCTCCCACAATATCGTACGGATGCTCGAATGCTATTTGGATTACCGGGAAGAGGCGCTTGAAAAATTATTCCCCGGCTTCTTTACGACCGTTATCGCCCCTGACACGGTTCAGCCTGTACTAATGCTTCAGGCATCCGAGCAACAAGCCTTCGACTATCGATTTCGTTCGCCTCTCTTCGCCGTCTCCCCGTATTGTCTCCGCGTGATCGTTGCCTTTAATTTCGGCGCAGCCTCCGTCGCGTGACAGGTTTGCGGCGCCATGGAAACGAGTCGGACTGCGTTCCCCCATTTACATTTTGTCGCGTCTATTAATAACGCGGTGCAATTCGTCGGAGGATCGACGGGGGACCATTAGCTCTTACTAGGTGAATCTAAGGGCCTTTCTCTGCTCAACAGGGACGGATTGTTGCTTCGGGCGAGCGGGGAACTATAAATCTCCGCTGTCTAGGTAAAGAACACCGCCTGTCGTGGATCGGTATCGGGGGAACGGGGCCATTTTTCGGGTAAACTGGAATAAAATTGGATCATCGATGATCCGATAAGGGAACTTCCCTAGGACCTCGAATACACCGGGCCTGGTTCACTGTTGTACATTCTTATCTAGCCAAAGAGGGTCTGTTCACATAATTCAACGAAAGGAGACCTTGCTCTACCAGAGTAGAACGAACTACCTGTTCTTTGATGCACTGCTTCGCTGAGGAAACGAAGATTTGAAATTACACCTGGCCCTAATTTTAAGGGTATTATCAAAAAGTCGAGCGTACGCTTCAGTTTTCGAAGGGAGTAGAATCTCTAAATATAATCCTTCGTCTTTAAACTACACCTCTTTAATAAGTCAAGGAAATGACGGCACGGGAATGATTGTCCTTGGAAAGGGGAGCAATCCCCAGAGAGCTGGGATTTTTGCAGGCGCCACGACCGTCTTAACGAGAATTCCAAGCGGCTGTAATTAAAGTCGCGATACGACACGAGCCTTTTAATCGACGCTCTGCAATTGTTCCTCGAAAGTAAAGGCGCCCAGCGAGACACGGCGGAAGGGAACGAAGCGAGACGGCAGGGGGAAAAAGAGCAGCCGGGCTCGTTGGTTCGTTAAGCTTTCCAAGTTTTTTCTCGACGCAGTTGTTTGACGCCCGCTCTTTCTTCCACTCCGCTTGCTGATGAGCAGGGGGCCCATCCTCTTTTCCATCTCCCTCCGCCGAGCAGGGAGCAGTGATACAGGTATCGTTCCTTTTTTCCTCCTCCACTTTTTCCTTGCTCGTTTGTCTCTTAACTGCTCGCGCCATCAACGCTGACCTACTCAGCTCTCTGAAGATTTTTAGGCTACATTGCTCCGTGGACTCGCGACGCAGCAAGAATACACTCAAAGAGAAACCTTAGTAAATTATTGATATAATGCCCTAATTACTCGAATGGAAGCCGATCGAGAGAAAAAAAAGGGGCGACTCGTTTCTGGCACCGTTGCAGCGCGGCTGCAGAAGGCCAGAAGCGCCAACGGAATCGCGTGAGAATGCTCGACAGGCGAAGCTTTTGAATCGGGCGCGAGCAGGCGTGCGGATCTCGAAAGGGAGCGGGCGAAAGAGGGAGGAAAGGTTAAGCGGCGCAAAAACGGGGCGCGGAGCTAATATCGGGACGTTGTTTCCATCGATGCGATCCACACGCCACAGCGGAATATTCGAGCGAGAGAGGCCGTGCACGCAGGTCGACGTTGATTAAGAGCGGTCTCGCGATTAACAGTAAATCACGGAGAGGCGCATCGATTCAACGAGCCTTCCCCGTAACCGTATCCGCGGCCCGTAACCGCGCGGTGACTATAACCAGCAAACGGTACCATTTAAGTAGCCGAGCCTATTGATTTTACAAAGGATCTCGCGACGGACGGCAACGAGACTGATATCTACGCCATCCCACGGAGGTTAATTCGGGCCAAGGCTGGCCTGCAGCACCGCCGCGGATCTCCCAGCCCTAAACTGTCACACGGTTCGTGAATTCCGCGTTTTCCGCAACGGTGTCTCCTTTAATCGGAATCTCTCGACGCGTGCCCTGCCTCCGTGTCCTACTCCTTCGAGTGTCGCTCGTAATCACATTTCATCGATACGGAATGCTCGATTAATGAGCGGGCTCAAATATTCGTCCGCCTCGAATGCCACATACCAAGCGGTTGAGGAACAGGAACGTTCTGTGGGAGGAATCTCTGGGTCCGGAGTTTCCCAATAGCTGGTCCATTTAAATAACTACTTAGATTCCGATACCCAGAACGCGTTGTCACGATGAATTAATATTCATGTACCAATCTGATAATGGAGATTTGAAGGCTCGCGGAATCTCTTCCCATACTGTGTTCCAGTTCCCATACCCCGGGCAGTGCGAGTGGCTGCAATTCCCCTCCAACCCGAGACGCTTATCACCGGCACGAAGCATCAGATAACGCGGCGTACTGGCGGGCCAGGAGCGTACCTTCTCCATTGATATGCAAAAATATCCCTCGAAGACCCCCTGACTCCGAGGCAGAGCAGCAACGAGGGCGACTCTATAATCCGTTCGCGGACGTCTCATTGGTCTCGTCGCGGCGCGGTATGAAGCGAGGATCGTGAGGAGGGGCAGGCAATAGCTGGCGTACACGCGTGTGCGCACCTCGTACCCCAGTTTCCACGGGGCACAGAGTCAATATTTGCCTGGCACCGGTTCGTTAATGAAGTCGATCGACCTGCTCCAAATATCGACTTGCAGAGCCGCGGCCACTCCGAACGGAAGGATGATCGCGAGAAGAGCGAGGGGTCACGAGGGAACCCCTCCCTTGTCATCGTTCCGCTCGTCCCCCTGCTCGTACGCGCGTGTTCCCCGCGTCCAGGGGCACGTCGAAGTTTACGCGCCATTAAACTCGAGTCCCGTCTGACGTTTATCCCTTTATGAGACTTTTTTCCACGTCCCCTTCGGCAGCTCTCGCCATTGTCCTTTCAACCCCGGCGACTGGGAGCGGCAACCCTTTTCTTGGCCGACTCTTCGCGCGTCCATTTCATGCAGGGATGAAGGAGGAAGGAGGAAAGATGATGGAAGGGCTGACAGAGCTTGTGCAAGAGGAATTTTCTAATGTTACACTTTCTCCATTCTAATGCTGCTGCTGCTGAGTTTCTTTCTTGAAGGGTTCCGCATAATTTAATCGCAAGAAGGGAACGTGTTACACGCGCGAACGTAACTGGAAGCGATAATACGACCCAGAAACGTCCAGCGATCTTGTTGGCGGGCATAACGTTAGCTCGCGCCGAGCGTAATTACAATCGCGACGAGGCGCCCTCGCGGCCAGCTTCATTTTCTCTAATTGGCGATAAACGGACGTAATCGTCCGTATATTTTAGCCAGGGCGACGTCGTTCGCGCGCGTAACTACGGGCCCGATAAGATCGCGGCCCGGCGGCAGGCGGGTTTCGTGCGCGAGATATTCCCTTGACGCCGCGCCATTGCACCCGGCTTGATATATCGACTCCCTCTTTCCCGCAGATTCATTAACTCATTAACTTAGCGAGAAAAATTGCCGGCCGTATATCACGCGGCCGGCTGGTAATCAAGCGGTCATTCTTAACGCGGCCATAAATTCGCGAATTAATATACCGCCAATTAATTAAATCGCGAAACGCTTTCTCTAAGTAACAGCCCGCCTCGCTTACTCGCTCGGAGGAACTGTAACAATCGCTGCCCCGGACCCTGTCAACCGAGTAATTGCAGTTAACGCGCTCGTGAATCGCCCGCTGGAACTCGTTTAGCCTCGCTCGCTAGCCTCGCGGCGGAAACTCCATCGACGAAAGATTATTCTGAGCGTTTAATTGGACGATTATCTCTTAACTCGCTTTTCGTTCCTACGCTTTTTGTACCGTTCCACGATAGACGCGGCACGTTTCCACGCGCACCTGTTGCGCGGGCTGGCTCGGAGATTACATTCAGGGAAACGAAAGGAGCGGAGGGAGGAGCAACGCTTTGTAGGAAGGCTTTTTAATTCGCTCGCGAGTCTCTAGATTTTATGAAGGCCCCGAAGATGCTTGGTATAACCAGAATCGCTGCGGTCTGGCAAATAAATAATTATATGCCCCCGTCCCCCTAAAAACGGCCTTAACGAGATCAGAAAAAGGTCTTCCAAAGACTTCGAATTCCTCCGGCGTGGTGGACCGACCTCCCTAGCCACGGTTACTTGCGAATTCCTTTGTGATCCATTTCCCGCCATGGGGTCGAAAAAAGAGAGGACCGAGACACGAGACGTCCTCCGCTCATTGCCAGTCACCGCGGGTCGTCCACGGGTCCTCGGCGACCGAAACGGAGGACAGATATCCAGGGAAAGCTCGAAAGGGAAACTGGAGTGCGCCCGGGCCTGGGCGCAGGTCGCGCAATTTGTATCCGGGCTCGGATGCGTTTTTAACGATCGCTTTGATGGATGATGGCCGCGCCTCGCTGGCACGTCGATCGGAGTCCTTGAAAAATGATGCTCCAGATCGTCGTACACGGTCACGGCAGACACACGAACCCCGTCACGGGCGCACGCAGACAGAGGAGCGCAGCCTCGATTCTTCGCCAGCATATGGCAGAGGGAGAGACGGCAGCTCCTTTTCGGTTAATATGTTTTCGCGAGCCACAAAGCGCCCGGTTGGGAGTCAAAGACAATTAATAACCTTCCGTAGGATCATTTATCGCGACAGTTTAGCCCCACGAAGGCGAGCCCGCTCGCTTTCTCGCCGCGCCAGCAGAGGCCTTGCTGCTCGTGAAGGAGGCGACCGGTGACGAACCGACCCGCTCATTGTTCGTCTCCTCTGCCCGTGACCGATCCAATTTTTAACACTGTCTTCCTCTCTCTCTCTCTCTGCTTCTCCAGTCGATAGTCCTCAGCCACTCGAAGTTAATCGAGGGCGACCAACGGCAACCCTTGCCACTTGTGGGAATCCTCCGCGGGATTCGCTATGCCCGCGGATAGTCGAGGGGTTGAGCGGCCGTGTCGTGTGAGTCGGCGAGAGCCGATGGAGAAGTCAAGCAGTATTACGGTTAGGGTAACGAATTCGCAGGTTACCGGAGAGAAGCGACACGTGAACTCGTGAAGCGCCGATACCGATCGCGGATGGACGCGGGACACTTGGCGACTGGCTCTCCAATCGAATCATCGGCTGCACGCGCGATGGCCACGTGGATAAACCACAAATTGAACGTGTTTCGGCGGTGCAGCTGCTTCCTGCGTCGGCTTCAATTACGTTTCACTTGCTTCGCGGTGGAACTTTCAGTGTTTACTTTAGAAACGACGCTGGGCAAGTGTGTAAAGGTTCTGAGGAAGGAAGAGTAGGAAAGGATTGCGAAATAGAAACGGAGAAGGTGGAAGTGGAACGGAACGGAACGAAGAACACGCGAGTTGACTCGTTACTGTAAGCTTCTAAACGCAACGGATACGTAAGCGAGGCTTTTTAGAACGAGACACCGCCATCAGTCACTGGACGCAACGATCTTTGACCGTCCGCGTGCCCAGGGACTTCTAAAACAGCACTGAAGAAACACCACTGGATGCTGGAATGAAAGATAGGTCTCCAATAGTGGGAATTGACTTCTGAACTTCGTTAGAGATCTTTGTCTCGGTCGACCGCGCGGATCTTCCATTCTAATAATCCTGCAACGATGGCGGAAGTTTGTTTAGCGTCGCTTGAGTATGCTGGTAGAAATTTCCATTTGTGGGAGTGAAAGAGATTTTTAAATCCTCCATGCGATTGTGACGCTTGGGAAATAGATGGATGGATGGGTAGATAAACTCGCTGCATAGGGGCGAGTGTGGTCCTAAGAACAGCCAGTAGTAAGTTAGGAGAGTGAAAGACGATGAGTTTAATCAGCTGATTTACCATCGAGAAAGTTTTTAAAACGTTCCAAAGTTTTTAGAAGGGAGAAGACTGATAGTTCGTAGCAGAAAGTAATTTACGTGCGAACAACTGCCTACCACGACCGAAGAATATACACAAAGAAATTACTTAAAAATACTTGAGCTAGAAATCCTCCACGACCACTTTCGCTCCAAAAACTCATAAATTACACCAGGCTTTAATCACACGGCCTCAATGATTTACATTCGTCGCTCTCATTCTAGATACATAAAATCCTGCTCACCCTACAGCAGCTTTAATGCCCTGCGCTCTTTCCGCGCCGGCGGAACGCTCTCGGAACCGTCTCCGTCGCGAGTCGCACGCTGAAAAGTCATAACGCGCCGGCAAGCCCGGTCACCGCAATTCAGCCTCTCTTTACGCGGTAATTAAGCGCGCCTGCATTGATTTACAATATCGTAAACGCGTGGTATCAGCAATGCCGCTCTCCGAAACAGTCTCAGAAGTCTAATCTTCCTTCGCCTCCTCCCCCAGGAACAATCCGCAGAGAAACGGCCCTCATAGGCGCGCCAGCCTTCGTTCTCAAAGAAGCTCGAGGACTCGAGCAGTTTATCGCTCGCCTTCTCGCGGCGGATCCGCGTCGGTGGAGTGATAAAAGCTCCACTTTCCGTCGTTTCTCCTCGGCGGGAAATGCAAATGGAAGGAAGCACGGAGGAGTGTGGTTCCCTGTATTCCGCGAATTATCACCGCTCGGGCAGAGTGCATCGGTTCAGATTAGAAAAGTAACGGGCCCGCCGAAGCACGCAGGACTGTGTACCGTTAAATGCATGTCTCGGGGGACGTGGCATCGAGATAGAGGCTGTCGCTGAAAAATGCCACCACGCGAGCGCCGCTTTTCGCGCATTTCGCGGGGACGGCGATCGCGATCCGTGCGGCGGGACAGGTCAACGGGACGTGACTCGGTGCGACAGGGTCAGGATTCGACGGACGGATCCCAACCGACGCTTCCGTTTCCCGACCGGGCAAAAAAACGCGCGCGCGGATAATGCGCGCGTTTCGCCGGCAGCTTTACGATTATCGGGGCGAGAAGGGTGAAGCGAAAGGCGTTAAGTCAGGTCACGGCCCCGGAGGGTTAATATGCAAACGAGGGATCGACGATCCTTAGGCGGCTTACGCGGGGCAACGCAATCGCGACGAAGGGATCTAAACCGTTGATTGTCCGGACGATACACGGCCACGAAAGAGCATCCGAGGCCGAGATTAAGGTTAATTAAACGTCCAAGATTCGCTGCAATCTACGGACGGCCGCGCTGCCGATGGAAATTTAAAACCATTATTTGTGCCCGCGCTTTCTCCGGCCGGAGTGCGGTTCTTTTCGAAGTTACCCGTGTACGAGCGGGACTCCGTCGGTTTTTGTGGACTTTCTCTTAAAACTAGTCGAGAGGCTCTACGATCTTCGAAAATGGGGAGACATCGCCGTGGAATCCATTCGCTCCCGTCGAATGGCTTTGCGTAGGATTGCCGACGAAAGGACCCGAGGAGGGCAAAGAAAGCAGCGCGCGGCTGGGTTACGGGAGATTCTTTCGAGCTACAAGTGGGTAATAACCGTATGAAAGGGCGACAATGGTGGCTGACACACCGCAGCCGGACTAAAAAAGGCGAGAGTGCAGAAGGCAGGGCCGAAGGAGGGAGGCAATAAATATATTTTGACATGGGAGAACCTGGACGGCCACCTATGCATAATAATTGTAACGCTCGGCCCTGCTCCTCTCGGCCGTCTCCCTTTCTGACTCCTCGTAACCCTCTTTCTGTGTCGCACACGTGCGTGTATATGCGGTTCACTTCCGTGACTCTTGCTCGCCTTTCTTCCGTGACAAAAGTGTCGCCCTTTGTGCGGCTCGAATTACGGCGCTGTCTACCAGTAGGCAAATATTGCAACAACAGGCGGCCCCGCGAGGGGTGACGGTAATGTTTTCATTTGCGAGCAACCCCCAACCGACCGCACGACATAGATCGCACGCGATGGTCCGCTCTGTGTACTCGAAAGTGTAGAAAGAAGACGGCGGAGAAACTGGCGGAGGGAACAAAAGCAAAGTTTCAGATTGATGTTCCTGTTTGATATCAATAGGCAGCTCTGAAGGGGCAGGGGTTCTATTTAAATGACTATTCATAGAGGCTCTTGATACGTTTAAAGTTTAATTAGATCATGCGGGATGACAAGTATTTGCTAAGGGTATGAATATTCTGTGCAACGATTGATTGGTTTTAGGCCAGGATATCTTCGCGAAGCAAAGGCTAACCTGTAGCTGATTTCCTCAATCAGAGCGACAACAGAGTTCACGGCTCTAATACAGTGCACGGTGTTCGGTTTCACGGCTTCGTAATTATATTCCAATCAGAATTGATTAGTCGAAAGAGGATTTTTAACGGTGAAACGCGCTCACGCCGCTATTACGTTGCATTATCAATTTCACGCCGCGGTATAATCGCGAGCAACGCGGCCACTTTCGATGTAGACTTTAATTTACGAGGGATAAATGGAGCGGTGAATGGACTGTAAGATTGACGAAACGCCGGTGATTACTGGCTGAACGCGCGTGATTTATTTTCTAGTTTTTATAACTATCATTAGGCAGAGTTTTTCGCCCCCCGCTCCTGTCCAACGAAGCTCCGCGTTCGCGGCAGCAATTTCTCGATGGGAAACTATTCTCGTTCAGAGAGCGTCGTTTTTCTATCGCGAGACGAATTGCGGTTCGCATCTATCAAATTGGATCTTCGGGGCTCGCGCAAAACGGAGTGACCGACGCGCTGGCTTCTGGTGGAAAGAGGCGAAGGTGTCCAGCAGTGGATTTCGAGAAGGAATGAATCGGTGACACGGTTGGGAAACAATCGAACAATATCGGGGCTCGGAGACTTGAACGCGCCGCGAGAGCGGACCGGGGAACATCAACGCCCGCATAGGGCACGTAGGCACCAGGGAAATAATGAAATGTTAAGAACCGTATCACTCACCTTCGCTGTCAGACGATATCCACACAAGTGTCCCGAGCGGTGTTCTCTCCGCAGCACAAACAAAAATCAACCTTCTCCTCCGGCAAGAACAGATCGTCCGTGTTCTCTTGTCATACGTCGCACACCATAACCCGCGCCTCTGCTCGCCGAAAGGGCGGGAAGCGTTTGACTCGCGGAATCGTTCGGTACCCCGGCGCACACACACCTCGAAACAGTTCTGTCCTCTTGCGTAGTCACGTGGCGTGGTACACCGCGGCTGGTGCGCGTCACCTCCGGGAGCGGTGCCGCGGGGATTCTCGTTCACCTGAGCGCCGATGCCGAGCGGACTCTCACCCCCTTCGAAGGACACGCGGGCTGGTTCCTCGTAACCGTTCCCCTCGATGCAAATCCGTCGAATGCCCCCGAGTACTCTGATCTCGATGATCCACGCGAGTCCGACCGTGGGCTTCCAGGTCTCTCCCTCCTCTCCACCTTCGGCTCGCCGTCACTGTCTGCCTGCCGTCGTCTCGCTCCCTCTCTCTTTCCCTCCTACTCCGCCCGTCCTCGATCCAGCGATTTTTCCCTGAATCTGACTCTGTCTGTCTCTCTCGAACGTCCACGAGTCACGGTGCGACCACGTCGATGGACGGGAGAGGACTGGCGCTTCGCGATCGCTGCGACCTGTTCGACTGCATCGAAGGCGCCTAAGGTGAGCAACGGCGTACCGACCGCAACCGATTTTCCCCCTGGTGGCAGGGAACACCTGAGCCAGCCCATCGGTGCACGCCCGCCTGCTCGCCCGCCAATGGGCCCGTCCTGGGCCCGATCTCTCCGCCAATCCTGCACCTCCAGGTCCCAGGAGACCGGCTGGCCAGGTACCACCCATCGGTCCCCCCACTGTTCCGGGATCAGGGGCTCCTCCACTCTCTGCCAGGTCTACCGTTCCTCGTGCTCTGTCCCGGCGAAGCCCCCGCGGAGAACCGATCGCCGGCTGCTCAACGAGCTGCTCCTATCTTCGCCTGAGAAACGGTCAGCGTCGCGGGGCCTCCCTGCTGCCTCCTCTACCTCGAGAAACCGCCGTGCCGTCGATCCTGGACCTGGGAAAATGTGTTTTTTTTCTGCGTTTAGCATCCGATCACCGTTATTTCAGCGCGTACGCGACGGGGGAGCGGGGTTTCAGTAGTTTCTGTGATCGATTGTTAGGTACATGCATGTGGGATGGATGTTGAGGATCTCCTGGGATTGAGGAGACTTTGGATCAGTGTGCCTTCCGTGTATGTGTCTCCGAGGTTTACGCAATGAGGGGCTTGGTGCTCCTAAGCTGAGAGTTAGAGCAGCAAGAAAAGCAATCGGAGGAGTCGCCGCTTCATTGTCATCGCAATCCTACAAAACCTATTATAAAGAATTTGGAGCTCCGCAACCTTTACTTAATCGAGAAGAGATTCCTCGTCCTTCACTCATCTTTCGCCATTTCTAATTGCCGTTGCATCGAACCTCCATAAAAACACCTCTGCGTTCCTCTATACTCTATCATCTGTCGTCGCCTCTAAACACGACTCGCAACGTAACAGATCCTCGATCTGAACAACAGACTGCACGCGTACGCCGTAGATACTACGTATCTATACTACGGGACTCATCCATATAATTTAGACGCTGGCCTGCAAGACGTAAGCGCTGGTAATGATAGCTATTACCCGCTCGCTGCTTCAATTAACGTACAGATCGGATAAACACAGCGCCGCGTTGCAGACAGAGGCGCGGAATCGTTTCGATCTTGTCGCTTCCACCGGTGGCTGGCTGGGAACGATTCGACCTTGCGAAATCACGCGAGCGGCAATTAGACGGGCTAGGCGAATCGCGCCCGGATGGAGCATGGAAGGGGGAAAAAGAGTCGGACAGGGGTGTACGGGTAGGCGCGACCGGGAGGGGCCGATGTTCTATTTCAGGCCGCTCGAGATTTCGTCGGATCGGTGGAATCCGGCGAGTTACAGAAACTGGTCGACCCAATAAAATGTCTGAAGGCGTCCAGAGAGGAGAGCAGGAGGGGTCGGACGGCGCCATAAATTAAAGAAGATGTCCACCCGTAGAAATTAAACCATAGAAACTGGTTTCGAACGTAAAACGCTTCTCCTCCTGCTCTCGATCCCTCCCCTTCCCTCCCCGGGGCCCCTCCGGCCCCGTCGAGTTTCGTTTTCGACCCCTCTACCCGCGCCGTGACCCTATGAATCCTCCGGATCCCCGGCGCTTTTTGTGGTCGCGTCTCCTCTTTCGCCCGAGCCCGTCTCGCTTCCCCGTTTAACGATCGATTTCATTTTATCGAGATAATGCCGTGGAAGAAACGGCTACAAATCTGGGAAAGTCCGCTATGTTCGACCGGGTCCTACGGCCTTTTTTACGAGCCAGATAGTCGACGGCGAACCAGGCGGAGGCGCGATACGTGGAACACACCTTGGTACAGGGAATCGTAAGGATTGCGTCACGATCTTGTGATTCCTGATCGAGGGCCGCACTTTCGGCTGTTTATACGTTGAGGAGGACCGCTGGAGTTTACATTAGAGATCGGCTGTGTATTAGGCAAGAGAATTTAATAATTACGCTGAAGCTTGGGGAACATCAATGCCCTAAAGAAGCTTGGAATGAAATGATAGCAGAGGATCGGCAAGCACAAATAGGAAAGAATGTTTGAATCAACAAGAATCACTACGCACTTCCCTCCCCATATTTCTGCAATGTTGTACCAAAATGAGTCAGAGGTTTTCAAAGTCATAAATAATTTATCGGACTTTTGGCAGAGGACAGAACGTGAAAGAGCTCCATGGGGTATTCGTAGATGTGTAACAAACACGAGAGGCGCGGTGCACTCCTGCAGATTCGTGATCAATTGGCCGAACATAATTCGGATGTATTTACGCGTCCGTCCGTCGATCCGCTCCTCCACGTCGTTTTGTCTGTCACCGCGTCGTCCCTGTGTGCGTGCTCGTTCATGCAGAAACCCTTGCCTGAGAAGGCAGATGGGCCTAATATGAACTCAATTCTGCCCCCGAAGATATGAACTCATTCTTTCGAAGGTGTCTGCCCATCGACACGGAAGGAAACGAGATTTATCGTCCTCGGTATGGAGAACGATGGCCTCGCATCCACGTGAAACGGCTCCTTGCAGCGTTTACGGACTGGATTGTAGTTGTGCGATCTTCCCTCGACTTGAAGTTTAATTAATGATAGTATTCAAATCGCAAGTGTGACAATGGTGTTGCAGCGGAATGAATTTTGGCTTTGGTAGTGTGATACAACAGGATCAGATGCTGCTACTAATTCTACTGTTCTGCTTAAGAGAAAATTCTGAGTGTCTGCCGTGTTTATTTGGACCCTGATGTTTGATATTTAATTTATCTAGCTACAAGGAACAGTTCCCACTCAGCGTGTGGCACAGTTTCAGCCGCACCCTGTACTTCAGTTTCGAAATAGGTGGATATCCCAGTTTTAGAGTTTCATAAGCGCTCATGAGATCGAAATACACGGATTCGTATGAAAGTACGAGTCACACAGATAAAATCCGAGTGAAAGTGACTTGCAAGATCGTACTCCGTCGAAAATTTTATCCTCGAACATCACGGAGACCTATTTACAAAGTGGACACACTCGATTACTACATTTCCTCTTCTACTACACCCTTTATCTCTGTAAATCTCTTTTTATCACGCACCGTGAATTGAAGCACTGCCAATCTGGCACTACTTAAGTCACCACAAGTCTTCATTCATCTCCTATGCTTCGGCACAGCTACCCTCCACGACACAACTATACAGGGTGTTCGGCTACACGTGGGAATAAATTTAAGGGGTGATTCTGGATTCTAATTTTCGTGAAAATTGACTTTGAAAATTGCCCCGCAGGTGCCTACGATGCATGCGTAGTGGAATTCGCACTGAATATTCTCGAAAACGAAGCCTTTACTGCAATTTCGACACTCTTGACTTTCGTCTTAAGTAGTACACAGTCTAGAATTACCCCTTGAATTTATTTCCCCACGTGTAGCCGAACGCCCTGTGTACACCGAGAACATCGCTGAATCGACTTCCAATCACGATCGATCTCCCGCGACACGAGCCACCGCGAGGATTACATTTCGCTGATATTCAGGCTATCCAGCCGGCTGAATTATGACGTCCGAGCTCTCGGCGCCGCGCAACAAGGATCGCCGTGGTATTCCCGTGATTTCAGGAACGCGGGGACGATTAATTGAATTCCGCGAGTCGATCCGCCAGGCAGCGCTGAAAACTGGCACTCAATCTCATTAATCGAAAGCGCGGCGGAATGTCGTAAGACCGCGGCGCGCGGTGCAGGCGACGGTGTCCGTTGCTCGTCGCGGATCGTCGCCGTCGTGTGTTGGAAACGCCGCGACGTCCGTTCGTCGTCACCGGTAATCGATTACCGCGGCCGGATTATTAAGCGTTCCGGTCCCCACGAGCGAGGAAAACGCATCTCTCGCCAGAGGAGGTCAAAGGGACACGGCTACGGGACGCGACTTCTCGCCGCGAAAACTTCGCGCCAGGATCTCACGACTCCTCTGCCAGCAGGCATGGACGCGTAGCTTGTCCCGGCGTTAAAGTCTCCGAAGAAACGGAGCCACGGCATTATTAATCGCGAACGCCAGCAGGCGGGTTAGGAAAACCACGGAGTACCGGATCGCGAGTGGAAGGACTGTAGTGAGGCGTGGGTGATGGAAGCTGTGCTCGGGGAGGCCACTTGGCGCATATTTCAGTGGCGGGCAAAGTGATTAGGAACGGACACACGGTGGTTTGAAGTGATATTGAAATGCAGATGTTGGAAGTTCGGAAAAATCTGCGGCAGGGGGCTTGGAATTCCACAAAGGCTGAGACAAGAGTCGAGGGCCGAGTGACAAATGAAAAATGATCGGAAGTAATGGTTCGTTTAGGCAGAAGGGACACTTCGAATCTCCTCGAGACACGTTTATCGTATTGTGGGCAAACATCGTTTAGTCACCCGAACGACCCGGCTCTCGAGTGACCATTCACGCAGGACACCTACCGTAGAGGGGGTCCTGCGCGAAAGGATCGATGCCAGGTCACGAGTCCAGGCTTGAAAGTGGCCACGGTGTTCGGGGTGATCTCTAACGACGTTTTGACCGGAATCCCCTCGGGTTCTTAAAGAAATCCGCGCCAGTACGAATCCTATTAGCACTCGTTAAAGCGCCTTTTTCATCGCTCTGCCGCATGACCACGTTTTCCTGTCCCGAAAATATCCTCCGTGCCTGAGCAAATCGCCGCGTAACGGATACTTTGGCTTGCCGACTGCGACTGAAAAATGCTGGGGACTTAGAATTCACCGTTCCCTGGCTACTTAAGCCCCTCATCTTCCTCGAAGGCAAATCTTGGGCTTTATGGACTTGTACAGTGACATGCTTTAGTTCCACTGCACCTGTACTTCGAATTTTAAGGGTCTGTTTGGTGTAGACTAGTGTATCGCGATTTGTAGATGCTCATCTGCTAATTTCAAAATGGATTCCTTCAACTCTAAAGGTGCAAATCTACGACGAGATTTTACACGAGACAAATATCTCAGCAGCAACTAAATGTAAATAATTTTTTAAAATATATTATGGAACTTTTCGAGATATAGGTTCCACCGATTTTAAAAACACTGCTTCGAGAAAAACGCGTTTAGAGCTTTACGTGAGCGCCGAGTGGCCGGGTATTAAGGAGGTTCGATACCGGAGAAAAAGTAATGAGAAATCTTTGAAAAGTGTTCTAATCTAATGTTCAAAGTGTTGTCCGCATTGTGTCAAAATTTCAAGTCGATTAACCGCACGGTTTTTGATAATATTGAAATCAAAGTTGCGCTCTTATACACAGGCTGTTATGGGAGAAACGATAAAATTTCTATAAAATGTTACACAGAGTCTTTAAAAATAGTGAAAAAGTCCTAAAAAATGTTGCAATGAAAAGCTTAAGTATTCCCATGAAATTCTAAAAAAGAAATTCGGACATGAAGGAACTGTTTGAAACGTGGCAACGCTGTACACCGGGTAGTCATCTATACAATGTATACTTGTACAAAGGATACAGTAAAAATGGGTAAAAACACTACCAAGCTATAAACATGTATTTAATAATTTGTTGCGAACCAGTACGAACGCGCAAAAGGACGCCACAACTGTGAGTTGGAAAGAGAAAAAAAGATGGACGCAAAGCGACGTTGCCATATTTCACTCGCATATTTTACGCTACTTTTAATGAAAATATTGTGTTTCTAGCTGCATTAAACATACTTTTTGTTTAATTGAATTCCAAAACAAACAGTGTAGTAATAATTTTCTTAGGTATAGACATGTAAATAACATTTTTGTCTACATAATTTTTTTTTATCTAAGGTTGGTATCACTGCAGAGCTCCCATGTACAAGCATAGGCTTACCCCTCTCGCCGCCTACCCCGCAAGTGAGGTATCGAACCTCCTTAACGCTACCCAAATGCCTATAATTTCGGGAATTTTACGAATTTCAAAAAATCCTTTTAAACCCACGATCTTAAGAGGTTGCGCATTCGCAAAATGAAATAAAAAAAAATCGATTTTTAGACCGGGACCTCCCCCTAACCCCCACCATTAAATCTATCCACAAACTCGTTTCTGTCTATCAAAATTCTCCTTCTGCATCCCCTATGACATAATCGAGCACCGAAAACCATTCAAGCTTACCCCAACAGTGTCTCGAGTTCCCAAGAGGACAGCGAAGGCCATACGATTCGTTACTTGATCGACCAATTATACGATAATGCTCAGCTCTGGTTTCCCCGGTCAGACCCACCACCCCGTTTACCAAAGCGACATCGAAGACACCGATCCGCACCCTCGTCCAGCCACAATCCTGGCTGCTTTCCCATGCAGCGGTGAGCCGCGTTATCGAGCGACGACAGCCGCGCGATCGGCAGAGTTATCGGTCACGGGTGCCCGGTTGCACACCCCCGGCGAATAACTCTTGCCCCGGTGGAAGCGACGAGCGTTCCGTTCGCGTATCGATTTCACCGGGCACGGCGACGAATTATTTCGAGTGATCCGCGGGAAACAGGATCTCGAACGTAACGCGTGTCCCCTGCGGTCGAAACTTCGCCACGATGATCCCCGCGCGCCAGGGCGTAGGCGAATCTTCGATCTCGAAAGCAACTGGAAGTGAACCGGGGGCCATGTACGACCGGCACGACCCCACGGGAACTGGGAGTGCACGCCCGTCGGTATCTCGAATCTACTTTGTGTCCTTCCACGGTGCCTCGGGAGTGGGTACAGGTACCTCACCGCGATCCACGGGATATACGTTTCAATGATCTACGGCCCCCGGCCGGATCGACTCCTCCGGCGCGCAGGGATTCCGTGGACTCGCTGAATCCTTCTACCGATACCCCGCGGACAGCCAGGCGTTTGGGGGAACGCGCCGCGAGCGCCCAACGGGCGGAGGCGCGTGCTTCGTGGGATTCTGTTTCTGGCGTTTACCGCGATGATGAATATCGATTACTCCGTGATCGATACCGGGGATTGCGGAGGGTGGACCGCGTAAATTGATGAGCTTGACTATCTCCGGTGTTTGTGGATAGATGCAGACGCTCTGTGACTAGAACGATTGACTTCGGAGGGTGCTGATAACCTGAAGAGGTCTGCAGGGGAGAATGTGTCAGGATCTTCCAGTGACTGCAACGATCCTGTGTCGTTATTGAAGTGACGAAAGCGTGTCCCCTCGGATCGAGGAAACATACCTCAATGGCCAATTTTCGCGACGGGCACACGATGGTCGTATTTCCGCAAATCATCCACCGTTGGCGGACCCCAGAAAATCCCATTTCGGAGTGGATGACTGGTGCAGAGTATCGGTTGCCGGAGCGGGACGCTTGGATGACGAATCAACAATGATAGGAAATGATTAACATCGATCGTGACACTGGAGTGCCGGTGACAAAGTGGCCCGGGGCCTAACTAGGCCTCGACATCTGTTCGATTTGTCACGGGACGGTTTTCCAACCGATGGATCGGCCTGCAGCCGTTGTCGAACATCGCCTCTGTGAATAATTGTTGAATACCGCTAATGAGAGTCTAGTGGTGAGAGACGCGCGTTGCACTCTCGAACCGCGTCGAATCGCGCGCGCGTTCCGCGTCGTGCAGAACGACTCTTTACGCCCGTGAGAACACTGTTTAACCGAACGGTAGATTCGTTCGTTTCGATACGCGTAACAAGCACTCGAGTAGACTTTGTATTGCGCCCCTAATCACGGGAAATTTATGACGCCAGCCAGGGGGATGAAAAAGGTCAATCTGTAAGAATCGAATCGAATGCAACTGAATCTCCTTGTTATGGAAGCTTCCGAGTTATGTTCATTTGCTTTAATGGTGGTATTCATTGAGGTTGTCTGCGCTCTTCCTTGTATACTCAATGAATCTCTTATCGATCTATCATTCCACAAAGCCAGTGGAAAGAACAGAGAGGTAGAGGCCCAGGGGCAGCTAGTATCCTCGTTGCTGGGGACTCGATCAAAGTTCATTGTCAGCGTATAAACAGTCGTCGGCGTCGATCGATTAAAGCTCGCGAGGTGGGTATCGAAACAAAAGCGTCGATACGAGGCCGTGGACGCGGCACGAGTCTTGAAACGTAATCCGCCGTTGCGCAGGGACTACCAGGCCCTATCTGAAATTTAATATCGCGTCCTCGCGGTTTTCGCGATAAATCGACTGCCCACCGCCTACCGCCCACTCGCGGGGGCCCGGCATATTTAATTACAGAAAATCATTCGACCTTCGCGCGGACCTCCCCACGTGACTATAGGTTTATGCTGCCCCGTGGACCATCTCTCAGAATCCGATGTCCGTGAACCACTCCGCGAACAAAGAGGCTTAATGAATTCCTGTAAAGGATGACCGAACGCGAACGAATCGATAATTACTGCTTTGGATCTGGAGAGTGCGCCGCGGCGCGCTTCACTCCCCGACAAACCCGATTTTATCGCCCCGATCTCATTCCAAGGGCACACTTTTCGACTATTCTTTTCTGAGGGGAGAGTACCAAGTGAAAATAGGTGGACTACTTAGGCAATTTGCGGGGAGACTGAATCACTGGTAGCTTCAGAAGTATGTACTAGGGGTTCTACTTTTATTAATTGTGGGAGTTCTTGTAGTGGCTGATATGGCCTGGGAATTCTAATTCTAGATGATTTAAGAATCCTGAGAATTCTAATTGTAGATAATTTGCGAGTCCTTCATCCAGAAATCCAGTTCCAGAAGATCTACCTTAGAGTTATAGTTCCACGAAATCTAGGGCTTCTGATTCTACGGATTCTAGGAGATCCATAGATCTAAGGCTTCCAGTTCTGGAAGCTTCTGTAAGTTCTGTAACTTCGTTGCAACGAGATTTATGTTCCATCCAATAACGCACTGAGGGTCCAGCTTTCCCGATGCCAGGATCGACGACAGGAAGCAATGACCCGTCCCGTCAGTGACGAGAAACCCCTCCGTCTAAATACGCTTAATGGATGACAACTATAAACTACCGCGCCAGTACATAACACGGAACCACACGGTGAATATCGTTCCGCACGATTGAGCGCTCCTCTGGTACGAGGGTCCCCGGCTGCTCCTTCGCTTTCAACCGATCAGCCTCTCCGCTATCATTTCGGTCCCCCATTGTTTCTTCTCGGTACAAAATGCACCCTGTTGCGGCGTCCTAGAGACCCTCTCGTGTAGCCACGTCCTACGGCGTCATGAATATTTTCCTAGCGCTAACGAGTCCCATCGGTGCACCATCCGGAGGAGAAACTTGATGCTGGCATACATCTCCCTATTAATAAAAACCGCTAGCCTGTTGCTCGAATATCCTCCCGCAGTAAGTGCAATTCCTTCAAAGCGACATCAATAATCAGCAGAACGGAACTCGGGGAACCAAAGTAAACTCCCATCGTCGAACAAGCAAGAAAGGAACAAGAAAGTGACCAGAAGATTTGAGGCTACAAGAAAGAGAAAATCCAAGCCAGAGATCCAGCATGTTTTAACTGTCCTATCGTGTAAAATTCGTAAAAAGGCGTCGATGGTCGCGCGAACAGATTCCCAGCGACAGTAATCCGTAGGAAATTATCGAGCGTGAGCGACGGCCTGGCCCGTGCTCGGTAATTGCCGTGCCTTTGGCCAAGAGAGAGCTCCCTCTTTTCATCCCGCGGGACAAAACCGCAACAGCCACAAATCTAACCGCATGGACGCGCAGCGTTGAACCGGCGACACGTCGTTCGATAAATCTGCTACGGGAGCGCTAACGCGGCCGAATGAATGGCGTTACGGGCCGACGAGCATGCTGAATAAGAGGATGCTGGCTCGTTGACACGGTAGTCAAAATATTGGGGGAGTGCCCGGCCCGTTGGATCTCCGGGATCCACTCTCCTCTCTTTCCCTCTTTTTATTTTGCTTCCTTTCGATGCTACAACGCATTATCGGATGAACGACAACGATCCTGCACCCGTGAGCAGCTTTTACGAGCTGGCCGAAGCGTCTCGGTTCGGGGAATCGCGCGAAACGCCGCGGCTGTTGGGGCGCAGCTCGACGATCACGATCACAATGGCGCGGGAAAGATGCAGCTGAGGTTCCGCAGGGTGTTCCACGGAGGAGAGTTCGATATCCGAGGGTGAACTGACAAGTGAGTTTAGTGTTCAATCCGCTTTACCAGATGATTGAAGGTTTGCGAGCTCCTCAAGTTTGGATACCAGAAGAGAATGGTGTAAAGTGTTGATTGGACACTGTCTCGCCACCCGACACGGGAGATCCGAGCCAGAGCTGAGATGGTAATCAGTTTGCAAGCATTTCATCCTGGGAATTCATTCTAACCTGACAGTAACCACTCCATATTCTGCAAGAAGAGTAGATGTCCAAATTTAATCAGCCGATCTCTCGTTCGCCCACAAAAGGGCACAAAAGCGACGCCTCGGAAACGCCGAGACAGCGATGTATCACTCAGGATGGAACACCAAGGAACACGTTCCCATTGCCCGTCTTCTAGTTTCTCGTCTCTCCTCCCGCCTGACCATCTTTGGCATGGAATTCGTCGCGTGAAAAGAGAGCCACCGGATACAAACGACGTATAGTCCAGCTCGAGACGCGCGTGGACCGCGTGAAGGGAACCACGCGTTGCGACACCCCACTTCCACCGGCCGATACGATCTCGAGATTAATCGAGAGTTAGGGACCGTTTCTCCCGACTCCTAGCAAAAATACTCTGGGAAGAAGCGTCAATTCTTGAGCAATTCACTCACACAACCTTGTCCCGTTAACGCGGCTCCGCTACTCCTTCCACACCTCCTCCTCCTTCCTCCGTACCTCGGAGCGATACGTCCTGGTCCTCGAGCGTCTGTCGTAAGCTGGCCCAATTTCTATGCTGGCTCGCCTTATAAATCGCCCTGCCTTTTTTACGACCTTCGCATAAAGCGCCTGGACGAGTCCTCTCCGCCACAGGTAACGAACGACTCTTCTGCTTCGTCTCGCCTCTCTCTCCCTCTCTCTCTCTCTCTCTCTCTCTCTCTCTCTCTCTCTCTCTCTCTCTCTCTCTCTCTATCGTTTCGCCCGTCATCCGCCCCCTTTCATCCTGGCTGAATCAGACCGAATTCGTGTGTCCCATGGTGCACGGGCGCCCAGCGATTCCCGAGTTTCGCCGTTAAAAAGGCCATTGGCTGTTCGCTGGCTTCTTTATGCTATCCACCGTGTCCGTATAAAACGCCAGGAACAACGTCCTGTCGCTATTAAACATCGGAGACGCGGCCCAGTATCGGTATGCTCTCCGCCAGACGGAAATCGTATTTAACAGTTTTCGGGCAGGACCGGGCTCTTGTACCTCGTAAAACCAGGGATCCGGATATTCCGTTAATTACCCGCCGCGCCCGGTGTTCGCCGGACTCGTACGTAAAAATAATTATATTACCGCCGAGTCACGTGCTCGTCTTTTTTCTCCTCCGCTTCCTTTGCTTTTTCCTCGCCTGGGATTACACGAGTTAATGATCGGCGGTATTTTAACTCGGTGCTTAATTGATAAGTAGGTGTCGGATTTACCGCGACGCCGGCGAGATTTATGGGACAGTTTTGTTGCCTTCGGAATCGACCGGGAATTATTTAAATTTCAGCGGGTGTATATTGTCCTTTGAGATTCGGGATGAAGCTGGTTGGGTAGGCGAGCACTCGTCAGGGAATCGTTTGAATTCTTCTGAATTGAATTTGAAATGGGATTATTTCAAGCTGGGCAAAAATCTTGAACTCCTACGTTACAATCGAGCCGGTAATCTGTTTTGAAACTAGGCGTTGCCCATTCGTGGTAGACAACACTTTCTTGTCCTGTCCAATTCATTCCCGTTGACATTTAACACCAGAATTAGAAAATCGTAATAATATATTTCCATCGAATTCCATTATACGGATCAAGGCCTTAAACCAGAGTAGTTTGGAAAGTGGGATGCCAACAAGCACGAATAAAAATTTCGCTTATCATCGCTGTGTATCTCGTTAGATATCTAATTAATTCGAAGGCGCACGTAATTCTTTATTCGACCCGTATGCAATGTTCTGCCCGCCCTATCTCTGTGACATTTTACGGCAACTCCCTTTCTCATTAGCTACGTTTGAGTACGATGTGATGACAACGGGGGCAGGTCGCTGAGGCGATTAGTCGTTACGCGGCCCAGTTGTTTCGCTACATGTCACCATTGTTGGCAAACATGTCAACTTAACCGAAGCGTCCAATTTAATCGGATTAACTCTGCGCGAGGTCGGGTCGCGCCCGCATAACATCACCCGGCGATCTGCTCGATCCAGTTAAATGTCAAAACGTCGCACCCTAATCTCGCGCGAGTCTTGTAAGCGGATTATCGCGTCATTGAATCGGAAAATCCAGTTATTTCCGATTTCCCTTTTAGTACAGCGCTAATACCTGCTGACCCGTTGCCGCACTTCCACGAATCCTGTCGGTTCCCGGACGCACGCAATACATTTCCCGAAACACTGGTACACCGGAGACCTGGGCTGACAATCGAGTCACCGACTCCAGCTGTCCCACAATGCATATCATTGTTAATGAGCTGGCATTCGGATCCTGTTACATTCTATCCTGTCAAAGTGGTTTTACGCGAAGGATAATTACGTCTGTGGTGTGAAGTAATTATGCGATCGTTTTTTCCCTGTTGGATATTGAAGATGCGAATGTAAAGAAAGATTATCAAATGCTTTCATTCATCGATATGGCGTTCCCGGAATCGTAATTCACCTACTACGAAACCGAGCACCGCTCCGCCACCTTTTGATTCATAATTTTCTATTATGTACCATTTAAAGGAACCCACGTAGTTTCAGCGGAGAAATCGGGTCCACCAGATTTCTCGTTACGGTACCGCAATGGTAGCGAGCCCGTGAAGATTTACGATCGATTCTTAGTAGATTTTGTGGCGTTCACAGTAGGATGCGGTCACCCACAATACGGTCAAGTTGCACGCCGTATCATAAATTAACGAAACGTACCCAAATAGCCTCGCAAAAGGGGCGAGCTCGACCCGAAGAACGGGTTACAAGGGGTTGAAAAGGCGGCGAGGAGAGGAGGGGTTGAATAAAGTATACGAAGTCCGAGGCACCATGGGTGGTGCAAATGTTTTGAATCGCTCGTTGCACGACAAGCTTGTCGTGGGTGGAGCCGCTCTATTTGCGATCGAATTGGCCTTCTGTTCGAATTGCACGAACCCTCGGTGATCCCTCGACGCCGAGGTCACAATTGCCCCGCGCGCGTTTCGACACGACGCGGCTACCTGTGCACAAGCGTGTCCCGTTTTCCCGTCGAACGACCGCAAGCGTTCGTAAAATCGGTATGCGCGATTCGTGCCGTGACTCCTCCGGAGAAAGGTGAGCAAAACTTTCGGAACAAGAAGAGGTCGGAGGCCAGCCGCGTGAAACTGGACGATTCCTGTAAGACCTCCGCGGTATGTTTGCGTTTAGGCCGCGTTTCCGCGAAACGCGATCGTATTCGCGACACGAGCCGCGGTGAATCGAGGATCGCCACGGGTCATCGTGGTCGAGGCGTGTCAGCGTTCTGGGAACTATTGACATCGCGGATGCATCATGCGAAATATGTAACCGCGCAAGAAGTGGCGTATGTAAATTACCATTCTGAGAATTCTGATGGGTCAATATGTGCCGACCTACATTGCGGTGTGCGATCGTTTTAATTGTTTTCTTTCCCTGAACAGTGGAAGAGACCTCTCTCGACAGGGACTCTAGGACACATTGAAATTTCCATTCATTGGAGCGTTTTCGTACAACGGCGATATCGGGGTCGACACGATTCTTTACTTCGCCCCTAAGATCTGCTAGTTCGCAATCGCGCAATTACCATCGGGCCAACAGGTCGCTTCTAGCGTGTCCGTTAAGGCATTTCCGCTCAGGTCGCTGCGTAACGACTGGTCGTATCTCTTCTTCATTCTCCTCGTCTTTCTTCGTTTTCTCCTTAACGTCGCCGATTTTCGACTTTAGGGTATCAATCACTCCGTTCTGGGGACGTTCATGCATCCTGGCGATTAATCGTGGACGAGTTTGTGCGACTTGGAGAGGCATGATGCCTGCGGATTATTGTTATAATCGTATAAAACAGCGACGCACCACCCTCGAGGCCCTACTCTCCGCTCAGAGGTTCGCTGGGCCTGCAGTTAAGTAGTTGGAATGGAAAGAAAACGAGTAGTTCCTGGCCAGTTCGACTTGCCTCGAGAGTTCAGCCACGTTCTGCCTTCTGTGTTGACAATTTCACGGTGGACTGCGTCGGATCTTCCTTTGCAGATTTTCGTTCTAATCCCCGCCGCACCCGCCCACTTTCTGCCTCTCTCAAAGACTTTTGTCCAAGCCGATGGATCCCATTTAAATTGGGATTAACGCGCTGCACCTTTCCACGTTGTGCGGCGCGAAGACCAAATCGACCCTGCGCGGCCCCCCTCGAACAATTTTGCAATATTTGCTTGGAGATCGGCAGATTAGGGGGCGGTGAGCGCCCCGTGCCCCGCGGCGCGCACGGATTACTCGCTTTCGCCTCGGTCAATCCGCGGATTAGCGGCGAACCAGCGTGCCGACTAACCAGATTGCTGGTTAAAGTCCCGGAGATAAGATTCCGGCGACGATACCGCACGCGCACAATCCTGGTAAATGGATAACATCGGCCGGACTGGATTAAGGGAGGACCGATTCCAAACGAGGGTAGCTCCGTTTAAACGAACCAATGCCCACCGCGCTGGATTCTTCTCAGGGCCCTTTATCCCTCGAACCGCTTAAAAAGAGAAGGCGTCACTTGTCGGGGGACATTGTCGACCCTTATCGGGTCCAGATTCATTCGTTGCATCCAGCGATAGCCAAGCATCCTCTCCAGAATATTGAAATTTAGCAAGGGGACGTTTTTCGCGAGTGTTTCTCGGAAGGCGAGTTGATCGTGAAAAGGTGACAGGGGCAAATTAGACGAAGACAAATTGCCTGGGCGGGTGAGCACACCCTCGGGAGCAGTTCGACCTTAAATTTTCCGGCATTAAGGGCAGCCCTTCCGTGTCCTGCCGCCAGAATGCTCTCTGCGGCATCTGTAACGGTACGCGGTTTAAGGCAGTCGATTGCCTTTTGCGAGCCGCCCGCTTTCGTTCGAGCGTACAATGCCACCGCAGCGGAAGAACAAACCCGCCTTTAAGTACAGTGTTGTGGACGGGGTGCGCGTAGACGTACCGGCTGGACTCGTTCTCAACCCTTCCGCACGGATTTCGGCCCATGAATATTGTGGGGTTGGGGCGTGGCAGCCGGTGTGCTTCCATCGCCATGAGGAGGCACATTCCTACAAATGGGATTATCCTAATACTCGTAAATACGCCGAGAAATTGTCGTCCCCTGTCTACCAGTAGAACAATAACCTCGGGTCACAATTGACCCTGTTGTTCCACTCTAGTGACCTGAACCTTTTTAAGAACTTTTGAAAGTACGTGGCATTTTTCGGCCTTACGGTACAGATTTTTATAATTGATGTACAAATACTATATGCATCAATTCTTAGTACCTAGGTACAGTGAAATATTATTCTGAGAAACTTTGGCTGCATTCTCACTGCATCGTCTATATTCTGCATTTTACGAAGATAAGCTTCTACTCATCTACAACTGCAGCAAGATTTTAATTTCAATGTCCCAGGGCTGTTTATAAATTATAAATATAATTGCAAACACCTCGGTTACTGCTACGTATAAAATCAAGAACTCTCGTTAACGAGTTTCATTGGTGCCATTATGAGAGAAGAAGGGTATCGCTCTATGAAACAGTCTTATTCGCACAGCTTCAGGTGCTAAGCTACCTAAGTCGTCAGCCGAGAATGCAAACGTAGCCCGAATCGTAAATCTGTTCTCAGCGAACTGTACCAGAGCCCATTATGCCCTTGCGAACCGTTCAAATTTTATTTAGGGCTGCCATCGTCGGACCAGGGAAGTACAATCAAGATAACAGTAAGGGAAGAGAAAGAAAGAGGGAGGAACTGCAATAGGGGCAACCCTTTGTCGGACCGAGACACAGAATAGAAGAACGTCTTCAAAAGGTGGACCGTAACTTTCGCGGTTTCGGCTCGCTAATCTCCGTCACAAATTTATTTATGACACTCGCAAACCGCGCATCCTCTCCATCTGTGCTCGCCACTTGGGTGCCAGTTAAATGCCAGCAAGGAGGATCGTTCGTCAAAATCGTCAGGACGACTTCAGCCTGTGCGAAATTCCCACCATTTGCTGCCATTTCTCAATTACTTTCTGACTATCGCTGATAATTCCAATTCGCAATGTTCTTGTGGTCAAGATTGTCGTAAACACCGCGCCACGTGGCCAGAGCTTTTCCCTGGCGGCTACGCGACGACTTTCGCCGGGCAGAAAACAATTAGACAACCGGCAAGAATTTCACTCTAATCAACGCTAATGAACGGTAATCGATCTTTGGGAGGAGCGCCGAACGGGCACCATTAGGCTGCTCCGTTTCGACCTACTGTCGCTCTTAACCGATTGGTTTCACTTTCTTCGGCGAATATTACCGTTCTAATGATGATAGCGCCGTGCTTTTCGGCTGACCTTAATGCCTGATCCTCTGTCATATTGACTGTTTTTTTTCCCGCCGCTTTCGAGGGGGTTTCCATAAATCAACGTCCGCCGACAAATCGCTCGTAATTGAGATTGAATTCCGGCGTGAATTTATCGTGCGGCTCGGTAATTTGCCGCCATTAAAAGTAGGTTGACAGAAACGGACAGTTTCGCGCCGTTCGAAGTCGTTCTCAAATGTTCGCGACGTTGCACGCGTGTCACCCACAGCGACACCGGAAGTAGATGGATGACCGAGCATACCTGTGTCAACAGTCGTTCAGATCTGAACAGGAGGTCAGGCCTCTGCGTGCCACTCGTTTCAACGGTCTTTCGATGGGCTTTTAGCCGAAAATCACGGATATCGATAACCGCCACGCGTTGATCCTTCCAGCCTCAACGCATCGAAGATGGATGACGGCTGATGGACAATCTATTAAGATCGATATCCGGGTCGCACGTCGCTCTGTTTACACCGCGCATACAGGTTTCCCTCTGTTACCGATCGCAAGAAGATTGAGCACCGCTATGCGTCATGCGAATCGAACCAATTGACGCTATCCTCATCGGCACGGTCATCATACGATACCAGCAAAGTACACGTATAAGAATTCAATCCCCCAATTTCCCGCCAAAGATCGCAAACTACCCAGCTCATCGGCCAGGAAGCGAAAAAGCCTAAAAGCTCACGACCGCAGCGCAAGGATCACTTCGCACCCAATCCAACGATCACGATTCCCCGCGGCCCCCCATAACCGCAAATCGTCTGACGGGGGAAGGACGTGACCTCGAGGAAACGGGGTACGCCATGGCGAGCAGGAAGGGACAAAAAGGACCATCCTAGCAACGCAACGGGGATGTAGAGCTCGCTCGTATCCCTCTGCTCAAGGGGGCACGGATCTCCGTGGGAGGAGGAGAGGGCGAGGGGGGTTACAACTTGACGTAACTTGACCTTTGCTCGCATCCTCGCGATAGGGGTTCCACGGTGGGCCACGGTAGCACCGGCCAATCCCATCTCTTCGCACCTCCTCGCGGAGAGCGTTTCCTATCGTCCCTCGATCTCTCCGCTCTGCTCTCTCCCTCCGCCGCCGTTTTCCGCGGCGTGCCGTTGCTGTTGTTGCTCCCGGGGCCCGTTGTTGTTCGGAGGCTCCGGGGCCCGGTCCTCCGGAGCGTTTACTTTACTACCGTCACGTATAGGCCGCGGCCGAGCACGGCGTAGAACACGCCGTAGGAACGATCATGTCTACGGGCGGCCAGCAGCTACCAGCCTCTCGGTAGCTACCAGGGCCGAGCGCGCGCACACACGAGGCTAGTTAAGATAGCGATCCGACCGGGGCCGGGGCGAACAATGCCGTAAAGAAGCGGCGCTGCCAGTGAATCAGCCCTTATGGCGAAAACGTGAACGATTAGTGGCCGTCCGTGTTAACATGGATCCGCGGGGACGACGGTCGGCCCGCTTCTGAGCGGCGCTCCCGCGACTTCTGCGCCACCGTCGCGTCCGCGCGCGGTAATTGCGAAATGGAGCCGCGCGGCAACAGCGTCGAGACGCTGAGCCTCTATCGTCCAGGGTGGTCGAGGAGCGTTTTTTCCCGATTCCCCCAGATCGCTGAACCGCGACGACGCGGTTAAGTGTCCGGTGATGGCTACCAGCCACCAACGACGCCGGTCGTTGCGCCGCTGACGTTACTCGATTTAAGGCACCCACTGATAGCCTTATCGGCCGTTGTATCGCTGCATTCGACCGTTATTGGCCGTGTTGTCAAGGCCGGGGGTCGCCGGGGGGAGCGATGAAGTTGTGGCGCGTTGCTCGCGCGGGGAACAGAGGCTTGAATTGTGGGGAACGGTGTTCCGCCTGGGAATGGCTCGCGGAGTTACTGTGGAGTGGGTGCAAATCTCTGTAGACGAGATACTGCGCCGGTTTGTAGCTAATTGATGTATCGAACGATGAGTGTTTGGGACAGAGATAAACCGTTCGCTCTGTCAATGTTCGCTACCCGACAAGGTAACCCGAGGCACAGTTCAAACGAACGTCAATTTATGTTCCCAGAAATGCACGAGGAGCGGCAGTGCAAAAAGAAGCGTGCTCGTTAATCGAGGCCACTCGAAAGGTGGCCAGAAAAAGGAAGTCGGCTAGCGTGGCGGGGAGGAAAAAAAAAAGGGATGGCACTCGGAAGGGCAGGCGGAAAGGACAATCGCTCGTCAACCGGCCGTCAAAACATCCCCAAGGATCCATGGCGAATCACATTCTCACACAGAGGAGTCGCAAACGTCAACGGCGGAGGTTCCACGGATAAACGAAGAAGTATACCGTGGCCCCGGGGCATTCTCTGCGCCGAGCACGACAATGTGTGACCGCAAACAAACGAATGGCAGCGATAGGGGGCGCCAATGCGCATTCAAGACGAGACAGACTGTCATTTGTCACGTCTTTCACGGTCTCTAATGACACGCACTGCTTTTGGACGCCTTCTTATGCCAGCCGGGCACCTGGCACCGACTCGCTTTATTATTTCCTTTTTTCCCCGCCTCTCTCCTTCCCGCCTCTCTCACTCTCTCCTCCGCCTCATCCCTCTGTCTCTGCGTGCTCTCCCCCTCGCGTTACGCGCGCATGGCAGCCGCGCCCGTTTCTTCCCTTCACGCTCGCCTTGCCTGCTATCACCTTTTCCCGCTCCTTTTTTTCCACGGTTGCGAGTGGCGTCGCGACGGTTGAACTCGATTTGTTAGGATTAAGACGGCTCGGACTGTGATCGAGCTGCGCGCCGGAAACGCCGCTGCCCCGCTGGGGTGTGCCTTTCGTGAAAGGCGGAGGACTTTCCTTTCCTGTGGAATTAGGTTTCGGAGAAAGGTTCGGTGTATGGGAGTGATCTTACTAATCGGGATCGAAATTGAGGCAGATCTCCCTCCAAATCGAGGGACGCAACCGGTCTAGATCGCTTCCCCGAACGAAATCCGAAGCAGTATCGAGCAGAGCGTGTCCACGCAGGCGTGCATTAACCTCAGTCATCGTACCTCTAACGATCCGTTCATCCTCCATTATAAATCGCGGCGGGATTTACCGGCGTCCACGTTGCGGTGTAACTGCAGTTGGAGGAGGCCATTCCCCGCTGATCTGAAAGCTTGAAACCCCCGGACCCCTTAGAAAACACTCGGTCTCTTATCCAGCGATCGTTCGAAACGAATTACAGACACGCCGTGATTCGAGCGCTGCTGGCTGGAACGTAGTTCCCCGCTTCGCAAGCCTTCCCCCGGCTCCTATGATTTAGCCGCGCGCGCCACAGCCGGAGAAAGAGTACCCTCGCGGCGCGTTGCTGCGCCTTCTTCCCGCCAGTCGGCATGATTTAAACTCATTGGGTGCCACATCCGTGCGCTTAAGTCCGACACGCGCGTTCACGCATACAAGCCGAACTTCTACACACCGGAATGCCTCGCCCGAGCACGATGTTGCTGGGCATACATCCGCGAGCAAGGCTGCATCCCAGTTGCCACGCAACCTGCTTCGCGGTCCCAGCACCACCCACTCATCTGGTAGCAGAACGTTAAAGTGGTCTCTTTTCGCCGGACCACCCGACGCGATATTCGTCGCGATTTCGGTGGAGAGGTTTCAGAGCAGCTTGGTGATTATTGGTCCATCGATGTCGCTTTTAGAAAGCAGCTGTGAAATTATTCTACCCTATATTCTTTATACAGGAGGAGTTTCCCTAGTGCAGGGTTTGTCGTTCTTCTGAACGATCAGGGCTGTAGCTTTTTAAACCGTGTTTATCATCCAAAAGGATCCTTAATTTCGTAAGGGTTAAATCCAGGGAGATTTGAGATCCTTCAGGCCGGGGCTTCCATCGCCATCAGTCGAAATACCGTAAAGTGGCTTCGATCCACATCGGCGAGGCGAGCGCGTCTGTATAACGAAATCGTTCGAACCGCAAAAGGAGCAGCGGAAAGGGCAACGGATGCTCATCATCGTCTAACCCCTGACGCATGTGCTCTCGGAGCAGTTGTGTAGGGAACGAGCATCGTCTATCAAACGACGACTAGAACAATGGTCCGTGACTTAGTAGGAGCGCCTCCGCAACATGACACGGCGTGTATACCGCGCGCTCGAGCTGGCCGCGCGCGTCCGCCGAGGTAAAGAAAGCGGGCGCCTCGGCTGTTCTAGCTTCCATTCTGTAATGACCTACACGAATCTGGGCCCGGTGCCTTTCGTGCCTCGGCCGTTCGTCCGCGTTACTCGAGCGCCTCCGCTGATCGCGCACCCACTCGTTTTTTCTCGATCGCCGCGGACCGCTGGTCCAGTTGTTACGCGGAGGAACTAAGTGGGCAGCGGCGTGAAAGGCTTCGCCGCCGCGAGCGCGTGTAACGGCGGTGGCTGACGAGGGCTTACGAGACGAACGGGCGGCGAGTTTTGTTTAGATAATCGAGGGGAACTGTTGCGGTGAAACGTTGGTTGAAGTGATTAGGAGCCACCGATCGAGCGTTTATTTTTGCCTTACAGATCGGCCTCAGGTAGCGTCGAATAACAAGCTTCGCAACAGAGGATGAAGAAAAAGGCGCGGATGTATGCGGGGCAGGGGGATCCGGTATACGATCGTCGACAGGTTGGTCTGCCGATCGGAGGCCACGGCCAATCGAATATAAAAGGGGGATAAAGCAAACAAGTTGCTCGCTACAGTTTGACCGTATCGTGGACGCGAGAAGAGCGGCCGTGGGCCATCGCGCGCCGTTTCGCCCATAAAACCACGAGTTATGGTTATTTAAAAACTTATTGGCCCGCCCATGCGTTGCGGTCTGCACGGGGGTGGCTGGCCAAGGGAGGGAAAGCGAGGAGAGGGCCGAGAGAAGGAGCAAAGGAGCCGTGACCCAGCCGAGATAAATCAAAGGATATTAAGACCATTCTGTCCTCCCTTTCTTCTCGTTCCACGCTCGCTTCTCGCTCGCCGGGGCTAAGTCACTGCCGCGACGGGCCTCCTCCTCTCCTCCCTTTTTTTCTCTCCTTTTTTACACTCCCCTCCGCCCTCCGCCGAGCACGGGAGTTCTTAGCGAAACGCATTACGGGGAGGCTGAGGGCCGCCATAAAACTATCCACGTTTGCGTCCAACGCAGGAGTGCGTGTACGTGGCTGCTTTACGTTCCGATCGGCGACAAGAAACCGGGAGCAATTCACCGGGATCCGGGGGAGCAAAGTGGATCCTTGATAAACGGATACCGGGGTCCACGGGATTCCCAGCGCCCGCCTTTCGACCTTCTACGACGCCCGAACTCATTTTATTGGGGGTGGCGGGCGATTCCTTCGCTCCTCTACGTGGAACAGGATCCGAATGTGATAGAAACTTCAGGGACCCTTCGATATTTAAAGAATGTTGCTTTGTAAATGGCTGGAAATCCAGCCCCATTTATTTGGGATGGCAGAATGGATTCTTAGTCGAGCATTTCCTTGATTTTGAATTGTACAAGCGTTGTAGCTAACACAAATTTGCTCCGTGAATAGAATACTTTCCGTGGAAAGCCATCGATCCCCAAGAAGGAGCCCTCGGCTCGTGGTCATGTCGCGCGCTCGTTCACCAGTAATTACACAGGCTGGCAAGAGGAGCGGAGCGTAGTCGCGGCCGTTTAGGATCGAAGCCGAGGGGCCCCGATCTCGCACACGTACTCCAGGATTATTAATGAGTGCATCTCAATCCAGCAATTTTTCCACGTCGTAGCTGGTAATGCACAAACCGCGGGGGGCGAGCAAGCTATATTGCCCGATCAATCAAAATGGGCCCGGCCTGGCAAGCAGGCGTCTTCCGACGGGGCTGCTCCATGAATCCGACCGCCTTTTCACCGCTCGACGAACGCCTGAAAATCCTTCGACCGTGATCCTGCGCCGGCCTTCGGCGACGAAGGTCGAGCCACGTTGAAAGGGACACGCGGCGCTGCTCGATATCGTGTAAATGCGGACGCGGAATCGTTAAAACCCACTTGCACAGAGGCATATATCACCGAGGACATCTATTGTTACATATAACATGGTTCGAGGGTAATTCGATCGGCACTATATTCTCCTATCGTCCAGAAATCGACGACAAGTTTATTCGTCTTAACGCGAAGAGTATAAATAAGGGGTTTCGTAAAAAAAGTTTCTTAACGCAGAATGGCCCTTGTACGGGGTGATAAGTCGGGCTGTAAATTATGCCCGGTGAAATGCACGTGAAATTGGGAGATTTATTTTATGCCCCTGCGCGGTGTTGAATTGAATTGTAAATTCCAGGGGGAGTTTATTTCACGAATCGATGAATGACAATTTCCAGGGATCCCAGCGAATGGAGTGAAATTGCGCGAGGCAGGGTCGAATTAAACAGAATTTGGTAAAGTTCGATAGAATTGAATTGAGCATCCGCAGTGGGACTGAGTGAAACCGAGGAGGATCGAGTGGCACCGAGTTACGCCAGCGGGAGAAATTTCCATCGAAAGAAAGACGCGTCAGTTCGTTCGAGTAAACAGCTGCGTTCCAGGTTTCTATTCATTTTAATCGGCGAATTTAAATCATGCAGCCTGTTCGCGGTTGCGCGCGCGCGAGCCCACGCTATTACGCGCGTTACTAGCACGACATTAATATCACCGGGTAAGCTGCTTCCAAGCATCAACGCTTTACACGCGTGTAAATGACCGCACATACACCGACGCTCCGAGGAGAAAGTACGACATTACGCGGTAATTATCCTTCCTTCACTTTTGACTCCGTTTGACTCCTCGACACTTGCCATGTAAATTATTTTATTCCTGCGAACAATCTCCGGCCTCTGGAGCAGGGTGCGCGCGGATCAAGCGAGCCACGAGAAAAAGCATTAAGAAACGAAAAAGGAGTGTCGATATCGAGTGGAATCGTCGTGGAAGGGTGCGTCCCGTCGAAAGGACCTACCTGCGATATTCAGCCACGCCCACGGGGCACGACAAAGGACACCGCGTGTGAAAGTACTGGAGAAATGCATCCATTGTGCCGAGAGTCAAAACGCGCGTCGTTTTTTTGAAAGCAGATCGCGCCTTTCAATCCCGCGTCGTCGTCATTGCCGAAGAAACCGTCGGTAGGGTTCGCCGAAGACTTCGAGTGGAAGTGGAGGAGCCAACCGATGGGAGAAGGCGATGGACGAACAGAACGCCATAGAAATGGGCTAAAAAATTGATCGTCTGACACAAAAACGACCCAGGGAGCCACGTGGCCTTAGATAATTATGTGTTCTACGTTGGCCAAGATGGGCTCTGCGTCTGGAATTTGTCTTTAATTTCGAACACTCCTGTGAATTACGCTAATGGGGTGGCCGGGACCTGAGCTATACAGCGTTTCGTTGGATGGGATATGCCTCAGAATTTGAGGAGAAAATAAACATAGATCAGCTGGATACCTACGTGAGTGGTCTTTGAATAGTTCTTTGTGGAAAATGGATTTCAAGTAATTATTACAAAGATCATTAGCAATTAATATGTGGGAGTACGTTGAACTAAGACCGTACCGTGAAGTGGGGGAACACTGGCATGTTTTTGGGACATTTTGTTGTGTAATATAAAAATTAACATTTTCCACTGTGTTTAACCTCGCGACTATACCGTTTCACCTAGATAAAAAACACCAAAAAAATTTATTTTCTACATGGCTGCAACTGAAAAAGTAGGTACATATGGATATCCATGAACATTCAATTGTATCGAAATAGTGAACATGCGGAGAAAAGGTGCATTTTTAGTGTTATCAAAGTGTCAATTGCAAAGAATATGTTCAAGATATCGCAGAATCGGTATGTACTTCCTCAGTTTCAGTCCACGAAACCCCATAAGTAGGGTAAAGGTGGAATCAGACGGCGCGTGAATCGGCGAGCTTGCTCGGCTCGTCAAATCGGTTTGGCGAGCACGACTCGGCGATCCATGACCGATCAGACGGCACGTGAATCGGCGAGCTTGCTCGGCTCGTCTGGGCTCGGCGATTCGGCTTGGCGAGCTCGACTCGACGATCCATGCCCGATCAGACGGCGCGTGGATCGGCGAGCTAGCTCGGCTCGCCGAGGTTCGGCGATTCGGCTTGGCGAGCACGACTTGACGATCCACGACCGATCACACGGCGCGTGAATCGGCGATTCGCGCGCAAAGATCGCCGATTCACGCGCCGTCTGATTCCACCTTAAGTCGTACCAGTGCTTAAGTCGTACCACTTGAATTTTGAACGCACTATGGCGACAAGAGCGCATACAACAGTAACCAAATATACATCTGAGTCAACCAAGTTGCCTTAAGGTGGAATCAGACGGAGCGTGGATCGGCGATCTTGCTCGGCTCGGCAAGTCGGCTTGGCGAGCCCGACTCGGCGATCCATGACCGATCAGACGGCGCGTGGCTTGGCGAGCGGCTCGGCTCGTCTAGCTCGGCAAGTCGGCTTGGCGATCCTGGGCGAGCCGAGCCATGACCGATCAGACGGCGCGTGGCTCGGCTCGTCTAGCTCGGCAAGTCAGCTTGGCGATCCTGGGCGAGCCGAGCCATGACCGATCAGACGGCGCGTGGCTTGGCGAGCGGCTCGGCTCGTCTAGCTCGGCAAGTCGGCTTGGCGATCCTGGGCGAGCCGAGCCATGACCGATCAGACGGCGCGTGGCTTGGCGAGCGGCTCGGCTCGTCTAGCTCGGCAAGTCGGCTTGGCGATCCTGGGCGAGCCGAGCCATGACCGATCAGACGGCGCGTGGCTCCGCTCGTCTAGCTCGGCAAGTCGGCTTGGCGATCCTGGGCGAGCCGAGCCATGACCGTTCAGACGGCGCGTGGCTTGGCGAGCTGGCTCGGCTCGTCTAGCTCGGCAAGTCGGCTTGGCTCGGCTCGCCCATTGCTCGCCAAGCCGGCTCGCCAAGCCACGCGCCGTCTGATCGGTCATTGCTCGGCTCGCCCATTGCTCGCCAAGCCGGCTCGCCGAGCTAGACGAGCCGAGCAAGTTCGCCGAGCCACGCGCCGTCTGATTTCACCTTTACGTATTAATTATCCTCTGTGAACCACCTCGTTATAAATCCTCTCATCAAGTAGGTTTATTTCAATTTTCTTATCATTTTCTGCATATGTTTGGTAGTTAATCTTGCAAGTAAATTATTGATAAAATTATGTTCCTTATTAAATATAAATTCAGTAGAGTTTACATAATCGTTTGGTCGAAACGAGATCCTATTAATTTTGTTCAATGATAGGTTATGTTTACTTTTAAATTTAACCCATATGAGATTCCTAACTCGTACTGGTACGACTTAAGAAATTACTTCTTGGTTTTACCTGCTGTCAACTGACGTTGCTTTCATTCTTATTTTTAGGCCATAATTATGGCAAGGCAATCAAAGCGAATTTATAATAAATGGAAACAAGAAGATATGGACGAGGCGTTAGCCAAATTACCGGAAGGAGTTATTGGATTCAATGAAGCTCATAGACAATATAACATCCCTAAACCAACGTTACGGCGTCATTTTAAAGGATTAAATAAGAATCTCAAATTTGGAAGGCCTAAGGATATGACTGAAAATATGGAGAAGCAGTTGGTTGCACACGTTCTCAATTTAGAATCAAGCTTTTTTGGGCTTACTGCGACTGATCTAGTAATAAACCAAAGCAAAGAAATCCGTGGATGCTCTACCCCGTCAGTCGGAATAACGTCAACGCAGAATATGGAAAACATAAAAAATGCGGCAAATAAAAGAAAATCTATAATTAATAAAAAGGAATTAGCATTAAAAATTAAAAAGAAGAACAGCGATTGGTTTTGTTTTATTTGTGGAGAAGATCGGAAGGAAAATATGATTCAATGCTTGAAATGCAAATCATGGGTGCACAATGTATGTGCTGGAGTTGGCAAAAGAACAACAAAATTTGTATGTGATGTTTGTACTAACTGAATACCTATGTGTCATATAAACAGATTAATACAAAATATGTTTTAATTATTATTGTTGCTTAATTGAATTCTTAGGTACGACTTAGGCTATAGGTGGTACGACTTAGGAAACCGGTTCCTTTATTCGTACCGATGTAAGTTTTTAAAGATTTAGTTTATTTGTCATGAAAGCATATAGATTTTCTAATTTCGTTATAATAAATAACAACAATATTAACACAAGTTTTGAATAACACATTTAATTTCTATTTATTTGATAAATCCTAAGCTTTATACGGTATTTTTTCTTAAGGGGTACGACTTGAGCAACCTTACCCTATCCTATCATAAAATTGCATTTTTTTGTGATTCTACTTGACAACTCTTCTGGTACCAAGTAACTGCCAATGGTCCCCCGGTTTACGGTGCCTACTGTAGCTAGCACGTCACAATTCCGATGTAGCCCCAGTTTCCCCGTCAAAACTCAAAATCCAACCCATTATTTACGCGCAGCCACCGCAGCTCTTTTAAACAAGGCATCCCGATAATTATCACGTTTGCGGGGTCGACAGCGGCCCGTTCGTCATGCGCGTAGGCTCCGTTGCACGTTTCCCACGGTAAATCAGCGCGCGGCTCGAAACAATTAGCCCGCTCATTAGGAAGAGCGGAGGCGGCGCCAACACGGTTTTCCGCCGTGTAAATTAGTCCGTCCCGTCCGTCAACAGAACGCCGAAGAAGTTTCGGAGGCGGAGGAGGAAGCGCTCCTTCAGAGTCCTGTCGGCCGGAGGAGTTGGAGGAGGCTGAAAGCGATTGCGCAATCAGCGGCCCAGCGTGGCCGCGGTATCAATGTTTCCAACGCGGTGAAAATTATTAAGCCCCCGGCGGTAAAACGTTCCCGCGAGTAAGCAAGGAGAATCATCTCTAGGCGCAACGACGCGTCGCTGCTTTCCAAATTGATTTATACCCGCGGCCTCAGCGATCCTGTAAATTGTTTCTGCCGCGGGTTCGCCCGGCTCTCTCGACCTTCGTGCTTTCGAGTCGGCGGATCATTTGCATTTTCAACGGCCCGGTCCGAATGCGTATCGAAATCCGTCATTTCTCACGGGATAATCCCGACCGCGGCTGCCTCCAACAGTTACGCATCGGCAACATGGCGCTGAATATTTATACGCTTTCGAGAGGACGGCTCGAGCGTCTGCTGGAAAGCGACCGGGTCGGCCTAAACCCCGACGGTGCAAATGGATTCGTACAGGGCAGGAGGGGAGAAGAGGAGGAAAAAATAAACAAAGACCCATCTCCCAGATTCGAATCTGGAGTTTTCCACGTCTGAATGCCTCGGGTTAACGCCGCTGCCAGTGTGAATATCGAAGACAAAGGGAACAATTCATCCAGCGGTGCTTCTGTTTCGATGCTGAGGAAGAGGACTGTGCGAGGAGTGTGCTTCAAGTTTCCACTGTTACGAGCGGACGACTGTAAAATGTAATTAAATATCTACTTTTAATTCAACGCTTAATCGCTGCTCGGAAAAGGGATTTAGGGTAATGTCGCACCTGCTACCGGAAAGGAGGCATACAGCCAGGCGTGCACGCGCCCCCGTCACGAAAGGGGACACGCTGGGCTGTTGGGGGGCGTACGCGTGAAATCACGCAATTCTAACGTCGCGTGAGCAAGCGGTGTCACGGAAGCAGAGGTAGGCACTGGAAAACCAGTAGCGGACGAGGCTTCAACTTAGGGATACTGGAGCGAAAGCAATGCTCCGCGTTCTCGGTGCAAGATGAGCCGACTTTTAATTGCCTCAACAGCGCCGCTCGGATCTGATAATCGAAAGAATATCAATTCCTCCGCATAGGAGCAACCCGCTCGCTGCTTGAATTGCACCGTGCCAGGGGGACGTTAGGGCTCGCGATTGAAATCGACTTCACGATTCGATTTGCGATCACGGAGGGGACCCGTCACGGCGGACAGAAGAGGACGAGGCGGGGGAGTAAGGGAGAGAAGCAACCGTGGCCCGACAGAGGATAATGATCCCGAACTCATTTCGCGATCATTCTATCTGATTGATCTGATTAGTCCAGGCCCCGGAACAGGTCGACCGGTAAATGATCTCAGCCGATCTCAATCAGCTTCTGAAAAAAATAAAACGGCATCGACCCTTCCTCCGCTCCGAGCCCTCCCCCCCCTGCCTTCCGTCTGTCCGTATTTATCGTGTCTTTTTCTTCTGGCTCTCGTGTCTTCGCCCTCCTCCGCCTCCCCCTCCCCCTCCTCCTCAACGTCTGCACGATAATGAGAGCCTCCCATGTAGAGAAAAGGGATTATTTGCGGCACGGGATCGAAAATGCCGCGCGAGCCTCATTATCGGATGCACGACTACCACGATTCTGGAGCGGCTTTCGTTTCGACATCGTTCCCTTTCGGCTCTCTCCTTCCTCGTCGATCTTCCCCGTGGCAGCCGACCCATCCAGCCCTCCTTTTTTCCCCGCTTTCCTGCGCCGTTGCACGGCTATCGGCGCGGAACCGGCGAAACGGTAAATCAACGACAAGGCCGGGTCAGGGGTCGAGGAATTGGAGCTGCTCCGGTGCTTCTGGAACAAAGTCGTGCAGCGACGACACCGGTCGCTCGGGGGACAGGTCTGTGTACACTTGTAGAACAGAACGGCGGGAGGAAGATTGGGACGCGGAGCCGCCGCTCGGGAGTGAAACCCGCGGCACGGGGCACGCTTGGAGAAATACCAGTGAGAAAGTAATCGGTTCACGACGAACCGAAGGTTGAGACGAAAATTCTCGTGGGGAAAAATTGGATCTGCCCAGGGTGCCAGCTTGTCCGATGGCAAGTGGGCCCCCCTTAAGCATCAGACAATATGTTAAAAATGTTAGTGAACTTTTAGTAGCTTGAAAATATAATAGAAATAATAATTTGAATCAAGGATCTAGCCGGGTAAGCGTAGGGAACCCCAGCACCAATTTTAGTATTTACGTATCACCAAACGCTGCTCTTTGCCTAAACACCACTGAGAGAACTTTCAGATCTCTACCTCCTTTCGTCTGGGTGTTATGAGGATATGTAAGGTAAACGTACCTATTATGAAACACCTTCCCAAACATGTCCCCTTCTTGAAACAGCATCACAAATAACGAAATAAGAAATAGTTATGGCATATATAAGCAACTGCCAAACATTCTATCGATATTTATACATTCTTTTCTGTACAAATTCACCAACATAAGTATTATTATACAACAATCTATTACAAAAAAATGGTTTTAATGTAATTCATTGATAAAAATAACCGTTTCATATTGTGTGCCTCAATTTTTTGAATGTCCCGCTTTATGGAACGGTTCGGAAGCGTGTTCCAAGACCACGGACCCGTGTTCACATAGTTGTACCAGTTCATGAAACACACGCCTCAGCTTTGATAATTAGATATTTCCAGTGAAAAAGAGAAATAGTTCATTATTTAAACTGCTCTAGAGCGTTTATAAAATATATTATATTCACGTTTTCATCATAAATACGAGTAAGTATGCGTAATTCAAACTTTTTTAATAAATATCAAAAACCTAACCTGACGGGGCGTTTCATAATAGGGACATTGAATATGAAACACCGGGTCATGGTACGGAAACAGTGTTTCATAATACGTACAGGTCCTTCATTTAGTTTTTTAGTCATATTATTTTTTATTTATAATAAATATACATTTTATGGCTCATTATATAATCACAAAACAATGGCCTATCGAATGGTATGCAAATTTTCAATGCTAACCCACTAAATTTTATAAATTAGATGACAATTGCATAACCCCATCGAAAAGCGTTTCATAATAGGTACGTTTACCTTACGTGCATTTTGAAGCATTCAAATATCTTAAGTAGTTCGGAGGAAAAGTCTACCGATCTCCCAAAATCTACATGTACCTAATTATAGTCTCCGCGCTACCCAGTGCAATCAGCGAAAGTGTTGCACGCTGTCGCGAGTTGCACACGTGGGAACACGGCTTCCCGAACACCGTGTAAATATCCCCGGTATATCGCGCGTGTTCGCGTTTCCTCGTTTCGACCAGGTCTGTTCGGTTTAATGCACCCGTGATCTTTGGCACGCATGTGCAACAAGGGCCGCGGCAGGTGCCTCGCCTGAGTCACGGATTTTATGGTCCACGACCCTGCATTTCGCGGTTTCTCACGCTGCCTTTAACGCAGGAATGCTAAAAAGTCGTTCCTCATTAAACGAACTGGAACGGAATTCCGGAACGGTACTGGAAATACCGCGCCAGCGGTCGGAGTTTAAGCGGGAGCAATATGGATTGCGCTTTGCGTGTTGCGCCGCGCACGCGACGCGCGAAGCGGACTCCGCTCGGCGTGTGACTTATTCGAAGATGACACCTTCCCACACGGCTCTACAATCTTTCTAAGTAAAGCGGGAAATCTGCGGTCAACTTGGGACGAGAATAACATTTCGTCGCAGCTCTCTATTCTTTGTACTGACTTCGATTTTTCTAAAACAAGCGACAACCCACTTCCGCGGAGTCGTTTCGAGGAACGATAGATCCGACTCCTAAGAAACTCAAGCCAGCGGGAAACAATGGCGCCTGGGGGAACTTATGCGGGAACACGTTCGCGAAATCGCGCGTGGCTAATGATGCAGCGAGTATCTCGGACTTCTGGCTAAAGTTTTGACGAAACGTGTGCCAGTAGTGTTTTAATTGTAATTTGTTAAATTGACAGCAAGTGGAAAGTGGAGACCTGCGGGGGTAGGATGTTTGGCGGTCTATTGGACGTTGGTTAAGATCGTTAAAGAGTACGATGAATTTTTGACATTCAGAGTTTGAGTTTCGCATGGCAGGCAGTGGTCAACGTTTCTTCGTCGATGATTCGCGTGGAAAAAGAAGAAAGTGAAACGGGTGACACTTAGAAGTGCGTTCTGGCAGGTAAAAGGAAGGAGCAGTGACCGGTCGGCGGAACGCAGCGTTCGTTCATTCATGCAAACACGCTTCTGCGATCTTTCAGTGGCTGGTTCGTTTGCGGAAATGGCGCGAAAGACGGCGATTGAGCGCTTCCTTGTAAACCACCGCCAATGCAGACTTTCTGGTCAACGAAAAACGTTTAAATGTGAGCGCAGGTGGTGCTTGGGGTAAAAGTCTTGTAATATTACGAAATTAAACCAAAATTTAGTGATCCATAAAAAATCAGAGAACTTTGAATTTAACTTCTTTTTTATATCTTTTTGAATCTGAAAACTCACCATTTTTTCGAGGGGATGTTTTCACCCTTAAGGACCGTTTTATTGTCGAATATAAAAATAATTAACGTTATTAGCATCACTTGAGTTACATTTCTCCAAAGTTTCAGATTTTTTTTAATTTTCAAATTGCTGAACTTCCCTTGCTAATTTCCTTTCTACATATCCATAAAAAGGTTTCAGAAGCTTAGGTCCTCGAAGACAAGACTTATTGAAACGTAAAGCTCTTTCACCCATTTTTCTTTCTGCCTCCAATCAAAGAAGACCTATAGCCGGTCCCAGTTGTGTGACTCACCCTCTGCAGCGATCATTATGCAGTCAATCAACGAGTCAACTAAGGCTGTTTTCATTAACATACAAATTACTTACCCGAGGATGCGAAGAATGATGGCAATCTGACATAAATTTCAACGCCCCGATATCTCTATATTTAAGTCTGATTTAATTGACGTACAAGCGCGCAGGAAAAACACAATGGGAAAGTTATAGATGTAACTGTCAGCGTCCCTGGAATGTCTAGACATTCCCCAGTGAAACGTTTCGCAGGAGAAAAATCGGGGATTGAAAGTTACTCTATCAGGAACTCGTGCACACTCCTGCAAGGGTACCGACAAAGTAAACGCGTCTGCCGTCCTTCAAACCAGTTGGAAATTCAGGGAACAAGAAAAGGACAGATCTCACTGTCGGCTGTAGATCTCTAAAGAGTCTGAAATCGCAGCGACAGGTGTCAGGATACAGCTCGCAACTGGTACACGTGGTAATTATCGATATTCCTGGTGGCCCGTGACCCTTCGCCCGTGAAACGTCTCGCCTCGTCCAGACGGATGACACATTTCCGTAACTATTTAATCACGACATCGTCGAATTAACGTCAATGCATCAGTCCACTGTCAAAAACGGCGATGGATGGTGAAACGAGGCTCGTAGTACTTGGTTACCTTCCCTGAAAATTACAAGCCTCTCTGCAGGTTCCAGGTACAAGAAGATGGGACATCACGGATCATTCAGAAATTATCCGTATCCAAAGTTCTTGACAAGAATCAGTACCTCGGTCGAATTATCTATTCACCCATAAATCAACAACTCTCTCAATGCGCAATGTATTCCAAAGCGAAGAACACCCCCCAGATAGAGAAAAGAAATCTTGATTTTATTCTTCAAATTAATTTCTCATAATCACCCAACGAATTTGATTGAATTTGCATTAAATGAATTTTTCTTAAAATCATTTTCATCCGTTCAACTCGGCTCCCTCCAAGATTAAATCCTGAGTGCGCCACTGAACCCAATCAATCCTCGCAAGATAGCCAGACGTGGAACGCGGGGAACGGGTCGACATGAATCGGGAACGCGAACCCCGGGTCGGAATTAAGCTCGGACGGGGCAATCTCCGTGGAAGATGAGCGGTTTCATAGACGAGCGAAGGACAAACGCGCGGGAAAGAGGAATCGAAGCCCGGCGGCCTCTGGCAGATGCGGGGATGAAGGGGGGGCGCGAGGCGCGGGGAGGGATCGAAGGGGTAGCAGCGAGATGCATTTCGTGGATTAAGAAGGTTATATACCTGGCGGTCTCACGGTGAGCCAGCGCGGTAGGAGTCTAATAAGATGTAACTAAATTATGATTGGATTCATCATTGCCGCGGACGGGATTGGTATGGTCGATCGTTTCTGCCGGCAGAACGAACAGCCGCGCGCCACCGTCCGGTCAATAATTCATCGGCCCCGAGGCATTCTATATGAAGCGTGATATACCGTGATCCCGAATGAGCGATTGCCAACGGCAAGGCGAGACGGAAGAGGAAGGGACTGCATCCTTCTGCGCGCATATACTCCTGTTTCTGCGGCTGTAGAAGGGTTGCTGTCAGACACCTCGTCTCGACGCTGCTGCGGGGTTGGTTGTTTTTCAAGCGTTCGGTGATTTGTTACTTCGTAAGGCAATATAATTGCGTCAGTATTATGATGAAAATTAAATAAACAATTACTACACAAATATTGTATGTCCACTTTGAGCGTTTTCGAGAAAAACAGGTTTAAACAAAAATATTATTTTTGACAAATTTGTGAAGTAGGTATAAATGTGATTTTTTATACAGCATAAAAAAACAGTCGATAACTATTTCTTGCATATAAAAACTCAAATTTCACACAAAGTGGACATAACCTTGCCAAGCCGTTTTCCAAGGTGGCAGGGAAAAGAGGATCGCCCAAAGAAGAGGGGAAAGGAGCGAGGGGACGGCATGAGTAAGCGTTTATGCAAAACGAGTGTAAACGTTCGTTTTGTTGGTTGAATTAGCCCTAGGCGATCTCTCGGCTGGCATAAGGGCCGGGGAGGGAGGATCTACGTCCTCTTCTCGAGTTTCGGGGCCCAATCACGTGGCCAGTCATTCCCGACCCAGAGGCCCTCGGATCAGGGCAACACAGGAGGGTGATTTTTGCATGTCACGTGGGCAAACGGGCGCGCACTGAATGCCCGTCGTTAGGCTCTCGTTGTGCCACGATGAGTCGGTTTCACGCAACGATACGCCTGGAGAACGCTCCACTTTGGGCCCCTTTTTCGAGGGCTCCTATCGACGAGACCCGAGCAACCCTGCGGGGATGCCTTGAGGCAGACGCCGTGCTAGTGTCCGCCCATCGAGCCACGAAACAGTTGCAATGTACGCTCGACACAGAAGAATAAATTGAAAGAGCTTTTCGCGTTCAAAAATATATCAATTTCTGAGTTTACGACGTCGACGCTGGGGAAGTTTGGGGAGCAATTTGCAGGGATTATTGGTTTTTATACTCGAAGACAGTGCCACCCTAAACTAAGGGCAAAGGTTGCTTTATAGAATATTCTTTTTACGGTCCTCAATTCCCCGGCAGGCTTGGCGCGATTTTCGGAGCAATAATGGTAAAAAGCTGCCAGTGATTTTACGAGCAGACCCTCGGACTAACGGTAAACGACTGCGACTAGGGAACCCTTCTGGCGACTTTTACGACTTGACCCACATTTTCCGGCACGGCGACGAGGGTGCAGGTCTGCTTGTTCTTTCTCCCCGGTGCGCGCTCGCCATAAAAATGCGAGAGCCGTACGAATTTCCCGCTGGTAAAATAGTCGGGGAAGAAAGGGCGAGGAGAAAGGACGCGGGGCCCTCGTTGCCAAAAAGTCACGGACACCGTTAGGCCGTAGAATGATGGACGCGTTCTTTCGGAGAACTCGGACCATTTTACGACCGCCTCCATATAAGACAAAACAATCTCGACCAGATAATCCGGGGATATTCGATGAACGACCGTAAAAACGGGACAATTTTGCCGGAAAAGAAATTTGCTCGTAAACGAGAATATAGAAAATCCGACGCTATCGTGACTTATCGTTAGTGATCCATGGGGCTTACTAATTTTAGAAAGCCCTCAAAAACGATTGTAAATACTGCATCGAAATTACAGTAGATATAAAATCCAATAGGTATACATAATAATAAAATTATATTCTACAATTACTAGCACGTGAACCACCAGGTTTATCGTACATATAACCAAAGGTAAAATGAGTATTTGAAACGAGTAGAATATCTAAAAATATGTGACCAGAGCCTCAGTGGACAAAGAGCAACCATACCTAAAAGCCCCAATTCTCCAATAACCCTAAACAGTGTGCTTATTTCCCCCAGCACCCTCGATTTTTTCCCCAAATTTTTATCCTCCTTCATTTCAGCCTGCCCGTCGACCCACTCGACTTGCCTGCTTTCTTTACGATCGGTCGCGCTCATCCAGCCGTCGCACCGTGGAGTTATTACTAATGCCCTTCGACAATCGGGAACAATGGACGCGTGAATGGGTCATAATCGATTCGATTGTCGTAAGGGATCAGCCTGGTTTCCTGCGACCCGTCGTTTCAATACCTGGAACCGCGCCTCCAGACCAAAAACGAAAACATTCGGTATCATTAAGTGTCTGGCCCCGTCCCGGACAATGTCCGAGGGCGGGCGTGTAATTAATGCACTCAGGGGGCTTAAGCCCCCCGAGCATCGTAAAGTGTTACAGATTTTTTTCTGCAGCGTGTTTTTATTTTTTTACACAACCCGCCCCTCGGTGCCTGGTGCCCGGTAAAAATCCCTGTAAACAGAGGTGCTTAAGGTAGGGCTGGCGTTGACCCCCATTATGCTCGGGCCCCTGAGCCGCGTACCTGACCCTCGGGGCTATCAGCTCTCCGCTTAGACTTCTTTCTCTTCGCTGCGTCGCGCGGGCAATTAGAAACAGTAAAAAGAAGTGAAAAAGCCGGGGAAAGAATTGGGGAAAGTGCCTTTAGAAGCGGAGGGATCTGGGGATCGCTCTTGCGGTGTAAAACTTTTTGTCGCTCCCGCTTTGAGGTGTTCCGGTTAGCAGGGCTGGGGACGGGCTATAAAACGGAGAGCCCTCCGAGAATTAATATTGCACTCGCCGTGGCGACTTTAGGATTGAAGAAACTTCGAAGGATATGGAGCGAGAGCCTGAAGATTCCAGCGTGAAAAACAAAGGGGCAGCGAGGTGAGCACCGAGCACGCGGTCATCGAGCAGACATCCTGCGTCTGGCCGCGAATGACGCAGCAAACCAGCGAGCCGTCCTGTTGCGTCTTGATGAGCACGACGAGAGACATCGTCCGTCGATTCGAACTATCGATATCCGACCCGCGCGACCCCCGGGCCGGTCTACACGGGCTGGAACGCGATATACGCTGCTACAGGTTCTGATTGCTCTCCACGGATGTGACAGATCTGCCTCCTTCGCCGCGGGACACGAATTTGTCGATACATCCTTTACGAAGGGCAGAGAGGATGCTCATGAACGCCGGTATCATCGACAGATCGCCGGATGTTCACCGGCCACGGGCTAGACACTCATTTGCTCGCCCGAGCAACAGTCCGAGTCGATTAAACCGTGATCCGATCTACACTTCGAGACACGGTGTACATACCCGCGAGTGTTCCCCGGAACTAGCGATTAACGAGGCGATCCTCTAGCGTCTGTCGTTCACTTTCTCGGTACAGTGGAGCTGGGAATATGCCCAGACGTTGGCGTCCAATACGCAGAAGGGGGCAACGGTGTCACGCAACAAGTGTCGAGCTTCTGCTGGATGCCAAGGGCAGCAAGGTGGGTCAAAAAATCACGAGATCCCAGGCGTGGGACGAACCTACCCTCCGGTCGACCGACTTTCATTTTCATTGACCGACGTGCATCCGTCGCTATCCGGGGCCCCAGAAAAAAAGAAGGAAGAGGAGGAGAGGAGAGAGGAGAGGCATCGAGGAGCGTTCCTCGAGGTCGAGCTCGACTTTCATAGATCGTGGCATACCGCCGCATTCTTCGCTGCCTCTTTCTCCCCCATCCCCATCTCGAGGCGCTCTCCTTTCTCCTCCCCCGCGCGTTTCTTCCCTTTTTTCGGACCTGCCAACCGAACCACCAGCCACCTGCTGAGAAAAGTGCTCCGTGACCGTTCGACGGTTGCGTCAGGACCGGGCACAGTTATTTGCATCATCCATCAGGCCACGGGGGGAAGGAAAACGAGGCGAGGAGGTCGCCTAGAGGGAGCCGGAGGGGGGGGTTGCGAGACAAGAGAACCGGGAGAAGGATGGGACCGCTCCCGATTCCACCCCGGGGGGATTCGCCCGCATTGTTGGGCCCCACGGTGATATTTTATTGGGTTTATGACGTCATTAATCTGATCGCGGTATCCGCCCACCGGCTTAATCGTGACGCATCTGAAACGGTGGACACTTGCCGCGCGCCTCTACCTGCCTCCTGTCATCTCGGGAATTTTCGGCTCGGCCAACGCTGCAGATTCACGCCGAGATATACCCCCGAATACGTAAATTATCCGCTTTATGGACCTACCGTGCACTCCTTTCTTTCGCGCGCACCATCCAACCACCGCTCTTCACGGCTCTTTCTCCCGGCCTCCCCTTTCTGCCTCGTGAACCTCGCTCGCGACTATCCCTCGAGCACCGTGGAACGGTGAGTACAGTTCTCTGAAATATTAAATCTTACGAATTTTTATGCTTGGGGAAAGAGGGGGTAAGAAATCGCCAAAATTACCCGCACGTAATTTAAGAACCGCCCCTATTCTACGTCAAACTAGAAATGCACGTGAATTGAAGATGTAAATAATGGTGAACAACTCGAAGCTTAAACTTTCCTATATACCACCCTACACATTCTCTGCCCAGCCGCAAGTATGATCGATCTCGGAGCCGTTGAAACTCGAAGCAACGCGCTGGCCCCTATTCCGAATACCTTCGACGCGCATAGGTACATTACGTACACCAGTCGACTAAAGTATTTGGACTTTCACGGTAGACGGGAGTGACAGGAACGCCGCGGCCCGCTAATCAGGGCTGAAAAACTCTTCTCGCCTCGCGGAACGGGTACAAGTCCGGCGCTGATTGGCCTGACAAGGGACGCGGGATAGTTGCACGCGACATGTCTCGTGAAGGACCGCGTAGTTTCTCGTCGGCGCTATATGTCGTTGTTCCCGTTCACGAGTCGTACAAAAGGGTGTACAATGTACGCTGCTACGTGCACGCGCGACACTCGAGGCCATTCAGCGCCGTCCGGGACCGTTTGACCGATCACAATACGAAATTAAGATAGCGATCGACACCCCGGTATCGCCTGGGCCCCCGGTCTGACAGGAACGGGCGAAAATAAATAAACGGCCGATAAATCGCGTTGCGAAACGTCGCCCCGGGGACACCCCGCAGATCCCGTCGGCTGAAACAACCGCATTCAGGCTGAACGTTGAAAACGGATTGTCGTTGAGGGGTCGGTGCTCGACGAATGGAAATCCGACGCGCGCGGATCTGTCCTGTCTCCCCCGATTGAAAAACGAGACTGTTGGCGGGCGAGATCACGGCGAATAAACACGCCGCGATGCAAACGGGGGGACAGATAAGACGTCAGGCGACGGTTTCACGTGGGGCGGAATTTTTCGACCGACTCCCACGGCCCACGTATCTTCAACGACGAAATAAATCTTCCCCTTAGCGGCTGAGGAGCGAGTGTCAGCCACGGGGGCCTCGTCTCTTCTATGCTAGATACGACCGGGTCGAAGACGTAACGCCCTCGATGATCGATCGACGTTTCGATTCTTCGCGAAGGAAACGTACGCACGGTGCCGCGCGCGTTCCTCTTTCGTGCGCGCCGGCCACTCTGAATCAGCAAATCCTTTGATATCGTTTGTGAGGCTGGCGGCAGCTGCTCGCGGGCCCCGATCCCCGCATTATTTCGTGCCTCACGGGGCCCTCCGCGCAACACGCCGCGCCGGCCGGCGTGAATACGCCGGTATATATACGAGCAGCATGCATGTAGACATCAGATACCGCCGGTATAATATAACTTTTGCCCGCTAGAGATACTTGACGCCGCATACCTTCCGCGAGCACGGAATGCTCGGCGTGCCGGCCAGACGGGCGAAAACGTATCGGTGTGCGGCCGAAAATATTATTTTTCGCCCGGCCACGGGCTACGTATGTACGTGCTCGTGCAACATGCGATCTGATTGAGGAAAGAAATCGTGACTGGGCTCGCGATGGATTTCGAGCGTGCTCGTGTTCCGAGCACCCCTTCGGAGCGATACTCCTCTCTCACGAGGATGTGAAGGTAGTCACTGTGATTTGGATGGAAATCTACTTTAGATGCGGACGGCATCCATCCTCGTGGCAAGGATCGGTAAATATCGGTATCCCCTTTTTGGTAGGTACTGAGGAAAGGTTTCTTTGTCACGAGGGTGGAGGGTGGAAGAAGAAGGTGTCAGTGGGAGCAGAATCTGAACAACTTTGAAAGCCTCGCGAGATACTTTCTAAACAAATAATTATCCCCATGAATGGCTGCGTCACACCTAATCGATCGATCCGTGAATAATGGCGCTGCAGCATTTAAGAGTCCCTCTCGCGATGAATTTTATGGACGATGCATACCCATGCAACCATCCACCTGGATTGACTGGCAATAAAGGATGCCCTTATGTGTTGCTCGTGCATGGAGAACGCGATGCAAACGATACTGCCAAGCATGGAAAGGTTAAGCATCGCTGGGGAAAGTAAATTAAATTTGCAGAATAGTCGCTCCGATTTCACAAAAAACTGGCAAGTCAATCGAGGCCTATTTCACAGTGTTTCATTAGCCTGCCCCGTTCGCGCGCGGTTTACGAGAGGTATTTATAAATGGCAGCGCTAATAATTCCTCCAATCAAATGACCGCGCGTTTGGAGAATTTAATTCAGTTCACATTAGCGGAAATTCTTTGATCCGACGGGTAGGATTTCACGTATGCATAATCAGGTCAGCGGTTTCAACGATTTACGAGGTAGAAACTCTAGGGAACTTAGTGCAGCGAAGAAAATTTTCTCATAATCGTGCAGCGAACCTGCGCAGTCATATTTCTTAACCCCTCGCATATCAAGCCAATTTAGTCGCTCGTGTGCATAGGAATTAGCCTCTGCATCGAGCAGGTATTCGGGTGCGTACACCAGATACCCAAGTTTCCCTCCATTTATCGCCCGATAAAGTGTACAAATATTCCGCTGAGGGCACTCTTGAAAAGGGACAGGGCCTCGCGCTCGGTAACCCCGAGCAGTAGTGGACCGAAAGGAGCGAATCCTCGGCGATCCTCCCAGCGTTCGTCCACAAGAGTGCCTCACCCTATATGCACGTACATAGGCACCGTACGTGGTCGAAAGTATCTTTTACCAGCGCAGCACGAGCGGTGTACGGGTCCGTGAGCAGGCAGCACACTTCTCACGGATCCGAAGTGGTATACGTAGACAGTCGCCCCCGGTACGACCCCGGAACGTACGATTCGTATTGTGCGCGATCGCGGAACGAACGATCGCTACACGATCTCCCGCTGCTAGATCGCCAGATCGCCGATCCGCCGGTACAGCGATCTATTGATCGCGAACAACGCTCCGCACACACGAGGCAACGGGCGGCTATCTAGCCGCTGCATCGATATGACTACGTTTCCATCGATGCGGAAGTGGCCGTTCACGAAAAACGCGCGCGCGCGCGCGTACGCCAGCCGGCCGACGAAACAAACGCGTAATTGGCATTCTCTCCTCGGATCAGGGAACGCTCGATCGGTCGTAACCGGCGGTCCGGTGCGATATGACCGATGCAAATGAAATTTCGCCCGATCGGCCGCGACCGCCCGCTGATCCCGGCGCGTACGCGGAAAAGGGGGAAACGCGGCAGCGGCACCACGCGTGCTTGCCTCGGCCTAATGATCGATTAAGTGGATTACGCGGCTCGTGGTAAATCCCTCCCGTCCTCGGCCGGGGATTTATTAATTGTGGAATTTACTGTCCGTAAGGGAGAGCCGAGGGTTCGCGAGAGGTCTTCCGCGAGCCTCGCCGCGTTTCCGCTTAATTTGACGACGATCAGGGATTCGCCTCGCGGCGACTCCGCGCGCATCTCTGAAGACCGTCCGATGATATTGCTGTTTAGCGTTGATTGGCCGACGTCGTTGCACGGATTAGATGCTTTGCACGCCTCGCGGGAGGGCTTGATTAGCCGCAAGAGCTTCTTTCACTGCTTTCTTGCTGGGCTTTCTTTTGGAACGGAGTGTGACGAACGTCCCCGCGCGAACGGGCGACCCGGCGCGCGAGGAGTCGCGAGATTCCTCTTCTCTCCTGCGCACAGTAGTCACGTTGCCTAGCAAATGGATTTCATTTCTATCCTCCGCGTCTTCAGCCGGGCGAAATCGATCCTCGGCTCATTACCCTTACGCAAGCAGGCATTCAGGCGCAGTTCGCAATTAAAACTGGATATCAGGGAGCGGCGTGTTACGTCGCAGCTCAATCTCGATTTCGTAGATCCAGATTTCGCATCTGCGCGGCCAGGCGATTATCCTTTCAGCGAAATGAATCAACTCCATCCTCGGCTTCTTTCGATCAAACGAGAGACGCTTAGGGGAACGGCGGTGTTTCGTGCGAGAAACGATCGGTCAGAGGTGTCGACGGGCAAAAGGAAGAAGACGGGGGCGAAGAGGAGAGGGCACGACATCTTCGGGAGGACCTGTTGACTTAGGCGAGCGGATAATACGAGTCGGAGAAAGGTCCTGACACAAAAGGAGGGTGGCGATTCGTGCCTGGCCGGGATTCGAGCCACGATCGTCGCCCTCTTTCCACCACCGTCGACCTATCCTTCTCAGTGGCTTCGTTTTCTTAAGTTCCCTCTTTCGCCACGTCCTTTTTTCTCCCGGTCTCGTTGAACGGCGGCTGCCTGCGCTGTTTACCCCGGATAAACAGAGGGCGAAAGGAACGGGCGTCGTGGCAGGCCCCGGCAGTCTAATTGCAGCAGATTCTTGGCGATCGTTTTTCGGAAGGCTTGCTCGGGATCCGAGGAATCCGCTCGAAGAAAGTGTTTCACCGAGTAAGTTTTGTATGAAGAAACGTGAACCCCTCCGACTCGCGGCACTCTGAATGGAATAGTTTGAAGATTAATTGGAGTCGTCGAAGTTGCCCGGTCTTCTAACGAGTACAAGCTTAATTAGAGTTAATCGGATACGGTTTGACTCCTAACAGGTTCATTTACATCTTCTTTCCTGGGGACTAAGCTTGCAGCGACGCATAATCCTTTAATCCGACATATTGATGGATCCTTCTGCTTCACAGGTACTTGCTTAATCCTTGGTCGTTATTTTTACCTTGTTCGGGACAATTAATCAGGACTGTCCTGGACACCATACAATCGCTGTCGGTCTGGCGCATCTCATTGCCTCTAATAACGAATGTAGGGCAACCCTTTGAGAGAACATCACTGTGAATGCATTTCTTTGAGAAGTGACAAGTAAGGGATGTTTCAAAGAACCATTTAGAGATATCATAAATATTCCAAATGAAGGGTAGCACGCAATAAATAGTGCTCTATATCAGAGACGAGCAAAAACAAATTCACCCCATAAATTAAACTTCTTTGATCAGTGTATTTAAGTATTTAACATTGCGGCCCAAAATAGAGTATTAAGTTTCCACTTTTGGCTCACTACTGGCCAAAGATTGCTCACCACTGCTCTATTCCACCCTTCATCTGAGGGAATCCATGACTCCTGCGGGTCCTGAGCAGCTACCTACCATGTTCCTTCCGTCGTGGCAAGCCAGAAAAATGACTGCAGGGGGAAGAGAGTCGTAGACGAGCCGAAGGTTAATGAGTTTGCTACCGTCTGTCACGAATAAAAGTACAGGCATGGGGCCCGGTGTACCGCCGGATGAAATAAGGTACGTATGCCTCGCCGTAGGTTATAACAGACGATACATACTTGGTTTCCGGAATGCATCCCCATTGGTCGCGCACGAATTACCCGCTGGAAGGGGGCAAAGAGCAAACCGCTCGCCGGCAAGATGGCGCCTGTTCTAAATTCAAAACAAGACGCTGCTTAGCATATACATATCCCGGGCTCGGCCGCACGGTGCACGCTATGACATTCGCAATTCAAATCCGTACATTTCTATTACCATTTTAATTCAAGGGCACTTGGTCGCGGCGCGTGCACCAGCCCCGTAAGGGTTCCTCCTGCCTCCAGGCCATCTCTTTTACGCTTCCGACTTTCTTTCGGTAAAAGGTCACTTGAAAATCACAAAATCTGCTGGAGTGCTCCTTCACAGGGGTGAAATTGCTGTGATAAGAACCCACAGTTCCCTTCCAACCACCGATCAACTGACAGCCGTCAGAGCCGTTACATTATTCATCCGATCGAAGCTCGCGCCAATTTTCTTACAGCCGTAACTCCTTCCGCGCTACCAAGAGTCCATCAGACATTCCAAAATCGTCTACAGCATTTATCCAATTAAATACGTCTCGCGAATTAAAATCCCGACTCCACCCTGTCGGAATTCCGTTCCCCTGGATCAGCCGCCATCGAAAGCTTCGCCCTTTCTTCTACGCGCCTCAAGAAATAGTGGTCGTGCGCGGTGCAATCGAATCGTAACGCGTGTCACGCACGATCTACCCTTTAATGTCCCTCGTTACGAACCGCCGGCACACCGATCTCGCTCTGCGCCGCGATAAAACGGAAATTTTATGAAGATGAGGCATTCGACGTGGCAGCGGGGTCGCTCGCCACCGCGTAGGAGAATGTTTCTTTCGTTGCATCCAGCAAATTGCCGCGGCGTTTCCCGTGGCGAGCGGCTGGCTCGTTCGTCGATAATCGTCTCGTTAGATCGGCCATGAGAATCGGAGACAAGGATCGGGCCGATCGAACATCTGGCGAAACCCTTTTAGACGCGGACCCGGGATTTGTGGCGACACCGAAAACTGACTCGTTCCCGCGAATTTATGTGCGCCGTCAGATTAAGGGACGATCCTGTCCCTTTCTTCTCGGGGGCGCCCCAGCCATTGTGCCCACTTCCGTGTACTCGGTTACGCATAACGAGATCCTCAGGATTTCACGGGGCTCCACGACGACGTGTCGCTATTTTCTATTAATGACCCGTCCTCCTGCCCGATGACACACGGAACAGATGTTCTCGGCTCTCCTTGGTGCACCGCTTCGTGACTGACAATACTTTCTTTTTTGCTCGGCTGTGTATCCTATCGTCGATCGACTCTGTTACTTGGGCAACGTTCAGACGCGGCTCTCAGATGTAGGTGTTTCTTACTTGAGAATCATATAGTTATAAATTCTACTTTGTTCGGCTTGCGGACCTATACAGTGGCAGAATTCATTATTGAAATGGTTCAATTTTTCCTGCGGAGGAAGATAATTAACCCCTCAACCGTCCCTCGTGTCAATTTCGCACAGTTTTCCCGTAATAAGTTATACTATATTAGTGATTCTGGTAAACAAACAGTATGTCCTACACATCGATTTATTTTATGCGAATGTTGTGAAAAATCTAAGATTTTACCACTGCGTCCATTCGACACCGAGGGACAGTATCAGTTCGTGACATGAGGAACGGATGAGGGTTAAGTAAGACAGAGATGGGCAAAAAATTATTTGAAACTTCGCACACAAATTTTTATTTGAAATAATTTTTTGCCCATCACTGAAGTAAGACCTACAGCTCAAAATAGAAGTATCCACAGCAGAGTACAACTGCTTCCAAGTCGATCGTTTCCCAACAATAACGCGTTGGATAAAGTGCCCGACGTCTCGCAAAACCGTCCCCCTCCTGTTTACAGCATCGCATGTTCCTAACTTATTAGCGGATCTCGCTCCACGTATATTTACCTACCATCCCATGGCGAAACGTTTGCTTCCTCGCCTTGGCGAGGTTTTAATCGAGCGTAATTATCTCCTGTTCCCCCGCGAGAGGATACTGACGTAATCAGAGCGTGATCGACGCGACCTTAACGGCGCCGAGCCCGTGTTTTTCCGCGGACACGTACCTCCGCGATCCCTGAGACCTGGCTTGATACAGTTTCCCGAGGAGGAGGGATCGCTGGACGTCGAGATTTCGACGAGGCGTGTCGCGACGCCCGGAGAGGGAAATGCGGATCTGTTCGTTTAATTGCGGGCATTGAGGGAGCTGGAAGGGCACACGTTGCTCACGCGAGGGTTGATCGTCGCGATTAATCATGGCCGCCGGTCACAATCGACCGCAATCTGTATCTCGCATGCGCGCTGCCGTGCCTGCGGCTGCTCTCGTACCGTTTGGCCTCTTCGCTTATTAAAGACATTCAGGTCGGTGGCAGTAGTCCGACCTGGCGTCGGTTCGTAACAAGAAATTAACAAGCGCGTGATGAATGGCTCGCTCGATGTGCCTGGACGCGGATCTTTTCGATCCTGATTCGCGCGCATGCCTCTGGCGTTTGTATCGATGGACCGATAGCGGCCATTTCGGCGTTATTAAATATATTGCGGTATTTGGAGACGGAGGAATAGAAGTCCAGAGCAGCTCACACCTTCGGAGCATCCTCTTGGCGACAATTAACCCTTCCACTGTGTCAGTTTCCTATGAATATTCAACTGAGGTGCTTATAACTCAATATGGTGGGTACAACTCCAGGAAATTATCCAAAAAGAAGTTGTTTTGATGAGAAACAAAATCCTGCGAGTGATTGACGCCATAGGGTTTTCTGGTCAAATTGTAGTTGCGTTGTGATGGTGGAGCTTCCTCCAAATTTATAAACTCCGACCCCCTTTTAAGGAGAAGACAGTATGAATGTTTAGAGAGACACGTGGGCTGCGCACGGATTTATCAAGAGAGAGTGCAACCTTGTAAGACAACCACGTACACAAAGACTCTATGACCTAACAGATCCCGAAAAGTCGTTCCCGAGGCCCAGATAAATCGATCCGTAAGGTGTCACGAACGATCGAGGCAGCCGCGTAAGGCGAGAATTTATGGACTCAAGTCTACGTGACGTTCTCGATCCGTCTTTGGGCGGCGCCCTTTCTTCCCAACGCGGTTCGGAAAGAACACAGGAGCGTCGGTAGACAATGTGACGGGCAGGGAAGGAGGAGTGCCTCGAAGGGTGGACGGAAATCTCGGTGGAGAGAAGAAAAACGATCGACGACGGAGGACCACTCGAAGGTGCCACTCGGGCCATTCACCGAGAAACCAAAACATCCATTTTCGAGTGGCTCGGGGACAATGACGACCCCGTTGACCCAGGGCCGACAATGGAGTCAGGAGCGCCACTGAAAGAGAGATGTCCATCGACCGGGGACCATGGTCCAGATCGGAGATAAATTTCGCATTTGTAAAAGATCGCCGAATCGACCGCGTGCAGTACGTGCTCTCGTAGCGGAGGAGCACGAAAGAGAAGTAGGAGGATCCCGAAATCGTTGATTCTTCCAGCGAGCACAATGCCCGACCCACGGCTCCTTTCTGACCCGGTAATTGTCCACGTTCGCTCGACAATAATTCCGGAGAGGTGTCCGTCGACGGACGTCTCTCGCTGGACAAACGACCAACGAATAGAGCGGCTAAACGGAGCGGAGCATCCAGTGGCGCGATCCGTTTCTACGCATGGAGCGGCTCGCCTTCTTCTGCGCGCAATATTATTCCGAACGCGAGGCGTACAGGCCGGCCGGGGCATCCGTGAGTATTATTCGCAACCGCTGACCGATGTTGCGATAATATTTTCTCTCGAAATAAAGGCCACTTACGATACACTTGCCCCGCCGTGTGTGGTCCGCGTCCTGGAGAGCCCTTCGCCGTGGCGGGAGGACGAAGTCGGGCGGAAACGGAGGCATGCATCCCGTCGATGCGGCGTGCATTTCTGTCAATCGAGTCCTCTATCGTGCTTCCATTGTCTGCAACGGCAAGCAAGCATCGTTTCAGCGAATGAACGAGAATCGTGGAGAGTGGAATTAGTCTTGATCCACATTTCCATTGTTTCGCTACAAATTCTGCAAGTATGTAGATACGAGATGGACTGAATATTGTATTTATAGATTCCAGAGTTGGGCATTATTCGACTAAATTTTCATTGGAATAAGTATTCGAATAAATTGGTGCGAATAAATTTTTATTCGGACAATCTTTGAGTAAGAAATTCGAATAAAATAAAATTATTCGATAATAACGAATGACTTTTTATTCGATTGAAAATTTATTCGAATAATTTCTTATTCGAATAGAAATTTAGTCGGCTCAACGGACGAATAAAATGATCACGTGATTTCGGCGATGTGTGGTGACATCACTGACTGACACCAGTGAGACTTAATGTTTTTGGTTAAGTAACTCTTGTCACAGTTTGCACTTTGCGGGAATATGTATGACTCGCGGTACTACATAGAGTGGCGTTTTCACATTGCTCGCAAAATAACGTGGCTTGTTACTTCTACATTTAGAGACTTATGTATGTTGTGTCCTGGCAACGTCCGAAACACACATAATCCGATAATTCTTTGAGGCGGGATATCCTATGCGTCCCGGCACACTCAGCCAGCACACGCGTTCAGACATACACGTCCAAACGTGTATGTTGGACACAGTGCAGACTTCCATCGATAAATGTCGAGTACCACATTTATTCGTCCTTCAATCAGGTCGAATAACGAATAAATTCTTATTCGAATAAATCTGGCTCGAATGACGGTACCTACAGTTTTATTCGTGAATAACGAATAATTTTTCGTCGAATAAAATCGTTATTCGTTATTCACGAATAAATCTTGGGGATTTATACGAATACGTATTCGAATTAAAATTTAGTCGAATAATGCCCAACTCTGATAGATTCCCCATTATTTATGCTACCGAATTACCCAAGATTCTAAACATAACACGTCTCTCGAGGCGGGACGACCCAAGGTGATATCGATTCACAACATTTACCATAGCTCTGTCAATTTTAAAGATACGCCGATGAAATTTAAGGGGTGTATATGTATAGAGAAGACTGAGAAATCTGATTATGCATTTTATGCAAAAAAGGCCTCAGTGTCCTGAGCCCGTTCCTGCATCCACCAATTCCAATAATCTTATACCCCAGAGACAACTGCGCAAGACGCAGACATTAATGGGACCGGGGGGGTCATCGAGGCGCGCAAAACTGGAAAACTGAGGCGTTCAGAAGAATCCCGCGGTTCCAGGGAATACTCGGACGGTTGATGGCGCGATACCATCACCTGCGGTTCAATTACCAGATCCTCGTTACGCTTTTCACGGCGGCTGACCATCAGCCGCGCAAATCACCGGGATAGCGTATTTTCGCGAAATCGTAGCAGATTCCTTCGGCTGGATGTCGACACCGTGTGAAATCTCTGTTTGATTGGCGGTTGGCCAAGAGGCCTAGGAAGAGGAAAAGGCTGGGAAAGGGTCGGTTCGATGCAACGAGAGCGAAGAGGAGGCGGAATAAAAGTCAATCAGTCAGTCGCCGCGGCAGTCGTGCACGCGTTAACCTTAGCGCGGAGCAAGCTGCGTGTAACTCGTAGCGCGAGCGTTACGCGCCCGCGAGCATACTCGCGGCCGATGTTAATTGGAATTACACATGTGTGGTCACACGCGAGCGGCTGATCTTGAGCCCGGGCATGATGTACGGGCTCCGCGGCAGCGCCGTCCAGCTCGGCAGACAAGGACGAGCCTCGTCCTCTCACTTGAAAGATCATCCTCGCGGCCAGGATGCGCTCGAGAATTGTTCCTTGTACGGTTCAGATCCAACGAGCCCGCGATGCTAATGTGTCCGTTCTGCGTAGGCAAGAGTCGTGTTGCGATGAGCCGCGGCGCATGAAACGGCTCGCGAGATCCTTGTATTGTTGAGGGTTTCTTGGTTAATTTAATATAAAACACGCGACGCAACGGGGCACGCGGTGGGAATATATAGCGGGCTGTATTTGCGTTGCAGAAAAGTGGATTTTAACTTGCAAGTTGAGGGACTACAGGGACCTAGGATTCGATGGAAATGGAGTCCCATCGGTGTATGTTTAGATTCTTAAACTCTGATTGCAGGAGACACGGAGGAACCGACAAGCGATGAGTCAGAGGCCGTCGCAGCGGGAGGAAAGGTCTCGCGAGCGACGAATGCATTAATCGCCGTCCTTAATTGGACCACGTCGTTAGGCAAGGAACACGACGAAACTGGATATACCGTGTAATTGATCGTAAAGCGTGCGATTGCGCCGTACAGGGAAGACGAGCGCAAGGTCGTTTTCTGTGTCGCAATTCCTCCCACTCGACATGCACTCGAGTCTCCGAGGATCACCAGCAAACACGGATAAAAGAAGAAACGCCAGTTTCTTTTAATCGTCCTAGGGCCATTTTCGCGGCGAACCACGCACGGAGGAATGTAGATCATTCCTGAGCTACGAAAACTGATGAATTCCAAGCGCCGCGAAGTGCAGTGCTGAAAATATCTGCAAAAACTCGTGTATGAAGGATAAATGCCTTAAATATAATAAATCAAATGCCGGGAATGAATGGCATCCTAGACATGTGGTTTGAGTGAAGTATGCAATGGAATATTGAACGTGATCGAGTGATTAGAAGTAAAAGGAAAAAGGTGTTGGTTGCTAACGAGTCTAACGAAGCGTGAATGCCTAATGAGAATTGATAACGGGAGTGGTGTTTCCTCGCTCAGGACTCATTAACGGCCGAAGTCTCTTAAAGGACCTTCAAAACGATCGAGGGCGCAAAAAGCGCGGGGCCGGCGATATTTCGCAAGCGGCGCGTATCTCGAGCGGGCATCTGCCGCGCGGCGGAGCTCGAAGCAGATCGCGATCCGTGGATGCCAGGCGCGCGACCTTTCGCGACTGGTCGATGGATCCGAGCGTGGAAACGGCGTGCGTAAGAACGGCTGCGCCTGGCTGGAAAATAATTATGAAAACGCGGCGGAACGTAGGAGAATAGGGTAGGCGCGACTTTCCACGATCGAGGGTAACCTTAATGTCCCGAGCGGTTACATAAACCCGCGCGCGGATGAGCACGCCGGTGATGAAATCCCAAGTCCAAGCGGTCTTGTATCACCGTGTGATCTTGAACTAACACCTTTCAGGGCATATTCCACCATTTATTACGGACATGAGGTGTTCCAATAATTGCGCAAACGCCGCGAGATTGCCTGCATACGTGTCATCGGTAATCGCTCGCGAGGAGCGTCCCTTCCATCGTCCTCGTTCCCCGCACTCGCCCCCTCGTCGCCGCGGCGACGACTACCTCGCTCGTCTCTCTCGCCGCCGGTCTCCTCTCCGTTGAGGAGTTCCATCGCGACGTCTGCGCGCGGCTTCTATTTGTTCGCCCGTGGTGGTGGCCAGAAGAAGCCCAGGCAGTAGGAGAGGACGGGGAACGTACGTGCACGGGGACGAGGCGAAGAGAGAAGAAAAAAACAGGTACAACCGATACTCGCTGGTACTTGTCATTTCCAGCCGACGGATAGCACGCTCGTGTCTATTATGGTTAACGCGGCTATAAATTATTCGAATGTGTCTATCGCGACACGCGCATCCCTGGCGAGTGACCTCCATCCGCGAGAGACGCGAGTCCTCGCGGCTGATGAGCCTGAGGATTTTTCCAAGGATCGCGGTGGATCCGAGTGAAAAACAGAATTACCTAACCCAGAACTATCGAATACACTTTGTGCCTCTGCGATCCCGGAATTCCTCGCGATGCCCGTCGATCCTGATGACCGGTAAACGGTCATCAAGCAGTCGCTGTGGTGTGCGTATTGTTACGCGACGTGGACGTTAATGGGCTTCTCGGAAGATGGTCTTCTGTCCCGCGTGTCCGTTTTATCCTCGCGATCACTATTATTAATAACGATCGACGGCATATCGATATTATTCCGGACAGCCTCGGCTCGTTTCGCTGCCTCGATAAGGTCACGCGCGTTTGCGTAACGAGTGGATGCCCCATTCCATTATTGTTTCACGGCTCCGTCTTCCCCCCCTGCCCAACTTCCTCCCGTCGTTGCTCTTCTTCCACGGGGGCATTCCTGGCCCCGCAGGGTCAGGAACGGTCCACCCCAGCGGGGGGAACCCGGCTGCGAATTCGCGCGCCACCGTGCGAATCCGTAGCGGGGTATAATTCAGTGAGCTTGACTCTTGAATGGACCGGGCCTCTTGTAAGGGCTTACGACGACCACGACGACACGACCCGTGCAAACGCGACTCTGAATGGCCGGCACTATATTCGTACGCGTGTAAAAAATCGAATTTATCGAGCTGGAATCCAGCCAGATATAAACAATCCGCGACGGCGAGGCGCGTGCGTTCACCGTTCCGTTCCGCTCCACAATGCCACGGTCCCCGCGGAGGTGAAACAATTGACTCGCTGATTAACGAAACCCCTCCGACCGGCGGCGGCCAACCCGGGGACAATAATTGCTCGATCACGACGCGACTCGAGGGTTGTCGCGGGAAATTGTTACATCCTCCGCGGCTCGGTTTATGGTACACCGGCTGGGCCTGCTTAAATGGGCATTAACACGGGCGGCGCTTTGGGCATGATCTTCTAATGCTCCCATTGTGATCAACCAGGGTAGGTACCTACTCTTTAATTAAATGCATCTCGTTGATTTCGTTATTTCGTCGATATTGACGGCAATTACTGTAGGGGTGTGGAGTACACCTGGATTGAGGTTAAGGGGTGCGGTTCGTTTGAACTTGAGGGTGCGAGATAAATCTGGTTCCACCCACTTATGGGGTTAAGTACAGAAGACTATTTAGATATAATTGAGCCAAAGTAGTTATGAAAAAAGCTACTAATCCTTAAAATGATAAAAAATTAGTTAACCCTCGGTTGTCACACCTACTTTTTCGAACGTCGTCGTCAGACTGGGTCAATTTGACCCTGCCAATTTTCAATCAGTTGTTATTTAAAAACTGTATGTTAAATTAAGTCTCAAAAATTCTGAGATAAAGCATGAACATTGTAGAATATATGCCCATCGTTGAAAGTTGACATTGAAAGTGTCATCATGTTTAAAAAATAAATTTGAAGCAATAAGATTTCCGACAAAAAGTTTTTTGCTTAAAAAATTGCAGGGTCAATTTGACCCAGTGTGACAACCGATGGTTAAACGTAGTACAGATTCCATCATTTTGTGATCTTTATTTTGCAAGAAATTACCAACCCATAGCACAACTTTTATATTATACAATTATTAAAACTATCAAACTATAGATCCATTTTAAGCTTGAAAAGCAGAAACTATAGAAAATTTAAAGTAATATTAATTATAGTACTCGCTATTAAATAACCCATTGGAAAATATTGTAAACCATAACAAGAAATAAAATATACCAAACAGAAGTAAAGCTACTTTTCCTTAAAATCTTCAGGCTAAATTCATTCAATTTCAGATCATTGAGGGTTGGTAGCTTTCTGCTTAACCTGGCCCAATTCAACTACTTACAAGGGAACACCGCGAACCCGGACTCACCGATTGGAATGCGACTTTGTGGGTTTTTAGAGTGACTCAAAAAAAGAACAACGGTGTGTTTCATTTGGGCCAATCGCCCTTTAAGGGGGTGAAAACTAACCTCAATGTCAAACTGGCACTTCCACTTTTTCGCGTATAACTCTCAAAGTACAACAGACAGAAAGAAATGTTTCAAACAAAAGTTTAATGGCGCAATAAGCGCTACAAACTTCCGTTAACAAAATTTTGAAAAGGGTTAAACAAATTTTTAAAACTGACGAAAAAAAACTCTTTTCAAAATTTTGTTAACGCAAGTTTGTAGCGCTTATTGCACCATTAAATTTTTGTTTGAAACATTTTTTTCTGTCTGTTGTGCTTTGAGAGTTATACGCGAAAAAGTGGAAGTACCAATTTGACTTTGAGGTTAGTTTTCACCCCCTTAAAGGGCGATGGGGCTCAAATGAAACACACCGTTGTTCTTGTTTTGAGTCACTATAAAAACCCACAAAGTTGCGTTCCAATAGGTGAGTCCGGGTTCGCGGTGTTCCCTTGTTAGAAGTATACTCGATCTAAATACACATCTCCGAGGAGTAGCGTCCATCGAGAACTAGCGCCCAGCGAAGATCCACGACGCCTACCCACTCTCGGCCAACATCGTCGAGGTCGTAAGCGGACGTAAGCGGGTAAGCGGGAATTTTTCGCGATCAGGGATACGGCGGAGCGTAAAATTCACGAGCGTAACTTTTATCGTCCCGTGGACACATTCTCACGTTCTTTGCGGCGCGCGGGGCAGGCGACGGAGCATCGGCGCGTGTGGGCGCTACTTTACGACGGAAAGCCGGGCAACCACGATCGTTTTACGCGAAAACGACTTTTTGCCTCCACCCGCCGTGCGTGCGGTCGACCCATTCGCCTCCGTAATAACGAGCCACGATGCCTGGGCAGCCGTAGTCCGCCCCAGGATCACGCGTACGGAAGCTGCCCCATGGATTACTGCCGCTGCTCCTCTATTGTGTCGCTGGAATACACGCGTCAATTCCGCTGCCCTCCTCCCGCTATTGGCTCGGTCCTGTTAATTTTCAATTAACATTCCACCACGAGCCATTCCCGCGGCCTAACGTATTGCTCATTGGATAACGATACGTCGCGAAAGTTAATTAACCATCGATCGACGAAGGGACCCTGCGGGGTGTGTTCGCCGAATGCTCGTGGATGCGAAGGATTCGAAGTGGGTTTCGGAGCTACGAGTAAAAGCTCTGCGAGTTGTAACGATAAAATATGAAGAAGCTTAATTAATCGTGGGTATACGAGTGTTTTTAAAGCACCGGCGGCTGAAAATTCCAAGAATTATTTGTTTAGGAGGCTCTAGAGGATCTAAAGGTATAGTGACTCTCGTGCAACTCGAATTCGGCCTGCTAATTTAAACGAATGCCTCAGATTAAATAACAATACCGAGCGTACGTGACTTCGATACCGTTCGGCGTAACGAAGGGGTCCACGAACGATCATTATTATTCCCCGTGTGCAGCTGCAGTCGTGCCCGCAATAATAACAATGTCGGACAAGTATATAATAGAGAAAGAGAGTGGCAGAAAACGTGGCTAAGCGCGACGCCAAGGTCCTTGAGCGCGAATAAGGATTTATCAGGAATGTAGCAGATCCACAAATAAATCGTTCGATCCACGAGGAAATCGTTCCAGGCAACGGAGCCGAGCCTGTGTCGAACACGGCAGATACCTTCTCGATAATCGAGCAAATATCGACCCCGCGAGTTTACACGATAGACAACCTCGTTAGCGGTCTTCAATCTCTTTTAGATCACTCTCAAGGGATTCTCAACCGATTCGCGGTTATTGTCGACGAAATCAATTCTATAAATTCTACAGGCAAAGCGTTATTTTGTCTTCCAATTAGGTAAACAATTGGGTATCATTCAATCATTCTGTTCTACGTTGCAGCTACGTTTCTTGACAAAAATCTTCTAAATTATGACAATTTAACGAAGGCTACATAAAACGAGTGAAACATCATCTCCTTTAAAATAGCAATCGGAAATAAACCCTCGACGTTACACGGGACACCCCAACACGTTTTTCATCCCCGATTTTATCAGCAATTACTCCAAGCAACGCTCGTCAAACACACCTCAGATTATCAGGCATCGATCTTGCAATAGAATTTCCCCCCGCTGCACAACGGGACCTCTGCAATACACCACCGTGTATTTCCAAAACACCGTTGCAGCGAGATCAAAACACCGAGCAGCATCAGATGTCCCGTAACGCCCGAACTATCCCCGATTGTACAATATTCCCCGAGCACAATAACTTTTATCGCTGGAAATCGAGAAGCTGGACAGGCACATCGCGCCTCGTGGTTGAGAACGCCAGACGATCCCGCAACGCCGAGCGCGTACATAAGCGCATCCAGTTGCGGTTTGCACAATGGCGGGGCTGTGTCCCATAGAAAATCAGTGGCTCGATTCTGTCGCACGACGGACCGGGCGTTTATGCGCCCCGTTGAAACCCGCGATTTTATCTCGGGCATCGGGGGCGCGCGTCGGGGACGCGGTCGCGCAGGAAACTGAGCGCGAAGGCCTCCGCGAAATTCCGTCGGTGTTAAGGTCGACGGCGGACACCGTCGTCGATGGATCCCGGCGACGACGGAGCGGCCGCTCTATTGTTGAGCAATTCGCGGCCGATCGTTTCATTCAGCCGACGCGCATCGTGTATTCATCGTGCGCCGCGGTGGCATTCTAAAGGTTGACTAGACGTACACACCGCGCTTGGAAACGTATCCTCGCGGACAGCTTGCAAACGCGCGGCCTGACGATCGTTTTAACACCTGCGATAATTACCGCGAAAACACGGAGTAACATTTCAGGGAACAGCGCAGTATTTCTTCGGGCCCAGTGCTCTGCCGGCACCCCGTGCCCCCGTCTCACCCCTTGGAATTCTGCCGTCGGGCTTCTTTTAAACGAGAAGGGCCATTATCGGGGGAAGAAGTTGGAAAAAGCCTCGGTGATATTGGGGAGAACTAGAGCGGGGTTAGCATCGTTTCGGAGGAAGAGAGTACAAGGGTGAAGAAAGTTCCAGTATGTTGCTTAAGTCTTCGGAATATCTTCAACGGAGTTTGAAAGGGGCCTCAGTTTTCGAGATGCAATGCAGAGCTAGGATGCGCGACTATCATTGGTGCTTGGAGCGCAGGAAGGGGATCCCGTGGCTGCGCGGCAGCGGCTCGGCTCGGCTTTTCTCAAGCATCCTCGTCCTTCTCTACTCCGAATGCCCTCTCCAGGACGGGCCCGTTAATTTGTAGGGCCGTCGAACCGCTTTTTGCCAGCGACGCCGAGATCGCGAACTCGAGTTTTGACACATTTTGACACGAGGACCACACAGAGCGCTGCTAGCCGCGCCAGAAAACATCACTCGCCCCCGACGAGCGACCCGAGGGAGACGGACCACGTCCGAGGAGTCTCCGGCAAGACTTGGAGACGCCCGGATAGACGGGCAAGAACCTGGCCACCGTCTACCGGATAAGTTATTAGCGGTGCCACGGGGAAAGAAACCACGCGAATATCAATTCGCCCCACCGAACCTACCCCCGGTTCCGCGATGTATTTATTACTGGCGATCGGCTTTTTCCTTAGCTCAGCACGGCTGAAGATCACGGCCGAGTTATTGCCTATGTGGCGCTGGACTTTCTGGGGGCAGACGCTGGCGGACTCGTCCATTCTCTACACGGTCGTCTTTAGACAGCCAGAAACAGAGACGCGCGAGCGATGAACTTATGCTTGGTAGACAGAGAACTGATTCACTTCGAATTGAAACGAAGGAATTCCAAAGAAGAACTGCTTGGAAGTTAGAACTTTGAGGAACCCCACGTAGTACCCGAAACTTCTCTACTCTCAAATCCATTGCCACGAGGTTGTCCGACATATTATTAGGTACTCGCAAAGAATGCAGAGTCCGCGACGACCGAGCCGAAGGATGTCGCCAGCGGAAGGTTTCAGAGGAGCCATCGATCTAGCTGGAACGTGGCGTTGACCCCTGCCCGTGAATCGAACGGCGTTCTCGGGGACTCGTAACAGAATCGCCACTGACCTCAGGCAGGTACGAGGTGTTAGACAAACAGCTGGTCCGAGCACAAAGACGCGTTTTATACGCTCACGGGCCTCTCCGGTGCATTACATACGGCACACTCACGGCACCCTACCAACACGTGTGCGCGCAGTCCTGAGGGATCGAGAAGGACGAACGGCGGCGCGAGTGCACGGGTGAAAAAGGAGGAGAACGAGGGGAGAGAAAGAGATCGTCGTGGATGGGAGAAGAGGCGACGAGATGGGTGTATGCGGGAACGTTGAGTACGAGTCACGGAGCTTCTCTTCTCTCGCCTCGCATAAGCTGCCAGCTTCTACTCTTTCTCTCTCGCGTACCACCTTGCGCCGCATTCCACCGTGGTAAATCGCTCGATGCAACGGCCACGTGTCCCACGATCGAAAATCGACCATTTCCTGTCCTGGCCCCCGGAGGATCGAGTTGATTGCACGAATTCTACGGCCACGAATCTGTTTTCACCTACTCCTCTAAGGGATACGAGAATAGTCAATTTTCAGGGAGAAATCGAGGGATCGAAGGCTCTGGTTTCTATGCTTAATCAATAATAACAATAATTACTCGATTACAAGAAGATAGCATCTATTCCTGCAGGCTTATAAAGAAATCCTATTCAGTACTCAAGGTGTAGAGTTTCGTTGTACGTGCAGAATACTGAGACTCGCAACGCCTCCCCATAAACTGGAGGAATAAATTGCTATAACTCGAGTTCCCCTTTACCGTCACCGACCTGTATCAATTAAAATACAATAGTAAAGCCAGCGAATATGTAATGAAGTGGACGTTACGCGAGGTCGCGGACTAACGTTGTAGAAATAGTCGGCCAGGGAGCAAGGAGGGAGAGCAGAGGAGCGACGGACTGCAGGTTCCCATGACTCGCCCACGCCGTGAGGAAGGTGCTCGGCGATGTCGTCGTCGCTCGTCGTCGGGGGCATAAAAGTGTCCGGAGACCGAGACCCGAAGATCTCAAGTGCCTGGACCACCTTGCACGCCGCGTGGGCGATCGGCTCGCGAGCAGTTAGCGAAGCTTGCGCAAGTTCGTGGCCGTTCGACTCCGAGCGGACAGATATGGTCCATGGAAAACGTAGAAAGTGACCGCAAAACCAAGCTACCGCTCTCAGAAAATTGCTACCCTTTCGAGGCAGTCCTCGGTGCCCTATAATTTGGCCCTCGATTCCACGCGAGCGTAGAACGAAATTTCGAAACTCTGCTCCGAAATGAAATCGATCATTGCCCCTTATTACGACCACGTGAAAGTAATTTTAATTTAATGCCCTCGAGGAAGCCAAGGGGTGGATCTTAGCGAGCTACATTTCGTGGACTAACGAATTTCCAAATTCAGAGGTATTAGGCACCAAGAAATCGAAGTTCCCGCGGTTCTAAGAGGGCAACGTTGATGGACGTTCGGTGCTCCAAGATTGGAGCGCGATATAAATTGTTAAGGACCCGGGAATTCCGCTGGCCGCGGCCGGCGATGATCGCGCGAACATAATGTTGCGGTGAAATCCATTCTGTTATCGGAGTGTAATCCTAAACAGACGCGAGCACGGGGCCCTCTTGCACACGCACGGGTATTAATGAACGTGGACGAGAGGCGGACATTAATCTTCCGGGGAGATTCGTAATACCGCCACGGCGTGGTTCACCACCCAGGCGATATCTAAAAGCGAAAATCCTGCAGTCCCGCGCGGACAGATAAACGAGTGATTAGTGTTCGCTCCGAAGCCCGCGTTTCTAGAACACGCGACGAGAGAGCGGCGGACGGCGGTCCCCGTTGGCCCTGTGGGCGTCGAAAATGTTATCCACCGCGAGAGGATCGCCGACAATTAAACACCCCAGGTGGTTTTCTTTCGCGCGAGCTGACGCGTACATCGCTGGCATTAAAGCGAACCACCGTTTTCTCGGAAACTCGTTTCTTTCGCGCGACGAATGGAATGGAAGAATGGTACGTTGTAATGGCGTCCCGATGTAAATCGTCGGACGTTTCTTGAAACGCGTATATGCACTCGGATAGATAACGTCGATTTAAGTGAGAGGCATACCGACGGTAGCTGCGCCTCTCCAGAAGCGTATTGGTCGGGACTCGGTTAATTAAATCGACTAGATAGACCTGCGACGCGATGCGCCCGATAGCGCCTGCTAATCGAGATTTAATTTACATCCTAATTCTTGCTGCCGCGCGACGTGCTTATCGCATTCCGTCTATTTTCTGTATTTTAATACCGCGTCACGAGCTTGTAATGGATCTGGTATTTCTTTTTATTCCAGAATACCCGGTGCCAGAGCTGGCACGGTAATAATTACAGGTGCGCGCTTCTGACGAGCGAGCCAATCACCAGCGATGAAAGGAACATTGTATGTTTGATACAGAAGTGATGGGACGGCTTTCTAATTGCTTCGATTAGTGTGCGTCTCCTGCTAGTAAAAACTGCATCGGAAGTAACCCACTATTACAGGACCTATCTGATTATTCTAAAGTCAAAATTTATAAATTTCCCAAGCGAATCCTTCCACTCTCAGAGATGACCTAATAATCTCCGTGCTGGAGGTGAGGAGGAAAAGATCGGTCGGAGGGAACACGGAGGATACTTGGCAAAGAGATCGCGCCCTCTCCGCGTGAGGGTTTCATCGCCGCCAGTACTGGGACGCGATTCTCTTCTCGTAAGTAATTTATCGTTACTATTAAAATATAGCCTGCTCGTCGTCGCGGTGGGTACGAGCTGTTATGGCCGAATATAACCATTTCTATGGGTGCACGCAGCGTCCACCGTGATTTACAGTGCTCGGGAAGTTATGACGCGACGTGCCCACACTCGCGTTCTCATAACGCCCCGTTCCCGCGAGGTCGGCTCCTTCCCGCGGAATTCTTCGTTCCGAAGATACCCTGTCAATCTAAAGTCCCCTTCGCCGAAGATATCCAATCTCGACCGCGGATACTGAAATAGAGAAGTCTTTGGGAAGCTTGGCAATTTTTTAACAAATGTCGGCCTGTCTCCAGACCACCTCGCGCTATTCCCCGTCAGACAAGAACACGACGGGCCAGCGGGCAGACAAGAGCACGAAACATCGATCGTCGCCAGCGACGTTGTCCGTCGTGAATCGTCCGGGCGTCGTTACGCGCGCGTTCTCGAATACGGAAGGGTGAAATACGGCCCAATAAAAGGGCACTTTGACACAGTCTCCCGAGCACTGGCTGCCCATTGTTCGGAAGAACGGGGAACGATCGCGACCGCAAAGTCGATCCGTTCGTGCCACGGCAGTTAACGCGAAAAGGAACGAGCGAGCGGGGCAGCAAACTTCCAAGAGGACTTTTTCGCGCCAGGCTGCCCGATCGTAAAATCGATCTCCAGAGCGGGCAAGATCTTCTCGATTCTTCCTCGTGACCCAACAAATCCGCGTGTCGTCGCGAAAAATTGTATGCTCCGAAGAAATGCCTAAAACTGTCTCCACGACCTCTTTCGATACACGGTAGTAAAACGTTCCACATTCCCGAAGCTTTCCCTTAGAATCTACATACGTAGCGACCCTCGATCGTCAGACTTATGAACTCGAACGCGATTTGCATAATCGTCGCCTGTTGCGCTCCCCAATGGTTCGCGATGCGTAGGATAAAGGTCGGTTGAGTAGCCAAGCAGGGACTGCTTCTTTCCACGATCCTTACGCGCCTCCGTCGACGGATAATTCGCTTCTACGTGTCCGAGGAGGTCCATGTTATGCGCGTATCTCGCGACGCGGGCAGCCTGAAATCGGGAACGCGCTTGGCGGCCGTAAAATCGCGCCGCGAACGAGGAGCGGCGAGGATTCCGTGCAGCATCAGCGACATTTCGACAGTTAACGTCAAGATTATTGACGCGAAACCTGTGCCCGCGGTTGGGTCCCGTTGGGAGGGCGCGGGGGGGCCGGGCGATTTCACTCGCCTCTGCCCCGGGTGGACCTCTCTTTCGCGCCACTTCGAACAGGATCCTCGGCGGACAACGGGCTGTCGTCAACGGGGTGACAAGTTTTCACCTTTGCCGCCGATAAATACGGTGAAAGGCGTAGGGACCCGTCGCTGATAGGCGCTTTTTCTCCGCGCGACTTCTCAATAAATTTCGTTGACGTTCATCGCGCCGCGTCCCGTAATATGATCGTTTGTATCGCGCATCGATAGCTTCGCGAGGAACAGTTCCCTCGCGAACTTTTCCACTCGGTCAGCATTCCCGCCGCCGGCTGTCCACGAAGCAGAATTCACAGCCCGAGCGGGGGGGAATAAAGAATACGAGACGCTTGCGTTTTGCTGTCTAAAGTCTGAGATGATATTTGCTCCCCTGGACGGTGAGCAACCGCTTCGATTTAAGTGCAGGATAACTTCGACAGACTGCGGGGTGACCCTGGAATCCCTATTCCTTTTGAGAATCTCCTATTCATCTCGAATCGCGCGAAACGTTCCTCTCCCACGGAACGGTCGAAACGAATTCCGCGAAGCGGTGACGTGCGATTTCCAACGGAGTCCGTCTCTACTCCCGTGGCTATCGTCCCCGATATCTATCGAGATTCCCCCCCCCCGGGTGTATGCGAGATCCCCTCGCGTGCACGTCAACGAAGAGGAATCCCGCGATTTCCTGTCCCCGCGTCCGTCAAGCCGCGGTTATCGACGGATTGCGCGCCGATACGCACGATCGCCGATCGCTCGGTCCCGCCAGCAGATCCCCGTGGCGTGTTACGAATTCTGCCAATCACGGGAGTGTAATCGATATCGGGGAACGGAGGTGGGCATCGAGTCGATACGATCGGCTCCGCCCCGGGCGTGTCGCCGACCTGCACGATTTATAATGTTAATATCCTGGAGCCAGCTCCGACGCTTACTTCCCGACGCTCCTCTTTCTCCGCCGTTTCCCCTCGCGCACATTTTATTCTGCTTTTACATCGGACCTCACTTGCCCCGTGCACGAGAAGGGCAAGAAAGAACGGGGGAAGACGAAGAGACGCGGAGGACCGATCATTTCGATGTACAATCTCGAGTTTCGATTAATGAGAGTCACTGCTGCCCGACGCGACGGCATTGTGAAACGAACAGGTTGTAATTAAACCCTGTTTCTTTGATTGGAAGAATCGTTACTTTGCGTGGCTCGTAAAAAGATTTTGCATGTTTCTTAAAGGGAATACTTCAAATATTTAAACTGCCCACAATTACGTCGCGAGGATTTATCGATGCTCATTAACCCTTTCTTAACATTGTATATGTCAGAAATTATAAAACCCTTAGTGTTAAATAAACGACTGTGCGGGGATAAGTGACCAGAGAAAATATCTGTAATTTACGGCTCTATTTGGAAATTTGAATATACGCGGTGCTCTTTCGTGAATTAATACTACTGCCCTCTGTCGGTGGCGCGCCGAATAAATAGGTAAAATAATAGAACGTGATTCACTTATCTGAAATCAATGATTAATTTCAGGCCGATATAAGTAGCAACATATACAGAATAATATGCTTTTAGACCACCGTGTATTACACACCGAACATCTTTGCAGTTGTGAGTTGGATGCATCATAGCATGTAAACAAAATATACAAGCCATCGGTACTCACGATACGGTTGGCTGCTTCCAGGTAGACGACCGTCCTTTCACGCCTCAATTCCGCTGCTCCAGTTTTGTTTATGATTTGCCACGATGTCGAGCCGTGACCTATGCCAAGTAACGCGAGGACATTCAGTAATACGTGAGCTTCCTTGGGCGAAGGACCTTGTAGACACAATCCCGCTCGATTTTCGCGTACCGTTTGCCAGGTCGTATTGGCTGTGCGATTAAACGTTTTAATATCGGCTTTTACTGTTCTAATCACGTAACCGTTTCACTAAACTGCAACTCCCGCGGTACCTACGTACGTAACACTACCGAAAACCGAGTATATTTTCCTTCGACACTGTTTATAAGCTACTTTAAACGACACTTAACACGATGCACGCGAAGCAATCGACGTTTAATTCGCGCCGCGACCACCTGTCGTTCACTACACTGCGTTCTCACGCGTACAGGAGTCCTGCGCTTAACGCATCGTTTTCAATATTCTTGAATTTCATTCAAAACTTTTGAAAAATGAATAGCGACGATAGAGAACAAAAATAAGTAAATAATCGCAGAATAAAGTCCTTAGGCGCTTCGATAAATCTTTCAAGCGTTTCTGCACTTTTCGTGTGCGCTCTGCATCGCGAGTTACAAATATGAGAACGCAGCATTAAGCCGCCCGTTTCTCCTGCGAAAGTGCAGCGCCACCCGCGACCGATTACGCAATTCCAACAATGCACGAAAACGCTAACCTACATCTAGGCATACTTCGTGACAATGCGCACGAAATCGCGCAACGCGTTGCACTGTCATCGAACATTCAGTGGCATAAAGATTCTGAACATGTGAAGCGCCAAAGTGCCCGTTGTCAGATCAAATTACGCGCCCCGTGCTTCAGTTTTCCGTGTAGTGCAATGTCTTCAGTTGTTTTCACGTTTTCGTGTCCGGTGCAGGTATTAAAATCGCGTTTGCACCGTTCAGCGCAGGCCGTTGTTGACGAAAATGTGTCAGGTAGTGCGTGCCGACGATCGACGAAGGTGGATTTTCTGACGATGGGGAACTGGTCGCGTTCGTATTTGTGTTTCTCACGATTCGGTCGCGGAGTGACTTGCAAGCGTCCCGTTACGAGTGCACTCCTCTCGGTGGCTCAATAGCGTAACGCCTTTTTACGCCGACCTGACTGGGTCCTGGATGAATGTTTATCCGCATGTTGAGCCGTCCTGGAAGCTCTCCGTCCATCTCGAGGGTTCTGCGTCCAGCGAAGAATGGAACACCGACGAGGCAACCTCTGAAAGGATGAAGGGCCCTAAATTCGAGCCAATAGTCGGAGCTACGCGGTGGGCGGCGGTGCTGAGTTCCAGATCGGTGAGTACAATGCCAAAGACACTTCAGCATACAATATCATCTTTATACGTGCATATAATATGTCTTGTGCTTGGCGAACTTTTCTTCCGATAACAAGTCGCGTGAATTTCTTGGCAATGCATTTCAAATGGCATTGTTGTTAATCACGACTGTTCTGTCGTGCGGAATACGAGTAGAGACGTAATATTTGTTTTTCAATGGACGTTGTTCTTGTTAGTTTCTGGAGGTAGAAAGGAATGTTTGATGCCATTTAACTGGGTTTGGGATGGATTGGATTAGGTATCGCATCCTTTATGGGAATTTGAAGTATTTTAATAATTTATTGTATTGGGGTAAAGAGTACAGTGGTTGGCCACCTGGCAGTGATTGGCCTTATTTTGAGAAATAAATGAATATAAAGAAATACCAATGTTATGCTTTTTTTAATGAACATATTCATATTCCTTGTACTTTCTTGCTTCGGATGTAATCAATATTTCTCCACTCATTATATACTGTGATTATATATAAAAGCAAATAGGATGACTCGGCTTTGAAGCTTGGAAATTACAGCCATTTAATCAAAAAACCATAAGAGTACAGTTGAAAGTTTGCGAATAGTTTAATGTATTTATGATGTGTATATTTCTCATATTCGATATCTTATACTATAAAGCAGAAAGTGTTCCGTATGTTTGTGTGTTTGTCTGTCGTCTAAAAACTTTCGAACGGTAATCTCGGGGGTTACGAAATGTACCTCGGCTCATTATACCTGGCTAATCCAGATAAATGTGACTATTTTCACAAAAAAAAAATTTCTTTTATAAAATCAGAATCTAAATTTCGGGCGAAGCCGAGTAGTAAAGCTAGTATATCGATAAATAAAAGTTGAAATTTTATAAAAGAATTATTGATTTGTTAAAGTTATACATATATTATGAAAAATACCGGGGGCCAACAACTGTCATATGAATAATGTTGAATGACAGTAATTGGCCGGGCGGCCGGTGAGTTTTTTTAACCATGTTAATGGTGAAACAGTAATTATCCCCCTGTTCAAAACAGAAACAAACCACAACAAATACATACATAATAAAATATATCCATTTTTATTGTATAATTTTAATCTTATTTCTATCACCAAATCAGGTAACATTTTCTTTTAGGTTATATTATGTATCCAATAACGGCCAATCACTGTCGAACCGATTGGACAATTACTGTCTTGAACATGCCAATAACTATATTTCTTCGTAGGAAACACATTTTTTGTATATTTTCATACATTCTTGATTTTTTTTATAAACTCTATTTATTTTCAGATTGTTAGGGGTGTTTCGTACTTATTTATATTGATTTCCATTTCAAATTTACTAAATTCACATTTATTATTCATTATTTATATGACACTCTTGCTTAAGTGGCCAACCATTGTACTCTTTACCCTAATGTTTTAGCGGGAAAATGAGATGGCGCCAAATTTAAATATCTTAAGAAAGGTTCTACAAGCTTTTATGTATTTTGATTAAAATAATTTTTGCATTCCACTTGTGATATTTTGTTTGCGTTATTTGTAAGTCCGAAATGTGTTATCAAAATTGTAATTTACAAAGGAATATTTCACTTTGCATAATATTCGTCTCATGAAAACTTCATTATCCTCAGTAGCATGTACTTTTAAATAATTTTCAACGTTTCAATTCTTATTATTTATCGAATAATCAATTTAACTTCCAGACGAAGTAAGAATAAAGAATTCTAAGCCGCATAGATATCAAATGCTAATTAACAAGTATTAAAAGCAGGATTAAAGTGAAATATTTCAAACTTGCCTACTTTTACAGTTTAATTCTCAGGATAAGAGCTTCTCGCTACATTAAGGCAAGAGAATCGAATATAAATGACTCTTCAGGTCTCAATCGCAAATGAATAAAACCTATAGAGGTCTATTTAAGTAGTTGTAAGTAGGTTACACGTGCACGGCGACATTCGAAGCCCGCGAACATAAATTCTACCCTATTACACTCGTTGCCTGCGGTACTTTATCATATTATGAAACACAACCCTGATCTTACGGACGCAATAATGCATCAACTCCGTAATATCTCACGGAGTGGCTTCTGCCTGCTTGCTAATGGAAACAAATCCCCCATTCGCGAGCATTAAAAACCATCTTACCCCAGAGCGAAAGAAAAGGGGGCTATTTACACGTAGAAGCTCGGGGCTTAGCGTTCTCCCGCGTCGTTCCCCTCTTATCTGCACTCCTACTTGCTTGCGTTTCCTACGCGAATCGTGTCGAGCCTAGGGTCAAGGTCAAGCCTGTTTAAAAGGAACCAATGTTAAATGCCGGTTGCATGCGTTTCCCGCGAGTTACGACGTTCGCCGGGGGCACAAGGGGGCGCGAGTACGGGGGATTCTTTCGGTGCGAACGGTAAATTAGCATTACGGTCGCATTACCGATGTTGTGACGCCGTTTTACACGCGCGCGGATCATCCGGACGCGGGACGGCGCGGCTTCGGGATCAGCTTCCTCTAACTCTGATTTATGCCGCGCGTCGCGGCTCTCGATTATATAGCCGGTGTATACCCCGCTTATTCCTTATCCAGGCTACCTCGAGTTACGCGTTATTTACGATGTCAACGTGGCAGCGCGATATTTTCCCCTCCGCGGTCGATTCTATCGGTAACACGCTATTGCCGGTTATACTCGGTCTTCTCTGCCATCCCGGCTTGATCCTCCGAGCGGCATGCGGCTCTCTCCCCTGCCACTCACCGCGGGCATCAATTTCGAGCCATTCGTGTTAGATCCGCTGGCAATGATCGTTATACATTAAAGTACCACGGCGGGGACCGTAAAATCGCGGCGTCGCGGGGAACGGGGACTCCGGAGGTCGTTCCGGAGCGAAGGCGGCGACGGCGGAGCGAGGAGGGACGGTGTTGAGGAGGCGCGGAGGTATGGGAAGGTACAAATTGCAGGATCGGGTATCGGGCGGAGTAATTAATTAAATACAATAAAGTTAGGTCGACCCTCGTATCTGGGATCGACCACTCCTCCAATCGACCGTCTCAGAGCTCTCGCATCCACCACGTCCACGGTCCCGACGCGCTCGCAACTCGCGGAATACCGAGAAAGGGACGACGCGCAGACGTCGTTAAGCCTCGGCTAGCAACGGGCGATGATTTTTCGACTTGGCCCCGACGGAGTCGATCTACGACGATGATTCCTCGAATAGAGATTCCGCCGAGGGAATCTGAGGCTCCGCGAACGCCGCGGCGATAAACCACCGCGGATCGTAGATCCTGCCACGGTGCATTTATTACTTTGGATGACATAGGCGTAGACATCGATTATCATCCTATGTAATTTATCTCGGCGTATTAGCTCGGTGAATTATTCCTCGTGTAACCCGATGCGTTCGTCGCGGCTCGCCACGTGTACGCCGTGGAAGGTGCTCGATCCCTGTGCATCTTTCGAGCGAGGTGTCGAGACATCCACGAGGGTGATCGTGTTAATTTACCCTTACCTTGACTCCGGAGCTCCTGAATAGAGTAACCATCTCCCCCGTTTTATGCTTCCCTGTTTTTGATCTCCTGTTGGAAATGCCACCTTTCCGTTTGTCATCCAAAACTCTGAATTTTAATAGCGTTTCGAATATTATCTTGCTGTAAGATAGCTGAGTGCATTCTGAGTAAATAGGCTGACTTTCGGTGAATCTTTGCGATTTCCCAAGCTCGTACTCCCTGTTCCTCGTTACGAGCCCTCTGAGATCAGCGGTAAATGATATCCAGTTTTCGCGAAGCGTCGATACGAGACCGATATGGAGGATGCTCGTTGCGAGGTGCTCGGGTCGTCTACGTCTATCCGTGAGGGAAGCTCGCGTAAGGTTATATAAGGCTCCCCGAGTGGAACGAAGGGGAAGAGACCTTTCGGGCTATCAGATAAACCAGGGTACCACCGGTGCACGAGATTCGCGGGCCGAGGGATAATTATAATAATTGGCCGATAAATCGATAATTAATCAGGAGGCTAATTGCGAATTATAGCCGCGGCGAGACAATGCTTGGCATTGTTCGCCGGGGACGCGTATGAGTCAAGTGTGGGAAGCTAATGGGTCGTAAGATAGAAAGTTGAGTGGCTCGCAATCACGGTTTTTCTGCTTTTTTTTCTCCCCCTCCGCTGCACTCGAGCACGCCGAGCTAAGCAATGATAGCGGGGTATGTAACGCGCGCATCTGCATCGATCTCTGGCTCTCGTGATTAACGTAACTCGACCTCGAAGGCATCGGTCGGAATACATGATTCATGCGTGAAGCTCGCACTTTCGACATTGTTTGCAACAGCCTCGCAGGTGTATCTAATTATACCAGATTCGCATCGTTGGCGATGCGCTGCCAGTGTCGCGTTATAAAATCAAACACAATTGGGAGCATGATTTGAAGCAGAAACTATCGTCGCCATAGCACACGATATTAGAAAAATAGTCGTTCCTGTAAAACTCAAGCCTAATTACCAGAGAAATACTTGGCAATAGAGAAGATCGACGAGAAGATGGCTCGAAATCCACCACCGAGCACCACCTTCCCCTTTTGCGAGTCGAAAGAGAACTCGTTCTCGCGAACGATGATCCGGGTCGGCCAGGAATAGCCTTCCCCGAAGCGGCGTTCAATCAAATAAATAATTTTTAGGGCGAACTGGGCGGCGCGGAACCACTGGCGGCATAAATTATCCGCCGACGCAGCTTGGACACGGGTGGACTGCATATTTATACCTAGCGTTGCGTTCGTAGACTGTTACATTTTGCCACGAGCCTCTTTCTCCTTTTTCATCCATCTCGCTGCCTCGAAGATGACTCGGTTCCCTTGCCCGAAACCATAAACCTCGTGTCAGCGGTCTCGATGGTGATCCGCTACGGCTTCGCGGAATCCTTCCCCTACCCGTGGCCTACGAGCTAGACGTCGACATAGGTACTCTATAAAGTCTCGCCTCGGAACGACCAGAAAATCGTAGCTCAAAGATGAGATCCCTGTAACCGGCTCCGCCGTGAATCATCGACACCTGACTGGTGCCTGAGACTCGGGCGGTTATCGATGCAGTTGGATTTACATTCGGGAGGTCGATAACAGGTTCGATTTACAGTCCGAAAGGCACGAGCCTGATCCTCGTTCGAGATAAACATTGAACGGAATGGGTGGGTGGGTCCACCGGTCTTGTCCCGTGATCTTTCTTCTCGTCTCGAGCAAAAAATTACGAGATCGTTTCGGGGGGGAGTGGATTGCAAATTATCGGAAAGTAGATTTCGTTATGGGCGAACGGGCTTGACTATAAAGGACTATGGCGGTGGTCGAATGGACCAGAAAAGCCGCGGCACGGGTAAAGCGCGTTCTTGCGTCGCTCATCATGGATGACGAGGCAAAGGTGCACGCCGCGTCTTCGAGTTCACGTGCCACCTATAGTAATACGGTGCACCTAGGTATTAAGGTCGATTCACACTTAATAACACCGTGGCGAATGTAAAATTCGTATCCGTAACGAGGCCCCGCGAAACGTCGAATTTATTAAATTCCAGCGTATCGGAAGCGAGACAGAATGCCTCCATCCGCGCCTCTATCAGAGGAAGGCGGCATAATGGAATCGCGCTCTTATCTTCTTATTCTCCTGATCTCGTATTACGTGAAATTCGCTCCGATCATTACACCATCAATCATGCCCCGTCGCGGATGCCCGCGAGATCGATCCTTTATCTCGCCCTTTCAGCCGCGAGAGCATCACGTGTCTCGCACACCCTGGAAAACCACCTGGACCAGGGATCTTCATCCACCGTTTTAAATACCACTCGTCCCTCGCGTCCGCGTGAAATTTCAACTGAATGGGCTCCGAAAATCCTCGTCCTTGATCGCTGAATACTCTCCCGAGCTATTTGCGAGAAGGGGGGTCGCAGAATTCCGCGGGCACACGCGAGATAACCCGCCGCGTCGGGACGCGAGAGAAAGAACGGGCAGGAAGAGGGAGGGAGGGACAGGGAGAAAAGGAGAGCCGGTCGTAGTTCAGCCCGTGGCCCATCAGATAGCACCCAGTCTCTCCAAGAGCGAGGAGAGAGGATATTGGAGGAGCAGAAGGTGGTGGATAGGGAAAAAACGAAGGTGAGGAGGGGTGTGGGTCGTGGCGGAGGAGGAAGGCCATAGATAGAAAGGGGGGTACAGGCCGGGCCGTGAAGGGGGGGGAGGGTTGAAAGGGGTATATTGTTTGCCGAGCAGAGCCGATAATTCAGTAATGAACGTAACCGACGCGCGCCCGCGTTCAGGGCTATAATTACCGATACCACGTCGGATAGCGGATCCCTTAACTTGAGGTCCCGAAGCGCTACGAGGGCGCGAGCGAGCGAACGAGCGTATCTTCCTTCCCTCGGCCTGTTCCTCGCCTGTCCGCGTCTTAGAATGGGCAGCTCTAAATTAATAAATCAATAGCCGGGCCCCTTATCCGATCCGCGGGTGGGTGGAGTTTGTTTGTTTAAGAGCAGGATTTATTAATTTTTCGCTGGGTGGTACGTTGCCTATGGTCCACGCACTCCCGACGGTTATCTTCCACCTTCGCCCTCGCGCAAGCCTCTATCTCTTCCTTCCGTGTTCTTTATGCACGCCAGCTTCCCTATTTTATGGTTCGATAGTCAGCCGATGTTTCGCAGCGTAGCTTAGACTCTGCTGAAATTTTGTTGTAGTAACGAAGGTAGGCGAGGACTGAGGGGATCCTGGATATTTTGTTCTGCTAGTTAAAAAAATCTTTATTGTCTTTCCTTACACGTGAAACCTGAAATTATGAATACATGATACAGATCTAACTGTAGGTAGATGCATAGTAGTGATTGATTATAGAAGTAGATCGACGTTCCAATTTTCTACATTTAATATTTCATAACTACCTAATGTTCTTAAGGAAACGAAGATATTTCTTCTGTAGTTTCCTAGCTTCGAGCATAAGGGGTGATCTATGGGGATGATGTTAGGGGTCTTTGGATCCTGCTGAGCAGTGCAACCAGTGCCATCTCTTCATCGAGGGACGAAGCTTCGCTGAAAGATTGTGGTAATTCCTTGGGCACTTGTGCACAGCACCCTTAAGTTGCAATTTCACTTTTCGCAAGGGTAAAAGGCACTAAAGAACACACACTTATCCTAGGATTCACGTGTCAACTGTATCACTGCCGTAGCTATTTAGATATCAATCATACCAATCAATATAGAAAATCACCAATTACATTAAACTCTAATTCTACTCTAGCAATTGGAAATCGGTGCAAAACAGTTCCCTGTAAGATTGAATTGTCTCCCGTGACATTTTCAACAAGAAATATTTATTCAGAGTGGAGTAAATTGAATGGTCCATAGAATTTCCACAGAAACGTAATACAATGCTAATGCAAACTGGAGAATCGTCTAATAGAGACGTACCGATGCTCTCGTGGAGTTTAAGGGGGCAGCCAGTCCCGTGGATTAGAAGGCGCCCATCGATTTCGGTGCCTCGGGCGAGCTCGGAATAATTTGAATTCGATCGCCTGCCGGATAGATCGATCGATCGATTTCTTGGACGTTAGCCTTTCTCGCGCGGCATTTCTCTCGCTCGGATCGTCGACCGTTCGCGCCTCATAATTCTCTTTCCGCTCGAATTCTCGCGATTCTCCTGCCGCTCTTTGCGCGATAATGCTCTGCCTGGAGTGAGGTCTCGTTTCCTCGCATCGTCGAACCACCGCGGGACGCCTAATGTATGGTTATATCGAGCTATACCTTTCTCTTCACTGCTCATTCTTTGCTGCTGCACGTTCTTTGGCCGCAAGCATATATTCCTCATAAACTAGAAGCCCTGGAGATTCGACTTTCTAAAGCGAGACGCTGGTTGTGCATCTTCATCGAATCGTTGTCGACGCAACAGAATGGAAATAGGAAACCCTTTATCCCACTGGATCAAAATACACTTCATTCGTGATATCTTCCCAGTCGGTAGACAGTGTGCATACGCCACTAATCTTCGCTCAGAATCCTCCCATCCCCTGCAACGAACCGGACCACCGTCGGTCTCCCAGCTTTCCTCAGAAACAGCTCGAAACCTCATCAGACTCCCCCAAAAGAACTCGTTCATCGGAACCCTGCACGGTGGCTACCGGAAGTCATCCGGCAGATCTCTCTCGCCCGCGGGAAGAGGGGTCTCGTCACTCAGGCCCATGGTAATGGCCCCACGGACGAGTGGCACAGTAAATCGGCTGAAAGGTTGCGCCGCGGACGAGCAACGAGAGCGGATTGCACCCGTAGGCGGAAATTAGACTCGAATACTCGTCTCCTTGCTCCCCGTGTTTTCTGAACCGCCTGGCTGATGATAATGACGGTAGCAGGTGCTCGAGCCGATGCCACCTTCGCACCTTGCTTCCCTGATCTTCGGGGCCGCGTGCACGACACACAGCCTCGCGGCTCGCGATCATCGTCCTCCGTTGTCGTCGTCGTCGTCGTCGTCGTAGTCGTCGTCGTCGGGTCATCCCGTATGTAATTCGTTGCTCCAGGGACTGTACGATTCTACCTACCGTCGTACGCGGCCAGACACGTATATCCTCGCCTCTACGTGCACTGCCGTCCGTTGGGTGTGCAAGTGCTCCGCCTGCACGCACACGGTGCGCGCTTAATATCTCGAGCCAATCTTAGAGCTTGCATTCAGTGGGTTAGTGCCGTAAATGCCAGTAACCATCCACCGGCGATGGCCACTCGTGGCTACCACTATAGACGGCCAGGCAGGTATTCATTCCATTTGCAGTTATGACGAGTACGAGTTCAGAGGCCGTGAGAATTCGCCAGCTCCTCGAGAGAGCCTCGGACTCGGCGTGTTCTAGTCTAGAACATCCTCTCCTGTACGTGCCTAACGCAGACGCGTTACACTTCCGCGCCCGAACCACTATCGACTATTCCTAGCGTCACCTCCTCCGCGCTCATGCTTCATGGTACCGGGGCAGTTTACTATTCCTTTGATTGACGTTTGACGGGATTTATGACAGGCAAGGTGCGAGGGAGGCGCATTCTCCTTTACCCCGCAAGCCCCCTTAGTTACCCTTCCGCAGTTGGCACCGCGAGGGTCATAGAATCTTGCAGGTCGTAGACTCGCGCTTGCGCGCTCTTCTCCAGTTCTATCTGCCGAACGGGTAATCACATTTCGCGTCGAGGATTTTTTGCGAGATTCCGCAAACAGGGGATAAAGTTACCCGGACCCAACCCAGTATATCAGTTTACAAAATTCCGCCAGCGGTTATCAGCCCCCAGCGATCGTTGCCGAGGACTCGCCAATTACGTCGAAGGCGTTAATCATATCGAATCTACGCGTCCCCCAGGTGCGAAGTTCTTTCCACTGTTAAAGGTTAACGGCCTTCGTCGCGCGCTACACGCAGAATAATTCCACGTTACGACGCCGACAGCGGCGACGTGGAAAAAAGAGCCGCGAAGGCTCTCTCGGGCAATATAATCAGCGGCGCGATAGAAATAGGATGAATACTTGGGAGCGCGCCGGGCATACTCTTTAGCGCTCCTTTGAGCTCTCTTACACGCGTCTCTGCGCGCCGTGGCCCCTGTTATTGCCGAAGCTTTTTCACCTTCGACTTTCTCGCGGATCCTAACCTCCCGGAACAACGATTCGTCGAGTCAGGCGGCTGGACAGCCGACGCCGACGCCGCCGACGGTAGTCGCAATTATAGAGTATGACTGCACAGATTCGTTCGGTAATTTGTTATCATTGAATAAACACACATCGAGAGGGACAAGTGGGTGGATGAGGAACGCGGGGTTCACGCTGCTTCGAGAATCGTAATCTTCCACCGCGGACCACTTTCCTCCTTTGTCCTTTGTCCTGGCCGAGGCTACGCGCAGCCACCAGTCGTTAATAATTACCACGAAATCGAGGATCAAGTGCGGTGCTATGTTGTCACGGATGACCACCCTCTTTCACAATCTTGCTGCGTGTCTGAATTAATTCTGAAATTCCGAGAGTGTCTGACCAGTGTGAATGCTCGTTTGTTTCCATTATCGATTCTACTTGCTTCCCTCTGTCTCTCCGGCATTCACCTTCTACCCTTTCTGCGCCGTGGATCGCTTTCGAGAGCTCTCGCTCTTTCTCCTCGCGCCTCTCGTGACGGAAAAAAGAGAGTCCCTCATAATAAATTCCAAGTGGAACGAGGAAGGGACGTTTTAATCCCGTGGGCCCGGCACGGCCGGCCACGGTATCTCGGCGAATAAAGAGATATCTCCGTCCTGGCAACAGGCGGTAACGTCTAAATTAAATGTTTCTGGATCGACGAGCCCGCGGATTCAACGTGTCATGGGCCGCTCTTAATCTGGATTTAACGGCGAGGTCTCAGGCGTGAGGCCACCTTGCGGTGCCTGACCGTTTCAATAGAGCTTAATTGGCGAATACCCGGCCCCTGTGTGCGCGCCCGTACGTGTATGGAAAGAAGAGGCGCCCTGCCCGAGAGAGAGAGAGAGAGACCGGGAGGCCTCGCTTCTCTTCATCTTTCTTCCCAGAGTTCTCTCTGTGACCGTAAGTCTTGTCGGCTTCCACCTCCGCCGCCTCCTCTCTTCCGCCACGGCCAGATGAGAGCGAGAATGACTACGCCGATTCGTACGCGAGTTTTAGTTATTCATGGTATAATAATGACGATAACGATAATAACAACGGTAATGATTACGTCCGCGGGGCCGGCTCTAACGAACGCGCTCTGTGGGAACCGACCCTCTCGCTTATCGGCGAGCCTAATCGGGACGGTCGTGGATAAATGTTTGTTATTAATTAGCGTTCGCTTGGACGACACGGTGGGAAATGATGTGGGTAAATGCGCGCGGTTCGGCCGGCGAACAGGCTACGAAGTTTTATCAGGGGAATGCTGTGATACGGGGTCCATGATCGTGGAATGCTGGGCTTGGATCTTTCTGGATGTTGTTTCGATTGTGCTTATAAAGCGGGCGAAGTGGAGTGCTCTTTATTGGTGGGCGCAACGAGGTGACGTTTGTTCCTTATGGCGATTCCATTAATGTTAGGACATTAAGCGCAACTATTCGGGATCTGTTTTGTGATCTCATTTGGATTCCAAATCGTCAGGTTCTCAAGATATATGACTATTTTATATATTTTAGTTTTCAGCTTCTGTGACATTTTTCTGCAATTGTTATTGCATCGGCAATTTTATATTCACGAATCCAGTAGTATCGCTTCTGTTAGATGGAAACTCGTCTGGCTGTAGACAATCCTTTCTCCCTTGCTACTATATCTTGTACTGTGTAGCATGTACCTACCTAGATACGTTATTTTTAATATTGACCAGAATGTCACCATCGATATGGAAATATTACGCTTCCCTCGTCATGTAGATATATATTGGGAGTAGCTATCAGTTGGATCTGGTCTCTTGTTCCGAAGCTGCAGCGTGAAGCACGAGCGCACGGTAGCGCGCGAGATACCCGCGTGAACCAGATACACGGCCCTCGGGCCCGTCACAGTAAATTATCATTTTCATAACGGCGTACCAGTAATTTTGAGGCAACCAGGCCTACGGCGTGCCAAGGCTACTTACTCCCTGCGCTGTCAGAAGAACACCGTCGACGCTGCTTCGCGGCTCGATAAGAAAATCGCGAGGACGACGCTCCTAGCGATACCTTTCGCGATGACTTTCGCGCGAACTCGCGGCTGCCCATCGGCGGGATCGTAAATCAAGGAGGGACGCCAGAACCGAAGAGGAAAAGGGGAGAAAGACGAGCGTTTCACGCGCGAATCGTGCCTTACTGGCGAAACACGGCCCTGCTTCTCTGTGGCGATCGAAACGAAAGGTCGACGTTAAAATTCTTAGCCCACAGTCCTCTAGGAACCTCAGTCTCTACAATAGTTATCTTAAGTTTCAAAATTTCTGATAGAATATTACAAACTGTTGAAAATATTGGATAGTAAGATTCAATTATTGTAGGAAATTAACAGGTGTGTTAAGTCCTTCATACTTCCAGCCAGTGGCGCACTCAAGATTTAATCTTGGGGACAACCGAGTTAAAGGGACACAAATGTTTGTAATGCAATTTCGATCAAATTCATCAGGTGATTATAAAAATTTATTTAAAGCATAAAATCCAGTTTTCTTTTCCTTTTACAAAGCTGGTGAATTACTTCAGTCGTGGTTATATTAATCTCCTTTTACTATTTTGTTTGGGGGGTGCCAGAGCCCCTTGTCCCACAGCTTCCAACCCCATTTCTCCCCTGTTTCACTTCGTCTGTTAGCATGGGTTACAGTTTCTTCTCAACAGCGTACTTCTTCCCACTCGGCGATTAGGCGGGTGGCGCTGAGAAAGGCGAGCCTTGAACCCGGAAGCGCCGGCCCAGGTGACAATAATTCGTCAATCAAGTCGGTCGCCAGATGCTAATCGACCCGACGTCACTCGTCAGCTTCGCGGGCAGGCAGAACGGATCGACCGGTGTCTGGCTACCGATCGATAGCCGCGACTCGGCCACAGAATAGCCTTAATGATCCCCGCGGTTGTTTCAATCAAAAACCTTGGATCGCGGCGAAATTGTCATGCATTATGCATATCGCGCGCGGCGATCGTGGCCCACGGTAAACTGCCGTTACACGTTTTGTTGCGCAGCCTTGTAATTAATTGTCTTTCTGAATTTGATATTTCACGCCGCGACACGCGGAACTGGCCAGCCGAGGCTGGTGTCTACCGCTCGAGTCGCCGCGCGAAACCTTTAACACCGATACCGCGAGCGTATCCATATTCCCTCGATCAAATTCACTGTGCCGCGCCGCGGGTGGTAGCAACATCTGTCGTTGGCGGAATGCGAGACTAATTGAACGACGAGTGTTCGATGGTGACGCGACCGAGATACCTGCACACGTACTGGACAGACCTCTGTCGGAGGGCGGCAGATTAGGAATGAATCGAACGCTGAGTAAAAATTAGATGACGATCCACAGAGAGTTGGTCAAAAAGGGCCATCAAAATATGTAGATTATTATTCAGATTCATTCTCAAGATGAGCCCCATTAATGAAGTTACATCTTCTATAAAAATAAAAAACTCCAAAGATTCTGCCTGAAAGATCCTCGAAAGCGATTATTCCATTTGCCACTCGCAATGCACACCGCGAGAGAAGCCTCGCCTGTCCCCGGTGCGATTTTTTGCTTCGTCGAAAGGCCAGGTCGCTAAAACTATTCCAATCGCAAAAGCCATTCCGCTAGGCAATACCCGCGAACCTAACGTGGAAAATGAAGTAGTTTTCTTCACTGACAACGACAATCGCTGGGACTGCCCGGAGCGTACCGTGGCAGCAAGAGCACCGGGCAATAGCGACGGCTGCCGCGGCGGCAGCATCAGCTTCCTTTCGTCGTGCAGAAGGGATCGAGCAGTGCATTACCCGTTAGACATGGCCCCCGCGCTGATATATTGACTTGGACAAAAAAGCGACTGTTCTTCTGCTCGCTGGCACCGCGGTTGCCGCCGCCGCCGCAAAGTCCTCTCTGCTCTCCTCCTCGCCCGTGCCTCTCGTCTCGCTTTACAACGCGCTGCACCGAGCCTGCACGCCGCTGCACACACGCTCGGCGCTCGCACGGGGGACCGTCTAACGTCTATCGGAGCTTTCTGTACGGAACGATGGTCTCTTTCGACGATTCGACTCGCCCCCATCGATCTTTCGGATTGGTTTTCGTGCTTCGGAGACACTGTCTGGGTGGTATGTGGTAGCCAGAGGGACGTAACTCTGGGGGCAGCTTGTTTGTTGCATTTTGAGGCGGCTGATGGAGGTGCACACTTAATTGATCGATGAAGAGCATGAGATCTTGTGAAGTAAAGGGTGCAGTCGCTGTTGGATCATACCCAAGTTGGAAATATTGATATTCCGCGAAATAAGTGCCGAAGGGGGAGGACGACGAAGAATAGTCTCGGAGGAAATCGCCTGGTATGTGGGAGGGAGCGGAGGGATGAGGCAAATATATAGGGGAGCAAGAAATATAATCGCATAGCGAGTGCGGCAGCGGTAGACCACTGGCATGGGGACGAGGAACCTATTATAGCAGGAGCGAGAGTAAAAGAGTCCGGACAGGTGAGATAATCAACCTGCGGCCATAGCTGCGAGCAGCCTCGTAGTAATCACTATTCGCGCGCGGTGTGTCTTTTAATGCTCCTATGACTCGCCGCGTATTATACCGGCGTTCCTTGCCGCGGACGCCGTTCGAAAGTTTCCTTGTAACAGCCTTCGACTACCGTCGATCGTTGCGGTTTTCCTTGGTAACGAGCGACCAGGATACTCGCGCATCGATTCGCCTCGCGAGGAAGCGGGATATCCACTTGCCTTCGGAGTAAAAGTTGAATCCGTCATTCAAAACGTGGCGGGCTGAATTCAGTTTGATTACTTATATAATTACACACCTGAATGGATCGGATCACCGCTGCTACTTCAGAAGCTTCACGCTATTAATCGAGGATCAAAAGATTCTGAAATCTCGCTCTGGGGCTGCCCCGTTCCACTTTCTGCGCCCAAGCACCTCATAACGCGATTCCAATAGAGAAGCTACAAGCGGCATTATACGAGAGACCCAGGCACCGGTGTGAAACCCGCGTCGATGCACATGAATCATCCAACGAGCATAAATACTGGCTAGACATCGAGATCCAGGGCCCAATTGCGAGGAACAGGTACCTACCTCCGCGGATCAGGAAACCGCGTAAAAACCACGAGCAATTCGCAGAGACAAGGTGCCTGCCTACCAGAAGCGTTATGACAAACAATAGTCAGCGTGAGAAAGTCGTACGAAACGCGCACACGTGTCCCGCGGTTACGCGAGGCCGAGGGGTGCCATCGATAATCGAGGCAGGATCGCGATATTACTCAGAAAACACCAGCGCCGGCTAACCCGCTGGCATTATGGGAAAATCCATGGCAACGCGCGGCTCGACCTGGAAATCGCCGTTCGATACGCGACCGTTGCTCCTTTTTCCTCCGCTCGATCGCCGGGACAATGCCGGTCGCGGAGTTTTCTCACGGCTTTCCACGCTGCCTGCTCATTATTTCAGGCCCGCGGAGCGTATTTTATACCGAGGCGTTTGATATACGGCCCGGCTCGCGTCGCTTTCCTCTCAAAGGACCACCAATGCGCCACGCGGATCCTCGTTTCCGCCTGTCGCCCGACGAACGCGCGTGCACCCAATATTTTATTGGCCGAGGCCGCAACAATGCCCACCGTGGCCCCGGCGCATTGTGCGAGCCGCGGTGTGGTCCGCTCGATGGCTGATTTACCGCTCGTCTAATTTGTAGGCGGCCGCCATTAAACAATCCATAAATGCGTGCGCGTAAAACACTCCCGAGTTGGGGCGCACCGCCGAGCCGCGCACGCTGGCGGGCCGGGGTGCGTGTACGCGCGGGCACGGCCGCGTTTTATTCATATTCAAATGGACAAGCTTTACGATCGCGCGAACGGGAGTGAGAATACGCTCTTGCAGCGACCTCGCCGCGCGTGGAGTCCGAATCGAGGACTCGTTTCGTGGTCGTTTGGGTTTTATCGTCGGGGAGGGAGAAAAAGTCGGGCGAAATCTGGTTCTGTATTTTCTGGCGGCTGTTACGCTGCAATAAGGCGCTCGAAGGAAAGGTGGAGCCTTCCAGTGTGTAGTATTTAAGAGTTAGTTGAGGGGAAAAGAGTGTAGCAAGGCTCTCTTTCCTCTGTGGGCATTTTTAGTGTGATATTGGCACATAGGGTAAAGGACCCAATTACTGCCACCTACCCAATCACTGTCACACTAAGCTGTTTTACTTGAAATATCGAATAATCTTGTGAACCGATACATAAAAAAAATTTAACATACAATTGAAACTGTAATTTATACGATTAAAAAAACAGCACTTAATTTTTTCTTCGTTAATTTGGATGAAACGATCAAACATTTTAAGCGGATATTAGGAGAGTGAAAACGATGACTTCCTTACTAGCAAAAGAGAAAACAAGAGGTTAAAGAAAATGCTGTAATTGTAATATTTAAGGTATTAACATAACAAAATATAATGTTTTAGATAATACAAGCATCATAGAAAGTAATAACGATCAAAATTCAACGATTCATTAAGTCTGTTTATTTATTAATTCGGTGACAGTGATTGGTACAAGCGTTTCAAGCATTTTGGTATTACTGTCATAGCAGTAGTCGCTCATGTACATGAGATGACATAACCTTAAAATGAGATAAACAGTATTAGGTTAGCTGGCAATGATTGGGGTGTCAGTAATTCATTCAAATACATTTGAAGGGTGTCAGTAATAGATACCCAAGTATATTTTTGAAATTGATGAATTTATACATAAAAATGGATGTTCTAAGATCCACCAAATTTTGTTCATCAAGTAAACATATTAAACAATAATAAATAACAAGAAGAACATATACTTTTAGTCTATATAAGTACAAAACTATAAGATAAAGTCAGAGTGAATGCTTAAAGTGTCAGTAATTGGGTCCTTTACCCTAGGTGGCGCTCCGTCAGTTTGGGTTATGTAGAGTGCGGAAAAGAGTTCCCTTGCAGAGTCGACGTTAGCTAATTGTAGGGGAGAGCGGGGACAAACGTAACACTTTTTACATTCGGCCTGCCAATTACCTCTTACAGATATAAAAACGAAAATTATGCCTTAAGATAGTGTGTTTCTTCGACTATCATTTGATCACAAATTCAGCCTTTTATGTTAAGTAGTCAAAGAGTTATGGCAATTTTCCGCAGTGATTGTCATTGTTACTTTTGTCCTGCAGGGGTAGAACGAAAGTAACATACTATGGGGACGAAAGTAATACTAATTATTTTGAGGAGAATTAAGTAAAAACACTTCTTCCAAAACAAAATAGGATTTTTATTATCAGAAACGATAGAAACAAACATTTAAATAAACATATTTTAAGTAGGTAACGATAAAAAAGCATAACCAACTTCAAACATTTCTCTGATACAGTGTGTTCGATTTAATATGGAATCTCGTGTAACGGCCCCAAAAATAACTAATATTTATGATTTTTTTTTAAATATTCTTAATATTGGATTCAACTACTCCCCGTAGTGACGTATTACTTTTGTCCCCAGCCATGTTTTTCAGCATAGAACTGTTATAACGTACAAACTATACAAGACTTATCGAAATCAAACACAGGAACTTATAAAGACATTATCTAAGAACGCTCTAACAAATAATTGGATCAATGTCTATAGTTTAACTATGAATATTAACAAATAACCAACCGAGGAGACACTCATCTGAATGATCGAAATAACGAAATCAGCTTGCTCACGGTATACGAATCGTCGTATCGCTCCGCGTCTCTCCGTGAAAGAAAAGAAACACTAAACACGCGTAACTATGTAAAGGAAACGTTTTGGAAACTTTTGTGGAAGACGGGAGAAGACGTGTTACTTTCATGACGCCGCACAGTGGGGCATTTAGGGTCGAAACGCGGCACAAAACATTTTCTGACTGAAAACATATATTTATCGTTAATTTTTCATTTCTTTCAGTTAGGACGTATACTTGTGGTCCTATTGATAAAAAAAATTAATGAAATTTGTTTATTTAAGAGGGCATAGTACTTTTTTGGCCTGAAATTTAGCAGTCTTTATGATTTTTTTTTCTATCTGAAATTGAAAATCTAGATATATGGGGTTTGTTGCAAATGAAAGATCACTGTTTGAAAGTATTAAAAGAGTTTTTATTTAAAAAAAGGCACCCTCCCATTCAAAATAAACAATGAAGATTGCGAAATTCAGTAAGGTATAATTCCAAAAATATCAGAGATATCACAATCAAATTTGGCACACTTCAAATACATACCTCAACACTCAATCCCACCAAAAATTAGTTGAATTTAGCAAACAATAAAACTATAAATAACAATACAAGTTCTGAAGAGTTTCGTGGTTTTCCTCTTCAAAACTGTGTAGTCGCGTTAAAAATTAATGAATGTGAAAAACAATCATGCTACATTATCACCCAAATATGCAGTGAACTACCTGTAAAAAAATTTGCAGTTTGGCGATATTTTTGTAAAAGGACTTAGTGCCGCGTTTCGACCCGAAATGCCCCACTGTGCGCCGTCACGTTTGTTCCCGCTCTCCCCTAAGTTGGTTAGGCGGCTGACCAGTACGCAGAGGACTCCGCCGATCTTGGGTTCGAGTCCCATCGCCCGAGGTTCTCCTTTTCCACCTACAATTCCTTCTGCTTCCACTCGTAACAATGAGTCACTTCACTCCATCAAACGAAATCTTCCCCCCTCGCCGATATCAGCGATAAATGCTACTGAATACCACAGGGATCCAGAACATTATCCACGGGTAACGCAAGCTAGCGCGACAACCCTCTCCCTAAAAGATGCGCATGCAAAGAGATCGAACCCCCTCGACCTCAACAGGGTTCAGTTTCAAACAATACCCTGCGCCACGCATTTGGCTTCTCAGCTTCCCCCTCGAGTGTTCCACCTCTGCAAGACACCGCGACCTAATGCAGCTACACGCGCGTTCGCGCGGGACCGCAACTGACAATGAGACGAAGGGGAGAAAAAGGATCGCGCCGGGCGTAAACCTATTCCATTCATCGCGGAATTCCAGCGGACGGGGCAACATTACATCGGCGTCGATGGTTTTCCGCGGCGAGAGAGCGCGTCCAGCCACCACGAACTTGTTGCCGTTGGCTACCGGCACCACGGCTACCAGGGAATTGCCCATAAACACCATTACGACTAGCGGGGCAACTTACAGCGCACTTTGCCGGACTTATGACGCGGCCGTGCTTGAATTAGGTACTCGTTACCAGTATTACGTTTCAACCACCTCGTTCGAGAGCGGCCGGTGGCGGTACCCTGACACCAGGCCGCGTACCACGGTAGTGCAACGAGAGAGCTCGAGCTGCGGGGAGAAGAGGAGGCGTGTATCAACCCCTCGAGTGATTATTGGAATCCCACGGACATGGGGGACCTATGGGGCCCCTCCTCCCCGCGACTGCACCGTAAATTCTAATCCACGTTGGCCAATTAGACTCTGTTACCTTCAGCGCCGTTACCGTGTCCCCCGAGCTGCTGAGCGCGTGCTGATCGTTTTCGGAGGTGTGAGTTCGCGATGCCCCGTCGACGATTAGAAATTACCGCTGAGTAGGTAGTGAAAAAAAAGAAGAGAAGGAGTTGATGAATTATCGACGATGAAAGAAAACGGATGGGATAAAAAAGTGGCTGTCAGCGATGGGGATACGTCGCGTTCTTGCTCGACCGGGCGATCAGCCAGGCGAGGTATTTATGGACGAGGAAGAGCAATAGGCCGATGATTTTAATAGTGTTCCCAATTAATTACGGCCCTGGAGAGCGACGGGGTCTTCGGAGAGGTCGACCCTCACGTTCGATCTTGAGCGTATGAGAATTAGAACGGGGAACCTGCCACGTGGGTTAATGGACCTGGCGGACCCAGTGAATCTAGCAAAAAGTCACGCGTGGTTCCCATGGTCAATGGACGGGCTGTCGTGTCGAACATCTTCGATACAATCGTGGCAGATATTATAGCTTTCAACCAAGAAATTATGGACATCTTGCTGGTGTCAAAACGAAGATAAAATGCCACTGGAATAGAAATAACGATCCCTTTGATTCGAAGCCTAATCGTAGTACAGATTTCCACCGAGTCTGCCGCAAACCAAACCTTTTAGCTCCTTTCTGTCGTACCTTCGCGCAGTCCTCCGCTTCTCTCGTTCGACGTCTCGTCCAGGGGCAGCCAGGCGTTCCTCTGTGTGAAATGCCGCGGCTCGCTTATACGACTAGACGAGGGACGACGACTTTTAAGCCGTGCAGCACCGCGAGTGGCTGGGACCCATAGACAAGTCGCAGCCTCACGGACGGCGACGCGTAACGCGACGTGGCTTATTGCCAATGCATTTTAAGTAGTCTACCATACGGGACTCTCTCACGTGCATTGTGCACCTGTGTTGCCCGTGACACCGGGTTCGACTCTGTGTTACCGGACCCCCGTCCCTCATCTCCGCCTCGTCGCGCGTTTCTGCTGCACACACGAGGCTGGCGGGTCCGCGAGGATCCGCGTACAAAGGGGAGACCGAGCCAGCGTCATGATACGACGGATTATGGACGCTGGTATTATTATTATTGGACGAAGCGACGATCGTGCCACGAGTAACGATAAACATGGCTGCGAGGAGAGGTTTATGAGGTGTGTAATTGCTGGTAAAAATCGCGGGGTGGCAAGGTTATTTTCTTTGGGTACCTGGGCCAGTCGCTGCTGGCCAGCTTGTTGCTGTAGGTTGGCAAGGATATTTTATTCCCAAGGACTTGGGATTCCTTTCCTCCGAAGTACAAGCTTGTTGATAGTTTTCTCTCGGAGGTCGTTCAGTGGTGGAGTCTCCAGAGTAGCGACGGGACGAAGATGTAGCATTTTCTATGCCGAGCATCCCCTGGAGGACCAGTTTGCATTTGAAGCACGCCAGTTCCTTGAAACGCTCCGAGCAATTGATCACCGGTAGCCGATCCGAGGGAAAAGCTGATACCGTGGTCCACGCGTGCTCCATCGGAGAACGGGCCAAGAAGGATTGGCCGTATGCAAAATGCTCGGTCGATGAAGCCATTTTGCCGGTAGCTCTTAGGAATCGCGCGACGAAATCTCTGACTTTAAGTAAGCATTGTATGGTAACCAGCATAGAATAATTGTATGATGCCCGCGAACAGACGCCGCTCGCAGCGTTTTTATTCATTTCCCGCGGCGTTCCTTCTTCGCCGTGCGTTCTGCTCTCGGATCCCCGAGACCTGAACACAAAACAAACCCGCCACGCTCTGAAACAGACTCGTAACAGATTACAATCCCCTTGTAAAATCTTCATACGTAACCCTCGCCTGCGCTCTATCAGCAGACGATTAATCAACGAGATGCCTTGGCGGAGGGCAGGATCGATGCAATTCGAGCGCGATCATCCCTTAATCGTCGCCCGTTTACTATCCCCTGACAAAGGGGCCCACCGTGGTCGGGCTGTCGTTCGATTTTCGATGTAACATACTAGCCACCTCTGACTCCTGGCAATTTTTAATCCTCCCCGGTACTCGCCAATGAATCACTCTCGTCCGATCTCCTCTGGATGCGGCTACCTCGGCCGCTCAGCCTCATTTCGTTCTCATCATCAGAATCCGTACGGCCGGGGGTCGTGAGCTCATATTTCTCGAGCATTATGCCCGGGACAGCGCATGCACACACATCGCGGGGCCCCGCGTGTGTGGCTGCGTAAGTAGGTAAATACCCCCGGCTACCGGTGCACAGACCGAGTAGACGGCTGAGTAGCTACCGTAAACGGAACGCGAAGCTAGTAGGAAGGGGGGGCCTTACCGAGGAGTGTGGGACACCCTGGTCGAAACCAGACGGGAACGATAGACCGTGTAAACGCGCTCCCACTGCGCGAGGACCACAATGCATGGACGAATAATCGCCCCGTGGCTTCCGTAACCTCCGCTGCTACGTCTAAAAGTCGTGTCCGCTATTAATATGAGCGCTGCGCCCGCGCTTTCGGTGCCATTGTGCCGCAGCTTTCCCCTAATTGCCTTCTTTGTGAGGCTTCCGTCGCGGGGATGCGCCAGGATGCCTTGGAACGCGCTGGGAGTCGCTGGGTCTCAGGTGCGACCTAAATTTTCGGTGGACCGCTCCGAGGAGATTCTTATCGGTCGGAGCGCGGTGCCTGAGCCGCGGCTGGTGGATTCTACTTTGTGATCGCGAGGGGTATTAAGGCGACTCTGGACGAGGAATAATCGTGGGTCGCGAGGAGGCAGTTCGCTGCTTGCATACCAGTCCAAACTTCCTTCCTTCTGCAGACATTAGTGTAGCATATATGTCAGGATGTAATAACCCTTTTACTCATTCCTTCATCTCCCATCAAAGTCTCAATCCTCCCGAAAAATGTATGCGAAGGAGAGCCCATTAGCCTCGTGACGTTCCGAAAGTATCACGAACTTGGTCATGTTGGCGACTTAACGGCGATGATGAACACCGATCATCAGTCCCGATCGCAGTTGATGATTCATTTATCAATTAAAACGCATCCAGCTTGGCCCACACGCCCGCGTTCCCTAGCCGCAATCGACCCGCTCGGTATAGACCTGCGCCAGCAGGAAGCCAGTTGTTAAAATGGCACGCGAATTTTACGACTCGCGTGTACAGTGCTATAAAATAATCGTAATCTTTGGGGTAATGCATGCTCATGGATTGCCGACCGGCAGCCCCTGCGCCGTATTCCCGCTCGCTCTCTTCCCAGGCCCTGTCCTCGACCAGGATTCCGTGCCTGGCTATCACTGACAAAGTAACGCGGCGGAGAAATTCGATATAAACGCAACGCTAACCCGACCGAATCCTCCATAAACGTGTTATTGTGCCCCGGGGTACCGTCGCTGGTATTCGCCTACGTGGACACGTTCGCGTTGCTCTACGAGGATGCTTGAGAACGAGGATTTAAGTAGCCCTCTCTGCCGCTCATTGACATCGTTAACGATTGCTAATTTAACGATCGGTAGCAGTGACTCGCGAATCGTGAGTCACCGCAGGACAACGTCAGGTCCGATCGCGCGGAGAACGCGTCGCCGTCGATGCGTCGAACGCTGATCCATCGAGGTGCAACGATGCAATCGATGATTGGAATGCGGAGGGAACGTAGGTTGGGAGCGAGCTCGCGGTACGCGTGGAAAATCAGCAGGATCGACAGAAGATGAAACGGAAAGGTTTCCTCGGTCGAGCCACCGGAGTGACGTATCCTCCGTGGAATGAACAGCGCTTTAACGTCGCGGTGGCTGGACTCGAGGCAGCCCCGATCGGTTCAATTTGTATGGAGATACGATTATTGCGGTGTAAAGCCAGGGAAGAGCGTGCGGTATCGATCGCTGCGCGAATTCCTCGTATCGAATCGCTTCTCTGTCCCTTGGTTCCGTCGTTTCATAGTTCCTTCGCTGCGCCTCGTAAACGGGCGGCGTTGCAATCCGGAAGCTTTCGCGAGTTTATGATATACAGGGTGTGTCTTGTCGTACAACTTTGCAGATTAACTCGGTAAAGCGTTGTAATTTCCACCCGCATATATCCCTCCCAATCGTGTTCCAAGTAGATCACACAAAAGTCGATAATAAAAAGAAGAGAATTTTATGGTTTAGACTATAAAAAGCCGCTTCCGCGTTGAAAATAGAAGAAAAAAAAACTCGTAGCCACCAAGGGTTCAAAACGATTACGATATCGGTATCGGTTCCCGTAACAGTTATAAGAACCGAAATAAACTTGAAATAGTCAAGAGTGACAAAGGTTCTGGTCTATATCAGTTTCGGTTCCAATTTTACATTACTGATATTATGTAGGTTCCATAACGGTTATACAATATCGGTTATACAGTAAACTCTTGGAACCGAAACATATTACATTGGTGTTATAAAACCGATATATAACTGTTATGGAACCCATTTAATATCGGTTATACAGAACTCGATATAGTTATAAATTTCAGTTCCTTGTAGCAGTTATTCAGAATATCGGTGCTTCATAACTGTTTCAGTTGGAACCGAGATTTATATATATACAGTGAGTAGAAAAAGTATTGGCACACTTTTCAAAATCGCATAACTTTTTTAGAATTGGTCCAAACGACATGAGTTTTTTTTTAGAAGGTAGAAGGATTAGTTTGCTAAGTGACGCATTTCGTAGTTTTGAAAAAAAATTCAATTTGTCGGAATAGATCTTGATTTCGGGAATTTCGCGATTTTCGACCTTATTGTGCGATCATTAAATGTTTGTAACTCAGAGCACCGTTAACCGATTTTGAGGAAATTTTCAGCATGTATACAGCTTACTTAAATCTACAAACGGGTCTTTTGAATTTTCGTTACAGGCTCAGAAAAAAAAGTTGAAAAAAAGCCTTTACTATTTTTTTTTTGCTATTCCGACAAATTGAATTTTTTTTTACAAAACTACGAAATACGTCACTTAGCAAACTAATCCTTCTACCTTCTAAAAAAAACTCATGTCGTTTGGACCAATTCTAAAAAAGTTATGCGATTTTAAAAAGTGTGCCAATACTTTTTTTACTCACTGTACATATAACAGTTATTTTTGGAGACGTTTCAACCCCTGGTAGCCACCAACCGCCGGTTATTCCGGCGTTAACAATCAGCGTAATGCCGAGATCGTTCGTCCACAATTAGACGGGTGATATACACGCGTGCATAAACGTAATACCTACGTTACCGGCGCGCGCGGCATTATCCTTTACGACTCCGCCGTGCAAATCCATAAAACGGTACACAGAAAGTCAGGTTTTATCCTATTCGCGGTGAACGGCGGTGGTACGCGCGGTCGGTGTCAACCGGAGGGAACAGGAGATACGACGAGGTCAGGGAGTAACGGCCGTTTACGTTCGGGCCGCGCGGCTCGCCGCGTAACGTTCTCCCGTTTAAAAGAGTGTCCTGCCACTCGACGACCCCCCAGGTGCGCGTCGATTTCTGAGAGTCCGCTTAATTTTCCCCCGAGAGAGGAATTCCAGCGCGCGAGAACGTAACGCGAAACGATCGTCGCCGCTTGGAGCCCGTGCGACGGCGAGCCACACGACACCGCTCGGCCGTTCCCTTCGAAACGAGTGAATCGTTTCGAGATAAAAAGCCAAGCCCGTCCGTTATCGGGGCTGTTAAAGCGCGGCCGCGAGCGGCGGGGTCTTTTTCTAACGCGAGTCTAACAACGCCGCGAGATGAAAGTGGCGATGCTGATGGGACGCGACTGCCGCGCGAATCCCGGAGAAGGACGTGGGGAGGGAAAGGACGGGTAGACGTGACGAGCCACGACATCGGAATGAAGAATCGATAGCCGTTCTTCTTTTTGCCAGCCGATCCAGCCGCGCCGACGGGTATAAATAGATCCCACTGATTGATTTTAATTATAGATTCCGCGGGTGAGAGGACGCCGTGCGTGGCCAGGGATCCTTATCCGTTCGTGATTTTCATCTAAGCTTGCTGGACGGTTGCGGCGGCATTGGTGATCGGGGACGGGGACATTGTGATTCGATTTCAAGCAGGGTGTAAGATTTAAGGGGAATTAGGAAATTAGAATGGTTAAAAATTTGAATTCTGCTTTCCCTAAGAAGAGTCCAATTTAAGGACCATTATCTCTTCGTTCAAATAGAACCCCTTCATCGAACCGGAGTAGAATAAATCTTCCGGCCTCGAGTGTACAAAAGGAGTGCGCACACTTCGGTCACCGATCAGTGAGGTGCGAGACGCAGAGTCGTAAGTGCCGGTATTACGACCCGGCTGCGAAACGCGAGAGCTGGTCCGTAGAGCGGGAGAGAGGAACATTTAAGAAGCCCATGGGGATGCCGAGGGGTCCGCGATACACGTAGTAAAGGTCGGGCCAGCACTAAACGCCAGACAATGCCCGTCGGCACCCTTTATACCTTCCTCGATCAGGCCGCGGGATGGCTCAGGAACGGCACCGTACAGTTCCGCGAGGCCCCGTAAAATCGGCCTTTTATCTCGGCTCACGCCGCGCCGCGCGGACCCTCTTGTAAAGTGGATCGAGCGGTGCCAATCAGGAACAGGCGCAGGTCCTTCCTTCACCGCCGCGCAGCGTGTAACGAAGCGACCGCGCTCGGATCTCTCGCGATCCCTCCGCGAATCTCGTAACACTGGTAGAAGAACGGGTTCGTTCCTAATCTCGCGCTGGTAATCGTGAACCCAGTAGAAGACGGGCGCGCTTGCACGCCTCTTGCGAAACGACTGGTCGAGCGGGTAATTACGATCGGGCTTGGGGAAGACGCGCCTCGCGGTCGAACGGTGGAAAGGTGGATTCGACGGGGTCCTCCTAGAGGAGGATTTTCTCTTTAGTGTTGCGTAGAGGGGAGAGATGTGGCAGACTGGGGATTTGAAATCGAGGAATCTGGAATGATATTAGAAGGTTTGCCTGCTTGTGTCATTTATTTATTTATTTATTTATTTATATACGGGTGGGCACCCTTTGGTAAAGGAATTAAATATACGTGAGCCGTAGACGAAGATATGTACAGGTGAAAATACGTACTATACGCAAATACAAAAATTAGTTGACAGAATTGCTGCGCATTAACATTAAGAGCTGGTTTTTAAAGGACTCGGTGTTCGAGAAAAAGTCAATAGCGTGACAGAACTTATTGGCTAATTTGCACAGGCGGTTTATGAGGTTATTCTCACCGAAGGCGGAGGTATGGTGTGATAAATGAAAGACCGGAAATTTCCTGAGATTCCTAGGTGGAGCATTAAGTTTAACTAGTTCTAGAATCGGGGAGCAGTCGATATCATTATTTATGATCTTAAAAATAAACATTAGATCAGATACAGTTCTTCGCTGTTGGAGAGAAAGTATGCCCAGAGATGATTGAAAGTAGTCGTATGTGTGGCAGAAATAGGGAATCGGCTGACCCATTCTATACGCGACAAAACGCAAGAATTTATGTTGAATTCTCTCTAGCGAATTGGTATGGACCTGGTGGTACGGGTTCCAGAGTGGAGAACAGTATTCTAGATGAGGGAGTACCAGCGCAGAGTATAGAATCTTGAGGGTTGTTGGATTCCTAAATGCGGAGGTGGATTTAATAATGAGACCGAGTGCTCTGGACGCCACGAGTGCAATATTTCTGTAATGCTCCACAAAGGATAAGGAGGGAGTAAAGGTTACTCCTAGATCTCGCACGCGACTAAGTACGCTCAGTGTCGTACCATTAATCTCATACGGGTATTCCATGACGGTTCTTTTGCGACAGAAGCGCATTACATTGCATTTAGAGACATTGAGTGACATAAAGTTACAAGCGCACCATTCGGCGAGATTAGATAGATCTTGTTGTAAAAGAGAGGCATCCAAAGGCGATTCTATCCTGCGAAAGATTTTAAGGCCATCGGCGTATAGCAGTAACTGCTATGCCTAAAGACTGGTGCAATGTCATTAATAAATATGTTGAATAAGAGAGGGCCGAGATGAGAGCCCCCAGGTACCCCGGAGATACCCCGTCATATTTGTAATTCTTTTTATTGAACTTCCATTTCCAATGGAATTGTACACTCAGTATTCTCCTGTTCCCCTCTGTCAATGGCAACGAAACGACCGCGACTTCACCTTAGAAATTCCAATTAATGCCCCCCGGATATCTCACCCACGATATCCTCGCAGCGAATATAAAGAAATACATCGCAATCGGCGCAGGATCTCCAGCCCCGCGCTGAATCGACCGAGAATCGACTGGCAATCCTCGATCGCGATCTCTTTCCGCCTTTCCGAAATTGTAACGAGATCGACGTCGGCGCCGGGCAGCCACGCCCCTCGCGGCCTTTATCTTAATATAATCCGGATCGGAAATTCACGCGAGCGGTACGCGCCTCTTTGAAGCTCGCCGCTCGCGGTTAAATCGCGGCTCGAGCTCTTATCTGCGGGGATCGAGGATGACCCTCGACCCTTCCTCGTCGTCTATTGCCGGTGAATCGTATGTCCCTACCCTGGTGGAACACTTATTGTCCTAGTGGAACCGTTGGAAGCCTAGCCGCGAGATTCTGTATGGTCCTCGCTACCGATTCGTCGCCGGGGCGACGATCTATGGTGGCGATCGTGACGATCTCGCGGAGTGGAGCGGCTCGCGAGAAACTTTCGCGACGGTGGACGCTAGTGAAGACGTCAAGAGGTGCCACGGACAATAATTAATCGTCGGGAAGTCGGCGCGAACCGATGAACGTTCGGCACGAAACTCGACGAACATCCGCGAGAGCCGGCTTGACGATCGTCAGCTGGAGCGAGCATCCCGATCCGATCTCCCTTCGGTCCGCCGCGGCCGGCATCGGGACGCTGTTCGCGAGACGCGTATTACACGGTATTAATTTATGCGCGGCGATAGCGCGGCGCATAAATTATGGAACTCGGACGCGCGCGGCTCGCACGCGAGACGGCTCGTTACGCACCGGTGAAACGCGCCTTCCCCCGTGAAGATCCACCGGCCGATAGATCGCGATTAAACGGCCGGTTGTGATCGTGGCCCGCGATGGTATTAATTATTTGATCTGCTCGAGGAAGTCGCGATCGTTTGAAGTGGAGCGCTGGATTTTTAAGTTTTGTTCTTGATTGCTTGAAGCCTTTGGGTGTTTCATAATATTTAAAAATGTGTACAGGCTTGGTGGGAGTGTTTTGTGTCTACGTGTCCCTTGCGGTAAGTATATTGGTGGATTCAAATGTTTTTACACTCCTTCGAATCGATCCTCGATTTATGGTTCCAAAGGGAACGGTGCGAAAAAAGTGCGAGGACGGCGGGGATCTCATAAGTCGCGAATGCAAATTGCCAAGGACCGTTAACGGCCGGCTCTAAATCTTTAACAGCCTCGGTTTGCCTCTCCCAGGCCACTAACTTACAAGTCGTGAGAGTTAGCGCGATGTACGCGAGTAGACCGGCGTGGGGCAAAAACAAACCCCGTTACTAAATGAACTCCGTCGAGCTCCTCGTTAATGGATTTATCGTTCCATCCTTTCTTCCCCCTTTGTGTTTTGATATAGTGGAATCTATCCACGTCCAAACAGTATCTGCACCTTTCACAAATCACATTCCAAACGAAATGAAAAATTGTAGCGGTAGGTACTGATTCCCCATAATCCTACATTATTGATCTCAACCCCTTGTTGCACTGCTTTCCAGCATCTACCATAGAAAACCAACCTAACAACGTAGTACAAACAGAAGGATGTTAATTATTCTCCTCAAATTTATCAAACCTCTGAAGTACTCGTCCTCGTGTAAAATTCCAAGCGCTCCACTGAAATCTTTACGAAGCAAATGTCTCCCACTCGACTTTGGCCAACGATCACCGGTCATCAAATTGGACGATGGAACGCAGTGGACATAGGTGGCCCCGGTCCGTGCACGCGTTTCCACGATGAAAGCGTTGGAGGCCGCGTGAAATCCCATCTCGAAATCGAGCGAAACCGAGCGATCGGCGGGGATCCACGAGGATCAGGTCGGATAACACCGTGGCGGTATAGTATGTCGGAAATTATAGGGTGTTATTCGCGGGGCATCGCGCGAGCCCTGGGTATGCGATTCGAGGAAGATAGCGAGTTCCCCTGCATGGCGTGCACTCGCTCCGGGCCCCATGGGGGGAAGGCGAAGCACGCGTTTATAAGGTCGATTTTAATAGGGGTTTGGTTACAATTATGAGGTCGGTAATGGAGGCCGGCGCTCATTACCTCGCTAAACTGGAACTAATTATTATGTTTCACGGCGCGTTGCGATAATTTCTCGACTCTCGGGGGGCCATGGAGAGAGGGAGAGAACCGTTGGCTCTCTTGGTGCACGACCAGCTGCGATCACGTGTTATTTTCGCGCCAATTCTGTCCCTTCTGTGCACTTTGAACCTTTCAGTTTCATCGCTGGAGAATGATTATTTTAGAACGCTTTACGCGGAGGGTTTTGGAGCAGTGGGGTGAATTCACGGCTGTCTGTCTAAAACGTACGTTTCCACTTACAACCGAACAGGCATCGAAGGCTACGCAGCTAAAAATTCACGATGCCCCTTTTATTCGAATTACTATTCTCGTTTATTTGCAACGGCTCGCAGACCTTTCATTTTCGGACGACACGCATTCCGTGCGCTCGATTCGAAGTCCGTGAAAGACAAATAAGGTGGACGTATCACAAAGGGTCCACTCGAGAGCGTCTCCACGTGGGGCCAGATCGGTGCCCGGCGCGAAAGAACCGAAGAGTGTGCGAACGTATTAACACCTCGAAGGATTTATGATATTAGGCCAGGGTGAGGCAATCGGGAGGTGGTCGTGAGCAGGAAACGCGGGGGTGGGGAGCACTTCGGGGCCCGAAACGGGGTTCCCTGCGGCACGTCGGGCCGCCTCTCACAGAGGCAACTGGAACAAATGGGCTCAATTTCATATTTTGTAACACCCTCGCTCTTTCACAGCCGGTGCCGGGGCACCCACGCACCTGCGATCTATTTCATCCTCGTATTTCTCGGGTTAACCCTTCCCTACTCGCTGGCCAGAACCTGCATCTGCTTTCTTTCGTTCTTCACTTGACTTACTTCTGCTGCGAAATTCTTCGCTCTGAAAGTCTACCGACAGACATTTTTAGTGGATCAAGTTTCTAGAAACGTAATCGAATGTCTTGTACCTATGTTAAAGATAAATTGAAGCTAAATATCAAAATATTCCAGCTTCGTGTATATACATATAGTGCAATGATTATTTCACTAGAATTTTATTAAAGCTTTCTATATGCGTCGCCGTCGAAATAGGAGCATGAAATGACCCTCACGCGGCACCACTTTTGTTTCGACTCGTATTTTTTAGAGGCCCCAAGAGTCTCGCAGCTATACGCTCGGTCCTTTTTCTTCCACGCCTTTGCGAACCCGGCCAAGTGATCTATGGCCCGGGAACACGCATGCAACGCGCCACCCCCGCAGACCTATCCGGTCTCGCGCCACTAACAAATTGATATAATTTGTTGTTAACGGGTTGCTCGCCCGTGGCGGTCTCGGCTAAGATTCGTGTGAACCCGGAAACCCCCGTGAATTGGCCAATGATGAACAATTCTTCTGGTATTACTTCTGTATTCAGTCCCTCTACACCAATTTAATCACCCTTAATGAAACATCTACCACACAATAGAATTCTCAGAGGATCCACTACTACTACTTTAAATCGTCTAAAGGGAAGTAAAACGGCACCGTCCAAAGGCAATCAAGTAGCAAAGAGGCCCCAGGGAAGACCAAGGAATGGAGACACCTGTTGTCGTCGTGGCAGGCGTGAACGAAACAGGTGAATCTGTCGCGTCGATCGGTGACGGCTTTATCGTGGCATCCGTGAGATAGTCAAACAAGCGGAAGGAGATCTGTAACGGGCCCGTCTTTTGTCGCCGGCCCGGTCTGTTATATTGCCGTGTGAACGCGCGCTCTTCGACTGTTTGGTGAAACAGTTTGACGGGGTTACATAATTGCCGAGCAAACGTTGACTGTCTTCGACGACACGGAGGACGTTAAAGCAGGGCAAACATCCACGTACAGTCGTTCCGCGGCCGGGCCCGCTCCACCACCGTGGGCCTCGTATTGTCTACTCTCCGATTTGTCGACGGGTGGCGAAGATCGATCGGATCCGGGAATGATTTATCGGCCACGAGCGAGCCACTCTCCCATGGGCGAGACGCTCCGCTACGAGGATCGGTCGAAAGCTTCGAGATAACGAGCCGAACAGTTGTAAAACGTTTCCTGGACCGTTATCGTGGGCTCTCTTCGATCCGTAGCAGGGAAGCATTCGCGAGCTTCAGTTTCCTTCGAGGAAGTATTCGCTGGGGTAACAGAAATGAAGTCATTCGTGATCTCCTTGCGCAGATAGCGCAATATCGATTTCCTCCATCGAATGGGAATTATCTAAGGTGCTCTGAGAATCAAGCAACGTAACCATCTAACGTAACCATCTAAGTTTGTGAGTTATAGGCGATGCCGGAGACGTCCTTTTTCTTAGGCACATCGCGGTGACAACCGTAGCTTGGTGCAGAATCATTCGAAATTTTTTAGATAATAATTTTTTAGACAAATTTTATTGGTAAAAAATCGCTCATTTTTTGAGTGTAAAAAAATCTAGGCAAAAAAGGAAAAGCACCTGATAGCGCTTAGATTTTTAAGTCCAAAATAAGCCTGCAAAGCCTCGAGTAAATCGGTTCCGGCCCAAGCGGAGACACAGGGAAGACAACTGTGTATGGATATCCTCGTTCGATAGAAAGGCGGACAACCGGACGGGAGGGAAAAAGAGAGAGAGAGAGAGAGAGAGAGAGAGAGAGGGGCAGGTCCCCGAGACCCGCTGCCCACGCGCTCGCGAACATCTCTCTCGTATGAAGACATAAATCAAACGCTTTCGTGGACGCGATGCTCGCAATTACATACGCGTAAGCGTAACGTAATATATAATGACGCACGCACGGCGTGGGGCACGGTTCGAAGGGGGCTCGTTATAATACGCTTCGTTTCCGAGCGGATCTCGGTCCCTCCACGGTTCACCTTCCTCGCACGCGAGACAACCGATGATAGTGTGGGAGTCGTGCCAATTTGCTCGGTATTTGGACCGCCCTTTTACATAACGAGATGCCCTTTCACCCTCCCGCGAGGAACGATCGAGTTGCGCCGCCATCGCGGTCCCCTGATACCCTCCGAATCGCGGGGCTGCTCCACCGCTTCGCCCTTATGCTTCGTGAGTATTTAGACGATCCGTTGTATAGTGACGAAGGTGTGACGTTTTTAAATCGTTGAGTAATTAATCACGCGTACCCTTTGGGAGAAAGAAGGAGCCACGGGGTGTTAATTACAGAATCTCCTCGCTCTACCTTGCCGATATAGGTCACTGAAATCGGTCGAATCGTAAACTGCCCGGCTATTTTAAGACCTGGCAAATTTCACAGATCTCGCTCGAACCGTACGAACTGCACACGGACTATTGACTCTGCCGATAGCTAGGTGAGAAGGATCGGTTCGTTTGCCCCTCGCCAAGGTATACAGGCATCAAACAGAGGACTCGTTTCACCGGCATCGATCCAGCGCGCGTCTTTACGCGAGCCGGCTGAAATTCACGCCAATTTACGGGAGATCGCGAATGGGTTTAGCGGAAATCCGTAACTGGCCGGGTGAAAAAGGCGAGGGAGATCGAGTGAGAATCGGTGGAAGCGGCCGGTCGCGCGCCTAATTAGAGAGTCCCCGTCAATTTCGCCAGCAACATTTTAAGCCGCTCACGTAGCGCACGCCCACGCGATCCAGCTCGAGGCGAAACGGACCCCCCGCGGCCACCTTCCGACCGCCTAATTACCGAACAAGCCTATCTTCGAGCGTGACGCTGCCAGGCCTGATCCTCGTGGGTCTACGGGGTGTCCGAAACTCACGCGACAACCGATACCCTGGCCCACCTCTCATTTACCACGCAGCTTCGATCGCGAGAAGTCTTCTAATCTTCTGGCTAATAAAACACTGTTAAACACGACCAACAAGGTCAGCACGGGATAATCCTAATACACCCACGAAGCGGCTGTTCCGTTCATGTTAAAGACGTCGGGGAGGATATATCTCGGATGGTTTCCAACAGCCGAGCTTAGCTGTGTCCAATTTCCGTATTTTCTCCGCAAAAGACGAGCCCAGATAATTGAAGAAGCCATTCCCCGGGGCCACGTGACCCCCATCGACCCCGCTGTCGTCGGTTCCCCGGGACACCCTGTGAGCGGAGCTCTCTCTCTCTCCGCGCGGGATAACGCGTCGGTTGTACGCCGCGGCCCCGTACACGCTCGCGTACGATCAGCCCCGCTCGCCCGCGTAATAACGTTACCGTGAAATAAGACCGTCCGTGCGCCCAGCTGCGAAGCTCGCATAAACTCGGCCGATTGGATCCTAAATCGGCACGGTCGCTTGTCTTAAGCGGCCGAGGGGAATGCCAACACACACCCCCTGAATCAGAGCCGCGGCGATGATCACATCGCGTATTTATGCGGCACGCGTAAATTTCGTCGACGAGCACCGGCCACGTCGGCCGTCTTCCCGGAATTTCGCTGCGCCCGGCGATACCAGCCGCTTGTACGGCGCGCTGCGCCGAGTCAGGATGATGGAGAGGGAGCGAGATAGCGGCGGAATTAATTTGTTAATGCATCCTCGTCCGATCCGCCGCGCCGGGGCGAGGATGCCGCGTGTACACCACGCTGGCGAGGCGGGGGGACGCGTGTAGCGTTAGTAAGTCACGCCGGGGTCGCGGCGGATGGTGGATGGGATACTTCGGATTTAGCGGACGGCCGATAGAGCCGTCTCAATTACGGCACCGGGGGCTCCAATTTATGGCGAGAGATTTTGCTTGGCCGTGGCCCCGTGGCCGCGGCAACACGCTCCGCGGTTCGTGTAACGCCGTCGTCGCGTTGCTTTCTAGGACGCCCGGGGAACCTGCGGCCAGATAGAGTCGTCAAGGGAAACGACCGCCCGACCCACCTCCTCTACCCCTCGGCTCAAATGGCCGTTCGATCGAGAAAGCATTAAGCACTTACGGTTACTTAGACACCGTCCCTTGCTGAGCGCCCAACTAGCTGTCTTTAACACGTGTACCCGGGCTTACGTAATCCAACACCGAATATACACCTGGCACCCGTAGAGAAACGCGCGATGGAGTCGAAACAGTGGAGAGTTTAGAGAAACTCTGATTATTGGGATCGAATGGAGTCGGATCGATATTGGTACCGCGTGGCCATTTCAAGGTGGGTGTCGATCATAGGAGGCGGGGTGGACAAGTGGATGTGCCTGTCGAGAGCAGATGCGCTCCTCTTGGCTTGAACTGACGTGCTCTCACGGAGCACGAATTCTTCCGATTCAGATCTTCGGCCCTTTAACCCCTCAACGACCACCTCAGTATCTGGTACGGACCCTAAGTTTTTCACTGGTCGCCCGCCTCCGTATCTCGTACGGACCCTGTAGTTCAAGCGGCTGCCGCGTCAATACCAGATACATACACTAGAGACTGTCTGTACAGTGATGTTTCAGTGACGAGGCCTCGGGTAGCAAAGTGACGTTTTCGTTCACGAGGGCCCGGTCGTTGAGGGGTTAAGGTAGGTTTTCGAGAAAATCGACTTTGAAATTCTTGACGTTGGGTCCAGTCGCGTATAGAAAACCTACCTTTAGAGAGGGTGCTTTGTCACGGGTTTCTAGATCAGGTCTACTGAAGCATTCGTCTGAGTTTAAGAGTCTGTACTGTTTAAGGGAAACACAAAGGATGGCGCTAGAATCCAACACTCGTGGCCGATCACTTACAGTTGCATTCCACTTTTGTATTCGCAACGCGTCTCTGGCACTGACTCGAGAGGATCGCCCAGGTTGAAGTCATTATGTCGGCTGAGGGCAACCCTCTCGAACCAGTCGATCTCCGAACCCCGTGGCCAGGGAGTGACACGGCTGGAAATTGAATCTATCAGAACGGAGGAGATATCTCATCCCGCCCCGTTGGCCGTGTAACCTTCGAAGGGCTCTACTGGTTCTCGTGGAGCGCGCGGACAATGCGTTACAGGGTACCAGAAGGTCTGGCGCTGGCCGCGGAAGGGTCGGTGAGCCGCTGACGGGCCATCAGATAAGCTCGTGTTTGCCTAACCTCTCACCTCCCACCGGGGTCCTGGCACGCAGCGCACTCGGAAGAGCAGCAGCGGCCCCGAAGAAGTGGGTGCTGCTCATCTCCGCCGCGACGTGACTGACAGGTTCACCGTCTCTTCCTTCCTCGTGATCGTTTAAAAGCTTTTCGAGGACGAGCCGCGTTCCAGCGATCCTTCCTCCCCCGCCGCCACGCTGGATCCACGGTTCGCGTTAATAGCTTCGGGGAACTCTCCTTCGTCGCTTCCGATCGGGATTTCGAGGGCTCGAGATATTTCCAGCCGCATCATCCAGCCACCTCCTCTTTTTGCGTTATCCGCACCAGCTGGGTGAATAATGGTGGCTAATAACGTCGATGAAATCGATAGCGAAACATTTCCACTGGTAGCTGAATTTTCCTGCGCCTAGCCTGGAACCCCGAGTCGCGTTTGAAAGTGGAGAAGACGACACGATACAGGATTCGTATCCAGGAAGAACTCTGAATTGAAATTTGTGGAAAGCAGCAAGCGGACGGTCCGTATTAATTAACCGTCCACGGGAAGACCCATAAATCTTGGTCATGGAGCTCTCTGCACCGAGGCCTCCATCGGCCGATAAAGATGCCTGGACGTACATACCCAGGTACATACGCGACTCTCAGTAGAACAGATACGCAAGATACCGCGGGCTCGCGTGCGTGGGGAAACGCTGAATCCTGGGTGTTAGCGGTATCCAGGAAAAGACGTATAATCAGCAGAGCGACCGATGGCCAATCGGGTAATAACTCTTACGTAATTGGAGGAGGACTGGAGGCGTACATTAATCAACATCGAATTGATTCGTTAGCGGCGGCAACAGGGGAGGGGGACTTTGGAGGAAGAGGCCCGCGGGAGGGAAAAGCGAGGATGTACGAGGTGAGAGAAGAGCCCCGGAGCCTTATAAAGAAGATAGCGAGCACAATATACACGGGAACTGGGGAACAGTGGTGAGACGGTGAAACGAAATCACCATTAGTCGGAGAACCGTATCTCCACCTTCGACGTAATAAACCAATTCTCTTCCCCTTCGGGTCGTAGGAGGCGACCGTGGCAACCGTCTTCTAATTGGACCGCATTCCACCCGAGCTCCCCTCCGCGTATATATGCTTTACCGGAATTTTCATTAGCACGGGACTATGTCGTGACGAAAGGGCTGATCCTGTTCCAAGTATCCGCACCAGCAACACCTGGGACATCACGAATCAATAGGATCGCTTGGTCCGGACACATGTCCAACCTCGCCTTGTCTCAAGCCCACGGCCGTTTCACCGTCTCCGAAGGCAGGCGCTCAGAATCGTCACTTTGCATCTCAATACGAGCTTGTAACAGTCTGGTCGTTGATTTTTTTATTTGACAGACGTCCGTTGGGAAATGTTGCTTGCGCCGCGTTGTACTCGGCAGGCCCGCGCGTCGAGTGCGCGCCTGCCACTTCTCGATTAGAATAACTCGTCATTATCGCTTCAAACGCTACTGGGAATCTCCAGCGCGTTGTACTCTTGACAAGGGAACCGGCGGCACAAAGCGGTCGAGTGGAATTAGTTGGAAATCTTGGAAGTCCGGCTAGAACATAAAGCTAGCGGAATCAGGCACATGCTACCTGCTACGGAGCTGCTTTGTTGTTTCTGCGCGGACGCGGGATGCGTTCATCCCTGAAGTGTGTCCCATTTTGCTGCTACACCCTGTATCCCCTCACGAACGTGCCTTATGTCGGAGGAAGAATCCATTGGAGAGTTTAACGACATGCTCGAATCTCGATCCCTCGCGAGGTCGTTCCTTCCCGCGTTACACGGCCACGCTGATTTCCTCTTCGTTGGAGCATGCCGCGCGCTTACTTGCATTCTTCCGCCTGTGGACAGTCGACGGATGACGTTATCGCGGAAACGTGGACAGTGCTCGCGGTGCGCGTCGATGGAAAGTACACGGGCTGCTTGGAAATCCGGAAATGTTTTCCGCGGAGGATGGATGGAATGTTGAATCAAATAACTTTGGAAGGAGGCGGATTTCTCCCGAGGCTGATCTCTGTTCTTAGACGGAACGCGCGCTCCAAGAAATAAATTGTAGGTGAAAAACAGAACCTCGGGCGACGGGACTCGAACGGCGGGTCCTCTGCGCACTGATCAGCCGCCTAACCAACTCCACCCACGCCGACTATCCGACGTTACTCTTTTGCCAAATGCCTGTACAATTTTCCATCAATAATGTTGCTCGATAAGGTAAACGTACCTATTATGAAACACCTTCCCAAACATGTCCCCTTCTTGAAACAGCATCACAAATAACGAAATAAGAAATAGTTATGGCATATATAAGCAACTGCCAAACATTCTACCGATATTTATACATTCTTTTCTGTACAAATTCACCAACATAAGTATTATTATACAATAATCTATTACAAAAAAATGGTTTAATGTAATTCATTGATAAAAATAACCGTTTCATATTGTGTACCTCAATTTTTTGAATGTCCCGCTTTATGGAACGGTTCGGAAGCGTGTTCCAAGACCGCGGACCCGTGTTCACATACGGGGCGTTTCATAATAGGGACATTGAATATGAAACACCGGGTCATGGTACGAAAACAGTGTTTCATAATACGTACAGGTCCTTCATTTAGTTTTTTAGTCATATTATTTTTTATTTATAATAAATATACATTTTATGGCTCATTATATAATCACAAAACAATGGCCTATCGAATGGTATGCAAATTTTCAATGCTAACCCACTAAATTTTATAAATTAGATGACAATGGCATAACTCCATCGAAAAGCGTTTCATAATAGGTACGTTTACCTTACCAGTACTCGACATTTCTTCCAAGCATCCCACTACTTAGTCGCACTAAACGAACGCACTCCAGTGTTCCACTCATTGATCCCAAAGTCCTCAACGTAAAGGTGAAATCAGATACGGCGGGTGGCTCGGCGAACTTGCGCGTGAATCGCCGAGCCACGCGCCGTCTGATCGGTCATGGCTCGGCTCGCCCGTTGCTCGCCAAGCCGGCTTGCCGAGCTAGACGAGCCGAGCAAGCTCGCCGAGCCACGCGCCGTCTGATTTCACCTTAACACTACCTTAGAAAGTCTTCCCTCCAGCACCTCGCACGTAACTCCACACTGCTTTCCTCTCAAACTCTACCTAACAAACATTGATCCGCCGCGATACCGGCGCGGGATCGCGGCAACAAAGGCTCGTTGTTTCATCGCGTCCACTTATTAGAATATCCACGAACGATCTCTGACCTCGCCAGGAATCCAGTCACGTCCGGCAGATGACGGGACGTCGATGGCGTCCCCTGCGCATCGGCTTTATGCCTCGCCTCTATCGCACCGTTCCGCGGAGAACACGTTCGCTTTCCGTGTCCCGTGCTGCCCGCGCGGATAAAGGGGGGAAAAAAAACACGGCCGAGCGACACCACGATCGCCGGCCCGACCCATGGACAATGCTTCATTAGAGCATTGTCGGTGCACAATATCGCACAATTAGCCCGCTGGAGCGTTCTCTGTGCGCTTTTAAAAGGTCTCCGCTCCTCTCGCCCCGGCGCGAGGATCCCCGCCACCGCCGCACGATATCGGCACCGCCACCATGATCAAACGATCGGCGATCGATCCAAGATCCCCCTCGATCGGCCGTTACGTGGCTGCATTATACGCCGGGCATAATGCTCTTCTTTATGCCGTGCCTCGTACCGCTAAAATCTCCGTGGCATCTCTCGCTCGCCCTCGCGGACCAGCATTGTGCAAGGGCCTTCCGTGCCTCGACAGGAAGTCGAGGCCGCGAGTGACATCCATGTGACGATGTATGTACCTACGTATGCGCGTGTTGCCTGAATCGTAATTAACGACCGGGGGAAGACTCTTTTAGGCATTCACAGTTTGTGTTCTTTCGGATTGATACTGTTTGAGGTGATTTGGAATTTAGGACGTTGCAGCAAGAAGGTTGCAGCTTCTTCAGCTTTACCAACTTCGGGTAAATTAGAAAAAACTGTTTATAAAATTATCGCTTTGACTTAACCCTTCGTGGTTATCTCAGCTTCTTATAATCACAAATTAGTCGCAACGGGTTCGCTGCACCTCGGTGTCGTTTTTGAGTTACCATTTTCGAATTTTTGAACCTTTTGTACTCTGACATCACTATCGAAGATGTATCAGTGATTTCAATGCTGAGATAGCAATATCGTCAGTCTTCGTACAATAAGTCAACGCTACAAGCCCTCGAAGCGTTGTGGTATCAAAGGATTCGTATAAATCTCAGACTTTTTATCGAAGTGGATTGAAGTTTTGCTGAAAATGTTCGAAAGATTGCGCGAGGGATTGGTTCGCCGCGGCGTATGTAAAATTGCAGGGAACAGCGGGAATAGCTTCTCACAGTAGCCACGAAGAGATAGGCGCCCTCGCCCGGAAGGAGGCACCGAGCGCCCCGAAGGGGTTTCGTTTTCATTAGCCGCGGCGGGGCCCCTCGCATGATCGGCCGTGGCATCCACCTTCATCATTCGCAGCAAAACTTATAACTCGATTATGCGTCTAACTAGTAATTTCGATACTATTAAGAGACTGGGACGCGGCGAATGTTTGGTCCGTCGGCGAAAAGCCAGCGGGCTGCCGCTAGATTTGCGCGGACAATAGATGGCCAGCTTCTTCCCTCCTATCTACGCATAATTCATACGAATCGTGCTCGTTGAATTTGCGGTAGCGGTCCACGTTCTCATTGCCGTACCCACTCTGTGATTTCCTCGGAACAAAGTTTCCACCTCGCCGATGGATATTTCCCTTGGAAAGTGATGTTCGCGAATCGTCGGCGTGACGATTCCAAGAATTATCTGAAGGGACAGTATCACACGATAGCTAGACTTTCTCCACAAAAGCGGCATCTTCGTGTCAAAACAGATCCCCTATCCAATTTCGCAAACAACTTCTCAACGCCAACAATCACTCTGATTTTCAACGAACGTTACCCAGTCCCGCCACGGTGAATCGAGCATTGACGCGCTCCGGCAGGAGAAAAGCCTCGCTGTTTGCCAATCCACCGATCCCTCGCAGTTCGCACCGCGTTGCGATTGAAAGCAGCATCACGATCATAATCCCCAGCGATTCAGTCCCCGAGGAGCGCAAGAATTCCATACGTACTATCCGACACGTAACAACGACGGGCTCGCGATTACGCAAGGATCTCCAATAATTCCGTCACGCACGGCTAGATAAAATCAGCCACGAAAGTTCGCTGTTCCCCGGGGAAAAAATGATCGGCGATGGGGAGAGCAGGGGCGCGGGTTGGTGCTCGGCCCGAGCGGAACAACGGCGCGTTTATCACGCGCGACTAATAGAAAATTATCTTTCTAATTTAAATCCCTCGTGGCGAGGGGGCACGGCATCGTCGTAGCCCAGGATACTGCTGGCGGTGCATCGAGCATCGCTCGGAGGAACATCCCGTTGGTCGCTCCTCGGTTAACGGGCATAGATATATCCGCCTAGAAATAAAATCGGCGATAGTATCTTCGCTGAATGAACTCTCCCACGCCTATGTCTATTCGCGCTCATCCACCCGCTCGTGCGTGTGCTGCTCCGTCCGTGGCTTGGCGCGCACACGTGCCCACCGCTCCGCTGTGTGGACGAGCGTGAGCCCCGCGAGTCGGCTCGTACGCGCCGTAGCTGCGTGCGTTCACGGGCACGAAGATCCAGGTTCCAGGGGTGCAGGGGTCCATCGAGGTCCGACCCGCCGACCCCGGCACGTATTCGCCACACCCGCACACCGATGCTTAGGGGCCGCGTTGAGATGCTTAGGTGGGGTCCCAGGCCTATAGCCAGCTCTTCTTCGTCTCCTTCTTCATCCTCTTCTTCCTCCTGGTCCTTGGTCCTCCTCCTCTTCTGCTCGTTGTTCGTGTTCCACGTACTTTTCTTATTCCCCCCTCCCCCACGGTATTCTTCGTACTCTTCTTGTTCCTCTTCCTCGTCCGCCTCGTCCGCTTCTTCTTCCGCGGCGGGGCATATATGTACACCCGCGGAATTAATAGCCGGTCGTCGCGGAAAAATCGCGGTAATGTGATTACGACGCTGTCTCTCGCTCGTTCGTGCCTGCCCGTGCCCGCCGCGGCTCCACGTACGTGGCCCCTTGCCTATTCCTCCTACTATCGAGGAGGAGCGAGCTCTTCCTGTACCCGGCTTACCCACCCCTTCCACGCGCCCCCATCCCCCTTCGTACGCGATATTCATCGGGACGTTCCCGTGGCCGGGGCACCGCGAGTCATTTCCGGGGGAATAACGACGGAAACGAAGCGTGGACGTGATGCGCGGGAGCGAGCTGCAGGGTTGCAATTATCGGTGGGATTCGTACTGTTGAAGTGGTGGTTTTGAAAATTTTAATGAGCTTTCAACGGCTCGGAAAATTACAAATTGTCATTTTTTTTTTTCAAATTTTACTGGTTTGTCTAGGAGACAGAAGTATATTCTTCAAAATAAAAATAATTTCAGTCGAATCGGATAATAACTTTTCGAAGTACAGATTCAACCGATTTTAAGAACACTGTTTCGAGAAAAACGCGCTTAAGGGTAAAACTATACAATACGCCCCATTTGACAAAACGCCCCACCATTATTTTATGCACACAAACCAGGATGCATCGACGCCATCGTCAGATTTAAACTTGCCTCAGTCGGCCACAACTGCTGCAATAAAAATACGAACAAATATTACGTCTTTTAAAGAAATATACAGGAATTTATATTTTCGGCCATCCGATAATTTGCGGTGAGTCTGTGAGAAATTCAATTTTCTAAGTCACTATTGTTTTTGCTAACCTCTTTAAATTGTTATTGCCCAAACCTTTTTTCACTACGTTGTTGCTAAATTTAAGCCCGGGTGTTTTGAACCCCAAAATTTACAATATGCCCCAGCAAAGAATTTACAATACGCCCCACCTCAAAATCATATTTTTCACGAGTAACGTATTTCTCTTCTTTTTCGTGGATAACAGAAATGTCACGCAAATATATAAGGACTACATTGCGAGCATCCTGGTCAGAGAATGAGCTTAATGAAGCAATGGAAAAGGTTAAAAGTAAAGAAATGGGAGTTAATGAATGCAGCAGGATGTATAATGTAATAATGTAATAATTTTAATCAATACTGTTCTATTTTTGTTAATAATATCTTTTATAATATATATTCTATAACATTTTGTTAAAAATAATAAAAAGTAATCGCTTTTTTATGTCGGGGCGTTTTGTCACAGAGGTGGAGGCGTTTTACCTGACGATTGTGTTACAAAACGCCCCATGTAAGATTCAGGAAAATGATTATTTCCAGTTATTTCCAGTTATGTTTTTTTCACAATTTCGATGTAGTTGTGAAGAGTAATGAACAGTTAATGTGTTTACACAAAAAATTTGAGGAATTATTAAAAAATATTGGTTTTATAGATGTTTCTTTAAAAGTGGGGCGTATTGTATAGTTTTACCTAAAGTTTTACGTGAGATGCATTTGCGGCTACTCAAATGCCTATAACTTCGGGAGTTTTACGAATTTCATAAAATCCTTTTCAACTCGTATTCCTGCAAGGTTGAACATCTGAAGAATGAAATAAAAAGAAATCGATTTTTAGACCGGAACCTCCCCTTAAACCTGACGATGATATCGCCACTCTTCCATCCAAGTCGCCAGAGGCTCCACGCTACCGACTCACGATATTATAATCCTGGCACGATTCGAGTAACTCGGAGAGCTACCCACTAGGAGGCAAATTGACAAGCAGCCGCGTAACTGGCTAACAATTACCAGAATTTAACTCGGATCGTTCCCCCAACGACCTCCCCCATTACTCGCGCCGTTTTCAGAGTACATCTCGCGTTAATTTACAAGAATCCCGGCAAAAAACGGCGCAGTATATTCCGCGGCAATTGCCCCGGCGGTCGTAAACCTCGTCGAAACTTTACGTCCGGGAATTAATGTAAATTACCTCGCGATACGATTCTTCGGCCGGTGAAAAATGAAGGAAATTAAACCGGGAACGTTGCGATCGGACTTTCCCGTGAAATTTAAGGCGACAGCTATGCCTCGAAGTTTCTCGGGAGGAGAAGGATAAAAAGGAGCACGAGGAAACGGATCGAATGAGTCAAACAGTGAGCTTCCAGGGGAGTATTTTTTGACGCGACGCGCGGCCGATAAGTGAACACACTTTGCAAGAACGTAGCCCAGAGGGGGCGCGAGCGAGCGAATTTAAAACGGTCGTTAAACGATGGACTTTAAGTCCATCGTTACTCGCCTCGCCCTAAAAGCGCCCTAAACTACCGGGCCCGCTCGGCAAGGGCCAAGTAAATCTATAAATCCCGGCAAGTATAACGATCCACGATGCGGTCGCCGCTATAAAAGTCGCCCATTTAAACGTCCATCTCCGTTCCTGGTGGGCTTATGGTTCTGCTCGTTACAGGAGCGCGCGCGCACGCATTACAATTTTATATAAATCTGGCCCGCGACCGTTTTGTCGATGCTCGTGCCCGTAGCGGCGATTCCGCAGAATTTGCGACAGTATAAATTTCGGCTGGCAATCACCCGGCGGCGAGCCGAGCCGACGCTCTCCTTGGGCCGAACAGGCGAGGCGAGCAGAGGAAAGAGTAAAGCAGAACAGGAAGATGGAGGGAAGGTCGCCTCTACTGCGTGGAAACGTTTTATAAGGCCGACCAGGTCGTCGAGCGCTTTTAGGTGACTCGGGTCAAGCCGCGCGTATGCAAATGAGACGACTCCGCCTCTCGAGCTGGCTCGAAAATCCGCTGGATGCACTTCTGCATCGGAGCAGTTGAGTGTAGAGAAGTAGCAATAGAGGAAGCTGGGAAGTAATGGCGATGCCGAGGGAGAGTGTAAGATGCGAGGTTGTATTGGGTAGTGAATGCATCCGGTATCCTGTTGGAGGAAGTTTGATTGCAGATGGAAATTAGAAGAAGTATGTACACAGGCTTGTCCCTTGTGGATCGGAGACCACCGATACATTACGAACAGATCCGTGAGAAAAGTAGAACGGAATCGTTTCCAGAGCATTAGCATGGTAAATACGGAGGAAACGAGAGAACGTTGGACAGTGGACGAGAATGGCTCGCAGGATTCTCGTTTGCGTAAAATGGACAAATACCAGCGGCCGCAGGGATGCCGAATAAAAGCGCGGCGTCTCCGTGGAAGCGAGCTCATTTGTCCCGGAAAAAAAGACGGTGAAGCGCGACGATCAGAAGCGGATAATAGGCGGGCTGCAGCGAGAGTTCCTTAAAAGGCAGTAAATTATCGACTTTAATGCCACCGCGGTCTGCTATCTTGCACCTCTGACGCCCGTATGGACGCGAAATCCCCACTGAGAGAATACCTCTTTGATCCTCGCGAGGCTGGGGTCAAGTCCGAGCGCGAGTCCGCGACCCTCGTTACCGCGAAAGCTTCGTCGTTCGAGATCTACAACGAGAAGTTGCAGCCTTACTTTGTGCCAATGTAGAGGAGGAAGCACTCCGGCGGTTGCAGTAAAGTTTTCCCGTAATCGTTTGCTTAGGGTTGAATAGTTCATAACTTATCGGACGTCTCGCGTCATCCTCTTCAAGGATGAAGACCTGCGTGTAGCGTCAGAATCCGTGTAACCGTTCCGTCTCCGGGGTTATCGATTAATTCCACGGTGATATTAAAGCTGATTAAACGAACGACGGTGTTCCCAGGTAGGTATGTACTTTTAATATTGAAGCTCGACTGCAACGCTGGTGTCAAGAGTACTTGAAGCGTTACGCAGGGTTATTGGGTAAGAACTTATGGCATATTTCGGGATACAAAGGAATTCAAATTCGGCTACAATCGCCTCGCCAATTAAGAGTTAAATCATGCCCGGGAATTACATGGAATTAAAATGGCCCCCCGATCGGCGTGTCACCTCCCCCCGGGGGTTATTACGTCGGATTTAATATACCGTATCGGTAAAAGTGTCCCTCAACTCGGTTTCTTATTGGGCCTGAGGCCAGGGGCCCACGGGCCGTGCGAGTAATTCGACATCCCGCGGTGCTCCCCTGGCCACCCCTCCCGGCATCGAAAAGCGAAGGAACCGGGAGGACGGACGGCGAAGGGGGGGCTGGATCGTACGCGTGCACGCGGGGTTTAATAAAGTGCACTAACCGGCGCGTATTAAGAAGATTTAGGTGGCCGAGAGCCACGGGCGTACTGGTATAAATACCAGAATAATAGCGAGGTTATGGTTGCGCGTCTCCGCCGTCCTCCGCCACCTTCGACGCCTGCTCCCTCGGCGTTCTTCCACGGGGGCCAAACGTATGGGGTGACGTCGAGGGTCCCGCCATGGGTGGGCCAGGCACCGGCCCCCGACGCGTAAAATATCATCGCAAATCGCACCCCGATAAATTTCGCGATATTGCCCGTGAAACCGCTCACCGGCGAAAATAAGAATGCAAATGGCCACGGCGAGGTGTTCCCTCCTATGCTCGTGGGGCCCAGCGCTGCGTGGATTCTCACAAGGGGGAGTACACGAGCTTCGAGTCACCAATTTGCCGCCAATTTTCTGCCTCGATTCTGCTAATCGACGCGGCGTTCCCCAATCAACAGCTTGCGAGAAAATCCAGTTCGTCTTGAAACTTACTCGTCGAGATTAACGCCACTGCGCTTCTGGCCCATTTATACCGGAACCGTCGAATGGTCCGTTGCGTGGCTGCACGTATCGGAAGCTCGCTTCGCGGCCAGTTGTTGCCGGTGAATGGAGTAATTGCAGGCCTTGGCGTGACATGGCGGGGAAGCTTGTTGCTTTTAGGCGTGTTGGGAAGAGACTCGTTCACGAGGGCGTCGTGTCGGTTGAAGAGTGGGACCGGAGGCTGTGCGTGATGCCGCGCTAGACACTGACAGGCCAGTGTAATTGGTTTCGTTTTGAACATTGTGGAGAATATGGCTCTAAGCTAGCTCTGCTAACCTTTCCAGGTACGAGTTGTACCTCCCAGGTGTAGCCTGTGTCGGGCATCGCGGCCTCGGTGTACCTCTGTGGTACCTGCACTGCAGTTTAGACGAATATTACTTGCATATTTCGTTATCTACTGCTTCGTGTACAAACTGTGCCGTTTGGTCTCTTACGCGTGCTATAGATAGGTACCGCACAAGAGTCAACAAGAGAGGCACAGTACCCTACGCTCAGTCTTATCTAAAGGTTCCAAAGTCAAATTCTTCGGGCTACCAATCCTCGAATCTTTTCCTCCAACGATATTTCACGAACGTTCCATCCTACCCATGGGTGTTAGTGCCTCGAACCATGTACCATACTCTGGTGCGTCGTGTCAGAGAAGACATCAGCCGGAGATTAGTCGAAGGCGATGAACGTTATTGACGCAGGAGGTGGAGAAGGTTGGCATCCACCGCGAAAAATCACACGAGACGCGTCGAGATGGCCAATCTCCTACGAGGCCGACAGTACCCAGCCATGGGGGCCTGTGTGTCCACGAGTAACGCGTGTTCCTGGTGCTCGTAAAACGAGGTCGTAGGATTACCGATGGGGACCAGGGTGAGCATGTTTCGGCCACGTCAACTCCGTCCACTCGGAGACGTAATCTTATTAAACGGCTATTAGCTGTTCGCCGGGGCTTGTCAACATTTAGACATCTGGCAGACGCGGGAACGCGTTCTCTTACTTCTCTACACGCCTACAGGAAGAGCGTGCGACGAATGCTCTCGGCGTTCTCCAAACGGCTTGTCATTTCGTTGCTCTGCGTATACTTCGCGTGATGCGTTGACACTGGGAATCGCGATACAAGGAAAGACCTTCCACAAAGCTTGATGTTATCCAAAAACTATTTTTTCTTTGTTTCCAATCATTTTCGTACACGCGCGTAAGTTTATTTGTAATTCTATTATGCATACAGGGTGTCCGGAACGTTTGCCACCTGGGCCTTTAAGGAAAATCCTTAAATCCGCCACTGGTAATCTCGCAACAATTACGTCCCTCCACTTTCCCGAACCTTATTCCACAACGGAACCAGTCCCACATCTTGCGTAAATCAACATCCTCCAAAGGACCAGACACTCGTACCTCTGCCGCAGCTAAATACCCACGGTCGAGCGAACCGTCCGCCTGTTCTCCGAATTTTTGCGCAATTCGGTCGGTACCGTTGCCCCGTGATCCTTATCTAGACACATCTCCGCGTCGTGTTACATTTATCGATATCAGAGAGGATCGGCCGTTGTAACGTCGATCGTCGGTGCCTGGCCGATGTTCCGCCGACGAGCCTCGACCGTTCCGTCGTGCGCTCGTCGGCCGAATTCCAGCAGGGTCGTCGTCCCCCTCCGCGCCCCTCTTCTCCACCTGGCAAGTGGTGGTGCCTGGACGTGGCCGGTGTGTTACGATCGGAATGACTGACGTACTGACGGGAAACATCGCGACCCCCCGCTGTCGGATGTCGTCGGTCGGATCGTTGCGAGTGACCGATGTGGGTGAATCTTTCTGCTCCGGCAGGCAGACCGTCTCGCGGCCCCGAGGAAAGAACAAGAAACAGAGCGGAAGGGGCCCCGGCGGGGCGGGCGGGCGAGCGGAAGAGGTAAGGGGGGTGCCCCAGTGGAAAGAGAAGAGACAGGGGGAGACAAGTCGGACACACGCGGGGTCCAGAAAGCAAGCGCGGTCGAATCTTGTCGGATGGCCGAGATTGCTTCACGAGCGCGGGGGACGAGGGAACACGGGTCGCGCGAGCGCGGCCTATAAGGCCCAGAATCGCGGCGGCACATCGGAATATGGTATCGGCCGCGCGTCTAGGAAAGCAACGACGCTGCCCCAGAAGTACCGGTGCGCGGCGTACACCGCCGTCGGAGTGGTCGTGCGTTTCGCCGCTTATCCGAAAATCGGCGGCCGATCGCTGGCCACAGGAACGCCGGCTCGCGGCGCTGTGCGTTGCTCCGGAGGTCACCGCAGTTCCTGGTGGGACCCGTCGTGCCGATGACGTTCGACTCGTCGCTCGCATCGTGGGACCTCGCGAGGGGACTAGACGCAGGCCTCCGCCGCGATCTCCAGGGAAGAGATGCGAAACAGTCGTCGCCCTGGCTCGGAGAGCAGAGGCCCCTGACCGGAAGTCGGACGAAAGCCTGAGGCGGGATCGCGCTGGATCTCGAGAAGAGGGAGCCGTTGTAGCGTGAGAGGGTGAGCGGTATCTGGACCAGAATCTCGATCGAATTGGCTGCGAAGGTTCGCACGCTTTACGACGAACAACGGCGAGAAAGGGAGGCAAGGGCGAAGGTGGTGAGGACACGGGACCAGGGGCAGGGGGCGACAGAAATAGAGGAGAAAAGGGAGAATCGAGCGGGGCAGAACGTAGGTGCCGTGTATCCGAACGAGCACGGCCGACACCTTCTTGCTCTTGTTTGCCACCGACTGCGTGTAATTTCTTAGCAAAGGCGTTAATGAGGGGCTTGGCTCGGGACGGTAGATCACCGCGGACCTCGAGAGAGCCGCCGTGGGCTCAAGTCTCTCTGTTCTCTCTCACCGTTTCCACTCTCCCTCTCCCTTCTGTTCCCCGTTTTTGTTCTCTTCTCTTTTCTTCTCGCTTCCACGTGCCCCGTCTCTGTCCCCCGTTGGCAGGCCTCCTCCCTCTGTCTCCCTTTCGCCCTCAACGCTTCCTCGCCCCCTTGCCGCGGCCAGGGTCTCCACGGAGGTGGTGTTCACGAGCTGTGCGCCTCGAGGTAGTGCTACCGTGTACCTGAATTCCGATCTACGCTCAGATACGGGACTGAAGCTCGCCAAGGAAGTATCTAGATGCCGGTGTATCCAGGATACTGCTCCTTCCCGTACGCCACGGCCCTGAAGCACGTTCCCAAAGAAGAAACGACGCCTCGGCCCTCCGTGGCCTGCCCACCTTGCCCCGCGGACCTCGAAAAACTAAGTGTCGCCGCTCGGCCTTCCATTATGATCGCTCGCGGGCTGGCTCCCTTCGGCACTCGGCGCTACTCCCCGACTACGTGTTCCTCGAGTGACTTTCAAGCGGGTAAGGCATGCAGATCGAAGCGTATTCTACTGGCGCGACTTCACTGCAGAAATAAGACGACTTGTAAGATCTGACATGAGACTATGCCCCCCATCGGTGTCTTTTCCCGTCCATCCACCCTCGATTTACCTCGGCCACAAAAGTCCTTAGTTACGCAACGACGGCCTGAGTGATTTCTTCGTCGAAGCCACTCCGTTTCGACGAACAATCTCGCGGAAACCAATCACGGGACAAAACGCGCGCGGGAATGAGCTCATTCGGGCGGCGGAGCGTTTACGAGCGTCGCCGGCCGCGACGCGAGACGTCGTTCCTCGCGTTTCTGTTAGTGTAGGTGATGCGTGTCGCCGCGTATTACCGCAGCCACTTCTTCGCCTAGCCCGCTCCTCCACCTCCTGGCCAGTCGCGATGAATGGTGGACCGTTTTCTCCAGCTGCTTTACGACCGAATTCCATTCCTTTCTTCCACGCGGGACCAAGTGGAAGCCTGGAGCTGTTCCGCGCGCTCTTCCTCCCCTCGGCCGTCGCCCGGGTCGAGGAGGAAGCTGGACGGGACGCATTGGAAGAGGAGGACGCGCCGGGGGATATCGCGACGCACGAAAACAAACGCCCAGAAAGTGCGCTCGAAAAACTGGTCGCGCCACCTACACGAGCGATACGGGGCTGTGGGTTCAGAGGTCAGGCCCGAGCCTGTAAACGCAATTTTTTCGCCGACCGCCAATGGAAACCGGGTTATTAATACATCGGCGTAATCGTCGCTGCCCCACCGTGTCTGGGAACGCGATGCAGAAGCGTAACGGAGCAAGAGGGGAATAGTCGTTCTCGCGGCTGTTATAAGGCCGGTGGGAGGAATAAATTAAAAATAAGATAAACAGAAGAAGGTCAGGCGACGCGACTCTGCGTTAATAAACAGCGCGTGCTTCGCAGTGGCTTCGCGCCTTTTCTTCCTTCGATCCCACCGAGTGATATCTCTTTCCCCTTTTTCCGAGGGTTACGAGCTATCGCGGACGCTCGCGCTTAATTCTATCGCCTCTTAACTCTCGGATTAAGAAAAGGGCAGCTGTTATACTTGGTCCCCGCGTGTCATTGCCACGGAGTTATCGACTCGTAAACCTGGGAACATCGTTGGACCCTAAGATACACGAGTATCGCTGCAACAAAATCGCTGGGGAAGGAAATAGAATGCTTCGTGGTCAGAGTTGCACGCGGAGGCGCAATACGGGTAACCATAAAGAAACGATAATTATCAATCTCGAATCAAAGTCTCAAGAATCTCAAGAGCCAGCGCCTCCGGTATCGCGGACCGAACGCAAAAGTGACGAGCCCTATGCAGCGATTCCTATGCACGCACTGCGCGACTCGTTGCCCAGGGGCTCGCGGTGCGTGCGCCGTTGCGCCTCTCGGTCGCCTCAGAATAAATCAATAGTGGTATGTAAATCCTGAAGTCACAATGGCCAGCGGAGGATCGAGGAATCGGCGAAGTGCGGCGCGGTAATTTTCCCACGTGTCCGTCGGTTATCTCGGCTCTCTTTGCCGCGCGATCCGTGGACGCGCGTTCTGTACGCTCCGCGCTCGGGAGCATCGTTTAACCGATGTCGCTCAACGGCGATCCGCGCGCGGCATTATGCAGGCTGCGCGGCCGCATAGCTGCAACCGGCGCGGCGCAGCTATGCGACCTGGGCACCTATGCGTCTCTGCGCGCATCGCTGCTCGCAATCAACATACCTGAAAGCTCGGGGGAAAAAGCGCCGTCGGGGCTGATAGCATTCGCTACGCGATCCCCGTGAGATCGGTTGCACGAAAACGCTGCGATACTCACCGATACTGGTATGCTTTCGCGGGCTTCTAACTTTTACGAGTTGCCGTCGAAGATGGATTTTACTTGGAGTTGTAGGAACATTTGGAATTTAGTGTTTCAGTGACTTGTTTAAATTTTGAGAAATAGATTGAGTTGTTCGTTACATTTTCGTAGTTAGCGAAGGGACCACAGTGTGTCTCACGATCCGTTTCCTCGGGTGTCTCCTTACCGTGCATTTTCTGCATCTGCATTGATTCAACGCGGACAAAACATACGCCGCCGCGGCAAGAAGCGCGCCGCTCATAAAGCACATGGTATAAATCAGGAGAACCTACCACCTCCTCCGATCTCCTCGGCCTCTTTGCTCGACCTTCTCTCTCGCTTACCTCCCCTCCTCACGAGCGATTCGATTCTATTCGCCTGGCCGTGGCTAACTTTAACTTCGACTCAGAAGAAGCTCGACGGTAATTACTTCTGGGCGCTTACCGATCCGACGTGGACGGTTTATAAATTACCTGGTTCCGCTTGGCACGGTCGATCTGTTGATCTTGTCGTTCCTGTCGCTGATAGACAATGGATTCTCGATTGAACGAAAAATATTACGCCCGCGCACAGTGTTACGCGTAATGGACAAAAGTCAAGAATCCGAAGTGTTTGATCCACAAGATCTTGTATCTTATAATGTTAATAAAGGAACGTAGGTTTCAATGTTACCCATAACTTCTGCTGAATTTACTAATTTGTTGTCAAAAGTGATACTAGAAATTCATTACAAATTTCGGTGCATTTTTTCAAACACGTGCCATTGGCAGAATGTTTATGCTTTTCATTTGCTTTTTATAAGTTGTGTTTAATACTGTCATACCTTCAAAACTGCCGAGTCAGTTTTTTACAATACTAACAATTTGTACTAATTCTTTATGTTAAATGTTTATCAACTTCGATGGGACTTTAAAAAAAACGCCAAAAAATACCTCCCTGATTTTTTGTATATTAAATTTAGGGATCATTAAACTTTATATTAAAGTCAATTTCAACTGCACGAATTTGCACGAAACAGAAAAAATATCCAAAATTATTATTAAGACGTTCACCGCTCCGGCCCTTAGCGTAGTCTCTAGGTCTCCTCGTGCATAAGACCCTTATGTGAATCTACACATCCGATATGCTTTTTCCAATTGTTTATACGATATCTACCATGACTTTTCCATCCTGGATGCTGTCTTCAGTTTTAAAATAGCAGTCAAACGCGATACACGTGTTAAAAATAATTTGATAAAAAAATGTTTCGAACAAAAGTTAGTCGGTATTCAGTTGAAAACAAATTGCAAAAGTAAATATTAATAAAAAACTTTTTATTCACTGAAAAATCAAGATCGGGTTAATTTTTTTAATGGAACTGTATATTTTTTATACACCAATCGATGCATTTTTATATTCTCTTTAAAAAAGTGTTAGGGTACTTAGGACGAAAACTGATTAGTTCAGAAGTTATGAGTTTTGTCCCGAACGCCCATATACGCATAACACTGTGCCGCGTCGGCGTAGATTGCTGCAGGTTTATACCAACGCAGAGGAATTAGAGGACTGTTAGGCGAGCTTAGTTCGTCGTGAACTCATCTTTGAATAAATATTCGAAGAGACAAACGTACATTGCCTCGATCGTTCGATCGACGTTCGATCGACGTTCGATCGCAGTAGCCATTTCAGTTACCTAGCATCGCACAGGTGTGTCGTGAGGATCGCTGTCAAGGGATAAGGGAACATCTGGCAATTAAAGATACAGGGAACTAACAATAAGAAGTAGCGGTTCAAGAGAAACTCAGAATTTTTCAAATCGAGCTGCAGCTGGAGCCACGATCCCGAGGATTAATTGACGCTCCAGGAATATTTATCTAGGCCCGCATACTTTGGAACAGTTCGCTGGTACTCCAGATAGTCGCGTGTCGTTCGCCGCTCGCGGACAGCGACACACGGCCTCTCGAGGCAGTCGCGGGCTTAATGCGAATTACAAGCCGGTACTTTGTCAGGGAGACGCGTGACTAGCGGCGAATGAAGCGAGTTACGCGCGACCGAAGCGCGTCGCTCCGTGAAAACGTTGCCTGAGTTCCGTGTGCATTTAGCACGCGATAGAAATCGTTCCTTGGCAATTAAGCTCTTGGTCTACACCAGTTGGTCGTGCCCCTCAATCTTGCGACCTTCGAGTTGAATATAATTCTTAAAGAATGCGGCAAATTTACAGCATTCATCGATCTCTTATACTTCGTCGGGATCGCGGAGAAGTTAAACGAAAGAAATTGCCCAAGTATATCACATTAAAGTTGCACCGGCGTCGAAGCCGACCGAGGCAAAGCGAAGCCAGCAGCGGTAAAAGCGAAATCGAGAGGGGTCGCGGCCTAAGAACGACATCGCGCGGTTTTCGTGCCGGGGAATGGCGCGTCCAACTAACGAACAACATCTTCAAGGGAACGGTAGGCGATCCCCACCGGGCCCCGCCGAGTTTCGCGCTAGCGAGGACGAGGCGAAATCGCGCGTATCGCCTAACCCCAGCGACCCACGCCTCGCGACAATGTTACACCCGACGCTTTCACCGGCCAGCCGATGTCGAACTATCGCCGACAGGCCTCAGACTGCCTGCCGGCACGATTCTGTAATGAGGCGGCACTTGGCTCGGGCAATCGGAGCTAAAGTCATAGAAAGTGAACGATATGGAGAGAACGTTAGAGCTAACGAGCGTTGCAATGAATTTTCCAGTGGCTGCTGGCCGATTTCTTGAGAATATCAACGGTACTCCACGTGCACACTCCGAGAGTTGAGCTGCTAACGAAACTGGTTCACCGAGTCCCTGCTACTCGCCGTCGTCAGTTTCTACGCTCCACTTTGCATAATGGGAATCGGCATGGGTGTATCATTCTATCGAGCCTCGCCCACCGAGGAGACCAGTCGAAAAAACCAGCTGGAGCATTCTTTGAGGCGCAGCAGAGCCACGGAGAGAGCGAATCCGTTTTATCGTCGCGAGGCTATCTTTCGAATCCCAGGCGAGTGAATGAGATACGGTCTCGGCGTGGCTGGTAGCCCCGGCATTTTCACCCGGAGGGAAGGAGGACTCGCCAGCTAGTAGGCCTCGGTTTAGGTTGACCATCGCGCGATATAGGTGCACCTATATGAGAGGCGGCGGCGGGGTAGGGGCGATCGGTGACCCGCGTTAGACTTTCACCCGCACTCGCGGCGACCTCACGCACACGAGCGGGATCCTCTCTCATCCTCGAGCGTCTCACGAGGAGGACGCGTTGGGGACCGAGAAAAAGGAGAGGAGAGACAGCGTGGCCGTAGACAACGCCGGTGAGCGCGGCACAGGGAGGGACGAGGAGGTTTTTTCAGACGTCGGTGGGAGCGTGGACCGAGAGGAAGGAGGATAAACCGGCACCTGTACCCTCATAACATATAGCCGTGCCCCTCTGTCTCGCTCCTTCTCTCTACCCAGGCTCGAAGAGGTGGTTTCTGGCCGCGCACACGCATCCGCGGGTGTCGGGCCGCGCGTTCGCCGTTTGTTTGACGACGAGGAGGCACAGGAACGTCGCGCGCGCGCGACACCAGCCTCTGCTCTCGTCCTTTGAGCTGCCCCCTTGTCCCGTGTCTACGCCACTGCAAACCATCCGTCAAGGGTTCGAGATCTGCGCGCGAGGATATACGGCCCTGCGGTGGATGCCCTCGCAAAGGGAACGTTCTCGCCGCGTCTCGCTATTTGTCTTCCTTGCCGTTGATATCCGATACGCCGGCTACCTTCTTCTTCTTCTTCTTCTTCTTCGTCTTCGCCTTCGCCTCTATTGGCCGTGCGTCGGGGCTAGCGCACGATGGCATCGGGTCGTGGGCTTTTCGAGGAACGCGGATTTGACCCTTTCGGTCGACATTCGTGGTTGCTGCGGAAGGATGCGAGTTGCAAGTGACTTGGATTATTTTTCTTATGCAACTTGCAAGAAGGGGTGCACGCGGTACGCGTAAACTCCTCCTTATGGTATTATGCATTCCCTTGTTCGCCGTCCCGGGCAGGGTATAGAAATCAGGAAAAGGTTGCCAGGTAACGAAAGAGGATGGGGAAAAATTGAGTCTGGGAGAATAGACGATTACGGCCCTGGGGGCCACGTACACGACACCGTGCATAGAAGCGTTCGTCTATATATAAAGCGTGGGCGGCGCTGCTAGCAGGTGCTCATTAGATTACAGGGACGATGTTCGAGATGTTAGCCACCTTTTACTCACTGCTCGAGAGGCCTCCACGCAAGATTGGGATCTCCGCGGTGTTCTCTCCTCCGCCATCGTTCGGGACCGCCGCTCTTCCCTTATTCCCTTTCCCTGCTCGGCGCTGTGCATCTCTTCTACTGTACCTCCACGATCCTTCCTCGTCGATGTTACCGATTTTTACCGACCGCTGAAATCCATACGCACCCACTCGACGTCAGGCCCGGTTTCACTGGCTTCTGACTCTCGTTGAGCTACCCTTTCCTCGCGGATTTACTGCCATAGCGATAGGGCCCCACCCTCTGTAACGAAGTCTCTATTTGGCGCCCAAGCCAGCTAATTGCAAGCGCTTCTTCATTAGCCGTAACTGTACAACTATGCTCAGGGAACGCCAACATTCGGATGGCGGAGAGGCGCGTGTGCAATAAATAACCGGTCAGGTCGAATAGCAAACGCGCAAACAGAGGGCCTCTGTTATCGCTGGTAGCCTCCTATAAATCCAAGCCCGCATCTTCGCCCAGCTGAAATATGCCCGCTCCTCCCGCGTGACGGTGCTGTGCTTCCATGGCAGCGTGGCTGATCCATATAAAAGCGAGGATTCCCTCGGGATTCGCGTCCTTCTGGATCGGTATCGAGGATAGAAACGCGAGGGCGCCGGTAGTGCATTTATCGCAGCAGGAAATCCCCATACAAATGATAATCTAGGGTCCACAGTCCTGGCCCGCGTGCTTCTACAGGACGTTCCAGTCACTTCGTTACGAAGCACCTCAACTTTTCGTGAACGAGAAAAAATAAATGGAAATTGAACAACCTGCCCTTCAAACAGTCTTCGCCTGCTTCATGTATAGAAAGCTAAAAGGAGATACAGCGGACAGAATATATGGCTGACTATATACGATCCACTTCCACTTGCCCCTTGCACTCTTATCGCGCGGCCAGGCGACGCTATTATCTTTAACGTGTACATTATTTGAGTAACCGTCTCGGACAAGACTTGCTCAGATTATTACAAACTTTCACGCCACCTGCAAGATTATCAAGTTTCCGAAGTTATTAGTACTAGTTCCTTCGTTATCACTCTTTGAAAGTGTTGAAAGTAATAACTGAAGCGACGAAGATAGAATGATAGAATTTGAAATGGACTGCACATTTCACGGCCTGACTGGGACGTCCTGTAGACTGAAAGGGCAGGCCTGCGCGCTACCGTTGCGCGCATGTGTGCCCACGACCCGGGCGCCAGGGCCTGCGACTTGAATTTGTCGCTCCATATCTCGTCCCAGAATTTATGAAAGCCGGCCTCGCCATAATTTACACGGCCAGAGTCGCGGGCAGTAAATAACGCCGGACAAAGCGACGGTGGAAGGTGCAGGAGGCTGCCTCCGGCGCCGTGCCCTGCGGAATTCAGGTCCCCTGCCCTCGTGAGAATTCGGTAACACGCCTGCACTCTGATTTCAGCCGTAAATACAGCTTTCTAAACCGTGCCTTTTGGCGGGAGTAATTACTTAAACAATTTACTCGAGTGTACAATATTTTTCCTGTGATTTGGATTTATCACGCCCCCGCATTGATCCACTTATTCTTCATCATTCTTCCACGATTAAATGATTAAGGGCACTGAATCCCTACATCCCCTTCGTGCCCCCTAACAAACAATGGCAATCAGTTCGTTCCTCCTTCCCGATTAACGCCGGAACGGAACCAGGTCAAATAAATTTTATTTCGAGGGCCCGATATCTAGTCACTTCCGCGAGTAGGCACCTCTGCGCAGAGTTCGAACCCTGCAGCCCCCCCTCCCCCCCCCCCCTCGACCGATGCTGGGTGCATGAGCTCTCGGATCACCGAACAGAATCTAATTACCGCCTAATTAGGACGATCGTGTATCGTCGGAGCGATTGCATCGAACAACGAGTTAAGGACCGGTGCACGGCGTGCACCGATAGGCCATATTTCCTCCCCGCGGACGACTTTCGATACACGGTGAAAATGATTAGCGACAAAGCGGGGGCAAACGATCGCGACTCGATCGTTAATTACCGCTACACCGTGTGATACCGTTCCCGGTATTTTTCTGCTTCGACAGCTTTTGCACGAGCTCCCTTTCTCCCTCTCTCTCTCTCTCTCTCTCTCTCTCTCTCTCTCTCTCTCTCTGTCGCGCGCGCTCCCTCCCTCTGTTTCTCCCTCTTTTTCCGTCTCTTCGGTCGGTCGGGTGTTCGTCTGGCGGAACGAAGACACGAGCGGCCGTCGATTCGCGAAAATACCGCGGGCGATCGGTCATGGGCGACCAGGAACCGCTCTGCTGCCCGTTACTTAATCTCATTAACATAATCGGACGGTCGATCTAGCGCGTCCTCGCGAAATCTCTACCGAGCAGCTCGACTCCGCGTCATCGTCGGCACCTGTAATGCGCGCGGCCGACAATCACGCCGAGGACATAAAAGTGTGCGTTGGCAAACACTGGATCGCTCGCGCGGTCACGTGGCGGCACGGAACTGTCGAGAGCGATCGCCTAGGTGCCGATCCGTCCTCCAGTGGAAGAATGAACGCATGATGCCGCGTGGGATTGAACGGAACGGGGGGGAGGGAAGACGATGCACAAGAAGACCCAGTAACTGTCGGCCAAGCAGCCTTAATGACGATGTTAATTAATATATTCGAAGCGTCGGCGACGCGGCAAGACGGCACGAAACCGCTGGCACGGATTAGCATAAGCAAACCCGCCGAGGCGAGTCCTTTGAGCGCGATGCTGAAAGTGCTAATTCGTCGCTAGGTCGCGAGCCGTCAGGTGATTCCGCGGCGGAGGGGAAGACCGGGGGACTGTGGATAGAGGCACCGAGGGGAAGCGGTGTGGAAAACTTGAGAAGACGATGGAAAATGAGAGAATGGGGGGAAAGGGATGAGGTCATTAGAGGGGAAGAGAGAAGTGGAAGCTCGAGATAAAAATCTGCAGGGAAGACAGGCGAACCTTTGACAACGGGTCTCCAAGAAAAATGAGAAGTGGTCCCAGAAGAGGAAGAAGAGAACCGTGCCAAGACCGAGGAAATAAATTACAAGAATAGTAACAGAGGGAAACGCTCGATCAAGATTCTCAAGAAGAATAAAGGAAGCAGACAACAGGATGCATAAAGAAAGAAAATGAAGCAGAGAAGTGTTCCAAGAACAACTTTCCAACTCTAATGCTAATTAGAAAATCGAAGAAACGCTGCACGGGTCAAGGACCGCGCCCAGAAAAAGAAGAATTCCAATGAGGAGTGAAGAGACCAGCTGGACAAGGAAGGGACCTAACCGGACGAAGCAGGAAAAGTACGTGGCACGGGAGCGAAGAAAACGGCTCGAAAGCGAGCAACGACTCGGTAGAGAGAAAAAAAGTGGCGGGAAGGCGAAAGAGAGGAAACGGGCGGCCTTGTGTCACGGTGAAGCGCGAAACGACGCGTGTGTCCAGCGCGACGTGGCTCCTCTTAATGCTCGCCGAGTGCTCGGCAAACAAAGTCGCATTAGTGCGCACCCGATCCATTAATGAAATCAAAACGAAGCACCGAGAGAGGCCAGCCAGCGTTCCTTTCCCCGGGATTGCGTCACTGCCGATGGACAGCTCTGTCCGGCTCGGTGTCGGGCCCAGCGGCCGCGGAATCATCGCCATAGGTACAACACCGTCCGATTATGTCAGACCATTATTTCATCCTTTACGTCTTCATGCGACTCGCGCGTCCGCGTGTTTCGTCAGAGCAGGCGACCCTAGGATAGGTGCGCGCGGGTTGGCGCTCGAGCGCATCATTAATGCGCGTAATAACAGCCACGGGCGACAGTCGACGGATATCGGGGATATAAATTACGCGCGGCCGGGGATATCGCCGCTTCGTTAGCCATAAATTACAGCCAGGATCGGGCAGAAATTCGCCTCGCCCCCGAACGATCTGCGCAGCTCGTTTTGGCGGAAGCGTTTGCGCGCGGGGTGGAGCGTGCGAGGGTGGAGTGAATTCAAAGAGGAGTCAGCGAGTTGCTTGGTGGGAGAAGCGGACTGATTGTTGGCCTGCAATTTAAACACGGATTTCTTGTCCGAACGAGGAGCTCGGTATTGACTGAACCAAAGAGACTGTGGACAGACTCCTTCTTCCCTAATGTATTGAAATAGCTGTCGCTTATATAACGCGGTTCTAGGAAACTCGAGGTTACGTTCTCCTCATTCAGAGCTGTACAGGTCCTAAATTGATGCAACTAACACCTCAGAAGCCTCCACTAGGTACCATCCACTGCAGCTCGAGGAGTCAATCTGGCCATCGCTCTCCCGCAAACACCTGTCACTCGCGCTTAATCGCCCAGTCCGAGACACGCTGAACACTGTTTCCCAATCGCGGCGATATTAATCGAGAAGCATTCGCGCAAAAACCGATTAATTCGCGCGTCATCCGCGTGGCCGTGTAAGCCGCCGCCGAGTCCCCTGGTAATCGCGCCACAAGTTACTCCAATGTTTCGATCGGACGGCCATAATTCAGCGGTGTGGGAACGGCGTTAAGATTATTTTCCATATTTACGACGTTCCCCGAACGACACGCGCCGAGGCACAGATAGAGAGGGAATAGTCGCGGGCATGATAAGCCAGAGGATGGAAGAGGACGCGGCCGATCGACGAGGCGCGATCGCGAATCGACCGCGACCGACTCAATTTCCATTTGAAAGCCAGCCAGCGGGCCAGAGTCAATACGTCTTCCGGTTAACAATATTCCCGCGATAATTTATCGCCGCGGAGAGTTCCTAAGTCAGCGTTTTAATAATTCAGTAGGGTAGAGGCGGGGAATGCCTCTTCGGCGAGTACCGAGCCTCTAAAAGGCATCACCGGGGATCGGTACCTATAGGTGAGCCGAGCGGGTCGCAAATCCTTGGCCGGCGCGGAGGGAACGCGCGTCGGAGAGCACCAGGCGTTGCGATACATATACGGGCCCGAGTGCCGCGAGTGAATAATAACGGCCGCCCGATTTGTACGCTATTAGCACCGAGCGGATCTCCGATCGCGGCGGCGTAATTCTCGATCGTACGACCGTTACTCCGTGAAAATCGGTCGTAAAAAGCCCCGCGCGGCTCGAGCGCGCGAGCCCTCGCTCGCGAGTACACGCCGGCCTCCTTTTATTGCTCCATTCTTCCGAGAGTACTTGCCAACCTACTAACGACGGCGACCTATCCCTATCTGCCGCGAGTTATACACGCGTAAATCCCCTTATCTGCCCTGATACGACCGACGAGCCTGCCCCGCTCCGCCTGTCTATCGCGATGGGGCCCCCCTTCTCATCATCGAGTTTCCCGGTTACGGAAGTCCGATAAAGCGAACGCTCCCAAGCGAAATGTTAAACGGTCGTGTCTCTCGGCTCGCGCGAGTCTCGATTCTTGTTCCCTCGCCGCGAAAGTCGGCTAAAGAATACTCGGGGCACGTTATTACCGCGCATCTAAGGACTGCCTGTTGGGTACAATCTCTGGTCGCGCGTTTATGGTGCACTTTGGTGGCCTGCTCACACGCGGGACCACGCGCTTTAGAGGATGAGCTGCGTGTCGAGGCTGTGGGTGGAGACGCGTGAAAGTTAAATCGCGGGATCATTGTGTTTACTGTGGGGGGGTCGGTGGGGCGCGAGAGAAACGTTCAGGGCAGGATAGCGGTTTGCCGAGAAAATGAAACTTGTTTCTGAGAAAACTGCTATCGCGGGTACTCGTTTCTGGAGTTTCTAACAGGGAACTTCTAACGGCGCGGGAATGTAGAACATATAGAGGATTAGAGTAAGATTTTAAGGGGGAACCTGGTGTAGCGGGTCGAAGAAATCGATTTTTTTTTTTGCATAAATCAATAGTTAAACATCACGATAATATGCTCCCAAAGCCGCAAAACGAAATTCGAAAAATTAAAGCGGATATAGGGTAAAGGACCCATATACCGGACGGCCCCCTATTACCGGACACAATATTCGATTTTCATGATTTCGAAAATCCAGGCTATATAAATTTAAATGTAATATTCTTGTAATAACATTTGAAATTATAGTTTTCTAAATAAATGAAGGTTTTTATAATTAATGTAGGTTAAACATGTCAAAAATGTAGAGAAATTCTCATTCTCACAATTATCGGCATTTAACCATTTTCATTATCAAAATGGCTAAACATCACTTACATTTAAGAGTCGATATAATAATAATTCAATTGATATAATGTACAAAAATGAATATGTAGTGATAGTACTAGGTTTAATTGATAATAAAAACTGCATATGGAGGTGATTTAATAATATTTTGAGAAATGAAAGCGAATCCGGGGACTGGGTCAAATTGTACGACATTTTCAATTACCGGTGATCGGTATATGGGTCAATACTCGTGTTGATTCCATAGTTACTCTTCGAATCTTCGGGACAGTGTCCGGTAGCTGGAGCACGGTATCCGGGACAGTGTCCGGTAGCTCGAGCACGGTAAATAGTTCTCAAGCTTTAAGTGTGTCCGGGAATTACGACAAAATTTTGTTGTACATTTTTACTAATATCTCTTTGATATATATTTATTTTTTTAAATAAAAAATTCCCGAACTTACGGCAATGCTTAATAATTAGTTCAATGCCAAAAATTCACAGAATGTATGAAAACTTATGTTGAAATTCCTAAATAACTTTCATGTCATCACTAAATGTCCGGTATATGGGTCCTTTACCCTAGCCGGTTTTGCTACGGAGCGCCAGGTTACCAGATAACTTGAAACGCGTTTTTCTTGAAACGTCAGTTTTACAATCTGCGGGCAATGTAACTCCAAAAATATTCAACCAATCGACTTGGCCTTGTGCACGGATATTTGTGAACATTTCCTTCACAGATCTAAGCTATGGGTATAATGATATTGTTTAAATAAATAACTTTTTTTACACAATTAAGGCAAAATTTCGTTGGAAAGAGGGACCTTTTTTCAAGAGGCCGCCATTTGTTCAATTTTGCATCTTTTAAGAAATAAATTGATACGATTCATCCGTACACTCATAAACTAAATGAAAATTGTTCGATTTTTGGTTTCGGATGAAACCAGAAGACGCTATGTTGCCCGCAGTGGGCCAATTGCGTCGCCAACGGACTGGGCATTTGTCCCTATAACTTTGTTATTTGTTGCTCTTTTTTAATAACAATTTTTTTTATCTACCTTGACTTGTTAATACAATATCCCGAAAGTTGCAGAAAGATCGATTAAGTACTTTCTTTAAAAAAAATTCCGGAAAATGCCTCGATTTTCAGCTAGTTACACCAGGTTCTCCCCTTAAAACAGCATTTTGCTCAATTTCGTCCATTACACTGCAAAAAAAAATACAAAAAACAACAACTAACTATGTGATTAATATCTAACACAATCTAGTGGTGTAATAAAGACGTATTATTATTATTATTATTATTATAATATTGAATTGCAAAGAGCAATTTCTGTTATTTGCAAAAATTCGCTTTGAAGGGATGAAATCAGTCTCTAAAGGTAAAGTTATTCGCGGTTTTTAATTTTTTAATATAACTTTGTAACGGTGCGAGATAGAACAGAACTTTAAATATAAGAATTAATCAATTTCTTAAGGTTTATCACACCACCAAAAAAAAATTGAAGTTCTCTGTTCAGATCCTGTGAAGCATATAATCCACACCCCTCGAAATCTATACTAGGTAATCCTCATACTCGTGAAGCAAGTGCACAAAGCTTAGCTTCCCATGGTACACGCTACTCAAAACCATTACGTCCAAGATCGCCAATGCCAGAATCAGAGATTGCACAGTGATGGGGCACGGAAATCGCTCGAAAGGGTGTACGAAAAATTACCAACACGGGATTCTGCGTAGTCCAATTGAAGTACGCCTGAAAGATCCCGTGGAACTTACTACCCGGCCCGATACAAAGAAACAGTTGTCCACCAGGCGAATTAACAACGTTCGCCGGTCGCCTACGGAGAGCCATGAAATTTTATCGCGATACGATGTACACTTAATTATTGTGATCCCCGGATCGTACGTTGCTAGAGGGACCCGCGATCGTCCGCATATACGGTAAACTCCTTTATTGCTCCATTCTTTGAAACCCGCCAAGCTACTAACGACAACAGCGACGACCTATTCCTATCTACCACGAGTTATGCACGCGCAAATATCGTTATCTCCTTATTTCCACGGTTACCCTCTCGTTCACTGTCTCTCCCTCTCCCCGTTAATCGCCTCCCCCGCCCCCCCTCGCTCTTTCCCCGTGGTCCCCATGCGGCGGGGGTCACCGATAAAGAATCTCCGACCGCGGTGTAACGTCAACGGACATTTAAACAAGAATATCGTAACGAGGACGGGGCTGTCGGCGCGATCGAATGCGAGAGCCAGAGAAACGGCTACCGAGACGCTTCCCTTGCAAAACAAATTCTGTTATTCCCCACGACTTTCACCTGCGCAGACCTCGCCTTAACGTTTTCATAACTTTTCCAACTGGTCGAAGCGGAATATTTCTCTTGCGGTCTAAAGTCCAAAGCGTGGTTCCCATGCCTCTGATATAGTTGTCCCTAGGAAAGCAGGGAGGCAGAACTATTGTCTCTCGCGAAGCGAAATTGAAAGGTAAGCGCAACAGGTTGAACGTTTGAATCCTGGTCTGGGACAGTCGTGACCCACGCTCGGGAGGAGAATATCGCTCGATAGATTAGAAGATCTCCATGGAGAACGTGGAGTGGTTCCACACGGTTGAGCCAGGAACAGCGAAATCGATGCGTGCCGCGGTACTTTCCAGACGCACTGTACGGGCAGCTATCCCGAGTGCAAGGTGCACACGGTATTCTCAACAGTTTCCACCGTGCGCCATACATAATGGAGGTTAGCCGCAGGATGGTAAATCACGAGACGCCATGCGGGCGTCGTTATATCGTGCGTGCGTGATGGAAGATTAGTACGGCATTGTGCGAGCGCCGTGGAGCCGCGCGATGATTTATCGCTTACGAAAACGCGCGCCGGTGACTCTATGCCCCGGCGATCATCCCCGAGGCACCGAAACGGATCTCCCAGGGTGACAATCTCCTAAATACCCAACCCAATTCCATTTCGCCCAGCATTCCATCATACATTCACCTCGATTAAGCAACAAGGCCATCAGGAAGAACTCTAACTTCCAGACCTTTTAAATATTTTTTATTTTCACCGAGCACACTTGGCTCTAGTATTCATTGAAGTGTATCCAACTTTCTCTCCTTCCACATTCACTCTTTACAAATCCCCACGCTTCAAGTAACCAGTCAGAACTAGAATGCACTGTCCTCCAGGGATTGAGACGTCCCATCAGCAACGAGACGCTGGAGCAGCAAAGCGAATCGCTGCAGCGCCCGATTACTCGCGGGAAACGCGCGCCAGTTTAAAGTCACTTAGAATCCCGGATTCCCGTCTGGCGAGAAGAACGACGCGAAAAGATCGCTCGACCGTCTGGCTACGAGACAAAACCGCACTACTGTAAATGGTAGCAGCCTGCAATCATCATATTTCTTGATGATGGTCGGCCTGTGCTTGCTACGTACGTCGGTGTGCGCGCGACGGTACAAGGAGGAGTGCGGCGGGGTCAGCTCGGTGTAGAACCACCAGGCCGAACCGCAAAACCGTTCTGTTCCTTATTGCTCGACCTCCGTGCGCTTCTCTCTCCTCCGCCCTGCATCGCGTAGCCTCTGGTCTCGCCGGAGCGATTGAGACCGCAGAACACTTAAGATCCTCGTGCTAGGCCGTGCGCATGAAACGGCCGGGGGACTTTCAACCTGATTTCTCCATTGACCCCGGAGTGATAGGCGTTTGAACCGAATGATTCGGTCGGAGCGACACGTGCACAGGGAAAATCGCAGGAGTCAGGCTCTTGGGCGAGTCCGCTGATCTCGGCGGGGAAATGGAACGTGTTTCTTGGTGGTGTTGAAGTTTCTGGTCGATTAATGTACCTACATAATAGGTGTTAAGCCGGCGCAGGGGTTCCAAAGTTCCTTCAGATATTCAATTATTATTATTTATTATTATGAATGGTCTTTATTACTAAAAAAAAAGAAGAAACCCGAGTATGTACAGTTAGCATAGTCAATAAGAGTAAAGTTCGTTTTAACAGCGATGGGCTTTCGAGTTCTAAGTTTCTCAAAGAGAATATATCATCATGCAAATCCGAGGGTATCGAAACTGAGACAATCGATTCAGAAGTCGCTCCCGCCGGTCACACTTTCTTTCCCCCGCGGCCCGGCCCACGGAATTCGGCTGAATGGTTTGTAACCGTGCACGGAATTCCCGGCATAAATCAGATGTTGAGAAACGAAAGAAATGCGGCTGGCCGTTGTTCGTAGTCCCTGGTGGCCCGTGTAGTGTTTCGCGGATCGCGAATGTTGGCAGTATTTCGTGGGAGTTTCCACCCTCTTCGTCCCCCGTCGCGTCCCAAGTTGCCCCTTGTCGCTCGGCGAAACGTAACGCTGGGAATTGGGGACTCGCGAGGCCCGGGACCACCTCGGGGCTACAAATTGCATTGTTCGTGTGACCGTATTCAATGGTATTCCCTACCAGATTGTCCAGGAGAAACCACTATGGTTATTTTATCGCTGGCGCCCCAAATGCAGTAAAACCAGGCATCGGGTTCGACGAAAGAATAAAGATTCTCGTAAATCATCGACGACCCAGATTCCACCCCACGTGCGCCCAAGTATTTGAAGTTTAATCAGAGCGGAGGAGTAATAGCCTCTGGCGTGGCCACTGACGAAATAAAGAGGAGATTTACAGGGGCAGGTTGTCTTTTAATCAGGGCAAAGCACACGTGGAGGAGGCTCGCGCGTGGGGATAGCGGCTGCCGAGCCCATGCGTCATTGGATTAAGATTGTAACCAAATTATTCATCCGGTAGACATCGCGCGTAAGATAGCAACGGGAGCGGGTGTCAGGTACGCGCCAAGGCGTATGCTCCGCGGGTAAAGCGATAGCACCGCCTGATATATGGGGACCACACAAACCGCGCGTAACGGGAACTTAAATCGGAATTAATAGCGCCCTACGCGGGACGTTTTCGGACCTTCGCGACTCTCCCTTCCGCCTCCATAGACGCCGCGATAGGCCGCGATGGACGAGGCAAGGGGGAGAGCGAGGAACGACGGCGTGAATCGGGAAATCCAGCGGATTACAAGCGGTCGTTGCCGAGCGCGTGCTAATCCTCCGCGTGGAAGCGCCCGATCCGTTTGCTCGCGCCGATGATTTAACGCCGTCCGCGATCCCACGATTCCTAATTGAACGCGTGCTTTTTCCGTGGCCGATTAACGGCGCCACGGTCATGAGAACATTCCAACTTCTTGCAACGTAGCGTCGCCTATCAGACGCGTTGCGTGATCTCTGCTCGCAGCTTCCGATCCATTGACAGAAATCGTGTCGCGCGTGTCTTCCAATTCTCCGCTATTCGGTGGTACACTTTGCTTTCCTCGGCGCTTCAGCTTCACAGCCTTAAGCAGAGCTGGCACTGCGAGATGGACGAAAGACAAGTCTCGAAGGGAAAGCGAAGCTCGGAAAGGAGAGGAGTCTCGAGGAAGGGACGAGGAAGAAGGAAGTAGACCCGTGGAGTTTGCGGCCGGAGAGATTTTCTCGTTGCAGCGGCGAACGTAAACCGATCCGCTCGAGATGGGAGCAAATGACAACGCGTGCTTTGCATGTCGAGGGCCCTTCCAGCGGATACCGCGAGTAAATAAGGCGGAATCTGCACGTCGCATTGTTTGACTTTCCGGACGGGCGTCTAGGGCGACGACGGTAAAGGGGCCGACTACGGGTACGCGCGACAAGACCGCGAGCAGAGAGACGATCCCCGCTGATTTGCCAGAACCCTTCTTGGAAAAGTCGCTAGACGAGACTCGTCCTGCCGGCTAGTTACCGTTAGGGCACCGAACAAAAGGGGATCTTTCCTGCCGTAGCAATTAATCTTCCATCGACCCTACAATTCTGGAGCTCGGAGCTTCAGCATACGCGTGGATCTCCTTCTGGCGATCTTATTGGTAAATTGGGCGTACAGAAACGAAGTCTTGGATATACAAAAGGGTCTACGCTAATTATTTATTTACACGAAGGGAGGGAGTTATGTTATATTGTATCGGGGCTATCATCACTGCTGGTGTTCTGGTGACTTCAGTGCCAGAATAAGCGCTGTCTACAAATCTTTGGTAATGCACCACGATTTCAAGATTTCCTACCCTCACTTTCCCTTCACGCTTCTCCTAGTTTAAGGTAGGCTCTCACTACCTGTGTAAGTAAAACTGTCAAACTACGGAAGAAAAGCATAGGAAGAATAAAATGAGCCGGGGCGAGGCGTAGTGAGAGCCTGCCTTTACTCTTTGTACCCCCATCCTGAATTGCAGTAAGATCCTTGAAAATACCCAATTCTACGCGAGGCAGAGCACGAGTTAAAAGACTCTTCCTCCACTGGCCGTCCTGGCAAAGCAGTACCGTTCATTGTTCCCCGCAGGGTCGAGCTTGCAAGCAGGAACGATTCACGGCGGCAGGTGACTCGTTTTATCGTCCGACCGTGATTTTTCCAGGCAACCAGAGGCTGTAGCCGCCTGGGATCGCACCTGTTTATTCGTTTACGATCAACAGCGTGTTCCAGCGGGGCTGTCTGCGGAAAAAGTCCAGAGAACGCACCTGCGCGTCCATGGTTCGTGACCCGCAGTCAGACTTATCGCGTGTTATACCGATAGTAATGTTTGCGCTAGACGAGAAAGTTTCTTTACAACTGGCCGTTTATAATGGACGCACGCGCGGATTTCTCCCGCGCGGCTACTTTGCACGTCATCCTGGCCGAGAACACCGTGACACGCGAATAACATAATTCCTTCGCAGAGATTCTCGTTGCTTAAAGCATTTTCATCCCCTGGCAAATATCGAGTGTGCAATAGATTGTAGATAGACAATTCTAAGTGCGATTTTCTACCTACGTGTAGGACCTGATAAGTTGTTCGTCGTGTGCATATACATTCAAAACGAAAGCACATGGCCAAAGTTTGTCGGGGAAACGGCTCCTGGGCCGTCCTGTTCTCCTGGAATCCTCGGCCACGATACCACGCACTTCGCATGCGGCTTGATCACGCACACACGTGTGTGTGATCTGCGCAGAACCACGCACCAGAAGATACTGAATTTTGTCAATAGATGCTCGTCGATTTTTCGTCATGTTTTGCTGCTCCCTTTACGATTAATTATTTAAGCATTTCTCAATTGAGTTCAACTGAATGCGATGAACTTTTCAGGAAGCGTAACATTTCAGGCTGACCGTTAGTAGTGATTGCGGGGATGCTGAGGGATTATGAACCTCGAACATTTCATTCGTACAAAAGCAGCATTTATCGCGTAGCATTACTTTTTATAAACGTCGACAGCATCAATATCGTCCTACTCCTCATGTGTAATGCTTCTGTGTAGGAGCAGGTCTGGATTAGGTGGTTAGGGGTGGGATTCCTCTTCCTTCTTCTGCTTCTCTGTTGCCCACTGTGGCACCAGAATAATCGACCCCAGTGTGAGGCTATCAGCGTTGGGCATTATCTAGATAAGACAGTATTTAAATAACGAGTCGAGACAGTATTTAAATAACGAGAAAGATACTTTATCCCTTTATTCGTTATTCGAGGTTTGAATGATCCAAGTTATCTTTATTCAAAGAGCAACGGATAAATAAGTTTATTCTATGAGAATGTATCCGACGAATAAAGATAATAATTTCATCCGTAGCGTCGAATAAATTCATTAGCCTTAAGGCGAATAAAAAAAATTTATTTAAAATAAGTTTATTTACATACACTTTTTTCCCAACTCTGAAAGTTATCTAATACCTCCTACACAAAGACTTACTTAGGTACCGTAAACTGGGGGAACATTGGCAGTACGGGGTAACATTGGCATCTACTTAACATCTATTAAAAAGGAAAAATAAACTAATTTTATGCATTTTCACACTTGTAGTTCAATCAGAAACGATCCACTGTTATAATAGGATACCTAAACCAAATTTGAAAATAATAAATTAAAAAAATTAGAAATTTTAAAAATATAAAATAGAGTGCATTGAACATATAAAGAAACAAATTTAAGTGTTAACGTAAGTTCAGATGTGGTAAAACTTTAAGTTTTTAGTGCTATTTATATATGATGTGCCAATGTTAACCGGGTACGGGGTAACATTGGCACATATTTAAAATGTATTAAAGAAGGATAAGGACATAAATTTTATGCATTGTGACACTTGCACTACATTCACAAAAGATGCAATGTTATGATAGGATACTTAAAGCAAATGTAAAAATGTTAATTTTCATATTATATAGCAAAATGTTCCATAAACATGCCAATGTTCCCCCAGTTTACGGTACACTACTTCCCCACAAGCCTTCCCGAGAGAAGCAAGAGCCTTCTTTATTAAGCAACCAGCATTTCCCCGATTACGAGCGTTCGAGCCGACGCAGATCGATCCTCGAGAGCTCGCAATGGAGGCACGGAATCGGCTACCAGCGCCCGCAGGATCGCTGCGGACCGCCTCGAGGATGAAGGGGCCCGGTGATGAGCGAAGCGACAGAATAATCCGCGCGGCGGGACGTCGCTCGACAACGGGATACGCAGGTGCGGAACGTGCTTGCCACGGGCCTCGGGGGCAGGATAATCGATTAATCGATTGTACGGTCATCGATACCAGGGCCCAAGGGCGGGGAGGGGGGGGGGGGGGGGGAAAGAGAAGTCGAGACGGCTCGGGGACGTCTCGAAAGGAAGCAGCGGGCGCTCGCGGTATTCTCGAGCGCGCGTCTCGACAATTAGCCTGAGAACGAACGGGTGAGCTGGCGATTTGTCGCGCAAGATTTATAGCTTCATACATCGCCGAGGAGAAGGACCCTTCTCCCGGGGGCTGCTGCTTCGCCCATACGCGGCACGCACAATCGCGAAAGGGCCCTCTCCGGCCGGCCTCGCGGCCTATCTTCCCATTCTCGTGCCGTCCTTACGCGCTTTGACGTCCGCGGACTCTCGCGGATCTTCAACGAGATCAGCGAGATCCATCTTGCTCCGCTGTCCGGCGGATCCTCTTAACCGTGACCTATGGGAATGCCTGCGAAAACGGACGGCGCGTCCGTCGATCGCGGCCTCCTTCCGGTTTCTCCAGCATTTTATTTCACACTGTCGTGATTGATCATCGTCCAACTACTTTCTCTAACTTGACTCGATCCTCGTCAGTGAAGGCTCAAGGACCCGATCTCAGGGGAAGTCCGGTGAGTGGAGGTGAACTGTTTCGACGTAATCGTAGCGAATCATCGCGATGATAACCGCGCCGATATCCGCCGGAACATTAGAGCCGTGTTTTAATAACCGCGCGAGGTTTAGTGTTGGCGTTAACCAGCGAATCTAATCTACCTTTTACACCGTTACACCTACACGCCTGACAGGAAGTATACCCTTCCTACGGTGCATTATCCTTATTTACGCCGCTCTTGATACTATATTGCCGATAGGTCTTTATCTGCGCCCGTCCGTGGCGCGCGCGCGCGGCCGGGATAAAGGAAAAACTCCCCCTTGGCCTGCGCGCACGGATTTATACCGCGAGCGCGCGTGTACGCCGCGAATTCTCTCCTACGATCTCCGGTTACAAAGATGCGGGGGATAGATACAGTGGTGGAGGAACAAGTGTAAAGACCGCTGTAAAGCGCAGTAATTATGCGATACACCGACGGGACCAGCTATCCGCTGTGCCTCGCGTCCACGGTTGGTCAAGCTCGTCACCTTCCCTCTTCGGCCGGGCACAGACTTAAGGCACGAACGCGAACGAGGCAAGCCGAGGCAGAATCAAGCATGCAAGTGTTGCACGTCTGTGAACTTCACGAACGTTCAACACTTGTATGCTGATTCTGCCTCGGCTTGCCTCGTTGGCGTCCGTGCCTCCTCAAGTCTGTCGAGACACGGACACTGAAAGGGAAAGCAGATCACTTTCTCCCATCCAAAAATGAGGAATCTTCCTCAGATTCTGATGGAAGAGCCAAAGCGTCTGTTAAGATGCTTCCCGACGAAGCATACCTTCCCAAAAGAATATGAAAAGACTCCTAGCAGAACATGTTCAAAGCTTCCCCGCGAAAATGGCGCGCGCAAAGGCGACCCGCATTCATTTCATTACGGCCGTACACCAAGAGGAGGGAAAAAGGAAGGAGAGGAGGCCGAACGCAGGGATACCCGTCGAGAGAAAGAAACGAGCCACGTCGGAAGGCAAGCGATTTAATTGCGGGGACATTTCTTATATGGAAGTTATCGGGACGGCGCACGTGCCGGAGCGTAGCCGAGAGGAACGCTTAATGGGGGGCCCCTCGCGCGTCCCCGGATTCGAATATTTTCAATGGCCTCTTCCGCGCTTCTTATCTAAATGCGATTCCCCGTTATCTAACCGTTGTCTGGACTCATCACTGTGCCGGCGTCTCTCTTACTTATCCCACCGTCGTCGGGCAAAGAAAGCTACGCCACCAGAGGAAGGAGAAGAGGAAGAGGAACTGCAGGGGGACGAAGAAAGGACGCGACAAAGAAGAAGAAGAAGAAGAAGAAGAAGCGAGCTCGGGGCCCCCAGGCCAGACTTTTCTTCGTCGTCCGCGGGGAACGTAGGCACATATCCCAGTTGGGTTCTCCACTTTAACGTCCGCTCTGTCTTCTCCTCCTGCTCCTCTGTTCTCTCCAGCCAGGCGACTCTGTACGTTGTACGTTCCAGCGTATATACAGGGGGCCCCCGCGTACGTCCCCGTTGCCGCGGAGATCGAGATGCAAAGGAGACCCGCGCCGCTTTTAAACTCGCCGCCACGAAGCGGATAAATTCGCCCGGGTCCCTCGATCTATTAATTCGAGCCGCCGTTGCATTCCTGCGGGGTCTCGACCACTCGCCTCCTCGACTCCGCGACCTTCCTGCTTACTCGCGGATTGCCTCCGCGCGCGCGCGTTCGCTCGCTCGCTCGGCAACCTACGCCTCTATCCGCTGTACGCGCGCGACAGCTCCGCGCGTTCTTCTGCCCGTTCTCGTTCGGCACCGTCTTCCACGCGGGACTGGTCGAATTGGAAGCGTCAGAGGCATTTGCCATCGGGTCTGCTGGTGGATGCTGGAAAACGTCACGCGGTTGCCTCTGGTGCTTTCATTTTCTTTGTTTGATGTTGAAGGCGGCCTTGCCTCGACTTTCAGTTTGACTTTAGGAATTTCAATGCAGAAGTTTCCTTCGAGGATGTTCGGGATTTTTTAAGTTTCCAAGCTAAAAGGGACTCTGGCTACGAACTGTATCTTTAATGGGAAAGGCACGCAAGATGGTATAAGTCTCTCGTGGATCCAGAGAGCCATGCGTCAGGCAGATAATACCCGTATGCCAAGCTTTTTTTCGCAATTAGACAACAATGTTAAATTCCACGTCGTGCATTCGACGAGATAAAAGGCGTACAGCTGCTCGTTTGATCGCGGCGCGACACATGTTCGATAATCGAAGGGTCCCCCTTGTCAGGTAGCATTCTGCTATAAGCGACGCTGTCCTGATGCCGCTGGAAACTTCGATGACGCTTGCCCGTGTCCTACGGGACCTATTAAATCACCCTTGTTTGTCCTCTGCAAGGACCTCTGCAACTAGCAGGACACTGAAAGATTAATACAGTATCAGGGGAACATTATGAAGTTATCTTTTGCTAACTAGCACCTGAACCCTTCCCCAATTTCTGATATCCACCGAACTCCCTCTCCGTTACAGGTAAGCGAGGCTGCTCCGAAGTATCACGGCGACGAAATGGACCAGGGCCAAGCATCGTGGCGGTCGCGACTAGGTGACGAGTATCGGTGCTATCGGAAGAAGCTGTCCGTGTACCCAGGCCCCGGTGGACAGGCCGAAGACGGGAACGAGGCCGTGAAAAATGGTGTAATTTAATCGAGCGATTCGACACGGCATCGCAGCGACGTCCTTACCTGCCTAAGCTCTAAGAGGTGAGAAATGTTGCTCGTCCGGTGACCGATGTCTACACACCGCGCTGTCACGCACTGACATATCGCTCTGATAAAACCACGACCCGGCCAACGGTTTCTCCCTCGGCTGAACCGAGTCCTCGACATTTAACTATATTCCTTACACGGGGCAACGATTCGATAGCTAATGTCCCTGACGTCGGTTTATAAGCGTCTCCGCGCGAGGAAGGCTGGTCGTCGTCCATCGGCGTCGTCACGCGTCGACGACGCCGCTCGGGCCTAACACCGCGGCTCTCTGTTCTAAACCCTGACCCGTCCCCGCCACCATTAATAATCCTGCTCGTTGTCTTTTCACCGGTTTCCCAGCTTCTCGTCCGGAAACGACGTGACTGGTCTTCGTGACCGTAGACGCGCATCCTCGTTCGAGCGGACGAAAGCGGAATCACGATCGGCGCGGAGGGGAAGGGAAAAGTCTCTCGTCCCTCGAGGGGATACTTTCGCTTATTAATAATCTTATTAATCCCGCGCTTGTTAGGCCCGGTATAAACAGCGTTCGAGAGCGGCGTGTCACGGATACGCGTACGTGTAGGTAAATATCGGGTGTCCGCGACGCGGCGAGTATTTTCGAATGCGGAGGGTACGGGTTTCAGATAAATGTTAATCGTCGATGGTTAACCACGGCGGACAGTGCTAGCGGGTTGAAGGGTCGGGGGTGTGGGTGGGTAGGGTGGATTTTTCGCGGTGCGAACCCACGCGGTCAATAGCATTTCCGGCTCGATCCCGTTTGAAACACTAGACGGGACGGCGTTGTAGCATTGAGTAATGCGGTGCGGAGTGGCGGTAATGAGGGGCATTAATATGCAATGAAAATGTCCCTACGCGGGCCGTGTTACTCGAGTGCGTGGGGAGTGTGAAACGCGCGATACCGCGCGGAGATAGTGAGCCAATATTAATAGCGGCCCTTCATTGTTCTACGATACGAGCGGGAGGGTCGTAAACGAATCCCGGCCTCTCGCGCGTTGTTCCCTCCCTGCGTGGAATAGAGAGGGACTTAAATTAAGCGCCCGCAGTCCGCGGCGACGGGGGGAGATGCGGGGATCGTGAGGAACGATCCGGGAATGATCTGTCGACTAGGCGGTGGTCGTGAAACTGCGGTGAATAAAGGCTCTTTCGATTGTGATTGATGTTAATACCGATATCATTGCGCTGCAGCAGACGGCGCGGGGCATTCGTATTCGGAAAGGATCTTACAGGCGTTGTAGGCGAATAGTGGTACAAATTATTATTGCGTGGGGTGCTTGTAACACTTTACCGAATACACGTCGCTTGATGTGGTTAAATTGATATTTTCTTCTTAGAGCATATACTATGGAGGTCTCATTGAAAGCTTGAAACTGTCCCCAACATGGTGCGAGAGAGAAAGACATGTGCGAGCGAGAGAAGTATATGTCCTATTCGACCGTAATGCGCAAGCGCCGATATCGTGCGAGACAGAAACACATCTTGCGAGCGAGAGAAGTATATGTCCTAATCAACCCTTAGAGCAGATTTTCTTGTGCATACTTCATGGTTTTATTGAGCGGGGTAAGGTTGGTACCTTAGCAGCGAAGTTACTTAGGGTGCGTTCCGATTCGCGCATGGAGCGCATGATGCGCAGGAAGTTGCATAGAGATGTATGCCCTGTTGGCGCATGATATTCCCTAGAATCCTCTGACTTCCGGTGCATGATTTGTGGCGCCTTTTACCATCTTGATTTGAGAGTGAATAACAAGGAATGAATAAAATATAACTGAATTTCACTATAAATACAGATGAGAAATTTTGAAGGATTCCGTTCTCGGGTCAAGAGTGAAGGTTTTTACTTTTGAACGATCGGTTTCACACCTTTTGTTAATTAAGAGTCAATCGCAAATTTATTTATAATTTAGCTAAATTCCTATTCGTCGATGCATTTCCCTTTCGGTTATCGATTTTTGTTAAATAAGGGTTTAACAACATTGCGCTGATTTTGCACTTGGGAGAAGGGATAAAATAGTGGAACTCATTTATTCAAACATCCGTTTATTTATTAAAAGAATCTCTAACTATTTTCAAACCAGTCATGCTCAGTGAGGAGGCCGAAAAAAGGTGGTCTTTGGAAATTTTGTACTCAAAAGCTATAACATATTTCTCAAAAATACTTTTTTCCTTTTAAGGATTGCATCTAGTACCGTGCATCGTAATTTTTTTATTTAAAAATATTTATCAATAACTGAGTTATTGTCCATCACTCGAACGGTTCTTTCAAAATCGGTGACCAAATTATTTAAAAAACCATTCAACCGATTTACTTCAAATTTTACAAGCTTACTATAGGAACAATAAACTAGTCTTTGAACGAAGGATTTTTTTATCCGATGATTAGTTTTCTTTTAATTTACGAAAATCAGGCACGATTTATGATGAAAATTGGACTTTTTCTTAAAACATCTGCCATTTTTTCCCAAATCAATATTTCGAAAAATCCTTCGTTCAAAGACAAGATAATATAATATACTAAGTAAATTCTTTTGAATTTTTTAATTTAGATGATCGACTTTCGAACAGCAGTGGTCACCGCAGAAGCCTTTTTTGAGAGGACCTTTGAGAGATGGACAATAACTTTGTTATTAATAAATATTTTTAAATAAAAAAATTACGATACACAGTACTAGATGCAATCTTTAAAAGGAAAAAAGAATTTTTGAGAAATGTGTTATAGCTTTCGAGTAAAAAATTCCCAAAGATCACCCTTTTTTCGGCCTCCTGACTGAGCATGACCCCTTCACTTTTTTCCATTTCCTATTACATTCGTGTGATACGATTCAAATTTCGCTCCACGCCGCTAGGCGGGAGTCGCAACTGCCTCTAGTCCGACTTGCTGCAGTTCCTGCGCGCCTCATGCACCGCAAATGGGAAAAATTCTAAGGAATCGTCCGATGCCACCAATACGATGCCACCAATTTCATGCGCTCCATGCGCGAGTCGGAACGCACCCTTAGAATCCTCGGTGATTTCAATGCCTCAGTAGCAGTGACGTCCCAAGAACAAAGTGTTATTCAAATAACAGTGTATCGCCTTCCTCCCCACCTTTCCACTAATTTCAAAATCGACGCCCACCAAAAATCGCGCCCCACTAGGCAAACTCCTCGCGAGCCATATTCCCAGTGCAATTAATCCGCCACCGCTTTTCTATTACCTCCGGCACGTCCGTCAGGCCCACCGGCTAAAAATGCCCGGAGCTCCTCCGATCTGCCCAGACACCGGACCCCTCTCAGCCCCCCCCCGGGAGTATTCACAATTAGGAAATGGCGTTCATGCGCCGCGACAGGCATGTAATTAGCGATGGCTCGCGGGCTGTGCATATTTCGATGGTTGCATCGGTTGTGCACGTTGAGGATCGTCGGCGCGTACCCGCGGCTACCCGCGAGGGGGATGAACGGGGGAGCGGGGGGGGGACGGAATCTCGTGTATACGAGCCACGGATGCCCGCTTCCTCTCGCGAGGCAGTTGGTCCAGGTCTGATCCGAGCGTGGCGCGTTATGCACCGCGCGCTTCATACAAATAACATGAGAAAGAGGGCGGCAGCGCGGCTCTCGACGCGGAGCCGAGGGATTTGGCACGACTCGGTCTCGCCTCTAAATTAGTAATTGCAGCCTCCGTGACGTGGCGCCCGGATAAAAAGGCGGCTGTAATGCCTGGCGATACGAGGTCACGAACCGGGGCTAAAGTGAATACTTATCCGCGGCCGGTCGCTGGCTCACGCGCGCGCGCGCGCACACGCACGCACACGGTCGGGCGAGCGTGCCGGTGTACGTGCACGAGATAACGCGCGGGTTCACGTGAACGCCGCGCGCTCGCTGGACCGCTCTCGTGAACGAGCGAGCAACCGAGCGAGCCGGCCAGCGAAACGGAGCCGAAGAGGGGGCGTAATCCGCGGCGACGTGTATTCCCACGTCGTGCTTTCTCCGCTCCGAGCCTCGAGAGCGCTCCGTGAATCCACTTCGCCACGGCCTCCGCTGACCGGAGGAAGAGTCGATCGCTAATCCTCGCGATCGATCGCCACCGCCGTCGCCGAGGCCGCGAGTTTTACCGCGCCAACCAGGCCCGCGACCGTCGAAATTAATGCACCGCGAGCCGCGTATTTTGATGCTCGATTACGCGTCAGGGGGAGGTCGAATGTCATGGGAAAACAGTGAGCCTTGGCCAGCGAATCCCGATTTCAGCGATTTCAGCGATTCGCAGTCTGCGGCATTTTTCTGTTTATGATATTGCATTCGGTTGGTTCGTGGATATTTTCGCTAATAGATTATTTAGGGTGATTGAGGAAGGGTTCGTTCTTTGTCCTTTGGTCGGAGATGTCGGAGATGTCGAAGACTGCTGGCACTATTGGAATATCAGGTTACCATCAAGTCTTCCAACGCCTGGTTTCACTTAAATGCGCCTACTCCGAAATGTGCCTCTGAACTTCAATTTCCAAGCCGTGCACGCGCAGCATGGACAACACCACCCGGCCTGCCACGGGAAAGAACAGTCGGGCATTAATTAATACCGAAGCCCGTGGTATCTCGCGCGCGGACACGCTCGGAATGCGGCACCGCTCCGATGTTGCAGCGAGCAGATCTAGAAATATCCCTTAACGGGAATGCAAATCTGGGCTTATACGCGGGTATCGGCGTTACGGGGGCCCCCGATGGGGGAGGACTTGTAACTCGGGACGTCACCTTCGTTCTTCGATCGTTAAAGTACAGTCACGTTCCCGTGCACGACGCTAAATATGTAGATCCCCGAAGATTCTGCCTAGCCGGGAGCCGCGTTTCTGAATATTCCGCAGGCATCGCCGAATTCCAACCTTACCTTAGCGGAAGCTTTACGATGCACGAGCGGCTGGGATCGCCAGTTTACTTCGCGCAGGTCGGGCGCATCAGATATTCCAGAAAAATGGCCGGCTCCCTTCGCGGAGCAAGGGACACAGGTTCCCGGTACGCGAGTGTGTCTGTGTGTGTGTAGCGATCGTCGTTCTCGCGGCAGGAACGCGCGTAATAACGCTACCGTACGTGTCGACGCGTAATTAACCCGATTAGAGGTAATCGAGGAATCCCTCGCACGTGCAGTCGAGTTTCGCGACCATTAACGCTATTGGAAAAGTGCACGCGGGGAGATAAGCTCGTAGCGATGCGCCGGTTCCATGATTCTCAGGTGAAGCGAACTCTCGAGCTGCATCGCGAGCGTTGCTATCACTATTGGGACGTGGGGCGAACTATTGGCGATAGATTTTAGGGGTTGAGCGTGGTAGTAGGGTAGAACCCCCAATTACTGACAGCTACCCAATTACTGACGCCCTAAGCTATTTTACTTAAAATAACGAATAAATAAACATTGTAAAGTCATACACATAAAGAATTATATAATTCAACCTATAATCTATACGCTAGAAAAGGCACCACTTAATTTTTTTTTTCATTAATTTCTATAAGACGGTACAAAATTTTAAGTTGATGACAACAGTGGAAATTGCGACTTCCTTAATAGTGAAAGAGAAAACAGGGCACTAAAGAAAGGGCTATAATTACAATATTTAAATTATGTACATAACAAACAATCATTTTTTAGACAATATAAGTATCATAGAAAGTCACAACGATCGCAATTTAACGAGTAATTAAGCCTTTTTAATTAATATTTGGATGACAGTGGTTGGTACAAGCGTTTCAATCAGTTTTTAATTACATACTGCCATGGCAGAGTTAGCCGGGCAAATAAAGCATGACGCCATTACTGACACCCATATCGTCTACAGTCGCGTGCAACCTATATAACCTATTCTATATAGTGTTCCGATTCCGAATTTCCGACTGCCTGGGCAATCTATCCTGGGTATCCAAGCTAGCGTGTACATGTGTAAGTACCTACCTATATATAAAATTACAAGATACATTGGTATATTAAATATTGAAATGTAATCTAAAACGAGTTCATATTATTTTGTCAGTATTTGGTTAGTTGCCAGTAATTGCGGTGTCAGTATTTGGTTAGCTGGCAGTAATTGGGGTGTCAGTAAGTCAGTCACACGCATTTTAGAGGTGTTAGTAATAGAATCTCGAAATATGTTTTATAGATTAATGAATTTATATATAAAAATAGAAATTCCAAGACCCACAACATGTTTTTCATGAAGTAAACATATTAAACCATAATGAATAAAATAAAAAACTTATACTTTTAGTCAATAAATACAGATACTATGCAATAATATTAGAGTCAGTCCTTAATGTGTCAGTAATTGGGAATTTGCATGATTCTCAAAAAAAATATATTTGGGAGCTCCTATATAAGTTGTATTGTAATTTTTTTTTTCATAATTTTTTATTGCATATTAAGCGAGAAAAAAATTATTAGAAATTGCAATATTTAAAATTACCGAAAACGATCCGGAAATTCCCGAGCGTAGTCGAAGAAGCCTGTGACGTCACATGGTAGTATTTTCACACTTTTAGCATTGAAAAATACATTTTTATTAGCCGGCTGTTTTGATATACGTATACATTACTATTAGACGGCTGTTTTGATATACATATTTTTAGGCAACTCATAACACCAGTTTCACGACGCAATCATAAATACATAGCAGCCATTGAAAACTACTACTCTAGAAGCTTTACGACCAATCAAAATCGTTTCTTCGCAATACGGAACGTTTCAAACATTACCAATTTTTAATTTCATTTTTTAATACTTAACGATTTATAATAAATAAAAATTTTACTGTACATTTATTGCTTATGGTGTATATTCAGGTTATAAATAATAAATTATGCAATCCTCTTTAAATGCAAATTCCCTATTGGGGGTTCTACCCTACCCGTCCTATATACACAACAACTTTACCTCGGCCCCCGCCAAGGATCTTTCCATGAGTTTTAGAAGCCCAGGTGGGAATCTGTGTACCACGGGGCGCTTCGACTAGACGCAACTGTGAGAAGACATTATCAGTAGTCAAAGTGCTTAGCACGATCTACGACGAAATCGACGCCCGGAGCACGCAATAATTTCGCGCTGCGATCTCGCACACTGCCGTCCTCGTCCTCGCACCCTCCTACGGCCATGCATCGCGCGGGCGATGCAATAATGGTAAGGTGTCCGCGTTATAACGCGGCAGAGGGCGGCGTAAGGCCCTCTCCACCCCCTCGTTTCAGTGTTCCTGTCGTTTCCGGCCGTTTCGAGGCGTTCCGCCGCGAAGCTTCTCCGTGGGCCGTGGAAGAATAAATAAAAGGCCGCGGCGCGGGGCGCTTATTGAAATCGGCCCCGACGCCGCTCGTTGCCCTCTTTGACGTGCCAGATCCCCGGTTTAAAACGTTGCTGCGCGCGAACCTGACGTCTCGACCCCTCCCAGTCGGTGTTGTTGCGCCGCTTCGTCCATCGTTGCCTCGCTGCACGTGCTCGCGCTGACGTTCTTCCCTTGTACTGGGTGTCTCTCGATACGTGGAATGTGTCGATGGATTCGGGGCCCAAGAACGACAAAAGATCTCACCTGACAGAAGATGTTGATGATGCTGTAGTTCACCCGGGGGCCTAAAAAATGACACCGGCTAAATATTAATTTATTTATTTATATCTGCCAGTAAGAACGCGTGGCGATGTAACAGCGTGGAAAGTGATGCGGGGCGCGCCGATCTCTTCCATCGTTCTTCTCTCAGCGACCAGGAAAGCGCCCCGATCAACGTTTACCATTCTCTCGCGGTTCTCTCGAAAAGTTCCGCTTCACACGCGAATCGAACGCAGCGCGGGTCGTTCCGCCTTGCTATTGAAATCTGGACGCCTGGAGGTGCGATTTCCAGGCTTGTCGAGAGGCCACGCTCTCTTTCCTCCTCGTTGCCGATCGAAAATTCAATCTTCTTGTAGTCGATCTAAGTGGAATCGCTCCTAGGAAGATACACGGCCGCCTATTGCCGTGGCCCGGCTCTCGCCTCGCTCTCTAGGCGAGCAGGAAGAAACGGACAAAAGCGCGTTCGAGATTCCGATTCGGTCGTGCCCGCGCTACGAATTATGGCGGATGCTCTGCCCTTTTGCATGCTCCACGAGGCAGGCGCTGTGCCAAGCGTAGTGCATCGCGGACCGGGTAACCTTTTACTCGCGGGGATCCAGTTCAGTCGATCTGACACGCGAACAGTGAGATACGGTCGGCTTGGTAGCATCCTCGTCTAAAAGGCAAATGGGCGCTACAACCTTGTGGAGTCTCAGGCAGGTACCTATTTGGGCGATCCTTTTGAGGAATTTTTCTCGGGTACACTCTTCGTAGGTGAAAGTAGGAATTATTGGTGGACCTAACAGCATTATTTTATTATCAAAACTCTCCGGTTACTGGAAATATTTATTTCATCACTTTCAAATTTAATTTTCATTACAATGTGATTGATAAAACGATTCATATACAACTTAATTTGGACAAGATAGTGAGCTGCACATTTTTGCAATAATATTTTTCTAGTAATAATAAATAAATGACGCAATAAATATTTTCGGTGCTGCATGTGGTTAAGTCATAGATTTAGAATACTTCTGAAAGATTCTACCGTGTTACTCTTCTTCTTGGCCCCAGACAGTATCATTAAACGATAAGTAAATAGTCTTGTTGTATCGACTTAAAAATGTCGTCATTTCGGGCACTACGACCCAATAAAATTATTTGATCAACGGCGTGTGGACCCGTTTACGCGAAATGTCAAGGCTTTTGGTAGCTCAAGAGATGTGCCGGAATTAGGTAACTCGCGCCCTGAGACAACATTTATATTTCAATATTTGGAGGTCGAGTAAATCTGTAAGTCACTCGTGACACGGGTCTGATTATAATTCCCAAGAAACAGTACATTAATCATAATCCTCGTGTTCCCGATAGCTTAATTTAATCTCGAAAATCTCAGTATAGGCCTTCGCCAGTAAAAACATCTTTCTACAAAACCAACGATCCGGCATCCAATCGTCCAATCCTTGTTTTACAATTATTGCTACAGCGTGGACGAATCCCGTGATCCATTGTGCTCGCCCAGGGAACACCGTTTCCCTTGTAAACATCCACGTTCGGTATCCCCGCGGCTCCCTACCCGCGTTATTTTAATATTTAATTTACTACCAGGGACAGCGTAAAAAGCAGCCGACAGCGTGTAACTTATGTAACGCGTCACTATCCACGCTCGCTCGCGCGCTTCGATAAATTACACCCTCTCGTCGCGACGAGAGTTCCGCTCGAGCGCACGCGAGCCAGCCACTAAATTCTCCGCGAATTTCCCCCCTGGAAAATCCGCTGAAAGCGTGCCCGAGCCGCGACGCAGGCCTCGAAGATCGAATGCCACCCATCCGCCTACAATTTTTCCCCTTTAAATCACCGCTCCGAACGGCAGCCGAAACCGGAAACGTCGCGGTACCGAACGGTCCGCCAGAGAAGCCCCGGCCAACGGCGCTGGACACTGGAACCCCTCCGGCCTGACGTGATAACTCTACCGGTCCCATCTCCCTCTTCCCAATTCCTTCGCCTGTTCCTCCCGCGGATTTCCGCAGAAAATCCGTTAAAACGCGGCCCGCGCCGGGGGTTGAGAGAGTTCGGTTCGAAGGTTGTAAGGTTCGAGGTGTCAGACGCCGTAGGGGGCCCCGTGGCTAGCCGGTGCTACATCATCCGCGGGGACAGCGAATCCACTTGTTAGCGAAGCGGGCACAGCCACTGCCTACAAATACGTTTCCGTCGTGATAAATGGACTGCAACTCTCGAAATACGAAGGCATTCCGACTCCGGGCGTTGCTTGATTAATGAACTACGGGGATTTCTACGGTAAGCCCGCGTACCGATTCGACCTCTCGCGGTTCCCCTCCTCCCCCCGCCCGTCCCCGCCACTCTTGGCAGTGGAACATCCTCGGCGGGTTTACCTGCGCGTGTCCGCGAAACGGGGCCTTTTCCCCGCGGTCCCCAGGCGCGCTTCCGTCTTTCGGCCGGCGCTGATGAGGGTGATTGGTATTTTACGGGATTGACAGGGTAAATCGCCAGCTGGCGCCGCGTCGATGATGCTTGATGCGGCTTATTCCTCCGCGGCGTGAAGAATGTCCGCGGCTATTGAATAGGTCCCTCGTGATAGAGAATGCTTCCTCTGGTCTCTTTGGCTGGGAGAGATGGATATGTGGTGGTCGGGGCCAGAGATGGGCAAACATTTTATTTAAATACAAATCTCGAGTGACGAATAAAATTTTCGTCGAATGAAAAAATTAACTTTATCCGCCGAATGATCTAAACGTTACAGTAACTTTTATTTGACCCGTTATTTAAATAATTGTTTATTTAGTTAACGGCCAACTCTGGTCGAGGGGAACGAGACAGATTCCAAATGGTGGCATCGATTGGTTTTTGTTCTGGCTCGTCGGTTGGTCGTGGGGGGAAACAGGAATCAGCTCTCGAGCATTTATCTTCTTAGGATTAATTGCACTTCTAATTAGACTTCGTATGTGTCGCTATTAAAAAGCCAGAGGTACCTCGAAGGATTTCGCGAGCGGCAAACCGGAAACACCGAGGGGTGGTCCTTAATTTTCTCGCGCCTCCTCCCTCGCCGTCCTCCCCCGCCAGGAGCGTGCACCGTGCAAGATAGGGCCCATTCCGTGGCCGACGAAGCGTAACGATAAATCAATAGCGGAGGCCCCGCGGTATACTCGGTGGTGCCCATAATAAATTCATGAATTGTAAAACTGCTGCTCTCGCGCGGGACGAACCGTGGCGTATTGGATTTATTGGTCGACTTGACCCCGCTAAGACGCCTCTCGCTAAGGCTGCTGCGGCCGGAGGAGGCGAGCGTTCACGGAGGAAACGAAAAAGAGGAGAAGGAAGATAGAAACGTCGGTGGGCGAGGAGGGGGTTAGGGGGGGCCGCGGTCCCTGGACGCGGGGTGATGTATGAACGAGTTAACGGGTCGCAATCGATCACCCGTATTACCAAATAATTTTCAATTACCCCGCATGAATCGAACGACTGCCGGGAGACGGAGTATCGAGCTACGACTCGATATCGATCCATCCTGTCCACGACGAATGGAACGTGACTGCACGCTCGATGCACCACGGCGTTCTGTCTGGTCGTCGTTAACCCCCGCGGAATATGGGGTTCATCTTCCGAATGGGAATCGTCCTACGCGCGATATTTTAACGAATTTAGACGTTAGTGCACTCTGTGTCTCGAGCCTCAAGTCTGATCAAACGATAGAATGAAAAGTAATAGGGGAAATTAGGACAAAACCTGGGTACCTGGGTAAAACCGAGACGTGTTATTATTTTTTAAACAGCCTTAAATTTTGCCGCGTCGTTGCAGCAACATATTGTCGCAATGTGCCTTATTTTGTCAACAAAAGATGATTGTGTTACAAGCGTGCTTGCTAAGGTTGTATCGTCTTGTGTGTTTTTGAAGGCTCTGATCTAATTTTCGATAGTTAAGAAACTTCAACAATTTTGACAGTGTTCAGGTAAGTACATTTTCGTGTGAATTATGTTAATTGTTGCATATTAAAGTGTAAATAACTAAGAGAGTTTGTTTGTATTTCGCCCTGGTGTATAACAAAGCAACACAAACGAGGAAGTTATCAAATTTAAAACTAAATCTTAATAAAGGACTACAACTAAAAAGAAAAAATTAAACAAAATACCGAAGGATGATGATAACAGTGGTGATGAAAACATGTCGAAGAATCATATGGTTCATTGATATTGAACGAAGGTTGGGTGCAGTGTACAGTTTGTTGTAAGTGGGCTCACGAAAGCTGCACTGGTTGGGGAACTGAAGAATTGGACGAATTCCGTTGTTATTGGTGCTAGGGCCAGTTTCTAGTATGGTACCCGGTTTTACCCAGGCCATGGAGTAAAACCGTAAAAACGGACCATATTTTAAATCGTAATTTGTTTGCATTTGTTATTGTATTAAAAAAATGGATACATACTATTATTTAATGAAGAGTTTAGTCTAATGAATCCTAATTTCAATTTCTTTTTTACATTAATAATGTCAAAGTTATGAGCATTTATTCTTAACGTCCCGGTTTTGCCCATGCTTCCCCTACATGCTATCGCGCAACCACTAAAATTGCTTAAAATAATGAAGATCGTCTGCGACTCGAGGAAACACTACTCGAACACCAGCCACCACTCCTACGCTCGAGAGAGTCGGATAGAAAATAGCTTTGAAGGGAGACGTGGCTACAAATAGCTCCTAATAACCGCTAATCGATTCGAGTGTCCCGCGACTCCACCAGGAGGGATAATTAATCTCAACGATGTCTCGCACGCGCAGGCCGAGAGGAGTCCAGATAAAGAGGAGAAGGCACAGGCATTCCGAAAAGCGTCGGGCATCCGAATGGCGGAGCGTGTAACTACAGAAAATCGCGGTGTCGCCTCTTATCTGGCGATCTCCATATTTTCTCGCCGGCCCTGGAGGGGGAGCACGGTCCCGGGGGTATGGCGGGCGATTATGCGGACGCCATTTATCGAAAGCGGTAATACCAACACGTTAGGGGGTGTGGGGTCCGCGGCATGCCGCGGATGAGAGAGATTACACGGCCGGGCAGTTAGAAGTGGTTTAGCGATAATTTAAACGCGCTAAATCAGAAACGCATTTACGAGATCGGCGTGAAATTTATAAATTAGCCGGCTGGCAGATTTGTGGCTGGTATTTATACATTTACACCGCCATGGGGCCCCGCGCGGGGGCCCCGGTGCCCTGCTGGCAACGGAAAACCTCCGCGTGGCCCTGGTGATTTACGCCGGAGCATCGGCGCCCCGGCGCGTCCGACCGCCAGACAGAACGAAAATCGCGTTTCCGTCTGATGGATCGCGATAAAGGCTCTCACATTTTCCGAAAAGGGTGGAATTTTTGTGGACCGCGTGGTGGGTTGATGCCGTATCGAGGAATCTTATCGACGAAGCCTTCCTCGCCTTACGCCTGGCAATTAAAGGGAACAGACTCTGGTGCCTACCAAGCTCGGAACGGTTTTTGAGAATTCTTTATCGGGCCGTTGCTGGTCGGGGAAGGATTGCAGGCGATGGTGAAATATAGAGGCGACGCGCAGCGGCGATAAAAGGGCATTAATCACAATATTTCACGAGATTCCCCAACGCGCGACAGAAAGTGTGCAACCGCACGTTAAATCACGAACGCCGACAAGTGGATTAACCTGGGCGAAAGGCTCCGTCGACCCTGCGTCACTTTGTCGCGTAAATCGACGGCTTTCCTCGTCGAGGAATTTCTCCGCGGCCCGAAGAACCATTACGGTTTTTGCGTCATTCCCGTTCTGATCGATGGGATACAACGCTCGGTTATAAAGGCATCCTCGTAAACACGAGTTTAATTGACGTGGTGGACGTGAAAGAAAAGTTTTTATCAGGCTGGTATTTCCTTCACCTTTGTCACCTCTTCTTGCACACCTTTTTCAGTCCACTTGTGCCATTCCCTTGTGCCGTCGAAGATTGGCGTCTTCGGTAATTAGCGAGTGGGATTGGAGGGTGAAAATTCGAATAACCCTAGAATTACTTGCCCCTCGAATAATTTGCGATCCACGAGACACTTTAGTCCCCCTCAACTGCAATATATTTAACACCTCGCACACTTCTATTCCACATTCATCCCGCTCAAATTCCACGACTTAGCCAACCAAACGACTCGGAGAAACGTCCGCCTCAAAAGCTCTCGGGTACCAAGAAATCACAGTCGCTCGAGCATTACGCTTAAGGACGATGTCGCAAGCGTTCATTATAAGGACGGCACTCGGCATGGGGCCACCACAGACTCGACACCCATCCCTTGGGCGCTGTAGGTATTTAATTTCTCTTTAAGCCGGGCCTAAGAAACTAATGAGACACGCGGCGTGGTTACCGGAAGTGAACATCGCGAATTTATTAATCGGCCCTCTCCCTTCTTTCCTGTCTGCGTTCCTCTCGCTCCTCGCTCGTTGTGGTTAGAAGAAAAAACCGCGGGGAACAAGGTCCTCGTGACTTGGCCCCCTAGCAGTCTCAACGCTCATCACTGGGCCTATTCGTCTCGATAATATCGGAAAAAATTTTATTGCCGCGGAGTAGTCCTCGGTCGATCGAGGAAATCGCGATTGGATTCCGGTATTAATGAGACACTCTGTAATACGAATGTCGGTGTGCATTTAATCTGAAGCGGGAGAGCATCGTTCTGATCAAAGGTGCCATTAAATCGGTGTTACCCTAATTTCGTACACGACCGAGACGTAATTTCGGCCTCGTAATAAGCGGTATGGGACTGTCTGGCGTATTAACTTAATTTTAACATCCGTTCACGCCCAATTTCACGACCGATCCGAGGAATTTTTACGACCCTTCGATCGGCCGCGAAGAGGTCCAAGGGAAATCTCTTCCTCGTATTAACTTTATTTCAGCGCGGTATCCGTTTCGACGCCCCGCCCGGCCGAACTTTAACGACCAGCCGATTCGGTATCGCGGCTCCAGGAGACCGCGAGAGAGGGACTGTTCGTTACGCGTGCTTAACTCGAATTTAAACGGCGACTAATTAATTTATACTGTGCCCCGGCAATTTCGACGACCGTGCCCGGTGTCGTCAGTGTGGATGAATGATGCAACGAATGTTCGGCTGAAGACAAATGTACTTGTGAATAACTCGAGCCTGTGAATTGACACGACAAAATCGTCTCATGTAACAGAATCTTTAAATTGCTCTTGGGTTTTTATCTGGCTATTTCCACGTCTCCGTCTTCTTTAATTTCACAACATTTCACTGCGTTGTCTCTTCTTCAATGAGGCCCAAGGAAAGAGGGCTAACGGACCATTTCCAGTGCCGCTCGTACCGATCAGTGGATTCGTAAGACAAGCACGAAAAGAATGAAGGAGGCCGATTCCCATGCCTGAAGGACCGTTATCCGCGCGAAGCCCTCCGCTAAATTAGATTGATATCGAGCTGAACTCGGACGCGATACGGCGACGACCCCTTGGTCATCATCGAGCCGACTCGACTGGTCCATGATGATGATTGGCACTGTTGGATCCGCACCTGCTGTTTCATCGGAATTCCCGCGAGATGAGATTCCATAATTTTCTCACGATACACGCACGGAGCCAGTCGCGTTTCCATCGCGGGGACGCCGCGTGTGTTCAGGCGCAGCGCGAGCGATCGGCTCCGGTCTCCTAGCGGAACGTCAAAAACATAATCATAAAGGTTAACTGGAAGATTAATAGCGGTCGGTCCGTGTGCGTGTATATGCCAAGCGGAGGGCTTTTTTTAATTGAGTCGTGCCGGCTGCGCGAAGAGTAGCTTCGTTTTCGTATTCGACTCGGCGAACGCTTCACTCGCGGCGACAGAACTTCATCCTTACTCCCTCGCGGCATTGTCGCTGGAGCATTAAACGCGAAGTGTCTGGCACACCGAAGCTGACTCCGAAGTAGTGGAAGGTCCTATTAGAATATCGTGCGATTAGCCTTGGAATCTTCTCAACACCTTCGCCCAAGGAGACCGAGCACATCGATCTTCCTCCGTCACATTCGTACTTGGGTAGCCCGTTCCGCTCACTTCGTAGCCACCTTTAATTCTCCATCCAGCCACAGACGATTTTCACGATTGGTGCCCGCTCTAGGGGGTCGACCGCCCCCATCGCAGCGTCCCCCGCCCGCTCTGCTCTCCGTGGACCTGGATTTACAGGGAACCCCTTATCCGGCGGTGATCTCTTCGGGAACGCAAGCTCATTTAAAACAATAAACCGGGACAATTTCATAAATTTTGCCGCGGAAATCTCGCCGGATCTCGGCGGAGTAATTTTAATCAGGAGTGCCGGGTCGCGCCGCGGGACGTCCGCCGATGGAAGCGTAGTAGAAACCCACTGTGGTGCCCGGGGACACCCCCGTTCCCCACTGCGCTGCCCCCCTTCCGAGCCCCCCCTTTCCGCCGTTTGAGCCGCGGTCGAAATTCGGGGCCCCACGCTACTAATTTACCGCTACCTGGGACACATGCACACGCTCACGGCCGTTGTTTTCTAAGTTGAGTTACGGCGGCGATGCACCAGCAACGGCAGCCACGCCGGTTCCCCTCGCCCAGGGTAAGGGTATAAATAATCCCCCGGCGCTGGGAACCGACTGCTGGGCACGAGGGGCGGACGGGTGGTCTGTATTCGTTTCTTCTGTTTCTTCTACGGGGACATTCCCTCGGCTTGCGCGGATCGTGGACGATGCGGTAGCTTGGTGGCGTTGTAGGCGCAGGAACTCGACCATTCATGGGGGAAGGAGTTTTGAGCGTGGTGTAGATAGGTGGCGCCCCGTTAGTTTTGGTATTTGTAGAGTTTAGAAAAGAGTAAGCGTTGGGGGAATTGGTAACGCGCCTGACCAGTACGCAGAGGATTCGCAGATAGTGATGGGCTTCGAATCTCATCGCCCGTGGATCTCCTTTTCGCCTATAATATGAATAGTTACTATTATTATTATTATTATTATTATTATTATTATTATTATTATTATTATTATTATTATTATTATTATTATTATTATTCGTCTTTATTACTCAGTAAATATGCAAAGCAAGGAACCAGTAATACACTTGCGGTGATCGAGAACATGCCCATTGCGGTGGTAAGAATTCGGTGAACCTGAACCAGCCAGGACACCGAAAAGTCACCGGTAAACAGTCCCCGAAACGAGAGGCGACGGTACGAGCGCATCCGATGTCGATCGCGTAGCATTTTAAAACTTTCACCCGCGATTTCCCACGTCGGTGACGTCAGAGGCGTCACTCCCGCACCGAAGCGGGCTGAACGGCCTCCTGTCGATTACCCAATGATTTATCCTTAGCGTGTTTAAATACGGAGACGGTTCACGGTGCGCGGCATTAATGGCTACGATTTCTCGGTGCCGTGATGCGTAGGCAAGAGTTCGCGTGAATTGTGACCGCGCTGCTCTCCCGGGGAGGTTTTGAAATCGGGGAACGGCCATCCGAGGCGGCCACGGCCGCCTCGGGCGACGAATTTTTTTCAGATCACGATCTGTCGAAGGAGCGGGCCACGAGCGGCCTCGGCCTCCGCCAATATTTAAAGAGACGTTGATATACGGGAAAATTATTTCCAGAATATCGTCGACGAATATAAATTCGACATTAGCGATACGTAACGATCGTTCTGCGCGCCCTCTCCTCCTCTCCCGGACACGCTGCTCCGCGGCAATTTCCGGGATTTACGATCCACCGTTCGAATTAACATTCGGCTCCGCTCGGACGTTACACGTCCACCGTCGCGAGCTCCGTATCCCCGTCTGCCCCAACGGGATCAAATCTCAGAATGGCCTGTGAATGCGCACACGCAAATGTGTAACTCAGCTGAATTTATCTTGAATCATCGTTGTACACTGTGTTTCACAAGTTGCTCGTGGGAATGACAAGTGGAAAGGCGGGATGAAATGGAATACCTGCGGCGGTATCGTAGGTGTATAGAGCCCGTACCGATTCTTTTCACAATTTTCACGTATACACAAAGGGCACCTTTAAGGATCCCTCATTGTTAGCTCGAGCGATACGCTCACGACAGCCGTCGCTCACGTACGTAGGGCAACGTGCTTGGTATCGTAGAAATTGCTGTAACACCACACCGATCACGTAGCATCGGATGGTCTCTCGACCTCATCCGGTCGATGATGATGGTCCCGCGCCCGCGCTCTCGCACGGTGTGAATGAAGAGGACTAAAGATTACGAGCGTCGCAAATTGCTGTCAATTTTAGGTGATTTTTTTTTTATTGCTCCTTCCCCCTTCCTCCCTGCTCCCTCGGAGCCGCGTAAAACGTTGCGCAGTTATCGGGCCGCGATGGGCAAAGTACACCGATGAGATCGCCGGGGCGGGATGATGGACGGTAACGGAATCGGGGAGCGATGATTTACCCGCTGCGGCTCTGCTTCCACGGAATTCATAATTGTCCGATTACCATAGGCCCGTGGCCCCGTGTTATCTTTATTCGGTAAATTAATACCTGCCATCGTAAAGTGTTGCTTCCCTCTCGCCCCCGACGACATCTCTTCGCGCGTCCGTTCCTCGTAACCGTGGTCCGATGAATATTTAAAGCTGTTCGCGTTACGCGTGGAAACTAGTGTTCGGCGGATCTCCGTGGTCCGGGCTGAATCAGATGCGATCAAACACTCTTTCTCCGCGGATCTTCACGAGGGACGGAGTGTGACGTTGTGTGGTACGGGCCGTGTCTAAATATAAGTCGCGCGGAGGATGGGTCCTATCGGAGTCGAGGTCGAGGGATCGGTCGAGTTATGATAATTTCGTTACACGCTGGCCTGCGTAACAGGTGCTCGATAAATAACGCGCCGGCGCGGGGCGACACGGTGAAACGTCTTTGAATTTCTAAACGTACTTCCTAGACGATTTTGGTGAACGTGTCGCTCCTCGGAGTAGCCACTTTGTAGGAATACATAGGCACATTCGTCTAAGTGTATGAGAGTTACAAGGAGGAATTTGAAAACTGTGCATCTCGTGGTAATAATATAATAATTTACTGTGTGAAACCAACATAGAGATTAATTAAAGAAAAATCACGATAAATTGGTACACTGCCTCGAATCCCACGGCAGGCTGGACCCAGACCCATTTTCCACGTGCACGCGGGTGATCCAACAACGGCGCAGGGGCCAAGATCGCGGCAACACCACGTAGCCGGTGCACACGGCGGTTGTAGGATGAAGTCTTCCCCGCGAAGCGGCCATTATCGTTATGATCACCCAGGGCCAGGTAGATGCCACCCCGTGATTACCGTATCGGCCGGCGATCGACGGCGACAGGACTCGCCATTATGCGATCGACACCTCCCGAGACACGTTCGCGCCGTAAATCATCGGCTAAACGGAAAAGCCCGTCGGCTGTGTTTACGGGCGAGCGGGCCGAGAATGTTGCACCGTGATCCCGGCCGTGTGCACGCGCCTACACGTGCATTGATTTCGCGCCAGGACACCCAAGCTGGGTGTCAGCAAACACGCATCGAACCGCCAAGGCGGCACGGGGCTGAGGGGGTGGGAAAAATGGGCCCTCGATGGGAACTGAAATTGAATAACCTCCGGGCTCAGGCAACGGTGGAGACTGTCCGATCAATCGATGCGTTGCTGGATATGCTGAAGATATCGATGCGAACGCAGAGAATGAATGAGTTGAGTAGCAGAATGGTGGCATTTTTATCCCGTGCTTACGAACTTTCCAAGATCGAACTTTCACCGTTGGATAAAGTGATTCTCTGGAAAGCAAAATCGAGTCCCCTTAGTTTATCACGTTCCAGCGATGGGCTGATGAAACACGTTCTACCGATTGCCACAGAGTAGCTGTAGGCAGTACTGTATTTAGGACTGTGGCGATGTTACGTCTTCTGCCACAGAATTCACTAGCTTGCCCTGTCCTACCACATCAGGACACGATAATCGTGTGGGATCAGAAACCCCCATAAGAGGGAGCCTGGAATAAGAAACCTCGAAGGGTCGGCAATAGTGGAGTCGGTTAGGCGGCTGGCCATTGCGCAGAGGATTCGCAAGATCGTGGGTTGGAGTCCCATTGCCCTTTTTCCTTTTTTCCGTCACTCCGGAACACATAGGAATTACAAAACCTATTCCTACAATTGTCCCACGTTTGAATCGATACAAAGTCCAACTGTCCACGAAGATCGTGATCCACATGATAGAAACCGATTGCTCGCGGGGCAGCAATGAATCTCGAAGCTTCATCGACCGTCATCGATCCTCCTCGATTGTCGAACAATCGGAGACACGGGTCGATCCTTCGGAGGCGTTCCTCCCGCGGAAACAAGGCCGGAGCGTGGATGGTATCCCATGAAACCGGAGCTAGATCGGTCCCGTCAAGGATACAGATGTCTCATTCATTATAACGCGAAACGAGCGAAAGAAAAGCAAGAGGTGGATAGGAACCTGTCGCGGCGGGAAAGGCATGAAATTCCCGCCATTCACGATGTCAGCTATTAACGGACGTACCGGCGTCTACATCCTTTACAAGTCAGCTGCTTTGTAGAGGCCGGCGCGGGTCTATGGGCGCCGGAGCCCGCGCTCTTTAACCGCACAATCATTCGCTGGGCTGGGAACCAGCCGCGTTATAATAACGTTAACACACGGAATTACACGTTAAGGGCCGGCTGATTCGTGCGCCGCGCCGTGAAAGATGTACGACTTTCTTCCATTGGCACCGCACGTCCGATGGGGACGGTTGCGCGTCAATGGCTGCCGCGGGACGCGTAATCAACGGCCTCCGCGGATCGTTATTAAATATCGCAGCCGCGAGCCTTTTGTTCGTGATTTTTATTGTCTTCCACCCCACCTCCGTGGCTTATTTATAGGCGTGAAACGCGCGGGGCCCCGCTTCCTTCTACCGTTCCACGCTTTTCATCGCCGCGGCCTCCCTGGAACTTATTAATTACCGTGTGTCACGGCGTGTTCGCCGCTAGACGATAGACGAGACGCGTGTGCGTGTAATCCGAGGTGAACATCGCGGGTAGCTTGCGCCGCGTCGCGTTCCCGCGGTTGATGCGCTCGATGAAAGAGGCGAGGAATCGATTTCCCGGCGTGGAAGCGGGCTTGTCGCTCGTAGCTTTCTAAGGGAAGGAGAGGGTGTTGAGTGATTCGTCGGGCTGTCTTTGTCTAAATAAATGACACCTAATTATGAGGTAGGTACTTCTCTCTAACGCTTAGTTACTCGTGGGAGAAACTTTATTAAGTAGTGGAATGGCGGATAGCGTGAAAGTTTCTTTGTTTATGATGCGAATACAAGAATATAAAATAAATGAGGAGTGATTTTTCAAGAGGGCATATTTCCATTTTTTACCTTGAAACAATTATTATATTATATATATTATACAAACAAATTTCGATGGTATCGCCTTAATAATGTCAAAATACATCCCCCAGTGGCACAGAACACTTCAAAATAGGTTTAATTCCTTTTTGGAAAATTGAAGGGAAATACGTTTCATACACTCCTCGATTTAATAATAGTTAGAAAGCAGAAAATATATTCGTTCAAACTTCCCTACGCGAAACGGCACATTCATATGCACCGACCTAATAGGGTAAGTCAGGGTGAGATGGGCGTAGTTTCGTTTGGAGCCTCCTACAGCCAACCTATTTGAAATAAAGTAACGAAAATGATATAGAACAAAACTTCAATGCTTTGTCTACATATCCGTTAGTATCAATAATCGAAAAATTATTATTTAATAGACAAGTTTCACAAATGAAAAAAAAGTGTCATTGCCCATCTCTCCTTTAATGCCCGGGAAAGATGGGCATATAAACCTTTCAGGCTAACAAGTTGTGGGTCTTACCTGGTTATCACAGATTCTTTGTAGTCTTCGTCCACCTTCGTTTTCGCCCGCTCTTAACTTCTTTTGGCTTTTGTTTTGAATCTTTCAGTCCGCATGTTTGACACATAATATCAAACTCGGTACAATTTTCATGGGCCTAATAACCACATGAATAACATTTGAGCCAGTCTTCTTTTTTTTTTGTTTGGAAAAAATTTTCTCCGCATCCTCTGCAATTATTGCAGAGTCCTGAACGGAATCACATTTATTCTTAGAGGATTTATGTTGTTTAAATTCTTTTGCCGTCTTTGCCCTGTCACTCGTTTTTCGAGTGTTTCGAAAAACAACCATCAAAATATCTGAAATTACATCAAATACATCTATGACCATCTTTTCCGGACACAAAGTGACCATCTTTCCCTTAAAGCCCTGATAAGATGATCATTCCCATTTCACTTAGACTAACAAACGGAACCCTGAATACTTTAAGGTTAAAAACACTGTAAACAATACACTATCGAAAATATATTTTGAGAACTAAAAATATTCAGTATAAATAACACAAACAAGGTGACCAAAATATAGATCAAACATTTTGAAGCACTAGCTTAAATTTCACAGTGGATTTACAAACCTTTAAAAACGTTCTATTCTAACAGTTTAAACTAAGAATGTTGCTTGTCTATAACACTTTGTACCCACGTAGGAGCGGCGCCATCTGGCGTTTCCTTCTAAAAAATACTGTCACTGCCCATCTCTTCCGTATGACCATCTCACCCTGACTTACCCTACATTTAGTACGTTTCTCGTGGACCTTTACCCCAAAAAGTGTGCATTAAGTATACTCTGAACATACGTTGCTATTAAGGAAAACGACGAAAATGGAAATGGTGCGAGGAAGGTCGACGGGGGGCGCGCGATCGCTCGAAAATAGCCTCGATTAATGGGCGACTCCCTGGCCGCAGCGCTGTGTTGTGAAATCCGTGGAATCGGGGACAATCGAGATACAAGAGTCGATCGAGCGCTACCGCCCGATTTCGGACGGGTTCGCCGCGCGCCGCTGGCGAACAGAGCGGAGGCAGCCGGTTGAAAACTGGGCGGATCGTAAAAACTAAGCAAACGCGCGTAAACTCCTGAATTTATGGAGATGCCCGGCGAAGCACCGCAAACGGGGAATTAGAAATCGACCTCCATCTCTCCGACCACGGCCGGAGGTCATTATGATAATTCGGTGAAACTGGAATTGGAGTATATCCATGTCGTGCTCACGTACACGCGGGCACATCGACAGGCCGCCTCACGAGGTTCCCTCGTGGCGAAACGAAGTCAGGAAGACGAAGCTTCTTCGTCGTTAGGCTGGCCGCCTCCAGGAACAGTTTATTCAATCGTTCAACCGTTTACTTGGGAAATTGATCTCCGTAGGAGAGAGTATCATAGTCTTGTTAGTGACTCGAGCGAAATGTATGTAAGTGGTAAGAAGATAGGTATAGTAGGCTCCGAGTAGAAATTACTTAAGGGGTCATGCTCAGTCAGGAGGCCGAAAAAAGGGCGATCTTTGGGAATTTTTTACTCGAAAGCTATAAAACATTTCTCAAAAATTCTTTTTTCCTTTTAAAGATTGCATCTAGTACTGTGTATCGTAATTTTTTTATTTAAAAATATTTATTAATAACAAAGTTATTGTCCATCTCTCAAAGGTCCTCTCAAAAAAGGCTTCTGCGGTGTCCACTGCTGTTCGAAAGTCGATCATCTAAATTGAAAAATTCAAAAGAATTTACTTAGTATATTATATTATCTTGTCTTTGAACGAAGGATTTTCAAAATATTGATTTGGGAAAAAATGGCAGATGTTTTAAGTAAAAGTTTTTTCGTCAATTAAAAGAAAACTAAGCATCGGATAAAAAATCCTTCGTTCAAAGACTAGTTTATTGTTCTTATAGTAAGCTTGTAAAATTCGAAGTAAATCGGTTGAATGGTTTTTTAAATATTTTGGTCACCGATTTTGAAAGAACCGTTCGAGTGATGGACAATAACTCAGTTATTGATAAATATTTTTAAATAAAAAAATTACGATGCACGGTACTAGATGCAATCCTTAAAAGGAAAAAAGATTTTTTTGAGAAATATGTTATAGCTTTTGAGTACAAAATTTCCAAAGACCACCCTTTTTTCGGCCTCCTGACTGAGCATGACCCCTAAAAAGTTTGCTTGCATTTCAAAGGCAATTATTTTGCAAGATCCGTGCAAAAATGCAGAAGAATTAGCAAATCGCGGAGCAGTTTCGCAAGCTTAGAATAACTAATAAGCCAAATCTGAAGGTAATCCGTGGAATTCTACCGAATTAGGATAGCACCCGTGTTTAACCCGAAGATCGTCTTTTTAATAGAAGCCATAACTTCTCGGCTTATTCACGGATTTCGTGAGGCACCCTACACGATCGGAGGAGTCGAGGCTGCGTGACACCGATACTCTAGTTTACGCGCGTAGACGGTCCAGCTGATTTGTGAGCGTATCTACCGTGGTCCACGTTAAAAGCCACGGGGCGCAGAACGACTTAGCAGGGGGAAGGAACGCAAGAGGACGATACCGACGAAATTTATGCTTCTGATGGCCTAGGATCGAGGACGAACACCCCTTCGCGAGGACCGGGAAGAGAGGACGAGAGCGAGAACACGAGTATCGTAATTTGTGACGCTCGGGACGCCCATGGCGACGATCTTGATGTCGGAGCAAATTCTCGTCGATTAAACGGTCCTCCGTCGATTTCGTTGCATACATTTCGTTGGCCCTTTTCAATGAAAACCTGAACCGTCCTCCCGGTCGAGATAGGGACACTCAAACGTGTATTTTGTGGTATAGGAGTTGTTCGAAAGGGAAAAAGGAATGGAGGAGCGTTGCCCTTTTTAACTAACACACACTTTCTAATCGATATATTCTATGAAAAATGTTCTGAAAGTGGACAAATAAATAAATCCATTAGCCTAAGACAATGTCCTCCAGCGACAGAAGAGACGCGGAATAAACCCAAAGTATCTAATAGAAGCTGTAGGAATGCTCGTGATCCATGGTGCGATAAATACTTGCCAAAGGTGAAATCTTCGAAATGAACGAAAACAGTGGTTAGACCGGATCGACGGTATTAAACGTTTTCGAGGGGGAACGGTGAGAGAACGTCGTAAATTAAGCTGATCGAGATATCGCGAGGTGGAAACGACTCTTGGAATCGTTAGATTTCTGGTTGGAAGGAAGATTGAATTCACACAGTCTCGGATAAATATGTTTATTAAATTTTACCACGTGGGTGGAGCTTTTTCATCGATGCCACCTTTTATTCGTTACATTTTAAAAATACATTTCACTTACTCCCCTTTCTATTCAGAATCAGAATCTAAATTTCGGGCGAAGCCGAATGGTGAAGCTAGTGCCCTATAAATCGCGAAACCACGGAAAATGGACATTCCCAGGTTTTTCTCCTTACCCTTCAAATGGCCTTCCATGTTCCATCAGTGTCGAACGTCCTCTGTTTTCCTCTCGCAATGCGGCGCAGCAGCACAGACGCAGATCGTTCCATCAGAAGTCCTCCACTTCCTCTATCGCCCTCGACGAGCGGCAAAACAATCATCGTTAAAGCGCCCGCGAGACGTAGCACGATCCGCCTCGCAGGAATCTTCCGCTGGCGTTGCAAGAGCGTTATCATTCAAATGTGTATTAACGTCGCGGCGTAATAGAAAATTTATCGTCGCCCGTGCACAATACCGTCCTCTAGAGCGGCGCAATCACGTTTATTTCTCGCTCGCCGAGCGGCGCGTAATTCCGCCTCTCGAAGGAGGCACGCGGAGGCTCGCGAGTTCCCTCGGCGCGCAATTTATGGATCCGCGCTGGCCGCGGTGACATAACCGCGGGGATCATTTTTCTTCCGGAGTGACAGCGTCGCGTCCTCCGCGGCTGAGCTAATCGCTGCGTCTCGATCGAGATGAATCGAATTTCTCGGCGCGCGGATGTAATTATCCGCCGCGGCGCAGGAGCGTGATAGAGGGGAGAGAAAAAAAAGGAGTCGGGACGGTGGAAAGAAGGAAAAAACCGACGACAACGTAGAAGCCTACGGTTCCACGGGTGCGCGCGTACGGTGACATTTTCCTGCTTGCGTCGATGGATCGGCGATAATTGCCCAACGAACGAGACTGCGAGATCCGCCGGGAGATTAACGAAGCACCGGCGGTGATACAATCTGATTTATATCGAACACGACCCCGGCCGCGCACGCACACGGATTTTCAAGCGGCCTCGCGAGGCGTTAATTGATATTTTATTTAAATCGTTCGCCGATCGAGCGGTGCCGTACCGTTGGGACATCGATCACAGGTGAATATTCTTCACGGGCTGGTCAACGGTTCCGTCGAATCGCATTCCTGATCACCGAGGAATCTGTTTCTTTAATTCCCGCCGGTTGGTCGCTGATTCATAAAGATGACAGCAATGGTCCCTCGCCTTGGGAGTGCCGCAGTGGAGCTGGTGTTTTGAAGGAACCGAGATCTCCCGTGACATGTATGTACACGTTCTAAAGCTGCAAATTCAGGATGAGACAGATATATCGTGTCTCACGTGAGACTTTAATCTCACGAGATGCGCAAATTTTAATTTCCTCATGAAAGTAGACTCTCGTGAGACAAGCTTTATAATTTAATAATTTATTTATTTATTTATTTATTTATTTATTTAAATAATTATACGGGGAATCCCCATGGTTTACAAGAGACAGAGCAGAGAAATTAACTAAAGAGTCTATACAATAAATAAGCTAAGGATACACGGCTAACAAAGCCAACTAAGCTGAATTAAAAGAAAAACAAGAATTAAGAACACAAAACTAAATACTAAATACTAAATACCTCTATGTAAGTTAGTTACAGTCCTATAAAGAATCGTCCTTACCGAAGTTAAGGAGCATTGGAAGGGGTCTATGCCATTGAAATTCCGATTCGCAATGATCATCGCCCTATTAATAGGGTCAACAGCGTAATGTCGATATTTCGGTACCCTTGTCACAAATAGAGGCCTAGAACGCATGCCCCTAACCGGAGCATTGAATGCTACTATATTAGTGCAAGCAAGTAAGGACAATCTATATAACCTCTAATAACCTTATACAGAAAAATAATATCCGCAAAACATCTGCGCTCCTCTAAAGTGACCATCCTAAGTGATGCAAGTACAGGGTCATAGTCATGATCGTTCCAAACCATTGGATTCCCAAGGATACGAGATGCAAACCTCAAAAACTTATGCTGCACTCTTTCAATGGATCTAATAAATTTCGTATGCTTGGGGCTCCAAATAATTGAGGCATACTCAACATGAGGCCTGACAAGGGCAAAATACAGCAGCTTCAGAGACTCGCTATTCCTGAAGTGTCTGGCAAACCTAGCAATAAAGCCCAAGGCTCTCATGGCCTTACTGGTACAGCGCAAGTAGTGAGGCCGAAAGTCAAAACAAGGTGAAATGATATGTTTTCAAAAATCCCTCGCGACTACCTCTATTATTTCCATTTAGTTATTGCTGAGATCTTTGTCCCACGATAGAAAAGTCTCGTGTAAAATCTCATCGTGGATTCGCACCTTAAGACAGAAGCAGCAGAACTTGCAACTCCCCAAGTAACTCCCTTTCCAGATCAGCAAGCTCCATTTTGATCGCAGAATCTCGTGCTCGCAGTCTCTCCATTATCATTCGAAACGCACGGCATTTCGCCAGTTTCGTCGAACCTCTTCACTATTCCCAGACATCTCCAGGGGAATTCCCGGCGCGGCTGAGATTCTCCAGGTCCGTGAAATTGCGATCGTTTCTCGTTACTAGCAAGCACGAGGAGGACGAGGAGCCCGCCGAGGAACGAAGGGAGGAAGAGAGAGAGAGATCGGTAACCTCGCACCTGACCGCGGGCAGGGCACACCTTCGACACTGCCTAGGATGTAACGAACGCTCCAAAAGATCCTGCGCTGGCCACAACGATCTGTCGGCCCTCGTGACTCGCCCGGGACGCCGTAACACCGAGCAACCCTATCTGACGCCGGGGATCGAGTCGCCTGGAAAATTGAATGAAGGCGGGGGTTAATCGGGATACGAGCGATCGGGGGAGCGATGCGGTGCGGAGAGAAGAGGAGCTTCTAGGGCGGAGTGTACTTTCTCCGTTGGACGGTCATAGGGCGTGAGAAGGTACCGGCGGTGACGTCACTGGACTCCAACGTGCCGCAAAATAATTGCAGCCTCGTGGCAAGTGCCGTGTCATTAGGCGCCGCGATCATAGAATTTCGTGTCGTTCGCGTACGAAATGGTCATTAAATCATTATGTTTATCCGTCAACCTCCGCGTTGGCCGGCAGCCTCTTGACCTCCTCCTCGCCTCTCTCGACACTCTGCTTCTCGCCCCTCGCCGCCATCATGCTTTGACCCCGCGACGAGCCCCCTCGGCGGATGCACGCGGATGTCATTGGTATCTGCGCGCGTCCACGGTCGTTCTCGATCCTCCGCCACGTCCGCCGCTGCCTCCTGTCGCCGTTTCCATACGCCTTTACTCCGTCCTCCTCTCGTTAGCGAGGCTTCCCTTTTTTTTAGCGATTCGTCGAACGGTGGCTGGTGGAATTACGAAAACGATCCCCCCCGGTACCCTGTCCGGGGACGCGCTAAACGGCGACGAAAGCACGATCGCGATGACGCGTCGAGCCGCCACGGCGTGCCGCCTGTCTTTTATGACAGCCAGATGCCGTATAAATTTGCTTAATACTCCGGCGACCCTGAAAGAGCTGGACCCGGTAATGGAATCTCCATATATGCGATTCTTTATTACGTCGAAAATTACGGAGCGGCCGGTTCGCAGAAGTCGGTCGTTTTGTAACAGTCGCGATGGATTATTTACTGCGTTTGGCTATTGTAAATAGCGTGATTCCTGCGCAGGCGCTTCTCTGCCGCGAACCACGCAGATCGAAAACGTATCTTCTACGTTCTCTTCTGCGATACAGAGATCTGCAATTATGAGTTTCTCGAAAATGCACGGTGTCTATTAAACGAGGTCTATATAACGCCTAACAGAGAAAAAATAGGTATGTTAGGTACCATCGTACTGCAATTTTGGAGACGGAACAATTTTAGGGAGCGGCGAATCTTAGGGAGCGATAAATTTTGGGAAGCGACAATTTTGAAGAGCGGCGAACTTTGGGGAGAGACGAATTTTCAGGGGCGGCCAATTTTAGGGAACGACAAATTTTGAGAAGCTACAGATTTTGAGCGAAAGAAATTGGAAAATGTTTAAACGCAGGGGCTTGAGACAACTTTAAAACCAATCCCCTTTTTTAATGTAGCGAATTAACAAAAACTCACATGTGAGTAACCATATTGAATTAATTTTGAAAATGTCTCGACTCTTATACAGAAAAGACGGCAGACATTTGTTAGCCTAGGGGCGCCGAATCTCAAAATCTACCCCCGTCTCCACCTCATCAAGCTCTTCAATATAAACCGCAACGTGTTCAGAAAATCGCCTTTCCTTTTGATCCTCTTCTCCCTACACCTCCACAAGCTTCACACATCAACTATACAAGCCAATCAAGCACTCGTCTTTCCAAGATCGAGCTCCTCGACGAGAGCTGATTAAACTCTCCCTGAAACGTTTAATTGCCGAGTCGGACGCGGCCGCGCGGCTCGTCAGGCTATCCGAGGGGGATCTCGCGATTCGCACGCGAGACGGATCTGTCTTGCAGGGCGCGGTGCTGAGCCGAGGGTACGGTATCCCCGAGGTGGAACCGAAAGGGGGGCTGGGCGTTGAGGGGGTAGGGAAACGGCAGAGGACCGAGGCGTAGCTCACCGCGCTCGCTCGTTTTCTCGCGCGATCCTTTATACGAGGGGGCCCGTTGCAGGCAGATAAAGCCTGGTAAAAGTCCGGAGGCGCGTATCGCCGCGTTTCTCCGACGATTGTTATCTGCCGGCGATATATTAAGCACCATTACCAGTATTTAGAAGGCGGCTGCGCGCCTCGGCCTCCTCGCTCTTATCGAGATCGCCGGGAGCGTGAAGCGCGGCGGACCACGGGCACGCAGCGATAAACGGGGATTAGCCGGGGCTGTTCGTTATCGAATCGCGCGTGATTAGTCGTCAGAAAAGAAGTCGGGGAGTTAGACCCCGGGCTGCATTGCGATCGTTTCCGAGCGGGTCGAATGCGGGGGACGACTGCGTCGCGAGGATTCTTTCGCTGGAGCTGGAGCGTCCTCTCGATGGGACGATACGCGCTCTGAGACGGTGGAAAAAGGATGGCAGTTGCTGTGTTCTTAGAAGGTCTTCCGTTGGCGATAGTTTATGGTTGATAAAAGGTTCAGATGGAATCCGTTGAAGTTCCGTGCCTTCGGGGCAATAAAATTCATTCACAACGCGCCAAGTTTTGGCAAATCCATCGGAGCACTTAAATCTCCAGTATGCAGGATTTATGGGAGTAAACAGTTTCCAGTTCGCTCCCGTTATATCGGCCAGTTCGCTGACTACAGATGATCCTAGCTCTCGGCTGGAATGTCTCGCAATCAAAGAGTTTTCGGACGGATCGGCCGAGATAACGAGAACCGGTCGACCGAGGCCTGCCACGTAGTCGAAATAATTTCGAGCTATAACACGGCAGAAGTAACGGTATGTCGTTCACATTGGCCAGGACGCAGGGTCACTCTTAATATCAGGATCTGGCTGCTTGTATCAGATCGAGGGAAACACTCTTAATATCTCCCGAAACGCGGCATACATCTCCTGTTTATGGCTACCTTCGTTGTAGTCAGGTGATTCAGGGTATCAAGTGTCGCCAGTCTCAGCTATCGGTTAACTTGGGTGTCTCGCCCTCAGGGCTGACTATTTCATCGTGCACGGTAACCACAAATCTATCCCAGGGAAAGGAGCGACGATTGTTAAAGCCCGGAGAGGCACAGTGCACCGATACTTCGGCGTCGATTGATCGAATCGAGCCAGAAGCACCGCGTGCACGCGTACACGTAGGCTCGCCGGGTCCGCCAGTAAATACACGATGGGAACGGTGTTCGATATATATTTGATAAGCCGCTACACGACCGGTCGACCGCTGACAAATCGCCCGGAGATTGCCAAACCGATACCGCGGGCCTGGGCGACGTGCTGATACACCGATGCATGACGGTGGACCGAGTGAAGCCTCCCCGACGAAGAGGGCAGCTTTCGCTTCTTCGCCGTGGAACGGACGGCTGAACAACGATAGGAGGAATTTGAAGAAATGTGAAACGTGGTGAGGTACATTTTGCGGTCTTTAAAAGTAGCCAGGTGATTATTAAATGAGACGCGATTAAACGATTAGCAACTACCTAGGTTCGTTTCAATTACTAAGCGTTAGTGAAACAAGAGGATGATACTGTTCCTAGTGCATTGAAATTGCCAGAACGTCAGCAGTGCTAACATCACCATCGCTCACAATGACATTCACGATTTCATTATACAAAGATTATCTACGCATTATAAGGGGTATCCACCTTTTCACCTTTAATGCCACGAAACAAATGAGTCTTGAAAGCAGCCTCTCCGGTAAGTATGTCCGAGTTTCGAAGCTGTCAGGCGGCGTTGAACTCCAAGCAGACAGATTTATCAGCGATTGTTCGGGGGACGCGTCGCGGCGAGCGGGAACGTAGCGGTGATTCGACGAACGGCGGATTCGAATGCGTCTACTTAGGAATCGATCCGAGATGATCGCGCCAAGAGGAGATTCGTGCGAAATAGGAGGGAAAGGGACCACGATCAGGATGGAGGATCGGTAATGGAGCGACCGATCGCGGCCCTACTCTACCACCGCGAGAATGATCCGTGGATCGTTCGCGCGATCGTATCTCGGGGTGAGATCTTAGGATCGTGCGCGATAGAGCAAGATAATGGAGATAATCTTCGGCGCGGCCCCGCTCACAAGATCGCACACCCACGCGCTCCTTGACCGGAGATCGGTTACGACGCGATATCGATCCCCTGGCCTGCGAAACGATCGATTTTTGGAAACGGTTCACCGAACTCTGTGCTCTTTCTCACAATCTAGGGAATTATTTCGTTGTGGGTTACCTACTTGTGATGAACTTCCTTGTCGAGAACTGTAAATGACAAAATTAAAAAAAAATTAAATTTTATAGGAAAATGATCTACGTGCCAATGGTAATATTACACTTAAGTAGTATAGAATTTGATTTTCGGCACTTCAAGAACTCTTCAATTATCGTTGGACTGTTGATTTTATTAATATCAGTTTTCTTGTGTTAGCTTCTCTTATTATATTGTAGAGATAAATGTAATTTTAACATCGTTCAAGCAGTTTATTCTGGAATAATTTCAGCGACCTATGTCTACACATCCGCATTCATGTGCTTCAAAATCTCTGCGTCTCTGTCCCCGCGTAAAAAAGAAAGCCGGAAGGAGGCGTGGATCTTTCGGCATAGAAAAAGAAGCCTTCCAAGTTTCTCCTATGATCGAGGAAGGAAAAGTGTAAACGATTTCCACTGACTTTCGATCATCCCAATCGAATTCGATTTCCAATCCGTTCAGGTAACGAGCTATCGCAGTTGCATACGTATCAATGTGAAACGTATCAATACGCAACAATTAAGGGGGAACACCACTATCACGGCCGGATTAAATACGTAAGTCTTTTTTGAGAACTTTTTTCCGGAATAATTTACAGTTTTCACATAAAAGTAGTATTCGTTGTAGGTACTAAAAGTAGGTAAAAAAAATTCTTAAAAGGGCTTATTTTTCCGGTGGTCAAGGTGGTATTCCGCCTTAACCGATTTTTGTGGCCGCCATCTTCCCTTCGCGTGCATTCTTTCTGCGTCTCCCACGTCGCCGTTGCAGCATCGCCGAGGAGAAAGACTACTTAGTTTATAACGTTCTCGTTTTGTATCCACGCGTCTATCGATACGCCGGCGTTTCGTAGCTTTTTACCATCGGACAGGAATGAATCAAGCCCCGACGTCGAATTGGCCCCGGCCTGAATTATTCATGGCTACGCGGCAATTAGTTGTACCCCTTTTTAGCGGGACAACGAACGAAGATGCTGATGGCTTCGCCGCTACTTCGTGCGAGTTTTTGCGACTATTAGTTATCGGTCATTAATCGCGGCTCTGATTGGGTCCGTCTCTCGTAATGCATTTCGCTCATGAAACCCTCCCATACGCTTCTCGGCGCGCTCGGTGTCGGACGCGAGGAGAAACTACGCGGTCTCTATATAGAAAAGCTGCGGAGGAAACGTCGCGATCGGAGGGAAACGGCGGAGGGGAATGGATCGATCGGCGGCGTGGCCGGCTGGATGTGACGTTTCAGTTTCTCCAGACGTGTTCCCTTCGATCCGATCGTCCTGGCCGTGTTTGACTGACGGCATCAATGCGCGGAGCGCGCGTAAACACAGCCACAGCCTTGCAATTCATCTCCCCGCGAGTAATCGCTGGCGCGCCGCTTGATGAAATTCAATTTCCGACACTTCCGCGGAAGATTCTGAATCGCGTTCATTAGGCGTGAGCGTCCCTTTCTCCACGCATTCCCGGACTCTCCCTTCCACCGGCGACGACTCCAACGAAAGGGAGGAAAGATGGGAAAACATTTTACCAGGTGCTGCAACGTGGAATGCCAGCGCGAAACTACGACCGGGTGGTTCGAGACATCGCGCAGGAGCTTGAAAGGGGGTGTCGTTTACTTGCTTGACTTCTTAAACCGACGAAACTTGAAGCACATGCGATAATTCCTCAGCATATCCAGTAGGGGAGACCGGGGCTAGTTGATACGTTTTTCAGTTTTCAATTTTTTTCATTTTTGTTTGAATTATAATTACATAATAACAAATATGCTAAAATATACTTTGGTCCTTCCTCTTTAATATATAGTAAGCGAAAACTTGGGAAAATACATACAAAATGAATGAAAAAATGTTATTTGGACGAAGGCAAAGTGTATCAATTTACACCACTGCGGGGCATGTTGATACATCTGTAAAATATCCGTTTAATGAGTACCTACGTATTTCCCATTTACTGCGAATTAGAATATCATTGGCAACACCTAATTCATACGCCAGACTTCGTACATCCTGAGGAGTTAACCCATAATAAATTTTGGAAGAATGCAGAATGTATTCCTGTAGCTTATCTTCTAAACTGTCTGTTAAAGTTTGCAGATGTCTGGAATATCCCATTTTAACATGAGGTGTCGTCTTCTTTTTGTTAATATATCTTAATAAACTCATTTTGTCAATATTGTATATTTTCACGCTTTTCCTTAACGATATTGAGTCTCTTTCTATTGCGACACGCGCCTTTTCAAAAATCTCTTGCGATATTTCGCCACGATTTGTCTTTTTGGTATAATTTCCAACCATTTTTCTAGAAATAAAAGGAAAAGATCCAATTGAAAGTAGTGGGGGAAAATTGATACACTGTATCAACATGCCCCAGAGAAAACGTATCAACGTACCCCAGAGGAAGTCATTATATACAAACGTTTCCATAAAAAAATGTAAAGCATATAAACAAAATAACAAAACGTAATCACCTTACCTTCAAAGGACTCAATGTGATGCCCAATTAATTTGAGTGACAAAATTCTCTGTACCGTCTCAAGACGGATTGGAAAGTGAACACAACTATTTACGTTTTCTCTGTAGAAACGAAAACAGTTAAAAATGGATTGCTAACGTCTAGGTAGTTAGGTACACAGACGTACGCCAGATCGTAGTAAAGAATTGAACAACAAGCTTCACATATCTCGCGCACAAGGAGCTACATATATACAGTGTCGAGATAATTCGCTGTATCGACCTGCCTCTGTATCAACTAGCCCCGGTCTCCCCTATCTGAAAATGGGGGCGATAGCTGCATGAAACCGAAACCAGGGATCTTCAACAGATTCCACCGTCTCCTATCGGAACATCCAGCGGTGGAAAGTATCGTCAGGTGGGCCCGGATGCGCAGCCGAAATCGGGACCTCCCGCCATTCGACGCGAGCGTTGATCTCGATTCCGTTCGGCCCGCGTATCGCGTTACCCTCGAAGTGTCTCTCTAACCGTGGACGTAAAGCCCCGAGCCTGCCGTGACGAGGCGTCTCGCGGCCACCGGCCGGTGTGTGGTCGACATAAGAAAGCATAAAAGTCGCGGTGATACGATCGTACGGCATTCCAGCCCGTTCTTTATCGTCCGGGCCGCTGTAACTCCTGAAATAAGGAGGCGCGCGCGACCGCTCTCGCCGTGGCACCGCGGGCCTAAATATTTTAATTATTCCCAGGGCGCCGTTGCGCGCCACGATATTACGCAGGCAGGCCCCACCCTCCCCCCTTTTTTTGATCGACGATACGAGCCAGCCTCGCGGCCATTGTCGCCGCGGGACAATCAAATCGCCGGGATTCTTGGGTGCGCGACGACTCCGCCAGCTCCTTTTCCGCTTATCTCGCGGCGGATCTTCTGAAAACTATGCCAGAGATGCGCCCCCGATAGCGCTCCCCGATTCGATGAATCAACGGTCAGACGTCCACGGCTGCCTGCGTGAAATCGATCGTTTCATTCGACGGCTAACAGCGAGGATCGTAGCGAGACCACAGCGTGGAATTAATCGCAGGCAAATTAGCCGTCGCGGCTGGATCGAGCGACGAATTGCCCACAGAGGGGGTGCGTGACTCATGGTGACCCAAGAGGATCGCCGGGGATTTCTAGAAATTTCAGCGCGCGGTTTAAGGAAGAGCTCGGGACGCCGGCGGTGGAGAGAAGCTCGAGGGACGTACACCGGTACCGGTGAATACCTAATTAAGATCTTAATTACTCCCGGCCCGTAGAGGAGCGCTTCAACCTTCGACCGACTCCCACGATGCAGTTTATAAGATTGTTAATATCGTCATTTATACGTCGGTAATAGCGAGATCGTTAGTGTCTCGGGTGGCTGTTAATCAGCATCCGGTTCTACCAGGTCTAGCAACCCTTTCATCGGGCACCCTTTTGTGAGCTCTCGGATAAAAGCTGGAGGGGGGGGGGATACTTGGCGAAACGAACGCCACGGTAATGATAATCGTTGCGATGCGCGTTGGCTATTTCGTAATTAGTGTGGACGAGGGGGAAGGATCGTCATTAACGCCGCGAGCGGATAAATTATTCGATTGTAATATTTCATTGTGTTATGGGGGTAATTGAAGACCGCTGGGGTGATGGGGGGCAGCTTCTCGTGGGATTTCTGCGAGGGCATAGGTAGGTACCTTCTGTAAGGCCCGGGGAGGAATCTGATGATTGGTGGCGGAGGTTCGACGAGCGATCTCTAAAAGTTCTTGGGATTTTTGAACGAAGCGAGGAAGTGGAGATGCGAATGTAAAGTCTCTCATCGCCAGAGTCGCTAGAGAGTTCGACAACATTCGCAGAGGAATATCTCAAGAGGTTTCCTTAATATCAAATGTGCCTGTCCGTGCAGATTTTTCCCGCGGTGATACAAGAACTTCCAGTATTGACTAACGCGAAGGTGATAAATTCTGATCGTGTCTAAACATGCTGATGGATCTCGCAGCTTAACGTTCCTCCACTTCGATCATCCTGCGCACGGTACCCCCGTTAGACAACGCGGCGTAACCACCCGCTAATTGAAAGAAACGAATCGATTGGATGCGTATCCCCTGGCAACCACCGCCAATTACTCAATCCCAATCATCGAAATTAAATCTCAACGCTTCCTATCCATCATTACTCAAGCCGCGCCGTCGCGGCCGGCGGAAAAATCCAAATTCGCGGTCCCGCGCCGCGTCCCGCCGAGCTCGTTAAAACTGAAACGGAAGAGGGGCAGCGAAACATATTGTTTCTGTCAATCGCGGGGCCGCAGTCGATTTCTCAAGGTTCGTCAAGCAACAGGCATTCCGCGGGGCCCTGGGACACACCGCGGCTCCTCAGCAAAGTCCCTCGCGAGCTAACTATTCTTCAGGGGCTTAGCTGGGCTTCGTGGTGCCGTAGGATTCCATCAAAGTACTGTTAAACTCCAGCCCCCTGAAGCTAACACGCATTGGGGAAGCTGACTGCAACTTTTTCCCACCCGTGACGCCAGCAGCGCATGTGCCACTTGTCGTCGGTGTTTTAGGTGTATTTAAATTATCTTATTTTAGTTCTCAATTTCTATTTATATCATAAGTAGGGTTATTATTAATTATGTACATATAAAAAATATACTTGCATCTCTTAGGTTATAAAGCCTTCAAACCTGGTAAAAGAATAAGAAGATATTAGAAGTCAAGTTTAGCATACAAAATTTTCAAACATTTTATAATATTTTACAATTTTCTTCTTTTGTTGTCATTTTCATTTTGAAATCAACCGTCAGGAAAGGTAGCTGCGCTAGTGACGCCTTCTGCGCTGAGCTTTGCGTCAGCTTCTCCGTTCGGATACAGGCTCTATTCTGCAATAACTATTTCGACTAATCATCTACTGTATTCCCTCATATCGAAAGCTCACCTAGTGGAATAGGTACTCCTACGATCTGCACCCTCCCTTACCTCTAAACCCCTAATCACCCAAGCTCCTCACAGTCGATACAGCAACCACAATCCAGACCGAAGCTTCCTCCCACTCGTGCCCAATCTGAATCCAAGCCACGGTTCCATTCGAATCGTCCTCGTGTAAGACCCCGAGCACAGTTCCGCTGGCGACCAGGCAAAGGGACACCTGTGCGGGCGCGAACGCGCGCGTACAATAATTGATACCCCCGCGAGGGGCCGGCCGAGCCACGGCCACTCGTCAGCCGTGATTAATAAGTCATTCATTAATATAAATGAATTCTCCCGGCGCGAATGATTCCGTGATGAATCGGCTGCATTTACCGGTACGCGAACGCCTGGCGGGTGCGAACGCGGCGTCAATCGCGGACAGCTTTGTACCACTTAAAGCGTTAAGCTCCGCACGTTCGCGGGTTCGCGCGGCCGTCAGACGCCGTCGGGGTGGCTGGCTGGTTGAATCACCAGCTGCCACGGGGAAGACGGACGCGGAAGTCCAGCATCTTGTCGGGGGAATTAATTTTCATGCGATTGTGGAACTGCGGGGAAACTGACGGCCGTTCCAGAGTCGCAAGGGCTCGGGAAGGAAACAAATGCACTATGAGGCTCCGGATGAAGACGGAAGCTGCTGGGGGTTCCGTTGGTGAAGCTTTAGGGGGGAGCTTCGATGGGTAAGCTTTTGAAAGAATGGAATTAGAAATAGGGTATATAATTCTGCAAATCTGAGTCGTCTTGAAATTCCCAGTTAGATTTATTTGCACGGTGATCACTCACGTAGTGTCAGATCACTCCAAAATGATAGGGTATTTTCTGCCACGTTGAGGTATAGGGGTCCAAAACGGAGAGGCCAGAAATGCGGAGAAGGTTTCGCGGTGGTAGAAAGGAGGAAGGGAATAGGTGGCGAGCGACGAAGAAAGAGAAGCGGGGAGGCGAAAAACTCGCATACAGCGCGCTGTACTGCGTGCAATCCCGTGAATGCACCTGTCAGTGGTCATCATTCAACAGCTTCATTGACCCTAGGATCAATTGGGATGCAGTGATTCTCACGCTCGCGACACGTTCCACGAGCCGAGCGATCCGTCGACCGGGCACGCACGTACAACTCGCCTCGATACTGACAGGCACTGCTCGACGGGGGCGGGGGTTAATGAGACACGCTGATTGGCTTCGGAGATTCATCGGGTGGCTGACGTTGATCAATTTTTATCCGGGCTTATTTGCATACAACTGGCGCGCACCGCCAGTGGCGTAATTCCCGGGCCCTTGCCCGCGCGTGTCTGACCTCGATGGAAAGCCACTACTGAATTCAGGAGATTCTCACCTACATCGTCAACCTCACCCATTTTTTATAAATCATTATCCAGCGTTAGAATAATATCGTCATGATCACAATAACGCCATCCCTTGCACGTGGCAATAACAAACGTATGTCAAAATATAGAAAATGGCCCCACTCAGCTGCAACCACGGTGCCAGAACGAAACAGGACCTTGCTTCGATTCGTAGTAAGAGGTACTGTGCGCTGTAAATTCAGCTTGTCAGATTGTAAATTCTCGTTCCCCGCGTCTGTCGTAAGTCTCCCTTAAGCATTTTTCAAGCAGAGCTCCCGACGACGGGGATGACTTAGGTTTGTCGTTGATTTCGCTGGACGGGCACGACGAGCCACGTCGGCTGATAGACGATGGAGGAGGATCAACACGTCTACGCCAATGAGCCGCGATACCCGCGAGATTCTGGACAAGTGTACGGAGCGGGTATCGTGCCAGCCACGGCTGATTCGCGTTCGCGATGCGTGCATAATCTCCCGACTGCTAGACACGCGGGGTGACTCGTGGCATTCGAGGAAAAAAAAAAGAAGAGGAAGAAAGAAGGAAAGGAAGAATAAAGAATCCCGAAACGAACGTACCGATACATCGCGCCCGGTGATCGATCGTTTCTCCGCGCCAGTCGCGCGCTACATTAATCTCCCGTGAAGTAATTCGTTCTACACGCTTGTCGATAATTAAATTAGACGTCATTCATACGCGGTAATTAAGCCGCGTCACCCTCGTTCTTTCCGTGGTCATGCAGGACGATGACAGGAAGTACATGCTATACGTGTTACAGAACGGGGGATGTGGGATTGAAAAACCGTCGCAGGAACTCAATTTACTTTGAGGGACGCCGTCTGAAATTTCTCTGCTTGCACTACTGCCAGTCCACTAATTATTATTGTACATATATGGCTGACATTTTTTTTTACAACTTACTGAAATCTAGTAAATACGTGTGGATAATGCTCATCGGTAAAAACTGTACAGGTTTTGTGTGCGTCGTTGCTAGAGAGGATAAACGATTTCGTCCTCGAAAATACCCCTTAAATTGCGAAAGGAATTTTTAGGCCTTACATACGTCCAGCAGCACCAAAAATGCGCTAAAAGAAATTTTTTTTAGTAGGGATAACAATAGAAATTAATAAAAATAAATAGTATACATTGTTTATTGGTATTTAAACTTTTAAAAAAATTTTATTTCACTTTCTTTTTACAAAAATTACTATATAAAAAAATCACGTGATCCACAGCACTAGGAAAAAAAGTTGCTTCACGGTCGGCAGCATATCTCCAGTAAATGTTGATCGATCTGCAAAATTTAAAAAAATTCTTGTAAAATAAAGTTGTAGTTATAGTATGTCGAACCGGAATTTTGAATTTCGAAAAATTTAGCAATTTATGGCAATTTAAAAAAAACATGCGTTTTACGTCATAAATTTTACACTTTAATTATTTTTATTAAATTTTTAAATCAAAATATCAAAAATCCGGCTCGATATACTATAACTACAACTTTACTTTACAAGAATTTTTTTAAATTTTGCAGATCGATCAACATTTACTGGAGATATGATGCCGACCATAGAGCAACTTTTTGTAGTAATTTTTGTAAAAAGAAAGTGAAATACAATTTTTTATAAAGTTTAAATACCAATAAACAATGTGTACTATTTATTTTTATTAATTTCTATTGTTATCCCTACTAAAAAAAATTTCTTTTTGCGCATTTTTGGCGTTGCTAGACGTATGTAAGGCCTTAAAGTACCGGAAAGGAAGAATACCTAATAAGTGACTTCCCCCGGTCAAAGGGTGAATTGTAGCTCTGGGAGCTTGAAGCCCAACAGTGTCTCGTCGCACTATCGCAAACTTATTAGTTTATTAACTAGAATAATGAAGAATTTTCAATCTCCATGTTACAGGTCTCCGTTATTATTCAGTGGATCAGAGTCTAAGATTAACCTCGATTAGGGTTAATCGTGACTCAGCCGTGTAACCGAATTGCAATTTGAGCGACTATCAGGCCGGAGTCACCATACCGCTCAAAGGGGACATTGTCGCGGTCGTGACCAGCATCGAGAGGCGAGGACCGTCCAGCCGAGGAAGGAGTCGTTGGTAACGCGCGCACGGCCGACCATAAACCCCGAGTAAGTATTATAAACGCAAGTACTATAAACCTGTAGCACTCCCGCGCGGCGCGCGGAATTGTAAAATTGTCAGGAAAGCAGGCGGGCGCGAATGGACGGGCCTAGAAACTCATCGTGTCGTAAAGATAAAGCGTTCCGCGAAACCCACGGCCCATCGTCCACGCATTTCCCTGTTCATTTCCCCGAGTCTCTCCCTGTTCCACCATTTCTCCACGCTTCCTTCGGCGGCGCAAAGCTTCCTCAGGGCAGAGTTGGACATTAACTAAATAAAACATCATTTAACTAACGGGTCAAATAAAGGTTACTTTAACTTTAGATTATTCGACGAATAAAGTGAATTATTTCGTTCGATAATAATTTCTTTAACCTTTACTCGCTAATCGAAATTTTTACTTACCTGAATAAAATGTTTGTCCATCTCTGCCCCGGGGCCAGATTCGAGGATCGCGCGCTTATGACGTTCATAAACGGATATGAATTAGTTCAAATACTCAGATACGAGAAACTCGACGAAATATAGGTAATTAATTGACGTTCTACAGAGATACACCTCTTCGTATGAGATTCCTGGATTGATGGCGCAGTAAATTCTGTGAGATTTGAGATTCCTTTAGAGTCCTTTTCCTTCTTTAATACTCCCGATTACACTCTAGTATTAAATAACCCTCGAACTTTGAGCCTTGGGGAGAAAGTATCCTTTTACTTTCCACCCGGTGATCGTAGATAAGGACGCAGCGAGCTAGGAGGAAACCTCCGTAATTCAGGGATCCATGGAGCAAGATGGATATCACGTTCCTCATATTTTAGCTGCATTCTGTCCGAAGCGAAGGGACAGTGTTACTGAAGATTTCACAGTTTGCGTCGTCGCTTCGTTTCTTATTTTATTATCCTTAATACTGTCCGTCGAATTATCAACGCTCTACGACGCCCGTCCTCTCGACGCTTTATCTTTAAGGACGCATCGAACTCCGCGCGCTCGGAAAGTTAATGGCCCCGCGGTATCTTTCGCGCAATGAGGACTTTCGAGCAATCCATCACTCGCGTCTTCGTGGATGCCGATTATCCGGAACGATTTCCCATCGATGGAAAGATCGCGGTGCACGCGAGATCGGCGCGGGAACAGCGCGAGAATCTCGAAAGGCCCCGTCGGAAACGCGATACGTCGATAAAACGGCGCGCACACGGGACGGTGGCCGCGCGAGAAAGGCAGCGGGCACCGAGGGGTCGGGAATAAAATAAAATAAAATAATCGATCAGCCGGCCCGTAAAGTTCCGCGGGGACGCAAATGAGTCGTTAAAAGAGCGGCGGGCACCCCTGCTGCGACACGGCCACTCGTCTCGTCCGCCGCTGTCCCATTTATGAAAGTTTAACCAAATTAGAATACGTCGTTCCGGGTCGCGTTTCGTGGCTCCACCGGCCTTCACGCTCGCCGGGGACCGTAAATCAGGTCCCCGTCCTGGAATTCGGTAATTTTTTGTTACACAGTTGGGGCAGCCGATGCCGTTGCGAAACTTACGGAAACGGCCGTCCTGAAACGTAAGTTTATAGTTAAGAACAGGTACATATTACAGTTTGTACAAGGAAAGAAGATCGTGCCGCAAAGTCTCCTAGAGCCTCAAAGAAAAGATGACGACCAATGAAACGACAGGATCGAATTACTCGAATCGAATGGGATACGACCTTTGGCCCTGCACCGACTCGACTCGCCAGTGTCATGAAAAGTCACGTGGCCGACATAAAACGTGACACGCCGTGAAATACCTTCCTAATGGGCGAATGAGATGCGTCCACGCGCGCGCGCGCTCGCGGCCATCGTCATCTCCTCCGCGCTTTCGCGTTCGAATTTCATCGCTGTTAACGACTCGCCAGCGTGGTCTGTTCTTTATGGAGGACACGTGGGATGATGTCGGCATTGAGCAGCGTCGCCGTGAAATTTTTTGGTAATACCACTGAAGGAGTCTGCTTTCTCGTCCACCCTTTCTCTCGCCTGCGATTGTGCTCGAATTTTAATTTTAATTCCTTACGGTAATCTTCTTTTGGCCTTTTAATTAGTGCTCAGGAAATATGGCACTGTAAATTCTGTACGAATTCGTTACGCTATCCGAGCATTGACAATGGGAGGCTGCGAGCACAATTAGGTGGTAGTTGCTCGTTCCCTTTAATAGAAATACAAGAAACGCATGCCTACTATTTAGAGAGGAGTCTTTTTCCTCCGAGAAGCACGCGGTTGCCACGCGGCCTCGTCCATTACTGTGCAAATGCAATTAGTACCGTTCCGGGCAAACACGTCTGCGAGACGACGCAAGAAGAGCGGCACGTTTGTCCGCTCGCGTGCGTGGAACACCAAAAACGCTTCAATTATTAACCGCACCGGTGACTGGATTCCCCGGAATGTTGCAAATATTCGTAACACCGTGACCCTTACCTGTTCCATTTGATTTAATCGCCAACCTTTTTGCGGTCCCTTTGGATCCAAGTTCTAATTCTACGATTAGAACTCGCGCGTCACTCGCTCCAGTCCCCCTTTCCTTCTGTACTCCAAAATTCCCAGCATCCTGATTCATCCCTCTTCCCGTTAAGCGACACGTCACGTCAGCCGGAACGTCCTCAGCCGCCGCGCCGTTCGCCTGACCGCAGAACGCACTAATTCCGCTGACGACCCGCGTAAACGAGGCCCAGCTGAAGAATCCTCTCCAGCGCGCTCCTTAATGGCCGTTGCACGCATGCACGATCCTGCGGCCGCTCTGCAATTACATTATTAATTGAGATATTACTCCAGCGAGCTCGAGGCATTACGACACCGTGGCATCCACGGGGAACGCGTTATCTCGAGATTGGCTGGAAGACCGATGAAGGGTTAGCGGGAGAAGGCATTAAGACGTGGTGGAAAAAGGGAGGAACGAGGCAGCGGACGAGACAAAGAAGTTAACCGCGAAAATGGAGGAGTGGGATCAGCGGAGCAGATTGATCGCTCTAATCAGTTACAGTCGGACCACACATGACGCGTGGCAGAAACTTTCTGGCCGCTTAATCCGCTAATATCGCGACGGGGAATTGTCTCGAGTAACAAGTGTACGAGCGTGGGCGTTGGGCGACGGGGAGAGGGACGAGGAGCGAGGCTCGAGGGTGTTTGTATTGTTGGCGGAAGATGTTTCAATCAAGAAGCTTTAGGATGTGGACACAAGGAAATGACAGTCATTTGTCACTTGAAAATCCGCCATCAGCAATTATCCAAGTGCCTCGCGGGGTGGGTTTAAACCTAAGGTTTAAACGTGAAAACAATCGCCTTGGCTCTCGATAGGAAAATCGTTTCTTTGCCAACCCGAGGGGGAGGACAATCTATTCGAGTGTCTCCTACTGAAACGTTCATTTTTCTAACTCATGGTTATCCAGAGTTCATCGGTCTCCGCTTCGAGGGTGCATTGTTCCCCTTTTCCTTCGCCAATCCACAACTCCCGCGCCAACGCGTGCCATCAGCGATCGTCAACAAGAAAAAGAGACGAAAAGAAGCAGCAGAAAGATGCCCTTCGAATCTCGAAAGTCTATGAACCTGTCGAGGTCCCCGAGGGACCCGGGGTCTCCCCTCGCCCCTAGATTAGACTCCCCGCGACACAGGAGGCCGCGGGGTGGTCGCGTCCGCCCAGCGAGGGGATAGGGAGTGTGCGGCGACACGGCGCGGATTATGGAAAGGAATGGAAAGGCAAGGAAAGGAAAGGAAAGGCAAGGAAAGGTAAGAATAAACTAGGCGCGGTGGGAGTGGGTCAGGATGGCCTCCATTCTCGTCACTGGCTGCGAAGGGGACGGCGCCGACCAATCGGCAAACGCCGCCTTGGGCCTCACCTCCCCTTGTCCTCCAGCGTTTCTCATGATATCGTGGCCGCGCGTGTACATACACGGGGAACGGGAAAGGTCGTTTCAAAAATCGCGCCTCACCTGCGCGTCCCCCGGTGGGTCGGAGGTCAGCGTCGGGTGCCCGTTCAAGGCGATACATACCTGACGGTCAGGCCCATACGCGCGGTTCCATTCGCCCGGGAGGACCGGCGACGGCGACGAGCCGGGGCTACGTAGGACGATCGTGGAAAGGCAGCCTGTAACTCACCTGTCCCGGCCATGGAAACAGGTAACGCCGCGAGTACACGCCTCGAGCGCGCGCGCGTGAATAGCTGCCCTCCTGTCGCCTCGTCGGGGACCTCGCTTGGAAGACGTTGCGAGACGGGTAGCGATCCGCTCCCTCCATCCTTTCCGCGACTTTTCCCAGGCCCCCTTCGGATGCCCTCCGACGGCCACCGCTGCCAAGTTCCTGGAAGCTCCGCGAGTAGCTACCGTGGACACGCTGGTCCAGGTGTTTGAGCTGCCTTTAGGCGCCTGGGGAATGTTGCGCCGCTTGGACAAGACGCGGGGAATGTGGGCGCTTTGATCGAGCGGAGGTTGCTGATTCGCTGGACTGCTGGGAATGAGGGGCGAATTTTTGAGGATGCAAGAATTATTGTGACGTTCCTGGAAACTGGGGAATCGGAGGATTCGATGTCGGGGATTTGGGGAAACGTTTGCAGTGTCAGTGATAAATACGCGATAAGTCTTACCGTAAGTAGAGTAAGGTGGCATAAGTGATACGGAAATAGAGATGAGCAGCATGGGTTAATTAAGTTGGATCTCATCGAGCAGGCAAATTGCTTTCTAAACCTCAAGCTCGTGGAAAATTTGAGCGATAGGTGCGCGCTCACGTTCTCGAAAGGGCTTCCTCGACGCAACCCGAGCGTTCTCGCGGGGTTGTAATGGGGCGCCCGCTAAATTCTCCGGCGAGGCCACGTTTTACTCATTACGTTATCCCGCGGCATCATCTATAATATATTTCTACTTGGACTATCATTAGTCGTCCGTCTCGCTCCTACAAATTGCGCTCGGACCTCGGACGTGCACCAGCCAGAGAAAGATGGAAACAGGGGGATCTCTTCGATCGTAATGATATTCCATCGGTAACTTTGATGCGCCTCGGTGATCTCAGATTAAGGATGCCACGATTATTTCGCAACGTCTCGAATCACGATCGCCATAGAACAAAAAGGGAGACGTTAATGAGACCACGTTCGATTTCCCTTCACTTCGACTCCTCGTTATCATCGCCTCCTTCTCCTGTCGCGGACGGCTCCGACGATCTAAAAGCGATGATGGTCACTCAACTCTTGATCACTCAACGAATTTGCTGTACATCCGCCCGCACCAATTCTTCCAACGTCAAAAAGAGCCGTTTGCTACCTCCCGACGCAAGGAATGTCCAAGTCACCCAGTCCAGCATCTAGAAATTTGCGAATTTCCCAGAAGGGATGAAGCCGAAGATGATAGCGCGGTTCACCAGCAGAGATCGCCGGCTAATGTATACGTCTCCTCCATCGCATTCTCGAGCTAACGCGTCCGTCCCTATTACGAGAGGTGCCTAATTAATTTGTGGATAATAAATCAACTTTATCGCGTACGGTCATGAATATTCCAATCAACATTTCGCGCGCGCGGCAATTAGGGGTCTTTTTGCCGCGCGGTCCGAGGCGTTTGACTGACGTGGCTGAAAAAGGTCGATGCCGAGGCGATTTTTTCTCTCCCTCGTTCCCCTGCGTTCCGGGCGCTGATTGTCTAACGAGACGGCCCATTGTGCCGCAGAAAAGCGGAAAATGGAGCCGCTAACGGCTCGCGTCGAGCTGCGCAGCACCCAAGTATTACAACAGAGGCAGGTTGCACTGTCGCGGCTTAAATGTCAGCACCGCGACGTCTATTACCCCATCCACAATGCGAGCATCGCTAATTTATCTGTCGTTGCCGGCGCGTTAGGTGTTGGTTAATCCCTGTGCACCATTACCTTGTCAAGGTACGTGACGGAGGAAATGTGTAATGGCGATTGCCTCGATATTCAGACTTTCTACGGACTGTTAAAAAGTCGGGACGCTTGTACGTACATCGGGACCGATCGACGGTGAATTATTTATGGAGCCGTTTCTTGGCTACAATTAAGCCCGCTGTTCCTTGTGCCGACGTAATTAAAACGGGTAGATCGCTGCAAATTGAATTCCTCCGCTGATTTGGCGTGGCGAATTTCTTGCGCCAAAGGTAGTGTTGATGGAAAAGATTCCAAAGCGGATTTTGAACGTGATTCTACATTTAATTTGAGATTTGAGTTGGAAGTGAAGTGGCATCCTCGAAAAAGAGTCATCTAAAATCGTACAGCTCCAAAGATCGAGTACACTATTCAATTTTACACTCTTCATAAGATCCAAAACTTTAAGATCATGTACACTGCCGATCATATACGTAGGTACATTAGGACACCTGCTTGCAAAAATGTGAAGATTAAATACTTTTCACTGGCTTTAATTTAAAATACTAAATAAAGTAAACTTAGTTAAATTTCTTCAATAAACTTTGCATTAACTAAATAAACAATATTTAAATAACGGATGGAATAAAAGTTACTTTACACTTTAGATTATTCGACGAATAAAGTTAATTTTTTTATTCGTCGAGCGTTTCAACTTCAGCGTCGAATAAATTTTTCAACATTAACTTTACTCGACGTCGAATTAAAGAATTAAATTCAGCAAATGAATTCTCGTCGAATATAATAAATTAACTTTATATTCATCACGTGACGAATAACTTTTTTAACTTTTATTCGTCATTTGAAATTGTATTTAGATAAAATTTGGCCCATCTCTGGTCCGCGCCGACTAAGTATCCTGTCACTTACGAACGTGTACTTCCTCCAGAAATAAACACACCAACTGTCTACACTCGTTATCGTGCATGAAGTCGCATTACAAATTACACCATCCTCCCATAGCGAGAGCAAAACCGCCAGACACGCGACAGGATCTCACAGCCATGAAAATGCATGGAGCGTGGGGTCTTCACTCGGGTTGACAAGAGTGTCCACGACGACGATCGATAATTATCGACGTGCCTGGCGCGACTCGGATTCCGTGGATGCCGCGAGGACTTCTTTCGCCCGGCCTCTCGTAGAAATCAAACAGAGAGGATCCATCGGAACGAAAGGTAGGGAGAAAGGGTGATGGTCTCGCGACGAATCGATCGTCCGGTCGTCGGAAACAATTAAGCCCGAGACATTTAGTCAGGATAGCGGGTCGAAAGGACGACTCATCGCCTCTTTCTTCTCCCTCGGGGCTGGGCCGACCGGTGATGAGTGCTCGACGGGCATCGATAATTTAATAAAAGCACAGCGACGAGAAAAAAGGAGGCAGCGAAGGACGAGGAGATAGACTGAAGAGAGGTGACTTTCGTTGACGAGGAATACGGTGTAGGGGCCAATATCGATGACCAATTTAGATATCCCCTGATCCGTGGCGCAGCCTTGAGCGGAATAGAACCGTCAGCTGGATCTGATCCACGGCCGAAAAGCTCCCCAGCCGCCCGAGCATTCCGCTTAGTCACTTGTCGCGTTCGTAAAAAGGCCGGCAATTAATTTGGCCGGAAAAACGTTTACACGTTACCCCCGCGGCGCGCGGTCACGAGAAAATAACGAGTGGGTGGAATTCCGATACTTCCCCTGCTCGTTACGATGATTCCTCGCAGCCGGCCAACCGGCTTCCCTCGATGATGTCGGCAATTAAAGTCTTATACCCTCCATTAATCTGCATAGAGGAGTAGAAGCGCGCGAGGGAAGGGGCCGGCCGCGGCGAGGCGAAAAGAGGGAAGGAGAGCTGAGAGTGTCTCCGCGGGAGTTTCATGACCCCTTCCCTTTCGAATGACACGGGGAGAAACGAGAGAAAAAAGGGAAAACACGAAGCTCCTGTCACCGAGGGATCACCGCGGGTGGGAAGAGCCCACGATCGTCGTGATCCTCCGCGGAGATTTCTCGATACCCGTCGAAATGTCCCTGGTTATGGATCTTCTTCCGCGTTAGGTCACGGTTCGAGTTTAGATTTCAGGCCTTTGACGCGCGGGGCTAATTTATTATCAATTACGACGCTCGGGCGTCCCGGTAAATGCTCGCCGGTTAAAAAGATATCAATTCGATCGCGATAGCTGTTTAAATATCAGGCGGGAATCGGGGAACCACTTGGTACCTCCGAAGGCTAGAACTGCCTGCACGAACGATCCTCGGTATTGCCCGCGCGATCACGGTACGCAACATCCCTTTCTAATTACGACATCGCCGATCGAATGCCTTTAAAAAGTCCAGCAGATTCAACTTTGATACACCACGGTCTGCACACACCTCTCTCCGCTACGTTTTTCGTTCCAGAATCGCGGTGTACGCTTAAAGTTCAGCGAATCAATCCGCACCGAGGGACACTCGTCCGAGTATCAATTGGGCCCAGTTAGGTATGCAGAAAGCTACCAACCCTCAGTGATCTGAAACTGAGTTTTAGTTTGAAGATATTAATTGTTAAAGAAAAGTAGCTGTATTTCTATTCGATATATTTTATTTCTTCTTAATGCTCAGCAGTATAATCAATATTATTTTTAAATTTCTGTAGTTTTTCTTTTTAAGCCTAAAATTGTGTAATGCGAGAGTGGTTCTAAGGTAAATGTACCTATTATGAAACGCTTTTCGATGGGGTTATGCAATTGTCATCTAATTTATAAAATTTAGTGGGTTAGCATTGAAAATTTGCATACCATTCGATAGGCCATTGTTTTGTGATTATATAATGAGCCATAAAATGTATATTTATTATAAATAAAAAATAATATGACTAAAAAACTAAATGAAGGACCTGTACGTATTATGAAACACTGTTTTCGTACCATGACCCGGTGTTTCATATTCAATGTCCCTATTATGAAACGCCCCGTATGTGAACACGGGTCCGTGGTCTTGGAACACGCTTCCGAACCGTTCCATAAAGCGGGACATTCAAAAAATTGAGGTACACAATATGAAACGGTTATTTTTATCAATGAATTACATTAAAACCATTTTTTTGTAATATATTATTGTATAATAATCCTTATGTTGGTGAATTTGTACAGAAAAGAATGTATAAATATCGATAGAATGTTTGGCAGTTGGTTATATATGCCATAACTATTTCTTATTTCGTTATTTGTGATGCTGTTTCAAGAAGGGGACATGTTTGGGAAGGTGTTTCATAATAGGTACGTTTACCTTATGGCTTGCCAATTTTTTTGCAAAATGAAGATCACAAAATTATGGTGGCAGCTTTCTGCATAACTAAGTAGGGCCAATTGCTGGTTTCCCTTCCACGAGATCGCCAGCGCGAAATTCACCGCGCCGATTAGCGCGCAAATTAATGAATAGCCTGTTACTCCCCCGCGGTCCTGCCTGGACACGGGAATGGCGGGAACGATGGATATTTCCTTTGAATAGCGCAGGAATTCCGTGACGTACACTCTCCGGCGGGAGAAGAGGCTCCGTCGAAAGGGATAGAAGGTGGAGGGTCGATTCTACTTCAAATACGAACCACGCCCATCCACCTCTACCCCTTTTTCTTTCTCTTACACGGTACCCGACCTCTGACCCCCTCGGCTAACCCGTGGTGTACGCGCTCACGCGTTCACGCAAGCTTCCACGGCCGTTCGACGGAGAAAGAAAGGGCGATGCATGCACGGCGGACTGTGCTGGTGGATGAAAAGGGTTACACGGAGAAGGAGATCGGGAGGAGGAGGGGGGGGGGGGCACGGATAAAGGGGAGGGGGGAGAACGCGAGGGACGGGAAAGGGACGGGACGATAGAATCCGCGGCGAAGCTCCGCGCGTAGAAGGGAGACGATGCGCGGTAATTGAAGAATAGCGGATTTGAGCGTACGTTACAGGCGGACGGGGGAGCCTCGATTTTTTTTTGTCATCGTAAATAAGTTACGCAGGAATCCCATAAGCCGTTAATGCGAGTGAACGTCCTCCCGCTGAAACTCATACGAGCCGCAGCAACGCCGGAGAAAACACCTCGAACACGTCCAACTCGCGATAAATTCGTTACGATTCGACTCACGATCGAGTTACCAACTTCTTACTTAATAAATGCTTCGCTGCTCGTCTGCCGACTTTGTAATCGGATCGAAATCGCGTCGACTTTGACTTTAATCTTCGCGGAAGCATCTGCTACGAAGACGCCACTGAAAACGGCTCTGGAGAAGCAATGCTCGTCCGTTATGCAACAGCCTGATAATTGTGCCAGGTTGCTCCTTTAAACGCCGGTCAATCACCAGTGTCGCCACTTCGGATGTCGACCGGCCGTCGTTCGTCACCGTCGCGGATGGCATCGTTACCCTTTTCCCCTCTGCCAAGGGTGAAGGGAGAGAGAGGGAGACCTAGACCGGCGGGCGATTTGATCTTTAAGAGGTCGCGGGTCGTATCGGGACGGAGAAAGGGAGATGGATCCTTCGGCTGCCATATAAGCTGTGACATTATTTAACCTTCTGTGGTCGCGTTTGACAATAGAACCTTCCACGCGGTGGCAGATAATAAGAGAGACGGAAAGCCATATAAAGCTGCGACCGAGTCCTTTCACATTTCGCAATGATTGAAAAGTACAGCCGACCGGGATAGGTCGCGGAAGAGACGGCATTATGGATATTTCCAGCGTGTCTGATAAAGCCAGAAAACCCTATCGATCTTCCAACGCGCGGGAGATGGGAAGTTTTGTAACGGCGATAAATGTCGTGACCACGGCCGATCGGGTGAGATCTCCCTACAGGGAATCTGCACTCTTGCAGGCACTTTTCGTTGCGAGATACCGTTAACATATATTTAGTAAAACTGAATCAAGAAACTTCAGACCCTTGATGCTGGACCCATCGAACAGACACCTGTGCTTCCAGATTCAATCCACCTAGAAGCTGAGGTAAGCTAATTTTTTAAAATACAGCATAGCATAGCTTAGCTTAACTTTCAGATGGATTTCAGGTGGCCTTTAAGGGATGCGAGAATGTGACAAGGCAGTGAAAAGGCATCAAGGGCAACAGAGTTTCGCGGAAAAGAGCACGGGGAGACGAATCGCGGCGCAAGGAGCGTGGCCTACGTTTATTACGGGTAAATCGTCGGGCCCTCGGAAGTACGGCCGTTAATCTCGGCACGTCCGACGTGGCCGTCGATGGGGCCATACTCGGTGCACCTTCTCGCCCCCTTTCCCTCCCCTTTGCCCGCCTCACCTGTCCAACGCCTTCTACTCTACCCTTGGCCAGGGCCTGTTTCCTCCTCGCGCGCGCTTTGCTCCGCTCGAGCGCCGCGAAAATTAGCTTATTAAAATAACAATTATGGAGTCCCGTCCAGCCATTGTGCCTGGTGTCAGGGGTTAAGCGCCAGTCGTTGTAACTTAACGGGGAGACGGTGCACGGGCCAGCCTGCTCGCCTGGATGGATCTACAGCCGAGCTGCTTTTGAAATCGGGGTGGAATCTCGCGGTGTGACGGGAAGTTGGACATTGGCCGGGCACAGTGGTTGTTAAGTGAAAGCTGAAAGGGTACACGATAGCAGATGTATTACAATTCGATGGTATCAGCGAAAAATCCTGCCACAATCATTGCAATTGTGCACGGATCGACGATGAAATATGGGCGCCGTATAACAGCGTAGCCTGAAAATCAATCACACGGACTTTTATACATGCTGGTTGTCAGCTGGAAAAATGAATGTTTGTTCTTACCCCCTGGCAATCAGTTACGAGTACGTTGCTCTGTCACAGAAATAAAGAGAGGATACGAGGATTAGAGAAACCAAGAGAACCTCTTCTGAAGGAGTCGTTAAGCTAATCTCGAGGCACAAGCTTTTAGCGATCGCGGTTCATCGAAAGGTCAGAGAACGTTATTTAACTCTGTCAGCAGTGATGTTCGTCCGAGGAACTATTCGAAACCCGCTCGATAGGGACGACGTATCGATTACATTTACTTCAAGCATCATCTCTAGCTTCAAGAACCTAAAACGCACGACTGCCTTTTGCGACTAATTACAGAACACTCTGCTACGCCCCAGCTCGGAAGGAATTCCACTTTGTCGGAGGCATGAACGCCCCGCACAGAAGCGGACCGCCGCGAGGGTGAGCATTCTTCTCTTTAGCACGTAGTCGAGCAAACTTGTGGGCAGAGATTTGCGCGTGGTGGAGCGCGAAGCCGCGGATAGCGAAAGAGGGGCTCCTTTAAAGGAGGTCGCGAGGTGTTAAAGGACGCTAAGGAGGGCGTGTCGTCTTTCATTTAAGGAAGCCTTGAATGCATCCAGTCTAAGTGAGCGACGCCGACGTTGAGCGGCGCGTAGCCCCCGCTAATTTCCCGCCATAAAGCCGGCGGGCTCGCGGGTCGAATAAATAAGCGTGTATCGGGACAGTGGGCCCCGTTTACGCGGAGGTGCGAAGTGGGGCTGGACGGAGACGCCGCGCGCGACACCGTCCGCGCAAATTTACACGCGCCCGAGCGTATAAATGATAATTCATTTTACGCCCGTTAGCGCCTCCGACCGACCGGGATGTATGAGGATCCTGTTCTCGGACCGTGAAAGCACCCTCGGATCGCTACCGGGGACGCCTTTTATCGGCACCCGAAACCAAGGACAGCGGCGTCAGACGGGGGCCCTCATTGTCGCGAATCGTGTTCCCTCGATGTTCAGATCCCTCGCCTTTTGACGAGTGGCGACCGGACGATAGGGTTCCTTTCTTCGTTTCTTCGGTCACGACGGAACCGTATTTAACAGGGCGTCCGATGGTGGAGTGTTTGATTCCTCGCTCGAGGGCCTGAGTGCCTTTCCGTGTTCATTTCGGTGTCCGAGGTGTGAGCATTGTGGGACAGTTTTTGATAACTCGTGAATCGATAGCGTCGCGGTACCTACTCCTTTCATTTTCCATGGGGAGAGGCTGGTCGAGGGTTATTTCAGGATTAATTGATCAGGGTTTCTATAATTCACTTGGATACGTCCAAGAGGAGTTGAAGCTCGCCACGGCGTGGCAGTTTCTTGGAATCATCCGCGCTCTGGAAAAGCAGTGTGAACCCGTGGTACACGGGGCTAGAGCTGTATGGTGGACCGGGCGGCACTCCGCCAGCCACTTCCAGATATGATCGTCGTAAAATAAATTGCCGGCGTGCAAGGGCCACGTGGGAGTAAATTACGAGAATAAATAAGGCGTAAACGACCACGGAGGGAACTTTGAACCTCTTTAAGCCTAGGAACCCGAGTGTGGGCGCCGAGGACTTTTAGATCCGTGCGGAGGGGCATAGGTGTCACGGCGACAGGGCCGTACCGAATGCACCTTCGTCGACAGGTGAACTGGGTTGTTTCAACGGGCTGTGCTGTAAAAAATTCACCCGCATTCTTTGCGATACATAAATGGTAACATCCCAAGTCCGACTCGATAGATTTCGATCTGCGACTTGAGGAAAACAATCACCATGTGCCACTAGATCATTGACCTCGCGATTCGCCGGAACATTGCAAGCCAAGCTCAACTACAACGACTGTCAAACGGCGGATGTGGACCATTTCCTTTCACCACTACGCGCGGAGTCGCAGCCTCGAAAAAAGGAGCAGCAGAGGCGTATCTCGGCCGGACCCGGTGCGTAAGAATAAATTCGTGGAAGGAGGCCGGGTCGCCTAAACCCGTAATCGACGGCCCACGTCTAATCTACACCCAATATAACGATCAGGACCGCTCCGAGGACTTTCCTTTCATTCTCGCCGCCCGTGAAGAAGGACCGCTCTAAAAGCTCCGGACAGACGTGCCCGGCGTCACCGGCTGATACCGTTCCCCTCTTCCTTTATCGGGACGGTCGAACAGGTTCCCTCGCTGACGTTACATATTTTCGGGTGATACTACAAATCTGAACCAGAATGGTGCTCCCTGCCCCCATGGCGGCGAAAGAGAGGGAAGAAGGGGACGAGAAAAGGGAATCTAAACGGTGGGTCACAGGCGCAGGCGTGTCGAAAGGAACTCGGTATAATATCTATCTGGCGGCGCGATGCTCCGAGTTCCCGGGGTCGAAGAGCCCGTCCCTGTCCGGCCGATAAAACCCCGCTGATCCGTCGTTGATACTCCGCGTAATCTGAAGATCCGCGGCCAAGTGGACGAGGGTAACCGTTCCTTCGGAATCGGAATCGTGGCTCCAGGAGAGCGGCGAGACTGCAGGAGGGACGGGCGGGGGAGAGGAAAGGAGGGCGTCGATAAGGGAACGAAGAAAGAGGGAGTAGGGGATACGAAGAGTCGTCCTCCAAGGTGTCGGCAAACAGGGCCGTTCGACGAGTGGTTCGACGCCGGTGGTCCACGACGGTAATGCCTTAGTTTCCATGCAAACTGGCCGTACGCCTCCATACCTTACGCATAACCGGATATTAACATGGGAAGTGGCCGATGAGACTCTCCCGCTCTGCGCTGTCCGCTCTCTCCCTCTGTCGCCTCGCTCCTCTCCCTCCTGGATACACCTCTTCCCAGGCATCGGAGGTGGGAAAAATATATGGGAGATCGTGATCCCGATCGAGCCTATAAAACGTGTCCCCGCCAGCTCGCGCGGAACTATATCCTCTTCTGGATAGACCGAGGGGACCGCCGTGCCTCGGATCTATTCCGCAGATAAGGGAGGATCCCCTCGATAGCGGTTTAATCGATGGCACCGCGGCGCACGGATCGATTAACCCACTGGCACGATGTCCCCTGCGTGCTGCGGATGGACGCGGGGCATAAATTTCTTGTTACCGGCGCGAATGATCTAAGGGCGAGTGTAGCACACCCGAATAAACGGGAAATAAGGTACTCCGCTTCCCACCAGGAGTTCGTGGCGTTCTCACGTGCCACAATTTCGAGCGTTCCTCTCTGGAAAGCTGGCTAGGATCGATCCCGGGACCCGGTGCTAATGCGACGGATGGAAACTGGATTGCAACGTGCGCAGGTAGCCAGGCTGGTCGAATCGAAAGTAACGAGCGCGTGACTCGCCGCGTCCGATGCATCGTTGCCTCGATTTCTTTCGCAAATTGCTGGCATATTGGATCGATGCATCGGCGATCGAATCATCATTGAACTCGATTTGCTCCCAGTGCCTGCCTGGCTCGATCTAGATCCACGGGGATCGCCGGGGCTCGTTGAGCCGCCAGCGTCGATGCATGCGCGCGTACGTGAGGCGAACCGACTGTGCCAGGTCCTACATCAGAGACAAACGACGATCACGTAACGGCAGAGTCGTCATGGTTTTCGAGGGAACGCGGTGGTTAGCGCTGATTACACCTCCAACGATTTTGCCGCGCGGCTGAAGGCGACGGGCGAGAAACTAAACTGATTCGGTGGTAATGGCGCACTAACCGTCCGCTGATCGTACCTTCGAGGGGCACGAGATGAGCCACATTGTTCCTTCTGAAGCGTTGAGTTTGATTGATCACAGCCAGTGGCGCACTCAGAATTTAATTTTGGGGGAGTCGAGGTGAAGGCGTAAAAGTATTTTAAATGCAAATTGAAGAAAATTCAACAGGTGATTATAAAAATTGATGCGTAGAATAAAATCCAGTTTTCTTTTCTTTCAATAAAGTAATCTTCTTTTTCCTTCTTCTTTTGGAGGTGCCAGGGCCCCTTCGCCTCCCCTGGGTGCGCCACTGATCACAGCAATCATTTGTATATACCAAGCTTTCCGCTATCTTCGATTCCCTGTTGAACTTTGGGACGGCGGTCGTGGGTGATAGATCACGGATTATCGTATACTATATTCTCAAATTGGCATTCGTAAGTGCATCGAACTGCAAGGCTAGAAGGTGTGTTCCGCTGCATCGGTGGGGTTATGAAGGGCCAGCATTGGATCGATTATAAAACACCTGACCGCGAAAGGGTGCACCGTGACCCAGAAGGCGATCGAAAAGAGGAACTAAATAATGGTAATTGTTGGAGCAGTCCCTCGCTTTCCGGTACGGGTACCCTTTGCAATGCATACTTCGCTCTCCCGAGGCGATCCCGCGGCGATCGCGTGCATCGCGATAGAGAACATAACGCGGCGCAATAAAAACTTCAAGCACACCGTAATTAAACGAGCACACAAACCTTTCGGTCACGCTAGTTCTTACGCGGGCGATCTTACAATAACTCATCGACAAGTTCGCCTCTAAACAAAAGCTTCTTTACGAGCATGCAAGCGGGAGAGCTCTGCATTCCCATTAAGCCGAACGGTATCCACCGTCCGCCGATTTCTCATCCGCGGAAGGTCTAATGAAAACGTTGCCGGGGAAGCTGGCTTCTAATCACTGACTCGAACCGGTAGCGATAGGAGGCCGAGGGAATTACTAGCCGGGCGACATTTCAAACGACAGCATCTTGCGCTCCATCACCGGGCAAACTTGAAAGAAGGACTTCACAATTTCGCATCCTAAATAAAATTACCTGCGATCCAACGTGTCAACCTCCTCGAGTTCCCAAGTTACCGCAAACGCTCTGATGACTTCAGCTGCCAGTCCAAGTTGGACTCGAAATCGGGCATCGGGCATTCCCACGTTACCGATCCAGAGCTGCGGATCGCACGATTACCGTAATGACAGCCAGATCGTAGGCGATCGCTCGCGCGAGTAGCCGATCGATCGTGGACGCTAATACCAGACGCATTCCGGTCCGCGGTGAATCCTGAGACAGGGGAGGCGATTGGTTCGTCCCGCGGTAATCTCTGATCTATGGACGTATCTATGGCCGTGAGACGGGACGGGAGCCGCGCCATAAACATCCTCCAGCAAGCCTCCGGCTCGAGGACACTCGCCGTTGTCGTGGATCCCTCGCGGCGAGTTCAACAGGTTCCCCCCCTTTCTTTCCCTATTGCGCGCCAGTTGCGACAGTTATTAGTCAAGATTATGGCCGGCGGTACGTGGGAGCATCGCCCCTAACGGCGGTGCCTGTATTTTGACAGGGCTCATCTGGAAATTAATCGGCACTCGTTCCGTGCCTCCCCGGATTACGATTTGTCTGTATTATCCTCGTATAACCCAACGGGCGTTGCGAGAGCCTCTTCGTGCCTCTCCTCCACCCGTTCCCCGTCCGAGAGGATCCTCCCGCTCCCACTTTCCCCGCGGAGGCAGGCTCGCCCGGTGCCTTTCTATCCCGGACCGCCGCAGCGGGGCCGTTTCGCTCTTCCGAGAATTAAGATTTCCGCGAGCGTCGCGTGAAATCCTCCCAACGGCTTCACCGTTAGAGCGCGCAGGTCGAGGGGTATTGTGTGCACACGAGCCCCGGCGCTGCTCGCCGCGGAGGAGCGAGGGAACTCGCGGTGTACACGCATCGGGCGTCCATGCTCGGCCCCTGGCTGGATTGTGTGATTAGGCGGCGTTCGTGCACGAGCGATACGGCGCGGGCTTGAACGTTCTATTATTCGAGGGAGAGAGGCCGGGGGACTCGGTGGAAATCGTCGAACGTGCGGCTCCGAGGCTGAATGCCCGGGACCGCTGGCCGCGCGACCCGGGGGGACGTTTCCATAATGGCGACCGTCGCCGGGCGACGCGACTTTCCGCGTTGTTCGCGATTCCGTAATCCACGATACGGTCGGGAGTCGATTGTCAACGCTAATTGCATTCGAGACGCCAGTCCCTCGGCCATCATCGAGGCGGACGTCAGTCGTGGCCACTCCGCGGATGGATCGTGAAAGATTCTGATTAGGTTGTGGGACTGAGGATCCGTAGGTGACTAAGAGTGGTAGGTGCGCGTGTGGTTTTTATTCAACGCGACGGCTGGTACCCGTCGCGACGTACCTTGCACATAATTCCCACCCTCGAGTTGAGTCTGGATGATTGGACCCGAGGGGAATGAGAAAAATGGTACCCGATGAAGATTCTCGGTACGTGGAGTCAGAATTCCATTTCCTAATAATAACAAGCTCGACACGCAGGCCATTACGCAAGAGTTCAGAGTTATCCCTAACCATTAACCTCTTCCCTAGGAAACTCATATATCCCTCTCACTTTTGTGGCCATTGAAAACTACATCCTCCAACGGAAATAACTACGCATTCGTTCCACGATTCTCCTTCACAAAACTCGAGTGCCATATTTACCTATTAATTTCAATGAAATCCGAAGAACCCACCTCCAAAGAAGGTGAATTCCTTTCACATATTTAACCCTTCGTGGTCACACCTTACAATCACAAACGTAACGTTTCTGAATTACCATTTCTGCATTTTTGAATCTCTTAACATTTGAGTGATACTTGTACATTCATAATACACGTACAAGCATGCTCTAATAGTCTTCCTCAGAAATATAAATCTTGATGAAACTTATAGTTGAAAAAATAGTTGTGGAAAAAAGCGACTTTTTGTTAAAATTCGCCAATTTCTTAAATTTGAATATTACGGTCTAAAAATTTATAGAAGTATTGGCAAAGAAGACAAAATTTCCTGGGGTGCGATACACCCTGTGTGACCACGAAGAGTTAAAAGGGAATCTCCCCGTGCTTCGGTTGCCTCGCACCAAGCATAAACCCTCCAGAACGACTCGAGGAAGCGGTCTTAACGAGATGCCACCGGAGTTCGTCGAAATTCGATAACAACGCGCCGCAGGCTGACAGCCGCACGTAGGTAGCCGCGCGCGAACCGCAGGTAATACACAGGTGCGTATACACCGGCAAAGAGACGTGAATACGTTGGCGGCGTCGCGTATAACGGGGTACGTGATTAGCAGCTGGTTTCCATCGCGAGAACCTGGAGGACCACCCCCGTGGTGACGCCACTGCACCCCGTGCACACGCCTCGTCGCATTCACGCGAAGGGATTCATAACGCGAGGAGGATTATGGGCTGCTGTGTCCAACAGGCGTCGTACCTCTTCCTTGTACCTACCATTGCCTTCACTTCGAACGCTGTAACGGAATGTTCTACCGCGAGTCAGCACTTTTTACTGGTAAAGTACTTTTCTTTGGTATGGATGAGGAAATGTCAGCGAAATGAAAACTGTGCAATGGCTCTGTCTCTTTACACATTTATTGCGACCGCGCCTAGCGGGATCGAAAGTGGTATTTTTACACGCTTCTCTGTGGATTTCTCCTGGACATTTCGCAGTTCTAGCTGAGTTGACTTGAAGCTGCACTTTTCAAGACTCGATTTGCTGGAGCTAGGATTAATTAGTAGACGAAGTGGGAGGATTTGCAGGCCCGGCTGGAGCTTTTTTTGCGCCCCAGGCAAACTTGCCAACTTGCGCAATTTATTTGGACACCGTACAACTTATAATATTTTATTTTAAAAAATACCAACAATGAAAAGACCATTTTGCGGCCCTTGTCAACTTTACGCCGTTGGCAGCTGCCTAATTTTGCCTATAGGGACAAGCCGGGCCTGGGGATTTGTTACGGGGAGGTATTAAAACGTTCAAGTGGAAATGACAGATTTAGATCCGACAGCGCTAATTGCGCTCAGAGATAAGGAGCGCGATGTCTGCGGAGCGGATGGAAAGTGAGAGCTCAGGAGGGAACACGTTCCTACGATTTGCACGCGTGACACGCCTATCGCAAATACGGATTAATGAACCGCGTACGCCTTGGCGGCGCATTGCTAGTGATCTAAACCCGATAAAGGGGAGACTATATCTTCTGTGGAACGGCGATCCATAATGCACCGAGCGAGTAAACGGCCACACGGAGCCTTAATTTATATCGCTCGGTGCCAGTAACCGACTGTGCTTTCGCTCGGCATACATACTTCAGATCTGTGACGTAAATTGTCATCTTTTAGTGTATTATAATTTATTAATTTAGACCGCTGTTCCTTGGTGTAAGAAATCCATGTCTGCTCACACGTCTCCGGTCAGAGAGATCAGAACCCCCTGACGAACATTAGGGGGTCAGCATCCGATACGCAAGAGTGTAGGTTACCACCCTTGTACCTCATTTGTATCCGAGTCTTTTACGCCCCCACCTCGAGCCGCTTTACTACCTCGACCATGTACCGGGTGAAAACTTCCAGTCAGTCTTTTTCCCCAAAACGCAGTAGATAATCATCACTCTTCCACTAGCAACCAAATAGGTACTGTACCCACCTAACTGCAACTAACCACCAATACCCTCAAAGCATTCATACGATAATCCCCGTCATACACAACCCCAAATCGAGACACCAAGTACCTACTCATTCCCTGACATCTGATTCGAGCTGTCTCTACGTACAAGTCTACGTACTTCAATTCCATCTTTAACCTTCTTCGAAAGTCTGAGTCTGCGAAACTCATCCCCCTGATCGAAGCTCCCCGCGCGAAATTACGCGGCGATTCGTCGCCCCGAATCTCGGCTCGCGATTTTTCTCGCGGTAGCTACCAGTCGACGGGTAGTCGGCGGTAAGGAACGATGCCGTAAAACACGCGGCACCGGGAGAATCGTAAAGGCGGTACTCGGTGACTCGCTCGATCCTTCGGTACACGACCCCGTCCGCGTTGCTATCGAATCCGCCTCCCCTCCCTTCGCGCGATTAACACCAGAACGTTCGAGACACCGGGTAGCCTCCGACGAGAGTAGGGTTACAGCACGTACCCGTGGCCCGAGACCACCCACAGGTTGAATCGATCAGCAACTGATACCCCTGAACGGAGCGAGAGAGAGAGGCGGAGCGAGTGGCTGGGGAAGAGATAAAGAAGAGGAGTTACAGGTGTACCGGGGCTGCTTATGCGGTCGCGGAACGCGCTCAATTCACGATAACAGCCGCGCTGGCTGGCTCGCTTTCAGAACTATCGAGGCGCGGGAGCTTTTTAATGTCGATTTTATCGCGGCCGGCTGAGCTACGGCGAGGCTCGCGAAATCTCGCGCGGGATTCCGGCACGACGGAAGCGTCAGTCGTTAGTGGCTGAGCTTGTTGCGGTGATAGGGACGAGGTCGGGTGATAAAGGGTAATGAGATCGTTAGGGGTGATGAATTCTTGGGAAGTAGATTTGCTAACATCGTACTGTACACCTAAATCGTACCTCGTCAATTTCTCGGTAATTAATGCATATATACTAATAGGGGTAAACAGTGTAGTTGTTGGCCACTTAAGTCAGAGGTTCACAAAAGCGTTGGATTATAAGTCTTATTTTGATAGCTTTAAGAACACAATTAGTGTTAATAGCTGTAAACGACTCTAATAGTCTAGAAATAGAAATTGTTTAAAAAAGAAGAGTAGAAGGATCCACAAAAATGTACAGAAAATACGTTACCTACGACAAAACATAGTTATTGGCCAGGCGAAGGCAATGATTGGCCGATCGTTTGGCAGTTATTGGCCACTATTTCATAACCTACATGTGACATATACCCTACCTAATTATGAAATAATACCTTTTCTACTTAAATGTTTCTATATTAGCTAGTATTGCACCTTCATTTAACAGCGTTTTAGATTGTATTAAAAGCATTTTCTTTAAAAACCTAACCTCTTAAAATCACAACAAAGAACTGTTTCAAGGCAATGATTAGCCGATCGTTTGGCAGTTATTGGCCACTATTTCATAACCTACATGTGACATATACCCTACCTAATTATGAAATAATACCTTTTCTACTTAAATGTTTCTATATTAGCTATATAGTATTGCACCTTCATTTAACAGCGTTTTAGATTGTATTAAAAGCATTTTCTTTTAAAACTTAACCTCTTAAAATCACAACAAAGAACTGTTTCAAGGCAATGATTGGCCGATCGTTTGGCAGTTATTGGCCACTATTTCATAACCTACATGTGACATATACCCTACCTAATTATGAAATAATACCTTTTCTACTTAAATGTTTCTATATTAGCTAGTATTGCACCTTCATTTAACAGCGTTTTAGATTGTATTAAAAGCATTTTCTTTTAAAACCTAACCTCTTAAAATCACAACAAAGAACTGTTTCAAGGCAATGATTGGCCGATCGTTTGGCAGTTATTGGCCACTATTTCATAACCTACATGTGACATATACCCTACCTAATTATGAAATAATACCTTTTCTACTTAAATGTTTCTATATTAGCTAGTATTGCACCTTCATTTAACAGCGTTTTAGATTGTATTAAAAGCATTTTCTTTTAAAACCTAACCTCTTAAAATCACAACAAAGAACTGTTTCAAGGCAATGATTGGCCGATCGTTTGGCAGTTATTGGCCACTATTTCATAACCTATATGTGACATATACCCTACCTAATTATGAAATAATACCTTTTCTACTTAAATGTTTCTATATTAGCTAGTATTGCACCTTCATTTAACAGCGTTTTAGATTGTATTAAAAGCATTTTCTTTTAAAATCTAACCTCTTAAAATCACAACAAAGAACTGTTTCACTGTTGCTATGACTGTTAGCTACCCATTGGCCTCGTGGCCAATGACTGTCGTAAGACATTCTTTACATTACAGTTCTTGGCCACCTATAATTTTTGCAATAATGTATGTATAATATTAATGAATAAATAATCAGTTTTTATAAAGTTTAAACCTTTATGTGTCTATATAACGAATACGAGAGTTATATATATATCGTAAATACATTAAATTATCTAAGAATTGCCTCATGTAACCGTCAGGCTATTCAATTCAGCACTGTAGTTTTCAAGCATCGATTTCAAGTTATCTATTTTTTACACTTAGATATACATATGTATATATGGAACTATATAATTATCATTACTTAATGTTGAATATTTTCTTTTTTATTTGTTATTAATATTATTTTTAGTGCAGGTACGATTTTGGAAACCGAGGGTTACGATTTAGGAGACCGGTTGCCTAAATGGTCTGAATTTAGGCAACTGGTGCCTAATCTGGTGCCTAAATTACAGCATGTCAGAAAAAGATTAATAAGAAATTAATTTGTTCCGAACAAAAGATTAAGCATATACTGTAGGTATATACAATATCCAATAGTCACTTGCGTTCAAATTAGTAGCAAATATGTGTTGGTTTTGTTTAACTAATGAAAGTTTATTTATGCAAAAATTATCTTTTATATTACTGCTCTGGAATGCATGAGAGGGGCAGGGCTGTAATGTTTATAACAGGATGTTTATAGCAATAGCATGCCCAACCGATAGAGTCCATGTGCTTGACGGATCTCTCCTCAAGAATTCATTCTGCCGAATCGTGTCGTTCTATAAAGACGTTCCTTCCAAGTGTGAAAATACTATTAATGTATCTTGAGTTTCCATGGCCAAATTCCCAATAATATGAAACACAACGTAAAATATCTGAGGTGGTGCGACATCGGCAACACTCCCCTATCTTGATAACTCAAAAACAATTTTCTGCGATTCGATAAGAGAATCTTGTACAAGATGGCTGAAGAAGCGTGCTACACTCGCGCGAACTTGGATGCTGAGAAGGAAGCTAAATTCGCAAGTTCGTGGTAATTGATAGGTACAACAAGGTGCAAAAAAAATTCAATGTTTCTCGCGAATAGGCGGAAAAGTTTGCACGCCCTCTTATCAATCAATCTCGCCACTTCTGGCACCGGGTAAAAAAAACGTAATCTACAGACACGCGAATGGAAACAGGTTTGAACGCGAGCCAAAGGACTCGGAGGTAAAAATACGACGCCAGAGGAAGTCCTGCAGAACTTGCCAAAAAGGCGAACGAACGTCCGCGGGGCGCGGGCACTTCGCGAATTCCCGACGATATCGTAAATTCTGGCAATTATCCTTAATTAATAAGTATCCAGTTAGCGGAGGGGGGGTGGGTGGTGGGTCGGGTGAGCGGTGCGCGCGCGAGCTCAGCACGAATTTAATGTCGACTGTGGGATATTTAGGTGAGGAGCCCGAGTCCCCGAGCCCGCGCGCCATAAACCAGCCTGTTTATTGGTGAAGCGGCGGAACGCGCTATTCGACTGGCACTTTCATTACCGTCTTTCTAATTGCCCGCCATTTAGGTAAACGTATATAAGCACCGTAATCCGGGACTCGTCGTTCGCTCGCCCGCGATCTCGCGTCACCGCTGCTCGGGTCCCACCGACGTCCCACGGATGGCCCCGAGAGTTTTGAGGGGAAGAGAACGACCGTCCCCCCGCGACTCCGCGCGCCATTACCTTTCCAGGGTGAGCACCTGGTGTCCGCGTTTAAAGGGACAAGCGTGGATAATTCGAGGCATCGGGGATTCTCTTCGCCGGCCGGTGTATCAGCTCCGGGCAGAGGATAGGCGTCGGAATAATCCGAGGAATCGCCGAGACACCCGTGGACCGAACGGGGAAGTAAGTCGGGAACGAAGGCAGGACGGAGTTCGTAGGAAAAAGGGGCAGAGGAAGACGGTCGCGACGGGTGACGCGTTTAGCACGATTAACACCGTCGGTTCCAGGACGAGGAGGGCCCACCTGTCCGATCCCCGGACCCGACGACAAATATCCGTTTCCACGGAATCGGCTGTATTACCAGCAATTTTCGTCCCATCTTAAATTCACGAGGGACAGACGCCGCTAATGGCCGCCGCTCCTCCTCGTCCTCTGTCCCCGTGGAGCAGCACGCTCCTCCCCAGGTCGTTTCGAAAGACGAGGACTCCCAGAGAAGACGCGCGCGGGCTCATTGAAATTCAAATGTCAATCTCGAGAGTACGAGCATATATACTAACGAGTGGCCGGGAGGGGGTTACGGGGGGGGCGGGGGGGCGGGGGGCGGGGAGGCCGTGAATGCAGAGTGCTTTTCGTGTCGTGATGTCGAAAACGGTCCCCGGATCGCGCCCATGTTTGCTCTCGAATTCAGCCGGCGCGGAGGATCTCGAGTTCCAAGGCTGCCTTCGTCTTGTCAATGTTGTTTTATAACTACGCTCACGGAATCCCGAAGACCGGACCTTGCTCTTTTCAATCCGAAGCTAGATCCACCGGGTCCTGTGCACTCTTCACGTTGACCCAGCTAAGACTTTCGCAAACACGCTTCTAGATGTGATGTAAAGGGTTCCGAGCAGGTAGCCTTCGAAGGAGATATTTAGACGGGTCACGTTGGCGTTCCACGAGTGTCTCTATTTCCGTTATCTAACTGCTGTTATCTAGATGCTTCCAATATATTATACTTAGGGACGAGCCCAGCAAGAAGGAAGTACTTCAGGGTTCTACGATAGTAGGTAGGGGAGACCGGGGCTGGTTGTCACAAGGGGTAGGTTGACTAATTGTTAATAACTTTGCACCGACATATGCTCTACTGCGGAAAGATTTACTGTAAAGTCACTTCTACTATGCCATGCATGTATGCCCGACCCCGCGATCGCACGTTTTTTGACAGTTATCAGCTTTTATCGAAAAATTGACTGCGTAAGTAAATATTTTTTCTTCAAGATTTTATGTTTTCACGCCCTATATAGTTACAATAGAATAAATGTTAAGGGACTATTTTAAAGTTTGTTTATTAGACGATCTATTGACGTAGTATTTTTATTTATACATAAATAGTTGAAGGTTATATAAATGATTAAAGTCAAAATGATCGTTCGGGGCTGGTTGACTAATAACGTTAATAAGGTTTAAATTGTTATTTTGTTATTCAGAAAGCGATTCTTATTTTTTATTTAAATTTCATTATGTTATAAATACATTGTAATTTATTACTAATTTGAAAAAATGTTCAGTTTATTATTAAAAAATGAACGAAAGGTACCTAATTAACATTTTATAATGAAACAACTCTTGTGAGATTGTGTTAGTTTATTACAACTGAGGTAAGTTGCTAATAACATTTTCTTAACTGATTGTACCTATAGTCAACCTACCCCATACTGTAAGTCTACCAACCCCGATCATGGGGCTGGTTGACCAGCATGGAAGGTGTTAGAAAAACATTAAAATACCTTAATTGTTGTCACATTAAGTCAAATTTAATAATTTAATCAAATAGCCAAATGTATGCCTTATCAAATATACTAACCTGTTTAATGATATTTCGTCCACATTATTAATTAAAAATCAAACACTGAAAAACTGGCCTACCAGCCCCGGTCTCCTACTCGTCAGAACATTCACAACAGTGACAGTTGATGATTTGAAATGGTAAATAATGTAAGTGCCAGAAGTGACAATTTTTATACTTCCTATGGTGGGCGTTTATGACCTCAACTCTACAAACTGGAAAAAATTATTCCAGCACTTGAAGCATTTACCACCGTATTCAGCATAGAATTTGCACCCTTCTCCGCTGAAAAAATAATTTTCCATTTCTTCGGCACTTACGTCGTTTACCATTCCAACTCCTCAATTATTTACAAAGTATTATACAATCCCATCCCAATCGACCAACCTCATCCCACCATACCCAAAGCACCGCGTCATCCACGTGGGTCCTCGCGGGCACCCGATATATCACAAGGACGTGGGGGCCGGCGAATTTTGATTTACGAACGGTGGAAGTACGAAAAAATCGCGACAGCTGCCGGAAAGTGAGGCCGGGTACCCCGCAAGCCCGAGAATATCGCCAAGTGCGCGGGCATAATGATCGACCAAAGCCGGCTGAGCGGTGCCTGGTGGAAGAGAAGTCGCGGGCGCGAGCGTAAACGAATAATAAAGCGGCCAGCGTAATATTTCAAGATGGCGCGGTACGTGCTCGGTAGATGGCACAGCTCGATATTATTTAGCGTCCTGGGGTCGCACCCACTTAACCCTATCCCGCGGCCGGAGCGAGCGCGCAAAAAGGGCGGCCACAAAGACAGAGAATAAGTTACCTTAGTCCGCGCGCAAAGGACGTGCCACGGCATTCCCGCCGCGAGGACTACGGTCCCTTAACGGCTAGGTTCTGCGGCACGCGGGAGGGTCCTTATCGTGCCTGGCCTCGCGTTGCTTTATTAATGGTCGCGTTCCGCCGGCGACCCACCCCTTGGATTCTCACATCGATCGACTGACTGCCGTTCGATCAGCTTCGGACACTTCTGTCTCCGAGCGGCGGTGACGTAAGGTGGCTGGAAGGAACATAGCAGGATCGCAGAAGGCGCAGAGGGTGTAAATGACAGCGCGCTTGGGTGTGGAGTATCAAGAGCCCAGGAAGTAGTGGAAGCATCGAGGGTTCGTCGGAATATTGCAATGAGCGACGAGAATCTCGCTAAGTCGCTACATCGCATTCCCTTTAAATGGTACTCTTTTAATTGATCCGTTCAACTGCGTCATCGGAAGTTTCCTGATCGAAAGTTGCCACGTAGGCGCGGGAGCCCCGCTTTCGAGAAGTCGCACGGGCGATCATTAATAAAAGCCGGATCATCGCACGTCCGACTAGCCGCCATCGTGACACTTGACAAATGTCTTATTTCTTTCCGCCCCGCCGAGTGTATCGCGGGCAATTACGCGAGGGAGTCGCGGCAATGCTCCCCGACGGGACTGGCTTTTCATCGTGATTAATCGACGATCAGGTTACAAGCCGACGCCGGGGTGGGGCTGAAACTTTCGGTCCCAGCCGAGACTGGAAGGAATCGCTCGGATAGACCGGCTATCTGCGAATTCTTGTTCCTGAATCGCGGCCATTTGTAAGGCGAAGGGGTCGGCCGCGATAAGGGAATCCTGTGGCAAACGATGCGCGGCGAGAATGTATATTTTTCGAGGCTCGCGCGTTTCATTATGCGCGGCGCGCCTGGACGGGAACAGCGAATCGGAACGGAATCCAATTCCGTGGGAATAACGCTCACTCACGGCACGCCTATCGAAAACACGAGGAAGAGGAGATTCAGCTTGCCGTCCCGACTTTTCCAACGCCCCGTTAGCTTTCTTTTCGATCTCGGCGCGAGCCCCCCAGGTGTCTTCAATTAAGCTGCCTAATCGGACGTAAAAGAGAAGACCGAGCGCTCCTCGATTAATCCTAGCCGGCGCTAAATTGGGCAGCGCGGACGTCATATTTCACAGCTGTCAATTTAATGCGAGCCCGAAAGAGAAATTACGCGGCGTCTCGAAATTTCTTCGGAGTCCTAAGCCGGACCATCGATCCACGACGCTGTCGGCGAAGAGAAACTTCGGATACGTTCAAGCGTAGAGGAAGATTCAGCGACGATGTCTCGCCTGCGTCGGACTTAGCCCGAGGCGAGCTGTCGCCAAACTGGAGCAACATTTATTGACCTCTACTACTGTGAAGTGGAATCGCGTAGTTCGGCCCAGCCAGAAGTGGATCACCCGGCTTGCGCGCCAGCATCCCCTTTCTCGCACACCGGCGATATTGGGTTCACGTCCACTCGAGGATCCTCTTACCACGGTGCCTGCGCAACGCACCCAATTAGCGGGACCGCGACAGAGCGACTTCTCTCCTTTTCTTCGTCCTCTTCCGCCTCCCCTGCTCGCCGCGTCCCAAGCGTACGCTTGCTTAGGGTCAAACGCTCGTAAACGTCCAGCGAAACGCCGGACACGACCCCGGCTCTCGGCCCCTGAAAGGACGTGTCCCCCTGGCCGCCTATGAAAAACGTATTATGAATTTCCCGATGGCCAATCGCGCGACGGCGCCGTGACCCCGGATTGTCAACCATAAGGCCGAGCCCTCTCTCCTTCTTTCTCTCCGTGGCGTTTTCACCGGAGATTTTCTATATCGTCCTCTCCGCTCTCCGTGTACGCGCGCTAACGACTCGGCTGGCCAAGCCCACAGGCCACAGGTGTAGTAAACCTCTTTACCTCACGCACTCCGCGTGTAATGGCCCCTCTTACACTCGTGCTGCGCATCTGCCGACCTCGCTGCACAGGATGTTCGCGTTATTATTGCCAGGCCTTCTTGCCGGTGAATGGAGCGAGGAAAGAATATAAAAAGACACGGGGAGGTTTCGGTATTACGGTCGTTAGGGACACATTGACGCTGAGGGATAATCAGCTGTCCGAATTTGCGGTAAATTTCGAATCGAAGGGGATATCTTCGAAGGTGGTCGGTAGAGATTTTAGGAGTGATTAAATCAAACTAAGGTCGGTAGGGGAGAGGTGGGATGAAAGGGACACGTATTGAAAGGGACATTGCAATTATCTGAAAGATAAAGGATCTTCCCACGACGAAAGTATTTTCATTTTGTAGCAACACTAATACATGCCCAAACACGCCTAACAAGTAAAATTTTGTATGTTTTTTCGAAACGTTTTGCCAAGTGCTGTTACCAATGACTGATTTCATTATTATTACATCTGGACTGATATTTATTCAGGAACAATAAGACATATGTTAAATAATCCTTTGTTTAATATTGTAACTGTAGAGATTAGATTTTCAATTGTGTTGTCATATTTATGAATGGGACACAAGAAATATTTATGAAAGGGACACCCTTTTCCTAAGTGTTCCCTTCAAAATCTTACTATGATAAACCGAACATTGGTATTAAAAGAATATTTATCACACATCGAGATGTTTTTGATCAATTTTGGTGCCAATTAAGATCTTTTAATTAACATAGTTTGGATTAATTTAAGGATTATGTGTTTGGTTTTTAATGAAAATATTATCCATTGGTTTTTAATGTGAGGATTATTTTTTGTTATTTAAGTATAATGTAAAGTAATGCTTAATGTAAAGTTTGTTACAAATATTTTGGCAATACCGTGGTATTTATGTAACTTGCGAAAAACGTCGACTTTGTAGACTTGTCGACATCAATACTGCGATTTCGGTACCAGCAGAAATAATAGTTAAAAGAATAATATTAATATTACCTTGTTTTAAAGAAATAATAGTTTAAAGAATAATATTAATATTACCTTGTTAAAACAACTATTATTACAACTTAACTATTATTTCTGCTGGTACAGTGTAATAAAACACTGTCCCATTCATAAACACCCATGTCCCTTTCAATACAGCCAATTTATGAAAGGGACAAAACACAATTTTGGAAAGCGAAAAATAAGATATGTAAATATAGAGAGAAGCTCAATAAGACCGTGTACTGTTATAGCCAGATAACTGGCCTTTCTAATGTGACCAATTAGAACTCGAATGGTTATTTAGTTTTTTACAATCTGGTCCTAAACAGAAATGTCCCTGTCATCCCACCTCTCCTCTATCATATATGTATATTGGCCGGTGAGTTTCGTGAGGGGTATTCTCCTACCACACAGTTTGCCTGCCTCGGTGCTCCTTTTCTCAACATTTTCTGACTCTCTCTCTCGTTCCATCTCGCTCTCACCTTCGCAGAACAAAAGTCAGCCAGAAATGGTGGGGATAGTGCCAAGCTTCTGGTGTGTAGGCCACACCGAGCTGTCAGCGTAGAAATACACGCATCAGAATAGGTGTGCGTTAGCTCCGAAAAAATTCAGGAGCTTTATTGGTCAGAACATTGATTCTTTCTCGATAGCTTCATCTCGTATTGGTCTACGCATAGCTTCGTAACGCACACAACTATTGCGTTAAGAATAAGGTAAACATACCTATTATGAAACACCTTCCCAAACATGTCCCCTTCTTGAAACAGCATCACAAATAACGAAATAAGAAATAGTTATGGCATATATAAGCAACTGCCAAACATTCTATCGATATTTATACATTCTTTTCTGTACAAATTCACCAACATAAGTATTATTATACAATAATCTATTACAAAAAAATGGTTTTAATGTAATTCATTGATAAAAATAACCGTTTCATATTGTGTACCTCAATTTTTTGAATGTCCCGCTTTATGGAACGGTTCGGAAGCGTGTTCCAAGACCACGGACCCGTGTTCACATAGTTGTACCAGTTCATGAAACACACGCCTCAGCTTTGATAATTAGATATTTCCAGTGAAAAAGAGAAATAGTTCATTATTTAAACTGCCCTAGAGCGTTTAGAAAATATATTATATTCACGTTTTCATCATAAATACGAGTAAGTATGCGTAATTCAAACTTTTTTAATAAATATCAAAAACCTAACCTGACGGGGCGTTTCATAATAGGGACATTGAATATGAAACACCGGGTCATGGTACGAAAACAGTGTTTCATAATACGTACAGGTTCTTCATTTAGTTTTTTAGTCATATTATTTTTTATTTATAATAAATATACATTTTATGGCTCATTATATAATCACAAAACAATGGCCTATCGAATGGTATGCAAGTTTTCAATGCTAACCCACTAAATTTTATAAATTAGATCACAATTGCATAACCCCATCGAAAAGCGTTTCATAATAGGTACGTTTACCTTAAATAACAGCCAAACGGTTAGGTTCAGGCGGAGCCGAGCAGCGTTCCCGTTACCCCACCATACCCTGCGAGGGCCTAGCAACTCCAACTAACAAATCCACGATCGTCAGATGGTGGTGGCTGAATTCTCCTCGATCGCTGTTCGCGAAAACGAATTCACCGGCCAATATATTTGATACCGACCATAGGATACCCTGCGATCTAAGCAGAGGCGGATTTGGGGATTTAGTGATGAGTTATTGCTAAGTTGATACATGAAAGGAAAGCGAATTGTTTTTAATGTTTTCTCAAGCCTCTGTGTTTCAACCTTTTTCAACATCTGTCCCCAAAATTTCACATCACCCGAAATTATACACAAACCCACCCCTTGATCTAAGACTATTGTGTTGCATATTCCTGGGGATTCATTAAACACACCGATCGACTCGCGAATCCTCGAGATCGAGGAGTCCATTGTTCCCAGGAACCAGAGGCCGTGCGACGATTTGTCGCTGTTCCCGATGAAGATCGCTGGATGTGTCGCGATTTATCAGCTTTATTATCGGAATACGCTCGTGACGTAATGTCGTGTTTCGGTATTCTATCGCGAGACGTGAAAAATTACGGTCTACCTGTTGAGACGCGGACGTACGGGCGTGGAGGAGCAACTGGCAATTAGATAAACGAGACGTGAAATTGATAATACGCGGCGGAATGCAAATCAAGATTGAAAAATTGAGGTGCACGGAAATTCCCCTTCCTTCTGCGGTTTAACACCCATTCACGGAACAGAGGCCCGCTCAATGGGCAACCGGTCCTTCCGGCTCTTCCGGTTTCCCTCCCCCTCTGTCCCACCCCGTTCTCGCCCCTTCTGTCCACGACGAGGAGCTTGATTAATTAACGACCGGCAGTGGCGGTCCACTGTTCGCCGGGATTTACATAACGTGTTGAAAAATACACGGCAAATGGAGGATGAATGGAGAAAAATGAAGTACATAACACCGTATCTGATCGAAGGGGGAAGAGACAATGTTAAGTGTTTATATAAGTCGCATCAGTAGTGGACGGAGCAGAGCAGTCAAACCTCCGAGGAATCCTTCATCATTTTGCAATTCGAGGCATCGTTTTTAAAGTATATCCAACTTAAAGTGAGTCTGACCTTGCATCGCATGCTTTTTGAATTTTAAAATGGCCAAAAAAATACAGAATGTGTAGAAACTGTGGAGTAAGGTGACTGAAAAAATTTCAGCGAGTATGGCAGGATATGTTTATTCTTTTCTCACTCAGGGAGGGACAGTAAATAGTGAAACAAATTTTGTTATTACAGCTTACGTATAGGTAATTAGGTAGACAGAGAAATCTGTACACAATGCGATATTATTTTTTCCAGTGCCAGGGGGTGGGCTGAAGGAGTGCACAGTTTAATACTAGATTTATCGACCAAGTCTGTGTGTATTTACTTCTACCACTGCTCGAGTCTCTCGGCCTCGCGTATTCGGAATTTCGCCGACTGTCGATGGACACTCCTCGCCACGTGTTGTTGTCGAGTGACGCGATAGCGATATGAAATTCACTTTCATTAATATTCTTTGTTACGCGCGTGCGAATGAAGAGGCTAGTGGCAAGTGAAGCTACATATGCGTTATGTACCTCCAACAACTTAGTGTTAATGGACCGATAGGGCTGAACATTCAATTACTACCGGCATTCAAACAGCCTCTATCTTGGAAACGAAACTTCAAGCTGCAAAATGGTGAGGAATTTTTTTCATTACTTAGGATTATAAACTTTGCATGCGTCGGTTTTGGCCCATAAATTTTGCGCAACCTGTTTAGTCGTTCTTGAACGGTTCCATAGTGGTCTCGGCTGCCTTGATTCGGTATTCGTTTTCGTGGCATTTTATAACGCGATCTAGTGAGGCGACTCGGTCATTTAATTTCGACATTAATAACAGTCAGTTTCGTGCCTAAGAATTTCGAAATACGAGAGCTAAAGTGCGACTTGAGACGCGTAAACATCGTAAATCTCCCCGAGATGAATTACGTGGGCGTGATGTACAGAATCGCACGTGTAATATAACAGGATCTATCATCGTCCAGTGAGATCTGCACCTCGCGTGCAAATTGATACGACACGGGGAGGAGATTGCAAAGAAACAACGATTCGAATCGTCGATACTAAAACAAGAATAATAAAAGTTACACGTGTTCTTCCGACTCTATCAATCTTTCCAAAGGAGATAAAAACGCCACGAGAGGCTCTCAACTAAATAATAAATAAAACCAAGCAACTATTAGATACCAAAAAACGATGTTGCTCAAGCAATTACACAACTTACCAGCGATCCGTTGGTCAGCTTCCTCGTGCTCCGGCGCGGCCACCCTCGAAAAAGTCTTCTGTTTGGCGAGTTTACGTAATCCAGGAACTCCTGCGCGGCGTCCCTCGACAATATTCGCCCGCGTGCGCGCGCACGTCATCGCGCGTTGGTAGCACATTTTCTCCGCACACGTGGAGGCCAGATATCCTCGGAAACCTGAATCGTCGGGCCAAGAAACCACTAGAGCTCGTTCGGTACGCGGACATCGAGTGGCCCCTCGTCCTCGGCCCACCTAAGTCAACAAGCAGGCGAACCAAGTCCCAGGCATTTTAACGTCCGCGGGGTTACGGGCACGAGTGCTCGTGAATACACGCAGGTGCAGGCAGGTGAACACCGCTGTCGATTGTGTGCGTCGCTTCTCGTGAATTCTCTCTCGAGCCGGCCGAGGAAAGCGACGAAACACGCGGAAACCGCGCGTATGCGGTCGTTGAAGCCTCCGGGTCACGACTTAAAGCGCTTTCTTTTTTCAAGAGAACGAGGCTCGTGCTGCGAAGCTCTGGTAGCTAACGGAAGGCTCTTTGTGTTAAGATTTCTTTTCCCTTTGCTTCTACGCGTTAGAAACTGGAAATAAGAGAAACTATAAGGGGCACGCGAAGTGGTAATTAAATTAGGGGGTTGGACCACCTTGGTCAACAAATATCGCATCCTTCGGAATTTATTTTTGACAAAAACACTTTTCCCGATTAAAAGTTTTCAATAAAGATTTTTCTTCAAGTATACTCTCGACCGCCATGTTTATTCCAAAGGAAGCTTGGGAACAAAAATGGTATTTATATTACGCAAAGATGTCTCTATCTTTATTGAAAAATTTCAAGCGAGAAAAGTGTTTTTATCTTGGAAATAAATTCCCAAAGATGCGGTATTTCTTGACCTAGCCAAGGTACTCTAACCCCTAAGTCTATGGGCACAATAAAAAACGCGAAACCAAATAGAAACCCTGTGGTGTCACATTGGAAACGCGATACTGCTTATAATCTCCAAGATTAAAGATCGAGACTGGGGTCGACATAAATACTCGTAACTTACTACCCCATGCGCGAATACCAGTCCCATATAATTAGCGATAGGCGATAGACAGTTCGTGCAGGAACGTCTTAAGCTACTTCCTCGTCATTGGATCCTCTGTCGCGTCGCAAGTGTCCCTTAAAAATTCTTATCTATTTTTCTTGCAATAACCTCCAGTGTCAGGGTTAAATCAAACGATCGCAGAGAGTCTAGAGATCGGTATTCCCCAGGATATTTGAATTTTTACGAAAACTTACGGTCCAGCGTGTTCAACGTCCTCTTGACTGCAGGCTTTTCTCCAGGTGTCATGTTAGAGCGGATTTATCGGGGAAGCATGTTCCAAGTAGTACATCAACGCGAGGAAATTTATTACTATATAAATAACTCGGTAAATACGCGATGATGCGTGTGTATCGCGTTTATCGCGGGCCTCGCGGGCTGGCCGCAGTTTGGAATGCGAGAGACGCGCGCGGGACGAAAGTAATCGAATACCGTCTCGAGTTCGTGGTACACGCGTTGATTACGGGCGATCGCGTAAAGGGGAACGATGATCGGGGAGAGGTTTAATAAACGACGATCGACAAGCCACACATTGGCTACAGAATATTCTTTATTTTACCTCGCATCCTCGCCGAGACACTCGCCGTGCCTCTCGATTTTTACCTCCCAGCTTCGCGCTGACCATATTCATCGGGTCTCAAACGTGACTCGTTACAGAAATTTGTACAGATCGCACGCGCATTCAGATTACAATCTTCCGAGAGAAACGCGGGGGAAACGATAGCGTATATTTCACTGTGTTTCACCGTGCGAGCGATTTTTATTGACAAGGGGGGTTAGGCGACGCGTGCACACGGGTCGGACACGAGTGGGATTGAATCGCGTTAAATAAACGGCTCGGCATAAATAAGAACGAAAATCTCGACGCGAACGTGCGCTTAAACGAGAACACTGGCCATTCCCGAGCGTGTCGAGGGGCACCGCGCTGAACTCGCGCCCTTGTCGATCACCCCTTCGATTCTCCGCACGCATTTACACGGGAAGAAACACGCCGCAGGCATTATATATATATATATATTCATCTACGTGTAGACGCGTGACCCGCGTGCACACGTTATTATTTAACGTTAAACTATCACGTGGTTTTTACTGGCACTCTCCGCTCGGCGTGCAAGAGCTTAAAGGCACCGGTTAAGGCACAATCGTCCGTCGTACATCACGTCGCGAAAGGATGCACCGAGCTGATCCGCTCGGCCGCCGCGTCAGCACCTGGCTATGCCGACCAAAGGGACCGTCACGGCTAACACCGAGGGCTTGAGCAATTTTACGTCGATCCGATCACCGATCGTAAAGCCGTTTTTGCAGGGCCGCACGCGACCGGCCACGTCCGCTCTTCCGCACTTCCCGATGTCACCGTACGCCGTCCATTCCCGTCTTCCTCGCCGCAGTCCTCCACGTCCTCCTCTCCTTCCTCATCTGCATTGCACTTGCCTCTAGTCCTTCAAACTCCGGCTTCCCTTCCCGCAGGCCTGGAACGCGAAGTTTGCCCCTTACCTCTGCTGCCTGTTCGCCCAGAAGCGAACGGTGCAGGCCTCTTCCCCTCGGGATCTCCAGAACCATTCCTTCGAACCGTCAAAGATCTCGCACATCTCGAGCAACGGCTCGACAACGATCCACTCTGCTCGTAGCAAGTCTCGTTTCTATCGAGAGCTGTCAACCAGGCTCCGGGGTCATGTCTTCCTAGTGAGATCGAGGGGCGGCCCCGTGTCCTGTAGAAGCTCGTTCTCCTCGCTGTCCGTCGACCTCTCCTCCTCGGTGCTACCAGCGTCCGCCTCCTGCCCGTCCGTTACCCCGCTCTTCATACTCAGGTCGATCGGCTCCTCCTGTTCGGGACCCAGCGATCGCAAGAAGGCTAGACTCTTGTCGTACACTGCCTCCATCTGGGTCCTCTGGCACGCCACGTCAGCCACCCTGCACTCGTCTCTGGAGATCCTGGTCTCGTTGTCCCTCTTGGGCGACGGCGTCGATCTAGGGCTGACGCTGTCGCTCGAGGAGCTCGTCAGACTCGCGACCATCTGCGACGCGCCGACCTGGTTCACGTAAGGGACGATGAATCGTTGCTGGAACGGGAAGAAGGGCGCGTTGAGCAGCTGCATGTGCGTCAGAGCCGGGTGGAAGAACGGCGGGCCCCTCCACATGGGGAACCTGGACACCTCGGGCCTGAGGAGCTCGTGCGGCGCTCTCACCAGGTCCACGGGCCTCAGGAGAGGATCCTGGCTAGCGCGCGTCGAGACCTCAGGGGTCCTGAGCATCGCGTCCTCCGTTTTTGGGTACCTGTCTTGCTGGTGGTGCTGGTGGTGGTGGTGGTGATGGTAATTGTTGGCGGTGGTGGTCGTTGTGGTCACCAGGCCGATGACGGGCGTGGCGCTGGTCGTGCCAGACTGTGCCTCGTTATTGTTATTGTTATTGTTCGCCAGGTCCAGCGAGCCGAACGCCTTCTCGTACGCGGACTTTGGGTCCTTGATAAGGCGCGTTTGCGCCTGGTGCGACTGTTCCTGGAGGAGGCAGTGGATTTTGAACCAGTTCGAGCGGCGACCGTACCTGGAGCCCGACTTCGACATACCCACCATCAAGCACTTCCGCAAACGGCACGCCTTGCACGCGGTGCGGTTCTTCTTATTGATCACGCACACACCACCGTTCTTGCATTCGGAGATGCTGCCCAGGTTGTTGTACGTGCGACCGAAGAACGACTGTGAAGCAGAAAATCATCCAATGGTCCGATCGGTAAACCAAACAAGCGAAATTAAAGAGAAACATTTGTTCCGTAAGAGCAACTTCGTTCCCTGCGCTTCATCTTGATAAAACAGTATCATAATGGGTGAAAAAAATTGAGTCCTTGATTCAAAAACTAGAAACCTGAAGCGTTAAAATGCGTTTTTTTCAATATTTCTTTGCCACCATTTTTCGCAGAGAATACAGCCATTCCATCGCTTAAACTTACAAAATCTCAAACCTTCTTGTCTGAGTAGAATAATTTGGCCACCCCCTGCAAAGGAAGTGACTTTTGTCTGAAAAGTGTTCTTCTATCTTACACTTCTCGAGTTATAACTCAAGATCGGAAAATCAGAGGGTCTTAGAGTGAATTTAGGCAGAAAAAGAAATTGCGTATCCCCAAAGTTTCATAATTTGTTGAATTTGCGAGATGGGAATCTTCCCTTATAAGAAACCTAGCACCAATATCGTAACTTAGTATTTCAAGGGCTAACGTAGTTATAGAGATCTGTGAATCCCCAGGAATACATGTGCCTATGCGCTAGAATAGGAGAAACGAAACTCACACCTTACGTCCTTATAAGTTAAACTCGCAAACCAGGTGCGAATAGAAAACACGCGGGAATCAAACACTATTCGCTTATCATCCGCTGGCCACGAGAGGCGCCTCCTCGTAACCATCAATTTCAAGCATAATAATACCTCGCGCCACAATGAGAAACGTGAAATCGAACTTTCAGCGAACTAAAGAAATAAAGTCAGACACCGGGCCGGCGAGCGAGATCCGCGCAGTCACCGGTAATTGCAGCGTTACGCGGCCATCTGCTTAAGGCTACAATTTCATTTGCATCCGTGCACCGATACGCAGCGAGCGAGGAGGGGTGGTGGCCGGTGTGGAAGCAGCGCGGGAACACAAACGGCCATTGTGCATTTTTTCATGGACTGGATACTGACCTTGCAACCTTCGCACGTGAAGGCCCCGAAGTGAAAACCCGCGGCCGGCTCTCCGCAGACCCTGCAGAGCTGATTCATCTGCAACAAAAAGATGCGACATGTGGTCACGGCTGGGAAACCGAAACGCGTTTAGAATCTCGCGGCAGCGGTGATCATGCTAGACTGCGATATGCGCGGGAGACTTTCTTATCGACCTTTTTCACTGCTCAAGGAACTACAGGCTAGACGGTGTCCCCGCTGCTAGCGCTATTCGTTTCAGCGACCATCATTGGACACGTTCAGCACGCTCGAATTAATCGTCGTGCATTTAACAAGCATCTGCAACGATATCCACGTCCGCGGTGGTCCGTCACAAGGAAGATATCTCGACGGTTTTGAATGATTCGTACGCGACCGAGGAAAGCTATACAGCCTGAACCGTGGGGCACCGAGCGCTGGCGTGGATCGTGGCCGACGCCAAGATCGGACCAGGCGCGCTCGGTGAGGTTGAGAATCCTGGGTGATGCGTTCACGCTCGAAAAGAGACACGGCCGAAGGTAAAAAGGACCTTTCCTTCGCGAGGCCGCGAGAACCGTCGGGGATTCGGTTGCGAGACCGTGTTCCTATTAAAACCTAGTTAGCCAGTCATTACCGGTGCAGCCTCCGCGCGGAGAGACGCGGACGGCCGAGACGCGACGATCAGGCGAGAAAGGATGACCGAACGGGAAAGGTAGAATCGTGGACGGGAGAGCGCGCGGACGGATCCAGCGGCGCTGCTGAAGATGCCGGTTCGATTCCAGCGCCGAGGAGGGTGTATCGACTCTAGTTTGCGATTTCGCAACGGATGGTAATCGACGATGTAAGGGGCGTTCGAAGTAACATTACATCAGCCCGCGTGCGAAAGAACCTTTCGACGGAGCGGGGCCAAAGGTCGGGGCAGGCGTTTCGCAAATATTTTTCGAATTTCCGCTATTTTTTTTCTCCGCCGTCGCGAGGCGAAGCAACCGCGAGGCTCATTCGATAATTAGGCTCGCGGAATCCGATCCGATTCCGCGCGGATAAGTGTCTCGACAAGTTCGATAAGATGATCAAGATCGCACGAGGATTAAGGCGAGTAATTAGCGAGGGATTCAATCTCGAGGAGAACCGGGTGGGAGGGGGTTGATATCGCAGTAGAAAGCGCGCATCTTTCATCTGATACGTGCGTTAAATCACCTTTACGATGTCTGTGACTTCATTACAAAAGTGCAGACGGAAATCTCGAGTCTCCGCGTCTGAAAATAATAGCGCCCGTTTACTTTGCATCGTCAATCAAAAGAGGGATCTTTTATTTCTAAGTGACGCGATCGAGGGGGCCGGCTTCTAAAGTAGCACTTGGAGAACGATCGCAAAAAGTACAGATTAAATATTGAACGGAGTTGATTCTATTGACATAGTAGTCCGAAAACTAGCACTTGTGTACTACCATCCCAAGTAATCGCCCAATTAAACCACTCCGGGGGCCTCGCCCCCGGGACCAGGACGCTTCAATGGCCACGCGGGAACGTAAACGCGAAGGCTGAGAGTTCACCGTGAATGAAAAATGATTTCCCGTTCGCGCCGCCGTCCAGAGCGTATCTGGGTGAGACTCCGGCTGATGGCTTCTTGTGGGAACGGCTGCGGCAAGCGTGCAGGCCGTGGGGAGCGTAAAAAAAGGTTAAACGTCCAACAGATGACGCGGCTGTGTCACCTCGCTTCTAATCCCTGCACTCGGCCGCTGCACTCCAACGGAACTAAATAATGTTCTTCGTGTCTCGATGGCCTCTCTCGGCGTCTCCCCCCCCCCCATCTCTCGCCTCCGCGCCGGCCATAGTGATTCTCTCGTTCCGTCCCGGGATCGACCCTCTCGGCCGCTTAATCGCACACCCGCAACCGCGGAGACGTCTCATTAAGTAACGCGCGAAGGTAATGCCGATGACGGATGGCACTCGACGAAGAAATGAAAGTAGCGTGCCAACGGCGGATCTTTTTCCTCGCGTTACACGGCTGATGATTCGCCATCACGCCGTCGAGGAGGGGTTACCGTGCACGACGGGCTTTTTTCGAAGGGGGCGAGCGAACGAAATGCGGGTCTGTCGGGACAGCGGTGTCTCTATTCTCCCTGTTCCTTCGCGATTCGTACACTGGGTATAGCGTGCATGTTCGCCCGCTTAAGGGGACTAGGCAGTCGAAAAAACGTTTTTTTTTTTATTGCATTTTCCGAAAGTACAATCTTTTCTGAATAAAATGCCGCCTGGTTTCTAGTAAAGTTCGAAAAATTGTAGATTTGGCAGCTAAAAACGTCAAGCGGCAACCTATAGCGTCGCCTTTGCCCAGAAACTTTAAACGCGTTTTCCTCGAAATCTTTTTTTCTCTTGCTTTTTCCCTGATTGTGAACGAATGGAGGTTCAGATCGACTTGAAAAAAATTACAGGATGTGTAAAACATGTGCCATTTCCGGTCAAACCTCTGATATGGTCCGTAAAAATTCGAGATTTTCATCAAAAAATTAAAAAGTCACCGGATGTTAGTAGCGCCCAAACAAGAACGAATTTTTCTCGGAAATATCGCCGTTTTTCAGCCACCAATCGCATAATATTGATTTAATGTTTGTTTTTATAGGTTTGACCGGAAACTATGAATCCAACAAATAAGAATCCCACCTTTAAAATCGGATTGTGTTACATTTTAAGACCGATATTAAGGCAAAACGACGGAACAACGTTAAAATGTTTACCCGTCTGCAGCGCCATTTTTAAAACACATATATATTTCTTACCATTTATTTTTCAATCCGCATGGTAGTAATAAACATTGGGTAAAAGGATACATCTGGATGCGCTTTCATTTTTTCACAAATAAATAAAGGACACAGTCTCTTTTTCACGAAAAACGACTGCCTAGTCCCCTTAAGTGGACTCCGAAACATAGGGACATTGGGGAAATCGGTTAAGGCGACTGACCAGCACGCACTGGATCCGAAGATCGTGAGTTCGAGTCCCATCGCCAGAGGTGTCCCTTTTTCCCCTATAGTTTATTTAGAAATGTTCGGAATATGTTTCATTCTAGTGGAATAGAATGCGGGAATTGAATTCGAAGAGGAAGAAAAAAGGTACTCACCACGTCGGTGTTGGCCGCCGCCGAGGCGATCGTCGACGTAGGCGTCCACCACCCCGCGGTGGCGGATGTCGAGCTTGTAACGATACCAACGCCGGTTGCCCCAGGGATGGATCCGCTCCCAGCCAATCCTGCCGAGCCCGACAAATCGCCCACGTCCATTCGATGTCCTTTAATCTCCCGATGCGAACGGTACGCTCCGGTCCCTCGTGCCGTCCGTTCCGTGTTTGATGTCGCGGGCCAGCATTCTCGCGCGTGTCTTACAACCGCCGCCGCCGTTCGCGATTTCGTTGGACGCCGTTGCTCACGATCGCGGCAAAAAACCAGGACCACCGTCGTCCGTTTCTTCTGTCGTCGCCGGGACGCCGCGCGTGCTGCAATCACGATAGACGATCCGTGCGTTTTGCGCTGGCCTTGGCTCTTAACTGCTTCAAAAAATTGCGGCTACCTTCCGTGGGCATTGAGAAGAAAGGTGAACTGGATTGTCTCGCGGAGCTTCGCGAATGATTTGAATAGAAACCGCTTGGAAATGCGAGAGTGGCGTCCCGTCGCCCCGAAAACTGCACCCGCCGCCGCCATTCGAATCTCGCCTGGTCCCTTCCAGATAACATGTCGTGTTTACAACGGCGTAACGCCATTACCATGTTAACGGAGCCCGCCTCGCGAGAGGCGCATAAATACGAGCGCTAATTACGGCACCGGCCACGTATTAATTTCATCCGCGCAGGGGAACCGAACCCGGTGCGCGCCTGGCGAACCTCGACGCGTGTAAACGTGCCCGCTTCCGATTAACGACATTTCCCTGCTCGATCCATTGCGAAAAGAAATCACAATCGCCGCTCTTTACGCGTCAGGATCGCCTCCGAGGATCGAGAAACTGATCTCTCGCGGAGGGATTGCTCGTCGAAAGGGATTCCGCAGTGGTACAAGTCAATGACAGAGGCGGCACGGATATCTCTTGGAAGACAGAAGGTTGGAAGCTTGAAATAGGTAGAATACACCGCATCGGTGGTTTTAATTAAATCGAACAGGAAATTGATGATCCGCGCGCGTAAACTCGACGGCGCTCGAGGAAGCTCGATGAAAATTCGAATGATGCATGGACCGAGAAGAAGTTTGTTTTTTGCTCGCTCGCCCGTGCGGCAGATATGAATTCTGTCCAAGGATGAACGACGAGGCGAGAAACACGAGGAGCATCCCGACGCTGTGACGTTTGTAAATTTTATCGTGTAACGTCTTCCTTAAATAATGACAAATTCATTAAGAGTGCCACAACCGCGGAGGACCGGTTCGGTCGAATGTATCGTTGCCACGCTTGGGAGTCTAATAAATCCCCGCTCCCGCGGGTTAATCTTCTTCTTCTTCTCGTTGAATTTCTATGATCTTGCTATGATCGACGAATATCTAGGGAAATATTCGACACCGTTTCAGTTCCACGATAATTAGCAAAGACGAATTCATCGAACGTTGTTCGCGATTATCTATCGACAAAGTCAACTGTCCATGTGACATTCTCGTCGCGACTGAGGCCGAAATTTGCGAAAGTTCGAGTGGCCACAGAGCTTCGTAATAATTGCAGACGGATTCCTAAACGCGCGTTAACCCTTAACCGGTGACGTGGAGTCTGGATGACTCCTACAGAATTATTTTTCATTCGACCTTGCTTCAGTGGCTTCGAACAAAACAGGCAAAAGTATCTGTTCAAATATGTAATAGACTCCAGGATATGTTAAAAATAAATTCAGGTTTGCCAATGTCGAATTATTTATTAAATAGGAGTCTATGAAACCCCGCGTCACTGTTCACGTCACCAGTTAAGGGTCCACGGTCCCCAAAATTCAGCCGCAATAACACCTTTAATATTCATTACCATATCTCACTGTCGCGAGCCTTACGTAATCCGTGGATCGCCTACAGACTTTCCGCTCCGGAACCATATACTCAGCTTTTAATCGACAAATCCCATTACCCGGGGCAAGATCGGGTCGTAAAGACGCGGTCGGCGAGTCCCCGAAAGGCTAATTCGATAAGTAACGCCACTCTCGCCAGCCGATCCACGAGGTAATTAAGCGGATTAAATTCTTTCCTATCTAATTTTCTAAATTCTCGTAATAAATATTCACGCGCGAGCCGGGCTCCTTCTTGCAGCTTCTACGTGCTCGTCGAGCTTGGCGGAAGAGCCCCCGACCGCGGGCGCGTATCCAGCGATTTGCATGCCTTGTTGGAGGTGGAGGCAGGGGGGAAACGAAAGGGACGAATGAACGCGCCAGTGTGCGCGATTTGCTCGTCGATATTTTCAAACCAGACTCCCCGCGGGACAGGTAAGAACAGAGGCTTCGTGCATCGTTACCACGACCGCAACAAGTTTGCAGTCCTTGGAATAATCGCTCTTTTGCCTGGCTACGCGCGTTGCCGCGCGTATATGCGAGCGTAATGCATCGCGTCACTCTTCGGAGGACGGCCTGGCAACCAGGATTAGCGGCACGGGCGCGAGAAGAGGCTAGGGACCATAAAACTTGGCCGACAGCGAACGATTTCAGCTGCTCCGGCACCGAACACTCAACATCCAGGCGGACGCTGTAATTCTGATAGAAATGCGCGTGAAACGAAATTTGGGACAATCTGGGTGGTATCTAATCTAGGACAACCATTCAACTGAAACGTCACCCTTGATCGTGTCCTCGGAGATGAAGGAGAAACGACAGCCAGTGGGGGAAGAGGAGGATGTAACATCTACACACGGCGCCGTCGACGAGAAGAGACGTTCCGAAATATCGGCTATAGATTTTTAACACGAGCCTCTGCCTTCGCCCAGTTCGCATTTCTTCGACGGCTGTTACGACTGTTTTTTCGGCTTTCCCAGGCCGTCACGCATCATTAATATCCTAATTGTCCGTCAACTTTTTTCACCCTGTCCGGCCGTCGTCCAAAGGCAAGCGTGCTCACAATAATAATGATTGAATGGTGAAACACTCGCGTCAAAAGTATCGCCGTTTCCTCCTTTCTACCCTCTCGCTGTCCCGTCCCCCATCTCACCGCCTCGCCGTCTCTCTTTTTAATCCGGCGCCTATCCTCCTTTTTTCCCGTCTTTCTATCGCAAAACATCGCGATCGCCGTGGCAGCCAATGAGTGACGAGCGGCTGCAGCATTAATGAACCGGTTGTGAGCGGCACGTCACACGGATATCATGGCACCCGGCTGCAGACAGTTGAAATTGTTGTGCCCCGGACGTCGTGACAAATTAATCGCGGACGAAACCGGAGGCGGAGAGAGAAACGGGGATGACCGAATTAGTTTTTCGTATGGCTGTCTAGCCGGAGGCTACGTTGGCTCGTTAAACGAAGCGAGTCGCGCCGCTTGCGCCGATTCCATTTGCTCGACGACGATGGCTCGCTTGATAGATTCGTTTGTCTACTGTCCGGAGAAGAATCAGCGCTGACGTGTGTCGTGCTGTTATAGAGATAATTACCGCGGTGCAAAGGGGAAGGTGGAAGACGGGCGGATAGCCAGCGTATCAGAATTTGATAAAGTGGAACTGTGTCGGTATCTGTGCCGCGCGGAGGCGAAGGATCGCTGGATAAGCTGATAATGTCACCGAGATGTTTGCTTGCATAGGTTTACGGATTTTTGGAGTCGATCCTTTCACTAATCCGCGAACGAGACACGAGTCCGAGCTGTTCGTATGCAAAGTGGGAAGATTCGCTGCATCACGAGCATCCTTGGTGTTTTCTAATTAACTCTGACGAATCCGTCATTCATACTGCCCGTAAACTCTCACTGAATACACTTTTCCGTGCCCCCCCGAAAGGAAGCTTCAATCTCCAGTCAGCCGACGTATCTCGGATTGGAAGCCCGCATAATTTCTAACCCGCGCCTGTTCTTTCTTCTCAATTCCACGGCTAAGAGAGGAGCAGCCGAAACGGCCACCCTCGATCCAAACACGGTCGTTCACTAGCTCTCGGCGAACGTGCTACACCTACCATCAGCGAGAACAACGTATCCTGAAGGACTCGAGCGGTATCCTCCACGAACAGATTCCTCCCCCTCGTCAGCGCGTCATCGGACCACCTCGCACATGAGCTTCAGAGCACTCCGCGCACCGTTCCCCACAGGGGCAAGCATCCTCATGCCTTCTATCAGCGAGGCGAATCCAGGGACAAATCCACTCGCGCGCGCGCCTCACAATCCTCGCCGGCCTCTGGGGCGTCGCGGGAGATTCACTTTTTAACTGTTTTCGCCACCGCGTCGAGGTGCACTGGCGCGGAGCAGCGTTCGGTGTTGAAGCGGAACGCCGCGCGTACCCGCGATTTCCCGGTGCCCGCGAGACGCGCTCGAGCGGCGTCCACGGAATCCGCGCGGTCCGGCGCGGCGGGTATCGCGCGGAGAACACCAGGGCGGGAGGGAGGCGGACGGTCGGAAGCGGAGATAAATAAAACTGAAGGAGAAGAGAGAGAGAGAGAGAGAGAGAGGCAGGGAGAGCGAGAAAGAAAAGGGAAAAAAGGGTAGGAAGAGGAACACGAGTCGGGTGTACGAAAGAAGAATGGAAGGGAGAAGGTGGAACCGGGAAGCGTGGGACAAAACGGGACGAAGAAGAAGAGGACGTGGCTGGACCACCGGCCGGCTCGGGGCGTGCGCTCGTGTAGCACGTGGCCGCGAGACTGAATATCCCCTACCTCGGCCACCTTCGACAGTCCGTTTGTCCGCCTCATCCTTATCTTACCTGCTCGGCCGAGAAAGACTACCGCGGCCTTCTCTCGTTCTCTCTCCTCCCTCCCACCTCTGGACACCCCTCTCCTTCTCGCTCCTCGATCCTCTTCTTCTTCCTCTGCCTCCTCTGCGGCTTCTTCTCGCGGCCTCTTCCTCCTCCACTTCTTCTTCTTCCCCGTGGCTCCTTGCGCGATATCCTGCTCTTCCGAGCTTGTCGATCTCGCTCCGCGCAGCATCCATCTCCACAGAACCAGCGCTCCTCTCTCTCTCTCTCTCTCTCCATCCCATTTTCCCTGTGTAGGTACACGACGGTCTCGCGAGCGATTCCAGGATACGTTGCTCTCTGTCTCGCTGGATACGCGCAACCTGCGAGCCGCGGCTATCTAGGGGGCGCGGGCGCGAGGGGGGCGTTTCGGTGTTGCGCGGAGTTACGGAGGACCGGCACCCTGGGGTGAGGGCTATCGGGGATGAAGTTTTGGAGCACGGTCTTTGGGATGGAATGGGATTTTTGGAGCAAGATACTCGGTGTTTTAGAAAGAGCAGGTGCCTCGGAGACGCTAATGCTTAGATAAGATCGTTGCAGACACTAATTTATATCAAACACATCTCTGCCTACTCTTCGAATAACGTCGTTCAAGTTATCCGCGCATGTACCGGGAGTACAGTGATTGACAAATTTCTCCAATAAAACCTGTCACACGTAGACAAGCCTCATTTATAACGAATTGATTGCACGGCTCCTCCGCGAACGAAAAGCTTCGGCGCGACGCGAGCCGTGACCGGCAATGAAAATTACAAACTTTCCACGGCGGCGAAAACGTTTCCTAACCTTTGTAACGAGTCGACGGTCCATAAAATTTTCCCGGGGCCGCGCCGCGGCCTAAGTATCGCAGATAACCATCTATATTTAATGAGCCGTTCGTTCGACGCCGCGATTTCCCTGAAGTGCGGTCAGAAGCACGTGCGGAAAAGCGGCGCACTGTAAAACCTGCTACCATGGGACGATCGCCCGATGAATCGCGTAACTGTAGCAGCGGCGTGAACGTAATTGAAGGAAACACAGTCGTGGCGTGTCGTGTAACGAGATATTTTATTCTCGAAGAGACGCTGCATCGAGGAGAACTCTCGTTTAAGGCTTTCGCGCATTTTTGTATATTTTTATCAAGTTGGAGATGGAACTAAAGTATCTAGAAGTGAGCATAGTGGATTAGGAAAGTATTTTACACTTTTTCGGAGTAAAATATCGTACTAGACGAAATCAGTGACTCAGGTTTGAATTTTGGGGCAGCCGAGTACAACGGATAAAAATATTTTTAACGCGAATTTGAAAATTTTAAAATTTATTTGAAGAATAAAATCGAGTTTTCTTTTCTTTTTGCAAAGCTCGTGAATCATTTCAGTCGTCCTTACATTAATCTCCTTTTTCCGTTCTCTTTGGGAGGTGCTTGGCCCCTTGGCCCCCCTCTGGGTGCGTCACTGGACGGCATTATGCCACAGTAGATGATGGAAGACATGATTTTCAACTAATATTGTAGAAGATGTTAAAGCGATACCGCTGTGAATATATAGTGTGGACCGTAAAAGAATTGAATAGAAGACGTGCGCGGCGACTTCAACGCTGGGTTTGCAGTGACCCGAAAGAGACTTCAACGCCTGCGTAGGCAGCTATTGTGACGCACGGTGATTTCAACGCCGGGTTTGCGTTCACACATTAGTGTTGCTATACCCCAGCAGTAGAGTAATTCGTGTAATCTTCTTTAACTATGGGAAGACACTATTTCAAGCTTCTTTTAATATACCTGCGTGATTAACATAAGCCTGCTGCAACATGACCTAACTTATGCAACGAGTCATTTGCTTCTGAATACTTCGCGCGCATACGAGGAGCGTAGACAATAAGTTGCGGTATAAATCGAACTATTTCCAGCGTTGATCAATGATCGTAGATAAGTGACGCAAGATGATCCAATGAAAAAATCGTATTCCCCCTTACGTAACCACGCTGGAGTTTCGATCGTGCGGATCTGGCGTCGTAGAGCCGCGAACGGTCGCATAATAGCGCGCAGTTGTGTCTTCTTTAAAAGTATCGCTTTGTTGAAGATCACGACGCGGGGACCTCGCTTTTGTTGAGCATCGGCCCGGAGATCCGCGAATGTATTTCAATTACGCTCATCCGCCGTTCCCCTGCCAGCTCGTTTGAAGCGAGACAAATGGCATATCGCGGTATCACAGCTGAATGGGATAAACCAGGAGAAGGTTACGTCGCTCGAAGTGGGAGGCGGCCGATCAGCGACCAATAGAAACAGCCGCCACCCACGAAGCTATAAAAATTAATTTATCACATGGATCGCCGCCTACGCCATTGCTCCGTCCGCGGCGTCCCGATTACGCAGCATCCCGCGAGATAGCGCCACCTGTCGGGTCTTTCCCGTGGCACCTCGATTTAAATTTTCTGCACTTCAGGGAATTGGACTTCTAAGGGCTCTCAAGAATTTCTACGCCTCTTGGAAGGTTATTGGGAGACAATTGGGTACTTGTATTTGCGATTTGTTTAATATCATTTATCGCAGAATGTGTAATATGATCGCGTAATCGGTTGTACTTTTGTTTCATGAGGAATCTTGATTATTGTTAGAATGCATTAGGCGGGGTTTATAATAATAATCATGTATATGCTTGCCTGTTTGAGGGAGATATTTGAAAGACAGTAACGGTAATTTTAGCTCTGAAGATTTATGGAAATTTAACTTAGAGGTCACTACTATACAACCACTACCACTCTATGGTATCACATGGTAATTGTAATCTGAAATACCGACCACGGCAAATTGAAGAAGGTATAGGATAGACTATAGAATCACAGACCAGGTATAGGATAGACCTATCACCACAGACGAGGTATAGGATAGACCTATCACCTTATGGATGTTCGTGTCGCCATCCAAACTGTGTTACCGACCCATAATTTGAGGACTGAATCTAGTGGCATCTGCGCATGAACAGGGTCCAACTCAGCAACTACTCTGATATGTGTTGCCTGTTTTTATACGTATGACTTGTTTAGAGTTTAGAGCGAGAATTTGACATAGAGGATAGAAGGCAGGCTTTTGCTACGTTATGCTTTGGCTCGGTTTATCAACGACTCACGCGGATTTCTCTCCGAAAATCCATTTCGGCACAGACGAGGTATAGAATAGACCTATCAACCAATGTATTTTTCTGTCACCGGTTTGGGGGGTCCTAGGACCCCTTACCATTTTAGTGTCGCATGCAACGTTACCGGTGAAGTCTCGACACAGATTGTAACGCTACGCATGGCAGCAATTAGAATTCAAGAAGTAGAAATTTAGATAATTCGAAACCCGCGATTTACAAATGATTCCTGTTACAGTAACAATTTAAAGATCGTTTTATAAACGTATTCCGTGCAACAACCGAGAAAGAGGGATCACAACAAAACAAGAACACATTCGCCCGTTAACCTTGCTGTCCTATTCGGGTTTATTAAACGCAAAATAAATTTATTTAACATAAAAATTTATATAAACAACAACATTATTTGTCGAAGACATGCTTTCACGATGTAACGTGGAATACCGCGCCAAGGATTTGTACCTTGGTATATTCAGTAACGTGCTGGAGCAGAGAAGACTTTAGAAATTGCCAAAAACCCATCAGTTCCAGTATCTCGCTGAAATATGCCAACTTGCAGTTATTCTTTTATCTTAACACTGTACTCGTGTTCTGGGGTCCGGTACGAACAATCAAACAACATTCCAAGTTACATTGTACCATAGTATTGCAAGTTAAAAAAATTCTTATATACGACTAGAGTATTTGACAATCGCAGCTATCGGCTCGGTTCTCACCGATTACCAGGTCTCACCACGAGGAGGTTGCTGCGTTTCGAGACCCGTAGAGAGATAGATGGAATCAAAGTTCCATCGATCTCCCTGTACATGAAGCCTACTAAACCAAAGAGATGGATGGAAACAAAGTTCCATCGATCCCTTCGGTTTAGACGTAGAAGCTAGGGAATTGCCAAGCAATCACGCGAGTAAATGAAATTCAGGAAAAAAGGAAAGACTACCAGTGAGCATGAAAGGAGTATTGGATGGCGCAGTTCCTACCACCCTCATGTCCGAGACGAAAGGGAAAAGCGCTCGGCGCCTCCCAGACGATTCCCGTTGCACCGATGCAACTCGCCAGGAGCAACACTAAGTATGACCTGACTTGAGCCGTCCAACACGGAGACTGGGCACCGATGCGACTCGCCAGGAGCAACACTAAGCGTGACCTGACTTGAGCCGTCTAACACGGAGCATGGGTATCGGACCGGGTGACTTACGCAGGCAGTGTATCAAAAGGTACACCCCCTACGCCCGAAACTTTTCCCTTTGGACAAGAACACCAAGGGATGGAACCGATCCACCCATACCGATTCCATGCTCAGTCGCTTGCTTCCGGAAAAGGAACCAGCGGCGACCTCCTCATCATGGATGAGGAGCCAACAAACGAGCAACAAAGCTAATAATTTAGTGGCTACTTCGCAATTTTACATGGGGCCTTAAATACTTCATGCACTGTCACTTTACACGATCACTTTTCACTGTCACTTTTCACTGTCACTTTTCACTGTCACTTTTCACTGTCACTTTTCACTGTCACTTTTCACTGTCACTTTTCACTATTTTGTTTCAAATATATTATTTTACTGTCCCTCTTCCTATTCTCCTAGATGGAATCAAAGTTCCATCGATCTCCCTGTACAGGGAGCCTACTAAACCAAAGAGATCGATGGAAACAAAGTTCCATCGATCCCTTCAGTTTAGATGTAGAATCTAGGGAACTGCCAAGCAATCACTCGATTAAAAAAAATTCAGGTAAGAAACAAAGACGAAGGGTAAGCATGAAAAGAGTATTGGATGGCGCAGTTCCTACCACCCTGCTGTCCGAGTCGAAAGGGAAAAGCGCTCGGCGCCTCCCAGACGATTCCCGTTGCACCGATGCAACTCGCCAGGAGCAACACTAAGTATGACCTGACTTGAGCCGTCCAACACGGAGACTGGGCACCGATGCGACTCGCCAGGAGCAACACTAAGCGTGACCTGACTTGAGCCGTCTAACACGGAGCATGGGTATCGGACCGGGTGACTTACGCAGGCAGTGTACCAAAAGGTACACCCCCTACGCCCGAAACTTTTCCCTTTGGACAAGAACACTAAGGGATGGAACCGATCCACCCATACCGATTCCATGCTCAGTCGCTTGCTTCCGGAAAAGGAACCAGCGGCGACCTCCTCATCACGGATGAGGAGCCAACAAACGAGCAACAAAGCTAATGAGTTAGTGACTACTTCGCAATTTTACATGGGGCCTTAAATACTTCATGCACTGTCACTTTACACGATCACTTTTCACTGTCACTTTTCACTGTCACTTTTCACTATCACTTTTCACTATTTTGAAAAAATGCTGAAATAATCAAATATGGTATATTAGTAATGGTGTAATAGCCTTGGGAGGAAACTAGGAAAATACATAAAATGGGAATAAATAATGCAAAACCATTGAAGCAATACATAAAATCGAATAAATGATGCAAAGCCATAGAAGACATGCATGAAATAAAATAAATCAGGCAAACCCATCTTTATTAAAGAATTCAACAGAGGAAACCATGGCGTATCCGTCGGCGAATCCCTCGGCGAATCCCTCGGCGTATCCCTCGGCGATTGCTTCGATGATGCGCTTAAAACTAGACGCGCCTGGCTTAATTTTTTAAGTTTCGCAGCCACACACGCCACTCTACATTTATTTTTCGCAGAATAAGCATAACAGACTATGCTTTGGTATACTAACCCTTTGGACCGTGATTGCACTATAAGGTAAAAGACTACTAGAATTATTTCCAAAGACGTTACTTTAAAGTCCAAAGGGTTAACATGCGCACGTAACAGACATTCTCGTAGATCTTTCTACACATATCCCATTACAATTTCTTTCCTAAATTTTAGAGATACGCTTGCATTGCTTTCAAGTGACAAATAGACTCTAAGTATCTCATTGCGGAGATAGAAAAATAATTGACACACGGACACGGATTCGCCGTCGCGAGAGATCTCGAGCTGCTCGATACACTCACGCATTGCAGTTGCACAGACAAAACGCTAATACGGTACCACCATTCATCCAGCCCCCCCATTAACGGGAGTTCCCCGCTCGGGGCCGCGCCTGAGGGGTCAGAATCACAGCAGCCCGCCTCACAATTAAATCACATGCAGCTGCAATACGCGCTCCCATCACAAAGCCGACAATTTGCACAGGCGAGTGTATCGTGCCCGAGCATCTTGTGCTAATTCACGATCTCTCCCGAGAGCGAATTATATTTCCGGAAAGAAAGGTAAAGAGAATTGAAAGTAAGGAATAAAAGAGACACTATGCCAAGTCTCTAAAAGTATATTAGATGGGAAACGATACGATGCACGGTGAAGCTAATTGTAAGCGAAAGCAAAAGTAAAAGATGTCACTCTCAACAAGCAAGCATACCTCCACCCTTAAATCTAGCCTATCGCACTCTTTACAATGGGCCCTAGTGGCATAATCTATTGCAAATATGCACTTGCGTAACTTTCGAGGGATATGCGAAAGCTAAGAATCTCCCGATTGAGATTGCAAAAGAGACTAAACGACTAAAGGACCGAAAGACGCAGCGCAGCGCGAACATTCACCCTCGATCCACCGAAATTTCGTTTCTACATGGCGTACTCCATATCACGACTGTACACAGCCATGGCGAGCGTGACCGAGAACGAGCCATCTGAGACCACAGAGCGGGCCGAGGTGGACCGAAGCCCAGTAGCGGCGCGATAACTAGAAAATCAGAATGGTCACGAACTGGTGCACATCATCGTCTAACAATGGTCCTCTGTGTAAAGCCGTAATAAGTTGTACCCAGCACAGCCGGCCTATGAAGGGCGAGCACACCATGCGCGAAATCGAAATCAGTGATGGAAGGCGAATTGTATTTCTAGAAGAGTGCGTTTGGCACTCTTATATTTAAAAAGAACGAGGCGGAACAGAAGCTTATCGCTCGAAGTACGCAAGTGCATTTCTGAATAGATGTCCAGACAGAACCAAACTCACCGAATGTAAGTTTGGCTCGATCTGGACCCGTAAACTAGATCGTAGGCTTCAGCTTGATAACGTTTTGCAAGACGCAATGCATTGGAAAACGTTACCAAGTCCAGGCTACACCAACGTGGAGGTACCTACGAAAGTAACCCATTTCTACGAAATATTTCTGGTCCATATTCGACCAATGCATTTTTGAAAATTTGGAAAAAGTCTTACGTCTAAAGTTCTTAAACTAAGACTTATTGCTAGGACTATGGCTTGTTGAAACTAAGCCGCGTGCAAGTTCTTCCGTCATGTATACAATTTTAGATTTAGTAGCTGATACTATTCAAAGCATCAAGCTTTGATTATAAAATTCAAGAAAAATAATTTTATATATATTAGAACTTTGACCTCGAATTTGAAATTTATTTACATATTGTTTTTGTCTGTATTAAACATTTGGAAGCACGCGCGTTAATCTTACTATTCACGAGTACTAAGTATGTAATCGTGGTCACAGTGCTCGCTACAGCAATCATTTGTTCAATAGAATGCAGAAAAATTGAAAAAATTAAAATGTACCACTCACCGATCGTTGAACACAGTCTCAATGCTATGAATGCAGACAGGCAGCCGCTTCAGCAGGTTCACAGTCCAAGGTCAGTAGTATCGAATAGAATGTATCACACTCACAAATATGTCACTTTAATTTCACGATCAAAAAGCAATTTGAGCACCGGTGCTTAGTCTTAAATAGTTCTAGGTGCGTAAAACACTGACTCTACACTCGCGTTGACACTACTAACACGCACAGCCATCTCATGTTTTTAAACACAAAGCACTGCACGTTTTTAAATGTCCCTGAGCAGTGGGGACTTATGATAGCACCCGAGAAAAGTGTTGCCTCGAGAAGTCTTCTAGCTACTGGGTGAATTGCAGTAGAATCTTGTTGAGCGAGCTCCCACATGGTCCACTAATCGATTAAATTAATTCACGAATCGAAATATCCCGAAATAATATGCACACACGTTCACTGAGATCCGATCACTGTCGCGGGTAAAGTTAAACTGACAAGTTACATCGCTCCTCGGTGGTGCGACTTTGGTAGAGGTTGTTGACGTTGTTGTCTCACTCCAACGACTCCCAGCTAACTTGAAATTCGTCAAGGCCCCAAGTAATTTTACGTAGCAACGCTGATTGCAGAATTTGCACGTTTTGCAGCTGTAGCTATGCGAACATTGCAAACTGCACTTTCCGTATGTCTTCCAATACTGGGGACCCATGCTAGGACTCGAGAAAAGTGTTGCCTCGAGAAGTCTTCTAGCTACTGGGTGAATTGCAGTAGAATCTTGTTAAGCGAGCTCCCGCATGGTCCACTAATCGATGAAATTAATCCACGAATCGAGATATCACGAAATAATATGCACACGCGTTCACTGAGATCCGATCACTGTCGCGGGTAAAGTTAAACTGACAAGTTACATCGCTCCTCGGTGGTGCGACTTTGGTAGAGGTTGTTGACGTTATTGTCTCGCTCCAACGACTCCCAGCTAACTTGAAATTCGTCAAGGCCCCAAAGAATTTTACGTAGCAATGCTGATTCCCGAATTTGCACCTTTCGCAACTGCAGCTATGCATCCCACGCATTCTACATACACGTGTCTCAGCAGGGGATGTGTTCGAACCCTCGGATGGACACATGTAGTTTCAAGGCCCGAACCAGCTCTTCCGCCGCTCTGGGCAAATGTGATTTTTGTCGCCCATTATACATATAAGTAAGAAAATTATTCTGACCGTGAGAAGAAAAGGAGTTCACAAATATTATACAGTTATATTATTGTTGTCTTTTGTATGACCGCTTTTAATAAATAAATAAAAAGGGCATATTTCATATATAAAACAGTCCATTTTTTTCACCACCATCTCATATGTATATATTTACTACCCCGAATGACGTCGTGTTTCATTTTCCTTTTATTAAAAAAAAGTTCACTAATTTGCCATAAATGATCGAATAAAGAGGAAACAGAGACTGTAAAAATCTCATCTTATAATTAACTTAGCATGTATACATACATGTTTTCCGCTTTTAGCTACTGATTACGGTTTTTGCCGAATTTATAGAAGTGAAATCTGCTTCAATACGGGCATTTGGGCATAGCTCGTCCGTGGGCCGACATCGACATGCGAAAATCAGGCGCACGGAGAACGCAAGAAGACAATGTAGGTATCATACTTTGTTGCCGTTGCCAGAATGATCGTTTGTCGCGTAAAGGACCTCCGTGCAGTTTCCCTCCTATTTTATATCACTCGCGAGTCGCGACGTCCATAAAACAGAACCTTTTTTTTTTACTTGTGCTTTAAAAAATACCATAACTGTTTTCTCATATTAACTCTAGGAATAATGAAAATAGACCTTAACGCAAGCGATACGCTCGGGTACTTTCATCGTAATGTTTTTTACAATTTTTAAATCCATACAATAGTTAATAAGGAAAGGGCCAATCAATTTGTAACGAAACGTAGAGTTTTAACTACTAATCTACCGTTCCCAAGTAATACATAAACTATTGCAAATTGTCCTCGGGTCCCGAAAACTACGAATATAAACTTTACAAAAACGTTTGAATTCCTTGTTCTCAATAATTTATACGTGTCGTAGGATGGGCAACGTCTATTTAGACATGCGCGGAGTGCAGAGATTTGCGGGAATGTCAGTAACAGCTTCAATTTTTAATATTTTTCGACGTACGACACGCGAAAATGTTAGTTAAGTGTTCCACTACACGTAAAGTACTAACAATCAATGTCAACTTGCAATTTATAGCTTGTATAAGCTTTCAAGAAGAACCATATTTCGGCGCCATATAGTTTCCAGATCACCGATCTAAATACTCTTGTGGTCACAAGCCTTAAATCTTAGCAAAATCTTTTAACGTTACGCACAACCAGTACGACTTAGGGCCCTGTCCCGCACCTAAACGTCGCCTGAAGTTGCAAATTATGTTTTGAGGTAGACAAGTATATTCTTCAAATAGCTCCCCACAGCTATCGGTAAAGCTGAACCAAAGGATAAGTTCTCGTCAAAAAGAAAAATGCCACATTATGTTTAATTTTATATCTTAGTTAGACCACAAATATAGCCTAGTACATTTATCCGCGAAGTAGTGTTCCATGAATGATGTAATGTACTTCGTGTAGCAACTGAAATCGTCTCAATGATTGTTAGTACGATAGCGTTCTAAAACCATTATCGTCTCAATATCAATAAAATTCTTGTCGCAAGGTGTGTGAAGAAATTGAAGTGCCGACAATGTCATTCATTCGCCCTTAAAAATCTCACGACTGAATAGGTTGTGTAACAGAATTGCGGGCTGTTAACATTCGAAATCGATGAGCGTAAGAACATTCGCAAGACCGGTTAGCGCTCGAAATGGAAGTGTAATTTGAGTCTGGTATCGAGAGAGAATGATTATCGTCTTTGGCTGTGATCATCCTTGTTGTAATCGTATTCAGTTATTACCTTATGACTTTACCTTCCCGAATGCCTCCCGATTATAGTATAGCATTCGGATGGATATCATCATACTTGCATACGTTACGTTGCTTTTCGTTCTCTATCTTCGCCTCTCCTATTCTCCGTACGATATATGTACATACACACTATATGTACTCATTAATGGCAATAAATATTTAACGCCACACGATATAACAATATATAGTCGTCTTTCATCGTCACTAATGAATACGCCATCAGAATTTCCTACCAACTCGTTTTAATTTCTTACACTATCAAGATACACCAGCTTACCTTCGCGTTTCAGGTACTCTCTTTGTACCTACTTCTCACCTGAGTTTAAACCGCATTTAAAATATAGACATTCTATTCGACTTCCCAAACAAAATATTAATCTGTATTCTTAACCATGGCAATAGTATGTGCAATAATCTGCCGTTTATTTAAATTCTTCACATTTATGATTCTTTGTGCGCGCGCCTCGTTATTAAGTATTATATTCCACATACATTGTGATATACATTCTCGAGATCCATTTTCTCCACGGTTATATAAAGTCCCTCTTCCTCGTACATCGACTCGTGTTTTGCCAGAACCTTGAGTAACGGTCGCAACTTCAGCCACCATTGGTACTTTGGAATGCGATGCCTACGGATATCATTGAGCATTTACTCGCGACCGTCAGATCGAAGAATGTTTCGACGTTTAGAAAGTTCCTTACTCGAAATCTGTAACCTCGACAAGCTCTGTGAACGGTGTAAATCTATACTGTCTTCGAACTATACCGATCATAACCGCGGTATCGGCATCCATAGTTACAGTTTTTCCATCAGCGTTAGTATGCTTATTCAATTGCTCGGTGAACCACTCCACCGACTTCGAACCCATTTTTGTGCCCAAGTTACGGTCGAACGGTGTCGTCGAGCCACCTTGTTGCGTGTGACCTACAAGAATTTTATAGTTTTATGTGCGAAACACTTTTACAGAAGTAATTACAAAGTGGCGATAAATGATAAAACGCATACCAATAATATTCATTCTACAGCTGAACAGACCCTTTCCCTCTTCGCTGAAGAGTCTCTGTACGAAATCTGTATTGTACATCAAATTGGCATTTTCGTTTCTCAAAATGAGACCTCTTTGTACACCTTCGGACATCTTTGCAGCCATCGCAATCACATCTTGATTCAGGTCTTGGATATTGAACTTCTCCTCAAATATATAGGCCGCGTCAGCTCCACCAGCCAAGCCAGCAACGGTTGCGAGGTAACCGCAATATCCACCCATAGTTTCGATAATGAACACCCTACGCTTTGTACCCTGGGCCGACTGACGAATTCGATCACATATCTGAGGACAATAAAGGCCCACTTAAACGCCTCCTAGCATTCTAGTATATTACGATTAATGCCACATCGAGGTGAAATAATTATCTTTACCTCGGTAATTTCTTTGAGAGCAGTGTCGCAACCTAACGAAAATTCGGTTCCCGGAACATTATTGCTGATAGTTGCGGGAATCATAGCAATAGGAATTCGGAATTCCTCGAATTTGTCCCTAGCTTTGTAGAAGGTAAGTCCCGTTTGGTAGCCCTTCGAGAATGAAATAACAACGCTTATATACTCGGAAACCGCTGTCGAATAAATGAAATATCCGCAACTCTTACCTCAAATCCTCCTATGATAAGCAAAGCTTGGATTCCATACTCCTTCAGCTTCTGAGCAATCTGCGGTAACTGATCATCTTTAGGCGGAGCACTTTTTGTTCCTAAATAAGCACCACCCTGCGCTACCCAACCAGTCACAGAGGGCCAGTCCAGTAACTTGAATTTTCCAGCCATAAGTCCCATGATTCCATCGCACACACCATAGACCTGCAAGGATGCACTGTCAGATCTGTGTGGTGGAACGTTAAGAAATCGCCCGCTACAAGATTATACCTTGTCACCACGATATATACAGTTTCTAACGAAGGAACGCACTGCTGCGTTCATGCCACAAGACGGTGATCCAATGTGCATCACACCTAATGTATAGTGATTCTGCAACAAAATTCTACCGTAACATAGTGCAAGAATTCGACATTGATCCATGCAGCGTGCACACAAAAAAACGAACACATTCTGTGGGTTGACTTAATGTTCGATATTAAGTACTGCACGATGCATAGGCTCACATAGGTACACGAAAACACAGTGACAAACTGATGAATTAAAGGTTGGTTAACTCACTTGCCCACATAACGTGAACTGCTATTGGTGGAAAGAAAAGAAGAGAAATGTTAGAAGGCTTCTGTTTTACAACACATCAGATTTTTCTTATTTAGCAGAAAGATGTACACTTATACTTCTTTTTTAAGCAATTTACCTTTGTTAATTTGGGGCCATTACTTCCCTGAAGCAGTACTAAATAGTACATTTAATAAAGGTAATTCTGCACCTAAAACTAAAAACCTTCCGACCACATATTTCATATAACGTTTACCGCCATCATTTGGCATTTCATACGTTAGCATTTAACGATCATTCGTTCCAGGCTCCCGCCGGAAGGCTTTAAGTTCGTGGTAGTAACTTTAATATTAGAGACACGATGATAGCATACCTTATTGGAATCATGATCCACGGGCGCTTTTAGACGAGTCAACATCTTGTATGTTTGCAAGTTACTTGCAAATCCTCTAAAAATATTGTAAACGATACAGAACGGAATATACAACAACATGAAAAGAATAACGCTTTAGCTCCTCCTTACTTTCCCCGAAGTTTAACAGCAAGATCCCAATTCTTATCGGCCAAAGCTTGGGCTACTGCTTTAGTCTGACGAACGCACTCCATAAGCGGTAATATAACAGCTTGGTTTCCGTCCAGTGTAACGACACTCGCTTCAGTTTCCGGCGTTGCTTCCATTAAAGCCATCACGGCTTCAGCACCCATTCGGCAACCCTGGAACATTGTTATCATTGAATTACTACGATTCATTTTTTCTCTGAATCGATCACAATGAAACATGCATGTATCGTGTTGAACACGACGAAAGAAAACTAACCAGAACTCTATCAAAAGCTGACGGATTACCACCTCTTTGAACGTGACCAAGAACAGTAATTCTAGTATCTTGTTGTAGCTTGTCCACAACAACGTTACGAACTTCCTCGGCAGTAATTGGGTGGCCGTTCCTATCGATCGCACCTTCCGCTACGATAATAATATTAAGTCGTTGTCCACTAAGTCTTTCCTGAAAAATACCAGTTCCTATCTTAAAATCTCTACAGAAGGGTGAAGCAATCAGTCGTGATACGGCCAAAAGCATTAAAGCCGTCTGCAGAATAACTTGAGATAAATAAAAAGGATTAGATTATAAAGTAATATGCTAATTCCAATACACATCTCGTAATCACATGAAAACTTGTTACCATTTGTTAAAAAAAGAAGCAAAGCATGCCACATATAATAAGCTTACCACGCGAAACTAAGGGACTAAATGAAAAATAAGAAAAATATAGTTTCCACCTCTGTCCCTAAGTGAATGGATAATGCGTGATCTTGTGAAATAAATTCTATTTTAGTTTGTGACTTTAGCAAGGGCTACGATATACATGTGCGATATACAATCTTATTTGACCGTATAAAAAATTGCAAAAAAAATTGCGAACCTGTAACAACTTTTTACACAGCTTGCTTGGCCAATCCTGTTCAGGTGGCCACTCTGGGATGAACACAAAGTCGGCTTCGGAACATATGGCTGCCACTAGAGCCAGGTAACTGTAATAGTATGTTACAGAAGCAAGGCTATATATTTCGTGATTTATGTATGTGATCTATAACTAGCACTATTTCGATAAAGGAGCAGACACACTTTCGATATAGAAGATGAGACATGAAAATGTCTGGCTAATAGGCTTTATTATACGTATAGAGGTAAAGTACGTCTGAATAAGAACAATATGTATAAATGATCGATCAATAACGTGCCTGTTGCACAGCTTTGCATAACTCCTCGACCCAATCACCGGCCGGCGGTGCCTCAGGTATAAAGGTGTAACATGCCTCTACGGCTAAACTTGAAGCTAACGTCAAATACCTGAAATCCCTCGGTTCGATTATCTTCATTTCACTAAATTACCTTAAAATGTACTTGTATCTTGTATCGACCGTTCACTGCGTTTCAATCATTTCATTCTACATAGGGTAGATGTACCAGTACATGAACACGTACCAGTGAATGAACATTTTATATTAAAATGAGTAAAATAAGTTATTAAAATAAGCAACTAATTAATTAGAGACTTCTTTTAATTTCTTGCTTTATATCCAAACAATTTTTGTACCACGTGAAATCAATCGCGCTGCAAATATAATTTCTAAAAAGTGTTCATTCATTAGCCTTAAGTGTTCATTTATTGGTGCGTTTACCCTATCTACGTATAATTCAAAGAATGAGTAAGTGTAACATGAAGTAACGCTTTCATTATTAGCATTAAACAATCGAAAAATACACGAAAAAAATCAAAATCACTGAATTTGTTAAGTTCAGTTAGTGGAAGGCGACAATGCGACAAGAAATTAGGAAGATTCCTAAACAACATGCCTGCTCCAATTTTTTACATAGTCTATCAGGCCAGTCAATAGGAGGTGGTGCTTCCGGGCAGAAAACAAAGTCTGCTTCTGCAGCTAAAGCACCCACAATTGCCAGATACCTATCCAATAAGTAAAGTTCACCAGACTCGTAAATAATATTACACGACTAAATATTATTTAGATTATACGAATCTACGCTTTTTTTCTATCGCTGAAAACGTAATTAGGATTCAAGTCATTTGTTGTACCTATAAACCGTTACCCTCTACCCCTCTGCCCATAGTTAGCAGCGCACGACTGCGAACTTACCCGCAATGACGGCCCATCACTTCCATGATGAATGTTCGTTGATGAGAATACGCGGTACTGGCGATAGCGTCGATACTTTCGATAATACGATGCAACGCAGAATCGGTACCAATGGTCATGTCAGTCCCGCAAAAGTCATTGTCAATAGAACCCACCATGCCGACGATACGCAAGTGTTGATATTTATCCGCTTGTTCCGCAGTTAGTTCCCCTAATGAATCACGAATACCACCAATTGCCATTCAGTACATACCAAGCAATTGTAATTTTCGCCTTACCTGACTTAACTAATGCTTTCAACAAATCGGGCCATTCCTCTTTAAAGAGATTTGCACCCGTAAGGGAACCATCACCGCCAATTACAACTAAATTAGTTATACCGCAAGTCAATAAATTCTTAGCTGCTTTCAGGCGACCCGCGCGTTCTCTGAACTCTGTACATCGAGCAGAACCTATTACAGTGCCACCCTAGAATATATAAATAATTATTACTATTCGCAGCCACGAATGGTACATTGGCGATAGAATCTACATCTGAATACATACCTTGTGGATGATGCATGATACAGAAGACCAAGTTGCTTCTACAATGTGCTCCCCACCATCCACCATACCCTGATATCCTTCCTTAATGAAGTAAACTTTACACCCTAAGTAAATACCCATTCTAACTACCGCTCGTACCGTAGCATTCATTCCTAATAAATATATAACAATAAAAATGTAATTAAACAGTCTATACGATTATATCCTACTCGAGTAATTTGTTCCTTACCTTGTGAATCACCTCCACTGGTGAAGACCGCGAGGACTTTACCCTTATGACTACCAGGTTCTATAAACCTTACCGCTGTATCTTCCGCCATCTCTTCTTCCTGCAATATAAAAACCTTAATATGCAATACCATTGAATCAGCAAACACTTTGCTCGCTCTTGCGCTTTAGGAGGTAAAAAGTAGAACTTTCACCTCCAATCTGTCCTTAGTCTTGCAGGGATATAATTTGCCATCGCATTTTAGATACATATCACAAATTTAGAATATGCAAGAAATTAAACTCTACAGAATGTAATTCAAATAAGAAAGTTGAAAGCAAACTATTGGCACTGAAAGTATATTTTACTATAATACGTGAACATTTATATTTGGGCTAAGGCAACTATACAACTGTAGTAAGTATATTTATAAGGTGCGTCTAAAATTCTCTAAAATTCTCGCGTCATTTCTAAAAGCTTAGGTTACGTACTATTGCATAAATCATGCGAAACAAAAAACTTTTCGCAGTATAAAGTTTAGAAACAAAACAGAACTAGGGAACGTGTCCCCATTTCTTCGTAAAATTAGAAGCTTTCATGATATAATTAACACTGTACACAAGTGCAAATCACGATAATTATCAATTTATTCACCGTTTTCGATAGGGATTCGTATGCATTTTTGAAATGCAAATTATGGTAAAAAGAAATCGAAAGGACACCCCTGTGCACTAAATTCTAGCCAAAACAGAAGAATTTTGCGAGAAATGGGTAATTCTATGACAAGTGTTTATGCAGTAGTGGCTTTACCAGGAATTAAAGCAACAAAATCCATCATTCATAGATTTATTACGTCACCAGGCCAAGTGGAATACAAGAAAATTAAAAAGCAGCCACCTTTAAATGAAGCAAATAACACAAAGCGGATAGAACCGGCCCGATCACACATGGATGTGCTGAATGGAAGAATATCATTTGAAGCAATGAGAAACAATTTAATTTAGATGGGCTAGACGGTTGGAAACGTTACTGGCATGATATTTGAAAAGAGGAAGTTGACGGGGCAGCTAAAGCATCTTTGGCTTTTATTTCTGGACCCTACTTCTTCTATTTCCTACTTTCAATTCCCTTTTCTTTCTTTCTGGAAATATAATTCGCTCTCGGGAGATATCTTGAATTAGCACAAGATGCTCGGACACGATTCACTCGCCTGTGCAAATGGGCCGGCGATCTGGGGACGTGCCGCGCGGGAAAAGATCTCCTCGCGAAGGTACATAGGAAGGTCGTCCTCAGGGCCGTGCGAGCGTACCGCTCGGTTGCGTACGCCGAGCTGTCCGCCTTGGGTAGGTCTCCCCCTTTCCATCTCCTCGCGGAAATGGACGCGGAAGTTTATTCGGCGATCCGCGCACTCCGCGAGGCCGGGGACTTCCCGGCGGACGGGCCGTCTATGGCGCGCCTCCAGGCCCGGCAACGAATGCAGGACCGGTGGCTGGAGTGGCTAGCGCGACCCGAACACATCGGCCGACGCGTTGTCGGGGCGCTCTACCCCATTTTCGACCGTTGGGTGGGGCGCAGCCACGGCAGGCTCTCCTTCCGACTGACGCAGGTCTTGACCGGAGGCGGATGCTTCGGCGAGTACTTGTTCTGGATCGGTCGGGAGGCATCCCCGCGGTGCCACCACTGCGGCTCTGGCGACGTGGACTCGGTCGACCACACGGTGAAAGATTGCCCGGAGTGGGACGTGGAGCGCCGGGACCTCAAGTCTCATGTGGGACCCGACCTCGGCATGCCTGCCTTAGTTCAGCGTATGCTCAGGGGTAGAGAGGATTGGACCGTTGTGTCCTCCTTCGCGGAGGTAGTTATGTCCGTTAAGGAGGAGACAGAACGGGTGCGAGAGTGGGACGGACACCCTTGTAGGCTGGGTGCACGCGCAGGAGCAGACGGGTGGGGTGCCCGTGGGGGACAAGGAAGAGCAGCTTCGGGCAGATGCGGGGATCGGGGCAGCCGCCCCCCCCCCCCCCCCCGCGCGCCTTCGGCCATAGCGTGGGAGCTCGCACCACCCGCCCGCGCAGATAATCCCGGATCAGCCGGCGGAGATAGAGAGGGAATGCGTGATATTGCAATGCTTTCTCGATTGCCGCCCATGAGACGGAGTTAAACGCGTTCGCGATGTCAAGCGACACCGCGACGCAGATACCGCCCCTTTCCGTCGCCACCTCAGTCAGCTCTCTGACTTTGTGGATCGCGTCTATTGTGGAGCGCTGTCGCCTGAAGCCGTACTGGCGACTCGACAGGTCCGGGCCAGCTGTTGTAACCCAACTAACGCCCTGGCGTAACAACACCGCCCTACATTTCGATTGACATAATCGAACGCCGAAATCCAGCACAACCGCGTAAGGATTCTCGGTAACGCCACCGTGAGCATCAGCACATGATGAAACAGTCAAAAAGCAGGCCAAAGGCGGAGACCCCGATGGTCCCCGCTTCGCCCCGATTAAAGTATAAGAATGATGTACGAGCAATGCGAGCTCAGACTTATTACCGACTTGACACGGATCCTGTCGGATGTCTCACGCGTGATTGTCACAGTGTCTTGTAACCCAGATCGGGATTGAATAAACTTGTTAAACCTTACGGTGAGTGCTAACTCTTTAACCGGCCAAGGATCCTACTACCCTCGGTTTCCAACCGAGTATACCCGTCCCGGCATCTTCACCCGAGTATCCGGAGCCCGTCGGACGACAACAGCAGAGAACGCCTTAGGAACGCCGCGAGTTCTCAGGAAGAATCTCGATCCAGGCCCTTGGCACAACACAGCGCCGGACTCCAGATGCTCAACCAAGCGGGCGGCAATGATTCTTTCAAGAAGCTTGCCCGCCTCATCCAGGAGGCAGATCGGTCTGTAAGCCGACGACGACTCCGGGGGCTTGCCGGGCTTACACAACAGGATCAATCTCGCCTCCTTCCAAGCAGAGGGGAATTTTCCGGTCCTCAGCACGGCGTTGAATAGCCGGACCAGGCCGCTGCCCAGGGCGCTCAGCGCGTGCACCAGGACCCTGCCCGGGACCTCGTCAGGCCCCGGGGCCCCCCGCTTGGCGCGACATCGCTCGACGGCGGAGGCGAGCTCCTCGTCCCCGATCCCCAAATCGTCCGACCAGTCCATCGGCCGGTCCAACCATGGATCTCCGGCAAGGGCGACGCCGTCCCCCCCCCCCTCCTGAGGGGAGGGGGGAAGAGCGTCGCCATAACCTCGCCGAGGAAATGGGGAGCAAGGCCCTCGGTGACCGGGGGCGTCCAGGGCCCCATCTTAGATGCGATGGCCCTGTAGGGACGCCCCCAGGGATTCTCATCGAGGATCGCGAGGAACTCCTCCGGGGATCTAGATTTGGCCCTCGCGATGGCCCGTCGCACCTCCAAGCGCGCGTGCGAGAACGCGGTGCGCAGTTCCCGGAGCCGCTCCTCCGTCACCCGCCCCCGACCCGCACGGCGGCGGGCATTCGTGTACCGTCGATGCGCCCTTACGCTAGCAGTACGCAGGTCGTTGACCTCGGCGCACCACCAATACACGCTCCTCCGGCCCCCACCCCTAGCACCGACCCGAGGCATCGTGGCGTCGCAGATCTTTTGCAAGACCTTGCGGAACCATTCTGCCCCGGTCTCCGGGTCATCGAGGGTATCGCCCGGCAGCTCCGGCCACGCGACGACGGCGGCAGCCATCTGAGCCGCACCGGGATCCAAACACCCAAGCTTCCAACGCGGAGCCTGGCGCCCAAGGGAGGCCGGCCGAGCGGGGGCGACGGATGTCTCGATGAAGATGTAGAGGTGGTCTGAAAGCGTCGCCACCTCCTCCGCCACCCGCCATCCAGTCACGCGATTCGCGGCGGCGGGGTTCGTCCAAGAGATGTCGATCGTCGATTCCCCGCGCGCGCCGCGATATGTCGTGACCCCGGGTTCGTTAAGAAACGAGAGCCCGAGGCTCGCCGCCCACCCTGACAGTACCTCGCCCCTCGGGCCCGTCCTGGGGGAGCCCCACTCAATAGCGTGGGCATTAAAGTCCCCCAAGACGAGGACCGGGCGGTTCCCGGCCGCGACGACAGATGCCACCATTTGGTTCAGGACCACCTCGAAGTCCCGAAGGTCCAAGGAGGGAGGGGCGTAGCATCCAACCACCGTATATTCCTCTATTCCACCACCACCCACCCGTGTCCGCGCCCGGCGACGCGGCTCGATGGGGCACCTCTTTCCTGCCCCCACGTGATGGCCACAAGACCGTTCGGGTCGCTGGCCCAGTTCGGCCGATCAGGGACCCAATACGGTTCCGCGATTACCGCCAAACCTATTTCCCACTCCGCGCGCGTTTGCTCGAAAAGGTTCTGTGCTGCGCTGCAGTGGTTCAGGTTTCCCTGGAGGATCCTTAGTCCGCGTGGCATTGCAGAACCGATGCGGCGACCTCCTCCTGGTCCATCCCCGAAAGCTGTGCCGAAACTCCCTCCGTGGAGTCGGACGGCTCATTCTCGCCGGTGCCTTGGCTTGTTCCGGACGCCTCCCTTGGCGCGGTGGCTTCATTAGCGGGGGTAGGGGGCGAGCTCTCCGGTGTTAATCGTCTCTCCACCCCGGGCCCGGGCGCGTATGCCTTTAAGAAGGCCTTTCTTTTCGAGCTCGGCGACGTTCCTGGTGCGAGACATCCATCGTTTCCCCTTGCGCGAGATGTCTTCGGGGACCCGTTCGGAGATCCGCCGTGGTTCCGTTTCCTTCTCTCTTCACGCCGCTGCGTCTTTGATTTGCGAGGAGGCCTCTTCTCCGCGCTTTCCACCACCTCCACCTCCATTTCCGCCGAGGCAGTCTCGATGGTCGCGCTACTCTCGTCGGGTCCACTCGGGACAGACGCATCGGCCGGCGCGGCCGGGGCCGCTGTGGTCTTCCCCTGCGACTCCCCTCTCCTATATCTAGTCTTTTTTTTTTCACCTGGAGGAAAATCCCTAACGGATACCCCGTCCCCCGGGGGAGGGACGGGGTTATGTGGGGTTTGCACCCACTAAAAAACTCCAGGGTGGCCTCCTGACTGGGGAGGTCCGCACGGGGAGGAGGACTTGGGCGAGATCCAAACAGAACGATGCGTTCGCCACCTCCCCTCCAGTGCACCGGTACCTCTCCTGCCAAGCCCCCCGCAAATACGGGGGGCCCATCCTGGACGGGGGGGAGGAACCCCCCCGGTTAAACTCTTTTCGAGTTATGACGCGGTGGCGCGATGGAACCACACATCGCGTCACCTCTCGCTCGGACCGCTGTTAGAGGCCGATGAGCCCCCGCTCGTCGAACCCTCTCGGTCCCGCAGGCCTATAAGCTACAATAAAACGGAAGTCCAGCCACTCGGTTACTGGACAGCCACACCCCGACGCACGCTCCGAGACCCCCGTGCCCAGAGCTCCCACGCTATGACTGAAGGCGCGCGGGGGGGCGGCTGCCCCGACCCCCGCATCCGCCCGAAGCTGCTCTTCCTTGCCCCCCACGGGCACCCCTCCCGCCTGCTCCTGCGCGTGCACCCAGCCTACAAGGGTGTCCCTCCCACTCTCGCACCCGTTCTGTCTTATCCTTAACGGACATAACTACCTCCGCGAAGGAGGACACAACGGTCCAATCCTCTCTACCCCTGAGCAGCATACGCTGAACTAAGGCAGGCATGCCGAGGTCGTGTCCCACATGAGACTTGAGGTCCCGGCGCTCCACGTCCCACTCCGGGCAATCTTTCACCGTGTGGTCGACCGAGTCCACGTCGCCAGAGCCGCAGTGGTGGCACCGCGGGGATGCCTCCCGACCGATCCAGAACAAGTACTCGCCGAAGCATCCGTCTCCGGTCAAGACCTGCGTCAGTCGGAAGGAGAGCCTGCCGTGGCTGCGCCCCACCCAACGATCGAAAATGGGGTAGAGCGCCCCGACAACGCGTCGGCCGATGTGTTCGGGTCGCGCCAGCCACTCCATCCTATATCTGGTCTGTGCTATCACACAATGTAATTTTGTGTTACACGCTCGGGCGGCTCGCGAGCCCCCTTACCATTTTCGTGTCACGTGCAACGTTACCGGTGAAGTCTCGAAACAGAATGTAACGCTACGCGTGGTAGGAATTAGAATTCAACACGGGTAAAAGTAGGTCATTTGAAATCCGCGATTTACAAATTAGAGTAACAATTTAAACATCGTTTTATAAACGTATTTCGTTCAACGACCGAGAAAGAAGGATAACAACGAGGGGGAGCGGGGAGCATAGTATTGGACAGGGCATTCGGCGTCCACTGCATCAAGTGCCCCAAGCTCATTTCATACGGAGCGAGGAACGCGGAGTGGGGAGCGAGGAGCATAGTATTGACCGCCCTTCACTGATTGTTGGTACCACTGCTGTAGACGAGCGTCCCCAGTGGTGAAATAATTGTATTAGTTTTAACCTATTTATTCTTGTGAATGTTACCGTATTTGTCGAAGAATTAATCGTACATTTCTTCTGCCACAGGTAATTACCATCCTGATCTTCCTACCAAAAACGCATCGAAGGTGACCACCAGCTGTATTTTTGTCTACATTCAATGAGATTAAATAAAGATTAAATTTGTATGATTTTACTGTATTATGTTTAAATTACATCAATAAAATGCAGCTTTGTGATAAAACATCGTTATTATTTAACGATGATTGCCTATTATAGAAAATACAACATAATTTCGTGTAGAGCGTATAAACATTTAAATTATCTTCCCAATTTAACCTTTATTTCATGTAGAACTCATTTAAACGCAGTAGAATTCAATTACCACATCAGCAAAGCATCCAAAAAAAAAACAGAAAACGATCAAAAATGATAACAGGTAAAAAAAATTAGGTTTGGTAAGTCACTTGTTTATAGGCAAAATGAACTTATCGAGACGTACTACATTCCAAAAGTGACTACATACATTAACATTAGATCAGTTACATGTATGCTACTACTTCCATTGAATTATGTAATTGTTCAAACAAACTCTTATCAACTAAATGTACAATAAAAATGAAAACCTAAATTCATTTGAAAATGAAACGAAATATTTCAAATCAAACTTCGCGCCATAAATCAGTTTCATGCGCGGATACAATGCGCATTCCACAAGCGTCCGCTAGATGGTGCACAGCTTCAAAACCCGTGGTGAGCATTCTAGTTTACCCCGCGGTCAAATTTTTCAAACACCTTACTCGAGCAATAATAGTACATTGCGTGACAAGGGAGAGAAGTAAGCGATTCCGACGAGCGTGAAGTTTCACGCGAGGCGAAATCGCGTCTCTCCCTTGTCACGCACAATATTTTTTTCAACACCTGCATGAAGGGTGTGTTTTTTGAAAGCCTGCTGAGCGATTCGCAAAAAAATATGACAAATGCATTACAAGTGTCAAACATAATTTATTTAAGAATTTGTAAAAGTAATGTTTATATTGGAGCAATTAATAAGTTGAAGACTCATATTTGTACTAGGAATTTTGATTTCAGTCGCACACATGATCGATATGGATTACTCGACTAATTGCTTCTTCATACCACAGGGTAATGCCATGTTCACACAGCTCACAAAATGACGTTTCGTAGGGAGCAAAGTAAAAAATTGCGAATACGCATGCGCGTAAAGTGTTTTTCCCTTGGGAGAAAAGTATTACGCGCGAATAGTCTGAAATTGGTCATTTTGCTCCCGCTCAGCAGGTGTAAAAAAACACCAATTTTCATGCAGGTGTTGAAAAAATAAACAATCTCATTACCAAAATTGAAAGCATAATCACTACGCGACAGCCTCACCCTACGCGGTTTAAAAATCAATTTTCCCCAAAGAAGAAAAATCCAAGTATTACAAAACGTTTTTATTCTCGCGACTTAAGTTTACGGAAGGGGTCAACGCCTTTTCAATTGCACCATAATCCTTCCCAATACTTTTTATACACGAAAGTTATACGATTTTTCAAAATGACAAGTACTCGGAGAAATTATAAGTAATAAATTTACAGGGTGTTTCAGTATCGAAATGACCGAATCGAAGTGGAATCCAGTACAGTGAAGGCCGGAAATCCCGTACGCCTGTCCGCTAAAAGCGGTAGGAGAACGCCACGCACGCGCTCGATAGCGCCGCGACGTCAACCAATCAACGCCAAGGTGGGAAATGAACGGCGCCACCGTCAAGCCAAATCAAGCTAGCCAAGCCAGGCCAACCAGCGTCGCCGCGGATTCGGTTATCGACGCTGTTTGGCTGCGGCCTCACCTGACTCGATAGTTGAGTCAGTGCGGCGCTGTCGACGTTTCGTTTCTCATCTTGGCATCGATTGGTTGACACGCGGCGTCATTACCGCCAATCCAAGCTAGCCAAGGAATGTTAAAATAGTAGAAGTTATTACGAATAATAGCTAACAAATCCTATTCGTGATACATGTATACAATTGCATAGAGATGAATGAAATCAAATGTTGAATCAGACTTAGACAAATTTCGTAGCTTAGCAGTGTCTACTTTGCTTTCGCGGATGAACGAGACCTAAGGTTCTTTTTAGTTGCCTGATCGACTTCTGGTAAATCGTCATCTTCGGATGCGGCAGATTTCTTTCCTGCAACAACAGATTATACACTTGAAGTTTAAGTGTAACGTGAAAAGTAGCACAGGATGCAGCAGCAGGAAATTTTCTCACCTTCCTTCTTCTTCGACTTTTGCTTCGATTTCACCGCCACCTGTACGGGGATCGCATTTTCACGAGCGCGCTTAATCTGTCTCTTGATAAATACATAAGAGAGATAGGCTTGGAAGAGCACGGTAATAGTTAAAGCCGAAAATCGTATCGCTGGAGTATTGAAGTTCCCAGTAGCATAATCAAATTCGCTTTCAACTTGGCTTAGACCGTACAGGAAGATCAAAGATGCAATGGCAAGTGTTGCGACTCGCACAAAGACGTACACGGAGTTGGAAACCAGAAATGCCACTGTAAGAAAATAATTTTCTAACGTTCTATCGGATCTATTTTTTTTATATAAAATAGTATGTACAGTCCAAATGATACTTACATTTCGTTAACTTTTCTTTCTTACTGACAAAGTGTATAATTCTGGCTCCATGGAGCATAGCGTCTCCTGTATAGTGCAAAACTAACAGCAGAACTCCTACTTGTTGGAAGCTGTAAGAAGTACGTGAATTTCAGAGGACGGAACAAGCAACGATAAATGTTTTGCGATATTTCCAACATACTTAAACACATAAGCTGCAAGGGTAAAGAGCAATCCAATGGTTGCTTGCACTACACGGGGTGAAATGTCTTCTTTCTTTACCCTTTGGAAATATAATTCGGGATAGCAATGCAACCAATAAGCCAGCTGACCAACGAAGAATAATTTCGACGAAAAGGCTAATGGTACAGGATATTCTTTCCACAACGAGGATATATTTAATAGCAGATCTTCCCTGAAAAGATAGCAATATTACTGCTAAGTTAAGTTACATCCAGATACGCATTACATTGGCAATTATTATATCATACGATATTACACTAGTTCCTTACCTAATAATTATATCTATGCCCCACGTAACGGACAAAGCATAGAACAGAACAAGTTGACTAGATTCATTGAATTTAGCAAGCTTCACCTTACTAAGATGGAGACGCTTTGAAATTTTCTGAAAGCAATCGTACGAAAGATAGTTATTCGCGAGCGATTCTAACGCACAAGAAGAGATTGTAATAAGTGCGACTCACGTCGAAGATGTATTCTTGAAAGACGGCGTGCATTACAATTGTTATTAAGAAATAGAAAAATACAGCGCACGCGTCTTTCCACCCAGTGGTGTATTTCATTGGCAGAGTAGGATCTTCCGCATCAGAAGTTACATTGTGATGAATGGTAATGAATGTATATGCCCATGGTGATGTTGCCTGAAAAGTAATTTATACGATGTATGAAAAAAGAAAGGGAAAGAGAAAAGGGCAAAGGAACGAACGATCTCGCGAAGAAATGCCGGTTGTGATAAGTAACATATGGTTATTCGATCGACGGTAACTAACAGTCCTGTGTTCGTATCCACTCGTTCGACTACGTTAAACGAGAAGAACAGGCGGCGAAGCGTAAACAGATGCACGCATAAGATAAAGACGCGATAGACGTGGAAAAAGTTGAATACCGACCTGCATCATTAGGCCTGTTACGAAAATCATAGCCACACAAGAGACAATATCTCCATGGTTTTGAATGACAAACTCATGACTGAATATAGGAGGGTTTTTGTTCGAACTTTTGCGACCTTTTATCGCGACCATTTTTCCAGCAAAACTATCGTCTCTTCGGTCACAGTCGCAAAACTGTCTCACGGTCCACTGCTGTCCACTGTCCAACGAACACAACGAATAAGCCCGCAGCCTGCAGTAGCGCAGTGGCACCGATAGGCTCAACTAATACGTTAACAGAGTAACGCATGTACGTGAATCGTGTGTACGCTTTACTGCGGGTGACTACGGGCCACATCGGACACTGTGGCGCTTTCTACCTTTACTTGTTGGCACCACGTAAATCACAATAACGTCGCAACACCTATTTCCGGCTATTCGTGTTTGTACATCGTTCGCACCTGTATGGTATTAATTAAAAGAATTATTCTTCATTTATGCGAAACTAATTATTTGAATAAACGAAGCTTCGCGTGCGATCTTACGGATGTTCTGTTGTTGCCAAGTGCGCCGAGAACTACGGCGCGTAATTAATGGCGGCAACGTTCAAATTCTTGTCAGCGAGAACGCATACGTTACATATGTATATGTTATTATTATACAATTGCACACGCATGTACGCGATACGCGAGTATGCGAATTTACTGAATCGATGCGTAAGTTCATCGTCGATTGACACGCTTACAAAGTACGTAATTGTGGAACAGAACGATATTGAGTCTCGTGGAGGTGGAGGGCAATAAATATCTGTAAGATACATTTTATTGATAGCATTACTTAGGTACATTCTCACTGGTCACGATGTGTACATACGTAGAGACTGATTTGTTCCTCTAAACTTATGCAATTAGCACAGGTAACTCGTAAAACTTTCAACTACCGACGAATAAATAGAGTAATAGTTATGCAACGGTAAAGCGAAAATACATGTTCAACAATTCGATGTCAGAAGAAAATAATTTCTGTACGCTATGTGTTATGTGAGAGATAAACTGTAAATTCATTGATCAACAATGAGTCGAAAATATATATATCTGTAATCACAAAAATAATATATATATTCTTTCAACGTTATATGTTCATTATGCTATCGGTTAATCGCGTTACTTGTGTGATATCAACGCACGTGTGTTTGTACATTATTGCTTGTTTGTTTTACGTTTAATCATATACAGCGTGATTAACGACGACGGAGCACTCGACATTCATTCGTGCGTACTTCAGTGAGTGAACACAGAGATAATATCTACCCTATGCGATGAAATTCGGGATTTGCACAGAACGGGGGTGTACTTACACGGTGTGTACAACTACGTGTACTGTAATATTATATTTACGAATAGAGGCGGCAGATTTATAGACGAATCACACAGCGCTCACTCTCTCATCGTCATTAGCTTTCTTTTCACCTTTTCTTTTAACCATCTCTAATCTTACGGTTTGACAATATACTATCCGTCTCCACTTTAAGTACACTCCGATATCTATTCGTACAGTAATTAGGCCAGAGGTGAATTTCTCCTATAGCCTTCTCCTTCCCCGATATTTTCGCGCACACGCGTTTAAACATTTCATTATATAGCACTTGTATGTTTTGAACAGTTACTATAGTTTCACTTATACGCTTCTCAACAACATCTATTGTCTTTATATCTTTCTAAACGTGTCGCGCGTTTCGCGATTTGCGCAGCACATTCTTTAAATAGATATACATTTTTGTTATTAACCTACTTTAGGACTCAATGACAACAACTCTACTATTACATGCTGCGTGCAGTGTTGTATAACATGCCTGGAGGAAATTGCTTCGAGATGCAAATAAACGTTTAATACTTTATCGGCTATTACTGATTTACGATAGAATTTTCACGCTTCAGAAATTCAAATAATGTATCTTTTTTATTTGGTATCAAACGTGGACGTGTGTTGCGAGTCATTAGAAAGATTCTTTTGTTAACGTCAATCTCGTATCGATGACATAAGTCGAGCTTGAAAGTATACAGGAATAAATTTGTGAGAGGTCATAACGGTTCGTAGTGTAACATCGTGTGCATGATTCTAGAATTTCATAGGGATAGTACATACTACTTTACGTATTCGAGAAAACAATTACGAGTTTAATAGGTATCTGTACGACTCGTCGAGATAAATATACGAGAAACACACGAGTACAATAATAACACGAATTAAATCTAAATACTCTTGTGGTCACAAGCCTTAAATCTTAGCAAAATCTTTTAACGTTACGCACAACCAGTACGACTTAGGGCCCTGTCCCGCACCTAAACGTCGCCTGAAGTTGCAAATTATGTTTTGAGGTAGACAAGTATATTCTTCAAATAGCTCCCCACAGCTATCGGTAAAGCTGAACCAAAGGATAAGTTCTCGTCAAAAAGAAAAATGCCACATTATGTTTAATTTTATATCTTAGTTAGACCACAAATATAGCCTAGTACATTTATCCGCGAAGTAGTGTTCCATGAATGGTGTAATGTACTTCGTGTAGCAACTGAAATCGTCTCAATGATTGTTAGTACGATAGCGTTCTAAAACCATTATCGTCTCAATATCAATAAAATTCTTGTCGCAAGGTGTGTGAAGAAATTGAAGTGCCGACAATGTCATTCATTCGCCCTTAAAAATCTCACGACAGAATAGGTTGTGTAACAGAATTGCGGGCTGTTAACATTCGAAATCGATGAGCGTAAGAACATTCGCAAGACCGGTTAGCGCTCGAAATGGAAGTGTAATTTGAGTCTGGTATCGAGAGAGAATGATTATCGTCTTTGGTTGTGATCATCTTTGTTGTAATCGTATTCAGTTATTACCTTATGACTTTACCTTCCCGAATGCCTCCCGATTATAGTATAGCATTCGGATGGATATCATCATACTTGCATACGTTACGTTGCTTTTCGTTCTCTATCTTCGCCTCTCCTATTCTCCGTACGATATATGTACATACACACTATATGTACTCATTAATGGCAATAAATATTTAACGCCACACGATATAACAATATATAGTCGTCTTTCATCGTCACTAATGAATACGCCATCAGAATCTCCTACCAACTCGTTTTAATTTCTTACACTATCAAGATACACCAGCTTACCTTCGCATTTCAGGTACTCTCTTTGTACCTACTTCTCACCTGAGTTTAAACCGCATTTAAAATATAGACATTCTATTCGACTTCCCAAACAAAATATTAATCTGTATTCTTAACCATGGCAATAGTATGTGCAATAATCTGCCGTTTATTTAAATTCTTCACATTTATGATTCTTAGTGCGCGCGCCTCGTTATTAAGTATTATATTCAACATACATTGCGATTTCGCATGAATCGATAAAATACTTGTCTTATATTAAATCCCGCAGAACATTTATATCCTACGATTGTACGTCTAAAAATTTGATCGGTCTTCTCATGAATAACAACGGAACATAATTATTATAATGCTATACAATACTGTAATACTCTTCAATGAAATCTACATTTCACGATTAATAGTGTACATGATACGGAACTTTACCTTATATCGCATACCGTGATGTGTAACGTGTAGCTTAGACGAGAGGTGGGTCATTCTCGAGGTCCATTTCCTCCACGGTTATATAAAGTCCCTCTTCCTCGTACATCGACTCGTGTTTTGCCAGAACCTTGAGTAACGGTCGCAACTTCATCCACCATTGGTACTTTGGAATGCGATGCCTATGGATATAATTGAGCATTTACTCGCGACAGTCAAATGGAAGAATGTTTCGACGTTTAGAAAGTTCCTTACTCGAAATCTGTAACATCGACAAGCTCTGTGAACGGTGTAAATCTATACTGTCTTCGAACTATACCGATCATAACCGCGGTATCGGCATCCATAGTTACAGTTTTTCCATCGGCGTTAGTATGCTTATTCAATTGCTCAGTGAACCACTCCACCGACTTCGAACCCATTTTTGTGCCCAAGTTACGGTCGAACGGTGTCGGCGAGCCACCTTGTTGCATGTGACCTACAAGAATTTTATAGTTTTACGTGTGAAACACTTTTACAGAAGTAATTACAAAGTGGCGATTAATGATGAAACGCATACCAATAATATTCATTCGACAGCTGAACAGACCCTTTCCCTCTTCGCTGAAGAGTCTCTGTACGAAATCTGTATTGTACATCAAATTGGCATTTTCGTTTCTCAAAATGAGACCTCTTTGTACACCTTCGGACATCTTTGCAGCCATCGCAATCACATCTTGATTCAGGTCTTGGATATTGAACTTCTCCTCAAATATATAGGCCGCGTCAGCCCCACCAGCCAATCCAGCAACGGTTGCGAGGTAACCGCAATATCCACCCATAGTTTCGATAATGAACACCCTACGCTTTGTACCCTGGGCCGACTGACGAATTCGATCACATATCTGAGGACAATAAAGGCCCACTTAAACGCCTCCTAGCATTCTAGTATATTACGATTAATGCCACATCGAGGTGAAATAATTATCTTTACCTCGGTAATTTCGTTGAGAGCAGTGTCGCAACCTAACGAAAATTCGGTTCCCGGAACATTATTGCTGATAGTTGCGGGAATCATAGCAATAGGAATTCGGAATTCCTCGAATTTGTCCCTAGCTTTGAAGAAGGTAAGTCCCGTTTGATAGCCCTTCGATAATGAAATAACAACGATTATATACTCGGAAACCGTTGTCGAATAAATTAAATATCTGCAACTCTTACCTCAAATCCTCCTATGATAAGCAAAGCTTGGATTCCATACTCCTTCAGCTTCTGAGCAATCTGCGGTAACTGATCTTCTTTAGGCGGAGCGCGTTTTGTTCCTAAATAAGCACCACCCTGCGCTACCCAACCAGTCACAGAGGGCCAGTCCAGTAACTTGAATTTTCCAGCCATAAGTCCCATGATTCCATCGCACACACCATAGACCTGCAAGGATGCACTGTCAGATCTGTGTGGTGGAACGTTAAGAAATCGCCCGCTACAAGATTATACCTTGTCACCACGATATATACAGTTTCTAACGAAGGAACGCACTGCTGCGTTCATACCGCAAGACGGTGATCCAATGTGCATCACACCTAATGTATAGTGATCCTGCAACAAAATTCTACCGTAACATAGTGCAAGAATTCGACATTGATCCATGCAGCGTGCACACAAAAAAACGAACACATTCTGTGGGTTGACTTAATGTTCGATATTAAGTACTGCACGATGCATAGGCTCACATAGGTACACGAAAACACAGTGACAAACTGATGAATTAAAGGTTGGTTAACTCACTTGCCCACATAACGTGAACTGCTATTGGTGGAAAAAAAGAAGAGAAATGTTAGAAGGCTTCTGTTTTACAATACATCAGATTATTCTTATTTAGCAGAAAGATGTACACTTATACTTCTTTTTTAAGCAATTTACCTTTGTTAATTTGGGGCCATTACTTCCCTGAAGCAGTATTAAATAGTACATTTAATAAAGGTAATTCTGCACCTAAAACTAAAAACCTTCCGACCACATATTTCATATAACGTTTGCCGCCATCATTTGGCATTTCTACGTTAGCATTTAACGATCATTCGTTCCAGGCTCCCGCCGGAAGGCTTTAAGTTCGTGGTAGTAACTTTAATATTAGAGACACGATGATAGCATACCTTATTGGGATCATGATCCACGGGCGCTTTTAGACGAGTCAACATCTTGTATGTTTGCAAGTTACGGGCAAATCCTCTAAAAATATTGTAAACGATACAGAACGGAATATACAACAACATGAAAAGAATAACGCTTTAGCTCCTCCTTACTTTCCCCGAAGTTTAACAGCAAGATCCCAATTCTTATCGGCCAAAGCTTGGGCTACTGCTTTAGTCCGACGAACGCACTCCATAAGCGGTAATATAACAGCTTGGTTTCCGTCCAGTGTAACGACACTCGCTTCAGTTTCCGGCGTTGCTTCCATTAAAGCCATCACGGCTTCAGCACCCATTCGGCAACCCTGGAACATTGTTATCATTGAATTACTACGATTCATTTTTTCTCTGAATCGATCACAATGAAACATGTATGTATCGTGTTGAACACGACGAAAGAAAACTAACCAGAACTCTATCAAAAGCTGACGGATTACCACCTCTTTGAACGTGACCAAGAACAGTAATTCTAGTATCTTGTTGTAGCTTGTCCACAACAACGTTACGAACTTCCTCGGCAGTAATTGGGTGGCCGTTCATATCGATCGCACCTTCCGCTACGATAATAATATTAAGTCGTTGTCCACTAAGTCTTTCCTGAAAAATACCATTTCCTATCTTAAAATCTCTACAGAAGGGTGAAGCAATCAGTCGCGATACAGCCAAAAGCATTAAAGCCGTTTGCAGAATAACTTGAGATAAATAAAAAGGATTAGATAATAAAGTAATATGCTAATTCCAATACACATCTCGTAATCACATGAAAACTTGTTACCATTTGTTAAAAAAAGAAGCAAAGCATGCCACATATAATAAGCTTACCACGCGAAACTAAGGGACTAAATGAAAAATAAGAAAAATATAGTTTCCTCCTCTGTCCCTAAGTGAATGGATAATGCGTGATCTTGTGAAATAAATTCTATTTTAGTTTGTGACTTTAGCAAGGGCTAAGATATACATGTGCGATATACAATCTTATTTGACCGTATAAAAAATTGCAAAAAAAATTGCGAACCTGTAACAACTTTTTACACAGCTTGCTTGGCCAATCCTGTTCAGGTGGCCACTCTGGGATGAACACAAAGTCGGCTTCGGAACATATGGCTGCCACTAGAGCCAGGTAACTGTAATAGTATGTTACAGAAGCAAGGCTAAAGATATTAGATGATGTAAAAAAAAGAAATTAATAATTATGGTAAAGGATAAATGATCTTCCTTGTGCTTTTGAAGGTTCAGACTTTTATGCGGAATATATATATATATATATATATCATGATTTATGTATGTGATCTATAACTAGCACTATTTCGATAAAGGAGCAGACACACTTTCGATATAGAAGATGAGACATGAAAATGTCTGCCTAATATGCTTCATTATACGTATAGAGGTAAGTACGTCTGAATAAGAACAATATGTATAAATGATCGATCAATAACGTGCCTGTTGCACAGCTTTGCATAACTCCTCGACCCAATCACCGGCCGGCGGTGCCTCAGGTATAAAGGTGTAACATGCCTCTACGGCTAAACTTGAAGCTAACGTCAAATACCTGAAATCCCTCGGTTCGATTATCTTCATTTCACTAAATTACCTTAAAATGTACTTGTATCTTGTATCGACCGTTCACTGCGTTTCAATCATTTCATTCTATATAGGGTAGATGTACCAGTACATGAACACGTACCAGTGAATGAACATTTTATATTAAAATGAGTAAAATAAGTTATTAAAATAAGCAACTAATTAATTAGAGACTTCTTTTAATTTGTTGCTTTATATCCAAACAATTTTTGTACCACGTGAAATCAATCGCGCTGCAAATATAATTTTTAAAAAGTGTTCATTCATTAGCCTTAAGTGTTCATTTATTGGTGCGTTTACCCTATCTACGTATAATTCAAAGAATGAGTAAGTGTAACATGAAGTAACGCTTTCATTATTAGCATTAAACAATCGAAAAATACACGAAAAAAATCAAAATCACTGAATTTGTTAAGTTCAGTTAGTGGAAGGCGACAATGCGACAAGAAATTAGGAAGATTCCTAAACAACATGCCTGCTCCAATTTTTTACATAGTCTATCAGGCCAGTCAATGGGAGGTGGTGCTTCCGGGCAGAAAACAAAGTCTGCTTCTGCAGCTAAAGCACCCACAATTGCCAGATACCTATCCAATAAGTAAAGTTCACCAGACTCGTAAATAATATTACACGACTAAATATTATTTAGATTATACGAATCTACGCTTTTTTTCTATCGCTGAAAACGTAATTAGGATTCAAGTCATTTGTTGTACCTATAAACCGTTACCCTCTACCCCTCCGCCCATAGTTAGCAGCGCACGACTGCGAACTTACCCGCAATGACGGCCCATCACTTCCATGATGAATGTTCGTTGATGAGAATACGCGGTACTGGCGATAGCGTCGATACTTTCGATAATACGATGCAACGCAGAATCGGTACCAATGGTCATGTCGGTCCCGCAAAAGTCATTATCAATAGAACCCACCATGCCGACGATATGCAAGTGTTGATATTTATCCGCTTGTTCCGCAGTTAGTTCCCCTAATGAATCACGAATACCACCAATTGCCATTCAGTATATACCAAGCAATTGTAATTTTCGCCTTACCTGACTTAACTAATGCTTTCAACAAATCGGGCCATTCCTCTTTAAAGAGATTTGCACCCGTAAGGGAACCATCACCGCCAATTACAACTAAATTAGTTATACCGCAAGTCAATAAATTCTTAGCTGCTTTCAGGCGACCCGCGCGTTCTCTGAACTCTGTACATCGAGCAGAACCTATTACAGTGCCACCCTAGAATATATAAATAATTATTACTATTCGCAGCCACAAATGGTACATTGGCGATAGAATCTACATCTGAATACATACCTTGTGGATGATGCATGATACAGAAGACCAAGTTGCTTCTACAATGTTCTCCCCACCATCCACCATACCCTGATATCCTTCCTTAATGAAGTAAACTTTACACCCTAAGTAAATACCCATTCTAACTACCGCTCGTACCGTAGCATTCATTCCTAATAAATATATAACAATAAAAATGTAATTAAACAGTCTATACGATTATATCCTACTCGAGTAATTTGTTCCTTACCTTGTGAATCACCTCCACTGGTGAAGACCGCGAGGCCTTTACCCTTATGACTACCAGGTTTTATAAACCTTGCCGCTGTATCTTCCGCCATCTCTTCTTCCTGCAATATAAAAACCTTAATATGCAATACCATTGAATCAGCAAACACTTTGCTCGCTCTTGCGCTTTAGGAGGTAAAAAGTAGAACTTTCACCTCCGAGCTGTCCTTAGTATTGCAGGGATATGATTTGCCATCGCGTATTTGATACCTTAGATACATATCACAAATTTAGAATATGCAAGAAATTAAACTCTACAGAATGTAATTCAAATAAGAAAGTTGAAAGCAAACTATTGGCACTGAAAGTATATTTTACTATAATACGTGAACATTTATATTTGGGCTAAGGCAACTATACAACTGTATATAGTAAGTATATTTATAAGGTGCGTCTAAAATTCTCTAAAATTCTCGCGTCATTTCTAAAAGCTTAGGTTACGTACTATTGCATAAAGCACGCGAAACAAAAAACTTTCTGCAGTATAAAATTTAGAAACAAAACAGAACTAGGGAACGTGTCCCCATTTCTTCGTAAAATTAGAAGCTTTCATGATATAATTAACACTGTACACAAGTGCAAATCACGATAATTATCAATTTATTCACCGTTTTCAATAGGGATTCGTATGCATTTTTGAAATGCAAATTATGGTAAAAAGAAATCGAAAGGACACCCCTGTGCACTAAATTCTAGCCAAAACAGAAGAATTTTGCGAGAAATGGGTAATTCTATGACAAGTGTTTATGCAGTAGTGGCTTTACCAGGAATTAAAGCAACAAAATCCATCATTCATAGATTTATTACGTCACCAGGCCAAGTGGAATACAAGAAAATTAAAAAGCAGCCACCTTTAAATGAAGCAAATAACACAAAGCGGATAGAACCGGCCCGATCACACATGGATGTGCTGAATGGAAGAATATCATTTGAAGCAATGAGAAACAATTTAATTTAGATGGGCTAGACGGTTGGAAACGTTACTGGCATGATATTTGAAAAGAGGAAGTTGACGGGGCAGCTAAAGCATCTTTGGCTTTTATTTCTGGACGAATGAAAGCTAGCGACTATGAAATTATGCTGGGGAACAATTTGTTACCATATTTAGATGAACTTAATGTGACTCGACTTGCAGAATCCGGTTAACTCGACGCCAAATAGAGTATATAAGCTTAACCGAAAAGTACATAAGGACGCACCTTATATTAATTACCGGTTCCCCGTGCACAAGGTATTTAAGATACAGGTTAAAATGTAATATAAATCAATAGTTTCCCATGAATAATGATATAGCTTTTAATATTGCGTAATAGTAAATTGAGTAGCGATAAAATACGTAACGTAAGATCGTAAAAGGCTGTCGTTAATGGAAATTGTTGCATCTGTTAGGCATTGCAAATATAGGAAAAACGTCAATTACATAGCGTATATTATTTTCTCAAAGGGCATTGCAACACAAAAGTTCTTCAGGTAGTCCTTCGTATTTTAAAATAAGTAGCGTATGTACAAAGAATCAATGGAATCTGGCACAGTATCAAAGTGTCGTCGTGCATCAAAACATGAGAATGACGATACGCGCATCATAGATCATTGGAATATCATACTGTTCTTCTAACCAGATCCGCTTCGAGCGTAAAATCTCGCGTCCGTCGATTTAGTTCGATAAATAAGAAAACACAAGTACCGTGCCGTCAGTAAATTTAAATGAGCTTTACAATTAGCAATCTGGAGTAAAATTGATTAGGTATCTGAAAGTGTATACAACATAACGTCACACTGTCTGTCACTGTCAATCGGTCAACAGATGATCCATTGTCGTGGCGAATTACTTACAAAGTGATAGATCTCTGCTCGACTTACCGAACGATAATATATCCAGTTACAATGGAAATTGTACGGGGGATGATATTCTCTCTGCCTGTTACAGTTACAGAATCTGATCTGCGATACGCCAAGGAAACGTCAGATTCTGCGCCCACGTCTCGCGCTCGACTGAGACTGAAGGTGACCTTTATGTGTGCTTCTGCACGAAACCCCCACCAGCATCGGCGATCACCACTCGTCGCCCCACCCCACGTAGAATCACATTTACGAAACGTCCGTAGATGGTGTTAGTGACACACACTTCCACCAATAAGCAGCCTCTACAGCTCACGCTACTTTTCCGGAAACTATTTTAAATCTTACCTACTAAAAAATTCAATACTACACAGTTTAAAGCTTCGAATTTTTATGCACAAAAAGGTTTCAATAATAATTGGTGAATCGTTCTTTAAAGGACTCGTTTAAAAACGAAAGCAAATACTTTTAAAGGAACAAACGGTTTCCGTTGAACTTATCTAAATATGTACTTTGATTCGACGCGAAATCATTTTGATAACTGGTGTCGATGCGGCTTGTCGAATAAACACGATTCCGATCTATAAACGACAGTTACCGAAAATAATTATCATCGCCAAAGTACGCATCGACGTCAGAGATTGACAGTCTGGTTAGTAGTTACGGCTTACGGCAGGAAGAGCACTATATGTAGTTCTGAGAATCAATAATTAGGACGATAAAGACGAGGATATTCACACGGCAATTAAAATGGCAGTAATATGTCCAATAATAATGTGAAATTCTTATGGCATAGGAACATTTTGGAGCCACACCTGCATATTGTCGGAAATCACATACTATAATCTGCACTTATTGTTAGATTACTGGTTCTGCCGATTCCGTAAGCTCTTCTTCATCTCGACAGAGTTGATGATCCCTTTATAGTTCGCAGTAGTGTCACGGACAAGAAATGGACAACGGAAAGTACGAGTGTGCTCTCCTCTCTACAACGACTCCCGACTTCATCTCCGATCCACTTTGTACGCGTTCTGTCCTCTTTATTTAACGTAATTCTGACAATTACCGACCCTACAGCGTCCATAGCCCGATGACACCGCAAAGCAAGACAGCCGAAGTTACAGTTTTTCTTCAGACATTTTATCAGAATTTATTATTTCGTGTAAACGTTTATAATAATTATAATTTACAATTACGATGGTAGATGATAAATACAAATAGAACAACGTAAGAGAGGAATAGGAAACTAGGGAGATTTCGCGGATGTATCGGTTTGGAAGTAGTGTGTAGTGGCTAGATTCTTTAACGCGAGTAGCGATGGGACAGAATGAGAGAAGAGGGAGAGGGAGACGGGGAGGAAGAGAGAAAGAGGGAGAGAGAGAGAGAGAGAGAGAGAGCGCTGATGATTCGAGAAACACGTAACTGGAATGACGGGCAATGTTTCATCATTCGCAAATGTATAACGTAAAGCGCAATAATCAAATTATTATCATAAATGCTCGATACGATTAAAGAAAAGAACGAGTGGGAGAAGACTAGCAAAGGGAGTGGACGCAGAAAGAGATTGAAACAAGCAAATTGTAGAAACGACAGATCTTTGTTACCTGCTTCCATCTTTTCGTACTTATCGCGTATACATCTCATGGTAATTATTTAAGAAAACAAGAGAAAAAAAGGGAGGAAAAAGAAAACGGAAATAAAACCAACACTTACTTGGAATGAATCGTGATGTCCGCGTATCGAAAGAAACGCAAAACGATGAGATTTCTATCATGGAATAGGTGAAATTGACATTATCCAGAAGGGGATAGACGGTGATCGGACGTTAACGGCCTAGGAATTTCAGTACACACGTTAGGGGAAGATTCTGAATATGGCTCGAGAGGAGAGATGGTTGAATAGTACAAACATATGTAACGTTTGGACCTGCTGAGCTAAAACGAGATTGGTTTCTGGTTACTACCGGTTCAGGAATTAAATGAACGACACGTTACGACTGGAATGATCGGTGCCGTTTCCTGATTTATCAACTATCTCGTTCCGATCAGCTGGTCCACCTTCAACTGCATTCAAAATGACCCTTTCGTGGTTTCTGCAAGCCCTCGGGGAGGGGGAATTCATTCTCACTTTTTAGTCTCTCTTGCATCGGTAACTAAGATTCCTCGATAAACGCACATGTAAACTGTAGAAGCGGGTGGCCGAAATCAGCGATTTCTCAATGCGTAACGATCGTGCGAAAGCTACCCGTCGAAATGGATCTTACGGCTACCTTTGCAAAATTGACTCATTCTCCATTCCCGGATCGTTCGTTCACCTTTTCGCCTTGTTTGTTCCGTTCGATACGACAGAACACGGACACATCGAAAAATACATGTTAGGAATACGTTTACCCACACACACGTTGTAATATCGGAAATCGTTACTTGTTTTTCCAGGTAAGTACACATTTACATTGCAGCGTGTTTTAGGCTATGGATGGGTAGGCGCGTGTGTGTACATTACATGCACTTAGTAGTATACATGCCACGCGAGACGAGAAATGTGACATTATTTTCTGTCTAGCACCGATGCAACGACGGGATGAAACGTGGACCGAACCAGAGGCGGATGATGGTGGATTCTCGAGGGCACCAGCCAATTAGAAAATAAAAGCATACGAGTAATAAGAAACCAAAGCGAACAAGTATTTGATATTTATTTATTTTGTATATCGTAAAAAAGTTGACTGGTTTAACATATAGAAACAAATGGATCGATTTTTTTCTCTTTTATCTAAACGGAGGAAACTGAAATTTCTTATTCAGGATTTAAGTAAAAAACTTGACTTTTTTTCCATGGCCTCCAAACTGATTTGAAGTTATATAGTCGGTACGTATATACATATGAAATCCGCCCCTGGACCAAACGTATCTGTAACATTTGGACTTGCCGATTTCTGTTTATCGCTGGATTCCTTTCGTCCATTTTTCAAATGGCGACGTATAGGGCTCGTTCGTTTTCCGAGATTTCGGTCGAGGGGATCGGACCTTCTTACGCGCGTCTCTGACAGGCCTTATCGGATCCGTCAATCCGTCACTTCGCGAAACCAGCAAGAATCCATTTTCAATTTTTCGTCGGCGATTCAATCAAGTTCGATTCTAGTTGCTTTCTTCGAATTAAAAGGAATAATCGTGTGAACTTTTTTCGCTTTTCCTACAGGACTGAATTCAAAAGCGTTGTTTCTACGCGATAGGTATTCCGTGAAACGATTATATAATTGATGGAATATTGCGGGAAACAACGAATGATCCTCGAACATTTGACAATTTCCACGAGATCGATCGTGTCTATAAACTGAATATATATACATACATCTTAAAGAGAACATCGGGTCAATATAAATTTTTCATACACGTACACAGTTTCTTCTCGTTTTCTTCCTTTCTTTCATCGCGGCAGGAGTAGTTTATCAATTTGTCGGTAAATATTTGTTGTATATATATATATATTATTGTGTATAATATATCTATGTATATATATATATAACATGTACGGACTGAGGAGGGAGGGAGGGAAACAGAAAGAGAGAAAGGGCAGGTGATAGACAAGGTGCAAGAGCGAATCCAGAGTGCGGAAATCAGGGGTAGGGGTGAAAATCTCTCGGAGATAACTCGCGTACAAATCGGTCGTCTGAAAAATAAAAATTAGAGCCTCTTTGCTCTGGAACGTTCGTGGATTCACAATGTACCGTTACGGTGGGTGGGTAGGTTTGTGTGTGTATGTGTGAAAAAAATATTTCGAACGCCTTGCTCTGCTCGATAACGGTACGTAACCGAGTAACGATTGCGCATAAAAACTGTAGATTTCAAAATTAACGCGAATGATAGTTCGTTGAGTGTTCCGAGTATTTCTAAAGTAGAAAAAGGAAATTGATGTTCCGCGCATATACGATTTTGCGTGTGCGCCAGCCTACCCAAGTGTGTGTGTATGCGTGTGCTGTGTGTGCATAAGGGCGTTTTAAATATTGGGTAACACGTGGTACGCAAAAGAATATCGAATGTAAAAGTAAGTCACCAGCGATGTTGTTTTGGAACTTAATAACTTAATGTATTTTTACTCTCCTTTCTCCTCCTGCGTTCTTCCCTTCGTATAATAATATCGTACTTGCTAGACAATGTGAAATTTAATTTAATGACAACTGGATATAATGTAGTTAGATTCATGCGTGCTTTTTTTCCTTTGTCTTCGTTTCTTCTCGAATCTCTGTTTCTTTTAGCGATACTTTAGATGGTAAATAGTGAACAGATCTGGGAGTGACAGTGTTTCACGGTTAATTCTTCGCAACCCGCGTCTCGCGTCGACGGCGATGACCATCCGTTTTGTATTATCTTTGCTTACCTCGCAGACACCAGGCTTTCATCTCTCTCACATGCTTGGGCAACAACATTCTTTACATATCGTGCCTCCGTATTTCCTTGTCTCCTCTTTTAACTCGCCCTTATTTGCTCGACTACCATCATCTCAACCTCGTCGTACAACGAGACAGGGTTTGCGAAACGGGAGTCTTCCTATCCTTTCCTCTGTTCATCCACAATTTGCTTCTTCCTCTGTTCTTCCATACAAACATCGGTCGGTATAATATGTTCTTCTCGGACGAATTTCGTGCCGCAGACCGAGCGACTCCCGCGACTAGACCGTTTCCTTTCGTCGAGGACCGTGCGCGCGTGCAAGCACGCATCGCACAGGCAACATGATATCCTCTCTCCTTCCTTCCTACACCGTAGCTGCTCTATCATACCAATTCCCTAACTCTTTTCTCTTCCTCTTTTCCTCTCTCTTTCTCTCTCTCTCTCTCTCCCCGTTCCCTCTCCCTCCGATCGACAAGAATGAAATTGTTGACGAGAGACCATGGCGAGAAGCACGAACACAGCAACAAATCGGTCCTCCAAGAGAGGATACGGTCAGGAGCGGAATTCTCGTGTTCGAACTTTTGAACCGGGCGTAACAGCTGTGGCGGTTGGCATCGTCATCTTCATCGTTGTCGTCGTCGTCGTCATCGTAGTCAGCATTGGCAGCAATGTGCGGTCGCGGTAGGACAAAGAGTTCAGTTCTCGAGGAGGAGATTGAGGAAACAAGGATTCGGAAGGTGACGGTGTTGCAACTTGTGAAAAGAGGAAAGGAAAGAAGAAGGGGCGGGGGGGGAGAAGGAAGGAACCGAGTCAGGAAGATGGTTATGTAGACAGTTAGGTGTAGATTGGAGAAAGGGGGGACAGGAGGAAATGGTGGAGAGAGTAGAGGGCGGAGGGAAGAAAGGAAGGAAGAAGGAAACGCGGTACGCGAGGGACGAAAGGACAGGTAAATGGACAAATCGATCTCGAGTGGATGGATGGGTGAGCACTTGAAGGAACCGGTGGGGGGGGAGAGGGCGGGGGAGGGGTGGGTGGGGGCGATAGAGAATAGGATGTTCTTATTAGGTTAGAAAGGACTTAAGCTTAGGAAGGTTAGTTGTCGCCGCCCTCCTGTTGTTCGTCCGGCTCACCCTGTGTGTCACTGGTCCAAAGGGTGAGGTTGTCGCGCAGAAGCTGCATAATGAGCGTGGAATCTTTGTAACTGTCCTCATTAAGTGTGTCCAACTCCGCGATCGCGTCGTCGAACGCCTGAAATATTTATCAAAGAATGTGTATCGTGTTCCTGTTCAACAGTAAAGGCCAATCATTAAAACGTCGATAATTTACAAAGCTGTTCGTGCTGCCTCTTTAACGCGAATTAATTTCGTGCGAAAGTAGCCAGAAGTTTGTATTAGAAATAGTGGAGAATTACGCACGTGCGCGCGCGTGAGTGTTAATCGAAAATGCGAACGATGGCGAATGGTTATTGACACAGTGGAGACATTATTGGAATCATAGCACAACCAGTACTGTGACTTGTTCTTCGTTTTCTTTGCTGGGTTAGTAAACACTCAAAAAGGTTGCATTTACTGCACAAACTACAGGACACACTGGCATTGCGATTAGAAATTACTACATCTATCTATATGCCTCTCGATGAATATCCACGCGAAAGATAGACCAAGCATCGAGAATGTTCGTGCTAATCCCTAACCTGTTTGGCCAAGTGGCAGGCCCTAGCCGGAGAATTAATAATTTCATAATAAAAAACGGAGAAGTTTAGAGCGAGACCGAGCCTGATGGGATGCGTAGGCTGCATTTTCGATTTTGCTATGTCGAACGCCTCTTGGTACGCCTTCTGCGAATCCTCCACTACCGCTGCAATCCAAACCGATAAATCCAAATTAAAACTTCTACAGATGCATTATCCAGTATGTAACGTCTCCTCCATCGATTAACAAAGGGATAAAGGAAGGAGAGAACGCGACGATACACGTCCTGCGCTACCTGCCAGTAGTAGAGACACACCGACACTGGTCGGTCAGAAGGAAAAGCATGCCTCTCCTATTGCCTACGCGCCCTATACCGTGGGACAAAGCGAAACAATTATATTATTTTTGCCTCCACTGCACCACTACCACCGCCACCGCCACCACCATCCTTGCGCGTCCTCTCACGATCGCTCTGGTAAATTATCGACGTCAACCTCGCTTTTGTAAATTATACCTGTTTGGCCAGCTGGCAGGCCTTCTCTGGTGAGTTGAGGATCTCGTAATAGAAAACGGAGAAGTTGAGGGCGAGACCTAGCCTGATCGGATGGGTAGGCTGCATCTTTGACTTGCTGATTTCAAACGCATCCTGGTATGCGTTCTGGCTGTCGTCTACCACGGCTGGATATATATATGTATATACATGTATATATTACGCGTGAAATTATTAGCCAGGCTTTCGGAATTCCATTATCTGCGTGTCTCGCACGATACATCAGACTAACTACTTAATTCTTTAATTAAGCCGTTCGAAAAGAAAAGAAATGAGCCGGCAAAAGAGTCCCGATTCTCTTATAACGCGTAAGAGAATTTAACAGCGTAGAAATGCATTCGTTCGAATGTCACCGAAGGCATTCGCGTTGTAACGGGGCGCCACGGAATTTCCCAAATCCATCTAAATCTAACAATGTGTGCCAGCGCACACTAAGACCGAACATCTGCCGCTGCAGCTGTGCTTCCTCTTTGATACAGTATACGCAAGCATGGCCGTGTATTTATTGGTGCACCTTTCGGCTCAAAGAAAGAAGCGCATCGGCCTCGTAGAAATATTTCCAACTACAGGTAAACGTACGTATCTCTCCAGGTATGCACACAGCGACGCGTATACCGCGCTTTAAAACGTCTCGAGACGATATAATCAACTCCAGCAGGAATAAAAACGAGACGGAAGGAACGATAGAATAAAAGAACCGATTAGCCGAAATTGGGGAGTTAGTAATGTGCGAAAGTTTAGGAACGTACCGTTTCTGGTTTCTCCGGTGGCGACTTCTGCGAGATACCTGTAGTAGTCGCCCTTCATCTTGAGGTAGAATACTTTACTCTCGGCATTGCTAGCCTTGGGGATCAGGTACTTGTCGAGGAGTCCCTACAACATCAACGATAAAACTGTTTAGTCTAATTTCGCTTTTCAGAACAGCCACACTTTGCTATTCGAGACCAAGGCTTATCTGCGATGTAAGAGAACGTATGCAACTGTTTCTCATCGAAATCGTTCGCTGTCTACGAGCAACCGTTCGACAAATAATACACAACTGTACAAATAGGAATGACGCGAATTCAATTAGCGTTCTTTGGGAAGGATCTGTCCGTCGCGGAATCCAACGCCCGACTATTTCCGGTAGCGAAGGTACAACCGACTCTGCTCGATCGGGCGTGTCGCTTCCTCTTCCGTTTCCTCTATATTTCCGGATATTTGTAACATCGGTCAAGCTATGCTGTGTGCTACCAACAGCACACGCCTGTTATTCCACGATCGTCGCAATCGAAGCAATTCCTGATTTCAAATGGTCGCAGGTCTTTGTTACCCTCGCCGAATGAAGAAGAGGGATCTCGTAAGACGAGCCAGTCGAGAGATGTCGTAATTGACCCGCGTGAAATTCCAACCGGTGGGCGATCTTCACCTTCTTCAGCTTCTAGCTCTTCTTCAGAATACACGGATGGAACAAAGATCGGGCGCGTTATAGTAAGACGATCCGAATACCGAGAGCCCAGAGCCGAACTCCCGTCTCCATTCTGATTTCGTCGCCCCCTGGTCCTCGCACTTCGGCCAGCATAAGTTTCACGAAATCCGATTCCAAGCCCAGAAGCCCCGTTTCTTATCCGAATATGTCCGTAGTGATAACAATAATAAAGGGCGCCCGGATAGTTCCCCTATCTAGTCGTAATCAACCGTTTGGACTTTAGAGTCTCGAGCTTCGTGGGAGAATAAAGTGGCAGGGGAAGGAAGGGAGAATGAAGGTAGACACGCGCATAGACGGAGCAGTTCTTACCAATACGTCGTAACAGATCTCGCGCAGTTCTTTCTCGACCTTTTCCCGGTATTCCTTGGCCATCTGCTGTTTGCGCTCGGAACCTTCGGTCTTTTGCTCGATGGAGGAAATTACTCGCCACGAGCTACGCCTCGCACCGACGACATTCTTGTACGCTACCGACAGCAGGTTTCTCTCTTCGTTCGACAACTCCACTCCCGTCTCGGTGACCGCCTTCATGGTAGCTGCCATGTCGTCGTACCTCTCCGCCTGCTCGGCGAGCTTCGCGCGCTGCACCAATTCATCCTTGTCCAGGGACATTGTGTTGGCTGGAAATACAAAGTCACCAGTGGGCAATTAGTTGACGCGTCGCGCATTCAAAACGGTCGCCAATCACAAGCGCCCCGGGACGCAACCCACCCCCTAACACACCACCGCGCGAGAGAGAGACAACAGAGGACCGGGCAACGCGTGTATCAGGTGCAAAGTAGCGTGTGCGTAAGGGGAGCAGCAGGATAGCTAGGCGCGCAGCTTCAATGTCGCCAAGTATCTTTTGTCGTTCGCGTTCGGCAGTCCCGTGCGCACGAGTCGTGCGCGAGAATAGATTTCACCGACGCGTTTAGAACAGAATGACGTATACCATCGGTCGTGTTCAACGGTATCTGGCCTCCTTACGATACCTTCGATACACCAACATTTCGAAACAGAAACCTTATCTCGAGTCCCGAAAGGACTGGCCCTTCTCTTCAAAAGGCCCAAACGCGTAAAATGGTGATCCTAGCAACAGCATCTACCTGGGCGGAAAGCTGCCGAGCTTCTTCCCGCGACCTTGGACGCAGCCTTAGAATATTTGAAAAAGGGATTCCCCAACCTTTTGAATTTCCAACATTCCGAGACCTAAGCCAGAACCCAGCCGGCACGCGGTCCACGAGGATTTCGCTCTTTCTAAGGTGCAAATTTTGCCACGGTTTCACGGATGCTGGCTCGCCGAACAAAAGTCAGCCACCATCTGTCGAGATAAGCCCCCCCGATCCTCAACGTTCTATGTCTAAAGAAATTTGCTAGCAGGTACTCGACAACCCGACCGTATCTCTACCTAACCGCACCGAAAGCCGAATTCAAACGTACGAGCGAAACTGAAAACCAGGAATATGCCATTTAAACGCGAGGAAACGAATATGCGAGCAGAGTCACGTTTCGGTTCAATTACCGAGGGCAGCGCGCCACCTTGCTGCCTCATAACTATCCACCTGATGCGATAATAGCAAGGCAAGGCGAGGCACGGCCAGGCAAGACGGGGTGGGGCGAAACGAACATCCCCCACATTTTTATCGTAGCTCGATCGACCCAGAATCGATTGTTTTACTTTTCTTCGCGCTCCTTCCATTGGAATTTCGGTAAAAAGCGCCGGCCGTCTTCCGCGAATATCGGTTATGGCAGAGACCCAATAAAATGCCGCTAGCAGAACCTAGCGTCTTCCGATCGCGATGCCAGGTTGTCGAACCCAGCCGACTGTCTCTAGACGCGTCTGCACGGTCGGGACACCGCTCGTGGATCACTTTTACTTGCAGAAATTTGAATGTCTCGGATTGTGCTCGCCCTAATCGGGAAAGAGATTCCAAGATCGACCAGAATACGCGCATGGACGGGGACGAGAGTGAACGCAACGATCTCTAGCGTGGGTACGATCGTGCGACAGCGGACGATGAGTCACTCCATCGGACTGCATTACGGCGGTGAAATGTAGGCAACGTCTAAGCGTCTTGACCACTGCGTGTACCACTTTATTTGGTGCTCGCTCTCTCTCTCTCTCTCTCTCTCTCCCTCGAGATTTACTTTTACTTGGACCCGGACGGAGTAGGCGAAAAGCGGTAGCGGGACAAAATCGTTGGTCCGAAACGGCAGGGGAGACTCGCTGGATAGACTGAACGAAAGCGGCCGATTCTCTCACGATGAGTCAGAAACCTCTGGACGCGTGGAGCGCCTGGCAAGGGAAATACGCGCGCGGCCACGACCGCGACTCGAGTCAAGCCGAGTCTCCAGTCGAGTCGTCTTTCTTGCTCAACCAAATAATTACGCTCAAGGATGAAACGTATCTAATATAATTGCACCGGAAGCGCGATGCTGTCACCTTACACGGCGTGTACACGGACGCGTAACGTTTCATTCAACTCTCCGGGCCGTGCTTTTTTCCATCTGCTCGCAATTCCTTCAGCTCGGATGGTACGCGCAAGCTCGACTCGACGTCTCTCTAACTCGCGCGGAACGCGATCTCCTCATTGGCTGCCGTCGATAACTTACTCGTTAATTTTTCGTAACAGGTAATGCCTATCTGCCGCTCGCACGCTATCGCAGTTATCGAATCAGCGTACGTTTAACGCGGTAGGTTTCTAAAATTATCTTCAGCGTACGACCACAAGGGGGTTGCTGCGTCGTTACATCGTTCCACGTAACACAACAACGACAAAGTTTTTAATAGTTAATTAGATAAAGAGGGGCGTGATCAAGATAATGGTTTTACGTGACGCGTTACCTAGCATTTCCTTCGATTTCAACGTCCAGATAGAGCTGACGCGTAAATTAACGAGTGAATATGTTCGAAGTTTTCTTTTGAAAACTGCTACGTTATCGGAAGAGTGCATTACGAGTAGTTACTGCGCCACCTAAGCGAACAACTACTATTTTACGTGTGCACGTATTTTACGAATTCAAATTTGACTATAGATAGCAGTGGTGGCGTAGGAAATCGAAATGACACCAACGTTATCATTGTGGCACACGTAACGCCCGTCTGTTCCGCGAGACAAGCATTAAAAATGGTGTCTGCAAGCTGGCAGAATTACCGAGGAGCATGTACCAAAGTCCGACCAAGTCTCTCGACTGGTTCGAGAACAAGAAAAAAAGCCAGGATCGCGTTACATTTATACGCTTCCGGTCGATGACATTCACCGTTCTCGAGACACACGCGTACGCGTAAGCGTACCCGCACGCGACAGCTGGATAGGATGAGCGCATACCAGAGAGAAAACTATTTCAAGAATATTTCTTGGGTCGAGTATCCCACCGTAACGTGTGCCGCTTCTAGGCGGGACGCATCTGAATGCAAAAGAACTAAAAATTAATCTCGCATCAAGGGCAAATCTTTATCCAGGGCGAAACGTGATCGATCGCGAGTGGTGGATAGGAATCGCACGAGTTACGCCGGCCGCTTCAGGTTGAATGGACGTTCGATAGAATACCAAGGGATCGTGGCCTAGTTCAGCCGAAGAAACTCGATTGAAATTATCAGGTAGTGATGGCATAGGCGCCGGTACTGAATTCGAATCGCGCGACAACGACTACGACCGCGACCACGTTTGCTCGATCCGATTGCGCAGCTCCGTTAGGACTCGCGCGCGTCCAGCTATTGTTGCGAAACAATTTGAAGCGCACTGTACGCGACAATATGGCAGATGGAAGGTCAAGCAGTTAGAGATTCCTATGCTCGAAGAAACCCGGACAGAAATATTAAACCGGTAGGTGTATTCGACGTCCTATATTTAATCGCGCGCAATCACCTGGCTTTGGGTTAGCAGAGGCTCGGTGACAGTGTTGCCGGATCTACAAGAGAAGCGATGAGAAACCCCACGTTGCCAGTGAAATATTTCCGGCGCAGAGACTTTCCGAGCGGATCGCGAATGGAACGTGACGAAAGAAGTCGAGAGAGCCAGCCGATTTGCTTTCCACCGTACACTCTACCCACACCTCCTTCCACCGTACACGACAACCTCGTATCTTTCTGTTTCTCTCTAAAAAAAACAAACACATGAAAGGATACTTGGATTTCCGAAAACTATACTTGTCGATTTTCTACGCCATTCCTAATTCCTATTACCGCTTGCGCAAAATCTCCGACCATAGACGTTATAATACGGATGTCCGTGATTCAACGTTTTCTTAGGAATCTCAAGTTGGATCGCCTGCCAAGTTCACCGACAGGCAACTCGTTCACGCTCCAAGAACGTAATATTTCATTCGAGTAATACGCCGATCGTAACGATCGAAGACCAAACCATCAAATGGTATCCCTCTCACGCCGATAAAAATACAGATTTTATCGAACCACTTCCGTTTATCTAGATCAGTATATTGCGCGATACGGTTTGCGCCTGTCGATAAACCTTGGCCGCGCTTCAAAGCGCCGCGTTCGCATAATCTTTAACAGCTACTTTTCGCGTTTCATCGGACGATCCCGACAACTCAATGTCTCGCCGAGGGGCACGGAAAGTAGAGGTTACAGAAATCTAAAATTTTGATAAACGTGTAGGAACGAGTGACGAGCGACAGCGATCATTTTCGTCTAAGCATGCACGCGTTTATACCTTTCGTCGTACGCGAGTAGCGAGAAGGAAGAAGGCAAATGCCTTTAATTTATACGCGCAAAGTGGAAGCTTCCGTGGGAGGTGTGGAGAGCACCAAGCTGCTCTCGCTGTAACGTCGAAGGTCGCGCGAGCAAGAAAAAAAGAAGTCGTATACGCCGTTTATCGCAGTACGGCCGTACGTACGCAATGGTTTGAGGTTATGGTCGACGAAGTTGTAACCGTGGGCGACTGAAGAGGGAGCCAAACGAAGCGCCACGGCGCTACTTTACGAAGCGAGAGCGAAATTCCTCAATCACGCACTCTCTCTTGGCCGACACAGCCCCATTCTCGAGCGATTTGCACTGCGCGATATGCACGCCGAGGAACCGACCAACGAGGACAAAGGAACCGACACGCCAAATCGCTTGCTAGCTTCCGGCGAAACGCGATCGGCGTCATTGCGGAGATCGACCGTACCGTACCCGTTCCGCTTCTTCTGCGTCGCAGCGCGGTGCCGCAGAGATCGATAGCTCTCTCTCTTTCGACTTTGAATTCACAGAGGCACAACGGAAAGCAAGCACATTTCTAGAACATTCTCGATAAGTCTGGCTCGGATATAGGGTGAAGAAAGCGATCGTTCGGGTAGCAGTGCGATAGAACGGAACAGAACGGAGGGTCCCCGGGGTCCGGGTCTCTACCCAATGCAGGAACGATGCAAAAAAGGAGCACGAGTAAATAAAGAGAAAAACACAAGGAAGATGGATTAAAGGGTAGACAAAGGCAGACAGTGAACTGAAGTGAAGTGAAGAAAAGAGAAGAGAAAAGAAAAGAGAAGTGAAGAGAAAAGAAGAGAAGTAAAGTAGTAGTAACGTGGCAATCTTACCTATAGTTAAAGTCTTTTGTACAATAAATACTTAAATAAATACAGGATCAGCGTGTTCCGTAGTCTCACGCGGAAACAGGAGGGGGCCGAAAAATTGACTAGACTCTCGGTGCTGCTAGTTCCTTTTGTCCGGGGGGGTAAAGAGCGAGAGCGTATTACGCGGAGAAACTACGCCGGGTCTTTTTCCTCAGTCACACTCAGTTACGATATCACACATCCCTCAGTGACCACTCCCGCACAACGACTGAGCCGGCAACGCTGTTCGTCGTGGGGACTCGGCGCGCCTCGTGCCGGGAGTCGGCACCACTCGACTGTTCCCGGTTGGGGCCGCTTTCGCTCGGGTTGCCTCGTGCCCGAGCCGAAGTATTGATCGACTCACCCAGCATGGCCGGCTCGACGTGCGGTTGGGTGGGGCAGCAGCGCACGGCTGCCCCGGGATCCCAGACATCGGACGCTACGCTACGCGCCGTTCAGCGCCGCGCCGCCGTAGTGCGCTGGATTGCGCAGCGCTGCGCTCAAATACAAGATACATGTTATCACCGTATGGCTTATACCAGTCCACCTCACCCCCCTTCCTTCCTTCCTTTCTTTTTGTGCCCTGTATTCTTCACTCGTTAGTTTCTTTCCACTTGATATTAAACTTTAATGAGCGCGCGATAGAGGCATACAATTTATCTTGTAAGCCACAGAAGTCGCGCACGTTTTTCCCTATTGACCAAATCTTGGATAGAACTACTCGCTCATAGCCCGAAAAAGCACGCTCGTGATGTTTGAATGCCTTAAACGTGACATTCCGAACAGTTCCGATTTGTCATGGCCGCGTTCGACGAAACGTTTGCTAATTGCCGTCATTTACTGAAATTAGCGGTAACCGTGGATAACATGCCTTGAAATCTGTCGACGCTATCGTGCAGCGTGCCTCGGTATCGCAAACATTTCTCGCGAGACGCCCGACTATCCGCATTTTTGCGGCCGCTGATCCCAAGGGGAGACGTGCCGCGACTTATTTTCTCTGGAACCGGCAGGATTCGCGAGTTCAGAGAAATTCGACTAATCGGAAGAGCCAGCAGTCTCGCGGTTTCACAAAGATTTCTTACGTTTGGAAGCTTGCGAAGGCTTTTGCTGCCTGCTGTCTTCGGTCAAACGAATGGGACTGCGAGCGTCGGGCTGTTTAAAGGGATAGCGGATTGTATTTGGCATTGATAAAAGGTGCGCGCGAACAATGAACACCAATCGAACGCGCAAAATCGAATCGTCAACGTGACGCGCGCGAGCACGTGTTTCGACACGTGATATCCGGCTCGTGCCGGCGGATCAATTTGGAAATAAATGGCGTGTCCGGACGTCGACCGACTCGATACACAACTATATAACTTTCTCGATCGATTCCCGGTCGTGGTCTAGGGGAAAGCCGCTGTCATCGTGGAGCAGTAGTGCGCTTCTACCACTCCCCGTTCAAAGGTTATAGAAACCAACCCCCCCGATCGTAGCGAAGACATCAATCCGGCTGAGAGTTGAGAGAAAATTAGAACTGTTCCCGGCGCAGCGGTGTATCCGTAGCAACGGCAGCGAACAATCGCCAAAAATCTAATTCTGGACGCGCAAATGAGAAACTAATCGCGTTACCGAACAACCAGATAATAACTCCACAGCCTACGCTCGATGTTTGTTCGTTGCGTGGCTTTTATGGATCCGGTGATTTGTCAGTTTCCACGTACCCAGGCGTGCGTCACGAAGTGAAATATTCATCTTGCCGTTGTCCGATAGACCGGCGATCAATTTCAACGGGGAACGAACAAGGGGCGGGGGGTGGCTACTATCGCGGCCACATCGACGCGAGAAGGAAACGGTTAAAGCGGAAGTTGCTAATCGCGGAGAGGTCTGATAACACGTCGAAGAAAGAGAAACGAAAGGATAGAAAAGGAGGTAATTACGCAGGGTGCGATAGCGGAATCGAGAAGACGAGCGCAGAAATAGGGGTTAGCTGGTGAGGCTGAAATGAAATATTGATCTGCGGAGGCGCGCGCAACCCCTGCAGCCGACCCGAACCGAACCGACCCGCCCTTCCTTCTTCCTTGCCCATCGTTTACACCTAACTCCCAACCCACCTCCTTCCCATCATTTTCCTTTCCTTTCCATTCCATTCTTTTCCCGCCCTTCCCTTGCCACCCCTTCTCACCCCCCACGCGGAAATCATTGCTGAAACACCTTACACCGCCTCCAACGATCCGTTTTATCCCTCCCCAGTGTCATCGAATCTGAAATTTCCCCCTAATCACGCGCTTTTCTCCATTGCCCGGTCCCTTTAATCGTTTCGGCGAGGTCGCCACAGTGCCAACAAGCCATTCGTCGAATTCAATTAAGAAACGATGAAAGCCATTCGAGCGAAATTACTTTAGCCCCTTTTCATTTACCTCCTCTCGATACTTTCGCCGTTAGGAACACTGTGGAACGAGATACCGAACTTTGTCCGAGTGTTCAGCTCACCGTGGGAATTTCATACGAGGCTATCGTAAATCGATATAAAACACTGTAGCCCAGCGACCTTGTAGAGGTGTCCGTTCGTCGAAGAGATACACTCAGCTGGACTATTCTTTCGATTTAACAACCCACCCCTTTGACGGTCTCACCTCGTATTTTTTACGTTTCAGAATTGCGATTACAGTGATCGATTGAATGTTCTCCCCGTGCCAGGGGCAAGCATTACAATACGGAGCACAGGCTATACAGGGGTAGTGGCTTGATTTCGTCCCATCCGTTTCATTCCGTGCGCAGCTTTCGAATTTCTGCTACTATAATATATTTACCGCTCTATGGACGGCTACATTGGCATCGACTACCGCCAACTGTGCGAATATTAAGCACCCATGCACACAACACCACTTTCGCCTCAACATTTGTCCGACTATTGCCACCTGGTTAATAGCAATTATTCGTGGCCACTTGAAACATAGGTGCATGCGTGTTCCGTGACCGTTCAACGCAGGGCATGGGAAATTTCCTTTGCAACCCCACGCAAAATCCGATCGCTCGTTGGGTGATCCGAAAAGTTATTTCTTGACAGGCAAGGTGCAAGAGGAATTTAGATGAGAAAATTCATCTTGTTGGTGATATAAGCCTGTGCAAAAGGATTCTAGGCGCTCGAGAGCCGTTCGCCAAAGTAGAGGGTTAGCGTCGCGTCGCGTCACGCCGTGCAGCGTGGTCGCGACGCGACGACCAGCGTCGCGCCGCGCCGCGTAATGGAAATCGATAAAGTCGGTTTTACGAACCAATTTCCGTACTCGCAATACGTTATCTCCTCGGACGCTTTGCTCGCGACCGAGGTAGCCGTAAAAGGAGGCTGGGGAGATGCTGTTATTATTAGAGAGTCAGATTGCCGGGCGAATCGAAGAAACGTCCAGCTGGCGAGGGAGGAAAGAGGTGTTCAATCGTTCGGTTGCCGATGACACACGCTCGAGGCTGACACGTTCGCGTCCCATTTTCCACGCGCATTTATGCCAGCGCGATTCACCGACCGTTGTAATTTTCGAGGAGGGTGACCGTCGTTCGTCGCTCGCCGTCCGTCCGGCAACCTTTAACGCTCCACTCGGAAACGAGCACGTACGCTAGGTTAGTAACGCGTAGATCAATATTAGCTCGCGGTACGCGCGTGACAGCCCGCTCTCCGCTCTGGGTTAGGTCTGGGCCGAGTACGCGACAGCTTATTTTCATTTTCTAGTCCGCGAGTAGGTTGCGAGCTATAAAAGGCAACCACCCACGTCAAAGCGACGCGTGCCTGCAACCGTTACCGGTCGATCGTTCTCCCACCGAACGAATTCCAACATCCGAAAATGCCAATCGATCGCCTCCGATATCGGTCCCCGAGATGTGCCTACATATGTACAGCTGGCAGGGAAAAGATCGCGAGATGTCGGTTCAGCAATTTCCCTCGAGCTGAACGAATCCCGGTACAGGATCGACGAACGCCCCGAAAGAATATTTTTCGTCGAGTGCCGGTTGGCGACCGATAAGGCGAACTCGTTCGATCGCCCGTCGACCGTGAACGGGCCCCTCGTTTCGCCCCAACAGTCAACTTGAATGCGCCTTTTCGAGAACCTGCCCGCCGAATGCGCGTCTAAATAAGTAGGATTAAATAGAAATATAAAGAGCGCATAGGTGAGCCAGCAACGAGGATGCGCAGCTGTTACGACACTGACCTTCCTTCCCTTCCCTACTCTCGCACGCCGGTTCACCTAAAGTTCACCTAAATAGCAATGTCCGCGGCATGCCCGAGCTTCGTATTTCAGTATTTCAGCATTTCCGCGTCCGTGGATGGGTCACCTACAGAGCGGAATGCAATTCGCAAAAAGCTAAAACCTCGGCGTGTAGTCAAGGAGACAGGGGAAATATAGTGGCGAGCGGGGATGAGCTACGTAGGAAACGTCCTCGGCGACGCGACTCGTCGATTCACCCGCCGGGACCAATCCTCGAGCCAGGACCGTCCCGGCGACGTCTCGCGTACCGTATATCGATCGACGGAAGTTGGATGCCTGCGTGCATATCGACGGCCTTGTCTCTGCGTGGACAGGCATCCTGTCCGTTTAACAAAGGATCGCAAAATATGTGAGACGCGTAAGGTCCAACGCTAGATTAAATATCGACAAGTAGGTATATACAGCAACGCGCTCTCGCGTTCATCGCCCGAACTGCCTAAAGGTCTAACAGGTTATCAGATTCCTCAGTCTTTTTCGCTTCTCCGCTCCGGCAACTACTAGCGATCTTTCGACTAACGACAAAGGGACGAAGCGGAATGGGGGCAGAGTTCTCGGTAAAACTGTAACGATCGAGGGAGCGTCCGCGAATTGTAGGCAGAAGCGGAGGGTTTATGAAAGCGGGCGAGCCACAGGTGGCTGTGTAGAGGTGTCGCGTGGGTGTGCCTCGGCCCTTGTCCCCCAACAAGGGTTTTCTCCCTCTAAAGAGGCCACTTCCGATAAACCAGTCCAGGAGGAAGACTTCCTTTGTTACTCCTATGTGCCACCAGCCGCGCAAATGCGCGCTCCTATTTCTCCCCGCGAATACATTAGCCACGTGCCATTTTCGCCGTTTAACTATGTTAGGACGGAGAAACGTTGCGGCTGGGAGGCCGCATTGTCCCTCCGGACCAGCGAAAGAATATATAGTTGCGCCATATTGTTGCTCGTCTAACCGGATTGCCGAGCCGACGAGCGATTCCTTCGCTAAATTTCATGGCCCTTGCCGCCTTATCTTCCCACTGCTCCATGCTCCAAAGTAACCAAGATCGGAGGTATTTGCCGTGTCGTCCTGATAAAACCGCCACGTCAACTACGTCGGTTACTTGCGCAATCGGCGCAGCAAGTGCAAGCAGGCACACATGCACGGACGCACGCCGCCTTTGCCCTTGCCATTCACTCGCTGCCGTTAATACGCTCCACCGTTACACCTCGATGTTTCATTCAGCTACGACCAAATCCTACGCCAGTCACGGATTTGCCGAGCGTCTTTGCTCGCGCGAGTGGGGAGAAACTTGGCTGGCCCGCGGTGTCCTTCCAATCGCCCGAATGGCGAGCGTATCCGCGTCGCGTCGCATGGCAGACGGCTACGGATGCAACACCGAATCGAGGCCGAATCGCCGACAGCCATTATCGCGCGAAATATCATAAAGGAACGTCTCTCTGTTTCACGGGTGTAGCCCCGCGCGGCGCGGCGAACGGACCGGCGAAAATCACGCGCAACTGGCATAGGTTTGCGCGCGTACTTGTTCGATCAGCTCGAAGCTTGTGCGTCAGTCGGCTTGGAATAGCGTCTGATGTCAAGCTCGTCGCGGGTTCGTAGGTGTGCGCGCCAGTCAGACACACACGCGCGCCGCCTAAAAATTCGCGAGCGAGGATGCTCGACGCCACTAGCGGGCGCAAAGTAGAGCCGATTCGCCGTGGCTTCGAGATATATCCGAAGCTCGCGAAACATCAGGTTCGCGATGCAAATCGATAAGGAAAGCGGGGGAGAAATGCCGGCAGAATCGTGTCGCCGCTCCACTAAAGTCCGACTAAACCACGACTCGTCCAGGTCACGCGGAAACGGGACCAGGTTTTTGGGTCGAAAAACACGCGAGAGGTCGGAACAATAAGTAACTACGTCCCGGCGAAACGTCGCGAAGGAGCCACAGCGACGACCAGCGAGAGAAATTTTTACACGAGCCAAGAGGAATCGAATCGGTCCGAGCCAGTCGGGGCTGCTGTGCTTCCGTGTCAGTAGATCGAACGCCATGTGGCGCGCGCGGGTGCTCGCGTCACGGCAACTTTATTGCGCGATGCCACAGATACCTATCTCGATTCCGTCCGGCGAGAAAAGCGCGCTCTGAACCGAGGCGAAAGCTGTGCCACCGCGAGACCACGATTTTTCCTACGATAAGTTGGATAAGAAGCTGCTTCACAGACGACAGATCGTTGTCCAATTTATCGTACGTAAAACAGTAAGGTCTACGGTAGCGCTTTTACGCGCGCGGCGAATACCAACCCGAAGGACGCCCACGGTATTATTAGTGTCGGAGGTTCTTTCACTTTTCTTCGTATAAACGTTACACATGCACGCGGAATGACGGGGACCGCGTTCCTCGCAATTGTGAAATGTGCATGCCAGCTCTCACTGAAATAAATCTTCTGGGCCAACATCGCAGACTCCTCCGTAGGATCGTCGACCTCGCCGACCTCGCCCGACCTGGTCTACACCTCGTCGATCTGGTTTCCGAAACTGACAATTCCGCGTTCATGGCTCGAGCGCGACATTGGGTAGCGAAAGAGTGGAAGCCGAAACGAAGAAAAATCAGTAGCCGTTTTACGCCCCCTAGCTGTAAAAGCTTGTGTCGTTCCAAGAGTTACATCGTTCTGGAATTAACCAGCCGCCGGCGGCCGAGCAACGGCCGACCAACGCTGGGCGCACGCTCTAAAATACGAGGACCTCTCTCCTCCTTGAAGACGAAAAGGGCAGGGCTAGGTTAATTTGGTGAAGGAACGGAGGAAATACGAAGCGCAGCGAATCGCGGGGTATTTGGAGAAAACGCGGCTGACGGGAGAACAGGAAAGCGGCAGCTGCCTGCCAGAGACAATTCACCGAGGCACCCTATATTCCCTGCGCAACACATCTTATTATCGAGGGAAATTCAATTTCCGAATGTGAGCGCGGCTACCTACGCTTCAACGTGAGCGAAACGAAAAGCTTCTGCGAATTCCGATCACGAATGGCAACAGGTTTTGGTTGAATTGTTCCCGATCCATTGTTCGCGCGCGCAAATAGAAATACAGGGGCGTTCGAGTCTCTAACTGCGTGTTTACGTCATCCGAAACGTGTCGAATTACTAACCAACTCTGTGCGAAACACTCACTAATTTATTCTCGGTCTTTTCAACGACGGAAATTTGCCAATGTACCGAAATGTACAATGAGCAAAGATACTCGTATCTTGAGGTCATGGCGACGCTCGATGACTAAGTACCCGCAAATTCGCTTAGGCGCGCAAGTTGCGTCTACTGACGCCCGCCCACCTCTCCATCAACGTCGACACGGTCACCGTCACCGTCACCGTCACTCGCGGTACAGTGAAGTCGACCCTCTCGCGAACGCTCGAACCGAACGACCCCCATGGGAAAACAGATTTCGTTTAGTTTTAGCCCTTTCCTCGCCTTGCCCCACCGGAAGGGCTTCTGCGATCGCACTACGCACAGTACACCGTTTCTCTCTGAAGCACACCTAAGTAGAGATCACTCAACCACTCTGCAAGAACTGGGTCGGCATAATATGCCTAATTGCTGGCAGATCCGGCAAGAACAATAGGCGGTAGAATTAAAATTTCAATTACTTTCTATGCAAGATTTTACACCAGCGGGAAACTTGCACTTGGAACGCTTAATTTATTCAACGATCTGACCGATACGCTCGAATTTCTAGCGTTTGGTACTAGCCCCGTTATCTATGAGAAAGCGCGACGAACCCTCCGATAAGGTTGTTTACGAAAAAATTAATTTAGTAAATTGTCCTTGGTGGTGTTACGCAACCTCTTTTGCATCCGTCGAGATCGTTTCCCTCGGAATCATCGGTTCTTACGTAAATCGTAACATCGCCCCTCTTTTGCTCGCGACCTTGCCACCGCCGACCTTAAAATTACCGATACATTTTGCGCCGAAACGACTCGTAAAGAATTAATAACAGGCTCGAATAATCCGGTCGACGTTCGAGTGCTAGAAGAGCGCTAAATTTCAGTAGTATAGGTCAAAGATTGTCGCCTTTCTCTGTTCTTTAGGCGTCTAGGCACATAGAGCTTGGCTGTGTACGGCAACTAAATGAAAAACCGTTTCGCGATCGTATGTGTGACCAAATGTGTTCGCCACCATTTGCGAAAGTAAATTTCTCCATAAATATAATCTGATTTCGAATCATGAACATTCAGCTTTAATTTCAACGACGCCCGGTCACCACGAGTCAGAAACGATAACGGGCTGTGTTTTTTCAAGATAGGGCAAATAAATTGGACGAAGGCGGCACGGCAAACTAATGAAAGCCGCTTGGATATCGAGCTCTCGGCGAGTTGAGAGATTGACATGAATCGATACAGTTACGTCATCGACGTTTCTACCTTTCCAGGACAAATTTAGAAGCGAAACGGAAAACATTGTCGATGAGGTCGACTTTCTGCGAAAGGAGAAAAAAAAGATAATCTGCCACTTTTGACTAATACGTAAATGACATCTGATTCCGAGTGTGCTCTGCGCAGCTTAACTCGGACGATCGAACAGAAACCGGTGCATTCTACGCGGGTGTAGTCATTGACACACAGTTTTCCGGATGAATGGCGAGAAGTGCTGCCACCAACTTACGCGAGAGAGCGAATCGCGAAAAAGTATACGCCGACCTCTGCGCGACGAAGGCGGCGATATTCTTCGTTCATTAGACACATAAGCACTGGGACAGAGAACAGCTTCGAAGACGCCATAGATGTAACGCAAAGAACCGCGTCGATCGATCGAACGATCGACCGATCCGACCAACCAGTCGAGCGAACAAGCAAAAGAACGACGAAGCTGTTCGTCGGCCTTGGCGAAAAGAGTAGGTCTCGCCGTTGGTTGGAGTTGCTCGATGACCGAGAAAGAGTAGGGGACCCGAGGCAAGAAAGAGAGTTCACGGTCCCCCACTACGAACAAACGCCTGCCTTCCGCTAAAGTTACCGATTAACGTTATCCCTGCCACTGGCCACGATTACGTCGCGAGTCGCGAATAATCGTGAGTGAAAACAGCAGCATCGCCGAGTCCCCGCGGTGTGTGGACCGAATCCTACAGATTTTCACACTGTCTCGTTAAACGGAGCGCGAATCGGATAGGCGCATGATCTAACAGACTCGAGAAAGATTAGCTAAGGGCAATTCTACGATCCGAGACTCTCGCTAGAGGCCAACAAACTTTCCTTTCAATTCGGTAGACCACATTCAACAACGGCTGCCGTCACTTTTTTTTCTGGCATTACGACATTCCTACTTATCGACCTTCGATAAAGCTGCACGCCCTGAAATGTCGACCAAGATTGAGCCATTCGACGCGTCGGTCAATAACGAAACGCTACACGTAGGATGTAGTATAAGAATTAGTAGGTACATTCTTGCATCACCTAGGTAATACCAGCTTGAATAAAATTGAATGTAACTATGGAGTATGGACGAGCTTTGTCTGAAACGGGCTGGTGTGGACGATGTTTACCACCGAAGACCTGTCGGCTGCATTATATCGAAAGCACGGTGATAATCGGTTCACTTGTCAAAGGGCGTGAGCTCGTCGCAGCGCGTGCACGCTGCTGCGAAGAACCATGACGCGTGCTTATGCTTTATCGCGATTTCAAGCGTAAGCAGGTCGGATACCGTGCGCGAGAGAACGTACAAAAACTTCCACGCAATGTATCTCCGATTTCCCCGTACCATATAAGGAGTCAAATATCGGGAGAAAAAAATCAATCGCCCAAACATCCACCTGGTATTTGAACCGTTGGTTATGGTTATGCAAATCTATGGGGAATACGTGAACGTTCGGAAACGCGTTAAACGCCGGGCAACGATACATAAGGGGAAAGACAGTAATTCCGAGCATTCCTAAGGAACGAAAGACGACAATTTCGTCGCCGGCTATGTAACGAAGATGGCGGCGAATCGGCGATCAAATGGTAAGTTTAGGGCTGGTGCGTCGCGTGCGTCGCATGCATTCGTGCGAGCGGCAAGCGACTGCCTTCAAACGGTTCCGTACCGTGCATTAAGGCCTAACGAGCTTTACCAAAATGATGATTCGTTCGAGACACGACTGACGCGTGCATCGGGCACGTAGAAATGTCGAATCCGACGAAATCGACTGGAAAAATCCAAGGAAACGAACCAGGCGTATAGGTTATTTCGAGCGATTCGAGAAAAGGATCGGCGGATTGCACAGCTACGGGGTTCACACGACCCGCTGTCGAGTAGGTTTCGCATTATTTGCGACTGATATTTTTAGAGACATTCCATTCCGTCCAACAGCTTTGCCCGACTCTCGCGATCGTATACGATTATATCGGGAAAAGGACTCACCTTTGGAGTGTTGTAACGGCCTAGAAAGTCGAGGCTTCGGCGTATTCAACGGCTCCCGTCCACTACGATCTCACAGAGTGCACTGGCGCAACGAGCGGAAGCTGCCATCTTGAACTACGTTCACTTCGCGCTTTCCGCTCATACGAAATACACGTTTGCGTTCCCGCCAATTCTTAAAACTATCAGCACGCAATTTATTCACCTACAACAACATTTAACGCTTTTCACACCTTTCAGTGCAAATCGTTTCACACTCTTACGTGCACCTCTGCTTTCATTAGTGTACACTCTAATATACTTCGTTAAATATATGTACACGTTGCAAATATGTATAATAATAATGTATGAATTGAAATACGTGTTTCATCACTATCATTGTCTAAAATATTGTCACGCTTTCTTTACAACGCATAATTTAATCTTTCAGGATTTTATTATTAACCAATTATATACTATAAAATTTCATTATACCATTAAATGAAATAATTGTAACGATTTCTCTATTTATCCAATTAGATTCCGTGTATCAAGGTCTCTTATAAACAGATTGTAACAAATTCATACGACGATATTCGCCAACGATATTGTCAATTCATTAAACGAGTGTTAAAAATTTATTCGATACACGAAACAAGAGGCCTTATGGTCATCTAGCGCTGCAACTATGAACTACACACACCACGCGATAGCTTCGTCTCTTTCTGAATAGCCTATCCGCTTACTCCACAAGCTTTCCTGTTTAAACGGGTATTTTACCGACACTTGGTACATGTGGAGCACCGTCGGCTACAATTGCGGGTGATTCTAAAAAGTCGCGAGGAGATGCGATCGGGCGCAAGGAAAATGTTTCTCAAAAACACTAAAACTAATTAAAGTGAAAACTAATTAAATAGCCTCCAATGTAATCGAGTAATTTGATGAAATTAATGCACAAACCGAGAAATCGCGATCTACACTCCCCCGTGACAAGTAAACTCGCTGATGCGTCCGATTGGGTCCGATCGCAGCCGCGGCATAATTTCATGCTGACGCTCGACGCTCGTTTTGAGCGTCAAAACTAGTCACGTGGTCAGTCCACGTGATTTTCAGCATCAAGCGGAAAAATTAAACTCGGTTTAGCTTTTCCGCTAGACGCTCCCCTAGTAGCATTTTTGTTGGTCAACGGTTGCCAACAGTTGGGAATCAGTTGGGATATAGTTAGTGTTTTTGCCTACAAATTCCCAACATAGGGCCACGGCAAAAAAGTTACGACAGTTTGCCAACGAATATTCAATGTTGGGCCTACAATTATTATCGTTGGCGAATTAACAAAAAGTTACGACAGTTTGCCTACGAATATTTAATGTTGGGCCTACAATTATTATGGTTGGTTAATTAACAAAAAGTTACGACAGTTTGTCTACGAATATTCAATGTTGGGCCTACAATTATTATGGTTGGTTAATTAACAAACAATTTACAACGATGATTAAATGTTGTCTTACAAACGTCAGAAAATTTGCTACATCCAAAAACTTGTTATTATATTCCAAGTTGTGATTTTTCTTTTCTTATTTACAAACACGTACTGAGGTCGTCTGTCTTAACACGAATGTGAAATTTTAAGGAATGAGTCGAATGATGATATTTTGTCGAATATTTCGCGTCACTGTGCAGTTTTTATAAACAATTAATACTATTTATGTAACTAGAAATTAAAAGTGTTTGCAAGGAAGTGTGTTGGGTAGTTGCGAACAGCGGCTGCTTCGCAATCGGAAAGCCCGTGTTCGATTCCTACTCACGGCAAAATTTTTTTTTTACCTAAACCAGACCAGGCAGTCCCTATAAATAGTTGGGAAACAGTAGGGAAGCCTATCTTGGCCATCTGTTGTTGGCCCAGCCTGAAAAAAAAGTGCCAAATCTAACTGTTGGCCAACTAATATTATGTGCGTGGCCCAACTGTATGCCAACCCAAAATGCTACTAGGGTCGTTCTCTCCGACTTGCTCTGACTCGCTCGTTCGTTGGCTGAGCAGCGGTCACGTGATTGGTTTTGACGCTCAAAACGAGCGTCGACGCTGAAAGTCCCGTGGACCGATCACATGACTGGTTTTGACGCTCAAAACGAGCGTCGAGCGTCAGCATGAAATCACACCTTTAAGAACTGACTAAATAAGCGTTGGCGCTGTGCTTCAATGTTTTCGCATTGACGAAGGTTGTTACTGTGTTCGAATCTTTCCGATACAAGTTACAATGTGCCTGGCCCTTCAAATATATTCTATGTAGCAATCCAGGTTACAACACTCACACTATTGCGAATTCAAAATGTTATGAAAAAATTGTAGTCACAATTAGAGCAAAGATTAATTACGTAATTGCTAAAAACCGGCGAGCTACAAAGAAAAGTTACGAATATAAGTATTATCGCTAAAAGCAGCGAAACGATTTCGTATCTATAATTCTATATGACGTGTGGCGCCATTGAACGTGGTTACCGTAGCCGAACAGCCGCTGCACGTGGTTACTTTGTTGATAACGTATTTGGTAGATGAATTTCTCATATAATTTACAGTCTATCCTTACAACAAGATGCCCAAGTCTAAGAGGGACAAGAAAAGTAAGGTTTCACAGTTGTAACCTTTAATCGTCCTGTTGATATCGATTACTTATAAATACAAATAGTTTCGAGACTAACCTAACAGTGTAACGTTCACTTCGAAGTGCAACAAAAGCTTGCCTGTTGAAAACTTTCACGTGTCAGCAAATAATCAATAAACTCTTATTTTGCAGTATCCCTCACTAAAACAAACAAGAAGGGGCTTGTGTTAAAACAACAGATCGTGGAAGATGTTCGAAATTGCGTGGAAAAGTATGACAGAATATTCCTCATATCCGTACACAACATGCGTAACAATAAATTTAAAGACTTGAGGGCGGATTGGAAGGACAGTCGGTTTTTCTTCGGTAAAAACAAGGTGATAGCTTTGGCCCTGGGCAAAACGCCGGAAAACGAAGTTGCCGAAGGGCTGCATAATTTATCCGCGGCATTGAGGGGGCAGTGCGGTTTGCTTTTTACAAACAGAAGTAAAAAACAGGTAGAAGCTCGTTTACTAAAGGTTTCGAAATCGTTTATAAATGCGCGCATTAATTGTACACGTTTACCTTTTGTTTAGGTACTAAAATGGATGGAGGAGTACGAAGAAGTAGAATATGCTAGATCTGGTTTTGTCACGGACGAGTCTATAACACTACCCGAAGGACCTATGCCGGAGTTTGCACATAGTATAGAACCTCATTTGAGACAGTTGGGTATGCCTACGGCTTTGCAGAAAGGCGTAGTAGTGTTACTCAAGGAATATGCTGTGTGTAAAAACGGACAAACATTGACTCCAGAACAAGCAAGAATTTTGGTAAATATAATGCCTCGTGTTTCCTGGAATAACAGAATAGCAAATTTAAACGAGCGTTGTTCGTTGTAGAAATTGCTCGATAGACCACTGGCTACGTTCAAATTGACACCGTTGGGAGTATTCTCTAAGAAAACTGGGTACGAGCAACTTGCTTCGGAAGATAATACTAAGGAGAATGTAAAAGGGCAAATGGATGTAGAAGAAGCAGAAGAAATAGATAATACATGAAAGCAAATATATGATATTGTATATACATATGTGCATGCTTTGTACATCATATATATATATAAGAATAAATGTTACACTGTATAAATCGCGTTTAAGGAAACACTTGAAGTTACCCGTTTTATCCATATTTTATCAAACAACTGACATGATCTGCGTGAAAAATTGGAACTCTGTATCTTTTCGAGGCATCGAAATTATGTAACATTCCCTTTATGACAAACTCTTTTGAGGAAAAGTTTCTGTGCGTATAGCAATGATGCTACCGATATATTTCAGTATATTTTGGGTAATCGGTATTTTATGGGTAAGTTGTAAAACTAGTCCATTAACCTGTATAGTAAATGTATGAAATATTCGATAACTTGTAAAGATATTATATTGTATTTAAATTGTGTCGCGACTCGCGAAGACCACGTACTACCATTGGTGTCTGGAAAAATCACGAACTAACAGCCGGAAGATAGTATTTAATGCGAATCCCAATAAAAGAGGTAGCACGACGTCCATCGACTCTTTGGGCATGTCCGAGAACGACAGGAATATAAAATGTAATAGACGAAAGCTGGTAGACGAGGCACGTATCGATACAAATCACGTTCAAAATAATTAACAGAATCCATTGACACGTGTAGTTTTTTTTATCGACGAAAAGGACTCAAGTGTAATCGATTTCGTTGCAGACCAAGACACGTTGGCCAAGTATAACATCAGTGGCTGCAGTGGAGTAACTGAATAAGAGAACCTTGCGTTTCTTTTAACACTGAGAAATATTCCAGCGCGAAAAAATAAAGCGACTTTATCACGGGAGTCCGGGACTTTTTAATCGGACGGAGTTTTCCGCTAATTTCTCATTTATTGTTTGAAACGCTACAAGGTATGCGATTACTACACTTACGAGCTTAGTTATACGATAGTAGACAATATCATAGGAAATAAGCGGGAACATGAACATTACCAAATATTGTATCACATCACAGAACGTCGAATCTTAACATTTCAAATCCTACGTATATTCAAATAGAATGGAAAGTATCGAAACTAATATACAAGTACAATGTGGGTACTGTTGCACTGGCACAGGATTAGCAGTGGGTCCTTTCCATTATTGAGACCAAAGGAATGACCGGCAATCAAATCTCAGACGTAAGAGTTAGAAAATTATGTTGTACTAAACATTAAATCAATGTGCTCAAGAAGTAGAAATATACTGTATAAAATTTGCTCGCTACACAGAAACACGATTTTACGTTTTTATGTTAAAATTACGTTTAGTTTATAAATATTTGTATCTAATTAAGCGGGCGCAGGTTTTTGGCAAAACAAGCACTCGAAATCTTATACTGTGATTCACTTTTTCATTAGAAAATGCTTTGATACGTCGAAACTTGATGTCGTCGGAAGTGTTAATAGTACTCGACAGAAATTCTGGTAATTCGTAATGTTTTCGAAGTTTTACCAACATAAACGCGTATAAAATACCCATGAGAGATCTATAAACGAAAATACAAATAGATTTAAATTTATTTGTACTAAATCTAGCGTGGTAAACAAAAGGAATAAAATAATACTAAAAATTAAACATTTAACAGCTTACAAAATACCGTTTTATGGTAATAATCAAAATTCTATAAACTCTTGGCAAAATGTTAATTAACATATTTTGAACCCGAGGCCGGTACATTGTACATACATGTTACAGAAAAACATCACAATCACCTTCCCATTGTTTCCTTCGTTACTATCTTCCCTATTCTCCCCTGACAAAGTTTAATCATTCACAATCTGCTAAAAAATATTTCCCGTATTAAGCAAAACGTATTCGGAGTACTAGCACTAACATTTCTATTTGAATGATTAGTGTGGGAATATCGAGGCTCCTTCGTACAACGGCCTTCTTTGAGTAATAAAAACTGTTCGCTTTTACGCTTCTTTGGTGGAATATAATTGTATCTTTGCACGTTTAACGATACGAGTTGACAAATATTATATTAGTGTTGCGGCAATTTTGTAACAGGAAATACACAAACAACCTCTATCCTGTTTCATTAAGACGTACCGATAGGTGAATGCACCCTGATAGACACACGCGATAGAGCGTATCGTGAAACTCCATTAATTGCCCTCTATAGAAAAACGAAAGGAGTACTGAGTACATAACTCTAAAGACATAGGTAGACTAAAGAAACTAGTAGTATCTTCTCTTCCGTGCGAATCACGATTCGTCTTTGTACACTATGGTCGTCTTGACTCGTATGACAAGCGCTAATTTCATCGAAATATCACAATACACAAACGATTACGTTCTAGGATATGGCAATCTCACAGCACGCTAATTCAACAGAGATCTCGTATAAAAATAAATAAGGATTTCTTTAACAAAGTATTCGATAAAAATAAACTAAACAGATATTTAAATTATATTACAATACATTCAATTATCGTGTGCTAGAACGGCTAGTTACGATTAAAAGGATCATCAGTTGTTCCAAGCTTCGACTAAAACGGTACGAAATCGATCAAGGAACTAGAGTACTTATTGTTAGTACGCTAGTAGAGTGAACGTATCAATTAAATTGCATTTATCTGCTTACTAATGAGCAATAGTTTCCAGCACGACGAATCATTTCAGACGCAAGCTTATCGCCATACATATTTCGATTACTTATCTATATCGAGAATGTTTGGAACATCGATCGACAACATATAGAGATAGAGTATCCTATGGTAAAATCTCCGCATTACCTTAATATAGCATATAGCGTATAAGCGATTCACTTTGATCATGTTTCACGTATAATTGTCTGTCGGTTATTTCTTTGAATTAAGAGGCATGCATCGTGCTCGCTGACTGGTGCGATAGAATCGCTATAAATTATACAGGTATGTATGTATAATAAATTTGGCGTTATTAGTCAATAATAAACGTGTCTCTATTCTAACAGAATTGGAATGTACTTAAACTGAATCGTAGTTGATTTGCTTACGCTCGTACTACATCGTAAATTCAGAATACGATTAGATCAATGGCAAGAACTTTTACGCATACTTCTCCTCGTCCTTGTTCTTGTCCTTGTCTGGTGCATTCGGCCGAATGATAGGCGAACGAATGCCAAGCCTATGAGATCGCGTTGCGAGGCATTAGACAACAGCACCAGTCAAGAACACCATGACCAATAATGCACATAGTATAAAAAGTAGCTAAATCATCCTTTTTGTATTATGAACAAAGTACCATATTGCTTTGGCGCAAAACATATTTCCGTTCTTAGGTAGCCTTACTTTGGGCGTAAAGTTTGTCGAATGACGGTAGTTCTGGTATTGGGTCCCGCCAATACACGAAATTGCTGAATTCGTCCACGGCATGCTCTCTACAGGCTGGGAAGAGGTGGTCGACCAAGAAGCTCATGTTTGAATACCTGAAAATAACAATGAAGCAAATATTTTACACGCTGTGCTCACCGTACCACTGTGTTCGCTGATGATGGTCGAAGAACACTGAGAAAGGATTAAACGTCGAATGTTGCAAACGTTACGAAAGGGGGAATTATGCGTATGGCGTTATTTAATAGATGGGGAGGGAGTGTCAGATTTTTAACGAGATACATTGCTTTTATCGTCTCATCGATGATGGGATTGAAGTTTTGAACCATAGAAGAATGCTATCGGTTAGTCGACGAGTGATTTTCTGTTTAACTAAAACTTCCATGCAAAGAATGAAGCATCAGTTCTGAAACTATGTACATATGTAGCTGCATATCGAAATTTAGAAAAAGGCCCAACAGCAAGTCTTCTCGTTGTTTACTAAATCTTAAACTTAACAGAAGACACCGATGGGCAATATGTTCGAAGTACTTGGTTGAAAAAGTTCGTGCACAGTTAAAAAAATAAAGAAAAATATAAATTGGCGACACACGTGAAACGCTTGATTCGGAAATGTTTAATGCGCGCGCGCGCGCGCGCCTAAAGTTGATCGATTTTTCAAGGCGGTGAAAACAGTAGGGTTGCTGAAGATGAATGGACTTGTGAACATGGAAACGATAAAAAGCAACTGCGTAACAACAAGTGCTTACCCTATAAATTATAAGAAGATAGGTAGGAGTTCTCGCACAACCAAATACCTCAAAACATAGTAATCACGCTAAGCTAATGAAAGAATTTGATTTTAATTTCTCCCAATTGGAATTGGAGAAGTTACTTTTATCTGACCGCCGTACACGTACTACAATTCTTGCTAGTCGAGTCTCGAGTGTAGGCGTACGTACTTCGTATATTACCGATCGCAATGTCTCAAGTTCCTATAAATCTTACTAATATTAAAAAATACATACATATGTATGTAGCACGGAATAATATCCGATTAATGAGGTAGGAAGTCGGTACGTATGAAGTAGAATCTAGTAGCAATGATATAAATATACTAATTTGCTAGCATTCTTATCGAAACTATCAATTGGGCTAATAAAATGAAACAGCTATTATGGTTGTGCCGCCATCAGTAGGTGTTTCGCATGGGTAGTGGCGGGAACAACTCATTGACGATATCGCACTGACATGCGTAACTGCAATCACAGAAATATCCGATCTATAAATATCCTTTTCTTAACGACCTGTACGTAAGCACGTCTCGTCTCCCTAGTTTCGTACAAAGTTCCTTTTCGTTGATCTATTGGTACCTTCAGTATTTTATAGGGCATAGGTACACAGCGACACGTATACCTCACAATTCCCTCTGAATTTCATGTCAACATATCATTGTAGATCTCAACATTTACAACTACAGCTTCGAAGGCATACGGCATGGTAAAGTAAAACTGAACATTAACGCACGGGCAAATACATATCAAACTGAACATAGCGTATACACGCCTGACTATACGATACCAAAGCACAAGTAGTAGTGAAAATCGTAAAAAATAGCATAAATACATGTGCTGTATAGTTATAATATAGTTACTTACGAGGATTGGAATGTCTGCGTTAACTCATGTTTCAATTCACCTCGGTGATTTATAGTGAATATCCGCATAGTGGGAATTCCTACTGCTCGATACGCCCAAACATCCTAAAACAGAAGGAGAAGCAAATAATTAATAGCGGGAGCCGCGTAAGTAAGTTCAGCAAATGTAGAAACTGAACGATTGAGAAGAGTATTCACATTAATTCGGTTGCCATATCCAGCGTAAAAAGGTTTCGAGCCATCCGGGAATAGCGCCTGGATGTCGGTAAGACAGGATATCTTGAATTCCTCGGGTTTCTTCTCTATGACTTCGCGATGGAATGCTGAAATCAAGCTGGTTGGATTCAGAAGCAATGGCCCTTCGGGAAGCGACAAGTCTCCCTGCTTGATGCTCTTCAAGTATTCTCTGGTCACTTTGGCTTGTCCGATCGCTCTCGCGGAAAGATACAGCAGCTTGTAGCCGTTGTTCTTGATCTTTGTAAAGAGCTGGGCAACACCTGATTGGGCCCAGTCTTTGCCAACGATAGGTAAAATATGACCCAGCACATCAGACTTTGTAATGGTTCCATCGATGTCAGAGATGACGACCTTGTCATCCCATCTCCATTTGTAAATGTGACATTTACAACGGGTTGTGCCTTGATAAGCCGTCGTCACGCTGAAAACCACTTCGTTGGCTCCATCTTTCAAATTCAGGCTAGCCTATAAATAAGAATGAACACGAAATGAAGGCCAACAGCATGATTCAGGAGGCACATTGTACGCGCTTTCCGGTATACGTATATGTATACTCGTTTGAAAATACATACTATTTGAGCAGATGATAACCTCAAGGTTTTACGGTATTTCTCAGTGGATTCGTAATACGATCTTCTTTCTTTTGGTATCTTAACCCCTTGTAATTCGTTTTGATTGCTATCAGAATCTTCGCTGCCGCTATAACCTTCACCCTCCCTTTCATGGTTTGGCTTAGTCTTGGTCAATTCCTTCTTCGATTTTACGCACTGTGCTACACCTTCAGGGACGAGCGTAGAATCAATATTCTCATCAATGGTTGTTTCCGTGTCTGGCCCTTCGTCGATAGGAGTGCTGTCCTTGGTGTCGACCGACTGCTCCTGGGATTGTATGCTGCCTCCATCGGCTATAGGACGACATTTAGAACGATGGTTTGAAATCTAATGTACTTATGTATCTAGGTACGTGGAAACTGTAATAGGAAATCAAACTAAAAGCATCTTACTTTGGCTAAGTTCTTGAGATATCTTTGGCGGCTGCGTAGAACGCCTCCACGAGAACCATGAACTGTAACCACCGCGTCTCTCGGGCTTCCCACTATTTTCCTGTTTCTTTTCTTCGTGCATTGGCAACGACATACATTGCGCATACAGATTTTCTATCGTATTTTGCGGCAAATGTCTTTGAAAAGTAGCATAAGTCATTACGATCGGGCAAGCGGTAGCCCAGTTATAAAATTTTCCGTTAATTTTCACGACTAAATTTGGATTCTCGTATAATTTTGGATCTGAGCAAATATCCTCGAACTGGAGCAAATTTTGATGAAAAGCTTCTTTGGATGGGCCGTTTTCGGAATCCAAACCACCGCATAGGGATAAACTAATGTCCATATTACTATCAAATATAGAATGTTTTGGTTCTTCAAAATCACTGTCCAAGGATTTTGGCCCACCAATAGCTCCCTCCACGCTATTCGGACTTAGAGGTAAACTTGGTCCATTACCTGATTCGGTATCTTCCTCATCCACTGCCTTTGCATCTAAAAAAAGTGTTAATTCCTTTCGGTTATATGTACATACACGCGTTTATATGAATTGTAAAGTGTACGTTATATATTAAATATAAAGCAAACTAATTACGACATCTATGCATTATAAGTAATTTAAAAAAAACAATAGTCAAGCGAAACAATTTCCATTTTTTATGTTTAAACATGGTACGTTAGAGACTGCTAGAGGTAATGTATGGTGATAATGTATGAGCATTAATTTTAAGCATTAAACAAAGCGAAAGAAGCAGTTAAAGATCTGTTAATCAGATGTGCATATGCTGAAGCTAAACCAAATCCTCTGTACCTTTGGCTGACGTTGGGCCTCTGTGAGAAGAAGGGAAATAGAGAGCCGCAACTTCCGGATCCAGTTCGTCAGCGTTAATATCGCTGAGGTATATTCCTTCGGATTCCGGATTATGTCTTACCCGAGATGTCTTCTTCATAAACGAGAACATACCACTGAGCATAGATCGATGCGCCTCGGCTACCATTGAAAAAGCAACCTGTTAGTCTAAAGCGTGTACCGCGATGCTTTTCGCAAGAAAAGAATCAACGATGCGATGTTGTTACTATCTCTTATACGATGTGTGTATAATACATAATAAGGAAGCACCGGTTGTTAATTGATAATGTATAAAATGGAAATTGAAAATGTTTCTTTAAACTGTAAACATGAAAGTGAACCAAGTTGTGAAGATTTTCACCGAATAATAAGAAGCCGGATACACAAAAGACTACTAACTGTTGTTCGGCTGGTTATCGATGGCCGAAGAATTCAAGGAATTTCTGTGAGCGGGGTGCGACAGCTCTGGCGGTAAATTTGGTAGTTCGCCCCATTTCCAGCTTTGCTGATGGCTTTTATCTTCCTCGCAACCTGATCCTTCTTGAGTGATTTTACGCATTTCAAACTCTGTATCAGACTGAACAGGTGAACATGGCCTAGAATCCTGATTCCTATTAAAGACGATGACAAGAGGAGAGTGCAGACATTAATTTCACGTGTAACTACATTCCGTGTGCGTGTTTTTGACAACATCTGTATAGGATGGGACGGGATGGGATAGGATAGGACAGGAAGTAACACTTACTTTGTAACTTCGGTATCACTGAAGAAATGGAAATCCGTTTCCGGACGTTTCTCTACCGTTTCTTGCATAGAGACTACAAGTTCGTCAGAAGCATTCTTCTTCTCTAACTCCGCAACCGGACTCGGTCCCTTCAGCATCTTTAAATAACATATATATGTATTAATAAACGATTACAAAAGAATGGAAATTTTCAAATGCGCGCAGCTTACAGACTCGCTGAGAGATTCGTCTGGAACGGATGCATCGTTTTCGCTGATTTCTGTCTGGCTGCTACTGCCGTTACTGGTTTTCCTCTGAGATCCCTTTTTCTTCATAATGCTCTTCCTCTTTCGTTTCCTCTTCGTCAAACTGTTATTCTTGCTTTCTTCTTTGGCTTCGTCTTTCAGAGTTTTCTTAGGCAACGACGTGTTCGACTCGTCGCTCGACTTTTCCTTCGTGTTAATTTTAACATCCGTCACGATAGGTCTAAAGTCATTCTTCACCACGCTAATTTTACGAATTCTCTCGGTCGAAGTTTCAGCTCTAAAAGACTTGGGGGTTGACGTAGCTGGATGCAGTTCGTCGTCATTTATACCGTCCATGTCAAAAATTTCTCCCTCCATCTTCAAAGTGTCCGCTTTCTCTTCTTCTTTCTCTTTCCAATCGCTTAGTAAGGCCTTCTCAAAGTTTTGTCTCTGTTCTACGGGCAATTCCGGGAAATTTTCCTTGAACAACTTTTCCTTCTCCTCGCTTCTTAGAGCCGAGTATTGCTGACGAATCAGTTGCTGTTTCTGCAGCGTGGACATGTTGCCAAAGTTCTCTTTCAGCATGTCGTCTCTCTCCTCCTCCGTCAGAGACGCAATCTGAAGCCACTTCTCACGACGCTCCGCTGGAAGATCTGAAAATTCCTCGATTAGAAACTTCTCCCGCTGGTCCGCCGGTAGCGCAGACATCTGCTCCCATTTCTCCCTCTCGATAGACAGGACAGATTCTATAAGAATCTTGTCCCTCTGCTGTCTGGAAAGGTTGGAGATGTCGGCGAATCTGGGTGGCGGGAAACAACTGTCGTCGGGGATAGGCGAACAAGCCAGATGCGGCGGAATCTCCGCGTCCGCCGGGGAACCATCGGATCCAACTTCTTCGACGAAAAAGGCCTCCCCCGAATCTCCCAGTTTCATGTGAATCTGTCTTGGATCTCCATTTATCTCTATGTCAACCTACGGAACAAGATTTAACAAGCTGACCATTGTTATACAAAGCACGACAGTAAGAAGTTTTTAGAATTTTCTGTGAAATTTTATTGGACAAGTAAAAACGTAGGACAAGAGGCGGAAAGTAGGAAGAAACTTACCACTTTCTCTCGGGAACGAAGCACACCCAATTTGCCGAAACGAACGTGAAAAGGCGAGCAAGTGAACGATCCGCCTGGTTGTTGGACGACGACGACATCGATGGCACCGGTGAGCGTCGCCGCATTGATCTCGTTGTAGAAGTCCCGGAAATTGCTTATGAACTTGCCGATGTAGTTCATACTGTACATCTTGGAGCTGTTTATTGTCCGACCACTCGCAAAATCAATTCCGAACGGAAGATTTCACCGCGTTGCCGGTAGCAAACGGTTCCGGTCTCCCGAGCTACTTCAAAGTTGCCGCGACGACTCTCCGACTCTCTCTATCCCTCTTCAGACGTCCGACGAGATTGAAAACACCGAGCACCCTCCACTATGTATTTCGCTGGAAAATTTAGCTAACCATGTTAGGACACTTGGCCTCTCGGTGACATCCGGATTGCTGGAGAGACGCGTTACCTCCGGTCAGAGCGGACCGAACGCCACGATCCACGTTGCAAGTGGAATCGAACGGTTAGCAGATAGCTGCGCGAGTGAGCCGTCAGTGACCCGAGACAGTTCCGTTCGGAGCTGTCAAGGATTCGAAGCCGGGCAAAATACCGCAAAACGAGCGCCCGACGCAACGTTTGTGACGCACAATGTTCACCGAAGCACACGATTGCCGAGCACACGTCCAAGGTCGAAGGACAGATCGATCCCCCGAGGAGGGCGAATTCCTAACACGGACCGTAAACGCGAATTCTTTGTTCTTGGATGGTTCGGTGCGAATTCAGCTCTCGAGTACCAGCAGACGGTAGTCGAAGTTGACGTTACAGCGGGTCACGTGCCCGCCTCGGCCAATCAGAGCGCCGACACGCATCGGTCAATAAGACTCGATGCCACGTGACGCTGTCGCTGTTTACCGCGTTCTTTGAATTCCACCAGCGGCAGCGCTGTAACAAAAAGTCATCGCAATCGTTAACCACTCTGACGAATTTTATTCAGCCAAACGCTTTATTCTGCGCGCGATGATTTAACGCACTTGCTCCTCCAGGCAATATTCAACGCGAAATCAATTTCGGCGAGCGTGTTGCGGGTTGCGTCGAGTCACCGTAGCCAAGCGAAACCGCACAAGCGCGAAATTAAAATGGAAACTTAACGCGTTACATAACCGCGCGCGGACAATCGAAAGCAGCGAGAAATCGGTGCGTTTCATCGCGCTCGATCGCGCCCCACTATCCTAAAAGTCGTTGCGAATAATACTGCAAAAAGCAGTACATATCGTTTTCCCGAGGGTTACGCAAGAGAGAAGGTTGCGCGCGAATATCTCGGGGACTCGTTATTCGGCGAACCTTTTCCAAATATTTACAGCGTGTATCATTTCGACCATAACGCGACTATTACACAGCGCATGCATACAGTAGAGAAAAAAAAATACATGTACAGTCGTGACTCGTCAAACTTGCAACTCATATCTTCACCGTACGACCGTGCTTTATCGCGGCACATCGATACGACAATTTTTTCCGTCGCGCGCAACTGGACAGTGGATTATTCTTGCGGACGTTTGTGGATTCTCCTCCGAAATTCCACGAACCGCGGGGAAATATCCGTTTCAGGGGCCGAGTCGGGCGGTCGCTGCTGGCTGACCAGCAACGTTCGCCGTGAATGTCGGTGATCGATTGCACCACACACCGCAACACCAGCGTCTCTTTGTGTGCGGCCACTTTCAAGATAATTGCGTCGCGTGGCGCATCGTCACGCTCAACTTGGACTTATCTCATTAATTAAACGCGTACGATAGAATTTATGGAAATCGGACCCGTCCAAAGTCAACGATCGTCCTTTGATCGCCGCGCTACGGTGGAACGGTAATAATCCGGGGCACGGAGGTAGAGCGAGGAGAGAGTGGCGGTCGAGGAGAATGAGAAACAGCTGTTTCCGGGAAGAAACGAGGTCTCTTTGTACGTAGAACCGTGACCGTTCCGTGGCACGGAATCGCGAGTCGATGATTCTACGTCCAGGGCGCTCGTTAGTTACGCGACGTATCTCGAAGAATTCTTCGGCATTCGGCGAGTCGCCAAAATTCAGAGACGCCGCGGCCGAGGTGAATCGCTTCGTGAAACCTTTCCGGTCGAAACATTCCCCCCTTTCTTTTCCCTTTCCTACCCGTTCTCGGTGCCCTGCTCGATTACGCGACATTCATACGACAAACAACTTGCAATTAGTATCTGCACGGTAATTCGGGCACGACCTATCACGACCGCCCTCGCTCGTCCGCTTCTAATTGTAAGCTTATCTCCACGCTTATGCAATCGAGACCGAATCGATACTGCTTGTAATTGCAGTAGGTATCCAATGAATCCCACACTTTACCAGTTGATTAGTAGTTGCGCATTGCCGCTGCGCCTTTCGGGAGCTTATAGGCTTCTGTCCGAAGCCGTTCCAAAAACCTCTCGTCTTTAAATTGATGCGCAGCGACGAAACGAGGTAGGGGAGAGTGGGGTAAACAGAATCGCGAACGCGATGGTTACGGCGGTTTAATAAATGAAAACCAATGTTCCCTCTCCACTATCTAATAGTTCAGGTCGTATCCAACGCCGGACAGAAAGTAATAAATATAGGACGCCCACAGTATTCACGGTAAATACAATTTATTATTTTCATCATGTCTCAAGTAATATTTTGTCCATTTTCAATTGCATGTAATTACTGTTGAATTAATGATACAATTGTGATTTTTTCAAGTTGGAATAAAGTACTTTTTAAGCAACATTTTGTGAACAAGGCGTCGCCTGAATCATGATTGTAACCTCAGAAATAAATTATTTTTTATCTGTTGATGTCGTGGGGTAATGACGAACAAATCGGATGGGGTAAGTAATCTCGAACGTTCGAGGTGATAAAGTAAATAAGCAATGTGTTACGAATTTGAAAAATTTTGATGGAGAAAGCAGAGGAAGAACCAAGGAAGAAGAAAAAAAGGACGAAAAATGTTGATAAAGAAATTATATATATCTGTATTTATTGTGATGAAATATATACACACCCACCCACTGAAGACTGGATAATGTGTTACAAATGTAACTTATGGACACACGAAAGATGCAGCGGCAGCAGTGAAAGCATATCTAGAGGGTTTCTGTGCGATTTCTGCGATATATAGCTCTGATCGTGATTACCCCATGCAGTGTTCGCGATTACTCCACGGCAGTTGGGTAATTACGAACATCAAGGGTTTGGTTTTTTCATTATAAAGTTAATTTTCATTAAAATTTTTCTAAAATTCGTTACAGTAGTTTATAGAGGAATAGTTTAAGTATGTTTGTAAATAAAAAACAAATTCGTGTCTCACATAGTTTTCGTTCTGTTTGCTTTTTTAGTTATGTGTTCCCAATTACCCCACTCTCCCCTACGCTGGATGCGTGAAATAATCAGGATCGCTTTTCATCGAGCGCCCGCGTGATTTCGTACGATGGCCAACCTTTGCCCGTTCCGTTGCGTCGCGTTGCGTTACGTTACGACGATACGGGTTTGCTTGCGCAATACTGGTTTGGTTCTACGTTTAATCGCATACCGAATCGAGCGACCGCTTAAACGTTTACCGCGCGGCGTGTAAAAGTCACGAGCGAAAGTAATCCGTTTATGAACGCAAGCCGCATTCACCCCTCTCTCGCTGCACCGGCGTAGTATCGTTCCTTTTCGCGTGGAACTACTTTACGTTCGGTTCGTGACGCAGCGAAGAGGGCCGTGTCGACGCGGTAGCCAATTAGAATTAGAACCTGCACGAGGAAGCAGGCAGACTATTTTTTAAAGCGAACACGTGCTCTCCTTTTCGCGCGGATCGCTTTGGTTCGGAAAGAGAAAGGACCGTGGACCGTTTATTATGCCGCTGCGTTCACATTCCTAAAACCAGCAGGCTTAAGAGAAACATCCGTTTACCTCTGCTAACCGCTGTACCGGCTAAAACGAGCTCTCAACACACAGCGGCCAAAAGTTTCGTTTACTTGGACGCGTCGCGTCGCGCCGCGCACATGAGCCATTCTAATTCCGTAATTATTACGGATTACAGTGTGGGAAAACGGATGACTCACGGACACGCGAAGTAAGCCGAGCTTAGAGCTACGTAGGTACACTGATTCCACCACGGGCCCCGTCTTCCGGTGTTTACGTTATTATGTACCTCTTCAGATAACAGTATCTATCTGGGCTGATTAATCGAAACTCGGAAGGCGATTCGGAGACAGCGATAACCAGCTGTTTTCACAAGTTCATTCGTCATCGTACGGGACGACGAAGGATGCGAAACGAAGTTCACAGCCAAGAAACTTTCATCGGGAAGCCTTCGTTTAGACATCGCTGTCGCGAATCCAATTTTGGGACAGGGACTCACTACTGTTCTCTGTCGCTAGGTGTCTGTTTCTCGTTAAATGGCGTTCGTCGCACACATCCGGATTCTCGATAGTTGGCCCCTGCCCAGTTGAATTGGTCGGCCATGGACTTGACATTGAACTCGGCGAATGGCACGGGGAGCAACGCGCGAACGTTTCTTCGCCTCGCACGGTCGTCGGCTGGCGGAGAAATTCTCGGGACTGTATTCTTTCGAACGAGGACGATGCACAACGGACGTTTGCGTATTTCGTTGGAAGGAAGGTGACCGATGAAATATAGGTACGCGGTCTGAAGGTTCGCTGGTACTTGCGCGAGACACGCGCAACGGCCTTGAGCTTCGCTCCCGAGTTGGCGCTTCCGAGGGAAATAAGATTAACGAGAGAAAACCTAGATGTCTAGATGAATTTTACGAAACCAGTGCCAACCGGTCTAAATTTTGCCGCCACTTCCTCTGGTCTCCACCTGTAAATCGTAAGCTCACGACTGCTACGAGTATCCACGAAACAGCACATTCGGTGACTTAGAAACTATGCACAACCTACCGCGAATTGCTCGTCGCGTCACCCACGTTCTCGCGTACAATATAATTAATAAGGATGACTTTTCAGATTTCCCGGCTACGCTGCAGAGTCCAAGTCAGCCGTGTTATTACACACCTTCTATCGTTCTGTTGCGTTCCGCGCGTTTTCCAAGCCTATCCCTCGACCGAATGATTTCCTTTGCAAAGGCGGATTGCCTTGGAAACCGGAGGAAAGATGGGAACCGATCGACAGTTGGCGGAATATATCTATCGTCTCGTCAAGCTCGTCGACTGAAGAGATCTCGTGAATCGATACGCGATATACACATATTTACGTATGTACGTATTCCGACGGACAAGGACGAAGAGAGAGAGATAGGGAAAGAGCAGCCGCACGGACGTGATTCTCGCTCTGGCATTTTCATTCATAAACGCAACCTTCATTCATGCGCGAATCAACGATCGAGGGAGAGAGTCGAAGCGCATTCACGGGCCGCGCACAGGCAGAGCTACTTACCGTATTGAAACGCCGAAGAAACGTTGGCCGTCGGGAGGAGAGCGCGTACGATTCCCTCGACGCCCGACGAAAACAAGGCTCGAGGACCGAGGAAGGCTGCTAATCGAGAGCAAAACACCGGGGTGTTTGCTTCCCTCGACACTACCGAAGAATGTCCCAATGAAAGGCGACGGACCAAGAGGCTCGCGTAGGTGCGTGACGCGCTCGATACCGCGGTTTATCGTGCTCACCAGCCACTCGCCGAATACAGGCGCGCTCCCGCTTCTTGCGTGTCAACGGAGGACACGCGATCGTGCATAAGTGGAAGAAGCTCTTTATTCGTAAACACGAAGCTGCGACGCAGAGAACGGGCTTGTACGTTTCTTATCAGGCTTACCAGGGGCAAACAAGGGCAACCGACGGCTCCCATTGGCCGACGGAGCTCGAACCAGGCGGCGAGCCTCCTTCTATCTTCTGCCTTCTGCCTTTTGCCTTCAGCTTTCCGCTTTGCACGGAGAAAGGAAAGGAACGCGTCGGATCGTTGACCTAGATTCCCTGCCGACTCGCGAGCGTGGCTCACCGCGATAATCACATGTCCCCGAAAAACACATTTCGTTCGACCTCACGCCATCGAGACCTCGAATCAAACTCCTCCGCCACCAACTCATCCTTCCCTCCCATTTACTCCCCGTTCCTTTCCCGTTTTCACGCGCCACTCGTGCAAGGACGCGAGGGATACGGTAGAGAACCGTTGTAACTTGTAACGACATAACGATTATATCCCGCTTCCAAACTTTCCCCGATTATCGTCATGTGCATCGTTTGGTAATGGCATACGTATGTAAATCGGCTCCAGCTGTGCCTCGGCCCTCGAGTCACTCGAAAGGCATAAGGCATACCGCTCGGCCGCGGTTACTTTTTCTATAGAAACTCGTTATTCCGTAAGCGGTCATTGCGCTTTTTCTATTCATCCAATAATAACGATTGCGGCAATCAACGCTCGATCGAGAGAGAAGGAGCAACAGTGGTTGCGGATCATTATTTATTGTTTGCACCAGCGTCACGTACCGCTCAAGTGTTTACGATCTCGCGCAGCCAAGTTGGCTTGACCCATGCGGACGCGCGTTCTTTGGAAAACAAAGTTTCGCAACGGAGGCACAATAGAGTAATAACGTAACAGGGTAAACCGTCGTGACGCGTTCTACTACACCCGCCGATTCCAGCTGCATATTCCATTCAAGAACCATAATCCCGTCCGGAGGATCCAGGCACAATACGAGATCGTTTATCAGAGGCTTTGGCATCGTTGATGCCGCGCGACCGTGCCAAGATGTAACCGCGAATCCGATAGGGAAAACACCGAGGAACGTTGCGTAGGTGATTTCTTTGCCCGTCGCGCTTTTTCTTTTCTCGTCCACAGTTGTATCTTTGGCGAGCACACTCGGAAACGATAACCCCTGTTTCGCCGTTATCTAACAGCCGAGTTCTGGTCTACCCTCGTCAGCTTCCAGTGGCATGCAGAATTGTAAGTTCACCTTACCAAACATCGAGAGACGGAGACGGAAACCGAGAAAGTGCGTCGAAATAAACGGCGCGACATCTCGCGGACGAGCAAGCTGTATTTCGAAACTGTCGATAAGATGCCCTTGAAAAAGGCGGTTGATCCGCGTGTCTAAGAAACGAACAAAAGGCAAGAACGAGGACCTCGACGAAGGAAAACAAATGATTAGCGCGCTTCCTTCAGTTTAATTAACGACGCGGAGATAGTGTGCTGACAATAGCATAAAAACAATCGTGTAGTTGAAAGCTGTCTCGTCGTGGCAAAGATATAGTGGCTTGTTATTGTAAACAACGACCACGCTGTTGTCGAACACGTTCCCCACTATTTCTCTAGCGGCAAGCACGAGGTACGAGCCACGTCGTAAAGCTGCGTCGCAGCACCTGTGACGCGCGAAAACAAACAGAGGCGTATAAATAACCAACACTTTATTAGAGTGGCTCGATACGCGTGTGCGGCGCACGCGACGCGATACACTTTCTACGTGATTATTTTTAATTATCACGCTGCCTCGTAAAACAAAGGTCGCGCTGATCAAACTTTCCTACGAGCAGCGAGCGATGCGCGATAACAGATCTTCGCTGGCCGCCGCATCCGCATCCACATCCGCATTCGATTCCGAACTTTTTCCTCGTCGAAAATACATCTGTTACGAGTTACAAAGAGACGGTGTTCGATTAACCGTCAGCTAATTTGCAAGGCTCCAATCATTCAAGTACACTCTATACTCTACTTTATCGGTTAAGGTCGGTAAGGTAGAAGCGTGATGTCGGTTAGTCTCCGCGACGGCAGCACTCGACAAACGATGCTCGTTCGCGTGGATAAAGTCTGTGCGAAGTTGGTTCGAGTCCGCGCTCTCGTTTCGCATGCATATTGGAATCGTAAGTTTCGCCGACGATTAGCCGGAACCATAGGATGCGCAGATAAGAATGCTAATTGCGGTTGATAAAGCCTCGATTAGCCGATATGTCGGCTGGCGAAAATCGCGACCTACTGGAAGCGGTCACCGAGTCGAGTCAGTCTAATAATACGACATTGTGTCGAGCCAGTCGCGGAGGAAAGCAAAATCCTTCTCGAGTAAAGAGTTGTTCGTGCGATAGAGGAAGGAAAGTTTCTTGTTGGCTTGCGACTCTGGTGGAAACGAGCGGCACTGAAATGCGCGCGAAGCAGTTGTTTGCGAGCTGCTGCGTAATCGCGGTTGCGGTTGCTGCGGGGCAGGATAGTGATTTCGATACAGAGCTTCTGGCCTATGAGGGGCAAAGTTTCGAGGAAAGAGAGGAGCAAGGTGAATGGCTTCAAGCAGATCTCACCGAATTTCTTCATCATTTATTTCCTCTGGTATCCGAGTTTATGCGCAACAACGATTTGGATCCACTGGCCATTCGGGACATTCGTCGAAGCTTTTGGATGGTAGGTAAACGGAGTCAGAAGGCCTGGGTTTGCCTGAAAGCCATGGGGCAGCCCGTTGGCGGTAGCTTTGGGCCAAGGGAAAGCTAAGTTTTCAGGTAGAAATCGAGATTGAAGGCCAGTCGGTGGTGGCGCGACAGCGAAAGCGAAAGTGAACCTTCGAACCGACGAAAGCGAAATTAACAGGCGTTGAACCTTGAACGAAAACGACAGTGAACCGGCGACCATCCTGTTGATGGAAGAAAGTCTCGCGACTCGGTCTTGAGCCGCGATAGGTAGAGAGGCCAACAGATCACGCTCCACTCGTAACCCACTCTCCATCGTGGATTCGAGGCAACCGAATGCTAGATTTTAATTGGACCGAGGCACAGTGTGACGCGTATATGGGCGTTCGGGACAAAACTCATAACTTCTGAACTAATCAGTTTTCGTCCTAAGTACCCTAATACTTTTTTAAAGAGAATATAAAAATGCATCGATTGGTGTATAAAAAAATATACAGTTCCATTAAAAAAATTAAGGCAATCTTGATTTTTCAGTGAATAAAAAGTTTTTATTAATATTTACTTTTGCAATTTGTTGTCAACTGAATACTAACTAACTTTTGTTCGAAACATTTTTTTATCAAATTAATTTTATCACGTGTATCGCGTTTGACTGCTATTTTAAAACTGAAGACAGCATCCAGGATGGAAAAGTCACGGTAGATATCGTTTAAACAATTGGAAAAAGCATATCGGGCCATTTTCCATTTCGAGATGTTACTTGATCAATTATTATAAATAATCTTGCTGTACATGTAGTAATAAAGCGGTGAACGTCTTAATAATGATTTTGGCTATTTTTTCTGTTTCGTGCAAATTCGTGCAGTTGAAATTGACGGTAATATAAAGTTTACTGATCCCTAAATTATTATATAAAAAATCAGGGAGGTATTTTTTGGTGTTTTTTTTTAAAGTCCCATCGAAGTTGATAAACATTTAACATAAAGAATTAGTACAAATTGTTAGTATTGTAAAAAACTGACTCGGCAGTTTTGAAGGTATGACAGTATTAAACACAACTTATAAAAAGCAAATGAAAAGCATAAACATTCTGTCTATGGCACGTGTTTGAAAAAATGCACCGAAATTTGTAATGAATTTCTAGTATCACTTTTGACAACAAATTAGTAAATTCAGCAGAAGTTATGGGTAACATTGAAACCTACGTTCCTTTATTAACATTATAAGATACAAGAATTTGTGGATCAAACATTTCGGATTCTTGACTTTTGTCCATTACGCGTAACACTGTGCGAGGGCGAAAACCGTCGGCCACGGACGTTCCTGTCGACTTTGATCATTATAAAATCCCAGATCCCAGACAATCCATTTCATCGTACGATTTCAATCCATCTTGGAAGCAGATACAAATCTTTAGCAGAGATAATGTCTTACCTTTGCAACGTAAGATATGCATAATAATAAGCATGAAAAAAAAACAAGAAAACAAATGCACAGTGCTGATAACAGATAGCATCTGGATATCATCATCTCAATGTTAATAACAATAATCTCTGCGTAGAGATATTGTGAGACACCTGCCGTCGGGATTGACAATTTCATCAGCGAAAATTGTTGAATGTCGAAAAGTAGCGAAGAAAACAGAGAACGAGTCTTCGTAAACACGATTGTGTTGCAACGCCACTCGTCGCGTTACCAAATAAACCACTTTTACGCAACTAATAAAGAAATGCAATCTTCACTTAGAATTAGATAAGATGATTCACCACGGATAATCAAATGTCTTCCCGTGTTCTTTCAGCTGTTCCTAGTTCTGCCCGGAACGTGCTTCGAGTTAACGTATTCCTTTTCTTCGGGATTGCTGTATTATCTGTCCGAATTAGAGCGCAACGATACCCTTATCGTCACTTACAGAGATAAAACGTTAAACATCGATGCGAGCATTGCACTTGACAGCGTTCTGGTAACTATGGGACACACCATTTTCCTGCGATCGGAAATATATATGTAGAGGCAGTTAGGAGCGCGACAATAAAGAGGAAACTTTCTGCTCTCCCAGCTCTCTTGCGATTACTTCGTGAAGCTGTTGTTCCTGCGACAGTACGGGATAATAAGAGCGGAGGCAACTTCGCTTTGGCTGAGAATTCGCGTGGACTTTGACATGCTTCGCGGCAGCTTCGCGCTAAAGGATCTCAAGCTGGATAGAATCGAGTACGCGATCAAACTATCGCGACTAGCCGTGTGGTTCGCCAGAGATGTCGGCACCTACATTCAACGATATTTTGCGCAGGTCCATCAAAGTCTCCATGCTCTGCGGCAACTTGATGGGACGATTCACCACACTTGTTACCAATATCGCGATCTCCCCGATTAAAAAGACGCTGATCGAAACGGTTGAGAAAGAAGCGGCAGTCATGGTTCGAGAGCACCTCGAGTGGATAAACGGTGACATGTTCCCGTGGAACGTTCTACGGTTATTTATAACGATCTAACACCACGCGATTAAGTAGCATGTTCGATTACCATTAAATCGGTAATTGAACTATAATCTATGTAATACACTCTGCGAGACACTCGCCAGCATTGCACTTGTATCTGATTCTCGCATTATCTCTCTCATCATTGTAATTTGTATTGTAGTGGCATCAATTTTGACAATAAAACTGATAACGTCGATACGGACTTGATAATTCGATAAGATGCATCGAGATTATAGGGGAGCGCCGACAATAAAAAGTAGATGAAATGGCCGGACGGACCAGTAGCACAGATCGCTTGCGCTTAACTTTTCGCTCCCATCCGCCGCGCGCACCGCCTCGCCATGGCCACTAGGATTCAACTTTCCATCTTCTGTTTTCTTTCCCTTCTCGCTACCTCGGGCTTAGCGTTTCCTACCCACGACAAGTAAGTTTCCCGTCTATCGCCGAACAACTGTGCAATGCCAACAATGTATTATCTATTTAGAATAGCACTTTGTGCGACGCAAGCTACGACCTGCAATTAGAAATACCAATGTACAGACACATACGTGGCTTTTTCAAACGCTCGCTTCTACTAAATAGTCTTTTATCCACATGCCCGTTGCCCATGTAGGCCGATGAAAAAACTTGGTCATCTTTATTTCCCTTTCTCGTGTTGCAGAACAAACGATTTCCATGTGGCAGCGCACGGAATGGTATCGGCTAAGATCAACGAGCTATTCGACACATTGCTACCCAACATTCGGAACATTCTGCTCAAGTTAGAATTGGACCCACTGGAAATGAAGGATATGGTCGAGCCGCTGGTATTTATCGCTAATTATTATAGTATTAACCTAACCCAACCTTTTTTTCTTAAAATTGTAATACTTTTACCGCTGCAGGAAGGACTAATCGATCACGATGGTATCATCGAGATGACGGACGGCTGGTTACAAGGAATGTCGGACGTTGTACGCGCGGGAGACATCGTTTTAGCTTACTCCAACAAAATTCTTAATATAGACCTGCACTTGGGATTCGACATTCTCGACGTAAGATTAGACAGACACCTACAGTTAGTGAAAAAAGAATTTGGACGCTTTCTAAAATCGCATAACTTCGTTAGAATTGGTCCAAACGATTTGAGTTTTTTTCAGAAGCTGGAAGGATTAGTTTTCTAAGTGGCGTGCTTCGTCGTTTTTAAAAAAAATGCAATTGGCCTGAATAGCAAAGAATAATAAAGGTCGTTTTTTTCAACTTTTTTTGTGAGTCTGTAATGAAAATTCAAAAAACCCGTTGGTAGATTTAAGTAAGTTGTATACATGCTGAAAATTTCATCGAAATCGGTTAACGTTGCTCTGAGCTATAAACGCTTAAAGATCGCAGAATAAGGTCGAAAATCGCTGATTTCGGGAATTTCGTAATTTTCGACCTTATTCTGCGATCTTTAAGCGTTTTTAGACACGTATACAACTTACTTCAATCTACAAACGGGTTTTTTGAATTCTCATTACAGACTCATAAAAAAAGTTGTAAAAACGACCTTTACTATTTTTTTTGCTATTCGGACCAATAGCATTTTTTTTAAAACGACGAAACGCCACTTAGAAAATTAATCCTTCCAGCTTCTCAAAAAAACTCAAGTCGTTTGGACCAAATATAACAAAGTTAGGCTATTTTAAAAATCGTCCCAATACTTTTTTACTAACTGTATGCGCTTAACTAGTGCATACTTTACATACATACAGCGCATTGACCAAATAAAACCAACGTGTCTTATACCGAAATCCCCAGATTAACTACCAATACTTCTTGAAATACGGGTTGATTAAGAGAACGGGAGACTTCCATGGCCGCTTCAGCCGTGTCAAGTTGCGAGTGGCTTCAACGTTGGATATGACAACTAAAGAGGTTACGCTCGACTTTCTGGAGATTGTGGATATGGGGTAAGTACCATTACGATTATAATATACCTATACCTACTTTCCCGGCAATCTTACGTTATGCAACGATTAAATTACGTTTGCAGTAAGTTGGACATAAAGCTCGAGGGCCATGTACTCGATCCGTTGCTGAACATTGCGATCAAAGCCTTTACAACTATATTCCGACAATGTGTGATGGAATTCCTTGAGGAACGATTCACCACCGTCTTCCAAGACCTGCTGGAGGACCTCAACGAGATAATTCGACACTTGGGCGATCCCGACAAGCAGATTCCAATGTTGAGCCAACTCAACATGATTCCAATGTTGAACAAACCCAACATGATTCCAATGTTGGGCCAACTCAACAACATTCCAGTGTTGAAGAAACTCGACAAGATTCGAAGTGTGGACGAACTACAGGACAGCTACGACTCCGCTCTGAACGACGCAGAAACCACGTTTGCATTTTATCTAGTCTAAAGTTTCAATATCCACTCGGTAATACGAGACACGCGATTTTTGTAACGCGAGGAGATTACAATTCTCGCGATAACGTTCATTCAGTTATCATCGATAACCGAATGCAACTGTTGGATGCAAATGAAAGTAATAAAGGCTTGTTCTGTGGGTCTGGAATCTACATAGTTTAGGCTTGAATGCATATTGCATAGTAATGCATGCGACGGCAGTACCTACATACGCCGCAATCTCCTAAGCAGTTTAAATGATCCATGTATACCCGAAATTCCCCAACGATCGCGGAAACTTTAATTGGGCTGAATCCCAAACGCTCCCTTGAATTCTCGGTGATGTCGAGCCGAGCGAAGCCGAGACTGGTCGATTCAAGTCGAGATAGGGCCGAGCAGGGCCGAGCCGAGCGGAGTGATGCCGCGTACTTAGAGAGACGAAAGCAGCGAAGTAGGTACGTAGCGGCGGCGCTACGAAGCCGACGCGAGTGAAGCCGAGCTGAGCCGAGCCGCGTCGAGCTGTGCCGAGAACGCTCGAGTTGAGAGCGCAGGCGGCAGGGCGGCGCTTACACAGTGGCAAATGCATGTTCACGAACGAACAGCAACTGTCAAACAGCCTTCCGGTTTTGCATCGATCCAGAGAAAAAGAAACAACCGTCACAATGTTATACCGTATTTAACGTATGGCGGGAATCGACCAAATTGCGCAGATTTCTTGGCGCGAAGCCCCAAACATGTATAGGAAGCACGGATCGAAACATTAGGGGCAATGTAGTAGTTGATAAGAGACATTGTTGCACGATAAATGGAACATGTAAGGAAAGCGATACTTGGAATTAGAGTAAAGGGGCGAAAGGACGCGTGTTTCAGTTTAGAAGTTTGGCGAGGAGGCTGGCGTTAAGTGGAGTCAAAGTCAAAGTCGAGTTGGAGTTGATTCCAGTGAAAATCTCGCAAGCGGCGACGAGCGGTGGCGCGCCGGACGAGGCAAGGCAAGGCGAGGCGAGGCGACGCCGAGTCGAGTCGGGCCGGGCCGGGCCGAGCCGAGCGGTGACGAGCGCAAGCTCGAGCGAAGCCGTAGCCGAAGCTGAAACCGTGGGCAAAAGCGAAGGCGAAGGCGAAGGAAGGTTCGGGTTCGGGCTCGTGCTCGGCGCGGCAGCGCAGGCTAGCGAGCAGGCGGGTAGCGCGTCGTGCACAGGGGAAGCGAGAACGCGCGCGTGTCTAGTAACTATTAAATCGAAGCGAAGCGGAGCAAAGCGACGCGACGCGACGCCACGCCACGCAAAGCGACGCGGCGACTGTCAGACAGCATTATATCGCTCCGATTGAGCAAGGTTCATCGCGAGCTGGTCGGTTGAAGCGGGTGCTGCGCGTTCTTCTCGGCTGGACGCGCGCGTGTACCGACCGTGTATGGACGGCGGCACGCGTGCACGAGTCGAGGAGGAAAAAGCCCTGGATTCGTCTCGCCTGCGATCCTCCGCTCGGCTCGGCTTCGCGAGCTCCTCCTCGGCCGGCAACTCTCGTATCGCCAGGCGCAAGAGGAAGAAGAGGAGACGGCAGCAGCGGCAAAATAGTAACGTCGAGGTCGACGACGAGGACGAGCTCGGTGGTAGCGGCGGCGTAGCCTCCGCTAACGAAACCACCGACACGATAATCCCGATCCCGATCAAGGAGGAACAACACCGACAGTCGGCAGGATCGACGAGCCCCAGCGAGGAGCATCCGAGCAAACAGCCAAAGGATCGCTCCTTGCCACCAACAACAAACACCAACGAATCTCAACGAAACGTAACCAGAGGAGGAAGCGGCTCGCGCGCGGCTGCCTCCTCCCTCAGCGCCGGCATCACGCTTCTCAACCGTCGAGCCGCCAACAAGCGATCGTCCAGGAGATGCAACGCGAGCGCCCGTAGGAACGCGATGACGATGGATCTCCAGAGACTGATCACCGAGGTACACGCCAGGCCCGCGATCTGGGACCAGAAGAACGTCAACTATCACAATCGCGACGTCATCCTCAAGATGTGGCGGGAGATCGCGAGGGCTTGCGAGGTCTCCAGTGAGTATACGCCTCGCTCTCCTCCCTCTCTAGCTCTACTCTCTCGCTCTCTCTCTTTCTCTCTCTTCTTTCCATCTCTTCCATTCGCGCCTGCGCCGTTCCCCACCCTACCCTCCAGCCTTCTCTGTCTGTCATACACTTTTCACTACTTTAGCCCCTTCCTCCGGCTAGCTGCGCCTTACTCCCCGCCTTAATTTCATTCTCCGATCGATCGGTTCACGAGTTCACGCACGCTACCGATTTCATTCTTTGCTCATTGTCAGAGAAGATCGAAAGTTGCAAAGGCTCGCACTCGTTATGTACCTATCTCTCCTGATGTACGAGGACAAACGATTACGTTGTTCGACATCGATAGCGCGTACGATTAGTGGCTCATCCGACCTAAACGTTCAACAAACAACGGGGCAGCCTTATCCCCTGTTATCAATTTGAACGAGAGAAATACGATCCCGCGCATGCCGAAATCGATACTTTTCGCCAACCGAATCCCAATTCCGAGGCAATAGATAACGAGGCATTTTCATTTTTCCAGCGGACGTCGCTAAATCAAAATGGAAACACTTACGAGACAATTTCCGCAACGAACTGAAGAAGACTTATCGGGGGAAATGCGATGGTGGCGGAAACGAGCACGACTCCAAGTGGGTTTGGTTCAAGAGCCTGTTCTTCCTGCGAGATCAAATGAACTCCCGGGTAATCGGGTGTACTCTTTCCCAGAATTGCTCCGCAGCCCTTCGATCTTCGCCGGACGGGACGCAAATCGAGCCACAGATCGACATTCTCGAAGGGCACGAGGAGACTCAGTTCGACGATTTGGATGGCGACTCTTGCCAATCCCTGCTCTCCAATGACGATGCTCTGCATCAAGTTATGCCACCGCCTAAAATGAACAAGATCGGCAGAAAGAGGACTCTGATGGACGCGATGGACAACGATTACTCCGAGGTGGACCGGAAGAGATTCGAGTCCCTGCAAAAGAGATTGATAGCGTCTCAGGAGGAGGAGGACGACACTTATCACTTCCTCATGAGCGTGAGAAATCCGCTCAAGAGTCTACCACTCGACAGGCAAATGTTTGTCAGACTCAAGATTCAGGAGCTCGTTTATAACGAGATAAACTCGCAGAATCAGCAGAATCGGGCATACGACGGTTCGCAGGACGTGAAGCCCCCGCGGGCGGTAAACGTTGGCGGGTCAATCGGATGTGGAAATACAGGCGAATCTGTTAGCGGGGGCGGGACAGGTAGCGGTACGGGGCAAAGTATCGGCGACTCGACTAACTCAACACCGTTGCTCCACAATTGTACGGCAGAGGGCTCCAGCGACGATGCCTTCTTCGGTTAATTTCATTTACGTGCTAAGACGTAAGGATTATAATTTTATTAATAGAAAATAAACGACGGTATTTTTTCAGTAAAGTGTCCATTCGCAACCCGATCTTTCCTATTTCCTTAATAACGGAAAGGTACGAGAGAAAGCACTTTCCAGCGATCGAAAACGTCTCTAGATAAGTTGCACCGGTGCAATTAACCCGCGAAAAGTGTATGTAATTATCTCTCCCGAGGGAAATGGAGACATGTTTAATTAAGAGGCCACCTATCCCGTGATCATTATCATTATCCGTGACACATACCACTGCGCACAGGTCACAAGTACATTACGCGATGCAATTATTTCACGTGCTAATTGGTCCAACGTCGACCCTCAAGAGCACATTTCAGGCCACGCTTTTCTCGTCTCATCGTGATTAAAGAGCGAATCAAACATATAGGAAAGCCGGGGTCGCATTACGTAGGTATGACCTGATTTAAGTTAATCCGAGCTCGCGCTGTACAGATTTCAGCTATCGTGTGTACGTTAATTTTAAATTTAAGCAAAGCAGGTATATATTACCACTGGAATACCCACATATTTTTAACAAGGCACATTCGACGTAACTATAATATATATTCGACAACTCGATATAGGAACTATGGACCAGGGTTTTTGGAATTTTTTTTTCTCAATTGGGAAAGGCACTAACTAGACCCAGTAAAATCCTAAAATCATAGGCTTTAAAGTAAACAAATTCCAGGCACCGAACAATGGCCTAAAAAAATGTGGGAAAATAAGGAGTGACGTTGAGTGGAGGCTCGCTTAGGGTCGTAATACTCGTAATGGATCGAGCACCTCACTTCTCCATTCACGTTTCCCCTGATCCCGTTGAAGAGTCCACGAAACGGGGAAACAGGACACCCTTCTTGGCGAGGATCCTTCCGTCTGAATCGACGCGGTGCCTCCACTTGCAATTAACTTACAAATTCACGGGTCTCCGGATCTTACCTATCAAATATACGATGCGTGCATGGGGTATAGAGTCTGATTATAGGATAGACGCAACTGCAGCCTATTGACTCTCCGTCTACGACTGCATCGTGACTCTCCCTTGCAACTCTATTTTATTATGCAAGTTTCCCTGATAGTTGCAGGCGTTGTGCATTCACCGCTACCTGCAAATGCTCCAGGTATTTTACTCTCCTTTAATCAATGGAGGACGTGGTCGGACGTTTTAATTAAGACGACAATTATTAACACGTGGCAAGATTCGATCGAAGCAAACGAATTGTCTCGCACTCCCTGTGCATCGCGTACCGCCTGGCCCACACAATAGAAGGATCTATCCTAACGTGTTCTATACATGTAACTGTCACGATGCATACTCGAGCGACGTATGCGAGCGACAGAATACAGAATAGCAGCGAACGGAATACAGAACAGAGAATACGCTGCCTGTATGGTACACGGTGTGTAGGACCACGGTATTGTACCTTCCCCGACGAGATAAACTCGGTGGAATCGAGTTTGCACCAGTTCCCCGGCTATTCACCGGCGGTTCGTGCGTCGCGGTTATTGGAGATCGAAGGAACGACTGGCGGACCGTTTTGAATATAATTAAACCAGGTTATTAGGTAGGCTGTAGGCTGTCGGGCAAGCGCCTACTGGCGCCTCAGCATTCAATCGCTTCCCTGCGCTTCAATTGATCGCCGATCCGACAATTTATTTTACACGCCATAGTTAACGATTTATTCGGTAGGTAGTCTACATTTCGCGATCGACGACGACCGAAAGGCTGATTTCGTAGCAATTCTTACTCCCTCCCCGGACTGCTTACGTGGCGCGATGCGACGCGACGGTTCGCCTTTTCTTCGACTATAGGGCTATACCGCGCCTTCCATGGGAATTCGCGAAATAACGAGGTAACTTTTCGCTCGGATAGAAAAGCCGCGTCGTCTAGACGGGATGCACTATATTTGCACGGTATATTGCACCGGTTGAATAGCTTATTCGGAAGTCTGCCTCGTAGTCTGCTCAACGGACCACTCGGTTTTTCCATACAAAGAGGATTAGCATCGTCCTCTTTGTCCTTCGTCTGGTCCTTCCCTCTGCCTCCCCCTCAGCCTATGCGTTCTTTCCCCCTTGATTCATTCCTCTTCGTCTTCTTCTTTGTCAACCTTTGCGACTCGACGTCGCGTAAACCCACAACCTGCCTTTCTTCGGCTTCTTCGCATCGCCTGCATCGCTCGCATTGTTTCCGCTATGCGTTACACCCCCTGTCACACGTCGATAACATAACCATTCGGGCTCGTATGATACACGATTCGTAATACCCCGAGGCACAGCAACAATGCTAGAAGGATTTGCTCGCGATCGATGTTTAGATGTGGATTCGCGTGCTAGCGGCTGTACGCGAGTTACCATCCATTTCCGATCCAACGAGACGGACAAAGAGTACAATACCCAACCGTGTACCACGACCCTGGTAATTACCAGCCGGTAATTCTACGCAATTTCTTTGCCATTTCTAAACGGCTCATCCTCTAATTATCCTCTGATCTCTAAACACTCGATAAGGCCTCTCTAATAATCCGTAGGTCCGCCTGCAGCTGCGATCAATCGAGACTGGTTCCTGGATGATCCAATTGCATGGAAAATAATTGTCGCGTAATTAAAGGCGAGTACGGAGCGTGTTTTACAGGCAGTCTGAAGCGGTTCTTGGCAACCGGGCACCGAACGAATCGCGGAGACAACCGGCAGAGACCTTCTTTGATCACAAAGGGAAACGCAATCGCTTCCCCTTCTCCGCCATCAGCGTGTCTCTTCTCTTTGCACTATGAAAGAGTTCATCCTCTATAACCCGAGGCTTTACGTTCGATATCGTTTGCATTTTGCATACCGGGTGCCACGGAGAAACAGGTGCACGGGTTTCTCCGTTCGACATCGGCGCAACGACGCTCGAGTATTTTCCCTTTAAATAAATAACTAGTCGCTCCGTCGACGCGGGAAAAACTTGTCGCGTCGAGTGTTGGAAAGAACTGGTCTCGCGGTGAAACCTGATCAATGATTCTTTACGCTCGATCCTCTCGATCATCTAGATCCGCGGCGATTTAGAGAACGAGATACATAAGGCGCGCAAGGCACATTGCAGGTAAATTTCGCCAACGAACACGGAAATTGTCGTTTCCAATGTTCCAGCTGAAAGGTACGTGCATAAACGTTGGGGAAGGAAAGCTCGCCACGGCGTAGACTCCGAACAAGGAGCACTGTGGACGCGGGAAAGCGAGCGAATGGCAAATGGAGAGAGGCAAGCCACTCCTCAGTAAGATTCTCGTTGTTGTCGGGAGCAGTGCATTCGATTTGCACATGCACCCGAGATTCCGCCTTTCCTCCAAATACACACGTTTTGCGAGCGCAACTTCCGCAGGATTGGAATAGCGCTTGTAGATTCACACTGCGCAGGGTGCAAGATGAGTGGCTTCGGCACCACGAAGTAAGTGCTGCAACGAATTTAACAGCATCAGCTTCCGATCGTTCCTTGCGCCGCGCCGGGACTCGTCGGTTCGTGCAGCGAATTCAGACGGCCGGACTTGGCGCTAATGGTAATTAACTCGACCGACCTCGCGACAGACGTAACCGACACGTCCCACTCGATCGATCGAGACAATTACGGTCTCGAAACGAAGTCTAATACCGTAATCGTTCCGAAGTCGCTCGCAAGAATGATCGCGAGCTTTCATGCTAATAACGCTTCGACGTTCCTACATTTGCTCCCGACACGAAGGATTGCTTCATTGATCCTTCGCGTATTTTCGCCCTGCTTCTGGCGCAAGGCTTGCAGGCGGAACGAACGTAGCGCGAGGAGACTCGTCAAGATTCGCGTTATCGTTTATACTGTTCCTGCGGAAGGCAGCGAGAACACGAGGACCGTAGAGAACATCTGGCATTACGGAACTTGCTCGATAACGGGAGCGATAGCGCTATCGAATTAGCCTCCTATCTGCCAAGTTATCGCGGGATAACGAATCGAGATCGGAATGAATCTCGGCGTGTGCAATACGCGCAGTTGTACCGCGTGTCGCGACCGTCACTGTCGGTCACGAATTTTGCAACTAGTAGGTATTAGGGTGGTCCTTATATGTATGGTAAAAAATCAATGTTTTTAAAATTTTCTTCTGACCTTCTCAGAAGTTTCCAAATAGTTTAAAAGAATTTCGCCTAAAATTTTGTTAATATATATTAAGGATTAAAGGTCGCTCAATGGCATTGAAATATTACTGTTTTGGTATAAATTAATAGAAATTTTTGCAAGGGCAAAATAATTTTGTTAACTTTTAAGTGGGAGTGTAACATTAAAATTCGGGCACACATCGCATAGACGACACGGGTTTATAACGAGTGTGTACTGTGTATTGTGTTGTGGCATAAGGCTTTATATGCACATTTAAATTTCTCCCATCAGCAGCTCTCGAATCAGATGCAGACGCAAACTTTGACGTACATTCTACATATTCGGGTTGTTAAACGCATACATAGATAAAAGCATGGTTTCGGATTCTGGTATAAAAATATGGGCCCCGTTTCATTAAAATTGGCAACTGACAATTATGGAAAGTCGCAGTTGCCAAACTTGTGGTACATGCGAAATATAAAGTCCTTGAGCGACCTTTATATCAAGGATCGAAAAAGTTCTGGTACTTTTCAATAGGTCCCATTTAAAACATGGACCGCGGAACTTTTTTTAAAAATGTTCTCACATTATAAGTTCCCAGAAGAACCGATAAAATAAAAGTTCTTAAAAATAAAGGTTCTATTTGGAATGGAACTTATCAAATATAAAAATAAAAAATTGTCCATAACAGGAACAGATATTTTGTTCACCAATATTAAAAAAGTTCTGAATCGTTGTAACAAATACTGAATATTATTCAATGGATAGTACTACAACAATATTAAATAATTATTACAGTTAAATTAATATTCTGAATGTGTTATTTATTTGTAATACTTACCTACGTAGATATTTCTAATGTTATGATTTTCATACCTTTTATTAAATAAACATATGAAGAATATGATTGTTAAATAAAACTAGTACCTAATAGTTTAGTACTTTTCTTTATCTTATGATAACTTTTTTAATAAATGTTCTAACGTAACTAGTTTCCATGGAACTTTTATTATATAGGTTCTAAAATATCTATTCCATGAGAACACTTTTTAAAGATGTTCCTAAAGGTAACATTTTTTTCAATAAAAATTCCACAGAAACAGATATTTTCTTGAGGGGGCAGACCACTGTAACGGTCCGAAATGTAAGGGTGTTTTCGGGAATTTATTTCAACCAACCAACGCATGTAAATCAACGTATTGCTTAGTATAGTTAATAATGTGCATATCGAAGGGTAAGAAAATTTTTTTTTCAATCAAATCATAAATCCATTTTCTGTATACTCTTCGTCAAAATTTGCGCTGCGGTAAAATCGTGCTTGTCGCGTTGACAGTGCCCAGGCCATATGGTTAATCCGAATTAAAAAAGACAAAAATATTTAGAAACTAGAAGCTTTCCTCTATTACGTGACGATAAAAATAATCCAAAATGGCGGACCACTGAAAAAAAATCATGTTTTCGGGGTACAAAATTGGAAAAATGTTGATAAAAACAATAGAAGCAGGTCGTTAATTGAAAAAAAACTGATCGTCACGTAATAGCGAAGGGTTTTTCGTACAATAAATGTCCTTGCTCATGTCAATTGGACGTATAGTTTTCTCTGTAGAGTGTCAACGCGGTTGAGAAATATCGTTGGAAAATGCCATATCTCCGTCAATTTTGCAAATTTCTTCATAAAAGTTGGAGAGAACATTCTTGAAACGTACATCTTTCAGAAAATGTGAAAAAGAAAAAAATCGATTTTTCCGATTTTTTACAGTGGCCTGCCCCCTTAAACTAAACATATAAGTTCTAACAGAATTTGTTTAAAAACGAGGGTTCGAGAACTTTTTCGATCCCTGCTTTATATATCAAAATATACAAATAAAGAACACGAAGATATTTGTTTTTTTAAATAGAAGATTTTAAGAGGGTCAGACAATACAAATTTTAAAGTTGAGAAATAAGGACTACCCTAGTAAGTATTAGTTTCTCATTGCCTTAGGTAGGCACCGAGAGAATTGAACGAGCACCACCTTTGATCCTCACAGAGGCCGCGCTTTTGCCCCTTCTCGTCCTCTCGTAAATTCTCTAATTAGCGCGTGGGCCTTCGTACTACATACTACCGTACTGCGTGGTCCAAGCAGATCACGCGTGGGAGAGGTCGCAGCGCATCGTGTCCTCCTTGTAACTTTTGACAATTTTAATAGCATCGTTCGTGAGAACAACGAATCGCGAGAGGCGCCCGCGTCCGCTAGGGTGGACCTTATTTTTCGACTTTCAAATTTGTTCGGGACACCCCCTATAATCGTGCCACTGGCATAATTCTATGGGGTGTCCCCGCCCAAAATTTCAAAATTATTTTTGAACAAGAGTAACTAAGGTCCAGTGCTTATTCGCTCTTTCACTCATCTGCCGAACGTCCAACCCTGCATATTTTCTACATGTAAATGTAAATGGACAGAAAGCATAGGAGGAGGAGGAGAACGGACAGCAGGGGCCTAAATTTTCTCACACCCACATATGTCAGACCGAATACGCGAAGTCGGTTAAAAAACTGCTCGTAGCAACAGGTAACACCGGATTAGATACTGTATTTACGAGTATACTGCGTATCGAGTCACCATTTTCAATTCGCAGTAGCTCCCCTGTACGCCGAGATAACTTTAAACTGTAAAGTATGGCCGCATAAACGCTTGCTGCATGTATGTAGGTATCTACATGCGAATATACATATGCACGTACACACGTATACGCAGAGCTGCATGGCAATCTCTCGGCTATCGCCACACGGCTTGCCAGCACTTTCCACTGGTCCTTTCGTAAATTCCAGTGGACTCGTGTTTCCGTTCGCAATACGTCGACCCCTCATTGCTTATGTAATGGCACTTAGCGAGTACCTGCGCGATCCAACCTATCTTCACTGCCCTATTATCCATACAACTTTATGAAATTTGAGTAGCCGCAAAGGGACAGTACACGCTGTGACCGATACAATTTTATTGTGCTCGACAGAATCTTCCGTTCTACTATCTTCCAAACACTATCCAGTATCGATTCCTCGCGGCGTGTCGCGTTATATCAAAAGCCGTCGTACTCCTATTTATGAGAATGAAAGAAACGAGAAAGATCGCGAACCGAGGTGGCGAACAAGCCCTCCTAACGAAACCCGACGAGATTATCGCGATCGAGAGAAACGCTGGTGCTGGCGCCAGCTAACTTGTACGTGGCGCCTACCAGCACCTTTACCCAACCAGCACTCCAATTGAATTTACTTTCGTAGACGCTCGCTTCGACCCGCGGGCGAATGTAGAGAAATAAAATTGCAACGGCCAACAGTACCTAGATATCCCGCCGAATCAATCCAAATTCTACAACAAATATAATACTAGCTCGTTGGGTGGTAAAACTTGTAAAATTCTTGGGTATCGTAGCGCGAGCGTGGATGGGTCAAAAGAAATTAAGGACAGCAGGGATTCGATCAAGAACCAGGCCCAGATCTAGGGGGGCGCAGCTAGGGCAATAGGGAATTTGCATTTAAAAAGGATTGCATAATTTATTATTTATAACCTGAATATACACCATAAACAATAAATGTACAATAAAATTTTTATTTATTATAAATCGTTAAGTATTAAAAAATTAAATTAAAAATTGGTAATGTTTGAAACGTTCCGTATTGCGAAGAAACGATTTTGATTGGTCGTAAAGCTTCGTGACGTCACATAGTAGTAGTTTTAAATGGCTGCTATGTAGTTATGATTGCGTCGTGAAACTGGTATACGTATCAAAACAGCCGTCTAATAGTAATGTATACGTATATCAAAACAGCCGGCTAATAAAAATGTATTTTTCAATGCTAAAAGTGCTCCGCTCGGAAATTTCCGGATCGTTTTCGGTAATTTTAAATATTGCAATTTCTAATAATTTTTTTCTCGCTTAATATGCAATGAAAAATTATGAAAAAAAAATTACAATACAACTTATATAGGAGCTCCCAAATATATTTTTTTGAGAATCATGCAAATTCCCAATTGCCCAGAGCGGCAAATTTTGGGGGCGGCAAAATTGGTAGACAAATACCTACAAATAATATTCCTCAGTGTCAAAAAATATATTTTAAAATACTTATTTATGATTCAATGCAAAGGGCGGTAAAAATCACTTTTGCCCAGAGCGGCGGAAGAGCTAGACCGGGCCCTGCCAAGAACGAATCGGTACTTGGGAGCGATCGGGATTTTCGAGTGACTTGTGTGTCCAGGCGACATCCCGTGAATTGTTCGCTTCGTGGCAAACGAATTCGCTGCAACATAAGTACCATAGCACCTTATAAGGCGCGGAGGTTGGCGCGATCGCGGCCTATCTCGCAGCGATCGGGTCTCCGTCCCGATCCTTGATTACTTTCGCAAAACCGGCTGAGCCTCCGGAACGCGATCACCGCGTCGCGTCGCGTCTCGCCCCGATATTTCGTAACAAATTCAAGCAACGTAGACCGAACTAAGCGGCACCGAGAGGCTCGCAAAAAATTATCTGCAATTTTGCGCGTAATCACGGGTCTGGCGATAAAGAAAGAGCTGTTGACTTATTAGAGGTCGGCCCCGAGATTACGCGCGGGATTGCCAGCGGAACGTGAGGCTACGTCCAATAGATGGGCGTTTCGACGCCACGCGACGCGTCGTGTCGTGTCACATCAAAGGATGACGTATCGAGTAGAAAGCTCGTCGAATTCTTCGTCGACTACGTACTCGACTCGAGACCACGATTCGACGCCGACGCGACCACACCTGAGACCCGACTCGACTTAATCGTTGGACTTTCGTTAAGAATTAACCCGCACCAAGAAGCAGGGAGAGCACGAGTGGCGCGTCGAGGCGTGGTGGTGCATAAACTGTCGCTCTTCGATCCCTGAAACGTGTTTTGCGCGGTCACGTTGGCAACACTCGCCGAGAAATAAACTACGAGGTGTTTGCGCAAACTCGCTACGACGCTATCAAACACGAAGGCTTCCGAACATCTGGGAACAATGAAATTTCGAGGTTCCACGGATTCTGGGAGACCATAGCCGTATGCGCGTTGCGCATACTCGGCCGGCAGGACGAAATAACCCGCCACAACCATCGTCAACCATCGTCAAACATCGTCAACAATCGTGAGACTTGGATCGTTCGATGCTGACTGCACCTACTGTACCTACTCCAATTGTACGTACGACGTACGCTCCGATCGAATACCGCCGCATTCTCTGTCGCCGCGGAACGAGCAACTTTGAGCAGACGCGGTGCAAAATCGGTTCGTTCGAATCGAAGGAAAAGCAAACGGTCATCGCGACAGATAGAGCGTCGAGACTGGCGACCTCCCGACGACGTTGCTTGCGCAATCACGGACAAACTTGGCCTGCCCCGAGCGAGAGCGCGATCTGGCAACGTGGTTTGAGCAAACGCGTAGGTACGGCAACCGGCGACCGACGACGATCGTCGTTCGAGAAGCGGCTCGTGAACTCGTGGACTCGTCAGTCGGCTCCTACACGGTCGGTCGGTGTGCGTGGCAATCCACGCTCCGCCATTTCTACTTGCCTCCATCGGTCCACGCTTCGCCGAGATCGATCGCGAATCTGGCAATCGGCAAGGTTGCCCCGATCCCAGAGGCATCAGGGATCGAAAGAACCTCGCGGCTGCAACATGTCCAACTCCGACTTGGTTGGATACACGCACGATTTCCTCACGGAATTCATTCAACTGTACCGAAGCTTTCCCTGCTTGTGGCAGGTCAGGTACAAGGGGTACAAGGACAGGTTGCTCAGGAACCGTGCGTACGATACTCTCGTGCAGAAACTTAGGGAGGTGAACCCGATCGCGGACAGAGAGACCGTCATACGAAAGATCAACACCCTCAGGACAGCCTTCAGGCGAGAGTACAAGAAGGTGCGCAGCTCCCAGAGGATGGTCAAGAATCCTCGGCAACGATACAAGTCTTCCCTGTGGTACTACGACATTCTAAAGTTTGTCGCCGAACAAAACGAGGGGACTAGCCTCGACGAGGACAGAGACGTTAAGAATCCTGCGTTCCCGGCGGATGTCTGTCAAGAGGAGATGGTACGATATCGTACGACTTTTAGTCAATAACTGGAAATCCAAAGATAGAAACTCCCGTATACTTGGCGAAACGTTCACAATAATCAACTGGACGCAATGCGACGCGACGCGACGCGACGAGACAAGAGCAGACAAGAGGGGACAAGTCGAGGCGAGACGAGACAAAACGAGACGAGACGATGCCCTCTGAAATCGCGAGGTTATGCGGCTCGCATGCAATGTATCTCCGATACGGCCGAGCAGAGCAGAGCCGAGCCGAGCCACGTTCCGTCTCTTCCTTTCGCTCCTCCTCCCACCGTCCCATTCTTCTCTTTCTCTGTCTCCCATCCTCGCTCTGGCCACGTCCCTTTCACTCTACAGACCTTTATCGATCCGAAAACTCGGCGAGCCTTTACGACGCAGGAAATTACATGTAAATCAGAAACAAAACTGAAACGCTTGCTCGCCTCGGCATTCGGAATACGGATGCAGTACGCGTCACATACCTATCCGTTAAACTCGAGCCTTATTTCGGTGGTTTATTTCAACGAGAGAAAACAGGAGTTGACGCGGCGCGACGTGACGCGACGTGACGCGATACGACGCAATACGACGCGACACGACCCGACACGACGCGAGACCGACGCGACACGACGTGATGCAACATGGTGTCACAAGTAGCAAGCTGGCGGTTACTAAAAACGCTACCGACGCTCGGCTCGTCCATTTGCGTTGGTTTGAACAGTCAATTCCAAGCCACGCCCCATATACAGTTACAAACTGCGTTTGTTTTTAGTTCGTTCAAACCGATGTAGACAAGATCGAGCCACCTTCGCCGGTTCCATCTCCGGAAGTTAGCCCTGATCCAACTTTCCAACCTGTGATCCTGGAAACCGAAGGATCCTACGCTAGAAGGATCTCTTGCTCTGTCTCGGCCATCGATCCTCTCAAGAGGAAGTACCAGCCAGAGAGCTTCCAGGAACGTCAAGCTAAGGAACAGGCTCGTGACCTGTCGCCAAGACAATTCGCCACCTGCGTGACCGACGACGATTTCGAGACTTTTGGCCGTTACGTGGCCAACAAATTGCGGAAATCGATGCCCCGCCAAAGCATCATCGCCGAGAAAATAATAGCCGATGTCCTTTTAAGAGCTAACCTCGGTACCTTGGAGGAAACTACTTGTCTCACGGAAAAAGTACCGTCGCGATGCTTCTTAGTTATGGGCGATCGTTGAGAGCCACTTTCAATCAAACTACTCGCATTTTCTTTCATTTTACACATTACCACAAACCCTATCTCAACGTTTGTTGAAAGTAATTTTCGTGTATAGTCGCGTAGCTAGAGACGAAACGAGAAGAAAGGAGCGAAGAAGAAAAAAGCGAACTATAAAAATTTCTGCACGTCTATAACGGACGGGTCGCATTGCGGACAAATAGGAACTGGCGAGTAGCCAATGGAACCGAGTCTTCAGCCGTGTAACTGGAAAAATAGTCGGGGACCAAACTTATTTTTAACAGACTTCAAAAAGGGGGAGATTATAGATTCGACTCGTATGTTTTTGGACCGATTTTGATGATCTTTTTCTTATTCGAAAGAGGGCGATGCCCCCGTGGTAATACCTATAACTCATCTGATACTTACTGTTTTACTTCTGTTTTTCCACCTTCCGGGAAACCTACGCGCAGATTTAACAGAATCAGCTCCTTCGCTCGACTTCGCTCATAAATCACTCGAAACTTTTGCAATAAAGGTTTCGGGCTAATCAACCGGTCGGTTATCGTGTTTAAACGAGTTGAATACATTGCCCGTTCCGTTAACGTTAACCGGTCGTTAGTTTCAGTTTCTTTAAATTGCCTCCTAAAAAGTTTAGTCCCTTGTCACGATAGGCGCGGCACGTTTCACGTCTTATTAGGTATCTGATTAAGCATCGCCCCATTTCTATTAGAGAATTATTATATTGTCTAACTGATATATTATTAATAAATGGCTACAATCGTGTTACGGATATGTGTACTCCTCATTCCCCATAACCATACTTATCCGAGCAGACACGCTTCTCTTTTTCTGTACGAAAAAGCTGTTCATCGCGATCACGTACGTTCTGAATTATGTTTGCGTTTCTATTTTAAATTGGTAACTTTTCGTATACGATGAATAATTATAAATAACTTGCCGTGCGACGATTTCTTCTAGAAATTTCAACTGCGACATGTTCTGCAAATTGAAATGAAAAATCACGCGAAGACGAGGTGGCCGAGTGGTTAAGGCGTTGGACTGCTAATCCAATGTGCTCTGCACGCGTGGGTTCGAATCCCATCCTCGTCGGGATGTTAAAATTATTTTTTTTACTCTTTTTTTTCTCTCTTTGAATAGTGCATGCTCAACTTGCTCGTTTAAACAAAAAACTAATCTATTTTTGCAATGATGTTGATTAAAACTATAAACCTGATAATTGAAGTATTCTAATCGCGAATTCGAATTGTCGCCCTAGTGCTCGTATATCACGAAAGTTTAAGGTTATGTTGCGACTGCCAGACTCGTGTTACTAAAAACATATGTATTTCGAGTGCGCTATTTGGAAGGAATCAAAAGTTTTGTTTAACGGCTAGAAAGTTGGTTGAATTGTTTAAATTCAAAAATAGAAAGAGCAAAAAGATGTCCTCCCCGGCGGGGAATCGAACCCCGGTCTTCCGCGTGACAGGCGGAGATACTGACCACTATACTACCGAGGATCAATTGGTATCGAGTTACAATTTAATCGTAGACCCCCTGTATTTATCTAAATACGTGTAATATTTATAACAACTGTGTATATATGTACGTACATAAAATCATTTACCATTTAACTTTTTTTTATATCATAACAATATATGATTTTGTAATAAATAAATAAATAAGTAAATAAATAAATATATGTGCGTTAGGGTGGAGTGAAAAAAACTTTGTTTCGATGAACAACTTGTAATAGTGCGGAAAAGTTGCCTACTTGGCCCAATAACACGTGTAAACAATTTCAGCTCGATCGGATAATTTCTTCTGTGTGCACTAAAAGATTTAACTTTCATAATTTTAGTAAAAAACTTAAGAAAGCTCAACTTTCTTCCGTTTGGTGGATTCTAACTTTTTTTCCCCGCACTATATGTGTTGCGTAAATAAATCAAAGGAACACCCGTGACTAGTTTCGGAACGACAGGAATGGCCTATCGGCTCTTTAAAGCATAAAAAAATGCAGCTCTTCGCCCACTTTCCTAACGGAAGAAGTGACCCAGAACTCACCACGCGGAGGTACATAGCTCTACGCCGGGCTCTTGGTTTTTGTGTTTTTTTTGTATTTTATATTATTTTTGTTTTTTTAATTAATTTTATTGTGTTTTGTGATGTATTTTCATTTTTTTATTTGCCAGAACGAGAAAGTGCGCTTGATAGAGCTGTTATTGGTGTGCAAACTTTACAGCGAGAACTGATTCTTCGTTTACAAATTTGTGCACCGAATGAAACCATCCCTTACATCGCTGCCGCACACTTGACAGCTTGTTTCTAGACTGGGAATTTTTTAAGTATCCCTGCCACACCCTAGCAGTAGAACACATGGTGAAACTCGTGATCGAAGCATCCTGTCAAGTGTGCGGCAGGTATACACGGGATGGTTTTATTCGGTGTAAATTGTTGTCACGTCAATCGATGCCAAATTTTTAAACGAAGAATCAGTTCCCGCTGTAAAGTTTGCACACCAATAACAGCTAAAACAAGCGCAGTTTCTCGTTCTGGCGAATAAAAATATGAAAATACTTTACAAAAAACAAAAAATATAAAATACAAAAAACAAGGAGCCCGACGTACAGCTACCTCCGCGTGGTGAGTTCTGGGCCACTTGTTCCGTTAGGAAAAATGGGCGAAGAGCTGCATTTTTTTAATGCTTTAAAGTGCCGATAGGCCATTCCTGTCGTTCCGAAATCAGTCACGGGTGTTTCTTTGCTTCATTTACGCAACAAATATAGTCCTGGGTAAGAAAAAGGTAGAATCCACCAACGGAAGAAAGTTGAACTTTCTTAAGATTTTTACTAAAATTTTGAAAGTTAAAGCCTTTGGTGCACACAGAAGAAATTATCCGATCGAGCTGAAATTTTTTACCCACGTTTTATTGGACCAAGTAGGCAACTTTTCCGCACTATTAGGATTTGGTCATCGAAAGAAAGTTTTTTTCACTCCACCCTAATGTACGTGTATACTATATATGTGTGTGGGCAAAGCTCATCGGTGTGGGCAATTGAAAAATATAATATTAATCACTCACCGCGGAGAAAACTAACGACGTCCGGCAGATAACCGCTTCCAATTCCTTATGGCGTTGCACGACGTTGCATCCTTCCTGTCTGCTTCTCATGGTAATCCACGGTCAACTTCAAGCATCTACTTCTTTCGTCATTGCCGCTCATTACCACTTTCTCACTCACTTTTGTTTCTTATAATTTCTGATATTATTCAATATAAGGTAGGTATATACCATAACCACAGAAATTCATAAGATTAGGATCACACGCGATATCGTTCAAAGTTAAAGAAGCTTTCGTACGAATCACAAGAGATTTGATCATTTTGTCGGAAGTGTAAATCATCTCACATCCGCAGGGTTTCACGGCCCTACGAAAACTACTACAAGTTTTCGAGCGAACGCAGTCTGAAGGTCGGTACATTCGACCGTGAAAGATTTACGAGCGAGCGTTGTGTTTAGAGAAACATCTACCCCGTGAACGTCGAAGGGCCGAACGCCTCAGCTATGTTTACCATTATCCGACCCCTACTCGACTATCGTATTTCTTCGCTTTCTAAACGTCTCTGGAGAATCGTCTCCCAAATGCATCTGTTCGGCAGCTTTAGCACTAATCGATCTAATCGTAAAAGGCGGGACTCGATCCGAATCGAATGCACTTGCGTGTAATGTTCTTTTACCAAGGGAACTTTCTTCGTTCATCATCTACATCAGTGGTGGGTTTACTACGTTACATCGAATTTACTACGCGCACGCGTAAAAAATGTAAATAATTGTATAAAATGTAGAAAATGTAGAAAATGTCAAAAATTAAAATATAAACTATTAACCTCTACCTTTTGCATTGAATTTTACTGCATAATATTTTAAATTCCTTTAAAAAGAAAGATTGGAATGTAATTGTAAAAATTATAAATAATTTGAAATTTTTTAATAAATTTCATATCTTTGGTGTGCAAAAGATACTCAAATTTTTACATATATCAACATGGATTCTGAAAAAAATGATAAAGCTTTAGCAGATTATTTATTTGGAACTTTAGGAACTTTGTTCATAAATTGAATCCAGCTTATAAAATTCCAACTCGAAAGACATTGTTGAATAATTTACTTAATACAAAATTTCAAGATTACAAACAATCAATAATCAGTGTGGAATCCAAAGATGCAGTTCTACTTTTAGATGGTTGGAAAAATTCATCATCCAACGATAAATAAGTTGCAATTCTGTATTTAATGATGTACGATGTGTCCATGCAGGTTATGACGTTCCACAGACGGTTTTTTCAAAATATATAATTTTATACATAAAATACATGACGTAGTAAAGTTCAGCTATTTACTACGTCTTATTCTACGCGTAGAAAATTCACTTTTCTACGTTAGGTAAAATACGGACCCACCACTGATCTACATACTTACTACATACATATACGTTCTTCAAGTGTTTTCCGCTTCTTGAATAAAGTACTCGCGTATTTAAATTTATACTAGCCCTGTAGCGGTTTCGCCGCTAGCACGCCTCCGCGATTAAGACTTGCCTTTTGAGGTACCGTGTCATGACGATTACCAATACCGTAAGAAATGATTTTTTTACGATGGAAAACAAACACACGCAGAATACACTACCGATATCACACTGGACTGTATTTGACAAATGTAGTTGCGAGTCATACAAAAGGCGCGGAGGGTTTCCGAAATGGCGACCAGCGTGTCCCAAAGACCGGACAAGAGTGACGCGTTCTGGCGGCCAAGGCATAGCGTCCTTCCCGCGACGGTTCCTATAAGCCTGGGCTTTTCCCAAGTTCTCTCGCGCAAACGGTCCCAGCCAGTGTGATTGGGCTTTCGGGCAGTAGGTCGCGGTTCCAGGACGCCATTTGAATGTGCATCCATCGGAATTTCTTAAGATGAAATCACCTTTACAATACTTTATATCGTACATACCACAGAATTGTAAGCGAATATGGGATTTCGCCTCTCTCTCTCTCTATCTCTCTATCTCTCTCTCTCTCTCTCTCTTGATGTGTTTCCAAGCGAACGTTTAGCTGTCGTCGAGGAGGGATTTGAAAAAGTGAAACCGCGATCGACACTTGGGGGTGTGATAAATCAGGACTTTCCAGGGACTGTCACGTAGCCTAAACAAGAAAGCCTCGTGGCGTCAGGCGAGCGGCGAGTGGCAACAGTGTTGCCGAGGGGCATTCTTCAGTGTATCGTTGCCGGCGACGCATCGTCGCCACGTTGTGACATATAGTGGTTTAAAACGATATATTCGCATTCAAATAATTTCTAACCGTAAACTTTCTTACAGTGTGGTGAAACAGTGTTCAATTCGTTTTATATCCGCATTTTCCACCTCAGCCCCGTGCAGCAGGTTATTCGCTTCAGCTGATCGCTGGAACAAAAAGCCTCGTAAGATACGTAGATGGTCTTAAAAGTTTGCAGCGCTTACGTCGGGATATGTCGTTATAAAAACTAAGTTGAAAGCATGGGACGCTTAGTTTACGACAGTCATATTCTCCTATGCAAGTCCTAAAGAGGTTGTTCGCGACAGGACACGCGTAGCGGGTTAGGTTGTGTTTAAGTGCACTAGATGCTAAATAGCCCCTCTGTTACCTAGTAGGTTATGTTAAACACCCGCGATTTTAGAACCACGGAATAAATTTGTAAATATCGTTCTTCTGATCTATCAGTTCCTCGACAGAAACGTTTCGCTTCACCGGAACGGATGAATCCCTTTGCAACGGATCGTGATCAACTGGCAACCGATAATTCATTCACGAAGCACCGTTATGGAAAGGTAAAGACTTCTCCCGAAGCTTTTTCGCGCGCTGTTACCGATGCAACTGTGGTTAAAGTAGGTTTTTCGCGATCATGTTTTATTTACATGCGTAGTTCCCCCCCCCCCTTGTTCGAGAATCACGCCGAGAGAAACAAACGACTGCTCGGCTAGCTCAGTCGGTAGAGCATGAGACTTTCCCGAAAGATATTGTGGTTTTTCTGGACATTTTCCACTAACATTTAAGGCGCAATACGCTAAAGACTGTGATCGCAACGGTGATCCTACTAAAGCAATATATTAACCATAAGCACCGTACAAGCTGTTCTTAAATTCTAACAAAGCGACTGCTTGGCAGTTTTTTCTATGTTTATTGAATGCCATACATGTACAAATACTTTATTTTTTTTGTTATCATCCCTCAATAAACACTTCAAAAAAAAAAAGTAGAGCATGAGACTCTTAATCTCAGGGTCGTGGGTTCGAGCCCCACGTTGAGCGGCAATCTTCTTTTTTCTTCCCTCTTTAACCGACTTCAAAAAGGAGGAGGTTATAGATTCGACCCGTATGTATAAATTTTTTTTTTTAGGTTTGTTCCCTCATAACTCCTCAGCATATGGACCGATTTTGGTGATCTTTCTTTTATTCGAAAGAGGGCGATGCCCCGGTAGTCTCATCCTACACTGTATCAGTATTGGCTCAATACTTTGCCAGTTATGATTAATAAGAAGTACGCGCATATCTCATCAGCATCTTATATCAATATATATAAAACTAAAAAGTAAAAAATAATTTTTTTTTTAAATTAAAACCGACTTCAAAAAAAATAAAGGCACTAAAAAGTCAAAAATAATTTTTTCCCTTATTTAATCTACGACTATCATACTTTTTAAGTCGGCGCCTCATCATTTGTACTGTATAAATCTGGCGCCAACTTAAAAAGTATGATAGTCGTAGATTAAATAAGGGAAAAAAATTATTTTTTACTTTTTAGAGCCTTTATTTTTTTTTAAGTCGGTTTTATTAAGCTTCTACGTTTATCCTTCTTTGTATTTTGGACACAACGTGCCATGAATTACAACAACAAAAATAGGGGAAAAGTTGGAAAGTGCTTTTCTGCCAAGGTCCCTAACACTTAAATCTTTCTTTCGTTATTTGCATTCATAGAATCAAAAGAATAAGAATGTTTCACTTTCCCTGCGGTAGAAAGCAGCATTGCAAACATGCGGACCCACCACCCCATGGGATCCACACGTTGCAGTTGAACGAGGGACGGGTTCGGGTGGGCGGGTGGCGTTCAAGGGTTGTGTTGAGTGCAGGGAATCTATAACGTCGTATTTAAAGTACTTGCATGGCGTTAGGCGACTCTCAATTAGAGCTGCTTCGAGACTCGAAACAATCGAGCCGAGCCTGCATGAGTAGTCTTTGACCCTTGGGGCCGAAAAGACTTTTGGAAGCTTTAATCGCTACAACAGCCATAACTAGCATTTGCAGAACAGCTCTGATAGCTAGCAATATCATAGGGTCTACATTCTGGATAGCTTTGACTAGCGAGGAGCTGATTGTGAAAAATGTACCTGTGAGAAACGCCAGGAACACTCCGTACCATTTGGTACCCTCTTGATACGCCTCAGCATTGTTAGCGAATTGCTCTTAAATTTTGCTATTAAAACTTCGCCTTACCTAATCACTCGACCTTCTTTCGTAAGAGTGGAAGAAATAATCTACCACACGTATATTTAGTTACGATTACGATAATGCGAAGATGTAATTCTTTTCAGGTAAATAATCGCATGTGATATGTGACGTACAATTTCTTCTGCACAACTCTCTAGATCGTAGTATAAAAAAAGATAACGAAGATGATGCAATTGGAGACGTAGTAACAAGTCACGTGCTCTTCACTAAAGTCAAATGATAATAATAATAATAATAATAATACGTTTATTTACGGAAGCCCTTTGATACAGAAGTGAGAAAAAGAACAAAAAAATAGGTAGTCGACTGTATGGTGCAGTGTGACAGCTTGATGTAGCTGGAACATTTTGTAGGCACCGAATATAAATTTAGATGTATAATATATATTATACATAATACCTAAAATATATTCGGGCGGCTCGAAACATTCGAGTTACCCGAAAAAATCGAGCTACCCGAAACACATTCAAGCTGCTCGAAAAAATCGAGCTACCCGAAACACATTCAAGCTGCTCGAAAAAATCGAGCTACCCGAAATATTCGGGTTACCCGAAACCGTTCGGGTCTCGGCTCGGCTCGAAAAACCGAGTCCCGCTCGGTGCGAACTTCAAGCTACTCGAATGTTTCGAGTCTCGAAACAGCTCTACTCTCAATCGAGAATAAAAGCTTTCCTGACAAAAGAAAATCCGCCCCCGGGTGGGCTCGAACCACCAACCTTTCGGTTAACAGCCGAACGCGCTAGCCGATTGCGCCACGGAGGCGAGTTATTCACTTGTTCGTTATGCAAAGTGTAATTTTTCTCGTTCCAATATTCTGGCGCAAACAAGTGACTGCGATAACGAGCGGGTCGCAAACAGAAATTCGCTCAATAATGAATAGGATAGATTTTCTCGATGCCGTGTCGTTGGTGAAGGAATCAATTAACGTTTATTCATGTGGAGTAGTCTTAAAATTTTATGGAACATACAGTCGCGTCGTGCGTATGCTAATTCCAAGGTCTTACAAAACAGCATCGCATCATCGTGCTCCACACTGATAAGACGTTGTCAATGATTCCGTTCGCGTGCCAAATATCATTCTCTGCACTACGTTTGAGATCTACAGTGACTCACAGCCAAAATCGTACAGTACATATAAAAGTACGTTTCACCTAATAAAAAAGTTTGGGGATGCTATGGAAAACAAACGAAGACGAATACATAGTGTAAAGCATCTATATTTATTATGTAAAAACAACAAACGAAATGAATCGTTCTAAACATTAAAAAAAAATAAAGTTACTAGGAATCAGTCTCGAAAACACCTCACAGCTAAAATCGTACGGTACATCTTTCCCCCCAGGGGAACCCAGGAAAACAACCGAAGGTCGAAAAATACAAGACGATCGCAGTAGTCGCATTGTTACTAAGCATTGCGTAACGTGAAACTTCGAAAGAAAGCGAGAAAATAATAGACATGAAACAGACAACAGCAGAGGAAAGGCAAATTGTTATTAGGAATTTTGAAAGTGGCAGCAGTTCTCGTGAAATTGGAAAAATAATTAATAGAAGTAGTAGCACTGTTCAGTACATCATAAAAAGATATCGGAATGAAAATAGGATAACAAACAGATCAAGAAAAGCACCGAACAAAAAGTTTAACGAGCACGATGAAAGGTGGATAAGAAGACAAATTAAGGAGAATCCAAGACTTAGCGCTCCCAAGCTCACAAATGAAGTAGAAAAATATTTGGGAAAATCTGTTAATCCTGAAACAATAAGAAGGATATTGCGAAATCAAAATTTCCACGGACATACTGCTCGAAATAAGCCACTAATCAGCGACAAGAATAAGAAAAAAAGGTTGGATTTTGCTAGACAACATTTGGCTAAAGATTTTAACTTTTGGAAACAAGTAATATTTACATTTTAATATTTTTCATTCTGATGGGAAAATCACAGTATGGCGTCGACCAAATGAAGAATTTAAAATACAAAACTTAAACTCCACTGTGATACATGGAGGCGGATCGGTTATGGTCTGGGGGTGTATGTCTCCTGCAGCTGCAAAAAATCTAAAAAGTAGTGCAGAAAAAATGGGAATTTTGGACTGTTTTAAATTTTATGGTGACAATGACCCAAAGCACACATCGCATGTAGCGAAAATGTGGCTCTTATATAATTGCCCCAAAGTCATCAACACACCTCCCCAGTCACCAGATCCTGAACGTCATAGAACACGTTTGGAATACATTAGATTATTAGATATTAGAATACGGAAACATAGCATAAGAAATAAAAATGATTTAAAAAACGCTTTGACACAGAAAAATTGGTTCAATCCATGCCCAGAAGATTGCGAGCAGTTGAATCTAGTCAGGGATACCCAACGAAGTATTAATTTTTCATTTCAACAAACTATAAAACAAGCGTATGCAACTGTACGATTTTAGCTGTGAGGTGTTTCCGAGACTGGTTCCTAGTAACTTTATTTTTTTTCATGTTTAGAAAGATTCATTTCGTTTGCTATTTTTACATAATAAATATAGATGTCGTTACACTACATATTCGTCTTCTTTTGTTTTCCATAGCATCCCCAAACTTTTTTATCAGGTGAAACGTACTTTTATATGTACTGTACGATTTTGGCTGCGAGTCACTGTAGGTCCTTGCCATTGGGGAAAAAAAATCTGATTAATTGAATGGTACTCGGTAGCAGGGGCGGCACGACTTTAACGCACACTTGAATTGGAACCGCGCGGAAAGTCGGCACGAGTCGTCTTTGCAGCTTTCATGGGGAATTACACCGCGATGCTCGTTTAAACGAATTGGACTGGTTGAGCGAGTGCGGATGCAGTACGGTGCGCACATACATGAAAGCAACGAATCTACGCCTGACTACTCGAAAGAAAAACAAAGAACAGTCGGTGACTGCATTCGGCTGTACGAATCCCGGGACCCGTTCAACAGTGTCGGCATTGTCGGCGGTGAGCGGGTAAAGGGTGTTCCGTAATGAACTCGTTACACCTTTTGTCTCGGCACTGTCAGCGAAAAGACCCGAATCCTTTTCTACAAGTAATTACCACACGTAACTTCCGAGAGTCAACGAACGATAGTCGGAAGATAGTCGTTGCCCGTTGGTCCGTGAGGACCCGCTGTTCAAATACGTCGAACATTATTGCGGAGAATATGGCAACGGGTACAAGTATGTACGTAAGAGGGTAGGCCCGACCGTCCCGTCGCGGGTTCGACCAACCGCGGCAAAACGCATACGGAAATCGGTTTTACGGCGCGTTAACGAGCCATGAAACGAACCATATATTGTTCCGACCAGCGAGCATCGTTTGCGCCCTGCAGCACACCATAGCGCACGATTCGTCGCTACACTTTACCTATGTATTAGTAAATACCTCCAAACCGGTCGCCGAAACAAAAGCAGAAAGAAAAAGGACTGGATCGAGAGTTTAATTGACCGTTAAATGCACCGAGTTTCATTTAAACTGCGCGAAGATAACGCGACGACCGCTAATTAGACGACGAATCTTTTGAAAAGAGTGGATACGTGTCAAACGTGATCGTTGGTCTTTCGAGCTGAGAACGGGAGATTATCCTTGGGACCAGTTTCATACAATTAACTTCTTTGGTTGAGCGCCGACGCGACGATATTAATTCTCTATTTAAGTCTCTCCTCCGTCTTCTTCTTATATTTTACTTTGTAATCGATCAGCGTAGGTCGCAGGAACGCGACGTCGACGACTCGGAAATCACGAAGGCCTGGTCGAAGGTTGGCGAAATAAAAATGATACGTGGACGTGATAAAATTGATATTTATCCTGGCAGATATCCAGAGTTGAGGCGATGCCAACTCAGCTACGGATAATGCCGAGCCCACGCCAGCAGATACATACCTACGTAATTATCGTTTCCACGGTGGCGCGTTTTTTTTTCATCAATTTCCTTTCTTTCACCAGCGTCGAAAGATTAAAGAAGGCTCGCGAGCCTAGGTCGAGAGAGACGGATGAACCGAAATTGACACGACGTCGAAAGCGGGACATTCGAATCTAGCAGAATGAAAAAGTCGAGCATGCAAATGCGAGAAAGCCAGGAGGCATTGGTTCGGGCGGTGGATAAGTTTTCGAAAGATATCCCGCCAGGTACCTACTCATTTGGAAGCGCAAAGGCTCGGATATCTTTATACGCTTCGGTCGTCGAATATCAAAAGCCCTGAACAAAAGCACTGCTCGAGAGCAATTTTGCGCCAATATTCTCCGACCGCCAAATCTCGAAGCGGCAGAAACACGCGCGGAGATAAGCCTACGAAAATACAGTATAAGATCGAAAGAGCTTGTCCTTTTCGACGACTATGCTCAGCCAAGAGGAGGTAAGTTCTCTAAAGTCTCCTCGATGGCTCTATGCACCCTACGTTGTCGAAGGGTGTCCCCGTTTAGTTACCCCCGTTAAGCTACGTTCGGATCGTTACAGTCACCATGGTTTACCGGCACCGGCATCAACGGCACTCGGGTGTTTTAAATATCTAAAATCTAAGCGGTAGGACGCAATAAACCGTGAACCAATAACGGCGCCGATGTTTCAACTTGACGATAATTAATATCGGTCGCCGGTTCGGGCGACAACACGATTAAATCAGATTGGCCGTTCGCCGTTCGTCGCCCTCGACGAGCAATGGGAAAGCATTTAACGTGTGTCAGAAGCCTCCCTTTTGTCGTTCGAACGAGAGGGTAAAAATACAATAATTCGAAGCAAGCTAAATAGTCGTTGGTCGACGGGCACGGCCGTTCCTGTCGATATTCTCTCGGGACACGTCGTATCGGTCGGAAAGGGAAGAGGAGAAAGGAGAAATGAAGGGAACGGAAGAGAAACGACGAAAAAAGAAGAGAAAAGACGAGGACGACGAGAGGCGCAAAGGGAGGAAATGGAATGAGGTGGGTAGAAGGGGAAGCACCCCATTGGGCTACGGCCCTGCAACGTGTCCGCCCAATAGGGGTGCGTAGTCGAGAGCACTCAGTCGCGGTCGAGCCGCCGATCAAGTCGGATCGTTTGTTTACTTTCTGTGGCCGCGTCGTGCCTCGGCTATCGCATCGCATCGCGTCGTGCCGCGTCGTGCCGTGCATTTGCCGGCTACAGTGTTTTCGCAGTGTCTTGTTTCAAACGGTCCGCGCCGCTTCGGTCCAGTTGTTTTTTCTGCGCGACTCACAGTGTGATAGTTGAGACAGAAATCTACCAGTGAGGTGTGTCGTGCCCGAGACCCGCGAGTTACATCCTCCGCGAGGAGAGCACGAAGCCGATGGGGGATGACGTTCGATGGAAAACCAGGTATGTACTTACATCCTTACCAAATGACCATTTCTCTCGCGACCGCTGTCCTCATATTTTCGCTCTTCCTTCTCGCCGATCGCTTCGTTTTACAATTAAACAGATTTGTTCGCCGTCAGGGTCGTTTGATGGTAATCGCACGCGTAATCCTTTCTCAATCCGGTCCACTCAATTACATAGGCAAATTATCTGTAGTTTGTTACCGACGCGTCCACTCTTATGCTCGCGTCATCTATCATTCGAAACTCGAAAAAGTATGTAAACATCGGCAGCAGATGGTATTCCTCGAGGACACGGGCTAATAATAATTTTCGAGAGAGAGAGAGAGAGAGAGAGAGAGAGAGAGAGAGAGAGAGAGAGAACGCTAATTCGGATCGAGTATATTGAAGTAGACGATAAAATTAGTACAAGTATTTAGCGTAACTACTTAGTACAAATTATCTCTATGATTCTCATGGGGATGATTCTCCTTGTGCCACGAAACGAATCTGTAAAACAAGTGCGAAACTGTGAATCGAAGCATCTGGACACGTTTCTGTCTTTGACCATCTTTAAGGGTTAGGTATCTTCGTAGAAAGTGGAGAGGCTCGCTTTATTCTGGTATTTCATCTTTTCCCATTGACTACGCGTTAAGTAAGTACTTGTGTACCTACGTACCCGCGAGCTATCGGCTCACGGTGCCAGTTGGTTCCTGGAAAGAAAACGATCGTTCGCGAGAATAGTTAGCGGTCGCTCGATCGAAAGCATGAGAAGTAGTCCTCGGCTACTTACACACACTTACACACATGCATCGTAATAGATGGATCGAACGGACGAGCGAACTTTTATCCGCAGCGGGGCGTAGAAAATCGTTTGTCCGCGGAAATACATATCCTACGGTCGGGGTGGCGTCTGTGCGTACAGAAGCGAACAACACGGACAGGGGAAAGGGCGTAGGGAGATTAATCGTCCTAACCTACTTGGACCTCCTCGAGAAGAGTTAAACGGCGCGCGGCGCGGCGTATCGCATCTTGCGCCCGCGGCCTTATCGGTCGCGCGCCGTCCTTGCTATTCCAGACATGCCGGGTCCACATGCATCTTGTCCGAATTAATCGATCTGGGAAAGAAGGTCGCGACGCGTTAGGAGACACACTCTCTCTCTGGAATTTGCTGTTGGCGATGGCATGGAAGGGAAGCGGGTTAGGTCGGATGAACCCCCCCTCACCCCCGATCTATATAGGTTGTTCTCGCGGCTTGCTTTGTTCGGAGGACTGGTCCTGGCTGTGAAAAGCTCGGAGGGAGAGAAATAGAAACTAAAGCGAGAGCTTTCCACGAGTTCTCGCCACGATCTCGACCACCTACGTTGACGCAAACGTTTGTCTTCTCGTCCTTTCTCCCTTTGCCCGCGTCTTCTCCTTGGTCGTTGGTATTATGTCGGAATATGTATATGTATCTATCTACGTACATACCCGTAAAGTAGTCGATAGAGTGCAAGTTGTAGTTCGCGTTAGCGTACCGCGCGACCAAGTTCGTCGTCGCTGACAGGCAGGCAGCTTCCCTGTGTTCTTGAGCAGCGAATTTTCATTCGACGGAAAGCCTGTGCATTGCAGCCGCGAATTCTCACGGTACGCACAACGTCGCCGATAGCTACTTTCTCATCTTCGGTGGAACTTATTCGATGGAACATCTCGGCCGAACGAATACGTAGTGACCCTCGCTATCCAATTTCCATGTTACATCCGAATTTCGAGAATTTAACCGGCTACATAGGGTGAGTTCCATTTACGCCCAAATCGCCCGCGATTTTCATTAAGCTAGGTTCTTCTCCTGTACGCGACTGGACGCAACGTCAAGAACTTCAAAGTCGATTTTCTTGAAAACTAAGCGCGATATGAAAAAATGTTACTCTTTCTTTTCGACTTATAATAAGGAAATAAGTCGAGAAAAAAGAGTAAAATTTTTTGATATCGCGCCTCGTTTTCGAGAAAATCAACTTTGAAATTCTTGCCGATGCGTCCAGTCGCGTACAAGGAAACCTACCCTAATGAAACTCACGGGCGATTTCGGCGCAAGTGGGAACGCACCCATAGTTCATCAAAGTCCAAAAGACTGTACACACTTGTACTAATGTAGAAGTACAGAGAGGGGAGTACGGAGAAGGGTAGGGAAGGAGGAGAAGTAGGAGAAGTAGGAGGGAATGCAAGGAATCGTTCGATAAGGCGATTCTCGCGAAAGCTAATGATTCGGCGAATAAGAGTCGTACGTACGCGGAAACCGAAGCTGGCTCTCGCCGAGCAGGCCGAGAAAGAATGTTGCAAGCCGTCGTACTGGCACAACACGATCCGCCTACTCGTTCATTCCCGGGATCGATATCGCGATTACGATTGTAAATGACCCTACTTGAATTCTACTCGTGGATCCGCCAGAAATCTCTCTCCGGAGGCTCTCGTCGAATCGAAGGTGCTTCGTTGATCCAAACGAGTCCGTCCACCTCTAGATGCTTCTCTTGAACGGCCTACGAACGCGGGCCGGTCCGCTACGCGTGACTGCGCGGTTGGTGACGATGGGCGAAAGGTGCGTGAAACGATCTGGCGAGGGGCCACCGATTGGAAGACTTGGCGCGTTCCGAATACTCGCGAGAATGTTCGAGTCGGGTCGGCCCCGGAATCTCCGCGTAGACTTGGCGCGAGATTCATTGGCGAAACTTTTTTAATTTCACCCCCTCGAGGAACCGAGGTCGATGAAAATAATCGCAGCTGCGCCGAGGGGCATTTGAATGTTTGAGGAGGCGCAACGCGCTTGAATGGCGCAGAAGCTTTCGCCGGGGAAAGCGAATAGGACTCGGTCGTATTTAGGGACGAAACGGTGTCGAGGACGAGATCGTTGCAGCTAACTGCTCGTCGACTGCGCGACGTACATCGTACATATAAAGGTATCTTAATATATAAAGCAGAAAGCTTCTATATGTTTGTGTGTTTGTCTGTCGCCAAACAACTTTCGAACAACAAACTCTGAGATCACGAAATGTGCCTCAGCTCGGTATGCCTGACTAATCCAGATGAATGTGACCATTTTCACAACAAAAAAATCCCTAATTTTTTTATAAAATCAGAATCTAAATTTCGGGCGAAGCCGAGTAGTAAAGCTAGTAAACTATAAAGGTGAAGTCTGACGGCGCGTGAATCGACGAGCTTCCTCCGCTCGTCAAGTCGTTTGGCGAGCATGACTCGGCGATCCATGACCGATCCGACGGCGCGTGGATCGGCGAGCTTGCTCGGCTCGCCGAGGTTCGGCGATTCGGCTTGGCGAGCACGACTCGACGATCCACGACCGATCAGACGGCGCGTGAATCGGCGATTCGCGCGCAAAGATCGCCGATTCACGCGCCGTCAGATTTCACTTTAAGCGAGGAAACGTGGCTAAAAAGCGCGATCGTAGATTTCTCGATACGAGCGACCGAATCTCATCCATTACCCATCGACGCGGGAGACTTGTCCCCGAGGGTCGTTTCTTGAATCACATATTTGCACATAAATTCGCTGCACGTTCGCCCCTTACTTCTCCTTAGATACGGGTCGCCGAAATGCCTCGTCACTCGGAGTTCAACGAAACGATCTTCGGCGGGTCTTTCCCCGGGCGCTGGCCGGTGTTTCGAGGCGGAAATTACCTTTGCCGGAAGTGACAGAAAAGCAGGCTATTCGTGCCAGATAAAGGACCTCGGGATGGAATTCGTTATCGCACAACTGACAGCTGACCAAACTAACGGCAAATCATGTGTCTTCTGTCCTGTAACGCGATAACGTCGTTGGTTTCGCCGGTCCACTCGGTCCAGTCGCCTCAACGACTGCTCCACGATTACCAGGCAAACTCCGGCCGTTTCGCTACAGAGATGTTCCATCACGGATCGATTTTGGCCCCGTAAAGCGTACTATTTAGCAGTTGCGAATCACCTTGACGCGTTTCGCCATTATCGCCGATTAAAAGTGGAAAGTCACCGCGCCAGCAGATAATTATTTATTGAAGACGATTTGTTTCGGTGTGCTCGCGATACCGTGCACAGCCGACCACTATTGTACAAGAATCAATGGTATTTCGCCGACGATTTGTCACTCCGTCACGGTTATGCAGATCGACGTTGCCGAACTTGTATCGGGAGAAATCCACTGGCAAAAATCGTAGGTATTCTCGAAACTGAGAGAAAGAAGCAGCCGAGTCGAAGGCGAAACGCGGAGGCGGACGCGATCATTCGTGAGCTCGAGCCGATCGAACCGGCCCAATTAATTAAGGTCGCTGCACCCGTGGCCGCATACCGTCAAATTACGGAATTCTGGCCGTCGTCCAGAAAGAAGAAAACGCGTGCACGCGCTGCCACTCTCTGTCGCTCTTGCTCCCGTTCTTGCTATTGCTCCCCGTGCCTCCGAGTCAGGGACACGAGCGTTTACAAGCATTTTCTTTGCATATACATTATACATACATACGTTGCGCCTCGCTGAAGACTACTACATTCAAATCGGACTGGATTACGATTTCTAAATCCATTCGATAAACCGTTTCGTCATGCGCGAAAGTTTCGCGAAACTTTGGCGTCCATTTTCATCGGGCGACAGACGACTTTTAATTAGTCGGTTGAGGCAGTCGCGCGGCAGCAAACACTTGCAGTAGAACGGCCACATTCGGCTGCTCGATCAGCGATCAGCAGCAGGCTGTCGCAATTACCGCGTAAGCGTAAACAAGCCGAGCGAAACGAGGGGTCGAAAACGGCTGCCCGGCCCATCCGAATTGCACCGCGTCGTTAGAATTCTTCGTTGGCTCGCACGTGTCGCGAAATCTGGTCCCTATTATCGCGGGCCATCGATCGAAACAGGCGACTGCCGCTGCCGCTGCCGCGCCGCGCCGCTTCCAAAGAAAGCTTTCAGGTTCAACCGGTTAAGTTAAATCATCCGGACGGTTCTTCTTTTAGCGGGGTTGCTTGGGAAATGTTTGCAAGAAATGCGAGAGAGGGAGAATGTATTATACGTGGAAGGGTGAAGAAGAGCCCCATGGGAGAGGAAATGGGCCGAAGGAAGTTGCGTGTCTGGCCGCGGGATCCTGCAAGCTGCAAGTCGTTTGCTAGCTCGGAAATGATCGAAGATAGAGGCAATTGCTATACGGTGCAGCGATCTTTGCATTCACGTTCGCGTTTTCGCATTTTACATCGACCGATTCACCCCGTAGATCCCAGGGTTGCCTAGGGGCGAGAGCTCGGAGAGTTGCCATGACAACCACCGATGCCCCGCCACGGCCAACCAGGGGTGCTCAATCGAACCCTTTTCTCACCCCCTCGACCCCACCTCGACAACCTTTCTCTCCCTTACAGTCGTGCCGCACCCACCCCCGCCGCCACGATTATTCCTCTGCCCAGCCTTCCCTCTGTTCCGAGTCCCGTGGCCGAGACCGATGCTCAAGCCTCCGACCTCTTTGGCAAACCTACGACGAGAGGGCATTTTTCCCTCTAACAGTAACGGGCATCGCCTTAACGCGTCGCGAGATATTCTTTGCCAAATCTTCGCGAGATACCAGCTTCAGCGAACGAACATCTTCACCACCGAGACTGTTTTCCGTTCCCTTTGCATTATCGATTTTGCGTACGCTTCTATTAATTACCACCCTCCGGAGACCTTTGGCAAACGGAATGCCCTTCCTCCACCCCCAACCCCGCCTCCTCTTCTCCGAATAACTGGAATTCGAAATTTCCGCTTCCGACGACGGGGAGAATAACGAAATTTCCCTATCGCGGAACATTTTACAGGGACAGATAGGGCGAGAATGTCGCTCTGCAGACGGAAAAGAGAGACGAAAAGCAAGAATTCGTTAAAGCTTAAAGGAATCGCGACGCGAACCGATATGCACTTCTTAAAATCGCACAACTTTTTTAAAAATTAATCCAAACGACTTGAGCTTTTTTGAGAAGCTTTAAGGGGACCGTTCGGTCAAAACGCTCGAAAAATAGGTGATCTTTGTGATTTTTTTTCCAAAAAAGTGTACAACTTGTAGTAGAAAAACTTTATGGTCTTTCTTTATTCGTTCTTCAAGAATATAAAAACCATTTTTTTGTTCATTTTCCTATAATGATTCTAATTTTACCGTGGCGCTCAGTGCACTGCTGCAGTAAAAGAGGCGTAAACGGTAGACAGTAGAACTCGACGTAGGATTGTCGGAAATCGAAAAACCAAAGATATTCTTATAGGTTATTTCAATCGCTATCGCATCAGCCTTTGAGAAGGCAAATAAAGCAAAATGGCGATGATTGGTGCACGTTTTAACGCAAACATGCGAAAAAGGGGGTAATTCTGCGCCTGAAAATGTTAATCTCGAAGAACTATGACCTCTAAAATTGATGGTCATAGGCTGAGGCGATAGTGAATTCAATGACGAAGAAAATGCCACCAAGTTTTTTGGAATCGGTTAGAAATTTATTTTGTTATGCTGTCTACCGTTCGGAAACATCATGATTCGAGAAAAACGCGTTTAAGGGGACTAGGCAGTCGAAAAAACTTTTTTTTTATTGCATTTTCCGAAAGTACTATCTTTTCTGAATAAAATGCCGCTTGGTTTCTAGTAAAGTTCGAAAAATTGTAGATTTGGCAGCTAAAAACGTCAAGCGGCAACCTATAGCGTCGCCTTTGCCCAGAAACTTTAAATACGTTTTCCTCGAAATCTTTTTTTCTCTTGCTTTTTTCCTGATTGTGAACGAATGAAGGTTCAGATCGACTTGAAAAAAATTACAGGATGTGTAAAACATGTGCCATTTCCGGTCAAACCTCTGATATGGTCCGTAAAAATACGAGATTTTCATCAAAAAATTAAAAAGTCACCGGATGTTAGTAGCGCACAAACAAGAACGAATTTTTCTCGGAAATATCGCCGGTTTTCAGCCACCAATCGCATAATATTGATTTAATGTTTGTTTTTATAGGTTTGACCGGAAACTATGAATCCAACAAATAAGAATCCCACCTTTAAAATCGGATTGTGTTACATTTTAAGACCGATATTAAGGCAAAACGACGGAACAACGTTAAAATGTTTACCCGTCTGCTGCGCCATTTTTAAAACACATATATATTTCTTACCATTTATTTTTCAATCCGCATGGTAGTAATAAACATTGGGTAAAAGGATACATCTGGATGCGCTTTCATTTTTTCACAAATAAATAAAGGACACAGTCTCTTTTTCACGAAAAACGACTGCCTAGTCCCCTTAAAGTTTTACATGGGCGCCAAGTGGCCGGGTTTTACCCACGCATTTGCCGCTACTCAAATGTCCACAACTTAGGGAATTTTACGAATTTCAAAAAATCCTTTTAAACACGTATTCTTAAAAGGTTGAACATCGAAAAATGAAATAAAAAATCGATTTTTGGACCGAACGGTCCCCTTAAGTAAGTTAAAAATCACAGAATAAGGTAGAAAACCGCGAAATCAGTGGTTTTTGACCTTATTCTGCGATACAACGTACTTAAATCTACAAACGGAATTTTTAAATTTTCATTTCAGGCTCGGATAAAAAAAGTTGAAAAAAAAAACGACCATTCCCATTTTTTTTCGCTATTCCTTAATTAAGTTTCTCGCTGGATGCGAAAGGGTAGAGGGCCAAAGTCAGACGCGCGGTTTTTACATTATCGGCATTATCGCAGACGCGCGATAAGGCCGTCATATTTATTAATTGCCCCGTTCGCGGAATCGAGTTCAATGTCGCTCTTTGTCGATACCTCGAGTCGTCCGGTGCTTTGTCCAAGCGAGCACTTTTTCCAGAAATCAAAACGATACTAAACATGCTGTAGTGTCGGTGAGGATGGAGAAGAGGAGAGTGGAGAGACGAAGGCGGGGCGAGATTAAACGGTTAAACGATCGAGTTTTCGTTACGCGCGAATAAACGGCTGGTCGATGCGATTTCCACTACGAGGGTTCGCGACCCGGGCCGCACTTTGATCATCCTTCGAACGAAATTGAAAGCAGTCCACCCCGCAAAAAGTGAAAACTGTAAACTGAAACGAAAGCTACACTCGAGATCGCACCACGTCACAGCCAGTTCATTGTCTCCGTTGTTGGAAAAATAGCGCCGCGAAAAGTAGGTACCTCCGATATAGATAGCTATCGCTGTTGTCTCCTGTTCATCTTTTCTTACCCTTTTTCTTTCCCTTTCCCCCGTTCTGTCGCCTGTCCCAACCTCTGCGTATACAACGAGCAATTGGAAGGTGGCGCGGCGATGGAGGCGCAAGAACACGGTAGCCTCGGTCTCCTTTTCTTTGGTTTCGACGATTTCTAGCGATTACGATGAATCTCTGTTTCGGCGGCGATGTGCTGGTCGGAGCACCAAGCTAAACGGTAAACAAACCTTTCCCATAGGTGCCTTATCTCTTGCACCTAACCCGACGCGACGCGACGACGAGGTCATCTTTCGCTGGGTGGGAGTGGGTCGAGTCTCGGGAGAGATGTGAAACGAAACACGCAGTGTCCCATCGTTTCCGGTTATTTCGCGCGTTTACAGCTATAGGTATAGGTATATATATGAGCCGTTCAGAGGACAAATCGATTAACTCCACTTTTTGAAATATTTTAATTTATTATAAACAAAAAAGTTATGACTGAACCAAGTGCTTTGACATTTAAATTTAAAATATTTCAAAAAGTGGAGTTAATCGATTTGTCCTCTGAACGGCTCATATATGCGAGATGGAGTAATATTCACCTGGAATTTCGAGGGGGACGGGTGTGTAAGCTCCGACCAACGTGGCAGCCGACTATGAGGCATCCAATGAGATTTCGTGCAATTTTCAGGGCCAGACCGGTAACTTTGTCTCTGAGCGATTAAAGAGCTGGATGGGGATGTCGGTGGCGGGGACGGTGTCCATTCGATCGGCGGGCATCCCGTGGAAGCGCGTTCCCGGAAATAAAGGTGCCATTCTCCTTCCGTTGCCCCTGAGGGCAACTACGTACTATTTACATTTTACGTAGGTAGTTGTACATAGTGTCGCGTCCAGCTGCGCTCCATTTGCAAGCTCGCTAATGGCAATTTTCTCGCGTTGCCGCAATCAAAAGCAGCGAGGGAGTAGCTACTGTGACGTTGGAGCAACGCGGTTACCTATATACAGCTAATTGTAAGAATTAGCCAGAGGCAATTTTTCACCGTCTTCCTCGGCGAAAAAGCGAGAATTCGTCTCCAAAGATGAGCGAGTAAAGGTCGATTTATACTATCCGTATCCGACACGGAACGGTTCCGTATCGGCTCCGTTCCGACACAGACGCGAGTGTTTATATTATACGTTCGTCGATCGGTGGTACCGATCAGTCAGTTAACAGAAAGCGTTTCGTAAAGGCACATAATAGCACAAATAGGAATATAGTTTCAATTTTCTTTTGGGAAAAATTGAAAATTCTCTCAGAAAGAAGAACACGACTTTTAAGGAAGCAATTAGCCCAAAAGAAAAATTAGCAGTATGTTTAAGGCAAGTATTTTTTAATAACAATTCATAAATACACAACATAGGTACAGGGGGGTGGGTAATGTGGTCTAGTCAGAAAGAAAACCAAAGTAGAGGGCAAAGAGCAAAATAATAGTAAAGTAATGGAAAGTAGCATAGAATGGAGGGCATACATTTTTGTGTTGAGTCTAGATAAGTTAAGTTAGTTTAATTTAAGAATGTTAAATGTAAGAGTTTTAAAACTACAAAGAATACGATTATTGTAAAGATAAATGTAACGACGCAGTAAGTTTGTAAACGGAAGTCTCCCTAAGCTGAAAGGCAAGGGTAATAATAAAACATAACATAACACAACATAGGTACAATTCACAAACAATTCATAAATGCAAGCATATAAATAAAGTAATATTATTGATATTCTCCACCGAACTGCTCATAAAAACTACTGGTGGGTGTAGTGGCAGTTAGAGTGGAGTATGAAGTCGATGGAATTTCTACTATGTGATGTTCCTTGTGAAGACTGTGAATATTGTTGCATGGTTGTTAACTTTTTGCTGTCACGGTTGTGTCTGAAGTCTGAACGGAACCGAAACATATGCATATTGTCAGCGCTGACACGGTCCGACACTTTCAGACACGTTCCGTATCCGATAAAGTATTCTTCGCGAGAATGCCGGATGGCCGGACCGATGTCGGTAGGTGTCTGTGCTGATACGATACGATATGTATAAACACCTATATACAAATTGCATTATAGAATACTTTTCTGATCGGTGCTGAACGGATACGCTCCGGGTCTGTGCGGATAGTATATATATTTATTTAATTTCAACCTTGCGGTCCAGAAATGTGACTTGGTTTACAAAATATCTATCTAACCTTATCTCTATCAATCACACCCGCTCGCTCACACCCACTCACACCCATTCCGCATTCTACCCTATCTGTTTTCCACTACCCTATTCCCCCACTTATTAATTCCTTCTATTGCACACTATTATTCTTTGGTCTTATTTTCCTCTCCCTTTCCCTATCTTTTCTTTCCTCCTTCTTTCTATATCCCTTAGCCATTCCACTACTTCCTCCACCCTTCTCTCCTGCAGTATTTTTTCCACACTTACACTTATTCTTTCCACACCTATACAATCTTCCGCCAGATGCTTAAGCGATCCTATATCCCTTTCGCATAACTTACACCTCCTATCTTCCTCCTTCATCCAGTACCTATTCCCCTCTTCCATATCTCCGCATCTTGCTCTCGTCTGTGCGGATAGTATAAATCGACCTTTAGGCGGGCAGCGGCTTCTCGCGAGTATTGAGTGTGCAGTATGTGCACTGCTCCATCAACGAGTTAACGAATTGCACGGCTCTCTTGTTTCAGAAACGTTGCTGCGCGACGTCGAAGAATGGGGCGAAGAGGAGCGACTTGCCGGTTTTTTACGCTAACCGGCCAGAGCGCGACGACGTAAATCCTCTGTTCGACGGTTGTGCTCGGGATCGGATGGACGCGTGGTAGATCTCGCGAAGGGTAGTTAGTACGATCGCGGTGAAATTTAAGTCTCCGTCTGGACGCGTTATGGACGCATAGGCGTGTGTGGCGCGGAAGCTTTCATCCGATCGAGCATTTCCCAAGTGGCCGCCGCTCTGTTGCCGTTGGCCGAATCGCGTGCAACATGTTTGGGACGAAACTGCGCACGTGGATGGAAGCGCATATCGTCCGATCGAAAAAGAAAAAGGACAGGAAGAAGGGGGACAAGGGGATCGACTCAAACTGCAACTCGCCAAGGAATCACAGCGCCAACAGATCTCCCGCCTTGCACCAAGTAAGTACGAAAATGCCAGCCCTCACTCTTCCACTTGCACTCACGTGTCCGTCAACGTCGCGTCGAGGCCTCCTGGGCTCCGTTTTCCTCTCTCGGCGGAAGAGACAAGATGACGAGCCCCGGAGAATTGGTCGCGTTTCGCAGCCGTTGAAAGAGCCCGCGCGCCGCTATCCAATTAGACGACATTGCCTTAGCACCTTAGCTCTTTCACACCTTTTTATCTCTCGCGCCTCGACCAGTATAGCAACCATTCGATTCGCAGGTACACCCAGTAGACTCGCCGTCAAAGACCGTGGACGGGATTCGGTTGCACGGGCGAGGTAGCTACGGTGGTTCCGTGACTGTCGCGTCCGCATCCGCGAGCACGACCACCACCACGTCCTCTGGCACCGTCACTGGTACCGGTAGCGTCAATCTATCCTCTCCGGAAAGCGCCTACAGCACCGGATACTCGACGGATGGTACCTCGCCCGGGACCAGCTTCCCACCGGAGTATTACATCAACATCAGGACTGGCACCCACTACTTTCAGAGCAACGGTAACAACGGTAGACCGAAGAGGCCGACCGACTCGCCCGTCACGCTCACAGATCTATCGACCGCTGCCACTCTGCTATCGGGACATGGAAACCACGACTCCACCGCCTCCCTCGCGAACATGACCAGGGACAACGAACTGCCGCGAGATATCCGCAGCAACACCCCCAATAAGGCACGTACGACCATCCCTTGTCGTTGTTATTCTGTGCTCGCAACTTTCTTGCGCTGTACAGCTTAAAGTCCTGCTCTACGGTAAGGTAAACGTACCTATTATGAAACACCTTCCCAAACATGTCCCCTTCTTGAAACAGCATCACAAATAACGAAATAAGAAATAGTTATGGCATATATAAGCAACTGCCAAACATTCTATCGATATTTATACATTCTTTTCTGTACAAATTCACCAACATAAGTATTATTATACAATAATCTATTACAAAAAAATGGTTTTAATGTAATTCATTGATAAAAATAACCGTTTCATATTGTGTGCCTCAATTTTTTTAATGTCCCGCTTTATGGAACGGTTCGGAAGCGTGTTCCAAGACCACGGACCCGTGTTCACATAGTTGTACCAGTTCATGAAACACACGCCTCAGCTTTGATAATTAGATATTTCCAGTGAAAAAGAGAAATAGTTCATTATTTAAACTGCCCTAGAGCGTTTATAAAATATATTATATTCACGTTTTCATCATAAATACGAGTAAGTATGCGTAATTCAAACTTTTTTAATAAATATCAAAAACCTAACCTGACGGGGCGTTTCATAATAGGGACATTGAATATGAAACACCGGGTCATGGTACGAAAACAGTGTTTCATAATACATACAGGTCCTTCATTTAGTTTTTTAGTCATATTATTTTTTATTTATAATAAATATACATTTTATGGCTCATTATATAATCACAAAACAATGGCCTATCGAATGGTATGCAAATTTTCAATGCTAACCCACTAAATTTTATAAATTAGATGACAATTGCATAACCCCATCGAAAAGCGTTTCATAATAGGTACGTTTACCTTAGTAGGGATTTACCTACCACGTAGTCGTAGATAACCTTTCGGCTTTGTCAATCGAACAGATCAGCGAGCGGCTAGGGAACGAAGGTTCGAAGCAACAGTCGCCCCAAGTACAGGCACACGCGTACGCGCAGCAGGAGAGGTACCATCGACGCACCGAGTCGTTCTCCGCCGATTCATCGAGGAGCAACCTAGCCGCTCCCGTCACCGCTCCCGTTCCCTCCTCGATACCGCCACCTCTGCTCTCGCCCTCGGTCCAATCGCCCCGAGAACGATGCCGCATTCGAACGAATCCGTGGCTGTCGGCCAACTCGTCCGGCTCCAGCAACGCTGGCTTCAAGTCCAGGCTCAACCTGGACGACACCAGCAGCAGCTCCGGCCTCAAGCTCACGGAATCCTCCGGAAGTGCCAGCGACTTGAACGCTAACGCTGGTCGGGAGGGAAGGGCCAGGCGAGAATTCAAGCAAGAGAGCCTCAGCGCCGGAAGAAGCCCGTTAGTACCGCATTTCCAAATCTTTTCTACGTTTTGGCTCCTTTTTTCCACTTCTCTAGCAATCCAGGGCGCAGTATCGAGACAACGGTGTTGCTCTCGCGTCTCGTTAAAATTTTACGCTCAAAACTCGCTCTCAAACTTATCCGTAACGAGCGAGAACGCGCGGAGGGAAAACATTCGTTCAACAGCCCGTTGTCGATTCTGTAGAATCTTCTGTTCGATAGGAAAGTTATAATCACGAGATAGGTAGGCCGCTAATGGCTAGGGCCGTTGCTGGCTGGTCGGTCTGTTCCTTCGAGCGGCGAATCTCGCTCGAGTTTTACTCTCGACTCGCCTGGCGTCCAGTCTGACCAACTTTTCTCGCATAGAATAAATCAGAATTGGAGAATCGCCTCGGGTCTGGAGATTCGGCCAAAGATGACTTTGTCCGTGCAACGTCGTAACAGCAGTAGTAGCAGCAGCAGCAGCAGCAGCAGTAGCAGCGGCAGCAGCAACACCAGCAGCACCAGCAGCAGCAGCAACGTGAGTCGCGGCAGTGGTTGCAGTAACGGAAACGGGAATCGGAACGTGAACGTGAACGTGAATGGGAATGGAAACGGAAAGCACACCGGCGACGGTATCGGTAACGGCAACGGGAACGGCAACGGTTCGTCTGGATCGTCCGTGACCCGAAGCGTCGGATCGTCCGAGGACGACATCACTCTCAACGAGATGATGGGAAAATTCGACGAAAGTTACGTCTACGAGAAAGAAACGGACATTCTATCCGACAGCGACCCGACCGATTGCGAGGACTACATAGACTCGCTGTCAGACCTGGACGGCCCTCGGGACGGCTGCGACGAGAACGATACCCTGGAGAACGAGGATTTGGATTACATCGACAACGGCTCGTTCCTCGATCTGGACAACCTCGATTGTCCCGGACGATTCCCGAATACCGGCCACTGCACCTATTTCGCGTTCACCGGTGAACTCGCCCGTCGAGGCACCAAGTTGCGGGAATCGTTGATGAAACGTAGGAACAAAGAAGACGCGACCATGCTCCAGAGGTAATACACGGTGCTTATAAAGTTTCCGTCGTTTTTAGAGAGGCGCGACGCGTCGCGTCGCGAAGAAACTAGCTACGACAATTGTATCATCGCGGTCGCTTCGTCTCTGTTCGCAGAACCGCCAACGCGAAGAGCGCCGGCAAGAGGCAAAGCGCGCGGCACAAGAAACCGGACGAGAAACAGCAGACCGAGAAGCGCAAGAAGCGGATCTCGCTGCGTCGAAAGCCGAATCCGGACAAGTGCGACGACGAGACGGCCAATTTGAATCGCGCGCTGGTCGAGAGGATGCTACTCAAGAACTCGGGCTTCAATCAGGGTAGCAGGAGCGTGGGCGGCACGCCCATATGTCTGCGTAGAAAGAAGCACGACGTGAACAAGAATCTGTCGCCGATGAGGTTGAACGATGATCGATTAGCCGCCCAGTCCGCCAACGTCGACACCGAAATCCTCAAGAGACGATCCAATTCGGTAAGAAACTTGTTTGCTCTTTCCTCCTTTATGCGCGCGAAAGGCCTTCGATCGACTTATTTCACCCCATCTGACCCGTCGACACTCTAATAAACATTCCCTCCCTCCGAAGTAGTCGAGGTAACGAACGGTTTGTCGCTTTCTGGTTGTAAGGTGAGCTACGTAAACGGCAACATCGTGAGGCGGCTAGTGACGGGCAACACCTACATGACCACGTTCGCGTCGGAGATCGCTTTGATCGAGGCGGACAAAGAGGCGGATAAAAAGTATCGCGAGCTCATCCTAGAGGCGGAGAATATTTTGGTGAACATGCAGAAGAGTGAACACAGCGCGATGCCTATCGTGCCGTCCCCCTCTCGCAAGTTTCACAACGGCCTGGCGAACAAGCGCGTGGAACTTATTAAAAACACCGAGCTGAACATCGAGCTCGCCCTCTCCAGGAGCAGAAACTCGCAGCCGGAGTTGCAGAGCGGCAGCATCCGAGACCTCGAGCACACAAGTCCCAAGAGACAGTTCGCCCAGGCCTGCTCCCCGATTCGTCGATTTATGGAGAGAAACGGGCCGGCGACGGCCGGATTTCTCCCAAAGGAGAACTCGTACAAGCAAGAAACAACCACGATCAAGTACTCGACCGATTCGCCGATCGCATCGAGGCGAACGCCGCCCCAGTACTCGCCCAACAGGAGCGCCTTTCCTTCTCCTTCTCCCTCTCCCTCTTCGTCGCCTTCTCCGTCTCCACGTCTGAGAGCTGCTTGCGCTTCGGATACCGTCGAGCGTAACGGGCCGCGAGCGACACCCTCCTGCTGCAACGGTGTTATCCTACCCTCTCCGGACCTGAACGACTCCCGAGGCACGGCTCGCTCTCAGATCTGGTTCCAAAACAGAACTCGCGACGTCGCCTTGTCGCAAAGGGATCCTCCCTGCGACGTCGCGCAGGAGTTGTGCGTTTCGAGGCCGTCGACCAAGGAGGAAGGGGTGACGTCCAGCTCGTCGGATTCAGAGGACAGGTGTGACGCGAGGAGAAGAGCACCGCTAATGACTTTCAGGTCTGTGTCTCGACCGCGCCTTACGTTACTTGCCCGCTGAGGGAAACTGTCTCGGCCACTCTTCATTCCGTTTACGTTGACCGTAGGTCGGTGGACATGGGTCCGATCAAAGAAGGCTCTTCCTATTGCCCGCAAAGCGAGCCAGTCAAGAGGAAGGTGTACGCGGGAAGCGCGACTTACGGCAGAATACAGAAAACCCTGGGAGAGCACGTGACTCTGAGGAATTCGGACGGCGACACCGCCACCGCCGCCACTGACGGCGCCGGTAAGTACTCTGGCCCAATCCCGGAGCTTTTATTAGATCTCTAATCATTAAAGTTTTCCTTGCGCAGACGATTCGAGGAGATGTTTAAAGGAGAAGGTGGCCCGCCTTCGCCGGGAACGATTAGCCGCAGAGGCAAATGCGAACTTGAACGCAAACCCCGGTGCCCAAGATTCGCAAGGCTTCCAACACCAGCTCTCGCAATTACGGCGACAGATGCTGGTGCAGACGTTGCAAGGTCTGAAACGAAGCCTCGAGGACCAGTCCGCGGCTTTGAAGCAGATTTGCTTGGAACCGGTGTTGACCGACCAATTGCCCTGAAACGAGCACGGAAAGACCCGGAGTCTCTCGCCGGCATCGATCGCGATCGACGAATCTACGGGAGTGACGTAGAGCGGGAACAGAGGGAAGGCGCTTTCAATCCATGTACCTACGAGTCGTATACTCGTGTACCGAATTATCGTGTGCTGATGCTCTTAAAACTTGAGACACCGGGAATCCAACGGTGCCCGCGCAGCGTAGCCGAATCTCTACCTAATTCTTTAGAAGGGAAACGATATATTTTTCTGCCAGTCTATACGGTAAGAGAATCAAAATTAAGAGTGTTACATATTTTCTGGGCATTGTTCTCGCGTTGTTCGTTCGGCGCGTAAGAAGAGTAACATTCTATGAAACCGAACCGGAGGCGGGGGTGGTTTTCAGCGTTCGTAGCTCCGGACGCGTCGCATCCGTGTACTTATGTATGCGGTTCATTGGAGTGGTTTCGGGACGGAGGAAGAAGAGGCAGGCAACTGGGAAAGTCATAAAAAAAACTCGGATCCTTCCGACCTGGTCTTGTCGCAACGATCGCGCGTCGTTTAACACGGCGATCGTTTCAACCAAATATGTAGTTGCTCCGCGATCGCGTAGCAGCAAGTGACTTTTTTCGGATTCGAGAAACCGAATCGCAAGACCTGGGTAGTTAAACTCGTCGGGGAAAAGAAAGAAAACAAAGAAAGGAAGAGGAAGAGAAGAAAGCTACGAGAAACGGTGGAAGGTAACCAACCGTCACGAATATACACGAGCTAGTAGTAACAGGGTGTAGTATACGTACATAGGTCTCGCCTACCTAGCCTACAACATTTAGCTTCTCTTCCTTACTAGAAATTAATTCTCGGTCGAGAACGATGAAGCGCAATGTTCGTTACGCTGCAGCTGGAAAAGCTTCCTTGGCGATACAACCACGTTGGCGCGTAATTTTCCTTCCCCGTTGCCGCGAAAGCTTTACTTCCTTCGTGTAAAAAGTACGCCCGCTACGCGACAATTGACGCATGTTACACCTAATGTTCCTATTTCTACGTAATTCGTGTTTACGAAGGAGAAGAGTCAGAGTAACGGGCTAGAGGCGATCATGTCCTCGGTTCTGTCGGCGGAACGAGCATCTCCCCCATTGTTAGTATACCAAAGATAATAGTCTAGCACGGTAGTGTATAGAACCGTTTAGTTGATCTAGGGCGCCAAGTAGGCATTTGTAACATTAGAAAACTACTACTACTATTATTACTACTACTACTACTATTGCTACTACTACTACTCCTGCTACTACGACTACTACTACTAGGATCTTTTCTTCTGCGTTTCATAGAAGGCGATGCCGTTCAACCAGAGAATTCACAACGCTTGCCCGCTCGTCAGAGTCGATTCCTTAGCCAACGATTATCCTTGCGACAGATTGCTAAGCAGCCAACAAACGTTCCCTTTCCGATATATGTATTTGCCCCTTGCCATGCTCAACACTTTGGAAGTTTTCGATTCTGACGGCGTGGACGGTGTAGGCGGCACAAACGGTATAGGCAGCATAGACAGCGTAGACAGTGTAGACAGCGTAGGAATTCTTTCAGTCACAGTGATATTTTTGCGAGAATAGACTGATAGCGTTATCGATTCAATTATCGTTAAACTCGAGTCTTCGGTGATGATTATTTACATGTGATTTATACGTTAACAGTTCTGCGAGAACGACGAATCGTAATGCGCACACGATATTTATTTGTGTTAGATGTTAGAGGCCATAGTAATGGAAATATTAGGAACGAAATAGTGGTAGAGAGTATTAGTGACGCTAGCTAGCCGATTAACTAAAAAGGTTTCGTGAAATCGGTCTCGTTTCTCTGAATCGCCCCTCGTGATCGATTTAGTGTACTTCCGCGTTTCGTTGAAAACTGTGATTACAACTTGTTTAGCCAGTTCTACCAGTTATTGCCATAACAGAACCGAAACGTGTTCCGTTTCACGCGGCAGCATGGCTCAGGTGATTTTATTCAGGATTTTTATACTCGATACGTGTACATGTATATATGCTTAGTTTCGAATTTAATGAAAATGATGGAAGTTTTATTCGCGTAAGAAAACGGATATTATAATTATGATTACGGTTTCAATTATGTTAGCGAATTAAGTATTATAAATCGAGACATTCCGCAGGTGTAGACGAAAGGATGAAAAACCACCTTGTCCGAAATCCTCGATGACTCGTCGAATAGTTAACAAATTGAGATTTCGACTTTTCTTCCCTGCTGAGAAGCGATGCTAGTCATCTGGTGATTTGTGCAGGGTAAGATCGGCACATTGCAATGGAGTCAGAAAGACGCGAAATTATTGTTGCAAATTTTTCCGTGTACTAAACCATTTATGAGATTATATAAATGGCCTTTTTTTATATGATTATGAATAAATTATATTGCGTCGTTGGAAACATGCCTATTCATTTGTCTGCTTATTTCCCGCAGCTGCCAGCCGTACTTATAACATAGACCTAACAGTTTTCTCCGCGATTAGAGAACAACTAGCATGCTTGGACGAGTTACTAGCATTTAGTTTTTATGCGAGCCTCTCCGTTAAAACTGCTTCAAATGTTTGCGAGCATGCACACGAGAGTATTAACTGTATGCATAATTCAGATTAAAATGCTTATACATATGGAGATGCGTGTAGAGTACAGGTCCACTGGTAGAAAAAGATGCTTACGCCGCAACTGTACATGTCTCAAGTCTGTATCTTTAATCGAGTACTTCGGGATAATTTTAACGACCTATGGTACAATGGATGCCTGGCGTTGCGCTATAAACCTCTTACTTAACTCTCTCGAACCTGTGCTCGATGTCATAAATTCCGACAGGCTGTTTAATCTTGTCGCAGTAATCTGCCCATTCTCCTTCGGTCAAGTCGACCTCTGTAAATTCCTTTCCGTCGTCAACAGCGTTGGCAATCCATCCGTCCCTCGCGGAGAAGTCTGTGGGTTCGAAGCCACGGCAATCGAATACCACTATCGTCTGAAAGCTGCCTCGATCGGTCGCGACGAACGACTTCATCGAATCTTCCAAGATAGTCATCGAGTTCTCCCGAGAGCAAAGCTTGCATTTGCTCAGAAAATGAATAATCGCGCTCCCTCTTTGGGCTGGCGCAGACTCGCTCAGAGATACGTAATTCCATTTATCCGATACCTCGCCGCAGTTAGAACAGGTGAACTTCAAATACCATCGAAATTCGGCCCCCGATGGCCTCAGTTTCTCTATGTTTTCCAACGTGGCCTTTACTTGCAGCGCTATCTTCACCATACTGTCCAGAGTTTCTTTTACTTTCTGCAAATTCAATTCTTCCCTTTCGTCTTTCAGAATATTTCAAGCCCTATGCTTATTTACCGGAACAACTCGTAGCGATTTGAGGTTACGTTATCTCTGGCTCGCAGCTGATGCTCTATTTTCATTCCGTTTTACGCATTCACCCGTATTCACCATCCGAATCATCGAACGTCAATGTCGATGGTTTTCCGTAAAGCTTATTCTTTCGAATCACGGGCAAACTTCCAATATAGATTCAATTCCGAACGAATTCTCCTCGTAAAGGTTAAAGTGTAAACAATGGAGCACGCAACATTTGAATCGCTGTTAGACACTATTTACTATCGATGACTCGAATATCCATACTCATCTGCATCCATATAATTAAATAGGCATTTTACAGAGCAACTGTCACTCGTTATGCGAAAATCTAATCAATTTGTTGCTTTTGAAAGTATATACATATTCTCTTCACGTTTTCTGCAGTTTTGCAGCAGCAATTAAAAATATAGAGCTCCGACTACTTTACCATACGATATTTGTCATTATTTTAAATGTGGTTGATTAGTTATTAACAATTTCGTGGATACATTAGTTTTTTCCTCCGTTGCTTCTCGCATTCCGATCATTCGGTAATTTATTACGTTCCGATGCGTTTTTCAATATCACATAATGCCACTAAAGTGCCCAGATAGAAGCTGAAATTCAAACGAGGTAACAGGAATACAGGATATTAGGGGAGGTCGTCTAATACGGTCTAATACAGCCATTTTCCCGATTTCCCGTGGCTGTGCCCGTTCCTGCGCATTCCACAAACTTTGGCAGAAGTCGCATACAGTCGCATAATGCGACTTCTGCTTGATGTATTTAGTTCACATCTGTCAGCGCTAGGTGGTTGAATAGAGAGTTTCTTATTCCGTAACGGCATAACCTGAAATTTTTAGAAGAAAACAAGCATGAAACTAGCGGTCGTTCTTTATTTATTTTCCTCGTACGTATTTTCAGCGTATTGTAACGCCGAAGATATTTTAGGCTGCGGTGGATTTCTAAAAAGTCACGCCGATATCGACTTCGCGAACGTTCAGATAAAATTGTAAGTACCACGATCGGCGAATTCTTGGCGAGTCACGTCTGCACACGGAAAATTAATCTGCTGAATGATGACTTAAACTTGTGATCGGTTCAGGTATACGAAAGCTGGGAGTCTAAAGGATTACACAGAGTGTGCTCCTAATAATGGATACTACTTCCTTCCTCTCTACGATAAGGGGGAATATGTGCTGAAGGTAACCGTGATTCTACAAAACAGTGGCTGCGTTCAGCGGAACAAACCGCTACGTAGCCGCTCTACTGAGGCTACTGCCGCTCACTGAACTCAACGGTGATCGGTTCTGGTTCCGCCGAACGACACTTTGCAGGATAGCGATATTTGTAGCAACTCGACATGTCCCGTAAAAGTAGCGGAGTTTATCTACGCTCGAAACAATGGCGACCGCTCACTAAACGTGTTGAGCGCTCAGCAACCTAGCGGTAGCGTTCAGCGAAAAATCAGTGAGCGGCTACGTAGCGGTTTGTTCTGCTGAACGCAGCCAGTGTCTCACTCGCGTACCATATAACGCGCTTTTAGTTGCTCTAATTACTACACCGCATAATTAAACCTGCTAGGTGGATCCACCTAGAGGATGGAGCTTCGAACCCACAGAAGTTTCACTGAACGTGGATGGACAAAACGACGTCTGTAGCCAAGGCAAAGATATTAACTTTACCTTCAAAGGTTTCGGTATCACAGGCAAGGTAAACTATAGTACTATAAACCCTTTGTCCACTTTGATACATTCCAGGCATATACATTTATGATTCGAATCTGTTAAAGGTTGTCAGTTTAGGGTCGGATTTAGGTCCAAAAGGAATTACAGTCACGTTATATAATGAAAGTAACAAGCAGGTTCCTGTCGGAACCACTGTTACCGCGGAAGGTGGTACATTCTACTTTACCCCGATACAACCTGGGCAATATGTACTCGTGGCATCCCATCCTGTGTGAGTCTCAGAAGCTGTGCCGCCTTACTGCGCTATATACAGACTAATATTCTTCTCTGCGCTTTCCAGATGGGCAATGGAGAAAGATACCGTGAAAGTAACGGTACGAGAGGGCAACACGGAACTTGCCGACAACAGCTTAGTAGTTTTCGGGTACGACGTGAGTGGGCGAGTTAGTAGCGAAGAAGAGGCAGTTAGCGGCGTGACCTTTGTTCTCTTCGGGGTAGGAACTTGCGATCTCTCTATTTAATTATACGTCCAGAGCGTCAGGCGTTAACCGGAATTACTTTCCGTTTACTATTTGCACAGAACGGTGTGGCCAAGAATTGCGCGGCAACGGACATAAGCAAAGATCTGCTATCTAAAAAGCCCCTTTGTCACGTTGTTTCGGACAAAACTGGTAAATTCGTGTTTCCGAGTTTGTCCCCTGGGGAGTATAAACTCGTCCCGCATTACGCTGGCGCCCAAACCAAGTTCGACGTTCAACCGACCGAGCTGTCGTTCAAAGTAAATCACAACAGTGTGGTGTTGCGTCAAGGATTTCGGGTAACTGGTTTTACGGTGAGCGGTGTCGTTCGGACCGCGATTAACGGAAATCCTCTGCCAGGAGCGAGAATTTTCTTGTCCCAGAAAGAGGTCGCAATTACAGACGCAAACGGAAAGTACGTGTTGGATAATATGAAAGCTGGCCAGTATTCTGTGAAGGCAGAGAGCAGTACGTATACTTTAGTTGGCTCGTTCTCGCGTTAGAGATGATCGAACAGAGATATTCATTCTCCTGTGATTGTTTGCGCGATAGAGGATGTCCTGTTCGATGAAAGATCGGTCAAGATCTCGCCGAGTTCCCCGGAACTTCCGCTGCTAGTACCATCGGCGTACAAAGTTTGCGGAAAAGTGACGTTATCGGCAAAGGGAACGTTACACTACCGGAAGCTTTCTGTGCAGAATACAGCTGCCACGTTTAACAAGGAAATCGCAACAGACCCGAAGAGCGGAGAATTTTGTTTATACCTTGGCTCCGGCAGATATCAATTGAGCGTGGTTGTGAGCGCAGAAGAAAGAGCTAAAGGCTTGCAGTAAGTCGATGGTTATTTGAACCGGTTCGGTTGTTCGATGTGATATCCGCTAATGGTAAACTTTTCAGATTCTTCCCGCTCCAACAAACGATCGACGTATCGTCTCGGCCTGTGTATAACTTGAACTTTTTGCAATTGAAAGCAACGTTAACAGGTACAGTGAAATGCTTACCGGGAATCGATTGCAGCCAAGCTTCCGTCACATTAAAAATACTCGACGGGGTTACTATAAAGACCATTCAGTCGAAAGGTAAGATTTTCCGAACATTGTAGGTGTCGCGTACAAGTTGCCTGTCACAGCTGCGATAACGAGGATTCGTTACGCTTTCATTTGTTCCGTCTATTAGCTAAGCTTAATGCATTCTCGTTGTCGCGGCAATGCTGCGGTCGATCCGTTCGGTACTATTCTTGTCGTCTGTGAAGTTGTGTTTGATCGTGCAGATGGCCACTATCAGTTTTCGGACGTATTACCCGGTCACTACGAGGTGCTAATAGACAACGATGTCTTTTGCTGGGAGAATCCTAGTTACAGGGTATCGGTAACCTCCGAACACGCCGAGGTACCTCCGTTCGAGCAGACCGGTTTCTCTGTGGCTTTCATCTCCTCCCACGACACAACGGTCGTATATTCGGAGCCTAACGAGCCGATGAAACTAACTTTAGCTCTGAACAAGGGCAGTACGAAGCATTGCGTACCAAAGCCCGGCGTATACACTTTCACTCCGACCAGTTGTCACGTATACGACCGAACGTCCTACACGTGGGACACCAGTAATCTCTCTCCCATTTTATTGCATTCAACCGAGCACAGTCACAAGGGTAGCATCCAAAGTCGTAGCGCGTTGGACGGGATCAAAGTGAGGATCGAAAATGCCGTTGACACGATCACGTAAGTAGACCATGTCACGTTTCACACTGCATTCACGTCTTCTCGTACTTCTATCGGCGTGTGTCTGTTAACAGGCTTGGCCCACTGAAATTCCTGCAACAGGACAACTTGTACAAGTACGAGTTCGAGTTCAAGGCAAAGACTGACAACGTTTACACGATAACACCGCTATCGGACGTGCTTCTATTCAGCCCCCCGTCGCTGAAGGTGCTGGGTGTCAACGATTGTCAGAACGAAATCGCCACGTTCGTGGGTGATCTTGGAAAGGTAACCGAACGCGCGAACGCGATCGATTCGCCGTAACGTAGAACAATGCGATTTATTGCGTGTGATCGCGTACTATGAATACAGATCATCGCGGGTAGTATCAGTCCACCCTTGGATGGCGTGACCGTACAAATTTTTGGAAGCGACAAAAACTCTCCCACGCACACTTTAGTCACGCAGAAGGATGGAACGTACACCGTCGGCCCTCTCGATGGAAAAGTAGAGTACAGGTATGCGCGTTCATCTTTGCTCCCTTATCCGTCGCATCAGTACACGTTCTCGTCTCTTCTATTCTCTGGCTAGCGTGCTCGCAGAGAAAGACGGTTTCCAAATTACAGGACCTGATGCCGAGGGAGTATTCTTAGCTCACAAGTTGGCCGAAATTATCGTTCAAGTGTCCGATCAGGCTGACAATGTTTCGTTACAGGTAAAAGCCTTTGAGAACAGATCTGATTAGAATTAATATCACCTCCTGTTTCGTTCCCTCCATTCTACAGGGTGTTCTCCTTTCGCTGTCCGGTGGGCAAAGTTATCGAAAGAACAGCGTAACTGGCGAGGACGGAAAACTGATGTTCAACTCGCTGTCTCCCGGCGAGTATTATCTGAGACCGATGATGAAGGAGTATCGTTTCGATCCTCCGTCAAAGATGATCAATGTCGTAGAAGGTGCGACCGTGAAAGTGAACCTGTTCGGCAAGAGAGTGGCGTTTAGCGCGTACGGCTCCGCAACGTCCCTGAATGGGAAGCCTGAAGCCGGATTGTTGGTCGAAGTGCAGGGACAAGGAGAGTGCGGCAATCTCCAGGAAGAGGCGACGACCGAAGAGAATGGGAATTTCCGTATCAGAGGGCTTCGACCAACGGTAAGCGACCCTAAAACTTCCTCCCTCTTGTACGCGCTATGTAATTTTTGTACAGCAGCGTTCGCTTTGCTCGTTTCGCAGTGCACATACGCGTTTCGCTTGAAGCCGAACGCCGAGGTGAACGCGCACATCGAACGCACGAGCCCCGAGGTTGTAGTGGTGAAAACCTCGGAGGATCTTCGCGGCCTTCGGTTGGTTGCGTTCCATCCGATCTCCCGTACCGACGTCTCCGTGCACGTTGTAGCCGCCCAACCGGAGCACTATCGTACGTTAAAGGTGAAGTTGTGCAAGGAGGATATGCCCGATTCTCCGCTACATTCGTCGAAACTGGAGGGTCAGCAGTTGAACAAGATCGGCAGCAACTACAACGCCGGCTTTCTCGTCCATCTGCCACCGTTACAGGCAGACGGTAGGAAGTACTTTGTACAGTTGGAGTCTTCGCTGTCTCAAACATTGCACAAGTACAAAACCATACCTTTCTACTTCGAAGCCAACTCGTCCTTCAAGTACGTCAAGTTGACGTTCAACGCGGAACGAAAGGTCGATCAGAGTGACATGAATCAAACGTCCGTGGTCGCGTTACCGTTCATCATGCTCGTCGCGTTCGCGTTTCTCAATCGCGAGAAGCTGTGGACGTGGCTGAACGCGTCGGTCGAGAGATGGTCGAAATCGGCCCCGACCTCGAGAACTCCGATACAAGCGGTGCCTATCGACCCGAGGGCGGACGACATCATCGTCGAGCAAATAATGAACATCAACAAGAGGAAGACCAAGCCGCGTAAAACGTAATCCGCATTTTCCTATAGAGAGGACTGCGGCCTGCGGGTGTGATAGGCTTACAGTTTCGAAATCATTAATTTTCCGAAAACACGATACCTTGGTGGATTACTAAAATTTTATTCAATTCACATCTGTGTAATATAATCCGCTGTTGTAATGTTTTTACTTGATCGTTAATTAAACCATTTTCACCTAGATGCGGGCAACCTTATCTACTCCTCCACCGAGCTGAGGCATACACGTTCTAATCATCCTACCACGTCCTATCGCGATCGTGTTGCTCCCGTTACTCCTGTTACTCGTTCATGGAGCCATGAAGGCCTAGTGACGAAAAAACACGAAATCGTATGGTTAAAGGGCAACTCGAGTTCCTAGAGAATCATTGAGCGGTACGTATAACTGATTTCGACTTACCATGGGATTAACTTCGTACATGCACTTCATGAAATTAAAGGCTTTCTCGCAGATGTTGCTCGAAGCTAAAAAAAATCGATAATCATCGGTAACGGTAAGAATGAAAAAGACACGTAAAGTCGTTGCGATACTCACTCACGTCCTTACAAGAGTCGATCATTTCGTAGCCCACTTCTTTGAAAGGTTCCGGTATAACTTTTTTCAATAGATTGTACTTTATCTTGCCATTTTTATCCATCTGTTGATCAGAAAGCAGACGACCGGCTTTACGAATGTCAATGAACGCGTTTTCAACCATTACTCTAATGTATGTGAACGGAAGGCGAGTTACCATGCTCAATTTTATGAGGGTGCATTTAAAGTAGCACTTTAGTCGATCGTCCTCCGGGAAATTTCCATATTCCGTATCATCGACAACCTCTGCAAAAGAAAGTCCTTGATACCTTTAATTCCTTTGAACGACCGTGACAGAAGACACGGGCAAATATTTCAGAACATATTTCATAACTTACGTAACGTCGTCCCGGTTTCCGCGAGGCACATCTTCCTCGCGCCGGCCGTTAGTTTGCGAAGATCATCGGGATCAGCCTGGCTCGTAATGCATCGAGATTACATTAACATTAAAGGGAAACGCCGTGCGACGGGGGTGGAAGCCTCGAGAGGCGTCAGATAAGATAACACTTACACTACTCTGAACGTACACGAGCTCCAAGACGAGGAAACCCACCGAGATCAAACAGAATTCTGCGGCTTTCATTTTTCCAAAGATAAGACTCTTTTGTAGCAAGACTCAAGGTGGCCTATTCCCGTAGAAAAGCAAAGGGTAAAGCCAAGGAGAGACTACGCCGTGTCCACGACCAGGCGGAATATATATATATATGGAAACTCGTCTCTGGCGCAAGGTGGAAAATAATAATCAGTTGCGGAAACTGTAAACTATAAAAAAATAGCTATCGAATCCAGGAACGAAGAAATATTAGCCGCAAAAGAACACAAACTATCCTAACGTTCAATTAACTTACGTGCTACATCCGAAGTTCTTGAGGAAACAATGTAATTACCCGACTAATTTACCCCTACTGAATGTATCATGCGTTGGATTCGGCACGAAACTCGAAGCATCAAACGTCGTATCGTGTTGACCATAATTACTCTATTGCCCCTTGTATCGGATACAGTTGAAATTACAGGGAAACTCGACTCCGGCGAGCGAATTGTTTCTTAATTGCAGGTGGTATCGTTTATGCAACATTACGAATAAACGTTTAACACCGTATCTGTGGGGGGCGACACGTTCAAAGCTGAAGCGCGACGCGTTTCGTTTCGGTTTAGTTTAGTTCGAATCCAACGTGCCAACGATCGTACCGGTTATCGAAGCTTCGAAAAGCAACCATCCTACACCTGGCCAGCGGCCATAACGGAACATTATTCTCTTTCCATCATAATCGTATTAGGTTTGATCGTCCTATGGAAATCGAGCCGCGGGCAACAGGGGTAATCGGTATATTCGACCTTTGGCTACTTGACGCGAACGGAGTGGTGATTAATCAATCAACGAAACGCTACATGCATAGCCCACTCCACTCGTTCTATTTCTAACGCTATCTCGCGTTCGGACACGACCTCGATTAACAATTTGAGCACTCCAGCGTCGGAAGTTCCCCCTTTATCCTTTTTCCCTTCATCGTGCATATGTATCTTTGGCATTATCGTTGCATTCATTTAGCTTCTTTCCTCGCGCATCATTAATGGATCGTTTGAACGGGTATCGGGCATCGCCCAGACAATACATAACGCAGACGGTCTAGAGATACCGAAAAGATTAGAGTAATATAAACGACAGGTGGTTGATAGGTTTTCTTTTATTGATGTCTCGAACGGAGAGCCGTTTACATCGAAACGGATAGGTTTCCGTTACATGGTAAAGTGAAAAATGACTGGACGCAAGCTCGAACGCGCGTGGCAAAGTAGTCTCTCGAACGCTGTTCCTCCTCTTTGGTTTTCATTCTTTGGTCTCGTATTACGTGTCGTATCGCATCGCGTACAATCCATTAAAACAGGTAGTACGTCTGAAAGAGAAAGGAAATCCGTCGTCTGATCCGACGTTCGAGCAGCAGAATATCGTTGAAGACGGTTACTCACCCGCGGAGACAATTCCGCGTAGCATTTGTTGAAGATGTACGCGTACTCGCAGTCATCGCCTTTTGCTTGAGGGAACGATCGTTACGAATTATTACACCAAAGTACCGCGTTCGACCCGATTGATCGCGTGTAATCGAAAACGAAACGAACGAAATACAAGTCGAAATATAAAGGACGCGGTGGTGTGCAACTATTTAGAATAATTTACGTAGGTATCTACGTGGAAAGGAATCGAAGGAAATTGGACTTCGAAAACACCCAATCGGTCGACGGGACGAGCATAAAAGAATAAAAAATACACGGTAGATACCCAAATATTTACCGATCCCCTTGCACTCGGTGATCGCTTTCTGAACCTCTGCCCGGTAGGCCGGTATTCGTTGGAAGAACGTGAGCATACCGTTCAAGCTGAGTTCCCTCTTGTCGTCGACCAGCCCGAATTGTTCCCACAGGCAGTACATGTAACACTGCACCGTAGAAACAACAGGCATTTGTTTTATCTCTCTCGGAAAGATGCGCGCAACGCGAAACACAGGCCGACATTTACCTTTAACTGCCGCGTCTCGGGCCACTCACCGTTCCTCACCGCTTCTATGTCCACTGAAACCAGAACGATTATCGTTAACGGCTGAAGCCTGCTCGTTTTCTCCGCGAACTCGCCGACACCGCGGAGTGCCGCTATTCGTACCTGTAGCTACTCCTGACTGCGTCTGACAAGCGTTCACCACGCCGGCCGCGGTCGCGATCATCTCGTCCGAGACGAAGCTCGGTCGTGTCTACAAAACGTCGTGTTCTTTTACTCGAGATCAAATTCTATTCGATCGGACATCGCATCCAACTAAAATCAATCATGCTCGAGAAGAATTCGCAACCAGTATCAAGCGTGTCTTGTTCGCAGACCATTCTGTCTGGGCTTGTAATTGAATTTCCAAAGGAAAGGTAGAAAAACCACTTGGTTGGAGAAAGAAAAGAGAAGGAAAAACAATCTTTCAAAATGGTTTCTCAGAGAACCTCCTAGAAATGTTACATACCCCGCAACGAACAGTCGACGACTGAAGCAAGCAAAGAGTCAGCAAAGGTACGAGTACCGAGAACTTCATGATTTGCGTTCTATTTTCCTTCCGATCGGTGCTACTCGGGGGGTTGTCGTTGCGGTTGTGATTGCGATTACGATTGCGATTCTCGGCCAGGAGTTGCTGTCTCTTGGGGAATCAGCGGGGATTTAGCGGGAATATCGAGTGACACTACTGTACGGGATGCGGCCGGTGCGACTCGGGGCGGAAAGTTGCCGTAGCACTGAACTGCACGGCGCGCGATGTCGGCAAGCGCGAGGGCGTGACTGAACCTTTACGCGCGCTCCATCGACCGACCAACGACCAGATCTTTTCGTTTCGCACGCATCGCGCTTACGGTTAATTAAATCCACCGAGATATTATAAGAAATTCCAATCCAAAGTTCCATCGTCGAATTGCCAATCGCTCAGGGGAAGTATACACGAACGATCGGTCACCTTTCCAGTGCCTTTTCAATTTACAGTCTAAGTAAACGCACAGAACGACTTATCGATGAAATTACGATGTGCATACTAGCGTTACCGCGACAATGGCAATGTATCCAATGATATACATATCGGCTTCTATTCCTTGATCGCGGATCGCATTCGTACGAAGGAAATCTGGGAATGGATTAAAACACCTTGAAAGACGTCTGTCGCAGGGTAGACGAACCTTTGGATTCTAGGCCAGGGTGTAGTACGCATAAACGCAGGTTTGATTGGCGGATGTTACCAGTTTATGATCCGCCGACCCTATGAAATCTCTCCTATCTCCTACATACCCGGCCAATTCAAATGCCTAACTCCGCTGCTACTAATTCAGCGTTTACAAATCACTGAAGAACGAGACTCGTTCGTAACGTTAGCGGTTATGAAAACTGCTTAAATTCAAGATTACTCTTGCACGCGTAATGTTACGCGCATATATAGTCCAGTGAAATTAGATGGAAATCTGCCCAATCTACGGAATAAATCCCAGCAAGCTAAATTTTGGTATAGGCCTTTCTTTGGTTGTTTTAAACAATATGTCAAGAGTCCCCAGGGTTAAACAAAATGAAAACTGTTTTTCGCCAATATATCGTTATCTAGCAGTTTTACGACAAAAAGAGTTCTTACGAAAAAACTCATACGATCTTTTTTGTAGAGAATTTCCCAAGCTATAAATTCCATAATAACTATTTTTGTCGTAAAACTGCCAGATAACGAGATATTCGCGAAAAGCCGTTATTATTTTTTTCAACCTTCTGTACAATTTTTAGCGGCGCTTGGATCGATGGGGACTTTTGATATATTGTTTAAAACGACAAAATAAAGGCCCATAGCAATATTTACCTTGCTGGGATTTATTCCGAAGACAGATCCTAATTTCACTGGACTACAGACGTTTCTATGCGCTCGAATGGAATTAAAATGCCCAAAACGCGAACAAGAAGCTCGAGCCTTAAGGGAGATAATTTTGTGGGTCAATAGAATTCCGACGGAGCTGGGCGAGCATGCCGGAGCTAACCCTGCCGATGAGTAGCATCGTGCATCGTATCGAGTATATGTATTAGTTGCCCATCAAAATAATTGACTACCGTCCAGTGGAACGAATAGAAATTTATGCCGATACCCTGTAAATCGGTCAGTGTCTATGTCCAATCCGCGGACAAGCGACATCGTTTCGACGAAATCTTTCTGTCGCTACCTATACGACATATCCTCGCAACTTGTTACGCGATACATTTCTTGTTCGACATAACCTGACTGTACTTTTCCCGTCTACAGTCTGCTGAGTTTCTATCGTCGTCTTCAGTCTTGACGATCCCCCTTGATGCGACAATCTTTTATACACCGCGGAATTTCTCTAGAAACTCGTGTCACGCTGTTTTTCTTAAGCTGAAATCTTTGAGGCGTGCTAAAACTGTTTGATACTAAATACCTACGAGGGCAAAGCGATTTCGAGTGACTGTACGGTCGATGGCACAGTACAGTCTACCGAATTATAATTGACGATGCTGCCACGTTCACGCGTTCTCGCAACGGCCACTAAACCAGAAACATTTCGAGTCCTGGGAAACTGTCCCTGCCATTTGATGGCGTATTTTTGGAATGTTCCTCGGTGAAAGAAAAGCGACTCGGAAACGATGTCTGGATGGGAATCGCAAGTTGACGAGATGCGACGCGGGGACAAAAGAATTTCCACGGACTGTACAGCCGATGTTGTATTGACTGCAGTGTTTTCTTCGAGCGAGTGCATTTCGTCGAAAACGAGACGCGCGAGGATTATCCACGGTGCAGATACAAGGTGTCGTCGGCGTGCTACAACCTCCGCCGAACAATTTCTGTGAAAAGAGAGTCGAAAGGGGTAGATTCCTGGAGCGAGATCGAGCTCTGTAAACAACGCGATTGCGTTCCGTGGACGTTACGATTTCGGGCCGTTTCGCTGGCACTAGGTAGTACGGTACGAGATGCCAAAGACGAGGAAGAAAGAATATCCTTCAAAGAGTGTCTGCGGTGGATGTTGGTTTGCGAAATAGGATGGCGCGGTGGTTCTTTGAATTTCCAAGATCGCGCGACAGACGGAAACTACTTACGATTGCTCGAGTTTAATTAAAATTTTGAAAAAGCTTCTGATAGAGCACTACCATTGTCACGTGGTCCATTCTACTCTTACGTCACTTTTCGCGTAAAATTTAAAATTTCTCGTACACCGATTTACAAAGAGCACAGAATGGGGAAAACCAGAGGAGTGCACGAAACAACGCCGGAATTAAGAAACCGAATGGTGGGCATGTACGAAGCCGGTTTAGGCCTGCGAGAAATCGCGGCAGCCGTGAATTGCTCGGTAAGTATGCCTGGGAGGGCAGCGTACAGGACAGTAATAAAAAAATTTAGCAGCTTACACGTAATTAATGGCGTCATTATTATTTCAGCAACGCACAGTAAAAAGATGGTTAAATAGATTCGACAAAGAAGGTACGGTGGAAACACGAGAGCGATGTGGACGTAAACGAGCTACGACAGTTGAACAAGACGAAGCAATCATACGACTGGCTACTCAAACACCGATATCAGCAGCGAAAGCTGTTCTTCCTGCTTTGGGGCTCACCTGCTCTGTCGACACTATTAGAGAAAGGCTACATAAAGCTGGAATTCACAATTGGAGTCCCTCGCGCAAGTACATGCAGAGAATTCCTCTTGGGTTGGTTCTTTGAAAGTTTAAAAATTTAAAACCGCGCGCTCGTGCCATTCGATTTCAAATATTTTTTGTCATTCGACGGTACCCTTTGCTCGTAGCGACACAGATGGTGCTGCGATACAACAACCCGTATGGAGGCCTACTGGGACACAGTTAGGTAAAAAGAAGTCTTCCAAAGATTCTAGTAAAAACGATAAAAATCCTAGCGCTGGTAAGAAGAAAAACCCCTCGCGGAAAATTAGGTCCAAAGACGCGTATGTTGGCGATGGCGCACCGGTCGAAAACGTGAAACAATCCAACGAACAGCAAGAATACATGTTTCCGCAACAGAATGCCCCGCAATCTCACGATCAAACCAACGAAATGAAAGCACCGTCCCAACCTGTACCTCAGAGCCAAACAGAATTCAGTAATGCGTTGAGTTTAGCCCAACAAACGCAATCCATTTATCAACATCCTGATTTAAATATCTCTCAAAATTGGCCATTGGACTTGGTGCAAGGAAACCATCATTATCCACAAGTTTGTACGCTTTGGTCTGCTCTACTCAAATGTTTGTCCCGCTTTTCGACTCTACCCTTTGCCGGATTTTAGGGCCAACCGAATCCGTTACCTCACGAACAGCCTTTACCGCAACATCTTCAAGAATTACGTACTCAGCAAGAGCAAGAGCAAGAGCAACAACACCACCAACACCACCAGGACCACCAGCATCATCCTCATCACCACCACCACACGCAACAAGTACGACAAACGATTCCAGATCAAACTCATAATCTTGAGCAGCAGCAACAGGAGCAGGAGCAGGAGCAGGAACAGCAACCGCACGTTCGAGTGAAACGCCGAGGGCCATTCCAGCATCATCAGCAACAGCATCAGGAACATTTGCATTCGCAACTACCTAGTCCACCAATCAATCCAAACTTAAATTCCGATAGCTCTAATTCATGTGGTTCTCAAGATAATAATCAGTCTTCTAGCGGAGAACTTGAACAGAGCAAACATGCATCGAAAGAAGGTCGTGAAAGAAATGTGTCGCAGAGAAAGAAAAAAAAGGGTGGAAAAGCGAAAGGAACGTTGGAAACCAGTGTCGAAATTCGAAATCGTATGATCGGCATGTCCGAAGCAGGCTTGTCCACACTGTCTATCGCGCTCGCAATCGACAGATCGGTAAGAAGAAACATGTTCGTCTCGATGGATTCACGTAATTAAGACCATCTTGGAGATAGCCCCGTATACGCAATGCTCGTTATTAAATAGGAACGTACCGTTAAAAGATGGTTAGAACGTTGGCACAAAGAAGGCAACGTACAAACGAAGGAAAGAAAAGGCCGTCGGCGAATCACGACTAAAGAAGAGGACGATGCCATTGTTGCTATGGCCACTCAGCAGCCGCTGACTGCAGCAAAGCACGTAGCGCCTGCTCTAGGGTTAAAGTGTAGCGTAGATACAATCAGGGAAAGGCTTCATAAAGCTGGTATCCATAGTTGGAAGTTAGGAAAGAAGCAAGGGTCAGTATAAAGAATACAGATATCGATCGAAATGTACATACAAATATATATGTATTGATATTTAGCCGTAAGAAGCAATCGGTAACTAAGCTTTCAACTGGTTTAGAGAAGGGAACGCAGTACACACGGTGCACCTTTGGCAACCCAGTGGGAATCGACCAAATAAATCGAAAATATCCGGTGAAAAGAAGAAAAGATCAAGCGGCAATAGAAAACGCAATCACGGGTCGAGCAATACTCAAAAACGGTTACCCAGTAATTGTAAGAGAAAGAAAGTCGAGTCCACTCCGGTGAAAATGACGGTGCTTCCGCCGGTTCCGGCGGTCCCGCCGCCGGCAAACATAATATCAGAACAGTCCGCTACTTTAACGTTTCACAATCCGGGAACGAGTAAGTTAGCCTGTAATTCAAATACCTTCTATAGTATCGTCTTTCGTGTTTCATGGTGGAAAAGCTGACGGATAATTTTGGGTATCACTTTCTGCCATTTCTTAGTGGCAAACTATGTTTCAGGTCCTAATGTAATGCAACCTGTTCACAATATTTCCGCAGTTCCTCCTACGCTTGTCCAATCTCAGCCACCTCCTCCAGGTCCGCAGTCAGCGCCACAACCGATGCAGCCGATAGGTCCCCTGATGCAGCAGAGGCCTGATTGTCGATTAGCATCAGCTATCATACCACCGGTATCGGGGCAGGGAAATAGTGGAGTTGCTTATCCATCGTGCATGGTTGGAAGTAGTAGTCACGCAGGACACAACATGGAACAACCAGATCCCTTAAACTACGAACCGTACATATGGAGTTTTTAAACACGGAGCATCCAATACTTGGGCATCATTAAATCGTAAAACCTTTGAATTTTTACACCTTTTGCGGTACCATAGGGAATTCGCTCTTGATGCGCATACGTGTCGCATGGTATGCGCTTTCAAGTATTTTCATACTGTTGAGTACGCTTAAAGCTTGCTTACAGCTTAAAGGAAGAACAAAGGTCTGAAAATAGGTACGACTAGTACAAATGTTATTAAAACAACAAATGGATCGCAGACGTCTCGTAACGTTTTCTACACGGAATCAAAACGGTAATGCTACTTAACATTATATTACATTCCTCCCTATCTTCAGTGAAGACAGCAATATGTATTTATAGTCATTCGTAAACAATTTTTTTACTCATTCGTGGATAATTTTTGCTATATACCCAGAAATACGACTCGAATATTATTTTAAGGAATGAAGTATGCCGTTATCGTTTTGTTCAATCAATTATGTCGACTCAACAAATTTACGTGTTCCATGCGAAATTGGTTGAGCCAATCTATGTAAGCGTGAGAGAAAAGCACGTTAATATGATGTACATATATAGATATACATACATATAAGTATACGTAGTGAACAAAGTACATATATATCGACGGAAATATGAGGAAAGGTATAACGTTTATTTTGCTATAAATGTATTTTGTCTTTGGATCGTCATTCATGATACAGTAATGTCGATAGTAATGCAATAATATAATAGAAATGAAGGATGTAAAAAAAGTGAGATTTGTATGACATTTCTATTAAGTTTGTATTTGTAAAAGTTTCAGAAGAAAGTAAGGAAATATGAATTGAGGAATATATTGATCGTATGATTAATATACATAAATATGAGAACCTGAATGGTACGTAGTCCGTAATTCGTAATCATCTCGGTCTTTTTATACTTCTTTTAACAGTTGCGTAAACATAATATATTTTTTTAATCCCGTTCCAGTTTAGGAATCTCCTCGAATTGCATTGTATCAGTGTTTAAACCTACTAATACATCCTATCACGTAAGTTCCCATACATGTGAGACATTTTTTAATACGTCGTTAGGACTGTTTTTATAAAACATAAAGAATCCTTGTATTTGTGCTGGGCTAATATTTCTCTTTTGCGATATCACCTCTTCAGCGAATTCTGCCGCAATTTCGTTTGCCCTATCTCCAGCATTTTTATAAAATCTTAAAAACATTTGTTCCACTTGTCTCTTGCTGCACCAACCTGCAATGAGACATATCGCTGGTGAAACATCTGGAACGCTTCGTATGAATGCAGTTGAAGCGTAACGGTCGTAAGATTAATACGCGTACCTATGTATTCCTTTACATCCACTCTGCCTGGTCTAACTAATGCGGGGTCCAATCTTTCCAAGTAATTGGTGGTCATAAACAGAATCCTTGCTTCGGTAGAGGCAACGCCGTCCAAGCAATTTAATAAACCGCTAAACGTGACTCTGTTCAAGCCGTCATACGCACCTTTAACTACAACAAATACTTTCCTATTAAAAATTGCAGTGTATCTACTGCAAGGACAACTCCCACGACATTATAACATTTCGAACGCACCGTCTTTATTTTCTTCCCTACTACTGAATGCAGCGTCAATATCTTCCAAAAGAACGATAGTTTGTTGAGGAGCCATAGCTAATAAGTGATTCAATCTGTCGTCCGTTAATCCTCGCTCCGATAGATTTAGAACGCATATGCCTCGTTCTAATTCGCCGGCCAATGCAGTAATAAAGGAGGATTTACCGCAACCCGGAGGCCCATGCAATAAATACCCTCGACGATACGGTATTCCTATATAATTGATGAACGGATTTCTATCTTTATGTTGCGGTTGCGTTTGCTTTTGTATTACCATTTATGTACATACCGCGATCGCTATACCATGCAGGAGTGTTTATAAATTCGCGACAATCGTTTATTATTCTTTCCGCGATATCCGTGTCTAGAACAACTGACTCTAAAGGTCTTCGTTTTCTAGGATGACCAAATTGTCTCCATTCGCTTCCCATAGCTGTATACATTATCGTTTTGCCCTCGTGCTCTTTTAAAGCCATTTGTCTAGCTATAGACAAACGTATGTACATCTATACTTTTCCATCGATTCGTTTTGTTTCAGTGCTTGTACGCAAAGTTTTACCCTCTTCCAAAATGTTGAAGTATATATTTCTGTTCCTTCCGAATGCCGTAAGCTGCACTGTTTCCCACGGTATACCCATTTGTATGTCCAGTGTTTGCTGCTCCCTGGTTCGTTCCACTCTTATCCAATTCCCTTGGTATCTGTTAATTTCCAACCATTTACATAATCCACATTTATCGTGCAATCTCTTACCTCCGTTAACGTAACAGTTATTATAGTCTTGGGATAACTACGCAATAGTCTCATACTTGTCATTGTAAGTTGATGTATTGGAGCAATAAGTACAGTTATTTCTAACCTAATGATATGCGTTCCAATACTTGGTATGAAATCATATCTAGTTTTTATGTGACCTGTATCCCTTTGCTCGAAACTTGTTTCGACGGAAAGATGTTGCGTCCCCTTTGCCCCCTTATATGTAATCCATTGCAAGACCCATTGGTAGCTTTTGTCACGGCACGGAACCTCCAAAGTGATCATGTAATGCCGCCTGTGTTCGAAAACATTCTGTATCGTACAATGCTCGCAGCACAGATACATCATCGGATAAGATACAAGCGCCAGACAAGTACCTGAACATTATCATTCCTATTTGCATTCCTTTTCGCAGCAAAGCTGCTCCGGCCCCCAGTCCAAAGAGACCGAAGCCAGCTCCAAAATAAGGATTATCAGATAATGTCTGTAGATAATCAGTTATAGTCATTGTATTAAACTTTGTTTCTCTCAAATCACGATACGCACTAAATTAGTTAAGTCGGTTCTATGTTGTTTTTTAGCATTTGTAAAATGCGAGAACTTATTTTACATCCCACGTATACTTTGGTATACTTGATCTTCGCACTTATCAGTTCTTACGTGAAAACTGATGAAAACTAACGAAACATGTACGATCCCCTTATATCACGCGTCTTGAACCATCTTAAACTCAACACTCTTGTGAATTGTGAGTGAGTGCTCTTGGAACAAGATGCGAAAAATATTCTTTTACACTTCCATTATCCAAGAGATTCTAGGAAATTTTATGAACCTGCTTTGAAATTGCGTTGGCAATCCTAGACTAAAACCCGCACACGGTACATGCGGTATATGCTTTGAAACTTATCTTTAACGTACAAATAAATAGTACGCGGCTATTATTTTGATTGCGATCAAAAAATTGTGCTCGGTAGGGATAACATGCGAAGTACGCGAGTCTACGGATACTCGGCTGCGCGTGTGATAATCCGTCCTACCTGCGTTACATTATAGTCTATAGACTCTGATCAGTGATCTCTGATAGACTCGTCGCGTTGAATTCTTCCGCCAGTGCAGCATTTACCGGCACGTGTACCGCATGGATTGGCTAGTGTTCTCGTTCGATTTCTCGTCGTTAATATGAGTTTTATTGTAAATTTAAAGGTACGTGGATTCTATAAAATAAACGCCTCTTTTACGTACTATTTGCTTTTCATATACGATACTTTATCGGGCATACAAATATTCGCGGTTCCGTGTAAAATCTGTTAACATTATTCCGACTTTTCGAGCCACGAAAACGCAACAATAGTTTCGCAGGAATATATTGCCGAGTGTAACAAATGTATTAATACATAGGTACATCTTTCGGATTGTTATTTTCATTTGTTATTGTTAAGCATTTTTGTGTCATTCACAGATGTGGCCAATTGCACTCGCCTGTTTGCTATTCCTATGTACGACGAATCTTTATGCGGATAAAAGAGTCAATAAGTATGTGACTACTCTAATTGATGCAAAATGGAAAGAAACACCTTTGGCCCTAGAAGCGGCTGAATATCTGAACGATGAAAATTCAAATTATTTCTGGAAATTTGTCGACACTTTTGCCGATAATGATTTCACAGATGGTAATTTTAAACTAACCGAAACGCGTATTGCCCTCTACAATCCTACATTGTTCTCCTCTTTACGTTTGCAGCCACAGAGAAAGATAATTATAATGCCGTTGTCGCATTTACTGAGAAATATTTATCTCCTTCGGAAGTAGCATTGCTCAAATTAGGATTGTCTTTACGTATTTATTCGGCACGCGTGGAAATGTTTACCGAAATGGCAGAGAATAAAAATATTTCCGCCCTTGGCTGTTATAACGTGGTAGATGTTGGTGGGAAATTTACTTGCTCCTTAGAAGAATTAGAAGAGTTGGTCAGCCATGTGAGTACTATACGAAAAATCTACAGACTTTACGCACATATTTAATCATTTGTCTGTTCCGCAGGGGACTTGGTTAAATCCTGATACTTACAGCATAGATCATCGTTATCATATGTCTCCGCAGTCTGAGAAAGTTGTTATATTATACGGTCAGATCGGAACACCAAAATTCTCAGATTTTCATAAGAAATTAAAAAATCTTGCGGAAACCAAAGGAATTAACTATATCCTACGGCATTATTTAAAGGTACAATAAGTATCGACAAGCTTAATTTCTGTATAGCAGGTACACTAACGCGTTTGCAATAAACATTTATTTCTTCCACGGTTCGTAGGATAGAACAGATAAAAATGTACGCTTATCGGGCTATGGTGTAGAATTGCAAATGAAATCTACAGAATATAAAGCGACGGATGATTCTGATATTAAAGACAGCACCGGCAATGATTCGGAAACATTGAGCGATAAAATGGAAGAAACAGATGGAATTAACTTTATGACTTTAAAGTAAGGTGGTTAAATTCCTACTATGTATGTTGTTATAACATAGCTACCTGCTTCGAATGGTAACGTTACACGGCATAATCGTTACAGAACTTTATATCCCGACAAGCAAGCAGAGCTGGACAAGCTGCAGATTCACTTGCTGGACACTAGTCATGAAATTGGTGCTTTGAAAGTCTGGCAATTTCAAGAATTAAGTCATCAGGCTGCCGAGAGAATAATGAACTCCCCGACAAACGAGGCCATTAACATTTTAACCGACATTTCCCAGAACTTTCCGATGCAAGTAAATATTCCTCTAGGCTATTTACAGACTATCCGGCGGTAAATTTCGCTGCATTTATTCTAGGGAACAATGATTTTTAAATTTTTGTAGGCAAAATCCTTAATTCGAACAAAGGTAAACAGCGAAATGAAGAAAGAAATGAAACTGAATCAAGCAATATTCTCGTCGAGTATAAACATACAGCCCACGGATACTGCGCTATTCGTTAATGGATTATTTTTCGATTTGGAGGCTGTGGATGTGCTCAGCCTGTTAGAATCACTAAGAAGCGAACTGAGAGTAATGGAATCTCTTCGTAAAATTGGTAAGGTGAACGTCAGATTGGGAGTAATAAGGAGGGCGAAAGATAGGAGATGGTTAGGAGAGGAATGTAATGTTTCGTTCGTAGGATTTAGTAATAAGAAGATGGGTAAATTATTGGCGTTGGATTTATCTACGAATATGGATAAGCAAGAATTTGCAATGGACATAAGAGATTCGGCTATAATTTGGGTGAACGATATAGAACAAGATTCAATTTACGCAAGGTGGTCGACATCATTGACCGAATTACTGAGGCCAACTTTTCCTGGAATGTTGAGAAACATTAGGAGAAATCTATACAATCTGGTTTGTAAACGTCCATCGATCACTTCAAATAATTATAATACCACACTACGAAATCCTCAAGTGCAGGTTTATCGTGAAATTCTATGTTTCTAGGTTCTAATTATCGATCCTTTAAGCGGAGAATCCACGTCCCTGATATCTTTAGCGCAATCCTTGTATTTGCATTCGGCACCGTTACGGGTGGGCTTTATTTTTCTAACAAATTCCGACACTTCCGTAACTGGCCAAACCGATGCCAGCGTTGCGGTGAATAACGTGTATCATTACTTTGCGGAGACCAAAGGATCGGACCACGCTTTACAATTTCTAATAGACGTAAGACCTTATGGTATACGATTCGTTATCCCATATTTACTATTGCCACATCAACTGACGAAAAGCTTTGTGACGCCGAGTATCTGGTTTTAGTTGGGAAATTATATCGGTCCGGAAGGAGCAGACGTAGAGGACGTGAAGAAAGCTATAAGGGCACAAGACTCGACAGCCAATATAAATTATATTCTTGGCGAGGAGTCCGAGTACGATGTAGGCCGTCATTTAGCTAGTGATTTTGTAAAACGATCTGGTTTTAAGAAATTCCCGCAAGCTTTACTAAACGGTATACCATTGTCCTCCGATCAATTGAACGCCAATTCGTTCGAAGAAGCAGTTCTGTCTACCATTATGTCGCAAACGCCTGCATTGCAGAAAGCGGTTTACCGGGGAGAGATAACCGAAGGAGACGATGTGGTCGATTATATTATGAATCAGCCGAACGTTATGCCACGGTACGACGTATACACAGGTTTCATTTATTTAATAGTCTTCACACATCTAATACTCGTCGCAATAATTCATATTGGTTTTCATTTTATACTGTAGTTTAAACGAACGAGTATTAAAGACAGAGAAACATACATGGCTGAACTTAATCGGGACTGCACCCGATGACGAGGACTACGTTAAATGGAGTCCCCAAGATTTCTCAACGTGGCTTATGAATAGAATGCATTATATGTTTGCACCTCGTCGAACCAATGTTCATCATTTATACAGCTTTTGGGTAGTGACAAACTTGAGGGATGCAAACGGCCGGAAGTTGTTGCGCGAGGCTCTTGATTACATAGTAAGTGATGAACCACCCGATAACTTGATCGCACAGCCGGGTGGCAGAGAAACAAAATCTCTTACTGTGATTTAGGAATCGAATGCTGATGTTAGAATTGCCGTAATCGTTAATCCATTAACTGATGCAACATCCGACATCGCCGGTTCGGCTGATATCAATCGAATAGCGCTGGCCGCTTTAAACAGCCTGCCCGTAGACAAGGCTCTACGTTTTATACGGCACATAATTACCGAGGACATCGCCAACGTCATTGCTAACGGTAACTTTGATATAGAGGTAACTATAATTGGGTTTGGTGGATGACCGTCGATTTCCAAATAACGACGAGCAATCCATCTAATCGCTGAAACTGTTGAAACACTAGGAGGAAGTCGTTAGGGAAAGCCTGAAGACAGCGGCTGACGAATTGCCCCTGCATCGGCATTACGTGAAAACAGTATTGAACCTAGAGAAAGGTAGCAGAGCGATTGTTTGTAACGGGAGATTAATTGGCCCGCTAGATAACGACGAAGAATTTACGAGCGATGATTTTTCGGTGTTGGAGAGGTTTAGCCAGAGCAGTTACGGCGACAAGTTGTTTAAGAAGTTAATAAAAGGACATTTACTAGAGGACGACGACGACGAATATGGTACGAAAAGTAATTATCACTTTTAAAACGGAATTGCACCGTCGTTACATTTTATTTTTTTAAGCAGAGCAGAACGAAATCACGGATGATATGATTATGAAAATTACGTCGTTGCTAGTCTCGCATCCTCAAACTCGAAGACGATTCGACGTTCCTTTCCACGGTGACGACCACAGGTGAGCCAGCCCTCTAAGCGATTCGAAATCATGTTAATCTCTACCATCGCGTAGGTTTCGCGAATCGAGCACCATCTCGTCTTAATCCTCACGATATGTATGCGTAGCGCTATAAAGATCCCAGCAGTAAGTCCCGATGAAGTGGCGTTCACTTTGGTCGCTATTGTCGATCCCGTGTCCCGCGGTGCTCAAAAACTGGGCCCGATTTTAAAGACATTGCAACACTCTCTCAACTGCAACGTCAAAGTGTTTCTCAACTGCTTGGACAAGAATAGTGACATGCCGCTCAAGAGGTATACTACGCGTTTCCTTTTACCTCTTCGTTTACTCCACGTGTCTGTGTCGCGCATTGTTCCAGCTTTTATCGATTCGTATTCGAACCTCAATTACAATTCTCCGTCGACGGTCATATCAACGGAGCCATGGCGAGATTTATGAAACTACCGACTTCCTCCCTCTTAACGCAGTATATTCATGCACCGGAGAATTGGTTGGTAGAAGTGGTGAGAAGCGTTCACGATTTAGATAATATTAAACTGGACAACGTGGCGATCGGAGTACACAGGTAAGTGCCGCCGGCCAACGGAAGCGCAAGCGTATGCACAATGTTGTACATCGTATTTAATGTTATAGCGAATTCGAGCTGGAACATTTACTGCTCGAGGGTCACTGCTTCGAAGCGGTGATGGGAAATCCACCTCGAGGATTACAATTCACTCTGGGCACGGAAAGGCAACCGTTGATGGTGGACACTATAGTGATGGCAAATTTGGGATATTTTCAGCTGAAAGCGAATCCGGGCGAGTGGTTGTTGCGTCTTAGGCAGGGACGGTCAGCGGAAATCTATGATTTCGCAACGGTCGGCGGACAGGACGTTATACAAGAGGGTAACGACGTTAAAGTCGTTATAAGTTCGTTAAGAAGTCACGTATTGAAAGTGAAAGTGTCGAAAAAGCCGGACAAGGTCGGAGTGGACCTGCTGTCCGAAGACGATAAAAGCTCTGGCTTGTGGAATTCTATATCTAGGTAGGGAAAATTCTCTTTCCACTGTTCCACCGACCCCGCGCATTACGTTGAATCGTAGTTTCAAGTGTTTTAGCATTATTTAGTGAAAGTATGCAGTGTCTTTAGCACGTTCTTCATTCATCCGCGAACTTTAATTTTCATTTATTCTCTGTTTTTTTAGCTTTGCCAAATTTTGGTAAGCTTTTCAATGAATTATGACTACGTATATATAATAATAACGTTCGTTGTTCCTTCCACTGTCCATCGGGAGTACTCACCATCCGCGATTTCTAACATCTTTTTCCTTAAAAATTAGGACCTTTACGGCAACGGATGATAGCGAGGATCAGGATGAGAAACTAAACATCTTTTCCCTAGCCTCCGGTCATTTATACGAAAGATTTCTCAAGATTATGATGTCCAGCGTTATAAAACACACAAACAGTCCCGTGAAATTTTGGTTCCTGAAAAATTACCTTTCGCCGACGTTAAAAGTAAGCGAAGATACTGTACGCGGGAGAAGTAAATGATAAGGGGGCGACTATTAACAGAGAATTAACGAGAAAATGGACATGTCGATAGGATTTCTTGCCACATATGGCAAAGGAGTACGGTTTCGAGTACGAGCTGGTACAATACAAATGGCCCCGATGGCTTCATCAGCAAACTGAGAAGCAGAGGACCATATGGGGTTACAAGATCTTATTCCTGGATGTACTTTTTCCCCTAAACGTGAAAAAGATAATATTCGTTGATGCCGATCAGGTATATTAACTCTATACACTGTACAGAGTGATAGCTAAGGTTCGATGACGTGACATGACGTATCGTTTAGGTGGTAAGAGCGGACTTGAAGGAGCTGGCAGGAATGGACCTAGGCGGCGCGCCGTACGCGTACACGCCGTTCTGCGATAGCAGGAAAGAAATGGATGGATTCAGGTTCTGGAAGCAAGGATATTGGCGAAATCATTTGCAGGGCCGTGCTTATCATATCAGCGCCTTGTACGTGGTGGACTTAAAAAGATTTCGGCGCATCGCGGCTGGAGACAGGCTGAGGGGGCAGTATCAAGCGCTCAGTCAAGATCCCAATAGCTTGGCGAATCTCGATCAAGTCCGTACGATAATCGCATTGATACCGCTTAATTAATCAGCATTCAGCCGTAACATCTATAATACTGTACAAACAACGCTTCGTTATTTTAGGACCTTCCTAACAATATGATTCATCAAGTGGCTATAAAGACTTTGCCGCAGGAGTGGTTATGGTGCGAAACATGGTGCGATAACGCATCCAAGGATTACGCTAAAACCATCGATTTGGTAAATATGTGGCTTACACTTTACTAACACATTCATACATATGTAATCCTGAGGCGAAACCTTTTTAAACGGCAGTGTAACAATCCGATGACCAAGGAAGCGAAGCTGCAAGCCGCCGTGCGCATTTTACCGGAATGGGTGGGATACGACGAGGAAATGAAAGCTTTGCAACAGAAGGTGGATAACGAAAACAGACAAATGGAAAAGGAAGAGAACGGTACACTGATCCAGTATAGACAATCGATACGCACGTATCACGACAACGCTTTTCAAACGAGCGCCTAATTATTTTGGCTTCTCCTGTTATTCCTTGTAGATACGTTCGAGGAAATTACGGACGATTTCGCGAAACACCAAGAGCTGTAAAGCTAGTTAGCAACAAGCCCGAAGAAATCCATCCTGCTGAAGATTTAGGTAATAGAATGTTTTTGCAAACTTTGAACAGGATGAACTAATCATCTTCAACGTGCGTGAGTGCATCTTTACGGCACGTCCACTCTCGATACCACCTGCGACTCTCGAACAGAGATCTGTACCTTACCTGTACGCATGTACGTTGAAACTTTTCTTATCCACGAATGTGTATCGCTGCACAGTCGGCACAGTACCTCCCCCCCTGTTTTTACGGAATTCTTTCTTTATCGCGGAAAGGGGCCGAGACTCGTTCAAACAAAAAGAACGCGCGTTTACTCTTACGTAATAAATATTTCGAATGATTATCGGTTATCGATTGTGAAAACGTTAATCTTTGATCGCCGTATTATAGTTAATCGTAGACACGGAACCATGTTCATTCGTATTGTCAGCGCGATTGTGATTTTGTATCGTCTATTTTATAGTTGTAAGAAATAAACTTGTAACGTTTCTAAACTACCTTTTACAGAGATACGCTCCCTTATTCTGCGAAGCTGGCCGAAAGCTTCGCGTTGGTAACGTACGTGATTAACTTTTGAAACGCTTATCGGGGTTTTTGCGGTTCCCGCAACGTTGACCCCGGTATGCTATCCAGTGGCGGATTTAAGAAAAAAGGCCAAGTGTAGTAGCACGAAAAAAATGTAGTGTTTGGATACTTAGACCTAATTTTTATTTGGTGATGGGGCCCTTCTGTGCAGGGACCTAGGCGGCAACTGCTCATCAGCCGCCCTGTTCGCACAGCGGGGCCAATACGAGTAGCTTTCGAAATACTGTTACTCGGTGACGGATTTAAGAAAAAAGGCCCAGGTGGAGAAGCTTCTGAGGGGCCCATTTTTGGGGGGAAATGAAGAGGTCGTTTAGTAAAAACGGGCCAAGTGTAGTTGCACGAAAAAAATGTAGTGTTTGGATACTTAGACCTAATCATAATTTTTATTTGGGGCCCTTCGAGGGCCTTCTGTGCTTCCTAGGCGGCAACTGCTCATCAGCCGCCCTGTTAAATCCGCCACTGATGCTATCCCTCTTCCGATCACAATGTAATATCCCGTGATGTTAAATATTTGCGTGCCCCGGCAGCACGGCGAGAAACATTGAAAAAAGACCTGCTCGCGTATCGGTCGTCTCGTTACGTAGATAGATATGTAAACTTACAACTGTTCCAAAAGAGGAATGTTTGGCGTTGCCAGTCATGACATCTTCGTGATTCGTTAGGCGCACGAGCTTGGAGACAAGCTCTTCCACGTTCGTCATTTAACATTTTCGTTATTGCGATCTCGCGTTGCGTTCGCGCCCGCGTCCGTATTCACGCTCGCAAAACAAAGATAGTTTCGAAATTGGTAACACATTACGTGCCATAACGAGGACCAGCATATTCAGTTGCGAGAATGGACGAAGCTACTCGAGGTAAGCATATATCGTAAGTAAATTCAAAGTGTTCATCCCCCTAACTGTACTTAATTTGGAACCACATAAACGCGGCACGTAACATCAAAATGAGTAGCTATTTTTTCTCAGTTCAAATTCTGCGAGCTAAAATTCTTCTGTGAATTTTTATGAGAATTTTTAATGGTGGGACGAAACGATCGGACACTAAAGAGTGTCTACTGTTTTAGCGTTAAACTGAAATCTCGCGTCGCACGCCGTACAATTCCGTACAATGCATACGTAAATAGAGAATTCTGAGATATCTAGTAAAAAAGAAGACGTTTATCTTGACGTGCGATCTAGGAAGAGAACGCGCGCGCGCGCGCGCTACTATGGTTGTCACGTTACGTGTTTACAAAAACGTGGGGTTCGGTGAGATCAAGAGAATGGAAAAGAAGGGGTTACCTTTAAATCACCGACAATCATTTCACCGACATCGAGTTCGCCGATAATGTTTATTTACCGACACGTTGAAATCACCGACAATCAGTTCATCGACATTGACACCGACCTTACTGTGTATAAGTCTTATTACAGTAGAACGTCAATTATCCGAACCACCGATTATCCGAACCAGTGCTGAATCATCGCTATCCTCATTACTTCTTCGAACCAGAGTGTAGCGCTACCGATTGATTGATGGACTTTGGCGTAATATAAATTAACGCAGTAGTACTCTTGTATTTAATAAGTAATTTTAGGTGTAATTCCTATAGTTATAAACTGTGTAAAGTACATGTATGCTTCATTCTTCGAACTGTTCGATTATCCGAACAATTCGAATTTCCGAATCACCTTGGTCCCAAGCAGTTCGGATAATTGACGCTCTACTGTATTCAGTAGAAGTCGGTGTCAACGTCGATGAACTGATTGTCGGTGATTTAAAGGTAATCCGGACGCGTACGGCGGAGATCTTCGTGTCGAGGGTAGAGTTCGGCCAAACGGGTCCGAGTTAGATCTGGTATCGAGGGGAATAGGTAAGTAGAGAGAGAAAAATATTGATAATTGATCGATGGCGTCGATGCTTAGACTGGGATCGATCGCTCAATGTTGCCGAGAAGTTTGAAACGAGCGCGAACATTTGTTGGAATGCGAAGAATTTTAGAAAATAACAGAAGCAGGAAAACGCGATACATCTGGGCCCGGAGGCTATCTTTCTCGAAGCGCAACAAGGACAGAGTAAACGACACCGTCGCGTCGCTCAGGACAGATAGGAAGTTCGAAAGGCAGAAACAGATAGAGGAAGTAGGTGGAGCAGGGGGACGATCAACGTTGCCGAGGAGGGAGTCGTGAGTGGAATCGAGAGAGGCCCGCACAGATAGAGCGAGAGAATAAGAAGTACAGAGTTTGCTGGGGCGGGGGATAGAGTGTGGCGAAGGCGAGAAAGAGAGACGGAGCAGGAGAAACTCGTCGAGAGTTAAGCTATCTGGTTAAACAAACGGACTATGCCGGACAGAGGGTTTTCTACTAAAAGACGGCATGAAGCGGCAGACGGGCTTGGTTGTTTATGTAACTAGTGACGCGTGCACAGTCGATCCGTGTCTTTTAGTCGGCGGTCGGCGGAGGACTTAACGACGGGATCGTTGCACCGATTTCGTTTGCTGCTCTTCGTTCTACCGTCGCGCCCCCTTCTTTTCATCTTCGTCTTCGTCATCGCCGTTCGACCTCCTCTGTCGCTTTTCTTTTCCGTATTTTCGATCGATCCATCGCGGTGAAGCTCACGATCGACGCTGTCTACAACGCATCTCCGCCAGGACCATGGACAACGAGAAGATCAAACTGTGAGTTGCAAATATCCTTCCTGATGGAATCGGATCGCCCGATCGGCTTCTCTCTCCATCTCTCCACCTTCTCCCCACCAACGAAATTCGCGTTCCGTCGCATCGCGTTGCTCTTAGTGTGTTGGTATTTACACGATCCACGATCCACGCTCCACGATTTTCACGCAGGAAACCGAGAGAAAGGGACATTGAGGGAACGGAGAAGCGTGACCAGGCCGATACCTTTTCGGCCCCCTATCCTGTGATAGAATTTGAACTTTACCGATATACTTAACACACTCGTGTGTTTTCCTGGTAAACCCACTGCTCGTTAACTCGATAGCCGATAAATCGGTAAGCGTGTTCGCGAGCTGGCTCACTGAAGCCATAATACTTCCCCATCACTTTTCCTCTCTTCTCCTCTCCGTGAGCAATATATTTCGTAGCTCGTTTCCAAGTTTGCCGCAATCTTCACTGCGAGATATTTGAAACTCAACTACGATTGTTCACGATTTAACCGCATTTACCATGTATTCGATATCCTGCTGCAAGAAACTCGCTCATCATTCAACCGTAATGCACGAACAATCATTTGTTGCTCAATCTCGATTCGCTTGAAATCCGACTCGCAACAGAGATCGCAACATCTATCGATCACCTTTCCGCAGTAATTCCTTTGAAATCGATACGCGTACGCGACGCTGAGGAATTCGGCAAGGCTGATCGGAGAAGGATTATCGATCCGCGCCGTGGATCCCCGCGGACCGCCGCGCGGTAGCTATCAGCGCGTGCGTCGTTGGCCGTCGCTTCTATTTAGTTAGCGCTCGCGCGAATAGTTTTGCTTGATGCTCGATGTTTAATCGTATTTCGGCCGATCGGCCACAGCAGGAAGAGGACGAATGATACGTAGTAGATAGGACACGCGCCGGGCCCCTATCGCGTAGCAAAGGAAGGAAGCGAAACGTGGCGTGCAATTGATTTTACTGCCAAACGAAACAACGTTACACGTGCGTACAAATAGGTACCTTGAGCCGCTCAGCCCAAACCTTTGCCAGACTTAATCCCGTTCTTATCGTAAGATTCCGTTCTGGAACTCGGTAAAGCAAAGGAATAAGCTTGGTGGTGGTGGCATCGCAGCGATTCGGAAACGATTCAATGATGCGGCTATAGGTACTTACATACCTATACTTTGTTTTGCACACGGCATTGATGGTCGGTAATCGATCGGGAAACGGAGAAAACTCTCGCTACGGATAACCATTTTACGAATGCCCGTTTGCACACGGCATCCTTGGTATCTTGTTGTCAGATAGCGAGCTACGCGGCAACGATAACGATCGGCCGTACAGTTAAGCTCGGCCTCGATCGCCCGTCTCGCGACCATATCTCTTCCTAGTGTCTACGATTTCTACGAATGCCGAATTTGTTTTCGTGCCAGTCAACTGCCTCTCGTTTGCCCGCCTCGTTTGGGCGCGGTTCCGTTCCGAGCCTGCGCGTTTCTTGCGCGGCAACTTTGGAAAAACTAAGGGGAAAGTAGGAGAGCTACCAATCACGTGCGTAATATTTAATACTCTAATCTAAAGATGAAACGTGATTCCTTTTGCGATATGCCGATTATTGCCGATAGCGGTTGTCATAATGAGGTTGTAAACAATCATCTGTCCAATAATTCCGTTAGAGACGGTTATAAAATTTGGTGTCACTTTTAAGAAGGATCCGAGTCGGCAATCGGCAACTTTCTCGTCGGTTGGTATTCGAATCGTGGGAAATGCGAATGAACTCGGGAAGAGAACATCGATCGCGTGAATGAAGAATCGTAATATGAACGGTCCCACGTCCGACGATGCACCGCGGTGCGTGGAATACATACGTATATTGGGCCGTACGACACGATAGAGTAGAGTGCATGAATAAACTAGGTCCTCGTTGGTTCGTAGATTCGAGGACAAAGCGGTGTACGGATACGGGACGAGCATTCCACCGAACAACAACCAAGACGAGGACAACGTAGTATCACCGAGGAAAGTGATCTTCTGCGTGCACGGGAAGCTCTCGGGATGCTGTACGGTAGTGAGGGGCACGTCGGTCGACGAAAGCCCAGCCGGTGATTATCAACAAAATTCTTCCAGTAAGAGTCTACTACCTGCTTCAACTGTTAACAGTCGCATAAACCGTTTATTACGCCATAAAGTCTCCAACTAACTTCCTTCCTTCCATCTGTCTCCGTAGCCGTGCTGGAAGATCATTGCCACAGAGAAAGAGACGAGGAGATAGATAAAAAGGCAAGAAAGAAATTACTGCTTGCTAGTACCCTGTGCGTAATGTTTATGATAGCAGAAATCGTAGGTAATACGCCACGTAGTAACGTACGAGGAGCACGAGCGAGAGAACGAAGGTGAAAGATGTTTGTCAGTTAGAGGATCGCTCTCTTTCTTCCAGGTGGAGTGCTGTCCAATAGTTTGGCCATCGCGACGGATGCTGCGCACCTGTTGACCGATTTCGCCTCGTTTATGATCTCTCTGTTCTCGATATGGGTAGCCAGCCGGCCAGCCACCAGGAAAATGCCGTTCGGCTGGTACAGAGCGGAAGTACGAGTCGTCGCCAATTCTCTCGGCGGAGGAGACGTTTGCGAGCCGGACGTCTCTTCGCGCCCTTTCCAACTGTAACACGATAAAATTGTTACAGGTAATAGGTGCCTTGACGTCGGTTTTACTGATATGGGTAGTTACTGGAATCTTGTTTTACCTGGCGGTCGAGAGAATAGTTCACAAGGACTTCGAACTAGATGCCACCGTGATGTTGATCACATCTGCCGTCGGCGTTGCGGTAAATCTAGTGTTAGTGACACTAACAACATTATATCGTCAATTTAGAAAGCCGTCCCGACGCCCCGCACCTAATCGGTTGGAGTTTTCCGAATTTTCGCGATCGCTGAATGTTGCAGGATGGGCGTGTCGCTGCACGAACACGGACACGGGCACAGCCACGGGCATGCTTCGCATAAAACGAGTCGCATAGAAAACGAGGGAATGGACGAGGAAGATCTCTCCCAAGATAGAAAAAACATCAATGTGCGTGCCGCCTTTATCCACGTGGTGGGCGACTTCATTCAAAGCATAGGAGTCTTCATCGCGGCCCTGGTTATTTATTTCAAGGTAAATCCGTCGTTTCTCGAAGCCAACCGAACCGAACCAACGTAACGAAACATTTTCAGCCGAGTTGGAGCATAGTCGATCCAATTTGTACCTTCCTATTCTCCCTCCTGGTAATACTGACTACCGTTGCGATCATCAAAGACGTTATGAACGTTCTGATGGAGGGGATACCGAAGGGATTCGAATATTCTCAAGTGGAGAGCACCTTCATGCAAATCGACGGAGTCGTCAAGGTGCACAATCTCCGTATCTGGGCGCTTTCCTTAGATAAGACTGCGCTATCCGCGCACATCGCGATAAGTAAGCTACAATCCGATATTACAATGTTCAATCTTTTATCCGCCTCGTCTGTCCCTCCCGTTATCATTCTCTTTGTCTTTCTGTCGAAGAACCCGGGGCAAGTCCGCACGATATACTGCGCACCGCAACAAGAAACATTCACAACAAGTACAAATTTTTCGAAATGACGCTCCAAATAGAGGAGTTCAACGAACGAATGGAAAATTGCAGACAGTGCAAAGCGTTGTCGCAATAGTTGAGCGGGAGCTCTTGAAAGCTGATGATAGAGCGAAACGTTGCGAGTCACGAGCCAATGACGAGCAACATTCGGTTACCCCGTTTCTTCGCCAAACCGCGGTCGATCGTTTCTTTGATCGCTACGCTTCCATCTTGATTACTTTCAAAGTTTCTCTATCTTGTCGTTATTATCGTTATTTATTGTAAAAGTGACTTTCAACGAAGCCATCCAATAGAATTTGTACAGTCACGGAACGATATATCGAATGCCCACTTCACTTTCATATCCAACCGCTATCGGGAAGTAAAGTGTTCGAACAAGGAAAATAAAGAATATACATATTCGACGAGTACCCACTAATTTATTTATATTCCCGAGTGTATCGCATTTCTCGATTGAAACACAAGCCGTGGTTTGTTGCCAACTTCATGGCGAGCGTTCCGAACGGTCCCGAATCCTAACCTTACCGGACGTACTGGCACGTAAGTACGAAAAAGTGGCAGATGCTGTCAGATTTGGTTCAACGGAACTGTGAATTGTCAAACCGGTAGTATGTCGGAAGATAAGTCGTCGAGCATAGGACACGATGCGAAAGATACTACGACGTTATCGGAATTGTTCGACAAAGCGTTCGAGCTATTTAACCAGATCAATAAAACTGATGAGCCTACAAACAGCTCGAAAGTTCAGGTACACACCTATCGGGTGGCATCTTTTAAAGATCTTTGCGTGATCTAGAGCTATTAGTAATAATCTTCCTCGGTATTATCCTTTTCGCATGCATTAATGCACGTCCTTCTGCTTTTCTTATTCTATATCAGTCTGACGTTAGACGGGCTATGAGTATGTTGGAAGACGCGACAAGACTCGTCTCCGTAGTCGATATGTTCAGCGAGAATGAAAGCTTCGAGGAGGTGCCTACGGAAAACATTAAATATTTTTTACTGCCGGCCTTCCTTGGGACACTAGCGACGAAACTTTGCAATATAAACGAACGAATGCACGTGATTAATGTCGCCGAGATTTATTTCCTGGACTTTTTGAAACGCGTTAAAACTTATGGTTTGACCGACATCCACTTACCAGAAATGAAATCGGAGGCCGAGGCGGAAAACGTTTCCGTCAGGACCCGATCAAATGCGGAATTAATTACAGAAATGGTATGCGTGTTCCTCCAAGGCGTCCATCTATATTCGAGACCCGCTCCGAAGTCAAGCGTTATTAATAATTGACGTTTCGTAGGTATGCCGTAGGAATACAAAGTTGCAAAGATACAGGGAGCAAAAGGAGCTAGAATCGCAATTGGAGACTCTCAGAACGAATTTGTCCAACTTAAACATAGATGACGATGTCAAGAGGGAATATTTCATAACGCTCATAAAGTTGTACATAAATCTGACGATAGAGGACCTGAACTCTTTGGCTACGGAGAAGCCGATTCTGGAGCATATCGCAAAAGAAGGAAAAAACGAAACTATGAACTCTCGTGCTTTGGATAAACAGAAACCCTCCATTCCCAAGTTGCAACCAATTATTATTACTCGAGATGAAATGCAGAAGAAAGTGTACGGCGCTGGCTATCCTAGTCTACCTGTTCTTACTGTTCAAGAATTTTATGACCAGCGAGTAAAAGATGGGGAGTAAGTAGAAATATTTGTATTTAGAATTAGAATAATCCTCTATATCGCTGACCTAATCCCATTGTTATCATTTCAAGCTGGCCTGATTCGTCACAACGAAATCAGGTGAATTCAAAGTGTTTGCAAAACGTGGGCAACAGTGGTAACAACAGCGAGGAGGAAGAAGATATTGAAAAAGAAAAGAGGGTCGAATCAGATGATCCAGAAATGTTGAGGCAATTACGTGCTATGGACGAATACAAGGACACGCATAGGCGAGGTTGGGGCAATCGTGCCAATAGAAGTTAAATGTGTAAATGTTAAACCGCATAGCCCTGTATCTACCACACGTATCTTGTGAATACCCTTCCGAAACAAGTATTTGTAACTTGCGGGTATTTCCCCAAATCAATGTCATTCTCTCGAAAATCCTATTATAAATGTTGACGCATCGACTCCAAATAAAACCTGAACATTTTTACAGAAAAACTGATTTTTCTCATTTATTTAATCCTCCGTCCTCGAGGCATCCCAGCTACATCTGAAACTTCGCACATCGAGACTTAGTGCCACCTCTTTCGACGTCATGTTCTCCTGTTACGAAGCTCAATTTTAGAGCGTTCTGAAAATTTTGGAGCAATGTATCAGGAGAACATGAAGCGAAAAGAGGTATATCCTGAATTTCACCATCGAAGGCCTTTCGGAAATTCTGCGCCTCTACGTTGAATAGTTCTCCGCCTTAGATTCTCTCTTCGAAGACGGGACTTAGTGCCACCTCTCTCGACGTCATGTTCTCCTGTTACAATTCTGAATTTTAGAGCGTAACCAAAATTTTTGCCAGATTCTAGCCAAATTTGTATTTGTATTTTTTTATTTACCACGATACATTTCGTTGGATGGCGTTGGAGGAGCTCTGCTCCTATTTGCCCAAAGAACGATGGTCTGTAATTCTAGTCAAATTATCGGGAGAACATGAAGCGAAAGGAGGTACCTATTCTAAATTTTAGCATCGAAGGCGTTATCTTTAAGTAGCGAACAAGAGCTACGTCTGTTCCTTTTGAATCTATGTCTCAGAATCACCTCTGGAAGGTGTTACTTTCCACTTAGTTAATACTAAGGTCCAAATTTTGGCTTTACTTTATAAAAACTGTGTTTTTCTTGGGAAAGCATGTCGTCCACAAGTAATGTTGTTTATATAAATTTTTATGTTAAATAAATTTGTTTTGCGTTAAATAAACCCGAATAGGAAAGCAAAGTTGAAAGGCGTATGTGTTCTTGTTTTGTTGTGATCCTTGTTTCTCGGTCGTTGAACGAAATACGTTTATAAAACGATGTTTAAATTGTTACTTTGACAGAATCATTTGTAAATCGCGGGTTTCAAATTACCTAAATTTCCACTTCTTGAATTCTAATTCCTACCACCATCTACAAAATATAGGATAGACCTATCACGCAATGTAATTTTGTGTCACATGCTCGGGGGGCTCGCGAGCCCCCTTACCATTTTCGTGTCACACCCAACGTTATCGATTCAGTCCAAAATAAGATTACAATGCTACGAGTGGTAGGAATTAAAATTAAATTATATCGGATACGCTCGGGTACTTTCATCGTAGATGTTTTTTACAATTTTTAAATCCATACAATAGTTAATAAGGAAAGGGCCAATCAATTTGTAACGAAACGTAGAGTTTTAACTACTAATCTACCGTTCCCAAGTAATACTTAAACTATTGCAAAATGTCCTCGGGTCCCGAAAACTATGAATATAAACTTTACAAAAACGTTTGAATTCCTTGTTCTCAATAATTTATACGTGCCGTAGGATGGGCAACGTCTATTTAGACATGCGCGGAGTGCAGAGATTTGCGGGAATGTCAGTAACAGCTTCAATTTTTAATATTTTTCGACGTACGACACGCGAAAATGTTAGTTAAGTGTTCCACTACAGGTAAAGTACTAACAATCAATGTCAACTTGCAATTTATAGCTTGTATAAGCTTTCAAGAAGAACCATATTTCGGCGCCATATAGTTTCCAGATCACCGAAATAGATTTTCGGAGAAAAATCCACGTGAATCCACGTGAGTCGCTGACAAATCGAGCCAAAGCGTAGCGTAACGAAAGCCTGTCCTCTATGTCAAACTCTTGCTCGAAACAAGTCACACGTATACAAGCCCGCACACACCTTTCAGCATTTCAACACATTTCAGAGTAGTTTCGGAGTTGGACGCTGTTCATGAACAGAGGCCGCTAAATTCAGTCCTCGATTTATGGGTCGGTAATACAGTTTGGGTGGTGACACGAAGTCCCATAAGGTGATAGGTCTATTCTATACTTTGTCGATGGTGATATAAATATGTATTTACCATTCCGTCGATAAATTATCTGGTTTGTAATTGCATCGATCGATTAAAACTAGGTGACAGAAAAGCTTGAGGGGTGGGAAATGTTAAACGAAATAGATGGCATGCATTATGCAAGCCGAAAGAAAGAATGGGACCGACAGGTGTGGGTTGAAAAACTACGAATATCGTGCATCCTATAACCCATTCGTATCCTCGTGCACTGTGCACTGTGGAGGCACAGGCGATCTGAGGTGATCACAGGCGATAGTCATCACATGCGTCAGCAGTGAGCAGCAACAGGTTGTTTGTGTCGCGGGAACACATTCGCACCCTTTTTGTTTTCAATAACGTAACGTAACTTATGTAGTAACGTATGTAAGTGAACTCGAAAGAAGCGGGAGTTATGTATAGTCGCGAACTTGTCTGTCGAACATTGTTATGTCGAATTTAGGTCGACGGATCGACCGTCTCGCTCCTGATGGGTGCGATTCGAAGGCGCGCACGGAATATATTAGTTCTCGGAAATAGTAGATAGCCTCGAAATATTGTTCGCGCGTAACCCGTCTACCTCGGGAAAAAATCGTATCACGCCATTGGACATCGAGAAGCTGCTTTTCCTCTTTACGTGCATACAATACGTTTAAGTTTCGTGCGACGTTCACCGTCGTCCGTCGCCAGTTTAGAATTTCTTTTGGGAATAAGATGATTGCGTCGATTGTGCAGGCGTTGGTATGTCACTGACGGAACAACCATTCTTCTCAAACGTACGTATGTACTTCATTTACGAATCACTATTTAGTTTTGCTGCCATGATAAACGGTTTAGCACGAAGAGGTTATATATAAGTACATACTTATTTACACGCATAGTATATAGCCACACAAGTGTACATCGCCCATTCATCGTTTAAAGTTGTCGACAACGGCGCTATTCAAGTTACCTCAAGGCAACATGTTTGTTAATTCGATTTGCGACCCACTTATGAAAACACATTAATCCCTTAAGAGGCTCTTGTACCCTGCATTACAATATTTTTTCTCTCCGTCAACATTATCAAACGACACATTCGCGTGGTCTTTCATCCAGATAATTTCTTTTAATCTGCTCGACCACGTAAGTGTATGGATAATGATGATTTCGTGACTTCCTAAACTATGATAGATCGACCGTAACCGTACGGGTACCATTTCTTCTTTCAGACAACAGCGACAGCCACTAAAATTATAAAGAAACGAAAATAGAAATTGCCTGACTGTTTACTAGAAAGAAATTTGGAAACAATGGAGAGGCCACAAGGAAGTGTGTACGTGGGAGGTGACAATCATCTTTTAGATTATTGGGAGGAGTACGAAAAAATGATGGAAGAGACCAAGCTGTTGGACGATTACTTAGAAGAGGAGTGTCCACGTAACTACGACGGTAATATCCTCGAGTGGACGCTAACTTTGAAGGAGCGAGAGATAAGTTGCTAGCAGGAGCAATATGGTTATTCGCAGATGGGGAAGAAGAAGCCGAATGGTTACGTACAGCTGGTTTAGGACAGCTAACGGAAGCATGGAAAGCTGGAAGGGAAGTACAGCCGGACGAATTGGGGGCAGCCCTACGTCCGCTATCCAGAGCGCAAGCGGAGGCAGTGAAACGTCGCGTGAAATCGCTAAATCACACAGTGAAGCAGCGTTTTAATCAACGTCAACGCGTTCGCAAGCCAGACATCAGAGACGTATTTAAAGACGTGGAGGTATAGATTGGAGTTGAGCGCTGTAAGATTAAATGAGAAGTATTTGGTTATTCGCCATTGAAATTTCAGGCATCAAGCACCGGAACGAGATCACGCAGCGCTACGCCGGATTCTTTAGACTCTGTAGCAGGTACGACGCCGGAGAATGCGTCGCCTCCGTCACCGCCAGCGGTTACCGCTATCGCTGAGCATCACGCGAAGTAAGCTCTCCTTGCGCTGTATCGCTACAACGAGGGTCGCTTAGTCGACACTGGTTAATCGTCGTTGTTTTTCCCAAGTGCCAACGTTCCGAACTTTGTTTCGGTGTTTCAACGATCGTCAGGCGAAAGCAAAGAAACTGTACGCAGGACTCCGAGCGCCCCATCGACGACGGTGCAAACGGCGCAAACGACGCAAGGTCTACCGCAAACTTCGTTGCCCGTTCAAGAAATCTTTAGACGCGCTGGTAATTGGTTACGAGGAGACGTCGCAAACGATTCAGGTCTATATAGGAAGCTCTACTACGCTCTGCCGTATCAGCTCGATCGTACGCTAGACGTAACGAAGTTACGTTGAATTACAGAAGGTATTCAGCTGACGGGATACCACAGATTAGGAACCATACACGTTTCCAGACCCACCATACAAAGACGCAGTGGAAGCGATCCTAGCGAAGTAGCCAATACGACGGGTTTGGACAACGAATCTATCGAGAAGTTAAACATTTCCAAGGATTCGACATTAAGGTAATGATAAGTGTTAAAAGAGTTTTATCTGCACGCGATGATTCTGACCGGACGAATTCGTAGGAGAAACTCGGGCAGTCATGCCACGGTGACTCGAAGTCACAGTAGCCTGTACGGACTAACGAGACCAGCGGATGAAAGCTTGATAACGCATCCTTTGAATCGAACCTCGTCTCACGGTCACTTGAGCTTCGAAGACATGTGCAGAGCGAACGAAGTAAAGCAGCAGTCATGGAACGCCGATACACTCGTGTCCGACGACATACAGAATCGGCTAGGAGTGGAGATGTTATCGCAACGAGACCTCACCAGGTTACAGCCACTGTTGTGGCTCGAGTTGACCGCGGTATTCGACAGGTATAACGTGCCATTGAAGAAACGTAAACCGAACAAACGCCGGACGAAAGGTTCGCATCGATGGTCGGGCATCGCCGACAGATAGTTCTTTATTCTTACATCATGGATACCGATAACTGTTTAACGTTATTACTATGTCCGTAGCTGGAAACTTATTCGGCGTGTCGTTATCCACTCTGTTGCTTCGCGATAGCCAATTGACATCTGAGGAAAACAATATTCCGTTAGTGTTCCAAAAGCTTGTTAACGAATTGACGAAACGGGGCGTAAAAGAGGAGGGAATCCTTCGCGTCGGCGGACATAAGCAAAAAGTACATATAACCAGATGTTAATCACACAGATTAAGCCTCCTCGGCTTTTCTTTCTTTTGCGTGAAGTATATAATCGTGAATCGTGATCGTATTCAGGTCGAGTCGATATGCATGCAACTGGAAACGGATTTCTATTATAAACCCAAAGAGATGGACAAGTTGTTGAAACGCATGTCGTGTCACGACTTGTCGGCGGTTTTGAAAAAGTTGCTAAGAGATCTGCCGCAACCGCTGCTCACCGTCGAGCTAATCGACGCTTTCTATCAAAGTCACGGTAAGTGAACGATCAATTTTCTATCAGACGAGTGCATGCATGTACGTAGAAAGGAATGGAAGAGCCTCGCTTGGCTAAGCATACTGGCGTACGCGTCCGCGTCCCAGATCTTTCTCCTCTGACTGAGCTTTATTGTTAGTTCAGTGTTTCTTTCTTTTTATTTATTTTTTTTTTGTTTATTAATATATGTACACATTTGTTTGTTCCGTGCCGTTCAGGGGTGAAGAGTCGGCAAGAGTTATCGTACTCTTTGAATTTGCTGGTGCTACTATTACCGATAGAACATCGGTGTACCCTGAAAGCGTTAGTAACGTTCTTGAAATTGATCGTGGCGAATCAGGCGTCGAATAAAATGTCGATCCATAACGTGGCGATGATCGTGGCACCGTCTTTGTTCCCACCGCGATACGTTCACCCTCGAGATCGTACCGACTTGACCGCTCAGGTTAACATGGCTGCCATATGCTGTCAGGTGACGGAAGCTCTTCTCAGCAACGCCGATACACTGTGGTACGTACCGAACGACCTTATAAATCAGCTTCATAGACAATCCGAGGAGGAAAGGTATCGAAAGTACAAGAAAAAGTATTACTAACGAATAACGATAAGACGTTTCGTAAGCAATGAAGTTGGCAATAGTCGTGTGCCTTTGTTGCGATTAGTTTTATATCGATTTTACCCAGTCTCGAGGTGCAATACGTTTAATAAAGTTGTAAGTAGCTCGTATGTTTGACCGTTTCGCAATGCGCTTGCCTGTTTCAAACATTTTCCGAACATGCTCAAACGTACTTCCTCGCGGTCGGTATTAAATAGTCTGTTCGCTCCAATTTCGAACGGTATGTATTCGGCGAAAACGCGTGCACGTGCAATGAAAGCCATTAATTCCGTTCAACCGTCCTAACCTCGTTCGTATCGTTTAGTCGTTCCGCGTCGCGTCGCGTCGAATACAAGAGCCGCAACTTCAGGCCTAACCGATGAAATCCCACGGAAATCGTACTCTTTATTCGCCGATTCTCACGTAACACAGGAGTCTAGGCAAGTGGCATTTCAAACATTACACTTCTATCTGGTATACAAGATATAATAAGTATTCTAATTTATTACTAATATTTTGCATAATTCAGCGTGGAGTCTCCGCAACTATCCCGTAGATGTACATATCCGTCGTTTATCTTTAATATTTCCCTTTCTTTCCTACCTTTGATTTTTTGAACATTTTTTATCTGGTTGCGCATTGGTATTCCATTGTAACCGTGTTCAACGTTACCCGGAGTTAACGAGAAGAACGAGCGATCGAAAATGCCAACTCCATGTTTCCATTCACGTTCTTGTCGTCTTCTCTGATTCGCCATATTATTCTAAGTAATTGTACATATTGTATTTCGTAATGTTCGTACACTCGCGGGAAATAAAGTGCCAAAGAAAATAAAAGACGATCCTGTTTCCTTAATTTTAGGGGGCCCTTTTTTATCCATAAGTTCGACAAAGAGCGTGCGAGCAGGGTGTGTGCGTGTGTGCATCTGTGCGTGAGGCAGAGAGATGATGGGGAGAGTTTGAGTGAGTCTGAGTCCAGGTTGAAGAAGAAGCTTTTGGAAGTTGCATCGCGGCAAGGGGAAGCGGTAGGTAAGTTTTCTAGTACTTACGTGTGCAATTGTAAGCACACGTTTGATACCGCGCATACGGCTACACGATGAAACGCAAAATCGCTTCTTGACTAGAGCTGTTTCGAGACTCGAAACATTCGAGTAGCTTGAAGTTCGCACCGAGCGGGACTCGGTTTTTCGAGCCGAGCCGAGGCCCGAACGGTTTCGGGTAACCCGAATGTTTTGGGTAGCTCGATTTTTTCGGGTAGCTCGATTTTTTCGGGTAGCTCGATTTTTTCGAGCAGCCCGTATATTTCGAGTAACTCGAATGTTAATATATGTATAATATATAGTTAGATGTATAATATAATGCTTCAGTTATATGGAACCCCAGACACAAGCAGTACATCGGACTAATCGAGAGGGTACAGCATAAATTTCTGAGGCTGGCCTCAAGGGCTCTGGGCAAGCCGATGCATTTTAGCGACCATGACTACGGTCCAGCCTTGCAATTAATAGGCATTGCCACTCTATTCGATCGAAGGCTCTTGTCCGATCTAATTTTTCTTTTTAGGGTCATTCACTGCCATTTTGATTGTCCAGAGCTCGTGGCAGCATTGAGGTTCCGTGCTCCGGTACGTGTATTGCGACCAAGGCCACTTTTCGATTGTATCGAGCCTACGTACCGCAGCTACACAGCGGATCCCATAACTAGGGCCATGGTTGAAGCAAACCAAAGTCTGGCTGACATTGATATGTTCTCCGTATCCCCCGATACCCTCCGACGGTTTCTGAATAGTAGATCTTCCTCCCATCCAATACTAGATTAAGTGCGTTTAGTTTAAGTTGCGACCTGTTTATTATACTTTAATTCGTTTAATTCTTAGTATCTCTTGTAATTTAAAGGGTTTCCCGTAAATAATAATAATAATAATATTATTATAATATTATTATATATTATAATATATATTATACATCTAACTTAATTTATATTCGGTGCCTACAAAATGTTCCAGCTACATCAAGCTGTCACACTGCACCATGCAGTCGACTACCTAAAATATATTCGGGCGGCTCGAAACATTCGAGTTACCCGAAAAAATCAAGCTACCCGAAACGCATTCAAGCTGCTCGAAAAAATCGAGCTACCCGAATCCGTTCGGGTCTCGGCTCGGCTCGATTGTTTCGAGTCTCGAAGCAGCTCTAGAATCTTGACCAATAGAATGTTGCGAAAGAGGGGTGCAGGCGGACTGGTCCGAATCGAAAGCGATCAGATGGATCCGTTTGCGAAAGACAGCTATATCTTACCGTGGTCCGTGACTAGATTCCTCCAAGAGTTTATCGCCGAGGTGTCTCGAGTCATCGCACAGACGCGATCACTCTCTCGAGATCTACGTCACCTATGATAGGCGCGAAGAGATCGCCGGCCAATTCTCGGGGACAGCAAGCGGTCAAAATCGGGAGGACGAGCATGATCTTGACGAGTCTGGCGGATCGCTCGGCCCGACCGCGACCGTCTAAATGTCGAACGAGAGTTTCCACCGCGGTGTCCATTGCTCGCGACATCGCGCGGAAGGCGTTCTTGGTCGAGGCGATCTCTAGATTGCCAAGAGAAAAGAAGGAGAAAAAGAGAGAAAGAGAGTTCTCGATCGCCTCTCGTATTCGCGTGATTCGTAAAAGGTTTACCGGGTCGGCAGAGAGCCATGGTCTCTAGAATCGAGATCTCGATGCGATCAAGGCGCAAGTCTGAGATGGTGGAGCGCGCCGCTGTCAGAGCGTCGTCCGCGGAGATCACGGCCAAGTTGCTCGTGCGGTCGGTCTTTCGAAAATTCGACAGGTCGATCGGCCAGATGGCGGCTCGTAAGATAAACGCCGCTGTCCATCCTCTCCGGAGCATCCTGTTCTGCTCGTCCACCACGAGCATCGAAAACTCTGGATGCTGCCGTGCGGCGCGCACGGTCGCGAGGAATATCTGGGCCGCGATTTCGTATCGTATCGTGGGTCCTGGAAACAGTGGCGTTTAGTCGAGTCGAGCGGCCGCGATTCAACGGTTCCGAGATCTCGTTACCCGTTGCGGCGATCCTCGTCGCTCGGGTATGTTGGTATAACGGGGTGAAGATGAATCCAGCGGGATCGCTTGTCGCGCGGTAGATTGGCGGCTCTACCGAGAAGATCGACGTCGCGATCTCCGGTTCGCGGGGAAGGATGACCGGGGGTCGGGACGGAAAAGAAGAAGAAGAAGGAGAAGAAGTTGGCGTAAGTCGATCGGCCAGGTTCCACGCGACGGCGATCTTGCTTCGAACTCGCGGTCCTCGCTCTTCTTGAACAGCTACGAAAAGTGGAAAAGTGGATTTTCTGCAAGCGCCGTGTGCTACGAGTCAAATTAATCGGTCGAGTTGGCCATTGTGTGCTTATCGTTTCGCACGTTACTTCTGCGCCGCGGAACGCGTAGGTATCGTTGATCAGCGGCGACGCGGTCACAGCCGGACGTTTGGCGAGTGGCCGAGTATGTAGCTAAGTAGTTATCTACAGTCATTCCCCTTCGATTTCGTTTGATTTGTTGCAGAGCTTGAAACGTAGATACCTACCTGATGTGTTCATGCCGACGGTGAAGCACTTGTTGAGGCGGCAGTGCGGGCACCAATTGCGTCTCGCTTTGTCCACGGAGCATGTTCCCGTGCCGGCTAGAACGAAATTTGGCCAGGAACGAGTTTCGCCCAGAATCCATCTCGATTCGTGGAGGTACAGAGAATGGAGTTCGAACCTATGCAGGTGAAGAGAGCTCCGCGGCGCACGGATCGCTTGAAAAAGCACGAGCAACCGTCGCAGCAGTAGACTCCGTAGTGTTTCCCGTAGGAACGGTCGCCGCAAACCTTGCAGGCCACCGGGCTGGGCAGCGTTCTTCCTGCTCCCATAGAAAACACATTCGCGGGAAACGATCGAGCGGCTGGATGTCGGGCGCCAACGACTTACCCATTCGTTCGGGTTCGGAGGTCGGCAGGCTCCAGCCGAAAAGTAGTAGCGAACGATGCGCGGCCGGACAGGGCCGAGGCTGAGGATCGACTGGTCGCCAACCTATCGTCGAGAACCAAGGAGAGCCGGTGTTTGACACGCGGTCGCGAGGGGTAGTTTAGTTTATCGACGACCAAGCCGACCAGCACATGGTCAACACCGGCGAGAAGGAGATCGCGCTGGTCGAGGGCAGGGGTTGGGTTTGACGCGACTAGTTGTCACTTGGCTCGTCGCGCCGCGAAAGGATAATATTTGCCGAGCACTGACGAGCCGCGGGCGATCGTTAGGTCGTGTGCGAGGAATCGCTCGACAGCTCGAGTGGGGCTCGGAGGGTCGTAAGGGATTGAACGGCGCGCGAGTCCTCACCGACGAAAGCTTTAGATCGAAAGCTGTTTTCTTTATTGCGCGTCGCAAAACTAATTATACAGGAACTGTACAGAGAGCCGGTCGATTCGAACGATTCGTCGCCGATCGGCGTACACACGTATCTATACCTAAATATGTACTTAGGCACGTATGCGCATAGTATAGAACGAGGCGAGAACGAGGCAGGTCGATAAATCGTTACACCGACGCGACGCGACGCCACGCGTCTTTTCGCGTTCTCGTCGTTGACGTGCTCGCACGTCTAGAGAGGAGAATCCGAGAGACGGATCCTGCGGCGCGGCGCATTGATCGTCGACTCTACTACTTACAATTAGGGGAATCGAGACACGAGCCTCGACAGAACCGTCGAACGACCGAAGCGTCGAATTCGTTACCGTTTCTCCACCGACAGAAACGAGCTGTTGCTCGATAATGAACTCGTCCTTCGGTCCCCGGGCACTCTGATCGAATTACGTCGATATACCGTGGGCCGATACAATTATTTACAGCTAATTGTACGTATCATACGTATCCGTGCACAAACGAGCGAGTACAATGTCGCGAGAATGCGCAAGAACGAGCGTAAGGAAACTACTAAGGTAGGTATGCATCGCGGGAATCGCGTCAACGAAGCGGCTCGGGTAAAGAGATTTCCATTCTTCTCTTACCGATCGCGCCCCCTTCTCCTATTTACTTTCGTTTCGTCGGATTTCCTTCGTCTTCCATCGTGTTCCACTCGATGTCGAACGTAGCTCACTCGTCGGTATACATAAGCGCGCCGTCGCGCACCGTCGTCGGCATGTACCTAAGTAAGTAGTATTGCTTTCTGGCGGGATGGAAATCGGAGTTAGGAAGATGCGAGCAATTTGGCAGCAGCGGTCACGTGATGCTGATGATGATAAGGTGCCTCTTGGCTTCCGTAATAAGCTTGCTGCTGGTGCTCGCTGTTCGCCACGCCAAGCTGATGGGGATGTTGATAATAGGAGGAATAAGGCTGACCAACGATTCCATCGCAACTCCGCGGTTCCGTCTTGACGGTAGCTACGCTTCCGGTTGCCAACAGCGACGTGTGTCCCAGATAAACTGGTCTGTCCGCCGAGCTGGACGCGCCTGCGGATGATGCCTTTGACGCTTCAATTTGATGCTGCTGTTGCTGCTGTTGTTGCTGCTGTTGTTGTTGCTGCTGTTGCTGTTGGTTGCCCTTGAGTTCTGTGAATTGCGCGAAACAGGTCCGTGTCTGATTCGTGAAAGCCGAACGGAAAAGGCGGGGGTGTCGAACTCGAAAACGGAGGGGAAAGGAACGGCGAAATCGATTGGTTTTCGCCGCGACTCACCTGTGGACGGAGAGGAGGCGGTGGAAACGGTGGTTGGCTCGTGTTCTCCGGCGGACGGCCTGGCATTAGATTCGGGCGTCTTCTTCGGCTTACGTTTCCGCGTCTGAATGCCGTCCTTCCGCATGGCCAACGGCCTGTTGACGCCGTGAAGCTTAAAGTAAAGGCCGCACGCGTTGCAGACCGGCTCGCCCTCGTTGTTGCGCCTCCAAAGAGTGGTGGTTCGTGTACCGCAATTGGTGCAGCAGAGTCCCAGTCGCCTGGTCGCCGTCTGAAATTCCGACATCCGTTCCATACGCAGATCGATCCGCGTTTCTTCACTGAATTGCACCGAGGATTGTGGCTGCCATGTCGACGACCAACTTACCAGCCGTTTAGAGGGCTTGATCAGGGGTCTGTTCATTCCGTTCATCTTGTGATACAGCCCGCACGCGTTGCACAAGTAATGCCCGGTGCCGTCTCTCCTCCAAAGCGGCGTCGATATAGCACCGCAATTCACGCACTCGCGACCCTCGCCAAATTGAAAGTCCATCGCGGTATCTAAAAGAATGGAGAAACAGATTCGAGGGGCTGGTCTCCTCTGACCCGTCGACCGAGCGAGCCGAGGTCGGGGCGAACGCGTGGCCAGCAGGGCCTGCACCAGAGTCTAGAAGGCTCCGGCAGTGGGAAAAGAAACGCGGCGCGCGATGCACGGCAAGCCACTCGACCGCGAGAGCTCTTTTCAAAGAAGCCGCTATCGTTTATCCGTTGCAGATGGCCCGCTGCGCGATGCGGTGCGTTCGTCGACCAGGAAAGGAGCTTTTTTTTTATCGTCCAGCCATCAAGCTCGCTTTTCCTCCGCGCTTTAGTCTGGTTAATATCTCGCGCTAACCGTTCCATTTCCCTCCCCCCTGTTTCTCTCGAAATCCCTCCGATCGATAGTTAGAGAGAACGGTTGAAAGTTCCTTGCCGCCGAGAGTTCCGTCGTCACGAGGGACGAGACGAGAAGAGATAGTAGACAGTAGGTACGAACCGTATGGCGAGGCTCGTTGAAATCCAGCTCCATCGTAAGCACGCCAGGAGGACATCATGGCGACGTTCTGGGCGTAAAAGGGTGCTGCTGCGGCCGCGGCGAGGCTCGAGTGAGGATGCCCGGTGTGCGGGTGCGCCGCGTGCGGATGCGCGTGGCCGGAGTGCGGTCCCATCGCGGCGACGGCAGCCGCGGAACCGCTGGCGTGACCGGCGAGCGCGTGATGCGCCGCATACGATTCCACCCCATGCTGCCACGAGGCTGCAGTCTTCTCCCTTTCGTGCCATTTCGTTTTGTTTTAAGGATCTGGCCGTTACTCGATTCCGAGGTACGAGTCGGGCCAGCGTCGCTTACCGCCGACGCGACGGAGCACTCGACTTCTAACTTACCAAGCGGGTGACCCGGAGCCGGGGAACGAGTGGTACTGGGCTGCCGCTGCGGCTGCCGCAGCCGCTGCCGCCGTCGCTGCCGATGGAATGGTCGGCCTCGAGGAGGGCACGTAGACGGGTGCCTGAAGCTGCTGGCCGTGCTGTTGCTGTTGCTGTTGTGACTGCTGCTGGTAGTCGGAACTCGCGCCGTAGCCGCCGCTTCCACCCCCGTGGAACATCCTCCCCGAGAACTAGAATCACGGCATCTGTTCGACAGAAGGAAACGTTCGCGTTACCGCGACGGGACGCGACGGACCCCGTGTTCTTCCTCAGGCCTTATCGCTGGAGCGTCGCCCTTGTCACGGAGAACGCGCTCCCGCGAATCGACGAGCGACCGAGGACGCACCGCACCGCACCGCACCGCACCGCCAGACTGCTCGCAAACGAGATCGCGCAAGCTTGCTGCTGCGGAGCAAAATCGCGAGGATAGAGGGCCAAAGATGCCGAAGAGACGGAGATCGAGAGCTGTTGGTCGGGTGGTTCCTGCGGTGAGAGGCGCGCAGTCGCCGGTGTGGCGGGCCTAGAGGGTCGTTGACGACGAGAATGCCGGTGGGGAAGAGAGATGAGGAACCGAATGGACGGAGACGGAGGAAGAGCGAGACAGAGCGCGCAGACGCGTCTCCACCTTCGAGGCGCGACTCTGCTCCGAGCGTAGAGTCCAAGATACGGGATAGCGGCCATCGCGGCCACGAATAAGATCCGTGTAGGCGGGACCAAAGCTCTGTCGCTCGCGGCACCCTCACCGCCGCCGCAACCGCGACCGCAACCACAGCCATCGCAGGGGTCGATCGCAAGCTACTTAGGTAGCAGAGGGACAATTCAACCGTTAACTGTTCCTAATTCGCCATTAATCGACCGTCAGGAAACGACGGTGGTAGACACCTGTTCTTCCTATTTGCAGCGTGCTTCCTCTCCTCGTTTCTCCGTCTCACCCCTCCTTGGATTCTGTCAGACGAAACCGTTTACGGATCAGATCGAGGAGACCGGTCGCGGGTGTCTACCCCACGATCTCGTGGAAATCGAGCCGGCAAAGTGTGGCGCTCGAAGCCGGGAAATCGCATTCCCATCGTTGATCGATATCGAGAATGCGACACGTGTCACGCGCCGTATCGACGAAATCGTTTGTCGATTGCTGGGGATCGTCGGTCCCCTCGCGATCTAGAGGCGGGTTAACAGATCTGAGCGACGGAGAAGAGAAGGTCTTTAATGGGAACCGGTTAGAAGAGTATATAATCGTGTTTCGGCGTTGGAACGGCCGCGGCGCGACGCCGGAACGAAGGGGCATCTGGCGCCAGCTAGACCTCCGCGTTTGGATCACGCATCCGTGGCTGACGCCGCCGTCGCCGCCGCCACCCCCGCGCCGCACCACCTATCCTCGCCACTGTTCATCTGTCGAAAGTCGCGACGGGTCATGGGAAAGCGACCGAGGAATGGTCTAAATAGCCGGACCGGCTAAATCGGTTTATCGACAGGTCGCGAAAGTATGTACACAGCCGAGATCGCGTATACCGCTCTTCGATACAGATCCAGCTAATGGGAATAACGTTCCCCGTCCAATGTCTGAGAGTTTTTTTTTTTCTTCGGCTCTACCCGTCCCGGCTCGACTGTATACGTATAATCGCTGTCCCACACAGGTTCAGCTGCTCTCGAACGAGTCGAAACTAGACGAGACGAGAGGAGAGGAGATGAGAGGAGTGTAGGCTTGTGGCGCGGTGAGGCGAGACGAGAGAGAGGAAACGAAACAAGAGTACCGATTCTCTGCGAGCCTAATTAATTGCTTCGGACGTCTACCGGTTCTGTTTGAAACTGGCCCGGTCCAGTTCCTCTCAGCCTTTTATGAGGCGCTTCCCGTCCTGGTAGGCACCTACTTTGAGGAGTTTCCGCTTCGAGGGCAATCGTCGGCGTCCTTTCGATACGTCCTGCGACACTGCCTGCGGGACGGAAAGGGATCGAGATCGACGCGACGCGAGAATTTCGATCGAAAGTCAAAGTCCGGTGGCGATGGTGCGAGCCGTTTCCCCTCGGCCCTGTCGCTCGTTCGGCTCGATTTCCGAGGCGCCACGGCGCCGACCGCGTAGAAGGGTTTCCTTGTAGGTCTGCCGCAGCGACGACACGCACACACCTACAGCGATTCTAAACTACGAGTTTATCCCTTCGCACGCGAGCGCGCTCTCGCTCATCTTTCCTGCGATGCGCTCGAAAGGAAAACACGCCGGGGCCGAGCTGAGCTACGCGTTATCCGATTACTTCCGGCCAACGTGGGTCTTACGCGTTACCGTATAAAAAACGGGAATGAAGGTTCGTTCGAGTGCGTCGTTCCCTGTCGGCGGCGCGGCCGCGATACCTCGCGGACACGTTACCTCCGGCACAGGCTGCGGTGGAAATCGCGTGACGTGACTCTATACGTCGGGCTCGGTTCCGCGTTAAACGAGTTCCGGTCTCGCTGTCCGCGGGTCACTCGCGCGCCAAATCGCTCCAACTCGCGCCCCAAGTCGCGCGAGCAAACGTGTCCGACAATTTTTCACCGATTCAGCTTTCTTCTGGAATTCCTCGTTTCCCCGAGTTTGTCTATACCGGTCCTACCTGATCGAGAACTACCGGCCAGCAGCCACAGGCCGCGTTATGCTAATTACGAGCGCTCGTAAAGAAGAACGATAGGTGGATACCTACGCGCGCGTCATCCTCGGAACCGCGAAAACGGGCTAGAGTTCCTCGCAGCCAAGGCAATCGTGTCGCGCGTTTCTTGTCTCTTCTCCGTGTCTTCTGCCCCCTCTCGCTGCCCCGTAACAAAATAGGTAGGTACGGATACCTACAAACTAAACGGCTTTCTTTTTCTTTAACACCAACGTTCGCGAGAGAACGGCGACGGAAATGAGAGGAGGACGGTCACTCGCGATCGGGGAACGACGACCGAGCGGTGTGGACGATCCTTTCTTTTGGTAACCCGATACTGAGAGATGCAAACGGGAGATAAGATTCCTCGGCAATTGCGCTCGGGTCGAGTTTCGGCACGCGCCTTTCGTGCCCCTTCTACCGCTGCCCGTTGACAGCCACGCGAGCTTATCCGCTTGCCGGATCTCGACTGGATCCTTCGTCCAATTCGTAGCTACCGTTTCGCCTCGAAATCCTCCCGTCGAATTACGAGGAACAGGCAGGATCTCGGACGGAGCTGAATTTCCGCGCCAGCTACGAGAAATCCTCTGTTCCGCGCGTCGAGACAGCCCGGCCGGCTGGCCGTTCTTGGTAGATGTTGGACGGCGCGGTTTAACGTCCACGACGTTACGTACGACTCGAGTGGGTCGATGCAGCGCCGATCCGGTCGTTGGCATAAATCCTCGCGAATTAAATTTATTCGCGCTTATGCCGCAGCGAGCGTGACGCCTGAACGAAGCGTAGGTACACGGGGAACGGTGAGGGAGCGATAGAAAAGGCGAGAGAATGTGTTGAGAGAGAGAGAGAGAGAGAGAGAGAGAGAGAGAGAGAGAGAGAGAGAAGATTAAGCGAACGAGGATGCGGGAGAACGGAAAAGACCGCGAAGAAAGAAGAGAGAAAGGAGGACGGGCTCGTACCTGCGTGGCAAGAATTTCTGCTATATAGTACTTGGATCCTCAGCTGCCATGTGGAAATACATACCCGGGGAGTTCGGATCGATTTTACAAATTAATGGAATCGGCGCGGCGCGTCCATGCGCGTAGCTACACAATAGCACCGAACGGTTCGCGACTACTGCTCGGTTTATCAGCGGCTCTTGCTTTTTATCGCCCGACAAGAGACATCGGCGTTGCAAGGCAAAACGAATCTGGTAATAAATTTGCGCGGCGAGCGCCGAGTAGAATAGCGGACAGATAGCCGGCATCCGGGGCATCATCGTAAGCGCGAGCCATTAAGCGGACTTCGCAAAAATCCGTGCCGCGACGACCCATTTTTTTTTTTTTTTTTTCAACGTTGACTGTTCCCTCGTAAACGCTGCTCGCACTGCCGCTGCTGCTTGCGCAGGTATTGGTATACCTAAGAAGCGGGCAACGTGGTTCCGTGATACTTAATTGAAAATTTAAAAGGATAGCCGTTCGGCGGTCCAGTGACGAACGAGCCGACAGAGAGGACGAGAAAGCGAGAGGGTGCTTAGGAAATTCCACGAATAGTTTCCGTGTGTCGACCGCGGGAAGGTGCAGCAGCTCAAAGGTGACCGGTCTCGGCCGGCGCTCGACACCGCGACCGCGAAATTTCTTTGTAGAACTCTCCAGCGGTCGGGAAACGCGGTGAAAACGAAAGAAATCTGTGCGGAGGGCGGAGAGAATGTGCCGGGATTTTAGCCAGTGGGTATGCGAGTGGGTTGTCGAGCGCATTTATTCTCCAGAGGAGCAGCACGTTGCTTTTACGTCCAAGCACCGACTACGCTCGACATCTTACTGCCCAATTATTATTCAGCGTTACCAGGTTTCTCGAGTTCGGTAGGTACTCTATCGGGTAGGGGTGACGTTCAAGCTTGAAACCAGTCCGCAAAATTCATACGGGATTCGGAGAGGAGTGCGCGGCTAACGCTTCTGAGTTTCCGCGCGTCCGAGGTAAACGAGATCTCAATCGCGCATACGGAATAACGAGGCGAACTCGTAAGTATTGCAACTGACGACCGTGCGCGCATCTATAGGTGGATACGTATGCACAGCTCCGTACGGTTGTGCCCCGCCGGTGCTCGCGCGCGCGCGCGCGCTCATGCACGGCGTACGAGTCTTTTTCTGTTCTGTTCTTTGCTCGCGACACGAAGCGAGTCGAGTCGAGGCGAGTCGACTCCGATCCAGCTCTCTTCTCTCCCGGCGTCTCTCGCGCGCATCGCCCTCTCCCGCTCTTTGCGTTCTCACGCCGACTCGTTGCAATTACTTTTCCTCCCTCGACCGTACCCCGACCGCGAGACGTTTCCCAGCCTTAGCCTTCGCGACCAAGCCTCCGGTGCTTTCGTACCTATCGCCACATTTTTCTTCGAACGTTGGTTCGCGTGGAACGAAAGCAAGCGAAATGAAACCAGAAAAAGAGGAGAGGAGAGAACGAATGAGAAACGAGCGTGATCCGTGACACCCGGTTTGCCTACTTACGCCTACTTTAAACGACGGGAACGGTCGCTCGTATCCGAGAACCACGTTTCGAGTAAAAACCAACCAAGCGAACCAAGTCTTGTCGCGAAGCGTCTCGCAAACAGACGATTCTGTCCTGCCTACCGGTCGCGTCAAGTTCCGTGATCGGTGCCTACCGGATCGGTACGTCGTGATCCGTTGCCCGTGCAAAGCTGACAATGACAATTGACAATAGCCACGCGATCACGACCGCGAACGCGGAAAGCAACCTTAAACTCCGCACAGGTAAAACGCCGCTATATGCGGGTATCCTCGATAGCAGATAAGCGCGGTTCTTTGCAGCGATTCAAATATTTATGAATCATAGCGCGGCCACTCATACAGTAATTTTTGCCAGCGACTTTGCACCGGGAACCGGCTAACTTCTCCTTCCTGTACCCTCGCTATTCACTCGACTCTAAAGGTGATTTATGCATCCAGCCTCGGGAGCGTCCCGAGCGTCGCGTCGTCGCGAGAGGAGCACCCGCTTGCAATTACACGCGCAAAGAGGAGCTGCGCAAGTATTATAACGTGGGCATATTCAGCAATCGACCCGGCAGATAGCTAAAGCTAACCGTACCGCAGGAATCCGCTAGAACGCGTAGGTTCTCGGTCGACTCTGAAACCGAACTGCCTACTCCCCAGGTAGTGCCTCGCTGCTGCGAACAAATTGGCCGCGAATTCGACCGACGCTTTAATTTCGGAGTTTCGGTAAACGGGCCGCACGGCTCTCGGGGCTCGACTTCCGGTTTCAGCGTGGAACACGACTTTCCAATAAGGTTGTCGCCGGCTGCCGACATCCCCGGCCCCGTTTACCTCCGTGGCGAGACACCGTCGCGGTCGTTCAGGTACGAGGACGTTCAGCTTTCGTCGCGTCGCATCCTACACCCCTTATCTCCACCTTTATCTCCCTCTTTATCTTGATCTTCATCGTCCTTCTGCTAGTCGGCCATACCTACGGGCGGACGACCTACGATTATCGCAGGCTCTCGCGGTTCACGCTAAACCTGCTACCGTACATTTCTGTAACGCGACATCATCGCCCTGGGGCATTGTAATTCCGCTGGAAGGTACGAGCGCCATTTTACGCACATCCACCACCATCGCGGTTGCTCTCTTCATCCCCGAATCTATTAAGTACATTGGGCCGCGCCGGCAGGATGGCCGGACGGTCGGATAGCCGGCCGACTATAACAGTCCATTATAGCGAGCCCTCCTGTCATTAGTTCCCCCATCAACTCGATTCCCATCGATAGCAGGGGGTCCCTCGGTTTATGGCCTTTCAACGCCACCATCCTTTCCCCCCGGTATCCTCTGGGCCCTTGGCCGGCGCCTCTTGCTCGGCGATCGCGCGACGCGCACCCTTTCTTTTCTCCTAGCCTAAGTAGACACGTATGCGGTGGACGCGACACGCTGTCCTCTTCGCCATACAGCGGGCACGCACCGTTCGTATTCCTAGTGGCGAGCGACGGCGATCGGGAACCAAGTCGAAAATCGGCGTAGGTAATTATAATATAAAAGTTGCTGCAGCTTGTCGCCTCTCGTGTCCCTCCGCGGTTCCTTTTTCTGTCGGCTTCCCTCGGGAACAAGGTTTCCGCTGGTCGCGGGGCAGCCGTTCCCAACTCTCCGCTCGCGCGCATTCTTAATCTCCTCCAGCGAGCGGGAATCGAGGATCGACCGTGGAGAGCGAACGTGGTCGCGCGCTCGTGCTCCTTCGGATCGCGCCACCGATCCGACGCTGAAACGCGGGCCATTGTTCCCGATCGTCCCCCCGCGTTGAAACGGGACGTTGAAACGTGTCGGTTGAGAAGCACGGTCGGTGTATCGGCAGGCCGTTGTCTCTATACTCCTCGAGGGCGCTCGATCAGCACCAACACGCTCCGCCGATTCGATCCGATCCACGTAAGCGCGTTCACGCACGAGGGACTTACACAGAGGCGCGCGGGACCAGCCGCTCGACCGGCCAGCCGGCCGGGCCGGGCCGGCCGACCAGCAGACCTGCAGACCACTCAGCCAGAAAGCCAGAAAGCCGCATAATGCATGCGCCATAATAAGCGCGCGGCATTAGAGCTCCCTTAAGAGCGGCTAAAAAGTTTCAGACCGCGGCCGTGCCATTTTTTTGTAGGCTTCAGCCGTGTAACCAAAGCAGTCGACCGACCGTTGTCACCGGCCTCGACCACTCGGTATTTTCTGCTCGCACCGTTTCGCGATATCGCTTAACTCTTTGTGCGGTTAGGCGGGTTAAGAACTGTCCCCACCTTTTGCTTAGCTTCTTAATCGATGCACCCACCTACGCGTAAGAAGCTAAGCCAACAGGTGGGACAGTTTTTAATCCACCCAGCCCGAAAGAGTTAAAAATCAATCACTCGGGGACTCTGTCCAGTGTCCGCCTACCTCGCCGGCTCGAATCGAAACCGTTCCATATCCCTGTTCGCGCGATTCGTTCCACCGGCGGTAAAGCGAGCAGCGATCCGCTCCTCGAAGCGACGAACGAATCAGCGGCCAAACTCTCGCGGGTATTTCTCGTTCTTACGCCAACTTTTACGACGCAACTGTACGAAAGTGCGTTGCCGTTCGGTTAAATAGTGGCGGTCGGTCGACACGCGTTGCGCGCGCATTCTGTTACTCGGCCGGTTGCCGGAACCCGCCAATAGAATCTTTCACTCGGCAATCCTACCCCTAAGTGTGTCGATCGATCGGCAGTTACGCTCGTTTCTTCGCTATTTTGGTAGATGAATGACCGAACACGTGGCTGTTCTCGAGGTCGATCGATAAAGGAGGTGGAGGAGGGGAAATAAGTGAAGAGGGTCGGGCGCCGGTATCGGTATCGGTATCGGTTGAGCGAGTAAAACGGGCGGGCGAGCGAGCGAGACCGGTAGCGAGCAGGCTACGGGACATACGCGCGATCCAATTATCCGGTCGGTCTCCGAGCAGATCGCGGTCGCGGTTATCATAAATCAAGATTAACGGTCAGGAAGATTTTCGCCGTCCAACCGGTCGTGAGTCTCGATTTTTAAAACCCGAATATCCGCGTCCAGTTGGTCTCGGTTGAGAGTTGTGTTGGGTGCCGCGTGTACAAGAGCAAGAAGAGGGAACACGCGCGCCCGCGCGCGCGCGCGCACAGTGGGAGGGAGAGAGGAGAAGAAAGGGGTGGAGAGCAAAAGAAAATGATCGATTAACGTCGATGCGTTAACGGGTTAAACGTATTCGCGATTACGCGATAATTCACGATTTTTTCCAAGCCGCAAACTGGTTTGGTTCTCGCGGGAAAAGAGCGGCTTCCTGCTCGGCGACGGAACGCGAGCAGATTCGCGAGGATCGAAGATTTTCGATCGTCGATCAGACCGTGCCGCGCATCGCCGACCGATCTCTCGAGTATAAACCGGTCACCGACCGGACTCGAACGAGTTACGATAAATCGTGAGTAACGGCCGACTGGAAAGATTCGCTGCCGGGTTCGCGTTAATTTTCTGTTTGTTTTCTAATTAACTTTGAGAACGCACCTTTCTGCCAGCAGAGCTCGCGATTGCACCCGTATTCGTTCCTGCGCTCCTCCGTCCCTCCGTTTCTCCGTTCGTTCGCTTATTCGCCCACTCGCGCGTAACCGTATTGCCACGAGTTTCTCAGGATTATAATTCCTGCTCGTTTCGCGGATTGGATAGCCGTTCAGTAAATTCAGTAATTAAGATACTAGCAGGATCGAGAGGATAATATATATAGCGTGGCGATTTGGACGCGTCCGACCCTATTCGCCTGTACCTACATACGAGAGGCCGCGACGAAATTCAACCGTTCGAACGAAACATTGAAAATCAATCACCTTTGTGCCTCGTGCTGCTCTGTTGGCCTACCGTCGTCCTAAGGAATATTCGCCAATGCGCCGCGCGCCGACGCTTGTTTGTAATTTCCGCGAACCGTTTAAAGGGCGAGCAGGATACCGATGATTTTTCCTCGCTTGAATCTAGACCGAAACCGGTCAAGCGTTGGATCGCGGCGTATACCACGAACACGGCGTGGCACGGCGCGGCGAATAAATCGTCGGTATGGCGCGAGCGGGTAAGATTCTCGCGGATAGTAGGTACTACGATACCTTTACCTTTATCGTCCAATTAACGATAAAGATTCGTCGCATTTATACGAACCAGATCGGGAATTGCCTCTCCCGGACCGAGACATTACGATTATTGTCCTGGCTAGATGCGACCGCGATTTTATCGCTCTTCCACCACGTCCTGCGGCCAAGTTAATCCTGCGGCGCGGCGCGGCGTACCGCTCGTAGTGCCGATCACCGCACCATCTCGTCCTACGCCTCCGCTTTTTTCCATTTTCTTCGCGCCCCGGTCAAAGTATGTAAATATGCACTTATGCGCGTAAGCTCTTTACGCATTACAATCAGCCGTATCGACGCTGCGCTCCAAAGTTTCTCCACATTTACGATCGTTGGCGAGCAACTTTGCACTTTGTAGGTACATATACATACGGGTGCGTCGCCTCGCGTCGCGCGTGTCGCTGGCTTCGGCTTGATCGCTGGCGCGAGGAGCGCCCTGCCGGTTACGGTCGATTTTACCGTTAATCGAGTTACGCAATCGCGATATATCGAAGCTAGCCACGCGAAGCGCATGCCTCGCCGCATAGCTCCGCGATATACCTGGATTAGGGTGGCTCTTATTTTCGACTTTCGAATTTTCCTCGGGGCACCCTGCAGAATAGTTCCAAATAATTAAAAAAAACAATCCGTGTAACGTTTGAGCTCGTTCGGATAACTAGAAAGGGTGCCCCTGGGCCCTTAAACATTTAAATCATTATTTAACAGCTCGCGAAGTCGATTTCATATAATATCCTCCGAGTTATTGATTAAATCAACAAAATATGTCAAACAAAAGTTGTAGATCCGGACAAGGAGCATCTTTTATGTTTTATTACTTTTTCTCGCGCGACAAACGGTTTTTGAGAAAAGTCCGAACAACTAATACACAAATTTTTTTTAATTATTTGGAACTATTCAGGAGGATGTCCCGGAGAAAGTCTTGATAAAAAATGTTACCAAGAGTAAATAAGAGCCACCCTAACCCGGATATACCACAAAAATTGACAACGAGAGAAAGTTCGTCTCGTTACTTCTGCTATTGCACACGTCGCGCCGCCGTCATCTTCTCCGACGGCAGATCGACATACAAGAGCAAGCTACATTTATTATCGAAATTTTCGACGGAAGTTGAGCCGTTTATCGCGCCGCTCGATCGCACATCGATGGACCGACGACCGCGACGTGCATACCGGCGCGATATAAACGTCGACATTACCGGCAAACGCGCATCGCGCTCGTTGGCGTGTTCGCGATATCGCTGGTATGCCACCCGATACGCGTTTCATCGTATCGTAATTCCTAGGCTCTGATTTAAACTATCGCCAGTCTCGAGGGAAGGAGAAAGAGGCGCGACCAAAAGACACTTCCGGTCCTACGCCCCCGCCGAAACCCTATCTTTGCCCGCCGTTTCGATTTCATTTCCCGCCTCGTGTGGCATCCTTGTTCTCGCTTCTCGAGGACGAACGCGCGCGCGCGCGAGTGCGCTCACAGATTCGCGCGAGACCGAGTAAAAAGGCGAGCAGCATCGATCCTCGAGCCAGCCAATTTCTCGTCGCGTTGGTTCGCGAGACGGTTTAATCGTGCGCGCAATCGGTCGGAGAAATGCCGCGCGTCTCTCGCGCTCCGACAGCCCGAGAAGAAGAGCGCAATTAGCGGCTGGCTATAATTTAAGCCGGTTCAATTAATGCATCTGCCGCGACGACGAGGTCGGCACGTTCGCTCGCTCGCTCGCTCGCTCGCTCGCTCGCTCGCGCGTCCCTCGCCTATCTGGGAGCACCGAGCGTTCTCTGACCGTGGCGCGCATTTGGTCTGAGCCCTCGTCGGTAATTAACGCCGCGATACGTCGTCGTCGGCAGGTTCGTTAAACCGAGCTCGGCTCCTCCTGGCTTTTTAATTTGTCCCATCGTTTCGCTGCCGTGAAACACACCCCGACGCGGCTGGTCCTTGACGATTGGCCGGACCTACGCCGTTCGCGACGCGTCTTGCTTCATTCGCGCGACTTTTCTCCGCAGTTAGCCCCGCGCTGTCGAGATCCCCTTACCATTCCGCGGGCAACGCGTTGGTGCCTCGGTAGGCGTCGAGGGAACGGTGCCCTCGGCAACTTTGATTAATCGTTAGGATGCATTCGCGGCAGCCAGAATTCATCGCAGTCGGATGGTGCCCCGCGGCCCGGAATCGGGTGGCTTCGCTCCTTTCCTCGCTGGAATTTCATCCTTCCGAGGATATCCCCGAGCACGCATTTCCCGCCGTTCGACTATTCCAAGCATGTAGGCACATAGGTACATATGTAGGTACCTATTTGGTGACGAGAGACCGCCTAGCGACAGATTCGCGTTCGCTCAGTTCGCTCGGTTCGCTAGTCGAGAGCGGGCTGGTGGATCGACTTAAAGTCACGACAACCACGCTGTACAGTTATATCCTGGATCTAGGATGGAATGGTTCGCGCGCGGGCAACTCGAGACGGCGACGGCGGCGGCGGCGGCGGCGGCGGTGGCGGCTTGGCGCGGCAGAGAGGTGGAGAAGCAGGAGGCAAAGGATCGCGCATCCCAGGAGTCGTGTAACTGACGCACACGCGACTGTGTTAGGTGGAGGCCGAGATCCGCTCCGCTCCGCAGTCCGTACCGCGGCTGTGCGTGCGTGCCGGCGAGTACGCGAGCGCAAACAAGGTGTTTGCATTGGCCTAGTGGCGAGGCGTTCTCGCTGCTTAAATTAATTACCTCGTCCTCCGACGTAACGGGTCTTTGGCCGACGACGCGCGCAAACTTACTCGCCGGCCGTCTCGATCGCTCGATACGATTTTATCGGATTTTAGCCGGAGTTTACGCTCGCTTACCAATCGGGATTATCTCGGACGATCGGCCAGATCGTAAACTCAACTAATCGCTTCTCGCGGCACACCCTGGCCTCCCTAGCCTCCGTAACAACGAACCGCCAACCACCATCCGCGATCTACAAATCTACAATCCACCCGTCCTTCCTTCTCCAACTCCAACTCGTAATCGTTTTGGCTGTACTTCCGAAAGGGACCGGTGGCCGATCGAGATGAGGTTTGGGGGGTGGGATGGGGAGGGGATGTGAACCCTAAATCTAAAATTGTAGCTTAGGGTATTTATTCGTTTCCGAAATATTAATAAAAAAATTGTCAATTTTTAATGGAAATTTTTTTTGGACGTTGGTGCAGGCCTCCCTACCCGGGAGCCCTTCCGTCCCCCTATTTTTTATTTTTGAAATTTTGTAACCACGGTCTCGCGTTTGGCATCGCCGGACTCGCCGCACTGGTCTAGCCCTAACCGGTGGCCGATCGAAATGAAACTTGGTGGGTATTACGAGGGGTGTGGACAGATCCCAAATATAAAATTTTAGCTTCGGCAATTAATGCGTTCAACAGATACAGAGGTAATTGTGCATAAAAGGGTACACCTTACCGATTTTTTTTAATCACTTTACCACGGTCCCCCCTCTTAACACTATTTCTGTTGACTTATACCGACACAACGCATTCCATTTTCCAACTTGTCCCGGGTATTAGTATTGGTTGGGGCTAGATCGGTGCGGGGGGTGCGCGCGCCCGGTCGCGGGCGCGTAAAGCATGGTAGCGAATCGATGTGAGTTTGGCGATGCTAAAAATGGGAGTGTGCTTACAAAATTTCAAAAGTGGAAAATGGGGGGACGGAAGGGCTCCCGGGTAGGGACTCAGTAGGGCTGTGCGAGTACTCGAATATTCGAGTAGCTTGAAGTTCGGACCGAGCCGAGGCTCGGTTTCCGAGCCGAGCCGAGTACCCGTAAAAATCGAGTAGCTCGAAAGAACCGATCGGCTCGATAAAACCGAGTAGCTCGAATTTTTTCGAGCGGGCCTAAAGAACCGAGAAGCTCGAATTTTTTCGAGCGGCTCGAATATACTTGGAGCAGATCGACTGTGTCGAGTAGCTTAAAGCTTGAACGTTTCGGGCAATACGAATGTTTCGAATATTTTAGGTTACGTTTGTCTACTGGAATGTAAATAATGGTTCTCAATAAGTACCTATACTTATATATTAATATAGTTTAGGTTATAAGTATACTTATTGAGAACCATTATTTACAGTCCAGTAGATAAACGTAACCTAAAATATTCGAAACATTCGTATTGCCCGAAATGTTACTTATTGAGCACCATTATTTACATTCCAGTAGATAAACGTAACCTAAAATATTCGAAACATTCGTATTGCCCGAAACGTTCAAGCTTCAAGCTATTCAACACAGTCGGTCTGCTCGAAAATTTCGATCTGCTCCAAGTATATTCGAGCCGCTCGAAAAAATTCGAGCTTCTCGGTTCTTTCGAGCCGCTCGAAAAAATTCGAGCTACTCGGTTTTATCGAGCCGATCGATTCTTTCGAGCTACTCGGTTTTACGGATACTCGGCTCGGCTCGGCTCGAAAAACCGAACCTAGCTCGGCTCGAAAAACCGAACCTAGCTCGGCTCGCTTTTTCCGAGTACTCGAACAGCCCTAGTAGGGAGGCCTGCACCAACGTCCAAAAAAATTAACAATTTTTTTATTAATATTTCAGAAGCTAATAAATACCCGAAGCTACAATTTTAGATTTAGGGTCCACACCCCTTTCCCACCCCTCCCCCCAAACCTCATCTCGATCGGCCACCGGTCCCTTTCGCAAGTACATATATCCATCATTTTTCATGGCGTCGATGCCCAAAACACTTCCCTCCAATCCAGATCTATTTATATAGCATTCGTTCGCATACGAAGGCATACCTGTGTATTCACGACTAGGTACTATACAGGCCCAGTGAACCAGGCAACCGTCTAACGTCCCGCGAAGCCACGCTTCCGACAACATTATCGTTGAACCGTTTTTCTCCTTTGCTCTACCTATGCTTCGTTCTTAAATTGCTGCCCCTCGTTTGTACCCCCCTTCACCCTCTTCTTCTTTCTCTGAATCTCTCGGAATGTGTGTTGGACCGAGTCGCGAGCGCGTTAGTTACGAGCCTGTGACCATTATTTAAGAAGGCGCGTCGAAACGATCCCGCAAATGACTCGCCGCCTTATAACCATATTCCACCGACCGTTTGCTATTTAGCAAGATTGCGCCAGAACACCGGCATACTCGTAAGTTTCCCCGCGCCGCGCGATACATCTCGACTCAGCAGCACCACCAGCAGCAGCAGTCGTCGCTCCTTGTCCTGCAGCTGCATCGCTGATGTCGCGTACCTATTCCATGCAACCGCATCAACGTGAGCGAAGCTTTCGCTAGAACGGCTACCGAGGCAGTTTACTGCTATTTTCGGCGGAAGGGACAGAAATGCTGGACGGCCGATCGCGGGTGAAAAGAAAGGGGCTACGTGATATTGTAGGTGAAAAGCTCGGAAAAGGTTGCATCGTCGCGCGTCGGTAGTACCTAGAAGTGTAGAGAGAGAGAGAGAGAGACACAGAGGTACCCGAATACGCGCGTGATAAATTACGAGACTCCTCCTATTTGTGATCTCGAACGAGCCGAGAGATCGTTTCAGATCTTATCGATCCGACGGCAGACAGCGTGGCAACGTCATTATTACAAGAACCCGCGGCGATCGTTATCGATTCGTAAAAGCATTAACGATCGTTTTACGATGCCCGATAAACACGACATTCGATAAACGCGTATCGTGCCGAAAGTGAGCGCCAATAAAAATATCTATTCGATATGCGAAATCGTTATTACGGTAAATTAAGCATGCTCCGCGTTTACCGATAATACCAATGCGCTCGCTTCGCGCTATAAACCGGGTATAAACGTACACAGAGTCGATCGGGGAGCATTGTTACCCGTCGTTACCACGTTCTCATCATCCCGCCATCAACGAGCTTCGCTCTCGTTCTCGAGAATGCCTCCTGCCTCCTCGCACCAATCACAACAGGCATCTCTACGGTTCATCCGGCGGTTTTACGTATGACAGCACCGCGACTCTTACCGTTGCCGTGCACTTGGCTCAGCCGTCTAAGTCGGCCGCGGATAGATACCTGCTCGAATCTCGAAAGGGTGGTGAGAAAAGAGACGAGGCGCCGCGCCCGCGCCAGGCGACAACCAATTAGGCCTAAAAACCGGACGAGTGTCCTTGTAGGTTGACTCTGTCGCAGCCGTAGGCCGCAGACGGCGCCGCGCCGTCGCTTCAATGGAAGACCTCTTGAGAACCGATCCCCTTGCGTCACAAGGGTACTACGACTCTCCCTCGAGAACCGAACCCGTCTCCTTTACGCCGCTCGGCGTCTGGCCATTGTAAATGTGAACGATCCGACGCCGCTTTGAAAAACCTACTTACTCGCCGCGCAAGTCCGGAAGACCCGTTCGTATCGGCCGCGGCCGCTCTCCGTGATACGTTATCGCCTGGCCAACCGATTGTTTGTTACCGCTTGCTCCGCATCCGCTTCAAACTGGCCTCTCCTATTTACGACGGGCCACGCTTTCTAAATAAATGTCACTCTTGCCGACGCGACGCGACGTACCATGTACCTAATACCGCGCCATTACGTAGCTACTGCAACCCTCCAAGCAACACACGGACAGTTCCTGCTATCATTTAGACTGGTTACGGAAAGAATGGCGGTGCCGGCATGTTTCGATCTATCGCGATAGTAGCACCCGTTTAAGCAGTACCTACGATTTATCGTTTACCATTTAACGAGTCACGGGTTGGGTTTTGTCGAGGTTCTCGCATTTTCGTAAAATCGGGATTCCACGATTTTTTCGACAACTACTACCTATCTGCTAGCGGAACCACCGTCAGTCAGTCCATTCCCTAAATCCCTACTCTTCCAATCCGCGTTTCTTGATAAGCGGTGCGCGCCCCGTTGCTTCATTCAGCACCGGGGGCGAATTCGAATATATCGGAAGCTCGTTAGGGAAGCAGTTAACCGGATTAACGAGGATACCGCGCGACTTGACGCGTTTCGCGCCGGCTACCTCCATCGTTGCGAACGTTATCGTTAATTCGCGCCGATACCCGAGCAGCCGAAAGATAACAGCCCGTATCCTTCCGACGCGACGCGGACGCGGACCCGACCACTAGCTCGTACCTAATCGTGATATTTCGCGCATAATTGACCGGTGCGGTGCGTTATCGTAGCCACGTACTTGGGTACGTAAACTTTCGTCCCTCCTTGTCCGAAGTTGATTCGCCGCGAGGGCCAAGAATAATGCTGACCATGTACTTACATGTGATCAGTCACCGAAGCTCCACATAATAACGATTTAGAGCAGGCTCGACGTGTTTCGGTTCCGTACCGTCTCGTTACGACTCGTCCGCACACTCCGCCAACGCCAACGGTCGCTTCGCTCTGTTGTTTTCGGGAGAGAATTAAGGAATCCAGCTCGTTTTCGCTCCACCTTCCTTCTGCTTGTCACTGCCCCTCTAGTAATTTTCTTTATCTACGCCCTGCGAGGTACGACTCGTGGAACTGCGTCACCGTTCCACGCGAATCCTTTCCACTCGAGTTCGATCATTGGATCGGACAAAGCTGGCAACTCGCGCGACGCGCACTCGTCCCTGAGATCGCGGCCAAGTTCGCGCGACGCGTCAACACCGTCGTCGTCGTCGTCGTCGGCAAACAACCTTTCTGCCGTCTGACATTCTCGTGAACTTTTCCCGTAACACTTTCCTTTCGGGGACGCACTCGTTTCCGTCACTTTGCCGTACCACCTGCTCAACGGACGTCGGTTCGCACAAGTGCAGACGATGGTATCCCTTGACGAAGATGACGGTGCGAAGGTCGGTGGCGGCTCGATCAAGCTTCGCTCGAAGCGACGATCAAACGATTAGGAGGACGGACGATGAAGAGGGCCCGGATTGAATACTGCTGCGTATTTGGGTACAGCGGAGAGAAGGAAATACGGAGGGAAGCGTGTAGTAGGGGCGCGACACTATCTACAGCCTATACCTATAGCATAGGCTGGTGAAACCGAGCGCGGGACTACTTCCAGAACGCGGTGCAACCGGTGACTGAGGCTTCGAAACTGCCCTGGACAGTCACCTCTTGCGAGGCAGTGGTCCGCTCGGCACGCGGAGAGAGGGTCGATGGAGTCGCGGCTCAGATGCGAAGCCAAAGGCGCCAGCCCGGTCGGAGGCGGTGGTGGAGGCGGTGGCGAAGGCGGGGGCGAAGGCGGAGGCTGAGGCGGAGGCGAAGTAGCCGAACCTCGACGCGACGGGCGAACCAGACCAAAAGAATCTCTATCGACTGCGCTCCCCGCGTAGAATCACCGGAGGAAAAATACCCGGAACGAGTTAGGAACGACACGGCAGCGGGACGAAGAGCAAGGTAGGGATAGAAATCGCGCGGTCCAAGCTACGGAGCGAAAGGCGGTTCGAGGCGGCGCGCCGCGCGAGCTCCCGGAGGCGGGGCTTCGACGCCCACAGCACCGAAGGGCGCCAAACCACCGAGCCAACGATACCGGGAACCCCTCGAACACGGCTCGCTTCCTCGGCAATTTTCATAAAATCTTTTTTACTCCACCCCGTACGCCGGCAACTCGAATCTCCCTACTCTGCCCTGCCGCATTGTCGAACCCTGTAATGTTCGCACCAGATCGAGCACGGATAAGCTGTGCCCGAGGGCGGCTCGCTGAATTCTACTTCTTCGATATACCTATCTCGGAAAAATCCGCCTTCCCCTGCGTGACTAACTTATGTACGACCTACGGTTATACACGTTTCGCCCCCTTTTCTCCCGTTGGACGCTTTATACTTTATAGCTACACCCTGCACAGCTCTATCCTGCCCTCGCCGGGCGCGGCGCACCGCGGCGATCCCGTTAAATCTCTCTCATGCTTTCAGAGTTTCCGCGACCCAAGAACGCGGACAATCGAACGCATGACCACCCGTGTCCTCCGCGAGGAACGTTCCAAAGCTAGGCGGAACGCGACGGAGCGCGCGCGCATTTTGCGCCACTTAACTCCAATACAATACGATCCCCACTATCGGCAAGCCGGACGTAGCGTGTCAGGTAAGGGACCCCTGCGAACCGATAGCTATCGCAACACCGGAAGTCGCTAGGTATCCAGGGGGAACCCGGGCTAGACCCCCATGCCCTTTCTCGCACGCACCCGCGTTTTCCGCCCGAAATACCCGGCTTTTCCATTTTCAGCACTGCTCAAACTGTCATATATCGGTAGCTACTTACCTAAGATCCGGCCGAATCGTTCGATCCGTATCGGTTTCGGGGTCTCATGGTTACTCTCTGGTCGCAGTTGCTCTCTCTCGCCACCCTCCTTCCGGCGACTCCACGAATGAGGCGGTAGACAGACAGACCGTGGACGAGCAGAGTCTAGCCGCCTAGCGGAACGGGGCGGTGGAGAGACCAAGAACCCGATACGGCTAGGGGTTCAGTCTGCCCCCCATGCGCAGCAGAAGCGGAGGAAAAAGTTTCTGCGTGGTATGCGATTCTACTGGCTGCAATGCGAATACGCGGGAGAAACGGCCGGGCACATTTCTACCCCTTCGAAACCGCTAAAAACTAAATACTTAGATAGGTATGTACAGGAACGCGTCCGCTGTTGACCTATAGGGACCGAAGTAGATTCGAAAGTCGGCCCAACGATCGGACTGCCGGGGCACTGCAGGCAGCGAGAAAAGATAAGGGGAGCGAGCGATCGGGTCGTTGCGGGCGGACAGGAGGACTAAGAAAGGGGGAGGAGGGTGGTTAGTGTCTCCGAGAAGCTCCGAGAAGCTCCGAGAAGCCAAGCCAGCCTATAGAGTATAGCCGGCCGCGGGACCGAAATTATCTCGGCGAACGAGCGAGCAACTGCTTCCAGGAAAGAACGAGGCCTGTGTTGGTCACCCTGTAACATGCATTAGAGTCGGTCTCGTCCACTTTTGTTTCCCGATTTTTTTTCCCCTCTCCTCCCGCCGCCACCCTCCTCGCGGTGCATTTCTATCGTGGACGAGTCGCGACGGGCCACCGGATCGTCGCAGGCCAATTAACTCGCGCCACGCCTCGTCTCGCCTCGTTTCGCTTTGCCTCGATCGAAAATGTTTGCCGAGAGAACTCATCGTGAACCTTTTCCGCGGCGCGGCTCGGTTGCTGGGAATTCGGCGAGCAGGAATCCGCGACGTGCCACGCGCAACCCTTCGCGGTTCTTTGGCTCCGTCGGCGTCGCGTCGCTCGACCCGAGGCTCGATCGACGGGCCCTCCCCTACATAGACTTGAAGAGCGAATTGCGTTCTGCCTCCTCTCTTTCTCCACCAAACGAAGGCTAAAGACCGCTTTTATCGACGCGATTCGCTCGAAATTTACGACTACCCCGCTGAAACCTTTTAGCGAGAAGTTCGCGGTACGTAACGTCCTCGGGGCCCACGAGCCGGCGCGGCGCGGCGGCGACGAATAACAGCCGAGTTGAAATACGTCGACACTCGGCGAGGACGCCCCGAGCGTGCTCTCTTCCTGCGCCAGGTCCGCGCGCGGGCCGCGAAACGTTCGAGGGCGATTTTCCGCGGCGGGACTGCCGCAGCGGACCGAGTAGCCGAAACGCTTGGTAACGGCTGTAACGGTTGTAACGGAGGACCGATTATCTCGTCCGGATGGTCGGCTCGGGTAAAATACGGCTGGTGCAGTTTGTCGTTAAGTAACGGCGAAGATAGGCGTGGCGCCGCGCAATCGGAAAATTAGAGGGTGCGTAGCAGCTCTACGTATGTTGGGCGAGCGTGCTCGACGCTTGACGAGAGGACGAGCTGCAAGGGCGCGAGCGATCCATTTGTTTCCCGCAAACGCTTCCCAGCTATTTCATCCCTGCGATCTGTCGCAGTTTCAGCGGGCAGCATTAGAATCGCGACGGGGTTACGAAGGAGTACATACCTATCGAGCTTTTCCCTCCCGAACCACCGAAAGATTCGCGTGCCTCGAACCCAACAAAGTTGTAGCCTCCGCGGCAGGCTGTGCCTTTCACTGGCGCAACCGCGCTCGCGCGACAATAAATCAACCGACACGCATTAAGCATTAACGCATTTACATATCGACGTTCTACCGCGAGCCGTACCTCGCACTAAATCACGCTCGATTTGAAAATAAAGCATCCCACGAATTAGGTAGGTGCCTATCTTTCGCAAACTTTGGTTCGCTGTTGGCGGTAATGGGTCTGCGCGAGGGGCCCCCCCGGCCGGCTTACTCTCCGTGCCTCTCGCTTCCGGCTGCCGGGTCTCGCGATAGATCTACCGTCGAAAGTATACCGGTGTCGGCAATATCCTCGCGATCGTTTGCCGCGCCGTGCCCCGGCCGACGGATTCGCTCTCGAATCGGCAAAGTTCCCTCTTCGATTTAATCCAAGGCCCGCGGCGCGGCGGTCAGCGTCTCTCCTCTTCCTCCTGTCTCTCCTCTTGCCCCGCTCGCCCCGGCTCCGAGGCCGGTTCGTCTCAGTCGCTCTGTCGCCGTCTTCCTGGAAACCGGGTCGTCTGTACGCGGTTGTTTTCACGCGTGTAGGTACACGTGTACGCACGTACACGCACGCGTCCGTAGGTGCTCAGGATCGGCCGTAGGTTCTGTAATAGCCCTGTGGGCGAACGAGTCGCGTCATCGGGGAAAAAAAAGAAGAAAATTCGAGTGGTTCGCGACGCGACGTATCGTTCGATTCTTCGCTCGTATCGTACGGGGTCGTCCGACGAATAAGAGAGACGAAACTAACAATAAGCAGGGTCGGGGAGGGAGACGGTCCGACTGACAAAGGCGTGCGGGGAGTAATGGTATTGGCGGAGCCGCAGGGATGAGAAGCGAAATGCATATAAAGCGCGTGACCGCCAAACTGCAGACCGATAAATTCACCGTTCGCGTAGGTACCTTATTCGAGTGCCGTACGTCGTGTACAGCGTCGAACGGAAGGCCCGCGGGACGCGTTTCGCGCCAACAACGGCCAGCCCCGGCACCGGTAACACAACGAGGACCAAAGATCAACAAGGAAATGGGGAAGGAGAAGAAGAGGGAGGAGAATGGGCCGGTGTAGAATTGTCGAGTGGAACGAGAAAATACGGCATGGAAGAGAAGAGGAGAGAAGAGAGGAGAACGGTGAAACAAGGCGAGGAGAGGCGCGGCTCGTGGACGGCTTAACTTACGTTCGTGCCTGGACCGCGTGAAATATCGCGAGCGTAGCGTCGCGCCATACCTCGGCCGCACCGCACCACACCGCGACCAGACTAAGCGATGTTTCGTGCGGGATCGCGCGATCTAATTTGTTGCGCTTCGAGCTTATTTATGGCGGCGCGAATGCTCGTGCCTCCTCCTGCGCTTCCTGCAACTTCCAAGCTGCCGCTCAGATACGAGACCGGGAGAAACGCAGTCCTTTCTCTCGATCCTCGAGAACCTCGCTTAATAAACCGACGACGCGGCAACCGATAGAATACTTACCTGCCTACGAACGTACAGTACAGACTGTAGAAGTACAGGCGATTGCTTATCGGTCCTTCGTACACCGGACTGGACGTGGCATTTCGGAGGATGACGAAAAGTAGGGGCACGCGCTCCGGCAAATCGATACCTTATCACCTCGTCTCCCGATGTGGGCGAAAATTGAAAAGGCCCTCGCCGACGCGACGCCGCGCCGACGGAAAGTCCTGATGGGAGAAGCATTTAAGCCATTTAAGGAGCCGGGTGGAACTTCTATAGGAGAAAGAAATTCCTTGAGGAAAGAATTCCGAGTAACGGTGTTCTGCTTGCGATAAGGTTTCACCGGTTGGCGCCACCACGATAGAGAACGTCGGGCATCCCTCAAATTCCAAGCGATCCGAGCGCAAAACACGTAGGGTAGATGTACCAGTACATGAACACGTACCAGTGGATGAACATTTCTCTATTAAAACGAGTAAAATAAGTTATTAAAATGAGCAACTAATTAATTAGAGACTTCTCTTAATTTCTTGCCTCGTATCCAAACAATTCTTGCACCACGTGAAATCAATCGCGCTGCAAATGTAATTTTTAAAAAGTGTTCATTCATTAGCCTTAAGTGTTCATTCATTAGCCTTAAGTGTTCATTTATTGGGGCGTTTACCCTATATGGCTACATACCTACCAACCTTGCTGCCCCATCACGCTCTAACCAGCAATATCATTCGGTCGTGACTTTTCACCAATTATTTCTCGTATCCTAGCTTATCCTAGCTTATCCTCGCGTATCCCGCCTTGCACACTTACTTTGCGATCGACTACTTAGTCGCGCGATTACTGCTGCTTAAATAAGTAATTATTTTGATAATTATGCAGAACAGGTATTTCCTCGCCGACTTTGACGACCTTGCAATATGTTGTTAGGGACATGATTCTGAACAACTTTTTCCTATACATGTTACCGCTGCTCGACCTTTGTTTCCGAGATATTCGCAAAAAACTGCTGTTACTACTACAATGTATTCTGCCGTAATACGTACCTATATATAGTAAGCGTCCGTGGCAGAGTATGCGCCAGCATGGGGCAAATCAAATGATGAAGCTGACCTTCGTTTCCGAGATATTCGCGAAAAACTTCTTTCGACTTATTCCGACGCAACGCATTTCACATTGCGGGCGCGTAAAGCATGCTAGCGAACCGATGTGAATCGGGGTGTTGACAGGAGTTCCCACACACCCAACAGTTGCTCTCGAAGGCACCCTCTTCCTGGCAAAAGAATTACGTTTTAGAACCAGAGTCATCCTAATATCCGGCGGCGCCGGCACCGTCGAACAAAGTCCGGGTGTTGACGGGCATCCGCAAGTTTCTGGTTCAAATCTCCAAACTCATATCGGTTCGCTACCACGCATTCGTCTGTCCCCAACCAGTACTAATACCCGGGACAAGTTGGAAAGTTGAATGCGTTGCGTCGGAATAAATCAACAGAAGTTTTGCGCAAGTATCTCGAAAACGAAGGTCGTGCGGCGGTAACGTGTATAGGAAAAAGTTGTTCGGAATGATGAGTTTTACAACATATCCAAAAATCATTGAAATCGGTGAGGAAACACCTGTTCTGCATAATTACCAATTTCTTTTCCAACATCGTCTACCGATAGTTTGCCAGACATTTCTCGAGTTTCGCATCGAACGGGACGCTCCGACCAACCACGAGGAACAAGTCGTCACACGTCGTCGCGGCGACGTAGAAATGAATTAAAAAAAAAACGAGCGGTTCGATAATGCGCGAAAACAATAGAACGCGATGAACAGAGGAAAAGCGAGAAAGAGAGAAAAGGGTGAAGAAAAGAAAACGACGTCGCGAGTGCCTGTGCGCGGCGACACGACGGCGAAGCTTTCAGAATCTCCCCGTGCGAGAAGGGATCCCGAGGGCGGCGCCACGTTTGCGCCGTACAAAAAGTCCGGGAGGGGAATAAAGAGGAGGAAAAAAAGGAGATCGCCGAGAGCGGCTAACATGGAATAGCCCTTAGCCAGCACGATAGCCACTCTTTAGCCTGATGGACTCACGGTTCTTTCTCTCTCATTCTATCGCACTCGCCCTCTCTTCACTGCCTCTTTCTCATTCTCTCTCTCCCCCCCTCCCTCTCTCTCTCTCTCTCTCGCTCTCTCGCTCTCCCATTTCTGCGATCGGCCGCTCGGACCCACTCGTTTTACTCTTCTTGCCGGTCCGCGCGTTTCGCCCGGTTCGTTCCCGTCTCTCGTGCCTTTCTCGCTCGCATTGCCGTGAATCCGTGTTTTCAAGGTTTTTCGATTTTCCGTCACAACCACGTGCAACGCCGTTCGGGAAGGTATTGGTTACCAAATCATCTGGGCGTTCCAGGCGAATACCTCCGACTCGAATGCTTTGTACATACCCATGTAGCTTTGAACGAGCGAGTCAACTCGTTTTATTAAAACCTTAGAACAGACGCGTACAAAATACGTTTGATGCGTAAAGGGGTCGTATCGCTTGAATCGCTTCGGATGACGGATACAGACAGTTGCTTTCGTCGATCAACGAACGCGTATTACTCAGTATTATTACCCATTCATTTACAATTTACACACATTCTATGAACAAACGCGGACGCGTTTTCCAAGAAAGCTACGAATAAATATTTTTATCCCCCGATAGATGGCGGAGGATGTTTGCGAGGGGAAAAAGCACTCGTTGCGATTTCGTTTCACGCGCAAACATGCTCGCTACAGTATAATTACTATGCTTCCGGGGAACTCGATTCGCTACAACACCTACGCGTGCTCGTTTCACTTTCGGCACATGCACGCGCACCTTACACACGACGTATCTATAAATCTATAAATGTGTATAAGAGAAGTCAGGTTCAAAGAGTTGGGCACATATTTACAAGACCTACGCAGAATTAAGTTCTGTGGAAAAAGGAAAGTAGCTTTCGCGCTTAACTCGCCGCGAGAGAAAGCATAAATAGCTTTAGCAACGACCGGGGAAGTGGCAGTTGAGTCGACATACGTGCTACAGAGGGCGAACTCTCTCGGCCAAGCCGCAACTTATCCGTCGATACGGTCGAGCGCGACCGATAAAAAAGGAAGGAGACCTCGGAGCGCAGTGCGATTAGTTGGAGAAGCTTTCTCATCAACTTCAATGGCAATCGAAACGGTTCAACTTTCACCGATCCGCGACACTGTGAATAAATAGGGAGATGGGCGAGGGCACGACGAAATCGCCAGACGGTTTCTTCATCATGTAGGAAAATGCGGAAGTCGCTGCTTTTAGCGGCGAAGCGGTAGCTCGACGGTCGGTAAAAATCGGCCGTCGCGATGGATTGCGAGTTCACGCTCGACGCGATGGCGCGTGTGTTGCGAAATGTGGTAACCGCTTGGAAACGAGACGCGCTCGATAAGGTTTCGTCCCCCAAAGGCCCAGAACACACTCTTGCGCTTGCTGCTTCGCTTCTTCTCCTACTCCCCTCTTTCACCGCTGCATCAGAAAGCCTCTTCCCCTAGATTTTCAATCCTTAGAATGTTAAATCCTCTCAGCGTGGACGGCCGTCGTAGAAGTTATAACTGAAATTAGGTCGCCGCTGGATTGACTAGCGATTGGCTCTAGTGGTGGGACGCTGTAAAAGATTCATCGTGCTAGCGTTAGCGAGCTATTCAGACTGATCTGCAAACGCTGACACTTACGTAAGGGTAGTTTGACGATTTAGGACGGCGGCGGTAGGTAAGGCGAGGGGCGAGTGCGCGTGCCCTAATTGCACCGTAGTCGACGTACCTACAGGTGGACGACGCTCATCTGACCCTCTGTCCCCTCCCTCGTTACTGCTACCACTTCCGTTCTCGTTCGCAGCCCCGACCTCGGTTCCAGCCCCAGCCACAGACCCGCCCCCGTTACCGCTGCCACCGCTCCCGTACACGTTCAACTGCAGCGAGTCCACTGGAATATTAAAAAAAAACCGATCGGTCACTTATGGCTTATACCCCTTTCCTCCCTCAACCTTCCACTCCTCTCACGATTCATCTACACTTTTGTTCATAAACCTTCCCTTCTTTTATACTCTTCTACTAGACGATAGACGCGGTGCGTTGCGGCACGGTGCAGTGCGGTGCGGCGAGGCGAGGCGTTGGGGAGGCGAGGCGAGGCGCGGACGCGCAGTCTCGCTGGCTATACACTAGGGTGGCTCTTATTTTCGACTTTTGAATTTTCTTCGTGACACCCCTCAGAATGGTTCCAAATAATAAAAAAAATCTGTGTAAAGTTCGAACCCGATCGGCTGACGGGAAAGGGTGCCTCTGGGCCCTTGAACATGGAAATAATTAATTAACAGCTCTCAAAGTGAGATTAAAAAAAAATATACCAAACAAAAGTTGTAGATCCGGACAAGGAGCATCTTTTATGGTATATTACTTTTTCTCGTACGACAAACGGTTTTCGAATAAAGCCCGAAAAACTGAAACAAATCTTTTTTTCTCTCAAATTTTGAAAGATTAAATGCCTCTCGAACACTTTTGTATTTATTGAGGCGAACAAAAAAATGGAATTTTTATTTTCGAGGACTATTTTTAAACATTTAAGGGTGATTTCGAGAAAAATGCATTCGAGTACCTCACTTCGAATTTTCAGGAAACATTCATGACATATCAAACACTGAAAATACGGAAATTTTTCTTATCTTTTTGGCATACCTACTTCGGTATATGCACCCCCCTTTAAATGTTTGAAAAATAGTCCTCGAAAATAAAAACTCCATTTTTTTGTTCGCCTTCATAAATAAAAAGTGTTCGAGAAGCATTTAAACTTTCAAAATTTGAGAGAAAAAAAGTTTTGTTTCAGTTTTTCGGACTTTTCTCGAAAACCTTTTGTCGCACGAGAAAAAGTAATAGAACATAAAATATGCTCCTTGCCTGGATCTAAAAATTTTGTTTGAAACATTTTTTTATGTAATCGAAAACTTGGAGGATATTATATAAAATCGACTTTGCGAGCTGTTAAATAATTATTTAAATATTCAAGGGCCCAGGGGCACCTTTTCCCGTTATCTGGTCGGTGTCAAATTTTGCTCAAATTTTTTTTTATTATTTCGAACTATACTAGATGGTGCCCCGACGAAAATGTTGAAAACAATTTTACCAAGAGTAAATAAGAGTCACACTACTATACACGTATAATCAGTGTTCCAACTCGTTTCGGCGACAACTTGCCGCTCACAGTGCAAAGCAAACTCTTATCTATATCTGGCATCTAACACGCTCGAATCGTCAACCTTTATTTGCTTTCTTCTTCGCTTCGGACTTTGGTCCCGGCCCGCGTCTCTAATTTCGAATCGTCCAAGGACGGATCGACGTTCGAGATTCAATACGTCGATACGACTCGTGTTGGCGCGTCTCGTACCTACCTGGCCGCGAAAGGTAGGAAACCCTGAAAGACCGACGGGAAGCAACGTTCCCGATTTCACGTTTTCCCGCGTTTTTCTCACAATCAGCCGGCGGGCTTGAATATCTATCGCTACTCGACGAGAACGGCAGAGGGCTCGTAAGCGTGTTCGACCTGTAGGCACAGCTGACCGAGCGGGCAACTACGACGCGACTCACGAGTCAAAGTTGTTGAACACGGTGAAATACCGACGAGAAAACTGAATAACAAACTTGCTCACCGAAGACTCACCGAGTAAGCTAGACTTAATCTCGGTCTTGTGCATGCCGCTGGGCCCCGCTAGACTTCCACTTATTCCCGAATGATTCTTCGGCTTTCTCTTCCTTGTCTGTATCCCTTCCTTCTTCATGCTGAGTGGCCTGTTTACCTGTTTCCGGGAGAGCTCAAATTTAATTAGATTTGCCGAAACGCGATAAAACCCATCCACTCGTTACATTCTCTTATCGCGGCTTTCGATCGCCGGAAAGATCATCGATTTCGTTACTCATTCGCGATCGATCGGTCCGGGAATTTTCAACGGAATAAAGGCGATTGCAGGCTGCCGATGCCGACATTGCCGACGTGACGCGACGGCCCATCGGCTAATACGCTAATACATCATTTTACGTAGGTACCGTCAACTGGGGGGAACATTGGCAGGTATTTAACGTGTATTAAAGAAGGAAAAGATGCAATTGTTAGGATAGGATACTTAAAGCAAATGTAAAAATGTTAATTTTTATATTATATAGGATAATAATCTTGTGGCCTCTATCGAACACTTACAAGGGGAGGACACCATGTGGTAGACACCGATTTTCATGAGCCTTGGCACGATGGCTCTATGTCGAAAATAAGTAAATAGGTGTCCGAGCGTTTCAGCCAATAGGCCTTAATAATAGAGATATTTACATGGAAATTATTAAAAATTTCATAGTGGCCGCGGGGTTTTAATGGGTAAAAATTCCACACTACCCTGGCGCCCCCGGGGGATTCCCCTCTGAAGGAGTCGGGGTGCCTTTTGAAGATTTCCCCAAGTTAAAAACAAAATTTATAAAAAATAATTTATAAAAAAAATGTATAAAGTTTTTTTAACGTGGAGACATCCTCAAAAGGCACCCCGACTCCTTCAGAAAGGAATCTCCCGCGGGCGCCAGGGTAGTGTGGAATTTTTACCCATTGAAACCCCGCGGCCACTATGAAATTTTTAATAATTTCCATGTAAATATCTCTATTATTAAGGCCCATTGGCAGAAACGCTCGGACACCTATTTACTTATTTTCGACACAGATCCATCGCGCCAAGGCTCATGAAAATCGGTGTCTAAATACCACATGGTGCCACCCCCCCTTGTCAGCTATGTTCAAATGAATTGGTGGTTTCGTAAGAAGCCGTGCCGCGATATCTACGTCCGTTGCATCGTGCCTAGGTATCGAGACCTGTTCCGCTTGCGAGATGCCTTCGGAACGGTTATCGGATTCCACCACGAAATCGGTCTCGAATAAGATACGGCACAGGACAAATTGCGTAAGAAAAGTAATCACGAAAAGACGATTGTACATAGTCATGTTTCGTTCCCGGAGTTTTCTTTGTACCGTGTATACGCGATGGTAGCGAGCAACTGAAACACCGCAGCTCCATTGTTTGACCTCCAGACGGCGCGGCGCGCGAATTTTCTGTCGTCCGTTGTACGTATACTCAGCGGCATGCAGAGGGACGCGAAGAAAGGAAGAAAGAATAAGAGTAAAAGGGCGAGACGTTGAAAGATTCCCGGAACCCAGGCATCGCCCGGTGAAACCACCACAGGACTCGACTCCAGTTCCGTTGTGACTCTCACCATTTGTCCGAATCGCATGGGAAAATTGAAAGGTCAGACTTACGTTGTGCAGCTTATAGTAGAGTCCGCAGGCGTTGCAGACCGGCTCCCCGTTGTTGTTTCGCCGCCAAAGTGTCGTGTTGCTCGTCCTGCAATTGGCGCATTGCACACCCGTTCTTCTCACGCTGGTCTGAAAAATTGAACGGTACGTGCAGGCTTTGCGACCACCCTCCAAGTGGGTAAATAGCTGGCAAGCCAGAGAGCGCCAGCTCTCGGCAGTAATTTACCGGTGCGACGGGTTGCTTCGGCTTGCCGCATCTCATGGGCGGCCTGTTTGCTCCGTTCATTTTGTTGTAAAGGCAGCCGTGGCAATAGTAATGGCCGGTTTCATCCCTCCTCCAAATGGTGGTTAGCGCTGTGCAACCGGAGCACTCTTTCGGCTCCGCGGTGACAATGGTTCCGTCGAAGCTCTCCTCGGGCCCGGAAAGGGGCAGGCCGGCCCACGGCGAGCCTGGCCCCGCGCTACCGGTGGAGACGGTGTACGCGCCGCCGGAGTACAGCTGCATGTTGGCCGGATCGCTGACAGAGATCGCTGTCACGCCCTGGTAGCCCTGAACGCAATCGAACGTAGGCGGTGACGGAGTACCGGCTGTTGACCAATATTCCCCGGTGGCGGATGGCTTGCCATACGAGTAGGAGCCGGTACCGCCGCCGTACAGAGTCACCTGACCACTCGGAGAGCCTGGCTGCTCGTAGTGGAGCGGCACGCTACGCGGCCCTCCCAGGGACGAGGCCAGAGTCGGGTCTCCTTTGATGTAGGCGCTTCCAGGAGATTCCATCTGCGGACCGTACGCTTCTGATCACCATCCGCGTCGCCGAGTCGCGGCGATACCGAAACTGGAGAGTTACTTACCCCGCCGACGCGAGTGCCCAGCTGAGCGGGCGACGGATACGCCAGGATCAGTTGATCCCCGGACTTGGCGTAGGTGTAGGTCGGAGCCTGCTGAAACGTTTCGCCGCCGGATATGTACTGCGCGTATTGCACGGCCTGCGACGGTGGAATGGCCACCGTCTCCAGAGTCGTGTAGGTGCTCGACACCTTGAGGTTCTCGCCGGCCACGCCGGCCGCGGCGACGAAACGTTCCGCGGCCGCGGCCGCGGCTGCCTCCGTGTCGTACTTGATGCTCGCACCAGCTGCATCCGCGTATCCACCGACCAGGTGGTGTTGGTGCTGCGCCGATTGCTGCTGATTACTCGTTACGCGGATACCGTCACTGATCGGTGGAGAATAGGGTGGTGCGGGCGAGCCGACCTGAGCGCCAGCGGTCACGCTCGCGCTCGTTGCCGCTGACGCGGACGCGGACGCGGCGACGGCAACCGCCGATGACGTCGCCGTTGACGTTGACGACGACGTCGACGACGACGCATTTGTCTGAGAGACCATTGGAGCAGTCTCGTACTCCTCGCTGGTCGCAATCAGAACAGGCGAGCCTTGATGATACGACCTGCTGTTGCTGGTGCCGTTTCCGCCGCTCGATTGGCCGCGTTCCCGCGGACTGTATCTCTGCTGGCCACTCGGGGGCTGTCCTCGTCTGTCTTGTACCTGAACCGCGATTCCGAGGTTGTCTCTTCGCAACTGCTGCTGCTGCCCCTCCGACGACGAATAGCCGTACATGCGCTCCACGTCCGTCCTATCCGAGCCGGTAGCCTCGTATCTTTGCCGAAAATTCAACGCTCTTATGCCCTGTTAACGTGGCGAATCCACCATACACTTACTTACCTCGTTGGCTCTTTGATGCTGAGAGTGGTCGAGTTGACGTTTTCCGGTACCTCGACCTGCACTTCCTGACCGTTGCTCGTCAGATAAACGACGCGCTGCTCGCCGGAACGATGCTGCTGTTGCTGCTGAACCTCCGCGTCGGACTGCGAGATTTGCACGAAATGCTGCGACGGCTGCTGGCCTCCCTGTTCCTGTTGCTCGTCCCCTTGATAGATACGTGGTCGCGGTTGCGACTGCTGGTCGACCGACTGATGGTGGAACTGGTGGTGTTGGTGGTGTTGATGATGATGATGATGCTGGTGCTGATGCTGCTGCGGCTGAAGGTGGACGGCACCAGGCATGGCGTTGGTGTCTGGCGAGTCCGGTTCCGGTTTCAGGACCGTCTCTGTAATGTGGCCAGCCGTGGTGATGGTGCGGACGTGCCTCCTGGCGGTGATCACTGTCCGGGAACTTTCCACCGGTTGCTCCTCGCTCACAGCGATCCGGATCGGCGAACCTTGCTCCTGCTGGCCTTCCTCCCACTCCTGCTTCACCTCGTGCTTCACCAGCGAGTCCTTCATCGCGTCCTGAAAAAATAGGTCGGCCACTCGAAATGTTGGTCCGTGCAGCGCAGTGCCCTCGGAGAACTGCATTCGATCCACCGGGGCGAGCAAGCGGGCGGGCTGGCGAACGAACTGTCCCGGTCGGGATTCCAGCGGCGAAACAGAGAAGCGCGGAGAGACGGGCACGGTCGTCGATGGAACCGGTCACCGCGTTCGCGAGCTGAACGCCTGGCACGCGACTCGATGGTTTCCCGAACGGTGCGACGGCGAAACGGGAACGGAAAACGGAAGGGAGGAAGGCGGGTGGGGAGCGAAAGATTGCTCCGGCAGGAAGAAGCGCGGGGAAGGGAGCGACGGCGCACCTCGTCCGTCTCGAGAAAAAAGAATGAGCGGAGCACTGTTTACCCTGGCTCGCGTCACACTTCCCTTCGACAATGTCAAGTTTCGACTTCCGGGCCGAGCACGCGACGACTCTTTCTTTGCCGGGGCACAGTCTCCGCGCGACACATCCGGCGTGGCGCGGGTTGCGCGCTTCTCGTCAGCTCGGTTCCTTTCTCGACCGTTCGCGAAGTCCTTCGCGGAATTCCTCCTCTTCCCCCTGCTCAGCCCGGCGCGCCTAACGTCCAGCATCCGCGGGACAGCGCGGAAACACGTTTCAGAGCACGGGCACAAACAGCAGCACGAGGACACGGCTGTAAATCACAGATCCAAGCTGTCGCCGAATGAGGCTTCGCCGTCGAGATCTGGCTACAAACTGGCGGAAGCGGGAGAGCTGGCGGTGCATCGACCGACCGTACCTACCTAGGTATACGCGAAATCGCGGCAAAGTGGATGGTGGAAGGTGGCGGATGATAAGCACGACCAAACAAACGGCGCACGTTCACCCGATTCGCGTGCTTCCAGTGCTCGACGAGAATGTGAATAACGTGAATACTTATTTAGGTAGATCGACGGGTCTCGTACCGAATTCAACCACCGCTCCACGCAATCGACGAAAATGGCGGCGTTCCCTTTCGACTTGACCCCTCCTCGGTGAAACGCGCCCTAGATAAATCGGGCGACACCCCTGTCGATTGGAGAGCGCTCGAGCGATCTTGTTATTCCCCAGCGAAGGGCCACCGAGTCGGGTGTCTTCCTGTCCCCGTTTTCACGGGAAACTGGCGAAAGAGAGGAAGAAGCCACGGCGAGCCGAGAATCCCTGGCGATCGAGTGGAAAAGAGGCGACAGAGGGGTCCGTCTGTTTGCTCGTCGATAACGAGCGGCCGCTCGCTAGCGACGGCCGAGATAACGCCGTCGCATCGCGACGAGCGAGGGGTGCGCGAGGGGATAACGAGGGGATAACGGCGGGGATAACGGCGGGGAACGCGAGAGGGGTACGGTGCACGTTCTCTGCGCCCTTCTCCGCGACAGCCATCGCCATTGGCAACGCCATTTTGCGATGGCCACCGGTTCGCCGCAGCACTTATACAGCAGCGGTGGGTTGCCACGGTGAATGATTCACACGGGGGTCGCGCGATTATCGGGCGTCCTAAAAATTTCCCCCGTGCCTCTCGCCCCTGGGATCGAGGGGTTGCTTTCACTCTGACCCAACGGTGGCTCGGGCGTTGCGCCGTCAACGCCGCCGCGCCGCCTCGTTATCGCTCAATGTCCACCCCGACACCCCCGTACGAGCACGTACGTGTGTGGACCCAGACTCGGGACTTGGACTCGCTTCTCTGTCCCTTTGCACGTCCTCTGCTCCTGCTCCTGATACTTCTCGCCGTCGCGTCTCGCGGGCACCTAAATAATGACCGTGACGGTTCTTACGTCACCGCGGGTCGCTCTGATTCACCTTCGCAAACGAAACGTCATCGGGATGGCAAGGCGACGCCGAGGTTTCACAAAAGCCGACCAATACAGACCACCCGGCCCTCTGCCATCGTGTGCCGCGTGGTCGGGGCACAACCGCGAACCTTGATCACCGCGTCGGAATCTCCGCGTGGCGTACGTGACGCGCGGAGAACGTCCACGATTCGCCATCTCCCTGGATTAACTAACGATTGCGATACAAACTCTTGCTCTTCTTACTTAGGTGCCTATAACTCCCTATAACAGTCATATGTGCCTAGGTGTATCATTGCTCTTTGAAGAGAGGCCGATCGCTACGCGCGCCTACCCGCTCCTGATGCTTCTATCTTTGAATTTCGCCCGCGATGCGGATAAAGGCGAGCAACTCGCTAAATAAAGCCAAGAGATCTGTCGATACACCTATCTAGGATGGAATCGAAAAATGAATTGTTTATCGGGCAGCGAAGGAAATACAGATTGCTTCGCGTTGCGCCGTTGATAACGAACGATAAGGAATCGATAGAGTCACGTTATCCACTCGTCTTTGATCGAGAAAAAGCCTGGATCGGAGCTTGCCGTTGTCAAGGCGAACGAACAGCGGCGGCGGGGGAAGAGACTGACAATGAAAATACCTGCTTAAGTGATGCCTGTTAACCGTGCCGAATACCTGACGTAGACCTATGCTCCCGAATTTGTTTAGCCGACGATCGGAGCTCGCGCGCTTCTTCGTTTGCCGATCTGAATCGACGCACGGGAGGAGCGCGCGAACCGAATACGGCGGTGAGAATGGATAACGAGGACGTATCGGTCGAATCGTGGCGATGTAGCTAATCGAGGGATCGTGCGATCGAGCGACATCGCGGCTACCGATGCCGATGGCGAGGCCGGCCGAGCTGGCTTGCGAGAGGCACGCCGTTGTCAAAATAAACGGCACTATCGCGATTTATCTCGTTTCCCATGATAATAAGAGATAAAATTGCATCCTTACATTAGCTAGTATATCAGCTAAAATGATAATTTCAGTCGTCGGGTCCGCCAGGAACGCGTAGGGCCGCTTCTCTTGTGCCGCGGCCGAGTCTCGCTCTCGCCGAACGAGGATCGGTTACCCCGCTGTTTTTGTTCATCTCTGCCGTCTACAGCAGTCCCGGCAGCATGTACTCGCGGAATCTTCGTCCCTGCGAATTCTCTCGCAGACACGCCGGACAACGTGATGTACAAAGCCGCTAGTTCCAACCGCAAGTTCGCCGTTCGTGAACCGTCGTTGAGCGTTCGCCGATCGCCGTTCACCGCCGATTATACCGGATCCAACCCAACTGTCGGTCAAGCGAATTCACACGACGATTCATCGAACCAGTGATTCTTCTCACGAGCAAAAATGGAAACTCAAGACGGCAACTGTCTGAACGAGAATGGAAAAAATGAAACACTGGAACGTGAGTATGTGCGACGGCTGGATTAACTTTACCGGATAATAATCTCCGATCCTTCTCTCAAAACGGCCCTCCTTCGTGTCGATCGGAGAAGATTTTTTTCGGGAATCGTCGCGGCTCAAGAGGATTGCGTCACGGCTGGAATTGCGAACACGGCGAGGCCATTTTCTTTATCAGTCGAGTAGGAAATCCTTATCGGCGTAAATGAAAATCCCTCGTGTCGGCGTGTGCGTGCCCGTTGCGCGCGCAACGCCGCTATCAAAGTCGGATCGCGGAGAAAACGAAATTGTTTTTTATTCCCTTTTGCGGGCGGTTGCGGGCGGGGCTGGAGCTGAACAGCCGAACCCCGTTCGATCGAGAGTCCATAATAGGGGATGCGAGTGGTAATTTTCCGCCACCCAACCGTATCAACGTTCCGCGTTGAAAATTCTACAACGACAATTACGAGTCTACCGCTGAATAACTGCTTTCGGCGACAGACTCGAGTTGGCCTACCGGCTCCCCGGTACGCGACGACTAAAGCTCTTTACGATCCGATCCGCGCGCTCCCTTGATAACGCGATTCGCGGCCGAATCTCTTTCTCACTCCTGCACGTCCGAGCTCGCGCTCTGCAACGTAATTGCCGTAATTTACAACGACCGAAACGTCTGCCGGTTTTAACGTTGACACGTTCTGCGCCGCATGCTCGCGCGAACAAACATAATCCTCCTACGATTGTCTTGGCCCGTAAAACGCGCCGAGAAGGGAAGAGAAAAGACAGAACCGAGCGAAGGGAAAGACGAGGAAGATTTTGCGGCCGGCTGTTTGGGCTTCTAGCGTCGGCCGAGCTGGTAGACGGTGGAGATTGGGTGCGCGCGTTCGACCAATTATACGAATCACGAGCCGAATAATTGAGCCACGCGTGGCAAACAGTATTATCGTGGTTGCCCGATATTATTTCATTATCTTACAGCGACTATGTGCTTAACGATTAATGAAATATCTGTGCTCAGGGGTATCTCGCCTCGATATCGGATAGTTTCACGGCAGACGTCGCCGGGACCGTCGATTTGCTTGCTACGTGTACGCGACGTTGCAGTGCGGTACAAATCCTCTACTCTGCGAAAAAGTAGAATCGCGGCGGGCCAGCGCGCGAGATCGCAGTTGAGCAAATTGATATTTCGCGGGCGCGTTCCTTTTGCAGCGTCGCGCGCGAGCCAAGATCGCGATCATTTTGGGACGAGTCTGCGTCGATTTCGGGTCGACTCGAACGGCAGAAGAGCGCGCGCGGACCATTCACAAAACCACAGGTGTTGTCAACCGATTCGAGCGTAAAACACAAGTGTTCCGTTCCGAATTCCGTGCAGACGCTACCGCTGCCGGACGAGCGAGTTACGTCTTTTCAAATATTACTCCATCCACCTTGCCTCCTCTCGCTTCGTCTCGTCTCCTTTCCTTTCGTTTCTCTTCTGCAAAGTTTCCTAGCAGAGTCACGGTTCCTCCGTTTACCCCGATATTTTTCCCTCGTCTTCACGCTTATGTTCATTCTGGTCTCGTAATCGTCCGCCCGCCACCCGGGGCGATCCGAATCGCGCACGGTGGATACGCGAGAAGAAGGAAAAAGCGGAGCTGGCGCGATCTCGATCGAGAAAAGGACTTCGGGAGAGAGAAATTATTATGTAAAGTCGAGACTTACCGTGGCTAGGGAGTCGAGAGGAATGTTGGGCGGGAGCGAGGTTCCCTCGTAGATATCGGTGACCGACGGTGATCCGTGTCGCGTCGACAGTCGACGGCCGACTCGCGAGGCTGACGCGGTTACGTTACGACGCGAGAGAGTGAAGGTGGCAAGAGCGCGCTACGCGGCTTGACACAGGTGCGCTGCCAAGGTGCGTCGCGTCCGCGCCGCGCCGCGCGCGTCCCGTCCCGTCGTTTCGACGATTCGGGACGGCTGCCGCCTGGTAGCGTCGTACCGAAGCTTCGATTCCAGCCAGGAGATCGCGTTAAATATTGACCGACTATGATCGGGACGCACAGCAGCAAGCAGGCTTTCGCCTTCCTCTTTGCTCGTCGCCATTTTGGTCCCGCCGACCAACCTCTCCGACTCCGTTCATCTTACTCGCCCCCGAGCCTCACCATTCCCATCCCTTTCGACCGCTCCGTTCGCGTCGCCACTTCCGCTGCGAATTCGTTCGAGGGAAAGCAAGGGCTCGACAAGCAGGCCCACCTACGAGGAGAAAGAGAAAGGTTGGATTTATTGCTGTCTCGAGGGACGGTATTTTTGTGGCCGGTCGAAAGGGATCGGTTTACTTTTCGCCGAGGTGAACGAGATATAGTAGGTGCCTATAGTGCGCCGCGTTATCGTGAAAAACAGTGGGAGAGGAGGCAAACTCCGCTCGAGAGTAGAGGGTGTCGTCATACTTACAGAGCACACACGGTATTCCTCCGATAAGACGGTCAGGTGAGACACGCGGTCGTAAGTCGTTAACGCATGGAATATGGAATGCCGCGCTCGCCGCAACCCTACCTGTGTCTACCTTGCCTCTCCATCTGTTCAGGACGCGATGCGATTCGAGTCGTCCGAAATCTAAACGCAGCACGGCCACGAGCTTGCTCCCAACCTTTAACCGAGATTAGCCGAGATATCGCGTTATCGCCGAAAATACACAGGGTTCAAGCTTTCCTGCTTCGTCGGTCAACACCCGCCTTGACTTACCGCGCCAGCTATTCGGGCTTCGATTTCGTCAAGTTCTCCCCGCGTGAAAGACTCCCTCGCACAGGCCGCCATTCTCACAATTCACGTTAAAATTTAAACGTCCCTTTTTATTTAAATCCAACCGAATCGATACAGCATACTTTAAAAATCCATCAACCTCTTGACTCTTTACGCGCAGTCCTGCCTCCGATACCTACGCGTACCTATGTATATTCTATCTATCGTATTTTACCCGTTGCTGGAGATGACGATAACGGGCTTAACCTTCGCAGCGGACGTGGTTCGCCCGCCCCATCTTTCTTTTTCTCGTTCCAGACACCTGGCGATTAGATCTGACCACATCGTAGTTTAGTAGCCGATTTTAGCTTTGAGTCGTGCCATACATTGCAGCAGCCAGATCGGCAAATTTCATAAAAACTTATACGTCTCCAAGTATTTTAAACTTAGCCTACTAAGAGATAAGATTAGGTAGGTATCCTTCGCGCTGCATAGTTAGCTTACTGTCTATTTACAAGAGACGACGATCGCGCGCCGGCATCGCTTCGATTCTGTTGCTTGTCGATCACCGCGATGCCTCCGATGGTTCGCGGTGATGTCAACCACGAGTTTCAACATCTCTAATTGCAAGTAGATACCTACTTTTACAATGATACTTTGCACACGGGTCCCCTCACACAATTATTTACAACCAGCCGCTTCTCCGCCTTGCTCGCAATTTATTCATCACGACTTATGAGAAGATGGGTGAATCGAGTAGTAAGCTTCGTTTGTTTGATCTTCGCCAACGCTTACCCACCGCTTCTTTGCGATTCTTCTTCCACTTATTCGGTAACCGATGAAATATTTCAAAAGAGCCTCTACTTTCGAATCAAAGTGTCGAAGAACGCGACAAAACGGGGAAGATGGCGACTACAGGCGACGAATACCAATAAGAGAAACAGACTATGCGCGGGTGTTAATATTATTTACAAAATAGGCTGAAAAATAATCGAGATTGCAGAATACATAGCTTGGGTATATGTAGGTACCTATGTACTCTGGTGATAGAAGAGAAATTGGGATATTAAATGGCCGCAGCATTTAAAAAAGCAGATACTCCTGCTGTGCGTCATCGTCCTTCAATGGGATCAGTCGCATCAGCTGGATCAATGTGTATCAACTATGAACGAGAGATGACTTTTCTATTCTTTCAATGTCCCTGGACTCCCTGGCCCGAAGTTGGAAAGTTGTTAACATTAACCGCCGCGCTGGACGAATTCCCCGTTACCCTGTTAATTGGGGTTGTACGGAGCGTGTAGCTTACAGTATCTCCCGTTCACTTTATTCTCCAATTGACCCTGCCGATGGACACCGTACACGGCTCACTTTACTACTTCACTGTACCTCAACCACCCATCGACCGGTCGCTGCTTCTTACAATTAGTCATCATTCCGTTCTATCTTTGGTTCATGAGTTTATTCAACGGATCGATCTGAATCACGGCATGGAGGGAGATCGGGACGCGAGAGTAACGACGCGACAAATATTCCTTCCGGTTCATCGGTGTATGGGTGTTCCTCCTCTCCGCCCATACTTCCATCTGTGATCTGGGCAAGGAAAGCGTCCAACTGTATGCACGAATGTACGTATGCATGTGTGTGTGTGTGTATGTATGTATGTATGTAGGTATGGACGGCGCGAAGCGTGAACAAGAAAGCGAGTGTCGCGTTCTTCTTTTCTCGCGCACTGTACACGAACATCATGTTCGCCAGTGGTTGCAAATGTTGTTATTCGCGCGTCCCGCGGCTCTCGATGATTCCAATCGCCTTAGGATGATATTGAGACGACCGTGGGTCTGTCTAGGTGACCGTTATCCAGAATAATTTTAGTGGCCGCCGTGTTGGGCGAGGAGTTGCCGAGGGTAACGATATGAGGGGAAGCAAGTTGATGGTGATCGGGCGAATGGCTCGCGGAGATCATCACGGGAGACCGGTTGGCGCACGGCGGTGACGGACACTCGATTTTCGGTGAATGCGTCTCGAGCATTTGTTGGTGATGCTGATGTTGATGTTGGTGGTGGTGGTGTTGCTGTTGCTGCTGCTGTTGCTGTTGCTGCTGAGAGGCGATCATGTCGTAATACATCCCAGACGTGGCCGACTGATAGGAGACTATCCGACTGGATGACTGGGGGTTACCGTAAAACGTGCCACCGTAAGTTCCGTGAGGTACACCGGCGTGGCTCATCATCTTGAACTCGCCGCACGCAACTGTTAACGTTCGAGTTATCGTTAAAGTCATCGGCTCTTTGGATTCTTTCTTAATATCTAACTATCCTAATACACGTGAATTCGTGAGACGCACGTACCTGCCTCCACCTTCAAGCTGTCGTTGTTGTTGTTATTCGTGTTGTTGTTATTGTTGTTGTTGTTGTTGTTGTTATTGGCGGTGTTGGCGGTGTTGTTATTCGCCAAGGGAGGACCATTCCCAGCGATCGGCGTATCGGTAGACTTCATGCCGCCCTTCGGTTTCCGCTTTCGCGTCTGAATGCTGTCCTTTTTCATGGTGTGGGGTCTATTCACACTGTGCAGCTTGTAGTAGAGGCCGCAGGCGTTGCACACCGGCTCGCCCATGGCGTTACGACGCCACAGCGATGTCATCGTCGTTTGACAATTGCTGCAAGAGGTGCCTACTCGCCTCGAAGCGGACTGTGGAAACACGAAATCGTTTCACAATAGGTACATCTCCTTTTACGCTTTTTCTTTCGACTACGAGAAATAGACAGAAGAATTAAAGCAAGAGCGAACGAGCGAGCGATTTGAGGAGGAAGGGTGGGGGTTGCTGGTTGGGTGGTTCGGGGCGGTGGACGGGAGGAAGGGTGATGATGAGCAGGTAGGTAGAAGAAGAGCTTACGTCTATTTTAACCTAAGTAGGCTTAAGCTCGAAACGCTAGCTCGCGCGAGTACCATTCGTAAGGCGTGTCCACGAATTTTGTCGTGCGAGACAACGTAACGAGGTAACCCTCCGTCCGCGGAAAATCAGGCGAATCCGGGGAACGTGGCCGAGGTATGAGCGCACCCGATAGGGAGAGAGCCGTACTCTCCCGGCACCGCAATACATAGCTACGCTATCGTCCAACAGCCAAACGCGAACATGCCTCGGCCCAACGTTTCTCCAGGCTACGCAAGATTTCGGAAAGGAGAGCCCGATATCGCATCATGGGTATAGTGGCACCTCGAAGCTATCAAAGATTTTCTACCACAAGTTGCCGCTACGGCTAGTTAACGGCACTAAAAGGAACGTCGTTCGCTTTCTTCGGATTTTCAAGGGAATCGCGTTCCGGGAAGAACAGGGGCTGGAGAAGGGAAATGGGAAATGGGAGATCAGCCGGGAAGAAGGTAGACAGAAAATTGAAATTGCACGATTAAGGACGAGAGTGCGTGTAAACTAGAGAGAGAGAGAGAGAGAGAGAGAAAGAGAGAGGGGAAAGGATAGAGTTGGGGAGATTTAAAGAGAGTCCAGAGAGAGCCAGAGAGAGCGTTGGGGGGATAACACCTACCAAACGGCGGCTCGATTTCTCCTCGAAGGCGCGACGGGCGCCACTATACCCACAGAAGCCTTTGTAGAAATCGCCCTGGTCCGCCACTGAAACAGAGACAGGATGCCAAACGTTAGGGGGGTGGTTCTCTTTCAGCGCGCATACGACGCACGCGCGGATTTCTCGATGCTTGGCTGCAAAGTGTGCAGACATGTGTGTCGCGAGTCGCATTTGCAACGGGCCAAAAACTATCACCGCCTGCCGTCTCGATCCCGATCCCGGTAGCGTTGTCGGCCCAACGTCAAAGTCGGTATTCATACGAATGCTTAAAAGAGTGGCACGGTCCACGGGCGAATTTCCACACAGGCTCCTATCCTATATGCCCGCATCCTCGCTCTCTTCGGGCCGCTTTCTCTCCTTCGCGCGGTTTCACACATTCGCGGCTCCGTGCGCGATCAGGAGGGAGAAACGTTCCGAAGAGGAGGGAGAGAGAGAGATATATATATGGGCTTGGAATACACGTTGGCCCGCGCGCGCGAGCGGAACCGATTGCTAAATCGGCATCGCGCACGCACGCTTCCTTTCTTACCAGTCGCCGCGGCTGCTTGACCAAAGGCCGATTCATTCCATTCATCTTGTGGTAGAGACCGCATGCGTTGCAGAGGTAGTGGCCAGTACCGTCTCGTCGCCACAACGGGGTGGAAATTGCGCCGCAGTTCACGCACTCGCGGCCCTCCGTAAAGTATTCCGCCTCGATGTTGTGCACTGTGCGTTTCGTACATTTTCAAATAGGTCTTTGCTCGCGCCGGGACAAACAACGGCGAGCGGCTTATCTCGAATTTTGGGGGCTCTAAGCATACGTATAGCTCCGACGCCGTCACGCGGAGCGACCGGGGAACGCGACGGATAGGTAGGGTGCAAGTTGCGCGGGACGCGGAACAATGCCTTCCGATTCTTTGCCTGTCGCTGTTTCTCGGCATCTCTTCGCATCTCGCGGCAGCGTAATCGTTATCGCGACGCCGGGCGAAGCATGCCGAAGCAGGGCGAAAGAATGCGCAACAGGCCAAAGATTCTATATACCTACTTCGGAAGCATTCGATTCGGAAGCATCGACGCGCAGGCTACGTCAAGTATGGCCGACGCGACGCGACAGTTGACAAGGGGCCAGAGGGGTGCGAGGGGTAAGGCAATTAAATAGCATTTTCCGTATTTTTCCATAGCCTCCGGTCGAATGATTTCCACTGCATCGGTTGCAACGGTTCCTACGGAGAGGTAAGAATGTCCAACAGCCACGAGCCTACATAAAGGCGTACAAGGTCTGCGAGGAACGCGCTCCTACGGAGAGAAGGAACGATACAGGAAACGCAACAACGCGCGACAGAGGATGTAGATGGACACGACGTTATCAGAATTTCCGGCGTTTCTCGATAATAATAACTAAGTAAGTAGCAACTAGCAACCGCTACTATGCATGTAGTGGCGTACCGTGCCGAGGTTACCATTTTTCTGCCACGTAGACCCTCATAAATGTCCCATCCGGCGCACAGCGGGACAAACTGCTCTTTTTTTTGTGCCAAAATCGTAGAACTTTTCATAGGGATAAGATAGAGGGATGCATCCATCTCGAGGTTGAAGCTACGATGTTGCAGAATAAGGGAAAAATATTGAAAATGTGCGACAAACAAGTTTCCACCTTGAAAATCTGCGTCAAAGCTGACATTTTCGAAGAACCTTTCGCTTTTTCCGTTATCACGTGTGGTTGAGGTTTTTCCTCGACTTCTTACACGTCATCCCCTATAGATTTTCGCGCGCTGAATTCAAATCTGTTCGCAGAATTTGTGCAGCCCTTCAGGATTTCGAAGAAAAATGCGATTTAAGGGGTTACGCTCGCAAGGGACGTTCGGTAAGCCGGTTTTTCAGAAAATTATGAAACTCGGTGTGCAAGTAGAGTAATCCATCCGTAACGCAACCCTACTTTTTGTTGGTGCCGTAACACAAATTTTGAGGGTGAAACAATCCCTTGAAAGAAATGCAGAATTCTCTTTTCCGCGTAATATCTCGAGAACGGTGAGAGATGTCGAAGAGAAGTTTATACCCACACAGCACCATAACATTGCAGCAACGTCTCTGCAATGGCGCGGTGCAAGATTGCAATGTTGCACCAAAATATTGCAGAGACGTTGCAGGTTCAATCCCATGTCCGCCTTCGCAATATTGCAGGTGTGTATTTTTGCAAAGTTGCGGCAACATTGCAAATATGTAGTCCTGCAACGTTCCGGCAATGATTCTGCAACGAAACGGCAAAATTCTGGCAATGATCCTGCAACTCTTCGACAATGTTCCGGTGCGAGATTGCAATGTTGCACCGCATCATTGCAGAAAAGTTGCAGGAGCGTTGCCACTCCAATATTTCTGCAATATTGTACGGTAATGTGCGTGCAATTTTGCTGGGGCGTTGCCGCTGGAACATTGCACATCGATGTGCGCGCAATGTTGCATAAATATTGTAGGATCGTTGCCACTGGAACATTGCACGACGATGTGCGCGCAATATTGCAGAAATATTGTAGGATCGTTGCCAATGGAACATTGCATGGCAACGAACTGGAAATATTGCTGGAATATTGTACGATCGCTGCCAACGGAACATTGCACGGCAACGAACTTGCAATATTGCTGCAATATTGCAGGATCGTTGGCACTCCAATAATGCACAACAATATTGCAGCATCGTCCCTGCAATATTGCAATGCAACCTGCAACAACACAATATTGCAGCAACGATGCTGCAATACCGCTGCAACGAAGTGTGCTGTATGGGTACAGAAGGTACACGTCGTTTTCACGTCGTACACATATATTTAGAAAACACGAAAACCTAATAAAAGAAATTTCACGCGGTTTTGTAGACGTAAGAAAACGATGAGTACCTTCGACACGTCGCTCCCGACGTTCCCGGCGTTCCCGGCGTTCTCGCCGTCCACACCGATGAGAAATACGCGCGCATTCGTCTCGCGTTACTGTATCGCACTAATAGAGACGGGTCGAAAGAGAGAGGACAAAGAGGTCAGCGTACAGCAGTTGCGCATCCGGCAGAAATGAGACTGGGAAGCAATTGGATATCGTATACATATAGGTAAGCAACGAGTCGCCGACGTCAGCCACGTCAGCCACGTCAGCGACGGTGCTACGGACCCTGTTCGTCTTCGTTGGACAGTGCTAAACGGCGTTAAACCGAGAGCGCGAGGCAGAGGAGAGACTGGCGGTAGATGCGTATACACATATCCATCTCGAGCTGCATTCTTCGACAGCCTGGAGAAGCACCAACCGCGTGGCACGCCTTCGCTACCACATCCTTTACGCGTCCCCCTCCCGTCGCGTTGGAACAACCCAGTTTGCCCGACGAATCAGCCACCTTTCCCTTCAAACGACAACGGGGCATCGCGTGCGACGAAAAAGGAATGAAAACTGAGAATAATCGCGCGCAAGCAGTCAGGTACGTATCCAAGTATCCGGAGAATGCGCCGCGACCGAATCCCAGTGACGGTGGAACCGTGTCGCGTGCTTGCGCTAACAGCAACCACGACCAGACACGATGTTAGCGCTAGGTAACAGGTGTTTCGCGCCACGTACACGGGTACAAAAAGGTGTACCTTTTCTTGCGTGACCGTCGCCCGACTGGTCAAACTTGAGGTTAAATTAAGCCAGACCACGTGCGGCCTCGCCGAGTCGAGGATGAAGGAAAGGACTGCACGAGGGTAGAGCGCAGGGATCGCGACCGAGGACACGCGTCTGGTGATCGGCACTTTGACGTCGTTCTCCGTGTTGGTGGTCGTGGTCCTGCTCCTCGCGCCACTCGAAATCGCGCGGTATGTTAAAAGCCGCATTCCCCGTTGCCCTTAGCTCTCGGATAAAGCCGCGACACATGGAAACAGCAGACACCCGCCGAGTCTCAAAAGACACTACTTAGCACTTCAAAGCTTTCGACTTTCTTCTCTCCATATCCGCCAGCCGCCTGGAACCCCTGTGCCGTACGTAGGTGCCCCTAAATGCACAACCACCAGACCCAGCGCTTCTCCGTTCCTTTCTCGGAGGAACGCGGGACGAAAGGAGATGTCACGCGATCAGACGCGGCGATCGACAATCTTCGATTCTAAGTAGCGACCTACCTAGGAGCGAGCGCGACTCGCGATGCGAGAAAATTAGGGTACAGAAGGTAACCCGCCTTGCCAACCGCTACCGAAGTACGATACGACGCCGTCGATCAGACGTATACGAGATACTGGATTACGTACGCGCGCCGAGGTGCGTTACGCGCCTCGCCACCCGCAAGATAGGTCGAAATTATCTTATATTCGCGGTCCCGGGGCAGCTAGATATACAGGCCTATTATCATTGGTTTGGTATCGCGCGTAGACAAAACTAGATTACAAGTGCGTGCGTTGTCTAGGTCAGGGTCGGTGTGTATCAATGCCTCCTTCGATACCGTGCGATCGCGTGGCACGCGCGCCTTCTGCGATCGCCCCGCGAAAATCGCTAACATTCGTACGTGATCCGTCTCTTTGGCGCGCCTCTCGACTCAACTGTTTGTAGTCTCTCAACCCGCAGATTCTGGCGCGAGACGATACACGAGAAACGCCCGCGTATCGGTGATTAAATGCAATTCGTTAAAATTAAAAGAGACGATCGACGCGCGTATATATTTCGGCTGCGGTGCCACTCGAGACGTTCGAGAAGGAACGGAGCCGCACCACCACCTTCTCGTCCCTCTCCCTCTCGCTCTCGATGTCGACCGGGGGACCGCAAGGGTGTCAGAACCAGAGAAGCTGTAACGCGATATTCTTTTTCTTTTTTCGAGCAGAGGTTGACTCGCGTAATCTGGGACAGAAACGAATAGGGGTATTTGTCACTACTTCTCGCCGTGGATTTCTACGTGGTCGACAAATTTCGAGGGAACCGTGGCCGAGCTGTTCTTTCGACCGATTCAGCCGGAAAAAAAAGACAATAGCTACAGGCGTACCTAATATAGGTAATGTAATGTGTAATATAATGTAGTATATTCTAATGTAATCGCAGAGATACTCACTGGCACTAAGGCTGGCGGTGGCAGTGAGTTGGTGCTGCGCAGGCGTTGACGCCGGATTGACAGCTTGTCGTCTGGATGGCGTGGCGTACTGGGTCGCCAGGGAATCGTTGGAAGACGAAGCGTAGCTCCATGACGAAGCATCGACCGCTGCTCCGACCCCCGTGCTCGTCTGCTGCGTCGGATACGACGGGCTGTATCCTCGAAAGCTGGGCCTGCCGCAAAACGGTTGCGAAAATCCTGGCAGGGCTTGGTGAGCCACCGTGCCGGACGACTTGCCGCTGCCGGCGTAGTCCTCGGAAATCGCGGCGAGACCTGTGCCCAGACCTATGTCGTTACGAACGATACGGAGAGAATATGGAGATTGAACGCGATCGGCTAATTACCTTGAGAGGTCCAAAGCTGCTGAGGCGAGCTGGTCAATTCCGTGGAACTGGCAGTCATGTACGGAAGCGTGTACGAGCCTCCGGTTCCTGTTGCGCTCGCGGCCGTCATCGAGCCAACGCCGCTCATCGTACGGTACAACGAACTGAAACAAACATTGCGCGTACGCTCGTACATCGTGGGTAAAGCTACCTAGCGTGACAAAAACAGTCCAACCCCCCCGTTGCAGCGAGCCTTTTCGCCCTAGCCGCAAGATAGAGCACACGCCCATACCCATGGGATTTGCGTGTAACGCACGCTAAAACTCGTCAACGGTCTCTGCCCGTCGCTGATTCGATCCGGCTGGAAAAAGCCCGGCCGGAAACTAGAACCGTTCTCTCCGTTCTCCGTTCTCGCTTCTCCGCGATCCATCCAGCCGTAAATGCGGGCGCGTGCCAAAACGGGACGTTTTCCTATGTCCCCTTTCGACCAGCAACTCCCGAGAACATAACTACTCCATTATCATTACCACTAACCATTACCGTCGCTATTAACGTTACCGTTACCATTAGCATCGACCTGTGTCTATACCTGAAGCCCGATGACGTAAACCGTTCGACTTCTCCAGACCCCGGAGGTGTTTGCTTCGAGCCCGAGCGGTAACTCGGGCACGGTGAAAAACCCAACAACGCTTGAAACGTTGAACGCGTCACCACGTGCCGCGCCGGCAGCATTCGTTGCGCAATTAAACAGCACGGACGGTGTTTCGCGTCACGTTTTCCGGGTTTCGCTCGCGAAAGCGACCAATACTTCTGCGGCAGCGGCGCATCTGATTATCGCGGGAACAAGGAACGCGGTTAAAATCGGCCGTCCAACACAAACGAATGCGAGAAACGCGCGACCTTGGCGTTTCTCGCGACTCCGCGACTACGCGATTCCTGCGACTTCGCGACACGTACATTTGGATCGGTACGTGCTCCGCGGACACTTTGCGAACTGTCCTGAAACAATTTCAAACCGAGGTAGCTTCGGGAACCGCGTTCCGTTCCGCGTAAAGGAAACATCGATAACGGTCCGTGCAGCGTCGACCTTCGCCAACAAAAACGAAAAACGAGACGCGCGAGGAAACGCGGCGATAAAACACGGCCGATGACGGTAACTCGGCGACGTAAGAGTCTCCCGACTCCTCTCGGACTCGGAAACAAAGACGCTGAATGCTCGTGTAGCTACACGTTGCGTTCGGTATACCGGGTATACAGTATGCAGGTTTTAGCCACGCATGGCTGATCGAGCGCTCCTCCCCCACGGAACTGGTTAGAGTTAGAACCACTCGACGCCGATAGAGATACCTCCAGCACCAGGTGCTGCTTGGTAATCAGCTTCCTCGTAAACCACTAACCTAACCGAAGGAGGAGGCAGTACAGTAGAAAAGCCAGACAGCACGTGCTACACGTCTGCAACACGAATTTCTACGACAGAACGACCCGCACTAACGGTGGCAAGCCGTGCGCACCGATGCGAGCACGTTAGTTTCTCGACTCGTGCTTCCACTCGCCGACACGTCCTTTGGCGTGCTCGATAACTTTCAATCTCGCCGACGCGACGTCGCTCACCCTCCAAACTATCCTGCGAAACTCCTTGCTCGGCCGGAAGTCAGCAAAATAACATAACTGACCAATGACGCGCCGCGCCGCGCCGGTAACCGGAAATCATCGAGACCACTTTGTTCCTTCGTGCGCGTATAGTGTATATGTATATGTACTCGATACTTCTCCCTTTCGTCGCGGCCGTGTCTATTTACGTGCACGCAAGTCTATACGCAACACGACGCACTCATACTCAAAGGAACTCAGTAACCAAAGGCTCGCTCGAGTTTCTTCCAAGAACCTTTTCCAGACGCTCTCGAACGTCCGCTCGAAGGATCGCTCGCAATCTCAATTTCTTCACCGATCCTATTTCTCTCGTTAGACCTACTCCCTTCGTGATTACTTTTGCCATCCCTGACTCAAAGAGAAAAAGAAGAAAAAGAAGAAAAGAGAAAAAGAAAACAAGGAAGAGAAAAGAATGAGAAATGTTTCATTGGGTCCGCAAAGAATGCAGACTTGGTGAAATACAATCTAGAAGGACGATGGCGACGAATGGGGTTATAGCCCTTGCTACCGGACCGCTATCTGAATCCGTCGAGCCGATAAGACTCTTCTCACGATAGCGGATCACAGACGAACACCGGACCGCGATCCAATGATGAAACTTAGCAAACGCATCCCTGGGCCATCTACGCCTTACGCCTCGCAGCTTTTACTACTCCATTCAATTCGCGTCTCCCGTTTCGAAATCCACCGAATGTTTTCTTTCCGTTACCAGCTTCACGCCGTTTTACGTTCCAACCACGCACCCCCGCCCACCAGCAGTCGAACCTTCTCGTTTATTTACGAGCGCCGTTGTCGCGACTGCTATCAGCTTTCCCATTTACTTTGTTTTCGGTCGCAACAAAGCGCAGATAAAGTAGAAACATTACTCGCGTGAATGCAAATCCGGGGAATTGGAAGGGTGGAGGAAAACCGAGTATGGCGGACTACTTAGGCGTCGAGTCGCAAGGGAACGGAATGGAATAACGTAGAATAGGGTGGGTGGTGTGTACCCACATGTAGGACCAAAGGATACGAGCCTAAACCGACTAACCGCTACATGTCAAGTAGGTATCTAGAGCAGCAAAAGGGCAGAAATAAGGCGGTTCGTGTGTGAAAAATCAACGTGTGCTGGCGTTTCTTGGGATTCACCTCTATTTCCCGAGAAAAACGAATCATTGGCAAAGAAAGTAAGCAACGACAAAAACACTCACTGCATGCTCTCGGGCGTGATGCTCTGGACAATCATGAATTCTTGGTCCTCTTTCCCCTCCGCCGTTCCTATTGCTGCGTTCGCTTTCAGTCCACGGCCGCGACCATAGGAGGAACAATAAACTGAACGGGCGCGAGCAGATCCAAAGTACCGAAGGAAAACTCGGTTGATATTCGGTGGACGATGGTGACAGATCAGACGCGAACCGGGCGGAATATAATCCGACAGTGTGCTCGAAACTTTGAAGCGATTGGCGTTGAAGAACCTCGAACGTGGTCAGGACTTCCCCTTCCGCCAACCCTTTCTCCATTCCTCCCTTCCATCGTCTCGTCTCGTCTCGTTTCGTCTCGTCTCGTCTCCTCTCCCCTCCTCGCCGCTCCTCTCCTCTCCTCACCTCTCCTCTGATTTCAGTTCGCTGAGTGTCCCCTCTCGCGATACATACTTGCTCCCACCCCCGGCTAACTCTATTCAACGTGTAACGTAAGTCCCCACTAGGTTGCCTCGATCTACCACCGAACCCGGCTATGCACCACTGCCGCATGCCGCCACGATCAACGTACGTTTCGCGGCTCCTCTTCCTCTCGCTCTTGCCTTTGCTTTTCATTTTACAACTGTATAATTGTAGTCGCGTTCCTGGCCACCATCGCGGTTTCCTTCGAATCGAGTCGTTACTAGTGATTACCTACTTCCAATCGCCACATACTCAAGTAAAGGAGGAAAAGCAGAGAGAAAAACGCTTGAAACTACGCTACTTAAATTGCAAGTTTGTTGGAAACAAGCCACTCGTTGCAACTCCGAAACGAGAAAACAACTGTGGTCCATCTCTGTGACTAATCGTAAGTTAAGTACTTAAGTACTTGGATACCTAACATTCGCGCATCTTTATAAGACAGGTTCTGCGTTTGGAAGGAAGGGCTGTTAGGTATACGCAAGTCTGGAGTGAAAGATTTGTGGGTGAAAAGAATAGGGGCACCTCGACCGGGGCCGCGGGGAAAGCGTTCGGAGTTCTGCTCGATGTAACGTCACACGATACCGAAAGGTTTCTCGGAACGCGATGGGTACGACTCTCCCGGACTGTAAACCCTGGGATGATTCACGACAGACTCGGCGTCAGAGAGCAGCGATTACGATTTACGCGCTCTCCGGTTTCGTTCTTGACAAACAATACGCCAAACGATTACGCAGAGACGAATCATCGGCAGAGTGCGTGCGGAAAAACACGAAAGGGAAGAGAATGGAATTGAATTTTCCAGCGAAAGCGAGACGATAAATAACGTCCAGATCTACGTGATTAAAAATAAGAGAAAAGACGCGCGGTGGGCGATGGACGGCGACGGCGACGCTTTGCGTCACCGGACTGTGCGCTAATCTCGATAGAGCGATATGCCGCAAAAAGAGAAACGAAAAACAGAGCGTCCTCTGCACCCGAACTTTAGATATCAAAATTCGAAGGTCGTGGCCCGTGCACGTGCACGCCGCATGAGGAAATCGACAAACATGAAACTTGAAGGACGACCGAAACGGCCGTACGATGACGAAAACATGCGTCTCGCCACGCTTCGCCTCACTGCTCGCTTGCTCTTCTTCTCCGCGATCCTTAACTTTCATGTCCTCTTACCTACGCTCTGTTTTAGGCCAATCGCGACAATTGTACGCAACACGAGCTAATTCCAACGCCTCGTGCCCAATCGAACGCAAAATATATCAAGCGTAAATGACACAGCTGATAACACCCCGTTCTCTCCAAGCGAGACGGATAGCGCGATCGAAGAATCGTTTCTATCGGTCAATAAACTCTTATCGCCACCGCGTACCAACTAACGAACCAATGAACCAATAAACCAACGTACGAACGAACGAACGAACGAACGAATAATCCAGCTCGAGTACAAATCCATCCATTTTCTCGATCGCAAGTGAAATCATGAAAATGTTTGGTGAGTCGCGCAAAAAGTAGGTAACACGATGAACGTGATAAGAAAAGTGTCGAAGACCGGAGCAGGATAGCGAAAGGTTGCTGAAACAAAAGTGGGATAGCGGAAATGCAAGGGACGCGAGACTCGTGCCTGGGACGAATCGGTAAACACTCAGAGACGTTGTTCGTTTTCACTGTTAGCATAGGGCCGAGGAGGCGTCACACTGTTTTCCATCGACGGTTTAGCTTTATTTTCGGTCTTGTATCGCCTATGCCTACGCCTACGTATACAACTATCGGAACAGAGCATTTTCTAAGCCGTCGTGTAAACATTTTGGCGAATGGTAAACATTCGTGCGGCCGCTATGTAGGCATCGGCACGGGCAATGGCAAGGGGAACGGGAACGCGGCGTGCTCTCACTCGAGCGCAATAGATATTGATCGCGGGGCTGTAAAAAATGCGCGCGTGGAAGAAACGGTTTGCGAACAGATTGAAAGGGGCACCAACCTGGAGAGCGAACCACTGGGCGAATGCGGAGTCGATGGTCCCTGTTCCTGATGATGATGATGGTGATGAGGTGTCGCGGCTGCGTGGTGAGCGTAAATCGATTCCATGTACAGTTGATCGGAGACTCGGTCAGCTTCCTGAGCTAGACCGTGATTAGTCTGTACCGAGGACGGAGGCTGCATAGCTGTCAAGTGAGCGTACGATTGCCTTCCTTGCTCGGTCGGGCTGTATCCACCGTCCGTTTGTCCCTGCCGATGTGGCGACGCGAGTCCTTGATCATCGCGAGGACTATGGCTCGAACTTGGCGAGCTACCGGTTCGAAGCGTAGGTGATCCTACACCGCCTCCGCCGCCGCTCACATCGCCACCACCGCCTCCACTTCCACCGTTTCCACTGACACTGCCGCCACTGCCTCCGCTTCCGCCTCCACCACGACCACTACCAGCCCCACCTCCACCTCCACTTCCACTACCACCGCCGCCACCTCCTCCTCCGCCTCCACCTCCTCCTGCACGTATCTGATGCTGAAGATACGCGTCGTCCGATAAAACTTCCTCCAACTGGTGGTGATGATGATGCTGATGCTGATGCTGCTCGTGCGACAGATGAGGATCATTCGGCCCGACTTCGTTGCCAGAGTTGGTTGCGCCAGCAGTGTCGAGGTTCGGGAAAAGCACTCCAAGGGTAAAGTCCCTTGCGCCTCTCATGGCTGCCGTTATTCCGCTCACTCTTTCCACGTCCTCGTGATCTACCTCTTGACTCTGTTGGTGCGTCGATTGCTCTTGGGACTGGCACAACGACTGCGATTCCGACGAAGACTCTTGCTCGTCCAAGCGGCGATGACTTGCCGAAGAGAGCTCCGTGTGCTGGGACGTGTCCGACTGCAAGTGGTGGTGATGTTGGTGGTGGTGGTGTTGGTGCTGCTGCTGCTGCTGCTGCTGATGATGATGGTGTTGATGGTGGTTACGGTGATGGTGGTGCTGCTGATGGTGGGGGTTATGATGATCGGTTACGGTCGGTGAGAGCGTTTCAGTAGCGTAACGATGCATCGTGGAGCGAGGCGCGTGACTGCCGAGACGATTTCCCTCCGACAATGCCGAGGCCTCGCCAGCCCGCCGACTATCCCCTCCCTCGGGAGTCGGCAGCTCTCTCGCCCTCAATTGAACGTATTGCGGTTGGTGGTGGTGCGACTGCCGCTGCTGCCGCTGTTGCTTCTGCTGCCTCTGCTGTTGCTGTTGTTGTCGTCGCTGTTGCTCCTCCTTCCCCGGGTCGCCGCCCTCGGTGAAATCGCTCGAATCCTGTTCGAGATAACCCCTTCGCAAGCGACGCGATAGTTTGTTAAAAGTTCAGAAGGCAAATTCTGCGTTCGACAACTCGCCGTTAAGGTAACTGCCCGAAATCTCTCCCCCTCGCTACAATTATATCGGTTCGATTCGGCTGGCATGGATACCGTGCCCGTCGTACAAAGGGAAAAAGCAAGATTGTGAAACACTAGAGTTTGTACCTTACCTTTGGACAGAGGTTTGATGAAGGTAATCGAGTGGATGTAGGTCGTAGGTAGAGCTGGCATAGTTTTCGTGATCGACAGAGGCCGTGATAGCTAGCGATTCGGCCGCGGCGGCACTCGGCTCCACGATCGCGCCATTTTCAGTTTCCTGCTGGCCCGCCTCCAGCACGCCCACGTCGTCCACGCCTTCTACGCTTCCGCGCCTTTCGTACGCTAGCTGCCGCCGTTGTTGGCGTTGTTGCTGCTCCCGTTCCCGAATAAGCTTTCCACCCGTCACGACCTCCGATCGAATCGGCGCCCTTGCTCCTCCTCGCTGCTCCTTGTTGTCCTGCTCGGCATCGGCAATCTCCGCGACCACCACTCTGCCCTTCTCGCTTCTGTACGCGACCGGCCCATTCTCGTACTCGATCAACGCTGCGAACATCGTGACCCGCGTCAATTTATTCGTATGCGGGACCATTGCAAGCGGAACGCGTATGTAGAAGCATGTATGTATGACGACCAATGACCGTTTTGCAGATATACGTATTCAATAGCGATTCGGCATCGTCGGATCCTACAAAGATGATCCGAACGATACGAGAAGCTTTCAGTACCCGCTAGCGGCTAGCCGGTCGATTAGATTGAAACTCTCTATGTACTCGGCCAGTACCGACGGCGGCGACACGGACAAACTGTTGCTAGCCGGTACGTTACAAAAATAACTGGCCGCCGTTATCTATTGCTCGTTAGCGACCGCGCGCACTCGCACGTTCTCCACGTTCGCGATCGTATGTTTGCGCACACGCGTCGAATCGCGTGGTACCTACATAAGTAGTTGCCTGCTACATATGTAAGTATGCATGCACGTCGTTTGCATTTATGTTTGCATTTACATTTTGCGTTTACGCTTGCCCTCGCATCATAATGCGGATCAACACTGCGAACAGAAGACGAGTTACCCGGGCAGGCAAACGCAAAAAACAAAGGTCGAGGGTGGAAGAACTATAGAGAGAGGGGGAGAAGATGATGAGGGAGAGGAAGAGCAAGAGGAAGAGAGAAGCGAAGAAACATTTCGCGAGCAGTGTTTCAGCTTCAAGATAAAGAGTATTATTTTTAATTCACAAAGGTCAATCGATGGCAACCGTGGCGAGCGCAAGCGACGAGAAAGTGTCGCGGGGGAAACTATGAAACGGAATCGTTCGTATGGGGCTCGACGATTCTCCATCGCCTCTCCACTGATTATCGATCGATTATCGCACGATTGCGAAATCCACCTATCTAAGATCGTTGTACTCACAATGACGAAGACAAAGATAGCGGTAGAGACGGGGGGGGTAAAACGCAAACGAGACACAATGAAAGTAGTGGTATAGAGACAGGTAGAGCAGCCACTTGGCGAAATGCCGAAAGAAGAGGCCGAGTTGGTGGCTGACATTGGATTCGGCGAGGATTTTTAAGAGACCCGTCGGCGAGGCTGGCCGATGAGTCGAGGCGATATCTTCCCTCGAAGACGGTACATATCAATCGTTTAACATTCAACCGACCTTATTGTCGTTACCTAATCGAATTGGAAAGGTCAGGCTCGCCGGATTATCTGGCGGTTCGTTTCGCGGCGAATTCTATTAAAAAACATATTTTTTCGCGAAAGGTCTAAGTACGAATCGAGCCCCGCCGCGCCGCGCCGCGCCGTTGGATCGGGTCGACCGTCTCTTCAGCTTATCGAAGACGAAGCTCCATTGTTGCTCGGTCGAATCGAATCCGTAGCGAGACGCGGAGTCGCGGTGGCGTAGTGCCGTGACCCCGATTAATCACTCGGACGAAGAAAATACTCGATCGATGCCGCGCCGAAGAATCTTCTCCTCGGCCTTATTGCGAAACTAGGCTGCGCCGTTCAACGCGGACAGATTCCCGCGACCCCTCTCTGCGGACCGATCACAGTCGGTGTGGTTCTTATCGGATGTAACGCGCCTTTCGAAAATCAAAGTGAAAATATTTTGGTCAGTCTCGACTCTCGTGCCCGACGTCGATTAGCAGCCGCTTTACACGTATGTAACGCTCTCTCGCTCTCTCTCTCTCTCGCTCTCTCTCTCTCTCTCCCCCTCTCTCTCTCTCTCTCTCACTCTCACTCAGCAACGAACCAGCGTGAACAATACGCTTGTACTTTGACTGGCATCGTTGTATGGATTTCGTAAGCTACCATTATGGAAAGAACGGCTCTAAATGTGTTCGTAGAAACGGTAGCGAGAGAGAAGAGAATCCGAGTCGCTGACGGAGCGGAAGACGTTTTATACATCGGGGGCAGAGGTTGCCCCCTTATCTTCTTGGCCCCATAAAAACGTTCTCTGTTATCCGCAATGTAAGCGACCAAGACGGTGTATATCGATGCGGTTTATAACGAGATTTTCAGAGATTGAATAGCTTCTTTATCTCGACCGCCTGGAACCTCCTCCGCATTCCCCGCTGCGTGCACGTATGCCGCTTATTCCTCCTCCTCATCCCGCTCGAAGGGATCCAACGATCCAAAAAGCCTCCTCCCTTATTCTTTCGTTTTCTTCCATAGTCTTTCCACTTGAGAGGAATGGTTGGCGCGACGTTCCGTGGATCGAAAGAATTCCGAACGATCCAGCCGATTAGGTAAGTAACGGCGCTCTTCAGTTATTCACTGTTCCTGTCGAACCGCTCCGTAAACGGACAACGAAGCCATTGTAAAAAGATCGAGTGCCACGCCGTGGCCTCTCTTTCTGTGTACCGAGTCGAGAACAAGACACTCTGGTCGCTTCCGAAAAAACGGAAATTTTTACATTCGACGTTGAAGTTTTGCCGCGGCTTGCGCACAGCGGAGATATGCGTAATGTACCTATTTAAGTAGGTGTACGTACGTTTGTCTCTGTCACTGCCAGGGAGCGAGCGTCGAGGAAGGAAAACGCATTCCCTTGGTGTCGCTTTTCGATTGGATAATGGATATTGAGGCAAGCGTGTCCGCGTCCGCGACCACGTCACGTACACGTATCCTCGCTTGATAGAAGGTGATAACGCTGATAAGGTGATACGAACCGGCACGCGACCAAGATAGACGGTCCCGACAGTGCAGTAAGTAGTTGCAGACCAACTGCTTTCGCACTATTGGCAACCACTGTGCGAAACCATCCGTCTTGTTCGTCGCGATTTCGGGAGATCAACAATTTCACGCTTATTGGACAGAAAAGCGATTAACGCATTACCTATGCTTGACGATTCCAATTCAAGTGTGAAGTATACATATATATATACTATATAGTACCTACACACATATACGGATGTTCTCGGTCCACGTTCGAGGAGCGGGGAGATACATAAGAATTAAGTAGGTACTGTGTTCACGTTCACGATGGGGGGTGAGCAGGGGAAGGGTCGGTAACCCGCGTTTATCTTCGTGACTGTTGGTGGCTTTATCGTTGACGTTGACGTCGTCGTCCAAAAGAAATCTCGAAACCATGACTTTATAGACCGCTGCACGTCCCATTTATCCGTTTATCCATTTATGTAGTCCTCGGGCGCGGCGATCAAGTCTCGCCAATCTTCCGAACTTCGCGCTTGCGAGACGAACAGCAAGTGATCGATCTCAACGATTTAGTAAACGTTCCTTTCGCGATACATACTACCTACTTAAAACCACGAAGAGAACGGGGGAGTGTTGACGCCGTTGATGCTCGTGCTACAACGTGCGAAGGAAGGAAAGAGGGTAAATATTAAATCGGCCTGCTTACAAACGGGAAAAAGAGAGAAGGAAGGAGCAGCGCGAGCATAGGGGGTGGAAGGGTGGTGAGGTGACCAGGTGAGAGGAAGAAAGGTGATGGGCACTCCGTGAGCCGTGAGCCATAAACCGTGCAGGAAGCGGGCGAGTGCGACGCCAAAACCCAAAACCCACGAGTGTGATGATAGCTGGTAGAGGAAGTGCAGTATATTTGGAATACCAGTTTGTTTAAGACGAATAAAAAATTACGGCAGAGGATGGGAAGAAATAAAACTGCATAATAAAAAACAAAAAGTACCGTCAAGGACCCAGTTAATAAAACCCAAATAATAAGTTTATCACGATACAAATTTATTCAAAAAAATGACTAAATAATTATGGAGTATTTTTAAATTTATACGCAAACATTTGATAGCTCATAGTAAAATGTTTTAGGTTGATCAGAAACTGCTCCCTATGCATCTTAAGTGATCAGGAACTGGGTCCTTGACGGTAGGTAGGTAGGTGAAACTTTGGTCTAAATGAAAAATGACAGCAAGTATCGATTTCGTTGAGGCGCAGGTATAATTTGGAATACCGGTATTCTAATTTCCCTTTACTTTATAAACTTAAAAAATACATGTAGATAATAAAATTATTTTCCTTTACGACATGATCAGGCTGAAAAATCACAATATAGGAATATAATCTTAGGTAAATATGAAAACATCGCTAAGCTTTGGAATATTCCAAACCACCTTCACCTTCGGTATTCCGAATTAGCAACGGTATTCCAAATATGCCGCACTTCCTCTACGCGCGCCTACTATTATCGGGGGTAAGCGTCGTTTAAAGCTGCGCGATACACGAATGCTCCAGTGACCACGGACTAAATCCACTCGGCTGCGAGGAGAGATCGTATCAGGTTTCGGTCATGTTTTTTACCAAACGTGGTCGAGCATCGTACTACCCCTAAATAGTCCCGGATTCGTTTGGCCCCATTAACTTCCCGACCGGCCTGGGACCGTGTCTTGAGAGAAGAAAAATGGGCCATGAATCTCGAGAACTGCCAATTATCGATCCTTTACTTCAGAGCGCGAGAAAAAGTAGGTATAATAGCTGTATGTCTCGCGAGGCCTATGTGCATACATAGCTACATACCTATGTACCTAAGTATGTGCGAACGATATCGTCCGTTGTAGGTAAGCACTCGCCGCAACGCGTCTCTATGGACGTGTAGTCCAGACACCGAATCGTCGAATCTTGGAGGTGATCAGAAACCTCGTTTCTCGCGTAGCAAATAGCAAGTGGTTGTAGCACTTTCCTCGGAGGGAACTTTTACGATCGTCGACATACGAGTGCAACGTCTCCGCGCGTGTAACCTGCGACCTGCAAAGCGTGCGCATTAATCTTTAGACTGTTCCAAGTCTCTGGAAAGACAGCCTATAACGACAGATATAGAGCAGAAGCTCCAGCTGAGATTTCTCTGTCGGGTAGTTCGTGAAGAAATCACTTGGGTTCGTTTCTGCGACTCTCTTGAGGAATGTCAGCCGTCACAAGCCGCGAAACAACAAAACACAGACTGCGTGGCGTAACACGAGAAGGGAACTAATCACGCTACAGCGCATATACCTCTCTCTCTCTTTCTCTCTCTCGCTCTCTCTCTCTCCCCCGTCTCCTGCCCTGTCCTTCTTTAGTCCTTTCAACCTTGGTCACTACACGCTCATCCCAGGCTTTTTTTCCTTCTCAAGTTCCAAACATGGTTAAGCGCCACCCTCGAGAGCCGGGGTAGCGCGGCGCTTCAAACCGTTAGGCATTAGGCATTTTACGACAGTCCACCGGTCTAGGTAACGGCAGAGTAAGCTGAACGTAATCGAACAATCGAATGATCGACAATCGCGTAAGAATGGATGCTGCCCTCCACAAACATCCCTGTCCCTATACTTTTTATCGGCCCGTAAGCTGACCCTCGGCACGAGTAATATACAATATCTAGGTACATAGGGTAAAAGGGGGTAATGGCAGTCACTTAAGCTATAATTGTAATGAAACCAAGATATAAGGTGAAATACTTCTTGAAAATGATTCTTTTATAAACTTAAACTATCAACCTATTTGTGGGATGGGAAAAATAATTAGTACTACCTGTATTGCCACTTCTCAGAGTCGACATTCTTTCACATTTGTAAGACCAAAACGATGCCGTTGAAAAGGAGATAGATAGAGGGTGTTGGAAAGCAAAGTCTCTCCAATTATCATTTATCATCGGTAAAAGCCGGAAGGTGGAATCGAGTGTACCCGCAGGTACGCGTTCGATTAAGAAGCAACAGGTTTTGGACCGGACGAGCCAAAGTCACCCATCTTCGGTAATTTGATCGTGACTCGATTTACCGAGCTACACATCGGTCGGGGCGCGAATTTCTGGGGAAGAATGATCGAGAGGGAGCGAGAAAGAAAGGGACAGAGAGATCGAGGCGTAAACGTAGCAGAGGGGGAACGAAGCAGCAATAAATCAGTCGTCAAGAGGTCGAAGGTCGTGAGCGGTGCCTCGCTATATTCACATCGAGGGCGTAATGGGGTATTAAGTCGAGAGGGTTTTCGAGTTAATTTTCTAGCCTCGAGTCGCAGCTGCAGATGAGAGACGGTTATTAAGTAGTTTAGAACCGATACAAGTCGCGGCAGAGGAATCGAATTTTCCACTGCGACAGATCGATCGATATTAAGATTATCAAGAGATTCAGTTGGCCCTCGCGCTCGGACCTCTTTGGCAATCTCCGAAGATGCCGGTGCTGTTTTTAGAGTCAGAGTTCGCTTGTTATTATTGCCGTCGAGTGTTCGTCGCCTGACTCGTCACCCGCTAGAATAAACAAATAAACGGCTTTCACGGGTCTTGCAGTTCTCTTGACCCAGAAAGCTGAGAAATAGGTGCAACCGCGTGAAACCGTTCCGGAAAGTGTAGGTACTCGCTCCCTTTGTTTCTCGACAAACGAGACCTCGTGTTTACGACGCAGCCGAGAGATTAACGTGTGCCATCGGTCACAGTATCCCATGCAAATACGTAGGTATGTTGGAAATTCTTTCGGCAGAGAAAGTATTCCGATATTCCGTGGTAAAAAAGTTGTCGGCAATGAAAAGCGGGGAAAGATGGTCTCCGCATTTGCTCGCCTACGTGGACTCGGAAATGATGGCGAGGGGTAGAGTGGAGTAGAATTGTTTGCGTTGCAAGCAAACAGGCAGGCAGGCAGGCAAGCAGGCAGGCAGGCAGGCAGGCAAGGCAAGGCGGGCAAGCAGCGAGCGAGCGAGCAGGTTTACGGTACTCGTTGGTCTGCCGGCGAACAGCAGTTCTGACGTCACATCCTGCGTGGGCGGACATCCGGTTTCGTTGCCGGACTCCTGTCCCAGAGCGATAACAAAATCTACGTTTGTTATGCGAGGAGAAAGAAAGCGCGGGAGACAGAGGGAATAGTTGCCGCTATCACTCTATTCCTCCCGAGTGTCCCAAGTTGACGGCTCTCCACCACTTTCCTTCGTCTCGGCTCTACTTTGCTTCGCGACTGCATAGGCGGCTATGTAAAAGAGCGGTACGCGATGAACGGATAAAAGAAGAGCGCTGCGCCGCAGCGCGCCGCGCCGGGAACAAATCGACCGTTGGAAATCCCATTGGGGATTAACCGATGGACGGGACACGTCCTTTGCTCTTCCCTCCCGATTCTCTTGTTCGTCCTGGCAGAGGCAACGCCAGCGACGAGCGAAGCGGCCGCAGCGGTAGGTAGGTACGTAGGTACGTGGTCACGCGCATTGTAGCACTTCTCGACCAACGACCAGCCAGCCGTTCCAAAAGGGGCGACAACAAATATTTACCTCGTTATTATTTTATGGCGGTGTTTCGCTGCATTGGATCATCCATTTACGATCCAGCTTTCATCGTTTTCCCGAAAACCAAAAATCTACAATACGCGAACGCAAAGGAACTGGAAATCCTTCGAGCAGATACTTTCTGATTCGTGTAGCGTTGGCTGCGAATTCGCCGGATCCACACTCCGCGAGTCAGCTTGCAACTCTCTAGGCTCGAGTCGTTCAATCTGCCAGTCACAGATGGCATTAGCTCGCGGAACTTTAGTATCGCGATACAGCCGGGATAATTGCTCGGTCTATCTAAAAGAGACTAGGCTCAAGAGGAGGGAAATTAATAAATTATTTAGCTAGGCGAACGAAAGTACGAAAGGAAAGGACCCGGCAAACATCAGCGACACAGACCCGATCGTCCTGCAGTAACCGATTACTCTCGCCAGAGGTTTTGTCGATGGAGCGATCGCGTCTGGTGCGCGCAGATAACCGATCGCGTAACGGGGGCGTTTTAGGGGCGGTTTCCGTCCCTAAGGGACTCGCTACGCGACTCGATGCTCATTCCTTCCGACAAACAATACAACAAGCCACGATCTCCCTCGGAGACGACCGTACAGCTCGTCCGGGGCACTGTTGGGCGCGACGCGACCGATAACGCCCGCATATACACACATGTCTACATGTAGGTACCTAATATGTACGAGGCCGTGAGCGGCAAACCGTACGAAACCACACGGAACCGTGCGCTACGACTTTTCGTCGCAACTTGGTTTCCGTTCTCGGGCGCGCATGGGAAAGTAAGCCGGTTAGCTTGCTTCTCTTCCCTTATCACCGACCACCCTCGACCCGCCGCAACTACGAATGTAGGTACGAACGTACGGCCACCGGTGCTCCGTGCGGATTGTTCAGCTGTCCCCTCCTCCAAGGTGACAAGAAAAAAACGGCGTTTGTAAAGGACGTGAGTCCGCGCACCCTCATAAACGTGGCCGCAGGTGGTCGAGACGCGTTGAGCCGCATCAGAAAAGGAGGAGACTTTCCTCCATGGAAAGCGCGAGACGCTCGCTGCTTTGCCTCGTGGCTCGTGAAAAGGGCCGAGCGAAGGACCAAGAAGAGATGCCGAGTATAGCTGAGAAAGGAATGCTAGCAATGTCGCAGTTTATCTGCACGTCCTTGGCTAATCTCTGTCCGTAACAGATTACCCTATCACTGGGAGTTACGCTACGCCTCTGCCGCTCGGGTATACGGTGGGCGTTTCTATCATCTCTATCGTCTATATCGCTTCTATTGTGTCCCCCCCTTTTCATTCACATCGTTCTCTACCGCTCGCTCCTTGCAGCAAGGAGTAGAACACCCGAGTAGTCGCCTGGAAACGGCGAAGCGAGTAAAAAGATACCGATTCGTAAAATCGGATTTGAAACTTTCGAGTTATAGTTGTCACGAGTCAGCTGTACGTAGCGCGAAGCAGGACAAGGAAAGGCGGTGGAAGGTAATAAGTATGTAATGAGAGACGAAAGTGGACGAGAACGGACAAGGCAAGTGGGAGCGAGGCAAAGCGGGACGATGCGTTACGTTGGGTCATGCTGCGAAGCGTTATCGCGGACCGGCCGCCAGCCGATACCTTATCTGGAGTAGTTGCACACCGACAGTGGTTCCCAACTTGCACGTATCGCGATTCTTCTTCATAGTCAACCGTTTCGGGGAACACAAGTGGCGCGATGCCTCGACCTCGACATTCACGTTCTAAAAAGCTTGCAAGCCGATCACCGGGGCACGAGCGAACAGAGCTGGGCGAACAATCGAATGGCTCTTATGAGAACGCAAGGCAGCCCGGTGTTATTCGCCAACGATATCGTTCAAGGTTACATACGAGTAGCACGTTGCGCAAAAATGTTGTCGGGTACGGAGAAAGCCGGCAAGATCTATGCTTCCAAGCATCGGACCGGCAATACTCGGATAGTTATGTATCGCACCATCCAGATGCGTTTGCTTGACAGCGGCGCGGCGCGGCGGAGAAACTTCGCCCCCGACTACGAGACGTGCCGAACGACGAATCTCAACTAGACTAAACTGGAAGAAGTCTGCTGGTAGGAAAGAGCTAAAAGTTTCTTGGCCGAGCGCCGGTGTATCGCGAGATAACTGGTATCGCGGTGGCTGGTACACCGGCCGATAGAACACCACCCACCATTTCGCACTACGCGCTGTCGTGAATGTCGTGATAGAAGCCGACGCGACGCGACGCCACGCCGCTAGCCTGCATTATACTATCATTCGGTATTTCGCGAAATCAGTCGTCGCGAGAATCGCTTTCAATTCGGTCGGCATCGGTGCAGTCTAGGTACTCGTCTGCTAAAGCTTCCGCGCACCCTGCTGTCCTTTCTGCGGGGCGCGCGGCGCGGCCCGCCGCTGACCCGAGCAAATTCGAATGTCACGTGCTTCGGTGGATCCCGGGTTCAAGCAACAACATGCTGGGAACAGTGGGAGTTTGTTCATCGACAGGATACGCGTGTGTGAGAAGTGAGGATTTTCAGGACGAGAAAAAGCAGGGCTCACGAGGCGGTGGTTGGCGTCATTCGATGAACGTTACCCAACCGCATGCCTACATTATTACCGCATACTTACGTTCCTTCAAAGCAAACTTATTACCTATTTACCACGAAACATTCGCCGCATTACTAATCGAGCCTCCCTCCCTCGCTACCTCCCGCAACCTATACATATGCATGATATTACGAGCGAAGCGAAGAAAAGCTTGCGAACGGTGGTGATATCGAGAAGGCGGCTGATCGTCGCCTTGGTTCAAGAGAATCTCGCGTCCGAGTGTACTTTCCGGTCGCTTGGCTCGTGTGTTGCAGCTAGCGGCAAGGTGCCTTCGAACAACTCGAAAACAATGGGTACTCAAAGGTACGCGACGGCTCGATTCTCCCCCGCTACGATTTCCTCTCGCTCCGCCGATTCGAAGAGAAAAGGGACCGCGATCGACCGCGAATCACGCGCTATTTCTCTCCGAGCACGGTGGCTAGCGCGACAGATAGGTAACCCCCAGTGGGATTCAACGATTTCAACGACCATCTTCCAAGGGTCGCTACAGCAAATTTAACCAAGAAGGCGGAGCGAGCCGGGAGAAAGGAATTCTTTCCATCGCGACGAACCGAGCCATTCGCGTTTCAGCGTAGCGGCCATTTTCGAGCATCCATGATACTGCGCATCCTCCTCCTTCCTTCCTCTCTCTCTCTCTCTCTCTCCCTCTCTCTCTCCCTCTCTCTCTCTCTCTCTCTCTCTCTCTCTCTCCCTCCACCTCTTTCTATTACTATTTACCTGTAAACTTGCGAAAAAAAATCGACAGAAGGCATGTCTATTCAACTTTCAGATCACACTCGACTCGACCATTTCTCTCGCGAGAGCAACGAATTCGTAGGTAGGTAACGGGAGAAACACTCGGACTCTACAGGAGAGAGACCCTGCTATCGCAAGCAGCAAGACGAAAAATCCTAATACTCGAACGCAACATCGCCAATAGCGCGCTATTGTTGCGTACATTGACCCGTGACGATGTAAAACGGTAAAACCGCCGGATAGCAGAAAAACTCCGATAACGAATGGACTTGGACCCTCGGCTAGCTGGAACTTGGTGTTCATTTATACACGTACGTATAGTCGGCATTCGCCTTAACTTCCGAAACTCCATCTTTTCATCGCAGGGAAGAATAGTGCGCGGGGAACGAGCGAGCAAGAGCCGAGGTGACGGTGACGGCGAGGGAGAAGGAACGTATACGTATAGCGGACGGGCCAAAAGAATAAGGCAAACAAACGCATCGCCGATGGAACACTGTGAATCATCATAGGTACCTCGCGCAGCTTACCAAGCAAAATCCGATAATCTTATTGCTACTTAGGTTGCTTGGAACCGCTCGTCGATGGGAATTCAACTAAGTAATCCGGCGAGTGCAGCGTGTAGAAGAAGTGACACGAAGAGATACGACAGTTGGCTATTGGAAGACGAAGAAGAGGCCAGCAGGGATAAAAATGTGCGGAGTCGCGGCCGCGGAGAAGGAAGCTGCAGTTGATTCAGGACTGCAATTATCGTCGATCGATTCGTGATCGACGCGACGCGACGGCAACAGCTACGAGTAGACACGTTATCGCGACTAGCAGCAGAATTATCACTCCGATATCCAACGTATATACACCCCCCACGATTGGCCCCCGCGCTCCAGTGACTCGCGAACCACCGGGCACCGACCAGCAGTCCAGTGGTTGTTCAAGATCGGAAAACCGATCGGCGGTTACTGTCCCATCTTGTCCCGTCCATCGTTCGATCGCGCGAAAACCATTGCCGCTCGAGTGTTCTCTCATCTCCGTGCGCGTATTCCGACTTGTCGATGATACACGCCTCTTACCTCTGTGACTCGACTACGAAACCATTGAAAACCGCTCACCGTACTCCTGCTCCTCATGCTTTCTTATATCTCGGCGGGCTTGGCTGCTGTTGCTTCGTCGTTTCATTCCCTCGTTCGTCTCCTGATACGTGCCCGTCTTGTCGTAAACCCTTGGATTCATAGGCAAACTTATTTCCCCCGCTCGCGAGTTCCGCCTCTCTCTCTCTCTCTCTCTCTCTCTCTCAGCGTCCCCTCCGTCGCACAGCCAACCGACGAAATTCGAATTCTTCGTCAACCGTAGTGATCACTTTCTTATCTTGCTTTTTCTATCCTCCTTTCTCCGCGCACGTGGTGCACTCTGTCTTGCCACGCTTCTCGGTATCGGTACGCGCCCGTCCACCGAATATGGCAAACAACAACGAGGGACACAATGAAAAACACTTTATGCCTGCGAAACGATATGAATTAGCCTCCGATTTGCCAAATTCCGTTTGCTGGTTAGAGAAGTGTCTGCGTTCGCCACTGTTCTATGATTGCAAGCGAGGCTGGTGTGTATTATGTACATAGAGGAGGAGAACCAGCAAGCAAAGTGGAACCAACAGAAACAGAACAAGAGGGAGCCGTCGATAAAAAGAGAGCGACGGGCAGGGAGAAGGGAGAAGGGAGGAGAGAGAATGAGTGAGTGAGTGCGTGCCTCTCCCTCTCCCTCTCCCTCTCCCACCCCCCCCATCTGTGCGTGTGTGCGAGAGAAATCGCCACTTTCAAATAAATTTTCTGAAAGAGTAAAAAGGAAAACGTTAAGCTCCTCGGAGGGCACCTACCTATAGCCTGCTGGTTAAATGGGGGAGTCTCGGTGGCCATGCATTCGCTCGTGCTTGCTGCAAGTATCACGAGTAACGTCAGAGAATATTATGCGCAGCACTAGCTGGATCGCGTCGGCGTCCACGTACACGCCAATTCTCACTGTTTATCTTTATCGCGAAAATCACATGCGCCACTTCTTTCTCTTTCCATTGCGTTCTTCTTATCGGCTAGCCGGGAAAATGAATTTGCCACTACCTCCGCCGCCACCTCCTTCCTCCTTCACCTTCTCCTGCTTCGTCATTCCTACCTTCCTCGCTCTGTCCTCCAACCGGCAACCGATCAGTTCTTTTTCCTCCTCCTCTTCCATTCTTCTCTGTCCTCGTTCGTCGCAATACTCGCAACCGCCACCGATGCCGGCCGCGCTGCAGCCTTCACCTCTTCGTTTACACTTGCATACCGTTTACTTCCTTCGCCGAAATTATTAACCGAATCGTTGTACGCATCGTCTTCCCGCTCGCGGCGGTACATAGTACGTAGTTACATACACGTGCCCCCGATGTCGCATAATGCGTCTAGCGTAGTGCTTTAAACTAAAACGTTTGCCAGCTGTTGAACAAAAGGGTCTAAGCTACAACGTTCTTCTTCCTACCGCTAAGCGAACAATGAGCGAACGAGACTTGCCATACCTCCAGCCTTTTCCTCGCATTAGCTACACAGCTACCTACTTCTCTCAATTGTCTACCACAGAAACGCATATTTCGAGATTTCTACGCAAGTAGATATGTCTTTACGCGCAAATAATAGAAATTATTTTTCCTTTTCGGATTTTAAAGACTCGTTCCAGCGACGTACCGTACCGTACCGTACCGTACCATACCATACCGAGTTCCTCTGGTATGAATCCTCCCAATGACTCACGAGTCTCTTCATCTTTCCACCAGTTCGCGCGGGACGTAAACAAATTACCTGCGACCGTCGCGTCGCGTCACTGTCCCGTCGATGGTAACCCCGGCAAAGAATCCATAAAATGTTCATGGGTGCCGATGAGAAACAATAGATGTAAGGGGAAAGGGCAAAATTTAGTTTACTGCAGATACCGATTCTAGAGTGGTGACCGTACCATGGGATGATTCATTCAACATACTGCAGTTTCTATGTAGTTTTGTCGGCTTGCGTCGGTTACCTACTGTCTATGAAAATGCTCATTTACTTTGCCTGGAATAACTTGCGCATTCATACCACCGACCATGCCTGCCCTGTCCAAGTATTGGATTCTGGGCATCTGTTGGCGGAGTCTCCTACTCGACAATATCCCTGTTTAACAATATCCATTCACTACGACCTTCGATGCAATCGGCCGATCGATCGAATGACGAATACGCGTCTTCCAGCGTCTTCATTCATCCGACTATAGGCTTATTGTACAACCTATACTGCATGCGGAGATTACTTCCCCGTTCGAAATATTTCCATCGAATCTTGTCATTTCGTATCGACGAAACTAAATAACACCTACTCGTACCCTATATAAAACAAACCGTATTTCAAAATCAAGCAACGACGGTCACCCATCGGGGACCATAAACAATTGCCGCTTATGCTTCTGGTCAAGTTGTTGTCCAACGTCTCTTTACGACTTCTCTGCTAATCGCTCATTGTTTCCTCTGCCAAGTAGGTGGCCAGCAGCAGCGTCTCGCCACCATACCTCCGACATACCTAGGTACTTGATTAACTGTACAACAGATTTTCACGCAACAACCGAGCCCTCTCTTTCATCCAATATCCATATCAATAATATGTTTCTAAGTGAATTACTAATAACGCGGAGCAAACACACAAGTAGGTACATAGTAGATACACTATGTACAAACATGTGAATTTTTGTTCCGGTGTTACGCGTTTCATTCAACATTACATGGATATGGCGAGACGCTATAGGTGGCAAAACAAAGTGCCAAGCAAAGTGCAAGTGCACAATGGCGTCACCGCGTCACGTTATTATACCCAAGTAGTGGATTTGGGCTGGGGGGAGAAGGGAATGAAAAGTTTCTTTCTAAAAACCACTTCGTAACGGCAACTTTATTCTAGTTCCACGTGATCTCGTTCGATTTTAGCCCGATTCTTTATTAGATACGATGCTTTGCATTTTCACTATTTCAACACGAGTCTCAGGAAAACGAGCACTACGAACAAGTGTTTTAAGTTTCTTCCAGTTAATCACACTGCTCTTCGCTTCTCTTCCGTACAATACATATGTATACATACACAAGGTGTTAAAAAAAGAAAACAGTCGAAAACTGTAGAGTCTTATAGTACTCACTTGATCAGCACAGCTGCTAAAAACCAAAGCTTTCGGTGCAAAATGTATTCCTGTGTTTTTACGAGCGTCCGCTGTTTGCACATACACATTCAATGTAAACAGAAGAATGAATGAGAAGAGTTTTAAGAGACAGTCAGTCCTTCTACCGAACGGAATCACAGCTGCAAGTACACAGGAGAGATTCTACACGTGGTTAAGTCCTCTAATCGATGGGGGAGCGTTTTCGGTAGAAGGTGGATTGGGCGAGGATACCCAGTAGAATGGTCTTCCCTCGTTCTCTCTATCACTTCGCGTGAATCCTCTGGGTTTCTTATAACATAAAAGGCATATCAGGCAACATTTGAACGTGAATGTGAAAAGCAACCTTTGTGCCTTACGAGCGATTTCACTCCTCTCGGTGACTACTATAAGCCCCTCGAGTCTTGGATCCTTCTTTTTCAATACCCTGTATATGCATATTGTACCGTGCTTAGCTTAACTTTTGTGAAAACGACAATTTAGTTTAACCGCAAAATGCAACAGTTTAACGCGTTGGCTCGCGATCGACCAGCCGTACATAAAAGGACAGATATGAACCACGCATGCCACAGAGTGAACTGTAAATCAACAGGCACAGCGATAAGGCCCTATTGGTACGGTGTTTCTTTAATAAAAAGTAAACAAACAAAATGATCGTGTACTCAGAAGGATGAGCTAATAAGGTAATCAACAAAGAGAAGGGAATTAGGTGGATATTATACATCGATACTAATTAAACCGGTCTCGTTGAGCGGTGTGCACAGAAATCGAAACACTCCCGTCGTCGCTTTCCTTCCAATCGTTTGGTTAGATCACCTACGCGACCAACATCGGCCTACGCGTTATCTTTAACCAATTATGAATCCGCAGCCCAGTCTAAATTGTTGTTTACTATGATTCATCATGCCACTTAACGCAAACGAAAATGGCAACGGCTGTAATTTTTTCTCCAACACAGCACCGACTGTCCAGTTTGTGTCGACGCTTCCTACAGTGAAGAAAACAACGTTACAACTTGATTCATCTGAACGCCACAAATACCATAAATGTAGGCAGGGATATACCTCTGAACACTAAATCGGCTTTGGGTAAATCAATTTGATAAGCAATCGTTCCAGTGGACTCCTGTATTCTGGAATTAATTTCTAACTCTACGCCGACTTGCAATTGCTGACTAGCTTTTTGATGAAAACACAGGTGGCAACCTGTTAATCCTACGAGAGAAACAACTCGTTACCAACAGTTTTCCAGCAAAACAAACGCCCAATATTCTCGTCTGCCCACCTAGACTTCCACTGATCGTGGAGTCTCCGTTCGTGTACCTTCCGGCGGCCGAGACAACAGCCACTTGACCTCCTGGCACCCCAGGACCCCGCTGGTAAGCGAGTTCTCCGCCCAACGCGAGAGCCGCTGTTACGCTTTGTAGATAATGCATCACAAACACACCTAGGAGCAATTAGTTCCAAACAATGGTCGTTCGTAACATTTTATACGGTCGATCTTTACCTCGCACGCTTACCAGAACCGTTAAGTATATCTGGGTTACCCAGAGTCAAAGAGACAGTATAAGCATCGCCACGATAATCAGTTGTCATTTGCACCGCTGCAAATTTACTCTTCTGCACTTGGGTCGCTAGTTTCCCTCTTAATCTCTGCCCGAATTGATGAATGATATTAGTATTCAGGTTTCCTCTTGGATCGATATCGCCTAGCAACACAGGATAAGCTTCCGAAGGTACAAGCTGCTTTGTACCCACGTATGTTGCGCCAAACCTGAGCAGAATTAACGATACGACGGATCGAATGGCTTTCCAGCCAACTTAGCTTTTCATAAGTAAAGCCTTAAAAAAGTAAGGTGAAAAAGTAGTTACCTGTATCCAGATGATGTAAACGAGCTCATATTTATCGTGTGGGAGATTTGAAAGTGATTACTCAGGCCTCTGTTGAACATAAGCTTCGCACCTTCGAAATTTACGGGGAACACATCTGCCATGACATTAAGGCTTGAGATTATTTATGTCAACACAAAATCTTGTTCATTGCGTGCGTGCCGTTGTTTCGGTAACAGGTGCAATACGAAGCAAAAAGAATCAGATCACGAGAAGATGATGATACCTTTGCATTTCTTGTGCAGGTCCTCGATCGTGCCTGGATTTTCTAGACGATCTGTGACCACTTCGCTGGACGCGTACAAGCCCGCAGGAGAATCCTGTTTTCCTAAATTCGGTAGAAAGCCTGGAGCTGGAACTGGAGCTGGACCTGGCCCTGGAGCCGGAGTCGGTGCCGGGGCTAGAGTCGGGGCTGGAGGCGGAGGCGGAGGAAGCGCAGAGGCTGCTAGTACGTTCCCCATTTTACACGATTTTCTATCAAGCTATTTTAATAATTTCGATTCTCGTGGTGCATATAGCAGAACTGTTCGACAGTTTCACCGTTCGTGGACCCTTGCTGCGTCACGCGTTTTATTTACACAAAACTCGCCGATACAAAACCTCGTGGTTAAACGAGTCGGCGTGTCTCTCCGTAAGCCGCCATTTGTAAAAGATAACCACTGCCGCCTAGACCCTAGACCACGCGAGACCACACGAGTGAACACGGTGAACACTCAATCAACGACTAATCAATTCTTTCATTCCGCGCGCCAAGCAATCAAATCCAGCACCTCCATTTCCATCTTGACAGGCTATTTTAACGCAATTCGCTGCTTCTGATCAAAAAATCTTGCGTCCATAATCTTTCTTCGCGCATATTTGTACATAATACTTATATGCAGTATACCTACTTTTTCTTCTTCTTCTTCTTCTTCTTCACACAATTTACAATCTAAGATGCCCGAAGCGCTGCCTCTTTTTATAGAGGCACTACAGAAAATCATTTTCTATAAGGACATTGTTCATTTATTTATTGCTCTATGCAAAGGGGTTTTAAATACACAGTTTATGTGTTGAAGTAGGGGCGAGAGGGAGTCGGGAATTGACGGATATCAGGTGGTAAGGGTGGTAATGTGGTATGCAAGATAAAACGGAAGAAATAGTGGGAACTTGCGAGAGAATGCGATCAGGTGAGTTGCCCTCTTGTGGGCAAAGGTATCACTACAATACGCAAATGGTAGCGGCGCGTAGCGGTAAAGTGTATCAACTAGAATGGGCGTGAAAACACGTTGATGCCAGTCCTTTAGACATGTGTAAGCGTAAATTTGCTCACACATGCTCACATTTGGTATAACCTGGCGTTGGCGTGTTTTCATTAAATTATGGATTTTCTAGAAATAATTTATGCAGCTTTCCAGTTGAAAACTATTATACAATATGCTATTTCTTATTCATACGAGCATTTTAAATTAATCATACAAACTTTGTGGCAATAGCTAACAATTTTGTGTAATCTGCACCTTTGCTGTGCGTCTTGTCCTTCATTATTGTTCGAAGAATATGTGGAATTGGAACATGGATTCTAGTGCCTAAAGGTGTTCCGCTGTCATCTATCAGAACTAAATTGTTGCTGTCAAACTTTGGAACTTTTGCGTTTTGGCGTTGTTTCAGACCAACCAATATGCCCTTCTTCTTCTCACCTTTTATCGCAACCAGCACCCTGTCCCCTAGGTCATTGAAAAGGCACAATAGAACACAGCCATCAATTATTCACTCATTAACTTACCTATGTATCCTACACCTTTTTTATTATATATGTGTATACAACGTGGTGGTCTCCCTTCCATCATAGCCTGCTTCCCAATTTCACTATTGTCCACAACTCTCAGTCGTGTTAGTTTGATTATTTGATTAGTTGTCGTTGACGTGGAAATACTCCTAGACAGAATATTCAATGCCATACCAGAAGCTGACATTATCGTTACGCTCTCTGAAAAGTGCAAAGTTGATATTAACGCTTTGCACGCGGGCGCGGAACACTTGTGTATTACTGTGATCTCAGTCTCTCCCTTGCAATGTGTTAACACATATTAACCAACAAATATCAGACAAATTACGCATTTGCTGTCGAACGATATTAATTACACAATTTACATGATTCTTGTGGAACGTTTTGAAATCGTGCAAGATTTTTCATAAGACTTTCTAATGATCTCTTAATAAATTTTGAGGTTTGAAAAAGATTGATGTGAAAGAGGCGGCAAATGTTTGAACATAACCCTTAACTGGATTGTGCCCGATTTTTTCACCTCAACACTTAAAGTCCCGGTCCGTGGACATAACTCTAAACTGGAAGTTTACCGAAGGTGAAGAAATCAGCCGTTAAGTGGTTAACGGGCAGTACAGGCACGCGCGTGATTACTGCCGTGTGACTATCATGGACAAGATACTACGGTGCGGAAGAATAAAATTACGTTTCACTTATAAATTCCGAACGAGCTCGATGCTCGCCCGAAATTTCAACACGGCAAGCACGTTAAATGAAAACGTAACGAGTACAGAGGGTGAAAGTAGCGATGATGTTACAAAAATTAAACTAAGTGGTTTCGCGCAAGCCTTTGAGAAATTTTCCATCGCTAACAAAGCTAAAGATGCATCGATGGAATCGAAATCTCGTACCTTCCCTTCGCTTCTGCGGCATTCAAAGTTTATAGACGTAAATATCCTGTACTCTGTCACGCTACAGAGATCAAGTATTATTTAAATGTAACCGTTTTATCGATGCATCGCGAAGAAATTATTATTTATATTTGTAATAGCGTTCGTTGTATTTTAGCTGGGAGATCCTGAAGGAAAGGTGGTGACAGGAGAAATTTTTCACGTCGTTGGCGATGATTTATATATAGACTTTGGATGGAAGTTTCATTGCGTATGTCCGAAACCTAAAAAGTATTCCAGGTAAGCATTCTATTTAAACAGAAGTATAGTTTAAACAAATTTTCATTATTCTACTTTTTCAGTAAGTATGTCAGGGGCGCTAAAGTCAGCTTAAAAATAAAAGATTTGGAACTGTCCACGAGATTCTTGGGGGCAACCAGTGACTTGACTATTCTAGAAGCAGATTGCATTCTTCTTAATCTAATATCGTCCCCTTCCAAAGCTGCATAGATTTTAGATGAAAATTCTTATGTGATGTATATAATAAACTCTCAAATTCTGTATACTTTGTTCTTTCGTCGTTCCTTGGACTTGCAATGCACAGAAATACACAAAAATGCATCTAATGGTATGAGACAGACATTCCCGATAATACTGTCTGGCATTTCTCACAGCAGTATTAAGATACAATATATAGATATCTATAAAATCGCTTAATTTTATGAAACTCTGAAAGACTATGTTGAATGCAGCTTTTAACAAGATGGAATCATGGAAGCTAATGATTCTACACAAACGAAATACATACAACTATGCGTCTAGAGAAAAGTGGCATGTTCTTTGGTGATTAATAATATTTTTATGAACGAGATATTAAAGATCTCTAAATAGTGTATGAAGGAAATGGAGAGAGAGAGAGGCCGGTTAAAGGAGAGGGAAGATGGAAGACCAGAAGAATGTGACGATGTGATATGTGAGCCGTTCAGAGGACAAATCGATTAACTCCATTTTTTTAAATATTTTAAATTTAAGTGTCAAAGCACTTGGTTCAGTCATAACTTTTTTTATTTATAATAAATTAAAATATTTCAAAAAGTGGAGTTAATCGATTTGTCCTCTGAACGGCTCGTGTATTCATTGCAATTTTGAATATGAAACTTTAAAAAAAAATAGAGCGTCGTGCTAATAATACGAAGGTCGCGGGTTCGATCCCCCATTGGCCAACTTTTTTTTTCCTCCCTAAAGGCGGGATTTCCTAGCCGCGATCGGCCGCGGCGGCTGGCGCCGTCCCACTAGTGCAATAGAGAAGTATGCATCTGTGTCTTCGTTGCACTAGTGGGACCGCCGCGGCCGATCGTGGCTAGGAAATCCCGCCTTAACCGAAGGAAATGCGACGATTTGACAAATCATATGAAGTAACGAGATGGGTGTTTCTCAAAACTAAAAAAAAAACAAAAAGGGAACAAAAATGAAAAATGGCGCTTTCGGGCAACCGCCCTAGGGCGCACTGAGTGCGAACTTTTTCGCTTCCGATTGGCTAAAACAGGCTAAAATTCGCACTCAGTGCGCCCCAGGGCGGTTGCCCGAAAGCGCCAAAAGTTTGAACCATGGATGGTTTGAACGCGTTAGCTCGACTTTGGGCGATCGAACAACCCCACAGAAGCACAGAACCTACGAAAGTGGTACGAACCTACTTAAATGGTCGTAGCGCTTTCAAACTTTGTGCGCTTATAGTATACAGGGTTGGTTGAATCATATCCTGTCATAGTTTAGTTAGACTTCACTCTGTTTAGAGGGAGCATTTAGAGCAATATAGAGTTTAATGTTACTATATGTTACATCAGCTTATGCCTCTCTTGATCATACAATTATTTTTTTGATTACTTTGTCGGTGTTATTACGGTAAGCGGCTTGTTCAGATGTCTCACCCTGTATAATGCTATACGTCATACATGCATGATTTCATTAGCATTCTGCATTAACCAATTAACACCAATAAATGACATGACGTATATACACGTATTACTTCGAAAAGCCGGGAAGAGTTGAGTTATGCCACTATATATATATGTATATGTATATCTCGTTCTCGTATGTACATATACGGAATTGTAAGTAGGCAACCGCGTATACGTCAGGTAATCAGTACATGTATTTACATAATTATCTTACCTGCCTGTTCATGATATATGCGGTTAACCTTTTCATGATGGTTATCAACGATTACTTGCATTGCTCGCATTTGTCCACTTCGTTACTTACCCTAGATAGAAGGAGAAGTAAAAACAAAGCGAAGGCTAAGAGCTAAGATGGTAAATGCTATACATTGTTGGAATTTACTGTAGCTCGAGAGCACTTAAGAGCATGTATCCATTCAAAAGGACAAAGCTTTCGATTATACAGTAAGTAAAGTGAAAAGATTTTGTTGGAAATCTGTGGAAAAGTAAACAATTGTTAAGCTTTTATTACTGTTTAGATGCGGCATGTTGATTTCAATTGTACGACACTTGCATAGCTCAAGGATATCGACAGTAAGATTTAAGAAAGTAAGCACTGGTTATTCGAGTATGTTTCTTTCTTTACGTAACTCTGAGCTTTTAACTATTATTGCTGTTCTTTAATGCATAATAGATTCTGATTGCAAATAGGGGGGAAATAGCATGCCGTATCGCAAGAACTGCCAAGAAGCTGGGGATAGAAACTGTAGCTGTATATAGCGACGTGGATAGAGATTCTGCGCACGTAGAACAAGCGAACGAAGCATATTGCATCGGCCCTGCACCTTCTACCCAGAGTTACTTGAGACAAGATAAAATTATATCCATAGCGAAAAGATCAAAGTGCCAAGCGATACACCCTGGGTATGGATTCCTTTCAGAAAATGCGGAATTCGCAGAGCTTTGTCAGAAGGAGAATATTACGTTTATCGGACCATCGTCGAGTGCGATTAAAAGTATGGGACTAAAGAACACCTCGAAAGCTATAATGGTCGAAGCTGGAATTCCGATCGTTCCAGGTGAGCTCTGTTTGTTGCGAAGTACGCGACGCTACGCATAGAAATCTTACCGATGTTCGATGCTTGCCATCAAATGTAGGATATCACGGAGACGACCAGTCCAATGAAACTTTGCTATTGGAAGGGGATAAAATAGGTTTTCCCTTAATGATCAAGGCTATACGCGGAGGTGGAGGAAAGGGAATGAGAATCGTTTTAGGAGAGTCCGAGTTCGCGCAGGCTTTAGAAGCTGCGAGAACTGAATCCGAAAAAGCATTCGGTGATTCTGCTGTTTTGCTTGAAAGATACATCAGCAAACCAAGGCACATTGAAGTACAAATTTTTGCAGACAAGCATGGAAATGTTGTCCACATGTTTGAAAGGGATTGTTCCGTTCAGAGGAGGCATCAGAAGATTATCGAAGAAGCTCCCGCCGTATGTATATTCAATTGTTCGCGATAAGCGTAGATTGCTTCGATTTGACGTAACGATCCTGATACATCATAGCCTGGAATTACACCGGATTTAAGATCGGACTTGGGCAAGACAGCGATTCGAGTGGCGAAAGCAGTAGGATACGTTGGTGCGGGTACCGTCGAGTTCATTATGGATGAAAACCGAGAGAGTTTTCATTTCATGGAGATGAACACGCGTCTTCAGGTGGAACATCCCATCACAGAGGCAATCACAGGGTTAGATTTAGTTGAATGGCAATTACGAGTTGCTGCAGGAGAAACCCTTCCATTGAGGCAAGAACAAATCGATTTTTGTGGACACGCGTTTGAGGCGAGAATCTATGCTGAGGTAAAGAATAAAATTGTCCTTCCAGAAGTCGTTCCAGGTTCGCCGTTTTGATTGTTCCGCCGCGGATTACGCCGCGAAATGAACTTGCTTTTTTTACAAGCGATTGGTCATTGCTCCGTTGCTTTGCCCATACACGTTTGCTCGTAATATCTTGCTTTCCGCTCGCTTAAGATTCATTGTGCTGTTGCAATAAACTTCAGAATCCAAGGAACGATTTCCTACCAGGAGCTGGACAACTGTCGTACTTGAGAATTCCGGATGTTACGTCGGAGAATGTCAGAGTCGAAACCGGGGTTCGCGAGAAAGACCAAGTGTCGGTGCACTACGACCCGATGATTGCAAAATTGATTGTCTGGGGAAAGGATAGAGGAGAAGCGCTGGCCATACTTGGGTGGAAACTAAGCGAATTCAACGTAAGTAGAATTGCAATGAAAACTTCACGTCTCAAGGCAGTTGGTCTTATTGTTAGTCAGTCCGTAGATATCGTTAAAGTGTGGGACGTGCATTTGCAGGTAGCCGGACTCGACACCAATGTACAGTTCATGAAGGATTTATGTCGTCATCCTAGTTTCCAGCAGGGACATGTGCACACAGGGTTCATAAAAGAACATTACCAAAAATTATTTCCGACTATACAAGTGTCAAGCGAAATCGCGATACAAGCTGCTGTTGCCTCGATACTCGACGAAGAAATGCGATCGTTGCGATCTTCTCTTACAACCACAGATCCATTTAGTCCTTTTGCAACGGAAACTGGATTAAGATTAAATCACACTTTAACGCGAACTTTTCGCTTTACCGTTTGCTTTACCACCGACGATGTCGAGGTTGATGCAAGGTATGTCGAGCCTGAGGTCTATTCTATGAGAGTGAATAGAATTGGTCCTTGGAGAAGGGTCACTGGCACATTAAGAAAAGGAAAGATGTCATTGGAATTGTCTACTGAAATCGACGGAATGATAACCAAAGCGTCAATAATCAAGATTCGCAATGAACTACACTTGTTTACGAAGGTTAGTACCTATCTCTTCTAGTTAATATGCCCCGCTTACAATTAGAGGTACATATTACTTGATAATAGGTACAATTTCTTACGTTCATTTCGAATCCCCTTACAGGACCGCGAGTGGCAGTTTAATGTACCTCCAGTGAAATTTCTTTCCAATCTTGCAACCAATGATTCCCAAATGGATCCATGCAACGTTGTGAGTCCCGTCCCGTGCCAGGTTTAGTAGAAAAATTATTCCTCACCAAAGGAGATGTTGTGAAGATCGGTAATGCCTTGTTTGTCATTAACGCCATGAAGATGGAAGTACGGTCATGTCGTTACTAATAATGTTCATCAACTTTTCTTTTACATATATTTATGCTTAAGAATTTAATGTATCTTCTATTTGTTTGTAGCATACCATGAAAGCAACCATAAACGGAACTGTTGAAAACGTGTTGTGTTCGATAGGGGATAATGTACCAAAAAATAAGCTTCTCGTTAAATTGGTCAAATCTGCGTGATAAAATTGAAAATACAAAAGCCAAACAATTATTTTATACGATATACATAATTAATTATTCTTCATTCACCCGCCCCGCTCCCCTTCCCCTGAACCTTTTTCGCAGTATGTACATATATGTATACATATGTAAATAAGTACATAGGTAAGTATATTGTAAATTTTATCTACTTAAAATTTATGCATATATACCACCAAAATGGCCGGCAAAGTATCAAAATTCTTAGGTGGCTACTATAGTGGCCAGCCCGGCCCTCTAATGGTTAATGATACCTATTTGAAGATTCGCGCGTAAGATTCAAAATTTTCAGTTAGGTGTTAGGTATCTCGGTGCCAGTTCACTGCAGTTCACACTACAATAGAACTGTTTGGAAATCGGAACTGTTCGAATTGTTCACAGCTTCGGTTACGTTTGGCCCAGTTTGGCCGGATGAAATACCTGTTTACACACGATCTAAATAGGCATTTGAATTTGATTTTCATGACTGAGGAAGCTGGGAAAGGCACGCCGCACGCCACGAACTATTTACATACTTATTAAATAGTAGCTCTATAATTACATATCCAACTGTTTATTTCTAACAAGACACGATGTATTAAATGACGGTGAAATTTTTCGTTAACAGTTAATAGAGGAAATTAGTAAAAAATGAATAGTTTTAATTCTCCGATGCGATGTATATCGCCTAATGCAAGGTAAATTAGGGGGGTTGAAAAAATGATTTAAGGTTAGAAACGTGAGTTATTTGGAATTTCGTATGATCGTTAAATAATTTTATTCGTAGAGTTCTGACTGCTAAACCGCAGGTAGAACAGACACTTGACATAAGGCAGACACAGTATAAAGCGAGGAGCAGTATCACATGGTTTTTCGTCAATACGTCTTTACTCGGGATCATAGTATTTGACATGTGAGTAATTTGTTTCTCTTCGTTAACAGCCACACAGGTTGCGCACAACGTTTTCACGTATATTTTATTATAGATTATACGGAGGTGCAGCGTATAAGCCATTTTGTTGGATCGAATGGTGTTTAGCATCGATATTCGCATTGAACGCCACTTACCACATATCGCAATATGCATGGGCAAGTTTCACTCTACGATCGGTCACCCTGAGTCCTGCGCAAAGACGGCTATTGGGAGTGGCAGAGGATGATCCCGTCTTTAAGAATCAAGTTCCAACACCCCAGAAGGCATCCGAGCCAACATCTCCTTTGAATTTGTCATGTATAAGTCTGAATAGGCGGCTAACTTCTCTTGGTTCTCCAGGCTTAAGCGAATCCAGTAAGAGAAACTTTATTTTATACATTGCATAGCGCGACGCCATTGGAACAGTTTTACAGCATACGTAAACTTCTTTTCAAGAGAACTTCTCTCCGTCAAGTCCATTCTTCAAGTACGGCAGTCCTGCATCTGAAAAATCAACACCCAGCCCGAATGGCTCGCTCAACAAGTCTCTTAATGCTTCGGCGAATGGAAATCTAACCAGCGAAGATTTGATTCAGAATGAAAAGGAATTACAAACCTACCTGGAAGAAGCTCGACAGAGAAAGCATATTCTGTCCGCTGATATCGATCAGCCTTCGAATTTACTTAGTTCGTTTTGGTCGCACCCCGCGATTCCAAGTCCTGGAGAAGTTTCTCCTTTGCTAAGAAGATGCACGTACCAACTAGCACCTATGATCGGTAATACTATGCACGGACTCTCTCCGATTATCAATTGGCTCCGATTATTAAACTAGGTCGCCGTACATGTACTCTTTCTATAGATAAATCAAAGTCAACTAGTCCTGGCACGGAAGAGAGAAACTCACCGAGAGGTATGTTTGGCGCGTCCGATGTTTGGAGAAAATACAGAATCGATCCGAAGAAAGTGAACGAGTGGACAGCTAATCTGCGTATGGTGTGTAAAGAGAGCAATCTTTTAAGTGAATTGAAATGAAAGTTCATTATTAACAAGAGATTACAACTATTACAGTGGATCAGTAAAACGGTTGTCGAACGAGTAGCTAATGAAATTGACAATGTCTGCTCGGCCCTGGTTCGTCACGGATTGAGCGACTCTCAGCCGGGATGCGTTGGACTGGACAGATTGAGGAAACTTGCTCAGGCACCGTTTTTAGTGTCCGCCATTCCCACTTTACCAACTTTGGTGCCCTTTCTCGAGCTTTCCAACAATCAAGATTATTTGGTTAAAAGGATCAAAGTTCTCGCCAAAGGAGGATCTATGAGCGAATTCAAGTGGAATAGCGGGGGATCGCATAATAGTAAAGAATGGGATACCAGTTTACCGACTGATTCAGCGGTAATCTCAATTCTGCCAAGTAAATCATTTTACCGAGAATATCACCATTAGAACCGTTTCCACGTACGCCGTTCTGATTTCTATAGATAATCATGCACTTGGTATCGACATACATGGATACGCAATTGGAGGCACCATTGGATCAACCAGATGCACGACCGTTTACGTCTAGATACATGGCCAGATCTGGGGTGGTTTTGCCACGTAGCAAGGGACCCGTGATAGTATGCCAGTCTGTAAATCCGCCGCATTACAGCCTAGCACATTCCGGGGATTCCTCACCTACCGATTACGAAGAAATACAGCGGGTAAGTGTCCATTTGATAATATAAATTCGTCTTGATTACTCGGCCGTCAAATTTCAATACGTCTTTTTCTCTTTTAATTTTCAGGGTAGGAATAGTCTGTTTCATACGATTCTCTTGTTCCTGTACATCGTTAAAACCAGAGATCAGGGCATGTTAGGTCGCGTCAATTTGGGTACGTCAGGTGTAAACGTTCTTTGGGTAATTGATAATTGACGATTCAACATCCCAGCCCCCTTTAGCTGCGAGCATCACAAGTCACAACCCAAAATCTTTGAAATATGTATGTATGTATGTATGTATGTATGTAAGTATGTAAGTACGTGGCATTCACCCGACAGTGATACATTTCTAAAACAGTGTGTTTATTTTTAACCGTTTGCTTGATTACAAGGGTTTTCTGTACAAGAACGTAGGCATATATCTAAACGATACCGCTGAATACCAGACATGTATCTGCCCCAAAGTAATTGTTCATGCAACTAAGTAAATTCTGTCTGTCGCTCTCCCTTTCTGAACTTCGCGTGGCCGTCATAACAATGGCCGTTCTGTTATCATCTAACCAACGCCAAACAAGAAGAGAAGAAGCCAAATCATTTTGATACTACGAATATTTTATTCACAGTACTTAAGTCTATGTACAAATAAATCATAAAACACGATCCGCGTCTACTGAAGGTAAACTCTCACTTGTTTCACATACTGCCAATACAAGTCTCGCTTTCGTTCCCTTTCTTGTATTCTGCACGCTTTAAAATATACTTATCGTAGGCGCATCGGCGCATACGCGCGCAGGAAATAACAATATCTACGGGAATGCACCCGCAGGATTTTTGCGAGTGGAACAAGTTGATCGAATAAATGCGTAGATGTAACGGATCGCAAACAGCTGTATCCCTGTTGATTGCACTCTTATCGTACCACGCGGGCGATGCATTTATTTCTAGCGTTATCGTCAGTGTTAGTACATTCTTTTGTACAATTTTACATTTCATCTTTATCATAGTCCAACGTTCGAAAGACATGTTTCGTAAAAAATTATGTTGCACTATCCGTGCTATTTATAATACAATCTTTGGATAACGGGTCTCGCGGATTTAAAAATCAACCTTTATGTACACCAAAGTTATGCATCGTGGTAAAATTATAATAATGGCCTATTCGACGTATGACGCGTGTATGTGTTTAAGAAGAAGCAGAAAATAGATTCGTTCGTAAGAAAATCTTCATTCCTCTTTTTGTGCATCTGAAAGAAGCCATAATTTCTCAGACAAATGCGGTATTTGGGGACGTATGTATACTAGGGTGGCCCTTATTCCTACGTGTCGAATATTTTTTTTTGCATTTCTTTGCTCTCACCCCCTAGAACGGTGCCATTTGTTAAGAAAATAGTCCCTGACACAGTTTATTGCAATCGGACAACAGGAAAGGGTGCCGACCAGGCCTTAAAGTTTAGAATTCATCAATAGTTTGGATTTAAAGAATTTCTCAAAATTGGTGAGCCCTATCGAAATTTTGTTCCGAAAATTCAAACCAGTAATGAATTCTAAACTTTAAGGCCTGGTCGGCAGGCACCCTTTCCTGTTGTGCGATTGCAATAATCTTTTTCGGGGACTATTTTTTTTATGCAATGGAACGGTATTAGAGGGTGAGAGCAAAAGAAATCGCAGGTTGAAAATAAGGGCCACCCTAATGTATACAAATCGGAGAGCTGGTATTTTTCTAATAGTACATCAGTGAATGAATGTGTATTGAGAACGAAAAAACAGAGATTATCGTCACTGAACGCGTTACGTTTGAAGTATCAATGACGAAAAATCGCAACGTAAGATTTAACAGTTGTTTCAATTAAAAGACAGCAAAAGACGGAAGAGAAATGGAAGAAAGGTAGGTTCCTACAAAAATCTTGTACAACCTTCTTCGACACCTATTGTTTAAGCATTCGTATACGCATGTACATACATATGTATTTGTATACATATATCCGTGTGTTCCTTTGATTAAGGATAATAAATGTTGATAGGGAAGTAACAAATAACTGAGGCGAAACGCGTCGAGGAACATACAGGACCTATTCTTGTCGAGTAGTTGTTGAAAGACGTGGTCGAATGATGCATTCAGTAAACTTAACATATCATTTGAAACACATGAATGAAAAAGAAAAAGAAAGATATTAAGTTTCCACTGTCCGTCTTTTCACGTGCTTCTTTGCAACTACTTTACCCCATCCATCCCTACCTCTATACGTACGTATATTCTACGGCCTTGCCTATTTAAATTTAAATATGAACAGAGATATACATACAACGTATAATACAAAATCAAAAGACACTGTTACGCGTGCTTTTAGACTTCGCAGTTGTCCTTCTCCTCCCGTTTTAATGATCGAGAGTGAGTGAGTGAGTAAGCGAGAGAAAGGACTCTGGAGTAGATCAAAATCAGATCTTTACGTGACGCACGAGAGGTCCCGTGTCAAGAGCTTACAACCACACAAGCACAACCAGAACCACAACCAGATTCTAGAAAAATATGCGAATTTAGGATGTTGTGAATAGCTTAGCTCCCTCCGGTAATATAACTTCTTCGCTGATATCGGCAACAGTAACGGTAAGGGGAAAGATCAAGGGCATCAGTATCTCCTGATGTTGCGTAACTTGTTGGGTGGTAATGGTCGGTTCGGCTTGCCTAGTGATAGTGATAGTTTTAATATTCTGCGCTTTAACCACTTGCCCTTGTCCAAGTGCGGCCTGCTGCAATACCCTCTGATGTTGACTCTGAGGCAGTTGCTGCACCTGCGTCAACGCTTGGCCGCGGTTCTGATTCTGAACAAAATTCTGTTTACACCTTTTACTATGAGCATATCGACTTCCATTATTGTTGAAGCGTCGATCACAGGTTGGACAAGCGTAAGGTCTCTGGCCAGTGTGGATGAAGACGTGCTCTTTGAGAGATTTGAGGCGGCGGAAGTTCTTTGGGCAGTACTTGCAGTGATACTTGGCTTCGCCGGTGTGCGAGGTCAAGTGATTAGCAAGCGTGTCGGCTCTAGCGAACGCGCGCGAACAATACTGACAAATGTATGGTCGTTCTTGAGTGTGTGTCCTCATGTGCATCTTTAGGTAAGCGTTCGTTGTAAAAGGCCGAGAACAGACTTCGCAAACGTACGGTTTGACACCATTGTGAGCTCTAAGATGCGCGATTAATGTCGTCGATTGGGTAAAACTCTTGGAACAGATCTCGCAAAGGAATCTCTTTGAGCTGTCCGTTTCTTTGTTCTTCTTAAACGTTCGGTCGTGTTTCGACAAATGATTCGTCAGCTGTTCCTCTTTTATGAAACGCTTCGTGCAGCGTGTACATTTATACGGTTTGATCATATTATGCTTTGCCACGTGTATCTTCAAATGCTCCCTCCTGTAGAACTTCTTCGGGCATATATCGCAAAGGTACTTTTTGCCTTCGTGAACTTGAATATGACGCAGAAGTCCCTTTCTCGACGTGTACTGCTTATTACACTCCGTACATTCTAAACCTATGATATCGGTTCTCCTTTTTCTGCCGATTTTCTCCCCCGGTTTTTTCTCCTCGGGTCGCGGCTCGATATCTCTCAGATCTTCCTCCGTGAGGATACCTTCGGTCACATGCTTCGACCTGTGCTCTCGTAAGATCTCGTTATTTTCAAAGCTATCCCCGCAGATGTTGCACTTCCTCACTTGGTCGGGATTCTTCTCCGAGCACTTGTCGTAGTGTGCTTTCAGCTTGTCTTTACGATAGAACTTGACGTTGCAAATGTCGCACTCGAAGTTTGGTTCTTCGTGCAACAACTGATGCCGTAACAATGACTTTTTCGTACTATACCTTTTCTTGCACTTCACACACTCGTGATTGTCCATTGGCCAATCCAAACCGCTCTCAAAATCCGAATCGTAATCGTCGTCGTCTTTGTTCTCATCATTATCCATTCGCTCGTTCGCGCAGCCCCTCTGCCGCTCCTTCTTCTCCGCCGATTGTCTTTGCTTGTCTGCTTGCTTCACCATCTTCTCGTCGGTCACGTGCTGCTGCTCCATGTGCTTCATTAGCGATTGCCTCGAACTACACTTTCTATTGCAACTCAGGCATTCCAGATCCTTCTTAAAATTCTGCTTCCTCTGCGAGGAAACCTCTCGTTTACCCCGGCCGTAATTTCCATCCGCAGCATTTGTACGATCAATCTTATCCTCCTTCTCATCTTCCTCATCGTAATCTTCTAAACCGTATTCCGTTTTAATCTTGTCGATAATCTTTTGCGCTGCTTTCGCAGCGACTCGCTTCATACGTTTGTTAGGATCGTACTCTTGCCCGTGAATGAAAGTTTTGTGATTAGTAGCTATAAGATGATTTCGTAAAGTAAGTTCGTTACCGAACGATTTATTGCATTGTGTACATTTATAGGATTTAACACGTTCGTGTTGTTCCATGTGCCTCTGTAACAGATCCTTTCTGGCAAATTGCTGACAACACATCTTGCAATTGTAGCTCATCCCGGAATGCGCGCTCACCGCGTGTCTAAATTAAACAGTACACATTTTGTCAGAACATTTTGCCGGCCATAACGATATTCAACTATTCAACTAAAATACTTGGAAACCTTGTTTTCCTACCGAGTACATACCTGACGTTCTTCTTTACCACTTTCTCTCTTCCCGACAGCTCTGCCTCTTCCCTCGCCTCCTCTTCGCCCCTTTCTATCTTTTCCCTAGCTTTAGTTTCATAACCATCCGTCGTCCCCTTCTTCACCGAGTGTTCTGTATCTGTCTCCAGGTCTTGTTCGGTCAATACACCTTCCACCACATGCTTCGCCCGATGATTCCTCAGCTCCTCCAGTGAGTCGAACTCTTCTTCGCATATGCTGCATTTAAGGGTGGCGTGCGAAATCGCGTGTTTTCGTAAACCACGTTTCGTATAGAACCTTTCCGAACACTTATCGCACTCGAATGTCCCTGTGCGACATCCGCGTACTTGTTCTTCGTTTCCCTTATGCTTATCGTCTCGTTCATCTTCTCTTCCCGCTTCTACTTTCTTTTCTTCATACTCCTTCATCTCCTGCAAAATTTCCTGCTCTTCCACCTGTCCCTGCTCCTGCTCCGGCTCTATCTGATCTACCTCTTCCTCTCCTTCAGCTGCTTCGTTCTCATCCTCCTCCTCCTCCTCCTCCTCCTCCTCTTCCTCCTCCTTCTCTGCCGCCTCCTCTTCGCCGTCACCCTCAACGTCAGACAGCTCTTCTTGATCCATCCTCGCATTATCGATAGCTTCTTTTCTCCTAGCTCTTTTACGATACACCGAGTCAAAGTGGCGCTTAGCTTCATAATCGTCGAGATCCAAACTGTGATCGTCTTCGTGAAATGAAATTTCTAACGGCATCAGTTCCTCCTTCGTGTCTTCTTTCTCCCGTTCATGTTTCTTTAGATGCTTGCTAAACGAGATGATATATATGTATTGTTTGCCGCAATACGGGCATTTGTTCGATCTTTTACCAGACGGTGGCAATTTCGCGATATTGCAGACGCTTTTTTGCGGTTTCTCAATTGCTTTTTTTAAAGATAACGCTTTTCTTACTTCTTCGTGGGAATGCATGTGCTCCTTCAAGACGTTTTTCGATAAAAACTCCTTATCGCAGAGGTAGCACATGAAAAAGATCTTCTCCGATTTATCGGAGGTTTGAGTCCTCCTCAGCCGCGAGCTTAGATTTAAATTTTCAAAATAATTCTCTTCGTCGGAGTCTGGCTTCATTTCAGGATTTCGTCGAACCAGCTTACGTTTGCTTCGTCGCATTTCATTCGAAGACTGAGAATCCAATTCCATCTTCACGTCCGTTTTCATAACATCCGATCCTTCGGCATCGTTTTCATTCTCGTTTTCGTCTTCATTCTCGTTTTGACTTTCGTTGATGATATTTTCATCATCGTTTTCGTCTTCGTTTTCCCGGTTCGTCACATCGGCTGCTTTCACTAACAAATTTACATATTCCACGCAATCTTCGCGCGAGAAGGATTCTTCCGAAGTGAGCTGATGTTGTTGCTGTTGTTGTTGGCTCCCAGTTGCTAATATACATTCCTGCTGCAATATGTAATCATGCTCCACCGTTGGAATACTGTCGATGCAATTATCATCGCGACTTTCGTGCTTCAATGCCACTTCGTCCTTGAGCGTGTCAGTAATAACTTTAACGTTTTCTTCCCTCTGGTGTAGACAGTCTTCCGGTGCCTGCCCCGCAGTCATTGCTCTGTCAATTACTTCTTCCAGCATCGGACTATTGTCCTGCTCTAAACCCAAAATAACATTAACCACCATACGTGTAAGTGTAATTTTGCCAACAGATCTTTATTTACCTCTCATAGTTTGTTCTTGCTCCACCAACTTTTCCACCTGCAATAACGCTAACTGATCCTTCAAAAGAGACGGTTTTTCTTCTCGAGATATCGACTCGAGGGCTTCTGTGGTAGCTGCATACTGATTTTCCATCTGCATCTCACCCATATTCTCGTTTGGTTCGTCTGCCTCGAGATGCACTTCGACCTCATTGAAGAATAGTTCCTCCTTCATGCTCATGGTAACAAATCTTTCTCTGAGAACAGTATCTGCCTGCTCCACTTGCAGTTTAAACTCGTACGCGGATTCCAGTTTGTCCGCGCATATGCAGCATACACGCGTCGGTAAACCATCTCCAGGTAACATCTGAAATAACCAAACGTGTTGGAGAAATTTGTTAGAAACATAACTTACAAGAAACAGGCGAATTAAGAGATTTAAAAAAAATTAAGCTAACATTCGGAATCCCGCGATTAGAAAGGACAAACGACTTATTTTCAATTTTCTATATGCGTAAGTTCTTTATGTGTAAGACTATGGAACGCATACGATCTCACACCGATATCGCGGACAACAGTTTCATGATTTTCAATATATGCAGATACAACCTAACCTCTAAGTTACGTTACGTGTCTAACCTTAACATTGGCAAAACTCATGGCCTTTGCTGAAAGAGAAGCAACCTCGTTTTCTAGAAAGAGCTCTCGCATCACTAGATTATCGAGAAGGCAAACACGGCATATTTCCACCGTAGGCACGATGCCTTCTTCGTTTTGCGGTGAATCGGATGTATTTATTTCGACGGCGTCCATGTTTTGTTTAATGGACTGGCTGGTCCGTGACTGTTTGTCGTAGCTCCTAGCCTGTAGCCAAGTACGCTCGCTACCCTTCTATTCTGTTCAGGCTGAGATATATACCCAACCGTCACCACTGTCCTGCCGCGCTAAAACAATCTGTCAAACGCAAAACCATTGGCACGTCCGTTAAACGTTAGACGTAAAACATTATGCACCCCGTCCTTTATAACTCCGTCCTCACTGCTCTCACTGATATCAATTCAATCACTGTACGTACACGTACGCGCGCACATAGCAACACATGAACACCAAATCGCGTTTCACCTCGTCTGAAAGTGTGTATGTGCGTACGTGTATACATACACCGTCTTTGTCATACCGTGGTCATACCGTATGCACATATACATACAAACAACGTTACACGGCGGCAGTACGGCATACACTTTATTACATTTCATGCTACATTGACTTACATCGTGTCATCAAAGTTCTACTCGCATCTCAAAATACATACTATACCACAGACTAGGTATCTAGAGACGCGGTAGCGTCTCGACGCCAAGTACATGAAAGACACACTGTATATGCGATGTCGCTACCACTATCACCCGTCGCAGAGCTATTCCAACCTAACCTGAAACTTATTTCATTAATATCTCATCACGCCTGCGATATTTTCTAAATTTAATGGCATTTTTCTTATGTAAACCGCGTGTAAGCTTTCGAATAAGACCAATTTGAATAAAATCGGTCCACGCATGACAGAGATATCGTAATATCGTCACATGGATCTGTCGGAAACGGTAAGGTTTTTCTTCTTCTGATTCTTCTTCTCCAGTCAAAATTTTCGTCGACATAATACGTATACGCGTTACACGCACACCTTCAGCCAAAACGAAACTAACACATGTTTCGTTCGTCAAGTGCTATCTTCACTATGCAATCTACTCTAAAGTTTGACAGCTTACCGTCATGTTATAACCAAGTTATAAACGTGTTTTTACAAATATGTATCGTTGTACCATTGAATTGCAACCAAAATGTGGTCTGAAACACAAGGTAAGTTACCGAAATTTGAATTGCGACATGTTTGAATATCTTCAAACTGTTTGTTATTTCTAACTAAACTGAGGATTTTATGTATATATAGATAATCGAAGCGTAAAATGATGCTGGGACTGAATTTATCCTTAATTCTGTCCCGTGATAATTTGTAAGTTATAATATTAAAAATTACCTGAAGTCATTTCCTATGCAAATTATCATTGTAAAAAGAAGTGAGATCCCCACAAAAAACTTCAAAAAAGTAAAAAAATACGCCAAGTACATATACATGAAAAAGTCAAGGACGAAAAAGAGTATTATCAAATAAATCACAAAAAATAGAAGATAATAATAAACATAATATTAAAAATTAGCTGAAGTCATTCCTTATGCAAATTATCTTTGTAAAAAGAAATGAGATCCCTATAACAAAACTTCAAAAAAGGAAAAAAATTACGCCAAGTACATGCAATCAAATAAATCACCATAAATAGAAGATAATAATAATCACAAAATTAAAAAAAGATGTAAAATCAAAATGAGCTGCAAGTACATCCAGGTGCTTTCCAACTGCGCTTAAGATGGCATGGTGTTCATACATTCTATTACTCATATCGCGGACATTTTAATAATGTAAAGATAAAATGTAACATCTAGACATTTGCTTAGATGTCCGCGGCCTGGAAGTCAAATACTTGGCGTGGCCACGCAAGGTACTTATTCGTGGTTCATCAATTCCCATACCTTCCCGTTCCCAGGTTTTCAGAACGCTTCGGGAAACGATGGGAAACGAAGCGATGCCAGCGGCAAGCCAAGTCAACTAGTCAAGGCACATGAGGCCGCAGCCAACCAGTGTCGACAATTTCGTTTCCCACCTTGGCGTTGATTGGTTCGATGTCGCGGCGCTATTGCGCGCATGCGTAGCATTCCCCCACCGCGTTTAGTGGTACGGGCGTATGAGATTTCCGCCATTCACTGCTGGGCAGGGTGGTGAGGAAATTCGATACCCGGCGGTAGCTAAAATAGCTACCGACGTCTACGCATGCGCGCAATGACGTCACGAGCGTTGAGCCAATCAACGCCAAGATGAAAATCGCTGGAAAATTCGCGACGCCAGCGCCAAGTCATGCCAACTAGCCAACCAGCATCGCGGGGAATCGGTTGTCGACGCTGGTTGGTTGCGGCCTCACTTGGCTTGGCTAGTTGACTTGACTTGGCGCTGGCGTCGGCTAATTTTCATCTTGGCGTTGATTGGCTCAACGCTCGTGACGTCATTGCGCGCATGCGTAGACGTCGGTAGCTATTTTAGCTACCGCCGGGTATCGAATTTCCTCACCACCCTGCTGCTGGGGAGCAGCAACATTCTGCTCATGAAATTTACCAACGAGCCGGTGACTGGTGGAAGTATGTTCCCCGTAGCGTTAGAAACTTCTCTTTGCATGTTTCTGAATATTCTGACAGCCAGTTAGCTACTCGTAGCGGATTGCAAATAGATCGCGGCTTATCCCTCAGACTTGCCGATTAAGATTTAAATTGTTCGCGATACATTAATAAAATTATTATAGAATTGAGTTTTCAAAAGATAGATACGTTTTGTTCATTGTCGGCTGTAAGTTTAACCAGTTACTCCGACGTTCCATCTCTTCATTATATTTCTATTTATTTGCCAATCATTTCAGTGTGTTTACAAAAACAGATTACACTTATTCTAAGAACTCTCAGTGCCACTATGAAATAGCGCCGGGTGTAGCGCTAGCAATTCCTAACATGTCACGACGCCCTATACATTCGGATTCGAGAACTCTTACTTCGTTACGGCAGGGTCTGCTGGAGAGCTATGTATATGAGCAGTATAATGAAAGTAACGCAGACTATTTTACAGTAAGAATAATATCTATGTGAATAAAGTTTTCGTATATGTACCAGATGTTAATGTTAATATTTTCCTTCTGGCGTAGGCAGTGTCAGTATCTACCAAGTCGAAAGGGAAAAGAACGCTTACGCAACAGTTGATGAGTTCTGTCACGATAATTGTATTGTGGTTTAGCAAACTACTGGAATTTCTAAAGCTGAAGACAGTTAGAAGAAGAGAGTATCATGCTTCCAATGAGTGTGAAAGACGCGGTACATATTGTTGGATTATGATTATCGACCTAACGCAGAATGAACATTCTATTGATCTGTCGATGTGAATTATTTTAATTACAGAATCTAGATGGTATAATGTGTGGCAACATGCTGATCGCTGCTTGAACCCTATTTACCTCTTTATGGTTAAAGCGTTCCTCTTCGATTCGTGGTTGTTGAGCCAATTTTCCAAAATCAGAAGATGGCTCCCGCAGCAGAAAGGCCCCAAGGTGCTTTGGATCGCTCTACTGCCATTGCTGATTCTAACTGGTAAGTTTTCACGGCCGTCAAGTTATTACTTACTCTCTCTTTCACACTCACACACACACACACACACGCTCTATGCTCACTCACTCTCAGTACGATTTATGCCGGCCTCCCGTGGACACGAAATCTGTACAAACATGTATAGTCGAGCTGGCCGTGGTTGCTATGCACCCTTAATTCGATGTATTCGTAAGGTGTGACAATTGCACTGTTCTACAACATGAAAATAAAAGGCACGTGAAACGGTGAGAAGGGTGCAGGGGGTAAGTAGTTGTCGCGTTGTTGTATTGAAAATAGTAGAACTTACTTGAACGAGAAAATATTGTAAACTTTCCTCCGAAGCTGCAAATTCATAATCACCAAACATTACAGGTACTGGATCATTTTCATCGACAAAACCCTGCGCCAGCGATTAGTTAAATAGTAATTTTAAACAGAAAGGGAGGAAAAGGTGGCACGCAACTATAATATACTTTGAATTGAAAAGACTGAAACCGAGTGGCTTACCCAGACATTAAACTTCCTAGGAGCACTTGTCATTCCCCGTTTGGTAGAATCGATTTTGGTGCATGTTCGACCGTAAATCCAGTAACGTAAATGAAACTGCGCAGTTTAATTAACAAGTATCCCGGAAATCCTTGAAAGGCCCAACAAGCACCCGGCTGTAATGGATTTCCCTGTATCACTGTCCGTGGATTATTATAAGCTTGAATACCCTGGTTTTTATGTCGTACCGTTGAGTACACCGCGTACTAATAATTTCGCCGCCTACGGGTAACGAGCAAGAGTCATATGCAATAATAGAAATCGATTGTCATTTCACTTACCAGCTGATTCTATAGCGTAGTCGACACGTCCCGTTTTGTCCGCATCGTATACTTTTAAAGCTTCTCGAACTATTTCGCGTACACGATTGTCCGTTAGCATACTGCTACTGGTCGTAGATATATTGTCTGGAACTGCGAAAAAATTCTTTTTAACCTACGTTGTTGCCATTTCCCCAGCCTGTTAATCTTAAATTTCGGAAAGTAATATTACGTATTGGGAATTCTTTCTCGTCGCTCGCGACCGCCAAATTTCGTATAACATTGGCCAAGTCCTTTTTCGGTAGCAGGGCGCCAAAATATTCCACCAAAATCATTTCGATGCGTTTCTCTAGGTCTTCGTTGCTGACGGCTCTCGTATGGGTGTAGCAACACGATTTTAACTCTGAATAAAGCTCCTTCAATGTTCTGAATTGCAAGTCGTGTTCTTCCAACCTCTTTTCCAATAGTAACATTTTATTCTAAAAGGAATCAGGTATCGTGAATCATTCACGTACTCGGGTACTTATATATTAGATTTATTGAAGCGATCGAAAATTCCATTGTTTTTGCAAACGATATGTTTACACTTACGTTATGTTTCGACCTATCCTTCAGCTGTTGAAGCGCTTCGCTGATGTTTGAAAGGAGATTCTGAATACATTAAACGTTTAATATAGCTAATTATGTCTAAAAATCGATGTAAAGTCTATGTCTCTTACATGCTGTTGGAGAGTTCGATCCTCCAAGCTGTTGATTCTGCTGTCTAATCCTCTGATCTGTCGCGTTAGAACTTTGGTAGAAACAAAGAACGCTAGAAGGTACGTCAAGCACCAACAACCTGAAATGTAAATATTTAACGTTTACTGTTAGACTTTGTCGGTTTTTTACAATATAGGTAAATACAACTATCGAGAGAAGGATAGACGAAGAGACTCGCCATTCCGATGACATGTTCCCCATGAAGCGCAAATACTCCAATCAAGCAATCCTACTTCCTCTATCCTTCTCCCGTCTTTTAATTTATCCGTTCGTTAGTCTTGAATCATTACGACAAGTCTTTGCTTATACATATAACACTAACAATAAGATGTTTCAAATATCATACAAGTAGGTATGTAATAGTAATTGTAAGTGTGTCTACCAATCGCGTTAAATCATGTATGAACGTGTTTTTACACACACCATAACACAGCAGCCCCCCAACAATTCTAATAAGAGACACGTATCTCGAATGACTGCAAAACACCGTCTACAAAATCTATGTGAAATATATGTAATGCAATAGTACGCCCTTCGTATCTGCTATGGCATTTATGGAAGTGTATAAGGTGTAGGTTTTTGTATCAGGATCGGTTAGTATAATACGCGAAATGAGAAATAAAAAGTTAATCGACATCGTTATAATAAATACCGCAAGGTAACGTAAAACTTTTAAATCTACAACAATGCATCGAAACGACTCTAATTAGCTGATTGTATTCTAAGCAATAATTGCTATAAAATACACGAAAGAAAAGTTAGTAGAGAACAAGCTCAGGGACAAAAGAACTTTTAATGGCTAATCACCAAACCAAATTCCAATCAATGCTAGGCATCTCGGGTAAAGACACGTTCACACTGGATACAAGATATTTTAGTAAATTCTCAAGTTTCTTTATATATTCGGCAAGTAAGTGGTTTCTGAAACACATTAAATTGATAATAGTTAAAGACGCGATAGATCGTCTCAGCGATATCATATGGAACATTGTGCAGTGAATCCAGATGAATAACAGACTGTTTTTTCACGATGTAAGCTTCTGAAACAAAAAGAAAAACAAACGCCAGGATAGGTTTTGCCAGTCTCCCCGAAGATGCCACAGCAAATATTCAATTTCTCAATCTTGTTGGCGAATACGACCGATAAGAAAATATGGATACGAGTTTTATATTAAAGTAATAACTTGACGGCCGTGAAAATTTACCAGTTAGAATCAGCAATGTCAGCAGAGCGATCCAAAGCACCTTGGGGCCTTTCCTTTTCCCTTTCGACTTGCTCGATACTGACACTGCCTACGCCAGAAGGAAAATATTAACATTAACATCTGGTACATATACGAAAACTTTATTCACATAGGTATTATTCTTACTGTAAAACTGTCTGCATTTCTTTCACTTTGCTCTCCGATGCTCGCTGTGTCATTATATACTACTCTCGGTTTCAGTCTTTTCAATTCAAAGTATATTATAGTTGCGTGCCACCTTTTCCTCCCTTTCTGTTTAAAATTACTATTTAACTAATCGCTGGCGCAGGGTTTTGTCGATGAAAATGATCCAGTACCTGTAATGTTTGATGATTATGAATTCGCAGCTTCGGAGGAAAGTTTACAATATTTTCTCGTTCAAGTAAGTCCTACTATTTTCAATACAACAACGCGACAACTACTTACCTCCTGCACCCTTCTCACCGTTTCACGTGCCTTTTATTTTCATGTGTAGAACAGTGCAATCGTCACACCTTACGAATACATTGAATTAAGGGTGCATAGCAACCACGGCCAGCTCGACTATACATGTTTGTACAGATTTCGTGTCCACGGGAGGCCGGCATAAATCGTACTGAGAGTGAGTGAGCATAGAGCGCGCGCGTGTGTGTGTGTGTGTGTGTGAGTGTGAAAGAGAGAGAGATTAAAAGACTAGAGAGATTATACCCGTGTAGTTCTGTTCACGGATACCCGTGTAGTTCTATTACACGTGTGCACGTGTGTTTCTATTATACGTGTGCACGTGTATTTAAATTGGTTCATCACGATTAATTTTGCAATTGCTTGGTTAGTGTATCTCTTTTGTCTGTTTAGCATTGCATGAATGGTCTCACAGATCTAAATATGAGACACTGCAGTCTGCACGCACGCAAATACTTACATACCATCGCATCACCACTTTCCCGTAGTTTCCATCGAGCGGTAACGTGCACGCTGCGCCTAATTGATTTGTAAATAGTGCGTGATTCTTTGTCGCAACTTGATATAATTATCGAAAAATCTAGCGAGAAATGTGATTACGTTTAGACTTTAGATTTTAGATCATACTGTGAAAAATATTTTTTATCGAAGGCTGCTACAGCGTCCACGGTACTGGCCAAGAGTGGATTCTAATTTTAACAAAGTTCACCAATGTACAGTATCAAAATATTCATCTTTTAATAAAAAAATTCATTTTAAGGTTTGAAAAATAGAAATAGCTCAAATAAAGAGTACGGAAATTTAAAATGAAAACAAGAAATTATGAATGTACATTTTTCTTTGTTAAACAAGTTACAGAATAACTTTATTTAAGTTTTTTTATGTAGAATTTAGTTCGTATATCTGAAAAATCGAAGAACCGTAACGGGTAATTATCATTTTTCGTGATCTAATCGGATCTTGACAAGAATATAAAATTTAAATATGAAGTTTCATTGAAATCCATTTTGCCGTTTAAACGTAATCGTGTTAACAAATATATGAGATATTTAAAAAAAAGCTCTTTTCTAAATAGTCAAAACGTGATCAGGAGGTTTTAAAACGTGATTTCCGTAACAAAACTTTATCCACATTTTTTTTCATTACAAGAGTATTACACATGTGTCAGAAAGTGAAAAGTGTATCTCGAGGCACTCAAGAAGATCGTGCCCGGCCGCGTGTCGCTTGCACCTCGCCATGGATCACAGCGTTTCAAGAGCGAGAGAGAAAGACACACATTCGTTTTCTCTCTCGTCTTCCCGACGTTGTCCGAAGCGCCGAGCTCACGGACACGTGACTCCGGCGTAGTGTGCATGCGAGGTGGGGGAAATTCTCGAGAGATCCCGTCCTCGAAATGGCATGACCGCACGCAGCTTTCAGTGTGATGCGATGGTATGTAAGTATTTGCGTGCGTGCAGACTGCAGTGTCTCATATTTAGATCTGTGAGACCATTCGTGCAATGCTAAACAGACAAAAGAGATACACTAACCAAGCAATCGCAAAATTAATCGTGGTGAACCAATTTAAATACACGTGCACACGTATAATAGAAACACACGTGCACATGTGTAATAGAACTACACGGTTATCCGTGAACAGAACTACACGGGTATCCGTGTACACGTGTACTTATAATCCGTGTACACGTGTTTTAAGAACACGGATTTTTAATTCCTTAATACACGTTACACGTGTCCCGTGTACACGTGAAAAGCCACGACCTCTAAATTATCGATATATGCCTTCAATTACTCTTCAATGTACCGATTTATTCTAAAACACGTTACCAATTCTGGACGATACAAGATTTTGAAATCGTGCCAAGACGGAGCCGTTTACTTTATTTCGCTCTTCATGTGCGTGTTTTCTTTCTATTTCTTAATTATATTGTTAGGCACGAAAATACTATTCGATCTCGATGGCAATACATGGACGCACAAAGTTTCTTACCAAAGATTTTGAAATCGTGCAAAGACGGCGCCGTTTACTTTATCTCGCTCTTCATGTGCGTGTTTTCTTTCTATTTCTTAATTATATTGTTAGGCACGAAAATACTAATCGATCTCGATGGCAATACATGGGCGCAGAAAGTTTCTGACCAAATCTATTCAACTAAAACTTGAGAAAGAACTCGATGTTCCAAATATTATCCAAAGTTAAGTATCATTAAAGTGTTAAAGTTAATGCAACAGTACAAATTGTGAGAAAGTACAACCTGTTTATAGCTTAAGGTGAATTTTCTGTTTCTACGATTACTTTGATTACAATCTCGTGTTTTTGTAGAAGTTTCACATGTATTACATAGGCTTGTGGTATGTGCACGTACGTTTTCGTTGTAATTACATACATATATATATATATAAGTGAGGAGAAATATTTTGCAGTTGTAAAGTGCATCTACTGATTGTCATTAAATTACATACGCAGAGGTAATTGTTGCTTTCTCCCCCTTTCTCCATTTCCATTGTCGTTCAACAGTATTTTCCACAAAGAAAATACGGTTATTGCATTTGCACACTTCTGAATACTTACTCGCATTTAAAAACAATTCACAAATTGTTCATTAACGTAGGTTTTTTGTGTCTGGATAGCGCTTTCGGTAATCAGATACTATTTGCATTATAATTTATTTCTCCTCTTCATTTCGCGCGTTGCATCTATTTCAAAAGTTCGCATGCGATGCGCCACGTCTTCTCGACGTTCAATCGATCTGAAATTTTGCGCAAGTTATTTTTTCATGAAACCGAAAAGGATATAGGGGGCGGCGTGCTAAAAATTGTATGGCCGAAAAGTAAGGTCCACCCTAATGTATATATATATATTGAAGTTGAGGAGCTTCAGCTAATCCCAGTAAGGCGGGTGAGGGACCGGATAGAAGTGATTTAGACGCTGATCTTTTAATCACCAGTTTATTCACGCGGAACAAGAATACAGTGAAATATCTGTATTGATAATCATACGCGTACACATATGTAGCTATGGTAGGTACGCGAAGCGCGTATACGCATCCTTAGTGGCATATACGAGCATTTATACAATACACTCAATGCATGTGTGCGCGCCCACGTGTGCATCTGTAGTACCTATATACACAGATATATATATATACATACACACATGCATACATACATATCTATGCGCACGCATATTCATTATACATATATTTAAAGCGCGTAGCGGGCGCGTAATGTAATATACATTATATATAAAGTTGTACAAGAATCAAATCGAATAATATACGCATTCTTAGCCGTTTCTCATTTCGTTTCTACCCACGCACCTGAAACTTTATGAACTAATACTATGTACGTAGCGAATATAAATAAAAAAACAGACGAAATACAGAATTGCTTGTCTGCCTACGACAAGCTTCGCCAGAATTCGTTGCGATTTAGGTTTGATCTGATAACGAGAAGAGGGAGGAGAGCGCAGGAGAAACGGAATGAATACTTGTCTCGGCAAAGATTTCGGAACGATGACGAAGTCGGAATGGTTTCAATACTGATTTTGGAATGGTTCGTAATTCCCGGAATTGGGAATGTATGGAAGCGTTAAATGGTAGGGTATGGGTGTGTTCGGTAACGTCGAGGAATATCTCAGTAGCATTTAATTGCTAGCGGTTCCAGCACGTCAATAAAAATCGGAGATCATCTATTAGAGCGTAGAAACATACGTCATACACGGAAACGAGAGATGTCGGTTACACTTTTCCTTAGTCGATAAACATTTGGAAGAACGCTGGTGTACGTGTGTATAAGTTTTATGACCGCTTTGACGATCGCCTTCTTCAAAATTTAAGAACATGAACAAATAAATAAATACTATGCATCTACTACGTGCGAACAACTCTATTTACCTACTCTCTGACTCGTTCACGCACGAAAGATCGTTCCGTGCATTGGCTATCTTTTCGTTTTCCTCTGTTTCAAATTGCCAAAAGTGATATCGGAGTTGTCGCACTGATATCATAGAAATCATAACAAAAACTATGCTACGAGCTAACAATATAATAATAACAATAATAATAATAATAATAACCTATATTTATATCATCACTATTATTTACTATTAATGAAGAATATTAATGATAGTAACAGATGTGATATCAATAGTCTACTCGGATCAGAAGTAGTAGTAGCAGTAGTAGTAACAGTTATGGCAAGGATAGTATTACTTAGTTGCAGCTGCAATACGGGGATCGGTAACAATATGTAGCAACAGCTGCAGCAGAAGAATGTAATGGTTGTTGTAGTCATGAGAAAAATTACAATAATGAAATCAGCAGCAGCGACAGTGGTAATAAAATAATAGAGATTACATCGTTTTCGGTAGTTACGATAATAATATGGCCTATGAATCAATTAAGATTCTTTAAGTGCCTTTTCTTTGCCAATCGGAAAACTGCTTCTACACTTGATAAAACTCTGTTACAACTAAACTGTTGCAGGATTCTGACTTTCGTGTTTTACGTGCGTACAAGTATTTTAGCAAACTATAGAGATTCCGTCTACCTATTTTAATGATTGAAAGCATATGCTGCCTAAGTAACGTATACGATCATTAATTTTCACTAGGGAATTGTATCGATATAAAAGAAAATAAAAAATAATAATCGTCGAAATAACGAACGACGACGCTCAACATAAATAATTAATATAATTACATGGATAAAAATATGGCGCAGTACGCGAGCGCAAATATTCTGTCGACTAGATTCGTATGGGTTCCATCGCACGTACGATTCGTTTATACCGGTTCGTGTTCATAGCGGGACATAGGATATAGAATAACCGTTTCAGAGGACCAAAACGACAAAGACGATGATGACAATAGCAACGTTAATATGTACCTCCGCCATGTATACATATAGAGGAAGTGTAGCATATTTGGAACACTGTTGGTAATTTGGAATGCCGATATTCCAAATTGGCTGCACCTGAACGAAATCGATAGATGCTGTCATTTTTCATTTAGACCAAAGTTTCAGTTACTTTTTGCTTTTTATTATTATTGAGAGCTTGAAATATAATAGTTTGTCAGTTTCCTCTCAGCCGTAATTTTTTATTCGTCTTAAACAAACTGGTATTCCAAACATACTGCACTTCCTCCACATACGTCATACATACATGTACACACATACATAGATTCGCATTGATTTTATTGGGTCGTTTGAGTTTGTAATCATTTCACGGCGATACTGTGAGAAGCGCATTACTCGAGGTAACCCGTTCGCATAATAGTTTGAGAAATATTTAATAACGTATTCAATGCGTTGGAAATTCAATTAGACCCCGGCGGTGTCGTCCTTTATCGTTATCGGTTAAAATCGTACCGAATGGCGCATTGCCCGCACTGCCTTTGTCGCTACGTACGATCGTTCCGAGAAAGAAAAGAGGAGGTATATTTGTTGTGCGTAGCGTGCTCCGAATCCCCAGTTGTGTAGTGCGTCCGATGGTGTTTCAGACGACGCGACGCGAAGCAAGCGGAGTAAACGAATTTCTAGATTTGCGGTACATACATCATTTGGAATAGTGGCGCTTGATTTCCGGAGATGGATAGATTCTCGACTTTACCCTCGTTCTTCATCCATTTCGTTCGAATCGGGCACCGTGTATAAATTCGTCGCAATCGAACCCCTTGCGACGAAACCGCGTCCATCTTCCCATTCCTCCTATTTCTTGCGGCCTAGGTACTCGACCATCTCCTCGAACTTCTCCTTCTCGTCCTCAAGCAGCAACGCTTGAATACAGCTGGTAAAGTATTGCGTACCAAAGCAGCCTTGCCTATAGGGGAAATAACACGCGAGAAGCGTGAAACAATTAATTAGATGGTATCTACGTACAACAACTTACAAGTTTACAGGGGAGATTCGTTCGTTGAACGAGTTCAACTCATTTTAATATCTCGACTATTCGGGTGAGCACTCGGTCGGTACATGTGCTCCAACAAATCTGCCTGTTAGCAAAAAACAAATGAATCCACCCACTGGTCAACTAGCATATTAGCGGCATTAGCGCATTACTGCAACCAGCCGATTCGACCGGTTGTATTAAAAAAGGGGACACAAGCAAAATGCCTGATGGTAATTTGCAATTTCAGAGATGCAGCGCTACAGCCAAAAATTGTACGAGCAGCGACAAAAAAGAAAGAAAACAAAAAAAAGAAAAAATTGTATAGCTGCTGTCTCTGGTAAGAACCTGTAAAAACGTTTCATCGTTTTAAAAATATATTTTATCCGTATCATTTTCCTCCTCGCAGTATTCCCGGCGAGATATCCCCTTGGCTTTCTGAAAATTCTGGATATCGAGTATGGACGAGGCACAACAAAAACGCACCATAAAAATATCTTGCACAAAAACAGTGAAAACTCTGTTGCTTGTTGCATCTGTGGCCGCGAGGAAAGGGTTTATGTAGTATCATACATAAGTGTTACGATTGCCAAGTCAGCCGGAAATTACCTAAAGTCATGTACAGCATGCGCGAATGTCGTGTTTCATCGTGTGTACCACGCGTCGTGGTTTGCAAATTCTGGGGACGACGGCAACACGAATTGTTTGCGTGATATTGGAAGAGCAGCCAAGTCGATCGGAGGAACGGGAAAATATGGTCGACGAGCAACGGAAACAGACATTCAACGAAACAGGTATACAATGGAGGAGAAGATTGAAATTAGAAGAGTGGGCAGAATTTTTCATGGGTTTCAATATTAGGGCTTTGCCGAAATATTCATTTAAAACATAACGGCGGCTATTTAAAGCTGAAGTCCTGATTTTTTCCCGCGATTTTCGCATGAATTGAACGGTAAGAATAAGAATGAATGTTAAATCGAATTGAGTCCTGCGCGAAGGACTGGAATAAGTAGTTGAAAATGGGGAGGGGACGATGGCGAGACTAGGTCATACGAGGAGAGAAGATATAAAAGGAGGGGAAAAAAAACAGCGAATGCGAGAATTAATATTACGAGCGGAAATGGGGAAGGAAAACGCAACATGTAGAAAAGAAATCATAAACGTAAAAGAAAAGAAGCTACCTAAACCCCGGGTTCCGCTCCGTGAAGTTGCTTGATCCATGTTTGGATCTTCTCTACTTCGTCCTGCAGCAATAGCACGTCTAAACATCCCTTGAAGTAGTCTGACGTGAAGCAGTTTTTCCTGAAAAAAAATGTCATAATATAAACGCTAGAGGTAGATCCCTGAATTTGCGACATGACGTTATCTTGCGGTTCATCCCAGATCCGGTCGCTGAAAATATAAAAAACATTTCCGATCGAATGCATGCGTTGGCCGAATTTTTGCTCCGGGCCCAAGTAAAGGCACAGTTTTCGGGATCACCGTCAACAAATTCCAGCTTTCTTCGTCGGACAAATGATTGTCTTTTAAAATCCTGCTTGACACTTGCATGCATTCGGAATTTGTGATTCGCCGCAATGTTACAACTTGCGGCTTGTCGCGTCACTCGCGGCAACGTTAAAGGGTATTACGACACGTACCTACTCTCGATTAGGCCCGTTCGGTTATCGGTAGGTACTCTCTGGTCGATCCCAACTTTATGTTATAACCAGGGCTTGAAAACTGTTATAACATCGATTTCGGTCCTCCAAACGGTTATGAAGAACCTTTATGTAACTGTTATGAAGAACCGAAATTTCCAACTATTATCTGTTTCGGTTACGGTTCCTATTTCCCTCCTCATATCGGTTCCATAACCGTTATTTTTTCGGTTCTATATCGGTTCCGAAACGGTTCTAGAATCAATTCTTGTATCGACTTTTCCCTAATTGATATCATTAATTATCGTAGCTACAAATTACCCCAATATACTTTTTACAAAATCCTTATAGAAACAGGAGAAACTTTTAACTGACTATTCTGAATAATACCTATAGGGTGTGTGAATGTAGAAAATATGTAGCTGATTTATTTATTTCAACGCTTTATTAGAAATTAAAGATACGTATAAATAAATGTTTCTCCGTCTTCTACAAGGATTTTGTATAAAATATGCACATATACAGTAATCTGCAGCTACTATAATTAGGGAAAAGTTGATAAAAGAATTGACTCTATAACCGTTTCGGAACCGATATAAAACTGAAACAATAACGGTTATGGAACCGATATGAGGAGGGAAATAAGAACCGAAACAGGTAATAGGTAGTTGGAAATTTCGGTTCTTCATAACAGTTATTTGGAATAAAGGTTCTCCATAACCGTTTTAATCAGAATCTTTATATAACAGTTATAAAAATTTATTTTCGGAATTGTTTCAAGCCCTGGTTACAACGCGGAAACGTTTGAAAAATAGGTGAACAGTGACGCGAAACTGAAAGATTGGAGATGCACATAGTATGTGGACAATTACCTGCACAGTTGATGCAACTGAGGCTCCCGAAACAGGTTGTAGCAATCCTCGCAGATACGATCCAGCCGGGCGAAGATGCTCTTGTCGTATATGCCCTTACATTGGATGTCGATGAAGGACCGTTTACCCAAGGGGTGACCGTTCAGTATTCCAGCATCCGTCAAACCGATACACGACGAGACTAGTAACAGCGCCACAGACCAGGCCAACACGGAAGCGAGTCTTGGACAAGGTATCGACACGGGCGACGCGATCGGTGATTCGTTTGGTAACACGGATAGCCTCGGGCAGGTCTGCTGCACACTCCCGGAATACGGTGATATACTCGACGTTAACCACGGCGATGTCGGCGACGGCAAGATGCTGGTCAAAAGCGATGACGATAACGATGACGACAACGACGACGACGACGACGACAACGATGGCAACGGTGACGATGACGTCAGCGTCAGTGTCGGTGCCGGTATCGGTGTCGGTGCCGGTGTCAGTATCGGTGTCGGTGTCGGTGTCAGTGTCGATATCGGTGTCGGTGTCGATGTCCGTGTCCGCGTTCGCGTCCGTGTCGGTGTCGGTGTCAGTGACGACGTCGACAACAGCGATACGGTCGACACGGACAACCGAGACGTCCAGAACGGCAACGACGACAACGATGAAGGAGACGATGATGACGATCGAAACCTCTGTTGTCGATGCATAGTCTGCAAGGAAATAAAAAGAATTGTTTTATAGTTGATGGGACAACGATGATGAGGAAGAATCGCAACGAAACATGAAATCGGTTGAAATTTCAGGCAAAAAAAAGTGCATACGGGTCGAATCTATAACCCCCTGCTTCTTGAAGTCGGTTAAAAGGAAACAGTCGATTTGTTCGGGCCCGTGGTAGGTGTTGCGTGATCGGGAACCTTGTTGGATCGCAGAAAGGAAAGAAAGTAGGCATGTAGGTACGCGTTCCTATAATCGAGGACAGAGAGTCGTCGAAGGGGATAACGAGCCTAATTATAAAATGCAGAATTGTATCGAATCCATCACCAATGCGGAACGTTTACACGTAGGTATGGGGGTCGTTTCGCGGCAATAAAACTCACCCACCTCTCTTCTGATATATTCATATGTGTACTTGTGCGTTTCATTATCCCGGCATCTCCTCTTCCAAATCTCCTTTCTCGCGAGTATGCGGGCCATTTAGCTACGCTTGGAACGACAATCTTCCACCCACTACTCTCCGATGACAGTAACAAACAGTTAAAACAACAACAAGAATGACGACGACGACGATGGCGGTGATAACGACGTTGACCGGTTCTACTCGAGTGGACGGTTTTTCGAGGATCCGTGGACTCGGAGTGGTTTAAGAGGTAAAAGTAAAGAT